>OX940955.1:0-5000000 GCA_954870475.1 Euphrasia confusa | reverse complement strand
GGCGGCATGATATGCCCTCTGGTGGCGGTTGGGTTGGTTTCCGGTTGCCACCAAACTTCTGCAATAGGTTTGTTTGAGGTTGTAATAATTCTTGCAGGGATAAGTGTGCTGCTCCTACCAGTTGAAACCAAAGGCAGGAATCTGATCGACACCGTTGCTGTAAATAATTAGCCTTTAATACAATTTTCTCCCACATTGTTTCAGCTTCCTCTCTATATTATTTTACCAAATTTACAATTATTGTTGTAATAGTGGACAGAATAATGCCTCCATCCTTTAAAACTTTGTTTAGAGAATTTATTAATGTAAATAAATGAGTATTGAAAATATAAAATTGAAAAAAAACTTTTTACATAGGTATGTAAATTTTTAAAAGAGAAATTATTTTATACTCTTGTAAATGCATTACTTTTTTTTGTGTAGCATAATAGTTTATATACTTAAAAAAATTATTATATTTTTTTACTTTAAAATATAATTTTATTTTTATTTTATTCACTTACTGAAACTCGTTGATTTTGTGAATACCGAGAATTAAAACATTAAGATTCGTTGATTCTATCGAATACCGAAACTTAATAAAATAAAGAGAAAACTCTTTTATTCAATATCAAAAACAACTTTTATTCAATCTAAAAAACAACTGCCGAATGAACGAAACAAACTAGATATAAATAGTGCAAAAAACCTTAATTGCATGAGCTTTAATAAAACAAAAATTAAAAAA
The DNA here is from genome assembly GCA_954870475.1 of Euphrasia confusa. Lineage (NCBI taxonomy): Eukaryota > Viridiplantae > Streptophyta > Magnoliopsida > Lamiales > Orobanchaceae > Euphrasia > Euphrasia confusa. The sequence goes on along the minus strand of OX940955.1, from coordinate 4,999,273 downwards.
GTGCAAGAAACCCTAATTGCATGGGCTTTAATAAAACAAAAATTAAAAAAAATAAAAGATATCATTAAATCTTGGGCTTAAACATAGGGTCTTGGGCTTCTAAATACGTCAGTGGTAGTATCCACATCACTTACTTTATAAACAATACTAATTTTTTTAATCTTTCTAATCATAAAAATCTATACGACCAATATTTTTCTTAATCTTTTCTTAAACTGTTGCTCGGATAGAGCAATTTAAAGAGAACCACAAAATGGCAAAAATATCATTCAAGTGGGACCCACCCATCCTCGTTTGTGATGGATGAATGAAAATGAAATCAATTTGTGACGGATAAATGAAAATGAAAAGGATTGTGATGGATGAATGAAAATGAAATCAATTTGTGATGGATAACTGAAAATGAAAATGAAATCAATGGGAAATTGGAATCCAAATTCGATTTGGATTTCTTCTTCCAATTGCACAAAATCCATTAGTATTATTGTTTCAAATATAAATTTATTTTTTAAGTTAAAAAATCAAGTATTTATGATTAAAATTTTAAAAAATAAGTTTTTTTTAAAGGTCAATCACATATAAAAGAAAAAGAATAACATAAATACAAACTCGCGCGTAGGAGATGAAAACCCTCACCGCACCACCGAACTAACACACTAGCTCTCCGATCAGCCTAACTACACATAAAATACTAAACAAAATACACAACCACAATCACCGGGCTATATGACATACCCTCTTCAGTGCACGAGCCTGAAGAGAGTCTGGAAGACGTAACGATCGAATCCTCTCCTGGATAATAGTAATCGCCTAAGAAGCCACTATACAGACGACACCGAACAAGCCTCAAAGATCCTCGTGTTCCTCTCGAGCCAAATAAAGTATATCAGAGCCGCGAGAAGTCCACGATAACCGCAGGATATCAAATACTTCCCACGTCATCGGCTAGAAGCCCGAAGCCCGTAACACAGCACTATGCCAACTACCACGTGGCCATAAAAAATAAAATATTTTTTTATTAAAAATAAAAATAAAAGTTCTTGGAGGAAGTACTATTGTTTTTAATTTTGTTAATCCCTATTGGTTTGACCTTATTCAAATTTATTTTTGTGTCGTCTGAAATCGGCCAAATGTCATTTTTCTAACTCTCTGTTTTTCCTATAACAAAATCAGTAATTAAATAAATAAAAAAATACTCCTGTATTTATCTTTTAATTAAAATCTGAGATACCGTTTAGTGTGTGTTGCTCACAATCATTAGGTTTGTTGTTTCAGATAATCAAATTCAAAACGCCAATTATTTTTCGCCACTCCAAAAGTACGTCGTCTCCTCTCAGCCTTATTTCGACTGTGTGGTTGATAACTAACTCCGTACGACGTTTGATTTTCGGGTTGTTTAAGGTCGAACCCTGTGTGCGTTTCTCGGAGAAAAAATGTTATGCGACTATGGTGTTTGTTGAAATGACTGATTAATTGTTTGATGATTCTGTAAAAGCCGTTGACTTTATTGAATTTCATTCTTCTTCTCTGTTTTTTATATTATAATTTTTCTGTATGATTATTTTTTAATCAGATGTATTCTCAAATTCCTTCTTTTTTAATATGTTCATTAGAATTCCATGTTTGGTTTGCAGGAGTGTGAAGTGCTGCTGAAGTAGAAATCATAAAACAATTGGTTCATATGGGAAACTTGGACAATGTGTACACAGTCGACGAAGCCCTAGATGTGGTCGGCTTTGGTAAGTACCAAGGCCTTCTGCTCGCTTACGGGGCGCTCGGGTGGATCGCAGACGCCATGGAGATGATGATTCTCTCGTTCGTGGGGTCCGCCGTTCAATTGGAGTGGCACTTATCTGCCGGACAGAAGAGCCTGATATCGACTGTGGTCTTTGCCGGCATGCTGGTCGGAGCTAATACGTGGGGAGTGGTGTCCGATGTATACGGCTCGAATTCCTTGCTTTTTTACTCTTCTGTTCTGTGTTTGGTTTGTTTTATTAACCAACATACTTTTGTTTCATTTTTTTTTTTGAAAAGGAAGGGCATACTAGGTGTGACTTCTGTTACGGCGTGTGCTGGGCTATTAAGCGCTTTCTCTCCGAATTACTTGTCCTTGATAATACTTCGTTGTGTGGCCGGAGTCGGGCTCGGGGGTATGAACGTAATTAACTCTTGGTTTTTGGAATTCATCCCAACGTCGAATAGAGGTGCATGGATGATTATCTTTTCAGCCTTTTGGACAGTTGGAACGATCTTTGAGGCTGCCCTTGCTTGGGTATGTTATTCTGTCTTACTCCTTCGAGTATTGAAAACCAGGGGCATATGCAGTCCCATTACAGAAATTGATCAAATATTCGGGTTTTCAATTTTAAAAATATTATTATTCATATTGAAGATCAAGACCTTTGGTATTGATTGTGTCATGGATACTATCTTTTGGGGTATATTTTGTAGAAATATTTACACTTTTATTGGCTCTTTGTGTAATTACTGTAAAACTCAGGTGTAGTTTTCGCTTTTCGCAATTCACACTTGACATTTATGCATTAGTTTTCGTAATTAGCACCTGGTTTGTTTTCTTTTCTCAGATTATCATGCCGAGATACGGCTGGAGATGGTTTGTCGGACTCTCATCCGTGCCTTCTTTCCTTATGCTAATGTTTTACTTCCTGATGCCCGAGTCCCCGAGGTTTCTATGCAAGAAAGGAAGAACCGAGGAGGCTCGTGAAATTCTTGAAAAGGCAGCATCTCTAAATGGAACAACACTCCAAACGGGACTACTAGTTTCTGAACACGACCCAGATCGTAATAAAGAGTTTGCGTCGTCAGAAAACGGCCTTCCGGTCACTTCAACTTCGGATAAGACAAGTAGCTTTAAATCCAGCTTCTCGTCGCTGTCTGTGCTTTTTTCTAGAAAACTAATCAAAACCAACCTTCTTCTGTGGTTCTTATATTTCGGGAACACATTCTCGTATTATGGCGTTATCTTGCTGACCTCTGAACTAAGCAGCAGCGAAAATAAATGCTCGTCGGGCACGGTGAATTATGCGAAAAATGGAAACGCAAGGCTTTACCTAGACGTGTTTGTTACCAGCTTGGCAGGTAATGCTGAAACAAATGGAGTATAATGTTATAGTAACTTTTTATTTTGAATGAGCTGACTCGGTTCTGTTTTTTTTTTTCAGAGGTTCCGGGGCTTATTTTTGCAGCCTTCATCGTGGACAGATTGGGACGCAAGGTTTCCATGGCAATCATGTTTGTGTTTGCTGCTGTGCTTCTTCTTCCATTGATGAGTTATCAGAAAGAGGCTGTGACCACGTCTTTACTGTTTGGAGCTCGAGCGTTTGTTGCTGCATCTTTCATTGTTGCATGCATTTATGCCCCAGAGGTTGGTGGTCAATGATCAAGGTATCTTCTGGAATTAAAGCACTCGAGTTCTTACGAATTTTCACTTTGTTTGGACAGGTGTATCCGACCAATATAAGGACGACTGCAGTTGGGGTAGCATCTTCTGTTGGGAGGATCGGAGGGATGATATGCCCGCTTGTGGCGGTGGCGTTAGTCAGTGCCTGCCACCTGTCCTATGCTGTTATCGTGTTTGTGGTGATGATACTTCTGTGTGCAGTATGTGTCATGCTCACCCCTGTCGAGACCAGTGGAAGAGATTTGGCTTAGAATGTGGACGATTAGTAGTAAGATCACACACATGATCAGTGATTAGCAATAAAGACATGTCGTCGTTTTTTATTTGCTCTTGCATTTTTATCGCCTGCAGTTCGTGATGAGAACATCGCTTTCCCTTTAATTTTTTGGGGGTAGAATAATGCGATTCTTTGTTCTGTAACTGATGAAAGGCATCCAGGAGAACATTTGAATCATGTAATGGGATTTTTAGTTTTTCTATTGGAGACTGATAATATTCATGTGGAATACTTGAAACTCATGCGTTTCAAAAGAATTTCTTGAAATTCATATACTCTGTGATCGGATAAACGATGCTGGTACTTGGTTTCTAAACGATGATCGGTCATGGCTTGGGTTGTTCTGATCACAACTCATTTCATTCGTACAAATTCAATGAAAGACAACTTGTGGAGGACACAACAACTTTAACATAAATCGAATAAGGAAGACTAATAAGTTTTTCTTTTCGTTTAACAAGATCAAACTCGATCGTAGTAGCTCTACTATTCAAACGTGGAGCACAGGATTAAACGATCCAAAATGTTTGTCAATGTAATTGAAATCATAACTCAGTTTATTCATACTACAAATTAAAATTTAGTGTGAGACCACTCACAAGTGAACAACACTAACTTTAACATAAATCGAAGAAGGAATAATAAGTTTTTTTTTTCGGGTTTCGACTGACACTGCACAAACTTAATGCATCAACCGTTAGAGATAATCAAGCGTATGATCTCGGAAGGATTACATGTCCAAGCACTCACCTTCTACGCACATCACATCCACCCTCTCCAACTAAACACAGACACAGCCTTCCTCGTCCCATCAATCGTCAAGGCCTGTGCGCATCCTCAAACCCACCGAATTCTCGGCCTCCAGCTTCACTGCAACCTCCTCAAGAATGGGCTCGACTCCGATTCCGCCGTGTCGAATTCCATACTCTCCATGTACGCAAAGTTTTCGGAAACCGACAGCGCACGGAAGGTGTTCGACGAAATGCCCGACAGAGACTCCGTCTCCTGGAACTCCATGATTAATTGCTACACCCAAAATGGGTTCCTCTCAGAAGCGCTGGGGACGTTCAGGGACCACTGCACGCGCGGCTTCGCGCCCAAGCCCGAGCTGGTTGCCAGCTATCTCAAGACGTGCGTCGAGACCGAGAATTGGAGACTGGGAAGAGCGATGCACGGTCTTGTTTTCCTCGACGAGAGGATCGAGCACACGCCGTTCGTGTCCACAGCCCTGGTGAGTTTCTACTGGAGGTTTGGCGATCCGGATACTGCATTCCGTGTTTTCGATAGGATTGTTGGAAAAAACGAGGTTTCGTGGACTGCGATGATCTGTGGGTGCATCGAACACTTCGATTATGTTAGAGCATTCACTTGCGTACGAGAAATGCAGGTGGAAGGTGTACAACCGAACCGAGTGACTCTGATTAGCTTTCTGCCCGTTTGCGTTCAGATGCAGTCACTAGCTCACGGGAAAGTGATTCACGGATACGGAATCCGACGTGGTTATGATTCAGATGTTCGGTTCATGTCATCGCTTTTGCACATGTACTGTGAGTTTGGTGGAAAGGGACTGCACACTGCAGAGCTTATATTCGACAGGACTGTGAATAAGGAGATCGTTACGTGGAGTTCAATGATCGCGGGCTATTCTCAGAGTAAAGAAAGTGCTAGCGAATCCATTAGACTATTTAACGAGATGCGAATGGAAGGAGTCGTACCCAATAGTGTTACCCTCTTAGCTTTGATATCTGCATGCACTGTCTTATCATCTCTAACCGATGGGCGTGCAGTTCACGGCTACTCTTTGAAGAAGTCGGGCTTTGGAAGTGTCTTGTTTGTTCAGAACGCGCTTATAAACATGTATTCAAAGTGCGGGAGCCTTCAAGATTCTGCACAGGTGTTCGATGAAATGCAGACTAGAGACTGCGTTTCTTGGAGCGCGCTCATTAGCTCGTACGGGCTCAACGGGTATGCAGAGGAAGCTCTGCACGTTTACTCTGAAATGGAAGCGAGTGGGATAAAGGCCGACGGAGTAGTTTACCTAGCGGTTTTATCTGCCTGCAATCACGGTGGGCTTGTGCATGAGGGGAAAAGGGTTTTTGATCGGGCCTCGAAAGATGGGAGTGTAACTTTGACAGGTGAACACTATGCTTGCTATGTTGATCTTCTCTGTAGGGCGGGTGAGCTTGGTGATGCGTGTGAGGTCGTGCGTGGGATGGCGATGAAACCGAGTTCGAGGATTTTGACTTGTTTGGTTTCTGCTTGTAAAGTTCATGGGAGATTGGATATGGCGGAATCGTTGGCGCGCGAACTTGTCAGAAACGAACCGGACAACGCGGTTAACTATAGTTTGTTAAGTATGGTATGTGCTGAGTGTGAGAATTGGGAAGGGGTGGAAGAGGTCAGGAGATGCATGAAGGAAAGGAATTTAAGAAAGAATCCTAGTTTTAGCCAAATCAGTGAAATTACATAGTATATTGATTCTTATGTTTTTGCATAGAAATTTTATGATTAAACAAGATTAATTTGTCTCCTGTTCTCTCAACAAGTAATTCTGTAGAGTGTAGACTGTAGTGGTACTGTATAACATTAATAATTTCAGGAAGGCAGAAAAAGGAAATTAAATTAAACTCTTAAAAGAAACAAAAGCTGTCAACCGTAAACACTTGTAATTTTCTGCCTCAATTGAGGACTCTGATTTTTAGCTTTTCCTAGTTTCAAAATTTCTAAGTCCTGTTACAGACAACTTGGAATCCATTTGTCTTTTGCTTGCTTTAATAAAGAAGGTCAAATTCAGAAATTCTTGAGTTTGGTTCTCATGCTACATAGAAATTTTGTGCACAATTTATGCATCTTCTTGATGACGAGCTCGCTGTATGGTCAATGCTCTCCATTTACCTATCATGACCACGATGTGTATCTCTGTAATTCCTGTAATAACCTCGTCGATCCTCCTCCTGCTTGTCCCAATGACTTGTTTTCCCTGATGACGAGGAATTTGACCTTTTCTTTTCATGCTTGTGAGAATGACTATGTTGCTTGTGACTGTGGTGGTCTTCACTTGGTTTCTCATGCCCTGCATCAAAGCCAACAGTTTCATAACTGCGACTGCGACTTCGACTTCTTTTCCTTCTGGGTGGCGATGGGTTCTAATTCAAGAATTTAATAAGATTTTATTAATTTCCATTTAAGGTAATAATAATTCATATTGCTTCTTCACTTTTAACCTGAAAGCGTGACATGTATCTTCCTTCAGGCGGAGGTGGTATTCCAAGCCTTTTTAAATCATTAAATGGGATTTGTCTCCTGTTCTCCAACAACAAATAGTAGTATAACATTAATAATTTAAGGCAGGCAGAGAAATAAATTAAAATTAATCTCTTAAAGAATCAAAAGCTGTCAACGTAAACTATGAGTTCATTCTTATACACTGATAAAGCATTTTGTTTTACGAACTTTAGTGTCTCAAGTTATAATAACTTGCATCCAATCTGCTTTTCAATTTCAAAAATACTTGTAATACTCAATTGGCATTCGAAAAAATTCCGTGCAACTTTCTGTCCACCTAAAACCTTTAAGCTGATTCATAGCTATAATTGATCCAAAGTATTCTAAGCTATGTAATCTTATTCTGTCTTCACCAAAATCCACACATCATTCTTTAGCATCAAAATTCACCAAAAAACACATTAAAAATAATAAAGAAATTAAAAAAAAAAAAAAAAAGAAGGAAAAACATACAGTGGAGCTCGAAAAGGCCGATCTCGTCCTCCAAATCGAAGTTGTCCTGATTCTTTCTTGCCACCCTGACCACCACCTATTGAACATGATGAATATATGTACCCCAGATAATCAAAACATAGCATAATTGAAATTTTTGGTTACCTAGCCTTCTTGGAATCCAACCAGGCATCAAATGCTGTCTATTATAATCAACTAAGATTTCAGAATCATCAATATAGGTATGATGAGCATCCTACAATAAGCAAAGCACGATGAACATCCTACAACAAGCAAGATAAATGAGCATCACTGAAACCTTGAGAAAATATTAAACAGCCTCAAACGAAGATTGAACAGACAACAGAATATTTTGGCCCTTAATCGCAAGAGACAACATACAATACTAACTTTCACAGCTAAAATATGGATATGCTCATTCTAACTAAGTCATAGATCTTTAATGCTGGTAAATGCCACAAAATTAATAAGCTTTAAAGGATGCTTCATTTAAAAATATTTGTAAAGTGACTGCTTTCCAATAATAATTTATAGTAGATGGACTATACGGAAGTAAATATGCTATATCGCCAAATATTAAATGCTTCTAATTATTATTTGCACTATCCTCTAAGAGTGTTACAGTGGCACTTTACAACTTCATTTCCAAGGTTACCCCTCATGCATTATTACAACAGGAGAAACCATTTAGCATAAATTTGAGATTTATGAGAAGAAAATATTCAACAGAGGTGAACATAGTAAAATAAGAAATTGAAAGAAAATTAAAATAGAATCACTCTCTTAATTTACACAGAAAAGCACAAACGTCTATCAAAAAGCAAGGCAACAATCAAGGAACAAAACGTAAGTGACGAAAGAGATAGTAAAGGGCAAAGGTCAGAAAGATCACCTTGTATGCTCGGCGCATCTCCCTCTCTGTTTCAAACTCAACGAATGCATAACCACGCGACGCACCCGTCACTGCATAAAAGTAATTCTACACTTAAATTGTTTCATGATAGGGGGGAAGGCTTTAGGTTTGTATAAAGCGCCTTGCCATAGAATGGGAATAAGCCTCAATATCCAAGCAAGGCTTTCCTTTAATTTCTCACGCCTAGAGATAAGAATTGTATATCCGATTATTCATACAAAAAAAAAAAATTATTAAGGTAACTCTCACGCCTTTGAATCTTAATTTCGGCTAATCATTCTCTGCAATGCAGCAGTTTGTAGCATGAACCGATCATGCATTCATGCTATAGTTTGAAGTGAACATATTCCCAACGATTTTAAGATGCTTATTATTCACAAAATGGCTTCACAATTCATACTGCTATATTTTTACCTATATGCCGGACCAAACGCAAGCTCTTGACCCTCCCATATTTGCCCATAGCCTGATAATACGATCGGCAGAGGTATCAGAAGCACACAATATACTACAGTATATTTCTAGTTCTAACCATATCACACACACGCACACATACCTCGGCAAGAGTGTCTTCGGTGGTGAGGTGAGAGAGACGAGCGACGAAGAGAGTGCAGTAAGGATCGCCGATGACTTTAGGGTCTCCAAAGGGGTCATCTGGAAATAAAATTGGATAAATTTTAGGGTTTGATAATGACGAATTGATTGAATTGAAAATTAGGGCGAAAGAGAAGAGTAGTTACATAGAGCGGCGTTTGAACAGAGTAGGGCTCTGTAGACGGCGTTGTCGTGGGGGAGGATGTCGGTTCCGTCGATGCTTCCGGCTTGTATCGGATGGTATGCTTCGGCGTAGAACACTGAATTCAGATTGTTGCGGCTCATTTTCGCACCGCCGGAGCGAGGGAGGACGAAGATTGTTAAAATTATTTTCTGATTGTTAATATTGATAAATTAAAGTTTTTACTTGCGAAATTTCTAATTTTATTTTAAGTCAGATTTTTAATTTTTTCTCTTTTTCTCATCGAAGAAGGAAATACTTGGAATTTTCTTATCCTTAAAACTTAAATATACTGAGTACTCCGTGTAAATGCACATTTTTGGAAATTTAGTTTTTTATATCCACAAAATAATTCGGTCGAGGAAAAGTATTCAATCACAAATTTACTACTGCAAATCCAAATCCAAAATATACTAAAAACCAGAACCTGTTATCCGCTTCCGCTTGGCTCCTTGCACATCGATACAGATAAACCCTCTCAAGATTTTTGTTCCCGTTAAAGAACATCATCTTCTGCATTCCATCTCCGAAGAATCAGGTTCTTTTCTCTCTCTCCTTTCTGGGTAAATTTAATGTGCAAATTCACCCCTCGCGGACGAAGATAGTTTCTGAATTTTGTTTGGGATACGATGATGACGATGATGCAATTCTGGGTTTGATTTGATTCAATGGGTGACTCTGCATTTTCGTCGAGATTCTACGAGCAAGATTGCATTTTTACTTCAGTCTGAAAAATGTGGAAGCTTCTTTCACATCTTCTTCATGAGCACTTCAATGGTCTTATGCCGAAATCTGGTCTTATCCAATAGCTGTAGTAGTAGTAGTAGTAATAGTAGAAGAAGAAGAATTTCCGACAATTCGTCGTTTGCTTTGCTCAATGCGTCTTATCCCTCGATTCGTGGGAGGAGAAAGTTTGTAGGGCTGGTACCAAACGCCAAGAGAAGGCACAAAAGGGGGAAGAAAAGCTGGTGGCAGAGATTCTTTTTCGACGAGGATGCGAATTGGCTTGGTTTGAAGGACGAGTATTTGCTCGATGCAGAGGTGGAATCAGGAAAGGACGACTTATCGGAGAATGAGAAGTTTGAGGATTGGAAAAGGCGAGCCGAAGCTATTGTAGAATTGAGGGAAGCGCAAGAGGAAGTTAAGAACGAGGAGAATAGGAGGTGGGAGGATTGGCTTGTCGAAGGGATTTACGATGATGGTGATATTAGTAATGGTGGGTCGTGGTTTGAAAAGTCGAATGGCGCCATGGGGAGACCGGGAAATGGTGTAGGTGACGAGAGTGGTGAGTTATTTTCTGGGAGAGGGTTAGTCAAGTCTGTGAGGAATTTGGTTCTAGGGGAAGAAGATGAAGATATTTTGTACGAGGATCGGGTTTTTCGTTACGCCTCATTCAATTCGGTGAGTGATTTTAAGGAGTATATCAATTTCATTAATATAACCTTAACATTTTTTGTACATGTAATTAGACATTTTTTAATTGTATTCACAGTTGCAATGTCTGATGAATATAATGTTATTATTGTAAATTATTCATTTCAATTGTGTGTCAACCATTTCATGCAAGTGGATTCTAATTATGTGCTACAATTTATATGGACTTTTTTTAATTATAATTTCAGGCTAAATTCTTGGCCGTATTGATCATCGTTCCATGGGCTTTGGATTTCTTGGTTCATGACTATGTTCTTCTGCCTTTTCTGGACAGGTACATATTACCATCCAATGCAGTGTTTCTCATCCTTGGAATAAGGAACAAGATACCTATTTAAAGTTATCGTAAAAAATGTTAACTTATTATCATATTTACGACAGAGTAAATGTAGGTGTACAGATATTAGTGCAAAGCAGTGTTATTTCCCCACTAACTGTAACAAAGAAATTATGTGAGTATGTTTTTAGTACTTAATTGTAGTTTATACGATCACTTGCTTGCCCATATCCATCAGAAGTATTTTATATACTACTTGCTTCTTTTGTTATTTTGATTTCCAGCTCGGTTAGCACTCTATAACAACAACAACAACAATACTAATTATTACTATTACTATTTTCAATTTATCATTTTTTTTTATAGTATTACTGAATTCAGTGTGAAGTGGCTCTTTACAGCAATAAATTTGCACAACTGGTTATGTTTGCGTACAATCAAAGATTTTTTTTAGAAAAAAACGGACCTGATTTAGTGCCGCGTTATCCTTGAACAGATATGTCAAAACTGTACCACTCGCTTCACAGGTGCTTGATGTGAGGCAGAGCCAGAAACTTCAAATAGTCAAGGCTTTAAATCGTGACAAAGCCAGGTATCGGCTTGAAGTAGAAATCGGAAAATCTCCCCCACTTTCAGACGAGGAGCTCTACTTGGAGTTACGGAAAAAAGCGTAAGTTTTTTAGGTGTCTTTCAAATGTATTCTTTATTCTAAAACTAATATGACTAGGCCTCTTCAACTTTGTGATTTGGCAGGTTGGAGTTGAGAGATGAATGGAGATTAGAAAACCGTAAAGCGTTTGCTAACATCTGGTCGGATATGGTGTTTGGGGTCTCATTGTTCATTCTTCTATATTCCAATCAAAGTCAAGTGAGTTGTCATAAAATAATATGTTATCTTCTTTCATTATATACATACGATGTATGTATGATCTTTCTCCTTACCTTTATTTCACATTTATGAACTGTAATGATACATGGAAATTATTATTTTCAGTGGATATGGATAGAGTACATTTTTGGATATATATTGCAAATTTATACTTACCCATGCAGTCTCCTTATCAGTTCAAAACTAAAATCTCCTTCATTGCTTCTGTGTCGCGTAACTTGTGTTGCTAATAATTAGTGTATATTTATATTATTTGCACCAAGAGAATCACCTAATAAACCGCAAAAAGGAAAGTAAACAAGTTATATTTGGCAGGAAACGATGCACACAGCGTTTATACTTCACGTGTTGTATTTTAGCATTTTTGAGGATGTATTATAGGTTGATAAATGGTTCCCCAGTATGCCAAATCACTTCTCTATAACCAAACGTAAAAAGTTAAAAAAATTCTTGTTAATTTCGTTAACTTTGGATATGCTACATTTTTATTTTATTTTCATTCTGGCAATATAATCAGATTTTTCTTCCTCAACTTGTACCCTGCAGGTAGCTTTGCTGAAGTTTACGGGTTATAAAATAGTGAATAATATTTCAGACACAGGGAAAGCGTTTCTTATAATTCTTATCACCGATATTTTTTTAGGGTAATGTTCTCTGCTCTTCCCTAACAAACAACAAATATTCGCATGTTATGGCCTTACTTTAGTGTGTAATTTCTATTAGCATTTCATTCTTTATATAAGTTCGAGGTTTTGTTTTGGAACTTATTCCTGTCTGGTTTGAGCTCACATGATATAACTTGCAGGTATCATTCTGAGTCCGGTTGGCAGACGTTGTTGGAGATCATAGTCGAGCACTATGGGTTTGAGGTGGATCGGGCTTCCATAACAATCTTTGTCTGCCTAATTCCTGTTGTAATTGATGCTTGCGTGAAGCTCTGGGTATGTGTTTTTATATGTATTGTGTGTCCTGATAGTATTTTTAAATACCTGCATTTTGCGCGTAGTAAAAGTCAAATTTGCCCTGTGATTTCTGTAATTATTTATCAGGTTTTGTGATGATTATAAAAACCACCCTCGATGTCTGGCAATTTACAAAAGGAAAAAAACAGCTAAATTTGAACATAACAAAACCACCCTTAGGTTATATATCCTTTACATTTCCTATTTATCACTAGTGGATATGTCGAGAATGTTTAGAGCTACATTGTTCGACTTTTCTAAATAGTTCCAGTAGCCCCCAATTTTCGTTTTAAGTTTTAACATTTACATTCCTTAATTTTTACAAGTATTACAAATAGTCGTTCTAAGAGATAGGTCTGCTAGTAATATTTCAAAAGGGTATTTTTGTAATTTTCGAAGTAGGCAATTTTTGTTTTGGTAACTATCCCTAATTTCATTTTATGAAATGCTGAGCTCTAATGTTTTCCTTTTGCTTTCAGCTGTTTAAGTTTCTGCCGAGATTATCCCCCAAGGTGTCAAATATTTTCCGCGAAATGACGAGACATTAGAAAGATTTTTGTGTGATGACAGGTTCTCTCTCCACATAAGGGATTCTTGTATTATTTTTTTTTCCTATACGAAGAATTTTTGCTCATTTTCCTTTCTCGACTGTTGTATCTCTTACAAGCATATCATAAAAATGCCAGTGCCCGTTTATCTAATTAGCTCGTTTTAATTGTCAGTTTTCCTTTTAGTCATCATGCATATATTGATTTAGAGCAACTCCGAGATATAATCTAATCTCGTGGTGCTGCTTCTGTAACTACTCCTCTTAGTCCCGCTATAAAGCTTTTGTAGGGCCTTGTAGCTTTTATTGATGATCTTCTTTCGGTTAATAATAAGTTTCCCTTGAATCAAGAACAGGCGATATTTATAGTAAATCTAGACGATCAACGGTCCATATCAGCTCTTAGCCGCGCAACTGGGGGCCGTTGGTTTCGTGGGAGCCCCCCCACCCGAACTCAATAGAGCCAGCAGGTGAAGGTGATTGATTGTGTGCCTGAATTACATTACATTACTTTACATGTGACTTGGAAACAGACAGTCTGATGTTTCCCAAGTTCTGTGGGAACTGGGAATGAAGCATAGGTAATCAGCATGTTTTTAAGGCCCCCCATTTCAACATTCAATGTGTTACTCCCTTTTGGTGTATTATTTATCCCGAATTGTTTGTCAGATTTTTTTGTAAATTTACAAAGAACTTGACAAACAGTTTAGAGACTAAGGAAGTATAAGTTAAAAACATATTTTTAAATTATAAAGTAAAATAGTTGTAAGTTAAGGTTAAAAATCTATATACATATATAATTTCAGGATCCAATGCCACGTAGAGCAATAGAAAATCAATAATAATGTTGTGTTCACACTATAAATTATAAATAAAAAATTTATAAATTCTAAATAGTAATATTATTAAATATATTTAAATTATATAAAAATTCTAAATACTACTTTGAAATTTTATATTTTTGGTAATAATAATTAATTATTTTAAATATATAATTTTCTATTTCTCTTTTCAAAATTCTTTTTTATTCCATTAATATTAATTTTTTAATTTCAATTAATGATATCTCATAAAAATCGATCTCCTCCTATTCTCTATTTCACCATTAAAAAAAATTGATCAAACTTTTTAGGTATATTAACTTATGTTATATTAATATAATTACATTTATGTCATCTCATTCCCTTCATGTTTATCAAGTAAATTCAATTTTTTTTTTTAATATTTTTATTTATTTTTCATCTTTATAATTTTTTTTCCAATTTTTTTTTATTTTTTCCTCACCGGTTTTAAGTATTTGTTGGATGCGTTTGACACTCGAGAAATACAGAGACGATAAACGAAATGCATAGACGAGAAACTCATCTCCCACCAGATCAGAGGCTCTTCAATCGAGTATGATATAAATCGAGGGATGTGCTCGAGTAGCAGACATATGTGGGAGAGAGGCAATAGGTCTAATCCCAAGACTAACTTCATAACATTTCAATGAAAATTTGTCATATTTAAGATTCGACCTCGCCGGGAAATTTCACCAACATCACCACAAACCTTATCACTCGGCTATGCACCAAGAAGCTTACATACTATAAATTACGTCAAACATGTGTAATCCTTAAAAATAATAAAATTTTCATAATTAAAATAACGGTGATTAATAATGAGATTAATATGAGTTTACAAATTTAAGTGAGCGTTCGATTATTAAATAAAATAATTTCTTAGTCCATTAATAATTTTTTTGCAAAATACATAAAATTTTAAATTATTTCAAACAAATAAATCACGTGCATCGCGGAAGTGGTACTAGTTATGAATTAAATTGTTACTTTCTAGGATAGTTATATTTCTTTTATTTTACAAAGAAAATATGACAAATAATTAGTGAGACAGAGAGAGCATATTATAAGTACAATAAGTTATGGATATAAAAAAATATTAATATGAGTGGTTATTGAGCATATTATAAGTACAATAAGTTATGGATATAAAAAAAATATTAATATGAGTGGTTATTTGAAGCGAATATATATTTATTAAGATATCATTAAGATGGACAAATTCACACACAGCAGTGCGATTAAAGCCGCAAACGAGTTGAGTATGATTTTATGGAACATGTTTAATAAAATTTAAACGAGCTTGATCTCGACTTGCCAAACAAAAATTGGTTGCTCTAGCTCGACTTAATTTATATGAAGCTACAATTGATCTGTTATCTGTATTTAATTACTCAATTTATGAAGCTACACGTGCGGCGATATAATTGCTAAAGAATGCTTTTCTCCTCATTATGAACTTTGGTCATTAATTATTTCTCAAATTATTTCTTCTATTTCAGAAAAATAAACATATTTTTTTGTAATTTTTTTTAAAAAATTGTTATGTGAACGAGATAGATAGCAATCATATAATGTATACTCCGTACTACATATTTTTTTAATATAATTACTGTAGTCTATAAAGTGGAGGTCTACACATACACCAATGTGAATATGTGATTAAAATATTTATTGTTTAGTTGAGTAGAGAGAAATAATGGGCAAAAGGTTTGGAAATATATTTTCAGGAAATTACACTAAGCCCCATCTATTTATTCATGTATTCACAATTTACAACCTAAAGTATTTTGTTTTCAGTAACTTAAAGGTGCATGTTATTTGTTGTCAGTGAATTCACTTCTCTATACCCTACCCTTATGCCCAGAATCATGAGACGGGTTTTCATGTAATTGCAATTACACCCCTGAGGTTTGGAGTAATTACGAAAAATCCCCAGAGAACTTTCAAGATTAAAAGAAAATCGCAAAAACTGCAAGAATGAATAATTACAAAATCTGCCCCAAAGGTTTGGAGTAATTCCAAACAGAACCCATGAGAGGTTTCAAAGTTACCATCAGAAATGCCTCTTTTGTGTGTGTACATTGTAATTACCCCAAAAATCAGGGGGTGGTTTTTGCATTTATCCAAACATTTATCCAAGCATTTATCAAGATCTTAATGTTTCAAGATGTGTATGTAAAAGGATGGTTGAAACTCAAAGTAATTTCGAGCATGTGTTGTATGTCTTCTGTCTCGGCCGAAATAGAAAGGTTAGCTAAACTCCACATGGTCTAAGCCTGACACATTGAACTTCACCTTTAGAGTGGCCTCAGGCCGTCGACTCTAGCTAGAAATAAATTAACCGAATATTAATGCCCGGTATTTTTTAAATGGTGACACCAAATGAAGGTTATCGAGTTTTTCATACTTTTGAAACTCGAGGGGTAAGAAAAAAACGACCCTCAACTTCTAACGTTTGTATATATGGGAAGCAACCTACGCCGCTTGTTTTATTAGAGGGAGCAATAAGTCAGTTTGCCACCCACCCTATAACCTCCTCTTCTTAACTCGATGGAGAAGAATAACAACTCGGTAACTGATATTCCTACTATGACCAACTTAAGGCTCGGCAGGCGGAAGGAATATGGAGGAGGTGATCATCGTAATTTCTGCTTTCCATCTCCGGTGGGGCCCGCGAAGAGATCCAGGGCGTCCAGCCAGAACATGCTGAACCCGTGCTGCCAGGTGGAGGGGTGCAGCCTCGACCTCAAGTCGGCTAAAGACTATCACCGGAGGCATAGGATTTGCGAAACACATTCCAAGAGCCCCACGGTTATTGTCGCTGGGATGGAGCGTCGATTTTGCCAGCAATGCAGCAGGTACGATACGATGAGACTAATTTTTCTTTTTTTATTAAAGAAATTTATTATTACTCGCTCACTTAACGGTTACGGTTTAAGGTTTCACGATCTGTCTGAGTTTGACGATAAGAAGAGAAGCTGCAGGAGGCGGCTGTCGGACCACAATGCCAGGCGGCGGCGGGTGCAGCCGGAGTCGGTTCAGATTCTCTCCTCTGCATTATACGGTACTTAACTCTAGAAACAAATAGTACTAAAATCGAACATTGTTTCTTACGTTTGTTCGACCGATCATTACAGATCAGAGTCGACAACACAGCTTGCCGTTGAATGGACTCCCGGTCCCACTTTCGAACTCGGCATGGGAAGATGCCAACGCTTACATGCTGAGGCAGGGCAAATCCATTTTCGAATTACATATGGATCAATGTGAGTGTCTGCTTTAGTCAGCGATTATATTTCAAGTTGATTTTAGAATCTCAGAATCAATACACACCTCCGAGAGTTCGTGCAGGTTCACAGATCCAGACGGCCTCGTATCCGCTAAATGCTCACTCTCTTCTGTCATCCGGCTCGTGGAGCTTGAACGAGGGCCAATCGACGACGAACTCCATGGATGGCAACTATAACAATATTCACCATCATCATCATTATTACCATCAAGGCATCTCACATCAGTTGTTTAAGGAAGTTGCTGCTTACAACTCTGATGACTTTTGTTCCACTCAAAAGTAATTTGTCAACTACGAGACCTCGGTAGACAGGAAACCCTCAAAAAAAAAAAGGCTGAGACATCAAAATGCTCTTTGTCGAACCTCTCGATTTCTATGTATTCTAAATAATGGACTAATTTTCATATCGATCGATCATTTTCCATCTCTCTTTTTGTCTCGATTAACACGAACATGAACATACAATTGTGAGCCACTAGAATTTCCATTTCTAGTTGATTTTTTTATTTTTTTTTGTGTGTGTGGATATAATCCGGAAACCTTACAACACGAACAAAACCCGATAACATAAATGTTACATACGACACGAAACAACACGATCGAGTTGATGGATGGATCAACATTTTTTATGTTGGCACATACAGGTAAGACCATAGGTGTTGTATTGGCAAGATCCAAACTCAGCATTCTCCTTGGTAAGGCACCGAAGCTCAAAATTCCTAATCCAATCTAAGTTTACCAAATTCCTAATCGATATCAACGACAACACTAATCACAAAATATATAGTATATATAATATATATTTGAGCAATAAACGAGCAACTCAAAATCGAGAGTAACACAAAATAAACACAAAACAAAATGAGAAACAAAAAACCATTAAACCAATGCAAATAAAATAATCCTAACAAAAGATGAATAATTTAATTATACAGTACACTGCTACTTACAATAAATTACACTTATAAATTTATAATAAATTACACTATAATAATAAAATAAAATCATTCAATTATCAGTTGAGATGGAAAAATCATAATGAAGACTCAAATACTGTGTATGAAATGTGCAAGTAAATAGTACGGACGGAGTAGTATACTAGCAGCTAAAACCCTTTCCCGTCTGTTTCTTTTTTCGTTTTCAAACCCTCCCGCGAACTAGTTTTGTATTTCAAGATTCTCAGCTACTTCTGCGAATTCCAGTGATTTGAGATCAAATAGATAGGGCTTTTCCGGCGGACGGATATATACAGTCGGCCCTAGTAATTCGATTTGTCTAATTGGATCCTTTCGGTTGGGTATTAGCTCCGGCGGATCTGATTTTCAGTTGCTTCCTTTTGAATTTCTTGGATTCAACTTGATTTCTCTGAGCTCGATGGAAGACGCGAAACCGCAGAGCCTCGATCCGTTCGCCCCTATCCAATCTACTGGTTCGTTCTCATCTTTGGATTTATTGTTTATTATTATTATTACTATTATTTGCCCGAGGTTTAGTTCCCTGAAATTTCGATTTCGTGTGTTTGGCCTGTGATGCTGATTGCTGAATTATTATATGTTCATCAATCATGAAATAATTTATTAGGCACCGGTCTTAGATATGATGAAAAATTACAATTTGGGGGTCGATTTGATTTGAATTGCATTTCTCAGGAAATATTGGAAGGGGCTACTAGTAATCGAAGCTCCGGCTTTTTTGTTTTGTTTCACAACTTTTGATTTGCTGCCCTTGAAATTTAGTGTTTAGGGTTTTTCTAGGGTAATTTTTATTGGAAGTATTTCTATATTTTTATTGGGGTTTGAGGGTTTCCATTTTTTGTGCACCCACAAGTCACTTTGATTTGAATTGCAATTGCAATTCTCTGGAAATATTGGGTGGGGGTGGGGTGGGGAGTTATTAGTAATCAAAGCTATAGCTTTGTTGTTTTTTCTCCAAATTTTAATTTGCTGCCCTTGAAATTTAGTGTTTTGGGTTTTACTCGGGTAATTTTTATTGGGAGTCTTTTCCTATATATATAGGATTTTTTTCCTATCATTTTTTACGTGCCTAGGAACAAGTGTAGCTTATTTTCCCCATTTTAGCTCATGTAATATATGATTTTTTTCATTGTACAATAATAAGTTAAATTCTCTAGCGACTGATATGTGGTTAATAGGTTAAAATTAAAATTGTTGGATTGATTTTCATGCTTTATAGGATTCAAGAAGATTTTTTCCAAGCTATTGTTCTCACATTGTGCTATTTATCTCTGATCCATGTATTCTTTTATGCCCCATATATAAGGCATGCTTTTATCATAGTTGCAGAAAGTAGTGCAGTCCGTGCTTTCTCTTTGGAACTCATTCTTTTCTGAAATGACATGCATCACCTTATAGCAAATCCTAATTTAATTCTCCAAGTTTATTTTTCCTTAAAACCCTTTCAGAACTTTTTTTCTTTTTCTTTCCATTTTCTTTCTTGTTCCCCAAGCCACCATCTTCCATTAGATTATCGATTTCCTACAAAATAAACAGCTTTACGTAGTACCATTTGTAATAAGGATCAGTATTTTGACTGCTACTTGTTCAGTGTTTTTCCATTTTATGCCCCAAATTGTGGATGATATGCGGTTATTTTATTGACAACATTGGGATTATCCTGTGGGATTCAGGTGACAGGGCTGTCGAGCTGCATAATTTAACTGAAGAGGTGTGTCATCTGAAGTCCATTTTTTACTAGGTTTTTGTGCCTTTTGATCCATATATTTAATTAGCATTACTGATGTGCACCATTCTACATTTCTTTGCATCTATCATTAGTTGACTTCACCAAAAGATGGAAGGGTTGTTTCTACAAAGCCTATTCCGGATGCAGTCATTGCAGGGTCTTCAAGAAATCATAAAGATCAGCATGTGGCGACAGAAGCTAATGGAGCTGTTCCCGCACTGCATCAATTCAACACATATACCCCTCAAGATCAGGGTTATTATTTTACAGGTAGTCCTTAGTATTCGAAACCAGTTGGCTAGTTTTTCCTGTAGTACAATATTTAGACGATGATAATTTAATGTATAGAATTTCTCATTTTTATTTCTTCAGGGATTGTTGTTTTATTCTTAATACCTTCTATTTCCATGCTTTAAAGACTAAATTCATTTTGGGGTATGTGTCATACAACTGTATTTTTTACTCAAAAGGTTACCGGCAAAGATCCCCCCTGATAATTATCTGATCTATCATCAACATTGCTATTCATCTGAAATATATGATTGTGCATTTGAAACACTCAATCCGCGATCCTTTAGATTAGCAGCTCATAGTCTTAGTCACGTTGTCTCCCTTGCTATTGAGCACGTTCTCCTGTGATGTTAAACTAGATCATGGTTTTCCAATTTTATAGTTTCTTAATTATAATACCTTTCTCTCTAACACCTTAATTACATCCTGATTCCTGTTCATTCCAAGAAAAAGAGAGGGAGATAGAGAGAGGTAAATGTTGAGTAGATGATAGAAGCAGTCGGAGCAGTTACCCACTTACTATATATCCCTATGATAGTCACTAATAACTTGGCTAAAACAACCTTTTAGTATCTTAATGTACGAATGAAGGTCATTTATGATACCCCTCTTTTCTTTTTTGGATTTCGAGAATATATGGTCAGATAGAGTAAGAGAAGTCCAGTCAATTGGGTTTTATTTAATAAAGAAAGTTATGCCCAGTTCCTTGGTTTTTGCTGTTTATACATTCGTTTACTTAGGGCATTAATCTTCATCATGCTTTGCTCCAGGTTATGAAAATGGCAGTGGTAACTGGAATGAGCATTCAAACTATGTTAATGCCAACAACTTGAATATTGTACCGCCGGTGAGTTAAGATACTATTGTTATGGAGCCATAATTTTATGTAGCAAAGCCTTCAGATACTAATTTTGTGTTTTAATTTTTTTAAAGGCAATGTACAATGATAATTCTTCGCTCTTCTTCCCTCCGGGCTATGGCTTCGACTCCCAGATGGCTTATGGACAATATTCCCCGCTTGCTAGCCCTCTTTCTCCAATAATGATTGATGGCCAGCTGTTTTCTCCTCATCAAATGCCTGTGACTCCACCTTACTATCAACCACCTAATTCTATCTCACCAGGCCCACCACATGTTACTTCAGCGTTTCCATCTTCACAGAATGAATTAATGACACCAGGAGGTAGCAGCCAAGAAAACCATAATGACAATGCTTTTTTTGGTCAAGGCTCAGCTTACTATCTACCGTTTGGGTCTTTTGGCGGAGGCAACTTTTCTGGAAATAGTGGACATGGCCCGTACAAATTCCCTGGCGAGTTTGGGTCCAGCGAAGCATTGTCAAGTCGTTCAAATTCCTTGGATACTGGCGGCTTCATTTCTCCATTAACTTCTGGAAGTGTCTACCATCAACCTGTTGGCATACTTGGATCATATGAGCAAAATGTTCAGCAGGTTTGTTATATGTTTTTGATAAATTTATACATCTTTGCTCATTCACACACTGATTGAGAAAAAAGAGAGAACCACTGTTTTCCCTTTGTCATTTTGTTTAATATGCTTGATTAATGAAGTTGACGTCTGTCTGGATAGATAGTTAGTGAGAAGAAAAAAAAAAGAGAAAGAAAGACTGGCTCGTTAATGAGGTAGCTATTATGTTACCTCAGTGGGAAAAACCAAACTTATGAATTTCCTCTCCAGCCTCATCCCTCAATACCTGATTTCAGTATGGTCATAGACTCGTAACAATGTGGATGAATATGAATATAAGCCACTAGTCACGCTGTTACTTTTTGTGTTTTGCCCCTTTGTTTTATTACGTTTGTTACCAACCAGTTTCCTCTTGTAAACCCCTTGTTATCGCTATGAATAGTTTCTGCTAACATTGTGTATTGTGCTATCTTTTGTTGCTGCTCTTGATGTATATTTTCTTCACATGTCATTTCTCTTGTTTATTTTGTTACTTTGAAGATGTATTGTGTGTGCAAACACTGACTTAGTATTGGCTATTGATTTGTGGAATATATCGTCTTTAAACCTGTTGGAAGCACTCACTAATAAGTCCTCGCTCTTTTTTGTTTACTAATATTACAATAGCAGGCACCATATCAGAGTTTTGGGTTAACGGCAAACTCCTCAACTAGACATTTTGCCCACGGTGGTCCTTACCAAAGTAGTGTTGGCTCTAGTTCCAACCGGTATCGGTTTGCCAATGACAAAAGTGGAAGACGTGAAAGGGATAGGGACACTTTCAATATTTCTACAGATACACCTGGCATATCAAGTGACCGGAATCGTGGACCAAGGTCCTCGAAGCCCAAAAACACAAGTAGCCTTGAAGAGGGTTCCTCGGCTGGCATTAAAGATGTTGAAACTATTTCTAGGTTTCATGTCGATCATATTAACTCCCCAGATTTCATAACCGATTATGATCGTGCAAAATTCTTTGTTATTAAGTCTTTCAGCGAAGACAATATCCATAAAAGTATAAAATACAGTGTTTGGGCCAGCACACCACTGGGAAATCGAAAACTTGATGCTGCCTACCGTGAGTCAAAAGAAATGGAAGGCATTTGTCCAGTGTTTCTCTTCTTCTCGGTAAGATTCATGTTTACATCTCAATTTCACCCAAATAAGTGAAAGAAACTTGGTTATCCTTAATATGTAGTATATATATTGGGTTGTGTGTTGGTGTATTTGAATTTTTTAACTGACAATACCTCATGAGAGAGTTTATTACCATTTGTAATCCTCTCAAGGAGAATCTTTGCGCCTAGAAGAGAACTATAACCCTGATATTGTGCTGAATAATTGCTTTTCTCCTAAAATAAGCCCAAATAGTACACTGGGACTTTGAAAGTGATCAGAACATAGTTTGTTGATGACTAATCCCTTATCTGTTAAAACTTAAAAGGATTTCTAGAAATGTTGCCAGCTGTAGAAGGACCACAAGATGAGTTCCTAGATGCTCTTGTTCAAGGAGCAGTTCGTCAACGAGATTAAAAAAATTGCTGTTTTATTCATTTTCTGTTTTATTTTATTGAAAATGCTGATGACTTTTATTAAGTTCCTGAATACATTTTTCTTAAGGGGATAAACCGATATATGGAAACTAATCATCTTAACGGAAAAGACGGAGATGGTTTTTGTTATAATAGAGTCATGGAAGCAAAATTTAGTATAGGCTGCATTTGTTCAGGTGGACATGAATCCAATATGTCGCCGGAAGGCCCGGAACTATTAGAGTTGTTGGTATTTCTAAGGCTGCATGATGTATTTTATACATCATCAAATCAATGATGCTCAATTGCTCAATAAAATGTGGCAGGATAGTGTTTTCTTATTGTACTGTAAGGCGTCGTCTGTTACTTGAGATCGAGCTACCTCCACTTAAGGTAATTATGTGATGGGCACTGCACTCTATCACAATTCTGGGGGCCTTTGAAATTGCCTGATTATTTTCATTATATGGATCATGCTGCTGTTCCATTTCTCGTCTAGTATGTAAAATTTAACCTTCTGGCAGCAGTTCAGGTTTTCCCCTTTTACATGACAATTAGTAATTGTGTGGGGTTTCACCATTTGTCAGTTAAAACTTCTAGATTTGTGTTTCTGTATTGACAATATAGGTATATTAAATTGTTTTGATGATAGCTTGTAATGACATGCAGGTTAATGCCAGTGGACAATTTTGTGGTGTAGCTGAGATGATTGGGCCAGTTGACTTCGATAATGATGCTGATTACTGGCAGCAGGATAGGTGGAGTGGTCAGTTTCCTGTCAAATGGGATATTATTAAAGATGTACCCAACAGCCGCTTTCGCAACATAATTCTTGAAAATAATGACAACAAGCCTGTCACGCACAGTCGAGATTCACAAGAGGTATTGATATCTTTGAATTAATATTTTCTGCTTAAGGCCTTGTGTAACCAACAATTGGATCAGAGATTGTCTGTCACTTTGTCCATAATAGTCTTCGACTCCAGTTTTTTAAAAAGACGTGTGATATCAGGTTTTTTCTTCCCAAATCACTCTTGAATTGCATATGTTTAAGAAAGCATGAAAAACTAATTAGTCTTGATGTCTATATTCTACTGAGTACAGAATTCTTCTTTAATTATTAACCATAATAGAAAAATATTAAACCTAGTTCCTGTCAGGAAATATCCCAAGGGAGGTCCATAGGATAATCATAGTGGTATTATCCAATGTCATGAAGTTGTGTGATGTCTGTATATATATAGTTAAAAGGGATATTCTCTATTTTCATTGGGGTTCTCCTTCCTATCATTTTTTTACTCATACTAAATGATCCCTCTTTATAGCCATTTGAATAACTACTATACTAGAATAAAGTGCACTGTTCTAAAAATCCTCTTCTATACCTGATTAGTCCGCTATCCACCCTTAGCCTATGCCTTTTCTTCCCTAATTCTATCTATACCTTGCCTGGCCCTGCCCAAACCCCATTTACGAGCAACGCTCAACTCATTTTAGACACTGATAAAGGAGTATTCATTTTCACTATTGAAATTTGTAGATTTTCTCCATTTTACCGTAGACATGAGATTTTTGTAATATTGCATTTCCCATACAACAATATTTGGACCAAAAACTTCTAGACTCTTCAGTATGGATGTAAATTTTCCATTCACGCACTACGCACAGGTGCACACTTTAGATATGCATGCTTATGTGTGAATAACTGAACACACACACACACACACACACACACACACACACACACACACATATATATATATATATATATATATATATATATATATATATATATATATATATATATATATATATATATATATATATATATATATATATATATGTTTTCCTTTTTCAGTGTTTGAGAACTACACACAATGGTATTTTACGTTATATGTAGTTATGTACTACTATTTCCAATTGTGTGATGCTAACCAAAATCAATGGAATAATAAAAACGTGTATAGTGTGTTCTTCTCACAAAATCAATTATCTATACATATTCCTCATTTGAGCATTTCCTATACGCACACAGCCACACACACACGCATGCAAGTGTTATTGTTTTGTAGTGGGAATGAGTAGAGTGAGGCATCAAGCCACTCCTGTGCCTTCGATGATGATGATGAGTACGATGAATGGGGATTAGATGGGTTGTGAAGACAGGTGGGATTTATGCAGATGCTAGGGAGATTAAGTACCTACTATGGTTGGCTTGGGATCTGTGACAGGCTAAAAAAGTTGTTCAAGTCATTAGACATTCTAAATTTTAATTCAAGGTTGTTATTTTTAAGTCTTGGCTAATAAAAGCTAATCCACCATTCATTCACTTAAATTCGAGTGTTCTCACTTAAGTTCGCTGGTATAGTGAAGGTGGAGCTCTTAACAATAGGTACAAACATCAGGGAGGTTGATGTGTAATTGATCAGAGCCTATGACATATCTGGTTTAAATGAATAGCATTATATATTCTTAAATATTGTTTTGGATGATAATCTGTTTACCATTTATGGTTGTCTGCCTTTTTTCAGGTGAAACTGGAGCAGGGAGTTGAAATGCTAAAGATCTTCAAGAGTCATGATCCTGACACATCCCTGCTTGATGATTTCAAGTTTTATGATGAGCGTGAGAAAACCTCCCTGGAAAGGAAGGCCAAGCAACGATCCAGCTCGACCGGAGAAACAAGTGAAAAAACTGCAAGTGCTGAGTCAATAAATCAACTGTCGGATAATTTGGTTGACACTCTCCGGTTAGATGGTCTTTCCAAGAAGGATTTGGAGTCGGCTTAGGAAGTTGATGATGCTGACTGGGACGATCAAGGTGACATTTTTCGTTCATCCTATCCGTGCTATCTTTGCTCGGGCTCCATGACTCCGTCTTCTTCTGCCCGTTTCTATTAATATAGTTTTCTGTGTGTGTGGGTAGTGGGTTGTTATTAGGTAAAACAGCAGAAGGCTGAAATCCAGGACAGTTGTTATATGGAGTATACTTGCTTCGATTTTTTTTTTTTCTTTTTCTTTCCGTTTCTTCTCGCTTATTACTTGTTATGATAGGTGGTGTTGGGCATGGGAGAAATGCGAGACTCGCCATATATACTGCTTGTATTATCCTCGAAAACTGATTGAAGAAATGCAGCTACATGACTGATTACATAAAATCAGAACAGAGTAGTTGAATAATCAACTATTCTTGAACTTGAACCTTTTAGTTTTCTTTTGCCTTGTTGGGGTTTCTATAATTGTTGCATTCCATTCATGTTCACAGTGAACCACGAAGAGACTATAAAATCTAGAATATAACCTACTTGGTTAGGTAATACTACTCATATTTGGACATGAGGGGCTGTTATACGACTCATATTTGCTCTTTGATATGTGCCACCTTCTGCTTCAGGAAGTTGTACTTTGTGCAACTTTAGTTGTACCTCTCATGTCGTCATGCTTACGGGCGGTCAAACATGACCAGCGAAGTGGGCCCCTCCGTCGGGCAGTGTAAGACTGTTGACCGGCGCGTGCCTGTTAAATTAGATACGAAGCTCCAACGTGGGTCCTACACTCGCATTCTGTCACAGGCGGCATGATTAGTAGTCACGGTCGATTAAATCTACGGCTCCAGTTGATACACGCGGGTCCCATCCACTCGACTGCATTACCACGCTAACAGCGTGCGCGAGCGGATACATAATTAAACATTTTTTTAAGGGTTAATTACATTTAGTTTTTAAAGAAAAATATTATTCTCTCCCTCTCACATTTAAATATTCATTTTTATGTTATTTAATAAACAATGAATTTTATTCGTATATTGAATACCATTAAAGTTGTATCCATACTTTACTTAAAAATATGATCATGAGAGGAATACAGTTAAATTGATTTTTTCTTAGAATTTAACATGGAATAATCATTAAAATAATAAATAATGCCTGTGGTAAGGCCTGTGATGATGTGGGTGTAATTCCCCGGCGACGCAGGGTTCGAATCTCGGGTGGGACAAATTTTCATTGAAATATTATGAAGGTTTGTCCTGGGGTTCGACCTGTTGGCTCTCTCGCACAGGTGCCTGCTACTCGGGCACATTCCTCGATTTACATCCTACCTGATCGAGGGACCTCCGATCGAGTGGGGGTTGAGTTTCTCGTCTCTCCTCCTTATAAAAAAAAAAAATAATAAATAAATAAAAGAGAAAGAAAATGAGACGAAGACAGGTTGCTACACTGCGAATTTCATCGCGTTTCTCTCTCGTTAGTTGCTTCGACTTACCGTGTGTACTGTGGAGAGGCTTCTGAGGAGGGAGGAAGGGTGGAACTGTAAATTCACTGAGCTTCAGAAGAGACTGAATTTCGGAGGGGTTTTCTGAAGCCGTCGAAGGAGTAGAAATTGAGCGCTCTCGATCGAGGTTTGTTTTGCTGTGTAATATTATTTCTCTGATTTTTCTTTCGGCTCACCGATTGGTTTTAGGGGTTCATCAAGTTTTTATTTATCAAGCTTGGTTTGATTTTCACCATTTCAGATTTTGGGTGAATGTTTTAATAACTAGGGCTCAATCATTTTATATAATTTGGAATTTTTTTCCGGGTAGGGTATTGACCAATTAGCTTGAGACTGGAAATACTAATGCAGAAGATATAAGAAGATAATCGAGGTTCTGTTCTGTTGCATAAGTATAAGCAAACCGAAAAAAAAATGTTGGAGGCTCCAAAATACAATGGACTTGTGGGCCTACACAACAATCACGACAATTTCGACGTCTCGCAAAATTTCTACAGAAAGCTCAACGAGGGGTCGAATATGTCGATCGACGGTTGCGGAAGCTTGCAGATGAGCAATGGCGAAGGATCTGTTGCCATGTCGATGGACAACAGCAGTGTTGGATCTAACGAATCCCGAACTCTTTTGGGGCATCGAGCCCTCAACCATGCGATTAACTATTCGTTCGCTGCTAGTGTAAACCATGACCATGGTAGAGTCTCTCAGGGACTGAGTGATGATGCCCTGGCTCAAGCTTTGTTGGACCCTCGTTATCCCACCGAGGGACTCGGAAATTATGATGACTGGACAATTGACTTGAGGAAGCTCAACATGGGCCCCGCTTTCGCTCAGGGGGCCTTCGGAAAGCTGTACAGAGGAACATATAACGGAGAAGACGTTGCAATCAAGCTTCTGGAGAAGCCAGAGAATAATGTAGAGAGGGGCCTCTTGATGGAGCAGCAGTTTCAGCAGGAGGTGATTATGCTGGCTACTTTGAAGCACCCTAATATCGTCCGATTTATTGGGGCTTGCCGCAAACCAATGGTTTGGTGTATTGTGACTGAGTATGCGAAAGGTGGGTCTGTGCGCCAGTTCCTTACAAGACGTCAGAATCGTTCGGTGCCCCTGAAGTTGGCTGTGAATCAGGCCTTGGATGTGGCGAGGGGGATGGAGTATGTTCATGGCTTGAATTTGATTCACCGCGACTTAAAGTCCGACAATCTTTTGATCGCTGCCGACAAGTCCATCAAGATTGCGGATTTTGGGGTGGCTCGTATTGAGGTGCAGACCGAAGGGATGACACCGGAGACAGGCACATACCGCTGGATGGCTCCGTAAGTATATTAATTTTCGATTCCTCATCATATTGGCATTGCTTTGCCACACTTTATTTTGGGTATTGTAATCTTTCTTAACATATGTGTGCTCATGGGTTATAGTGTCTTACTGAATCTATTTGAATTTTCGGTCTCTCAGTCTTACCGAGTTAACGTTAATTCTACTTTGGATTTTTTTTTCCCATTGTTTATAGCCCAACATATTGTCTCTCATTTGCCTCTTCGTCTGTGATTTTAAGGAGTGATGCTGCTTGTATGTGGGTGTCTTGACTCTTGAGTAACCTGAAAGAGTTACGTTTAGTCTTTCAGAAAGTTCTCACTTTCGAGCATATTTCACAAGACGTGAAATTTGATGTGTTGCAGGGAAATGATCCAGCATAGGCCTTACAATCAAAAAGTGGATGTATATAGCTTTGGAATAGTACTGTGGGAGCTCATAACAGGGATGCTCCCTTTCCAGAACATGACTGCTGTCCAGGCGGCATTTGCTGTTGTCAACAAAGGCGTTCGCCCGCCCATCCCCATTGACTGTCTTCCTGCACTTGGTCAGATTATGACCCTTTGTTGGGATGCTAATCCCGAAGTTAGGCCTTCCTTTACTGAGGTGGTCAGGATGCTTGAGGCTGCAGAGACCGAAATCATGACCACTGTCAGAAAGGCTCGTTTCAGGTGCTGCATCCATCCCATGACTGCAGAGTAAACGAATGGTGAACGGGTGATTGCTTTACGTCAAGGCTCTGTGTATGTATCACACTTAATTCTCTCATCGAATGCATAAAAAGGAGAAAAATATGGTAATAACTTATTACTTCTTTTTTTTGTATTTAAGATACTGAAGTAGAGGTAATATAGGGTGTATAACTGATGTGTATGGTATGCATTTTGTTGATTGTATCTAAATTTTCCTCTTGGTTCAATCTCTGTTTATATTACTATACCATAGCAGGTACTTGAGCAGTTGGAGATCTGAGCCATTTATCCTGGCTGGATCTTTGAGTTGCCCAGTAGCTTACCCTTACACTTTATGTTTGATGTTTAATTTTCTTTTCAACATGTAGATTAAGAAAAATAATATTTTAAATGTACGTAACATATTTTATTATACATTTTCATGAAAACAGAAATACAGATGAAAGAAAACAATCACAACATTATTAATTAGGTGAGTGAGGGTAGAGGCGAACAGGTAGTCCCTCAGCAGGAGATGGCATTGGATTATAAAAAGTCTTCTCATCAGGGATGATTTTTTCCCACCTGAATCTCTTCACGAGGTGGTGCATGAACACCAAGATTTCCAGTCTCGAGAACTCTTTCCCAGGGCACATTCTCGGGCCTCCCCCGAACGGGACAAACGTGTAGGGAGCCGGCCCTGATCCTTCAAACCTCGACGGATCGAATTTTAACGGCTCAGGGAAACACTCTGGATTTCTGTGAGTAGAGTTTGCGCTCCAGTACAACTGTAATACCAACCAGACAGTATTAGAACCTTTCCCGATATTACACTTCTTATAAACGAAGACAGTAATACGTTAATACCTTCCAGCCCTTGGGGATCGAGAAGCCATTGAACACGAAATCGGTGATGGCTTCTCTGAAAGCGCCTTGGAGAGGCGGTGCAAGCCTCAGCACTTCACACGCCACATTCCACGAGTACTTCATCTTCTGGATGTCGTCCCAGTTCAATGCTTCCTCAACTTTCTTCGATTCCACAATCGCCATTTGCTCTGGATCGACAAAAAGAAAAACATATACTGGTAAGTAACAGTACTTACCATAACACATGTTTTCATGTAAAAATAATCGTACCTTTGTAGACACCTTCGTAGATTTCAGGCAGCTCGGCTAGATACTTGACTACAGAGGTGCACGTGGAGCTAGTCGTATCGTGGGCCGCGATGAGCAAGCTGAGAATCTTATCAGCCATCTCCAAATCGCCCATGAACTTCCCGTTCTCATCGCTCATCACCAACAGGTCCGACAACAGGTCCTTCCCCTCCACCAAATCACTTCTCCTCTGCTTGATGATCTCGACTAGTTCCTTCCTGATAAAACCCGAGGCCTTTATCGACCTGTTGAAGGGAGTCCCAGGGAGGTTCAAGGGCACTGTGAACAGCCCAGCAGCCAACACTTGAAACGGCTCGGCGAACTTCTCCACGCGGACCGGATCCTCGATGCTGAGAATAAGTCGGCACGCCACCGAGAAGATGTAGTTCTTGGCGAGCGGGAAAACGAGGACGCTGTCCTTGT
The DNA here is from genome assembly GCA_954870475.1 of Euphrasia confusa. Taxonomy (NCBI): domain Eukaryota; kingdom Viridiplantae; phylum Streptophyta; class Magnoliopsida; order Lamiales; family Orobanchaceae; genus Euphrasia; species Euphrasia confusa. The sequence goes on along the minus strand of OX940955.1, from coordinate 4,968,082 downwards.
TCTCCCACCGGTCGGAGAAATGATTCCGCGCGACTTGGTCCATTGCACCGACGAATCGCTGGAGGGCCTCGGGCTTGAGGAAGACGGGGACAAGCATCTTCCTCATCTTGATGCCTTCTTCCTTGGAGGAAGAGATCGTGGGGGAGGAAGGGAAGATCTTGTCGACGGAGCTCGGCCACCAGACCTGGACGAGAGTGTTCTCGCTGGAGAAGAGGAACTTGTTGCCGTGGGCCCCGCAGAGGACGGCGGCTTTCTCGCCTAGGAGGTGGGTCCGGAATACGGAGGAGGAGTGCTTGGAGATGCGGTCGAAGATGAACTTTTCCGGATGGCCTTTCCATCCGGTGGAGATGAACTCGAGGCTTTCGCCGATGACGGGCCATCCGGTTCGACCCGGTGGGAGGGGGGCGGAGGAGGAGGAGGAGGGTTTGTGCTTGGAGAAGAAGAGGAAGTGGAGGGAAAAAGAGATGGCGAGGACGAACAAGGAAAGGAGAGATACATAGAATGAGTCCATTATATTTGGTGGTGAGTGTGGGTTACTATTAGGATACCATTTATAGGTATTTCAAACATTACTATACGATAACGTGATTCCTTTTTAAATTTTTGGATGGTATTGATAAATTTGTTAACAGAAATGAGGACTCATAGTATGCAAGTATTATCAATATTACCATTCACCCATACTAGCAATCTCTCCCCATACCATGCTCACACCGATCGTCGGTATACAAGTTGGTGAGTTTTTTCAATTATAATGATCAATTATTTGTTTTATCATTATCCAACCACTTGCTTATTTATTCATTTAATTTATTTGAGAACAATATATAATAAATTATCTTTATTTATTTTATTTTATTACTTAGTTTTTCGTTTGTTTTTTTTTTATTATAATCTTTTTGCAAAAAAAATTCAATCCTAAGTTTAGTTTATCTGTTAAACAAAATGAATTTAAGATGGAATATGTCTTTGAAATTCCATTCAAGTTAAAATAGAGGATGAGATTAAGTTAAAATAGAGGAGAATGAGATTAATTAGGGTTATAATATGCTTAAAAATATATATTTCAAATAACTTAAAAATTACTTCAAATCACTGTGAAATGTTTAAAAGTTAGTTTAGAGAAAATGTATTTTAAAATACTTTAAAATATTTACAATTGATTTCAAAAATTATTTTAATACACTTTAAAATATTTACAAAATATTTTAAAATTATTTTAAACATTCTAAAATATTTAAAATTATTTTGAGACAATTGAAAATGCTTAAGAAAAAACACATAAAAATTATTTTCGAGTCATTGTAAAATATATAAAAAGTATTTTAAATCATTCAAAAAGTATTTTAACAAACATTACAATGTTTAAAAATTATTTCAAATAATTTAAAATTTAATTTATTAAATATTTCAAAATACTTAAAAAAAGAATTAAACACTTTAATTTGTTTATAAAAATTATTTCAAATCAATTGTTTCTATTTACTAGTACATTATTTAAAAATATTTATAAATATTTAAAAAGTATTTTCAAATCAACATTTAATATTACGACCTGAAGAAATTACTCAATTACTCAATGAATTTATAAATTAAAATACTGCTATAAATTATTTTTTTAACAATTCAAGTAAGGCTGTAGATTCAAGCAATTGTTTATTAATTGCACTAAGCTTAAAAATTAAAAATTGTTACATTCTCACTTAAAATTTCGGCCACTTTCCATCATTGTTTCTCTTTTGGTTTTGGGTGCGCACGCCAAATTAGCCCATACTATTACAATTTCTATTTCGATCAGCTTTGCCAAGTGACAGACACCTAATTTCAGTAATATTGCATAATAATAATAATAATAATAATAATATACTAAAAGTTGAAAATTTTCTTACATAACTTAATTTATCCTTTTTTCTGAACTAAACGAGTTAGACTGAATTAAGCCGAAACAAATAGTAATTGATTGAGTGCGACTAAACTAGATTAAATTAAAATAAATTTATGTGGACTATTTTTTATAATAATAATAATATGTATGCATAAATGTACTGTTCAAAATCAGCAACTCAATTTTTCTTAATAAAAACATATACTCTACTTCAATTAAATTTATACTCTACTTCAAACATATACGCAATTAAATTTAGAATTAAATTTATAAAATTGAAATTAAATTTAAGTAAAAAGAAAGAAAATGATATTTTTTAAGTAATCTACACTCCATTCACATAGTAGGATTTTCCCTTTATGTTTGTTTCATAACAATAGTTAAGTAAAAGCAAAATATTCTGTAAATTACTTACACATTTCATTAAAATTGATCATAGAGCACACAAGACAAGATAGGGGAATTAAAAATGAAAGAAGAAAAAAATAAATATAAAACAAAGGTTTATATGGCAACAATATTAATTGAGTGAGTGCGGGTACAGGCGAACAGGTAGTCCCTTGGCCGGAATTGGCATTGGGTTGACAACAATCTTCTCATCCGGGATCAGTTTTTCCCACCTGAATCTCTTCACAATGTTGTGCATGAACACCAGAATTTCCAGCCTCGCGTACTCTTTCCCAGGGCACATTCTTGGCCCTCCCCCGAACGGAACGAACGTGTACGGAGCCGGCCCTGATCCGTCGAACCTCGACGGGTCGAATTTCAACGGCTCAGGGAAACACTCCGAATTTCTGTGAGTAGAGTTTGCGCTCCAATATATCTGCAATACATGTCATGATACTCACAACTTAATTTTATTTATTTATTAATCGTCGCGATTTTATAATAATAAACGACGTTACGTTGATTAATTACCTTCCAGCCCTTGGGGATAGAGAAGCCGTTGAACATGAAGTCGGTGATGGCTTCTCTGAAAGCGCCTTGGAGAGGCGGTGCGAGCCTCAGCACTTCGCATGCCACGTTCCACGAGTACTTCATTTTCTGGATGTCGTCCCAATTCAATGCTTCGTCAGCATTCTTCGAATCCGCAATCGTCATTTGCTCTGGATCGACAAAACAAAAATAGACTACTGATCATGAAACATAAACACAAACATAAAATCGGACGTTTCTCGTTTAAAAAACGAGCGTCAGTGTCGTCATAAATGTGATAAGATCATGATGATAAGTGGGACAGTATAACTAATAAGTCCAGGGAGCGTATACGTAAAATATATACTTCATCTGTCGATCATTTTCATTTTTTAAATAACTCTTAATATTTCCATTCTTAAAAAAATTATTTATTTTTTCAATTTAAAATACTATTTTACCCTTACCTTTGTAAACCCCGTCGTAGATTTCAGGCAGCTCGGCGAGATACTTTACGACAAACGCGCAAGCAGAGCTAGCCGTATCGTGGCCCCCGATGAGCAAGCCGAGAATCTTATCGGCAATATCCAACTCCCCCATGAACTTCCCATTCTCGTCACTCGTCAACAACATATGCGACAATATATCCTGAGTGGCCGAGGCCTTCCCTTCATCCAAATCCCTCCTCCTCCGCTTAATAATTTCGACAAGTTCCTTCCGGATGAACCCGGACGCCTTTATCGCCCTGTTGAAGGGCGTCCCGGGAAGGTTCACGGGAACCGAGATCAATCCAGATGCCAACTCATTAAACGGTTCAAAAAACTTCTCCACGTGGGCCCGGTCCTCGATGCTGAGGAAGAGCCGGCACGCCACGAGGAACGTGTAGCTCTTGGCGAGTGGGAAAACGAGGACGTTGTCTTTGTTTTCCCACTCGTCGAGGAAATGGGCCCGGGCCACGCGGTCCATGAGGCCCACGTAGCGTTGGAGGGCTTCGGGCTTGAGGAAGCCCGGTAGCATCTTGCGCATCTTGATGGCTTCTTCCTTGGAGGAGGACTGGGAGGAGGAGGAAGGGAAGACCTTGTCGACGGAGCTCGGCCACCACGACTGGACGAGCTTGTTCTCGTTGGAGAAGAGGAACTTGTTGCCGTGGGCCCCGCAGAAGACGGCGGCTTTCTCGCCGAGGAGGTGGGTGCGGAAGACGAGGGAGGAGTGTTTGGAGATTCGGTCGAAGATGAACTTCTCCGGATGGCCTTTCCAGCCGGTGGAGAGGAATTCGAGGCTCTCGCCGATGACGGGCCATCCGGTTCGGCCCGGCGGAAGTGGGCCCGAGGAGGAGGGTTTGTGGGCCTTGGATAAGAAGAGGAAGTGGAGGGAGAGGGAGATGGCGAGGACGAAGAAGGTGAGGAGATAGACGTAGAATGACTCCATTGATTATATTCTTGCCTCGTGTGTTGTTGTGTTGCTTTTGGGTGTAAGAAGTTGGGACAGCATTTATAGGCACACATCACATGATCGATGAGAGAGGCCTAGAATTTTAGATATTGAAATTTCACTTATGGTCAACACAGTTTGAGATTTGTAATTGTGTCGGGCCGGGCTGGGCCAAATAAACCCTAGCCGTTATTTGACGTTAAGATCGTCATGTGTGTGCCGACTCGGAGAGTGTGACACTGAAAGGTCACGAGTTTAATTTCCTCTGTCAATAATACTTTCTGACTTGGCTACGGCCTCCGAGTTCCCCGTCATTAAAAAAAAACAACTGAATGTTTCGATATCTAGTTCGATTCATGTTCGCATTCGTAAACTTTATTTTGTGTGAAGCCAATTGAATATACTTTAAAGTTAAATTTCTATTTGAAATTGGTTATTTTTAAAAATATTTTTTGAAGTATGGATACTATAGTGTGACCCGAACTAAAATGAAAATTACGTATAATTATGGGAGCATGGAGTAGAAGAACGATATAACGGTGTTACGTAAGTATTTGTTGGGCCAGTAGTAGTGAAGCTGCCAATAAGTCAAATTGGGCCTGCAATGTTGACTTTCCGTTCATTAGACATTTGGCCCAATATGAACACGCACACATTTTCCTCAGCGCTGTGGCATTTGGAATTTGTAAGTGCGTTCGTTAAATAACAGTGTGGAAACGTGTGGAAACGTGTTTAGGAGTATAAACATCAATGACCAATATTTTGTCTACATTGCACCACTAAACAATAATTATCAATTAATTTTCAACTTAACAAAAATTATGACAATTAAAAGTATATAAAATCTGACAATTTGAACAATTTGTAGAAATCATGGATTATAATTTGTTATTCATCCCGTCTGAACAACGAAGCGTGCTAATTAGTTAGAAAATTTTATTTATATTTAGTTGCGAATGTAAATTTAACGTGTTTATTCAAGTTAAGAAATAGTAGTTGCCAACTTTTTATAATTTATATTCAAATAGAAAACGTTGGTATTAATAGAAAATAAATAGTAGTACTTCAGTATTTGATTAGTCAAAAGTTTAATTGCCAACCTTTTCCACATAGTATATTTTAGTTTTAGTTCTTTGTTGGGAAATACCAATCATTGACCGCCGTGGGTACGTAAATATTAGTGGCCGTAATAATGAAAAAAATATTTATAATTTAAAGTATTTTTTCATGTAAGGTGCAATTTCTCATTGCAAGGTGCACGGCCGCTCAGTCGCTCTGGTCTTGGTGGAGATGTGATTGCATTCGCATCCTTCCTGATCGGTTTAGTATTCATTTTATTTCAAAAAAAATGCAATATTTTTTTTAACTTACAAAAGAAACATTGAAGTATTTTATTTGAGATTGAGAGATATTGTACTACTACCTCTATAATACTCTCTCAATCTCAAATAATTTATATTTTTGAATAAAAAATTACTTAAAATTATTTCATAACAGTTAACTCAATTCAACACAAATAATGGAGTACAAAATAATTAGTAAATGTAAAAATAAGTAAGATAACTATGATTTAAACAAAAAATAATCGTAATATGTTTAATCAATAAGTGTATTTTAAGATATAATAATAATTTAATATAAGAAATATACATTGAGTATGTAGCATGAGAGAGCATCACACTTACATTTTCTGTAAATACTGTAATTAAATAAAACAAATAAATCGAATATGTATTTGAGTAAAAAATTGATAAAATCCCACGCCCACCCGTATAATTTTAAATCCCTAATCTGAAACCCTAAATTAAACGCAACGATGCCCAAATTGACAGATCAATTCGACGAGAAAGACGCCAGATCATCAATTTGCAGTAGACGTAGAGAAGAAACCTGATGAAGAAAAAAAATCATGGACATCTGCCAGCAGAAGTCGAGGAAGACGGTGGGAAACCAGCAGAAGAAAAAATTATTTGTTACCCAAGACCTCTTACAAAATATGATCGATTTCTAGATCAAGGCATGGAAGTTGACTTCGCACACAAACCCAATGACGATGACGGTGATGACATCATTTTTTATGAAGCTAATAGCGACCACGACAGCGATGAAGATCCAATGGTATACTATAAGGTCATCGAATCAGGTTATCACCCTTCCATTACTCTGTTTGATGAAGAAGAAGATACTAAAAGAAAGTGCCTTGACGTACCCATTTGTCATAATGATCAGCACAAAGAAGCGTTTGAAGGAAAATCCTTTTTTGAATTATACAAAGTTAAGATCAAATTCAACGATATCTTAGAAGGTAACACCCCCTTAGTTGGTGCTCGGCTTTACGGTGAAATCGTAACCAATGTGGATGACTTGCTCGACTGGGACAACCCTTTCCCCATTTTTTACTACACCTCCGGCCCCGATCAACCTCACATCATCAATCTCGACTCTAAAAATCAACGATCCACCTTGCTTCCGCTATCTGGTCCTCCGGTTAAAGACAGCAGGCCCCCTATGTCTGAAGACTACACTTTCGGTTTAAGATTTAATTTCAGGCTTGAGGACGATGAAAGTGGTGGTGAGAATACTTTTGTGTTAACTGATCTGTTAGGTTTGCGTCCCTCGAATTGTATAAGCTCTCGCATTTAGTGGTGCTTTCGTTGCAATGAAGGCGATTGGGGAAGCATATATTGATCGCATTTTGATGCGAGCGTATTATAGTGTAAGTGTTGGGGCGTGGGCTACTGTTAAAGTTAATGTTTTGAAAAAAAGTGTTAGCAGCTTTCATGGTGTTATCATGGCTCGCCCCCCTTGCATTTATTTTACAAGAATCCGTCTGCTCACAATTAAGGATACAGAGAAGGGTCATGAGGTGGATGGAGAATCAGGTGGCAGTATTAAGCTTATGAGATCGGTTGTCGTTGTTCCAGCGTATGCCTCCCTTATTATTGGAGCTGCATTGTATGATCACAAAAATAGAGAAGTTATTTGCCGTGGCAGAAATTATTTTCCTGCTCATGAGTCGGGGTCAGAAACCAAAAGGATTTCCTACAATGGCGTTGAAACCCTTGAAGTTACGGTCAAGTGGAATTGCTAACTTTTCAATGAAAGCAACATTTGATCCACAAGCTTTTGGCAGTAAGCTCTTTGTTTTATGAACTTATTTTTTTTCTATTGTTTTTTTTTGTCAATTGTTATTTGAATTGCTTGTGTTGGATATTGAATTCGGTTTTAAATCATTGTGATTTCTGTTTGAATTTGTTTATAATTTTTTTGCTTATTCTTTTTTCCTAGTTAAAGATTGATGAGTTAGTTGCTTGGATTAACCTGTCTTGTTTTCTCTCATTAGTCATTACCCCCAATCACATCTCCCATGGATAATTAATTGGATAGCTGATTTTAGGTGGTACATTTGATCATTTTTTTCGATGTTTGCAAACATTTTAACATGACGTGGTATATGATAATAATGCTTAATAGGTTGGCATGGTCACCGGAGACAATCTAAAAACAGCTAAAGCGACAGCTTTAGAGTGTCGGGCATTACAATTGTTTCACCTTGAATTATTGTGGATATAAAGTATTTTCCTCCTTCACAAATATCTGGTATCTCATGCAGATTGCTAAATGTTTTTGGTTTGTGGTTACCTGCTGTTGGGAGAGAAGTTTTTGAGATTTACTTAAAGAGTGTAAAAGCCTTCTAAGAAAGAACCCGAGCGGAGGCAAATTCAATATTATTCCGCTCTTGAAGCACGACAGGTTGATGTATCATTTTTTGGGCACTGCTCTGTAAGGTTCTGCATATTATATGGTTGCATATGTATAGGCGCAACAATACTTAACTAACTTTAATTTGAGGCGTCGAAAGCTTGAGGTTTGAAATGAATGTGTACTTGTTTCTAGCATTGAGTCTACCTATATAGTATAGTGTTGTTTTACATGTCTGGAGTTCGATTGTATTTATACTTGAAATGAGTTAAGTAGTTTACTCTCAAATTTGAATTTCATATATACCTCTGATTTTGCTGTTAACTAAGACTTCTTAGTAGCAGAGTATAAAAGAGGTACAAACCTTCTACCTAAAAGCATCTCAGTACTCCTATCAAATTGAGAGTTTAAAAAATGATCATTGAAATCCAAAATTGGTGCCCAGTTTGGTAGGTGACAATGTAATCGGCGGTTCGGTTCTCGATTGGAGGGTAACTATATAATCAGTTGTCGCCTTGTCGGTTTTAACCAAAATTAACCAAAAACCGCACTTATGAAAATTATGATCTAAAAGTGCAATGCAAAACCAAAAAACCCATTAGAATATTTATTATAAAAATAAATAATAATCATTAAACACAATTACAAAAAAATTACAAAAATTTACAAGAGAAATTAAAATAAATAAATCTTCATTCATCAAAAATTTATCAAAATTAAAAATATCATTACATAAATTATAATTTACAAAAATATTCATATAATAATATTTATATTAATAATAATTTAATCATCGTTATAAATATTACTATGTGTAAATATGATAGAAATTGCCCATTCTTTAGAAAATTTTCACTTTTTACTATTTTAAAAACTATAATATGTAAATATAAATTTCATTTAAATTTAATACGTAGAATCAATTAACGTTTTACTAATTTCAAATAAGAATTTTTTTAATAAACATTTTAAAATCAATTAGCTTTTTATTAATTTTAAATAAGAATTATTTTTATTAACATTTTAAAATCATTAACTTTTTATTAATTTCAAATAAGATTTTTTTTATAAACATCTTTAATTTATTAAAATTTTGTAGTCCATTAAATTAATTTATAAATGAGAGTGAGAGAGGGTGTGTCTTTGCTTTGTTGCATAAATAATAGTGTTTTTGTTCCATATTAATCATCACTATTTTAATACAAGGAAGAACTAAATAAATAAATTATATACAAGTATAAAATATATTTTATAGTTGAAAACAAAAATAATAAACGTGTGAGCCCAAAAATAAGTGTGAATAATAAATTAAAAATTGTTAAAATAAAAAAATCATTTACATATTTATATAAAAGAATTATATATAGAGTAGAAACTTTAATAAAAATGTATAATACACCTAAAAATAATAATGATTTGTGGAGCACAAAAATAATGGTGTGGAGTACAATATTTATAAAAAAGAATTATATATATAGTACAAACTTTAATAAAAATGTGTAAAACATGTAAAAATAATAATGATTTGTGGAGCACACAAATAATAGTGTAAAGTAAGAAATAAGATTAAAATAATGTTAGAGAGGATGAAAAAGAACAAACTTAATATTACATTTTTGCAGCTAATATAAAATATGTTTTATTCCCTCCAATTGAAAGTTATTTTTTTGGTAAAGTGAGGATTACGATAGGTTTAGTTTTGGCAAAATTGCATTTAGATAAATATAATGATGGCATTTAGCTTGTTTGATGAATTACAGTTTCTACTACACGACTGACGTTTAGGAACCATGGATTGAGTTGTTCGAATTGTATATACAAATGGAAAGAGTTATACTCGGTTGCATCTCGAGAGGCGCCCCTTCTCACTGTGGTTCAAATGACCTTCGAAGCAATCCGATTTCCCCAGATGTGGTTCAAATGACCTTCGGAGCAATCCGATTTCCCAGATCCGTGACTCGATAACGTCTAACTTTGAACCCGAAAGTGTCATGCCTCCCAAGCTTGTGAAGATCCAGAATGCCTTCAGCGCTTCCTCGAAAGATTTCGTCAACAAATCCATCAAAGAAGCTGAAAGGCTGAAAGTAATGTGTCGATGAGTGACTCCAACTTCAATGCCATTTCGGTTTTGAGTGAAACGCAGGGTATGAAGTTTTTGAAGAGGGAAGCTAGAAACGCGTATACCCATCCCACACTACTTGCCTTGCTGACACTCCACAACTCTACTTTTGCTGATTTGAGAGTCAGTGATTTTTTTGTCTACTTTTGCTTATTTGAGAGTTAAGAGAGGTGTTTTTGTAAGGTTTTGATTAATTGAAAAATCATGGATGTTTCATGTAAATATTGTTCTTTCTATTTTTTCAAACCCATTTATTATTTGTTTGGTTATAAATTGAACTGTTTGACTATGTTGGAAAGTGTACGTTAATTCTAATAATAAAATTATTAGAATTAAAATGAAATTAAAGTATATGACAAAACTACATTTTTTTTTCAAAATAGTGGGACACTCACATCTAATCTTAAATAATATTAAATTATTTATTTATATTTTATTTAATTAGTTTTAAATTTTATATTTTATATTTTTATTAAAACACAATATATATATATATATATATATATATATATAATATATTAAAATTAATAAAAAAAATCCTCTATATATCAATAAAAGAAGTATTTGAGAAAAGGGACATTTTGATTTTTTAAATTAGAATTTAAACTCCATAAAATAAACTTTACATTTAAGTGGTTAGATTTTTTAAAATTTATATTTATTAGGGTATTGTTGTTTGTGTGATTATAATAAATGATAGGAGTATATCTTAAAAAATATAAATATTGTATTACCCCTTAAAATCAAATATAAAATTTACATAATAAAATTTAGATTCATGAATTTGAAAACGTAATTGTGAATTTGCGAATGTGTATGGTCAATTGTCCCCAGTGTTTTCTTTTTATTTTAAAAACAATGAAAACATAGCGCATCCAAATAGAACTCTATTTAGTGAAGTGTTGTATTTAACACAAACTCTACTCATCATTTTAAAAGTACATAAAGTTTTGTTTACTCCAGAAGTGTTTTTTAAATTTATTTTTAAAAACTAAAAAAGGTAATTATGATAGTTATTTTTAATTTATAATTAGGAAAAGTTGAGATATTTAATTATAAACAAATATTAGACATTTCCCTTTATCAAAAATGTCCCTAAATAAATATATATTTTGTGCTTTAATAAAAATATAAAATATAAATTTGTGTTTTAATAAGTTGTGTAAAAATTATTTTAAATGAAAATTTTTGAATGAAAATATTTTGTGTTTTAATAAAATGTTGTGTGTTTTAATAAAATGAAAATGAAAATATTTTTATTTAAATGTTTTATTAGAATCTAATATTGAGGTATTATGTACTCTCTCTATTTAATCTTAGGAGTACTATATTTTTATAACTACTTGTAATTTGACTTATTTCAAATCTTGTGGTTTTATTTTTATTTTTTTATGGTGCAATTTATTTTTAAATGTACGTTATTTTCATTATAATTTTAAGTTTTTTTAATATTTCATGTTTTTTATGTTTATAAAAATAACAAAAATTATTGAATTAATAATTAAGAAAAAGAAAAAAATATGAGTTGTGGATAAATGATATTAAATGAAAATATTTGAATTAAGTAATAGAATGATGATGGGGAAGAGAGTTAAATATTATTATTTTTATTAATTGGTTGAGTTTATGGATTAATGTAAAATATATTTACAATTGGAAACATAAAACAAGTAACAAATTTATTCACACTACGGTATAATTCATAGTCGTTCAAAATGAATACAGATAGAGGTACAAAATCCATTATAATCATAAGCAGAACAATTGATATATTTCACAAGAACCGTCGCAATGCATTTTCTATTTCGGCAAAACAATTTTTCTGTGCAGGATTATAAAAATCTAATTTAGCGACTTCCTGTATAGCATTGGAAAGATCTTGCTTTGCTTTTGCAGATAGTACGGTAAGCCGGTCCATGGATGTTGTTGAGGTCAACAAGTGTTAGGATTTTCGCCTAACTTCGTAGCTGCAAGAGACGATGAAACACGGAACGAGATATAAAACGAATAAATAAACGAGACAAGGATTTATAGTGGTTCACCCAAAATAGGCTACGTCCACTCGCCGCTGCAGATCTTTCCACTAGAATACTCAATAGACGACTCCGGGGAGTTTACAAACGCACGCACACGTATAACAATAAACTCACGCTCTCGACTATTCTATGACTCTAGGATTTTTCACGATGATTCTTACGGATACATAATACATTGTTGGGGGCTTTCTTATATAGACAAAGGATATAAGAAACCCTAAACTTAATTTAGGTAGGAGTCCACGCCGAGAAAGGACACCAAAATCGCGAAACTTGGCGAGCAAGAAAACTTCCGCTGCCAGCGCGAAAAACGGCGCCCGCCAAACTCATTTCGGCGACCGCCGAAATCGTCTGGCGACCGCCGGAGGTCAATCGGCGCCCGCCGAAAGCCCCCAAAGCTGGCAGTCCGTTTTCCTTGGTTTCGGCGCCCGCCGAAACCTTTCCGCGCCCGCCGGCCATGCTCCGGCGACCGTCGTTTCCTCCCGGCGACCGCCATTTCTCTTCTTGGCGATTTCGTCCTTCTCGTCCTCGATTTCGACTCCACATCCCAACAATCTCCCACTTGGAGGCGAAACTCGATCACCTCCCACTGCAGCGGCATTCCCGGTCATTACCAACGTCGCCCAGTCGAAGTTTCAACCAACTTCGACGCACCGCGACTTCTCAGGTTCTTCCAGGCCTTCATCAACATGCACTTCGACTTTTTCATAAACTTTCCTCCAGCAGAGACGCAAGAAAGCTTACCCGAACGCATCTCCTTGTTTTCCACGGACAAGGGACCGTGTGACAATAACGAGGTCGCCTCGTTTCTCATTGCCAGCTCCCACTTGCTCGATTTCCCAGCCAACATTGCCTCATCGTCTCGACTTGAAAGCTCGTGACTGGTCTTCAAGATCTCATCCGGTTGGTCTACTCTCACCGGAAAATCCTCCACGTCACTTCTCAGCTTTCCACTCTTCGACTCTCCCTCGAACACCGAGAATCGAACTTTGCTCTGCTCTTCGAGAACCAAACTCCGATCCATGCGAGAATTTCCCGAACTCTCCCTCGCACGACCCAGTTCGCAATGCTCAGGCGCATTGGTGTTGTCGGCCCCACCAATATTGTCACGACCTCCAGCCGTAGTGTAAAGAGTGCCCGTCTTACGACCTCGAGCAATCACCATCGCACCCTTCGTCACTTTCCAAGACCCATCATCGAAGGTCACCTTATGGCCGTCTCTTGCATGCTGACTGACCGAGAGCATATTTCTCTTCAGCTTCGGCACATACCTCACCTTCGAAAGCTCCAACGTCTGTCTACGAGACGTCTTCAGTGTCACGTTTCCAACACCACCAACCTTCAAAGTTCGACCATCCCCGAGGCGAACTTTCCCACGATTCCCAACAACGAAACTCTTCATGCCATCACGTCTTGTTGTGGTATGAAACGACGCTCCCGAATCCAACACCCAGGAGTCTTCAAGATTCTCAGAAGATGTTAGCAAGACATCTCCTTCATCCTCGTCAGTCACCGCATTGGTTTGAGCCCTCGCAGATTCCCTACAATGCCGCTTGATATGTCCCTCCTTCTTGCAATTCCAACAAACCACTTTCTTGCCTCCGCTGCCATGATTAGTGTTGCTCCCTCGACCTCGTCCTCGGCTCTCAGCACTCAGGGCAGAACCAGACGACGGTGTCCCCAGAAAATCCTTCTTTCGCAATTCCTCGGCCAGAACGCTATCTCTGACATCAGAAAATTTGAGATTTTCCTTCCCCATGGAGTTACTAATCGCAGCCCTCATGGGCTCCCAGCTGTCCGGCAAAGACGCCAACAAGATCAATGCACACACCTCGTCGTCGAACGCAATTCCGACCGCCTTCAGCTTGTTCAGGTTTGAACTCATCTCATGAATATGAGCCGTAGCATCGAACCCGTCTTTCATCCTCAAGTTGAATAGGCTCTTCATCAGGTGTATCTTGTTGTTGGCAGTGGGCTTCTCATACTTGTTGGCAAGGGCCTTCATCAAGCCTTGAGTGGTCTTCTCATCGGCCACATCATCCGCCACCCTCATTGTAACGCCCCGGCCCGTTGAGGGGTCGAAGCCCGACCCTAATGGGCCGGCTCGGTTACCAATGACTGCCGTAGGGAGTGATATCCTGGCCCCACTGTACCAACACTTGTCTTTTCCAGCGCACTTTGTCCTCACTCGTGCGCACCCGGGAGACTTCCCAGGGGGTCACCCATCCTAGAATTACTCCAGAGCCAGCACGCTTAACTTTGGAGTTCTTATAGGAGGATGCCCAGAAAAGAAGATGCATCTGTTGATATGAGTAGCATATTCAATTCTTTTAAGCCTTTGAATTTTCTGGGGCGTTACAAATGGTATCAGAGCAGGTGCCGACTGGAATTGCGGGAACTAAGTGTCTTGCGGGGCCAAGTGCTCCACCCACAAGTTGGTGAGAGTACCCGTAAGGGGCATTCCTGCACGGATGGTTGGTCCTGGGCAAGTAAGGCAAGTAAAGCACGCAACGAGGACGTTGCGCAGAAAAAGGTGGGGTGATTGTAACGCCCCAGAAAATTCAAAGGCTTAAAAGGATTGAATATGCTACTCATATCAACAGATGCATCTTCTTTTCTGGGCATCCTCCTATAAGAACTCCAAATTTAAGCGTGCTGGCTCTGGAGTAATTCTAGGATGGGTGACCCCCTGGGAAGTCTCCCGGGTGCGCACGAGTGAGGACAAAGTGCGCTGGAAAAGACAAGTGTTGGTACAGTGGGGCCAGGATATCACTCCCTACGGCAGTCATTGGTAACCGAGCCGGCCCATTAGGGTCGGGCTTCGACCCCTCAACGGGCCGGGGCGTTACACTCATCGACAGAGATAATCGGATTATCCCCACAACCTGTCTGTCGAGCTCAAGCCATTTATCATCTTCCATCTTCTCCGGCTTCGGACCCAATGGTTGATACAGCTTCCTCCCGTACAGGTAATCCTCGATCTGCATCTTCCAGTGCCTGTAGTTCTTCCCATCAAATTTCGTCACAGAGAAATTCGCAAGATCTCCCATCGTCTCTTCAATCGCCTCCCTTGAAGCTCTGATACCAGTTGTTAGGATTTTCGCCTAACCGCGTCGCTGCAAGAGACGAATACGAACACACGAACGAGAAATAAAAACGAAATAATTAAACAAGACAAGGATTTATAGTGGTTCACCCAAAATAGGCTACGTCCACTCGCCGCTGCAGATCTTTCCACTAGAATACTCAATAGACGACTCCGGGGAGTTTACAAACGCACGCACACGTATCACAATAAACTCACGCTCTCGACTATTCTATGACTCTAGGATTTTTCACGATGATTCTTACGGATACATAATACATTGTTGGGGGCTTTCTTATATAGACAAAGGATATAAGAAACCCTAAACTTAATTTAGGTAGGAGTCCACGCCGAGAAAGGACACCAAAATCGCGAAACTTGGCGAGCAAGAAAACTTCCGCTGCCAGCGCGAAAAACGGCGCCCGCCAAACTCATTTCGGCGACCGCCGAAATCGTCTGGCGACCGCCGGAGGTCAATCGGCGCCCGCCGAAAGCCCCCAAAGCTGGCAGTCCGTTTTCCTTGGTTTCGGCGCCCGCCGAAACCTTTCCGCGCCCGCCGGCCATGCTCCGGCGACCGCCGTTTCCTCCCGGCGACCGCCATTTCTCTTCTTGGCGATTTCGTCCTTCTCGTCCTCGATTTCGACTCCACATCCCAACAACAAGCTGAGGAAATTAACAATAGATAATCAGTTAATTTAAGTCACAACAATAAATACGGCTCAATCACTTAATTTAAACTTGAAAGAAGTAATCATATATTATTGAAGACATTATTAAGGTCCATAATCATAAGCCATAACTCATACAATTTGGCTTTTCCTGATGTATATATATTTTTAAGTAAACAGTACTAACAAAATTAACTTGCCTGATGTAACCAAGGGATCGTAGAGTTCACAAATCTTTGCTCCATTAAGCACATAGCCAATTTACTTAGTAGTTCGCTGGCAGTCTCGTTGGATAAATTCTCCAGAATAGTTCTATCCAGAAGATCAAACAAAAGAAGTTCATTTCTTGAACACATAGCTTCAACATACGCTGATTCTAGATCCCCATCATACAAATAGTCGTTCATTACTTTCCGATGGTTATTGTGGGTTTCCAGTTTATTCAGCCTTGCCTTACGAGGAACCAGATTCAAAACACCATTTTTTCTTACTAGATCTTCATGAGTTTCAGGAAAAAAGCTGGATGTATTTCCCTTTTCTAAAGAACTTTTGGATGGCTTAATAGATGCATCAGTCCACATGTTGTGTTTGTGTTTTCCAGAGTCGTTTGATCTAATTCTAGGAACTGTGTTATCCCAAAGTCCTGCATTCTTATTTGCCAGTAAAGAAAGTTGCTTGTTGCTATCCACAGAGGAGTGCATGTAGAAAGTCTAGGGGAAAGAATACTTGGACTTCTCTTCAGATATTTGGAGTCAGATACATCTGAATGTCTTCTCCCGTGAGAGAGCTCTTGGGCCATTTTATCAACCACTGATTCAAGATTTGAGACCTTCAACTGTACCATTGATACACTATCCATTACTGAAGTTGTAAATACCTGAAAATAGAAAAGGTAGGAAGTATTGTTAGGCTGCTTGTAAACTATCAAATTTTATGGAGAATAATTCAATCTAATTCCTTGAGGAATTTTTAAATAATAAAAGCCAAAATCATCTGCATGTACTCCTGAATTCAACACACCCAATAGAGACTTGACGTCATTAGAATCTCATTTCACTCTCTCTAGAGTCTAGAATAGGCATTACAAGGTCCAGATCCAGATATTATTGTCTTGTTACAAATTTATTATCTCGATTCTTGAATAAGTATATTTCAAAATTAAAAATAGCTCCTTGAGTCAAGGACCTTGACATAAGTTTAAATTTTACAGTTTATGCCTACTAGTGCGGAGGTTATTTGTAATGTTAAGGATAAACTTTTTTTATTACGATGAATTAAAAGATAAAGTAAGGAAACTGAAGTGGTTAAGAAACAAAAGCAGTTACCTTTAGCATATCCATCAAACTAGATTGCTTACTTTCAATCTCTCTGATCATAGGTGTTGTCTAATTAACACCATATCCTTTTCTGTTTGTGAACAACACTCTCTCACAATTCGAGAAGATGATTCCGTAACTGCCAAATGTACGATTCCACCTTGCTTCCGCTATCTGGTCCTCCATCTAAAAACAGCAGGCCCTCTATGTCTGAAGATTACACTTTTGGTTTGAATTTAAATTTCAAGCTTGAGGGCGATGATAGTGGCGGTGAGAATACTTTTGTGTTAACTGATCTGTTAGGTTTGCGTCCCTCGAATTGTATAAGCTCTCGCATTTAGTGGTGCTTTCGTTGCAATGAAGGCGATTGGGGAAGCATATATTGATCGCATTTTGATGCAAGCGTATTATAGTGTAAGTGTTGGGGCGTGGGCTACTGTGAAAGTTAATGTTTTGAAAAAAAGTGTTGGCAGCTTTCACGGTGTTATCATGGTCCGCCCTTGCATTTCTTTGACAAGAATCCGTCTGCTCGAAACTAAGGATACAGAGAAGGGTCATGAGGTAGATAGAGAAACAGGTGGCATGCATGCAATATTAAACTCATGAGATCGGTTGTCGTTGTTCCAGCGTATGCCTCCCTTATTATTGGAGCTGCGTTGTATGATCACGAAAACGGCGAGGTTATTTGCCGTGGCAGGAATTATTTTCCTGCCCAGGAATCTGGATCCAAAACCAAACGGATTCCTTTACAATGGCGTTGAAACCGTTGAAGTTACGGTCGAGTGGAATTGCTAACTTATCAATGAAAGCAACATTTGACCCACTAGAGCATTTTTGTTGTGTATTTTATGTGTAGAGAGAATATATTTTATTGATTAAACAAATTACACAACATTTCAGAATATTATGTAGTAATGTAGATAAAACATATTCTCTCTTATTCAAAATATATATCATTATTATTTCAATGCTCTATTTTAATTTTTATTAATTAATTTGAAAACATAATCTAATTATGAAATTAATTAATATTTAAATAATTTCAATTAATGATAATGAAAATATTTAAAATTAATGATTTTCAACATTAAAGTGTATGAAGTTCATTATAATTACTTATAATGTCTAATAAATTAAATGGATATTATTGTTAAATATATTATAAATATAAATAACAAAAAATATTTTATATTTTTGAAAGAAAAATTATGTGAAAATAATTTTGAAACAATTAATTGATTTAACACACAAATAATCAACAAATGTAAAAATAAGTAAGATAATTACTACTCTTCTTAAGAGTTTGCACACCTTTCTTTGTTTAGACTATTCATAAAAAAATTGTAAATCCATAAATAAAAGTTTTTATTTATAACTTTAACCTTCCAATACTAATCTATTTACATAAATATCATTATCTTTTCACCGAATTTATTCATTACTTAACCAATGATACCTATTATACCTCTAATTTTTATTATTTATCATATAAAAAAGAAGTATTTAGAAAAAAATAATATTTAACTTTATTAATTTACATTTCAATTTTCATAAACTAAATTTTCTCCAAGGATAACTTTTTTTAACTGTTTTTATTAAAAGGGATATTATTAATTTTATAACTATATATAAAAAAACACAACTAATTACCTTAATAGTCTTATAATAACAATTCACCATGTATTATAAACAAGGGTAATTTTGAAATATTACTCAAATTTATAATTAAAAAAAAAACTAATATCTTAAATTATATACTAACTTTTTAAATTATTTTTCTATAAAAATTACCATATGAAAAATTACTTTTTCTTAATCTATATATCACTTTTTATTTATGCAAACTTTAAACAAAAAAATTAATTGTATATATAATATATATTTAATCAATAAGTGTACATATTCAAAGTTCTAGTGATATTAAGAAGAAAAAAAATAGAGAAGCCGAGCTATTTTCCTCCGCTAATTTTCCAAGGATCGGTGCGGCTCACCTGAATTTTTTTCGCCGGAATTGATAACAAGCTAGCTCTAAGAATCTCCAAAAAATAAAAGAGCATAACCCCAACCATCCCTACCAAGCGATATGCCACACTCACCTCAAAGCCCTCGCCTGGTAGTCTGGTAGTCGTAGCGCAACGATTTGATCCCTCATAATGGATATAGCCCTGATAGACACACTCTCAGCCGATTCCGAATGCGCTTCCCGTATACGTGTGATCCTCTCCTGCCATATAAAGTAAATCAGGGCAGCGAGAAGACCACAATAAGTACAGGAAATCCAATGTTTCCCACGCCAACGACTAGCAGCACGGAGAACAGCACACTCCCAACTGCCACGTGGCCATAGAAACCCAATAACCTCCCTCTCAGCTCTCTTCAAGCAATCATGTGAAAACGTGCACTCAAAGAATAGATGGGATTGCGTACGTCTCTCTACTCTGTCCTCCACACAAAACACACGAATCAGCCCCCGACCAATCCACAGCTTGTCACGCGTCGTCGGCAACCGAAAACGTGATATTTGATTTCGAGTCACTTGAGGCTCACATGATTCCATGATTCCGATGACATGTGCGGCTGTTATGATTTTTTCACCGGGAAATAGTAAAAAAGGGGAAAAAAAAGTTAAAAGGACCATTAGGTAATTTGAACTTTTGAAAGGACGAAAAATAATTATATCCCCTTTATATAACTAGTCTACAAATTGAAGGTGCAGAGATCTTTCAAATCCCAAATATAAAACCCTAAACATTGTATCCTCTCTTATTCCAAACGGAACGATGCCAAAGGGGCTTTTTGCAGATCCCGAAGTTTCTGCTATTACGAAAGGGAAGAAACCAAAGAATCCAGATGAACAACACCAACCAAAGAATCCAGATGAACAACACCATCAATTCGCAGAAGTAGTCGAAGAGAAGAAACCTGATGAAAAAAACAATGGACATCAATTTGCAGAAGTTGTCGAAGAGAAGAAACCTGATGAAAAAAGCAACGGACATCTGCCCGCAGAAATCGAGAAAGACAGAGGGAAACCGGCAAAAGAAAATTTTATTGATTACACAATACCAGATGAAAAATACCATCGATTTCTAGCTCAAGGTATTATGAAACATGACGAACCAGGGGAAGGGGAAGGGGAGAACAAACCCAGTGACGATGAAGGTGATGACATCATTTTTTATGAAGCTGATAGCGACAGCGATGAAGATCTCATGGAATACTACAAGGTCATCGAATCAGGTTATCTCCCTTCCATTACTCTGTTTGATGATGAAGAAGATACTAAAAGAAAGTGCCTTGACGTACCCTTTTGTCATAATGATCAGCACAACGTAGCATTTAAAGGAAAATCCTTTTTTGAATTATACAAAGTTAAGATCAAATTCAACGATATCTTAGAAGGCAACACCCCCTTAGTTGGTGCTCGGCTTTACGGTGAAATCGTAACCAATGTGGATGACATGCTCGACTGGGACAACCCTTTCCCCATTTTTTACTACACCTCCGGCCCCGACCAACCTCACATCATCAATCTCGACTCTCAAAATCAACGATCCACCTTGCTTCCGCTATCTGGTCCTCCGGTTAAAGACAGCAGGCCCCCTATGTGTGAAGACTACACTTTCGGTTTGAATTTTAATTTCAAGCTTGAGAGCGATGGTAGTGGTGGTGAGAATACTTTCTTGTTAACTGGTCTGTTAGGTTTCTGTCCCTCAAATTTTGGAAGCTCTCGTGGTGCTTTCGTTTCAAAAAGGGCGATTGGGGAAGCATATATTGATCGCATTTTGATGCGAGCGTATTATAGTGTAAGTGTTGGGGCGTGGGCTACTGTTAAAGTTAATGTTTTGAAAAAATGTGTTGGCAGCTTTCATGGTGTTATCATGGCCCGCCCTTGCGTTTATTTGACAAGAATCCGTCTGCTCGAAATTAAGGATACAGAGAAGGGTCATGCGGTAGATAGAGAAACAGGTGGCAGTATTAAGCTCATGAGATCGGTTGTCGTTGTTCCAGCGTGTGCCTCCCTTATTATTGGAGCTGCGTTGTATGATCACGAAAACGGCGACGTTATTTGTCGTGGCAGAAATTATTTTCCTGCTCAAGAATTTGGATTTGAAACCAAAAGGATTTCCTATAATGGTGTTGAAACTCTTGAAGTTACGGTCGAGTGGAATTGCTAACTTATCAATGAAATCAACATTTGACCCACTGCTTACTTGCTGATCAAAACTTCAATACTTTATTTGATGTTTTAGGGAACCCTCTAATGACAAATATCACGTGGGGAAACTTGATAATACATGTCGTTACGAAGCTGAATACATTTAGCATGTGTTGGATATTGAATTTGGTTTTAAATCATTGTAGTCATTGGATATTGAATTTGGTTTTAATAGTACGCATTGCAATGTCTATTTTTAGGGTTCTATATTGGGGCTCGATATCTCTGAAAGATTAGGGATTAATAGGTGAATTTTGGGTTGACAATTAAAACCCCTAAGATTTGAATTTCATATATACCTCTGATTTTGCCACTAACTAAGACTTCTTAGTTGCAGAGTATAAAAGAGGTACAAACCTTCTACCTAAAAACATCTCAGTACTCGGATCAAATCGAGAGCTTCAAAACTGATCATTGAAATCCAAAATTGCTGTTTAGTTTGGTTCTAGATTGGAGGGTGACCATATAATCGGTGGTTCGGTTCTCGATTGGAGGGTAACTATATAATCGTATGTCATCTTGTTGGTTTTAACCAAAATTAACTGAAGACCGCATTTATGAAAATTGGAGTATAATCTTTTTATTCCTTTAAAAGTGTATAACCTTCTTTTTTTGGTGTCCCTATAGGACTTCTTCACTTTTTCTTTTTGATTATTTAAAAAATTATAATATGTAAATATAAATTTCATTTAAATTTAATATGTAAGTACCAATTAACTTTTTATTATTTTCAAATAAAAAAAAAAATTATTTATAAACATTTTAAAATAATAATTTTAAATGGGGTGTGGGCTTTAAATAATACTCTCAAGGGTGATGTTTCATGTATTAATGGTTACACTTTGTTTTTGAATTGAATGGTCTCATAATTTTTGAATTGTTTCAATATTCTTTTCCATTCAAAGAAGTTGTCACAATTTCTTTGTAAATTACACATGAAGTGAAGTGTGATCACTTCTTTAATTTGAATGACATATATTTACATTTTCATCTACTTTTTAAACATTAATCACAAGTCACAACTACTTAATAATGTACTTTAATTTATTAATTTTAAATTATATTTTAACATTCACTTTTTTATTAAAAAGTCAATAATATAAATGAAAAGAATACGAGAGAAAAGATGTCTGCATGAGCTAAAGTTGTTATTTAAGAAGTTACGTTTTTGTTTTTTAAACGTTTTATGGGTACAGTATTTTCTTTACTTTCCAGACTTCGTTGTTATAGAAACAAAACGGCTTCGTTGCAATACACATGAACTGAGAAATGCGCTTTCCACTCAGGATCGTCTTTCCCAAGTCACCCCCTCTGAAATTTCCTGAGTTCGATCGCTTCCACATAAAATCGCGATGTTTTATTTTTGTTTATCTGTCATTTTCAACAAGACTCAACCTACTTTCCTGTGAGTCATGTTCGCCAACCGCCCGTTGTATCGCTGTGAAGTCAAGTCATCCCTCTGAAATTTCCTGATCAGCTCAATCACTTCCACATAAAACCGCGATGGTTTTTTTATGATCATCCATGTGAGGACATTGAAACATGGACGAATAGTTCATTCATTTTATCAAATTTGGACGGAAATTATAGTTGAATTATTATTTTAATACTATTGTGACGACATTAAAAATAATTAATCAAAGTTTTTTTTACAGATTATTTAATGAGTGAAGTAGTGTAAGTAAATATGAACAAAATTGATATAGATTATTTAATGAGTGAAGAAGTGTAAATAAATATGAACAAAATTGATATGATTAATTTGAGGGGTAGTCAAATTAATTAAAGAAAAATATGATTAAATTAATCGGCTATAATATATAGCTAGAGTCAACCCAAATTGAAATGTAAATTGTGTTGATTAATTATTACTACTTAGACTACATGCATACCGCAATGCAATGCTTTGATCCCAAACACATTCACTTTCAAGTCATCCCAAATACATCCACCACCGTTTGAATTTGGTCGAGCTCGACGTACCTCGGGAAGCCAACGGTTGTCATGCAGTCGTTCATTAAGGCCGGAGGGGTGCAGGCTGCAATGGGACGGAAACTTTGCGGTGGAGAGCCGAGATGTGGGTTGTTGGGGTCGGGTCAAATGGACCGGTTATCACGTTATTAACGGGAGTTGAGCATGTAACAAAATGAATGTTCAATTTAATTGTGTTTTAATATATTTAATTGTACGGAGTATCATGTTTAAGAAAATGTTTTTTTTAATGATGTTTAAAAAGAGAAAATGACATATATTTCGCCATTGAAAATCAAGCAAGTTGTTGTACGATGTGAATATATATATATATATATATATATATATATATATATATATATATATATATATATATATATATATATACCAAGTTTCGTGCAGTAGGTTTGATTGGATCAAATTCTCATTAACTCTTGTTGATATTCGCTTCAACGACTTGTTTAAAAACTTGAAAGGATTAGGAACGACTTGTTTAAAAACTTGAAAGGATTAGGGGACCTAGCCGAGAAGTTGTTACAAACTAAAAAGCACACGAGGTGTTTCTTTTGGTTTACAAACTTTTGACTTGACTGTTAAGGAATAAAATCAATTATTCCTTTAGCTTATACGCATATATTGTATATATCTTCTCCATATATATTTGTTTATATTTTCCTTGTACGTACAGAATGCACTCAGTATATATGTGCTTGTATATTCATTCAATTCTCAACATTGAGAATAATATCAATTATCAATTCTCTACATGGTATCAGACTAAAATCCATCAAAATTAACCTTTTTCTCTTTTTTCTCTTCTCTTTTCTCTCCATTCATTTCATGGCAGATCCTTCAATCCCCATGAATGTTCTTATTCATATGGTCACTGTCAAACTCACTTCCACTAATTATCTATTATGGAAGAAACAAGTCGTTCCGATGCTTTTATCCGCTGATTTACTCGGCTTTGTTGATGGTTCCTCTTCAACCCCGGCATCGACAATATCTACTGATTCTGGTTCTTCTCCAAATCCAGATTTTCTACTTTGGAAATCAAAGGATCAAAAATTTTTGGGTCTTCTGCTCTCTTCTCTCACGGAAGAATCTCTTGCTGAAGTTATCGACTGCAATACGTCTCGGGATGCTTGGCTAGCGCTTGAAGCGGCTTTTAGCCACTCATCTCAATCTCGCATAACACAATTGCGAGAAGAGCTTCTCCTGCTCAAACGAAATTCTCTTTCCGTGGCAGATTATGGTCGTCAATTTAAGCGGTTGTGCGATCAGTTGGCCGCGATCGGAAAGCCTGTTGACGAATCCGATAAATCTCATTAGTTCCTACGTGGTTTGGGTCCTCATTTCAGCAGCTTTTCGGATACATGTATGGCCTTCACTCCTGTTCCTCCCTTTCGCGATCTCCTACATCAGGCCATTGCATTTGAGATTATGCATAAACCTTCACCTTCTGATGAGCCTGCCCCAGACACCTTTCTTACTCATACCACGACCTCGAATGACTCTTCTCGTCACCAGCCTCGTCATTCTAGTGGATCGTCTTCCTCCCGTGGAAATCGTGGTGGTTCTGGTCATCGCGGTGGTCACTCTAGTGGGCGAGGGGGACGCAAACCTTATGTTCCACGTTGTCAAATTTGTCGTGGCGAACACTATGCAGACAAGTGCCCAAAACGCTTTCTCCGTGATACCGAGCAAGCCACTGCCCAACTCGCGCAAGCCTTTAACTCTACATGTAACGTCTCCATGCCTAGTGGTACTCCTGATTGGTACGTTGATACTGGCGCATCAGCTCACATGACAAATCAACGAACAACCCTTGACTCCTATGTTCCCTATTCTGGTAATAGTCATGTCGTGGTTGGTAATGGAAATTCCTTACCCATCACTCATGTTGGTTCACGTTTATTATCTACTGATGTTGGACTCTTGGATGTTCTTGTTGTGCCTCGTCTCACCAAGAATTTATTATCTATCAGTAAATTAACATCCGATTTTCCGGTTGACGTTTGCTTTTCTAATAAATCTTTTGTTGTTCAGAATCGAGCAACCAAAGTGGTGGTGGCTCGGGGACGATGTGATCAAGGACTCTATGTGTTGGAACAGGCTCACCCAGCCCTTGTTGCTGCTCTCAAAACAAAGGCCGTGAAGGCCTCTTATGATTTATGGCATTTACGCTTGGGGCATATCCCAATTGATACTATTAATCTCATGCGCCGTTTAGGCTATTTATCAGTTACTTCTATTTTACCGAATCCCACAGTTTGTTCTTCATATCAGTTAGCTAAAAGCAAACGTTTATCATTCACTATTAATGAGAAACGTGCCTCTAATATTCTTGATATGATACATTGTGATCTTTGGGGCCCTTCTCCTATTACGTCCTTGGATGGTTTTCGCTACTATGTCGTATTTGTGGATGATTATTCTCGTTTTTTTTGGTTATACCCTCTACGTGCTAAATCTGAATTTTTTGATGTCTTGGTACGCTTTCATAAGTTTGTTTGCAATCAATTTTCAACGACCATAAAGTCGTTTCAGAGTGATGGCGGGACCGAATTTATGAATCAGAAAGTTCGACATTTTATGAGTCATCATGGCATATATCATCGAGTTTCTTGTCCTTACACGCCGCAACAAAATGGACGTGCTGAGCGCAAACATAGACATATTTCAGAAGCAGGCTTGTCTATGTTGTTCCATGCTCACCTCCCTTCTCACTTTTGGTTTGATGCATTTGCCACAGCCATCTACATCATTAACCGGGTTCCATCTTCCGTGTTGGACAGCAAATCACCATTTCAATTATTATTTGGAACTTCTCCTAATTATGGAAACTTTAAACCTCTTGGTTGTAGGGTATTTCCATACTTACGTGATTATGCAACACACAAGCTGGCACCTCGGAGTCGACCGTGCATCTTTTTGGGATATAGTGGAATGTATAAGGGTTTTCGGTGTTTCGATCCGGCCACCTCTAAGGTATTTATTACACGCCACGCTCAATTTGATGAATATTGTTTTCCTTTTTCGGCAGGATCTCGATCATCTCCCGTTGCCTTACTGGATTTTTCCACTTTTCTGGACTCTGATCACATACTGCCGTCTGAACCTCCATCGCTGCATATATCGGCTCCTACAAACGAATCTTCCACCTCGTCTCCTTGTTCGACATGTAGTACTACACTTTCGGCTTCTCCTCCTACCAATACAAATACTCCGGTGTTGTCACCTCCTGCTCCAGCCTCCATCCCAGAGTCACCTGCTGCTCAACTTTCAGATCCACCTCTCGAGCCACCCGCACCATTGCCTAGCTCACTGGATGTTGTCTTGCCACAAGCATCTTCCTCTCATCCCATGATCACACGAGGAAAATCTGGAATTTTTAAACCAAAATATCCAGCACACTTGGCCACCACTCCATTAATCTCGGCTTTACTTGTGTCGACCGAGCCTCGTGGTTTTAAATCTGCATCCAAGCATCCGGAATGGGTCGCTGCCATGCAAGAGGAAATTGATGCATTACATCAGAATAAAACTTGGGATCTAGTTCCGCATCTCTCCGGTACGAATGTCGTTGGATCCAAATGGGTATTTCGAACTAAATACCATTCTGATGGTTCAATCGAGCGTCACAAAGCACGCCTTGTAGCTCAAGGTTTCACTCAGATTCCCGGCATGAATTTTTCTCACACCTTTAGTCCCGTCGTAAAAGCTACAACCGTTCGCGTCATTCTGGCTTTATCTGTCCATTATAAATGGCCGCTCCACCAGTTAGACGTAAAAAACGCTTTCTTAAATGGTGTGCTTCCGAATCCAGTATATATGGCTCAACCTCCTGGATTTGTTTACCCTCGATTTCCTGATCACGTTTGTCGCCTCAAGAAAGCTCTCTACGGTCTTCGTCAGGCTCCTCTAGCATGGTTTCACCGTTTCAGCAAATTTTTGTTGACCCTTGGTTTTTCTTCGTGCAAGTCTGACTCGTCTTATTCCATCTCCGTCAAGGAACCTCAATCATATATCTACTTCTTTATGTTGATGACATTATTGTTACCTGCAATAATTCTTCTCTCCTTGCACGGTTCATTGCGCGCATCCACAAAGAATTCGCTCTAAAGGATTTAGGTCGGTTAAATTATTTTTTGGGGCTGGAAATATCATATACTTCAACCGGTTTATTTGTTAGTCAATCTAAATATGCGCATGAAATTCTAGAGCGTGCCGATCTACAGGACTCTAAACCCATTGCAACACCCTTGGCTGTTGGAGAATCACTTGTAAGTACTGGTGAGCCATGTTCTAACCCAACTTTATATCGCTCTCTTGTTGGCGCTCTTCAGTACCTCACCATAACTCGACCTGACCTATCTTATGCTGTAAGCCATGTTAGTCAGTTTATGCATTCTCCTACGACCGCTCATTTTTCCGCTGTGAAGCGTATTTTACGATATGTTAAAGGAACTATACATTTTGGTCTCTCTTTTACCCATCGCCCAGATACATCTATCGTCGCATATTCTGATGCTGATTGGGCACGATGTGTTGAAACCCGTCGCTCTACTTATGGGTACTCTATATTTCTCGGTGGCAATCTTGTCTCTTGGAGTGCTAAGAAACAACCGACCGTTGCTCGATCAAGTTGTGAATCCGAGTATCGTGCTCTTGCTCATGCCGCCGCTGAGGTCATATGGTTGACAAATCTTCTTCAGGAGGTGCGTTTCATCTCGAAGTCTTGTCCAGTCCTTCTTTCAGATAATAAGATTGCACTCTTCTTAAGTCAAAATCCAATTGCTCACAAGCGCGCAAAACATATCGACATTGATTGCCATTTTGTACGTGAACTCGTTACCGCTGGACGCCTCCACACCAACTTTGTTCCTTCCCATTTGCAGCTTGCTGATATTTTCACTAAAAGTCTTCCCAAGCCTGCATTCGAATTTCTTCGTTTCAAGCTTTGCGTTCTTCCTCATCCGACGCATCGCTTGAAAGAGGATGTTAATGAATAAAATCAATTATTCCTTTAGCTTATACGCATATATTGTATATATCTTCTCCATATATATTTTTTTATATTTTCCTTGTACGTACAGAATGCACTCAGTATATATGTGCTTGTATATTCATTCAATTCTCAACATTGAGAATAATATCAATTATCAATTCTCTACATCTATACATATATAATTTCAGGATCCACTAATGCACGTGGACCAATAGAAAAACAATAATAATGTTGTGTTCACACTATAAATTATAAATAAAAATAATATAAATTATAAATAGTAATATTATTAAGCATATTTAAATTATTATATATAAATTTTAAATAGTAATTTAAAATTATATATTTTTGATAATAATAATTAATCATCTTAAATATATAAATTTTTATTTCTTTTTTCAAAATTCTTTTTTATTAATTGAAATTAATATTAATTTAATTTCAATTAATAGGTCCTTTTTTATTTTTCTAAAAACATAATCGATTTACATGTATATGTTCTTCTATTCATTCATTTTTTTTCCTCGATTTTTTTTAATTTTATTTATTAATTATGATTTCTTAGGAGATTCCAGAATCAAATTGTCGAGTTATTAATTATGTTCAACTTGATTTTTTTTAATTTTTAGTTTATCCCTAATTTAGTTATGTTAAATTTGTTTTGCAGGTTAACATACGTTATATTAATATAATTGCATTTCTCCCATCTCATCTCCTTCATGTTCACCAAATAATTCATTTTTTTATATTTTTATTTATTTTTCAACTTTATAATTTTTATTTTCCATTTATTTGGATTTTTCCTCAACGGTTTTAGGTATCCGGTTTTAGATATTTATTGGATGCGTTTGACACTAGAGAAATGCAGAGAAGAAAAACTCCTCTTTCACCAGATCAGAGGCTCCTCGATCGAGGAGAATGAGACGAGAAACTCCTCTTCCACCAGATCAGAGACTCCTCGATCGGGTAGGATGTAAATCGAGGGATGCGCCCGAGTAGCAGACACATGTGGGAGAGAGATCGGGTAGGATAAGACGAGAAACTCCTCTTCCACCAGATCAGATGCTCCTCGATCGGGTAGGATGTAAATCGAGGGATGCGTCCGAGTAGCAGACACATGTGGGAGAGAGCCAATAGGTCTCATCCAATGACTAACTTCATAATATTTCAATGAAAATTTGTCATACGAGATTCGAATGCAGAGACGAGAAACTCCTCTTCCACCAGATCAGAGGCTCCTCGATCGAATAGGATGAGACGAGAAACTCCTCTTCCACCAGATCAGAGGCTCCTCGATCGGGTAGGATGAGACGAGAAACTCCTCTTCCACCAGATCAGAGGCTTCTCGATCGGGTAGGATGTAAATCGAGGGATGCGCTCGAGTATCAGACACATGTGGGAGAGAGCCAATAGGTCTCATCCAATGACTAACTTCATAATATTTAAATGAAAATTTGTCATATACGAGATTCGAACTCTGCGTCGTCGGGGAATTACACCAACATCATCACAAACTTTTCCACTCGGCTATGCCTCAAGAAGCTTACATACTATAAATTACATCAAACATGCGTAGCTTTGAAAATAATAAAATTTTCATAATTGAGATAACGGTTAATAATGAGATTAATACGAATTTACAAATTTAAGTGAAAGTTCGATTATTAAATAAAATAATTTATTAGTCCATTAATAATTGGAGATTAAATAAAATTTTAGATTATTTCAAACAAATAAATCACGTGCATCGCACGGGCATTGATACTAGTTGACATTAATTCTACCGGTTGCAACGGCAAGTGTTGAGAGAGTGTTTTTCGCTATAAACTTGTGAATGACAAATTGAACAATCGCATGAGTGATAATTGGTTGAATGATAAACTTGTTTTTTTACGTAGAAAATGAAGTTTTTTTTTTTAAAATTGACAATGATATTATTAAGCATTTCATTTTATGAAAACTCGGAAAGAACAATTGTAATTTTTATTTTTGAATTATTTAATTAAATATTTATAAATTTTGGCCCACCCTCGATTGAATTTCTGACTCCGTCCGGGACCACTCAAAATTAAACAAATTATTCTAATTTTATATAATAATCCAGCTAATAACAACAATTCTTAGTGACTGTTTTAAAAAAAACAAATTTACATACATTGTGTATTTATATTGAAGTAGAAAATATAGTTGTATAAATTAAAGAAAATAAAATAGGCTAAAATTATATAGTAATAAACGTACATACAAATAAAAATAGTGGTGGAAAAAAGGAAAATTGTACTGATGAAGAATATTGTATAAAGAGTATAGTACAATTAAAAAAAATGGTTGTGGAAAAAAGGAAAATTGTACGTACACGAGATTGATGAAGAGTATAAATTTGTGTGGCCATATAAAAATTAATACTTATATCATGCTCCTAGGTGTATGATTTATTGTACACCTAATTCAAATATTCATTATAAATATAAAAAACATTATCGAAAATAAATAAATCATCATTAAAAAACATTTCAAAAAAATATTCACTAATACTAAAATCATCATTATAAAACATTTAAAAAAAAACAATACTAAAATCATCATTATGATTAACACGAGAAGAAAGTAAAGTGAGTACACAATTTTTCTTTTACTCTCACTGTAAATTATAGGTTGTCTATAAAAATAATAGTGTAATAATTTATGTAGCACAAAAATAGTAATGTGAAGTAAAAAATAATCTAAATTTTAATAAAATGTGTAGAGCAAGTAAAAATAATAAAGTAATAATTTGTGTAGAAAATTATTGTCCAACTTGCAAGCGTGTAAGTTATAAATATTTTTAAAACGGGTGATTCAATAAAATATAATATTTTACTACGTATAAGATAAAAAAATTATAAAATAATTTATAAATATTTTAAGAGCAAAATAAGAATATATTATTGCGCAAATTAAAATATTTACATACAAAATAAAATTATATTATAGCACAATTAAAATATTTTTATTTATAAATAGAGCGTAAAATAAAATTATATAATAGGCAATTAAAATATTTTAGCACAAACAAAATATTTATAAATAGAGCAATTTAGCGCAATTAAAATATTTATAAATAGAACTTTAATAAAATGTGTGGAGGACATACAAATAATAGAGTAATAATTTGTGTAGAGCACTTAAAAATAATATTGTAATAATTTGTGGAGCACAAAAAAAATAACTTAAAAATAATAGTGTAATAATTTGTGGAGCACTAAAATAATAGTAGGAACTAAAAAAATAATATGTATAATTTCCCTACTCTTGCCTATCAAAATTATATCTTAATTAATTAATTAAGATATACTTTAATTTATAACTCTTAATTAATTAATTAATTAATCAATCAATGTAAATTCAAATTTAATTGAGTTCCTATCCTTAGTTTTGTAATTAATAATTGTGACGACAGATCAGTTACTCTTTCTCCATTTAGTTCTTGTAACTTTACAAGAATTTAGAATTTGGGCTAACAGTAAATGTCTAGTCCATCTAAATATACATTATAGTATATACTTGGAGAAATATTAGAATGATGCTCTTAACCCCAAACCCTACCGTAGTAATCAGCCACGAAGAATGCTGACAAGGCGCCATTGATGATGCTGGAAGAGATCCACAAGGGCAAGTGTTCATTTCCAAGTGGACAAGGTGTTGATTGCTCGGTCTTCTTTATCTTCAAAACATTTGAAGGTGAAGTTATGGAATCACTCTGATGAACAAAGAAAACAATTGCAAGAACTTTGTAAGGGTTTATGGATACGGTAATCCACGACAATAAGACCAATGTTGCGAAAGAGCTCAATTGCAAGAACTTTGTAAGGATTTATGGATTCCGTAGTACACGACAATAAGACCAATGTGGTTCTCTTTCATCCAAAAGTCTTCTAATGAGAGTTTTATTTATGCACTATTTAATTTTGCTTTAATTAATTTTAATTAAGTTTCTTAATTTAATTTTTTCAAACTATTAAAAGCTTACACTTCACTACTATTTCCTTCTTTACAATCAAGCAAACCATTAATTTTCCTAATTATAAATTTTCCTAATTATAAATTAAGATTATTTACCCAATTACCTTTTTTTATTATAAATATGTGGAGCACAAAAATAACAATTATGTGTAATAAATAAATTAAAAATATAATATAATTTTATACCTTAAAAATTCTTAAAATAAAAATCATTATATATATATATATATATATATATATATATAATTTATATATATATATATATATATATATATATATATAATTAAATTATATACGAGTACAAACTTTAATAAATATATGGAACACATAAAAATAATAGTGTATAAATTTGTGTAATAAAAATAATAGTTTAATAATTTATGTAGCATAAAAATAGTAGTGTAAGTAAAAAATAAAACTTTAATAAAAATATGTGTGGATCACATAAAAATAATAGAGTAATAATTTGTGTGGAGCACTTAAAATAATAGTGTAATAATTTGTGGAGCTTAAAAGTAATATTTTGCAATAAAAAAATTATCTATATAATTTAATTATATATATATATATATACTTGGGGCGCTCGTCTTGCGGTGCAAGACGAAGGCCCATGTGACTCGGTGCACACACAACGCTAAAGATAATACAAAATATTCAGTGTATGAACAAGGCAAAACTAAAATTGGTAGTGTGTGCACAAATATGAAACCTAGAAGTAAGAACTGAATAGAAGAGAAAAGTCAGGACAGTTGGTATGATTTACTAGGAGAACACGAGAAAGTCACCAAATGAGGTCCAACAGAGGACCTGCAAAATGAAAAAAAGAGTTCAAGATGTCAAACATATAGTAACCAAGAATATCATTCCTAGTATCTTGGTGAGGCAATGATATCGCACAGTAGTATGAAAGAATTTTGAACCTAATATTAGGAATAGATTTGTAGCAAATTACATTTTATAAGAGCTATAGAGATGCACGAAAGGGGAGTTTAGCAAAGCAGGTAGTCCAGAAATTATTCGGAATATAGAATAACACAAGACGTTGCATTGAAAAAAGTTTAGATATAACAAACAAAAAATGTAAGAATCAACCATGTCACTATGAATCATCATAAATGAATTAAAATATTCTGAAAAGTAGGATGTCCTATATGAGGGATATCGTTGCCGAGATTTTAAATCGCATAAGATCTTGAATAGTATGATTGCAAAATGATGGAAAAACTCATTATCTCCAATATTTATGGTCAACAAATAAACAAGCATCTCATGCATTCAATAAACCCAAATTAAAAATCTGTACAAAATCACATGTATTAAAAGTGAGCTAATTTGAAATTTTTATTAAGCTGGAAACAAACAACTAAATACAACATAGTTGAAGAAAGAATAGGCATTAAACAATAAGAACATACCTTGACGAACAGGATACACAACCCATAAATATTAACTCAAAACAAACAAGCAGACCTGCAATATTACAACCAGGAGTGTCATAAATGAAATAAAAAGCATGAACACAATACGATTTATTTATATTATGACTCATGAGCTTCCTTAATTTATGTGTGAAATATACATCGCATGTAGCTGAACCTCTCAGGTCCATAGGATCACATCGTAAGCACCTACAATGTCATGATCATAGAGAGAGAATGTCAGTTACTCGGAATCCTGAGTCTGCTATCCAAAAAAAATAAGAATCATTAATAAAAAATAAAAACAAAATTCTGACTCGATAATAGCACAAATAAATCCAAAATAAAAAACCTGTAAAATACAAAAATGCATCAATTAAATAAAACTAACCTCAAAATCATCCATTACAATTTTAAGAGACAGGAATTATTGTTGTTAATTTTGTCAATCCAATATCTGCATATATGAACACACATTCAATAATTGGGGAAACCATAATTATATGAACAATTTATGGGAAAATGAATAGACTTTATAGGAAAATTCCAATGAAAAAAAGCATGAAGAATATATTTCAAAATAATCGAGAAAAGCTTCTTGTACATGCATTTCTCAATCGGCGCGAAATGAAAGAGTATATGTCTCAATTGAAAGATAGACCCAGGCGTCAGCTTTGGGGAGTCGCTTCGTTAGTCGCCCCTTCGCCTCCTTTGCCTCTCGGCGTCGTCGCACTGTAAATTGAACCCGGGAAAGTTGCATATGGCTCAAACTAAAGGAACAACAGTTTAAGAAAATGAATTAACTTATACTTACAATCATGCTTACAGATTTGTAAGGGACGTGGAAAGAGTCATTATCTCCATCATTTATGGTGACCAAATAAACAAGTATCTAATACATTCAATAAACCCAATTTTAAAATCTGTACAAAATCACAAGTATTGAAAGTGAGTGAAACTGGAATTTTAATTACGCTGGAAACAGTAAACAAAATAATTTTGCTCAAGAAATAATGGGCAAGTAATAGTAACAACATACCTTCACGAACAGAATACGCAACCTAAAAATAAGAACTCAAAAAAGCACAAGCAGACCTGTAATATTAGAACAAGGAATGTCAGAAATGAAATAAAAGCCACGAGAAATTAGGATGTCTCATATCGAGGATCAGGGCCGTTCTTGACATTTTAGGGGCCCTAAGCAAAGTTTTAAAATCGGGCCCTCATATATATTAAGTTAAATTCTCTTAACATTTTGATAATTATTTGAATCGGGCCCTCATTTATAATTATCAAATTATTTATAATTATATTACTATTATCTTCATATATAAAAAATTTAATTTATGCTGTTGTTGGTCAAAGTACTTACATTTTTATTTTATTAGTAATTCATTATTTTATTTTTTTCGTTTTTCACTTTTAAATAAATATTTTTAAGCAACATCATATAACAAATCAAAATAATTAACTAATAAAAATATATACTTAAAATAGAAATAAACTTATATTACTTAAAATTTTCTCAATAATTAATATAAATTTTTCTCTATTTAAAAAATTATTTTATAAATAAAAAAAGAACAATTTCATTAAGTACGAACAACTCAATAATATTATTTTGATAATAATAATTACAAAACTTAAAATTGTTGATAGTCAAATAATTAAGTTCTCTTTTTTTTTTCTTTCTACTTGTGTTTATCAATAAAAAAAAATTAAAAATTAAGATTGTCGTTTTTTTTCTTATCACCTTTAAATAATATAATTATATATTTATTTATATGTTTTTGAAATTTGTTTAATATTTAAAAAACTTTTATAAATAAAGTTAATGAATTTTTTAGAATCTCAAACAAGTATTTTGAATTAAAAGTTAATTAATAACGTTCACCCTAATTAATAGCACTTATTAATTAAGTAATAATGAGATTAAAAGTTCATTTTTTATTTTACATAAAAAATTAATTTTAAAAAAAAATTATGGGCCCCTTTTAAGATTGGGCCCTGGGCGGTCGCACCTCGGGCCTATGCCCAGGGCCGGGCCTGTGACGAGGATATGGCCAACGAGAAACTAAATCGCATAAGATCGTGAAGGGCATGAACGCAAAATTATGAAAAAATAACAATCCCTCCAACATTCACTGTAAAAAGAAATAACGAATCAATGCACGCAAGATTTTATTATCTTCATAAAAACTTTGCCAACAGCCATAACAACAAAATATATCCCTTATGAAGCTTACATGTCTTAGATTGGGATTTGACCTTCTCCTCTCGCCTCTAGCTCTTCGTGCACTCTCATCCTTCCGGTACTCATTTCTCTCCTCGTGGCCTCCACCATTACTCTCGGAATCCAATTTACCCACGGGCCCAACCACCACTTTCTCTTTCATCCCGGATGGCATGGACAACGGCCTTACTTTCTCTGTCTACTATTTCCCCACTGGGTGGACCACCCGAGTGGATCTCTTTCGCGAAAACACACCCCACTTCTCAGCAACCCAGGACCTCATCTCTCACAACGTAGTATATTCTCGGACCACATTCAAAACCCACTGGAAATGTCAGCTCCAGAACACAAAAAATCGAGCTCCCAAGTCAGATCAACCGATTCAGGCCACCTTTAACATCTGTCAAAGAAACTCGACAACCAACGAACACAAAAATTCAAATTTAATTAATGAAAAACAAAAAAATAAAATGAACCAACCAATCGATACTTCCACCGAGAGATGATCACAGTGATAAATGGGCTGAGAGGGGATTAAAACCTAGCCCCAAAAATCAGCACAATTAACAAAAATTGAAATCCCAGAATTCAAGGAAAGATTAATATGTTGGAGGTGGAGCCAAATCTAGCCAAACCGACGAAGCCACGACGAAAACGAGCGCGAATGGAGAGTTTTTCAAAACTCAGGATTTGGCACGTTCGTGCCAATTCTGCCAAAACTTCAGAGGCAGTAGCACGTTCGTGCCAAAACTGGCACGTTCGTGCCACTTCCTGGATTCTTTTGGGCCAACTCGTTTTTGGGCCTCTTTTAGGATTTTTTGAAGTGTTTTTTGGGTTCACCTATATAAGCCTCTCATCTTCTTTCCTTCTACCTAACCTACCACACTTTGAGAGATTAGATTTTAGATCAAGATCTAGAAAAAGAGAGAAAGAGAGAAATTGAGAGATTGAGAGATTGAGTGAAAATCTTTGTAATCTTTGAATTGTTTCTCGTTTCTAGTGGAAAGTTCGTGGCGGCAAGAAGTGGACGTAGCCCATTTACGGGTGAACCACTATACATCGTTTGTTCATTTATTTTTCGTTGCTTTCGTGTTTTGTTGCTCGTCTCGTATATCTCGTGCTTCAAGTAGTAGTATCGATTTCTCCGTTTGATTGTCGTGGTATTTGTGTATCCTCGTTGTTGTGTTCGGGACTTGGACGATCGGGTTGATCGGGTCCCTAACAATTGGTATCAGAGCTTGTGTTAGAGCGGTCGGAGGATACAATGAGTGACGACATGATTTTGGGTGGTATCGCAAGGTTCGATGGGTCGGATTTTCCCCATTGGAAATCGCAAATCGAGGACTACTTGTTTGGCAAGGATTTGAGTGAGCCGTTGGGTGAGAAACCGGAAGAGATGGATGAAAAGGAATGGAACAAGCTCGATAGGAAGGTTCTTGGAGTAATCCGATTGAGGTTATCCAAGCACGTGCACGCCAATGTAGCCAAGGAGAAGACGACGGCCGGATTGATGAAGGTGTTGTCGGATATGTATGAGACTCCTTCGGCGGACAACAAGGTCCATTTGATGAAGAAGCTCTTCAACCTAAAGATGGAAGAAAGGGGTTCCGTAGCCAAGCATGTGAATGATTTCAACACGATAGTGAATCAACTCTCGTCCGTGGAGATTGAGTTTGATGATGAGATTCGTGCCTTGATTCTACTAGCTTCGTTGCCTAATAGTTGGGAGCCGATGAGGGCGGCTCTAAGTAATTCGGTTGGAAATGAAAAACTCAAGTTTATAAGTGTACGTGATAGGGTCCTCGCCGAGGAGCTTAGAAGGAATGATTCTGGGGGCACGCCGAGTTCGGCTTTGAGTGTTGACAACCGTGGACGGGGCCAAAATCGCTCCAACAACAATGGAGGCAAAGAGAGATCGAAGTCGAAAAATAGTAGAGGGAAATCGAAGTCACGGAAGGTGGAGTGTTGGAATTGTGGCAAGACGGGTCACTATAGGAATGAGTGTCGGTCACCGCCAAAAGAGGATAAGAAGGGTGGTGGTGGTGCTAATGCCGCAACGGAGGACATAGCGGATGCTTTGGTGTTGTCGGTGAATGCACACGTCGACTCTTGGATCCTCGATTTCGGTGCCTCCTACCATACTACCGGACATCGACATGTGTTGGAGAACTATCGAGAGGGGTACCTTGGGAAGGTAACCGTTGCCGACGGGCAAACTATGGACATCGTGGGCATGGGAGACGTGTCCTTGAGGATGTCCAACGGGCAAAGATGGAAGTTGACGGAGGTGAGGCATGTGCCTAATCTTAGGCTCAACTTGATATCGGTGAGCCAACTCGATACATCCGGACATAGGGTGACCTTCAATAGAGGTTCATGGAAGGTGTCTAAGGGAGCTATGGTAGTGGCAAAGGGAGAATTGGCCGAAACCTTGTATAAGGTCTTGAATTGTGAAGAGATCGTCGGGGTGGGGAATGATGCTAAGAGCACGGAGCTATGGCATTGCCGGTTGGGGCATATTAGTGATAAGGGGTTGAAGATGTTGTCGACTAAAGGGCTTTTGCCGGAGTTGAAGTCGACCACCCCTCATCCGTGTGAGAGTTGCATCTTAGGAAAGCAAAGGAAGGTGAGCTTCTTGAAAGGTGGAAGAGAACCGAAAGAAGGGAAGTTGGAGTTGGTACACTCGGACGTGTGGGGTCCTTCCCCGGTTTCTTCACTTGGAGGGTCACAATACTATGTGACTTTCATTGATGATGCCACAAGAAAGGTGTGGGTGTATTTCATGAAGGCGAAATCGGAGGTGTTCGATGTCTTCAAGAAATGGAAGGCCTTGGTGGAGAATGAGACGGGTTTGAGGGTGAAGTGCTTGAGGTCCGACAATGGAGGTGAGTACATTGATGGGAGCTTCAAGAGCTTTTGTGCCGAGCATGGGATCAAAATGGAGAAGACGATCTCCGGCACACCTCAACAAAACGGTATTGCCGAGAGGATGAATCGGACCTTGAACGAGAGGGCACGGAGTATGAGGCTACATTCCGGGTTGCCGAAGATGTTTTGGGCCGATGCCGTAAATACCGCGTCTCACTTGATAAACCGAGGGCCATCGGTTCCTTTGGGGTTTCGTATTCCCGAAGAGGTATGGAGTGAAAAGAAGGTGGATCTTTCTTATCTTCGAGTGTTTGGGTGCTTGGCCTATGTCCACGTGGACTCCTCTTCAAGGAGCAAGCTCGATCCAAAATCGAAGAAGTGTTACTTCATCGGCTATGGAGATGCGGAGTTCGGGTACCGGTTTTGGGATGAAGAAAATCGGAAGATAATCCGAAGTAGAGACGTGGTCTTCAATGAAGCGGTGTTGTACAAGGATAAGAAGGTTGAGACCTCGGAGGTTGATCAACCGGAGAGTGAAGTGTGGGACGATCTTGATTTTCTCGTCCGGAGAGACGAGAAGGCGCATGAGGAAGGCCAACCGGGCACCGGGAATGAGGTGGACTCGGGTGACGAGGTGGAGGTTAATGAGCAAGTGGGAGTTGATGCCGAGCCGGAGGCGACCCCACAATCTCCACCTTTGGTTGTGCGTCGGTCGACAAGAGAGAGGAGACCAAATCAAAAGTACGTCACTACTCTTTACCATATCTTGCTCACGGATAAGGGTGAGCCGGAGACGTTTCAAGAGGCTATGCAAGCCGGGGACTCGAGCAAGTGGGAGTCGGCCATGGATGACGAGATGGACTCGTTGGTGACGAACCACACTTGGGAGCTAGCCGAGCTACCTAAGGGGAAGAGGGCTTTGCATAACAAATGGATATACCGTGTGAAGGAGGAGCACGATGGGAGCAAATGGTATAAGGCGAGGTTGGTTGTGAAGGGATTTCAACAAAAGGAGGGAATCGACTACACCAACATATTCGCTCCCGTGGTCAAGATGGTGACCATCCGATTAGTGCTCGAGTTAGTAGCAAGGGAGGATCTTCATCTCCAACAAATGGACGTGAAGACGGCGTTTCTTCATGGTGAGCTCGATGAGGAGATCTACATGAAGCAACCGGAAGGGTATGAGGCTAAAGACAAAGAGAAGCTTGTGTGTAAGCTCAAGAAGAGCCTCTACGGGTTGAAACAAGCGCCGAGACAATGGTATAAGAAGTTCGACGGTTTTATGAAGAAGACCGGCTTCTCAAGATGTGAGGCGGACCATTGTTGCTATTTCAAGAGTCTTGAGGGCTCTTACTTGATCTTGCTATTGTATGTAGACGATATGTTGATAGGGGAGCTAGTAGAAGGGAAGTCGATAAGCTCAAGGAGAAACTATCGTCGGAGTTTGCTATGAAGGATTTGGGCGATGCCAAGCAAATCCTAGGCATGAAGATCGTGAGGAGCAAGGAAGGCCTAAAACTCTCACAAGAGGATTATGTCAAGAAAGTCTTGACGAGGTTTGGTATGAAGGATGCTAAACCGGTTAGCACTCCGTTGGCCGGGCACTTTCGGTTGTCGAAGGAGGATTCGCCCGCCACGGAGAAGGAGAGAAGGTATATGGATAAGGTCCCGTACGCGTCGGCGATAGGGAGTCTTATGTATGCCATGGTTTGTACGAGACCGGACTTAGCACACTCGGTGGGAGTTGTGAGTCGGTTCATGAGTAACCCGGGAAAAAGGCATTGGGAAGCCGTGAAGTGGATACTCCGGTATTTGAGGAGGACCTCAAACTATGCCTTGTGTTTTCGGAAATCGGAGACGGGGTTGCTAGGGTACGTGGATGCGGACAATGGTGGAGATGTCGATAGCCGGAAGAGCACGACGGGCTATGTCTACACATTCGGAGAGACGGCCATTTCTTGGGCTTCAAAGCTACAAAAGATTGTAGCACTCTCGAGTTGTGAGGCGGAGTACGTAGCCATGACCGAAGCCGCCAAGGAGATGATTTGGTTGCAATCCTTTCTAGAGGAGTTGCAACATGGAGGAAAAGGGAACGTGTTGTATTGTGATAGCCAAAGTGCCATTCATTTGGCGAAGAATCCGGCATACCATGCGCGGACGAAACACATTCAACTCCGGTACCATTTCATTCGATCGGCCTTGGAGGAAGAAGAGTTGGTGCTTGAGAAGATTCTCGGGAGTGAGAATCCGGCGGACATGTTCACCAAGGTTGTGCCGTATGATAAGATGAGGTTGTGTGGAACCTCGATCGGACTCCTCGGTTGAGGAGTCTGTTTGCCGCCACGGACGAGGAGGAGTTGAGGTGATGATGGTTGTGTCTCCAAGTGGGATATTGTTGGAGGTGGAGTCAAACCTAGCCAAACCGACGAAGCCACGACGAAAACGAGCGCGAATGGAGAGTTTTCCAAAACTCAGGATTTGGCACGTTCGTGCCAATTCTGCCAAAACTTCAGAGGCAGTAGCACTGTAACGCCCCGACCCGTTGAGGGGTCGAAGCCCGACCCTAATGGGCCAGCTCGGTTACCAATGACTGCCGTCGGGAGTGATATCCTGGCCCCACTGTACCAACACTTGTCTTTTCCAGCGCACTTTGTCCTCACTCGTGCGCACCCGGGAGACTTCCCAGGGGGTCACCCATCCTAGAATTACCCCAGAGTCAGCACGCTTAACTTTGGAGTTCTTATAGGAGGATGCCCAGAAAAGAAGATGCATCTGTTGATATGAGTAGCATATTCAATCCTTTTTAAGCCTTTGAATTTTCTGGGGCATTACAATCACCCCACCTTTTTCTGCGCAACGTCCTCGTTGCGTGCCTTACTTGCCAAACTTGCCCAGGACCTACCATCCGTGCAGGAATGCCCCTTACGGGTACTCTCACCAACTTCTGGGTGGAGCACTTGGCCCCGCAAGACACTTAGTTCCCACAATTCCGGTCGGCACCTGCTCTGATACCATTTGTAACGCCCCGGCCCGTTGAGGGGTCGAAGCCCGACCCTAATGGGCCAGCTCGGTTACCAATGACTGCCGTCGGGAGTGATATCCTGGCCCCACTGTACCAACACTTGTCTTTTCCAGCGCACTTTGTCCTCACTCGTGCGCACCCGGGAGACTTCCCAGGGGGTCACCCATCCTAGAATTACCCCAGAGTCAGCACGCTTAACTTTGGAGTTCTTATAGGAGGATGCCCAGAAAAGAAGATGCATCTGTTGGTATGAGTAGCATATTTAATCCTTTTTAAGCCTTTGAATTTTCTGGGGCATTACAAGCACGTTCGTGCCACTTCGTGGATTCTTTTGGGCCAACTCGTTTTTGGGCGTCTTTTAAGGTTTTTTGAGGTGTTTTTGGGTTCTTTCCTTCTACCTAACCTACCACACTTTGAGAGATTAGATTTTAGATCTAGATCTAGAAAAAGAGAGAAAAAAAGAAATTGAGAGATTGAGAGATTGAGTGAAAATCTTTGTAATCTTTGAATTGTTTCTCGTTTCTAGTGGAAAGTTCGTGGCGGCAAGAAATGGACGTAGCCCATTTACGGGTGAACCACTATACATCGTTTGTTCATTTATTTTTCGTTGCTTTCGTGTTTTGTTGCTCGTCTCGTATATCTCGTGCTTCAAGTAGTAGTATCGATTTCATCGTTTGATTGTCGTGGTATTTGTGTATCCTCGTTGTTGTGTTCGGGACTTGGACGATCGGGTTGATCGGGTCCCTAACATAATATGGTGAACAAGACAACGTGTCTACATAAAGACAACATGTCTTTGCCGTTAATCAGATTCAAGAGGCAGAACAGGTAATACTATTAAAACCCTCAATTAATTCCGACAAATTACAAATAATTCAAGTCAGAAATTGATTGAAGAAGAAGTCTCTACCTGGGTGCAATTTCCAGCGGCTCCATTGAGGTTAAAAATTGCAACGATCTCGTGGATTCAACATCAGTAAAAAAGAAGAATATCATCCGTAGACGAAGAAGAGCTCTCTGAATCTGTTTCTTGTACGGGAGGATTAGAGATAAGGTTGTGCAGTGGAGTAATTAATTAACCGGTCTGAGATATTAGTATGGAAGTGGAATAATACGTGCCCTATTGTGGTGTATTTTGAATACCACGTATTATCGATGTTTTTAATATTAATTAATTAAGTTAATTTAGATACACAATATATACATATTACATACAGGATCTATTATATATATAGGAGAATTCTACAGTGCATTTTATCATTTTCAATGTACGGTACATTTTATTAAAATGTGTGCACTCGGATGCATAATATAATTTCTCATATTTTTTATATTTTAATTAAATTAAATATTTTCAACTCAAAAATAAATTAAGTACTGGGTATCATACATTTTTATAAAATTAAATAAATAACATTAAAAAATATATATAACATTAAATATATATATATATATATACGAGTACAAACTTTAATAAATATATGTGAAACACATAAAAATAATAGTGTAATAATTTATGTAGCACAAAAATAGTAGTGTAAATAAAAAATAATCTATATGAATGAAACTTTAATAAATATGTGTGGATCACATAAAAAATAATAGAGTAATAATTTGTGTGGAAAACTTAAAATAATAGTGTAATAATTTGTCGAGCACAAAAGTAATAATTTGCAATAAAAAAATAATCTATATTATTTCCTCGTGACTATATAACTTTAAAATCGGAAACAGTTCTGCTACCAAACCTGTGACAATCTAGAGCTTCATTATGCGAGATAAAAATTTTATTGGTTCCATAAATG
Organism: Euphrasia confusa; assembly: GCA_954870475.1. NCBI lineage: Eukaryota > Viridiplantae > Streptophyta > Magnoliopsida > Lamiales > Orobanchaceae > Euphrasia > Euphrasia confusa. The sequence goes on along the minus strand of OX940955.1, from coordinate 4,924,373 downwards.
TTGCCTTTTTTCGATTTGGTACCACAGACGTACGCGTTTTCAATTTAGTCCCAAACAAGTCGAATTGAGTTTCAATTTAGTCCTTTTTCGCCGGAAAATTCAATTTTGGCCGGAATGTGACCACGTGACTCGCACGTGATCGGAGGCCCGGCCATGGCTGCTGACTCAGCTACACGTGTCAGCAGACCATTGGCTATCGTATTTTAAAAAAAATCGAAATACATGAGATAAATACGGGAATACATGAATATCTGGATTTAAAAAAAATCAAAATACGCTCAGAATACGAATTCAAATACGCGAATAAAAAAAAAATGAAAAAAGACAACTTTAAATAAGGGGGCAGTAAAAATCAGGATTCTTACAAAAAACCCTAACCTCATTCACTGCACTTTGAATTTACCTCCGTCCACATGAACCCTAAATCCCCAAATTGATAAGAACCCTAAATCCCGAAATCGTCAATATCATCAAATACGCATAATTGAGGTCAAATACGCATAATTGAAGACTGTCGAAGAACCCTAGCTCTGCTTTCACCTGAGGAAGATGGTTCATGTTCGAGCGAGAAAAAAAGGGGCAAAAGATGCGGGCTTGCCAAAATATGGTATGTTTAACATCCTTAAAGAATTTTAGAGTGCATTTTCAGTCATTTCTTGGTATGCTTTTGTGCTTCATTTTTTGAGATATTTTTAAAAAAAAAATTTCAGACAAAAATAGTAGACTCGTCTCTATTGTTGTTCATACTGGGGAACTTTCACAAATTCTTCAAGTACTGAGTATGTTGGGGGTAGGATTGTTAACCTTGATTGGTGCAATGTTGATGAGGTGAGCTTGTTTGATTTCAATTTGTACACTGGGATGAAGCTTGGGGCTGATGATTGTATGAGGTATTACCTAAAATTGAAGGATAATAATAGCTACAAGTTGCTTATAGATGATGCTGATGTTAGGAATTGGGCTTCTACTTTCCTGGATGTTAGAGAAATGCATGTGTTTGGTGAGGAAGTAGTGGATGATGATGATTCTGAAGACTCTGATTATGTATATAAATCAGACCCTAATGATAGTGATGATGATATATATGATGAGGAGGTTGATTGCTCTGTGGAGGACTCTGAAGAGGACTCTGATTATGTATATAAATCAGACCCTGATGATAGTGATGATGATATATATGATGAGGAAGTTGATCTCTCTGAAGCTGAGTTTGAAGCCATCATACCTCAAAATATAATACCAGAGAATGAAGTTGGTGAGGGAATGGAATTAGAGGAAGATAATGAACCTGATTATGAGTTAGAATCTGAAGATGGGGAAGTGGATGATGCTTTGTTTGATGAGGAGATTGAGGAGGTTGAGGATGAGTATGAAGCCATCAATGCTGAAAATATAATTCCTGATCCTGATGCAGTTGAAGCTCCTGATCCAGTTTCAGTTGAAGTTGAAGTACCTGACCAAGTTACAGTTGAAGTACCTGATCATCATGAAGGATTAACTGACATTCCAGTAGTTGGTACATCTACACCACTAGCTGAAGCAACTTCCATTCTAGTAGATGAAGCAACTTACATTCCAGTAGATGATATTGACATGGATGCTTTTTTTGAGGATTGGGGCTACTCAGAAGGCAGTGGTGGTTCAACTGGGGATGAGGAGTTTCAGACAAATGAGGAGATAAATGAGGAGTTTCAGTCAAATGAAGAGTTTCAAACAAATGTGGAAGAGGAAAATACTGACAGTGATGATGCAAGTAGTGAAGATGATGCAGTTGAAGTACCTGACCTTTTTGATGAAAGGAGATTTTCAGATGATGATGATGGAGAGGAAGAGCAATATCCATGTTTCAATCCTAGCACAATATACAAGCCAGAGTTTGTGCTAACTCAGGTGTACTCAACTAAACAAGAATGTAAGTTGGCTTTGCAGTCAGATGCTATAAACCAAAGGAGGAATATCAGATTCACTAAAAATGATGGCAGGAGATTGTATGCAAAGTGTGAAGATGATCAATGTAAGTGGATGGTCAGTGCTTTAAAGATGAAGGATAAAGCATCATGGCAGATTAGTAAAATGATTGACAAACACACTTGTGTTCCATCTCATAAAGTCAAGGCCATGACTTCTACATGGCTCAGTGAGAGATACTTTCAAAGGTTCCAGTCAGATGGAGGGAGGTCAGTGAAAGGTTTTATGGAAGATGCAATGCATGATACAAGGTGTGAAGTTTCAAAGACACAGGCTTACAAAGCAAAGAAAAAAGTATTGGAAAAGATTGAAGGTGATCCTGATGCCCAGTATTCAAAGTTATGGGCATATGCAGAGGAGTTGAGGAAAACCAATCCTGGGTCCATTGTTCTTTTAGGTTGATAATGGTGTGACCATATTCCAGAGCTAGTACTGTTGTTTCAGTGCTTTGAAAAAAGGTTTTAAGAGGGGCTGCAGGAAGATTCTTGGAGTGGATGGGTGTTGGCTTAAGGGTAAACATGATGGTCAGTTGTTGACTGCAGTTGGGGTAGATGGAAACAATAACCCCTTCCCTGTGGCATTTGCTGTGGTTGAAAGAGAGAATCAAAAAGCATGTGAGTGGTTCTTGACTGTACTGAAAACTGACTTGGATATACATGAATCTGATTTTTGTTTCATGTCAGATAAACAGAAAGGCCTCATAAAAGCTATGGAGACAGTCTTCCCTGGGGTTGAACACAGGTTTTGTGTAAGGCATTTGCACAACAACCTCAAGCTTGCTGGTTTCAGAGGTATTAAGTTCCAGAGGCTTCTGCAGAAGGCATCATATAGTACCACAGAAGGGCAGTTCAATGCAGCTATGGAAGAAATGAAAAAGGAAAGTGAAGGATGTTGGCAGTGGTTTCAGAATAAGCCTCCAAATCAGTGGTGTAAGGCATTCTTTCAAGAAAAATCCAAGTGTGACATGCTCTTGAACAATGTGTGTGAGACTTTTAATTCTAATATTGTTGAAGCAAGGGATAAGCCTATCATCACCATGCTTGAGTGGATTAGAGAGAGCTTAATGGTGAGGATTCAGAGGAAAAGAGACACTGCATTGAAGAAGTGGACAAGAAGATTGTGTCCAAAGATTGAGAAGATTATGAATAAGAACACTGAAATGATCAATGACTGTAGAGCCCTCAAATGCAATGAGTTTCATTACCAGGTTTCTTGTTTTGCTGGAGGGCAGTTCACAGTGGATTTGAAGAAAATGACATGCTCCTGTAGAAGTTGGCAACTCAGTGGGATCCCATGCACTCACTCCATTTGTGCAATGCTAAGACAGAAATTAGACCCCATTGACTATGTACACCCATATTACCATGTGGAGACTTACAATCTTACCTATGCAGAGCCAATTTATGGGATGAGCTATGATGTGTTGTGGGGGGACTCTATGTATATTCCTCCATTGCCACCCAAATTTGGAGAAAGTGTTAAAAGAGGCAGAAAGCAAAAGAAGAGGAGATTAGAGCCATTTGAAGCTGTGAAGAAAGGGAGTGGTAAGTTGCAGAAGATGAAAAAACATTGCAATCCATACAAGTGCAGGAAATGTGGGATGACAGGTCACAATGCATTTACCTGTGGCAAGAAACCAATAGAGAAAGAGAGCACAACCACATCCAAAGGAAAGGAAAAGGCAGTTGTGAGTGACAGAGAGCAAGGGACAACTGGTGATTCAGTTGGTGATGCTAGAGCCAATGTAAGTGTGATTCATGTTAATGTCATTTCAAATTTGTTAATGGCAAATAATATTCATTTTTTTGTTTTCAGATGGCTCCACCAAGATATAGACCATTTGATGATCCACCTAATCAGGTTGAAGATGTGGGCACTCAGCATAGTCAGGTCACTGTGGAAGCTCCTACTCAACCAAAGGTGGCAGGCCCTACAATGCACCAGCAGCTTCTGATGGGGAGAAGAAAAAGAAGCAAGAAGTGATTGGAGTTCTGTATTTTGTGTCTTGAATCCTGTTATGGATCTTTTGTAGTTATGTGAAAGTTGAAACTTGGAACTTATCTTTAGTAGTTATGTGCTTTTGCAGTTGGATCAAATGGAATCCTCAGTGCACAATTAAAATGTACTTTTTGGTTATGTTTTATTCATGTTCATTTTACATTTTAAATGCACACATTAAAAAGACCAATCCATCTTATATTAAAAAGAACAGACATCATTAATAAACTAACAACTGCATAAACAACTTGAATCCAATTACATTTCAAACAAGTCTCAATTCAATTGGCAGAGAAAAAAGCATTTTCAATCCTACTTGAATACACATACATACACAGCCACATGGACAACAAACAACAACAAAATCATTTTGTAAACACTACGAGTAAACTTCAAATTCTGTTGCTTCAACTTCAAATTCTGCTCCTTCAACTTCAAGTTCTTCTCTTTCAATCGTTTTATTTCAATCATCATCACTTTGTTCTCCATCTCCACCTCTTCACAGTTACTATCTGAGGGTTGTAGTTCGTTTAAACGTCTCAGCAAGCCCGAAATAATCTGTTTTGACCTCTCACACATTAGAGGATCAATCCACCTAAAAAAATCGCAATGCCCATGATTCTACAAAAAAAAAAAAGAAAATCAGAGAAATTCAATGCCAAGAAAAAAAAAACTTCACTGAGATTAATGTTCTTACCGGGTATTTTCCACAGCCCACAAATCGACGACCAGGATTCGATTTCTTCCACGATGTGGCTCTTGAAGCAATTCTCTGACAAAAGCAATATACTTTTTCAGAATTTTCACTCGAATTCGACATACTCATACTAGCTGGATTAGGGTTAGGAATTGATATAAGATGATAAATTGAGCACTACGAGTATCGGATTTAGTTGGATTTGGGTTCAATCGAAGAGATTCAGAAAATTAGGGTTCTTCCAATTGGGGATATGAGAAAAGGGCTGGAATCGCGATTTAAAGTTGTCTTTTTTCAATTTTTTTATTCGCGTATTTGAATTCGTATTCTGAGCGTATTTTGATTTTTTTTAAATCCAGATATTCATGTATTCTCGTATTTATCTCATGTATTTCGATTTTTTTTTTTAATACGATAGCCAATGGTCTGCTGACACGTGTAGCTGAGTCAGCAGCCATGGCCGGGCCTCCGATCACGTGCGGGTCACGTGGTCACATTTCGGCCAAAATTGAATTTTCCGGCGAAAAAGGACTAAATTGAAACTCAATTCGACTTGTTTGGGACTAAATTGAAAACACGTATGTCTGTGGTACCAAATCGAAAAAAGGCAACATTTATGGGACCAATAAAATTTTTATCTCTTCATTATGCAATCCATCAAAGAAGTTGAAAGTAATGTGCGGATGAGTGATTATGCAATCCATCAAAGAAGTTGAAAGTAATGTGCGGATGATTGACTTCAACTTCAATGCCATTTCGATTGTGAGTGAATCCGGCGGTGTTAATATAATTATTTATTTTATGCATGATTATAAACTAAAATCTAATGAAAAATCGATAAGTAATCATGGCTAAAATAGACAAAAAAATTGAAATGGTAAAAAAAAAATAGAAAAAAGTTTTAATTGGTAATGTGACATTGAATCAAGAAATTGGAAAGGATTATGACTTAAATGGACGTAATAAAATTTACTAGTCATAGTTTATTAATAAAAATATTTGTGTAATTATAAATAAAATTTATGTAAGTGAAAAATTGAAATGAACTAAATCGATATTAATTCAACTCATAATAATGTATAAATTTGTGTGAATCAACTTTAATAAATATGTGTGTAGCACATAAAAATAATTAAGTAATAATTTGTGTAGAAAAAAAACACTTAAAAATAATAGTGTAAAATAATTTATGGAGTACAAAAATAATAGTGTGGACTTCCTCTATAATGTATTAATGTAGTGTAAAATAATTTATGGAGTACAAAAATAATAGTGTGGACTTCCTCTATAATGTATTAATGTGTAACTTTGAAGTCGAAAATGTTCTGCTTACCAAATGAAAATCCATATTGCCTTCGACTCTTTTATTTTCTTTTTTGCTAGTTAGTAGGATTAGAATATAAAGTGTCGATTTATCAAAGTTTAGTGGAGCCTGGAGGCTAGGGCAAACGGTGTTCCAATTTCTCTGTTTAATTTTTTCTCGATTATCTTTCTCTATTTGTGTTCAAATATACTAACATATTACATATATGGACAATTGAAAACATATAACAAGTCAATAAATTTATTCACACTACTGTACAATTCATTGTCAATCACAATGAATACAGATGAGAGAAAAATACAAAAATATTATTGGTTGGATCCAAATAACAAATTCCTTTTAAGAGGGACAAAAGCCATTAGAATCATAAGCAGTTTCCTTAAACAATTGATATATTTCACAAGAACCTGCGCAATGCATTTCCTATTTCGGCAAAACATTTTTTCTGTGCAGAATTATAAAAATCTAATTTAGTGACTTCCTGGATAGCATAGGAAAGATCTTGCTCTGATTTCGCAGAGAGCATAAGGTAAGCCGGACAATGGATGTTGTTGAGGTCAACAAGCTGAGGAAATTAACAACAGATAATCCGTTATGCTACAATAATTTAAGTCGCAACAATAAATACTTGAAAGAAGTAAAGAAGTAATTATATGGAGTATTATTGAAGACAGGTCCATAATCATAAGTCATAACTCATACGATTTGGATTGTCCTATATTTTTAAGTAAACATTAATACTAATAAAAATAACATGCCTGATGTAACCAAGGGATCGTAGAGTTCACAAATCTTTGCTCCATTAAGTACATAGCCAAGTTACTTAATAGTTCGCTGGCAGTATTGTTTGATAAATTCTCTAGAATAGGGCCAGTTCTGTCTAGAAGATCAAACAAAAGAAGTTCATTTCTTGAACACAAAGCTTCAACATACGCTAATTCCAGATCCCCGTCACACAAATAGTCGTTCATTACTTTCCAATGCCCATTATGGGTTTCCAGTTTATTCAGCCATGCCTTACGAGGAACCAGATTCAAAACACCATTTTTTTCTCACTAGATCTTTAGGAGTCTTGGGAAAAAAGCTGGATGTATTTCCCTTTTCTAAAGAACTTTTGGATGGCTTAATAGATGCATAAGTCCACGTGTTGTGTTTTTGTTTCCCAGTGTCGTTTGATCTAATTCTAGGAACTGTGTTATCCCAAAGTCCTGCATTCTTATTTGCCAGTAAAGAAAGTTGCTTGTTGCTATTCACAGATGCCCTTGGAGTACATGTAGAAAGTCTAGGGGAAAGAATACTTGGACTTCGCTTCAGATATTTGGAGTCAGATTCATCTGAATGTCTTCTCCCGTGAGAGAGCTCTTGGGCCATGATATCAACCACCGATTCAAGATTTGAGACCTTCAACTGTACAATCGATACACTATCCATTACTGAAGTTGTAAATACCTGAAAATAGAAAAGGTAGGAAGTATTGTTAGGCTGCTTGTAAACTAACAAATTTTATGGAGAAGAAGACAATCTAATTCCTTGAGGTGCTTTTAAATAATAAAAAGGGCAAAATCATCTGCATGTACTCCTGCATTCAACACACCCAATAGAGACTTATCGTCATTCGAATCTCATTTCACTCTCAAAGATAATTAACTCAAGGCCATTTGCCTATTAGTAATCTTAAGGATAAACTCTTTTATTACGATGAATTAAAAGATACAATACGGAAAATGAAATGGCTAAGAAACAAAAGCAGTTACCTTTAGCATATCCATCAAACTAGATTGCTTACTTTCAATCTCTGATAGGTGCTGTCTAATTAACACCATATCTTTTTCTGCTTGTGAACAACACTCTCTCACAATTTGAGAAGCTGATTCTATAACGGTTGAATCTAAGCTTCTTCGATCACGTACTTTATCAAAGTATCTTTGCACTTCAATACTAACTTCGTCCTCTGCAAACCTTTGACTAGTTCCAGTTGACTTCACCAAACTAGCATCATCGGAACCATCACGATAGTCTGCGACAGCCTTCGTTTTCGTGCTTGCAGTGAAAAGATTTGAAACAGACGAGCATTCATGTTTGTCATCCACTTCTTCATAATCATATCCAATATGACTACTACTTCTGGCATCAGAATTTATCATTTCACATCTATTAATAACAGAACTAGCATTGGATTCATCATTCGGATTCTCTGCAACTGAAATGTTATGAGTCTTAGGAACCACGATTTCAACTTTCAAGTCATGTGTTTCAGATTGCTGAGAGTTCTCCATAAAAGTTTTCCCAGCTCTTCTAGAAGAAAATGGAACCCTTTTCTTAGCCACTCCACTACCAAATTTCATCAGTGTATTGCCCTTTACTGTTGCATCACTGACACTGGTAATATCACCATAGTCATCTCTATAGGTTGTTTCTGCAGCAATTAAATAACTTCGAAATAAATCATAAAATAATTTTTTCAAGAGACAGCAGTCAGATACTGTAATCACATCTCATAACAAGTTTTTCAAGATCACAAGATACCTTGTGATGAAATATGTATCAAATATAAACGTAATTTTTTCTACTTATCCATGTGCTTACATATTTTTTCTAAGTTCTAACTATTCACGAGCATGGTTGAAATTATACATCAAGTCGTGAAGAATAGAGATATTCAAGCATAATGTAGCAAGAGTATCTCTTTCAAATCCAATGTAACATACAGTAAATGCTATCAACTTCTGTAATATATTCTTACAGATGAACTCCAGAGATCACATTCGTTCAAAAAACAAATCTCAACTATTCATCTCATGCCATGTAATAATTGATGAGCACTATCAAATAACTTAAGAACAGAAGGAAAATAAGAATCGTAGCAGAGTCCAAAATGTACAGACTATAGTAAACTAGTGATAGCATCCAATCTGTGCTTCTTAGGGTTTCTACCACATGAAAGAACAAGGCATGAGTACCTTTAAGAGAAGACCCTGCTTCAGAAGGTACTGGTGAATTGGTCCCAGGAAGACTCCTCCAGAGCTGCAGGGCCTGCAAAGCTGTGTCCCTAACCGGCTTCACCTATTTAGGAAAAACAAAAAATCAAACATATAAGTAACGAAGATTTAGACTAACGACTAAAGCAAAATGTTGAATACTGGAATAGACAACTAACCTTGTCAAATCGGCATGACTCAAGATAACAGATACAAGATGTGCGAAATGAGGCTAGGCATGCTGCTCCGCAAGATGCAATATCTCCTAATGCTGCACAGCTAGCTTTTCGTGTTGCCCAGTCACTGTTCTTCAGTGCTTCCTGAATGCTTGTCATTGCAGAATTCAAGGAACTTTGTGTCGGAGTTCCACCAGCCTGAGTTAAGCAAGCATAGAGTTTTATTAGTATATGTTGACAACGAACTTCACGAAGATAGTACAAATGATTTGATGCATTACACAAATGAATACTACTCTACTTCTTTACTCAATTATTAATAAATAAACAAAAAAAAAAAAAAAACTAAGGGCAAGTTAGACATAAACTGACCAGAATGATACTTCTATTCAACTCGACAACTGCTGGCTTTGCCATAAAATGAGGATTCTTCAGCAACTTCATAGTTCTAGCCAACATCTTCTGCAACACTAAAGGAGGAGGGTCGTGAATATTTTCAATAACCTTCGACAAACACAAAGCGGAACCGGATTGGACTTGCTTGTTCTGCTCTCCAAGAGCTTCAAAAAGTGGCCTCACTAGCACGACAAAGAGCCCGTCGGTCTCACTTCTATTACGACTCAATCTGGTAGCCCACACACCAACCGTCTCTATACACGCTTCTCTCACAACAGAATCTGAGTCCTTCAGCCGCTTAACAATGCTAGCTACCATCTTCCCGAGATGAGGCCCAACCAGCCCATTGTGAAAAGTTGCGAACGTACCCATCAGGCGAACGCATTCTTTACGAACTGCACTTTTCTTATCGGAATCTGTGTCTAGTATGCAAGACATAAACGGAGCGATCTCATCTGGTGCCAGGCATTCGACTATTTTGACGAGATCATCTGCCCCAAGTTGATATGTGTCCCTATCAGCAAGCTTGTTGAGTGCAAGAACTACGCGCTGCTTCAGCTCAAAAGCCGCTTGCTGATTGCTCACCCTCGAAATTACTTTTCCTTTCGCCATGGTTAGAGATGTGTCTTAATGAGCTCAATCCCAGTTCGTCAAGATTTACTCCGAGATCGATTTTTTAAGCTCCCACTCTCCATAGTGGCCTAATTTTGTTGAAAACATCAATGTGAATTAAGGCGGTTAATCGAGCAACGCCTACAAAATCCTTTCACAATTTCAAAATACAAATAAAATTACAGGGAGAAAAAAAAGTAAATCCCCTGAAGATCGAGAGATCTATCCACAGAATTTCATGAAATCAAATGCAGAAAAAACGTAAACCTAAGGCCTCGCTGAAATCGTCGAAACGAGATCGAAGATGAAAAATGTAGGCTACTATTTTGCATAATGAGAATTTGCAACAGTTTTACCATGAAAAAGCTTTGAAAATTCAAATTCAAAAATATGATAATAATGAAAAAGGCGAAGTTCGAAGAGAAGGAATCTCAGCAAAAAAAGGGAAAAGGAGAAACGGAGCTCGAGAACATCTCACCCGTCCGCACAGAGATGACAGAGAGAAGCAGTCTGTGACTGTGTGTGAGAGAGTGAAAGAGAAGCTCTGTGCTCGTTTGGGAGTTCTGAGTTTTAGCGCTCGACTTCGGTATTCGAAATTTTTCAATGGGTAAATATATTAAAAATATTTTTAATTTAAAATACTAAATTAATTTCAACGTTGATTCTTTTTTTGTTCGTAAGCAATTTACCTTTAATTTATAATCCCATATTACTTTCATTAAATAATTTCAATCCTAATACAACAAAATACATTATTTATTTATTTTGTATGTAATATTTTCAATAATTTGTATATATTAAAAATAGGGTGATTTTGGATAAAGTGAAGTTTTTAATGTTTTTTTAAAATTAAATGACTCAGTTTTTCCTAATTATGAATAAGAGCAGATTTTTTAATTTTTTTAATTTACACGGGCGGTTATGAATTATTATTAATTATATTAAGTATATTTTTTTAATTTACACCGCGGTAGTTATTACACTAATTTATAATTATAATTATAAACTACTCTAATTAATAAGAAAATTTAAAAAATGAAACATTAAATTGTAAACAATAATTTTCACGGTATAACTTAAAATATTATAAACTATATTACCCTTTCTCCTAAATAGTTCTTAAAAATATGTTTTTTCAATCACTACAAATGAGTAAATTGAACCAAATAAGTTTGAAATAAACTACTCTAAATTGAATTTTTATAAAAATAATAATAATTTTCGTGCATAGTTTAATATTATGAACAATTTTCTAATATTAAAGTAGATTGTAATTATTTATGCTAATTAATTTTTTTTTATATTTTATTCTATTGTATTTTAAGGTAATTTTTTTTAGTATAGGTCAATTGTCATGTCTCGGGTTCGAATCTAAGACTTCATGTTCTCTTCAGTCTCAACCAACTTATCTAACAACTATAGACTATTTTAAGATAATTTGCTTTATTCTTAAATTTAGTTTATAAACTGATAAAGCGTTAATAAATGTATATAAAAAATGCAGAGTATTTTATAAGCTTTTAAAAAATACTCAAGTAATTTTAGAAATTTATTAATTTAGTTACAAATTTAATTTTAAAACTTTATTCTAGTTTATCAAATAAAATTTTAAAGTTCATTTACAAAAATTATCAGCTGCCCCAAACACCAACAGTGTGTGTTTTCTAACACGAGCGGGAAAGGTCCAGGTAAATGATAAAACAACCGCCGGCGGCGGCGGGACTGCGGCTGAGAAATATGATGGAAAGCCCTACGCCACCGCCTCCTAGGGATTACGTTCACTATGAACACACAGATGCTTGCAGCCTCTCCAGATGGAATGCCAAGTAAGCCAATTTGACCCGACACACTCTTATAGATATTAGTCCCTCTATTCGAATTAGCCGGGTCGACCTTCCTGCGATTCCGTGTTCTTTGCTATCATCTGAATAGTCCCGGTTAGGGTTTTGTCACCGAGTTTATATCAGGATTATCTTAACTGAATCTGACAATTTATTTTAGGGTACTGATTCTGATTCAATGGGCTTACTGTAAAGCCTTATCTTAGTAACCACTTAAGCTCTTGGTTGTGGCAGGGAAAGTTACCAGTTCATGCTTGTAAGGCCGTGGCAAAGGGTGAATGATTTTTATTCTGATGTGGTAAATGGGCGTCGATCACTTTCTGAATTGTTTGGGAAAGAGGTGGGTGTTTTGTAAGATCTTCAGAGGTTTAGTTTAATTGCAGAGTTAATCAAGATTTATTGTTTTTGTTTTGCTACGAGTACAAAATTCTGTGGCCGAAAGAGTGATCCTCTTTCGGATTCACAACCTTCACTATTTATTTGCTTGCAAGAAATTAATTGGCAAGTTTGATAAAGATAATGGGATAGGAAACGGGGAGAAAAAAGTCATGCAAGTAATTTCTAAAAATATCGTTTTATTTCTCAACACTAACCTTTATTCCCTGTTGTTGTGCAATATTATTTGATATTGTTAGGTTTATTTCATATTTCGGAGGTTTTTGTCATTGAGTTTATCGACGTTAATTTTACAGACACACGGTGTACATTACGGTGCTGAAGTTGTAGAACATAGTGATAAACATGAATTGGGGAGTTTCCCAGTTAAGGATAGGACTGGAAAATGGGCAAGGTTGACTTTCAAAATACTGCTCTCATATCACGGAAATTCTTTTGATGGTTGGCAGAAACAGCCTGGCCTGAATACTGTTCAAGGGTAAGTGTTCTATAGTGTCCAAATAATATTTCTACACTGTAAATAATACTACATCAAATAGTTAAAGATTAATAAATCATAAAATCTGTTGAACCCAGATTGTGCAACACTGGTATATGCCTTCTATGTGTAGGTATCGGTGTTTGTGTTAGTTAAATTGGGCTTGGATTGTTAAAAAAATAAGTACTAAGATAGTGTGCTGCACAAGTGGTTTAATTATAATGGACAGAATAATCAAACGAAAAGATCCTATCATTAGGATTTAGGACAAATACTTGTATATATTTGATGCTATATGAGCCTGTACAATAACTAAATAATGCTGATATTAAATTACTGCTTTGATTATGTTCTTCTTCTAAATCATTTTGCTCTTTCCTTTTAGTTTTCTACTTCTATGCGTTGCCATGTTTGATGTTGTTTATTATTTTGTTCTACCTTTACTCATTACCTGCTTAGTGATGATAATCTCATATTTGTGAGAATATTGTGGTGATTTACTTTGAAGTTGCTTACTGAAATTGTAATAATGATTTTTGTTTCAAATACTGTGAAGAACCATTAGTCTTTTTAGCTGGATTACGATACTTGGTTGAACCGTAAACATTATTATTTGTGCACAACTATCTTGTTTTTTTTGTTTGAAATGTTTTATGTTCACTTTGCACAGATTGATTGAAAGATCCCTTGGGAAATTCGTCGATGAAAATAAAGCAGAATTGTTGAAAGAAAAGAAATTGCCAATAGATGCATGTGCTTCAGTAGCTGGCCGCACAGACAAAGGGGTGACAGCACTTGCACAAGTTTGTTCTTTCTGTATGTTAATCAATTAAATCCGATTTTAGTTGTCTATTTATCTCAGCACTCACATAAAAAAGTATGTACTTATGTGAATGCACATCACATGCTTTTATTTTGAATGAACACTCCCTTTTGAAATTTCAGAATCATCTATTAAGAGTCCTCTTTTCTACGAGATCCTAGAGTGCTTGCATAAGCTGAATTATGTATCCAACTTTATGATTGCGTAGTTGACATTTTCAGAAATTGTCTATTCAGCTTTTGATAGAGACTAGTTGACTTTTGTTTTTTACTTTGGCTATCATGTAACAAGAAAAAGAATAATTTAAGTTTGTCGTAAAGTTACGCACAATACATTATTTTTATTAATTATTTATCAAACTATATGCATGTGTAGATACATGGAGAACAGATGTTAAAGCTATTGACATTGAAGATGCCATAAATAGTACAGCACCAGGAAAGATAAGGGCCGTTTCTGTTTCTCAGGTATCATTTGAGATATGAAGCTTAAGGCGTGATTTCTGGATTCTGTCATCACTCATTAAATATTCTGAGAACAAGACCTCCAAATTTTGTGAAATTCAACAATCTGACGTACTTGATGTACAAATTTTAGGTCTCTCGTGAATTTCATCCTAATTTCTCTGCAAAGTGGAGACGCTATTTATATATTTTTCCGTTCGGTGATGAAAACATGGATGACGAAGCCAGTCAATGCAAGAAAAATGTTTTTGATATTGATGCTTACCCTGATGGGGAACACTTTTCTGAAGAAAAACATGGATATGAAATTGATGATTATGACCAACTAGCAGGACCTAAACCAATTAGTTTTGAAATAAGCCGTGTTAACAGTCTATTACAGCAACTGGAAGGAAGATTACTATCTTTTAGGATGTTTGCACGAGATACTAAAGCCTCAAGAAACATGTAAGATTGTTAGTGCTACTGCTTCTTGTAATTTTTCTCTTTGCTGATTATCTTCTTAGACCTAGTGGCACCACACTCAGGTCACGTTTTTTGATATCTTGTTTGTTCTTTGTCTGTAGCCATTGGTAATGCATCATTTGCTGTTTCAGATGACTAACAGAATTTGGTTTCCTGTAGAGGCATCCCTTGCATGCCCATTGCCATATGCATGATTGCCTCTTTCTTCCTCTCCCCCCCCCCCCACCCCCCACCCCCCACCCCCCCCCCACACACACACACACACCTTTCACCAAGAAATGCAGATGAATTAGTCATTTTGATTCATTTAAAAATTTGATACGAGTGTTTTCCAGGAAGGCTCATTAACATTTTTGGTTTGTGGTGTTTATTTCTTTTAATCTTATACTAATGTATAATTTTCATCGAAACAGGACAGTTGTCTGTAACACTAACAGTCATGCTGGGAACTTTTAGATAGTTATATCTAGTGTGGTGTGCATGAATTGAGATTCACTTTCTTCATGATTTTGAGACTTACTTTATATTCATAATTTATTATAAAAAACAATGCAGTGGTCCACCAACAGAGTGCTTTATCTTCCACGCACGAGCTGCAGAGGCTGATTTACCCTGTCCTAAGGTTGGCGACTGATACTTAATCTTACTTCTGCATTCTGTTTTTACTCGGTATAATCTGCACAAACTAGGGTTGTTCTTTACAAAAGAAGTTGTTTGTATATATAGTAAAATAGAAATACTATTGTTTGACTATATTGGTAATGATGTCATATGAAAAATATAGAAATGTGCGGAAGCTGACAAAATAAATATATACGCCCTCCTTACACAATATTTCTTTATTCCCACAATTGTTTTCTGTCTCCAAGACAATAATTCTGTTTACAATTCTTTCTCCTATCAAGTAAGGGTAAAGTTAAAAACATATGTAAAAATAAAAAATTACCTTGAAATATTGTAGAACAACAATTATTTGAACCTTTTTTTTTTCTTAATAACCATTGTGAACCTGATCTGAAAGGACGGAACCAGCACGAGGACAATGTGCATTGAGCTGGTTGCTAATCGCTTCTTGCGGAAGGTAGCTTTTCAGCTTTCTGTTAGAAAAAATATGAATATCTTGTCTATATTCTTTCTTACAACTGGTCAAGAATAAGATGCTTTATTGCCTTAATGTGATGGTATAATAATTTCATGGTCCATCTTTTCTTGTGCTTTGCAGATGATCCGAGTTCTTGTAGCAACAGCAATCAGAGAAGCGGCCGCTGGTGCTGATGAGGATGCATTGCTGAAGCTGATGGATGCCACATGCCGTCGTGCCACTGCTCCACCTGCACCGCCCGATGGCCTTTGCTTCGTTGATGTGGGATACACTGAATTCGACCATAACAGTTGCTTGATTGCTTGAGGTCAATATCTCCAAATCCTTCGTAATCTGACTGCCATCTTATAGAATAAACATGTCACACCTGATACACGACGAAGCATGCAAGTTGCAGCATCTCGTGTTATGTTGTTTAGTACGTAGTCGAATCAAGTTGAGAATGTGACGATTAGAAGGCCATTTCTTTTTTTGGTTTTGTATGATAACGTTGTTGCAATGTTCTTTTTTAGTGTTTGGAACTGCAAATCAATGGACATTGTTGAAATTTACAACAGAGACTAATTGTTGGTCTGAGAAATCATATTTTATTTTATGTGATGCTTATAGTTATTCTCCTTGATATATCACCTAAAAACTATACACTAAATTTTTCACAAGTCAATCCACAGGCGCTCCTTAAACTTCTCATGCAAAAATATCTCCAAGAAACAGAAATATTGTTCACTACATATAAAACAGAGAAAGGAAAAAAAACAACACTATTTTTGGCAAACCACCCCTACAAACACTCTCATTCCCTTAGCTTTTTTTCTTACACAAACCGGTCGAGGGGCTGCACGCGCCCCAAAGTGCGCGGGCCCCCCGAACGGTGGCCATGGTTTTGAAACCCATCATCCTCCTACTAGCTGTCATCTCCCTCCTCATCCTCGCATCGGCCCAGACCGAATCAGACATCCTTCTCAAGTTCAAGGAATCCCTCGAGAATGACGTGGCACTGTCCAGCTGGACCACCGCGAAGCCGCCGTGCTCCGGCGAAGAAGACAACTGGGCCGGCCTCTTCTGCGAGCAGGGAAGAGTGTGGGGCCTACAGCTCCAGAACATGGGGCTTGAGGGGATCATCGATGTCGAATCTCTCGCCAGGCTCTCGAACTTGAGGACCATCAGCCTCATGGACAACAACTTCAACGGGCCCCTCCCGAACCTGACGAGGCTATCGGCTCTCAAGAACATTTATTTGTCGAACAACAAGTTCTCAGGGGAGATCCCGCAGAATCTTTTCTTCGGCATGCTTTCGTTGAAGAAAGTCCACCTGGCGAGCAACAAGCTGTCTGGCCCTGTGCCCTTGTCGTTGGCGGCTCTGCCTAGGCTGATGGAGTTGAGGCTCGACAGCAACGAGTTCGTGGGGCAGATACCGGAGTTCCCACAGGCTGGGATCGAGGTGTTTAGCGTGGCCCACAACGAGCTGGTGGGGCCGATTCCGGCTAGCCTCAGTAAATTCAGTGCTTCTGCATTTGAAGGTCAGTTCTTTTCTTTTTCTCCTTTGATCTTCGATATGTTCGTTAACCCTTGTTCGGAAACAGGTAACAGAGATTTATGCGGGAGCCCACTCAGATCATGCACCACAGCAGCCGGAAAGTCTATAGGAAATGTAATCGGGATGGCTATAGTCGTGGCGGCGGCGTTAGCTTCGATCATCGTCGTCTTTGTCATCCTCAGCCGTCGAAATCAATCATTACCGAAACCCGATGCAGAGGGCCCCGCTGGGTCCCACCTCGACGACCTAGACAGAATGGAGCAGGGGAACTCGGGCTCGTCTTCCCCCGAGAAAGCCAAGAAGTCGGAGCCGAGCGTGAAGATCACTTTCCTCCGAGAAGATCGGAACAAGTTCGACATGTCGGACTTGCTGAAGGCGTCGGCCGAGATTTTAGGGAGCGGGGTGTTCGGGTCGACCTACAAGGCCGCTCTGAACGACGGGGACATGATGGTGGTGAAGAGGTTCAGGTACATGAACAACGTCAACAAGGAAGAGTTCCACGAGCACATGCGAAGGCTCGGGAAGATGAGCCACGCCAACGTGCTCCCGATCGTCGGATTCTATTACCGGAAAGAGGAGAAGCTCTTGGTCACCGATTACGCCCAGAAACTCAGCTTGGCTAATCAACTTCACGGTACGTATATATATATAATTATATATATATATATATATATATATATATATATATATATATATATATATATATATATATATATATATATATATATATATGCTGTGTTTCTCGTTCTTTCTATTGGTATTGGAGAATATATTCGACTCACTATAAATATCAAGTTGCCAAATTTCTCTAACAGTTCGAACTTTTAGATAAAACAACTTTCTAACATGATATCAGAGCCTCAGGCTATGCCGAAGTCCTTGGTTCTTTGTTTCTCGTTCTTTCTATTGATATTGGAGAATATATTCGACCCACTATAAATATCAAGTTGTCCAACTTCTCTAACAGGCCTCAGGCTATGCCGAGGTCTTTGGTTATGTGCTTCTCGTTCTTTCTATTGGTATTGGAGGATATATTCGAGCCACTATAAATATCAAGTTGTCCAACTTCTCTAACAGTTCGAGCTTGTAGACGAAGCTAAAATCATTTTTTGTCGAAAAAAATGGCAAATGGCAGGGAACAGATCTCGAAGCAGCGGGCGCAAGTGCCCCGACTGGGCAACTCGTCTGAAGATCGTGAAAGGCGTGGGTCGAGGGCTGGTGTACCTCCACAGCGAGCTCCCGAGCCTGACGACTCCCCACGGCCACCTCAAGTCCTCCAACGTGCTCCTCGACAGCTCGTACGCTCCCCTCCTAACCGACTACGGACTCATCCCCGTCGTGAACCAGGAGTACGCGCAGGAGCACATGATCTCCTACAGGTCGCCCGAGTACCAGCAGAGCGGGCGGATCACGAGGAAAACCGACGTATGGAGCCTCGGGGTTTTGGTGCTCGAGGTGATGACTGGGAAGTATCCGTCGAACGTCGTGCAGCGGGCGGGTGCTGACGTGGACATCGTGGAGTGGGTGGAGGCGGCGGTGAGAGAGGAGGATGCAGAGGAGGTGTTCGACGAGGACATGACGAGGAGCGAGCGGAGCCAAGGGGAGATGATGAAGATGCTGAAGATTGGGTTGGATTGCTGTGAGGCGGATGTGGAACGGAGGCCGGATATCAAGGAGGCGGTAAGGAGGATCGAGGAGATCCGAGAAGAATAGATGATCGGAGACATGAGAAAGAAAGAGTACGTGTTATTAAGCAAGTTACACTTGACTGCACTTTTGTTGTTGTTGTTGTTGTATGTAGAGGATGAATTAAGAGAGTGATCATCACATTCTTTATGAATTATGTGATATAGAGATTGAGATTTAGAGTATGTATGTATGTATGTATATGTATGACTTGTAATTTACTTTTTTGTATTCTCTTAATTATTTGGGTTCCATCCCTACAATTATTTTTGTAAAATCAATTTTATTCATCTTTAATTTTGAAAAATGTATCTTGCGACTAGCATCACCTTCAAAACCAACCAAACGCGTAGCTCAGCGCCATATGCATCAGCTAGCTGATTCCAACTTGTCGGAAAAAAAAAAAAAAAGAGGTTTATAGTTTGTCAGACAACTGACTAGCCATCTCAGAAGGTTGAGACCAACCAAGAACGATCCTCTAGCAACCATGTGACACTATTAAGAGCCACTGGGTCTCTTAATCACGCTCTAGCTAGGCAGCCATGGTTCATCAACCAAACTAGGTTTTCTGCCTCGATAGAAATCAAGGATACAGAGGTACGAGCCTATAGAACAGATCCTGTTCAAGTAAGGTCGTAACCAATGTATCCAAGGCATAGATTTTTATAGTGGACTTCATTTTGATAAGCTTCCGATGAGGGATGTAGAGCTTAATCTTAACATATGGTTTAGGGGATATCTTGGGTTTCAGGTTTGGACTCTTCTGTTAAATTTTGTCTTGGGTTACGATGTGGTTTTTGTACGTGTAAGGATTCTCCCTTAAAGCTTATATAGCCCAAAAAAGAAAAAAAGGAATGCAAATTTTGAATGCTTAGACAAATATGTGGTCATTCCAAAATTTGAATTACTAATTTGAACATTCTCCCTAAAAGCTTATATAGCATTTCAAAAAAGGAAAAAAGGAATGCAAATTTTGAATGCTTAGACAAATATGTGGGTTATTCCAAAATTCGTATTACTAATTTGAACATTTTATATCGATCGTATACAAAACACATTACAAGTCGCAACTCTAGCTGATCCCAACTTGAAGTTGGAAAAAAAAGGTTTATAGTTTGTTAGATAACTGCCTAGCCATCCCGAATGGTCAAGACCAACCAAGAACGATCCTCTAGCAACCATGTGACATTATTCAGAGCCACCGGGTCACTTAATCACGCTCTAGCTAGGCAGCCATGGTGCATCAACCAAACTAGGTTTTCTGCCTCGATTGAAATCAAAAATACAAAGGTACGAGCCTATAGAACAGATCCTGTTCAAGTAAGGTCGTGACCAATGTATTCAAGGCATAGATTTTTAAATTGCCCTTCATTTTGATAAGCTTCCGATGAGGGATGTGGTGATTAGCATTTGTTTAAGGGATATATTGTGTTTCAGGTTTGGGTTCTTCCTAAATTATGTATCGATTTCGATGTGGGTTTTGTGTTAGGATATATGTATATCAGCTTACTTGGAAGTAGTCAGGATCATGAATAATTGGACAGTCCGGCCATTCGTTCACACAAAATCGAATAATTAAACTATCATGAAGATAAATTTCTTATTTGGCACGAAACGCATCAAGTTGTCGCAATAGACTCTCAGACGGATTCTCTATGTGAATCCACTGCCTATATATATGCATTTGAATAAAAAAAAAAAAAAAAAAACTACTACCAAATGAACATTCATCGGGTATGAATGTAGTGAACCATTGCTTCAAAACCGAAAAAAAAAAAAGGATAAATGTTTGTTAGAACGAATGGAACAAGCCTATAGAAAAAATCCTGTTCAAGTAAGGTCATGGCAAATGTATCCGATGCATAGATTTTTATAGTGGACTTCATTTTAATAAGCTTCCGATGAGGGATGTAGAGCTTAGTCTTAGCAAATGGTTTAGGGGATATCTTGGGTTTCAGGTTTGGACTCTTCCTAAATTATGTCTTGGGAGTTCCGATGTGGGTTTTGTACGTGTAAGGATTCTACCTTAAAGCTTATGTAGGAGTGTATATAGCAATTTCAAAAAAGAAAAAAGGAATACAAATTTTGAATGCTTATAGACAAATATGTATGTGGGTCATTCCAAAATTTGTACTACTAATTTGAACATGTTACTATCGATCGATCGTATACAAAAATATTGAGTCTTACGTCGACTCAATATTTTTGACATTTCACAATCATTCAACAATTAATTAGTTGTAACATAATAAATCAGAACACAAGATTAAAATAAATAATGTGCATGCTAATATGCTATATATATATAGATCAAAAGGTCAACACAGATTCCATTGCCCAGATAAGCAGCTACAATTAATCCCGCGAATTCGGGATGCTAATAAACGAACGTACGTGCGGTCTCTGAAGAAGCATATCACCGTATATAATACACACAAACATCTGGAAAAAAAAATCAATTGATTAAAATTAATTAGCAGGTTGTCGTTATAATTGTCAGAGTCGTCGAATCTTAGATCGATTCGATCATCGTCTCGAAAATTTAATCATCAATGGGGATCATACACTAGAGAATGCACATCATTCTCACGATCACCATTGAAGATTAAATCAACGAGATCGATTTTTTTTCTTTAATTTAATTATACAAAAGGAAGAAATTAAAGATGTTGAGCCAGAAAGGAATGATGAATAATTTGAAGCAAGAAATGGTGGTGGTGGCGATCGACAAAGACAAAGGGAGCCAAGCTGCATTGAAATGGGCTGTCGACAATCTCTTGGCCAAGGGCAAATGCGTAACTCTCCTCCATGTCAAACTCAAGGCCTCATGTACGTACGTTGCGTACGCTTTTTTATTTTATTTTTTGTCGTATGGTTTGAACGTATATGTATATTTGCAGCTGACAATCAAGCCAAGGAACTCTTCCTTCCTTTCCGTTGCTTCTGTACTCGAAAGGATGTAAGAATTTATAATTTTACAATACCATTATTACCCCTTGCTTTTTGTAGAATATTACGACATTTTTACTTTTTTTTTACCGCAGATACAAGTGAATGAAGTTGTGGTGGAAGATACAGACGTGGCAAGAGCCGTTTGCGACTACGTGAAGAACAACAAGATCGAGAGCTTGGTGGTGGGCTCCTCGGTCAAGAGTGGATTCGTTAGGTAATAATTAAACAACTATCGCTTTGTTTCAACTAAAATACAGGCGGGCATTTACAAATCTTTGGGCACAGAAGATTCAAGACTGTCGATATCCCGGGCAACATCACGAAAGGAGCGCCCGACTTTTGCACCGTGCATGTCATTTCTAAAGGGAAAGTTGCGTCAGTCAGATCAGCATTGACTTCGAACTCGCAGTCGAAAGAAAGTTCCCGTGGGTCAATGCAGAATGCAAGTAATCCTCCCATGGGTCACACGGTCGACCCCCGTTTCGGACAAGGCTACGGAAGTACACGAGGTTGGTTCTGATTTTGAGTTTCTTTAAAATTGGGGTGTTGGTTGTGATATTTATCAGGCCTTTTTTTTTGTAGTTTTGAAAGTTGTTGGGTTAATTTTCAATAGGTGAAATCTTTAGGGTACTTTTTGTAATTAACTCTTTTTGAAACCTTGTTTTCTAGAATCCAGTTCTGATTTTAGTTCCTTTCAAATTGGGGTGTTAGTTGTGATATTTTGAAAGTTGTTGGGTTATTTTTCAATATTTGAAACCCTAAGGGTGCTTTTTGTAATTAAATCTTTCTGATAAACTGTTTTCATTCTTCACCAGCTAATGAAATGTTGTTGATGTTTCAATGCTGGCAGGTACTCCCACGCAGCCGTTTGCATCGAAAACCCTCTCGACAGAGGAGATCGATTCGATCAAGTAAGTTCGACTTATCCTCGAGAACGCAAAGAATGAACTCCAGACATCTTTCAAAATTACAAACGCCCCCTTACAGTTACTACAATTTACAAATGCCTAGTAAACAAACTTTAAGGGGTCATTTTTTCAATGTGAGATTTGAGTAACAGACATCTTTCAAAATCACAAACACCACCTTACAGTTACTAAAAATTACAAATGCCTCCAGTAAACAAGTTTCAAGGGGTAATTTTAATTTTGAAAAATATTTGGTTTTTTCCATAATAATTTCAGACTGAACTTTTACAAGAACAAAAAAAATTCTCTATTCTTGCACAGGTCACCCTTCACTAGAGGAAGCCGAGCTTTGAACCGATCGTTCGGGGAGCTGTCGATACCATCTAACAACTCCGACATATCGTTCGTGAGTTCAGTGAGGCCGAGCAGTGAACGTATGAACCAATTCCTCGATCACGATGTGCCGATGGGACAACGCCTTTCAAACGGCTCGGACCCCGACAGCCATCTGAGCTTCGAGTCTCCGTACTCGAACACCATGTCATCATCCGATGCCAACAACAGCTTCGGCGTCTACTCGTCCAGCTCACAGGAAAGCGGAAGCACCTCCTGGCCTGGATCCCAAAGCATGGTAGTATAATAATAATAATAATAATAAGCCGAAAAGTAAAATAAATTCGAGCGAAAAGTATTAAGCAACATTTTTCTGAGCAGGAAGACGTGGAAGCGGAGATGAGACGGCTGAAGCAGGAGCTCAAGCAGACGATGGACATGTACAGCACGGCCTGCAAAGAAGCGCTCACGGCAAAACAGAAAGTATAGTCGAATTCGATCATAGTAATATCGTTTCTACTCATTTCGTAACGGTAAAATTCTGTTCCCCAGGCGCAAGAGCTTCACCGCTGGAAAGTCGAGGAGCAGCAGAAGCTTGAGGAGGCTCGAAAAGCCGAGGAAGCCGCCTTAGCCATCGCGGAAAAGGAAAAGGAGAAATGCCGAGCTGCGATCGTGAAAGCCGAGGAAGCCCAGAAGCTCGCTGAGCTCGAGGCCCAAAAACGAATCAGCGCGGAAATAAAAGCCCAAAAGGAATCCGACGAGAAGAACAAGGTCCTCCACAAGCTGCAGGCTCAGAGCGGGGCCGGCGACGTCAGGTACCGCAAGTACACCATCGAGGAAATCGAGACCGCAACAGAGTACTTCGCCGAGAATCGCAAAGTCGGGGAAGGCGGGTACGGGCCGGTCTACCGGTGCACCCTCGACCACACCCAGGTGGCGGTGAAGGTCCTCCGGCCGGACGCCGCCCAGGTGATATGATACGCAAGAATTAATTAGTATTTTTATTATTATGGGCTTTGAGTTTTTGGGCTTGGTGATATGTGTGGAGAGGATGAGACTAGACATGAGACCCTAGACATAAATTCCATATTAGAGCTTTGGTGTTGAATTATTTTAGAATCGGAGTACCTAGACATAAAGTTCCATATCCATATTAGAGCTTTAGTGTTGAATTATTTTAGAATTGGAGGAGTACGTATCTCCAAAATATTTATTGACAAGTGGAGAGGATGAGAGCCTAGACATAAGCTCCGTATTAGAGCTTTAGGACATCATGTGTTATATTTATACTAATACATAGTCTTTCTTAGGCTAGAACACTCTAATGAACTTCTAGGCTACTCTGTCTTTTTTAGGCTAGAACACTCTAATGAACTTCTAGGCAACTATGTGTATAATGTCCTAGATTGCTCTAGGTACTTCAATATTACTACACAACTCTAGATTATTCTAATAAGATTTTTCTAGATTACTTAACGTTCCAACAGTTTAATTAGAATATATTTATTATTATAATACGTCTTTAATATATTTATTTCTAATTAACACCAGGGGCGGTCCCAGTTCCAGCAAGAAGTGGAGGTCCTGAGCTGCATCCGCCACCCGAACATGGTGCTCCTCCTCGGCGCATGCCCGGAGTACGGCTGCCTCGTATACGAGTACATGGACAACGGCAGCCTCGACGATCGCCTTTTCCGGCGAGGGAACACTCCGGTGCTCTCCTGGCAGGTCAGGTTCCGGATAGCGGCCGAGATCGGGACGGGCCTGCTCTTCCTCCACCAGACGAAGCCCGAACCGCTCGTCCATCGAGACTTGAAGCCCGGGAACATACTTCTCGACAGGAACTTCGTGAGCAAGATTAGCGACGTGGGGCTGGCGAGGCTGGTCCCGCCGTCGGTGGCGGACACGGTGACGCAGTACAGGATGACTTCGACTGCGGGGACGTTTTGCTATATCGACCCAGAGTACCAGCAGACGGGGATGCTGGGGAAGAAGTCGGACGTGTACTCGCTTGGGGTGATGCTGCTGCAGATTATTACTGCCAAGCCGCCGATGGGCCTGACGCATCACGTCGAGAGGTCGATTAAGAAAGGGACGTTTGCGGAGATGCTCGATCCGGCGGTGGAGGATTGGCCGGTCGACGAGGCCATGAGTTTCGCCAGGATGGCGCTCAGGTGTACGGAGCTCAGGAGGAAGGATAGGCCGGATCTCGGGGTCGAGGTGCTGCCGGAGCTCAATAGATTGCGGGAGCTAGCCGAGGAGTCGATGACGAATGTGAGTTTGTGATAACTATATATATATATATACTTGGAAGTGTTTGTTGTTGTGTCGTGTTTAATTTCTGTATTAGTCGTCTTGCTTCGGTTATAAGATAGTGTTTTGTGTAGGGCTTTCATTTCGTCTTGTACAAAAGATCTATTCATCAATTCATACAAGAAAATTTTTGAGCTTCAACTGGTTGTTTGAAAATAGTTTCGTTTTGAGTTCTCATGGGTTCAAAACAGATGTGTTATTGAATGAAAAATTGAAAGTTTAAAGTTGAGGTAAAATTGAAGAGAATCCCCGTTGGAAAAATGGAAAAAGTTGAAGGAGTATAAATGGGGGAGAACCCTATGACTGCTCCAATTTGTTTTAAGAAAATCGATCACAATATTTTGAATGACAAAATCAGTAAATCACAATCAAGAAAATATTAGAGGAAAGATCAAAATCAAGAAAATATAAAATCACACACACATAATTAAGAAAGTGGAGAGTTCAACAATTAGTTTTAGAAGCCCAACTCAGTACAGTCCGACCCAAACGTCATAACTGAGAAGCCCAGCCCATTTGTATTTCTCCCTTTCTCCTTCGAATCGTCCTTCCATCCCCAGATTAGGGTTTATCACTGCAACTCCTTTAAAACGCTTAAACCCCCAAATTCCCCTTTAACGTCAGAGTGTTCATAACATTTCTACAGGACTAAAAAGCCCAATTCTTATTTTTCGAACCCATTCATTATGGAGCCGCATGGAGATGAATCTCCTTCATCCCTGAAAAGGAAACAGCCGGAAGATAATTCAAAAGGCACCGAGCCGAAGGAAGTTCCCGCGCAAGATTTTGCTTCTAAGAGGCGCAGCTTATCCCGTACATGCGTGCACGAGGTCGCCGTCCCGAGCGGATATGTTCCGACCAAGGACGAGTCGATCCACGGAACCCTCTCGGATCCCGTTTACAATGGAGAACGGGCGAAAACCTACCCGTTTAATCTCGACCCGTTTCAGGAGATCTCCGTGTCCTGTTTGGAACGAAAAGAGTCGATTCTTGTCTCCGCGCACACTTCGGCTGGGAAAACCGCCGTCGCCGAGTACGCCATCGCCATGGCCTTTAGGGATAAGCAGAGGGTCATATATACTTCTCCGTTGAAAGCTCTGAGTAACCAGAAGTACCGTGAGCTGAGCCAGGAGTTTTCCGACGTCGGCTTGATGACGGGCGATGTGACGCTTTCTCCTAATGCGAGTTGTCTGGTGATGACTACTGAGATTCTGAGGGGGATGCTTTACAGAGGCTCTGAGGTGTTGAAGGAGGTTGCTTGGGTCGTGTTTGACGAGATACATTACATGAAGGATCGGGAGAGAGGAGTCGTTTGGGAGGAGAGTATAATCTTCTTGCCCCCTGCAATTAAAATGGTCTTTCTTTCTGCGACGATGTCTAATGCGACCCAGTTTGCTGAGTGGATTTGTAATATACATAAACAGCCATGCCATGTCGTCTATACGGATTTCAGGCCGACCCCACTGCAGCATTACGTGTTTCCTGTGGGCGGCTCTGGTTTGTATCTAGTGGTTGATGAGAACGAGCAGTTCAAGGAGGACAACTTCTTGAAGCTTCAGGATACTTTCACGAAGCAAAACTTCTCCGATGGGAAGAGAAGTGCTAACGGCAAAGCTGCTGGCAGGATTGCTAAAGGTGGGAATGCTTCTGGTGGGAAAGGTGGTTCCGATATTTACAAAATTGTCAAGGTAATAGTTATACATTCCTATTTATGGATTTGTCTCGACTCAGATTTGCTTACTATGTGTATTTTGTGGTGTTCACTTACGAAATGCTGAAATTGCAGATGATAATGGAGCGGAAATTCCAACCTGTCATAATTTTTAGTTTTAGCAGAAGAGAGTGTGAGCAACATGCCATGTCTATGTCCAAGCTTGATTTTAATACACAGGATGAAAAAGATGTTGTGGAACAAGTGTTTAGAAATGCAATCCAATGTTTGAATGAGGAAGATAGAAATTTACCAGCCATTGAATTAATGTTGCCATTGCTTCAACGAGGGATTGCTGTTCACCATTCCGGCCTGCTCCCGATTATCAAGGAACTTGTGGAACTTCTCTTTCAAGAAGGACTAGTTAAAGCTCTGTTTGCCACAGAGACGGTACTATTATTATTATTGAACAAATGTTGTTAGATAGTAAATTCAAACAAAATGCATCATAGCTCTTACAAATGTCTCCTCATATCCTACAACAATATCATAAAGCTGCTGTCATGTTCTGCATGGACTGCCGGGTTGTTCTATTTATGTAGATATTTTTATAAGAACATCTTATAGTACAATTTATGAACTTTTATGTACGACAGTTTGCCATGGGGTTGAATATGCCTGCAAAAACAGTTGTTTTTACAAGTGTCAAAAAATGGGATGGTGATAGTCACCGTTATATTGGATCTGGTGAGTATATCCAGGTGAGTAGTTTGATTTGTACTGAGACTTTTGTATTATATCCTGTTTGCTTGTATAATTGTTGACATATATTGTGTATTCTTGTCTTGTAGATGAGTGGTAGAGCTGGGCGACGTGGTAAAGATGAACGGGGTATTTGCATTATAATGGTTGATGATAAAGTAATGTCATTGCATCTTATTTTTCTTTCCCATAAACATTTAATTTCTCAGACTTGGATTGCCTCTGAAATGTCAAATATGTCCACGGAGGGGTACTTTATATGTCTACCCATTTGGTTGTTACATGGAGAGGGTTACATCATATCGTTTATATGTCTGCCCATTTTTTTAACATAACCATTGAACAATGTCTAGCATACGTGATCATTCTAAACTGTTTTACCTTATTTATCATGTTCTTGTTGTTTATGATCAAACGTTATACATGCAAAATGAAGGAAGGTCACTTGGTAGAAGTTTTATGACCAAGTGGATGTGTGAAATGTCTGCAGTTATTTTGATGCAGAAACATGTGTCAGTTTCACGTGGCCACTTGCAAGCCTAACTGCTTAAGGCCCTAAGTTACAAGTATCAAACTGTAGTGTCGTGAACATTTGTTTTTAACCTCATTTTGATATGAACAATGTTAATAATATCCAAGATGTAATAGGGAAATAAAGAAATATACTATATATTTTAAAAGTGTGTTTGAAAAGATAGATTTTATCGGAATAGGCATTTGATTTGATTTGAATAACAGAGACTTTACTCAGCTATAAATGAAGGGGAAACGTTTGGATAATTGTTCACAATTTTATTAGGTATAGGAGTGGAGCTTTTGTCCTTGATTCTCTATTGGTATATGTTTGCTTTAGTTCAAATCTGGTAGAAGTCTACTTCTAATCTGC
Source organism: Euphrasia confusa (assembly GCA_954870475.1). Taxonomy (NCBI): domain Eukaryota; kingdom Viridiplantae; phylum Streptophyta; class Magnoliopsida; order Lamiales; family Orobanchaceae; genus Euphrasia; species Euphrasia confusa. The sequence goes on along the minus strand of OX940955.1, from coordinate 4,895,627 downwards.
ATTCAGCGAATTGCTGATTCTGAATTGTTTGGTTAAGTTGTATTAGTGAACTAACTGTACTTACTATATTTTTCAATGCCTTTCCTTTCTGATCAGATGGAGATGGATACCCTCAAGGACATGGTTTTGGGAAAACCAGCACCTTTGATGAGTACCTTTAGGTTAAGCTACTACTCGATTTTGAATTTAATGAGCCGTGCCGAAGGACAATTCACTGCTGAGCATGTCATCAGACACTCCTTCCATCAATTTCAGCACGAAAAGGTATTGCCTGTAAACTTAGTTGCACTTGTGATGATAGAATATTCACATTAGCTGAAATAATGCTATATCTGCCTCTTCAGACTTTACCGGATATAGCAAAGAAGGTATCACTGCTCGAAGAGGAAGCTGTTGCCCTTGATGCTTCTGGGGAGGTACAACTTTGTTTCTCCCAAGCTTTGAAATTTGTTGTTTTGATTGTATACATCAAATTGTAAACTTCTCTTCTTTCTGCTGCTAGGCTGAGGTTGCCGAATATCACAGAATAAAGCTTGAGCTGGCCCAACTTGAAAGGAAAATGATGGCAGAAATTACACAGCCTGAAAGAGTTCTTTCTTTCCTTATACCTGGCAGGCTGGTAAGTGCAAATATAGGTCTTTTTCTACATTAATTTTACATGCATGATGTTTCTGTTTCATTCCCCATCCAGGTTATTTACTATTTAGTGTCGTTGGATTTTTCATTTTTGCCATACTGATAAATCCTCTGGGCTACTGCTGAAAAATGGCAGGTTAAGGTGAGAGAAGGTGGCACAGATTGGGGTTGGGGAGTTGTAGTCAATGTGGTGAAGAAAGCTCCAGCTGCAGCTAGTTCTATGCCAGCTGCACTTGCTTCTTCACGCAGTAATAGCTATATTGTGGACACCCTTCTTCACTGCTCCCTAGGCTCAAATGAAAATGGTTCTCAACCAAAACCTTGTCCACCTCGTCCTGGAGAAAAAGGTGAAATGCACGTGGTAAGTTGATTTTTTGGATTTAAAGATGTTGCTGAATGTTTTTAAAATAACCATAACGGGTTTGTAAAATGAAGGTCGAAAGTTATACCCATTCAAAGTTCAAAACAATGTGTTTTTATATTTCTCTCAGGTTCCTGTTCAGTTGCCTCTTCTTTCCGCACTTAGCAAGCTTAGAGTATCTGTCACTTCTGATTTGAGGCCAATAGAAGCTCGACAAGACATTCTAAATGGTGTACAAGGACTTGAAAAGCGTTTCCCCGAAGGCCTTCCCAAGCTTAATCCTGTGAAGGTGATTAATTCTTTGTCTGATGCTTCCTTATTGTTGATGTTCATATTATTACCGTGAATTTTCTGGATATTACTTTTAGTCAGATTGATATAAAACATCCTCTCTTCTCTAGAGCCCTCAACTGTTTTTCAAACTTTGCTCTCCAACAGTTGATTTGTAACAAGAAATAATACTCAATCTGTCTCAGGAAAGATGACTCGCTTCCTTAGTAATTTACAAAGGAAGTGGGTCATCTTTTATAAAACAGAGGGAGTAGATCTTTCATGTGATTGTTATTTTTAACCATAAATTTGAGAACCAAGTCAGTACCATAGTTTGTGTGAACTTGATCTATCTAGTTTTATTCTAGTTATATGAATGGGCCTCCAATGGTGTAATTTGTGATTTGAGTGGGGGATACATTAATTCATTAAAACAGAATCGTTTGAGATCAAAACATGCATTGGTTCATGATTCAGAAACTACGACTTGTCACACATCAGCACATGCAGAAAAATAGATCATGGAACCTAAATGTCAAGTGTTGAAACTTGCTGGTAGAGCGCCAATAAGTAACTAATGGACGAAGTTGAATATAAACTGTAATGACCTAAATATTGTCAGGATATGGGAAATAATGTTCCAGAAAATGTTGAGTTCGCTAACCTCTCCTGACTTATTTACTAGGCTGATATCTAATACAAGTAAATTTTTCAGGATATGGGAATTGATGATCCACAAGTTGGCGAGTTAGCTAACCAAATCGAGGAACTTGAAAAGAAATTGTTTTCCCACCCACTGCATAAGGTATGGCAAAGAGTTCCTTCCTTAAATTTGGTTCAAGTTGTTGCTTTCCTACTCATCTGATGAATCTGGGCTACTTGGTATTTTTAAACGATTCACGTGGACACTTTTGTTAGGTGTTTTCTAACACTGCATATTTGCTGTTTAGTCTCAAAATGAGCTACAGATTGGAAGTTTCAAGAGAAAGGCAGAAGTCAATGATCAAATCCAACAGCTTAAGACACAAATGCGTGATTCTCAGGTAGCCTATGTTGTTGTGAGGGCCCCGCGTGCCTTCTTTGCCATTTTTTTCCTCTTTCTGCTCTGTGGTTCTGTGTAGAAGACTACCACCTGAATTATCTATGCTCCACGATAAATCTAAGAGCACCTTTTTGTGTTTCTAACTAGAGTCTTATACTCATTTTATCTTCAGCTTCAAAAATTTCGTGATGAACTTAAAAATCGATCAAGGGTTCTGAAAAGGCTGGGTCATATTGACGGTGATGGGGTAGTTCAGGTGAAGGGAAGGGCAGCCTGCCTGATAGATACTGGGGATGAGCTACTTGTCACGGAATTGATGTTCAATGGTGAGCTGTCTCTAAGTGATATTTTGAAGCTATATGAAACAATATTCTGTGTACTTAAATTAGCATGTTCACTCGCATACAGTTTGCTCCAGTCATCATTCACTTGTGTGTTTGCTAACATGTTAAAGATGGGTTAGTGCAATAATATTTTGGCCAGTATGAAAAAAAAAACGAACCTTGAAATTACAGTAACCACCCTTGATGTCACAATCATCATGCGTTTTGGACATGTGGGTAATTGATCCGTTGACTAGTGTGTTCATTTTGGTCCATATCTATTGTGAAAGATGTTTTATTTTACCAAAAATAAAATTTGGGTGAAATTCTGACAATAATTTGAACAGGTACCTTCAATGACCTCGATCATCATCAAGTTGCGGCTCTTGCAAGTTGTTTTATTCCTGGAGACAAATCAAGCGAACAGATACATTTAAGAGCTGAACTCGCTAAACCCTTGCAACAACTTCAAGATAGTGCCAAAAATATAGCAGAGGTTTTTGGAGGCTTTGATCATATATCTATTTATCCAAACTTGTTTTTCAATTAGGAATTTGTTCCTCGAAAAGGAAGTATTTGCAAGTATGGTAAGTGCATACTCTAAAATATTTTTATCATTTTGCAGATTCAACGCGAGTGTAAACTTGAAGTAAATGTGGATGAATATGTGGAGGCTTCGATCAGACCATTCTTGATGGATGTGATTTACTGTTGGTCAAAGGTTAGTCTAATGATCCTTTTTAAGATGCCCCGAATAAATACTACTTTTAATACTTGGCGTTGTGTGATTAGATAATTTTCATTATAGTGCATTTAGATTTTTCTTGTTCATCTTCTAGATAGTTAAGCCTGTCATTTTCTTTGCTTACCAGGGAGCAACTTTTGCGGAAGTTATCCAAATGACCGATATTTTTGAAGGTAGCATCATACGTCTCTCTAGAAGGCTGGATGAATTTTTAAACCAGGTAAATCCTCTGCTTCTATTAAAAAAAATGCACCTAAAACATTGAATTCAAGTCATGAGTCCATTAATCTTGTTCTTGTGACTTGGCAGTTGAAAGCTGCTGCGCATGCGGTTGGCGAAACTGTTTTAGAGGAGAAATTTGCCGGAGCTAGCGAAAGCCTTCGTCGTGGGATTATGTTTGCGAATTCGTTATATCTCTAGTAACCCAACAAGTGATTCTTGTTCGGCATTGTAACTCCACCCCTGTAAGAGAAGCTAAGATAGTAGAAAAGTAAAAAAGGGTTTCACATGTACTATATAGTTTTTGTTCCATTACATTGATTGAGGTGATGTTTTTTTTCCAGTATTTACCATATAATTTGTTCTTAGGAATGTCTTGTTTATACGTGTTAATTACTCGTAAGATCGTGACTTTTCATGTCGATGACGAACGATTCATATGATGATTCTACCTACATAATTTCTTCTCGATTTAATACACGTCATAATGTGCTAAATCAAGACAAAATGATCGATGAAGTTTCCTCGAGTTGAAAAGGGACTAAATTTACTATATTTTTCCAAATATTTTCAGGGACTAAATTGTTACTCGACCAAAGTGTATCTTCTTCAAGCTGGCGGAATTCAAATATCTGCTAATAATTTTCTATTAGTTCGTTTAAGCTGACTATTTCGATCTCCACTATAACCGCCATGGCTCATGTTATAATGCACCAGGAATGTATTTGGCGAATAGGGCATCTGATAAAATCACTCAGCTGGCCGATAATGTCTACATCTGCCGATCTGGTCCGGTAATAATTTACACAATTTCCGTCGTTTTCTTTCTTCTTTTTTTCGATTTTCCCCACGTACATTTCAGAGTTTTTGGGTTCATACTTCTTACTGATAAAAGGTTTCGCCTTGTTGCTTTGTTCAGGCAGCAGATTCACAGATTGTTTCAGATTATGTTCCATACTATCTCCATCAACACACATGAGTCTGCACAATACTTCTTCCAAAACTATCAAAATATCTTGTTATGATTTGGTTTACCTTCCTCAGAAACTAGTCGTGAATTGCTCGGGATGGGGCCAGTGGTGGTGTTGTCCGAATTCTTGTGAGGCAATTTATGTGGATTAAGACTTCAGTTTGTACAAGAATTCAAAAGGTTGAATGAAAATAAAGAAATCACAGTTGCCATCTTTTGAGTCAGAAATGAGGTATGTATTCGCCTATACGATTGCAATCTAAGTACTCAAGCCAACTCTTTCTAAGCATAGCAATTCTTACATCTGAAACAAAGATCGATGTAAACCTTCATCTATTTCTAGACTTGCCGGCTTCATCCTAAAATACACGGGCAGAGCTTGGCCTACATCTGTAATATTACCTGTCAAAATATGCTTTCGCCCTCTTAGTACAAGAGCTGTTCTTCTTGCCAAGGAATCACTTCTCTATGTGGAACAAGTATCATTTGAAAAGCTATTACACATCCAAAACTAATTGACTCCATTGTCAGAGCTACTACAAGCTTGGTGCGGAAGGACACTGTTTCCGAAATCGCCATCCAAACTCAATTGCTGGACCTCTTGAGGAGAAACGATCTTTATGCAACGAACGCAGCTTACGAATTCCCTAAATAACAACATTATGAATAAGGGAAATTTTCAGAGCATTGAACTATTACTATTTCGATGATTTAAAAAAAAAGGATGGCAGGAGCCGAGTTTCGGAGTAAAAGAACATACTCCCAAGGATCATCGCCAACTAGCAAGACATCATTCTCGTTATCCACGTACACGAGTTTCCATCCTACTCTCTGTCGGTCCACTAGTTGTCCCTCTATACCAAATCTACGAGCCAGATCTTGTTTCAGCTCATCATACCCCGAGTAACGGCCGATGTCGATTGATCTACCAACAGCTCCTCGTTTATACACCTTCAAGAAAAGAAAAGGACTTGCAAAGTTTTAGCACTGTTTTTTTTATTTTTTTGTAATGAAACCTAAACAACAAACCTTGGTATATGTTCTCATCCTCGGTAATTGCGGTGGGGCCCAAGCACCTCTATTCATGAATTCATCATCATTTATCGTCGAATCAATCGAGTTGAAGACCATGTCCGGAACCCCAAATGACTGCGAAATCATCGACGAAGATAACTCGCCTTGAGCTTCGTTGTGGTTCTCGTACCCTGGAAGCACACCTCCTCCTCCTCCGGATGAGAGATCAGCTGGTAAGTCCTTACCAGTTCCCACCACATTCTCGTTAATCCCCAAAGGGCCAACGCCCATATTATTATTACTTCCCCCGAAAGGAATGCCGGCTCTCGGATCACCCTGAACCTCCACATCATGGCTGGCATCTCTAAACAACATCGACTGAGAGTTTAAGGACATGGAGTTGTTGCTCGGCGGATGTATACGGACATCATTCTGGGAAAGAACCGACGTTGCCGAGGACGAGCTGTCCAAATACTCTGCGTGGGTCCCGTTAGCATTATTATTATAAATGTACGGCTGTGATGACAGAAGACCCTGATTCTGACTTCTGAACACGTTCATCGAGTGCTTAACGTCACTGACCAAGTTGCTACTAGGATTAGGCATGGCAGTAGCCTCTAAACTTCTCGGGTTTAGTAAAGGAGACGGCGACTGAATAGCGACTTCGTTCGAACAGTTGCCGGTAGATGGTGAGGTCGAACAAGACGGGACATCGTTGTTAACGGCAGAGAGCTGATTGTTGCTGTTGTTGTTGATCGGGTGATTTATATTAGGGTCCACGTGGTGCTGATGAGGTGGCTGGGGGAACCGGAGAAGATTATTTTGGCTGTAGTTTCTCGTCATCTGCTTTTGATGGTCTTGCTGCTGAGTCAGCTGCTGCTGGTGGAGCTTCTGTAAGAGCTGCATCTGTATATGATTTTCCGAAATGTGCGACTGTGGGCCCGTTTGATCGGAAGGCATTAGAATTTGCTGTTGAGAGTGATTTCTCTGAAGCTGCTGATGGTTTACAAGTGACTGCGGCTGTTGGAAAAGGCTCTGGGACGGTAAAGTTTGACTTTGACCGATTGAATTCTGTCTCGGTTGACTAATATCGGTTATATGCTGTTGAGGCTGCCCGATCGAGCCTAAAGACGACGTTGGCAGCTTTTGAGAGCTGAACTGTAAGTTATACTGCTGAGGTGGCATTTGAGTATTAAACTGTATGTTGTTCTGCTGAGTTGCCATTTGCATTGCCGACAACCCCAATTGACGTGAAATGTCTGAACCGGACAACGGGCTCATGTAGTTTGGCTGCATGGGGTTAGGTAGAGACGACGGGTTCTGCTGCATGTTCATCCACTGGGCTAAGCTGAAGCCCGGAAGTACTTGGGGATCTTTTATTCCGAAATCGTCCCCAATCCATGGCATTGTACGCCTGAATATGTTGTCGGGATCCGAAGGATCGTCGTCTACAAGGAAGAACACAACACTTATTAGGCCTTCAATTTTTAATTTGAAGTGAATTATCGGGGGTATCTTTTTCACCTGGCATTCCTGGTTGTCTCGGGCGCTTAGATCGGAAGAAAGGTTGAGTAGGGCAGATGAAAAACGGGGCGGTAACAGGCTCTATCTCCCAAATGGAAACACGGCTACGCTTTTCGCCACCATTCGACTCGTCCCATCCGACCTGGAATGATGTAGAATTTAAAGTGAGTTTCAAATTGATATATGTTCATCGACTACTTATTTCGTGGTGTTATTTATTGACCTGTAAGTTTCGCCATTGGGAGTTCTTCCATCGGGCCGGATCCAGGTCACTGATCCCTGTTATCGTACCCATATATCTGCACCATGCACGTATAAAACGGTAGGTATCGTAACGAAAAAAAAAACAGAACTTTAATATGAAATTACCTTCTTGTCCCTGATTCTTCGGTTTCGAACATCATGCGGAACCTCATGCCGAGCGATATTTGGTTACCACAAGTCGCTTTATAGTACTTGGCTAAAGGGATGACGAACTCCGACGAGCTAGTCCTGATTAAATTAAACCGATTTTTTTTTTTAATTAGAATACAGCGAGATAGTAGTAATAGATTTTTACCAGAATCGATAAAAACAAGTCAACGACCTCGGATTGTAAAACACGGTGAAAGGGCTGTTGTTTGCAGCTGCATGGGCAGCTGCAGCAAGAATGCCGATTTGCATGCTGTCACTCGACAGCACAGACGACGATAAGTTGGTCGGTTGCCTGTGGGCTCTTCGTACGCCCAAAAGGAGCTCCTGCTTTTCATCCCTATTTATTTACAGAGAAGAATGATTTTATTCCTTACTATTTTAGTACAGTTGCAAGTAACAATACGAGATGTTTTGCATCGTTACCTAATGAATAATACCGAGTCACCTGCAAACAGCCTCTTCCCACTGACAACAAGGCTCCACCCGGTCGTGAGCAAGTGCCGCTTCGGCTGCCCTGAAATTTCAACCTCTATTTACCCGAACAAAACGCAAATAGTAAATATCCAGATGAACTTACCCCGGTAAATATGACGAAATGTCCATAAGTTGTCGTGCAAATCCCTGGCCACGAGCTCTTGTACAGGTGGCTGCATTGTGAAATCCTAGAACAAACAAAGATGACCAATCTCAGATACATATGTGTCGAAGAATCGAGCATGGATAAGTTTTCCTATTTACTTACCAGAGGAGGGAATATCTTTTCCGCAGCCCGACGAGGCACGGAAAAGCCACCGTGTGTGCTAGTATCACTTGCGGTCAAGGTCTTGCAGAAAAACTCCGTTTGGGGTTTATGCGCTTTCATCAACAAATCCGACCTCAATAAAGCGTCCTTGTCAAACTGCAAATTAGTAACACACGTTCAAGATCGTCTTATTTAGATCTTCGAATAAATATATTTTTACGAACTTACCGAAGGCACCGGTTGGAGGGTCATCTGGGCATATACTTCATCCGTTTCTAGATCAGCCTGATACATATACAACATATACAAAAGAAAAATAATTACATTCAGAGTCGGAAAGTTTAAAACTTGTCGTATTTCGAACCGAGCGCACGTACATGGAGAGTGACACTGTGAAGGATGCATAATAGTTTTGATGGAAGATTTGGGTAGTTGGGGATTTGAGCATCCACGCCCTTCTTCAGCGAAGCAGCGACCTGAACAGGGAAAACGAAAACATTGCAGGTGTTAGAAAGGTTTCTCATTTGATCATTACACTATAAACCGATGTTTAACGAATTTGATGGTAAAAGCTTCTCTTTTTTCAGTACAACGATAATACTATGTCCATTCTCGACCGATGATAATAACGTTTGTTGTTGTTTCGTAATCGATGATTCTTTGTAAATTACATAGGAAGTGTCTCTACTATTTTCAGATAGATGGTGTGTTAATTTTGAATTTTCCAAAGTAGATGAAATAAGCTGTCGTGATTTTCACAAAAAGTGCAACCTTTGCAATCCCCATCCACACAAACGTACACCCACACTGCGCACATTAGCATGGTCCACTGGATAGTTACCTCTCATATTTTAACATTTGGGATATCAACTTCAACTATCAATACCACAATTGATTATACTACGCACCAGCTCACAATAGCAACGACCGATACATATACACCCACGCAATTAATTATTAATTAAAATAATTATGTTGACAAGAAATCATGGAATCCTTGCATGTGCAAGAATTATGGGTGGGTGAACGCGGAGCGTATGGCGCCCCAGCTGCGCACGTTAGCATCTGCCGCACAGCCAATCAAGAAAAAAACAAAGGATTGCAGCAAAAGTAAACACCTGTTCGCTGTGGCCTTGAGGGAAATAGACGACGTGGGTCCCACCCGCCGGAAGGTTCACCAGAGGTCCGGCGCACGCTTGCCATAGCTCACTGTTTACACTCTTCTTCTCAACTACATCAAACAAAAAACAGAGCACTAAAGAAAATAAGCTTCAGATTTTAACATAAGAATAAATCTCGCCGGGAAAACAGACCTTCCGCGGCGGAGGCGTTCGTCTGCTGAGCTCCGGCGCCGGAAATCGGCGTTTTCATTTGTTTTCCGAGTACCTAGCTAGCTCGGGGAGGATTTTTCTTCTTTTCTATTTGATGTCACATAGATGGCCGGAGTCCCATTTCGCCGGAGAAAATAAAAATCAGCCGGAAGAAACGATTAATTGGGATCGGGACATGTCAAAAGGGGAAAAAAATCTAATCTTCGATTAAACTCTTGAAGTGATCAAACAGCCAAACAGACCCTTTTGGGCTTTGCTAAGAAAGGGGAATCCAACAAGGAAAAAAGGTCAGGTGATTTGAGGGGAAAGAGATTCCGGCACCGGAGAATGATTTGCCGGCGAAAAGAAGGAAAAGTGGGTAGATAGAGAGAAAGAAAGGGAAAAAACAGGGGAGACAAATGCTGCAAAATTACTTTACAAATTGCCCCTTTCTCCCCGCTGCACCGTCCACACACATATATACAAATATAAACTCTCTCTCTCTATGTATGTATAGTCGCTTTTCCTTTTCGCTTCTTCTTCTCAAAGCCCTTTTGCTTTGCAGGCGACATTCTCACCTTTTGTTCTTACATATTCTCTCTCTACAATAAGTTGACCGGTGAGGTTAAATAAGTCTTTTGATTCTCGAAAAAACACAACTTGTAAAGCTTAAATTTTAGGGTAATTTTTCCAACAACATACACTAATACTGTAACGCCCTAGCCCATGCATGTCGAAACTTACTTTTCCAACAACATACACTAATACTGTAACGCCCTAGCCCATGCATGTCGAAACTTATTTTTTTCAGCTCATTTTGTCTTCACTCGCACGCACCCAAAACACTTTTCAAAGGTCACCCATCTAAACAAACTTAATTTTGAAGTTCTTATAAAGAAAACGTTCTTATTGGAAAATGTGCGAGTGACCCCTTCACTCGCGTGCACCTAGAACTTCTCGAGAATCACTCATCTTATAATTACTTTATAGTCAAAAAAGAAAAAACGTCTTGTTGGTACGAGTAAAATATTTAATTTCTTTAAGCACTTACATTTTTCGTTACAATTATCTCACATTTTAATGCGCAACATTCTCGTTGTGAGCCTTACAATCTCAAAACCAACTATTTGTGCAAGTAATGCTCATTGCGGATACTCTCACCAACTTCAAGATGAAGCATTTAGCTTAGTTCTCGCAATTCCGATCGAAACCGGCTTTGATACCATTTGAAACGACACGGCCGAATTCCGACCCTAATAGGCCGACTCGGTTACCGATAATTGCCGTCGAGAATGATAACCCTCGGAGCATGTAGGCTGAAGTCGCTTCGATTACCAATGATTTCGGTTTCGGTCTCATTCGATTCCAGTTCGATTTTGGACCGATAAACACTCCTCCTAATCACAAATGTGAATTAAAGATCAATATGAACTTCATTATTATAAGTTATTTGATTGATAAATTATACTTAGTAAACCAAAATAACGTGACATATACAATATACTCCATCCCTTTTACAAAAGTATGCACAATTCTTTTACAAAAGTATATATATGAATACTAAAATATAATGTACTACTATTGGACTAATTTTTAGAGTGTATCACTATCAATTTTTAAATAAAATACTAATATTGGACAAATTTGTTTCAGAATTATTAGAAATAATTAAGACTTTTAAACAATTTGTAAATTAAAAGAAACAATGATATTATCTTAAAAATACAGTATTTGATCTATTCATAAAAAAACATACAATAAATTTTGGTTAAGGTTTAAAATATTCGTTGAAAAATATGAGTAAAATTTGTACTTTAAAGTATTTTTAAAAAGTTTTTATTCATTTAAGTATTTAAAGATATTACAGTACATTAATATTTTTCTTATTTATTTATTCATTCACTTTTAGGATAGAGTTGGTGACCCGAAAACCCGGCTGGTTTGACGGACCTGCCCAGAGTGCGGCGCCTGAATAATAAAGACACCTAACGTCACTCCGTGAATTTATTTTATTTTATTTTATTTAATACCACTATGGTCTATATGAGATAAAACCACTATAACGTTTATTAATTGAGTTAACGACAGTTAAGTAAGGGCCCCACCGCCGCTGTAAAAAATCACACTGGGCCCCCACTCTATACTCTTCGGCCTTTGACTGTACTCTTTATAATTTAGACTATTCTGTGCCAGCTCAGCAGTCAAGAAACTTGAAACACTGAAAAATTAACCAATTAAACGTTGTCGTTTGTTTTTTTGCTTAAGTTGACCTACACGGTTAATGTCAAATGACATGAAATTTTTGATTAAAATGTGTGCTTTATTGAGTTTTTTGAATTAAGGAGTTGATATATATAGTTACGCAATTAAAAATGTAATCAGTATAAACATTCTATTTGTATTTTACAGAAGAAATAGTTGTGGTTTTCAAGATAATACTCTTAATTAAAATACACCATATTTTTCAATATTCTTAGGCCATGTTTGGTGGCATTGATTACTTATCGGGATAAATAACCAGATAACATAACTATTTAATCTAGCCTCATTATTATACTGAAACCTATGTTTAGTTCATTTTTAGTTCACTTCAGATATTTTAGAGCATCTCTAACCGATACTAAAAACTTATTTTGAAGTAGGATAAATTCTCCAACCGATACCAAAACATAAACCTATTTTAGGTTTTATAGTGGGACCCACAAAAAAAATACTTAAATTTACGTCTACTGTAAACACAAACAAAAAACTATTCATTATTTATAAAATGATCTTTTTTTATAAATTAATAAAAATGACTCATTAATGTTTTTTGTTTCTTATTTAATATTTTTTTGTAACGTAATGTTTTTAAATAATCATATCTTTAATAATTAAAACAAATTATTTTATAAAAAAATAAATATCACAATATGAAATATAATTAAATATTAAATATTTAATTGATAATAAAAATAAAATAAAATAAGATACTTAAAATAAAATGTTACGAATTACAAAAATAAATAAACTATGAATCACAACAACAAAATTGATCGATTAGCAGGTAAATTGAAAATAATATTTATTAAATTTTTTTAATGTCAAAAGTTATGTGGTTAAATAGTAAATTTATAAAGATGTTAATTATTTATAAAAAATAGTATAAATAATTGTATAAAAAGAATATTTAAAGAATATTCTTTTAAGTTTGAATATTGATTTTCGGTTGGAGTCAAATTACTGTAAATTTAAATTTAAACTTATTTTCAGTTTAAGTTTTGATTTCTCGGTTGGAGATGGCCTTAGAATTGCAATAAAAAATTTTAATTACTTTCACATCAAATATCAAAAATGTCCTCATTTATTTGTCGTCTTCCATCTTCCATCTTTCATGAAAAAAATAAACCTAGAAACTCAGTCCTTAATTTTATTTTATTTATTTTTTATATACTTTAATAGAAGATAAAATAAAAATAAAACTAAAAAACGGAGAAAAAACTGAAACACATAACAAAAACTCCAGAATTAAAATCAACCCAATATAAATAAAATAAAATAAAATAGACCTTTTTAATAGATTTGTATGAAAAAAATTGAAAATAAAATTTGATTTGTATGAATAGATCTACCGATTTGAAATTGACAGTCGAACATAAAAATTTAAAAAAAATCATTTTTGGAAGCTAAAAATTGAAGAACAACAAAAAGAAAAAAAAATGGAAGAGGAAATTAAAAATTTGGAGTAGTTAATTTTTCACAAAAAAACGATAAATTGTTTTTTTTTTAATTATGAAAAAAGTAAATAAATACAAGTATGTTATACGGAGTATTTATTAACTGGGTTCCTATTATGATAAGAGAGCCCAACTCTTCAATTTGGACCGTTAACTCCCTAAGGCTTAACAGTATTTAAGAGCGGGCCTTATATCTATCATGGGCCCATCAAAATGTACCAAACACTATCTAAATTCGTTAACTCAAGTATGAACATATATATACATCATAATAGCAACGAGCATTTTTTTTAGAATATCTGAAAATAAATGAACAATTACTTAAAAATGCCTTCTTACTTGCACGTGGTGATGATGAGATTGAAGGTCAAGTTAGTAGTTATAGTTTTCCAACAAATTAGACCGAAAACGGGATCAAATTCTCCGATGACTATTCGATGTTGATCACTTCGTAACCAGAAAGTAAATCACCGTTGCAGCTTTGTTTTTTCCGTTTCTTCTTTGCCGGTTGGCTTTTAAGGTTCGAACCCGAAGACTCGAAATACTCGTTTGAAAGCATTGGGCTGCAGTCTGTGTCTACATCAGCACTCACCCATGTTATGGACTTCACTGCAAGATTCATAAAAAGACCAGATCAACAAATAATCTAGACAATATAGTACAGATGTAAATAAAATCTAACCTCAAGGGTAATTGTTCCATGGTAACTTTATTTTATTTTATTTTGTACTTAGGCAAAACCTCGAGGAAGTTTTTATAATTTACCCTTAGAGCTTGATTACTACTTGACCCATTTTCAGCATTGCATCCCAAGAACTTAAATCATTTCAGCCTCAAAATACTGAAATAGACACATTCGGGAAAAAAGACTTTTCACACATCAATTTACGAATTTTTGTGAAGGTTTTACCATCTGAAGGTGGAAGATCTAAGGGTGCAGGATGCGCGGGACGCTTTCTCACGTAGTTCTCTTGCAATGGCCGAGGGATTTGGAATGAAAACTGTGACAAGTGAACCCCTTCATCCATGTACTTCGGGTGTTCAGATAGGTACCTTGAACGGAGAATCACAATACCCCAAACGCACATAAGGAACCAATGATACGCGTTCTAAAATATAAAGCAAAAGCAAATTCCATAGGGGTGATAAGAGACTTTACTTTTGAATTTCCACCATAGAACGAAGTCTCTTGCCTGTTGGCGCAACATAGTACCTGTGAAGATGCATGGATGACACGAGGAAATAAGTGAGAGGTACTTTTCAATCCCAAAGTGTGGCAAACATTTCAAAATTGAGGCAATCTAATCGGTTGTAATCTAACTCAACCTATTCAAGTTAATTATCGGTTTGAAGAGCGTGTTCCTTCAATTCTATATGAAGATCTACAGGCTAATCAGTAGAGAGTCGAAATGAGGACGGCTGTAAAAGTGAACAAAACAATGTGGGAGAAAATCACCCAATCCTGGGAAGACAACTACAAATGACGCTTTCACAAATTTAGTTAATTCAAAACTAACTAACTAAAAGAACGGGACAGCATTTCCTTACCTTTTATTTAAACGATATATATATAAACTGATGCCTCACTATTGTGAATTGTGATTATCCTTCAATTACTTGGGAAGCATGCATTGCAGTGAGAGAAATTTACAATCATTTAGAAAAAATATGAACGTTAAGGGGACGGGTTTTTATTTTTGAAAGAACAAGAAAAACTATGTTTAAGATAGTCACACTTCACTAGAACTCAAAACTAAAAGTTTCTATTAATTTTGTTGATTTGATTTAAATTCAAAATAAATACTGTAGTAAACAGACGCTCTATATTTGATAACCACACCACACACTATTTTCCAAGTATTGAACTCGAACAGACGAACACCAAAAGCTGATATTACCATTGCTCAAAACCTTAGAAACGAATTCTGACAGAAACAACCAAGAAGAGAGAGAGGGATACATACACATCTGCAAACTTGGTGCTTCCTTCACCCCTGATCCTCAAAAGCCTTTGCCACCCGGGCGGGGCTTGAGAAATGCTAGGTTTGTCAATAGCCCAAAGCCTACTCCCATCTTGCGTTATATCAGGATCATCATCACACGATATATCGGGCCTCCATTCACGAGCTGTCTCACAGGAGAAGGGCTGTTCTATAATATGTTCTCGTATTTCTTCGTACTTCTCCTTGGTCGGAATAAACCTCCATTTGAAGCAATTGGCACATTGAACTGTGAAGGCCCCTATCGAAGGAAGAACCCTCTGGGTCTGATCCGAAAATGGATGTGGTCTTCGATAAGGAGACTGATGGATAGTGGGCTCGGGCTCATTTTCAGCACTACTGCCATTGACGACGGCAGGGTCGTAGAGCACCAACTGATACTGGGAATCTTCAGTACACAGGTTTCCTTCGTCTTCTGTGCTGTGATCTTCTATCCCAGGTGTGGAATTAATATCTGCTTGATTCGGACTACTTAAGGCATTGGGTTCTTCTTCAACTTTCTTATTCAGGTGAACAGCAGTAGTGTTCGAGGAATCGCTGTTATCAACGTGTCTTTTTAATTTGATCTTAACTTTGAGCGACCGCGGGGGTTTAGCTGTCTCCATCATCTAAGCCGGTATCTTAACCATTAAAACACATGTTGAATGCCTTAGGAACCTGAAAAGGGTTTAACCACCAAAATCTAATAAGGAGTTATGAACATTGGAACATTATCTAAATCAAGAGAACCCTCAGTTTTTGTCAAGAAACAAACACTTTAAATTTTAGAATAAGCAGTAAAAAAAGTTACATGAATTTTATTCAATGTAAAATTCACTTCGTAAAGAAGCTATAGCATGTTCATAAACAAAGAATGGGTATGAACGGGAAGTAGCACGTAGTCATAAAGATACAAAGGTCAATCTCAACCTCATACCACATTGTGAGGAGGCAACCAACAGTACAACAACTATTCAAAAATTAATGTAAATACGAGCGAAATAATTCAAAACCATGGATATTGGATAACAACCCTTTTCATCTTTGACTTGTAAGAGCAAATCCATGGGTGTAGGTTACAGAAATAAATGGTCCATCCATCCATCCATCGACAAATGAAGAAAAATGAAGCCAATGTGCACAAAAGTAGAAACCACCCAAAAGTGTTCTTTTGGGTTTTTTCCCTTTAAATTGCAAAGAGACAAGTCTGACCCAAAAAATGACATATTTTCTTGCTCCTGATTGTTCTTTCAAATATTTCAAAAAAACCAAAAGGGGGTGATGAAATTAACCTAGAACTCCTAGAAGTAGACAAGTAGTTGAAACTAGTAAAAGAAGAAAAAAGGTTTCAGCAGAATCATAAAAACATCAGACATAGACACAGCACGAAATACACTTACTCAAGAATACATAATCAACTAAACACACAACGCACTTGGGAAACGAGAGTGAAAGAGAGAAATTACAGAGATGTGAAAATCAGGAGCAAAGATCTATAATTACCGTGAAGCAATTGCGTAGAATACACTACACTACATCATCTGTGTTTCTTCTCCTTGGGGAGTGAGAAAACAGAGCTGAATGAATGTGTGAGGAAGAAAGAGGAGAGAAAGGAGAGATTGAATGGGCATCCGGTGATTTTACACCGTTAGATTAAAGTAAAACTATTCGTTAATTAAAGTTTTATCCCACGTTAAAAAAAAATCTCGCCATTCCCAATTTCCCATATTATTAGTATCCAATGAAAAAAATTTAACAGTTACTATTAAAAAGTACTATGATTAAACATTTGCTTTTTTTTTTCATTATATTAATTTTTAATTTAATTTTTTTTATTCGTATCATTACATAAAAACTCAACAAAAACAAACCGTTAAACCATTTATTTTTGGTTTTGCATTTTTTAATTAAAAAAAATGTTGTATACTCTGTATAATATTCTGGTTAAGTCTCTACATTTTAAAATAAACTAATTTTATAGTATTATTTATAATAACAATGATATAAGTATAAACCGTATAATAAAAAGCTTTTAGTATTAAATTAATTTATATTAATAATGTATTTATATATACACAAATTTTAATATTAAGAAAATGTATTCAATCAGTATTTTATTTTCCATAAATTTTGTTTTCTAACATTTTTAATATTTTTTCTATTTAGACACGAATTATCATGAAAATCATAAATAATTTACATAAGAATTGATGAAAGTCAATTAGACCAACCAACAATGAATGCTTTCTCAGAATGGGTTTGGCAACAATGTTTGAATCTTAGATTAATGTTTTTGACCGATCAAATTCCCATAAAAATATAATAATTAATCAAATTTGGATTTTGCATGTAAAGTTCTTCATTGTTTTCTTTTTGTTCTTTTTTTTTTTGGTCCACAACATATGGGCAAATAGTCATTAGTCAAATAATCTTCAAAATTTCCAATGATGTTTTGGATTTTGCCATTTGCAATTCATATTAGTATCAATACTATATTTTTTACAATGACAAATGGCAAAACAATCTTCAAAAAACATTAGATTATTTTGCCATTTGCAATTAAAATAAGTATCAATACTACATTTTAGATTTTTGGTACATAAGAATTGCAAATGGCAGAATAATCTTCAAAATTTTCAATGATCTTTTTTGCAAATGGCAAAATGATATTTTTTACAAGGAGATGAAACACGAACTTCCACGCTCCACTCGATTTGATCGTGTCTCACTCAAAAATCGAACATGCGGGTCATCGGAAAATCGCAATCACATCCCACATGCCTTACACTCACTCGGCTATGTCTTTGGGAGTAAATTTTCCAATATCAAAATACAAACACACACTATTAGCCTCAACATGTGCGAGTCACGACTCATATATAGGACAATTATGCGAGGCACATGAAGTTCAATTACCAAACAAAGCTCAGTACTTCATCGAACAATGGAAAGCTCAGTTCAATTACGAAAAAAAATGTTTATTTTGTTTTCTGAGGAAATGTTTTATTTTTCAGTGTGCTTCACGCCTTGACCCGTCAATAGTTGAGAAGGGTATAATCGTCATTTAACGGGACATGGCCGATATTACGAAAAAGCCATCGGCATCGTGAAATACAACACCACATCAAACAAACTCAATTACTCAACCCTCGATCCAGTTTTGGTTCTTACCTGAAAGCTTGAGAGAGAGAGAAGGAATCCAGTAGCTAGAGAAAAAAAAATGGGTGGAGGAATGGAAGCAAACAAGAACCGTTGGGTCGAAGACTGGTCGACGTCCAGAGAGAATCTGGAGTTCAACTTCCGGTGGACCCGCCGCAACTTCGCTCTCGTCGGAATCTTCGGCATCGCCGTCCCCATCCTCGTATACAAAGGCATCGTCAAAGAATTCGTACGTTTTTCTTCCCTTTTTTTGTTTACCCTAATCCAAAGGGGATCCTTTTTTTCTTGCCCTAATTGAATGTGTTTGGAGTGATGGTTTTGTTTGGTATAAGTTGTAATGGGTAATTGTCGAAGAAGATTAGATATTTATTTCTTCATAAAATTGAACATTGAAATTAATTATAAATTTATTGTTATTATTATTATTATTGTGGGATGATAATGATCATAAAAATGTGAGATTGGCCTGTAGTTGAAGACTCTGGGTTAGGTATTGCTTCGTCGAAATTGTTAACTTTGTTTAAATATTAAATGGTTCTAAGCCGTAAATTGTAATTATGTGTTTATCCAACTGTGAAAATATTATCCGCGGCTTTTCGTTTTCCAGTCTTGTTCGGCTCTGCTTCGTTGTCTTGAACATTTGAGTTTGGATCTGGGAAGTTTGTTTGTGGATAGCATATGCCAATTTTGCATCTTCTTATCCTATTGTGCTTTCCTTAAATCGTATACATTGAGTTTTTGTAGCAGAGTTAACTTGCCCGTTGCAACTCTTGAGTTCCAACGGTTTTGAAGAATACCCATCTGCTTACATTTTATGTTTGATTTGATTCGCATTACTAAACTACACTCTGTAATTCTGCATGGATATTCGTGGTTTTAACTTCTTTGGCTGTGATACAAAAACTACAACTTTGTACATTAGATTTTGATCGTGTTAAGAAAGAAGGTCGACTTTTGTTCTATTTTTTTAACCTTGTTGTAATTATTTGTTTCAGCACATGCAAGATGAGGATGCAGGGAGGCCACATCGGAAATTCTGGATGTCCTAATGCATTTTCCTTGAATGTCTCTAATAAATGTGGCTAAACTTGAAGAATACGTTTTTCTTCTGGACCAATTCAGTACCATTCCCGAGTTTGTCAATCCCCATTTATGTTTGTGCATTTTCTTATTATAAAATAACTTTTTTGTGGTGGCCATTGAATCGAAACCTTTTTATTATATATATATATATATATATATATATATATATATATATATATATATATATATATATATATATATATATATATATATATATATATATATATACTAGTGGTTAGTGCACATACCATGCGAAATATGTTGCAAAATATTCAATGTAGAAATAAGGCAAAACCAAAAATGTTAGTTCATGCAACAGGAAATATCCAAATCAATTCATTTGCGCACCATTCTTTTCATCATCCTCACTGATATTGCTGTAGGCTTAGGCTCGTCTTCACCATCTTCCACACTCTTAACCTCCATGGCATATTCATCCTCGTAAATAACAGGTGCCACCACATCATTATCCTCACAAAAAA
Source organism: Euphrasia confusa (assembly GCA_954870475.1). Classification (NCBI taxonomy): domain Eukaryota; kingdom Viridiplantae; phylum Streptophyta; class Magnoliopsida; order Lamiales; family Orobanchaceae; genus Euphrasia; species Euphrasia confusa. Next base: position 4,875,638 of record OX940955.1, on the reverse strand, counting down.
GTAACCAAAGGAAGAAAAAAGAGTAACATAGTACAATATAATTTTTTGAAATGTGCACTTACATCGTCATTGTAGAGCAAGTCCAAGCAACTTGAAAGTTGAAGAGTTTGGTTGAAAGTTGACATTCTAGATTCTATGAGATGTAGAGATGTTACGAAATGAAAGTTCAGCAGTCGGTGCATATGAAATCCAATTCAATACGAATTTATTGTCGATCAATTAAAAATATGATGTGATGCGCACTTTATTTCTTATTAGGTTATTATTTGGGCTTTGTGGGTTTAATTAGGTTTATAATTATTATAAGTAGGTCTTTGGTTTCTAGGTTAATTCATCTTTTGGAATCATTGGAATTAAGAGTCTTCGGACTGTTGGACGGAAGAGTGCTTCCGTAGGTTCTTTATTTTATTCTTCTTAATAATATATTTATTTCTTTGTTCATCATTTCTTTGTTCTCTAACAAATTGGTCCGACCTGCCGGATTTGTCACCCGAGGACGCTGCCGGAGAAGTTAGAGAAAGAGATGGAAAAAATCGTCGTTCGTTTCGATACCCTCCAAGCAAGATTAGACGAAGTGTTGGTCATGGTAAGGAAATTGCTGCGGAAAGAAGGAATAGAAACTAATGACACATCGAGGTCTAAACCTGAAGGTGCTCGCCAAAATTCAGCCAGCCATCAAGACCCATCAGGTCCGGTGAATCACGACGTCCAGAAGTCAGCACCTTCTATTGAGGTGCCTTCTTGGTCACTCGAGAAACTCAAAGCGAAAACTGAAAATTATGGATCCACACCCGAAGGCGCACGGCAAAATTCAGACGCCCGTCAAGAGCGATCAGCCCCGACAACAAGCTCCACTAAATTGGATCTGCCATGTTTCAACGAAGCGGCAAAGTCATTCAAGAGAAAGCTTGTATGTGTTTATGCGGATTTGGATAACGACAATGTTGGGAAAGATGCTTCGGAGTACTTAGGAGGGAGTGGAAAAGCTCCAAGTATACTGGATGGTGAATTTACCATTGACAGTATCAAGTCTTTTGGCGACAAGTTTATAGGTAACAACCTTAAGCCTTTTTACAAGTCAGACCCCATTCCAGATAACAATGATGGGCATGGCAAGATAGTGGTCGGCAACAACTTTGATGAAATTGTGTTGGAGGAGTCGAACGATGTTCTTCTTGAGATAAATGCACCATGGTGCGGGCATTGCCAAACTTTGGAACTTATTTATAACAAGCTCGACAAGCATTTGAAAGGTGTTGATTCACTTGTCATAGCTAAGATGGACGGGACTACAAATGAGCACCCAAGAGCTAAGCCTGGTGGTTTTTCTACCATTCTTTTCTTTCCGGGTGGTAACAAGAGTTTCGACCTGCTCACAGTTGACACCGATCGGATCGTGGTGGCCTCCTACAAGTTCCTTAAAAAACACGCATCTATTCCCTTCAAGCTTCAAAAGCCGGAGAAAAAGCACTTTGTTTCTGACCCCACAGCAACCATGGGATCTCTACATCCCATTATGCATGGGAAAGAAATTTTTGGCTACTCGATAATATTCCCGCCTTGAGGACAAGGCAATTTTTAAGGGAGAGAGAGTTGATGTGATGCGCACTTTATTTCTTATTAGGTTATTATTTGGGCTTTTGGGTATTATGGGCTTTGTGGGTTTAATTAGGTTTTTAATTATTATAAGTAGGTCTTTAGTTTCTAGGTTAATTCATCTTTTGGGATCATTGGAATTAGGAGTTTTCGGACTTTTGGACGGAAGAGTGCTTCCGTAGGTTCTTTATTTTATTCTTCTTAATAATATATTTATTTCTTTGTTCATCATCTCTTTGTTCTCTAACAAAATAAAAAGAAGTTTTCATTCACTCCGCTCTAGCAAAATTATTCCACTCATACTCAATTAGAAGTAGTTTCCTTGATACATATACAATTATACTTGACTATCATCCTATTCATTTAATTAGAGTCTGTTTATGCTACAACAACGTCATTTTGATGATTTGAAACTTGATTATTGTTCTTCTGTCTATTGTCTATTGTCTTATGAATATGTAAAATTTGGAGTTATTATAAAGAACCCTTCAAATTAATAATTCTTAAAAATGAAACAGAGGACAAAATAGTAAGTCGCACTTAGGAGTTTCATTTGTCATTGTAGACTATATCAAAGTAAATATAATTACAAAGCTGTTTTAGGAAAAAAAAAATCTCTAAAGTTGTCTAGCTCGTGATATATATCATGCTAATAACATTTATTTCTTTTAAGACCTCAATTTATCATATATAATGGAGGAAGACTCCTAAGAAAGGCAATATGGATATAATCTTAAAAAATAAAAATGCTTAGTTCCTGGAGCACCTAATTGCATGTTAGTGTGTGGTTCTTCCTAGTTCAACATAGAACCACGTTGTTCTTGTTTGAACTACGTTGAACTATACACTATGTTTTGTAGTAACTTTATGTTTTATGTTTGTATGTTTTCAATTCAACAATTCATACAAGTCTGCTAGGTCAACGTAGAACAAGCTGTGCGAACTGCGGAATCAACAAGTGGCTTAACGCGTGACCGTGGTTCATCAGCGTGGGACAAGCAGACTTAGTCTCTACAAACATCATGGAGTTGCATCAGTGCGTCAACGTGGAACAGGTAATTTCATCAAAGTGGTTCAACGTGGATCAGAGTGAAATGCATGTTCACCAACACACTACCAATCAGAGAGTTCAAGGCTTACCGTGAAGACCTTGAATTAGAGCTATCACCTTGACGGGCGCGGTGCAAGCATAGCTACACATAGAGCTGGACGAATGACTGCTAAGGAATGAAACCAGCTATGGGTGTAACAAGAAGACTTCGCTAGAAGGATTCTAGTTCAATGAAAAATGATAAGTATACCAGCTATGCCCACCACTAGCTCAAAGCACGAAGAACACGCTAGTGTGGTAGTGCGTAGAGCTGGATTCGTCAAGTACGGAGAAATGGAATCTCGAATATTCCATGAAGATGCTTTGGGCTCGGCCCATTAAGCGTGAATTCCGGAAACCCTAATTCTCGACACCTATAAATAGCGGGTTGTTGGAATTCACTATTCATGCATTGATTTGACATATTCTAGCGAGAGAATTATTGTAGACCGAGAGACTTCGCTAGAAAGCTCCGGCCATACCCTCTGTTTAGTCTTTGTAGTACGCATCGCTAGATTAGTTCTACATAGACTTAGTTTTTGGTCGTGTTGACCTTTCTACAAGATTCGCTAGAATTTTGTAGATGTGTTTGTAAGTGGTTCTACCCTTTACAAGATCAATACAAGTTTACTTTATAGAATCTCAAATTGTGTTAAGTTTTTGTACTCTATCCTTCACACTCTAGTGCTAGGTAGAACTAAGTACAATTTACACAATTTCAATTGGTATCAGAGCAGGTCACCCCTTTCTTTGGTGTGATCCTAGGAAGAGATTCTACAATGGAGTCATTCACCGTCGTCAAGCCCGTCATACTCAACTCAACGAACTACTCATACTGGAAGAGCAAGACAAGGTTGAAATTGAAGAACGTGGACTCTCGCGTTTGGGGAGCTGTGTTGAACGGTTGGCAACCACCAACCTACGTTGACAAGGATAATGACACGGTTCCGAAGGATGATTCTACATGGACCACGGCCGAACATGAAGCTGCCACGTTCAATTCAAAGGCCATCCACATTATCACCGATCTCATCGACGTCCACATGTTTCAAATCGTGAAGCACCTCGTTTCGGCCAAGCATGTGTGGGACACATTGGAACGTATGTGTGAGGGCAGTGATAGTATCAAGAAGTCAAAGATCAGAGGGCTTACCACTACCTTCCACAGGCTCGAAATGAGGGAAGATGAGGATCTTGACTCTTTCTTCAACAAAATCATGGCCATTGTGAGCGAATGCCAAGAGATTGGAGATCCTATACCTCCACCACTCATTTGCACCATGGTTCTACGAGGTCTAACGGATAAGTTTAGCGTCAAGGTTACTACGATGGAAGATACGAAGCTTGGTCTCTTGGGGGACTACAATGAGATCATGAGTCACTTGAAGAATTACGAGCTAAACTTGAAATTGAAGGACAAGTCCTACTCGATGACTCCATTTGAAAACTCCATGAAGGCACTTGCAATATCTCAGAATGCATCTAGCTCTACCCCCAACAGAGCCTGCTCTACCCACTCTGCTCACTCTACCGACAATAATGCTTTTCTAGTGGAAGACTCCGATGATGAAAGTGAAGCTCTTTCTCTACTTGACTCTCCGAATCCGGACAAGTTCACCGCCATTCAAGATGCCGTGAGCTACCTTGTTCGTCAAGATATTAAGAGGAAGAGGAGGTTCAAGCAATTACGAAATCAGAGGAACTCTGGAAATTCCTTCTCCACTCCACCCGCTACCAACCACAAAGGGTACAACCCAAGTCGGAAATTTGTTAGTGGTGCCTCTAGTAAGGACATGTCCCAAATCAAATGCTTTGAATGTTAGGGGATGGGGCATGTGAAGAATGAATGTCCTAACTTGCATCGGAAGAACAACATGGATGTGAGTTACTTGGTGTTCGACGGAGATGATGCCTTGTACTCCTCTGAGGAAGACAAAGGAAAGATGGTGGAACCAAATGAAGTTAATGCACTTCTAAGTGCTATTGATGATGAGAGTGATGAAGAGTATGTGGTAGATCAAGATGACTTGGCCACTCATGAAAATATTTTTTGTTATACATCTGTGGTTGCAGGCATAATAGAGAAAGCTCCTAGTTCTACCCCCAATTCTCTGGCTGGGGGCATAACCAAGAAGGATGCTAAGTCTACCCTTGATTCTGAGAAGGTGAGCAAGAGAGAGTTTGATATTGTGAAGATGGAGTTGGAGAGGGCGTTGAAGAAGGATAGTGAGCTGGAAGCTATTGTCAAGAAGGAAGACACGGAGAAAGATTTTCTGAGAGACTCTCTTGCCAAGATGGAAGAAGGCTATGCTATGCGCACCAAGGAGCTCTACCAAGCAAAAGACAAACTAGATGTTGCAAATTGTCTTTTCTAAAAGCTTAATACTGGCACTTCTAAACTTGATAACATGTTGAACTGTGTTAACACCAAGCATTTTAGGCTTGGATTCAAGGAAACTTTTGATTCCGTTTACTCCGACTCTCTTTACGCTTCTACTAAATTTGTGCGTGCTAAAGATAAAGCTGACCTCTACCTCTAATGTGAAAATTCTCAAACGAACTACTACTACTCCTTTGTCCCAAATTGCTTCAATGTCCTCGTCGACACCGATTTCTAACCCTGCTATACCCATGGCAAAATCCGGGTATACACATAACAAGCAAATTTTTACGCGAAATGTCTCAAATCGATCTAAGACATTCTCGTCTATGACTAAGTCCACTTGAAAGGCTCGATCTTCCGGGTCTACCCCCTTGCTTAACTCTGCTATGGGCATGACCACTCGCAAAAAGAAAGTTTCCTCTACCCACCACAAACGAGTCTATGTTTGTCACTATTGCGGTAAGAAGGGACACATCAAACCGTTTTCTTACAAACGCATCGAAGATCTAAATTCTTATGGAGATTGTTTGAAACAAGTTTGGAGACCCATCTCTAAACCCGCGTGCACCCAAGTTAAACAAATTTGGAAAATCAAAGCTGCTCTACCCTCAACAAAGACAGTTACAAATAAGCAAGTTTGGAGAAGAAGGGAAGAAGTAACTTGCAATGTGGCATTCACTGTGGCTAAGGGCACTACAAAAGAGACATGGTACTTCGATAGTGGTTGCTCCCGACACATGACCGGGACCAAAGACTCCCTGATTAACTTTGTTCCTCACTCCGCTGGTCCTGTTACTTATGGAGGGGGAGCAAAAGGAAGTATTGTGGGTAGTGGCACCCTGAATGTTAAAGGTCTACCCGCATTAAAGAACGTTCTACTGGTAGATGGTCTTTGTGCTAATCTCATAAGCATTAGCCAACTGTGTGATGATGAACTAAATGTGAAGTTCAACAAAGAGAATTGTGAAGTGTACAACACTAAAGGAGAGTGTATTCTCACTGCTGCTCGTGCAAAGAACAACTGTTATGCCATCAGTGAATCTTGTCTAAGTGCCTCTACCCATGACGAGATAAATATCTGGCATCAAAGACTTGGTCATACCAGTCTTCGAAATTTTGAGAAGTTGGTTCAAGTTAAGGCAGTCCGAGGCATAGATAGCTTACCCAAGATTTACAAGAGAGTATGTGGAGATTGTCAAATGGGAAAACAAACTCGATCCCCTCATCCAGCTATCTCTACCCACAACCGCACTACTGAGTGTTTTGAACTTCTACACATGGATCTTATGGGACCTATGGAAGTTCAAAGTCTAGGAAATAAGTGGTATACCCTTGTCATTGTTGATGATTTTTCAAGGTATACCTGGGTGAATTTTCTTGGAACGAAGGATGAAGCTTTCGAAGCTTTTCGATCCTTAGCTCGTAGGATCCGCACCACCTATGCCAAAAGAGTCCAACGTATTAGTAGTGACCATGGTGGTGAATTTCAAAATGGGGTGTTCGTTGAATATTGCACTCGTAAAGGGATTCACCATGAATTCTCTGCCCCAAAGACACCACAGCAAAATGGCATTGTAGAGAGGAAGAACATGACTCTACAAGAGATGGCAAGAGTAATGTTGGTGGCTGCGGGTATGGCAAAGAGATTTTGGGCAGAAGCCTTGAGTGCGGCTTGTTATGTGGTCAATCGGATTAGCATTCGTGTCGGTACTCAATGTACGGCATATGAGCTATTAACTTCAAAGAAACCAAATGTTGCTCATCTTCGTGTGTATGGGTGCATTTGCTACATCCTAAATGATAGAGATGCCTTGAAGAAATTTGATCCTAAGTCGGACAAGGCCATCTTTGTTGGTTATGCCCTTAACAGCCATGCATATCGCGTGTTCAACCTACGAACAAAGACGGTGCAAGAATCCACAAATATTAAATTTGATGAACATCATTTTCATGAAAAATCTCCTAAGTCTACCCTGCAATAAAATGATTTTCACCCTGTTCTACCCACGACGGGAGTATTGGTTGAGGGGGAGGTAGATCAAGGTGAAGGACCTCTCATACCACCTAATGAAAATTCTATTTCTCACAACTCTGGTGACTCTACTCCCTCAGAGAGTGGTGATGAAGGATCGAATCAAGCCAATTCTAACCCTGCTATGGGCACCACTGGAGCCTCTACCTCTACCGGTGTTCCGAACTCGGGTCCACCCTCTTACATTCGACGGAGACATCCAAATCAACAAATGATAGGAGATCTCAATCAACGAGTTACTCGCTCTACCGGGTCTACCGTCACATTGCCCGCTAGCTATCCTAATACACTCTCAAATTTGGCCTTCCTATCTCCGGACGTGGGCATCATGAGCTTCGTCTCCGAAATTGAGCCCAAAAATATTAAGGAAGCCATTCTCGACGAGTTTTGGATTGCGGCAATGCAGGAAGAGCTACATGAGTTTGAAAGGAACAAGGTGTGGTCTTTAGTCCCAAGGCCGAAGAATGTTAATGTTATTGGCACCAAGTGGATTTACAAGAACAAAACCAATGAGTTCAACCAAATTGTACGAAATAAGGCACGATTGGTTGCCCAAGGGTACACCCAAGTTGAAGGCATAAACTTTGTAGAAAACTTTGCCCTGGTGGCACGCATAGAGTCAATTCGTTTACTCATTGCGGTGGTTTGTTACAAAAATATTCCGTTGCGGAAAATGGATGTGAAGGCGGTCTTTCTTAATGGAGTGTTGGACGAAGAAGCTTATGTTGAACAACCTAAAGGCTTTGTGGATCCACACAAACCAGATCATGTCTACCTCTTACACAAGGCTCTCTATGGGTTGAAGCAAGCACCTCGTGCTTGGTATAATTGTCTTACCGATTTCCTTTTAAATTTTGGGTTCACTCGTGGTAATGCCGACACTACCCTCTTCATAAAAAATTTCAAGAATGAAATGCTCATTGCCCAAATCTATGTTGACGACATAGTGTTCGATGTTACCCATGACCGCTTGGTAAAAGAATTCACTGAAGCCAAAGCTTCCTCTTTTCAAATGAGCTTGGAGGGGGAACTAAGTCACTTTCTTGGTCTTTAAATCTCACAACGCCCCGATGGTATTTTTGTTTCTCAGACTAAGTACGCCATCAACATGCTTAAGAAATTTGATATGGCGGATGCTAAGCCCATGAAAACTCCTATGGCTACCACTGACAAGTTGAGCAAGGCTGAGAAGAGCAAGGACATTGATATCTCTACCTATAGATCTCTTATTGGCAGCCTGCTCTACCTCACTGCCACACGGCCCGATATTATGTTTAGTGTGTGCCTCTGTGCTCGCTACCAAGCAAAGCACAAGGAAGAAAATCTAGCTGCCGTGAAGCGTATCCTTCGATATGTTGCCGGGTCTACCGACCTTGGTCTATGGTACACTAAAGATACTTCTTCTTATCTTGTTGGTTTTGCAGATGCTGATTGGGCCGATGATGCGGATAAAAGAAAGAGTACTAGTGGTGGGTGTTGCCTTTTGGGAAACAACCTTGTTTCATGGCATAGCAAGAAGCAAATTGCATTGCTCTCTCTACCGCCGAATCCGAGTATGTAGCTGCTGGGAGTTGTTGTACCCAATTGCTATGGCTTCCACAAATGCTTGCCGACTATCAAATTGAGAGCACGCCACTTACTTTATTTTGTGATAACGAAAGCGCCATAAAGATAAGTCAGAATCCAGTACAACACTCAAAGACCAAGCATATTGATATACGACATCACTTCATTCGAGACTTGGTTGAATGGGGTAAGGTTGTAATGGAGCATGTGCCTACGGAGAAACAACTCTCAGACTTCTTCACAAAACCACTTGCTTCGGAAAGATTTTTGACTTTACGGAGTTCACTTTGCATGTGTGCGCTTTAAAGGGTAGTAGGCCGCAAATGGCTACCTCCACCCACAACCGTTTATTTTCTCAATGGAACCATCAGGCAGAGCAAGGTGTGGTTTGTAGTTGACAGTTGCAAAGTGATGTAGTATTTGGACATACTGTTCTCTAAATATTTACATAAACAATTCGTTGGAGTGAACTATGTTTGCTCCACGTCTAGCAGGAAAAGTCGGCCTAAAGATTTCCTCGATGGATTGGGTCTTGATTGACTCGGTCTTCAGGCATTTTCAAAAGACATGGCCTTATACATATAATGATAAAAACACAAAAATATATATGGAAACATCATTTTATAACACCTATCACTGATTGGGTCCTAATAGGCCTGGTCTATGCCCGAAAAGTAAGTGAAATGGTCGTGGTTACACGTTGAACTGGCCAAAATAGCAATATCGTCCATAAAGCAGTGTCACTCTACCTCCAATATCTCTACTTAATGTTCTTTCCAGCGACTTTGATTCACTGTGTGGTGGTACGTATGTCCACGTTATGTGTGCTTGTTATGCCTTTAACTGTATTTCGTGTTATGAAAATTTTGCAGAGTACTCCTGGTCTACGAAGCATGCCTGTTCTACCTTGAAGTGCTTCCTCTAGGCTTCGTTGGTTAAGACACCTTTTATGTGAATTTTGAAATCTGGGTAATTCGACGTGTGTCTATGTGTATTTACTCCTGCTCTACGTGTGCTACTTTGAGTTCTTATGAAAGTCGTCCCTGTCTAACGTGTTACTCTTTGCTTGTTGTGCTGTTTGCTGATTTTACATTATAAGTATCGTTGTCCTACCCATAACCACTTTTGCAGCGCGTGTTACTCTTTGCTTTTGGTTGCTGCTAATGCGTTGTACCACCCTTGCAAATGTACACTCTCTGGCAGCACATATCTCCTTGTTACGCGGTTCACCAACTGTCCCTGAAATCTTCTCCACCGTTGATCTACCAGGACTCAAATTTGGTTTATTCTATCTTATTTTACTCTAAGTATCGCACTTCAACGCTTTACTACTTTTGTAGTGTGTGTGTTGCCCTTTGGTTTGTGTTTTTGCAGATGCGTTGAACTAAAATTTTAACCATACGTTCCCCGGGAGTCATACGGTCTTGCTGCACGCTTTACTAGGTGTATCTACTATTCTTGCTCAACGCATTACTCGCCGATGGACACGTGGCTCTCTCTACACCACATAATTCAAACCGTTCAGCTCCTCTATAAATACCCCCTCGGGTCAAACACATAGTGCACCTTACACTGCGTGTTTTAGAGAGAGAAACCCTTGCAAAATTTATGTTCATCTTTTCTACGTTGAATCTCATATCATCTACCCCGAAATTTGTTCGTTGCTCTACGCAGGTTCACTTCACTCGACGCTTAACAAAATGACTTCTTATGAAACTCCTGAATTCTATGACTCCAAAATTGTTGAACTCAACGCTCAACAAGCAGCCCTCGAAGCCCTGCAAGCCGTAGAGGAGGACTTTGATAAAGTCACTGAGCTTGAGGCACAGATTGGTGCTCTACGCACCACCATTATTGAACATCGGCGCAACAAACATTTTGCTGAAAAAGCTATTAAGGAAGCAGAGGCACGTAGGGCCGAAGAAGAAAGAAAGAAGAAGGAAGAGGATGAACGGTTGTCGGAGTTGGAACGTCAACGTTTAGCTGAAGAAGAAAGGAAAAAGAAAGAGAAAGAGGAGGCTGACCGTCTAGCCGAAATTGAACGTAAGAAAAATGAAGAAGCGGCACGTGTGACCGAAGAGGAGAAGAAAAAGAAGGAAAAAGAAGAGGCTGACCGTTTAGCCGACATAGAAAAGAAGAAAAAGGAGAAGGAAGAAGCAGATCGTGTTGCCGAAGTTGCGAGAAAAGAAATGGCTGACCGTAGAGCCAAGAATACTGAACACGTGGTGGACCGTCCCACCACGACTGTTGCTGCTGCAACTACTGTTGACACTACGTCCACCCTGCCATAAATCCAAATATCCAAGGACGTTAGTACTACGTCCACCACCGTCACTGCCCCTGCTCAACCGTCTCCCCAAAACGTTGAGCCCCTTGCAGAGGAGGAAGATAAAGTGTCTTAAAACAGGCTAGTGGTACCATCGCCCTCGCGCTACGTTGGGCAAGGTCGCTCTGCTGATTTCCACTACGAATGGGCAAGTGACCGTTTTGACACACTCGTTGATCAGAAGATCAATGCTGAGCGGTGGTACGGTCTAGCCAAGTGGGTGATACATGGCCTCCAGGCATTCATGAATGAAATGCACCTCATGGACGCCGTCAACTTCGACGTAGACTACAGTGACTACGTCCATAAAGTTGTTTTTGCACACATTGACTCTGCGTTCAGCGAACCCGGCTCTGCGTCGTATGGGAAGGTTATCATCCGCGAGCAAGAATATGATCTTTATCCTCGCACGATCAACAAGATGTGTAAACGTTCCCGGATTCAGGCCTCGTGGGACGCGCCCCCAAAGCATCATCCCGATAGTTAGATAATGGGGTTCATCGTTACTGGTGGCCTTGCCTCGACGGAGCAGCCGCCCTGCACTTCGTTGACTCAATTTTTCACCCACTTGAACAAAATAATTGCCAACAACTGGATTCCTACGTCGAACTCATCTGTGGTCCACGCAGACACACTTCATTTGATGTATAAACTGAGTCGTGGAATTCAGGTAGACCTGGGTCAGGTGGTGTTCAACAAGATCGCGTCATACGGTGAGATGACGGACTTAGAGATTGCTCAAGCCAAACTGTCGTGCCCTCATTTGATCAGTGCCATTCTCGTCAGTCAGGGCTTTACGTACGAGAAGGATGATGGCCCCATGGAGCCAATTGGTCAGTTTCGATTTGACTCCAAGTACGTCGCACCACACAAGGTTGTGGATCTTCCATGGCGTCGACTGGGAAATGAGGAAGAGGATAGACGCCTGTTCGCCGAAGGGCCTGTCATGCCACTTCATATTGCAAGTGGCCCAAAAAGAAAAAAGGCTAAGTCCTCTAAGTCCACGCGCCGCACGCCAGCTACTTCATTGGACTCTACGTCTGAGGAGTCTGCTGGAGAAGGCTCGTCGGACGACCTGTACCTCTGTGAGCCGACCACGCTTCTAAGTGACTTCTCCTACCTTCGGTTTCAAATTGACGCTGCGTCGGGCTACGCTGCGTATATGCATCGGAAGGCACGTAGAGCGGCTCGTCTAGGGGGAGATGGGTCATCCTATGCTGATCTAGGGCCATTGAGGTTGGTCCACGCAAAGCTAGCCAGCATGGTGAATTTGGTGGCTGAACAAATGGATGCGTCAAGGAACGCGGCGGACCGTCCAACAAAGCAGCCCACAAAGAAGAGCGGAAAGAGAAAGGCTGATGAGGTGGACGTAGAGGAGGAGGTTGAAGAAGATGAAGTAGCAATCTTGTGTGCTACGTTGAAGAAGAGTAAAAAGGAGGTCGGTGATGCGCATAGCGGCTTGGTTAAAAGCGTTGATGGAACGGTGAAGGAGGTGGAGGCAGTAAAGAGAGTTGAAAAGGCAAAGAGCGCGGGTTCTTCGGGCGTGAAGGTGATTGTGGAGAAAGGGATAGGCACTGGCTCTGCGCTCCCCAAAGTCACAATAAAAAAATTTGGTGCAGCAAAGGGGCCAGTCAAACGTCCAAGCGGGGCAGGTAAGGGCCTAACAACAATTGGTGGACCGCAGGCACAAGCACAAATGAAAAGCGACGTTGTTATGCTCACCAAACGTGATGTGGCCATGGGCAGACGCAAAAAGCAATTTGCAAACAAGCCCAGACGCACGCCTCTCAAATCTAATCTCAAGGTCATTGATGAACCGTCTGACGACGAAGAATCAAAGAAGGATTTGCGCGAGCACACGCCACCCGAAGACTCCGATGCCGAAGCGAGTGAATGATTTGCACACAAGTGTTTTCTATCCCTGTCCTTCGTTTGAACTTTCTACTTATGTTATTTTCATGTTTGATTTTCATAACTCTGTTCAACGCATGCTACAATGTTTCTTTTGCTCGGTTTGAGTTGTTTAATTTTTATACTATCTTTACTCCCTCTACGTATGCATGTTTTACTCTTATGTTTTGTAATACGTTTGTTTGTTTTACTTTACTCTTTGCCCTACGTTGAACTTTTTGAGTATGATACTAATTTGAGGGGGAGATTCTCTACGAACCCCCACTTATGAAGTTGACTCAAAAAGGAGGAGATTGTTAGTGTGTAGTTCTTCCTAGTTCAACATAGAACCACGTTGTTCTTGTTTGAACTACGTTGAACTATACACTATGTTTTGTAGTAACTTCATGTTTTATGTTTGTATGTTTTCAATTCAACAATTCATACATGTCTGCTAGGTCAACGTAGAACAAGCTGTGTGAACTGCGGAATCAACAAGTGGCTCAACGCGTGACCGTGGTTCATCAGCGTGGGACAAGCAGACTTAGTCTCTACAAACATCATGGAGTTGCATCAGTGCGTCAACGTGGAACAGGCCATTTCATCAAAGTGGTTCAACGTGGATCAGAGTGAAATGCATGTTCACCAACGCACTACCAATCAGAGAGTTCAAGATTTACCGTGAAGACCTTGAATCAGAGCTATCACCTTGACGGGCGCGGTGCAAGCATAGCTACACATAGAGCTGGACGAATGACTGCTAAGGAATGAAACCAAATATGGGTGTAACAAGAAGACTTCGCTAGAAGGATTCTAGTTCAATGAAAAATGATAAGTATACCAGCTATGCCCACCACTAGCTCGAAGCACGAAGAACACGCTAGTGTGGTAGTGCGTAGAACTGGGTTCAAGTACGGAGAAATGGAATCTCGGATATTCCATGAAGATGCTTTGGCCTCGGCCCATTAAGCGTGAATTCCAGAAACCCTAATTCTCGACACCTATAAATAGCGGGTTGTTGGAATTCACTATTCATGCATTGATTTGACATATTTTAGAGAGAGAATTATTGTAGACCGAGAGACTTCGCTAGAAAGCTCCGGTCATACCCTCTGTTTAGTCTTTGTAGTACGCATCGCTAGATTAGTTCTACATAGACTTAGTTTTTGGTCGTGTTGACCTTTCTACAAGATTCGCTAGAAGTTTGTAGATGTGTTTGTAAGTGGTTCTACCCTTTACAAGATCAATACAAGTTTACTTTATAGAATCTCAAATTGTGTTAAGTTTTTGTACTCTACCCTTCACACTCTAGTGCTAGGTAGAACTAAGTACAATTTACACAATTTCACATGCTTGATCCCTACACATGATTAAAAAGTATAAGAAAAAGGTAAAAATAATCTACCTTTACAAGAAGAGACTTTTTCCCAGTGCGAGAATTCACAATGAATCCCATAAATTTTCTATCACGATCAAAATCAAAGGTCGCAAGCCTTGGTTAAAGTGTGTTACAGGGTGTAAGAGTACCCTTCATTGAGCCAAATCAAATTTCTAATTTAATAAATAAAGACAACTGATTCCACAATATTTTCAGTTACGACGAGGAACAACTTACTCAATACACCATCATATCCTGAAGAAAAGCCAGAAACTAAATAATCTGGAATGCTCGGTTTCTCAACCAGAACCTTAAAGTACAATCAGGTCAAGTGTATTCCTTCATGAAAATATAAGTATCTAGTTAGTTATTACACAATTAAAAATATCATAAGTTTAAGGCCCTACAAATATATTGCATCGCAAATATGCGTCCATCTGAAGCAGTAAATGATAAAAAGAAGACACCAATGTTACAAGTTTGAGCAGGACACATATCTTCCACTTATGAAGTGGAATAAACAAATTAGGAAATGCAGCATTGACGCTACCGTCGTTTGAGTAGCGCAAAATAAATTTATAAGACCTAAAGCTTCAAACCAACGACAAGTATTAGTGGTAAGTATTAGGTGTCGATCCCACGAGGAGTTTATTGTTATTTTCTCACGGCTTTGCCCAATGTGGGTTGTCACGATTTTAGAAAGTGTTTTGAGTGATCAACTGAACAACTAAAATAACTAAAAAACTTTTAATAAACAATATAAATTAAATAACAAGAAATAATTAACTCAGGTACTCAACTTGACCAATAGCGGAAATTAAACTACTCAACTACAGAACTCGGCCAAACTGTAAAATAGAGCATCTGGGCACAATCGTCACCTTGTCTACCTGATCAAGTTACTACTGTTCATCGACACATAAGATTTTGCTAACAACTTTATCTTTCGGTTATAGGTTGTCCAATTAAAGTATAAACGCCCCTATGATGTCACGCACGCAAATACCCCAACCCTTATTCACTCTTTCGGTTTAAAGTCTTACTAAATCTCTCTAAGTAAAACCCCTAGTATTGATCAATTCGACACTATGTTAGCCGACATGAGTCTAAGTTGACCAAAACCGCCTTAATCTCTAAGCGAACCCGAAATGGCCAATAGCATGCCCGGACAGACCCGAGTCATACGACCACATCTCCAGCAACATGTAATACTATGCGGACGCCAAGTCTCCCTGCACGTTGATCCGCGTATGTGTGTGTTAGGTGAAAAGGGATTCCTACTGGCTACTGTACGTTGCCCAAGTCCCTAACATGCCTGTAGATACTACCCTGTTGAATCGGGAATAAAACTAAGTTAGTTTCTATAATCAAAAGCCTCTCAGTATTTTAGAAATCAGGTCGACCAAGTTCAGACGTTGCCCAGGCGCAGATTAACTAGCTACGCATGAACAAATAGAAAATAAATAAAATAAAATAAAAAGAAAACATGCTGGAATTAAACTAAGAAATTAAAGAACTAATTGTCTACAATATTCAGAAAATAAAAGACGAAAATAAAAACATGAATTAAATCGAAATTGCCCAGCTATGCCCGAAGGCGATAGCCGGGGAGAACTCGTCTTCCTCTTCCTCCGATCTTCTTTGGTGGGCTGAATATTTTCGTATGTGAGTTTCTTGTATGTGTAGCCACGTGATTTCTAGGTCTTGATGTGTATTTATAGATGCTAGGAGTCTTGGGCTCCAAGTAAAATCGATGACTTGATCAGTTTAATTGAGATAAGGAAAGAAAAGATTCTTTCCTAATCCAATCCTGAAAAATAGGGATCCTGCCACGTCCTTGACCAATTCCGTGTAGATATAGGACTCAATCTGATGTAGAGACGTGTTGGACAATGACTCTAACGTTGGATGAGAGTCCATCTTTGATACTTCTATGAATCTGGTCGCCTTTTAAGACTCCATAACTCCCAGGACTCTTTGTACACTACTTGCTCAACGTCCGTCTCTGGTCAACTCGGATCTTTGTCCAACCTCTTTACTTCGTACTGTACTTGGTCAAGCTTCGGTCTTGATCACTTCCTGACTTTGGCCAATATGACATGGGTGTTCGGGTCAGGCTAACTTGCTCAACCACCATACTTGCTCAATGTGACGATTTCTTTCCAAATGTTCGTCTTTTCACTTTTCACCTGCATAACTTGACCATAGACTCCAAATGTGCCCTCCCAGACACAAACAAAGTGAAAACAACTGAAAAGACTAGATTAACTTGACTCAAAAGAACTAAAAATGAGCCAAAAAATATGGCTCATCAAGCATGAAATATCTCAATGAACTTATAATATTAATTAATACCTTAAGCACAACCTCAATCAGCATCTCATTGGCCAGGCAATGTTCAGTTTGATCATGACCAGCTTTTTCCACATCATCATAATTGTAAATAGCATCAACTTTTGCAATCATGTAAATGTTAGCATCCAACTGACCAGCTGGCCAGTTCAGTATTTTCCCATCCAAAGGATCGTAGATTCGTAGGTATTTCCTTGCACATCAAAGGTTCGAAGAGCATTTGCCTCAGATCCCAAAGCAACAAGCTTAGAGACTGCCATCTGATTCGTAGTCAGGGTGCTATTCTTATCAGAGCAAATAACAGTCGTGCATCCAACTGCCTGTACGCTAGGAAGCTTACGGACAAGTGTATTCTTAGCATCCATTTTGCGCGCTCCCAGGGCCAAGCAAATTGTAATAACTGCTGGCAAACCTTCTGGAATAGCAGCAACAATCAAAGCAAAAACAATTTCAAAGTAATAAGTGCATTTCTCGAATGAGAACTTGAAATTCCTTGGCCACCCATCGACATACTCCCAAGATAGAATATATTTGACTTTAATCAACCAAACCAAAGTGCAGATTGCTCCGATGATAGCCGTTAAAACCTCTCCAAACTTGTTCAAATTCTTCAATGGTATATCGTCCTCATTATGGAATGCCTCGGCAATCTGTGAATGTGAGTCATGTGACCATCATATACACGAGTAAATATAGCCCCACGTGTGAACGAAAAACACCAAACATATATACGCATTCAAAATAGCAAGAAAACAAACAAACAAAGAAATAAATAAACAAATAAACAAACAAACATTTCACATGATCAAACAAGACTCTATAAGCATTAAGATCGTGGTATAACGAGCGACCTCTGTTGCTGCAGTAGTCGAAAGCTTACGCCAAATACAAATCCATCCTCAGCCTCATCACCCATTTCATCGGCTGATTTCCCCCTGTTCGATCCGAACAAATCTAATCGCAGAAACGCAGATAAACCTCAAATTCAAAAACACAAAAACCTTACAATGAAAATTTTGTCAGGGTCTCATTGGGCATGAACTCAGCCACCAGGAATCTCTCGTCCCCTTTGTAGCAACACCCGATCAGATTCGATATTCGCTCGTTTTTTTAGATTCCCCACGGCTTTCGCTTCGTCCTTGAATCGAACAAATAATCAAACTTACAAAAACATATTTGAGCAAAAAAAGAATTAGGAGAAAAACGAAAAATCACCGACTATAAACTGGTGGGCGTCCGACCACGCCGAGTTGTTGAAGCGCTTGACGGCGACCCATCCTTCGCTCTCGAGGAAGCTTCTGCACTCTGCAGACCACGTTCGGAGCCTTCCTTCTCGCCGTGCTCTGATACAATGTTGTCGGAGATAAACCCTTTCGTCGCCGGCCAGAGCTCTTCGAAGCTGTATGTTGAGCGTGAAGGAAAATTCACACCGGAGTCGGAGACGATCGCCGGAGACAATCGAAGAAGACTGGAGGAGACGAGCTGGACGGGCTCAAGTTCTGGCCTGGTGTCGGGCGACACCAGGCCCCGTCGGCCGACAGGAGGTCGGCCGAGCACTTCTCTGTGGAACGGGAGGCTCAACCCGCACTTGATCCCGAAGTGAGAGCGGGGTGTCGGCCGACACCCATTCTTGTCGGCCGACAAGTGTGAGAAAAAGGGTGCCGAATTTTTCTCCCCAATTGTTTTTCTCCCCCTCTATATAAATCCTATGTGTATTGTAAAATAGGGTTAACACCTGTGAACACCTCCAAAGCCTAGAATTGATATTATAGAGTTTACAAGATTGTAACAGAGATCTATAATTGTTCTAGTAAAAGCTATTGCATCGGCAAACAGTGGACGTAGCCCTCGTTAACGGGTGAACCACTATAAATCTCGTGTCTTTTATTATTTCGTATTTTTCGTTTGTGGTTTCGTGTGCTTTTCAGGAAGGGAATTCAGACGCGAATTTATCAACAACTGGTATCAGAGCGCTAGGGCTATAGCGATCGGGGAAAAGCAATGACGGACACCACCACCTCTTTCGGGGTTACGAAGTTTGACGGAAATAACTATGGACATTGGAAGATGCATATCGAGGACTACCTTTATGGGAAGAGGCTCGGAATTCCTTTGAAGGGTAGACCGGAGAAGATCAAAGATGACGAGGAATGGGAAAGCCTCGACAAGCAGGTGTTGGGATTGATACGTTTGTCTTTGGATTCAAACGTGTCATTCAATGTGCGCTCAATTCCCACAACCAAGGGCTTGATGGAAGCCCTGTCGAATATGTACGATCAACCCTCAACGAACAACAAGGTGTACCTTATGAAGCAGTTGTTCAACCTTAAGATGTCGGAGAATGCGACAGCGGCCAACCACATAAATGAGTTGAACTCAATCTTGGACAAGATGAAGGCGGTTGGAGTGAACTTTAATGATGAGATTTATGCTTTGCTCCTACTTGCATCTCTACCGGATAGTTGGGAGCCCATGCGGGCAGCTGTTAGCAACTCTATGTGGAAGGAGAACCTGAAGTTCTCCGATGTTAGAGATCGTATCCTTGCCGAGGACATGAAAATGGATTTCAAGAGAAAGATTCCTAGTTCGGCCATGAGCGTGGAGAACCGGGGGAGAAACTCGGGCAGGAATGCTAACAAGAACAGAGGGAGATCCAAGTCTAGGAATAGGTGAGATAGATCGAAGTCCGAGGATAATGAGTGCAAGAATTGTGGGAAGACGGGGCACTTTAAGCGCGATTATCGCTCTAAGGGGAAGAACGACAACAAGAAGAAGGGATCCGCCAACGCGGTGACTAAGGATGAGGACGAAGGGGATGTCTTTCTCCTATCGGTCGACTCACCGATCGATTCCTGGGTGCTAGACTCAGGGGCTTATTTCCATACTACTGCACAGCGAGAGGTAATGCTGAATTATATCTCGGGTGACTATGGAAAGGTTTTTCTTGCAGATGACGAGTCACTCGATATAGTCAGGATGGGAGATATCAATCTGAAGCTGTCTAATGGGCAAACTTGAAAGATCACCAAGGTCAGACACGTGTCGGGGTTTATGAGGAACCTAATTTCAGTGGGCCAGCTTGATAGTAATGGCTATCAGACGTCGTTTGGAGATGGGTCGTGGAAGGTTTCGAGGAACGCCATGACCATCGCTCGAGGTCATAAGACGGGCACACTTTACTTGACAACGAGCGTGAGAGACTCGGCTGGTGTCGTTGATAGCACCCAGAAGACCGAGCTGTGGCATTGCAGGCTGGGGCACATGAGTGAGAAAGGGATGAAGATCATGGCAAAGAACGGGTTGCTGCCCGAACTCAAGGCAATTGAGTCTCACGTGTGCGAGAGCTGCATTCTTGGAAAGCAGAAACGAGTGAATTTTTCCAAAGATGGAAGGGAGCCCAAGGCGGAGAAGCTGGAACTAGTACACACGGATGTTTGGGGACCAGCTCCCGTCGCCTCACTCAGAGGATCACTCTACCACCTTACCTTCATCGATGACTCCACAAGGAAGGTATGGGTATACTTCATGAAAAATAAGAGTGACGTGTTCTCTGTTTTCAGGAAATGGAAAGCCGAGGTTGAGAATGAAACAAATCTCAAGGTGAAGTGTTTGAGGTCCGACAACGGTGGTGAGTACGTTGACGCCGACTTCAAACAATTTTGTGTCGAGAGTGGGATCAAGATGGTGAAGACTATTCCGGGGACCCCACAACAAAACAGAATAGCGGAACGAATGAACAGAACGCTAAATGATAAGGCCCAGAGTATGTGGTTACATTCGGGGATGCCCAAGATGTTTTGGGCGTATGCCATCGACATGGCAGCTCATTTGGTCAATAGAGCACCGTCGATTCCTTTGGAATATCGGATTCCTGAAGAGGTTTGGAGTGGGAAGAAGCTGAATCTGTCCTACTTTAGGGTGTTCGGGAGCCTAGCGTATGTTCATGTCGACGCAGCTGCTCGTAGCAAGCTTGATCCTAAATCCAAGAAGTGCTTCTTCATTGGATATGGCGGCACGGAGTTCGGGTATCGATTTTGGGATGCCGAAAATCATAAGGTGATCCGAAGAAGGGACGTAATCTTCAACGAGGTGGTCTTGTACAAGGGTAAAGACGAGGTGATTGAAGATAACATTGATCCCGTGGGAGACACGGAGGAGGTTCCGGTGAAGGTCAATGAGACCGAGGAGATCGATGAGGGCAACACGAGCAGCGAGGATGAGCAAGATGAGAATGCTCATCCCAACATTGATCCAATTACACCGAAGCCATGGAGGTCGACTAGGGTAAGAAGACCTCCTCATAAATTTTCACCATCTCTTAACTATATCTTGCTGACTGATAGGGGTGAGCCGGAGAGCTACACCGAGGCTATATAAGCGAGAGATTCGATCAAGTGGGAGTCAGCCATGAAAGAGGAGATGAGCTCATTAATGGCGAATCAGACTTGGGAACTAGCCGAGCTTCCGAAGGAGAAGAAGGTCTTGCACAATAAATGGGTCTTCCGGGCAAAGGAAGAACACGATGGAAGCGTTCGGTACAAGGCAATATTAGTGGTGAAAGGCTTCCAGCAGAAGGAAGGGATCGACTACACGAAGATCTTTGCTCCGGTAGTCAAATGGTAACCATCCGGGTGGTGCTTAGCTTGGTGGCACAGGAGAACCTACATCTTCAGCAAATGGATGTAAAGACCGCATTTCTTCACGGGGATCTAGATGAAGAAATCTATATGAAGCAACCGGAGGGTTTTGAAGTCCGAGGAAAGGAGAAGCTGGTGTGTAAGCTTTAGAAGAGCTTGTATGGGTTGAAGCAAGCTCCAAGGCAGTGGTACAAGAAGTTCGACATGTTCATGAAGCGGGTCGAATTCACGCGGTGCGAGGCGGACCACTACTGCTATTTCAAGAAACTCGGAGGTACCTACATAATTTTGCTCCTTTATGTAGATGATATGCTGATAGTCGGGGCGAGCTTGTCGGAGATCAACAAGCTTAAAAGAAGTCTATCGAGGGAGTTCTCTATGAAGGATTTGGGTGCTGCCAAACAAATCCTGGGGATGAGAATCACAAGGAGCAAGGATGGTCTTGAGTTGTCTCAAGAGGAATACCTAAAGAAGGTATTGACGAGTTTTAGCATGGAGAATGCAAAACCGGTTGGAACTCCTTTGGCTAGTTACTTTCGTTTGTCAAAGGAGGACTCGCCGGCGAGCGAGGAGGAGCTAGAGCATGCCATGGTGTGCACGAGGCCTGACATTGCCCATGCAGTGAGAGTGGTCAGCCGGTTTATGAGTAATCCAGGGAAGCAACATTGGGAAGCCGTGAAGTGGATTTTTTGATACTTGAGAGGGACTTCCAATTTTGCTTTGAGGTTCCAAAAATAAGATTTGGGGTTACTCGGGGTCGTGGACGCGGATAACGGAGGTAATGTGGATAGTAGGAAGAACACTACTGGGTACGTGTACACTTTCGGGGGTACCGCGATAAGCTGGGTGTCGAGGTTGCAGAAGATCGTGGCATTATCGAGTTGTGAGGCGGAGTACGTCGCTGTGACGAAAGCCGCGAAGGAGATGATGTGGCTACAGACTTTTCTGCTTGAGTTGAGACAAGACCACTCGGGGAGTCTTGTATGTACTGCGATAGCCAGAGCGCCATTCATTTGGCGAAGAATCCGGTGTACCATGCTCGAACGAAGCATATCCAGCTGAGATATCACTTCATTCGATCGGCCTTAGAGGAAGGCATTTTGGTGTTGGATAAGATTCTTGGGAGTAAGAATTCGGCCGACATGTTTACGAAGGTGGTACCGTGTGATAAGTTGAGGTTGTGTTCAACCTCGGCTGGTCTTCTGGGATGAGGACCGGGGACGCCGCTGCAATGGGAAAGGATGATAAGGGGGTCATGAATTAGCTTCAAGTGGGAGATTGTTGAGCGTGAAGGCGAATTCACGCCGGAGCCGGAGACGATCGAAGAAGACGGAGGAGACGAAGTGGAGCCGGGCTCAAGTTTTGGCCTGGTGTCGAGCGACACCAGGCCCCGTCGGCCGACAGGAGGTCGGTCGAGCTCTTCTCTGTGGAACGGGAGGCTCAACCCGTACTTGATCCCAAAGTGAGAGCGGGGTGTCGGCCGACACCCATTCTTTGTCGGCCGACAAGTGTGAGAAAAAGGGTGCCCAGCGGGATTTTTCTCCCCAATTGTTTTTCTCCCCATCTATATAAACCTTATGTGTATTGTAAAATAGGTTTAACACCTGTGAACACCTCCAAAGCCTAGAATTGATATTATAGAGTTTACAAGCTTGTAACGGAGATTTATAATTGTTCTAGTAAAATCTATTGCAGCGGCAAGCAGTGGACGTAGCCCTCGTTAACAGGTGAACCACTATAAATCTCGTGTCTTTATTATTTTGTATTTTTCGTTTATGGTTTCGTGTGCTTTTCAGGAAGAGAATTCAGACGCGAATTTCCCAACACTGTATTCCCTGAATCTCACAAATAGGAAGAAGGAATGCAACAAAAACTCTAATTTAGTGAAATTGTACGCCACATATTCTAAAAAAATAGCAAATTAAATAAACTGAGAAAGTGAAAGGAGCTATGCTGTCGGTTTTTACATGGGTCTCGTGGTGGGCAATTTTTTTTGTGTAATGCGCGAGCAGAGAAGAGACGAGATGAGAATTGATGTTTACTTTTTAATTTGATAAGAGATAATTAGTAGTAATACTAAATAACAATTACATATGCTGTGGACACGTGCCTTGATGAAGAGATAAAATTCACATAAAAGTGCAATATGTGTATAATTTACATACACAATACATACATGATGTATTACATAGAGGTGCAACACGTGGTGGCACCTAACTCTTCTCTTTATATATATATATATATATATATATATATATATATATATATATATGATATGTCTTGATCATCTTTTGTTTACTTTTGATAAAAAGGCTACTTGTATGAAAATTTGAAAGGGTCTCTACTTTTCGATTAAGTGATGTGTTGCTGTAGAAGTGACGGCTGAGGAGAAGTTGAGAATACAAATTTTTTAGTATTTTCAAATATAATTCGTCTTTTTTTTTTTTACACAAGGCTTCCTCTAGTAAATATAGAAGATAAAAAATCCCTCTATTTCCTATGGTGACTCGAACTCAGCGCCCAAGCCACAAGGGACGAGATTATAACACATTTATTTTGATGCACAGAGTACATCAAAATCTAGGTTAAATATAAAAAATATTCATTTTAAAAATAAATAATCATCATTAAAAATTATCATTCTTAAAATCATAGTAAAAATATAAATTATCATTTAATAAAATATTCATTATAAATCAAAGAAATCTTCATTAAGAATATATTATAATAAATAATATGGGTACAATACTCTGTACACTATGTTACACGGTAGAAATTGCCCACTTATTCATGTAGCCGAGTGTATGATGTATGATGCAGTCGGAAATTACTTGCCAAGATTAAAAACTAATTATACACAATCAGCACATAACAAAATTACCACTACAGACACTAATTATACATATCCTAGCATCAAACAGAGAATAGTGGTGGTTGTAAATGCTAAGGCAGGCTCCAAGCTCTACGGCCTAGCTCGATCTCTTGTTGAATTTCTTCAGCCTTCCAACGAACATCACTATAATAAGCAAGAACTTCCCCTCGTCAGTCCATCTTCCGGAAAACCCGTACCACGCGTCCTTACATTGACCGTGGGGACTTATCTGCCTTTGGCAACTGTAGCCTACTGAGAATCCCACATTCCCGTGTGCGCTGAAACAATTATAAAATAAATAAATAAATCAGGATCTATCTTAGATAATAAACTCCGATGAAGATACCACCCACCTGATGACTTCAACGACGATGCTGAGCACGTTGAAGTTGAGAGGGTCGGTCTTCATCTCCCGCCTCTCCGTGATGCAAATAAGAAAGACGAATATGAAGAGGTAAGTTTGCTGGGAGAAGAGTATGTGTTCCCAGAACCTGGCGGCCTCCTTCTTGCTTGTGCTGTTTTCTTCCTTGATACTCCTTATTGGCAGACATGAAGTGTATGGATATGGAGGGAGGTACCTGTAACAAATTTATATATAGTACAGTGTATTTATATTTAATAAAATCACAAAATCTAATTTATAATAATAATACAATAAATACTCTAGTGGAATATTTCGTGTTCTACTTTTTTGACATTTCAGATTAATAAGAGACAAATTCCATCTCAACTGTAAGCCATTACTAGTATAATTTATAACACAAGGTCCGAATCTTATACTTAAAATAATTAATTTTATGATATCTCATTAAATATATTGAAAAAGACACACAAACCTAATTAGGTACTCTGTAGAATAAGATAAAAAGGAAAAGAAAAATTAAAAAAATAAATAATTTTTTTGGTAGTGCTTAATTCATATCCAAGAGTGAACACTACCATATATATACTAGTAGGTTGAACCTCCATTTACATGTAAGATTTTAATTATGTTTAACATGACACTCCACTTTCCCTTGTTCTAGAAAGAATCATGGACCTACACCTAGCTACCTGAATTTAGCAATCAAATGGAACAAGATATTGACATGCAGGATTAACCATCAAGCCAACCACATGATCGAGCAGGGTTGAGTGTGTTTAGATTATTAATGCATGAAACAGTAAGCCAGAAAAACAGATCGAAAGCAGGTTGGAAACCAGAAGAAAGATGAAATCGAGAAAGAACACTAACTCACATCATGAGTACAAACATCACCAATATAGCCGGAGAGAAAATCGACAGATCGAAAGCAGATTCCCCTGCATGCCTGGAATTCACCGCTTCGAACAAAAACCCCACCGCCTTCTGATACACACCCAAGCCACCACCAATTGCAAGCCCTTCATTATTCCATTCCAAGACACACAAACTCAGCATCTGCAAACCTATCAACCCCAAGACATGACTCATCCCCAGGTAAACTGTTTTCAGGCCCAACTCCTCGGAACTCTCCAACAAGCACCTGAACTCCTCTCTCCTCGTCACTTTCCCCATGAACCATATCGATAACCGCAGAAAAACAGGGTACATAGTGTTCCCCATCAGAACCTGTGGGATCAAAATCAGCATGAGCCCTGGATTGTTCTTGAAGGCCACCATGTTTTCGTTCGTCGGCAAAAAGCCGCAGTTTGAAAACGTGGAAACCGTAGTGAACACTGAGAAAGTCGACAGCTTAATCCCTTTCCTTTCCAAAACCCTTCTCGCGCCTGGGGTGGCAGTGAAGTAAATAGAGACTAGAATCGACCCCACTGCGTGGACCACGAGAAGGTAACACGAGACCACGCAGGTCAAAGTCTTGGTAGGTTTATTGTTACGAGTGTGGTTCGGAGGGATTATTGATATTGTTGTTCTTTGTTTGTGTTGTGGTGGCTTTTGCCTTTTGAAGCGTAGAGCTAGGCCGAGCATGGAGGTGAAGACTTCTCCTCCGAAGAGCATTAGGGCGGTTAAGAAGAGGAGCTGTGTGTTGGAGAAAGCCTCCATCTCAACAACGGACATGCTGGAGACGGTGGAGGCGGAGACGGAGGTGAAGAAGAGATTGGTGTCGTTCGGGGTAGTAATGGTTCTTGGCTTTGTGGACTTTAAAGCCAAGAAACCGAGGGAAGAGAGTGTGGTGAAATAGATGAGTTGTAACAGGAATGGGTTTACTTGAAAGAGTAAACCATGAAGAAGAGAGGAGAATATGAACTTCAGTTTCTTACTGAAATCATCAAAGTTGTTCATTTTTTTTTTTTTTTTTTTATAGTATGATTGAAATTGGTTTTAGATTTGAGGTTTATATAGAAACCACTTTGAGGTTGAGGATATCAAAATATATTAATTAATTAATTTTGTATTGTGGGTGTATTATTGAATTGAAATGCACCCGCTAAGTGTAATTAATTAATTTCATTTTCTTACTGAAATCATCAAAGTTGTTCATTTTTTTTATTTTTTTTATAGTATTGATTGAAATGGTTTTAGCTTTGAGGTTTATAAAGAAACCATTTGAGGTTGAGGATATCAAAATAAATTAATTAATTAATTTTGTATTGTGAGTGTATTATTGAATTGAAATGACACCGCTAAGTGTAATTAATTAATTAATAAAAATTAATAAACCATTTTTCTTAAAAAATTACCTTAATTAATTTCATTTTAAATTACCTTAATTAATTTCATTTTTTTAATCATAGTGTATCTTGTGCGCAACAAATATTCTAACCACGACTCCACAAGTAAAAAATCAACGTCGTCGATTACAACTATTTTCAAAGGCATTGTAATTTTCGTAAATTGTATTATTCGTAGGGGTGACTATTCGGTATGGACGGGTATCCGCACCCGAATTTTTCGGGTACCCGTACCCTAATTATCAAAAAAATTCATCCCATAACCCGACTCTTTTTAGTAAATCGGGTACCCAATACCCGGGCCGGGTAAACGGGTACGTTAGTACCCAAAATTACCCTAAATTTTTAATTTAAAAAAAAAATCAATAATAATATTCAAATTCAATGATTTATTTTTATCAACTAACAATAAAAAATTATCAATTAAAGTTTAAAATTGTAATAAAAAACAAAAATTATAATTAAAAACAATAAAAATATGTCATTTATTATATATATAATGTTTTAGATTTTTAATTAATATATTAATATATTTATAATTTTAATTTAAATAATTAATCGAGTATTTCGGGTATACCCGAACGGATAATCGGGTACCCTAATACCCAATATTTTTTAAAATGAATTCCATAACCCTACCCTTTACCCAAATTTATTGGGTACGGGTACCCAAAAACCCTTACGGGTGCGGGTATTTCGGTACAAACCCGAATACCCGAATAGTCATCCCTAATTATTCGTTTTGAAAAAATATCATGATAAATGCTAATCTGTTAATGTAGATCACTTCATTTCTATCTGGACACTGAGTTATGAGTTCTCTTGTCGAAGACATTTCATTTGATCGATCGGTTTACTCAAGTTGATGGCATATCCGACCGACCGGATGATCCGAACTAAAGAAAAATATGGAACTTCATACTCTAATAGCAAATGAGGTGAAAATCGCATGAACAAATGGATAATATCCTGTCAAATTCAAGTTTGTCGTGATTGTATACGTATTTTTTCTCAACAACTTCTGAGTTCATGATACTGAATTGGATAAAAATGGTGCCTAACGTACACGAGCACAACCACCAGCATCGCATATCAGGACCATCTTTTCTTCATCAATAATCTGGGTTGCCAACTCAGGCTGGAGCTTAGGATAGTGTTCCCTAACATATGATGCCGCATCTAAAGCGCGGTCAGCATCCACAAACGCAATGCAGCATCCGCGGAACCCTGCACCACTGAAACGGGCTCCATAAACACCTGGGGCTTTCACAAGGATCTCGTACATCTGAATTAGAGGCTCACAACCTATTAAAAACATTATCAATGCAAGATTTAGAAAAAATAAAGTTTGAGAGAGAGAGAGACCATAATGTCCACAAATGTATAATTTGAGCGAAACCAATAAGTAAATTGTTCCTAACTAAATTAACCAAATTATATGGTTTTGCACATGCGCTGTTGTTGTCTTCTAAGATTATAAATATCTCCTGGAAGCTTGTAATCACCTTACAAATAACCGCCGGTATCAGTAAATTTTAAATATATGACCGAGAATTTTCGTAATTAGACTAAACATCAGGGTACTTTCAGTAATTAACCATATAAATTGATCACGGAACAACAGTTTTTAAAACATGTCAGTAAGTCACGTCTTTATAGAATAATGTTTACGCTCATATATATCAGTTGAGGGTACTTTTTCCTTCTGAGTTCTGATTAACTGTTATATCAGAAGTGTGTGTATGTGTGTGTGTGTGTGTGTGTGTGTGTGTGTGTGTGTGTGTGTGTGTGTGAATATAGCAGGAAATTTTACCACTCTCATAATTGTGGATGGAACTCAAACCAGAAGCCGATATCAGCTTTCCAAATTCCTCTATATTTCCAGAAGCCCAAGCCTCAAGTCCTTGAATATTAATATATATGGTATCAATATAACAAGAGAGTCGATAGATATGAAAGAGTCATAATAACTAATAAGCCCAAGAATCATATACCCTTTACAACTCGCCTATTCTCTGAGAAATAATGCTCAGCTCTTCTTGCAAGATTGGGATCTAATTTGTACTGCATGAATACGCGAACATTTTAACTTAAAATTAAATCAAGGATCAGAATATGAATCTTAGAGGTTTAGGGGTTGTGCTATCTGATGTTGTAAACATGAGATGAACTTCGGATGGATGCTGCAAAATCAAGAAAATAGAGTGGCAATTTGTGTCGACACTATCAGGTTTACGTGTTATATATCTTATTTTATATATTTAACTAATAGATTAGTATGAAAATACT
Source organism: Euphrasia confusa (assembly GCA_954870475.1). Classification (NCBI taxonomy): domain Eukaryota; kingdom Viridiplantae; phylum Streptophyta; class Magnoliopsida; order Lamiales; family Orobanchaceae; genus Euphrasia; species Euphrasia confusa. The sequence goes on along the minus strand of OX940955.1, from coordinate 4,846,575 downwards.
TAAGATGACCAAGTGAAATGAGATTGCACAAAAACAAAGCAACACATGTGAGATAGGTAAATCATAAAAAATCAATTACTCCTATATAGAGTTACTATAGCAAATATGTATTCATTTTTTTCCAGAAAAATGATTTTTTAGCAGTTTGGACTAGAATAGTAAAAAGTGACAGTCGTGTAGTACCCCTTGTATATTGGTGAACTACTTGGCCTTTTTCAAATAGCACAGTACAATTCTAGGGTCTCAGATACATTTGACATGTAAATATGTAATTGTCCATAAAAATGGCTACAAAATGGTTTTAAAAAAAATGGGTTTGGTCAAATTGAAAATAAATTGCTGCGAGCTGCAATTATCACTAATCAGATTCCTATAAAAGATATCAGTGAACTTACGTATTGAAGAATAAAAGGCATGCCCAATAAAGCCAGGCACTTCAAGAAGACACATATCAACGCACCTTGTGCTCCTCATAAGCTTCTGGTTCAACTGTAACAAATTATACAGGTTCTCAAGAGATTAATGATCATTAATGTAGGAAGATACCCAACACAAAGAAAGCTATCACAAAGTACCATTTGATAGAAGAGCCTCTAGCCCATCATTCCCAGAAGCCCTGTAAGTAAGCACATTTGAAAAGGAAAAAAAGTTAATACCAAATTGACAGTTGTTCGTAAATAGAAGAAACATTGATTAGCAAAAAGTAAAGTTATCTCGAACTCATGACCTCAATCCTAGGTAATGAGTGCCTTTACCACTAGGCCACCTTACCTTCGTCAAAACGAAGAGGGAGATTAAATATAAACAAGGCAACTTTCACCTTTCTTTTCTTTAGGTTTTCTCTCCAAAACAACATACAAAATTACAAATTGAGCTTGGATTGAATGATTCCGTAGCTGACTGATATTTGAAATCTATAATAACATATTGATTTTGATTTACGACTTACGATGACTCTGAATCTTCCTTTTGGAACCCACCCAATAAGGGTTAATTACATAGGGTGCCCTAACTTTCAAAAGTACAAAAACTAGGCCCTGTGATTTATTGTCTTGCGTTTACCCCTCCATAAGCAACATTTCAAAACCCCTCCTCGCATTTATAAGATTATATACTTAGCCCCTTAATTTCAAAAAGTGTTTTCCTAATTGTAAGTATCCCATTCAATAATGAATGAACTTCGACATCATCGTATGCCCTGCTTTCAAAACCATTTCCTTCAATCAAAATGCATATTTCAGGTGCTCCCAAACACAGATTATATTACCTTGACTTTAAGCATTTTAGAAACAGAATAAAAGAGGCACTACTTATCATGTGATTAATGCAGCATAATTGTGATTTTCAGTCATTTCAGTCTCATTTCTCACATAAACGATTGCATAACAACAGAGTCTTACTGAAGCAGAACTTTTGCAGCCTGCCGACATTCAGCAACTCGGGAGTTGTACCCAGGGTTTGATATCAAAGCCTGCTTCAAGCCCGAAAAAGCCAGTAATATCTTGAACTTCTTCTTGGTCTCGTTCTTATGATTTTCATTCAGTTCTGGACTCCGTACAAGTTTGTGTTCTTTGGTCTGCGCATGAAAATGAGACTCAAAAAGAAAGAGTACTGAATGAATTGCAAAAAAGATACCTAGTAGAAATATATATGTAAAAGTAAATAAAAAAACAATGATAAAGACAGGTAATGATTTTGGAAAATGAATAAAAGGCATCATTTAACTGGAAAACCTATATGTACTTCAACTGAGGAAAATTTATGTACATAAATCATTCCCATGCATTGAACTTTATGACTTCAGAAACTAAATTCAAATTTATTTCCCCAAAATAAAAGGCAAACAATTACCTTGCAGTTCATACAAGTCAAGCAACCATAGCTTGAAAGCAGTATGGCTGATTGATCCAATATGCCATTTTTCAAACCCAAATATTCATTTTCAATTAACCTGCATTTTTTGGACAAAGTGGTAAAAGAATAAATGGGCTTATCCATTGGTGTGAGATAAACCAAAAAAAAGTGAAGAATTTTCAAGCCGGTGGGTTGATATTTTATTCATACTAGTAAGCAAATGCTACCCTCTCAGTTTGAAAGTAAAGGGGGAATTCAGTTGTTGAAATAATCTTTGCAAGTGAGAGTGAATAGAGAAAAAGTTGGCAAATTCATATTAATATGTATAAATTTTCATACCTATCAAACTCGATATTCTCCGTGGGAGATACTATAAGTTTATTGGCACTTTCGAAAGCCAGCAGGTAGGCCACACCAACCTGTCAAATAGAAATAAAAAAAAAAAAAAAATGTGTGTAACACATAGAACAACAACAAACCCTTCAAGGCAACTAATAAATAATTAAAAAAATCACATTGGACAAAGTTGAAACATGTCTATAATGTAATTGAGGTTCAGACCCAATTTCAAGCAGATGACATGATATTGATGCAAGGAAAAGTATGACTTACAGCAGCTGATGAGCTAAGGCCCGAACTATCTAGCCCCTCAGCACCACAGATATATCCAATGATGCCCTGCAAAATCAGAGTTAAGTTATTCTAAATTTCTAATTATAAGTTATCCACCTAAGAGATATGGAATATATATACAGAATTTCTACGCTTGAGTATGGAAGGAGAATTTGGAAAAAAGAAAACATAAAGCCTTATTACTTATTCTCTTAATTCATAACAATGCAGACACGGAGCTACCAAAATCAAAGGAAAACTCCAAGTCTTGAAAATTTCCTACAAACTACAAAGGAAAGGCAAGAAACGAACCCGTTTTACACAGTTCCCTGTCTTCTGCAATGCATAAAGTGCTCCTCTGGCATAATTTCCCCAGCCGCATTCCTCCTCTGAGCTACAATAAGTCTTCTCACAACTTGAATCATTTAATTTGGAAGCACTTATTGGGAATTGTTCTTCATCTACACTGTGGAAACCCAAGCATGCAAAAAATATTATAATGACTTTAGCTACATTCGGTTCTTCAAACGTAAACTGAAATAGAATGTGTGTACTAGCACTGGAATAAGTATGCGAATAGCTGATCGATATAACTAGGGAGAGTAGTAGACACAGGTTAGTAACAAAAGTTAAAGCTAAAAAAGGAGATAAAGGTTATATTACATCATTTGAAAAAATAGGAACAATGACCAAGTCATGTACAATTATAATTGGAATTCTAGAATCAGGGTAATGTGCTTGTGATCACCTGAACCTGACTTCTCCTTTGAACTGTGCTGATTGTATCCGAACCTACAAAACAAAAGGAAACAAAAATAAAAGAGGAAATAATTTTCATAATACAATTCTATCAATATGTCCACCACTAAAAACCATAGCACGTGAAGAAGTCCAAGAAAAACACATACTCAAAATTTTGCAGAATTTAAGTGTCTATGATACTTCTAGTCTAACCCATGTAATGAATGCAAAGATGCTCCCAATTAATCTATACGTCTCTAAAATAAAACAAAATGCAAAATCAATATAGTTTTCCAATAAATATAGTGATAGAGATTGGTACCTGAGAATCATATGAAGGAACAAACCCAAGAAGTATACCCTTGTCGATAGTCATAGCAGAAACAATTCCCCCCTTCGACAATAACAAGAAAAGCATCAACATTACAATCCAAAGTAGCAAGTAAACGCAAAACTCGCAAAGTTAAACGAGTCGGAGACCTAAAAGCGTGTACAATATTGATTAGTTAAGAATGTCAGGTGGATAATAAAAATGGCAATGCCTAAGCACAAGCACCTGATGATCAATATGAGCTCCGAGTGGGCAAATCCTATATGGGGATACAACCAATCTGACATCCTTAGAATCTCTACCAGAAATCGCGGAAACCTTCGTTCTAATTACATTCGACTGCAACAGATGAACAAAAAAATGGCAGATAATTTCTACATTTTTAGACGGTAAATTGCTACGTACGCTGAATCGGAATTCATATCTTGGATACGCCGTTTTCAACGGCGCGAGTGAGGTTAAGAAATGTTACCTCTGATTCAGAAGGCCAGCTCGTTGCGCCCATCGTCTCCCCGAAACTGGCGCCCAAATTTTTCAGTCCGATTACTCTTTACGAACTGTGTGGTTGAGAGAGAGAGAGAGAGAGAGAGAGAGAGAGAGTGAGATTTACTGTTTGGAGCTTCGTTTTCATCCACAGTGACATTTCGCGAACATAATCATCACTAGTAATTTTTGAATTTTTTATTTAGAAAATAATTATAAAATCAGTACAAATTTAAAATATTTTATAAAACTCCTATCTGTTATTTATTCACAGTTTCACACTTTCCACTCGAGATAAAAAAAAAAAAATACTACAGTAGTTTCACACTTTCCACTCGAGATAAAAAAAAATATACATACTCTGTATGAAATAAAAACACCATTAGAAACAACAAAAAACCACTTAACATTACAACTTTTTATTAATCACCCAAAATTTATACTAATCCAAAAAAAAAACTCAAATTGTAATCCATGTGCCTCCCCATTAAATTACATTGTTCAACAATTTTATATCATCAAATAAAACAATTTTGGTACAGTTTCAAATATTTTAAAATCAATATATTTGACTTATATATAGACACGTAGCAATATAATTGATATAAAACTAAATAGGGATTATTAGAGTATAATTTAGAACTTCTATGTTCAACACATTAATTTACAAATATGTTATTGCTATTAAAAAAACTTGAAAAAATGTATCCCTTCACGTTACCAAAATTATAATTGTCAAAATATTAGAGGAAAAATAAAGAGAGTATCTATCCCTTTTGATCATTGACAAATTAAAGTAAGTAGAATTATAAATTAATTTGCTATTTAAAAACGGTGGATACTGGATATGAGTATATGACACTTTTTTATTTTAATTTCAATTGTCCTAATAGGTTATTTGAGGTATGTTTGATTTAGCTTAAAATGTTTAACTTTGTACCATAATAACAGTAAGTTTTTCTTAAAAATAAAAATAATTACTCAAATCTAATTATAAATTTAAACAGCCCTATTCATTTTTTCATTATAAAAAGTCTATCGCGTCAATTTTACTGTTAATTTGTTAATATAGTTGACATTTATGATAAAAAAGAAACACGAAGTACAAAATTTGAATTATTCAAGATTGAAATGCAATATTGCTAATTAACCAAAAATAACATGGTGTTTAAGAATGCATATAGGGAGGGATACTTTATTAATTGGAGTAGTTTTAGATCATGATCCATTGTCGTGATTTGTGAATCTTAAGCATGTGAGAGTGTCTCCTAATTAACACAAAATCAATGCCTGATTTGGGGTTACCTTTTTGACTAAAAACTCCTAGATCCATCACTCTAATGGTCTAGGAGATGCTATTCCAGGTGCAATACACTTGGTGGCATATTAACTGTTGATGCATACACAATACACGTCGAATGGTGTGTGTGATTATATGTGTATTGAATATAATAATATTAAATCAACGGTTAAGATCTATACGGTGTACTCCACCGGGAGTAGCATAGATAAAACCTCACTCTAATTGCAATTTACAAGGTACTCTCTCCTTCTAATGATTTCAAATCCATGTGCCAACAATTCACGCACCAGATCTACGTACATTAAATTCGTACTTTTGTACGTATAAAATACAAATGAGTTTGACCAAAAAAAAATTAAAAGATTTAACTTCGAATATCTCACTTGATTAGTATTATTATTATTATGGTAAAACTTTCATAAATTAATACTCGATATATTAATAACATTTCTTAATTAATAGAATTTTCTAATTGTTTTCTTAAATAAAAAAAATATTTAATAAATTAATAAGTTCTCTAAATTAATAAAATTTCACGAGTTCAAAGCTATTAATTTATAGACTATTCTGCTATTAAAATATAAAAAATATGTTTAAATCGAATTAGGTGTCAATATGCTCATATCTAATGGTTTTATCTATGCTACACCCAAATTGATACTCTATATACTTAATTATAGTAAATTTAAAATAAATTAATATGTCTGCACACACAATCACACACCTCTATGGATTGTTGTAAATGTTGATTTTGGCAACAACGTTTTTGTGTTTGTGTTTTTTGTTTGATTTCAGGACTACAGGTTAGGAATCCTTCGTCAACGTCTTTGTGTTTGGAAATGGAGACTTGAGTCTCCACTTTTGATGTTGCGTGGAATCGGCGATTGGAGTCGCCGAAATTGGTGTTACATAGAAACAACGACCAGAGTCGCCGTTTTTGACAAAGACGAAGAAACGACGACTCGTGTCGCCGCTTTTGGTGAAGGCAAGGAAACGGCGACAACAGTCGCCGTTTTTGGTGTGTTGAGGAAATGGCGACCAGCGTCGCCGGTTTGTGGGCATGGAGATTTCCAGCGACTCACGTCGCCGCTTTGGAGAGTTACGGAAACGGCGACTGGAGTCGCCGTTTATGCAGCGCGACATGAAACCGGCGACTGGAGTCGCCGGTTTGGACAATGACATGAAAAACGGCGACTCGTGTCCTTAACAATGGAACCAGCGACTGATGCAATTGAGTACATTCAACGTGACTCCGTTTTCACTAAGTACTCAAATCAAGAAAATGAAGAATGGTTCCGTTGTTTACTACTTCAATGATATCGACGACCATGAAGACGATAAAATTTCGAAGCTTCAACATTTAGAGATTTTTACAAGAAATCGAAGATGAAGAATTAAAATCGATGGAGTCAAGATTGAATTGAAGTCTGATTTTGAAATTGAAGATTCAAGATTCAAGATTCAAGAATCAAAGATTCAAGATTCCAAGAATCAAGAATTCAATTTCCACAATAGTGATGTCATCCATGGAGAAGTGACATAAGCCAAGCATGTGACGAATGAGAACGTGCCACATCATCACCTCACATGTGCGGGCTACCTATATAAACCCATGGATTTCCATTTCATCACTTGACGATTTTGAGAGAACGAAATCTGATTTTTAGAATCGTATCCTACAGCTTCGAGCTTCGAGTTTGTGTAGTTTGCTTTTGCGCTGTGCGCCAATATTAGAGTTAGGAGATTTAGCTCTAGGTGCACTTGTGCTAGATTACAAGTTAGTGGGAGTTGTTGCGACACTCGGGAAACTTCTTGTAATCATTTTGCCTACCATACTCCGTGTAATAGTTTCGTTTTGTTTTCAATGAAATGAAATATATTACATAAACTTTGTCTCCACTTTTTATACTACGAACTAGTGTGAATGTGATCTTCGACTGAAGCTGCTGTCTGTGAGTTTAAGGCCAACTTCGCGAAAAGTTGGTATCATACGTCGAAGACGTAATTTCAATTGGTATCAGAGCGGGACGTCATACGTATAAGACGTGATCCGTTACTTGACTTCATATTTCCGCTACAATGCAGTCGTCTATGTTTGTTCAGAAACCGATTATGCTTACTCATCAGAACTACTCAAACTGGAAGGCCAAAGTTTCAGCTAGAATTAAGGGCTATGACTCTAGATCTTGGATGGCAGTGTTAGAAGGATGGGAACGTCCGTATACCGAAGATGCAGATGGTCTGAGAATTCCGAAACCGGAACGTAGTTGGACAAGAGAGGAGCATGACTTATCTACAGCTAACAGCAAAACTCTTCTACTTATTTGTGAATGGCTGGATCTCAGCATGTATCAGTTGGTTAAAAATTGCACCTCTGCCAGAGATGCATGTGAGACTCTACAAAGAACGTGTGAGGGAAGTCATGCAGTTAAGCGATCCAAAATCCGAACTATCACTGCTCAATTCCATCAACTCCGCATGAGGGAAGATGAAGACATAAATGACTACTTAGACAAGATCATGAGATATGTCAATGAGGCATTTGAACTGGGAGAAATCTTTCCTGCTCCCATGGTCTATGAGAAGGTTTTATCCAGTGTGAGCACTAGATTCGAAAGCAAAGTGCTAACTATTGAAGCACGCAACGACGATAATCAAAACTGGAATTATGCTGACTTGATGGCCGATTTGAGAAACTATGACTTGACTCTCAAAGTTCGAAGCAACCCAGATATGTCACTTGTCTACGAACCGATGACTGCTCTCAAGATTTCTGAGAAAGAAAAGAGTTCAAGAAACATGAACTCTCGAAAAACTCATTTGAAAAATGAGAAAACTGAAAGTAGTTTTTTCGCAAATTTGGATTAATCTGATGATGAGGAGGCTGAGGATATTGAGAGACTGATGAACTCAAATAATCCTGACAAACTTGCTGCACTGACTGAGATAGTCACGTATCTTGTGAAAAAAGAGTTTAAGAGAAAGAACCGTGCCCGAAATTTTCGAAAATTTCAGAAAAGTTCTAACTCATACCCAAATACTCCTGACAACCGAAATCAGGGATCGTCGACTGACAAAAAATTGAAAGGGACAAAACTTTCACCATACTCTTCTACTAGCAAGGATGTCTCTAAGATGCAATGCTATGCGTGTAAGGGATATGGACACGTCAAAAATGAATGCCCCGAACTTACATCGTAAGAAGAAGCTACCAGTTAGCTATGTTGTCATTGACGATGAGGATGTCATTTCTGAGAACGACGAGTCTGAAGACGATAACACTGATGACGATGAAGACAACGCTTTAGTTGTCACTTTTGGTGAAACATTTGATCTCGAAAATGTGGAGGTTGAAAACTTTGTTTTTGATGCATTTCTGAAAAATACTGCAACTGCTGACAACATCTTCCGTGTGGCGTCAGCAAACCGAAATTTCTGTGATGATGATATTTTCTCGGATGATGAATCCGTGTCTGAAGCTGAAGAGACAGAAATGACATAAGTGTCACAAACTGAAGTGGTATGTGTTGAGTTACTCACTCTGAAAGAGAGTCACTCTAAACTCGAAAACTTATATGATATTGCTATCGTTGAGAATAGCACACTGGAAGTGTCTCTGAAGTACTTGAAAGGATCTTTTGATGAACTCTCTGAAGAGAAACGCAACATGTCTGACGAAGTTGTTAGTTTAAAAAACTCAGTTGAGAAGACGAAGGATGAGAAAAAGAGGTTGAACAATTCTCTGACAATTCTTAAAATCAAATTTGATGATCTTTTCGAAGAGAAGCATAAGTATTTCAAAGAGGTTGTCGAACTGAGAGAAGTGTGTGAGAAATTGAGTTCTGAAAACTCAAAACTGAAAACGTCACTGAAAAAGGAGTCAACTGAAGTTAAGAAACTTCAAACCCTCTTCAAGAATTCAGATGCTGAAAATGATGAACTCAAGACTTCACTAATGAAAGCTCAAACTGACCTTGCTATGACCGACAAGGAACGTTATGTTTTGAAAGAAAAACTTCATATGACTGATTAGCTGTTGAGGAAGATGAACACGAACTCCTCTGTGTTTGATAACGCAGATTCGTACATGAATCCTAATCGCTATGGACTCGGGTTTCAAAAAGTGTTTGAGTCTATTTATTCTACACCCGAGAAGAAAGATGTGACTTTTGTCAAAGCTTCCAACGATCAGCCAGAGGATAAAAGTATGGATGATGCTGAATCATCTAAACGGAAAGATATTGCTGAAGGGAAGAAGATTGTTAAGTCTCCTGAATCTAAAACTCAAAAGTCGATTTCGACTTCTCACTCTGAATCTGAGACATATCAATTTCCGAAAAATATTGTGAAACATCCTCATGGTATCCTACAATATGAGAAGACGTTGCTGAAGAAGTTGGAAAAACCTCAGAACGTGAAGACTAACAAACAAAACTCTCGCTCTAAAACTGTCCTGGTCAAGACGTCCACAAAGGTTGAAACTCGTCAAAGGAGAAAGTATGTATGTCACTACTGTGACCAACCTGGACACATTCGACCATTTTGCTATAAGATGAAGGATGACATGAACAGAGAGTGTTATTGACTGTGAGGAAAAAGGCTGAGGTTGCTAAGGAAATGAAGAAACCCATTTCTTCAAATCCAAAAACCAAGAAAACTCTGAAAGCTGTGACTGAAAGAATCGGTCAAAATTTTGATGGGAAGAAGAAGTGGGTGCTTAAGTCCCAGAAGAGTGAAGTTAAACTTAACTCCATCACTTCAACTGACTAGAAACCAAGAGAACTAATTTTCTGCAATGTTGCACTAAATGCTACTGAAGCTGGCAACAAAGGCATTTGGTATTTTGACAGTGGTTGTTCCCGACATATGACCGACACAAAGAAATTCTTGAAAGAATATGAGCCGATGACTGGTTCCCCCGTGGTGTTTGGAGGGGGAGAAAAAGGTGTTGTCAAGGGAAAAGGAACACTGCACATCAAAGGATTACCTCCGATAAGAAATGTTGTTCACGTCAAGGGACTTGTTGCAAATCTTATTTCAATCAGTCAGCTATGCGATGAAGGATTTAATGTGAGCTTTGATAAGGAATCCTGCAGAGTTTTTGATGTCGAAGGAAAGTGTATCATGGAAGGTCCACGTGCTAAAAACAATTGCTATACAACTGAGTATAGTTGCTTTTCTGTGACCGTTCCCGATGAAGTTGATTTGTGGCACCAACGACTTGGCCACACTAGCACTCGCAATCTGAGTAAACTGGTTAAGGGGGAGATAGTTCGAGGAATCTCTCAACTCCCCAAAATCGAGAAGCGAGTGTGTGGTGACTGTCAGAAGGGTAAGCTGACACGAACTCCTCATCCAGCACTTCCGACACTCATGAGTACTTCAGCTCCTTTCGAACTTTTACACATGGACTTGATGGGTCCAATGGAAGTCAAAAGTATAGCAAAGAAAGAATATGTGTTGGTTGTTGTCGATGATTTCTCTAGATATACTTGGACAAGATTCCTGGCGTCCAATAATGAAACTTTTAATGCTTTCAAAGGCATAGTTAAATGGATTAGAACAAATCATGAAGCTAAGGTGAAGAGGATCAGGAGTGATCATGGAACAGAATTTGAAAATTCTAGCTTCAATGAATTTTGCCTGATGAAGGGAATTCACCACGAATATTCGGCCCCAAAAACGCCTCAACAAAACGGGATCGCCGAACGCAAGAATCGAACACTGCAAGAGATGGCTCGCGTGATGTTAATTTCGAAAAATCTTGCACGAACTTTTTGGGCAGAGGCCGTCTCTACAGCTGGCTATATTTTGAATCGAATAAGTATTCGATCTGGAACAACCGCAACTTCCTATGAACTTGTCAATGGAAAGAAACCTTCAGTTGCACACTTTCGTGTCTTTGGCTGTACTTGCTATATTTTGAAGGATCGTGATCCTCTGAAGAAATTTGAAGCCAAAGTTGATCGTGGTATTTTTGTTGGCTATAGCCAAAATAGCCATGCTTATCGTGCCTACAATCTTAGAACTAAGAAAGTCATCGAAACCGTGAACATCAATTTTGATGAACAAGACTTTCTAGGGAAAGATGTGGATACTGATTGGGTTAAAGAGGGAATTCTGGAATATCAGACTTTTCCATCAACACCCACAACTGTGACTTCTGAAAATGCTACTCCAATTACTTCACCTGAAGGTGGAGACTCTAGCAACCAAAATGATGATACTTTATTGACTGAGGATGACGACGATGATCAAGTTGAAAATCCGGCTCATGCTCCGCGGGAAGCCCCGGGACACATTAAAAAACGACATCCTCTGAAACAAATGATCGGAAATCTGAACGAGCGGACTACACGCTCAAAGAAACCGACTAATTCTCCAGATGAACTCTACAACATTTGCACTTCTGCAATATGTAATGAAATCGGCATCTCCTGCTTTCTCTCTGAAAATGAGCCGAAAAATTACAAGGAAGCCATGCAAGATGATTTTTGGATCATGGCCATGCAAGAAGAGTTGAATGAGTTCACACGAAACAATGTTTGATCCTTAGTTCCCATAACTACAAATATCAATGTTGTTGGAACTAAATGGATTTTCAAGAATAAAACAGATGAGCATAACCAAGTTGTCCGAAATAAAGCTCGTCTTGTTGCACAGGGATATGCCCAAGTGGAAGGCATTGATTTTGATGAAACCTTCGCACCGGTCGCACGAATTGAATCCATCAGACTTTTGATTGCTATTGCATGCCATCTTGGCATTAAACTTAGACAGATGGACGTCAAAGCTGCCTTTTTGAATGGTGTGTTGGAAGAAGAAGTCTACGTAGCTCAACCTAAGGGGTTCGAGGATCCTAAAAAGTCAAACCATGTCTACAAGCTTCACAAAGCTCTTTACGGTTTGAAACAAGCTCCTCGTGCTTGGTATGGGTGTCTGACGGACTACCTACTAAAATTTGGTTTTGTACGTGGCTCAGTCGACAAGACTCTATTCTTGAAGCGTGAAGGCAAACATATGATGGTTGCCCAGATTTACGTTGATGACATTGTCTTTGGTGCTACTTGCTCCAAGCTCGTGAAAGCTTTCACGGAATCCATGTCCTCAACTTTCCAGATGAGTCTTGAAGGGGAGTTACATCAGTTTCTCGGACTTCAGATTTCTCAACGACCGGATGGGATATTCGTGTCTCAAACTAAATATGCGAAAAATATGGTCGAGAAGTTTGAGATGCATCATGTTAAGCCTGCCAAAACTCCCATGGCAACTACTGAACGCCTTTCTAAGTCGACTACAAGTCGAAGTGTTGATCAAACTCTCTGTCGCTCTATGATTTGGAGTTTACTTTATTTAACCGCTACACGCCCTGACATTATGTTTAGTGTTTGTATGTGTGCCAGGTACCAAGCTGATCCAAAGGAGGACCATCTACGAGCTGTGAAACGGATATTCCGCTACATCTATGGAACTTCTGATCTCGGTCTTTGGTATGCATGTGACACCACATCAAATCTCGTCGGTTTTTCTGATGCGGATTGGGCAAGCGATACAGATGAAAGAAAGAGTACCTCCGGATGTTGTTGCTTCCTTGGCAATAATATCGTTTCTTGGCATAGTCGAAAACAAAATTGTATTGCACTATCAACTGCCGAGTCGGAGTATGTTGCAGCTGGAAGTTGCTGTACTCAACTACTATGGTTGAAACAAATGTTGAATGACTATCTTCTTGAGAGTGCTCCATTGGTGCTGTATTGTGATAATCAAAGTGCTATCAAAATCAGCGAAAATCCTGTCCAGCATTCAAGAACTAAACACATCGACATTCGGCATCATTTCATTAGAGATTTGGTTGATCGTGATATAGTCAGTCTACAGCATATTTCAACAGAAAAACAGCTTGCTGACATCTTTACCAAACCTCTTGACTTTGAGAGATTCAAAACTCTAAGAAATTCTCTCTGCATGTGTTCTCTCTAAGAGTTCACGGAAAAATTTTGAAGTCTGAAAGATTATTTTCTTTACTTCTGAATATGCACTCGGAATCGTCGTGGACTAGTCTGATCAGACAAACATGGATTCGAGGCCGCTTTAGTCTTCGAACCCAAGAGTATTTATTCCGCTGAGTGCAAATATGTGAACATGTCTTACAACTCCTCGCTTCATTTGCATAGATCCATAAAGCCAAGTAACGGAGGACGCCGGTACCCCCGGCTCCCCTCTTCGAAAGGTTGTACATGGACGCTGAACTTTAAGACACTCTCCTATCACACGTCGGAGGACGCAAGTTCACCTTGCTCCCCTCTGACTGTTGTAATGAGTGTCTATTACATTTCATTTAAAGCTGAAACTCGTCTGGAGGACGTCGGTTCCCCCGACTCCCCTCTGATTGAAGTAATGTTAGTTCCTGAATGGAGTGCCTTAAGTGTTCACCTTGCACTTACGAATTAAAATCTCTTGTGCGGTGCAAACTCATCAAATATGTTTCGACGAAACACGACAGCTTCCTAGTGATTGTTACGAAGGACAAGTAAACATGTCTATCAACATACTTCGGTCCATCTCACCGGTTTTTTACTTCGAGAGAAATTTCATTAACTCAAAGTTGTTATCACCTTGTGTGAAAATTTTTGTTTTGGAAAATGATGATACGTGGACTCTTTTCTGGGAAAATATTTGCTCTTCACTGCCTAATATCACCCCTCGAATCTCCGCTAAAATGTGTTTGAATGTTTGTTGTGTGTTGAACACTTGAATGACTAACTCGGGATGTGTTGTTTTTGTTTTGGTATTTTTGTAAGTTCATGTTCAGTGCTACGTGGTTTATCATCTCGGGAGTTTAAACATTGAGTGTAGCGACGTCCAAAAGTTAAACATCAAAGTGAGTTTCGCAAAACCGGAGACTGCCATTTCCGGAGACTCCATTCGCCGAAAAAAAAAAACGGCGACTCGCCGAAAACGGAGACTAACATAAACGGAGACTGACATATACAGGAGACCTCGAATTCCGGAAAACCAAAACCGGAGACTCTTGTCTCCGCTTTTTCGGCGACTTAAGTCGCTGGAATTCCGGAGAATCCCAAATTCCGGAGACACCAAAACCAGCGACACTAAAAACGGAGAATCCCTCAAAACCGGCGACTCACAAAACCGAAGACTCGGACTTCACAACTCAAACCAATGGCTCTCAACTTCGTTTTTCAACCCTAGGTTTGATTTTCGTTTTTAATACTTTTCTTTTTATTATTTATTAATTTTTGAAAATTATTATTTTAATAATATTTTCAAATTAATATAATTTTGTTCGTCTAATGGGCTTAAGTTTTCTTCTTGAGATGGGCTTTTTACAGGTTTTGAGCTGTGTATTTTTCATACGGACGGGCGGCCCAAAATTTTTCCTATATATAGGCCCTGGGTGGAACCTAATTCGTTTACGCTTACATCGAACTCTCGAACTCTCTCGCTTTCAAACTCTCAGCTTCTGAATGCTAGTTCTACTTTTCTTAGGTTCTTAGTTCCTTTTCCGTTGCACCCGGCAACTCTAGCTTTGCGCATCCGGCGCCCTGTACTTTGTTTCGCCCAGCTCTCAGCTCTCGGTTTCTTAACTCTTACAATGGCTGCCAAGAACTTTGATGATATGATGGCTGACATGACTGCGTATCTCAACGAACAGTTCCAGAATGCCCCTTCTCCTAAGTCCAAGAAGGCTGCGTATGAAGAGCTTCAAGCTCACTTGGACAAAGTTGACCGTCGCAAGGCTTCCTCGACTGAACCTTCGCTTGACTTATCTAAATCTACAAAACCGGCTCATTCCACTGCTCGTCAGCTGAGCAAAGATGGAAAATCAAAGGAAGTCTCGGTTCGCATTTACAAGGGTTTTGTAAATAAGACTGAATATAATCGGTTACTCGCAGATGGCGAGATAACTAAAGACGGCAAGAAAGTTGTCAAAATCCCTTCGTCAGCGACTGTGACTGCTGACACTGCTCCAAAGGTTTCGAAACCCACAGCTTCGGGTAAGAAATCGGCGACTCCAGCTGGGAGTGCCGAAGGAAAGAAACCGTCTGCCAGTGGAAGTGGTGTGAAAACAACCACTCCAAAGAACTCTGGTGGGACAATCGCGAAATCTAAAACCCATAGCTCTCAAAAACCGCCTGTCGTACCTCACTCCTCGGGATCAGCTGGATCCCAAAAATCGACTGCTGCCTTCAAGTATATTCGAAGGTATGACGAGTGTCCGAAGGCTTATTCTCCCGATTTCTTCACCCCAACTGCTGAACGTCGGCATAAACTGATTGCGAAGATGCCTATCTTCACCGATCGCACCATCCTCAAGGAGGACTATGACAGATATGGAATCACGGATTTCCTGAATAAGATGCAGCTATTCGACTCTGTGCATCTAACTTATCGTTACTCGATTCCAATTATTCATAAGTTCTTCGCCAACCTATCTCCGGAGTTTGCTGATCCGAAGAATCGTTTATATGGTTGTTTTGTGTTTCGTGAGAAACTTTACAAGTTCCGTCCCTTCTCCATTAATCAATTCCTGAAACGTATGGACATTGACGCGACTTGGACGACACCATCAGCTGCTGAGAGAGCTGACGACTTGAAGGTTGGCACTTTTGTCACCCAAAAGAAAGTCAAGTCTGCATCGCCACCGCCGGCTAAACTGTCGGCTTTCTATGGAATTCTCCATCGACTGGGGATGTCGAACTGGATTGCTAATCCAGATCCTGCTGTGATGACCCCTGAACTTATGCACTTGATCTTCCGTCTCGGCTGCGGTGACCAGGTCGATATTGGCCAACTCATTTTCAATGACTTGTGCAAAATTGCCAAAGCCACGGATGAGACTATCATTCGGCAAGCTGAGTTGCCTGATGCCTAGAGAATCCATCTTACTCATCCGTGTCTGATATACGAAATGCTGCATGCCCAAGACTTTGTTCCCAGCACCGACATTGAAAAGAAGATGAAGAAGAACGGAGCTGTGAAGATCACTGGCAAGTATCTTAATCCGAATAAACGCGTCATCGATCTTCCCTGGACTTCGACTGTTGACAAGAATGCACTTCCGGAGATAGTCACTCCGCCTCCGTCGCCGAAGTATTCCAAGAAACCCGGCTCATCAGAATCCTTATCATCCTATCCATAGCCATCGTGCTGTGGTACCGTCAGCTTGTGTCCAAGAGTTCTACTCTGACACTTTGACATTTGAAAAACGTCAAGCTGAACATGCTCTTGCGTACAATCGGATGATCGATGCCCAAGCTAAATAAAAGCTATCTTTTCAGAAACTTCAACGCGAGATCCAACAAGGGGGAGGACTCGGTAGTGTTGGGACCTCCGATGCGAGTTTGAAAGATACTTTTATCTTGAAGATGGTAAGGGACGCTATCCAGGAAGCTCATGTGCAGCTGTACAAAGGAAATCACATTTCTGTTGAATGTGTGAAAGATGATGGTGAGAAAACGGACGAGGATATTTTTGAAGGAGTGATGGATATTCGAGATAAGGGGAAAGCGAAGGTTGGTGAAACCTCAAATCCAGAGGCGTCGCGCGCGATGCCGTCTGATGGACTAAAAGATCAGGATGATGACGATGTCAATGTTTTGGATGTTGAGGATGAAGATGGAAATGATCTCGGCGAGTACGAGATTTTTGGGTTAGGTGATGAGTCTGATGGTGCCGATGAAAAAGAAGACTCAAGTTCTGATGATGGCTTCAGCTACGACGATGATGAAGATGAGGTGATCGAGAGTCCAGTACGCACATCATCTGGATCACCAAAAGCTGATGACTAGTAGCCGCAGTATCTTCTTCTTTCAAGTTTTTCATTTACAAGTTTTTTTTTATATAACTCTTGAACTCGTACTTTGATTTTGGTTGTTGAACTATGAATTCGTGTTTTTCATATTTTGCTATCTTTTGAATATTGTTTTGATTCAGCACTTGGTGCATATTTGATATTTTGGTTTGAATAATTTTTCTAAGTTTTTGCTTACTTGCTTTGATATATTTTATGGTTTTTCATTGATTGATTGATTGATGTTTTTCCATCTTTTTACTTAGTTATTTTTGTTGATGGATCTGATTGAGGGGGAGATACTTGTATCTCGTTTTACTTGACCTTGTTTTTATGAGTTGTGCCAAAAAGGGGGAGATTGTAAATGTTGATTTTGGCGACAACGTTTTTGTGTTTGTGTTTTTTGTTTGATTTCAGGACTACAGGTTAGGAATCCTTCGTCAACGTCTTTGTGTTTGGAAATGGAGACTTGAGTCTCCACTTTTGATGTTGCGTGGAATCGGCGACTGGAGTCGCCGAAATTTGTGTTACATAGAAACAACGACCAGAGTCGCCGTTTTTGACAAAGACGAAGAAACGGCGACTCGTGTCGCCGCTTTTGGTGAAGGCAAGGAAACGGCGACAGCAGTCGCCGTTTTTGGTGTGTTGAGGAAATGGCGACCAGCGTCGCCGGTTTGTGGGCATGGAGATTTCCAGCGACTCACGTCGCCGCTTTGGAGAGTTACGGAAACGGCGACTGGAGTCGCCGTTTATGCAGCGCGACATGAAACCGGCGACTGGAGTCGCCGGTTTGGACAATGACATGAAAAACGGCGACTCGTGTCCTTAACAATGGAACCAGCGACTTATGCAATTGAGTACATTCAACGTGACTCCGTTTTCACTAAGTACTCAAATCAAGAAAATGAAGAATGGTTCCGTTGTTTACTACTTCAATGATATCGACGACCATGAAGACGATGAAATTCCGAAGCTTCAACATTTAGAGATTTTCACAAGAAATCGAAGATGAAGAATTGAAATCGATGGAGTCAAGATTGAATTGAAGTCTGATTTTGAAATTGAAGATTCAAGATTCAAGATTCAAGAATCAAAGATTCAAGATTCCAAGAATCAAGAATTCAATTTCCACAATAGTGATGTCATCCATGGAGAAGTGACATAAGCCAAGCATGTGACGAATGAGAACGTGCCACGTCATCACCTCACATGTGCGGGCTATCTATATAAACCCATGGATTTCCATTTCATCACTTGACGATTTTGAGAGAACGAAATCTGATTTTTAGAATCGTATCCTACAGCTTCGAGCTTCGAGTTTGTGTAGTTTGCTTTTGCGCTGTGCACCAATATTAGAGTTAGGAGATTTAGCTCTAGATGCACTTGTGCTAGATTACAAGTTAGTGGGAGTTGTTGCGACACTCGGGAAACTTCTTGTAATCGTTTTGCCTACCATACTCCGTGTAATAGTTTCGTTTTGTTTTCAATGAAATGAAATATATTACATAAACTTTGTCTCCACTTTTTATACTACGAACTAGTGTGAATGTGATCTTCGACTGAAGCTGCTGTCTGTGAGTTTAAGGCCAACTTCGCGAAAAATTGGTATCATACGTCGAAGACGTAATTTCAATTGTGTATGTATCCAACGGTTGATATATAACTTGGAGCATTGCTCAATAAGTAGCATCTCCAATACCATGTATAATGAATGCAGAAATTATAGTAGTATTAGTTTGTATTATAACGAAAGTAAAGAGTATTAGTCAAAGTACAGTAAAACCTTTATAAATTAATAGTCTCGAAATCGTGAAATTTTATTAATTTAAAGAAATTATTAATTTATGGAATTTTTTTTTATTTAAAAAACCAAGTTGGGACCAAAAATTTCTATTAATTTAAAGAGATTATTAACGTATCGAGTATTAATTTATAGAGATTTTACTGTAGTTAGCTCAGTTGGTTAAACATTTGAATTGAAGACTTAAAGGTCAAAGATTTGAACTCGAAACATTTCAATTGATCTAGACAAAAAAAATAAAAATAAAAATAACAAAATAAAGAGTATACAGTAGTAAAAATTTTACTTTCCATTACATTTTTCGTTGTTAGCAATTAATAAGACATTGGATACTTTAATTTAGTTGAAATAATGATTGCCTTATTTATTAAGTAAAAGTCTTTTTGCCACCACCCGCGGAGGACTGGGAGGTTAATTACTGCAGAATCACATTCGAAGCAGTCAAGTACTTTAGTACGGAGTATAGTTTATATACAGTATTGACATTTTTTTAATCCAAGTTTCTTATACTGTATTTTTTTGTACGTACTAAAAAATATTTGTGTAAAAAATATATACTCAAAATAAAATAATTGTTAATAAACTTTATAAAGTGAATTAAAATAAGAAAAAAATAATCATTATCTCATTTTAAGAGTGTCATAGTAAGTTAGAATACTTAAAAAGTGCATATTTCTATTCAGAACATACTCCTACGTAACATATATTTATATTTACTTTTGAGTTTTAAAATAAATTATACATACATTTTCATTTATTTTTAAAATTTTATTCACAATAAATTTTATTTTCATTTTAAATATAATTTTTTTATCAACATGATAAAAATAACTTTTTTTTTTTAATTTCTATTCCCCTAAAAATGTGAAATATTATGACAAGAAAAAGTACACACAATTTAAAATAAGTTGATGACTAATTATAAAGTACATTCTTTTGTATCTTAATTTAAAATGTGTACTGAAATTTGGTGACTAATTAATTCATTTGGATATTTTATTAAGTACTATTTCATAAATAAAGTATATTAATTTAACTTTAATGTAATTTTAGTTATTTAATAAAAAAACAAATTTGGTTAAAAAAATTAAAATTTGCATAACTAAAATATTGCAAATACTTATAAAATACATAAAAATTGAATATGATATGTATCTTCTTACTTAAATATAACTTTTTACTTAGTCTACCAAAAGAACATCCAAACCCACCAAGCCATAAGATGTAACGAAAACATTCAATCAACATCTCCACAAGAAAAAATGTTACATGTCACGACAAAGTTTATGAAATGTTGTCGATGAAGTGGATGAAATTCCTTGAAGTGAATGAATTGTTTTTGAGCAATTGAATGAAAATGAAAATAATATTATTAAGTAAAGAGAATCCTATTATAGTTTTATTTATTTTTGCATTGAAATAATTTTTATAAGCACATTAGTTTATCATAAATAATTACACATCAATAAAAAAAAAAATCTGTTATTGAAAATCGGTCAACTTTACATTGATTTTTCATTTGTCTTTCATTGTGTAGTTTAAGATTTTAAACAGAACTCCGAGGGTAGTTTAGTCATTCGACATCTCAACCCTCTCCACTATAAAAAAGCACTTCACTCTCTCTCCCCAAAGCAGAATTTCAGCCCTCCACCGATGGATTCGGCCGTCAAGAAAGTCAACATGATCGCTCGGATCGTACGGCTGAGGCAGGTCGTCCAGCGCTGGAAAGCCAATAGTCTCACGCGCCGCCGCCACCGCCCGTCCCTCCGCCACTCTTCGGATCTCACCGAGCTGACTGGTTCGAACCGCAGAATCCCCTCCGGCTCACTCGCCGTGTACGTTGGCCCGGAGCGGGTCCGATTCGTCATCCCGACCCGGTTCCTGAACCTCCCGGTCTTCTCGGCCCTCCTCCGACAGGCCGAGGACGAGTTCGGGTTCCAAGGAACCGGCGGCCTTGCTCTGCCGTGCGAACCGGGATTCTTCAGGGAGGTGTTGCGGTTACTGGAGGACGACGAGAGGAGGTTTAGAGGGATGGGGCTGGACGACTTCGTGCACGTGATTTCTGAATCGGTAAATGACATGTCATCTTGTAAAGAATCTTGGTCACGTGCCTTCACACCATTGCTTCACAAAAATAGGGTTTTATCGAATATTTAATACCTCTCTATCTCTCTCCTTTAGGCTATTTTTTGTTCTCAGATGTAATTTATAATTGCATATATATATATTCATGTCATCTAATACGGAGTATATGATAATCTTACAAATAAAATAATAGTACCAAAATTATATTTAAATTTTATTTGCAATTAACAATCTTACTAGGGTTAGAAAATAGCCGAGTGGCTTGTTCGCGTTTAGAATGGAGTTAGGCAATTCGAGTTTAATCAATTTGTTATGGCAATACTTAGAGTAAGAAATGATATTTTAACTAATAACAATTTACAAACTTTTTTAATTTTGTACTGTATTAATAACTTCAATATGGTATTAGATCAAGTTCTAATTAAATTTTTTACTTGCCAAAAGAGCTTTTGACACATATGTCAATGAGTAAAATGGACAAAATCGAAGCTACTCGTAAAAAAAAGTCTAAAATATTTTAATTTAAATAATATTTAATTAATAATAATTAATTTGAATTGTTCAAGATTGAGCATTTTATTTTATTCTCGAGACGGATTAAAATATTTTAGGGTTAATAGCACATAAAATCTTCACCTTTACTTCATTTTGCAAAATAAACCACATCTTTTTAATGTTGCAAAATAAAATATATCAAAAATATAAAATATATTTTTTGTAATTTTTTTAAATATTTAAATTAATTAATTTAAAATGAGATGAATTTAATATATTATTTATATTATTTTACAAATAATAATAAAAGTTGTGATTTATTTTGCAAATGAAGTAAAAGTTGTGGTTTATATGCTATTAACCCAATATTTTATTGGTATTTTAATTTAAATAATACTCCATGCGACCATTAATAATGTCAATAGATGTCATACTTTTGTTGCACACATAGTTTAAAAAAATTGTTATTTTTTTAATTTTTTAATTAAAAGGTAAAGAGTAAAAATATATATTAAAAGTGAAAATTAAGGTAGTTGTGAATAAAATTTAAAAAGTAGGTGAGGATAAATTAAAATAAAATTGTATATTAAAATTAAAAAGTTAGAATAATTATTTACGGGTGTGTCAACTATTGTTGGACACCCGTAAAAAAAAGTATGTAAGTGTTTTTGGATCCAGAGAGTAGTTAATTAATACTCCCTCCTATTTTTATTATTTGACGTTTTGGCTTTTAAGATTTTTTATTTTTTATTTGTCGTTCTAAGATTTTTTTACTTCTTAGTCCTTCATTAATTACTATTTAATTGATTATCAGTAAATAACTTTTTTTTTATATAAATTAGAAAGGGGAGAGAGAAGAGTTTAAGAGTAAAAATTAAATAATTAATAGAATTAAATAGGGTTAATTTAGGTAGTTAAAATTATTATTAAAAAGTGTGCTGAGCTTAGGACGACTTTTAATAAAAATATGAGGGAGTAATAATTAATTATTCAAATATGAACAATCGAATCAAGATTGAGCATTTTATTTTATTCTCGAGTCAAAAATTCCGTTTAAATTTTAATTAAGATATTTTAATTTATTGGTATCAAAGTATTTTATTTTATTCAGTTAAAACAAGTGAAATTTTGAGATTTGTCTTTATCATCAGTAATTAATTATAGAGGAATAGCTTTCAAACAACATTTGACTGGTTTATACGAGAGTCACTTTGTACTGCTTTTAATCAGAGCCTCACAAATGCAGTGTGTCATTAAACACTAATCAATTGTCCTTTACAAAAATTATTTTATTACTAATCACGCATAATCTGTAGTGGTCTAAAAGCTGGATTTTTTTTGAAGTGGATGATAATTACTCCGTACATTTGTTTTTCTTCAAGAAATACATTTTTTTTCGATAAATTGATCAAACTTTAATCTTTTAATTGAGAAGGTTATCGACGATTCCAATCACAATGTAGTCACAAAATTCTGATATAAGGGTTATAAACATGAAAATATGGCACATCACAAAATTTATACAACACAGAACAAAAAATTATAAGGTCTTGATAAATGGGCAAATTATGCCCATGACAAAAATCTCTTTAAAAAATTAATTAAAAATTTTGTATTATATTTAATTTATTGTTAATTACTTATTAGGATAGCTTACATTATATTTAACATATATTGAGTGAAAAGATATAAATATAATTTTTTAGTTAATATTATGCATATTTATATATATTCAAGTTAAAAAAATATATTATCTAGAAAAATATATTTTAAAAATATAAGAATAAAAAATAAAATTAATATTTTTACATAAATATTTAAAAAAATTGTATTATATTTTATTTATTGTTAATTACCATTAGGATAACTTACATTATATTGTGAAAAAAATATAAACATAATTTTTTTAGTTAATATTATGCATATTTATATATTCAAGTTAAAAAAATGTATTAACTAGAAAAATATATTTTAAAAATATAATAAGAAAAGATAAAATTAATATTTTTACATAAATATTGTATGAAACATCATTATTTCAATCATACAGAAAAATAAAATAAAAGTATTATTTATATATGAATTTGGGCTCATATACAATTACCGGAAATCATGTTCCACTCGTCTCTATCCGGTAATTATGCATCTTAAATTATACTTTAACTAGTCATCTTGCTTGTGCGATGCATTTGTATTAAATTCAACTTTCTGTTACTCGGATTATTGCACAAACTGCTTAATCTTAATATTTAACATAAACTAATTTTAAATGCAGATATTGATAATGGAAAAATAAAGATTAAGTCTAATTGAAATAGTACAAATAATTTATTACAATGATATTACAAATTCTGGAATATTTCTTTATAGACTACATTAGTTGTTCTATTCGTAAGACGTCCACGATGATCACAAAGCAGAAGCTTCAACCCGGTCGTGTTGGTTACTCTAGACAACGCAACGTACAATTGACCATGGGTAAATATTGGATTCTTCAAATATATTGCAACATTTGTCAACGACTGACCTTGACTCTTATTAATAGTCATGGCATATGATATCATAATCGAAACTTGTCTTCGTTGGAAAGAAAACGGGAATTTGGTATCCGAGGGCGTCAGGGCAATTCGAGGAATAAAGACCATTTCCCCAGAATTATTTCCTCCTAATACTTTCGTCTGGATAATATAATTACCAAGTTGTGTTATAACCATCCTAGTCCCATTGCATAGTCCGACAGAGGCATCCATATTCCGCAACAACATAACGGGCACCCCAACCTAATAAGAAACAGTTGATGCATCAATAACTATATATTTACTCATAACAGCATTTCATACATTCTTTAATTATATACAATAAAAAGAATATGTCATACTTATATAAATTGTTGCTTAAATAAAAAAAGGATTTTAATATATATATATATATATATATATATATATATATATATATATATATATATTTAATTAATATAATTATATTTTAGTAAAAAGTTTATAATAATACCAACCTTCAACTTCAGCTCATGGTTTGGTAGTCTGGAACACTTGATGGTATTTAAAAACTCAACTGAATGCATTTGATCAAACATATTATCTCCGCGTTCGGAAGGCACAACACTATCCGAAATCAGGTAAATTCTTTCGCCCGTATTATGCATCGCAACCATGTAATCGTTGATTTCATAAATGTCAACGTTGTAGACGGAATAATAAAGGCCGAGATCCCGTACGATATCATAATCGGAAATTGTCTTCTTTGAAAAGCAAACGGAAATTTTGTATCCGAGTGCGTCAGGGCAATTCGAGAAATAAAAACCATTTCCCCAGAATTATTTCCTCCTAATACTTTAGTCTGGATAATATAATTACCAAGTTGTGTTACAATCATCCTAGTACCATTGCATAGTCCGACAAAGGCATCCATATTCCACAACAGCATAACGGCCACCTCAACCTAATAAGAAACAGTTGATTTATCAATAACTATATATCATGTCACAGCATTTAATTAATTTTTTATTTATTTATGTATATATATATATATATATATATTTTTTTTTTAATTAATAGAATTAGATTTTAGTAAAAAGTTTATAATAATACCAACTTTCAAGTTCAGCTCATGGTTTGGTAGTCCAGAACTTTTGATGGTACATATTTAAGAACTCAACCGAATGCAATTGATCAAACATATTATCTCCGCGTTTGGAAGACACAATACTATCCGAACTCAAGTAAATTCTTTCGTCCGTATTATGCATTTCAACCATGTAATCGTTGGTTTCATTAATGTTATCCAGGGTCGGCGCAAGTATCGCTCATTCTTCTAGAAAATTGGTATCCCCCATGTGTTTGTTTCACTTAAAAGTGTGTCGTTGTTTTTCATAAACCCGAGTCGTTTCTCTAAGGGAGTAATACGATCGGAGAGTGTAATTAGTTTGGATTGATTGTCGAAAGTATAAAAGAAAGCATAAAGTACAAGTAGCAACTAAAGGGGGGTTTCAAAGTTGGAGTTTAAATGATAGCTAAAATTAAGAAAGCAATAAAAGTAATCAAACGAGTTTTTAGCAAGAATGAACGAGGTTAGGGGAAGGGGTCGTATTAGTTGAATTTAAGGCCGATTTTCTCCACATGAAAGGGTTGTTAAGTTAAATGTGTCATCTCTCATGTCGACCTCAGTTATACCCAATCCGATATTCAAACTTTGGTCCCCACGAGATTCCCCACGATTTAACTAACAACGGGCTTATTGACCGCAAAGTGCAAGTCAATCGAGCCGGCCACGCACAACCGTGATTAGGCCTCAGGGTAGTCGGGAAGGCCAAACTCGTGCTAAAGCAACGAGTCTACCATTTAGGGGGGACTTGGTCCGTCTCCCCCTCGATAAAAATACCGACTACCCGGTTTTCATGATAGAACCCGAACCTACACAACGAATAATACTAACCCACCCCTAACAAATACTTTAGCCAAGCAACATCATCAAAATCATGATAACATCAAACAACAAACTCATAGACAAGCAAGAAATAAACATATATTTCATAAATGGTCGAAACCGAATATAAGTTATACCATAACGATCCTTGGAAGACCACGAATATCGTTTACACTTGAGTCGAATGATGAATCCCAATGGACGATGAAGAACAAGAACCACAATATTCAAAAACCTTGTTAAATCCTAGAGAGAGAAAATAAAATGGTGTGTGTTGTGTGTGTTAGGTGAGGGTGATGGAGAGTGTGTGTGTCCTCTTGTAGTCTTGTGCCAACACCCTCAAGTCCCTCCAAAATGTAGCTTGAAAAAATGCCCAAAACGCCCTTCAAAATATCTCCAATTGAGTGGTCAAGGGTGGAGTCAACGCGGGTCAAAGCTGGTCAACAGAAATTTCGAATTTGAAAAACTCCATCAACGCCGCGGCGGAGGAGCCGCGCGCGCGTTGACAGTCGACAACGCCGCGGCGTTGGCTCCGCTCGCGCGTTGGCAACAGCAGCGAAAATGGGCTGCAAAGCCCAACGCGCTGGCGTAGACTCCGCTCGTGCGTTGGCGCTTCATTTCCTCGGCTCTTCGGCTTCGTCGATTCTTTGCTCGTCTTTCGTCCGTTTTCGCTCGTTTTAGCTCGTTCCCACTCCTCGTCTCTCCTAAACCTGTCCGGACATCAAAACAACGAAAAGAAGTGAAAATATATACAAACGACAAAAACACAAACATCTAAATAACGAAAAATCGACAAAACAAACATAACAAAAACGGGTAAAACAACCCCCCCACACTTAATATAATGCTTGTCCTCAAGCAACAAAACACCACCAAGGGAACACAAACAACGAAAATAAGGTAAACTCTCCTCAAAAGAAATAGAAGTTCATTTCGGTTATTAATCAAAGAAAAACACGAGTCACCGAGAAAAGTTCAAATGCCACAAGGATCACATCGAGAGAGTTCAAAAAGCCATAGTTCAACCTTAACAAACCGACGTTTTTCTCACAAGGGTTCACTCGTTCTTTTACCTCTCGAAGCAAGGGAACACTCCAAATATTCTATGCAGGCGAAAAAAATCAAATCAAAATGAACTTGCATAATTAAGAAAGGATATATCACAAAGAGCATTATCAAGGAAAGATCTCACGTAATAACCAAAATGTGCAAAAGATAACAACCATAAGCACGTACACAAGGAAGACTCCACTCATCAAATTTATCAATCTCAAGAATCGGGGAACTCCAATCGATACAAGGTTGTAATGGGGCTAGATTAGGGGAGGTTCGGGGATAGTGGACTCAATGGCCATTGTGGCCCCAGCCTTATTTCTCCTTTATCCTCACCCTCATCTTCAACCACAACTCTCTAATGTCACTCAAGGATCATTTATATAAATGTTTGAACCAATTTTTCGGGTCTCGTCAAGGAATAAGAAGCTCAAGTACTCACACTTTTATTTATGGGGTGCTCTCTTTTTCACAACTCTCTCTTTTGATTTTTTTTAGATATAAGAGAGGATATAATAGGCTCGAACAATATTTAGGAGTACAAGCGGTTATACGCACGCATAGGAAATGAAAATATCAAAATCATGGCGGCTTCTAACAACTCATCAAGGCACGAAAGCACTGATCACATACACGGATTTATTCAACATTAAGCTTTTTACACAAAATCCTTCAACATCGGCAATATCGGGTGATGAACAAAAGGGGCTAAACGTAGTCTCAAGGGGCTTCTAGGGGGGGTCCCTCGACGGGCTCGGGGTTTTAAAATCTCCTTGAAAAGGTTTAATCCTACACGACTAGTTCCCGTCATTTTCAAGATCATGATGGTTATGATATCGAGCTTTGAAATCCTAAATACACGTGTTCTAGTTATCTCTAATCTTCTATACACCAAGTCATAGAGCAAAGAAGCATGAGTCTCAAGAATCAACAAGAAATTAAATCGAAAGAATTTTCACTCAACGAACGAAGCTTTACGGCTCAAACCTCACAAAATCGGCTTTTTGAAAATTTCGGATTTGTTAAAACGTCACCTTGCCCAATCCCTCAAACAACATTAATTTGCAACATCGAACCATTCTCAATTTTTTTAATATTATTGTTATACTATTATAAGTATTATTATTTATATATATAAATTTTTATATTTTTTTATACCGGAAAAACACTTCATGGATTCGATCAATTTGAGCTTACCGAGGTTACGGAACCCCCCCCCCCCCCCCCCCACCCCCCCCCACACACACACACACACACACTTAGCAATCGAGCATGTCCTCATGCAAATAAAATGCAAGCATATACAATGAAAATTTCGACATTACCTATTCGTAAAAGTAAGTGCCGGGGGACAACCAAAACAATCACACAACAATAACAAACGCAAACATCACATAAACACAAGCAAAAGAAAAACACCACCACAAAAAACAAACAACCCAAGGTAAAATTATCCACCAACGCAAAAGAGGGAACATCCCAAACAAACCACAAGTTTACGAGCATCCACCAAAAAATCAAAAATAACATCACAAACACAAAATCCAAAACACAAATAAAGCCGTAAAGAGAAAAATGTGTGCAAACCGAGGCCGTGAGAAGTCACGGCCTATCCTATCATGGCTTGTAGTAATGGAATGTAGGTCGGGTCAAGAAGAGACAATCATCGCGTCGGAAGGATTGGGCATCGGGAACGGGGATCCACGTACTCTCTCCTACAAAAAAGAAAACAAAACATTAAGATAAACTTGGGTTGCCTTCCAAGAAGCGCTTATTTTACGTCATTAACTTGACGTCTGTGGGCTCGCCCCCACGAGGCATTCGTTTCACTTCCCGAGCAAACACCATCCATGATCTACCACCTCGACACTAAAAATATCGAACTCCACCTTCTCAAGAAAACCATTTCGGCTAAAGGTTCTCGGTTCTCAAGAGAAGGTCCATCAAGGGCACAAAAAGCGAGGCAACGAAAAATAAGCTTTGATAAGGATGTCTCCCCCACACTTGCATCGAGATGTAGATAATAGACGTCGACTACCTCGGTCGCTAAAAAGATCGAACTATACTTCCGTAAATAGATGGCTTCGGCTAAAGGAGCTCGATCTTCCAAATAAGAAAGAGAGAATGATCTACCAAGAAAACATGTCGAGTCCAATAAGCATTTGATACTCCTCTTCTCCACCGGGACCATTAAAAATATCGAACTCAATTTTTGGAGAAAAATCATCTCCTCTAAAGTCCATTCAACTTTCGTAGAAGCGCAACCGAGCCCATCTCTTTTGTCATCATCAATACCCATCACATCCTTGGCAACTCGAGAAAGTCTAATGTCTACACCCAAATCAACCAAACCCGAAATGCGCTTACCAAAGCTCCAACCGAATCTCATCTTGTCTACACCGGACTCAAGCGACCAAGGAGCTTGAGAAACCCAACTCACAATCGGATTCTCACAAATTAAGTCAACGGAAGATAAGAGAGGAGGCTCGAACGAATGACCCAATGAGAGAGACATATCCTCAAACTCGTCTTCGTCGGGGCTTGTGTCGTTAATGGGAAGAAACTCGACCTCAAGAGTAGCATCTATCATCGACGTCTCGTCTTTTCGGCCAACTAAACCATTATCTTCCTTGATGCACGTGTCGAGCTCAAACTCCCACTCGTCCCCATTGGAATGCTCGTCAACAAAGTGTGAGATCACCTCAACAAGCAAGTGATCAATCTCGAACTCGATAACATCCATCAATATGCCTATAGAAGGAGGAGGTGGCATAGGAGACCGTTGTGGTGGGCGAAAGAAACGGGCGATAAATGTGTCGAAAAGATTTTTCCACGTGTGCACGAATCTAGAAGGCAATGACATCACCCAATCACGAGCCCCATCTCTCATGCAATATTTGAAACACCATACTCTCAATTCATCCTTCTCAAAGCCGTCCAATGGAAATGTCTCAACTTCAATGATAAAATCTTTGAGAAACAAAGAAGCGTCCTCATTAGGCAACCTAGAAAATGACGGTAGTCGAGCTAGATGATGCGGCAATAGCTTGTCGTCTTGGACCCTCGGAACATGGCTTTTGCAAGAAGGGCTGAATATGTACCTCGACCGAATGGGATCCTCAATGTCACGTCTTGGAGGCAACAAATGATGAAGTTTTGGCCTTGAGAAATCGGCAATAGTAGGTCGAGACAACTTCCTTGGACTTTGATTCCGATAAGATGGTGGAGATATGCAATCCCTCGTTCGATTGAAATATCCTATGGCCCTATCTTCATACCTCTCGTAAGGTGTATCATCAACATACTCCTCGCGTGAAGGCTTACGGGGCTCCGGTGTAAGATAAAATCGTGGGTTTGAGAAATCCTCAATAGTTCGTCGCTTTGGCTCTTGCACCACGGTATATTGACGACGATTATCATATTCGTTCCCAATAAATTTTTCTTTACGATTGTTCCCACGGTTTAGATCCGGAGGCGGCTCCCTTTCTCTTCGATCCCGACAAGGAGGCGGTGTCATGGAATCCCTCTTGGTGGATGAATCATCGAACTCTCGGTAGCGGTATCGGTGATGTTTTCGGTGACGTGGGGGTGAGTAATCTCGATCATCATCATAATGAAGGTCGATATGCCTAGGTGGGCGATATGGCTCATGATCTCGGTGGCTCGAAGAAATGTGTCTCTCGTGATAAAAATCGGAATAATCAACTCCATAAGATCGGTCACCGTTACGTCTCGCCATGATATCACATTATCACCTCGGTCGTTGTAGAAGAGATTAGAGTATGAAAGGAAGAACGTCTTCAACCTTGCATACACAACACTCAAAGCAAAGGATTACACGTACCGAGTGGCATCGAGAGTAAAGCTAGTACAAGAACACTAAGGAAAAACAAATAAAAAGACAAGCAATCAAAACTCAAAACACTACACCTAAATTACTCCCCGGCAACGGCGCCAAAATTTGTTTCACTTAAAATGGTGTCGTTGTTTTTCATAAACCCGAGTCGTTTCTCTAAGGGAGTAATACGATCGGAGAGTGTAATTAGTTTGGATTTATTGTCGAAAGCATAAAAGAAAGCATAAAGTACAAGTAGCAACTAAAGGGGTGTTTCAAAGTTGGAGTTTAAATGATAGCTAAAATTAAGAGAGCAATAAAAGTAATCAAACGAGTTTTTAGCAAGAATGAACGAGGTTAGGGGAAGGGGTCGTATTAGTTGAAGTTAAGGTCGATTTTCTCCACATGAAAGGGTTGTTAAGTTAAATGTGTCGTCTCTCGTGTCGACCTCAGTTAAACCCAATCCGAGATTCAAACTTTGGTCCCCACGAGGATTTCCCACGATTTAACTAACAACGGGCTTATTAACCGCAAAGTGCAAGTCAATCGAGCCGGCCACGCACAACCGTGATTAGGCCTCAGGGTAGTCGGGAAGGCCAAACTCGTGCTAAAGCAACGAGTCTACCATTTAGGGGGGACTTGGTTCGTCTCCCCCTCGATAAAAATACCGACTACCCGGTTTTCATGATAGAACCCGAACCTACACAACGAATAATACTAATCTACCCCTAACAAATACTTTAGCCAAGCAACATCATCAAAATCATGAGAACATCAAACAACAAACTCATAAACAAGCAAGAAATAAACATATATTTCATAAATGGTCGAAACCGAATATAAGTTATACCATAACGATCCTTGGAAGACCACGAATATCGTTTACACTTGAGTCGAATGATGAATCCCAATGGACGATGAAGAACAAGAACCACAATATTCAAAAACCTTGTTAAATCCTAGAGAGAGAAAATAAAATGGTGTGAGTTGTGTGTGTTAGGTGAGGGTGATGGAGAGTGTGTGTGTCCTCTTGTAGTCTTGTGCCAACACCCTCAAGTCCCTCCAAAGAGTAGCATGAAAATGCCCAAAACGCCCTTCAAAATATCTCCTCTTGTAAGTTTTGTTGTTTATTTTTGTTTTTTGTATACTTTTCATTTCAGCTAATTTTTTTTTCATGCTCACATTTTTTTTTTCATAGCTTTATGTAAGTTTTGTTGTTTTTTGTATTTTTGCAACTTTTTCATTTCAGCTATTTTTTTATTTGTTCATGCTCACATTTTTTTTTCAGGGCTATATCTAAGTTTTGTTATTTTTTTGTTTTTTTTTTTATATTTTGCAACTAAGTATTCTTTTACTAATTCGATTTTAATTTAAATTTGATTGTTTTTTAATTAAAGTTTTTATTTTTTGTAGCTTCAATTACTCAAATTTTAATTTTAATATTATTGTTTGATCATTAATATTTGTATTTTTTGCAGTGCAAATATTTTTTACTAATTTGAATTTTTGTTTTAATATTATTGTTTGATCATTAATATTTTTATTTATTTTTTCAGAAATATTAGCTTTGTTGATTATAATTGTATTGTAAATATAACAATTTATTTGGTAATGATTTTTGTATTTTTTTTTCAAATTTTTTGATTTTTTTATTTTTTTATGATTACTTTTTTTGAAGAACTTTTGGATTTCTTACTATTTTTTGTTTATTTTGTAGGTTTTTTTATAACTATTTATTTTGTAGGTTTCATTATAAGTAAAATCCTCTGCGAATTGAACAATTAGAAGTCCATGAAGAAAGATCTGAAACATTGAATTGCACAAATTTTAAATGAATTCCAAGTTTTTTGTTTATGTTCTAATAAAATTAGAGTACTTTGTGTTAATTTTATTTATAATCTAATTTACTCAATTTAGAGTAGTTTGTTTTCATTTTACTTATGATTTATTTTATCTATTTACTTTAATTTATAAAATTTACGCAATTTACAATAATTCTATTTAATTTTATTCTAATTTTGTTTATGTTGTAACTTACGCAACAGTATCTTTATTTGTATTACTTACAAATATCACTAAAACATAATTAAAATCATTGATTGAGTTAATGAAATAAAATGATATTTAATAATTATTGAATAATTGAAAAAACAATCATTCAATTGATGATTATTATTTTTTACAAAAGAATTGTTTATTATAATATTTTAATTTTTTTTATTTACGGAAATAAATTCAAAAATAATTTATGTATTTTAGTTCGATTTTTTTATATAAATAATAATAATAATAATAATAATAATAATAATAATAATAATAATAATAATAATAATAATAATAATAATAATAATTGTGATTTAATTAATTTATGTATTTTAATTATAAGAATTACATATAATTAAAGTAATAAATTATAAAAATAATTATTATATCCGATAGAAGAGAAAAGTATCAATTAGTCATCCAACCATATTTGATGTATAAATAATATTATAAATTTATAAAATAAAATTATATTATTAATTAGAGAAATGAAATAAAATGTTTATTGTCTCTGATTATAAATTATATATTAATTACATTATTAATTATGAGTAGTAAATCTATAATATTCAACTAGATAAATTCAAAGGTCAACTAAAATTATAGGAGTATATCATAATATTATAAATTATGAGTATATGGTAAATCTATAATAAGCAACTAGATAAATTCAAAGGTAAACTAAAATTATATATCATAATATTATTAATTATAAGTATGGTAAATCTATTCCTTATTTTAAGCAACTAAATAAATTCAAAATTCATCGTAATTAATTTGATAATGAAATAATAATAATTCAATTTTTTATTAATTTACAATTAGAAATAATATTATCCTCTATTTATATTATTTTAATTATGCAGCATTAAAAAATATTTTACCGTAAATTAATAAATTCAAAAACAATTTATTATTCAATTAATCACAATTTTAATTAAATTTATTTATTTATAAAAATTATAGTAATAAATTGTTTTAGTTTTATTTGTTGATTTTATAAAATTTATTTTTATTTTAATTTTTTGATACAATTAATTATAATTTTTTTATAATTTAATTTGTATCAAAATTATATATATAGTGATTTATAATAATTTAAAATACGTGTTTATGAATGTATTTTTAAATATTTAAGTTTATTTATAATTAATTAATTAATACTAAAAAATTTAAAATAACTTATTTAATTTCGAATAACAAAATATTATAGTATAACTTAATTTTGTATTATAGTTTATATATGAATTTTAATTTATGATAAATATTAAAATATTATTTTAAAGAGTGATTTTGTTAAAAGTGCATTAAAAAATATTTTACCATAAATTAATAAATTCAAAAACAATTTATTATTCAATTAATCATGCTTGAAACTAAATTAATATATTTTGATTTATTTAAATAAGGAATATTCAGAATATCACATTTATTCTTTATTTATCTCATTTAATTCGTTTATTCTATTATACTTTTTCATCCCTCTAATTGTCTAGAAATATTTGTATAATAATTTTATTTTATTTTCAACTCTTTTCTAATCATTTTGTAAGAATCTATGACTTGGTTATATTCTTCTTTTTTCGGTGTTAATCAATCCGAAAAAGACTTCCGTTCAGTTTTACTAAAGGTACATTATTGAATTTAATGTATAGACCTAAATACATTTTTTTTTATTATATATGTGTAATAAATAAGTGATTTATAATTGTTATTATATTTACTGCAGGTTATTAAAATTTGCACAACTTTTAAAATCCATGAAAAACTGTATGAGCGATGTTGGTATTACATAATTTGTCCCACATGCAATCATTCACAGAATTTCAATTATTGCAATTTTGTGTGCTATTTTTGTTATCGTGATCTTATTCGTCACACCAAGTTTAAAATTCATCTCCAAGTTTATGACGGAAAGCACTTCGCGAATTTTGTATTGATGAATGAAGTTGCATTATTTCTAAATCAGAAATCAGCTGATCGATTGGTTCTTTCAATCCTCTCGGTATTTAATTCTCTCCTAAATATATATATATCAATTTTTTTATGTAATTTTATTATTCTGTCATTTTAAAATTGTATTTTTTATTATATTAATTAATTAATTAATTAATTAATAATGTAATGTACCTTTATGTATACAAGGATAATATCGACGATCATATTGTAACCTCCTCGACTCAAAGTATAAACAAAGTAACTCCTGCAGTTGTATCATTTCTTAATGAAAACGAGTTTATGTTTAAGGTCAGAGTTGACGGAGACAATCTTTTAGGAAGATTATGTTATTGCATTGTAGATATGCGAAATTTGGATTCTATATTATTATGGCTGCATAAGAAAAGATTAATCCGAAATTTGGATTCTATATTATTATGGCTGCACAAGAAAAGATTAATCCGTAATCCGTGCTACTTTACAATTCTTGATGGGGTCTCCGAATTAATTAAGAAGTCGAACGATGATTCCTCCGATTATCCATCCGATGATGATGTCCTTTGAAGCGATAAAGAATCATGCCACCTTTTGAACTTATTTTTTTACCTTTTAGTACTATTATCTATTTTTGTATTTTTTTCCTTTCAGAACTTTGTACCATTTCAACTTAATTTTTTTACTTTTCCATACTTTTTGTTAATCTATAATTTTTTTTAATATCAACTTATTATTATCAAATTTCTATTTTATAATTTTTAAATTGAAAACAGTTTGCCGTAATATATAATTCACTATACAATCGTGTTATTTTAGTTCAAGATAATTATTAATCTTTTTTCATACTTATCACCTCACCTACCAAGAAACAAAAACACCATTTTTATTTTTATCTCTCTAGTTCTTGAGATTTTTGAAGGGTTTATTGTACTTGATATTTTAGTTCTCCATCTTGCATCAAGAATCTTTATTCGAGCCAAGTAGAAACGTTGTTCGTGTCGATTAGGAGATCATTGTGGTACAATTTATTTTCTAATCCAATCACTTTTGATTCTATGTTTTTATTTGGCTTGAGCATGTTTTTATCTTTTCATATTCATGTGTTTGAGATGATGCTTGTTGGCTAGATATCATGTTAGGGATGGGTGAATATTAATAGTTGTAGGGGTTGGGATTTTTTGCATGAAAATCGGGGGTAATAGAGGTTTTATTTGAAGAGGAGACGGACCAAGTCCCTCTTACTCGGTAGATTCATTTATCGTTTTTACTTGTTTGGCCAAATCAATTACCCCTTAGGCCTAATCACGGTCGTGCGTGGCCGGCTCTATTGTTTTGCCTCAAGCAATCGATAAGAACCAACAACAAGCAAGATACTTATTTCTGTTTATTAATATAAAATTATTAAATAAGGAAATCACTTAAAGAACTTAGACTACAATAAGAATACCAGCATAGGGGCGGACCCATAATTTTAGGTGAAGGTGGGCTAAAATTATATTTTAATAGTAAGATTAATATTCTTGCATAACTTTTTTTGCTACTAGCACGTTGGAAAATAAAATAATTTTATCAATTTTTACTTTTAAAATATACATATTTACTTTAGTTTTAGGTCATTGTATTTTTTTTACAATACTTATAAATTTCTCTATGTAAATGCATATTTCTATTTTTTTTATTGTGAATTAGTTGAATAAATTTACAAATGCTGAAATTAAAAAAAATCATTAGTTTTTGTGGAATTTAAGAAAAAAAATATTATTTATATTATTTTGGTAAAAAAATGTAAGACTAATATTAAACTTAAAAAGTATGTAAAAAATTAATTATATAATTGTATTTTTAAAAGTAAAAAATAAGTTTTTTTAGATATATTTAGGATAATTTAAAAAAAACTTCAAATATATATATATATATATGAAACAAAGAGTAATTTTCAGTTAATTTATTTAACTATAGAGACAAAGAGAGACAAGATAACTATAGAGACAAAGAGTATATATATAGAGAGAAAAGACTATGAATTAGCTAACACCGTACTCTTTTGAGTGAGGGTGGGCCGGCCTTAACTATGTAACTATAAAATGACGTAAAAATTTCCAATATTGTAACTAATAAGCATATATAAGTAAAAAAAAACATTAAATAAGAAACATTAAATAAGAAAAACATTAAAAAAGAAAAACATTAAATAAGAAAAACATTAACGAATTTACGTTACAGTTGATTCAAATTCAATAGACTTTGATTCTTCTTTTGTAAACATTAAAGAATGTGAATATCGATTTTTTGTTAAATTCTAAAATTTAAAAAAAAATTGTTTTTTATATTTTTCTTCTACAAAATGAAAGTGTACAAAACTCACATTAAATACTTTATGTACTGTATATTCTATGTTAAGAAGTAGGTGACTATTCTATGTTAATAATATAAATATAATGGTACTATATCTTACTTAAATTGCAATCAACAATAAGATTATTATTTTAGCGAAATTGTTATAGATTTATATTATAAAGTTTTAGTATATTTTAATAGTATTATTATTATTGGACTAATTTTACTTACAGTGCCTGCATGCAATATAATTCATCGATATTTTTGATAATCGATCGCTAATTATTAACGTATTTTTTTATATTATCCTCAGATGTAACTCTCACGCAAGATGAAATTTATAGTTTGTGCTTGCAATTCATTGAAGATATGATGAAGCTCCAAGGACAAACGCTGAAAGATATTCCAAAAATGCCTTATCCAAAATTCGTTGATGTTACTGTTGGACAAAACAGCCTCTTAGCAGCCGAGCTTGCTGTTGGAAATCGATATCCCGGGTCATCAAAATTGCGGAAACCGACAACCCGACCGAAATTCTCGATCGCCGGAGAACAGATCACGAACCCCACGCGAACCGAGGCCCGACCGAGCACCGCCACGGGCAAACCCGCGGCACCCAGCCGAGCCCCCACGAGGGCTCGCGATCGGTCTCGTACCGATCGCTGGGGATGCACGAGGCATCCCCGGGGCTGCTCGTAGCAGCCCCGCAGCGAGTTCACAGACCCGCTGCCCAGCGAGGGCATCGCCCTCGCATGACCGCTGCGGGCGAACCCGTAGCTCATGCGAGGCGGCTACGGGTGACCCCGCAGCTCCCCGCGATCGATCCTCGTGATCGATCGCTCCCCCTCGGCTCCAGCCGAGGGTTCCTCGCCTCGATCCCGGCGGGGATCTCTAGACCGCCGGCGGTCCGGTGGTCTTCGACCACCACCGCCCGGTCTATCCCCGTCTCCGGTCTCGTTCGTTTCCCGGATCGTGCGTTCATGTATATATTACGATTAATTAAACGCATAATCATAAGAGGGGGTTTACGATTATACCTACGTCTCGTTGTGCGGAGAAACGAGATGGTTTGAAGACCTTCGAATCTTCCTACGTATTCCTTGCACTTCGTTCGAACGTCGTGTGGGCGACGATCCTCCGAACTCCTATGGATCTCCTTCACGAACTCTCTAGAATATCAAGTATGATAATCTTATGGTGTGTTGAATTGTGAAGACCATGTAGTGCTTTTATAGGCTACGTAGGGGATCTAAAGGAGGTGGAATATTGGGCTTCCAATATTAATGATTAAATTGAGCCCAAGCCCAAATCTATTAATCCCATTAATATTAATTAATTCTATTTTCCACTATATATAATTAATTGCACTCCCAATATTAAACCATATTATATCAAATAATATTTCTCCGATAGTATTATTTATTCCGTGTATTTGAGATTTAAATATCCATGAATAAAATTAATTTATTGCTAATTAATTTATTTATCTCTTTTATCCGAGAATAGTACCATTCAACTTTAATTATTATGCGGAACAAATCCACTCATGAGGTTTACATAATAATTCCTTATGAACTCATCTCGGGGATATTATCAACCCTTACGGGATACACTTTCCCGTCAAGAATTCACGGCATGTCATATATAAAATATAGTGACCCAACTTTACCGGTAATTGACCCAATAATTAAATCGGTCAATTCCTTTGGAAAATCAAAGTCACTTATATTAAATATACACACCCGCAATAGTATCGGGGATTAAGAATAAAATACTCTGAGTTTTAAATCAATTATCAAAGGCAATCCTAATTGATAAATTTCAAGCGATCCGCCCAATACACCAAGTGTACAAGTGTGATAAAATAATTAAGACAAATTATTTTCTCTCTCACACAACGACTATACCGATGGATTGGTCCGTGTCCATCTAGGTCGTGAGCAACTGTTTGATTAAATACGAGTAACCGATAGTATGATCTTCCGTGTGACGACGCACACCATACTAACTACAACGTATATAATCTAGGACTATATTTGCATATATTTAATTATTAAATAATTAAAAACAAACAATTGTTTATTTAATTAAATAGATTAAATGCCATGATCGGGAGTTACCGTTACTTAAATCTAGACATTAAGTATACAACTCCAACAATCTCCCACTTATACTAAGGTCTAGTCATTTCTTCCAAACTCCCGACTCCCATACCCATCACGTGCTTAAAGTGTACTTCGAAGAAGTACCATGTGAATGAGCAATCTAAGTTGCCGCTCTGAAGTTATCTTGGTGACTACAGCGTCGTCTCACTAGACGATGACTCGAATTAGGTGGTACTTGCTCTATGTGTTATCTTCACTTTTTGACTTATGATTTCTTTCAGTTTACCATGCACCGCTATATCCATAGCCTTTGGTGAACTAAGAATCATATCCAAGTCCAGAGGTCATTCCGGAGCCCAACCAGAATTTCCGCTGCCTCTGAGGCTGCCATTCGGTTATGATAGAGTCCGAAAAGCTTCGTGCTTATCACTCTTTCATCTTAAGGTTCCACCCCTTTTTCCAAAAGTGAACACATAGCCTGATATCGACTTACACCGGTCCTTCTCTGATTTGAGATCTGAGAAAATGTAATCCAAGAAGAATTCGTGTTGCTCCGTAATCCAGTACTTCGAAAGTACTTTTACAGCATCCGAATATCTCTTATTGAGATTACTTCGATATCCTCCCACTACGCTAACCGCATAGTTGATATCAGGTTCTCGTTTTTCAACATTGCATTCATTAAGCTTTCCACACCCAAGGTGTAGGAAACTGCTTTGTCCGCGTCTATCTTCTTTTAGTGTTCAAAACACATACCTTTAGATAGAAGCATTCTGTATCTGAAAGGCAATAACCTTTCTCATAATTATGCATGTTTTAAACAAACCATAATCGTATAAGATATCTAGGAGAAGTACAATGTTCTTATCTTGAGATCAAAAGATCTTAAGAACATGTTCTAACTTCTACTCAATCTTATATCTCGATTCATTTAGACAACCATCATTTTATGTCTGACAACATCTCTACATTGTTGCCAATGATAAAACGTCATCTACATAAAATTCCGAGAAACACCACCTTGTTTCCATCACTTTTCTAATACACCTTTCTCGTCCATGCCCTTTGATGAATCCATCAAATGGACTATCTCATCAATTCGCAAGTTCCACGATTCATAGCTTTGTATCAATCCATAAATGGATTAACCAAGCTTGTACTCTAAATGATCTTGCCTCTTTAGCAATAATACTTATTGTCTTCCAAGCAGGCACATTTAGATTTAGTACTGCCCTTATGCAGAACTAGGGATCGATTTCATCTTCACTAGATCCAGAGCTCGAAACTCTTCAAGTCTTATGAGAATCTCCGGTTGTCTAACAACCTCCCACTGCATTGGCATTCCGGTGTATAACAGTAATAGCAGTAGGTGCAGTTAGTGGTGTGCTACTACTCGGTTTGGCTGGTTCCCAGTCTTCTTTTCTCTTTATACAAAGTATTATGTCACTTCGGGCTTTGCAGTTCATCTAATAGTCTTCCTCTAAGAACAGGGCGATAACGTCCCTCTGGTTCATAGTACTATTGAACATACAATGTCTTGTTCTTCTAGGATATTTTACAACCACATCATGTGTCGTTGTTTTTCCAGAAATATCCATAGAACATAGGTAGTTCCGAACAACTTATCATTTTACTTTAAGAATTCCATTTTTTATTTCCCGACACACCATTCTAACACTAGAGTGTATGGTGCAGTCATTTGGGATCCAATCCCATTCTTTGATTTATGCTATGTGTTACTTAGATAGGTGGTAGCCTCCGCGATCAAATCGCAGGCTTCTAATGGATATACTTTGAAGATTCCCCACAATAGCTTTATGTCCATTGACTTGTCAAAACACTTTGCTTTTGTGGCATATCAAGTACTCTAATCCATTTTCGAGTATTCTTAAAAGAATCACTCGCACCTTTCTAAGTACATATATGTCTGCATATATTAGTGTTAATCAATTTCAATACTTGTCCGAATTCCATCCTTTATCATAAAGGTTTGCTTAGTTGTATTATCTTCCAAATTCAATTCTTAGGTCGGAAGGTCCACTCCTTCAACTATAATTGATCATATCAATTTCGACCTTTGAATAAATACTATTAAGTACAAGAATTCACAAGTATAATTGATGAGCCATATTTTTTGGCTCATTTTTAGTTCTTTTGAGTCAAGTAAATAGAGTCTTTAGTTTGTTTTTACTTTACTTGTGTCTGGGAGGGCACGTTTTGGGTCTGTGGTCAAGTGATGCAGGTGGGCAGCGAAAGAGGAGCAAATTGTGTGAAAAAGGCAAAAAAATCATCTCTGTGGTCAAGAGTGCAAGTTGAGCAAGCTGATCTGACTGAAGCGTCCAAGTGGAGTTGAGCAAGTTGGGACAGAGTCAGAAAGTGGAGCAAGATTGACGCACGACCAAGTACGACACATGATCTGCTACCTCGTAAATAAAGAAGGCTATCAGAGATAA
The DNA here is from genome assembly GCA_954870475.1 of Euphrasia confusa. Taxonomy (NCBI): domain Eukaryota; kingdom Viridiplantae; phylum Streptophyta; class Magnoliopsida; order Lamiales; family Orobanchaceae; genus Euphrasia; species Euphrasia confusa. The sequence continues at coordinate 4,804,854 of OX940955.1, read as the reverse complement.
AGCAATTGGGCAAGAGCGACAATTGACTAGAGGCGGAACGTTGGGCAAGCAGTGTACCTAGTATCCTGGAATTTCTGGACTCTACAAAAGCGACCAGGTTCAGAGATAAAGAAAAGATGGACTCTCGTCCTATCTTATAGGTATTCTCCTGCACGCCTCTCCATCAGATTTGAGCCCTATAAATATAAGAAGAACGTGAAGAGAGAAGGGAGGACCAAAATATACAAGACGCACGCAAGAAACCCTACCTGACCAGCGAGAAAGACGGAAGAAGAAGTCGATGTGGAGAGAACCAAAACTCCTCGTTGATGAGTTGTGATCATTGCCTACGAGCCAAAAACAATTTCTTTAATGTTTTATGGTTTTGAATTCAGTTTTTAAGTTTTAATTTCGTTCAAACAATTTCTCTTTTAATATGAAGTTCATAGTTCAGCATATTTATTGTTTTATTTATTTAATTATGAGTAGCTAATTTGTCTTGTGTCTGGGCAACGACAGATCCTGATCAACCTGTGAAGTAGACTGCTGTGAGGTTTCTTGGGATAAAGCAACTAACTTAGTCTCGTTCCCGATGCAATAGGGTAGTAGATCCAGGGGTTGGGGACTTGGGCAACTTACAGTGACCAGTAGGAAACCCTTTTCACTCAACACACACATACGTGGGCTCAATGCATAAAGTAATTTGCATCCACATAGTATTACGTATTGCTGGAGTTGCGGTCGTATGACTCGGGTGTCCCGGGCATGCTATTGGCCGTTTTGGGTCTGCTTAGATGTTAATGCGGGTTGGTCAACTTAGATTCATGCGGTCACATAGAATTGAATTGGTCAACGCCAGAAGTTTTGCATAAAGTAACTTGTAGGATTTTACACTGAAAGAGCGGATAAGGGTTGGGGTGGTTACGTGCGTGACATCATAGGGACGTTTTCACTTTAATTGGACAACCTATAACCAATTGACGAGGCTGTTAGCAAAATCATATGTGCCAATGAACAGTAGCTACTTGATCAGGGAGATTAGGGGAAGTCAATGCCTAGATACACTTTTCATTATTTGTTTTATATTTATTTCACTCGATTCTGTTAATTGAGCAATCTGATAGTAGTTTTATTTCCAGTTTAATTTATATAGTTTATTTGTTTATTTCCAGTCAAGTAGTAAAGGTGACCACGGTTCGGTAGTGCCCAACTGCTTCCCAAAACAAACTTTTTAAACGTGACAACCCAATTGAGCATTCAAAGCCGGGAAAACTATAAGCAAAATCGCCTCCTCGTGGGATCGACCCTATACTTGCTACTAGTACTTGTGCTAGTGAATAGTTTAGGCTTTATAAATATTATTTTGCGCTACTCCACGACGGTAGCGTCAAAATTGGCGCCGTTGCCGGGGAGGCAATATTCCAAGCCATTAGTTTTCCGTGCTAACGCTTTGACCTACTTTGTATGCAGTATTTTGACTCAGCGGGAAGCAAGGATAAAGATCTACTCTACGATCCTGAAATCGAGCGAACCGCAAGGAAGAATCGAAAAGTAACAAAGCAGAAACAAGCACTAGCACGTGCCGCTCAAGCATCTCAGTTGACCAAGACTGAGACCAGGGAACCAATCTCAAAAATACCGAGAGAGGATCCACCGAACACATCCAGTTCACCACCGCGATCAAGGATGGGAGATACCGCACCAAAAACGCTAAGGGAAAGGATGTTCCCAGAGAATCTGAATCTGAAGCCGCTGGGCATCACCTTGCCCACGGTAGAAAACAATACTTGGGAGATGAGGCACGGCTTCATCCAGATCTTGCCCAAGTTTAGTGACATGCCATTGGAGGATCCACAGAGACACCTCCAAGATTTCGAATTGGCATGTGGTACCATTCGAGCAAGTGAGGAACTAGGGGAGTACATAAGGCTCCTGGCCTTCCCATTCTCCTTGGCCGAAAGTGCCCGAGAGTGGCTCTACACTCTACCTGCTGGAGAAGTGACCACCTGGAGTCAACTTCAACAGAAGTTCCTCGAGAAGTACTTCCCAGCTGCACGCATCCAGCAAATGAGGACAAAGATCAATAGCATCAAGATGGGAACTGGAGAGAACTTCCATGACTACTGGGTTAGGTTCAAACAGATGTTGTCCAAATGCCCACAACATCAGATCCGTGATCATGACTTGATCCAGTACTTCATTTCTGGATTGAGGACTTCAGAAAAGACCTTGATCAACGTAGCCAGTGGCGGATCAATTCTGAACAAAAGCGCTGAGGAAGCGTTCAAATTGTTCAAGGAGATGGCAGAAGCATTAAGAGAGGATGGCAATGATCTACCCATGAGCAACTTGCCATTGCCCTCAGCAACAGAAGTCAAGCTTGACAAACTTTGCAATATAGTTGAGCAACTGGTGCTCAACGGTAACCCAGGACACAAAAGGGCAATCAAGGCGTGCCGAATATGCAAGGAGAGCAACCACGCAACTGTCGAATGCCCAGAATTGTTTGATGAAGAAGTCAAGGCAATCATGCAACCAAACGGGAATGGGCAAGAGAGGAGATCGATGTACGATCCAAACTCCAACACGTACAACCCATCATGGAAAAATCATGAAAATCTCCGCCATGGGAACAATAATTACCAAGAAGGAGGAAACCAAGGTAATCAAAATCAACAGTACCATGAGCAAGGCAGTCAACAGAGCAATAACTACCAAGGACAAGGCAACCAGCAAAACCAGATCAATGGCCCAACTTTGGCAGACATGATGCAGACCTTGGTCGCTGAGAATATCAAATCCCAACAAGAGAATGATAAGTACAAACAGGAGAACGAGAAGTACAAGCTTGAGACACGTGGGCAATTACAGAATATAAATGCTCAACTAGCACATCTTGCCCAAGCTATGACCAAGTTGGAGAAAAATACCAATGAACTGCCATCTCAAATTGAGTTGAACATGGATCAACTGAACGCCATCAAGCTGAAAAGCGGAAAAGCCCTATCTGAAGTGCCCAAGAAGCCAACTCCAGCACCATTTGTGGAAGGAATCGTTGAGGATGTCAACGAGGAGGAGGAGTCAGAGGATGAACCTGATCAACCCCTACCCAAGCAGAAGGAAACATCCGCACCTGCCCAAGCAGGAACACCACCAAAAATATACCCTCCTTTTCCAGGCAGATTGAGCAAGAAGAAAGAGAGGGAAGACACCAATGATATGTTCCAGATGTTCAAAAAGGTGGAGATCAACATGCCTCTATTGACCATTCTGAAATCCATGCCCAGATGCGCCAAATTCCTCAAGGAGTTGTGCACAAAAAAGGTCAAGTACCAAGACGATGCCAAGTTTGAGGTAGGAGAGAATGTTTCAGCGGTACTCCAGAGAAAGGTGCCCACGAAATGTGCAGATCCTGGGATGTTCTATATCCCATGCATAATAGGCAGCATGAAAATAGAGAAGGCCATGCTCGACCTTGGAGCGTCAATCAATGTCATGCCCAAGTCCATGTACGAAGACTTGGGCATAGGACCAATGAAACCCACAAGAGTAGTGATCCAGTTGGCAGACAGGTCAAGTGTCTACCCTGAAGGAATTCTGGAAGATGTATTGGTCAAGGTGGAGGAACTAATCTTTCCTGCAGATTTCTATGTTCTAGATATGGGGAGGTCAAGCAAGAATCCGGTAATGATCTTGGGCAGACCATTTTTGAAGACAACTAGAACAAATATTGACTGCGAAACTGGAAGATTAACCTGCAAATTCGAAGGAGAGACGGTCATTTTTGACCTCTTCAAATCAATGAAACACCCAGAGGATACTGAGCAAGTACACGTTGTTGACCAATTCGATGAGATGATCGAGGAACAAATTTTGGGGTACGGCGTTTCTGACCAGACCAATCTGGTAATTCAAAGAGGAATGACAATAGCTGACGCTGAAGATGAGCAACCTGAAATCAGAGAGTTAGTCGAGCAACTGGGAGCATTGGAAAATTATCCTGGAGGAATGAGCAAGCTCCCACCACAGGAGACAACTATTATGGTGCCATCTTTAGAGAAACCACCAATACTGGAGTTGAAGAAACTACCTGCACATCTCAAGTATATGTTTCTTGGGCAAAATGACACATTGCCCGTGATCATAAGCTCAAAACTGAAGAAGGAAGAAGAAAAGAGGCTAAGGGACATCCTTGACCAGTACAAGCAAGCCATTGGATGGACTCTAGCCGACATCAAGGGAATCAGCCCCACCATATGCCAACACCATATACTGCTCGAGGAAGAGTCAAATCCAGTCCGAGACCCGCAAAGAAAATTGAACCCTGACATGAAGGAAGTAGTGCTCAAGGAGATACTCAAGTTACTCAACTTGGGCATTATATACCCAATATCAGACAGCAAATGGGTAAGCCCAGTGCACGTGGTGCCCAAGAAATCAGGGATTCAAGTAATAGAGAACGAGAAAAAGGAGCAGATAGCAACTAGACTTCAAACCGGATGGAGGGTATGCATCGACTATAGGAAATTGAACAAGGTAACAAAGAAAGATCACTTCCCCTTACCCTTCATTGACGAAATGCTCGAGAGACTAGCTGGAAAGACACACTTCTGCTTTCTCGATGGATACTCAGGATATATGCAAATTTGGGTGGCCCCGGAAGACCAAGACAAGACCACGTTTACTTGCCCATATGGTACTTTCGCCTATAGACGCATGCCCTTTGGTCTATGCAACGCCCCTGGGACCTTTCAGAGATGCATGATGAGCATTTTCGCTGATCTGCTCGAGCAAGGAATAGAAGTATTCATGGATGACTTCACTGTATACGGCAACTCGTTCGAAACGTGCTTGACCAACCTGGAGTTGGCCCTCAGCAGATGTGTGGAGAAAAGTTTGGTGCTCAACTACGAGAAATGCCACTTTATGGTCGAGGAAGGAATAGTACTTGGGCATGTTATCTCAGCCAAGGGTATTGAAGTTGACCGAGCAAAAATAGAGACCATATCCAAACTTCCTTACCCCAGGAACGTTAAGCAAGTACGAGGATTCCTTGGGCATGCAGGATTCTATAGAAGGTTCGTGAAAGACTTTGCGAGGATTGCCCAACCCTTGACCAGGCTACTACAAAACGAAGTTGACTGGAACTTCGATAAAGATTGTCAAGCAGCCTTCAACAATCTCAAGGACAGGTTAATCAGTGCCCCCATAATCCAACCCCCGGAATGGGGAAGGCCATTTGAGCTTGAGTGCGATGCGAGCGGATATGCCGTGGGAGTGGTACTTGGGCAAATGAAGGGAAAGGAGCGACATGTAATCTACTACGCTTCTAAGACATTAAATGCTGCCCAATGCAACTACTCGACCACTGAGAAAGAACTACTGGCCGTGGTCTTCGCATTCGAGAAATTCAGATCATACTTGCTCGGGAGCAAAATCATAGTCTACACTGACCATGCCGCTCTGAAGTATCTAATGGCCAATAAGGAGACCAAGCCACGACTGATAAGATGGATCTTGCTGCTGCAAGAGTTCGACATCGAAATCAGAGACAAGTCAAGTAATCAAAACTTTGTGGCTGACCACTTGAGCAAGATTATACAAAAAGAAGAAGGCATGCTCATCATTGAGACTTTCCCAGATGAACACTTGTACAAGACCTCCACTTACAAAGGAGAACCATGGTATGCAGACTTGGCCAATTACATAGTGACGAGACACATCAGGGAAGATATGACTCTCTATGCAAGGAACAAGCTCAAGAGGGAGAGCAAGAAGTACATATGGGATGACCCCTACATGTGGAAAAGGGGAGAAGATCAAGTTCTGAGACGTTGCATTCCTGAAGCTGAGCAAACTGACATCTTGAAGCATTGCCATGAGCAACCATGTGGAGGACACTTTGGGCACAAGCGTACAGCGAGGAAGGTACTTGACTGTGGTTTTTATTGGCTAACCCTTATCAAAGATTGCTTTGAGTGGTGCAGGAAATGTGACAAGTGCCAAAGAGAAGGGAACGTGACCAAGAGGGATGAGATGCCCATGGTACCCATCATGCCCATAGAAGTATTCGACGTATGGGGAATAGACTTCATGGGGCCATTGCCCAACTCCAGAGGCAAAGAGTACATACTCTTAGCAGTTGACTACGTATCAAAATGGGTGGAGGCCAAGGCTACATCAACGAATGACTCAAAGGTAGTGGCTAACTTCCTCAAGGGCGATATATTCAGCCGATTTGGTGTGCCCAGAGCATTGATCAGTGATCAAGGTACGCATTTCTGTAACTCTATCATAGAAAGGTTGCTCAGGAAGTATGGAGTCCACCACAAGATCTCCACAGCATATCACCCCCAAGCCAATGGGCAAGCAGAGCTATCCAATCGCATAATAAAAACCATCTTGAGGAAGACGGTCAGGCCAGAAGGAAAGGATTGGAGTGACAAGCTCGATGATGCACTTTGGGCATACAGAACTGCCTACAAAACACCATCAGGGATATCCCCCTACCGCATGGTGTTTGGAAAGTCATGCCACTTGCCCGTGGAAATTGAACATAAGGCGCATTGGGCAGTGAACAAGGTCAATTACGACTGGGACGCATCCGTAGAAGGGCGCAAACTTGACCTGACCGAGCTGGAGGAGATAAGGATAGAAGCTTATGACAACGCGGTCAACTATAAAGAGCGGACAAAGAGGGCCCATGACAAGATCATCAAAAAGAAGAGTTTTGAACCTGGGCAATTGGTTCTGGTTTACCAGACCAAGTATCGCTTCAAAGGGAGCAAGCTGTCCACTAAATGGGAAGGACCATTCAAGGTGCATGCAGTATGCCCAACTGGTTCGGTTGAGCTATCTTGGCCAAACAATGATCATATTTTCAAAGTAAATGGACAGAGAGTTAAAGCATATTATGGTAATGAAGACCTCAAGGGGGCAGTACCCCCTGATCCCGCTGCTTGACCAAGTGGAATTAAAATAAGTCAGGCCCATGACAATAAATAGGGCAAGACCGAGACGTGACCTCGGTATGTATATTATGTTATTTCCATTTATTTAATTTTCAGTTAATAAATTTGATCACTGCACGTCAATCAGTAGCCTTGGGCAGGAAAGGGTTTTGGTCTGTTTGTGTTTTCAGGAAGCAGGAAAATTGAGTGAGCAATAGCTGAGCCTGGAAGTCGAGCATCTGCTCGAGTTGAGTCCCAAAAGAAGGAGATCACGGAACAGCTGAACTTGCTCGAAGAGAAGTAGGAAGAGACCTATATAGCCCTACTGGCATACTTTTCCCACGTCGGTTTCAGGTACCCACCTGATCCAACCCTTTAAATGTACCCTCCCTTTGTTGTTTTGAGTTTGAAAACTCTTGTTGATGGGGTCGACCTCCTTTTGCACACTTTGCTTAAGGCAAAGTGTGTATGTGGGAAGGTGCGCCAACATCGTTGGGAGTCGGAGTATAGAGTCAGGGGAGATGCTTGTCCAACTTATTACTATTTGCACACTTTGCCGGAGGCAAAGTGTGTGAGTGGGGGAACGGCAAGAGCAACCCCATAGTCTGATCGAGTCGCATGCTTGATGAATACCTGACCAAGTTGAACAATTTTCAAAATTAATAGTCTATGCATGAAAAATATTAGGGACGATGGAATTGCAACTAGGTAAGCTGTGAGGATTTGAGCCTACATTTGTGTGTTATATTTCTTTCTTGAGAGTAGTTGTTTACAAAGTTTGTAATGCTGAAGCTTGCCCAAGTTCTGACCATTGTGATAATTGAAATTGAGTTGATGTAGTAAATGATTTAGGCATTTTGTTCTGTACTGCAAATAAAAAGAAGACCCTTGTTAGCCCCTTGAGCCGAGCCTATTTTTTCTTGATCACCTGGGGGAAAATTCCCACTGCACTGGCCAACCTGCCGATATGCTCAATTACATAAAAAGAGCAGGTCAGAGCAAAGTCTTCTCTAGAAAAAAAAAGAAAAAAAAAGAAAAACAAAAGAAAAAGAAAAAATAGATCCATGAATAAAAGGGTGTGCTAAGGCCCGTAAGAAAGAGAAGAAAGTAGGAGGAAAGTTGCTAAGTAAAATGCATATCCTACCTAAGATCAATTCTGGGCATTGCCCAAGACAGCCTATACAGTCATCCCTAGAAAGCCCTAATGATATTGCTCAACTCAATTGAAAATGTCACAGGATAGAATTTGGTCAAGCCCAAAGCAAAACTTCTTTTTAAAACAGCATTGAGCGAAACACTTCCCATACACTATAGAGAGAAACACTTAGTGAGAATATCCCAAAATCCTGTTGCAAACTCTTGACCGTTTTTTATGCATTACATTGACTATGATTTTGACTGTCTGTTCACTTGATCAACTTCTGTATTTTGATAAGCATGCTTGAGTCTTCTGTTATTTTTTCTATCTCTACCTCCCTTTGATTTCTAATTGAGCAGGCAAGTCATACCGCACGCTTGAGGACAAGCGTAGTAAAGTGTGTGCGTGTGATGAGCCATATTTTTTGGCTCATTTTTAGTTCTTTTGAGTCAAGTAAATAGAGTCTTTAGTTTGTTTTTACTTTACTTGTGTCTGGGAGGGCACGTTTTGGGTCTGTGGTCAAGTGATGCAGGTGGGCAGCGAAAGAGGAGCAAATTGTGTGAAAAAGGCAAGAAAATCATCTCTGTGGTCAAGAGTGCAAGTTGAGCAAGCTGATCTGACTGAAGCGTCCAAGTGGAGTTGAGCAAGTTGGGACAGAGTCAGAAAGTGGAGCAAGATTGACGCACGACCAAGTACGACACATGATCTGCTACCTCGTAAATAAAGAAGGCTATCAGAGATAAAGCAATTGGGCAAGAGCGACAATTGACTAGAGGCGGAACGTTGGGCAAGCAGTGTACCTAGTATCCTGAAATTTCTGGACTCTACAAAAGCGACCAGGTTCAGAGATAAAGAAAAGATGGACTCTCGTCCTATCTTATAGGTATTCTCCTGCACGCCTCTCCATCAGATTTGAGCCCTATAAATATAAGAAGAACGTGAAGAGAGAAGGGAGGACCAAAATATACAAGACGCACGCAAGAAACCCTACCTGACCAGCGAGAAAGACGGAAGAAGAAGTCGATGTGGAGAGAACCAAAACTCCTCGTTGATGAGTTGTGATCATTGCCTACGGGCCAAAACCAATTTCTTTAATGTTTTATGGTTTTGAATTCAGTTTTTAAGTTTTAATTTCGTTCAAACAATTTCTCTTTTAATATGAAGTTCATAGTTCAGCATATTTATTGTTTTATTTATTTAATTATGAGTAGCTAATTTGTCTTGTGTCTGGACAACGACAGATCCTGATCAACCTGTGAAGTAGACTGCTGTGAGGTTTCTTGGGATAAAGCAACTAACTTAGTCTCGTTCCCGATGCAATAGGGTAGTAGATCCAGGAGTTGGGGACTTGGGCAACTTACAGTGACCAGTAGGAAACCCTTTTCACTCAACACACACATACGTGGGCTCAATGCATAAAGTAATTTGCATCCACATAGTATTACGTATTGCTGGAGTTGCGGTCGTATGACTCGGGTGTCCCGGGCATGCTATTGGCCGTTTTGGGTCTGCTTAGATGTTAATGCGGGTTGGTCAACTTAGATTCATGCGGTCACATAGAATTGAATTGGTCAACGCCAGAAGTTTTGCATAAAGTAACTTGTAGGATTTTACACTGAAAGAGCGGATAAGGGTTGGGGTGGTTACGTGCGTGACATCATAGGGACGTTTTCACTTTAATTGGACAACCTATAACCAATTGACGAGGCTGTTAGCAAAATCATATGTGCCAATGAACAGTAGCTACTTGATCAGGGAGATTAGGGGAAGTCAATGCCTAGATACACTTTTCATTATTTGTTTTATATTTATTTCACTCGATTCTGTTAATTGAGCAATCTGATAGTAGTTTTATTTCCAGTTTAATTTATATAGTTTATTTGTTTATTTCCAGTCAAGTAGTAAAGGTGACCACGGTTCGGTAGTGCCCAACTGCTTCCCAAAACAAACTTTTTAAACGTGACAACCCAATTGAGCATTCAAAGCCGGGAAAACTATAAGCAAAATCGCCTCCTCGTGGGATCGACCCTATACTTGCTACTAGTACTTGTGCTAGTGAATAGTTTAGGCTTTATAAATATTATTTTGCGCTACTCCACGACGGTAGCGTCAATAATGATTTAACAAAGAAATACATCTAATAAGTAAAACAAGTTACATAACGGTTTGTTGCATCGTGGTAGACTTAGGATTCATCATTCATATATTGCTATCTAATTTACCAGAATAGATAATGCCATTATTTCTTATCAAAATCATCAAATGATTTAAGAAATAAAATATCCATTCATTAATAATAGAAAACCAGAACAAAGTTCTTTCTAAAATAAAGGGTACATAAAGCAATAAACTTGAAATGAAATACTATAACTACTAAAAGCAGATAATTGTCTTCCACTGCAACAGCTGCCTCCTCTACAGCTTTGCCCATGTAGACTTGAACTCTTCTTCTCTAAGTCGCTGGGTTTTCTGGAACCCCTGCATTCAAAATGCACATACCGTCAGTGGTTCCATATCTACACACCAGAATTCTGGTAGATAATACCGCTGACTATATTTTCACGACTAAAGAAAAATTCGTACCTTTGAGAGGACAATCAGACTTCCAGTGTCCAGACTTCTTGCATCGGAAGCACTTGCCCTTAGGCTTGCCAACCCCTCCTCGTGGTCCATTGGACTTGGCACCACTGGGTTTCTAGGCTTGCTTCCTTTTCTTGCCCCTACCTCCAATAGGCTTCGAGCCTTTGGACTTGGTAGCTACAAGCGCTTGAGACTTGCCCTTCTTGTAGATCCCCTCTGCCGCCTTTAGTTCAGTCAGGAGTTGCGCAAGAGTATAAGATAGTTTACCCATATTATAACTCATATGGAACTGCTCAAAACTATGGGTCAGAGACTGGAGTATGATGTCGACTTGCGTCTCACCATCAATCATAGCTCCTAGGATCTCAAGTTCATTCAACAAACTCATCATCTTAAGAACGTGCTCCCCAACGGGCGTTCCTTCAGACTGAGTAGTTATCATAAGGACTCTCATGGCTTCTTGCCTTGCCGCACGGTCTTGATGCCCAAACATATCCTTGAGGTTGTACAACATATCCTCGGCGGTGGCCATCGACTCATGTTGGTTTGGAGTACATTTGACATAGAAGCCAAAATATAGCACCTAGCCATTTCATCAGCCTTTATCCACCTCCTATATGCTGCCTTTTCCTCATTAGTTGAGGCATCCGTGGGTTCAGCAGGGCATTGATCAAAGAGTACAAATTTGTACTCCTCTGCAGTCAGGACAATGTCCAAATTTCTCCTCCAATCAATGTAATTGGGGCCAGTGAGTTTATTCTCCTTGAGTATCACAGAAAGTGGATTCATAGTTATTCTCTAAACCTATAAGCACATATAAACAAACAATCAATTTAATGTCCGATATTATCTCCCTCAAATAATATCATTAAATTACTAATCACATCTAAAATCCCATCAGGTATGGCAAGCCACGTGGTGTGGACGTTTACCTACCCAAATGATTTAGCAATTAGATTTGCTTCGGTCATACATCACTTATAGCGTAACTTCGTGGGGAAGGATACTATAATGCGTAGCTAAGTGTAAACCATTACTCAGTACTAAGGTAAATCGTTTGGAATTGTAACATCACCGCAAGCCACGTGGTGTGGACGTTTACGAAAACTTACAATCCTTCACAATTTCCTATAAATGTCTACATCAATTATTCCAAAATCCCATTCAATATAGCAAGCCACGTGGTGTGGACGTTTACTATACCAAAAGATTTTTATAATTGACTCCCAATTACTTTGAATCATTTAATCTTGTAAATCAAGACGCGGAGAATCATAAGTGAAACTCGAAGTTTCTAACCAGTGATTCACCATGCGAACAACCCTATCTCTCATTAGATGAGGGAGCCGAGCAGACAATCGATTCATTTCAAGAAATGGTACGAAGGTCTCTAATTTGTGTCATCCACATGACCAAGTGGCTTTGGCTCCATTCCACTCCCCGGGGTGAGAACGAGTCGACTTGAAATCAGTTTCAGAAAGACAAATTAGGCATTGTTTGATAAACTTAATCAATGATTCTTGTAAAAGGAATTACAAGAATTCTCATCAAATGACTTGTCTATACAAACTTCGAAAGTTCATAAAAGTCACCAAGAGAACAGCAATGGAGACCATGGGATTGTTTCCAATCCCTCTCCCACTTAGCTTTTTACAACAAGGGATACGCTATCTAATGCATAATTAAACACATAAGCATGCATACATAAAATAAAGCACATAAGGTATTATCGCATAGTCAAAATAATACTAGAATATTATTTTCCGACTATCATGGCTTTATTTCATCTCCGTACACATCTTCTAGTCTTCAGTCTTCATTCTTGAATGCTCCATGTGACGAGAATATTAATCCAATATTTAAATATATTTATTTTCAATTAATCCAAAAGTTACTTAATTCAAAAATTAAGTCAATCGAATATATCGAAAATAAAATTAAATATTATTAATATTTTTATTTATTTTTATTTTCCTTTCTAATTCTATTAAATCTTTAGAATTCTATCCAAGTCAAACTTGGAATATTCAAGAAAATTAATATAATAGAATAAGAAAATAAAATAAATTAGGACTCTTCTACTTTTCATAATTAATTAATTTCCATCCATGAAAATTCCCAAGAATAGGAATAATCAAATAGGAAATAAATTAATACCAAATTAATTCTTTTCCTAATTCATGAGAGTTCCTATAAATAAGAACACTCAATAAGGAAATAAATTAATTCCAATTTAATTCTTTTCCTATTCCATGAGAGTTCCTAAAAATAAGAACACTCAAAATAGGAAAACCGAATCAAATAGAAAAGTCGAATCTTGGTAGGAGTAGCACGGGATGGGGTACCCCGCGCCACCCCCACCATCGACCACCACCACCGCCGCCGGCCAAGGCCCACGCGCCACCTCCCTTGGTGGCCGGCGTGGCCGAGAGCCCTAGGGCAGCCCGGGGTCGATCGATCCTCATGGGGATCGATCATGGGGATGATCGACCCCCCCCCCCCCCCCCCCCCCGGTTTTTGTCCTCTTCGTCTTCTTCGTCACACGTCTTCTCCGGCGGTCGTTTCGGCATCGATCCAACGTAAAATAAATTACAAAAATTAAAATTACAATTCCGGTATCGATTCTATACATGAAATCGACCTTATACAATTTCCGGAAAAACATAGAACGTAATAATAAATCCTAAATTCGGTCAACCCCCGAATTTTTACTATTACAAGCATTCATCCACACAAAACGAATCTCGACATGTCCGAGAGTTTAATAAACGAATAATCATGATAAAATAATTAACAAAATTATTAAACCATGATAGCCGAAAATCCTGCAAGGTAGAACGATAATCGAATACATACATGAACACGAAACCAACGCTCTGCTACCAATTGTTGGAAATCGATATCCCGGGTCATCAAAATTGCGGAAACCGACAACCCGACCGAAATCCTCGATCGCCGGAGAACTGATCACGAACCCCACGTGAACCGAGGCCCGACCGAGCACCGCCACGGGCGAACCCGCGGCACCCAGCCGAGCCCCCACGAGGGCTCGCGATCGGTCTCGTACCGATCGCTGGGGATGCACGAGGCATCCCCGGGGCTGCTCGTAGCAGCCCCGCAGCGGGTTCACGGACCCGCTGCCCAGCGAGGGCATCGCCCTCGCATGACCGCTGCGGGAGAACCCGTAGCTCATGCGAGGCGGCTACGGGTGACCCCGCAGCTCCCCGCGATCGATCCTCGTGATCGATCGCTCCCCCTCGGCTCCAGCCGAGGGTTCCTCGCCTCGATCCCGGCGGGGATCTCTAGACCGCCGGCGGTCCGGTGGTCTTCGACCACCACCGTCCGGTCTATCCCCGTCCCCGGTCTCGTTCGTTTCCCGGATCGTGCGTTCATGTATATATTACGATTAATTAAACGCATAATCATAAGAGGGGGTTTACGATTATACCTACGTCTCGTTGTGCGAAGAAACGAGATGGTTTGAAGACCTTCGAATCTTCCTACGTATTCCTTGCACTTCGTTCGAACGTCGTGTGGGCGACGATCCTCCGAACTCCTATAGATCTCCTTCACGAACTCTCTAGAATATCAAGTATGATAATCTTATGGTGTGTTGAATTGTGAAGACCATGTAGTGCTTTTATAGGCTACGTATGGGATCTAAAGGAGGTGGAATATTGGGCTTCCAATATTAATGATTAAATTGAGCCCAAACCCAAATCTATTAATCCCATTAATATTAATTAATTCTATTTTCCACTATATAGAATTAATTGCACTCCCAATATTAAACCATATTATATCAAATAATATTTCTCCGGTAGTATTATTTATTCCGTGTATTTAAGATTTAAATATCCATGAATAAAATTAATTTATTGCTAATTAATTTATTCATATCTTTTATCCGAGAATAGTATCATTCAACTTTAATTATTATGCGGAACAAATCCACTCATGAGGTTTATATAATAATTCCTTATGAACTCATCTCGGGGATATTATCAACCCTTACGGGATACACTTTCCCGTCAAGAATTCACGGCATGTCATATATAAAATATAGTGACCCAACTTTACCGGTAATTGACTCAATAATTAAATCGGTCAATTCCTTTGGAAAATCAAAGTCACTTATATTAAATATACACACTCGCAATAGTATCGGAGATTAAGAATAAAATACTCTGAGATTTAAATAAATTATCAAAGGCAATCCTAATTGATAAATCTCAAGCGATCTGCCCAATACACCAAGTGTACAAGTGTGATAAAATAATTAAGACAAATTATTTTCTCTCTCACACAACGACTATACCGATGGATTGGTCCGTGTCCATCTAGGTCGTGAGCAACTGTTTGATTAAATACGAGTAACCGATAGTATGATCTTCCGTGTGACGACGCACACCATACTAACTACAACGTATATAATCTAGGACTATATTTGCATATATTTAATTATCAAATAATTAAAAGCAAACAATTGTTTATTTAATTAAATAGATTAAATGCCATGATCGGGAGTTACCGTTACTTAAATCTAGACATTAAGTATACAACTCCAACA
The DNA here is from genome assembly GCA_954870475.1 of Euphrasia confusa. Lineage (NCBI taxonomy): Eukaryota > Viridiplantae > Streptophyta > Magnoliopsida > Lamiales > Orobanchaceae > Euphrasia > Euphrasia confusa. The sequence goes on along the minus strand of OX940955.1, from coordinate 4,789,637 downwards.
CTTGCCTATGACAGAAATGCTCTCCGAGTCGAGTACTAACAGTTAGTGGCCATATTGAATGATGATCAGCGGAAGGCTTATAAGACAATCATTAGAACTCTCGACGATCCAAACAGACAGGTTTTCTTTTTGTATGGTTATGGTGGACCGACAAAACTTTTGTTTGGAAGACTCTATCTGTTGTCGTCCGATCTAGCGGCGACATTGTTCTAAATGTTGCTTCAAGCGGTATAGCTTCTCTTCTTTTACCAGGAGGTAGAACAACCCATTCAAGGTTAAAGATTCCGATATCTTTGCACGAAAGCTCTACGTGTAACATCAACAAGCAAAGCGATCTAGGTAAATTGATTGTTAAGACGAAACTCATTATATGGGACGAGGCTCCTATGATGCACAGGAATTAACAATAATTAATCAGATTTTTTTTGTCTTACTATCTTATATTTTTGTGTTTATTATATAATTATTAATACAACATAATCATATTTATTTTATTTTGGTTTTGATTTTTGTAGGAATTTTTTTGAAGCACTAGATCGAACAATGCGTGATATCATGAGCTCCCATCGACCTGAAGCTCAGCATCTGCCTTTCGGAGGCAAGGTTGTTGTGTTCGGAGGAGATTTTCGACAAATTTTACCGGTCATACCTAAAGGTACGAGGCAAGATATAGTTCACGCCACTATTAATTCTTCCAACATATGGATAAATTCCAAAGTTTTGCGCTTGACCAAGAATATGAGGCTACAAAATATCGGTGAGGGAAATGATGGTCGTAAGTTGCGCGAGTTCTCTGATTGACTGTCTTCTATAGGGGATGGTACCATTGGTGACGATAACGACAGAGAAGTGGATATAGAGATCCCGGATGAATATTTGATAACTCATTCGGATAATAATATTGAATCTAGTGTTCAAGCCACATACCCAAATTTCCATGACCACATTGGTGATATCAATTTTCTAGACGGACGGGCGATTCTGACGCCGACCCTGGATGACGTTAATGAAATCAACGATTACATGGTTGAAATGCATAATATCGACGAACGAATTTACTTGAGTTCGGATAATATTGTCCCTACCGAACGCGGGGATAATATGTTTGCTCAAATGCATTCTGTTGAGTTTTTAAATACCATCAAGTGTTCCGGACTGTCAAACCATGAGCTGAAGTTGAAGGTTAGTATTGTTGGGTTGTGTCCTTCAAATCCTACGTGTGCAATCGATTAAGTCATATGGTCATCTCCGGATGTTAAATGATGTATCAATAATATTATATATTACATAGAGTAATATTATATTGATTGATAATCATACCTACATGGTCACACACGAACGAGAAGGTGAATGAGATAATTGCTGAATATTTATATTGATTTTAGAAATCAATAAATATATAAACTTGGTTTATATATATGTGTAATTAAAGAAATTGACATGTCACATGGTGTGACATGGTGTGACATGTCATGCCACATGGAATAATGACTTGGAGTCATTAGTGCACATTTGGCAATGATGTGGCATGGAATTAGTGGGTGGGAGTTACATTTTGACCATTAACTCTCACCATAATCACACCTTAGTGGGAGGTTATTTTGAAATAATGATGGTGCATTATTGTGAAGATAAAGGAGTGAAAATCTGATTTTCTCTCAATCAAACACTTGAATTTCGAGATTACACCAAGAGAAAAAGAGAGAACATAGTGTTCTTCCCATTTGTCTAAAGAACAATCAGCAATTTTCAGCACTCGTCTTCCGTTCGTGTGAAACACGTAGAGGCCGGGCCATTTGTGTGGCTACACATCCGAGAAGACCAGAAGCAAGACAAGAGGCTTGAGAAGATTTTCTCTTCAAGGTTCGCTGCGAGAAGATCGGATCTTCATCAACGAACAGCCATCGACATGAACGAGGCACGCGTCAACCAATGTAAGATTCGTTGACCTTTATATATATATATTGGATATGTGTATATATATAAATATAAATGTGTTTATACACTCTTGTGTGCACTAAGATCCAAGCATGGTAGATCTATATGTTTTACACGCTTCCGCACACACGGTATATCGATCGGATCGGTATAGCGATACCTTCAAGTATTACTATAACCTTTTTTTTCAAATCTATTTCTATTAATTAATTAATATAGTAGTTAATATAAACATTCAAATATGATCATTATATAGTTGTGGGGCTAATATATATATATATATATATATATATATATATATATATATATATATATATATATATATATATTATTGAAAAATAATCAATCACTTTTGATTATTCCTAATATTTATATTCATACAAATATTACGTGTGTGTGTATATATATATATATATATATTCAAATTGTAATTTTGGTTTTTTTATGCAATTATTTATACAGCTATATTCTATGTATTGTATTTATTAAATAATTAATTAAATGAATTAATTCAATTTTGTGAGATGTTACATATTTTTGATACATGAATTATTTTTTATTAGGTTGGTGTGCCCGTTATGTTGTTACGGAAAATGGATGCCGCTTTAGGACTATGCAATGGTACTAGGATGGTTGTAACACACCTTGGTAATTATGTTATCCAACCAGACGAAAGTATTAGGAGGAAATAATTATGGGGAATTAGTTTTTATTTCTCGAATTGCTCTGACGCCATCAGATACCAAATTCCCGTTTTCTTTTCAACGAAGACAATTTACGATTATGATATCGTATGCCATGACGATTAATAAGAGTCAAGGTCAGTCGTTGAGAAATGTTGGAATATTTTTGAAGAGACCAGTATTTACGCACGGTCAATTGTACGTTGCGCTGTCTAGAGTAACCAACACGACCGCGTTGAAACTTCTACTTTGTGATGATCGTGGCCGTCTTACAATAGAACAACAAATGTAGTTTACAAAAAAGTATTCCAAAATTTGTAATTTCATTGTAATTTTTTATCGGATATTACAATTAGATCACAAACTTAATGTTTATTTATGTATTATCAATGTTTATATCGAATTATTTGTTAGGTTAAACATCAAATATAAACAGAAAGAGCTTACTTCGAGTAACAAAATTTTGAAATGTATTAGCGTGCATCGCACGGGCAAGAGGACTAGTTGACATTAGCGTGAGAACACATTCTTAATCTGACGGTAAATTGTTTAACAATAAGTGTGAACACAAAAAAATCTAACGGGTAAGACATATGTCACTTATGACAATTGCTAGCTGATTTATATTATATATAATTTTTTTTATATACATCAACAATTATATACTTTAAAAAAACTTATCTTATTTTTAAAATCTTAAAATACAAATTTATCTTTATTTTTAAATTTTTTATTCATAACTATTTTTACTCTTTAACTTAAGATATATATTTACTGTACATGTGTCTGTGTCTAAGTGCATTTTTTAGTTTGAAATTTTATTTTGAATTTTTGCAATTTTTTTGAGTAATTTTATTTGCATCCTACATTTATATGTACATTAAAATCACTAACTTAAAAGTTTAAAATATTTTTAATATTTTATTTATTTATACAATTTGTATATTCACCACAAAATCAAATAGTCATATAATTAAATAAAATATTTATAGTTAATATATTAGATATATTTCAATTATATATTTCAATTAATAAACTGTTCTTTTTGTGTTAATAAATATTACATCAATTTAAACAATATTTTATATTCAATATAAATTATAAAAATCTTAATAATACAATGTATTGTATGGTACTCCCTCGGTCCAAAGACAGTTGTCGTACTTTCCTTTTTGGGGTGTCCAACAATAGTTGACACACCCCAAAAAAGGAAATAATTATTCTAATTTTTTCATTTTAATATACAATTTTATTCTACTTTACCCCACCTACTTTTTAAACTTTACTCACAACTACTTTACTTTTTACTTTTAAAATATATTTTAATTTTTACTTTTCAATTAAAAAATAAAAAAAATAATTTTCTTAAACTCCGTGTCCAAAAAAGTATGACATCTATTAATGACCGTAAAGAGTATTTATTTATATTATTTTTTTGCAAGTTTTCTTAATTGCGATTTTTTCATTAAGTTTTTCATTTTTTTATATTCTTTAAAAAAGAATCCATATACTTTTTTTCTCAATAATTTATTTCAATTTGTTTTCTTGCTCATATACAATATATATATATATATATATATATATATATATATATATATATATATATATATATATTATTTCATTGTTATTTGTTATTTTTTTAAAATTTTAATGTTTTATTTTTAATTTTGATAAATAATTGTAATTTTTTTGTAAAGCGTATAGTTACCTTATTTTAGTGTATTTTTTCTTGTTATAAAAAGTATGTTCAAATTATTCTCGCTTTATTAAGTAAAAATAAGAATTATAAACCTTTTTTTTTTAATGGCCTGGGTATTTGATAATTTATTCCGATGATATATCTTAGTGTTGGCTCAATCAAATTTGGCAGACTAACTAAAATTATGTGAACTCGAGCTTCACTCAGTTTCCATATTTTTGACATGGAGCTGCAATTAATCCACCATCACCCAATCCCTGATTATCACCCACCCAAATCCACTTATCCTCGTTGCCGGAAAAGCAAGCTTAATGTTGGAATTTCGAATAAATACGTCGAGATTACCAGAAGAAACGCGAGCCCCTCTTTGATTCTGAACAATGCGAGCGAGAGAGGCGACGCGGATACCGCGGTGGTTGTGGAGAAGCCTCCGGCTAAGCGGCGTCGTTTCGAGGTTTTCACCGGTCATCCGACCCCCTTTGGCGCCACCACGAGAGACGGCGGCGTAAACTTCGCGGTTGTCTCGACCAATGCCTCGTCAGCAACTCTTTGCTTGATAAGTCTTTCTGATTTATCGGAGGTAAATCAGCATTCTTCTACTTTGTTGATGGCGTGTATGTTGAATTTTGTGGAAGTTTTTTTTTTTTTGAAGAATCTTTTGTGTTCTAGTACGAATCAGGTCTCTCGCTTTTGATCATAATTTTGCCTCCTTCTTTTTCTGCTTGTTTAAATTGGAAGTTTTAATTTTGTGCTAATTGTCGGAAGGTGGAAAAGCGCCATCATTTTTGCTTTGTATTCTAATTGCTTCTAAATATACTGTAAAATTTCCATTGCAGAAAAGTGTGACGGAGCAGATTGCTCTGAATCCAGCAACTAATAAAACAGGAGACGTCTGGCACGTATTTCTTAAGGGTGACTTTGAAGATATGGTCTATGGCTACAAATTTGATGGTAGTTATTCCCCCGAGGATGGGCTATATTTTGACTCTTCTAAAGTATTGATTGATCCTTATGCGAAGGTCAGTGGGGTCTGTCTACTTATAGGAAGACCATGGCTTGTAACATCTTTTTTCTTGTCCATGCTATATGCGAAGAATCATCATCATGTTGTCTTTTGCTTTCTACAGTATTTTTTTTGTCTAAATTGCATTTTATATAACTTTGTTTCTTGTCTGGTTAACAATGTAGGCTGTCGTGGGCAGGGGGGAATACGGGGCTTTAGGACCTGATGAGGACTGTTGGACTCAGATGGCATGTTTGGTGCCTTCTACTAATGATGAGGTATTCAATGGATAACATTGATGATGATTAAACGTGCAATTACATCTTGATATGGAAGAAAGTTGTAAGAAGAGAGTGAGATAGATCTTTCTGAAATGTGTAGATGTAATACATTCCTCAGACCTCGCTAAAACATGGGAATATTGTATTTGATGACCACAATAAATTTATAATCAAAATACGTTTATGTATAATTAAATATATGAGAAGCTTTAAGCTTTATAACTCATTTTTACTAACATACATGACACCACCATTTTTCTACTGCCCTTGCCTCCTTGTTTGCTTCACTTGGCTCATAATTAAAAACATTCCCTTACTCAAATCTATCCACTTTCTATCAACATATGTTGATGATTATATGTTTTAGTTTCCCATGAGGTGCTTCAATGATTTTGGTCTCATTTCTTACTCTCACTTGTTGCCCTTTCAGTTTGACTGGGAAGGGGATTTGCCCTTAAAGTTGCCACAAAGTGATCTGGTAATTTATGAAATGCACGTCCGCGGATTTACTAGACATGAGTCAAGTAACTCGAGATTTCCTGGCACTTACATTGGGGTAGTGGAGAAACTTGATTACTTGAAGGTAGGATTGCCTTATTCAGTTGATTTTTCTTAAGCAGGTATGTTTTGGGGACTTCTGATTGGGTTTTCTGTCATGAAACTCATAATCATATTAGTCAGTACATCTGAAAGACTGAAACGTTACCAAAGAACTCAATGTAGTCGAGCCACATGCTTGGTTAACAGCTTTCCTTCGCACATTAATCCTATTATTTGCAAACAGGAAACTTATACTTGTAGGTTCATGTACCTTTATCTTTGTAGGCTCATGTACCAAGTCAAAAAGTAATCAGAATGATTGTTATATGCCTCACTTTCTTATGATATTGCAATATTCTCTTGCAGAAACTTGGTGTCAACTGCATTGAATTAATGCCATGTCATGAATTCAACGAATTGGAGTACTATAGCTATAACCCTGTCATGGGTGATTACAAGTACTTCAATCCTACTCTCTTTAAAATTTATTATGCTTGTCGTGAACTTTCAATAGCTTAGATAATTTGAGAAATGCCACCCTGATGTCATTGGATCTGTACTTCCTCTTGCATCTTTACATGTCTAAGTACTGGACAGCCCATTTGTTATTGGAACAAAGAAGCACATTTTATTGCATTGAAACAAATTAATGAATTCCTCATGGTTTAAGTCCAAGTTGATGTCGAATTAGCAGCTGTTTTGTTTTTCAATTCCTCAATGGCTACTCTGGAGACGGAGACACTATTAATTTTTGGAACTATTGATAGTTTGAACATGTGGATAGGAAACTAAGATAATGTGTTCAGAGTGTGACCTAATGTTGGTGAGAAATTTTGTAATACTAAGTACTACGTAGTAATAGTTTAACGCTGATGATTTTGTGTGTTCAATATAATAATCATTACCAATGTGGAAATGTTCATAAATTATTTAGCATTTTCATAAATAAGACAATTTTTTTTATTATAACCTGTTGGTTATCAAATAATTTTTTCATGTCAAGTAAAGCATTTCTACTGTAGCTTGAGTGAATTTTGCTGTATTAACTTGGATTGTGTCATATATGACATCTTTCTTTCTTTCTTGTGGCGTTAAATTTTTTATCCAAAAAACTATTTGCCGAAAATATTTTATTCTCCTATACACGTTTGAGATATATATGGTGGAATGACTCTAGAAAAGTGGTCACTCATCTTTGAATATCATTTTCTCATGCTCAGGATGAATTTCTGGGGGTATTCAACAATCAATTTCTTTTCACCAATGGCAAGATATTCTTCTGCTGGCATCGGTAATTATGGCATTGGTGCAGTGAATGAATTTAAATATCTTGTTAGAGAAGCGCATAGACGAGGAATGGAGGTAAAATTTGCTTCATCACGAGTGAGCATTCTTTTTTAAGTGAAACATATGTTCAGTTCTCCAAGTGTTTTGAATGTGACAGGTGATTATGGATGTTGTTTTTAATCACACTGCTGAAGGGAATGAAAATGGCCCCATGTTATCATTTAGGGGTCTTGACAATAGTGTCTTCTACATGCTTGCCCCTAAGGTATGTCTCACTTATTATTCATTATCTATAACTACGACTTTTCGATTTTCTTAGCCGATAAGATTTTTTAACATCGCCTGAAATTACTTTAACAGGGTGAATACTACAATTACTCAGGTTGTGGGAACACTTTCAACTGCAATCATCCTGTTGTGCGGCAATTTATTGTGGATTGCCTGAGGTAGAAACACTTTGAAATCTTTTCATCCAATCTCATATATCTCATAAGCTTCCCTTCTTCCTGCCTTTCCTTCTTCCGTACACACAAAAAATAATCAGATAAAGTAATGTATTGTTCATACAAGCCACATCACTGATATTAAGTGATACATGCAGTTGCACCATACACTGACATTATAAGAAGCGACTTTTGAATACTGTCTACCAAATAAAAACCACCTGAAATTATTTTTGCTTTGAATATTTTTATGATTATTTTTCATGCTTGAATTTGAATGAATATATGGGTAAAGAATATCAAATTTAATCACGAGATTGTTTTCTTATAGAAACAACTTACAAAGACTATTTATTATTATTTTGCATTACAATGTGCTTAAGAACCATGATCTTCAGTTGCTGTTTCATCTTATTTAGCCTGTTATTCTCTATTTATATTCTTCGACCATGATTTATCTTTATTGAAGTTATAATGTGTCAATCTCTCTTATACCTTAGGCTTTGGAGTAGGTGATTGCTCATAAGTATCATTTTATTTACATCTTCATTTAAGAAGAATAATGACCTATGGGTAAATGGTAACAATTTGTTTAGGCCAATGTTCATTTTCCTATTAAAGTTGGGCCGATAACCTTAAAAGGCATTTTAAGGTGTTATTAACCTAACTCTTATATGGTATCAGAGGAGTGGGCCCAAAACAATAGCTTAAGTCCACGAGTAGAGCCGACAAAATTGAGCCTACTCGTGAGGTGATGTGTGAAGTATCTCACATCGCTTGTGAGAAGAACTTCGGACTCAAATATAAGTTGAATAACCTTATCTACTTAATAAAGCATTTTAAGGTGTATTGACCTAATTTTAATAGGTTATATTTTTCTTTTTCATTTAAATCTTGTATTCAGGAAAGAGGATTTTGACTTTTATACCTTGACTAATGTTCACTATTATAATTTAGAAATCACCTCTCATATTCCTTTATGAGTCTTCTATGTAGAAGAAACTAATATTAACAAATTTGATATATTTATTTATTTGGCTCAGTCCTGATTCTCAACAGATATTGGGTAATGGAAATGCATGTTGATGGCTTTCGCTTTGATCTCGCTTCTATCTTAACAAGGAGTAGCAGGTTAATTAGTTACTTTCAGACATGCCTGACATGAATTCTCTCCTTTACTCAACTGATTCTCCCGTTCCCTCTGACATTTGTTATGTCCAGTCTATGGGATGCTGTAAATGTATATGGAAGTGGAATCGAAGGTGAGACAGTGACGACTGGATCTCCTCTCTCGATCCCTCCGTTGATTGACATGATCACCAATGACCCCATACTTCGTGGAGTAAAGGTATTCTATTTTTATCTTATACTTGTTTTTCTATTTGATTTTTCGAACATTTTCTTAACACTTGCTTGATCAGCTTATAGCTGAAGCATGGGATTGTGGAGGCCTATATCAAGTAGGTGTGTTTCCCCATTGGGGTGTATGGTCAGAATGGAATGGAAAGGTAAATAGCAGCTGTATATTACGATTAAGTTGTTCCTTAGTGGGCTTCCCAGCCAGTTCCCTCCTCAGACATGGGCTGAAACAAATTTGTATCATCCTGTCTTTTTTTAGTACCGTGATGTTGTAAGGCAGTTTATTAAAGGCACAGATGGCTTTTCTGGGGCTTTTGCGGAATGTCTATGTGGTAGCCCTAATTTATATCAGGCATGTCATTATTTTTTTTCCTTTTAATTGGTAAATATCATGCATCACTATTATTATAATTATTACAGTATTACTGGATGTTATCACTTATTGCAGAAGTAGTTCACTACAATTTTATAAATCTTAAATAAACATTCTGAGCGTACATATTCCCTTTTCTGATCTGAATCAGGAAGGTGGAAGGAAGCCTTGGAACAGTATCAATTTTGTTTGTGCTCATGATGGTTTTACTTTGGCTGATTTAGTGACATATAACAACAAGCACAATCTTGCTAATGGTGAAGACGACAAGGATGGTGAGAATCATAATAATAGTTGGAACTGTGGTGAGGTAACCGTTTAAACTAATGCATCTATTTTATCATTTTCTTCTATTTTTGAAATTAAATACTTGAACTTACATCGGCAAAGTAATGTAACTACACAATATGGACATTTTTTCAAAAAAATTGTCATCCAAGGTTGTGAAACCTCATTCTTATGTGTCATGTTTTGAATTTATCTCAGGAGGGAGAATTCGCAAGTATATACGTGAAGAAATTGAGAAGACGTCAAATGAGAAACTTTTTCCTGTGTCTCATGGTTTCCCAAGTAGGACTAATTTTTCTTTGAACTCTGTAATTCTTGTTGACTTCCATTTGTCCATACAATATTCTCATTAAGTTTCTTTTTTTATGACCAGGGTGTTCCAATGTTCTATATGGGGGATGAATACGGACACACGAAAGGGGGAAACAACAATACATATTGCCATGATAATTTTGTAATTCTCTTGGACAAACTTACAATTTATTTTATTTTATTTTTTTGCATTATTCCTTTTAGTTGAAATGAACAAACTTCCACTTGATCTGAAGATAAACTACTTTCGGTGGGATAAAATGGAGGAAGCTTCTTCAGATTTCTTTAGATTTTGCTGCCTCATGACCAAGTTCCGACGGTAAAACTTGTTCATCTTACTAGTTTTTTTGTTTTTCTTTTGTGCTTGATGATTCGAGAAAATCTCATGAAAATGCTATTTTTCTTTCTCTAAAGTGAATGTGAGTCGCTTGGCTTAAACGATTTCCCAACAGCCGAGCGGTTGCAGTGGCATGGCCATGTTCCAGGGGTGCCTGATTGGTCTGATACTAGTCGATTTGTTGCTCTCACACTGGTACACTTTCTTTAAGGATTTGCACATTCCTTTGTTGTCATATTAAAATAATATTCGGAATAAATTATATAGGTTCACCTGGTTTCAGGGTAAATACAATAAAATTTTCCTTTTATTTCATATGGCATTTCATGTGGGATGTTGGATTTTGCCAGGTTGACTCGGTGAAAGGGGAATTATATATCGGCTTCAACGCTAGCCATGTGTCTGTCACAGTTGCACTACCTGAACGGCCTGGTTATCGATGGGAGCCCGTGGTGGATACCGGGAAGCCAGCACCGTTCGATTTCCTCTCCGATGAATTCCCTGAGAGAGATCTGGCGATCAAGCAGTACGCCCATTTTCTTGACAACAATTTGTATCCCATGATCAGTTATTCTTCAATTATTCTTTCACTTACACCGGATGATATATAGTTGAAAAGCTCTCAAATTCTAAGCTATTGTATCTATCGAATTATGCAGCTCTCTCTTGATAAAGACTAAAAACATGATCTTTACCGAGTCAGTTTTTTCTATTTGTCAAGATTGCTACATAATATGAATTCACCAAACTAAAAAATTTGTTCTCACCTCATCTTCGTCTTTGAGAAGCTCTTCTTAGGGCTAGAGGACGTAATACATGAATCGAAAAAGTTTTTTTTACGAGGAGGAGAGACGAGAAACTCTTCCTCCACTCGATCGAGGAAAATGTAAATTGAGGAGAGAATCAACAAGTCTCACCTCAACGATAAACTTCATAACGTCAGCACGGAACTTACCGCTCGCCTATTTATGCTAGGACCTTGAACTGCAAAAAGTTGGGCACTTGGGCCCGTGACTTGTGAGGTTCGGTCCAATACGACTGTCGGTCCAATAGTCCCTTTTCCTTGGCCAACAAGGAGATAAATAAATATAAATAAATCAAATAAAAGAGAAAACGGAAACAGAAAAAAGCAACGTAATTTAATTTCAGAAACGAAACCCTACCCACCTCCCCACTCGTCGCCGCGATCCAGCCACCTCGACCTCTGTCACCACCGTTCAATCTAGATACCGGTGAGAATCATTTTATGTTTTTGTACTTTCTATTTCTCTTTTCATTTCTGCGTTGAAGCTTCGATCCCGATTCTGCAATTATATTTGTTTTTTTGGATTATCCTTGATATCGATTTTCTTCTCAAAATCAGAAATTATAATTTGAATTATGCAAAGTGAACCTGTATTTTCATAAATTTGATCGAAAAGTATGCAAGTGACCCTGTTGTTCATTTTCTCAAATATGTTCTTGAAGGATAACTGTATTCTGAATTTGATTCTGAATTTGATGATTTGAATTGCTATGTATGGTTTATGTGAGCAGTTTATCTATTTCTATTTGGAAGACTGTGTCGACTATAAAACATATTTACGTTGAGTTAAATAGCTAATAATTCCAGCTGCTTGGTTAGAAGCTCAAGCCCAAGCTGATTGAATTAGAACTTGATGCATGCAATTCCAACTTGAGCTTAAGCTCAAAAAAATAAAAATAAAACTTAATGTCAAAGAAAAAAACTTAATAAGAAGATACGAAATCAATGGCAAGATGTATGATGTATACCAACTCGAACTATTAACCATAAAACTAATTTGATCTGCAGCGTTGTTCTCAGCTTCCCTCGATTTTCATTTCGGACTGGCAGTTTTCAGTCAATTTTATTGATTAATCTTTTAAGTTTTGCAGATCTCATTGTGTCTGTTCCATCAATTTCCTTCCACCATGGCTACAAGTAAGTACCTCATGCGTTTAATTTTTTTTACTTTTGGTATTATTGTTGCCTTTCTAAATGCATAGATAAAAAGATTCACTGGATTTTGATTATATGGACAGGATTGCAGTATGAGAATAACTGTGAGATTGGGGTCTTCTCCAAGCTCACCAATGCTTATTGCCTTGTTGCAATCGGGGGTTCCGAAAACTTCTACAGGTATCATTATTTTATGACAGCCCTTTTTGAAGGTGTGTTCCTGTACTTTAGTGCTTAATACTTGATGTTTTGGTGGCAGCACATTTGAAGCTGAGTTGGCTGATGTGATACCAGTGGTTAAAACCTCCATTGCTGGAACTAGAATCATTGGACGCCTCTGTGCTGGTGAGCTTTCATATTTTAATGACTATACTGTATGTGCTAGTACCTTGGATTTTTAGGCTGATGATGTTTCTCCTCCTGCAGGAAATAAAAATGGGTTGCTTTTGCCTCACAATACTACTGATCAAGGTGATTGCCTAAACTAATATACTTATACGTTGTATAAATCTGAAGTTTGTCTGCTAAATGGTTGTGGAGTTGGGCTAACACATATTTTAAACCTGTAAACTTATGTGGGTGATTTATTTGAGTTTAAGTTGAAGATCAGGACCGGTCTAGAGTGCTTTAAAATATTAAACTGTATATCTGTTTGTTGTTTGTATTAGAGCTGAAGATCCCGAATATGTTCTTTGTCTAACTTAGATGTATTAAGAATATAATATTGCTCGGATCTATCTTCTCATATCTAAATGATATTACTCTGCTTTCCGGTTTGATTGTTATTGTATGGCCATATATGTCCAGAAGTATTGGTCAAAAAAATGGCTCTCAGTGATTGTAAGCCAGAATTTGCATTCCTTTTGGATTACTTCTGGAGCAAGAATATATTTAGCCTGGTCAGTCAAGATTGTGCTAATAATAATATATAGAGATTAGACTGGCTATGTGCATATATAACATAACAGTAACCACAATTGGGTTGCTATACTTTAGTTGACTTAGACTATCAAAAGGACACTTGGTAAAAAAAATCCTTTGCTGGTAAGGTTTGTTTATTTTTCCCTGAGACAAATTTGTTAATGTCAGTATAATGCAGGTCCTTTCCCTTACGAACATGAATAATACGTTTTTCTTGTGTTAAGGGTTTCTAATTTTATTTATTTTGTATGCTTCTACTATAGAGCTTCAACATTTGAGGAATAGTCTACCAGATTCAGTAGTTGTTCAGCGAATTGAGGAGAGGTTATCTGCTCTTGGCAACTGCATTTCGTGCAATGATCATGTTGCTCTTACACATCCTGATCTTGACAAGGTAAACATTACATATTTATTTACTACCTTCTATGTATTCAAATTTTGTTTGTTCTAGTGAACTTGTTTTTATGCCAATATCTGTTTTTCATTTGATGATCTCAATGCTTGTTATGTATTCCAGTTTTTATTCTGAAATATGTAGTTTATCTTTCTCTCATTCATCTTCCTATTTATAAAGTACCCTTGGATTTAATACTGTGTTGATAAACAAAACTTTGCCTTTCTACTTGTGTTATGTATAGACGTTTACTGTTTCTGCTTCTGTTTTGAACTTTAGCTATTTTCTAGCCTTGACTTGATCCTATCATTTAACCCTATGCAAACAAACTAAATTATGCCTTTCCACTTGTGATATATAGAGAAGTGTATTGTTCATTTCAACTTTTAATCATGTTATGAACTTTGGAGAGTCTTGATTCTTGTTATTGACAATGCATGTTTTGCCTTTACCCGCTTGACTGTGTTCGTTTCGTGCCTTCTTCATTTAGAAAGAATCTTTTTGTCCCTACTAAATAGTCATGACTCATTTATTACATCAGTATAGTACTTGGTCAAGTACATCTTATTCAAATGTGCATTGTTGGCTAGTAATATTGTTACATCTCTGTGATTGTTGTGACATATTTGTGACTTCCTTTGGCTTTAGCAAAACTTATCATTCTCCTATGTGCATGAGATATGTTGCACTTGATTGCCCCCTGGCATATTTGGCACAAATCTGAAACTACTATCATTAAGTTTTGCAAATGTAGATGTTATCTATATTTTTTGTTGCAGCTATGATATTATTCACCAGTCACCTTTAGAAAATTTTTAATTTGGTTAGTGAGAAATGTTTTTCATGGGATTCCAATGTTGATAGTTCTAATCTCCAATTTTTTTTTCAGGAGACAGAAGAGTTGATTGCTGATGTTCTTGGGGTTGAAGTTTTTAGGCAAACTGTTGCTGGTAATATTCTCATCGGAAGTTACTGTGCATTTTCTAACAGAGGTGGCTTGGTCCATCCTCACACTTCGATAGAGGATCTTGATGAACTCTCAACCCTTCTCCAAGTCCCTTTGGTGGCTGGTACCGTAAACCGTGGTAGTGAGGTCATCGGTGCTGGCCTGGTGGTCAATGACTGGACGGCTTTCTGTGGGTCGGACACCACTGCTACCGAGTTGTCTGTCATCGAGAGTGTATTCAAGCTGAGAGAAGCCCAGCCGAGTGCTCTTGTTGACGAGATGAGGAAATCATTGATCGACACCTACGTTTAATCTTTGTTTCTTGTACCCTTACATTACTATTATTATGTGCAGATGAATCTTTTTGATGCTGTGGGTTTAGTTTTGGTTTTGCTTGATTGTACTTCTGTATAACGGTGCTTTGTTTTGGGAAATGAATTGCAACCCGGCTTTTGGTTTCATAGGTTTCCTTGTTTCATTTTTACTAGGTCATTGGTGTTTTATTTGGGCATATTTGTAGGAAATTATATTTGCAATTTGAGTTAATGTACAATGTAATGTTTCCAATGCCGCAAAGTCACAAACTTGTAAAATACAAAAAAATACTACTGTGCATGAATCCGGGTCAGAGAGTGTATTACTCTTCCTATTCCTGCTATCTACTTGTATTTATTTGGGAAGTGATAATTTTGCACGTACCAATGGCATTAAGTGACATTAAAAAGCTGTGGTTATTACATGCGAGGTCAACCAAGAGTTGACATGTGATACGGGCCCGGCCCATTAAACTCTTGGACCCAAACATAAGTGAAGGATGTAGAAGTCCCATGATGTGTATAAGGGTATGACATGGATGCCCATGTCCACTGAATTAAATTACATTGATTATGTATGTAATGTAATGTAATGTAACCTTTGACTGACATAGGCCATTGCCCATACTGCACAACGTAATCCGTGTGAAGATGCATGCATGCGCTATATATGCATCCTTATCATCATTCTCATTTATTCACGCGTCCTCTTCATTAATTTACCCCGCGTTGGACGCAACCGACATGCGACGTGACCGAGTCATGTCCTATCACAAATTTATTACTCTATCCGATCCGATTCAATACTAATTTCAAAAATAAAATAATTATCACTAAAATTTTAAAAAATAAAAATAAAATTATATTTTAAAATAAATTAATTAAATTTAATCAAAGTTAATGGTCTAACTGAATTAAACTGAATTATATTGAGTTTGATCGATTTTTTTTATAATGATGATAATGATAATAATTGTTATAAATTCAATAGAAATTGAGAGATAATAATAGAGTATAAAGAGAGACAATGAGAGGAGAATATAATTCTTGTATTCATTCATATGGGGATACATACAAAGTAGGGTTTCTGTCTTGTTCACCAAGAAAGAGTAAACTAGTCATTCACTAATTAATAATATTCATAACACTCTCCCTTGAATGACTATTTACAGTATTGCTCTCCCTTGAATGACTATTTACAGTATTGCTGCCTCGTTAAAATCTTGCCAGGAAAACTCAATGGGACAAAACCTGAGCGAAGGAAAAAGAGTACAGCTTGCTCCCCCTAATTGTAATCACCGAAGATCTTTGACTTTTTGAAAATAGTTATTGGTGATCAATCAATCTCATTAAAACTTGTAACTAATAAAACCATATAGGAAAAACTTAGTTATTCAAATATACATTTTGGTCTTCAGGACACAACCTTCGAATTGTCGAGTTTCACATTCATTTGTATTATTGTATATTTTTCGTCCTTCTGGGACATGCCTTTACCAGACATCTATTGACTAGAGCATTCGCAATTGCTATAACCGGCCGGTAACTCTTCTGGAGTATATATTAGATGCGTCTAGTGTTCAATATACATTCCTTGACAAATGAACAATAATGTGAACTTCAATTCACAATCATTTGAACTTCAGGTTCAATGTCTCAGTTTATCTCGAAAATAAACTCATATGGAACATTCTGATGTTCTCATTAATTATTATCGAGTGATGTGCATGCCTCGTTAAAAACCTCGTTATAAAACCCTGTAGGAAAAAATACTCGAGGAAAAGAGTACATGACATTCACATTTATATTGTGGTGATTGTCTCGTTAAAAACCTTTAACTAAGAAAACCCTGTGGGAAAAACTTAGTAGGGGAAAAAGAGTGCAATCACTGGTCTTCGGGACCAATCACTGGTCTTCGGGGCCTTATATTCAATATCATTTTTGTCCATATGTAATATGATATTTTACATGTTCTGATTTTCATTTTTTTTCATATCAGGAATTTTAAAATCCATCAAGGATTTTCATGTATGTATCTTTCGAATGACTTCTACATGGTCAAATCATACATTCGTGCATTTTTATATTTATCGTTGTTGCTGTCATAAGTATAAGATAGCGGAACTTAATGTCATCCTTAAAAATATCGAGTTTCTGCGAAAAACTCTTGAGCAATTAATCTCGCTTTTATATCTCACCACATCATTATTCGTTTCTTACGAACACCCACGTATATCCTTCTGGGATAATATTTTGAGGTGTGTACTATAGAGTCAAAATATCTCTTTTATTTATTTAGCGAGTCATGCTCATCCTCAATTGCTCGTTTCTATTTTTCGAGTGCTGCTGGCACACTATCATTGATTTAAGTTTTGGATCCAAATTTTCTAGAGCAACTCTTGAGGCAAATATGTCGTTGACGACTTTTTTCATGTTGATGACAATTCTATTCTATCAACCAAATATTTCATCATTTCCCAAAATATTTAATTTGGTTGTTCCGCAATCCCACGATTTTCTATTATCATGTGCACATGCTTTTTCAATGGGATTTCCATCTAACTCTCTTCAGGAGATTTTGAGGGTGACTAAATTTTCTTACCGCAGATTTATTTAATATCTTGAGATCGATCTACTACGCTTCAGACGTATATTAAAATCAACACTTGAGTTGATCTCTTATGTATTTGAACTCTTATAGTTCATTTATCACAAATATATGTAATTTTGTCACACTTTCATTAATTTGGCAGATTACTTGCTGAATATTGCAAGTCACTTATTTTAATGAACTTCGGGTTCAATTGATTCGTGCGTGGATCTAGACTTGAAGATCGTTTTCATTTAATGAAATTTCTCGGCATTTATATCTTTTATATTCTTATCTCCCCCTAATGCCGGAAAATGATCTTCGTTAAATATGCAAATCAGCGTAATTGCTATAAATCGATCTTCTGGATCGTGGGCTCGAGATATTATGTCCGTTCATAAAAATACACTTTAGTGGTGATATTAATATAACTTGCATATGTAAAATTAATTCGCACATGGGAAATGCTCGATTCATTTTCACGCACAATCATGATATGTGTCATCTTCATTTTAAGTACATTTGTAGTACTCGTGGGGATAATTAGTAAAACTCTTCCGGAGCTCACTCTTAACATGTCATCATTTGCATAACAGTATTTACTAATGATCCTTCGTGATACATTATCTTTATCAATGATCGTTCGGGGATACGGTATCTTTACCAATGATCATTCGGGATAAAAATATTAGGTTTTATCAACGATCCTTCGGGGATCAAAATATATCTCAATATATAATTTTCTCAGAAATTACATTTAATTGGAATCGAGTTTTTCGATATTCCATGAGTACCCACATAGTACATTTGTTTTCGATTTTCAAAAGATATCCTTCAGGGATAATTCATATGTAATTATTGTTTTCATGAGAACAATCGAATTTGGCATTATATGTTCTTCAAGAATATTTAAAACTTATTGCTACTACGGGAGCAATTTAATTTGATACTAATTTTCTCACTAATATCATATGATGATATTATCGTAATATTTCTTCAGAATATCCAAACGACAATTTAATTTGTTATTTCTCGAATAATATCAAATGATCTTAAAATATCAATATAATATTTTAATCAGAGTATATGTTCTTCAGGAACATTCAATTTAATTGATAATTAAGAATAATTGATTTGATATTACTTCAGGATATCAAATTATAACGTTCTTCAGGAACTTAGGCATAATTAATTTGATATTACTTCGAGAATATCAGATTATAATTGTTAATTTGATATTACTTCAAGAATATCATATTATAATATTCTTCAGGAACATTAGACATTTACTTGCTTCAACATGAGCAATTTATGAAAAAGTTCATGATATCAGATTACAATGTTCTTCGGGAATATTTGATATTACTTCAGGAATATCATATTATAATGTTCTTCAGGAACACGTTATTTTGTGAAGAAGAGGAGAAGAAGTAATATATTTATAATTATTAATAAATATAAATAAACATATAAATTTTAAATTATTGCCTTGTAGTTCGGATCTTAGATGAGTAGAACTTCGATGAAGAACGCGGTTGAGCTTTCGTGCTGATAACGTGTTATAAACTCAATAGAAATTGAGAGAGAATAATAGAGTATAAAGAGAGAAAATGAGATGAGAATATAATTCTTGTATTCATTCTTATGGGGAGACCCTTTATAAAGGATACAAAAGTAGAGTTTCTGTCTTGTTCACCAAAAAAGGGTAAACTAGTCATTCACTAATTAATAATATTCATAACAATAATAATAATAATAATAATAATAATAATAATAATAATAATAATAATAATAATATATTATTATTATTATTATTATTATTATTATTATTATTATTATTATTATTATTATTATTATTATTATTATTATTATTATTATTATTATTATTATTATTATTATTAATTTATTTTTAAAAATTAAAGGAGTAGTAAATAATATTTTATCATGAACTAGATTTATATGTAAAATTAATACTGTAATAATCATAATTACTTTTTATATTTTGTAATTTTATTTTGAAACAAATTGAATGAGTTAAACTCTCATGAACCAACTAACAGAGCAGTGAAGTTAATTAAATTGATTGAAGCAAATATAAATTTAAATTAAACTGAATTGTATTGAAGCGAAAATAAATTCACAAGAATAATATATTTCTTTTCGAACAATTTAATAAAATAAAATATGAATATTTTTAGCTAGTATAATGTAGTACGGAGTTTGTTTGTTTTTTTTTTTTTTCTTTTTCTAGTTCTTTTTAGTTTAATTTTTTGTCATTTCTCGTATTTTTGCTCCAGTATCTTCTAATTCTAAATATACAGTCATGATTTGCCAATCAAGCTATTGCCCCTAAGGCCCTAGCTCCATATTAATAATAAATTACCTCATTTTCTTTTTCCACATAAGCAATTCTTAAAATTCAAAGTCAACCATGATAAAAAGAAAAACAAATTATTTTTCAAATTCCCATCTATATATAGACACACAACTAGAGCAATGAAAAACCAAAGAAAGAAACACAAAGAAAAGAACAAAAATGTTTCTCATGTCCATCTTCACAAAGCTCTCTTGTTCCCTCTCCAAACTCCTTCACAAACAATATCCCATAACCCAGAAAAAACCCGTTCATCACGACGTCGTAAACAACATCTCGCGTGCGACATCCCATCTTCGAAAATTCCAATTCCTAGGCGATAGACCCGACTTGGAAAACCAAGTTCTAATCTTCCATGCAGACTCGGTTCTATTAAGATCAGCATCACTCTTCCCTTACTTCATGCTCGTCGCTTTCGAGGCTGGCGGCCTACTACGGGCCCTCGTCCTTCTCCTTCTCTACCCCTTCATCACCATTTGCCCGCATGAGTTGTCGATAAAAATAATGGTGATGGTGGCTTTTCTTGGGCTCAAGAAGGAAAAGTTCAACGAAGGAAGATCGGTTCTTCCCAAGTTTTTCTTGGAGGATGTTGGCGAGGAGAGCTTCGGGGTGTTGAGGCGAGGCAAGATGACGGTGGCTGTTAGCGACTTGCCAAGTGTCATGGTGGAGAGTTTCTTGAGGGATTACTTGGAGGTCGATTATGTCGTCGGGCGGGAGATGAAAGTTGTCGGAGGGTACTTTGTCGGGGTGATGGAAGAGAGAAGAGAGGGTTACGCAATTGGTGATGTTGTGAAAATATTGAGTTCGAATGCGATCGGAGTGATCGGGTGCTTTAGGAAGTGTTGTGATTTCGAGTGGTTTTCGAATTGCAAGGTAACATTCATTTTGACTAATTAGAAGAAGGTCACGTCATCTAACAGCTCGAACTGTTAGAAAAGTTAGGTAACTTGATATTTATATTAAGTTTGACTAATGTTATAAGCCACATCACGAACTGTTAGAGAAATTATGTAACTTGACATTTATATTAAGTTTGACTAATGTTATAAGCCACATCATCTGACAGCTCTCGAACTGTTAGATAAATTGGATAATTTGACATATATATTAGTGAGTCGAATATATTCTTCAATAACCGTGGTATTTTTGTGTAGTATTTAACATGTTTACGTGACGAAACGCAGGAGGTTTACATAGTGAACGAACAAGAGCGAAGGAATTGGAGTTGTCTACCGAAGGGTTCATACCCGAAGTCGCTCGTTTTCCACGACGGGAGACTAGCTTTTAGGCCAACCTTTTTCGCTACGCTAGCCATGTTCATGTGGCTCCCAATGGGATTCATTCTTTCCATTATTAGAATCACCATTTTTCTAACATTGCCCTCGAACGTTGCTCTTCCCTTGATGCACCTCACCGGAGCAAGAACCGAGGTTTTGTACCCGAAGAACTCGAGCTCACAATCGCAAGAGAAGGATAAAAGCAAAGCAAATGGGGTCTTGTATGTTTGTAACCATAAAACACTTCTTGATCCCGTGGTGATCTCGAGTTGCATCGGGACCCTTTTGAGTGCGGTTGTTTACAGCGTGAGTAGAGTGTCGGAGATCCTTTCCCCGATAAAAACCATCCGATTGACGAGGAATAGGGAGAAAGATGCCATGTTGATGCACGAGGAGTTGAGTCGGGGAAACCTCGTTGTGTGCCCAGAGGGCACGACCTGCAGAGAACCGTATCTGCTGAGATTCAGCCCTCTGTTCACGGAATTGCACGACGAAGTACGCCCCGTCGCGCTCGACTGCCACGTCAGCATGTTTTACGGCACAACCGCGAGAGGGTTAAAGTGCTTGGACCCGTTGTTATTTTTAATGAACCCGCGACCAAGTTATTCGGTCCGTTTCTTGGACTCGGTGCGTTTCGGTCCGGACGAGAGTGGGGATGATAACGTAGTCGAGAGCTCGAAGTACAAGAAGGCTAACTTGGTCCAAGATTTGATTGCTAAGGAGTTAGGGTTCACTTGCACAATGCTTACTAGGAAGGACAAGTACTTGACCTTGGCAGGAAATGAAGGGATTGTTAAAGAAAAGTAAGAAAGGGGTATTTTTGGAATTAGTTGTTAATGTGGCTTTAGGTGTATATTGTTATTTGTGAGATTTATTTGTGTGGGACCATCATCATCCCTTAGTGTGTGTAATAATTTTACTTGCATACTCATTTGACCTAAGATACATTCTACATATGTTACTCAATTTACTTTATGATAAGTGTTGCTTGAAAAATACTTAAGAAGCCATTTAAGTCAGAAGATTAATCAACTTAATTTCATAGCGCACTAAATTAGTCCTAGCCACTGTATTAATTTGTTATAAATATAGTGCGTGCTTGCTTACGTCACCACCGTTGAATACCAATTTATTATTCCAATACTCTACACTCTACAATTTCAACATGACACTTTGTACACAAGTACACAAACGAGAAGTGAGTACAAATTAGGAGAGAAAAAAAAAGTGTAATTTCTTTGATATTAGTTACCATTTGAAATATGAGCCTAATTTGGCATGTTTTTTTTATTAATATATAACATGTGTAAATAAAATAAATTTTTGCATAATAATGATTAATGAGTCCTACAAATATAAAATTGTATCTAAAAATTGTAAGAAAATATAAGTATAATTTATTTTTGATGTGCCTAACACAAGTTTGTACCCAAGAATAGGACACAATTGGAGATGATCTAAAAACTAAAGTAAGCTTTGGACAATCCATACCAAATTATAAGTCCAAATTCTTACATTCAACTAACAAACCGAGCTCAGGCGAGTCTTTTGACTTTGACATTGCTCCAAGACGATCAAGATCACCTTATGCACGAACAAAACAACAACCCATGCATTTCGATGTTAACGTTCATGTTAAAACTGCATTTTCCCCATTTATGATACTCTGAATTTACAAAGATCGTTAAAATTTCTAATAACCTCAAACTATATATGAGTAGTGATCAACATTTAATCGAATACACTATAAAACACTAAAATTCCAAACTATATGAGTACTGATCAACTTTTAATCATATAAAACACTAAAAAAATAAATGACCTAAATAATAGATTAGGAATGACAAAATTACGGAGATATTACCGGGTTCACCTACCGTTGAGTCAAGTGAAGGGAAGGAGGCATATTATATACCCAAATTCCCTCGCAACAAAATTATTTTTCTGAGCCTTTTTTTTCAGTCTGTCGACACAAATTTCTTCTCTGCGTAATATTTCTTCTCGCTTGCTTCTTTCTTGGCATTTCGTTTCTGTGGAAATGGACAAAAATAACACAAATGTCATACAATATTAAAAAAATGGCCTAAAATACTATAATTAAAATAATATTTTTTAAGCCAAGAAAAATACCAAATAAATATCATGATTGGCAATAATCCTCTGAGCTATGGAAGTGGTAGTGATATCTTCCGGGCTCTCGAGCGTTTTGAAAATTCCTAGACTTCTTGGGACTGCATAGGGATCGGACTTGCACTGCAGCATGTGATCCGCATTTTTAGCTAACACTTTCTTCATAATTTAGTCTCGTAAAACCCAAAAGTATGAAATGGTTCGACTTACATCCAAGAAAGGGTTGTTCTCAGCAACCGTCCCGTGCACAACCAAAGATATGTTGAAAGTCGTAATCTTTAATTTGCAGGTCAAACATTAGAAATACAGACAGAAAAGTTCAATTTTTTTTGGTCAGAAATAGAAAATACGATAATATGGGCAAAAGGAATATAGTGCTCACCATGTCTTTTGAAACTTCCCAAGGTGCACCAATAATGACCTCATCGACGTATCTACATGCCAGCACACTAAGGCTACGTTCATGGAGATTCATGAGTGGGAAATGATTCCCTCGGAGATCACTGCAAAAGATTATAAAAATAATAAACCTAGGTCCGGTTTCTTTCAAGCATCGGCTGGTGATTAAAACAAAAGAGTAACTTTTGAATTACAACAATGCCCCTGAATTTGTAATTAGCTCAACCTGAAGGGTACGTTTCGCAAGTAGCCAAGTACCCCTTGTGCTAATACACATAAGAAAATTTGCAGGAACAAATCGTACCTAACAATATGGTCGGAATAAATACCAACAAGAAGAAAATCCCCGAGTTGTCTAGCCTTCTTTAGAATCTGCAAACTCGCAAAGAATAATTTCCATCATATTGAATCCAAAACGACGGTAAATAGAGTAATTATTATCACATGAAAATTTCAGTAACTGAACACAGTGATATCAGAATCAAAATAATGAAAAGAAAAAAGCAGAAAACAATCATATAATACCTCAACATGTCCAGCATGAAAAAGATCAAACGCGCCATCAATGTACACAACACGGGAATTCGGTCCGGGCCCCTGAAATCAATCAAACAAAATAACCCGCATTAGATTCCAGAATCCTACTGAGTTACTATCAGTGAAGATAACATTTGAGCAAGAACATATGATTATTATATGACCAAATTCATATAAAACACAGCTCATATATACATGATTATTTTTTATACTTTTTGAGTATTAATCTATTTCTATTCACTAATACGATTATACACATACCTTTCCATTTGAGAATTGCACGATTCTTCTTGAAGTGGGTAGGAAATGCGATACGTGTCTACCGTTAGCAATGGATTTGCTACTCCTTGAGCTGTTAAGTTCGTCATCCTTAATACCGGAAAGTATCCTTCCTGCATCAATATATATAAACTAATGTTCAAAATTATAATGATGAAATAATCATTTAATCAATTCTTTGTATAAAGAAAATACTGTAAACTGATCCATAAAAGATTTGTATAAACCTCGCCTCACTGAAATATCAAATAAGATCAAGCAGGAACTGTAGTTATAAAAAAATGGCCTTCGAATCACAATATAAAGTGAATCAAATTTAGGACGGGGTCGAAGAATGTGGATAATAGAAGAGACCATGATCAATTACTTATTACAATTTCACAGTAAATCTATCAATTTAGCTTATATATAGAATTATAGATTTGAATCAAATTGGAATACAGTACCTACAATATCCGTGCTTGAGACGCCTTCAGTACGTTTTATTTGCTTATAGCGACCGGCTTTTTTAGCTAGAGCATAAGCATCAGTGCCGTCAGGAAGTAGGCAAGGGTCATCTCCATGTATGATATAGTCTATCTTATGTTCGTTGAAAAGTTTATGCATAAATTCTTCGGTTATTTCATAGGGAGCATTGGGAATTACTTCATCCACCCACTTCAATCCACTAACAAGGGCTAGCCTAAGGGCAAAAAAAAATCAAATTACAAGCAAGAACAATCATCGACATGGTGTAAAATTCCTAATTATGACTTACGAGAAGGGTCGATTTGGTTTAGAAACAACAATTAAAAGTAACTATTAGCCAAACAAAACTGTTAGTTATAGTAGCTTATATTAAATTTTGCCTTTCGTTTCTTTCAAAATCAAGAACTATTAAACTCAATTCACCAGAAGAACAGCATAAATGCAAAGTAAGCATATGTACCTTTCTTGCATAGATAAAACTGGTGGGCCCTTGTTGGATACAATCTCTTCATCACTAACAACTCCGACAATCAATTCATCTCCCAATGCCTTTGCTTGCCTCAAAGCATTTGCATGCCCGTAATGCATCAGATCAAAGCAACCGTCCATATACACACGAACACGTTTTTTCGTGGCTTTCTTCTTGTGGAAAACCCTCAGATGAGGCATCGTGGGCACGCCAATCATGCCGCCAAAGTAGCTATTCGAGAAACTGAGAAGCGCACAAGTGATCATTATGCCACCAAAGAGATGAGGGTAGAAATAAACCCCATCTTTTATCCAGCTATTGTTCTCGAATTCCATTTCTCGGCTTGTTCCTTTTATTGGGTGCAGGAGGAGACACAGACCCTGAAGCTGAAGAACCCCAAAAATTAATACTCCAAAATAAAAACAAAATAGCCGGAAAAATCAAAACTTGGAGAACCCAATACTGGAATTATTGACAAATCATAAATCTAGAATCAAGCCACAAAAGATCCACCCACACTTTATTGAAATCATAGCAGCAAATCTAACCACGTATAAGAATGCAATCCACAACACACCCTAAATCTAACAGCAAATTCATCGCGTGGGATGATGAAAGATGACAACTTTCTCACCGACCCGAATCGAATTAATTGTGAATAAGAAAAACTGGGGGAAGCTGAAGATGGGTATTTGAGAAATTCGAGAAAAAATATGATTCCGCCACACCCTTTTCGATCCTTGATTTGGATTGCAAAGCAAATTACATTCAAAGATAACGCCTTCAACAGATGAGAAACTTCACCTTTTTTTGTTTTTCTTGTTCTGCGTCTCCTCTGTTTTTTCTCTTTGGAGGTGTAAAAAATAAAGACCAAAACCTCGTTTTTTTGTTCTGCACCAAATGCTAAAAGATGGGATCTTTAGCTTATTTTATTTGTTTGTTTTCGAAAAGGAAGTGTGAGGTTTAGAAAAATAAAGTATACAAAAATAGTAGTACAACTCCAATTATTTCAAAGAATTAGTAACATATTTTTTGTAACATTGAGACCAAAAAAATTTCCTTAATATTTTGACTTTATAATACAATTATACTATTGACATTGATTTTTGCATGGTTTTATCATATAATATATCCTTGTCTAGAAAGATTCAATAGACCGAAAAGCCCCTCCGGCAACTCGAAGACTCGAAACTCGCCCCGCATTGATCTTCCGGTTATGGTTCGCGTTGGCGGGCCTCGTTTGGTAACCAACACTCTGCTTTGGAAGATCGGACAACTCGACAAGTTGAATTGATCTCTGCTTCTTGGCGTTTGCAGCTTCTTGATATCTTTGGTGCAGTTTCCTCTTGGCACTCTCCAAATCAATCGATGTCTCGTTGTTTGGCATCTTCATCACCGGCTCGATTGGCAGAGCACGAGGAGGTTGGTCATGATTATTTTTCAAGTCTTGAGCATCGAGCCAAGAATCAACCATTATTTTCCAGGCCTCGATCAACGTCCTACCGAGGTTCTGAATCTCCTTTGATCTGATCCGCTTTCGAAGAGCGTTGACCGAAAAGCCGATCCCGGTAGCCTTGAGAGCCTCGACGGACAGAGGCATCTGCTGAAGCCTCCTCAGAGAATCCAACAACGTTGACTCATCAGACTCCACGTCATCAACAACCCCTTTCATCCGAAAAACCTCCTCTTCCATCTCGTCCCCAACCTCGATCCCGCTTTTCTCGGAACCCTCGCCGCCGCCGTCGGCCGATTCGAACTCGGAGAATAAAAGCTCTGCGATTCGACCCCTCTCGGATTTGAAGTCCAACGGGCGGTCGGACGCGACCACCAGAATCGCCTGCTCGATGATGCCGAAGATGTCGGAATCGGCGCTCCGGAAATACTCCCTCCATTTATCCAGATTCCCGGAATCCACCGCTTCCAAAATCAACTATAAAAAATAGGGTTTTTTTTTTTGGAAATAAGTAAATTACACAGTAAAAATATTTGAGAGAATATGACTGGCTTTTATTCACGCGAAAAAAAGGAAAAAAGGGTTTATTCTTGGCGACGAAGTTTTTTTGTTTAGAAAAGGAAAAAAGGGTTTAGAAAAGTTATTTTGTTTTCATCGTGTGTGGTAATTTGCTATCCACACTATTTCCTTTTCTTACTTAATTTAAATCCATTTTTTTTCTTTTTTGAGTTTAATTTACTTCAGATTTATTCAATTTAGTTCTATTAAAATTTGTTTTAAAATTAATTAAAATTAAATAGGAAAAAAGAATTCGAATCAATAATTTCACTATTGTTATAAATATATATATTATTGTGAATGACTTGTTGGCTAAGTCAGAAACCCTAGATTGTATCCTATATAAAGGTCTCCCCTCATTAATAAATTCATTCAATTCTCTCTCAATTCTCTCAACTCTCTTTACTTTATAACACGTTATCAGCACAGAAGCTCAACCGCGTTCTTTATCCAAGTTCTACCCACCCAAGATCCGAAGTACAAGGCAAGAATTTATATTTTGTTTATATTTATTAAAATAATTATAAATATATCTACTTCTTCTCTCTTCTTCACAAAAGTAATATGTTCCCGAAGAACATATAATCTGATATTCCTGAAGTAATATCATATGTTCCTGAAGAACATCATAATTTGATATTCCTGAAGTAATATCAAATTAATTATCAAAAATAGATCAATTAAAATTTTAATGTTCCTGAAGAACATTATGATATAATATTCCTAAAGAGATATCAAATCAAAAAATTAAATGTTCCTGAAGAACATCATGTCATGATATGATATTCCTGCAGAAATATCAATATCGAATTGATTATATACTAATTATCTCGAATAACATCTTTGAAAATCGAGATCTGATGTATCTTATTTTGTAGATACTCATGGCAAACATCGCGAAACTAGATTTCGTTGAACTGGATATATCTGGGAAGAATTATTTATCGTGGAACCTTGATGCTGAGATTCATTTGATCTCCAAGGGTTTGGGTGAGACAATCAAAGAGGCAAACACGTCATCCCCGCAGGATCGTGCAAAATCACTCATATTCCTTCGTCATCATATTCATGAAGGATTGAAAGTTGAGTATCTCACTGTCAAAGATCCCCACGTCTTATGGAAAAATTTGGCTGATAGATTTGATCACCAAAAAACCATTGTCCTCCCTAAAGCACGCTATGAGTGGATGCATCTCCGCTTACAAGATTTCAAAACTGTTAGCGAGTACAATTCTGAACTATTCAGAATAACGTCAAAATTAACTTTGTGCGGAGAAAAGATCAATGAAGAGGATATGATGGAAAAGACGTTCTCCACATTTCATGCATCAAATGTGCTCCTGCAGCAGCAATACCGTCTGTGTGGCTTCAAAAAGTATTCTGAGCTCATATCATGTTTGTTAGTAGCAGAACAGAACAATGAGCTACTGATGAAAAATCATGAGAAACGACCAACTGGATCCACACCGTTGCCTGAAGCAAATGTTAATGAACGTGGACGTGGTCGTGGTAATGGGCGAGGACGTGGACGTGGATACGAACAAGGACGTGGCCGTGGGAGGTCTCATGGGCGAAATAATTGGCAAAATAATCAGCAAGGTAGTAGCTTCAAAAGGCATAAGCCAAACGAGAACAAGGTGCGCGAAGAAAAATGCTATAGATGTGGAATTGTGGGGCATTGGAGTCGTGCCTGTCGCACGGCTAAACACCTTGTTGAGCTCTACCAGAATTCTATCAAAGGAAAAGGTAAAGTAGAGACCAATCTTGCTGATTACAATGACTCAATCTTTGAGGATTATGATGGCCCAGTTGACATCACAAAATTGGAGACCTCTGACTTCTTTGAGGACCCGAATGGCAATATTGATAATCTGATTGGCAATGGCGTATTGGAAAACATGGAAAACATTGATTAGTTTATTTTCAAAGCATTTTCGTTTTGATCAAAATGTTTAGATCATTTTAATAATTTATCGTACTTTGTTTATCTTTTCAAAATAAATTTTAAAACTATTTTATTTTTATAGATGGATGAATGTCTTGCCGATAGCGCCACCACCCATACAATACTTCGAGATAAAAAGTATTTTATAAACTTGACATTTGCAAAGAACAATGTCGTTACAATTTCTGGTGCATCTAGTATTATTGAAGGCTCCGGAAGAGCTAGTGTTATCTTGCCAAATAACACCATACTAGACCTAAAAGATGCATTGTATTCTAGCAAATCGAGAAGGAATTTGCTAAGTTTTAAAGATATTCGTTGTAATGGATATCACATAGAAACAATGCATGAAAATCATATTGAATATCTGTGCATAACTTCTTTTGAATCTGGAAGAAAACAGATAAAAGAAAAACTGCAATCACTTCCATCTGGCATGTATGGAACCGTGATAAAATCAGTTGAAGCAAACAATGTAATGAACCAGAAGTTCACTAATTCACAAGCTTTAATGCTTTGGCATGATCGACTTGGGCATCCTGGGACAACTATGATGCGTCGAATCATTGGTAATTCAAATGGGCACCAACTAAAGGATAAGATGATCCTTTTAGCGAATGAATATCCATGTAGTGCGTGTTCGCAAGGCAAGTTAATCATTAGACCTTCTGTTACGAAGGTTAATACAGAATGTCCAACATTCTTAGAAAGAATCCAAGGAGATATTTGTGGACCAATACATCCACCATGTGGACCATTTCGTTATTTCATGGTGTTGATTGATGCTTCCACACGATGGTCGCATGTTTGCTTGCTCTCTACAAGAAACGCAGCATTCGCTAAATTACTTGCTCAAATGATAAAATTACGAGCACAATTCCCTGACTACTCAATCAAGAAAATTCGTCTTGACAATGCTGCCGAATTCAAGTCGGAAGCATTCGATAACTATTGTATGTCAATTGGAATTGAAGTTGAACATTCGGTAGCTCATGTTCACACACAAAATGGTTTAGCTGAATCGTTTATAAAACGTCTCCAGTTAATTGCTAGACCATTACTTATGAAAACAAAGCTCCCACAATCTGTTTGGGGACATGCCATACTGCATGCTGCTTCACTGATTCGTATAAGGCCTACACATTATCATCAGTATTCGCCTTTACAACTTGC
The DNA here is from genome assembly GCA_954870475.1 of Euphrasia confusa. Lineage (NCBI taxonomy): Eukaryota > Viridiplantae > Streptophyta > Magnoliopsida > Lamiales > Orobanchaceae > Euphrasia > Euphrasia confusa. The sequence continues at coordinate 4,758,907 of OX940955.1, read as the reverse complement.
AGTTGGTCAAGAACCTAATATATCACATCTAAAGATCTTTGGTTGTGCGGTCCAAGTTCCGATTTCACCCCCACAACGTACAAAGATGGGTCCCCAACGGAGGCTTGGAATTTATGTTGGGTTTGACTCACCATCAATAATTAGGTATCTTGAACCATTAACAGGGGATTTGTTTACTGCAAGATTTGCAGATTGTCATTTTGATGAAATGACTTTTCCCACTTTGGGTGGAACAAAATTGAATACTGAGAATCCTCGTATTATCTCTTGGAATGAAAAAACATTGTCACACTTTGATCCTCGAAATAAGTTGTGTGAGGAGGAAGTTGTAAAGATCATTAATTTGCAAAGAATCGCAAATCAACTTCCCGATGCTTTTGTTGATACAACAAAAGTGACAAAATCACATATACCAGCAGTAAATACTCCTGCGAAAATTGATGTCCCTGAAGGGCAAATTAACATAGCAAATGAGTCTCAAATACGCCAAAAGCGTGGTCGACCACCCGGTGCAAAAGATATTGTACCGAGAAAGAGAAAAGTACATGTACAAGAGAAAACTCATACTCAAGCTATGGATAAGATAGTGATTGATCAATCAAATGAAAATGAAGTCGTTCCTGAAGAACCGTTAGTGCCCGAAAATAATGAGATCGCAATTAATTATTTATCATCTCATAAATTATGGGAGCGAACTAATGTTGTCATGGATAACATATTCGCCTTTAATATGGCACTTGAAATAATGCAAAATGAGGATCCTGAACCACAATCTATGAAAGATTGTCAAGTTAGAAGTGATTGGCCAAAATGGAAAGAAGCCATACAAGCAGAGTTAAATTCATTGGAAAAACGAAAAGTTTTTGGACCTGTAGTCCGAACTCCTAAAAATGTAACCCCTGTAGGGTACAAATGGGTTTTTGTAAGAAAAAGAAATGAAGATAATGAAATTACAAGATATAAAGCTCGACTTGTAGCCCAAGGCTTCTCACAAAGGCCAGGAATTGATTACGAGGAGACATATTCTCCAGTAATGGACACTATAACATTCAGATTTTTAATAAGTCCGACCGTGTCACAAAAGCTCGATATACGCCTTATGGACGTAGTAACTGCGTATTTGTATGATTCACTCGATAGTGACATTTACATGAAAGTTCCTGAAGGACTTAAAATACCACAAGCAAATGATACATGCCCTAGAACTATGTTCTCAATCAAGTTGCAAAGATCCCTGTATGGATTAAAACAATCCGGGCGAATGTGGTACAATCGTCTTAGTGAATACTTGCTGAAAGAGGGATATAAAAATGACGACCTATGCCCTTGCGTTTTCATAAAGAAAACAAATGTTGGATTTGCAATCATTGCAGTTTATGTTGATGATTTAAATTTGATAGGAACTCCTGAAGAGCTCAACAAAACTGCAAATTACTTGAAAAATGAATTTGAGATGAAAGATTTAGGAAAAACTAAGTTTTGTCTGGGTTTGCAAATTGAGCATATCAAAGATGGATTATTTGTTCATCAATCGTCGTATACAGAAAAATTGCTAAAACGATTTAATATGGATCAAGCATACCCATTGGATTCACCAATGGTTGTTCGTTCACTTGATGTGAAAAAGGATCCATTTCGTCCACTTGAAGATGGGGAAACAATTCTTGGTCCTGAAGTACCATACTTAAGTGCAATTGGTGCATTAACTTATCTTGCTAATTGCACTCGGCCTGATATAGCATTTTCTGTTAATCTCCTCGCGAGATATAGCTCTGCACCCACTAAAAGACATTGGAATGGTGTTAAGCACATACTGAGATACCTAAAGGGTACCATTGACTTAGGTTTATTCTATTCACAAAATTTGGGATCTTCTTTAGTTGGATATGCAGATGCAGGTTATCTTTCAGATCCACATAAAGCAAAATCACAAACGGGATACGTTTTTACTCGTGGAGGAACTGCCATATCATGGAGATCCGTGAAAAAAACATTGACGGCAACATCTTCAAACCATTCTGAAATTATTGCAATTCACGAAGCAAGTCGAGAGTGCGTATGGCTAAGGAATATGACTCACTACATCCAATCATCATGTGACCTTGGCTCTACAAAGGATGGTCCAACAATACTATACGAAGACAATGCCGCTTGCATAACACAACTCAAAGGAGGCTACATCAAAGGAGACAGAACAAAGCACATCTCTCCAAAGTTCTTCTACACACACGAGCTTCAGAAGAATGGCGAAATTGAAGTTCAAAAAGTACGATCAATTGACAACTTAGCCGACCTATTCACGAAGTCATTACCAACTACCATTTTCAAGAAACTAGTCAATGGAATTGGTATGCGTCGACTCAAGGATGTTCAGTAATCTAAATCAGGGGGAGCAAGCTGTACTCTTTTTCCTTCGTTCAGGTTTTGTCCCACTGGGTTTTCCTGACAAGGTTTTAACGAGGCAGCAATCCTATAAATAGTCATTCAAGGGGGAGTGTTATAAATATATATATTATTGTGAATGACTTGTTGGCTAAGTCAGAAACCCTAGATTGTATCCTATATAAAGGGGTCTCCCCTCATTAATAAATTCATTCAATTCTCTCTCAATTCTCTCAACTCTCTTTACTTTATAACAACTATATAATTTTATTAATACTAAAATAAATATTATTTAAATAGTGCATAGTTCCTATGGAAATAGTGTTTAACAATTTTAAAAAATAATAATAATTATTATTATTATTATTATTATAAAAAATCAATTTAATTAATTTCAATTCAATTCGACCAATTTCAGTTAAAAAAATAATTTTAAGTCCAGTGAATACAATCAACAAAATCGAGTCTACTTATGAGGGACATGTAAATAGATCATAACTCAAATGTAATTAGTTGACCAACATTACATTATCACTTTAACAAAGTATTTTATAGTGTTAATTACTCAACTTTGATATGTTATCACAATCATGTATCATCTACGCGGCTCATTGGTTCTGCCGCCTATTGTTGTGACGTCAGGGTGCGTGTTTGCTCGGTCAGAAAAGTCGACCATTGTTTGATCTCTAATATACCAATTGCTTTTATAATGAAACCTCCTTACGTGTGTTGGTTGCTTTTAGGATGTTCTTCTCTAAGTATCTTGTGTCTACCTCACCCATTTTCGTGCTCTAAACGTGAAACCGCACTCACACACTTCCTATGTCAACCTCTTCGGCCACCTCATTGCCTCTGCTCCCGCTTTCCTCGGAACCCTCGCCTCCGCCGAATTCGAACTTGGTGACATTTGCAGGAGAACAAGAGCTCTGCGATTCGACCCCTCCCGGATTTGAAGTCCAACGGGCGGTCGGAGGCGACCACCAAGATCGCCTGCTCGATGATGCCGAATATGTTGGAGTTGGCGCTCTGGAAATACTCCCTCCATTTCTCGAGACTCCCAATTAGGGCTGGGCGCGGGTCAAGCCGGTCCCGAAATTTCTAGGGCCCGATTCAAAACCCGTTTTTGTCGGTCCGGGCCGGTTCGGGTTTCTTGAAACTAAGGCACGGCTTGGGACCGAGTCGGGTTTTCGAGCTTTTCGGGCCCAATTTTGTAATTTAAAAAAATTGTTTTTAATTTTTAAAAATTTATTTATTTATTTATTTTATAAAAACATAAAATTTTAAATTTTAAATAATACTATTGTATATTATATTTATAATTTAAGTTTTTAAGATTAAATTATTAATTAAAATATTAAAAATTATATAAAAATATATAATATTTATTAAAAAATTATATAAAAACTAAAATCGGGCCGGTCCCGAACTTTTGGTCCCAAAATTTTTTAGGCCCGGGCCCAGACTGACTTTTTATTTTTTGGTGCGGGCCCTGGCGGGCCGATCCCAAAAAAAATTGTGCTCGACCCGCGACGAATTTTTTTCGGATTTTCAGTCCCGACTTTCTGGTTTTCGAGCTCAAACGCCCGACCCTACTCCCAATTAGGCAATTACTAAAAAAAATAAAGTAATTAAAAAAAATATTTGAGACTTGATCAAATTGAGAGGATGACTTAAGTGTATTGAGATTGAGGGGTTTTATACTATTAATTAATTAATTAGGGATTGGATATTTGGATTGGCGAGGAAGTAGTTTCGGATTAGGATTTTTTTTTTCTTTGTGTGCGCGTGTAATTAATTAAAGATTAGGAAATTTTGTTTTTTTTAGGAATTTTTTTAGGTAATTTTAAAGATAAGGACTCTTTAGTTTTTCTAATTAAAATCAACTCTCAATCTTTTTCATTCGATATATAAGGGTTATTAGTTTTTATGTTTGTTTAGTTTAGGGTATTAAGAGTTTGTAATTGTTAATCAAGGCATTGTTATTTATGTGGTCGATATTACCCTTAGCATATAATTTAATTTAATTTGTTACAAATGATTTGTATTGTTTTATTTATTTTATTTTTTGTATTTAATTAAATATAAATATTTTAATTTATTTTATAAAATATTTTACAACTATTGTATTTAATAATCTTGTGTATTTGCTGTGTATAATTATTTTATATTTTATAATACATGAATAAAAATTATATTTAAATTTTTATATAGTTGAATATAAAAATCTATAATATTATTTATAACTATTAAATTAATTATATTATTCAAATATAGTGTTTGAATTTAATTAAATAATTTATTAGTAAATATTTATGTATCATTTATATTTAAATACAAAAAATTAAAATAAATAAAACAATACAAATCATTGGTAACAAATTAATTCAATTAAACTATACAATCACCGTTCAAATTATTAAATGTATACTTGTATGGTGCAAGATTGCACTGCTTATTATCCAGTGTAAAAACGCACGCCCCAAACATTTTTAATAAATAATTGGTAATGAATGTATATTATACAAGTATAAAGGTAATATTGGTAATAAGCATGTAAATACGATGATTTTTTTTTTAATATTTCGTAGTATTCATAATTTGCCCAAAATATACTGTTTTTTTTTGTTCCTTTTGACTTATTTTTAGTTTTTTTACGGCAATTTTTAGTTTAAACATTTTAATTAGCTTAGTTCAGATTTATTAGTGTATTTCTATTAAATTTGTTTCAAAATAAATTAAATAAATATAATTTTAATCAATAATTTCAATATACAATCTAATTAATATTAAAATATTATTAAAATAATGTATAATTCTGAAGGAAATACTAGTATTTAACAATTTAAAAAAATTATTATTATTTTTTTAACAAAAAGTCAATTTAGTTCACTTGAGTACAATTCGACCGATTTCCGTTCAAAAAAACAAGTCTAAAGTCCACTTAATAGAGTCAACAAAATCGAGTCGACTCGTGAGATGTGTGTTTAATATCTCACATCGTTGGAAATAAATCTTAAAACTCAAATGTAATAAGTTGACCAAGATTATCCTTTTAACAAGATCTTTTAATGTGTTAATTACCCAACTTTGAAATGGTACAGTAAAACCTCTAAAAAAGAATACTCTATTAAGGAATAAACTCTTTTTAGGAATAAAAATTCATGGTCCCAACTTGGGACCAATTATAATTTAGAATAAACTCCCTATTGTCATAATTCATATTTTTTTTCAAGTCCCAACATAAAGAAATACACTTCCGTTTAGTAATAAATCATAATAATTATATATAATTTTACAATAGATTTAATTAGTTGATTTAAAATACTTGTTCCAGGTTGATTGTGACAATGATTTAATCTTCCGTGTTCTAACTTTATCCTTCAACTTGCGTGAAAAAAATGTTGATTTGATGCAATTGATAAAAAAAATGTATTTTACATAGTATTTATAGATGAAAAAATAAAGCAATTAAAAGCAAGTATGCATTATGGTGGGTGACTCTTGAGTGTCTTTTCATATTAGGTGAGTAAATTAGTTCAATTAAGTTCACACATTACATGTAATGTATCCACTAACTATACCATTATATAATATACATGCATTAAAAAAAATTATACTAACTCTATTTAGGAATAACTCTCATTTATGAATATTTTTTTGTAGTTCTAAGGATACTATATAGAGGTTTTTATCAGAATCATGTTTCCTCCGTGCAACTCATTGGTTCGACCACCCTAATACCAATTGCTTTTAGGATAGAACCTCCTTACATATCTCGAGTTTCTCTTTCTCGTTTTCTTGCGCTAAACGTGAGACCGCACTCACACACTTTCGATGTCAATACATTTTTAAATATAATTATTTCTACTTTTTCATTTTAAACACCAAATTACTTTTACATTCTTTAGTAAACAATATAATTAATATTTTTTCTAATTTACATGTTCAAACAAAAATCCACAAATTTACTAGTTAAATCCAAAAAATCGAATATATACGTACAAATACATCTTTTATATAAAGTACTCACTGTTAGGGTTATTTTTGTATTTCGAATAATACACTGCTGAGTCGAGAGATGGCTCTCTGTCCTTAAGACGAATTTGCCTCGTATTATTGCTTTACGGAATCACAGGCAAATGTCTCCCAATATAAAGCAGCACATAAGACAGTATCGAAGCACACGATACTGAATCTGACGAACAAGAAACAGGGGAATTCTTATGCACTAAAAGAAAGGAAAGACGGGAGGAATATCGATAACTCGAATTGTGTCCTCAAAATATGTCACTACTAGAATCTGTCAAATAGACATCGGTTATTAACCGATGTCTAAAGTTTTTCCGACTGATGTGTAGGTAGGAGATGTCTATAGTAGGCCTACTATAGACATCAGTTTATACCCGATTGACGACGCGAAAACTTTGTCGTGGAAGCCAACGCGCGCAAAATAAATTTATAAAGATTCCTAAACTCAACACAAGATAGCAAGTGGCAAGTATAGGGTCGATCCCACGAGGAAGCAATTGCGATTTAGTTAATCTCGGCTTTGCCCAAATAGTGTCACAATAAAAAGGTTTTAAGTTTGGTTGCTGAGTCACAGCGTTTAATCAAACTACTAACTAACAAAAACAATTAAACTAATTAACCCAAACTAACATGCAGAAATAATAAACTAAACACTTTGACCAAACTGAAACAGAAAACAATTAATTAAACTGAAATCAAATAAAGGAAAGTAGGCTTCTGGGCTTTGGCTTCTCTCTGGGTTCCCTGGGCAAACTACCGATCCCTGGCACTAATGGTTTTAACTGATGGTTTGTCAATCGGTTATAGGATGTCTAACAAAGTGAAAGCAGTCCTATTAAGTCACGCCTACAGTCACCCCACCCCAATCCGTCCTTACTGGGTAAAGAAAGGCAAGGTATACTTATGCCTAATCCCCTGAGCCTAAACAATTCGATACCTATGTGGTCGCATGGATCTAGTTTGCCCAAACTCGCATTACTCTCTCGACGAACCCAATTCGGCCAATAGCATGTCCGGAAATCCGAATCATACGACCGCAACTCCAACACGTTCTAGCGCTATGCCCGTAGTACATCTAACGCGGAATACTCGGTTTATCAATCGCTGGTATCTCAAAGTGTAAGGGTTTCCTAACGACCAAATTAGTCTGCCCAAACCTGCAAGAATATGGTTAAACCTCAACTATGTATCGGGAACAAACCTCCAGGTAGTTAACTAAAAGCCCTATCAACCTCACGGTTCTATTCTAGCCCAGAGTCCCCTTCGATTAGCCTTTGCCCAGACGCCCTGCAAATTTAGCTACTCATACGTGAAGAAATAAAACAAGAAATAAATTGGAAATCGAAACTGAAATTCATATTAACTAGAATCAGAAATAGTTTAACTGGAATATCAAAAACAAAGTACTAAAAACATAAAGCAATAAATTGTTTTAATGCCCGAAGGCTCGATCAACTTCAAAAACAAAACAACTTGGCCGGAAATCTCCAAGCTTCAATCGTCGGCGGTTGCTTCGTGAACGGGGTCGGAATTCTGTGTCCCTCTCTTCTCCAGCTTCTCTTCCTTATATAGGCACGAATTAGGGTTGCGGAATCGCAGTTGCATGGGCCGCTGCATGGGCTTCCTTTTCCAGGCGCCGCTAAGTACTTTCCGTCTTTAGCTCCAGCCGCCTTTGACTTTGCCCGCTGGCAATCCGCTTCCCAAACTCTCTTCAGGTATTCTTCTTCTCCACAGATGAACGGACCAGGCACGGTACTTAGTAGTCGATTTGGGTCTTCTGCTTCATGACTCAACCCTGAATGGTTTGACTTGCCTGTTTGGCCATCTTTGCTCAGTCACTACACACTCCAGATCGCTGTTTGCCCAAAGAAGGGGTTTTCCGTGCCTCTTTTGCCCAGTGCGCCACCTGCTACCTGTTTGCCTGCATACCCCGACCAAACACTCTACTGTGCCCTCCCAGACACATAAACAGACTCAAACTGACTCTAAAAGGAGCTCAAGATGAGCAAATAAAATGGCTCATCAAACCGCACACACTTGCAATACGCTTGTCCTCAAGCGTGGGGTTTGACTCACCGGACTCAAGACCAAAGTAAAAAAAGAAATCAAGGTTAGGGGGGAAACAAAATAAACAGAGACTCAAAGGACTTTAGCATGATTACAGAATATAAAATGGGCAAAGCAAATACAGGCAAGTCAAAATTCAAGTTAGAAACATAAAAATTCGGTCAAGAGTCTATACTAGGGCTTGGGGTCACACCCTCACAAGTGTATCTCTCTTTTTTAGTGGATGGGTATAATATCACTCTTTTTCTGTTGTGAATCTACTTTGCCCAAATTTGACAGTTTGCTGATCAAGTTATTCTGACTAAGTGGGGGGTCTCATCAAAGGGGCTTTTATTGGGTTGTAATGTAGGCTCTTTGGGTGGATTTTGAGGAGTAGGCACAGTTTGGGTAGAGGGCTTAGTGACTAGCCTATTCTCTACCACTTTGCCCCTTTTCTTACGGGCCTTAGCACACAACCAACTTATTACTCTTTTTTTTCTTCTTTTTTTTTTTTTTTCTTTTTTTTTTTTTTTTTCCAACACTAATCTCTTCACCCCTCAATATCTGTCTAGTTGCTCATTGGCAAAGTGCCAGACTGGTATACAAAGAAGATTCAACAGGCTCAAAGGCTAGCAAGGGATTAATGTTCACATGGTCAAACTGAAAGAAAATGCCCTAATCACACAATAACCCCCACTCAACAAAACTACTTATCACAGCAAATAGGCAAAGTCAGGCATCATAAATATCACAACAGATTCTCTCAAGAAAGAAATTTCAATTCAATGCATGGCTCAAATCTCACAGTTTGCCTAGTATAGTTCCATCGTCCCTATTTTCATGCTTTTAACTACAAATTTTGAACTGCTGTATAATTGAAATGCTTCTAATTGCCCTAAGTATTCACATAATCATGCTGACTCGATAAGACACAGAGGTTTGCTCTTTCCCTTTCCCCCCTCACACACTTTGCGTAGGCAAAGTGGGTGAAAGTAATAAGATCAGTAGGGGCTGCCTCTACCAAACAATAATTCTAAATTAACGTTGGCGCACCTACCCCCCTCACACACTTTGCGTAGGCAAAGTGTGTCAGCAGGGAGGTCGACCCCGTCGCCCGAGTTATTTGACTCAAACAGTAAACAAAAAAAAATAAAAAAATAAAAAAACTAAAAACAAAAGGGAGGGTCAGTTAATAGCTGGGTCCAGGCGGGTACCTGAATCCGTCGCGGTCAAAGTACGCCTTCATCATCCCAGTAAGCTCTTCCAGCTTCTGCTCAATCCTCTCCAGGCGCTCCTCCACAGTGCCATCTTCCTTCGACTCTTCCTTCTTAACCTTTGTCCTAACTGGCACAACCTTCTCTGCCTTCACTGGTTTGTTGTCGTAAAAAACTATGGCTCCATCACTGCTCTCCTTGATATCATGCATCCTCTTGAAACAGGCCTTGTCAAACTTCTCCTCGCTCATCAGGTTCACCTTCTTCCCTACCAGCAAATCCATCTTTGCAGCATACACCATAGGGAACTGGGCAAAGGAGTGGCGCTGCATGGGGTGGGTGATCAACCACTTCATCTGTGCACAGAGAAAAGACCCAAAGTGGAGCCTGATCTTCTTCTCCATGCACCACAGCATCCCCAACTCGATTTGGGAGATCGCATTGCTTGTGTCCTGTTTGCCAAAGAAATTAACAGCCAGGATCCTGTGGCAAACCCTCATCGCATCATTCTTCAACTGATGCCCCTTAGTGGTTTGTGCAATGAACGTCCCCCCTTTGCCTAACACCTTCCAGATCTCATTCAGCTCGCTCTTGGTTCGCTCGGGCAAAGCCTTCAGTGCCCCCTGGTACTCCTTTGACTTCCACTCCTCGAATGTCACCATCCCCAAACTGAGGTCCAGTTCGGTGCAGCTTGCTTTGACCTTGCTTCCCAGTATCTCAAACTGGATGCCAGTAACTCCTTCCTCCTTGTCCTCTTTGATCACCAAAGTCCTGAAAAACTCTCTCACCACCTTATCGCTAATTTGCCCAGACCACTCCAAAAACTGGCTCCACCCAATGTTCGCAAAGTACTCCCTCACTTTGGCCTCCACCCCCATCAGCTTCAGTGTGTCGAAGCACACAGTTTTGGGCACCACAATTTTGCGAGGGGGAACGCTGGTGGTCGCCGGAGTCGGAGCTTTGCGCTTCTTGGTCGAAGCTCTGGTGTTCGGTGTTTTTGGAAGGTTGTGGGTGACTTCAATTTCTGGTTCGTCTTCTTCCTCATCGCCGCCGGCAGCCGTCGAATTCTCCTCCTCCTTCTCGTCGCTCGAACCTGCATCAGACAATTTTAAACCCTTACCCTTAACGTCAGATCTGGGCTTCTTCCTTCGTGGGCTTTCGATCACGTCGTCGGTCGGCTGTTCAGACCCCTCCGCTGCGTCGGCCAAAATCTCCAACTCCTTTTGCTCGGAAAGCTGGGGCACATCGAGCTCAGCGCTGAGTTGCGCTATCAAGTTCTGGTCGACCGGCGGCGGGCTGTTTGGCGTGGTGGATGTTGGCAATATTATGACGAGTGGCACGGCGGAAGAAGCTTCTCCGGTGGTCTCACTGGTGGCGGCGGGCAGTGCCTCCTCCTTGTTTGCTTCCATGGCGGCGTCGTTCTTTGGCTCTGTCATCTTTTTGCGCTTTGATTTGGCTGTTGTGGTGGGTGGTGGTGGTGTAGTAAGATCGATATGGGTTCCGTCCGGGATTCCTCTCAATTTATTTTTCGGTCGAGTGCTCACCATGGACGACGGCAGTTAGGGTTATAGGGATTTTTGAATTTGGAAGGGGAGTTGATTGGGTAGTTATCGATTTTCGTGGGGGGGAGTTATGGAAAGTTGGATTTGCAGAGTCCTAATGATGGGATGTTTCTCCCTCAAAATTCGTACTTTCCATCTATCAGTTATGGTAAGCCCTCAACTGACGCCCTTTGCCCAAACTCCTGTCCCTGCAAAATCAAAAATACAATACACCCTTTCTTCCGGCCTCGTTAATTTTGGGTATGAAGTGATCTTTTTATTAAGCCTAAAAAATAAAAAACAAAAACTAAATAGTAAATAAAGCATAAAACATACCAGGTTGCCTCCTGGCCAGCGCCCTATTTTAGGTCCTAGGCATGACCTTGCTGCTGACTTTGGCTAGAGATTGATGAAGGCAAGTTGCCCCTCCAGCTCCTCTTGCCCAAAGTACGGTTTAACTCGTTGTCCATTTACCTTGAAAATGTAGTCTTTGCCCTTGTCCGTCTTACTCTTCAGCTCCACTGATCCATTAGGGCAAACCTCGTGAACAACAAAGGGTCCTTCCCATTTGGTGAATAGTTTGCCCTTTCTGAATAAGTTCCTAGTCTGATGTAGCAGCACCAGTTGGCCTGCCTCGATTTTTTTGCCTCTAATCAATTTTTCATGTGCCCTTTTGGTCCGTTCCTTGTAGTGAGCTGCATGATCATACGCCTCGATTCTTAGCTGCTCCAGTTCCACAAGGTCTAACTTGCGCTCATTCCCTGCAAGATCCCAATCAAAGTTTACTTTGTTCACTGCCCAATGGGCTTTATGTTCAATTTCCACGGGCAAATGGCATGCCTTCCCGAATAGCATCCTATACGGGGATATCCCAAAAGGTGTCTTGAAAGCAGTGCGGTATGCCCAAAGTGCATCATCTAATTTGTCAGACCAGTCTTTGCCCTCGGGTCTAACTGTCTTCCTTAGGATAGTCTTGATGATTCGATTGGATAATTCAGCTTGCCCATTTGCCTGGGGATGGTATGCTGTGGAAATCCGATGTGTCACCCCGTACCTATGAAGCAGCTTTTTTATCACCGCGTTGCAGAAGTGTGTACCTTGATCACTTATCAACGCTCTGGGTACACCGAATCGACTAAAGATATTTGCTTTTAAGAATTCTGCTACTACCCGAGAGTCATTGGTGGTTGTCGCTTTGGCTTCGACCCACTTGGATACGTAGTCTACTGCCAGTAGTATGTACTCTTTGCCTTTGGAGTTTGGGAGTGGTCCCATGAAGTCTATACCCCATACATCGAATATCTCCACCGGTAGTATGGGCACAGAGGGCATTTCGTCTCTTTTTGTCATGTTTCCCTCCCTTTGACACTGATCACATCCCTTACACCAGGTAATGCAATCCTTAGTCAAAGTCTTCCAGAAAAAACCGCAATCTAAAATTTTCCTGGCAGTTCGCCTGTGCCCAAAGTGGCCTCCACATGGCTTCTCGTGGCAATGCCTCATTATAGCCTGTTGCTCTGATTCAGCGACACACCTTCTTAACACTTGGTCTTCACATCTCTTCCATAGATACGGCTCATCCCAGATGTAGCTCTTTGCCTCTCGTTTCATTTTGTTCCTTTCGTAGAGGGTGGCTTGATCCCTGAACTCTCCTCCCACTATGTAGTTTACTAGGTCAGCGTACCATGGTTCTTCGTTCATGGCATAGATAGAGTACAAGTGCTCGTCCGGGAACGTCTCAGTTATGGGCATGTCTTCTTCTTTTTGTAAAATTCGGCTGAGATGATCTGCCACTAAGTTCTGATTGCCAGCCTTGTCCCTAATCTCAATGTCAAACTCCTGTAGCAGCAGGATCTATCTAATTAGCCTTGGTTTGGTTTCTTTCTTTGCCATCAGGTACTTGAGTGCAGCGTGATCAGTATACACTATAGTTTTGCTCCCCAATAAGTACGACCTGAATTTCTCAAAAGCGAACACTATGGCTAGCAGCTCCTTCTCAGTTGTTGCATAGTTGCTTTGGGCGGCATTTAGTGTCTTCGAGGCATAGTATATCACATGCCTCTCTTTGCCCTTAAGTTGCCCAAGTACTGCCCCTACCGCATATCCACTTGCGTCACACATTAGCTCAAAAGGCATCCCCCACTCTGGGGGTTGGATGATGGGTGCTGTTACAAGTCTCTCCTTCAGATGGTTGAAGGCTCTTTGGCAGTCATCGTCAAAGTCCCACTCTACGTCGTTTTGTAGCAGTCTTGTCATCGGTTGGGCGATACTGGCAAAGTCCTTTACAAACCGCCTATAGAATCCTGCGTGGCCAAGGAATCCCCTTACTTGCTTGATATTCCTTGGATATGGTAGTTTGGCAATGACTTCTATTTTAGCTTTGTCGACTTCTATGCCTTTGGCTGACACTACGTGTCCAAGGACTACTCCTTCTTCCACCATGAAGTGACACTTCTCATAGTTCAAAACCAAACTCTTCTCTACACACCGCTGTAGTGTCAGCTCCAAGTTTGCCAGGCATAGGTCAAAGGTATTACCATAAACCGTGAAATCGTCCATAAATACTTCGATCCCATTCTCTAATAGGTCAGAGAATATGCTCATCATACAACGCTGGAAGGTCCCCGGTGCGTTGCACAGCCCAAAGGGCATGCGCCTATAGGCAAAGGTGCCAAAGGGGCATGTGAACGTTGTTTTGTCTTGATCCTCTTCGGCTACCCAGATCTGCATGTACCCCGAATATCCATCCAAAAAGCAGAAGTGCTTTTTCCCGGCCAATCGTTCTAACATCTCATCGATGAAGGGCAAAGGGAAGTGGTCTTTGCGGGTCACTTTGTTTAGCTTACGGTAGTCTATGCACACTCTCCATCCTGTTTGTAGCCTGGTAGCGATTTGTTCTTTCTTCTCATTCTCTATGACCTGGATCCCTGACTTCTTAGGCACAACGTGTACAGGACTAACCCACTTACTGTCTGAGACAGGGTAAATTATCCCCACACTAAGGAGTTTCTTTATCTCTTTGAGTACCACTTCCTTCATGGCAGGATTGAGTTTTCTTTGGGGATCTCGCACCGGTGTAGAGTCATCTTCTAGGAGTATATGATGTTGGCAAATCGTCGGGCTTATTCCTCTTATATCAGCCAAAGTCCATCCTATGGCCAGTTTGTATCGCCCCAGCACTTCTTTGAGTTTAACTTCCTCTCCGTCCGAAAGTGAAGAGTTGATGATTACGGGCAAAGTGTCGTGCTCTCCTAAGTACATGTACTTCAGATGCTTTGGCAAATTCTTCAACTCCAGTGTTGGGGGTCTCTCCAAGGATGGCTTCATGACCGTCTCCTCTAGTATTGGCAGTTTGCCCGGATCTCCTTTGTAATTTTCCAGTGCACCCAACTGCTTAATTGCCTCCTGTATTCCCTCCGGTTCGTCTTCCAATTCATCGTGTAGCATTCCTTCTTGAATTACCACTTCAATTTCGTCATACTTGCCGCTTTGCAACACTTTGTCTTCTACTGCTTTTTCGATCTGGTCGATCATATGGACTTCTTCAGTATCGGTTGGGTGCTTCATAGACTTGTAAAGGTCAAAGGTGACTGTTTCTCCCTCGAATTTACATGTCAGTTTGCCCGTCTCGCAGTCTATGTGCGTTCTTGCGGTTTTAAGGAACGGTCTGCCCAGAATCATAATTGGCTCTTTGCTTGATCTCCCCATGTCTAGTACGTAGAAGTCTGCCGGGAAGATTAAATCTTCCACTTTGACCAATACGTCCTCCAGTATGCCCTCAGGGTAGACATTGGATCTGTCAGCCAGCTGGATCACCACTCTTGTGGGTTTGAGAACCCCTATGCCCAGGTCCTCATACATAGTTTTGGGCATCACATTGATTGATGCCCCTAAGTCCAGCATTGCCTTTTCGATTCTCATTCTTCCTATGATGCATGGTATGTAAAACATGCCTGGGTCTCCACACTTGGTAGGCACGTTCCTTTGAAGCACTGCTGAGACATTTTCACCTACCTCAAATTTTGCATCGTCTTGATATTTTACTTTTTTCGTGCATAGCTCCTTGAGAAACTTGGCACACCTGGGCATAGTGTTTAGTATAGTCAGTAGTGGCATATTTATCTCCACCTTTTTGAACATCTGGAACATCTCGTAAGTCTCTTCCCTTTCTTTATTCTTGCTTAGCCTTCCTGGAAAGGGGACTCGAATCTTCGGTGGTGGTGATTTATCTCTCTTTGCCCTGACTACCTCTTCTTCCTTCTCTCTTTCATCTTCAATAGTTATGTCCTCTATCTCTATGGGTTCTGTCTCTTGAGGGTGTTTGCCCTGGGTTGGTGCTTTGACTTCTGGCAAGATTCTCCCACTCTTCAATTGGATGGCATTACAGTGGGCACTCTTCACTTCGACTTGTGGTGATAAGTTTCCGTTCCTTTGTTCCAGCTTTGCCACGACCTGGTTCAAGTGGGCCATTTGAGCTCCCAAATTATTCAGTTGCCCTCTAGTCTCCTGCTTGAACTTTTCGTTTTCTTGCATGGCTTTCATGTTTTCTTGCTGGAACTTTACGTTCTCTCTGACCAAAGTCTCCATCATGTCCGATAGTGATGCCCCTTTGCCCTGATTTTGCTGGGAATTCCCTTGTTGCTGATGGTTGTAACGGTTCTGGTTCAGGTTGCCTGGATATCCTTCTCCTTGGTTGTTATTATTCCCGTACCTGAAGTTCTCATGGTGCCTCCATCCTGGGTTGTAGGTGTTTGAGTATGGGTCAAAGTGCGGCCTCCCTCTGCCTTGACCGTTTCCATTAGATTGCCCCATCGCTTTGAGCTCCTCATCGAATAAAGATGGACATTCATCAGTGGCGTGCTCTACCTCTTGGCAAATCTGGCACGCTTTGACTGCCTTCTTTGGTCCTCCCGCCATACTGGTCATGAATTTTTCCATGGCACTGCACAGCTTGTCGATTTTTGGGTCAGAGGGGGATTGTACCAGCAGGCTTTGTTTGGGCATATCAGTGTCCTCGCCTAATTCCTCTGCCATCTCTTTGAATAGTTTGAATGCCTCGGCGGCACTTTTGTTGAGTAGAGACCCTCCACTGGCAGCTAGGAGTAGAGTCTTCTCATGATGTCTCAATCCGGACACAAAGTATTGGATGAGATCATGGTCCGGGATCTGGTGCTGGGGGCACTTAGTTAGCAGTTGCTTGAATCTTGCCCAATAGTCCTGGAAATTCTCGTTAGTTCCCATCCTTATGCTATTGATTTTCTTGCGCATTTGTTGGATTCGTGCCGCTGGGAAATATTTTTCCAAGAACCTCTTTTGTAGTTGTGCCCAGGTGGTCACTTCGCCTTGCGGAATAGTATACAGCCACTCTCTGGCCCCATCGGTCAAAGAGAAGGGAAAGGCCAGGAGTCGTATATATTGCGCTAATACCCCGGTTGCCTGAATCGTCCCGCATGCTAGCTCAAAGTCCTGTAAATGCCTCTGTGGGTCTTCTCCGGGCATATCACTGAACTTTGGCAGGATTTGTATGAAGTTGTGTTTCATCTCCCAGGGGGTAGGAATGGTGGGCAAAGTGATGCCCAATGGCCTCAAGTTCATCTCTGACGGGAACATCATGTCCCTCAAAGTACGTGGTGCTTCTGCTCCCATCTCTTCTATCTCTTCTGGTATTGGTTGACTAGGAGTGTCAACTGGTATGATCTCTTTGTTCTTTGCCTTTTCTACCTTACGTGCTTTGGCAGAATTCTCTCCTTGGGATGCAATTGCTAATGCCTTGTTCTTTGCTTCTTTTCTTAGTCTCTTGGCGGTTTTCTCGATCTCAGGATCAAAGAGTAATCCCGTGTCGCCTTCCACCGCGTTTATGGTACCTAGTCAAAGAAGTAAAAACAAATCGATTAGCACAGAAAAACTAAAAAGCTGGAATATTGCCTCCCCGGCAACGGCGCCAATTTTGACGACGCGAAAACTTTGTCGTGGAAGCCAACGCGCGCAAAATAAATTTATAAAGATTCCTAAACTCAACACAAGATAGCAAGTGGCAAGTATATGGTCGATCCCACGAGGAAGCAATTGCGATTTAGTTAATCTCGGCTTTGCCCAAATAGTGTCACAATAAAAAGGTTTTAAGTTTGGTTGCTGAGTCACAGCGTTTAATCAAACTACTAACTAACAAAAACAATTAAACTAATTAACCCAAACTAACATGCAGAAATAATAAACTAAACACTTTGACCAAACTGAAACAGAAAACAATTAATTAAACTGAAATCAAATAAAGGAAAGTAGGCTTCTGGGCTTTGGCTTCTCTCTGGGTTCCCTGGGCAAACTACCGATCCCTGGCACTAATGGTTTTAACTGATGGTTTGTCAATCGGTTATAGGATGTCTAACAAAGTGAAAGCAGTCCTATTAAGTCACGCCTACAGTCACCCCACCCCAATCCGTCCTTACTGGGTAAAGAAAGGCAAGGTATACTTATGCCTAATCCCCTGAGCCTAAACAATTCGATACCTATGTGGTCGCATGGATCTAGTTTGCCCAAACTCGCATTACTCTCTCGACGAACCCAATTCGGCCAATAGCATGTCCGGAAATCCGAATCATACGACCGCAACTCCAACACGTTCTAGCGCTATGCCCGTAGTACATCTAACGCGGAATACTCGGTTTATCAATCGCTGGTATCTCAAAGTGTAAGGGTTTCCTAACGACCAAATTAGTCTGCCCAAACCTGCAAGAATATGGTTAAACCTCAACTATGTATCGGGAACAAACCTCCAGGCAGTTAACTAAAAGCCCTATCAACCTCACGGTTCTATTCTAGCCCAGAGTCCCCTTCGATTAGCCTTTGCCCAGACGCCCTGCAAATTTAGCTACTCATACGTGAAGAAATAAAACAAGAAATAAATTGGAAATCGAAACTGAAATTCATATTAACTAGAATCAGAAATAGTTTAACTGGAATATCAAAAACAAAGTACTAAAAACATAAAGCAATAAATTGTTTTAATGCCCGAAGGCTCGATCAACTTCAAAAACAAAACAACTTGGCCGGAAATCTCCAAGCTTCAATCGCCGGCGGTTGCTTCGTGAACGGGTTCGGAATTCTGTGTCCCTCTCTTCTCCAGCTTCTCTTCCTTATATAGGCACGAATTAGGGTTGCGGAATCGCAGTTGCATGGGCCGCTGCATGGGCTTCCTTTTCCAGGCGCCGCTAAGTACTTTCCGTCTTTAGCTCCAGCCGCCTTTGACTTTGCCCGCTGGCAATCCGCTTCCCAAACTCTCTTCAGGTATTCTTCTTCTCCACAGATGAACGGACCAGGCACGGTACTTAGTAGTCGATTTGGGTCTTCTGCTTCATGACTCAACCCTGAATGGTTTGACTTGCCTGTTTGGCCATCTTTGCTCAGTCACTACACACTCCAGATCGCTGTTTGCCCAAAGAAGGGGTTTTCCGTGCCTCTTTTGCCCAGTGCGCCACCTGCTACCTGTTTGCCTGCATACCCCGACCAAACACTCTACTGTGCCCTCCCAGACACATAAACAGACTCAAACTGACTCTAAAAGGAGCTCAAGATGAGCAAATAAAATGGCTCATCACCGATGTCTGTAAGGTGAACAGATATCAGTTAGTAAAACTCCGACTGATATGGTTGAATGTAAGAACATCTGTCAATACGCGATACAAAATCAAGCCGAAAGAGCCGATATCTAAAGTACCGTTTTAACATCAGTTGTTTGTTCAAAACCCGATTTCCATAAACTCTATAATATCACCTAAAGTTTTAAAACCGATTTCTACTATATAAATAAAACATCATAATATTTTCAATAGCCGATGTCATATATATGTTAATACATCTATTTTGATCGATAAAAATGATATCTTTAACACAAAAATTGCACCAAATATAATATTAAAAATATTAAATATTCATTATATTAAATATCCAAAATTCTACAATTATCTTTCCAAAATGTCGAAATGAACAAATCCAAAACTAATCACAATTATCTTTTCTATCTTAGTCAAACATCTACGACAATACGCCCAAACGTAATGATCAAGCTCCTGATCCACACCACTAATGCTCAACCACAACAAAGACCTGAAAAAAGAAACAACACAAAAATCAAACAACTAAGCTTTTATTCTCACAAGAATCAAACTCAATTTGAAGATATTATAATATCAAACAACTAAAGGTCTCATAATAGCTAGAGAAGAGGACCAAAAGAAACCAAATATATATTTGAGTAACAACTAAGCATGTGATTCACCTGATTTTGCATGACATTCTGTTGCAGTATGCACTGCACTGCACTGACATTCTGTTGCAGTATGCACTGCACTGAGGGGAGAACCGAAGCAGCCAAAGGGCTTGGAATTGTTGGGCTTGTGGAACCCTGAAGTAAGAAGATAAAAAGGAAAAGGGTTAAAACACCAATGCCTGGAAAAAAAAATACAGATCAACGTTCTACACAAATATTCTCGTGTAGGAGTATAGTTTCAAGGCATGTACTCAGTACAACCACCATGGCCATACAAATATATTACCAAAAAGGAGTTGAAACGATATACCGCAAGAAACTTTGGGAAATCAATATTTGCATTTAAAGCATAGCATCAATTTAGACTATTTATTATGTCAGAGAATCACATACGGAGTACATACTAACTATATATGGAAATTATGAGCAAATAAACATAATATCAAAGATTGAAGCCAAAGTATGATATAAAAATGAGATCAATAGAACAATGTGGAAGAAAATGAAGCGCTACTTGATAAAAAGATATAACTACTAGGTAAGGAATGCAAATGCCCAGAACCCAAGTTAAGCAATGACTTTCTAAGGGCACCATATAGGTCCAATAAAATAAAGTATTTTCAAGACGTGTGTTTTCAAAAGGGCTAACAAATGACATTTTAACTACTCCATTAGTTAACAACTAAACTTCTGTAAACACCACAATTTAGCGAGCCAATTGTAAACAAGAAACACTAGGTCGATCTCTGCGCATACGCGCTGAGACGAGAAACAATGATTTTATTGTCACAAAGTTTTGTTTGATTAAATGACACAGCCCCTAACGAAAACAACATTAACAGGTCAGAAAAAACAGGGCTCACTGGCAATAACAGAGCCACCGGTTGAATTAATGAACAATCTGATATCCTTTTTGGGATCTTCTGAATCGAGAAATAACATTTGGCTTATCAAAAAGTCTGCTGTGAGGTCATCTATTAGCGTTCATCATCCAATGCATAAACCCTTCATATATCAATGAATCTAAAGTATAAATATCTGAATGGGTATATAAATCAAAACAATTATTTCCGAATCGCAGATCTTAGGATTAGAAATAAATTAATAAAATTCAATATTCAAAAATTGGGGGAACTGATAAAACCTGAGAACCCAAGAAAATAATTCTCTGTCGAAGAAGCATGTTGGTGGTGTCAAGCTCATCGAACCTCGGCAGCCACGACGGAGCCGTGTAGCTCGACACATCCCAATTGCTCGTTAGACTCTGGTTCGAAGCTTTCACTGGCTGATATTTGGCGCCCCGTGGCGGACGAAGGCGAGCCGCGGCGGAGCCGATGAGGCTGTGGTGAAAGTTAGACAACCACTCTCCATTCTTTGTTTGTTGTCTAATCTGCTTCCTCAGATTTCTCTCAGTCGTGGCTCCTTGTAGTCCTTGGTCTGATCTGAGGTACCCAGCGGCTACCCCTCCGAGTACTTGTTCGCTCCGATCTTGACGTCCTCCTCTCGACTTCACGAACACCAGCTGCGCTAGGGTTTGGTCTAAGGTTTTTTAACCGATTGATTGGGATGGAGGATTCAGAGATGGGGAAGGAGGATTTAGGGGAAGGATGATTTAGGGTTTGGTCTGGGGTTTTTTAACGAGAGGTGGGGAAGGAAGATATACGGGTTTGTCAAAAAGGGATATTTTAGAAAGGCGGAGTAAAAAACGTGCGCGTTACTTATAATTTTTTAGATTTTTTTTATAAAAACTTATAATATCGGTTAGATGGGTTCTATCTTAATAACTAATGTCTGAAAAAAATGTGAATTTATAAACGAAACACTTTTAATATCAGCTGCACAAATAAATGATATTAATTAATCCTGATATATCAATATTTCTTCGACTGATATTAATACCACCAGACACATCTGTTGCAAAACTGAATGACGTTAAAGGGGTGATGTCTATTTGACAGATTCTAGTAGTGTGTGTTGAACTTATAAAATATTCGAGTGTATTCAGGTGTGTTTATGACCAATGATTTAGTGGGTCTATATATAGCATCAACGTATCCGTTCAAATTAGATACACACATTCAATTTGAAGGTACGTAACCGGCTATTTCCAAGAGTTGCGACTCTTTACAATACAAACTCACTAATCATGCATGCGAACGCAAACATTGCCTTTTGAAAATGAAGTCATGCATCCGTTCACTTCATATTCACACATATTCACTATTTCACACATTCATGCACCCATGCACCCATGCACACCACCGTGTACACACACATGCACACACTTGTATATAATAATTATATAAATGTAATTATATATATTCAATAATATAAATATATTACTTATATATACACATTACACAATTATATAATTTATACAATATGTAAATGTATATATCGACACACATTATATATTATATAATATATAATATACACTAATTAATCTTTAATTAATAAAATTAATTAACATTTCATTAGACACTTTCCTTTAATTAACATTTTAGCAATATAGAATATAACAAATATTCATATATTTTGAAATCTAGTGGTTAAAATTGAAAGTAATGTATCATACATTTAATGCATTATAGAATCTCCCTATAAATATATATTTTATATAAAAATAGATTTTGTAATAAAATTAATTAAACTCAATTTTGAACTCAAATTTGGTGGCAATTTGATTAATTTAGGAGGTAAATTTTTT
Organism: Euphrasia confusa; assembly: GCA_954870475.1. Lineage (NCBI taxonomy): Eukaryota > Viridiplantae > Streptophyta > Magnoliopsida > Lamiales > Orobanchaceae > Euphrasia > Euphrasia confusa. Next base: position 4,736,722 of record OX940955.1, on the reverse strand, counting down.
TTGGTCCTATAAATGTAGTATTTTTTCGATTTAGTCTCACATACATCCGTTTTCTGAATTTAGTCTCAAATATGTCGAATTTGGTTTCAGTTTAGTCATTTATGTACGAAAATTTCAATTTTCGCCGAAATATACCCATAGATGTTGACTCAGCGCCAAGTGTGAGCATCCCATTGGTAAACGTTTTTTTTTTCTTTTTTTTAAAGTAGTTGACCAATTGGATGCTGACACGTGGCGCCTAGTCAACATTCATGGACACTTCGTAAAAAAAGACTAAATTGAAACCAAATTCGACATATTTGAGACTAAATTGAGAAAACGGATTTTTGTGGGACTAAATCCAAAAAAGACTACATTTATGAGACCAGGCTGATAATTTAAAGCCAACGATTGGAGATGACCTAATTATAGTATTTAGTGGTGTAGTAAATAAGTAAATTTAAAAGATATAAAAAAGGATTAATTGGCTAAAGGGCAATTTCTCCAAGGCCATTTGTTTATGAAGCCTTTGACTTAGTCAAAAGCTTCTTTTTAATTGTTTTATTTTTTTAATTCAAGTAAACAAGGAAATGTCTATATTGCCCTTATCTCATTTAAAGGAGTAAAATAAAATTCACGATTTTCTGAGGATTTGAACCCATGACCAGTTGACTTTGTTCTAGAAAACGAAATTATTTTCCTGTTAAACCAAGTGAACTAGTTTGAAAAAGAGTAATTTAGAAAAAAAATTAAAATAGGTTTATGATTTAAAGAATAGTATTCTAGTTTACCTTCTTAATAAAAAAGGTAATCAATTTATTGCAAATATATAATTTAATATATTTATATTAATTGTATTCTTAATTTAGGTAGACTTTTCAAATTTGATTTGTCTATTTTAACCTTGTATTATATTAATGATATTTTCCAGTTATTTAACCTTCGGCGTTTCCAGGTATCCTAGAAACTTTCGGAACTCCGACTGTGAGGGGGCTGGAGAGGGTCGATCCCGAGCTCCTTGTGGGATCGGAGCTCGACGACTGTTTTTGCAGAGGACTCGATTCTCCTTGTCGATGTCCACGATTTCGAAGGAAGAGAGTTTGTCGACTATCGTCTTGTACTTGGCGAACCACGGGGAGTGATTATCGGCTATGAGGAATTTTACGGTCAGGTTGAAGGGGCGGGCGGTCAGGCAGAGGGGGATGAGGGTGTCGGTGAAATCGTGAAAGTGGTTTCCCGGGTACCCGTCGGCTGAGAATAGTATGGTCGGGACTTTGAAGAGGTAATCGCTGCGATTTTCGATTTTCTTAATTTCTAACCGCTTTCCTTTTGTTGAAGTAGTTCCGTCACATACTGTACATTATTTCATTTATTTGTGTGAACTTAGCTTCTGATGAACCTTACACGAATAAATAGCTTTTTATGCTAGCTGTTTGGCTGGGAATTTGGTTGAACATCTTTGGAGTTTTGCCTGGCTTGCTGCCATTGCAATGATTCATCCTAGCCTTCTTCAAATGGCTGTCATAGGCTTCTTTGTGAAGGTATCCGTCAACATATAAATCATAAGGCTTCCAAAATAAGAACGAGATTAACTCTTGACCACCTGCATCTTCACAGCTTGCTGTAATCCTTGGAGGCCCTTTGGTAGGAAAACTTATGGACCATTTTCCAATGGAGCGTGATTGGGTTGTTTTGGTATTGTTTTTTTTTTTTTAGTATTTAGCCTGAAAATTTGTTCTTAGGTACTTGGATTTGAAGTTTGTCAATTTTCTGATAATCTTATGGTCATGTTACCTAGGTTTTTCTTACATGGTTAACCAACAAGCTTTCGATTGGAGTCCTCAAACGCCCTAAATGCCCGCAAACTTGTTGTGGTTGTTCATCTGCAGGATCTATTTTAAATACAGTTAATATACTATCGGAATGATACTATCGATTACACTATAGATTATGAATGACACTATAGAATATAGTTTCATGTTATATAAAATACAATTTCATGTTTAGTTTAAACCATCAAAAGGTACACTATAGATCAGTTCAAACAATAGTGTTAACCATCAAAAGGTTCACTATTGATCAATGTAATGAAAATCACATGTCAAATTGTTCAATACACTACAACTCTAAATATAGTAAAACAATAATTTAAACTATCAAAACGTGCTCAAAAGATAAGTGAAAGGACACTATAGATTACACTATAGGTGCTCAAAGGATAAGTGAAAGGACACTATAGATTATGAATCACACTATAGACTACAGTTTCATGCTATATAAAATACAATTTCATGTTTAGTTTAAACAATAATTTAAACCATCAAAAGATACACTATAGATCAGTTCAAACAATAGTGTGAACCATCAAAAGGTTCACTATTGATCAATGTAATGAAAATTACATGTCAAACTGTTCAATACACTACAACTCTAAATATAGTAAAACAATAGTTTAAACCATCACAAGGTGCTTAGAGGATGAGTGAAAGGGAAATCACAAAAAACTATTCAATGAACCAGAACACAAGAAAAATGAATTAATATTCATTTATAAAAATAGAAAAACAATAGTTTAAGCTATTCATTACATTACAACTATAAATATAGTAAAACAATGATTTGGACCATCAAAAGGTGCCTGAACCAACAAATTTCCAGCCAAAAATGGATGCACCAAGAAGGAGATAAATGCAATTTGCTCCAGTTGAAATAGTTTAATGGCCGGCTCTCCAACACTCGCAACTCGCTACAAATCTCTTCACAATTTCGACTCTTCGATCTCCTGTTATAAGTCTTGTCACAAAGATTTAGTAGAAATAGTTCCAGAGCTTTTGCTGCATATAGACACAATGTTTCTTAAACTAAGAACCAGCGCAACGAAAAAAAGAAGAAAAAAAAACCCAAAAAACTAAATCTCCTAACTGAAATTACATGCAGATTAAAAGGGGTACAACCATAGCAATCTTCCCAACGTCCTCATCAGTTTGCATAATCTTTTTAATTCGAGACTGCAAATCAGGATAAAAAAAATCACAAGATTGGACAAAGCATTCGTCTACATGTATATTCATCCTTGTATTCACACTATATTTTATAAAAAAAGACTCAATTTATTAGCAAACAAGAAATATTGTGCTGTACAATGACGGGGACACGGGAGGGCTAGCATAAGAATTCTCGATAAAGCTCACGACACCTAAAAATTTACATATTCCGTGTCTATAATACACGAGTCAAACATAAAACACGTTTCGATACACTCAAAATCATCGTTCCAAATCTTCTTAAGCATAAAAAGACTTGGGCTACACTATAAAAGATCCCCGGCAAACCGAAAAACACGTCAAAAAAACTATTGCCATTAGGTGTAAGGTTCAACCAATTTATGATTAGTGTTTACACAAACAAATCAATCTGAATCGACTGAACAAGATTCTAAAAACTATTGCACACAAATCCAATAAATTAAAAAAAAAAAAGATTTTGAATCACTTCAATCATATAGGGAAAATAGAAACAAAGCGCGAAGAGTACTTACAGCGGGAAAGCGCGTATCGAGCTTCTTCTTCATGGCGTTCCAACTTTTTTCAATCCATTCTGAATTCCTAAACCCTAGCCGCAACTCGAACACAAACGCACGCCCAAATTTATTTGTGCTGAGATTGTGTTTCGCTAAAGTGAGTATCGAGCTTCTTCCTCATGGCGTTCCAACTTTTTTCAATCGATTCTGAATTCCTAAACCCTAGCCGCAACTCGAACACAAACGCACGCCCGAATTTATTTGCTACTAGTACACTATCGAAATTCAAGCCTAAAAAATAATTTTTTGAGTAGAATCAAAAACCAAATCAGAAAACCCCTAATCAGGTAGGAAATCTATTATCCCATTAATTTCAATTCACTAAAACTTAATTGAGAATACTTACCTTAACACTACGACGCTTCGAGGTTTGGGAGTAAACACTGCAACGACGACGACGGCGAGAGGTGAATTCCGCAAGACGTGATATTTTAGGTTTCAGTTTTTACGCCCGTGAAAGGATCGTAGTGTATTCTTAGAAGCCGGAAGTATGGGATATGTATGTATTTAATTGCTTAACCTTTTTTTTTTTTTGTAGTGTATGGTTATATATGGTAATTGTATATTTAGTAGTAATAATTAAGAGATACCATATAATTTGCTAATAATGAAATATATATCATAGTTTTCAAGAATTAAAAGGGTTGTTTAGGTAATTCTAGTTTTTTTATAATTAGTGTAAAGATTGGTCTTAATGTGTGTTTTAGAGTAAAATATTTACCTTTTTTAAAAATCTCCATTTGAAAAATTTATCAAACTTTAAATATATATATACTAAATAATAATTTCATTTAAATTTTTATATATTTGTCTAGCTTATGGTCTCGAGATAAATTTCATAAAATTTTGATGGTCTTGAGATCGTTTTATCGCGGATGTAAAATACTATTGATGACTTTTTTATTTTTAGTTTGATTTAATGAAATTTAATTACTAATATAAAGTTAATTTCATTAAATAACATTTTAATTACTAATATAAAGTTAATTTCATGAAATAACATTTTAATTACTAATATAAATTTAATTTTATGAAATTTAATTATTAATATAAAGTTAATTTCACTAAACAACATTTTAATTACTAATATAAAGTTAATTTAATAAAATTTAATTACTAATATAAATTTAATTTCATGAAATAACATTTTAGTTACTAATATAAAGTTAATTTCATGAAATAACATTTTAATTACTAATATAAAGTTAATTTCATGAAATTTAATTACTAATATAAAGTTAATTTCATTAAATAACATTTTAATTACTAATATAAAGTTAATTTTATTAAAGTATATGACATTTAGTCTTAGGTGTATTGAAAATACTAGTAACAACTGTCCCGTGCGATGCACGTAATCGTAAATTTTTTTATTTCTTGACTTTTTTTATTGAAAGAAGTTTAATATTTATTAAACATATATAAGAAAAAAATATATAACAATCTTAATTAATTAATATATTCATACAAACTTTTTAGATCAATTTATAAATCGTGATCATATGTTTAAGGTTAACATATAATTTATATAATCGTGATAAAAAATTCCCACTTTAAAAAAAATCTAATACAATTAGAATAAAAAAGATTAAAATTTTATATTAGAAATTTTCTTATTACTTAATTAAAATATGATGGACATGACAAATTAATATTTTCCAAATTTAAAAATTAAATGACTAATTTTTATAAAGCAAGTTTGAATAAAACAAAAATTATAAAATTATAGTAAATTATTATAGAAAATTTCTTTTAAAAAAATTTATATAAATATAGTAAATTATTATTGTAAATTTTCAAATACTTATTTTTAAACTATTTTCACGTTTTTATTTAATAGTTCTTCATTCTTATCGCAACGCAATAATTTCAAATTTTTTATATTAGTGACTTTTGAAATTGCAACGTACAAGTGCTCGTGTAAACATTGGTTTCATAGGGAATTTCAGTTCAAAAATTTTAATTCAATAAATATGATGGTTGGGCATGTAGGGCTATATTTTGTGTGTCACGTGTGCACTCCAGTAGTGCCAATATGTCATCTCGTGATAAAAAAAAAAACGTGACTCCCATGTCGAAAAAGTGATTGGAATTACATTTTTCGATACAAAAAATGAGATAAACGACAATTTTGAAATCGAGCTAATGAAAAAAGACATATAATGATATTTGCTCTAGATTTTAAGGAGATTGACCACGTTGAACTATAATGAAGAAATTATTTTTGAATTATTTTGGATAAAATGGATTGTTGGTTATAATTAATAATTAAATTTATTATTAATCTACAAATTTAATAATATTTAATTATACATTAAAAAAAGAATTATTTTTTAATTAAATTCTGTACTTAAAAAATCGATTAATTATAAAATTATATTGAGCATTTTAACGTAAGAAATATAAGAGATTAAAACTGTTAGAAAAAGTATATTTTATAAAATTAATAAAAATCATTAAGTATTTGATTTAGAAGTTTAAATTGAATTCTCTAATTTTTGTAATTATTATGAATTTATTTAAAAATTATCATTGTAGGAGATAATATTAAGTTTATTTTGTTTCTTATAGTAAAATATTTATTATGAATTAAATTATAATTATTGTTCAAATTACATAAAAAAAAAACGATGAAAAAATATATCAAGCAGATTGTCAATTTGCAATTAGTTTTTAATTGATTTTTGTCATTAAGAAAATAGTTTTTTAATAATTTTATTGCATTTTATAATTAATATCATAACATATTAATAATCAACAAATTTATTAGTTTTTAGTCATACATTAAAATAAAAACTCAATGATACAAATATAAAATAATGATCAAAACCAAGAATAAAGAAATAATGAACATTATTGTATTTAAAATATATTAAAATACACTTGACAAATAACTAAAATTAAATTAGAAAAAGTTTAAAAATTTAAAGTACATTTTTTAATACAAATTATGTCACAATCTCCTTAATTGAATAATTGGCCTTTTAAATACTTCATGTGTACAAATTTCATTCTTTCTTTCTTCGTAAACTTCAAATTTTATTGGTTTGACGGTAATAGAATATGAACAAACCTACAAAAAACAAAAAAAAAACCCAAAATTTAATAAAAATATATAATCGAATGAGGACATATAATTTAATGTGAATTTGAACATAAATTGTACAATAATACATAAACAGAAAATATATAAAAAGTAATCAAGGAGTAAAATACATACCTAAAAATAAAGTTTAATAAATTTCACCCAAAAAATAAATAAATTATAATTTATAATACTAATTTTTTTAAAAAAGAACTTACCTTAAAGGGTGCAAAAAAATACAAAGAATAATGTTAATAAATCTTAAAATATACAATAAAATCGTGAAAATAAAATACTTAAGATGATCTGCAAAAAATCAAAAACAATAATCATGAAAAAAAAATATTAGAATCAAATTAATGAAAGAATGTTCACTACACAAAATACAAATCATAAGTAAGCAAAAATTATAACAATCAATAATAAAAGAGAGAGAGATAAAGAGAATTATAATATACATATACATTTTCAAAACCTGCACACAAAAATCTTGAGAGATGAAGAGAATGAACGATATAAATAACCATTGAATTTGAACTTGCCATAAAAGAGATATAATAAGTATTATGGAAAATGTACGAAAAATTGAAATTAACTTTGATTGTGAAGAATCATAATTATTAATTGAAAGACTAAATTGGGAAGTCAATTGACTAATAGTTTATTTCAATTTTAAAATTTTAAATTATTAAATTTCCATATATAAATTTCCATATATAAATTGTTAATATTAAAATAAATATTACAACAAATAATAAATAATACTGTAATATATAATAATATACGTAAATAATAATAATAAATAAATATTTTACAATAAATATATTTTAAAATTAATATCTATTATGGTGAAATTTAGTCTTATAATTTGTTTTCAAAATATATTTGAATGCTACTATAATTAAAGAATATTTGATTGATTGATTTTATTTTCTTACTAAAATTAAGGATCAAATTTAATTTAATCAATTAATAAATTTATTAGAGAGAATATAGACCAGATTCATTTCCTCATGAATCGATTTTACTACTACTATAATTAAGGAGGGGCATTATGTATTCTATAAAATCAATAATCAATAATTAATGGATTGATTAAATAATTAACATTTGATTTTAAAAAATATTATAATTATTTTTAATATAATGGTTGGAATTTAAATTAATATTTGATTTTAAAAAATATTATGATTATTTTTAATATAATGATTGGAATTTAAACGGAAAATTTATATTTATATATTAATATAATAGTTGAAATTAAATCGAATAAGCATAAAATTTTTATACAAATTTTCATGGTAACGGAAATCATAATAATAACATTATTGTGTTTTTTTATATATATTGGAATATTTATTGTGTTTTTTTATATAGATTGACAATATTTTTTATATTCATTAATATCAAGCCTTTGTTAGGTGAAGATTAAGTTTTCCTAAAATATATATATATATATATATATATATATATATATATATATATATATATATATATATATATATATATATATATATATATATATATATATATAGAGAGAGAGAGAGAGAGAGAGATTGACAGACAATAATTAATATACGTACTATAAATATACATTCAAGCATAAAGATTAAAATTAAGAGACAATTAATACCTTTTAGAGAATAGTATTATTAATTATTAAAATGTTTATAAATGAATTAAAATAATTAATTTTTATTTGTTAATTAAAATTATTTTATAAATGCCACGTAGTGTGAACATGCTCATTTTCTCTCGCAATTCTATTGGTACATCTGGCTCTGAAGAAAGCCTGAATATATATATTGATAGATATCTATCACAATGTGTAATTTCATAAAAGTTGGCTTATATACCATGCATATTGCCTATAGGAGACTTCATACTAAACGATTTAGAATTGCATCAGGTATATTACAATTACGCTTAGGTATGTGTGTTTAGAATTCATGATTAAATCATAGTTATCCGTTCAAAATTCAATAATACAAGAATTAATCACAGCCATCTATTAATTTTAATAAATAAAAAATTAATACATCAAGAATTAATCACAGTCATCCGTTCAAACGTAATCAACGATTGTGTTTGTTGATCCGATCCAATGGTCAACTTTATATCACAACCATCCATTTAAGGTAATCAACGGCTGAGTTTTGTTGATCCGAGTCTTAGTAATTAATTGTAATTTCACGAAAAATAATTTTATATTAGTAATTAAAATATAATTTATGTAAATTAACTTTGTATTAGTATTTAAAATATAATTTCATCTAATTTAACATTATATTAGTAATTAATTGTAATTTCACGAAAAATAATTTTATATTAGTATTTAAAATGAAATTTTAAGTAAATTAACTTTGTATTAGTATTTTAAATATAATTTTATGTAATTTAACTTTATATTAGTAATTAATTATAATTTCACGAAAAATAATTTTATATTAGTATTTAAAATTTAATTTTACGTAAATTAACTTTGTATTAGTATTTTAAATATAGTTTTATGTAATTTAACTTTATATTAGTAATTAATTATAATTTCACGAAAAATAATTTTATATTAGTATTTAAAATATAATTTTACGTAAATTAACTTTGTATTAGTATTTTAAATATAATTTAATGTAATTTAACTTTATATTAGTAATTAATTATAATTTTACGAAAAATAATTTTATATTAGTATTTAAAATTTAATTTTATGTAAATTAACTTTGTATTAGTATTTTAAATATAATTTCATGTAATTTAACTTTATATTGGTAATTAATTGTAATTTAATGAAAAGTCAATTTTGTGGGTCCCACATTTTTTGAAATTTTGAAATCAGAATTTTTTGGAACGAAATCGAAAATTTTGGGGGGAACAAAAGTAAATGAATGTGGGTCAAAAAATTTTTGGGGGGAAATCAAATGCATGTGGGTCCCGTTTACTTTAAATATTATAATGATAAATAGTAGAAAGGCAAATATGGTAATCTATTTATTATTTGATTATTATTAATAAATAATTTGACTTGAGGCCATTTTAAAAAGACCGAATCTCAAAAAGACATTTTCACAAAGTCTTCTCCTAAAAAGGCTCTTTACCCGACGGAGCCTATAAAAATTTAGTAAAAATATTTTGAATATTTTAAATAATAACATAATTATAAATAAAAATAAAATAGTGTATTAATAAAAAAGAGTGATGCAAATAGTATTACTCTTATTTTATTTATTACTTTCATGTTATTAAAAAATATAGATACATGTTGAATTTATACCACAATAACCACACTCGCTTTCAATACATGAATCTCCATATTCCGCATCATATTTCACGCATGGAATACCATTACACCAACGGTATTTGTCACACTCACCTCCAGGGTAGTTATCACAATCGATTAAACTTTCATCTTGAGATTGAATTTTTTCTGGAAAAAAATAAAAAATTAATTATAATATTGAGAAAAACAATATCCAAAAACTTTGTTTATATTTTATTACATATAATTAATATAAGACTAAATATAGTTGATTTTAACCTGATAAAGCCAAGATGCAAATAAAAATTGCTATAAAAGCCACTTCTAGTTTCATGTTTCTTGATTTCGTAATATAATTGGAATATTGATGGTAAATGGTAAAAAAATTGTAACATTTGTTCATTTTTATAACGTGTTTTGGCGTTTCATTTTTGTACATCATATAACGACATATATTTATTGAAATTGTGTTTTATTTATGACTATAAATGTAAATAGATTCTTAACCGCAATTATTATAACTTCTGTTTTCTAAGACATTAATTATTTAAATAACATAGTAAAACTAGAAATGATAATTCATCAAGTTTCTCTATTTCAATATGTGTTTACACTATTAAAATTAGTGGTGTTCAAACTTTGGACCTGTTGGTCTGATTCTGTCCAGTCCGATAAATTCTAAGCCGTTTTTCAGTCCAAGCAAATAAAAAAAAAATGGTTTTCGAGTTAAAAATCAGTAAATTCCGATTCGGATCGGATTGGATCAAATTGTATATTATATATTAAATAATTTCAATATTATATATTAATTATATAAAAAATAATTTATAAAAATTAAAAAATATAATTTTTAAGTTTCTTAATATTTTATCTACTAAAAAATAATAATTCAAATAAATTAAATAAAATTAAAATTTCATAAATACAAAATTTATTTTAATTATTATTTTACAAATAAATTATTTAATTTTTAAATTAATTCGGTCTACAACCAGATCAGACCGAAATTTATCAGTTCAGTTCGATCGGACCAAAATTATTTCGATCAAGTTTTCGAATCACAATTCCAGTTTCATTCCGGTCCGATCCGATTTTTGACCGATAAACACTTCTAATTAAAATAATTATTTTAATATTATAAACATATTAAATATCCTCTAAATATCGGTGCACTTTTGCACCAGACAATAGCAAGTGCAATCTTGCACCATACACGTGTATACTAAATAATCTAACGGTAAATAAATAGGTATTGTGTTGGATCTGGGATAACTAATTTTGTGGGGCTTGTGATGGAAAGTAGTGGGCTCGATTTATATTGGTTGTTGAACAATACTTGGGCTGGAATAGAAAGAAGAGGGCTTGAGGGATTAAAGGACAACATAATTTGTGGCTCAATCTAAATCAGATCTCAATGAAAAGAAAGAACGGTGGTTACTAGAAATAGGTACTGTATTAATTAATGGTTTAGGAAGAGTAGGGAATTACTAGTAATTCATATTAGCTTTTATATTATCCACATTAACCTTAATACAATCTTAATTATTACAAACTCATATCACTGTTAATCATGTGTGATCAGCACTCTAGAGTACTTGTGCAGTTCCTTGGCACATTACTCTCGTCAACGCGTTGGAAAGAAATCCGATCATAATACCAATCCCCAATCGCCTCAGCAATTGTCTGCATACTGCATACGATTACGTCAAACAAAGATATAACGGTGGGAATTCTTAATATGCCCCCACTGCTTACGTGTCTACCTTAATCGGTCCAACTCATTTGTATGTAATTATTTAATTTGACTACATTAATATAGTATTTAATTATTATTTCTCCTTCTCTCTCCGGTTTAATTGTCGGGCTTGCATCTTGAATGTCGATTTCCAAGCCCGGTTTCGGTTCTCGAGCGATTTCCCATCGCAGAGAATTGCAGTTCGTTGGATACAGCCGACAATAACAGCTGAGGTGTCAAGTCATGTTCCTCGATTCAGTTTCAAGATTCAGCAGACTTATCAGACACGGCTTCTTCAGCTTCTGCTAAGACTAGTTGGGTGATGATAATTAGACTACGTGAAGGAGTTGCTGAACAACATCGAACCGATGTTCAAGGATTACGCCTTGGGCAAGACTAAGGATGTGGTAAAGCCTCGTTTTTTCAGACAACTGGAAAATAGGAAAGGACATCCGAATTCAAGAATGCAGAGAAGGCTCGTGTTCGATTGTGTGAACGAGACGCGTTCGCGGGGTATGACCTTGGGCGAAGGGTCTTAGGATGGTCGTGAGGAAGAGTAAACTAGGTGACGACGTGTGCAAGGAGATTTCCGGGTGGGGTTCGATGGGGCACTGATCATGGTAGACGAGATAGTCGACAGTGACATGAGCGGGAAAAACGGGAGCTCGTGGCTCGAGTACGACGTTGAGTTGTTTGAGGTTGGGGTGAGGATCAAGTCCTGGATTTCGAGCGTGGTCGATGAAGTTGTCGATGATATTTTGGACATGTATACGTATAAAACACGGTAATTCTATTTATAACTACTTTACTTCTTCGATTAAAAATTGGTTTTTTTGTTGGAAGTTGTGGAAACACACGGAGTGCTTCTAATTCTGCTCGTATTCCAGATAGTGGTCTAAGAGAGTACTTGTAGAGATTAAGATTATTGTACTAAACTAATATATATATTTCTTATATATGAACAATATTTTTTCTTATCAGTTGCCTATTGTTCATAGTCTTCAACAAGGGTGGGTACCGTTTACGACTTTATGAAATAAAGAAACGATTTACATTTATATATAAACAACACAATGAATGTATAGTGTAGGAAAAATGCTTCAAGGAGCAGAGCATGGACTAACAAATGATAAATAAATTTATCTCATAATAAACTAAAAAATCCAACATATTTCGTAATAAAAAAGTCTCACTGAACAAAAGCTCGTAAACAAAGATATTTTTATCAAAAGTTTATCGAAAAAATCAATGTTATTTAACCAATGACTTTAAGCTACTGTGTGTTGTGGAAATGTCCATTATAATTCGATTCATCCATCGGTTGTGACCTGCAAATAAAATAATAATTATTAAAAAAACTAAAATTAAAAATAAAATATATTAAAAATAATCGCACAAGTTACCGTACATAAAATGTACATCCGGACATGTTCGTCTATCATGCCCGCATTGACCACATACACCGCAAGTTCTATTACTTTGTGATGTCGCCTTTTCCTTTGAAGATTTCAGTCGTTTTCCTTTAGAATTTATTTGACATGGATCTTGAACATTCTTTGTAGAGTTGTGATCATTTCTAATCTTATTAACTTGTGTGCCGATGTTGCCACCATCGTCAATATCACGTGCTGCTATCTTCAACTTAGTTAATTCGTCCATTAAAAACTTGCTACGTGCCTCTGTTAACGAACAATCGTCAACCAATTCCATTGCCACATGAGCTAATATACCTCGTCTTGAAATAAAAGATTCACCTTCGACAGAATTTCCCATAGGCTCATAAATCATACCAACTCTTGCATTCTTAGTCCATCTTTGGTTGATGTATTTTTGTGGAAGCAACATAACTTGTCGGAGCCTCATCCAACATAACATATGACGACATAAATATCCTTCAAATTGAAACATGTGACAACTACAAGATAATAAATCAGAAGAAGTGTGATATGTTAACTCTCGTTGTCGATGAAATAGTTTCCCTGTTTCATCAAATCGCTTGAGCACATATATTGAAGTGTCATCAGTTTCTGAAATCATATTGCATATATAGGACATACTCTCCTGCAACTCCTTCTGAAATAAAAGAAATATTGCCTTTGTATAAACTTTAGCCATTTGTTGTTCCATCAAACAACTTGTGACCATCCGTGGTTTTTGACTAAGATCGATATGGTTCGCTTGTAACTCAAGATGTCTCTGGTGGACAAGTGCCCTGTTGAAGCGTGTAATGAAATCTGTTAAAGAATTTTTGTGATTCACATACCTCTTAAAGAAAGAATGGTTACTCTCGACTCTTTGGCTACTAGACATCCCTGCAGCAAACACATGTCTAACATACGCTGGCACCCAACGATGACGTATTTCATACATGCTGCTTAACCACTCGTTGTTCCCCAGCTCTGTAGTACTAATCATCTCTATCCATCGTTGCTCAAACTCCTCAATTGATTCTGACTCCTTAATAATATTGGCTAAATTGTGATATTGCTCTTTGTACAACAGAACACCCAACTTCTCAGAAAACTTGTTAAGTATATGCCATAAACAAAACCGATGCAATATGTCTGGAAATACCACTGGGACTGCTCGTGCAATTGCTGCATCCTGATCAGTAATGATCACTTTTGGATGCACATGATTTGGCATTGCTTCAAGGAATTCATTAAATAACCACATAAAAGACTCTGCCTTCTCGTCACTTAACAATCCACACCCAAAAAAAGTAGTTTGACGATGATGGTTAACTCCAACGAACGGAGCAAAGATCATACCATATTTATTTGTGTTGTAGGTTGTATCAAACACCACTACATCACCAAAAAGTGCATATGATCTTCTAGAAGCACAATCAGCCCAAAAACATCTACGAAAAACATCATTGTCATCGGTCTCATAAGAGAAGTAAAAGTTCGAATTTCGCTCTTTTTCCATTTCAAAATGCTGGATCAATATTTCGGCATCATGTCCAAATAACTCACCGCGGATGTCTCTTTCATGGTTTCTAATGTCCTTTTCCAAACACCCAACTGATGAAGGACCTCCTGCATTTATCTCTAACAATTTCACTTGCTGACAAGTAGGAATATTAGCTTCCGTTAATTGTTGCACAAGAGCCTTCTTCGCTGTAGAAACATTTCGATGTGACTTTAACAAGTGAACTTTACTAGGAGTAGTGAGAGCGTGGTTATGTTTTTCAACGAACTGACTTACATTCCACATATCTTTATCTTTGGACTTCTTAATGGCCATTCTTGCTTCACATCCACATCTTGTATGACCACGATTTCTTTCTCCTGTCCGAGGCACACTATTCTTCAATTTCTTTTGCCATGTTTCATCGGTTTGACCTTCTTTAGAGCATACAAACAATTTCCAAATGACCTCTCTAGTTTCTTTACTCCTTTTGCTATTATCGATTCGTGTACTAAACCCAGCTTGTCTAGCATAATTATTATAAAATTCTTGTGCTTCTTGATGCGAGTGGAATTCTTGACCAACTTTAGGAACAACACCAATGACGACGTGTGGAATACAAATTGTGTTTTCTGGTTCATCTTCAATCAGTGTATTCAAAATATTAAGAACATGTAAAAATATAAAATATTATTCTTCGATTAATTTTTTTGGCATAAAAATATTTATTTTATTTATATTGAAATTGTATTTAAAAATTAGTAATTCAATCTTAACATAAAATATTAATACTATTAATTACTATAACAAGAAAACATTAATAAATACCTGATGGTGGTGTGCGTGACGATGGTGATGAGCTGCAATTGATGTCATCTGCCATTAATATTAGTTTAGGGTTACAGAAGAGTTTCTGAATTTTAGCTGCTTTAATGAAAATAAAAATTGCGGACAATTAAACTGGAGAGAGGAGGAGAAATAATAATTAATACTATATTAATGTAGTCAAATTAAATAATTACATACAAATGAGTTGGACCGATTAATGTAGACACGTAAGCAGTGGGGGTATATTAAGAATTCCCACCGTGGGTAAGGGAGCCTTCCTGCAATCTAAATCAGATCTCAATGAAAAGAAAGAACGGTGGTTACTAGAAATAGGTACTGTATTAATTAATGGTTTAGGAAGAGTAGGGAATTACTAGTAATTCATATTAGCTTTTATATTATCCACATTAACCTTAATACAATCTTAATTATTACAAACTCATATCACTGTTAATCATGTGTGATCAGCACTCTAGAGTACTTGTGCAGTTCCTTGGCACATTACTCTCGTCAACGCGTTGGAAAGAAATCCGATCAAAATACCAATCCCCAATCGCCTCAGCAATTGTCTGCATACGATTACGTCAAACAAAGATATAAACACCCATGCCTACTTGAAAATTAATTTATTAAAACTTTACAAAAACAATAGGTGACATTCATTTATCATTAAAACAAGTGCACAATATATATAACCTCTTACTTTATTATCATTATTCAGTAGACCGGAGCATTTCCAATTTTGCCTATCAGTGAGATGGCCGTGTTGGTAACATGTGTGCACAAAAGTTCCCCGGCTAGGAGAATATTTCAAACATTGTAATGTTTGAATAAAAGTCATCTGAAATTCAGAAATATATATATAACAAATGAAATTAATGAAGTGAATATTTTTAAGACAGAAATAATGAGATTAATTACCTTGCATGATTTGCAATTGAGTTGAATTGCAAAGCCTTAGGTTCACAACAAGACAATTATGCCATTCTTTAAAACCTCCACCGATGTAAGGTGTTATGGTCGCTATTAACTAGCAAATTAATAAATTCAATGGAGCATATATCAGTTCTAATTACTCCATAAATTTTGTATAATAATCAACAAACAACAAGTTTAAAAATAATAGCACGTACTTGATAGGCATCAAAAGACGATTCCAGTAAAAACAGTGGCGTTTTCACATCGTCAATCAAGTTTTCCGGGAAAAGACACTGCAAATTTTATTAACTGTTACTCATTTATAATCCCACAGTTTTTGTCATTGGGTATATATATACTTATATATATATATTTTAAAAAAATCACTCACCAAACCAAGATTTTTATTATGTTTTGATGTGCACGTCTCCGGCAAAAATCTTTCCAGTCCCTGTACAAGATCAACTTAAGAGTATTGGTACAGTTTCTAATTTAATTAAAAGCTAATTAGGAGTAGTGTAATACTATTTAAGAAGCATATATACATGTAATTTAACCATTTTGGAAAAGTGGTCTTCTCTGTTCGCGGCTCCTGGCATGTTTTTTCTGTTACAAAAAAATGTTAGTAACATACGGATAGGCTTTGAATTACTTTTAAGATCGAGGCATATATATATAGCTTACGCATTAATGAAGAATCCGGAATCTGAAATACACTTGACTCGTCTAGCGTTGGGCAGAAGCTCACGGAAATTGTCACAGTGCAAGATGGTCGCTAACCCCCCAGCTGAACCACCAGACAATATGACCTGTTTAATTAAATAAATTATCAGCTAATGAAAATTGGGATTAGAATTTAGACGAACGAACGAACTGATATATACGCTTACGTTGTCTGCAGAATTCATTCCCTTAGCTAGCAGCTCCTCTATTATAGCGTCAAACACTCTCGAGCCTCTATAAAAGCGCTTATATTCCTGCATCGGTATATATATATATATATATATATATATATATATATATATATATATATATATATATATATATATATATATATAATCGATCATCGGCAGATAAAGATAAACAATGAAATTAATCAAGTAATGAAAAGCTTGGTTACCGGATCAGCTTCTTCAACGTCTCCAAGAAAGGACGAGCCATCACAGTATACTAGATAAACTCGGTTCCAGTTGTAGAAATCTGTTGTAAAAACAATAATGGAATTAACCATTCATTCGACCTTATATATATATAAATATATATATGTTGAAATTAAATAGACACGACACGATGACCTGGATTGAAAGTTTGATTGCTGTCTAGTATTCCTGTGAAGTTGAATTTGCTCCTTTTGAAACTGCTCCCAGTGGTTTCATTCCTAACTCTGTAGTCGCAAGAAGATGGCAAGTAGCACCACGCGCCTCCCTGTACGTACGTATTAATTCATTCATTTGATGATAAAAATCAATCAACCAATTAATTAAAATAAAATAAATGAAAATGAAAATGCTCGTACGTATACATACCTCTAGGTAGAGCAGCCAATTGTTGGAGCCATACCCGGATCCTGGCGCCATCGCATAAGCCGCAGGGCTTCCATCTAAACATACTGCATGCATAAAGATACACAACAAGTATCAATATAAATAAAATAACTTACGAGCTGCATGCGTATGTACGTACCTGCCCCTTTGGAAACTGAACTCATTATCAGGGTGACATTCACTTCGCTCGTTGCTAGCTGAGAATGTGTCTTCATAAACAAGCTGATAACGAGCAGCAGCAGCAGCATAGCCAGAGCATGAGGACGAGCACAAGCACCTACCAATACCATATTGAAAATATTTCGAAATTATAAGATATTATCATACATATATATACAAGGCAATGAGACTCTACTGAAACTCAATTTGAACATTTTCGGAGGACTAGAAAATAATTATTGAAAGTATATATGGGTATATTAATGCAATCGCATTAGTAGTACTCATACTCACTCGACTGTAGACACAAATAGATGAATTATTAACGAGTATTTTCGGTAAAAATTCAATAAATTATTAAAATTTAATTTTATACAGAAGGTGATGGGTACCCGTACCGGTTGACTTTAATTTTTACCCCTTTCACTTTAGTTTATTTAAAGTTAGACCCTTGATTCAAATCTTTTTAAAGTAAAATAAAATAAGATTATCATTAATAATTTGTGAAATATATTTTAACAAATAGTATAAAAATGATTATTGTTTTTTTACAAAAATCAAATTAATTCAACCGATCAAAAAAACACGTGTACTTATTAATTTTAACAACTATCTTTGGTAAATGAGGTTTTAACAAAATCTCAAAAATAAGTAGTGATAAATGAGGTTTCTATGATAAGTAAAACAGCTTCGTGGGACAGTTCAAAAAACAAATTTAAAAGTTTGAAGAAAAAGAAGAAGAAAAGAAATAGTAGAATATGTCAAAATCGAAACCCCTGTAAAAGATCAATAATTGAAAGTGTGGAATTAAATGCACACATGTAATTTTTCCATGGGTGTCTCCCATCATCCCATGTGTGCATTTATTTTTTTACAAAAGTAATTGTGCATAAGACACATAAATAAAGGTAATGAAAATTAATTTAGTAATGTTATTTGCACTCTTTTATTTTATAATAACTTCACTCAAATACTATATTTATCTCTCTATTAAAAATTATCATTATTATTTTTACTTAATAAACCTATCATAAAAAAACACCTAAAAAAGGTAACTATACATTAAAAAAAATTACAACTATTTATTTAAATAAAAAATAAAACATACAAATTTGGAAAAAATAATCATCCATAAAAATGACAAAAATCTAATTACACAATTAAATTATTATTTATATGGTTCAATTATAATTATAATTACTACATATTGTTGGCTTGTTGCTGCCAACGGTTGTGAATTACAAAGTTTTTTCGGCTTAAATTTATGTTGAACATACAGTTTTGCTAGCAGAAAATGTGCAAAATCTCTAGTCCGTTGAAATAGAGAACTATCATTTGTGTTTCCATCTGATAAAGTAATTATTGATACTTAAAGCATAAACACACCTGCAGGCCCTCTGTCATCTACTCCGATAAGCATTCAGTTTCTGCAAATTATGCTTTATGATCCCGCTTCTAAACCGAGAGCTTCCTTAAGTTTGCGCTTCAATAGACGTGGCTAAGTGTTGTGTGCTCTGCTCAACTGCCTTTTGCTTTAGGTATGATTGTGCCTGTGACTGGACTGAAGAGTCGCACACATGCCATAATTAAATAGTCAGTTTATTTTATTATTATCGTGCTACAAAATGGAAACTATGTCAAAATGTATGAATTGAGGTAAAGAATAGGTAAAACTGTGCAAAACTACAACTGCCAATGTTTTATCATGATTCTCAAGTGCATGCCAATGTTTCCATCAAACTCAAAGAAAATGTGTGTCTACGAAACATCCGCATTTTCGTGATAGTTATGCTCTAAGATGGTCAAAATTATAATACCCGTATGCTGCTCAAGGAGTGAAAATAAGAGTGGTAACACTATAAATGGTAATATTTAAACTTTCTGACTCCAGGAAGTCTATATGATCTTTAACACTCTTTCTCTTCCTAAAAAAAGTGCATGCAGTCATGCCTTAATAT
Organism: Euphrasia confusa; assembly: GCA_954870475.1. Lineage (NCBI taxonomy): Eukaryota > Viridiplantae > Streptophyta > Magnoliopsida > Lamiales > Orobanchaceae > Euphrasia > Euphrasia confusa. The sequence goes on along the minus strand of OX940955.1, from coordinate 4,716,767 downwards.
TACATTGCTTTCACTAAAAGAGACCCAATATGTACCTAACAAAGCTTATGCAAAACCCCAACAGTAGCAGCCTTTTGCATTTGAATGAATTGCCTGTGGGAATCGGGAGAACAAAACGCCCGCACTGCCTACTCCCTTGTTCAATATCAAAATTTATTTTTGCCAAAAAGTGAATCAAACTAGATCTGAAATGCTTCTTCCGGCCCATTCTAGAGAAAGTTTATGGAACTTGATGTGAATGTTATTTAATTAATTAAAATCAGCCAATAAAAGGAATCAAACAACACATGATAAAAGCGCCATCTGCTTTAGTACGCTATCATTATACAACTCAGAAGTTAATTAATTTTTAGCATTTTGTGATTTCCAGTATTATATCTTTCACTGAATTCAACAATAGAGCTTATAACTATTTGGTAATTAAAGCGATGATCGTTATCACCATTATCACATATCAAATGTATATAAACAGAGAATATTTGAACACCGTGAACAGATCCTATGATTGACATACATAATATATTAGACTGATTTAGTGGCTTGTTAGTTTCTTGTGCATTTTCCAAGATAGAAAATCTAATCACCAGCAAGGGAAATATCAAGTAGTAATTGGGTTTCACGGAATGAGACCAGAAAATCATACCAGATTGCGAAGAAATTCCCAGTAGAGCAACAGTTTTCAATCTCTTGACTTCTTTAATGGTATTGACATCATGGAAGAAGTCATCTGTTTCGGAATGAGATGAATGACGTGCTCCGGAGCACATTAGTGCCTTTTCACATGCCTGCAATAAAAAGGAATAAGCAATCCTTCTACTATATGTTTATCATAAGGAAAAAAGAGTAGAGTCATTGAGGACATTCACAAATGGAAACATATATTCAAAAGCATGCCTATCCAGGAAACATATTAACAAAACCAATCCACACATAACACAATTTACCTCGGCATTTTATTACACATGCATAATGAAAGGTTTTTCGCATATATTTTTTTTCAAAAAGATACGAAAATACAAATTCTCGCAAAGATTGAATTGTCTTGGTTATAAACTTGAAGTCAGGATTTGAAGTATAAGAGAACATGAACATAATCCTGATGCTAGATTATAACGTAATACATCCAGTCGGCAGTCACATAGTCCACCTAAACATTGGATACATTTTTTTTATCTCAATTATAATTTAAGGTATAGATAAGTTCTAATGTCTACGAAACGAGAGCACCTAAACAAATTCAAAAAACGACCAATTTGTATATCAGATAAGTGTTGAAAAAGGTTTGCCAACAAAACCTGCTTTTTTGGGAAAGTGTCGACCGACACCTTATATTGTCGGCCGACAAAAGGGCCCCAATTCGTGGCGTTTTTGTGAGACTTTCTGAGGCATCAGCACGTTCGTGCCAATTCCTGTCGGCCGACAACCTGGCCCCGTCGGCCGACACCGCCCAGAATTCAGCGCACGGATTTTTGGAATTAATTCCAAATTGAGGTGGGACTTTTTCCTACTCCTTCTAGGACTCTTATGGGCGAGAATTAATGTTTCCATACATTAATTAGGACCTCCCCCTATATAAAGAGAGCTGCTCCATTGACATGGGAGACACGAGATACACCAATTATAATTCTATAGCTATTGCGTGAGATTTGAGGGTTTAGAGCGTATATCATCCTTGTAATCGTGAAGCAATATTATAGTGAATTGTTCGTCGTTCCTCCCGTGGTTTTTCCCAGTTGGGTTTCCACGTAAATTCTTGTCTTCTCTATTTTTCGTTGATTTCTTTTCTTCGGTATTCTTGATATTATCATACTATACATCGTCCGATCTTACAACAAGTGGTATCAGAGCTAAGGATGACGAGCGTGAGGTATGACATACCGTTGCTGGATCTCAACACAAGGTTCCCGACGTGGCAATACAAGATGAGGTTAGTTCTTCGATCCCTGAAGCAAGAGGGCGCCCTCAAAGGTATTGAAAACAAGCCGACGGACATGAAGCATGAAGATTGGGAAGAGCTCGATCAGATGGCCATGGCGACCATAGGGCTCCATGTTTCGAACGCTTTGGCGGAGGACATCATGAAAGCGAAGACAGCAAAAGAATTGTGGGAGATGCTTGAAGAGATGTGCATCACCAAGACGGTGTCAAGTAAGCACAATTTGAAGAGGAGCTTATATTTGCTCAGAATGGCGGAGGGTTCCTCTATCCCCGCGCACGTAGCGAAATTCAAGGAGAAAGTCGCCGACCTCGGCAACATTGGCGTGAAGCTCGAAGATGACGACCTCGCGTTTTGGCTCCTAATTTTGCTACCCCTTTCTATGGCGAGTTTCCGTGATACTCTCATATGTTCTCGAGATAGCCTCACGTTTAAAGACGTAACCTCGGCTCTCTCATCTAGAGAGAATATTTTGATGATGGAGAGTCCTAATTCGGGAGAGACGCCAAGTGAAGGATTGAATGTCCGTGGACGGACCAACCAGAGATCGACGGGGCAAAATAGGTCTCGATCGAAGTCACGACATAGTAACAAGGTTTGAAACTATTGCAAGAAGAAGGGTCACATCAAAGCCGATTGTTATTCCTTGAAGAATAGGAAGGAAAGAGAAGGCGGCAACAACAACAACAATAATTCCGGTAAGAGTTTCGGTGAAGTTGGTGTAGCCGAGAATTATTGTGATCTTCTCATGGCTTTGGGTGAGGTCTCCAAATCAAGCGAGGAATGGATTCTAGACTCGGGATGTACGTTCCACATGTGTCCGAATCGTGGGTGGTTCGATACTTTTTAAAAGGTGGAGCAAGGTGCGGTGACTATGGGAAACAACGCGTCATGCAAGATCGAAGGGATAGGAAGCATCCGGATCAAGATGTTTGACGGCGCGATCCGCACCCTAAGCGAGGTTAGATACGTTCCCGGCTTAAAGCGGAATTTGATTTCGCTTAGTACTTTGGAGCTTAAGGGTTACTCGTTCACCGGAGAAGGTGGAGTCGTGAAGGTTGCCAGCGGTTCGTTGGTGGTTATGAGAGGCGAACGTAAGTCGAATAGACTTTATGTTCTTGAAGGAACCACGGTGAAAGGTGAAGTAGCCGTAGGTGATTCCAAAGTCCCGGATGTCGATACAACGAGACTTTGGCATATGCGTCTAGGGCATATGAGTGATTCCGGAATGGCCGAGTTGAGTAGGCAAGGGCTCCTTGGGGATAAGGGCTTGTCGAAGTTGGAGTTCTGTGAGCAGTGCGTCTATGGGAAGCAAACGAGGGTGAAGTTCACCACCGGCGCTCACACAACAAAGGAAATACTCGGGTATGTTCATTCCGATCTATGGGGACCATCCCCGGTCCCCTCCACTGGAGGTTCTTACTACATGCTTACCATCATCGATGACTATTCCCGAAAGGTTTGGTCGTTCTTCCTCAAGAACAAGAGCGACGTGTTTTCTACCTTCAGAGATTGGAAGGTGATGATAGAGAAACAAACCGGGAAAGTCGTGAAGAACCTACGTACGGACAACGGCCTAGAATTTATGTCCGAAGAATTCAACCAATTCTGCAAGAGTTCGGGGATTGTGAGGCACCACACTGTGAGATACACCCCTCAGCAAAACGGAGTAGCCGAGAGAATGAATCGCACGATTATGGACAAGGTACGTTGCTTGTTAGCGACTTCTGGGTTGAGTAAAGGTTTTTGGGCTGAAGCGGTTTCTTTAGGATGTTACCTTATCAACCGTTCCCCGTCCATGGCGATTAACAAGAAGACTCCACAAGAGTTGTGGAAGGGATCTCCGGCGAATTATGAGGACTTGAGGGTGTTTGGGTGTCCGGCCTACATGCATGTCAACGACGGGAAATTGAGTGCACGTTCTAAGAAATGCATATTCGTTGGCTTTAAGGAAGGAGTTAAAGGATACAAGCTTTGGTGTCCAGAGACGAGAAAGATCATACTAAGTCGTGATGTAGTCTTCGATGAGGCTTCTATGATGGGTGATCGGTCGTCTAAAGGGAATCTCGAGGTTCCAAGTACTCCTATTGAGGTAGAGCCGGACAGGGTGCAAGAAGAAGATGATGGGTCAAGTTCCCCGACCGATGAGACGAGTAGTTCGACTACTCCGAAAGATCCAAAAGAGCCGCAATGCATAGCACGAGATAGGCCAAGGCGTGAGAATCGACCACCTAAAAGGTTAGCCGATTATGAGTTGGTGGCCTATGCTCTAAACGTAGCCGATGAAGTTGATTCGTATGAGGAGCCTTCCTCGTATGCCGAGGCGGTTGCGTGTGATGACTCAAGTAAGTGGGTCTTGGCTATGCAAGAGGAGATGGAATCTCTTCATAAGAATGGCACTTGGGAGTTGGTTGATCTCCCTAAAGGCAAGAAGGCCATCAAGTGCAAATGGATCTTCAAGAAGAAGGAGGGCATCCCTGGGGTTGAGGACGAGAGATATAAGGCGAGATTGGTGGCTAAGGGTTTTAGCCAAATTCCCGGAGTAGATTTCAATGATGTGTTTTCACTGGTGGTCAAGCATAGCTCGATTCGAGCAATTCTAGGCATTGTGGCAATGCATGATTTGGAGCTTGAGCAAATGGATGTGAAGACGGCCTTTCTACATGGGGAGCTCGATGAAGATATCTACATGGTCCAACCCGAGGGGTTCGAGGGTTCAAACCAAGAGAACAAGGTGTGTTTTCTCAAGAAGTCCTTATATGGTTTGAAACAGTCTCCTAGACAGTGGTATAAATGTTTCGACACGTTTATGATTAAGAATGGTTTCCGAAGGAGCTCCTATGATAGTTGTGTATATTTCCGGAAAGGCCGTGATGGGTCTTTAGTTTATCTTCTCCTCTACGTCGACGATATGTTGATAGCGGCTAAGGATAAGTCGGAGGTGGAGAGAGTCAAGGCACAACTTAGTAAGGAGTTCGAGATGAAGGATCTTGGTGCGGCAAGAAAGATCCTAGGAATGGAAATCACAAGAGATCGAAGAGATGGCAAGTTGTATCTTGGCCAAAAGGGGTACATAGAGAAGGTGCTACGTCGGTTCAACCTTGAGAATGCGAACCCAGTAAGTACTCCCCTTGGAACACAATTTAGACTTACCTCTGCTTACTCTCCTACTACGGAGAAGGACATCGAGGATATGGCTCGAGTCCCTTATTCCAATGTCGTTGGGTCCTTGATGTATGCCATGGTGTGTACTCGTCCGGATTTGGCCCACGCTGTGAGTGCCGTGAGTCGGTATATGGCGAATCCGGGAAGAGAGCATTGGAAGGCGGTGCAATGGGTGTTGTGCTATTTGAGAGGTACGTCTAACAAGAAGCTAGTGTTCGGGAGGAATCAAGATGATGTGCGAGGGTTCGTGGATTCCGACTATGGCGGTGATCTAGATAAAAGAAGATCTCTTACCGGGTATGTTTTTACCATTGGTGGGTGTGCCATTAGTTGGAAAGCTATTTTGCAAAGTACGGTGGCCTTATCTACTACCGAGGCGGAGTATATGGCGGTCATCGAGGCTTGCAAGGAGGCGTTATGGTTGAGAGGTTGGTTTCGAGAACTCTCGAAGGGTTCTAAGACGACGTCCATCTTTTGTGATAGTCAAAGTGCCATTTGCCTCACAAAAGATCAAGTGTTCCATGAGAGAACAAAGCACAAAGACATTCGTTATCACTTTGTCCGTGAGGTGATCGCTCGAGGCGATATCAAGGTGAGTAAGATTAGTACTCACGACAATCCGGCGGACATGTTGACGAAGAGTTTACCCGCAACCAAGTTTGAGCTTTGCTCTAGCTTGGTTGGACTTCGATCGAGAGATTAGGCCCTTAGGGGCGTTTTGGAGGAAGACGGAAGGCGAAGAAAGTTCGCGGTTTTGTGTCAAGGTGGAGATTTGTTGAAAAAGGTTTGCCAACAAAACCTGCTTTTTTGGGAAAGTGTCGACCGACACCTTATATTGTCAGCCGACAAAAGGGCCCCAATTCGTGGCGTTTTTGTGAGACTTTCTGAGGCATCAGCACGTTCGTGCCAATTCCTGTCGACCGACAACCTGGCCCCGTCGGTCGACACCGCCCAGAATTCAGCGCACGGATTTTTGGAATTAATTCCAAATTGAGGTGGGACTTTTTCCTACTCCTTCTAGGACTCTTATGGGCGAGAATTAATGTTTCCATACATTAATTAGGACCTCCCCCTATATAAAGAGAGCTGCTCCATTGACACAGGAGACACGAGATACACCAATTATAATTCTATAGCTATTGCGTGAGATTTGAGGGTTTAGAGCGTATATCATCCTTGTAATCGTGAAGCAATATTATAGTGAATTGTTCGTCGTTCCTCCCGTGGTTTTTCCCAGTTGGGTTTCCACGTAAATTCTTGTCTTCTCTATTTTTCGTTGATTTCTTTTCTTCGGTATTCTTGATATTATCATACTATACATCGTCCGATCTTACAACAATAAGCAAAGTCCATAATCGTAATGAAAGTGAAATAATGAAATCTGATCTCCCTGAAAAGTTCACATCTTACATGGTTTGCAATGGAATGGAATCCATTTTCTAGCGAATGCTCAGCAAATGTAAGCCATTCTTGACAAGTAACTTGAAGCCCAGCGTGAGTGGTGGACTTTTCTTCTCACATAAGCAGTGCTTCGTATCTCAAGGCCAAGCAACTCTATCGAAAATTCAGTTCCAACAAAGTGCAACATTTAAAAACACAATCATTACGAAACAAAAAACACAATTCGCGTATGAAATATTTCTGTATAAACATAGCTTCATTCTTCGGACTAGAAATAATGCAGAAACTTTTCTCAAAACAGAACTCGAAATATTGTATTCACAAAAAAATATTTCCAGTTAATTGATGTCGATTGATAAATACAAAATGGCTATCGAACGCACGAGATTTGAACAACAGAAACAACGAGAAGGGATTATACCTCGACATCACCAATCACAGCAAAAACACGAACCAGGAAATCAGCGCACAAAAGCTTAATCTCAACAGGCATTTGAGAAATCTCTCCAAAAATGTGAAGAGATTCATCTCTCATAAACTGTTTCAAGGTCGATTCGACTCCTCTCAACCATTGCACATCTTTGGAGATGAGAAGAAAAGATACGACTGGTGACGTCATCAAATCTGAGATGAGAAGAAAAGATCCAACAAATTAATTCGAACATATTTTAACGATTATATAATGATCACAACGATGGAATCAAAATTTGCAGAAAACTAAAACAGATCCCTAACCTTCTGTCGTGAATTCGGGAGCGAAACAGCGAAATCTGCTGCGTCAGAGAAGGTAAGTTTGCCATTTGAAAAATGCGTTTGGGCGGCAGAAGATTTGAATCGGGTCCTTTTAAATTAGAACGGTTAAAAAACTTTTTTTTACTTTTTATTAAAAAAAATAAAAATAGTGGTTGACGTGTAGAATAGTGATTGAAGAAATACGTTTTTTTAATAACGTTAAAATCTTTCAAAGGTGAACTCCAATTTTAGTATTTTTTTCATAATTTTTGTACACTATTTATCATATGTATTGAACGGACGAAAAAAGTCAATATTGACCACATGTGACTATTATTTTGGGTGTGAGGGAGTAACTATTATATTTTATTTTAGTATTTTTTTTCATAATTTTTGTAAACTATTTATCATATGTATTGAACGGACAAAAAAAGTCAAAGTTGACCCCCTGACTATTGCTTTGGGTGGGAGGAAGTATAACAAATCAATTTTTTTAGAAAAATAAAATAAATGTTATGAATATTTTTATATTATAGTGAATGACTTGTTGGCTAAGTCAGAAACCATTGTATTCTATATAAAGGGGTCTCCCCATATGAATGAATATAAGAATTCACAACAATTCTATTCTCCTCTTACATTGTCTATCTTTATATTCTATTATTCTCTTTCAATTTCTCTTGAGTTTATATCAGCACGAAAGCTCAACAGCGTTCTTCATCGAAGTTATACTCATCCAAGATCCAAACTCCAAGGCAAGAATTTATATGTTTATTTATATTCATTAATAGTTATAAATATATCTACTTCTACTCTTTTTTTTTTTATATTCAAATGTTCCCGAAGAACATTATAATCTGATATTCCTGAAGTAATATCATATGTTCCCGAAGAACATTATAATTTGATATTCCTGAAGTAATATCTTATGTTCTCGAAAAACATTATAATCTGATATTCTTGAAGTAATATCAAATTAATTATGTTTAATAAATCAATTAAAGTTTTTAATGTTCCTAAGAACAATGTGACATGATATTCTCGAAGAAATATTAATGTTCCTGAATAACATCGTGATATGATATTCCTGTAGAAATATCAATATCAAATTGATTATGATTATATACGAATAATCTCGAATAATATCTTTGAAAATTCACCGTAAAAGAAATATACGATCACCCGAAGTTGTTCGTACTATAGCTTTGTGGAAAGATTTAAAAGAAAGATATGATCACCCGAAGTTGATCGTACTACCAAAAACGTGGTATAATTGACTCCAATTACAAGATTTTAAATCTGTCTTGGCATATAATTAAGCTATCATGAAAGTAGATGTTCAATTAAAATTATGTGGTGAAAAATAAAGACAAAAAGGTTTTACCAAATATTTTGAATAATTTGGTTGTGAAAAAATCATGAAGTCCGACTCACAAGTTTGAGTTGCATTATAATTTGATATTCCTGAAATATTATCAAATCAATTATTCTTAATATATTAGTTAAATTGAATGTTCCTGAAGAACATATACTCTGGTTTAAATATTATATTGATTGTCTTGGAAGAAAATCATGATTTGATATTATTCGATAAATATCTAAATTGCTCCCGTAGTAGCAATAAGTTTGGAAATATCAAATTAAATTGCTCCCGTAGTAGCAATTAAGTTTTAAATGTTTTTGAAGAACATTATGATATGATATTCCCGCAGAAATATCAAATCAAATTGCTTCTGGTTTAACAATTAAATATTAAATATTCTAAACGGATATTGATATTTATAAGAAATATACAAAATATTATTGAAATGATATTTTTATTGATTGCTCCCAAAGAAGCAAAGTTCAACATTAAATGTTTTCGAACAAAGTTATATCATGATTAGACGAACGCCAAATTCGATTATTCTCGTCATATGAATTATCCCTGAAGGATATCTTTTAAAAATCGAGAAAAAATGTATCTTATTATGTAGGTACTCATGGAATATCGAAAAAGTCGATTATTTTATTAATGTTTGACGTGTTATTCCTGAAGAATACACAATTGATTTATTAAATTTGATAAATATTCTTGAAAAATATTTGATTTGATTATTCGTAAATAAAGTTTGAATGACACAAGTAATTTGTACCTAAAGATTTTGCATCCCCGAAGGATGATTGGTAAAGATATTGTATCCCCGAAGGATGATTGGTAAAGATACTGTATCCCCGAAAGATCATTGGTAAATATATTATTACGCATGACATACTAAGAGTGAGCTCCGGAAGAGCTTTATTAATTATCCCCACGAGTACTATAAATGTACTTAAACATGAAAATGATGCATATCATGATTGTGCGTGGAAATGAATAAAACATTTCCCATATGCGAATAAATTTTATATATGCAAGTTATATTCATATCACCACTAAAATGTATTTTTATGAACGGGCATAATATCTCGAGCCCACGATCCAGAAGATCGGTTTATAGCAATTACGCTGATTTGCATATTTAAGAAAGATCATTTCCCGGCATTAGGGGGAGATAAGAATATAAAAGATATAAATGCCGAGAAATTTCATTGAATGAAAAGGATCTTCAATTCTAGATCCACGCACCAATCAATTAAACCCGAAGTTCATGAAAATAAGTAACTTGCAATATTCAGCAAGTAATCTGCCAAATTAATGAAGGTGTGACAAAATCACATATATTTGTGATAAATGAACTATAAGAGTTCAAATACCAAAGAGATCAACTCAAATGTTGATTCTAATATACGCCTGAAGCGTAGTAGATCGATCTTAAGATATAAAATAAATCCGCGGAAAAACAAAGAAATTAAGTCACCCTCAAAATCTCCTGAAGAGAGTTAGATGGAAATCCCATTGAAAAAGTATGTGCACGTGATAATAGAAAATCGTGGGATTGCGGAACAACCAAATTAAATATTTTGGGAAATGATGAAAGATTTGGTTGATATATTGAATTGTCATAAACATGGAAAAATAGAAAGTCGTCAACGACATATTTGCCTCAAGAGTTGCTCTAGAAAAACTGGATCCAAAACTTAAATCAATGATAGTGTGCCAGCAGCATTCGGAAAATAAGAAACGAGCAATTGAGGCTGAGCATGACTCGCTAAATAGAAGAAATATTTTGACTTTATAATACACACCTCAAAATATTATCCCAGAAGGATATATGTGGGTGTTCGTACGAAAGACGAGTAATGATGTGGTGAGATATAAAAGCGATATTAGTTGTTCAAAAGTTTTTCGCAGAAACTCGATATTTTTAAGGATGATGACATTAAGTTCCGCTACTTAATATTTCTGGCAGCAACAATGATAAATATATGCATCAAATGTATTATTTGACCATGTAGAAGTAATTAGAAAAATATATACATGAAAATCCTGGATGGATTTTAAAATTCCTGATATGAAAGGAAATGAAAATCAGAATATGTACAATATCATATTACTATGTCATTATGGACACAAATGATATTGAAGACAAGGTCCCGAAGACCAGTGATTTTGGTCCCGAAAACCAGTGAATCAGTGATTGCACTCTTTTTCCCTCTACTAAGTTTTTTCCACGGAGTTTTCTTAGTTAAAGGTTTTTAACGAGGCAATCACCACAATATAAATATGAATGTCATGTACTCTTTTCCTCGAGTATTTTTTCCTACAGGGTTTTATAACGAGGTTTTAACGAGGCATGTACATCACTCGATAATATTTAATAAGGACATCAGAATGTTCCATATGAGTTTATTTTCGAGATAGAGTGAGATATTGAACCTGAAGTTCAAATGATTGTGGATTGAAGTTCACATTATTGAAATGTATATTGAACACTAGACGAATCTAAAATACTCCTGAAGAGTTACCGGCCGGTTATAGCAATTGCGAATGCTCTAGTTAATATAGATGTCTGGTAAAGACATGTCCCTGAAGGACGAAAAATATACAATAATACAAATGAATGTGAAACTCGACAATTTGAATGTTGTGTCTTGAAGACCAAAATTTATATTTGAATAACTAAGTTTTTCCTATATGGTTTTATTAGTTACAGGTTTTAATGAGACTGATTGATCACAAATAATTACTTTCAAGAAGTCAAAGATCTTCGGTGATTACAATCAAGGGGAGCAAGCTGTACTCTTTTTCCTTCGTCGAGGTTTTATCCCACTGGGTTTTCCTGACAAGGTTTTAACGAGGCAGCAATCTTGTAAATAGTCATTCAAGGGGGAGTGTTATGAATATTATTATATTATAGTGAATGACTTGTTGGCTAAGTCAGAAACCCTAGATTGTATCCTATATAAAGAGGTCTCCCCATATGAATGAATATAAGAATTCACAACAATTCTATTCTCCTCTTACATTGTCTATCTTTATATTCTATTATTCTCTTTCAATTTATCTTGAGTTTATAACAATAAATAAATTATTATTTTAATTTTTATTTTTATTTTTATCACGTTTATACTTGAAACTCATTGTTTACTCTCTTGGTTTAACAATACTTTTTCTCCATTTTGATTTTGAAATATCAATTTTAAAAAAAAATCTTAATGTGTCAAGAAATGGTGAATTTTGATCATATTCTATCAAATATTAAACACGTAAATAAATAATCATAAATTATTTTTTTAATAATTTGAATAATAATTAAATTTATTATATATGGATTGTTATTGAAAAACATATTATTGTACATAATATATACAAAATAATTCATTATTAATATAATATATAAATAATTATTTTTAATGAAAACATGATAAAATCAATTTTCTCATATAGAATTTTGATTATTTTATATAGATAAATTTTTGTAATAGTCTTGTTAAATGACGATTGTTTTTTTTACTTTTCGTATTTGAATTTTCGTGTTGGAAGAAGTCCATTGAAATCTCTCCTAATTATGAGAGATTTTGAAAAGTCAAATCTAGTTATAATTTTTAAAGAGAATACATTAAAATCCACAAACTATTAAAATCCATTAAAATCCATAAAGTGTTGAATACCTATGGATTTTTTATGACTTTTTAAAATCTTAATTGAATACCTCTGGATTTTAATGGACTTTTTAAAATCCGAGTTGAATACCTCCAGATTTTAAAAGTCTATTAAAATCCTACAGACTCCGAAACCAATACACCCTCCTAAATTGATTTACATGATAATTATAGTTTAATACTTGAACTTATAGCAATTTTTTAATTTCATTATCGAAATTTTAAGTTTTATATTTTAGTGACTACACTTAAGTAAAATTTTACTTAAATACCTGGATGGTCGGATTTCGGCAACACCACGTGAAAGTCACTTGACTATTTAATGATTGTCGTATATATCTATCTATACATATATAATTTTTGGATCCACAAATGTTAGATCAATAGAAAAGCAATAATAATATTGTGTTTACACTGTAAATTATAAATAAAAAAATTATAAATTCTAAATAACTAGTATCAATGCCCGTGCGATGCACGTGATTTATTTGTTTGAAATAATCTAAAATTTTATTTAATATCCAATTATTAATGGACTAACAAATTATTTTATTTAATAATCGAACTCTCACTTAAATTTGTAAATTGGTATTAATCTCATTATTAACCGTTATCTTATGAAAATTTTATTATTTTCAAAGACTACACATGTTTGATGTAATTTATAGTATGTAAGCTTCTTGGGGCATAGCAGAGTGGAAAAGTCTGTGATGACGTTGGTGTAATTCCCCGACGACGCAGAATTCGAATCTCGTATATGACAAATTTTCATTTAAATATTATGAAGTTAGTCATTGGATGAGACCTATTGGCTCTCTCTCACATGTGTCTGCTACTCGGGCGCTTCCCTCGATTTAAATCCTACCCAATCGAGGAGCCTCTGATCTAGTGGAAGAGGAGTTTCTCGTCTCATCATACCCGATCGAGGAGCCTCTGATCTGGTGGAATAGGAGTTTCTCGTCTCTGCATTTGAATCTCGTATATGACAAATTTTCATTAAAATATTATGAAGTTAGTCATTGGATGAGACCTATTGGCTCTCTCCCACATGTGTCTGCTACTCGGGCGCATCCCTCGATTTACATCCTACCCGATCGAGAAGCCTCTGATCTGGTGGAAGAGGAGTTTCTCGTCTCATTCTACCCGATCGAGGAGCTTCTGATCTGGTGGAAGAGGAGTTTCTCGTCTATGCATTTCTCTAGTGTCAAACGCATCCAATAAATAACTAAAACCGCTGGGGGAAAATCCAAATAAATGGAAAATAAAAATTATAAAGTTGAAAAATAAATAGAAATATTAAAAAAATGAATTATTTGGTGAAAATTAAGGAGATGAGATTGGAGAAATGCAATTATATTAATATAACGTATGTTAACCTGCTAAACAAATTTAACATAACTGAATTAGGGATAAACTAAAAAAAAAAATCTAGTCGAACATAATTAATAACTCGACAATTTGATTTTGTAATCTCCGAAGAAATCATAATTAATAAATAAAATTAAAAAAATCGAGAATAAAAATGAATGAATAGAAGAACGTATACATGTAAATCGATTATGTTCAGAAAAATAAAAAATGACCTATTAATTGAAATTAAATTAATATTAATTTCAATTAATAAAAAAGAATTTTGAGAAAAGAAATAAAAATTTATATATTTAAGATGATGATTAACTATTATTACCAAAAATATATAATTTAAAATTACTATTTAAAATTTATATATAATAATTTAAATATGCTTAATAATATTACTATTTATAATTTATATTATTTTTATTTATAATTTATAGTGTGAACACAACATTATTATTGCTTTTCTATTAGTACACGTGGCATTAGTGGATCTGAAAATAATATTAAACAAATAAACTGAAAATAAGACATTATATTAACTAGTTAGGAGTATAAATTATTGTTCCTTGAAAATTATTTTACATTATTCAAAATGTTATTATATTTTCTCAAATTAATAAGACTATCTCATTTGTATTTTGCTAGAATATTGTTTTTCCTCTGTCAGGGGACTATCATACGCATGAGGAATTAGGGGTAGGAAACTTTTTTTGTTTTAAAATTTTACGTTTTGAATCATTTCTTTCTTACTCTCTCTTCCTAATTAGGAGTATAAATTATTGTTGCTTGAAAATTATTTTACATTATTCAAAATGCTCTTTATATTTTCTCAAATTAATAAGACTATCTCATTTGTATTTTGCTAGAATATTGTTTTTCCTCTCATAGTTAGGGGATTCCGGTGCTATCATAGAAGGAATTAGGGGTAGGAATTTTTTTTTGTTTTATTCAAATTTGTTTTGATGCTAAGTAGTATTACTATTTCTACATCAATTTATCTTGAATAATGTAAAACTATTTTGATCCTAATGTACAACTACTATATTGTACATAAGAAGAAGATGTTAGTATTTATTTTAAAGGTGTTAAGGTAACAAAAGAATACTAGTATGTGACAATCTTATAAAATGCATTGCTCATATTGATTGATTGTTTCTACTTATCTGATACTAATTAAGGCAGTAGTACTATTTCTACATAGGTAATTGATTCAATTTATCTTTAATAATGTAAAACTATTTTTCTAAACATGTACATTAAAATAAATATTTATTTTTAATAAAAGCCAATAATTTATATTTGAATTGAAAAAATAATTTAATTGGAAGTAAAAACAAAATATCACTCCAAAAAAATTGCAATTTGAAGTAAATATAAACTAAACATATGCTAAAATTTAGAAGTGCCTTAATATGTACATAAAATTATAGAAAGTTTTTTAATACATGTATAAATTTATTTATTTTATGTCACGGTACATATTTTTAATTAGTAAACTATTGAAAAAGAGCTTTGATATTAGGTAAAACATTGTATTGTGATTTTAATTAAAAATCTCAAACTTAGATTTTTTTCATTAAACTTTGTATTGTAATTTTAATTTTTAGTGTTTATTACATTTTTCTAGCTTGACAACGTTTATATTTTCTTATAGAACCATAAATTTGTTACTATAAGTTATTACTCAAAATTACTAATGATTTTAACAACTTCCTAACATGGAAGGTCGAAACAAAAGTAAACTTATGCTCTGCTCAAATTAAAGGCAAAGATGTCAATTTTGAATTATTTTAACATCTTATTAATTAATTACATAGATAAATACGCCATATTACTCCCTCAATACTAAGTATTGGTCTTCGTCTTCTCTCCTCGAGCCTTCTTCATGCCTCACACATACTTCCCTCTCCCCTCCTCTCCATCCTCTATAAAACCTCATTTCAACCCTAATTTAATTATTTTATTTTAATTTTTCAAAATCAAATATGTCTTTGGCCTCCATTGCCCGCTTTGAAGAAAATTCTCTCCAGATCAAAAGAAGAGCAATCTTTCGTCTTCGTGGACTAATAGTGGTATCAGTGACAATATCGGAAAGGTGGGTCACTTTAAGCACAAGTAAGGGATTATAAGGATCTTTAGGTTTGAACTTTTCAGTATCTTTCTCTTCGACCTTTTTCTTATCCTTCTTGTTTTTCGCTATTACAAGTTCAGCGACTTCAGATCCAAACACTCGCTCAAAAGCATCATAATCACGACTATTTTTCCAAAGGACTGGTTTGCCATGAATTGGCAAACCAGTCAAAAAGAGAACGTCCTCTAAAGATATATAGAACTCGTCGGTTTTCACATTCCCCTTCATCGGTTATCACATCTCTATTTCATGGGCTGTGTCAATTTGAAAAGTGTCAAAAATTGCCTCAGTGGTTTGCATATTCCGAATTTTCATAATAAACATCTAATTTGTTTTGTGTTTGTAGGATGATTTCAAAAATTGAAACGGTCATTTTCTTGAATTTTGTAAGTTTTGTAATTGTTCTGGTGGTTGCCCTCATCTTTCAAGGCACTCGTCAGATAGGGGAATGATGAAGTTTTGACGAGACTGGTTTCGTGCGGTAGTTTTTTTTTTGTTATAATTTATATATTAATTTAGTAATTTTTTTTACTTAATATGTTAATTATATTACTATTTATAATTTATATTATTTTTATTTAAATTCACACTATGAAAATATTTAATTAGATATTATTCAATATAATTTAGGAACAATTAATATTGAAAATAATGTTTCTGAATAATTAGTAAACATTATAATTATAATTCAATTATGTTTTGGATCGTTTTTACTTGGTATATATCTTTATCATTTTAGTTCAGGCATTTAATTAATTTTTTTATTGTTGTTTTTACTTTTATTAACATTATTTATTTATTTATTCAATATTTTAAATTTTAATTTCATTTTAATTCAATTGAGTCAATGGATTGAGGGGCGTGCAGTGTACTTTTGCACTGCACAATAACAATTTAATTTATTAAAATTATATTTTTGTATAGTTAGATAGATGTTAAAGTACACTTATTTTCTTCTCAATTATAATTATAGTTTAACAAACTAAAATTATTTTTTAAATATAATTTAATGCAAATTAAAATTATTTTCTAAATATAAAAATTATTAAGTAATTAATACTTAAATAAAATAATATAAATATATTTTTAATATTTTATATTATTATTTTAAAGAAATCTATTTATATATTAAGTACAATTTGTTAAGTTTCTATTAATTATTACTTTAATATATAAATTATTTAAAAAGTTATATTTGATCTTATTTAAATATTATTTCATAATTTTTAAAAAATACTAATTTCAAAAACAATAATATAAAATATTAAAAATATATTTATATTATTTTATTTAAGTGTTACTCTATAATTTTAATATTTAAAAAGTAATTTTAATTTTTGTTAAATTATAATCACTTAATTTTAAATGGAAAGAACTGAAGAAGATAAGTTTGTTTTAAATTTAGAAAAATAATTTTAATTTGTGTTAAACTATAATCACTTAATTTTAAATAAAAAAAAATAAGTATATTTTAAATTTAGAAAATAATTTAAATTTGTATTAAATTATAATGATTTTTTAATTTGCATTAAAATTAATTGAGAAGAAAATAAGTGTAAGTGTATAGACTTAACATCTAATGGTACAAAAATAAATTTAATAAATTAACGGTGAGATATAACACTTGTTATTGTGCAGTGCAAATGTGCACCGCACGGCCCCTCAATCCTGAGTGAATGACTCAATTCCAATTCAAAATAAAACGTTGTTAAACTTAATTTTTTAAAATTTTATGTGATGAGCTGATTATGACCATTTAGCAGCTCCATCGATAAAACCTTCTATTTGTTCTATTTAAAGTGTTCACCTTCAATATTCACGGTTGACACAAAGGACATGTCATTGAATGTGTAATTGAATAAAAACAATTAAATGCTTGAGAACACCTTTAAATCATCTCTAATTTAAAAGAAAAAAATATGCAAATTTGAAAAACTAATTGATTATAAGTAATCGTGCGTATAAAACTTTAAGATCCTAGATTAATTTTAATTTTATCTTGAAATGTTTTTTATAGTTCTATTTCTTGATTAGTATACGTACATTCTACATGGATGATTGGACTTTTTGATGACATCATTGACAATTTCAAACGATTTATTTTATTTACTTTTAGGGTGATTTTATTTGCACCCCAAAATTTTATTAGTTCACTCCATTACTCTTTTCACCTCATCATTCAAAATAGTACGTAGTAATCTGTATTTTTACTTTATAAACCCCTCAATGTACCAAATATACTCTTTATTTTAAAAAAACAAAATTACATTTTATAAAACAATAAATAACTACTACATTACTGTATACATTTCAAAATATTACGATTATTTATCAAAATTAAAAAAAAAAAATCACCGATAATAATAAGAACGAAAAAAAACCTGACAATTTATATTATATATATACATATAGCAACATTTTATTAAAAAAACAAAAAAAAACAAAAAGTGTTAAAAAAATCGAAAGAAATAAAAATAAAAAAATGAAAAAATGAAGAAAAAAAAAACTTAATTAAAAAACCTAAAAAATCATTATAAATAAATAATATACGTTATTTTGTAAAAACAATAACATACAGTAATTTATATTGAATATGATTAACATAAAATAATAAATAAAAATAAAATAAGAGTAATTTATTAATTGTAAGATAAATATACTATTTAATATATTAATTATAAATATTTTATTTAATTATAGGTAATATTTGATTTTGCGTTAGATTTTTTAATTTAATAAATAAATACGGTAGATTTACTAATTCAACAAATAAATATAATATTAAAGATATTTTAGACTTTTAATCTAGTGATTTAAATATAAATATAAATATGGGGTGTACTTATAAAAATTAGGGGTGCAAATAAAATTACTCTTACTTTTATATGTATAATCGGTAATTCTTCATGACTAAAATTTGGAATTATAATTATTTTTTATTTTATTTTTCTACATTAAAAAATATGATTTAATTGCATGTATAAAGTGAAGTACAATATAAACTTTATATAATAATATTTTGTATAAAAATAAATTCTTTATAATAATAGAAAATTGAAGTTTTAACTTGAAACTAATGACAAAAGAGTAATAAACTTAATATTGTCATAAGTTATTTTTAAGTGTCGCCTTAAAGATTTATACATCTATATAAAAATAAATTATTAATATATTATAAATATATTTATTAATAATATTTTTATTTATCATAATTA
This sequence comes from Euphrasia confusa, assembly GCA_954870475.1. Lineage (NCBI taxonomy): Eukaryota > Viridiplantae > Streptophyta > Magnoliopsida > Lamiales > Orobanchaceae > Euphrasia > Euphrasia confusa. The sequence continues at coordinate 4,697,803 of OX940955.1, read as the reverse complement.
ATAACATGTTTAAATAAAATATACATTTTTCAAATCTACTCTTAAAGATTTATACATTTATATAAATAATAAATAATAAATATATTATAAATATATTTGTTAATAATATTTTTTATTTATCATAATCAATAATATGTTTAAATAGCTCAATTTTTTTACAAAAGGGTCAAAGATTATAATTTTTAGATTTATTAGTATTTTATTCAATTTATATATAATACACGTATATATATTTAGTTTTTTAGTCAAAATTATTAAATTGATTATAAAAATTTAAAAATAAATAATATATAATATATATGTGATTTTATATTTATCTTATTTTTATAAAAAAAAATATTTTGTAATGTATTCACAGGGTCCCACATGCGCCAAACTATTTCAGAGTACACACAATATAGTTATTATATTTGACCTTTAGCTAAAGCCAAACTAAGCCAAACTGTATTTCACAGTACACACATGGTATTATATTGGACCTTTAGTTAAATTTACTACTCTAGTATTAGTATTTAAATACCAAACCAACAAATTAGCCGGAATGAGTGGGGATCAAATTTGAAAACACTGCTTCAAAATGTCTACACAGTAGGATAATACTCCTATTTTTTTTATTAAAAAAACTGTATGTTATTGTCATGAAAAGAAGAAAAATAAAATTATTTTTTAAAAAGTTATAAAATAATTAAATGTTCAAAGTGTAGAGTACTTGTGTGTTGTTAAAATAGTAGTAATAGCATAGAAAAAAAGGACTGATCTTAGTTATTTTTTCATCATAAATGTAAAGTCAAACTCAAACAATGACTGTCCATGTAATGCGACAATAATAATATTGTGTTTACACTATAAATTATAAATAAATAAATTATAAATTATAAATAGTAATATTATTAAACATATTTAAATTATTATATATAAATTATAAATAGTAATTTGAAATTATATATTTTTTGTAATAATAATTAATAATTATCTTAAATATATACGTTTATATTTTTCTTCTCAAAATTCTTTTTTATTTCATTAATATTAATTTAATTTCAATTAATCGTATCTCATAAAAATCGATATCTTCCTATTTTCTAATAAAAAAATTAATTAAACTTTTTAGGTATATTATTTAGTTATATTATTCTTTTTTATTTCATTAATATTAATTTAATTTCAATTAACCGTTCGATCTCTTCCTATTTTCTAATAAAAAAATTAATCAAACTTTTTAGGTATATTATTTAGTTATATTAACGTACGTTATATTAATATAATTACATTTATGTCATCCCATCCCTTTTATATTCATTAAATAAATTTAATTTTTTTTATATTTTTATTTATTTTCAATCTTTATAATTTTTATTTTTCATTTATTTTGATTTTTCTCCCACTGGTTTTAGGTATTTGTTAGATAACTCGAGAAATGCAGAGACGAGAAACTCCTCTCCCACTAGACCAGATGCTCATCAATCGGGTATGATGTAAATCGAGGGATGTGCCCGAGTAGCGGACATATGTGGGAGAGAGCCAATAGGTCTCAATCGGGTATGATGTAAATCGAGGGATGTGCCCGAGTAGCGGACACATGTGGAAGAGAGCCAATAGGTCTAATCTCAGGACTAACTTCCTAATATTTCAATGAAATTTTGTCATATCCGAGATCCGAACTCTGCGTCAGCGGGGAATTTCACCAACATTAGCACAAATCTTACCACTCGACTATGCACCAAGAAGCTTACACACTATAAATTACATCAAACAGACGTAATCTTTGAAAATGATAAAATTTTCATAATTAAGATAACTGTTAATAAGTTTACAAATTTAAGTGAGAGTTCGATTATTAAATAACATAATTTCTTAATCCATTAATAATTTTTTGGCTAAATACTTTGGAGATTAAATAAAATTTTAGATTATTTTAAACAAATAATCTAAAATTTTATTTAATCTCCAACGTATTTCGGCCAAAAAATTATTAATGGACTAACAAATTTATTTTATTTAATAATCGATCTCTTACTTAAAATTTGTAAATTCGTATTAAAATTTTATTATTTTCAAAGACTACGCATGTTTGATGTAATTTATAGTATGTAAGCTTCTTGGGGCATAGCCGAGTGGTAAGGTCTGTGTTGATATTGGTGTAATTTCCCGACGACGCAGAGTTTGAATCTCGGATATGACAAATTTTCATTGAAATATTATGAAGTTAGTCCTTGGATGAGACCTATTGGCTATCTCTCACATGTGTCTGCTACTCGGGCGCATCCTTCGATTTACATCCTACCCGATCGATGAGACTCTGATCTGATGGAAGAAAAGTTTCTCGTCTCATCCTACTCGATCTATCTCCCACATGTGTCTGCTACTCGGGCGCATCTCTTGATTTACATCATACCCGATCGAGGAGCCTCTGATCTGGTGGAAGAGGAGTTTCTCGTCTCATCCTACCCGATCTCTCTCCCACATGTGTCTGCTACTCGGGCGCATCCCTCGATTTACATCCTACCCGATCGAGGAGCCTCTGATCTGGTGGAAGAGGAGTTTTTCGTCTCATTCTACCCGTTCGAGGAGCCTTTGATCTGGTGGAAGATGAGTTTCTCGTCTCTGCATTTCTCTAGTGACAAACGCATCCAACAAATACCTAAAACCGCTGGCAGAAAATCCAAATAAATGAAAAATAAAAATTATAAAGTTGAAAAATAAATAGAAATATAAAAAAATTAAATTTACTTATATTAATAGAAATATATAAATAGAAAATCCAATTATATTAATATAACGTATGTTAATTAGGGATAAACTAAAAATTAAAAAAAATCTAGTCTAACATAAACATAATTAATAACTCAACAATTTGATTTTAGAATCTGCGAAGACATCATAATTAATACATAAAATTAAAAAAAATCGAGGAAAAAAATGAATGAATAGAAGGATGTATACATGTAAATCGATTTAATGTTCAGAAAAATAAAAAAGAACCTATGAACCCAAATTATAGCAAGAGAAAATAAAATACCATTAATTGAAATTAAATTAATATTAATAGAATAAAAAAGAATTTTGAGAAAATAAAATACGATTAATTGAAATTAAATTAATATTAATGGAATAAAAAACAAGAAAATTTATAAGCGATCTGAACTGAACAAAATCGATTTTTTTTATAAAAATAATAATAATTTTTATAAATTATTAAATATTTTTTTAAAAATATTAATAATATTATAAAATTAACTAGATTTTATATTTATAATTATAGATTGAAATTATTTTTTGTTTATTTTATTTTGAAACTAACTGAACTGAATCGATATGAACTGAACTGAACTGAACTGAATTTGAACTAAAGCGATCTGAACTGAACTGAACTAATGCGATCTGAACTGAACTTGACTGAAATTATGTTCAAAAGAACAAGTCCTAATTTAAATTTGTATTTTTTTTCCATAATCAAATTCAGGTATAATTTATTTGTAGATTTTTTTTTCAATATCTCATAAATTAAATTGGAATTGTAGCCTACAATCCGTTTGGAATGTGATTCTTTTCAGTAGGTGTAGAATTGATACAAGATTTGATAAACGACAACTATGGAAAGATTTGCATATTTATTTGCTAATTGTAAAGTTAATCGATCGGAAGAGAAAAAAAATTAATTTTCTATTTTACAGCTCTATTTTCGATAAGGTAATTACGTACGGGCCGCAGACGCGGTGGTTCTCGACATTGACCTGCCCCATCACATCTTAATCATGATTCTCGAATCTTGCTCTCTTTGTTCTATATTTTTTTCACTATAGGCGAGATCAATATGATGGTGTCGAATTTTTAAATATTTAAAATAATCAAATAAATAAAATAGGGGTAATCACGAACGAGGGCACTTCTAAGATGATTATTATTTATAGTACCCAATTTTTTCTCTTAGTATTATACAGGGCACTCTGCCCATTTTATCCTTTTTCATTAAAAAAATTAAGAAATTAATTGATATATAAAATTACGCAAAAAATCTAAACTATCATCCTACATTCAAAAATCTTTCGGCTCATTGATATAAAATCAAAATTAATTGATATATAAAATTACGCAAAAATCTAAACTATCCTACGTTCAATAGTTCCTCATTGACTACACACATCAAGTTTCGTGAAAGACATTCCAAAATCTTTCATCTTCAGCTCATTGATATAAAATCAACACATCTATCATAGATATAAAATCACCTGAATTCAAAAATTTGTCATAGATGATTCGTATAATAATATTGATATATCTGTCATAGATATGAAAAAAAAAATTGAAATCTATCATAGATATCAAAAAATTCATAAAATCACATACGTAAATCATAAATCTATTATAGATATTTACAAACTAAACTAGAATTGTAAATCATAAATCTATTATAGATATTTACAAACTAAACTAAAATCTATTATAGCAAAAAATATGTAAAAACATTACACAAAGAATGTTCCACATACGCATCTCATAAAACACGCATTTCGCTCATCCAAAATATATAATTATATTTATATATAATTATAAATATATAATGCAAATATATTTTGTTTGCGTAATATATTTTGATATTAATGTAATCTCATGTTTGCGCAAATATATTTTACCAAATATATTTAGCGCAAATATATAAATATATATTAGTAGCGTGTTTAATATTAGTGAATATTAAAATAAATTAATATATATTACCGTAATATTATTGTAGGGATATTTATAACTTTATACATTTTAAAAAATGCCCCTACTTAGTATTTAAAAAATACAAATATCCTAATAAACAAACAATTAAAAAATATATAACCCCTACAAATGAGGTGAAAAACAATGGGTGTTGGAAATAATATTAAAATCCAATCTGCCCCATACCCTAATATTACCAATAAAATATCTTTTATAATGAGATTTTATACTTTATTTATATAATTTTATTATTATTTCGTTGAGAATGAGATATAATATAACCACAAATAATAATAATTATTTATCAATTTAATTTAATAGATCACCTTATATACTTACGAAGTTTGAATAATAAATAAAATAGTTAGCTTATAGAAATAGTAATTCAACAATTTAATTTATAAATCACACGAGTTATATAATTTAAAAGATTTATAAACACGTTGAAAAATTGAGTACCGAGATAATATCACAATAAAAAGGTAATAAAAAGTTTAATTTTATTAGCTAATCTTTTACTCTAAGTATTGACAAAGTTATAGGGAGTATGATTTAAGTGAACTATGAAAATATTGGAAATTATTATTGAAAAATAATTTTAAAACATATTTTTGAATTTTGTATTAGTATTAATACTAATATAACTTAAATAAAAAAATTATATTATTTAATTATAATTATTAATAATTGCCCCAAAAAATATGATTCAATTATTATAATTAACAAATATATATTTGTAAACAATGAAAAGATATATGTAATTAAAATTTAATAATATTTTTTATACGATCATTATACATTATTAATTATTTTTAAATTTTTTATGTTGTAATTAAAATGAAACACTCACCAACAAAGCCCTGTATGTTGTTTATTACTTTAAACATGCATAACCTTTCAATTTAAATAAAACATTTCATATTTGAGAAAACGATTGATAATGAGATAATGAGATTCAATACGAGTTTACAAATTAGTAGGGGTGAATAATTTATCTCGGAATTTCGATCCCGTCACGATCTCATCCCGAAAGTTAGCGAGATAGGACGAGATCAATTTTAAAAATGACAATCGCATTCTGTCCCAAGCCGATTTATTTTTTCATAAAGGGACGGGATGGGATCGGGACGATCCCTTTCTGTCCTATCCCGTCCCGCAAATTTATTAATATACATAAAAAATGTTATTTTTCACATAAATTAATAAAAATATCAAAATATTAATCACACATTCAATTAAATTTATTTATTAATTAATACATTTTCACAAATATCATAATAATTTATTTTTTATATAATTTGTTTTGAATATACTTAAATATTAATATTTTAAAAATTGTAAAATGTCTTTTAAATTGAATAATTTAACTTATTTCTCGAACATTATATTAATTTATATCAGAGAATCATGATTAAGATGTGATGGGGGCAGGTCAATGTCGAGAACCACCGCGTCGCGGCCCGTAAGTAATTACCTTATCGAAAATAGAGCTGTAAAATAGAAAATTAATTTTTTTTCTCTTCCGATCGATTGACTTTACAATTAGCAAATAAATATGCAAATCTTTCCATAGTTGTCGTTTATCAAATCTTGTATCAATTCTACACCTATTGAAAAGAATCACATTCCAAACGGATTGTAGACTACAATTCCAATTTAATTTATGAGATATTGAAAAAAAAAATCTACAAATAAATTATACCTAAATTTGATTATGAAAAAAACATACAAATTTAAATTAGGACTTGTTCTTTTGAACATAATTTCAGTCAAGTTCAGTTCAGTTCAGATCGCTTAGTTCAGATTGATTCAGTTCAGTTCAGTTCAGTTCAGATCAATTCATTTCAGTTCAGTTCATATCGATTCAGTTCAGTTAGTTTCAAAATAAATTAAAATAAAATAAACAAAAAATAATTTCAATCTATAATTATAAATATAAAATCTAGTTAATTTCATAATATTATTAATATTTTTAAAAAAATATTTAATAATTTATAAAAATTATTATTATTTTTATAAAAAAAATCGTTTTTGTTCAGTTCATTTCAGTTCAGCCGGTTTCAGTCCAAAAGAACTGGTAAAAGAAAAATGAAAAAAAAATGCATAATGAAATAATTAAAGCATACATGAAATTTTGGAAAAGATAAAAAAAATTCGACAAAAATATTGAAGCATGAGAATACCTCGTCAAATTGATCTAGAAATATTCTATGAAACGCGACTGGTTTTTTCTTGGGAAAATATATGATTAATTAGAATTACATATGTGAAAATTTACTGAAAATAAAAACTTACCTAAAAATTATATTAATGTATAAATTTTGACTTAATAATAATATTACTATTTTTATTTATAATTTATAGTTAATATTATTATTTTTATTTATAATTTATAGTGTGAACACAACAATATTAAACCTTTCTGATTGGTCCACGTGTCATGGAGAGATTCAGGAATTATATATGTATAGATAGATAATATTATTAAGCATATTTAAATTATATATAAAATTTTAAATAATAATTTGAAATTATATATTTTTGGTAATAATAATTAATCCACCACAGTTAAAAATAATGATCAAACATTTTAGGTATCTTCTCTTGATGTAAAATTTTATTTTTCTAAAAATTGAATCGATTTACATGTATACATTCTTCTATTCATTCATTTTTTTCCTTGATTTTTTTAATTGTATGTATTAATTATGATTTTTTCTGTAAATTTCAAAATCAAATTGTCGAGTTATTAATTATGTTCGACTAGATTTTTTTTTAATTTTTAGTTTATCCCTAATTCTGTAAAATTTGTTTGGCAGATAACCTACGTTATATTAATATAATTGCATTTGTGTCATCTCATATTCACCAACTAAATTTAATTTTTTTATATTTTTATTTATTTTCTAGCTTTATAATTTTTATTTTCCATTAATTTTGATTTTCCCTCCACCGATTTTAGGTATTTGCTGGATGCGTTTGATACTCGAGAAATGCAGAGACGAGAAACGGAATGCAGAGACGATAAACTCTTCTTCCACCATATCAGCGGCTCTTCAATCGGGTAAGATATAAATCGAGGGATGTGCTTGAGTAACAGACACATGTGGGAGAGAGCCAATAGGTCTCATCCCAGTTCTAACTTCATAATATTTAAATGAAAATTTGTCATATCCGAGATTCGAACTCGGCGTCGCCGGGGAATTAGACCAACATCACCACAGACCTTACCACTCAGCTATGCCCAAGAAGCTTACATACTATAAATTACATCAAACAAGCGTAATTTTTATCCCATCACTTTTATGTTCACCAAGTAAATTTAATTTTTTTTTATAATTCTATTTATTTTTTAGTTTTATAATTTTTATTTTCCATTTATTTTGATTTTTCCCCATCGGTTTTAGGTATTTGTTGGATTCATTTGACACTTGAAGAATGTAGAGACGAGAAACTCTTCTCCCACCAGATCAGAGTCTTCTCGATCGAGTAGGATATAAATCGAGGGATGTGCCCGAGTAGCAGACACATGTGGGAGAGAGCCAATATGTCTAATCTCAGGACTAACTTCATAATATTTCAATGAAAAAATTGTCATATCTGAGATTCGAACTGTGCGTCATCGAGAATTACACCAACATCACCACAGATCTTATCACTCAGCTATATCCCAAAAATCTTACATATTATAAATTACATTAAACAAGCGTAATCTTTGAACATAATAAAATTTTCATAATTGAGATAACGATTAATAATGAGATTAATACGAGTTTACAAATTTAAGTGAGAGCTCCATTATTAAATAAAATAATTTGTTAGTTCATTAATAAATTTTTGGTGAAATACGTTGGAGATTAAATAAAATTTTAGATTATTTCAAACAAATAAATCACGTGCATCGCACGAGCAGTGGTACTAGTTTAATTAAATCATCAAGGGCAATTTCAACTTTTTACTAAATTTACTAAAACTAATAAATATCATATAATAATAATAATAATAATAATAATAATAATAATAATAATAATAATAATAGTAATAGTACAATTAAACACTCGAGAAATTAGCAATTACATCGACCTGCAAGACCCCATAATTTAATAGTTAAATTAAAGAAACCATACTAAAATTGCAACACTATCACATTCCACAAATAATGATTGAAATTTGTTTTTACAAAAGCTATTTTTAGAGAAAGTGGATTCCACAAGTCCACATGGTTTTTTAAATAAAAATATTAAAAATTGAAGTACGTCTCAATGGAAAAAGCGTTATACAATAAACAAAAACGCGTTTCATTTCTCGTGACCCTCACTCTATATATTTATCTTCCCCTTCCAATTTTTTTTTCTTTTCCCCTTTTCTCCATTTTCGTGCGTTTCAATTTCCCCCCAATTTCCCACCTCAGTTCGTCGTTGTCGTTGGGGGAGGAGGAAGAATATTCCTTTTCCTCCGATCAAAGCGACGAGCGAAGGAAATCGAAGGGGAAAATATACAATGAAGAAAAAGGCACCGATTCGGATCTCATCGCCCCCACATCCTTCATCCTCTCCGACCCAGAACGACGCCGTTTCGGACGCCCTCACGTGCCCGTCCCTCCCCACCGATCTGATAACCGACGTCCTCCTGAGGCTTCCCGTCAAATCCCTCGGCAAATCCAAATGCGTCTCGAAGCAATGGCAGCGCTTAATCACCGACCCACATTTCATCTCGACGCACCGGGACCTCTCCTTCCGCAACCCTAACGTGCTGCTGGCCAGAAAAACCAACGTCGCGCGAGAGCCGCACCTGAGGAAGCGCACGAGGCTCGATCTGTGCGCTATGAACCTAGACGGGTTCCGAGAGAACCTCGAATTCACCCTGTACCTCGACGACGACGAGAAGAACATCGAGATGCTGCCGTCCAAATGCGATCTCGTCTGCTTCGTCAGCGAGAGCGGCTTCTACGTCTGTAACCCTAGCACCCAAATAATGACGAAATTGCCGGAGGCCAGCTGTTGTACCTCGGGCGAGGTGAATGCCGGGATGGGGTACGTGAAGGAGACAAACGAGTACATCTTGGTGCATTTGTTCGATCGAAGCTTGGATTTACACGTGGATTACGACATCGGGTGTGAGGTCCTGCGGCTGACTGAGGGTGGGGACTGCTCCTGGAAGGTGATGGACGCAAATTGCCCATTTGTCGTTCGTGGTTGGGGAGTGTTTGTGCAGAACGCCTTCTATTGGATGATCTGGGATGAGTACAATCACCCGGATGACGAGGCAATCGTTTCTTTTGATCTTGAAAAGGAGGAATTTATTACAGTTTCCCCTCCTGAAGGTTGTTTTGATCCACATGGTGCCTGGTCATTGGTCGAATTGGGAGGGAGGTTGTGCTTGGTGGACCCCATGGCCGGCCCATCGACTATGGATATTTGGGTGCTGAAGGATTTCGAGAATCAAAAGTGGGTTCGGGAGTATAGTATCAATATGAACATGTATAGTAGCGACCTGATGAATTTCATTGTGCCGTTAGATGATCGGTATGGGAAGATAGTGATGGATGTGAAACAAGAGAGTGTTGACTACTATGACGTGAAGGATAAGTGTATCAAAAGGATGGATCATTTGATTGCGGGGGAGTGGAGTTGGCTCCGGCTATATACGGAAAGCTTTTTTTCCTTTGGGAATCAAAAATAGATCGTGATGATGCTTAGTGTCGGTTTTATTGGGGGCACAACATCTGTTTTTCGGCTCACGTTCATGTTTAATAAGGTGTCTGTTTTTCGAGTTCAAATAAGCAATGAGGTTTTTAAATATTATCATTATTATTAGTATTATTAAGTGTTTGAATAGCCCAACAGATTATGTGGTGTTTTTCAAATGTTTTACCTATAGCTTTCAATATGACAATTTATTTTATTTTATTTTTACTTTTTTTGGCCTTGAATGGCTTAGATCTTTCCGTGTGAAGTGTGATTATTTGGCCTCTGTGGTGTTGACTGTTGAGAGGACGTTTGGATTTGAATTGGATTTTATGACTTTTATTTCATTATATGTAAGAGAGAAGAGTTAAACATTTACTGATTGTATCTCCTTAATCCTTATAGAGAAATGGAACATCTTAGGCTGGTTATGATACAAAGTATATTACAAATTCTGTCCTGTCTTGTCTGACCCTTGATAATCGATTAATCTTATTGGTCATAACATCATACAAGCTGGTAATCTTTTCATGTTTTTAATGCTGTTTTGTTCATCAACTCGAGTCCCATTCTACTTCCAGTTTGATACTTTAGTTGAAAGTTTCTTCTTTTGGCCATTTGTTTAACTAGAACTTGTTTATCCGCTCTACGTATCCTAAAGTTTGTTCTTGTTTGTATTTTCTTCTATTTTTATAGAATCCTTTCTTTTCACAAATTAGTGTTTTATTTCTTCTTTGATTATGTCATTTGTTCGAGTTTATCTTTTACTACATAATTTATATCAGGTTCCCCGCTTGTATATACTTTTTTTTCAAATATCCTCATAGACGACGTTTTTGTGAATTGTATTTTAGGAATCTTTCACTACTCAGGTGGGTTTTAATGTTTTTTCTTAATTTCTACCCTTCATTAATATGTGAAAAACGCATTAGCTCATAAAAATATTGTTGTTAGAATTTCTCCCATACCTTCAATTTCTTGATATAATATCTTTATCAACTGTTTAAAGTTTGTGGCTATATTTGAAGAAATGGTGAAGGTTGGGGTCAGATTGTAATTTATGGGGAGTTAGCAGGGTTTGAAGAAATGATGAAGGTTGGGGCCAGTGAGTTAGCAGGGTATAAAACCTCCTCATTGAGATTGGGGCCTAATTTTTCTCAAAATCAGTAATTCCTATCTTCCTCGACTCAGAGGTGCATCTCTTATGTTTCTCCTTCTCTGGCGACAGCAACGACTGTGTTGGGTCTGGACGTGGAACTGGAGTTTGCAGCGACGGTTCTGGTTTGTGGTGGTGGAGGTCTAGCATTCCCTTTTATAGTTTTTACAGTTTTTTAGACTGGGATCGTTTTTGGCATTTATTCTGTGGTTGTAGGTCTCATTTAAACCCCTTCATGTAAAGCCACGTCTATACATACTTGATTCAAAGTACCCAATGCAAAACCCTTACACTTATTGAAAAATATTCGTAGAGAATAAAATCAAACTGCCTGTTGTACATTTATATGTAGTAGATGCATATCGGTATAAAACAGGAAATTTGTTGAATATTGTAGTATCATGCGGTTGAGCATTCGGGTGGGAACCCTCTTGGGAACCGCTTAGTATCCGTACAATAATTGTAGATCATGTACTTTTTCTGGATCTTATGCATTGTGATTAGCTCTGTTTTGTTCAGAGACTCTGAGAACCAAGAGCCGGCCTGGGAGCAAGAGCTGGAATTGTTGGTGGGGCAAGAGATCGCGCTGAAGTTCCTGTACGAGGCCGTGAAAGGGGCTAGGGTCCAGTTAGTCTTCACGAGCCCTCCTCTTGTGGCCCAGTCCTCAGCGTCCCACAGGCTCGAATAAATCCACATTGGCTGGTTTGTGGGGTAGATTGACGCATTTAGGTTCTTGAATTGTCTAATGGGCGTTCCATCTACCGAGAATCTGTTCGCATCGAAGGTCAGTTTTTTATTTTATTTTCAGTGATTATTTCAAATTACATAAATTCCTCTGGGTTTGGTTCAGTTTTAAAAACAACTTACATGATGCTTAAAGGGTTCCATAGGATGGAGTAAGTGTGGAAATCTTTTGTAGGATCAAACCATAGAAAAAACTGTTGTTCTCTACTGCCATTTCCTTGTGTGTATACATTGGTATGCAGTGTGTAAGGGTCCCCACTTAGGTTACCGAGAAACTCAAAGTCGATCTCGTCATGTTTGGGACCTATGGAAGATAACTGCGACGTCATGAAAAAACAACATATCAGTAAAAACAAACAAGATGAGTGAGAGTGGATAACTATAGATTAGGATGTTGTTAGGAACTTACATAAAAGGTTGTGACCGTGCCAGCAGAATTATTAGGGACAAGCTTTAATCGGATGTCGAATTTTCCATGCATGTACTGATCCTTTGACTGGAAACCGGATCCAGACGAGTTGTCTAAGGACAGGGTGAGAAGGTTCCCGTCTTCTAGGATCTTCGCACGCCCGTCTCCAAATGTGATGTTGACGTCTCGGGTGAAATTGGTGGTGGCTCCGGCGACGGAGCATATTAGAAGTAAAACAAGACTGCATATCCTCATCTTATGAATGTGTGTTTTTTGGATGTTAAATTTTGAAAGCTGCTAGTGCATGAATGGGTGTATATATAGTGATAGGAAATGAGAATGGTTCATGCGCGTGTAGGCGCGTGGCAAGGGAATAGAAGGGTGATCTTTGTGTTGACTTTGTGTGTTGACTTGGGTGGCCATTTGACAGCTAAACGGAGAAATTTGCAATGACTAATAATGATCATACCATTTACATGCATGCAATGAAAGAAAGCAATTGTGTATGGAAAATATTTTTCTATTTTATTTTATTTGTTATATCACAACTTGCTTAAATATCAATTTAAAAAGTTTATTCATACGAAATATATATTTTCACGCGTCTCCTAAGGAGTACTTCCTCCGTGTCTCAATAAAAGATGCAATATATATTTTTTTAAAGTATTGCATATGGGACGGAGGGAGTATATACGTACACCTTTCTTCTTTAAAAAACAGGTCACATGTTTTTAACTGAACATCCAATTTAAATTTTCAATTTAAAATACAATTTTAAATTAAATTTAAATTTATTTACTCTTTTTGTTAAAATTTTAGTAATACATTTTTACATGTTATTACGAGAAGTCCAATATCGTTTAAAAAAAGAATCCGAAGACGCAAAAGGGTAGCAAAAACTAAAGTAGATGACGAACTAGTCAAAGTGCATTTTTGTTTGAACCACTTAAAATTTAAATTTTATAGTAATAATCAATGAGACATTTCAAATGGATGTTATTGTAAACTATCAATAAAATAAAACTAAAAATAAAAAATTGAAGTGGTTGTTGGCCCATAACTATCCTTAATTGTAATAATAATTAATAAATTCGATTTTTTTAATTAATTGGAGTTGAAGACGTGTTTATTTATGTAAACCCAGTTTTGATTGGTTAGAAATTTAGTGTTTGAATGACATTAGTCAATTTTGTGATTTTCACAAATCTTATCTCAAGTCATGACAACTTGCATACTCCCTCTTTCCCACACTCCCACATCAATAGACATAGTTTGTCAACGTTGATTTTTTTTCGTTTAATAAATATGATAAATAGTATAAAAAAATTATGAAAAAATAATAATATTTTTTCACAATTTTTGTATACTATTTATCATATATATTGCACGAACAAAAAAAGTCAACGTTGACCAACTATGTCATTGGTGTGATAGTATATGTTACTTCAACTAAGTAATTTAAAATTGATTGTTGGGAGAAATAAAATAAAAGCATAGACAATATTGTTAGGGCATTTTTAACACTTGAATAGAGAATATCAGAATAAAATTTTATATGAATTGAATAGAATTTATATAGAACAAACGTCACATGTGATGTACTATTGCTACTTGCGATTTATTCATTTGGGACCAATAATATTAAACATGACGGCTGAAGCAAGTGATCAATTGAGGGCCAACCTCCTGATCAGAACGAGCACACTTATTATTAGTGAGTCATAGACAAATTTGTTTCACCAAACAATGATCAACTCCTGACGGAGCAACCACACACGCCTTTATGTCATAATAATAATTGACCGGACCGAGAGTTATCTCACACCTAGCGCACGAAAAACACGAGATATCGAGAGCCACAAATTTCATTAGCTAGCTTTACAATTTTAAAAACATTTTTTATGCAAATTCTCCACTAGATTGGTGTGCATGGCTTTGATTTCTCACTTTCTTTTCAAAACTTCAAATTTTCGTTAGCTTCAGGAAAATAAAAGGTGAAAAATAAATTATTGTTATTTAGCGAGCTTGACTTGATTGGTCCTGCACACGTCTACATGAATTAATCACTCTTTCATGAACGGCTTTCGAAAACGCTTTCTTTAGCCATGTTTGTGTTGATCAAGATGCATGATAATCGATCCTCTATCCGTCTTTCTTTGTTAATAATCTATCTATTTAATATATAAATTCAAGCTTTGCTAATTTCACGTGGACGATGTGAATACAAAAAAATAAACAGCCAAAACTTTCATGTGGCTTTATTATTCTTACGTGGCTTTATTATTTATTATGATGAAGCTTTTAATTCAATTAATTACGTAATAATTTCATATTTATTGCATTTTCCAAATTCAATAAATACATTTAGTTAACCGTGTGACATTTCCATATAGATTCGTGTAAATTATAGTAATATACTAATCAAATTGACCGTGTAAATATTCTTAACCGTGTAAATTGACATTTCAAATTTCATATTAATTTCATACTAATCAATTCCTTAATTTTCTCAATTATGTTAATTTTCTTAATTTTCTTAATTCTATTCTATTACATCTATTACCACATATATATATATATATATATATCAAAATAACAATATAGAAAAAATCATTTATACATAATAAACAAATCACTCCCTATAATCTTTACAAATTAATTAATTTATATTAATATAATAATATAAAAAAATCAATCCTTATAGTTTTTACAAAATTAATTAGCAAATATGAATATAGTAATTTAATTAATAGTTCACGCGTTTGAACGTCTATTTAAAATAATTTCTTTCATCCTTATTCTCACCATCAGTTTTCGGATATATTCTTTCTAATTTTTTTTTTTTTTTTGCAGTCCTCAAATATTATAGACTATTCATGAGGTACGTAATTTATTTCCACGTCTTGAGCTTACGTTTTGTTTATTTTATATGTATTTTTTACACATTATTATGATGTAATGTTTCTTTTTTGCGATCTTGATTTCACGATTTGTTTAATTTATTTGTATTTTTTACAAATTATTATGATGTAATGTTTATTTTTTGCAGATCCGTTAGTAAGTATTTACATTTATTTATCTTCTTGCACAATATGCAATTATATTAATTTTCTATCCGTCTTCTCTCTATTTAAACATTGTAGGTATTTTTGTTATTATTTGATTTTATTATGTATTTTCTTTTGTGTTTTCTAAGCATATGGATTCATCGACCTTCTCATGAGTATGTATTCATACACAATTCTGCTCACAGTTTGTATTAAAGGTATGGTGTGAAATCACTTCCATGGGCTTGCATCAAACTCTATCTTACCCCAGCATCAGCATCGGCATCGGCCCTTTCTCTCTGGTAATTAATCTTTGGATTTTGTTTTTTTGTTTTTTATTCAACAAAAATAAATTTAGGTTTCTTAGGGTTACATTTATCATGCATCGATCTCAGCTGAAATGTTATTGCATCTGATTTTAATAATGTTAATCATGCATTCGGATTGTATAGTTCAAATATTCCATGTAATCTGTCTGTTGTTGTTCTTCATATGCTTGGTCGTCAAAAGAAAGGGGCACGAACAGTTGTACACCAAATAGATGAGACTTTTTGGTGAGGTTCAAATCACCTACACAGTTGATGGATATCTTTTGGTTCAGCCGGGCATTTTCTCTCTCGATCCCACGTGGCATGAGTTGATTAACATTGACGAAACATCTATTACTTTGTAATGCAAAAACATACTTTGTATGTGATTTAATATAATATTTTATATTTTATAATTCATACTATAATATAATATTTATATCTTATAAAATATTTTTTCCATTTTCATAACAAAAGTCAACTTCCTATTCGTTTCTGTAAAATAACACTGTAATTTAATAAAATTTTGTATTAAATTTTCTCAAAAAATTTAAACTATATTTATACCATATATATATAGTACGGTTAATGATTTTTAAGTTTGACAAAAAATATCTTGATCATTCCAAATTTATAGTAACTAGTCCTCTACCCGTGCGATGCACGTGTATTTAATTCAACTATTTGTTAGTCTCTTTCGGCTTAATATTAGATGTAGATATTGATAATAGATAAATAAATAATAAGTGAATGATCTAATTGAAAGAATACAATAAAGAAAATTACATTCATATTAGAAATACTTCTTTATAAACTACATTTGTTCTATTAATAAGACGATCACACTGGTCACAAAGCAGAAGCTTCAACCCAGTCGTGTTGGTTACTCTAGACAACTACAATTGATCGTGCTTAAATATTGGTTTTTTAAAAAATATTCCAACATTTGTCAACGACTCACCTTAACTCTTATACCTTAACTCTTATTAATAGTCATGCATACGATATTATAATCGAAAATTGTATTCGTTGAAAAGCAAATTGGAATTTGGTATTCGAGGGCGTGAGAGCAATTCGAGTATTAAAAACAATTTCCCCATAATTATTTCTCTTAATACTTTCGCGTTGATAATATAATTATCAATTAATGTTACAACCATCCTAGTACCATTGCATAGTTCGACAGAGGCATCCGTATTCCGCAATAGTATAACGGTTACCCCAACCTAATACGAAACAGTTCATGTATCAAAAACTATATAGCATGTCACAACATTTAATTAATTCGTATATACAATAAATAGAATATAACATGACTATATAAATTGTTGCTTAAAGAAAAATAAGTCTATATATATATATATATATATATATATATATATATATATATATATTACTATATTAATTAATATATTTAGATTTTAGTAAAAAAGTTTATAATAATATCAACCTTCAAGTTCATGGTTTGATAGTTTGGAACACTTCTTGTTATTTAAGAACTCAATTGAATGCTAAAAAGAATTATTAATGATGATGATAATAACAATAATACATTATCATAAATGTTAATACATAAACAAATCATAATCATATTAGAAAAATTAATTTATCGAATTTTAGAATGAGTAAAAGATGAATACATTTTATAAGGGTAAAATTGAATTAAGTTTTCTATAATTTTTTACAATTAATTGAATAAAAATAGCAAATTATAGAATCTAATCGGAATATTTTGGTTGAAAATTTATAATTTAATTCACTAATTAAAATAGAATAAGGTAAGTTAAATTAAATGTAACCTAATTTACTCAATATTAATATATTAATATAATATAATGATTAATACAAATTAATATTATTACTATTATCTATTAAGATTTATATGATAAAGTAAATAAATAAATAATATATGATAAATAAGGAATAAAGTGAAGATATTAATAGAAGATATTAAAAAATAATTTATTTAATAATTTGAATTTTTCAAGTCAGTCTTTAATATAATTAAGGAATTTATAAAGATAAATTATATAAAATCAAATGGTAAGAGAATAAGAAAAATATAAATATTATTATTTATATATTAATTAGTATTTAATATTTACTTAATAAATTGATTAATTTAATAAATTGATTAACATTAAATATTAATAAATATTAGTGTGAACAAAATTTTTAATTTAAAGATTATTATTTTTTAATAAGTGTGAACACAAATAAATCAAACGCTTAAAATATACTTCCTCTCCTCCCTACTAATACTAATAAGTCACACTTTCTTCACAAAATACAAAGGAAGTGTTCCTTCACAAAATACAAAAATAAAAAGGAAGTGTGACTATTACTCTGGTTTGGAGAGAGTATGCCACAAATATTAGTTGAATTATATATTATAAGGATTAAATAAAAATATGGTTGCCGTAAAGTCTTTTACTTATAAATAAACCTACAAAATAAAAAAAAGTAAAAAATACAAAAGGCCTGCAAAAAAATAATATTTAAAAAGACAAAAAAAAATTCAAAAACTGGAAAAAAAATACAAAAAGCATTACCAAATAAATTGTTATATTTACAATACAATTATAATCAATAAACAATAATATTAAAACTAAAATTTGAATTAGTAAAAATTACTTACATTGAAGGTTGTAATAAAAATATTAATGATTAAACAATAATATTAAAACTAAAATTCAAATTAGTAAAAAATACTTACATTTTGTCTGCAAAAAATAAAAATATTAATGATTAAACATAATATTAAAATTAAAATTCGAATTAGTAAAAGATACTTACATGAAGGCTATAAAAAAATAAAAACATTAATTATCAAACAATAATATTTAAATTAAAATCGAATTAGTAAAAGAATGTTTACTTATCGAAGGATGCAAAAAATACAAAAAAAAAAAAAAAAAAAAAAAAACTTAAATAAATTTTTGCAAAAAAAAAATGTATGAGCATTAACGAATAAAAAAAATAGAATAAGGATAGGTAGGGATTGAGTGAAGATGACGAAATTTATATATAAACACGGATTTGAATTATTCATGATAATAGTAATATAAATAGTAGATAATATCAAATTTATTTAGTTGCTTTAAATAAGGAATAGATTTACCTAAAATTCCGATATTATTGTTTATAGAATATAAATTGATTAATTAACGGTTAAATATATTAATAAAAAAATACAAATTCTCTCTCATCACCCTTAATTACGCTAATTAATTTTAGTACTATAAATAAATAGTAATATAATAGAATAAACGTAATTAAATAAGATAAATAAGTAATAAAGATGATATTTTAAATATTTCAAGTCAATATTTACTATAATTAAAGGAGATTATAAATTTAAATTATATTATATAAAGAAATAAATAATTATGCTAATTAATTAAAAATAATTACGCTAATTAATTATTAGGGTGAATACAAATTTAATCTAACAACAGTCATTATTTATTAATAGGTGTGAACACAACATAATCTAACGGCTAAAACATATGCCACCTAAAACAATTGCTAAATGAATTATATATCCTTATGCCACCTAAGACAATTGCTAAATGAATTATATATTATAAGGATAAACGGAAATAAGTATCTTTCTTGTTGGTTTTTGTGATAAGTATGAAAAAAGATTAATAATTATCTTGAACTCAAATATAGTAAATTATATATTATAACAAACTGTTTTCAATTATAATAGATTACATTTCAATAGTTTTTGAATGATATTAAATAGATATAATGATTTTAAAATTATAAAATAGAAATTTGATATTAATAAGTTGATATTAAAAAAAATTATAGATTAACAAAAAATACGGAAAAATAAAAATTAAGTTGAAATGATATCATGATACAAAAATTAAGTTGAAATGATATCATGATACAAAGTTCTGAAAATAAAAAAAGTACAAAAATAGATAATATTAATAAAAGATAAAGAAATAAGTTCAAAAGGTGGCATGATTTTTTATCGCTTCAAAGGACATCATCATTGGATGTATAATCCGAGAAATCATCGTTCGACTTCTTAATTAATTCGGAGACCCCATCAAGAATTGTAAGGTAGGACGGATTACGGATTAATCTTTCCTGCAGCCATAATAATGTAGAAACTAAATTTCGCATATCTACAATGCAACGACATATATAATCTTCCTAAAAGATTGTCTCCGTCAACTCTGACCTTAAACATAAACTCGTTTTCATTAAGAGATGATACAACCGCAGAAGTTACTTTGTTTATACTTTCAGTCGAGTATATTCCAATATGATCGTCGGCATTATCCTTGTATACATAAAGATACATTGCATTATTAATTAATTTATTAATATAATAAAAAATACAATTATAAAATGAAAGAAAAATAAAATTACATAAAAAAATTGATATATATGTAGGAGATAATTAAATACCGAGAGGATTGAAAGAACCAACCAATCAGCTGATTTCTGATTTAGAAATAATGCAACTTCATTCATCAATACAAAATTCGCGAATTGCTTTCCGTCATGAACTTGTAGATGAATTTTAAACTTGGTGTGACGAATAAGATCACGTTGACAAAAATAGCACACAAAATTGCAATAATTGACATGCTATGAATGATTGCATGTGGGGCAAATGATGTAATACCACCATCGCTCGAACAGTTTTTCATATATTTTAAAAGTTGTGCAAATTTTAATAACCTGCAATAAATATAATAACAATTATAAATCACTTATTTATTACACATATATAATAAAAAATGTATTTAGATCTATAAACATTAAATTCAATAACATATCTTTAGTAAAACTGAACGAAAGTCTTTTTCGGAAGAATTGATATCACACCAAGACATTGATTGAAAATGATTAGTAAAGAGGTGAAAAAAATTAAATTATTATACAAAAATCTCTATACAATTAGAGGGATGAGAAAGAATGAAGAATCACAAATTTATTTAGTATTATAAATAAATAGTAGTATAATAGAATAAATCGTAGTTAAAGGAGATAAATAAGGAATAAATGTGAAATTCTGAATATTACTTATTTAAATAAATCAAAATATATTAATTTAGTTTAAAGGAGATAAATAAGGAATAAATGTGATATTCTGAAGATTATTTATTTAAATAAATCAAAATATATTAATTTAATTTAAAGCGTGATTAATTGAATAATGAATTGTTTTTGAATTTATTAAAATATATTTTAATACTCTAATATAAATAGAGGATAATATTATTTCTAATTGTAAATTAATAAAAAATTGAATTATTATTATTTCATTCTCAAATCAATTACGTAACTTTTAAATTTATTTAGTTGCATAAGGAATAGATTTATCATACTCATAATTAATATTATTGATATATAATTTTAGTTTACCTTTAAATTTATTTAGTTGCTTAATATAAGGAATAAATTTACATACTCATAATTAATAATATTATTGATATATAATTTTAGTTGACCATTAAATTTATTAAACCCTAAAACCTAGAAATAGATTTACCATTCTCATAATTAATAATATAATTGATATATAATTTATAATTAGAGATAATAAAAAATTTATTTGATTTCTATAATTAAAGATAAATTTTATTTTATAAATTTATTAAAATACATAATTTAATTATGTTTTAGTGATATTTGTAAGTAATACAAATAAAAATATTGTTGCGTAAGTTAAAAAATAAACAATAAAATTAAATAGAATTATTATAAATTCTATTAATTATATTAAATAGATAAAATACATCATAAATAAAATGTAAACAAACTACTTTAAAATTACAATAAATTGAGTAAATTACATCATAAATAAAATTAACACAAAGTACTCTAATTTTATTCGGAAACATAAACTGGAATCCATTTAAAATTTGTGCAATACAATGTTTCGATGTTTTTTCATGACTTCGGTACAAAGTATTTTACTTATAATGAAATTTACAAAATAAATAGTTATAAATAAACCTACAAAATAAACAAAAAATGAGTAAGAAATTCAAAAGGTCTGCAAAAAAATGACTTACCTGCAAAGGTTATTAATATCAAAATTAGTAAATAAATATTTAGCTGCAAAAAATACAAAAAACAACAAAAAAACAACAAAACATACATAGAGCTCAGCAAAAAATAAATAAACGTGAGCATAAACAAATAAAAAAAATAGCTAAATGAAAAGGATACAAAAAATACAAAAAAACAAAAAAAACAACAAAACTTACAAAGAACTCTGCACAAAAATAAATAAATGTGAGCATGAATAAATAAAAAAATAACTAAAATGAAAATTGAATAAATAAATGTAAGTATAAACAAATAAAAAAATAGTTTAAATTAAAAGTGAGAGATAGTCCCAAAAATACAAAAAAACAAAAAAAAAACAACTCTTCACAAAAATAAATAAATATGAGCATTAACAAATAAAAAAAATACCTGAAATAAAAATGCTACAAAAAATACAAAAAAATAAAAAAAAACAACAAAACTTAAATAGAGCTCTGCACAAAAATAAATAAATGTGAGAATGAATAAATAAATAAAAATAGCTGAAATGAAAATTGAATAAATAAATGTGAGGATAAACAAATAAAAAAAATAGCTGAAATTAAAAGTGAGAGGTAGTTCAAAAAATATAAAAAAACAAAAAAAAAACAACAAAACTTATATAGAGTTCTGCACAAAAATAAATAAATAAATGTGAGCATAAACAAATAAAAAAATAGCTGAAATGAAAAGGCTACAAAAAATACAAAAAAACAAAAAAACAACAACAAAACTTATATAAAGCTCTGCACAAAAATAAATAAATGTGAGAATGAATAAATAAAAAAAAAATAGCTGAAATGAAAATTGAATAAATAAATGTGAGTATGAAAAATAAAAAAATAGCTGAAATTAAAAGTGAGAGTTAGTGCAAAAAATACAAAAAAACAAAAAAAACAACAAAACTTACATAGAGTTTTGCACAAAAATAAATAAATGTGAGAATGAACAAATAAAAAAAATAGCTGAAATGAAAAGTGAATAAATAAATGTGAGAAATGAACAAATAAAAAAAATAGCTAAATGAAAAGTGAAAGGTAGATAGTGAGTGAAGATGACGTCTTTATATAAACACGGATTTAAATTAGGGTTTGATAATAATAATTATTTTTAAATATAATTAATTTGAATTACCTTAAATTTCGATATTATTGTTTGTATAATAAAAATTAATTAATTAATCGATTAAATATATTAATAACAAATGCATATTCTCTCTCATCATTCCTTAATGAAATAAGGAGATAAATAAGGAATAAATGTGATACTGTAAATATTTCAAGTCAATATTTACGGAGATTATATTAAAAAGATTATAAATGTAAATTATATTATATAAAAATATAAATAATTACACTGATTAATTAAAAATAATTACGCTAATTAATTAAGCTAAAAATATTATAAAGGTAAATTATATTATATAAAGAAAAAAAAACGCTAATTAATTAAAAATAATTGCTTAATTAAAAATAATTATCTAGTTAGTTACGCTAAAAATAATAATTAATTACAAATAATTTTGTAATTAATTAAAAATAATTACGCTAATTAATTACACTAAAATAATATTGACTACAATAGGTAAATTATATTATATAAAGAAAAAAAAAATGCTAATTAATTAAAAATAATTGCTTAATTAAAAATAATTATCTAGTTAGTTACGCTAAAAATAATAATTAATTACAAATAATTTTGTAATTAATTAAAAATAATTACGCTAATTAATTACACTAAAATAATATTGACTACAATTAAGGAGATTATATTAAGGAAATTATAAATGTAAATTATATTATATAAAAAAATAAATAATTACGCTAATTAATTAAAAATAATTGTTTTAATTAAAAATTACGCTAATTAATTATCCTAAAAATAATAATTAATAATGACCAGTGTGAACACAAATTTAATCTAGTGCTTGTTTATTAATAGGTGTGAACACAAAAAAATCAAACGTTAAAAATATACGACACCTCGGACAATTGCTAGCTGAATTATATATTATAAGGATGTACTACTATTATTTAATATACTATGTGTCAATTATATACAATATTTTTTTTAGATTCTCATTGATTTCAGAAATATTTTAAATAAACTTCTAATCTACTTCATTAAGTCTAAATATTTTAAACGCAAAATAAAGTATATTATCATTGTTTTAAGAAATTAAATATTTATAATAATAAATTTAAATATTTTACTTTAAAATATAAATTTATATGTATACACTAATAAATTAATACTAAATAATTAAATACTTTCAAATAAGATAAAGATTCGCATATACAAGATGTTTTCAAAAATTACGGTCCATTTATTTCTTGGGAAAAATGGCAATAAAGCCATTTTTCAACATTTTTTCGGCAATAAGGCTTTCGAGAAATTACGCGTGACAATTAGGCCGCTTAAAATGTACAAAGACCTCAATACCCTTTCTCTCCAAATTAAAATTCTGACTCCGAATCACACCAGGCCCTACATCACCATCGACGGCCATCTCTGTCGAGCTCGACAGTCGCGCAACACCAACATCGTTCATCTTCTCCGGCGAAATGTTTACGCGAAGGTCCATGGACGACTCATCGCGGACGGGTTTCCGGCAAACACCTCTCTGAGCACCGGACTGATAATATTCTATTCAAAAAATGGGGAGTTGGGAAATGCCCGCCAGGTGTTTGATCGAATGCCTGAAAGAAGTGTGGTCACTTGGACTGATGTGGATAAGGTATGCATCCATATCAGCATTACAGTTGATCTTGGTGAAAATCGCGCTTGATGTAGCAAGGTCAGCGAGTGAATAAGACATTATCATGTGACTCATGTGAATTGAAGTTTATTAACATATTGTTATGAAAATATTCAGCATTTTTATGTCCCATTCAGTATAATTATGTGTCATTCAGTGTCATTATGTGTGATTATGTGTTATTCAGTATATTTGTACTTGTGTGTAATGCCATTCAGTGTTTTACATTCTATTCAGTGTATTTACATGTCTTTCAGTGTACATCGTCTTCGCGGCCACGAAGAAGATGTATGATATCTCACTCCTCGTAATCTGCTGCTTTCATTTTCTACAATAAAGGGAATCAATTGCTTGCTCGCTTAGCTCGATTGAAATTTCAATTTAAATTTTTCCGATTTTATTTTGTTGTTGTCAATTTTCATGCTGCTAATATATTGCTTTTCATCACACTAGGGAAGCATTTGTGATTTTTTGAGTTCATGTTCCTGGTTGGATTTCTTCTTGGATGTTGGGTGAGAAACTTGTTCAACCACTCGGGGTCGACGATCAGAACGTAGGACGCGCATAAAACGGCATGGGTGAATCTCACCGTCGAAAAGGGGACGTTTATATTTACGCGGTGCTTGCCATGGAGCTGGTGACCGGGAGGCGGGCTCTGGATGGAGGAGAGGAGTGTTTTGCCGAGTGGGCGAAGAGGGTCGTCGGGTGAAAAGCGTGGACCCTGTTCCGGTCAAACGAGCCTTGCGTTCGCGAGGTAATGAGCTGCCCTCTGAAGGCTCTTACACTGAGGGTTGGAGTGCAGGCTTATCTCGACAAGCGTGTTGCTCGCGTCTACGAAGTCGAGCTTCGACATGGATTGCGCGCATTTGAGCAAGAGGCCTCTCAGGTCGATGATCTCGGTTTTGAGGCTCGAGCCTCTTTAATTTGTATCAATATATATATTATTGACATTTTTTTTTTGTCATGTACAGGAAGATGATGTTGTGTCCAAATGGAAATGGAAGGGAAGCTGGACGCAACATGTCCGTATCTCTCGTGATTGTTCCTTTGAATAACAAAAAGTTTTGGATGGGAAAATAAGAGAAGCAGCTTGCGATTTATAAAATACACTCGAAGCCCATTTGCGATTTATTTAGTTTGAATCTCGAATAACTGAATAAGTGCATTTTGTGGGATATTTCATGTATGAGTTTTATTTTTGTAATTGAAATTGTCATGTGATACATTTTGTTAAATATGTTCGAAATTGTCGAAGTATGTATTTTTTACACTGAATGTCATGACACTGAATGAAGTCATTAAACACTGAATGTCAATAAAAATACACTGAATGAAAACATTAAAACTGAATGAAGACATTAAACACTGAATGTCATAAAAATACACTGAATGAAGTCATTAAACAATTCATAACACTGAATGAAGCCATTAAACACTGAATGTCATAAAAATACATTGAATATCATTAATCTAATAAAAATACACTGAATGAGAACATTAAACACTGAATGAAGACATTAAACACTGAATGTTATAAAAATACACTGAATGAAGTCATTAAACACTGAATGACATAAAAATACACTGAATGTCATATTTTAACATTGAATGACATATTTTAACATTGAACATACTGGATGTCATATTTTAACACTGAATGACATATTTTAACACTGAATGACATATTTTAACACTGAACATACTGAATGTCATATTTTAACACTGAACATACTGAATGTCATATTTTAACACATTGAATGTCATATTTTAACACTGAATGTCATATTTTAACACTGAATGTCATATTATAACACTAAATGTCATAAAAACACACTGAATGTTTTATTTTAACACTGAATGTCATATTTTAACACTGAGTGTGACTGAAACACACCGAATAGGAATGAAAAACACTGAATGTCACATGAATACACTATTTGATTAAAAAATACACTGAATATTATAAAAAAACACTGAATATCATTACACTGTTTGATTAAAAAATACAATGAATATCATCAAAAAGCACTGAATATCATCCACATTTACAATCGAACACTTGGTCATTCTTATTCAAAAAAATATAAGCCTAACTACCATTACTGCACAACTTGTAATCATCCAACATGTAAAAACGATTGAGAAGAGGAATACGAATGGAGTCAGCAAACGAATCCATTTCCAAATTCCCATCCAACTGCTCTTTAATGTTATTCAGTGTACAGAAATCCCCAATCCTCATCTCTCTCTTCTTTGATGGTGTACAGAAATCGTGGAGGCCCGAAAAGGCCCTGAAGCATCAGCAGGCCCTCCTGATGTGAGTTTCTTCATGTGAACACACATCTCATACAATCTACAATATCTATCATCTGGAATTAATAGACACGTGTTTTCAAACACAAAAATAAAAAAAAAAATGTTAGAGGTAAAAAATACATTCCGTAAAAGCAATTATTTCATTTTATGAAATGTGTCTACTGGTACAAGATGAACTAAGAAGAATAGTACGTCTTACATTAAAAATCTTAAATAATATTTGTATTGAATTATATTTTTGGATATGATTTTGCAGGTACCTGTTGATCAGTCATGTGTAGCACTGAGCATGATAGCCAATATAACACAATCTCCTATTTTTCCTGCACACACTGCTTCTTATTAGCAAATATATCAACAGCAAAACCAAATAAATGACATCACACCATTGAAGCTAGGGCTAAAACTCGATATTGATGAAACTAGCTTTAGCGTTTCTTTCATATTTGTGAGTTCATAATAAAATTAGAAAGGCTCAAGATACATTCGTGTCTGGCTCGACTGGATCTCGTTCAGAATAAGTTCAAATGGCCTCTAGAAATATACTGTGTAGAAACTATGAGTCTAAACGTTTCCCAAGAACGCGTCAAGTTGATCAATCGACTAAATCACAATAACAATTCAGATACAGAAAAACACAAATTAAACAAACTTTAAATCGAGAGAGACCGAACCTCATCATCGTCGTCGTGGCCACGAAGTTCGCATCTCAGCCGAAAAGAGACGAGAGTTTTTACTTATCGCCACGAAGAGTTCGAAAGTCGTTCCTTCCTCGTTCCTGCTTCTTTTGTAAGCGCTTATTGTTGGAGTTGTGTACTTAATGTCTAGATTTAAGTAACGGAAACTCCCGATCCATTGCCATTAATCTATTTAATTAAATAAACAATTATTTGCGTTTAATTATTTATAATTAAAATATGCAAATTATAGTCCTAGATTATATACGTTGTAGTTAGTATGGTGTGCGTCGTCACACGGAAGATCATACTATCGGTTACTCGTATATAATCGAACAGTTGCTCACGACCTAGATGGACACGGACCAATCCATCGGTATAGTCGTTGTATGAGGGATAAAATAATTTGTCTTGGTTATTTTATCATACTTGTACACTTGGTGTATTGGGCGGATCGCTTGAGATTTATCGATTAGAATTGCCTTGGATAATCGATTTAAATCTCAGTGTATTTTATTCTTAATCTCCGATACTATTGCGGGTGTGTATATTTAATATAAGTAACTTTGATTTTCAAAAGGAATTGACCGGTTTAATTACTGGGTCAATTACCGGTTAAGTTGGGTCGCTATATTTTATATATGACATGTCGTGAATACTTGACGGGAAAGTGTATCCCGGAAGGGTTGATAATATCCCCGAGATGAGTTCATAAGGAATTATTATGTAAACCCTGCAGGTGGAATTTATTCCGCATAATAATTAAGGTTGAATGGTACTAGTCTCGGATATAAGAGATGAATAAATTAATTAGCAATAAATTAATTTTATTCATGGATATTTATATCTTAAATACACGGAATAAATAATACTATCGGAAAAATATTATTTGATATAATATGGTTTAATATTGGAAGTGCAATTAATTTATATAGTGGAAAATAAATTAATTAATATTAATGGGATTAATAGATTTGGGCTTGGGCTCAATTTAATCATTAATATTGGAAGCCCAATATTCCACCTCCTTAAGATCCCTACGTAGCCTATAAAAGCACTACATGGTCTTCTCTATTCTCATAACTTGAAGATCACAATTCTAGAGAGAGAAAGTAGAGAGGGAGATCCATGGAGTTCGGAAGATCGTCGCTCACCCGACGTTCGAGCTAGTGCAAGGAATACGTGGGAAGATCTCAAGGTCATCAATTGAGTTCTTCGTTTTTCCGAACAACGAGAACGAGGTAAATCGTAAAACCCTCTTTATGATTTTATCGTTTAATTATCGTAAAAATATCGTGAACCAAGATCCGAAAGACGCGACCCATGACGAGGACGAACCGGGCGGTGGTGGTCGAAGACCACCGGACCGCCGGCGGATCGTCGGCTCGGCATGAGAGGGTCGAGAGGGGCGAGCCTCGGCTGGACGCCGAGACTCGATCGAGCGCGTGCTCGATCGTCCGAATGGGGTCGACGCGAGCTGCGGGTTTTCCCGCAGCGGGCTCGCGTGCGATGCGAACCTCGTCCGGGGACGACCAGCGGGCTGCTGCGAGCAGCCCGTGCGATTGCTCAGTGCCGCTCGCACGGCACGATCCCCGCTCGCGCGGCGGCGGGCTGTGGTGATCGCATGCCACGATTTCGATCGTGGCGGATGTGCGATCACCCGAGGCATGGCTGGGCAGCCCCGCACGGCTGCTACGAACAGCCGCGAGCCCCACGCGGGGGCTCGACCGAACAGCCGCTGTTTTGACGCGGTTAGGGTTTTGGTTGAGTCCGGATATACGTGGTGGTTCATGGCGGGATGTTCCGGCAACCGGGAGTCGATTGGAGTTGTCGTTCCGAAATTTGACAACCTCGGATATTCGATCTCCGAAGGATTTCGGTCGGAATTAATTAGATAATTTATTTATTTAAATTTATTAATTCCGGGATATCGATTTCCAAAACTTATGATGGTGTTCCAGGAAGTGACGCTTCTTGGGGCATTTCGTCGAACACCTTACGTGCGTAGTCAAACACCCGTCGTTCTTCTTAAACCTGGATCGCCCTAGCTGTAGGTGATGAAACATGTCGTCGGGGATGGGCTCCGGCAACACCTCAGCGACACCACCACCACTACTCGGAGCCCGCGTCACGCCGAGAACCGCGAGCTCCAGCCCCGTCGCATCTCCGCCGCGAACCTGCTCCAACCTCTCCTTGCTCGTCGTCGCCGGCAGCCCCGATTTGATGTTCACCTCTCTCACGCTCCCAATATGCATATCACCGTCGACTATGCACCTACTCATGAACGGATATGAAGAAGAAGACCAGAGCGAATCGAATCGGAGTTTTGGGCGGTTGCACCGCCTTCAGCGGTGGCGGTGATGGTGGTTGAAAGTGGTGGTTATTCCCCGAAGAATCGGAGTTCTGAGCGCCCGTCGCCGGATCGGACATCAGCGATGGATCCCGCGGAGGCGCGCCTGTTGTGTCGATCGTCATCGTCGGTTCAATTCGGTGGAAGGTTATTTTCGTCTTTGCAGATACATTTTTTTGGCCTAATTGGAACATTTTGGCCTAATTGACACGAAAATTGGAGATTGACCTTATTGATAAAAAAATGTTGAAATTGACCTTATTGCCATTTTTCCCTCATTTCTTCTAAACATTCACTTTTCCCTTATTTCTTCTTAAACATTCACTTTTCCATATTTATATTCTAAAATAAGAAAGTGTTTAAATACAATTAATATTTATAATAAAAATATATTTCAGAATTTCATTAAATTTT
This sequence comes from Euphrasia confusa, assembly GCA_954870475.1. Lineage (NCBI taxonomy): Eukaryota > Viridiplantae > Streptophyta > Magnoliopsida > Lamiales > Orobanchaceae > Euphrasia > Euphrasia confusa. The sequence goes on along the minus strand of OX940955.1, from coordinate 4,667,164 downwards.
CGACATATTCTTTAAATAGATTATGAATTCTATAAATTAATATATATAATTTAAATTCGTATTAAAAATAGTTTAATTTAATAGAAGATAAACATTCTCACATTACATTTTTCATAAAAAATATAATAAGCTGATAAAATTTCAAAATTAAATATATTTAATATTAATTATTATTATATATATATATATATATATATATATATATATATATATATATGGAGAGCTTTGGACAGAATAAAATTCTCAATATTATATTAATATATTTTATTACTTTCTCTATTTTCTTTATGTATATATATATTTTAATATTATACTTACTATATTTTAGCTTCCCAGAATTTAAAGTATTTTTATTTTTTCTCTTATCTCTTATTCGTTCCACTTTTGCGGGCGAATGTGAGTAGAACGCGGAGGAGATTAGAGTGAGGGTGAGTCGTCCGAGATCGGGCGGCTCCAGGCGCCGGAGGGAGTGGACAGGTGGGGCTTCATCTTCACCTACGAAGACAGCGATGGAGCTCAGCGGCAGCGCCTGGTAGAGTTGCGACTTTGATCACAGATGATCATTCTCAATCGAAGTTGTGTGGATATAGAATTTTCGTTGGTCATCGAATGGGGGCGATTCAATTAAGGAGGGAGGCCTTCGATTAGGTGAGTCGAATCTGAAGAGGGGGCAATAATTTAAATCCTAAAGCGAGCGCAGTGACTTGGTTGAGGGCTGTTGGTGGTAGAACTTCGATTAACAGCGGTGATAGTCAATAATAGCAGAGAAGTAGCGGCGGGGAAGGCACGTCGACGATGGTGTCGAGGTATGAGATTTTGGTGGTTTTGGAAGCTCTCAAAGTGAGTTTGAGCGGGATCGGTTGGTTTTCCAACGATTTTGATAGTTTTCTGAAGCTTGGGTGTAAGATGGATATGGTGAGCGGGTACTGATGCCCGTAAGTTTGAAGATTGACTTGTGAATGAATTTTAATTTCTGAAAAAAAAAAAATTAGATATGAAAACAATTAAAATTAATAAAAACACTTTTTAAACTAGGGAGAGGGGTGTAAACGGCTTTCCGAACGCGATGGACGACCTGCTACTATTAGAAGACCAGAACGCCAAGCAGTAGGAGAACATGCGACCTAAAAAACGATGTCTTCGTTTTCGGAACTGTTGGCCGGTTTGGGTGATGAAAGAGAGATTGCCGGCGGGCGAGACCTAAAAAACTGGCAGACTCGGTTCTTTGTCGTGCCCGCAGCGATGTCTTTCAGCGTCTCGGCTGAACGAGGCATCGCTGTAGGTGGTGTTGTTGTGCCGACCGGTTGCCGCAGCCGTAGAAGTTGTTGTACCCTTTCAATCGTTTGAGTCGAAGTCCTTGGATTGATAGTGAAAAAGAAAAGAGCGGGGCCCAAGAAAGGAATGGCTTAATCCAATGGTAATAGAATAAGCATACATATAGCTCATTCAGCAATCTACAAAGAAAAAATAAAAAAATATATTAATATAATATTGAGAATTTTATATATATATATATATATATATATATATATATATATATATATATATATATATATATATATATATATATATATATATATATATATATATATATATATATATATTAATAGATAATGAATACTATACAAAAGAAATAGTGTAATAATCTTTATAAATTGGTGTCCATAAATTACGAATGATTAATTTAAAGAATAAATGCAATTAAATAATTATTGATATTCATTATTAAGGACATGTTTTTTAAACTAATTTTCAGTTCCATGCGGATTAATGTTACGATTTGTTTTATTAATTATTATGAAATTGATTTCAATAATAAAAAAAATATTATAAATAATTCATATTTATCTGTTTTAGAATTATTTTCATTTACAATTCTATATTATAAATAATTCATATTTATCTGTTTTAGAATTATTTTCATTTACAATTCTCCAAGGGGGAATCATGGATCGGAGCATCTCTAAGAGTAGAATTATAAACACTACCTATATTTTGATATAGAGCATTGTTCCATTATTAACATTTTCAAAGTATATTAGTAATTAATATAAATACATATCTAAACCTGAAATACCATCCGCTAAGATTTTAAACAACTACGCTAAACATCTATTATTATAACATATCTAAACCTGAAATACTAATAGTCCATATTTGCATATTTGTTAAAATTAGGTTTGTTAAATTTCTAGATTTTTTATTTCACTTTTTGCATGTTAATTAATTTCGGAAAATTTATTTGAATTTGGATTTAGAAAGATTATCTAAAAAATGTTGCTCATCTCCAATATCTTATATTGATTTACCACATAGCAATATATATATATATATTTATATGACATATCTATACTATACATCTATGATAGATATCTATTCATATGATATATTTATGACATATCAATAATAGAAATCTATTGTTATGTATTAAATCTATAATAGATATCTATTCATATATATATATATATATATATATATATATATATATATATATATATATATATATATATATATATATATATATATATATATATATATATATATATTTAATATATAAATCCAGACTTTGCTGATCCCAACCAGTGTGAACACAAAAAAATACACTACAAAAAATGAGCATGTTCACACACGAAGAATGTTTTGATTGGCCAATACATTCTTATGTGCCTTTATTATTCTTATGTGGCCTTATTATTGATTATGACATGGCTTTTAATTAAATTAAATAAATATTAATTTCATATTCCATATATATGAAATCATATTTCGATTACGATCCATATATATAATAAAAGCGCGTAATCATGGTTTAATTCCATATATATAATGATCAATAAGAGTGAAATATAATTTCATATTTTAATTCCATGTATATAATGATTTCATAGATATTTATTCATAGAATGATTTTAACCGTATATTTATTTATTCCATGTATATCAATTCTATGTAATAAATATATTTTATAACCGAAATACATTAATTCCTTAATTTTTTCAATTATATTAGTTGACCATATATAATTTATCTAATTGATTTGTTACTTAATTAATTTATTATATTAAATTTTTTACCATCCATATCAAAATAACACTATAGAAAAAATCGAAATCAATTCCTATAATCTTTAAAAAATTAATTAGCAAATATTAATATAATAATAAAATTTATAGTTCACGCGTTTGAACATCTATTTAAATATTTCTTTCTTCCTCATTCTCACTATATTATTCGGATTTATTCTCTCTAATTTTTTTTTTTTGCAGCCCTTATATATTATAGTGTTCTCCTGAGGTACGTAATTTATTACATGATCTTGAGCTCATTATTTGTTTAATTTATTTGTATTTTTGACACATAATTATGATGTATTGAATCGATGTACGAATGGATGTTTTACATTCGTAGTATTCCTTTGACAGCGCAGAGCTACAATCCGGAAGCGCATGCAGATTTGAAGCGATTCATGGAAACACACTCGCTGGAAGACGGAGATAAGTTCTGCGCTGATTTGATGCGGGAATCATCGGGTCACAAAATTTTAGGTAATTACATTTCAGTACCTTTAATTACTTAGGTCATGTTATAACTGTTGTGTATTTTTTATATGTATAGGAGACAGAAATTGAAAAGCCTTGAGGCGTGTTGATCACTATCCGAAAAACAATATTTCCACTATGTAAAAATTGTTGGGATATGTCCTTCGATCCTACGTGTGCAATCGATAAAGTCATAAGGTCGTCTATGGATGTTAAATGATTAGTCGATAATATTAATTGTTGGGAACAATATAATATTGATCGATAATCAAACCTACAGGGTCACACACGGACTCGATATTGATATACGTTGCTTGATAATAATATTGATTTAGAATCAATATTTACGTGGATTTTCACATGCATGGGATGCATGACTTGCATGGAATGCATGTCACATAGTGTGACATGGCATGCCACACAAGCCAATGGGACCACATATCATGATTTGGCATGATTATGTGGAGGTGACCTTTGAACTTCACCATAACACCCCATTATGTGTGGTTATGACACACACATTATGGTGGGGGTTACATGTGAAGTAAAAGAGGTATAATGAGCATGAAAATCAGATTTTCATGTCTCATTCTAACACCATCATCATCAGCCACGAAATTCACACCAAAAGGAGAGAATAGAGAGTGTTCTTGGAGAACCACTTCAAGCAAGCAAGGTATTCATCATCCGGGTTCGTGTGCAACACGTAGAGGCCGGGCCATTTGTGCGGCTTAAACATCCGGACGATCCAAAGGCGACGAGGTCATTCACAAGGAGAGCATCTAATGGCTGATCCATTAAGGTGGTTCAATCGACTCAACACCACCTTAATCAACATCAACGAGGCACGCTACACCGGTTGTAAGTGTTCTCGTTAATCCTTATATATACATATATATTGGATATATATATATATATATATATATAAATATGTGTCTATACATATATATGTGTGCACTAGATCTTGATGTTCGTGTTTACTCGTTTTACACGCTTCCGCACACACGAACGAGGTAATCATGCGATTGGATCGGCATAGAAAACCTTCAATTGGTATCAGAGCCTAGGGCTCGTGCACATGTTTGTGTTGGACACAATATGTTTAAATCAACATAATTGGCTTAATTGTTTTATGTGATTATGTTATTATGTGTTTAGATATAAGGCCGGCCACCGTTAGTGGTCGGGTGAATGAAATTGTCGTTTTTTACGTACGATTGGTCATAGTTTTGGAGGGCTGCGTCCCTTGGAATATTTTGTAATAGATAGGTTTTTTCTATTTAAAAATGTATTGTTCAATGTGTAAGCAATGGATTGAATCCATGGATCGACATTGGATATCGGCTCTCCGGCAAAAACGAGAAGAAACGAAGCAAAACGAAGCAAAACGGGCGAAAACCGGGCTGCTGGAGCAAAACGGCGGGCGCCGTTTGTGCTCCGGCGGGCGCCGTTCATGGTTTTTGGGGTACGGACTAAGGTTGACCTAAATCGGCGGGCGCGGACCAGTCCAGAAGATGTTCAAGGCCTGTTTTGTTGCTTTTAATCTTTTCGTTTGAGAGTTGTGAGGTTCTAGGGGCCTTTTCGATTACGTATTTAATTGCTTTGCTAGTTATAGGATGTTTTATGTTATAAATGTTCAACTTACATATAAACACATATGCATGCAAGTTCCCAAAATAATGAGTATAATATCTTGTCCAAAATCATCACACTCATGAAGGCCTCGATCATAAGTTGGTAGGTCCGCCTCAGCGGGGTACTACTTGTTATCTTGGGATAAGTGGGAGTAAAGGTTAGACCTTTACACGTGAGTTCGGTTTTCTCATCGATAGATCCACTGCAGGCGTGGCTATCGAGACATGAGATGAGAATGGGATTCTCATCGACCGAGAGTGATATTAGATATCATTGACATGGGTATGTCTACCTATCTTGAAATACATAAGTGCGGACTCAGTCGGCTTAAAGATTTGCAAGATGAGGATCTCGGGATCGTTTTGTTCTAAGGGACAATGATATTGGATATCAATTGAACAAAATGAAATAAATAAGTACAATTGTTAGACAACCTTATTTGTTTACCGCTTTGTGAATGTTTACATACTTTATTTATCTTTCTTTTGTAGTTTATCATGTTAATTTCAACTCGATTCAAGTTTGGTTCAATTCTTGATTATGAAAAATTGAACAACATAAATTTTCTTGATTCACAACGTAAATTGAGGATGGTCCTCAAATACGAAGACAATGAAAATGTGTTAAATGACCACATCCTAAGATATCATTGAACAACTCAATAGCATGTTCGGGGAATATGCTAAGATTGAGCGGTTCGCTATGACCAGGATCATCGCTTCAGCTAGGCTGGAAAATGGAAATCTATGGAATCACATGTGCAACAAATGATTGGATTATTTGCTTCAAGTGACCGCCTAGATTTTTCTTATGATGATTATTTGGCAACCGATTTCGTACTTCAATCTCATGATGGTTATAATGCCTTTAGGCTAAAATTTCCACATGAATGGTTTGAAGAAATCGTTTCGTGAGCTCCAAGGGATGCTCAAGGCTGCTGAGCCGACGATAGATAAGGACCCTAAGAGGGATATTCTTATAAGGGATGAGGTATTCAAAAGAGCATAGGCAAGAAGGCTACTAGGGTTCCTAGGGAATCTGAATGCATCTACTGTGAAAGGTGTTGGACACTAATTGCAAATATGTAGAAGATCATATTTTATTCAATTTCAAAACAAATGCCTAATTTGTCTTTCATATGATGGATTCTAAAGTTAGGATTATTTTCACCTCGGGGAGTGATCTAATCCAAAACACTTAGTTCATTAATGACACAAATTAGAGACTTTCGAGCCATGGGATGGCGTGATTCGATTGTCTGGTTGGCTCCCTCATATTTTATGAGAGATAGGGCTTCAATTGCATGATAATATCGCTGGTTAGAAAACTTCGATTTTCACTTACGATTTATCACGTTTTGACATTGAGATAATTTTGAATGAGACTCAATTATTGAGAATAATTGAATTTGCCCAAAGTTCAAAGAAGATGTGAAGAACGAGGTTGTTTCATCTTCAGGTATTAATGATATAGACATTAAAATTCACAAATTCTACTTCTTGGGTATTGGATGCCAAACGTAGTTCTCACATTTGTATGTGGAGGAACTACATAGAAGTATAAGTTTGGTGAGTAGAGATGTCGATCTACGGGCGAGAAATGGAGCGAAGGTCGATGCATTAGCCGTATGATCATATGATGTTGTTTTGCCTTAGGGCCTTGTTTTAGTATTATAACTATGTAATTTCGTACCTTCAATAAACAATGAATATTGGTTCAGTATTAGATACTGATGGATTAGTTTTTTCACTATTAAATAGTTTGGTAACTATTTTAATTGTGAATTATTCTTTGTTTTGGTACGATTATTATATTGTTTATGTATACTTTTAACTTGACAAATCATATATATCATTAAGACCAAAGGCCAAATCGAATAAGTATCGATGAGACATAACTGAAACATTGTTGATTAGATCAAATCAAAATCTAAACATGTAACGAAGCTTCTTTTAGAAGGAATTTTAGAATCATTTGACTTGGAGTCATTTGATACATGTGAATGATGTGTGATTGAAAAGATAACAATGTCATCTTTCTTGGAGAAAGGAGAACATGTGAGTAATTAGGGATGATCCATACTAATGTATGTGGAACCTAGTAGTTCACAAGCACATGAAGGTTATGTTTCGGAAAAGAGAAAACAATCTATATTAGATATAGTTCGACCATTCGATGAGAGGTCTAAATGAACTACTGGTCTCTTTTGGGAACACACAATTCTAGACTTCAACTTATACACTGAATAGGACGCTGTCAAAAGCTGTTGATAAGACACCATACTAGGTATGGAAAGGGAGGGTCCCTAAATTGTTTTCATCAAGATTTGAGGTTCTAAAAGCTTCTCTGACGAGATTTATCTCTATAGAGCTTGAACTCAAATGGGATAAAAGTTTCCTTATGGTATGTCCATAAGAAACTCGAGGGTACAACTTCTACGATCTATTTGAGAACAATATTTTGTTGCTCGAGATAGTGATTTTCTTGAAAAGAGTTATCTTTCCTAGAAATTCAGTGGGAGCTCGGTTGTCTTGAACGAGGTTCAAGTGAAACAACCAATGATGAATACTCAAGACTGGGTTGAGAGTATTCTTATGGTTTTGGAAGCCATACCAGCCCTCGTAGGTCCGAAAGGCATAAATCTATCTCTATTATTCAAATACTTAGATATTGTGACCAATGAGAGATATGAATTCATACATTTGGAAAGCGGTGAACCTTCGACCTAATTCCAAGCTATGACGAGTCCAGCTACTGAAAATTGGCATGATGCCATGAAATCTGAGATGATATCAATATCTGATAATCAAGTTTGGAACTTGATATATTTGCATCACGGGGTTAGACCCAATGAATGCTAATAGATCTTTAAGATCTAAACAGACAGATGGAAAACCTAGGGTTTTCAAAGCAAGGTTGATGGTAAAAGTTTTATTCACGAGGTGGATTATGGAAAAACTTTCACCAGTTGCTTTGATTAAATCATTCAGATTATCTTAGCCATTGCTACTCATCTTGATAATGAGTTATGGTAATATTGGATGCTAAAACTAACTTCTTGAATTGGATTCTAGAAGAGAATGTGTTTTGACACAGCCAAAGAGTTTTATCGGTCCTAATAAGGCTGAGAAATTATGCAATCTTATAATTCCATTTATGGAATAAAGCAAAGCATATTGGAGTAGCAATCTTCAGTTCAATGAATCCATACTGGGTTTTGGATTTCAGAGGAACTCGTAAGAATCTTGTTTTACAAGAAGAACAGTGAGAGTTACGTTGTATACATTGTGTTGTATGTCGATGACATACTCCTTATTGGAAACAATGTTTCTATGCTTAATTCTATTAATGAATGGCTTGGAAATTGTTTTCAATAAAGGATCTTGGAGATGCACAGTACATATTGGGCATCAAGATCTGTCGGAACAGATTGAAAAGGATGTTTGGACTTAGTAAAGCGACCTATATTGATAAGGTGCTTGATAATTTCAGAATGAAAGATGCCAGAAAGGGTCTCATTCCAATAACTAATGGCACATCTCTTAGCAAGATGCAATGTCCTACGGGACCTGATGAGCAAAAGAAGATGGAAAACATTCCTTATGCTTCGGCAATAGGATCTATAATGTACGCCATGATATGTACACGAATGGACGTATCGTAAGCCTTGAGCATGACGATTCGGTTTCAAGGAAACCTAGGTGAGGTGCATTAGACTGCGGCCAAGAATATTCTTATGTATCTTAGATGGACTAAAGAATATTTTGTTGTCTTTGGAAGACAAAAAGAGTTGATATTAACAAAGCTGTTTGAATGCTAACTTCAAAACAGACTAAGATAATTTCCGATTTTAATCTGGTTATATCTTTTGTCTGGTTAGAGGTGAAATTTGCTGGAATAGTTCCATGCAATGCAATATAGCTGATTAAACTACAGAAGCTGAGCACAGTATTGCATTGGATGCAATAATGTTGGCAGTTAAGATTTGAAAGTTCTTGAATGAACTAGGTGGCGTAACTAGCTCAGCCCATCCGATAGTTCTCTATTTATAGTAGAGTTATCGCGCAAGCCAATGAGCTAGGAAGCACCACAAGTCTAAAACTGGTGCTCAGGAAGTTCCACATTATCTGGAAGATAGTTTTGTGGAGACATCAAGATAATAAAGTTGCAACTTTTGGTAAGATTGCAAACCCGTTTTCTAAACCTCTCTAGCAGTTTAAGCTTGAGGCTTTCACGACTGCAATAGAGATCAGACATCTTAGAGATGGGTTGTGATTTCTATTACTGTATTAGATACTTTTGGAGATTTGGTAAACATTCACTCATATGTATAATACATATTTCTTCATATAAATATGGTTTAATTTATATGAATTGTCCAAATGATTAAGTGATATCAATTGGGTTATGAGGTCGACTTACCGCATAATGAAGTCCCAATAGTTGAACTGATATACTTGAATCATATGATTGTTCCTGGTTCGTATCATCGAGTACGGACAAACCGATAATACAATGAACTAGATTGCAATGTGTACTATAGCGCCACTTCATGGGCTAGTTGATACGCAACTCGATCGGAAAAGAAAAGGATACGAATTAATTGAAAAGATACCTGGTGGAGATCCCAAAACCCTTGACCCTAACCCACGAAATGATTTAGGTTCGAAAGCCCTAAACCCCAACGAGACGTTGAATCAATAATTCGGAGACGATGATGACACACAAACGAAGGGTGACTGCTTCGTTGATTCGCCGGTTGAATTCATTTGGTAGAACCCGGAAGAATTCGACAAAACCAAGAGAGAAAATAAATCTCACGAAATAATAATTATTCAATATCAAAGTTGTGTTCTTAACAAAGGGGTTCAAGACCTATATATAGGCTGACCTAGAAAGTAAAGAAAAAAGGAAACAAAACCCAAGAAAACGTCAAAAAGTCGCGACGCTGATAAAATTAGCGAATCTGAACTCAATGTCGGCCGACATTAATTTACTCTAATAAGAGTGTCGGCCGACATTCAACCCGAAGTGCGGATTGATCCTCGGATTGATCCTCGTGTTACGCAGAAGGTCGCCTCCCTTTTTCTGAAGATGTCGACCGACATTCTTGTAGTGTATTTTGGTGTCGGCCGACATTAGGCCAATCTCTTGGCTGAACTCCGCGGCGCGCCCTCGGCTCACGTCTGACTTCCGTTCCGGCCTTTTCTTCGTCATTTCAACCAGAAAACTATTATCTTGCCTCTTCGATGGATCTCGGGATGCATCATTCCCCTCCTCTTGAAGAGGATTTGTCCTCAAATCCAAGGTCGCACCAGGCTCTAACACCACTGGCCCGAACAAAGTCGGCACATCCGCCATCCCTCCCATGTATGGTGATCCAATAGGAGTATCAACAGGAGTTATATCAACAAAATCCTGCAAAACAGACTGAATAGAAGGTAGTAGCGGAGAAAGATCGTTAGTGAGAAACGGGTCCTTCTCGCACAACATCGCCAACGTATTTGCCCCCACTTCGTGCGTCATGTCACTAGCCTCGCTTGGTAAGGGCTGCTCCTTACTCTTTCCCCTTTCGGCTTCCCTTTGCATCTGTACTTGATCCTCGTAAACCTGTGTAGGAGTGAGAGGAACAAGGGATACCTTCTTCTGCCTATACTCGAAAGAGTAGTTGTTGGTGAAACCGTCATAGATTGCTCGCCGATCATACTGCCACGGACGCCCCAATAGAATATGGCTCGCGTGCATGGGAATGACATCACATAGTACCTTATCTTCATACTTCCCAATGCGGAAAGGAACCTCCACTTGCTTGGTCACCTTGATGACGCCAGTCGCATTCAACCACCGTAGATGGTAGGGCCTAGGATGCTGCACCACCACCAAACCCAAACGCTAAACCATGGTTGCACTAGCCACGTTCGTGCAACTACCTCCATCAATGATGACACTGCACACCTTATCCTGCACATGACACCTTGTGTGGAAAAGGTTCTATTGCTGCTCCTGAGCATCGGGCTGAATTTGTGCACTCAAGACTCTTCTCGCTACAAAAAGTTTCCCGTCAGGTGCGAGAATCTCCTCCTCCTCCTCAGACTCTTCCTTAGCCTTCGGTTCCGGCTTGTCACCCTCGTCATCAGTCACAACTTCCCCATCATCTCTTAAGAGCATAAGTCTCCGGTTGGGACACTCACTCATGATATGACCGAATCCCTGACACTTGAAGCACCTCTTATCCCGATTGCGACTATCAGGAACCACGGGACTGGCCTGAGTAGTCGGACCTGCACCCTCCAGACGATCTTTGTAGAAGATCTTCTTCTCATCCCGTGTTGTTGTTTCCTCCTTCCATTGGTTCCCCTTGTATGATGAACCACTAGGGCCCTGGGATTGTCTCCATGTAGACTGAATTGGCTTCGAATGGCCCAAGCTACCCCTCCTCTTAAGCTGGTTCTCAATCTTGATTGCCACATGAACCATGTCCTCCAACTCAACGTATGGTTGCAACTCCACGGTGTTACGAATCTCCCAATTTAAACCAGCCAGGAATCTCGTCATGGTCGCCTCCCTGTCCTCGTCAATATTGGCTCGAATCATAGACACCTCCATTTCCTTGAAGTACTCATCCACACTCTTCGACCCCTGTCGCAGATTCTGCAACTTGTTGTACAACTCTCGGTAGTAGTGAGTTGGAACAAACCGCTTCCTCATCACAGCTTTCATCTCAGCCCATGTTGCAATAGGTTGTTCTCGGTTCCGCTTCCGACTGGTGACAAGCTGATCCCACCAAACCAGTGCATATTCAGAAAACTCTATCGCTGCCAACTTCACCTTCTTGAGCTCAGAATAGTTATGACAGTCAAACATCAGCTCCACCTTACGCTCCCACTCCAGATACAACTCGGGATCGTTCTTCCCTAAGAATGAGGGAATATTCATCTTGATGTTGCCCAAATTGTCATCTTCCCGGTCTCTACCTCCTCGCCTCCTCCCATCAGTTTCAGAATTTTCATCTTCATCGGATCCAAAATCCATATGTCGTTCATGGTGACGATGATTGCCATTCCGACCATCTCGTTGTCTCCGATTAGGCCTCTCTTCTGTCATTCGGTCATGCAGTGACTCCATTTCCGAGGTAACGAACCTTTTCAACTCAGATCGCAAGGCCTCCATGATGAACTTGGCTTGGATGTTGGCCACCGTGCCGTCCACCTTTGGCGAAGACCCACCAGACATCCTGCAAAACAACGTTAAAACAAACACAAGAGAAATAAAGAAATCTTTCCCTCACAGCTCTCGTATGTCTCTCAATATAGGATGTCACTCAGTATTCTCTCACTTTCTCCCTTAAAAATCGAACTTCCGGAATTACCAGCCGAATTCACTCCAACAATATCAACGAAAATACTCAATAGGATGGTCGGTTGGAAGGTGATAGAATTTGGCACGAAAATTTCGATAGTACCAAAGTAGCTCAAAACGATACCGGAAATCTCAGGAATCACACACAAAATTTTGGTCGAAGAATTTTTTTTTTTTTTTTTTTTTTTTTTTTTTTTTTTTTTATCGTGCGGTCGATGAACAGTAAAAAAGGGGAAAAGAAACGAAAAAAAAATTTCGAGAAAAGAAGGGTTACGAAAACGAAAAGAATTAACGAGGTACGAAATCAAAAATTAGCCCTAACCTGGGCTCTGATACCAGATGATACGCACCTCGATCGGAAAAGAAAAGGATACGGATTAATTGAAAAGATACCTGGTGGAGATCCCAAAACCATTGACCCTAACCCACGAAATGATTTAGGTTCGAAAGCCCTAAAGCCCAACGAGACGTTGAATCAATAATTCGGAGACGATGATGACACACAAACGAAGGGTGACTGCTTCGTTGATTCGCCGGTTGAATTCTTTTGGTAGAACCCGGAAGAATTCGACAAAACCAAGAGAGAAAATAAATCTCACGAAATAATAATTATTCAATATCAAAGTTGTGTTCTTAACAAAGGGGTTCAAGACCTATATATAGGCTGACCTAGAAAGTAAAGAAAAAAGGAAACAAAACCCAAGAAAACGTCAAAAAGTCGCGACGCTGATAAAATTAGCGAATCTGAACTCAATGTCGGCCGACATTAATTTACTCTAATAAGAGTGTCGGCCGACATTCAACCCGAAGTGCGGATTGATCCTCGGATTGATGCTCGTGTTCCGCAGAAGGTCGCCTCCCTTTTTTTGAAGATGTCGGCCGACATTCTTGTAGTGTATTTTGGTGTCGGCCGACATTAGGCCAATCTCTTGGCTGAACTCCGCGGCGCGCCCTCGGCTCACGTCTGACTTCCGTTCCGGCCTCTTCTTCGTCATTCCAACCAGAAAACTATTATCTTGCCTCTTCGATGGATCTCGGGATGCATCACTAGTGACGTGGGACGTCAAGTACAGTTGCATAGATATTAGTTGGGAGCTAATGATCGAACAGACCCGACTGAAATAGTATTTGAGATTTCGAGTCATAATACTATTTCATTGACTGTCGAGCAATTTCCTCTGACCTGAGTAGTCCAGAGTGATTCCATTGTGAAATGGTGTACTTTGATACAAGTAAACGCCTTTCGTAAAAGGAGATTATAAAACTTGTTATTAGGTATATCAGGAAGCAAGTGGGAGAGCTTGGATTGACAAGATGGGATTGTCCTCCATTTTATAATGGGATACATGTCTTACCGGCCACTTGGAGAGTCGAGACTGTGGAAAATACGTGGCCACGTCCAGATTCGTATCATAGTGATAAATCTGGTTTTACAGTCTGACTCATAGTCCAAGAAAGGTTTGAACCGATTGAGGATGACTCAAGTCTTGCCTCAAGTTCAAACTTAGACATAAAGTGACAACAGGAAATTGGCAGCACACTGGCTCTGAAGGCCAAGTGGGAGATTGTTGGGATATGTCCTTCGATCCTACGTGTGCAATCGATAAAGTCATAAGGTCGTCTATGGATGTTAAATGATTAGTCGATAATATTAATTGTTGGGAACAATATAATATTGATCGATAATCAAACCTACAGGGTCACACACGGACTCGATATTGATATACGTTGCTTGATAATAATATTGATTTAGAATCAATATTTACGTGGATTTTCACATGCATGGGATGCATGGCTTGCATGGAATGCATGTCACATAGTGTGACATGGCATGCCACACAAGCCAATGAGACCACATATCATGATTTGGCATGATTATGTGGAGGTGACCTTTGAACTTCACCATAACACCCCATTATGTGTGGTTATGACACACACATTATGGTGGGGGTTACATGTGAAGTAAAAGAGGTATAATGAGCATGAAAATCAGATTTTCATGTCTCATTCTAACACCATCATCATCAGCCACGAAATTCACACCAAAAGGAGAGAATAGAGAGTGTTCTTGGAGAACCACTTCAAGCAAGCAAGGTATTCATCATCCGGGTTCGTGTGCAACACGTAGAGGCCGGGCCATATGTGCGGCTTAAACATCCGGACGATCCAAAGGCGTGACGAGGTCATTCACAAGGAGAGCATCTAATGGCTGATCCATTAAGGTGGTTCAATCGACTCAACACCACCTTAATCAACATCAACGAGGCACGCTACACCGGTTGTAAGTGTTCTCGTTAATCCTTATATATACATATATATTGGATGTATATATATATAAATATGTGTTTATACATATATATGTGTGCACTAGATCTTGATGTTCGTGTTTACTCGTTTTACACGCTTCCGCACACACGAACGAGGTAATCATGCGATTGGATCGGCATAGAAAACCTTCAAAAATTTGTTTAATGGATACAACAAGTCACAAAATTCATTTTGAGAAACTTATTGGAGATTCTTTTTCTGCGTTGGTCTGTTTCGGTACTCATTTTTGTATTGTATATTATGTGTCTTGTTTCTTAGCGCAAATATGTATTTATACGCAGAAGATACATTTTTCACAACTAACGCAACATTTCATATTAAACTTTTCCGTTTACAGGGACGCAATTTGTTCAGTGTTTTTATACGCAACGTTTAGCGTTAACTTTTAAAGTTTATTAAACTTTATCTGTTTTTATTAATAATTAATTTATATCAAACTGATATAATTAATTATTTACGTAAAATATTATATTTATATTAAACAAATATAATTTATTTTATTTACGTAAAATAAATACATACAAATTACTAACAATCCCCCACTCATTTGTATATTCTCCACTTTAAACATATTATGAATACAAGAAGGTATCTTTCGATTTGGACCTTCAATTAGTGTATATACTTTAAAGTTTAACGATACTATAGGTATCTTTACGATTTGAACCTTAATCTCTTTAATGTTAAACCGAAAGTATAACACACATAATATATTTATTATTATATTTCTCAAAAGATTTTAACTAACCTTAGCACTATTATATATGGCCATGTGCTAATCCTGTCACTTTTGTAAACATTAATAGAATATCACAAATTCTAATCGAAGCGGCACCACTTCTATGTTT
The DNA here is from genome assembly GCA_954870475.1 of Euphrasia confusa. Classification (NCBI taxonomy): domain Eukaryota; kingdom Viridiplantae; phylum Streptophyta; class Magnoliopsida; order Lamiales; family Orobanchaceae; genus Euphrasia; species Euphrasia confusa. The sequence continues at coordinate 4,651,455 of OX940955.1, read as the reverse complement.
ACTTAAGTAAAGTCTTTAATTTGTCTCAATTGCTTTAGACTTAAGACTTTATTAAGAACAATATGTTCATCCTCTTCTTCTGGCAATTGTCACCACTAGTTTTAATTGTATTGTTTTGAAATACACTAGTGCTATCAAGCACATTACTATGACTTGTTATTACCCATTGAACTTTATCATTAGTGGTTACTAATTCAAAGTTGGGTTCCCATCATAGGTGCTTATTTTTTTTATTTTTATTTTTTTTTTCCAATAATTTTGGTCGAATTACTCACTAATTGCTTTAATGAGATGATCTGCGCAGATCTTATATAAATAATTGTAATTACACTTTTGTAATTAAATCTCTTACACATTAGTCTTTTAAACCAATATGTTTATTATATATATTGCTATATGCTCTTTTAATTACACACTTTGTAATTAAATTCTTACAAATTAGTGTTATATATATATATATATATATATATATATATATCAATATACTCTTGACAGCGCAACTGGTATAAATAAATAGCAGGGTTGTGGCCACAACTCTATATTATGTTTATTGCTCAAGGCTATAAACTCAGATTTTATTGAGCAACAACTCTATATTTTGTCTCTTTTATTGCTCACGCAAGGCTATAAACATTTTATTGTGCAATATACTTTTATTGGCTATAAACTCAGATTATATTGTGCAATATACTTTTATTGCTCACGCAAGGTTATAAACTAAGATCGCAAGGTTATAAACTCAGATTTTATTGTGCAATATAATATGCAAGTTTATTTATTGGGCGACCAACTTATAGTCTCTCCTTATATTACAAATATTCATTAAGAGATATATTTTTCTCTAAACTTGAATCCATTAACTTTCTAGTACATTTGAAAGTTATTATCATCTTAGTCTTTCTAAGATAACCAAGATTCATTGCGATTATTTTACAATGATCTATGTATATGCTAATATTTTGAATATTTTCTCCAGTAGCTTCTACTAAAAATTATTTAATTCACTGGAATAAAAACAGGACAAAAGTCCTTTTCTTTTCTTACTCGTAGACTTTTTAGTGGATTTACACTTAAATCTTTTCACGGTTTTCTGTATACCATGATTATTTGATATATTTCATCTTGCTTTAAAATCTTTTGCCTTTTATCTCGGCTCAACGATATTAGTTAAGAATATATCTTCAAAAATTCCAGTTAAATGGATTCACTATTATATTAGATTGTTAGTCCAACAATCTCTATGCTTTATAATTTTGAGCATAACCAACAAAACAATTTTGGTTTCTCTGATTCTAACTTGGATTTATTAGGAACAAAGCACTTTTAATGTCCCTTGATCCTAACTTGGATTTATTAGGAACACTAACCAACAAAATACTTTTAATGTCTCTTAATCCTAACTTGGATTTATTAGGAACAATAAGTTTATAATAATCTATACAACGTATCAAAGAGATTAGATGTCACCTTATTTTATCTTGTCACCTTGTATAGTTTGTGCCATCGAGTTTGATGAAGTCCTTCTCATTGGAATTGCACCTTCACATGTTGATTTCTGGAATTGCACCTTCTTGATGATTTCTTCTGTCTCCATTAGTGGAAATATTGTTTTTCGATTGTTGTGTATTTTTTATATGTATAGGAGACAGAAATTGAAAAGCCTTGAGGCGTGTTGATCACTATCCGAAAAACAATATTTCCACTATGTAGAAATTTGTTTACATGATACAACAAGTCACAAAATTCATTTTGAGAAACTTATTGGAGATTCTTTTTTTGCGTTGGTCTGTTTTGGTACTCATTTTTGTATTGTATATTATGTGTCTTGTTTCTTAGCGCAAATATGTAGTTATACGCAGAAGATACATTTTTCACAACTAACGCAACATTTCATATTAAACTTTTCCGTTTACAGGGACGCAATTTGTTTCAGACTATACGCAACGTTTTAGTGTTTTTATACGCAACGTTTAGCGTTAACTTTTAAAGTTTATTAAACTTTATCTGTTTTTATTAATAATTAATTTATATCAAACTGATATAATTATCTTAAACAAATATAATTTATTTTATTTACGTAAAATAAATACATACAAATTACTAACAATAACTTATAACAATCTGTTTTCTTGATATGTGACAAATGGTCAAATGCTCGGTAGCACTGCGCATTTTAGAGGTCAGTGTTTTTTTTGATAAAGGTCAATCACATAAAAAATAAAGGTTATGATACAATACTGCGCATAAGGGATGAAAACCCCTCCGCATCACAGAGCTAACAGACTTAGCTCTCCAATCAACCACACTAAACATATATCACTAAAAAGAAACAAACACAATCACCAGGCTATATGCCAAACCCTCTTCAGTGCCCGCGCCTGAAGAGAATCAGGGAGTCGTAGCGATAGAATCCTCTCCCGTATGATAGTAATCGCCTGGGAAGCTACCACTCCAGACGACACCGACCGAGCCTCAAATATCCTTGTGTTTCTCTCGAGCCAAAGGTAATAGACCAGAGCAGCAAGAAGTCTACGATATGCACAAGAAATCAAGTGTCTCCCACGCCATCGACTAGCAGCCCGTAGCACAGCACTATGCCAATCTCCACGTGGCCATAGGAAACCCACCTCCACCTGTACTCGCTGCAGACAGTTCTGTGAGAAAGGGCACTCAAAGAAAAGATGAGACTGCGTCTCAACACTCGCGCCACCACATAGGACACACGAATCATCCCCCTGACCAATCCAATGCTTATCCCGAGTCGGCAACCGATTTAGAGGTCAGTGTTGGTAGATTTTTTTGCGTATTTGTATACAAATAAAACTTGAGCTTATATATAAATTGGCAACAAAGATTTTTATTAGAGTATGTCGTGTGTTGTTCAAGGTTCGATCCGCTTATTGCAAGAATGATTTCGAATGGGACAACTTAAACGACTGGCAACGAAGATTAGTTATGTAAACAACTTCATTATATTATTCGTCTTCTTTCTATTTAATAATTTTAGATATTTTTTTGTTATTTTATTTTATTATGTGTGATTTCTTTTTTGTTTTGTAGGCATGTAGATGCAATTTTCTTCTGTTGTGAGTGGCTCTGCTCACTGTTTCTACGTATGAATTCATACACAACTTGCCCATTTATTATGTGCATTTTGAGTTCCAGGTCCAATACTCATCAGTTTGTATTTTCTCTTGGTCTTTAAAGTTATTGTGGAGAAGACTGAAAGAAGCGACATCCCTGACATTGACAAGAAAAAGTTTGTTACTCTTCCATCTCCTTTCTGTGTTCGATTATTCAAAGTATTCAATTTGATTTTGTGCACTAAAATTAAGCGTTTTGTCAAGAATATTTGAAGTCGTTTTTCTCTGATTCACAACAACCGAATTTCGCTTATAATTGAATATTATAGCAAATGCTTATATATTCTTTTAATATGGGAGAAAGTGATTCAGGTAATAACTGTCATTAATTAGTTTAAATTAATAATATTAGTAATGTAATTTTTAATACACTAACGTGCTTTGGATTACATACATTATACATATTGTTTGTTGTTTAGGATTTTGGCAAAATTGAATATGGTGAAATCAAATTTAGAGATGCTTTGAAATATGAAGTTCGTCAGGCTATTGACTCTCTCATAGGGAAGGAGTACCTATTCAAGATAAATGTTGACGACAAACACATTAAAGGGCACGACGGTGTTTATGTCGTCCAGAAGTACTGCAAAAACCCGGACTTCACAAAATGAGTCCAGTAGCAGTTATTATTCTTCGACCGAACTCAAGGATGTTGTCAGAGATGTCTGTGAAGATGAGTCCAGTAGCAGTACCTATGCAGAGGGTTCTTTCACAAAATATACAAAATCTGGAAAAAGAATTTCAGCTCTTATTTTTCTCATCCATTTTGATAATATTTAATAAGTGTTTTTCTCAAACTTTTTAAATGCTTTAATTTTGATTATTTTAATATTATCTTTGGATTAATTTTTTTTTTTCATTAATAATTTTTTGTTCAGACTATTTTATGTTATAGTAATTGTTGATGTGATTTACGCAATATTTTTTTTTTATTAGTTAATATGTTTTTTTATGCTATATGTTTATTAATAAAATTTATTAATTACAAATTGAATAAACAAAAAATTGTAATGTGATTTACGCTATATGTTTTTATTTTCCATAATTTATAAGTTTTTATGCAATTACGCAAATGAATAAAAAAAATTAATTAATTACAATAATTACGTAATATGTGATGTAATTTACGCAATATGTTTTTATTTTCCATTAATTAATATATAAACATTTTTTTTGTAATTATGCAAATAATTAAAATTAATTCATTAATTACACTAATTACGCAATATATTTTTAATTTTCATTAATTGATATGTTTTTTTAGCAAAAAATTAAATTAAAATTTTAATTACAATAATTACGCAATAATAGAACGATTTTATACTGATTGAAAATTCTATTAGATATTATTTTACAATAAAAAACAATTACATCGCTAATTAAAGATATGATAATTTTAGTTCCGCCACACAATCTTATTCATATAATTAATTATCAAAATTACGCTACTTATCATAATCAGCTTTTAATAATAGAACGATTTTACACTGATTGAAGATTCTATTAGATATTCTTTTACTATAAAAAAACAATTAAATTCACTAATTAAAGATATGATAATCTTAGTCCAGCCGTTATGAAACCCTCTCTCCCTAACCCTAAATTTCGTATACGTGTTATAAATTGGATATCCTAATACTCATTACTAATTTTCATCTTTATAAATACTTAATATTAATATTCTGTGATTGGCTATAAACAAGCTTGAATATATTCATTCATTTTCAACACATTCATAATCTAAGTGTTAAAGCAAAAAATGTCTATTGAATCAAAATTTTCGCCGTGTGTGATGATCGCCGAAAAAGAGTTGCGAGACAAATCACCAAAGGTGTATTCTCTTTTCCGTTTAAAATTACGTGGGCAGGTACTATGATATAGATTCTCCATGTAAATATGATTTGTTTATCCTCTTCTTAATATTCATGCCCGAGCAGTTATTCCCAATTACTTATATGTTCACTACAGGTTCAGAAAATTTGGACCGTTGTTAAAGTAACTCAAATTATATTCGATAGATCTTGGTTTTACACCAATTGCCCAGATTGCAAAAATTCATATGATGTTGGAAGTTGGAGCTTGGTGTGCTATTCATGTCGTAAAGATCTTATTCCTCACTCCAAATTTAAAATTCATATACGAGTTGAAGACGGAAATGACGATGCAAATTTTGTCTTAATGAATGACCTTTTGGTCTATCTAATTCAGAAAGCAACACCTGAAGTTATTCGTTCATTTCTGTCTGTAAGTAATTAATTAGTTCACATATATATATGAGTATACTTTTCTGCATAATTATTCACTATGATATTATTCTAACTACATTTTTTGTTTTATATTGTTACAAGATCTCTCCAAACGAATGTACATCATATCCTTGCAATGAAAGTGTAAACAAAATGTCAATTCTTCACTTATTGGAAAAGAGTTGATTTTAAAGGTCATTATTGAACCAGACCATCTATGTGGAAGACCGTCAGAATACATTGTTGAAATGGGGAGTGATAATTCTAAATTTCTCCCGCTATTTAAAGAAAAATTATTTCAGAATAAATACTACATTAGACTTGATTATGGAGACTCGGATGAGGAGTAATTCAAGCGGATGAGGAGTAATTCAAGCACACCATCTATATTGTTTCCTTTTATTCTAATTCACTTTTATTAACTTTCTTATATTGGAATAATTTCTTATAATCGTTTTTTGCTTTTATTAATAATTGTTTTTATGCTTTTATTAAATTGATATTAATTAAATTAAATAAACAATTTCTTAATTCAACAACACTTCCATATTTTTTTTATATTGATTTATTTATATATTTTACATGAATACATTATTTAATATTTTTACAATAATATTTTTAACCATAATTAAATATTTCAAATAAAACACATGTATTACCGGTCAATATATTTCAAATAAAACAATAGTCTTTTTTCTTTTTTTAAGTTTCATAGCTTTAATTTAATATAAGCTTTTAAGAAATTGGTCTATGAACTAACTCTATAATTCATCAAAAAAATTTAATATAAACTTTTTGCAACGGAAAATGTAATCTTGAACCATAGAAATATAAATACAATAAGCATACGGGTGAATTCGTAGTAATTTATTTGCGTAAAAGTTTATTTGTTTTAATTTATTGTGAATATTTGCATTCTCTTATTTAATTTAAATTTGTAATAATTTATTTGCGTATAAGTTTATTTATTTTAATTTTTTGTGAATATTTGTATTCTCTTATTTATTAAAATTTGTGCGTAACAGTTCATTTATCTTAATTTGTTTTGAATAAAATTTTTAGTTTTTATCCTCTTATTTATTATAATTTCTGTATTTAATTATAAACCATACATTGTTTTATAAAATATTTTATTACAAATTACATTAATTAAAAAAAAATTTAAGTATATATTTTTTATGATTTATATTTAATTAAAACAAATAAAATATTGTGAATAATTAAGACAATAAAAATTAAAACAAATAAATTAAGTATTACGCATTAATATTGTATTCGCAAAAAAAAATAAAATAAATTAATCCGTAATTCACACGATTTGTGTTTTTGCACTGTAATTTAATAATTACTAAAAAAACAGCTGTTAATATTTTATTACAAAAAATTAGCAATCAGTTAATAATATGAAATATAAAAAATTAGCAGTCATTTAATTATATAAAATATATTAGATAACTTTATCTATGCGACTTTTAGTCTTCTTTTATGTCAGGTCACAGGTGATCTCTGCAACTTTAAGTCTTCTTCTTATTCTTTTAATCTCTATACGGCAAAATCAAAAGATCAAAAACTCCATAACCATGTCTTTGTACGATTCCATCAACGTTCTTAATCCTTCCAAAGAATCTTGGAGTTTGTGCGTTAGGGTTTGTAGGATTTGGCTATCCGAATATCCCGACGAGAATTCCCCTCAAGTAGATGTACTTTTCATGGATTCTCAGGTAAACTACCTTGAATTTGAATGTCTATATATTTTGTTGGTGTATATTGTATTCAATTTTATACTATAGATAAGGTAGTTAACCCAACCCGTGCAATTTAGATTTCTATTTCATGGATATTTACAAATCATGATAATTAAAACAAAATTCCTAATTGGGAATTTTTGTCCCGGATATTCAAGTTAAATGTTGTGAAATATGCAATTTGGGCAAGAAATATTGCATTCAATTTCCTTTATTCAACTGATGATGGTCAGAATCTTAATGTAATTTATTTTTGTAATTTATTTTTTAAATACATAACATCCTTTAATTTATTAAAGTCAGTATATATTTTGTAAATATTGTGTTTAATTTATTAAAGTCAGTATATGTTCTTTGTCCAATGAGTAGTTAACTAAAATATAATTGTGTGTCTCAATTAGGGGTGGGCGTTTGAGCTCGAAAACCCGAGCTCGGACCGAAAACCCGTCAAAAAAGCTCGTCACGGGTCGAGCCTAATTTTTTTAAGAACTGGTCCGTCATAGGACCGACTCGTGAAGTGTATATGCGGTCCGAGCCCAAGCCCAAAAATATTTAGGACCGAAACCTCGGCTCGGACCGTCAATTTGAATTTATATTATATATATATATATATATATATATATATATATATATATATATATATATATATATATATATATATATATATATATATATGTATATATATAAAGTAAAAAAAATTATTGTACGTTCATTATTATTACTATTAAGGTTTTCACTTCAAGTTTTTCAATTTACACCATCTCTTTCGTTCCGAGTTAACACTTCACAATCCACATCTTTTTAAAAAGATTAAAAAAAATGATTATTTAATTCTAATTAATTAGTTTATGTAAACATTTGCACATAAATTAAATTATTGTTAAAAAAATAATAAAATTTAAAAATTATATATTAAAAAGGAAATATAAATAATATTGTTTAATATTTTTTTATATTTATTATTTGCATCAATAATTATAGTACAACAATCAATAAAACTCATAAAAAAATATATTACCAAATACAATCAAGTTTATGAAAATCTGATTTTATTAAAAAAATTATATAATAAATTATAATTAAATTTTAATTTTATATTATATTTTATGATTTTGTAAGGATTTTAATTATATTTAATTAATATTTTAGTTCTTTTAAATGTTACACTCTTTTATTTATTTATATTATGATTTTATTAAAAAAATTATTGTGCGTTCATTATTATTACTATTAAGGTTTTCACTTCAAGTTTTTCAATTTACACTATCTCTTTCGTTCCGAGTTAACATTTCACAATGCACATCTTTTTAAAAAGATTAAAAAAAAATTAAACAACACTTCAAACAAGAGGAAAATAATAATTGAAAGTATACTATTTTTCTATTACTAATTTGGTGTATATATATATTTTTTTAAATCATTTATGAATTAGTGATATTAATTAATTAATACTCTTATTTTTTTTTTCAATTTTGACTAGTTAAAAGATAGACTTTATTTTTATTTTTATTCTTAGATTTTTATTTGATCAAAACAATCAGGAAAATTATTTTTTGTTTTTATTTTTAAAATTTCAATTTATTATCATTTTATTCAAATGTTTGAATTTTTATTGAATTATAAATTGAATGAAATTTATAATATAAACTCTATAAAATTTGGGACCGAAAACCCGAAAACCCGGCTCGGGCTCGTCATGCTCGGTCCCGAGCCGGGCCCCAACCTCAAAAAAACCCGGCTCGACTCGGACCGTAGAGGTCGGGTTTTGAGCCGGGTTTTGATATTTTTGGGCTCGGCTCGACTCGCGCTCACCCCTAGTCTCAATCGCATGTAACTCAAATTCATGTAAAATATTATTGTCTCAACCTACATTGTGTTATATTGTAAATTTGTATTATATGACTTCAGTTAAAGGACAATTACAATTTCTAAATGTGAGTTCGTCAAAGTTATAATGTAATATGAGATGTTTTTATTATATTTTTTATTTTTGTGCAGAAATCGTTCATACATGCAAGCATGAATATTCACGTCTGTTATAAGTTTTATGACACTCTCAAGGAGGGCCGAATTTATTCGTTATCGAATTTTAGAGTGTCTCGATGCAAGGATGATTATCCTGTTACCGATAATCCTTTTAGAATTATTTTCTATCCTGATGCTGAGAGTATTCCATTTGGAGGCAAAGTTATAGTATTCGGTGGGGATTTCTGCCAGGTTCTTCCGGTGATACCCAAAGGTACGAGGCCAGAAATTGTTCATGCAACAATCAACTCATCTAAGATATGGCGGGATTGCAAAGTATTGAGATTAACGAAAAATATGCAATTGGAAAACAATGTTGGCGGTTCAGATTTGAATGAGTTGAGAAATTTCTCAAATTGGATGCAATCAATCGGGGACGGTTCAATTGGTAAAGATAATGATGGAGAAATAGTCGTTGAAATCCCCCCTGATCTTCTCATACATAAGAGTGATGACTACATAAAATCCATTGTAGAAGCAACTTTTCCATCTTTCGCTGATCATATTGGAGACTTCGATTATTTGCAGGGACGTGCAATCCTGGCGCCAACGTTGGAAGATGTTCAGTCAATTAATGATTATATGGTCTCTATGCATTCAACAGAAGAAAGGATTTATCTCAGCGCCGATTCTATTGAAACAACTGAAAAGGGCACGAAGATGTTTGATCAAATGCATTCGGTTGAATTCTTAAACACTATAAAGTGTTCAGGAATGCCTAACCATCAATTGAAGCTAAAGGTTAGTGATATTAAATCTTAAAAAATTATAATTTTTTTCAGACTTTTTTAAAATATTATATAAAATATATATTCAATAATTATGTATATATTTGTAAATAAACAATTAATCCTTATAATATCTTTTTTAAGGTTGGAGTGCCGGTAATGCTCTTGCGAAATATCGATCACGCTGCCGGTTTGTGTAACGGAACTCGAATGGTTGTGTTGAAGCTTGGAACTTACGTAATAAAAGCTAAGGTCTTGGGAGGAAAAAACAAGAATGACATAGTATATATTCCAAGACTTACTCTTACTCCTTCAGATGTAAGGATTCCATTTCGATTCCAACGTCGTCAATTCCCCTTAATGGTATGTTACGCTATGACCACTAACAAGAGCCAAGGTCAATCTTTGTCAAGCGTTGGAATATATTTGAAGAAACCGGTTTTTACCCATGGCCAGTTGTATGTTGCACTTTCAAGAGTCACAAATATAGTTGGAATATATTTGAAGAAACCGGTTTTTACCCATGGCCAGTTGTATGTTGCACTTTCAAGAGTCACAAATAGAGCCGCGGATTGAAGTTGTTATGTTGCGATGAGAATGGTGAACTCACAAATAAAACAATCAAATGTAGTTTACAAAGAAGTCTTTCAAAATATATGAATTAATTATGTTATAGCTTTTTTTATTTTATTGTTAATTTGTGTGTTTTGTATAAATATTTTATAAACATAAATTAATATGTTACTCCAATCTTTATCTTAATATAATAGAAAATGCAAAAAAAAAAAAAAACTATTTCTTAAAATAATAAATAGTATATATATATTTTTAAAACATAATATTGAAGCATGAAATTAATTTATTTTAACTACAGTAATTAAATATATTTTTTTAATTTAATTATTTTTATTTTATTTATTATTAAATAAAATACATTAAAAATTACCGCATCGCACGGGCAGGTTTTACTAGTATATATAATGTTGAGCAACAAATATATTTAGCGCATATATATTTATATTCTTACGCAAATATATTTAAATAAATTAATATATGTTACGTGTAGGGATATTTATGACTTTATACATTTTAAAAAATGTCCCTACTTAGTATTTAAAAAATACAAATACCCTAATAAATAAACAAGTAAAAAACATACAACCCCTAAAAATGAGGTGAAAAAAAATAGGTGTTCAAAATAATATTAAAAGCAATCTGCCCCATACTCTAATATTACCTTCTCCAAAATTATTTTTGTTTATATATTTATTTTATTTTGTAAAATCAATCAAAGATATAGTTAGTAACTTTGTTAGAGAGCAGAATATGAGTCGGGAACGAGCTTAGGCCTATTAATAGGCATACTGGATACTTGGCAATATTTTATTAGTATTATTATTATTTATTATTATTCTAGATATTTAGTATCTTTTTAGTATTTAGAGTTATTTATTTTTGGTATTACTTAGGCCATCTCCAACCGTACACAAAAACTTAAACTCAAAAATAAGTTTTATTTTAAGTTTACAGTAATTTGACTCCAACCGAGAAACTAATACTCTAACTTAAAATAATTTTTTTTAAATATTCTTCTAATATAATTATTTATACTATTTATATAAATAATCAACATCTTTACAAATTTATAATTTTATTTAATAATTTTTTAAATTAAAAAATATAATTAATATTATTTTCAATTTAAAATTTCAAACATAATAAATATAAATAATACTAAATAAAATATTATTTAATTATTAAAAAAATTACATTAAAACACACAAAAAACTAATTATTAATTATTTTTGTTTTTGTAATTGGTAGCATTTTTTAAAATATCTTGTTTATTATTATTTTATTTTTAATGTTAATTATATAATTTAATTATTTAATTGTATTTCATATTGTGATATGTATTTTTATTTCATTATTAAAAAAAATTATTAAAATTTATTTTAATTATTAATGATATGATTATTAAAATTCTACATTACAAAATATATTAGATAAGATACTAAAAAATAATTGATAAGTTATTTTTATTAATTTGTAAAAAAAATAATTATTTTATAAATAAAAAATAGTTTTTGGTTTGAGTTTACGGTAAACGTAAATATAAGTATTTTTTGTGTGGGTCCCACCTATAAACCAATAATTGGTTTATGTTTTGGTATCGGTTGGAGCATCTCCCCTACTCCAAAATAAGTTTTTGGTATCGGTTGGAGATGCTCTTATAGTCTTAGACTATTATATAAGTTGTTAATTAGGGTTTAAGGTTATTCATTATTGAGATTATTTATTGGAAAAGCTGGTGCTTTTTGGGCAAACGGTTCTGCCGTTTGATTGTGTTTTTCTGCTCCTAACAATTGGTCCGATCTGCCGGATCCCGTTCCCACCGACATGACGAGATCTGCAACAGAGACGACGGAGAGACTGGACAAGATTGAGAAAGAACAAGAGGTGATGATGACCGTGCTGAATTCACATAGTCAGCGGCTGGGGGAGATTTCCAAAACCTTAGCGGAATTGAGCAAGTTGCTGAAACGACCGGATGACACAGACCTATCGTCTGCCAACAAAAAAAGTGAAAAAGACACAACAGCAGACAGCGACACAACATCGAGGCGCATAACGGGTCAGATGGTGCAATTGCCGTCATTTGAGGGCTCTGATCCTATCGGTTGGTTAGCCCCCGAATCGAAGGTTCCAATGGCAGTAATGGCGATGGAGTTGGCTAGGGATGTGGAGGATAACTTGGCAGTGCAGTCCGGTGGGCTTTCGAACAAGGTATTTTCGTCGGCCCCAAGTACAACCCCGTTTTCGAGGCTGACTTTCTCGACCAGGCCCAACAACACTCAAAACTTCGATCACCAGGGTAGTTCCGCCACAAGGCAGCCCGCCAGGGGCATCGACAAACCCCAGTCCACAGAATCAAGTATGTCGGGGCAGTCCACAGCCCAGACCAGGTTTGCGCGTCGTTCGCCACATGAGCTCGTTGAACTTCTTGAGAAGGGGCTTTGTTTTCGCTGCAAGAAACCATACACTCCAAATCATGAATGTCCTTTGAAGCAATTAAGAGTTATGGTCGCCGAAGAATGGGATGATTTGAGATTGAATCAATTGGAGTTTCTAGAGTCTGATTATAAGGAAGGGACTAAGCCACATACAGAAGAAGACACTGACAGGGATGGGGCGCTTTCGATTTTCTTGATGGCCGGATTGTCACGGCCGCGAACTATGCGGATGAAAAGGTTAGGAGATGGAAGACGACAAGAGTCGGAGGGCGTGTGCCGCGAGCTTACTATCACCATACCGAGTTGTGAAGTTGTGGCAGATTGTTACGTGTTTGATTTGGGAGGCGTTGATGTTATACTTGGAGTAGCATGGCTGGCGACGCTAGGAGATGTCCGAACCAACTGGGACACCATGATGATGTCCTTCGTCTGGAAGGGAAGTACAGTGGTTCTAAAGGGAGACCCGACGTTGTGCAGGGGACTAATGGAGTTTGAGGTGGGCGAGTTTGAACCAAAAACGGTGCTGGATAGTTGGATTTCGTCTGAAGGTGGCAACGAGGTACAACAAGTGTTGATCAAATGGTTGGTTCAATCGCCGGATGATGCGACATGGGTGGTCATTGTTCCGTTTCAGAAGCAATTTTCAAGTTTCAACCTTGAGGACAAGGTTGTTTTGAAGGGGGATGGAGTTGTTAGAGAGCAGAATATGAGTCGGGAACGGGCTTAGGCCTATTAATAGGCATACTGGATACTTGGCAATATTTTATTAGTATTATTATTATTTATTATTATTCTAGATATTTAGTATCTTTTTAGTATTTAGAGTTATTTATTTTTGGTATTACTTATAGTCTTAGACTATTATATAAGTTGTTAATTAGGGTTTAAGGTTATTCATTATTGAGATTATTTATTGGAAAAGCTGGTACTTTTTGGGCAAACGGTTCTGCCGTTTGATTGTGTTTTTTTGCTCCTAACAAACTTCCAATTTTTATTAACCATTAAAAGTCAAATTCAAATCAACCTGCTTCTAAATAAAAAATAAAAATAATAAATAATAAATAAAATTAACATTTTCATAAATTACTCTCTCTTAATTATCTCTCAAAATAATATATTTAATAATTACATTAATAATTGGGAAGTTGAATTTCAATATTTTGATTTAATATTAATAAAAATCAAAAAGTTTGAAATTTAATTAAAATATGATATTATTATGATTTTTGTGTTAAAATATTACATGTTTATTCGTTTTAATTTCAATAATTAAAATATAATATTATATGTTTTAATATTTCATATTTTGTGTTACAGTACAATTTAAATTAAATAAAAATTTATATTCATTCATATATGAATTAAGGAAATAAATTAGTGATTTAATTAATTAATTAATCATTCAATTCGTTTGAATTTTAAAGTTAGAGATGATTAACTCGATTAAATATTTCTATGAATCGCACAAGTAGTTATTACTAGTAAGTCTAATTCACCGAAAATTCAAGTGCTTAAATATTTTATAAGAACATTATATTCTTAGTAAGTCTTGTTATTTTTTTTTCTATTTCTATATTATAATTTTTTTTTTTGAAATTATCTCAAGAAGTATAGAGACGGTTTTATCTATGCGATTGAGTATACCGTGCATTTAATAATAGTTAATTTAATATTATTTTATACAAGTGCACACACAATCACACACACCGACGTATATTGTGTATGCATCAACTGTTAAAATGCCACAAGAGTAATACACCAGGTGTAGCATCTAATAGACCAAACATAAGGTCTACAGGGTGTCAATGGGTCGTGTTGGGTCGGATTCGTGTCGTATCAAAGGTATTCGCGAGTGCGAAAACATAAACCCAAACTCAACCCATTTAATAATCATGTCGAAAAATTAAAACCCAAACCCAACCTATTTATAAACGAGTTACCCATTTATAACCCGTTTCCAACCCATTTAACTCATTTAATTTTAAAATTAAAATTTTATATATTTTTATAAATAAAAATATTATAAAATAATTTAATTTTTAAAATAATGACATATCCATTTAACTCATTTAATTTTAAAATTAAAATTTTATATATTTTTATAAATAAAAATATTATAAAATAATTTTATTTTTAAAATAATGACATATATAATATAAGTGTAATAAAATTTTATGCATATATAGTGACCTTTGTTTAAATAGTTAGTCAGTTAAATACAATAAACTCCACATGATCACAAATCACATAAATTAAGGAATTTTCTTATTCTAAGAAAATGTATTTGTTATTGTAAATATAATTGTAAGAAAAAAGAGAATTAGTCAGTTAAATATAAACTTCACGTGATCACAAATCACATAAATTAAAGAATTTAGAATGTTATGATAACTTTTATTGTAAAAGAATGTAAATGTTATTGTAAATATAATTGTAAGAAAAAGAGAATTAGTATCTTTCTAAACAAATAATATATTATTATTATTATTTATTTAATTAATAATGTATTATTATAATATATTAATTAAAATTAATTTAATAAATGGGTTAAACGGGTTGATTTCGAGTTCGCAGGTCGACCTGCGGTTGACCCATTTAATAAATGGGTCATGGTAAGTTGACCCACCTTTTAATCGTGCGGATTTCACCTGCTTTATTTCGTGCGGGTTTCGAATCTTGTTATCGGTCGTGTTCAAATTGACAGGCCTAAGTCTACTAGGCTACAACCAATCATCACATAATACAAGAAATTATTTATTTTAAATAATATTATTTGGTGTGGAAAAAAACTTTCTAATAAGGAGTTTTGTTTTGTTTTTATGAATACTTTCAAAATCCTAATTTATACTCAGTATTTTTTATTTTTTATCTAAAAAGTATTTTATTTTATTTTATACTAAAATTATATCAAGTTTGATCGATAGAGAATGAAAAAAATAAGAATAGTGGTGTTTTTATTTTATTTTTTTAATTAATAATTTAAAAAATATAATGTTTTTAATATTAATGTATCCTATTTAATATATTGAGCAGTCCAATTATGGACGGACATGTGGCAAGTTAAAATTGGGCGGTCGATTTATTGACTCCAAATTTTGTTTTTCACCCGGTTGGCTGGTTGATAGTGGATGGTCTAAAGCCACTAGCGACATTTTAAAATTGGGCCTCGAATCTAGGAATTGGGCCCATCCACTTGTCAATTATTTATTGACATACGCGCAGCCCATGGACTGACGCCCTTATAAATACCAACGCTAAACCTTAGGGTTCCATAATCCATAGTCGCTTTCGATATTGTTGCCTATCCCCACAAACAGATCAGAAATCAGAGATGGGAGTTTTCACCTTTGTTCTCAAGGAGTCCGCCGGCGCCTGGACGGCTAAGCAGCTCAACGGCGACCTCGAAGCTTCTGCCGACGACACCTACGACATCCAGCGCAAGCTCGTCCAAGTCGCGACGTCTGCCGACTCCTCCGGCCCCACTCAGACTTCCTTCTCTTACGTCACACCATCCTCCGCCGTTTTCCAGGTACTCAATCGTCACGATTTTATGTATCAATTTCGATCGGGGATTTTTGGTGTTGGTCGGTTCGAATTAGGGTTTGTCGCGATTTTATTTATCGATTTCGATCGGAAATTTTTGGTGTTGGTCGCTCGAATCATTTTTTAGATAAAATGACAACGAGATCCGAAATCTGAATCTGATATCGAAATTCGTTCTGGTTTTTATGTTAAACGAGTGTTTATTTTGTACGATGCAGGTGATTGTCGGCGGTGGTGCGGTGATAGGAGGTGTCGCCGCTGCAGCTGCAGTGTCTAGCGGTGGTGGTGGTGCTCCTGCTGAGGCTGCTCCGGCGAAGGAGGAGGAGAAAGAGGAGGAGAGCGATGATGAGCCCATTTTCACACTTTTCGATGATGAGTAAAGTTTGTTAGTTAATTTTTCTTTCGTTTGTTTTGACATTGCCACTTAATGAGTACTCGTATTCAGTAGTATATGGATTTCTATCATGGAAGCTTTTTTATGGTTGTATTAAAGTTTGTGTTGTTTTGGTTATTTTTATTCTTTGCTTACCTTCATGATTCTCTCCATACACCATGAGTTTTGATATTATCACTCAAATCAAAAACCGAAAATTCAAAGATATATACTCTCTATATTCATATATAGTTTTATATGAATATGAAATTTATTTTATTTGTTAAATTTTGACCTTCCAAATTAGTAGGTATTTATGATAATTTAATGTGAACAAAGTTACCATATTCAATACATATATTATTGTTTGGCTTAAAAATCTTTTTTCCCTGCGTTAAGTAAATATTCAATATTTGGCTTAAAAATCTTTTTGTATAGGTGAGTGTTTTTATATAAAACTAAAAACTCTTCAATGTAAACATTGAAGAAATGAATCAGAAAATAACTGGTTATGAAATCAGGCTACATAAAATAATGTTCAATTAGAACATATAATTGAGGTTATGAAATCAGGCTACATAAAATAATGTTCAATTAGAACATATTGAAAAGGGATAGGAATATTCTATTCCACCTAAACAGACTAGGAATGTGTAAAAGTATGAAATCTAATTAGTTATCTTATCAACAACACTTTTCTGATTAAAATATATTATTTAAATAAAGTACTAGTATTAAACTACTCCTAAGTCAAACAGCAAGATCCGACGGTGAACTATGATCCGACCAATCATAACACCAAGATGATGAAGCAGCCTCGTCGAGTCCCTAATAAACCTTTTGTCAACAGCAAAGAGGCTTCTAATAGCCTTGATACGACCTCCGAGGTAGAAGAGGCTGTCACGACAAACCCGCTCTGTGCTGATTCGATACTTCAACGAACAGGCCCTTTTTTTGTAGTGTATATTCACGGAAATGAATTCTCTTATGTATGCCATAATTTTGTTTGAAATATTTAGTTATAATTTTAGTACATAAGGTAAAAAATATTCAAATTTCAAATAATTCATATGTTTTGCATATTATATAATTAATTATGATTGAAATGTGTACTTCTTTCTATGTTTATTTTTTGATACGAAGATTATCAAATAATGTATTTTATGTTTGTGTGGTTGTGATTAATTTATTTATTATGTAATCAAACGTGAAAAATGAACAATTTTCTAAGTAATTAACTTGGACATCGATCAAAAAATTTGCTGAGTAATTTCCGAAGAGAACAAATTGAAAAATAAATGAATTAGGCATTATGATTCTAAAGAATAAAATTGAAAGAAACCGGTTATAAATTAAGGCTTGCAAGTAAAATCACGATTTATGTATTTTCTTTAATTTATATATATGTTTTTCAATTTTAATTAAGAAGTAAAAAAACAGCTACCTATCTATTTTAACAAACATAATTGAGAAGTGAAAGGAATATTCCGTTCTTGCTTCAATCAAGTAGGAATGAGTAACAAGCATAATATCTCTAGTAAGTATATCTAAGATAATACTCCCTATTTGGATAGAGTAAACTCCAAATTTACCTTTTTTTTAATGTTTTATTTTAAAAAAATATATTAACTCGATAAGGTGAACTTCGAATTTATCTGTTAAAAAATATATTTTTTTCCTTATTAAAATCCTAAATCAATCAAGAGTAAATATTAGTCTTATATAAACACCAAAACGATAGAGCTCCAATACAAAATTACTCTCCAACACAAAAAAAAAAAACCTCCTCCGCCAAGATCCGACCTGCCGGCCCCACCGCCAGTAATTATGGTATACTAATTAGTGTAACTTTGTATACTCTATAGTATTTGATTATGGTATACGAAGTTCCATGTTGATTATGATATTCTGAATTGTTCAGGAGAATCAAGTGACACCGGTAAATCGAACCGAGGAATCGGAATTGGAATTGGATGCTCCAAAACTAAGTATGGAGGAAGAGGACGAGTATCCTCCCTTGGTAATTAGCGATGTGCCCCAGCGACTAGTTTCTTCCCTCCACAAAACTTGGACGGAAGTCGCTGTTCAAAAACCGACTAATCGTCACGCGAAGATATTGAAGCCTAGTCCAGTCGTCCCTAATAAACCTAAGGTGGAAGAGACAAACCCGTTCTGTTTCTTGATCAAGGTCCCGAGATCTGCCGATTCGATTAGTCTTCAAGGCCAGCTCGATCGTGCAAAGCTTGAAGCTGACGAAAAGGCGAGACTCGCCGATTCTATCCAAGCCCAAATCCAAGAGGTAAGTAAAACTTTGTTATATACGAATCCTTTTTTTTTTTTAAAGAATATGCATAGTAGTATAAAACAAATGTATTTAGTATAATATATATGACTCTGAAAGTCCTGATCAATTTATAGGCCAACATTCGGATTCATGAACTTGATTATGAAAACGCCAAATACGAAGAACGAGAAGCGAGAGTCTCCATCAAGACTAAACGCATGGAGATTGATTCTCTTATGTATGTGATTACCAATGGAAATGATGCATTGTGTGTTGAGGATATAAATTCACAGGTAATTATATTATTAAGCCTTCTCTCCACGACATTTCCTGTTTTCTGTTCCTAAAGTGTAGTACAACCTTGTTGTGACTCTTGCAGCTGGAGAAATTGGAAGATCCGAAACAACACGAGACTCTTACGCCGAAGCAACAAAAGAAGATCCTTAAGGAGATCAGACAACTTAAAGAACGTCGCGAAGAATTGCTCGATTTCCTCGGTTCTGAAGATGAAATCAGGCGGGCTATTGAGCAGAGGGATGAGGCTGAAGTCCGACTGAAAGTACGCTTACGGAACATTCTAGTACTTACGATCAATTAGAGTCAATCCTTTTCTTACAGTTAAAATTCGTTTTGCAGATGTTGAGGAAGGAGCTTGATATCCTCGAAGACAATGCCGTAAGAGCCAAGGCAGCTGCTTTGGAGGCGCAGAAGAAGCGCGATGCTGAAAATGGAAACATAAACGGACTTCAAGCAAAGTTGAGAGCTGCAATCGATGCTCGTAAACTGGCGTACGCTCGCTTGCAGAGTCTGAAAAACAAACTCTCGGCAGAGGTATGCATTACTAATAAGAAGTACATTGTATATATGCTCGATGATTTATAGATCTGAATAAAAAATATACTTTGAAATCGCAGAACAAACTCTTTTCCCAGTATAAGAAGGATGCATCGGCCGCCAAAAGCTGTGCATTTTCCGGGAATAAAAAGGCGCTTCATCATTTGTGCACGAATCAGGTTGAAAAGTTGATGCAATCCTGGAATACAAGTGACAAGTTTCGCCAAGAATATGTCAAGTCCAATGTCGGGAGTACTGTACGAAGACTCGGGACTCTGGACGGCCGTTCGCTCGGCCATGGCGAAAAGCCGCCACCTGTCCTGCCTGCTCCGCAAGAGAGAGTTGATAGGATGATGATGATGACGAAAAATTCAGCAACGGAGTCAAAGCAGGAATCTGAGTTGACTAAGATGCTGAGGAGGGAGAATATCGAGACTGAAAAGAAAGAGCAACGCCGGTTGGAGGAGCTGGCCGAAGCTGAAGTTGAGGCACAGAAAAAACAAGAAGAAGAAAAAAAAGAAAAGGTGAAATCTTGTTTCCTATATCGAAATTTCCTTATTCGGGTTTTTTGTGTTGTGTTTGTTATTCTCTAAAAAACGATAAATTTGAATAATGACAGGCGAGGCAGAAGAGATTGAGGAAGAAGGAAAAAATGAAGGCTATAAAGGCTGAAAAGTCTGCAATGGATACCGATGACACGATCAAAATATGTGAAAGCGCAGCAGCAGAAAGTAGCAACGAAGGCGTAGAATTACCAGAAATTCCTCAAGGGCAGCAGTTGACAAGGAATCGGGAGTCAAAGCAGGAATCTGAGTTGACTAAGAAGGCAGCAGAGGAGATGCAGAGGAGGGAGAATATTGAGGAGGCTGAAAAGAAAGAGCAACGCAGGTTGGAGGAGCTGGCCAAAGCTGAAGTTGAGGCACAGAAAAAACAAGATGAAGAAAAAGAAAAGGTGAAATCGAATTTTCCTTATTCGGGTTTTTAGTTTTTGTTATTAGTCTCTAAAAAACGATAAATTTGAATAATGACAGGCGAGGCGGAAGAGATTAAGGAAGAATGAAAAAAAGAAGGCGAAAAAGGCTAAGGCTGCAATGGATGAAATATGTGAAACCGCAGCAGAAAGTAGCAACGAAGAAGACGTAGAAATGCCTCAAGGGCAGGTGACAAGGACATTGTCTCTGCACAATCGGAGCTGGAGAAGCTATCGGCAGTTGATGTGGACAGGCTTGATAAGCTTTCTCGTTTATATTGTCTTCTTGTTTGGTGATGTGGATGTGTTGTTGAAACTAAGAGGGCTTGACTGGCAATTCCTGAACCGGTAAATTCGCATTCAGGCTGATGTCTTATTTGGAAGAAATGTGTACAGACTACTGCTATTTCTAGGTTAAGATTGTGTTCTTAGATTAGAGGTTAAAATATGTTTTTCTTTCATTTACAATATTCTGTTTGGATTTCCCTTCTTGATCTATCAATGAACCTGTTTTTCTATCAATGCTCAAAGAAAATGACATTAATAATTTTGATGTTTTGCTCTCAAACTTTAAATATGAAGAAACGGAGGGAGTATATATGTTACTCGGACGAACATCCCAACACCCATATAATAACAAGAACATCTTACCTAACATAATAATAATAATCCCCTAAACTATAGAATATTTTTAAGTACATATACTGTTGAGGTATTTTCCCTGCGAAATGCATTGATGATCTTGTGTGTTGTGTGTTTACAGGTTTTTTATCTCCTTTGGGCTGGGAGCAAAAACGTTTCTGGTGGGCTTAAAGTTAACTGGGCTGAGATCAAAAAGGAGCTGGACCTCATGCTTGCTGGGCCGACTCAACATGGACAAGCGAGCTCAGTTGACTTCTTCAGAAGAGTGGGTGTAGTGGGCCAAGTTGTGGAGGTTCGGTTCAAGGAAGTTACAGCCCACTACAAGTGATGGATGTTATACTATATATTGAAGATCATTTTACATCATCACTACGGCTTACATTGAGGAAACCAGAGAAGAAAAATATAGAATCTCGAGTGAAGAGTTGTTGTATTTTTCTTTTATCTTTTGTGAGCAAATTTGGTTAAGTACTACGACTTTGTGTAGTCTTAACCCGTGAGCGAATTCTGTAATTATCAATGAGAAAGTTTGTGGCCTTGAGGCTATTGCGAGTTGTTCGAGTAAAGAACAACTCGTGAATTTTTTATTCCCGTTGTCTTTTTAATTTCCGCTGCTTTATTTAGTACAGGTACTTGTAGTTGCGTTTCCAGGTTCTAACAAGTGGTATCAGAGCAGTGCACTCGACTGACAGAGTGTTGATTACTGGTCATGGATACCAACTACATGCAACAACGGTTGATTGTACTCGACGGGTCAAATTACTCTCATTGGAAAGTGCGTATCAGGTGCAAGATCAAGTCCATAGATACACGCGCATGGGACAAAATCGAAGATGGTTGGGAGCATCCAATGCATGAAGATCGCGGTGATCAAGTCCTCAAACCATCTCGGCTATGGACTAAGGAAGAACGCGAAGCTGCTTGTGCAAATAAGAAAGCACTTTCTGAAATCTACGGTTCGGTGGACACCCACATGTTCAGGCTGATCAAAAACTCAAAGTCTGCAAAGGAGGCCTGGGACACACTTCAACTTCATTGTGAAGGCAACAAATCTGTTCGTGAGTCACGTCTCAGAATCCTTGCTTCCAGGTTTGAAAACTTGAGGATGGGGAATGATGAATCTGCATCAAGTTATTTCAATAAGATTTATGATATTGCTAACGAGTGTGCTGAACTTGGTGATCCCATTCTTAGTAAAACACTGGTGTCAAAAGCACTACGTACCATGAACTCAAAGTTTCTCACCAAGGTTATCTCTCTCGAGACAGCAAAGAGAACAGATGATCTCGACTTTGGTGAACTGATGAATATCATGAAGACACATGAAATGACCATGCTTGAACGAGAACAGTGTGATTCCAACGTCTCTCATGTCACGGCCCTATATGGTGAAGGAACATCTAAATCCAGGTCACTCAAAAGCCAGTCAGATGACCAGCCTGAAAGTGATGAAGAAGAATCAAACCTCTTGGAGCTGCTGAATGCCAAAAGCACTGACGACAAATTGGCACTGATCACCAAACAACTGAGTCACATGTTCAAAAAGAAGAGGTGGCAGTCCAGAGGTCAGAAGTCTGCTGACAGAAGTGATTCGTCAGACACAAAACTTGCAAGTCCAAAGTCTGAAGGATTCAAGCCAAGACCGAACAACCGAAACCTCATTGAAGGCACAAAGTCCAAAGATTACTCAACTGTTCAGTGCTATGAATGCAACGGCATTGGCCACTTTGCAAATGAATGTGCAAACACGCGCCGGAAAATGGGCAAAAAGGTGGCTTATGTTACTCTTCCTGAAGAAACTCTAAGTGAGAATGAAGATGCTGATGGTTCAAAGACTCCTATCAATGAAGAGAGTGCTCTGATGGCTGAGCACATGGATTCCGACTCAGATATGGAAGGTTATGACACTGAATATTCAAATTTGTTTTGTCTAACTTCAGTTGTGTCTGACTCAGGAAGTGATGAGATTCTAGTCACAGAACCAAGCAAACACCAAGCTGTTCCAAAAGAAGTGTATTACTCTCTCAGAGGAAAGTATAGCAAACTGAATGGTCTTAACAAAGTTCTCCAGCTTGAGAATGAGCATCACAAGTCAGATCTTGCCAAATTGGAAAGTCTTCTAACCAAGAAGGAAATGGAGCTTAACAAGACAAATGGAGCATTGATCAAGATCAAAAACAAACTTGAAGAAGCCAAAGCAACATTCAAGAGGATGAATCAAGGTAAGATAACTCTTGACGAAATTCTTAATTTGGGTATTCAAGATAACGGAAATTGTGGTCTTGGTTTTCAGAAAATTACTGATCAAGAAGACGTTCCAATCAAAGTTGAAAAAGTCAAGTCTTCAAAAGTGTCCGTCTCAGCAACTCAATTTGTTAAATCTAGTTCTTGTACTTCAGTTGTTTTCAAAGAATGTAATGAATCTTCTGTTTCTAATGAATCAAATGTTATTTCCATTCTAAACAAAACTTCTGAGACAGACAAAATTCTTCAAAATCTTTCTCTTGATCAAAAACGCGAAAAAATCTTTGTGTGTAGTTACTGTTCAGTTAAGGGACATATTAAACCTTTTTGCAAACTTAGAAAAGCTGATCTGAAAAATTCTTCAAGTTCTTCAAAAACAGGTATCACACCAACTCAAAAGACATCTGGTAAGAAATGGGTTGTGAAAACTGACCATATCTGTAATGTTGTTCTTTCAGTCTCCAATACTAAGTGTGCAGGTTCGTGGTACTTTGACAGTGGTTGTTCAAACCACATGACTGGGAATTCTAAGTTTCTCAAAGACTACCTTAAGATAAATGGAGGTACTGTTACCTATGGTAGTGGTACTAAAGGTAAAATTGTTGGTAAGGGAACGTTGAATGTTGTTGGGTTACCTGAACTCACCAAAGTGTTTCATGTTGAAGGACTACAGGCTAATCTTATTAGTATCAGTCAGTTGTGCGATGAAGGTCTTCATGTTATCTTTGAACAAGGAGCTTGTAAAGTGTTTGATAAAAGTGCAAAGTGTATCTTGACAGGTGACAGGTCAACAAATAATTGTTACACCACAGGAAATAGAAGTGCATGTAATTTTCTTCAAGTCGATGATACAACCTTGTGGCACAAAAAGCTGGGGCACACAAACTTCAAAAATCTTCAGAGACTGAGTAGATTAAATGCAGTTGTCGGACTTCCAGAAATTCACTCATGCAACGCAAGAGTGTGTGAAGCATGCCTCAAGAGCAAACAAGTCCGTACCTCACACCCAGCAACTGATTCCTCATACAGGTCAACCGCAAGGTGTTTTGAGTTACTTCATATGGACCTTATGGGTCCTATGGAGGTTGAAAGCTGGGGAGGTAAATGGTACTCACTTGTTGTTGTGGATGATTTTTCTAGATTTACTTGGATAAAGTTTCTCACCACAAAAGCTGACACTTTCAATGCTTTTAAAGAAATTTACATGAGAATACGTACAGGTCTCCAAGGCAAAGTTAGCCGACTCAGGACTGACCATGGAACAGAGTTCGAGAACTCTATGTTTGCAGGTTTCTGTACCAAAAGAGGAATCCATCATGAGTATTCCGCACCTAAAACTCCACAACAAAACGGAGTTGTTGAGCGAAAAAACCGGAATCTAAAAGAAATGGCTAAAGTCATGATGAGCTCGAAACAAATGTCAAAGAAGTTCTGGGCAGAAGCACTTAACACAGCGTGTCATGTGACTAACCGGGTTAATTTTAGACCAGGAACAACTATGACATCATATGAGATTGTGAATGGTAAAAAGCCTAACGTCAAATACTTTCATGTGTTTGGATGTGTTTGTTTCATGGTGAATGACAGGAAACACATGTCCAAGTTTGATGACAATGCTGAAGAAAGGATCTTCGTAGGATACTCCACACATAGCAATGCATTCAGAGTGTTCAATCCAGTCACCAGAACTGTTCAAGAGTCAGTTAATGTCAGATTCATTGATCAAAGTGAAAGTCCTGTTAACCCAGCAGTTGGAATGACTGATCAACAACCTACAACAACAAGTCAGTTGGTTGATGAAGATTCTATCCAAGTCACTGAAGAGGCTGGTCCAGAACAAGTTACTGAACCTCACATCACCAACTCAGATGAAGAATCAAGATCTTCAGATGATGAGACAAGTCAAACTGAATCAGATCAAGTCATGATAGAGAATACAACCAATACCAACCAACAAACTCAGCAACGTGAGGTACCAGGACATATCCGAAGAAACCATCCTTCAACTCAAATCATTGGAGGTATTGATGACAAGGTACGAACTCGAGGTAAGAGAATAAACTATAGAGATATGATAAACAATATTTGCATGTCTTCTGTCTTCAATGAAGTTCGACATATTACCTTCCTGTCACTAACTGAACCCAAAAATGTTAAAATTGCTCTTGAAGATGAATTCTGGATTAGTGCTATGCAAGAGGAACTTAATGAATTTTTCAGGAACAAAGTCTGGACACTTGTACCAAGACCACCTAATGCAAATGTTATTGGTACTAAATGGATATTTAAAAACAAAACTGATGAGTTTGAACAGGTCATTCGAAATAAAGCACGTCTTGTGGCTCAAGGTTACACACAGGTTGAAGGGATTGACTATGACGAAACATTCGCTCCAGTTGCCAGACTTGAATCCATTAGGCTATTAATTGAAATTGCGTGTCACCTCAACATCAAACTGCAACAAATGGATGTCAAGGCTGCCTTTCTTAACGGAGTGATCGAAGAAGAAGCATTTGTGGAACAACCTAAAGGATTTGAATATCCTGACCATCCAGACTATGTCTATCATCTCCATAAAGCGTTGTATGGACTGAAACAGGCTCCACGGGCATGGTACAGTTGCTTAACTGATTTCTTACTTTCATTTGGTTTCAGTCGTGGTACTGCTGATAGTACTTTGTTCATCAAGAAAAGAAACAAGGATCTTTTAATTGCTCAAATATACGTTGATGACATAGTATTTGGATCCACCTGCTCTAAAATGTTGAATGAATTTTCAAAAGCTATGTCTACTAACTTTGAGATGAGTATGGTCGGGGAGTTGTGCAATTTTCTTGGATTGCAGGTTAAACAAAAAGAAAAAGGAATATTTGTGTCACAAAGCAAGTATGCAAAGAATCTGGTTAAAAGATTTGGATTAGAAGGAGCTAAATACACCAACACTCCAATGTGTACTACAGAGAAGTTATCCAGACACATGACTGAACCCAGTGTTGATCCAACTATCTACAGATCTATGATAGGAAGTCTTCTTTACTTAACTGCAACACGACCTGATATCATGTTTAGTGTCTGTACTTGTGCCAGGTACCAATCACAACCAACAGAAAGGCACCTCAATGCTGTGAAGCGGATCATCAAGTATGTGAACTCAACAGTTGAACTTGGGATCTGGTATGACAAAGACACAACTTCAAACCTCATTGGCTACTCAGATGCAGATTGGGCAGGTGACTCAGATGAGAGAAAAAGTACCAGTGGTGGATGCTATTTTCTGGGAAATAACTTAGTCAGCTGGCACAGCAAGAAACAAAACTGTATTGCCTTATCTACTGCTGAGTCAGAGTACATTGCTGCTGGAAGTTGCACTACTCAACTTCTCTGGCTCAAAAAGATGCTTACTGATTACTCACTCAAGTCAGATACACTGGTGATGAAATGTGATAACAACAGTGCTATTCAAATGACAAACAATCCAGTCCAGCATCAACGAACAAAACACATCAGTATAAGACACCACTTCATCCGAGATCTTGTTGCAGATAAGGTAATCAAACTTGAATATGTCCATACTGAAAATCAACTTGCTGATATATTTACAAAACCCTTGACTTATGACCGACTTACTTTCCTGAAAAACTCTTTGTGTCTGGGTACCATATGATTGTGCTGTTCGGGTTGGGATCTGGTCTTGAGACTCATCTGCTTATCTGTTGTTCTATCACTGAATATCTGGTGTACCCTCACTGTCTATGCTTTCTGCTGAAAGAATTCCTGATGTCATCGTGTGTTGATCTGGTTATATCTTTCTTCCCCTGAGTAGTGAAAAAAAAAAAAAAAAAAAAAAAAAAAAAAATTAGGCGTACTCGTTGTATTGGGAACTTGGTTGATCTCACACTCGACTACAGATTAGAGTACTCGTTGACTTGGAATCTTGGCTGATTTTGGTCTCGACTACTATGCTTAGAGTACTCGTTGACTTGGGATTGTGATGATTTCGGTCTCGACTGCTTAGTGTACAGTTTTTAGGGGTACATGTTGATACGGGGACTTGACTGACCTCATTCTCATCTGCCTATTGTAGTTTGACATTGTTGACTTGGATTCTTGGGTGAGTTCCGGTCTCAACTGTGACTAAGTAGGCCTCGTTGATAATGGACCTTGGTTGGTTTATGTCTCGTCTGCCTTTCAGGGGATAAGCTGATTGTGTGATTAACTGATCGATGATTGGATTTAAGTTTCAGTGTTGTGGTACTTGATGTTTTGTGTGATAGAGTTTATCTGATGTCTCTAGTAAGATCCTAACTCGAACAGGTATGGAAGGTGGAGACCGTTGAACATGACTGGGTATATTGGATTAAGTCTTCATACTTCATGGTGTTGAAATATTCGCTTGTTTTTTAGTTAACATATTCCAGATTGATTATTTTTATCTTACGTTACTTGTGCTTTTTGATGTGTGGTTTGGATATTGGGCTGGATAACCTGTCTTTGGAGTGTACTAGTGGGCCTAGTGGACTACTGTTCAAATCAGAACCCCAACCGTCAAAAGTAGTGGGATCGTCACGTATCTCCATGATTCATCCATCCTACAACATCGCAACCGTCCATCTCTACTACTTAATGGGTTTCACCTTTCACTTTCCACTAACCCTAATTTCGTCTCTTACCTTTTACAGTAGATTCCAAGTTTTCACCATGGATCCTGCCATGCAAGCTTACTTCAAAAATCTTCTCAAAGATGAACCAGAAATCCTGGAGAAAGTCCTTTCCCTTGAACCCACACCAGATCCATCACCCACACCAGATCTCCATCTGCCTATTGTGATTCACAGGAAAGATCTTCCATCTAACATTCCTTTTGTGCAGATTTTTGATGACGGTCCACAAGTTACACTTGATGATGAAGCCATTCCCCCTGAACAAACTCAACCAGCTACAGATGCAGGCAACAACACTCCAGTAGGCACTGAACAATCACCTCTCACCAAACCCAAACGAACAAAACAACGAGTCACCACTGGTCCCTATGCACATCGCCGCAAAGCTGCTGCCAAAAAGGTCCTTTCACCGCCAAGTCGCCGGAGTGACAGGTTACACAAGCATACTTCTCAACCACCACCGGAATTTGTTGAGCCACTGGTTACTCAAGTAGACTCCTCTACCTCTGAGTCAAATAGCACTTCTCAACAGACTGATTTTGGGTATGGCTCGGGTGATCCAATATTGGAACAACAACTGCACGAAGCGGATATGAAAGCACGAGCAGAAGAACAAGCAAACTTCTATGAAGAACCACTGATAGAGGTATCCCGTAGTGTTTCTCCTGATTTTTACACTAATCTGGCTCGTGCTCATTGGCAGTGGTATGAATCACGTTTTTTCTTCCCTGAGTGCAATATCAACCTTGCTTCTTTCCAAAAATTCAATGTCTCTGAATTCCTGGTCATCTCCAAAATGCTAAAATCAGTAACTTTTGCTACCAAGTTTGCACCAAAAATTGTGAGGCAATTCTACTGCAATATCAAGGGGACAAAGCGTGAGCCTGATGACATCAACTACGGGCGTGTGTTGGTCAAAGGACGCATCTACAGATTCACTCCTGATGTTATCAACAGGTTTCTTGACCGACCTATCTCTGGATATACTACCCCAAAAGTTGATGACTGGGAGATGGCACATGTCCTTACTGCTGGTGCCGCTCATAAGTGGTTTGATGGTAACACCTTTGCCCCTACCACTACAAATCTCTCTGCCTTCCATTCAGTGCTGTTCAGGTTATGTCTCTCTAATTGGATGCCAAATACTCATAAATCATCTCTCACAGTGGAATATGCTACTTTTCTCTATCTTCTATCCACAAATAAGTCACTGGACTTAGGAGAACTCATTTACAACCGTATCCATGACTGCATTCCCAACCATGTTCAGCGAGGCATTCAGTACCCTTCCCTCATTTATGCAATTCTGGTCAACCAAGGGTTCACTTACAAGGCTGCAGAAGATGGTCCACTTTCCGAGTTACCAAAGCAACTGGACATCCATTACAGCTTTACCAAGCCTACCACAGCAAGGGTACTTGACTTACCCTGGGATCCATCAAGGAAGCTACCTCCACTGACCAAACCTCAAAACACAATGGTGCCTCTGTCAGTCTTACTTGACCACAGGAAAACCTTGGAGGATGCACTGACTCTACTGAATACTCAAATTGCTGAACTCAGTGTGTCTTCCACAGAAAGGCATCAGCAAGGGGGAGAGAGTGCTACTGAGGATTCAGGGGGAGCATCTACATGGGCTGCCAGATCTGTTCACAAGACAAAGAAAGGCAAAGGAAAAAGGGTGACTTCAGAAGGCAAAGGAAAAAGAGGATGTTCAGCTTCCAAGACCAAAGGCAAAGGGCTGCTAGATGAAGATACTGAGGAGGATGAAGAGCTGATTGAAGAAATGGAGAAGATGGAACAGAGTCAGAAGCTTAAGAGGAAGAGAGGAGCACATGAAGATGCTGATGACTTTCTGTGATGTGAAAAATGTTTTTGCTTGCTGTGATGTTGACTGTTGGTGTTTGTCTACTCAGAATCTCTGAGTGGTGTTTCTTTTGGGGATGTCAGTTTGAACAATTTGCTGTCTTTGTTTTTGTTGGCCTGTAACTTTAAACTTTGGTTTTGTTTCCTTGTTGTTGGAACAATGCAGGTTCATGTTTGTGTTTCTCCCTTGTGCAGCTATGTTTGTGTTGTTTTCTGTGTTGTCTCTTTTTGCAGGTTGGCTCAAAGTAATCACTTAGTTCAAGTTCAATGTGGCTGGCAAAAAGGGGGAGTTTGTTGAGGTATTTTCCCTGCCTCATTGAAATGCATTGATGATCTTGTGTGTTGTGTGTTTACAGGTTTTTTATCTCCTTTGGGCTGGGAGCAAAAACGTTTCTGGTGGGCTTAAAGTTAACTGGGCTGAGATCAAAAAGGAGCTGGACCTCATGCTTGCTGGGCCGACTCAACATGGACAAGCGAGCTCAGTTGACTTCTTCAGAAGAGTGGGTGTAGTGGGCCAAGTTGTGGAGGTTCGGTTCAAGGAAGTTACAGCCCACTACAAGTGATGGATGTTATACTATATATTGAAGATCATTTTACATCATCACTACGGCTTACATTGAGGAAACCAGAGAAGAAAAATATAGAATCTCGAGTGAAGAGTTGTTGTATTTTTCTTTTATCTTTTGTGAGCAAATTTGGTTAAGTACTACGACTTTGTGTAGTCTTAACCCGTGAGCGAATTCTGTAATTATCAATGAGAAAGTTTGTGGCCTTGAGGCTATTGCGAGTTGTTCGAGTAAAGAACAACTCGTGAATTTTTTATTCCCGTTGTCTTTTTAATTTCCGCTTCTTTATTTAGTACAGGTACTTGTAATTGCGTTTCCAGGTTCTAACATATACATCGGAATGTGGAACTCCTCGGGCAAGTAATTTCGATCTCCTGTTTAAGAGATGCTTTATACTGTTGGAGTCGAAATTAATTAATTTAATTAATTTTGACTTTGACTAATTTTGACTTTCTTTGGTGGAATATTTATTTTGGGAATATTTATTATTGGGAGGAGAATCCAAGATAAAGAGAGAAAAGATATTCAAGATCTACAAGATAAGGTACAAGATCTTCTAGTTATGGAAGGAGTCTTTTTACCATAAAAGACCTATTACTTGGAGGAGAAGACTTGTGTCTTATAAATAGAAGACTCACGTGGATTGAAGATAAAGAAGCTGGAGCGCCATATTTTTAGAGAGAAAAATTTCCAGCACACGTTTTTATTTTTTAGATATTTATCCGAGTATTAACTATTCAATCTCGTGATTGTTTAGTCTTTATTTATTTTTCTCGGATTATTTTGTATTCACGATTATAGTGAAAGTTTATTGCTTTTGAAGCAGCTTGGTAGGTTGTATTGATTAATACAACTTACGAAGATTATATCCTTGTTCGTTTCGTTTTCCAGTTGCTGTACTTTTTACTATTTCCGCTGCATAACTGAATCTGCTGTTCTGTGGCAGCAGTACTCAATCTGTTGTTCTCTGGACAGCAGAACTTAAACTCGTTACACTGACTGACTTTTCTGTTTTCAGCACGTGGACTGCGAGTCGACCTCTTTTTCAATTGGTATCAGAGCGGGTCACTTGACATACGAAGTGAGATCCGTGCAGTCGACTCAACATGGATTCAAGCTACTTGATTCGTACTATTGTGCTTGATGGATCAAACTATTCCCAATGGAAGGTACGTACTCGTTTAAAAATTAAATCTATTAACTCACGTGCTTGGGATGCAGTTTAAGACGGATGGGAACATCCGATGCATGATTATCGTGGAGACCAAGTTCACAAGCCCTCGAAGCTATGGACGAAGGATGAACGAGAAGCTGCTTCCGCTAATGAAAGTGCGTTGACTGAACTCTTCAGTTCAGTTGACATACACATGTTCAGACTGATCAAGAACTTCAAATCAGCAAAGGAGGCTTGGGACACGTTGCAGAACCACTGTGAAGGAAACAAATCCGTGAGACAGTCTCGACTGAAAGTTCTCACAACTAAGTTCGAGAACATCAGAATGGGAGAAGACGAAACTGCAACAAGTTACTTCAAGGCGATGTACGACATTGCCAATGAATGTGCTGAACTCGGAGAACCAATTTTGAACAAAACTCTTGTGTCCAAAGCTCTTCGGACGTTGTCATCAAAGTTCCTTGACCAGGTAAAAACTATCGAAAGTACTAAAGTTGCAGGTGACATCGAGTTTTCTGAGTTGGTGAGCAAGATCAAGTCATATGAAATGACAGTACTAGAACGAGATAGAGACTCAAAAGTCTCGGGACTTCCCATAAACGTTACTGTACTAAGACAGAATGTTGAGTCCAAAGGCGTCTCAACACATTCAGGAGGTTCCAAGTCATCAAGTCAGGAGACTGAAGAGGAATATGAAGATGATGCAGAGTTGCTGGAGCTAATGAACTCAAAAACTGGTGACAAACTTGATTTGTTGACTAGACAGATAACTTATTTGTTTAAAAAACAGTTACAGGACCGGCGAAATCAAAAGAGACAAATGCGAGAAGGAAGCCTACAACGAAGTTCATACGCTCAGCAGACGACTCCTAAAGGACCTAGACGTTCACTCAGCATCTCAGGTCAGAACAGTCACCCAACCATCAAGTGTAGAGCATGTAAAGGCTCTGGTCACATTGCCAACGAGTGTCCCAACACATTGCGCAAGCATGGGAAACCCGTGAGTTTCATAACGTTTAGTGATGGTGAAGCATCATCTGATGAAGAACTGTTCAGTCCTACGACTGAAGAAAGTGCATTGATTGCGCATGTTGGTGAGAGAACACTGTCCGATGATGAATGGTCTGATGACTCAACAATATCAGAAACTTGTGTCAGGTATGATGATGATTACTCAAAACTATTTTGCTTAAATGCTGCTTGTGATGAATCAGGTGATGAAAAAGAAATTTCTCAAGAGAAGACGGTTCATATTCTTTTTGAACTTAAAGAATTGCATGATAGTCTTCGAGAAAGGTATAAAAAGCAATGTAAGGATTTTTTTATTGCTTCGGTCTGAGAACACATCACAAAAAGAAACTCTATCAAGACTTGAAAGCATGCTGACAAAAAGGGATTTTGAGTTGGCTAAGAAGGAACAAGAACTGAACAAGACTAAAAACAAGTTGGAGGAAGCAAATGCAACATTCAAGAAGATGAACAAAGGTAAAATCACTCTTGATGAATTGTTAGTTATGGGACATGTTGATAAATGTGGTTTAGGGTTTCAAAATAATGATGATGAAGTACAAAACCGGAAAATTTCAAATGCTGTTTTCTCAAAAGTTGTCTCTGCAAATGGAAAATCTTTTGTAAAAGCTGGTACTAGTACTTCGTCTGACATATCTAGTCCCAATACTTCTGAACTTGTTAGTGAACATCAAGTTGTTACTGTTGTCTCAGCAAATGAAAATTCTTTTGTAAAAGTTGGTACTAGTACTTCGACTGACATAATTAGTTTCAGTACTTCTGCTACTGAACATCAAGTTGTTACTGAAAAACAACAAGTTGGTACTAAACAAACCATAAAGAAAAGGAAGTATATTTGTCATTACTGTTTTGTACCAGGACATATTAAACCTTTTTGCAGGATAAGAATGAGAGACAATAGAAAAAGAATTTTGAACAATTCTGGTTCAGGTACTAAAACTGAGATGAGTACAGGACATGCCAACAAAGCCTCAAACCCTGTTCAGAGACCAGAATTTGTTTGGGTACCAAAATCCATTTTGTGTAATAATGCACTAACAATTTCTAAATCAAAGTTTGCAGGTGCATGGTACTTTGACAGTGGTTGTTCCAGTCACATGACTGGTAACAAAAACTGTTTAGTGGACTACACTCCTTACAACGGAGGTTATGTAACTTACGGTAGTGGTGGTAAGGGTAAGATTATTGGTAAAGGAGTTTTGAATGTTCATGGTTTACCTAATTTGACTAATGTATTTCATGTCAAAGGACTAAAATCAAATCTGATAAGTGTCGGTCAACTTTGTCATGATGGTTTAAATGTGAAGTTCAACAAAGAGTCTTGTGAAGTGTTTGATGAAGGTTCTAAGTGTCTTATGAAAGGTGTTAGGTCACTGAATAATTGCTATTATGCTGGAAACACCATGTCTACTATTTTGCAGGTAGTTGATACAACAGTTGGAGAAACTGTTCCAGTACCTGTTGCAGAACATGTTCCAGTACCTGTACCAGTACCTGTTGAAGAACATGTTCCAGAACCTGTTGCAGAACCAGCTGATGACTTACCTAATGCAGTACACGACGCTTCATATGATGACTCAACTAATGATGAACCAAGATCAATAATCGAAGAACCTGATGCTGCTGATGGTCATTCAACTTCAGATTTTGTGTGTGGAGATGGCCTGAAAGGAAAACAAGTTCGAGTACCACACACTGTAGACTCAACCAGGAGGACAACGCTGATGTGTACTACTGAAAATCTCACAAGACATGAAGGTGGTACTGACACTGACAGAATGATGTGCAGACAGAAGACTAGAACGGACAATGAATCCACGAAGATCAAATCAAGTTCCAGGACAGAACATTTGAACGTTGTCAACCGAACAAACCACTATAGTACTTCAGAAGTCAACAACCGACGTCACTTCATCAGAGATAGTGTTGCGAAAAAGGTAATCAAATTAGAATATGTCAATACAGAAAAACAACTTGCTGATATTCTAACAAAGCCTTTAAGTTTTGAGAGGTTTTCGACACTAAGGAAATCTCTTTATCTTTGCACCGCATGAAGTGATCGAGGAGGTTGAGTCAACATGAGTACTGACTGGTATGTATTCTGGTCTAGTGACTAATCAATTTTTATGTTCAGTTCAGTTGAGAATTCGAGGTCTTAAAAATTTCGCAAAGAGATGAAAGTGTTATTATTTCACTCTTGATGTATAACTTGCTTGCATATCATATTTCTACACCGTTCGGTACCAGAGACAAAAAAAAAATCAAAAAAATCAAAAAAAAAAAAAAAAAAAATCAAAAAAAAAATCAAAAAAAAATAAAAAAAAAAATGTCTCTGAAAAACCGAGTGTAGAATTAAATTTATGTATTGATGAGCATCGGAGTTGATTTTCTCGCTTATTGGACTATTCACCATTCAATATGCTGAACTCGGCATAACTATTGTTTAGTTGCTGAACTAGTATCATTTGGTTTTCGGCCATTGTTGACTCGACATGGAATGTGGTGAGTTGTGTGTGCACTGATAACTGAGTTCTCTCTAAGTGTTTAAAACTTTTGATCTTCTTGATTGCCACGTTAGTTGTCTTCAATTTTCTTTCTGCTTGGTATATTTGATATTTGATTATTCGATTTCTCTCCATTATCTCCCAACCCATGTTTTGTGAAGTGTGGTTCTTGTACGTGTTCGACCAGTCTCACATCAAGGGGGAGTTTGTTTTCATGAGTTTTGTGACTGGTTTCCCAGTTCCTGTTTTTCATGTGTTGTGTGACTGGTCTGCCACCAGTTCCTGTTCTGACTCACCTGATGAGAGCACTGTTCCTGTTTAGTACACTGTGTGTATTTTTCCCGTTGAGTACAGAGACCGCAGTTCGTACAGAGTTCCCAGTTCCCAGTTCAAGACCTGCTGCAAGAGTTCCCAGTTCCCGAGTACCAGTACTTAGTACGACGCCAGCTTTGCAGGGGGAGTTTTACGACTTCACATGAAGTTTATTCTCGTAGGGGGAGCGAAGTTGATCACATTTGCCAAGAGAGTTCATATCTGTAGGGGGAGTCGTCTCGACAGTACTCCAAGAGGAGAATTGACATCGAAGAGTTGACGACACCTTCAGAAAGACAAAAAGGGGGAGTTTGTTGGAGTCGAAATTAATTAATTTAATTAATTTTGACTTTGACTAATTTTGACTTTCTTTGGTGGAATATTTATTTTGGGAATATTTATTATTGGGAGGAGAATCCAAGATAAAGAGAGAAAAAATATTCAAGATCTACAAGATAAGGTACAAGATCTTCTAGTTATGGAAGGAGTCTTTTTACCATAAAAGACCTATTACTTGGAGGAGAAGACTTGTGTCTTATAAATAGAAGACTCACGTGGATTGAAGATAAAGAAGCTGGAGCGCCATATTTTTAGAGAGAAAAATTTCCAGCACACGTTTTTATTTTTTAGATATTTATCCGAGTATTAACTATTCAATCTCGTGATTGTTTAGTCTTTATTTATTTTTCTCGGATTATTTTGTATTCACGATTATAGTGAAAGTTTATTGCTTTTGAAGCAGCTTGGTAGGTTGTATTGATTAATACAACTTACGAAGATTATATCCTTGTTCGTTTCGTTTTCCAGTTGCTGTACTTTTTACTATTTCCGCTGCATAACTGAATCTGCTGTTCTATGGCAGCAGTACTCAATCTGTTGTTCTCTGGACAGCAGAACTTAAACTCGTTACAGTGACTGACTTTTCTGTTTTCAGCACGTGGACTGCGAGTCGACCTCTTTTTCATATACAATATTTTTAAGTACATATACATCGGAATGTGGAACTCCTCGGGCAACTAATTTCGATCTCCTGTTTAAGAGATGCTTTTTAAATGTTGAAACGAATCACTTTTGAATTCCCTTCAAAACACTTTCAAAGTCGAAGCAACATCAGTAAGCTGTAAGAGGCTTCTTCGTCATCTTGCTCTACAATCCTGTGATGTTTGAGGTTCTGATTGTTAGAAAACATCACTAAGCTGGAAAAACAATTATAAATATTTCAATATTTTTAATTATAAATATAAAAAAAAAATAGTTAAACAAAATTTTAATATTTTTAAATAAATTTATCAGGAGTATATTGTAATTTTATTGTAGGGGAAAAAACTTGAATATGAATATTTAAAAAAACTAATAATTTAAAGATTTTTTTCTTGTAAATTAAAAAAAGTTATCACAAATTTAAATCGAATAAAAAATTAAGAAAATCAAGAATTCCATAATTAATTCTTAATTTTTTTTAATAATGTGCTCTAATTTTTTTAAGAATTACTTTATCGGAGAATAATTAAGAAGATTTAAGATTTTTTTTTATGTGACATTTGAAATTTGTCACCTTAACTTAATAAAATTTAATATTTGTTACATTTGGATAAATAAGATTTTTATTGGAAACTAGAATAATTAAGTTGACAAATTTAAAAATTGTTGTTGAAAAATATAGTATAATTACGATAAATAAAAATGAGATTTCTTGAAAAATATATAATAATTAATATAATTTTTTTTAAAACAATAAAATATTTTTTTGAATATATATATTGGACTTTTGGACTTTTAACATAATAATTTATTTTAAGAATGAACCCCTTAAATAAGAGAGAGATTAAATAAGAGAGAGAGTCCTGGATAGTCAATCCTGAGCCCTAGATAAAAGGACAAATAAATATTTTTTTGAAGTTAATGTTAACCAATTTTAGTACAATTCAATTAAGATCGATTCAATTCATTATAAATTCATACCTTGTTTAGCTGGATTTGATTAAATTAATTAAAAATAAAATATATAAAAATTATTTGAATCAATAATTTCTTTTATATAATTTACGTACTTAGTCTAATAATATTATTAATATTTTTAAAAAATATTATTATTTTTATAAAATAAATTTAATTTAATTCACTTCAGTTTAGTTTAGATCCATCTATTTCAGTTCAGTTTCATTCATTCATTCAGTTAAGTTTATATTAATTCAGTACATTTTTCACTTCATTTCATTTCATTTCAGTTCAATTGATTTTAGTCCAAAAAACAAGTCATAAGTCGGGTTTCACTATAAGTTGGTTTCACTGTACTTGAGTTTCTTCGTACTTTCATTGTTACAATTAGCCAATTTTCCAAAATTTGACAGTTTTATAATTGTAATAATTAATGAAATTTCTTGTTAAATACTGCACCATATTGTGAAATCAGGGTCAAGTCACGCGCCATTGTGAAAAATCAGGATCAAAGTGACATGAGTATTTAGATAATCGAAATGAGGAATTGGGTATTGTGACTGAAAAATTAATTAGTAGGAATTTTAATCAACCAGTTGATATAAAAAATCATAGTACTAATTAATTTTTGAACATAACAAATTGAAGAAATGAATTAAGAATTAGAGTTATAAAGAAGTACAACCAAAATAATTGATTATGATTTAGGGCATTTTAGTGAAATCGTGATTTGTGCAAATGGATTTTTTTTTATGTTATGAATTTTAATTTTAAAAATAAAAATTATATAAATTTAATGTGCAATTAATTAAATAAATGTTAGCCCTACACATAATTGGGAAGTGATACTCGGAATATATAATTAAACAAATTGTTTTTTTTTATGTTTAACTATATAGTATATTCCTAGGGCCTAGAGCGTGTTTATCAATGTTTAATATTTCCCAATACAATATCGTTTTAGGTCTACTTTCCTAATCTTTCTCTAACTTCAAATTCCCTTTTTTTTAATCTATATATATTTTTTAAAATCGACAATCGACCAGGAATAGGATTGAGTAGCTCTATATAAATCCACAACCCCTACCAAAAGTTTATCCAACACAACGACGACTCGAAGAAATTACCCTCGCAAGTGCCAACTAACTATGGTATGTAACTATATATATATATACTATATTATGTTTTATTCTGATGAGTTTACATTTGCTAATATTGAATCTCTTTATTCAAAGCTCTGAATGCTTTCTTCAGGATCAAGTCATGACACGAGTACCCGATAATCGAACCAACAATATGATCCACGAGTATCCTCCCGATTCAATTCATCTAATTCAAGGCCAGGTCGATCGCGCAAAGCTCGAATTTAACGAAAAGTCGAGACTCGCCCATGCTGTTCAAGCCGAAATCAAAGAGACAAAAGTTAGTCATGTCAATATATACAAATTCCTTTTTTTTTTTTTTAAACACAAATATTTATACATATGATTCCACCACCATGTACAGTTCAACATTGGGGTTTATGAAATTGATTATGAATTCTCCACACAAGGAGCCCGAAAATCGAGAAGCTCGATCGAGTCAATACGCACGGAGATGAACTCTCTTACGCATGCGATTACCAAGGCAGAAGTCCGACTGAAAGTAAGGGAACGATCAATTATAGACTCCGTCTCCAATGCACTTTTTCTTACCATGCATGTACGTAAAGGTTAATTAATTGAATTCGTTTTGCAGATGCTGAGGAAGGAGCTCGATATCCTCCAATACAATGCCGTAACTGCCGAGGCACTTGCTGCGGAGGCGCAGAAGAAGTTCGATGAGGAAAACATAAGCTTGAACGAACTTGAAGCAAAGTTGTGTGCTGCAAGCGATGCTCGTCAATCAGCATATGTTCACTGGAAGAGTCTGCAGAAGAAACTCTTTTCCCAGTACGAGGATGAGGCGCTTCACCTTTTGTGCTCGGATCTCGTAGGTTTCGTCGGTATAAACTAGCTCTTCGACCTTGTAACTTTAAATATGACCTCTCTGATGAGTCTGAATTTTCTTAGGTTGAAGAGTTGATACAATTCTGGAACACAAGTGACTTTGACTTTGATCCACAAGAGAGAGTTGATAGGATGATGACGAAAAAGTCAAAGCAGGAATCCGAGTTGACTATCGAGGAGGCTGAAAAGAAAGAGAAACACCGGTTGGAGGAGCTGGCCAAAGCTGAGGTTGAGGCACATAAAAAGAAAAAAGAAAAGGTGATGAAACTGTGTTTTCTGTATTGAATTTTCATTATTCTGTTTTTTTATTAGCCTCTAAAAATGATAAATATGAATAATTAATGACAGGCGAGGCGGAAGAGATTGAGGAAGAAGGAAAAATTGAAGGCTAAAAAGGCTGCAATATTGGATGCCAATGACATGATCAAAATTTGTGAAACTGCGGGAGAAAGTAACAACGAAATTCCTCAAGGGCCGGTGACAAGGACAATATTGTCTGTTGTACAAGAAAAAAAGAAGGCTAAAGAGGCTAAAGCTGCAATGGTCCCTCGAAGCTATCGGCAATTCTTGATGTGGACAGGGTTCATAAGCTTTTTGGTTTATTATGTCTTCTTTTATGGGGATGTGGATTTGTGGACAGGCAAACGTCGTGTATAGAAGTTAATATATGTTGTGTTCTTAGCTAGATTACAAGTTAAAACATATGCATGATGT
This sequence comes from Euphrasia confusa, assembly GCA_954870475.1. Classification (NCBI taxonomy): domain Eukaryota; kingdom Viridiplantae; phylum Streptophyta; class Magnoliopsida; order Lamiales; family Orobanchaceae; genus Euphrasia; species Euphrasia confusa. Next base: position 4,610,912 of record OX940955.1, on the reverse strand, counting down.
CTTCTTTTATTTTACAATATTCTGTTTGGACTAAACTCGTCTTGACAGTAGATGAACATGTTGCGATTGGTTGATCCAGAACCTTTTAACCTTATATATAAGGTGATTGGTTGATCCAGAACCTTTTAACCTTATATATAAGGTACAAAGATAAAGATATATCCCAACACTCATATTAATATAACACATTTTTTTATTACATTTGAAGCAAATTTGTGTTCATTGCCTGGTTCAGTTTTAATTATGGGAAAATAGGTCTAAATATACTTTTAGATATAAGTTTTCTTCTTTCTTACACCTTCATTTAAATTTTTGTCTTCTATACCCTAACACCCTCAGAAACAGGCTAATAGACATCGGTTATTAGCAGATGTCTATTAATTTCCTGACTGATGTGTAGGTAGAATATGTCTATAGTAGGCCTACTTTAGACATCAGTTTATACCCGATGTGTGTATAGTGTATAGATATCAGTTAGTAGAACCCCGACTGATGTGGTTGAATGTCAGCACATCTGTCAATACCCGATACAGAATCCAGCCGAAATAGCCGATATCTAAAGTACCGTTTTAACATCAGTTGTTTGTTCAAAAAACGATTTTATTGTGACTACTCATCTATTTCTGTCAAATTCGACTGATGTCGTATATATGTTAATACATCTATTTTTTTCGATAAAGACGATATCATAACACATAAATTGCACCAAATATAATATTAAAAATTTCAAATATTCATAATATTCAATATCCAAAATGCAACAATTATCTTTCCAAAATGTCGAAATATTGTTAGGTATATACTACACTGTCATCCACAGGTTTTGGGCCTCCACAAGACCTCGACACTGATTCAAACAGCTTCTCAATCTCCGGCTCACACATTGTGAAACTCCGACTCCAGAAGTTATACCGGCTCACACCTTGTGAAACTCCGACTCCAGAAGTTATACCGACTCCCTAAACCCTAAACCCTAAACCCTAAGAAATGAAATGTTTTAGAAGACATGACTATGGAACAAGAAATGGAGGGATAAACAATTATTAATATCTTTACTTTGATGAGCTCGATAAATGTTATCAAAAGACCCCAAGGACGAGGCATATTGACTATCAGACGTTCTAGCAGGACCCGAGTGATTTGCTCCTGGATTATTTCCTGCTCAATGTAGAATGAAACAATAAAAAATAGGCTATAGTTTTATTTACAAATAGGGCTGGCAATTAATTGGCTTTAGTATCACCATGAGAAATTAAGGAGAAAAATTCCAAAAGAAGCCACACATACGCACCTGGTTTGATTCGGCGAAGAGGTAAAAGAGGATGAAAGCGAAGTAGTGTGTGTGGTTGGTGAGATAACCTAATTGGTTGGCAACAACGTTGAGGAAAAGGTAGTGGCCCTCAGTGTCCAGCTCCATTATCAATGCCTGGAATATGTCCAAGGCAGCACTAACAAGGAACGAAGTTATATTAGCCATTGACTACGAATGAGATGAGGTTCTTGCTTGCAGCTGCTGAATAGCCTACACAGACAAATAAAATAATAAATAAAATGCCCTTTTTGATTCTACTAGTGCCTAAAATGCCCTTTTTGATTAATTAAATATTAACTGAAGAACACATCATAAATAATCTTTTTATTTCGTTAATATCTGGAAAAAAGTTAGACAAGAACAACACAAAATTAATAAATTTTAGGAAATAAAAAAGAATTATGTATGAACATTAAAATAGTATATTAAACCACAAAGTGGTGGCGGTGTGAAACTCGTAGGCAGTAAATAAACACAGTAAAATGCGCTGCTTAGACAAGGCAGTGTTCTGCAGCAGAACAGAGTATGCCGCAGTCTGATGCCTTGTACGTACGTTCATTTTACGTGATTTACTTGATTTAAGTATTTTATCCAGATTAATCAGATTGTTTAAATGATAAAATTATATGTGATATATGTATAAGAATTGCAGCGGAATTAATAAAAATAAATCATTTCGAACGAAGACACACACGTACGAAAAAATAAAAAACACAAATTTAAATCTTTGTATGTGTATTTAAATTATACACATACGAAACGGCCTTACGGCCAGAAACTTTATTAAAGAACGAGTCTTTACAAAATGATACTCTTGGATTTACAAATGATTTTACAAAGGCTATACACATGTATGCCTTCGTATTAATCGTATCCGAAGAGTATGAACAATCAACAACAAAACCTAGCAACTACTGTATTACACCTATTCTAAGCCTACGATCATCAGCATAAACAAAGAACACTCCCAGAGACGAGAGGTACACGGCACGAAGAACTTCACGGTTGAAGTCTTCGGCTCTAAAGCTGATCGATCGATCTAGAGAGGAAATGGAAGTGTATAAGGTGTAATTGTGTTGTATGAAATTTGAGTAAATGCAGCTGGGACGTCCTCTATTTATAGGTGAGAGTCTCCAACTGATTTCCTTGATTTGCTAGGTCAACAATCGGTTGAGAGATTCCAGGGCAGGCTGCTTTGACTGCTGCCGCAGGATGCCTTCTAAAGTTCTTCTGGAATCCACTGCCACAGTGCAATGCCTTCCATACTGTCTTGACTTCAGCATTCTCTTGCCCTTCTATCATGTTTCGCTTGATTCTCTTAACTCAACCTCTTGTCCATGCCTTGCACTGCTGCGGCATAACTCTGCCTTACTGTGATGCGGCAGAAATCTTCTATGTTGATTGTTTTTCCAAGCACGTTTCAACTAATGAACTATGCTAAATCAAATCACCAATTATGACAAGTTATTACAACAATTAAATTGTGAAGAAAGAAGAAAACAAATAAATATGTTAACGAAACAATTTCTGCCTAGATACATTTAAGGCATTGTAATGCTCAAACATATTTATCTTTACACGGTGGTTGGTGGTTGGGAGAGGCGACGGCTGTTGGAGTGGATGAATCATACCGTGCGGGAGAGTGCGATGTTGGTCGATTAGATGATGCGCTGGCTTGGGGCCAATCGGAGCCAGCGCTCGCGCGGGCTGGTCGATCTTAGGCGGCGCAGGCGGCCTGCTATATCGGAATCTATCTCATAAAAAATGATTAATTTTTGTTCTTGGTAAAAAATGTTTTAAAATCAAGATTAATCAGTGAAATTCGGAGAAGAAGATGATATGATAATTCGAACCCAAATTGGGTTTATTTTCTTATGGTTTCTATTTTGTTAGATTTTGAATTCGCAGGTTAATTTATTTTCTATAAAAAAAGATACATTAATTTTTATTCCGTGAAATTTGGGGAAGAAGACCCTGGGACGATTGAGAAATTTCGTGAAGGGGTATTTTTGGTAGATATCACTAAAAAAGTGTAAAAATAAAGTTTGTGTATAAAAAAGTTTTACTATACTAAAATGTCTATTTTTAAAATTTCTCCCATTAATTATAGTTTAATTACATTTAATTAATGTTTTTATTAAATATTTTATTTTATTAATATTTTTGTTAGTTTATAGAACATGTTAATTACTAGTCCAGTAGTCCTGTTATATATTCAATTGTATTTTCATACTATAATTTAATTATTTTAATTGGTGTAATGAAATTATTGACGATTATCCTCCCTTGGAAGTGCCCCAAGTTTGTCTCCATAAAAGTTGAATGAAATATTTTGTTCTTTGCTTCGTCATGGTTTAGGCACATTTACAGTTTCCCTTGATTTGGTTTGTACAATTTTCCTTGTTTAACATGTTCAATATTGTTTTGGTGATTTATCATTGGACTTAAAAATCTTTTTGTATAGTTGAGTGAGTTTTTATCTTTATAGTAACACTTTTTCGATTGGGTTTGTTACAAAGAGCTTCTTTAGTGTAATTTATTTGATTGAATTAGTTTACATGAATAAAAAAATTTGTCTTAGTTTGATAAATCTATATTTTTGTTTTTATATAAATATATGAGAATACTACCGTAAATTTCTTAAATTTGAATGTATCGTACATTTATAACATAACCAATAAACTAATGACACTTCAATTTTTTATTATATACTCTACCACATATGATTACAACTTAAATTAATTTTCTACTTGATAAATATTCCTTCCGTCCCATGACTGTTTGCCAAGTTGGTCAACTGTTCTCTTGTTTGACCGTCGATTATTTATGATAAAAAATATATAAAATTATTAAAAAAATACTAAAATAAAATTTACTCTATAAATTTTATTTTAATATTTTTTAAATAATTTTTATATATTTTTTATCATAAATAATTGACGGTCAAACAAGAGAACAATTGACCAGCTTGGCAAACAATCGTGTGACGGAGGGAGTATAAGTTACTCCTTCCATCCCCTTAGATAGTGCATAGAGAAAGATGCACGTAGATTAAAAAAAAATAATTTTTTGTGTGTTTAATAATATAAAGTAGGGGTATAATAGGTATTGATGTGTAAGTAATAAAGTAGTTAGTTGAAAAAGTAGTGGTATAAGAGTAAATAAATGTGTATTGAGAGGATAAAGTTGTGAAAAGACATTCCATTTATGGAATGTGCACTGTTTTAAGGGATGAACTAAAAAGGAAAGTATGCATTGTTTTAAGGGATAGAGGAAGTAACTATTAATAAAATATAAAATATTTTAATAAAGTTATTTAAAACAAAAAAAAGTTTATATACTTAATTAATTTAATTAAATAGTATAAATAATTTAATTATATGCAATAATTTTTCTTTTTTTTTCAAATATAGAGCAAAAAAATTCTTCTTATTGATTTTTTTTCCAAAATATATAAAAAAATAGCTTAAAAAAAATGTTTGCAAAGATTTTTTCTTCTTATTTTTATTAAATTAATTCGTAATATTTTTCTTCTTATTATGTAAAACTAATTTGCAAATTTTTAAAAAAAAATATTAAAAGAAAGATTTGAATTCTTATTTTTATAAAAATAATAAGCAAATCTAGAAAAAAAAATATACACTAAAATTTTTTATTCATATTTCTTTAAAAATAATTTATAAATTTATAAAAAGAAAAAACATATAATATGTCAATATCTACCAAAAAAATACATACAAGCGTAAAGATTTTTATTCTTATTTTTTAAAAATAATTCATAAAGTTATAAAAAGATAATAACATAAAATATTACCGCATTGTTAAGTTAAAGACTTATAGGACAATAGTCTGCTGATACTTTCTCTTTCGTCGAGCCCCGAGCTTGTGATCCTCCTTTGAGTGTGGATTCAATTGGATGAATATGTCAAGTCAAGGAAAACGTAGGTAGCAGCAAGGATGGTGCATCGCCTATTTCTCGTTCTCGCTCGGGAGCCAAAACGAACACGCCTGCTACCTATTGTACTGGACCTTCGACCAGGTTAATACAAGATTCTTTCATAAATTTAACGGTTTATATTAAATAATTAAATTTAAAGGTTGAAATTGAATGAAATGTACCTAAAGTGAATGTACCTAAAGTGAATGTACTGTAGAAGCGTCATATGACATTAATTTTCCTTTAATTCGTTAAAATCAATTATGTTACAGCCGTTCAATTTGATAAATTTGTATTTCTGTCTCACTAAAAATATTTAATTTTTTTACACGATTGTTAATAAATAATGATTTTTTACACGATTGTTAATAAATAATGAATTTTATGCTTGCAATAAATTTGTGTGGTTGTAAATTAATTTATTTAGTAAGTAATCAAACGTGATAAAAATAGAATTTATTTAAGTAATCAAATTGGACATCAAAAACCCTATCGAGTAATTTCCAAAAAGAACAAATTGAAATATGTTATGAATATTATTATATTATAGTCAATGACTTGTTGGCTAAGTCAGAAACCCTAGATTGTATTATATATAAAGGGTCTCCCCATATGAATGAATACAACAATTTACAACAATTCACAAGAATTCACAACAATTCTATTGAGTTTATAACACGTTATCAGCACGAAAGCTCAACCGCGATCTTCATCGAATTCTACCCATCCAAGATCCGAAATATCAAGTAAGAATTTATATTTATATTTATTAATAATTATAAATATATCTACTTCCCATCCCTTCTTCTTAAATTCTAATGTCCCCGAAGAACATTATAATCTGATATTCCTGAAGTAATATCATATGTTCCCGAAGAACATTATAATCTGATATTCCTGACATAATATCATATGTTTCCGAAGAACATTATAATCTGATATTCCTGAAGTAATATCATATGTTCCCGAAGAACATTATAATTTGATATTCTTGAAGTAATATCAAATTAATTATGTTTAATAAATCAATTAAAATTTTTAATGTTCCTGAAGAACATTATGTTATGATATTCCTGAAAAAATATCAAATTTAAAAAAAAAAATTAAATATTCATGATAAACATCGTGATATGATATTCCTGTAGAAATATCAATATCAAATTGATTATGAGTATATACTAATAATCTCGAATAATATCTTTGAAAATTTACCGTGAAAGATCCACTATAGCTTTGTGGAAAGATTTAAAAGAAAGATACGATTACCTGAAGTTGATCGTACTACCAAAACGTGGTATGATTGACTCCACATTGGATTACGAGATTTTAAATATGTTGAGACATATAATTAAGCTATCATGAAATCCAACTCACAAGTTTGAGTCACATTATAATTTGATATTTCTGAAGTAATATCAAATCAATTATTTTTAATATATCAGTTAAATTGAATGTTCCTGAAGAACATATACTCGTGTTTTAAATATTATAATGATCGTTCTGGAAGAACATCATGATTTGATATTATTCGATAAATATCAAATCAAATTGCTCCCGTAGTAGCAATAAGTTTGGAAATATCAAATTAAATTGCTCCCGTAGTAGCAATAAATTTTAAATGTTCCCAAAGAATATTATGATACGATATTCCCGCAGAAATATCAAATCAAATTGTTTGTCGTGTATCAATTAAACTTTAAATATTTTAAATCGATATTGATATTCAAACAAATAATACAAAATATTCTTGAAAGAGTATTTTTATTGATTGCTCCCGAAGAAGCAAAGTTCAAAACATCAAATATTTTTAATAAAGTTACATCTCGTGATACTCATAGTGAAACATCAAATCGATTGTTCTCTTGAAACAATGATTATATGAATTATCCCTGAAGGATATATTTTGAAAATCGAGAATAAATGTATTGTGTGACGTGTTATTCCTGAAGAATACACAATTGATTTATTAAATTTGAATATTCCTGAAAAATATTTTATTCGTCAATAAAATTTGAATGACACAAATATTTTGATTCCCGAAGGATCATCGGTAATGATCCCCTAAGGATCATTGATAAAACCTAATATTTTGATCCTGAAGGATCATTGGTAAAGATATTGTATCCCCGAAGGATCGTTGGTAAAGTTATGCAAGTGATAACATATTAAAAGTTGGCTCCGGAAGAGCTTTACTAATTATCCCCACGAGTACTATAAATGTACTTAAACATGAAAATGATGCATATCATGATTGTGCGTGGAAATGAATAAAACATTTCTCATCTGCGAATAAATTTTATATATGCAAGTTATATTCATATCACCACTAAAATGTATTTTTTTATGAACGGGCATAATATATCGAGCCCACGATCCAGAAGATCGAGTTTATAGCAATTACGCTGATTTGCATATGTAAGGAAGATCATTTCTCGGCATTAGGGGGAGATAAGAATATAAAGATATAAATGCCGAGAAATTTCATGGAATGAAAACGATCTTTAAATCTAGATCCACGCACCAATCAATTGAACCCGAAGTTCATGAAAATAAGTAACTTGCAATATGCAGCAAGTAATCTGCCAAATTAATGAAGGTGTGACAAAATCACATATATTTGTGATAAATGAACTATAAGAGTTCAAATACCAAAGAGATCAACTCAAATGTTGATTCTAATATACGCCTGAAGCGTAGTAGATCGATCTTAAGATATAAAATAAATCCGCGGAAAAACAAAGAAATTAAGTCACCCTCAAAATCTCCTGAAGAGAGTTAGATGGAAATCCTATTGAAAAAGCATATGCACATGATAATAAAAAATCGTGGGATTGCGGAACAACCAAATTAAATATTTTGGGAAATGATGAAAGATTTGGTTGATAGAATGAATTGTCATCAACATGGAAAAAGTCGTCAACGACATATTTGCCTCAAGAGTTGCTCTAGAAAATTTGGATCCAAAACTTAAATCAATGATAGTGTGCCAGCAACACTCGGAAAATAAGAAACGAGCAATTGAGGCTGAGCATGACTCGCTAAATAAAAGAGATATTTTGACTCTATAATACAAACCTCAAAATATTATCCCAGAAGGATATATGTGGGTGTTCGTACGAAAAACGAGCAATGATGTGGTGAGATATAAAAGCGAGATTAGTTGCTCAAGAGTTTTTCGCAGAAACTCGATGTTAATCAAATATTTTTGAAAGATGACATTAAGTTCCGCTACTTTACACTTCTGGCAGCAACAACGATAAATATAAATATGCACAAATGTATGATTTGACTATCTAGAAGTCATTAGAAAGATACATGCATGAAAATCCTATATGGATTTTTAAATTCCTGATATGAAAGGAAATGAAAATCAGAATATGTACAATATCATATTACTATGTCATTATGGACACAAATGATATTGAAGACAAGGTCCTGAAGACCAGTGATTGGTCCTGAAGATCAGTGATTGCACTCTTTTTCCCTCTACTAAGTTTTTCCCACGGGGTTTTCTTAGTTATAGGTTTTTAACGAGACAATCACCACAATATAAATGTGAATGTCGTGTACTCTTTTTCTCAAGTATTTTTTCCTACAGGGTTTTATAACGAGGTTTTTAACGAGACATGTACATCACTCGATAATAATGAGGACATCAGAATGTTCCATATGAGTTTATTTTCGAGATAAAGTGAGATATTGAACCTGAAGTTCAAATGATTATGAATTGAAGTTCACATTATTGTTCATTTGTCAAGAAATGTGTATTGAACACTAGACGCATATAATATACTCCAGAAGAGTTACCGGCCGGTTATAGCAATTGCGAATGCTCTAGTCAATAGATGTCTGGTAAAGGCATGTCCCTGAAGGACGAAAAATATACAATAATACAAATGAATGTGAAACTCGACAATTCGATGGTTGTGTCCTGAAGACCAAAATGTATATTTGAATAACTAAGTTTTTCCTATATGGTTTTATTAGTTACAGATTTTAATGAGATGGATTGATCACCAATAGCTATTTTCAAAAGTCAAAGATTTTCGGTGATTACAATCAGGGGGAGCAAGCTGTACTCTTTTTCCTTCGTTCAGGTTTTGTCCCACTGGGTTTTCCTGGCAAAGTTTTAACGAGGCAGCAATCCTGTAAATAGTCATTCAAGGGGGAGTGTTATGAATATTATTATATTATAATGAATGACTTGTTGGCTAAGTCAGAAACCCTAGATTGTATTCTATATAAAGGGGTCTCCCCATATGAATGAATACAACAATTTACAACAATTCACAAGAATTCACAACAATTCTATTCTTCTCTGATGTTCTCTCTATATCTAATCTATTATTCTCTCTCAATTCTCTTGAGTTTATAACAAAATAAATGAATTAGGGAATAGGGATTATGATTCTAAAGAAATAAAATTCAAAGAACCGGTTATGAATTAAGGCTTGCGAGTGAAATCACAATTTATGTATGAAAAAAAATATATATATTTTTTCATAAATATTATTTTCATTGTTTTAATAATACTTACTCTCTCTGTCAACGTTAACTTTTTTTTACATCCAATACATATAATAATTTTTATATAAAAATTATGAAAAAATTAATTAAATTGCCGGGGGCAAAAATTATCCGTTCGAATAGTTTTTATTTATTTAATTTTAATTTAATCGAAATAAATTTAATAAATTTGAACTAATTAAGACAATTTTTATTGAATTAAAGTAAATAAACTAAAATTCAATTTAAAAATAAGAAAAAATATGAAATTAAAGTCAAATTAAAAAATCTTTTATCTTTAATATTTCTTAAAAAATAAAATTTCCGAGTTAGTTCGTAGCCACGTTCTTAATCACGTTCTTAATTACTATATAAATAGTATATTCCTAATTCAATTCCTACCAATCCCTAATTAATACTATAAAACCTTAATAAAATTACATTTTATAGCAATAAAACTCTAATAAAATTACATTTTATAATTACATTTTATAGCAGTAAAAGCCTAATAAAATTACATTTTATAGCAATAGTAAATTTATTTATTTTCAATTTAATTTTATATGATTTAATCAAATAAATAACATTATTATACTAAAATGATGTATATAAGTTAGTTCAATTTATAAATTTAAAATAATTTTACAAATATACTTTAGAATGATATAGGCCATTTTTTTTAATAAAAACAAAAAAATAATAGTGGGAAAAAATATCTTCCATATTTTTTTAGTAATTGTCTAATCGGGAGTCTCGAGAAATGGAGGGAACATTTCCAGAGCGCCAACTCCGACATCTTCGGCATCATCGAGCAGGCGATCTTGGTGGTCGATCTTGGTGGCCGCTTCCGACCGCCCGTTGGACTTCAAATCCGAGAGGGTTCGAATCGCAGAGCTCTTGTTCTCCTGCAAATTAGTCACCAAGTTCGAATCCGGCGGCGGCGAGAGGGTTCCGAGGAAAGCAGCCAAGCAGGATCGAGGCCGGCGAAGCAGAGGCGACGAGGTGGCCGAAGAGGTTGACATAGGAAGTGTGTGAGTGCGGTCAAGGGCGAAGCCAGAAAAAACGACTAGGGGAGACTGGGATATTATTTTATGTATACTATGTATATATATACATATATTAGTGGAGCTAAGCTAAAGAAAAATGCATTTTTTTAAAAAATATATATAAAAAATGCAAAGATTTTTTTTAAGGGGGGCTTAGGCCCCCTCTTGGTTACAAGTGACTCCGCCACTAAGTGCGGTTTCACGTTTAGAGCACGGAAATGAGTGAAGTAGACACAAGATACATAGAGAAATACATCCTAAAAGCAACATGAAACGCATAATAAGGAGGTTCCATTATAAAAGCAATTGATATATTAGGGATCAAACAATGGTCGACTTTCCTGATCGAGCAAACACATACGCGCGCCCTGGCGTGACAACAATGGGCGGCAGAACCAATGAGCCGCGTAGATGATACATGATTGTGATAACATGTCAAAGTTGAGTAATTAAGATTATAAAATACTTTGTTAAAGTGATGATGTAATGTTGGTCAAATAATTACATTTGAGTTTTATGATCTATTTACATGTTTCTCACGAGTAAACTCGGTTTTGTTGGTTGTATTCACTAAACTTAAAATTATTTTTTTAACTGAAATCGGTCGAATTGAATTGAAGTGAATTAAATTAATTTTTTATAATAATAATAATTTTTTTTAAATTGTTAAACACTATTTCCATAGAACTATGCACTATTTTAATAATATTTATTTTAGTATTAATAAAATTATATAGTGAAATTATTGATTCGAATTCTTTTTATTTATTTAATTTTAATTAATTTTAAAACAAATTTTAATAGAACATTGAATAAGTCTAGAAGTAAATTAGTTAAAAATATCTAAATTGAATTAAAGTAAATTAATTAAAAATAAACTCAGAAAAGAAAAAGAAAAATGAAATTAAATTAGGTAAAAAAAGAGAAATAGTGTAGAAAGCAAATTACCATACACGATGAAAACAAAAAAAAAAAAAAAACTTTCTAAAATACTACTGTATGAAACTTCGTCGCCAAGAATAAAGCTTGTGAATTAGTGAACTTCTGGTTCATTACATTGTTTGCTTCAACTGATTTTATCACGGTTCCATACATGCCAGATGGAAGTGATTGCAGTTTTTCTTTTATCTGTTTTCTTCCAGATTCAAAAGAAGTTATGCACAGATATTCAATATGATTTTCATGCATTGTTTCTATGTGATATCCATTACAACGAATATCTTTAAAACTTAGCAAATTCCTTCTCGATTTGCTAGAATACAATGCATCTTTTAGGTCTAGTATGGTGTTATTTGGCAAGATAACACTAGCTCTTCCGGAGCCTTCAATAATACTAGATGCACCAGAAATTGTAACGACATTGTTCTTTGCAAATGTCAAGTTTATAAAATACTTTTTATCTCGAAGTATTGTATGGGTGGTGGCGCTATCGGCAAGACATTCATCCATCTATAAAAATAAAATAGTTTTAAAATTTATTTTGAAAAGATAAACAAAGTACGATAAATTATTAAAATGATCTAAACATTTTGATCAAAACGAAAATGCTTTGAAAATAAACTAATCAATGTTTTCCATGTTTTCCAATACGCCATTGCCAATCAGATTATCAATATTGCCATTCGGGTCCTCAAAGAAGTCAGAGGTCTCCAATTTTGTGATGTCAACTGGGCCATCATAATCCTCAAAGATTGAGTCATTGTAATCAGCAAGATTGGTCTCTACTTTACCTTTTCCTTTGATAGAATTCTGGTAGAGCTCAACAAGGTGTTTAGCCGTGCGACAGGCACGACTCCAATGCCCCACAATTCCACATCTATAGCATTTTTCTTCGCGCACCTTGTTCTCGTTTGGCTTATGCCTTTTGAAGCTACTACCTTGCTGATTATTTTGCCAATTATTTCGCCCATGAGACCTCCCACGGCCACGTCCTTGTTCGTATCCACGTCCACGTCCTCGCCCATTACCACGACCACGTCCACGTTCATTAACATTTGCTTCATGCAACGGTGTGGATCCAGTTGGTCGTTTCTCATGATTTCTCATCAGTAGCTCATTGTTCTGTTCTGCTACTAACAAACATGATATGAGCTCAGAATACTTTTTGAAGCCACACAGACGGTATTGCTGCTGCAGGAGCACATTTGATGCATGAAATGTGGAGAACGTCTTTTCCATCATATCCTCTTCATTGATCTTTTCTCCGCACAAAGTTAATTTTGACGTTATTCTGAATAGTTCAGAATTGTACTCGCTAACAGTTTTGAAATCTTGTAAGCGGAGATGCATCCACTCATAGCGTGCTTTAGGGAGGACAATGGTTTTTTGGTGATCAAATCTATCAGCCAAATTTTTCCATAAGACGTGGGGATCTTTGACAGTGAGATACTCAACTTTCAATCCTTCATGAATATGATGACGAAGGAATATGAGTGATTTTGCACGATCCTGCGGGGATGACGTGTTTGCCTCTTTGATTGTCTCACCCAAACCCTTGGAGATCAAATGAATCTCAGCATCAAGGTTCCACGATAAATAATTCTTCCCAGATATATCCAGTTCAACGAAATCTAGTTTCGCGATGTTTGCCATGAGTATCTACAAAATAAGATACATCAGATCTCGATTTTCAAAGATGTTATTCGAGATAATTAGTATATAATCAATTCGATATTGATATTTCTGCAGGAATATCATATCATGACATGATGTTCTTCAGGAACATTTAATTTTTTGATTTGATATCTCTTTAGGAATATTATATCATAATGTTCTTCAGGAACATTAAAATTTTAATTGATCTATTTTTGATAATTAATTTGATATTACTTCAGGAATATCAAATTATGATGTTCTTCAGGAACATATGATATTACTTCAGGAATATCAGATTATATGTTCTTCGGGAACATATTACTTTTGTGAAGAAGAGAGAAGAAGTAGATATATTTATAATTATTTTAATAAATATAAACAAAATATAAATTCTTGTCTTGTACTTCGGATCTTGGGTGGGTAGAACTTGGATAAAGAACGCGGTTGAGCTTCTGTGCTGATAACGTGTTATAAAGTAAAGAGAGTTGAGAGAATTGAGAGAGAATTGAATGAATTTATTAATGAGGGGAGACCTTTATATTATATAGGATACAATCTAGGGTTTCTGACTTAGCCAACAAGTCATTCACAATAATATATATATTTATAACAATAGTGAAATTATTGATTCGAATTCTTTTTTCCTATTTAATTTTAATTAATTTTAAAACAAATTTTAATAGAACTAAATTGAATAAATCTGAAGTAAATTAAACTCAAAAAAGAAAAAAAATGGATTTAAATTAAGTAAGAAAAGGAAATAGTGTGGATAGCAAATTACCACACACGATGAAAACAAAATAACTTTTCTAAACCCTTTTTTCCTTTTCTAAACAAAAAAACTTCGTCGCCAAGAATAAACCCTTTTTTCCTTTTTTTCGCGTGAATAAAAGCCAGTCATATTCTCTCAAATATTTTTACTGTGTAATTTACTTATTTCCAAAAAAAAAAACCCTATTTTTTATAGTTGATTTTGGAAGCGGTGGATTCCGGGAATCTGGATAAATGGAGGGAGTATTTCCGGAGCGCCGATTCCGACATCTTCGGCATCATCGAGCAGGCGATTCTGGTGGCCGCGTCCGACCGCCCGTTGGACTTCAAATCCGAGAGGGGTCGAATCGCAGAGCTTTTATTCTCCGAGTTCGAATCGGCCGACGGCGGCGGCGAGGGTTCCGAGAAAAGCGGGATCGAGGTTGGGGACGAGATGGAAGAGGAGGTTTTTCGGATGAAAGGGGTTGTTGATGACGTGGAGTCTGATGAGTCAACGTTGTTGGATTCTCTGAGGAGGCTTCAGCAGATGCCTCTGTCCGTCGAGGCTCTCAAGGCTACCGGGATCGGCTTTTCGGTCAACGCTCTTCGAAAGCGGATCAGATCAAAGGAGATTCAGAACCTCGGTAGGACGTTGATCGAGGCCTGGAAAATAATGGTTGATTCTTGGCTCGATGCTCAAGACTTGAAAAATAATCATGACCAACCTCCTCGTGCTCTGCCAATCGAGCCGGTGATGAAGATGCCAAACAACGAGACATCGATTGATTTGGAGAGTGCCAAGAGGAAACTGCACCAAAGATATCAAGAAGCTGCAAACGCCAAGAAGCAGAGATCAATTCAACTTGTCGAGTTGTCCGATCTTCCAAAGCAGAGTGTTAGTCAACAAACGAGGCCCGCCAACGCGAACCATAACCGGAAGATCAATGCGGGGCGAGTTTCGAGTCTTCGAGTTGCCGGAGGGGCTTTTCGGTCTATTGAATCTTTTTAGACAAAGGAGAAAAGAACATGCAAAGATCAATGTCAATAGTATAATTGTATTATAAATGTTTTTAAATGATTTTACTGTATTCCTCTTCTCAGATGTTAAGTAGGAATGAGTATATTGTATTATTTGAATTGAATTCCAAATGTACCTCTTTTTTCAATGTTTTCTTAAAAAAAAAATATGAACTCCAACAGGATAATAAGGTGAATTTCAAATTTACCTATTTTTTTAATGAGAAGTATTGTTAATATTTACCTATTCTCCTAAACGAAGTAGTGTAAATATTTACCTATTCACCAAAACAATTCACCTATTCTCCTAAATCAATGGGAAATAGTGTAAAGGACAGACCGATCTTGCAAAGCTACAAGTCGACGAAAAGTCGAGACTCGCCGATGCTATCCAATCCCAAATCCAAGAGAAACGAGTTAGTCGATCATATCAATATATATAGCAATTCCTCTTTTTTTTTTTGTTTAAAAACATAAAACATAAATGTTTATGTACAGGACAACGGTCGGATTCATGGACTTGATTATGAAAATGCCAAACACGAACTTCGAGAAGCGAGAAGGTCGATCAAGTCGAAACGCACAGAGATGGATTCTCTTATGCTTGTGATTTCCAAAGGGAACGATGCATTGACTGTTGAGGATATAAATTCACAGGTGACTAACTAACTAACTAACTAACTAACTAACTGAGCCTTCTCTCCTCGACTCTTTGACTGCTTGTTTTCTATTCCTAATTACAACACTGTGGCTCTTGCAGCTGCAAAAATTGGAAGACACGATCCAACACGAGATTCTTACTCTTACGCCGAAGCGAGAAAAGAAAATCTTTAGTAAAATCAGACAACTTAAAGAACGTCGCCCAGAATTGCTCGATTCCCTCAGCACGGAAGATGACATCAGGCAGGCTATTGAGCAGAGGGTTGAGGTTGAATTCATTTTGCAGATGTCGATGATGGAGCTCGATATCCTCAAAGAAAGTGCTGAAAGAGCCGAGGCAGCTTCTGTTGAAGCGCAGAAGAAGCGCGATGCTTAAAACAGTAACATGAACGGACTTCAAGCAAAGTTGAGAGCTGCAATCGATGCTTGTAAATCGGCACACGCTCACTTGAAGACTCTGAAAAAACAAACTTTCGGAAGAGGTACGCATTACTATATATGCTCGATGATTTTGAGCACTTCGATTAAATCTGAGTAAAAAATATTTTTTGAAACAGAACAAACGCTTTTCCCAGTGCAAGAACAATGCTTCGGCCGCCAAAACTTGTGCATTTACCGGGAATAAGAAGGCGCTTCATCGTCTGTGTACACACAGTTATTCCTTAGGTTTAGATTATTTACAATATTCTGTTTTTGAAGTTCACTGGTCTTGATCAGTCATGATCATGTTGCATTTCCTGTTTTTCTATGGATGCTCAAAGAAATTGACCTTAATAAGTTTGATGTTTTGCTCTCAAGCTTTAAATATAATGAAACGGAGGGAGTATATGTTATCGTACCAACATCCCAACACCCATATAAAAATAATGTATAGTCTGCGCAAGAACATCTTACCTAGTAGAACATAATAATCCTCTAAACTATACAATATTTTTAAGTAAATATACATCAGAATGTGGAACTCCTCGGGCAAATAATTTCGATCACCCGTTTATGAGATGCTATTTAAATGTTGAAACGAATCACTTTTGAATTCCCTTCAAACCGCTTTGAAAGTTGAAGCAACATCAGTAGCTGTAAGAGGCTTCTTCGTCATCTTGCTCTACAATCCTGTTGTGATGTTTGAGGTTAATTCTATTTGTTAGAAAACAGCGTATGACAGTATTACAGTAGTAATAACCAACCTTCTCCATAGAGCTGTTCGAATCGAGTAACAATGTGTTTTCCGTACGTGTATTTCTTTAAAGCAGTAAGATGGTTCCTTATCTGACCCAGCAATACTTCCCGATGGTCGTTGGAACATTTTTCTAGAATCCTCTGGATCACATAATTTGCGTACTGGTCCTTCATCATAATCTAGACCACAAAAACAACAAGTCAGATATATGCGTAGAAAGACTATCAGGAACTGTTATCGAGTGGGTTTTCCAAACCTACATACCAATAAATTGTCGTTTTTGTCACCATTATCACCAATAATCTCTTTTATAAGCACTCCTCTTGAGGCAGAGTCGCTATACTCGAGGCATTTTTCGATTACATTTGAGGCGAATTTGTGCTGGCTCAGTTGTACAATAGATCCGGCTAATTTCTCGATGATTTGACTCCTTTCGTGAGGCTTCCCTCTCTCCAAGACATGCTGTCAATTATCAACATGAAAAGTTAGCATCCAAAAAAGTGGAAATAAATTTACCATAGGATGGGGGTGGGGTGATGTGTTAAATTACCACTAAGGTTTTGATTATTTACAACAGGACCTAACTAACTTTGAAAAATACAAAAACGGCACTGAGGGTTTGTTCCGTTTTAACATTTTGACCCAACCATCAGTTCCCATGATGGAAATCTGATAAGCCGTCATATACCAGAATGTAACATGATAATTTTTTTTGTAATTCCAAATATAATGGAAAAGAGAAACTAACCTGCGTGACATAGTTTCCATACTGGTCTTGGGCGAGCAAGCAAACCGAATCCATAATTTCATCCACTATGAATTGTGTTTGTATGTCATCATTACAATGCTCCAAGAACCTCTACTAGCCCAAAAAGCATTAAACAATTAAACTTTATATACTTAAACAATAATAATAATAATAATAATATATATATATATATATATATATATATATATATATATATATATATATATATATATATATTAATTACCTGAATGACACGACAACCATAAGGATGCATCGAGAGAGTGGCAACTTGCCCACGGAAAGAAGAGATTATGAAATGGATTCTGTCCGTGGGAATACTCTCGATGCATTTTTGTATGACATGATTTCCGTTTTGATCACGGACACATCTCAGCACATGTCCATCCAGCTCTCTTACAAGCCTTGCCTTTTGATCTAAATCAATAACATCAAGAGCCTACAACATATAGAGTTGGTAAATATCGAAAAAATATATCAAAATAAACGGATCAGGATCGTCATGAAATATAGTGGGATGAGTAACTATATTATAATACTGAAACAATTATATCCAAATAAAATCATACACTTTATAATATAAATCGAGGCAGGATACTTACCTTTTGTATTACACGGCATCCATACATCTGGAAACTCAGCGGCAGTATTTGACCTTCCAGTTGATTCGCGAGGTTCATTCTTTGCTCCGGACTTCCGTGTTCAAAAAGCTAAACAACAGATGTAAACCACAGTGAAGATATATATATTATAGAATATCATGTTTAACCAGATATCAAGAAATTTGATCACACCTTCTGAATAACATAGTTCCCAAAGACATCAGTTATTAGTTTGGAAGCATGCGGGACAACTTCCTTAAAAACAGAGGCTTTCTCTTCACCACTGCATGTCTCCAACTTCTGCTGAATGAATCTACTTCCATGTTGATCCACACTGAAATTACAAATAAATTAAAAAAACTCATATTTCCATTAGCAACGCATGTTTTCGCTTATTCAGCATAAGAAAACAGAAAAAAAAAACTAGCCTGAATTCAACTACATATCCCGTTATGTCAGCCAGCTCCAATCTCTGACCTTTCCCCGATTTCAACTCTTCAAGAAAAGAATGAAAGTTGGCATCTTTCCAACTTTGCCCATTATTTTTACTAGCATCATATCGTCCTCCAGGAAAATTGGCTTCTGCCACCGGTTTTGTCTGTACAGCTGGACCACCCCTCGATGGGCCAACATTCTCTGGACTCCCATAATAATAATGACTCGGAACATTCCCTCTTTTGAAATTCGAATTGTCATAATAGCCTCCACCACCTAAATGATGTTGAGGTTCCCTTCTCGAGTCATGAGAACCCACACCAGCACCTTCCCTCGGTGTCTGATGATTCAAATGACTATACGAACCATACGAATCCCGCAATTGAGGTTGGTAATACTGCCCATGAAAGTGAGGTTGTAACTGTAAGGGAACACCAACCCGATCGTAATACTTGAGCAGATTTTGCATATCATATCCGTGAACAGGAAAGGAAGCACTGTCAAACGCAACGGGGACAGAAGCTTGTTGCGGATATCCAGATACGTACGAGGGTAAAATTCCAGAGTTCATGCCGTAGGCACCCGTGCTGTTGTACTGTAGGGCGACAAAGCCAGCTGGCGGTAGGTTATGATAATACGGTCCGGGCTGAGGCATGTAGGTGGCTGCCGGGGCGTATATAATAGGTTGAATCTCGGATGTTGAGGGGTTGTGATGAAAATGGCTTGGGCTGCCATATGCATGGCTTGTTCCTGGATAAATAAGCTGAGGGTGAGAAAAGTCTTGAAGTCGAGAAGTGTTGGGATTTGAAACGCTAAGTCCGTCAAGTGAAGGGATTTGGTTTGCATCATAGGAAGGTGATGATGCCAAGCTGGCGACCTGCAATGTGGAGTTTGTTTTAGCTTAGAGATGAGACTATTTTCGGAATAAAATGTAAATCTTTTGCAATAGCAGCATATGAAGTGTGTATAGTTTATTTCTAAATCTCATCTTGAAATCAATTTTTTCTCCTTGAAATGGAAACACGATTTACCTTCTCCACAGACAAAGTCTGGTCAGATGAATGGTCATCCTCGGACTCTTCTTGGTGAGAAGGAAGGCTGTTTCTAGGCAATCCCAAAGATCCATTAGTAGCACAAGACAATTGCTTCTCGTTGTTGATATCTTTCTTCCGTTGGGAAATAAAAATATTCTCCATTGCAGCTATAGAACCTTCCATGCTCGGGGGTGCACTTTCACTCCGGCTAGGTATGAGGTCCTTTGTAAGGGTCTGATCTTTTAGAAACAAACCAAGACCCTCAATTGAAATCTCGGGAGATGATGGTTTTTTGTACATGTTTGGGGGCTGCTTGAGGGGCCGCCATCTGTCAGTTCCTTCCGATATCCGAATCGGGCTTTCAGTTGCCATTACAGAAAGGGATGGTTGTCGTGTAATCTTATCAGCGTAAGCATCTAAGTGTTCCTGAGGGGAAATGTCATACTTGATTTTCAGACGAAAACATAGAAAAGGCAATACCTCGTAATTTACAAAAGATGATGCATTCACAAGTAAAACCCAGAAGTCATGAGCTACGGAAAAACTACTGCAGATTCTGGTTTCAAAGATTATATCTTTAAGCAACGGAAATCAGATTTCTGAATGTTTCTCTCAGACCAACTTTTACCGAAGGTTTCTTGGCAGATATTAAGAAATTCTAGTACGGTAAAGTAGTATTAGGTGAATTGGCACCCACCTCCACAAAGTGCTAATCCCACAATCCTAGGTATAAATTTGGAATCAGAAACTATACCTAATACTGAATCTGACATAGTCAATCACAAAATCTATCATTAATCAACACTCGGTTTGACCAAATCTAAGACACTCAAAAACATAAGTATCATAAAAATCATGGCACCTGAAATCAAACCCATTTCACCCACAAGTAAAAAGCCCCCCAAAAAAAAACCCAAGAAGAAATCAACAACAAAGTCAACTGATGAATAGAGGCAGACACGAGAAACATAATCTAAACCAGAAAAAGATTCAATTTTTATTACAACAGCCGAGCTCAACATAGGAATTACCCGAACGGGCCACGCCTAAATCAAGCGACAGAAATAGAAAAAGAAAGGGAATCACCCCCTCTTTCTTCGCACTAACAACACACACCAAAAAAAGATTCCAGAAAGAATCTTACCCAGATACTCTCCGCTACAAAGCCGAAGCTCCCAGAGAGAAAAACAACCCCCTTTGATTCTCTTTCGCCACGAAGAGAGACAAATAAACTAAAAGAAGGAAAAAAAAAAGGGTGCCGATGAAAATGAGACGAGGTGGGGGTGGGGATTGTTTGACGAATGAGTGGGAGAAAAAACAAAGTGGGTTTTTTTTTTCTTTTTTTGGCTAAGAACAGGGTGGAAATTGCTAATTCCAGAAGTTCTTGATTTGGGACAAATTATTGGCAGGATTTATGGATAAAGGCATTATTATTAAGAGTGTAATAAATGTAGGAAGAGGATTTTTTGTCTGGGTTGACTCCTGCCCAAAATGTGCGCAATTAACAATACATAAAGGATTATTATTTAACAATACATAAAGGATTATTATGTATTGGGGCGAATAAAAGAAAGAATTTGTGGTGAAATTTGGAAATTATTGGTGCTTAGTGTGAATATGAAGACTTTATAGTGTAAGCTCCTCCTCGTTTCGTAGGATAGGTAATGGAGTAATAATATATTTGGTGGGTAGTTGACATTTTTCTTTTGTTTTGGTATATTTTGAAGAAAATATGATAATCATATGATGTTTGACACGTGTAGCAACACTAGAGATTAGAGAGTTGGGTGCCACAGTAAAATTAGTCAAACTGAATGGGGGTAAAACTGTAAAAGTAATTGTAGAATATATTAGAACAACTAATATAAATATTAAGTTCAATTTTTTTATATAAATATTAATATTTAGTTTTTAGATAATACAGCTTCTAATATGGTATGTTATGCAAATTAGCGTGGAGGTCCTTCGTTAGAAACTAACGTCTAAGAGATTTCACCCGAATTAATTATTAATTTGTTATTTTTTTATCAAACCTAAAGATGTTAAAATCATAATTATTAATTTGTTATTTTTTATCAAACCTAAAGATATTAAAATAAGACCACAAATGAGTGGGGGTATTAAAGAATATATTGTACCCATTTGTAATCAACAACAAAAAATAAAAATATTTTCGAGGGAGTAGATTAAGTTGAAAAAAATGTGAATGAACTTATAAATGTTAAATTATCTAAGTTTTTAGATAATGCGACTTCAAACTGTAAATATCTTTCCATGTGATGAGACTGTAATCAACAAATAAAATTGAAATGTTTTCATTGAAACAGATCTAGTTGATTAATTATGTTAAAAAAAGACGTGAATGAACTAAAGAATTATTAAAATTGAAATTATACAAGTGCTATTAAATTGAACTCTTAGGTCACAATGCGGTATCAATTGTTTCGATGGAGATAGTTCGAAAGGCTAAGTTACAACTAAATGATGGGGACACTTGTGTTTGAACTATAAATCTATAATACTGTATTATAAAAATGTCTACGAAACATCAATTGGGGTGAATTGATAGTATTGAAGATGCTACTAGATTTTTTTGTTAAAAATAGTACTACTAATATTGTAATATACATGTGTTTTGTTTACTTTTATTTTTTATTTTTATTGTAGTAGCTTTCTTCAACAATTTTATTTTCAAAAAGATTAGTTTGTACTCTTGTTTTTCTTTTCTCTTTTTCACACTTTGATTTTCAAAAAAAATATATACCTTAATATTCTTCAAATCGTGAAACATTAATGGTTAGATATCTCTTCGTAACCAGCACAAAGATTGAACTACTCAAACAAAAACAACTCAAACAAAGACAGTACTAGCAGTGTCTTATTAAAAAAATTCTTGTTGGTCTCTTTACTCAATCAGGTCAATTAAACTTCAAGATACAATATCATTTCACGATTCTAAGAAGGTAACTTTGATTGTGCAAAAATTAGTGACGAGCTCATAAATTTGCTAGTATATTATTTTTAGCGTCAACATATCCTAAATCAAGTTTATCAACGTCAACTGGTAGTTAATTGCTTATGATAAATTAGATCATAAACATTGTGTGGGGATAAATTATGTCACAAGTCACGACGTATGACTACATATGTACCTTTTTAGAGCATGATATTAGGTCATATCGTTTTGTTTAACGATGAATACGTTTTGGCAAATAACTTCTGATGACAGTATGTATTTTTAGACAGAAGAAAAAAGATATAAGGTCCAGCCCAGACTCCATCCATCTTCGGCCCAGGTAAAAGGCCCACTCACCAGGCCCATGAAGTAGGCAACTATTTTTTTTTTAAATTTTATTACTTTCAACCAATTAACAAATGACATTACACCTGTCACTTTGGACTTTATACCTAAATTAAAATTAAGAGTAAGCATGTTGATTATGCTGGAGTGGAATTGCTAATGCCAGAGCACTATATGACCCGAATCTCCTTAATGACCCGGATTCCATGGGCCCACTCCTAATATATATTCCATTCCAAAATTGCCCTACCCGATACTCTAGTACTATACACTAAGGGGGGTGTATTCGTTTAAGACTCTGTAGAATTTGTTTGGACTTTTAAAATCCAGGGGTATTCAATCCGGATTTTTAAAAGTCTATTAAAATCCGGAGGTATTCAATTCAGATTTTAAAAAGTCTATTAAAATCTACATGTATTCAAAACTCAATGGATTTTAAAAGATTTTTAAAGTCAATGGATTTCTATTGATTTCATCCTAAAAATATAAAGGAAATCCATTATTTGAAATCTCTCTCAAATACATGAGATTTCAACGAATTTCTATTTTAATTGACAAATTAATTATTAAAAAAAATAATAAAACTTAAAAAAAACTAAATAAATAAAATTAGTAAACATGAAATAGATAAAATAAAATTATTAATTAATTATTGAAAAAATAATAAAATTTTAAAAATATATAAATAAACATAATGAAGTTAAAAAAACATTAATAAATAAAGAAATCAAAAAATAATATGTATATATTTTTTTGTATGATATATATATATATATCATGAATACTATTTACATCAAAACAGAAAACGCAAGCTATTCATTCAACGAGTATTGAGCATTGCTTCCTAATGGTATTTGAAAAATGAACAAGCTAATTCATACAACGAGTATTGCTTTTGCTAATGGTTTATGAAAAATGATGAAAAATGAACAAGCTAATTCATACAACGAGTATTGCTTGCTAATGGTTTATGAAAAATGATGTCGACGTATACCAATATGTAAATAAAAATAGGAATAATAATGTTGAATAATTATATTTTTTATTTTTAAACTAATACATTTTTTGTATTTATTTTCTAAACAATTTGATTTTGTTTTAAAACAATTTGGATTTCTTTATATGTAAAAGTCTATGATAATTCAAGTAAATCAATTAAAAAATAAATTTCACAATTACGTAAAATCTATCAAAATCCGTGAAAATCAATAAGAAAAAGTCAATCAAACTCTTCCTAAACTCCGTAGATTTAGAAAATCCACAAAAATCCAAGGACTTTTAAAAGTCCAAAAAAATCCATTAAAATCCTGATTGAATACACCCTCCTAACACTATACAGTATCTCAAATCTCAATATGGTCCTCCCTCCCATTCTTACCTAAATATGTCCAATAAAATGAACTATATGAATAATTTGTGCAATTAGTCTAAATATTTTCCAAGAACATCTACAAATCAATAATACATAAATAGACTTTTTTTTTTTAGAATTAAAAATTTTCATTCAGGAATTTGTTTGAACAAAATACAAAAATCCATATCCAACAAAAAGAACTTTGAAATCCAAGTTAAAAAATTGAATCAAAATATATTGCAGTAGCAATTTATCATTTAACATGTTCACGATTCCATAACAAATGCTATTTTTGTTCAATGACTAGCCTTAAAACTTGTAGTAATATGAAAACCATATACCGGAAAACATAGATTTTTTATTAAAAAAATTATTATTTTTTAAACATTTTTTTAGAAAATATGAATAATATTTTAGTATTGACTAGATTGTATACTTTAAATTATTGATTCAAATTATTGTTTATTTATTTTGTTTTGAAACGAAATTAATGAATTAAAATGAATGAGTTTGAACGGAAAAAATTGGAACTAAAATAAAATAAATAAAAGAGAATAAGTCAATTAAATCAAAAAGAATATATAAGTCATAAGTCCTAAATTTTTATTCATCTCGAAATTAAATATTAAAATACTAACGATATTTTTTTATATCTTATTTTATTTGTGACGAACAAATCTTGAGGTGAAAATGGTTGGAATTTGGTAAATTAAAAATCACTTCACTCCGAGTTGAGTATATGGATTCTTTCATAGGACTGAGTACATTTGTTTTTAGCAATTCTTTTTGGTTGACCTGAAATCCAATAATTGGCCAAAGTCAACTCATTATTCATTAAGGTAAAAGATAAATAAATAATTGACCATGTGATCCAACCTGGTTGATGTGGATTCATATCTTTTCACGGGATGAGTCTGTTAAAATTTTTAATATTGATTGCACGACACTAATCCCTCACTTTACTTAATAATACTTAACGTAATACAAAAAAATGAAAAATCAAAACGTCGAGGTAAGCTGTCATTTAGAATTGGAAAACAAGACTCGATCCGACATAGCCCAATTAAAGACCGAGCAACCGTTTTTTTTCAGTCTAGCCTGGCCCAAATATGTCGGGCCTAGATTTCTCGAGCCCAGCTCGGCCCAAAAATGATATTAAAATATTAAAGTGTATTTAGCGCAACTCTCTTATGAAATCAATAGAATCGTGCTTTGATTCATGGACAGGCCCAAAATGAAATTTGTTCACTATATATATATATATATATATAGACACCAATTTTTTTTTTATATAAATGTCAAATTCATAAAAAAAAAAAAAAAAAGTAATGGATACAGTGCAGCGCATAGGGAAAGACCCTACCACATGACCGAGCTAACACTCTCCGAACAACCAAACGTAACATATAGCACTAAAGATACAAAGTGAACAACTACCAAGCTATATGTCACGGCTCTCTTCAGAGCCCGTGCATGAAGAGAGTTTAAGGGTCGTAAAGAGATATCCTATACACTCCATTCTTTCCATAAAAGTTGAGAAATTTTTCTGAGGAAGAGATTAAAAAAATGTTATTTTTTTACTTTAAAAAAAAATAAAAGATAAAAATATATTTTAAAGTTGAAAATAAATTAATTGTAGCCTGTGGGTTGGGTGAAGTTTAAAAAATAGTTGGATAAATTAAGAGTAAAATAGTATTTTAAATTGAAAAATTATTTTTTTTTATATCAACTAATGTAAAACAAATAAAAGTAAAAAAAAAAAAATTAACTATATGAAATAAAAAAAAGTACAATTTTATTAAATTAAGTACCACAAATATTGACTTTCTCTTCAAAACATAAATTGTTACCCATTATCATTTTGGTAGCAATTGTAAATTTACAAATTTTGTTATATTTTAAAATGAAACTTTTCTTGAATCATCTTCATTTTAAAAATAATTGATGATATGAGAAATAGCTATCTAGCATTATACAGTAATACGGTATTAACTATCATTTCACACAAATTTATTGTGAGACAATTCACAAATATCCAAACACAACTTTAACAATATTACCTAATTTTAGGATTGACTAGCGATCCCAACACTAAAACACTTTTACGACATTGATCAAAACCTAATCTTATCATCGTTTGAAATATATTAAAAGATCAAAATTACAAGACAATGTTACCATTCGGTCTTTATTGTAATAGTCAAACCTCGTCATTTTTTTATGAAATACGAGATATTTTAATTTAACCAACCACCTTGTAGAAACTAAACACCTTGTATAAATATATGGTTTCACCTAATATCTGACAAGTACGTGACCAGCTAACTAAACCGCAGGATTATTAAAAGACAAGAAATTATTACTGTTATTACTATTAATATTTATAGAAATTGATTTTTAGAAAATTACGGTAAAATTCAGTTATATAGATGTAAATAAATTTAAATATTATTAATATTTAAATAAAAAAATACAGTTATAAAAAATAAAAATTACTATCTCCTTGATTTTTTTTATGATTAAATATATACATATATACTGTATGATTGATTTTTCAACCGAAAGCTTAGTGGATATGTAGTGGTTTCTTGTATGAAATTAAATGCCTTTTTGCTTTTGCAAATTGCACGCTTCTTGTACCCACCTTCAAATTCACCCCATTATTTTAGAGGTTTGTTATATATATGGTCCCGAATTCTCAATCTGTCGGTAAACGTAGCTATTACAGTGCTCGTTTCTGGACTAGTAAACAGTACTACTGAATACTTTACACGTTTCCAGAAACTATAATAAATAAAAGAAATGAAGAAGAAGAGAAACACGAACAAGTCTTCAACTTCGATCGAACGTCAGAACTGGATTGCGGGTAGTCGAGGCGCTTTCGCTATCCGCAAGACAAATACGTCTCGTGTTTGCTACAGTTTTCAGACGTAATGTCCCCAAAGATACAACGACTGTCAACGTTCTTATTCTGAAGCAACCAGAAAAGAACCACTATCGAACAGGAAAAAGCGAGGAGTATGAACTGTATGATATGCTGGGAATTTCTTTTTCGTTTTTGCTGTGTATGAAATGCAGCCTAGGACTCACTATTTATAGCTGAGCTCCATGCATGTGAAGGGTCAAGTCAAGGCATTCAATCTGGTGAGTAATGCAGCCCATTACCACCTCCATAATCATCCATGTAACTGCCCAGCAGTAATGGACATGGTCAGTAGTATTCTGACCGTTGAGGATTTTCAGAAATAATAATAATAATATAATTATTAAATATTATTTCAATCAGGCCTGCCTTTTCACCTTCAGCCCAATTGTGTTCAACATTAGCCCAATATAATTGAGCCCAATAAAAACATAGTTCATCCCGACAGCAAAACTATTACGTTGGCCAGGCCCAGAAGCCCCAGGAGGCCCAAGGAAGCCCAAGTCCAGCCCAAAGTCCAATTGCCAAGATCCAAGTCCAAGTCCAAGGACGAGGCGAGTCGAGTCGGGTCGGGTCGGGACGGGACGGGACGAGCCGAGCCGAGCACGGGCACGAGCCGAGCGGACGGACGGACGCGCGTGTGGCGATTGCCATGTACCTTAACGGTCCATGGTCTTACTCACTTGTTGAACACATTAATCCTCCAACCATTTATTAAGTGTAATCATTTTATTACATCTTTCAATGTGGGATGTAATAAATATTACACATTTCAATGTAATAAATCTTTACACTTTATTACATATTCAATTAAATGCCTTTTTTAATTGGCTATCTTTAACCATTTATTTCTCACTCACCGAAAATCGGTTTTTGACGAAATAAAATTCTATAATTATCTACGAACGACGTAGAAAATTATCGTACAATTTAATCCCCAATCGGAATTAATTTTATAGCCAGTCAACTCAGTCAAACATTGGATAAAACCAATTTTGACTTAATATTTTTCCAACAATCCCCCACATGAGTGGAAATCAATGCATGCATGTATGCAGACTCTTCGTTAAATTCCCCAAAAGAATCTATCGCTTCCGGAAAGGTAGTTTGCGGCTTTGAACCTTCCGTAGTGAACAACATCGGAAGTACAGGAGGCCTAGTGGACACGATGCCTTGAACTATTCCCCCACAACGTACAACGAGTCAATGCTATTCACGCAATAAATTCCGTTCAATTTCCCATTCTATGTTGTGTCCGTTTTGGCCATGGACAACACTTTGGATTCATAAATGTTTACATTTGAAGCGGCCCTCACTTCACATTTATATAGGTGACCTCCCATTATAAGTATCCTGACATACTTAACCTTTTCAAGGTAGGGATTCATTAAAAGTCTCCTCGAGAACTTAACCTATTACCACACTTCAGGAAACAACACTTGAATTGCCTTTAGGGATGAGTACAAGTGCTCGATTGAACTTCCATAACTTAGTCTTCCCTTTGAACCAAGTTCATGGGATCTCCATTCATCAAGGTAGGGTTACCGTTATGATCGTTCGATGGATTGTGGTTTTTCAAACCCATTCCCTCTAGCAACACGCCCAATTGATCTCGATTCATTCCTTTTGTCAAAGGATCAGCCAGATTTTCCTTAGATTTTACATACTCTAAGGAAATTACTCCATTTGAGATCAATTGTCGAACGGTATTATGTCTCCGACGAATATGTCGAGACTTACCGTTATACATAATGCTCTGAGCTCTCCCTATAGCTGCTTGGCTATCACAGTGAATCATCACGGGAGACACAGGCTTTTTCCAACATGGAATATCTTCCAAAAAGTGACGAAGCCACTCTGCTTCTTCACTAGCTTTATCTAAAGCTATAAACTCAGATTCCATGGTGGATCTGGCTATACAAGTTTGTTTCGTTGACTTCCACGAAACTGCTCCGCCCCCGATACAGAAGACGTAACCACTAGTGGAATGTGAACTTTTAGAATCAGATATCCAACTAGCATCACAATATCCATCAAGTACATTAGGATATCTCGTATAGTATAGCCCATACTCTCGGGTGTATTTCAAATACTTTAAAACCCGATTCAAAGCATTCCAGTGTTAAACACCGGGATTGCTTGTATACCTGCTCAGTTTATTCACAGGATAGGCCAAGTCTGGACGTGTACAATTTGTTAAGTACATCAGACTTCCTATCACTTGAGAATACTCTAACTGAGCTACAGGTTCAGCCTTGTTGACAGTAAGATTTATACTTAAGTCAATCGGCGTCCTACTCGTAGGACCATCATGGGCATTGAATTTCTTTAACACTTTCTCGACATAATGAGATTGTGATAAGACAATTCCATTTGGGGTTCTTTCAATTTTAATCCCGAGGATTAAATCAGCAACACCCAAATCTTTCATGTCAAAATTCCTTTTTAACATTGCTTTAGTATTCATGATCAATTCACGAGTACTACCCATGATTAACATGTCGTCTACATATAGACAGACTATGACAAATGAATCAGGTGTACCTTTAATGTACACACATTTGTCACACTCGTTGATTTTATATCCATTTGATATCATAATGTTATCAAATTTCAAATGCCATTGTTTAGGAGCTTGCTTAAGTCCGTACAACGACCTTATCAATTTGCACACCTTTTTCTCTTGTCCAGGTGCTACAAATCCCTCGGGTTGTTCCATATAAATTTCTTCTTCCAATTCACCATTCAAAAACGCAGTTTTCACATCCATCTGATGAATATCGAGATTGTGCAAAGCAGCAATCACAATAAGCACCCGAATAGACGATATTCTGGTTACAGGTGAATATGTATCAAAGAAATCATATCCTTCTCTTTGTTTAAACCCTTTGGCTACCAAACGAGCTTTAAACTTATCGACCGTTCCATCTGCTTTATATTTTTTCTTTAAGATCCATTTACATCCTAAAGGTTTACAACCCGGTGGAAGATCAACCAACTTCCACGTGTGATTTTGCAAAATAGACTCCATTTCGCTATTAATAGCTTCTTCCCAGAGCGGTGCATCTGGACTGGATAGAGCTTCCCCGTAGGATTTTGGCTCGTCATCCAATAAATACGTAATAAAATCAGGTCCAAACGACTTAGCCGTTTTTATCCTTTTACCACGTCTAGGTTCAATAACCTCTTCGTCTACCTGATCGTCACCAACAGGTGTTGCGTCGACATCAGGTTCATAAGTTCTTTTATTAGAACTTAATTCTTCTCTTTCTTTACAAGGAAAGATATTTTCGTAAAATGAAGCATTTCTCGATTCAATCGTGGTACCTTTATGCACGTCTGGATTATCAGACTTGTGTACCAAAAATCGGTAAGCCATACTATTGTATGCATATCCGATAAAAATGCAATCGACCGTCTTAGGTCCGATTCTCATTTGCTTTGGTTCAGGAACTGATACCTTAGCCAAACACCCCCACACTTTAAGATATTTATAAGACGGCTTATGATTTTTCCACAATTCGTACGGCGTCTCATTTTTACCTTTAAGTGGGATTTTATTTAAAATGTGGTTAGCTGTCAGAATAGCTTCCCTCCACATGTTCTGAGGTAAACCCGAGTTAATCAACATGGCGTTCATCATCTCTTTAAGAGTTCTGTTTTTCCGTTCAGCAACACCATTTGATTGTGGTGAATAAGGAGCCGTCGTTTGATGAATTATCCCATTTTCAGAACATAACTTCTCAAACAGAGCTACATATTCTCCACCTCTATCACTTCGAATTATTTTAATTCGTTTACCAATTTGATTTTCAACCTCAGCTTTATACTTGGTAAAAGCCTCTAAGGCTTCGTCTTTGCTACTTAATAAATATAAGTAACAATATATTGTACAATCATCAATAAACGTGATGAAGTACTTTTTCCCACCTCTTGTTTGTACAAATTTCAAATCACATATATCAGTATGGATTAAACCAAGAGGTTCAGTACACCTTTCAATCGATGGAAAAGGTAACTTAGCCATTTTAGCTTCAACACAAATTTCACATTTCTTTTGTGAATCAATTTTTGAAGTTGGTAATAATTCCAAATTCATTAATCTTTTAATCGCATTTAGATTTACATGTCCTAATCTAATATGCCACAATTCAGAACACTCAAGCAAGTAAACCGAAACAGAATTATTTTTATTAATGCTCGAGGCAACATTGGGTACACGACGCACAACCATTACATTCATCTTGAACAGTCCATTGTCGAGATAGCCCCGACCAAGGAAAGTTCCAAACTTAGTCAAAATAAACTTCTTAGCATCAAATACAAGTTTAAAACCATGCTCAACTAGGAGAGACCCAGAGACTAAGTTCTTGCGGATGTCCGGGACATGCAGCACATCCTTCAACAGCAGCTCCTTTCCAGATGTGAGCTTCAGGGTCACGTTCCCAACTCCAGCAACAGCAGACGAGGAAGAGTTCCCCATGTGGAGCTTTCGGCCAGTCGAAGGAGCATAAGTAGAAAATGCATCCTTATCAGAACAGACATGGCGAGTGGCTCCAGTGTCAATGAACCACTCCTTGGGATTACCAACCATGTTGGCTTCAAACACCATTGCTGACATATCCATTTCAGTCAGCTCCTGCCCAGAGGTTTCAACAAGGTTAGCAGATTGCTTCCCTTTCCCCTTGTACTGTGCAATAGGCTGTTTAGGCTTCTTGCAATCTTTAGCCATGTGGCCAGTTATTCCAAAGTTATGGCATTTTCCCATGAACTTCCAGACCTTGGTGGCAGGCTCTTTCCCTTTAGAAGTATTCTGAGGAGGAGGCAGCTTCCTTTTGGGTTGCTCCATCAGATTCACACGAGGCTCCTCAGGCACACTCCCAGGATTAAACCTCTTACGGTTTTCCTCTTCGATACGAAGTTTGACAACCAGCTTGTCAATAGTCATTTCCTTGGTCTTATGCTTGAGATAGTTTTGATAAGCCCTCCAACTCGGGGGTAACTTCTTAATAGCAGCAGCCACCAGAAAAGACTCGCTGATTTTCATGTCTTCATTCTCAAGGTCATGCAAGATCAGCTGGAAGTGTTGGAATTGAGATATCACCGACTTAGAGTCGACCATCTTAAAATCCAAAAACTTCCCGACGACGAACTTCTTAGTTCCGGCGTCCTCAGTTTTATATTTCTTCTCCAAAGCATCCCAGAGTGCTTTGGCCGAAGGCATATTCCCATACACATTGTACAGGTCATTGCTCAGACCGTTCAAAACGGTATTCCGGCACAGGTAATCACCCTGGCCCCAAGCTTCATAAGCTGCACGCTTATTTCCATCAGTTTCATTCTCGTCCATGGCCAGAGGCTCATCCTTGAGAAACTTTGCCAAACCCAACGTGGTCTGGTAAAACATCATCTTTTGTTGCCACCTTTTGAAGTCAGTCCCACTGAACTTCTCAGGTTTCTCAGCATGAACAACCGATGATGGCATGATCGGAACGTTCAAGTTCATCGTTGGGTTAGGTCCAGTTTGGGCGGTCTTCGCAGCACCAGAATTGTCTTCGGTTGACATATCCTTTTAGTACGGTTATTTGTCTTGCGATGTTGGTAAACGTAGCTATTACAGTGCTCGTTTTTGGACTAGTAAACAGTACTACTGAATACTTTACACGTTTCCAGAAACTATAATAAATAAAAGAAATGAAGAAGAAGAGAAACACGAACAAGTCTTCAACTTCGATCGAACGTCAGAACTGGATTGCGGGTAGTCGAGGCGCTTTCGCTATCCGCAAGACAAATACGTCCCGTGTTTGCTACGGTTTTCAGACGTAATGTCCCCAAAGATACAACGACTGTCAACGTTCTTATTCTGAAGCAACCAGAAAAGAACCACTATCGAACAGGAAAAAGCGAGGAGTATGAACTGTATGATATGCTGGGAATTTCTTTTTCGTTTTTGCTGTGTATGAAATGCAGCCTAGGACTCACTATTTATAGCTGAGCTCCATGCATGTGAGGCCTGCCTTTTCACCTTCAGCCCAATTGTGTTCAACATTAGCCCAATATAATTGAGCCCAATAAAAACATAGTTCAGCCCGACAGCAAAACTATTACGTTGGCCAGGCCCAGGAGGCCCAAGGAAGCCCAAGGCCAGCCCAAAGTCCAAGGACGAGGCGAGTCGGGTCGGGACGGGACGGGACGGGCCGAGCCGAGCACGGGCACGAGCACAGGCACGGGCACGGGCACGGGCCGAGCGGACGGACGCGCGTGTGGCGATTGCCATGTACCTTAACGGTCCATGGTCTTACTCACTTGTTGAACACATTAATCCTCCAACCATTTATTAAGTGTAATCATTTTATTACATCTTTCAATGTGGGATGTAATAAATATTACACATTTCAATGTAATAAATCTTTACACTTTATTACATATTCAATTAAATGCCTTTTTTAATTGGCTATCTTTAACCATTTATTTCTCACTCACCGAAAATCGGTTTTTGACGAAATAAAATTCTATAATTATCTACTAACGACTTAGAAAATTATCGTACAATTTAATCCCCAATCGGAATTAATTTTATAGCCAGTCAACTCAGTCAAACATTGGATAAAACCAATTTTGACTTAATATTTTTCCAACACAATCTCAATTAGACCCTACCCTAGCTCCTCGTAGTTTTTAAGAACGGACCTAATT
Organism: Euphrasia confusa; assembly: GCA_954870475.1. NCBI lineage: Eukaryota > Viridiplantae > Streptophyta > Magnoliopsida > Lamiales > Orobanchaceae > Euphrasia > Euphrasia confusa. The sequence goes on along the minus strand of OX940955.1, from coordinate 4,576,801 downwards.
TTTTATTTTTTGAAATTGTATAAATTGGCCTCTTCAAGGCTTGATTGTTGCACATGGCAGTACTATTCTGTTGTGATTTTGATCAGATGAAACTAATAATCACTATATAAGTTAGTTTTTTTAACTTAATTTTTCATTTAACACATTTTTATTTTTCTTTCTCTCTTTTGTATCAATGTTTTTTATACTTCATATTATTTTTACAAAATATATAATTTCCAAGAGTAAAGCATGTTGTATCTAACAATTTACAATATGCATCTGTATATAATATGATCTTTATCTATTAAGGACCTGTTCTTTTGGACTTAATTTCAGTCCAGTTCAGTTCAATTCAGATCGCTTCAGTTCAGTTCAGATCAGATCAGATCGCTTCAGTTCAGTTCAGTTCAGATCGCTTCAAAATAAATTAAAATAAAATAAATAAAAAATAATTTCGATATATAATTTTAAATATACAATCTAATTAGTGTTATAATATTATTAATATTTTTAAAAAAATATTTAAAATTTTATATAAATTATTATTATTTTTATAAAAAATCAATTCAGTTCAGTTCAGTTCAGTTCAGATCGTTTAAGTTCAGTTCAGTTCAGTTCAGCCGGTTTCAGTCCAAAAGAACCGGTCCTAAACCATAAATATTAATTAAAGAAATTAAAATTGATGGGATTAAAAAAATGAACGACGATTTCAATAATAAGTGATGAATATTTTATTTCCATGAGTCATGATGATTTTAATTAAACTATTATGTGTGTTTAAACAGATTAATTTTCATAAAAATAAATGTGCAACAAATGAAAATTTAAGTGATAAATTAAGAAGATGTCTCATTAATCAAATAACAATATTACATTTGAAACATTTAATATACATTAACAAAATGATAGTATATAATAACAATGGTATTCCGAACATTAAGAATGCCAATTCCATCTCTTGAATAACAACATCCATCTCATGAATAACAACAAAAAGAAACACATCAATTGTATTCAATACAATAATTTTCATATACATCTTTTCTAGAGTGCCCCAAACATGAGTTTGACATGACGAAGTCTTCGAAGCCTTGAGAATAATGCACTCACCCCAAATCAACATCACTCGCATCCAAAATCCATCGAGATAGATATGATTCTCTATCTATAGATCTGCCCGATAAGATTTAAGAACAAGAACAAGAGAAGCGATAACCACTTAAATGGAAAAAATTACCCATTCATTATATTAAAAATTAGTGGTAATACCGGGTTTAGAGTCGTTTCATAAAGTATATACATGTTTAAAAATCCCGTCCATAAAAATATATGTTTTTTAAGTCATTTGCATGTGAAAAGTCTGTAATGCCTTTACTTTTAATAAATAAACTTTAAATGACAAAATAACAAAATAAAAGTTGTGATACTTCACTGTGTCACATTGACATATATACAGTAGAAACTCTATACAGTGTGTCATATCGTTGGGACCGGGAAAAAATATTACTATAGAGAGTTATTCTTATATAGAGTTTTACAAAATAAAAATAATTTTTTCGTATAAAAAAATAATATAAATATAAAAATAAAATATATTGTATTTATTTATTTTTAAGTTCACATAACCAATTTAATAGTATTGACTGTGGATATTTGACCATAAATATGTAAAAATTGTGTTTAACATATATATTGAATAAAATACTAATGAATCTAAGTATTATAAATTTTGATCAATAATATATGTTATTGATTTTAATAAACATAGTAAGTCATTTTAAACATATTACTGATTTTGATAAATAAAAATATTATTAATAAATATTTTTATTATATATTAATTATTTATTCCTATATAGAGGTATAAATTTTTAAGGCGGACTTGAAAAAAGTATGACTTATGATAATGTGGAGTTTATTCCTATTTATAACTGGTCCCAAATCGGGACCTGGATTTTTTATTACTATAAGGAGTTTATTCCTATATATAGTATTACTATATAGAGTTTGTACTGTACCACCGTGACACAGTGTACTTCACCGTGTCACAGTAACATACCACCGTGACACCGTATATATACTTCATTGTGTGTCACCGTGACACAGTGTGCTTTCACCGTGTCACAGTGACATACCACCGTGCCACAGTGTACTCTACCGTGACACCGTGTGTCACCGTGACACACTAGGAAGTGCTAAAATGCGTCAAACTAATGAGAGTTTTGTTGGAATTCGATATCCCGGGTTATTTAAATTTGCGGAAACCAATAACCCGATCAAACCTTTCGCCGGAGATCACATGAACGCCGACTCATCCGCCGGAGTCCGGCCTTTGGAGACCACGCACCCGAAGGTACGCAGCCCGCCCCCAGCCGAACCCCCGCGAGACAGGGTTCACGCGATCGATGGATCGATCGCACGCCGGCGATCGATCGGGGTGGGGCTGCCCAGCAGCCCCCGCGGCGAGTCCGGCGACTCGCCGCCGCCTGGAGGTCGACCACCTTCACGGTGGGGAGGGGCGGCACCAGCCCGCGCCCTCCGCGATCGATCATGAGGATCGATCGCACGCCCTCGGCTCCAGCCGAGGGTTCGACCCTCTCGCCCCGCCGAAACCCTAGGCGGCGATCCCGCGGTCCGGTGGCTTCGCCACCACCGCGTGATCCTTCGTCTAATCCGGGTTCGAACTTTTGGATCTTTGTTCTTCGATAATTGATCAATAAACTAGAATTAAATTGCGGAAATTTAATTCACCTTTCGATTCGTTGTGCGGAGAAACGAGATCTTATGATGACCTTGAGATCTTCCCACGTATTCCTTGCACTTGTTCGAACGTCGGGTGGGCGACGATCCTCCGAACACTATGGATCTCCTTCTCTCCTTTCTCTCTCTAGAATTGTGATCTTCAAGTTATGAGAATAGAGAAGACCATGTAGTGCTTTTATAGGCTACGTAGGGGATCTTAAGGAGGTGGAATATTGGGCTTCCAATATTAATGATTAAATTGAGCCCAAGCCCAAATCTATTAATCCCATTAATATTAATTAATTTATTTTCCACTATATAAATTAATTGCACTCCCAATATTAAACCATATTATATCAAATAATATTTCTCCGGTAGTATTATTTATTCCGTGTATTTAAGATATAAATATCCATGAATAAAATTAATTTATTGCTAATTAATTTATTCATCTCTTATATCCGAGACTAGTACCATTCAACCTTAATTATTATGCGGAACAAATCCACCTGCAGGGTTTACATAATAATTCCTTATGAACTCATCTCGGGGATATTATCAACCCTTACGGGATACACTTTCCCGTCAAGTATTCACGGCATGTCGTATATAAAATATAGTGACCCAACTTAACCGGTAATTAACCCAATAATTAAATCGGTTAATTCCTTTGGAAAATCAAAGTCACTTATATTAAATATACACACCCGCAATAGTATCGGAGATTAAGAATAAAATACACTGAGACTTAAATCGATTATCGCCGGCAATCCTAATCGATAAATCTCAAACGATCCGCTCAATACACCAAGTGTACAAGTATGATAAAATAATTAAGACAAATTATTTTCTCTCTCACACAACGACTATACCGATGGATTGGTCCGTGTCCATCTAGGTCGTGAGCAACTGTTCGATTAAATACGAGTAACCGATAGTATGATCTTCTGTGTGGGCCCGACACACCATACTAACTACAACGTATAGAATCCAGGACTATAATTTGCATATATTTAGTTATAAATAATTAAATGCAAATAATTGTTTATTTAATTAAATAGATCAGTGGCAATGGATCGTGAGTTTCCGTTACTTAAATCTAGACATTAAGTACACAACTCCAACAAGTTTGACGCGAATGCGTTAGGTGTGACGCAAATGCGCTGGGAGGGGCTAAAATGCGTCAAGCTGCTGGGGGTTTGACGCGAATGCGTTAGGTGTGACGCAAATGCGCTGGGCAAAAGACTCTTATCTCGATTTACTCTTCCGAAATGCAATTTAACGACCGCAACAAGTCCTCCAACCTCGTTCGAATGGAATCCCCAATGTCACGTCGCGGAGGCAACAAATGGTGAAGTTGTGGCCTTGAGAAATCGGCAATAGTAGGCCGAGAAGGCATCCTTGGACTTTGATTCCGATGAGGTGGTGGAGATATGGAATCCCTCGTTTGATTTTAAATATCCAATGGCCCGATCTTCATACCTCTCATAAGGTGGATCATAAACACTCCTCGCGTGAAGGCTTACGGGGCTCCGGCGTAAGAAATAATCGTGGGTTTGAGAAATCCTCAATAGTTCGTCGCTTTGGATCTTGCACCACGGTATTTTGACGACGGTAATCATATTCATTCCCAACAAATTTCTCTTTACGGTAGTTTCCACGGTTTAGATCCCGAGGCGGCTCCCTTTCTCTTCGATCCCGACAAGGAGGGGGTGACATGGAATCTCTCTCGGTGGATGAATAATCAATATTTTGGTAGCGGTATCGGTGATGTTTCCGGTGATGTGGAGGCGAGTAATCTCGATCATCATCATAGTAAAGGTCGATATGCCTAGGTGGGCGATATGACTCATGTTCTCGGTGGCTCGAAGAAATGTGTCTCTCGTAATAAGAATCGGAATAATCGACTCCATAGAATCGGTCATCGTTACGTCTCGCCATGATATCACCTCGGTCGTTGAAGAAGAGATTAGAGTATGAAAGGAAGAACGTCTTCAACCTTGCATACACGACACTCAAAGCAAAGTATTACACGTACCGAGTGACATCGAGAGTAAAGCATGTAAAAGAACACAAAAGAAAAACAAATAAAAGACAAGCAATCAAAACTTAAAACACTACGCCTAAATTACTCCCCGACAACGGCGCCAAAAATTGTTTAAGATGAAAGCGTGTGTCATTGTTGTACCCGAATGTCATCTCACGAGGAATAATACTATCGGCGGTGTAGTAAGATTGGATTGATTATCGAAAATAATTAAAATAAACACGTTGTCAAGTAGTAACCATTTTTTTTTTGGGGGGGGGGGGGGGGGGGGTTGCAATTTTGAGAATTAATTAACTAAAAATGAGAATGAAAACAATTAAACAAGTAAACGAGATGTGCAAACAATTGAGAAAGGGTTAGGGGGTTAGAGTCCTTCACTTTCGAGAACTGAGTCGAACCTTTTAAAACCCAAGATTTTGACAAAGACGAGGTCGTTTAGGTAAGACCGCGTCGTCCACTAGTGATACGCCTCGGAGAGGCCCTCAACACGGGACGACTTTGAGTCGCACCTAAACATCGCTTGACTCGAGTGTGTGGCCCACTAGTGATGTTCCTCGGAGAGGATATTCAACACGAGGCCCCACGTCTCGAGTCGAACGACCCCTCGTTTATTTGAAAACCTTTACAACATCATCGACTCTAATCTCAAAGCTAAGGGCTCTAACACCCTAACGAAATGTCTAGCTACTCATGCTCACAAAAACAAACAAGCATATAACATCCAAAATACTCATATCGAAATAAAGGCTCACAAAGGGTGTCGTGGAGGCGAGACGAGAGCTTTTCGTGGTTCCGAAATCGATTCGAGAATTCTCCGAGTCACTCGGGGAAATGGCTCCGATGGAAACGATGGGCTCGTCGTGGAGGTCGATGTTTGTGGAGAGCGATTTGTGAGACAATAAATCGATTGAAAGTAATTTAAATATTAAAGTTTGAAAAATCAAGAACAATAAAATCTCTAAGGAGAGAAAATATCAAGAACAATTTCAAAACAAGTAGAGAATGAGAGATGGTACAAATCCACCACCTATCATTGTTGTCTTATAGTGCTACATGCACTTAGTCTTGCAAAAATCCTACTAGAAAAGACTAAAACACCCTCCAAAAAGTCTTCAATTGGATGGTCAAAAGCAAGTCAAACCAAGTCAACATTTCGTGGCGCAAATGCGCCACGCTCCCAGCAGCTTGGCGCAAATGCGCCAGCATGTGACTGGTTTTGACTTCTTCTGTCTTCGCTCGAAATATCTTTCCTCGGACTTAAGCTCGTCGATCCCTTCGGTAAAAATATAGATCATGGAGTCCTTGTCATGTCGTGAGAATGTGAGGTCGATCTGACGGTAGACGGAGCCGTGATGACTAATTTCCCGCAGCTGCGCGATGCTGGAATTCATCGAAAAACCTTCCTCACCCATTGCTCGTTTCTTGGCCGTTTTAGCTCGTTTCCACTCCTCGTCTCGCCTAAACCTGTCCGGACAATAAAACACCCAAATAAAATGAAAATATACACAAACGACACTATGACTAACACGAGAATAATCGAAAAACATAAAAACAAACGGCATAAAAACGGTTGAAACAAGTGATATGTCATCGTGACACAGTGACATGTCATCGTGATACAATGTACTTCACCGTGTGACAATGACCATACATAGCGAAAACTTATCGTGATCTTTGAATGTGTGTGTCAGAGGGATATAAATGTCCATTGCCTATAAAACATATATTCTTATGAGAGGAGCTAAAAAACATATAGTATCATGTTATGCTTTGCCTTTATTATAAATTTGCCCCTAAAATTTATACTGTATTAATTTTTTTAGTCCGTTTGAATTGAATTCCTTTCAAACCAAAATGGATATATCTTTGCCCCTCACCTAGGGATCTCTTCGTCATGCATCCATTCAACTCGAAGTTGATATAAATCGGATCGAGAAAGCCCCGCCCATGCCACTTTCTTCCTTCTCTAAGGGCTGCTAAGAAAAGCACAAACCTCATTTCAACATCGATTTTTCGACGTGGTTTAGGTTGATATTTTGGGTGTAACCAATTCCAATATATATATCATGAACTTGAATGTTTTGAGTTCTATAATATTGTTGGGTCGTATGCACAGAGAACCGGTGAATATATAAGATGCACAGAAAACATATTCTACCGGCGCACTCAAATATATAATGATAAAAATAAATAATGATAAACCAAATACACAGTACGTACGTAATATGGAAACTTTAAAATTAGAGAAGATTTCGCGAGATAAATAAAAAGAAATTTATACACAGTATAATTACAAATAATCTCAAAAGTGTAAATTTCAAATAGAGGCAAAACTTTTTCCATACACATCTATAACAAATATATCTATTTTAACATACTTAATAAAAACCTATCAATTTTATACAATTTATAAAGAAAATGTCTACAATACTCTTAATTTTTTCAAAAAACAAAAAACAAATTATAAAAGTTAAATAAAAAAACATAAAAATACAAAAAAAAAACGGTCTGCCAAATTTTTTCTCTCTTCCGTCGGTCCCCGGCCCACACACCAAAACATGCCGCCGATTTTGAGGAAATTCGACAAAAAAATGGTACGTTGCACGCGACGATTCAAGTTTTCTTTTTTGTTCGAGTTTTAAAGCACTCGGTAAGGGCCTTCGTTAGCAAACTTGACCAAGTGTCCCACCAAGGGCCTTAGAATATCATCTGCACTCTTTAACGGTCACTACCAAGTGCACTCGGTGACCGAGTAACTTCTCGATCCCTCGGCCACTCTGTGACCAAGGGCACTTGGTAGTGACCGCTAAAGAGTGCAGAAGCGTTTTTTAAAATTTTAAAAAAAATATCTATTTATAACTTGTTATCGTTATGACGGAGCTTACGCGCGGTATGGTCGAGTTTTCTTGCCAAAATGCAGGAGAGACGAGGAAAAACGGAGCGACGAGGTTAAACCGAGATGACGATCCGAACCTGGAAAATGCAGTCACTTTGAGCATTAAACTGCTATCACTCACTTGGAATCTGGAGTCGAGCTAGGCATACATGGTTGGAAAGATCGTGAAGTCTAGTTTCCGATGATTTATGAATCACAACGATCGGAGTTCGGACGGAAAAGATATGTCAAGATTCGAAAAACTGCGCAATGTATTTGGATTGATTTGGTGTTTGTTTGGATTGATTTAGGTGTTTACTGTTATTGATTTTAGGTGTTCATTGATTGTCATTCAATCAAATATCATAAATTAAAATTAAAAAAAAAAATTGTCTTCTGTTGTACTTGGTAAAGTGAATCTTGCTCACTCTACCAAGTAACCGAGAAACGCTACCTAGGGATCGAGAAAATCTCGGTCACTTGGTGACTCGCCCTCGGTAGTGACCGAGAGTTCGAGTTACCAAGTGACCGAGATTTTCTCAGTCCCTTGGTAGGAATGGTCTTCTGCTACCAAGTACCTTACCAAGTACTTTAAACATAATTTTATTTTATTGATTTTAAAGCATTTTTTCGATTGCAAAGATGTTATGTTAACATTAAGTATCAATTTAATAATCAAAATAATTTAAAAAATATGATCACCCATTAAATTAGAAAAATTAAGTGATTGCGCATAGTGAACAAAATACATTCAAACTTATATGCATCATCTTAATAGTCATATTTTTTCTTTGTTATCATGTTTATTCAATTTTTATAGGCTTCAAAATGATGTTTAATGTCAACATAACTTAATTATCACAGAAAGACCTGATCAAATTCATTAAAAATCAAAATGTTCTAAAGTACTTGATAGCACACTTGGTAGGGTACTTGGTAGCAGAGGGGCCTCGGTAGCGAGATACTCCTCGGTTAACTAATCGAGCGGTTACTTCTACATTGCACAGTTCTTCGACTCTTGCCTTATCTTTTCCGTCCGAACTCCGATTGTCGCGATTCAAAATTCCTCGAAAACTAAACTTCACGATCTTTCCAACCATTTATGCCTCGACTCCAAATTCCAAGTGATTGATAGCAATTTAAAGCTCAAAGTGACTGCATTTTCCGAGTTCGGATCGTAATCTCGGTTTAGCCTCGTCACTCCGTTTTTCCTCGTCTCTCCTGCATTTTGACATGAAAACTCGACTATACCGCTCATAAGCTCCGTCATAACAATAACAAGCCATAAATAGATAATTTAAGAAAAAACAAAAAAAGACGGCTTATGTACTCTTTTGCGGTCACTATCAAGTGCTCTTGGTCACAGAGTGACCGAGAGACCGAGAAGTTTCTCGGTCACTTTGTGACCTGGTCACCGAGTGCAGTTGGTAGTGACCGCTAAAAAGTGCCGATAATGTTCTAAGGCCCTTGGTAGGGCACTCGGTTATGTTTGCTACCGAGGGCCCCTACTGAGTCCTTTAGAACCCAAACAAAAAAAAAGAGTGAATCGTCGCTTGCAACGTACCGTTTTTCTATCAAAACTTAGCTTTTTCTACGTTTATTTCAACCGAGCCTTCTTCTCTTGTAAGTGTTTTTGTGTGGGTTGAAGTTTAGGTTTTTGAAAAAAAAAATGTGTTTGTATGGTTTGGTTGTTAGGAATGCATGCATGCATTAAACCCAACAACCAAATCAGATTTTTCTGGTGAGACTCACTTGTTTTTATATTTGTTTTTATTTTTTAACTTTTTATATTTATTTTGAATTAATAAAATAGTAAAGGTAAAGAGGACATTTTTAATTGAAATGTTATAAAATATGTGTTTTTATTAAGTGTGTTTAAAAAGATAAGTTTTTTTATGAATGTGCATGAAAATCCATAGTTCTACGTACTATGAAGAACTTCTATTTATAAATGTAAAAACACTCTCAAGTCTCAAATATGTACTATGTATAAAATAATATTTTTAATTTAAGTTAATAATTTGATCATTATAAAATGGTCAGCTAAAAAAGTCATAATTATTACTTAAAACTAAAACTTTTAACATTGAAATACATTACTTTACTTCATTTTAAAATACAATATATTAATCTTACCCATTATAAAATAAATTAAATATAGCTATTTATAGTATATTTTTACGTACCATTAAAATCCATTAATATGTACACCTGAAAAAGAATTTTTATTTTATTTTTTTAATTTATAAAACAAATTTATTTATACTTTATTTACCTGCCTACTTTTTAAATTTTAATTACAATTATTTTACTATTTTTTTAACTTAAAAATATATTTTTATCTCCAATACTTTTTGGTTAAAAGATCAAAAAGTAATATTTATTCTTAATTTTCATTCCAATCAACTTAATTAGTGTAAATTATTGAGATAGAGCTAATGCTATATTATCTTTTAATTTGAGTGCTACATTTTTTTGTCATCGCTATCAAAAGTAGTATGGAAAGTTATTACAAATTGTATTCACCCCTATTTAATTAGAGGATTGATCGACATTTAAATGTACTCGAATCCGACCTTAAGATACGTCATCCTAAAGGTGAAAATGGAAAAGAGAGAGCAAATATACAAAAGTATGAAAGAGGTCGTGGGAAACAACTTTAGAAACTAGTTTAATTAGTGTGATGAGGATATAGCGAAGCACCATGCATATATAAAAAGCTTTGATATGATGTATGGTTTTGGACTACATATATATTGATGGGATATTGGCCCAATGTATGTTATATTGTACGTAATTAGGGTCTCGAAAAGTTCAAATGAGGATATTGGCCCAATGTATGTTATATTTTGCACTCAATGTGATTTGAAGAAATGTAAGGTGTGATCATAGTAGATAAATAAGAGATTGATAAATAAATTATTTTCAAATGGTTATAGTTTGAGCATTGGATGAACTTAACTAAATTTTGTTGTTGATGAGTTCAAATGTGATGGGGAAAGAGATCGAATTATTATCTTGAGTAATTTGAATTGTGCACGAGATTGGTGTCGAAATATGAATAATTGAATTTGAATTGGACAACAAACCATTAATAGACTGTTCTATTAATTTATAAGCGATTTAGCTAGTCTTATACTCAAATACGTTTTCTACATATTTGATTGATTTCTCATTTCTACACTCATAAAGTTATTCATACTTGATTACCTATTAGTAGTATATAATATTGATATTAATTAATGTGCGTGTTAAATGTTAATCAATGATTTTATATGTAATTTATCGAATTTACACGTTCATAATAGTAAATCCTGACAGCAACCGGAATCTCAGCTTTGACTAATGAAGTAATTCTGCGTAAAATAGTCTCTTTTACTTATCTTACTTTTTTTTTTTACCTTTTTCTTACATCTGTTTTTTTGAAGCATTTACGTCATATTTTATATTTTATTTATTCCAACGGGAAAATGAAAAGGAAAATAATCACAAACAGACAAAAAACTTTTAATATTTGCTTATTTGTGACGACTAATCACACAGAAAAATATTCTCATAAAGCTATTTTATTTATTTATATAAACTTTTATCATTATGTTTTTATAATCTCGTACTCAACTACTACACCAACTACACTCTTAATTTACTTACGTATTTAATTAAAGATTAAAAAAACTTTTTGCTACTTATATACTAGTACTACTCCGTATATACACTCCTATTAAATACGGAGTAATTATTCTATGTCGTCCTTTAGCTATATTTTCCTTTGATTTTCTCAATGTGTTTGATATTGGATGTATCAAGATAAAACCACGTTTCATGTAGCAGTATAATATTAATGTTTGAAGCCAATATTTTCGACCTCGTTTGTAACAAAGACAATTTTCGACATAAGATCGAAAGCACTACGTACCAAAGTGTTTCGACTGAGGAGCTATCTCAACATAGACACAGTTATTCCTGCCCATATTGTTTCAAGTTATATGTATGCATATATACTCCGTAATTGTTAATGTAATCTATGTAAACATGTTTTCGGATTTGTTAATTAGCGACATACAATAATTGTCTTTAATTAATTGTATTTGTAAGAATAAGTAATTAATGTGATTTAATGTTAATACATGCATGTCATTATCCATCTTTCCTGTACAACCATTGATTGCCATGAATCTACAACTGAATCGACAAAAGCATGTATGCTGTTACAACCAGCTTTTTATGTGCACGCCTTTTCAATGATACTAATGAAATGGAGTAGAACATTACTCATTTCATAAATCAATATATATATATAAGTTGTACCAACAATTATTGTTTTTAAATTTATCCGTACTCACTATTTCGTCACGTCATTTTATCTTTTGAACGAATGTACGTTTCACGAGTCGACGACAACTGTATGCATCGATTGATGAATCGATTTCTAAACTATTTCTACTTTTATATTTTAGTGTAATTTTTTTTTTCAAGCGATGTGTCATTTTTGAATAATCCAAAATTTTCAGTGTTCAGAGCACCGTCATATTCGCGAGTTTGATCTAATACCATGTTGAAAATTTTGGACCTATATCACAATTTTAATGTGATATAAGCCTGATTTCAACGTAGTATAATATGAAACTCGAGACGATGATGAGCGCTTCAAATTCAACCGATACAATATTTGCTCAAATTTAACGTTGTGGGGCCCAGTAAACATGAAATTTGTATAGTTAGGTGCACGAATCCCGTGACATGTCCTTGCGCACCAACAGAATATTGAAAAAATCTGAGAGTGCATTTCACACGTGGATTCCAATTTTTTTTATTTAAATTTTCTATTTATAACTATAGAGGAATTATATAAGTTACTAATATATATCATCACACTTTGGCGGTGTTGCATGAGCAGTTTCCATTTTATAATCACACAATTCTTTCACTTTCCAGCAAACATCAAAGCTTGTTCAGTAGTCTTAGGTTAGTTAGTTGGTTAATAGGTTTGTTACGCAATTATATATGGTCTTTTAATTAATTAATTTCTTGTTACGACTTCAATCTGCAGATCGAATCGAAGTCGGAAAATAATGGAAGATCAGAAGAAGTTCGAGAAGAGCTACTTTGACGTGCTGGGACTCTGCTGCTCGTCGGAAATCCCCGTCATCGAAAGGATCCTCAGCTCCCTTGACGGAATCAAGGACTTCTCCGTCATCGTCCCCACCAAAACCGTGATCATTATTCACGACTCGCTCATCATATCACAGATTCAGATAGGTATATGATTTAATTCAAATAGTAGTATGTAATTATTTCTTGATGATGAATTTCGTATATATTATTATATTGTTTGCTTTTTTTGCGTGTTCTCATCTTTTGAGCTGTCTATCTCCACACTTTTTTTTTTTTCACTTTTCTTCTTTAGACAAAAGAATTTCATTTCTAATTTTTTAATTTTTTTTTCGCCGCCGAAAAATAATCGATTTCGTCGCTTTGTTCATGATGATATGATGAATGAAGTTGTTGTTTATTTAGAGGGACCTCATTTCTGGGGCAGTTGTGAATTATTATTTGTTTTTTGTTTTTATACATAAATAATTGGATTATTTGGTGGCTGCTTTTGAATTTTGCATCGATCGATCGGTTTCATATTTTCTGGATTTTTGTTTTTTGGTTTGTGGCAGTGAAAGCGCTGAATCAAGCTCGGCTGGAAGCGAATGTCCGAGCTTACGGAGTAAAAAACTACAAGAACAAATGGCCGAGCCCCTACGCTATGATCAGTGGCTTGTTACTCGTACTTTCTTTTCTCAAGTACTTTTACAGCCCCCTCAAATGGCTAGCCATCGGGGCCATAGCTGTTGGAGTTGTTCCGATTTTGCGAAAGGCCTTTGCATCGCTTCGAAGGCTCACAATCGACATCAACATACTCGTGCTTATCGCAGGTATATAATTGTAAAAATATAATTACAAATACACCCTTGTGATCGATTTGGTCTAACACGATTCTTATTGCTTGTTTCCAGTTTCGGGATCAGTCGCTCTTCGCGATTATTGGGAAGCTGCCACGATCGTGTTCTTGTTCACGATCGCAGACTGGCTGGAGTCGAGGGCAAGCCACAAGGCGACAGCTGTCATGTCGTCGTTGGTTAGCGTGGTGCCTCAGAGAGCCGTCTTAGCCGACACGGGCGAAGAAGTCAACGCGGACGAAGTCAAGCTGAACACCGTCTTAGCAGTGAAGGCCGGCGAAGTCATACCTATAGACGGAGTTGTTGTCGAGGGTAAATGCGAAGTGGACGAGAAGTTTCTGACGGGAGAGTCGTTTCCCGTTGCTAAAGAAAAAGACTCCACCGTATGGGCTAGCACGATCAATCTCAACGGTAATACATTACTTACTTTTTCCGATCCTCAGATTACACGAAACGAATAAATTCTGTTTCTCGTAATCTCAGGGTATATTACTGTGAGAACTACTGCTGTAGCCGAAGACTGCGTGGTGTCGAGAATGGCCCAACTCGTGGAAGACGCCCAGAACAAGAAGTCGAAAACTCAGAGAATTATCGACAAGTGCGCCAAATACTACACTCCCGGTTAGTTAGTTCTATTACAAAATGACCCCTTTCGTCTTTCAAAATTACGAATAACACCCCTCGTCTCTTGCAGCCATAGTTGTGATATCGGCTTCGTTGGCTTTAGTCCCGTTCGTGTTCCGTGTTCACGACAAGAAGCAATGGTACCATTTGTCTCTAGTCGTCTTGGTGAGCGGATGCCCGTGCCCGCTTCTTCTCTCGACACCTGTCGCCATGTTCTGCGCCTTATCGAAAGCCGCGAAGCTAGGAGTCCTGATCAAAGGAGCCGAGCATCTCGAGACGCTCGCTCGAGTAAAAGTCATGGCCTTCGACAAAACCGGGACCATAACGAGGGGTGAATTCCTCGTGACCGACTTTCGATCCCTTCAGGATGATATCAGCTTCAACACACTCCTCTACTGGTATATATGTACACATTCACTAAAACAGGACTCTGAATAAAAATGGTTGACAGTATGAAATTGAGTGTTTAAAATTTCTATAGGATTTCGAGCATCGAAAGCAAGTCGAGCCATCCGATGGCCGAAGCCCTGGTCGACTTCGCGAGGGGGAACACGGTCGAGGCGAAGCCGGAAAGCGTGGAGATTTTCGAGATTTTTCCCGGGGAAGGGATTTACGGGAGAATCGAAGGTAACGACGTTTACGTCGGGAACTGGAAAATCGGTTCGAGGGCCGGGTGCGCTACAGGTAAAACAAATTAGTCATACGAAACACGAAAACGAAAACTAAACGGTTTTTCGACATTTTTTTTTTCTCAGTTCCGAAACTGGAAGGGTACGACGTAGGAGGAAAGTCGGTCGGGTATGTTTTCCTGGGGTCGACTCCAGCCGGCATCTTTTGCCTCTCCGATTCGTGCAGAACCGGAGCAAAGGAAGCATTGCAAGAGCTTAAGTCGATGGGCATCAAGACAGTGATGCTCACCGGAGATTGCAATGAAGCTGCAAACCATGCTCGAAATCAGTTGGAAGGATCATTAGACGTTGTTCATGCGGAATTACTTCCGGAAGATAAAGAGAGGATCGTGAAGGAGCTGCAGGAGGCGGTGGGGCCCGTTGGCATGATCGGAGATGGGGTCAACGACGCCCCAGCGCTGGCGGCAGCCGATGTCGGAATCTCGATGGGGGTGTCGGGGTCCGCGCTTGCCACGGAGACAGGGGACGTTGTCCTGATGTCGAACGATGTCCGGAGGATTCCGAGAGCAGTCCAGGTGGCGAGAATGGTCCGAAGAAAGATAATCGAGAACGTGATTATATCGATCCTGACAAAGGCCTCGATCGTGGGGCTGGCTGTGGCGGGGCATCCGCTCGTGTGGGCCGCGGTTATGGCGGATGTGGGGACTTGTCTTGTGGTTATATTCAACAGCATGTTGATATTGAGAGGGATACCCGACGGGTCAGGGTCGACCCACAAACACGAGTCGTCCAAATCATGTTGTTCTTCAGACAAGAAGCCGAGGAGTCATCATGAGGATTCACACGACAACGAGTGCTGTAAGAAAGTAGGCCTTGATTTGGAACAGGGCCGTGGGTGCTGCGAATCCAACGATGAGACGACATCTCATAAGCACAAGGATAAATGTGGATCAGATGATCAGGTATAGCTGTTCTGCTTCTTATATATATTTATTCCAAATTAATCTTGTTTTCTAGTTTTTGAAAGTTGTTTGTTTATTTTGTATGACTGATGCAAATTTCACAGGTAATAATACATAAGGATAAGTGCACCGTAAATCACGAAGAGCACGAACACAACGGGAGTTGCTGCAAGAAGAGGAGTTTAAAACATCACGAGGATCATCATCATCATCACCACCACCACCACCATAATCATCAACATTCGGAGTGTGATCAGAATCATGTTTCTGAACATACGAGTTCTGTCGTTAAGGCATCGTCGTGCTGCACAAAAGATCACGGTGCGCCTAATAAGGCTTGTTCGGCTTCCATCGCCAAGCAAACATTAACAGATCAATGTTGCAAAAACAAACATGCACATTGATTGAATATTACTGATGTATAACAATTTACTCTGCGTAGTAAAGAGTCGAAGATTTTAACAATGCCGATCATCAACGTGTTTAGTCGCCAGCTGGATCGAATCATCGGGACGATTTTCTTTCGTTCTGAGATTTCGGAACCAGTGAAGTGAAACTAATTTATCTGATTATCGTTTATTCAAATGAAAACTGGTAGTCGATGGAAAGATCCAACAGTTGTGTTGATCTAACTGAATGCTGAAATTCTTGGAACAACTTTGTGATTCCTCTAAATAATAATTGATCTGAATAGTTTATAACAGTCACATCTTTTGTAAAACTTAACTCCATATGGGCATATTGGTCATTTCACGGCACAGGGCCATATTGTTCATTTCACATTAATTCAAATTCAAAATTCGCCCAAGATAGAAACAGTGTCGTTTAAGGCAGGGCTCTTCAAAATTTGGACCGGACCGAAAAATGGGTCGGTCGGTTTTCGATCCGATCCCTTTAAAACCGATAAATTTGGTCCGGAGCGGATTGTATATTACTACTATATGTATTAAATAATTTGATATTTACTATTAATTATATAAAAAATTATTTATAAAAAAATTATTATAATCGAGAATGGTCCAGCCGTCCAAGGTAGCTCCCTATTTTTTAATTTTGGTCATCCTTCCTCAAATATTCAAATTGGAAAGATAGTTCCCTATTTTTAAAATTTGGTCATCTTTCCTCAAATATTCAATGTGGGACAACTTAAAAGTGACCACAACACACAATTTTAACAAATATACTAGTAAAGTAATTTCCAACTCAAAAGTCAAAACGTAAACTCAAAATCAATTTTATTTTAAGTTTATAGTGATTTCACTACAACCCAGAAACCAAAAAAATATTTTTTATACTTATTTTTATAAATAATTAACAACTTTACAAATTTACAATTGTTAAATTGTAACAAATAAATAAATATTATTTAAAATATTATTTTTAAAATTTTGACATTAAAACATCTAATAAATATTATTTTTAATTTAAATTTTTAAATATAATAAATAAATAAAATACTAAATAAAATATAAATTAAATTTTATTAAAATTTGATATGTATTTTATTTCATTATTAAAAATAATATTATTATAATTTATTTTAATTATTAATGATCTATTAAATTTTATTTTAGTAATTTTTTCATAACTTTTGTACACTATTTATCATATGTATTGGACGAATGAAAAAAATCAACGTTGACCACTTGTGACCATTTCTTAGGGTCGGAGGGAGTAATAATTATTTGTTTGAGTTTGAATTTTGGTATGAGTTGGAGCATCTATTTTGCTTTAAAATGTGTTTTTAAGTCTCGGTGTTGAAGTTGCTCTAATTAATTGAAGATGTACACAAACTTAGCTTCCATTTTTTCAAGAAGAGTAAGGAATGATTTTTTATATATATAAAATTATAAAATTTTAATTAGTTAAGTTCAATTCAATTCATATTAAATTATTTAAATTCTAATCGATTTAATTGAATTAAATCGTATTCAGTTAGAAAAAAAAGTATAGCTTGATCTAATAACATTTTTAAATTGTGTGTTTAAAATAACCAAACTATTATACAAAAATTAGAAAAGAAAGTGACCCTTTAGATGGACCAAGGGTCCAAATAATTGAGAGATCCATGGTTGACCGTTCCAATTCACTGCACCTTTATTTCCTACTACTGTACAGTATATAATAAGTTATCTCGATCCACATTCCCAATGGTTGGAGATACTATATTCTATTCCCACCACTCCCTCAATTCAAGTCAAGCATACTATACTATACTCTATATTTCTATTATTGCAAATTTGCAATCGCGCTCCTTATTTGACCACAAGTTATGGTGACCAAAAAAGTAATTTCTCATTTTCCATATATAGCAAGTCGATCTCGCTTGTTTTCAATACATATATGGAATGCGAATCTTGATGTTTAAATTAAACAACCAATGAAATGCCTTTTTCGAATAGTATATGTATTATTATATGATGACCTCAAAATGAATTGAAGCCAAATCATCGAAAATAAACTATATTAGTATTTTTTTTTATCTCACATTCTCAGATCCCAAAATCATATTCTTCTGCCTATATATATATATACAAGGCAATGTAGTATGTGCAATGGTAGACTAACTACAACATTTTCGCTCCTCTTTCGATTTTGGGTTTCGATTCCCTTCAATTCCCGTCTTGCATTACATGAAGAGGTGGAGAGTGGATTGCAGCCAAGGATGACTTGCCGGGCGGCGACTTATATTTTATGTTTTAGATCCGCTCGCTCGCTCGGCAAGTTGTGCTTGGCTACATTTTGCTCTCTCCTTCACATGTCACACTCAACGGGATATCTTCATACAGTATAGTATTAATTCGTCTCAATATATCTTTTTTTTTTGTGTGTGTATTGTAGAATAGGGGCCGAGAATCGAGATCCAAGCTCTCTCGGCTATGTCAACTCGACCTTTATAACTTTGTGGGTCAAAAAGCCCAGTAGATCGACGGGCCCGTTTTGAACCAAGTTGGGCTTCAAAATTCCAAGCCCATTAGAAGTCGGGTCAGGCTATCTCGGCCCGGCCATTTTACACCTCTTTGAGAAGAAAATCGATTGCAAATTTGCAATAGTACGTTCAGTCAATTCATATTACTATATGTCATTCTAGTGTTTCTATGTGTTTTTTACATTGGATGTCATTTTGTCTTCATTAAATGACTTAATCACATTAATTCATGAGATTTAAAAAAAAAATATGTGCATTATTTTTCTCAATCAATCATTTCTCACTGTTTATTAAATAATTAACATAAATTAAAATTTAAAACATTGTGTAAAAGTTTATGATGATTTGTAGTATTAAAAATAGGAGAGAGTGTATCAAAAAATAAAACATACACATAGTATTTTCATAATTGATATTTAATCTAATATAAAAAAATTGATACTTAATTTTTCTCTCTTGTACCTTTCTCCCAATAGTTTATTGAAGTATAATATCAAAGAACAACTCAGGCCGGCTGCTCTGGGCCTAGGCCCATAGTGTGATTGCACGGTAGCAATTATGAAGGGCCCATGTTTCAAAGATTATTCTTCATTAATTATTCCAAAGTTATGCATATGAATACATCTCAAATTAAATATTTTTTTTATTTAAATCAATTGAAGAAATTTAAATACTCCCCACATGTCCGGAGTTCAAACCTTAAACCTAAATTTCAATTCAAGTGTTAAACAATTGAACTAACAACTTTTGACACTTCTTTCGATTAAACACAATATGAATGAAAAAAAAACTTTGACATTTCTTTCGATTAAACACAATATGAATGAAAAAAAGATGAACCGTGTATAAAAACGGAAAAAACAAATCATAACAACATGGCGCGAATATGAAAGCGCGCTTATTCGAATACAAACACAATTAAGATCTTGATAAAGCTGAATAAATAACTTAAATTAGTTATTCCCGACACTATCTAGAAACTTAGAAAGCATTAATATCAAACACATACAAACAACTTAACGTGATCATCGACTAATTTCAGTGGTGTCTCTTCCTCTTGGTCTTGTGAAGATCTTGTCCTTTCCTCTTGGTCTTGTTAGTATCCTCTTCACGAATCTCCTCGATCTCCCTATGCTTATAAGGACGCGGAAGCACGTTGTTGTTGAGGAAATTCATGTACCATATAGCCGACTGTTTTGGGTAACGGACCAAGCCATTAACGTAGTCCACATAGTATATCCCGAACCGGACAGTGTACCCCTCCGCCCACTCATAGTTGTCGAACAATGACCACAAGAAGTAACCCTTCAGTCTCACACCATCTCTGCAGGGAGAACGAAAGATCAGACAAAGCAAGGGTAAATTAGTCAATATGTATATAATCACTCACTCTATAGCTTGTTTCATGTAGGCAAAGTGTTCTTGGTAGTATTTGATTCTGGGATAATCCTCGCGACCTTGGGTGATCGATAGGTTTTTGTTGTTTGTCTCGCTTACACCTATAGACGTATGATGCACAAAAATATAGCTAGGCAGAGTAATGCGGCAGAGCTACTGGGCATAACAATGCCTTAGTCATATTTACATGTTTTCTCCTTTCTTCACATCTTTATATTGTTGTGTGAGAGAAAATTTTTTATGGTAAGAAATATAAAACACCTACTCATTTTAACCCCTCTTTTAAAACTACACCCAATCTATACATTTTATAAAGGAAAATACACATTTACCCTCCCCTTTTTCAAAACAATACAAAACAATTAAAAAAATACAGAAAATGACAAATAAACATTAAAAAACATCGGTCCCCCCTTTGAATACTCTCTATCCCGTCGGTCCCCCCACACCAAATCGTCCGCCGCCGATTTTCAAGAATTCCGGCCGCCCAAATGTCGGAAAACGAGCACGAAGATGAGCACAATGTCGAGGAGGAAGCCGTGCACGAAGAGGAGCAACAATGGCCGCTCCAAGCTCCGGTAAGTTTTCGAAAACCTAAGTTTCGAATTTCCATTTTTTTCAATAATGTCTTCAATTTCATGCTTAAATTGCTATCCTATGAGTTCGTTGAAGTGTTTAGAGTAGAAATTGGGTGTTGAATGGGCCAGAAATCGCCGGAAAATTTCCGGATCTTCGGCCCTCGGTCGACCCCTCGGCCGCGGGGAAGAAGATGACCGGCCGAGGGCACCCTGTGACCGAACAAGTGTTCGAGCGAGGGCACTATCCGGTCCCTCGGTCACCGGCACTCAGTCGATCGACCGAGTGCTCGACCGAGGGCAGAAATTATTTTTTTTTTTTTTTTTATATTTACAGTATAAATGTTTATTAATTATTTGTGTTTTTTTTGCAGGATGGGTTCCAATGGAGGAGGCCACAATTTATTTACACGACAAAAGAATTGAATTTGTACGACCGGTTCCTCGTGTTGAAGCACATAAAAAAGGTGTTAAGAGCCGTTGACGATACGCACGAGGCTCACCGGAAACTCCGTCGTTCGTGTTTTGGAAGGTTGGTGCACCTTCAAAGAGACGGTCGATCGAACGCGGCCATGCACCACTTGTTAGCTCGGGAGATCGTGGGTCCGACGATACCTCCGTTCGAGCATTGGTTTTCGCTCGGGGGCAAGATCATTTGCTTTAGAGCACAGGAGTATTCCTTGGTGACCGGGCTTCGTTTTGGGAATCACAGCTTTGATACTTCGGCCCAGCACATTATTCTTCCCGGCTCTTTCTTTCTTAGGCACTTCGGATTCGGTCAAAAAATAAGAGTGAACGAGCTTTTCAAGAGATTCAAGTCTATGGACTTGGGGTCAGACCCGGCCGACTACCTGAAGGCTGCGAATGTGCTGATATATTACTTGATGCTCCTATGCCGAGGCGATATCATGACCGAGGATTGGGTTTGGACTTTGGTAGAGGACGAGGAGGGATGGGAGACGTTTCCTTGGGGCTCCCACACATTTCAGATCATGTCCTACTACCTCTCCATAGCTGCCATGCATCCCGGTCAAGTACTGAAGCCGGCATACCACATTTACGGACCCATCTGGACCTATCAGCTATGGTCGTACGAGGCTATACCTAGTCTCGGGAGGGTGTGCGCGCATAGAGCCGACAGTCCGACGATTCCTCGGCTACTGGGGTGGAACTCGATTACTACTCACGTCGATTTTTCTCATTTCTACGAGGACCCAGAGGTAAACTTGTTTTAATGTTCAATTAATGGTTATATCAAATAATTAAATTAATTAACTCTATATAATTTATTTATTTTCAGCTTGAGGTTCACCGGTATCTAGAGCCGACGGAGGAGGAGGCGGTTGCTCAGCATTTTATTTTCGTGCGTGACAGAGCAGAAGAGGTCACGTACCATCCTCCTCCTAGACTTGGGTTGCCCGCAGACGAGGCAAAGGCACCGAAGAAGAAGAACTTGATGGAACGCGTGGTCGGACGCGTGTCCAAGGCCGTCGACAAGATGACGGGTGTTTCTGGGCCTAGTAGACGGGGTCGTGATGCCATCACACCAAATTCATCGGCAGAGCGTCGTCCCTCTCAGCGACCCCGACGAGAGGGCTCTCCTGCTCCTGAGGGGTCTGATGACAGTACCGGTCGACGGATTGATCGACGGTTCCAGAAGATCCTGAACGACGAGTCCGACACGGGATTTATGGCTCGACTGACTGCCCGGATCACGAGGACACATCAGGAGAGCAACGATAGACTCCTGGAGAGTGTCAGGAGGACACAGAAAGAGGGCACCGACAGTCTGATGGAGCACATTCGAGGGTTTTTCGGTCGCAGACGATTCTCGAAGAGTCGCCCTTGTCCTTCCGATCCCGTTGAGCCTTCTGCATCTCATCACTCTGGATCCGGACGTGCTGCGTCTCATCATTCGGGTTCAGGACGTGTTCCGTCTCATCGCTCCGGGTCCAGACGTGCTGCGTCTCATCGATCCGGGTCTGTACCAGGGCTTCATTCATATGCAGAGCCTTCTGCGTCGCACCGGGAGGAGGAGGAGACATTTCCAGCTAGAGCATCGTGTGGAGATATCGACAGTTACCGCACTCCGATGCAGCCCATAGTTGACCCGACTTATGGTTCTCCTCCGAAGATGGGCTTGCTAGAGTTCGGGAGTCTCTTCACACCGACGGAGGCTCCTGCCCGTGATACACATCCTTATATCCCCCCGGATGTTCCTGCCCGTGATACATCGCGAGTTATCTTCGATGCAGAGAATTATTTCGTGCAGGAACCAGATTTGTTCTCGCAGACATCTCCAGGGCCAGATGTACACTGTTATGAGGGGGCGTTCAGCGATGAAGAAAAAGAACTGGGAAACGATGATGCAGAGCCCGCAACAGAGCCCGAAGCAGCTGTCGGCGAGAGTAGCCTCGGACCCCGTCAGAGAAGGCCCTCGGCAGCTCTTCGGAGCCCGTACGTCACGCATTTCACCCCGGCCGGTGACCGGAAGATTAGAGGGTTGTATTCGATATTCCGACAAGGAGAGAAGAATAAGAGCGTCCGCATGCCATTCAATGGTCGAGATTATACGCAGGAGTATTTCGACTTGATTGAGGATTACCATTATTGGTACACAGACGTGGTAAGTTAATTTTTAATTAGACTTTCAAATTCATATTGTTTATTTATTGGTGCTCAGCTGTGATTTGTTTATTTTTCAGGAGATCGATCTCTACATTTTTTACTTGCAGGAGAAGGTGAAACTGATGAAGGGTGTACGAGATGGAGTATCTCCAAAAAGGACTATACTCTTGAATACCGAGTTCTTCGTAAGTTTCATTTATCATATCAAATGCACTATTTATCTCACTTTTCTCATTTTTCTAACATTTAATATTTTTAACAGAATAAATTGTCCTATGAGTGGCGGACGGTGAAATCGAACAAGCCATTTTCGGAGAAAACAAACTTCGAAGAGAGATATAAGAACTGGAACCCGCCGGATCATTTGTTGAAGATGGTCAAGGGAGACGAGGAACACAAGAGTTGGATTAATGCTATTGAGGTAATATTATTTATCGGGTTAATATTATTTCATAGTTCGATTTAATAACGTTCCTTTATTTTTCAATAACGTTTTGTTTTGTTTTTTGTATTTTTAGGTAATAACGGTAGTCAATACTGGAGCTCATTGGGTCACAGTGCGTATTGATCTGGCCAACTGGAGTGTAGCTTTGTACGACTCTTTCTCTTTCCGTGTGCCCCTCGATATTCGGGAACCGATGCTGCGACCGTTGCACCACTTGTTGCCTCGGCTATTGGTTTGTGCAGGATATTGGGATGCAGACGCGAACTTTTTCAGAAAAGCCCGCCAGATGCCCAATTTACCCAGGTCGACAGCTCCAACTGTGGCCCGTACGTGTGCATGTATCTCGATCGGCTCATCAACAAGTCGTTCACTCACCTGAAAGTACCGGTCGACGACCAGTACTTGATCCAGTATCGTAGATATGTTGCTCGGAAGATCTTTGGTTTGAGTCGTACATTGGAGTCGTAGGTGTGTTGATTTGTATGTGTGTATCTGGATTGATTTGTAGGTGTGTTTGTTTGGTTTGGTCTTATGTGTTTGGTATTGAGATTGATTTGCAAGTTTGGTTTGATATCAACTAAATAAATCCTGTCAAAATTTTTTAAAATTATTTATAATATATTACCCTATTTTTAAAAATTATTTTTAAAACAAAAATTAATATTAATTTTTAAATCAAGTCTAACAAATATATAACTTTATAAAAAAAAATTTATTAAAAAATATTTTATAAAACAAAATGAGAGTATTTATAAAAAATATTTTATAAAACAAAATATTTTATATATAACTTTATAAAAATTAAGTAATATATTACCCTATTTTTTAAAATTATTTTTAAAACAAAAATAAATATTATTTTTTAAATTAAGTCTAAATAAATGAGAGTATTTATAAAAAAAATATTTTATAAAACAAAATATTTTATATATAACTTTATTAAAAAAATATTTTATTAAGTATATAATTAAATTAAGTATAAAATTAAATTAATTATATACTTAATTTAATTCTATGCTTAATTTAATTATAAAAAATAAAGTATATAATTAAATTAATTTTTATAATTAAATTAAGTATATAATTAAATTAATTTAATTTTGCACTTGGTGGCTGCACTTGGTGGCGCCACCAAGTGCACTTGGTGGCTGGAAAAAATAAAAATATTTTTTAATTCGGCACTTGGTCGATGCACTTGGTCACTGTGACCAAGTGCACTTGGTGGTGACCAAGTGCACAGGCCACCAAGTACCCCACCAAGTGCCCCACCAAGTGCCTTAGAACATAATTACATTTTAATTGATTTTAATGCATTTTTTTCAATTGTAAAGTTGTTATGTTACATGAAACATCAATTTCATAGTCAAAATAATTCAAAAAACATGATTAACCTTTGAAATTGGTGAATTAAGTGATTACGCATGCGGATCATGAACAATTTGGTAAGTATGTAGATAACTTTGTAACAATATTACTAGTTAGTTCAAAAAATAGTCAAACTTCTACGTTTCATCTTAATACTACTAATTCGGCTTTGTTTTCATTTTTATTTGATGTTTATAGGCTCCAAAATGATCTTTAATGTCAACATAACAACATAACAACACTTTATTGGCCTAAAATTAATTAAAAAAAAATTATTCTAGTGCACTTGGTGGGGCACTTGGTGGTGCACTTGGTGGTGCACTTGGTGGTCTCTGCACTCAGTCACCACCAAGTGCACTCAGTCAAAATGACCAAGTGCCGAGTAACACTCGGTTAGTTAACCGGCGACCAAGTGCACTTGGTCACTTTGACTGAGTGCACTTGGTCACTTTGACTGAGTGCAGCCACCAAGTGCAGTGACCAAGTGCATGACCAAGTGCAGCCTGTTTTTTCCAATTTTTCACTAAAATCAATCCAAACAACACCGAATCACCCGAAATAACACCGAATCAACCGAAATAACACCGAATCAATCGAAATAACACCGAATCAACCGAAAATAACACCGAAGTTAATTATATACTTAGTTTAATTAGATTATTTATATACTTAAGTTAATTATGTTTTATAAAATATATTATTATTTTTTTATAAAGTTATATATTTGTAAGATTTGATTTAAAAAATAATATTAATTTTTGTTTTACAAATCATATTAAGCTAAATTGGTTAATATATTATAAATAATTTTAAAAAATTTTGACGGGATTTATTTAGTTAATATCAAAGCTAAACCTGCAAATCAATCTCAAACACAAACACAAACACCAAATCAATCCAAATAACACCAAATCACACTTTATTTTTAAAAAATTTTGACCAAATCAATCCACATAACACCAAATCACACTTTATTTTTAAAAAATTTTGACGGGATTTATTTAGTTAATATCAAAGCTAAACCTGCAAATCAATCTCAAACACAAACACAAACACCAAATCAATCCAAATAACACCAAATCACACGAGAGTCGACGATAATAAAACAATACAAGTCTTAAATAATTCACGAGCACCAATAAAAACTAAAACCATCATATCAACCTCTCACTCCGTACTCACGGGACATTTTCTTCTCGTGTGACCCTCGGTTTTGCAGATGCTGCACTTCTTCTTTTGCCTTCTCCGGCTCGACTCTTCCGTTCCCGTTTCTTGTGGAGGACCATTCAAATCAACACTCTCAGGGGGAATAAAAACAGTGCACACGCGTCTGCTGTGACCTACGCCCTTGCATCTCGAACACACCTGCACACGACGACACAATATTAGGTCTAAGCCACGACATACGTACAATGTTACTTATGGGGGAACAAATCGGATCACGTCGTGCAGAGCTCTCAACAGCGGAACGAGCACGAGTCGTCTTCGGACGTCCAGCCTGGCTAACCACTACTGGAGGAAGAACTACGTACGATGCCACATCCGGCGGGACCACCCAATCATCATAATGTGGCAACGACACAATAGGCGTCGCGTACATCTCGACATGGCTGCTCATCTTGAAATAGGGGCTCACGAAATCGTACGATGAAAATCCTGCTCGTCTACATAAAAACAACAAACAAGTTAGTGGAATCGACAGTTTAAAATTAAATTTAAAGGTAAAATGATATCATACCTAATAGCGGCCACAGCATGACGACACGGTATTAGGTCTAAGTCGAACTCCCGACATTCACACGTGCGATTCGCGATATCCACAAGATAAGACTTGTCATCCTCCTGAACTTTGTACCGGGCATTCGCATTGACCTCCCGAACGATGAAATAACGGCTCAACATATCCTGATTAGACAACTTGGCCAATGCCTCCTCGGTCAGCTCATGCTGCTCATTCTGTCTCTCGTTAGCTATCCTTCGTTTCTCATCGAACCATCTCTCAATCATCGCACGAATCGCCTCGAGCATCGCACAGACTGGTAATCTCCGTGGCCATTTGATAGCAGCGTTGAAGACTTCGGCCGCATTCGATGTCATGAAACCGTATCGTTGTGCGGCACAATGTGACCTCGCCCAGTGCTCAACCCCGATATCAATAAGGCGCGTATAAGCACCCTCTCTACTAAGAGTCTCCACATTCGCAAAATGCCTTTCAAACTCATCCACCTGATAACTATAGGCAGCACAGTATACAGCTTCGACCACCTTCTGGCCGTACCGTGCTAGATTCTTCGAGAGGTGGTGATAGCACAACGCACGGGTCGCGTGGGGATAGACACTCCGAATAGCATTCGCGATGCTCTTATGCTGGTCGGACACAATGAGGAGATCCTCGTCGTCTGTATCGTAGCAATCTCTGAGGTTCTTGAGAAACCACGTCCACTCCTCGTCATTCTCTATCGGACCGATACCAAACGCAAGCGGGAAAATATTCTCATTCCCGTCTTTCGTGACTGCGACAAACAACACACCAGTGTTTCTCCCTTTCAAATGGGTGGCGTCGACTACTATCACCGGCCTCAGAGTGCCCTGCTCAAATGCACGAATGCACTGCCCGAGCGCAACAAACATGTGGCAAAACACGCCATCACTGGTCGTCTGAATATCATACATAGTCCCGGGATTAAGTTCTTTCAGCATGTACAAATATGACGGGAGCCTCTGATACGATCCATGATAGTCGCCGTACGCTATTTCAAGCGCCAGATTCCTCGTCCGCAGGGCAAAGTTGTAGTTGATGTGAACTCCGTACAATCTCCTCAAATCATCAACCATATCTTTCGGCTTCAGTTCCCGATTCCCGACTAACTGGCGTGCAAAGAAAGTAGCCGCAACCCTGCTCGACACCTGTCGATCCGCAGTCCGCCCCAAATTGTTACGGCACTCGTGATTCAAGTTCAGCCTCGTAATCCTCCAAAAGGTGTTATCGGAACCCGTGGAACACAATTTGAACGGGCATTTCTCACGCCCCAGCTTGCAAACGTACGTCACCCGATCAGTGCTCGAGCGAGCAGTTTTGCACTCTACGTTATTCTCCATGTGATACATCCCCACCATCACTTTCAGATCCTGTTTCTTTCGGAACGTGGCACCGACTACCATCTGACCATAAATCGGTTGGGATTCGACAGAACGCAACGGAACAGCGGGGTCAAACGTCGGCAGTGGAATGATCCAATTGCGCAGTGGATTATTCTGTGCATTCTGAAAAGCTTCGGCTTGCTCGCCGCCTCCCGCAGTAGAACTCGAGGACATATTACGGCGCGACATAATCTTTTTAACCACGCCCGGCTGCCTGATCCACTCGGTCCACTCCGTGGTCAAAGAATCCAAGAGATCGGACTGACGGGCCTCTTCCTCGTCCTCGGAAGTGTGTACCTCCTCGTTCTCGTTCTCGTTCTCTGACGGTGCGCCCCGATCACAATTTTCTTCTCCGATATTCACCTCCGGCGCAGCTTGTTGTCCCTCTACTTCGACGACGAACACAAAGCACTCAGCCCTTTGCTCGTCTAACATGCGGGACACATCCTCGTCGCATAGCATAGGAGCTCGCACGCTCCTCATGTCATAGCCTCGGGTATAACAATACAACAAATACTCGACATTGGGCGGAGGGCGCAAAACCGCACGAATCCGGCTCACGAGAGTGTCGAGTGTAATTTCTTCCCTACGAAAGAAGAGGCACATGTCTACTCCGTCAACGTAGCCCTCTCGATCCCAACGACCACCGTAACGTACCGTGATTCGTTGATTCGACATCTACAATTACAAATAACAAATGAATTCAATTAGAAAATCCAAAATATCCATCACAATTACAAATAACAATTGAATTCAATTAGAAAATCCCAAATATACATCCAAACGTATAAAACAAGCCATTAATTAATAGACAATTCAATTTAAAAAAAAAAAAAATTCTGCACTTGGTCAACTTTTGACCAAGTGCACTTGGCCGCTCGGTGACCGAGGGCCGTGTACTATCCGGTCCCTTGGCCGATCTATCCGGTCACCGAGGGCCGAACTATCCGGTCACTTGGCCGCTCGGTGACCGAGGGCCGGGTACTATCCGGTCCCTTGGCCGAGCTATCCGGTCACCGAGGGCCGATCTATACGGTCACTTGGCCGGTCGACCGAGGGCCCTCGGCCAAAATTCCCGACCGAGGGCTCAAGAACCCAGTAGCCCTCGGTCGTCCCCTCGGTCACATTTTCGACCGAGGGCGTCGACTGAGGGCCAAAAAAACAGTCCGAAAAATTAAAAAAAAAAAACGACGGGGGCAAGGTCGCGAGCAACGTACCTTTTTTCTGTCGAAAGCAGCTCTTTTCACGTAGATTCCGACCGACCTTTCTTTTATTTAGAGAGAAATGAGAGCATTTTTTTTTTTGAAATGGGTTTGAGTTTTGAGTTATGAGGTTAGAGGTGGTAGAGGAGAGCATTCATGCATGCATTTACACCCCACCAACCTCAAAAAATCTGAATTTTGTTAGGAGTGGGCCCCACTTATAAATTTTTTTTGTTTTTTTTAAAATGTATTTTGTATTAAAAGAGAGAATAAAAGAGAGAATAAAAAAGTAAGGGTATATAAGACTTTTCATTTTCATTTTGTATAGAATGAGTGTAGTTTTATATGTGGGGTTAAAAAGAGTAGATGATTTATATTTGTGTATTAAAAGTGGTATTCCCACTTGTTGTTTTTCACTCATTGTATGTGTGAAATGTGTAAGCATGAGTTTCCAGTTGAATCATGCATGTTTAGACAATCAAGACATTAGCAGGATCATGCGACAGGACGAAGACCTTCGGCATGCCGCACGACGAACAAGAGCAGAAGACTCAAGTAGGAGTGATAGGCATAGAGAACCTGAAAATAAAGAGAATTGGAAGGCATTGGCAAGAGGCAAGGCATTCCAGTCAATTGAAGAAGGTTCGCCCTGCCTGAAGAATAGCTAGCTGTGCGGCAGAGACAAAAGCTGGGTCAAAGGCGGTTCCTATCTTCTCTCAACCACTCTAAACCTAGTTTTACTAGGGATTTCGGTTGAGAGCTCCTCCTATAAATACCAGGAGACTTCAGCTCTTTCATCAACACTTTTTCATCTATTCAGAAACACCTTTTTAATTAAGATCATTAAGCTAGTCGGTTTTGTAGGCAAGATCTTCATTGGAAGTTCTTCGTCCATTTATCTTCTCATCTGAGATAGTTACGTACGACTTAGTTATGATTTGTAATTTAGTATAGGATAGTGTTAGAAGCTTTATTTCAGTTTTGATTGTTCATTAATCTTCGGATCCGATTAACGAGAAGGAATGCCTTCGCATTGCCTTAAGTTTAGTCGAATGTAAATCCAAGATTATTTATTGTAAAGACTCGTATCTTTAATAATATATTTTAGCCGTAAGGCACATTCGTATGGGTATAATTTAAATACCCATACAAAGATTTAATTACTTGTGTTATTTATTTATCGCTTCGTTTGTGTGTGTGAGTTTGTTCGTTCTGCCTAACGTTTATCTTTCCGCTGCATAACTTATACATATATCATATATATATTAAACTGATAATTTAAGATACACATTAAAATACTTAAATTAATTAAAACGAACAAACTAAATTATAAGGCTTCGTGGTGCGGCATACTGAAGTAGCGCATCACCCTGCCTTAAGCTTGGCAGCGTGTTTTCTTCATAAATACCCCTGCCACGCACTTTCAAGTGGTATCAGAGCCGACACTAGACTCACTTAGTGCTAACGGTCCCTCTGATTTTACACACTCACAATGTCAGATCCATCCTTTATCGTACGAACACCGGTTGTTCTTGACGGTACCAACTATGGATTTTGGAAGACACGTATTGAGGCAAGGATTAAATCCATTGACCGAAATGCTTGGCTTTCAGTCCTTAGAGGATGGAAACCTCCTTTGGAGGAGTTACCGGACGGTAAAATGCTTGAAAAAGCTCCCGAAAAATGGTCTACCGATGAGGTTGCCGCAGCTACTGCCAACGATAGGGCAAGGTGTGTCATCCTTGAGTCTATCGATTGTGATATGTACAAAATCGTCAAGCAATGTGCATCAGCCAAGAGTATATGGGATCAATTGGAACTTCACTGTGAAGGAAATACCACATGTCCGGAGTTCAAATCTTAAACCTAACTTTCAATTCAAGTGTTAAACAACTGAGCTAACAACCTTTAACACTTCTTTCGATTAAACACAATATGAATGAAAAAAAAACTTTGACATTTCTTTCGATTAAACACAATATGAATGAAAAAAAGATGAACCGTGTATAAAAACGGAAAAAACAAATCATAACAACATGGCGCGAATATGAAAGCGCGCTTATTCGAATACAAACACAATTAAGATCTTGATAAAGCTGAATAAATAACTTAAATTAGTTATTCCCGACACTATCTAGAAACTTAGAAAGCATTAATATCAAACACATACAAACAACTTAACGTGATCATCGACTAATTTCAGTGGTGTCTCTTCCTCTTGGTCTTGTGAAGATCTTGTCCTTTCCTCTTGGTCTTGTTAGTATCCTCTTCACGAATCTCCTCGATCTCCCTATGCTTATAAGGACGCGGAAGCACGTTGTTGTTGAGGAAATTCATGTACCATATAGCCGACTGTTTTGGGTAACGGACCAAGCCATTAACGTAGTCCACATAGTATATCCCGAACCGGACAGTGTACCCCTCCGCCCACTCATAGTTGTCGAACAATGACCACAAGAAGTAACCCTTCAGTCTCACACCATCTCTGCAGGGAGAACGAAAGATCAGACAAAGCAAGGGTAAATTAGTCAATATGTATATAATCACTCACTCTATAGCTTGTTTCATGTAGGCAAAGTGTTCTTGGTAGTATTTGATTCTGGGATAATCCTCGCGACCTTGGGTGATCGATAGGTTTTTGTTGTTTGTCTCGCTTACACCTATAGACGTATGATGCACAAAAATATAGCTAGGCAGAGTAATGCGGCAGAGCTACTGGGCATAACAATGCCTTAGTCATATTTACATGTTTTCTCCTTTCTTCACATCTTTATATTGTTGTGTGAGAGAAAATTTTTTATGGTAAGAAATATAAAACACCTACTCATTTTAACCCCTCTTTTAAAACTACACCCAATCTATACATTTTATAAAGGAAAATACACATTTACCCTCCCCTTTTTCAAAACAATACAAAACAATTAAAAAAATACAGAAAATGACAAATAAACATTAAAAAACATCGGTCCCCCCTTTGAATACTCTCTATCCCGTCGGTCCCCCCACACCAAATCGTCCGCCGCCGATTTTCAAGAATTCCGGCCGCCCAAATGTCGGAAAACGAGCACGAAGATGAGCACAATGTCGAGGAGGAAGCCGTGCACGAAGAGGAGCAACAATGGCCGCTCCAAGCTCCGGTAAGTTTTCGAAAACCTAAGTTTCGAATTTCCATTTTTTTCAATAATGTCTTCAATTTCATGCTTAAATTGCTATCCTATGAGTTCGTTGAAGTGTTTAGAGTAGAAATTGGGTGTTGAATGGGCCAGAAATCGCCGGAAAATTTCCGGATCTTCGGCCCTCGGTCGACCCCTCGGCCGCGGGGAAGAAGATGACCGGCCGAGGGCACCCTGTGACCGAACAAGTGTTCGAGCGAGGGCACTATCCGGTCCCTCGGTCACCGGCACTCAGTCGATCGACCGAGTGCTCGACCGAGGGCAGAAATTATTTTTTTTTTTTTTTTTATATTTACAGTATAAATGTTTATTAATTATTTGTGTTTTTTTTGCAGGATGGGTTCCAATGGAGGAGGCCACAATTTATTTACACGACAAAAGAATTGAATTTGTACGACCGGTTCCTCGTGTTGAAGCACATAAAAAAGGTGTTAAGAGCCGTTGACGATACGCACGAGGCTCACCGGAAACTCCGTCGTTCGTGTTTTGGAAGGTTGGTGCACCTTCAAAGAGACGGTCGATCGAACGCGGCCATGCACCACTTGTTAGCTCGGGAGATCGTGGGTCCGACGATACCTCCGTTCGAGCATTGGTTTTCGCTCGGGGGCAAGATCATTTGCTTTAGAGCACAGGAGTATTCCTTGGTGACCGGGCTTCGTTTTGGGAATCACAGCTTTGATACTTCGGCCCAGCACATTATTCTTCCCGGCTCTTTCTTTCTTAGGCACTTCGGATTCGGTCAAAAAATAAGAGTGAACGAGCTTTTCAAGAGATTCAAGTCTATGGACTTGGGGTCAGACCCGGCCGACTACCTGAAGGCTGCGAATGTGCTGATATATTACTTGATGCTCCTATGCCGAGGCGATATCATGACCGAGGATTGGGTTTGGACTTTGGTAGAGGACGAGGAGGGATGGGAGACGTTTCCTTGGGGCTCCCACACATTTCAGATCATGTCCTACTACCTCTCCATAGCTGCCATGCATCCCGGTCAAGTACTGAAGCCGGCATACCACATTTACGGACCCATCTGGACCTATCAGCTATGGTCGTACGAGGCTATACCTAGTCTCGGGAGGGTGTGCGCGCATAGAGCCGACCGTCCGACGATTCCTCGGCTACTGGGGTGGAACTCGATTACTACTCACGTCGATTTTTCTCATTTCTACGAGGACCCAGAGGTAAACTTGTTTTAATGTTCAATTAATGGTTATATCAAATAATTAAATTAATTAACTCTATATAATTTATTTATTTTCAGCTTGAGGTTCACCGGTATCTAGAGCCGACGGAGGAGGAGGCGGTTGCTCAGCATTTTATTTTCGTGCGTGACAGAGCAGAAGAGGTCACGTACCATCCTCCTCCTAGACTTGGGTTGCCCGCAGACGAGGCAAAGGCACCGAAGAAGAAGAACTTGATGGAACGCGTGGTCGGACGCGTGTCCAAGGCCGTCGACAAGATGACGGGTGTTTCTGGGCCTAGTAGACGGGGTCGTGATGCCATCACACCAAATTCATCGGCAGAGCGTCGTCCCTCTCAGCGACCCCGACGAGAGGGCTCTCCTGCTCCTGAGGGGTCTGATGACAGTACCGGTCGACGGATTGATCGACGGTTCCAGAAGATCCTGAACGACGAGTCCGACACGGGATTTATGGCTCGACTGACTGCCCGGATCACGAGGACACATCAGGAGAGCAACGATAGACTCCTGGAGAGTGTCAGGAGGACACAGAAAGAGGGCACCGACAGTCTGATGGAGCACATTCGAGGGTTTTTCGGTCGCAGACGATTCTCGAAGAGTCGCCCTTGTCCTTCCGATCCCGTTGAGCCTTCTGCATCTCATCACTCTGGATCCGGACGTGCTGCGTCTCATCATTCGGGTTCAGGACGTGTTCCGTCTCATCGCTCCGGGTCCAGACGTGCTGCGTCTCATCGATCCGGGTCTGTACCAGGGCTTCATTCATATGCAGAGCCTTCTGCGTCGCACCGGGAGGAGGAGGAGACATTTCCAGCTAGAGCATCGTGTGGAGATATCGACAGTTACCGCACTCCGATGCAGCCCATAGTTGACCCGACTTATGGTTCTCCTCCGAAGATGGGCTTGCTAGAGTTCGGGAGTCTCTTCACACCGACGGAGGCTCCTGCCCGTGATACACATCCTTATATCCCCCCGGATGTTCCTGCCCGTGATACATCGCGAGTTATCTTCGATGCAGAGAATTATTTCGTGCAGGAACCAGATTTGTTCTCGCAGACATCTCCAGGGCCAGATGTACACTGTTATGAGGGGGCGTTCAGCGATGAAGAAAAAGAACTGGGAAACGATGATGCAGAGCCCGCAACAGAGCCCGAAGCAGCTGTCGGCGAGAGTAGCCTCGGACCCCGTCAGAGAAGGCCCTCGGCAGCTCTTCGGAGCCCGTACGTCACGCATTTCACCCCGGCCGGTGACCGGAAGATTAGAGGGTTGTATTCGATATTCCGACAAGGAGAGAAGAATAAGAGCGTCCGCATGCCATTCAATGGTCGAGATTATACGCAGGAGTATTTCGACTTGATTGAGGATTACCATTATTGGTACACAGACGTGGTAAGTTAATTTTTAATTAGACTTTCAAATTCATATTGTTTATTTATTGGTGCTCAGCTGTGATTTGTTTATTTTTCAGGAGATCGATCTCTACATTTTTTACTTGCAGGAGAAGGTGAAACTGATGAAGGGTGTACGAGATGGAGTATCTCCAAAAAGGACTATACTCTTGAATACCGAGTTCTTCGTAAGTTTCATTTATCATATCAAATGCACTATTTATCTCACTTTTCTCATTTTTCTAACATTTAATATTTTTAACAGAATAAATTGTCCTATGAGTGGCGGACGGTGAAATCGAACAAGCCATTTTCGGAGAAAACAAACTTCGAAGAGAGATATAAGAACTGGAACCCGCCGGATCATTTGTTGAAGATGGTCAAGGGAGACGAGGAACACAAGAGTTGGATTAATGCTATTGAGGTAATATTATTTATCGGGTTAATATTATTTCATAGTTCGATTTAATAACGTTCCTTTATTTTTCAATAACGTTTTGTTTTGTTTTTTGTATTTTTAGGTAATAACGGTAGTCAATACTGGAGCTCATTGGGTCACAGTGCGTATTGATCTGGCCAACTGGAGTGTAGCTTTGTACGACTCTTTCTCTTTCCGTGTGCCCCTCGATATTCGGGAACCGATGCTGCGACCGTTGCACCACTTGTTGCCTCGGCTATTGGTTTGTGCAGGATATTGGGATGCAGACGCGAACTTTTTCAGAAAAGCCCGCCAGATGCCCAATTTACCCAGGTCGACAGCTCCAACTGTGGCCCGTACGTGTGCATGTATCTCGATCGGCTCATCAACAAGTCGTTCACTCACCTGAAAGTACCGGTCGACGACCAGTACTTGATCCAGTATCGTAGATATGTTGCTCGGAAGATCTTTGGTTTGAGTCGTACATTGGAGTCGTAGGTGTGTTGATTTGTATGTGTGTATCTGGATTGATTTGTAGGTGTGTTTGTTTGGTTTGGTCTTATGTGTTTGGTATTGAGATTGATTTGCAGGTTTGGTTTGATATCAACTAAATAAATCCTGTCAAAATTTTTTAAAATTATTTATAATATATTACCCTATTTTTAAAAATTATTTTTAAAACAAAAATTAATATTAATTTTTAAATCAAGTCTAACAAATATATAACTTTATAAAAAAAAATTTATTAAAAAATATTTTATAAAACAAAATGAGAGTATTTATAAAAAATATTTTATAAAACAAAATATTTTATATATAACTTTATAAAAATTAAGTAATATATTACCCTATTTTTTAAAATTATTTTTAAAACAAAAATAAATATTATTTTTTAAATTAAGTCTAAATAAATGAGAGTATTTATAAAAAAAATATTTTATAAAACAAAATATTTTATATATAACTTTATTAAAAAAATATTTTATTAAGTATATAATTAAATTAAGTATAAAATTAAATTAATTATATACTTAATTTAATTCTATGCTTAATTTAATTATAAAAAATAAAGTATATAATTAAATTAATTTTTATAATTAAATTAAGTATATAATTAAATTAATTTAATTTTGCACTTGGTGGCTGCACTTGGTGGCGCCACCAAGTGCACTTGGTGGCTGGAAAAAATAAAAATATTTTTTAATTCGGCACTTGGTCGATGCACTTGGTCACTGTGACCAAGTGCACTTGGTGGTGACCAAGTGCACAGGCCACCAAGTACCCCACCAAGTGCCCCACCAAGTGCCTTAGAACATAATTACATTTTAATTGATTTTAATGCATTTTTTTCAATTGTAAAGTTGTTATGTTACATGAAACATCAATTTCATAGTCAAAATAATTCAAAAAACATGATTAACCTTTGAAATTGGTGAATTAAGTGATTACGCATGCGGATCATGAACAATTTGGTAAGTATGTAGATAACTTTGTAACAATATTACTAGTTAGTTCAAAAAATAGTCAAACTTCTACGTTTCATCTTAATACTACTAATTCGGCTTTGTTTTCATTTTTATTTGATGTTTATAGGCTCCAAAATGATCTTTAATGTCAACATAACAACATAACAACACTTTATTGGCCTAAAATTAATTAAAAAAAAATTATTCTAGTGCACTTGGTGGGGCACTTGGTGGTGCACTTGGTGGTCTCTGCACTCAGTCACCACCAAGTGCACTCAGTCAAAATGACCAAGTGCCGAGTAACACTCGGTTAGTTAACCGGCGACCAAGTGCACTTGGTCACTTTGACTGAGTGCACTTGGTCACTTTGACTGAGTGCAGCCACCAAGTGCAGTGACCAAGTGCATGACCAAGTGCAGCCTGTTTTTTCCAATTTTTCACTAAAATCAATCCAAACAACACCGAATCACCCGAAATAACACCGAATCAACCGAAATAACACCGAATCAATCGAAATAACACCGAATCAACCGAAAATAACACCGAAGTTAATTATATACTTAGTTTAATTAGATTATTTATATACTTAAGTTAATTATGTTTTATAAAATATATTATTATTTTTTTATAAAGTTATATATTTGTAAGATTTGATTTAAAAAATAATATTAATTTTTGTTTTACAAATCATATTAAGCTAAATTGGTTAATATATTATAAATAATTTTAAAAAATTTTGACGGGATTTATTTAGTTAATATCAAAGCTAAACCTGCAAATCAATCTCAAACACAAACACAAACACCAAATCAATCCAAATAACACCAAATCACACTTTATTTTTAAAAATTTTTGACCAAATCAATCCACATAACACCAAATCACACTTTATTTTTAAAAAATTTTGACGGGATTTATTTAGTTAATATCAAAGCTAAACCTGCAAATCAATCTCAAACACAAACACAAACACCAAATCAATCCAAATAACACCAAATCACACGAGAGTCGACGATAATAAAACAATACAAGTCTTAAATAATTCACGAGCACCAATAAAAACTAAAACCATCATATCAACCTCTCACTCCGTACTCACGGGACATTTTCTTCTCGTGTGACCCTCGGTTTTGCAGATGCTGCACTTCTTCTTTTGCCTTCTCCGGCTCGACTCTTCCGTTCCCGTTTCTTGTGGAGGACCATTCAAATCAACACTCTCAGGGGGAATAAAAACAGTGCACACGCGTCTGCTGTGACCTACGCCCTTGCATCTCGAACACACCTGCACACGACGACACAATATTAGGTCTAAGCCACGACATACGTACAATGTTACTTATGGGGGAACAAATCGGATCACGTCGTGCAGAGCTCTCAACAGCGGAACGAGCACGAGTCGTCTTCGGACGTCCAGCCTGGCTAACCACTACTGGAGGAAGAACTACGTACGATGCCACATCCGGCGGGACCACCCAATCATCATAATGTGGCAACGACACAATAGGCGTCGCGTACATCTCGACATGGCTGCTCATCTTGAAATAGGGGCTCACGAAATCGTACGATGAAAATCCTGCTCGTCTACATAAAAACAACAAACAAGTTAGTGGAATCGACAGTTTAAAATTAAATTTAAAGGTAAAATGATATCATACCTAATAGCGGCCACAGCATGACGACACGGTATTAGGTCTAAGTCGAACTCCCGACATTCACACGTGCGATTCGCGATATCCACAAGATAAGACTTGTCATCCTCCTGAACTTTGTACCGGGCATTCGCATTGACCTCCCGAACGATGAAATAACGGCTCAACATATCCTGATTAGACAACTTGGCCAATGCCTCCTCGGTCAGCTCATGCTGCTCATTCTGTCTCTCGTTAGCTATCCTTCGTTTCTCATCGAACCATCTCTCAATCATCGCACGAATCGCCTCGAGCATCGCACAGACTGGTAATCTCCGTGGCCATTTGATAGCAGCGTTGAAGACTTCGGCCGCATTCGATGTCATGAAACCGTATCGTTGTGCGGCACAATGTGACCTCGCCCAGTGCTCAACCCCGATATCAATAAGGCGCGTATAAGCACCCTCTCTACTAAGAGTCTCCACATTCGCAAAATGCCTTTCAAACTCATCCACCTGATAACTATAGGCAGCACAGTATACAGCTTCGACCACCTTCTGGCCGTACCGTGCTAGATTCTTCGAGAGGTGGTGATAGCACAACGCACGGGTCGCGTGGGGATAGACACTCCGAATAGCATTCGCGATGCTCTTATGCTGGTCGGACACAATGAGGAGATCCTCGTCGTCTGTATCGTAGCAATCTCTGAGGTTCTTGAGAAACCACGTCCACTCCTCGTCATTCTCTATCGGACCGATACCAAACGCAAGCGGGAAAATATTCTCATTCCCGTCTTTCGTGACTGCGACAAACAACACACCAGTGTTTCTCCCTTTCAAATGGGTGGCGTCGACTACTATCACCGGCCTCAGAGTGCCCTGCTCAAATGCACGAATGCACTGCCCGAGCGCAACAAACATGTGGCAAAACACGCCATCACTGGTCGTCTGAATATCATACATAGTCCCGGGATTAAGTTCTTTCAGCATGTACAAATATGACGGGAGCCTCTGATACGATCCATGATAGTCGCCGTACGCTATTTCAAGCGCCAGATTCCTCGTCCGCAGGGCAAAGTTGTAGTTGATGTGAACTCCGTACAATCTCCTCAAATCATCAACCATATCTTTCGGCTTCAGTTCCCGATTCCCGACTAACTGGCGTGCAAAGAAAGTAGCCGCAACCCTGCTCGACACCTGTCGATCCGCAGTCCGCCCCAAATTGTTACGGCACTCGTGATTCAAGTTCAGCCTCGTAATCCTCCAAAAGGTGTTATCGGAACCCGTGGAACACAATTTGAACGGGCATTTCTCACGCCCCAGCTTGCAAACGTACGTCACCCGATCAGTGCTCGAGCGAGCAGTTTTGCACTCTACGTTATTCTCCATGTGATACATCCCCACCATCACTTTCAGATCCTGTTTCTTTCGGAACGTGGCACCGACTACCATCTGACCATAAATCGGTTGGGATTCGACAGAACGCAACGGAACAGCGGGGTCAAACGTCGGCAGTGGAATGATCCAATTGCGCAGTGGATTATTCTGTGCATTCTGAAAAGCTTCGGCTTGCTCGCCGCCTCCCGCAGTAGAACTCGAGGACATATTACGGCGCGACATAATCTTTTTAACCACGCCCGGCTGCCTGATCCACTCGGTCCACTCCGTGGTCAAAGAATCCAAGAGATCGGACTGACGGGCCTCTTCCTCGTCCTCGGAAGTGTGTACCTCCTCGTTCTCGTTCTCGTTCTCTGACGGTGCGCCCCGATCACAATTTTCTTCTCCGATATTCACCTCCGGCGCAGCTTGTTGTCCCTCTACTTCGACGACGAACACAAAGCACTCAGCCCTTTGCTCGTCTAACATGCGGGACACATCCTCGTCGCATAGCATAGGAGCTCGCACGCTCCTCATGTCATAGCCTCGGGTATAACAATACAACAAATACTCGACATTGGGCGGAGGGCGCAAAACCGCACGAATCCGGCTCACGAGAGTGTCGAGTGTAATTTCTTCCCTACGAAAGAAGAGGCACATGTCTACTCCGTCAACGTAGCCCTCTCGATCCCAACGACCACCGTAACGTACCGTGATTCGTTGATTCGACATCTACAATTACAAATAACAAATGAATTCAATTAGAAAATCCAAAATATCCATCACAATTACAAATAACAATTGAATTCAATTAGAAAATCCCAAATATACATCCAAACGTATAAAACAAGCCATTAATTAATAGACAATTCAATTTAAAAAAAAAAAAAATTCTGCACTTGGTCAACTTTTGACCAAGTGCACTTGGCCGCTCGGTGACCGAGGGCCGTGTACTATCCGGTCCCTTGGCCGATCTATCCGGTCACCGAGGGCCGAACTATCCGGTCACTTGGCCGCTCGGTGACCGAGGGCCGGGTACTATCCGGTCCCTTGGCCGAGCTATCCGGTCACCGAGGGCCGATCTATACGGTCACTTGGCCGGTCGACCGAGGGCCCTCGGCCAAAATTCCCGACCGAGGGCTCAAGAACCCAGTAGCCCTCGGTCGTCCCCTCGGTCACATTTTCGACCGAGGGCGTCGACTGAGGGCCAAAAAAACAGTCCGAAAAATTAAAAAAAAAAAACGACGGGGGCAAGGTCGCGAGCAACGTACCTTTTTTCTGTCGAAAGCAGCTCTTTTCACGTAGATTCCGACCGACCTTTCTTTTATTTAGAGAGAAATGAGAGCATTTTTTTTTTTGAAATGGGTTTGAGTTTTGAGTTATGAGGTTAGAGGTGGTAGAGGAGAGCATTCATGCATGCATTTACACCCCACCAACCTCAAAAAATCTGAATTTTGTTAGGAGTGGGCCCCACTTATAAATTTTTTTTGTTTTTTTTAAAATGTATTTTGTATTAAAAGAGAGAATAAAAGAGAGAATAAAAAAGTAAGGGTATATAAGACTTTTCATTTTCATTTTGTATAGAATGAGTGTAGTTTTATATGTGGGGTTAAAAAGAGTAGATGATTTATATTTGTGTATTAAAAGTGGTATTCCCACTTGTTGTTTTTCACTCATTGTATGTGTGAAATGTGTAAGCATGAGTTTCCAGTTGAATCATGCATGTTTAGACAATCAAGACATTAGCAGGATCATGCGACAGGACGAAGACCTTCGGCATGCCGCACGACGAACAAGAGCAGAAGACTCAAGTAGGAGTGATAGGCATAGAGAACCTGAAAATAAAGAGAATTGGAAGGCATTGGCAAGAGGCAAGGCATTCCAGTCAATTGAAGAAGGTTCGCCCTGCCTGAAGAATAGCTAGCTGTGCGGCAGAGACAAAAGCTGGGTCAAAGGCGGTTCCTATCTTCTCTCAACCACTCTAAACCTAGTTTTACTAGGGATTTCGGTTGAGAGCTCCTCCTATAAATACCAGGAGACTTCAGCTCTTTCATCAACACTTTTTCATCTATTCAGAAACACCTTTTTAATTAAGATCATTAAGCTAGTCGGTTTTGTAGGCAAGATCTTCATTGGAAGTTCTTCGTCCATTTATCTTCTCATCTGAGATAGTTACGTACGACTTAGTTATGATTTGTAATTTAGTATAGGATAGTGTTAGAAGCTTTATTTCAGTTTTGATTGTTCATTAATCTTCGGATCCGATTAACGAGAAGGAATGCCTTCGCATTGCCTTAAGTTTAGTCGAATGTAAATCCAAGATTATTTATTGTAAAGACTCGTATCTTTAATAATATATTTTAGCCGTAAGGCACATTCGTATGGGTATAATTTAAATACCCATACAAAGATTTAATTACTTGTGTTATTTATTTATCGCTTCGTTTGTGTGTGTGAGTTTGTTCGTTCTGCCTAACGTTTATCTTTCCGCTGCATAACTTATACATATATCATATATATATTAAACTGATAATTTAAGATACACATTAAAATACTTAAATTAATTAAAACGAACAAACTAAATTATAAGGCTTCGTGGTGCGGCATACTGAAGTAGCGCATCACCCTGCCTTAAGCTTGGCAGCGTGTTTTCTTCATAAATACCCCTGCCACGCACTTTCAAGTGGTATCAGAGCCGACACTAGACTCACTTAGTGCTAACGGTCCCTCTGATTTTACACACTCACAATGTCAGATCCATCCTTTATCGTACGAACACCGGTTGTTCTTGACGGTACCAACTATGGATTTTGGAAGACACGTATTGAGGCAAGGATTAAATCCATTGACCGAAATGCTTGGCTTTCAGTCCTTAGAGGATGGAAACCTCCTTTGGAGGAGTTACCGGACGGTAAAATGCTTGAAAAAGCTCCCGAAAAATGGTCTACCGATGAGGTTGCCGCAGCTACTGCCAACGATAGGGCAAGGTGTGTCATCCTTGAGTCTATCGATTGTGATATGTACAAAATCGTCAAGCAATGTGCATCAGCCAAGAGTATATGGGATCAATTGGAACTTCACTGTGAAGGAAATACCACATGTCCGGAGTTCAAATCTTAAACCTAACTTTCAATTCAAGTGTTAAACAACTGAGCTAACAACCTTTAACACTTCTTTCGATTAAACACAATATGAATGAAAAAAAAACTTTGACATTTCTTTCGATTAAACACAATATGAATGAAAAAAAGATGAACCGTGTATAAAAACGGAAAAAACAAATCATAACAACATGGCGCGAATATGAAAGCGCGCTTATTCGAATACAAACACAATTAAGATCTTGATAAAGCTGAATAAATAACTTAAATTAGTTATTCCCGACACTATCTAGAAACTTAGAAAGCATTAATATCAAACACATACAAACAACTTAACGTGATCATCGACTAATTTCAGTGGTGTCTCTTCCTCTTGGTCTTGTGAAGATCTTGTCCTTTCCTCTTGGTCTTGTTAGTATCCTCTTCACGAATCTCCTCGATCTCCCTATGCTTATAAGGACGCGGAAGCACGTTGTTGTTGAGGAAATTCATGTACCATATAGCCGACTGTTTTGGGTAACGGACCAAGCCATTAACGTAGTCCACATAGTATATCCCGAACCGGACAG
Organism: Euphrasia confusa; assembly: GCA_954870475.1. Lineage (NCBI taxonomy): Eukaryota > Viridiplantae > Streptophyta > Magnoliopsida > Lamiales > Orobanchaceae > Euphrasia > Euphrasia confusa. The sequence goes on along the minus strand of OX940955.1, from coordinate 4,532,992 downwards.
TGTACCCCTCCGCCCACTCATAGTTGTCGAACAATGACCACAAGAAGTAACCCTTCAGTCTCACACCATCTCTGCAGGGAGAACGAAAGATCAGACAAAGCAAGGGTAAATTAGTCAATATGTATATAATCACTCACTCTATAGCTTGTTTCATGTAGGCAAAGTGTTCTTGGTAGTATTTGATTCTGGGATAATCCTCGCGACCTTGGGTGATCGATAGGTTTTTGTTGTTTGTCTCGCTTACACCTATAGACGTATGATGCACAAAAATATAGCTAGGCAGAGTAATGCGGCAGAGCTACTGGGCATAACAATGCCTTAGTCATATTTACATGTTTTCTCCTTTCTTCACATCTTTATATTGTTGTGTGAGAGAAAATTTTTTATGGTAAGAAATATAAAACACCTACTCATTTTAACCCCTCTTTTAAAACTACACCCAATCTATACATTTTATAAAGGAAAATACACATTTACCCTCCCCTTTTTCAAAACAATACAAAACAATTAAAAAAATACAGAAAATGACAAATAAACATTAAAAAACATCGGTCCCCCCTTTGAATACTCTCTATCCCGTCGGTCCCCCCACACCAAATCGTCCGCCGCCGATTTTCAAGAATTCCGGCCGCCCAAATGTCGGAAAACGAGCACGAAGATGAGCACAATGTCGAGGAGGAAGCCGTGCACGAAGAGGAGCAACAATGGCCGCTCCAAGCTCCGGTAAGTTTTCGAAAACCTAAGTTTCGAATTTCCATTTTTTTCAATAATGTCTTCAATTTCATGCTTAAATTGCTATCCTATGAGTTCGTTGAAGTGTTTAGAGTAGAAATTGGGTGTTGAATGGGCCAGAAATCGCCGGAAAATTTCCGGATCTTCGGCCCTCGGTCGACCCCTCGGCCGCGGGGAAGAAGATGACCGGCCGAGGGCACCCTGTGACCGAACAAGTGTTCGAGCGAGGGCACTATCCGGTCCCTCGGTCACCGGCACTCAGTCGATCGACCGAGTGCTCGACCGAGGGCAGAAATTATTTTTTTTTTTTTTTTTATATTTACAGTATAAATGTTTATTAATTATTTGTGTTTTTTTTGCAGGATGGGTTCCAATGGAGGAGGCCACAATTTATTTACACGACAAAAGAATTGAATTTGTACGACCGGTTCCTCGTGTTGAAGCACATAAAAAAGGTGTTAAGAGCCGTTGACGATACGCACGAGGCTCACCGGAAACTCCGTCGTTCGTGTTTTGGAAGGTTGGTGCACCTTCAAAGAGACGGTCGATCGAACGCGGCCATGCACCACTTGTTAGCTCGGGAGATCGTGGGTCCGACGATACCTCCGTTCGAGCATTGGTTTTCGCTCGGGGGCAAGATCATTTGCTTTAGAGCACAGGAGTATTCCTTGGTGACCGGGCTTCGTTTTGGGAATCACAGCTTTGATACTTCGGCCCAGCACATTATTCTTCCCGGCTCTTTCTTTCTTAGGCACTTCGGATTCGGTCAAAAAATAAGAGTGAACGAGCTTTTCAAGAGATTCAAGTCTATGGACTTGGGGTCAGACCCGGCCGACTACCTGAAGGCTGCGAATGTGCTGATATATTACTTGATGCTCCTATGCCGAGGCGATATCATGACCGAGGATTGGGTTTGGACTTTGGTAGAGGACGAGGAGGGATGGGAGACGTTTCCTTGGGGCTCCCACACATTTCAGATCATGTCCTACTACCTCTCCATAGCTGCCATGCATCCCGGTCAAGTACTGAAGCCGGCATACCACATTTACGGACCCATCTGGACCTATCAGCTATGGTCGTACGAGGCTATACCTAGTCTCGGGAGGGTGTGCGCGCATAGAGCCGACCGTCCGACGATTCCTCGGCTACTGGGGTGGAACTCGATTACTACTCACGTCGATTTTTCTCATTTCTACGAGGACCCAGAGGTAAACTTGTTTTAATGTTCAATTAATGGTTATATCAAATAATTAAATTAATTAACTCTATATAATTTATTTATTTTCAGCTTGAGGTTCACCGGTATCTAGAGCCGACGGAGGAGGAGGCGGTTGCTCAGCATTTTATTTTCGTGCGTGACAGAGCAGAAGAGGTCACGTACCATCCTCCTCCTAGACTTGGGTTGCCCGCAGACGAGGCAAAGGCACCGAAGAAGAAGAACTTGATGGAACGCGTGGTCGGACGCGTGTCCAAGGCCGTCGACAAGATGACGGGTGTTTCTGGGCCTAGTAGACGGGGTCGTGATGCCATCACACCAAATTCATCGGCAGAGCGTCGTCCCTCTCAGCGACCCCGACGAGAGGGCTCTCCTGCTCCTGAGGGGTCTGATGACAGTACCGGTCGACGGATTGATCGACGGTTCCAGAAGATCCTGAACGACGAGTCCGACACGGGATTTATGGCTCGACTGACTGCCCGGATCACGAGGACACATCAGGAGAGCAACGATAGACTCCTGGAGAGTGTCAGGAGGACACAGAAAGAGGGCACCGACAGTCTGATGGAGCACATTCGAGGGTTTTTCGGTCGCAGACGATTCTCGAAGAGTCGCCCTTGTCCTTCCGATCCCGTTGAGCCTTCTGCATCTCATCACTCTGGATCCGGACGTGCTGCGTCTCATCATTCGGGTTCAGGACGTGTTCCGTCTCATCGCTCCGGGTCCGGACGTGCTGCGTCTCATCGATCCGGGTCTGTACCAGGGCTTCATTCATATGCAGAGCCTTCTGCGTCGCACCGGGAGGAGGAGGAGACATTTCCAGCTAGAGCATCGTGTGGAGATATCGACAGTTACCGCACTCCGATGCAGCCCATAGTTGACCCGACTTATGGTTCTCCTCCGAAGATGGGCTTGCTAGAGTTCGGGAGTCTCTTCACACCGACGGAGGCTCCTGCCCGTGATACACATCCTTATATCCCCCCGGATGTTCCTGCCCGTGATACATCGCGAGTTATCTTCGATGCAGAGAATTATTTCGTGCAGGAACCAGATTTGTTCTCGCAGACATCTCCAGGGCCAGATGTACACTGTTATGAGGGGGCGTTCAGCGATGAAGAAAAAGAACTGGGAAACGATGATGCAGAGCCCGCAACAGAGCCCGAAGCAGCTGTCGGCGAGAGTAGCCTCGGACCCCGTCAGAGAAGGCCCTCGGCAGCTCTTCGGAGCCCGTACGTCACGCATTTCACCCCGGCCGGTGACCGGAAGATTAGAGGGTTGTATTCGATATTCCGACAAGGAGAGAAGAATAAGAGCGTCCGCATGCCATTCAATGGTCGAGATTATACGCAGGAGTATTTCGACTTGATTGAGGATTACCATTATTGGTACACAGACGTGGTAAGTTAATTTTTAATTAGACTTTCAAATTCATATTGTTTATTTATTGGTGCTCAGCTGTGATTTGTTTATTTTTCAGGAGATCGATCTCTACATTTTTTACTTGCAGGAGAAGGTGAAACTGATGAAGGGTGTACGAGATGGAGTATCTCCAAAAAGGACTATACTCTTGAATACCGAGTTCTTCGTAAGTTTCATTTATCATATCAAATGCACTATTTATCTCACTTTTCTCATTTTTCTAACATTTAATATTTTTAACAGAATAAATTGTCCTATGAGTGGCGGACGGTGAAATCGAACAAGCCATTTTCGGAGAAAACAAACTTCGAAGAGAGATATAAGAACTGGAACCCGCCGGATCATTTGTTGAAGATGGTCAAGGGAGACGAGGAACACAAGAGTTGGATTAATGCTATTGAGGTAATATTATTTATCGGGTTAATATTATTTCATAGTTCGATTTAATAACGTTCCTTTATTTTTCAATAACGTTTTGTTTTGTTTTTTGTATTTTTAGGTAATAACGGTAGTCAATACTGGAGCTCATTGGGTCACAGTGCGTATTGATCTGGCCAACTGGAGTGTAGCTTTGTACGACTCTTTCTCTTTCCGTGTGCCCCTCGATATTCGGGAACCGATGCTGCGACCGTTGCACCACTTGTTGCCTCGGCTATTGGTTTGTGCAGGATATTGGGATGCAGACGCGAACTTTTTCAGAAAAGCCCGCCAGATGCCCAATTTACCCAGGTCGACAGCTCCAACTGTGGCCCGTACGTGTGCATGTATCTCGATCGGCTCATCAACAAGTCGTTCACTCACCTGAAAGTACCGGTCGACGACCAGTACTTGATCCAGTATCGTAGATATGTTGCTCGGAAGATCTTTGGTTTGAGTCGTACATTGGAGTCGTAGGTGTGTTGATTTGTATGTGTGTATCTGGATTGATTTGTAGGTGTGTTTGTTTGGTTTGGTCTTATGTGTTTGGTATTGAGATTGATTTGCAGGTTTGGTTTGATATCAACTAAATAAATCCTGTCAAAATTTTTTAAAATTATTTATAATATATTACCCTATTTTTAAAAATTATTTTTAAAACAAAAATTAATATTAATTTTTAAATCAAGTCTAACAAATATATAACTTTATAAAAAAAAAATTATTAAAAAATATTTTATAAAACAAAATGAGAGTATTTATAAAAAATATTTTATAAAACAAAATATTTTATATATAACTTTATAAAAATTAAGTAATATATTACCCTATTTTTTAAAATTATTTTTAAAACAAAAATAAATATTATTTTTTAAATTAAGTCTAAATAAATGAGAGTATTTATAAAAAAAATATTTTATAAAACAAAATATTTTATATATAACTTTATTAAAAAAATATTTTATTAAGTATATAATTAAATTAAGTATAAAATTAAATTAATTATATACTTAATTTAATTCTATGCTTAATTTAATTATAAAAAATAAAGTATATAATTAAATTAATTTTTATAATTAAATTAAGTATATAATTAAATTAATTTAATTTTGCACTTGGTGGCTGCACTTGGTGGCGCCACCAAGTGCACTTGGTGGCTGGAAAAAATAAAAATATTTTTTAATTCGGCACTTGGTCGATGCACTTGGTCACTGTGACCAAGTGCACTTGGTGGTGACCAAGTGCACAGGCCACCAAGTACCCCACCAAGTGCCCCACCAAGTGCCTTAGAACATAATTACATTTTAATTGATTTTAATGCATTTTTTTCAATTGTAAAGTTGTTATGTTACATGAAACATCAATTTCATAGTCAAAATAATTCAAAAAACATGATTAACCTTTGAAATTGGTGAATTAAGTGATTACGCATGCGGATCATGAACAATTTGGTAAGTATGTAGATAACTTTGTAACAATATTACTAGTTAGTTCAAAAAATAGTCAAACTTCTACGTTTCATCTTAATACTACTAATTCGGCTTTGTTTTCATTTTTATTTGATGTTTATAGGCTCCAAAATGATCTTTAATGTCAACATAACAACATAACAACACTTTATTGGCCTAAAATTAATTAAAAAAAAATTATTCTAGTGCACTTGGTGGGGCACTTGGTGGTGCACTTGGTGGTCTCTGCACTCAGTCACCACCAAGTGCACTCAGTCAAAATGACCAAGTGCCGAGTAACACTCGGTTAGTTAACCGGCGACCAAGTGCACTTGGTCACTTTGACTGAGTGCACTTGGTCACTTTGACTGAGTGCAGCCACCAAGTGCAGTGACCAAGTGCATGACCAAGTGCAGCCTGTTTTTTCCAATTTTTCACTAAAATCAATCCAAACAACACCGAATCACCCGAAATAACACCGAATCAACCGAAATAACACCGAATCAATCGAAATAACACCGAATCAACCGAAAATAACACCGAAGTTAATTATATACTTAGTTTAATTAGATTATTTATATACTTAAGTTAATTATGTTTTATAAAATATATTATTATTTTTTTATAAAGTTATATATTTGTAAGATTTGATTTAAAAAATAATATTAATTTTTGTTTTACAAATCATATTAAGCTAAATTGGTTAATATATTATAAATAATTTTAAAAAATTTTGACGGGATTTATTTAGTTAATATCAAAGCTAAACCTGCAAATCAATCTCAAACACAAACACAAACACCAAATCAATCCAAATAACACCAAATCACACTTTATTTTTAAAAAATTTTGACCAAATCAATCCACATAACACCAAATCACACTTTATTTTTAAAAAATTTTGACGGGATTTATTTAGTTAATATCAAAGCTAAACCTGCAAATCAATCTCAAACACAAACACAAACACCAAATCAATCCAAATAACACCAAATCACACGAGAGTCGACGATAATAAAACAATACAAGTCTTAAATAATTCACGAGCACCAATAAAAACTAAAACCATCATATCAACCTCTCACTCCGTACTCACGGGACATTTTCTTCTCGTGTGACCCTCGGTTTTGCAGATGCTGCACTTCTTCTTTTGCCTTCTCCGGCTCGACTCTTCCGTTCCCGTTTCTTGTGGAGGACCATTCAAATCAACACTCTCAGGGGGAATAAAAACAGTGCACACGCGTCTGCTGTGACCTACGCCCTTGCATCTCGAACACACCTGCACACGACGACACAATATTAGGTCTAAGCCACGACATACGTACAATGTTACTTATGGGGGAACAAATCGGATCACGTCGTGCAGAGCTCTCAACAGCGGAACGAGCACGAGTCGTCTTCGGACGTCCAGCCTGGCTAACCACTACTGGAGGAAGAACTACGTACGATGCCACATCCGGCGGGACCACCCAATCATCATAATGTGGCAACGACACAATAGGCGTCGCGTACATCTCGACATGGCTGCTCATCTTGAAATAGGGGTTCACGAAATCGTACGATGAAAATCCTGCTCGTCTACATAAAAACAACAAACAAGTTAGTGGAATCGACAGTTTAAAATTAAATTTAAAGGTAAAATGATATCATACCTAATAGCGGCCACAGCATGACGACACGGTATTAGGTCTAAGTCGAACTCCCGACATTCACACGTGCGATTCGCGATATCCACAAGATAAGACTTGTCATCCTCCTGAACTTTGTACCGGGCATTCGCATTGACCTCCCGAACGATGAAATAACGGCTCAACATATCCTGATTAGACAACTTGGCCAATGCCTCCTCGGTCAGCTCATGCTGCTCATTCTGTCTCTCGTTAGCTATCCTTCGTTTCTCATCGAACCATCTCTCAATCATCGCACGAATCGCCTCGAGCATCGCACAGACTGGTAATCTCCGTGGCCATTTGATAGCAGCGTTGAAGACTTCGGCCGCATTCGATGTCATGAAACCGTATCGTTGTGCGGCACAATGTGACCTCGCCCAGTGCTCAACCCCGATATCAATAAGGCGCGTATAAGCACCCTCTCTACTAAGAGTCTCCACATTCGCAAAATGCCTTTCAAACTCATCCACCTGATAACTATAGGCAGCACAGTATACAGCTTCGACCACCTTCTGGCCGTACCGTGCTAGATTCTTCGAGAGGTGGTGATAGCACAACGCACGGGTCGCGTGGGGATAGACACTCCGAATAGCATTCGCGATGCTCTTATGCTGGTCGGACACAATGAGGAGATCCTCGTCGTCTGTATCGTAGCAATCTCTGAGGTTCTTGAGAAACCACGTCCACTCCTCGTCATTCTCTATCGGACCGATACCAAACGCAAGCGGGAAAATATTCTCATTCCCGTCTTTCGTGACTGCGACAAACAACACACCAGTGTTTCTCCCTTTCAAATGGGTGGCGTCGACTACTATCACCGGCCTCAGAGTGCCCTGCTCAAATGCACGAATGCACTGCCCGAGCGCAACAAACATGTGGCAAAACACGCCATCACTGGTCGTCTGAATATCATACATAGTCCCGGGATTAAGTTCTTTCAGCATGTACAAATATGACGGGAGCCTCTGATACGATCCATGATAGTCGCCGTACGCTATTTCAAGCGCCAGATTCCTCGTCCGCAGGGCAAAGTTGTAGTTGATGTGAACTCCGTACAATCTCCTCAAATCATCAACCATATCTTTCGGCTTCAGTTCCCGATTCCCGACTAACTGGCGTGCAAAGAAAGTAGCCGCAACCCTGCTCGACACCTGTCGATCCGCAGTCCGCCCCAAATTGTTACGGCACTCGTGATTCAAGTTCAGCCTCGTAATCCTCCAAAAGGTGTTATCGGAACCCGTGGAACACAATTTGAACGGGCATTTCTCACGCCCCAGCTTGCAAACGTACGTCACCCGATCAGTGCTCGAGCGAGCAGTTTTGCACTCTACGTTATTCTCCATGTGATACATCCCCACCATCACTTTCAGATCCTGTTTCTTTCGGAACGTGGCACCGACTACCATCTGACCATAAATCGGTTGGGATTCGACAGAACGCAACGGAACAGCGGGGTCAAACGTCGGCAGTGGAATGATCCAATTGCGCAGTGGATTATTCTGTGCATTCTGAAAAGCTTCGGCTTGCTCGCCGCCTCCCGCAGTAGAACTCGAGGACATATTACGGCGCGACATAATCTTTTTAACCACGCCCGGCTGCCTGATCCACTCGGTCCACTCCGTGGTCAAAGAATCCAAGAGATCGGACTGACGGGCCTCTTCCTCGTCCTCGGAAGTGTGTACCTCCTCGTTCTCGTTCTCGTTCTCTGACGGTGCGCCCCGATCACGATTTTCTTCTCCGATATTCACCTCCGGCGCAGCTTGTTGTCCCTCTACTTCGACGACGAACACAAAGCACTCAGCCCTTTGCTCGTCTAACATGCGGGACACATCCTCGTCGCATAGCATAGGAGCTCGCACGCTCCTCATGTCATAGCCTCGGGTATAACAATACAACAAATACTCGACATTGGGCGGAGGGCGCAAAACCGCACGAATCCGGCTCACGAGAGTGTCGAGTGTAATTTCTTCCCTACGAAAGAAGAGGCACATGTCTACTCCGTCAACGTAGCCCTCTCGATCCCAACGACCACCGTAACGTACCGTGATTCGTTGATTCGACATCTACAATTACAAATAACAAATGAATTCAATTAGAAAATCCAAAATATCCATCACAATTACAAATAACAATTGAATTCAATTAGAAAATCCCAAATATACATCCAAACGTATAAAACAAGCCATTAATTAATAGACAATTCAATTTAAAAAAAAAAAAAATTCTGCACTTGGTCAACTTTTGACCAAGTGCACTTGGCCGCTCGGTGACCGAGGGCCGTGTACTATCCGGTCCCTTGGCCGATCTATCCGGTCACCGAGGGCCGAACTATCCGGTCACTTGGCCGCTCGGTGACCGAGGGCCGGGTACTATCCGGTCCCTTGGCCGAGCTATCCGGTCACCGAGGGCCGATCTATACGGTCACTTGGCCGGTCGACCGAGGGCCCTCGGCCAAAATTCCCGACCGAGGGCTCAAGAACCCAGTAGCCCTCGGTCGTCCCCTCGGTCACATTTTCGACCGAGGGCGTCGACTGAGGGCCAAAAAAACAGTCCGAAAAATTAAAAAAAAAAAACGACGGGGGCAAGGTCGCGAGCAACGTACCTTTTTTCTGTCGAAAGCAGCTCTTTTCACGTAGATTCCGACCGACCTTTCTTTTATTTAGAGAGAAATGAGAGCATTTTTTTTTTTGAAATGGGTTTGAGTTTTGAGTTATGAGGTTAGAGGTGGTAGAGGAGAGCATTCATGCATGCATTTACACCCCACCAACCTCAAAAAATCTGAATTTTGTTAGGAGTGGGCCCCACTTATAAATTCTTTTTGTTTTTTTTAAAATGTATTTTGTATTAAAAGAGAGAATAAAAGAGAGAATAAAAAAGTAAGGGTATATAAGACTTTTCATTTTCATTTTGTATAGAATGAGTGTAGTTTTATATGTGGGGTTAAAAAGAGTAGATGATTTATATTTGTGTATTAAAAGTGGTATTCCCACTTGTTGTTTTTCACTCATTGTATGTGTGAAATGTGTAAGCATGAGTTTCCAGTTGAATCATGCATGTTTAGACAATCAAGACATTAGCAGGATCATGCGACAGGACGAAGACCTTCGGCATGCCGCACGACGAACAAGAGCAGAAGACTCAAGTAGGAGTGATAGGCATAGAGAACCTGAAAATAAAGAGAATTGGAAGGCATTGGCAAGAGGCAAGGCATTCCAGTCAATTGAAGAAGGTTCGCCCTGCCTGAAGAATAGCTAGCTGTGCGGCAGAGACAAAAGCTGGGTCAAAGGCGGTTCCTATCTTCTCTCAACCACTCTAAACCTAGTTTTACTAGGGATTTCGGTTGAGAGCTCCTCCTATAAATACCAGGAGACTTCAGCTCTTTCATCAACACTTTTTCATCTATTCAGAAACACCTTTTTAATTAAGATCATTAAGCTAGTCGGTTTTGTAGGCAAGATCTTCATTGGAAGTTCTTCGTCCATTTATCTTCTCATCTGAGATAGTTACGTACGACTTAGTTATGATTTGTAATTTAGTATAGGATAGTGTTAGAAGCTTTATTTCAGTTTTGATTGTTCATTAATCTTCGGATCCGATTAACGAGAAGGAATGCCTTCGCATTGCCTTAAGTTTAGTCGAATGTAAATCCAAGATTATTTATTGTAAAGACTCGTATCTTTAATAATATATTTTAGCCGTAAGGCACATTCGTATGGGTATAATTTAAATACCCATACAAAGATTTAATTACTTGTGTTATTTATTTATCGCTTCGTTTGTGTGTGTGAGTTTGTTCGTTCTGCCTAACGTTTATCTTTCCGCTGCATAACTTATACATATATCATATATATATTAAACTGATAATTTAAGATACACATTAAAATACTTAAATTAATTAAAACGAACAAACTAAATTATAAGGCTTCGTGGTGCGGCATACTGAAGTAGCGCATCACCCTGCCTTAAGCTTGGCAGCGTGTTTTCTTCATAAATACCCCTGCCACGCACTTTCAAGTGGTATCAGAGCCGACACTAGACTCACTTAGTGCTAACGGTCCCTCTGATTTTACACACTCACAATGTCAGATCCATCCTTTATCGTACGAACACCGGTTGTTCTTGACGGTACCAACTATGGATTTTGGAAGACACGTATTGAGGCAAGGATTAAATCCATTGACCGAAATGCTTGGCTTTCAGTCCTTAGAGGATGGAAACCTCCTTTGGAGGAGTTACCGGACGGTAAAATGCTTGAAAAAGCTCCCGAAAAATGGTCTACCGATGAGGTTGCCGCAGCTACTGCCAACGATAGGGCAAGGTGTGTCATCCTTGAGTCTATCGATTGTGATATGTACAAAATCGTCAAGCAATGTGCATCAGCCAAGAGTATATGGGATCAATTGGAACTTCACTGTGAAGGAAATACCACATGTCCGGAGTTCAAATCTTAAACCTAACTTTCAATTCAAGTGTTAAACAACTGAGCTAACAACCTTTAACACTTCTTTCGATTAAACACAATATGAATGAAAAAAAAACTTTGACATTTCTTTCGATTAAACACAATATGAATGAAAAAAAGATGAACCGTGTATAAAAACGGAAAAAACAAATCATAACAACATGGCGCGAATATGAAAGCGCGCTTATTCGAATACAAACACAATTAAGATCTTGATAAAGCTGAATAAATAACTTAAATTAGTTATTCCCGACACTATCTAGAAACTTAGAAAGCATTAATATCAAACACATACAAACAACTTAACGTGATCATCGACTAATTTCAGTGGTGTCTCTTCCTCTTGGTCTTGTGAAGATCTTGTCCTTTCCTCTTGGTCTTGTTAGTATCCTCTTCACGAATCTCCTCGATCTCCCTATGCTTATAAGGACGCGGAAGCACGTTGTTGTTGAGGAAATTCATGTACCATATAGCCGACTGTTTTGGGTAACGGACCAAGCCATTAACGTAGTCCACATAGTATATCCCGAACCGGACAGTGTACCCCTCCGCCCACTCATAGTTGTCGAACAATGACCACAAGAAGTAACCCTTCAGTCTCACACCATCTCTGCAGGGAGAACGAAAGATCAGACAAAGCAAGGGTAAATTAGTCAATATGTATATAATCACTCACTCTATAGCTTGTTTCATGTAGGCAAAGTGTTCTTGGTAGTATTTGATTCTGGGATAATCCTCACGAGCTTGGGTGATCGATAGGCTTTTGTTGTTAGTCTCGCTTACACCTACACAAAAATAATAATTTATAATAAAATCGAATTGCTCGAATTTATAATAAAAAATCAAACTCATAATTACATACCATTCTCCGTAATGTAAATAACGGGGTCGTTATAAGTCTCTTTCGTGTATGTCAAGAGCTTGTATATTCCGCGCGGAACAACAAACAGCCAAGTTGAGCCGGACTGAAATTAAATATTTCGAATATAAGTTGAGCCGGAGTATAATAATATTGATTGACAAGGACCAATTCTAAAATATTAATGTGTTACCGTTCCGCCAATGAGCTCCCCATTTCGTTCAGCTAACAAAATTTAAATAAAAGAGATGCTAATAATTAGTAATTATAAAAAAAAAAATATATATATAATTATTTTAAAATTAATAAAGTAACTTACTGAAGAATTCAACTTCTTGGTCAGTGACGTAAGTCGGCGGTGTGCCCGGCGGAGTTGGTTTGTTCTTAGCCCAATTAGTCGTGTAATAATTCATCCCAAGAAAGTCGTACGACCCTTTCACCAGCTTCACTTGTTCCGGTGTGAACTTCGGCAGCCGATCTGCCACGCGATCTCTCATCGTCGCCGGATAATCCCCCGTTGTTATTGGTGCCACAAACCTTAATTAATAAATAATAATATCATTCGTGACAAACAATTCATTTTAATTATAATAATGAACAAATTAATTACCATCCCCACATAAAATCGATAGCTCTTCCGGCAGCATCGACGTCTTCTTGACTATCCGAGTAGGGTTCGAACCACGTCGTCATGTTCGTTACACCTATCTCTCCGCCTTGAACCGCCTGCAGTGTGTTTATATTATAATTTTAAAATTAAAATCATGTTTTGATTTGTTTTTTGTTTTTAGGTCAACACGTACGTACGTACTGTACGTATATTTAAATTTATATATATAATTACATTTACCTGATAGTTTCTTCTGTAGACATCAACCGCGGCAGCATGTGCAAGAATCAAATGGTGGGCCACGATATAGGGCTCGGTCCCAGCGTCGCCTCCGTGGCAAGTGGGGTCCACACCGCGAACGCATCTATGGTTCATGGCATTTCCCTCGAGTGGGTGGGTCGAGGTCGAACCGTGACCCGGGGGGAAAGTCCCGACTACGTAACCGAGGTCGGTGTAAGTCCATGATTCGTTTATGGTGATCCAGTGTTTGACTCGATCGCCAAACTCGAAGAAGCACACCTCCGCATACTCGGCAAAGTCCGGGCTGTACGATCATGATCAGTTGGTCAACGGATTCGAATTCGTGTGAATTAATCCCCTCGATTATTATTAAATTATATTGAACACTATAAACACAAGCTACTACTATATAAAGTATAATATGTATATATAGTTGACTTACACAATTCTGGGGCTCAAGAAACCCCCATACTCTTCTTCTAGGCTACTTGGTATATCAAAGTGGAAAATCGTTACAAACGGCTCGATTCCTACACCACGAAAAACATTATTATATTATAAATCGATCGATCGTAAACTTACATGCATATAGATACTGACCTTGAGAGAGTAACAAGTCGATAAGATCACTATAAAACTGAACACCTTCCCGGTTCACTCCGCCGCTCAATCTCCCACCTGAATCAATCGTAAATTCATGTATTACAAATGAAGTGTGCATAATTAATTTCTTGAGTCAGAGTACGTGAATATTATTATTGATGTTTTGTACCAGGCAAGATTCTGGTCCATGCAATCGATAGCCTGTAAGCATCGACCCCTAGTTTCTTCATAAGGGCGACGTCTTCCTGCAAATCAAATCAATTACTAGTTAATTCGTTAATTTGATTGATAGTTAATTAAGAACAAATTAAAAATGACTAGCTAGCTAAATGTATTTAATTACGTACCTTGAATTGACCATAGTGATTAATAGCAACGGTACCATTATTCCCGTCAGCGACTTTTCCGGGCCTCTGTAGGCTCCAAGTATCCCAGTTACTTAGGGTTCTGCCACCCTTTGCATACCCGCCTTCCACCTGAATTGAATTGAATTGAAATTAAAATTAATTTCATCCAAATTAATTAATTAATACTTAAAATATCAAATTTCGTACGTACCTGATAAGCAGAAGTAGCACCGCCAAAGATGAAGTCTTTGGGGAAATCGTGGCGGCTGAGGTGGCTGCCGAGGTGATTCATCACCACGTCCCCGGCGTTGCTGCTTGTAGCCATATATATATTATAATATATAATGCTTCTTAATTAACTTAAGTACGTAGTATACAGAAATCAAACGATTGAATTAAATTATAGCTAGAAGAAGTTGGTTTGTGTGTATATATAGGCTGAAACCATGCACATCATTTAATTAATGCAAGATTGAGACAAATTAATTAATACTACATGCTTATCGGATACTCCGTATTACATTAATTAATCGTCGTGTTATTAAATTAGTATGCGCGGTGGTCCCAAGTGCATGTGCTCGAAAATTGAAATAGAGTGTGTACGTATATTTAATTAATATTGATATTAATAAATAAATAAAGCATTGAGTAGTATTTTATGTAAATTAATGTTGACCAACGAATTCTCTGTTTTACCAATTCAAAATGCATGGATAAAGTTGTCTATTCAGCATGCATATATAGCCGCCATTGAATGTGTACAACGTACGTAGTACATGAATGAATTCCTCGTATCGTATATAACATCTTGTCAAACGATGATGGCGTTGAGGTTAGGGATATATCGTAATCCATATTTATAAATAAATTACAATTAAAAATTGAAAATACACGTACTCTACCCCAAAAATAATATAAAATAATATTCAGGAGGTGCAAATTAAAAAAAAAAAAAAAATACTCTCTTCATTTTATAATAAGACCCTTTAAAAAAATACTCTCTCCATTTCATAATAAGACCCCCTAAAAATAATAGCAAATTTGAAAAAAAAAAATACTCTCTCCATTTCATAGTAAGACCCTTTTTTCACATACTAATAAAAATATTACATAGAGAGTTATTCTTATATAAGGTTTTACAAAATAAAAATAATTTTTTTAATAAAAAAATAATATAAATATAAAAATAAAATATATTTTATTTATCTATCTTCAAGTTCATATAACCAATTTAATAGTGTTTGACTATGGATATTTAATCATAAATATGTAAAAATTGTGTTTAACATATATATTAAATAAAATACTAATAAATCTAAGGACTATAAATCTTGATCATATACTATATGTTATTGATTTTAATAAACATTGTATGTCATTTTAAACATATTATTGATTTTGATAAATAAAAATATTATTAATAAATATTTTTATTATATATTAATCATTTATTCCTATATAGAGGTATAAATCTTTAAGGCGTGACTTGAAAAATGTATGTATGACTTATTGACAATGCGGAGTTTATTCCTATTTTTTATTACTATAAGGAGTTTATTCCTCTATAGAGTATTACTATATAGAGTTTCTACTGTACTTGCAAATTTGAAAAAAAAAACACTCTCTCCATTTCATAGTAAGACCCTTTTTCACATTTCATAGTAAGACCCTTTTTTCACATACTGTATTAGGAAAAATATTACTTTTTTATTTTTTTCAGCAAAATTAATTGTGACTAAATTTGAGAAAGTAAGTGATAAAAATTTAGAAAAGATGTTACTTTTTTATTTTTTGACCAAAAGTGAAAAGTATAAAAATATTTTTTATGTTAAAAATTAAAGTAATTATAAGTAAATTTAA
The DNA here is from genome assembly GCA_954870475.1 of Euphrasia confusa. Taxonomy (NCBI): domain Eukaryota; kingdom Viridiplantae; phylum Streptophyta; class Magnoliopsida; order Lamiales; family Orobanchaceae; genus Euphrasia; species Euphrasia confusa. The sequence continues at coordinate 4,517,109 of OX940955.1, read as the reverse complement.
AAAAGTATGAGATAAAATAGAGGTAAAATTGTATTTTAAAATCAGAAAATAAGAATATTTGTAAAAATTTAGATATAAATATTAAATTAAATGACAATTTTTGAGGGAGAACTGTCAAATTGTAAAATTAAATCATAATTTTATTGACTTAATTGTAATGATAAAATAGGCGATTTAATAATTAATCGATATTCTAATTATTTTTTTGTAAAGCATGATAAATTATTATGTGGCGTTAATAATTTATCAGTATTTAATTTTTTTAAAGCGTGATAAATTGGTATTTTAAAAGTAATATTTTATTAATAAATAATTCATTATCTTCAGTATTTAATTTTTTTAAAGCGTGATAAATTGGTATTTTAAAAATAATATTTTATTAATAAATAATTCATTATCTGTTTTTAGATAAGCCATGTCAATATTTTAACAAAATCTCAATTAAATTCTAATTATTTTTAAATAAATTATAATTATTTAAATTAATATATAAAAATTAAGGTATAAAAATAATTTTTAAAAAAAGTTGAGGGGTCACATTCTTTCGGGACCAAGTGAGTACGTCTCCTTGACTCTACTATATTATCAATTCTTTTTTTCATTATTCAACTATGTCTATATGTAGCCGTTGGCTTGGCTTGGGCCTCGGAGATGCATTATTATTTACTAGGAATGATATATATCGAAATTTTCATATAAATATTTGTACCAAAAATAATTTTAAGATACTGAAATTTCTGATATCGAAAAAAATTATATAAAAATCATATTTTTGATCGTTATGTATCGAAATAACGTGGCTCTGCTGTAGATAAATTTCTTAATTACGTGAGATCAAAACAAGTAACTAATTTGTTTTATTCACATTCAATTATTCAGATCCATAGAAATAATTAATTCATTTGATAGAATATTATTTTAATCAAGGAGGTGTCTAAATAATAGTACTTTATTTTAGAGTTGAAGATCATAATCAAGTAAATAAATGTACTGTATTATAAGGATCCATGTAAATATTTTCAATTCATAAATAAGTAAAAATCTCCATGTGAATATCTTCTTAAATTATACTACTACTACTAGTAGCTAGTAATGTAATTAATCGAAAAATAAAATTATTCCTGAAATGTCAGTTCCAACTAATATTATTAGAATAAATGGCCACGATGCCAGCCAGATAATTAACGTGTCCCATGTAAATCCACCTTCAAAATATTTTAATGTTAAGCATCTCCAATTAATCATCCATTATTATTTTTTGTAATAAAAAGGGGCTCATTTGTATTTTTAGCTAGCTAAATTCCTAGATTATTCTATGAAATATTTTGTTCCCGTTACAAATGATAGCAAATTGTAAAACAGAGGAAATTTTTGGTACTGAACGATAACAATTTTTCAACTAATTAAGAAAATGTAAAAATTATCAAAATTGTAATATAATAACTCTACTTTTTAAGTTTTTAACTATAACATTTAACAATTATTTATAAAATTAGACATTATAATAATTAACAATCAAATATTATTAATATATACATCTATGAAAACTTAACTAATAATTTAATTTGAGTATTTATTAATTTATTATTACATTAATTTTTTGAAAAAGAAGTAAAATTATATTTTAAAGTGAAAAATTAAAGAATATTTATTTCATTTTTTGAATTGCTATATTACAAGGAGACGTTCATAACTTGTAACTGATTTTTTTTTTTTGGTTAACGGTCAATATCATATAAAAGGAAAAAATAAAAAGTGTGGAGATACAGTACAGCGCATAGGAAAAGGCCTACCGCATAAACGAGCTAACATGCTAGCTCTAAGAATCCCCAACAAGAAATAAACCAACGACAAACACCTCCTACCAAGCTATACGCCACACTCGCTGCAAGGCCCTCGCCTGAATAGAATCTGGTAGGTGCAGCCCGACGATCCTATCCCTCATAATGGATATAGCCCTAGTAGTCACCCTCTCAGCCGACTCCGAGCGCTCATCCCAAATACGTGTATTCCTCTCCTCCCAAATAAAATATATCAGGGCAGCGAGAAGACCACGATAGGTGCAGGAAATCCAGTGCCTCCCCCTCCAGCGTCTAGCAGCACGAATGACCGCGTCCTCCCAACTGCCACTCGGCCATAGGAACCCAGTAATCTGTCTCTCAGCTCTCCTCAGACAGTCATGGGAGAATGTACATTCAAAGAAGAGATGAGCATGCGTCTCTCTACTATCTCCTCCACAAAGGACACACGACTCCTCCCCCCGACCAATCCATCGCTTATCACGTGTCGGCAACCGACCACGGATAGCAAGCCAAAGAATGAAGCAGTGCCTCGGAATGTGCCCCAGACCATCAAGCAAGGCGGCCCACATAACTCTATCTCTCTCTGGGTGGAAAAATGAGTAGGCAGAGTCGGAAGTGTAAATCCCAGACTTATGCGGACTCCATCGTATCACATCCCTCCCCTGACTGATAACCGGTAGCTCCTCCATAATCCCGACAAACTCCTCGGCGAAGTCTACCGGCCAGTGCCACTCCCCGTCAACAATAACCGTACTCAGAGGCGAGGCAACCTGTAATCCAGTCCGGACTGGCCCCATCGGACACACCTCTTCCAACCGACCCAAGGTATGCCAGGGGTCCCTCCACAGAAAAAGTTGCAACCCATCCCCTATCTGGAACTGGATAGCGGGTAAAACATCAGGTCTAAGCTTAAGGAGTTGACGCCAACTCCAAGAGCATGACCTAGGAATCTTCGCACTCCAGAACGAGTGCCTCCTAAGTCGATTCGCCTGAATCCAACTGACCCAAACAGATTCTGGATCCCGACTAAGAATCGCCCAAATATGTCTGGTCATAAGGGCTCGATTCTGAGCAGTGATGTCCCGGATCCCTAGCCCCCCCTCTCTGGCCGGCCGACAAACATCATCCCATCGGACCTTGGGATATCCCTGATTTCCGGTCCCGTACCATAGAAAACGTCTCAGTCGTTTCTCAATCTCCTGGAGAACACCCTGGGGGAGAATGAAAACGCTTGCCCAATAAACGTGCAAAGTGCTGAGCACAGAACGGATCAGCTGTACACGACCAGCATAAGATAGGGATCTCGATGTCCAAGAGCTCAACCTATCGTCAATTCTCCTGATTAAAGGCGCACAATCCCTAATCCTCAACTGAGTGGAAATCAATGGAACACCCAGGTAACGCACCGGCAATGTACCAACCGGAAAGCCAAACACTGCCTGCAAGACCATAGCATCCTCCTGAGCCACCCTCGAGAGAAAAATGTTACTCTTATCTGCATTCTCACGGAGGCCCGAGAACGTAGAGAAGAGCTGCAAACCCCGTCTCAGTGTATCAATCGATATAGGATCAGCATGACAGGCAAGGAGAAGGTCGTCAGCAAAACTCAGCATGTAAGTACGGGTCCTGTCACATCTCCAGTGGAACTGAAACGCGGGCTCCGCCCGAATATGCCACTCCAAAATCCCGTGAAGAACCTCCATAACAAGAACAAACAGAAAGGGTGACATCGGGTCTCCCTGTCTCAAGCCCCGGGCACCTCTGAAATAACCCTCAGCAGAACCATTGATGTTCACCGAGTAGGCCGGAGTAGTGAGACACTCCATAATCCACCCAATGAACACCTCGTGCAAGCCCATCGTCTCCAGGGTAGCACGTACAAAAGTCCACTCGACCGTGTCATAGGCTTTCATAAGATCGACCTTCAACACACACCTAGCTGGCAGGCCCGTCTTATCATATCCCTGCATAATCTCCTGTGCGAGGAGGATATTATCCCCAATGCGTCTGCCAGGGATGAAAGCCGTCTGAGATCTATCCACCAAAAAGGCCATACTGGAACTCATACGATTTGAGATAATCTTCGCGATCACCTTGTACAACACATTGCAGCACGAGATGGGTCGGAAGTCCTTAGGATGCTTCGGGACAGCAACCTTCGGGATAAGGGAGAGAATCGTTGAGTTCACAGCTCGAACAAGCTTGCCGGTACGGAAGAAGTCTGAAATGGCAGCGAGACATTCAGATTTGATCACCGGCCAGGCTTGTTTGAAGAAAGCCGAAGAATACCCATCAGGCCCCGGAGCTCTATCATCCTCAAAAGCAAAAAGCACATCCTGAACCTCCGTCTCTGTCACTGGTCTAATCATGAAGTTAGCCACCTCATCCGGCAAACGTCTAGAAATAAAAGGGCGTAAATCCCCAACCACTGGATGACTCGAAGAGCCCAACAGATCTTGGAAGAAAGACACGATCGTGTTGTTGATCACCGAAGAGTCATGCGCTATCTCTCCCGTAGTAGTCTCGACCTGAAGGATACGAGATCGAGCCCGTCTAACCGCAATACTCCTGAAAAAGAAAGCTGTGCACTGATCACCATCCCGGAGCCAAGAAGTCTTCGCTCTCTGGCGAAGGTATGTCTGCTCCATCTCGACGGCCCGGGTATATAACTGGCGGCAGATGCCATCCAATACCAGCAAAGGCTCAAAAGTGGGGTCAGAACTCAGACACGACTGAACCGATAGTAGAAACTCCCTAGCTCTCGTCACATTCGCTCTGAGGTGACCCTGTCGCTTACGCATCTCCTTGAACACACCTTTCAGACGCCGCAGTTTCTGAACAACAGAATACATCGGCAAGCCATAAATCTGATGGTCCCAAATACTCCTCGTCCGAGGAAGAAAATCCTCCATCTCCGTAATGTGGTTATCAAACCGGAACCACGATTTGAATCCGTGACCAGCTGTCACCGGATTCAAAAGTAAGGGAGCGTGGTCCGAAGTACGGGACGGGAGGGTATGGTAGATAGTGTCCGCACAATGTATCAACCAAGAAGGGTTGGCCACCACCCTATCAAGACGCCGCCACTTTCGGTCCCCAGCCTGCTGATTGTGCCACGTGTACCACGGTCCTACCGTCGGTAGCGTAACCAAATCCGCCGCCGATAAACAAGCCTGAAAATCATCGATCCCTGTCGGCACGCTACCTCCCAACGCCTCGCTCTCATCAAGGACAGTGTTGAAGTCACCCAACACTACCCAGTCAAGGTCCTGTAGAAACTCAGAGATAGAAAGTAGATGGTCCCATAACTCTCTCCTCGCGGCAACCGAGTTATGGCCATACACAAAAGTGAAAAATCGCGTGACTTCAGTCCTAAGCTCTGTGACACGGCAATGGACCCACTGCTCAGAGGTGCTAATCATCTGTACATCCACCAAACTCTGGTCCCATCCAACCCAAATCCGCTTACCCGGACCATCCACGTACTCAAAAAACCTACTCCACGAAGAAAACACACGATCAGCAACAATAGGGGCCCTACTAGGATTGACATGCGTCTCGAGAAGAGCAACGAGACTCGCCGAACTCTCCTGAATAAGATCCCGGACGGCCCGCTGATGGTCCGGCTTATTCAGCCCTCTAACGTTCCAACAGAGTGTACTACACATGGGGAGTACCAGGAAGGGCTGCTATAGGACCCTGATATAGTATCATCGTAGTACATGCTGTATTATCTCGAGGTACCGAGAAAACTTCCGTACACGGGGGACCCAACTCACTCGATCCCGACCCTAGATTTAACTTCCCTACTTGGAGCTCGGGCCCAAAATCAGTAACCAAAGCATCCTCACTAACTTCTTCTCCCTCTTCTAACTGATCCAACGCTCCAAATTTGTTATAACAATCACTACAAAAAAACCAGGGAATCCCTACGGGGATTCCCTACGGCAATTTTCTCGTAGGGATTCCCTACGGCATTCCCTACGGGAATCATATTCAGAGTTCCCCTACGGCATTCCCTACGGCCTCAGCCGTAGAGGTGACTCCCGTAGGGGAATCCCGTAGGGAATTGCGCTCGAATGCGCGCGCATAGCTTCCCTCCATTGTCCCTACGGCCTCAGCCGTAGGGGAATAATAAATTCCCTACGGGAATTTTTCCCGTAGGGGTCCCCTACGGCTATTTCCCGTAGGGGAATATTTAAAAATATTCCCTACGGCATTTGCCGTAGGGGAATTGTTTTTTTTTTATTAAAAATATTCATTTATATAATAATAAATAAATTAAATATTATTATAAAATTATGCTAAATTATTTGAAATGTTTTTTTAAATCAATATTTCACTAAATAATAAATTACAATTAAAGTTTTTTTTAACTTTACGCAATTATACAACTAAGCAATTATAATTTTATAAAAATAATTAATTACATAATATAATTTTTTTTTTTTTAATATTCATTTATATAATAATAAATAAATTAAATATTATTATAAAATTATGCTAAATTATTTGAAATGTTTTTTTAAATCAATATTTCACTAAATAATAAATTACAATTAAAGTTTTTTTTTAACTTTACGCAATTATAATTTTATAAAAATAATTAATTACATAATATAATTTTTTTTTAATATTCATTTATATAATAATAAATAAATTAAATATTATTATAAAATTATGCTAAATTATTTGAAATGTTTTTTTAAATCAATATTTCACTAAATAATAAATTACAATTAAAGTTTTTTTTAACTTTACGCAATTATACAACTACGCAATTATAATTTTATAAAAATAATTAATTACAAAAATTATACAATTACAAATTACGCAATTTTATAAAAATAATTAATAACAAAAATTATACAATATTGGTTCAACATTTTGACAAGTTTTTTTTTAAGCACTACGCAATTATACAACTAAACAATTATAATTTTATAAAAATAATTAATTACAAAAATTATACAATTACGGAAAAAATTACGCAATTTTATAAAAATAATTAATAAAAAAATATACAATTACCCAAAAAATTACGCAATTTTATAAAAATAAACAATTACAAAAATTTCGGAATTTAATATATTTAAATGGTGTTTTATTTAAAATTAACTTTTGTTAAACTACTATTTATATTTATAATTTGATATATATATATATATATATATATATATATATATATATATATATTGTATTTTATCTTATTATTACATTATACTATATAACTAATATAGATTAATGAATACATATATATTATCTTTTAAAAATTGTACATATAACTCAGATAGCCCAGCGGTTATCTTCCTCCTCTTCACCCTTGAGGTCCAAGGTTCAAACTCTGGGCTATGCAATACACATTACTAATTAAAATGAAAAGGTTCAAACTCTGGGCTATGCAATACACATTACTAATTAAAATGAAGAGGGCTGGGCTTGGGTCGGGCCTTGGGTGGTATAGACATTGTCGGGCCGAGGCACGACTCATCGGAGTCGAACGATGGATCGATTTCCATGTCGAAGGCCGAGGCACGACTCTGTCATGGAGAAGCGTTCGGGACAAGACACGGAGGGGCGTCGAGCAACGACGAAGCCACGAAGGTTCGAGGCTAAGTCATGCGTACTCAGGGGAGTACGGGAGGAGCGTGGCTCGAAGGGTTGACAACCTAGACAAGCTACGAGACTCTACATGGAAGTTCCATGGGGATGACGAGGACTTCAAAGCTCTACGATTTGATCGTTTAAAGAGCGAATCCTGTGGACCCATAGAACGAGGACGGTGGTCCGAGGCGGAGCACTTGAAGCGAGGCGCGTTGGCACGGCAAAACCAACAAAGCTCGACGATCAAGTACGAAGCTAAGGAGCGAGCCATGGGCCTAGTTGAGTTGAGATACACAAGCCATCAGAATTGGTATCATCAACAAGACGAGAGCCGTATGGTTGGAGCCGAGGTGAAGCTTGGAGTTTCAAGGGCGTGGCACCCACGAGACGAACAAGTCAACACCAAAGGCGAGGCAAGAGCCACGTTGAAAATTTATTTTCAACATGACTCGAGCGTAGAGGCGGCGACGCGTTCCTACCTTGAAGATATACTTGAGGGCAAGTATAGTTTTAAAGGAAGGGGGAATGATGCGAACCGTGACTCGAGGACCGTAGCTCGCTACGAGTCAACCACCCGAGTCAGGGTAATCGAATCACCCGCTACGAGACCGTACGAGGCAGCGTACGAATCACTAGTGGAGGCTTCGATTGACACTCGTATCAACGAGTCACCAGGCCGAGTACGTGAGCTAAAGGACGTACTAACGTCAAATCATGGAGTAGTATACGAGACATTCGTCGAGTTACTAGCCTTGATGCGGAGCGATGATGCGCTCAAGGATTACTATGAGACACAGAACGAGCCAGCGTTCAAGTCTTTCATAGCACCCCGTAGCAAGTCACTTAAGAGGTTTTCTATGCGAATCCGCACGATACCTATAAGGCGACGCGGGAGTGGACACGAGTTGTCAACGAGCAATCGGAGCGAGACAGCGCTCGATGCTAGTGACTACGGTAGTACTCGTAGCATCTCGCAGCGATGTACGAGCCTAGTTACGAGAGGTGATCAAGGTCACCATGAGCCCCCGGACTTAGTAGAATCCAGCGGCGGAGATACGAGACTCGCGTATATGCGTCGTAGCTCCGGCGAATCATCCGGGAAGGAGAAGGAATTCTCCGGCGAACCTCCGGCCATTGGGACGGCGATCTCCGGAGAATAGCAGTGGTGCACGGCAACGTACGGCGGCGATCATGCGGCGGCGGACGGCGGCGGTGGCGAGCCACGGCGGTGGTAGTGGGCGACCCGACTTCGCGTCCACCCTATCCGATTAATTAATATTAATTAATAATATTAATTAATCTTAGTTTATTATTTTCTTTTTATTATTTAATTAATTAGTATTTTATTTAATTAAGTAATTAGGGAAAATAGTAGTCTAAAAGAATTAGGATTCTTTTAGATTTGTTTTGATAGAGTTTCCAAGTGTTGGGATTCTCTATCCATTATTTTATTATTTTAGTTAGCTTAGGGACCAAGGAACTACTCCTATATAAGGAGCCTCATACCATTGTAAAAATCATTCATTGAAGAATCAATAAAAACCGTGTGGTTTATTGACAAGCAGTGCTTGTATAGTTTGGTGTTATCTCAAACACTCGAGCCGATTACAAGGCTATAAAACCGTTACCTTTGCCAAGTCAAGTGCGTGATCACTTTGATTTGAGGAACCACAAGTTGATCGTAATAATCACTTGTTGGGACACACGTGTGGTGTAGATTGTAATAATCGAACCCACGTTCATATCTCGCGAGTCGAGGCGGACTGAGAATCGCTCGATTCATCCATCCAAAGGAGCCAACGTATCAATCAACTCGAGTAAAGGTCGATCTACTCTACCCGAGGCGTGCGGTACCGTGAAGAACTCATTGTACTCTCGAGCCAAACAAGACTTGAAGACCGCGCGAGCGCCTCAACAATCTTGGCTGGTTAGGTGTTTGGTGCAAGGACCTGTTCGATCGATCGGGGTCCCCATCAACTGGTGCTCTCATTGAGAGGAGTTTTTCGAAAGTAATTTTCGAAGGGCTCCTGTTTTTGAGTTGTATTGAGTTGGCCACGTAGTTGGTAAAGAGCTCAAGGGATTCGAAGACGATGCTGCGGAGCAAAGTCACGAGAACCCTACTACCGAGGCAAGATGTCCTCGAGGCGGCCACGGAGATGGCTAAGTCCACAATCTTTGGTGCTCGAAGATTGGAGGAGGTGCGGCGTAGCACACGGCGATTCACAACACCTGTTGCTGTGAAGAACCGCGAGAAGGATGCTCCAAGGACACACGATCGTGCGTTCAAGAGGAGGCTATCCAAGGTGAGGCGAGACGACTCGAAGGACCACGTAATATGGTACGAGAGGAAGCAAGCCAAGCCACAGCGTGATGCATCATGGCGTCAAAGATCGATACTCATCGGAGTCGAACGATGGATCGATTTCCATGTCGAAGGCCGAGGCACGACTCTGTCATGGAGAAGCGTTCGGGACAAGACACGGAGGGGCGTCGAGCAACGACGAAGCCACGAAGGTTCGAGGCTAAGTCATGCGTACTCAGGGGAGTACGGGAGGAGCGTGGCTCGAAGGGTTGACAACCTAGACAAGCTACGAGACTCTACATGGAAGTTCCATGGGGATGACGAGGACTTCAAAGCTCTACGATTTGATCGTTTAAAGAGCGAATCCTGTGGACCCATAGAACGAGGACGGTGGTCCGAGGCGGAGCACTTGAAGCGAGGCGCGTTGGCACGGCAAAACCAACAAAGCTCGACGATCAAGTACGAAGCTAAGGAGCGAGCCATGGGCCTAGTTGAGTTGAGATACACAAGCCATCAGAATTGGTATCATCAACAAGACGAGAGCCGTATGGTTGGAGCCGAGGTGAAGCTTGGAGTTTCAAGGGCGTGGCACCCACGAGACGAACAAGTCAACACCAAAGGCGAGGCAAGAGCCACGTTGAAAATTTATTTTCAACATGACTCGAGCGTAGAGGCGGCGACGCGTTCCTACCTTGAAGATATACTTGAGGGCAAGTATAGTTTTAAAGGAAGGGGGAATGATGCGAACCGTGACTCGAGGACCGTAGCTCGCTACGAGTCAACCACCCGAGTCAGGGTAATCGAATCACCCGCTACGAGACCGTACGAGGCAGCGTACGAATCACTAGTGGAGGCTTCGATTGACACTCGTATCAACGAGTCACCAGGCCGAGTACGTGAGCTAAAGGACGTACTAACGTCAAATCATGGAGTAGTATACGAGACATTCGTCGAGTTACTAGCCTTGATGCGGAGCGATGATGCGCTCAAGGATTACTATGAGACACAGAACGAGCCAGCGTTCAAGTCTTTCATAGCACCCCGTAGCAAGTCACTTAAGAGGTTTTCTATGCGAATCCGCACGATACCTATAAGGCGACGCGGGAGTGGACACGAGTTGTCAACGAGCAATCGGAGCGAGACAGCGCTCGATGCTAGTGACTACGGTAGTACTCGTAGCATCTCGCAGCGATGTACGAGCCTAGTTACGAGAGGTGATCAAGGTCACCATGAGCCCCCGGACTTAGTAGAATCCAGCGGCGGAGATACGAGACTCGCGTATATGCGTCGTAGCTCCGGCGAATCATCCGGGAAGGAGAAGGAATTCTCCGGCGAACCTCCGGCCATTGGGACGGCGATCTCCGGAGAATAGCAGTGGTGCACGGCAACGTACGGCGGCGATCATGCGGCGGCGGACGGCGGCGGTGGCGAGCCACGGCGGTGGTAGTGGGCGACCCGACTTCGCGTCCACCCTATCCGATTAATTAATATTAATTAATAATATTAATTAATCTTAGTTTATTATTTTCTTTTTATTATTTAATTAATTAGTATTTTATTTAATTAAGTAATTAGGGAAAATAGTAGTCTAAAAGAATTAGGATTCTTTTAGATTTGTTTTGATAGAGTTTCCAAGTGTTGGGATTCTCTATCCATTATTTTATTATTTTAGTTAGCTTAGGGACCAAGGAACTACTCCTATATAAGGAGCCTCATACCATTGTAAAAATCATTCATTGAAGAATCAATAAAAACCGTGTGGTTTATTGACAAGCAGTGCTTGTATAGTTTGGTGTTATCTCAAACACTCGAGCCGATTACAAGGCTATAAAACCGTTACCTTTGCCAAGTCAAGTGCGTGATCACTTTGATTTGAGGAACCACAAGTTGATCGTAATAATCACTTGTTGGGACACACGTGTGGTGTAGATTGTAATAATCGAACCCACGTTCATATCTCGCGAGTCGAGGCGGACTGAGAATCGCTCGATTCATCCATCCAAAGGAGCCAACGTATCAATCAACTCGAGTAAAGGTCGATCTACTCTACCCGAGGCGTGCGGTACCGTGAAGAACTCATTGTACTCTCGAGCCAAACAAGACTTGAAGACCGCGCGAGCGCCTCAACAATCTTGGCTGGTTAGGTGTTTGGTGCAAGGACCTGTTCGATCGATCGGGGTCCCCATCAACTGGTGCTCTCATTGAGAGGAGTTTTTCGAAAGTAATTTTCGAAGGGCTCCTGTTTTTGAGTTGTATTGAGTTGGCCACGTAGTTGGTAAAGAGCTCAAGGGATTCGAAGACGATGCTGCGGAGCAAAGTCACGAGAACCCTACTACCGAGGCAAGATGTCCTCGAGGCGGCCACGGAGATGGCTAAGTCCACAATCTTTGGTGCTCGAAGATTGGAGGAGGTGCGGCGTAGCACACGGCGATTCACAACACCTGTTGCTGTGAAGAACCGCGAGAAGGATGCTCCAAGGACACACGATCGTGCGTTCAAGAGGAGGCTATCCAAGGTGAGGCGAGACGACTCGAAGGACCACGTAATATGGTACGAGAGGAAGCAAGCCAAGCCACAGCGTGATGCATCATGGCGTCAAAGATCGATACTCATCGGAGTCGAACGATGGATCGATTTCCATGTCGAAGGCCGAGGCACGACTCTGTCATGGAGAAGCGTTCGGGACAAGACACGGAGGGGCGTCGAGCAACGACGAAGCCACGAAGGTTCGAGGCTAAGTCATGCGTACTCAGGGGAGTACGGGAGGAGCGTGGCTCGAAGGGTTGACAACCTAGACAAGCTACGAGACTCTACATGGAAGTTCCATGGGGATGACGAGGACTTCAAAGCTCTACGATTTGATCGTTTAAAGAGCGAATCCTGTGGACCCATAGAACGAGGACGGTGGTCCGAGGCGGAGCACTTGAAGCGAGGCGCGTTGGCACGGCAAAACCAACAAAGCTCGACGATCAAGTACGAAGCTAAGGAGCGAGCCATGGGCCTAGTTGAGTTGAGATACACAAGCCATCAGAATTGGTATCATCAACAAGACGAGAGCCGTATGGTTGGAGCCGAGGTGAAGCTTGGAGTTTCAAGGGCGTGGCACCCACGAGACGAACAAGTCAACACCAAAGGCGAGGCAAGAGCCACGTTGAAAATTTATTTTCAACATGACTCGAGCGTAGAGGCGGCGACGCGTTCCTACCTTGAAGATATACTTGAGGGCAAGTATAGTTTTAAAGGAAGGGGGAATGATGCGAACCGTGACTCGAGGACCGTAGCTCGCTACGAGTCAACCACCCGAGTCAGGGTAATCGAATCACCCGCTACGAGACCGTACGAGGCAGCGTACGAATCACTAGTGGAGGCTTCGATTGACACTCGTATCAACGAGTCACCAGGCCGAGTACGTGAGCTAAAGGACGTACTAACGTCAAATCATGGAGTAGTATACGAGACATTCGTCGAGTTACTAGCCTTGATGCGGAGCGATGATGCGCTCAAGGATTACTATGAGACACAGAACGAGCCAGCGTTCAAGTCTTTCATAGCACCCCGTAGCAAGTCACTTAAGAGGTTTTCTATGCGAATCCGCACGATACCTATAAGGCGACGCGGGAGTGGACACGAGTTGTCAACGAGCAATCGGAGCGAGACAGCGCTCGATGCTAGTGACTACGGTAGTACTCGTAGCATCTCGCAGCGATGTACGAGCCTAGTTACGAGAGGTGATCAAGGTCACCATGAGCCCCCGGACTTAGTAGAATCCAGCGGCGGAGATACGAGACTCGCGTATATGCGTCGTAGCTCCGGCGAATCATCCGGGAAGGAGAAGGAATTCTCCGGCGAACCTCCGGCCATTGGGACGGCGATCTCCGGAGAATAGCAGTGGTGCACGGCAACGTACGGCGGCGATCATGCGGCGGCGGACGGCGGCGGTGGCGAGCCACGGCGGTGGTAGTGGGCGACCCGACTTCGCGTCCACCCTATCCGATTAATTAATATTAATTAATAATATTAATTAATCTTAGTTTATTATTTTCTTTTTATTATTTAATTAATTAGTATTTTATTTAATTAAGTAATTAGGGAAAATAGTAGTCTAAAAGAATTAGGATTCTTTTAGATTTGTTTTGATAGAGTTTCCAAGTGTTGGGATTCTCTATCCATTATTTTATTATTTTAGTTAGCTTAGGGACCAAGGAACTACTCCTATATAAGGAGCCTCATACCATTGTAAAAATCATTCATTGAAGAATCAATAAAAACCGTGTGGTTTATTGACAAGCAGTGCTTGTATAGTTTGGTGTTATCTCAAACACTCGAGCCGATTACAAGGCTATAAAACCGTTACCTTTGCCAAGTCAAGTGCGTGATCACTTTGATTTGAGGAACCACAAGTTGATCGTAATAATCACTTGTTGGGACACACGTGTGGTGTAGATTGTAATAATCGAACCCACGTTCATATCTCGCGAGTCGAGGCGGACTGAGAATCGCTCGATTCATCCATCCAAAGGAGCCAACGTATCAATCAACTCGAGTAAAGGTCGATCTACTCTACCCGAGGCGTGCGGTACCGTGAAGAACTCATTGTACTCTCGAGCCAAACAAGACTTGAAGACCGCGTGAGCGCCTCAACAATCTTGGCTGGTTAGGTGTTTGGTGCAAGGACCTGTTCGATCGACCGGGGTCCCCATCAACTGGTGCTCTCATTGAGAGGAGTTTTTCGAAAGTAATTTTCGAAGGGCTCCTGTTTTTGAGTTGTATTGAGTTGGCCACGTAGTTAGTAAAGAGCTCAAGGGATTCGAAGACGATGCTGCGGAGCAAAGTCACGAGAACCCTACTACCGAGGCAAGATGTCCTCGAGGCGGCCACGGAGATGGCTAAGTCCACAATCTTTGGTGCTCGAAGATTGGAGGAGGTGCGGCGTAGCACACGGCGATTCACAACACCTGTTGCTGTGAAGAACCGCGAGAAGGATGCTCCAAGGACACACGATCGTGCGTTCAAGAGGAGGCTATCCAAGGTGAGGCGAGACGACTCGAAGGACCACGTAATATGGTACGAGAGGAAGCAAGCCAAGCCACAGCGTGATGCATCATGGCGTCAAAGATCGATACTCATCGGAGTCGAACGATGGATCGATTTCCATGTCGAAGGCCGAGGCACGACTCTGTCATGGAGAAGCGTTCGGGACAAGACACGGAGGGGCGTCGAGCAACGACGAAGCCACGAAGGTTCGAGGCTAAGTCATGCGTACTCAGGGGAGTACGGGAGGAGCGTGGCTCGAAGGGTTGACAACCTAGACAAGCTACGAGACTCTACATGGAAGTTCCATGGGGATGACGAGGACTTCAAAGCTCTACGATTTGATCGTTTAAAGAGCGAATCCTGTGGACCCATAGAACGAGGACGGTGGTCCGAGGCGGAGCACTTGAAGCGAGGCGCGTTGGCACGGCAAAACCAACAAAGCTCGACGATCAAGTACGAAGCTAAGGAGCGAGCCATGGGCCTAGTTGAGTTGAGATACACAAGCCATCAGAATTGGTATCATCAACAAGACGAGAGCCGTATGGTTGGAGCCGAGGTGAAGCTTGGAGTTTCAAGGGCGTGGCACCCACGAGACGAACAAGTCAACACCAAAGGCGAGGCAAGAGCCACGTTGAAAATTTATTTTCAACATGACTCGAGCGTAGAGGCGGCGACGCGTTCCTACCTTGAAGATATACTTGAGGGCAAGTATAGTTTTAAAGGAAGGGGGAATGATGCGAACCGTGACTCGAGGACCGTAGCTCGCTACGAGTCAACCACCCGAGTCAGGGTAATCGAATCACCCGCTACGAGACCGTACGAGGCAGCGTACGAATCACTAGTGGAGGCTTCGATTGACACTCGTATCAACGAGTCACCAGGCCGAGTACGTGAGCTAAAGGACGTACTAACGTCAAATCATGGAGTAGTATACGAGACATTCGTCGAGTTACTAGCCTTGATGCGGAGCGATGATGCGCTCAAGGATTACTATGAGACACAGAACGAGCCAGCGTTCAAGTCTTTCATAGCACCCCGTAGCAAGTCACTTAAGAGGTTATCTTGTCCAGTTTGTCCTCTTTCGGTGGTGGTCTGTTAGTAGCCTTCCCGATAGCCTGCACCTGCTCCGGCTGTATCACTACAACCTGTCGTTCCTGGTCTCGGACGGAGGCATCAGCGGAAGATGGCATCGAACGACCTTTTCCCTGTTTTTTCTTTCCAACCACAGTCCATGCCGTTTCCGAAACCTGTCTCTTATTTTCAGTCAAAGTGGCCCGCTTCTGTTCGTATCTCATGATTGGTTTATGTGTGATATTTTTCTCCAGCCGAGGGCAAACATTGTTTAGATGACCAAAAGTATCACATAAATTACACATTGGGGGGCGCCATTCATATTCGATATCAATGGTGCAGCTACCCTTATATTCCCCTTCCACTGCTGTAGGATTAAGGATTATAACCCGATCCTTAATTGTGTCCTCGACCTTTAGCATAACGCACACTCTTGCGTAGTCCAATCGCGCCATGGATGACGTGATTGTATCCGGATATAAGGGCACCCCGACCGCACTAGCCACCGCACTTAGTCCCTCTACATTCCAGTATTCTAATGGGAGATTTCTCAGTTTAATCCAAACCGGGGCCATTTTATGCTCCTGCCTCTCTAGCTTCATACCTACTTTCCACCGCTGCAAGAAGAGCGGTTTACCAGCAATAATCCAAGGGCCTCCTTCCACCACCGTACGTAATTCCAGTTCAGAATGGAACGAGAAGAAGAAAAAGCCGTTAGCATTCGATTTCACCTCGGTCAATCCCTTCCATATTGATCGAACATGTTTTTGTGTGGCCTGAAACCCTATTTCCGCACCTAGAAAATAGCCCACGAGAGTATTTTCCCATCGTTTAACTGATTTATGTTTCATGTTAATTACCTTTTCCCAACAAGAACTAGTAATATAATTATGAGTTCATTAGTAGTACATATATACACACCAATCTTAATATAATTATATGTGTTCATTATTAGTATATATATACACACCAATCTATAGTAATCAAATTTTGATCCATCTAGCTAGTATGACACACTTCCGGCAGCTCGGGCTTATTCGCTCCGGCCTAATTCGCCGTTTGGGTTGGGTCCAACTATTTATTGTCTAAAAACTAGTATACTCCTCATATGATCATCATTTACTATTAAAACCTTCACATTATATTTGGCTAAGACCACCAATTATCGACCCATAAAAGTCATACTTCAATTCAACTTTGAAGCAGCCACACTTCGTTACAAAATGACTTGGATATTCTCCTCTAATTTGGCTAACTAAGCCCACCAAAATCTATGCAGTTTTATGCTGCAACACCAAAGCCAACACCGGCCATGCACCTTTATTTTGTTGTCAAGGTATCGATATTTTAATTCTTGAAAGCACGAATCTCACTAACTAGAGGCGCATTTCATTCTATCTAGAGTA
Organism: Euphrasia confusa; assembly: GCA_954870475.1. Lineage (NCBI taxonomy): Eukaryota > Viridiplantae > Streptophyta > Magnoliopsida > Lamiales > Orobanchaceae > Euphrasia > Euphrasia confusa. The sequence continues at coordinate 4,499,890 of OX940955.1, read as the reverse complement.
AAATAAAGGTAATATTCTTAGGATTCACAATCGCACTCAAATGGAAATGGGTATCTTCTCTAAATCGGTGGTACCTAATGTCTCGTTCCGCACTAATGATCACGTTCCGCACTAATGATCACACTTATTTTACAAATGAAATGTGATCATTCGTACGTCCAAAACAAAAAAAATATTAATTATGAATGAATTGAATAGTCTAGGAATAAAGTTTGAAAATCATTACAACGCACTAAAGATAAAAGTCATATATAACTTTTTTTTTTTTTTTATGAAATATGGAGTTGATATGAGTATTTGAATTAAAGCCCCAAAAATTAAAATGTTGCGACCGCCCAAAGTACTAATATTCCATATATATATATATATATATATATATATATATATATATATATATATATATATTCGTGCAAAAGCTAATCAAGGTCAAACATTCCAAATCCATCCCTCTCTTTCTTTTCCTTTTTCATTGAACATTTGGATATATATATTCCCTTTATTGCCTATATATGCATACATATTGTGGTTGTGGTCGAAAAAGGGGGTGTTTGTTTGGGTTTGGCAATGAACATTATGAACATGAACATGTAATGCATTTGCATGAAGAGGATGAGAGTGCTGTTAAGCCAAGAATGAATTGCCGTCAAAGCATCGATTTATCTACCATCATCGATCGTGATGATGTCGATGATTCTTGTTCATGCTGGCAATTCATTTCTTGGCTACATCGCGCTCTCTTCTTTTCATGTGATACTTGTGTGTTTGTCGCGTGTCAAAAGAAAAAAAGTGATCACTCTGTTTTTTTTTTGCAATAAATAAATTATACATATATTGCTTAATTTAAATGTGGTTCATCAGCTGATTCTGATTCTACTTCTGATACTTATTTACTAGGTTGTTACTCGTGAAAGAGTAGAATTTGTCGAACTCTATACACAAACATTTTGTCCACAATGAGGATATTTAAATAGTTTGGACGAAGGGAGTTAACTTACTGAATTCCTGAAATCCTTATATGGGATTTCATCTATAAGCAAGGTATATATTGATTTCATTAAACATTTCATATTCACTCCAAACCTTTGTTAATTCTTTGAAATGACATGTCTTCTTACGTACTTACCACCATCTCGAGTAGGAAGTCTCCCACTTTTTCTACGATAATTGTCATCCTGTTTCAAATTCATTATACGGAAATTATCACTCCACAAAAGCACAACTTGTGAACATGTACAATTTTATATTGGGCAATTAATATAAATACTCACTCAAGTAAATTTGAATTGACATTGCTTAAAATGTGCATCAATAAAAAAATCATATTACGTCTGCAAATCATCAAACTTAATTAATTGTCAAATTTGTAAAAGATAAAAAATAAACGTAGAACTTAAATTGAAGATACCTCATTTTGAAAGTCCATAAATGTTTTGTGCAAAAATCCATAAATTAATTCAAGTGTGGCTCAAATAATCTGAAAATAAATAAATTAATTATAATATAAGATGAAATATTCTATAAAATTAAATCATAACATAAGAAGTAAATTAGTTGGTTGTTTGTACTTCCTGCACAAGGTTGTTCATATACTTCCATTAATTATGTCGATAATTAGAAGTTTTTTGCGGGCATGGTAGTTGACAGCTCACTGCTCACAGCTCCGGGCCTCCACTACTAGCATCTCCACGACTCACTTTAAATGTAAAGTCGCACAATTTCTCTAATGGTTCGAGCTTTTAGATGAAACAATTTCTAACATATATGAATTAATCAGAGCTGAGAACGTCGTCGAAGCTGAGAATTGAACGACTATGAAGAAATGGTTGATGAGAACTCCGTCGAGGCAGAAAACCCCGTCAACGCAGAGAATGCTGACGTCGGCGCCATCCAACAGCTATTGATCCACAAGCACATTTCTCTAGTCCGAAAACTGTATTCTCTAATCATACAATACAGTATAAATCAACAATCAATTCAAAAGTAATTTTAATTAAATTTAAAAAAAACAAGCGAATTAAATATAAATAATAATATAATCCTACTACTTAACTATTGTAAGCTGAAAAAATAAAACATTTTTTTTTTTTACTATTGTTTGAAGATAGGGAAAAAATAAAAAGATAATGTATCATATCATAAAGCCTCCGATTTAACATTTGTTTTTTACTACGTATTTTTTTATTTTTAAAACGTTAATGAATCTCGGGTAGGCCTGTCAATCGAGCTATATGGGTCGGACTTTGATTGGCTCTGACTCGGCCCATGGAATTTTAAGGGCTATGAGCTTCAGGCTTTAGCCTTTGGGCTTGAAAATTTCAAGCTCAAACTCGGCCTATATTAATATTAGGGCTTCGAGCTTAGAACGGACTAAGCCCTAAAATCTCAATTTAAAATTATTTTCACAATTTTTTCATAAATGTTTATAAAAATATATTAAGATTGATCGAGTAGCAACAAAACAAATACAAGCCAATATTATTATCAAAACAAAAATAAAGATTATCATATTTTAAATCTTGTCCACATCAATAATGTAATTTTCGTCAACACTACTACTTAAAATGATTTGAAAAAATAAGTATTAATAAAATCATAAAAATAAATATAAACAAGAAGAGAAAAAAACAAACTTATTAAAAAAAAAATATTATTTGTACTAACCACCAGTCCACCATTGAAGTATAGATAGTGTTTTTAATCATAATTTTAAATTTATTTTTATTTATAAAATTAAAACTAATAAAAATTAATTATTATATAGAGCCGGGCCTATATGAGGCCGAACTTACTAAAGCCCAAGCTCAACTTATATATAATATGGGTTTCATTTTTCGGCCCAAGCTCGGCTCGATCCTAAATAATATTAATGAGACTTTTCTTAGGATCGAACGAGCCCGGCTCGACCCGATTGACAGGTCTAATCTCGGGAGAGGAGAAGTGCATTAACCCTAAAGAATAAAACTGTGGGAGCAGAGCATGGACGGCGGCGACCGTATTAGTGAATTGCCCGACGATGTATTGATCTTAATCATCTCTCTCATCGGCACAAGAGAGGCCCTGCGCACAACCGCCCTCTCCAGAAGGTGGGCCCATCTTTTCAGGTTCGTCTCCGCCATCGATCTCTGTTGCCTCTTTCATCGGAAACGCGGCATCATCTCAGTCTATCACTGTGACTGTCGCTCCAATCCAAGAATCGATGGCGTCCGTCGACTTTTGCAGCGTCATTATTCCCAAATCCGTTACTTTGAGTTCCCTGTCTCTTTTTTTAATAAAGAAAAAGAAGTAGAAGCAGCTCAATTCGAGCAATGCATTTCCTCTCTGGGAGAATTGAGAGTTGAGAAGCTTATTCTCAGGACTCCCGAGTCTTTTCCGTTTCCCCTTCACCTTCTCTCTGCAATGCCGTCCTTAAATTACTTCAAGTTGTATGCTTTGTCTTTGCTGCCCGACTTTGGAATTGGAATCCCCTGTAAATCCCAGCTGAAAACTCTCAGGCTTCACCGAGTTAGCGGGCCTCAGGGTTCTTTGGAATGCATTCTGGCTAACTGCCCATCCCTTTGCTCGTTGCGTATGTTCTACTGTCGGTTTCCTTCTAAATTATGTTTCCGTGGGCACAATCTCCGGCTGGAGGTTCTCGCCATCCATGATTGTGGGGATACAAAGGAGATTGAGTTTTTCGCCCCTAATCTCGTCACATTCGAGTTTTATGGTGATGGCATTGTTGACTTTATATTCGACTATGCCCCGAAGCTGCACAATGTTTTTCTTTCTTTCAGTTCAGAGAAAACTATGCCGTATGTGTGTAGGAGGCTTGTAAAAGATGTACCTCATATCAAAACTTTACTTTTGGATCAAATAAGGGATTTTTGTTGGGAGGTATCTACGATATTTATATTTTACTTGGTCTTGTTTTCCTTTTGGTTTGTTCTCAATTTGCATGATATGCTCAGGGTGCCAGCATTCTTTTGGGGGTTCACAAGTTCAACAACCTTAAGCGATTAGAGTTTACTGTTAGGCATGTGTGTTGGTTCAATCTGTTTTCTGTTATCCAACTCGTGCACGCTTGCCCACTCTTGCAAGAATTGTATCTAGTCGTAAGTCTTTCAATGTCAATTCCTTGTCGCGTTAATGGTTTTCACTTTTCAATACAATACACATTGTGTATGCCTAAACGTGCTTTATATGTATTTTGATTGTAGGCAACCGGTCGACAATATGGTTGGCCAAATGTGGAAAGGGATGTTATTATTCACCCAAATTTAAAGAATGTGGAGTTTAGTGGATTTGGTGGTACTACAATCGAGATTAACTTTGCCTCGTACATCCTTAGAAGTGCGGTCGGACTGCAGCTAATGAATATCACTTGGCATCACAGCATCTGCTTTGGGTTTGGTGAGTGGGGTGAGATAGACGACCCTCCGGTATCCGGTAATGAATTTAGCGAAGTTAATCAAAGTATTCAACTGTTGAAACACCAAGCTGCCTCTACAACAGTGCAAGTCGTATTTCAGAAATCTTCAAAGGAAGTGTCGAAGCAGTTCTGAATCATGTATTATGTATACAAATGAACTTATCAAGTGTAGTAGTCTTAAGTTCAAAATATTCCTTTTTTTAGATGTGGCCGAACATATCATATGGCTGACGAAATTGCAGTCCTTCCCTTCTCAAAATAACATGCACAATTTTTTTATTTGAATGTTAAATATATGATCTGAATTATTACATAATGTTTAGCATAACATATTTTGCAAGTTGATATGATCTAGATTTTATATGTTCTTATATTACATTTCTGTTAGCGAATGTTGTCGCCATAGCGAGGCAGCTCGGGGCTACGCCGACATTCCCTGATATTCAAGGAGAAAACTGGAGGAGAAAATGTACATATTAACCCAATCTATTTGGTGTTCTTGTTATATGATGAGGCTTTATAAGAAATATCGAACATTAATTGTTTTGATTATATCAACAGGCAAGGGAAACAGCAACATTCGGATGTGTACCAATGGCTGACAATGTTCGAAAGCCTCAAATTGTAACCTGGGTTGCAGGAATTGGCGGATTCAATGGTTTGGTCCGTTTGGACATTGCGGAGCTTTAGCACGAAAAATGCACGGCCGTTTTGTTGCAGTCGATCTAAGGGTTGAGATGTTAGGGCAAACTATGTGCATAGTGGAAAACAAAGGTGCTTTAATGCAGAGGAAATTGGGTGTCTTGGGGAATATTGGATTCGATACGAGCACAGCGATATATTTAACACATACCAGATAGCACGATAGTCTCAACTCTCAATGCTGTGAGGAACATTTTTCCAGACTCTTTTACTAAGGTAAACTTTATTACATTCGTTGTAGCAGTTTTGTGGATAGTTGATAAAGAGAAAATGCATGCATAATGTTAAGACACTTATTTGTGACACCAGGATGCAATATTGCCAACGGATGAGAAGGCGAAGTTTATGGAGTTGAAGTGCCGTGGGTATGAAAAGTACATTGACGTTTACATTTGCGACATGTTTGTTCCGGCATTTCCAAACTGGTTTTACACGAGTGTGGTTGGGAAAAGGATCGGCTGGGGAAGACTCGAATCTTTGTCCCCACCAAGGCAACTTCTCAAACGGCAGCTGATCATATTTCCACATAGTAGCTAAAAAATGCCACTTTGCATATTCATGCTTGTGCAGTTGTGCTGAGAAATTTGATTGAACTTGGCTTTTGTTTTTTTTGATGATGTTGCAAATATAAATAAGAATGGATGCGGAAGCTAAATAAGTTTATTGTTCACAAATTATATTCCTTAATGATTAAAGAGAACAAAATTATGAACATCCCTAATTCCTTATAAACATTCTAATAGAGATAGATATCATGGAATCTTGGAGAAAAAAATCTCATCCAAATGAAAAAAAGTGAAGATATTTGAACTACTACTAATTGCGAAGCTCGTTTTTTTGTTTTTAAATTCGACTTTGGTGATTCAAGGGAGTTGGGTTGCTAGTAGATCAAGCTAATAATAAGGTATCAAACCACCCAACCTATGAGCAATAACTGTATGCAATAAGGTATCAAACTAGCCAACGTGCAATAACTGTATCAACGAGCTGTAAGGTATCAAACCACCCAACGTATATAGAAGTATCAACGAGCTGTAAGGTATCAAACCACCCAATGTACAAATAGAAGTATCAACGAGCTGTAAGGTATCAAACCACCCAATGTACAAGTATCAAATCAAGTATCAACGAGAGCAAACAAATCATTAAGGTATCAAACCACCCAATGTACAAGTATCAAATCAAGTATCAACGAGAGCAAACAAATCATGTATCAACCGAATAAAACACCACCAGCCTTCATGTTTAACCACAGCATTGCAGCACCTAGCCTTCATTTCTAACTACCCTGCAGCCAGTGACGTAGACACTTGGTCTCGAAGGGGTGCGATTGCACCCCTCAACTTTTTTTAAAAAACTATTTTTATATTTTGATTTTTATATATTAAGATAATTAATTATAACTTGTTTAAAAATAATTGAAATTTAATTGAGATATTGTTGAAATATTGATATGTCTTATTAAAAAAATAAGATAATTAACTATTTATTAAAAAATATTACTTTTTTAAATAATCAATCCAAGATTTAGAAAAAAGAATATCAATTTTATTAGTTATTAGTACTCTTAATTTATCAATTAAAATTTAATCAATAAAATTATAATTTCTCTTTTAAAAGAAGATTAATTAATCACTGAAATATATAGAGCTAAATATGTGGATCTTAATTTATCAATTAAAATTTAATCAATAAAATTATAATTTCTCTTTTAAAAGAAGATTAATTAATCACTGAAATATGTGGAGCTAAATATGTGGAGCATCATCTTTTTTTTGATGATTAATTAATTATGAAAACAAAAAACCACAAAAGTGAAATAAAAATTAATTAATAAATATGAAAAAATAAAAAACTCTTAAATTAATTATTTTGAAACATGTGGAGCATCATTATATAATAATAAATCCTTAAATTAATTATTTCATGATTAATTAATTACTTAACATGAGTATTATGGAAAAAAACAAACCAAGTGAAATGAAAAGAAGACTTATAGCTGAAATGTAGCTTCGCAAATCACAATTTTTTTAAAAAAAAAATTGCACCCTCTCACTAATATTTCTGCCAATAAATTATCATAAGAATATAAGATTAGAAAAACTTGGAAAAAATTTTGAAATACGAATATGTAACTTACCACGCTATCAAATCAAGCTATTTACATAAGGCGCATATTCGGCTACGATAGGAGTTCCTACCACCATTGCTGCCACTTCCAAGATCCTGTTTAACATTGGAGTTTTGAAAAGATAAGTTAGATACTAAAAATAATTATGAGTTCTAAAAAGATAAACTAGAAAATTTTAAATTAAACATAAAACACGTAGCTTACTTTCTTGTTAGGGTCAACTGAAGATTATCCTGGTTCTCCGGTAGGCTTGTTAATCTTCATACTTACCACCATAGGAAGCCTTAGACCCTTCATAAAGAGATCTTTCATCCAGTCCAGGAATGTGATCCCTTCACCTTCAAATAGTTTGGGTCAGCCAAAACTATGTCGTAGTGGTCGGACAAAGGCTGAAAACCAAAATTTAAAAGAATCAAACTAATGGACCAACATATAAAAACTAAAATATGCTATTAATCAATTTCATACCCCATCAAGAGTTTTCAGATAAGTCATGGCCTCGAGGGATGACGTCATCGTCCGGGTTACTAAAAATTAAAACAAAAGAAACTCAAACCATATAAATTACTACTATCATGCTCTACTGCAAATTATTAATTCAATGAACAGTAGAAATTATATACGTTCAAGCATTCCAGCCTTTATCCAGCCCAGCGCACGTGCATTAGCTTGATCAGATTGCTTATTCTTCTGTATATTCAAAACCCTCAACTTCCTTCCAGGCAGCGGGAGGGTCGCCTTGGTGAGTGGCCCATACCAAACAGAGAGGATGATGAATGGAAGCCCAATGTATCCATTCCACGTCATTCTCTGCACCAGCTTGTATCCCCCGTCTTTGTCTGTCTTCAACTTTGGGTCTGTGATCAACAGGCTCACTGGCATCACCTATACAGAAGGTCAGGGGAGTTAAAACTTAAACGAGATATCTAAAATCCATAGTACAGCCGGACGGTAAGGCAAATTCATAAAAATAAAAAGATTGCAACATATATAGACACAAACCAAACCATCTCATCTTTGGATCGAAGGGCGCTATGTGAGATTAGGACTGCAGCAAGCTTTTGAGTTTTACAGAACAAAATTACAAAGTACAAACACAATTACACAGTAAATACATGAACCATATGAACACAATTACTGACATCCCTTGTAATTACATCAAGCTTTTGAATTACAGATTTACAGAACTGTATTATGAACACAATCACACAATAAATACACGAACCACACGAATACAATTACTGACATTGCCCGTAATTACAGCAAGATTTTGAGCTCCTGAGCTTTTGAATTACAGGACAATATTATGAACACGATCACACAATAAATACATGATCCATACGAACACAATTACTGACATTCCCCGTAATTACAGGAAGCTTTTGAGCTCGCTTTTGAATTACAGAATTACTGAACACTATTACGAACACAATCACACAATAAATACATGAACCATACGAACACAATTATTGACATTCACCGTGATTACACAATTACAGTTACAGAATATTTGATAGAAAAAATAAAAAACGATAAGTACCGTTCCACAATCTCTAACCATGTCCTTGAGATTCTGAATGAGTTCATCCCCATCCGCAAAGGCCAGCACTGAAAAAGGGAAAAAAAATACGTACGGATGGAGGAGAAATTAGAGAAAAAACCTCAAACACTAAGAAAGATTAAAAATCAAATTAAAAAAACAATTAAATTAGAAAACATACGCAGCCTTTCTTCTTTCGCTTTTTTCCCTTCTTCGTCGATTATTTCGAAAATTTTGCTGTAGTTCAGGTTGAATGTGTGCGCATATCCAATGGCAGAATGGATCTCGTTGTCTTCTGCACGAGCCATAGTGAGTAGGGTCTCCTTGTCTTCTGCACCAGCCATAGTGAGTAGTGGAGTTGTGCGTGTGCGTGCGATTTACAGTAGAGAGAGAAGGTAATCGAACAGTAGAGAGAGTAGAGAGAAAGTAATCGAAGAAGAAAGCGGGAAATTAAAATAATGATGCTCAAAGGGAATTCTCCGATATGAAATCGCGTGTGACGTATTTCTTGTTTCAGGGTAGTATAGTCATTTCAAAATAAGTTTTTCCGCCCAAACTCCCTCCTCCCCTTTTTCACGTTCACGTTTTTGCTACTTCTCTAATTCTCTTTTACGTTTTTAAACTACTCCAACTAAATCCTTTTTAGTAGTCTTTTAATTCTGTTACAACTCTATTTAATTAATACTATCAAATATCAGTTTATTATTTTAAAACAAAAACTTATCATCAACAAATTGTACTAAAGGTACAAAAACATACAGTATTTGTTATTGGAAAAAAACATGAAGATACAGTTGACACAACCTTAGAAACAAGAACAAATTCATTTCACAACTCTTCAAGCCTTCGACGCCTCAAAAGGTGAAGTATTTTTGCCAAACTACTACTATATATTATGCAGAACCTTCCAAAGCAGTGGCCCCTTTACCGGGAAAACACAAAAATATGATATATCAACTTGAGGTCCCTTGATAATTCGAAGCAGACTGTTCAAATAATCGATTCATAAACACTACTATATCCTTTGATTATTTACGGCTGTGATTCTTTTTTCAACGGCTTTTGCACTTGAAGTAATCTCCAATTTTTTTCTCTGGAACAAGAATCGGTTTCCCAACAGCAGCAAGAGGCCAGCTGGTACCACAAACGCAACACAAACAATCATCAATCGGTATCAGATAGAAAAACTTCTTGGAGGTGAAAGATTTATATGCACAAAAATTCAATGGTGAAACACAATTGCAATGCATACCTGATAAATGCGAAACAAGCCACAATTGCCAACTGAGACGAACGACCGAAGCAAACCACCCTGGGAAGATAATAATAATAACCTATAAAATTAATAAGGGTAAAGTTGGCAAGGGCACATGAAGTAGAACAGTTACTACTGCTAATACTACTAGGAAGTGAAACGGAGTACCTGGAGCACCACTTCAAGGCCAACTATTGCCCTGAAGAGACGATTTTTAGTGACTCATTTAAACACATTGAATTGGTCCAATTTTCGAGCATTAAATTCATGGAATACCTATATTTAAGGAAATTCAAAGCAGATATATTTAACATAGAGAAAGAAATAGGGGAAAGATTTTATTACTAGAGTTATGGATGTAACGTGAAAAGCTGATCCCATGTTAGAGAGGGGGGAGAAGGGGGAAGAAGTCTTTAGGATATTAGTTGCAGCGACATGTAATTAAGATTATTAAATTAGTTTGATGAAGTTAAATCTTGCCCATAATAAAATAAAATTCTACTTCATTAACCTTTGAAAGACCATTGCAATTTACCACTGAATCATCTAGTAACAATGTGTTGAGCCCCGCAAAACAATCAGAACTTGCATCCAAGATACATAAATGCAGGACAATAAATGATGCATACATAATAACAGACATTACACATTTAGCCAATTTCATTCAATATTATAAATTAACCTGACAAAAGACGATTGCATTGAATATCAGGGTATTCTTTACTTTGAAGGCGTGATCAGTCGTATCATGTTGTAGATTCAGAAGGCGCATTCCCCCGAAATTGAGGATTAAGAGTACAACAATTTAATACAGAGCTTAAGATCATTAACAAAAATAATTATATTGTACTAAAATCCTCTTAGAAATTAGCACATTCAAGATAAAAATGCATTCAGCTTCTTCACGATAAAATTATTTAATACATGTATTATGATTATCAAGTTCCCCCTTGTTAAATTTGTTATTAGAGGTCCCCTAAAACATTAAATAAAGTATTGAAGTCTCCATCAGCAAGTAAGAGCAGTGTGAAAACCTTCTACCAACAGGTTTTCTTCGTATGAGAGTATCCATGATAAGATTTACCCAAAGAAGCTGGATACAGAACTATATGAGAGAGAAATAAAGGTCACACTAAATGGAAGTGGGAAACAATGCACACCTGAACTGTATATGTACGCACGCGCACATACACACATATTCCCACATCTACTATATATGTATGCCCAGGGACAACTCCTAACGCAACTCATAACAGATTTCTCTCAAGTATGAACGAATTAAACAGATATTGACATCCAACAAAAAAATCATAAATTAAAATATACTACTATTTTTTTTACATTATATTGCTCTTATCACTTCAACAGATGAATTAAGAGTGTTCAAAGAAAGACTACCAGCATACTGCCATATCCATCAGCAACCTTGCATCCTGACATAAGAAATGGTGATCAGTAAATGAACACGGTGACCACTCAGAGTACTGATATGGTCTCTTAAACTCACGATTTTACTCTCCCCAGTCGTACTAGACTCGTCAGTTGCAAGGGATTGGCCAGAGATTACAATTCCGTCTACAGGCACTTGTACACATAAAATCAAGAGCTAAATAAATCAAAATTACTCTAATCTTATTTTTACTCTCTGGAAACTCATGAAATAGAATAAAACAATATGAATATGCTTCCTTCCTCTTGGAGGTAAGGCCGTAAGGGTGCTTCTATTACCTTGTCAAGTTTTGAGAGGAATAACATCCCCGAGAACTATCCCAAATATTGAGATTTTGGTTCTACGGCCACTCTTAACAACATGCATTAAAACCAGGAGATATAAGAAAAGGGAAAATATGTGTGTAGAAGTATTCTTTAACAGCATTAAAACTACCTCCATATTTATATTTTGCTTATCCTCATTCAAGTTTTGAAACTGAAGAGATTGTTTGTAATCACTTGTAGCTGCAAGAATAAAATTTAGGGAAATCAAGAAAGCTACAGAAAGGAACATAATGCACAAGACATGTATCCCAGCAGCCCACAGAGATACATTGTCCACACACTTGAAAGAAACATAATGCACAAGAGTAGAACACCTGAATCCGAAATACCTGTAAATACAATGACAATAAAAACTGTCATGGCAATGCTTCCTCCATCATACCAACCTTCTTTTATACCCTACAGAGTAGAATAGAACTTTATCGAAACCAGTAGACATGACACAACAGTCAAACATGATAATTCATGCATTTCCCAATATTCACATAGAACCAACCCTTCCTTGTCTATCCTTTTTACCCCATCCCATGTCTAAACCATTAAGGAAATTTCTGTAACTATCCATTATATGATGAACTAAATGGCAGCTGAGAATTGTAATCCTTGACACAATACGGAAATTTCGATAAATATCCTTTTCTATGCACCTTCCAAAAGAGAAAGAAAGGCACAGTGTATTCTAACCCTTACCTCAGTCTTTATACCTATTACCTAGCGCCAAGGAAGCAGTTGCAGCAACCATCAAGATGATCAATGTAGTATCTCGACAAGCTTCCCATACAAACATCTGTATAGTAGAAGCAAAACATAAATACTTCCCACTTATGCTTGAAATTAATGTTTGAACTAATCAAAGAACAAATGAATGTGTCAATTACAGAATTAACAAATGTACACCCAAACCTGCGCCCTTTCTTTCGAGGGTATGTAATTGATCCAAGCGCCTGCTTTCTGCTCACGAGGTATGTCTCATCACCAGATAATCCTTTCTCTGTATCCGACTTCAACTTTTCAGTGACTCCTTTCACCTGAAGCGAAGAAGAGAAAAGGGGTACAGATAAGGATGGAAAAGATACAAAACATGGGCATAGAATAAAGGAAGAAAAAGTTGTAAACACGCAATAAACTTGCCCCTCGGGATTGCTGTAGAAGTGAAAGATCATGCTCCCTGTTCTTTGATACAAGTTCCTCGGAGCTAATACCAAAATCACCAATTAGAGTCGGAGTTGCGGTTTCAGGTAACTCTGCAGATCCTGGAACTAAACCCAACAAATGTAACTTCAATAAGCACCAAATAGATAGAACAGTTAAAAGCACCATAAAAGAAATTTACCACTCAGCCCTTTCCAGCCACTTGGAAAAGAACAGCAGCCTGTTTAATACATTGTTAGTTGATCAGAAACAAATTGATTGAGCAGAAAGAGGCAGTGCAACGAAGAACAAAATCAGAAAACACCCCAAATATCAACCACCAGAACATACGAAACCACAGCAACACAAAATAATTCACTCCGCACAAAAAGTAATAATAATCGGTAAGAGTGAGATTTACGAAGCGTTGAACTTACCCTCCATCTACGCAACTTGTCGACCGGAGCACTTTTGGTTCGCGAAATGTTGAACGGCCCGGATCTTTCATCGTCGTCCTCGTCGAAGTCTCAGGTAGCGTTACCGGCCTCGGGGTCGTTCCGGTAGCGCCTGTACGGCGACGTGTTGAACTCTTCGCTCATTCTAGAATTCTGAAATTCACAGGCGAGATGACACACAAACAATCAACAAACGCATTGCCGGAAAATAACTAGGTGAAATATCAGGTAAAAGAAAACTTGTAAAGGACACGGTAAAAAAAACTGAGAAACAGAGGAAATTACCGCGCAGAGATGGACGAAATTTCCTTGCAATTTCCGGTCGAAACAGATTATGCTAAAGATTTTTGAAATTCTTACTTTAAAATCAAATCAAAAATTTTAATTAAAATTTTTTTAATCTCTAATTTTGAATATCTAAAAGCTTTTTTAAAATTCATACATTTATTAAATCAATAAAAAATTTCAAATCCATTAAAATAAATATAAATTAATAGAAAGATAGTTAAATATCTAACTCTGATTTTTTCATGAAATTTCATAAATTTGTTAAATGTCAAAAAAAATCCATTAAAATTTCAATTCGATACATTTTTCTAAATATATACTATATACACCTTTTTAATTTTATTTTGTTTTAGGAATTTTTAGAATATATATGTAACACTAAAAGTGAAATTATTTTTTACCCATCGATTTAAATAAAATAAACAAATGAAATATATTGAAAGGTTAAACGTGTCAATTTATCTTAATATATAATTAGGAAAAGTTAGAACTCTTATTTATTTAAAATCACTTGAAATATAATGGAACAATGTTGTCGGTTCTCAATCTCGGTTCCTGATTGGACTGGAATCGAGTAGCTGGTTCCTGATTTTGAAACCGAAAATCTCAGTTCCGATTTGATTCACCAATTTTGGGACGACGGTTCTAAGCAGGTCTAACCATATGATACTTATCTTCCCCCTTTGATTTTAATAAAGTTGATCAACCATCCACCGGTGAGTTTAGCTCAACTCGCTTAAGGTTGGATTTGACTTTTTTCCAATTTCTTCTACTCTTGACCCATTCAACTCACCGCAACCCCCTTGTTCGACCTACAAATATAAACAAAAGTACTCTTAATTGGCATTGCGACATGGTCGACCCATTTACGAACATTCATTACGTTTGTATATCGCTCAATTAACTTTCAATACCTCAAAAAACTATGTTTTATAGCTTGATTAGCTTCTAAATCTATGTTTTAAAACATTAGTACTCTAGCCTCAACTATTTCAAGATTCCTCGTCCAAATAGTAGTAGTAATTACTACTAATTAGCCAAATAGGTGAAGAAGACACCAAGGAAAAACCCACACACGAACAAACCCCACCTGACCTGACAAGTGGCACCGCGTAATTGGTCAATCTCCCACCAGCATCTTATACCACGCGCAAATCGATGCGCGTGCTCGGAAGTTTCAGAATGCGATTTAAATAAAAAGGAAAATTAATTATCGCCGGCTGCAAATCAAATCAAATGGTGTTGTTGTTGTCCTTTGAATGGAGAAGAAATAACGTTCAACTCTCTCAACGTTGAAAACCAAATAAATAAATAGTCCAATTTCTTCCCCAAAACACACACTAACACACACCAAATTTTCGATTCGTCTTCTCCGCCAAATTTCGTTCTCCGTATGTACGCGTAATCGCCGCATCTGCATACGTCACCCTCTCTGTGATTGTGTTTCAGTTTCGCGATGTGCCCTAGATCTCACGCGGACACTCTCTAATCGTATATACGGATCCTTCTCTGATCGGAGAAATCAACTCCGTCCGATCTCACTCCTTAGCTCTCTACTGTTGAATCGATCAGGTAATGTTCGTTCTTTCCGGTCGGTGGGTGAGTGGGTGGGTGTAGAAAGTAGTTCATATAATGCTGTTAACGGGGGACACGTTGATTGTGTGTGTGTGATTTCAGTTTTTTTTCAGATTTACGTTTTGTATTGTGTTGCGTTGGTTGTGTTTTTGTGTGTTTGTGCGTGGATTTGAGCTGTGATATGTAGTAGAGATTCGCCAACAAAAAAAGAGTATGGATGTGATTCAGGGACTTTTGTTTTGACTTATTATTCCGGCATCGGAATTTGATGGATTTTCGATTGTTGTTGGGTGGCCTTGAGAATTTGAATATTCCAAAAAATAATCTACTACTTTTTTAGTATTCACTGTAAGCCGTTCAATGACAATTTGGTTTAGCAATAAGGATCTGAAGTTCTGGCTTTCATATGGACACCTTTTGATGTGTCTTTTCTTTTTCCTCCCTTTTTTCCGTGGTTACGTGATTTTTCAACTTGTTCTGAGAACTGATTTAAGTGTGGATGGATTGTTGTAAACGAACTGAACATCGATAATTTTTATTTGAATCTGCAGACTCAGCGTACATGTATCTTTCAAAAGATTTGAGCTATACTGATCTGTTTTTCGTAGTTTTTTTTACCACGATCAATCTTTTGTTTTTTTATGTTTTTCTGTAGCAAGTAGTTTCACAAATTGAAATGCATTTTCTCTTGCTTGTTCCTTTATACCAGATTTGACTCTCACTCGAATTTAAGATAGTCTTCCATATGTATTTGTTGTATTGAATCATTGATCTTAATGCAGCCGGGCATCTGAAAATCACTCATCTGTTCTGAACGAGAGGCGAGTTGTGGAACAAGATCAAAGATTTTTGGGAATTGACTTGTTACGCATTGTTTCTAGATGAAATCAGCTCAGATTTGGCGTATAGGAATGAAAGACGCACAACTATTTCCAATGCCTCGCCAACGTAGTCATTTAAAGAAGCCAACGTGGATTATCGTATTGGTTTCATTAATCAGCTTGTTCTTAGTCTGTGCGTATATTTATCCTCCTCAGAGTTCTGCTGCATGCTATGTGTTCTCATCTAATGGTTGCAAGGCATTAGAAAATTGGCTCCCTCCTGCGCCAGCCAGAGAACTTACAGATGATGAAATCGCTTCTCGTGTTGTAATTAGAGATATACTGACGACACCTCCAGTTATGTCCACACGTCCCAAAATTGCCTTCTTGTTCTTGACACCGGGTGCTTTGCCATTTGAGAAACTGTGGGATATGTTTTTCCAGGTTTTTTCCCTCTCTTTTTTTTTACTTAAATGCTGAAAGCCTGAAACAATATTTTTGTAAGATTGACAAATTAACTTTTGGGCTAGGAGAGGTCTTACTGGATTTTTTTCTAGAGATATAAATTCTGGGGGAAAAATTGCTAACTCACAATGTGGCTTGTAGATTTATTTGTGGTGATTAAGAGGCTATCACGTTCTTGTCAAATTGTTGTCACAACTAAGCTGTTGAAAACAGACACACACACACTATGGGATATATATGCATGTATAATTTAGACTGGAGTTAACGGATCAAAATTCAAAATACTGCACACATTTCTCAGAATTATGTGCGTCATAATTTGTTTTTGATTATTTTACGTAAAGTCAGGTGCATGTATATTTTCCTAACCAAGAGAGAATGGTGGCAAAAATAGTCTGTTGAATGGTGTTCCGTTTTTATTTTTATTTTAGGGCTTGGCAGGGAACCTTTTGCTAATTAGCATGTACCATATATTTCTCTGAATTTTTCCTTTATATGGCAGGGCAATGAAGGCAGGTTTTCTGTATATGTTCATGCATCCAGGGATAAACCTTTGCATTTCAGCCGTTTTTTTATCAATCGGGAAATTCGTAGTGATGCGGTATGTTTCCTATCTTGTTTTATTTTTCTGAAATTTGGAAAATGATTATTTAACTCGCGTATACTTTTGGTAATGTTTGTTCCTATTCCCTTTCTTGTTCTATTTTTCTGTAATTTGGAAAATTATTATTTAACTTGCGTATGCTTTTGGTAATGTAAAAACATTATTGATGTTGTTGAACTTTGTCATTTGAGTTCATGTATATTATTTTTTCATTTGGATATCTATCATTCTATCTTATCTTACAACTCACTAAAGATGATTTTTTGAACATGGTATAATAAGCTACATTGTTTAAGGGAAGGTGAAAAATGGAGTTGCATGTTAATGTGCATTATAGGCTGCCAAGCTACATTTGTTGTTGCTTAAAAAAACTAATTATGCAAACTATGCCCAAAACATCTTTTAGGATGAGGATCTAATCATTATGGAACACTTATTCAAATGTCAGTGAATATTAGTAACTTTTTCACTGTTTGATTCAATTTTCACTTACCCCAAGCTCATATGTTAAGTTGCACCATTGATTATTCTTTAGTTTTTTCGTAAATTGCTTTTTGTATGTGGATCAAATGATTTTCCAGAACCTAAAATTTATTGTTCTTTTTTCTTGTACGGTGTTGTACGGTGGGATCCTAATTTTTTCCTATCAAGTAAAATCTTGACATTTTGGTTATAGTAATTCCTTCAATGCTGTCATGATATTATGGTTGTTTTGTGAAAAGAGAAAGTAGAAAATCCACATCTATGAGTGGACTAAAATTTTCGTCAATATAAGTCTATATGACGATTCACTAATGCAGGTAACATGGGGTGGAGTCTCTATGGTTGATGCTGAAAGACGGCTTTTAGGTAATGCTCTCAAAGATCCAGACAACCAGCATTTTGTACTACTTTCTGACAGGTTCCTATTAAATAAGTTTTTGTCAAGTTCCATATTTCTTTTTTGCCTGGATTCATGCAAAACTCAAGATTCTAAATCACACATTTTTAATGCAGCTGTGTTCCACTTCGTGGTTTTGATTATGTGTACAACTATCTCATGTACACAAATGTTAGCTTTGTAGATTGGTAAGTATGCTTTGAATTTTTGTCGATTTATTTTTGTTTATGGCTTATAATTTGAAGCCACACTGTTCTTGCTGGGTCTAATGTTTACTGTAATCACCATACACAAGTGAGCTTTTAAACGTACAGGATGAATACCAAAACAAATATGATAAAGAACCAAAGCCTTGAATTTATGTTGAATTCACTGCTCTTTTCATGTCATGTTACTTGATATCCAATTTTGTTGTATCAAATACAGTTATACAACATGGTATGACAAAAACTCAGCAAACGATGCCCCATTTTAAAAAAAAATTATCATAAGAAAATTAAGACAAAATGAATGACCGAGGATCTAACTTTAAATTATTTACTATTTATTTAACTAGCATTGTGATTTTATATGACCTGTGGTTTTAAATAAATGTGCTACCAATCCTGTTTTCCACAGCTTTGAGGATCCCGGTCCACATGGAAGTGGCAGGTATGTGGAGCGTATGTTACCTGAAGTCGAGATGAAAGACTTCCGAAAGGGTTCACAGGTATGTTGAAGTTTTGAAAATACGTTATTCTCTAAACTTTTTATTGATCACAAGATTGAGCAATTAGGATTCCCATTCTTTAGAATTCAAAAAAGTCTTCCTTCAGTTGGTTGGTTGTACAGTTCATAGTGCCTCATATAGCTTCTTTGATAGGAATATGTAACTCACACTTTCTCTTGCTGATAAGTTTCGAGGGAGGAAGAAGTATGACTTTCAAAATTTTCTATTGCATCTATTGCATGTACAACATGATCCCCAAGTTGTCTCTGCTGGATCTAAGAAGTTGACAAGTTGAACTTATTAATTATGCTGCTTCTTGCTCAATCATTACTTCTTTATTTAATTTTATCTGTCATTTAATTAAATGCAGTGGTTTACAATGAAGCGGCAGCATGCTATTATAATCATGGCTGACAGTCTTTACTACTCAAAGTTCAGGGACCATTGCAAGGTGATCAAAGTTTAATATATTAATTAATTTTTTGTATAGCCATTGTTTTGGTTATTTTAGCTTTCCTATAAAGTCTTGTTTTATCTTTGAATTTATATATCTGTAGGATTACTCAATTTGAGGTACTTGACAAGTTTGTGATATAATAAGGAGTAGGACTGCTTTCTATTTAAACCATGTATGTTGAGCGTATAATTGACATGATGGACTTTGGAATTGGTCTTATTGTTTTTAATTTTTATGTAGAGAGAGCATAATGTCTGAGGAAGGTGATATTGATTTCTGATGTTTGTTCGGTATTAGCTAATGTGGATGTGTTGCTATCTGACTATATTTACATTCAAGTAGGACTCAGTCAGTACAGAGTTTTATGCCCTCAAAGTTCTTTAAAGAAAAGCATCATTTTGCTTTGGCTAAGTTACAGTCACGTGTCAGTTTGGTTCCAATTTATTTCTTTACATGAATATTACTCTTGTTTTACAAGAATGTCTTATACCTTAATTTCTTCACTATGCTTCTGGATCGAGTAGTTGACTTGATAGTAATCAAACAAATAAATTTAGTATCAGAATGTATTCTGTAATTTCAGTCGAGTTGATAGTTAGCTTTTCAATTTAACCAAATTAGAACTCAGCAAAAATCTAACTGAAGGTATTTTTTTCAGCTTACCTACGACAGTTTGAGCTGTTATCTCTTCTAAGTTCTAACTGACAATTCCATTATGACCATCATTCTTTATTGGCCTCGGTGGTTGCTACTCTTCTATGTATCCTTACTATTGCTATTTAGTTTTTCATATTGACCGACGTATATTGTACACTGTACTGAAGCGCTATTGCCCTGTATATTTTTTGATTGAACAGCCTGGCATGGGGAATATCAACTGCTACTCTGATGAACACTATTTTCCCACATTTTTCTATGTGAGATTTCGTACTCTGCTTAAATTATTAATGAGTCTTCCTTTTTTCTTTCGCTGCATTGTTTTTATGATTGTTGTTATTGTTTTGATATTTTTGATCCTTATTGTTCTGCCTGGCCTTTTCAGATGCTTGACCCAGCTGGAATAGCCAATTGGTCAGTAACACATGTTGATTGGTCTGAAATGAAGTGGCATCCAAAATCATACCGAACCAAGGATATTTCCCTAGCGCTGATGAAAAATATCACAGTATGCTCTTACACCAATTCAATTATTGGAATCATTTAAATTATCTTACAACTATATATATCACTGACAGGAGACGTCACATGGTGTAAAACCTTAACTGGGAATTTGTTTGATGCAAAATTAATGTGATTGTATTGGCTAAGGTGTATGTAACAAACTTTTTCAACTATTTTGCAGTCTATTATGGAGAGTGTGCATGTTACAAGTGATGAAAAGGTTAGTGTAACTTGTGCCTTGCTCTGTTGTTAAGGTTTTAGCATTTTTTATTCTTATTCTCACGAAAATGGTCTATCTTCACTTCACTGCAGAGAGAAACTCAGATTAGACCATGCCTATGGAATGGAGATGAACGACCATGTTATTTGTTCGGCAGGAAATTTTTACCCGAGACTCTAAACGCACTAATACATATTTTCCCCAATTACACATCTATTTGAGCAGGCTTTATAGCGCCAGTGTTGATTCTTTGGTCGATTCACATGCTGCAGTCGACCCCAGTCGTTGCCATTTTATAGTGTTAGCTTGTAAGCATATCTTGATGACATAGGATTTGGAGACTTTTCCCAAGATTGGCTTGTTATTATTGCAAAGGCAATTGCCAGAGAGAGAGAGAGAGAGATAGTGTGGTTTGTGAATTGAATGAAGGTGAAGAAGGATGGCCATTGACAATCACTTGAGCTATTTTATCCTTTTGTTTTGTTTTAGACAAAACGCATAGGTTAAAAACCTTAAATACTACTTGAAGTTTTTTCAATGTTCATATCTTATTTTGGTACTTGATTCATTGTTGTTTCTAGGTTACTTTGACCGATTGTTTATACCAAAGACACCTATTATTTCAATTTTTTTTATGATTTAGGTTTACATTGCACACAAAACTGTCATGCTAATTATAATGTGTTAGGAATAAAGCTGTTACTTGTTAGATTTAGGTTTGCTAAGAATACAAAACATTCCTATAATCCTAAAACCTACAAATACCTTCTCTTATGTTACAGCTGATCATGTGAACAAATTACAACAATGACAAATTCATACATTGTACTTGAAAGGCAATGCTATAGTTTTCTTGTCCTCACCGCCATTTTTTCTGCAGCAAACGGCGCCAAGCTCGTGCTGCAACTTGTGCACCGCGATGCCATCTTGCCTCGCCCGTCAAACAGAAACTTAAACCTCACCACATCAGATTTCACAAGCCACGCAATGTACGACATCAGAGGCCCCTTGATTCCCGATCAAGAAGGCGCGACATTCCTGGTAAACATCTCGATCGGCGAACCTCCGATCCCCCAGCTCCTAGCCATGGACACCGGCAGCTCCCTGACCTGGCTCCACCGCCCCTTCTGCCCTGGATGCAGCACCCTCTCCTCCTCGATGATCCCGATCTACGACCCCGACGCCTCGTCCACGTACAAACCCCTCCCCTGCGACTCCACACGCGAATGCCTCGACTTTGTCGACTCCTCCGACTGCACGTCGACTTCGTGGTGCACCTACACCGCCCGCTACCTCGACGGGTCCGTCTCCCGAGGCAACCTCGCCACCGAGAAGTTCACCCTCTCGTCGACCTTCGAGATCCCGGGCCTGGTCTTCGGGTTCGGGCTCGAGAGCAGCGGGCTGCTCAACCGCCTCAACGGGATCCTCGGCCTCCAGTACCTCAACGAGCACTCCCTCGTCTCGCGAACGGGGGCGAACAAGTTCTCGTACTGCCTCGGCAACGTCAGCGACCCGGGGTACACGCACGGCCGGCTCACCCTCGGCGAGGGGGCCATCCTCGAGGGGGCCTCGACCCCCATGCGGCTGTGGAGGGGGCACTACGCGGTCAGCCTGAGGTGGATCAGCGTCGGGAAAAAGCAGGTCCACGTGGACTATAGAGCGTTCGAGTTCAGGGTGGTGGTGGACTCGGGGACCACCAACACGCTGCTCGAGAGGGGGGTTTACGAGGGGCTGAGGCGGGAGGTGACGGGGCTGTTGGACCCCGTGATGCGGCGCGTGGTAGTGAACGGGGATGCGGAGAAGGTTTGTTATTGGGGGGAGTTGTCGGGGGAGGTTATGAAGGGGACGTTTCCGATAGTGACGCTGGGGATGGCGGAAGGGGCGGAGATGTATCTGGACGCGGAGAGCGTGTTTAGGAGGGTGGCGGAGAACGTGTTCTGCATGGCGGTGGACGCGTCGGTGTCGGGGGTTAATATTATCGGGGTGTACGCGCAGCAGTACTATAATATAGGGTTCGATTTGGACGCCATGAGGGTTAGCTTCATGAGTATCGAATGCGACCTCCTCGAAGACTAAGGACCTGTTGGTTTGGACTTCAATTTTATATACAGTAGAAATTCTATATAGTAATACTTTACATTGGAATAAACTCCCTATAGTAATACAAAATTCAAGTCCCGACTGGGGATAAGTTATAATTAGGAATAAACTCCACATTGTCATAAGTCATACATTTTTCGAGTCCCGTCTTAAGGATTTATACCGAATAAATGATTAATATATAGTAAAAAATATTTATTAATAATATTTTTATTTATTAAAATCTTTATTTATTAAAATCTATAACATGTTTAAAATGACTCAAGATAAACTTATTAAAATCTTTATTTATTAAAATCTATAACATGTTTAAAATGACTCAAAATGTTTATCAAAATCAATTATATATACTATATGATCAATGTTTATAGTTTTTACATTAATTAGTATTTTATTTAATATATGTTAAATGTTATGAATATTATTAATTAGTGAATGATTAGTTTACCCTTTCTTGGTGAACAACACAGAAACCCTACTTTGAATCCTATATAAACGGGTCTCCCCATATGAATGAAATAACAATTCATAACAATTCTATTATCCTCTCATATTCTCTCTTTATACTCCATTATTCTCTCTCAATTGTTGAGTTTATAACACGTTATAAGCACGATGCCCTAAGAAAGCTCAACTGCGTTCTTCATCAAAGTTCTACTCATCCAAGATCTGAACTACAAGGCAAGAATTTATACGTTTGTTTATATTAATTAATAATTATAAATATATCTACTTCTCCTCCCTTCTTCTTAAATTCAAAATTTCCGGAAGAACATTATAATCTGATATTCCTGAAGTAATATCAAATGTTCCCAAAAAACATTGTAATCTGATATTCCTGAACTTCTTCATAAATTGCTCATGTTGAAGCAAATAAATTTCTAATGTTTCTGAAGAACATTGTGATATGATATTCCTGAAGTAATATCAAATTAATTATGCTTAGTAAATTAATTAAATTTTTAATGTTCCTGAAGAACATTGTAATATGATAATCTTGAAAAATATCAAAACTAAATGTTCCTGGAGAACATTGTGATATGAAGAACATGATATGATATTCCTGAAAAAATATCAAAATTAAATGTTTCTGGAGAAGATCGTGCGAGTCTTTCGTGGTCTAGTCATGTATATGCGAACTCGACCCATGAATCAATTGAGGTACTTCCTGAATTCCAAAGTGGGTGAAACTTTAGGAAAAGTTAATCCAAACATTGTTGAATAGCCCGATGGTTATTTACTTGAATATTGGGATAGACACAATGAGTTTGAATTCCCATGAAAATTTGATATTCTTGAAGTATTATCAAATCAATTATTCTTAATATATCAATTAAATTGAATGTTCATGAAGAACATAAACGCTGGTTTAAATATTATATTGATCGTTCTGGAAGAACATCATGATTTGATATTATTCGATAAATATCAAATTAAATTGCTCCCGTAGTAGCAATAATTTTGGACATATCAAATTAAATTGCTCCTGTAGTAGCAATAAATTTTAAATGTTCCCAAAGAATATTATATGATATTCCCGCAGAAATATCAAATCAAATTGCTTCTGGTGTAGCAATTAAACTTTATATTTTAAATCGATATTGATATTCAAAATATTCTTGAAAGAATATTAAATTGCTCTCGAAGAAGCAAAGTCTAAACATTAAATTTTTTTTTTTTTGAATAAATTGCATCATGATACTAATAGTGAAACGTCTCGTTGAAACAATGATTACATATGATTATATGAATTATCCCTGAAGGATATCTTCTGAAAATCGAGAACAAATGTACTATGTTGGTACTTATGAAATATCGAAAAAGTCGATTCCAAATTAAATGTAATTTTTGAGAAAATTATATATTAAAATTTATTTTGATCCTCGAAGGATCGATCATTGATAAATGTACTGTATCCTCGAAGGATCATTGATAAAACCTAATATTTTGATCTCGAAGGATCATTGGTAAAGATATTGTATCCCCGAAGGATCATTGGTAAAAATATTGTATCTCCGAAAGTTCATTGGTAAAGATACTCTTATGCAAATGATCGACATATTAAGAGTGGCTCCGGAAGAGCTTTACTAATTATCCCCACGAGTACTAGAAATGTACTTAAAAATGAAGATGATGCATATCATGGTTATTATTAAGTGCGTGGAAATGAATAAAGCATTTCCCATCTGGGAATAAATTTTACTAAAATGTATTTTTATGAACGAGCATAATAGAAAAATGTAGATTAAATATCTCGAGTCCACGATCCAGAAGATCGGTTTATAGCAATTACGATGGTTTGCATATTAAAGGAAGATTATTTCTCGGCATTAGGGGGAGATAAGAATATATAAAAGATATAAATGCCGAGAAATTTCATTGAATGAAAAAGATCTTCAATTCTAGATCCACGCACCAATCAATTGAACCCGAAGTTCATGAAAATAAGTGACTTGCAATATTCAGCAAGTAATCTGCCAAATTAATGAAGGTGTGACAAAATCACATATATTTGTGATAAATGAACTATAAGAGTTCAAATACCAAAGAGATCAACTCAAATGTTGATTCTAATATACGCCTGAAGTGTAGTAGATCGATCTTAAGATATAAAATAAATCTGCGGAAAAATAAAGAAATTGAGTTACCCTCAAAATCTCATGAAGAGAGTTAGATGGAAATCCCATTGAAAAAGCATGTGCACATGATAATAGAAAATCGTGGGATTGCGAAACAACCAAATTAAATATTTTGGGAAATGATGAAAGATTTGGTTGATAGAATGAATTGTCATCAACATGGAAAAAGTCGTCAACGACATATTTGCCTCAAAAGTTGCTCTAAAAATTTTGGATCCAAAACTCAAATCAATGATAGTGTGCCGACAGCACTCAAAGAAACAGAAACGAGCAATTGAGGCTGAGCATGACTCGCTGAATAAAGATATATTTTAACTTTATAGTACACAACTCAAAATATTATCCCGGAAGGATATATGTGGGTGTTTGTACAAAAAACGAGTAATGATGTGGTGATATATAAAAGCGAGATTAGTTGCTCAAGAATTCTTCGCAGAAACTCGATATTTTTAAGGATGACATTAAGTTCCGCTACCTTATACTTCTGGCAGCAACAACGATAAATATTGATATGCAAGAATGTATGATTTGACTATGTAGAAGTCATAAGAAAAATACATACATAGAAATTCTGAATGGATTTTAATATTTTCTGAAATGAAAGGAAATGAAAATCAGAACATGTATAGTATCATATTACATATGTCAGTATGGACAAAATTGATATTGAGACAAGGTCCCGAAGACCAATGATTGGTCCCGAAGATCAGTGATTGCACTCTTTTTCCCTCTACTAAGTTTTTCCCACGGGGTTTTCTTAGTTAAAGGTTTTTAACGAGACAATCACCACAATATAAATGTGAATGTCATGTACTCTTTTCCTCGAGTATTTTTTCCTAAAGGGTTTTATAACGAGGTTTTTAACGAAGCATGTACATCACTCGATAATAATTAATGAGGACATCAGAATGTTTCATATGAGTTTGTTTTCGAGATAAACTGAGATATTGAACCTGAAGTTCAAATGATTGTGAATTGAAGTTCACATTATTGTTCATTTGTCAAGAAATGTATATTGAACACTAGACGCATATAATATACTCCAGAAGAGTTACCGGCCGGTTATAGCAATTGCGAATGCTCTAGTCAATATAGATGTCTGGTAAAGGCATGTCCCATAAGGATGAAAAATATACAATAATACAAATGAATGTGAAACTCGTCAATTCGAAGGTTGTGTCCTGAAGACCAAAATTTATATTTGAATAACTGAGTTTTTTCTATATGGTTTTATTAGTTACAGGTTTTAATGAGACTGATTGATCACAAAGTCAAAGTTCTTCGGTGATTACAATCAGGGGGAGCAAGCTGTACTCTTTTTCCTTCGCTCAGGTTTTGTCCCACTGGGTTTTTCTGGCAAGGTTTTAACGAGACAGCAATCCTGTAAATAGTCATTCAAGGGGGAGTGTTATGAATATTATTAATTAGTGAATGACTAGTTTACCCTTTCTTGGTGAACAAGACAGAAACCCTACTTTGTATCCTATATAAAGGGGTCTCCCCATATGAATGAAATAACAATTCATAACAATTCTATTATCCTCTCATATTCTCTCTTTATACTCTATTATTCTCTCTCAAACACAATTTTTAAATATATATATGGTCAAATATTCATAGTCAAAACTATTAAATTTGTTAGGGAATATTACAGAAACCTGCCCAAGGTTTGGTCATTTTTACACTTACCTATCCGAACGGAAAACCGTTACATCCGACTACCTAAACTTTTCTCCGTTAGACAGTTACCTATTTTTTAAGCCGGACCGAAATATTCTTTAGCATATTCCGGGAGCGTATTTTGTACTCGCCGAATTGGTCAAATATAATTTTGACTCTAAGGGCAAATGTGTATTAACACATTTCCTTTATATTTCTGAATTAAAAATAAGAAAAAGATAAATTAAAAATAGGAAATAGGAAAACGGTTTCATTTCCTCTAACCCTAAATTCAATCTCCAGCAGTGAGATTTCCCAAATCCCTTAACTCAGATTTTCTCAATCCAAAAAATCCCCAAATTGAACACGAACCCTAATTCCCAAATCCCAGTTGTTCTATTCGGAAAATCCTAATCCCAATCCAAATCCATAATCCATAACCCGTCGTTTTCGCCTTCTTCCTCGTCCGCCAGCGCTTCACCGCCTTCTCCCTCAACGCCGTCGTGCTCCTGACCCTCGGCGCCGCCGTCCTCGGCCTCCACACCAATAGCGACCGCCCCAAGGGAGAGTCCAAAAAAGAGTACCTCATCGGCTTCCTCATGATGGTGGCCACGGCCGTCGTGTTCGGGCTCGTCCTCCAGCTAATCGAGCTCTCCTACAAGAAGGCCAAGCAAGCCGTCACCTACACACTGGTCCTTGAGATGGAGCTGCTCACCGGCTTCACCGCCACCGTTTTCTGCACAATCGGGATGCTAATCAACAACGACTTTTAGGTAAAATAAATAATTTGGGGATTTGTGAGATTTTTATTAATTTCAATAAGTATTACTCCCTCCCATTCTTTATAAGTGTCGTTTTAGAGTTTTGCACAATTATTAATGTAATTTTTTTATTCCTATTTTATCCTTATTTATTGATGTTTGATTAAATCTATTTATTTCAGATAATTATCTTTGAACCTCCTCTCTTAATTTTTCTCTCTTTTTTTCATAAAATAATAATTCATAAATCAAAAAATAAATCTGAAAATTATAAACAAAATAAATAGCGTCAACCACAAATTTTGTAAGTGAGTGGAAAAATAAAAAATGAATTTTAATATAATTAATTTAAATCTAAAAAGTATATATTTTTTAATTTTTTTCAAAAAATTAATTTAAAAAAATATAAAATTACACAAAAATTATTAAATGATGATAAAAAAAATGAACACTTACGCAAAACAAGTCATATCAAAAAATGAGCAGAATAACTAATAAACAAGTAATAAATAAAAGTATAATAAATAAGGGTATAATAGGCTAAAAATCATAAAACGACACTTAAAATGAAAAAAATTAAAGAGACAGAACGACACTTATAAAGAATGGGAGGGAGTAGTTTAATTGAAACATTGATTTGATTATTTGTAGGCAATTGGAAGAGAGGCGAAGGCGTTTGGACTAGGGGAGACGATATGTGTAAATCGGAGAAAAGTTTAGGTAGTCGGGTGTAACGGTTTTACGTTCAGGTAGGTAAGTGTAAAAATGACCAAACCTTGAGCAGATTTCTGTAATATTCCCAATTTGTTATATAAAGTTAAAGATAAATAAATATAATGTATGTTATTTTTATATTTATTACGAAAAAAATATTTTTATTTTGTAAAATTCTATATAAGAATAAACTCTCTACAACGATATGACTGTATAGAGTTTTTAGTGTACTCATGTTACAAGGGTTAAAAACTCTTAACACGATATGACTGTATAGAGTTTCTACTGTACTCATGTTACAAGGGTTAAAAACTCTTAACGGTGAAAAAATTGAAAAACTTGACATTTATATTAACGAGACTAATATATTTTTCAATAACTCTCTCATCTAGAAAAACATGAATGAACACTCTAAGATTGCAAGGGACAAGATGCATTATTACAGCTGTCTTGTGATTTTGTTTTTTATTTTATTTAATATTTTAAAGTCGAATATTAAGGATCAAAGTTTGGGAGAATAAAAGTCTATTTTCTTAGTCATTACTATCAATATAAGATGTCAATGACTTTTTGCTTGATTTTGCTTGATTTTTAGTACATGCTACTTACTCTACACATTATCACATTATTGCCTATGCATGCCTTAAACTAAAAATTAAGAAATTATTAGTATTATTTTGAACATATATATATGTTGGTCTATATAGCTAGTTATTTGTTTATCGAACAAAAAAAAAACATCATATTCTACGATCAACCGCGTATGCATAGTCAATCATAGTTGAATCGTCAATATTCGTGTGGTTAGAGAATAGAAGAACAAATAGTTCATGTAAAGACTAAAGACTTTTAAAGTTTTTAGTCTAATAATCCAGTCTTGCTCTTATACACTTTTGTCTCACTCTAATTGCCTTCATTTTCCACGCTACTATATATTCGGATCCATGGAAAGGAGATTATATGATATTTCAAAGATTTCTAGATATATTATTCTTATCTTACCAAAATAGATGTCATTGTATACGAAGTTTAAGAAAAATGTTAATTTTTAATCAAAATTTAAAAAGTAAAAATATATTTTAAAATGAAAAATAAAATAGTTGTAAATTAAAATTTAAAAAGTAGTACATGGATAAAATAAAATAAAATTATATTTTAAAATAAAAAAAATTATAATAATGTTGTTTGAGTGTGTCAACTATGGTGAAAAACTTCGACAAATAAAGTATATCAACTATCTTGATATAAAAGGATATATTTTTATGAATAAAAATATCTATGAAATATTCCTAGCTAGCCTCAAAATCTCTTTCAAAATCCCCATGGTATCCTTTTCTTTCATCATGTACCTCTCCTCTCCCTCTATATATATATCAACACTTTTCTCTCATGAACAAAACTAAATTATTGTACAATGGGATGCAGCATTTCTTGCAAGAGATTACCCTCGGCGGAATCTCCGACTCCAAAGAACAAAAACAACAACAACAACGTTAGAATCATACACCTGAACGGCCACGTCACGCAGCTCGATTATCCTGCCACGGTGGCCGAAGTAACCGGCATCGATAGCCACTTTTTCTTGTTCACACAAGCTCAGCTCCTATCCAACATCTCCAAGCCCCTCACGCCGGAAACAGTCCTCGAGGCCGGAAAATTGTACTTCTCTCTGCCTTACTCGCTCTTCGAATCCGGGGTCTCGGCGATAGACATGGCCCCCATAGCCAAGAGGTTAGCCTCCAAGGCCCAAAAGGATCATCGGAAGTCGAAAAGGAAACACGGGAAGGGCTCGGTTTGGAGCTCGCACGTAGGTAACACTAGTATTATTAATGGTAGCCCTAATACCGGTGTTTTTTCTAATTCGAGCGACGACGAAAGGGAAAATGATCATTGTAGTAGTGTAGTCGGGATATTGGAGAAGTCGTCCAAGTCGAGATCGTGGAAGCCGAGCTTGGACACGATCCGAGAGAAGTCGTTCAATCGGAGAAGCGAATCCGATTTGATGCAGGAATTAAGTCATGTTTAGGTTGTTAGATAGATATTTAGATGGTTCAATATTGGTTTGGAGTGAACAATATTAATTTTCTGCATGATGTGTTTATTTTTAGACATTGATTAATTTTGTTTGATAAACACAATTTGATTATTTAAGTACAACTCAAAATTACTATTCAAATTATGATATTTTCAACAGAATGAATTTACCAGTATTTTTTTGTGCAGATTACGTTTCGTAAAAGATAGTCGGAATTTCAAATCTTTCGCTTTCACTTTCACTTTATTTTAATTCATTACTATGTTTTAAGAATACGCGTATGGACTGA
Organism: Euphrasia confusa; assembly: GCA_954870475.1. Taxonomy (NCBI): domain Eukaryota; kingdom Viridiplantae; phylum Streptophyta; class Magnoliopsida; order Lamiales; family Orobanchaceae; genus Euphrasia; species Euphrasia confusa. The sequence continues at coordinate 4,469,115 of OX940955.1, read as the reverse complement.
TGGACATATGGACTGATGGACATCAATATATATAGTCAATTTCACTATTTTGATTTTTGAATCAAACTAAAAAACAAAAATCAATAGTATAGTAAATGTCAATAATTATGTGTGACTTTAAAAAAAATCCTAATAAAAATATAGTAATTGTTATAAACTCAAAAGAAATTGAGAGAGAATAATAGAGTATAAAGAGAGACAATATGAGAGAAGAATATAATTGTTATGAATTCTTATGAATTGTTGTCTTCATTCATATGGGGAGACCCCTTTATATAGGATACAATCTAGGGTTTCTGACTTAGCCAACAAGTCATTCACTATAATATAATAATATTCATAACACTCCCCCTTGAATGACTATTTACAGGATTGCTGCCTCGTTAAAACCTTGCCAGAAAAACCCAGTGGGACAAAACCTGAACGAAGGAAAAAGAGTACAGCTTGCTCCCCTTGATTGTAATCACCGAAAATATTTGGCTTCTTGAAAGTAATTATTGGTGATCAATCTTTCTCATTAAAACATGTAACTAATAAAACCATATAAGAAAAACTTAGTTATTCAAATATACATTTTGGTCTTCAGGACCCAACCTTCGAGTTATCGAGTTTCATATTCATTTGTATTATTGTATATTTTTCGTCCTTCAGGGACATGCCTTTACCAGACATCTATATTGACTAGAGCATTCGCAATTGCTATAACCGCCCGGTAACTTTTCAAGAGTATTTTAGATGCGTCTAATGTCGAATATACAATTCTTAACAAATGAATAATGTGAACTTTAATTCACAATCATCTAGAAGATTATATTTTTCTTTTGAACTTCAGGTTCAATATGTCAGTTTATTTCGAAAACAAACTCATATCGAGTGATGTACATGCCTCGTTAAAAACCTCGTTATAAAACCTTTTAGGAAAAAATACTCGAGGAAAAGAGTACATGACATTCACATTTATATTATTGCTGATTGTCTCGTTAAAAACCTTTAACTAAGAAAACCCTGTGGGAAAAACTTAGTAGAGGGAAAAAGAGTACAATCACTGGTATTCGGGACCAAAATCACTGGTCTTCGGGACCTTGTCTTTAATATCATTTGTGTCCATAATGACATAGTAATATGATATTGTACATATTCTGATTTTCATTTCCTTTCATATCAAGAATTTTAAAATCCATCCAGGATTTTCATGTATGTACATTTCTAATGACTTCTACGTTGTCAAACCATACATTCGATGCATATATTTATCATTGTTGCTGCCAAAAATATTAAGTAGCGGAACTTAATGTCATCTTTCAAAAATATTTGATTAACATCGAGTTTCTGCGAAAAACTCTTGAACAACTAATCTCGCTTTTATATCTCACCACATCATTGCTCGTTTTTCGTACGAACACCCACATATATCCTTCTGGGATAATATTTTGAGGTTTGTATTATAGAGTCAAAATATCTCTTTTATTCAGCGAGTCATGCTCAACCTCAATTGCTCGTTTCTATTTTTCGAGTGCTGCTGGCACACTATCATTGATTTAAGCTTTGGATCCAAATTTTCTAGAGCAACTTCTTTAGGCAAATATGTCGTTGGCGACTTTTTCCATTTTGATGACAATTCATTATATCAACCAAATCTTTCATCATTTCCCAAAATATTTAATTTGGTTGTTCCGCAATCCCACAATTTTCTCTTATCATGTGCACATGCTTTTTCAATGAGATTTCCATCTAACTCTCTTCAGGAGATTTTGAGGGTGACTTAATTTCTTTATTTTTCCATGATTTATTTTATATCTTAAAATCGACATACTACGCTTCAGGCGTATATTAGAATCAAAATTTGAGTTGTTCTCTTTGGTATTTTAACTCTTATAGTTCATTTATCACAAATATATGTGATTTTGTCACACCTTCATTAATATGTAAATGACTTTGGCAGATTACTTGCTGAATATTGCAAGTCACTTATTTTAATGAACTTCGGGTTCAATTGATTGGTGCGTGGATCAAGACTTGAATATCTTTTTCATTCAATGAAATTTCTCGGCATTTATATTTTTTATATTCTTATCTCCCCCTAATGCCGAGAAATGATCTTCCTCAAATATGCAAATCAACGTAATTGCTATAAATGATCTTCTGGATCGTGGACTCAAGATATTTAATATACATTATTTCTATTGTGCCCGTTAAAAAACATTCACTTTAGTGGTGATATGAATATAAATTGCATATTTCAAATTCATTCGCAGATGGGAAATAAAAATTTCCACGCATGCATTTAATAATAATCATGATATGCATCATTTTCAGTACATTTGTAGTACTCGTGGAGATAATTAGTAAAGCTCTTCCGGAGCCCACTCTTAATAGGTCATGCATAATAATATATTTACCAATGATCCTTCGGGGATACAGTTTACCAATCATCCTTCGGGGATCAAAATAAATCTCAATATATAATTTTCTCAGAATTGGAATCGAACTTTTTCGATATTCCACAAGTACTCAAATAATAAGATACATTTGTTCTCAATTTTCCAAAGATTATCCTTCAAGGATAATTCATATAATCATTGTTTCAAGAGAACAATCGATTTTGACGTTTCACTAGGCGTATCACGAGATGTAACTTTATTCAAAAAATCTTTACTTCTTCGGGAGCAATCAATAAAAATATTCTTCCAAGAATATTTTGTATTATTTCTTATAAATATCAATTTAAAATATTTAAAATTTAATTGCTACAAGCAATTTGATTTGATATTTCTGCGGGAATATCTATGTTCTTCAAAAACATTTAAAATTTAATTTTTATTCATGAATATCATATCATAATGTTCTTCGTGAACATTTAAAACTTATTGCTACTACGGGAGCAATTTAATTTGATATTTCCAAACTTATTGCTACTACGGGAACAATTTAATTTGATTTATGGAATAATATCAAATCATGATGTTCTTTCAGAACGATCAATATAATCTTTAAACCAGAGTTTATGTTCTTCAGGAACATTCAATTTAATTGATATATTAAGATTAATTGATTTGATATTGCTTCAGAATATCAAATTATAATGCGACTCAAACTTGTGAGTCGAACTTCATGATTTTTTTCCACAACAAATTTATTCAAAATGCCTCGACAGATTTAAAATCTTAAAATCGAACGTGGAGTCGATCATACCACACGTTTTGTAACGCCCCGGCCCGTTGAGGGGTCGAAGCCCGACCCTAACGGGTCGGCTCGGTTACCAATGACTGCTTGCGGGAGTGATATCCTGGCCCCACTGTACCAACACTTGTCTTTTCCAGCGCACTTTGTCCTCACTCGTGCGCACCCGGTAAACTTCCCAGGGGGTCACCCATCCTAGAATTACTCCAGAGCCAGCACGCTTAACTTTGGAGTTCTTATAGGAGGATGCCCAGAAAAGAAGATGCATCTTGTTGGTATGAGTAGCATATTCAATTCCTTTAAGCCTTTGAATTTTCTGGGGCGTTACAATCACCCCGCCTTTTATGCGCAACGTCCTCGTTGTGCGCCTTTCCTTTCCCAGGACCTACCATCCGTGCAGGATTCTAGAGGTGGCCCCTACGGGTACTCTCACCAACTTCTGGGTGGAGCACTTGGTCCCGCATGGCACTTAGTTCCCGCAATTCCGGTCGGCACCTGCTCTGATACCATTTGTAACGCCCCGGCCCGTTGAGGGGTCGAAGCCCGACCCTAACGGGTCGGCTCGGTTACCAATGACTGCTTGCGGGAGTGATATCCTGGCCTCACTGTACCAACACTTGTCTTTTCCAGCGCACTTTGTCCTCACTCGTGCGCACCTGGTAAACTTCCCAGGGGGTCACCCATCCTAGAATTACTCCAGAGCCAGCACGCTTAACTTTGGAGTTCTTATAGGAGGATGCCCAGAAAAGAAGATGCATCTTGTTGGTATGAGTAGCATATTCAATTCCTTTAAGCCTTTGAATTTTCTGGGGTGTTACACGTTTTTTGTAGTACGACCAACTTCGGGTAATCGTATCTTTCTTTAAAATCTTTCCACAAAGCTAGTGGATCTTTCACGGTGAATTTTCAAAAATATTATTTGAGATTATTAGTAAATAATTTGATATTATTCGAGAAATATCAGATTATAATGTTCTTCGGAAACATATGATATTACTTCAGGAATATCAGATTATAATGTTCTTCGGGAACGTATGATATTACTTCAGGAATATCAGATTATAATGTTTTTCGGGAACAGTTGAATTTAAGAAGAATGGAGGAGAAGTAGATATATTTATAATTATTAATTAATATAAACAAAACATATAAATTCTTACCTTGTAGTTCGGATCTTGGATGTGTAGAACTTCGATGAAGAACGCGGTTGAGCTTAACGCGGTTGAGCTTTCGTGTTATGTGTAGAACTTCGATGAAGAACGCGGTTGAGCTTAACGCGGTTGAGCTTTCGTGCTGATAACGTGTTATAAACTCAAGAGAATTTGAGAGAGAATAATAGAGTAGAAAGAGAGACAATATGATAGGAGAATAGAATTGTTATGAATTCTTGTGAATTGTTATTTCATTCATATGGGGAGACCCTTTTATATAGGATACAAAGTAGGGTTTCTGTCTTGTTCACCAAGAAAGGGTAAACTAGTCATTCACTATAATATAATAATATTCATAACAGTAATCCATCTTTCTCTTTTTTTACCGTAAATTTCAATATTATACTCCCTCTGGCCATTAATAGATGTCATACTTTGCTGGACACGGAGTTTAAGAAAATTGTTATTTTTTATTTTTTTATTAAAAAGTAAAAAGTAAAAATATATTTTAAAAGTAAAAAGTAAAGTAGTTGTGAGTAGAGTTTAAAAAGTAGGTGGAGTAAAGTAGAATAAAATTGTACATTAAAATGAAAAAGTTAGAATAATTATTTTCTTTTTTGGGGTGTGTCAACTATTGTTGGACACCCAAAAAAGGAAAGTATGACAACTGTCTTTGGACGAGAGTATATTAAAATGAAAAAGTTAGAATAATTATTTTCTTTTTTGGGGTGTGTCAACTATTGTTGGACACCCAAAAAAGAAAAGTATGACAACTGTCTTTGGACGAGAGTATAAAAGAAAAATGTAATGTAAAAAACAGGTGAGATCAGATGAGATCTTGTCGCATTAACGAGCTAACAGATCTCCAAATAATCAACTTTAACAACATATAACACTAGAATACAAAGAGGACCATCTTCAGTGCTTGTGCCTGTAAAGAGATAATCTGCTATCGTATGATGGAAAGAGCATGAGCAGCCACAGTAGCAAAAGTTGTCATTTTTTATTATTAAATTGTCAGCAAAATTTAAATAAATAAAATAAAAATAAAATATCATTTCAAAATAATAATTTTTATTTATTTATTTTTAGAGAAATGTGTTGGAATTAGGAAGATTAATAAGTTATCAACTTTGAAAATAATTTACAAATAAAAAAAATGAATTAGATTCTTGCAGGAATTTTTGGCCCGTGGCGTTAAAAATGATACCAGAAAAACTCGGCTCCTACCTCCATCACTGCACCAAAACAAACGCTTTCCGGGCCGGGCTTTCCCTCCACGCCTTTTCGATCAAAACAGGAATGCTAGCAGACATTCTGATCGCTAACCACGTCCTCAATCTCTACGCGAAACGGGGGCGCGTCGAATCCGCCCGCCACCTGTTCGACGAAATGCCCCTGAGAAACTTGGTCACCTGGTCGGCTATGATATCCGGTTACGACCAATCGAAAAGACCCCACTCGGCACTTCAGCTCTTCGTTCGAATGCTGAGGCGTCACGACCCAAACGAGTTCGTCTTCGCCAGCGCTCTTGCTTCTTGCTCTGTCCTTCGAGACTTGATTCTCGGGAAGCAAATCCACGGGCAGGCATTGAAGTCGGGCCACGCCTCTTCTTTCGTTCGTAGCTCGATGATTATGGTGTACATGAGCTGTGGAAGGTGCGATGATGCCTCGTCGATTCTTGCGGATAGTGATTCGAGTTCTGTAACTTTAGTTTCTTACAACGTTGCGATTTCCGGTATGGTGAAGAATAATCAGCAGGAAAAGGCGATCGAGATTCTCAAAGTAATGAGTCGGAAAGGTCTCGTTCCCGACCGGTTCACCTTTGCAGGATTACTAGGGCCTGGCGAACCTTTATACGATATATCGGTGGTTATACAATTGCACTGTCAGATGGTGAAGCTTGGGCTCGATCGTTCTGCTTTCTCCGCAAACGTTTTGATAATGTTGTACTCGAGATTTAGTTTGATTACAGAATCTGAGAATGTTTTCAGGTGGATCGAAAACAGAGATACGGTTTCTTGGAACACGGCTATTTCTGTTTTTCGACGCTTTGAGGACAACGCAAAGGCTTTGAGCATTTTCAAGGAGATGGTGATAGAAGGTAAAGTTACCCCGGATAATCACACTTACGCCACCGCACTTTCAGCTGCAGCGGGCCGGGCTTCAATTAGAGACGGGCGAGAGATCCACGCTCGACTGATTCGGACGAGGCCCGACTCGGATATCAACGTTTCGAACGCTCTTATCAACATGTACGCCAAAAGCGGGTCCCTCTGTCCGGCAAACTCCGTATTCGAGCGGATGGAGGCTCGGAGTCTCGTCTCGTGGAACACCGTTATTTCTGCGTTTTCGTATCACGGGCTTCCAGAGAAAGCGTTTGCGCTGTTCGAGGAGATGACGAATGTCGGGCTGAGTCCCGACCCCGTCACGTTTCTCGAGCTCCTCACTGCCTGCAATCACTCCGGGCTTGTGAGCGAGGGGCGGGCCATTTTTGAGTCGATGGTGCAGGCCCATGGGATGGGCCCGAACGTCGAGCATTTGGGGTGCCTCGTCGATTTACTGGGCCGGGCCGGGCGGGTCGACGAGGCTGAAGAAATCGTGCGTGAGTATTGTATAGGGGACGATGGAGTTGTTTTGGGGTCATTGCTCTCTGCTTGCCGGCTGCATGGAGGGGTTGTCGATGGAGAAGAGATAGGGAGAAGGCTTGTGGAGATTGGGCCTGCTACGACTTCGGCTTATGTGATGTTGTCGAATTTGTATGCGTCGAAGAGAATGTGGGACCGCGTGTGCGGGGCAAGAGAGATGTTGCGAGTTAGTCGGTTGAAGAAGGAGATGGGGCGAAGCGTGGTTGGAGATATGGTGTTTTCTTGATTCCTATTGAAGGCTAAGCTTTATTCCTTGGTTGTAGATGGACTGGAAGTGGCCGGCTGTCCGCCACCGGAGTATTCAATCCGGTTTTCTTGTTCCGGTTGATCGATCGTGTCGACACAAGTGTGCGGACATTTTCTCAAAATAGAAAGTCTGTGTATGTGATGATATTGACTTGCTCCTAACCAAGATTTCTTATTTCGTGTAAAACACCCTCTAAAGCTTAGTATTTCGTATTGGTATTGCACTTGATGTTTGTGGTGACTTGTGAGTTGTCTCACATTAGATTTGTGTGAAAAGAGGGACTATATTATAAGTGTAGGGAGCTACTATACTTAGTTGGTTTTAGGATAGAAGCTCCTTACGTGTCTTGGGGCTCCCTTTTTTGTCTTTGTGCGTTAGTCGTGGGACCGTACATGACCGTACTCACACACGTTGTGACTCACAAGTGAGAGGTGCGTTAAAATTGTATGTAAATATTGTGGTTATTTGTGAGTTGTCTCATGTTGTTTTTGTTGAAATTGTGTATGTAAATATTGTGGTCATTTGTGAGTTGTCTCATGTTGTTTTTGTTGCTTCTGTTATGATCCATCCATTCGACCACCCATTGTTGTAAAGTTATCCCATGTTTTTGTTACTTCTGTTACGGTCCATTGGCCCCCATTGTGACTCACAAGTGAAAAATACGTTATAATTGTGTATTGTGGTCACTTGTAAATTGTAAATTGATTTTAAGATAAAACTTCTTTACATGTTCTAGATCTAACTTTCTATTTGTGCACTATGAGACAACACTCACATACTTATTTCATTATATTTTTATTTATTTATATCTGATTTATTTAATTTTTTAATTTGATTTTTTAGTTGCTAAAAGAATCAAATGTGAATTTTTTCATCAATTTTTCCAATATCTTCTTTTGTAATTTAAAAAGAAGTGCTTAGTTATTGAGGAATATAGATTAGAGAGTAGTAAAAATTGGCAATTGTGTAACTTTAGCATTATATCATCAAATCTTAAATTGACACATTTTCACATTATTTAAATTTTAAATTTAATCTAATGACTATGAATTAAAGAATTTAATCTAATGATTAATGCATTAAATGTATCTTAGACCTTTTCTGTAAATTTAATATACATGTGCTTTTGCTACTATGGAAGTGTGCTTTTGCTACTATGGAAGTTGGAACAAGTGAGATTGTAAATATGCACTAATTAATTAATTAGTTGAGAATAATTACATTAGTTAGTTAAACATGTACATCATCCAACTAGTACTAATACTAATACGAGTACTATTACTTGTCGATATCAATAATCATAATATAAATTACAATAAAAATATACTCCTACTCATTCTCCCTCATCATACTTATCGTACGGCGTCGTCTTCTTCTAAATAAAAACTCCACCTTTACCGTGAAAACAAATCCGTGCCTGGTTCGGATTTTGGTGTTGTGATTCTATTAAAAAAAACCTTTGCTCTAAATCCTAATATCTTCGGAAAGTAAAAACCCTCCTCCTTTTTTTCAGCTGCCTTCAGTTCACCTTCAATTTTTCTCTCTATATTCCCGTCTCTGTAATTCTTCAACTGTAAAAGGCAATTACGTACTTTTTTTCCGAGCTTCGTTCCGGAGGGTTTTGGTCAACTGGGTCGTCGCGGATTTTAGCAATTACAAAAATCAATTGGATTCTATTTCCATATTTAGGGTAAAACCAGAGGAGAAAATTTTCCAGCTGATATCAGGGATCACACATGTCAACGATTACGAACAATGCCGAGGAGCTCGAAACGGCGTCGTGTTCGCGTTCCTTTGATGATCTCCGAGGGGTTCGATGGCGTATAGGTTTGGGGATTTTACCATCTTGCCCTTCTGCTTCTATCGATGATTTTCGCCGGATTACCGCTGATTCCAGGAGAAGGTAAATACAGAACAATTAATTTCTTCATCTTTCTTTATTTTTTGGAAGTATTTTGTCCTTAATATTGTGTGTAAACGTTTTGTAAATAGATTATTGAGTGTTTTTATTCATAGCTGGTTCTTGTTGATTGTGGATTTCCAAATAAAAATGTGGTTTTTGATTCGGAATCAGGTACGCTGCTCTGAGGAGACAGCTTCTAGTCGACCCTCATGTCCCGAAATCCGGAAGTAGCTCTCCGGATCTTGTCATGGACAATCCATTATCCCAAAGCCCAGGTATAATTTCTTTCTTGATTCCTATTTGTCGAAGCATCTAATATTTTTGTGATGGATTACATTACCTAATTATCGACTACTCTTGTCCGAAACCCCTGTTAACGATTACTAAAAACATACTATATCAGTTTGCTGAGGTTTTTCTTACGTTATACTTTTATCCCGCAGACAGTATGTGGGGTCGATTCTTCAGAAATGCGGAGCTGGAGAGAATGGTCGATCAAGATTTGACACACTTGTCCCCTGAAAAATCATGTGGCTATTTCTCGACGAGCGGATATCAAGGCATGTTGAGACGAATTTTATTGCTTTGGTCACTTCGACACCCGGAGTATGGCTACAGACAAGGTATATAAAAAACGTCTTCTGATGGAAAAAAAATCGATGATCTTAGATTGTATACTCATTGAAAGATAACATGTCAATTCATTTCTCAGCGCTTTGTCATTTATATTTTACAGGTATGCAGGAACTGTTGGCTCCCTTATTGTATGTTCTCCATGCCGACGTGGAACGTCTCTCAAAAGTGAGAAAAGCTTACGATGACCAATTCGTGGACAAATTTGATAGATTTTCGTTCCACGAGAATGACTTGTCGTACAAGTTTGATTTTAAGAAGTTCTCCAAATACGTACAAGAAGATAACAAACCCAATCCCGAGACACAAACCATCATTTTACTGAGCGATGCCTACGGGGCCGAGGGCGAACTCGGTATCGTCCTCTCCGAAAAATTTATGGAACACGATGCGTACTCCATGTTCGATTCCTTGATGACTGGGCCCGGCAATGGGGCCCTTGCCATGTCAGACTTTTTCTTCTCTCCATCGCATTTTGGAATCCCGCCTGTAAACGAAGCTTCCGCATCTCTCTACCGAGTGCTCTCCAATATCGACTTGTCTCTCTACACCCATCTCGTGGAATTAGGAGTCGAGCCCCAATATTTTGGACTTCGTTGGCTACGTCTGTTATTCGAGCGAGAATTTTCTTTAGAGGATCTCTTGGTCGTGTGGGACGAAATTTTTTCATGCGAAAATACGAGATCCAACAAGCGTGTTGAAGATACCGAGTCCGGATTTCGGATGCTTGAGTCGCCTAGAGGGGCTTTCATTTGTGCATTTGGGATTTCCATGATACTTAATATGAGGTCTTCATTGCTTGCAACTGAAAATGCGACTGCTTGTCTTCAGAGGCTCTTGGATTTCCCAGGTGACGTGAAGATAGTGAAGCTGCTATCGATGGCGAAATCGTTGCACACGTTGGCGTTAGAAGCAGACTTCTCGATTCCGTTACCGATTCAATTTGGGTCGTACGGTAGGAGGAGATCAGCGGTGGTGACAAGGTGTCATAGCCCTTGTTTAGAGTCGACTTCCCCTAAAAGTCCTCTAAATATTGTGGCTAATAGCTATTGGGAAGAAAAGTGGAGGGTTTTGCAAAAGGCAAATGAAGAAGAGGAGAATAAGGAAAGGGAAGAGGTTCCCAACCGTACAAAAGGTTGGTCCGAAAGAGTAAGACTTCGCCTGTCTAGAACCGTATCCGATCTAACCCCATTGAAGAAGAAAAACGAAACGAGCAAAATTTCAAGGCCGTCTGTTAGGAGGAGTCTGTTGGATGATCTTGAAAGGCAGCTTGGATCAGATGGCGATAACGAAATTATGAAAGGATGTGATCAAGAAAGTGTAGATCATCACGAGTCAACAGAGGTTAATGACGAAGATGATGATGTTACCGATGATGCATCCGGGAGTGAAGTGATTAATCATTCTCCAGATTTATCAGACCGGACAAGTCCTACTGAAAGAAGTATTGTTACGTCGAACTCATTCATTGACGAAAATGACCTCGAGCCGTGTGAGTATTGTCCGCAGAACTCGGTTCTTCCGGTCTCTGATCTGCCTGATGGCTTGTTTTTCAAAAGTACCCAAACTGAGGTTTCATTGGAGAAATTAGGGACGGACACGAAAGAGAGAAAACTTCTATCTGCTAAATTTCAGTGGTTATGGAAGTTCGGAAGGAATAGTAATAATAATTATGATGGTGCAAGTGAGCCCGTGATGGAGAGTAGAAGTGCTCCTGAGGATGAAAAGGCTTGTGCCGCTGAAAATGATCATAACAATGTATTGAGTGCCGGCAGCTGTGATTGCCGGAGCAAGGGAGAGACAGTTGATAAGAATTTGATGGTTAGCTTGAAGACTATTGGCCAGTCCATGCTTGAGAACATTCAGGTATGAATATATCTTTACGAAAACTGCCCCTTAAGTTTAGCCTAATTACAAAAGAAATTTCTACTACAAATAAAAATGGAAAACTTTAAATTGTTCGTTTTGATCATGCAGGTGATTGAGACTGTAGTCCAGCAGGATCGTGGTCAAACACGATCATTAGAGAGCTTGACAACAAACGGTCTGGTCGGCAAAGGGCAAGTCACAGCCATGGCCGCTCTCAAAGAGCTCAGAAAGATCAGCAACCTTCTATCCGAGATGTGATATAGTCGTATTTTCTCCTCGGCTTTTCTTTCTGTAGAGTTTAGTTTAGGATATTATATATGATTTGTCATTGTAAATACAGTTTCAGGCTAAATAATTATACAAGTTCTTATAGTTCCTTTCATTCTAATGAATGAGGTCAATATTCAATAAATTCAGTGTTAGTTTAATGGTACTTTGTAATACAAAGTGATGCATAATTACATGCATTTTAAATTGAAATCATTCGACATAGTAAAAATCACATATTTTCCTGCAAACCAGCCTGTATCGTTCCTAAACCCGAGTATATATATTATTACATCAAATCCATGTAAGCACTCAACGGCTTTAGCCTTGAGCCAATGTCCTCTCCTCTCAGAATAAGCTTTCTAAGTTGACATTTTAACACTAATCTAAGTTATTAAAGCCCGGGAGGAGGGAAGTAATGAAAGCAGTGGCGATAAGTTGGATCTCTTTTGCGATTCCCCACCATCGGTTGGCAACCTGGCCTTGCGGGGGTTCCCCAACATGATCGTTCTCAGCAGCTACATTCTCATCATTCACCCCCACAGGATCTGCCCCTACCAAGTCATAAATTTTATTGTTAATTTTTTTTAAAAAAAAAAGGGTAAAAAGGTAAATTTTACATTGTGATGAAAAAGTGAAAAAGTTGAACTTTACCAGCGAAGCCAACATTCCCAATACCTTGGGCGTCGGCAGCAGGTAAATTGTCTGCTCTGGGCCCCACCCCTGCAGCCCTTTGAGTTCTTTGTGAAAGCCATCTTAGTAGTGGCGCAAGAGCTCCAGTTTGATGACTGCATTATTATCCAACGGCAGATTATGATACACAACAGTTTAAAATTTCAGGTTAGTCAGAAAACAGGAAAAGAAATTTGTATCTATACAAGTTAGATTATAAGCGAAAGAGAATATGGACAAATCTCGACTCTACTTACAGGTACACGAGTGAAGCCAAAACTACAAGGAGCGCAAGCCTCTGTTTGGACCCATCGTGGTTAAGCAAGAAAACAACTGCAACCAGTTTTAAGATAAGCAACACATCTATATGGATTGCGATTTCAAATCTCCGTACAACAACTTGTCTTTGAGGGGCGGCTTCTTGTTGTTGAGGTTGCTCTCCCTGCCCATGGCCCACCTCTCTGGAGCCTGATGAGCTGACAAAATCCAAAATTAAGAATTAAAAATAAGTAGAATAATCACCTCTGAGTTAACGTCTTACAGTAGGAAAAAAAGCATTTCAAAAGCCCCTTAAACATTTATAAAGATATTACAGATAACCCCTTAGTTTTAAAGTAAGATCGAACTTCAGGGGTATTCTAGTAATTATGAAAACTAGTTGTTTCTTGTAATTACATCAGACCTACATGGCACGCCTTTTGAACTCAACCCAAGTTAGTATGATGAGTAATCATGGTTAGTTATCACTTATAAACACAGAGCCAAGTGATGCAAAGAGAGAAGTCTGTGTATAAGTAATAAAATTTCATTTGGTATAAACCTCATCTCGAAATCGAAAACCGATACAATCACCAAGAAATGCAGATTCCTTACACAGTTGGTATGTTGTAGGTTAAAGGGATGAGATAATTGGTCGGAAACCCATTAACAGGTTGTCCAAAGGGATGCACTGGGACAGCATATAGGCCTGGCCCGCGATTCGTCTGCTCCTGGTCCAGCTGAGGAGGGAACAAACCAGGAACAAGGGCAGGGTACATGATCGGGATATTGCCGTTCCGGGATTTTAAACCATCAAATGAAGGAGACTGCAAGTTACAATGAATTACACGAGATTATCAGACAGGAATATTTATTCAACGAAATCGGCTATATCAAGTCTCGTGTTTGGTGATTTTCACCAGTGATATGGATCAATTTCAACATGAAAGGCCATAAAAAGATCTTTAAAAAAGTTATAAATTTCCAAAAGAGAAGCGAAAAATAATTTCTTATCAGTAAAAAAATCATAAAAATACTGAACCATGTTCACATCAGAAAAGCACAGAATAATCACAAGAAGAAAATGGGGCATAATTTCTAAAAAAAAATCCGAAAAACAAAAAAACTGATGATAAAAACTGTGGAGGGAGAAAATAAATTGGGGAAAATAAAACCTGTGATTGGTAATTGACTGAGGACTGAGAAGACGATTGATTTTCAAACTGGGTTTCGGGCCCCTCCGCCATTGTCAATTCCTCGACGAAGATCCAGAGGGTTTTTTGTTTTTATTTTTTTTATTCATTCGATTTTCCGTCACTCGCAATAAAGAGAGGTAACAGCTCTACGTGTCATTTCATCATTGCGTCCAATAAGATCCTGCCACGCATGGATTATGATGATATCACAAAACGGCATGGCAATACTTCTTCTGTTAGACGGTATTAAAATATAGGGTTAAAAATATATAAAATCACAACTGGATTGCTGTTATTTGGTGTTAACACTTTTTATTCTTATTTCTCTCAATTATTTACCCACTTTAAAATTGAAAAAAAAATCACAATTTTAAAAATATTTATTTATACTCGTTTCATTTCTTTTTCAACTACAAAAAGACCTTTTGAAATGTGTTAAGAGTATCCATAATTTTTTTGAAATGTGTTAAGAGTATCCATAATTTTATTTAGGTGGTTTGGAGCTTAATTGCCCAAATAGAAAGTGATTATATGTTTTCAGTAATCATTCTTGTGGTGCGTGGATGTAATTTGATCTCAAATCAAACTGTTTGGCAAATGAGGACTATTCAATGATACCCTTCGGCCCAAAGACAATTGTCATATCTATTTTGTAATTTACAAGAAGAGGTATGATAACTGTCTTTGGACGAAGGGAGTATTGTTTTTCGGACAACACTTGCAACAAACGGGTAGGTGTAGCATGGATAAAACACACCTGAAGAACTAGCTCAACTAACCAACAAAACCAAAGGCACAAACGGCATGAAATTTAGAGTTCTAACAAGGCATTTATGTTAAATCCATTGGCTTTATTTATTGAATGTTTTTTCTACCATACAGTACAACTTTTGCGTGAATCAACTCTCAGTACTTCAGAATATACATGCTCTGATCAGGTAGAACTAATAAGTAACCAGGGATCGACTAATCTGCTTGCTCATTTCCACCATCGCAGTTTGCTTCTTCTCCTTCCACCATCTCCGAGTTATGGATATCTACAAATGCAAACAAAGCCTGCAAAATGAGACAAATCACAGGGTAAAAGAAAAATAGGCACTTCCATCCATTTAATACTGGGTTAAATTATTGGTACTTGTTTTCTAACCATACATTCAAGACAGTTTGCCTACAATTTTTATTTTTTGGTTCTTCACATAACCTCACAAAGACACAATCTTGATATGCACCTACCTGTCGTCACCCTTTTAATCATCGTCTGATTAATCCAAGCCCCAACACCCCCATACATCGGTGAAGTCCATCAAGGGGGTGGAGATGACTCAAACCATCAAGGCTCAGATGCAGGCGAGCGGCAAGGCAGTATGTTCGGGTTTGAGTAATATAAGAAAAAACAAATCTCTACTTTTTAAAGGGTTGACACGGTTTAAGAACCATAAAAGATAATTATATACTAGGGTAGTAAGGTTTAGTAACTTGTGAATACACACAATATTGTTAATAAGTGACTTACGCCCACAAATTTTATCTGAAACACAATTAAGGATTTCATCCTTCCTCCTCCTTGGATGTAGATGCGTCTTCTGAACCATCTTCGCCGCCGTGAATTTCATCCACCTGGACTTTAATGTCTGGAATAGAATGTACAGGCGAAGCGCCTACAATCGCAAAACATCACACACAGCAAAAAATATGTACAACCCGAGCAGGATTATATTAGCCCTTTCACACATTACTAAACAACACCCAAAAGAATATTATACTGACCACTAGAATCACATACTGAACTATGCTGCCACAATTACTCGATCGGTCATAACTAAAAATCGACACATTTTTCAGTGGAAGTTACCCAGCGAAATCCAGAACCCATCGACATTATGGTAAAATTCAATGGCTGAAAATTATAACTCGAAAACTCAGCAACTTATAGTCTAATTGCAATCCATCATAAAATTAGGGAAAACTGAAATCAGCCAAAAAAAATAAAAAAAACTTTTAACCTAAGTATTCTAGATCTGAAAAAACCTAATGATATTTTAAGATACAAAACGAATTGATTGTTGATTCAATACGGATCTCGCGATGAATTCGATTCGATTACCTTGGATGAAAACTGCGGAGGACGGCCAACCCTTGGACGACGAAAGCGACATCTGCTCGTCCTCGGACATCAACTCGTCCTGAGACTCCCGATTCCTCGCCGCCCGCACGGAAGAGAATTTCCCGATGGCCTCAATCATATTGGTCGACGAGTGGCCGCGCATGGACGTGGCGCGCGGCGGGACCCAGTAGGATTGGCCGGGGAGAAAGGGAAGCCAATCGGGCGCGGCGCGGCGCACGATAAGGCTGTGGATGGCCTCCTCGAGCTTCCGGACGCCGACGGTGATTAGCTCGGCCGCGGCCTCTGGAGAATCGGGCTGCGAAGGGGACGCCGATTCCAGGTCCAGCTCGATGAGCTGGCCCTGGTGGGTCTTGCTGGAGCGGAAGCGGAGGTGTCTGGGTACGGTGGTGGCGGGTCGGAGGAAGGCGCGGGTTAGGGATTGGGAGAGAGTTCGAGACATAGCAATCAGACGCGATGGAGATGAGATGAAGATGGAGAAAATGCCCAGCTTAAATAAGACCGGGTACGGGTTTGGGTGGTTGTGTGAATGGAATATGGGTTGTGGATAAATACCCGAGGAGTCTCGGGTAATTGGATCATGGGTCAAATACTCAAATCCATGGGACCAAACTGTATTGTCAACGCCAATTTTATAACATGCCGTAATAAAAAAAGTCCTAATCAATTTATATACAAAGGAGATCATGTTTTCTGAGATAATCGAAAGTACAATACTCTTTAAATTCACAATGTAAAACGTGAGATTAGGGACACTAAAGCTCTCCCAATTTACCAAATTTATTTTTTGACATATATTTGATTTGTTTGATTGTTAATTATTGATACAATGTTTAATTAGATTACTACATACTTTTGATTTAAATAAACCCTTAAAATTTCGTGCTTTTGAACTTATTCGTGTCCACTTCAATTTTAAAATTATTCTCAATACATTTCAGTTCAATTCAAACCGATTAAGTTTAGATTCAAACTTAAGTTCATTTCATCATTTCATTTTACACTTATTAAGTTCAATCTAGTTAAATTCAATCATTTAATTTGTTTTATTATTTTTATTTATTAATTATTATTATTATTATTATTTATTTTTATTATTTTATTTATTATTATTATTATTATTATTTTCCCTTTTATTATTATTAACATTAATTTTAATTTTATTTATATTATTTTATTGTTATATAAACTTTTTTATAAAAATATTTATATTACAAAAATTATTGAAATATTTGATTAATATTTTAATATTTTAAAAATTAATTCAATTGAACTTAATTTCAATTCTGTTTACTGTAAAACATCTATAAATTAATATTCGATAGTTTAATAATCTCTCTAAATTGATAGAATTTTTTGGTCCCGATTTAGTCTTTTAAATGAAAAAAATCGATAAATTAATAATTTATCTAAATTAATAAAATTTAACTCTCCTTGAGGTTATTAATTTATAAAGGTTTTACTATAATTTAATTCACACTTATTAAGTTCAGTTCAGTTCAAAACTATTAAGTGCAATTCAATCAATTTCAATTAACAAAACAAGTTCTAAATTAGAAAGAAGCAAGGATAATTTATATTCACCGTTCTCCAGTTCATATATTTAAAGGAGACTCAATTCTCAATATTAAAGACCTAAAGCCCAAAATTACTCTAAAATGTAAATAGAAAATATTTTAGTATTTTATTTTATTAATAATGCAAAATACAATTTTATTTGAAAAATGAAAAAAAATTATGAGAATTTAAAAGTATAAATAAAATAAAGTTCTAAAAACAAGCAAAGGTTGCAATTTGAAAAGAAACATGCCTAAAAAAATATAATTCCATGGCTTCCTTTACCTAATAAGTCTACATCTCTTGCCGCTTGAAAAACTATTTCCAAAAAAACAAAAAAAAAAAAAATAGATGGCGTTCCCTTTTTTTTTTCTTTGTGTATCCATCCATCCATCTTTCAATCATCAGAGGAATCTCGTGTTCTAACGAATCGTCCCTACAAAAGCAATATTATTATTAAATTACAAGTCATAATTGATTGAGAAGAGGTGTGCATCGTAGTCTAGTGACATACGGTAGTCACGCACGCATACCTTCATTCTGGGCCGTCGATCGGCGTTGACTTTGCGGACCTGATATATGATCTTCTTTGAGAAAAGTCGGTTCCGCCTTTTCTCTCTGTAGCGTAGCATGCTAGCCTCTCTCCCTCCTCCGAACAGGTCTATCTGCGCCAACCTCCCCTGCACCCAACCAATCATATTTCACCACCTCTTCATTATAATATTCCAATAAAATAATAAAATATTAAACGAGCGGCCCCCCACATAGTGACACGTGTCGTGCCACCTATGCGAAAAAAAACTTACAGTACAATTACCTGTACATCACGTCCGGCGACCTCACTCTCGCCGGCGAACGGCGAAGCCTTATCCGACCACGCCTCCAGAACGCCGTCGTAATCCAACTTCAACATCGTCCCCGCCGCCGCCCCGGAATCCTCTTTCTTCGTCTCCGAATCCCTAATCTCCGACACCTTCTTTTTCTTCTTCTTCCTCTTCTCGCCCTTCGCCGCCCTCTGGCTCGAATCGACGGCGGCCACGCTCGGAATCCTCCACCAATCGCCTCCTCCGTCGCCGTCCCTGACCCCCCTCGCCTCCTTCCTCATCCCAATTTCCCCTGTTTCAAACCCTAACCCCATCGGATACCCGTAGCAAAAATCGCCCCTCAATTCCTCGCCGTAATCGCCGCCGCCGTCGTTATCTCGATCCGCGCTGAAATCCCCCATAACGCAATCGATCCCTTCCCCCATCACCTCCTCGTCGAGAATTATCGACCCCACGTCGAAATCCAGATCGCCGTCGTCCGACGGGCTCCGACCCGCTCTCTCGAACGGGCCGGGCCCGTTCGACCCGGCCCAATTCGTTCTCCGCGGCAAAAACCCGGCCGAGGCCTCGATGGGTCGGAGCGGGATCAGCAGGTCCGAGGGCTCGAACGAGAATTCCGATTTATTGAAGGTGGCGGCGGTGTTTCCGGTGGCCGCCGCGGCGGCGTGGTTGGGTGGGAAGAGCTTGGGGTAAGCCGTGGAGAGGAGCGCGGCGGCCTCGTTGTAAATCTGGTTGGGCCGTTTTCGCGGCGTTCGAGGCTTTCGGGTGGAGATGGCGAGCGTGCTCGACTCGGAGAGGGTGGAGGAAGGGGAGGATGAGCTTGAGATCCAAGAGGTTGTTGATGGTGGCGATTTTATCATCTCGAGGTCCAATGACTCTAATCTGTATGCAGCAGCAGCAGCTGCTCTACCACCACCACCACCACTCAAACAAGAAGACATCTTTTTTTTTGAATTTCAAGATTTTGGAGTGATGCGAGTGGCCTGCAAATTCAGTACAAAAAAACAGAGTTGATTGGATTGGATAATAAAAGGGTTTTGTCATCAAGAACCCTAAACCCTGATAAAAAAAAACCAAAGGTGCTATTTTTGTAGTGCCAGAACCCTTTTCACAATTGGGAATAAACTATTTGGGGAAATGGGGAAGAAAAGAACTACCTTGGACTTATCAAAAAGGGTCTTTCTTGCATGAAAAAAACATCATGGGCTTCCCCAAGAGTTCATGAATCACAGAAAGGCAGAACCTTTTTTTAACTCAAGAAATCAGAAAATGATTCTTAGTATATGAAATGAAATGAAATGACAGTATGAGTGAGTCGAAAAGACTTGAACTTGATGGAAAATATGCAAGAACCCAAATGCTCTGTTTCATTTATTTATTGATATATATATATATTTAGAGAGAAAGAGTGAGTGCTGGGCAGTGAGTCACGGGAATGGTCAGAAAACACGCAGTGCACACACACTCTCTTTTGTTTTCTCTGTTTCTCTCTCTTGAAAATTATGGGTGTGGAGAGGAGAGAACAGAACAGAGGAGAGGGAGGAAGGAGACAAGGTTTTGTGTGTCTGCAATTGTTGGACCACATTATACCTGTTTTTTGCTTTTATATGTAAAGCGGTACAAATTATTTTGAATTACCAAAGATACCCCTTACCTTTTTTTCTTTTAATGAACCTTTGGGTTTGTTTTGGTATTAATTGTTAAGATTAAGGTAAATAAAAACAAATTAAGCAACTAAAATGTTAAAAGAATATACCGAGATTAAGTTCGCGACTATCTTAAGAACATCAATTTATTTGATTTACATATTCACATTCGTTCTTGAACACATGTGACAGTAGATTAAGGACGGAATGTTAAATATATTGTGAGTGCGACAGTGAGTTTTGATGTTCCCTACGACAGAAGGGCACTTGTGTAATTAGTGTAGTAATCTATGTCCTAATCGGGGGTATGCACGGATTTCCTAATTTTGATTTTGTTTTTTCTTTAACTATATCTTCTTATACTATACTACCCCATTCCTATGTTTATTTGATGAAGAAATGGCTATCTGCTGAGGTGGTGCAAATCCATTGGTCTTGCTGATTTTGCGCTGACGTGGTCCGTTCCTTATTGGGTTGTTGGATTTTCGTGGGTATTGTAGAGAGCAAAGTTAGAAGTGGATTTTGGGAGCAATGATTTGAAGGTCTTATTTTGGTGTGTTGTGGCTCATTTGTTTGTGGCATTTAGCAAACATACGTTACCATGTTTTTCATCTATCAAATTGTGTGATTAAAACAAGTGAGAAAAGCTTTAAGAATATTGCAAATGAGCCCCTCATGTTTTTGCTATTTTCAGAAAGTGTATTGCATGTCATTTTGTTTGATCTAGTTTTAGAATAGATCTATTTGAATTGTGATATCGTATAACGTTTGTTATATTTGAATGAAGAAAATATGGTCAAACAGGTGCACAAGATCGGAGAGAGAACCTATACGAGAAAGTTTCATTCTGAAATCAATTTCTAGTAAGATGAGAGATTTGACAACTTATAAATTAAACTACGTTTTTTTTTTAATTTCCGATGAGTACAACAACTGTTCAAGTGTTGAAGTGAACCGCCAAACAAATATCTTGATTCTTGATAATATTAGTAAGTACCAAAGTATATAGATTGAAGAATGACAGAAGTCAATATCATTGCCATGCATAGAAATCAGAAGAACAAAAAAAAAAGATATTCCGAAATCCAATAAAATGGACAATTTCTGAAACTTGGATATATAGTTTGACAATATTTCAGTTCAAGATAAACCTAGATAACCTAATGCAAGGCCCCATGCTTTCAAGGGATGGTTCCAATTTCCATCCCCATAAAGTCATATATATGTATATACTCAATATGTGACACAACAATATTCACAGCTATATCAACGTTAACTATTAAATTTTATTTTAATTTTTATTTTAGTTATTTTTTCATAATTTTGGTACACTATTTATTATACGTATTGTACGAACAAAAAAAGATAACGTATAACTATCGGTAAAACTTCTATAAATTAATACTCGATTCATTAATAACCTCTCTAAATTAATAAAACTTTTATAAATTAATACTCGATTCATTAATAACCTCTCTAAATTAATAAAATCTTCGGGTCCTTAGTGTTTTAAATGAAAAAAAAATACTCAGATAAATTAATAACCTCTCTAAATTAATAAAATTTCACGGGTTGGAGACTATTAATTTATAAAGATTTTGTTGTATTGGGTCATTTTTTATTATTATACCTCTCTAAATTAATAAAATTTCACGGGTTGGAGACTATTAATTTATAAAGATTTTGTTGTATTGGGTCCATTTTTTATTATTATTGAGGGATCGATTATGTATACGTGTGATCGTCCCTTTTTTGGTTGAGTTTTTTGAATAACACCCTATAGATACGTTAAAATAAAAATTAACCAACGATCGATCATGAATCAAATGACCTCTGATTATATTTGGGGTAAAAATAGTACATATAACAAAATTTGTAACATAATACAGTATATAATTATCACCTTGCGTGCTTACATGAACACATTCCCAAGGTTATTAATTTAGAGAGGTTTTAAATGATCACCTTGCGTGCTTACATGAACACATTCGTTCAACCATTGGATCGCACTCCTTTACACGAATTACAAAATGAGTGAATACAAGGAAAAAAAAATATTGGCTGGACTATCTCATTCCAAATTCTGATATAGGAAAGACAAACTTCTTCAGTCCAAAGAAGCAACAATTCGATTCTGCAAAACTTTTCAGTATTGTGTTGTTATATTTTTATTGAGACACCATGAAGCTCGCGAGGAGTTCAACTCAGGCATATAAAAATAAAAATAAAAAGTCCAACTCTACCAGTTAGCGGCAGCATAATATTCATACGTCCAAGAGCAACCTACGAGGGTCCTCCACAACATCTTTGATCCTTCTCAAAAAGAAGACGGCCTCTCTCCCGT
Organism: Euphrasia confusa; assembly: GCA_954870475.1. NCBI lineage: Eukaryota > Viridiplantae > Streptophyta > Magnoliopsida > Lamiales > Orobanchaceae > Euphrasia > Euphrasia confusa. The sequence continues at coordinate 4,446,598 of OX940955.1, read as the reverse complement.
CTATCAGCCTGTGGTCATAGGTCAGGGCAATATACATCATGGGCCTCGCTACAATGTTGCCTCCGACAACCATCGGGCGGCTCACAATCGAGTGCATCCCCAGGATAGCAGACTACAATTCCAAGACAATAATTAATGATAAGATTGAAAGTACGAGATTGAAGATAAGACAAAAAAAGGAGTGGTGTGTGGGGTGAGGTGGAGGCTGAGACAAACTATGAAACTAACCTGAGGAGGATTGATAATTGGAGTACTAATAAGACTTCCATAGACACCACCATTAGATATGGTAAAAGTTCCACCAGCCATCTCATCAATTGAAATAGTGCCTTCCGTGGCCTTCTTAGCAAGGTTGTTGATCTCCTTTTCAACTTCAGCAAAATTCATCCTTTCAGCATTGCGGAGAACTGGAACAACAAGACCCTGATGAAATATATTAAGGTTGTAGTCAGATCAAAGAAAAAAAAGGAAAATAATAAGATATAGGAAATTAACGCTGCTGTTCACTATTAAAAAACACATTATCTTCCAATGTCTGCATTTCATGATATAAATATATTTTCGTTCCCACCACAAAACAAATTGAGATGTTAAGTTAAGAGACAAAATATACTCTTTAATCGAACTTGAATTTACAACTTGACAAAAGATTCATAGAGGGCCTAGTGCTCTAGTGAAATAACTTTAATTATTTCACGTTAAGTCAATAAGCAGCATCGGGAATAATAATAAAAAGTAAATTGATTGCACATCTTGCCTTGGGGGTACCAACAGCTATGCTAATATCAACATAGTCTCTGTAAATGATGTCATTGCCATCAATAACGGCGTTCACTATTGGCTGCTTCTGCAAAGCACTGATTGCCGCCTGGAGCTCAGAAATGGCAAGTTCAGGTAACAACATTAACTATGAATAAAAATTAAAAAGTTCTAATTTCTGTACCCAACGTCATACCTTCACGAATCCAGACATTAGTCCCAGCTTCACTCCATGTTTTTCAGCAAATGCATCCTTATAATCAGACCGAAGCTTCATCAAGTTAGTCCTGCATTGAGCAAATAAGAATCCACACCCGTTACTACTTCAAGTCAAATGGTCATCAAGTGCTATAACACTCCACATATATATGCCTTTATAAGATAGTCTTGACTCTTGAGAAAAATAGAAATGAGAGGCATATTCTGTTTGTGTTGCATTGCAAAATTTTAAGTAAATATTTCTTCTGAAAATGAAAGCTCAAGAATAAAAAATTGAATTTGCCAGAAATAACAAAGAAACAAACAGAAGCATGATTGAGGAACAACCGAACAACCATGGAGGAACTCCAGAAAAATGTTTTCCATTTAATATGTTAACAGATTTATTTATTCAATTGTCTGACTAAAGCCAAAAAATTTAGTAACTAATTCACAAGAACAAGGCTGAAAGCTTGATGCATGTCCATTGTGTTGTTAAAGCAAAACAAAGAAATTTAGAAATTTGCCAGAAATAACAAAGAAACAAACAGAAGCATGATTGAGGAACAACCGAACAACCATGGAGGAACTCCAGAAAAATGTTTTCCATTTAATATGTTAACAGATTTATTTATTCAATTGCCTGACTAAAGCCAAAAAATTTAGTAACTAATTCACAAGAACAAGGCTGAAAGCTTGATGCATTCCATTGTGTTGTTAAGCAAAACAGCATCGCAATAAAAGTAACAAACTTACATGTCAACTTCATTAAAAGTTGTCAGTAATGCAAATGTGTTCTGAGAATCCTTCAATCGTGTGGCAACTCTTTTCCTAAGCCTTGTCATTGGAACCTATTGAAATTAGAAACAGAAGATTTTTATGTTAAAAACAAGAATACTGAAAATCATTATTGATAGCATAAGTCGATAGCAATTGGAGAAAATTTTAGGACTTACCCGTCTTTCTCGTTCTTTAGGGGGCAGCTGGGGTTCTGTAGCTGAGGGCTTTGAAGGAGTGGGGCGGGTTACTTTAGACTTTTCTACAACAGGAGCTGTTTCGACAGACACTGGTTTCTCCTTTTTCTCTTCAGATGGTGGTGGTAGAGATTTTTCAGATGGTTTCTCATCCGAAGGTGCAACGTGAGTTGCACCTTCACCAGACTTTGAAATGATAGCAACCTTGGTGCCAGGTTCCACTGTGTCACCTTCCTTAGCTATAAACTATGAATGTAAGAGCATGGAAATCAAACCTATTAGCCTTAATAGTAACCATACAAGGTATTCAAAAAAGGTAATATAAGCATATTAGTCTAATTTGTGAAATTGCACCTCCTGTATTACTCCTGCTTCAGGACTATTGACATCAATGGTCACCTGAGACGACAAGCAAACCCAAGAGTCAACTTATTATGTATTTTGTATTACTGGTCTGATATCAAATAATACTTCTGTTAGTAGTCAGTGTATGAACAGGATTTAAAGCTGTACTGAAGCATCACACAGCAATTCTACTTAATAAATTGCAAAGCAGCAATAACTAATGATCATCTGTTTTGAAGAAAAAAGGTGATAAACTGCCTTTCTAGTTCATCTGCTATTCAAATTAAGTACCTTATCTGTTTCAACCTGAGCAATTGGCTCATCGACTTCGACTCTATCCCCAGGTTCTGCTTAGACCAATTTGCAATAAAAACAAAAATACTGGATTAAACTTCAGATTATAATTACTGAAGGGAATAAGAGAGGTCACAATATCTACAAACATACTTTTTAAGAATGTCGCTAATGTGCCGTCACTTATAGATTCACCCATAAATGGGACAACAGCTTCAAAAGTTTCACCTTCTGCCATGTGTCAATAGTCCAGGAAAAGTCACAAGCTGTATAAAGTGATATAAAAAGAACACCTCTGCACACATAAACATAGCTCCAAATATACTCTAAATCTTGTATCTATGAGTCGGTTAATAATTTTCATCAATCTAAAAGAGCCTAAAGAGCACATCAAAAAATCAAAGAGCACAACTACATGCAATTTGTAGTCATATGCCAGCAACATGTAATCTATCACATGCATTCATTAAAACATAATCAATTACTTGTTATTAATAAAGCCCCATGTCCATTAAGTGTGTCCACAAGAAACACATAATCAATGGATAAGAATTATTTTACTTCACACATATAGCCCATGTCATTAAAGATAAAAAACTATGTGACTTAATAATTTCATGGACCTAACTCTTCTACTGACTCACAATCAGTCTTGACTTATTCCTTAAGAGTAAAAGAAATTAAATTTTGTACGAGAAATGTCTATCCATTAACACGATTTTAAGACTGGTACTCAAGTGTAATACATACCAGAACTGGAACTGAATGGCCTAGTCAAAATCTGCACTTTGAAATCTTGTCCAAGTTGATGCATAAACTTCCTGCATATATTATAAAGGAACACGTCGATATCTGATGAAATTACCCCAAATAGTCAGCACCAAAACTTAATCATTAATTTTTAGTAGGAAAACCAAAATCAAGTGATATTATTTTAATATTTTCATGTTCTATGGCCAAGAAGATTTGTCGTTTGAAATAAATTCACAAGAGATTCTACAGTATAATATTGAAGTCATCGCTGTTTTGATTATGTCATCTCCAAGTTGGTTTATGTTTTAAAATAATTAGTTTCCTAAACTTCATACTACAACTATCTATATTCTATGGGCATATATTGTTCGAAAAATCTCAATATCCTAGGTTCCATAACCCATCAGTCAAAGACAGAAACTCAAACAAGCCTATCAAATAAACAAGAATTTAAACCTCTCAACACTGAAGTTGCCTTACTCTTGAAAATATCTCATCTTCTAATTAAAGACTTTGAAAACCATATGATAAGTATTCAAAAGAGTTGTATATACACATTCACTATGGATCACTGACCTTCTAGGCATCAAAGACACTGCACGTCCTGCAACAAAAAATAATACGCATAATGTCACTGAGCAAACACATGCAAAGAGCAGGCCGGCTATATGAAGATGAATCGAGAAGCTATACCAGCCAAAGGGGCATCACACAATGTTCGAACATTGAGACGACTCGCTGTGTAATGTATGATCTGTTCACAATCTCAGAAGGATAAGTGATGACAGTAAGATCAAACTAATTGTATTTACAAGTTTATACTTCAATCCCAAACGCCAGCATTACCTCCCCTTGCACGGCAGCGCACGATCGTGAGGAAGATAGCTTATGCAACGATTTCCCGTAAACCTAATCGAAAGAAGGAGCGTGATTTCAGCACACGCGTCTCAGCTCGTTCATAGTAAATTATATGCATACTACATTCTCATATAGCTATAATCAAATCCACGTAATAAGGCCATTGGAAAACAATCAAAAAGAGGAAATAACCGAAGCAGATGAGGCGCCGGAGGCCGCTTTCCGTCGGAGAACACCCAGCATCGCGACCTTTGATCTTTTATTCACTGGAAGAAAAACAGAGTATTAGTCCATCGGAAAACTTTAATACGGAGTAAAAAATATTGAAAAAAATAAAATTATCTTAACAGATCTCAGAGGAGGAAATTGCAGAAAACGATCGAAATCAGGAGAAGAAGCAGCGAATCGAACCTAGGAACTTTACTGTAGGGTGCGAATGTGAGGAAAAATAAATGGAAGCTGATTTCCACAATGTGCCTTATTAATTGTGATTCGTGACTTTTGACTCTTTGGCCCTCTGGGGAGATGGAGCGTGATTTTCACGACACTACGGAATAAATTAAGAGCTTTGAGAAAGGTTAATTATTACTCCGATTGATGTATTTCCTTTTTATTTGTGATTAAATTTATTTTAATTAATTAAAAATATTTTTATTTGATTCAGATTAATCATATTTACAGATTTGAATTAATATTTCTTAACAACATAAAACTAAAAAAATTGGTTATTTTATTTATTTATTTTAGAAATACATGTTCTTATAATTTGAAGTATATTAAATTGATATTTATAATTTGCATTATATTAAATTTAAGTTGTATAAATGAAATAAATATATAGTTTTTAATAAAAAATATTGTATGTTCTTATATTCATGGAAAAAAAATTAATTAAATAGAAAACTATAATTTGATTTTAACATAAGAAAATAACATACTCCAATATTAAACTAAACAATTTTTCAGTTATTTAAAAAAAATGCCTACTTACAATATTTACACACACAATTACTCTCTACTGATATTATACTCTTTTCCTTCTTTTAATAATTGTTTAAAATGAATTCTTACAGATGTTAGTAAAATTGTTTTGTTGTAAAATTGAATTCCTATAGTTGTAATTATAAGCTTCTCTATTTTTGGGATTTAACAAAAATAACAGTCAAAGAAGCCGCAGCAAAACAATACTTCAAAAAAGCTTTTTCAGTGTTGTGTTTTATAGTATTATTCAAACACCATGAAACATGAAACGATGAGTTCAACTCAGGCATGCAACTTTGAAAAGGGGAAAAATGCAAGCACGGCCATTTGATGAATCAGCGATCGATATTCATACATCCAGGAGCAACCTACGAGGATCCTCCACCACATCTTTGATCCTTCTCAAAAAGAAGACAGCCTCTCTCCCGTCAATCAGCCTGTGGTCATATGTCAGGGCAATGTACATCATCGGCCTTGCTACAATGTTGCCTCCGACCACCATCGGACGGCTCACAATCGAGTGCATCCCCAGGATAGCAGACTACATTTCCATGTCCAAATAATTAATAACAAAAGAGTGCATATTAAAAAAAAAAAAAAAGATAAATTGAAGAGAGTAGAAAAAGTAACCTGTGGGGGATTGATGATTGGAGTACTCAGAAGACTTCCATAGACACCGCCGTTAGATATGGTAAAAGTTCCACCAGCCATCTCATCAATCGAAATAGTGCCTTCAGTGGCCTTTTTAGCTAGGTTGTTGATCTCCTTTTCCACCTCAGCAAAATCCATTCTTTCAGCATTGCGGAGTACTGGAACAACGAGACCCTGTTGGAAAATATAAATCATGTGTTCAGGAATTTTTTGTTTCTTAAATGGACACCAGAGAACATAATGAGTTATATATGATAGTAATGAGACGTAGGGGACCTAGTGCAAAATCTTAAATTTCATTTAGCTCAATCAATAGGTGTGATCTGGAATAACAAAAGTAAATATTGTTCACATCTTGCCTTGGGGGTACCAACGGCTATGCTAATATCAACGTAGTCTCTGTAAATGATGTCATCGCCATCAATAACAGCATTCACTATTGGTTGCTTTTGCAAAGCACTGATAGCCGCCTGAAATTCAGAAAAAAAGAGCAAGTTCAGGTGACAACATTAAGCATCAATTAAAATGTTTTTTAAGCATTCAGACCCGACTTCACACCTTCACGAAGCCAGACATTAGTCCCAACTTCACTCCATGTTTTTCAGCAAATGCGTCCTTGTAATCAGAGCGAAGTTTCATCAAATTTGTCCTGCATCAAGCAATTCAGAATTTTGAATTGTGGCACATGGTACTTCCAAGTTTTTCAAATGGTGGCCATAAAGCAGTAGCAGCTCATATTAAATGTGATTAACAATCCATATGCCTTCGTAAGAAAAAAAGCCCAAAACAATATTCTATTGTATGGTCATGCTGCAAGTTTTAAAGCAAATATTTCTTCAATTTATATGCTTGATGGACTCGCAAATGATACATAAAAGAAACAGAAGCGTGACTGAGGAACCAAAATTCGGCATTGGCACCCACAAACACGAACATCAGAAAAATGAGTTCATTAGCTGATTTAATATTGTCAAATCAATTACCTGACTCTAGCCTAAGATTTTAATAACTCAATCACAATAATCTGGCTGAAATCTCACAGATATTACATCCTACTCTTAAAAAAAAACTAATCCACAATAAAGAGGAACAAACTTACATGTCAACTTCATTAAAAGTTGTCAGCAATGCAAATGTATTCTGAGAATCCTTCAATCGTGTGGCAACTCTTTTCCTAAGCCTTGTCATTGGCACCTATTGTTATTAAAAGCAGCAGATTCTTATGTTACAAACAAGATTACCATTATTGATATGAATATTCGGGAGAAATTCAAGAAGATTTTTTTGACTTACCCGTCTTTCCCTTTCTTTAGGAGGCAGCTGGGGTTCTGTAGCTGAGGGTTTTGAAGGAGGAGGACGGGTTACTTTAGGCTTTTCTACAACAGGAGCTGTTTCAACAGACACTGGTTTCTCCTTTTTCTCTTCAGATGGTGGTGGAGAAGCTTTTTCAGATGGTTTCTCATCAGAAGGTGCAACGTGAGTTGCACCTTCACCAGACTTTGATATGATAGCAACCTTGGTGCCAGGTTCTACTGTCTCACCTTCCTTAGCTATAAACTATGAACGTACGAGCATGAAAATCAAACCTATTAGCCTCAATAGTAACCATACAAGTAATATAAGCATGTTAGTCTAATTTGTGAAATTGCACCTCCTGGATTACTCCTGCTTCAGGACTATTGACATCAATGGTGACCTGGGATGACAAAGAGTCGACTTATGATGTACTTTAGAAGAGGTTCCGACAGAAAATATTGGAGACAACTAACGATGATTTGTGTTGGAGAAAGTCCCATTTATTAATTGCAAAGAAGCAATAATGAATGATTATTTGTATCTTTTGTCAATCATCTGCTATTATAAATGAGTACCTTGTCAGTTTCAACTTGAGCAATTGGCTCATCAACTTTGACTCTGTCCCCAGGCTCTGCTCAGTTAAAAACAAACGAAAGGGATATTAACCATCAGATTATGATTAGTGAAATGAAAGGGAGGTCATGAAATATACACATACTTTTTAAGAATGCCGCTAATGTGCCGTCAGTTATAGATTCACCCATAAAAGGGACGACAGCTTCAAAAGTGTCGCCTTCTGCCATGCACCAATAGTCGGGGAAAAGTTACTAGCAAAACCATAATATAAAGAAAAAAAAAGAAGAAAAATACTATGCACACAAATAAATCTCCTAGCAATCAATAGATAGCATAACTTATTATAAAACTTGAAATTAAGAGTTAGTCAGTAGTTGCGTCAGGACTCTAAAGTCTAAACACAAAGGATCAACCAGAGCGTAACAATAACAAATACTTACAAAACACTAAGTGCAATTGTACACATATGTCAGCATCCTTTCATCCATCAAAAATACATCCCTTTTAAAACCAGAAAACTCTATCCCCATTAGATTGTTAACAATATTATCCTCGAGAAAAAGAAAAAAAAAACTGACAACTCAATCTCACAGAGACTAATTCATGGATCCAACTCTTTTACTTACTGACAAGAGAGTATAAAAAACTCAAATTTCCTCAAGCTAGAAACTGTAAAGTCTAATACTACTATCAAATTTGAACTGTACAAGGAAAACAAAACTTAAATCTGAAAAATAAAAATTGTTGTATTCACTGACAATTTTGAGACTTGTATTCAAGTGAAAATCATACCAGAACTAGAACTGAATGACCTACACCAAATCGGCACGTTGAAGTCCTGTTGAATATGGTGTACGAATTTCCTGCAGATAATACAGAGAAATCCATCAACACGAGACGAGGTTTTCCCAAAGAGTCAGCGCCAAAGTTTTCCCTCAAAATATTTTAGCAGGAAGTAAAGTTGCATAATTTTTAAGTTTAAGCAGATATCACATTTAAAATAATTTGCACACAAGAAACACTAGATGATTGCATTGAAGTCATCAGAATCACATTTAATGATGTGCATAGATCGGTTTATTAATCCAAGTATCCTAGTATGCCATCATCAGCCAGGTAACAAAAATTCATAACTAAACAAGTTTAAACTTCTCAACCTCGAAGTTGCTATTCTTGAGATTCTAAGAAAAATTCCACCTCATCATATTTATATATCCATCCGCGGAAAATACTTGAAAACCCATATTTAAAGTAACCAAGAGAGTTGTATAATTATATTCAACAGTGTACTGACCTCTTTGGCATAAAAAACATTGTGCGTCCTGCATCAAAATAATAGATACATGTAACTCATGCGGACACATTTAAAGAGCAGTTCAGACAATACAAATACAAATCATGAAGCCATACCAGCAAAAGGAGCATCACACAAAGTTCGAACATTGCCACAACCCGTCGTGAAATGTACGATCTGTTTACAATCTCAAAAAGATATAATATTGACAAGGACACGAAATATGTAAATAATGTTAACTTCATATTGCTACTAGAATATCGATGAATGTGTCGACAATTCGACATTACCTCCGGTTGCACGGCAGAGCAACCTTGTGGTTTGAGCTTATACAATGATTTCCCGTAAACCTAATCCGAAGAAGCATTACTAGAAATTCAGCACACACAATAATATGTGCTATTACACACAAGCAGGTACACGTCATAATCTTATAGGACAGTAGAAAATGAGGAAATAACCTTAGCCGATGAGGCGCCGTCGGCGGCTTTCCGTCTCAAAACGCCCAGCATCACGCCGTTGATATTTATTATTCACTGAAAGAAACGGATGATGTAAACAACGAAATTTTAAAAATGATTTAGAAAAACAAAAAAATTTGAACAAAAGACATGTTCGCCATTGAAACGGATCTCAGAGAAAATAATTACAGAAAAAAGAAAAAAAAAACAGACGGAATCGAGAAGATGAAGACGCCAATCCGACCTTGTACTTGATTGTAGGGTTGCGGAAGAAAAAGTCCGAAAGAATGGAAATTATACAATAATCTCTTGTGATTAATAATATAATAATTATTATTATTTTTATTTGTATACTGTATAAAAGGAGGAGGAGGTGCAGCGTGACCTTCATTCACGTCACGGCTACGATAGGATTAATAATTGGTTAATTAATTAATCAAATCTAAATCTAATAAATAAGGATTTTAGCATTTTATACGTAATTAATTTATTCAATTTCGTATATGCTACATTTCCTAGAAGAAAATTAAATTAATTGTGAATAAAATTTAAAAATTAAGTAAAAATATAAATATAAAATTTTATTTTAAAATACAAAATTAAATTAATAAAACGATATAATTCTAGGGCAATTTATATCTTGCTCCTCGATATAAGATGAGTATCTTGCTCTCGCTGAACAGTATATAAGCCGAAAAAAAAATTAGGGTTTTATTTCCCTATTTTTTTTTCTGCTTCGCCGCCCTCCTTCCGTCTCCCTCTTCCTACTTTCTTTTACAAATTAATGATGTTAGAATTTAGGAGTCTATATCGACCTTCCACGAAATCGAGAGGCTAATACCGGTGCAGCGTCAGATCCGTTCTTTTGAGAAGGCCGACGAAACTCCGCCCTTGAGCCGCAACCGATCTCTACGGTCGTCACGACCACCGACAACCATGATACAAAAAGTAGTTTAGCATTCATCTAATTCGACTTCGATTTCCAGGTATTTGGTTTGGAGTTTCTAGTTCGATTTGCTGTGATACTGCTACCATTTTTTCGGTAATCTTAGTTGAGGATTTCTTTGTACAAATTTTCAAATATGCCCAGCAGCTGTGTTGAAAACTTGCCTAGAGAGCAACAATATCTGTTGAATTAAAATTCTTTGTACATTATTTTATACTAGAGCATGACCATCATCTGTGAAACGGCTTCCTTGTTTTGCCATGCCTTTTATTGTCTTTTAATAATTGTTGCATGTTAGGTTAATGAATTTGTAGTAGGGGCCGGTACTGATGCCCCTGATATTGAGGAAGGGAACACTTTTTCCAGACCTTCTACGAGTTATGATGATATATTGGGCTAAGACTCTCCTGGAAAATACAGAAATGGAGGTCAACAATCTTGATTTGTTATATGGCATTGATTTTTTAATTCTCTTCTAGTTAGTCAACTTCTTGTTATATTTGTCTGTTATTGCAGGAATATGATGCAAGATCTTATGGGTCTTCATCCCCCAACTCGACTGGATCCGTTGAACTAAGATTAAAAGAGAAGTTGCATAATTTTAACTTTTGGCCCTAAACTATTTTTCTTTTCATGAGGATAAAAATGCCACTGGCATTGACTCTTCATGCTTTGCCCAAAGATTAGAAAAGTCTGGTGGAAGTAGATACAGTGCATATGATGAGGTGCATTCAATTTTGACCAGTCCGTTGTCCTATTAATGCTCAAATATGAAAATATCCTAGAACCTAAGGGTTGTGAAAGAGTCTTGTCTTCTCTTATCTATAACTGCACTCTCTTGGAGTTTTTTTTAATATTGTGTAACATTAAGCATCATGTTGTACGCAGCTTAATCTTACCGCTGGTGAAGAACTTGAGATTGAAGATGAAGTGGACTGCTGGTATCTTGTAAGTATATGCAAGTTGATACATTTCTCGAAGAATTAATATATATATACATATACTCTGTATTTGAAATTTGGAGTGCATATTTCCATTCTTAGTTGCTTTCTGAAAGTCTTGAACATAATGATTGCCAAAGTCAAAACTAAATAGGGGTACAACATAAAAAAAATTAAAAAATATATAACTACTCAACCTAATAACAAGATGCTTGTTTATGAGTTCATGTGTACCCTTCATTTTTATTTGTGTCATGTGTCATGCTTCATTATTTTGCATATTAGTCATTGTTCATACTTATTGGATCACCAGTCCGATTTTTTCATTGCTTTTACTTTTTATTCTAGTTGATTGTGTGATTATGTTGATTATTTGGTTGAGGTTTTTGCTAAACAAAAGCTTTGTGCTAGTATGAGTATTTCTATGAAAAGATATTTGTGTTCTCATACTTTTATTTTTTTGTGTTTTGTTTACAGGAAAATAAATAGGCCAGATTGTTGAGATGGAAATTTGGAAGATTAAAGAGTTCAACCAATTCTACAAGATATTGAAGTACAAGAATTTGGATATTTTGCTTTTTATTTTAGTCATTTGAAAAAATATTGATTTATTGAGATTTTGGCTTTCAATTATTGTAAGAAAAATTAGCAAATAGGAGTGATGTTGGTGTACAAGAATTTTGATTTTCTACTCTTTACTTTAGTCAAATTGAAACAATTATGCTCCGACCGTTCGTCGCCCTCGATTATAGATCGATACAATACAAAACCATTTTATATTGTTTTTTTCTATTTGAAAGTTGATTAATAGTGAATTAAATGAAAATTAACATAATGAAGGATGAGAGTAAAGAAAATGAAGAACGATGTTTATTAAAATGAAGGTTGCCGTTTTGAAAAATGTATAATAATAGAAATTTTATTTTAATGAATTATTGGTGTATTTTTCATGCTGAATGATGATATAGTTTAAAAATGAAGTATGATATATTGTGAATAATTGATAAATAGATGTTGGAACATATAATGTTTCAATCTTAAAGTGAAACACAAGCTGTATTTATTATGAAATATGAATGATGAACTTAATTATATGTGGCTGACGAGAAACATTCTTTTTTAAGCAGCATTTCTTTAGAAATTTAATTTTCCAGCATTTGTGTGTTGCTGTGTTTGGGGGCTTCTTTAATCAGCATTTCTTTAATCAGCGGCCGCTGTCAGCGGTCGCTGAATTCTTTTGCTCAGCTCACTTCTTGATTCTTCGACTTTTTCTTGACCAACGACCTATAAAATGAACCCAAAAACACTTCAACACACCCGTGAGATCCGACAAACACATACACATAAAAACTACTAAACGACATAAACACGACTCAAAACAACTCACACACAACACCAAAAACATAAATGAAAAACACACAAATTCGACACAAATCAGTATACTTTCGAAAGTGAAGTACCATACTGTGTCAAATGAAGCACCATACTTTCGAAAATGAAGTATTGTAGAATCATTCACAATCACCATACTTTTTAAACTGAAGCATCATACCTTTCAAAATGAATTACCATACATCGAAAATGTACGTGTTTCAAATCAATAAAGTAAGATATTCAAAATCCAAAAATTCACAAGAAAATTACTTTTAAAAACGAAGATTCGCAAAATAATAAAATCAATCAATACATTACAAAAATAAAATTCCAAATCCAATACCAAAATCAAAATCTAATAACCAACATCCAACTGAAATAATATGATACTGAAATAAATTGTTCAAATAATTAAAAAAAATACTTACTAGTCTCATGCTCAAATTCATAATGAAGAATATTCTATTTAGAAATAAATAATCATATTAGAAAACAAATCTCTAACTTATGGATTCAAGTCCATAAAACCAACAAGAAAATCAAACAAAATGAAACAAAAACATTAAGAAAAAAACAATGAATAAAAAGAACTAGTGTGTACACAATATCGTTGAGGGGTTGAGAAAACATGCGACATAAATATTGACTCAGTGAGATACAACAACGAACCCACTAAATAAAAGTATGACAGTCACAATAATGTTTGTCATAAATCAAAATGAAACCGAAAAATAAACGAACCTTGCTTTGATAGTGAAGCAAAGTAAACATTCACAGTGAAGCATAAAGTGATTGATGAAGTGTTCTTATCATGAAAACGGATTTAATATGAATATTAAATATGATCTTATTGCAGAAAATTACACTGGGAGAAGCATTCTTTCTTAAGCTTCATTTTGGTTACAAATTTAATTTTTGACTTCAGAAAACAATCACTCTTTAACAAAAGAAGAAACAGTAAAAAAAAATCAAATTAATATTCATTCAAAGAACTTGCATTTTTTTTGCTCAAATAGATTATTTCATTGTTTTTTGTTGGATCAATTTCACCTCAAAATAAGATCTATACAAAATAAGAAAGCATGTTGTGATCATGAAATACCTAGGGTTCTTAATTAGATTTCAAATCTATGAATTAAAAAAAATTGTTAAGGTATCGAAAACTTACCGTGAATATGAATTTGGATAGCGACTTCAAGAATTGTGACAGAGATTGAGCGCTGTCGGAGTGAAGGATAGAGAGACGAAGACTATGGATTTTTTACGTCAGGCGTGAGAAATTCGTTCGTTGTCCTACTTATCCCCGTTGTCCTTCTGCCTCGGTTTTTCTGTGTCCTGCGTTGTGCCTCTGGCTCGATTTTTTTGTGTGTCCTGCTCATCCCTGTCGTCGCTTCAACGGATTTACAGCAACGACGGTGGGGGTGGTGGACGCGGTGAGGAGCAAAGAAAGATATAGAGAACTCGTTTGACGGAATATTATAGGAATGAATTATGACGTATTCTGACGTAAGCAATCAATAATTGGGCTTTCATTTTTTTTATATATTGGGCCTGAAGCAAGATGTTCATCTTGCTACTAAGGTGTAAGATATAGGATCTCTAATTCTAGGTAGTAAAGTACTCCGTAGTAAACAATATACATTTGCCCAATATTTATATAAATCAATAAAAGGTAATGTTAATGAATATGATATTTTTAATAATATTTAAAATTTTCAATTGATCTTATTTATATTTATATAAATTATATTTTTTTATGATATTTATTTATTTATTTTAGTTATAAAATTAGAATAATATTTTTAAAGATTAATAAGAAAGTTATAATTCAAAAATTAAATGTAGATATCAAGATATTAATATTTAATAAAAAAAATTAACATTAAATATTATTTAGGGTAAATTGAACTTGTAAATAAGAAATTTAAAAGGTAAAAATTATGATAGTGCCGTGTGAACTATATATTCATTTGTTGACTTGTTGATTGTTACTGCGTAAATTAAGAAATATATATATTTTTTATTTGTTATCAAAAAGTAAGGGGAAACAAATTATTAAAATTAAAAAATAAAATAATTATGAGTTAAGAAAAATATATATTTTTTATTTGTTATAAAAAAGTAAGGGGATTTTTTTTTATTAAAGTTAAAAAATAAAATAATTATGAGTAATGTTTGAAAATATGTAAAAAATAAAGGTAAAATAATATTTTAAAATTTAAAAGTAAAATATTTTTTTTTTATAGATATGCATAATTAAATAAGACTTAAAAAAAGGAAAGTTTGCATAAATAATTAAGACGGAATTTGTAACGCCCCAAAAAATTCAAAGGCTTAAAAAAGATTGAATATGCTACTCATACCAACAGATGCATCTTCTTTTCTGGGCATCCTCCTATAAGAACTTCAAAGTTAAACGTGCTGGCTCTAGAGAAATTCTAGGTGATGGGTGACCCCCTGAGAAGTTTCTCGGGTGCGCACGAGTGAGAACAAAGTGCGCTGGAAAAGACACGTGTTAGTACAGTGGGGCAGTCATTGGTAACCGAGCCGGCCCATTAGGGTCGGGCTTCGACCCCTCAACGGGTCGGGGCGTTACAGAATTACTAATGTTTTGTATTCATATTAATAAATTGATTTGTAACTCTCTGTCCAATAAAAGTTTTAACATTTTTTTATGTGTTTCACAATAGTTGTTAACACTAAAAAAAGAAAATAAATATTATAATTTTTTCAATTTAAAATATTATTTTAATCATACTTTATTTATCTATTTTTTATATTAAACTAATAACTATTTTATTTTTTAACTTAAAAATACAATTTTATTCTTTACTTTTTTTTATCAACAACTCAAAAATTAACATTTTTTTAAATCTCTTTAGTTTTATGGGTGAGAGGAACTATTTTTTATTTTTTAAATTATAGTATTATTATTTTTGTTTAATTATTGTTATTTGGATTAAAATAATATAATGTAAATTAATTATAGTATAATCATTGAAAAATTAAACAAGGTAGGCCTGAGCTGAGACCACAAGTCCACACTCCACAGCCTCTTCGATATTCATCTTCGTCTGGGAATAACGGAACCCAATCCGATTACAGATTAATTTGAGCCACTTATTCCGTAAATTTTCCTCAACTTAATAAACCTCCGAAATCCATTATCTCCGAGAAGAAGAAGAAAAACAGTAAACGTAAAAATGCCCACCTTGAATTTGTACACGAATGTCCCAGTTGATGGAGTCG
Source organism: Euphrasia confusa (assembly GCA_954870475.1). Lineage (NCBI taxonomy): Eukaryota > Viridiplantae > Streptophyta > Magnoliopsida > Lamiales > Orobanchaceae > Euphrasia > Euphrasia confusa. Next base: position 4,430,648 of record OX940955.1, on the reverse strand, counting down.
TTGCTTCCGACATCCTCAAGGACGCCACCAAAGCCGTCGCCAAGACTATCGGCAAACCCGAATCCGTGAGCCCCCGTTTTCCTGCGTTTTGTTTTTGTTGCATAAATCTTGTAATTGCGCGCATATCTGTTTTGCCCACTAAGTGTTCGACGAAATTTCCCCGAGAGAAAATGATGTGGAATTGCTATCTTGAACTTGAGAATTGTTTTCATTAGCTTATTGATTGATCTGCATCTTTCTTGTTAGTAAAATCAGTGTTTTTACGCAAACGGTTGTATTGGTTTGTTGCAGTACGTGATGATACTGGTAAACGGAGGGGTGCCAATCTCGTTCGGTGGGACGGAGGAGCCGGCAGCTTATGGTGAGATTGTCTCCATTGGAGGCCTTGAACCCAGCACCAATGCCAAACTCAGTGCAACCATTGCCGAGATCCTGCAAACCAAGCTCTCTATCGACGCCTCCCGGTTTTACATCAAGTTTTATGATGTTCAGGTATGATCTTCCTGTCTTTTGAGTCGTCTTTCGTTCAGAAGTTAAATAGCTGAACCTCAACAGGGTGTCTAGACCTTCATGGCTTCTTAGTCAAATAACCGATTTATTTTCCGGGGTTACCTAAAATGGAAAATGAATTATGAACTGCTGGTATACTTTTTCGGGGCTACTTGAAATGTCTATTAACTTTGTTTTTAATTTTTCTTTCTCCAGCGCCCGTTCTTTGGCTTCAACGGCTCGACTTTCTGATCGCAGACTCCTAGATCAACTTGTTTGTGAATCAGAAAAGCTACTGTAGTATTTTATTCTATAGTTTGTACTTATAAGGCGTGATGTTATCCATCTTTGTATTATTTATTTGCTTTTATTTTTTAAAATTGATGCGCGACTTTTTCTGCATCATCAAGTATGAGTGAAGTTCACGCGGAGTACTCTATTATATCAGTGCAATGCAGATAGATTTTTTTAAGATTTGAAGGACGTTATGATACTAGATCAACATGGAGTATAGTGTTTTAAATCCGTGCAGTGTTAGATTTCCTCCCAAAATATCCGCAAAATTTGTGTGAAATTTTTCGGTCAGTCATCCTGCACTCGTCCTACATTATTCAGTCGCTTGCTCGTCTCATTATGTCCATCCATTTCAATCCGTGTTTCTTTTAATTTGGTTAAATTCTGGTCGCCATCAGTAAGACAGTAATATCAATACTCCTACGTACAACCTTAAGTTTTTTATTCCTAAATATTAAAAAAAATGAAAAATTAATTAGTTGCCCTCGGTCAAATTCTAGAAAATGACATGTCGTGCATTGCATCATACAGTATATGATTTTTCAAAATTAATGTTTTATTTTTATTTTTTTAATTGAGCGTTTAGTTACAAGTAAGTCCAGTCGTCTTTTAATTGCGCGTGATTAATAAATTGATATAATTACGTATATACTGTTTGTAGACACGAATTATTGAGTAGGTATAGTAATAGTAGTAGTACTATAAATATAGAATTCTTGATTCTTGTTTTTACAATAACAAAACACTTAATATTTAAGTAATGGATTCTCAAATTGTTTTCCTCCTAATCATGGTGATTTCTCTCTTTCATTTTTTTTTTTTGTGTAGCTCAGTCTCTTCCCATGGCCTTGGCCCCCAATCGTTCAAACAATCTAAACTCAGCACTAATCCTTCCGCTTTCAACGTACACCTCAGCTTCGGCCTTGCCCTTTGTCATAGACACCGGCAACAGCCTAGTGTTTTTCCTATGCAGAGACGACTTGCTGTTGGATTCCAAGAACAACAGTAACTGGTTCCACCCTGATCAACAATAATGCCGGCTCTCCAAAAGAGATTAGATTGCCCGGATTTGTATTTACTGTACGAGTCGGGGGAAATTTCGTTCTCGTTGCTTTCCGAAAATCTAACTTACCCCGAAACAAGTTTTGATAATAGTTGATTCTGGAACAGCCTACAACTTTATGGATAAAGTGGTGTTTGATTTGGTCGGTGCTGAATTGGTGAGTCAAGTTACAAAGAAGAATGTGGATAACATTAGAAACATAGATGCTGAGGCTAAGAATGCTAGTTTGGGGTTGTGTTTTAATGTTTCGTGTTCGATGATATACCGAAATTGAGCTTGCATTTCAACGGAGGAGCGGTTATGCAGGATCTGCCATATATTGGGGAATTATTACTTTGCCCTCATTTCAGATATTGATGAGGTGTCTTACGTTGTTTGCATGATGACGGAGATGTTGGATTTGTGTCCTTCATTCCACGTGTGTTGTACCGAGATAAGTTATATAGTGCGTCCTATGTAGATGGATCGATTAGTCGGTGTTATGTGTCTTGTCGAGAACACGAACTTAACACTTGATGATCATGCCAAATGAGTCACACGACTCTCTTGATCATGTATACTTGGAGTATACAAACTTCGGTTGGGAATCGGGGTGAAACGACGAAGAAAACGGAGAGAAATCATATTCTGGACCGCCAAGCAGCCGCTACGCCCCCCAAGCGGGCGCTTGGGGTAAGTCGGTGGACCAAGCGGCCGCTTGACCCCCCAGGCGGGCGCTTGGTCCTCCAGATCGCGAATTTTTGGAAAGTTTGCGATTTCCTTCCTTTTTGGACTCCTACGCCTACTAGGAAACCCTATGGGATTACTCCTATATAAAGGGACCCTATGACCACGAAATTTACTACTACATTATCATATATTCGTGAGAGAATTTCGTGGAGAGGCCGAAGGAATCGAGGAATCGAGCGGGGTTCGTTCCAAGTCCAAGTTCACGTCGTTTCAAGGATCAAGGAGGGTTCGTGCAACGAATTGAGGCCGGGTACTTTCGCGGCTGATCCATCTACGTCCGGGCATCAATTATTAAGAAGAATCACAAGGTACACGATTCTTAAACTAACTCATTAATTGTTCTTACTACATACGTGCGCACTAGATCCATGATTAGGGTTTTACGTGTTTATGCATGATTCTTTCTTCCGCACTTTTTCATGCTTGTAAAATACGTAAATCCATCTATTGGGGTATGATGAGATTCATACGAATCCCAACAGTGGTATCAGAGCCTTGTCGTGCGTTTTCGTATACGTAGAACAAGTGCCTATAAAATTGTTTTTATTTTATTTGTGAATTTTTCGGTGGACTATTTTTTGGAAAAATAGTATTTGATTATGTTAATTTAATTGAGATTATATTTTGTATGAATCAAGTGACCATGAATTGTTTTTGATTTTTTCATTAATTTTTCATGGAATATTTTTTGGAATAATAATACTTGATTTTTGGCAAAATTAATTTGGTTAAATTTGTATGCATAAATCAAATCACCATATTGTGAAATTCAAAATTGATAAATTATTTGGGATAATATTTTGTCAATTTTATCTCTCAATCATGATTAATAAAGAATTTGGAATTCTTGTATTTTTCATGAATTTCATGTTTTATCAAATTTTCAAAACAATGCCTAATTTGTTTTTTCAAAGATTAATTTCAAGCCGATCTATTTCTCACCCCGGGGAGTGGAAATGAGACCAGAGTGCTTAAATTAGTCGATGACACAAATTAGAGACTTTCGAACCATGGGATGGTACGATCGTCTGGTTGGCTCCCCCATGTCACATGGGAGATAGGGCGCAATTGCATGATAAATCGCTGGTTAGAAACCTCGAGTTTTCACTTACAATTTATCGCGTTTTGATTATTGGGATGATTATGATGGAGATACAAATAAAAGGCGATTATTGGGAATAATCGTTGTTGAAACAATTAAATCTGAATTTTATTGAGAATAAAAATTAATAGGCATTTTTGAGTTAATTGTTGCATCTTGCCTGCTAGGAATTGAGAATTCTTGTGCTTGCTCGATGTTATGCTCTGCGGTAGTATGCATGCTTTAGGTTTATATTATACGTTTTCATCATGTTCAATCGATTAAAACAAAACCTGCATGTATAGTCTCATAAAATGAGTTATCGCCTTGTCCAATTAGACACACCCCCTAAAGCTCTCGATCATCAATTAGTAGGTTCCGCCTCCGCGAGGTGCTATATTTTTTATCTTGAGATAAGGTGAGGGTAGAGGAACAACGAGGCCTCTACAACGTGTTTTTGGTTTCTCATCGACGAACCCACTGGAGGCGTGGTAGTCGAGGCGAGGAGATAAGAATGGGATTCTTATCGACCAAGAGTGTTATTGTCGATAGTGAGACTATTGAAATAACATTGACAATGAGATTGTCTACCTATCTTGGATTTTTCGAGTGTCAAGCTCTCCTTGGCTCGAGAAATTGCGAGATGAGGATCTTGGAATTATTTTGTTCTAGAGACACCAATGTTGGACATTGGAGAACGAAATAGACAACTTTATAAGTGTTCTAGGAACGACTTGTTGTCAAACATTGAATGTTTACTAAATACTTGTTTATTTCATTCTGTAGTTAATATGTCTTCAACTAACTCAATCAACCCAAGTACCATACGTTCAATCCTTGAGAAGGAAAAATTGAACGGTACTAATTTTCTCGATTGGCATCAAAATTTGAGAATTGCTCTCAAATACGAGAAACGAGAGACTGTGCTGGAAACTCCTATTCCTAAAATTACTCCAAATTCCACTGGTCCTGAGAAGACCAATGTCAAGAAGATTGAGGAAGCCTCGCGAGAGGTGACCTGCATCATGCTAGGGGCCATGGAACCCGCCTTTCAAAGGCAGTTCGAACACATGGATGCCTATAGCATCATTGAACAACTCAAGAGCATGTTCGGGGAACAAGCGAGGATTGAGAGGTTCAATGTCCTTCGTGACATAATGGATACAAAACTTCAAAAAGGGAAACCTGTAGGGCCACACGTGCAAAAGATGATGGGTCTTTTTGCGACGAGTGAGCGCCTAGGATTCCCATATGAAGAGGCATTGGCAGTAGATATCGTTCTGCACTCGTTGCATGATGGTTATGACTCCTTTAGGACGAACTATCATGTGAACGGAGTTCAGAAATCGTTGATGGATCTACATGGTCTTTTGAAGACTGTAGAACCCTCGATTAAGAGCAACTCTGGGAGAGATGTTCTTATGATAAAGGAAGGAGGAATTTCCAAAAGGAAGAACAAGTCCAAAGTCAAAGGCAAGGGAAAAGCTATTGCTGCACCCAAGGCCAAAGACAAGAAGAAGAATGCGGTGGGACCGATATGCTTCTACTGCAATGGCGAGGGCCATTACAAGAGGGACTGTTCTAAATACAAGGAAGATGTGAAGAATGGGGTCGCCCCATCGTCTTCAGGTATTTTCGTTGTAGATATTCATTTCTCTGACACTACTTCATGGGTATTGGATACCGGTTGTGGAACTCACATTGTTCGAAATGTGCAGGGACTGCAAAGAAGTAAGAAGTTAGAGAAAGGTGAAGTCCATCTGCGCGTGGGGAACGGAGCGAGGGTCGCTGCATTAGCCGTAGGGACTTATAGTTTATCTTTGCCCTCTGGGCTCGTACTAGAACTCAATAATGTTTATTTTGTTCCTAGTATAACCATGAATATTATTTCTATTTCTGCATTGGATGCTGAAGGATTTAATTTTACGATTATTAATGGAATTTTTTCGTTGTTTAATCGTGATGTATTTTATGGTTTAGCACGTCTTGAGCGAGGCTTGTACGTGCTCGATTTAGATAAACAAATCTACAATATAAATACCAAACGAGCTAAATCAAACGAGACAAACGAAACATACCTCTGGCACTGTCGTTTAGGCCATATAAACACTAAGCGTGTTGAGAGACTCCTCAAGGAGGGTGTTCTCAAATCATTTGATTTGGAATCATTTGATACATGCGATGGGTGTCTATTAGGCAAAATGACGAAATCACCATTTCTGGGGACTGGTGAGCGAGCTAGTGATCTATTGGGCCTTATACACACTGATGTGTGTGGACCAATGAGTTCACCGGCACGAGGTGGTTACGTATACTTCATAACTTTTACTGATGATTTAAGTAGATATGGTTATGTCTATTTAATGAAGCATAAGTCGGAATCTTTTGAGCGATTCAAAGAATTCCAAAATGAAGTAGAAAATCAACTTGGCAAGACGATAAAAGTCCTTCGATTGGATCGAGGAGGCGAATATCTGAGTCATGAGTTTGATGATCATCTAGTGAAGTGTGGGATTAGATCTCAACTCACCCCTCCTGGAACTCCTCAGTTGAATGGAGTGTCTGAAAGAAGGAATCGAACTCTGTTGGACATGGTTCGATCTATGATGAGCTCAGCAAAACTTCCTATATCCTTTTGGGGACATGCACTATCTACTGCTGCTCTAATACTGAACAGGACGCCGTCAAAGGCTGTGAGTAAGACACCATATGAGATATGGAGTGGGAGGGTCCCGAATTTGTCTTATCTCAAGATTTGGGGTTGCGAAGCCTATGTCAAGAGAAATATCTCTGGAAAGCTTGAGCCCAAATCTGACAAGGTTTTCTTTGTGGGATACCGAAAAGAAACCCGAGGATATCATTTCTACAACCAATCAGAGAACAAAGTTTTTGTTGCTCGTGATGGTGTCTTTCTGGAAAAGGAATTTCTTTCTAAGAAAGATAGTGGGAGTAAAGTTGTTCTGGACGAGGTCCATGATGAACAACCAGTTGTCGAGGAAACAAACGACGAGGTCGTAGTGATTCCTGAACCCTCGCAGGTGGTAGCTGATCCTCGTAGGTCGGGAAGGACAATAACTCGTCCCGCTAGATATATTAATATCTTAAGGAATGAGGAACCATCCACCTATAGTCAAGCCGTGACAAGTCCGGATTCCGAGAAATGGCTGAGAGCCATGAAATCCGAAATGGACTCCATGTCTGAGAATCAAGTCTGGGACTTGATCGATTTACCTCAAGAGGCTAGGCCTATTGAGTGTAAGTGGATCTATAAGATCAAGACCGACATGAATGGAAAACCCGAGGTTTTCAAAGCTAGATTGGTAGCAAAAGGATTTCGCCAAATCCACGGGGTGGACTATGACGAGACCTATTCACCAGTCGTAATGCTTAAGTCCATCAGGATACTTCTTGCCATTGCCGCTCATTATGATTATGAGATATGGCAAATGGATGTTAAAACCGCCTTCTTGAATGGAATTCTTGAAGAGGATGTGTATATGACACAACCTGAGGGTTTTATCGATCCAAAAGGGCCTAAGAAGGTGTGCAAGCTTAAAAGATCCATTTATGGACTCAAGCAAGCATCTCGGAGTTGGAATCTGCGTTTCGACGAAGCTGTAAAGGAATTCGGCTTTGAACGTAACCCAGAGGAATCTTGTGTATACAAGAAGGTTAGTGGGAGCGCAATCGTTTTCCTTGTGCTGTATGTCGATGACATACTCCTTATTGGAAATGACATTCCGATGTTGAACTCTGTGAAGGAGTGGCTAGGAAAGTGTTTCTCAATGAAGGATCTGGGAGAAGCACAATACATATTGGGCATCAAGATCTATCGGAATAGATCTAAAAGGATGCTTGGACTAAGTCAAGAGTCTTATATTGACAAGATACTTGAAAGGTTCAAGATGAAGGACTCTAAGAAGGGTCTTCTACCCATGACACATGGCTCAAAACTTAGTCTTAAACAGTGCCCGCAAGGACCTGTTGAGCAAAAGAGGATGGATAATGTTCCTTATGCTTCGGCAATAGGATCGATTATGTATGCCATGATATGTACGAGGCCAGACGTATCGTATGCTTTGAGCATGACGAGTCGTTTTCAATCGAACCCGGGTGAGGCGCATTGGACTGCAGCCAAAAATATTCTCAGATACCTTAATCGGACTAAGGAGAATTATCTTGTCTATGGGGGACAAAATGAGTTAGAAATGACGGGCTATACGGACGCGAGTTTTCAGACTGATGATGACGATCAGCAATCTCAGTCTGGTTACGTCTTCTGTCTAAACGGAGGCGCGGTTAGTTGGAAGAGTTCCAAGCAAACCTCTGTCGCCGACTCAACTACAGAGTCTGAGTATATTGCAGCCTCGGAGGCTGGAAAGGAAGGTGTATGGATGAAAAAGTTCCTTGAGGAACTTGGTGTCGTCCCCAGTGCCGCCAAACCTATGGTTCTCTATTGCGATAATAGTGGAGCCATAGCTCAAGCAAAAGAGCCAAGGGATCACCACAAAGTCAAACACATACTCAGGAAATATCACGTCATCCGCGACTTCGTGGGAAGAGGTGATATAGAAATGCGCAAGATAGCAACCGAGGAGAACGTTGCTGACCCATTTACTAAACCTCTCCCGCAGTTAAGGCATAATACCTTATGTGATGCGATAGGAATTAAACGTCTTGAGGACTAAATTCTTATGTTGTGATTTATTTTACTTCGGAGATTATAATGTAAACATTCATTTTGATTATTAAATCAATTTTATTCATATTCTCATGGTTTGGATTATATGAACTGTTCAACGTAGATTTTAAATTTTATCTGAGTTATGTGATAATGTCACATAATGAGGCTCAGTGATTGAACTAAAATTAAAATCAACCTAAGTCCCTAATCTAGATCACCGTGTACGAACAGACACAATTGATCAATATAAAGATTAGATTGCAAGTTGTACTATAGCGCCACCTCATGGGCTAGACGTGGGACGTCGAGTACAATTGTATAGACAACGGCTGGGAGCTGGGTGTCGGACGTGACTCGCCTAAGAATGGTATATAAGGCAGTGTGTCATAATACCAAATCTTATAACTTTCGGACGTCTCCTTAGACCTGAGTAGTCTAGAGTAGCTACATTGTGGAATGTTGTGTTTTGACGCTGTCAAACGCTTTCGGTAAAACGGAGCTATAAAGATATTCGTTGGATACCTCAAGAAGCAAGTGGGAGCACTTAGATTGACAAGATGGGATTATCCTCCTACGAGGTAGGATTAAATGTCTTAAAGGCCACTCGGAGAGTTGGGATTGCAAAACTGCATGGCCATGCCCGGATATGTATCATGGTGATCATCCGGTTCGCAATCCGCTCAAGAGATCCGAGAAAGGTTCGAACGGAACGAGGGTGACACTGGTCTTACCTCTAGTTCGGACTTAGACATCAAGCGATAAGGGAAACGTGGATACACACTGGAACTGAAGTCCAAGTGGGAGATTGTTGGATTTGTGTCCTTCATTCCACGTGTGTTGTACCGAGATAAGTTATATAGTGCGTCCTATGTAGATGGATCGATTAGTCGGTGTTATGTGTCTTGTCGAGAACACGAACTTAACACTTGATGATCATGCCAAATGAGTCACACGACTCTCTTGATCATGTATACTTGGAGTATACAAACTTCGGTTGGGAATCGGGGTGAAACGACGAAGAAAACGGAGAGAAATCATATTCTGGACCGCCAAGCGGCCGCTACGCCCCCCAAGCGGGCGCTTGGGGTAAGTCGGTGGACCAAGCGGCCGCTTGACCCCCCAGGCGGGCGCTTGGTCCTCCAGATCGCGAATTTTTGGAAAGTTTGCGATTTCCTTCCTTTTTGGACTCCTACGCCTACTAGGAAACCCTATGGGATTACTCCTATATAAAGGGACCCTATGACCACGAAATTTACTACTACATTATCATATATTCGTGAGAGAATTTCGTGGAGAGGCCGAAGGAATCGAGGAATCGAGCGGGGTTCGTTCCAAGTCCAAGTTCACGTCGTTTCAAGGATCAAGGAGGGTTCGTGCAACGAATTGAGGCCGGGTACTTTCGCGGCTGATCCATCTACGTCCGGGCATCAATTATTAAGAAGAATCACAAGGTACACGATTCTTAAACTAACTCATTAATTGTTCTTACTACATACGTGCGCACTAGATCCATGATTAGGGTTTTACGTGTTTATGCATGATTCTTTCTTCCGCACTTTTTCATGCTTGTAAAATACGTAAATCCATCTATTGGGGTATGATGAGATTCATACGAATCCCAACAGGAGACTGGTATCAGATTTAGAGGTCCTACAATAGCTCTGGGCAATTACGTCCAACAGAATTTCTTTGTCGAGTTTGATTTGAAAAATAATCGTCTCGGCTTACTTAATCATCATGCACCCAAAAATGACACATTTTTAAGTTCTGATCGAGTCTTTCATTTTAAACATATAATTGACATGACTGAATTAAATATGATTCTGCAGGACATTGAAGTAGGCAAACCTGTTCGTCCTCAACTAGCTCTTAGGGTCAGCAATGCAGCAGCTGCATGGAAAAAGGTATTTATACAGTTTACATTTTGAAAAAAAATGCTTGGAAATCAAACAAAAAAAATTATGTTTTTTTTCTTTTAGACTTCCACTTTTATCTTGTGATATATATTATATATATATATATATATATATATATATATATATATATATATATATATATATATATATATATATCATTGCAACCAAATAGCTTCATGGAAAGGAAGTTGTTGTCGAGTGCAAATTTAGAATCATATTCTGGCCGACAGGTGTCTCTCTGAAAAACTTGAAACGGTGTTTCACTGTTGAAAAAGTCCCATGAAAAAATCATAATATTTTACGTTGAGCTGTTTGATCAACTATAAGCAGGAAGACTATTGAACTGTAGATTCATTTCGGCACCTGAATAAAATATTCAACTTATATGTTGTACAATAATCACTGTATTTTTCTCTGTATTCATAAATTTCTTAAATTATTTATTTCCATGGATTATCCAGCTGAAATATTATAGCCTTGCTGATTTACTTGCTATAATTAAAGTGTTGATTTATGTAAATTTAAATTATTGTTATTATATATAAATTATAATTTATGGAGATTGAAATGGCGTTATTCTATTTAAGGACGCTTATTTGAATAAATAATTTAGGAATTATTTCCTTATATACAATTTTAAATTCTTTTATTAATTAATAATACGGATTCTTAATTGACCAATTAAGATTAATATTTATTAATTAATAATTATGAGGAAATCTTAATTGACCGGTAAAGATTTATAATGATGTAATTAACTTGTAATTAAAACATAAAACGGACATAATGACGTAATTAACTTGTAATTAAAAAATAAAACGGACGCATATGATTTAGTTATTATTTATCAAACGGGAGAGAATCGGACACGGAGTGAATTTGCTTTTCGATTAATACAGATGATCATGTCATGCTTTCGTCATACCAGTATTTATTTAAAATAATGTTTTTTTTAATAGACCGGTTAGTAATCAAGTCCAGTCGCCTTTGAATTACGCGTGACTATTATTATAATTAGGTATATACTGTTTGTAAACATGATCATGAGTGAGTGAGTATAGATATATAGATTTGTTGATTCTTGTTTTCACAATAACACAGTGAGAGCAATGGATTCTCAAATAGTTTTCCTCATCAATTTCAGCATCGTTTTTTCTGTCTTTTTTCAGTTTGTGTGTAGCGATAATTTCAACATACATCTCTCACTCTCCCCCAGAAGCTCTGGGGTTCACTACCTCAACCTCAGCTTCGGCACGTCCCCGCCGCGGGCCTTGCCCTTTGTCATGGACACCGGCAGCAGCCTCGTGTATAATTTCGGATGCTCGGACGTGGATTTCAAGAACAACAGTTTCCCCTGCAATTCTACACAATGTAATTGGTTCCACCCTGATCAACAATGCGAGCAGGAATCAGATTGCCCGGATTTCCAATTTCCGTTCGACGAGTGGTTCGAGGTAAATTCTTTTTCGTTGTTGTCCGAAAATCTAACTTTCCCAGAAACGAATTTCGACAATTTCATCGTCGGATGCTCCAATCACTACGGAGAGCGGCCTTTTGATCATGATCCCATGATACGGGGCATCGCCGAGTTCGGGCGTGCCCCTTACTCGTTGCCAGCTCAGATGGAGCTCGACGGCTTCTCCTATTGTATGCTCTCTCACGATCTTTACGACAACGACACAACCACCAGTAGTGATTTAGTACTCATCACAAAGGGGGGACGAGGAGAAGGCTTTAATGGTTCCGAAATCGTGCACTACACTCCACTCATCCCAAATCCAGAATCAAGCCCAGACTATTATTACGTGTGGCTGCAGAATATCACGGTAGGGGATGTGAACATCACAGTGCCGGACGAATACCAAATTCCAGATGTCGACGGCAACGGCGGAACCATAGTGAATTCTGGGACACCCTACAACTTCATGAATGATCGGGTGTTTCATTTGGTCGCTAATGCATTCGCGAGTCAAGTCACAAAGAAGAATAATAACACTAGAAATTTTGATGTCAAAGTTGGGCCAGTATACACCTTAAAAGGCCTTATTAAGGTGATAAGGTAATCCAACTTATATTTGAGCTTTAAGACCTTGTTCCAACCGATGTGAGATATTCTAACACTCCCCCTCACGAGTAAGCCGGAAATTCCATCGGAATTACTCGTGGCCGGAAATTCCATCGGAATGGGGTGCCCACAGTCGGAAATTCCATCGACCGAGGCCCCACATCGTGTTGGGCCTAGTATACACCTTAAAAGGCCTTATTAAGGTGATAAGGTAATCCAACTTATATTTGAGCTTTAAGACCTTGTTCCAACCGATGTGGGATATTCTAACACTCCCCCTCACGAGTAAGCCGGAAATTTCATCGGAATTACTCGTGGCCGGAAATTCCATCGGAATGGGGTGCCCACAGTCGGAAATTCCATCGACCGAGGCCCCACATCGTGTTGGGCCTGCTCTGATATCATGTCAAAGTTGGGCCAGTATACACCTTAAAAGGCCTTATTAAGGTGATAAGGTAATCCAACTTATATTTGAGCTTTAAGACCTTGTTCCAACCGATGTGGGATATTCTAACATTTGATGTTGAGGTTGAGCATGCTACGGGGTTTGGGTTGTGTTTTAACGTTTTGTCGTTGGATGATATACCGAAATTGAGCTTGCATTTCGACGGAGGTGCGGTTATGGATCTGCCATTGGGGAATTACTTTAAACTCATTTCACATATTGATGAGCTGCCTTACCTTGTTTGCATGATGACCAAGAATACTGATCACATTAGAGACCATGGTTCCCCGCTACGTGGAGGCCCTACAATAACTCTGGGCAATTACGTCCAGCAGAATTTCTACATCCACTTTGATTTGAAAAATAATCGTCTCGGCTTACTTAATCATACATGCACCCAAATATAGCACATTAATCACTAATATTTTCTTATTCTAGCTAATTATATATCTATGCTCCTTTTGTTGTTGTTGTTGTTCGGATTGTTGGTCAGATTTTCAAAATAAATGTTCTTTTTCTCTTTCATAATTAATTTCCTTATCTATTGAGCTCAATCGTTATGTTCTTCTCAGTTTGCATAGGATTTTTCCCTTCTTAATTTATTTCATATTTTAAGGGTACATTTGTGTATAATGGATATTGTTATTATTATATTTCATTGTTATTTACGTTATCATTTAAGAGGATATATTTTTTTTAAAACGCATTATTTCAAAAATAAAATTGATAATTTAAGATGTACGTGTCAAAAAAAAATACTGAGTCGAATTCGGACTCAGGGCTATAATCGAGTGGTGATGCATGTGAATACGTGATACTAGATCAACATGAGGTATAGTGTACCCATGCACGATGTTAGATTTTCCCCCCCAAATATCCACAAAATTTGTGTGATTTTTTTCGTTGCTGTCGTCCTACATTTTGCTCGTCTCCTCTTTTGATAATGTAATTTCAGTCTTAACCACCCTTATAATACGAGTCAATAATCTTAAACCGAAACAAGGGCTGTGGACTATAGCGCCCCTACTGCCTAAAGCCGGATTGGTGAGCCAGCAACCCTCTAATTTCATTTCTAGAATTAGGTAATAAAATAAAAGGCATTTGCAAAGAGAAAGAAACGAAACGAGACTTGAGGAAGGAAGAGAGGAAGGACCTATTATTGAGTGAAATACGTCCTTAAACCGATACTAGAAGAGATAGAGTAAGGAATTACCAATCGGAAGCATTAGACGAAAGGATGCCTCAACTCAATGGTAGATCAACCAATGGGAATAATTAGAAAGAGATTGCTAGATCTAATTGGTTTCAATCTCTCCTATCTTGTTCCAACCCTCCTACTAGGATAGAGATTCTAACAACAAACTACCTAGCTTAGCTACTAGGTAGCTAGTTGGCAGCTCCGCATCGTGAACTGCAAGTTTATTTTATGTCCATCCATTTCAATCCGTGTTTCTTTTAATTTGATTGAATTCTGGTCGCCACTCATCAGTAACATCTTTTAACAAACACGTAGTACAACCTTAAGTTTTTTATTTCTAAAAATAAAAAACAAATGATAAATTAATTAGTTGCCCCTCTGTCAAATTCTAGAAAATGACATGTCGTGCATTGCATCATATATGATTTACTTAAATTAATGTTTTATTTTTATTATTTGAACTGAGCGTTTAGTTACAAGTCGTCTTTTAATTGCGCGTGATTAAATTGATATAATTAGGTATATACTGTTTGTAGACATGAATTAGTGAGTAGGTATAGTAATAGTAGTACAAATATAGAATTCTTGATTCTTGTTTTCACAATAACAAACCACTTGAATAATAATAATGGATTCTCAAATTGTTTCCCTCCTCCTAATCATGGTGTGTAGCTCAGTCTCTTCCCATGGCCTTGCCCCCTAAACACAGATGCTGAGGCTAAGAATGCTAGTTTGGGGTTGTGTTTTAATGTTTCGTCGTTCGATGATATACCCAAATTGAGCTTGCATTTCGACGGAGGAGCGGTTATGCAGGATCTGCCATTGGGGAATTACTTTACCCTCATTTTAGATATTGATGAGGTGCCTTATGTTGTTTGCACGATGACGGAGACTGGTCTCAGATTTAGAGGCCCTACAATAGTTCTGGGCAATTACTTCCAGCAGAATTTCTACGACAAGTTTGATCTGAAAAATAATCGCCTCGGCTAACTTAATCATACACTCACCCAAAAATGACGCATTAATCACTAATATTTTCTTCTCCTAATTATATATCTATGCTCCTTTTGTCCTTATTGTTGTTGTACGTTGTTCAGTTTGTTTTGAAAATAAATGTTTTTTTTCCTTCATAATTTTCTTATCTATTGTGCTCCATCATTCTGTTCTTCTCAAATAAACAGTACTGTACATAATTTAAAAAATTACATTGTTACTTTAAGTAAGATGGGTCAGAAACAAATAATTTCAAAAATAACATTGTTACTTTAAGTAAGATGGGTCAGAAACAAAGTTCAGTGTGATTTCCTTCTTCTTTTTGAATTTTTGTCTACAACATGACACTTTTGTCAAAAATAAATTGTTAATTTAAGTAAGATGGTAGTTTTCAACAATGTTTTGGGTTCGAACCTTAGACCTTACGTCTTTAATTCAATCAACTGAGCTAACAACTCTTGACGTGGCTTTTACTGTTTGTAGACATGCATGAATTAGTGAGTGTGGTGAGTATAGATAGTAGTATAAATATCAGAATTCTTTGATTCTTGTTTTCACAATATATAACACACAACAATGGCTTCTCAAATAGTTTCCCTCCTGTTTTCCTGTCTTTCACTTTGTGTGTAGCTCATCCAATCTCACCAGTAGTATTCCTTCCGCTAATTTCAACATACACCTTCCGCTCTTCCCCCTCCTCTCCGGGCTTCAGTCCTTCGACCTCCGCTGCACACTCGACTCCACGTCGAACGTCAGATGCAATGCTACGCAATGTAAATGGTTCTCCCCTCATGACAGCAACTGCTCTGCACCTCCAAACAATTACAACATTGCCCGGAATTCCGTTACACGTACAGGTCAGAGGAAATGCTGATGTCCAAACCTCTGACTTTCCCCGAAACAGATTTGGACAGTTTCGTTTTCGGATGCTTCCACTACGACTACAAGTCCCACGATAGTGTATTCCGGAACAGCCCACAATTCTTGATGGATAAAGTGGTGTTTGATTTGGTGGCTGATGAATTCGCAAGTCAAGTTACGAGGAAGAATGTTATTAATAACATCAGAAACACGGAGGCTGAGAATGCTGAGGGTGGTTTGGGGTTGTGTTTTAATGTTTCGTCGTTGGATGATATACCGAAATTGAGCTTGCATTTCGACGGAGGTGCGGTTATGCAGGATCTGCCATTGGGGAATTACTTTACCAAAGATTCATCGGTTGGACTTGGTTGCATGCTCACGGCCGGAACAACTACAAACACTAACGACGGCCCTGCAGTAGTTCTGGGCGAAGCGCCCAGCAGAATTTCTATGTCGAGTTTGATTTGAAAAATAATCGCCTTGGCTTACTCAAACATAATTGTAGCGAAAAATGAGATATTCATGTTTACTTGTTCTAATTTTATGTCTTTGCTAATTTTAGAAATTTATATCTATGCTCATTTGTTGTTGTGGCCCATAGTTTTGGACTATACCTATTTTATGATGATTTTAGGTTTCTACTAGCTCAGTTGTGCCATAAAAACCAGCTACGACACACGTGCCCAGAAGATCAAGGTCACTCATCAAATAAGTGTCAAAATAGATTACTCAAAGTCAAAATAAGAATTATTATCAAAAGAATACATGAAAAATACGAGAAAATACGAGAATACGAGAATAGTGTTTGCCGATAAAATACGAGAATTAAAGAAAAATGACTTAAGATTAGAGAATATTTGTGAACTAGTTTAACTGAGGGAAGAGTTCGAGGTGATGGGGGTTGTTATGCTTTGGAGATTGATTATGTGTGCTACGAGATGGCGAGTTGAGAAAATATATATTAGAGGAAGAACCTTGCGGTGTATGCAATGCATTCGGGGAACACCAAAATCTTGGATTTAAATTTCTTGGAAATCCTGGTTGAATCTTGTCTATGTATGTAAAATTTGGTAATTTTTGGAAAATTATGAAATTTACCGTGATTTTACTACTAAATTGTAGCAGTTCTGGAAATTTGCTGATCATGTTAAACAAGGTGTGTTGTTTGGATCATAATTGATGACTCTTTCACTCAAATTGTAATTGGTTTGATGTTTTGAAAACTATATTGATAGGGCTTTCATTTAGTACTGATTTTGGCCTTCATATAGTTTCATAATTCAGTCAGTTTGGTTGATAACTTATTAGGTTATATGCTCAATGTGAAAAATTGGAAACGAGATTAGTGTTTTTGAACAATTTCGGATCACTGTCGGTCAAAGGATAAATTGTATAAAAATAATATGATATTTATAAAGTATCTGAGTTATCTGTAGGTTTTCAAAGTTATTGGTTAAGTCGTAAAATCATGAAAAATCTTGTAAAATTGTGGGTTCAGTTAGGGTATGATTTACAACATTGAGCGGTTTTACGAAAACAGGCTCAACTTGAAACTCGTTGATCCGATTCATATTTTGTTAGTCGTAAATGATAATAAATTGTTTTAGCTACAGGTTGTATGACTCACGATTTTTTATTCGATTCATGTTATTTTTGCAACCACTTGAATATTAATACGAGTACCGATAGTAATGTTCCTCGAAAGATCGACTCGAGCGAGTTGCTTCGGCAACTAGTTCGGAATATTTTTATTTGATTTTAGTCGCTATAAAAACGACTAATCAGTGCCCCTCCAATAGCGACTCCACTCCAGCGGAGTCCGCCCCGTCTGCGTACCTGGACCACCACACCGCCGCGCTGCCTGCTCCGACCAGATTCGGCGACATCGACTTCCATGACGGGATTGCCGCCGTGAGGGAGAAACTGAGGTCAATCGACACAACCACGAGACTCACGCCGCCGCCAAAGCCCCGCCGTAAAACTAAACGCTCGAAGATCTAAAGAGGGCGACGGAGGATTTTCGGCCGGGCAAGCTGATATCGGGCTCCGTCTTTCACGTCCGCTTGAAAGGGAAGAAGGAGGCGACCAAGCGCGTCGCGTCGGACTCCGTTTCCTAGCTCGACCGCAACTTGTTCGACGAAATGCCGCACAGGAATATGGTCACGCTGCTCGGCACGTGCCTAATCGCCGGCCCGGACTCGTTCCTCGTCTTCGAGTACGCGAGGAACGACTCTCTCAAGGACTGGATTCACGGCGGGCTCGCGATCAAGATCCACTTCATCGAGTCGTGCAGCTGTTTTTTAACGTGGACCCGGAGGTTGAAAATTTGATTGGACTTGGCCACTGGTTTACATTGTGGGGATAAATTTGGTGAGGTTAGTTGGTTGGTGTTTCGAGTTTTCAATTGGATTTCTTGAATATGTGTGTGCTTGATTTTTGATAGATCGAACCGCTTTAGTATTATTTGTTGTCTACTGCTTGATTGGCTACATAATTAGTGAGACGAATTTTTTGTGTACTAATTTAGAGTGCCGGTGAAGATTGTCGTTTATTTTACACATTTTGAACTCTGTGATTTACTTTTTGTGTGTTTTTGTCCTGGTTTCAGATAATCACAAAGGAGTCTCTGTTGGCCGCTCAGGTAATGATGAGATAAATTATGTTTGAAGATTTTTTACTGTGCCTTTTGCTCATATTATGATAATGGTGGTGTGGTGCATAGGGGGACTTGCGAAGAGTGATGGACTGTTGGCAAAAGTATGTTTCAACATGGACTTGATATTGGTGAAGGAACACCATGCAAAGACTCTGTTGATTCATTACCGGTGGGATGTCGGTGGTCAAGTTCGTCCAAAACAACGGTTCATTCTTTAATTATTACGTGGTGAGTTAAATCTGTTGTCTGTTACAATATCATCAAACTTTGTTTAGTTAGTTACATATATTTGCTCTATACTGTATGTAGTACCATGGAGGAACCAACTTCGATCGGATATCAAGCCGTTTTGTAACCACCATCTACGATTTCGATGACTTCCCAATGAACCTAAATGGGGGCACTCGAGAGATCTGCACAGCGCAATCAAGAAATGTGAGTGGGATTTAGTTTCGTCGTATCCCGTAGTGACGTGGTTGTCGTTCACATTAAACCACAACTGGACTTGTTTGTAAATTGGGGGTATATTGTCGCTTCACTTCTCAGATATTCACATGGTTATTTGGCAGCCTTAACTGTTGTTTGTATGTATTCCGTTATTGTAACGCCCCAGAAAATTTACAAGCTTAAAGGAATTGAATATGCTACTCATACCAACAGATGCATCTACTTTTCTGGGCATCCTCCTATAAGAACTCCAAAGTTAAGCGTGCTGGCTCTGGAGTAGTTCTAGGATGGGTGACCCCCTGGGAAGTCTCCCGGGTGCGCCGGAATTGCGGGAACTAAGTGTCTTGCGGGGCCAAGTGCTCCACCCAGAAGTTGGTGAGAGTACCCGTAAGGGGCATTACTGCACGGATGGTTGGTCCTGGACAAGTAAGGCGCACAACGAGGACGTTGCG
Source organism: Euphrasia confusa (assembly GCA_954870475.1). NCBI lineage: Eukaryota > Viridiplantae > Streptophyta > Magnoliopsida > Lamiales > Orobanchaceae > Euphrasia > Euphrasia confusa. Next base: position 4,411,275 of record OX940955.1, on the reverse strand, counting down.
CATAAAAAGGTGGGGTGATTGTAACGCCTGATGAGCCATTTTATTTGCTCATCTTGGAGCCTTTTTAGAGTCGTAATTGAGTCAGTTTGAGTCGTTTATGTGTCTGGGAGGGCACAATGGAGTGTTTGGGCAAAGTATGCAGGATTCATGTCAGCAGGTGGAGATTATGCGAAAAAGCAAAGAAATAGTCCACTTTGGGCAAACGCGTGGATCCGAGGCAAAGTGACTGAAGCAATTTGACCTAAGGAGGCAAAGTCACCACTTTGGGCAAAGTCACGATGCAGAAGAACCTGACACAGAAATTGAAGTTTCACTTTGGGCAAAGTCAAGACTTTGGGCAAAGACACGTCTTTGGGCAAACATCGAGTATCGGGCACACTAGAGACAAGAGTTGACCAAAGACGGACTATGGTGGACTAATGGCAAAGAAAAATCAGGATTTTATTACCAAGAAAAGAATAAGGAAAGAATCTTTTCTTTCCTTATCTCAAAGACAAAATCTTGACCGCGATTTTCCTTGGTGTCCAAGACTTCTTACACCTATAAAACAACACATGAAACCCTACAATCAGCACACCAAGAGACAGAGGACGAAATTAAACACCAGAAAATATATAGAGACGCCATTGATGGGTTGAAGAAGACGGAGTCGAGTTCTCGCCGGCTATGGGCCTTCGGGCAAAGCGGGGCGAATTCGTTTCGATTTCATGTTTTTTATTTCGTCTTTTAATTTCTGAATGTTCTAAACAATTGTTAGTTTGATTTTCAATTTAATTCCAACATGTTTAGTTTCGTTTTTATTTTATTTATTTTCAGTTTGATTATGTGTAGCTAGTTTTCTGGCATCTGGGCAAAGGCGGATCGAAGGGGACTCTGGGCTAAGATAGAACCGTGAGGTTGATAGGGCTTAGTTAACTGCCTGGGGTTTGTTGATGATACACAGTTGAGGTTTAACCATATTCTTGCAGGTTTGGGCAGACTAATTTGGTCGTTAGGAAACCCTTACACTTTGAGATACCAGCGATTGATCAACCGAGTATTCCGCGTTAGATGTACTACGGGCATAGCGCTAGAACGTGTTGGAGCTTTGCGGTCGTATGATTCGGATTTCCGGACATGCTATTGGCCGAATTGGGTTCGTCGAGAGAGTAATGCGAGTTTGGGCAAACTAGATCCATGCGACCACATAGGTATCGAATTGTCTAGGCTCAGGGGATTAGGCATAAATATACCTTGCCTTTTCTTTACCCAGTAAGGACGGATTGGGGTGGGGTGACTGTAGGCGTGACTTAATAGGACTGCTTTCACTTTGTTCGACATCCTATAACCGATTGACAAACCATCAGTTAAAATCTTTAGTGCCAGGGATCGGTAGTTTGCCCAGAGAACCCAGAGAGAAGCCAAAGCTCAGAAGCCTACTTTTCTTTATTTGATTACAGTTTGATTAATTACTTTTCTGTTTTAGTTTGGTCAAAGTGTTAGTTTATTATTTCTGCATGTTAGTTTGGGTTAGTTGATTTATTTAATTTCGTTAGTTAGTAGTTTGATTAAACCGCTGTGACCACAACAACCATTAAAAACCTTTTTAAAAACCGTGACAACAGTTTGGGCTAGCCGAGATCACTTATTGCAATTGCTTCCTCGTGGGCCTGACCCCACACTTATCACTATACTCCTTAGTGTTTAGTTTGGCAGAATATAAATTTATTTTGACCGCGTTAGCTTCCACGACAAAGTTTTCGCGTCGTCAAAATTGGCGCCGTTGCCGGGGAGGCAATATTCCAGCAATAAGTTTTCTGTGCTATTTGACTTGTTATTTTTTGTTTTTGCTCCATTTTGACCGTACAGGGCAAAGGGGGGCAGAACGAGAGGAGCAGGGCAAAGAGCATGTGCAGTCCAAGTGAAGAGCAATACCCTTTTGACTAGAGAAGAGAGATGGGAGACCAGTATGACCCACCAGTAGTCCAGACCTTGAGGGAAATGGTGTTCCCCACCGATTTGAGCTTCGGACCTCTGGGCATCACTTTGCCCAGAATCACTGCAGATTGGGAGATGAAGCACAGTTTTCTTCAGATCTTGCCCAAATTCAGCGATATGCCCTGGGAGGATCCTGAACGACATTTGAAGGATTTTGAGATGACATGTGGTACTATACACGCTATGGGCAAACTGGCAGAATACATTCGACTGTTAGCCTTTCCCTTCTCCCTTGCTGATGGGGCAAGAGAATGGATTTACAGTTTGCCCAAAGGCGAAATTACAACATGGCAAGAATTGCAACATCAATTCTTGAAGAAGTACTTCCCCATGTCTCGAGTCTTGCAAATGAAGAAGAGAATTTATAACATCAAAATGGGCACCGAAGAATCGTTCCATGACTATTGGGTTAGATTCAAAGAAATTCTAGCGCTTTGCCCATACCACCAGATTCTAGTTCACGAATTGGTCCAATACTTCGTATCTGGGCTAAGGGGACAAGAGAGAATGATAATTCGTGCAGCATGTGGGGGTTCTATTCTGAATAAAAGTGCAAGTGAGGCGTTCAAAATATTCAAAGAGTTGGCTGAAGAATCCCATGAAGATGAGTACGATTTGCCCAAACAGACAGTTGCTATGCCCATAGCAACCGAAAATAAAATCGATCAGCTTTGCAGCACCATTGAGAGATTCATGGAGCATATGGCTGCAGAGCCACTCAAGACAGTCGATAGATGTGAACTTAACAGCTTTGGGCAAAGCAGAATGGATTACTATGATCCGTATGCCCATACCAGCATACCAGAACGGAGATATCATGGAAATTTTGGGTATGGGCAAGACAACTATCAAGAGGGAAGCCGAGAGCACGATCAACAATACTTTGAACTTCAACAATTTGATGAAAATAGAAAATCGTCTCTATCCGAGCTTGTGAACCGTGTAATGATGGAGACCATGAAAGCTCAACAAGAGAGCATAAAAGCTCAACAAGAGAACGAAAATTTCAAGAAGGATATGGTGGAAGGAATTCAGAATCTTAACGCCCACATATCACAACTTGCCCAAACTGTGGCAAGATTGGAAGAGAAATTTGAGGAGCAGTCTGCCCAAGAGGAGCAATCTGCCCTAGAAGCGCAACAAAGTACCGTCCAAATGAAGAGCAAAGACATACTTCCAGAGAAGAGAAAGAGACCAAACCGAGACATGGTAGAATTTGAAGCCTTGAAGAGACTTTTCAAACATGAAGACAAGTCTGCCCAAATCAAGGAGTCAAAGCCCAAACCACAGACTATAGTGATCAAACCTCCATTTCCAGGAAGGTTAGCAAAGGTCAATAGATCAGAAAACACAAATTTGGGCACACCTGATAGTCTGGGCAGAGAAGCAGGTCTAAACGTAGCAACCAGTTTGGGCAAAGTGGCGAATGTTGAACAGTTTGCCAAAGATGACGTAATGGAAGAGAAAATGGAGGCGGTACTACATATTGGAATCCTAGAACCATCTAGTACTTTCATCCCCACAACTCATGTCCCAGAGGAGAGATTGGTGCCGCCCTTTGAGCAAGCACCCGAGCAAGGGTTGAAGAAGTTGCACAAACTTATCAAAAATCTCTACCTAATAAAAGTAAATAAAATCTCCGAGATCAGCAGTGATGAGTCAAGCGAAAGTTCAGAAAGGAAAGCCCATGAGTCGTTTGCCCAACATCCAGAAGGCAAGAGGAAGACGCCCACCACCAACATGCGAATGCCATTTGGTTTGGGCAAAGCTCCTGATACTATACTAGGATGGATGATGAGCAGCTCTTCAGATTTACTCAAGTTTCTGAAGGCCTCTTATGAGCACAACGAGGAGAAACTTAAACCTCGCACCATGAAGAATGGTGAGCATACATCACGTCATGCCCATGACGATAACTAAGGCGCTTACCAGGAGGCAACCTGGTATCTTTTTCCATTATTTTCGTTTTATTTTATTTTATTTCATTTTGAAAGAAATCGAATGGAGGACTTTGACTTGTTTGATCCCATAAGGGGAAAGGGTTTGTTTGTTTTTGAGGTGCAGGTTAAGGAGGGCGAAAGGGCAGCGGTGTGGGCATACCGGGTACTTGGTCAAACTGCAGACTACGCTAGAAGATGGATGAGCTCCCTAAAGTTGAAAGGATAACCCCTGGAACGAAGTCAAGGTCTGGGCAGTCGTGCTCACGCTACTGATTCTGGGCAAAGTCCTAAGGCGACAAGGCAACATGTAAAAAGGCTTCGCGGAGCTGCTGAACACATTAATAGCCCACTTTGCCCGTGCATAAATCAGGTTCTACCTTGCATCTACCTCCTCCTAAGTTGTCCTCCCTATAGTCTCTTTTCTTTTCTTTTCTTTTCTTTTCTTTTAGTCACTTCGAGTCATGGGGTGATCTTTTCATTAACACACTTTGCCAAGGCAAAGTGTGTGAGGAGGTTCACCATACTGGGTATGTTCGTTGTTGTTTTGAGTTTGGTCGAGGGAAGCCCCTACTGATCTTGTTACTTTCACCCACTTTGCCAAGGCAAAGTGTGTGAGGGGGGAAAGGGAAAGGGCAAACCTCTGTGTCTGGTCGTTTTCAAGCATGATTATATGAATGCCTTTGGGCAAACTTAGAGCATTTTATTTTTACAGCAACTCAAACTACATAGTTAAAGGCATGAAAATAGGGACGATGGAACTGTACTAGGCAAACTGTGAGATTTGAGCCATACATTGAATTGAAGTTTCTTTCTTGAGAGTCTGTTGTGATATTTATGATGCCTGACTTTGCCTATTTGCTGTGATAAGTAGTTTTGTTAAGTGGGGTTATTAGATGATTAGGGCATTTCTTTCCAGTTTGACCAAATAAATAACATTAATCCCTTGCTAGCCCCTTTGAGCCTGTTGATTTTCTTGTATACCAGTCTGGTGCTATGCCTATAGGCACCTGAAAAGATATGAGGGTAGAGAGATTGATGTTCAGCAAAAAAAAAAAAAAAAAAAAAAAAAAAAAAAAAAAAAAATGAAAAAAAAGAGAAGCAATAAGTGGTTGTGTGCTAAGGCCCGTAAGAAAGAGAGAAAGGGGTAGAGAAAGGCTAAACCCAAAATATATAGCCCTCTGCCCAAACAGAGTCTACTCCTCAAAATCCACCCAAAGAGCCTACATTACAACCCAATAAAAGCCCCTATGATGAGACCCCCATTTAGTCAGAATAACTTGATCAGCAAACTGTCAAATTTGGGCAAAGTAGATTCACAGCAGAAAATGAGTGACATTATACCCATACACTGAAAAGAGAGATACACTTGTGAGGGAGTGACCCAAAGTCCTAGTACAGAATCTTGACCGAATTTTTATGTTTCTAACTCGAATTTTGATTTGTCTGTATATGCTATGCCCATTTCAATTATATCAGTCATGCTAGTTCTTTGAGTCTCTGTTTACTTTGTTCCCCCCCAACTTTGATTTCTTTTTACTTTGGTCTTGAGTTTGGTAAGTCATACCCTACGCTTGAGGACAAGCGTACTTCAAGTGTGTGCGGTTTGATGAGCCATTTTATTTGCTCATCTTGGAGCCTTTTTAGAGTCGTAATTGAGTCAGTTTGAGTCGTTTATGTGTCTGGGAGGGCACAATGGAGTGTTTGGGCAAAGTATGCAGGATTCATGTCAGCAGGTGGAGATTATGCGGAAAAGGCAAAGAAATAGTCCACTTTGGGCAAACGCGTGGATCCGAGGCAAAGTGACTGAAGAAATTTGACCTAAGGAGGCAAAGTCACCACTTTGGGCAAAGTCACGATACAGAAGAACCTGACACAGAAATTGAAGTTTCACTTTGGGCAAAGTCAAGACTTTGGGCAAAGACACGTCTTTGGGCAAACATCGAGTATCGGGCACACTAGAGACAAGAGTTGACCAGAGACGGACTATGGTGGACTAATGGCAAAGACAAATCAGGATTTTATTACCAAGAAAAGAATAAGGAAAGAATCTTTTCTTTCCTTATCTCAAAGACAAAATCTTGACCGCGATTTTCCTTGGTGTCCAAGACTTCTTACACCTATAAAACAACACATGAAACCCTACAATCAGCACACCAAGAGAGAGAGGACGAAATTAAACACCAGAAAATATATAGAGACGCCATTGATGGGTTGAAGAAGACGGAGTCGAGTTCTCGCCGGCTATGGGCCTTCGGGCAAAGCGGGGCGAATTCGTTTCGATTTCATGTTTTTTATTTCGTCTTTTAATTTCTGAATGTTCTAAACAATTGTTAGTTTGATTTTCAATTTAATTCCAGCATGTTTAGTTTTGTTTTTATTTTATTTATTTTCAGTTTGATTATGCGTAGCTAGTTTTCTAGCGTCTGGGCAAAGGCGGATCGAATGGGACTCTGGGCTAAGATAGAACCGTGAGGTTGATAGGGCTTAGTTAACTGCCTGGGGTTTGTTCCCGATACACAGTTGAGGTTTAACCATATTCTTGCAGGTTTGGGCAGACTAATTTGGTCGTTAGGAAACCCTTACACTTTGAGATACCAGCAATTGATCAACCGAGTATTCCGCGTTAGATGTACTACGGGCATAGCGCTAGAACGTGTTGGAGCTTTGCGTTCGTATGATTCGGATTTCCGGACATGCTATTGGCCGAATTGGGTTCGTCGAGAGAGTAATGCGAGTTTGGGCAAACTAGATCCATGCGACCACATAGGTATCGAATTGTCTAGGCTCAGGGGATTAGGCATAAGTATACCTTGCCTTTTCTTTACCCAGTAAGGACGGATTGGGGTGGGGTGACTGTAGGCGTGACTTAATAGGACTGCTTTCACTTTGTTCGACATCCTATAACCGATTGACAAACCATCAGTTAAAATCTTTAGTGCCAGGGATCGGTAGTTTGCCCATAGAACCCAGAGAGAAGCCAAAGCTCAGAAGCCTACTTTTCTTTATTTGATTACAGTTTGATTAATTACTTTTCTGTTTCAGTTTGGTCAAAGTGTTAGTTTATTATTTCTGCATGTTAGTTTGGGTTAGTTGATTTATTTAATTTCGTTAGTTAGTAGTTTGATTAAACCGCTGTGACCACATCAACCATTAAAAACCTTTTTAAAAACCGTGACAACAGTTTGGGCTAGCCGAGATCACTTATTGCAATTGCTTCCTCGTGGGACCGACCCCACACTCACTATACTCCTTAGTGTTTAGTTTGGCAGAATATAAATTTATTTTGACCGCGTTAGCTTCCACGACAAAGTTTTCGCGTCGTCAACGCCCCAAAAAATTCACAGGCTTATAGGAATTGAATATGCTACTCATACCAACAGATGCATCTATTTTTCTGGGCATCCTCCTATAAGAACTCCAAAGTTAAGCGTGTTGGCTCTGGAGGAGTTCTAGGATGTGTGACCCCCTGGGAAGTCTCCCGGGTGAGCACGAGTGAGGACAAAGTGCGCTGGAAAAGACAAGTGTTGGTACAGTGGGGCCAAAATATCACTCCCGACGACAGTCATTGGTAACCGAGCCGGCTTGGTAACCGAGCCGGCCCATTAGGGTCGGGCTTCGACCCCTCAACGGGCCGGGGCGTTACAGTTATGCATGTTGGAATAGGTGACCGGCGAGCCAACGGTTGGCTGAGCGGTTAACCGTATTCCGTTATATAACGGTTTATTTCGTTAATTAATGAAACCTATATTAATGGCATATACTATATCTACTCCCAATGTTGAATCATAGATATAGTCCTGTACAGTTACACATGTTGTATGAATTCGGTTTTGTGGAAACCGAGAGATAATTCTGTTAACGCAACGTAACTGGTCAAACTCAGTTCCTAGTCGATGGGTTACGCCAATAACAAGGATACCCGGCCTTTCCCCCTTGAGACTAGCACTTAGTGTATGTGGGCTAATCTCGAGCCTCGGTGTTGGGACATCGACATACTTGAGTGGGTGCTCACTGTTGATGAGTTCACTGAACCCCCTCTCCCTGGAATCTCTAAGTGGTTATCACTGATCGAGTAGAGAATTCCATAATATAGTTGTACACAATTATTCCTTAAGACCCAGACATCACCGTGACTTCATCAGAGGACTAGCTGTATCGTGACGTGTCTCTGATTCCCTGGAAAGGGAGTAAGTCGAAAAAGGAGACAATGTTCGTGCAGTTCGAAATCTGATGTGAAGTCTGTGCATGGTAGTAGGGGATCTGATCGCTTGATATAGATCATGGATGTCCTGTGTGTTCTGATGGTTCGTAGTCCCGGAATCTCTGGCCAGAGTTGAATAGTGAGGTGATTAGAGAAATGTGTTTCTCTGAATCAATCACGATTGGATTTTCCGAAACCTAGAACGTACGCACAGTTATCAAACTCAACAAGAGATCTCGATTAACCAATATCTCTAGTTTGATCGGGACATATGTATCGGAGGGATCGTACTGTACGCTAACTATATTACAAGGTTCTTGCAGGCACTTCATTTGTATCTAGGGAATTAGTGAAGCGTGGCTGCTAGACGCTCGTCACTGATTCGTTGGGCACCGACTTGTTCGGAGATTAAATAATATGATTATTAATCTAAAACTCTTGGGAGTAGTTGAAATAAGAACAATATGTTGTTCGAATCACAATATGTTGTGAGCCCACGACTAGTTATACACCTGAACCATTGAGGGTCACATTCTCGTGTAAACCGATCCTATAATACGATCATGTATTAATTAACTGTTAATTAAGTACATATAGTCGGAGGTCAATATGATTGAATCCGAGATTCATAATTGTGATTATGAGTTGGAAATAATAATGAGCTAAAGAAAACGGACACGATGGTGTACACTTTCTATTTTGGGAAATTTCCCGATTTAGCAGTACCCCTGAAATGGGCTTTCCGATTTTGTGAAATTGGAAATTTTTATTTTTATCTCATATTGATGAGAAAATTAAAACGAGAAAGAAAATATAATCGTTATATTTTTCGGAGATGAAATTGATTGTCAATTTTGGAGAAACGTATTGACGGCTAATGTATTGGGCCGGCTAAGGTTAATGGATTCGATCCATTAGGGTTTGAGCCCAACAAGCTCCTTTCTTCACCTATAAAAGGAGCTCCATAGGCATGAGAATAAACACACCAAAGTGAAGAGCTCAAAACCCTAGCCTCACTTTTTCTCCTCTCTCCCTCTCGTCCGCCCCCTCGGCCCCTCCCTCGGAGGACCGCCGACAACCGGAGCCGCCGCCTGCCGCCGCCTAGTGCCGCCGCCGGCAGCCGCCTCCCCTCGCCGGAATCCGATTCCGGCACCGTTTTTCCGGCCTGTTTTTCCCGTCGTATTCTCCCTTACGTGTTTTTAGTGCAATACGTAAGTTGGATTACTTATACGAGGTGAAACCTGATTAGACGAGAGACGCCGAAGGAACGCCCGAGCACAGCCCGAGTCGCGCCCGTGCGCTCCAGCCGTGACACACGAGTCCAGCCGAGAGCCCCGCCACTCGCCCGGCTCTCCCCGCACACGACCCGTGCCGTCCCCGCGTCGCATCCGCGCGACTTCCGACGAACCTCGTTTCGTCCGATGAATCCCTGAGGTACTTACGATTAAATTTAGATTTAATTGTTTGCATTAAATGTTTGCGCTATGTACTGTTAATGTTTGCGCTATGGGATTTTAAATTTAATTGTTTGCATTAAATGTTTGCGCTATGTACTGTTAATTGATATAGAAAAATTAATTGTGATTAATTTAAATGTCAATTAAATTCAAATTGATTCGAATTAAATAATATGATTATCTTAATTGTCAATTTGACGGCAAACTGATTATGTGCACATGTTTACGTAATTAATTATATATGTGTAATTAATTAATTTGATTAATTTAATTGCACAATTCAAGTTGATTAGAATTAAATAATATGATTATGTTAATTGTCTGCAAAGTAATTATGTGCGATGTTTAGAAGTTGATTAGAATTAAATAATAAGATTATGTTAATTTTCAATTTGACGCAAATTAATTATGTCGTATGTTTACGTAATTAATTGTAATATATTAATATTAATATAATTGCGCTATAAGTAATATATTAATATGATTAATATAATTGCACTATAAGATTAGAATTAAATAATAAGATTATGTTAATCGTCAATTGCAAATTAATTATGTCGTATGTTTACGTAATTAATTGCAATATATTAATATGATTAATATAATTGCGCTATAAGTAATATATTAATATGATTAATATAATTGCGGAAGTAATTATTTTATATGATAATATAATTGCGCTAGAAATAATTAATTTATATGATAATTAATTTATATGATAAATTTAATTACGCGATTTAATTTATGTAGCATGGGATGCATGAATTAAATATTTAATTATTTGATAATTAAATTAAATGATGGATTATTTATTCTAATTAGATTTGAATTAAGTCAATTAATGCATGTAATATTGAAAATATGATTTTCAATAAAATAAAATAAATATAATGTAAAATGTTTACATTAATGAAAAATGGTTTTTCATAAATTTTTTGTTTTCCGCTGCGTATACATGCACGATCCCCAACAATGCAGCCGTGGGAAACGTACCGGGCAGATGTATCTATTGATCTTGGCAAACACCATGTTCCCACAACATTTATCGACAAAGTGGCATATCGAACAGTGAAACTTGTTAGATTTCCTACGGGCTTGTTTTTCCAGGTTTGTTGTCTTGTCTTACTCCGCTTTTAGCTTTTGGAACTCGTGTGTTGGATGATTTTCTACGAACGATCCGTGCCCTGAAATATGCAAAGCATTAGTGGTATCTTGCTATGAAACAAAATGAATTGTATAATGATTTGTTTGACCTTTGCATTTGTCATTTACATCCTAAACCCGATCGACGACCATCTCCGTCGAGCTCGACAGTCGCGCAACACCAACGTCGTTCATCTTCTCTGGCGAAATGTTTGCGATAATGTTCTAATTATTCTGATTGTTTTCATTGAATAAATGTTAATGCCATTATGCAAATACGATTCGTGAACGAATTCTTGGGCGTGTTGTTCCGATTAGGCTGATCGCCTAACGTTTAGTGCTTTTTCACGACTAAATTTGGATTCTAACGAGTGATAGTAGCAGGGGGATCCGGTGCCGTGTAAGAGGTGTGCTGGGAATGGTAATTTACGCTTCTCAATTTTAGTTTTGAGGATTGTTTTAGTATGAACGAATCGATATAAAAGTGACAAATAGGAACACGAAAGAACCCTTATCTTGTAGTATTGTGTCGCTTGTTTTCCTTCCATTTGTAGTTGCTGCTTTGGGTTTCGGTAAATATGCGATATAACTCTGAGGGTAGTTTAGAATTTGGTTCATGTTCTCCATTATTAGAGGTTGTTTCTCATATCTCAACCCCAGGTCCCTAATAAATATGATGACACAATAGTAATTGTTTAGGCTTTTGTTGTGCTGTGTGTGTGTTTCTTGAATTTTAAGTATATCGGAACTGGCAAATGGAAGGAAAAACACAGACATAACATGGTTTGGTCATCGATAAAATGTTGTTAAGGGTAATCTTAAAACTGTGAATTATTTATCTATTCTTATTATTCAATCCTTGCTGATTTGATTTGATTTAATTTCAGAAAATTTTAACATTGTAACAATGTTTTTCAGGACGGAAAGGTGTTAAAGGAGCACAACCTGGTCCTGTTCTTTCTTGAGTTTACGGCGGATGAAGAAGCGAAGGGCAGGAGAATGCCTCCCGAGTCATCGGCCTCCTCGGGCGAGAGCCAGAGAGCGTCGAGCAAATCGTCGAAAGTCCTGACTCACTCTCGGGTGGCGTCGCTCTCGATTTTCTGGTGATCTTAAAAGCCACGATTTGAGCAGAATGCAGTACTTGAAAGCTGTCATAAGAGAGACACTTCACTTACACCCTTTGGTTCCATTTCTGGCCTGGGTGGTGCGAGAAGACGTTGAGGTCATGGGATACGTGTTTGCAGCCGGGACGATGGTGATACTGAACGCGTGGGGGACCGGGAGGGATCCTAGCAGCTGAGACGAGCCCGAGATTTTTCGGCCGGAGAGGTTTCTCAGCTATATTCTAGTGTCTTTTAATGTTATTCAGTGTCTGGCGTTCAGTATTTTTTAATGTTATTCAGTGTCTTTTAGTGTTATTCAGTGTTATTCAGTGTCTTTTAATGTTATTCAGTGTCTTTTAGTGTTATTCAGTGTTATTCAGTGTCGTTTAATGTTATTCAGTGTCTTTTAATGGTATTCAGTGTCTTTTCATGTTATTCAGTGTTATTCTGTGTTATTCAGTGTCTTTTCATGGTATTCAGTGTCTTTTAATGTTATTCAGTGTTATTTAGTGTTATTCAGTGTCTTTTAATATTATTCAGTGTTATTCAGTGTCTTTTAATGTTATTCAGTGTTATTCAGTGTCTGACATTCAGTGTCTTTTGGAGTGGGTGGATTGAGTAGAAGAAAAAATCTGATATTCAGTGTTTTTTTTTATGGTATTCAGTGTCTGGAACAGGGGTGGGGTGGGGTGGGTTGAGTAAAAATAGATTAAGGGTATTTTAGTACTTCTATATACATTTTTTTGGCCCAATTGGAACAAAAAAGCCTAATTGACACATAAATTGGAATTTGGCCTTATTGGGCAAAAAATATTGAAAATTGGTCTTATTGCCATTTTTCCCTATTTAGGGAAAAATGGCAATAAGACCAATTTTCAACATTTTTTCGACAATAATATTAGTCTCGATATAGGGGTGGGGTGAGGTGGGGTAGGTAAGTGTTTTTATAATATTTAGTGTAAAAATCTGACATTTTGTATTTTTTAATTATATTTAATGTCTTAGGAGTGGGGTGAGTTGAGTTAAAATAGATTAAATGTATTTTTCCTTCAAAGTATATTTTTTAGCCCAACTGCCACAAAAATACTTAATTGACACATTAATTGAAAATTTGTTTTTATTGCTAAAAAAATGTGAGGAAAATGCCTAATTGCCAAATTTTCTTATAAATTATAATTTACGGAGATTGAAATGACGTTATTTAAGGATGGGTATTTGAATGAATAATTTAGGAATTGTTTCCTTCATATACATACAATTTTAAATTCTCCTTTCTTTTATTAAATAATAATGCATTCTTAATTGAGTGATTAAGATTAATATTTATTAATTAATACTTAAGAGGAAATCTTAATTGACCGGTACAGATTTATAATGATGTAATTAACTTGTAATTAAAAAATAAAACGGACGAAATTTAGATGATGATGATGATGTCATGTGAAGATGTCATCATATAGTATGATTTATTTAAATTATTATTTTATTTTTAATTTTTTATTGAGCGGTCGTCTTTGAATTACGCGTGACTATTAATATAATTAGGCATATACTGTTTGTAAACATGATTGAGTGAGTGAGTATATATATAAAGATATATATAGAATTCTTGATTCTTGTTTTCACAATAACACAGAGAGCAATGGATTCTCAAATAGTTTTCCTCCTCCTCTTCATCAATTTTAGCATCGTTTTTTCTGTCTTTTTTCACTTTGTGTGTAGCTCACCCCAACCCGATAATTTTAACATACACCTCCCACTCTACCCCTACATCTCTGGGGTTCATTACCTCTACCTCAGATTCGGCACGCCCCCTGTGACCATGCCCTATGTCATGGACACCAACAACAGCCTCGTGTATTTCCGATGCAGGGTCATGGATTCCAAGAACAACAGTGTCCCCTGCAATTCTACACAATGTAACTGGTTCCACCCAGCTGATCAGAAATGCGACAAATCAGATTGCCCGGATTTCCAGTTGTTTTCGTTGTTGTCCGGAAATCTAACTTTTCCAGAAATGAGTTTCGACAATTTCATCGTCGGATGTTCCAATGATCACATGCCGATGGACATCGCCGGGTTCGGGCGAGCCCCTTACTCGTTGCCTGCTCAGATGGAGCTCGACAGCTTTTCCTATTGTATGCTCTCTCACGATTTCGACACCGACAGAACCACCAGTGGTGATTTAGTACTCACGAAGGGGGGACGAGGAGGCTCTATTAATGGTTCCGAAATCGTGCACTACACTCCACTCATCCCAAATCCAGAATCAAGCCCAGACTATTATTACGTGAGGCTGCAGAATATCAAGGTGGGGAATGTGACCATCACAGTGCCGGACGAATACCAAGTTCCAGATGTCGACGGCAACGGCGGAACCATAGTGAATTCTGGGACACCCTACAACTTCATGAATGAGGCGGTGTTTAATGTGGTCGCTGATGAATTCGAGAGGCAAGTCACAAGGAAGAATAGCAATAACATTAGAAACATATATGCTGAGGGTGACAATGCTGACAATGCTACAGGTTTTGGGTTGTGTTTTAACATTGCGTCGTTCGATGATATACCGAAACTGAGCTTGAATTTCGACGGAGGTGCGGTTATGGATCTGCCATTGGGGAATTACTTTAAACTCATTTCAGATATTCATGAGCTGCCTTACCTTGTTTGCATGATGACGGAGACTGGTTCCCTGCCACTTGGAGGCCCTACAATAACTCTGGGCAATTACGTCCAGCAGAATTTCTACATCCACTTTGATTTGAAAAATAATCGTCTCGGATTACTTAATCATACATGCACCCAAATATAGCAGATTAATCACTATTAATATTTTCTTGTCCTAATTATATATCTATGCTCCTTTTGCAATTGTTGTTGTTGTTGTTGTTCGGTTTGTTGATTAGATTTTTCAAAATAAATGTTATTTTCCATCATAATTTTCTTATCTTTTGAGCTCAATAGTCATGTAACTCATGTTCTTCTCAATTTGCATAGGATTTTTCCCTTCCTAATTTCTTTCATATTTTATGGGTACATTGGTTATAATGGATATTGTTATGATTATATTTCATTGTAATTATTTACGTTATCATTTAAGGATAAGTTTAAAAAAAATGCATTATTTCAAAAATAATTAACATTGATAATTTAAGATGAGTCAAAAGAAAAACGAGGAGTTTGGGCTCAAGAAGTGGTAATTAATGTAGTGATGTAAGTATAATTCCTTGACAATGCAGGTTTGAACTTCAAATATAATAATTTTTTATTAAAATATTATTGAGTTTGAACGAATGAATAATTTAGGAACAATTTTAAAATTTCCCTTCTTCTATTAATTAATAATAATGATTAAGATTAATATTTATTAATTAATAATTATGAGGAAATCTAATTGACCTGTAAAGATTTATAATGATGTAATTAACTTGTAATTACAAAAATAAAACGGACGCAATATAGATGACGATGATGATGTCATCATACCAGTATGATTTATTTAAATTAATGTTTTATTTTTATTTTTTGATTGAGCGGTTAGTTACAAGTCTAGTCGTCTTTGTATTACGCGTGATTAAATTAAATTATACCGTACACTATTAATATAATGAGGTATATACTGTTTGTAAACATGAATGAGTGAGTGAGTATAGATATATAGACTTTGAATTACGCGTGATTAAATTAAATTATAATGTACACTATTAATATAATGGGTTATATACTGTTTGTAAACATGAATGAGTGAGTGAGTGAGTATAGATGTTCGAAAATATTCAATCCGTTTACATGTTTTTCTAAAAAAATATTTCAACCCTATAATAGTCCGGTATCACGAAACTTCTTTTAAAATAAAACAATACTTCTTTGGCGTAAAAACAAGTATACTATATTGTTACGAAATAATTATAATACTTGATAATTATGTACCTATTATTTATCATGTATATGTATCTTTAATTTCTGTTGTATCTTTGTATATTTATTTGGCTTCTACATCAGTAATATAATTCATTCAATTCTTCAAATATCAACTCTCTCATGGTATCAGGCTTACCATCGAAAAATCCTATTTTTTTCCCTTTGTTACGAGCTGGTCCCCCTCTTCATAAAACTCATTATTTTGATTCATAATCACTTATTGCATTAAATATGACCATGTTACGTCATTTCATATTTATCAGTCGATAATATTAGATCCAACAGAGGAAATTAAAATGATAAAAATAGAGAACAAAATTGGCAGAAGCTATACATAAAAGAATTAGCAATACAAAATTGTTCCTTTTTTCAATTCTTTTGTATCCAATTGAGATACATTAACCTGACCAGCGCGCACCCTCCTCGCCAAATCCTGACAATCGACAATCAAATTGAACGTGATTGCCTCAATCAAGAATAACATTTCAATCTCCTCCTTTAGGGCATCCTGAATTATACTATAAACTTACCAGCATTAATCTCATTCATAACCCTTTTCACATGCTCGTCTGGCTTTATGTCAACAATCAGAGTCTGAACAATCTCATACCCAAAGGCAGGCATAGCCTGCAAATAGCAGAAAAAAATATATTACCAAAGCTCTCATCCACTCTAAATCTTACAAATATAATTTTTTATGGACTTACCTGTCCCAGAAGTAGCTCAGCAATCACACAACCATCAAACCATCAGACCAAATGTCAATAGCAGAAGTGTACTCTGTTGCTCCAAAAATAAGTTCAGGTGCTCTATAATACCTAGAGCATATATAAGAGATATTGGGCTCTCCTTTAACCTGACAAAAATAATTGATCACTATAGTCAGCATCGATTTTATCAAATACAACTCTCCTCCGTGAATAATAATTCTACATACCAAAACTTTGGCACTTCCAAAATCACATAAATTGACCTGGTGGGTATGAGGATTCACCTGCATGATGTCATCACTTTTATTAGCTATTTGAAGAACCAAGTAAAGATTAAAAAGCTGATGCACAATTAATATTACCTCGCGCTAGGCATATCTTATACCTCGAGAATTATGTGTAGGTGCTAACAAAATTACAAAATGCAGTAAACAATATTAACACGGACTTACCAACAAATTTTGAGGCTTTATGTTCATATGACATACTCGAATACTGTTTGCACAAAAAGTTTATTTATTTATTTACCGAAAAAACCTACGAAAGTAGATTCCCCGGGTCGATCTCTCGAGGAGTAATACTATCGGCACGTGTATTTCATCGTGTTTTTGTGTTTAGTTCGAGTTTTTAAAAAAGAGATAAGAAAACAAATACTAACAACTAAAGGAGGGTTTTCAAATGATCAATTAAGCTAGAATCAAAGTAGCAAACAATTAAAACATGTAATAAATGGAAAAATGAAGTCAAAAGTGAGAGAGGTTGGGGAGTTAGGTTCCTTTGCTTTCGGAGGATGGGTCGACACACAAATAAACCTTTGATTTTCACAAAAATGAGGTCGTTTAGGTACGATCGCGTCGTCCACTAGTGATACACCTCGAGGAGGTCCTCAACACGAGACGACATTGAACCGTAACTAAACATTGCTCGACACAAGCACGTGATCCACTAGTGATGTGCCCCGAAGAGGATATTCAACACGGGACCCCACAACTTGCACCCAGCAATTCCACAATTTATAAACGAGGTCGTTTAGGTACGACCGCGTCGTCCACTAGTGATACACCTCGGAGAGGTCCTCAACACGAGACGACCTTGAGTCGAACCTAAACGTCTCTCGACTCGAGTGCGTAGCCCACTAGTGATGTTCCTCAGAGAGAATATTCAACACGAGGCCCCACGACTCGAACCGATTGACTCCTCGATTCATTTAAAACCCTCGAAACATTGTCAACCCAATCCCTAAGCAAAGTATTTTTTATTGATTATAATTGTATTTTAAATATAATAATTTGTTTGGTAATGCTTTTTGTATTTTTTTTTCTTCAGTTTTTGAATTTTTTTTGTCTTTTAAAGATTATTTTTTTTAAGACCTTTTGTATTTCTTACTTTTTTTTTGAAGGTTTATTTATAAGTAAAAGACTATGCAAATCGAACGATCAAAAGATCGAAACATTGGATTGCAAAAGATTTAAATAGAATCAAGTTTAATAAGTTTAAAAGTATTTTGCGTTAATAATTTATTTATCTTTTATTTTATAATGTAATTTATAATATTTTATGTAACTCACAATTATTATTTTAATAAAATTTATAATATTTCTATTTAATTTTATTCTAATTTTATTTATGTTGTAACTTACGCCCGTATTTTTATTTAATCCTTATAATATATAATTCAACTAACCATATATTTTAAACTTTTGATTAATTTGTGTTCACATTTATTAAAATTAAGAATTTTGTTCACACCAATATTTATTAATATTTAATCTTAATCAATTTATTAACTGAATATTAAATACGTAATTAATATATAAATAATAATATTTATATTTTTTTTATTCTCTTACCATTTGATTTTATATAATTTATAAATAATAATATTTATATTTTTCTTATTCTCTTACCATTTGATTTTATATAATTTATCTTATAAACTCTTTAATTATAGTAAAGATTGATTTGAAAAATTCAAATTATTAAATAAATTATTTTTTAATATCTTCACTTTATTCTTTATTTATCATTTATTATTTATTTATTTACTTTATCATATAAATCTTAATAGATAATAGTATTATTAAGTTGCATTTAATTTAATTTACCCTATTCTATTTTCATTAGTCAATTAAATTATAAATTTTCAACCAAAATATCCCGATTTGATTATATAATTTGCTATTTTTATTCAATTAATTTTCAAAAATTATAGAAAACTTAATTTTATTTTACCCTTATAAAAAATCTTCATCTTATACTCATTCTATAAATTATTTTTTCTAATATGATTATGATTTAATTATGTATTAACATTTTTGATAATACATTATTGTTATTATCATCATCATTAATAATTATTTTTATAATTAAGAATATCAATTTTCTAAAAAGATGTTTGATTTTTATTCAATTAATTTTCAAAAATTATAGAAAACTTAATTCAATTTTACCTCTATAAAAAGTCTTAATCTTTTACTTATTCTCAACTTCGATAAATTATTTTTTTCTAATATGATTATGATTTAATTATGTATTAACATTTTTGATAATACATTATTGTTATTATCATCATCATTAATAATAATATCAATTTTCTAAAAAGAACGCGGAGAATATGTTTGATTAAATGCATTCGGTTGAGTTCTTAAATACCAACAATTGTTCCAAACTATCAAACCAACTTGAAGGTTGGTATTATTATAAACTTTTTTATTAAAATCTAAATATATTAATGAATATAGTAATATATATATATATATATATATATATATATATATATATATATATATATATATATTGAGTGAGTTGGTATGTAGACTTATTTTTCTTTAAACAACAATTTATATAGTCATGGTATATAGTTTTTGATACATGAACGTATTAGGTTGGGGTGACGTTATACTATTGCGGAATATGGATGCCTCTTTCGGATTATGCAATGGTACTAGGATGGTTGTAACATTACTTCATAATTATATTATCCACGGGAAAGTATTAAGAGGAAATAATTATGGAGAAATTCTTTATGATATGTATGCATGACTATTAATAAGAGTCAAGGTCAGTTTGACAGATAATTGAATATTTTTGAAAAAGCCAGTATTTACGCACGATCAATTGTAGTTGTTTAGAGTAACCAACACGACTGTGTTGAAGCTTCTGTTTTGTGACCAGCGTGGTCGTCTTATGAATAGAACAAATGTAGTCTATAACGAAATATTCCATAATTTGTAATATGAATGTAATTTTTTCTATTGTATTATTTCAATTAGATCATTCACTTAATATTTATTTGTCGATTATCAATATCTACCTCTAATATTAAGCAGAAAGAGCACTACTTAACAAATAGTTGAATTAAATACACTAGTTAGTACTAATTTCTTGTTTGAAATACTTTTTAACTTCTTTTTTTCTTATTAAAAAGTAAAATAAAAATGGTTTTTTTAAATTAAAAAGTATCAGTAATTTTGAGTTAAAAAAAAAAGTTAACAAGGTAAATTGTATTTTAAAATTAATATAAAATATTTCAAAAAGTAAGCTAAAAAAAAGAGTTTGTATTTTAAAGTTAATATAAAATATTTCAAAAAGTAAGCGCATATACTTTTATTAGACATATGAGAAATATAAATTTAATAATAAATATTTATTAATATTATAATAAACAAATTTTTTTATAAATATTTAAAACTACTAAAAGTTTAATCAAAAAATAATAAATTATAATTTAATTGAATATTTAAATGATTTTTATAATAATTTATTGAAATAGATAGAATTTTAATTAAAAAATTAACAAAAAATAGTGTTGATTATCCAATTTCTTTAATATTTGTATGTATGTACGTCCCCGATGACGATGATGATGATGATTTATTTAAATTAATGTTTTATTTTTATTTTTTAATTGAGCGGTTAATTACAAGTCGAGTCGAGTCGTCTTTGAATTACGCGTGACTATTAATATAATTAGGTATATACTGTTTGTAAACATGAATGAGTGAGTAGATATATATATATATAATTCTTGATTCTTGTTTTCATAATAACCCAAAGAGCAATGGATTCTCAAATAGTTTTCCTCCTCCTCATCAATATCAGCATCATTTTTTCTGTCTTTCACTTTGTGTGTAGCGATAATTTCAACATACACCTCCCTCTCTACCCCATAAGCTCTGGGGCTCACTACCTCTACCTCAGCTTCGGAACGCCCCCGCAGGCCTTGCCCTTTTTCATGGACACCGGCAACAGCCTCGTGTATTTCCAATGCACCGACGACTCTTTATTGGGATCCATGAACAACAGTTTCCCCTGCAATTCTACACAATGTAACTGGTTCCACCCTCATCAGAAATGCGAGCTCAAATCAGATTGCCCGCGGGATTTCCAGTTAACGTCGGAGGTAATAATTTTGCTTTCGTTGTTGTCCGAAAATCTAACTTTCCCAGAAACGAGTTTCGGCAATTTCATCGCCGGATGCACCAATGACTATCATCCTGACATGCTGCTGCGCATCGCCGGGTTCGGGCGTGCCCCTTACTCGTTGCCAGCTCAGATGGAGCTCGACGCCTTCTCCTATTGTATGCTCTCTCACGATCTTTACGACGACACAACTACCAGTAGTGATTTAGTACTCACCACAAAGGGAGGATCAGGAGGAGGAGGAGGAGGAGGCTATAATGTTTCCACCGCGAACGTATTGATATTTTGGGGATTGAGAGAACAAATAAGGAAATAATAAAAGCTTCTAGTATTAAATTCAAGATATATTTCTTGGGAATTGTGCTTGTCCTTTACAAATGAGGAAATTCGACTATATATAGTACACAGACTAGGGTTTCTATACATGGGCTTGGGCCTAGATTACATGGGCTTTTCTATGGATAATTACATGCATTACCCCTTATTCTAGGGGTAGATTCCCCTTATACCCCCTGTAATGAGATACCCTCTTTTGCCCCTGATCCGGTCTAACTTGAACGTTGCTTCTGCCCGCTAATCCGTTACCCAGGCAGCCTTGGAATGAGCTGAAAAATCGCCAGTCTTGGCGACCAAATCCCGCTCGCTTCTTTGTCGACATGCGAACAGAAAGGAGAGGGATTCCAACACTGTATTCCGGGGAGGTTCCTACGGACAGAAAAGTCATGAAGTGGTTAAAGATGTCCGCGGTGCACCCGTACTGGTGGTGTCCGATGATGTTAGGCCTCCGCGTCATGATGACCGCATGTGGTCGTTTGTTAGGTGTCTGGGTTTCCTCGTTAATTAGGCTATCTCCTATCAGGCCCGGACTTGGGCCGTAATCCGATCACGAAGGATTTAGCGAAAATGGGGAACAACAAATGCCCCCCGGGGATAACTGTTTCACGGAGTTGAAATATTATGCCCGGCGAAAGTGGACCGTTTCGCCCCCTGAGTCGGTCGGCTCAAGTTTCAAAAGCCGCCGGTTTATGGAATTTGAAAAGTTTCTGCCTTGGTACCAGTGCAAACGTCTCTTCGAATGTCAGAGATTTTGAATTTTGAATTTTGTATTTCAAAATTTCTGCCGCCAAACCTTCCTATATATATGAGAGGTGGGATACTTGGGAATAATTTTGGCCAACTCTCGCAAGAATCTCGTGCGATCTGATCTTCTGCTTCCGTCCTCTCTTGTTCGGGTACGCATCATCTACCTCTATTGTTTCTTTATATTAGATTCTTGCTTGCGGGCGCGGACTCTTAGATCTCCTAGGTTTCACAAATATACCCTTGTCCGTGATTTTATTAAAGAATCTCGCTTTGGTCGATGTCTAGTGAATCCTCGACTCCCGAATACGACTCTGATTACATCCAGACCGTGATTCTCCCCGCGTTTGTTGACATCCCGAGGACTTTATCTCCTCTGTCCTCAGACTTATTAGCTTTGCCCGAACAGTTTCCGTCTACTAGCGTGATGGACCCATTCCCGTTATCTAAAGATGAAGAGATCGACTGGTTCTCAGAGACTGTGCATCCCGACTTTGAACTGTTCGCAAAACTGGTCGCTAGCTTTCGGGGCCCTCCAGTTGAATTTTCTTATGAAACCTATCTTGCCAATCATCCTTACGTGTACGTGCCCCGTACAGATCTCCCGACTGAGGCGCCACCACCCAGCGCTTTTAAAGCCGGTGTTCGCGAAAGAACAATGGTCGATGCGGACCTTCAATTGCGGAGAACAGAATGGGAGGTCCCTTCTGACGTCCACCTGTATTGTCCGAACAAGTTTGACCGGGCTGATCGTCCCCCTGAGGGAATGGTCGCCATAAACTATGACATGATGCGAAGCGGTCTCCGATTTCCCATTCATGATACCCTTGCCCGAGCAGTTCTTGAGTGGGGTGTTGCTCCTATGCAACTAACTCCAAACTCTTGGCTCTTATTAATCTCTCTATCCACTCTCTTCGGACATTACGGGTTATACAGAGGGTTACTTCCCGTAGAATTTACTACTTTATTGGTCCGCCAGGCGGTGAGAACTAGCGGCGATCACTATTTGAAATCCCGACAGAGCATCATCTTGGACCTGCCGGAAAAAAGAGAGTCGTGGTGGAATGAGTGGTTTTTTGTGGGCGGAGCATGGAATTCGATCAACTATCGGCTGAGTGCCGAATACCAGATTCCTCGCACCCGTTAGTAAAAATTTTGTATTTCCTTTGGTAGTGTTTTATATTAGTTATTATTCGTTCCGACTATTATTTTATCCTTCCTAGGACCCCAACCTCCTCTCTTAGCGGACATGAGTTGGGACTTCCTGGTCGTGTTGGAAAGAATATTGGGCATGCCCGATGATTGGTTGATGTTCGGGCAATGGATCAGTGCTGATCGCATCCGTTCGTCACGTTTTATTAGTATTCCTCAAAATGCTGAAAATGATTATATTAGTGAGTCCGTGCCCTTGCGTTGTAACGAGTCGTTTTACAAACTTGTTTTATTTTTTCCTGGTATATTTTCGCTATAACGGTGTTCGAAATTTTGTAGTCCGCAGATATCCTCGATACAAGTATCCTCCAACTGGAGCCAGTTTGGAAGACATGAACGGTCGTCTGTCTGCGCTGCTCGGGAGCAAGAAAAGCTCGAGAGACGAGAAGAAAAAAGAGGCGGTCGCGAAAGTGGCAGGCGTGGCGTCCGAGAAACTTACGAGGAAAAGGAAAAATCGGAAAGATCCTTCTCCGCCTGCGGACAAACATCACCGGGCTAGCATGGAAACATCTTCTTCGCCGATCCTCTCGGACGACTACGAGTCTGCTCGTGATGAAACCCCTCGGCATACCATGATCTCCCCTCCGACGAGTTCGAAAGAAACTGAGACCGCGTCGCAGCATAATCCTGACGTTACTTTGGCCTTCAACCCGGCCTCGTACACGGCGAGCAGCTCGCGACTCCCGACCATGTAAGTGTTTTGGGGATCGCCCCTAATTCCAAAGTTTATGATTTTTCCAATTTCGTGGTTAAAAAGTTGTGATTTCAGTTTCAGGCCGGGGGATACAGATTTTTCGGACTTCTTGAAGTCTTTTGAATCAGCCAGACTCCCCCCGTCTCTGGATAATGTTCCTGATCGCATCAAGAAAGCGATCGATGGGGTTCCTCGCGACTGGTGCAAACATCCTGAATATATCCGCCAGCATCCCAAAGAGACGGGTTATTTGACTATGATCGCGGCATCTAGGCTCTCCTTCCTGATATACTCCCTGCTCGGGGCTGTGGAGAGTGCATCTCAAGTGCCGGAGGCAGCTCCTTCCTCGCTCAAAGAAGAGTATGACAAGATGATGGCTGTGATCGGCAAAACAAAAGAGCTCCATCGCTTAGAGGTTGAAAAAACCAAGCAACTGGAGGATGAGTCCAAAAATGCCAAGTCTGAGGTGGCTCGTCTCGAAAAAATCGTGGTCGGGTTGAGGGCCGAAATTGAGGCCTCCGTCAAGAGGGAGAGCGAGCACGAGGAGAATTTTCGGGAAGTGCAACGCGAGCTGGATTCTGTTCGGGCTGATCTTGCGGACAAGACGCAAACTGGAGAGTCTGCTTTGGCCGCTTTGAAGGAAAAAGATGAGGCGATCAAGGCGTTGGAAAAAGAAGTTGAAACATTCCGGGTGGCCAATAAGAAGAGAGAGGAGAATCCGGCCACCAATCTGATCAAGTATGGGGACTGGATCTACTGTTGTGCCTTCTTCGACTGCCTGCGAGGCCTGATCCAGAGCGGACAGAAGGTCGACGCCCTGGTGGACAGTCTCAAGAAATTTGTCGGGGAAAATGAGATCCACCCGGACCTCCCCGTTGAGGCTCTGGACTTAAGCGAGGACATGGGTCTTGACCTCGCGTGGTGGCCGAACGAGGGTCAGTTGTGTCGTCCCCTTAAGAAACAAACTCCGATTGCACAAGAAGGTGATAAGAAAATCGACGAAGTTTCAAAAGATCTTAATGCGGGCGAGGACTCGGGCGCTTCTGGTCGTGATGCTTGAGAAGGCTTTAAATATTTTCCTCTGATTACCTGTTTTCCTGGCACTTTTATTTGAACAATGTCTATTATGTTGCGTTTTTCAGTTTGTGACTCGAAACTTATATTTGATATTTATGGATCTTAATTTGCCGTTGGGCTGTTTTATTTCCTGTTCGCGGTAGCGTACCATTTTTCGTATTCGCGAAGTTACTCATTTCGGTCCGCGATCAGGGCGCGGACCGAAATGCCCCAGTGTTCGGGTATCCGTGTTCGGTTTCGTATTTTTCTTACTTTGCGAGAATGCTAATTGTTACGATTTCAAACGTCAAATCGTCATTAATACGCGTGAGGGACACGACGCGACTTTCCATGTGCCAGTTGCACCAAACGAGGTTCTGCGCATCTGACAGATGCTCTTTGCGTCGGTTCAGGTCTCCTGAAATACCTTTTCAGGGAAACAGTGTCGATTCCATTTCCCTAGGTGATAGAAAAATCGCATCTATAAATACCAGTTCTTCCTTCATTCATTTTCACTCCACCGATCTCAAAACCGCTAAAATAAACTTATCCGTTCGCTGAAACATGGCTCGAGTGTCTGCCAAATCCGATGGTTCTTGCCGCGTGGATCTTCTCTTCTCCACCAGGTGGCATAGCAAGAAACTCCCGCTGCCGCCCGTCTTCACCGATTTGATCGGGGTGCGCCTAGGCTACTTCGTCCTCCTGACTGATGTGAGGCGGAAACTCTGGGTGTTCGAGTTGAAGCGCCGTCATGGCTTCATCTCGGTGTTCGGGTCCGGCTGGGAGGAGTCCGTTAGGGAGTCGCGTATCCGCCATGGGTGGCATGCTCGCTTCCTCTACCACCCGACCGACGGGTTCTCCGTCCGGGTGTTCGACTCGGAGTTTCTGCTAGTGGTCGACCCGGACTTCCATTGAAGATCTTTCTTTATCCCGCTCTTGTTTTATTTATTTTCTGCTTATCTTTTGTAATCCCGGCTCTGCCCGGACGTTTTTATGAATGGAACTTTCTTTTTCCCTCCTTGTTTGGATTGTCTTCTTTTTGTTGTTCATTCTGTTAACTCATGAATGGTGTTAGAAAGTTAGCGTGCACCTAATCAAACGTACGTAAACGATTTAAGCAACGGTCGCCTTGAATGCCCGCGCAAATAATTTGGAAATTTGAACTTAGATCGACGATTTTCACAACTTCAAATCTTCAACCCTCTGGAGGTTCCTCGTTTTTGTCGCCCGAGTGGTCGGACAGTCCATTGCCTGTCCGGCTCGGCGACCTCCGAAAAGTAAGGATTTGTCCTTATCTTTTTTCTGGAGTCTTTTTATTTTTGTCGCCCGAGTGGTCGGACAGTCCATCGCCTGTCCGGCTCGGCGACCTCCGAAAAGTAAGGATTTGTCCTTATCTTTTTTCTGGAGTCTTTTTATTTTTGTCGCCCGAGTGGTCGGACAGTCCATCGCCTGTCCGGCTCGGCGACCTCCGAAAAGTAAGGATTTGTCCTTATCTTTTTTCTGGAGTCTTTTTATTTTTGTCGCCCGAGTGGTCGGACAGCCCATCGCCTGTCCGGCTCGGCGACCTCCGAAAAGTAAGGATTTGTCCTTATCTTTTTTCTGGAGTCTTTTTATTTTTGTCGCCCGAGTGGTCGGACAGTCCATCGCCTGTCCGGCTCGGCGACCTCCGAAAAGTAAGGATTTGCAGTTTCATAAATGAAAAAGGAAAAGTGGTCGTTTTTATTTCTCAAATCGAAACAAACGTTCTCATGCCGAAATATTACATTGGTCGGTTTACTGAAAATATTTCTTCAAGTACAAAGCATTCCACAGATATTGGTCAGCCACTCCGTTTAGGTGTTCGAGCTCGTAAGCACCATTCTGCACATGTTTTCTGACCCGCATTGGTCCTTCCCAATTTGGGCCTAACGCCCCATTGCTCGGGCCCATTATCTGTTTCAACACCAAATCTCCGGGCATGAATTTCCGAACTTTTACTTTGGAGTTAAAGAACCTTTCTGCTTTCTGTTTTGATGCTACGTTCCTATGAACAGAATTCAGCCTTTTTTCCTCTAAGAAATCCAATTCTAACCGCAGAGCCTGGTCGTTATTATCATTTATTTCCTGGGAAGTCCTGTAGCTAGGGACTTCGATTTCGGAAGGGATCACAGCCTCCGCACCATACGCCAAAGCAAATGGGGTTTCCCCCGTGGCGGCCTTACTGGTCGTTCTATACGACCATAACACATCGGGCAGTTCCGCCGCCCATCTCCCTTGTCTTTCTTCTATTCTGGCTTTAATAGTATGTTTCAGAATTTTATTAACTGCCTCCACCTATCCGTTTGTCTGGGGGTGGTAGGGTGTAGAAAAAGCTTTTTTGATCTTCTATTTATCGAAAAACTCCATTATCTCCTGTCCGTCGAATTGCTTCCCGTTATCCGATGTGATCGTATGCGGGATCCCGAATCGACAAATGATGTTTTTCCAAATGAAACGAATGATGG
This sequence comes from Euphrasia confusa, assembly GCA_954870475.1. Classification (NCBI taxonomy): domain Eukaryota; kingdom Viridiplantae; phylum Streptophyta; class Magnoliopsida; order Lamiales; family Orobanchaceae; genus Euphrasia; species Euphrasia confusa. The sequence continues at coordinate 4,383,873 of OX940955.1, read as the reverse complement.
CTCTCTGATCGATTGTCTTTAATGGTTCTGCTTCGGCCCATTTGGTGAAGTAATCCACGGCCACCACTGCATACTTTACCCCTCCCGGCCCCGCGGGTAGTGGGCCGATGAGGTCAATTCCCCATGAGGCAAAAGGCCACGGGCTATAAATTGAGTTAAGATACTCAGGCTGTGTTCGGATGATGGGAGCAGTGATCTGGCACCGATGACATTTTCTCGCGTAGCGGATCGCGTCTTTCCTTAGTGTGGGCCAATAATAACCTTGGCGGGCAGTTTTGTGCGCTAGCGATTGCCCGCCTGCATGGTTTCCACATACCCCGTCGTGTATCTCGCTGAAAATTCTCTGCCCTTCTAAAGGCGTTACGCACTTCAGAAGTGGTAAGAAAACGCTCTGCCGGTATAAAACGTCTCCGATCAAAGTGTATCTAGCCGACCGGATCCTCAATTGTCTGGCTTCCACTTTGTCTTCGGGTTGCTCTCCAGTGGTTAAGTACGCCTTTATGGGGTCCATCCAACTTTATCCCCGGTCGATTATCATCAGGTCTTGTTTTTCTTCTATGGCCGAACTCGCCTGACTTGTGATAATGACATTTGTTATGTCCGCGACTCCTTCAGATGAAGCTAACTTCGAGAGAGCATCTGCTTGCGAGTTTTGTTCCCGGGGGATCTGCTCGATGAAGATCTTGGGGAATTTTTCGCATAAGGCCAAAACGTGCTCGTAATACTTCTCCATCCTCTCGCACCTTGTCTCGTATTCGCCTTTAATCTGGTTTACCACTAACAGGGAGTCCATGAAGATATGAACATGTTGTGCTCCTACCGCCAGTGTTAGGTTTAGACCCGCAATCAAAGCCTCGTACTCCGCTTCGTTGTTGGTCGCCGCGAACTCGAATTTGATGGCGTGCGCGAAAGATTGCCCCTCGGGCCCAATTAGCGCTATTCCAGCCCCGGCATGGGAACTGTTCGACGATCCGTCCACGTACAATTTCCACGGCGGGAAATCGCTCGTGGGGACAATCTTCGGGAAAGTTAACTCTACGATAAAATCGGCTAGGACCTGTCCTTTGATTGCGGTGCGGGGAGCATAAGTGATATCATATTGCCCGACCTCCAGACTCCATTTTAATAACCTCCCGCTCGTATCTGGCCTTTGCAGGACCTGTCTCAGGGGCATGGTGGTCAAGACTTCTACCGGGTGGTCGAAGAAATATGGTCGGAGTTTCCGGACACTCATGACTAACGCATAAGCCAACTTTTCCAGGGGGGTATATCTGGTCTCCGCGTCATGGAGTGCCTGGCTGACAAAATAAATGGGATGGTGAATCTGCCCTTCTGCTCGTACGAGCACCGAACTCAGGGCGTGTTCGGACGCTGCTAGGTATAGAAAGAGCTTCTCCCCGGGCAAAGGCTTAGATAAGATTTTGGGATCTCTCAAATGCTCTTTTAGTTTTTCAAACGCTTCTTGACTTTCCCTTCCCCATTGGAATTTTTTATTCTTAATGGCCTTAAAGAAAGGCCTGCTCTTATCCCCTAGTCGGGGGACAAACCTGCTTAACGCCGCCAAGCATCCTGTCAACTTTTGCACGTCCCTCAAACATCTGGGCTCCCTCAGATTTATGATCGCATCAATCTTTTCGGGGTTTGCTTCTATTCCCCGCTGGTGGACTATGTGTCCCAAAAACTTCGTAGCATATACCCCGGAATGGCACTTTTTCGGATTCAACTTCATATTATAAGCTTTCAAGATCGCGAACGCCGTAGACAGATCTCTCACGTGATCTTCCTCGCTTTTGCTCTTGATGATGATATCATCCACGTACACTTCCATCGTGTCCCCGATCTGTTCGGCGAACATCTTGTTGACTAGTCGCTGATAAGTCGCTCCCGCATTTTTTAAACCAAAAGGCATCCGCTTCCAGCACAAAATGCCCTTATCAGTGTAGAAAGACGTGCATTCCATGTCTTCTGCGGCCATGGGGATTTGATGATATCCCGCATAACAGTCACAATTTGAAAATATCGCGTGCCCGGCAACGCTATCAATCAGGTGGTCTATATGCGGGAGGGGGAAATAATCTTTCGGGCAAGTGACGACGCGAAAACCTTGTCGTGGAAGCTAACGCGGCCAAAATAAATTTATAAAGATTCCTAAACTCAACACAAGATAGCAAGTGGTAAGTATAGGGTCGATCCCACGAGGAAGCAATTGCAATTTAGTTAATCTCGGCTTTGCCCAAATAGTGTCACAATAAAAAGGTTTTAAGTTTGGTTGCTGAGTCACAGCGTTTAATCAAACTACCAACTAACAGAAACAATTAAACTAATTAACCCAAACTAACATGCAGAAATAATAAACTAAACACTTTGACCAAACTGTAAACAGAAAAGTAATTAATCAAACTGAAATCAAATAAGAGAAAATAGGCTTCTGGGCTTTGGCTTCTCTCTGGGTTCTCTGGGCAAACTACCGATCCCTGGCACTTATGGTTTTAACTGATGGTTTGTCAATCGGTTATAGGATGTCTAACAAAGTGAAAGCAGTCCTATTAAGTCACGCCTACAGTCACCCCACCCCAATCCGTCCTTACTGGGTAAAGAAAGGCAAGGTATACTTATGCCTAATCCCCTGAGCCTAGACAATTCGATACCTATGTGGTCGCATGGATCTAGTTTGCCCAAACTCGCATTACTCTCTCGACGAACCTAATTCGGCCAATAGCATGTCCGGAAATCCGAATCATACGACCGCTACTCCAACACGTTCTAGCGCTATGCCCGTAGTACAACAAGATACTATGACTCGGTTTGATCAATCGCCAGTATCTCAAAGTGTAAGGGTTTCCTAACGACCAAATTAGTCCGCCCAAACCTGCAAGAATAAAGTTATTCCTCAACTGTGTAATCGGGAACAAACCCCAGGCAGTTAACTAAGCCCTATCAACCTCATGGTTCTATCTTAGCCCAGAGTCCCCGTTGATCCGCCTTTGCCCAGTCGCCCTGCAAGTTTAGCTACTCATACTCAAAGAGATAAAACAAGAAATAAATTGGAAATCGAAACTGAAATTCATATTAACTAAAATCTGAAATCGTTCAACTGAAATAGCAAAAACAAAGTAATAAAAACATAAAGCAATAAATTGTTTTAATGCCCGAAGGCTCGATCAACTTCAAAAAAAACAAAACAACTTGGCCGGAAATCTCCAAACTTCAATCGTCGGCGGCTGCTTCGTGAACGGGGTCGGAATTCTGTGTCCTCTTCTTCTCCAGGTTCTCTTCCTTATATAGGCGTGAATTAGGGTTGCGGAATCGCAGTTGCATGAGCCGCTGCATGGGCTTCCTTTTCCAGGCGCCGCTAAGTACTTTCCATCTTTAGCTCCAGCCGCCTTTGACTTTGCCCGCTGGCAATCCGCTTCCCAAACTCTCTTCAGGTATTCTTCTCCTCCACAGGTGAACGGACCAGGCACGGTACTTAGTAGTCGATTTGGGTCTTCTGCTTCATGACTCAACCCCAAGTGGTTTGACTTGCCTGTTAGGCCATCTTTGCTCAGTCACTACACACTCCAAATCGCTGTTTGCCCAAAGAAGGGGTTTTCCTTGCCTCTTTTGCCCAGTGCGCCACCTGTTACCTGTTTGCCTGCATACCCTGACCAAACACTCTACTGTGCCCTCCCAGACACATAAAATAGACTCAAACTGACTCTAAAAGGGGCTCAAGATGAGCAAATAAAATGGCTCATCAAACCGCACACACTTGCAATACGCTTGTCCTCAAGCGTGGGGTTTGACTCACCGGACTCAAGACCAAAGTAAAAGAAATCAAGATAGAGGGGGAAACAAAATAATAGAGACTCAAAGGACTTTAGCATGATTACAGAATATAAAATAGGCAAAGCAAATACAGGCAAGTCAAAATTCAAGTTAGAAACATAAAAATTCGGTCAAGAGTCTATACTAGGGCTTGGGGTCACACCCTCACAAATGTATCTCTCTTTTCAGTGGATGGGTATAATGTCACTCTTTTTCTGTTGTGAATCTACTTTGCCCAAATTTTGACAGTTTGCTGATCAAGTTATTCTGACTAAGTGGGGGGTCTCATCATAGGGGCTTTTATTGGGTTGTAATGTAGGCTCTCTAGGTGGATTTTGAGGAGTAGGCACAGTTTGGGTAGAGGGCTCAGTGACTAGCCTATTCTCTACCACTTTGCCCCTTTTCTTACGGGCCTTAGCACACAACCAATTTATTACTCTTTTTTTTCTTTTCTTTTTCTATTTTTCTCTTTTTTTTTCTTTTTTTTTTTCAACACCAATCTCTCCACCCCCTCCTTATCTGTCTGGTTGCTCATTGGCAAAGTCCCAGACTGGTATACAAGGAAAATTTCAACAGGCTCAAAGGGGCTAGCAAGGGATTAGTGTTCACATGGTCAAACTGAAAGAAAATGCCCTAATCATACAATAACCCCCACTCAACAAAACTACTTATCACAGCGAATAGGCAAAGTCAGGCATCATAAATATCACAACAGATTCTCTCAAGAAAGAAATTTCAATTCAATGTATGGCTCAAATCTCACAGTTTGCCTAGTATAGTTCCATCGTCCCTATTTTCATGCTTTTAACTACAAATTTTGACCTGCTGTATAAATAAAATGCTTCTGATTGCCCTAAGTATTCACATAATCATGCTGACTCGATAAGACACAGAGGTTTTCCCTTTCCCTTTCCCCCCTCACACACTTTGCGTAGGCAAAGTGGGTGAAAGTAATAAGATCGGTAGGGGCTGCCTCGACCAAACAATAACTCTAAATTAACGTTGGCGCACCTACCCCCTCACACACTTTGCGTAGGCAAAGTGTGTCAGCAGGGAGGTCGACCCCGTCGCCCGAGTTATTTGACCCAAACAGTAAACACAAAAAAAACAAAATAAAATAAAATAAAAAAAACTAAAAATAAAAAGGGAGGGTCAGTTAAGAGCTGGGTCCAGGTGGGTACCTGAATCCGTCGCGGTCAAAGTACGCCTTCATCATCCCGGTAAGCTCTTCCAACTTCTGCTCAATCCTCTCAAGGCGCTCCTCCACAGCGCCATCTTCCTTCAACTCTTCCTTCTTAACCTTTGCCCTAACCGGCACAACCTTCTCTGCCTTCACTGGTTTGTTGTCATCAAATACTATGACTCCATCACTGCTCTCCTTGATATCATGCATCCTCTTGAAACAGGCCTTGTCAAACTTCTCCTCGCTCATCAGGTTCACCTTCTTTCCTACCAGCAGATCCATCTTCGCAGCATACACCATAGGGAACTGGGCAAAGGAGTGGCGCTGCATGGGGTGGGTGATCAACCACTTCATCTGTGCACAGAGAAAAGACCCAAAGTGGAGCCTGATCTTCTTCTCCATGCACCACAGCATCCCTAACTCGATTTGGGAGATCGCATTGCTTGTGTCCTGTTTGCCAAAGAAATTGACAGCCAGGATTCTGTGGCAAACCCTCATCGCATCATCCTTCAACTGATGCCCCTTAGTGGTTTGTGCAATGAACGTCCCCCCTTTGCCTAACACCTTCCAGAGCTCATTCAACTCACCCTTGGTTCGTTCGGGCAAAGCCTTCAGTGCCCCCTGGTACTCCTTTGACTTCCACTCTTCAAAAGTCACCATCCCCAAACTGAGGTCCAGTTCGGTGCAGCTTGCTTTGACCTTGCTTCCCAGTATCTTAAACTGGATGCCAGTAACTCCTTCCTCTTTGTCCTCTTTGATCACCAAAGTCCTGAAAAACTCTCTCACCACCTTATCGCTTATTTGCCCAGACCACTCCAAAAACTGGCTCCACCCAATGTTCGCAAAGTACTCCCTCACTTTGGCCTCCACCCCCATCAGCTTCAGTGTGTCAAAGCACACAGTTTTGGGCACCACGATTTTGCGAGGGGGGACGCTGGTAGTCGCCGGAGTCGGAGCTTTGCGCTTCTTGGTCGAAGCTCTGGTATTCGGTGTCTTTGGAAGGTTGTGGGTGACTTCGATTTCTGGTTCGTCTTCTTCCTCATCATCGCCGCCGGCAGCCGTCGAATTCTCCTCCTCCTTCTCGTCGCTCGAACCTGCATCAGACAATTTTAAACCCTTACCCTTAACGTCAGATCTGGGCTTCTTCCTTCGTGGGCTTTCGATCACGTCGCCGGTAGGCTGTTCAGACCCCTCCGCTGCTTCGGCCAGAGTCTCCAAGTCCTTCTGCTCGGAAAGCTGGGGCACGTCGAGCTCAGCGCTGAGTTGCGCTATCAAATTCTGGTCGACCGGCGGCGGGCTGTTTGGCGTGGTGGATGTTGGCAGTATTATCACGAGCGGCACGGCGGAGGAAGCTTCTCCGGTTGTCTCACTGGTGGCGGCGGGCAGTTTCTCTTCTTTGTTTGCTTCCATGGCGGCGTCGTTCTTTGGCTCCGTCATCTTCTTGCACTTTGATTTGGCTGTTGTGGTGGTTGGTGGTGGTGTAGTAAGATCGATATGGGTTCCGTCCGGGATTCCTCTCAATTTATTTTTCGGTCGAGTGCTCACCATAGACGACGGCGGTTAGGGTTATAGGGATTTTTGAATTTGGAAGGGGAGTTGATTGGGTAGTTATCGGTTTTCGTGGGGGAGAGTTATGGAAAGTTGAATTTGCAGAGTCCTAATGATGGGATGTTTCTCCCTCAAAATTCGCACTTTCCATCTATCAGTTATGGTAAGCCCTCAACTGACGCCCTTTGCCCAAACTCCTGTCCCTGCAAAATCAAAAATACAATACACCCTTTCTTCCGGCCTCGTTAATTTTGGTATGAAGTGATATTTTTATTAAACCTAGAAAAATAGAAAAGCAAAAACTAAATAGTAAATAAAGCATAAAAACATACCAGGTTGCCTCCTGGCCAGCGCCCTATTTTAGGTCCTAGGCATGACCTTGCTGCTGACTTTGGCTAGAGATCGATGAAGGCAATTTGCCCTTCCAGTCCCTCTTGCCCAAAGTACGGTTTAACTCGTTGTCCATTTACTTTGAGAATGCGATTCGGATCCTTGTTATCCTTCAGCTCAACTGATCCATTAGGGCAAACGTGGTGTACAGTATACGGACCTTCCCACTTTGAAAACAGTTTGCCCTTCCGAAACAAATTCTTTGTTTGATGGAGTAAAACCCATTGTCCCGCTTGTATTTGCTTGCCTTTGATTATCTTGTCATGGGCTCTCTTGGTTCGTTCCTTGTAGTGGGCTGCATGGTCATATGCTTCAATTCTTAGCTGCTCCAATTCCACAAGGTCCAATTTGCGCTCGTTCCCTGCAAGGTCCCAATCGAAGTTAACCTTATTCACTGCCCAATGTGCTTTATGTTCAATCTCTACGGGCAAATGACATGCTTTCCCAAAGGGGGTCTTGAAAGCAGTGCGGTATGCCCAAAGTGCATCATCTAGTTTGTCAGACCAGTCTTTGCCCTCGGGCCTAACTGTCTTCCTCAGAATAGTCTTGATGATTCGATTGGATAATTCAGCTTGCCCATTTGCCTGGGGGTGATATGCTGTGGAAATCCGATGTGTCACCCCGTACCTATGAAGTAGTTTTTTTATCACCGCGTTGCAGAGGGTTACTTCCCGTAGAATTTACTACTTTATTGGTCCGCCAGGCGGTGAGAACTAGCGGCGATCACTATTTGAAATCCCGACAGAGCATCATCTGGGACCTGCCGGAAAAAAGAGAGTCGTGGTGGAATGAGTGGTTTTTTGTGGGCGGAGCATGGAATTCGATCAACTATCGGCTGAGTGCCGAATACCAGATTCCTCGCACCCGTTAGTAAAAATTTTGTATTTCCTTTGGTAGTGTTTTATATTAGTTATTATTCGTTCCGACTATTATTTTATCCTTCCTAGGACCCCAACCTCCTCTCTTAGCGGACATGAGTTGGGACTTCCTGGTCGTGTTGGAAAGAATATTGGGCATGTCCGATGATTGGTTGATGTTCGGGCAATGGATCAGTGCTGATCGCATCCGTTCGTCACGTTTTATTAGTATTCCTCAAAATGTTGAAAATGATTATATTAGTGAGTCCGTGCCCTTGCGTTGTAACGAGTCGTTTTACAAACTTGTTTTATTTTTTCCTGGTATATTTTCGCTATAACGGTGTTCGAAATTTTGTAGTCCGCAGATATCCTCGATACAAGTATCCTCCAACTGGAGCCAGTTTGGAAGACATGAACGGTCGTCTGTCTGCGCTGCTCGGGAGCAAGAAAAGCTCGAGAGACGAGAAGAAAAAAGAGGCGGTCGCGAAAGTGGCAGGCGTGGCGTCCGAGAAACTTACGAGGAAAAGGAAAAATCGAAAAGATCCTTCTCCGCCTGCGGACAAACATCACCGGGCTAGCATGGAAACATCTTCTTCGCCGATCCTCTCGGACGACTACGAGTCTGCTCGTGATGAAACCCCTCGGCATACCATGATCTCCCCTCCGACGAGTTCGAAAGAAACTGAGACCGCGTCGCAGCATAATCCTGACGTTACTTTGGCCTTCAACCCGGCCTCGTACACGGCGAGCAGCTCGCGACTCCCGACCATGTAAGTGTTTTGGGGATCGCCCCTAATTCCAAAGTTTATGATTTTTCCAATTTCGTGGTTAAAAAGTTGTGATTTCAGTTTCAGGCCGGGGGATACAGATTTTTCGGACTTCTTGAAGTCTTTTGAATCAGCCAGACTCCCCCCGTCTCTGGATAATGTTCCTGATCGCATCAAGAAAGCGATCGATGGGGTTCCTCGCGACTGGTGCAAACATCCTGAATATATCCGCCAGCATCCCAAAGAGACGGGTTATTTGACTATGATCGCGGCATCTAGGCTCTCCTTCCTGATATACTCCCTGCTCGGGGCTGTGGAGAGTGCATCTCAAGTGCCGGAGGCAGCTCCTTCCTCGCTCAAAGAAGAGTATGACAAGATGATGGCTGTGATCGGCAAAACAAAAGAGCTCCATCGCTTAGAGGTTGAAAAAACCAAGCAACTGGAGGATGAGTCCAAAAATGCCAAGTCTGAGGTGGCTCGTCTCGAAAAAATCGTGGTCGGGTTGAGGGCCGAAATTGAGGCCTCCGTCAAGAGGGAGAGCGAGCACGAGGAGAATTTTCGGGAAGTGCAACGCGAGCTGGATTCTGTTCGGGCTGATCTTGCGGACAAGACGCAAACTGGAGAGTCTGCTTTGGCCGCTTTGAAGGAAAAAGATGAGGCGATCAAGGCGTTGGAAAAAGAAGTTGAAACATTCCGGGTGGCCAATAAGAAGAGAGAGGAGAATCCGGCCACCAATCTGATCAAGTATGGGGACTGGATCTACTGTTGTGCCTTCTTCGACTGCCTGCGAGGCCTGATCCAGAGCGGACAGAAGGTCGACGCCCTGGTGGACAGTCTCAAGAAATTTGTCGGGGAAAATGAGATCCACCCGGACCTCCCCGTTGAGGCTCTGGACTTAAGCGAGGACATGGGTCTTGACCTCGCGTGGTGGCCGAACGAGGGTCAGTTGTGTCGTCCCCTTAAGAAACAAACTCCGATTGCACAAGAAGGTGATAAGAAAATCGACGAAGTTTCAAAAGATCTTAATGCGGGCGAGGACTCGGGCGCTTCTGGTCGTGATGCTTGAGAAGGCTTTAAATATTTTCCTCTGATTACCTGTTTTCCTGGCACTTTTATTTGAACAATGTCTATTATGTTGCGTTTTTCAGTTTGTGACTCGAAACTTATATTTGATATTTATGGATCTTAATTTGCCGTTGGGCTGTTTTATTTCCTGTTCGCGGTAGCGTACCATTTTTCGTATTCGCGAAGTTACTCATTTCGGTCCGCGATCAGGGCGCGGACCGAAATGCCCCAGTGTTCGGGTATCCGTGTTCGGTTTCGTATTTTTCTTACTTTGCGAGAATGCTAATTGTTACGATTTCAAACGTCAAATCGTCATTAATACGCGTGAGGGACACGACGCGACTTTCCATGTGCCAGTTGCACCAAACGAGGTTCTACGCATCTGACAGATGCTCTTTGCGTCGGTTCAGGTCTCCTGAAATACCTTTTCAGGGAAACAGTGTCGATTCCATTTCCCTAGGTGATAGAAAAATCGCATCTATAAATACCAGTTCTTCCTTCATTCATTTTCACTCCACCGATCTCAAAACCGCTAAAATAAACTTATCCGTTCGCTGAAACATGGCTCGAGTGTCTGCCAAATCCGATGGTTCTTGCCGCGTGGATCTTCTCTTCTCCACCAGGTGGCATAGCAAGAAACTCCCGCTGCCGCCCGTCTTCACCGATTTGATCGGGGTGCGCCTAGGCTACTTCGTCCTCCTGACTGATGTGAGGCGGAAACTCTGGGTGTTCGAGTTGAAGCGCCGTCATGGCTTCATCTCGGTGTTCGGGTCCGGCTGGGAGGAGTCCGTTAGGGAGTCGCGTATCCGCCATGGGTGGCATGCTCGCTTCCTCTACCACCCGACCGACGGGTTCTCCGTCCGGGTGTTCGACTCGGAGTTTCTGCTAGTGGTCGACCCGGACTTCCATTGAAGATCTTTCTTTATCCCGCTCTTGTTTTATTTATTTTCTGCTTATCTTTTGTAATCCCGGCTCTGCCCGGACGTTTTTATGAATGGAACTTTCTTTTTCCCTCCTTGTTTGGATTGTCTTCTTTTTGTTGTTCATTCTGTTAACTCATGAATGGTGTTAGAAAGTTAGCGTGCACCTAATCAAACGTACGTAAACGATTTAAGCAACGGTCGCCTTGAATGCCCGCGCAAATAATTTGGAAATTTGAACTTAGATCGACGATTTTCACAACTTCAAATCTTCAACCCTCTGGAGGTTCCTCGTTTTTGTCGCCCGAGTGGTCGGACAGTCCATTGCCTGTCCGGCTCGGCGACCTCCGAAAAGTAAGGATTTGTCCTTATCTTTTTTCTGGAGTCTTTTTATTTTTGTCGCCCGAGTGGTCGGACAGTCCATCGCCTGTCCGGCTCGGCGACCTCCGAAAAGTAAGGATTTGTCCTTATCTTTTTTCTGGAGTCTTTTTATTTTTGTCGCCCGAGTGGTCGGACAGTCCATCGCCTGTCCGGCTCGGCGACCTCCGAAAAGTAAGGATTTGTCCTTATCTTTTTTCTGGAGTCTTTTTATTTTTGTCGCCCGAGTGGTCGGACAGCCCATCGCCTGTCCGGCTCGGCGACCTCCGAAAAGTAAGGATTTGTCCTTATCTTTTTTCTGGAGTCTTTTTATTTTTGTCGCCCGAGTGGTCGGACAGTCCATCGCCTGTCCGGCTCGGCGACCTCCGAAAAGTAAGGATTTGCAGTTTCATAAATGAAAAAGGAAAAGTGGTCGTTTTTATTTCTCAAATCGAAACAAACGTTCTCATGCCGAAATATTACATTGGTCGGTTTACTGAAAATATTTCTTCAAGTACAAAGCATTCCACAGATATTGGTCAGCCACTCCGTTTAGGTGTTCGAGCTCGTAAGCACCATTCTGCACATGTTTTCTGACCCGCATTGGTCCTTCCCAATTTGGGCCTAACGCCCCATTGCTCGGGCCCATTATCTGTTTCAACACCAAATCTCCGGGCATGAATTTCCGAACTTTTACTTTGGAGTTAAAGAACCTTTCTGCTTTCTGTTTTGATGCTACGTTCCTATGAACAGAATTCAGCCTTTTTTCCTCTAAGAAATCCAATTCTAACCGCAGAGCCTGGTCGTTATTATCATTTATTTCCTGGGAAGTCCTGTAGCTAGGGACTTCGATTTCGGAAGGGATCACAGCCTCCGCACCATACGCCAAAGCAAATGGGGTTTCCCCCGTGGCGGCCTTACTGGTCGTTCTATACGACCATAACACATCGGGCAGTTCCGCCGCCCATCTCCCTTGTCTTTCTTCTATTCTGGCTTTAATAGTATGTTTCAGAATTTTATTAACTGCCTCCACCTATCCGTTTGTCTGGGGGTGGTAGGGTGTAGAAAAAGCTTTTTTGATCTTCTATTTATCGAAAAACTCCATTATCTCCTGTCCGTCGAATTGCTTCCCGTTATCCGATGTGATCGTATGCGGGATCCCGAATCGACAAATGATGTTTTTCCAAATGAAACGAATGATGGCTCTCTGATCGATTGTCTTTAATGGTTCTGCTTCGGCCCATTTGGTGAAGTAATCCACGGCCACCACTGCATACTTTACCCCTCCCGGCCCCGCGGGTAGTGGGCCGATGAGGTCAATTCCCCATGAGGCAAAAGGCCACGGGCTATAAATTGAGTTAAGATACTCAGGCTGTGTTCGGATGATGGGAGCAGTGATCTGGCACCGATGACATTTTCTCGCGTAGCGGATCGCGTCTTTCCTTAGTGTGGGCCAATAATAACCTTGGCGGGCAGTTTTGTGCGCTAGCGATTGCCCGCCTGCATGGTTTCCACATACCCCGTCGTGTATCTCGCTGAAAATTCTCTGCCCTTCTAAAGGCGTTACGCACTTCAGAAGTGGTAAGAAAACGCTCTGCCGGTATAAAACGTCTCCGATCAAAGTGTATCTAGCCGACCGGATCCTCAATTGTCTGGCTTCCACTTTGTCTTCGGGTTGCTCTCCAGTGGTTAAGTACGCCTTTATGGGGTCCATCCAACTTTATCCCCGGTCGATTATCATCAGGTCTTGTTTTTCTTCTATGGCCGAACTCGCCTGACTTGTGATAATGACATTTGTTATGTCCGCGACTCCTTCAGATGAAGCTAACTTCGAGAGAGCATCTGCTTGCGAGTTTTGTTCCCGGGGGATCTGCTCGATGAAGATCTTGGGGAATTTTTCGCATAAGGCCAAAACGTGCTCGTAATACTTCTCCATCCTCTCGCACCTTGTCTCGTATTCGCCTTTAATCTGGTTTACCACTAACAGGGAGTCCATGAAGATATGAACATGTTGTGCTCCTACCGCCAGTGTTAGGTTTAGACCCGCAATCAAAGCCTCGTACTCCGCTTCGTTGTTGGTCGCCGCGAACTCGAATTTGATGGCGTGCGCGAAAGATTGCCCCTCGGGCCCAATTAGCGCTATTCCAGCCCCGGCATGGGAACTGTTCGACGATCCGTCCACGTACAATTTCCACGGCGGGAAATCGCTCGTGGGGACAATCTTCGGGAAAGTTAACTCTACGATAAAATCGGCTAGGACCTGTCCTTTGATTGCGGTGCGGGGAGCATAAGTGATATCATATTGCCCGACCTCCAGACTCCATTTTAATAACCTCCCGCTCGTATCTGGCCTTTGCAGGACCTGTCTCAGGGGCATGGTGGTCAAGACTTCTACCGGGTGGTCGAAGAAATATGGTCGGAGTTTCCGGACACTCATGACTAACGCATAAGCCAACTTTTCCAGGGGGGTATATCTGGTCTCCGCGTCATGGAGTGCCTGGCTGACAAAATAAATGGGATGGTGAATCTGCCCTTCTGCTCGTACGAGCACCGAACTCAGGGCGTGTTCGGACGCTGCTAGGTATAGAAAGAGCTTCTCCCCGGGCAAAGGCTTAGATAAGATTTTGGGATCTCTCAAATGCTCTTTTAGTTTTTCAAACGCTTCTTGACTTTCCCTTCCCCATTGGAATTTTTTATTCTTAATGGCCTTAAAGAAAGGCCTGCTCTTATCCCCTAGTCGGGGGACAAACCTGCTTAACGCCGCCAAGCATCCTGTCAACTTTTGCACGTCCCTCAAACATCTGGGCTCCCTCAGATTTATGATCGCATCAATCTTTTCGGGGTTTGCTTCTATTCCCCGCTGGTGGACTATGTGTCCCAAAAACTTCGTAGCATATACCCCGGAATGGCACTTTTTCGGATTCAACTTCATATTATAAGCTTTCAAGATCGCGAACGCCGTAGACAGATCTCTCACGTGATCTTCCTCGCTTTTGCTCTTGATGATGATATCATCCACGTACACTTCCATCGTGTCCCCGATCTGTTCGGCGAACATCTTGTTGACTAGTCGCTGATAAGTCGCTCCCGCATTTTTTAAACCAAAAGGCATCCGCTTCCAGCACAAAATGCCCTTATCAGTGTAGAAAGACGTGCATTCCATGTCTTCTGCGGCCATGGGGATTTGATGATATCCCGCATAACAGTCACAATTTGAAAATATCGCGTGCCCGGCAACGCTATCAATCAGGTGGTCTATATGCGGGAGGGGGAAATAATCTTTCGGGCAAGTGACGACGCGAAAACCTTGTCGTGGAAGCTAACGCGGCCAAAATAAATTTATAAAGATTCCTAAACTCAACACAAGATAGCAAGTGGTAAGTATAGGGTCGATCCCACGAGGAAGCAATTGCAATTTAGTTAATCTCGGCTTTGCCCAAATAGTGTCACAATAAAAAGGTTTTAAGTTTGGTTGCTGAGTCACAGCGTTTAATCAAACTACCAACTAACAGAAACAATTAAACTAATTAACCCAAACTAACATGCAGAAATAATAAACTAAACACTTTGACCAAACTGTAAACAGAAAAGTAATTAATCAAACTGAAATCAAATAAGAGAAAATAGGCTTCTGGGCTTTGTCTTCTCTCTAGGTTCTCTGGGCAAACTACCGATCCCTGGCACTTATGGTTTTAACTGATGGTTTGTCAATCGGTTATAGGATGTCTAACAAAGTGAAAGCAGTCCTATTAAGTCACGCCTACAGTCACCCCACCCCAATCCGTCCTTACTGGGTAAAGAAAGGCAAGGTATACTTATGCCTAATCCCCTGATCCTAGACAATTCGATACCTATGTGGTCGCATGGATCTAGTTTGCCCAAACTCGCATTACTCTCTCGACGAACCCAATTCGGCCAATAGCATGTCCGGAAATCCGAATCATACGACCGCTACTCCAACACGTTCTAGCGCTATGCCCGTAGTACAACAAGATACTATGACTCGGTTTGATCAATCGCCAGTATCTCAAAGTGTAAGGGTTTCCTAACGACCAAATTAGTCCGCCCAAACCTGCAAGAATAAAGTTATTCCTCAACTGTGTAATCGGGAACAAACCCCAGGCAGTTAACTAAGCCCTATCAACCTCATGGTTCTATCTTAGCCCAGAGTCCCCGTTGATCCGCCTTTGCCCAGTCGCCCTGCAAGTTTAGCTACTCATACTCAAAGAGATAAAACAAGAAATAAATTGGAAATCGAAACTGAAATTCATATTAACTAAAATCTGAAATCGTTCAACTGAAATAGCAAAAACAAAGTAATAAAAACATAAAGCAATAAATTGTTTTAATGCCCGAAGGCTCGATCAACTTCAAAAAAAACAAAACAACTTGGCCGGAAATCTCCAAACTTCAATCGTCGGCGGCTGCTTCGTGAACGGGGTCGGAATTCTGTGTCCTCTTCTTCTCCAGGTTCTCTTCCTTATATAGGCGTGAATTAGGGTTGCGGAATCGCAGTTGCATGAGCCGCTGCATGGGCTTCCTTTTCCAGGCGCCGCTAAGTACTTTCCATCTTTAGCTCCAGCCGCCTTTGACTTTGCCCGCTGGCAATCCGCTTCCCAAACTCTCTTCAGGTATTCTTCTCCTCCACAGGTGAACGGACCAGGCACGGTACTTAGTAGTCGATTTGGGTCTTCTGCTTCATGACTCAACCCCAAGTGGTTTGACTTGCCTGTTAGGCCATCTTTGCTCAGTCACTACACACTCCAAATCGCTGTTTGCCCAAAGAAGGGGTTTTCCTTGCCTCTTTTGCCCAGTGCGCCACCTGTTACCTGTTTGCCTGCATACCCTGACCAAACACTCTACTGTGCCCTCCCAGACACATAAAATAGACTCAAACTGACTCTAAAAGGGGCTCAAGATGAGCAAATAAAATGGCTCATCAAACCGCACACACTTGCAATACGCTTGTCCTCAAGCGTGGGGTTTGACTCACCGGACTCAAGACCAAAGTAAAAGAAATCAAGATAGAGGGGGAAACAAAATAATAGAGACTCAAAGGACTTTAGCATGATTACAGAATATAAAATAGGCAAAGCAAATACAGGCAAGTCAAAATTCAAGTTAGAAACATAAAAATTCGGTCAAGAGTCTATACTAGGGCTTGGGGTCACACCCTCACAAATGTATCTCTCTTTTCAGTGGATGGGTATAATGTCACTCTTTTTCTGTTGTGAATCTACTTTGCCCAAATTTTGACAGTTTGCTGATCAAGTTATTCTGACTAAGTGGGGGGTCTCATCATAGGGGCTTTTATTGGGTTGTAATGTAGGCTCTCTGGGTGGATTTTGAGGAGTAGGCACAGTTTGGGTAGAGGGCTCAGTGACTAGCCTATTCTCTACCACTTTGCCCCTTTTCTTACGGGCCTTAGCACACAACCAATTTATTACTCTTTTTTTTCTTTTCTTTTTCTATTTTTCTCTTTTTTTTTCTTTTTTTTTTTTCAACACCAATCTCTCCACCCCCTCCTTATCTGTCTGGTTGCTCATTGGCAAAGTCCCAGACTGGTATACAAGGAAAATTTCAACAGGCTCAAAGGGGCTAGCAAGGGATTAGTGTTCACATGGTCAAACTGAAAGAAAATGCCCTAATCATACAATAACCCCCACTCAACAAAACTACTTATCACAGCGAATAGGCAAAGTCAGGCATCATAAATATCACAACAGATTCTCTCAAGAAAGAAATTTCAATTCAATGTATGGCTCAAATCTCACAGTTTGCCTAGTATAGTTCCATCGTCCCTATTTTCATGCTTTTAACTACAAATTTTGACCTGCTGTATAAATAAAATGCTTCTGATTGCCCTAAGTATTCACATAATCATGCTGACTCGATAAGACACAGAGGTTTTCCCTTTCCCTTTCCCCCCTCACACACTTTGCGTAGGCAAAGTGGGTGAAAGTAATAAGATCGGTAGGGGCTGCCTCGACCAAACAATAACTCTAAATTAACGTTGGCGCACCTACCCCCTCACACACTTTGCGTAGGCAAAGTGTGTCAGCAGGGAGGTCGACCCCGTCGCCCGAGTTATTTGACCCAAACAGTAAACACAAAAAAAACAAAATAAAATAAAATAAAAAAAACTAAAAATAAAAAGGGAGGGTCAGTTAAGAGCTGGGTCCAGGTGGGTACCTGAATCCGTCGCGGTCAAAGTACGCCTTCATCATCCCGGTAAGCTCTTCCAACTTCTGCTCAATCCTCTCAAGGCGCTCCTCCACAGCGCCATCTTCCTTCAACTCTTCCTTCTTAACCTTTGCCCTAACCGGCACAACCTTCTCTGCCTTCACTGGTTTGTTGTCATCAAATACTATGACTCCATCACTGCTCTCCTTGATATCATGCATCCTCTTGAAACAGGCCTTGTCAAACTTCTCCTCGCTCATCAGGTTCACCTTCTTTCCTACCAGCAGATCCATCTTCGCAGCATACACCATAGGGAACTGGGCAAAGGAGTGGCGCTGCATGGGGTGGGTGATCAACCACTTCATCTGTGCACAGAGAAAAGACCCAAAGTGGAGCCTGATCTTCTTCTCCATGCACCACAGCATCCCTAACTCGATTTGGGAGATCGCATTGCTTGTGTCCTGTTTGCCAAAGAAATTGACAGCCAGGATCCTGTGGCAAACCCTCATCGCATCATCCTTCAACTGATGCCCCTTAGTGGTTTGTGCAATGAACGTCCCCCCTTTGCCTAACACCTTCCAGAGCTCATTCAACTCACCCTTGGTTCGTTCGGGCAAAGCCTTCAGTGCCCCCTGGTACTCCTTTGACTTCCACTCTTCAAAAGTCACCATCCCCAAACTGAGGTCCAGTTCGGTGCAGCTTGCTTTGACCTTGCTTCCCAGTATCTTAAACTGGATGCCAGTAACTCCTTCCTCTTTGTCCTCTTTGATCACCAAAGTCCTGAAAAACTCTCTCACCACCTTATCGCTTATTTGCCCAGACCACTCCAAAAACTGGCTCCACCCAATGTTCGCAAAGTACTCCCTCACTTTGGCCTCCACCCCCATCAGCTTCAGTGTGTCAAAGCACACAGTTTTGGGCACCACGATTTTGCGAGGGGGGACGCTGGTAGTCGCCGGAGTCGGAGCTTTGCGCTTCTTGGTCGAAGCTCTGGTATTCGGTGTCTTTGGAAGGTTGTGGGTGACTTCGATTTCTGGTTCGTCTTCTTCCTCATCATCGCCGCCGGCAGCCGTCGAATTCTCCTCCTCCTTCTCGTCGCTCGAACCTGCATCAGACAATTTTAAACCCTTACCCTTAACGACAGATCTGGGCTTCTTCCTTCGTGGGCTTTCGATCACGTCGCCGGTAGGCTGTTCAGACCCCTCCGCTGCTTCGGCCAGAGTCTCCAAGTCCTTCTGCTCGGAAAGCTGGGGCACGTCGAGCTCAGCGCTGAGTTGCGCTATCAAATTCTGGTCGACCGGCGGCGGGCTGTTTGGCGTGGTGGATGTTGGCAGTATTATCACGAGCGGCACGGCGGAGGAAGCTTCTCCGGTTGTCTCACTGGTGGCGGCGGGCAGTTTCTCTTCTTTGTTTGCTTCCATGGCGGCGTCGTTCTTTGGCTCCGTCATCTTCTTGCGCTTTGATTTGGCTGTTGTGGTGGTTGGTGGTGGTGTAGTAAGATCGATATGGGTTCCGTCCGGGATTCCTCTCAATTTATTTTTCGGTCGAGTGCTCACCATAGACGACGGCGGTTAGGGTTATAGGGATTTTTGAATTTGGAAGGGGAGTTGATTGGGTAGTTATCGGTTTTCGTGGGGGAGAGTTATGGAAAGTTGAATTTGCAGAGTCCTAATGATGGGATGTTTCTCCCTCAAAATTCGCACTTTCCATCTATCAGTTATGGTAAGCCCTCAACTGACGCCCTTTGCCCAAACTCCTGTCCCTGCAAAATCAAAAATACAATACACCCTTTCTTCCGGCCTCGTTAATTTTGGTATGAAGTGATCTTTTTATTAAACCTAGAAAAATAGAAAAGCAAAAACTAAATAGTAAATAAAGCATAAAAACATACCAGGTTGCCTCCTGGCCAGCGCCCTATTTTAGGTCCTAGGCATGACCTTGCTGCTGACTTTGGCTAGAGATCGATGAAGGCAATTTGCCCTTCCAGTCCCTCTTGCCCAAAGTACGGTTTAACTCGTTGTCCATTTACTTTGAGAATGCGATTCGGATCCTTGTTATCCTTCAGCTCAACTGATCCATTAGGGCAAACGTGGTGTACAGTATACGGACCTTCCCACTTTGAAAACAGTTTGCCCTTCCGAAACAAATTCTTTGTTTGATGGAGTAAAACCCATTGTCCCGCTTGTATTTGCTTGCCTTTGATTATCTTGTCATGGGCTCTCTTGGTTCGTTCCTTGTAGTGGGCTGCATGGTCATATGCTTCAATTCTTAGCTGCTCCAATTCCACAAGGTCCAATTTGCGCTCGTTCCCTGCAAGGTCCCAATCGAAGTTAACCTTATTCACTGCCCAATGTGCTTTATGTTCAATCTCTACGGGCAAATGACATGCTTTCCCGAATATCATCCTGTATGGGGATATCCCAAAGGGGGTCTTGAAAGCAGTGCGGTATGCCCAAAGTGCATCATCTAGTTTGTCAGACCAGTCTTTGCCCTCGGGCCTAACTGTCTTCCTCAGAATAGTCTTGATGATTCGATTGGATAATTCAGCTTGCCCATTTGCCTGGGGGTGATATGCTGTGGAAATCCGATGTGTCACCCCGTACCTATGAAGTAGCTTTTTTATCACCGCGTTGCAGAAGTGTGTACCTTGATCACTTATCAACGCTCTGGGTACACCGAATCGACTGAAGATATTTGCTTTTAAGAATTCTGCTACTACCCGAGAGTCATTGGTGGTTGTCGCTTTGGCTTCGACCCAATTAGATACATAGTCAACTGCTAGCAATATATACTCTTTGCCCTTGGAGTTTGGGAGTGGACCCATGAAGTTTATACCCCATACATCGAATATCTCCACTGGTAGTATGGGCACAGAAGGCATCTCGTCTCTTTTTGTCATGTTTCCCTCCCTTTGACACTGATCACATCCCTTACACCAGGCAATGCAATCCTTAGTCAAAGTCTTCCAGAAGAAACCGCAATCTAAAATCTTTCTGGCAGTACGCCTGTGCCCAAAGTGGCCTCCACATGGCTTCTCATGGCAATGCCTCATTATAGCCTGTTGCTCTGATTCAGCGACGCACCTTCTTAACACTTGGTCTTCACATCTTTTCCATAAATACGGCTCATCCCAGATGTAGCTCTTTGCCTCTCGTTTCATCTTGTTCCTTTCGTAGAGAGTGGCTTGATCCCTGAACTCTCCTCCCACTATGTAGTTCACTAGGTCAGCGTACCATGGTTCTTCGTTCATGGCATAGATAGAATATAAGTGCTCGTCCGGAAACGTCTCAGTTATGGGCATGTCTTCTTCTTTTTGTAAAATCCGGCTGAGATGATCTGCCACTAAGTTCTGATTACCAGCCTTGTCCCTAATCTCGATGTCAAACTCCTGTAGCAGCAGGATCCATCTAATTAGCCTTGGTTTGGTTTCTTTCTTAGCCATCAGGTACTTGAGTGCAGCGTGATCAGTATACACTATAGTCTTGCTCCCCAATAAGTACGACCTGAATTTCTCAAAAGCAAACACTATGGCCAATAGCTCCTTCTCAGTAGTTGCATAATTGCTTTGGGCGGCATTAAGTGTCTTTGAGGCATAGTATATCACGTGCCTCTCTTTGCCCTTTAGTTGCCCCAGTACTGCCCCTACTGCATATCCACTAGTGTCACACATTAGCTCAAAAGGCATCCCCCACTCTGGGGGTTGGATGATGGGTGCTGTCACTAGTCTTTCCTTCAGATGGTTGAAGGCTCTTTGGCAGTCATCGTCAAAGTCCCACTCTACGTCGTTCTGTAGCAGTCTTGTCATCGGTTGGGCGATACTGGCAAAGTCCTTCACAAACCGCCTATAGAATCCCGCGTGGCCAAGGAATCCCCTTACTTGCTTGATATTCCTTGGATATGGCAGTTTGGCAATGACTTCTATTTTCGCTTTGTCGACTTCTATGCCTTTGGCTGACACTACATGTCCAAGGACTACTCCTTCTTCTACCATAAAGTGACACTTTTCATAGTTCAAGACCAAACTCTTCTCTACACACCGCTGCAATGTTAACTCCAAGTTTGCCAGACATAGGTCAAAGGTATTGCCATAGACCGTGAAGTCATCCATAAATACTTCAATCCCGTTCTCTAATAGGTCAGAGAATATGCTCATCATACAACGCTGGAAGGTCCCTGGTGCGTTGCACAGCCCAAAGGGCATGCGCCTATAGGCAAAGGTGCCAAAGGGACACGTAAACGTTGTTTTTTCTTGATCCTCTTCGGCTACCCAAATCTGCATATAACCCGAATATCCATCCAAAAAGCAGAAGTGCTTTTTCCCGGCCAATCGTTCCAACATCTCATCGATGAAGGGCAAAGGGAAATGGTCTTTGCGGGTCACTTTGTTCAGCTTACGGTAGTCTATACACACTCTCCATCCTGTTTGCAGCCTGGTAGCGATCTGTTCTTTCTTTTCATTCTCTACGACCTGGATCCTTGATTTCTTTGGCACGACGTGTACAGGGCTAACCCACTTACTGTCTGAGACAGGGTAAAATTATCCCTACACTAAGGAGTTTCTTTATCTCTTTTAGTACTACTTCCTTCATGGAAGGATTGAGTTTCCTTTGGGGATCTCGCACCGGTGTAGAGTTATCTTCTAGGAGTATATGGTGTTGGAAAATTGTCGGGCTTATACCTCTTATATCGGCCAAAGTCCACCCTATGGCCAGTTTGTATCGCCCCAGCACTTCTTTGAGTTTAACTTCCTCCTCGTCCGAAAGTGAGGAATTGATGATTGCGGGCAAAGTGTCGTGCTCTCCTAAGTACATGTACTTAAGATGCTTTGGCAGATTCTTCAACTCCAGTACTGGGGGTCTCTCCAAGGATGGCTTCATGACCGTCTCCTCTAGTATTGGCAGTTTGCCCGGATCTCCTTTATAATTTTCCAGTGCTCCCAACTGCTTAATTGCCTCCTGTATTCCCTCCGGTTCGTCTTCTAATTCATCGTGTAGCATTCCTTCTTGAATTACTACTTCAATTTCGTCGTACTTGCCGCTTTGCAACACTTTGCCTTCTACCGCCTTCTCGATCTGATCGATCATGTGAACTTCCTCAGTATCCGTTGGGTGCTTCATGGATTTGTAAAGGTCAAAGGTGACTGTTTCTCCCTCGAATTTACATGTCAGTTTGCCTGTCTCGCAGTCTATGTGTGTTCTTGCGGTTTTAAGGAACGGTCTGCCCAGAATCATAATTGGCTCTTTGCTTGATCTCCCCATGTCTAGTACGTAGAAGTCTGCTGGGAAGATTAAATCTTCCACTTTGACCAATACGTCCTCCAGTATGCCCTCAGGGTAGACATTGGATCTGTCAGCCAGCTGGATCACCACTCTTGTGGGTTTGAGAACCCCTATGCCCAGGTCCTCGTACATAGTTTTGGGCATCACATTGATTGATGCCCCTAAGTCCAGCATTGCCTTCTCGATTCTCATTCTTCCTATGATGCATGGTATGTAAAACATGCCTGGGTCTCCACACTTGGTAGGCACGTTCCTTTGAAGCACTGCTGAGACATTTTCACCCACCTCGAACTTTGCATCGTCTTGATATTTTACTTTTTTCGTGCATAGCTCCTTGAGAAACTTGGCACACCGGGGCATAGTGTTTAGTATAGTCAGCAGTGGCATATTTATCTCCACCTTTTTGAACATCTGGAACATCTCGTAAGTCTCTTCCCTTTATTTATTCTTGCTTAGCCTTCCTGGAAAGGGGACTCGAATCTTCGGTGGTGGTGATTTATCTCTCTTTGCCCTGACTACTTCTTCTTCCTTCTCTCTTTCATCTTCAATAGTTATGTCCTCTATCTCTATGGGTTCTGTCTCTTGAGGGTGTTTGCCCTGGGTTGGCGCTTTGACTTCTGGCAAGATTCTACCACTCTTCAATTGGATGGCATTACAGTGGGCACTCTTCACTTCGACTTGTGGTGGTAAGTTTCCGTTCCTCTGTTCCAGCTTTGCCACGACCTGATTCAAGTGGGCTATTTGAGCTCCCAAGTTGTTCAGTTGCCCTCTAGTTTCCTGCTTGAACTTTTCGTTTTCTTGCATGGCTTTCATGTTTTCTTGCTGGAACTTTACGTTCTCTCTGACCAAAGTCTCCATCATGTCCGATAGTGACGCCCCTTTGCCTTGATTCTGCTGGGAATTCCCTTGTTGCTGATGGTTGTAACGGTTCTGGTTCGGGTTGCCTTGATATCCTTCTCCTTGGTTGTTATTATTCCCATACCTGAAGTTCTCATGGTGCCTCCATCCTGGGTTGTAGGTATTTGAGTATGGGTCAAAGTTCGGCCTCCCTCTACCTTGACCGTTTCCATTAGATTGTCCCATTGCTTTGAGCTCCTCATCGAATAAAGATGGACACTCGTCAGTGGCGTGCTCTACCTCTTGACAGATCTGACACGCTTTGACTGCCTTCTTTGGTCCTCCCGCCATACTGGTCATGAATTTTTCCATGGCACTGCACAGCTTGTCGATTTTTGAGTCAGAGGGGGATTGTACCAGCAGGCTTTGTTTGGGCATATCGGTGTCTTCGCCTAATTCCTCTGCCATCTCTTTGAACAGTTTGAATGCCTCGGCAGCACTTTTGTTGAGTAGAGACCCTCCACTGGCAGCTAGGAGTAGAGTCTTCTCATGATGTCTCAATCCGGACACAAAGTATTGGATGAGGTCGTGGTCCGGGATCTGGTGCTGGGGACATTTAGTTAGCAGTTGCTTGAATCTTGCCCAGTAGTCTTGAAAATTCTCGTTGGTTCCCATCCTTATGCTATTGATTTTCTTACGCATTTGTTGGATGCGTGCCGCTGGGAAATATTTTTCCAAGAACCTCTTTTGTAGTTGTGCCCAGGTGGTCACTTCGCCTTGCGGAATAGTATACAGCCACTCTCTGGCCCCATCAGTCAAAGAGAAGGGAAAGGCCAGGAGTCGTATATATTGCGCTAGTACCCCAGTTGCCTGAATCGTCCCGCATGTTAGCTCAAAGTCCTGTAAGTGCCTCTGTGGATCTTCTCCGGGCATATCACTGAACTTTGGCAGAATTTGTATGAAGTTGTGTTTCATCTCCCAGGGGGTAGGAATGGTGGGCAAAGTGATGCCCAGTGGCCTCAAGTTCATCTCTGACGGGAACATCATGTCCCTCAAAGTCCGTGGTGCTTCTGCTCCCATCTCTTCTATCTCTTCTGGTATTGGTTGACTAGAAGTGTCAACTGGTATGATTTCCTTGTTCTTTGCCTTCTCTGCCTTACGTGCTTTGGCAGAATTCTCTCCTTGGGATGCACGTGCTAATGCCTTGTTCTTCGCTTCTTTTCTTAGTCTCTTGGCAGTTTTCTCGATCTCAGGATCAAAGAGTAATCCAGTGTCGCCTTCCACCGCGTTTATGGTACCTAGTCAAAGAAGTAAAACAAAACGGTTAGCACAGAAAAACTAAAAAGCTGGAATATTGCCTCCCCGGCAACGGCGCCAATTTTGACGACGCGAAAACCTTGTCGTGGAAGCTAACGCGGCCAAAATAAATTTATAAAGATTTCTAAACTCAACACAAGATAGAAAGTGGTAAGTATAGGGTCGATCCCACGAGGAAGCAATTGCAATTTAGTTAATCTCGGCTTTGCCCAAATAGTGTCACAATAAAAAGGTTTTAAGTTTGGTTGCTGAGTCACAGCGTTTAATCAAACTACCAACTAACAGAAACAATTAAACTAATTAACCCAAACTAACATGCAGAAATAATAAACTAAACACTTTGACCAAACTGTAAACAGAAAAGTAATTAATCAAACTGAAATCAAATAAGAGAAAATAGGCTTCTGGGCTTTGGCTTCTCTCTGGGTTCTCTGGGCAAACTACCGATCCCTGGCACTTATGGTTTTAACTGATGGTTTGTCAATCGGTTATAGGATGTCTAACAAAGTGAAAGCAGTCCTATTAAGTCACGCCTACAGTCACCCCACCCCAATCCGTCCTTACTGGGTAAAGAAAGGCAAGGTATACTTATGCCTAATCCCCTGAGCCTAGACAATTCGATACCTATGTGGTCGCATGGATCTAGTTTGCCCAAACTCGCATTACTCTCTCGACGAACCCAATTCGGCCAATAGCATGTCCGGAAATCCGAATCATACGACCGCTACTCCAACACGTTCTAGCGCTATGCCCGTAGTACAACAAGATACTATGACTCGGTTTGATCAATCGCCAGTATCTCAAAGTGTAAGGGTTTCCTAACGACCAAATTAGTCCGCCCAAACCTGCAAGAATAAAGTTATTCCTCAACTGTGTAATCGGGAACAAACCCCAGGCAGTTAACTAAGCCCTATCAACCTCACGGTTCTATCTTAGCCCAGAGTCCCCGTTGATCCGCCTTTGCCCAGTCGCCCTGCAAGTTTAGCTACTCATACTCAAACAGATAAAACAAGAAATAAATTGGAAATCGAAACTGAAATTCATATTAACTAAAATCTGAAATCGTTCAACTGAAATAGCAAAAACAAAGTAATAAAAACATAAAGCAATAAATTGTTTTAATGCCCGAAGGCTCGATCAACTTCAAAAAAAACAAAACAACTTGGCCGGAAATCTCCAAACTTCAATCGCCGGCGGCTGCTTCGTGAACGGGGTCGGAATTCTGTGTCCTCTTCTTCTCCAGCTTCTCTTCCTTATATAGGCGTGAATTAGGGTTGCGGAATCGCAGTTGCATGGGCCGCTGCATGGGCTTCCTTTTCCAGGCGCCGCTAAGTACTTTCCATCTTTAGCTCCAGCCGCCTTTGACTTTGCCCGCTGGCAATCCGCTTCCCAAACTCTCTTCAGGTATTCTTCTCCTCCACAGGTGAACGGACCAGGCACGGTACTTAGTAGTCGATTTGGGTCTTCTGCTTCATGACTCAACCCCAAGTGGTTTGACTTGCCTGTTAGGCCATCTTTGCTCAGTCACTACACACTCCAAATCGCTGTTTGCCCAAAGAAGGGGTTTTCCATGCCTCTTTTGCCCAGTGCGCCACCTGTTACCTGTTTGCCTACATACCCTGACCAAACACTCTACTGTGCCCTCCCAGACACATAAAATAGACTCAAACTGACTCTAAAAGGGGCTCAAGATGAGCAAATAAAATGGCTCATCAGCAAGCCTTATTCAGATCGGTAAACTCGATACATAGTCTCCACGTGTTGTTGGTTTTCTTCACCAACACTACATTCGCGACCCATTGGGGCTCTTCTGACGCTTCGGTCACGAGATCGTTATCGACCAACTTCTTCACTTCTTCTGCTAACGCTGCGTACTTCTCGGGACCCATTTTCCTCCTTTTCTGTGCCACGGGTTTTCTGTCCGGGTCTATCTTCAAATGGTGGCAAGCATGTTCGGGACTTATCCCGACCATGTCCTTATGTGACCATGCGAACGCATCGGTATTTTCCTTCAGAAAATCTATTAGCTCACCCTTCAGTTTATCTGGGATCTTAGATCCTATGAATACCTCCAAATCCGGACGGTTGGGATCTAGCTTCACCTTCTCCAATTCGTCGACCGCGGAGAATTGAGAAGGTCCTCGGGGGTCCTCGATTTCCTCGGGCTCGTACCCTAACCGGGGATCGGGATTTTCTCCGGTCACAGCTTCCGTCGTTTCGACCTCTCGCTTATCCTCCAAGATTTTCTTGGGCACCTCATCGATTAGGATCTGTAATATTTGCAGGTTTAACATGTCCGCTTCGTCGGGTTCTACTCGTTGGATAGTTTCCTCATTTTCTTCTTTAATTTGTTCGTTGTCATTTATTATTTGTTCGATTATTTGGTGATCGGGATCTCCAAATGCCCCAGTGTTAACTTCCCCGTCATTTTCTTCGAGCATGTTTATCGATCGGCAGTGCGTGGAAAAAACAGGATAATCAAAACATTTCTTGGCCATATATTGATCTCCCTTCACGGTCCCAACGGATCCGTTAGAGGTAGGAAATTTAACACAGTAATAATGGGAGGACGCCACAGCCTCGAAAACATCGAGAAACGGCCTCCCGAAAAAAGCATTATAGACACTCTCAGAGTTAACAATAACAAAATCCATCATCCTGGTGATCTTCACCTCCGGGTTCCAATGATCCCTCAACTCCACAGACATCGTGATTTTTCCCAGCGGGCATACAACCACGTTTCCGAATCCCTTCAGCTTCTCCCTATAAGGCTTCACATAGTTGACCAGATCCCCGAGTTGATCCAGTGCCGGCTTGAAAATAATATTGCAGTGGGCGCCATTGTCGACCAGTATCCTCGCGACCTCAACCCCTAAAATCTTGGTCGTGATAACCAACGCGTCCTCTTTTGGATAGGCGATACCCTCCCGATCTCGATCATTGAACGCGATAGTCACGCCCCTGGCTATGGTCGGCTCCTTGAACGGGATCACTGAGTTAACGCCTTCCCACTTTTGCAAATCTTCCTTCCGCTGTCGTTTAGATTTGTGGACAATGGGGGTCAAGCCCCCGATCATGTTCACCCTTCCTCCGTTCAAATCCGGTGGGAACTCATTTTGTTGAAGCCCGCCGGCCGGCGGGGGTGGGGGCAGTAAATTTTGGTTCATCGGTGGCCCCTCTAGCCGGGGCTGCTGCTGCGGCCTGTAATCTTGGCGATTGCCTTGATTGTGATCGCGGCCTCTCTTCGGTGCCCGCAACAGCTGTCCTAACTTCCCTTCGTCGAACAAACGGCGGAGTTGCGTGATTAGATCGCGGCATTCATCCGTCGTGTGCCCAATGTCTTCGTGGAAGGCACACCACTTACGAGGATTTCTCTTGTCCGGGGATGTGTGCAAAGGTTTCGGGGGGAAGAGGGCGTTTATCTGGTTTTCCATGAAGATTTGTAATATCGCCCCGGGACTCTTCCCTAGCAGATTTCCATCTTCAACCTTATGATTTCCCTGTTCGCCTTTCTTCGGGCCTTGATACCCTTTGTACCCTCCGGGCTTTTTCGACCAGTCCTTCTTCTCTACAGCTTCCTTGTGGCCCTTCCCGGGCTCCAACTCTTTCATGCGCTGAGCATAGATCCGCTGTTGCGCAATTTCTTCGCCGGCTCTCCGCCGGAATTCCGTGTAAGTTCTGGGATAATCTTTCATCATAGGCTTGAAAAGCTCGGACGTGGCCTTCAGCCCGCTGACCGCGGCGTGCACCAAAACTTCTTCCCCGACATGTTCTCCTTGCATCACTATGGTCTCGATGCGCTCAACATACTCTTCGTCAGATTCATCTGTCCGCTGCTTGATTCCCATCAGGCGTTGTCGTCCTTCCGGACACTTGACTCTCGAGGCGAAATAGGAGATGAAGGTTTCCCCCAGCTCCCCAAAGTTGTCTATCGATCTATGAGGGAGCCCGGTATACCAGTGATGAGCTGCATCCCCCAGAGTCAGCGGAAAAAGCTTGCATTTGGTCTCGTCGGTGGCACCGCGCCCGACCATATATATATTATATTTATTCAAATGGACCTCGGGGTCCGTCCTTCCATCATAAGTCAAAGATAGGAGCGGGGCAATATCCAACTGTGCCCGCGCCCTTTCTACTCGTAGAGTTAGTGGCTCAACTAAAGCTGATCGCTTCTTCGGATCGATCTCCTGCTGGGAGATTTTCTTTTCCATCTCACTCAAACGCCGTTCTAGGTCCGGATCCCTGACGACTTGGGTCCGACCTCGATTCATTGTGCGGACAATGCGTCCTCCAGTTTTCTTCATGGTCACCTGGACATTATCAGGTTGGGGGTTCTCCTCCTCGAAGTCAGCATCCAGACATCTTCCCCCTAACTCGGGTGTTTTCGGCTGTTCTTTTCCCTTTAGAATGCGGGAGCGTTCCTTCAGTTTTTGAATGGTCCGCTTTATTTCCTCAGGGGATTGCAAGTGTTCGATATTGAGGTCGGGGACCTCGCTTTCTTGGATGTTCGCCTTCTTCCTTTCTTCGGCCAACCTTTCTGCGATGACCCTCTGTCTCTCTTCGAGCTCGCGCTGCTCGGCTCTTAGTTTTTCGATCATCGTCCATTGGCGGTGCTCTTCTTCGGAGACCGGGGGCAGTTGAACCTCCGATCCCCCCTCCACCATGGGAGATTTCCCGTTGTCGCGGGCATTTCTGCTCGCCGACTCTCCCGCAGGGGCGGTGTTCAGAAGACCTATCTCTAGCATCTCCATGATGTATTGCCTAAGTTTGTTCGCTCAACGCCCGAGGATCACCCCTCCTTCTAGCGCCAATTGTTTACGGGCAAAAAATCCTAACAGGAAATTCACCCGCGAACGTATTGATATTTTGGGGATTGAGAGAACAAATAAGGAAATAATAAAAGCTTCTAGTATTAAATTCAAGATATATTTCTTGGGAATTGTGCTTGTCCTTTACAAATGAGGAAATTCGACTATTTATAGTACACAGACTAGGGTTTCTATACATGGGCTTGGGCCTAGATTACATGGGCTTTTCTATGGATAATTACATGCATTACCCCTTATTCTAGGGGTAGATTCCCCTTATACCCCCTGTAATGAGATACCCTCTTTTGCCCCTGATCCGGTCTAACTTGAACGAGTTGCTTCTGCCCGCTAATCCGTTACCCAGGCAGCCTTGGAATGAGCTGAAAAATCGCCAGTCTTGGCGACCAAATCCCGCTCGCTTCTTTGTCGACATGCGAACAGAAAGGAGAGGGATTCCAACACTGTATTCCGGGGAGGTTCCTACGGACAGAAAAGTCATGAAGTGGTTAAAGATGTCCGCGGTGCACCCGTACTGGTGGTGTCCGATGATGTTAGGCCTCCGCGTCATGATGACCGCATGTGGTCGCTTGTTAGGTGTCTGGATTTCCTCGTTAATTAGGCTATCTCCTATCAGGCCCGGACTTGGGCCGTAATCCGATCACGAAGGATTTAGCGAAAATGGGGAACAACAATTTAAAATTGAAATGTAATTATCTTGTATTGATTAGATGATATTTTTTTTAACATTATTTATATTTATAAAATGTTATTCGCTTTTATATTATTATTAATTATTGAATAGTTAAAATTTAAAAATAATTTTATAAAATGAATTAAATATAGTCAAATTTGATTATTAATTATTGAATAGTTAATTGAATCTTAGATGTATTCTTTAAATCGAGTTGAAGTTAAAATTGTAATTTTTAAAAGGCTTTCAGGCCGGGTCTATTTAAAAAAAAGACTTAAACCGAATCTCTTAAAAAAACCTACGGTGGATAAGCTTAATTTTTTTATACCACCCTATTCAAGCAAAGCTCTCGGCTCGGTCGGTCCGGCTCGTTCTCACCCCTACCTTAATGAAAGACGGATTGGAGTGATGTTTATGGTCTCGCTCTCGCTTATTAAAAAAAGAGTTCGGGCGACCCGTTGAGTGAAAAGAGCCCATTGATCTTGGCAGAGATGTACACTACAAGCTTTCTACACCTGCTTTCCAAATCATCCTCTCCTCGCCTATTTATTATTTAACGCGGCTTGGTTCAAATTTCCCCAAATCGAAGAGTTCTAAAATCCAGTCCGTTCCGCCGCCGTCAGCCGCAATGTCGGAAACAAAGTTCAGTGTGATGGTGAGCCTGTTCAACTGGATGCAGAAGAGCAAGGCTTCTTCTGTTAAACGTTCCAAATTCCGAAAATTTCTCGACACCTTCTGCCGCCCTAACAACGGCGACGACTTCTTCTCCGCCATCCGATTGATCTTGTCCAGCCTCGACCGGGAGCGCGGTTCTTACGGACTCCGGGAGCACGTGCTGGCTACGTGCCTCATTGACGCCCTCGGCATATCTCGCGACTCCCCGGACTCCCAGCGCCTCCTCAACTGGCGCAAGGGCGGCCCTAAGTCCGGTTCATTCGCCGGTAATTTTTCACTCGTTGCCGCCGAGGTAGTTTGATTTCCTTTTTCTTTTTGAATTTTTGTCTACTACAACCTGACGCTTTTATTTGATTGTAGTTTACAATTTAGGGCTTTTAGTTTGATACTATGTGTTAGTACCATTGCTATGTCATCCAGTGATTCTTGTTTATACTATAAGTATTTTTAAGAAGTTTGTTTAAAGAATATAGGACATTTTGTTGGATGTAAACTATTAATAATTGCTGCACTGTATCGAACTTACCTATCTTCACAATTATACTACTAATTTTGAGGTCTTTCTGTTTTGGTATCGCGTTTCTCTTCTACGGAGTAATGAAACTCGGTTCTGGGTTTCCCTTTTGTGTATTATCCCTACCAACATTCGGAATTATATATATTTTAGTATAAAAGCACAATCTTTGTTTATAACTTGTTCATTTGTTTGTAAGATTTTTTGATTGTTTCTAAATTTTATTCTATTTTACATAATTACGATCCTTGCATATACGGGCAGGTGCTACAACGTAGGCAGTCTATGACTTCCGGGGACCTCACTATAAAACAATTAAATGAGTTGCTTGATTGTTTGGCCTCTTGTGAAAATAGGTAAACTTACCATCTTTTTTAGGTAACATATACTCATCTCATGTATGTACATTTTAATCGTCTTTATTATTTTCCTGTGAAGCTAAAATAATAATGGCTTTTCACTTTATGCGTTTGAGCTTCTAGGCCTTTTCATGGATATCTTGAAAATCCTTTTCTCCATTGATATGGAAAGTTAATTGTGCTTCTATTCATAATTACTTTTCAGAACTTAGACAATATATGATTGAGGAAATGTATGGCTCAATATATCAATTACGTAGTATTTTATGTGACTTGCAACGTGAATTGAAATTCTTTGTACAGAACAGAGAAGACTTCTATTCTTTCTGATCTGATAAGGAAAACCAACGCCCAAGAAATGAAGTGGATTATCATGATAATTCTGAAAGGTGATATTCAGTAAGCTCATTTAATTAATATCTTGCATTTTTTCATCTCTCTGTGTTTGCCTGATTTGATCTTGTCATCGACTCTTGTAAATTTATTGCAACTCGTGCAAACTTCAGATCTCAAGCTGGGTGTAAGTGAAAAAAGTATATTTCATGAATTTCACCCTGATGCTGAGGACTTATTCAACGTCACATGTGATCTAAAACTCGTTTGTGAGAAGTTGCGAGATCGTAGTCAGAGGCATAAGCGCCAGGTTTACTTAAGAACTCTGGATTAAAGCTCTGTATTTTATGTAACTTTTAGCTTCTAACCTTCTATTCTCTACCACTGTACTGTACTTATGTTTCTTTTACAATAAATCCCTTCTAGAAAAGAACTAGACTTTGCAAACACACCCTAAGTTTTAAAAGTGTTTTACATTTTTAAGTTCTGAGTCGTTCATTTTGAAACATATAATTGACATTACTGAATACGTTTCTTATGATTCTGCAGGACATTGAAGTAGGCAAACCTGTTCGTCCTCAACTAGCTCTTAGGGTCAGCAATGCAGCAGCTGCATGGAAAAAGGTCTTTATACAGTTTAAATTTTGAAAAAAATGCTTGGAAATCAAACAAAAAAAAATTATGTTTTTTTCTTTTAGACTTCCACTTTTATTTGATATATATTTCATTGCAACCAAATAGCTTCATGGAAAGGAAGTTGTTGTCGAGTGCAAATTTGATGGTGATCGCATTCAAATCCATAGAAATGGGGCAGAGATAAGCTTTTTCTCAAGGTAGTGTCACGCTTTCGTTCTTGTATTTTTTGACTGGGTTTATTGATATAGTGATAATTTCATGTAGTCTTTTTAATTAGAAGTTTGATAAGTTATCCAGTTGTGTAGCTTTCCCTATTAGGTGTTAGACTGTTTTCCTTTTCCCAGAATCCCACTTGATTGTAAATAAGTTTGTAGAATAAGCAACCTGTTAGCTTAGGCACTCCATAAAAAAAATGAAAAAAGAAGTAGAAAGCTGAGAGTTATTGAGCTAAACAGTACGCCTTTTTTTCAGTCGCCCCCTAAACTGCAAAACAAGAAGGGGGTCTAATTTGATCCAATTGTCAATTTATAGGTAGCATATATTTGCACGCATGAATGTATTATGATTTTATTGTGCACAGGAATTTTCTTGGTCATCCTGAATATGAACATGGCATGTCAGACATCATAAGGGAGAATATTCTGGCCGACAGGTGCGTCTCTCTGAAAAACTTGAAACTGTGTTTCACTGTTGAAAAAGTCCCATGAAAAAATCTTAATATGTTACGTTGACCTGTTTAATC
Source organism: Euphrasia confusa (assembly GCA_954870475.1). Classification (NCBI taxonomy): domain Eukaryota; kingdom Viridiplantae; phylum Streptophyta; class Magnoliopsida; order Lamiales; family Orobanchaceae; genus Euphrasia; species Euphrasia confusa. The sequence continues at coordinate 4,350,605 of OX940955.1, read as the reverse complement.
AACTATAAGCAGGAAGACTGTTGAACTGTAGATTCATTTCGGCGCCTGAATACAATATTCAAATTATTTGGTACAATAATCACTGTGTTTTTCTCTGTATTCATATATTTCTTAAATTATTTTTTTCCATGGATTATCCAGCTAAAATATTAAACCCTTGTTCTTTAATTAATACTTAACTTCAGCCTCAATTCAATTCATTTCAAAATCTTGAAAAAAATGAAAAATAAATAAATAAAAAATAAGGATGAATAATTTCATGTAAACAATCTAGCTCATGCTAGAATATTATTCATAATTTTTTAGAAATATTTAATAATGTATAAAAATTATTATTATAAAAAATTCAATTCAGTGCAGTTCAGCCGGAATCAGTCAAAAGAACAGAGCCCAAGTCCGGGTCCTGATATACTATTAAGTATTAAGTAGTTTATCATGTACTTCAAAAGAATATATGAATATTTTGTCCGCGTTCCTTTCTTTTAGGACAAAATGATAATATTATATGGCGTAACTTATTAGTAACTATCATCGTTGGTGCAGGTGTATTCTTGATGGGGAGATGTTGGTTTGGGACAAATCTGCAAATCGATTTGCTGAGTTTGGTTCAAATCAAGAAATAGGTTTTGATTCTCTATTTCCACTTTTTCATGCTGTTTTAATTTCAGTTTATTCTATTTGTCTCTAATTGTACCGTTTCACATTTCATATTCATCTCCATAGCCAAGGCCGCAAAGGATGGACTTGATAGTGAGCGACAGGTATGTTTGCATATCCAATGCGTGAATAATTATTTTTTAGCTAGGAACTACCATTTCTAAATTTCAGGTTTCACTCTCTGCTGATGCAGTTATGTTGTATCCTTAAGGCTTGAGAATTAGAGACCTGGAGCTGATACTCATCTTTCGTCCATTTTTGATATGCACAAGCAAGACAGTATTTTCCTATTGATATTATGATTTCGAGGACTTCAAATTCACTTGATGCATTTGATATTCTTTAAGTAAGAGCCTTGACTTGACCCTGTGGCTAGATGTTGCATTTGACATTCTTTACGTTGGAGATACAAGTGTTATTCACCAGAGCTTGAAGGAGAGACATCAACTTCTTCGGAAAGTTGTCAAAACAGTTGCAGGCCGTTTGGAGATTTTGGTTCCTAATGGCGGTCTTAATGCACATCGCCCTGCTGGTATGGGAACTACTTTTTGCCTCTTTCATTTACTATATTACCTTTTTTTCCTCTTTATCATGATGTAGAACAGTTTCTATGTTTCATTCTGATTTTAACTGCACTACACAGGAGAGCCATGTTGGTCTCTTGTTGCTCATGACGTTGATAGCATTGAAAGATTTTTCAAAGAGACCATCGAGAACAGGTCAGCATTTTTTAATGTATCTTGTTTTTTTTTTCTCCAGTTGTAGGTCGTTTGGTTGGTGGTTATGTGAAAGAAATATATCTCACATCCATGTTAGAATGTTAGGCATGAGTTTCTGAGGTTCACACTTCACAGACCAACTTTTTATTCCTTAGTTTACTGCTGGAGTATTTGGTCTATTTAGTTTTTTTTCTATGTAAATTCCTTGCAACTATTTTGGTTTCTTATCCATAAATGATTCTTTACATTTTAGAGATGAAGGAATTGTTCTGAAAGATCTTGGGTCCAAGTGGGAACCTAGTGATCGAAGTGGAAAGTGGCTCAAGTTAAAGCCTGATTACATTCGAGCTGGCTCTGATTTAGATGTTCTTATAATAGGTCTGCAGTTACTCTCTTTATCCTTTTCAAAGAGAATTTTTACATCGTAATCCTGTAACTAGTCTTGTAATACAGGAGGGTACTATGGTTCTGGACGTCATGGAGGCGAGGTGAGGATACTGCTTAAGTATTGGTTGCTTCTTTCAACTAGTTCAGCAAACAAAGTACTGTATTTAAAAAATAACCTTGTTCCATGTGTGCTTGAAGGTAGCACAATTTCTCGTTGGCCTTGCTGAGCGCCCAGACCCAAACACATTTCCCAAACGGTTAGTATAAAAAACAAGTTGTCTTGAAATTGCCTGCTCATATCAAATTAGGTTTTGATGAGCCATTGGGCATGGTTCTTCATATATATTAGTACTCCTTTTATCCATCTGTCAAGAATATTTGGTATTTCATGGTTCGAATGTACTTGTTCATTTGATTGAAATGTTGTTGAATAAAATTATCTATCCATGCATTGAAACATGGTGTGGTTGGGATGGGGGTCTGAATTTTGTTGCTATTGCAGTTTTGTTTCCTTTTGTCGAGTGGGCACTGGACTTTCTGATGAGGAGCTTAGTGTTGTAGTTAGCAAACTGAAGCCTTATCTCAGGTATATTCTAGCTTTTTTCTTTTTTGCAATCTTTAGATAGAATCCTTTTGGTGCTACTGAATCTTATAGTTTGATAATTCAAAGCGGAATTTGCTGGTAAAGTTGTAATCATCAATGAATCAAATTGGTACAACTTTTGTATTCTTATATGTTAGTATGTTACCCATTACCCACTTAGCTTTATATATTATATTCGACTAAAACTTGAGCAACGTATTTCAGGAAATATGAATATCCAAAGAAATTAGCTCCAAGCTTTTATCAAGTTACAAATAACTCAAAGGAGAGACCAGATGTTTGGGTTGAAACCCCAGAAAAGTGAGATACAAATTTAAGCGATGATTGCAAGTTTTTTCCCCACCGTTTCTTGTCCGTAATCCTTATACAGTACTTTTTTACGCAGATCAATCATAGTTTCCATCACCAGTGATATTCGAACAATCAGGTCTGAGGTATTGTACACAGCTTACTCTTTCACGTGAGATGTTTTGCGACATTGGTATTAATTTCCATTTATTAATTAAATGTAATGGCTTTGTGTTTTTGTGGGTCAAGGTATTTTCTGCTCCATATAGCTTGAGATTTCCACGGATTGATCGAGTGAGATATGACAAACCATGGCATGAATGCCTTGATGTGCAGTGTGAGTAACTCACTGCATTTCAGTGATTTATCATTTAAGGTCTTCAACATATAACCAAAAGCATCGTTTTCCCCTCCTGTTGTAGCTTTTGTTGATTTGGTCCATTCAAGTAATGGTACTATGCAAAGGGCAATTGATGATGCAGCTGTTAATGAAAATAAAACAAAATCTAGAAAGACTTCTAAAGGAGCCAAGAAGAATTTTTCTGTTGTTCCTTCTCACTTAACTCAGACTGACGTTTCTCAAGTTGAGGGCCAAACTTCAATATTCTCAAACATGGTATTCTGTATCCTGTAAAATTATTTTTGTTTGACCGTGTAAGCGCTTTTACAATTTTATACAATATTAGTTTTAAATTGTAATCCATTTTTAATAGAGGTAATTAGAAAAAAGGGAAATTTAGTTTTTAAAATGATAGAAAAAGATACAAGATGTGTAGTTTTCATGATAGTCTTACTGTGAAACTATGTATGAAACTAGTGGTGTAATTATGTATGAAACTATCTTCCCTTTTTAATACAGTATATAATCGTTATTTTTATTTTATCATTAACACGTTTCAAGTGCCACATGGATTTCCAACTACTGTATGCAGTAATTTGAATTTAATGTCGGTTTCGGTGATGTGTTTAATTTGTTAATTGGCCGTCCTTGACATATATAGACTTTGTAAATATACCATCTTCGCATCCTCTGGATTCCTTGCACAAAACAGTGGTGGAGAATGGTGGCACTTTCTCGATGAATCTGAACAATTCGGTTACTCACTCTGTTGCCTCTGTAAGTAAAGGTATATTCTGTCTTTCCATCTTTCGCCGTCTTTCATTTTTCTCTTGGATAAGTACATGTATGAAAAGTTAAGCACCAACTTACAGAAATCTAGAAACACGTAGTTCAGAAGACATGAGTTTTGTAACTTTTGTTTGATTATATAACAGGTATCAAGTTTCAGGCTGCCAAGCGCCATGGAGATGTCATTCATTACTCTTGGTTTTCCGACTGTTGTTCACAGAAGAAACTTCTTCCATTACAGCCTAGGTCCTTCAAATGATTTTGAAATTGAACTCTCTTATTTACCTAGAATTTTCTATTTATTTATTTATTCATTTTTTCAAAGGTACTTTCTTTTTCTCTCTGACACGTCAAAGAAAAAGCTAGAAGAAGAAATCGATGAATTCTCGGACTCCTACTATCTGGATCTTAATATCACAGACCTCAAACAGGTAGATTCGAAAAAATAAATCCATTGCATTGAAAGCCAGCTTCTAATCTTCAATTTCTTCTGTTTTTGGTTACTTTTATTTTTCAGATCTTAAGCAACATGGGTAAAGTTGAACATTCTAAAGCAAAAGAATATTACAAGAAAAAATTATGTCCGAGGGAGGAATGGGTTCGCTTTCATGGTTGTTGCATTTATTTTCACCTTCAAGGGTAATAATTTGTAAGACAACTAGACAAGTAGTTCCACTTTATTTGGATATGGCATTCAGGCAAGGGATTTGACTTCACTTTTTATTTGTTATTTAGAGAAAATAAGAACCGGGAAGTTCCCTTGGAATATGCAATGAGAAGGATGAAGATTGAAATTTGCATTGGCGGTGGCAGTGTGGCTGAGACCCTTTCTAATGCTACCACGCATTTAGTGATTGTGGCTGGTCCACAAATTGACGTGAACTTTGATAAACTATTGAATAGGTCAACTGCACTTTCTCACGCACTTAATTTTATCTGCACAGATGCACTTCTTATGGTTACTAACTTACTATGATTGAAAAAAATGTCATTTTCAATCGGACGAAGATTGTTTACTTAATTTCTTATTAACAGTTTCTCGGTGGGGCAGAAGCGTCTTCTACACAGTGCAAGTTTACAAATTGTCAAGTCTCAATGGTTGGATGACTGCTTAGAAAAGGGCCGGAAATTGCCTGAGGACAGTTATAGTTTGGTTCCCCAAGGGTTTCAGAGGACTTTAACTGGAGAGAGGTCAGTGCTTTCGTGAACTTTCTAAGATATGATCAGATTTAGTACTGATAATAATGAACGGTGATCCATTTTTAGAATGTACTTTTCACTAGGGGAATCCGTGCTGGGCTGTTGTTAAGCCGTCACGATAAGCTTATAGAGCCTAAAATTTAAAATCAAGCATGACACTATATAAGCAAAAGTCTTAAATTCATCTATCAATCTTGTTAGCTCGATAAGGCTAGGTGGAAAGAACCCTATACTTTCATAGCTCAAATTTCCATCTCTGGTATTTTTTGGTGGCTGCAGAAATCTCTAATATTTGTCACTGCCATTTTTGTTCAGTGATAAACAAGAACTTTCTGCAAAAGACTATAATAGCTTGCATATCGGAGAGAGAGATGCTTCATCTATTTCATATAAGGGTACGCAAAAAGACGATTCCACACCACCCAAGCCAAGAATCGTCAGCTTGCCCAATAACAGGATTGAGAAAAGAAAAAGGGTAAGACCCACTGGGACGAGCACAAAACAGGTAAAACCAGTTATCAATAAGCCGCGAAGAACAAGGCCGCGAGTTGGAATCAAGCCCGCTAAGATCTCTGAAAACGAATCTGATAAGAGTGCCTCTTTGGAAGATGACAAGGACGATGTTGAAGGCAATGTCATAGTGCAAAACAAGCCTGCCCTGATTGATGGAAATGAGTCGAGACCTGAAATTCAAAAGAAAGGGTCGGTGAAAGATTCTGCACCTGAAAAAGGGAAAGAACCTGATGAAATAAACGAAGAAATCAATAAAGTTGGATATGGACATGGGGGTAGTAGTAGTAGTACTCAGTACAATAACCGAGCTGTAGACACTGTTGATCCAATTCAAGCCATGTTACTGAAATTGATACCAAGTCTTGCTACTATTAAGAAGGTTGAGAGTTCGAATTCGGTTCCTGAAGACATTAGAGACAAAGATGATGTCGCCCGTACCCGTGAAGAAGAAAAGCGGCCTGTAGAAGCTGGAAGTCAACCAGTCAAGAAACAGAAAATAAGCTACAAGGATCTTGTTAAGGAATTGCTCGACGATTGTTGAGACGGTATATTTATGTGATCGTGCACTTGTGCAAACCTTCTATAACAATGGTTTTGGTTATTTTCGATTTTCAACTCCAATAAACAGAGATAAGTTGGATTGCATCTCCTATTCGATTCCGGCTCAATATTTTCTTAAGAATCGAAAAAAACACTAATGTCATTGTTGTTGGGTGGGAATCGAGCAATGGTGCATGGACCTAGGTGAGAGTTTTTATCGTAGGAAGTCGTTTATTGTTGCGAAAACAATGAAGTGAATTACTTGAATAATCATATGTTCGTTTACATTTTTCTCATCACAATGGAGTGCCATGCTACAACCTTATGACAGTGTATGGATGGCATCACAAAGTCTTCATATTAGTTGAGCAATAATAGCAAAAGTTATGTCTGTTTCTGACTCAGCATTGTCTGAACGACTAGATTAATTAATTAATGACAGAGTTGTTGTTAATCACTCCTAATCATTGAGTCCAACCAAATGCAATGAAACAAGAAATCATTTTTAATGTAACTTATCTTGAATCGGATAATCAGGACTATAATGCACTCGATTTAACCAAGTTAATTAATTTTTTATATATTATGTAGTTGATTAGTCACTCACCTTATTAAAATTAGTTTTTTCAATGTAATTATACTTTTCATTTTGTATTTGATAATGTAGTGAGTATTTAAACTTCGTGGTAAGTTCGTCAAACAACTTTTAATGGTGGTGGGAAAATGCCAACAAGCTGTCTGTTGTACGACTCGGTGGTGAATCAATGAATCGAGAGATGAGAATATAATTTAATTTGTAAATTAATGATTTTAAAATAAAATATATATTTATTAACAAGAGCTAGAAAAATATAATAGTAAATGGGCCTGGGCTGGGCCACACAATAAATTCAAGAGCTCACTGCTGAGCCCGGACCATTGATTGGGCTATCAGGACCGTTCAAAGATGCTACGGCATCTTTAATCTTTAATCTCAAAATCTCTTTCTCCTCGTCGTCACTCTGAAATAAATAAGTAAATAAATTATTAAAATTAAATGCAGAAATTAAATCTGGCAAAATATAATAATAAAATACTAATATTTTGTGAGTAATCAATTCAGTAGTGATGGAAAGCCCATCATACGTGGGCGCGGAGATCTGTAAAATGAATTTTCTACACAATATAAATTTAATAATGGGCCCCACCAATTTATTTTGTTCTGAGGTAATAGAGACAGGAGAGCCCAAAATGCAATTATTTTAATAATATTTTAGTTGAAAATCACATGTGCAAATTAAATTACTCACTGTATCTAATCTTAGTACAGTATTTTTCTTGGGTCAAATATAACATGGTGCGGCACACGTGGCAGGGTACGTACGTACATAAATAAATAATAAAAATGTTAATTTAAAAATTAAACCATTAATTGCAGTTTAATAGGATAAAAAATACAATTACACACTGATTCCATTGATTATTATGAAAATGATGTTTGAGGATTCTATCACCATATAATAATGTGCACGTCCTACACACGATTATATTACACTAAAAATTTCGTAAATTAAGTATGTAACAACATTTTTTTTAATTTTCATATTCACACAATAAGAGAGGTCGAGAAAAAGCACCTCAACGAACACGGTCATCAGAAGCTTCCCGGAAAAAGAAGTAATGCTTGCGGTTACGATGTCGAGCTTCAAAGACTCGAAGACCTCACACAACTTCACCATTGTGTCTCTTCCTTTACCGCACGACAAGCTAACAACTAATGTCCTCTCTCCCATGTTACACACTCTCAACTGCAAAGCGAAAACAAAATAAAAATAAAAACACACACAATTTAGGAAAAATGAGGTAGTAAGTACCTCAAGAAGTTGAATTGGGGATGATCCTGAGGCAGAGCAATTGGGCTGAGCAGCCGTTATTAATCTTGGTCTCTTAATGGGCCTACATTTATCATAAAAATTGGGCTGCTGATAAAATGACGGAATTGCCCTCCCTGTTTCCAGCTCTGAAATCTCTGCTTCAATTCTCCTCTCCTCATCATGAAGTGATTTTATGTGCTCAATTGCGTCTTTCACTATTGATGCTTTGTCCATCTATAATCGCAATTCGATTAAATTTCAATTGTAAATGTTTTTGTACTAGTAGTAGTAGTATAATTTTATTTAATGAATGTTGACTCGGATCACCTTAGTAATGTTAGGGACAACTGATCTGAGGGCATACAGCCTCTCGTTGAGCTTCTTTCTGCGGTTCCTTTCCGAGACGATGTTCTTGGAGGACTGGGCCCCGTCGGGAGAGCTCAAGTCGTAGTACGCCGACACGATGGCCTCATCCAGATAACTGCGAGACCAATTGCAATATATGATCACATAATCGAAAAAGAGACGGTTAATTAATTAATGTATGTATGTGTTACCTGTCGAGTTCCTCGGATTGTAGGAACATATTTGTTTCCCAGTAGTTCTTGTATTCATTGTCAAAGCTCTCCATGTTTAGTGTTTGTGTAGTAGAGTTGGGAGAGAGACAAAAAGAGAAAGAAAGAGAGAGAGGGAGATGCTTTTCTTGTTGAGGATCTTGTGTTTTGTTTTTGGGCAAGCATCTGAGATTTGTAGTATTTTATAGGAGTAGTACTTTTTACAAAATGTACCCTCAGCTCAAAGTTTGTTTATTTATCTTTGATGAAATTACAAATACACCCTTGATGTTATGCTGCATTTTTATTTTATTTTTGGTTTCTTTAGTCTAATGATTAATGATGAGGATTGATGAATGGTGTGGGTGTGAAAACATGTCCCGTAAATGCTGATCCTTAATTAATTAATTCCAAATGTTATTTAGAGATTTCACATACTGTACGTAAGTTAAGCTCAGCTAATTTACAGTTTACACCCACGTTTTTGACTACTTTTTTTTTTTCTAGTAAAGAAATACTCAAGGAGATCGAGGAGACTAGCTAGCTATCCTTGAGTCGACTCTCGTTATTTCAAATGTTTTGGTGGGAGCACAAAAAATGGTTCGTTGAGAATGAGACGATCTGAGTCATATTGTATCAAAGCTCGTCTCAAGTGGTGATGTCATAAAATTTAGCATAATGTAACCTCATATATTAACTCGACTCGATCGATCACGCTTTAATGTGACAAACTTGATTCAACTTAATACTCGCAATTAACTCAAAAAACAAACTAATCAAGCAGCACAAACGATTAAAATCAAACTCAAAGAAAGGAGACAAAAAAAAAACTCATTGAAGACATTACTACATTAGGTAATCTACTTATGAACATGAATCAACCCAAATCAAGTACACAAGGACAAGGCAACAATATTAATCATGATTGCCCAAAACATGAAATTCAAACATATGTAATCACTGTAATTGTACAAATCAAATACCAATCAATTGTCAATTCATGCTTTCATTTCAATAATGATTTTTAATTAATAATTCGTTTTGTTTAAAGTTTATATTCCAAGATTCACATGAACGTCCTTCTGCTTATGTCTGTTCGTCCAATCCCTTTTATAATTTGTTTTTGACAAACAGAAGATATCAACATCAACATTTTCAAAACAAACTTCATCAGTAAGTACATGATGGGTTTCTCTATATGTGAATTTATTTATTTCTAGAAGTGATGTTTTTTTTCTCTTTAACATGATTTTTGTTAAAATTGTATCGTAAATTGTTCACTTGTGATCTCAAAATAGATTTGTATGTAAATAGATTTCATCTAATTATAAACTACAGTACTTTTTTTTATTACTAATTGATTTGAAGATAAAATGTCATTTTTAAGAAAAAGGTTACAGTTACACAAGGTGTACCGGGCCTCCGGTACACCGTCAATCAAAATGTGACACGTATCATTAATTAATTAATTAATTAGATAAATATTATTTGAATTATTATAAATTAAATTATTAATTAGGAAAATAAATCATGAGAATCTTCTAAAAAGTTCAAAAAATAAATCAATATAATGTTTCCAAATATTAAATATACTACAAAAAAAACCGTAACTTTTTAAAAAAAATATTTATATTTCATTTTTTTAAGTAAAATTAATTTATACAATATTAAATTTTATATACACTAATTTAATTATTTAATTTATAAATAAATATATTTTAAAAATATGAATAATATATGTGTACGTGATAATTATTGTTTTAAAATGAATGATTTATTCAATCTATACTATATATGTAAATATGAAATAAAAATGAATTCATAATTAGTATTTATATTTTTAAGAACCATGAAAATTTGAATCAAATATCAAATTGAGTCGAATAATTCTTTTAATTTTTCATTCTATCGTTATTTATGTACAAATGACAATAATTAATTTTATTTTTTAGGATTAAATTGTAAGAAAAGTATTTTGCATATAAGCATGTCAAAATATTTTAATATTATTACTAACCTGACATGTGATATTATGTTTCGTATTTATTAAAAATAGAAATAATATAATTTAAATAAAAATAATATTTTGATTTAAATATTACATTTGATAGCTCAATTTTCAATATTATCTCACTTTTAATTATATTTTTCAATAAAATAAAAATGTATTCAATTTCAATATTATGTTCAATTTTAAAATATTATTGCATGACTGCATCAATGTTAAGTAAATTGAGTATGGTTTTAAAAGTTAATTTCATGTCAAGATAATTAATGTAAATAATTTATAGTCACGCAAAATTATCTCACTTGATTTGTAGTCACGCAAAATTAAATTAAACAACGTAGTAAAATATCGTTTAATTTTCAAATACATATTATCAACGTGTGAAATTAAATAAATATATTAAATAAAATAAATATTGATTTTTCACAAAATCAAAGAATTCATGATGTATTCATAGTAAGTTTAGAAAATTACATATAGTATTATAATTTTAATACCTAATTATAAATTTTAAAACATTAAAAAATTATTTTTCTTAGAACAAATTCAAATTTTAATTTCTATGTAAATGTAGATAGTACAAAAATAAAATAAAACATGACTATATTTATTCAATGAATAAATTGTCTGTTTTTAATTTTATAATTAGGTGTTAGCGGAAAATTACATTTAATTTTCAAATATCACAATAATTTTTTAAGAAAATTAAATTTATTCAATGAATGTAACATTTTCTAAAAATAATACAAAAAAAAAAACTTATAAAATCATTTTTACTCAACATTGATACAAGATAAAATGATAGAGATAATTTGCGCGTAAATTTCTATTACGATAATATTTTAAAATTAAACATAGTATTTGAATTGAATATTTTTTTTAAATAGAAAAAATAATTTAAATAAAAATCGCATAATATTTGATTTAAATATTACAATGATAGCTCAATTTTTAATATATATATATATATATATATATATATATATATATATATATATATATATATATATATAAAAAAATAATTCTACGTGTCGAATTTTCATTGTCGGTGTACTGGAAGTCCGGTACATCTTGTGTAACTGTATCATCTTTGTTTTTAAGTGGTCCGATTTCGCTTACCTTTCAATATTTCAACATATCACACTTGTGTTTTTTTCTTATGTGATACGTGACTCAATCAGATTATAAGTTATAACATTCACCAGCCAACTTGATAGATTGAGAATAAAAGTCAATACAACATTATTTTTTAAAAAATATTATGTTCACAACGTGATCATGGAGAGATAATAATATATGTAGTAAGAAAATAGTTTTGTTGGATTTTTTTTTAATTTTAACACAAATTAATGTATTGTGAATGTTTTTTGTGAGATGTCATGCACGTATTAACTTTATACAAAAAAGAAGACAATCTTATAAATTTGTCTAGAACTATTCTTTATATAACCAATTGATTCTTTTAAAATAATTTTTTTAGCATTTACAATAGTGTACATATCTCAATGTACAAATTTGTGTAACATCACTTTGTCAGATCGAAAATGTGTAAATATCAATTTATATTTACATTTATATGCAATATGCAAGGTAGCATTGTTACATTGGTAACTCTCTACTATACACTTCTATTTTATTAACATACTCCAAATTAGAAATATTATTGATGCAAATATAAAAAACAAAGATTGTGTTTTGATGTTTAAACAATTATTATTATTTATTTATTTATATTAATTTATTTTCTTAAGGTTTTACTACTATTTATATTGAGCTTTTGACATTCATTTCCTCAAATGATTATTGATATGAAATAAAAAATTTGTTTTTTGGAATTCTCGAGTATTATTGTTTTTACTACGTCAATTATACTACTAATAAGTTTGGCCCACATTTAGAACATATTAAAATTGTACGTATAAATATTTGATACTCAAATTTATGTTTAATTCTGTATTATTTACAAATTTGTGTTGCATAGAATTTGTATTTACCATTAAAAATGTTTTAAGATGTCATTACTTAAGCTCTTAATTTTCAAAAAATAGAAAAAAAAAATTAAAATTATTTATGTAAACAAATTAGTTATGCTTAGAGCAGAAAAAAATTATGAAAACTTAATTTCATAGCTTATAGTGCACGTCTTCATCTATTATTGCCAATAATGAATTATTCTAACCATTTAATTTAATGTAGTGGACAATCAGGAATGGAAGCTATGGAATTTATCTTCTTCCAAATGAATTTATATGAGTTTGATTGAAGTAAACTTAATCGAGTTGCAATTAAATTTTTATAAAATTATTTTTTAAACATTATAAATAATATATTTATATGATCTATATTGTATATTTGAAAATATTTATTTTAATTACATTATTCAATTATGTTTTTACGATTTCATTTTGAAATAAATTGAACTTAATTTAATAACTGAGCTATTATATTCAAGGTGATTTTAATGTTTCAACTCACTAATTGTTATTATTAGACTAAAAGTCTATTTTTTTTATCTTTATATCTTAGGGTTTTAAACTTTACATGTTATTATATAGAATGACTAAAATAACCTGGAACTATCTTAATTATGCAATTAATATTTAATTAATTATTTTAACAAAAATATAGTGAGCGTAACCGTATTTCAATTTATTCAATTATTTTTATAAACAAATAATATGAGTTAATAATGTCATAAAATATGTTTATAATGTGATAAAATATGTTTAGTAATTATTATAAAATACATAAAATTTACAATGTGATTTAATATATTTACGCAATTATTAAAAAATACATAAAAGTTTACGCAAACAAAATTTTAAATACATGTCGTTAATAATATGATAAAATAATGCAATTATTAAAAAATACATAAAAGTTTACGCAAACAAAATTTTAAATACATGTGAGTTAATAATGTGATAAAATATATTTACACAATTATTACATAATATTTACAGTGTGATTTAATATATTTGCATAATTATTATTATTCATTATAAAATACATAAAATTTATGATTTCATATATTTGCACAATTATTATTATTCTCTGTAATTGAAAAGGACATTTTGGGTATGGTGCCCTAAAATACTATTAACCTAAACAATGGATTAGAAATATAATATGAGATTTACAGTTGCCCCATTAATGTATACCCCTATATTAAAATTAAGTTTTAAAAACTGAGTGACCATTAAGTTTTCCTATTAAAATTAAATCTTAAATTAAAACATTGGGTCAATTAAGAGGTGGGGCCAAAGCATGACATTGTTTTGTATACGATATTAAGAAATGGGACATCAATTGATCAGTATGTTCAAACTATGATAATATTATTTAATAAGGTGCTCTATTTTTCTTAATTAATTAGTAAACCAAAATACTATAGAGTACTTATTTCAGTCTCTATAGTCTATACACAAGAGAGAGTTCTTCAATTCAGGCATGGGCCTCTAGGCCCATACGAAGCCCGATTATGCGGCCCAAAGCACTGTTAAGAAAAAAAAAGGGGAAGAAATAAAACCGGCCACAAAAATGGCGGAAAATCCCGAAAATGGATTCATGGAATCCTACCACGAATATATGCATCCACTCCTTCGTCTACCTTTTACTCGTTTCCGTTTCAGTACACTTTCTTCACTCGCTCTTCATCCACCCCAAACTCACCATCAACTACGATCAAAATGCCTCGCCCAAAAAAACTGCATCCGGCCCACTGCGATTTCGCGATGACGGGACCTTCAAAATCCTCCAGGTAATCATTTCCCCTAAATCAGTAAATACGTCGATTCCGGTAAATTGGGCTTTTATTTTTTATTTTTGATAATTATTGTAGGTGGCCGATATGCATTTTGGGAACGGGAAGTTGACTCGGTGTCGAGATGTAACAGAGAGCGAGTTTCGTTACTGTTCCGATCTGAACACGAGTCGCTTTCTCGAGAAGATGATTCAGCTCGAAACCCCTGATTTTGTCGCTTTTACTGGTATAATCATAATAAATTTGAGCTGTGTTTTTGTTTATTTCCAAGACTAAATGAATGCTTAGTTATTGTGCTTATACTTCAGATATAATGTGTTTGTCGATTTTGTTGGACGTGTAAAAAATGTTGATGTTATGCTGTGTGAAGGATATGAGAATATAGAATCAAATGTTCTTCTCTGTCCATTCCGCTTCTCGTCTCATTTGCTTGAGTTATGCAAAATCCAGGAGATAACATATTCGGTTCAACCTCAACTGATGCTGCCGAATCTCTATTCCAAGCTTTCGACCCTGTTATTAAAGCTGGGATTCCCTGGGCAGCCGTTTTAGGAAATCATGACCAAGAATCTACCATGACTCGTGGGGAGCTTATGGATTTCATCTCCCTCATGGATTTTTCTCTATCGCAGACATTTCCATTAGCCGAGGGTGGCTCCAGCAAACAGAAGCAACCAGTTCAAAGAATTGACGGCTTTGGAAACTATGATCTGAGTGTGATGGGTGCACCGGGTTCCGGTTTTGCCAATAGCAGTGTCCTTAATCTTTATTTTCTTGACAGTGGGGATAGAGCTACCGTCAACGGGGTTCGGACTTATGATTGGATTAAAGAATCCCAACTGAATTGGCTCCATCGTGTTTCTGAGAAACGCAAGGTAAGCTTGTGGTTTGATATTAAGGCACGTTACAAAAATCATTTATTTTTAATATTGCAAGCGAGGGTGCAATTTGTAGATATGCAAACGAATCTCAAGAGTGCTATTTCACTTATTTGTGATTGTGAGAGATTGATAATATGAAACTAAAATCTTCATGGCCTCATTTCTCAAGGCTAATCATTTGACAAATAGTACTTCGAAATTACAAAAAAAAGAAAAAGATTTACATGTGCCTTACGTTTTTCACATGTTGTTCATTGAGCCAACGAAAATTGATGCTGTCGTTGAACCTTTTTACAATTGCATCCCTTAATTTTCTAAACATTACAAATAACTCCAAATGCTCACTTTATATCTTTTACTATAATTACACTCCTCAACTTTTCTAAACATTACAAATAGCTAGAGTAAAAGGTTGTGGTTGTTTCCAGTATTTAGAGAAGTTGAGAGGTGTGATTGTAAAAAACTTGGTAACATTAAGAAATTATGTCATGTCAAGCAACAGTTTGGTTATTTTAACTGGAGTACGAGATTAAAGAAAACCAAACCTCAATTTTTTGTCATTAACCCTTAGTGTGTTGCAAAGTGAGATTATATACTTATGAGGCCCGACCCCACACTAACAGGAACAACCCCCAGATATCAACCAACCACCTCCTTCCTTGGCATTCTTCCACATCCCGATACCTGAACTCCGCCAAGGTCCTATTTACAACGTGATTGGTACTTATCAAGAATATGTAGCATGTTCTCTTGTGGACTCCAGAGTCCTCCAAGCACTCATCTCCACAGGAGACGTTAAGGCCGTGTTCATAGGACATGATCACAAAAATGACTTCTGTGGGAATTTAGGAGGCTTATGGTTTTGCTATGGTGGAGGTTTCGGGTATCATGGCTATGGTCTCACCGGGTGGCCGAGGAGAAGCAGAGTCATTTTAGCGGAGCTTGGTAAAGGTGAACATTCTTGGGGTGGAGTGAAAAGGATTAGCACATGGAAACGGGTTGATGACGGGATGATGAGCAAAATTGACGAGCAAATTCTTTGGGAGCGAGGAGAGTCTTGGTAGGTTCTTCGAGGCATGCGTATTTTTTACCTGAATATATTTTGTTTTGTTCTATTGATATATACTCCATTTATTACTAGTATAATTTTTCCTTCAATGTATTTTTATGGAAAAAAGAACATGTATCTAAATATCCCTGTGATCTGATTGCATCTTAGATATCCTATTTCTACTTAGGTTCTTACCACCTTGGTCAATGTTTGACTTCTCACCTCTATTTTCTTAACCAGACTTTTCCAGGGAAGGTCAAGTAATGAACTTTCCATATGAACATGCAGGTTAACATTAATAAGTCTTCCTCTTGATTGATCGTAAATAGTATGTTCTGTAAACCTATGCATCATAGTAACTCATGTATATCTTAGGCGATCATATGTCGTAGTCTGTATACATCAGGATTTCACTACCGTCTGATCCATGCCAGTGAGGATCACACTCCCCTTCCTACGCTATCGTCTCCATCAGATAATCTATCCACTTCTTTTCTATTACACCTTGTTCATCACCTCAATTGCACTTTCATTGATCACAATTCACCTCCATAGGTTCCTTCCCCAGGTACACCGATTGACTTGAAAGGTGTTCTCAATATTGCTTTTGAGACTGAACAAACAACATTTTAGGGAGGTGTTCTCAATGTTGCTTTTGAGACTGAACAAACAACATTTTAGGGTATGTTTTAAGATCTAATGCACCGCATATAAGAAGATATCGAGATCTGTTTTGATTAAATAGGTATTGATAATGAAAACAATAGAAATAGTATCATGTTTAATAAGCTAAAAAGGTAAAAGGAATACTGTGTTAAGCCTCCTTCCCATCCCAATCCACCTCAGCATTGGAATTTTAAGTAATGTTTCTGTGTTATATTTATATATGTATATACACACACATTTTGGGATGTGTGTGTGAGCCCACCCCCACTTTTGTAGTGATAGTTGAGTGGCCTGATAGACATATTTAGGAGCCCAAAATTTATTCTTTGTTGCTGAATTGTTTTTGATGGTGAAAAGTTGAGTGCAGAATCTAAGTACTATCTCTTGAGAATTGTGGGGTGGTTGATTTACAAGTAACAGAGAATCCATTACATGCTATACATACAGCTAGTGAAAAGATGAGCCTATATATATACATATATATGTGTGTGAAACAGTGGAAAATTAATGTCAGCAGCATTGATAGGGCATGCGTTTTCTTGAATGATAGACGTTTTTGTTTTTGTTTTACAAAAGAAAAAAAAAAAAAAAAAAGCACAGCAACATTTGAAATTGAGACAATAAAGAAGAATTTTAGGTATGGGATTTGGGTTTTTTCCTTTTGGCATTTTCCCACATTCTCTACAATTCTGTGTTCTTTCAATTCTCATGTCTTATCTCATTTGGAGAATATTATTTTTGCATGCTTTTTGTCAAAAAGTGATTTACTGTAGGTAGACTATGTTTGTTTATCAATACAAAATACTCACTCCGACCATTAATAGATGTCATACTTTGCTGGACACGGAGTTTAAGAAAATTATTATTTTTTAATTTTTTAATTAAAAAGTAAAGAATAAAATATATTTTAAAATGAAAAGTAAAGTCATTGTGAGTAAGTTTAAAAAGTAGGTGGGTAAAGTAGAATAAAATTGTATATTTAAATGAAAAAGTTAGAATAATTATTTTCTTTTTTTTTGGAGTGTGTCAACTATTGTTGGACACCCAAAAAAAGAAAGTATGACAATTGTCTTTGACTGAGGGAGTACAATACATCTTTTGTTTTAGTTTTTACTTCTACAATCTTTCACTATACATTTATAATGTATAATGATTGATAAATGTTTTGTTTTAGTTTTTACTTCTACAATCTTTCACTATACATTTATAATGTATAATGATTGATAAATGTACGGTGAAAGATTACACAACTTATTGTTGTGGCGTAAATGTTGATCCAAAACGCAATACCTATTTGTAAGTGAAGTAATATGGTACATAATTGATTTTTATTTCGCGAGCAATTAAGTAGAGCTCTATTCCCGGTGGATAAGCTAATATATGCTCGATCGGATCCGCCCCTCGTTTGATTCGGAGTTGTCGAGCACTTGCTTAATAAGCTGAGCAAAAGGTGCATGAGTAGTGAAACAAATGCATGCTGATGAGATATTGTTCTTACAGGAAGATCCACCATAAAAGACATCAAAATATATTTCGATATATACGTACGGAAGTAGATGATGGAATAAAAAGTGTTATATTTATATACTATATATATATATATATTTATATACTATATATATATATATATATATATATATATATATATATATATATATATATTCCTTTGGTATTTGTAAAAGTGTATTGATTAATTATATACACGTATAGTATTAATTATACATATACATGTAAGTACTGGAAAAGATCCAACAAAGATGAAAAGTGGTTGATCCCTTTTTTGACTGCAATAGTATTAGTGGCTATACACATTCCTTTTTCAATCAAAGTTACTACCTCACTTCACAAATCGTACGTATAATTGTTTATGTTCATTTTTTGAAACAACAAATTACAACTTCCTCTGTAGACGTAGTTACATTTTTTTACGTAAACATTTTCAAAATTTTAAAGTACTTTTAATGCGTGTCTAGTTTTCTGGCAGTGTATTGTCCACATTACCCCTGGCTAGCAGCAAGCAAAATAAGTGTATATAGACAAAGAACATAATTATTAATACAGCTCTTTGTCTATATATATAAATATTGTTTTTGTATTTTTGTGGGATTTATTTGTTGTGTATATGTGAAATAATTGAGATGTCTATTCCAATCCCAACATATGCGGATGTTGTATATAATACTGATGCGACACACTTTATAGTTTATACAAACATTATATATATATATATAATACACATAGTATATTACAGTAGTATTTTATATTTCAAGAAATTAATTTATACTTATAGGCTAAATTAATTTGTGTGTGGATTGAAGATTGGTGAACTTGTATTTATCTCTTCAATTATTTCATATACTACTTATTTATAAAGCATGATCTAATGTTTGTATTTCGGTTAATAGATTTATAAGTTTGGATTCTGCTTTTACAATATTTAGCATACTGTAGTAAGTATATTCTGTAATAATCATATACTATGTGTATGGGTTGATGGACTAAATATGTGGGCAGATAGTAACGGCTTTCTTGGTCGATTCATGGCATGTAATTATCATAGTCACTTTTAGACTTTATATCATGCATTGATCTTGCTATGTGGTTGTTTTACTTTAACATCAAAAGAAATGCTCAAATTAAATGGTCCACAATAATACATAATACATACATATTCACGAACCCTCATTCATTATGATCAACTTTATGGGTAATATTGGTATTGAAAAATAAAAACAATCAAAATTAATATAATATTATTATATTATGGAATTCATTATTGTAACGTATTATGTAATTTAGAATATTCTGACGGAACTAAATTGGATTGAAATTAAATTTAAAATAGATAACTTAAATCAAGACTAACTATTTTGTGTTTTCGCACAATTGATTTTACAAATTTTTGTAAGCTAAATTATTCGTAACAAATTATTCACAATTTTTTTTTTTTGCATTATATAAATAGCTAGTACAATTTTAGAAAGAAAAAAAAGATTATATATTTTGGTTAATTTTAGTTAGTGGGAGGGTGGGCCAAAATGTTTCATCTTTCACAGCTTATGAGTTTTTTAACAGTGATGCTTTGTGGAATATATGTCGAGGAACATGCAAACCAAATCATTTGACATCCACACACATATTATTACACTTTTTCAATTCATCAACAAATATAAGTGTATAATTATTATATATTCATGATATATTATACTTTTCTTGTAACAAGTGCAATCAAAATTATTCATCTCTTTACATATCATCTTTAAACTTTAGAAGAAGGAAGGAGCCCCATCAAGGATCAAGGATAATGCTTCAATCATTTGAATATTTTATGTACTTAGCTACATTATTACTGTTAGGATTTATATAATCGAACAAGGATTAAAGGAAAGAAAAAGATAAACGTAGAAAATTTGTGGTATTAGAACAAAATAAGCGTGATCTAAAATATACAAGAGATAGACTTTATATAGCCAAAATACAAAGTAAACCCTAATCCTATGAATATAAAGTAAACCATAATCTTATAAATATAATAACTAATATATTCTAACAATTACAACATACTCCTATATAACTTTCATTTTATTACAATCCCATGGACGGAGTGTGTGATACATTGTAAGCGTTTTTATATATATGTCGTGCAAGTAACATGTGATAAAAATGAAAACAATGTAGTATAAAGACGAATTTTGATTTAAGAGAAATTTTAATTATTTTTATACAATTTAGAGTAAATTTCCAAAAAAAAAATTATATATACATAAAGATGAGTGTAAATGTATAATAGACATTACAAATTTAATAATTGTCCTAAAATGTGATTAAAAATAATTCAATATCCTATTTCATAAACAATAAAATAATATAGTATACGGAGTACTCTTTTGTAAAGTAAAAAATTAGAGAGTTTTTTTATAATAATGAAAACCAAAATTTCCTATTTCTTAGTATATAACTATTTCTTAGTATATAATACCTATAGTAATTAATAATTACTACTATACTTATAAAAAAATGAAGAAATTTGAGATAATTGTTCATTTGATGTTGTATTGTATATTTAATTTATATCATATATAAAAGCGTAGAGCGTGCCTGCAATTCAGAATTCAAGAGAAGATAAATAGGAACGACTATGTGAGTATGAGTGAGTATTTTCTTTCATTGATTTACCAAAAAGTTCAAATAATTAGTGCGTATTAGATTTTATACATAGGGGTAAAACGGGTATTTCAAAATATTATACTAAGAGAGTATAGAGAAGTTTGCTTTTGGGATACTTTTTTAAAACATAAATAAATAATAAATAAATTCAAACTCAAAACAAAATCGTTGTCAAATTTAAATTACTATATACTCGCCGAACATATATCAATTTAGAGCCTGTTTGGCAGAGTTTAAAAGCTTTTTAAAACAGCTTATAAGCTCTTTAAGAGCTTATAAGCTCTGACAATTTGTTTGGTAAAATTTTCAAATAAGATCTTATAAAACTTAAAAATAGGCTGTTTAACAGCTTATAAGTTGTTTAAAAAAAATAAGAGGGGAGGTATTTTTTTTTAAACAGCTTATAAGCTGTTGGAACTTAAACAATAAAAGACCAAAATACCTCTAAAATTATTACTTTTTATATATATATAAAAATCCAAATTTATTATTTAATTAATATAATTATTTTTAATTATTTTTTTTCATATATAACAATTTATTTTTGGTAATTTTATTTTTATAAGATCTTAAATTACCAAACAAATTAACATCTTATAAGTTTATATATCTATTTTATCCAAACAGTTTAACAACTTATTTATTAAATAAGATATAACAGTTTAACAACTTATTTATTAAATAAGATATAACAGCTTATCAGCTCTTAAAACAACTTATAAGGCGTAACATCTTATAAGCTCTTTTAAATAAGCTCGTCCAAACAGGCTCTTAATATTATTCAAACATTTTAAAAAGAAGTTTTTAGAAAAAAGTGTAACATGATTTATGATATTGTAACTTGCACCCCATAAATTTAAATTTATAATTTAATGTTCAATTGTTTTAAATGTTTTATTAATAAGAGTAATTTTATTATTTTAATTATAAAATAGTGTAATAACTGTATAATTAATATAATTAATAACCTCATATAAATTTATAAAATTACAATAAATTTAAAATAAACTGCTCTTATTTATAATTAAGAAAAAGTAAGTTATTTAATTCTAATTAAACTGTAAAAAATCTTCGTTATCCAAAATCGCTCTTAAAAAAACATTAGAGGATTAAAGGGTAACCAATGCAAATTTTAAACAGAATAATAAAGAGAGCAGTTTCTATTTGTATATTACTCTTTTTTATAATTTCAAAAACTAAATTTCTCCGTTACCTAATTATCTCGTTATTAAATATATTTTTTGTTTTAACTTTTTAACTTTGGAACATAAAATTGTTGTTGGTAAATTTTTTAAAAAAAATGAAAATTAAGAGTATAATTGTATTTTAAAATGAAAACATAAAGTAATTGTAATTTTTTTCGGGTGAGAATACTATTGTTAGACATTTTTTTACCCCATATTGTAGAGTGGATCTTGAAAGATATGAAAGATCTCCCTCCAAGCCGTACATACGACTTTTATCGAAGACGGCTTTACGCAGAATTCTATATGTATTTATGAGATCGAGTCTGGAATTCTGTTTACTCACTTTAAATTGAATATTCGTTTTCCTCCCTTTCCTGCTAGGATTGGAAATCTTGTATTTTACATATCCATACGATTCCAAAAGAAAAAATGTGAATTTTATTGTGAAAATATGTTCAAATTCTAAAACGGTAATATTGCAGTGCAATGTAAACAGTTTTCTAGACGCATAAAACAATAGATTTTATAGTTTTCAAATAAATAACAGACTTTGGTAGAATCTATAATTTTTTTAAAGCAATTCTAAAATTAAATATTTCTCTCGATTCTTATATGATTTGGGTGATTCAAAAAGTAACAAAATCTTTTAGAAACAAGAAGCATATTTTTACTATAATTAGGACTGTTGAGTGTTTTTAAAAGGACGTTAGCATATTTTAAATGGAAGTTTCGAGGTCAGAAGTGTACGGGGCGAGCGTGAGAATGAGAATAAGAGGCGTTTGAAATATTAGGATTTTAATATTTATTATTTTTGGAAAAGATTAAACGTTAAGTTAGATATGTAATCTCTTACATTGTGTTAGTTATAGAGACAATATTAGGATTTTAATACTTATTATTTTTGGAAAAGATTAAACGTTAAGTTAGATATGTAATCGCTTACATTGTGTTAGTTATAGAGACATTGGGGTGATTGTACTCTTTTCTACATTATTAAGAAAAAAAGACAATTTATCTTCTCTTGAGCACTAGGTAGTTGTTTGTGACTCGGACACTCGTAATTTTTTTTATTGAGTGTTGATGTTTTTCTGAGTTATTTTTGTAAGATCATATATTCACGAGAGATTGTGAGTTGATATATAGATAGTAGTTTTGAGTAATAAACATGAAGATATTTACAAAAATCAAGTAATCAAATTTATTCAATTGATTGAATTTAGCCTTATTCGGTTTAAAATTTTCTTGTTGCTCCCTTAATCTATATTTAGAAGGGAAATTTATTTTTTGAAGTTTGGAGTTAGAAGTTGATTTAGTTTTATTATTTTTTTTCCTTGGTCAATTGCAGGAATTTAAATACTCAAACTTTACGGTCCTCAAGTGCTGAACCAACTGACTGATGTGGATAAGGAAAAGATCGTGTCTTACTCTCCAACCCCAAGCTATTATTATTTTATTTATTTATTTTATTAGGGTTTTAGTAGCATTTATATTCTGTTCTTGACATTATGTTACGCAGTTGTTTTTGATATGAAATAAAAGTTCCTCTGTTGAGGTTTTTATCAGGTTTCGGTATTTTTCGGAATTAACGAAAGTTTTGATATTTTAATTCTCGAGTATTCTCAGAATCAATGAGTTTTAATCGTGTGTTTATCTTTTCTCTGCGTCAGTTGGTATCAGAGCAAAGTTCCTCTGTTGAAGCTTTTATCAGGTTTCGGTATTTTTCGGAATCAACGATACTTTGATTTCATTAATTTTCGGGTATTCTCAGAATCAACGAGTCTCAATACTTGTTTTATTGCTTCTCTGCGTCAGTTTGTATCAGAGCCGGAACGATTCCTCCCCGTCGCCAATATGCTCGCGAACCCGCCGTTGAGGTCGCAACCCGTCGCGATGCCGACGTCGCCGCCTTAAGCCGCCAGATCGCAGCTCTTGCCGTCGAACTCGAGGAACTCCATCTTGCTATCACCGGTGGTCTGCCGAAATCTCAACACTTACCAATCCTCGCGCTTGTGCGCACCCTTGTTGATGAACTCGATCCATATAATGATTCGGAAGACGAATCGGCTTCGATCTGGGATGACGAGCCAATTTGAGATGTTGAGCCAATCTGGGACACCGAGCCTGCCGAGCCCGCCGAGACAATCTGGGATGTCGAGCCTGCCGAGCTAGTCGAGCCGATGTGGGACGCCGAGCCCGTCGAGCCGATGTGGGACGCCAAGCCCGTCGAGCTGATCTGGGACGCCAAGCCCGTTGAGCTGATTTGGGATGCCGAGCCACTTTATCAATCCACTACCCATGAGTCGACTCTCCCTGTTGTCGCTACCCCTGCGTCGCTTCATAAAGTCGCTGCCCCGAAGCTGAATCATGAAGTTGCTGCCCCAACGCCTTATTGTCATGTTGCGACCTTCTATAGTTCTTACCGTGTTGAACATGACCCTACTTCCACAATAGTGTACAAAGTCACCCCTACTAAGGATAGTTGGATGGTGTTTGATCCCGGCGGATGTGCTCGATCTTTCAGGTTCGCGGTCGAACCTTCTCTTAGAGGGGGAGAATGATGTGGATAATGAAAAGATCGTGACTTACTCCCTAACCCCAAGCTATTATTATTTTATTAGGGTTTTAGTACTATTTATATTCTGTTCTTGACATTATGTTACACAGTTGTTTTTTATATGAAATAAAAGTTCCTCTGTTGAGGTTTTTATCAGGTTTTATTATTTTTCGGAATCAACGAAAGTTTTGATATTTTAATTTTCGGGTATTTTCAGAATTATCGAGTTTTAATCATGTGTTTATCGTTTCCCTGCCTCTGACCTATCAATCCTTGAATTTAGTTGATTTAGTTTTTGCACTATCATTAAATGTTATTCTACTTTTTGAACTTTTATGTATTGATGAACCATATAAGATCATATATGCAGCTTAAATCGTAATGTACACTTTTCATATTATGATGAATGGTCAAGCACACACATTTTTATGCAAAAATAAATAAGCATGAAAAAGGTAAACAATACTTATTACTTTCTCTTTTCTCACGTACTCATGCTATCTTTTCTATAATTTCAACTTTTTTTTCTGAATTTTTGTTGCCTCTACTATCATTTGTTTTCTTTGAAGAAAAAAGGACTAAAAGAGAAAAAACAAAGTTTAAAAGCAAATGATTTGTGTATAAATGTGTGTGAATGTTTTTTTTTTTTGTATGGAAGGACATACAGTATAGTAAGAAAAGGTTCACCGTTCAATATAAGAAAAAGAAAAAGAAAAAATAAAGGTGAAAAAGAAATAAAGAAATAAATGTGGGGTCAAACGGTAACTATAAAAATCCTTTTTTTCTTGATTTTTATTTTTATTAATTTTATTTCCCACAAACTGAATAATGAAAGAGTGATTGAGTAATGTAATTGTCATTTGTTAAGAATTAAGAACCATGCAAAAATATAGAAAAAAATATTGTTTCTAATCACAGCTTTTTAATTATTGTGACCGCCAAAATAATTTTCAAAACTTTCATAAACAATGATATGTCTAAGTTAATAAAAAATTGAAACGAAATATAAAAAGTGTAGGTGATTAAAAGTAATAGTAAAATTAATAATTCAATTTTATGTTAATGTATACATCCAATAAATGTGATGATTCTGAGATCTTGTTTGAATGTACAAAATGTTGTATGCCGAATTGAACGAGACAGACTCGAGTCATTTAAAAAAGTTTCATCTTAAAATCAATTGATAATATGAGAAGCAACTCTATAAGCTCATAAATTTAATGTGAAATAATTCACAAATGAACATCTCAATATGTACATTAACTTTAACACTCTCACTTGTGAATTCTAGACAAATTGATTTCACATCAAACAATAATCGATCTAGCAACCACACGCCTCTTAACATCATAACAATGAGTTGTTGAACCGATGAAAACACACCATAAAAGAAACGACTATGATACCATGCTCCCACAAAAATGCAAATTTCTCAAAAGAATTAAAAGATAGATGCAACATGAATTTTCTCAATACTACTAGTATTTATAAAGTGGTCATTACAAACTCTTTTGTAAAAGCCCCAAAATACCCCTCTCCTCCCAATGTCACTCAACTATAATAACTCCAAAACATGCTTGAAAAAGAATACCCGGTGACCATTTAATTTCCTTTTAAAGGCACTCTCTCATCATCCTAGAGACTTTGCATACATTTCTATATAACAAAAACACACTTCCAACTTTCTTTGTTTCTCACACCACATCCATCATAATCATCATCATCAAACACTCATAATTTGATTTCAGGTGGAATCTATCGAGTGGGGGTATAAGGGGGTGGGGTTTTGGCCAAGTTATGCGTGCAGGGTCAGCTTGCGCATCCCACCAGACGCTCTCGGCGGAGGCCGCCTCCGTCCTCAAGCACTCCCTCAGCCTCTCCCGCCGCCGCGGCCACGCTCAGGTGACCCCCCTCCATGTCGCCACCACCCTCCTCACCTCACGCGCCAGCCTCCTCCGCCGCGCGTGCCTCCGGTCCCAGCCCCACCACCACCACCCCCTCCAATGCAGGGCCCTCGAGCTCTGCTTCAACGTCGCCCTCAACCGCCTCCCCGCCACCCCCGCCCCGCTCCTCGCCGCCCAGCCGTCCCTCTCCAACGCCCTCGTCGCCGCCCTCAAGAGGGCCCAGGCCCACCAGCGCCGCGGCTGCGTCGAGCAGCAGCAGCCACTCGTCGCCGTCAGGGTCGAGCTCGAGCAGCTCGTCGTCTCCATCCTCGACGACCCCAGCGTCAGCAGGGTCATGCGGGAGGCCGGCTTCTCCAGCGCCGCCGTCAAGAGCAACGTCGAGGAGGACGCCGCCGCCGCCACCTCTGTTTTTCAGTGCTACGGAAACATCAGCAACTCCGGCGGGATCTACTCCACCCCGAACTCGCCCCCTCCGGCGGAAGAAACCCTGAACCCCGCCCCCACTTTCTGGCTGCAGTCCCGCTTGCTATCCCCGCCGCCTCCGGCCGAGGACGTGAGCGCGGCCATGGAGGTCCTGCTGAAAAACAAAAACAGGGGAAAGAACACGGTGGTCGTCGGCGACTCCCTGTCCGCGGCGGAGAACGTGGTCGCGGAAATCATCAAGAGAGTGGAGAGGGGCGACGCGGCGGAGGGTTTGAAGTCGGCGCGCTTCGTCAAGTTCGAGCTCTCGTCGGCGCCGATCAAGTTCATGAGCAGAGAGGAAGTCGAGACTAACATCGGCGACTTGAAGAAAAAGGTGGAATCTTTCGCCGTGGGTTCGTCGTCGGGCGTCATTATCTACACTGGCGACTTGAAATGGACGGTGGCCGACGAAGACGGCGACGGCAGCGGCGGCGCTTACCGGCCGGTCGACCATTTGGTGTCGGAGGTCGGAAAGTTGCTTTCTTGGTACAATGGCGATGACGGTGATGGTGACGTAAGCAGGAAAAGGGGTGTTTGTTTGATGGGCATTGCGAATTACGAGACGTATATGAAGTGTCAGATGAAACATCCACCGTTGGATCTTCAATGGGCTCTGCAACCCGTCTCTGTTCCGACTGCCGGACTCGGATTGAGCCTCAATGCTGCTATCAGGTAATAAAAATCACTTCTTTTTTGTGTGTGTCTGAATTCTGAGTGAAAAAGCTGTGGTCTTTGTCTGGACTGTTTGATTGTGTGAAACAGAGAATAAGATAAAAAATCATGACGTGGGATTAAAAGTGATTCGTGCCATGTGCAGTGGGCAAGATTCAAGATTTAACCGGCAAGAATCCGAGAAAAGGCCGTCGTCGACTTTGTTCGAGCAAGAACCGCTCACTTGTTGTGTCGAGTGCAAATCGAGCTACGAAAAAGAATCGAGCTTCAAGTCAATGCAGCACCGATCTTTCTCGTTGCAGACAACGAACAATGGTGGTTCGCCGCATTTGCCCTTCTGGCTAAAACCACATCCCATCGACGCGCTTGTGAAGGTATATATATATAAAAGTTTCAAAATTTTGGCGATTTTTGTATTTTTATTTTCAAATATTTGAGTATTCGTTGTTTTCTCTTGTTTGATTTCAGGACGATTTAGTTCAGCTGAGGAGAAAATACAACAAGCTTTGCCGGAGCCTACACGGAGACCAATCCTACCTCGGAAGGGATAACAATTATCCTTCGTCACATTCGAGTTGGCCGAACAAGAAAAGCATCTGCACCGACCCCGAAACGATTTCGTTTGCTACTAGTAATTATGCACCTGTGAAGAGTAGTCGAACTGCCAGCTCACTTCCTAGGTTCAGAAGGCGGCCCTTGTGCCATATCGACTTTAGTTTCAGCGAAGGGAGATCAAAGGCCACACCGAATTTGGATTCCCTTAAAGGGACAGACGATAAGGAAGTCAAGATCACGCTCGCACTCGGCAACTTAACGTACAATGATGATCATGATTATGCGGTTTTTGTTAAGTTGTTTCGAGAAAATGTGCCATGGCAATCCGAGACTGTCCCTTATTCGATTCTTGAGGTGTTATTGGGTGATCATCCAAAAGCTAAAGGTCGAGAGGAGTTTGTGTTGATCAAGGGAAATGATGAGGTCGGGAAGAGGAGGTTTGCGGTTGGTGTGGCGGAGTTCGTTTTTGGTTCCTCTGATTTTCTGTTTTGCGTGAACATGAGAAAAGGTTCGGGGAGTTTTGAGATGGTGGAGAAGGAGTTGAGGGATCGTGAAAAGCTCGTGGTACTTGTTGAAGATGTCGATTATGCTGATTCCGAGTTTTTCGCAAAGTTTCTCAACGAAGGCTACGAGAAAGAGAGTGGCCGTGCGATATTCATCTTGACCGTGGATGAAGAAAATAGGCGCGATACGTTCTTAAAGGAGAAGCCCGATTCTGTGATTCAGATGAAACTAGTTGTTGATCGCGGAAATAATAATATTGATCATCGCAAGCGGAAAGCGGACTGGGATTTTCCGGTGATTAAAAACAGTAGTCATAGGGATAACGAGACGGGACAAGTGATTTCCCCAAACGCCCTCGACCTCAATATTGAAGCCGATGATCAAGAAGAAGGCAAACCTAATGGACATGCAAGGTTTATTGAAAAGATCAAGAATCGTTTTGTTTTGAACAGGGATTCGGACCAAGAGGCGCATGGGAAAGAGATGTTCTTGCACAAACTGAGAAGGGGTTTCGATGAGGTTGTTAGTGGGGGTAGAAACGACGTTTTGAGTAGCTTCGTTGTTGAGGAGAAGGTGTTAGAGGAGGTTTTCCTTGGGTCGGGTTTGTATCTCAATAGCTTGTTTCAACAGTGGGTTAAGGATGTTTTTCAGACGAGTTTACGGAGGATAGATAGAGGGGGTGAAGGGGAAAGGGTTAGCATTAGGCTGTGTTCAGAAGGAGGATGTCATGAAGAAGATGGATTCATGAGGACATGTCTTCCTAAAAGTATCCAACTCTCATGAAGTTGTAGTAGTATTATATATGATGCTTTAATTTAATCTTTCTTTTTCTTGGGGTGTAATTAGTGTTTTCTAATACTACTCTGGTTTGGTTTATTACAAGATTAATTATCTTTCATGTTTATTATTGTAAGCATTTGTTTTTGCAAAATTTTGTTCTTCTTATAGAACGAAAGGTATGTTTTTTTTGTCCATGATGAGATGTCTAATTAAAAATACACATTTTGAATAGCTAGAGCCTCAAATGTCTCCCAAAGCCCTTTTTTTCATTAACAATATTATCTTATAGGCCTCAAATGATATATCATATAGTTATGATGATGTGTGTTATTATAATTATGTGATTATATTTTTAATTGCAATAATAACTGCATGTTGCTCATCAAATTATACGCTTCTCCACTACAAGACAATGACACTTTTTCACAAAAAAAGAAAAAAAACTTTTTCTTGCATCAAGTAAAATGCTTTTGAGTCATGACTCATGAGACTCATGACTCATGAGGGGCTTATCAAGAATACGAGTTATGATTGCATCAAACGGGGTATGGATGTGGGAGTGGGACATGTCCACATATGATGGAGAAGAAAAAATTCTTTTTTTTGTTTTTGTTTTTTTACAAATAATAATAATAATGATGTTTGAAGAAAACTAAGATATGATGATGGGAAAATGATTTTCACACTGGCATCTAATCAGAATTATACTATACCTAAACTGATCAAAGGCCCATAAAATAGTGTTTTAGCTTTTCCATGATTTTGTGGAGCTTGCAAATAAAGTAGTGATTCTACTCATATTCAGCTTACATTCATTCTTGAAACTGTAGTGCAAGTAGTGACTCTTTGTGAAACATTTGATCCGGTAAAAGCGCATGTGAATCAAATGTTCTTTCGATCAATAAGTCTAAGATTCAAATCGACCCTTTGCTTGTAATAAAACTCTCTAGATTAACAACTCAATTCTTGTGAAAAGCAAAAGGAGAAAAAACAAGTGCACAGAATCACTCTCTCTATATATATCATTAGCCACAATGTTATTTAATGTTACACAGCTTTTACATAGTATGGGAAATCTTCTCGCATCTCCAATGTACAAAGAATGACACTAATTATGGTGTGTTCTATGGTGCATTTGTGTACCTATGGATATTATTTTGGACTATACAAATAGGTGGGTTGTAGGCTTGTAGCAATGTCCACCTTTTGTCTGTATAAAAAATTAAAACAGACGGGTAAAAGAAAAAGGAAAGAGAAGCTCATTGGCGATACTTTGTTTTATTAAGAATCAAGAAACTGGCTTTCAGGAGAGTTTTCTTCTGTGAATTGAGAAAGGCGTGAATTGTCTGAATTTCTTTCGAGCTCGAGCAAGGGTTGTAAGATTCTCTCCACCTCATCACTTTGAAACTTGATTTCTTCAAGAATCATGGATAGGGCTAACTGGCAGGATTTCTCATCCCCGAATGCGAGGGTCCACCTTCCATCAACTAATGCTTTCGTTTTTACTTTTCCACAGGCAGTGTAATTAGTAGTCTCGGAAAAGGGTAACGAGACGGTCGGATTCGAAGGTGCAGCCACCTCGGATGCTCATCGTCTATTCTGGGCTGAATGGGAACAACAACAAAAGGGAGATTGTCATTACCACTCTCCCCAAGTCCCAAGATTATTCTGCTAGAACTCCAGCAAAAGAATAATAATCAGAGTAACCAGACTTAAACCTTAAATTTATCCTAACCAGACTTAAACCTTAAATTTCAAACTAATATACCCTTCAATCCTGGTTTGATTATATTAAATTCTCATATAAATATTTAATATGCATTGGGGTGATTTTGAGGAAATTACAATGTTTTTTATTTCAGATCTTTTATCTGTCCTACAATTGCCAATTTTTTGTCTAAATTAAACTCAAAAACCAAATTTAAATCAAGTGATTAATGAGAAGGCTCCAACTGAATCTAGATCTTGCTGGACGATGAAAATCAATCAAATATTGCAGGACTTCGAAATAAGGGTTCAGATGCGGAAATGTTGAGATATAAAAACTAAAAAAAGAGCAAAACTCACAATACATCCAGTCAGCGGTAACTCCTCTACAAGAACAAGCCATCCAGAGCTTCCCGTTGAGAGTGCTATAAATTGAAAATAACGTTCCTTGCCCCTCTCAAATGCAATCCGACAAGGTAATGCGTCCTCTAAGATATAAAGAAAACCATGTTGAAAACACTGAATCATGCAACTATGTGCTTGTAAGCATTGCAATTTTGATCCCGTTATTATATCAGTGTCAGAAATTAGTCTCATAAAAATTTCAAACTTTGAAGAGGAGGAGAACCACCAACATTTAGCTGTGGGTTTTTCAATTTGCTTTTCTTCAAAATATGTTTGTAATTTCAAAGAACCAATTTTCCGTCTACACATAATTACGGAGAAAGTTGCTAATTAGCATTTGGATCCGGATGGAGAGAAAAAATATGTCAACACGCAAAGACCGACTTCAGAATTGAAATTACCAAGAATAACCTCATCGTTAAGTTTTAATTCTGGTGGCTTTACTCCAGCATTCCTTGCTCTAGATTTTTCTGGAAGATCAACTGCAGAGAGTACAAGAGGTTGATCTGGCAAGACTCTACCAAGAGAGAACACATGTAGATGATGAAGCAGTGCAAACACCTATCAAGATGAATAATTTGCAGTGAATATGTAGAAAATGTTGAAGCTTATGAGCGTCTAAAAACCTATATCGCTTAATAAAGTGTGCTTCTTCAACCATAGTATTTTTATGTGACCTTTAGTAAATAGTATGAGTAGGCTTAAACTACATTTTCGTGATATTCATGAAAAGCCAATAACAAAAGCACTGAAATGCACAACCTTCACTGTCTCGCACATTCTTTCTCCAGCAGCAATGGAAGATTCACAAGAAGGATGCTCTGTAAGACCATCAGAGGTAGACTTGTAGGGTGGCAGGAGCATGCATCTTGGATCTTTACGAGGAGAAGCAGCCTCGATTGCTGAATGGAGCGATATAGTCATTCACTGTGAGTTATTAGCTTCACAGTATATATCATCCTTTATTTTTGTTAACAAAAACACAGAAATATACAGAAGAGGAAAGTTGCCTACCTCTTTTGCATTTTCTCCACTCATCACAAATAACTGACACCAACAAATCAGACCAAGGTCCTCTGGTCTCCTCTAGAACACGATTACTACAATATTGAAATGATTCCTAAAGATAAAGACAATCACATTACTCTATGCATAGAAACAGCTTGTCAATGAAGTCGTTATTACAAAGGATAGCTAAAAGGGAAACTGAATAGTACTCCCCCCATTTCAAATCAGAAGTTGTTTTAGATTTATTTTTTGTTTCCCTTTTACTGTTTTACATTATGGAAAATGATGATGGAGTAAAATTGATAACTACCAGCATCCAAAGCTTCCCAAGACACTCAATTAATTTTCACAGTCAAGCACTTACATGGGTTTCAGATGTAAACCACTTTTAAAGAAAACAGCAAATGATCCAAATCTAGCAAGAACCTTCAGTTTGCTTGTAAATATAACTTACTTTGAGTAATTTGCGATGATGGCTGTTAAACTCAGTCTCACTATATGGTAGCAATTGGCGAAATAGCCAACCACCATCCCACAATGTTTCTGCAGAAATATTGTACCTGCAGAAGAGACTGACTAGTGCATCCAAAACCTATCAAACATAATGAAAAAAACCGACGAAGAAAAAATTGTTACCATCAGTTTACACTTTACACAGCTAAAACAGACAAAGGTAACTTCCTCTCTATATTAAAGTTATATCATGGTAAATTATTTTTACTAGTTATTAATAAATATCCAAGAATACACCACAAGAGAGTTACAAGAATTCATCATTTGAATAATAGCATGAAACTCAATTCTAGAGGGGGCATATCCCGATGAAAATTGAATAAATTTAGGCTATGTATCTCCTGTTAGGTTCACGTCAAATAATCCCAGATGTCCTCTCGACTTTTGTTGGAAAACAAATAGTTGCAGAAAATTTTAAAATATATATTGACCCTCTTCTTAATAAGTGAAGTGTAAGAAATGAAGAATAACCTTCTGGTTCATAGGCAACTCATCGCTAAGATATCGCACTACTATCAATCTAACATCAAATGCATTGCCAGATAACTTATTGCAGAAATACTACGGCATGATTTACTAATTTTATTTCAAAAGAATACCTCAACTGCGCCAGCAACCTGAAATTAGTAATTTTCAAGTGTTAACAAATAGAAATTGGGTTTTTGGGTTAACCATATTAAGTTTCATCTAAAAAAACACAAAAACAATCAGGATTCAAGTCCATAATCAGAGATGTTTGTAGGATATTGAGGGTCAATGGATAAAACAATATAAGGGATAGATACTTTTAGTGCCTTTCGATTAAGAACATCTCATATATTTGATACGAAAAGGTTAGATGAAATGCTTTTAATCAATATCCAATATGATCATTATAATTCATAAGGATCATTTTCTCACCTCAAAATTATATACATATGCACAAGCATGACTCAGCACTAATTAGTCAGGAATAGCAATTTACGAACATTATCAAGCAAATAGATATGAACCCTTACAGAGCACTGGGCCAGGTAATAATGTGCAATGGGAAACAAATTATTAAATTGATGATTTGCTAGCTTTAAGGATAAGTATATACTTGAAATCTATGCTCGCGTGGACTCATTCCAACCTCTGGGTGTGCACATGAAACTCCAATATAGCCCTGTTGAATAAAGTTAATTTTGAAATAAGTCCTATGTTTTGACGTGACTTTCTTAATATCTAACCATAGCAGGAGAGAAATAAAACTTGCGAATAAAATTAATCTATAAAAAGGCAACTGTGAGTCTGTGACACTGACTTTAGACCTTATAAGTTTATAAATTGTTTCAACTGGTAATTCATGAACACCACAACTTAATTAAATAATTATCTTAGCACTGTATCCATTTCAGGATGGGGTTTGTCGATGGGGTCAAGCAGCTTACCTCTTTGAGGAGTTGAGGTGTTTGGGATGGAGTGCTGGACTGGTAGGCGACGTTTACACAGAAAAAGGAAATTTATTTTATTATGTGTTTTGTTAATCATATTCCACCTTCGCAAATGAGGGTGCCACATGGTTTGGACATGATCACCCATGATAGGCTGATTCTTAAGAAAAAAATCATGTGATAGCCATACAACATTTTTCCACATCTATATAATTCAATTATCTAGTGAAAATTTGACTGGAGGAGTTTTTGAAAATTATAGGTTCTTTACTTCTTTTTACATTGAATTTGATTAGGGTTAAAATTTCTTCCCCTAATAGTTTACCTGACCAGTTTTGCAAATTTCCCTAATATCTAATTCAAAAGGATGATGTATCTCGTAGGTCAGAATATTGGTGTTTCTATTCAAGACATTAAGTTTGAAAAAAATGCCAGAAGTGAGCAAGTAAACTGCAAATGCCATCTATACCTTCAACTTTTTTATACAAATATCGAGTTCACCACCAATGTTATCTCTAATTGGATTACTTCCTGAAGAAAAAAGTAGTTCTTCCCCAGAATCTTCTCCAACCAAGGCTTTCTACAGGCACACAACTGAGAGGCATCAAAGTAAAACCTGGAAACAAAGCATAACATACAGCTGTTCTACCAATTTTAAAGAAACTACTAACTACACAACCAAGTATAACTGAATAAGAAAAAAAAAAATTGCAGTTGGTTGCACCTACAGTGAAATGGTGAGTATAATTCCTTGAAGCTCACCACCTCAGACAGCTAGAAAATGAAGAAATTGGATAACAAGGGTAGAGAATCTAAGGAAGTGAAGACATTCATTCTAAAGTTACAGCTATCAGAGCATAAATCTAAAACCTTATTTACTACTATAGCAATTTTTTCCTTTATTTATGGAAATGTTAACAGGTTTTAACACTGAAAGGAAAGGAAAAAGAACAAAAGCATAATCACTTCATTCAGGATTAGAACTTTATTTTTTTCCTCTATTCTAAAACCTATAGAAAAATAACAAAAAGAAGTGAACCATCCCCTTTTTTGTTTAATCACCTATTTTTTTCATTCATACTGCAATTACGTTTGTCCAGGACATCAAGAAGAATACTAACAACTACGTACCAGCAACTTTTTCTTATGTTGTTTGCGTTGTGGAAGTATGCCAAGGGCATCCACCGTGGATTCATCGAGTTCTGTGAATACATGATTAACTTAGTGCATTTTCATATATGCATCAGCCTATGTACAGATACTCCAAAAAAAGGAATAACGGATGCGACAGGAAAAAAAACATCATTGGTTTTTTGTAGTTAGACTAATCGGACACGGACGGGATACAGCGGGTCAGTTTTGTGAAGAACAAAACTTTGGGGTTAATAAAAATAAATGAAAAATTACTGACTAAATCTGAGAAATCCTTAAGTTTAAGCCCTAGTCCTTCACCAGACTTTAATAACGTTATATGGCATTTTACGTTTATAATTTTTAATGTGTCGTATTATTTTTGTATAAATATATATGCAGTATACATATATACACACTAATAATTATTGTATCTTAGATGTATCTATGTCATAGGATACAATACCCATACCCACATCCGTGCAATATAGGCATCAGCCAACGAGCAAAATTAAGGTGAGATTATGACCTTTAGTCTGCAACAGAGTAGCCAGCACATTTAAAGAGCCTGAAACTTGAACATCATCTCCATTTGTGATGAATAAAAGCAAAGCTTCCCTGCATAATTTTGGCCAACAAAATATATTAACTCTTAACTTCAAAAGTAGCATGCACATTATATGACAGTCACAAAGGCTGAAATACTTAACTATTTTCTACTAGTGAAGTTACACATGATATATTTGATTAATGAAAACCCTTAATTCACCAAGGTGGTTAAACTTAATAGCTGCTAGCGACTATACCAGCATATTTCATACCATCTGGTGGATCAATGCTCTCAAAAGAATGGGTAAATTCGAAAAAGAAGTCAAATGTTTATCTCACTCAATCATCTTGTAGCGTCTCAGAATAGTTTTCTTCCAGAACATATTTCCATTTTTTCTCTTTGAAGTAAAAAGAAAACAGATTGATAACCGCACCATCACCTCCAAAGAAAGACTCAAAACTAAATAAATACCAAAAAATGCAAAGCTCTTTTACAAATTTAAGCAGGGGACATAGCTGGCATGTCATCTGGAGATGTCACGTGAAAGATACTAGGACTAAAGGGCATCTCTAACACAGTCCAGAAACAATTAAGTCCCCTTGTACTGTCCTTTCTTGTATAGTTAGAGATGGAGTATTATTTTGTAATTGTTTCCTTGCGGGCTTCTAGTCCCCTTGTACTCCCCTTCCTTTCAAAGGATATTGTTTCTTTCTTAATAAAAAATAAATAAAAGAAAGAGGATACTGTGTGCAAAATGAACACCTTGAAGACTGGTATGCCTCCAACAGGATTAAGATTTGGAAAGGAAAAAAAATGAACCCCTGGAAGAGGAGGGGTCTTCAGTTATTATATTTTCATACTAAAAGCTCGGTTTAAGTATGTGTACGTAAAGCTTTAACGGCTTTAACTGACGAACGTGTAAAACTTAACACCAAAGTTGACCTAAATATGTGAAGGAAAATGATATTTTAATAAAAGTAACCAATTGTTAAAAAGCTGAAGTAAAAAATGATATTCAATGCTAATAACAGGATTGATTACCTGGGCACAAATTGTGTACCTCCACAATCAGGACCCGAGACACCATCTGGTGGATGGTTTAAGGATGAATTAGATGTGGGAATGGTAATTTGCAAGCTTCCATTATCAGACTCTGAACTGTGATTATTCTCATTAATACTTTGGTTCGTTGTATCTAAGGAACCATGGCACAGCATATTACCATTCAGCTTGGCTTCATAACTCCCAGTGAAGGTCTCTGGACAACATAGAAGAGCAGCAGCAGCAATATTTGCCAGATCTTTGATTTTGACTATCCGCAAAATGCAACAAAGTACATGTAAAGATGTGACAGCACCAAGACTTGATTCCTGAATCTATAACACTTAGTCCCTCAGTTAAAAAAATGTAAAACCATAAGATCAGTAAACAACAAGATATAAAAAGCTCATACCAATTATCTAAAGTTCACAACACAAACAAGACACAAAATATAGATAAAAGACACAGCACACGAGTATGAATACCTTGACTACTTCAGTTCTCAAGGAAGGAAGAATTAGTGGAAATATCAGAAGCCTCAAAACGTTGTCCATAATTAACCTCCCGATATCAGGAATTCCAGCAGAAACAACATCACTAAAATAATACAGATTGTCTTCGATCTCGTCAACAGCAGAAAGAATGGAAGATGGCGACTCCATGCTCAGATTTCTGTCAGACAAACTTTTGTAAGCAAAACATTATTATGGACTTCAATGCAAGGAAAAATTAAATTTCAGATCTTACTTTGAAGCATTTGAAAACACTAAATCCAAATGGACGCACTGATCTCGGAAATAATTGACCAAGTTCAAAAAATAATCTGCATGAGGATCCCTTGAAACAAACCTATTTACAGCATCATCTCCAACTGCAAATAGTGCAAGGAATATAATTCAACTCAAATGGGCATCCACAATGAGATCAGAATCATATGGAGTCAGAGGCCAAAAGTTTGAAAAAGGAGAAAAACTTACCATGATAAACATTCAGTGTTAAAGCACGAACAGCAGTTCGAATCATACTTTCTTCATGGAAGGCAAACCGTATTGCCTCAACATAAAGGGGGAAAGAAATCACATCATCCTAAATGAGGGTAAAATAAGATCATGAGATCAATGTTAACTGTTTTGCAGAAACTCCAGTTAGACTGTCTTACATAAGACGGGCATACTTGTTACATGAAAAATCATACTTTTAAAAACAAATGTAACCAGTTGCTTTGAAAAGTGACTTTCTGTGTGTGTTTTTATATGAGAAGTATGACCTTTTACTTAAATGGTTGTATTCAAAAGCACAACTTTACCCTAGAATTGTGAATTTTATTTGGAAAATATGACTGCCATGTGTGTAGGCGAGCCTTACATATATATGAAAGAAACAGACAATGATCACGTCTATTGCTTCAGATCCTAATTATACTTTTTAGAACATATAGTGAAGTCCAAATGTGATCTTGATGCAAACTTCGGAAAGTTAACCAAGACACTAATTACTGATATTGAATGGTTTTAGTGAAACAATTCACACTTGCTATCGTTTTTCGAGCAAAGTATCTTTTAACTATGAAAGACCATATTTTACTAGATTTTAATATTTTATACTATACTTGAGAAATTCAAGGCTCACACGGGGAACTAAGCTAAAAGAGTTAAAGTCCTCTGATAATCCAAAAACTCCATAAGATATCCTAATCAAGCCCCACAATTCATGATTTCCATTTCCTCTTGCTTCCATGTTCTGTGAAAAGGTAGGGTGGGAAACATCCTACAAATAATCAAGCCACTAAATCCATAAAGTAAACAAAATTTTATCTGGGCGTGTATCCTATGGTCCATACCAAATACAATCTATACAAAAACCACTACTCAGCTACAAAAAATAACTTTTTTTGATAAGCGGCATATACTTTATGACAGAAATAGGGACAAGGCATCCCTAAAATGATTAGAGTCGCATTACATTGCATATTGACAATATCTAGATGCATCAGAAAAAAAAAAAAAAAAAGGCCCTGAAAGCATTTTAACTGATGGACCACAAAGTGACTTTATGTTTAATTATATCCCAAGTATCATAAAGAAACTCACATCAATCTTCAAAAAATTTATTGTTCCTCTAACCAAATGTGACATATTACCACTGTGACTAGCAGACTGCAATCCTCCCTTATGTTTTCCCTTTTTTGCTAACAGAACCCCACTCAGCTACACAAATAACTTAGAATTGGCAAAGACCTTAGGAAGAATTCAAGCTTATAATGGATGATTTTCATTACCATGTGTCATTAGCAGTCTCATCAAGCTTTTTCACACGAATAATATAATACCCACTCTGACCGACATATACATATCACATGATTTTAACCGAGATGACTGCAGAAATCTTTAAACTCAAACAAGTAGTAGAGGAAAGCTCCACTGGAAAAAATTAAGCATCCAAAGCAGCTTAAATGATCGATTGAAGATAAATTTAGGTGTATTTGCAAGCAACTATTTTTAAGAAACTGGTAACGGAATTACAATTGCAAATGATTCAATAATTTTAACCAAAAACTGTACTGATTGCAATAAAAAGGTCTAAATGAACTTACATCTTGTGTCTTAAGAAGGAGAGAAATGGTTTCCTTGTTCAACTTCCCACTTATTGCCCTTTACCAGTCCGCAACCAGTTAAAAATCCCAAGTCAGATATACAAAGTCCCAAAAAATGATGCAAAGAAGAGTATAATAAAATGCTCAGAACAATGAAGAAAAGCATGAAACAAGAGAGCTTTTGGAACAAACCTTAGGAAGGATATGTAGTAAGATAACAACTCTTCGTTCCGGAAGTCAAATGTGTAAGTTATCAAGTAGTTAACATGTTCATTGCTAAACATATAATCTGCAAAATTTGCATAGAAAAACATCTCGGGAAGCTTAAAATGATGGGGGGTTCAAAATCTTGTGCTATTCAAGTTGAGATGCAGCTTACATATGGAATGATCATTTTTCAAGTTCTGGATAATTATGCTCATTGTTTGCAATAGCTGGATAGAAACAACTACAGTACTAGTACTACTTAATATGCGAACAAACTCCCCCATGACCTGTTTCTCCATGAAAAAACTGAAAGGGGCCATAATAATAACAATTGCATAAGAACAAAAAGGTATGAACAAAGGATGTATGAGCATATTAAACATAAAAAAGGATTGATTATCGCACTCGAAATAGGCGGTATCATGTTGATCACCATAAGTTATTAACTCTGCAACAAATCTCAAAGCCTCAATCACAATTTCCTGCACAGTATATGATGTGTAGTTAAAACATTTAAAGAAGCAGCATCGAGAACATGGAAGAAAATAGTTTAGCCCAGCAGTGAAAGCAAGGGAACAAGATACCTTATTAACCTCATTCACAATTTGGACTTTCGTGAGTTGATCGATTAGGTATCTGAGAAGGAGAAACAACAAATTTTGTAGAACATTAAAAGACCAAGAGTTTTTTTAAGTCATGTGTTGTTGCATTTGAGAATATACACAGAATAGATACATTGATGAGAACAACAGAAGCAACAAAAATTCAACATCATATACATATAATGAATCAGAACATCATATACATATAATGAATCAGATAATAAGCAATATAATATGTACTGGACTATTCAGTATCAGACACAAATGACATCAAACTTCAGTAATCCACTGAGAAGAACGATGCTACTCAAATAGAGATGCGAACATTATTTTGTTTACACTTTTGTTTTGATGGAATCTTATCTAACTAGTTCAGAACATCATGCGGCTAATTTGCTAAATGCTAATTTCCATTACAAGATCATTCTTAGATCATCATATGAAGAAATCAACAATAGTATAACTACCAAGATAGGTCATTCAGGACTTCACTTTAATGCCTTGGAAATGCAAAAGGTTTGTTCCCCCTTACTACACTAGGATATAGTTCTGTAGAAAATGGGACTGACCTCCACCTAAGTGTAAAATGAAAACCTTGACCTCCACCACCTCATACCCACGTATCCAGAGTAGTAAAGTGCCTTAAAGTACATATATACCACCTAAAGTACAATCGTGAATGTAATACTGAAAGTGTTTCTATGTCAGAGGAAATGGAAGAAAGTGAGAACAAACTTTATGGATTTCTCCATAAAAATGAAATCGTAAGATGATTTGAATTCTATGACCCCCTCCCACCCCACCCAAAAACAAAACTTGAGTTTGCCGTACCGCTATTCAACAGTCAACACTAATCATTATCAAACCCCTACAATAATCACTGAGGATTACGAGCTCAAAATTAAACACATGGATTTTTCCTCTCTCAATCTTAACTTGTAAAGTTGAGAAAATATCTACCAAGGAGTAAACCATTCTATCCATGAACCGAATAAACCAAATTAGAAGTTAATAAAATTCATCTCTTATCACTCACTCTGAAGATAATCATGTAGAATAAATCCTATAGATTCATTTGCACAATTCGGTCCCAACAAGCCTCAGGCAGACAACACAAAAGCAAAGGAAAAAAACAGCCTTGAAGAAGCTGTTAATCAATCTATCTATCTATTATTCCAGGGTATAAATTTCT
This sequence comes from Euphrasia confusa, assembly GCA_954870475.1. Taxonomy (NCBI): domain Eukaryota; kingdom Viridiplantae; phylum Streptophyta; class Magnoliopsida; order Lamiales; family Orobanchaceae; genus Euphrasia; species Euphrasia confusa. The sequence continues at coordinate 4,308,643 of OX940955.1, read as the reverse complement.
TCTAATGCTAAGTCGATTATCATTCAAGTTAGGGAAATGAAACAAAACCCGGGAATTAAACCGAAATCGCCATTATAAAATACAATGCATACTAACTACCTGAGTTCATCTAACGAATATCTATCCCGGGATCTCCCGAAGGAAAACCACATACTGTTAAGAGCTCGCGATCACACTTTCCTTCTTCACGTCAAATTTCATCGCCGGGAACAAATTCAGACTTCGATTATCGATCTCTTGGGCAGACTTTGAGCTCAGATTAAAAGCAGTTCGGGAAGAAGACTATCAACACGCGATTACTAACACGGGAAGAAGCTCCCACAAAGATATTTAGGGTTTCTCGAGTGCCCGATCATCCACCGGTGAGTGGAGAAGCGGCGATAAGCGATTAAAGGAAACGTTACATAATATGCCAAAGGGAATCTCAGATCATAGAAAGCAAACTGTGATCAGTATCCAGGTCGCGTTTCCGGCGATAAGGGTCGGACTCAGATCCTTCCATTGATAACGGAGATTGCGACGGATGACAATGGAGGTGCTCTGCCGTGTGACCCCCCAATGCCCCCATTCTGTCTATAGCTTAAAATTGCAATCATGCTCCTCGTTTTCCAGATAATTGTTGGACAGGTTCCCCGTGTTTGTATTATTATCAAGTAACAACAAGATTAGTATGCACTTGGTTGATCGTCCTCAATCAAGATATAAATGTTGAGTGTTGTAAATTTAATAGTTCGGGACAATATAAATATAAAGTAGGCAAGAAGGAAAGTACGGAGAAGAAGAGTATTCTCATTATTACATAATCGAAGTACTTCAAAATAATCGAAGTACTTCAAGTACATTACAAGTGTTGGAGTATATGATGTCTATTACAATCGAGTGCATTGGTAACTATTTATAGGTACATACATATGCATATGCATTAGCTAAGAATAAATAATATTATAAAGTGGTGACATCAATTGTGTGTTCATTAGAATTCTCACTACATTGAGCACTCTAAAGGACATCCATAATAATATTTTATAACACTCCCCATTGAATGTTCGTTATTCATCTTCGTATTTCTCCCCCTGATTCAAGCATCGTTTTTATATATTTCGTTTCTAATTACTAAGTAAAAAATCGTAGGAAAACCTTAGTAAACGAAAATTTATATAATACGCTTACTAAGTTGCCTCGTTAAAAACCTTCCAAGGTAAAACCATTTGGGAAAAAAACAAGTGAAAGAAAAGAGTGCAACGCGTATTTATTTGAGATTCTTTAACCGACACATTCCAATATTATTTCAAAATTTTCAAATGTTGCCGTCGGTAATGCTTTTGTATATAATTCTGCCAAATTATCCCTTTATCGAATTTGTTACACATCACATTCACCTTTCTTGCAATTTATTTAATCTCCTTTATAATATTCTCATTTGAGTTGAGATATGGTACTTCAGGACCAATAATCTCTTAATCACCTCGAGATCTAAAATTATCCTTTTTAGGATCAAGTGATCGACCGATCATCGGAATAATTAAGAGATGTTCATTATCCATGTTGGATCGCTTTAATGTATACCTTTTGGGCATAAGTTGCTTGGTGAACTAAAATTCCATCTTTTAGATATTTGATATGTAAACCAATGCACAATTTGTTTTTCTAAAGTCTTTAATCTCAAATTTTTTCTTCAAATATTCAATGAATTCTTGAAACTCTCCAGGAGTTTCAATTGTGCCTTATTTCTTACAATTTCATTTTTCTCATTTCTTTTTCGCACGAATACTCGTCTATATCCAACTGGATTAACACCTTTTGGTGTTTCTACCGGTCCAAATACTTTTTCGTTTTATCAACGAATCTAATTTAGATTGAATTTGCATCTTTCCATTTTGGCCAATCATTTCTAGCCGACATTCATCAACCGATTTTGGTTCATTATCCTCAATTTCTTCCATAACTTCAAGTGCTACATAATATGCAAAAATTGCATCAACACCAATTTCTTTTTCGATTCCAACCTTTTCATGTAGTGACGTAATTAATTGAAATTTCATTTTCTTCGGAAACTTGTTCTTTTACTTCTCCCAGGGAAATCTTTTCAAGAGATAATAATTTCTCATTATTTTCTCTTAATTCGTCACTTTTATTTAATCCTTTTTTCTTTCGAGTATTTTTATCTTTGGAACTAATAGGTCTTCCACGCTTCAGGCGTACTTTTGATTCATTAGCACTTGTTATTTGTCCTTCAGGGATATCAATTTTAACCGAAACATTTTCTGCATGAATATGCGATTTTGTAACTCTTCGGGAGTCAGTAAACGCATCCAGTGATTGATTTGCAATTCTTTTTTTCTTTGCAAATGCGAAATTCTTTGAACTTTTTGTTCTTGGATTAAGAAAATCCAATTTTATTTTCCAATTGAGTTCTTTTTTTCGGATGATCCTTTCCTCCCCCTAATGTCGGGAAAATTGATTACATTGTGTTCAACGCATTTTATTTTTCAAGATATGACCATGAGAATTTTCAGTAATTCTTCTCATCATTGTCGAACTTGGATTTCCAAGTCGATCGATCATGCCAAATCATAAAATATTATGGATCAATAGACTTCTGGTTTATTAGGTGATATGTTTCTATTGAATTTATTTTCGTATAATATAAGCCCAAAGATAGTGAATGCGATTTTTCTAGTACACACTTATTTTCGGAATTGATTTTTGTAATCAATAAGCACTCTTTTATTTTTCTCGTTTATAGTCTCAATATTATATCCATTTCTGAGGATATCTTAAATTTCTTCGAGACTTATGATATAATAGTGCATTTTTAATTTAAGTTCTTTCAGGGATTTTTTTTATTGCTCTTCAGGAGTTATCAATTAAATTTGCACTACCGCTTATTGTATTAACACTTATTTCTCTCTCTTCAAGACGAGCAAAATATTTTCGATTTTTCAATATTGTGTGCGTTTTGCAGCACTATCAATTAAGCAAATATCACCATAATTATTTGATTCCAAAGATTTGACATCCATAATTTCTATTCTTCATAGAAATTATTATTGATAAAAGATGCATTCATTTATTTGTTCTTCATAATTCATGTCATCACCATTGACATTTTTTTCATCGACATGATTTGTCTCCACATGTTTGTCGTTTCATTTCAACGATTTTTTGATAAAGATCAACAAAATGATCTGATCTTCGTCATATACGAGACCAATGAACTTTCTTTCCACAACGATAGCAAATATAGTTATTTTATTTATTTTCTTCATGCTCTCTCTTTTGAGAGACATTTTGCTTTCTTTTGTTCATTATTATTTTTTATTTCTTCATATTCTCTCTTTTGGATGACATTTTTTTTCATCATTCTTATTTTTATTATATGGTTACACCAAACATGATTACGGACATGATAGTTTCCATATCCACTACTTTCACCACGACTATTATCACAACATTGTCCACGACCACGACCACCACGGTCACGTTCATAATTTTGAATTTGAGTCTCATTTACTTCCGGAAATGGACTAGAACCGGTGGGTCGGGATTTGTGATTTTTCAACAACCAATTTATTCAGAATATTTGATATTTTCTTTTTGTCGATATTGCTACTACTCACATTCGACACATGATAACTAGAGTATTTTTCTCAATCATGTCTTCATCAGTTATAGTTTCACCACATGATTTTAATTGAGTTACTTTCATGATAGCTGAAATTATATGCATCGACAGATTTAAAATCTTGTACTCAAATGTGGAGTCAATCGTACCATGTTTTCTTTTGCAGTACGACCATCTTCAGGTGGTCATATCATTCTTCAAGTTCTTCCACAAAATTAGTGGACTTTCACGATTAAAAATCCATTTCACTAAGATTAAGAAAAGTGTAATCAACCTTGTTGATGTTAGTGATAACAATAATAAAATTATAACAATAAAATGTACCTTGAGAATCTTACTATTCATGCTTGCTTGCTATTCGTGCTGATAACGTGTTGTAAATTTAATAGCTCAGGACAATATAAATATAAAGTAGGCAAGAAGGAAAGTATGGAGAAGGAGAGTATTCTCATTATCACATAATCGAAGTACTTCAAGTACATTACAAGTGTATAATCGAAGTACTTCAAGTACATTACAAGTGTTAAAGTATATGATGTCTATTACAATCGAGTGCATTGGTACCTATTTATAGGTACATACATATGCATATGCATTAGCTAAGAATAAATAATATCATAAAGTGTTGACATTAATTGTGTGTCAATTAGAATTCTCACTACATTGAGCACTCCAAAAGACATTCATAATAATATTTTATAACATTGAGTACTTTTTCTTTTTTTTATGAAAAGAGTAAAAATCTATTTTTAAGTTAAAAAATAAAATAATTTTGAGTAAAATTTAAAATCGTCAAATAAGAAAATTGTTGATTTTTCGACTCATTTATGATAACGATCTCGAATTCGATCAAACTCGAGTCGAAGTTTGATTCGAGCAATAAAAACTTGTGCTAGTACATTGCCATCACGTAACAAATGCGAGCACAATTCCACGTGTGGACACGCATTGTTATGCAACGGCCACATCACAGTACTCACTAGTCTATTTAAGTAAGGAAACACTCCCACCTAATACTTCTACTCCGCATTAACTGATAAACATGCGATTTCTGGGGTGCGTGGAAGAGGAGAAGGAGTTGGGGCGGCGGCGGGCCCCGGGATCGTGCCCGTACTGCGGCGGGAAGGTGCACGCGGTGGATGTCAGTAGCCGCTGTCGATTCTGCTTCCTTCCCATTTGCCTCAGGTTCAAGCGCAAGTTCTTTTGTGGCCTCTGCTCCAGGCGCCTCGTCCCGGAGTACGATGCAACGTCGTGAGGTTTTTTCACACTTGTATTCTCATGCTTATATTTTATGCATATTCGTAAAATGTGTGTCATATTCGTCGAAAATCGTTAGAGTAACTAGTAACTGTGTTTGTCATGTTGATTTTATACATGTGCTGGTCAAATGGTTGTGAAAGGGAAATTTGGTTGTCTCAATAGTTAGTTTGAGTATCAAGAAAATTTTGCTTTTGTAGTTTGTGTTCAAAACGTTTGTTATTGTCCACACACTAGCATCACAAGTAGGAAGAAAGAAAATTATAAGTTCCAAAAATTAGAGATGCAAATATAAGCGAGTTGGGTAGTCACAATCCCCCAGTCAATAGATTCAGAAATACAATAGTAGGTTGCAAGTTTTTGAAAACAAAAATCAAATACTAATAATATAAAATTAAAATCGAAAGATACAAATCTCTTGCATAAAAAATTTCCAAAAAGAAACAAAGGGGGTCATGTCTCAAAATACAAGAGCTACAAAACTGATGCATAAAACTTGGGTTCTTACGACTTTGATCACTCTGAAATTAATTTAACAAAGAACTGTCTTGGCAAAAACAACTGCAACAAAAAGCTTTTTAGTTCATCCTCCTAATGAGCTCATTGATGAAATCCTCACGATTACCAGCATCACCACCTTCGACGTAATGGTTCCTCTTCTTCTTCAACCCACCCAAAGGTGCCTTCAGTTGGAATGGCCACAGGAAGTTGTTTGCTTCCTTGAAATGGGGGCCCACAGTCAAGATCTCATGAATAAGATCTTCCATGCAAATTATTCCATGTTTGCCCAACACCTATTACAAATACACAAAGAATGAAGTAAAATAAATTGGCAAAGCAATGAAAATAAGAAAATTGATGTTTTTTTATGATAATCATGTATACAATTAATAAAATAAAATAACCTGCTCAACAATTGAGTTGTCAGTCAAAGGAATTCTCTGCTTGTCAACCTTTCCATATCCACGCTTGTAAATCAGCTCTTTCACACTTTTAAGGTTGGGATATCTGAAAATTTAGATCATGCCAGCTGTCAGATGTTTGGATTAACTAAAACGGTTAAACGGGGGAGATCAGGCATGTAAGATGTATAATCGTACCCAAAAGTAACATAAGGCTCAACCCTGTGAAGCATATTAACGGTGGCTTTGTTTACTTTCAAGAAGACACCATTGAAGATCTGCACAAAATTCAAACAAAAAAACATTTAATATTGAAGCATGATAAGAAATCATATGAAGTTCCAGCAAAAAACGCAGAAGCAGGGCCATATGCAAATACTTCAACATGTCAAATTGCAACTCTTCTTGAGAAATAAATGTACATGATTTCCAAATATAGGTTAATGTAATTCTAACCATAAAGATAAAAATAAACAAGTTCAGCGAGCAGAACGAACTAATAAAGGAGCTCAATATTATAAGGTAATGAGAAACTAACAAACATAAATTAGGACTGAATCAGGAATGAGTGAGCATATGGATAACTTGAGAGAAGCAAACCATAGAATAAGAAGTGAAACAAATGCAAATTTATATCAAGCAAAAATGTTCTCAGCAATAAGTTTCAATGTACAATTAATTAGAATACCTGTCTCAGTCTCAGAAGCTGCAGAATCTTCTTGGTAGTGGGATGCATAGCATTGATACTGAAATATTATATAGATACATGTTAAAAAATCCCATATAATTAAACTGCTTAAACTCAGCTATCGGCTAAATGCTTACCCACGGATTCTGATGATAAACAAAAGTTTGGCTTCCGGATTCACATAAAATCCACCTTTCAATCTAGCTTCACGCTTCAATTGGTACAATTCCTTCTCCTAGAAAACAAATTTAGAAATAAAAATCAAATAGAGGAGTAAAAGATTTTAAAACAGAGGAGTTTTACATTGAAGTTTGAATAGAGAACGGAAGGGTATTCAAGTTTACCTGCTGGGCATACTCCTTAGCATAGTCGCTAGCTTTCTTGCAGATTAGTTTCCTGGACTCAGACTTCTTCTTCTTTGCCTGCTCAATCTCTTTAGACTTAACAAGGGCCCACTCTTCATCCCTCTTCTGCTTCTTCAAAACTGACTCAGGGACTAAGACATTACTTTTAGCAATGTCAGCCATTTCTACAAAATAAAGATCAGGTAGAAAAGTGTCGGTAACATCCATAATCACATTGCAATAGATTTATATTAGTATATAGGTTTATGCATTGTACTCAAAACATTGGATTTTCAAGAACTTAGTGAAGAAATATAATCGGAAAGACGAACAATATACAGATAATTTAACTACACTGAAGAATCACATATATCTACGCAAATGAATCAAGACAAATGTAATAATTAATAAGACAAATTAGCCAAAAATGAATTCTTCAAAAAATAAAAATAGAATCATTTTTATACTTTTTGTCACAATGACATGGATTTTCCGCAATCCCTAAATCAACTAAAACACGAAACCACAAAGAGAATCACTGCAAATATTCAGAACACAAATCGATTCCGAATTCGGTAGCTCCTTCTCGCGCCGTTTCGTCAACGCCCGTTCAAATCACAGTTACAGAGAATGGAGAAGCTTACAGAAATTATTAACACGAGAAGGAGAAAGAATTACCTGATTCAATGAACCGCAGGCACAGCTGAATCAAAGGTATTCCTGCTGGTAGTGAGAGGCTCCGAGAAACGAAAGGGGAGCTGAAGAAACCCTAGTTTATTTATATAGTCCGAGGAAGGAGCTGAAGAGCTAACCCTCGTTCTGAAGGATTGCATTTGGGCCGTAATTGGGCTTACACTGATTTCAGTTGTTCCACTCGATTTGTTCATAAGCCCAATAGCAGAAAGCGCTTATCCATTCAATTTACTTGTTCTTTTACAAGTGTATGAATTTTTATTTTATAATGTGAAAACACCAATTATACCTTCAAATTTATTTTATAATAATTTAAGAAATATTTTTATATGCTTTAAACACTTAAAAAAATATTTTAAATCATTTCAAATTATTGACTTAAATTTTATTTTTCAAAACTTTAAAATATTTATAAAAAAATTCAAATCAGTTAAAAGTTATTTTAAAATGTTTAAAATATACTTGGAAGTAATTTAAAAATTATTTTAAAACTTTTATTTTGATAGACATTTTCTCGGGCCCAAGTATGATGAGCTCTCGGCCCCTTCGCCAAACCAAGATCCGACAGCCCAATAAAAAGAGTCCAGGTCGGTGATCAATTGTGAGAAGGCCGGGGGCTAGCTCGGTAGATTACGAGCGAACAGGCTATGAGGAAATAAGCTTTCATAACCGCTAAATGATACACCGAACCGACCGAGAAGCCTCGCCCTGCTCGGTGGAATATGAACAAGCAGTGCTCGATCCGACCAGGAAAGCATACTCACCGGAGAGCACGGCAGAAGGCGAGGTTGTCGAGGGATTCCGCATGGGCCGCGATAGTGTAAACTTTCGGTCCAAATTAGATTTCGGCCCAATACTCATTTTTTAAACTCTAATTTGTATCTCTATAAATAGTAGCTATTGTACACGGATTAAAATAATCTCACGCTTCCCGAAAAATTCGGACCGAGCTTGCTATGTGACTCACTTTACTCAATCTCCAAAATCTCTTTATTAATTCGGTAGATATCGAGCAGGATTTTCTCACCGTTAACACTTTAAATAACTAAAATCTATTTTGAATCATCTAAAAATTATTTTATAACATTTAAAAGATATTTTAAATCATCTAAAAAACATTTTAAAGTATTTTATTAAACAACTGAGTTTTTGTTATAAAATAATAATATTGTGAATGTCTTTTGGAGCTCAAGTTAGTGAAAATTCATATGAACACAATATTGATATTTATTCTATTGTTTATTCATAGCTAATGAATATGCATGTACCTATAAATATGTACTTACATTATAATATACTTAAAACACTTGTAATGTACTTGAATTACATAGTAATAATAATAAGAATATTCTTTCTTCCTACTTCTATTCTCTTGTTTATTTTATATTGTCTGATCTATTATAATCTATCATAACATTTTTAAATATAGTTGAATTAATTTGTAAATTGATAAGTCACGTAAATGTATTTTTGGAATCAATAATTTGATATAAACTATTAAATGTTAAGAATAAGTTTATTTATTTATTTATTTATTTATTATTATTATTGTTGTTGTTCTTATTATTATTATTACAACGTCCTCAATCAATTTCATTTATTTTGGTTTAAAAAAACAGTTACAGGAGTATAGGATGTGATTATTGTAACTAGTGAGTATTAAATGTACAGTAAATCAATAATACTTCTAATTTTCTTTAATCAAAGATCAATAAAAAAAATAGTACGTGAAAGGAAACTATAAATTTGAAACTTAATTTGTGCCGGCAATCGAGCCCTAATTTCATCCGCGTATTGAGTGAGGCAAATGACTTCAGATTGACCATTTTGATTAACTCGATGTAAATGACACCTGACCTAAGTATCATGTATCAATAATTATTAATTATTCATTATAAAATATTATTGCAAAATTATTCACCATCTTTTATACTTTACTAACAATTCTCGAAAATTATGCACAAGTACAATATCAAAATGAGTGTTTTACTTTTCAACTTAATTAAAATACATTTTTAATTACCATTCTTTTTATATATCAAAAAGTAAAAAAAAAAAAAAAAAAACTGTGATCGATTTAGTATGAATATAAAGTTGAGATGACGGCGTATAATAAATTGGATTGATGCAATTAATTCATAACTTGTGAGAAAGGTTATAGTGTGGGGCTGTGGGGCATAAACTTCAATGTCAAGTTATATACGCAAACTAACACTTGTAATTTGTGTTGCGTTGTTCCATCGATCCGAATCACATCTTGCTCAAAAGGGTGCGTTCGAGTTACTTTTCTTTTCCCCGCTTTTATTTAAAATAAAATAAAAAAAGATGAAGTAAACGCGTTAAATATTAATAATGAATGTAATATACTAATATTCTGATGTGCACTTCAATTCAAAGTTGAAAGTCGATATATACACTATATATATATACGCATTGGGGAATAATTCATCCCCTTTTCTTTTGGGCCACCACATGCCATTACCCAACCGACCCGACTCGGATCACACTTGTTGTCTTCAGTTATACGTTCACCGGCTAATTCTAATAGGGATTTATTAATATTATTGACTCGTTGTACGTTGTGGTAGAATAGTTTGGTATCGCGTCCACTAGGCATCATGTACTTCCGATGATAATTTACAAACGGAGAATTCAAAGCCGCAAACTATTTTTCCTGAAGCAATAAATTCTCTTGAGAATTGAGCACCAGGTCATATGACATTAATTCATTTTCACTCATTTGAGGAATTGTTAAAAAAATTGAAATAAAATATTTGATTTAACCAATATTTGACTGATTTTTTAATGTTAAATATTAATTAAAATTGGAATTAATTTGTTGATAATTTTGAACAATGTTTAGTTAATTATAGTGTTTTATTTCGTTAATATCCGATTTTTCGGTGAGAGAAAAATAAACGAATGAATTAATCAAGTAAAAAGACATTATTGAATGAGATAATTAAGTCGAATTGCGAGATATAATGAGTTTGTGATAACTATTATAAAAAGTCTTTTGTATTGATTGTTGAGAATGTAAAAAGTCACAATCCCACATTGAATTTGATTTTGTGATGTTATATGAGGTAGAGAAATTTCCAACTTTGAATAAGTCCATTAACCATGAATTATTATTTTTGGTTAATTGGAGTATGATTTGGGCTTGAGTCTTAGAGTTTTTTTTTTCTTTATTAATTGGAGTATGATTTGGACTTGGATTTGATTTTAGTATTTTTTAAATAATTTTTATATATTTTTTATGATAAGTAATCGACGGTCAAACAAGAGAACAGTTGGTCAGCTTAGCAAACAGTTGTGGAACGGAGGAAGTACAAGATAATACTCCATATATTAGTATTTGTGATAACATGACATAAATGACACTGATCATTTTAATAATGTATATTTGTTCAAATATACATGAAAATTTAGCAATGATATTTTTTGGTAAAGACCATTTCAACCATTGAGGTTGATTTTTTTAACTTTTTACCAAAAAATGGAAATAACCCTTGCCATTTCACAACAATTGAAGTTGCCCTTATGAAACATTTCAGCTACCAATAATGATTTTTGGGAGATAGGTTTTACCGTATTAACAAATGTTTTTTTTTCAGCTGATTTTGTTTTGGGACACTTAAAAACACTTCACCTGAGTCCATATATAACTATATAAAGAAGTGAAATTCTTATACAAAACTGAAATAAAAATAAAAATACATATTGTTGATATTCTAAGTAACATATTTTTACTTTTAAACTCAATTTTTTGAGTGTTATTGTGGCTTATGAATATTTTATTTTAAAACTAATAGACAAGAAACAAGAAATAACTTTTTATGTAAATAACTTATTTAAGTTTATATGTTGAACTTTATTTGTATTTGTTTTAGATACAAGACAACCGAAAAATACACATTTTATTATATGCAATTTTCAGTAAAACTTGTATAAAAAAATTTAGCAACAGGAAAGCGTCATATATAGAATAAATATTTATGCATCACACGTTATTCCAAAAACAAATCCAACAATGGTAACAAAATCTACATTTTAAATAAATTATTTTTATACATATCACTACAAAAATAACCAACATATAAAAGGTAAACAAAAGAATCCTAAAATATTTACCCACAGTTAATTAATTACTTAAAACATAAATGATATGAATCGTCCCTTTATGAAAAGATATACTACTACTCTTTACAAGTTGGTTAGTTCTGGTCTCCTAAAATATTATTCCTTTCTTCTAATCTAAACCCTCTTAAAAAAAGAAGAATCCATTATTACAAAAGAAGCATAAAGGCTAAATTATAGAAAGCAAATAAAACAGTAGTATAATTTGATTATTTGATTTTTTTTCTTTTAATTATTTGCTTTATCATCTTAATTAAATAATAATTATTCGCCACATGTCAAGTAGCAGATCAACCAAACAAACACCTGGCTTTGCCGTCGACATAGAGGTCGGCATTTTATCTCTTTTTTCTTTTTTTAATAATAAAATTCGCAACAGCTTTATTTATTTATTTATTTAATTTTTTGTTCCTGTGTGATGGGTGCATGTGATCCATCTGTCCATAAATAGAAAATGCGTTTTTACTCAATTAAGACGTGAAACCGCACCCACCAAAAAGTGCCTCACACGTCTCTAAAGCGTTTTATAATTAATCCTCACGCGCTTTTGGAACTTGTGGTTCACCGGCTTCCCATGGACCGCACCGCACCGCACACAATCTAGGAATTTCAAAAACATCTAGCATCATCTGTTTCGACTGTGGAAATTACAAGGAAACTTCCTCCATCTCTGCGTGGTAATTTCCTCGGGTTATCAGTTTTTTTACCGTGTCCTTTTGAAGTTTTTTACCTGCTATACATATCGCACCTAGTTTTATTTTTACTTCTTCGAGGTTTTCCGGCAATAATGTACGTGCGTTGAGTGTTTGTGTGTCATCTCTCCTGCGAACTTTCAGAATTCCAGAATGAGCGAAGAGTACAAAACGTCTCCGTACAGGCGCTACCGGAACGACCCCGAGGCCGGAAACGCTACTCGAGACTACGAGGACGACGACGATGAAAGCTCCGGCCCGTTCAACATTGTGCGCACCAAAAGTGCTCCGGTCGACAAGTTGCGTAGGTGGAGGGTAAGTTCAACTCCTTCGTAATTCTCACTCTTACCGATTTTTTCTGATGTGTATATTATAGTAATTTTTTTTGTGTGTGTGGAGGGGATTATTTTGTGTTGCTGTGGTTTCGTATGTACTGGGGTTGGTATTTGGGGTGTTTTCTGATTTTGTTCTTTGTTTCCGTCTGTTTTTTAGCAAGCTGCGCTTGTGCTTAATGCCTCTCGTCGATTTCGGTATACTTTGGACTTGAAGAAAGAAGAAGAGAAGAAGGAACTGTATGCGAAGATTAGAACACATGCTCAAGTCATTCGGGTACGTTGTGTTTCTCGTTATTAGATGTCGTTGCACTGCCTCTTTCTGCTCAATCAATTGGTTTCTGATCAACTAACAATGTATTGAACAGGCTGCTGTTCTTTTCCAAGCCGCTGGGAAAGGGCTGAGTGGTAAATTTCTTTTATGGTGTTTTTAACTGTTTGTGATTTCACTGTTCTATCTATTTGGTGCTTATTGAAGTTAGTTTGTTGGGTTTAGTTCCGGGATCTGCAAAGTCACCTGCAACCGGAACTCCGACTCTAATTGGTGATTTTGGTATTAGCTCCGAGGAACTTGTATCAATGAACAGGGAGCATGATCTTTCACTTCTACAGCAATCCGGAGGGGCAAGTTTATTGCGTGTTTACAAATTATTCTTTCTTTATTCTATGCCTATGCTTTGTATGTTTTCCATCCTGATATGTTCCCCTTTTCTCCTCCTTTCAGACGAAAGGAGTCACTGAGAAGTTGAAGTCCGATGCGGAGAAAGGATTATCTGGTGACGAGACAGACATCATAAGCAGAAAGCAAGCTTTTGGATCAAACACATATCCTCGAAAGAAAGGGCGCAGTTTTTGGGTGTGCATTTGTTAATTCTGTTATTGACACAATCATTTGTTCTTTGATTAGTTCAAACATTAATTTCAAGCATAAGTGGGAAGTATTTATGTTTTGCTTCTACTTTACAGATGTTTGTATGGGAAGCTTGTCGTGATACTACATTGATCATCTTGATGGTTGCCGCAGCTGCTTCTTTGGCACTTGGTATAAAGACTGAGGTTAGGCTTAGAATATAATGTGCCTTTCATTCTCTTTTGGAAGGGAAATAGAAAAGGATAATTATGGAACTTTCCTTATTATATCAAGGATTATAAATCTCAGCTGCCATTTAGTTCATCATACAATGGATAGTTACATAAATTTCCTTAATAGTTTAGACATGGGATGGTGTAAAAAGATGTATAGACAAGGAAGTGTTGTTTCTATGTGAATATAGGGAAATGCATGAATGATCATGTTTGACTGTTGTTTCATGTATACTGGTTCCAGTAAGTGTTTATTCTCCTGTGTAGGGTATAAAAGAAGGTTGGTATGATGGAGGAAGCATTGCCATGGCAGTTTTTATTGTCATTGTATTTACAGGTATGTCGGATTCACTTGATGTTCTAGTCTTGTTCATTATGATCCTTTCAAGTGTGTGGCCAATGTACATCTGTGGGTTGCTGGCCGACGTGCCTTTCTGACTGATGTACAAATAAATATTTATATCACTTCAAAAAGTTTTGTTATATTTGTGGATAGCAGCTCCAATTTTGACAGGTCATGAGTCATGACAAGCCTTTTTACAAAATTATAAGAACCTCAATTCTCATAAAGGGAGTTGAATTCTTTGAAGACAATGTGAGTAATTCTGTGATATATTTAATCTCGAAAATCATTCAAAGTTGACCGGTGACTTCAGTTTGATAGAGATACCTGGGTTCTGAAAATAGTTACATGGTAATTTTCATAATGGCTTTGGGGCTGATGTAATAAAGCGATATAAATTTTGTTCTTGGCTCTTTCAGCTTCAAGTGATTACAAACAATCTCTTCAGTTTCAAAACTTGAACGAGGAGAAGCAAAATATACAAATGGAGGTAGGTTTAATGCTGTTAAATAATATTTCTACAAACGCACCTTTCTATTTTCTTATATTTCCTGGTAATTATATGCAGGTTGTTAGGGGTGGCCGTAGAACCAAAATCTCAATATTTGAGATAGTTGTGGGTGATGTTATTCCCCTCAAAATTGGTGACCAGGTAATGGAAACACCCTTACCCCCCAAGGAGAAGAAAGCATATTCATATTTATTTTTCGTCATGAGTTTCCAGAGAATAAAATAAGAGTAATGCTGATTTATTTAGCTCTTGCTTTCATGTATTCAGGTGCCTGCAGATGGCATTGTAATCTCTGGTCAATCCCTTTCAATTGACGAGTCTAGTATGACTGGGGAGAGTAAAATTGTGAGTTGAAGAGACCATATCTGTACTCTGAGTGGTCACTGTGTTCATTTACTTACACAATTAATTCTGGATATTTTAGGTTCATAAGGACCCAACAAGATCACCTTTTCTTATGTCAGGATGTAAGGTTGCTGATGGGTATGGCAGTATGCTGGTAATGTTCTTTGAACATGCTTAATTCATTTGTTGAAGCCAATATAGCAAAATATTAAAAAGAAATTATTTTAATTTATGATTTGTTTATTGGATGTCAATATCTGTTTAATGCGTTCAGACTTGAGAGAAGTCTGTTTATTGCGTTGTGTTAGGAGTATTCACTGTGTGCATACATATATATTAGATGTCGGTATATGTGTGTATGTGCGCGTGCGCGAACACACACACACACACACACCTGGGTGGGTTCTTATATTAAGCTGGTGTTTATATATATATGTTGAATTGTAATTTGTTTCCCAGGTAACAAGCGTTGGAATAAATACAGAGTGGGGGTTACTTATGGCGAGCATATCCGAGGATAATGGGGAAGAAACACCATTGCAGGTTTTTTTTTTCTGTTCTTATTAATCAGTTTTTGAATATGCATGTATAATTGCCGTTGCTGATTTATGATTATCGTTTAATGAGTTTAGGTACGATTAAATGGTGTAGCTACGTTTATCGGTATCGTTGGCCTTATAGTGGCAGTGGCTGTTTTGTTAATCCTTGTGATCAGGTAGTCATATCTGGACATACTTCATGGATCCTATCGCGCTTATTTTCTAGATTCTTAGAAATTGACTTTTGCGATTGCTAGATTTTTCACTGGCCATACCAGAAACCCCGATGGTACCGTTCAATTCACGCGTGGGAGGACTAGCATTGGAAAAGCCATAGACGGCTTTATCCAAATATTCACAGTCGCGGTATGTAGGCCTTTTGATTATTGGTTGATATTGGTTCAGTATATGCTCATCTTATGATTGTTGACCCACCTGTTTGTACAAAAAAAACTACCCTAGGTGACTATTGTGGTTGTTGCAGTACCAGAAGGTCTTCCATTGGCTGTTACTTTGACGTAAGTCTACATCTTATGTCTTATATGTCTAGACGACAATTATTTCAGAATGTAGCATATATCTTCCATAGTTAGCATGTTTTTAATGAGAAAAGGACTATTCTTGCATGCACACATTGTGCAATTCTTGTTTCTTTTATAATGTGGTACAATCTCACTTTCGACCATCCATGTTAAATTAGAACATTCATTGCTTCAAATATCCTTTTTCCTGATGCTTCCTTTGATCTGTTGCGACTATAAGCACTCATTTCTTTCTTCACTTCTGACTTCTGTAGGCTTGCATATTCAATGAGAAAAATGATGGCTGATAAGGCATTGGTATGTGTACTTATGTAGATTGAAGGCCCAGCTGACCATGTTTGTTATCCTTGAAAATCCCTAATTATTTTCCCTTAACCACATTGAAATTGAAACTGCAGGTCAGAAGGCTATCAGCCTGTGAAACAATGGGTTCAGCGACTACCATCTGTAGTGATAAAACTGGGACCCTTACTCTGAATCAGGTGTTTATCATTTGCTTTTGTTGTTTGTTTGATGAGTTATATATTTACGTTTGATCTGAATTCAGAATTTTTTTATTCTTTTACAGATGACTGTAGTAGAGGTATATGCTAATGGAGAGAAAATTAATGCATCTGACATTAAGTCCGTGCTTCCTATTAGAGTTATCTCTCTGCTAACTGAAGGCATTGCGCAGAACACAACTGGAAGTGTCTTTGTGCCCGAGGTACTTTATTGTATATTAATCTTCTTTTGTAGTATATTATTTGTGTTGTCTTTACTTTAGATTATAATGATTATTCTAGTTGTTCACCTTCATAATTGTTGTTGGTTCTAATTGGGTTTTGAGGCGTGCTGTTTGTGATGGAGTTGAGGTGTGTGGGATTTGGGATTGTATTAAATTCTAGTCGTTATTTCTTTAAATTTTCAATTAATAGTAACATCAAGCATAAAAAAACCTGGGTCAAATTTCCCTCATCGATCTATTGATTGGACTGTCCTGATAGTTTTATTTGTGATGTGTCAGTTTACTTATTTCATTATTGATCATGACACCTTATTTGGCTGGTCTCTTTTAGGGTGGTGGGGATCTGGAGATATCAGGCTCACCAACGGAAAAGGCCATTCTACAATGGGGATTAAATGTAATGTTACTATTCTCATTATACCGGTAATAATTTTTTTTCTTGGTCTAGTGATTTTTTATTTTTTATTTTATCGTGTAGTTGGGGATGGATTATGGTGCTGCTCGTTCTGATTCTGTGATAATTCATGCTTTCCCGTTTAACTCGGAGAAAAAGCGAGGCGGTGTCGCTGTAAAACTGGTAATTTCAGATATCTATTGAGATGTAATATCAACTTACTGTCATTCCTGGCTTTTTATTGCAACGGAAATGCATTTTCTCGAATATATGTTTTACGTGTATGTTTATTGATTACATTTTTTCTTTGGCAGCCGAATTCTGAAATACATGTGCACTGGAAAGGTGCTGCAGAAATAGTCCTTGCTTGCTGTTCAAGTTACATCGATGCAAACGATAATGTGATCCAGATGGATGATGACAAGGTTTGCCATATTTGCTCATCTTTATTAGTATAATGATTAGTTACTTCCAACTTATTTTGATTAATAATTTTCCAAATAGAGCAGTTGTGAGGAGAAGGTAGTGGCAGAGTTATGTTATGTGTTCCTATCCTATAATTAACACATTACAATATTCATCTTTCAGTTATTTGATTGTGTATTTTATATTTCATATCAGTTGTTGAGTAAGTTGTTGCTTTCAGTTATCAGTTTGTAAACAAGCAATTGAAGATATGGCTGCTGGAAGTTTGCGCTGTGTTGCTATTGCCTATAGAACATGTGAAACAGAGAATGTTCCAACTAGTGACGAGGAGCTAGAAAATTGGCAGATTCCTGAGGATGACCTCACTTTAGTTGCAATTGTTGGAATCAAGGTGCTAATGACCTATCTATTTTTTAAGTTCTCTTTGTTTATTAACTTTTGGATGGAAGGTTTTTCCATATTGTGTTGGCTGTTGTATCATAACAAAAATGATATTAATCAATCAGAAACTGCTTATAAATACTTTAGGGTGTACCTCCCTTTTTGTATTTTGTTGATTGTTTTTTGCTCTTATCATGAATTTTCCGATGTCGATGATTTCCATGTATTTGGCATACTTCTTATGTAATGGTTTCTTAAATTTCATTATTATCTTCCCCTATCTTCCAACGATTTCTTAATGATAGTTCGTATGGTGTAGGATCCTTGTCGGCCTGGAGTGAGAGAAGCAGTCCAATTATGTGTTGATGCTGGCGTGAAGGTATGTATATTTGTCTGGTTTACACGTGTATAGGGTGAATGCAATTTTTTTGTTAGGTTAGTTGTTTCGAATTTTCATATTTTCAGTTATTTACTAATGGACATATATTTATCTATCTACTATTGATTTCTAGTTGCATTTTTCACGATGAATCACGTTATTCTGTCTGCTCTTGAATAGATAGCTGATTTTAGGTGGTGCTTTTATACTTTTTTTATTCAATCTTTGCAAACATTTCATGCGTTGTAGCGTATGAGAAGCTACTATTTGATTCTATAGTATGGTGTTGTTGCCTCCCTTTACGTATTCCAGCTCACTTCACATATTTGCCTGCATCATGTCTTTACCTTTTTTTTACTTGCATGTTTGCACATTTGGCTATTGTATTTTTTGTCAATAAGATATTTTTGTTTTTTAATTTGATGGGAAGATTAGGATTTAGGTCATTGCAATCTGTATCTGAATGAACTGTATCTAGGTGACTATGAAACTTACTTCTAGTTTCAATCATGTTGATTATTTCTTTTAATGCTTAATAGGTTCGCATGGTCACTGGAGACAATCTGCAAACAGCTAAAGCAATAGCTTTAGAGTGTGGAATACTAGGGTCTGATGCAGATGCTACAGAGCCTAATCTGATTGAGGGAAAGGCATTCCGGGTCATGACTGAAACACAGAGACTAAATGTGGCTGATAAGATTTCGGTATGAGCTGAAAATTAGATATATGCCTGAATTTATGCCCATCTGTGCTATAACCTAAGTGATTCAAAATGACTTGCTTGTTATAATTTTACTGACAGGTGATGGGAAGGTCATCGCCCAATGACAAACTCCTGCTTGTACAAGCATTGAGGAAGAAAGGACATGTAGTTGCTGTCACTGGAGATGGCACGAATGATGCTCCTGCTCTGCACGAGGTTGATTTGATTTTTTGGAGAATTTAAATATGTTAGCCATAAATAATATCTGGATGTACAAGGCTGATTTTAACTGCTTGAAGAACTTCCACTTTTCTGTTCTTCTTTATCATTTGAATTCGTATATTGAACGTCAACCAACTATAATATTGTCTGCAATTCCAACATGGTGTAGGCTGATATTGGACTTGCAATGGGTATTCAAGGCACAGAAGTTGCCAAAGAGAGTTCCGATATCATTATATTGGACGATAATTTTTCTACTGTTGTAAAGGTTAGTTTTTCTTACATTTTCATTGAATTCATTGTAATTCGCTTATGAAGTATACTCTTCATTATTGCTCCTGCTTTTCCTGGAATACTACAGAGAAACTATAATTCCTAACCTTAAGCGGGAATATTTCTGAATGATATTATAAGCACAGTATTGTATATCTTAGTAAAAAGATGCTTCCTGGATCTTGTTGTCACTTGCTTGTAGGGTTCCATGGATCATGTTGTCACTTGTTTGATATAGGGTGCAAAATCAAATTGCAATAACTTATATGTCCTCGCCACAAAATCTCATTATATACATGGATAAGAATTGTATTGTAAAATTAGTCTGTTGATTTTTATTTATTTATTTATCTTAATTTCAGGTTGTGCGATGGGGCAGATCAGTATATGCCAATATCCAGAAATTTATTCAGTTTCAGCTTACAGTAAATGTAGCAGCCCTTATTATCAATGTTGTGGCTGCAGTTTCTTCTGGCAATGTTCCACTAAATGCAGTTCAGGTGTGTAGTCTTTCACACTTCCATTTGGTCGTTTTCATCTGAAAAGCTGTGTTGATTTTAGTTTCAGACATTTATTTCTCTCATATTCTTCTTTGTCTAGCTCCTTTGGGTAAATCTTATCATGGATACCCTTGGAGCTCTTGCACTGGCCACAGAGCCTCCTACTGATCACCTCATGCGAAGAAAACCTGTAGGTCGAAGGTATTTTCACACTGCTCTTCTGCCAATATGTAGCAATCTGATTTTTGAGTGCACTAAAAAAATCTATTTGGCACGTCTAATCAGTTCTCATTTAGTCTTGTTGAACCATTCTTTATTTTGGGTGATTGCATGTTAGCTTCGACTTCTCTGGGTCTGTTCTAGAAAATTAGTGCATACGTTTTCGATTTTATATAAGCACTTATTGAATTGTTTAGAAGATATGTGATTGTTATGCTCTGTGTGCCAGTCTGGGACAAGTGTACACTTTCTTTGTATTGTGATGCTTGTAATAGATGAAAATAACATGGTCATGAGATAGTAATCCATTCGTATATTTTATATTATATTATTTGTACACTGCTTACTTGCTGATTGAGACCTTAATAACTTATTGATGTTTTAGGGAACCTCTAATAACAAATATCATGTGGAGGAACTTGATAATACAGGTATAAAATTATCTCATCGTGACTAAGCTGAATGCATTTTACTTTTTAATCTTGAATGAGCTAATTTCTAAGTGGATTTAAGTATTTTTTTTTGTTAATTATTTTAGGCTCTGTATCAAGTAGTTGTACTCCTAATCCTCAATTTCGGGGGAATACGCATTCTGAATCTACAAAATGATACGACTGATCACGCCTTCAA
The DNA here is from genome assembly GCA_954870475.1 of Euphrasia confusa. Classification (NCBI taxonomy): domain Eukaryota; kingdom Viridiplantae; phylum Streptophyta; class Magnoliopsida; order Lamiales; family Orobanchaceae; genus Euphrasia; species Euphrasia confusa. The sequence goes on along the minus strand of OX940955.1, from coordinate 4,287,753 downwards.
AGTAAAGAATACCCTGATATTCAATGCATTCGTCTTTTGCCAGGTTAGTGTATAATATTGAATGAATTTGGCTAAATGTGTTGACTTGAAAAATGAATGCATCATTTATTGTCCTGCATTTATGTATCTTCCTGTTTGATTTGCGGGACTTCATACATTGTAACTAGATGATTCCTTGATAAATTGCAATGACCTTTCAAAGGTTAATGCAGTATGATTTAAAATATTTTTATGGTTACACAAGATATTGTAGAAGTAGGATTTTTCATTTTTATGGGTGAGATTTAACTTTATCAAACTAATTGAATAACCTTAATTACATATAACTAAATATCTTAGTTCTTACTTTACATCCATAACTCTAGTAACAAGATCTTTCCCCAATTTATTTTATCTATATGTTGATAATTGATATATCTGCTTTTAATTTCCTTAAACATAGGTATTCAATGAATTTAATGCTCGAAAACCGGACCAACTCAATGTGTTCAAAGGAGTCACTAAAAATCGTCTCTTCATGGGAATAGTTGGCATTGAAGTGGTGCTCCAGGTATTCCGTTTCACTTCCTAGTAGTATTAGCAGTAGCAACTGTTGTACTTCATGTGCTCTTGCCAACTTTACTCTTATTAATTTTATAGGTTATCATTATCTTCTTCCTTGGGCGGTTTGCTTCTGTAGTTCGTCTCAGCTGGCAACTGTGGCTTGTTTCCATTGTCATCGCCTTTGTCAGGTATGCATTACAATTTCACCTTTGAATTCTTGTGCATATAAAGTATATTTCACCTCCAAGAAGTTTTTCTATTTGATACGGATTGCTGATTTTTTTTTATTGTTTGTGGTACCAGCTGGCCTCTTGCTGCTGTTGGGAAACTAATTCCTGTTCCAGAGAGAAATTTCGGAGATTACTTCAAGTGCAAAAGCCGTCGAAAAAAGAATCCCAGTGGTAAATACGTTCTTATTTTGTCTTGATTCTTCCTTAAATAGTCAAAGGGACAACAAGCTGATGGATCATTTTTTTTTTCTGTTTTTCCAGGTAAAGGGGCCACTGCTTTGGAAGGTTCTGCATAATATATAGTAGTCTGGCATATGTATAGACGCAAAAATACTTAACTAACTTTTGAAGCGTCGAAGGCTTGTGAGGAGTTGTGAAATGAATTTGTTCTTGTTTCTAGGATTGAGTCAACTTTATCTTCATGTTTTTTCGGCCTAACTATGTTTATATACTTTCTGGGTTTGTCAATAGGTAGTTATTGATACCTTTAGTACAGTTCGAAGCAGAAATGTCTTCCTCCTGCTCCTGCAGAGAACTAACAGTCTCTTGCAAACTTCGCAAGTTCTTGATAATTTTAGGCACATGCAACAATTTATTAAATTTGAAGACAAGCTAATTGCAAGAAAGAAGAGCATTAGGCACTATGCCTTGCTAACGTGAGAAATGTTCACGGCTTTGGAGTCGTTTTCAAAATGTAAGTTGTCGTGAGGATAAAGTAAATTTATTGAGTCGAAGTAAATTTTAAAGTTCAAGAGATAACAACACTTTAAAATATGATTGTAAGTGTCACATATCTAAGCACTACATCGTATCCTCTCTTCCTCTCAAGAGCTAGCCACAAAATACCTTAATTTTTTCCTTCATCCCTTGTGCTCCTTCATTCTTTTACAGTTTATTAGTGTGCTAGACATCACAAAGAACTTTAATTTGTATATTATGTCTTTGTGACAGACAATTCATAAGTAAACATCAGAACACAACTCTAACATAATCTCAAATTTTGAACTCTCGAGTCTAAGTGAGTCATTATGCTCAGTACTATGAATGCACGAATTGATCTATTTTGACACATGGAGTTGTTTTCCATAAAACTTTTTGATAAAAATATAAAAAACTATTTATAATTTTGTTTTAATTTTAAAGTACCGGGCCGGGAGGCCCGTAGTTAATTCAAATTTTCGGGCCGAGCCAGCCCAATTCCATGTCTAGATTTGGCGGGAAATTCTGTTATTTCCCGTCTCTCTTTTTTATTCTCTCATCCCTCAGTCATTATCTCTTCCGCGTCTCTGTTCATCATCGTCTTCTCTCTCTTACTATATCTTCGGCGTCTCAGTTCTTCATCGTCTCTCTCTTATTTTCTCTTCCGCGTCTGTTTCCCCCTACCTCCTTTCCGATGGATCCTCCTGCAGAAGCGAGTTCGTCATCTGCAACAGTGAATGAAAACCCGATGCAGCTGCCGATAACCTCTGCCAAGCTCGTGGCGTATTCGTTCCCATTAAACCGTGTCATCGTGAAAAATAAGCTCGAGAATTTAGGCATTCGTTCAACATACCGGTGTAAGGCTCTCTATTCCTCGATCGATCGATTCTCTACTTTAATTTCTATATTGTTTTTTCCTTATTTTTCAGTGACTGTCAATAACGACCCTGAAGTACTTATGGATAAGCTGGATGCGTGGGGAAGAGATCGTGATGATGGTGTAAGTGAACGATTTCTTAATTTCGTTAATTATTTTCTGCGTCCTATAATTTTGCACGATCTAGATTTCAATTGATAGCTGTGATTGTGGGGATGTAAGTTGATTTGTCAATTTCCTTAATTAATTTCTGCAATTATGCTATAATTATGCACGATCTAGGTTCCAATTAACCGTTGAGTGGGGAGGTGTAACCGTGTAAGTGTTCTCAATTTCATTAATTAATTTCTGCAACTGTGCTATAATTTTGCACAATCGAGGTTTCAATTAACAGTACACTTATGCACGATCTAGGTTCCAATTAACCGTTGATTGGGGAGGTGTAAGTGTTCTCAATTTCATCAATTAATTTCTGCAAGAGGTTTCAATTAACAGTTGTGTGTGGAATTGTAACTGTTCTCTAATTGTGCTATATGTTTGTATGACCTAGGTTTGTTAATTTTGCTAGGGAGATTTCTGAATATTTTCATGAAGACATGAGCAAAAACGAATCCATACGCTCCGATTTTTTCGTAATCATAAGAGAATTTCTAGGCCTGTTAGACAGTGTGCAAGGAGCTTAGGAGCTCAAAGCTTACCGTGTTCCTAATTCGTTAGCCTTCCGGTAATATTAGATGATTCGGTTTGTGTGTCTCTATGTAAGAGGCTTTCTTAGCCTGCTAGACAATGTATTCAAGGAGTTTAGAAGCTCAAAAGCTTACCGCAGTAGTCCTAATCTGTTAGTGCGAGACAAATGCTTTTTTTGCAAAAAAAAAAAAAACATGTCTCAAGAATAAGACTAAGAAGCTTCATTGGTATTTATAGAGTGAGATATGTATTCAGTGAGGTTGTTTTTGGTTATTATTGCACAATTCGTTTTAAATCTTTTTCCCGAATCAAATGCAATGTTTCTTGTTAATTCTTCTTATGATTGATGCATTTATTATTACCAAATGCAAATGTAACTATTGGATTTACTCTAGCAACGTATTAGTTTTAACATACTACTGTTGCTGTAATTGTTTGCGCTTCTAGGTGATGCCCGTCAGCCTTTTAGTCGCTGACTCACTTCTGATGAGAGATGTGCACGGTGGATACAAGTTTGTGCAGAGGGTGATGCATGGTGGACACACAGCAGTTCCCTACATGATCCTTTCTATCCGCTATTCCACGTATGTCAGGTTTAAGACCCCCCTACTGCCTGGAAAAAAGCTTAAAGTTCTGATTATAGAAAGAAACAGACAATCCATTGCAAATGTTGAAAGAGTGCTGGAATTGAAAGAGACATTTCGTGAAAAATTTAAGGTATAATTTCTTGAATCAAAGTTTCAGGGCCTAAAAGTTTTAGCTTGATACTTGTGTAGAATAATTTATAAGGCCTGCTGAAAGTATTTTTTATTTTAATTTTCAGTAATCAAAAAGACATCATCCCTTGAGGCCATGACGTATATGCAAACTTTTGAAGGGGTAGGAAAATGATTTAAGAGTATATTACTTAAAATGTATTGTCCATTTTATTGATTCTTTAAATTTTGTTTTTTCTTAAACGCAGAAATTATCAGACCACTTCAAGTTAGTTGTGGTGAATGCTGAAATGATGGAAGATGATGGGATGCAATTTCTGGAATGGCTGACCCCTCTCATTATAGAAGGTCTAATTCTTCCCATAGTGATAAGTATGAGGATAAATCAGCCACTGGAGGACAATCCTCAACTTGAGATAACTAAAAGGTACATACTATATTCGGTCTTCAAACTGCAGTCCATGTTTTTGTAATCCTTCCATTAAAACTCATTTAAGCTTTTCTTTTGGTTCAATATTAAACAGAATCCTCATTAGGGCTGCAATGGTAGTGGGAACACCTCTGGTCATGGAATATGCACCTCTCATCATCAATATGATTTGAGGTACATGCTTATTCACTCATATTTCAACTTTTATTTCATGTTTTTTATAATCTTATCTGAAATTTATTCTGTAAACATTGAAGGGGCGCTGAAGTTGGTATAATGCTTGAAGGGGCTGCTGCAGTAATGAATGCTTGAAGGAGCGACCTTGTGGTTCACTCATTGATACATTTTGGTTGATACTCGTAATACCTGGATTGGTTCCCTCGTTGATACATTTTGTTTGATACTCGTAATACCTGGATTGGTTCCCTCGTTGATACATTTTGGTTTGATACTCGTAATACCTGGATTGGTTCCCTCGTTGATACCTTTTGTTTGATACTTATAATACCTTTTGGAACGCTTGTCGAGCTACGTTTTGGTTGATACGCTTGTTGATATATGTTTAGGTAAAGGTTGATATTTGATAATAGCTTTTGATATGCTTGATTGACTTACGACCCAACTCTCTTGAATAGCCAAAAACCAGTGTAGAGTTTTAGTTTGATTTTTCCAACCAATAACCCTCTGTTTGCCCACTCTGCTAAAATACCAATAAAAAAGCATTTCTCAGAGAAACCACTAGTGGTCAAAACTTTACGTGGATCTTAAAGTTGATCTAATGACACTGTGGTCTTGAGTAAGATCCAAATTTATAACAAAAATATGGAGTACAATAATTTGATAAATTTAAAACCACACTCTTCTAGACACTCTAGGATTTTCACAATTTAAACCACCCAACGTGATAACTAAAACCACCCAACAAGATAATTTGATAAATTTAAAACCACAATTTACTAAGAATTAAATGCAAAAGGAGCTTCTGCACTTATTTATACCTTGGAAACCTTATTTATATTTGTAACATCATTAAAAAAAAGCTAAGTTCTATCAAGTTTCTCAGCACAAGCATGAATACGCAAAGTGGCCTTCTTCAGCTGCGTAAGGGGAAATATGACCAGTTGCCGATTGAGAAGTTTACTTGGTAGGGAGAAAGATTCGAGTCTACCCCAGACCGATCCTTTTTCAAACGAAACTCGCGAAAAATCTGCTTGGAAATGCCGGAACAAACATGTTGACTTGTGTGCAAATGTAAAAGTCGATGTACTTTTGATACCCGCGACAAGTGAACTCCATAAACTTCGCCTTCTCGTCCTCTGGCATTATTGTATCCTAGTGTCACAAATAAGTGTTTTAAGGTATTTCTCTTTTTCAATCATCCACAAAACTAGCTACAGAGAATGTAATAAATTGTACCTTAATAAAAGAGTTGGGAAAAATGTTCCGAGGAGCGTTGAGACTATCATGACATCCCGTCTGTGTCACATATATAGTTGTGCTCGTATTGAGTCCAATATTCCTCAAGAACACTCCGATTTCCCCTACACTAAAGCACCTTTTGTTTTTCTCTTTGCACATAGTTTGCCCTAAAAAACGGCCGTGTATTTTGTGCTAAGGCTTCGCAATGTCCCAACCATCGAATTTGCCAATTCCTGCAACTCAGGTTGCAATTTGAGGCTTCCGAACATGGTCAGACATTGACAAACATCTGAATGTTGCTGCTTCCCTTGCCCCTTGACATTGGCTGAGGAGTTGAAGTATGTAACAATCTTCAAGTTCTGTTTCGTTTGGAAAATCGGTTTTAATTCTCGAAGATTTGTACTCCTGAGAGACCTTGTTAGGGACTCAAACAGTGGGGAACTGATCTTTCAATAACTCGGTAGGCGGGTTTTTCTTGACTCTGACTACTCAACTTAGGCTCGTCAGAAATCCGTCAAGACCCTATAAACTTCCCCAAAGTTTCTGAAAACAATTAATGTTAGATATTTCATATAACACCTAATCATATAACAAGAACACCAAATCGCTATTGTGACAACATTTGCTAACTGAAATGCAATATAAGAACATATAAATTCTAGATCAAATCAACTTGTAAAACATGAAATGCTAAGCATTATTTAATCATTCAGATCTTAAAATTAACATTCCAGCGGAGTTCAAATAAAAAAAGCATGCATGTTATTTTCAGATGGGATGTAGGACTGCAATTTCGTCAACCATATAACATGTTCGGCCACATCTTAAAAAGGGAATAGTTTTAACTTAAAACTACTACATCTAACTTCATTTGTGTACATAATACATGATTCAGAACTGCTTCGACACATCCTTTGAAGATTTCTGAAATACGACTTGCACCGTCGTAGATTTAGCTTGGTGTATCAACTGTTGAATACTTTGATAAACTTGACTAAATTCTTTACCAGATACCGGAGGATCGTCCATCTCACCCCACTCGCCAAACCCAAAGTAGATGCTGTGATACCAACTGATATTCATTAGCTGCAGTCCGACTGCACTTCTAAGGATGTATGATGCAAAGTTAATCTCGTTGGTAGTACCACCGAATCCACTAAACTCCACATTCTTTAAATTTGAGTGAATTATAACATCCCTTTCCACATTTGGCCAACCATATTGTCGACCGGTTGCCTACAATCGAAATACATATAACACACGTTTAGGCATACACAATGTATTGAAAAGTGAAAACCATTCATGCGACAAGGAATTGGCATTGAAGGCTTACGACTAGATACAATTCTTGCAAGAGCGGGCAAGCGTGCACGAGTTCGATGACAGAAAATAGATTGAACCAACACACATGGTTAACAGTAAACTCTAATCGCTTAAGGTTGTTGAACTTGTTAATCCCCAAAAGTACGCTGGCACCCTGAGAATCAGCAAATTGAGAACAAAAACAAAAAAAAATCTAGACATGTAAAAAATATCTTATATACCTCGTCACAAAAATTCCTTATTCTATCCAAAAGTAAGGTTTTGACGTGAGGTACATCTTTCACCAGCTTCCTACACACATACGGCATAGTTTGCTCTGAACTGAAAGAAAGAAAAACATTGTGCAGCTTCGGGACACAGTCGAATATAAAGTCAACAATGCCAACACCATCAAACTCGAAGGTGACGAGATTAGGGGCGAAAAAATCAACCTCCTTTGTATCCCCACAGTCATTGATGCCGAGAACCTCCAACCGGAGATTGGGCCCACAGAAGCATAATTTAGAAGGAAACCGACAGTATAACATACTCAATGAGCAAAGGGACGGACAGTTAGCCAGAATGCAGTCCAAAGAACCCGGAGGCCCGTTAACTCCGTGGAGCTTGAGAGTTTTGAGCTGGGAGTTACAGGGGATTCTGATTCTAAAGTCCGGCAGCAATGAAAAAGCATACAGCTTGAAGTAATTTAAGGACGGCATTGCAGAAAGAAGGTGAAGGGGGAAAGCAAAATGATAGGGAGCCCTGAGAATAAGCTTCTCAACTCTCAATTCTCCCAGAGAGGAAATGCATTGCTCGAATTGAGCTGCTTCTACTTCTTTTTCTTCATCTTTTTCTTTATCAAAAAAAGAGACGGGGAACTCGAAGAAACGGATATGAGAATAATGTCTCTGCAAAAGTCGACGGACGCCATCGATTCTTGGATTGGAGCGACAGTCACAGTGACTGATAGCGCTGATGTGGAGTTTCCGATGACAGAGGCAACAGAGATTGATGGCGGAGACAAACCTGAATAGATGGGCCCACCTTCTGGAGAGGGTGGTCGCGCGCAGGGCCTCTCTTGTGCTGATGAGAGAGATGTTTAAGATCAATACATGGTCGGGCAATTCACTCAGCCGGTCGTCGCCGTCCATGCTCTTCTCCCACAAATTTTAATTTTTTAATTATAGGGTTTATTATGCACTCAAATTTTGAAAGAGGACCCGCAAGTACTTTTAGATATTTCATTTCCACCGTTTTAATTTAGACAATGGAAGAAATGTTTTGCCCCTAGTGTAAGTCTTGATTTGGTTATGGTTTTTAATCTAGTCTCTTTAATCATGAAAATGTAATCAATTTAGGATAATTTGAGCTGAAAAAATCAATTTTTGTCGAAAGAATACACTTGAACTTCTTTGAGACGAACTCAGGTCATCTGTCGTGTGAACATCAACTTGACCGATTTGACCCACTAAAAAAAATCAAATTTAATTTCTTAAATCACAAAAAATATAGTCAATTTAGGCGAATTTAATAAAAAAACTTCAAATTTCACCTAAAAAGATAGAGATCGATTTTAATTTAATCTTTTAAATCATAAAATTGTAGTAATCATTTGAGTTTAATTTGATCGAAAATTCAAATTTTACTGAAAAAGATGGAAGGTCGAACTGTTAGTGTATAGTTTGCTCTCTTCTGGCTAAATTTTCTGGTTAACTACATTGGACGCAATTTCAGGAACATGTTCTTTTCCCTCAAAAGAGAGTAATTCAATCAAATGGACCATTAGGTAATATGAATTATATTGTCAATATATATATATATATATATATATATATATATATTTATTTTTAATAAATTTAAATGTAATTTTAAAAATAATTATAACATTTAACTCTCAAAGTTATTAAAAGAGTTGCAATTAACTCTCAAATTTTTGATAAAATAATGTTTACACTTAAAATTTTGATAAATTAAAATTAACATTTCAATATATTGTGGTTCAACTTTATGTGAACTATACACTAACAGTTCGATTCTCCCTTTATACAATTTTTTTTTCTTGAAAGTTTGAGTTTTCGATGAAATTTGCTAAATTGACTACATTTTTCATGATTTAAGAGACTAAATTGAAACAGATCCTTTTAAATTAAAAAAATCGTTTTAACTGATGCTCACGTGGTAGATCAACGTTTAAAAAAATCGTTTTAACTGATGCTCACGTGGTAGATCAACGTGACATCTGATCAGCAAAATTTGTCTAAAAAAAGTTCACGTGTCATTTTTTGGCGGAAATTTGAATTTTTCGATCAAATTAGACTAAAAAGGTATTTGGTAGAGCTTATAAACTATTTAAAACAACTTATAAGTTGTTTAAGAGATTATAAACTCTTAAAATTTATTTAGTAAATTTTTCAATAAAACTTAAAAAATAAGGTGTTAAACATTTAATAAGTTGTTCAAAAGAGAGGAACTTTTTTCAAACAACTTATAAACTCTTGTAATGTAAATAAGAAAAAAACCAATATATTCATAAAATTATTACTTTATATAATTCCAAATTTATTATTTCGTTATTACTTTATATAATTCCAAATTTATTATTTCGTTTATCCAATTATTTTTTAATTATTTTTTTAGTATATAAAATGTATTTTTTTGATAATTTTATTTGTATAAGATCTTTAATTGTCATACAAATTAAACTTATAGTATTGATTAAATAAGACATAGTAACTCATCAGGCATCAACTATAAAAACAACTTAAAAAACATAACATTTTATAAGCTCTATAAAAACAACTTAAAAAACATAACATTTTATAAGCTATTTGTAATAAATTCATCCAAACGGAATCTAAATTGATTATATTTTTTTATGGTTTAAAAATCGTAAAAGTTCTTGATTCAATGTTTATTGTAGTAATGTTGTCAAAATGGCTATTCGAAACCACAAATATTGATTTCGAAAAGGTGGACGATTTCGTCCGCTTAGAGTAATGAGTTAAAAATCGTATAAGTTTTTGATAAAACTTCATGCGCCGAATATGATTCAATGTTTATAGTAGTAATGATGTCAAAATTGCTATTCGGAACCCCAATTTGTAGGGACCCACATTTTTTTTTCTCTCCTTGCATATAATTATACAAAAGTAGAAAGTTTACACAGATATTTACACAATTTTTCATCCCTAAAACCTCGTGGGGGGCAAGGAAGAAAACGAGATTTTTGTTTTTCAGGAATCAGCATCATGATAATTCTAGCTAGTCAAGTGCCCTAGAATGAACTAAATTCATTTGTAAAAAGAATACATGATTCAGAACTGCTTCGACACATCCTTTGAAGATTTCTGAAATACGACTTGCACCGTCGTAGATTTAGCTTGGTGTTTCAACTGTTGAATACTTTGATAAACTGCCTTAAATTCTTTACCGGTGACCGGAGGGTCGTCCATCTCACCCCACTCGCCAAACCCAAAGTAGACGCTGTGATACCAACAGATGTTCATTAGCTGCAGTCTGACCGCACTTCTAAGGATGTACGAGGCAAAGTTAATCTCGATTGTAGTACCACCAAATCCACTAAACTCCACTGAAAGTCGTAGGCAGTAAATAAAACGCAGTAAAATGCGCTGCCTAGACAAGGCAGTGTTCTGCGGCAGAACAGCGTATGCCGCAGCACGATGCCTTGTACAGAAAACGTTCGTTTTACGTGATTTAATTGAGTTTAAGTATTTTATCCAGATTAACCAAGTTGTATACTTGTTAAAATTATATGTGATATATGTATAAGAATTGCAGCGGAATTAATAAAAAATAAATCACTTGAACGAACACACACACACGTACGAAAATGTAAAGAACACAAATTTAAATCTTTGTATGTGTATTTAAATTATACACATACGAAACGGTCTTACGACCAGAAACTTTATTAAAGAACGAGTCTTTACAAAATGATACTCTTGGATTTACAAAGATATTACCAAAGGCTATACACATGTATGCCTTCGTATAAACCGTATCCAACGAGTATGAACAATCAACAATAAATCCTAGCTACTGAAATGAACACCTATACTAAGCTATCGAATCATCAGCTGAACAAAAGAACTCTCTTAGAGACGAGAGAACATATGGCTCGACGAGCTTCACAAATGAAGTCGCGGCTCTAAAAGCTAGATGATCGATTCTTGTAATGTAATTGTGTTTCTAAGGTGTTGTATTGTATTCTGGATTGTTGAGGAATGCAGCTGTAGACGTCCTCTATTTATAGGTGAGAGTCTTCAACTAATTCCCTTGAAAAGCTAGGTCAACAATCGGTTGAGATATTATAGGACAGGCTGCTTTGACCGCTGCCGCAGGAATGCCTTCTGAAGTTCTTCTGGAATGCTCTGCCATACTGCACTGCCTTCCATACTATCTGGACTTCAGCATTCCTTTGCCCTACGCTCATGCTTCGCTCGATATCTTGACTCAACCTCTTGTCCAAGCCTTGCACTGCTTGCGGCATGACTCTGCCTGGCTGTGCTGCGGCAGAAACCTTCTATGTTGATTGTTTTTCAAGCACGTTCCAACTAATGAACTATGCTAAATCAAATCACCAATATGACAAGTGATTACAACAGTTTAAATTGTGAAGAAAGAAATAAAACAAATAAATATGTTAGCAAGACAACTTCTGCCTAGGTACATTTAAGGCATTGTAATGCCCAAACATATTTATCCTTACAAACTCCCCCTTTTTATCTTTCTTCACAAAACCATGAGGCAGCAGCGCAATGAGCACTCCCCCTCAATGAAATACATCTTACTTGGAAGTTTATGGATTTTATCTTGACAAAACAACTAAGGCATAAAACTCCCCCTTAGTTAATACTTCCTAAGTAGAACAAAAATTTATTTAAACAACTAACTAATTAATAGAACAAAAACAAGTAACTAAGTAAGCCTTAAAATAACACACCAATTTTTTCAAAAGAAAAATAACTAAAATTGTTCAACCAAATAATAACTTAAAAAACAAATTGTTCAAAAAGCAAAAAGACAGAAATTAAATAAATTGTTCAGAGTGAATAAAAACTTAAAGCAAAAAGAAGAAATAATTTTTCTTCGGGTCTTCAGAACTGCAATCCTTGAAATCTTCAATCATCGTGCTCAGGGGACGATCCACGCTCTTCACCATCAATCTCTGCTGCAGTGTCTGCGGCAGCCTTCTCTGCTGCGGCAGCATCCTTCTCTGCAGCTTCTTCAGCTTCAACTTCTTTGAGGTCTGCATCAATGCGCTTCTTCAACATCTTCAACACAGTGCTCTTTGCCATTTTTGCCTCGGCTGCTGGTACTCCCCCTTTTTGTGGAGGAAAGCCCTCTTCTTCAAGAAAGAAGGTAATGGCATCCACGAGTGCTTTGGACATGTAGTCCTGCATGATGACCATATGATTTGCAGCAATTTGGTCTGCAAACGCCTGAAGACGGGCATGAATACCCGGCTGTGGAGCAGATGAGCTAGGGCCAGTAGCCTGCGGCAGCTTGGGAGCCTTCTTTGGAGGTGGAGTGGGAGGCACTGCGGCAGTAGCATGAAAACCATTCCACGGCAGATCATTGAACTCGCGAACAGACAACTTGTAGGGATGTGGCACAGCAGTCAGTTGATCAGCACTATTGATCGAGAGCCCTTGGATCTTCAACATCTCCCAGATCAGGGAAGGGAACGCAAGGCTCTGCGTCTGAGTGATGTTCTCTGCCTGTGACTCGATCTTCTCAAAAATGAGCTCTCCCAAATTCACCTGCCTACCTGCACCAAGGTGAAACAGGACTTCCCCCATTTGGGTATGCACAAAGTGCACATTTGTTGTGGGAATCCAGTTGTGCCTGGCAACAGTAAACAAAAAGTAATAAAAAGAAGAGAGTTTTGAGCAAGGAATGTTGTTTGCGGCATCAGGTGGTGATTTGGTCAAGCGGTGAGACACTGCGGCAATGGTGGGGTCAACAATTGCGGCAGGGTACTCGATGTCAGAGCGCTCCAGGAAGGCATTTATGGCAGCAGGGGTGAAGTTAAAGATCTTCTCACGGAGATACACCTTGCCATAGCCTCTGGATCCGTCATCACCAAAGCAGGGGCGCAAGTTGGCATAGAAATCGCGCACCAAGTCCTCGCAGTAGGGTCCTGCGTAGGTGACTGCCTTGACCAACTTCATCCTCTTCAAGAATTTATCAACTTTGTGTCTGGCACAGGTCGGCATGTCCACACAGCGATCCGTTTGAATGGGCTTGTTGGAGTAGAACTGGGGCCCAATCACTGATCGTCGTTCAGACCAGAAACGCCTCGAGTAACCCTTGCCGGGTTTCATGTCAGAATCAGAATCCTCCTTGGGGGCATCAATCTTTGGTGCCTTGCCACCCTTCTTCGCAGCAGGTAGTGCTGCGGCATCACCACTATGAGAGCTGTCGGGCTTTGATGCGGCAGCTTTCTCCTTCCCTTTTCGGGATTTCTTGGCAGTGGTGGCTTCGACGTCAATGGGATTTTCCATTGAGGTTGGGGGCACAGCCGGGCCTTTGCCTTTTGCATAGGCAGTGGCGGACCTGGTGGATGGACGGCGAGAAGGAACGGGTACCTGCTGTTTCTTGCGCTTCCTGGAGGCAAGATCCTGCAGCAGTGGGTCTGATTCTGTGTCAGAGGCATCTGCGGCATCATGCTGTTGTTGACTGGAGTGGCCGGAATCTTCCGCATCGGAGGGTGGATTTGCAGATGGATAAGGAGTCGGTTTGCGAGCCTTGGTCTTTTTCTGAGAGATGGGATAGTTGTCGTAGAGCTCGGCATAATTAAAATCATCATCATCATCCCTCCTGTTGTAAGGCATTTGCTTGCCTTGCTGCTGCACTTCAGGGTCTGCCTGTGGAAAGGCAGATGATGCGGCAGTAACAGAGGGTTCAGGAGTAAAAAGCCCTTTCAAGTCAGAGGTGTGGAATGATCGTTCATTCTGGGCAGCCTCGTATGCAAGCACATCATCAACTCCTGAAATAACCACCGGCGGTCGTGGAGTCTGAGACGGCTCAGTGTCGCCGGAGATGTCATCATCTTCAGGGCGAATGATGGTCAGTGGAGTTGGTTCAGGGTAGACTCGTTCCTCTTCGGCAGGTTCGTCCTCTGCGGCAGCTTCTCCCCCTGCATCATGGTCCAGGGAGATGTTCATGGGAGACGCCTTACCTGATCCTTCTCCGGCCACGACGTGCGGCGGCTGGGAAGCGGCGTCGATTGCGGCGGCGGCAGCTGCGGCGGCGGCGGCGTCGATGGCGATGAGACGATTGATGAAGGGCAGAGACTCCGCGGGCTGAATATCCTCCATGGTTGCATCGGGGCGAGATTCTTTGATGAGCTCCACCAGGCGTGGGTCCGAGAAGTAGCGAGCAAAGGCGAAAGGAGATGATGCCATGAATTCAATTCTTGATAAGCAATTTAGGGTTCAGAAAAAAAACAGAGTGCACAATCGAACGTAAGATTCTGGGATTTTTATACTTTGTGTTCGATAGAGAAATTAGGGTTTTGAGAATTCAAGAAAATTCAAACTCTTTGAATCTGATTTGTATTAGAAGTGTAGTTTGATTAGGAGTTTGAATAATAGATAAAGAAAAATAGGAGTAAGAATCGGTTGGTAGTACGATGGGACGTAAAATCAGGCAACGGTTACTTTTTGTGACCTGAACCGTCGCCTGCCGCACACTTGAGTGCTGCCCAACGGTCAAGTGGGGCAGTGCTCTGCGGCAGGTCGTTGCCAAAAAATCAAAGCCAAAATCCTTTTTTTTTTTTTTTTATCTATTTTTTTCTGTTTTTAATATTCTCTTTTTCTGTTTTTAGAATATTTTCTTTTTTTTTTATTTTTCATTTTTCAATTTTTTTATTTTTGAATAAAAAAAAAAAAAAAAATAAAATATTTTTGTGGTGTGACAAATCGAGGCTTACAAAGCAAAATTAGGAAAAGAATAAAGACATCTAATCCTAATGAAACATCATGCTGCATCATAAGTACTTATACTCTACTTAGGTATAATGCCATGTCAATAATGAGGTTATTAAATACTTAGGTCACCTAGTACATAGTATCTCAACCCATTGAGTATTAATTACATGTATATGGGTTTGACCATGTTGCCTAAAGTGGTTTGGGTATTCTCTCTTCCTTCGGAAAATTTTAAACTCATATGTTGACAAGGCAGAATGCTGTGGCAGAGGTTCAGTAGGCATGACAATGCGGCAGCATGATGCAGATCAGCATCTAAGGCATGGTGCACATGCACAAAGATTTTCTCAAAGCAATGAATCGATCTGAGTTTAGTGGCTTGGTGAAGATATCTGCTATTTGATTTTCTGTTGGGATGTGATCAATCCTCAAGAGTCGTTTCTCCACCAAATCTCGGATGAAATGATGCCTTATGCTGATGTGTTTGGTTCTTGAGTGCTGCACTGGATTATGACTGATATTTATAGCACTCGTATTGTCGCAGTAGAGTGTAAGAACATTGCTATCCAGGTGGTAGTCATCAAGCATGTGCTTTAACCAAATCAATTGGGTACAGCAACTCCCTGCGGCAATGTATTCTGATTCGGCAGTGGATAGAGAAATGCAGTTTTGCTTGCGGCTTTGCCATGAAATGATGTTGTTTCCAAGAAAGCAACATCCTCCGCTTGTACTCCTGCGCTCATCCGTGTCTCCTGCCCAGTCGGCATCTGAAAATCCAACCAAATCGGTGGTGGTATCTTTGGTATACCATATGCCTAACTCGACTGATGCGGCAACGTAGCGTATGATGCGTTTGATTGCCTTCAAGTGTTCTTCCCTTGGATCAGCTTGAAACCTGGCACACAAACAAACGCTATACATGATATCGGGTCTAGTTGCCGTAAGGTAAAGTAAACTCCCTATCATGGATCGGTAGAGTGTCTGATCCACTGCGGCAGTATCAGTGCCTCGGGAGATTTTGTCCGTTGAGCCCATAGGTGTTTTCATGGGCTTGGATCCTTCAAGTTGGAATCTTTTGATGAGATTCTTAGCGTATGAAGTTTGTGAGATAAACGTCCCAGTTGATGATTGCTTGATATGGAGCCCTAAAAAATGAGTTAGTTCTCCTACCATGCTCATCTCAAATTTTGATGCCATGGCAGAGGTAAATGCCTTAAGCATATTCTCACATGTGGATCCAAAGACAATATCATCAACATAAATTTGTGCAATTAAAATATTGGAAGAATTAAATTTCACAAACAGTGTTTTGTCGGCAGTGCCTCGAGTGAATCCGAAACTGAGTAGAAAATCAGTTAGGCAGCCATACCAAGCTCTAGGAGCTTGTTTTAGGCCGTACAATGCCTTGTGTAATTGATACACATAGTCAGGATGTTTCGGATCTTCGAAGCCCTTGGGTTGTGCAACATATGCCTCCTCTTCAAGTATGCCGTTGAGAAAGGCTGCCTTCACGTCCATTTGATGTAAGGTGATGTTGAGGTGGCATGCAATAGCAATAAGTAAACGTATGGACTCCATGCGTGCAACGGGAGCAAAAGTTTCATCGAAGTCGATGCCTTCAACTTGCGTGTACCCTTGCGCCACTAGTCTTGCCTTGTTGCGCACAACCTGCCCATGCTCATTCGATTTGTTCTTGAAAATCCACTTTGTCCCGATGACATTCTTGTTTTTGGGACGAGGAATGAGCTTCCAAACTTTGTTTCTTTCAAACTCGTTCATCTCTTCTTGCATTGCCATAAACCAAAATTCATCGGCCAATGCTTCTTTGGCATTCTTTGGTTCGATCGTTGAGAGGTACGAGGCAATGCCTATTTCAATGCATGTGGCAGACATGCTTACATTCTTGGTCATGTTGCGGTAGTTGATGTATGGACGAGCTCTCATGCGTGTGGCCAACAGTTGACTCGAAGGGTGGTTTCGGATAACATGTCTTGGGGGATCCCTTCGTCGTCGGATTGGTGTGTCTTCGACATCTGATGAATCTGTTTGTTGAGGCGAGCTATCATCATTTGAGTGCTCGGGAGACGCTGTAGAGGGCTGATCATCATTATTCGAGCCAGTGGGTGCGGCAGTAGGCTGCGTAGGAGTGAAACTGCCTTCAATTTCTGCTACTGCGGCAGGCTCGAGCAGACCTTCTACATTCTCTTCTTTGGGTTTCCTGAGTCGACTGAGATCATCAAAATCAACATTTACAGATTCAATGATGGTTCTAGTTTGTATGATAAAAATACGATAGGCATGACTATTCCTAGAGTATCCAACAAATAATCCTTTAAGTGATTTTGGATCAAGTTTAGATCTAGGTTCCCTATCATTCAGAACATAACAAACAGAGCCAAACACATGAAAGTATTTCAAATTAGGCTTCCTATTGTTCAAAATTTCATAGGCCGTTTTTGTTGTTCCTGAACGTATGCTGATGCGGTTCAGGATATGGCATGCGGCATTGAATGCTTCTGCCCAAAATTGCTTGCTTAGGCCCTTGGCGATCAGCATGGTACACGCCATTTCCTTGAGGGTTCGGTTCTTCCTTTCAGCCACGCCGTTTTGTTGCGGTGTTATGGGGGCAGAAAATTCTTGGGCAATGCCATGCGTGTCACAGAAATGAGAAAGCCGTTGATTTTCAAACTCGGTGCCATGGTCACTTCTTATTCTCTTTACTGAGGCTTCATGGTTGGTCTTTATCCACCTAATTAGCTTGGACACCTCATCAAATGTCTCACTCTTGTCTTGGAGAAAACGCACCCAAGTATATCTTGAGAAATCATCTACTACGACAAGTACGTAGCGTTTTCCAGAGTGGCTCCTCGTCTCGATTGGTCCCATTAAATCCATGTGGAGGAGGTCAAAGCATTTGGTTTGCTTTTGATACAGTTCTGCCTTGGAGTTGGCAGATCCTGCGGCAGAGGCATCAGTCTGTCCTGCGGCAGGTATTGCTGGATGACTTGTACGAGTCATTTTTCCTTGTTTGCAATGTCCACATGTTGTCTTCTGGATTTTTGGGAGAGCTGGAAGTCCACGAACAGCATTGAGCTTGATTAGACGCTCTAAATTCCCAAGACTTGTGTGTCCAAGTTTTTGATGCCATAGGTCTATGTCATCTTTGACTTGTGCAGAGAGGCATGTTTCTCCAATGGAGTAGCAGTTGTTTGCCTTGGAACGCTCCCCCTGAATGAGTGGGTTCCCTGCACTATCAAACACTTCACACATTTGGTGAGTAAACTTTACATTCATGCCTTCATCGCATAGTTGACTTATGCTTATGAGGTTTGTGATGAGGCCTTCAACATGAAGCACTTGTTGTAGCTTTGGCAGCCCTTTTACATTTAAAGTGCCTCGGCCAACAATTGAACCACTGGACCCTCCTCCAAACGTGACCTCTCCTCCGTGAAAAGCTTTGTAGTCGATGAGGTGATCACTATTTCCGGTCATGTGCCGCGAGCATCCACTATCGAAGTACCATTTATCATCCTTGGTAGCTTTGAGGGCAGTGAAAATGACATTGCATGTTTCGGCACTTTGGATGGCATTTGATGCGGCAGAGGAGTCATCGAAAGGACCTGTAAAACAAACATTTGTAGAGAGTTTAGTTTTGGGCACCCATTTGCGTATAATTGCTGCCTTCTTTTTGATAAAGTGTCGAGAGGACAGAGAATGTGAGAAGTATTTGGGATGCCGTGGTCCAGCGTTGGAGTGAAAGTAATATCCTCTTGCTTGATCTTCTTCACGTATCCAACAAAACGGTCGAATATGACCAGGTACAAGGCAGTAGTGGCACACATATCGTCTCTTCGATTTAAGATGTTGCTTAGGCAGGGGTTTCCATGTCTTCATCCTGCCTGATGATGTCTGCCTTTGCTTCGGCTTTCTGCGGCAGTCTCTTGCTGGGGCAGTGGCCTTGCCTTCGGTTTGTTCATCCCTTTCTGGAGTTGAGAATTGTGTGGCAGCGTTTGAATCGTCATTTGATGCCTTTACAAATGCCATGTCCATTGGGTTTTTCTTTGGAAAAACGGTATCTATAACTTTTTGATGTCCGAGGCCTTGCCGTTCAACATTTGAAATACTCATTACGGCATCAAATTTTGTTGTTGCTGTGTTAAGTTTTTCAAAAGTATTGTTAGCAACTTCGAGTTTTCCATTTACACGATTAAAGTCAATTTTCAGTTTCTCGGCCTCCATATCCTTTCTGGTGAGTTGGACATCAAGTTTCTTCAATCGTTCTTCAAAGGTGTTCTTCTCTACGAGCATTTGTTCAATTGCCATGGCCTGCTTCTTCACTTTTTCTTCATATCCGGCTTTGGTTGATGTAAGCATCTTCATCATCTTGGTCTGCCGGCCAAATTTCATGCGTAGCTCATCGAAACTTTCCTTGAGCTCGATGAAAATATCAATGGGGATGGTCTCCTCTTCAGATTCGTAGCCATTGACTGAGGCAGTGAAGCACAGGCAGTTCTCTGCGGCAGGGCTTTCTGTCGTTTCTGCGGCAGAGGCAAAGAATGCAACATGCCGTCGTGCATTCACATTGGATGGACTGTCATCTTCAGCGTCAGATAGGGTTGTGCCTTCGAGTTGAGCAGTAAGCGCAGTGGTTGAGTCTTCAAGGCAGTACTGTTCCATATCTTCTTGCGCAACCATTGAATTCAAAATTCCAATGCCTCGATCTTTTGAAGGGCATTCGGTTGAAAAGTGTCCAATCCCTTGACATACGTGGCACTTGATCCTCGACCAGTCCTTTGAATTTGGACTTGAGGTGGATCCCGTGCTTGGTTGGCGGATCACAAGTCGTCGATCTTGAGTTTGTGGTGACCTTGCCGGAAACTTCCTTCGTCGGGGATCGTACGGCTTCTTCAGCGAGCGAACAAGTACAGCATCCATTTTCCGGGCGAGGAATGCAAACTGGTCATCTCCACCATCAGATCCAAGTAGCTCGTAGATCTCTTCATCGGTCAAGTCATTGGTAGAGGTGGGGCTGCTGCCTTGAGAACTATTGCCTTGTTCTTTGCCGTCGGGTTCTGCCACGGTGTAGGCAATGTTCCTCTCGTCGCTTCGTGGACGTGACTTCCCGTGAGTTTCACGATCTTCATGGTTCAGTTCATAGTTTTTGAAGATCGCCATTAATGAGACAAAATCTTCTTCAGACATTTCGCTGTCTTCTATGGCAGTGACCTTCGGCAGGAACTTTTTGCTCATCGATCGCATAATTTTACTACACACTGCCGGGTTGCTAATGGGTGAACCAAGGTCAGCACATTCAGTAACAATGGACATTAATTCTCCAAAGTACTGAAGGCAAGTCTCGTCCTCGTTCATACGCAAGTTCTCGAAACGAGACATAAGCATACGGACCTTGGTTTTCTTCACTGCGTTGTTACCTTCACAATGAAGAGCCAGCAAATCCCATACTTGTTTGGCAGTAGTACATTGTTTGACAATTCTGTACATATTGCAATCGATGGATTCAAGGATGGCACACCTTGCCCTATCGTTGGCAGTAGCTGCGGCAGTTTCATCGATAGACCACTTCTCCGGTGATTTTTCAATCGTGCCGCCTTCAGGGATTTCCTCCTGAGGTGGTTTCCATCCTCGAAGTACGGATAGCCACGCACTGCGATCAATTGATTTGATCCTTGCTTCAATGCGGGTTTTCCAAAATCCATAATTACTACCGTCAAGAACAACCGGTGTTCGTACGATGTAAGATGGATCTGCCATTGTAAGTGTGCGTGATCAGACGGACCTTAAACACTAAGTAAGTCTAGTGCCCGCTCTGATACCACTTGAAAGTCGTAGGCAGTAAATAAAACGCAGTAAAATGCGCTGCCTAGACAAGGCAGTGTTCTGCGGCAGAACAGCGTATGCCGCAGCACGATGCCTTGTACAGAAAACGTTCGTTTTACGTGATTTAATTGAGTTTAAGTATTTTATCCAGATTAACCAAGTTGTATACTTGTTAAAATTATATGTGATATATGTATAAGAATTGCAGCGGAATTAATAAAAAATAAATCACTTGAACGAACACACACACACGTACGAAAATGTAAAGAACACAAATTTAAATCTTTGTATGTGTATTTAAATTATACACATACGAAACGGTCTTACGACCAGAAACTTTATTAAAGAACGAGTCTTTACAAAATGATACTCTTGGATTTACAAAGATATTACCAAAGGCTATACACATGTATGCCTTCGTATAAACCGTATCCAACGAGTATGAACAATCAACAATAAATCCTAGCTACTGAAATGAACACCTATACTAAGCTATCGAATCATCAGCTGAACAAAAGAACTCTCTTAGAGACGAGAGAACATATGGCTCGACGAGCTTCACAAATGAAGTCGCGGCTCTAAAAGCTAGATGATCGATTCTTGTAATGTAATTGTGTTTCTAAGGTGTTGTATTGTATTCTGGATTGTTGAGGAATGCAGCTGTAGACGTCCTCTATTTATAGGTGAGAGTCTTCAACTAATTCCCTTGAAAAGCTAGGTCAACAATCGGTTGAGATATTATAGGACATGCTGCTTTGACCGCTGCCGCAGGAATGCCTTCTGAAGTTCTTCTGGAATGCTCTGCCATACTGCACTGCCTTCCATACTATCTGGACTTCAGCATTCCTTTGCCCTACGCTCATGCTTCGCTCGATATCTTGACTCAACCTCTTGTCCAAGCCTTGCACTGCTTGCGGCATGACTCTGCCTGGCTGTGCTGCGGCAGAAACCTTCTATGTTGATTGTTTTTCAAGCACGTTCCAACTAATGAACTATGCTAAATCAAATCACCAATATGACAAGTGATTACAACAGTTTAAATTGTGAAGAAAGAAATAAAACAAATAAATATGTTAGCAAGACAACTTCTGCCTAGGTACATTTAAGGCATTGTAATGCCCAAACATATTTATCCTTACAATCCACATTCTTTAAATTTGGGTGAATAATAACGTCCCTTTCCACATTAGGCCAACCATATTGTCGACCGGTTGCCTACAATCAAAATACATATAAAGCACGTTTAGGCACACGCAATGTATATTTTATTGAAAAACAATCACGCGACAAAGAATTCGCATTGAAGACTTACGGCTAGATACAATTCTTGCAAGAGTGGGCAACCGTGCATGAGTTCAATTACAGAAAACAGATTAAACCAACACACATTCCTAACAGTAAACTCTAATCGCTTAAGGTTGTTGAACTTGTTACTCCCCAAAAGTATGCTGGCACCCTGAGAATAAGCAATTTGAGAACAAAAACAAAAAAGAAATCTAGACAGGTAAAAAATATCATATATACCTCGTCACAAAAATCCCTTATTTGATTTAAAAGTAAGGTTTCGATGTGAGGTACATCTTTTACCAGCTTCCTACACACATACGGCATAGTTTGCTCTGAACCGAAAGAAAGAAAAACATTGTGCAGCTTCGGGACGCAGTCGAATATAAAGTCAACAATGCCATCACCATCAAACTCAAAAGTGACGAGATTAGGGGCGAAAAAGTCAATCTCCTTTGTATCCCCACAGTCATAGATGCCGAGGACCTCCAACGGAAGATTGTGCCCACAGAAGCATAATTTAGAAGGAAAACGACAGTATAACATACTCAACGAGCACAGGGACGGGCAGTTAGCGAGTATGCAGTCCAAAGAACCCGGAGGCCCGTGAACTCCGTGGAGCTTGAGAATTTTGAGCTGGGAGTTACAGGGGATTCCAATTCCAAAGTTTGGCAGCAAAGAAAAAGCATACATCTTGAAGTAATTTAAGGACGGCATTGCAGAGAGAAGGTGAAGGGGGAAAGGAAAATGATTGGGAGACCTGAGAATAAGCTTCTCAACTCTCAATTCTCCCAGAGAGGAAATGCATTGCTCGAATCGAGCTGCTTCTTCTTCATATTTTTCTTTATCAAAAAAAGAGACGGTGAACTCAAAGAAACGGATATGAGAATAGTGACGCTGCAAAAGTCGACGGACGTGCTCGATTCTTGGATTGGAGCGACAGTCACAGTGACGGATGGCGCTGATGTGGAGTTTCCGATGACAGAGGCAACAGAGATTGATGGCGGAGACAAACCTGAATAGATGGGCCCACCTTCTGGAGAGGGTGGTCGCGCGCAGGGCCTCTCTTGTGCTGATGAGAGAGATGATTAAGATCAATACATGGTCGGGCAATTCACTCAGCTGATCGCCGCCGTCCATGCTCTGCTCCACCAAATTTTGATTTTATAATTTTAGGGTTATTATGCATATTAATTTATAATTAAGATCATTATTATATGTCAAATGTCAATTATAGTGATCGAAATATTTTTTTTTTCTTTTGGAAAAAGACACTTGGATTTCTATTAGAAGAATTTTGGTCATTTGTCCAGTGAAAATTAGCTTGACCGATTAAGTTCAATAAACACGTTCGACTTTAATTTAGTCTCTTAAATCACAATCAATGTGGTTAATTTAGTCCGATTTGATCAAAAATTCAAATTTTGACCCGAAAAAAAATAAGGGTCGATTTCAATTTAATTTTTTAAATCATAAAAATGTAGTAGTCAATTATGTTTAATTTGATCGAAAATTCAAATTTTACTGGAAAAATATATTTTATACAAAGGGATGATCGAATTGTTAGTATATAGCTCGCTCTCGTTTCGCTAAATTTGATAGTTAACTACCTTTAGATGCAATTTCATAGACATGTTCTTTTCCCTCAAAAGAGAGGAGTTCAACCAACTAGACCACTAACTACAATCAATTATAAATTACTCTATATACTATTTGTTTGATTTGTTTTAGGTATATTTAAATATAATTTAAAAAATGGTTATGAGCATTTAACTCTCAAAGCTTTTAAAAGAGTTGCACTTAACCCCCAAACTTTTAATAAAATACTGTTTACACTCAAAATTTTGATAAAAGTTGCACTCTAAATGAAAATTTAAATTTCAATATATATGCTTCAAATTTAGGCGAATGAGAGTGAACTATACACTAACAATTCGATCCTTTCTATATACAATATTATTTTTCAGTGGAAATTTTAGTTTTCGATAAAATTTGACTACATTTTTGTGATTTAAGAGATTAAATTCAAACCGACCCCTATATTTTTCTAGTAAAATTTTGAATTTCGATCAAATTTAACTAAATTGACTACATTTTTATGATTTTAGAGACTCCTTTTTAATAGATCCAATCGATCAAGTTGATGCTCACGTGGTAAATTCACATAGTGCTTGATCAGCAAAATTTGTTTGAAAGAAGCTCTTGTCTTTTGTGGTAAATTCACATAGTGCTTGATCAGCAAAATTTGTTTGAAAGAAACTCGTGTCTTTTTCCGTCGAAATTTGAAATTTTCGATCTAATTAGACTAAATTTACTATATTTATATGGTTTAATAGACTAAATTGAAATGGTTTAATAGACTAAATTGAAATGACTTTTTTTTACCAAATCTGGACTTGAACTCTTGTGGGGACCAACAAATTTTTTCTCTCCTTGCATAATTATATAGTTTGTCAAAAAGTAATATGTAGTTTATTTTTTTATTAGTATATACTCCCTCTATCTCAGTGTCTCATAAAAGATGTAACTCACTTTGTAAATTACAAAAGAAGTTGGTGATCTTTAATGAGACAGAGAATAGTATATACTCTCTCTATCTCATAAAAGATGACCATACATCTAGGGCTGGAAACGAACCGAGCAGCTCGCGAGCTGCTCGAGTCAACGCTCGGCTCGAGTTCGATCAAACCCGAGCTCGAGTCGAGCATTAAAATATTCGAGTCGAGCTCGAGCCCTAATCTTGAACAATCGAGCGGCCCGAGCCGCTAGTATATAAAAAAAATTAATTAAATATTTTAGTATGCGTATATTTATCGATTCGAGTCAATCTTATCGAGCAATTCGAGTCGAACTCGAGCAATACGAGCAGAGTAACTCGAACAAGCTGGTGTTGAACTAATCGAGCGAGCAAAAGTCGAGCAGCTCGAGCATGAAAAAAATTTCGCGAGCCGAGCTCGAGCACCCTCTCGAGCGGCTCGTCGAGTTCGAGCTGATAATTTTTTTTACGAGCCGACTCGATAAGCTCAAAGCTCGACTCGTTTCCAGCCCTACATACATCTCAAAAGATTACTTATAAAATCGACCTCCAAAACTATATGCATCTCATTATTAATTACTCGGATATGTTTTTTTATTCAATTTTATTTTTCTTACATAATTACAAATATTTTGTACCATAGAGAGTACATCCTAGCTTAAGGAACTCAACAAAGTGTGTATGCATACAAAAGTAGAAAGTTTACACAGATATCTTGCACAATTCTTCATCCCTAAATCCTCAAGGTGGGCAAGGAAGAAAATGACAATTTTGTTTTCCAGGAATCAGCATCATGATAATCCTAGCTAGTCAAGTGCACTGGAATGAACTGAGGTTTTCGTGCAAGAAGCAATGAAAATGATGCATAGCCATTTCAACAGTTGGACTATATCGGCCAACGTCGTATGCTGGAGATTCTAGTCCCCTTTGTACCGATTTACATAAAATTATGTCTTCTTCCTGCAACATAGCATGCATACGACTTCTTCGGGTCAAGTAGATGAGCATGAAATCTGTTAAACCATTACTATTTTAAAAGAAAGGTTAGAAAAATGCCTGCACTTTTTCTGAGTCTTCTAAACTCTTTTGGATGAAAGCAGTATTCTCCTACGAATCCAAAAAGAAAAGAAAAAGAATGATAGTAAAACTAAAAACGGGGATCCTTGAGATACACAACAAGAGTGATATGGCATCAATAAGCAAGCTCACTTTCAGAGAAACATCTAGAAAATAATCGAAGATCACTTGACATTTCTGAGGGCCCAGTGGTAGTACGAGGTTGGTGTCCATCCATGGTCCGTACCTAATTTCAGTCGCCCAGAGAACTTAAATTATAGTATATATAATGCAATCGAACTAGACAGATATTGAACACCGAATAAGCATGAGGCAAACCTATTTATCATGAAGTTAGGGTAGATAAATGCATAAAAGGCTTCTGACCCAAGTCTATCGATTTCTTCATTACAATCACTGTTACTCCCAGCGCAACTTTGAATGCTAACTTTTTCGTACAACTTGGCAATAGAGTAAATTGAAATAAGACAAAAGACAAAAAAAAAAAAAAAACTATACATGTCAAGACTCCAGAGTGTATACATGAAGTGGTATACCATGGTAGAATATGAGTCAAGTTGGAGACCAGATGCAAGACCTTTATGTGCAAACGGCACATGATAACCACCATCTAAATAGTTGTCACAGAATACCTGCAAAATACGTTCAATAAAAACAAATACTATCTTCAATTATGTACTGCAACAGATTTAATTGACGAATGAATTGTGCTTGAAATTAAAATTTTAGGAGACCTTCCAATTGCAATCAAGTGTATACACGCGCCTGCAGACATAGTCTAGTGATGTATCAATCCCATTGACACTTAGTATATCTGCAGCAGCACCAAGCCATTCATTGCCCACGGCTTTGGTATCAAGAGGTTCGTTTGTTACATCCATTTCGAAATTAATTAATACAAACGGCCCCCACACGGAAACTCTGAGTGGGACTAATCCCATTTCCTACATTCCAATAAGTTCAAATCATAAACCAGAAATAATCTTTCACTACATCGTAAGAACTCGTACATTCACTTTGAAGTTCTTGATTCCTTTTATTCTTGTTGCCTTAACAAGTGCCCCATCCAATCCGTACGTCCAACCCTAGAACATTTAACGGGAAACAAATTATTTAATACCATTATCGGCATTTGCTTTGAAACAAATTCATCTTCGTCCGATACATATAATAATTCGCTTTTCTTTTTTAATATCAGCATCTAATAATATAAGCCGTGCCTGTGTGAATAAATAATTAAATACCCTTTTTAAAGCTCTCGATAACTCACATGGTAAGGACAGACAAAACAAGACTTCTTCCCTGTCCCAGAGGCAAGAATCGAAGCGTGATGGCGACACACATTGTGAAAAGCATTCAACGCCCCTTTTTCATCACGACAAACCACATACTCAATATTCCCCAATCTGCTTCATTTAATAGTTAGCTACCTTAAACAAGCTTAGTCTTTAAAAAAAATCTATTAAAAACAGTTCACGGATACACCTGACCTGAGCCTATAGAGAATAGAAGTGGGAGTCAGCATGAATGATTCATATTATGATTACCTGCCAGTAAAGAATTGGCGGGGTTCTTTGATCTGTTCGGTATATCCTAACAATTACAGCAAATAAACAAAATTAGGCACTTCAAACAAATTGTGAACACAATTTATGATATATTAACACGATAAATACATGGCTAATTGAAATTATTTGAACCCAATACAAGCATACATATTATGGGATTAGTTAATAAATTATTGAGATTAAAAAAAAAACGATGCCCAGAAAGTGTTTGATGAAATGCGTGCGTACCAACGGCTTGCCATCCTCTGAAGAAAACCTGATTGAGCTCGAGAGCGTAGAAATCAGGGTGAGTGTACCAGGAGCTCGGCGGCGTAACTGCTTCTTCGATCGGGATCTCGGGGTTGAATGCTTCGATCATTCTTCTAACAATTCCACTACTCGTTTGTAAGGATGTAACTCGAAAGTAATTACCGTTTTTACTGTGGCGATAGTTCTGGTTAAAAGGAGCTTGATTCACGGCGAATTTGGAACGGGTTAATTGGATATGGTGATAAAAGGAGAGCTGTTGAAGAAGCATTGTTGATGCAGCAGCCATGGCGATTAGAACTTGGAACTGAAAGTGCTTGTTTACATTATTCATTGACTATGTTATTCATTGGACATAAAGTAATTCAAGGTAAAAATTTAAAAGTAGGTAAAATAGTTAAGGAAGAAGAATAAAATTGTATTTTAAAATTTAAAATAATAAAATAATTTTTTTATTTTTTTTTTATTTTAAGAACAATTTAAAAAAAATAATATCTTAATAATAGTCACACCTAAAAAATAAATATAATTATTAATAAATTTTTTCACGTTAAAATACAATTTTATATTTACGTTTTAATTTATTTTATCATTTTTTTCTTAATTATTTTTCATTCTCAACTTAAAAAAAATAATTTAATCATTTTGTTTTTAAATAAAACTATATTGGATACTTTCGTCTAGGAAAGATTAAAAGTCAATATTCAATATTTTTATATTTTTTTAAAATTTTTTAAAGTCAATAGTCGAAAAAGTAATGACTACTTGTCTACTTCTACAAGACAGATCAGAAATTATACTTTTTCGTCATCAATAATTATACTATACTCCTATGTTTGAGCACAAAATTAATAAAGTATATTAGTTTTTTTGACCAAATAGAATTACATTTGACTATTAATTTAAAAGTCATGGAAATAAAAAAGCATTCAATTGTTACAAAAATAATTATATATTTTTTTTGTAATTTACAAACAAAATATGATTATTTTTATAGAATAGAGATAGTATTGATTAGTATTTTTTTTTACAAATTTTAAGAACATAATTTGAGAAAAATAAAATGCAAATTAGTAAAAGAAGTAGGTTCTTGTGGCATTGTGGACTTGTGGTATCTTCACTCTTTAAACTACCAAGGAAACATATATTGTTTCATTCATTTAATTACTAATTAGGACACATTTGCAATATTGCAAAAGTAAAAGCCAAAGGAGCTTCTGCATCCGTTTTTATTTATAATTTTCAAACCTAAGTATTTATACTTTGTTACATCATCAAAACCAAAAGCAAAAGCCAAGTTGAATCAAGTTTCTCAGCACAAGCACGAATACGCCGAGTGACCTCTTTCAGCTACGTAAGGCGAAATATGATCAGCTGCCGATTGAGAAGTTTCCTTGGTCGGGACAAAGACTTGAGTCTTCCCGAGACCGATCCTTTTCCCAACGACACTCGCGTAGAACCCGCTCGGAAATGCCGGAACAAACACGTCCCCTTGCGTGCACATGTAAAAGTCAATATACTTTTCGTACCCGCGCCTCTTCACCTCCATAAACTTCGCCTTCTCGTCCGCCGGCATTATTGCATCCTTAGTGTCACAAAAAATGTGTTCAACAAAGGAAATAATTCTGTTTAAAGACTCTGTTCTTTTGGACTGAAACATGTTGAACTAAACTGAATGGATCTGAACTGAAATAGACTGAAATTACCTTAATAAAGGAGTTGGGAAAAATGTTCCTCAGAGCATTGAGACTACCGTGCCACCCCGTTTGAGTCAAATATATCGTCGTGCTCGTGTCGAACCCTATGTTCTTCAAGAACACCCCGACTTCCCCTGCATCGAAGCACTTCTTGTTTTCATCCTTGCACATAGTTTGCCCCAACATCTCGACTCTCAGATCGACCGCTACAAAACGGCCGTGCATTTTCGTGCTGAGGCTCCGCAATGTCCCGACCATCGAGTCCGCCAACTCCTGCAGCTCGGGCTGCAGTTTGAGGCTTTCGAACATCGTCAAGCATTGGTATGTACTTGATTTCCCCTTGGCATCATCGGCTGAGGAGGAGTTGTTGAAGTACGTGACGATCCTCAAGTTCCGTTTCGTCTGGAAAATCGGTTTGATTCTCGAAGATATGTACTCATGAGAGACTTTGTTGGGGACTTGGAGAGTGGGGAGGAGCTTGTTGTTCAAAAGCTCGGTCGGCGGGTTTTTCTCGACTCTGACCACTCCGCTTAGGCTCGACAGAAATCCGTCGACACTGTAAACATCTCCGAAGTTTCTGTAGAGAATTCATTGTTAGATACTATTTCATGTAACAATCAAAAACATTACCAAATAAATTTGGGCTAATAAGTAGTACACTACATTTTCTCCCCTGATTTTTCTCCTCGAATATCAGGGAATGCCAGCGTCGCCCCGAGCTGCCTCGCGATTGCAACAGCATTCGCTAACTGAAATTCAATATATCAACATATCAACATAATAATTCAGATCACAACATTGATGATTCTTACTCACCTGGGAAGCGTGATGTTCGGGTCCGTTAGTCAAGGAGAAAAACACGTAGCCGTCGAACTGCTGTTTCCCTTCTGCAAGAACAAACACAAATAACAACAAGAATGTAACTCGCTTAAGAAACATATGTGTCTGTATAATTAGAAAGAGGACGAGTAGCTACTCACTCAATGTGGGCTTTTTCCAGCAGGGTCGAACGGGTTCGTCTTGTTCTAGCCATGGGCCGTAGTTCATTTCGGATAATTTCAGCATCGCGGGCTTCAAAGCCTTCAGCTCACCGAATCGGAGAGTAGACGATACCGGCTGCACGGGTTCCTGGAACAAAATTTGGACATTTAAGAATTGTGACTTGCTTTTTGGTTGAAGATGCTGATTTAAATAACTTCTCACAACAACAACATTTATTATTTTGATTAAAGAAAAAACAAAACTTCTTTATAAGCATCAAATTAAGTTAACATAGAGTATAAATTTGAGAAAAAATAAACATAATTAAGTTAGGATTAACCATAAGCATCTTCTCTGCATTATATTCATCTACAGATCAATTACCGACCGATCAAATCTAGCTACGGAAAATCGACATTCATACCAATCCCCAGTTTCACAATCAACAACAAGTTTTAATAACAAACAAATTCAGAACTCGAAAACCATTTATGTTAAAATTGTGATGTAATTATTTATTAAAAGCACCATATATGCCTACTTTACTCTCCCAATTCAGAACCGAATCACGCAATTTACGCGTTTTTTGACCGAAGCGCAACCACACAATCTCAAGCATCATGATTCACTGAGGAACTACATGGATCCATAATTAATTTGGAGCTAATTAAAATGAGAACTAAGAAAACTTACCAAGAGGGGATCGATGTGATCTTTCTTGATCATGTTTCCGAGCATTACAAACATGGAGAATGTGAGAAAAGCAGCCATAACTTGCCTCAAATCAACTGCCATATTAACTCTGATTGATCAAGTAGCTAGCTAGGTAGTTCGATTTTTGTTTTCTCCGTCTCTATTTTTCCCTTTATGCAATACCTTTTTTATACACACATGTACACACATAAACTAGTCCTCTTTCTCAATTTTACTTTGTATTACGAACTACAGAAAGGTCTACGATACACCGACTGAGAGTAGGAATCAGTTCGAGAAAAAACCAGAAATCGGCTTAATTTTGAGTAAAGTTACAGCCAAAAGACAGCTTGTAGAGGGCGAAGCATGATGCATGAGAAGCCAAACAACATCAATATAGAGAGGTCCTTATTATGAGTTATTTTTATTTTTTATTCGTGGCATAAAAGTGAGCGCGCGGTTCGGTTTAATTGATCCATCATAACAAGAGTCGCGAGTTTTCGCTAGGTTACTTAGTTTTCATGAATTAATATCATGTGAAAATTGTCGTATAATTACAAGTAGATCCTAAATAAGTAACACGATTATGAGGATGATTAATTGATCATGTGTTTTTCATGTATTTTCTGTTGGAATGTACACAAGATTTGAATTCTAGAAGTGTTTCTATACATTCTGGAAGTCTGGGCAAAGTGACCATCTCATCGCGCTTTGAGTTTGGGCAAAGTGGCCATTCCAGCATCTCATTTAAATCTGCCGCCAACAGGGCAAAACGACGCCGTTTCGCCTGGGTTCACAGCAATGTCGCGGCGCAGTGGATCGACTCTCTCTCACGTGTTAGTGGATGAAAATGCGAGATTCCAAGTGCTCCAAGTCCCTCGCCAGCTCACGCACAGCATGACGTTCACAATTTCTGTTAGAAATGTGTGGTGTGGATTTGCCCAATCTGATTTGATCGTAGGGTTCTTACGGATTTCAGATTTGGGGTTTTTTGTGTGCGTGAGTATAAATGTAATTCACCGTGTGTGTGTGATGAAGGGCTGTAACTGAACTCATATTCATAGCCTTGAGAGCTTGAATAACACGCTAGAACCACCTCCCTCCCCGAGCACGTAGATCGGTTTTCAATCGATCGAAGCTCGTAAAATCGTGTGTCATTTCGTGTGATTTCTTTTGTGTTGTGTTCCTGGAAGTTCAGAGATACTTTTAGGATCCTTAGATCGTGTGTTTGTCGTCGTATCCCGATTTCACCATTTGAGCTCGAAGCTTTCCGGCGCCAAGCTTTTGTGGCTCCCGCAGCTGCGATTGTGTGGTGTTTGTTTTTCTTGTTCGAATCCTCAACAAGTGGCGCCGTCTGTGGGAATCAAATCCAGCTGCTGCGAAGATGATGAAGGGTGGATCTACGAAGGTCGATCTGGAGAAATTCACGGGGAAGAATGACTTCAACCTCTGGCGAATCAAAGTGAAGGCGGTTCTGGTACAACAGGGTTTGATCTCAGCGTTAGATGCCCCGTTGCAGTCGTCAGCGCCAGAGGGCAAAGGGAAGGAGACGAAGGAGTCGAGCTCTGCAGAATCAACACCTGATCCAGTGGAGATTTCCATGCGTGCTCATAGTGTGATCATCTTGAGCCTGGGGGACAAAGTGTTGAGGGAAGTATGCAAGGAGTCGACTGCCTATGGTTTGTGGAAGAAACTGGAAAGCTTGTATATGACTAAATCCTTGGCAAACAGGTTATATTTGAAGCAAAGGTTGTATACCTTTAGGATGTCTTCAGATAGATCTGTGGTTGACCAGTTGGATGATTTTGTGAGGTTGTTAGATGATCTGGAGAATGTAGATGGTCAGATGAAGGAGGAGGATCAAGCACTGTTGTTGTTGAGCTCTTTGCCTTCATCATATGATCAGTTTAAGGATGCATTGTTGTATGGTAGGGTTCATGATTTGACTCTGGAGGAAGTGCAGGTTGCACTTAGGTCAAAGGAGTTGAACAAGAAGGATCCTAAGGCCAAGGAACATCATCAAAGTCCAGAGGGTCTAACTGTCACAAAGAAGAAGTCATGGGGAAGGAAGGACAACAAGAAGAAACCACATGGAGGTGGTGATGCAGGTGCATCAACCTCAGAAACCAGGAAGTGCTACCATTGCAATAAGACAGGTCACTTGAAGAAGAATTGTTACCAGTTGAAGAATCAGCAGGGCAAAGGGAAAGAGCCTGCTCAATCCGTGGATGTGGTTGAGTCAACTTCTGATTTGGAGGATGCTGAGGTACTTGCAGTTACTTCTAACTCTAGAAATGAGGAGTGGGTGCTTGATTCTGGTTGTACATTTCATATGTGTCCTGTGAAGCATTGGTTTGAGGACTTTGAGTTCATAGATGGTGGTTCGGTTGTTCTTGGAAATAATCTTACATGTCAGGTGGAGGGTATTGGTTCAGTGAGGTTGAGACTCTCAAATGGATCAATCAAGAAACTGACTAAGGTGAGGTATATTCCATCCCTCAGGAGGAATTTGATTTCTCTTGGAATGCTTGACAGTTTGGGCATGAGTTTCAGTTCAGTGGGTGGTTGCCTTCAGGTTAAGAAAGGCACTACTGTGGTACTTGAGGGAGTCAAGAGGAATGACTTGTATTTCTTGAAGGGTTCTACTGTTGTTGGTGAGAACTCCTTAGCTGCTGCCTCAGTGAAGGTGGAGCTATGGCATAGGAGACTTGGACATCTCAGTGAGAAGGGTCTTCATGAGTTGTCTAAGCAGGGTGCATTCAAGGGAGGTCAACTTGACAGGCTCAAAGTATGTGAGTATTGTGTTCTGGGCAAAGCTACTAGGGCCAGTTTTGGAGTGGGAAGGCATACAACCAAGGGAGTGTTGGATTATGTTCACTCTGACCTATGGGGCCCAGCTAGAACAAATACCAAGAGTGGAGGCAGGTACTTCTTATCCATCATTGATGATTTCTCAAGGAAAGTATGGGTGTTCATTCTGAAGAACAAGAGTGATGCCTTTGAGAAGTTCATAGATTGGGTAGTTGAAGTGGAGAGGCAGTCAGAGAGGAAGGTTAAAAACTTGAGGACTGATAATGGTCTTGAGTTTCTCTCTGAGGAGTTTAACTCCTTCTGTGTTGAGAATGGGATCTCAAGGCATAGGACTGTGGCTTCTACTCCTCAGCAAAATGGAGTTGCTGAGAGGATGAATAGGACCTTACTGGAGAGAGTAAGGTGTATGCTTCTAAGCTCTGGGCTAAGTAAATCATTTTGGGGAGAAGCAGTGTCTACTGCAGCCTATTTGATCAACAGGAGTCCAGCTGCAGCTTTGAGCATGAAGACACCTCAGGAGGTTTGGGCAGGGGAAGTTCCAAACTTTGAGAATCTGAGAGTGTTTGGCAGTTTGGCCTTTGCTCATGTGAGGGGTGACAAGCTTGAAGCCAGAGCACTGAGGTGTGTGTTTCTTGGTTACCCAAAGGGAGTAAAGGGTTACAGACTGTGGTGCATTGAACCGGGAAACCAGAAGTGTGTGGTCAGTAGGGATGTGACTTTTGATGAAGACACTATGCCCATGCTCTCTGAGAAAGAATCAACTGAGATGGATCAGTTTGAGGTGGAGTTACATGGTAGAGATGTACTCAAAGCTCAGAGAGGTGCCCAAGTTGAAGATGAGGATGACTTTGAAGTCAATGAAGAACCTGAAGTCAGTGATGGGAATCAACTTGCTAGAGACAGGGAGAGAAGGGTGATACAACCTCCTAAGAGGTATGCACAGGCAGATACAGTGTCTTATGCCCTATTGGTAGCTGAG
Organism: Euphrasia confusa; assembly: GCA_954870475.1. Lineage (NCBI taxonomy): Eukaryota > Viridiplantae > Streptophyta > Magnoliopsida > Lamiales > Orobanchaceae > Euphrasia > Euphrasia confusa. The sequence continues at coordinate 4,253,185 of OX940955.1, read as the reverse complement.
AACATGGTTAGTGATGAGCCAAATTCATATTCTGAGGCATTGAGGTCCTCAGATAGGGCAAAGTGGCTTCTAGCTATGCAGGAGGAGCTCCAATCTTTGGATAGGAATCATACATGGGATGTTGTGCAGAGACCTAAGGATCAAAGAGTGGTTGGCTGTAAATGGATCTTTAAGAAGAAGCAGGAAGGATCTGGTATAAGGTACAAAGCAAGGTTGGTTGCTAAGGGCTTTACTCAAAGAGAGGGAGTTGATTTCAATGAGATCTTTTCTCCAGTGGTGAAGCATTGTACAATCAGAGTCCTGTTAGCCATTGTTGCTCAGTTTGACCTTGAGCTTCAACAGATGGATGTGAAGACTGCTTTTCTCCACGGGGAGTTGGAGGAGAAGATCTATATGAGGCTGCCTGATGGTCTAGAGGGGTGCTCTGATGTCAACAAGGTGTGTTTGTTGAAGAAGTCCTTGTATGGGCTCAAACAAAGTCCAAGGCAGTGGTATAAGCGGTTTGACAGCTATATGTTGTTGATAGGCTTTGTGAGAAGCCAGTTTGACTGCTGTGTGTATCTCAAACTGAAGACAGGGAGGGTTGTAACCTATCTACTGCTCTATGTGGATGATATGTTGATTGCCAGTTGTTCCAAGGTGGAGGTAGAGTCATTGAAGAGGTTGCTTAGTGCTGAGTTTGAGATGAAAGACCTTGGAGAGGCAAAGAAGATTCTGGGAATGGATATTTCCAGGGACAGGTCAAATGGGACTTTGTTCTTGTCTCAGACTTCTTATGTTGAGAAGGTTCTCAAAAGGTTTTATATGCATGAGGCTAAGGCAGTGACTACACCACTTGGGGCTCACTTAAAATTCTCAGTGGATCAGTCTCCAAAGAGTCAGTTTGAGGAGGTTGCCATGAGTAAGGTTCCTTATGCTTCAGCTGTGGGCAGTTTGATGTATGCTATGGTGTGTAGCAGACCTGACCTTGCCTATGCCCTAAGTTGTATCTCAAGATACATGGCCAATCCAGGGAAGTCACACTGGGAAGGTGTGAAATGGGTATTGAGGTATTTGAGAGGCACTTCTGAGTTTGGTTTGATGTTTAGAAGAGTGAGGAGCTCTGGAGATGCTCTTACTGGATATGTAGATTCTGATTATGCCAGCAATGTGGATACCAGGAAGTCACTCACAGGGTTTGTGTTTACCTTGTATGGTAGTGCTGTGGTCTGGAAGGCATCCCAGCAGTCTGTGGTTGCTTTGAGTACCACTGAGTCAGAGTATATTGCATTGACTGAGGCTATCAAGGAGTCTATATGGTTGAGAGGATTGCTTGAGGAACTTGGGGTTCTGCAAGAAAGGGTATCAGTGCATTGTGATAGTCAAAGTGCTGTGCATTTGGCCAAGCACCAGGTCTATCATGACAGGTCCAAGCACATTGATGTGAGATTACACTTTGTGAGAGATCTGGTTGACAAGGGTGTTGTCAAGGTGGAGAAAATTGCAACTGAAATTAACCCTGCAGACAGTTTGACCAAGAGTATTCCAAGTGATAAGTTTCAACTATGTCAACAACTGGTTCAGTTGGTTGACATTCCACAATCTCAGTGAAGATAGAAGTGTGGAAGGGGCAGCAGACATGATAGTTCTGCTGTGGTTGTCAAGTTATCCAAGAAAATACTCAAACGGGTCAGTTTTGAGCATTTCATGGTGATGGCTTGATGGGTTTTTTGACTCAGTGGTTTTCTGAGTGGTTTAGGCATGGCCAGAGGTTCATGTGGTATATAGTGACTTGTATGCACTGAGGTTTGCATGGTTACTTCAGAGATTTGGATTTTGAGGCATGGAGTTCTTGGATTCAATTTCTGGTTTGGTCTAAGTGACTTGGTGTTTCTGAGTTGCTGAGGGAGTTTGAGGCATAGTGATGTGCTGGGAAGTCACATTACATGTTTGGAGTGTGTAGGTTCTGGCATTGGAGGTTTTGGTTCAGAAAATCCCAGTTTGTGTTCTTGGGTAAATTTTCTGGAGAAACCAGTTTGGCTTGCTATGGTTTTCTGCTGTTTGTGGAGGCTGTGGTTGGAGATAATCCATGGTCTATAGCTTGCTAGAAAGAGGAGAAGGAGATGAGTCTGCATTTACTATTGTGAGAGTTTGAATCTTGGTTGAGCTTCCAGGAGGGTGGTCCAAAGTTGGCATTCTGAATCTTTAAGTCAAAGAACAGGTCAGTTTCTTGAGTCTTGATTCTGGGGGTGATCAGGTGTTGATGTGTGGTTATGATGTTTGCTGGAATTGCAAATATTGTGTAAGGTGGAGATTTGTTGGAATGTACACAAGATTTGAATTCTAGAAGTGTTTCTATACATTCTGGAAGTCTGGGCAAAGTGACCATCTCATCGCGCTTTGAGTTTGGGCAAAGTGGCCATTCCAGCATCTCATTTAAATCTGCCGCCAACAGGGCAAAACGACGCCGTTTCGCCTGGGTTCACAGCAATGTCGCGGCGCAGTGGATCGACTCTCTCTCACGTGTTAGTGGATGAAAATGCGAGATTCCAAGTGCTCCAAGTCCCTCGCCAGCTCACGCACAGCATGACGTTCACAATTTCTGTTAGAAATGTGTGGTGTGGATTTGCCCAATCTGATTTGATCGTAGGGTTCTTACGGATTTCAGATTTGGGGTTTTTTGTGTGCGTGAGTATAAATGTAATTCACCGTGTGTGTGTGATGAAGGGCTGTAACTGAACTCATATTCATAGCCTTGAGAGCTTGAATAACACGCTAGAACCACCTCCCTCCCCGAGCACGTAGATCGGTTTTCAATCGATCGAAGCTCGTAAAATCGTGTGTCATTTCGTGTGATTTCTTTTGTGTTGTGTTCCTGGAAGTTCAGAGATACTTTTAGGATCCTTAGATCGTGTGTTTGTCGTCGTATCCCGATTTCACCATTTGAGCTCGAAGCTTTCCGGCGCCAAGCTTTTGTGGCTCCCGCAGCTGCGATTGTGTGGTGTTTGTTTTTCTTGTTCGAATCCTCAACATTTTCACTAGAGACGCTTTTAAGACGACCATCGGTTTTGTCGACATACGTGTCATCGTGCAAATTAAATGACAATCGTTAGCAATGCCCACCGATCAATCGCGATAAAAACTCTAGCGGATGTTTAGGTTCGGAGGACGCCTGTCATCACATTTTTGTAACCTTCTTCCACGTAACGTACACCTCATTCCTTGCAACATCAGTGATTTAGTCTAAAATATTCTTAAGATAAAATTATTAAGATGAGAGTTGCCTGTCAATTGTCTCTCATTATTTGTTGTTAACGTTGATCCAACTTCTATGGATAATAGGATACTTAGCGCGCGGGCTCTCACGAGTAGGATAAATTTTGCTGGCTCTACTCGAGGACTTACGCATCATCTTTGGGAAACTCGGAAATTTCATCGACTATGACACTCATTTTTTCGTCTTTGGCTTGCTATATATGATATACTAAATTAAGTTGTTTTGTTATCATTTTAAAATGTCTTGTTAATGTAATAAGGTAATCAAACTTAATTCTACATGAGCTCAATGATATTTTCCCAAACAATGTGAGATATTTTAAACATACAGCAATGACAATTTCAACAAAATACTAGTATAACATTTTCAACTCAAAATTCTACTTATATTTTGCCAAATATTTAAATTTTTATAAAAACTATATCTTCAAAATTCATTTGTTTTTAATATAGTGTTGGAATGTACACAAGATTTGAATTCTAGAAGTGTTTCTATACATTTTGGAAGTCTGGGCAAAGTGACCATCTCATCGCGTTTTGAGTTTGGGCAGAGTGGCCATTCCAGCATCTCATTTAAATCTGCCGCCAACAGGGCAAAACGGTGTCGTTTTACCTGGGTTCACAGAAATGTCGCGGCGCAGTGGATCGACCCTCTCTCACGTGTTAGTGGATGAAAATGCGAGATTCCAAGTGCTCCAAGTTCTTCGCCAGCTCACGCACAGCATGCCGATCACAATTTCTGTTAGAAATGTGTGGTGTGGATTTGCCCAATCTGATTTGATCGTAGGGTTCATACGAGTTTCAGATTTGGGGTTTTTTGTGTGCGTGAGTATAAATGTAATTCACCGTGTGTGTGTGATGTAGAGCTGATACTGAACTCATATTCATAGCCTTGAGAGCTTGAATAACACGCTAGAACCATCTCCCTCCCCGAGCACGTAGATCGATTTTCAATCGATCGAAGCTCGTAAAATCTTGTGTCATTTCGTGTTATTTCTTTTGTGTTTTGTTCCTTGAAGTTCAGAGATACTTCTAGGATCCTCAGATCGCGTGTTAATCGTCGTATCCCGATTTCACCATTTGAGCTCGAAGCTTTCCGGCGCCAAGCTTTTGTGGCAAACCGCGGCTGCGATTGTGTGGTGTTTGTTTTCTTGTTCGAATCCTCAACAAGTGGCGACGTCTGTGGGAATCAAATCCAGCTGCGGTGAAGATGATGAAAGGTGGATCTACGAAGGTCGATCTGGAGAAATTCACGGGGAAGAATGACTTTAACCTCTGGCGAATCAAAGTGAAGGCGGTTCTGGTACAACAGAGTTTGATCTCAGCGTTAGATGCCCCGTTGCAGTCGTCAGCGCCAGAGGGAAAAGGGAAGGAGACGAAGGAGTCGAGCTCAGCAGAATCAACACCAGATCCAGTGGATATTTCCATGCGAGCTCATAGTGTGATCATCTTGAGCCTGGGGGACAAAGTGTTGAGGGAAGTATGCAAGGAGTCGACTGCCTATGGTTTGTGGAAGAAACTGGAAAGCTTGTATATGACTAAATCCTTGGCAAACAGGTTATATTTGAAGCAAAGGTTGTATACCTTTAGGATGTCTTCTGATAGATCTGTGGTTGACCAGTTGGATGATTTTGTGAGGTTGTTAGATGATCTGGAGAATGTAGATGGTCAAATGAAGGAGGAGGATCAAGCACTGTTGTTGCTGAGCTCTTTGCCCTCATCATATGATCAGTTTAAGGATGCATTGTTGTATGGTAGGGTTCATGATTTGACTCTGGAGGAAGTGCAGGTTGCACTTAGGTCAAAGGAGTTGAACAAGAAGGATTCTAAGGCCAAGGAACAGCATCAAAGTCCAGAGGGTCTAACTGTCACAAAAAAGAAGTCATGGGGAAGGAAGGACAACAAGAAGAAGCCACATGGAGGTGGTGATGCAGGTGCATCAACCTCAGAATCTAGGAAGTGCTACCATTGCAATAAGACAGGTCACTTGAAGAAGAATTGTTACCAGTTGAAGAATCAGCAGGGCAAAGGGAAAGAGCCAGCTCAATCCGTGGATGTGGTTGAGTCAACTTCTGATTTAGAGGATGCTGAGGTACTTGCAGTTACTTCTAACTCTAGAAATGAGGAGTGGGTGCTTGATTCTGGGTGTACATTTCATATGTGTCCTGTGAAGCATTGGTTTGAGGACTTTGAGTTCATAGATGGTGGTTCGGTTGTTCTTGGAAATAATCTTACATGTCAGGTGGAGGGTATTGGTTCAGTGAGGTTGAGACTCTCAAATGGATCAATCAAGAAACTGACTAAGGTGAGGTATATTCCATCCCTCAGGAGGAATTTGATTTCTCTTGGAATGCTTGACAGTTTGGGCATGAGCTTCAGTTCAGTTGGTGGTTGCCTTCAGGTTAAGAAAGGCACTACTGTGGTACTTGAGGGAGTCAAGAGAAATGACTTGTATTTCTTGAAGGGTTCTACTGTTGTTGGTGAGAACTCCTTAGCTGCTGCCTCAGTGAAGGTGGAGTTATGGCATAGGAGACTTGGACATCTCAGTGAGAAGGGTCTTCATGAGTTGTCTAAGCAGGGTGCATTCAAGAATGGTCAACTTGACAGGCTCAAAGTATGTGAGTATTGTGTTCTGGGCAAAGCAACTAGGGCCAGTTTTGGAGTGGGAAGGCATACAACCAAGGGAGTGTTGGATTATGTTCACTCTGACCTATGGGGCCCTGCTAGAACAAATACCAAGAGTGGAGGCAGGTACTTCTTATCCATCATTGATGATTTCTCAAGGAAAGTATGGGTGTTCATTCTGAAGAACAAGAGTGATGCCTTTGAGAAGTTCAGAGATTGGGTAGTTGAAGTTGAGAGGCAGTCAGAGAAGAAGGTTAAAAACTTGAGGACTGATAATGGTCTTGAGTTTCTCTCTGAGGAGTTTAACTCCTTCTGTGTTGAGAATGGGATTTCTAGGCATAGGATTGTGGCTTCTACTCCTCAGCAAAATGGAGTTGCTGAGAGGATGAATAGGACCTTACTGGAGAGAGTAAGGTGTATGCTTCTAAGCTCTGGGCTAAGTAAATCATTTTGGGGAGAAGCAGTGTCTACTGCAGCCTATTTGATCAACAGGAGTCCAGCTGCAGCTTTGAGCATGAAGACACCTCAGGAAGTTTGGGCAGGGGAAGTTCCAAACTATGATAATCTGAGGGTCTTTGGCAGTTTGGCCTTTGCTCATGTGAGGGGTGACAAGCTTGAAGCCAGAGCACTGAGGTGTGTGTTTCTTGGTTACCCAAAGGGAGTAAAGGATTACAGACTGTGGTGCATTGAACCTGGGAACCAGAAGTGTGTGGTCAGTAGGGATGTGACTTTTGATGAAGACACTATGCCCATGCTCTCTGAGAAAGAATCAACTGAGATGGATCAGTTTGAGGTGGAGTTACATGGTAGAGATGTAATTAGAGCTCAGAGAGATGCCCAAAGTGAAGATGAGGATGACTTTGAGGTCAGTGAAGTACCTGAAGTCAGTGATGGTTATCAACTTGCAAGAGACAGGGAGAGAAGGGTGATACAACCTCCTAAGAGGTATGCACAGGCAGATACAGTGTCTTATGCCCTATTGGTAGCTGAGAACATGGTTAGTGAAGAGCCAAATTCATATTCTGAAGCATTGAGGTCTTCAGATAGGGCAAAGTGGTTTCTAGCTATGCAGGAGGAGCTCCAATCTTTGGATAGGAATCATACATGGGATGTTGTGCAGAGACCTAAGAATCAAAGGGTAGTTGGCTGTAAATGGATCTTTAAGAAGAAGCAGGAAGGATCTGGTATAAGGTACAAAGCAAGGTTGGTTGCTAAGGGCTTTACTCAGAAGGAGGGAGTTGATTTCAATGAGATCTTTTCTCCAGTAGTGAAGCATTGTACAATCAGAGTCCTGTTAGCCATTGTTGCTCAGTTTGACCTTGAGCTCCAACAGATGGATGTGAAGACTGCTTTTCTCCACGGGGAGTTGGAGGAGAAGATCTATATGAGGCTGCCTGATGGTCTAGAGGGGTGCTCTGATGTCAACAGGGTGTGTTTGTTGAAGAAGTCCCTGTATGGTCTCAAACAAAGTCCAAGGCAGTGGTATAAGCGGTTTGACAGCTATATGTTGTTGATAGGCTTTGTGAGAAGCCAGTTTGACTGCTGTGTGTATCTCAAACTGAAGACAGGAAGGGTTGTTACCTATCTACTGCTCTATGTGGATGATATGTTGATTGCCAGTTGTTCCAAGGTGGAGGTGGAGTCATTGAAGAGGTTGCTAAGTGCTGAGTTTGAGATGAAAGACCTTGGAGAGGCAAAGAAGATTCTGGGAATGGATATTTCCAGGAACAGGTCAAATGGGACTTTGTTCTTGTCTCAGACTTCTTATGTTGAGAAGGTTCTCAAAAGGTTTTATATGCATGAGGCTAAGGCAGTGACAACACCACTTGGGGCTCACTTAAAATTCTCAGTGGATCAGTCTCCAAAGAATCAGTTTGAGGAGGTTGCCATGAGTAAGGTTCCTTATGCTTCAGCTGTGGGCAGTTTGATGTATGCTATGGTGTGTAGCAGACCTGACCTTGCCTATGCCCTAAGTTGTATCTCAAGATACATGGCCAATCCAGGGAAGTCACACTGGGAAGGTGTGAAATGGGTATTGAGGTATTTGAGGGGCACCTCTGAGTATGGTTTGATGTTTAGGAGAGTAAGGAGCTCTGGAGATGCTCTTACTGGATATGTAGACTCTGATTATGCCAGCAATGTGGATACCAGGAAGTCACTCACAGGGTTTGTGTTTACCTTGTATGGTAGTGCTGTGGTCTGGAAGGCATCCCAGCAGTCAGTGGTTGCTTTGAGTACCACTGAGTCAGAGTATATTGCATTGACTGAGGCTATCAAGGAGTCTATATGGTTGAGAGGATTGCTTGAGGAACTTGGAGTTCTGCAAGAAAGGGTGTCAGTGCATTGTGATAGTCAAAGTGCTGTGCATTTGGCTAAGCACCAGGTCTATCATGATAGATCCAAGCACATTGATGTGAGGTTACACTTTGTGAGAGATCTGGTTGACAAGGGTGTTGTCAAGGTGGAGAAAATTGCGACTGAAATTAACCCTGCAGACAGTTTGACCAAGAGTATTCCAAGTGATAAGTTTCAACTGTGTCAACAACTGGTCCAGTTGGTTGACATTCCACAATCTCAGTGAAGATGGAAGTGTGGAAGTGGCAGCAGGCATGATAGTTCTGCTGTGGTTATCAAGTTATCCAAGAAAATACTCAAACAGGTCAGTTTTGAGCATTTCATGGTGATGGCTTGATGGTTTTTTGACTCAAGTGGTTTTCTGAGTGGTTTGGGCATGGCCAGAGGTTCATGTTGTTTATAGTGACTTGTATGCACTGAGGTTTGCATGGTTACTTCAGAGAGTTGGATTTTGAGGCATGGAGTTCTTGGATTCATTTTTCTGGTTTTTGGTGACTTGGTGTTTCTGAGTTACTGTGGGAGTTTGTAGCATGGTGATGTGATGGGAAGTCACATTACATGTCTGGAGTGTGTAGGTTCTGGTATTGGAGGTTTTGGTTCAGAAAATCCCAGTTTGTGTTCTTGGGTAATTTTTTTCTGGAAAAACCAGTTTGGCTTGCTATGGTTTTCTGCTGTTTGTGGAGGCTGTGGTTGGAGATAATCCATGGTCTATAGCTTTCTAGAAAGAGGAGAAGGAGAGGAATCTGCATTGACTATTGTGAGAGTTTAAATCTTGGTTGAGTTTCCAGGAGGATGGTCCAAAGTTGGCATTCTGAATCTTTAAGTTCAAGAACAGGTCAGTTTCTTGATTATTGATTCTGGAGGTGATCAGGTGTTGATTGGTTGATACATGATGTTTGATGGAATTGCAAATATTGTGTAAGGTGGAGATTTGTTGGAATGTACACAAGATTTGAATTCTAGAAGTGTTTCTATACATTTTGGAAGTCTGGGCAAAGTGACCATCTCATCGCGTTTTGAGTTTGGGCAGAGTGGCCATTCCAGCATCTCATTTAAATCTGCCGCCAACAGGGCAAAACGGTGTCGTTTTACCTGGGTTCACAGAAATGTCGCGGCGCAGTGGATCGACCCTCTCTCACGTGTTAGTGGATGAAAATGCGATATTCCAAGTGCTCCAAGTTCCTCGCCAGCTCACGCACAGCATGACGATCACAATTTCTGTTAGAAATGTGTGGTGTGGATTTGCCCAATCTGATTTGATCGTAGGGTTCATAAGAGTTTCAGATTTGGGGTTTTTTGTGTGCGTGAGTATAAATGTAATTCACCGTGTGTGTGTGATGTAGAGCTGATACTGAACTCATATTCATAGCCTTGAGAGCTTGAATAACACGCTAGAACCATCTCCCTCCCCGAGCACGTAGATCGATTTTCAATCGATCAAAGCTCGTAAAATCTTGTGTCATTTCGTGTTATTTCTTTTGTGTTGTGTTCCTTGAAGTTCAGAGATACTTCTAGGATCCTCAGATCGCGTGTTAATCGTCGTATCCCGATTTCACCATTTGAGCTCGAAGCTTTCCGGCGCCAAGCTTTTGTGGCAAACCGCGGCTGCGATTGTGTGGTGTTTGTTTTCTTGTTCGAATCCTCAACATATAGTCATTGTAATTTGGTTCTTTGTTACTTTCTTTGTCACTTACATGCTAATTTTGTTTACTTATAATTTTATTTTATTATTGCTTCAAAAATATTTTTGCACATTATTATTGTTGTCTATTAAAATAATTAAATGGAGAGAATTTTTAATGTTTTTGGGTGTGGTTTTGTATATATTATGTACAAATGTGTATGTTTATTGAAGGATTGTGCATTATTAATGTGATGGAGCGCGCGGTGGTATGATTGAGTTCTTATGTGAAAATGCAGGAGAAACGACTAAAATGAGATGACGAGCCGAACTTGGAAATTGCAGCAATTTCATGTCCAAAACTGCTATCGCTCGGTCGGAATCGTGTTTCAAGCCATACACAGTTGGGAATATCTTGAAGTCGGGAATCCAAAGAATTTTGATCAGTGGTTCCTGCGGATCAAACCGAAGAGGCTAGGGCGCGGACCGGGTGATCAAAGCACCTAAGCCTGCGGACCATGATCGATAGTGAAGCGAGAAGGATTTTGATCAGTGGTTCCTGGGGATCAAACCTGCGGACTGCCCGCAGATGGTCCGCGACTGCATTGTTCACTTTCGAGAGAAATGAAATCCCGACTTCCTAACCCTCAAAATCATATAAACCCCGTATCACTTTTCCACCCAATAAAAATTCTGTACTAGACCAAAATAAAAATTCTCCCTAATTAAATGCATGTTAATCAAAATAAAATAATGCATTATTATAATTATGTACTCTTAATAAATATTTTTAAAAAATATATTAAAATGAATGTTTCATCAAACTCTTTATAGAGTCTCTTGAATTTAGAAAATTCACATAATCGAGGAGAGATGAGGAGAGCAGCGGCGAAATTAGGGTTTGGGTTTGGTTTTGGAGAGAAGATTAGCATCGCAAGCAGGCGGTCGCAATTTACGAGCGCAGCAGATGTATCGAAGAAGATAGGGTTTGAAGGCATGGAATCAGGTTCGGAAAAGGAATTAAACTTATGTTTCACTGAGTACAACCACCATGAGAATTCTTTCAGTCAAGTAATTCGCCCCATCAAATTGAGATCAATTATAGAGAAGGAGGAGGAAGAGGAGGAGTGGTTGTCGGAGGCTGATTGTGAGAGGTCGACAGTCGATACGGTTTGTTGTGGCCTTCTTCCCAATCGCTTCGGCTCTCAAATTACTTACCCCCGTACCAAAGAAATCAAATTACTTACCCGTATTAGTTGTATCGACACATCGACCAAGAAGATAACTACCTCCAGCTGCACTTTCCACAGCCCTATATTAGATTCGCTGCTGCTCGGCTATCTCCAAGGCAAAGTCTACTGTATCCACCCAGGCAATATTTCTCGCCCTTTTCAGGTTTTTCATAGCGAGTGGTTCCATCTCCCATATCCTCCCGTTAAGAATCATATGGCTATGGAAGCCTCGTTTTTGGATGATACCAAAAAAATCTTACTCTGGGAGCTCAATAAAACTGGAGTGTATTTTTTTGATATCAGTCGGCCCACAGCATGGACATATTCATTCAACAGTTTGGATGTAGCCCTTCCCTTCCTTAGGAATAAATATGGTAGGCCTCCTGTTTTCTTCAACGACCATCATCCCGTTCTTGGTACCTTCTACCTAATGTTTCACTATGATCACATCCATTTACTCGTAACCCCTTTTTTCTTGTCATGCTTCCATCAAATCTTCCAGAGCAACATGCCTTTTCAACTGCCATATACGTGTGATGAATTTAATGATTTTGAATTCGTCCATCTTGGAGATCAGAAAGTCTGCCTTGTTTTTTACAAATTATTATCTAATTTATCTTCTTTTCATCATGATCCTGCTCATATCAGAGGAGACACGGGAATTATTCTTCTCATAACCTTTGAATATGAAATTATTACTAGAATCATCGACACCAAAACCACTGCCCAGATCCAAACTCGATTCCTCAGAGCACGCCGCTTCCGATACTGTTCAAACCATGTGCATACTTCAGTACGCATGACTGGTGTGTTTCTTCAATAACAATCTGTAAGTCTTCTTCTTAACACTTCATGCCTTTTGGATAAAGAGAAGTTTTTTAAAGTTTTTTTTTTGAATTAAATGACTCAGTTTTTCCTATATATTTTAATAACAATTTACGTAATATTATTTTAATTTTATTAAATTGACACCGTTTTGTAAGTATAATCTTAAAACTACATTAACTAAAAAAAAATCTAAAAAAATGAAAATTTTAATTGTTAGTGGTAATTTGTGCGGTTTAACTTAATATATACTACACTTTTTCCTAAAAAGTTTTTGTTTTATACTCCCTCCTATTTTTTTTATTTGTCGTCCTAGGCATTGACACAACTATTAAGGAAATTTTATTTTACCCAAATTACCTTTCATTAACTCTCTTAATTATATTTAAGATAATTACTCATTTAAAATAATTTCACACAAAATCCATAAAACTCTTTTTTCCATTAAAATAAAATCAAATTTAGTTTTTAACATAATATTAATGTGAAACTACAGTCTTAAAAATAAATTGCGTAAATTCTTTCACAACATATAAATAAAATATTTTAAACTATTTTTTTCTAATAAAATATATGAGTATTTTTATTGAAATTAAATTTAGTTTTTTGACATAATATTAATCCAAATCTGCCGTTTAAAAAATGAATTGCGTAAATTTTTTCACAACATATAAAGAAAAATATTTTAGATTCTTTTTTTTCCATTAAAATATATGAATATTTTTATTGTAATCAAATTTAATTTATTGACATAATATTAATCTAAAACTAAATAGTCTCAAAAATGAATTGCGTATAAAGAAAATATTTTATTAATTTTATTTTTTATTCTTTACCATTTGAAGATTTGTAAAATTCCATAGTATAAAAAAAATAGAGTAGGACATTAAACAAACAAACAGTGAATATTTAAAATTTTAGATTTTGTTTTAATTTAATTAATTAATAATGTATTTAATGCATAGGGGTATTTAATGCATAGGGTATATAAGAGAGAAAATCTTAAAACGACAATTAAATTGTACAAAGTAAAAAAAGCTAGAACGACAAATAAAAAAGATTGGAGGGAGTATTACTCATCTCACATATGTAGGATTTGTTCTGAACTGAATGCATCTAGATTGAACTATTATTTTATGGGTAATTTTGGATAAGGAGTACTATTAATTATTTGTTTAGAATTAAATTACACGTTTTTTCTTAATTATAAATAAGTAAGTAACATTTATATTATTAAATTTATTATAATCTTATAAATTTACATGACAGTTATTACACTATTAATTATTTGTTTAGAATTAAATAACACGGTTTTTTGTAATTATAAATAAGTAACATTTATATAAATTTATTATAATTTTATAAATTTACGTGACAGTTATTACACTATATATTTTACTTAACGGTTATTACACTATTTTAAATTAAATTAATAAAACTCATAAAACTTTTGAATATTAAATTGTAAAGTGAAATTTATTGGGTAATAATTAAAATATCATAAAACATAATACCCTTAAACCTAAATACTTCTTATTTTATTCATCTAGATTGAACTATTATTTTATTTTTTATATAAAAAATCAAATTGAATTGAATCGAACTGAAATAAAAATAATTCTAAAACAACAAGGCCCATAGTATTCTAAATTTTACGAAAAATCAATACATGTTCTATTTAATGATTTTAGATAAACTTTGCATGTTGGTCTGTTAGACTCAAAGAGATGTATCACCAAGCAAATATATTAAAAGAAGCAACATAAAAAAAACAGAAGGACTCTTCCGCCTCAAATCAAAAGACTTCAAATTTTAATGATCTCCAAATAAACAAACCCTCGAAATTATAGTACTACTTATACTAAAAAAATTCAACAAGGCATGTTACTAAAAGCCCAATGTAAAACATAATTATTAAAACTAATAATAAAGTGTCACAACCATATACTATATCTACGACTTAGGGACTCTTCTTTTTGCAACGTTGATAAAAGCGCACCACATCAACTCCCTTCCCCTTAAAGAAGTGATTTGTTCTCAAGGCGGAAGTTCGGAAACCGAGCTCGAAAATACTCCTCATCAACCCAAGTGACATCATCTCTAGACAGCCCTGACCATGCCACCAACACTTGTGACACTTGATAGACAGCAAGGCTGTAATATTTAATTAATTATGTCTTTTTAATTATTGTTATTTTTGGGCTTTAGAGTTTTGTTAGGTTTTGTCTTTAAGATTAGGTTTATTTTCTATTTCTGCTATTAAGATTATTATATAAAGTGTTAGCGTAGGTTGATTAAGAGTATCGAATTAATAAAAAGTGAATTGGTAGCCTCTAGGCTAATTGGCCAAACGGAACTGGTGTTATGTTTGATTGTTTTCTTTACTGCTCTTTATTTCTTTTCTTTCTCTATTTCTTGTTTCTATGCGACACCCATTCACCTTCCATCCAAATTTCTCGTCAACGCGTCACCTCCTCATGAACAAATATATTTACTCATATGTCTCATAAAAGATGACAAAGTCAAACCATATTTTCTAATTATTTTGTTTTTTTAAATTCAAGTAAAAAGGAAATATCTATTTTTTAATTCAAGTAAACAAGGAAATGTCTATATTACCCTTATCACATTTAAGGGAGTAAAATAATTTTTTGGGTTTTTGAGGATTTGAACCCAAGACCGTCCCGATTTTAGTCTAGAAAATTAGATTGTTTTCCCGTTGAACCAAGTGAACTAGATTGAATATTTTATCAAACTTTAAATATATATATACGAACGAATAATTTCATTTAAAATTTTATATATTAATCTAGCTTATGGTCTCGAGATAAATTTTATGAAATTTTGATGGTCTCGAGATCGTTTTATCGCGGATGTAAAATACTTTTGATGGATTTTTATTTTTAGTTTGATAAAATAACATTTTAATTATTAATATAAAGTTAATTTAATTAAATTTAATTACTAATATAAAGTTAATTTCATGAAATTTAATTACTAATATAAGGTTAATTTCATGAAATAACATTTTATTTACTAATATAAAGTTAATTTAATGAAATTTAATTACTAATATAAAGTTAATTTCATTAAATAAAATTTTAATTACTAATATAAAGTTGATTTAATGAAATTTAATTACTAATATAAAGTTAATTTCATTAAATAAAATTTTAATTATTAATATAAAGTTAATTTAATAAAATTTAATTACTAATATAAAGTTAATTTCATTAAATTTAATTACTAATATAAAATTAATTTCATGAAATAACATTTTAATTATTAATATAAAGTTAATTTCATGAAATAACCTTTTAATTACTAATATAAAGTTAATTTAATGGAATTTAGTTACTAATATAAAGTTAATTTCATTAAATAAAATTTTAATTACTAATATAAAGTTGATTTAATGAAATTTAATTACTAATATAAAGTTAATTCCATAAAATAACATTTTAATTAGGGATAATTGCATTTTGCTACCTTGGGTTTGGAAGTTTTCGCACTTTGCTACCCAACTGGAAAATTTGTTCCGATTACTACCTGAGATTTGATAATTTTGCACTTTGCTACCTATCGATTGACTGGATGGGAATATTCCAGAGAATATTTCAAAAAATGTGATTTGCACATTATTTTTTAAAGTTAAGGACAAATTTGCCCTTCATCTTTCTTTTTTTTTTTTGGAAAAATCATTAAAAAAAATACAAAATAAATAAAACAAAAGCTCAGATCTACGAAACTTAATATTTTGAAAATTTTATTGGATGTAATTCTCGTATCTTTTCAGAAAAAGATTTCCGCATTACTAAATGTATTTTGTATTCAAATCATTTTACACGTATATTGAAAACTCAAATTTATGCAAAATCAAGATCGATCGACCGGGACCCATTCATCGAACATAGAGGACGGATCCATCTTCCTCGTCAGACTCAAATCTGCAGCAATGTGGCGGGTTCGTTGGAGTTGCGGCTGAATTTCTTCAAAACCCTCGTCGTGGGATTTGGCCTTTAGTGCTTGCCTTTAAATCGGATGATTTATTACTCCAATGACGACAATCAAGGCGGACACAGTGGGCTGGGGAAATCATGTCCCAGATCTACACAGTCAGTTTAATAAAAGGATTTTTTTAGAGTTCTTGTAAAAAAAATTGCAATTTCCAGTTTCGTTTTTTTTTCTTTCGAATTCGAATGTTTTTTTCTTCCCCAAATTCGGACGCTCAACAAAATAGGTGAAAGAGCAAAGGATGAGGATGATTTTTCTTTTTTAGTTTTCCTGGGTTTTTCTAGTGAACAAGATGAGATTTTATTATTTATTACTGAAATTTGATCTCCAATTTGTGGAAATGTTTTTATTTTGATCTAAATTCAAAGAAATTAATGTTTTTACATTATTTGTTTTTGAAATTATTCCAGAGATTTGATTTTAAAATTCTATTTTAAAATTATTTGTTTAATTACGTAAATGCCCTAAAGAATTCAAGTGACTTGCCCATTTTAGAAATATTCCTCCGAATATTCTCGTCCGGCCAATCGATAGGTAGCAAAGTGCAAAATTATCAAACTTCAGGTAGTCAGAACAAATTTTCCGATTGGGTAGCAAAGTGCAAAATCTTCAAAACCTCAGGTAGCAAAATGCAATTATCCCTTTTAATTATTAATATAAAGTTAATTTTATGAAATAACATTTTAATTACTAATATAAAGTCAATTTCATGAAATAACATTTTAATTACTAATATAAAGTCAATTTCATGAAATAAAATTTTAATTACTAATATAAAGCTAATATAATGAATTTAATTACTAATATAAAGTTAATTTCACGAAATATAACATTTTAATTACTAATATAAAGTTAATTTCATGAAATAACATTTTAATTACAAATTTAAAGCTAATATAATGAAATTTAATTACTAATATAAAGTTAATTTCACGAAATTTAATTACTAATATAAAGTTAATTTCATTAAATAACATTTTATTTGGTAATATAAAGTTAATTTCATGAAGGTATATGACATTTAGTCTTAGGTATATTGAAAATCTATCTATCACAATGTCTAATTTAATAGAAGATGGGTTATATATCATGCATATTGTCTATAAGAGACTTCATACTAAACGAGTTAGAATTGCAATAGGTATATTACAATTATGATTAAGTATGTGTGTCTAGAATTCATGATTAAATCATAGTCATCCATTCAAAAGTAAATAATACAAGAATTAATCACAGCCATCTATTAATTTCAATAAATAAAAAATGAATAAATCAAGAATTAATCACAGTCATCCGTTCAAACGTAATCAACGGTTGTGTTTGTTGATCCGATCCAATGGTCAACTTTACATCACAACCATCCATTCAAAATAATCAACGGATGATTTTTGTTGATCCGAGTCCTAGTAATTAAAATGTAATTTTATTAAAATTAACTTAATATTAGTAATTAAAATATAATTTTATGTAAATTAACTTTGTATTAGTATTTAAAATGTAATTTCATCTAATTTAATTTTATATTAGTAATTAATTGTAATTTCACGAAAAATAATTTTATATTAATATTTAAAATATAATTTTATGTAAATTAACTTTTTATTCGTATTTTAAATATAATTTCATGTAATTTAATTTTATATTAGTAATTAATTGTAATTTCAAGAAAAATAATTTTATATTAGTATTTAAAATGTAATTCTATGTAAATTAACTTTGTATTAGTATTTTAAATATAATTTAATTTAATGTAATTTAAATTTATATTAATATTTAAAATTTTATTCATGTAAATTAATTTTATTTTAATAATTAAAATATATTTTTTGGTAATTCGTGAGTTTTTTTTTGCGTTATTTTTATTTTATTATTTTTTTTTTTTGCACTGAAACTGCTGTTCGACCTTCAGTTTTCTTCTGGAGAGGATCTAATCCCGATCAGATTTTGGGAAAACAAATCAACAACAGGCTGAGATGGTCTCATCGTTCCAGGTTTCTTCAATTTCAGAAAATCCCGACAAGAAGAAGAAGAAGAAGAAGAAGAAGAAGAAGAAGAAGAAGAAGAAGAAGAAGAAGAAGAAGAAGAAGAAGAAGAAGAAGAAGAAGAAGAAGAAGAAGAAGAAGAAGAGGAGGCGATGTCCTAGGCGGCGGCGTTCCGGTCGGTGGAGTTCGGGGAGGAGGAGAGAGAGAGGCGGCAGAAGAAGAAGAAGAAGAAGAAGAAGAAGAAGAAGAAGAAAAACGTGAATTTTTTTAGAACCCTAATTTGAACATTTGGGGATTTTGATTTGGTGGAAATTGTGATTCGATTCGTATTAAATGGGTATGGGTTAATGGGTTGAATCTATATTTTAATTATATAAAACAATTTTTGTATTTTTCAGAAAATAAGAAATGATTTAATTTATTTTTTAAATTTTATAAAATGAATTAATATTAAAAAGGGTCATTTTGACAACACTGAATCTCGAAAAGACATTTTCACAAAACCCTCCCCCAAAAAGGCCCTTTATCCGGCGCTCCCTTGTAATTTATGTTTTTTTTTTTCTTCATATTTGATACTTATTCAATTAAGCAAATGTCACACAAATATGAAAAAACTAATGCATTTTATTTTTTAAAGTTATATTTTTGTGATACTCACTTAATTGAATTGACTTCACACACGACATAATACTAGAGTGAGCTATCAATTACACTTTAGATTCGAAAACCGTTCGAAATTCTATTAAATATCGTTAAATAGTACTAGATTTGATTTTTTATAAACTTAAAAGACTATATGTGGATATTATGTCGAAGTTTAATTATGTTACTATATACCTTTTAAATTAATGATATTAGTATCTTTCTACCCGTGCGATGCCCGGGAATATCTTTCTTCAGTTTCTCCGGCTACTATTTTAATTTATGTTTAAAAAGAAAAATAAATTTAAGAGAAATTGATATAGTGATTTTAGAAAATTTATGACTACGATCGGCAAAAAATCTTAGTTGATAATACATTAAAAAAACTTGAAATGATAAAAGGTCAATTCACATTTCGGAACACCTCCTTGTAAACGACATTGGTAGCTTTATTCGTGAGGTTACCATTCGAATCACAAATTAAGAATTTCAATCCCGCTCGATTAATAACTGTCCGTGTGTGAACACCGGCCTTCTCAATAGAACTCCCACCTTTGACAACGATTGACCTTGACTTTTGTTAATTGTCATAGCATAAGATATCATAATTGGAAATTGCCGGCGTTGGAATCGAAACGGCAATTGGAATCGAAACGGCAAATTTGAGTTAGAAGGCGTAAGTGGCAACCTCGGAATGAAAACAATTTAATCTTTCTTTTCGCCTCCTAATACCTTTGCCTCTATTACGTAGGTTCCCAATTTTGAAATTACCAATCGAGTGTCATTACATAAGCCTGTACTGTGATCGAGATTTCTTAACAACATTATAGACACCCCAACCTAAAAAGAAATGTAAAATAATTTAATTAATAAATTTTAGATAGAAAAAATAAATAGTTGAAACATAAAATAAGAGGACGGGGAATAGAAGAGATTTTTAGGATATATTTATATATAAATTATAGTTGTTTTAGGATAGTCATAAAGAAAACAAATATTTATAGATCTTAGTATTCTGGTAGAAAAAATAACAATCATAAAAAATCTGGGAAGTCTTAATTTTATTGTGCAATCTAAAAAATTTAAAATATTTATGAACAATAATTTTAATTTAAAGTGTAATTAAAAAATTCAAGAATAATGAATAATACTAACCTTAAGCTTCAGGACATGTTTCGGCAAACCGGAGCATTTAATTGTGTTTAAATATTCTGTGGAATGCATCTGATCAAACATGGTTGTCCCTTTATCAGCCGAATCAATAGAGTCCACACGCTTGTGTTGTATGTAGGCTAACCATGTACTCATTAACGGCTTCGACTTCATCCAAAGTAGGACACAAAATTGCCCGACCTTGCAAGAAGTTAATGTCTCCTATATGCTGGTGGAAATCCGGGAAAATAGCTTGAACGATGGAACAAATGTAGTCGTCTGAGTATTTTAAGATTGAACCACCACTTTCAGTATTTTAAGATATAGGTGAAAATTTATTATAGAATATGGTTAGAAGCTACAAAAATCAACATGTTATATATCATGAAGATGTTATGTTCAAGGAACACATTATATAATAAATTTTGATGTACAAACCTGCAATACAACAGTCTATGTTAACAGTCAAAATATTTAGTTTATAAATGAATATATGCAAACATTTCAGATAACATGACATATGCAGCTTTCAAGAAAACAGGGTGAATGAACGGTTTAAGAAAAAGATAATATACGTATCTGTATTTAAGCAAATAGAATGAATTTATCTCTTTGAAAATGAAAATCAGAAACTTTGGGAATCTGAAATACTATACAGAGCCACTTACTAATGTGGGATAAGTTTTTGGATGAGAATTATTCTACAAATATAACAGGGGGAATGGACCGGGTAATACGAAATTGGGATATGATGAGGGATAAGAATCTGATCTACAGAGAAACTTACAAAATTGGAGCACGAAGAGGGATGAGAATTACTTTGCAAAAAATAGGCCACAAACAACGATTTATCAAATTGATTAATTCTGATACTGCAAAAATATAAAGGACCAATATAAGTAGTGTAAAGATATCAGGGGGAATGGACCGGGTAATACGAATTTGGCATATGATGAGGGATAAGGGATAAGAATCTGAACTACAAAGAAACTTACGAATTTGAAGCACAAAGAGGGATGAGAATTACACTGCAAAAAATTGGCCACAAACAACGATTTATAAAATCGATGAATTTTGATACTTCAAAATTATAAAGGATCAATATAATTAGTGTAAAGATAACAGGGAGAATGGACCGGGTAATACGAAATTGGGATATGATGAGGGATAAGAATCTGAACTAAAGAGAAACTTACGAATTTGGAGCACAAAGAGGGATGACAATTGCACTGCAAAAAATAGGCCACAAACAATGATTTCTCAAATTGATAAATTCTGATACTGCAAAATTACAAAGATCAATATAATCAGTGTAAAGATAGCAGGGGGAATGGACCAGGTAATATGAAATTGGGATATGATGAGGGATAAGAATCTGAACTACAGAGAAACTTATGAATTTGGAGCACGAAGAGGAATGCCAATTACACTGCAAAAAATAGATCACAAACAATGATTTATCAAATTGATAAATTATGATACTGCAAAAATATAAAGGATGTATATAATTAGTGTAAAGATAATAGGGGGAATGGACCTGCTAATAAGAATATGAACTACAGAGAATTGAAAGAATTTGGGTCACGGAGATGGATGAGAATTACACTGCAAAAAAAGGCTACAAACAACGATTTATAACATTGATGAATTCTGATACTGCAAAATTATAAAGGAACAATAAGATCAGTGCCAAGATAACTGGGGAAGACGAATATGTCATATGATGAGGGATAAGAATCTGATCTAAAGAGAAACTTACGAATTTGGGAAACTTACGAATTTTGGGCAAGATCAGGGTCTCTCTTCTGTTGAATGTAGGCTAACCATGTACTCATTAACGGCTTCGACTTCATCCAAAGTAGGACACAAAATTGCCCGACCTTGCAAGAAGTTAGTGTCTCCTATATGCTGGTGGAATTTCGAGAAAATAGCTTGAACGATGGAACTGATGTAGTCGTTTGAGTATTTTAAGATTGAACCACCACTTTCAGTATTTTAAGATATAGATGAAAATTTATTATTGAATATGGTTAGAAGCTACAAAAATCAACATGTTATATATCATTGATAATGTTTTTGAATTTATATATTTATAGATAAGTGTAATATAAAAAATACTCATAGGTGTATTAAGAGTTTCTAGAAGTAGAAAGGTTATTTTAAGTTTTCTAAATAATGGCATAATTGTAAGAGTAAATTTGAATAAAAAGAGTAAATATTTAAGTTTATTTATAATTAAATAATTTAGTTTTTTTAATTTTAAAAATGAGTCATATGTCTATTTTATTTTATTTTTAAATTTATTGGGTAATTATTTTTTAACAAAGGTAAAATAGTAATTAATTGTACAATTAATTATAATTCTATGATAGTTATTACCCCAAAAACTAAATAAAGTAAAACACTAAAATATTTAATTAAAAAGTATATTTTACTAGGTATAAAAGTTAAATACATAAATCAAATACCCCTTTTCCAAAATATACCTAATTGGTATAATATGGTACTAAAAATAAGATGTACACTACTTTGAAGTTTTTAATAAATAAGGTTTACCCGATTGTTTTAGAAATAGAGAAAACTAAAGAGGGTGTATTGGTTTAAGATTTTGTAAGAGTTTTTTTAGACTTTACAAGTTCGGGGATATTCAGTTGAATTTAAGAAATCCATTAAAATATTGAGATATTCAACATTGATTTTAAAAAGTTTTTAAAAATTTATAAGTATTCAATAGTCTTTAAAAATGTGTTTTATTTTATTTTTATCAATACTTTGGTTGAAAATTTTAAAAATCCCATGAAAATTTATATATTTTACAATCTTTTAAATATATGAAAATCTATACTATAAATTAATAAAAGTTAATCAAACTACTCTATGAATTTCAAAATCTTATTACTTTTAAAAAAAGCACATAAAAATCTAATAGTAGTAACTTTTTAAAATGAAAAAAATCCAATTAAATCTGAATGGAATTCATCCTTTTTGTTTGTTGGAGAGATGAGGAGAGTAGTGGCGAAATTAGGGTTAGGTTTTGCAGAGAAAATTAGCATCGCCAGCAGCAGCAGCGGCTCGCTATTTATGAGAAGATCCTTGAGTAGTTTAGCAGAAGTAGGCATCCAACCGGAGAAGAGCTTATACTTATGTTTCGTGGAGAACAATCGTTACGGCGATAAACACTATGTGAGTCAAGTTATTCGGCCCATTAAATTGAAACTGATTAGTGATGATGAAGATGATGAGGAGAAGTGCTTGCCGGTGGCAGCTTCTCAGAGGTCCACGGTGAACATGGGTTGGACCCTTCCCAATCGTTTCGGTTCCAAAATTGTTTTCCCCAGAGGCATTCGATTCGGCCATATCACCCACTTCAGCTGCATCGATACCTCGACCGAAAACACAATCAAATTTCCCAGGAAAACGACCGGCCGATTCTCGACCCCTAAACGTAATCCGCTGCTGGGGGAGCTCAACGGCAAACTCTACTGCCTCGACACCTGTCCTTATCTGTCGAATCCTGACCTTCACCCTTTTGAAGTCTCAACAAACGACGACTGGCATCCTCTGGATCGACCTCCTTTCATCAGTGGCTCCAAGACTTACGACCATTTCGACGCCTCTTTCTTGGAGGGGAGTGGAAAAATCATAGGTTGGAAGCGTCGAAAATACGGAGTATATAGCTTCGATACCACCATGCCTGGAAAGGGATGGAAGAAGTCGTTTTCGGGTTTGAGTAGAACCCTTCCCTTTCTCGACTACGATAGGCCTCCTATGTTCGTCCGCCAACATCATCCCTTTCTTGGCACTGTCCACCTAATGTTTATCTACGATTGTGTCGGTTTACTTGTTACCCCTTTTCTCATGTCCGACTCCTATCATTATTTCACCCCAAGCAAACCTCTTCATCTGCCGAAACTGTGTTATGAGTATAATGATTACTCTGATTATGCGGGTGCACCAACTCCTATTGATTTCAAGTACAAACCACCCATCACTTCTGATTTTGAATTCGTCCATCTCGGAGATCAAAAGGTCTGCCTTGTTTTGAACAAATTCTTCCCTTGGGATCATGGTCGTGAACTTAAGCATGGTCATCTTAGAGACACGGGGATTCTTCTTCTCGTAACCTTTGAATATGAAATTATTACTACCATCAGTAACTCCAAACCAACATTCCAGATCCGAACTCGGGTGCTCAGAAAACACCGTTTCCGATACACTTTGAGGCAAGTGCGTAAACCAGGTTGCCCCAAGACCAACTCAGTACACATTACTGGTGCATTTCTTCTCTAACAATTTGTAAGTCTTGTTTTTATGTAGTAGACATACTACATTTTATATACTGATTTTCCTTTTCGTAGTTTATATGTCTACGCTATTATTGTGCTTACATTTCAGGATTCAATGCAAACCTTACCGGATAGTATTAGGATTTCTGACATTGCTTTTTCTATGGTAGCTAGTTGATAATTAGGAGTTCATTCTGTTTAGGTGGTTTGGAAATGGAAAATGTGTATCTATTATCTAAATATCCCTTCTTTGGTCTTAGCGAGTTGAGTCAGTTATCTATATAATCATCGGACTATCCAGCAGGCCCGTTAATCGGCTTGAGCTCATCGTCGATAATCCTGCAGTGGCCGAGGCCCACCTGCTCTCTACTAACATTTATCTAAATAGCATGTAGTTCTGGAAATGTGGATATGAGATTTGAATCTAATTAGACTTCCTTTCTTATACGGAGTACGGATTTAAGTTCTTAATATTATATTAATTTATATTATTAGTTTCTCTACGCTATATGTTATATATTAATAAAATTTTGTCTATGTATATATATTATTTTTGCAAATACAAATTAATGTTATAACATTATTCATAATTTTTAAAAAACAATTCAATTTGTAAATGCACTACACTAGCACACTAGCAGCATATGAAGCCATCTATCCTGCAACAAGAAAGGTTATAATTTACAATTACATAAAAACGGTAGGATGCAGTAAGATATTTAACCCCGAAACATGTACTACACTAGCAGCAATTGTAACATCTTTACAAGTAACCCTTCAACGCTCTGTACAAAAAACGCCTACTGGTATTTTACCCTTACTGTGAATCGTCTGGTATTCAGAAAATCACAAAAATTGACGGACCAGCCGTTGGTAGTTTTGATCAACGGCTGTGTTTCCAAAAAAAAAAAAAAAAAAACAAATTCGAGGGACAAAGCTGATAAATACGGATTAACAGTTTGAAATTCAAAAATACCTCGGAGAGACTGAGAGAACGGCCAAGAAGACAACCTGTGTAATGAGAGTACGACTATGAACGATTTTTGAATTTTGAAAAAAAAAAAAGAATCGCAATGAGACTACTATTTTCTAAAAAAAGCTTCTTCTAATTGATTTCAAGAATCTTGTCCGAAAAGAACGATTAAAATTTCTGAAATAAAATAATCATTACATAATAAATGTAGAAAATATCATTAATTTAATATCAAGATTAAAATAGACTATTCAAATATAAAAAACCTATCTAAATTAAGAATACAATTAATATAAATACATTAAACTATATATATACAATAAATTGATTACATTTTTTATTAGAAAGGTAAACTAGGATACTATTCTTTAAATCATAAACCTATTTTATTTTTTTCTCTAATTTACTCTTTTTTTATTCGTTTTAATTATATTATTTCTCCCTATATATATATATGAGATAATTATAGTTTAGTACCTGAACTATAGGCACTTTCGAGCTTTAGTGACTCATCTTTTTTTTTTGTGTGTGGTTTAGTACATGAACTAAAGTTTAATTAGACTTTAGCGGCTGAAGTGACATATCCCGACCACACGTGCAAATCACGTGCTTATTTTAATGTCAGTTGTGGGTTCAGAAGGGTATTATCGACATTTCCTTCTTTTAATCCCTTTTTTCTTAATGGAAATAGTAAATTTCAATTAAAAATTAAATTAAAAAATTATATATATCATTAAAATAAAAATAATTTTTTAAAAATATATTTGAAGCTTTTCAATTAAAAATTAAATTAAAAAATTATAAATATCATTAAAATAAAAATAATTTCTTAAAAATATGTTTGAGTCTCGTATCTGTTAAACCGGCGAACAGAAGAATCTCCGCCCCGCCGCTGCAAAACCACCGGTTGCATCGGAGTAAAGATCTCAGACGCCATCCGGGTTCGCCACGCCAAGATATGGGTCGAGTTGTGCTCCATTGCCCGGATGGGAAAAGCTCAGAAAAAATCAAGACGCATATCATCACAGCCCCTTTCATAAAATTAGGGTTTTCACCGAAATCAATGAGTCGCACAAGAAGACGATACAATTAACATTCTTTCTCTCTCTCTCTCTATCGTCTTTTTTCTTCTTCTCCATCGAGGTTTGGTTGTGTAGTAAGAATACACAACAAACACACACACAGTACATATATACATACATATATACATATATACATACATATATACTAGGGGCGCTCGTCTTGCCGTGCAAGACGAAGGCCCATATGACTTAGGGTAGCCACAATGCGAAACATGTTGCAAAACCAAAACCAGTAGTGTTCACAGTAAAAAGCAGTTGATAGAAATTAACTTAATAAGAGTAATAGAACCTGCAATATTAGAAATTAACTTAATAAGAGTAATAGAACCTGCAATATTTAAAACAACGACTTGAAGACGGAATTTTTGTGATAAGAAAAAAGCAAATACTGTAGGTTGCTCACAACACAAGACAAAATAGAAAAAGATTTCAACAACTGCTCAAAAAAAGTATATTCGTCACAAAACATGAAAATGAATCACAGAGAAAAGAGGGGGCAGAACATATCTCGAGGAGATGATTAAGAAGCCACCAAAAAACAATTTGGTAAAAGCAAGAGAACCTGCAATGTTCTGATGCTATCAAAAAACCCAGGTTGAAGTCGAGTAAATTTGTGGAAAAACAGCAGCCATGTTCTGATGCTATGAAATTTCTAAAAGCTGGAAATGAAAATCAGAAATACGACAGGGACATTTAACATTGAATATATTTGTTGAGTTTATTTTACATTCATAGAGCATCTTAAATTAAGAATAAAAATGTAAATAGACACAATTCGTAAATCTCTACATCCTCAAATATTGAGAAAATGCCTAAACAAAACACAGATAAACAGTGGTACATTAAGGCAGGTTGAATTAAAATCTGAAACTCTCGCACATAGAGTTGCATCGAGAACAAATTTATTTTCCTGAGATTCAAGTTAAATGCATAGAGCATTTTATATCTAAACTAAAAAGATACATATATTATACAGATCATTAAATCACCATATCATTAAATCAAAAAACATCTTTTGTGTCTAAGTTGAAATAAAAACAATATTTTATTGTATCAGCTATTCTAATAATACAGCATGTACTTCAAGTAGAGAATGTAAGAACAATTCTAATTGTAAAGCATGTACTTGAAGTAGAGAAATTCGATCTAAGAAACTCAAAAACAAGGTAAACAAAATACTCAGGCTAATGGCAAACGATTAGATAACTTCATATGATTATATGCATAGGCGAAATACCCCATTTCAACAAGCAAAGATAACAAGACAGCTGCATGTTTATAGAAAATATGTATACAGAATGCATGAACAATTATAATTAAAAAGCATGTACTTCAAGTAGAGAAATTCTAACAAACTCATGTAAAAGGTAAACAAAATACTCAAAGCTAACGGCAAACTGTCAGATAATGTCATCTCAACAACCTAAGAACTTGTCAACAAAGAATTACATGGTAATCAAACTTACAAGATGTCCACTGTTTAAGACCTCGACATTAAATTGTTTGGGTTTGTTGTCGAGAGTTGGGACCTTGTACGTCCACATGCTGTCACTGACCACTAATCCATCTTCATTAGCCAAGTATTCTTCGAGCATAAAAAACCCGAGCCCTTGTACGAAAGCACCTTCAATCTGTTTTGTCAAAATTTTAATATCAATTTCTTAAGCCAATGAAAATAGGCATACGCCCAAAAATGACCAAAAGAAGCAGAAAAACACTTCTTTAAACTAAAACATGAAAGTAGGCATACGCCCTTGGATTATGTCATACCCGTTTGGCCGTAGAATACGGTCATCTCTAGCAGAACATACTTCATTTCACATCTGTCCAACAACACATTTTTAAGCATTGAGTCTACGACGAATTGAAACCAGAAAAACACACACAAGCAGTAGCACATCGTCTCTTTTTTTACCTGTTACTTTCAGTAGTGAAAAGGCCATCCACGTGAAGAAGATCGTAAGTCCGCGGATACGTAGAGAACGCCTCGCACCTAACAAAGTCGACAACATTCGAAAAAATCATCTTCTGATCCGATCACACAGTACCAAAAACAAAAAAAGAGTGCATTTTTAAATGGAGGGTGTTACCAATCGTGATAAGTCCCTATAAGCCCTCTGTCGTAAACCACGCCGAGCGTATTCAACCCATACGACGAAACAACATTCATCATCAATGCCGCGACGAAACCCCCGTAAACCGTATTCATGTCCATCAGCACGTAACCTTAACCCCATGGAAAACCCCAAAATTTAAAGCAAATGAAAGAGGCATAGCAGATAATACAATTGAAACCGCCAAAATCAATTGCAATTCCTTATTAACAATCAAACTGAAGATAACGAGAAATTGAACGACAAATTATTATCAGAATTCTGAAATAATTCAACTGCGAAATTGATTGAAGACGAAAATGTTTTTACCTGCCCGACGAGCTCAAAATATACCGAAAATCATCAAAACCTAAACAAAATGTGCAAAATATTACAACTATTAATAGGGTATAGCAAAAGTAGACTTCACAAGTTTAACCGAATCCACAAAATTACTTTCAAAATACTAAGCCTAAGAGCAAAAGTTAGTTTCAAAATTACTTTTAACCTATTCTGCAAAGTTAGTTTCAAAATACAAAGCTTAAGAGCAGGGCATAGCAAAAACTTCGGCCGGTAAGGAGCAAAAACTTCGGCTGGTAAGGGGCAGGCCTTATGTACAATAGCATTTATAATTTTTTGGAGCTAATATTGAACCTCATTCAATCTTCCCCTTTTTCTTTCCCGAATTTCCTGCGTCGACTTTTGGATCACATTCATCGGATGGAATGTCAGTGAAATCTAGTGTTTTGCGTACGTGAGTCGTAGGGATGGTTAATTTACCAGATTCTTTATTTGTAGGATTGACAAACGCAGGAGTTCTTGGAGGACTTCAGGCGGGAATATGGAGGGTGGAATTTGGAGGTGAATGGTTTCAAGGGCACCGAACACTGATGATACATCATGCACTACAACGGCATATAATTGGAGTACTGAGTAGTGTGGGATTTGTTGTTGGTTGAAATTTGTGTAAAACACTTTGATGAAGCACAAGTACTGTCTGTTATTCACAGCCTCTTGAATCTTCGTCTCAAGCAAGTGCTATAAAAAAATTCGATATTTCCGACATGTGAAATTATAAAGAGAAGGAAAAAAATCATTGTACATAACTTTAAACAAAACTCTATTTGTACCTGATCATGGTTGCGCTGCAACTCTGCAGCAGACATGGATAATATAGCATCGGCGACTGGGGAAGTCATCGATACTGAAATGCTGGTGGACTTGTCAGATAACAGGAAAGTTAGCCGTAAGCTGCAATAAAAGGAAAAGACGATGCCTATGAGAAAAACATCTAACAGGTAAAACATAATTGCTGCCTTGACAACAAATTGAAAATAATGCATAACATTATGCAAGAAACTTGAAGAACATGAGAACAAATCAACAAATAAATGTAAAAATCTGAATCCATCAACGAACAACTATCTATGATTTTTTAAAATGACGTGAAGCTCATGAGAAGCGAGTTGACAACTTAACACATGCATACAAAATGCAAGGAATCTTAAGAAGCTGAGCTGAAATCCCTGAGGAATCCAGAAAACAAATCCCTGTATTTGTAAAAACTAATCATTGAGGATATTCATGTAAAGCAAGCGTGCAATTTGCAGAAACCAGAGAACTTATATATCAGAAAGTCATATATACACGTAGGAAAAATCAGATGGATTTGTACGGAAATTGAATCACCTTAGTTCTGTGAGGCAATATTTTTGGCAGAACATGCAATTGATCATGTTAGCTGGGTCTGTGTCTAAGGGCTTTTTACAATTCCCACAAATGACAGTGCAAGGACCTTTAGCGCCATTGTTATAACGAAGTTCTCCCTTCACCCAAACAGTACGCAGCTGTAACAGATAACATATTTCAGAGAAAATATTATTAGTTAAAAGATAACATATTTCAAAAAAAATATTATGATAACTCAGTAAGACCTTTATGATGCTTACTTTAAACATGTGATCAACTGCATCTTTTAACAGCATGAGCTCGTCTTTTAATGGCATACGAAAGAAACGCTGCGGGTTTTTATACATGGTGTCTACTTGCCATAAAGATCTGTCCATTTCAGGAGAATCAAACCTAAAAGCATGAAGATTACTTAATAAGAACTGCAGTCATTGAATGAAAGTAAATTAAAATTATAATAAATGATGAAGTGAAGTAGGAAATAGGAAAAACTATATAATGAATAGAATTAACATGAATTTCAAAATTGAGACATTGATGACTGAAGACAGAATGAAATAAACATAGGTACCACTGGAGCAGAGAGGCAGTTTCAGCCATCGGAGGATTTAGCATAAGGTAGGTGAACATTTCTGTACGTAACGATATCCCTATACGAAGTAGCAAAATGAAGGTTAAATAACAAAATGCGTACTGGTCAGCATAATAACTGAAAGGATGCCGAGAGTATTAAACAAAGCACGAACCCTCATAAGTAGAAACTCGCACATTTGTTGCAAGTATACAAACAGGTAGAACCATGGCGTCATTAATATCAGCTGAGCAATCATTTTTTTCCTTGATCCATATTGTCAGATTAACAGAAATGTTCCTAAACCAGAAATAAAGAATATAAACAAGAGCATATAAAATTATGATAGAACTTATAGCACTTACTCTGGAGTAAGCAGTGTGAATTTTCTTATTGGAGCACGAGATGAACTAATAGTTTCCGGAAATATGTGCACAAGAAGGCCCATGATATCTGTAGCAAAAGATGCTTTCTATATGAGATTCAGTCCAGTATATGGATTGCAAAATTTAGAAAATTACAGTAACTTACTTATGGAAATATCTTTGTCGGCATGTTTATAGAGTTCTGAGAAAGGAACTAATTGGAATGGGCATGCCATTGGGTGTGGGAGAATATCCTCAATAAGTTCAATTGGCGTGCGAGGGCTAATAGTCCATGTATAATTGTAGTCGCTTATGCGATATCGTTTCAAAACATCAGTAATACGTGCATTGCTAATTTTGTATCGCTTGTAAGGATGCAGAAGGTGGGGAAAAGCTTGGATTGTCGCATCATACATAACAGCGCTTATGACGGTACCCTGACGGATAGCAACAACAATTTTTATTTTGAAATGAAATAAAAGTTAATGAAATAAGGATAGGTAAATTACAAATATGATCATTTTATTACCTCCATGTCAAGCAGAACTATTTTTTGATACTTATTTCCCTGTCCAATTACAGGAACTCTTTTTCGCATAGGTGGAAATCGTTGAAGGACCTGCACTATGACTGTCCATCCTGAGTCTCCCGCCTTCAACGCTTTAGCGTTGCAAAGAATAGGAGCCATTCTGAAATTGAAATACATGAAATAGAGAGGTCAGTATATATACTTATGCATACACTGTAATTGACAAAGTATTAATATTGCATAATGATGAACAGAGTCTGCCATATACATTACCTCATAATTGAATGTCTAAGAAATCAGATAAAACCTCTTTATAAACAACATTTAATGTTCGATTAGAAGTTGTTATATCACATAATGCAGGTTTTATAAGCACAAAAATATTGGAAGCTGCTTGTGCGCGTGACAAGGCGACATACAATTGGCCATGAGAGAAGACAGGTTCTTTGAGATAAACTCCAACTTTATCTAAAGTTTGCCCTTGTGATTTATTAATTGTCATGGCGAAACATAATCGGACAGGGAATTGAGTTCTTTTATAAGGAACTGGGTAGTTGTCATCAGTTGAAGGATGCATAGGTATTCTGTGTATGAAAACAACTTTACCTTTGAAGTCACCAAAAGAAATTTCAGCCTTAATGAGATTTAAGTCGAAGGCTAGACACGTTAATCTTGTTCCATTACATAACCCTTCTAGAGGATTCACATTTCTTAACAACATAATTGGAGCATGTAATTTTAAGACCAAATTATGAGGGGGCAGACCGTTGGGTGTAAGAGTATTTATTAAGTCTTCATATTGGCCTTCATTAGAATCATCTAAGACTCGATCGTAGCTTAAGTATTCATATGCAGAACCAGGGAATTTACTAATAAGCAAGTTATTAATTTCCTCTACAAAGGGATTTTTTGTTGTAAGGATAACTTTGTTATGTGTTGTAGCTGCAAAGAAGTCACTAAAATCAGGGAAAACCTGCAATATTAAATTTTCCAGCGACATATCTTCACGAGAAATGGGCAGCAGTATAGAAGCAGGAATCTCAACAGATTCGAAATCCTGAGTTTGAAAAGCACCGTTGCCGACATTTAGCAGATAGCTCGTGAATTCTGGGTCAGTAAGGGCGCGCATATTTTCAGTAAGCGAAAGTTTTTCTAGTTTAGGCCAAATATGTGAGGATTTCAGACATGCGGCTAAAGTGGCAGTTTTGGATCCATATCTAACAACTGGCAAGGTCTGCCTGAAATCTCCGCCTAGAATGATCACCTTACCGCCAAATGGTACATCAGAAGACAGCAGATCGCGAAGGAGGTTGTCTACAGCCTCGATGGAATCTTTATTACTCATAGGTGCTTCATCCCAAATTATGAGCTTACATTCTATTATCAGAAGAGCTAAACCGCTTTGCTTACTAACACGACAAGTCGAGCTATTGACGAGGTCTATTGGAATTTTAAAACGAGAGTGAGCTGTACGGCCTCCGGGGAGAAGTGAAGCTGCAATTCCAGAACTCGCTGTTGCCAAGGCAATATTCCCTTTAGAACGAACATTAGCTAGCAACGCACGATATAAGAAAGTTTTGCCTGTTCCGCCCGGACCATCAACAAAGAAAGCGCCTGGTTGATTACTTGATATTTTCTCGAGGACTTTATTATAAATAATCAACTGAGAAGCATTAAGGAACTGAACGGAACGCAAATCCGAGAAAGAAACTTGAATAGAACGCTCATCGTCTAACTCTCTAGTCAAAGACGATACAACATTGAAATGGAAACCAGAAGGCAGAAGCCCAAAGGAGTTTATATCTTTACCCATTGATTGTAGGAAATCGCTGAGTTGTTGGAGAACTTTCATTCTAATTGCAGCAGGTGTTAGAAGGCAGTCAAGTCTGAAATCCTCAGACATGTTAGGTTCAAAAAGAGTCCACAATTTCTTAGGGTCAGATGGACAGGCATGCACAAGCAGAGTGGAGAATAGGCGCCTTAATTCGTAAGGCATGTGAAATAGGGAAGCTTCTCTTAAGCAGGATTCCTGAGTGTCATCATTATCTAAAAAACCTCTAGCCAAAGCAGCAGCGCGAAATGTAGGGTAGAGAACACCATTGTATGTCTGTAAATCCGTGTAAGATAGTGGACACCGCACTTTGCGCAGTAGAATACGGAGGAAATATCTCTCGCCATCAGTTGGATGAACTGTCACAATACGACCGACGGAAGTATTTCTTTGGCGAAGTTTCCATCTGCGATCAGTAGCAACCCAGACGAAATGGTCAGGGAACTCGTTGTAAGTGAGAGAAAGGGTTTTTGCTTCGGAACTGGTATTATTGGTGTAGAAAAATTCCGTTAGCATTGTTTGTCGTTGCAGTGTGGTGGACACATTAAGAAGACGCTGGTTTTTATTAAAGGTTATAGGCTGGAAGTTTTCAAGGTGCAATGGCAATCTAATAACTGAAGGCATCATATCTCCTATTGGGAACCGAAAAATGCGCCATAATACTTCAGGTGCAGACACCCAATGAGCTGACTGAAAATCAGAAATCTCGTTCACAGGCTGATGCACACTTGAATCAAGAACTTGGTAGTTAATTCTGTCATGGCCTTTACAAATATATTTATAAATATATTTCACAGCTTTAACGTTAGAACAAACCTCGACATTAATATGACAGTCAAGTCGGGCCAGTAGATAAGGAGAATAAGGAACGACCCACCTATTATCAAGGGAATGACCTCGGACAGTAACGTGTACACCATTATCACGGCGTCTGTAAGTAGGGTATGCATCAGATGCCTGAGTAGTTAAAGGGTGAAATTGTTTTGTTTTTTTTACTGGATAATCTCAAGCGGTAAACAAATAATTAAAAAGAGCCGTATGTACCAGCTGGAGATGCACGTGTCACGGTGCGGTGAAGTGCAGCCCAAATATTCATTTAGTTGTATGTTTTATTTAAAAGATGCAATTTAGATACAAATAGCTACATACATAATACATACAAGTCCATTAGTGATTAGGGGTGAAACGTGGCACTCAATTCTTCTCTTTATATATATATATATATATATATTTATTATTTCTTAAGGGTTGTTGGGATTTTAGATCGGAAAATCACTGGACGGAGGAGTGGCAACAACCCTTTGAAAGCGCGACTCTATTCCTTAAAATTGATTTGTACTCCCCGCTTCATTGACTGTACATCAGGCTCACACATTTTTCTGCAGTTTTTTTTTTCGACAGGCGACAACCCCACCACCGCCGCCGTCGAGAACCCGTCAATTTGAAGTATATCTCTTCCTGCCCTCGAGATCTAAACAGGCGTCGTTTCGGTTTTCGGATCTCCCATGGCGGATACACATACCCGTTTGGAGTTTCTGATACACATATATACATATGTATATAGATCTTAATACGTTTCTGAATACGTATACTGTATTTAGTTTTAAAAATAAATTTTAAATAATGAAAAGGTTAAAAAAGTAACTTCTCAACTTCATCCAACGTAATCGTGACACCTGTCAACTGAAGGCACGTGATTTGCACGTGTGGCCGGGATCCGCCACTCCAGCCGCTAAAGTCTAATTAAGCCTTAGTTCAAGTACTAAACCACCAAAAAAAAAAGATGAGTCACTAAAGCTCGAAATTGCCTATAGTTCAGGTACTAAACTATAATTATCCATATATATATATATATATATATATATATATGGTGTATTGATTGCTAAAATGAGTGTTTGATTATCGACTAAAATGAGTAATTAAAGCAAGTAATTAACGAGAGTTGTAACAAATGTGTTTGGAACGCAAGGGTATTCCGATTACTCTACCTAACGAACTAGAGTTGAATAGGATGGCTAGAACGACCCGACGGCAAGGAAAACCTGAGGAGGCTACGCTGGGCAGGCAAGCGCCCGAACGCATCGGCGGCCGCCTGCTCAGGTCTAGTTGCGAGCCGCAGTTTTGGCCGCAACAGACACGCGATCGGACGGGTTGCGGTGGCGAGTAAGGATGGGCTGTCTCCGGAGGTCGATTGGGCATGTCCGGATGTTCGAGTTCTCGAAAAGACGTGTCCGGGCGATCGATTTCCAACAATTGATATCAGAGCGTTTGATTACGTTTTTCGATATATTTTTTCCATAATCGATTCTCGATGTTTATATTGCCATAGATTAATTTAATATTTTAAATAATTGTGTTTTATATTATATTTTCTATGTCTTTTATTTTATCTCTCCTAAAATCTCACGAAACAAATAATTAAATATGGAAATCAATAAATTTTAATAAAATTAATTTTATTTGATTTAAGTATTTTATTTAAAATCATTAGCTTTAATTCAAATTTATTTTGAATTGGAAATCTTGAATTTTATTTAAAATAAAATTTACTATGGAAATCAATGTATTTTAATAAAATTGATTTTATTGAATTTAAGTATTTTAATTAAAATCATTAAATTTAATTTAAATTTGTACTCGACATCAACCATTCTACTTAGGGATGGGATACCGTACCGAATCGGTCATACCGATACCGTACCGAAAAATTCGGTATCCGAAAAAATCTATACTGATACCGTACCGAAAAGTTCGGGTATACCGAATATCGATATACCGAAATTTCGATATCGAAAAAATCTATACCGATACCGTACCGAACTTTCGGTATGATAAAAATATCGATATATCGAACCATATCGAAAATTTTATTATCGAATTATACCAAAAATATCGATATACCGAATTATACCGACTTTTTTTTGCATACCGAAGTATATATATATATACCGAAATATCGAATTATACCGATTGTTTTTTGCATATCGAATGATATATATATCGAAATATCGAACTATACCGATTATTTACGGTATATCGGTATATACCGAAATTTTAAAAACTTTCATACCGACACCGTACCGAAAATTATCGATACGGCATCATACCGTACCGAAAAATTCAATATACCGAAAATTTGATATTTTTCGGCATTTTTCGGTACGATAAGTTCGATATTTCGATAATTCAGTATTTTTTTCCATCCCTAATTCTAGGAAGACGCTACATTAACACCAAGTGTAGAGATTTCTCTCTACACCGCCAATAAAATTTCAACATATGGCATTATTAATTAAAGAATTTACAGTATTATTAATTTTGATATGATATCTATAAATTTGGTAATAAAAATCAAATTAAATTTGGTTTAATTTCTTTCCATTATTTAATTTAGTAAAAGTATTTTATTTACTAAAAATTTAAAAATAAATAAATTATTTTAATTGATTAATTACAAAATAATTTTATCAATTTGATTAATAAACAAATTTAATTAATAAAGTTAGTACACATCAATTCAATTCAATTGATTAATTAAAATTATAATTTAAATTAAACTAATTAATTAAATTTTAACTTTATTTATAATCCAAGTTAATTATAAGACTTTCATATGATATGAGTTACTCAATTAAAATATTATTTTTAAATTGAATCTAAATTATCTAAGCTATATATTAATTATTAAGATTTTAATTTTTTATATAAAAATAAATAAATCAAATTATACAATTTGCATATTTCAACTAAAGTATTAATTCAGATAAAAATAATTTTTGTTGATTCATTTTTTAAAAAAATAACTATTTAATTCTGCTCAATATTATTATATTAAAATGTCATATTAAAAATTAAAATTAATTATTTTATAATCATTATTTTTCTATATGATTAATGTATTTTTATATAACCATAATCTCATTACACTCCACTAAATTAATTTATTTGAATAATTTATTTTAAAATTGAATAAAGTAATTATTTTCAATATTATTGTATTAATTTTCATATTATTTAATTAAATTATAGGACATACTCACACCGTTTAAACCAAAAATTGTAGTGCATGCAATTCACATCATTTTAATATTGTACAAATTAATTACCATGATCGAGAATATTAATGTAATTTAGACAGAAATCATGATCGAGAATACACCAACTTCACACAAATTCAGTTAAATTATTTTATTTATGTATAAAGAATTTTAAATAAATACTCTTCTGTCAAAGAATAGTTCATATATGGTCAGTTGCTCTCTTGTTTCACCGTGAATAAGAGGGAGGCAGTTTACAATTTATGTCAATTAATTTCATTATACAAAATTTAATATAATTAATTTTAATAAATAAACTAAATTTTATGTCAAATTCATTATAAGAAATTAATTTTAATTAAAATATTGATTTATTAAAATATGTAGTACGAAGTTTATTTTTGTAATAATGTTTTTTGTACCTTATTTATATTGTACAATTCATTATATTTACAATAATTATTTCTTTAAATTTAATTAAAAAAAATAATTATACATAAAATAATTATTACTTAAAATATACTTGGAGTATTTTCTATTATGAAATTTATTATACTTCAATTTTTTTACTAGTCTAATTAAATTTTGTAGTTTAATTTAAAATTTTAATTTATCAATTGAATGTAAATACTTACTTCATTAGTTTTATTAGCAATATAATTAATAAATTTACTAAAATAATTAATAAATTTAATTTAAAATTAAATCAATCAATTAAATAAAATAATTTACTTTCAAATTTATAATAACTAAAATATTCTTACTAAATTTAACAATAGAAGAAAATTAAACAAAATTTGATTTGATTTGTACTACCAAATTTATAGATATCATATCAAAAATAATAATAAATACTTTAATCAATAATGTCACGTGTCAAAATTTTATTAGCAGTGTAGAGAGTGATTTCTACACCTGGTGTTAATGTAGCCTTTTTCCTAATTCTACTCTTCCTAGGCCATTGGGCGACAAAAGGAAAAAAATAGTGGAAGACCCAGTGAGTGATGTGGACCACTAGATGAGACGAGCAAGCATAAAGGAAAATGCTCTCGATGTAAGCAGTTTAACACTTGGAAGTTTGATTATTCTCTCAATTAAGATTACTTATTCCTTAGTCATTGACGGCGTTACACTTTATTTATATTTATTATTAATAAAAGGTCAACTTCAGTAAAAATATCTTAAAAACTCTATTTTAAAAAATCTATCTTAAAAACTCTATCTTAAAATAGAGTATAAACTTTTAAAATTATGCTGTTATCAACATCACTCAAAAATCTTTTAAAATTCATATACCATTAAATAACTACTAATTTTTAATTTTTTTAAATCTATTATATTGAATAATTTTAATATTTTAATGCACTTAATACCCAAACATAAATCAATACATCCTCCTTAATTTATTTTACGAGAAGTCGGTCTGTTTTTTTTAGGACAAGAACAAACAAGAACATTAATAGGGCATTTGTTTGTTTGACAGAGAGATGAGGAGAGCACTGGGAAAATTAGGGTTAGGTTTTGCCGAGAAAATTAAATTAGGGTTAGGTTTTTATGGGTTTTGAAGCAGCAGCACTAGGTATTTATTTCTTATAAATACTTGTTTAAGTTTTAGGTTAGGGTTATCTTTTAATCATTAAGTTTTGGAGTGTTTGACTTGGGCGGAAGAGTGCTTCCATTTTTTACATTTATTCATCTTCTAATAAATTCGTTTCGTGTTCATCTCTTTGCCAGTAATAAGCTTACGAACCTCGATCACACACTTCTATTTCCATGGCCATGGTGATCACGATGTTCGCATCCGACTTGCAAAATCTTAGAGGCGTTGAAATCAATAAGCGTTGCTTGCTTTCTTTTAGCCAGTAGAAGCCGTTAGAATTCGCTCATCACAGATGAATAAGTCTTACATTCGTGAAACCGTCTCCCGACTAGTTTTCGTGTAATTTTACAAGACTTTATATATCTATGCGGTGTCTATATTCTGGATCGAATATTGGATATACCAAATTCGTTGCCGGAGAGGTAGCTAGACGAGCTTGAGGTTGACGTTGAGGAGACGGATCTGGTCAAGGGAGGAGATGGAGGCTCTGGAAGGTGGCGACGGTTGTCGGTGTAGTTGATGCCCTACCAATTGGCAGAACAGGCAGTGGAGTTGGATTCGACAGAAGTGGAGATTAGAATAACATAAACGATATTTTGGGCATTTTAATTTTAAAAAAGATACTTAAATATAATTTTTTAACTTCTAATTACTCTTAATTATGATAAAAAAATAATAAAATCTACCTTCATTAATACTTTATTATTTTTTTAGAATAACAAAATACAAACTATTTTTTTATTGAATAATTTTAATATTTGAATGCACTTAATACCCAAGAACGAACAAGAACATTAATAGGGAATTTGTTTGTTTGACAGAGAGATGAGGAGAGCATTAGGGTTAGGTTTTGGCGAGAAAATTAAAATCGCAGGCAGCCGCGGCTCGCTATTTATGAGAAGATCCAGTGGTTCAGCAGATGTATCGAATAACGGCACCCAACCGGGTACGGGTACGGACTCTGGTTCGGAATCGGAAATTGAATTCGAATCGAACAAGGAAAAGAAGTTGTACTTTTGTTTCGTGGAGAGGGGTCTTTGCGGTGATGAACACCATGTGAATCATGTCGTTCGCTCCATCAGATTGAAATTGAAGAGTGGCGATGATGATGATGATGATGATGGTTTGGGCGGCGGCGATGACGATTGGTTGCCGGTGTCAGCTTATACTATTGCCAGCAGCATTGCCAGCCACTTGGGCTCCAAAATCGTGTTCCCCACAGCCACGGAATCTGCTCCGAAACAGTTTACCCATTTAAGTTGTATCGATACTTCAACCCCAACCAAAAAATTCGGATCGAAATTATGCAGCTTCTCGACTCCTAAACGCAATCCGCGGCTGGAGGGCCTCAAAGGAAAACTCTATTGCTTCGACACTTCCTATTTGGAAAATCCCGAGCTTCACCCTTTCGAGGTTTTAGATCCACGTGTCGACCTCAAGTGGCGGCCCCTTCCTCCTCCTCCCTTTATCACTGCCTATAAGAATCGTGTTGATTTCCATACCTCTGTTTTGCTGGGAAGCAACAAAATCATAGGCTGGCAGCGTTCCACGATTGGAGTACATTGCTTCGATACCACCAAGCCTGGAAACGGATGGAAGGAGTTGTTTTACAGGGCGAGTTGCACCCTTCCCTTTCTCAATTTAGACAGACCTCGAATCTTCGTGCACGACCATCATCCCTTTCTTGGTTCCTTCCACCTAATGTTTATATACGATCCTATCGATTCACTTGTAACCCCTTTTTTCATGTCGGACTCCTATTCTACCTTCCGCATCAACAAACCTCTTCAACTGCAGCTATTGGATTATGATTCTTGTGGCGATTCTGATGTTGATGATGATAACCCACCACCCTTCTTTACTGAATCTGAATTAGTCCATCTCGGAGATCAAAAGCTCTGCCTTGTTTTGAACAAATTTTTCACCTATGGTCGTCATATTAACACGGGCTTTCTTCGTCTCGTAACCTTTAAATATGAAATTGTTACTACCATCCTTCACTCCAAACCCACCGTCATGATCGAAACTCGATTGCTCGGGACACGCCTCTTCCGATACCGTTCCATGAAAGTGCGTAAAAAAGGTCCTACCGAGACCTACAGATTAGAAATGACTGGTGCTTTTCTTCTCTAACTATCTGTAAGTCACACTTGATACAGTTTATATACTTGCCTTCTTCAAAATTATATGTCCACAATTATTATATTTACATGTGGGGATTCCATGAAAACTTTACCGAATATTAATAGGTCTATGACTTTGCTTTCTTGCTGTGTGTGTTTCCGGCCACTTTCCTGGTTGTTCCCAATTAGATCGAGTTCAGTTTGAAAATGTATAATGTTTATTTAACTTCTTTGAGTATTGCACTTCGTTTGAAACCTGCATAGAAGAGAACAGTATTTTACTTCAATAACGTATTTTATTAAATTGCAAATGTATAATGTGTATGTAGGAATACATATCTAATTGCACAGTAGGACGAGTTCAGGATAATAATAGTCACACTTAAAAATTAAATATAATTATTAATAAAATTTTTAACTTTAAAATACAATTTTATCTTTACGTTTTAATTTACTTTATCATTTTTTTATTATTTTACATTCTTAACTTTTAAAAAATAATTTAATTATTTTCTTTTTAAATAAAATTACATTTCACTATTAATTTAAAACTTAAAAGGCATGAAAATAAAAAGTACTTCCTTTGTCTCATCCCATAAAAATCTCATCCATAGAAAATGTCATATTTCACATATGTCATATTTCACTTTTTTTATTTTTTTAAAGTAATAATCACACTTCTTCATTTACACACTTTACACTGAAGTTAAATAAAAAACTTTTTTATAAAAATGGTGTAAACCCTCTATGTTCATTTCTTTGGGACATGGGAAATACTATTGATTAGTAGTATTCTTTTTTTTACAAATCCAAAAACATAATTTGAGAAAAATAAAATGCAAATTAGTAAATTGAAGTATTATTTCCATCTCAAATTAATGCTCACACTTTTTTTGTTATTTGTGAAAGAAATGTGACTGTTCTATTTAGACAGAGGTATAAATTCTTGTCTGATTGTGGTATCTTCACTTTTGAAAACATATAGCGAGTTTTCGCTAGGTTACTTAGTTTTCATGAATTAAGATCATGTGAATAATATTGTATAATTAAGTAGATCATAAATAAGTAACACACTTATGAGGATGATTAATTGATCATGTGTTTTTCATGTACATATTTTCACTAGAGACACGCTTTTAAGACGACCATCGGTTTTGTCGACATACGTGTCATCGTGCAAATTAAATGACGACCGTTAGCAATGCCCACCGATCGATCGCGATAAAAACCCTCGCGGATGTTTAGGTTCGGACGACGCCTTTCATCACAGTTTTGTAACCTTCTTCCACGCAACGGACACCTCATTCCTTGCAACATAGTGATTTAGTCTAAAATATTCTTAAGATAAAATTATTAAGATGAGAGTTGCCTGTCAATTGTCTTTCATTATTTGTTGTTAACGTTGATCCAACTTCTATGGATAATGGGATACTTAACACGGCTCTCACTCTCACGAGTAAGATAAATTTGCTGGCTCTACTCGAGAACTTACGTATCATCTTTGGGAAACTCGGAAATTTCATCGACCATGACACTCATTTTTCAATTTCGTCTTTGGCCTGCTATATATGATATACTAAAGTTGTTTCGTTATCACTTTAAAATGTTTTGTTAATGTAATCAAACTTATTTATAAATGAGCTTTATGATATTTTCCCAAACAATGTGAGATATTTAAACATATAGCAATGACAAATTCAACAAAATACAAGTATAACATTTTCAAGTCAAAATTCTACTTACATTTTGCCAAATATTTAAATTTTTATAAAAACTTTATCTTCAAAATTCATTTGTTTTTAATATAGTCATTGTAATTTGGTTCTTTGTTACTTACATGTAGGGGTGACTATTCGGGTTCGGGTATTCGGGTTTGTACCGAAATACCCGCACCCGTTAGGGTTTTTGGGTACCCGTACCCAATAAATTTGAGTAAAGGGTAGGGTTATGGAATTCATTTTAAAAAATATTGGGTATTAGGGTACCCGATTACCCGTTCGGGTATACCCAAAATACCCGATTAATTATTTAAATTAAAACAATAAATATATTGATATATTAATTAAAAATCTAAAACATTATATATATAATAAACGACATATTTTTATTATTTTTAATTATAATTTTTGTTTTTAGTGCAATTTTAAACTTTAATTGATTATTTTTTATTGTTAGTTGATAAAAATAAATTATTAAATTTGAATATTATTATTGATTTTTTGTAAATTAAAAATTTAGGGTAATTTTGGGTACCCGATTACCGTACCTGTTTACCCGGCCCGAGTATTGGGTACCCAATTTATTAAAGAGGGTCGGGTTATGGGATGATTTTTTTTATTATTAGGGTACGGGTACTCGAAAAATTCGAGTACGGGTACCCGTCCGTACCGAATAGTCACCCCTACTTACATGCTAATTTTGTTTACTTATAATTTTATTTTATTATTGCTTCAAAAATAATTTTGCACATTATTATTGTTGTATATTATAATAATTAAATGGGGAGAATTTTTATTTTGATTATTCTCAATTTAGTCTCATGTAGATACATAATTTTAATTTAATATCGTATAGGTCAAAAAATGCGTCAATTCAATCATTTTTTTTTTTTTTGGAAAACTCAATTTTGATCGATCGACCATGAAAAAATTGAAAGAACCTTAACCCCAAATTATATGAATCCTAATTCCTTATATCACTTTTCTACCCAATATAAAATCTGCATGAGACCAAAATAAAAAAATTCCATAATTAAATGCATGTTCATCAAAATAAAATAATGCATTGTTATTATGTACTCCACTCCTAATAAATATTTTAAAAATATATTAAAATGAATGTTTCATCAATATGATTTTCAATTTATAAAGTATTTAGTAAATATATCATCAAAATCATTTGGCATTAGAAACCAACCCGCAATGATAATAATTGTAACTGGGAGTATTATTTATTTATATACTCCCTCAGTCCCACAACAATACTCATACGTGTTGAACGTTAATTTTTTTGTTTAGGGTTTAGGATTTAGGATTTAGGATTTAATTTTTTTGTTTTTCCAATATATACGATAAATAGTGTAAAAAATTATGAAAAAATAACTAAAATAAAATTTAATATATTGGACGGACAAAAAAAGTAATGTTGACCATCTGTGACTATTTTTATGGGATGGAGGGAGTAATGTATGAAGTTGGAAAAATAACTAAAATAAAATTTAATTATTGGATGGACAAAAAAAAGTAACTTTGACCATCTGTGACTATTTTTATGAGAGGAAGGGAGTAATGTATGAAGTGAGAGTAAATGAAAAAATTAATAGGAATCTGATTATATATATTTCATAGAATCTGATTATTTTAAAATATTTGATTAATATTTAATTTCAGCTTCAACCAGTTTCAATTCAATTGACCGGCTCCAATAAATTGGGCCAACCCATACCACCCTAATTCCAACCATCTTTCAACATATTTTCTATTTTTTCAAGAATCAATTTACGTATTATGTAGTAATATTTATTTTATTTCATAATAATGAATAATAATTTTTAACGTGTGTTATAAATTATTGAATCTAATGAGTAACAAATTATACTAAAATTTTATAAACTTAGTGCAAAAAAAATAAAAATAAAAATATTTTTTTATATATAAAATTATGTTTGTA
The DNA here is from genome assembly GCA_954870475.1 of Euphrasia confusa. NCBI lineage: Eukaryota > Viridiplantae > Streptophyta > Magnoliopsida > Lamiales > Orobanchaceae > Euphrasia > Euphrasia confusa. The sequence continues at coordinate 4,208,634 of OX940955.1, read as the reverse complement.
AATAAATTAATTTAAAGTTAATAAAAAAACCATAAAGAGGTGTTAAATGTTAATTGGCAAATTTTAATAAAAAAAATAAAGTTAAATGTTAAATAAATGATTGAAGGTCACGCTCAATTATTTACTACTACTGTTTGTTGCAGAGGAGAGATGAGGAGAGCAGCGGCGAAATTAGGGTTTGGTTTTGGAGAGGAAATTATCATCGCAAGCAGGCGGTCGCAATTTACGAGCGCAGCAGATGTGTCTAAGAAGATAGGGTTTGAAGGCATGGAATCAGGTTCGGAAAAGGAATTGAAATTGAAGAGTTTAAACTTATGTTTCACTGAGTACAACCATGAGAATTCTTTCAGTCGTCAAGTAGTTCGGCCCATCAAATTGAGATCATTAATTATAGAGAAGGAGGAGGAAGAGGAGGAGTGGTTGTCGGAGGCTGATTGTAAGAGGTTGACAGTCGATACGCCTTATTGTGGCCTTCTTCCCAATCGCTTCGGCTCCCAATTTACTTTCCCCCGTACCACCGCAGAAAGCAGCGTCACCATTATTCATTGCATCGACCCATCGACCAAGATGATAACCTCCTGCACTTTCCGCAACCCTATATTAGATCCGCTGCTGCTCGGCTATCTCCAAGGCGAATTCTACAGCATCCACCCCGGCATTTCTAGTTTATAACTAGTTTTCATGAATTAAGATCATGTGAAAATTGTATAATTAATTAGATCATAAATTAAGTTGCACGATTAATATGAGGATGATTAATTGATCATGTGTTTTTCATGCATTTTCACTAGAGACGCGCTTTTAAGACGACCATCGGTTTTGTCGACATACATGTCACCGTGCAAATTAAACGACGATCGCTAGCAATGCACACCACCGAACGATTGCAATAAAAACTGTCGATTGTTTTTTATTATTTAACACACGGTTCAACTTTTTTTGGGAGGGTGTTGTGAGTTCTGTTTTTTTTTTTTTATAATATTTGCTCTTATAAAAAAATAGTCATAATTATATTGATTTCAATATTATACAATGTGATTTCGTCACAACAAATTAATAACAATTTAATTACAAATGAAAACTATTGGAGGGGAGTATAATATTTCTATTATATTTGCCCTTATAAAAAATTACCTATAATTATATTGATTTCAATAATATACAATTTTATTTTCACAACAAATTAATAACAATTTAATTACAAATGCATGGAAAACCATTATGATATAAAAAAAAATTAATTGGTTAATAATTAAGTAATAGGAATCTGATTGTATATTGATGCAGATATAAAAGGCAAAGATCGTGTCTTGTTGCCCAAGCTAGTTTTATTATTTTATTTATTTATTTTACTAGGGTTTTAGTACTATTTATATGTTTGAGTATTTTCATTTATGCGGTAGTTTTTATGATGAAATAAAGTTCGTTTCTCAGTTGAGGTTTTATCAGATTTCGGTATTCTTAGGAATCAACGAAAGTCTTGATGTTTTAATTCTCGGGTATTCTTAGAATCAACGAGATTTAATTGTGTGTTTACGCTTCCGCATGCATCAGTTGGTATCAGAGCCTGCTACGATGCCTTCTCGTCGTCTGCCTATCGCCGACCCCGCCGTTGAAGCCGCAACCCGTCGTCGCGCCGACGTCGCCGTCTTGAGTCGCCAGGTAATGGCCCTTACGGTTGAATTAGAAGAAATCCGACTTGCTCTCGCCGATGTTCTACCGAAAGCTCAACACCAACCCATCCCCGTACTTGGGCGCACCATTGGGGATGAACTCGATCCATATGATGATGCTCCAATTTGGGATGTCGAGCCAATCTGGGACACCGAGCTCGCCGAGCCAATCTGGGACGCCGATCCCGTCGAGTCCGTCGAGCCGATCTGGGACGACAAGCCCGCCAAACCGATCTGGGACGACGAACTGATCTGGGATGCCGAGCTGATTTGGGATACTGAGCCGATCTGGGACGACGAGTCGTTGCCTCAGACCAGTGCCCCAACGCCACATCCTGAAGTTGCTGTCCCCGTGCCGCATCTTCATGTCGTTGCCCTTGCGCTGCATCCTGATGCCATTGGCGTTGTCCTTGTGTCGCTTCCTAAAGTTGATGCCCTTTTGTCTCTTCCTCTATTTATTGCTCATGTGTCGGTACTTCCAGTCACTACTTATGCGCCGCCTCAACAAGTCGATGCCCCTGCGTCAAGTCAATGTGTCACTGTCTTTGCGCGTGTTTGATCCCGGCATCATCGTGTTCGATTTTCAGGTTTGCGGTCGAACCTTCTCCAAGAGGGAGAGAATGATGCAGATATAAAAGGCAAAGATCGTGTCTTGTTGCTCAAGCTAATTTTATTATTTTATTTATTTATTTTACTAGGGTTTTAGTACTATTTATATGTTTGAGTATTTTCATTTATGCGGTAGTTTTTATGATGAAATAAAGTTCGTTCCTCAGTTGAGGTTTTATCAGATTTCGTATTCTTAGGAATCAACGAAAGTCTTGATGTTTTAATTTTCGAGTATTCTTAGAATCAACGAAATTTAATTGTGTGTTTACGCTTTCGCTGCATCATATATATTCATAGAACTTTTCGTGAGATTATTTTTGTTGATCTAAGATAATAATGTCAACGCTTAATCAGTCAATATTATTTTATGAAGCACTGGGATGGAAGCTGATATCATTATACTCCATAAATATTCACGGGTGTACTTGTAAACTTTTTGATCTAAATTTATTGATTTAATTTGTTTTCCAATCTTTTCCAATCTGTCACACATGTTCGTTGTCAACTTTACAGAATTTATAATGTTATTGTATTCAATATGTAATTAATAACAAAAGGAATATCCCTTATATTAATGCATATATATATATACGTATACTGTGTTTTCGTAAGAGAAAACAAAAAAACAAGACCGAGACTTGTTCTCCATTTTTTTAAACACAATGGCAAAAACCCATCAGCTTAATATTATTATTGCCCCAATTCAGATCATCACTACTCTCTTGATTATGATCAACACTACAAACTCAGCCACCACCAACACCTCTCAAATCTTGGTTCGGGTCATGCAAACCCAACTCCACGACCCGCTCCGAAATCTCGATGACTGGCGAAGAAGATTTACCACCAACCAATATTGCAACTGGACCGGCATTTCATGCGACATAGGCCATGACGTCATCTCCATAGACCTCGCCGGACTCAACATCTCCGGAGTCTTCCCATCCGAGTTTTGTCGGATACCCACGCTCCGAAATCTCGACATAAACAACAATCAAATCGGAGGAAAAATCACTCCATCCTCCATCTCTCCATGCTCAGGTCTCCATCATCTCAATCTTTCTACCAATCTCTTCCTCGGAAACTTGCCCGATTTTCCCGTACTTTTTCCAAACCTTATAACTCTAGATCTTTCCGTCAACAATTTCACGGGCGAGATCCCCGTCAGCTTCCTCCACAACTTACCTAAGCTCCAATTCCTCTCCGTCATGAACAACCTTTTAAACGGGACGTCCATCCCCGTTTTCCTCACTAACATGTCCGAGTTGACTCATTTACGGTTGGCACGGAATCCTTACCTTCCGAGCCGGCTACCATCTAACATCGGACGTCTTGCGAAACTGGAGGAAATGTGGGCTTCATATTCCAACCTCATTGGACAAATCCCTAAGTCCATCGAAAACCTCGTATCCCTCAAGTACTTCAACGTGTCCAATAACCAACTCTCAGGTGCGTTGCCGGACACATTCTCCAATCTAACTTCCATGCTCATATTCGACGCCTCCGCAAATTACTTGGCAGGGAAGATACCTGAAAGCTTGGCCTCCCTCCCTCTCCAAACATTGTCCATCCGATTTAATTTCCTAGAAGGCGAGATCCCGGAGATCATAGCATCAAATCCAATGCTTCAAATCCTGGATCTGTGTAGCAACAACCTCACTGGGACGGTTCCAGAGTCTTTAGGCATGAACTCGAACCTGAAAATATTCGGCGTCGTCAACAACATCTTGCATGGGCCGTTGCCTCCGAATCTGTGCGCAAAAAACAAACTCCAATACTTAGGTACGGCATATAACAGGTTTTCTGGTCGAATACCCGACTCGTACGGGGAATGTGAGTCTCTGCAAACGGTGTTGTTGCAAAAAAATGAGTTGTCAGGTCGAGTACCCAACGAGTTTTGGGGCTTAAGAGAACTTTATCGCGTTGACATCTCTCGCAACAGACTCGTAGGCTCTATCCCGGACTCTATTTCAACCGCTAAAAATCTGCAAGTGTTGTTGATATCCAACAACCAATTTTCGGGTCGGTTGCCTGATAACTTGTGTGATATTCCAGAGTTGGGGAAATTTTACGCCAATGGAAATCGATTTTTCGGAGAGTTCCCTTCGTGTATTCATAGGTTGTCAAGCATACAGGACATCCACGTGCAGGGGAATAATTTCACCGGCCAACTCCCGAAAAATATCTCGGCTTTGGGGAACCTCACCCAACTAGATTTTTCGGGGAACCAGTTTTCGGGTTTCATTCCGGGGGATATAGGAAGCGCGCCCAAGCTGACATGCCTGAACCTTTCCAACAATATGTTTGATGGGGAAATTCCGTTGGAGCTAACTAACCTCAAGTTAACCTTGTTCGACGTCTCCAGCAATCATCTCACAGGTCCAGTGCCCACTGCTTTCGATACCAAATATTTTGTATCGAGCTTAATGGGGAATCCAGGGTTGTGTAGTGTTTCTGATCTTGAACCCCTTCGTCCTTGCTCGACACCAAAACCAGTGCACGAGAAAAATAGTCACTTGGCGGTGGCAATTATATCGGGTGTGGTATTTGCATTGACAGTTTTGGTGGTTGTTTTTATGTTTGTGATGAAAACTAAGAGGTTGTTGTGTTTCGGGCGCAAACGTACTCAAACATGGAAGGTCACGACCTTTCAAAAGGTTGCACTAGATGAAAAAGACATGTTGGCCTCCTTGAAAACAGAGAATCTTATTGGGTCTGGAGCGACATGTAATGTATATCGAGTCGTTCTGAATAGCGGACTGACCGTGGCGGCGAAAAAGCTTTGGGAGGTGAAAGGGTCGGAGTCTGAGAAGGCATTTCGGGCGGAAGTGGAGACATTGGCAGGTATTAGACACTTAAACATTGTGAAGTTGTTGTTTACTTGTATAAGTGAAGATTATAGAATTTTGGTGTACGAGTACATGGAGAATCGGAGTTTAGGGGATGCTTTACATGATCGAGAGAGAAGTGGGGTAGTGTTGGATTGGCCTAAGAGGTTCGACATTGCCTTAGGAACAGCCCAAGGACTCGCTTATTTGCACCATGATTGTGTGCCTCGAGTGTTGCATAGGGATCTAAAGTCGAACAACATACTATTAGATAAGGACTTCAGACCAAGAATAGCTGATTTTGGTTTGGCCAAGATGCTTAAACAAGACGTGAACCAGACGGGTCAAGTCATGTCTCGTGTTGCTGGTTCTTACGGATACATTGCACCAGGTTTGGACAACATTCTTACTTTTAAATTGTTATTATAGGTTTCTATAAGTTTTTTAAGAGTTTTAAAATAATGTTTATACTTTTGTTTAACATTATCTTGCAGAATATGCTTACACAATGAAAGTGACGGAAAAAAGTGACGTTTATAGCTTCGGTATAGTGTTACTTGAACTAATAACAGGAAAAAGACCAAATGATTCCTCGTTTGATGAGAATAAGAATATTGTGAAGTGGGTCAAAGAAGTTACGATGCTACCTTCACAACGAGGAGAAAGAAATGTATTTACTTTAGACGATAAGAATGTCGTCGATTTGAATAAGATATTAGACTCAGTGATGGATAGAGATACCATCGAATATGGAGTGAATAATGTTTTGAATGTTGCTGTTTTATGTACTTTGGAATCGCCGAGTAGAAGACCTTCTATGAGAAAGGTTGTTGAATTGCTTAAGAATCGATAGATAAAATTGTATCTAGTTGAAGTTGAGGAGTTTATTTTTTGTATTTGAATATGGTAAGCACAAAAAAAATGGAATTGAAATGTGAAGATGGGCCGAATTTTGCCAATCGTATAATCTTCGTTAGACATTGATAAATTATAGTAACTAGTAAAAGACCATGCACCGAAGCTTACTTCTTATTTGTTATATTAAAAGAATGACATGTTTTAGTTATATTTGTTCTACAAACACATTATTTATTTAGCGGGATGTTTGGTAGTAACATACTGAAAATTTGTATTATTATTAAATTATGTAGTACAAAAATTACAAATTTTGGTAACCTCCTTATACATTACATTTGATGTTCTAGTAAGCTTTTCACTCTTTGCAAAGTAAAAAACTTCAACCTGACCTTGTTGGTAACTCTAGAAAGGGCAACATACAATTGACCATGTGTGAAAACTGGTTTCCTCAAGAATATACACACGCTTGACAAATACTGACCTTGACTTTTATTAATCGACATAGCGTACGATATCATCACCGAAAATTGTCTTCTTTGAAAACTAAAGGGTATTTTTGTATCTGACGGAGATAGACTGATTCGAGAAATGTATACCAACTCACTCGAATTTTTCCTCCCAAAACTTTCGCCTCAATCACATAATTAGCAAGTGTTGTTATTACCAATCAGATACCATTGTAGAGACCGACAGATGGATCCATATTTCGCAAAAGCATAATGGGAACACCGACATGAAGGAAAAATATAAATTAAAAATAGTAAACATTGTAAATCATAATAATGTTGTAGTCAAAGATAAATATACTAAACATTAATAACTTAAGATACTACTGAAAATTAAAAAAATATAACTTTTAATTTCAATAGATGATTTGGCAATCCAGGACACTTGATAGTATGTAAAAATTCAACCGAATGGACTGTTCAAACATATTATCTACTCAGTCGGTAACAAGAATACTATCCGAACTCAAATAAATCACATTTCATCGGTATCATGCATCGACACCATATATTCATTAATAGAATCCACTTCATCTAGAGTTGGAGCCAAAATCGCTCTTCCTTGCAAATAATTAATATCGCCGACGTGTTCATGGAACGAAGGATAGGTTGCTTGCACTAATGATTCAATAAAATTATGAGATTGAGTTATCAAGAACTCTTCTGGAATTTTAATTTCAGCCTCTCCAGCGTTCTCGTCGCCAACCGTACCATCGCCAACACCGGAGAGCCAAGTTGAAAATTCTTGTAAGATACGACAATCATTTTCATCGCCAGTATTTTGAAGCCTCATATTTTTCGTCAAACGCAACACTTTGCAAATACTCCATATTTTAGATGAATTAATCGTCGCATGAACAATATCTTGTCTCGTACCTTTAGGTATAACCGGCAAGATTTTTCGAAAATCACCTCCGAAGACAATAACCTTTCCCACAAAAGAAAGACTCTATGCTCCAGGACTGTGTACTCTCATAATATCACGGGTGCTTCGATCTAGCGCTTCAAAACAATTTCTATAGAGTTCACCATAAATGTACAATTAAATTCAATAGCAACAATGTTGAACATTAGACTTTTTATTTTTTTTAAGAATTGAAAATGTCTGCATGAGAAGAATATTTTAAACTACCTGTGCATCATAGGTGTCTCGTGCAATATAATAAGCTTTGCTTTGACGATAAGTTTGGAGAGATCAATTCTTTGTTTTATGTTGCATGTAGATTCATCAATAAGAACTAACAGAATAGAAAACTTGGAGTGAGATGTTCTACCTCCGAGCAAAAGAAGGGAAGTTATATCGCTCGAAGCAAAATTCAACACAATGTCGCCTCTCGATCGCACAGATGCCGAAAGAGTCTTTCAAACAAAAGTTTTGCAAGTACCTCCATAACCGTACAAAAAAAAAAGACTTGACCGGTCCCAGAGTACAGATCATGATAGAACGATAAGCAATCAGCTGGTCTTCATTCAATGCGCTATGTAAATTATCATGCTCCTGTTGCATCTTCAATCTATCATATGCCAACTCGTCCGCTATCAATTGGTTGTGCACATAAGAATAATCGACGCTCGTTGGATAAGGCATCGTCGAGTATTCTTTTAGTGATCTACCTTTTTTATTCATTATATTCTCTATATCGTTCAAGCAACGATTAAGAATTCCCACTTCAGTCAGATTTACGTCTGAAAAAATATAAAGCCGCCAATAAATTTGCTTCTCGTTTTAATTATTGTATGATTATGATTATGATAATAAATTTATATAATGTGGAAATAGTAGCAATTGATACCTGGATTACCCACAGCTTCACGATATTTTGAAGCAATTGATACCTGGATTACCCACAGCTTCACGATATTTTGAGAGTTGATCGACTGCTAGATATTCTTTTGACTTTTTCCAAACATCTTTCGAACTGGTAAGAGATTCGGAAGTCAACAAATTAACGAACAAACACCGAAGCATGGTTTCAGAACCCCAATAAGAAGCTTGTTCAATCGCATCAATATACTCTTTATCATCGTCGAGCAATCCACGTACGGAACATGCGTCTTTAAAGGATTTCTGACGAACTCCATTGTGCTCCAAAAGTACAATTCATAATCAACTCAAAAACAACTAAATTACATAATCTGCGATGAATCATCGGGAGAAGAAGTCGGATCACGAGGAGTAGTCGAACCACCTGCACTTGACATGGAGGGAGATCAAGCATCAGGATGCAGTCTGAGTATGAACTCGTTCCAGTAGAGCACATGTTAGCTCTTATCTTCTCTAGCTCACCCTGGTATTCAGCAGAATGCTAAGTAAAATGCAACTCTACCTAAGATCAATCATGAAAAATGCTCAAGTGAGCCCCTACACAGTATACCTTAGAAAGTCCTAATAATATTGTCCAACTCAATTGAAAATTCTCACTGGATATATAGAAATTGGTCAAGCTCAAAGTAAAACATCTTTTTAAACAACATTGAACGATACAATGCTCATATACTGAAAGAGGATAAAACACTTAAGGAAATAAACTTTGAAGTCAAGTAAAAGCACCATTACTCTGTATTATTACTATTTTAAAAGTAAGGAGGAAATTTTTTTTAAACGACTAATAAGCTGTTAAACAGTTTATTTTTAAATTTTATAAGATTTTTTTGAAAATTTTACTAAAATAATTTAAGAGCTTATAAGTTTTTAAACAACTTATAGTTATAAGAAATTATAAGCTCTTAAACTGACCGTTTATAAAATGTTTTAAAGAACTTATAATGTCCAACACATGTTATTATATTTACTAGCTACTTTTATAACAATCGTATTAGAAAAAAAATTACATTAAAAAGGTTAAAACTATAATGATAACATAATTGTAAGAATTGAATATGTTTATTTAGAAAAAAATATTCCATTTTAATATAGTAACGAATTTTATCACCCAAATATATTTATGTTTTCGATAAGTTAAACCATTATTGTATCCAAATTAATTAAGTATCCTGGTAGGTTACTTAAATTAGTGAAGTTGTCATTTATATACTCCACATATTGATAGTTTTTTAAGACAAGCTGAGTTATTTTATGGAAAAGCAACATTTCATATATTTTAGTTTTTAGAAAAAAAAAATTGTACTCATTTATAAGTTAACTTGGGTCTGCGTAGTGGAGAACACTATAAATCTAATAATCGTAAATTTAATATTATTTTATACAAGTACATATATAACATATCTATTTACCGTTAAGATTCCACGAGAGTAGTACGCACTAACGGTAGCATCTAATAGACCATTAACTTGGGATACACCTAATTCTTTATATGTGTAGTTGTGTCGACGGAAATATTACAGTTACTGTAAATAAATCTTATTATGTTATCAAAAAAATAAACAATTTGTTAGCCAATAAAATTATGTTAGTAATTAATTTTGATTCCAACCTGTCACGTGTTCTTCATTGACTTTGTAGAATCTATTGCATCCATTATAAATAAGATTAATTTGTTCACGAGTATACCTGAAGTCGTTTTTTTAATCAAACGAAACTCAGATTCCTATAAAAATCTATAATAATGTAACTTATTATTACATTACCATGTACCTATATATATACACTCTTTCCATAAAAACAAAAACACAAAACAATTGTGGTGAGTTGTTCCCCAAGTTAAAAACAAAAAACAGTTGTACGAGTTGTTGCCCAAGTTAAACACAATGACTTGTCCGAAGAAAAACCATCACCTTGATGCTATTATTGCCCCAATTCAGATCATCACTACTCTCTTGATGATGATCAACACTACAAACTCAGCCACCACCAACACCTCTCAAATCTTGGTTCGGGTCATGCAAACCCAACTCCACGACCCGCTCCGAACTCTCGGCGACTGGCGGCGAAGCTCTACCACCAACCAACATTGCAACTGGACCGGCATTTCATGTGACATAGGCCATGACGTCATCTCCATAGACCTCAACAGCCTCAACATCTCCGGAGTCTTTCCATCCGACTTTTGTCGGATCCTCACGCTCCGAAATCTCGACATGAGCAACAATCAAATCGGCGGACAAATTAATCCCGCCTCCATCTCTCCATGCTCAGGTCTCCATCATCTCAATCTTTCTACCAATCTCTTCCTCGGAAACTTGCCCGATTTTCCCCTACTTTTTCCAAACCTTATAACTCTAGATCTTTCCGCCAACAATTTCACGGGCGAGATCCCCGTCAGCTTCTTCCACAACTTACCTAATCTCCGATTCCTCTCCGTCATGAACAACCTTTTAAACGGAACATCCATCCCCGTTTTCCTCCCTAACATGTCCGAGCTGACTCACTTACGGTTGGCACGGAATCCTTACCTTCCAATCCGGATACCCTCTGATATCGGACGGCTGACGAAACTGGAGGAACTCTGGGCTTCATATTCCAACCTCATTGGAGAAATTCCCGAGTCCGTCGGAAACCTCGTATCCCTCAAATACCTCAACATGTCCAACAACCAGCTCTCAGGGGCGTTGCCGGACACATTCTCCAATCTAACGTCTTTGCTCCTATTCGACGCTTCCAGAAATAACTTGACAGGGAAGATACCCGAAAGCTTGGCCGGCCTCCATCTTGAAACCTTGGCCGTCCGATTCAATTCTCTAGGAGGCGAAATCCCAGAGATTATAGCATCCAATCCAGCGCTTCGAGTCCTGTACTTGTGTAACAACAACCTCACTGGGGTGCTTCCAGAGTCTTTAGGCATCAACTCCAACCTCATAATGTTTGGCGTCATGAGAAACGCCTTGCGGGGGCCGTTGCCCCCGAATCTGTGCGTCAAAAGCAAACTCCAAGTTATGGTTATGGCGTATAACAGGTTTTCGGGTCGAATACCCGATTTGTACGGGGAATGCGAGTCTCTGAAAACGGCGTTGTTGCAAAACAACGAGCTGACGGGCCCCGTACCCAACGGGGTTTGGGGTTTGAGTGCACTTTATTACCTTGACATCACCGGCAACAGCCTCGTGGGCTCTGTTTCGGACTCTGTTTCAACCGCCAAAAAGATGCAACTGTTGTTGATATCCAACAACCGTTTTTCAGGTCGGTTGCCGGACAAATTGTGCCATCTTCCGGAGCTGGTGAAATTTTACGCGGATGGAAATCGATTCTCTGGAGACTTCCCTTCGTGTATTCATAGGTTGTCAAGCATACAGGACATCTACGCGCAGCGGAATAATTTCACCGGCCAACTCCCGAACAATATCTCGGCTTTGGAGAGCCTCACCCAACTGGATTTTTCGGGGAATCGGTTTTCGGGTGTCATTCCGGGGGATATAGGAAGCGCGCCCAAGCTGACATGCTTGAACCTTTCAAACAATATGTTTGATGGGGAAATTCCATTGGAGTTGACTAAACTCAAGTTAACCTTGTTCGACGTTTCCAACAATCATCTCACAGGTCAAGTGCCTACTGCTTTCGATACCAAATATTTTCTTTCGAGCTTAATGGGGAATCCAGGGTTGTGCAGTGCTGCTGATCTTGAACCCCTTCGCCCTTGTTCGAAACCAAAACTAGTGCACGAGAAACAGCATAGTTACTTTGTGGTGGTAATTCTACCTGGTTTACTATTTGCATTTATAGTTATGGTGGTTATAGTTATGCTTGTGATGAATACAAAGAGGTTGATGTGTTTCGGAAGCAAACGTTCTCAAACATGGAAGGTCACAACCTTTCAAAAGGTTGCACTAGATGAAGAAAACTTGTTGGCCTCATTGACAACTGAGAATCTTATTGGATCTGGAGGGTCCGGTCGTGTATATCGAGTTGTTCTGAATAGTGGGTTGACTGTGGCGGCTAAAAAGCTTTGGGAGGTGAAAGGGTCAGAGTCAGAGAAGGCATTTCGGGCGGAAGTGGAGACATTGGCAGGTATTAGACACTTAAACATTGTGAAATTGTTGTTTACTTGTATAAGTGAAGATTACAGAATTTTGGTGTACGAGTTCATGGAGAATCGGAGTTTAGGGGATGCTTTACATGATCGAGAGGGAAATGGGGTAATGTTGGATTGGCCTAAGAGGTTCGACATTGCCTTAGGAGTAGCCCAAGGACTCGCTTATTTGCACCATGATTGTGTGCCTCGAGTGTTGCATAGGGATTTAAAGTCGAACAACATACTATTGGATGAGGACTTCAGACCAATAATAGCTGATTTTGGTTTGGCCAAGTTGTTAAAACAAGACATCAACCAGACTGATCAAGTCATGTCTCGTGTTGCTGGTTCTTACGGATACATTGCACCAGGTTTGGACATTTCTTACTTTTAGATTGTTATTATAGGTTTCTATAAGTTTTTTTAAAGAGTTTTTAAGTAATGTTTATCCTTTTGTTTAACATTATCTTGCAGAATATGCTTACACGATGAAAGTGACAGAAAAAAGTGACGTTTATAGCTTCGGTATAGTGTTACTTGAATTAATAACAGGAAAAAGGCCAAATGATTCCTCGTTTGATGAGAACAAGAATATTGTGAAGTGGGTTAAAGAAGTTACGATGCCACCTTCACAACGAGGAGAAAAAAATGTATTTGCTTTAGACGATAAGAATGGCGTCGATTTGAATAAGATATTAGACTCAACGATGAATAGAGATACCATCGAATATGAAGGAGTGAAGACTGTTTTGAATGTTGCTGTTTTATGTACTTTGGAATCGCCAAGTAGAAGACCTTCTATGAGAAAGGTTGTTGAATTGCTTAAAAAAAGAATGGTTGTTGAATTGCTTAAGAAACGATAAATAAAATTATATCTAGTTGAAGTTGAGGAGTTTATTTTTGTATTTGAAAATTCTAGGTACAAGACAAATGATGGAATTGAAATGTGAAGATGGGCCGAACATTAGAGAAGTGATTCAAGATTCTTGGCTATGCTCGTGAAAAAACATTTGGTATCAAAACTGAAAACTAAGCTGAAGAAGCACTTTTTCGTTCACTTGAAATGAGAAAGCGTTTTACCTCGCTTAAAAAACCGAGGTTACGTTGTAATTCGACCACTCGGATTATCAATCCGAGGGAGGGCTAGAGTGAGAGGTTCTCGAGTCATATCTCATGCAATCAAAGCAAAACATAAATGAAGGACAAGAAAGCAAGAAAATGGGAAATAAAGTAGCAAGTAAAAGCAAGTGAAGACAAGATATAAGAAATGATACAAAGTGAATGATTTCGTATGAGAGAGATTTTGGGATGTGTTCGTCTTTCAAGTCACACAACCATGTATCTAAGTTCGGAAAGGAGCTTTGGCATTTTCAAAGTGTAAATTATTTAAACTTCCCTAAAGAAGCCCCCAAAATGGTGGTGAATTCTCTACTAACTCGTTTTCGTTCCTTAGTTTGTTGGTATTTAGGTGTAGCAAATCGAACCATGAGAAGAAGAGTCCCGCACCACGGCGACTAATCGATTTAGTCTCCAATCGTCACTAAACCCGCCCCACGGTGGTGATTAGGATCAATTGTGGTTCAGGATATCACACTTAAAACCAAAATTAGTTCTCTCAAACATTTCCTCAAACACCTTATATACAAGTCTCACATTTCAATCTAGCCAAGTAAATCTAAGGAAATCATCACAAGGAACATATAAAGCATAGATCCAAACACATTCATTAATATCCAACACAAATCCAAGTCTCAATTACAAATCAAAGCAAAGTATAAAAAATACAAGTAAAAGTATATGAGAAATGAGGAAATCTAAAGAGGAGAAGGAATAGAAATGCTAATCGAGATGTAGATCGTGATCCTCGTCTTCGATTTTTCGATCCGTCGTCAATGGATTGAATTCTCTTGGAGAAAATGCACTTTCTCTCTCTTGTTCTTCTTCCTCTCTCTCTAAAATCCTCCCCCAATTTCTAAGTGTGTTCCAAGTTGTCTGTAGAAGCCATCCTCTCCCTTTTTATAGCTCCAAGGGTGAATTAATCGGTCTCCTCTTTCTCCCACCAAAAATTGGTTTAAATTGGTTGTGAAATGACATCTCTAGCCTCGGTCAAATCTCCGATTCTCGCCGTCAACGCATTCAAATTCAGCCAGGCCGCCGGAAAATAACACCTTCCGTGGAAAATTCAGCCATTCCGCGGATTTTGCCCTTCCTCGGAAAAATTCTTCATTCCGCGTATTCAGCCGCGAATCGTGCCGCGGAAAAACACCTCAACACCCTGAAATTCTCGGTCGCTCAACTCTTTTTGCCATTCCGCGGACATTTTCCGCGACAGCGGATTTCCGTCTCATTCGTTTCTTCCTTCTGTGCGCAGCTTTACGGTTCTTGTCATTTCTTTTTCGTCCGAACTCCGATTGCCCCGATTCAAAATTCTCCGTAAACTTGACTTCAAGATCTTTTCAACATTGTGTGTCACGACCCTAGATTCTGAAATTGTGTATATTGTACTGTGATCTACCTAGTATGAATAGTGAAGGGTAGAGTACAATTACTTAACACAATTTGAGATTCTATAAAGTAAACTTGTATTGAACTCGTAATGGGTGGAACCACTTTACAAAAACATCTACAAAATTCTAGCGAATCTTGTAGAAAGGTCACACGACCAAAAACTAAGTCTAGGTAGAACTAATCTAGCGATGAGTACTACTAAGACTAAATAGAGGGTACGACCGGAGCTTTCTAGCGAAGTCTCTCGGTCTACAATAATTCTCTCTCTAGAATATGTCTAATCAAAAGTGTAATGAATGAATTCCAACAACCCACTATTTATAGGCATCGATAAGTAGGGTTTCCGGAATTCACGCTTAATGGGCCAAGCCCATGACGGCCCAATGGAACAACCGAGCCCAAGGCATCTCGAGCGAATATTCCATTGTTCCGTACTTGATGAACGTAGCTCTACCCGCTGCCACACTAGTATGTGTTAGCGCTTCGAGCTTGTTGCATGCACAGTTAGTATACTTGGTATTTTCTTCTTTGACTTGAAATCTTCTAGCGAAGTCTTCTAGTCGTACCCGTGGCTGACTTCATTCCTTAGCAGTCATTCCCTCAGCCCCATGTCTATCTGTGCTTGCTCCGTGTCCATCAATGTGTTAGCACTGATTCAAGATCTTTATACAATAGAACTTGAACTCTCTTGTTGGTGGTGCAACAGTGAATTCGAGGACCACACTGGTATGCATAGAGCCATGTGGGTCATTCACAATTGTGCACACAGAGAACTCCATGTTGTTTGTATCGCCAAGTCCGCTAGTCCAACACTGAGTACGCTTTGCATTTCGTGGCTCCAGGAAGGGCCACTTGTATTTTCCAGTTAGCACTACTCGTACCTAGCAGACTTGTGTGAATTTAATCAATTAAAAACAAACAAACAATACATATGAAGTTACTACAAAACAATAGTGTATAGTTCAACGTAGTTCAAGCAAGAACAACATAGTTCTATGTTGAACTAGGAAGAACTACACACTAACAATCTCCCCCTTTTTGAGTCAACTTCATAAGTGGGGTTCGTAGAGCAACTCCCCCTCAAACTAGTATCAAACTCAAAAAGTAAACGTATGACAAACATGCATATCATTAAATCATGCGAGCAGTGAAGCATAGAAGATAATCAATCATACGAATAAGTAGCAGAGATAGCAAAGTAAGATAACTCAAAATGATCAAAACAGAAAAACATGAGTATCAAAGCAGGGTAGAACAGAGTTATGAAAAACAACAGAAAATAAATATTGTTTATGGGTAGGGTAGAGATAGAAAACACTTGATGTGAAGAATTTAATCTTCATTTGCTCCTTCCTCGTCTGAGTCCAGAGTGGGTGTATGTTGGCGTAGATCACGAGTGTTGTCAGGGTCAGAGAACTCTTCCTCTTCGTACTCCTGTTCTTCCTCGTCGTCCGTTGGCTCATCAATGATTCTTCTTTTGGATTTGACTGGCGCCTTGATGGCTAATTGCTTCCTGCGTTGACCCATTCCCTTCTTCTTCTCTTTGATCGGTGAAAGCCGTAGAGGCCTGTTGCAATATTCCAGACTATCCTTGAACAACTCAGGATTAAGTAAGAATGCATCTTTGCCAGCTCCTGGTCCACGTTTCATAACTCTCTTGGGATCATTTTTGTCAACAAAAGTGACTTTGGGGAACGCAGGGTCAGATACTTTGGATTTTGCAATCCCGGATTTAAGGTTCCCCGTAGAACCCCCTGTTTTCGGCTTTGCCGCAGCCCCAGAGCCCGAAGAGCCAGCTCCCTTTGCTCTTTCTTTCTTTTTCACTTCATCCACTTCCCTCACCGTACCATCACCTTCTTTCACCAAGTCACTATGCCCAAGGGCAGCTTCAGTTCTTCTTCTCTTACGCTCCGCGCGTAACACCTCTTCCTCATTCATTGGTTCATCATCATCATCCTGATCAACGTCCACCACTTCAACTTTCCGTTTTAGATTTTTCTTTTCTTTCTTATCGGCTGGACGGTCAGCAGCATTCCTTGAGGCCTCCATCTGTTCCTCAATAAGTTCATTCACAGCAGCCAAGCGTGCACGCAACACTTTCAGTGGTCCTAGATCTTCGTAGGACGACCCATCTCCCCCTAGACGGGCCGCTCTACGTGCCTTGTTATGCATATGACCACATAGCCCTGAACTCATATCAATTATATAGTTCAACCGTTCAAAGTCACGTAGAAGCGTGCTCGGCTGACACAAATAGAGCTCGTCCTCCGAAGAGTCCGCTTCATCAGACGAAGAGTCCAGTTCTTTTTGCAATAACCGCTGCGTACAACGGGAGGACTTGGAGTTGCCACGTTTTTGGTTTTGTTGTGGGAGCAGAGGAACAGCCGGACCAGCGTTGAACAGGGCACGATCGGCATCAACATTTCCAAGTCTACGCCAAGGAAGATCTTTGACCTTGCTTTTGTGCTCATACGCAGAGTCAAAGCGAAAACAAATGATTTTGGTCATTGGTGCATCAGTCTTCCTGTACCTGAAGCCTTGACTTTGGAGAATGGTACTGATTAAGTGTGGGCATGGCAGCTTGGCACTTTGAATCTGAGTATCTGTCATTTCACCGTATGACTTGATTTTGTTAAACACAACCTGTCCAAGGTCCACCTGGATGCCACGGCTAAGTTTATACATGAGATGAAGGGCATCAGCATGTAGCACACCGGTGTTGGACGTAGGGATCCAATTGTTAGCAACCACACGGTTAAGATGAGAGAAAAAATGAGTGAGCTTGGAAATGGGCGGCTGGTCCGTAGAGACAAGACCACCAGTGAGAATAAAACCCATCAGCATACTGTCAGGGTGGTTCGTAGAGGGCTCCTCCCATGTGGCTTGAATCCGCGAACGGCGGAAAAGTTTGTTGATCGTACGGGGGCTGAAATCATACTCGGTGCCGCGAAGAATCACTTTCCCGTATGACCCAGAGCCAGGGGTTCCAAACGCCCGGTCTACGTGGGCGAAAAATACACGGTGGACAAACATACTGTAATCCACGTCGAAGTTAATCGAATCAGCCAAATGCATCTCACGCATGAAAGCCTCCAGTCCACGTTTGACCCACTTACTCTGCCCATAGTAGCGTTCAGAATTTACATCCTGTCCTTGCAAAAATTCATAGCGTATGGCCGCCAGTTCTGTGTGGAAATTATCAGAGTATCCAGGCCCAACAACCCGTGTTGGCGAGGCTCTTACAATTAAATTAGAGGCAACTTTTCGTTCCTCCTCCACGAACGGCGGCGTGGAATCACGTACAACCACAGTAGTATCAGTGGTTTGATGGACGGGGGACACAGTGGGAGAGACAGTGATAACAGGGCTATCAGGAGTGGGTGTACGGGCAACGGGATGTTCAATTACTTGAGTCTGCGGTGAAAGAGCATGAGCTACAAGAGCGTTGGCTTCATCAAGCCGTTTCTGTTCCATGCGGGCTCTATGGTCAGCCGCTGCCTTATCAGATTTTTCCTTTTCCGCACGTATGCGTTGAGCATCCTCTTCCGCCTTTTTCCGTACCTCATTGGCAATACGGTCAGCCTCCTCTTGTTCTTTCTTCTTTCGTTCTTCCTCGGCTATACGTTCAGCCTCCTCCTGTTCCCTTCTTTTTCTTTCTTCCTCATCCTTCTTTCTTTGTTCTTCTTTGGCTCTACGTTCGTCCTCTTCTTGTTTCAGTTTTTCTAACCGTAGAGCCTCAAGTCTGTCTTCTTCCTCCTTTTTCTCCTTGGCTATACGTGCCAATTCTTTTTCAGCCAAAAACTTATTCCGTTTGTGTTCAGTTATAATCTTGCGTAGGTCAGATATTTGAACCCCAATGGGCTCTGCCTTGGAGAAATCCTCCTCTTCGTCGAATTGTTTTTCTAGAACGACCAGCTGGGCGTTGAGTTCAACAATTTGGGCAGCGTAAAATTCAGGAGATTCAAAGGTTGACATTGTGAGTGATGCGTGTGATGGAAGGGAGTGGCGTAGGGAGAATAGTAAAAATTCTGGGTAGATGATATGAATCTATGCGCAGAGAATAAGAACAGCTTGAAGATAGGGTTTTGCTCTCAAAAACACGTAGTGAAAGGTGTACTATGTGTTGGGTGTGAGGGGGTATTTATAGGGAAACTGTAGCGGTTCGAATTCTGTGGTCCAGACGTAGCCACGTGTACGGGATGTAGGTCAGCGTTGAGTGAGCATATAAAAATCACTGAGTGGGACGTAGCCCTATGACGAAGACGTGGAGATAGAGAATTGGTGTTATTGGGGGTATACCAGGGACGATCGTAGACCTGCAAGAGAACTCAAAAAGGAAATACGAATAACAACAGTGGGTTAGGGAAGAACAGGAAAAGATGTACAAAAATTTGTAATTGCAAAAACCCGTGAACAATAGACGGCCAAACGCAAAGGCGAGGAGTATTGGAGACATGGCCGAACGTTGACCAGGGAGACTTCATTCAACGAAGCAAATCTGCACAGGTAATATTTACAAAACGAAGCACGCACACCACGGACCCTTGTGGGTAGGACAACGAAACTTAGCACAAGGGCAGCAAAGAGTACAAAATACAAAGAGTAGCACGTGAGACAGACAGGTTATCATGAGAACTCAAAGTCATACACGTAGAGCAGGTGTAATTACACATAGACCTACACAGAAATACCCAGATTTCAAAATTCACAAAAATTGTCTTAACCAACAAAGCCTACAGGAGCGCTTCAAGGTATAACAAGCATACTTCGGTTATCTGAAGAATTCTGCAAATAAAAATGAAATACAGTTAAAGGCATAGTAAGCACACACAAGGTGAACATACGTTCCACCACACAGTGAATCAAAATCGCTGGAAAGAACATTAAGTAGAGATACTGGAGGTAGAGTGACAGTGCTTTATGGACGGTATTGCTATTTTGTCCAGTTCAATGTGTAACCACGACCATTTCTTTAGCTTTTTCAAGCATAGAGCAGGCTTATTAGTACCCAATCAGAGGGGTGTTATAGATGGTGTTTCCTTAAGTATTTTTTTGTTTTCACCATTATATGTATAAGGCCATGTCTTTTGCATTTGCCCGAAGACCAAGTCAGTCAAGACCCGATCCATCGAGGAAATCTTTAGGCCGACTTTTCCTGCTAGACATAGAGCAAACTAAGTTCACTCCAATGAATTGCTTATAGAGATATTTAAAGAACAGTATGTCCAAATACTACGTCACTTTGCAACTGTCAACTACAAACCTCACCTTGCTCTACCTCATGGTTCCATTGACAAAATAAACGGCTGTGGGTGGAGGTAGTCACTTGCGGCCTACTACCCTTCAAAACGCAGCCATGCAGAGAGAATTCCTTAGAAACAAAAATCTTTCCGAAGCAAGTGGTTTGGTGAAGAAGTCTGAGAGTTGTTTCTCGGTAGGAACATGTTCCATTACAACCTTACCCCGTTCAACCAAGTCTCGAATGAAATGATGTCGGATGTCAATGTGCTTGGTATTTGAATGTTGTACTAGATTCTGACTTATCTTTATAGCACTTTCATTGTCACAGAACAAGGTTAGTGGTGTGCTCTCGATTTGATAATCCGCAAGCATTTGTTGTAGCCATAACAGCTGGGTGCAGCAGCTACCCGCAGCCACATATTCCGACTCCGCGGTAGAGAGGGCAATGCAATTTTGTTTCTTGCTGTGCCATGAGACCAAGTTGTTTCCCAATAGGCAGCACCCACCACTAGTGCTCTTTCTTTCATCATTGTCCCCCCCCAATCAGCATCTGCGAAACCAACAAGATAAGAAGAAGTTTCTTTAGTATACCATAGGCCAAGGTTGGTAGACCCGGCAACATATCGAAGGATACGCTTTACGGCAGCAAGATGTTCTTCCTTAGGTTGTGCTTGGTAGCGGGCACAGAGGCACACACTATACATAATATCTGGTCGGGTGGCTGTGAGGTAGAGTAAGCTTCCAATGAGAGATCTGTAGGTGGAGATATCAACATCCTTGCCATTCTCTGCCTTGCTTAGCTTGTCAGTGGTAGCCATAGGAGTCTTCATATGTTTAGCATCTGCCATATCAAATTTCTTCAACATGTTGATAGCATACTTAGTTTGAGAAATGAAAATGCCATTGTGTCGTTGCGAGATCTGAAGGCCAAGAAAGTGACTTAGTTCTCCCTCCAAGCTCATTTGAAAAGATGAGGCCATTGCTTCAGTGAACTCTTTGACCAAACGGTCATGGGTGGCGCCAAACACAATGTCGTCCACATAGATTTGGGCAATAAGCATCTCAGTCTTGACAATCTTTATGAAGAGAGTAGTGTCGGCATTACCACGAGTGAAACCAAAGTTCAACAGAAACTCCGTCAAGCAGCTGTACCAAGCACGAGGTGCTTGCTTTAACCCATATAGTGCCTTGTGTAGAAGGTAGACATGGTCTGGTTTGTGGGGATCCACAAAGCCTTTGGGTTGTTCTACATAGGCCTCTTCATCCAATACTCCATTTAGAAAGGCTGCCTTGACATCCATCTGCCGTAGTGGAATATTTTTATAGCAAGCCACCGCAATAAGGAGTCTGATTGACTCTATGCGTGCCACCGGGGCAAAAGTTTCATCAAAGTCAATTCCCTCCACTTGGGTGTACCCTTGAGCAACTAAGCGTGCCTTGTTGCGCACTATTTGATTGAATTCATTTGTTTTGTTTTTATAGATCCACTTAGTGCCAATCACATTCACATTCTTGGGTCTGGGAACCAGAGACCACACTTTGTTCCGTTCGAACTCGTGTAGCTCTTCTTGCATCGCCGCAATCCAAAATTCATCATTGATGGCTTCCTTAATATTCTTGGGCTCAATTTCAGAGACAAAACTCATAATGCCCACATCGGGAGATAGGAAAGCCAAATTTGAAAGAGTGTTAGGATAGGTGGCGGGCAAGGTGGTGGTAGAGTGAGTAGATCGAGTGACTCTTTGATTTAGATCTCCTATCATTTGTCGATCCGGATGTCTCTTTCGAATGTATGCGGGTGGACCGGAGTTAGGGACCCCGGTGGAAGTAGATGCTCCAGTTGTACCCAGAACAGGGGTAGCAGAAGATTGAGCAGAATCCTCATCACCATTACCGGAGGAGGTAGAGTCACCAGAGTTGTGAGAGATAGAATTTTCAGGAGCTGGTAGGACCACTCCTTCGCCTTGGTTCACCTCCCCCTCAATCATAACATCCATCGGAGGTAGAACAGGATGTGAAACGCTTTGTGTCAAGGTAGACTTGGAAGGATGATCATGAAAATGATGTTCATCAAACTTGATATTAGTGGATTCTTGCACAGTCTTAGTTCTTAGGTTGAACACACGATAGGCATGACTGTTGAGGGCATAGCCAACAAAGATAGCTTTGTCCGACTTAGGATCAAACTTCTTCAAGGCATCACGATCATTCAAAATGTAGCAAATGCACCCATACACACGTAGATGAGCAACATTTGGTTTCTTGGAAGTTAACAACTCATATGCAGTGCATTGGGTTCCAGCACGAATGCTAATCCTATTAATCACATAGCAAGCAGCACTAAGTGCTTCAGCCCAAAACCCCTTTGCCATACCTGCAGACACCAACATCACCCTAGCCATCTCTTGCAATGTCCTGTTCTTCCTCTCCACAACACCATTTTGTTGAGGCGTCTTGGGGGCAGAGAATTCGTGATGAATTCCCTTGCGAGTGCAATACTCAACAAAAACATTATTTTGAAACTCTCCACCATGATCACTTCGAATTCGTTGGATTCTCTTGGCATGGGTAGTACGGATTTTCCGAGCAAGAGATCGAAAATTTTCAAATGCCTCATCCTTCGTACCAAGAAAATTCACCCAGGTAAACCTAGAGTAATCATCAACAATAACAAGTGTATACCACTTGTTCCCAAGACTTTGAACCTCCATAGGACCCATAAGATCCATATGTAATAGCTCGAAACACTCAGTAGTGCGGGTAAGGGTAGAGAGAGCAGGGTGTGGAGACCTTGTTTGCTTTCCCATGAGACAGTCTCCACACACTCTTTTATCAAGCTTGGGCAAGCTCTCTATGCCTCTCACTGCTTTTATTTGAATTAACTTCTCAAGATTTCGAAGGCTAGTATGTCCAAGCCTTTGATGCCAGATATCTAAATCGTCATGGGTAGAGACATTAAGACAAGATTCACTGATGGCATAGCAGTTGTTCTTTGCTCTGGCAGCAGTGAGAATGCATTCCCCCTTTACGTTGTATACTTCACAACTTTCCTTGTTGAACTTCACATTTAGTTCATCATCGCACAATTGGCTTATGCTGATAAGGTTAGCACAAAGACCATCTACAAGCAAAACGTTCTTTAGTGCAGGTAGACCTTTTACATTTAGAGTACCACTGCCCATTATACTTCCCTTTGCTCCCCCTCCATAGGTAACGGGACCCCCAGAGTGTGGAACAAAATCAATAAGAGAGTCTTTGGTGCCGGTCATGTGTCGGGAGCACCCACTATCAAAATACCATGTCTCTTTTGTAGTGCCCTTAGCCACAGTGAATGCAACATTGCATTTTACTTCTTCTTCCCTCCTTCTCCAAACTTGTTTATTCTTTGTTGTCACTGGTGTGGGAAGAGCTGCTTTGACTTTCCACACTAGTTTAGCTTGACTATGGATAGGTTTCAAGATTGGTCTCCAAACTTGTCTCAACCTCACACCGTGCATATTTAAGTTATCAATACGCTTGTAGCAGAAAGGTTTGATATGTCCCTTCTTCCCACAATAATCACACACGTAGACTTTCTTATAATGGACAAGAGCATTTTTCTTCCTCTGAGTGGTAGAGCCGGACGACCCAGCTTTAGTAGAAGACGTAGAGGTAGGTTTCGATGTCTTGGATCGATTCGAGACATTTCGAGTGAAATTTTTCTTGTTGTAGGTAGACTCTGAGCTAATTATAGGTGTCAACGTGGACATAGAAGCAATTTTGATTTGAGGATTCGTAGTAATGCGTTTGAGAATTTTCACATTCGAGGTAGAGGCCAAGTTTCCTTTGGATGTTCGAGCATCCTCCGGCTTAGCCATATTAGATTCAATGATAATTTTGTCAATACCACGCACAAATTTAGGACAAGTATTAAGAGAATCGGAGTAAACGGAATCAAAGGTTTCCTTAAAGCCAAGGCCAAAATGCTTGGTGTTCACACAGTTCAACATAGAGTCAAGTTTAGAAGTGCCAGAGTTAAGCTTTTTAAACAGACAATTTGCAACATCCAATTTGTCCTTTGCTTGATAAAGCTCCTTGGTGCGCATAGCATAGCCTTCCTCCATCTTGGCTAGAGAATCTCTGAGAAAGTCCTTCTCGGAGTCTTCCTTGTTGACAATAGCCTCCAGCTCCTTCACCTTCTTCAACGCCCTCTCCAGCTCCAGCATCACAACATCAAAGTCCTTCTTGTTCACCTTCTCAGCAGAGGGGGTAGAGGTGGTAACCTTCCCAGTCATACCTGCAATCACAGAGGCATAGCAAAAAATATTTTCATGAGTGGCCAAGTCAGCTTGGTCTACCTCATACTCTTCATCACTCTCACTGTCAATAGCACATAAGAGTGCATTCACATTATTTGTCTCCACCATCTTTCCCTGCTCTTCCTCAGACGAGTACAAAGAGTCATCTCCATCAAATACCAAGTAGCTAACATCCATATTATTTTTCCGGTGTAGATTTGGGCACTCATTCTTCACATGACCCATCCCTTTGCACTCAAAGCACTTGATCTTAGACATGTCCTTGCCAGGGGTGCTGGCAACAAACCTACGGTTGGGGCTATACCCTTTAGAGCCAGCAGCAGGTGGAGTAGAGTAGGAATTTCCAGGGCTCCTTTGGTTACGGAATTGTTTGAACCTTCTCTTCCTCTTGATGTCTTGGCGGACCAAGTAGCTAACCGAGTCTTGGAGAGCAGCAAACTTATCGGGATTGGGAGAGTTGAGAAGAGAAAGAGCTTCACTCTCATCGTCGGAGTCCTCAGCTAGAAAAGCATTCTGATCGGTAGACTGAGAGAGATATGTAGCTCCTGTGTTGTTCGAGGTAGAGCTGGAGCCGCTCTGAGTGATAGCAAGTGCCTTCATTGAGTTTTCAAATGGAGTCATGGAGTAGGACTTGTCCTTCAACTTTAGATTCAACTCATAGTTCTTTAAGTGACTCATAATCTCGTTGTAGTCCCCAGAGAGACCAAGCTTGGTATCTTCCATAGTTGTCACTTTGACAGAGAACTTCTCTGTTACACCTCGAAGAACTTTAGTACAAATGAGTGGTGGGGGTATGGGATCTCCAAGTTCTTGGCATTCGCTGACGATAGCCATAATTTTGTTAAAGAAAGAGTCAAGGTCCTCATCTTCTCTCATCTCGAGTTTGTGGAAGGTAGTAGTAAGTCCTCTTAGCTTAGACCTTTTGATACTCTCACTTCCTTCGCACATTCTTTCCAATGTGTCCCACACATGCTTAGCAGATACAAGGTGCCTCACGACCGAAAACATATGAACGTCGATGAGATCGGTGATAATGTGGATGGCCTTCGAATTGAAAGTAGCGGCTTCATGTTCGGCAGTAGTCCACGTAGTTTCTTCCTTGATGCGCACATCACCATCTTCATCGGTGTAGGTTGGCGGACTCCATCCGTGTAGAACCGCAGCCCACACACGTAAGTCTACGTTCTTCAGCTTCAACCTTGTCTTGCTCTTCCAGTAGGAGTAGTTTGTCGAGTTGAGAATGACGGGTTTGAGGACGGTAAACGACTCCATGATAGAATCTCTTCCTAGGATCACACCGAAAGGGGTGAACTCGCTCTGATACCAATTGAAATTGTGTATATTGTACTGTGATCTACCTAGTATGAATAGTGAAGGGTAGAGTACAATTACTTAACACAATTTGAGATTCTATAAAGTAAACTTGTATTGAACTCGTAATGGGTGGAACCACTTTACAAAAACATCTACAAAATTCTAGCGAATCTTGTAGAAAGGTCACACGACCAAAAACTAAGTCTAGGTAGAACTAATCTAGCGATGAGTACTACTAAGACTAAATAGAGGGTACGACCGGAGCTTTCTAGCGAAGTCTCTCGGTCTACAATAATTCTCTCTCTAGAATATGTCTAATCAAAAGTGTAATGAATGAATTCCAACAACCCACTATTTATAGGCATCGATAAGTAGGGTTTCCGGAATTCACGCTTAATGGGCCAAGCCCATGACGGCCCAATGGAACAACCGAGCCCAAGGCATCTCGAGCGAATATTCCATTGTTCCGTACTTGATGAACGTAGCTCTACCCGCTGCCACACTAGCATGTGTTAGCGCTTCGAGCTTGTTGCATGCACAGTTAGTATACTTGGTATTTTCTTCTTTGACTTGAAATCTTCTAGCGAAGTCTTCTAGTCGTACCCGTGGCTGACTTCATTCCTTAGCAGTCATTCCCTCAGCCCCATGTCTATCTGTGCTTGCTCCGTGTCCATCAATGTGTTAGCACTGATTCAAGATCTTTATACAATAGAACTTGAACTCTCTTGTTGGTGGTGCAACAGTGAATTCGAGGACCACACTGGTATGCATAGAGCCATGTGGGTCATTCACAATTGTGCACACAGAGAACTCCATGTTGTTTGTATCGCCAAGTCCGCTAGTCCAACACTGAGTACGCTTTGCATTTCGTGGCTCCAGGAAGGGCCACTTGTATTTTCCAGTTAGCACTACTCGTACCTAGCAGACTTGTGTGAATTTAATCAATTAAAAACAAACAAACAATACATATGAAGTTACTACAAAACAATAGTGTATAGTTCAACGTAGTTCAAGCAAGAACAACATAGTTCTATGTTGAACTAGGAAGAACTACACACTAACAGATTCCGAAGGAGCTAAATCAGTTTATTGCCCAAAGTCGCTGAACTTTCCAGCTCGGTTCATCGTCCCATTTTTGCTCCGTTTTTCCTACATTTTGGCATGAAAAATCGACTACTCCACACATAAGCTCCGTTATAGCAATAATAAGCAATCTCTCATTAATAATACACATATTTACACAAAAGTGAACACGAACGAACCCTAAAAACATACTAAAAACGAGCATAAAATCGGCACTTCATAAGCTAAGTTAATTTGTCCAAGCAGCAGGTACTTACTTAACTTGTGTGTTGATTCATTCTAAGAACTTATTTATTACTATTTCTTATATTAGATCGATAATTCCTCACTCGGTTTAGGTTATTCTATTGCTATGCACTGCGTCATTTTGGTGTATTATTAGGCTACTCTATTTTACTTAGAGAGTTCGTCGATAGAAGCTGGTGATTTTTGCCGAATTACCTTTGTCGAGAAGATGTAAGCCTAACCGCATTTCTGGACAAATATGGTGCCAAAACAGTTGTAGATTCTGCAAGTTTGAGACGAAAGAAGTATCATATCATACACTTACATGTTGCCTCATAAATCACTTACATTGCTATCAAAACTCATAATTAAAATCAAGCATATATTTTTGAATCGCTCAAATCAACAACTCATGGTCCAAATTCAACACATTTCAATTACAACTGCAAATGGGAATACAAAACAAAAACACATAAAATTCAACACATTTCAACTACAAATATTTTTTTACTATCCTTTCTTAAGCAATTCAACCACCTTTCTCATGGAAGGCCTTTGAATTGGCGAATGAACAGTACATAAAAGAGCAACATTTAAAATTGTCTTCACTTTCTCATAGTCGATTGTATTCGAATCCATTCTGGAGTCTATTATTTGATTCAAATTTCCAATGCTTTTATTGTTCAAAGATTCGTTTTTTCTTCCTCGTTGTGAAGATGGAATTAATGTAATCTCCTTCACCCACTTGACAATGTTTTTATTCTCATCAAACGATGAGTCATTTGGTCTCTTCCCGGTAATTAATTCAAGCAACATTATACCGAAGCTATAAACATCACTTTTTTCTGTGATTTTCATTGTGTAAGCATATTCTGCAAGATATTAGTCAAAAATAAGAAAAAATCAGGGTTAAATACTTGGTAACGCAAATCTTAACATAAAAATATAATAAGAATCTAAAGGGTAAGAGTGTCTCAAACCTGGTGCAATGTATCCGTACGAACCAGCAACACAAGACATTACCTGATCGGTTTGGTCCACATCTTGCTTAAACATTTTAGCTAAGCCAAAATCAGCTATTTTTGGTCTTAGCTCCTCATCCAGTAGAATGTTGTTTGACTTCAAATCCCTATGCATAATTGGAGGCACACAATCATGGTGTAAATATGCAAGTCCTTCGGCGGTTCCTATAGCAATGTTGAACCTTGTAGGCCAATCCAGCATTACCCTGCTTCTCTCATGATCATGTAAATTATCCCCTAAACTCCGATTCTCCATGTACTCGTACACTAAAATCATATGATCCTCACTTATACAAGTAAACAACAACTTCACAATGTTCAAATGCCTAATTCCTCTCAATGTCTCCATCTCCGCCTGAAATTCCTTCTTCGACTTTGACCCTTTCACCTCCCAAAGCTTCTTAGCTGCAATGACTTGTCCGCTATTTAGAACGACTCGATATACATTACCGGAACCTCCTGATCCGATAAGATTCTCGGCTTTCAATGAGGGCAACAAGTCTTCTTCATCAAGTGAGACCTTTTGAAAGGTTGTCACCTTCCATGTTTGAGTACGGTTGCGTCCGAAACACATCAACTTCTTGGCATTCATAACTATAACCAACATAGCTATCAATGCAACTCCACCCGACAAAGTTCCCACCAATAAGTTAAATCTTATTTTGCTATGCACATGTTTTGATGATGAACAGGGGCGAAGCGGTTCAAGATCAGCAGTATCACTACACAACCCTGGGTTCCCCACTAAGCCCGAGACAAAAGTTTCGGTATCAAAACCGGCAGGCACTTGTCCTGTGAGCTGATTATTGGAAACGTCGAACAAGGTTAACTTGAGCTTTGTCAATTCCCACGGAATTTCCCCAGCAAACATATTGTTTGAAAGGTTCAAGTATGTTAACCTCGGCACGCTTCCAAGATCCCTCGGAATGATACCCGAAAACTGATTCCCCGATAAACCCAGTTGCGTTAGATTCCCCAAACCCGAGAAATTAATTGGGAGTTGGCCGGTGAAATTATTCCCCGGCACGAGGATATCTTGTATGTTGGATAACCTATGAATACATGAAGGAAACTCTCCGAAAAATCGGTTTCCACCCGCGGAAAATCTCACCATCTGGGTAAGATCACATAATTTCTCTGGCAACACACCCGAAAATCTGTTGTTTGGTATCAACAGCAGTTGTAGCTTTTTTGCGGTGGAAATAGAGGAGGGAATTGATCCTGTAAACTTATTTACAGAGATGTCAAAGGTATTAAGTTCGCTTAATCCCCACAACCTGGTGGGTACATTCCCTGACAACTCATTGATTTGCATGAGCAAAAAATTCAACGTGTCGCATTGACCGTACGAATCGGGTATTTGACCCGAAAACCTGTTTTTGGACACGTATATTGATCGGAGTTTTCTTTTGGCGCATAAATTTGGAGGCAGCGGGCCTTCCAGGTTGTTCTTGTTGACATCCAATACTAATAGGTTCGAATTCATGCCTAAAGACTGCGGAAGCGTACCGTTGAGTTTGTTGCCACATAATAACAGCTTCTGAAGCCGTGGATTGGATGCTATCATCTCTGGGATCTTACCTTCTAATAAATTCAGTTGGAAGGCCAAGGTTTCGACAGGGAGAGAGGCCAAGCTTTCGGGGATCCTCCCCGTCAATTTATTTCTGGAAGCGTCAAATTTGAGCATGGAAGTTAGATTGGAGAATGTATCTGGCAACACACCTGATAGTTGGTTTATGGACACGTTGAGTTTCTTGATGGATACGAGGCTTCCGATGGACTCGGGGATCTCTCCAATGAGGTTGGAAGATTGGGCCCACAGTTCCTCCAGTTTCGTGAGCCGTCCGATGTCAGAGGGTAGCCGGCTCGGAAGGTAAGGATTAATAGCCAATAGTAAATGAGTCAACTCGGGCATGTTAGTGAGGAAAGCGGGGATGCACGTCCCGTTTAGAAGGTTGTTCATGACAGACAGATATTGGAGCTTAGGTAAGTTGTGGAAGAAGCTGACAGGAATCTCGCCCGAGAAAGTGTTGGCGGAAAGATCTAATGTTGTGAGGTTGGGAAAAAGCAGGGGAAAATCGGGCAAGTTTCTGAGGAAGAGATTGGTAGAAATATTGAGATGATGGAGACGGGAGCATGGAGAGATGGAGGATGGAGTGATTTGTCCGCCGATTTGATTTCTGCTTAGGCTGAGATTCCGGAGCGTGGGAATCCAGCAAAACTCGGATGGGAAGACTCCGGTGATGTTGAGACCGGTGAGGTCTATGGAGATGACGTAGTCGTGGCCTACGTCGCATGAAATGCCGGTCCAGTTGCATTGATTGGTCGAGTTTCGCCAGTCGTCCAGATTTCGGAGTGGGTCGTGGAGTTGGGTTTGCATGACCCGAAGCAAGATTTTGGAAGTGTTGGCTGAGTTTGTAGTGTTGATCATCATCAAAGTGATCATCAGAATTGGGACAATAATATTAGGCGGCTGAATTTTCTTCCAATAAGAATAAGTCATTGCGTTTAAATTTGGAAGCAACTCACACAAATGCCTTTTCAGGAAAAGGGTATATAGAGTACTATATGTGTGTGTCCTTGAAAACTCATGCATATATTTTGTGTAGTGTTTTGGAGGAACGAGAGAGTGATTAAGTAAGCAAATATGAATCTGACTTTCATTTGATTAAAATAACAATCCAGGTATACTCGTGAAGAGATTCTTTTTGTCCATAGATAATCTTATTTGATTTGAATACAACAATAAATTAAGGTCAACGAAGAACATGTGACAGAATAATTAGAATTAAATTTAAATATTATTGGCTAACACATACTCTCTCCCCTCCCACAAAAGACGTAATCTGTTTACACTTTTTCACAATAGTTGATACACCCAAAAAAGAAATAAACATTCTAATTTTTTAACTTTAAAATACTATTTAAACTTCACTCACAACTACTTTGTTTTTCAACCTAAAAATACATTTTTACACTTTACTTTTTAATAAAAAAATTATCTCTGTACCCACAAAAGTATTAGATGTATTGTGATTTAGAGTGAGTATTTAAAGTCTAAGTTGTGTATTTTCTATGTTTAACTAGGTTATCAATTTAAGTTGAATCTAGATGAACTAAAATGAATTGAATGAATATCAGTTGAACTGAATGAGTATATATGAACTGAAGTGCTATGAAATTAAATTTAATTAATTACAATTTTAAAATATTGAAATATTAATAATAATAATAAATTAGTATTTTTTGTGTTATAAAATTTTCAATTTTTCTATGATATAAAAATAATAAAATACAATATATATATATATATATATATATATATATATATATTTCAATTTTAATATTTTTAACATGTGAACCAATTATAAAGAAATACTCTCTCTTTCCTCTCATTATAGTGGGGTGTCCCATAGTTGATACACTAAAAAAAAAATATATTCTTAATTTTTCATTTTAAAATATAATTTATTCATATTTTATTCATCTACTTTTTAAACTCTATTCATAACTAGTTTATTTTTCAATTTAAAAATACATTAAATTATTTAATTTTTAGTCAAAAAGTCAAAAAAAACAACATTTTTCTTATATTGTATGTTTTGTGGAAGGGAGAGAGTACTATTGTACTATGTTGTAAATCTACACAAATAAAATAAATATATTTATACCTTAGTTTATATACAAATATATTTTATTAGAGATAAAAATTTTATTGGTCCCCTAAATGTTGCCTTTTTTCGATTTAGTCCCACAGACATACGCGTTTTCAATTTAGTCCCAAACAAGTCGAATTGAGTTTCAATTTAGTCCTTTTTCGCCGGAAAATTCAATTTTGGCCGGAATGTGACCACGTGACGCGCACGTGATCGGAGGAGCTACACGTGTCAGCTCATCAATGGCTATCTGATTTAAAAAAAAAAAATCAAAATACATTACCTGAATACAACAATACTTCAATATTTGTATTTAAAAAAATCAAAATACGGACCAAATACGATACATATACCATACCTCAGTAAATACGTGACTTAAAAAAATTAAAAAAAAAAAAAGACAATAAAGGAGGGCAGTAAAATCGCGATTCTTACAGAAAACCCTAAACTCATTCACTGCATATACATTTACCGAAGATGAAGACATGAACCCTAAATCCCCAAATTGATAAGAACCCTAAATCCCCAATTCACATAACATCAAATACGCATAATTGAAGACCGTCGAAGAACCTTAGCTCTGCTTTCACCTGAGGAAGATGGTTCATGTTCGAGCGAGGAAAAAGGGGGCAAAAGATACGGGCTTGCCAAAATATGGTATGTTTAACATCCTTAAAGAATTTTAGATAGCATTTTCAATCATTTCTTGGTATGCTTTTGTGCTTCATTTTCTGAGTTTTTTTGTTAATTTTTTTTTCAGACAAAAATAGTAAACTCATCTCTATTGTTGTTCATACTGGGGGAACCTTCACAAATTCTTCAAGTACTGAGTATGTTGGGGGTAAGATTGTTAACCTTGATTGGTGCAATGTTGATGAGGTGAGCTTGTTTGATTTCAATCTGTACACTGGAGTGAAGTTTGGGGCTGATGAGTGTATGAGGTATTACTTAAAATTGAAGGATAGCCATAACTACAAGTTGCTTATAGATGATGCTGATGTTAGAAATTGGGCTTCTACTTTCCTGGATGTTAGAGAAATGCATGTGTTTGGTGAGGAAGTTGTGGATGATGATGATTCTGAAGACTCTGATTATGTTTATAAATCAGACCCTAATGATAGTGATGATGATATATATGATGAGGAGGTTGATTGCTCTGAGGAGGACTCTGAAGAGGACTCTGATTATGAGTTAGAATCTGAAGATGAGAAAGTGGATGATGATTTGTTTGATGATGAGATTGAGGAGGTTGAGGATGAGTATGAAGCCATCAATGCTGAGAATATAATACCTGATCCAGTTGCAGTTGAAGTAGGTGATCCAGTTGCAGTTAAAGCTCCTGAGCCAGTTACAGTTGAAGCTCCTAATCATCATGAAGGATTAACTGACATTCCAGTAGTTGGTACATCTACACCACTAGCAGAAGATGAAGCAACTTCCATTCCAGTAGATGAAGTAGGTGATGTTGACATGGATGGTTTTTTTGAGGATTGGGGCTACTCAGAAGGCAGTGGTGGTTCAACTGGTGATGAGGAATTTCAGACAAATGAGCAGACAAATGAGGAGTTTCAGACAAATGAATATGTTCAAACAAATGTGGAAGAGCAAAATAGTGACAGTGATGATTTAATTAGTGAAGATGATGTAGTTGAAGTACCTGACCTTTTTGATGAAAGGAGATTTTCAGAGGAAGATGAAGGAGAGGAAGAGCAATTTCCATGTTTCAATCCCAGCACCATATACAAGCCAGAGTTTGTGCTAACTCAGGTGTACTCAACTAAACAAGAGTGTAAGTTGGCTGTGCAGTCAGATGCTATAAACCAGAGGAGGAATATTAGATTCACTAAGAATGATGGCAGGAGACTGTATGCAAAGTGTGAAGATGATCAATGTAAGTGGATGGTCATTGCTTTAAAGATGAGGGATCAAGCATCATGGCAGATTAGGAAACTGATTGACAAACACACTTGTGTTCCAAGCCATAAAGTCAAATGCATGACATCTACATGGCTCAGTGAGAGATTCTTTCAAAGGTTCCAGTCAGATGGAGGGAGGTCAGTGAAAGGTTTTATGGAGGATGCAATGCATGATACAAGGTGTGAAGTTTCAAAGACATAGGCTTACAAAGCAAAGCACAAAGCATTGTCAAAGATTGAAGGTGATCCTGATGCCCAATATTCAAAATTATGGGCATATGCAGAGGAGTTGAGGAAAACCAATCCTGGATCCACTGTTCTTGTAGGGACTGAGGTTGATAATGGGGTGACCATGTTCCAGAGCTACTATTGCTGTTTCAGTGCTTTGAAACAAGGATTTAAGAGAGGCTGCAGGAAGATTCTTGGAGTGGATGGTTGTTGGCTCAAGGGTAAACATGGTGGTCAGTTGTTGACTGCAGTTGGGGTGGATGCCAACAATAACCCTTTCCCTGTGGCATTTGCTGTGGTTGAGAGAGAGAACCAAGAAGCTTGGGAGTGGTTCTTGTCTGTTTTAAAAACTGACTTGGATATTAATGCCTCTGATTTCTGTTTCATGTCAGATAAACAGAAAGGCCTCATAAAAGCCATGGAGACAATATTCCCTGGGGTTGAACACAGGTTTTGTGTAAGGCATTTGCACAACAACCTAAAGCTTGCTGGTTTCAGAGGCATTAAATTCCAAAGGCTTTTGCAGAAGGCATCCTATAGTACTACAGAGGGTCAATTCAAGTCAGCAATGGAAGAAATGAAGAAGGAAAGTGAAGGTTGTTGGCAGTGGTTTCAGAACAAGCCTCCAAATCAGTGGTGTAAGGCATTCTTTCAAGAAAAATCCAAATGTGACATGCTCTTGAACAATGTGTGTGAGACTTTTAATTCAAATATTGTTGAAGCAAGAGATAAGCCTATCATTACCATGCTTGAGTGGATCAGAGAGAGCTTAATGGTGAGGCTCCAGAAGAAAAGGGACACTGCATTGAAGAAGTGGACAAGAAGATTGTGTCCAAAGATTGAGAAAATTATGAATAAGAACACTGAAGCCATAAGTGACTGTAGAGCCCTCAAATGCAATGAGACTAATTACCAGATTACTTGTTTTTCTGGAGGGCAGTTCACAGTGGATCTGAAAAAGCTGACTTGCTCATGTAGAAGTTGGCAACTCAGTGGGATCCCATGCACTCACTCCATCTGTGCAATGATAAGACAGAAGCTAGACCCCATTGACTATGTTCACCCATTTTACCATGTGGAGACTTACAACCTTACCTATGCAGAGCCAATTTATGGAATGAGCTATGATGTGTTGTGGGGAGACTCTATGTATATTCCTCCATTGCCACCCAAGTTTGGAGAAAGGGTGAAAAGAGGGAGAAAGCAAAAGAAGAGGAGATTGGAGCCATTTGAAGCTGTGAAGAAAGGCAGTGGTGTGTTGCAGAAGATGAAAAAACAATGCAACCCATATAAGTGCAGGAAATGTGGATTGGTTGGTCACAATGCATTTACCTGTGGCAGGAAACCAACAGAGAGCACAAGCACATCCAAAGGAAAGAATAAGGCTGTTGTGAGTGACACAGGGGCAGTTGGAGCTGATATTGGAGCTGATGTTGGGGCTGTTGGAGCTGATGCTGGAATGACTGTAAGTGTGATATTCATGTTTCTTGTTTTAGGATTGTTAATGGCAAATAATATTTATGTTTCATTTTTCAGATGGCTCCACCAAGATATAGACCATTTGAGGATTCAACTCATCAGTTTGAAGATGTGGGCACTCAGCATAGTCAAGTCAATGTGGAAGCTCATACTCAACCAAAGGTGGCAGGCCCTACAATGCACCAGCAACTTGTGATGGGGAGAAAAAGAAGCAAAAAGTGACTGGAGTTTTGTGTTGTTCATCTTGAATCCTATTATGGATCTTTTGTAGTTATGTGACAATTCAAACTTAAAACTGATCTAGAATCCTTATGTGGATCTTTTGTAGTTAATTGACAGTTGAAACTTGAAACTGATCTTCTGTAGTTATGTGCTTTGGCAGTTGAATCAAATGAAATGCGCACAATTGAAAAGTGCTTTTTGGTTATCAAATGTACTTTTGTTCAGTTTTATTCATGTCCATTTTACATGTTGAAATGCAATAACAGAGGGGCAATCATTAATAAACCAACAACTCCATAAAGATTTTTGAATCCAATTACATCACAAATAAGTACCAATCCTACTTCAATACACATACATACACAGCCACATGAACAACAAACAACAAAAAAAACATTTTATAAACACTACGAGCAAACTTCAAATTCTGCTCCTTTAACTTCAAATTCTGCTCTTTCAACTTCAAGTTCTTCTCTTTGAATCGATTTATCTCAAGCATCATCACTTTGTTCTCAACCTCCACCTCTTCACAGTTGCTATTTGATGGTTGTAGTTCATTTAATCGTCTCAGCAAGCCCGGAATAATCTGCTTTGACCTCTCACACATTGGAGGATCAATCCACCTAAAAAAATCGCACTGCCCATGATTCTACAAAAATCGCACTGCCCATGAGAAATTCAATGCCAAAAAAAAAATGAATTGTTCACTGAGATTTATGTTCTTACCGGGTATTTCCCACATCCTACAAATCGACGACCAGGATTCGATTTCTTCCACGATGTAGCTCTTGAAGCAATCCTCTGACAAAAGCAATTTATTTGTTCGGAATTTCCACTGGAATTCGACATACTCAAACTAGCTGGATTAGGGTTAGGAGTGCACAAAATATGTAACTTTCAGAACTACGGGTGTAGGAATTATATGAATTTGTGTGAGAATTATATGAATTTGTGTTGAAGTGAGGATTCAAAGAATTAGGGTTCTTTTGAATTGGGGGAAATGAGAAGAGATGAATCGAATCGCGATTTTTAAAGGTATTTTTGCTTTCTTTTTTTATTTCCGTATATGCATCGTATTTGGTCCGTATTTTGATTTTTTTTAAATACAAATATTGAAGTATTCCCGTATTCAGGTAATGTATTTTGATTTTTTTTTTTAAATCAGATAGCCATTGATGAGCTGACACGTGTAGCTCCTCCGATCACGTGCGCGTCACGTGGTCACATTCCGGCCAAAATTGAATTTTCCGTCGAAAAAGGACTAAATTGAAACTCAATTCGACTTGTTTGGGACTAAATTGAAAACGCGTATGTCTGTGGGACTAAATCGAAAAAAGGCAACATTTAGGGGACCAATAAAATTTTTATCTCTATTTTATTATATTTTACAAAATTAAGATGGTATATATAAAGGAGAAAAAAATTAGTCTTATAAAAATAAGTCATTTTCAATTTATCTCTGAGTCACAATCCTCACTAAATTGCCAAAATGTCAATCTAATTTAACACTACTTATTTACTTAAACATACAATTAACAAGAAAAACTTTAATTAATTTTATACTCAATTAATCAAAACACAATATTAATCCAAATTAAACACATAAACATGTACTTTCTCCTTCCCAAGTCCAATTCCATTGTCAAGAGTTGTTAGAATACTTGTTGAATTTGAGAAACGTAAGGTCCAAGGTTCGAACTAGAGACATTACAATTGACCATTTTTTATACATACATACACTAGTCCTATTTCTCAATTTTACAATATAGGTGTCTTTATTTTGAGTTTTTATTTTATTTTTTTATTCGTGGCATAGAAGTGAGAGCGCGCGGTTCGGTTTGTTTAATTGATCGAGCATAACAAGAGCCGCGAGTTTTCGCAAGGTTACTAGTTTTCATGAATTAAGATCATGTGAAAATTGTCGTATAATTAATTAGATCATAAATAAGTACACGATTATGAGGAGGATCCGATGATTAATTGATCATGTGTTTTTCATGTGTTTTCACTAGAGACACGCTTTTAAGACGACCATCGGTTTTGTCGACATACGGTGTCATCGTGAATGTTAAACGACGAACGTTAGCAATGCCCACCACCGATCGATCGCAATAAAAACTCTCGCGGATGTTTAGGTTCGGATGTCGACGCCTGTCATCACATTTTTGTAACCTTCTTCGACGCAACGTACACCTCATTCCTTGCAACATCAGTGATTTTCCTTTAGCATTTTTAGAAGAAAAATATATACAAAGTTTATATTGGTCACCAAAACATTATATATATAACAAAGCTAATTTAGGAAAAAAATAAACCAAGAAGAGTAACAAAGCCTAAAAAATATTGACAAATATTGAAATTACGCCTTCAGCGTAGGATACCAATTTTTCGTGAAATTGGTCTTGAACTCACAGACAGCAGCTTCCGTCAAAGTAAAACACTTCACACAATTTGTAGAATAAAAGTGAAGACAAAGTTATGTAATAGTTTCCATTTCATTGATCACAAAACTTAAACTATTACAATTGTAGAGTATGGTAGGCAAAACGTTTACAAGAAGTTTCCCGAGTGTCGCAACAACTCCCACTAACTTGCAAACTAGCACACGAGTACCTAAAGCTAAATCACCTAGCTCTAATCTTGGCACACGGCGCAAAAGCTACTACACAAACTCGAAGCTCGACTACGATTCTAAAAATCAGATTTCGTTCTCTCAAAATCGTCAAATGGTGAAATCGAAATCCATGGGTTTATATAGGCAGCCCGCACATGTGAGGTGATGACGTGGCACGTTCTCATTCGTCGCATGCTTGGCCTATGTCACTTTTCATAGATGACATCATCATTGTAGAACTTGGATTCTTGAATCTTGGAATCTTGAATCTTCGATTCTTGAATCTTCGAATCTTGAATCTTCAATTTCAAAATCAAACTTCAATTTCAATCTTGACTCCATCGATCTCAATTCTTCATCTTCAATTTCTTGTGAAAAACTCTAAGTGTTGAAGTCTCAGAATTTCATCGTCTTCATGGTCGTCGATATTGTTGAAGTTACAAACTTGGAACAAATCTTCATTTCCTCGAACTGAGTACCTGGTGAAAGAAATCACGTTGTAATTACTTAGTCTTAAAATCAACACATAAAAACAAGAGTTATGAAAAACGTCACTAGGAACCAAAACCGGCGACTCCTGTCGCCGGATTTATGTACGCCACAAAACCAGCGACTCCAGTCGCTGGAATTTTTTCCATGCACCAAAATCGGCGACTGGAGTCGCCGTTTCTCCAACACTCCAAAAAGACTTAGTCGCTGGAATTATGTCATGACATAAAAACAAAACCAGCGACCCGTGTCGCCGTTTCCATGCCACAGCCCTTAGCACCAAAACCGGCGACTGGAGTCGCCGTTTACGCACACTCCAAAAGCGGCGACTCTGGTCGCCGTTTCCTTGTCACATGGCATTGCACCAAAAACGGCGACTGGAGTCGCCGTTTTCCTCGCATCACCAAAAGCGGCGACTGCTGTCGCCGTTTTCTTGCCTCTTCATCCTTGCACCAAAAGCGGCGACTCTGGTCGCCGTTTTCACGTTAATCCAAAAGTGGAGACTCAAGTATCCATTTCCATGCGCAAGGTAGTTGACTTCGGATTCTTAACCTGTAACCCTGAAAATCAACGAAGACAAGAATACAAGGAAAAAATACGTTGTCGCCAAAATCAACATTTACAATCTCCCCCTTTTTGGCACAACTCATGAAAACAAAAGTTAAGTAAAAACGAGATACAAGTATCTCCCCCTCAACCAATATAAACCATAAAAATAACTAAGTAAAAAGATGGAAAAACATCAATCATACAATCAATGAAAAACCATAAAAATACTTAGACAAAATTTCAAACCAAACATCAAAACTTAGATAGATTATCCAAACCAAAGATAAACCAAGTATCAAAACAGGAGTACCAGAGTTAAGCAAATATGAAAAACCATGCATGGACGAATAAATTCAAAGTTGTATGCATGCAAAAACAAAAACATGAAAAACGAGTTCCAGAGTTAAACAAAAAAACAGAAATTGAAAAACTTGATCAAACACTTGAACTTCAGTCTTGGGCCGCAGCTGTTGGAGACGGATCACGTTCCGGGCTTTCGATCAACTCTTCTTCGTCATCTTCATAACTGAAGCCATCGTCAGAACTAGAGTCATCGCTTTCATCAGTGTCGGTTTCCGGATCCCCGAAAAT
This sequence comes from Euphrasia confusa, assembly GCA_954870475.1. Classification (NCBI taxonomy): domain Eukaryota; kingdom Viridiplantae; phylum Streptophyta; class Magnoliopsida; order Lamiales; family Orobanchaceae; genus Euphrasia; species Euphrasia confusa. Next base: position 4,168,819 of record OX940955.1, on the reverse strand, counting down.
ATCTCGCTCACCCAACCCATCAGCTGCAGCTTCGTCAACGTCCTCAACGTTGACATCTTCATCAGCTTCATCTCTCAGACCATCAGACGGCATCGCGAACGACGCCCCTGGATTTGTGGTATCACCCATCTTCCCTTTTCCTTTGTCACGAGCATTCATAACACCTTCGAAAATATCTTCATCAGTCTTCTCTCCATCATCACTCACCACTTCAATCAAATTTCTTTTGGACAGCTGCGAATGAGCTTCCTGAATTGCGTCACGCACCATCTTCAGAATAAACGTATCTTTCAAACTGGCATCTGGGGCTCCAACATCTCCAAGTCCTCCCCCTTGTTGGATCTCCCGTTGCAGTTTCTTGAAAGATTGTTTCTGCTTTTCCTGTGCCTCGATCATCCTGTTGTAAGCATCAACATGTTCGACTTGACGCTTTTCAAGAGCTAGCGAGTCGACATAAAATTCCTGAACTAAGGCCGACGGAACCACCGCACGGTGACTATGAATCGGATGATGAGGATTCTGATAAGATGGAATATTTGAAGTCGGACCGAAACCACGAGGAACAACTCTCGGAGACTTAGCACCCTCAGCTTCAGGTTCTGCGACAGCAGCAGTCGGCTGTGGTTTCGCAGTTGACTGTGATTTCTGGCGCTTAGCAGCTGGTGACTTAGATTTTTGAGCCGCAGGCTTACGCTTCCTTGACGACTGAGGCGATGGAGGTGGAGTCAAAATATCAGGAAGAGAGTTCCTGTCAAACAATTCAGTCCAAGGTAAGTCAATGACCCTTTTCTTTGGCTTCAGATACTCGCCAGTGATCTTGACTGCTCCGTTTTTCTTCATCTTTTTCTCAAGGGGAGAGTCAGGAATAAATCCTTGGTCATGGAGCATGCCGTAGATCAAACACGGATGCGTGAGATGAAATTTCTTCTCTGTAGGCAGTTCATCTTGCCTAATGATCGCCTCATCTGAGAGCTTGGCGATTTTGCACAAGTCAGCAAAAATAATTTTTCCAAGATTAACTTGTTCGCCGCAGCTGAGACGGAATATGAGGTGCATCAATTCAGGTTCCAGAACAGTTGGATCCCGATTGGCAATCCAGTTAGACATCCCAAGTCGATGCAGGATGCCATAGAAAGCCGACAGTTTTGACGGCGGTGGCAGTTCGGACTTGACTTTTTTCTGGGTGACAAAGGTGCCAACCATCAGGTCCTCAGCTCGTTCCGCAGCTGTCGGTGTTGTCCATCTGGAATCAACTTCCAATCTTTCCAGAAAAGCGTTGATGGAAAAAGGACGGAACTTGTATAATTTCTCACGAAAAATGAAACACCCATACAGCCGACTCTTCGGATTAGCAAAGTCGGGAGACAGACTCGCATAAAATTTGTAGAGGATTGGAACGGAGTAGCGATAGGTAAGGTTCACAGATTTGAGCATGTGCATCTGAGTTAGAAATTGCGTGATGCCATGCTTGACATAGTCCTACTTGAGGATAGTTCTGTCAGTGTGGATTGGCAGCTTCTCGATCAGCTTGTGACGACGTTCAGCAGTCGCCGTAAAGAATTCTTTGGAGTGAGATTTCGGACACTCTTTGTATTCCGAGATGTATTTGAAGCCGTCAGTTGAGACTTGGGATCCAGCTGATCCCAAGGAATGAGGAGCCAAAGGTGGTTTTTGGGAGCTATGAGTTTTGGATTTTTCAGCTGACCCGCCACCAGAAACTTTTGAAGTTGGAGACTTAACTCCACTGCCACTGACTACAGGTTTCTTTCCTGAGCCACTTCCAGTTGGAAGCGATGATTTTGGATTCTTTCCAGCAGACACAGTTGCAGCTGATGGAATCTTGACAACTCTCTTTCCTTCCTTAGTTATCTCGCCAGCTGCGAGTAACCGACGATATTCAGCGTTGGAAACGACTCCACTGTAGATGCGATGAGAAGCTTCTTTGAATTTTTCCTTTCCTGACTTAGGTTCTTTTCCCGGCTGACGGGCAGTCGAGAGTTCAGGAGTAGCTGATCTAGTCAAGTCCACAGAAGTTTCAGCAGACGCAGCTTTGCGACGGTCAACTTTGTCAAGATGAGCTTTAAGCTCTTCGTACGCAGCTTTCTTGGATTCAGGGGTAAGGGCGTTTTCGAACTGCTCATTCAGATACGCAGTCATGTCAGCCATCATATCGTCGAAGTTTTTCGCCATTGTCAAAGTTCAGAAAATGAGTAACCGACAGTTAGCAGCTGTGAAAACGGTAACCACGAAAACGAAGTTCAACTACAGAAAACAAGGACAGGGCGCCGGTTGCGCAAAGCAAGAGTTGCCGGATGCAACGGAAAGGCAAGAACCTAGGAACTAAGAACTTCGGACGCCGAACTTGCAGTTGAGAGTCGAGAGATCGAAAGCTTGAGAGTTAGAGAATTCTGATGTAAGCGTAAATGAATTAGGTTTTCATCGAGGCCTATTTATAGGAAAAATTTGGGCCGCCCGTCGGAATGAAAAAGCCCAGTCCAATACCTGTAAACAGCTCTTCTCAAGAAGGAAATCAGATCAAAAAGACGAATGAAAATTTATTAATTTGAAAATATTATTAAAATAATAATTTCCAAAAATAATAAATAATAAAATAAAAATAGAATAATAAATAAAAATTAGAGATAATCAAACCATGGCATGAAAACCGAAGTTGAGAACCATTGGTTGAGAAACGAAGTTGAGTGCCATTGGTTGAGAAACTTGAGTTGTCAATTTTTCTTGGACGTTGAAAAAATCTGACTAAGGCATGAGTCTCCGTTGAAAGTTTAGTTTTGTCGCCGCTTTTTCGGCGACTGAGTCTCCGGAATTATGGACAAGTGAGTCATGCCAAGAAAATGGAGACAAAAATCTCCGGTTTTGTCCAAAATCAGGATTTCCGAAAAATCCGGCGACAGCAGTCGCCGGTTTTGCACATGGTTGAGTCTCCGGATTTGAGTCTCCGGTTTTGTGTTTGTTGAGTCTCCGGAATTTTGGCGTAATCTCCGTTTTTGTGTATGCTGGACTTAGTTTATATTCCGTGCCACTTAATTTTGCGAGTTGGCCGTTGCTACACCCAAATTAGACTTCCGAGATAGTAAACCACGTAGCGCTGGATATGAGCTACAGAAATGCCAAAACAAAAACAACACATCCCGAGTTAGTCAATCAAGAGTTCAACACACACAAACATTCAAACACATTTTATTGGAGATTCGAGGGGTGATATTAGTCAATAAAGAGCAAATATTTTCCCAGAAAAGAATCCACATTTCATCATTTTCCAAAAACCAAAAATTTTCACACAAGGTGATAATAACTTTGAGGTAATGAAAAATCTCTCATATTAAAAACCGGTGAGATGGACCGAAGTATGTGATAGACATGTTTACTTGTCCTTCGTCTCAGTCACAAGGAAGCAGTCGTGTTTCGTCGAAACATATTGGCAGAGTTAGCGCCGCACAAGAGATTTTAATTCATGAATGCAAGGTGAACACTTAAGGCACTCCAAACAGGAACTAGCATTACTACAATCAGAGGGGAGCCGGGGTAACCGGCGTCCTCCAGACGAGTTTATAGCTTTAAATGAAATGCAACAGACACTCATTACAGCAGTCAGAGGGGAGCAAGGTTCACTTGCGTCCTCCAAAGTGTGATAGGAGAGTGTCTTAAAATTCAGCGTCCATGTACAACCTTTCGAAGAGGGGAGCCGGGGTAACCGGCGTCCTCCGTTACTTGGCTTTATGGATCTATGCAAATGAAGCGAGGAGTTTAAGCCATGTTCACATGTTCGCATTCAGCGGAATAAATACTCTTGTGTCCGAAGACTAAAAGCGGCCTCGAATCCATGTTTGTCTGACTAGACTAATCCACGACGATTTCGAGTGCGTATTCAGAAGTAAGGAAACTACTCTTTCAGACTTCAAAATTTTTCCGTGAACTCTTAGAGAGAACACATCCAGAGAGAATTTCTTAGTTTCTTAAATCTCTCAAAGTCAAGAGGTTTGGTAAAGATGTCAGCGAGCTGTTTTTCCGTTGAAATATGCTGTAGACTGACTATATCACGATCAACCAAATCTCTAATGAAATGATGTCGAATGTCGATGTGTTTAGTTCTTGAGTGCTGGACAGGATTTTCGCTGATTTTGATAGCACTCTGGTTATCACAATACAGCACTAATGGAGCACTCTCAAGGAGATAGTCATTCAACATTTGTTTCAACCAAAGCAGTTGAGTGCAGCAACTTCCAGCCGCAACGTACTCCGACTCGGCAGTTGACAGGGCAATACAATTTTGCTTTCTACTATGCCAAGACACGAGATTATTTCCAAGGAAGCAACAGCTGCCGGAGGTACTTTTTCGTTCGTCCGTGTCCGTCGCCCAGTCGGCATCAGAAAAGCCGACAAGGTTTGATGAAGTGTCGCCCGCATACCACAGACCTAGCTGAGAAGTTCCAGAGATGTAGCGGAGAATCCGTTTCACAGCTCTTAGATGGTCCTCCTTTGGATCAGCTTGGTACCTGGCACACATACAAACACTAAACATAATGTCAGGACGAGTGGCAGTTAAATAAAGTAAACTCCCAATCATGGAACGATAAAGAGTTTGGTTGACACTCCGACTTTTTGTTGACGTTGACAAGCGTTCCGTAGTTTCCATAGGAGTGTTAGCTGGCTTGGCATGATGCATTTCAAACCTCTCAACCATGTTTTTAGCGTACTTACTTTGAGATACAAATATCCCATTTGGTCGTTGAGAAATCTGAAGGCCAAGAAACTGATGCAACTCCCCCTCAAGGCTCATCTGAAATGTTGAGGACATAGCTTCTGTGAAGGCAGTCACGAGTTTAGAACAAGTAGCTCCGAAGACAATGTCATCAACGTAAATTTGGGCAACAATCATGTGTTTGCCATCTCGCTTGATGAACAAAGTTTTGTCCACCGATCCACGCTCAAAGCCGAACTTTAGAAGAAAATCCGTGAGACATCCATACCAGGCGCGAGGCGCTTGTTTCAAGCCATATAGAGCTTTGTGAAGCTTGTATACATGATTTGGCTTTTTCGGATCCTCAAAACCTTTCGGTTGAGCTACATACACTTCTTCTTCCAAAACTCCATTTAGGAATGCAGCTTTGACATCCATTTGTCTAAGTTTGATGCCGAGGTGGCATGCAATAGCAATTAAGAGTCTGATGGATTCAATTCGTGCAACTGGAGCAAAGGTTTCATCAAAATCAATACCCTCAACTTGGGCATAGCCTTGTGCGACAAGTCGTGCTTTGTTTCGAACAACTTGGTTGTGTTCATCAGTTTTGTTCTTAAAGATCCATTTAGTTCCAACTACATTCATGTGTGACGTTCTGGGAACTAAGGACCAAACATTGTTTCTAGTAAACTCATTCAACTCTTCTTGCATGGCCATGATCCAAAAATCTTCTTTCATGGCTTCTTTGTAATTTTTCGGCTCATTTTCAGAGAGAAAGCAAGAGATGCCGATTTCATTATAGATTGCAGAAGTACAGATGTTGTAGAGTTCATTCGGAGAATTTGTCGGTTTCTTTGAGCGCGTAGTTCGCTCATTTAAGTTCCCAATCATTTGGGTCGGTGGATGACGTTTTTGAATATGACCAGGTGCTTCTCTTGGAGCGTCAGCTGGGTTTTCAACTTGATCATCATCGTCATCCTCAGTTGCCGAAGTGTCATCATTTCGGTTGCTAGACTCTCCAACTTCAGGTGAAGTATTAGGAGTATCATTTTCAGAAGTTACAGTTGTGGGTGTTGAAGGAAAAGTTCGAACTTCAAGAATTCCTTCCTTAACCCAATCAGCCTCTGCATCTTTTCCAAGAAAGTCTTGTTCATCAAAGTTGATGTTCACAGTCTCGATGACTTTCCTAGTCCGAAGATTGTAGGCACGATAAGCATGGCTGTTTTGGCTATAACCAACAAAAATACCACGATCAGCTTTGGCTTCAAATTTCTTCAGAGGATCACGATCCTTCAAAATATAGCAAGTACAGCCAAAGACACGAAAGTGTGCAACTGAAGGTTTCTTGCCATTTACCAGTTCATAGGCAGTCGCGGTCGTCCCAGATCGAATACTTATCCGATTCAAGATATATCCAGCAGTGGAGACAGCTTCTGCCCAAAAAGTTCGTGCAAGATTTTTCGAGATAAGCATTACACGTGCCATTTCTTGCAGCGTTCGATTCTTTCGTTCGGCAATCCCATTTTGTTGAGGAGTTTTTGGGGCCGAGTATTCATGATGAATTCCTTTCATCATACAGAATTCGTTGAAGCTAGCATTTTGAAATTCAGTTCCATGATCACTTCTGATCCTTTTTTACTTTAGCCTCATGATTCGTTTTGATCCATTTCACAATGCCCTTGAAGGCATCAAAAGTTTCATCTTTGGTAGCCAAAAATCTTGTCCAAGTGTAGCGAGAAAAATCATCAACTACAACCAACACATATTCTTTCTTTGCTATACTTTTAACCTCCATTGGACCCATCAAGTCCATATGTAACAGTTCAAATGGAGCTGAAGTACTCATGAGCATTGGCAGTGCCGGATGAGGAGTTCTTGTCAGCTTACCCTTCTGACAGTCACCACACACTCTTTTCTCAATTTTGGGGAGTTGAGAGATTCCTCGAACAATCTCCCCCTTAACCAATTTGCTCAAATTTCGAGTGCTGTTGTGGCCAAGTCGTTGATGCCACAAATCCACTTCATCAGGAACGGTCACAGAAAAACAACTATACTCAGTTGTATAGCAATTATTTTTGGCTCGTGGACCTTCCATTATACACTTTCCTTCACCATCAAAAACTCTGCACGATTCCTTATCAAAACTCACGTTCAGTCCTTCATCACACAGTTGACTGATGGAAATCAGGTTAGCAACAAGTCCTTTTACATGGACTACATTTCTGATAGGAGGTAGTCCTTTGATTTGTAGAGTCCCTTTTCCCTTTACGACGCCTTTTGCTCCCCCTCCAAACACTACGGGAGCTCCAGTCATAGGCTCGTAATTTTTCAGAAACTTTTTCGTGCCAGTCATATGGCGGGAACAGCCACTATCAAAGTACCAAATTCCTTTGGTTCCAGTCTCAGATGCATTAAGTGCAACATGGCAGAAAATCAGTTCTCTTGGTTGCCAACAGCTGGTTTTAGAATTAAGTTCAACTTTGCACTTTTGGGACCTAGGCACCCACTTCTTCTTCCCATTAGAATTTTAACCGTTCCTCTCAGTCACAGCTTTCGGAATTGTCTTAGCTTTCGGATTTGACGAAATGGGTTTCTTCATTTCCTTAGTCACTTCAGACTTTTTCTTCAAGGTCATAAGTTCTCTGTTCATGTCCTCTTTCATCCTGTAGCAAAATGGTCGAATGTGTCCAGGTTGATCACAGTAGTGACAAACATACTTTCTCCTAGGACGAGTTTCAACCTTCATGGACGTTTTGACCAACACAGTTTTAGTTCGAGAGGACTGTCCATTTTTCTTCACGTTCTGAGATTTCTCTAAGTTCTTCAGCAACGTCTTTTCATAAGGTAGGATACCACGAGGAAATTTGACAATATTCTTCGGAAATTGATATGTCTCAGATTTTGAAGTCGAGATTGACTTTTGAGTTTCTGGTTCTGGAGACTTAGCAATCTTCTTCCCTTCAGCAATCTCCTTTCGTTTAGATGATTCAACTTTATCCTTGCTTTTATCCTCAGACAGATCAGCCGACGCCTTAACAAAATTCACATCTTTCTTCTTTTCAGGAGTCGAGTAAATAGACTCAAAAACTTTTTGAAAACCAAGTCCGTAACGATTAGGATTCATATATGAAGCAGCATTGTAGAACTTGGATTCTTGAATCTTGGAATCTTGAATCTTCGATTCTTGAATCTTCGAATCTTGAATCTTCAATTTCAAAATCAAACTTCAATTTCAATCTTGACTCCATCGATCTCAATTCTTCATCTTCAATTTCTTGTGAAAAACTCTAAGTGTTGAAGTCTCAGAATTTCATCGTCTTCATGGTCGTCGATATTGTTGAAGTTACAAACTTGGAACAAATCTTCATTTCCTCGAACTGAGTACCTGGTGAAAGAAATCACGTTGTAATTACTTAGTCTTAAAATCAAAACATAAAAACAAGAGTTATGAAAAACGTCACTAGGAACCAAAACCGGCGACTCCTGTCGCCGGATTTATGTACGCCACAAAACCAGCGACTCCAGTCGCTGGAATTTTTTCCATGCACCAAAATCGGCGACTGGAGTCGCCGTTTCTCCAACACTCCAAAAAGACTTAGTCGCTGGAATTATGTCATGACATAAAAACAAAACCAGCGACCCGTGTCGCCGTTTCCATGCCACAGCCCTTAGCACCAAAACCGGCGACTGGAGTCGCCGTTTACGCACACTCCAAAAGCGGCGACTCTGGTCGCCGTTTCCTTGTCACATGGCATTGCACCAAAAACGGCGACTGGAGTCGCCGTTTTCCTCGCATCACCAAAAGCGGCGACTGCTGTCGCCGTTTTCTTGCCTCTTCATCCTTGCACCAAAAGCGGCGACTCTGGTCGCCGTTTTCACGTTAATCCAAAAGTGGAGACTCAAGTCTCCATTTCCATGCGCAAGGTAGTTGACTTCGGATTCTTAACCTGTAACCCTGAAAATCAACGAAGACAAGAATACAAGGAAAAAATACGTTGTCGCCAAAATCAACATTTACAATCTCCCCCTTTTTGGCACAACTCATGAAAACAAAAGTTAAGTAAAAACGAGATACAAGTATCTCCCCCTCAACCAATATAAACCATAAAAATAACTAAGTAAAAAGATGGAAAAACATCAATCATACAATCAATGAAAAACCATAAAAATACTTAGACAAAATTTCAAACCAAACATCAAAACTTAGATAGATTATCCAAACCAAAGATAAACCAAGTATCAAAACAGGAGTACCAGAGTTAAGCAAATATGAAAAACCATGCATGGACGAATAAATTCAAAGTTGTATGCATGCAAAAACAAAAACATGAAAAACGAGTTCCAGAGTTAAACAAAAAAACAGAAATTGAAAAACTTGATCAAACACTTGAACTTCAGTCTTGGGCCGCAGCTGTTGGAGACGGATCACGTTCCGGGCTTTCGATCAACTCTTCTTCGTCATCTTCATAACTGAAGCCATCGTCAGAACTAGAGTCATCGCTTTCATCAGTGTCGGTTTCCGGATCCCCGAAAATATCTCGCTCACCCAACCCATCAGCTGCAGCTTCGTCAACGTCCTCAACGTTGACATCTTCATCAGCTTCATCTCTCAGACCATCAGACGGCATCGCGAACGACGCCCCTGGATTTGTGGTATCACCCATCTTCCCTTTTCCTTTGTCACGAGCATTCATAACACCTTCGAAAATATCTTCATCAGTCTTCTCTCCATCATCACTCACCACTTCAATCAAATTTCTTTTGGACAGCTGCGAATGAGCTTCCTGAATTGCATCACGCACCATCTTCAGAATAAACGTATCTTTCAAACTGGCATCTGGGGCTCCAACATCTCCAAGTCCTCCCCCTTGTTGGATCTCCCGTTGCAGTTTCTTGAAAGATTGTTTCTGCTTTTCCTGTGCCTCGATCATCCTGTTGTAAGCATCAACATGTTCGACTTGACGCTTTTCAAGAGCTAGCGAGTCGACATAAAATTCCTGAACTAAGGCCGACGGAACCACCGCACGGTGACTATGAATCGGATGATGAGGATTCTGATAAGATGGAATATTTGAAGTCGGACCGAAACCACGAGGAACAACTCTCGGAGACTTAGCACCCTCAGCTTCAGGTTCTGCGACAGCAGCAGTCGGCTGTGGTTTCGCAGTTGACTGTGATTTCTGGCGCTTAGCAGCTGGTGACTTAGATTTTTGAGCCGCAGGCTTACGCTTCCTTGACGACTGAGGCGATGGAGGTGGAGTCCAAATATCAGGAAGAGAGTTCCTGTCAAACAATTCAGTCCAAGGTAAGTCAATGACCCTTTTCTTTGGCTTCAGATACTCGCCAGTGATCTTGACTGCTCCGTTTTTCTTCATCTTTTTCTCAAGGGGAGAGTCAGGAATAAATCCTTGGTCATGGAGCATGCCGTAGATCAAACACGGATGCGTGAGATGAAATTTCTTCTCTGTAGGCAGTTCATCTTGCCTAATGATCGCCTCATCTGAGAGCTTGGCGATTTTGCACAAGTCAGCAAAAATAATTTTTCCAAGATTAACTTGTTCGCCGCAGCTGAGACGGAATATGAGGTGCATCAATTCAGGTTCCAGAACAGTTGGATCCCGATTGGCAATCCAGTTAGACATCCCAAGTCGATGCAGGATGCCATAGAAAGCCGACAGTTTTGACGGCGGTGGCAGTTCGGACTTGACTTTTTTCTGGGTGACAAAGGTGCCAACCATCAGGTCCTCAGCTCGTTCCGCAGCTGTCGGTGTTGTCCATCTGGAATCAACTTCCAATCTTTCCAGAAAAGCGTTGATGGAAAAAGGACGGAACTTGTATAATTTCTCACGAAAAATGAAACACCCATACAGCCGACTCTTCGGATTAGCAAAGTCGGGAGACAGACTCGCATAAAATTTGTAGAGGATTGGAACGGAGTAGCGATAGGTAAGGTTCACAGATTTGAGCATGTGCATCTGAGTTAGAAATTGCGTGATGCCATGCTTGACATAGTCCTACTTGAGGATAGTTCTGTCAGTGTGGATTGGCAGCTTCTCGATCAGCTTGTGACGACGTTCAGCAGTCGCCGTAAAGAATTCTTTGGAGTGAGATTTCGGACACTCTTTGTATTCCGAGATGTATTTGAAGCCGTCAGTTGAGACTTGGGATCCAGCTGATCCCAAGGAATGAGGAGCCAAAGGTGGTTTTTGGGAGCTATGAGTTTTGGATTTTTCAGCTGACCCGCCACCAGAAACTTTTGAAGTTGGAGACTTAACTCCACTGCCACTGACTACAGGTTTCTTTCCTGAGCCACTTCCAGTTGGAAGCGATGATTTTGGATTCTTTCCAGCAGACACAGTTGCAGCTGATGGAATCTTGACAACTCTCTTTCCTTCCTTAGTTATCTCGCCAGCTGCGAGTAACCGACGATATTCAGCGTTGGAAACGACTCCACTGTAGATGCGATGAGAAGCTTCTTTGAATTTTTCCTTTCCTGACTTAGGTTCTTTTCCCGGCTGACGGGCAGTCGAGAGTTCAGGAGTAGCTGATCTAGTCAAGTCCACAGAAGTTTCAGCAGACGCAGCTTTGCGACGGTCAACTTTGTCAAGATGAGCTTTAAGCTCTTCGTACGCAGCTTTCTTGGATTCAGGGGTAAGGGCGTTTTCGAACTGCTCATTCAGATACTTTTTTGTGAGTTTTTATTAAAATATCTCTTGGGTTCGAATTCTACCCGATTATCCAAAGAATTCAACCGGCGAATCAACAAAGCCACCCCCTCTTCGTTCTTGTGTCTTCCTCATCACCGAGTTGTTGTTTCAATTACGTATTGAGGTTTAGGTTTTGATCTAAATCATTCTACGGATTAGAACCAGAGATTTTGGGACTTCCGCAATGTATCATTTATATTTTCGTTTACCGTTCTTCTTATTTTCATCGATCCCCAATGAGGTTCGTATCAGATTGAATTTTCTTAAAATATTATTTTGCATGTTCAGTGCGATTTTCGTAAAAAAAATCCGAAAGTGCTAGATCCAAGAAAATCAAAAAATTACGAGTTTAGAGGTTTTTCAGATCGACCACTTCCGAGTATTTTTTTTAAGGAAAATCGCACTGAACAGGTAATAAATCATTTTAAGAACATGCAACTGTTCAATAATATTGAATTAAAAATATCGAATCACGTGTGAACATCTAAAGTTCTCGATCAAAATTGTGAAGGGGTAGATGTTCACGATCAAAATTGTGAAGGGAGCGGGGCCCTAGAGCACACCCGCGTCATGTGCAATTTTTTTAGCGCTTTTGAATAAGTTTAAATTGCATTCTAATTAAGTACATTTAAGCAATTGAATCTACATTATACACAATTTTAACACTTCAAATTATATATACAAAATAATGAATTCTTATTACCACATGAGTTTCAAATACCAAAAATATTCAACATATAAAAATAAATAAAGAGTACTCATATCAAATTGGACAAATGTCTTCATTGTGACCCTCTCCCAATCGGACAAACATATGCAAAACAAAAAAGTACAAACCGTCAAAATTGGAATAACATATCACTACAAAAAAACAGGTTTTTGCGACCACGCTATTTGGTCGCAAAAAACTATTTGTGGTCGCGAATACGGTTTTTGCGACCACGCGTGGTCGCTCATGCGTGGTCGCTAAATCCTGGTCTCAAATACTCTTTTGGCGACAATAACGCGATCGCGAATGTTATTGCGACCACGAGATTGATTCGCGACCACAATGTGTGGTTGCTACTACCCCGTGTTGATGTGGCAATGAGTGATGACATTACACCTTTTTAGCAACCACTCGTTGTCGCCATTTCTGAATTTTTTAAATGAGAATTTTAGGCATTAGCGACCACGCGTGATCGAAATTACTGAATTTTTAAATGAGATTGTTAGTCATTAGGGACCACGCGTGGCCGCAAATACCTACTTTTTCTGGAAAAAAATATATTTTGAAATTGTAATTTCTAACCTGCAAACCAATCCCAATACAAATACAAATGCAATCCAAAATCATCAACACAATATCATCAACACACAATTCTAATAGAATATTCAAATAAATAACATAGTACAATCCATAATCAGCTCAAAAACAACTTAATTACATAATCTACGATGATTCATTGGTAGAAGAAGTCGAATCACGAGGAGTAGTCGAACCACCTGCACCTGACATAGAGGGAGGTCGAGGATTAGGATTGAAATTACGTCTTCGACGTAAGATACCAACTTTTCGCGAATTCGGTCTTAAATCAGTCTTCAACAACTAAGGTTCACACACACTTCGTTCGTACACACTCAGCTGTCACTTAATCCAGTTGGAGCACGGTTCGTGTTATGTATGTATGTTCGCACTCAGTGAATGTAAAGTAGTGAAGACAAAGTTATGTAATAGTTTTCATTTCATTGAATCAACAAAACTAAACTATTACACTTTTAAGAGAAAGGTAGATGGAATGATCAAAGGTCGTATCCCAAGTGACGTAGCACTCCAACGAACCAGAGACCTAGTACTACTACACCTAGAGCTAAATCACATAACCCTACTAGTGGTGCACAGCACAAAGCAACTACCAAAACTCTAAGGCTCAGCGCCTAACAAACAACGATAGCGATACTCGAATATCAGATTTCGTTCTCTCAAAATCGTCAAAATCGTTTATGTGATAAGTCGAACTCCATGGCTATATATAGGAGAGCCGCACGTGTGAAGCAATGGAATGGAGCCATCTGATTAGACACATGCTTGGCTGACTTCATCTTTCCATGGGTGACATCACTTTTTGGAATCTTCGATTCTTTATTCTTGGAATCTTGAATCTTCGATTCTTGAATCTTCGAATCTTGAATCTTCGATTTCTTCAACTTCAGACTTCAACATTATCTTGACTCCGTCGATCTCAATACTTCATCTTCAACTTCATCGTGATGAACACTCGTCGTTGAGGCTTCAGTACTTCATCGTCTTCACGGTCGTCGATATAGTTGAAGTAGTAAACAACATTCACTCATCATCAACACTTGAACGTGGATAGGCAACACTTGCACTTGACGTTGATGATAGGACGTTACACTCTCAGCATGAGATGATGATCACAGAGTGAAGTGTCACGGCGTGCGCCGACTTGCATGGAAGAGGTGAAGATGGCGTGACTTGATGCTGCTGGCGCTAGCGCCAGCTGATGCTGATGCTGGAACAGGTGAGGTTGGCGCTAGCGACAGATGATGCTGATGATCATAGGTCGTGCGCCAATGTCACCAAGTGATGATACTTGATACGCTTGACTTCATTCACTCTTCATCACCATGTTATACGTCTTGCATCCATTAGCTTCAATACCTTGAGCCGATAAGATCAGGTGTTGCCGTGTTGTGAAGCAAACCTTGCGCTGATCAGATCAGGTGTTGTGAAGCAGACCTTGCGCTGATCAGATCAGGTGTTGTGAAGCAGACCTTGCGCTGGTCAGATCAGGTGTTGTGAAGCAGACACTTGACCAGTAAGCTTAGGTGTTGTGAAGCGGACACTTGATGCATTGACTTCACTCATTCCATTTTCACCAAGTTATAAGTCTTGCATACATTCACTTCAACACCTGAAAACAAAAACAAACAACAAACACATGTTGTTGACAAAACTAACATCTACAAGGATGCAGTCTGAGCATGTACTCGTTCCAGTAGAGCATGTCAGCTCTCATCTTCTCTAGCTCAGCCTGGTATTCAGCAGAATGGTAAGTAAAATGCAACCCTACCTAAGATCAATCATGAGAAATACTCAAGTGAGCCCTGGCACAGTATACCCTAGAAAGTCCTAATGATATTGTCCAACTAATTAACTGAAAATTCTCACTGGATAGAAATTGGTGAAGCCCAAAGTAAAGCATCATTTTAAACAACATTGAACGATAGACTGCTTGATCCATATACAAAGAATGAAAAGATTGTTTCTTTCAGTCCAAGTTATTAGTATTATTTTATTTGTTATTTTAATTTATTCTGTTAGAGTTTTAGTAGTATTTATATTCACCTTTAGACATTCATTTCAGTAGTTGTTTTTGAATATGAAATAAAAAAGAGTTTTCTCTCAAAGTTTATTAAATATCGGTATTCGAAAGAATCAACGATCTTTGATCGGTTAATTCTCGATATTCTGCGGAATCAATGAGTCTTAATTCGTGTGTATACGCTTCCGCCTACATCAATTGGTATCAGAGCCGGAACGATGCCTCCCCGTCGTCAGTATGTTCGCGAACTCATCGTTGAGGCAGCAGCCCGTCGCGACGCCGACGTCGCCACCTTAAGCCGCCATATCGCAGCTCTTGCCGTCGAACTCGAGGAACTCCGCCTTGCTATCACCAAAAAACTATCGTAGCCTCCATCCCGACACGGTCCCGGATTTGCGTCGCGATGGGTCGTCTCGACGCCCATAGTCCCCGCGACCTCGTCTCGCACCTATGCTAATGAGTTTGGGGGCTTGCTTCCCGACTTACTACCCACTCTCCACGTGTCTGTCGCCACCCTTGCTCCGTCCTCGACTGGGCGCTGTTACAAGTGTGGGGAATCAAACCATTGTAGTGCGGGTTGTCCCCGTACACGCCTTTGTGCGATCCTCTTGGAAGATTGTGACACCGCTCTTTATATTGGTCCGCCTCGTTTAGATGAAGAGACGCCAACAATCCCGATCGAAGTGCCTGTCGTCGTAGACGTCGACCCTCTGTTCAAGCTGCGCTATGCTTGCTTCGCACCAAAGAGTCCTCGGGCTGTTGAATATCACTGCGGAAGCGTATACACACGAATTAAAACTCATTGATTCCGCAGAATACCGAGAATTAACCGATCAAAGATCGTTGATTCTTTCGAATACCGATATTTGATAAACAAAAAGAGAGGAAACTCTTTTTATTTCATATTCAAAAACAACTACTGAAATGAATGTCAAAAGCTGAATATAAATACCACTAAAACCCTAACAGAATAAATTAAAATAATAAATAAAATAATACTAATAGCTTGGCCACAAAAAAACAATATTTTCCTTCTTTGTATCAGTGCTCATACAAAGAGAGAAACACTTAGGGAAACAAACTTTTGAAGTGAAATAAAAGCACCATTACTTTGTATTATTACTGTTTTAATTTTTAAAAATAAAGAGGAAAATATTTTTTTGAAACAGCTTATAAGCGGTTAAACAGTTTATTTTTAAATTTTATAAAAAAAAATTGAAAATTTTACCAAAATAATTTAAGAATTTATAAGCTCTTAAATTGACATTTTAAATTTTATAAGTTTTTTTTTGAAAATTTTACCAAAACAATTTAAGAGCTTATAAGCTCTTATACAGCTTATAGTTTTAAGATATTTTAAGCTTTCAAAATGACAATTTATAAGATGTTTTAAAGAATTTATAATGTTCAACATGTTATTATATTTAACCACTTTTATAACTATCATATTAGAAAAAAGTTACATTAAAAAAGTTAAAACTATAATGATAACATAATTGTAAGAATTGAATATGTTTATTGAGAAAAAAAATATTTCATTTTAATATAGTAATAAATTTTATCACTCAACTATATTTATGTTTTCGATGATAAGTTGACCCATTTATTGTTATCCAAAATAATTAAGCATCCTGGCAAGCAGGTTACTTAAATTAGTGAAGTGGTCATTTATATACTCCACATATTGATAGTTTTTTAAGACAAACGAGTTATTTTATGAAAAAGCAATATTTCATATATTTTATTCCACATATTGATAGTTTTTTAAGACGAGCTGAGTTATTTTATCGAAAGGCATCTAATAGACCGTTAACTGGCATAGTGGCATACCTGTATTTATATGTGTAGTTCTGTCGACGGAAATATTACAGTTATGGTAAATAAATCTTATTATGTTATAAAAAAATAAAATTGTTAGCCAGTAAAATTATGTTAGTAATTAATTTTGATTCTGACCCGTCACGTCATCTTCATTGACTTAGTAGAATTTATTGCATCCAATATAAATAAGATTATCTAACCGACAAAAAGAATTTGTTCACGAGTATACTTGAAGTCGTTTTTTTAATTAAACGAAACTCAGATTCCTATAAATCTATAATAACGTAACTTTTTTTTTTTTTTTTTAATAAGGAGGAGAGACGAGAAACTCTACTCCACCCGATTGGAGGTCCCTCGATCGGGTAGGATGTAAATCGAGTAATGTGCCCGATTAGCAGACACCTGTGCGAGAGAGCCAACAGGTCGAACCCCAGGACAAACCTTCATAATATTTCAATGAAAATTTGTCTCACCCGAGATTCAAACCCTGCGTTGCCGGGGAATTACACCTACATCATCACATGCCTTACCACTCAGCTATATATACACTCTTTCCATAAAAACAAAACACAAAACAATTGTGCGAGTTGTTTGTAAGTTTTGCCGAAATGGTAAACCGAAATGGTAAACGTAAAATCAATAATAATAAATGAATCTTAAACTTCATGATTTTCACAATTAATTTAGATTCAATCAATTAGAGAACTAACCTTAAGCATTTTCACAATTAATTTAGATTCAATCAATTAGAGAACTAACCTTAAGCAGCCTTTGTCTTGATTTTCTACTATGAAGAATCCGATTTCTCTTCTTTGACCTTTGTTAATCCTTCTGTTCTATATTATATTATTTTCTTCATGTGATAGATATAATATATTCATAAGCTTTTATAGGCAAGAATAGGACCGAAATTTTTAAGAGATTTATAACGTTCTATCAACGTTTCTTTTAATAGTACCGTTTCATATATATATATATATATATATATATATATATATATATATATATATATATATATATATATATATATATATATATATATATATATATATACTAGATTTTCTCTCGTCTTGCGAAGCAAGACGAAGCCCAGAGTAAAAAATTGTGGTCGATGAAGTTGATTTCAAGAATGTATCTTTACATCACTCATAAGTCATAGCCTGACTGCCTGAGATGTTATAAACAAAATCAACATTTAACATGAGATTACATGACATAAGTTGATTTGCATACAGTTTGAATGAGAGATATGATTTGTGAATGGAAGTAAATTCTCCTCCCCCCTGCAAGACTCCAGGAGATACAATCCTGAAACGGTCGACAAATTCAAAGCGAGGAGTTTTGGTGAGATATCTGGATGAACTTATCATAATAACCTCTGACCCTCATAGGGACAAGAACCTGTAACAGGTGTGAGCTCAAACTCATGCACCCAATTACACCTTGAACGTCACTGTAATAATAGTTCATTGTTACAAAACTACCCCTGAGGTTTGTCGTATTTACATCAACAAACGCTTCAATTATTACGAAAACCACCATTAAGGTTTTATTCCACATCTAGTTTCCACAAGCCTCAATTGTCATAACAAGTTTTTTTGATGTCATCAAATATGCATTACAAATTCACCCGGCACAAATTTTCAAAATACACAAATAATTCTCAAGTTTTGACATTATATTCACAAAACATAGGACAACGGAGCTGTGTAAGCAGTGTGTATTATGCAGAATAAGACTTTTATGTTATATGAATTATTATAAAGTTAATCGCCATAGAATTTTCATCTCTGCTAAGGACATGCGCATTTTCTTGTTTTTAAAAGAAATGTAACCTCAATGGTTGTTTTTTTAATTATAAATCCCAGCTTTTTTTTGGCCTTATAGAAATGGCATTCTCAAGAGGATACGTATTTATGATAACTCGAAATATTCCGACAAATAATAACAAAAGGAGTTTGGAGGGGGCCGACCTGAATTTTCTCCAGATATGATCACGACACAAATTTGGGGTAGAAAACAAAGAGAGGGGGACAGACTGGAGCTTCTGTGTCATTGTAGAAGAAGTTCGTATTCATATTTCGGCACCATATTTGTCCGGAGATGCAGTTAGGCCTACATCTTTTTCTCGACAAAGGTAGGCAGAAATCACCAGTTTCTATCGACGAAGCCTCTAAGTAAAACAGAGCAGGCTAATAATAGACCAAAGCGACACACTGGATAGCAATAGAAGAATCTAAAATGAGTGAGGAATTATCGATCCAATATAAGAAATAATAAATAAGTTGATAAAATGAATTCACACATAAGTGAAGTACCTGCTGCTTGAATGAATGTATTTTATAGCAGGATTTGTGAAGCCTATCGATAATCTCTTTTTGCGCCTTGTTTTCCAAGAGGTAATTAAGAGCCTGCCCAGTATAATCTTCAGACAATGCAAACAATCTCTTATCCGTAGTGATTGCATTTACAAGTCGACCTTCTGCCTGCAAAGGATTCTCACGAGGCTGCACGACTGTTACCACAAGCAGGAAAACCCTTCACCTTGGCGACTGTTACACTGAAGTCTCGCTTCGCGCTTTCGACCTGGAGCCATGCCCTTCGGAATCCCGACCTTGTTTTCTGATTTGTGCAATAAAACCAACAAAGATATGTAATTGTAAACAATAACCCTAGACGGAGAAATGAAAAGGCCAAAATAACTCAGATCGAAAGAAAATTTCGAAGAAACCCAAAACATGAACATAGAAAAAGAAAGTTTATCAAATCAAACAATAATATACCAACCAACCAACAATCATCACAGATAAATACACAGAAAAATCATCAGATTTGTCGTCAAACCATATAAATTGACGAATCATTAAATTGTCAACGTTTTTAAGGTTTACCTGGTGGCTGATAACAACAGACGCTTTTTGAAGTACGAAATGCAAGAAATTGCCAGCCCTCTTCAAAACTTGCAACAGCTCCTCCACGGGCGACAACTGCCTCTCGAGATTCTCTAAACTCTCCTCCAGCTTCTCGATCAGCAGCTTCTCCCGTTGCAGGCTGGTTTCTAGAAGCTTCTCCAACCGCACGACCCGCCGCTTCCAACACTCGGCGCCATCGCACTCCCCCTCAACCTCTACATTCTCTTCGTCCCTCAGAGCCGAGCCATCGCCCTTGGGAGGATCCTGATACGGATAGTTGATGTCCTTGTCAAGAATCGAGATGGAGCGCTTGTGTCCGTCCTTCTCGAACCTGTGCTACTCAAAGATCTGAGCTACTCAAAGATAGTTGACCTCCTGCTGCTGCTCGCTGAAGATGTCGAGCTCCTCCTGGAGGAGGCGGACGGAGTACTCCTACTTGAACTCCCAGTTCTTGAAAAGGTTGGCCCACTGCCAGTTTCCCTTGCCGGTGTAGTTGGTGAGCTCCGTGAGGCGCTGGAAGTCGACGAAGTCACGATTAGTAGAAATGATCAATCAACCAATAAATCCATCCATAACATTTTTTTGCAAAAAACAATTATACATCTCAACTTTTCAACTCACATTGATCGGATAATTATAGAATACGAAAAATCGAGAATAATTTTAACTTGCAGAGATCATTATCATCAACTGAATAAAACCAAGTCACATTTTCAACATGAAATTTCATAGAAATGTGAAATCGATGATTTACACCCAAAATTGAAAACCGGGAACTCACCGGTTAACTCAGGTTGATCTTGATCCAGCTTCCCCACCGGTAATCGAACGTCTATACCTCCCACAACCGACAACATAATCGGAGGTTGCGTCGGCGGCAAGCAATCAGAACCGGAAGTTAATTCCAGCGGAGACGAAGGTTTTATTACAGGGAACTCACCGGTTTTATTACGAAGAATTTGCAAGTTTTGTGTACCTGAGTAAAAAGAGAGGAATATTCAGAAAGTCTGTTGGAGACATAGATGAATATAAAGACTTTCATACCTGAACAACCCTTCACCGATCGACTTGAAGGCGCAACCGCGAGAAATTGCAGAGAAAAAAGAATGGTAGATCTAGATCTACTTTTGGTGAAAAGATTACGACGGAGAGAGAGAAACCTATAGTTTATTTGAGATATAAAATTGTAAGCAACTAACTGTAAGGATATTAAGCGACGTGTCTCTTTCTAAATCAAATTGTATGTATCGTAAGGAATGGTTAGGAAGACGTGGCTCTGGTATAGGTTATAGATACACAAACATATATACAATTAAGTAATGCGAAGGACACGTGGCTCATCTTGGTAAAATCCCAATTTCTATATAGGTTATACTAGATTTTCATCCGCCTTGCGATGCAAGACGGGCCAGTAACTTATGGAATCAATTGTATCCCTACATATGCAAACTGAGTTGTTGAATACAAACTGTTCAGTGGAGAAATAACATCGAAAATTGAAGGGACAAAAAGTCGACAGTTAGAAATTTCATACAGCAAACCAATCAAGAAGGCGTTCAGGGATCCACGTCTGAGATTGCTTGTCTACATAGAACATTTCCATAAGCTCTGAAGCAGCTTTCAAAGAAGTTGGCTCCTCAACGTCCTGAATCCTGATTTTGTATGCAATATCACCAGCTATTAAAAGAATTTAAAACTCATATACTCCAATAAATAAATATTATCTTCCCGATTTTGTATGCAATATCACCAGCTATTAAAAGAATTTAAAACTCATATACTCCAGAAAAAAAATATTATGTATGCAATATCACCAGCTATTAAAAGAATTTAAAACTCATATACTCCAAAAAATAAATATTACCTTCAATACTGTTATTGAGTTTTCAATCAGTGGAGAAATGGATGGCTTTGAGTTACCAAGAATGGAATTTATTTTCTTCCTGTACTCCATTACATGTCGGATGTTTGTACTCCATTACATGTTCGGATGTTCCTACCTGTTACATAAACATAATAAGTATATTGTTCCAAAATCTTATTGGTTGCTGAAGAATGGAAAGCATGCAAGGTTATTCACAAATTAGATGAAATGAGGAGCAAGTATCCAAAATAAGCAATTAGGAAAGTCGAATAAAACAAGGAACTACATAGTTATAACGACAAATAACGAAAATGAAATTGATACAAATGCCAGCTTAATAGCTTTATCCCTGTCGTTCACATAAATTACTTCATAAGACCATATTTCCCAAAATTAATCAATTTTTCAAATCAATATCACTTCTGTTCTAAATAAAAGTAAAATAGAGGCCGGAAATCCGATGCAAGAAAATTGAAGCGGGAGTACCAATCTTTCTCGTAGTGCATATAATCGACTGAATTCTTTCGGCTTTGAAGAAGTGCAAAAGGAGCGAAGTGCAAAAGGAGCGACCGAGCACACGAGCCTGAAGCTCCCTCAACTCCGTCCCTAAGATGGCTTTCTCAACTAACACTTCCCCAACATGCTGGGAGTGAAAAAAAAATTGAACATGAGCACATACCATGACAATAAAGGGAGAAGAAACGAAAATGGATACATTAGCCTCACCAATAAAATCTTCGTACCGTGAAATCTCTGTTAAGCCTTTGAACCACTACATCAATTAGTGTACCAATTAGTGTACGGTTGTGCATTACACAGGTTCAGGTCCAACCACATCAACTAATGTTATATTTTGTCTAGACTCGATCAAAATCCCGACACCTTCTAATAAGAAGAAGAAACACTCCTTTTTTTTTTCATTTTTACTATATTTTACAAAATGGAACAGGTCTTGCTTAATTGCTTCTTCTTACTATATTTTGCTACATTTTTACTATATTTTGCTTTGGTGGTTGCAATACTATCTTTATAGCCGCATCGAAAACTCCTTTCACATTCTGCATTCAACCAAAATATTGTACATGTTGATCATTATATATAGATATATCGTGTGTGTGTGTGAACAAAATGCGTACCACAAGAATTATATATACACACCTGATTCTCGTTTCTCTTTGTTTCAGTTCCATGTAGACATAGCTGACCACAGCCAAAGCAATCATAGGAAATGCGCAGCAAAATCGTAAGCTGTTGCAGTATCGTAATATTAAGAATATTAATGCGTGTTTTTTTTTTTAATTTTTGCTTTCTTAAAGCGATGAAATTACCGTTATAGCCAAAGACGGAAGACGAAGCATTTACTTAGCTTGTTTCCATTTCTTAGTCCAGAACCGGGTTGGCTTAAGAACCCAAAGAGAAACTCAACCGGCGATATCAAAATCAACAGCATCCTGACTAAAACTAAAAGAAAAAACTTGCTCATTTTAGTTTAAGAAAAAACTTACTCATTTTAGTTTAAGCCTTTAGCATACAAAAATAAGAACAAAAACATTTTTAATAAACCCCATAGAACCAAAAAATGTTCAATTGAAAAAGGACAACCAATTTCACAAGTGAATAAGAACAGTTTTAGTTTATTAAAAAAATGAATAAATAAAATCAAAGAAATCACATATTGAATAGTAGAGTTACAGTAAGAGACGCCGAACAACTGGTAAACACTGGGCTTGATCGAGAATGAATCAGAAATGAATATAAGTAATTGACTAATTGTAAGTAATGCGTAAAGAATTTGGAAGCTACGTGGCTCTTTCTAAGGCAGCGTAAAGAAAAAACTTACGAATCCGTATCCCTTGGACTTGCCCATGTTCTTGTCGTTGATGTTGATGATGACGGCCTCAAGAATTTGCTTGAAGTGCTCGAAGTAAGCCCGCATTAGATCGGTCGGAGTCTTCCAGGCCAGACCTTTTGAATGGTTCTTTTAATTTCAACATGGCCGACAAATATACTTTAGATTAGTCCAACAAAAAAGAGTAAATGCAAGCAGGAGAGTATCGTTCAAGATCAAAATCAACTATTTATGCTATATTAAGAATCAATAAACGAAAGATTATAGGATATAATCCATCTGGTATCGACAGACACAATAGGATGTTACTATGCTAGTCACAAACAAATCCTCTTGTTGTCCCTTAATTGAGAACATGAACTTGAAACAAAAAACATAAACATAGAAACCTAGAAATAGTACTAAATCCACATATCATCCACACATAGCAGGATAAGGGAAAAGTACAGCAAAGAGAAAAGGCATATATTTATTCTATAACAATGCAAATCTCACTTGTTTCCCATTAATGGCGTGTGCTTCAGCTACAACCGTGTCAACAACATAAGGGTCGGTGTATGTGATGAAACCGAAACCACGAGGTCAACACCGGTGTGACGATCTTTCATTATAACTGAGTCCGTAATCTCTCCATACTTGCCGAAATACTTCACGAAAGTATCTAACAAACATAAATTGCTCGAAAATAAACTTAAAAGGTACAGAAAAAATTAATCATACAAAAAGCTATAGAAATTGAGAACAGAATCGAGACCTCAAGTAGCATCTTTCGCCAAGCCCCCGATGAAAATCCGTCATTATCTGATAGAAACTGAAACGATGTACTGTTTCATATACCAAATAAATAACATTAATAATTTAAATCATTAATTTAAATATTAAATATAATATAATATTGAATATATATAAATGACACGTGGCATATATATAAATATTTTTACATTCTCCCACATGGTCGAGTGGCAAAATTTACGTTCATGATTTAAATCATAATGTGCACAAGATAAACACAAGTATTAACTTTATTGGTATAATCATAATTCGGGATAGAATCATATTTAGTCCATCCGAAAAATGTCATTTTCATAAACGGACAATAACTTTTTTTTTATCCGATTTGGTCCTTTGGCTACTGTTCCGGCGAAAAATGGGCCGGAAAGATGACGTGACATTGCCACGTCATCCAGTTTTGGCACTGTTCCGGCCCATTTTTCGCCGGAACAGTAGCCAAAGGACCAAATCGGATAAAAAAAAAAGTTATTGGCCGTTTATGAAAATAGCATTTCTCGAAGGGACTAAATATGATTCTATCCCTCATAATTCCATAAATAAGTATAAATCGATATGATCAGTCATAGAGGTTATATGTCATTTACTCGACATACTTCCTTCTATGTACCACAATATCATTTTATACTTAAACCATAATGTTCATAATGGTCCACATAATTGTCTAAAAATAAACAAAATCTTATTATCGTAATGTCAACATTAATTATACATCAATGACAAACAAGATTTCGATTAGTTTCAGAAGCATTACAAAATAGAGCTCAAACTGTCGAATCCAAAAAGCATAAAACTCGTTAAGTTATAATCATAATGTCTATTCTTTTGACATGATCAGTAATTTCAGACAATCATTAAGTTTGAGTACTCAATCATAAGATTTGTATTAATATGCTTAATCGACACTTTTGTTTCTGAACTTCTTCTTTAACGACAAGGTACGTCATATTCCATATAACATTATTGAAATACTTGGCGTTTCATAAAAGAAGGCTATTGCAAAATACAATACTTTTCAGCGATTTGACAATTAGGTCGACTAATTCAAATCCTGAAATAAATATTTGCAATCATTCATGAATTGTGACCTCAAAGTTTGTCACAAATTCAACTTAATTTCAAAGTGTATTCAATAATGACGGATTGTCTTACACTTTTAATAATTTGTTCAAATAGCTGATAAGAACAAATAACATAATTCGAATCTAGAAAAATCAATCATATTTTTCTACCATAAGCATTAAGTCCTTAGTCTATTGCAAATGCATCAGTACTTTATATGTGTTCCAATTCATTGTTTGATCATGACATAAGATCAAACTTATTTCTCTTCCGAATTGGAACATCATTTGATGACCATTTTTCATTCTAATTTTTTCTAGAACTTTATTGATATAAGCTTTATGAGATAAGCATAACATTATTGTGATATATACCGAAATATTTATATTTCAATCACATAAGTTATCTCACTTATATCTTTCATTTCAAAGTTCTTAATTTCAAAGAAAATTAATATTGGTTGTTGGTGTGAAGGTTATTTCACGCAGGAGAAGACGCCGCAGCCGGAGACGATCGCCGGAGACGATCGAAGAAGACGACGGAAGACGAGCGGGAGTCGGGGTGAAGTCCTGGCCTCGTGTCGGCCGACACCAGGCCCCGTCGGCCTACAAGAGGCCGGCCGACCAACTTCTGTGGAATCCGAGGCTCACCCCGCGGTGAAACCCGAGTTTGGGTATTGGGTGTCGGCCGACAATGCTTCAGCATTGTCGGCCGACAGATGCCTAATTATTCGGCCACGGGCGGAATTATTCTTTTCCAAGTTTTCTCCCCATCTATTTAAACTCTATGCGTATGTACATTAGGGTTAACTGAAGAAGCATTTTTCGATCACGAATGAAAGAGAAAATTTGTTTAGTCTCGCTTCAAAAATCGAGAGTTCGTTGTAAACGACCACTCGTAATATCAATCAGAGGGAGGACTAGAGTGAGGGGTTTTCGTTGTAAATTCCATTTCAATTATCGAGAGTTCAAGTAATTGCAATTAGATAATCAAAGAAAGTAAACGTGAGGTTTATCAAATGGGAGAAAATCGGAGATAAAGTCATAGTCGTCCTACAAAGTGAATTATGAAACACACGAGAGTAATTCGGTTGTAATCCTCTTCCAAATCATACAACCTTGTATTTAAGTTCGAGAATTGGACCGGAAAGAAAAGCAACGATCACCGTATGCTAATCGATTTAATTCCCTAGTAAAGCACCCCTTGATGGTGGTGAATTGACTAGATGACCGATCTCGTTCCTTAAATTTTGAATCATAATTGCTTATAATCGAACCTTAGGAAGAAAGCCCCCGTTCCCGGTGATAGCAATCGGTTTAATTCCCGAATTAGTTTAATCCCGTTCACCAAAGATTATACTAAATCGTGGTTCGAAAATAAATCAATTAAGACAATTTAAACTCTCTCTAGCATTTCATCAAACACCTTGTAGGCATGACTTTCACTTTATCTCCTAATGAGAATCTAGCCAACTAAAGCCATGGAAATCAACAACTCAAACATGGAATCAATAAAGGAAAGCATGATCATCATAAATCTCAAGTAAAATCTCAAGTCTCATACAAATCCAAGCATGAAATTAATACTAGAAATGAAGAAAGCACAACAAACAAATGAGGAAAAGAGAAGAGAAAGGTGTAGCCAATTGATGTAGAGGATGAATCTCTCGTCTCCGTGGTCATTCGAGCTTGAATCCGTCGTCAATGGATGCTTGAACTTTAAGGAAGATGAACTCCAATCACAATTTGCACTACTCTCTCTCTAATTTTCTCTAGGTGTTTTCAAGTATCCAAAGTTGTGTGAGAAGAGTGTTTCTTCTCCTTTTATACTCACATGGGGTGAATAACCGTTTCTAGTAGTTTTTCCCCCAAAAATAGTCCGTAAATGACCCATTTACTTCTCGGTCAATGCTTTTTAAGTTCGGTCAACGAAAGTCAACGCTCGGTCAACGCGTGGCCAACCAATTTCAGCTCGGGTCAACTCTTCCTTGGTGCATTTCGGCCAATCTGCGTTCCTTTCCTTTGATCCGCGCCATTTGGTATGCGACATTTGATATGCGCATCTAGTGCGCATTTGCTCGATTTGCGCCCCTTCAATCCGCGCAATAGCCTGCCCAAACTCATTGGGTCCTCTCCTCTCTAGTCATCCGCACGCCCAATTGCGCATATCACCAATCCGCATCCCGATCCGCGCGCTTCCCTTTCTTGTGTGCAACCTCTCGATTCTTGTCATAACTTTGTCGTCCGAACTCCGATTGTCGAGATTCAAAATTCCACGGATTCCCGACTTCAAGATCTTCGCGTCCAGGTATGTCACAGCCTCTAGTTCTCGACGAGCAATAACATTTTTCGTCATGAAGTTGATGCATATTCCGGGTATGGATCTTCTCCTCGTTTCTCTCGTTTTCACCTACATTTCACACACAAACTCGACTATACCGTGCATAAGTTCCGTCACATCAATAATAAGCAAACCCCCGATAATCGTTCACATATATACATAATATATACCAAATCACTCCCAAAAGCAACAATAAAATTGAACATAACATCGGCATTTCAAACTACTACAACGACAAAGCAATGCTCGTCCTGAGCATAATGTTCCAACGTGATACACTAACTAGCCGGAGAAGTACGTTTCAAACCAATCCCATGTTCATCTCTATCAAGCATTGTTAAAATAAAATGACACACACTATTTGAATCACTCAACGCACGGTTCACTCGTTTCTTTCCTCTCAAAATCGAATCAAAGGGTAAGTACACTCATGATGTAAGAGATAGAAAAAGCAACTTGCATTTAGTCAAAGAAGCTCGAAGAGGAATGAATAGCACCCATGTAACATGCATTTCATACACTACAAGCGAAAAGTGAATTTTACTCAATTAAATCATCACAACACTTGAATCAAAACATGATCATGCAAGGTGGGATAAGGTAGAGGTAGGGCAAAAATCACATATGAAACAAGAATTGGGCACTCACTTCTCCCTCTTTCCCTCTGATGAGCCATTTTATTTGCTCATCTTAGAGCACTTTTACACCCTTTATTGAGTCAGTTTGAGTCGTTAACGTGTCTGGGAGGGCACAATTAGGTGTTTGGGCAGAGTGTGTGGTGATGCAGGTAACAGGTGGCGCACTGGGCAAAAGAGGCAAGGAAATCCCCTTCTTTGGGCAAATCAGATTCTGGAGCGGTAGTGACAAGCAACAGTTTGACCACATCGGGCAAATGGGTAAGGTCATGAAGCAGAAGACCCAGAATTCCTACAAAGTACCGTGCCTGGTCCGACCACCTGTGGAGGAGAAGAAATACCTGCAGACTTCGATTTGGGCAGAGAGCGGCTGTTGACAGGAGATTCGCTGCGGGCAAGCTGGCAGCGTACCAGAATCCCTGGATTCGGGGGATCTGACTTATCCCCCAGCCCATTGACCAAGGATGCCTATTCCTAAAGGGCGAGCAACAGCCGGGAATTCAAATTCAAATTCAAAGTCTACTAAAGGGGCGCGACGGGCAGCAAAGAACACACAACATTACGCATCGAGAAATCGAGAGAGCCGCCGGTCCCGAAGTTCGTCGTCGCCGCCGGAGGAGTCGCCGGAGAAGGAAGCGGAGCTGTTCGTCCGAGTTCCTTTTGTTTAATTGCAGTAGAACCGACCTTCGGGTCGAGAAACAATTTCATGTTTTCAGTTTTAATTTCCTTTAATTCCGTATTTTGATTTTCTTCAAAAACGATTCTTCGATTTGAAGTTATGATTAATATAGTTTGCTTTCCTTTATTTATTTCGTCTTTTAATTTCTGTATGAGTAGCTAAATTGTTTGTGCATCTGGGCAGGGACGGATCGAAGGTGATTTAGGGTTTAGTTAGGCCGCGAGGTTGGAGGGGCTGAACTAACCGGTTGGGCGTTTGTTCCCGAGGCAAAGTTGGTTGAGGTTTATTTCTGGGGAGTTTGGGTAAACTAGGACGACCACTAGTGAACCTTTACAAACTGGGATACTGGTGATTGGCAAACCGCATAGATGTACCTTGTAGTATTGTTGCGGGCATAGCACTAGAACTTGCAGGAGATGCGGTCGTATGTTTCGAGCATGCTATTGGCCGAGCGGGTCTGTCTAGAGGGTAAAGCGGGTTTGGGCAAACTAGATCCATGTTTGGTCGCATAGGTTATCGAATTGTTCAGATCCAGAGGGATTAGGCAAAGTGTAAACCAAGCCTTTTCTTTATACAGTAAGGATAGATGAGGGGTGGGGCATTTGCTGGGCGTGACGCAATAGGACCACTTTTGTCTTTTTACACCCTATAACTGCTGACAAACCGCTGGTAAAAATCCTTAGTGCCGATGAACGGTAGTTTGCCCTAATGATCCTGAGTGAAGTTGTCTGCCCAGATGCCTTGTTTATTTATTGATTTAAGTTTTCACTTTTAGTATTCTGTTAGATCTGAGTTTTTGCTTGTTTACTTTTGGTTTTATTTATTTGCATGTTATTTCTGTTTGCCATAATTAGATCTGAGTGTTTGAACGATTGCAAAACCGCTGTGCCCACAGCAACCAAACTCAAAACTTTTTGTGACAACCCCTTGGGCAAAGCCGATATCACCTACTGTAATTGCCTCCTTGTGGGACCGACCCCACGTACTTACCATTATCTACGTTTTGTAGTTAAGGGTGTACTGGCTAAATATAAATTTTATTTTGGCAGCGCGTTTGTTCCCAACGACAAACATTCGTGCGTCGTCAAAATTGGCGCCGTTGCCGGGGAGGCAAATTTCCAACAGTAAGTCGTCTGTGCTAACAGTTTGACTTGTTTTGTTTATGCAGGATTCTGTTGCTGGCAAAGAGATTGTAACCTGGTACGATCCAGAGATCGAAAAGACCGCAAAGCGAATCCGGAAAGAAACAAGGCTAGCCAAAGCGTTAGCACGTGCCGCCCAAGAAGCTGCCCATACACCAAGGGCAGAAAATCCGCGAAGGGCAAGGAGAGGTGACCCAATTACCCCACCAAGACCTTCACCGGAACCAGCCGTCATGGCAAACCCAACCCTTAGGGAAATGATGTTCCCTGCCAATCTGAACCTCCGACCATCAGGCATCACTTTGCCCACAATCAACGAGAACTGGGAGATGAAACACAACTTCATCCAAATACTGCCTAAGTTCAGCGATATGCCCATGGAAGACCCACAGAGGCATCTTCAAGACTTCGAGTTAGCCTGCGGAACTATAAGGGGAGGGCCCCCTTTGAGTGAATACATCAGACTGCTGGCTTTTCCCTTCTCACTTGGGGATGGAGCACGAGAGTGGCTCTACACTCTGCCCGAAGACAAATCACTACTTGGGCACAGCTCCAACAGAAGTTCTTGGAAAAGTACTTCCCTGCCGCCAGAATCCAACACATGCGAAGGAACATCAGTAGCATTAAGATGGGGGCAGGTGAAGAGTTTCCAGCATATTGGGCACGGTTTAAACAGATGTTGGCAAAGTGTCCTCAGCACCAGATCCCTGACCATGATTTGATCCAGTACTTTGTGTCTGGGCTAAGGATGCACGAGAGAACCCTCCTGCACGCTGCCAGTGGAGGGTCCATCCTGAATAAAAGTGCTGAGGAGGCATTTAAACTCTTCAAGGAGATGGCAGAGGAGTTCAGGGATGATGGAAGTGAGTTGCCCAGGACCAATTTGGGGACAACCACCGCTGCAGATTTAAAGATCGACAAACTGTGCAGTGCTATGGAAAAGTTCATGAACTCTATGGCCACCGGGCCAAAGAGAGGTGTGAAAGCTTGCCAGATCTGTCAGGGCACAGAGCATGCCACTGATGAATGTCCCTCACTGTATGACGAGGAGGTCAAAGCAATGGGGCAGAGCAACGGTAACGGGCAAGGAAGGGGGAAACCATACTATGATAATAGGTATGGGTATAACAACAACCACAATGAGGGGTATAATGGTAACCAAAATTTCCAGCGCTACAACCAACAGGGGCAGTACCAACAGCAAGGCCCCGGGATGTACCACCAGCCCGCTCAGACCAAAGGGCCTACCTTGTCTGAAATGATGGAAACTTTGGTCAAAGAGAACATCAAGTTCCAGCAAGAGAATGCCAAAGCCCACCAAGAGAATGAGAAATTCAAACAAGAGACCAGAGGGCAGTTCCAAAATCTAGGAGCCCAAGTCTCACATCTCACTCAAGTGGTGGCAAAGCTAGAACAGAAAGGAGGTACTTTGCCCCCGAAAGTCGAAGTAAACAATGCCCATGTTAATGCCGTCCAGCTCAGAAGTGGCAAACCACTTACTATAGTGGAAAACTCTGCAGAAAAGGGCAAAGAGCCTGTGTTAGATGATCCCCCAGTCATTGAGGAAGACCCTGGGACAGATGTTGAGCAAGAAGAGGTGATAGTCAAGGCAAAGAGGGACAAATCCCCACCACCGAAAATCAGGCCACCCTTCCCGGGCAGATTGAATAAAAACCGTGAGAGGGAAGAAACTCAAGAGATGTTCAAGATGTTTAAGAAGGTGGAAATCAATATGCCCCTTCTAACCATACTGAACGCTATGCCCAGATGTGCTAAGTTCTTGAAGGAGCTTTGCACAAAGAAGGTGAAATATCAGGATGATGCGAAGTTTGAGGTGGGGGAGAATGTCTCTGCCGTGATTAAAAAGACTGGACCTACAAAGTGTGGAGCCCAGGCATGTTCTACATTCCGTGCATCATAGGGCATATGAAGATAGAGAAGGCAATGCTCGATCTTGGAGCATCAATCAACGTTATGCCCAAAACGATGTACGAAGACTTGGAAATAGGGCAACTGAAGCCCACTCGAGTTGTGATCCAACTTGCTGATAGATCGAACGTTTATCCTGAGGGCATACTGGAAGATGTCCTGGTCAAAGTGGAAGAGTTGATATTCCCTGCTGATTTCTATGTGCTCGATATGGGCAGATCAAGTAAAGCCCCAGTGATGATATTGGGCAGACCGTTCTTGAAAACGGCAAGGACCCACATCGACTGCGAAACCGGTAGGCTGACGTGCAAATTCGAGGGAGAGACGGTCACCTTTGACCTCTACAAATCCATGAAGCACCCAGCTGACACCGAGGAGATCCACTACATTGACCAAATTGAGAAGGCAGTTGAGGCAAAGGCGCTCCAATGTGGCAAGTATGATCATACTGAGATAGCCATTCAACAAGGGCTTACAGAGTTTGACATGGAGGACGAACCGGAAGAATTGCAAGAGGCAATAGAGCAGTTAGATTCTCTGGAGAGTTTTAAAGGCAGTCCGGGCAAACCGATAGAGATTGAAGAAATGATCATGGTGCCTTCCCTCGAAAAGCCACCAATGCTGGAATTGAAAAAGCTGCCCAAACACCTGAAGTACCTATATCTGGGAGACAATGACACTTTGCCCGTCATCATAAGTGCCTACTTGCAAGAGGCAGAGGAGGCAAAGTTGAGGTATGTGTTGGGGCAGTACAAACAGGCCATAGGGTGGACTTTGGCTGACATCAGAGGGATAAGTCCAAGCATCTGCCAACACCACATTCTTCTGGAAGATGACTCTGTGCCCGTACGTGATCCTCAAAGGAAGCTCAATCCAGCAATGAAGGAAGTTGTGCTCAAAGAGATCAAGAAGCTTCTCAGTGTGGGCATAATCTACCCAGTGTCAGATAGCAAGTGGGTTAGCCCAGTGCATGTGGTGCCAAAGAAGTCTGGAGTTCAAGTCGTAGAGAACGAAAGAAATGAGCAGATTGCCACCCGACTACAAACTGGGTGGAGAGTTTGCATTGACTACCGCAAACTGAACAAGGTAACCCGCAAGGATCACTTCCCTTTGCCTTTCATTGATGAAATGTTGGAAAGATTGGCTGGGAAGAAGCACTTTTGCTTTCTGGATGGCTACTCATGGTATATGCAGATATGGGTTTCCCAAGAGGATCAGGACAAAACCACCTTCACCTGTCCTTTTGGCACCTTTGCCTACAGGAGAATGCCCTTTGGCCTCTGCAATGCACCAGGAACTTTTCAAAGGTGCATGATGAGCATTTTTGCTGACCTGCTCGAAAATGGAATTGAAGTGTTCATGGACGATTTCACCGTGTATGGCAACTCCTTTGACTCCTGCCTGGAACACTTAGAGATGGTGCTCAAAAGGTGTGTGGAGAAGAGCCTTGTTCTGAACTACG
This sequence comes from Euphrasia confusa, assembly GCA_954870475.1. Classification (NCBI taxonomy): domain Eukaryota; kingdom Viridiplantae; phylum Streptophyta; class Magnoliopsida; order Lamiales; family Orobanchaceae; genus Euphrasia; species Euphrasia confusa. Next base: position 4,135,600 of record OX940955.1, on the reverse strand, counting down.
AAAAATGCCATTTCATGGTCGAATAGGGAATTGTCCTTGGACATGTGATTTCAGCTAAGGGCATAGAGGTGGATAAAGCCAAGATCGAAGTAATCTCCAAGCTGCCATACCCGAGAAATGTGAAGCAAGTCAGGGGGTTCTTAGGGCATGCTGGCTTCTACAGACGTTTTGTGAAGGACTTTGCCCAAATTGCTCGCCCTTTGACCAGACTGCTTCAGAATGATGTAGAGTGGGACTTTGATGAGGACTGCAAGGCTGCCTTCAATCACTTGAAGGAGAGGTTGGTCACAGCACCTATTATTCAACCACCAGAATGGGGCATGCCATTCGAGCTAATGTGTGATGCAAGTGGATATGCAGTGGGAGCTGTGTTAGGGCAAATGAAAGGGAAAGAAAGGCATGTGATCTACTATGCCTCGAAGACCCTTAATGCTGCCCAAAGTAACTATGCCACGACTGAGAAGGAGCTCTTGTCCATTGTCTTTGCCTTTGAGAAGTTTAGGTCTTATCTGCTGGGCAGTAAGACCATAGTGTATACAGACCACGCTGCACTAAAGTACCTCATGGCAAAGAAGGAGACTAAACCAAGGCTTATTCGATGGATCCTGTTACTTCAGGAGTTTGACATCGAAATTCGAGACAAGTCTGGCAATCAGAACCTCGTTGCAGATCATCTAAGTAGAATTCTCCAGAAGGAAGAGGATATGCCCATAACCGAGACGTTCCCTGATGAGCATTTGTATTCTATAACCACTTTGGGCGAAGAGCCATGGTTCGCTGACCTTGTGAACTTCATGGTTACTGGAATTTTCAGGGACGGCATGAGCTACTATGAGAAAAACAAAATGAAGCGTGAGGCAAGGAGCTATGTCTGGGATGAACCCTATTTGTGGAGAAGATGTGAAGACCAAGTCCTTAGAAGATGCATTCCTGAGTCCGAGCAGCAGGGCATAGTGGATCACTGCCACAAACAACCCTGTGGAGGCCATTTTGGGCCAAGGCGTACAGCAAGAAAAATTCTGGATTGGGGATTCTACTGGAACACTTTGGTTCGAGACTGCTATGAGCTATGCAAGAGATGTGATGAGTGCCAGAAGGAAGGCAATCTGACCAAGCGCAATGAAATGCCCTCTGTGCCCATACTGCCAGTAGAGATCTTCGATGTTTGGGGCATAGACTTCATGGGGCCATTTCCAAATTCACAAGGTAAGGAATATATACTCCTAGCAGTTGATTATGTCTCAAAATGGGTCGAGGCAAAGGCGACCCCCACCAACGATTCGCGCATTGTGGCTGAATTCCTCAAAGGGAATATTTTCACTCGGTTCGGTGTGCCCAGAGCACTGATAAGCGACCAGGGGACCCACTTTTGCAACGCTGTAATTGAGAGGATGTTGCGGAAATATGAAGTCACTCATCGAATCACTTGTGCCTATCACCCCCAGGAAAACGGCCAAGCAGAGCTCTCCAACAGGATTATCAAAGCTATTCTGAGGAAGACAGTTAGGCCAGAGGGGAAGGATTGGGCAGGCAAACTGGATGATGCGCTGTGGGCATACCGCACTGCATTTAAGGCTCCATTTGGTATCTCCCCTTACCGAATGATATTTGGGAAAGCTTGTCATTTGCCCGTAGAGATAGAGCACAAGGCACACTGGGCGGTGAATAAAGTCAACTTTGATTGGGATCTGGCTGGAAAAGAGCGTAAGCTTGACTTGGTCGAATTAGAGCAGCTTCGCATTGAGGCGTATGACCATGCCGCCCACTACAAAGAGCGGACCAAGAGGGCTCATGACAAACTGATCAAGAGGAAAAAGATTGAGGCTGGACAGTTGGTGTTACTGTACCAAACCAGAAACCAGTTCCGTTCGGGCAAACTGTCCTCTAAGTGGGACGGGCCCTATTTTGTTCACCATGTCAGCCCAAATGGATCTGTGGAGTTGAAAAGCAAAAAAGATGATGACTACATTTTCAAAGTGAATGGCCATAGAGTGAAGCCCTACTTTGGGCAAGAGAATCTGGAAGGGCAGCTTGCCCTGATCGAGTGAACGAATGAAGCAGTTGGGTCCTGCCCGGGACTATAAATAGGGCGCTGGCCAGGAGGCAACCTGGTATGTTTGTATAATTTTGTTATTTCAATTTTTAGGTTAGGAATAAACTACTTGCAACAAGGGACTTTGACTATGCCGCGAGAAAAGGGTATTGTTTGTTTTTTATTTTGCAGGAGAACTTTGGGCAGACTGAGCCTTTGGGCAAATTGGGATGCAAGTGGGGCAGTTGCGATTTTCAAGGGACTGGAGCCCGTCCCATCAGGGACTCTGCAGTTCCACCCTTATCATAACTCCCCCACGATTATCGATAACTGCCACCCCAATTTTTCAGCCTTTTTCAAAATTCAAAACAAACATTATATACTCTCTCTCTCTCCATATGGTATCTACCCGTGCAAGAAACAAACTCAGAAAAATCCCCACTGGAACCCTAATTGATCTAACCATTGGAACCGCCGCATCAAAGTTGAAGAAGATGGTGTCTCCGAAAAGATCGAGTCCGGCAAAGCCCAAATCCCCCGCCGCCGAAGAAGCCATTCACGCCGTCCCACTGGCCACCATACCGCCGAGCCCCGCCACGACGGAGACTGACAACACCCCTATTAACGACTTGGCCAAAGAAATTGACGAATCCAAAACCACCAGCGAGAAAGAAGACCTGGAAACCCTAGCCACCGCCGCTCAGAAGGAAGAGGGCAAAGCCGCCGTTGACAGCCCTCCGAAAAAGAAGCAGAAAAAGTCGGCGGGCAAAGGCAAGAAGAAGGTTACTCCCACCCCCACTGCCGGATCCACCTCCGACGACAAGGAAAAGGAAGACTCGACGGCCGCCGGTAAAACTCCGGTGGAAGAAGAGGAAGAAGAGGAGGTGATAAAAAGCCCAGCCCCCAAAAGCAGGACCCGCGCATCCACCAAGAAGAAAAAGGCGGTCGACACCACGGCGCGCGAAATCGCGGCCCCCAAAACCGTGTGCTTCGAATCACTCAAACTGATGGGTGTGGAGAAGGAGGTTCGAGGGTATTTCAAGGCCATAGGGTGGGAGCCGTTTCTTGAGTGGTCTGGGCAAATCAACGAAGGCATTGTGAGAGAATTCTTTGGGTCTCTGGGTATCAAAGAGACCAAAGATGAGGGAGTTATAGGGATTCAGTTTGAGTTGTTTGATCGGGCTGTGTCTATTGGTGGTAACGAATTGGATTTATGTTTGGATATGGCAGGTATTGCAGATCTGAAGTCAAAGGCCTACCAGGAGTCACTGAGGGCTTTGCCAGAGTACACAAAGAAGGAGCTGCAGAAGATCTGGAAGCAGTTGGGCAAAGGAGGCGAGTTCGTGGGGCAAAGCACCAAGTCGATCCAGTTGAAGAGCCATGCACTCAGGGTTTGCCACAGGATCCTGGCCGTCAACTTCTTTGGCAAGACGGACACCAGTAGTGCTGTTTCCCATCTGGAACTGGGCATACTGTGGTGCATGCATCAGAAGATCAGGCTTCATTTCAGTGCCTGCCTCTGTGCCCAAATGAAGTGGCTGCACACTCACCCCCTCCAGCGCCTATCATTGGCCCATTTTCCGATGGTGTACGCAGCCAAGATGAACCTGATCAAGAAGGGAAAAGAGCTGGAGATGATGGTGGAGGGCAAGTTTGACATCCAGTGCTTCAAGCGCATGCAGGACATTGTGCCATTGAGTGACGGCGGTGTAAAGTTTTTGGAAGAGAAACCAGTGAAGGTAGAGGTGAAGGATTCGGTTGCTGAGGCTAAGGCCAAAGAGGAAGTTGCAGAGAGGCAAGGCGCGATCGAGGCGCGTTTGGATAAGATCGAGAAGGTGTTCGAGGAAGTGAAGGCGATGATGATCGCATACTTTGACTACAGTGGATTCAGGTACACACCTGCTTCCACCTCCTAATTTGTACCCTCCCTTGTTTTTTAGTAGTTGTTAGTTTTTTTTATTTTATTTTATTTTATTTTTCTGTTAAGGTCACCCCCGAGTCACTCTGGTTCGGGGGAGACTAGGTTGATCTCCCTGCTGACACACTTTGCCCAGGCAAAGTGTGTGAGGGGGCAGGTGCGCCAACTTTTTGAGTCTTAGTCTGGTCGTGGTTAGCCCCTACTGATCTTATTACTTTTGCACACTTTGCCCAGGCAAAGTGTGTGAGGGGGGAAAGGGAAAGGGCAAACCCCTGTTTCTAATCGAGTCAGCATGATTATGTGTCACTTTGGGCAAACATACATACAGTAACTCAAAATTTATAGTTAAGATGCATGAAATAGGGATGATGGAACTGTTCTAGGCAAACTGTGAGAATTGAGCCTACATTGATATATGATTTCTTTCTTTGAGAGTCTGCTGTGATCTTTACAATGCTTGTCTTTGCCTGTTTGCTGAATTGAGTAGTTTGACTGAGTAGGGGTATTAAATGATTAGGGCATTTCTTTGTTTTATTTCCCCAGAATAAATAACATTATCCCTTGCTAGCCCCTTTGAGCCTTGATGAATATTCTTTGTGAACCCATCTGGTATTATGCCCACATTACATAGGCAGCCAGAGAGAGAAAGGGAGTTAGGGCATAGTGTTCAAAAAAAAAGAAAAAGAAAAAAAGAGAAAAAAAAAAAAAAAGAAAAAAAAAAGAAAAAAAAATCAGAAAAGAAAAAAAAAGAAAAGAATAAAAAAGTTGTTGTGCTAAGGCCCGTAAGAAAGGGGCAAAGTGGCAGAGAAAAGGCTAACATCAAAAAAGCCCTCTGCCCAAATAGAGCCTACTCCCAGAAAAATCTACCCTTATGAGCCCAACACTACAACCCAATAAAAGCCCCTTTGATAACCCCCCTGCTTAGTTAAAACAAACTCAGATTAGCAATAAGGCAAATTTAGGCAAAGTGGAGTCACAGCAGAAAATGAGTGTCATTGAACCCATACACTGAAAAGAGAGAAACACTGTGAGGGAGTGAACCCAAAGACCTAGAACAGACTCTTGACTTATTTTTATCTTTACTTGAATTTTGTGTTATCTGTATGTACTATGCCCTTTACTGATCATGCTAAAGTCCTTTGCTTTATTCCTTTCTATTTCTTTCATTTCTGTTTTCACTTTGGTCTTGAGTCTGGCAAATCAGAGCCCACGGTTGGGGACAAGCGTATCCAAGTGTGTGCGGTTCTGATGAGCCATTTTATTTGCTCATCTTAGAGCACTTTTACACCCTTTATTGAGTCAGTTTGAGTCGTTAACGTGTCTGGGAGGGCACAATTAGGTGTTTGGGCAGAGTGTGTGGTGATGCAGGTAACAGGTGGCGCACTGGGCAAAAGAGGCAAGGAAATCCCCTTCTTTGGGCAAATCAGATTCTGGAGCGGTAGTGACAAGCAACAGTTTGACCACATCGGGCAAATGGGTAAGGTCATGAAGCAGAAGACCCAGAATTCCTACAAAGTACCGTGCCTGGTCCGACCACCTGTGGAGGAGAAGAAATACCTGCAGACTTCGATTTGGGCAGAGAGCGGCTGTTGACAGGAGATTCGCTGCGGGCAAGCTGGCAGCGTACCAGAATCCCTGGATTCGGGGGATCTGACTTATCCCCCAGCCCATTGACCAAGGATGCCTATTCCTAAGGGGCGAGCAACAGCCGGGAATTCAAATTCAAATTCAAAGTCTACTAAAGGGGCGCGACGGGCAGCAAAGAACACACAACATTACGCATCGAGAAATCGAGAGAGCCGCCGGTCCCGAAGTTCGTCGTCGCCGCCGGAGGAGTCGCCGGAGAAGGAAGCGGAGCTGTTCGTCCGAGTTCCTTTTGTTTAATTGCAGTAGAACCGACCTTCGGGTCGAGAAACAATTTCATGTTTTCAGTTTTAATTTCCTTTAATTCCGTATTTTGATTTTCTTCAAAAACGATTCTTCGATTTGAAGTTATGATTAATATAGTTTGCTTTCCTTTATTTATTTCGTCTTTTAATTTCTGTATGAGTAGCTAAATTGTTTGTGCATCTGGGCAGGGACGGATCGAAGGTGATTTAGGGTTTAGTTAGGCCGCGAGGTTGGAGGGGCTGAACTAACCGGTTGGGCGTTTGTTCCCGAGGCAAAGTTGGTTGAGGTTTATTTCTGGGGAGTTTGGGTAAACTAGGACGACCACTAGTGAACCTTTACAAACTGGGATACTGGTGATTGGCAAACCGCATAGATGTACCTTGTAGTATTGTTGCGGGCATAGCACTAGAACTTGCAGGAGATGCGGTCGTATGTTTCGAGCATGCTATTGGCCGAGCGGGTCTGTGCTGGGATTCGATGTCCCGGGCTATCAAAATTGCGGAACCGATAACCCGATCAAAACCCTCGATCACCGAAGATTGGATCCCCGACTCATCCGCAGGAGTCCGACCTTTGGAGACTACGCGCCCGAAGACACGCAGCCCGCCCCCAGCCGATTTTCTCCCGCAAGCCGGATCCACGAACGCGAACCACCTCACGAGCCGGGGCCCGACCGAACGCCCAGCGAAGCCCGAAGGCTGCGTGCGCCCAGCCGAGCCCCCGCGAGGGGCTCGCGATCGTCCTCGACGATCGCTGGGATCGCTCGTAGCGATCCCCGGGGCTGCTCGCAGCAGCCCGCAGCGAGTCGCGGTGACTCGCTGCCCGCGAGGGCATCGCCCTCGCACGCCTCGCTACGGGTGAACCCGTAGCGCGTACGAGGCAGCTACGGGTGATCCCGTAGCACGCCCGCGATCGATCCGAGGATCGATCGCACCCCTCGGCTCCAGCCGAGGGTTCCCGCGGCCTCGCGCCTCCGACGACGGCGGCTGGGGTCCGCCACGGCACCAGCCCGTGGCACCCCGGCGATTGACCGAAGTCGATCGTGTGTCCCCGGCGTCCAGCCGGGGCACGCCGTTGGTCGCGCGATGGGCGGTCCGAACCCTAGGGTTCGACCGCCTCCCTCGATCCTCGCCGGGGATCTCGAATCCCCGTCCCCGAGGTTCGTCGTTTTCCCGGATCGCGTGTTCATGTATATATCACAATATTCAACGCAAATAATCATAGAAGGGGTTTTCTCGATTATACCTTCGAATCGTTGTACGGAGAAACGAATTCGGTTGACGACCTTGTGACCTTCCCGCGTATTCCTTGCACCTTGTCCGAACGTCGTGTGGGCGACGATCTATCGAACTCTATGGATCCTCCTCACTCTCAAGATTTTATGATTGGCGTAGGTCAATTAATTCTCTCTTGAAAGTGAAGACCATGTAGTGCTTATATAGGCTACGTAGGGGATCATAAGGAGAATAAATATTGGGCTTCTAAATATTGAAAATTAAATTGGGTCCAACCCAAATCTATTAATTCTTATCAATATTAAATTTTATTTATTTTCCACTATATAAATAAAATTGCACTCCCAATATTATTCCATATTATATCAAATAATATTTCTCCATCTTAGTATTATTTATTCCGTGTATTTAAGATTTAAATATCCATGAATAAATTTATTTATTGCTCAATAAATAATATTCATATCTTATATCCGAGACTAGTACCGTTCAACCTTTATTATTGTGCGGAACGAATCCACTCATGAGGTTTACACAATAATTCCTTATGAACTCATCTCGGGGATATTATCAACCCTTCCGGGATACACTTTCCCGTCAAGTATTCACGGCATGTCATATATAAAATATAGCGACCCAACTTTACCGGTAATTAACCCAATAATTAAATCGGTTAATTCCTTTGGAAAATCAAAGCCTCTAGTATTAAATATACACACCCGCAATAATATCGGGGATTAAGAATAAAATACTCCGAGATTTAAATTGATTATCTAAGGCAATCCTAATCAATAAATCTCAAGCTGATCCGCCCAATACACCAAGTGTACAAGTGTGATAAAATAATTAAGATAAATTATTTTCTCTCTCACACAACGACTATACCGATGGATTGGTCCGTGTCCATCTAGGTCGTGAGCAACTGTTCGATTAAATACGAGTAACCGATAGTATGATCTTCTGTGTGCCCATGCCCCACCATACTAACTACAACGTATAAAATCCAGGACTATATTTTGCATAAATTAATTAATAATAATTAATTGCAAATAATTGTTTATTAATAAAATAGGTTAAATGCTATGACCGGGAGTTTACCGGTACTTAAATCTAGACATTAAGTATACAACTCCAACAATCTCCCACTTGTACTAAGGTCTAGTCATTTCCTCCAAACTCCCGACTCCCATACTCATCACGTGCTTAAGTTATACTTTCCAGAAGTATTATGTGAATGAGCAATCTAGGTTGCCGATCTGAAGTTATCTTGGTGACTACAGCGTCGTCCCTCTGACGATGACTCGTATCAGGTGGTACTGGCTCTATGTGTTATCATCACTTTTCGAACTTATGACTTCTTCCGGTTCTCCATGCACCGCTATGTACATAGCCTTTTGGTGAACCAAGAATCATATCCAAGTTCAGAGGTCATCCCGGAACCTAACCAAAACTTCCGCTGCCTCTGAGGCTGCTATTCGGTTTATGATAGAGTCCGAGAAGCATCATGCTTATCACTCTTTCATCCTTAGGTTCCACCTCTTCTAAAAGTGAACACATAGCCTGATATCGACTTACACTGGTCTTTCTCCGATTCTTTGATCTGAGAAACTGTAATCTAAGAAGATTTCGTTTTGCCAGTAATCACGTACTTCCAAGTACTTTACAGCATTCGAATATTTCTTATCCAGATTACCTTGATATCCTCCCACTACGCTAACCGCGTAGTTGATATCAGGTTCTTGTTTTTTAACATTGCATCTACAAAGCTCTCCACACTCAAAGTGTAGGTTACTGCTTTGTCCATATCCATCTCCTTCATGTGTTCGAAACACATATCCTTAGATAGATGTATTCTGTTCTAGGAAGGCAATAACCTTTCTCAGAATTGTGCATGTTTAAAACAAACCTCAATGGTATAAGATATCTTAAGAGAAGTACAAATGTTCTTATCCAGAGATCGAAAGATTTCTAAGAACATGATCCAACTTCATCTTAATCTTATATCTTGATTCATTTAGACAACCTCTATTTTATGTCTGACAACACTTTTACATTGTCGCCAACGATGAAGTGTCATCTACACAAAATTCCGAGAAACACCACTCTTGTTTCCATTACGTCTCTAACACACCTTTCTCGCAAATCTATGCAGATCTAGGGATCGATTTCATGTATACTAGATCCAGAGTTCAAAACTCCTCCAGTCTTATGAACATCTCTGGTTGCTTAACAACCTCCCACTGCAATGGCGTTCCGGTGCATAACAGTAATAACATTAGGTGCAGTTAGTGGTGTGCCGCTACTCGGTCAGGCTGGTTCTCAGTCTTTCCTTTCCTCATTTTAAAGTACTTTGTCAGTTAGGGCATTGTAGTTCATCTAATAGTCTTCCTCTAAGAACCGGGTGAGGATACCCATCTGGTTCGTAGTACTATTGAACATACAATTACTTGTTCTTCTAGGATTATTCTACAACCACATTGAATGTGCCGTTGTATCCAGAAATATCCATAGAACATAGGTAGTTCCGAATAAACTTGTTCTTTTACTATTAGAATACCATTTCTCGTTTTTGACACACCATGTCTACACAACAGTGTATGGTGTAGTCGCTTGAGACTTAATCTCAATCTTTGATTCATGCTATGTGTTATTCGGATAGGTGATAGCCTCCGCGAACAAGTCGCAGGCTTTCAATGGATATACTTTGAAGGTTCCCCATAATGGCTTTGTGTTAAAACACTCCGCTTTTATGGCACAACAAGTAGTCTAATCCATCTTCGAGTATTCTTGGAAGAATGACTCGTACCTTCTCTAATTACACATACCGCATTAATCATCAATCATTTTCTATACTTGTCCGAATTCCATCCTTTATCCAGAAAGGTTAACTTAGTTGTATCATCTATCAAGATCGATTCTTAGGTCGGGAGGTCCATTCCTCCAACTATAATTGATCAAATCAAATTCGACCTTTTGAATCCCTTTTGAATAGATACTACTAAGTTCAAGAATTCACAAGTATAATGATTAACAAGAGAAATACATCTAATAAGTAAAACAAGTTATACATAACGGTTTGTTGCATCGTGGTAGACTAAGGATTCATCATTCACATATTGCTATCTAATGTACCATAATAGATATCACCATTATTTCTTATCCAAACCATCAAATGATTAAAGAAATAAAATATCCATTAATAATAAAGAAAACCAGAACGAAGTTCTTTTTCAAAGTAAAGGGGTACATAAGCAATAACTGAAATGAAAACTTAAAAACAGATAAATGTCTTCCACTGCAACCGCTGCTACCCCAACAGCTTCGCCCATGTAGACTCGAACTCTTCTTATCTAAGTCGCCGGGTTTTCTGGAACCCCTGCATTTAAAGAAATGCACATACCGTCAGTGGTTCCATATCTACACACCAGAATTCTGGTAGATAATACCGCTGACTATGTTTTTACGACTAAAGAAAAATTCGTACCTCTGAGAGGACATTCAGACTTCCAGTGTCCAGACTTCTTGCATCGGAAGCACAAGCCCTTTGGCTTACTAGCCCCCATTCGTGGTCCATTCCTCTTGGCACCACTGGGTTTCATGGCTTGCTTCCTTTTCTTGCCCCTACCTCCAATAGCTTTCAAGCTTTTGGGCCTGGTAGTTACAAGCGCTTGAGACTTGCCCTTCTTGTAGATCCCCTCTGCCGCCTTCAGTTCAGTCAGGAGTTGCGCAAGAGTATAAGATAGTTTACCCATATTATAGCTCATACGAAACTGCTCAAAACTAGGGGTCAGAGACTGGAGTATGATGTCGACTTGTGTCTCACCATCAATCATAGCTCCTAGGACCTCCAATTCATTCAACAGACTCATCATCTTGAGAACGTGCTCCTCGACAGGCGTTCCTTCAGACTGAGTAGTTGACATGAGGACTCTCATGGCGTCTTGCCTAGCCGCACGGTCATGATGCCCAAACATCTCCTTGAGGTTAAATAACATATCCTCGGCAGTGTCCATTGACTGATGCTGGGTTTGGAGCACATTTGACATAGAAGCCAAAATATAGCACCTAGCCATTTCATCAGCCTTTTTCCACTTCCGAAATGCTTCTTTTTCCTCATCAGTTGAGGCGGCCGTGGGCTCAGCAGGGCATTGCTCATAGAGTACAAACTTGTACTCTTCAGCAGTCAGGACAATGTCCAAATTTCTCTTCCAATCAATGTAATTGGGACCAGTGAGTTTTTGTTCCTTGAGTATTATAGAAAGTGGATTCATAGCTATTCTCTAAACCTATAAGCACATGTAAACAAACAATCAATTTAATGTCCGATATTATCTCCCTTAAATAATATCATTAAATTACTAATTGCGTCTAAAATCCCATCAGGTAAGGCAAGCCACGTGGTGTGGACGTTTACCCACCCAAATGATTTAGCAATTAGTTTTTCTTCGGTCATACATCAATCATAGCGTAACTTCGTGGGGAAGAATACTATGACGCGTATCTAAGTGTAAACCATCACTCAGCACTAAAGTACATCGCTTGGAATTGCTACGTCACCGCAAGCCACGTGGTGTGGACGTTTACGACAATTTCACAACTCTTCACAATTACTTATAACTGTCTACATCAATTAATCCAAAATCCGTCGGTACAGCAAGCCACGTGGTGTGGACGTTTACTACACCAAGAGACTTTTATAATTGACTCCCAATTACAAGAACCATTCGATTTCGTAAATCAAGACTTGGAGAATCATAAGTGAAACTCGAAGTTTCTAACCAGTGATTCACCATGCGAGCGACCCTATCTCTCATAAATGAGGGAGCCGAGCAGACAAACGACCCACCTATCAAAGAATGGCACGAAAGTCTCTAATTTGTGTCATCCACATGACCAAGTGGCTCTGGCTCCATTCCACTCCCCGGGGTGAGAATGAGTCGACTTGAAGTCAGTTTCAGAAAGACAAATTAGGCATTGTTTGATAAACTCGATCAATGTTTCTTGTAAGAGGAATTACAAGAATTCTCCTCCAATGACTTGTCTATATGAACTTCGAAAGTCCATAAAAGTCACCAAGAGAACAGTGATGGAGACCATGGGAATGTTTCCATCCCCTCTCCCACTTAGCTTTTTACGATAAAGGGATACGCTATCTAGTGCAAAAATTAAACACATATAGCATGCATGAAAGCAATAAAGCACATAGCACATAGTCAAAATAATGCTAGAGAATTATTTTCCCCGACTATCATGGCTTTATCTTCATATGCATCCTCTAGTCTTCAGTCTTCGTTTCTTGAATGCTCCATGTGACGAGAATATTAATTTCCAATATTTAAATCTATTTATTTTCAATTAATCCAAAAGTTACTTAATTCGAAAATTAAGTCAATTGAATATATCAAAAATAAAATTAAATATTATTAATATTTTTATTTATTTATTTTCCTATCTAGTTCTTATTAAATCTTTAGAATAATCTATCCAAATAAAATTTGGAATATTCTAGAAGATATCTATAATAGAACAAGGAAATAAAATAAATTAGAACTCACTACTTTCCAAATTTATTTTTTTTTATTCCTAATCCATGAATATTCCCATGAGTAGGAATAATCAAATAGGAAAAATAAATTTAGTACTAAATTAATTAAATTTCTAATCTATGAATATTTCCATGAAGGAAATAAATCAATAGAAATAAAATTAATTTAAATTAATTCTTTTCCTAATCCATGAGTATTTTTCCTAAAAGGAAAGTACTCAAATAGGAAAAATCCGAATTAATTTTGGAAAGTGAATAACGGTAGAAGTGGTATGAGTCGGGAGATCCCCATACCACCCCCACCGACCGCCGCCAACACCGGAAGAGGGTACGCCGCCGCCACCCCAGCTGTCCGGCCACCACCACCGGCGGCAGCCCCAGCCGAGGGGCGATCGACCCCTCCCCATGGCTTCGGTCATGGGGTCGATCATGGGGTTGATCGACTCCCCGGTTTTTCGTCCCTTTCGTCTTCGTCACATGTCTTCGTCTTCCGGCAATCGTCTCATCATCGAACCAACGTAATAAAAATTACAATAATTTAAATTACAATTCCGGTATCGATTCTATACATGAAATCGACCCTATACATTTTCCGGAAAATAAAGTACGTAATAATAAATCCTAAATTCGGTCAACCCCCGAATTTTTACTATTACAAACATTCAACCACACAAAAACGAATCTCGACATGTCCGAGAGTTTAATAATCATGATAATTAATTAATAAAACAATTAATTAAATCCAACCATGATAGCCGGAAATCCTGCAAGGTAGAACAATAATCGAATATGTACATGAACACGAAACCAAACGCTCTGATACCAATTGCTGGGATTCGATGTCCCGGGCTATCAAAATTGCGGAACCGATAACCCGATCAAAACCCTCGATCACCGAAGATTGGATCCCCGACTCATCCGCAGGAGTCCGACCTTTGGAGACTACGCGCCCGAAGACACGCAGCCCGCCCCCAGCCGATTTTCTCCCGCAAGCCGGATCCACGAACGCGAACCACCTCACGAGCCGGGGCCCGACCGAACGCCCAGCGAAGCCCGAAGGCTGCGTGCGCCCAGCCGAGCCCCCGCGAGGGGCTCGCGATCGTCCTCGACGATCGCTGGGATCGCTCGTAGCGATCCCCGGGGCTGCTCGCAGCAGCCCGCAGCGAGTCGCGGTGACTCGCTGCCCGCGAGGGCATCGCCCTCGCACGCCTCGCTACGGGTGAACCCGTAGCGCGTACGAGGCAGCTACGGGTGATCCCGTAGCACGCCCGCGATCGATCCGAGGATCGATCGCACCCCTCGGCTCCAGCCGAGGGTTCCCGCGGCCTCGCGCCTCCGACGACGGCGGCTGGGGTCCGCCACGGCACCAGCCCGTGGCACCCCGGCGATCGACCGAAGTCGATCGTGTGTCCCCGGCGTCCAGCCGGGGCACGCCGTTGGTCGCGCGATGGGCGGTCCGAACCCTAGGGTTCGACCGCCTCCCTCGATCCTCGCCGGGGATCTCGAATCCCCGTCCCCGAGGTTCGTCGTTTTCCCGGATCGCGTGTTCATGTATATATCACAATATTCAACGCAAATAATCATAGAAGGGGTTTTCTCGATTATACCTTCGAATCGTTGTACGGAGAAACGAATTCGGTTGACGACCTTGTGACCTTCCCGCGTATTCCTTGCACCTTGTCCGAACGTCGTGTGGGCGACGATCTATCGAACTCTATGGATCCTCCTCACTCTCAAGATTTTATGATTGGCGTAGGTCAATTAATTCTCTCTTGAAAGTGAAGACCATGTAGTGCTTATATAGGCTACGTAGGGGATCATAAGGAGAATAAATATTGGGCTTCTAAATATTGAAAATTAAATTGGGTCCAACCCAAATCTATTAATTCTTATCAATATTAAATTTTATTTATTTTCCACTATATAAATAAAATTGCACTCCCAATATTATTCCATATTATATCAAATAATATTTCTCCATCTTAGTATTATTTATTCCGTGTATTTAAGATTTAAATATCCATGAATAAATTTATTTATTGCTCAATAAATAATATTCATATCTTATATCCGAGACTAGTACCGTTCAACCTTTATTATTGTGCGGAACGAATCCACTCATGAGGTTTACACAATAATTCCTTATGAACTCATCTCGGGGATATTATCAACCCTTCCGGGATACACTTTCCCGTCAAGTATTCACGGCATGTCATATATAAAATATAGCGACCCAACTTTACCGGTAATTAACCCAATAATTAAATCGGTTAATTCCTTTGGAAAATCAAAGCCTCTAGTATTAAATATACACACCCGCAATAATATCGGGGATTAAGAATAAAATACTCCGAGATTTAAATTGATTATCTAAGGCAATCCTAATCAATAAATCTCAAGCTGATCCGCCCAATACACCAAGTGTACAAGTGTGATAAAATAATTAAGATAAATTATTTTCTCTCTCACACAACGACTATACCGATGGATTGGTCCGTGTCCATCTAGGTCGTGAGCAACTGTTCGATTAAATACGAGTAACCGATAGTATGATCTTCTGTGTGCCCATGCCCCACCATACTAACTACAACGTATAAAATCCAGGACTATATTTTGCATAAATTAATTAATAATAATTAATTGCAAATAATTGTTTATTAATAAAATAGGTTAAATGCTATGACCGGGAGTTTACCGGTACTTAAATCTAGACATTAAGTACACAACTCCAACAGTCTGTCTAGAGGGTAAAGCGGGTTTGGGCAAACTAGATCCATGTTTGGTCGCATAGGTTATCGAATTGTTCAGATCCAGGGGGATTAGGCAAAGTGTAAACCAAGCCTTTTCTTTATACAGTAAGGATAGATGAGGGGTGGGGCATTTGCTGGGCGTGACGCAATAGGACCACTTTTGTCTTTTTACACCCTATAACTGCTGACAAACCTCTGGTAAAAATCCTTAGTGCCGATGAACGGTAGTTTGCCCTAATGATCCTGAGTGAAGTTGTCTGCCCAGATGCCTTGTTTATTTATTGATTTAAGTTTTCACTTTTAGTATTCTGTTAGATCTGAGTGTTTGCTTGTTTACTTTTGGTTTTATTTATTTGCATGTTATTTCTGTTTGCCATAATTAGATCTGAGTGTTTGAACGATTGCAAAACCGCTGTGCCCACAGCAACCAAACTCAAAACTTTTTGTGACAACCCCTTGGGCAAAGCCGATATCACCTACTGTAATTGCCTCCTTGTGGGACCGACCCCACGTACTTACCATTATCTACGTTTTGTAGTTAAGGGTGTACTGGCTAAATATAAATTTTATTTTGGCAGCGCGTTTGTTCCCAACGACAAACATTCGTGCGTCGTCAAAATTGGCGCCGTTGCCGGGGAGGCAAATTTCCAACAGTAAGTCGTCTGTGCTAACAGTTTGACTTGTTTTGTTTATGCAGGATTCTGTTGCTGGCAAAGAGATTGTAACCTGGTACGATCCAGAGATCGAAAAGACCGCAAAGCGAATCCGGAAAGAAACAAGGCTAGCCAAAGCGTTAGCACGTGCCGCCCAAGAAGCTGCCCATACACCAAGGGCAGAAAATCCGCGAAGGGCAAGGAGAGGTGACCCAATTACCCCACCAAGACCTTCACCGGAACCAGCCGTCATGGCAAACCCAACCCTTAGGGAAATGATGTTCCCTGCCAATCTGAACCTCCGACCATCAGGCATCACTTTGCCCACAATCAACGAGAACTGGGAGATGAAACACAACTTCATCCAAATACTGCCTAAGTTCAGCGATATGCCCATGGAAGACCCACAGAGGCATCTTCAAGACTTCGAGTTAGCCTGCGGAACTATAAGGGGAGGGCCCCCTTTGAGTGAATACATCAGACTGCTGGCTTTTCCCTTCTCACTTGGGGATGGAGCACGAGAGTGGCTCTACACTCTGCCCGAAGGACAAATCACTACTTGGGCACAGCTCCAACAGAAGTTCTTGGAAAAGTACTTCCCTGCCGCCAGAATCCAACACATGCGAAGGAACATCAGTAGCATTAAGATGGGGGCAGGTGAAGAGTTTCCAGCATATTGGGCACGATTTAAACAGATGTTGGCAAAGTGTCCTCAGCACCAGATCCCTGACCATGATTTGATCCAGTACTTTGTGTCTGGGCTAAGGATGCACGAGAGAACCCTCCTGCACGCTGCCAGTGGAGGGTCCATCCTGAATAAAAGTGCTGAGGAGGCATTTAAACTCTTCAAGGAGATGGCAGAGGAGTTCAGGGATGATGGAAGTGAGTTGCCCAGGACCAATTTGGGGACAACCACCGCTGCAGATTTAAAGATCGACAAACTGTGCAGTGCTATGGAAAAGTTCATGAACTCTATGGCCACCGGGCCAAAGAGAGGTGTGAAAGCTTGCCAGATCTGTCAGGGCACAGAGCATGCCACTGATGAATGTCCCTCACTGTATGACGAGGAGGTCAAAGCAATGGGGCAGAGCAACGGTAACGGGCAAGGAAGGGGGAAACCATACTATGATAATAGGTATGGGTATAACAACAACCACAATGAGGGGTATAATGGTAACCAAAATTTCCAGCGCTACAACCAACAGGGGCAGTACCAACAGCAAGGCCCCGGGATGTACCACCAGCCCGCTCAGACCAAAGGGCCTACCTTGTCTGAAATGATGGAAACTTTGGTCAAAGAGAACATCAAGTTCCAGCAAGAGAATGCCAAAGCCCACCAAGAGAATGAGAAATTCAAACAAGAGACCAGAGGGCAGTTCCAAAATCTAGGAGCCCAAGTCTCACATCTCACTCAAGTGGTGGCAAAGCTAGAACAGAAAGGAGGTACTTTGCCCCCGAAAGTCGAAGTAAACAATGCCCATGTTAATGCCGTCCAGCTCAGAAGTGGCAAACCACTTACTATAGTGGAAAACTCTGCAGAAAAGGGCAAAGAGCCTGTGTTAGATGATCCCCCAGTCATTGAGGAAGACCCTGGGACAGATGTTGAGCAAGAAGAGGTGATAGTCAAGGCAAATAGGGACAAATCCCCACCACCGAAAATCAGGCCACCCTTCCCGGGCAGATTGAATAAAAACCGTGAGAGGGAAGAAACTCAAGAGATGTTCAAGATGTTTAAGAAGGTGGAAATCAATATGCCCCTTCTAACCATACTGAACGCTATGCCCAGATGTGCTAAGTTCTTGAAGGAGCTTTGCACAAAGAAGGTGAAATATCAGGATGATGCGAAGTTTGAGGTGGGGGAGAATGTCTCTGCCGTGATTAAAAAGACTGGACCTACAAAGTGTGGAGACCCAGGCATGTTCTACATTCCGTGCATCATAGGGCATATGAAGATAGAGAAGGCAATGCTCGATCTTGGAGCATCAATAAACGTTATGCCCAAAACGATGTACGAAGACTTGGAAATAGGGCAACTGAAGCCCACTCGAGTTGTGATCCAACTGGCTGATAGATCGAACGTTTATCCTGAGGGCATACTGGAAGATGTCCTGGTCAAAGTGGAAGAGTTGATATTCCCTGCTGATTTCTATGTGCTCGATATGGGCAGATCAAGTAAAGCCCCAGTGATGATATTGGGCAGACCGTTCTTGAAAACGGCAAGGACCCACATCGACTGCGAAACCGGTAGGCTGACGTGCAAATTCGAGGGAGAGACGGTCACCTTTGACCTCTACAAATCCATGAAGCACCCAGCTGACACCGAGGAGATCCACTACATTGACCAAATTGAGAAGGCAGTTGAGGCAAAGGCGCTCCAATGTGGCAAGTATGATCATACTGAGATAGCCATTCAACAAGGGCTTACAGAGTTTGACATGGAGGACGAACCGGAAGAATTGCAAGAGGCAATAGAGCAGTTAGATTCTCTGGAGAGTTTTAAAGGCAGTCCGGGCAAACCGATAGAGATTGAAGAAATGATCATGGTGCCAAATGACCCCGAAAATGCTCACACCACTCGAGAAACACTCGGCCACAATGAAAAGGCATACATGTAGGCTCAAAGGGGTATCTAACGGTGTCCCACGACGGGCTCGGTATAATATGGGGAATATATTCAAGTGGAGCTTTCCTATTGATCAAGTTTATCATATTCAAGCCAATGAGACCAACCGAGCTCATCACCATTCACTCGTAATGCACAGACACATACATATGGACAAAGATAACAATGCATATTCATAACAAAAGTGAGAATCAAAAGGAGATGATATATATAATCCAACAAGAAAGATCAAGGTTCAAAATTCCTCTCACAATTATAGGCAAGGTTTCCAAATAACAAATAGTGAATAGTCAAATATGCAACAATACCCGAGAGAGATAAACGTCATCCATACTAACGACTCCTCCGACTTTAACCCAATCCACATGTATCACACACGTCTACGGGACTCACACATTTTATCAAAGTAGTAAAAACGCCAAAAAGCTTGAATCTAGTATACAAATACAAGACTAAGAAAAGAAATAAGAAAATAAAAGAAACAAATAAAACTAAAATCACACAAACACCACCAAAATACCTCAAACATCCCAAAATAAAATGAGCTAAAATCGATCAAGGAGGGATAAGCCAATCACATACCTCGACCCGAATGTAATTCGGGTTTTTTTTCGACGTCACTTGTGGTGTAGAGACAATATAGAAGGATTCACCGTAAGATCCGGGAAATGTAGGAAGACTCGGAGTAGTAAAGTTCCATCTTCATGTGTGAGAAGGCTCTCACAAATCACTCTAACGTAATGAGCTTGACGGCCGTGGGAATGCCCCCACGAGGCGCTCGGTTTTCGGCTCCGAGCTACACCCGATCCTCAAACTCCTTTAGCCCTCTAAAAATATCGAAGAAAAATGTCGTAAGAAGAGCATCTCGGCTAAGATATGATGCTCCTCCGAGTAAAATCCTCCAAGCTTTGATGTGAGAGAATATGATAGCGTAGTTCTCGAAATATGATTATTTCCCACATTCTCGGCTCGAGGTAAGGCATACGTCTCTTCTATCTCGGTCGGTAAAAAGTACAAACTATACTTCCGGAGATAGATCTCTTCTAACAAAGGAGCACGATCATCCATAATGAAGAAATAAGGTCCACGACCGTAGTATGTCACTAAATCAAATCTCCCTTTTCCATCCACATCAACCGGTAAATATATCGAACTAAATCGTCTTAAGAACACCATCTCGGTCCATGCCTCTCGATCCTCAATGTAAGCATAATCACTCGGACTACCGCCATCATATCCAATCTCGTCTCTCAACTCAAATAGAGCCGAGAAAGTCTTCTCTAAACCGCAAATCATGTCAATAATACGATTACCCGGACTAGGCGGTTTAGATAGGTCGATATCGTCGTGCCCTTCTACATCATGAGCCTCAATAGACAAAGGAGTTAAACAACGGGAACTTGAATACTCAATTTTTACTCCCAAGTCAACCAAGCCGTAAATACGCCTACCAAATCCCCATGACGTCCTCTTCTCATCGACAATTTCAAGCTTGACATGCTCTTCCATCACTTTCTCTTCAACCTCAATTTCTTCATCAAAGAAGAGCTCAACCATAGGAGACTCAAAATCACAATCTAGGAACTCAACACCACACTCCAAAGGAAACTCAATATGTAGAGTCTCTTTAACCTCATTAAAATCCACAAGTGGCTCGTCCCCATCAAAGGAGTCAAACCTCGGAATATTAGTCTCAAATGGCATTGGAGAAAAGTAAAGAGACTCTTCATTCACATCCAATATAGGAAAAACCTTCGGGGCTTGTGTTTCCTCTTCCATACCCATACACTGAAAAGAGAGATACACTTGCGAGGGAGTGACCCAAAGCCCTAGTACAGAATCTTGACCGAATTTTTTATGTCTCTTAACTTGAATTTTGATTTGTCTATATATGCTATGCCTACTTGTATTATATCATTCATGCTAGTCCTTTGAGTCTCTGTTTACTTTGTTCCCCCCAGCCTTGATTTCTTTTTTTACTTTGGTCTTGAGTCTGGTAAGTCATACCCTACGCTTGAGGACAAGCGTACTTTTAGTGTGTGCGGTTTGATGAGCCATTTTATTTGCTCATCTTGGAGCCTTTTTAGAGTCGTAATTGAGTCAGTTTGAGTCGTTTATGTGTCTGGGAGGGCACAATGGAGTGTTTGGGCAAAGTATGCAGGATTCATGTCAACAGGTGGAGATTGTGCGGAAAAGGCAAAGGAATTGTTCACTTTGGGCAAACGCGTGGATCCGAGGCAAAGTGACTGAAGCAATTTGACCTAAGGAGACAAAGTCACCACTTTGGGCAAAGTCACGATGCAGAAGAACCTGACACAGAAATTGAAGTTTCACTTTGGGCAAAGTCAAGACTTTGGGCAAAGACACGTCTTTGGGCAAACATCGAGTACCGGACATACTAGAGACAGGAGTTGACCAGAGACTAACTATGGCGGACTATGGCAAAGACGAATCAGGATTCTATTACCAAGTAAAGAATAAGGAAAGAATCTTTTCTTTCCTTATCTCAAAGATCAAATCTTGACCGCGATTTTCCTTGGTGTCCAAGACTTCTTACACCTATAAAACAACACATGAAACCCTACAATCAGAACACCAAGAGAGAGAGGACGAAATTAAACACCAGAAAATATATAGAGACGCCATTGATGGGTTGAAGAAGACGGAGTCGAGTTCTCGCCGGCTATGGGCCTTCGGGCAAAGCGCGGCGAATTCGTTCGATTTCATGTTTTTATTTTCGTTAATTAATTTCTGAATGTTCTGAACAATTGTTAGTTTGATTTTCAATTTAATTCCATCATGTTTAGTTTCGTTTTTATTTTGTTTATTTTTGGTTTGATTATGCGTAGCTAGTTTTCTGGCGTCTGGGCAAAGGGCTGATCGAAGGGGAACTCTGGGCTAAGATAGAACCGTGAGGTTGATAGGTCTTAGTTAACTGCTTGGAGGTTTGTTCCCGATACACAGTTGAGGTTAAACTACATTCTTGCAGGTTTGGGCGGACTAATTTGGTCGTTAGAAAACCCTTACACTTTGAGATACCAGCGATTGATCAAACCGAATAATAGTATCTAGTTGTACTACGGGCATAGCGCTAGAACGTGTTGGAGCTTTGCGGTCGTATGATTCGGATTTCCGGACATGCTATTGGCCGAATTGGGTTCGTCGAAAGAGCAATGCGATTTTGGGCAAACTAGATCCATGCGACCACATAGGTATCGAATTGTCTAGACTCAGGGGATTAGGCATAAGTATACCTTGCCTTTTCTTTACCCAGTAAGGACGGATTGGGGTGGGGTAACTGTAGGTGTGACTTAATAGGACTGCTTTTACTTTGTTCGACATCCTATAACCGATTGACAAACCATCAGTTAAAATCATTAGTGTCAGGGATCGGTAGTTTGCCCAGATAACCCAGAGAGAAGCCGTGAGCCCAGAAGTCTGCTTTCCTTTTATTGAGTTAAGTTTGATTAATTGTTTTTTGTTTACAGTTTGGTCAAAGTGTTAGTTCTGCATGTTAGTTTGGGTTAGTTGATTTATTTAATTTCGTTAGTTAGTAGTTTGATTAAACCGCTGTGACCACAGCAACCATTAAAAACCTTTTTAAACCGTGACAACAGTTTGGGCTAGCCGATATCACTTATTGCAATTGCTTCCTCGTGGGACCGACCCCAAACTTATCACTATACTCCTTAGTGTTTAGTTTGGCAGAATATAAATTTATTTTGACCGCGCGTTGCTTCCACGACAAAGTTTTCGCGTCGTCAATGGTGGAGACTCATAATGTGGCTCGGGCCAATGATGGGTAGTAGGAGGATATGTCGGCTCCGGCCCGGATGAATAAGATCTAGATGGTGGATACTTGGGCCTTGAATGGGAATAACTCGGCTCGGGTCTTGGATTATAATAATGCGGCTCAACTCTTGATCGGTACCCTCCTTGATACTTCGGTTGAGGATGAGGGTAATAAGAACCTTGATAGTTTGGTTGAGGAGATAGTGTGGCGGGTACTAGTTGTCTTGGTAATGAGATCCTCCATAAGGTTGTGAATATTGTGGTTGTTGTGGAGGAGAAGCATGGTAGTGGTTGTATGATCGCGTCGCCTCTTGATAAGAACGTGAATACTCCGGTGCAAACATTGAGTCGTAAAATGATGTCTCGTTGGATGTTGGAGTTGACTCTTTGTACGCACATGACTTCGGATATTGGTGACTCCACATACCTTGCATTCCAAAAACAAAAGAAAGCAACTAAAGTAAGCTAACTAAAGCTAAGCTATCTAAACTAATGGGGGGCATGATCAAAGCCAAGTAAATGAAATTAAAACAAGTGCCAATTAAGTGAATTCGACTAGAAAACTTCATTTAGACATCCCTGGCAACGGCGCCATTTTGAAGAAGCATTTTTCGATCACGAATGAAAGAGAAAATGTGTTTAGTCTCGCTTCAAAAATCGAGAGTTCGTTGTAAACGACCACTCGGAATATCAATCTAAGGGAGGACTAGAGTGAAGGGTTTTCGTAGTAAATTCCATTTCAATTATCGAGAGTTCAAGTAATTGTAATTAGACAATCAAAGCAAGTAAACGTGAGGTTTATCAAATTGGAGAAAATCAGAGATAAAGTAATAGTCGTCCTACAAAGTGAATTATGAAACACACGAGAGTAATCCGGTTGTAATCCTCTTCCAAATCATACAATCTTGTATTTAAGTTCGAGAATTGGATCGGAAAGAAAAGCAACGATCACCGTATGCTAATCGATTTAATTTCCTAGTAAAGCACCCCTTGATGGTGGTGAATTCACTAGATGACCAATCCCGTTCCTTAAGTTTTGAATCCTAATTGCTTATAATCGAACCTTAGGAAGAAAGCCCCCGTTCCCGGTGATAGCAATCGGTTTAATCCCCGAATTAGTTTAATCTCGTTCACCAAAGATTATACTAAATCGTGGTTCGAAAATAAATCAATTAAGACAATTTAAACTCTCTCTAGCATTTCATCAAACACCTTGTAGGCATGACTTTCACTTCATCTCCTAATGAGAATCTAGCCAACTAAAGCCATGGAAATCAACAACTTAAACATGGAATCAATAAAGGAAAGCATGATCATCATAAATCTCAAGTAAAATCTCAAGTCTCATACAAATCCAAGAATGAAATTAATACTAGAAATGAAGAAAGCACAACAAACAAATGAGGAAAAGAGAAGAGAAAGGTGTAGCCAATTGATGTAGAGGATGAATCTCTCGTCTCCGTGGTCGTTCGAGCTTGAATTCGTCGTCAATGGATGCTTGAACTTTGAGGAAGATGAACTCCAATCATAATTTGCACTACTCTCTCTCTCTCTCTCTAATTTTCTCTAGGTGTTTTCAAGTATCCAAAGTTGTGTGAGAAGAGTGTTTCTTCTCCTTTTATACTCACATGGGGTGAATAACCGTTTCTAGTAGTTTTCCCCCCAAAAATAGTCCGTAAACGACCCATTTACCCCTCGGTCAATGCTTTTTAAGTTCGGTCAATGAAAGTCAACGCTCGGTCAACGCGTGGTCAACCAATTTCAGCTCGGGTCAACTCTTCCTTGGTGCATTTCGGCCAATCTACGCTCCTTTCCTTTGATCCGCGCCATTTGGTATGCGCCATTTGATATGCGCATCTAGTGCGCATATTGCTCGATTTGCGCCCCTTCAATCCGCGCAATAGCCTTCCCAAACTCATTGGGTCCTCTCCTCTCTAGTCATCCGCACGCCCAATTGCGCATATCACCAATCCGCATCCTGATCCGCGCGCTTCCCTTTCCTGTGTGCAACCTCTCGATTCTTGTCATAACTTTGTCGTCCGAACTCTGATTGTCGAGATTCAAAATTCCACGGATTCCCGACTTCAAGATCTTCGCGTCCATGTATGTCACAACCTCTAGTTCTCTACGAGCAATAACAGTTTTCGTCATGAAGTTGCTGCATATTCCGGGTATGGATCTTCTCCTTGTTTCTCTCGTTTTCACCTACATTTCACACACAAACTCGACTATACCGTGCATAAGTTCCGTTACATCAATAATAAGCAAACTCTCGAAAATCGTACACATATATACATAAAATATACCAAATCACTCCCAAAAGCAACAATAAAATCGAGTATAACATCGGCATTTCATTAACACTCGTGAACACCTAAAAAGCCTAGAATTGATATTATAGAATTTACAAGCTTGTAACGGGGATCTATAATTGTTCTAGTGAAATCGATTGCAGCGGCAAGAAGTGGACGTAGCCCTCGTTAACGGGTGAAACACTATAAATTTTGTGTCCTTTTATTTTTCGTATTTTCATTCTTGTTTGTTCGTGCGCTTTTCCGTAAGGGAATTCGGACGCGAATTTTCTAACATTGGTTTAATGCAATGAATTAAGATCATTAAATGTGAGCAAGATAACGTCAACATACTGAATCAAAAATAAACATACTCCCACTTATTTTTAGATTATTTCAATCCAAAATCATAATGATATTAGAACCTTAAATATCATAGACGAGTAATACGTTTTAAGTATGTATATCGATTTCATAAGTTTACACACCACATTTTACATTAATTTTATGAAATAACTTTAAGATTAATCCATATAAACTCTTTCATTAATTACCTTTTAGAAAGATAATTTTCACATTCATTTGGTGTTGCTCTAAATCATAACGAGTCACCAAAATCATAATAATTCTATTGAACCTTTATTAAGAGATCCACCATAATATCTCTTTTTCATACACCATTTTCTAAGTAAAAATCATTGGCAACAAGTTAGGGCTTGTGTCATTCGATATTGTCATGTCAGTCCAGTTTTCCATTTTAGGACAAAACATTTACACTCGACTAATTTTCAAATCTTATGGCAATTCAACAAGTCCAAAACTTCTTTATGTGCCTTAAATTTTAACTTATCTTTCATGACATTTATCCAATCAATAGAAATATAACTTAACAAACATGTGAAAATGAAACATAATTGATTCACAAGTCACATTTTGAATCATCAAGCTATACCACATTACCATTAGAAATATCAAATCTCATTTTTCTTTTGAGATCACAACAATTATATTTCATATGATTTATCTATAATAGGTTCATTAACATTATTGTGGGTCACTTTATCATGAGTTTTGCTCTTACAAAATGGTTGACTATTCAACATCTTAGGAATAAAACTTTAAGAAAAGTTATAAGCAAATACTGCACTACAGCCTCTTCAAGCTCCACTTATGTGGTTCATGACTCTCACTGACTTTACAGTCTTAATGAACCTAAAGTTTTCAGTTTCCATAATTTTGAATTATATTTAGAACAATAAAAACACATACCCATTGAATTTTCATAATGAACAAATCATTAATTATTTTTAATTCAAAATTTTCTATTGTGAATTATAAGTTCTTCTTCTTGTCAGACGACACTAAACATACAGTGTCTTAAACCAGGTTTGATCCTATCCGTTCACAATTTAAAATAGTGTTGTCTTGCGAGGAACCTTGTTAAAATACATTATGACATTTGGAAGAATATTTATCCACAACGTGTGTAGTGAAGAATTATTGATCATACTCCTAACTATATTCAATAGTGTACGTTAATGTCTTTCAACAATCATATTTTGTTGTGATGTACATGCCATAGAGCATAAACACATATGTCACAACTTAATTTTCAGAATTTTCGTAAACGAGTTAACGTCTTTCTCATAATATATTTCTCATAAAATTGGAAGTTGATATGAGATTCATAATTTTTACTTTTCTATCCAATTGTCTTTCATCCTCTTTAATAAATACCACGTGGGCATTTATCAATTGAGACTTGTACTTAATAGATAGATAATCATAAAGTAAAAATAATCAATAAGACTCATAAAAACATGTTCACAAAATAAGAGAAATATAAGAAGACTAGTTTATATGGTGTGCATAATTTCAAGGACTACTTTACTTCTTGTGGCTCAATTCTTTGAGTGTTTGTTTTTACTTTATACAAACAACTCAAATATTAAATTTAGTAAAATTTATATTCAAAAGGATTTCATTATTTACTAAACTTTTCAACGTTTATGCCACATGAAAGTATATTATGATGCACAGTAAAATGAATTTCAAGAGATCATTATCGAATTTAAATTTATTAATTCCACCATTAAAAACACCATAATCCATAATAAGATATGTTTAAAACAATTTGAACCATTTAGTATTCAACGAACACAATTCTCGCATGTGATACTAAATTACAATGCGCGGAAGGTGCATGAAGAGTTTTAAACAAGTCTAAATGGTATTTGATATCTAAAATTAGACGATAAGTCCAGTAACCTTAGCTGGATTTCTGACTCGATTTCTCATTAAAATAATTTTCATTTGAATTGATGATTCAGATCATAAAGAATCATTGCATCATATTAGAAACATGAGTGGTGCAGTCGGAAATAAATCACCATACATTATTCTTTTATGTGGTTTTGGAAAAAACACTCATTAACATTCAATGATCTTTGCTCTTTCATTGATTTATTCCGACTTTCTTACAAAATCCTTGAAAGAGATTAGTAGAATGATTTCTATGATTCTTAATCTGCATTTCATATAGAACTAACATAATGTGAATTTCATTCACATTCTATTTACCTTTCATGAAATTATAGTTCGTCTGGAACGGTTTGTAATCACATACTCCCTCCTATTTTTTTTTAATTGACTTTCTGTGTTTTTGTAAATTTTCTTTTTAATTGTCGTCTTAGAGTTTTTATCCATTTATACCCCTCATTAATCATTATCTCATTAATTATAATTAATTAATTTATATTTATATTATATAAATTAAAAAAGAATGAGAAAATATAGAGATAGTCAAATAAATAATAATAAATTAATATCATTAAATAGGGTTATATTAGGTAAAAAAAATCTTAAAAACTGTTAAAATGATAGAACGACAATTAAAAAAGATTGGAGGGGATATCAATTATCATTCATCCCTAAGAACTTTTAGTCTTGTCACAAATGTTTGACATGTCAATGATTCTCATATATGCCAGGAGGACCATCAAACTTTATGATGGTTAAGGTATAAATTAGCAGCAACGATTAAGGGTACGTAGGAACACGTATCCACTATTGGAAGATATGATTGATTCATTAAAACTTTGAAAACATAATTTAGATTTGAAATAACTATAAGTGTACATTGAAGTTCTCCTTTGGGTGATCCTCCAAGGTACAATATCGATGTCAAAAGCTTGGTTTTTCATAATTGATAATTATATATATACTTTAAGTAAATAGGTTTGTTATTTTTGGATACACAAACAAATTTAATAAAATATATCAATTAACTACGATCATGTTCTTGATTATATATTAATCGATCTACATTAATTGGTTTGATATTTAATATTTACTAATCAACGAACTTCAATATACTCGATATTTAATTATAATGTTATTTCGATTATAGCATCACATAATCATGAGTAATTGAATTTATATATATATTGACATTCTAATTTGGTCACTTCAGTGACTAACAAATTATTCATAATACAGTAGAAACTCCGTACAGTCATATCGTTGGGACCGAGAAAAAATATTACTATAGAGAGTTATTCTTATATAAAGTTTTACAAAATAAAAATATTTTTTTCTATAAAATATAATATAAATATAAAAATAATATACATACAATATTATCTATCTTTAAATTCACAAATTCAATTTAATATGTTTGAATAATAAAATTTGACCATATATGTGTAAAAATTGTGTTTAACATACAAATTAAATAATATATTAACGAATCTAAGGACTATAAACTTTGATCATATATTGATTTTGATAAATATTTCAAGTCATTTTAAACATGTTATTGATTTTAATAAATAAAAACATTATTAATATATATTTATATTATATATTAATTACTTATTCCTATATATAGGTATAAATTCTTAAGACTGGACTTAAAAAATGTATGACTTATTACAATGTGGAATTTATTCCTATTTTAAGTTGGAACTTAAATTTTTTATAGCGAGCTTATTCCTATATAGAGTACTACCATATAAAGTTTCTACTGTATATAAGAATCAAAGTAAATAATAGTGTGAATTTTATTTATTTGACATCTATAACTCACTTTATAATTTGGCCACTTTGATGACTAACAAATTATTCATAAAATGTAGAAGTCAAAATAAATGATATAATGTGATTTTCGATAATTTGTAACAAATTATCTTAATTTATATAAGTCAAAATAAACATTATATTATGTATTTGAAAATAACTTCGATAGTTAAGTCACTTTAATGATCAAAAAACCATCTAAGCACATCAATATTATTTAGAACATAATTGTTTTGGGCACGCATTAATTTTCCATATATAATTTGGAAAATTATTTCATATTTAATATATAAATTGGAAAATACAGAATAACATTATTTCATATTTAATTTAGCATTCATTATTTACACCCTTATGATCATTATGAATTTACAAACATCATGGCCAAACATAAAGACCGTATAAATTCATACTTGATTTAATTCATAATACTTCGATCCTTATTCACGACATAAGTCACAATTAATTTAGATTTAATCAATTAGAGAACTAACCTTAATCAGCATCTTGATTTTCTACTATGAAAAATCTGATTTGTCTTCTGTTCTATAAATTTTTTTTTTTTTTTTCATATTAAAGACAATGACTTGTCCGAAGAAAAACCATCACCTTAATGCTATTATTGTCTCGATCATCACTTCCTTGATGATGATCAACACTACAAACTCAACCAACACCAACACCACCTCCCAAATCTTGGTTCGGGTCATGCAAACCCAACTCCACGACCCGCTTCGAAATCTCGACGACTGGCGGCGAAGCTCTACCACCAACCAATATTGCCACTGGACCGGCATTACATGTGACATAGGCCATGACGTCATCTCCATAGACCTCAACAGCCTCAACATGAATCTGCGGACAAATTAATCCCGCCTCCATCTCTCCATGCTCAGGTTTTCCATCATCTCAACCTTTCTACCAATCTCTTCCTCGGAACCTTGCCCGATTTTCCCGTGCTTTTTCCAAACCTCACGACTTTAGATCTTTCCGCCAACAATTTCACGGGCGAGATCCCCGTCAGCTTCTTCCACAACTTACCTAAGCTCCAATTCCTGTCTGTCATGGAAAACCTTTTAAACGGGACGTCCATCCCCGTTTTCCTCACTAACATGTCCGAGCTGACTCACTTACGTGACGTCCCCTTCATCTCTTTATTTTCTTCTTCTTAATAATATATTTTTTTCTTTGTTCATCTCTTTGCTCTCCAACAACATACTATTGTATTGGATGAGGACTTCAGACCAGTAATAGCTGATTTTGGTTTGGCCAAGTTGTTAAAACAAGACATGAACCAGACTGGTCTGCAAGTCATGTCTCGTGTTGCTGGTTCTTACGAATACATTGCACCAGGTTTGGACATTCGAACTTTTAGATTGTCATATTATAGATTTCTATAAGTTTTTAAAGAGTTTTAAGGAGTAATGTTTATCCTTTTGTTTAACATTATCTTGCAGAATATGCTTACACGATGAAAGTGACAGAAAAAAGTGACGTTTAATTATAGCTTCGGTATAGTGTTACTTGAATTAATGATAGGAAAAAGGCCAAATGATTCCTCATTTGATGAGAATAAGAATATTGTAAAGTGGGTTAAAGAAGTTACGATGCCACCTTCACAACGAGGAGAAAAAAAATGTATTTGCTTTAGACGATAAGAATGGCGTCGATTTGAATAAGATATTAGACTCAACGATGGATAGAGATACCATCGAATATGAAGGAGTGAAGACTGTTTTGAATGTTGTTGTTTTATGTACTTTGAAATCGCCAAGTAGAAGACCTTCTATGAGAAAGGTTGTTGAATTGCTTAAGAAAGGATAAATAAAATTGTATCTAGTTGAAGTTGAGGAGTTTATTTTTGTATATGAAAATTGTAGGCACAAGACAAAAAAATGGAATTGAAATGTGAAGATGGGCCGAATTTTTCCAATTGTGTCATCGACATTGATAAATTATAAATTATTTTGCTATGCACTTGTTTTGGTTCCGAACATTAGAGAAGCGATTCTAGATTCTTGGTTATGCTTGAGAAAAAAAACATTTGGTATCAAAACGGCAAACTAAGTTAAGTTCACGGGAGGAGCGATTCAAGATTCCTCAGTATGCTCGTGAAAAAACATTTGGTATCAAAACTAAAAACTAAGCTAAGTTAATTTGGGGTTAGAATCATAAATAGTCCCGAGGCCGCAACCTTTTTTTTTTTTTTGCCATGTCATGTCAGGTGGGTCCTATATACTCAATTATAAGAAAATCAAACATATATTCAATTATAAGAAAATTAAACAAAATTTTGCATTTTTTTAGGAGAGCCCTATATATTCAATTATAAGAAAATCAAACATATATTCATTTATAAGAAAATCAAACAAAATTTTGCATTTTTGGAGGAGAGCGATTCAAGTATGCTCGTGAAAAAATATTTTTGGAGTTGCAACTTAAGTTAATTTTGCATTTCTGGAGGGACCAGGGTTTAAACTTTGGAGGGACCAACTAAGCTAAGTTAATTTGGGGTTGCAATCATACTTAAGTTAATTTTGCATTTCTGGAGGGACCAAGCTAAGTTAATTTGGGGTTGCAATCATACTTAAGTTAATTTTGCATTTCTGGAGGGACCAGGGTTTAAACTCTGGTCTTTGAGCTAACAATACAAGGAATTTACCATTGAACTGCGTCTTATATTTGTTATATGATTTATAATTTTAATGTTTATATTATCTCTATTAGTATTATTAAATATTTTAAAATAAAATAATGAAGTATTTAAGAAAATGAGTGTTTGAAATAATGAAAGTATTTAAAATAATAGGTATATAATTAAGTGTAATTTTTTTATGTTTTTTAATTAATTGAGGTGTTATTAATTTTATAATTATAAAAAAGAGGCAAATAATTACTAAAATACCCCTGATTACTTAATAACTATTCACCTATGTTATAATAAAAAACGTATTTTTGAAATGCTACTTTAATTTATAATTAAAAAAAACTTATATATTTAATTATAAACAATTATTTAAATGTAACTCTTTTCCAAAATATCCCTAAAATAATGCATTGACATGATAAAAATAATAAAAAAATATAATTAACATAAATTAATAAATTTAAATAATAAAAATATAATTAACATAAATTAATTTAAATAATAAAAATATAATTAATTATGATTTTTTTTATTTTTATATGTTAACGAATTATTTTATTATATAGGAGTAGTAACTATTTTTATTTAATTTCATGTTTGTTTAGTTAATTATGTATTGAATAATTTTTTTTTTTTTAATATTTAATAATAATAACAGGCATATTATAAACACTGAAATTATAAATAATAACAAGTACTAGTTCAATGGTAAACTCTCGTCTAATTTCCAGAGTTCAAACCTTGGTCCCTCCAAAATTTCATAATTTTGTTTGATTTTCTTATAATTGAATGTGGGGCTCACCTAGCGTCATTGTCATCTTTCCGGCGCCCGTCAGCAGCAGTCACCAGAGTTTAGTCCCCCTCCCAAAAGCACTTGATAGGGAAAGCCTGTGTATTTGAAGGCAGTTCAATCCTGCTAATTGGAAGCGAAAACACAGACTATCACGGGACCCTAGTAATGAAGAAAAGCTCCCGTTAGGTCTCAAAAGAGATGGAATACCCAAAAAAGAAAAGGGAAAGACTTCTATCTATTTCTAATTCTAACAATTTCTACACCAAACCCTTTCTCCACTCGCAGGGCTCGCATTCGCCGATGCGCCGCTCGTATCGACCGAAACCGAACAAACCTGGACTGAGGCCCATTACCATTACAAAACCGCATATGGAAGTCTTTGATCAGGG
This sequence comes from Euphrasia confusa, assembly GCA_954870475.1. Classification (NCBI taxonomy): domain Eukaryota; kingdom Viridiplantae; phylum Streptophyta; class Magnoliopsida; order Lamiales; family Orobanchaceae; genus Euphrasia; species Euphrasia confusa. The sequence continues at coordinate 4,102,965 of OX940955.1, read as the reverse complement.
AACGGGAGAATTTCCACTACCGCTGGCAGGCCAGCCGGGCCGTGAGCGCGGTGGGAACGGGCTTCCCAAAAAGCTGGCCCGAGCCTTTCCGGACCTTCCCCACCCCCCCCTCAATCCCCCTTTTTAAATAAATAAGCCCCGCTTCCCTAAGGGGGGCCCTCTCTGATAAGGAAGGAAACGAAATAATCTTTTATGACAAATCCGGTCCGATGGCTGTTCTCCACTAACCACAAAGATATAGGGACTATATTTCATCTTCGGTGCCATTGCTGGAGTGATGTGCACATGCTTTTCAGTACTGATTCATATGGAATTAGCACGACCCGGCGATCAAATTCTTGGTGGGAATCATCAACTTTACAAACTTGGCGTTTTTGTCATCTTTTCGGCGTCACATCAGCAGTCACGTGACTTTCATTTGACATTTTTGCCGGAACAGTGCAAAAATAGATGAACAGTAAGAAAAAACTAACTTATGAGACTTAAGTAAATGACCTCTGTCAAGAAGACTATTTATGATTTTAACCCGTTAATTTGAGTAGTCAACTCTCTCGGAATTTCTTCATGATCAAGCGCATAGCTTGAAAAGTTCAAGTACGACGAGTGATTGAAAATATTTTTTTTAGAGTTTTCCAGTGAAATCACTCGTGACTTCACTCCATTGCCGGAAAGTTGACGTGTGACATTGCCACCTCAGCCGCATTCGAACCTGGGTCATTGAGGTTTGAGAGAAAGCCCAAACCGTTGGGCTACGTAAGACATTTGCAAGAATCTGTAATCTTAATATATATATATATATATATATATATATATATATTACATAATTAATTAACAATTATCATAAAAATAAAAATAATTATTTATATTAAAAATAATCAATAAAACATAAATAATTTTAATAAATAACAATCACGTAATAAATTATTTAGCTTATTAGCATAAAAAATAATCAAAAAACATAATTATTTCGTAATAAATGATGCATCAAAAAAATATATTATTTTTATTTTTACTATTAAAAAAGAAAAAATAATTATTTTTATTTTTAAGGGTATACATATTAAGTGACGCATAAAAAAATGATTGTGTGCATATTTATTTAATATATTGAGTATATAGTAAATTAAATAAATTATATTTTTTTTTATGCTAATAAACGAAATAATTTATTACGTAATTGTTATTTATTAAAATTATTTATGTTTTATTAATTATTTTTAATATAAATAATTATTTTTATTTTTATGATAATTGTTAATTAATTATGTAATTCATAATTTATAATATATATATATATATATATATATATATATATATATATATAAATATATATTAAGATTACAGATTCTTGCAAATGGCTTATGTAGCCCAATGGTTTGGCCTTTCTTTCAAATCTCAATGTATGCCCAAATATTTTAGAAACTCATTTGTTCTTAATTAGGTGGCAGTTTCGGCTGAAGTGGCAATGTCACGTCAACTTTCCGGCAATGGGGTGAAGTCACGTGCTATTCACGTGCCATTTTTCCCGAGATTGTGAGCAAGATTAGTAGAGTTCTTTAGTTTCCAAATTATAACGTTATAAACAAACTAAGTTGTGGGAACAAGTTTATTTTAGACTTTTTGATAGTCCATTCTTACACGATACTATTTGTTCAAAATCAATCACATCCTTGCAGGATATCTCAAACGGGATGAATATTTATTAAAAATTTCAGTAAACGAAAAAAGAATCAAACAAAATTGTAAAGAAATTCCTTCATCGAGTGATTGAAGTTCATGTAAAGGTCAAAATCATGTACATGGACCAAAGTTGCAATCTAGACTGTGAAGGTCTTAAATCAAATGGACCAAAAATGTAATTTTCCTGGGGCATAATTGGAAAAAAGAAAGTCACTATCCGGGACCAAGTGAGGTGCTTTTAGTCTTGCTTAAATTAATGGCAATGAATAACAGCATTTGTCGCAATAGCTTTTCCCCAATAAATATTTGTATATTCATAGCTTTCATCATTAACCATCCACTACAACAAATCTTCCTAGTTCCTTCCCATAGTGTTAATTGCACGATATTTTCATATGTTTACACGAATTTGAGTACGACATTTTTTTCATATTATTCTCGCCAGTCACATGCATGATGTAAACATTACACGACCAAAGTTGTACACTAAATATATTAAACTTAATAAAATTGAAGTATAAAAAAATTTATACAATATATAAAAATATTTTAAAAAATCATTTTGTTAATTAATTCAAATACAAATGGGCTTCAAACAAAAATAAAAACATGTTCCAATAGCTAGGTTTCATTAATATCGCCATCATAGCTATTTAAAAAACGCAGTCTTTTTTTTTATAATATAGTTTGTCAAAAGAAATTTACTCGTTATAATTATGAGGACCATGCTATAAAAACAAATAAATAGTTCTACAATAAATTGTTCTAGAGATTGTGGGTAGTAGACTTTTATTTCCAAATTATATCTTTATCTACTCACTCGTAGTTCTGACGATGAAGTTGTTGAAACAAGTTTCATCTTCGATATTATCTTGAGCAGATATTGTTGAATATGAGATTGTTATTTTTTTAAATTGCATCTTTTTTCATCTTCATTTTTTTTTTTTTTGATATTTTTGAATTTTTCTGCGTGCTGATTTTGATCTGAATGTGAATTTTGGCATGTGGGATTTGACTTAGAGAGAGCATGTATGAGGAATTTTTGGTTTGATAGTCAAGTCATTGGATGTTTTAAACTCATTTTCACATCTCATATAATTTTTTTTAAAAAGATTTGTTTATTAATTTATTGTAAATAACACAATATGAAAAATCAAGAATAATTATTTAGTAGTAAAATATAATTACAAATTTGTGAATATTATATATTGATTTATATGACATTGTTTAATTGATATAAACTGAAATGAATAGATTTGAATTTCGAACTTAATTGATTTTTTTATAAAAATAATATTTTTTATAAATTGTTAAATATTTTTTTAAAAAATATTAATAATATTCTAACATAAATTAAACTAGATTATATATATAAAATTATTAATTCTAATTATTATTTATTTATTTATTTATTTTGAAACAAAAAATTTATTTAAATTGAATTGAACTGAAATAAAATAGAGTAAAATGTGCATCTTGCATTGAGAAGTAAGATATAATTTGCCCAAAAGAACATGTCTAGTATTTGAATTTGATTTTTTAATGATTTAGAATATAAATGAGGTAAATGATTAGATTCCAAAGAGAAAAAGATATTAAGAAAATAAGTATAATATACTGTACTAGTTTTTAGTACTACAATCATTGTAAAAAACTACATAATATATATGATTATCTTGAAATTGTATATCAATTAAGATATAAGAAAGGAATAAATGATTTAAAATAATAAATATTCAGAATATATAAGAAAAAATAATAAGTATTTAAATTTTGTTTTTAAATTAATTTGTAATAAAAATTAACATATAAAGAGATTAAAAAGATAGTAAAAGATATAAAATGAATAAACTATGATAATTATTAGTGTAGTAATTTCAAAAAATATTAATATATTTTTTGATGATAAATAAAACATAAATAACAATTTGAAATATAAAACTAATAAAAGTATATATTTTCTTAAAATAAATAATTATGAATTAATTATAATTCGATTGAAAAAATAATTAATACTCCTATAGAAATAATTATTTTCTTAATTTGAACGCACTTAAAAACACAACGTTTATCAATTTATTCATCTTAAAAAGTACTAATAAGAGTCCTTACTTCCTTTTATAAAAACCAAAAAATTAAATAAAATTAAAAAATGTGTTAATCGGGTTTACGCGTAAACGTGCTTATATATATAGTAATAGAATCAAATCAAGATATTCGGGTTGAAATTTCCACATGTGATAAGAAATTAATTTTTCCGATACAGCTAATTAATCAATTAATTAATTGATTAAAGTAATTAATTAAAGATAGAGGGATTTTAATTTAAAGAGAAAAAAAAACCGGGACCGAAAATGGCGGACAGCACAAGTAACCGAAGAGGGCCGAGGTTGACTTTTTACGGAGCAGGTAAACGTTTACGGACGTTTCGTACTTCTCATCCGTACGTCGCCCTCTCTCTCTCTCTCTCTCTTACATTTACATCTCTTTCCGATCTCTCTCTTTCTCTTTATAAATAGATGCGTACGTTTCCTTCATTTCCCGTACGTATACACCCTCTTTTTTTTTTTTTTTAATTAAAATTGTTGTCTTAATTAATTAATTAATTAATCAAGATGATGTACGAGCAGCAGCGGCAGCAGGCGGTGAGGATGAGCAACACCAAGATTATTAGTAAGAGGAGAAATATCATTAACCTCTCCGACAACAACAACAACCGGAGGAGAACTTCCGACGACGACGAGGAGGAGCGGAACAAAGTCGAGGCCGTCGATCTAAGCGGGATGTCGTTGGAGGTCTTGCCTAGCCCGCCTCTCAATTTAGGCGCCATAACCAAATTAGATCTCTCCAACAATAATCTCCAGGTACAATTAATTACTTTTTGATTAATTATTACTGAAATTATTCGAATGGAAATTTAATTTAATTTAATTTGTTTCGATCGACAGAATATTCCGGAATCCTTGACGGCGAGGCTCCTGAACGTGACGAATTTAGACGTGCATTCGAACCAGCTGAAGACCCTCCCGAACTCGATTGGTTGTTTGACGAAGCTCAAGGTGCTAAATGTTTCCGGCAACCTCCTTCAATCGCTTCCTTGCACTATAGAAAACTGCAGGTAATTAATTAATTAATTAATTATATTTCCTGATTCTAGCTTACTGTCATCTTAATCCAATTTGTGTATATTAAATTCTGTCATTCTTTGTGATAATATTTAAAATAATTAAAAATAAAACGATAATTTAAGAGATATTTTTCTTCTTGTGTTCTGATCTCAAATGATCAAGTGGTTATCACTAGAGACAAAACACTCAAGTCAACTTCTCAATATGTACAAACCATGATCACTGATTAATTACCTAACCTAACCCATATTCTAATCACAATTAAGCCACTTTAATTGTCTTTTCCCTTCATAACAATTAACTAATCATCCCTTAATTAAACAAAATAATTTCAACCACCAAACGTGGCATATACTATAGCATATAGTATACCTTAATTTTGTGCTTTTCTTATTTTGTGTTAATTACAAAATTACCCCTACACTAGTTACAAAATCAAACCACTATAGGTTTTTATATTTTTTAATTAACTAGAGTTAAACTGAACTGAACTGAACTGTTGCAGATCACTTGAGGAGCTGAATGCAAACTTCAACCAACTAAGACAACTACCCGAAACGATCGGGTTCGAGCTACTAAACCTCCGAAAGCTCTCGGTCAACTCGAACAAGCTAGTCTCCCTCCCTCACTCCACCTCTCACTTAACCAATCTCCGAGTCCTCGACGCTCGTCTCAACTGCCTCCGCTTGCTCCCGGACGACCTCGAGAACCTCATCAACCTCGAGATCCTCAACGTGAGCCAGAACTTCCAGTACTTGGAAGCCCTACCATACTCCGTGGGCCTCCTCATCTCGCTTCGCGAGCTCGACGCGAGCTACAACAAGCTCACCGTCCTCCCTGAGTCCATCGGCTGCCTCAACAAGCTCCAGAAGCTCAGCGTGGAAGGGAACCCTCTCGTCTCGCCTCCCTCGGAAGTCATCGAGCAGGGGTTGGAGTGCGTGAAGGAGTACTTGTGCGACAAGATAAATGGGACCCACAAGGCCACGCCGAAGAAGAAAAGTTCTTGGTTCGGGAAGTTGAAGAAGTGCACGACGTTTAGTGGGGTGAACATTCCGGTTCGCGACAGGGAAGGGTACATTTTGCCGAGCTATAGGAGTATTGATGCATTGGCCTCGCCTAGGTACATGGGGATGTTTTCGCCCAAGAGGATCTTCTCGCCTAAAACGTATTTCTCGAGATGAAGCATGGGTTCATGAGAAGGATGTTGTAAAATAGGTGTGAATATATATACTACTATATGCATTGTAATTTTGTGTTGTGGTTTGATACTTTGATGTAGTGTGTTTAATTTGAGGCCTTTGTGATCATGGGCGTGAGGAATAACTAAACCTAGCAATTGTTGTTGGGAAATGTAGTTATTCCTCTAGTCAGAACTTTTAAAGATTACCGTGATGTGAGTTCAATTTTTCAGCATTGCAAGTTCGAAAATTAAAAAATATTTGAAGTATTTTTCGTGATTTTGTGTGACTATTTTTGTTATGCATTATATTGTATTTCGTCTCAAAAAAGTTTTAGAGACTTTTCTAAGCACATAATATCGTAAGTGAAAATTAAAAAGTAAGATAAAATAAAAGTAAAATTTTGGATGAATTTTTTAGTATTGAATTGTAAAAAAAATAAAAAAAAAATCATACCATTTTAAATTTGACTAGCGGAATTTGGAAATTGGAATTTAAAAGGGAAAAAGTAGAAAACCCCCAAATCCTCCTCAGATCCATCACTCACTAATCTCCGCCCACCGTCGAAAATGTCCGCCACCGGCTCCTCCGCCGCATCCCAAGCCGATTCATCATCGGGATCGATCGACCCTATCTTCCACCTCGTCCGGGTCCTTCCTTTCTCCTTCCTCCGTCCCCCGCGCCTCCGCCTTAAGCTTCCCTCCTTCACCCTTCCTTCCCCAATGACAGTCTACTCCCTCATCCTCCTCACCTACTTCATGGTCGTCTCCGGAATCGTGTACGATGTCATCGTCGAGCCCCCCGGCATCGGATCCACGCAGGATCCCTACACCGGGGCGATACGACCCGTCGTCTTCCTCTCGGGTCGGGTCAACGGGCAGTACATCATCGAGGGTCTCTCTTCCGGGTTCATGTTCGTGCTCGGCGGCGTCGGGATCGTGCTGCTGGATCTGGGGCTCGACAAAAACCGGGCCAAGAGTGTGAAGGTATCTTACGCTACTGCAGGGATTTCGTTCGTCGTCATTTCTTATGTTATGAGCATGCTCTTTGTTCGCATTAAGATCCCCGGATATCTTCACTAATTTCGATGATCAAGTTTGTCTCTGTGATTCTGAGATTATACAATATGTATGAGAATTCTAAGCTATTTTCCGAAACCCTTATTGCCTGAGATACTTAATACCATTAGCATGACTAATTCGATAAACTGCTTAATTCAGACTTCATTATTGTTTTGTGTTTTTTTCTTCTTCTGAAATTAGTGATCATTTTGTTACTCCGCTTTAACAATTTAGATTCAACAATTTAGAATCCACTGAAATAAATAAGTGCGACTGTGAGGGAGCACACTGATACTGTGTTGCCTTCAAGTAGATATTGCCTGTTTTGATTTCTGGCACAGAAGATGCTCATTAGATTTAGTGTGTGTACTGAGTATATCTTGATTTTCGTATATGCCCTCCTTGGATATTAGATGAGTAAAAGTCGTTATCTGTTTCATGGCTTCACCCGATTTCCACCTGGAGCATGATGAGAAAATATGAAGATGTGAATTATGGTCGAAATATATTTTCAGCATGAGTATGTGGTCCATTCTCTTTGATAAAAGCTTGTGTTCTTACTTTCTCCCCTTCCATTTCTGTGGAGATTCTGTATCTTATTTCCGAGTGTTATAAACTAGTTATGTCTTGACTTGGAGATATCTAGTACCCATCTCATTTTTCTCCTATTAGTATTTCCCCTTTCCTTGAAGGCTTGATGTTTAGACTCCATACATTCACCAAAGATAGGCTTAGAGTAGAAAAGACAGTATATTAAGAAAGCATAATAGGGGATTGTATTCTTTTTTCCCTACTTTGCTCTTGCCTAACTAGCATTCCGATTAACGGCAATTAAATAAATGGGGGTCTTTTAGTTATTTGTTGTGTTAGTAATGGTTTCAAATCTCAAACGAGCCTATAATATTGGATGGTTTACAAAAGGAAACCAAACCTATCTTAGGTTGGCAGACGGAGTATGTGTGCATTCATATAGTAATGAAGCACTTCCATCAGTGATACCAAGTGGAGCTTTATTTTTACCAATATGCTTAACCTTATAATCACTATTCTAAAAGATGGTACTATTATCTATTTACTTAGTACAGTATATAGTAAGATGGGGTTTCTATTGTAATTAGTTGAAACTTGAAAGGTATTTGGGTGGCTCTCTTCCGAATGGTTAGTGTGCCTGGTTACTTGAAATGCCATAATATCTACTGTTTAATAATTCGCTTGTGCCCAAATGTGGTGAAATTATCATATGAAGTGAGTTGAAGATCATTTTACCCATTGGAAATATTGGAGATAATTGTTGATCAAAGAACTCTTTGTGATGTTTTTTTCTACTTGTTTCTTGTTTTCTCCCCGGGCATGCTCAAATTCGCTTTTTCTTGCTTCCTGGTTTGATTGAGTTCTACTTTTGGATAAAATTTGAATCGATATTGATTAAATGCTCAGTTTGCGTTTTGTTTTGGCGGGGATTCTAAAATGATTGTTTTGTTTTGGCGGGGATTCTAAAATGATTCACTTGCAATTACTGTTGGCATGGAGAAACATAGTAGTATTTGGATTTGATGATGTTTATGTGTCTTCAAATGTAAGCGGATTTAAAACACTTCAGTTAGGTCAAAGCTCAAATAATTTTTAAAAATATTTTTGAATCATTGATGTTAACTTGTGGATTTGTTAGAACATGGGTTTTATTTGTACTTTTAATGTTTTTTCTTTATCAAACTTGTATATACGTGCAATAAAAAAAACTCATCCCTTTTGTAAACATGAAAGCAAACGAATCAATTGACATACTACTACACCTACGAATCTCTTGCAAAAGCGAAAGCAAATGTGTCGATTGACATATCACTAAACCAAGTACACATGAACAAAGAGAGATATTATTACATTGAACCTCATAAACATTTAGGATCAATCCACAAACAAGATGATACGAACAACATATTGTATACATCAAAGATATAACTAAGAACATTGGTCACTTGTACGATGATTCAAATAAAATACTGTATCAAATAGTAACAGCTATTGTATACATCAAAGATATAACTAAGAACATTGGTCACTTGTACGATGATTCAAATAAAATACTGTATCAAATAGTAATAGTTATTAATGTTCAAAATTTTAAAATAAAAAGATTCCATAAACAATAGTAATTTTTTAATTTTAAGAAAATTATTATGTGTGTTCATAAATCATAATTGCTGCGTTATGAGCTTAAATTTAATTTTTAATTTAAAAATACAGTATTTTTTTAATTTAAAAATACAGTATTTTTTTTACTCTCTATTTAAAATAAAAAAAGAAAAAATCACACTCCAATCTCAATGGCAGGTTTTGGCGATGGAAGAACAACATAGAAAGAAAGGCAGGGAGCGCGGCCTCTCTCAGGAAGTTTTCCTCCGGTGCGCCGCCTTAGTCCTCCCATACCTCACCCCCGCCGAGCTAGCCTCCGTCTCCTCAACCTGCAAACCCTTGCGCCGAATCTCCAAACTCGTATCTTCGCGAAGAACATCCGACGCTTCCAGAGGTCTCGAGAGCCTCCCGATCCCGTTTCTCAACCCCATCGTCGACGGCGACTCGCATCCCTACTCCTACTTCATCTACACCCCCACTCAAACCATCCGAGAAACACCCCAATCCCGCCGGCCCTGGGGCTCCGACAACGATGCCCGGTTCTACGGGAAACTGGATCCGTTTCCGTTCCGGGTCGAAGGCGCCAGCGGGTGCGATTTCGCGTCTGGATGCGGCGGAGGCTGCCCGTGCTTGACGGCCGGCGAGTTTTTGCTGACCCGGGAATGTGGGCCGAGTTGCGATTGTGACTCGGCGTGTGGAAACCGGGTGACCCAGGGAGGTGTGAGAACCCGGTTGAAGATCGTGAGAGATGAGAAGAAAGGGTGGAGCTTGTTAGCAGCCGAGTTGATTCCTAGCGGACAATTTGTTTGTGAGTACGCGGGTAAGCCATTGAGTATATGGTTAATTTTGACTTGTAGCTTAGGGTGTAAACGAGTTGACTCGAATGTAGATGTATTCAAGCTTTAAAATGTGTGTTTTGAGTTTGTTTGATTAAAAGTCGAATCATGAGGTCGATTAGTTTGATATTATTACATGCATTTTATTCTTCTTTTTAGTAATTGAATTGATTTGAGCTGCAAACCAATGAAAAAAGAAGTGTATTCAAGCTTGATTTATAATGTTAGCGAACCAAGCTCAAATGAATTTTGGATAATCAGTCTCTAGTTGAGTGTCAAGTAGTTTGGTTCGATTCTCAGCTCTACTTATAGCCGATTCGTAGCTTAATAATGTTTGCACCGGGAAACTATTTCAAGTTTCTATGAGTTCTATCTTGCGAATTCTGGCTTTTGCATTTCCTTTTTCTAGTTAATCAGAAAAAAATAACTGAAGTGTGGGGTGATTTCGATTTTGGTAAATTTTGCATTTTGTAACTGATTCTGATTTTAATTTTTTTAACGGATAATTGACAAAAGGAAAACTGATGTTTACCAATGAAGGTGAGCTCTTGTCTACCAAAGAAGCAAGACAGAGGCAGCAAACATACGACAAAAATGGGAGCCTAAATCCTTCTCTTCTGGTTGTAAAAGAGCATCTCCCATCAGGAAACACATGCATGAGGGTCAACATAGACGCCACAAGAATTGGGAGCATAGCCCGATTTATTAACCACTCTTGTGATGGTGGGAATCTGGACATGGTGATAATGAGGAGTTCTGGAGCCTTGCTGCCCCGGGTTTGCCTATTTGCGTCCAGAGATATTCAAGAAAACGAAGAACTCGGTTTTAGCTATGGGGACGTTAGGGTTAAGACGGATGGCCCAAAATGTTTCTGTGGCAGTTCATCTTGTGCTGGCATTCTGCCTTCAGAACATACGTGATAGACAGGTTTATAAAAAAAAGGATAATTACAAAATTACCCCTGAGGCTTGGGTTGATTATAGGAAAAAATCTAGATATTTTTGGAAACCTTTGTTTTAATTTTCTTTTTGTTCTAAAATATTGTGCTATCAGAACTCGGGTATTATTGTTATGTGCTATATGGAAGTTGATTTTAACTTGTGTTACTGACAATATTTGTTATGGATGGGAAAATAGTCTTCACTGCTATAGGAGATTGTGATGAAGTCGTTATGGGAGCATTTGCAGACTCTAAAAAGAAGTGATTGATGTGAAGTCGTTATGGGACGGAAGAGTGCTTCTGTTTGTTACGTTATTCTTCTTTTAATAAATTTATTTTGTGTTCATCCCTTTGATTCTAACAGTGATTCTCCGCTGAGAGACGGAGAAAAAAATGGCCTATGCTATAATAAGCTTTTATGAAATTTGTAAAACTGTTCATACAACCTGGAAAGAGTAACATGGGAGCATGATGCATGCATGCACACCCTGTTTATGTTTCTGGATCCACCGATCCAACCGAATTTTCCGTTCTGCTCTTTCTCTTATGAATTGTCAGTATCTGAAAAACAAGACATGGCATAACAATTCACAAATATGATTTTTTTTTTCCTGAACGTGTCACTTTGTGAGTAGAAATAAATACTAAGATACTAGTATTTACAATTTTGAAAAGATTGTGTTTTTTCTCTTGTGTATGTATAATCCGAACAGGCTTTCTCAAACCATACTGGGTTGTGGATTTAAAAGAGAAAACAATGAAAAGGAGTACCTGTTGTCATTCGTATCTATTATTTGATCGTCAATTTTAAGCGTGAAGGTTGCAGAGGGGAGATCGGAGAGCCGTCGCTGATTTGGGACAAGTCCTGAACCTGAGCAGCAAACTGCAAGTTCCAGAGTACGTCTTCTATGGAAGGCCTTTCGGCTGGATTCTCATGTAAGCATCTGCAGCATATCTCCACCATCGTTTTCATTGACTCGACTGAGCACGAGTTTTTAACTGTTGGATCGATTAATAAACTCTTTCTTGATACATCATCCGCTATAATGCTGGCTTGTAACTGCATGCATGGCATCAAAAGAAGCATAAAACAGTTGCTTAACACGTTAATTTAAAATCATGTATTTTTATTTTTCTTCTTAAAGTTTAGTTCGTAGGCTACCTGATATTTTACTGTTTCCATATCGTTTCTGGAATTTATAGGCTTGCCCGTTATGACTTCTAGTAAAATCACTCCGAAGTCGTGTACATCTAACTTATCCTGATGTTTTGCCCTGTCGAAGAACAGAATGAATGTCATCACATATTCACATCTTAAGGAGTCATTTTGAAAACTATCTGGCCTCTTTTGTGATTAATCTTGTTTTATGTCGGACCACTAAAGAACTACAAACCTTGCTCGCTTAAACTCTTTTGATCCACCGAGATAATTTTGGAGATGATGCTGTGGAGTCGAGAGATTGTGACAATCAGTTAGTGTGTGCAAATACAAAGTGTCTGAAACGTAAACTTGAAAAGTTATTTATTTTTCAATACCTTTCCCATGTCTGATAGCAAAGGCAGGTTGTAGCTGCTAATTTTCGCGACAAGGTGTTGGTCTATTAAAACATCCGTTATTTTGATATTATTTGCGAAAAGACCTGGAACGATTCCTGTGTGAAGGAACTGTATGCCCTTTGCTACCCCTGTAGCAGCTGCTATACGCTGGGGCCACGTAAGTTTTCGCCTCGCCCTCCTCTGACTCCTCTCTGCCAAATAAATGTTTGGAAATACAGAGTCCAAAAATTTCGGTTATAAAATTTAAGGATAATTGCAAAAATGACCCTGAGGTTTAATGAGTTTCGACTTTAATAGTGAGTGCAGGGTACATATAAGGGAGATAGTTATTACCAGATATCCAGCTTCTCAGGGTTCCGTTTGGCACGTATTCGAATACGAGAAACACTCTGCTTCCACTTGAATCTTCCGGGTAATACTCAAAGCAGTGTCCAAGAGCACTAGCCAAATGGTGATGCCTGAGTTTTGATATCGTCTCAATGTGAGGCATAAAGTGGTGAGTGCTGTGATTTCGTTTCCGTTTTAGCCATCTTATTGCAACATTCGACCCGTCTCTCAGCTGACCTTTGTACATCTGAATTTCAGTCAGAAAGAATCGAACACATCAGCAATGTGAGCCGTATGAATACTGAGGTTTGGAATCACAAGTACCTGACCATGATACCCTTCTCCCATAAAAGCTGACGTGTCGAAATTGCTCGTCGCCTCCTCAAGTTCCTCCACCGTAAACGTCCTATAAGCTGGAAGTCCGAGTGCCCCGAGCTTCATTGCTTGAGTTATATATCCTACAAATCGATTTCGATTTAGCATTCCATAACATGTGTATCTAAAGTCGAAAACTAATCGATTCATTTGTGAGCTCGAGTCGAGTTTTGACTTACGTGCGTCTTTAAGAATCTTTGAAGTGTAGCTGGTCGATGCATTCTCGGTTATAGATCTCGGTAAACGATCTTCTCGGCATTCTCTCTTGCCGAGAAATTTCTTCACGGCCAAAAAAATCCCACCGACTAAAACCAAACCCCCGATAACTCCTCCGACAACGCTCAAACCTAAAACCACTTTCGAAGCTCGCTTCCGCTTTCCGGGACGGGCCACTATCCCGACCCCCACGGCCAGCGCCGCGTTCCTGCAAAACGATCCCGGCCGTTGATCGCCATCTCCGGTTTCCAGACAATTCCCGCCGTACAGCGCGACCCGTTTCTTCCGATCCGAAGTCAAGCAAATCGGCAATTTCCCGGTCAACAGATTATCGGTGAAGTTCGTGAGATGGAGCTCGTCGCTGCAGGGCAGATTCTCCGACAACATGCCGGTGAATTTGTTCCCCGCGATGTCTAGAAATTCAATCGACGGCAGCGATAAAATGGAGAGCGGAAAGGGGCCCACGAACCTGTTCGACGAAATGTCTAGGGTTTTCAGGTGGTAGTACGAACCGACTCTCTCCGGAATGCCGAAGGTGAACCGGTTGTTTCTCAGCACTAAAGTTTCGATTTTATCGCCGGTCATCGGAAATCGAGATCCGAGAAGGTTGTTCTCCAAGTCGAGCACTTGCAGATTAGTCAGCCGGCTGAAATCGGGCACCTGCCCGGAAAAGTTGTTATTCGAAAGCACGAGCACTCGGAGACTACACAGATCCCCTATGAACCTCGGCAACGATCCGTACAGAGAATTGTTTCTCAGATTCAGGACAGATAGCTCCGAAAGCGACTCGACCCTTTCCGGGAGAACACCGGTGAAGTTGTTGTTTTCGAGTATGAGCGTTTGGAGGTTTTCCAGTGATGATATGGTTGGGGGGATTTGGCCTTGGAAGAAATTCGAGGTTAAGTTCACGATTTCGAGGGACGATAGGCGAGTGAAAGAGCCGGGCAAAGGTCCCCAGAGGCCGAGAGAAGCTAATGTGAGGACTTTTAAGCTCGTGAGGTTAGCGAGTGTCGTGAAGAAAGTGTCGACTGAGAAGTTGCCGGATAAACGGGGAGTTGATGAGTCTCCGACAATGTGGAGTTGGGTTATGTTTCTTTCGTAGCAAACGATGGTTAGGGTGTTAGTTGGTTCGGTGTTGCAAAAATCGGTGAGGTTGTTATAGGGCTCTAGATAAGGTGGTGAGTTTAAGAGGAGTTTGATTTTGAGAAGAGTTTGCGCTTGGGAAGACTGCAGATGGTCGGCATTGGAGGTCGGAAGGAATAGAGAGAGGACGACGAAGAACGGAAGCAGTAGTCGGGCTGTTCGGAATGCCATTGGCTCTGCGTGGAAGAATTCGGAGATTCTCAGAGGCGAGTCTTGTTACATTGTGCACACCTGCATTTGTCAATTAGATTGAGAAAATTAAAATTAAAAAATCACGGATTTCTTGAATATTGGAATCAGATTTTTTTTTTGTAGTTAGATGTTATGAAATGTACTTTGTACCTTTCCATTCACAGCCACACACACTCACACACAAAAATAAAAGAGAGATTTTAAAAAGAAAAATATATATTGCCCTGAAATGAAGCAAGGTGCAGACATAATCACAGAACTTAATGAACTTAAAAATCAGATGCAACTGAACTTCAGTAGCAGGTAATTAGTAATTACCTTAAAAATTAAGCAAAAACAGACATCCAAACAGGGCCTTGTTCATTACACACACACACTGAAGAATCAAGATTCTCCATTTTTACCCTGACCAAAAAGCTATATAAAAAAATGGGTTTTAATTTAGAGAATTTAGAGATACTACTATAGAAGAAGAGGGGAGACAGAGACAGTTGCACAGTGCTACCATTAATTGGAAATAATAAATACAGTTTGATAATAATAATAATAGAATTGTAGTAGCATGCACATATAAAGACAAGGTTTTGCATGAAGTAATTTATTAGTGTTTAGGTGACATTAATATAAAGTAATCACAATTATGACTTTCATAAACCGACAGTTTTCATTTTACAGTTTCTCCTTTTTCTGTTGTTCATTTGCCTTTTATATTATTATTACATGCTTTTGAAGCTTTAGTGGAGTCCCTCACTTTGGACTGAGACACACACAAGAATGAAAAAGAAAGGCAAAGATTCTTGGTGCAGTAAGAGAAGCCTTTATTCCACCAGGCCCTGAGCATTCGTTTTCTGCTGGACCAACCTTTTTCAAGAGACGGGATTAACCCGGAACTCAGCCGACCCATACCATAGGTGAACCCGGGACTCTATCGAGCGGCTTTTAAAAACCGAGCTCAAAAGTCAAACCGAGACGAATAGTAGGGTCGGGTTTAAAAAGCTTTGGGTATATATGATGAAATTTAATGTGAACCTTGTCGTCGGCAGTGAGATATCGCTATAAGGCTCTTCTCACTTGTTTGGCCTGTAATGTAAATATGTAGCTTCTCTTGGCTTACCTGTCACCCTCTTCGGTTTGGGTCTGTTTCCCTTTCCCACTTTTTATAATTTTTTTGAATTCTTCTGAGATTTTTATTTAAATTTCTCAGTTTTTTTTTATTTTTTTTATATTGTTTATGGGTGCAATATGAATCATATAAAACTTTGAATCATTGTTAAGTTTAATAACTTAAACGTTAAGCTTTGAAGGACAAATTTGTCATTAAAAAAATACATGTACTTGAAGAATATACAAAAGTCTTGAATCACATTCATTCAGCTGCAAATGAGCCGAATAATATTTTTTTGAGCTTTAATCACTTAAATTGAATTTGATCTTAGCTCACAAAATAACAAGTTGATCCTCATCTCATTTGTACCTTTACCAACGAGTCTGCTTACGTTTCAAAGTTTAGTTAAGGACGTGATAAAATTGTTCTAACTTATATTTTACCTCACGTCTAACATGTCCCTTTACAAGTAGGAATCGTTTTCGTCTCTACTCGTTGACTTATATGTCATTTTATGAAAGTCAAAATTTTCATTAGTTATTACAACAATCATCGTCTTTGTCTGCTGCTCTGATACTATAATGAAGTTTAGTCAATATACACTTTAAAATAACAGATTGATAATAAAATTGTTCAATTTATATTCCAGTTTTTTTCCGGGTGAGATGTCTTAAGCACGGTAATAAATTGAGACTTTAACTAACAAATTCAAAATGAATAAAATCCATATGTTAATTAATGATGAAGATGACTTCAAATACACTCCTCAAAACGTACATACTGCGGCCTCTGCCTAAACCTTGGCTTTAAGAGTATTTATTAACTAGTTGGAATTAAGTGAAACGGCCACGCTCAATAAAACACCTATCTATAGGCTTTAGCACAAAGGCCCACATCTGCTAATGTATGTAGCTTGACTGTTCCTCATTTCTACAGTTGGGCCTGAGACGTTGAGATTCACTCATAATAGGCCCAACAGCCCACTACGGAAGTCCATAAATCTCAGAATAAAGGCCTATAACTTCAATCGGAGTTTCTCGTGAATAGTACTCCCTCCGGCCATTAATAGATGTCATACTTTGCTGGACACGGAGTTTAAGAAAATTGTTATTTTTTAATGTAAAAATATATTTTAAAAGTGAAAAGTAAAGTAGTTGTGAGTAAGTTTAAAAAGTAAGTGGGGTAAAGTAGAATAAAATTGTATATTAAAATAAAAAAGTTAGAATAATTATTTCCTTTTTTGGGGTGTGTCAACTATTGTTGGACACCCCAAAAAGGAAAGTATGACAACTGTCTTTGGACCGAGGAAGTAGTAATATACATATGTATATGCACAAACAAAACAAACACACACTAACTAGTTTCTCCTTTTCCTTCTTTCTTATAAAAAAATGATATGAAAAGTGTACAAGAAAATGTGAGGCAAAAATAAAATCTAATGACAAGTTGAATCGATAATTTGTGGGCCCATATATTCAATTCCATCCATCTCCGACTCCTTTGGGATCTCAATTTCTTCGAGCCAGCTAACACCATTAACAAGTTGGGCTTTGTCTTCTACTAAAGAATGGCACGGGATTTCCTTGTAAAACGAACAATCTCGACCATCGTCTTTCGAATAAGGAGGCCCTATCACGTCGAGCACCGCACACGGTGTCACCGCTCTGAACTCGTGGATATTTCCACCCGATGTCGGATGCAGCACGCAAGTGTTGCAAGGGGCTGTGAACGTTTTATCCGCTTTTAGTGTCGCTAGTTTCACTGAAATTTTCCATCCCATATATAGTTAAAACGCGACAATATAAATGTTGAGATCGATGAATGATGTGTACTTACATTTGGGTTGCGACACTGAGGTGTAATCGTCGGGATCACACCAATCGTACGCTTTTATGTGCATTGACCCGACTAGATGTTGGAATTATTTTAAATAATTCATGTATTTTGACCAAAGTTGTGTAATTTTTATGGCAATAAAAATGTATTCGATTTCGAGTTTAATCGTTACAATTATTATCTCCGTGTTACGAGGTAATCGTGGTATTTTATTTCGTCAAAATCCGTTAATCGGTGAGTGAGAAATAAATGTTTGAAGATTGCCATAAATACTACTTTGGTGAATGAAGCAATTATTATTTTGTTGGGATAAATGTTATCCCACATTGGAAGAATACCAAAAGTCATCTCTCTTTAAAAGTGATAAGAGAAGGTGAGTGTTCAACAAGTTGACTAAGTCCATGCGCCCTTAGCGGTACATGGCAAAGGCCACACGCGCGCGCCCCGCCCCGCCCCGCCCCGACCCGGACCCGGACTCGGGCTCGGGCTCGGGCTCGGGCTCGGGCTCGGGCTCGGGCTTGGTCCTGGCTCCTTGGTGATTTGGTCAATTGGACTCTGGGCTTCCCGGGGCAAACTGGGCCAGTTGAGCCAGTTTGGGCAGACCGGTCTATATCTTTTGGACACGGTCCGATTGAAGTATTTGGGCTCGTCTTGATCGACCCAATAGTTGAACACATATTAAGTCTTTGGGCTCGGCCCAACTGAAAGATATTAATTAATTTCGTAATTAATTAATTGGGTTAATTGCTGAACGTGGGCGGTTAGAGAAGGAGTGGTCAAACTCCACTAGGCTGGAACTGCCTGGAACTGCCCTGAACCGCCAACTGCTGTGAGTGGTGTGTAACTCCCCGAGTGATGTCTATATATAGACCTGTACATGCATCATTTTGCACACGAAAAAGACACACGAGAAAGAGACGAAAAATCATATCATCATATCATTTGCATCGAGTGCTCAGTTTTCACCGTTTCCGTTCAACCGAGGGTTCGATTCAGTGTGCAATAGTTCGAGCCCCGCTGCCGTTGTATCTTTGGGATCAGAAAAGCCTGTAAACCGTAGCATACACGGGGCTTTACTGATTTGCGGAAAGTGCAAACGCCTCGGCCAGCAACCTATCGTTTTTACTTTCCGTTCTTATCTTTGTTTTACTCCGGTTTGACTAACCCGTTTGTTACATTTTACCAACAATCGCAAATCAGTAAAATAACATGTCTACCGGAGGAGGTAACAACAACCAGAACAACAACGAGGTCCCGTCATCAACGTTGAACAACCCATCAACAACAAAGAAGTTCACATCGGGAAGATTCCAGTTGCTTTGCCCATCCACACCCAAACCATCCCGAATGCCGAGAAACCCGAGAAGTTCACCGGCGTCGACTTCAAAAGGTGGCAGTCCAAAATGATGTTCTACCAGACCACCCTTGGACTGCAGAAGCATTTGACTGATGACCCTATGACCATAACTGGCAAAGACACTGATGAGAGGCGCTTTGCCTTCGAGGCCTGGGGGCAGAGTGATTATCTCTGTCGGCACACCGTCTTGAACGGGCTGTGCAACGAGTTGTACAATGTGTACAGCATGTATAAGTCTGCCAAGTCCCTTTGGGATGCCTTGGAGAAGAAGTATAAGACCGAGGACGCTGGTACTAAGAAGTACGTCGTCGGCAAGTTCCTGGACTACAAGATGGTCGACTCAAAGTCTGTGATCTCTCAAGTCCAGGAGTATCAACTGATCTTGCATGACATCGCCTCAGAAGGGATGAAGATCAGTGAGTCCTTTCAGGTGGCGGCTGCCATCGAGAAGTTGCCTCCCGGGTGGAAGGACTTCAAGAACTACCTTAAGCATAAGCGAAAGGAGATGAGCCTTGAAGAACTCATTGTCAAACTTCGAATAGAAGAAGACAACCGTGATCGAGAGGTCAAACCGGGAAGAGTTCCTATGGAGGCTCGGGTGAACTTGACTGAGCCACAAACTGCCAAAAGGAAGAACACTTCTAAGGGCAAAGAGCCAGCAAAAGTCTGGAAGTTCACTGGAGTTTGCCATAACTGTGGCAAACCGAACCACATGGCCAGAGACTGCAACAAGCCAAAGAGGGCAAACGGGCAGAAGAAAAAGCGACCAACTGCCAACGTGGTTCAACACGAGCTGACATGTGCTGATATGACTGCTGTGGTCTACGAGGCCAATCTGGTTAGCAACAACAAGCAGTGGTTCATTGATACCGGAGCCACACGACATGTATGCTCTGACAAGGATGCCTTTGCCTCGTATGCTCCTTGTACCGGTCGCAAACTCCACATGGGTAACTCCGCATCGTCTGAAGTTGCTGGAGTTGGGAACATTGTCCTCAAACTGTCTTCTGGAAAGGAGCTCAAGTTGACTGATGTGCTGCATGTCCCAGACATCCGAAAGAACCTGGTTTCCGGTTCTGTTCTTGTGGAGCATGGCTTCAAACTTGTATTTGATGCTAAGAAATTTGTACTTTCTAAATTTGGACTGTTCCTAGGTAGGGGTTATCTTGATCAAGGTCTGTTTAAAATGTCTGTAATGGCTGTTCGCCCCCCCTTTGCCCAGAGCAATAATGAAAAAGTTGTTTCCTCTTACTTGATCGAGTGTTATGATTTATGGCATTTTCGTTTAGGACATGTAAATCAAAATGCAATAAAAAGACTTATGAATTTGGAATTAATTCCAACTTCTAAAATAAATTCACAACATAAGTGTGAAGTTTGTGTTGAAGCCAAACTGGCTAAGTTACCGTTTCGATCAGTCGATCGTTGTACCGAACCTCTTGGACTTATTCACACCGACATATGTGATTTAAAGTTTGCACCGACAAGAGGTGGTAAGAAATACTTCATCACGTTTATTGATGATTGTACGAGATTTTGTTATTTGTACTTATTAAATAGTAAAGACGAAGCCCTAGAGGCATTCACTAAGTACAAAACCGAAGTTGAAAATCAACTTGATAAACGGATTAAGATAGTCCGTAGTGACCGAGGTGGAGAGTACGTAGCTCCGTTTGAACAATTATGTTCTGAAAATGGAATAATACATCAAACAACAGCCCCGTACTCACCTCAGTCAAATGGCGTTGCTGAACGAAAGAACCGAACATTAAAAGAAATGATGAACGCCATGTTGATCAATTCTGGGTTACCCCAGAACATGTGGGGGGAAGCCGTTCTGACGGCAAACCACCTACTGAATAAGATTCCTCTTAAAGGGAAAAATGAAACTCCGCACGAACTTTGGAAAGGTCGTAAGCATTCTTACAATTACCTTAAAGTGTGGGGGTGTTTGGCCAAAGTGTCGGTTCATGAGCCAAAACGAATGAAGATAGGACCTAAAACGGTCGATTGTATCTTCATTGGATATGCTTTGACTAGCATGGCATAGTGAGATTCTTAGTACACTATTCTGAAAATCCAGAAGTGACTAAAGGTACGACCATTGAGCCGAGAAAGTGCTCAAAAAAAGTTCAATGCCCTTGATGGTCCTGAATGTAGGACTCCGTTTGACCGAAGTGTCAACTTAACAGTCAATTTGGGCAAACCGATAGCTCAGTTGGATTACTCTCGAGTAATAAGTAGCCTGATGTACCTAACAAACTGTACTCGTCCTGACTTAGCTTACGCTGTGAGCAAACTGAGCCGGTACACGAGCAATCCAAGTAATGAACATTGGGATGCTTTGAAAAGAGTGTTAAAGTACTTAAAACACACTCGAGATTATGGACTATACTACACAAGATATCCTAGTGTACTTGAAGGATATTGTGATGCTAGTTGGATCTCGGACTCAAAGGATTCTCATTCCACTAGCGGGTATGTCTTCTGTATAGGAGGCGGAGCAGTCTCGTGGAAATCTACGAAACAAACTTGTATAGCCAGGTCAACTATGGAATCTGAGTTCATCGCTTTGGACAAAGCCGGTGAAGAAGCTGAATGGCTTCGAAACTTCTTAGAAGATATTCCATGTTGGAAAAAGCCTGTGTCTCCAGTGATGATGCACTGTGATAGCCAATCGGCCATAGCTAGGGCACAGAGCAATATGTATAACGGAAAATCTCGACACATACGTCGAAGACATAACACCGTTAGGCAATTGATCACAAATGGAGTGATTTCCTTAGACTATGTTAAGTCACAGGAAAACTTAGCTGACCCTTTGACCAAAGGGATGACTAGAGATCAATTAAGTGTTTTGCTAAAGGGAATGGGTTTGAAAAACCACAACTAAAGAATGACCATGACGGTAACCCTACCATGCTGAGTGGAGATCCCACAAACTTGGTTCAAAGGGAAAACTAAGTCATGCTAGTTCAGTTAAGCACTTGGAAATAAAAATTTCCGTTTCCATCCCTATGGGCAAAGAAGTGCTAGAACCTGAAATGTGGTAAAGGCTAAGTCTTTGAGACTTTTAATGAATCCCACACCTCGGAAAGGTGGAGTATTTCAGGGTACTCATACTGGGAGGTCACCTATATAAATGTGAAGTGTAGGCCGCTTCAAAATGTAAACATTTATGAATCCAAAGAGTTGTCCAGGGCCTAAAACGGACACAACAGAGAAATGGAAACTGATAGGGATTTATTGTGTGACTATCATTGACTCGGTGTACACTACGGAGGAATAGTTCAAGGCATAGCGTCCACTAGCCCGCCAGTACATCCGATGATTTTCACTAAGGGGGGTTCAAAGCCACAAGCTACCTTTCCAGAAGCAATAGATCCTTCCGAGAACCGAGCACAAGAGTCTGCATTCATGGCATTTGCATTGATTTCACTCATGTGGGGGATTGTTGGAATTATTTTAAATAATTCATGTATTTTGACCAAAGTTGTGTAATTTTTATGGCAATAAAAATGTATTCGATTTCGAGTTTAATCGTTACAATTATTATCTCCGTGTTACGAGGTAATCGTGGTATTTTATTTCGTCAAAATCCGTTAATCGGTGAGTGAGAAATAAATGTTTGAAGATTGCCATAAATACTACTTTGGTGAATGAAGCAATTATTATTTTGTTGGGATAAATGTTATCCCACATTGGAAGAATACCAAAAGTCATCTCTCTTTAAAAGTGATAAGAGAAGGTGAGTGTTCAACAAGTTGACTAAGTCCATGCGCCCTTAGCGGTACATGGCAAAGGCCACACGCGCGCGCCCCGCCCCGCCCCGCCCCGACCCGGACCCGGACTCGGGCTCGGGCTCGGGCTCGGACTCGGACTCGGGCTCGGGCTCGGACTCGGACTCGGACTCGGACTTGGGCTTGGGCTTGGGCTTGGGCTTGGGCTCGGACTCGGGCTTGGTCCTGGCTCCTTGGTGATTTGGTCAATTGGACTCTGGGCTGGACCTGGGCTTCCCGGGGCAAACTGGGCAAACTGGGCCAGTTGAGCCAGTTTGGGCAGACCGGTCTATATCTTTTGGACACGGTCCGATTGAAGTATTTGGGCTCGTCTTGATCGACCCAATAGTTGAACACATATTAAGTCTTTGGGCTCGGCCCAACTGAAAGATATTAATTAATTTCGTAATTAATTAATTGGGTTAATTGCTGAACGTGGGCGGTTAGAGAAGGAGTGGTCAAACTCCACTAGGCTGGAACTGCCTGGAACTGCCCTGAACCGCCAACTGCTGTGAGTGGTGTGTAACTCCCCGAGTGATGTCTATATATAGACCTGTACATGCATCATTTTGCACACGAAAAAGACACACGAGAAAGAGACGAAAAATCATATCATCATATCATTTGCATCGAGTGCTCAGTTTTCACCGTTTCCGTTCAACCGAGGGTTCGATTCAGTGTGCAATAGTTCGAGCCCCGCTGCCGTTGTATCTTTGGGATCAGAAAAGCCTGTAAACCGTAGCATACACGGGGCTTTACTGATTTGCGGAAAGTGCAAACGCCTCGGCCAGCAACCTATCGTTTTTACTTTCCGTTCTTATCTTTGTTTTACTCCGGTTTGACTAACCCGTTTGTTACATTTTACCAACAATAGAAGCTTGCTAAAGACCGTCATTCCCGGGTGATTGTGGAGAGGTATAACCGCATTCGCGGGAAGAAATAAAATGCACAACTGATCATGATAAAAAAAATTATATTCAACCGTTTTGCGATAGAATCCGAGGATATATTTATGTGCATAATGATGATACTAAAAACGAAGAAATTAGTGATGTTTATATGATCTCACCTCAAAATGATGGGATTTGTAGATGGTGGCTGAAGTAACTCTAGGAGTACCCCCTTCGATTTTGGGCTTAGGTTTAAAGAAGTGAAGATCCTCGCTAAGTCCGACGTCTTCTGGCCTCATACAATCTACAAAATGCATAATTCATCGGTTACCTTAGCTAGGGGATCGACTTTGATCGATTACGTACACTGTCACAGTTTGACCAATAATGACATGTTCTTTTGGACTGAAACTGACTGAACTGAACTCAATATGTGTGAACTGAATTAAATGAGTCTAAACTGAACTAAACTTAATAAGTCTGAACTGAATTAAATGAGTCTAAAGTGAACTGAACTGATAATAAGTTTAAAAGAACAAGTCATAATACCTTAATTAAATGCATTATTAAAATGTTGAGATTATTTAACTTATATTTGAGCTCAATAATCTTTTCAGAAACGACAGAAACGAACACAGGTGGTCAAGACAATTCTAAAAATATAATGTCAAAATCTCCAAAAAAACAATGAACACTTATTTAACTTATCAAACGGCAAAAATGATCAAACGAATAAATTACCAAGAATACGAGACATCATTTTGACAAGGGCGTCGTGGTGAGTCGAAGGCAGCCGGCCTTTGATGAAAAGCTGCGTGCAGCAATGGAACAGTGCTTGGAGAGGATCGTTGGCCGCCGGAGTCATCGATCGAACACAGAGCCTTTTTCTCCTCTTATCGTGAACGTGACCAACGTCAACCCCATCGGATGTTCTCCTCCTCATCAGACTTGCAGCTTCAATTGTCATTGATCGATCACTTTATTTTTTTTATTAAATGAAGCAAGTTTTTGAATTTTCAACAAAAATAATATACTATAATCCGTATATGTTATAATTAAGGGCTTGTTTGGATAAGAATTGAAATGTGTATGGTGGGGTAGCTAGAGAGTTGAAGAAGATGAGATTTATAGTGGACACTGGACATGAAGATCAACGAAAAACCAGGTGCGGGCTTTTACTTTTACCATGGTATAATAAATACTATTAAAATATTGAGGAATTATTAGATGTACCCGGTATACCACGTTGGATTGATGATTTGGTGGTCCTAACCAATCCTTATTGAAGAAAATGTGATTATTAATTTGAAAGAGAGTGAGTATTCAAAGAAATTTGGTCATGTTTCAAGCCACACTAGCATACCGAGACAAGTTGGTCATGTTTCTTGAAAGAAATATTATACTTCCTGTCCCAAAACTATAGGATTGATATTATTTTTTCATAACTTTTTTATAATATTTATTATATTTATTAGACGGATAAAAAAAGTAAACGTTGATCATATGTGACTATGAGGATTGGTTAGGACCACCAAATCATCAATCCAACGTGGTATACCGGGTACATCTAATAATTCCTCTGATATGATATTGCTTGGATCTTTTTTTTTTTTTTTTAAATTAAAAAGACTAATGACTAATACGTTTTTTTGACTTAATTTCAATATATTTTAGTTGAGATCAATTCACTTCAAATTATTTCAATAAATAAAAATAATTAAAATCAATAATTTAAGGTAGATACAATCTACTTAAATGCTTAGAATATTATTAATATTTTTAAAAAATATTTAATAATATATAAAGATTATTATTATTTTTATAAAAAATCAGTTCAATTCAAATTTATTAAATTAAGTTCATTCAAAAGAACATGTTCTTATTATTGATTCGTCCAAATACCAATTACAATACTGTATATAGTATTAAAATCAAATTGATATAACTAAAGAAAAATATAGTCAAATTAAGAAAAATCAAGATCTTTAGCATTGAAAACACATTCTTTATCTTCTCTTTAGATTTACATCAAAATTGATGAGATGCAAATACTTCAATAAAGGTTAATTAAGCGTGTATAGTAGTAATAACTTACTATAAAGTAAAATAAAATAAAAAAATCAAGTTCATTTTGAAATTTAAAAAGTTGAGATCACAATAATTAAACATAAAATAATAGTATTACATTTTAATTTCCTTTTTATTAAAATTAATTAAAAAATTGTGTTTTTAGAATAAAAATGGAAATGAAAATGTATTGCCACGTAGCCCTTGCTTTGACCTGCTGTACGGCGCGCATTGATGTGTGTGCATTAATTTATCAGATTTCCGCACTGTAATTTGTTTTCTTTTATTTTCTTCACTCTCCGGTAAAAATTCACAACACAGAGGATGCTTGCTGTTTAAAACCCTCAAAACCCTAGCACCCAATTTCAATCTTTTTTATTTTCTTTTCTTTTCCATTTCAACGCCGAGCAATCAAAACGAATCATGGAAATCGATCAATCCGAGGACGAAATCGAAAGAAGATCTGACGTGTTGCGGAATCTCTCTGCAAAGGGCCCGTTGCCCACATCCATGGCGAAGCTATCCGGGTCGTCGCGCATCATACCCTCGCGGAAGGACTTCCATTTCTACAACAATTTTCAAGAATTCAAGA
Organism: Euphrasia confusa; assembly: GCA_954870475.1. NCBI lineage: Eukaryota > Viridiplantae > Streptophyta > Magnoliopsida > Lamiales > Orobanchaceae > Euphrasia > Euphrasia confusa. The sequence continues at coordinate 4,076,573 of OX940955.1, read as the reverse complement.
ATCCCGTTCAAGAATTCGACCGAAAGTCGAAAGCTCTGCTGGAGAAAATTGGGGCATCGGAAGATTTGTTCGGGAAGCCAATCCCGTTGCCGGACGATAAAGACGTCGAATTGGATGACGACGTGGCGATAGATTGGTTGGTGAATGTGAATGACGAGATTTTCGAGCGGTTTGATGTGTCCTTGGATGACTTCAAGAGGCTGCGCCAAAACGAAGAGGAGACTGGTGTGAGGACGATGGGAGTGGATGGTGAAGATGAAAATGGGTTTCAGATGGTTTATGGGAAGAAGAATAAGAAATCTCTCGGAGTTGTCGGGAGGAATGCGGACGGAGAAGTGAAAGGGGTTCAAGAAGTGAAGGTGGCGCCCAAACTGAAGGCGAAAGTCCCGTTTCATGTCCCGACTATAACAAAGCCGCAGGACGAGTACAAAATTATTGTGAATAATTCTAACCAGCCTTTTGATCACGTATGGTTGAAGAAGAGTGAGGATGGTTCTAGGTTCCTACATCCTTTGGTTAGTGTTTTCGTTTTTATGAGTTTACTGCATTTTTCTTTTGATGTGTTTTGGATTTGGTATTTGATGAGTCTATGAGAGAACTGAAATCAATCATCTTGGTTGAGTATCTACTGGGAAATACGGTTTAACTGTAACATCTTATAATATTGTTCATGTTTCTTATAACATTTAATAAAGCTTAATGAAAACTGATTTGCTGATTATGAGTCTTATGACTATGTGTAGCTCTTAATATTTCCTTTTTATTACAGTGGACGTCAGAATGAGCATCTGATTTTCGTTCATCTGTTCTGTAAGTTACTACAAAAAGTACATTTGCAATGCTAATCTCTTTTGCTTGTGCCTTACAGGAGAAGCTCTGTGTTCTTGACTTCATTGATGAAAGTGACACTGAGCCTAAAGAACCTCTTCCAATTGAGGTTACCCCATTTACGTTTGTGCAAGATGTGAAAGATTTGAAGCAGTTAGCCATTAAACTTCGCAATGTCAATGAGTTTGCGGTAAAGCCTGTTTCTTCTGTTATTCAGTTGTACACATTCATGTTTTTTGGCACAGAAAATAGTCTTTCATTTCATAGCCTATTGTAGAAAAAGCCTTTTCAAACTGAGTATTCATGGTTACTGTGAGACGATGTCACATTTTATTAGCAAAGATGTTGCCTTAAGCTTGAATGATATTAATATTATAATTTATTTTGTCTATTGACGGAATGAATTTGATCCTAGAGCTTCTGCTAAGACTCTACCCTGTCTTTCTTTCTGTACCCACAAATGAAAACAATATTTAAGAATTGAGGAGACATGCACTTAGAGAGGGATACTAACTGTTCTTCACATAAGTTGGATTTGAAGAAAATTTATTGCGCAGTTGGATATGATTCCCTTTACAATTTTATTCCACTAAAGAAAATTTTCTACACCAAAATTGTGATTGCATTCATTTTTTCACAAAATACGTTATCCACTCATTCTCATTCTCATTCTCACTATTTTTTGTAAAGATCAAATGACACTAAACATTTCCCCATAAATTATTTTTTTAACCCATCTACGTAAATCTAATTTCCAATCTCAAATTCACAATTTTATGATTTTTTTATCTCATCAACTTTAATGATTACATATCCCATCTTATATCAAATTACACTAAAAAACAACGATCTTCTCTTATTTTTCTAAAATTTATTTTGATCACTATTCATAAGTGGAAATGTTTTTGTAAAATGAAAGTATATCCAATTACACCCTTAGTGTTTGAAAATCGGACTGGGGTTATGTATTTTGTAAGGTAGATATTTCGGAACTGCATATTTTAGTCAACTCTAGTCTATAGATTCTTCATTTTTTTAGATGTTGCGACCAGATAGCTGTCATGGACTCAAAAGTGTTTTATACAATCATATTTCTATTGTTAGGCCAATTTTTCTTTATTGAAAGGATTCTTAAATCTTCAAAAGATTCTTAGTTGAGATTCCTTGCACTCGAAAGTTTACGTTCTATTTGCTATAATCCAACTATAGGTGCCTGATCATTATGGTAATCCAGCTAACAACTTCTCATCATTGTTTCTCCTTTTCAATCATGAAATCTCATACTAATTTGCTCTTGTTCAATTTTGAGTCCCAAAGGCAAAACAAAAAATCTGTTAGGATCATCAACAGTGATTTTCTGTAACCATTAAGAAAATCAAAACTTTAAAGTAGCTATGTCGATTTTCTTAGTCTTTTTTTATCTGTCCCCGGGTCATTCTCTTAAAGCCATTTAATTATACTATGATCAGACTTGGATTGACCTGAGTTGTCCAAGATGTAATCATTATAAATTGCTGGTAGTTCTTTGTTGTTCCATGACACAGTTGTACCTGCTATTTTGGAATATTCATGTGATATATTTCCAATGTTTACATAGGGAATAGTTTTGACCTAACTTGTAATTTTTGTAACGAACAATATATATCTGCATGCATATGCAAATTCGATACTTTGGCTGTATTATATTGAACAATGTTCATAGGACCTATTCATGAGTACATATAGTTTAAGTCAACAGACCCTTGATGTAATTTAAGAAAGCTAAAGTAGAATCAGAAAAAATAACATTTTAAGAATTATACTCCACATGTTTAAGAATTTAATGAATTGTGGAGTGTGCAATTCATGAGTATTATTTTTAATCAAATTTTCATTTTTCTGGTAATAATTTTTTTTCTTTCTCCGGAACCTTGTTCAACTGTTTTGTAGGTTGATTTAGAACACAACCAATACAGATCTTTTCAAGGGCTGACATGCTTGATGCAAATATCCACTAGAACAGAGGATTTTATCATAGATACTCTGAAACTTCGTATTCACATTGGTCCATATCTCAGAGAAGTATTCAAAGATCCATCAAAGAGGAAGGTAAACTTGGAGTCTTATTGTCATTTATCATTACTACTGCTACTATTAATTTTTAATTGATGTTGCTTTTCTGACTTATGACGTTGCTTGGATTTATTAGGTACTGCATGGAGCAGACCGTGATATCATTTGGCTTGAACGGGACTTTGGCATTTATGTTTGTAATATGTTTGACACAGGACAGGTTTTTGTCTCCTCTTTCTCCCCTTATAGTCTGTGCGAACATCTGTTTGCAAAATTATGCCACTTTGTCTTATCTGTTGTTGAGAACAATTTCCTTGTTTTAATAGGCTTCAAGGGTATTGAAAATGGAAAGGTTCAGCCTAGAACATCTATTGAATCATTTTTGTGGAGTTACAGCAAACAAAGAGTATGATCTCTTGCTCTTATAATATATATATATATATATATATATATCTATATACTCTATATATCTATATACTCTACTATAGTTGTTTATAATAAACCAGCCCCACCCTACTTGAAAGAATACAATGCACCAAAGATGCACAATAAAAATAAATTATAAGAGATGGATCAGTAGAAATACTTGGTAGAGAGAAAAGAAGCTTGTTAGACTAATCGACCTATTTTTTTCATAGATACCAGAATGCAGATTGGAGAATTCGACCGCTTCCGTACGAGATGATCAAGTATGTTATCTACAGATGCTTCTGCCTATTACTGTTATTCATTCACTTTTTACTTGACGGAGTTAATTATTGGAATGTTTAGATACTCATTTTGCCGTAGTTTTTTTTTCTTTGTTGCTTTTCTCCATCTTCTGGACGTAGTTTGCGATCTACTATTAATTTCATCTGTATAGGCTATATCACTTTTTAGCAGTTATACCATTTCTTCGACCTACATTCTGAACATCCTAGGAGTCTTTTAATTTTTAATTAAGTCCAAAGTTGAGTAATTTGTTAGTCCAAAGGATTGGAATGGCATTAAATATAATTTGTTAGTCCAAAGAGTATGCCTTTCATATATACATTTATTTTGATGTGCCTTCAAATTCTAAGCTTGCTTGATTTTCCTCTGAATCACTCCCAACCGTCCCTTTTTGAAGTTATGGTTTCTGTCATAAGCATGCCCATGTAGGTTTTATGAGTAAAAGCTAGAATGAGTGTAAAAGACAGCACCCCTTTTGTTGATTTAACTGATGTACCATTGCTGACTTTGCTTGGACTATGATCACTTCTGTGCTAGCTATAGAAGCATTATTGTTGCATGGGTTATGCATTTTGTCAATGGATTATCTATATATATGTGTGTGTGCGTCTATGTGTCCTTAATTTTTGCAGAATTTATACTGTGGCTTTATGATATTGAGCTTGAATTGTGACTGCTTAGTTAAAGATGTAAAGTGCTTGGTTCTTATGAAATTTGATTAAATTTGATTTTGAAATTCCCTTAATTTCTTTTGAGTCATGGAAAACATCAGAATAGATACCCCTGTCCAGATATAAATCAGCTATGTTAACACTTTAATTGAAGGTTTTGCTAGGAATAATTTATATATACTCGTTAAATATATGGTGTTGTGGATGAAGCTTCTAAAAATCTGTAGCTTTTATTACTGCATTAACTTAATGTAATTATATTCCTCAGATATGCCAGAGAAGATACACATTATTTGTTGTATATATATGATCTTATGAGGATAAGGTTGCTCAAGTTAACTGCTGATTCTGAAAGTGCTGATCCTCCCCTCATTGAGGCAAGCACTTCTATATTCTTCATTATACGTTAAATACAATTACAAAGAGAAATGGCTATTGAAGGCTTCTTTTCACAATAACACAGGACCTGATACTTTTTTCTTTCCAAACTCAATTTACATTTTCCAACTATTTCATTAAAAGTGCAATCATGTTTGATATAACCTTTCCCGTTGGAAATCACCATCTTACAATTTCATTTCCCAACATTAGAAATCTATCAATCACGTCTAATCTTTTTGGACGTGGGACCCGCCACTAACATCATCATGTACTTAAGATATTACTATTTGTACATTATATTAATCTATTGGGATCCATTATACATTCAAAAGTCAATTTCAACACTTGAAAAAACTGGAAATTGGACATAATATTAATCGACAGTTGTGATAAAATGTTACCTGCTCAATCGCTATTCGCTAACTGTGACCCGAAAAGTACTTCTACCAATTGCAATTTGATTAGCTAGTGCCCCTTTGAAAACAGGGAACTTTATTGGGATCCATTATACATTCAAAAGTCAATTTCAACACTTGAAAAAACTGGAAATTGGACATAATATTAATCGACAGTTGTGATAAAATGTTACCTGCTCAATCGCTATTCGCTAACTGTGACCCGAAAAGTACTTCTACCAATTGCAATTTGATTAGCTAGTGCCCCTTTGAGAACAGGGAACTTTAGCTGTGTGCTAATATACATAAAAACTTGGAATCTTTTGATTTGGGGTTCAATTGTTGCTGTCTGACATGAAAGTTATAGGAAGCATGAGACCATCTGAATCGATTTATTAAGTTCACATAGATGCACCCTATATTACTTCCCCCTACCCTACCCTCACCTTGCATTATTATCCATTTCGTTTATCCATCACTTTCTCTTAACATCATCATTTTCTCTTAACATGAATGCAATCTAACTTACTATTATTTTATATCCTTTGTAGGTATACAAACGCAGTTATGATATATGCACTCAACTTTATGAAAAAGAGCTTCTGACTGAAGCTTCATACCTTCACATTTATGGGTATTGCTTTAACTTGTTAGCTTGTGATGATATACAATCGATTGTGTTCCATTCTGACATGTGTATTATTTCTAGCTGTTTATTTGTGCTGAATTATTTATTTTTTGAAATGGTAATGCAGGGTACAGAGTGCCGACCTCAATGCTCAGCAGCTAGCAGTTGCTTCTGTAAGTTACTTAGAAACTTATTTTATTCAGAATTTAGATTATTACTCAGTTGGAGGTTGTCTCTTTGACTGCTGTCTAGTTGTCCGCCATGATTGGGGAGGTTAATATCACTGATGTGTTAATCAATCATATAAAACAATAAATTTGCTCTTTCCCCCCCTACATTTTTCCTTTGCCATTTTTGTTTACTCAAACCTTGATAATTCAACCTTGCTTATATAATATATTGTCTTTACTCTGCCAGTTCTGATATGCTTGATTAGTATATCAATTATTTAGTATCTTGGTAACTTAATAATAAGAGTTTCAATCCTATTCATTTGTAGAGGTTTTACTTAATCTAGCTCTTGAATGGCCTGTAGGGACTCTATGAGTGGAGGGATGTTGTTGCGCGTGCAGAAGATGAGAGCACAGGTTATGTTTTGCCGAATAGGACTCTTATTGAAATTGGTGAGCTGCATACTGTTGTACATTTCAACTAATTTTAGCTTTCTATAGATCTCTTGACTCACACCTCCTTTCATCTCTTTTTTCCTTTTGTAAATTGTTCTTGAAAAGCTAAGCAGATGCCTCTCACAACGGGCCAATTGCGTCGAATTTTGAAATCTAAGCTCCCATATATTGAACGGAATCTTGGCTCAGTTGTTAGTATTATAAGGCACTCTATCCAAAATGTTGCTGCCTTTGAGGAGACTGCTAAACTTCTTAAAGAAAGACGCTTGGAATTGGTGAGTGTTATTCATTGAATCTAATTTAGATGTTCTACACTTTTTTCTTATCCCCATTTAATGGTGAACTGTTGATCAACCACCGGGCTTTCCATTTTCCTGGTCAGATACTGATAATTTGGTTTTTGATTGACCAAGATTATTTTTTAACATATAATCACAATAAGGGAAAATATACCTATTTAGATGTTTAGTAAAAAAGATGCAAAATGGTTGGGTTTCAGAAGGTATTATTGTTCTGGATCCTAGATATTTCATGCCTTTTTGGGCAAGAATTTCACCTTTGACCACTTTATTCATATTTTGCATATTCTTTCAATAGGTGTAAAAATAGTTGTAATAAGTAATGATAAATCTTCTTATGCAGGCAAATGAAGCGAACAACACTTTGGCTAGTGAAGAAACTGAAGCGCTGCTTTCTGATGCTACTGATGAAATATTAAAGAATGCTGAGGAAGTTGATAATATTCAACATATTACTTCACCTAAAGTTGAAAAGGGCAAAACAAATGACTATACTGCTAGTGATCAGAGAGGGGTACTGCCTGTACATGGAGATCCCAAAGATAGACATACCACTCCAAGCTTGTCTCATTCAGTAAGTTAGTTTTATTTTTTAATGTTGTAATTTTTTGCATTAGCGAAAGGACGAAAGTTAAAGCTCCACATAATTATTTTAAGTAGTAAGCGATGTACTATTTGACAAGATATTTTCTCCCAAATTCAAGTCTTTATGTATCAAAGATAACCCGAAATATTGTAGGTTTTTACAAAGAAGCAAACTGTTGTTTTCAGTTTGTTCGTTGCGTATATAAACACTGTACATGCATTCCTACATTGGTGAAAAGATGAAGCTGTCAATAAATGCTTACGATTAAAAAATATCTTATTTTGTTTTAGGCTGAAGCAACTGTTCAGCTGCTGAAGAAGCCAAACCGAGCGTTTGGTGCATTATTTGGAAATTCATCAAAGAGAAAATTCAGGCCTGATAGAACTGTAAGTCGTATTCACTCTAGTAGAATGATATGTATCTTTACTTGTACTGTAAGATTCAATATCTACTTATGATAATTTGTGTCTTACATTTACCCCCTCCATAAGCCAAAAAAATACTTTGAAACCCAAATTCACATTTATACCAAAATTACAGATAGCTGCTTAATCTTAACAATGTACTAACTCAGGTATACATGGGTACTGTATGTAATCAATATCCTTCAATTTTTTACTGAAACCCAAAATCTAGGATCACTTTGAAAATCTAGATTTTGATTTTTCACTTAAAAACTGATTAATAAATCCACGGTCTCTCACCATTCTTAATTTTAGGAAGAGGAAGACACGAAGCTGGAACAGATAAAGTCTACAGTGAGCCTACCGTTCCATTCTTTTCCCAGCAGTGATGATGGAATTCAAACAAACATTGAAGAATCTGCCGAAAAGTTGGAAACACCCCATCCTGCTTCGGCTCCTGCTGCCACTGGCTCAACTCTAGAAGACATCATCGTCTTGGATAATGACTCGGATGTTGATGATGACTCAGGGAATGCCAACTTAGATATGTCCCCTAATACTCAGTCAAAACAAGAAGCCCTGAAAAACGAAGAGAGCTCAGGTTCAGAGGGGGACGAGCCTATGTCACTGTCTGACCTGTCAACCAGCTTCCAGAAGTGCTTACCTTCGCCAGGTCAGACTAGTGATAAATCTCTGCTGGCTGATGGTTTCTTACAGGTGAAACCCTTCGACTATGAAGCTGCCAGGAAACAAGTTAACTTTGGGGGACATCGAGGTGGAGAAGCAACGGAAGGCGGGGATAGTAATAATAGGAGACGTGATAAGAAAAAAGGCTCTGTAACGAAGGACAAGAAAAGCAAGGATGAGGGGGCGGATTTTGGGCAGGGTAAAAGGCGCCAGGCTTTCCCAGCATCCGGAAATCGTAGTGCGACTTTTCGTTAGAGCGGATGTGATATGATGCTAAAACGTGGAAGTGTAGAAAAGTAGCTCGGAGGAAACGGATTGTTGTATTCATCAACAGTGTTTAATGTTTTCTGATTTGCGACTTTCATGATAAATGCGTGGGATTGGCACTGTCTTTGGTCCATATAAATAGGCCTAAAGCAGGGCCGAAACCGAGCTGAGCTATCAAAAGCTTCAGATTTGCTTGTTTACTTATTGCGCTCTAGCTAATTTCATTGAATATATGTTAGATACACTAATTTTTCTAGCTTTGTTGAATTTGCGTTGATTTTTTACAAGTTTTTATTTTGGCGTAATTGACCTTAGTAAGTACCACTACACATTAATAATACAGTTTACATAACAAAGTTTCATTAAAGTAAAAAAGTATTTTAGATAATTTTTTGGAATTTCATAACACACATCAAATGATCAAATCATTAAAAAAAAGGAAAAAGAAAACGGAAATAATAGTTTTCATACTAAAACTCAAACTCAAATTCAACTTCACATTCTTCTACTTCTTCTTCTTCTTCTTCTTCATACTCAGTTTCTCCCTCTGCTTCTTCTTCTTCCCCCTCTTCGCCCTCGGCATATGCCTGTCCTTGTCCATGTTGCTTATGTCCACCGCCACCACTATGGCTCACCTTGTCCTTGATTTTGTGCATCAACTCCCTAACACCGGAATGTTTTTTGGGCTCGTCATCCTCTGTGTGCTTATGGGGCTTGTGCTTGCCGTCCTCCTCCTTGTGATTGCGGTGGAGTGTCTTATCCATTTTTTGCTTGATTTCTTCCTCTATCTTGTGAATGATTTTCGACATCTTTTTTTACTTCAAAGAAAAATAAAAATAAGTAGAATAGATAACGAGATTAATGGCTAATGTTGTAGTGATCTTTGTATACTTTGATATATATTGGAGTATATATAGAGAGAGAGAGAGCGCTGAAAAAGAAAATAAAACTTTCAAGATTGGAAGCCTTGTTTGGCTGGCTGAAATATTATAAAAAAATGGAGTAATATAGAAATATGCTACTAGTATGTTACAATAAAATAGAAGTTCCGAGATTAGCTGGCAGATATTAGAATTATATTAAAAATATAATTATATTCTTTATTTTTTAAAATTTTGAAATTATATTAGTAAATAGGAGTATGATTTTATTCATATACTAGTATTGATAGAGAGTGATGTATTAATGTATGACCAACATGGAACTGTGGGTGTGGTGGCTAATTCTTTTTTGTATGAACTCGGTCAAAGTCAAAGACGAGTGGTGCTCAACTTGCACGACCATTTCAGTTAGAAAGTAACTACATATACAATGTACAGTAGTACGAAAGTACAAAGAATATGGACACGGTCAACCTTTCGTTTCTTGGCAAGATTTTAAAGTCAATTATTGTAAGATCATGTGTACATTTTATTAGGTTATTTTTAGTGTTATTTTTAGTGACCACTCAACCACCCAACCATTCATCTTTTCAATATTTAATTACTCCATTTGTCTCGTGAATGTTTGTTAATCTGATAAATTGTTCTCTTGTTTGACCGTAAATTACTTATGATAAAACATATATAAAAATTATAAAAAAATACTAAAATAAAATTTATTATATAAAATTTATTTTCATATTTTTTTTAATAATTTTTATATATTTTTTATTATAATTAATCGACGGTCAAACAAGAGAACAGTTGACAGGTTCGCAAACAGTCGTGGGAAGGAGGGAGTATTTTTTTTTTATTCTCTCTTTTCCACATTATCAATCCAACCATATTACTCTATATTCTAAGTTTTTTATTTGTCTAGATCAATTGCAGTGTCATGAATTCGAACCAAGGACCTTATGTTCTCGACTCAAGTGTTCAACCACCCATTAAGTGCATAATATAATTACTTTTATTTTTTAGTTTTATATTTTCACAACAATATTAAAAAAATTCTAACTCTTTAAAAAAAATTGATTTTTTGTGTTTAAATTATAGTCAAATTTTTTTCTTTATAAAATTATATCAATATTGGTCTCTATTTGTAAAGTCTAAAAAATTATGAATTTTAATATTTTTTTTATTTTTTTAAATATAATTTTTTAAAAAATATACTCTCTCCCTCCCCCAAAATTGTGCATAGAGAAACTTGCATTAGATTAAGAAAAAGTGAATTTTTGTGTGTTTTATAATATAAAGTGGGGGTATAATAGGTATTGATGTGTAAGTAATAAAGTAGTTAGTTGAAAAAGTAGTGGTATAAGTGTAAATAAATATGTATTGAGAGGATAAAGTTATGAAAAGACATTCCATTTATGGAATGTGCACTGTTTTAAGGGATGGACTAAAAAAGAAAGTATGCATTGTTTTAAGGGATAGAGGGAGTAGTAATTATTTAATAAAAAAACTAAGAACCAATAGAATTGTGATGTTTAATAAAATGGAGAGAGATGGGGAGAGACCTTGTGGGCGAATTTGGGGTGATAACCGCCCACGGTCCAAGTGAGAGAAAGTAATTTTCTTTCATTTTGCTTTTTTTTTCATATTATATCTACGTGGCGCCCTTATGAGCGCTGATAAACGTAGCTTTAGCTTAAAATTCGTAGCTACCGTGTCATTCTCGTTCAAATCATATTAATGAAATACTCTCTGTTGCCGTCTGATCAGATCCAGTAAAAATATAACAACTTTGAATACCACCATTTCAAACCATGAACTTATTTTTTTCAATTTAATATATTTGATAGTAAAATTCAATTTTTCGACGAACCAAATGTCACGTGAGTTCCACTATATCTGTTGGTAGAGCTCAGTACGTGACGACTAGTAAGTCGTCGAAAAGTCTCAAATCAATAGTCTGTGTGGTGCTTAATTATCAAAAGACCACTTTGAATTAATTTGATTTTTCCGAGGGATGAACTAAGAAATGATTTTTTTAGGAAATCTACACAAACAATTATTCTTACCATTTTTTTTTTATCTTCATATAAGATTTCGTAATGTATTTTTAAATTAAAAGTTGATAAAAATGTTGGATCGAGAATTTGGTACTGGCATTAAAATCAATTCAATGTGAATTTGGTTGTTATGAGATTTTATCATGGTGTTTTTTTTACATCTCAACAATTACTTGACACTCCCTTAGGGTATGTGCATCGGTAGCTTGTTTTTAGGTTCAAACTTCAAACTGAGTGAATTGAACTCCTAACAATGTAGGAGTCAGTTCAATTCTCTACTCCATGTTATCCACCTCATCTCAAATGAACCCACTTCAATACTTTGAAGTGGATTTTTTTCTTTTCTCGTGACAACTTTTAACCCACGCCCTATTTAGGGTGTGTGGTGTTTGGGTTTAAGCAAGTTTTGATTTTTTAATTTTATTTGTTTTTTTATATTTTTTTTTGTTTTATTTTACTATTACTTTATTTATTTATTTGAATTTTTTTAATTAATTATTATTTTTAATTAATTGCGTATATAAAAGTTTTTATTATTTTAAATTTAGTAGATGTTGTACACAATTTTTTATTTTTTAATTTTATTTATTTTCTCTTAATACCCTTTTTACACAAATTATTTTACTATACCCACTCACCCACATTTATAATTTTTATATTTCAAATTTGAAAAATGTCTACTGTTTCTTCCTCGTTTTCTTACTCTTTCTTATTTTTCTTCTACTTTCAAAACAAATATACAACATATATATATATATATATATATATATATATATATATATATATATATATATATAAAAACAGAAAACAAAGTTCAATGGTGATGGAGAATTAACTTAAAAAAATGTACATATCAGTCAAAGAGTGGGTTTTGACAAATTACACCGATCCTTAAATACGTAAAATGATATAACTTTGTTTTTTGGTTTGTTCTGCTTGTTGAGGTTGATTATATGCTTCTTGTTTCGCCTTTTTCGATCGAATACAATGATTAGTTTTAGACAACAAGGCTCGATAATTTATGTTCAACGAAAATTAATTTTTTTTGACCAAAAAAAATTAAGGGTTTATTGCTCATGACTGTAAATTATTTTGTAATACAGTACCGAGTACAATGTGAAACATAAAATTTCAAAAATAAAGAGTGTTTTACTGTGAAATTATTCTTCATATATGGTTATTTTCACCCTTCTTGAAACTTTTGAAAAAGAACAAATTACCTAGTTAGGTTTAAAAAATATATTCAATAATTATAGAAAATGAGTATACTTAGTAATGATATTTTATTAGAAGACAAATTGAAAAAAAAAAAAAGTGTGCAGAGTCATTATTGAGGTTGTTAACCCTTAAATAGAATGTGAAACTTTTGAAAAAAGAACAGATTACCTAGTTAGGTTTAAAAAATATATTCAATAATTATAGAAAATGAATATAAACTTAGTAAAGATATTTTATTATAAGACAAATTGAAAAAAAAATATATTAAAAAATTATAGAAAATGAATATAAACTTAGTAAAGATATTTTATTATAAGACAAATTGAAAAGAAAAAAAAAAAGCTGTGCAGTGTCATTATCGAGGTTGTTATGGTGATAAATGACCCTTTTATTTTGCCATTCGTGATAAATGCGTGTAAACATCAATGTCCCTTTTATTTTGCCTAAACCATGGCCGAAACCGAGCTGAGCAATTAAAATCTTCAGATTTGCTTGTTTAATGTTTAACATCTAGTTGAGCTCCAACTAATCGAATTTAATACATGTTAGATACACTAATTTTTCTAGCTTTATCGAATTTATATTGATTGTTTACACCTTTTTTCGTATATGCATAAATTTCATTAAATTGAAAAGTACTTTAGATAAGTTAATTAATTTGGAATCACACACCTCAAATCATAAACAAAAAAAAGAAAAGAAATTGATATTTTTCATGCTAACATGCAGCTTCACATTATTCTTCTTCTTCGGATTCTTCAGATTATTCGGACTCAGTTTCTTCCTCTGCTCCTTCTTCTTCTTTCTCTTCCTCTTCGTCCTCGACATATGCGTGCCCTTGTCGCTTATGTCCACGGCCACCACCACCATGGATCACCTTGTCCTTGATTTTGTGCATCAACTCCCTAACGCTGGAATGTTTGTTGGGCTCGTCATCCTCCTTGTGGTCGTTGTCGGAATCGGAATCGGAATCATTATGCATGCGGTGGAGTGCTATTGGATATTATGTGTTGGCCATTGGGCCGTTAACACCTGATCCATTTTGTTAAGGCAGCCGGGAGCCCAGTTTTGAGTGCGGCCCATTTGAGAGTTCAGCCCATACCTCTTATTTGTCCAGCCCATTGATTAATTGATTTCTGATATCAATTAATTGTTGACCCGTATGTTACCTTCCTTGACCTTTGTCATCCGTTGGATCCTAGGGTTTCTTGGGTGAGATCAAATCTGGGCCCTTCGTGGTTTATGATATATTGAACCCTCTCCTGCCGCATTCACTTACTTCGTCTTTCACTCTAACCCTAATCTACTGTGTGCGATTACACCTAGAGTGTGTGCGATTTCAACCTTCGTCTCCGTTCACCGTCACAGCCGCTTCCCCCGTCGTCTCCGGTCTGATCCTTACCGTTCTGTGACCACGGAGACGATTTGTGAAGCTCCTGGTCGGCGCGTTATTAACCTCTTTGTGAGGCGGAGTGAACTGAGTGTGGTGAGCCTCTGTGTGTGTGCTCCTGGGCTTCTCCGGCGAGGTCTTTGTGTTCCCCTTGTTCGGTGCCGGTCCGGTCACTCTACTGTTACTATATACTACGGCATGCAACCGCTGAGCCGTAGTATTTGAGATCTCTATTTTATACTTATATATATATACAGATCTGTTTCTTCTCTATCTTGTTTTCTCCGCTGTTTGTGTTCTTAGTATTCATCAAGCCCAGATCCTTGCCATGCGGACCGGATCTTTATAGATCTGCTGACCGCTGTGATTTGGGGCCTTGCTCTGAGCTAAGGGCTGCTTTACGGATCTGATCTGTTTAGTGTTTTGAATTTTTGCAGGTACCTGGAGCATTAGCCGCCGACGTGTACACTCAACAGTGGTATCAGAGCCAGGTTAACGGCGGAGTTCGGCAACCGGATCTGAAGATCTGACCCCGTAGGGCTCCAGATATGCAGCCGTGAAGGTCGTTCGTTGCTCGGTACTTGCGTGGGAGGAGAACCAGGTAACGGATCTGAAAGGTATACATGCCATTGTAAATTGGGAGTGATGCCCCCCTTGGTCGAGTATACCCAGATCGCCTGTGAAACGCGAAACGGGCCCTGCATGTGAGGTCCCTTGCGAACACCTCGCACGGTAAGTAGCTGAACCCCCTCCTTTTGCTGTCTACGTGATGGTACGACCCGCCTGGAGGTCATATGTGATGGTGTGGCCCGCCTGGTGGTCGTTTTAAAACTTATAGTGTTGAAAATCTGTTTTTCAAAGTGTTGTTCAAAATATTTTCTGGAAAATCTTTCTGAAACTGAGTGTTTGAAATTTAAAGTGAAAATAGCATGAACAATATGTTTTCTGTGACTTGAGCTGTGTGTTGGGTCTGCTGTGAACTTGGTGTTCTTATTTGTGTGTCTCAAACCTGCATAACTGTGAACTTCTGTGTGTGATAGTTCTAGGGTTTGTGTGCAGTGTGAGACTGATAGTAACTGATCCTATTTGGCGAGTTGAGTGCGAGTGTAGGGCTCAAAGTGGTGGCCCCCGACATACCAAACTCCCCTTGCTACACATCCTTGAGGTGTGTGAGTATATTGTGGAGGCTGGGGTAGTCATTTGTCTGAGGGCTTTACCTGCCTGACATAGGCTCTCAGTTACTCACTCAGCAGTAAAACTTTAATTTTGTTGCTCTGTAGTGAGTCCCCACTGCTGTAGGGACTCTGATAGGTGTTGCTTGTGTGCTCACTCTCTCTGACTTAATCTGTGGATTTGGTCATCTGTCAGTTGTTAAAACTTTGTGTTATTACTTCTGCAAAAATTTGAAGTTGTGTACTTCCTGTTTTCTGTTTGTTTTCAAAAACTGAGTCATCAAAAATCTTTTAAAATGTCTGGTTTTAACTTGGCACCCTTTGATGGGAAAAGTGATTTTTCAATCTGGAAACAAAAGATGAAAGGTATTTTGGTTCAACAAAAAGTGTATAAGGCCATTTCTGGTGCCTATACTGCTGATGACTCTGATGAGGTGAAAACTGAAACAAATGAACTTGCTCATTCTGCTATAATCTTATGCTTATCTGAATCTGTGCTTAGGAAGGTAGGTGAATTGGAATCTGCTAAAGAAGTTTGGGAAAAACTGCATGATTTATACACTGAAACTTCACTGAACTCAAAACTGTTTTTATTGGAAAAGTTTTTCAGATTCAAACTTGATATGAGTAAAGATATTTCTGATAATATTGATTCCTTTACAAAATTGATTCAAGATATTAAGTTGACTGGTGATAAGCATATTGATGATTATACTCCCATTGTTTTGTTGAATGCTATTCCTGATTCATATTCTGATGTGAAATCTGCTATTAAATATGGTAGAGACTCTATTACCCTAGACACTGTGATTAATGGTTTGAAGAGTAAAGAACTTGATTTAAAATCAAATAGACATCCTAGGTCTTCTGAAGTTAACTATGTTAGGGGGAGAACTAAGTCCAGGAATAATGGCAACCAAGCCCAGAAAGGGTCAGGTGGTCAAAACAATGGTAAGAAGAACAGGAGCAGGTCTAGGTCTAAGTCCAAACCTAAGAATAGGAAGTGCTATAACTGTGGTGAGTCTGGACACTTCATGAAGCAGTGTACCAGACCCAAAAAGGTCAATGGTGACCAGGCTAATGCTGCTAAATCTGATGATGATGGAAATGTGTTTATGGTATCTGATATGACTCTGCTTTCAAATGTGAATTCTGCTAAGTCTGATTTTCTGTGTGAAACTGATTGAATTCTGGATTCTGGCTGTACTTATCACATGTCACCTTATCTGCATTTATTTACCTCATATGATAAACTTGAGAATTCCTCTGTGTCTATGGCAAATGATAAAAAATGCATGGTAGCTGGAATAGGTGATGTATGTGTTAAATTTGAAACTGGTCATGTGCATACTTTGAAAAATGTGAGACATGTTCCTGACTTATCACAAAACTTGATTTCATGTGCTGCATTAGAGTATGATGGGTTGACTGGTAAATGGGGAAAGGGTTGCATGACAATTGCTAGAGGGTCTATGATTCTGTGCAAGGCTGCTAGGCAGCATAATCTGTATATCTGCAAAGTTGTACCCTGTTTGTATGAATATGATAATTCTGTGCATGATAGTACTTCTGATCTGTGGCATAGGAGATTAGGGCATATTAGTAAGAAAGGCATGGAATTTCTAAAGAAAGATGGTTGTTTTGGTAAAACTGATATGACTTGCATTCCTTTCTGTGAAACATGTATTCTTGGCAAACAAACTAGAGTAAGCTTTCCTGTGAACCCTCCCCCCAATGTTCCCAAGTCTGTTTCCATACTTGAATATATGCATGCTGATGTGTGGGGTCCTGCCCCTGAGCCTACTCAAGGTGGCAATAGGTATTTTCTGTCTGTTATAGATGATTTCTCTAGGAAAGTATTTGTCTTTCTGCTTAAAAACAAATCTGATGTGTTTCAAAAATTCTGTGATTTTAAAACACTAATTGAGAATCAAACTGGCAAGAAAATTAAAACCTTGAGAACTGATAATGGATTAGAATTTTGTAATTTTGAGATGGATGCTTTGTGTGTTAATGCTGGTATTAGAAGACATAGGAGTGTGCCTTATACCCCTCAGCAAAATGGAGTTGCAGAGAGGATGAATAGGACCCTTCTAGAGAAGGTTAGGTGTATGCTTTCCTCCTCAGGCCTCAGCAAGAGGTTCTGGGGTGAATCTGTGCTAACTGCTGCCTATTTAATTAATAGATCACCTTCTGTCCCTTTGAAGGGCAAGTGCCCTGAGTTTGTCTTTACTGGTAAACCACTTAATTTGGATAATCTGAGAGTTTTTGGCTGTGCTGCATATGTTCATCAGAATGTTGATAAGTTAGAACCTAGGTCTAGGAAATGTGTTTTCCTTGGATATCCTGAGGGTACTAAAGGCTACAGGCTGTGGCTTAAGAGTGAACCTGGTTTTAGAACTATAGTGAGTAGGGATGTGGTATTTAATGAAGATGATATGCCTTGTAAAATTGTTAGAAATCCTAGAAATGGTGATGCCTCTGGTGAGGTGGAGTCTTCTCCCTCTGTAGGTCCTCTAGGTGAACAATTTGATGCCCCTACTACTGCTGTTCCTGTGAATGATTTGTCTGAAAATTCTGATGTTGAACCTGCTGAAAATGGTACTGTGCATGCTGATAATCTGCCTGAGAATGAAACTGCTCCTGTTAATCCAAATCCTGATAATCCAAATGTGAACTTGCCTGCAAATGTTAATCTCCCTGAAAATGCTGTTTATGAACAAGATGAAACCATTGTTGATAATAATCCTGACCTGTCTGATTATTTGTTAACTAGAGATAGGACTAGAAGGAACCCTAGGTTGCCTGCTAGATTAGGGGATTTTCACCTTGGTAATTTTGTGTTTAACATGCATGAGTTGATTGAGAATTATGAACCCAAGTCTTTTGTTGAAGCTGTTGAATCTGATAATGCCTCTATGTGGTTAAGTGCTATGAGTGAAGAAATGCATAGTCTGTTGAAAAATGATACTTGGAAACTTGTTTCAAAACCACCTAAATGCTCATTAGTTGACTGTAAATGGATTTACAAAGTTAAAAATGAGGGATGTGAGGTCAGATACAAAGCTAGACTTGTAGCAAAAAGGTTTTCTCAAAAAGAAGGGATTGATTACAATGAAATTTTTGCACCTGTTGTTAAATTCACCACTGTTAGGATAATGTTAGCTTTGTGTGCTCATTATAACTGGGAATTAAAACAAATGGATGTAAAAACTGCTTTTTTGCATGGTGAGCTTGAAGAGAGAATTTACATGAAACAACCTGAGGGTTTTGAGGATAAATCCAAACCTGACTTTGTGTGTCTTCTGAAAAAATCTCTGTATAGTTTAAAACAATCACCTAGGCAGTGGAATAAGAAGTTTGATGAATTTATGTTGTCTTTAAAATTCTGTAGGAGCTCTTATGATCCATGTCTGTATTTCATGATTAATGTTGCTGCCCCCATTTTCTTGGTGTTATATGTTGATGATATGCTGATAATGAGTCCTTGCCTGAATGCTATTAAATCTGTTCAAACTGCTTTGTGTGGTAAATTTGAGATGAAATATTTAGGTGATGCTAGGAAGATTCTAGGCATGAACATTGTTAGAGATAGGGCTGCATGCAACATTCATTTAAACTAAACTGACTATGTGTCTAAACTGCTTGAGAGATTTAATATGGTTGGTTGTAAATCTGTGAGTGTCCCTCTTGCTGGTCACTTTGTGCTGTCCAAGGACCAATGTCCTAAAACTGAACTTGAAATTTCTGCCATGAACAATGTGCCTTATGCTTGTGCTGTAGGGTCAGTGATGTATTTGATGGTTACTACTAGGCTTGATATTGCATATTCTGTGAGTTGCCTTAGTAGATATATGTCTAACCCTGGTAGGCCACATTGGGAAGCTATGAAATGGTTACTTAGGTACTTGTCTAGTACTAAGTCATATGGCCTGAAATTTTCTAAGTGTAAAACTGGAGTTGTGTTGAATGGTTTTGTTGATGCTAATTATGCTAATGATAGAGACACTAGGAAATCTTCAACCTCTTATGTGTTCACTGTGTGTGGGTCTTGTGTTAGCTGGAAATCCCAATTACAACATGTAGTTGCATTGTCTACCACTGAGTCTGAATACATAGCTATAACTGATGCATTCAAAGAGGCTATTTGGTTGAAGGGATTGTTGACTGAGGTCAAAATGTTGTGTGATTCTGTTGTTGTGTTCTCTGATAGCATGTCTGGCATTCAACTTTGTAAGAACCCTGTATTCCATGATAGAACCAAACACATAGATGTTAGGTTCCATTTTATCAGGGACCTTGTTGAGAAAGGTGAGATTCTGTTGGAAAAGATCTATACTCACCACAACCCCAGTGATATGGGGACCAAGTCCCTGCCCCTTGAAAAGTTTAAGTTCTGCTTAAAGTTCTTGAACTTTGATACTCTGGACTGAGATGTGCCAGTGTGTTCCCCCCACCTGGCCACTTGGTGTGACCAGTCCAGGGGGCTGTTTTGCCAATTGTTCCTGTCCAGTTGGAGTTTCTGGAGAAACTTTGTTGCCTGTTATTTGTTGGTGGGGAACTCTTTTGCCACTGTCCCCTGAGGGCAGTGGTGTTTCAGTAGAAACCAGTTAGTCGTCCCACTGGGTGGTTTGACTGTCACTTAGGTAGCGGCTGCTCAGGGCAGTCCCCCTGTAGTTTAGGCTGCAGGGGACCAGTCCTACTGCTAGACAGTAGGGCTGGGGCGATGATGGAGGTTGCATGTGTGTTTGCTTGTATTCTTACTTGCCTACTAAATGTTTTGTTCATTTCCGTAGTATATGAGTAGCAGTTTTGTGATTGTGTGTATTGGCCAACAAGGTGGAGATTGTTGGATATTATGTGTTGGCCATTGGGCCGTTAACACCTGATCCATTTTGTTAAGGCAGCCGGGAGCCCAGTTTCGAGTGCGGCCCATTTGAGAGTTCAGCCCATACCTCTTATTTGTCCAGCCCATTGATTAATTGATTTCTGATATCAATTAATTGTTGACCCGTATGTTACCTTCCTTGACCTTTGTCATCCGTTGGATCCTAGGGTTTCTTGGGTGAGATCAAATCTGGGCCCTTCGTGGTTTATGATATATTGAACCCTCTCCTGCCGCATTCACTTACTTCGTCTTTCACTCTAACCCTAATCTACTGTGTGCGATTACACCTAGAGTGTGTGCGATTTCAACCTTCGTCTCCGTTCACCGTCACAGCCGCTTCCCCCGTCGTCTCCGGTCTGATCCTTACCGTTCTGTGACCACGGAGACGATCTGTGAAGCTCCTGGTCGGCGCGTGATTAACCTCTTTGTGAGGCGGAGTGAACTGAGTGTGGTGAGCCTCTGTGTGTGTGCTCCTGGGCTTCTCCGGCGAGGTCTTTGTGTTCCCCTTGTTCGGTGCCGGTCCGGTCACTCTACTGTTACTATATACTACGGCATGCAACCGCTGAGCCGTAGTATTTGAGATCTCTATTTTATACTTATATATAGGGATAATTACACTTTACTACCTGAAGTTTGGACATTTTTGCATTTTCCTACCTGACCGACGAATTTGAGCCGGTACCTACCTGAAGTTTCAACCATTTGCATTTACCTACCTGCTGACAGCATATTCTGGGGAATATTCCTTTTTTTGCCACTCACGTGATTTTCTCAAGAAATAATTGGGTTTAAATACACATTTGCCCTCATCCCTTATGTTGACTTTGACTCTCCCTCTATTTAACCCAAATTCAGCCCGTTAGAAATATTTTGCAAATTCCCAAAACCTTATCCCGATCCCCAATTCAATTCTGAGAAGAACCCTAATTTCTCGTTTTGCAAAATTGAGGCATTGAAGAACTCGTCGTCCTCAATCGCTGCTTTCTCTCCATGGATGAAGTGTGCCAATGTGGCCGACCCATTGTTAGACGCACCTCTTGGACCGATGCAAACCCAGGAAGGAGGTATATGGCATGTGATAATTTTCGGGTATGTTTATGAATTTCCATGGAATTTTTCGTGTTCTTTGTTTTTTTTTAATTTTTCTTTTTCTACTTCTTCAAATCAGAAGGTTGCTTCTGAATTTTTAATTTTATTTTTATTTTTTATTTTTTTAGAAAGTTGGAGGGTGCAAATATTTTTGTTGGACTGATCCCCCAGGATGTGCGCGCTGTAATCAAATCATTCCCGGACTGTTGAGAAACATGAATTTAAAGGATGCAGAACTCGAAGACATAAAGAAGAAACTAGCTCATGTCAAGAAAATCAATATTAAGTTGTGGATTGGACTGATTGCTAGTTGTGTTGTTGTGTATGTCTTCTTAATGTAATTTGTTGGAATTTGACAATGGTTCTATTTTGTAATTTTGTTATGTAATCCCAGTACATTGTGATTGAAATATCTTCTTGCAATTTTGAGCTTATAAAAGCTGTAAAATAAGATTGCTAAACTGAACAAAAAAAATCAAATAAGTAGCATATACTAATAAACAAGTTTCTACAGCTAACTACAATTGTCCAAACAGATAAAAGAAACAGATAAAAGCTGACTGCAATTGTCCAAACAGATAAAAGCTGTAAAAAAAAAACCAAATAAGTAGCATATCCAAACAAACCAAAAACAAATGTCTTGGGCAAAGTTACAATATCCAAACACATAAACTAATAATAAACAAGCTTCTAATGTTGCATGCAATTGTCCAAATACATAAACTAATAAACAAGCTTCTACAGGTGACTTCAATTGGGGGTTTCTTCTTCTCCTTGTATCCATTTGAATTTCCCTCTTGGCACACTTGTAAACAAAGGCATATGAGAGCTTCTTCTGCTAACAAGGGATTGAGATTCTAAGGATATATCAACCTGCCTCTTCACATTTTGTTTTGCTGAGGTTGGTTCAGTGGCCGAGGTCACATTGGGCATGATCCTTGTTGGTTGAGAGGCAGAGCTCACATTGACTTTCTTCTTGGGGCTGCTCCTTGTTGGTTGTGAGGCAGATGTCACATTAAGTTTCTTCCTAGCATTTCTACCTGTTGGTTGAGAGGCAGAGGTTGGAGGAGGGATATCCAACCCTTCATTGGCCTGTAAATGGGAAAATACATTAGTATTTAAAACTGAATAAGTTCAAAGAAGTATCTAAATTACCTTTGCCGTTTTTCCAGTCTTCAATGGACATGTTCTAGAGTTATGCCCCTGTTTCTTGCAGCTTTGACATGTAGAAATCAACCCGGACCTTCTTAACTTCCCATTTTTCTTTGTTCCAATTACTTCATCTGGCTCCAGCTTTCTTTTATTTTTTTTTGGCCTTCCAGGCATTTTCTGACTCTTAGGAGGCACAATTTCTAACCTTTCTTCTGGAGGAGCAGGCCACTCTTCCATGCTTTGCAAAGGATGCATGTAGTGATCATAGATTCTGAGGTAAGTCTCCTTGCTATAACACTCTTCCACATAAGTTTCTGGTTTGTAGCCCATGTAATTTAGACATGAGATGGCATGTTCGCATGGTATGCCAGTCAACTGCCACTTTCTGCACCCACAAGTCTTGTCACCCAAATGCACACAGAAAAATTGATCTCCAGGGCCTCTCACTTCAAACTCTTGCTTTCCATTCCACATTGGAGCCCAACCATACGACTTGACCTTGTTTTTGTCTAAGATCTTTTGTATATTTGGACATAAGTCTCCTGAATGCTTCAACATATCCTTTCTCTTCACTCCTATCCTTTTCATTAGGATCCTCCTAATGTCCTCCAACAATTTGATTATTGGCTTCCCTCTGGGCTTTACTATCATAGAATTGAAACTCTCTGATATGTTATTCACTATAATATCAGTGTTGTTCATTGTGTTAAAATAAGCTTTGGACCAGTGTTGTGGGCTTCTCTTTGCCATCCAATCAAAAGCAGATGGGGATTTGGTCTTTGATTCATTTAATATTCTCTGGAAATCCACAACTCTAGTAGCTCTGGCAGCTCTCCACACAAGATCTTTCAAGGCTACACCCTTGTGACTAAGTTTGAAATTTGCATATAAATGCCTAACACAGTGTCTACTTTCACAATTGGGCAACTTCACACTCACAGCCTCAACCAACCCTTTTTGTTTGTCACTCATCACAGTCCACTTATGACTATCTCTTTCTGAAATTCCAAGATCCTTAACTACCAGATCTAAAAACCACAACCAAGATTTGTAGGTTTCTTTCTCAACAACAGCATACGCAAAAGGGTACATACCATTGTTAGAGTCTAATCCCACAGCAGTAAGCATGACTCCTCCAACATGAGTCTTCAGATGACAACCATCAAGACATATTAGCCTCCTGCAACCATCTAGCATTCCACTCTTCAAAGCATCCCAACAAATATACATTCTCTTAAACACAGCTTTGTCCCCTACTACAGAAGTTTTGATTTTACATGTGCTATTCGGGTTGCTTCTGAATATCTCTTCCGCATATCTATACAAACTCGCAAACTGCTCCAGCTCATCACCACTGTCCATATTGGCCACTTTGTGTTTTACTCTGTACATTTTCCACCTGCTGACCAAGCATCCTAAATCACCTTGAATAACCTCGACCATTGAATCAACATTCCAATTGGGATCACTCTTAAGCTTCCTCTTGTATAACTCAGAAATGTACCTTGAATCTGCTTGTATTACATTTTCTTGCCTTACACAAGTGTGTGTGTCATTAAGGGTCTTGACCCGGACAGTGTCATCAGTGGGCACTCTTGAGCCATAAATCAGCCATGGACACTTCTCAGCCTTACACCTAGCCTTGACCTTCATTGGGCAGTTCAAAGGGAAAATCAGTGTCCTTCCATTTTGAACTGCATACCTTTTAAGAGCAGCTCTAAATGTGGGAATATCTTTAAAACACATGCCAACATGGAAATCAACTATGTCCATATCTGTACGTGGATTAAATAGCTTAAATCCTTCGTGCGTATTTGCTGCAGGTTTCTTCCTTTGAGATTCAACACCTTTCTTCAAAGTAATCTCTTTTTCTTGAACATATTGACTTCTAGTCTTTGGCCTCTTTCCTTTACTGTCACATTTCCCCAACTCATCATCAAAATCAACATACCTGTGGAAGTCATCATACTCATCATCATAGCACCCATCACTGTCCTCCATGTAATCTGAATTTTCAGAATCCTCTCCCATTGATCTTTCACCTTCACTGTCTACTTCATCCACTTGTTCATCAAACAATCTACTCATACCATCTGAAATCCTCTCACCTTGAGTAACATCCTCGTCACCTTGAGTAACAACCTCAGTAGTGTCATGTAATGATTTCTCCACAGGGGAACCAACTTCATCAACAACAGGCAATGTATTTTTCTCATGGACACCATCAGGAGACATGACTATAAGATTCTCATCTAAAATCTCATGATCAATGAAAATTGAAACATAATTCAACTCTCCAGTATAGTAACTTAGTTCTTCTATATGATATCCACTGGTCAAATGAACTAGGGTTTCACAGTTATCTTCAAGATTGCAACTAAAATAAAACTCGAACCAACCCGTCGCTCCAATTTCAGCAGCCATGTAAGAAAAATCTTCCACTGACAACTCTTCTTTCTTGCAATAATCTACATACGAAGTTTTACCCCCGACATAACATTTCTTACCTTTGCATAGCCTGAATTTCCCAAAATGGTTCATCTTTATAGTGAAAGCGTCTTTGTTAGATCTTCTAGATAGCTCCTCTTCAGTCGATAAACCCGTCGCAGGTCTTATCTTCCACGACATTTTGATTTCAAATCTTCGAGAACTTAGTTGCGGGAATTTGGGGACAAAGATATTAGGGTTTTCTGAGAACTGAAAAAGAGAATTTCGTAGAGAATATGAGAATAAGAGTTCTTGGCGGACGGGATTTCTTAGAGAATATGAGAATCTGAGTTGTGATGATTTTGGGGGAGAAAATGAATCTACGGGTTCTTGAATGAATTATTTTTCTGAAGCAGATATGCGGGATTATTTGTTTAGTTAAATTGTTTTCCAGTTAATTGTGTTGTTACATTTATACCCTTTGACCCTCTTAAAAAAATCACGTGAGTGGCACAGAAAATGAATATTCCCCGGAATATGCTGTCAGCAAGTAGGTAAGTGCAAATGGTTGAAACCTCAAGTATGTGCCGGCTCAAATTTGTAGGTCAGGTAGGAAAATGCAAAAATGTCCAAACTTCAGGTAGTAAAGTGTAATTATCCCTTATATATATATACAGATCTGTTTCTTCTCTATCTTGTTTTCTCCGCTGTTTGTGTTCTTAGTATTCATCAAGCCCAGATTCTTGCCATGCGGACCGGATCTTTATAGATCTGCTGACCGCTGTGATTTGGGACCTTGCTCTGAGCTAAGGGCTGTTTTACGGATCTGATCTGTTTAGTGTTTTGAATTTTTGCAGGTACCTGGAGCATTAGCCGCCGACGTGTACACTCAACAAGTGCCTTGTCAAATTTTTTTCTTGATTTTTGCCTCTATCTTGTGAAGGATATTCGACATCTTTTTTACTTGAAACAAAAAGAAGAAAACGATTAATGGTTGATGATGTAGCAGTAGTGCTTTATACTTTGATATATATAGAGAGAGGGAGAAGAGAAGAGAACGCGGTGAAAAATATTGCGCGTAAGTTTATTAGGAAATCTGATGTCAGACTTTTGGGGATGATTTATTTCCTTGTTTACCAATATTAGAATTATATTAAAAATATAAGTATACTTTATTTTTGAAAGTTTTGAAGTTATATTAGTAAAATATGTTTTTATTCTTATTATTTTTATGAATTATTCATACTTGATTTGATTACGCATCTATTAAATTTCGTCTTTACCGGCATTATAATCAGATCAACGTGAATTTAATTGGTTTTTAGGAGATTTCATCAATCTTTGGAATTGGAAATATTTCAATTTGATGGTCATGTTCGGAGTTTGGGCCGTGTAAAGTGTGTAGTGATTTGGGCCTTCAAGCACCCATTATATGTGGGGTTTGTACGGGCTGATACAGGCTATCGGAAGAGATGATGGGCTGTTAAAGTTTAATTTTAGTTTGGGCCGACACTTTTTTATAGGGCTGGATTGGTAGGTATACCAATTCTATTTTTCTTATACCGTGTACCAACCAATATGTAATTGGTATAAAAAAATTACAATTTATACCAACCAATTATGTTGGTATACCAAATAATTGGTACGGTAGGTACGTAATTTCTACCGATACATTTTGCTTTTTATTTTATATAACGATTTTTTCTATTTTCTTTTTCATATAATCTTCAATTTTGATGAAAATACTTATCTTATGTTACTAAGTTTTAGTTTCTTTACATATCATTGTCAATTTTAATAAAAATATAAATATTTAGAGTTTACGAGTCTAGGGGTTCGTAGGCTATATTTCGGACTTACGCAGGTCGCGCTCGCACACAAGTCCGGGGGTTCGTAAGCTATTTCGAACTTGGTTTGCACCCTCCTGCGCGCACGTAGGAGGCGGAGCAATACTATAGCAAGTCATTCATAAGCCACTAAAGTGCAAGAACTATATATGCCCACTTGTTTTTGCATATTTTTCCAATGTGGGATAACAACCCACTTTGTTAATTTTATTTTCTTTTTCTCAATATTTTTTATTATATTCAACAATTAATTTCTCATTTATTTCAACTTCGATTCGAGTAAATGAGATATCGATTCGAAACTCTTTACGAGTTCTATTTTTTCCAACAATATTATTTTTTCATTTTTTTTAACTTTACACATAACTTTATTTGTTTAATACATTATATTTTTTTTATAATAAATCAAAAATTAATATTTACCGTGAGAGAAACAGACGGAGAGGAATAAAAAATAACCTTGGAAATTGAAGCTACCCCATAATTGCCAATTGGTAAGAGGAAAGTCACCCAAATTATTTTTATTAATTTATTTTATATATGTAGTTTCTTTTTTTATTCTCCATGCTACGAACAATGGAACCGACCAAATTAACTTAACGCGTCTATCAATAGACTTTAGATTAGTTATCTGCACACGTGGCAAAAAGATCTGCGTCCATACAGTATGAAGATGGAACCTCATCGCTGCGTAAGAAACCCTTTTCTGTCGGCAACATTTTTATCGAATAAAAGCCGAATCCAACGTAACGTGTTTCGCTGCAATTTTTTCTGACCAATAAAGAGAAAAAAAGAGCCAATTATTTACCCGTATTTTGCTTTGATTGATTGATGCCACTTGTCGTCAGCATCGAGTCTTTTATTGAAAAAGCTTTTATTCTTTTCTCCAATAATAAAACTTTTATTCAGGAAACACAAAACAAAATCAAATCAAAATACAATCAATAAAATCCATATTTGGGTTTTTTTATTTTATCAATTTAATAATTTTAAATTTTATAAAATCTTAACATAAATATAATATTTAATATAAATTTTATTGAATTTTTGACTAAAAAATAAAGAATAAAAATTATTATTTTTAAATTGACAAGTAAAATAAGTGTATACTGAAATAGATGTAAAATTGTATTTTAAAGTGAAAAAATAAGAATCTATAATTCTTTTTTTAAAGTGTATAGACCAACAACTAAAAAAAAAAGTGTATTTACTACTCTCTCTAGTAGGCACGTTATTTTTGTTATTTTTTGTACCGCCCAAAATATATATGATAACCGGTATACAAAATTTATAAAAAAATTACTAAAATAAAATTTGACTATTAAATTTTATTTTATTAATTTTTTATTTTTGTATACAGTTTATTGGACGGTAAAAAAAGTCAAACGTGCCTATTGCTTACGAATTATGAAATAAAAGGAGTAATATACTTTAAATATTTATTTAATGTATTAATTTCTTAAAGATTTATTTTGAAAAAGAGAGGTAATAGTGTAACACTCATCTCTTCCACAAGTTGAAACACTTTTTTTAAAATCGTTTAACAATAAATGAAATAAATATTTTAATTTTTTCAATTTAAAATACTATTTTATTCTTATTTTATTTACAATTTTTTAAAATTCATTCACAACTATTTTATTTTTTAATTTAAATATATATTTTTACATTTTATTTTTTAATCAAAGAGTAAAAAATTAGTAGTAATATTTTTCTTAATTTTCATTCATAAAAAAAATAATGCATTTTTAGTGAACTAGGTAAAGTAATAAAAAATAGAATGGATGCGGCACATGCCGACAATTCAAGTACAGTAAATTAAAGAAGTCCGTGACGAGATTCTTTGAGACCGACTCATGATTTAAACAATGCCATAAAATAGTGAATTAGTCTCACGGACTCACTTGTTTCATCCAAAACAATCAAACATAAACAAATAATTTCGAAATGTTAAGACATTCATGACAGAAAGAGGGGTGTACTTATTATATTTGTCTCAATTGATGATTAAAACATATACTACACTAGTTAATACTCTCATAATAATTAGTTCTTCATAAACCACCTCACATAATTAGGGTTCAGTTTGTGAATGATATTATATAATATACTCCAGTAAATATTAATTGTAGTGTCATTTGAAAAAGTAATCGTTCGTTTATTGTTTTATTTTATTTTTTAATTAAGGTATTTTAGTCTGTTTATTGTATTTTAGTTTATAAAAGATATTTTTTTATATATGCGAAAGTATATAAAAGAGTGTGTGTTATAAGTAAAAATATATTAATAACTATTTACTCTTTGATTTTTTTATGTATTACTATACTTTTGGTGTTAATTAAGTAATTAACTTTTAATGAATAAAAAAACATCAATGCCAACCAAAATTTATTTGAATTAAAATATAAAAATGTAAAAATCACAACTTAACCAACTACAAAAGTTTGAGTTAGTGAGTTAGCTCGGTGATGCGGTAAAGTTTTCTTTTCTTATACGCTTTACTGTATCATAATTTTTTTTTTATATATGATTGATCTTTAAAAAAAAAAAGTTTGAGCTAAATAAAAATTATTTATTATTTACTTTAAACATATCAAAATTTATTTAATTAAAAGCGTTAATTTTGTGTTGTCAATACTCTTTTAAATAAATACTTGACTAGAGAATAAAATCATAGCAAGATGAAAAGAGTAATACTCCGTAATACCATTACTCCCAAACTCAAAGCAGAACTAATTCTATGAACACTCGATTACTAATGAATGCTATCGAAACCTATCGAAATCAATGTTCACAGTCGAAAAATCGTGTTAGGCTTTTACCGAACAAACAAAGAGATTTGGGGGATTGAGTGAAGTGGGCAACAAGCCGCGCTCGGTACGAATTTCTCGGGAATTGAATCGTAAATAATACATTGTACAGTACTTACTATTTATAGTGACACAAATTAAGGTTTACAAAAGTGGGTATTGAGCTAATTATATTATGGGTCTATCTATGCTGATACGATCCATCTAGAGCTCATCGCCGACCTCGGTCATCACCGAGCTCGTCCAAAGTGGGTGTGCTCGGATTATGCTTTTCTCTTCGCCACTGAGCAAGGCCTGCTTTTTTAGCTGGCTCGACGTGATCCTCAATGGGTACAAGAATCTAAACCTGCACAAATTACTCAATAATTAACATGTCTCATAATCAGCTCGTCTTTAACCCACCGAGCAGACCTCCTTGTCCGAAGGGCTCCGAGCAGGCAATGGTTTGCAGGGCTGATGGGCCTTAATCTTCCAATGGTCCGGATGTACCTATTTTGTGGGTTGTTGGGCTTCGACGTTCTGATAGTTGTCCAACCATCCTGCCCTCTTCAGTCACCCTGCCTTGCTCAGTCATCCTGTCCTGTTGGGCATACTGTTAGTTTGTTATGCTAGGCATTCTGATGGCTGTTGAGTTCTCTTACTCTGCTTGACATTTAGATGCCAAGCAAGTACCGCTTTGCACAACATGAAGAGCTGGTCGGATTTCTTTAATGGACCTTCTTTTACCACTTGTTAAAATATGACTCGAATTCGTAGGAATTTTGTTTTTTATTTAATAAAATTAGAATTATATTGTATATAATTCTATTCCTTATAGAGTTAGGAGTCATATATTAGGAAAATAATTTATTTCTAATTCTAATTGTTTTCAATTTGATAAGTTTTCTACACTTATAAATTGGATCTTCATAGACACAATTAGATTTGTGTTGAACACCAAAAGAGACACAGACATATTAGAGAGCTATATCACATATTAAGAGATTATAAAAGGTTGATAGTGAATATCTATCTTTTGTAATTATTGTGATATTATAGTGAATTTCTCGTCGTTTCTTCCGTGGTTTTTTCTGATTTGAGTTTTCACATAAATTTCTTTTCTTCTTTTCTTGTCTCTTTCTCTTTTATTGTTGAGATATTTTTTGGGATTCCGCATTATTATTTGTACTATAAATCATCAATTTACAACAAGTAGTATGTTAAGAGCTTTGCCAAAAAGCTAACACCACTTAAGTAGCCTATTGAGCATGGCCCATATTTTATAATGTTATAATTTCAAATATTATGAGTCTCACACTTAAATCAATTATTTTGAAAATGTCACTTGACGTAAAATTGATCTTCACCTCATAAAGTCATGCTAAAATAAGAAACGCATTTATTTAATAACAAGTAAAACATTTTATTGCTATAAACTGTTTTTGAAATAAATTAAAAATAAAATTTTAAGTAAAAATAACTAAGTTTAACTTTTGATAAAACCCCAAATTTTCATTTTTGATAAGTGAGACATTAACCATGATGGGGGGCGTGTCCCATCCGCGTAAAATCAAATCCATTCCAACCTTTTTTGGATAATGTTTAATATTAAAGGAATAAAGATAATCTTACTGTAATAAATTAATCTTGCAAAGTACTCCACTAATAACTATCACAATAATTAATTAATTAATTAATTAATTAATTAAACCACCTATATCTCCAACTATAAATAGGCGATTTCCCATCCCCAAATTTCACCACAATCACTCGAATAACATTTCTTTTGCCTCTAGAAAAAACCACAAGAGAAAAAATGGCTGGAATCATTCACAAGATCGAGGAGAAGCTCGGCATGGGAGGCCACAAGGAAGGCGAGAAGAAGGGCGAAGAGCACAAATCCGCCGCTTCCCACGGCGAGCACAAGCCGCAGCACGGCTACGGCGGCGAGCACAAGCCGGAGCACAAGGAAGGATTTGTCGAGAAGATCAAGGACAAGATCCACGGCGACGCCAGCGCCGGCGAGCACGGCAAGGATGGGAAGAAGGACAAGAAGAAGAAGAAGGATAAGAAGAAGGAGGGCCACGGCCACGAGCACGGCGGCAGCAGCAGCAGCAGCGACAGCGATTGAGTCCTCGCATTATTAAAAGGTAACTACTACTACTTAGAGTAATTGTTCATTTACATTTACCCCAAGTCGATTCGTTTCGATTCGATGAATTTAATTTGAATTAATTTGGTGGATTTTTATTTTGCAGGAGGGTTTGGGTTTGGGCGTGTTTCTGCAAATAACGAAGATGGTGTGATTGATAATAATGGCGTTTTTTAGGACTCTTTTGTAATTCCCATCGACTCTCCCTCCTTTTTTTCATCATGTTTCAATAATATTTTACTATCTTATCTTATAATTTCTGGCTGTCTTTCAATTAATTAATACACAATCGAATAAGAGCATGAAAAATAAGAAAATATTTATAACAACATAATACTGTGAGTAAGAGAAACTTGTTGGTTTTGAAGATCACACACTCTCACATAAAAAAGAAAAAATGACCTAATTCCGAATAAAAAAGTAAAGAAATTACCTAATTTCGAATGCATAAAGTTAGGGGTGTTCATAGTAAGACATCGAATGAAATCGAATAGGATAAAACCAAAACCAGATTTCAATAAAAGTAAGACACCGAATCGGATCGGATAAAACCAAAACCATATTTCAATAAAAGTAAGACCCGAATCAAAAAATTCCGATCCGGTCCGGTTCGGCTGGTCCTAAATATGAACACCCCTGCATAAGGCAATCTGATTTTATATATTTTTGAAAAAAAAATCTAAGAGTACAATTTTGCATATGATTATATCAATGTCAGAATATGTTATAAGAAAAATTAAACAACATTTTGCATATAACTAGCTGAATAATATCCCTTTTCAGTTTTTGACACTGCTAAAAACAAGCATCTATATGCATGGAATCCATATTCAATACCAAAGCTATTCAAAATTCAACATTTTTTCTCACTCACTCAATACTAATTAAATATCACAACATTATCGAGGCCAGCCGTCGTCTCCAATGGTACCACCGATGGCTCAATCTGCACGAGAAAAGACGAGCATAGATAGTAAGCGAAAAATAGCAAAAACTTGTTGCTCAGTCAAAATATATAAGGCAATTACTAATACATACTTGTAGGATATGATCTGTAATCTCTATAGCGACGAGCAGCAGCAGCAGCAGCTAGTTCATTTGTCTGAAAACCATGAAACAACTTATATCAGTGGTAATAATCGCTTCTTCTGTTTTTCCCTTTTCATGTAGTCCAAATGACAACATAATTAGTCTACAATTGCTCACCTGAAAATGGCTCGGATACACATTCCACCCTGCAGAGATACGGACATAAACATAAAAATGAGAAACAAATTAAATAAGTTAAATATATAAAAGGGGCACATCACAAAATTCTACCGGGTCCAAAATCGGGTCTCTGTTGATGATAATACGGAAAAGGTGGCGCATTGAAACCATTGAACGGGGCACTGCAACAACAATAGTTTACACGTGAATGCGAAAAAATGGATACTTCAGATAATCGAGAATCATGACTTTTGTTTTAGCTTAAAACATCTAATTAAAACCTTGGGCCATCGAGCATCGGGTGTGAAGCTCCAAAGTGCAGAGGAGGTAACAGAGTAGGTTCCATATAGCGCGGATCACGTCTCTGAATAACGCAACATAGAGGTTAAAGCTAGATCATGTATTGTTAAGTATTAACTAATCTCAGAAGAAAACATGTTATTAACACACCATGAATGAAAAAGGAGGCTCCGTCCCAGGTAATGGAAAACGATGATCGGGAAAAGAGGGACCTGCTTAGTCACGGAGATTAAATCGAATACATCAGAAAGCATTTATCACGTGTCAAAAAAAAAAAAAAAGCACGATCGAGCATATATACATACCTATGGTTGTTGGGTGTTGCCCGAAGCTGGGTACAGATCTATCAGTCGTAAAAGCACGTTTTCTCTTGTTTCTAGATTCATTAGGGTTCATGGTGGCTACACAATATTACAGAAAATCGTAAGCTTGACTCGTTAACATAATATTCATTATTTTGTTTTATTTTACAAATAGTTCATACATACACATTTTCTCGATGAGATACGAATCATATTCGGCCATTTATCAGTAACGACTAACGACTCACTTGCTACGAATGTTATCGCAAAAACATTAATTACATTTGAGAAAAAAAAAGATGCACCTTGTGTGGCAGAGTGATTAAACACGTGTTTCATTTGCTTGCTCGGTTTAAACGGTTGCGCCCATTCAACCTTTATCGCCAGCTTCTCAGCCTCGATTTCCTTGCATAGTTTCCTAAAACCAATTTGAGCATCTGTACTTGTTTTGAATCCAACAAAGGCAAAGCCGCGATTCTTCCCGGTCTCAATAGGGTCGGCCTTGACAACAACTCGATCCATTTTTTCAATCTCAGCTTTCTCTAACAATCGTACTACCTGCAGTATATATAGTTCATGTAATCCTTTGTTAAGTACATTACTATTTGAAGATCAATCAACGTATAACAGAGTTTTCTCACATCGGCATGTCTCCAGTTTCTGTCTATGAGGCCGAGATATATCGTATCGTTTCCCTCAACCGGAGATGCATCACACATATTTCCACGTATCTAAGGTTACAAGAAACAGAAATAGAGAGTTAGCTTATAAGACTAATAACATACATGACCTAAAGAAAAGCTTTTACAGCTTATCTGATCCGAAAAAATTACCTCGACACTGTTATTATTTTCCCCTCCCACGGAAACAGGCTTACGCACGTCATTTAATATGTTCACGTCTTTTGCATTGTCTTTCTCGCGCGTGACACGTGTGCCGACATTTTGAGCAAATGGTAATATTAATTCCTCATTAACAAGACTCGCTTTTGCGGCCACCCCATCGACAAGACTCGATTTTTCTTCCACCTCATCGACTATTTGTGATCCTACATTCACCCCAGTACCAAATAAACTTGTTTTCGCGACAACATCATTCGAAAGATTCGATCTTTTTTCCGAATCATCGTTTGATTTCCCAGATTTCTCCAGGGATCCACGATTTTGATCTAAACCCTTCACCGAATCCCCAACGGGGACTCTCCTCTTCCTCTTTACAATCACCTTCTTCACCACCTTTACTATCTTTTTAACAATCTTCTTCTTTTTTCCACCAGCCCCAGTTACGGGCCGGGCCTGGATTGAACCTGAAATTTCAAGATCGAGCCCCACGGATTTATCCGTGCCGGGCTCTTCCAGGCCCGGATCTGTAACTCGGGCTTTTGGTGAACTCAGGGGTGCTGCATGGCAGGGTGGAGGTTCAAAGTTTTTTCCGGCAACGGCGAGGCTTACGGGCAGATCTTTCTGTGACGGATCAAGATTAGCGAGAATGATGTTGGTCGACGGCGGAATGGAGGCGGAGCTAGTGGGGGTGGAGCAACTTGAGTTGGCCGTCGATTTATCGTCGGATTTTGCGTGACTCCGGCGGGGCGCCGCCGGCACGGCGGAAGCTAATTTTGGAGGCATCGGAGGGTGCATTAATTTGCCATCTATCTATGAGTGTGTGTGTATGAACTGAATGGTGGCAGGCAGGATTAAGGTTGTTTGACGGCTGTCAACACAATTAATTTAATTTAATACTATTTTCCTTTTCTTTATTTTTTTATTTGTAAGAAATTAAGAAAATAATAATTTATTGATTTTTAAAAATTAATCAGAGAGAAGTGATTTTTTTTCAAATTTCACAAAGCTCAATAAATATTTCTCCGTAGAATGAATGAAGAGAATGGGAAAGACAGATGAGATTTTTTTCCCTTTTTTACTTTATTTTCTTAATCAAATTTTTTGATGACCAAATTCAGATGATTATAAAGGTTGATTACATCATTAGTAAAATAACATTTTTTTAATGGTTGATTAATATTTGTAAAAAACGAATAATGTACACAACATTTTGTTAAGGCAGAGTATTCAACTTACTAATAAAATATGATCAATCATAAGATCATTACATTAATTTAGAAGAAGATTCATCAAGACAAAGTAGCCTAGCTAGGGAATTACGTTTTCCGCCACGCGAAGAGTTACTTGCAACCGGAGGAGGCCTTGGTCGCAATTGATACCAGAATATCTCGGTAACTCCCTTCTGGTATGCTATCGCATATAGCAGCTTTCAGTTCAACTTTGTACTTTTGCTTGAAGTTTTCGAGTATCTTTTCCATGTCCACCTCCGATCGGCTCACCATGACGCGCTCCATGGCACCCTTATCGGTTGTCGTCCCCTTCAAACAACCGTACAGAACCTAACATATAGAAAAAACATGACATGAAAAAGGATCATACCGAGAATTAAGATTTGAAACGAACATCAGCACATCAAAATCATCAATGAAAAAAGTGCTTTTGTTTTTTTGAAAATTAATCTTATAAGTTCAACATAATTCAAAATATAATTTGTTTTTTTTTGTTAAAAATATTAAAATTAAGAAAAAATATTTATCCAAAATAGAGAAAAAGGTACATGACAGATGCATCTTAGTACTGTGTTGCTTCATCTCCAGATGAAAATCTGACAGATTTGAGTTTTGACTGAAACTTGTAGCAGGGGTACTCACATGGTGGAGCTACTGCTTCTCAAATTTCTCATTTTTCATAATTACAAAACTTCCCCTAAGGTTTTGCCTAATTACAAAATAGCCCAGCAAAATGTTTTCAAATTACAATTAACCCCCAAGAAACATTCATTTTACTAATTGAAAGATACATAGAGAGTAGAGACTTCTATGGATCATTGCAAATTTGTTAAAAAAACAAGTTAAAAGTCTTTTTGTGTAATTAGACTAAATTTGGGGTACTTTTTATAATTAGACTAAACGCACCTTAGCATAATATCTCGCTGGACTGCTTATGCACTTTGCAACAACTCTCACGGCCTCTCCGAACTCTCCAAAATCATGATGCTTCAGAAACTTATTGCATAAAAAATAAAAAATGAAAACTTCAGGGGTCAAATTGTAATAAAAAAAAGTTTGATCAATCATTTTTTTTTACCCTGGTGTAAGTGTGCCCATAGATACGGTTGTAGCTGGTGAAAGTGAGGTTGAGCTGTGATATGCTTCTCTTACTAAATATCTCCAACACGACAGCCTCGTCGACTCCTCCTCCTCTACCCTCCCCTGTTTCGTACAACCTCCTCGCATCGCACTTCGCTATGTGTTGGCTGATGTCGGCTTCGTGCGCTTTGTGCGACGCGCACAACGCTATCATTATCTATAAATGAAAATTGGTGGTTGGGGCTGTTTTGTAATTATTACTAACTAAAAAGGGATAATTACAAAAGTCACCCTTAACTTTGGTGTAATTGCGAAAAAGAAACGACCTTTTGGTAAGGATGCGGGGGCTCAATGCTGGCAATGTCCACCTCTAGCTGGCTCCTATACCTCGATACATAAGCTTGTCGTATGAGGAGGACATGGCTCGATTTCCGGGAAGCGAAGATCTCGACTAGGGCTGTGTAGTCGACTGAGTCGTTTCCGTGAATCGCTTTTCTTGCGAGAAGGGCGTCTCTTTCGAAGGGGTTCAGCATGATCAGGCGGTGGATCGAAGAATTCTCGTTGCCGGAGCAAGAATCGTGCAGTTCCTTGCAGAGGCTCTCGGCTCGGGAAGCCGGCATTGCCATGGTGGAGAAAAAGGCTTGGAGGACAAGGTAGAAAAGAGAGTGATTCTGTTGTGGGGCTTTTGATGTGTGTGTTTGTTTGTTTGTTGTGTATTTGGTGGTAGAAACTGATGTGTAATTTTGTTTGTAGCTTAGTGCTAAGTTCATGGCTTTCCTACTAGGCAATGATCGCTTTTTTGAATGCAAAGGAAGAGAGTTTTCCTTTTTAGTATAACAATATGGATTCATCCTAGTGTCCATTTTCTTGTAGTATCTTTTTTTTTTTTGTTCGAGTTCGATCAATGTTTTGAAATCGTACTTCACAACGTAACTAGAATCGAGCCGAGACAACGATGTTAAGGGTTCAAATTCTTGTAGTGTAGTGTCACCACTCCATCACTTTTGAGGCATCTTGTGAGAAGCTCAAAAAGAAATAGTAAGAGGTTGGCATAGAGCGAACAATAATATGATACTAATTATGTTTAACCCATTAATATAAATGGAACAATAATATGATACTAATATGTTTGACCATGAAGTTGTCAGTTTGAGCTTTTAGATGAAATCACTTTTAACATGGTATCAGATCTTTGAGATAATCAGAGGGTTCAACTCCCGCCATATTCGATTTCACCCGTGTTGTTTATGACTCGAATCGGAACGCAAAAGAGGTCAAAATCGCCGAAGGAGGTTTCGGCGGGCGCCGGAGAGGTTTCGGCGACCGCCGAAAATCAAGAATCGGGGCTGGGCATTTTTTGGGCTTTCGGCGCCCGCCGAATGGGCTTCGGCGCTCGCCAAATGTTTTCTGCGACCGCCAATGTTTTCTGCGACCGCTGAATGAGAAATGGCGGTCGCCGTTTTATTCAGCGGGATTTTTCTGCGCAGATTGCGCTGGGTTCTTTTTTTGCGTGGCTTTTTGCACTGGGATTTTTGCGTGGCTTTATTTAATTATGGAATTAGAATTATATGAATTATAATTCTATTCCTTAATTATTTAGGAGTTATAAAATTAGGAAAAGGATTTCTTCCTAATTCTAATTGTTACCAATTTGATAGGTGTGCTACACCTATAAATTGAGGGTCTCCGGTAGACGAAAATCAGACGTTAGACATTGTAACCTCAACGATATAGTGAATTGTTTCTTCCTTCCCGTGGTTTTTCCCCGTGTTTTGGGTTTCCACGTAAATTCTGTGTTCGTTTTTTTCGCATATCTCTTTTCTTTGTGTCATCTCGTGTTTATATTCGCGAGCGCCGTGAGCGATTTGTGCTTTAAATTGCAACAAGTGGTACCAGAGCCTGAGGTCGCGACTTGGGTTTTCCGTGTTCGGTGGTGCTCGTGAATATTTGGAGAGATGTCGGCGAAATTTGATATTCCGTTGTTAGATCGGAGCATGCGGTTCTCTACATGGCAGTTCAAGGTGGAGTCGGTTCTCACCAACATGGACCTTGATGATGCGTTGCTGGGCATGGACAATATGGCAAGCACGATGAAGCCAGAAGAGAAGGCTCGGAAGGACAGAAAGGCAAGAGGTATAATTTCGGTCTACGTCTCTGGTCCTTTGCTCGAAGAGGTGATCAAGGAGAAGACGGCGGCAGAGATGTGGTCGAAGTTGGAGGATCTGTGTATGACGAAGACTTTGACCACAAAGTTGCATCTGAAGCAAAGGTTGTACGCGCATCGTATGGTGGAGGGTACAAGCCTGCAAGAGCATCTGTCTACCTTCATGGAGATCGTGTCCGATCTTGAGACCATGGAGTTAAAGTATGATACAGAGGATCTTGCTTTGATTTTGCTTTGTTCGTTGCCATCTTCATATGATTCGTTTAGGGATACTATTCTCTATAGTAGTAAGACCCTGAAGCTTGGAGACTTGGTCGATGCTTTGAGATCAAAGGAGACGATGAAGAAGGTTGTAAGTGGTGAAAATCCAGGTGAAGGTCTTAATGTCCAGGGCGGGGCAAAGAAGAAGAGATTCAGGGGGATTTGTCACTACTGCAAGAAAGAAGGCCACATGAAGAGGGACTGTCAGGCCCTGAAAAATCGGAGAGAGGAATCGAACGTGGTCGATTTCGGAGGAGGTTCACTTGATGGGGAACTCCTGGCTGTATCCGATTTGGGAACGAGTGAGGGGTGGATCTTGGATTCGGGATGTTCATATCACATGTGTCACAACAAGGATGAGTTTGACACGTTTGATGAGAGTGTCGGTGGAACGGTGGTCATGGGTAATGACTCATTGTGTGAGATACGCGGCACGGGAACGGTGAGAATCAAGATGGTCGATGGGAATATTCGAACCCTCGGTGATGTAAGGTACGTTCCAGACCTGAGAAGGAATCTTATCTCTCTTAGCACCTTAGATCAGAAAGGATACCGGTATTTCTGTAAAGGTGGAGTGTTGAAATTAAGTCGGGGTAGACGACTTATTTTGCGAGGCGAGAGAACGATTGGTGGATTGTATGAGCTGTGCGGCAACACAATTACCACGAGGGCAACTGCCTCTGCCCAAGGAAGTCATTCGCTGGAAAGTGAGTCGGGATCACTTTTGGTTGAAAATTCATGCATGTGTGATGGTGTCGGGGACACCGGGAATACTAACCCGAATAGTATTCAAAAATCGGAGATCAAGCCTAGGCGTACTATGGATAGCACTGAAGCAATGGCGAATGCAGGTGGTGCTGATAGTAGCGAGGAGGCGAGACTTGAGAATGGAGATTGCGTGATGGTCACGGAGCTTGGCGGTATCCAAGGGGTGATCGGTGTAACTTCGGATTCTTGTACTAAGTTTGGGTGTGGCTCAAACTTAGGTTGCTCATGCTTTGAGTGAGCCCTACGGGGCTGGGTGGAAGGAAGAAACATTGGTCTATGATCGTTGGAGGATGGTGCGGCTCGGAGTCGCGGGGATTCTCGTCAAGGTGGAGATTTGTTGTTTATGACTCGAATCGGAACGCAAAAGAGGTCAA
Source organism: Euphrasia confusa (assembly GCA_954870475.1). NCBI lineage: Eukaryota > Viridiplantae > Streptophyta > Magnoliopsida > Lamiales > Orobanchaceae > Euphrasia > Euphrasia confusa. The sequence goes on along the minus strand of OX940955.1, from coordinate 4,036,450 downwards.
AATCGCCGAAGGAGGTTTCGGCGGGCGCCAGAGAGGTTTCGGCGACCGCCGAAAATCAAGAATCGGGGCTGGGCATTTTTTGGGCTTTCGGCGCCCGCCGAATGGGCTTCGGCGCTCGCCAAATGTTTTCTGCGACCGCCGAATGAGAAATGGCGGTCGCCGTTTTGTTCAGCGGGATTTTTCTGCGCAGATTGCGCTGGGTCCTTTTTTGCGTGGCTTTTTGCACTGAGATTTTTGCGTGGCTTTATTTAATTATGGAATTAGAATTATATGAATTATAATTCTATTCCTTAATTATTTAGGAGTTATAAAATTAGGAAAAGGATTTATTCCTAATTCTAATTGTTACCAATTTGATAGGTGTGCTACACCTATAAATTGAGGGTCTCCGGTAGACGAAAATCAGACGTTAGACATTGTAACCTCAACGATATAGTGAATTGTTTCTTCCTTCCCGTGGTTTTTTCCCGTGTTTTGGGTTTCCACGTAAATTCTGTGTTCGTTCTTTTCGCATATCTATTTTCTTTGTGTCATCTCGTGTTTATATTCGCGAGCGCCGTGAGCGATTTGTGCTTTAAATCGCAACAACCCGATCTAATTATTCACTTCTTAGGCTTCTCCAAAGAGCCTTGAGATAACCCGAAGTCTTGGTTCGATCGACTTCCGCTATAGCCATAAGCGACTTCATCCGAATTAATTATTTATTTGTTAAGTCTCTTCAAAGATGTTGAAATCGGCACGAATTAATTATTCACTTTTTAGGTCTCCTCAAAAAGGTTGAAATCGGCCCACAAGTGAGGAGAGTATAATCGAATATATTCGATTATTAATATAAATGCGAAATTGTTCAACTTCTCTATCAGTTCGAACTTTTAAATAAAGCGGCTTCTAACACATACCAAAGAGACAACTGTTGAAGTTGTTAATGTGTGAAGGCCACTTGTGAGTTGTCCACATCGAATAATTGTGAGAGGGGAGTTTATGATATAAGCCTAGGGAGTTCTCCTACTTAATACCATATGGTTTTGAGTTAGAATGAGGCTCTCTAGTGCATATTCGAGCTCTCGCTCTCGTGTGTGCGCTAGGCGTGGGATCGCACGTTAGCACCCCATTGGATTTCGACAACAACGACAGATCTTACTACTATAGTTGTTTTTTAGCACATTGATCCGTTTGATTATTCGGGCTAAATTCATCAACTACTAACTCGAGGCAACGCACACATGTTGATTATGTTGCGCATAAAAAGTGGGGTGATTGTAACGCTTCATAAAATTACAAAGGTTTAAAAAAATTGAATATGCTAGTCATACTAAAAAGATGCATCTTCTTTCCTATCAAAACTCCAACCTTAATTTTGGGATGGGTCATGGAAGTACGTTGGAAAAGACATTGTCAACGACAATCATTGGTAATCGAGTCGGCCCATTAGGGTCAGACTTCGGCCCCTCAACGCCGGGGCGTTACAAATTACAAGTCTAGCCGTGTGCTTTATGGAATGATGTCACCAAATATTCTGAGTAGAGATTCAGTGCCCCACCCATTCAGTGCCCCACCCTTAACACATGAAACTGATGAAAAAGACCAACCCAACGTGCAAACACAATACGGAGAGGTAAAGGTCAGTATTAGGGAGGGGTGTTTAAAAATTAGACCGACTAAAAAATGGTCCGAAATTGAATCAGTTGGCCGGGTTAGGTTCGAAACCGGTAAAATTCTAGAACGTTTTTTTGGTCAAAGTAAATTTTTTTTGTTTGCAAAGAATGATAGTATTATTGTTTTATTACTCACAAGTAAGCCTCTCAAAATGAGCTCGAACCGATGGGCTGGCCCAACCAACCCGAACATTGGGTCATAATGGTTGTATTTTCAATTTGTCAACACTCAATAATGAGTTAATTTTATAAATTTTAAGTTTGAACACATGAATAAGATCTATTTTTAATAATTACCATGAAATTTTAGTGTTTTTAATTATAATGCAACATCCGGCCCACATGTTATTTTGCTTGTGTATTATTAGAATAATTGTTAATTTGTATGTAATTTATTTATTTTTCAGGGTAATGCTGATCGTATAAAGATTCAATCAAAATTTTGGAGAATAAAAACTTGAATTTAGATATGTTAGAAGAAAATCTACAAACATTAAAGAGCTCAACTGATGTTTTTAGCAGAAGACCAAATGAAATTTTAAACATAATTTTTAAGCCTAGAAGCAATTAACTTACTAATCACCATATAACTTAAAATTTAAACATAATTTTTACATTTGTTATCTCTTCCTCTATCTTCTCTTTTTCACTCTCAAATGATTTTTGTATATTTTAATTCTCACAAAATATATAATATTAACAATTAAAATAATAGAATAAAAAAAGACATATTTTAAAACATGAAATATCAAATTCTGACAATTTTCAATATTCTTAAATCATAAATATTCATAGTAGAAATTCAAATTGACTAAAAAAATAAATGAAGATTTTAATAATTTAGGATGAATATACTTGCGTGTCACGTGTGATGATAATTTTACTAACATTATTTAGTTTGTTTAAAGCGATCAATTTTGTAAGAATCAAACGGTTAACTAATGAAATTTTTAGTGATAAATTCATGAAAATGTCTTATAAGGAATAATATTACACTTTTAAATTTTTTTTTTTTTTTTTTTTTTTTTTGTCTATGTCAATTGCAGTGTCTTGGGATTCGAACCAAGGACCTCAAGTCCCCAATTCAAGTGCTCAACCAACTGAGCTAACAACCCTCGACAACACTTTTAAATTTGTGGTATATATATAAGCAAAATGATACTCATTCAATAACAAATACTCTCTATATTTCATATTCAGTCCATATTTCATATTCGTTGTCACACACTTCATTTGTAAATAATAAAAAAATTGCAAAAACTGCTAGAAAACAGAGATAGTATTGTATTTCAAACATTAAAAAGACCAATAACATCTCAATAACAACAAAATAACTCATCAAAAAGTACACACATCCAAAATCTATCAAGATAGATCCGGATCTCCATTCGTAGATTCATCGGAGACGACGGAGCATGTCACCGTCAGTGTATACACTTTCCTCGATCTCTCTATGCTTCAGTTCGATCGTGCTTCTTGCGCATGTGCTCGAAATTCAGTATTCAAAGCAAAAATACTAACAAAAAAATCAGTGCAAAAAAAAGAGGTTTTTGCGACCACGCAATGTGGTCGCAAAAAACGGGATGTGGTCGCAAAAGGAGTATTTGCGACCACGCGTGGTCGCAAACGTGTGGTCGCAAATACTTGGTCGCAAAAGTTTTTTTGGCGACAACGGCGCGGTCGCGACTACATTTGCGACCACGCCCGTTATTAGCGACCACACGCGTGGTCGCTAATGCTCTATGCTGATGTGACACTGAGCGGTGACGTGGCAGACTATTTGCGACCACGCGCGTGGTCGCAAATACGTATGGTCAACTTTCGGTCTGAAGGCATTTGCGACCACGCGTGGTCGCAAATGCTCATGTTTCGAAAAACAGCTCCTCAGTATTAGCGACCACGCGTGGTCGCAAATACCTATTTTTCTGAAAAAAAAAATATTTTAAAATTGCAATTTCCGACCTGCAAATCAATTCCAATCGCAATACAAACCGAATCCAAAATACAGTTCAAACACAAATACAATCCAAAATCATCAAAACATTTATTCAAGTTCATCAACACAATCCTAATAGAGTAGACAAATAGTACAATTCGTAATCAAACTAAACATAAGCTACGGTGAATCACGGGTCAAATCACGAGCTGGAGAACCAGGAGGAGTAGTCGAACCACCTGCACCTGACATGGAAGGAGGTCGCATATCAGGAAACATCCTAGCCATGTGCTCGTTCCAGAAGACCATGTCAGCCATTCGCTTGTCGTACTCAGCCTGGGATAATGCAGCAGCAGAAGATTGACCTGAAAACGAGGAACGAGACGATACCGATGGAGAAGAACCTATAACACACAATATAAAAGTGATCTTAGTAGTTGTTGATTTGATTTAAGTTCAAATAGTTAAAGTTAAAGGTTGTATATATATTAAAATTAACCTGGAATTGAAGGACCAAGGCCCTTACGGTATCCACGAGTAGTCCCTAAAACCTCCTCCAATATGGCAACATCATCCACAGGTGTACCGCTGGCAGATGCTTGTGTCGACCTATCATTTAGTTCAGCCTACAATATTCAAATTCACGATTAGTTAGTTCTTAAACAATAGAAGTTTTTATATCAAAAAAATCAATTATTACTTACAATTTTAGCTGCAGAATCGGCATCTAAAGGTTGACCATCTGGCCCAACATGAAACTTGATCCAGTTCTCAACCGGAGTAACCCCTTGTTGGGTTTGCGGATCAACCTATATATTTAAAAGAAAACAAACGTTATGTAATGTTCAACACATTTAACATACATAACAATGAATAAAATGATTTATTACCGATCTATCCATATGTCCAGCATAAAACAATCGACCATGAAGACTACGCATAGTATTCTTCGACCGGTTCTGACTGGACTTCTGCGAACGGGTCTGTTTCAAACATTCAAAATATTAAAACACGTATATTCATTAATTTGACCCAAAATATTATATATATAAATACATGGTTACCTGAAATGCTGGATCGATAAACCTATCCACGCACTGATTCCAAAACTGATCTGAACGGATAGAGTCAGGCTTATTTTTCCTAGCTAACACTAGGTCATCTGCTCCACCATTTTTCTTGAAATGCTTATGAAGCTTGTGCTTCCAATCTGTGTAACGCTCCCTACAATCTCGATTTACAACAGCTGAAATCGTAGGGTCGTTCATGTCGATTTCAAACAAATCCTACAAAATATTCAATCGTGTTACAGAATCATAATGAGTTAACTACAATAATCAAGATCATAAATTACCTGTAGGTGCAAAAGTACAGCATTTCGCTGCTCCGCTGGTACCGAAGACCAATTCGTATGGCAAGGATCGCAGTAGTGTCTCACCTGTTACATACAAAACTTGAATGATCTTTTAACATTAAATGTTTATTTATAATCACAACATGTAGTTAGCTTACCTGTATCCCGACAGAGGAATAATATGAAGCACCATTCTCTCCAACAGCTTTCATCGTCCCATTCTGGTCTTCCCAAGCTAATGGGACAAGACGACCTTGCTCCGCCACCCTCAACAATGTCCGAGCGCCTTTTGCTATCCCTCGCCCAGACTTTTTCCTACGTACTGGAGGTGTCGCCTGATCATCGGGGTCTCCACCTACACGATCGAACATTAATCAACTCGTAAAAAAAAGAAAGTATTATATATAATGCTTCATGTGGATATAAACTAAAAGTAAAATGTTACCTGTCTGGCAAGGAGCACCGAAAGAATGTGGATGCCCATGTGGTGGCTCACCTCCACCAGAAGAGCCCGCTAGCATCATCACAACTTGAAAATTTATCACAATATTATAACAATATATATATATATGTACACAGAGTATTAAAAGGAATTCTAGTCAATGTCATTTGAGTATTAAAGGGAATTCTAATGTGAACCTTCTAGTCAATGTCGTTTGAGTTAGAATCAGAATCAGTCAAATCATAATCATCGCTAACATCCTCTTCCTCGTCAGCATGTACATCAATCTCTGGTTCATCATCATCATTGATGAAGTCATCTTCTAGAATGTCATCATCAAGTGTTCCAACATTGGATGTCACAGGCTGTGGTTGTGTTATTGTTTGAGTAGAGAGGATTGTGTCGAGGTTAGGAAGCTCAACACACAATTGAATTCCCTCGTTCGGAATATCTTCTGCTTGTTCATCATTTGGTAAATCCCAAATATGACGATGTCGGAAATGTTCAACGACTTTCCACCCTTCTCCATTGAACAAGTCATCCACGTAGAACACTTGTTCAGCATTAGAAGCTAGTATGTAAGGGTCATTTTTATACCAGATGGCCTTCGTGTTGATGCTGATTCGGGTTTTGTAATCCCGTACGTATCGTGGGTTAGGAGTGGTATTGAACCAAGTACATTCAAAGAGGATCACAGAGTTGTTCCCAACATACGGTACTTCATAAATGCCTGTCAATATGCCATAATATTGTTGGTTGTCTGCATCCTGCACGTATACACCACTGTTTTGCGTTGATCGATTTGCATCTCTATCATGTACAAGGAACTTAACACCATTCACCACACAACCAGGATACGATTTGATTCCCGGGCCGGATCCTTTGGCCAGACAAAGCAATTGATTATCCTGTACTGATGCTTGTGCAATATCGGAATGTATCTGAGACATAAATTAAGTTTAAGATATTAAAGAGTGAAAAATTGGGATATATTATTAAATATAGTTGTAATACCTTCTTCTTAAACCAATTCGCAAACTCGGTCTCGGGAACTTGGTCGATATCTAACTGAGATGAAGTACGAGTGAGATAGTCTTCAACTTCTGGACAATTCTTCAAGATAAAATGTTCAACTTTAGTCCGTGTCTTGTAATCCCACGAAACCAAACTCATTTTTCCAATGTGGCGAAACTGATTTCGAAATACAGAAATTGTTTTCTTGTCGGCACCGTCATTCTCCACCCAATTTCTTTCAGGCCTGTTGAATTTGGTTTCAATACCCTCGAAATACATCGAACAGAATGTCAAAGATTCATTCGCAATGTAAGCTTCAGCAATCGACCCTTCAGCTCGCGCCCGATTTCTTACGTACTTTTTCAATGTACCCATAAATCTTTCAACCGGATACATCCACCTGAGATATACAGGACCTCCACGTATTGCTTCATCTGGGAGGTGCACTAACAAGTGTAACATCACATCGAAGAACGCCGGAGGAAAGATTGCTTCTAGTTTGCATAATATGACTACAATGTCATCACATGCCTTCTGTAAGTCACTAACCTTCAGAGTTCGAGAGCATATAAGCTTGAAAAAATTGCACAACTCTGTTATAGTGTCAACAATGTTTTTATCCATGAACTTGCGTATTCCAGTTGGCATCAGTCTTTGAATTAAAACATGACAATCATGAGATTTCAACCCAGAAACCTTCCACTTGTTGTTACTTACAATGACATTCTTCTTCAGATTCGAAGCAAACCCATCGGGGAATTTTATATTCATCAACCATTCGCCGAATTTCTTACACTGGTCAGGAGTCAATGTGTATGGTGCATGCGGCTTCATCATTCGACTACCATCTTTGTAGAGATGCAAGTTCGGCTTGATCCCCAATTTTTGCAAATCTAAGCGTGCTTTGTCAGTATCTTTCGTTTTACCTTCTATGTTAAGTAGAGTACCTAACAAATTATCGCATACATTCTTCTCTATGTGCATGACGTCCAAATTATGCCTCAAAGACAGCGAACTCCAGTAAGGTAATGTCCAAAAAATACTCTTCTTTGTCCAGTTCAAATCTCCTACCTGACGTTTACGTTTTTTGCCACCGTATCCTTCATGTTTTCCAGGTATCCGATTCTCCAGATGGTACATCTGTGCCAATAACTCTTCGGTGGTTTTAGGAACAGGAGGTGGGCGTTTCTCGGGTTTGCCATCAAAGATTTTCTTCTTTCTCATAGGATTATTCATATCTAGCCATCGTCTATGCCCCACATAACACAACTTACTCGTGATGGGCACAGAAGGAGTTTGATCGTTGCAGGTGGGACATGCCATGTAACCTTGACCACTCCAACCGGATAGGATACTTCGAGCCGAAAAATCATTTATAGTCATCAATAAAGCCGCTCTCATTCGAAACGTAGTTTGTGACTCAGCATCTTTCACTAACATTCCTTCAGACCACAATTCATTCAATTCATCAATCAAAGGTCTCAGGTAAACATCAATGTCCTTACCAGGTGATTTTGGACCTGATATAAGTAATGTGAGCTGTCTGTACGGGTCTTTATTACATAACCACGGAGGCAAATTGTACACCGTGGTAATAACAGGCCACATGCTGTACGACAAACTCATATCTCCGAACGGGTTAAACCCATCTGTTGCCAACCCCAACCGTACATTCCTCGGTTCTCTAGCGAAGTCAGGAAACTTTAAATCAAAGTCTTTCCATTCTTTCCCATCCACCGGATGGCGCATTACATCTTCATCATTTGACCGCCCCTTCAAATGCCATGTCATATGTTTAGCCGTTTGACGCGAAGCATACAATCGTTTCAGTCTGTCCTTAAGTGGAAAGTACCGTAGAGTTTTCTGTGGTACTTTCTTTCCTTTAGTTCTCTTCCAACGATCTGTGTCACACACTGGACATTTCTGCATCTCAGAGTTTTCTTTCCAATATAAACAACAATCATGAGGACAAGCGTGTATTACTTCGTATCCCAATCCTAACTTCTTCAGTTGTTTCTTGCATTCGTAGAACGAAGTCGGCAACTTACAACCAGCAGGCAAAACTTTCAGAAGTAATTTCAGCAACACGTCAACGCTCTCGTTAGGCCACTTATACAGAACTTTTATGTGCAACAACTGAGCAATAAAGTGCAAAGTCGAAGGTCCGGTGCAACCGGGGTACAACTCTTCTTCAAGTGTTGAGAATAATGATGTTAAATCAGCATCATTGTCTGCGTCGAGATTTACTCCTGAATTCCCAACAAAGTCTTGCACTATGTCTTCCATCTCGTTCACATGTTGTTCTTGAACAGGTTGTTCTTCTCGTGGTCTTCTAGGCATTCGGGGCTCACCATGGTGAGACCATGTTGTGTAGGTCAGATCAATGCCACTGCAAATTATGTGTTTGCGAACAGTGTCAAGAGGATAGAATTTGGTATGTAGACAATATTTGCAAGGACACCGAACCCGACCTTCTTCATTGGCACTGTTTTTTGCAAATTCTATAAAGCCACGTACACCGTTTTGGAATTCTGGAGACAATCGATTTTGTATTCGCATCCAACTCTTATCCAACGACATTTTGAAATTAACCACACACAACTGTATTACTATATCTATGTAAAAATCAAAAAATGTTTTGGTTAGAAAAGTTTTCAGATTAAAAATAGAAGTCATATCATAAGAAACATGCACAATTCGAACATATAAATTAATTAACACAAATAACATTCATAGTTCATAGAAACATAGAGATGTGAAAAGCATTAAAGTAAGGTTTTTAGAAAAAATACCAGAACCAACAGGTGATGTAGCATCGTAGAGAGAGTCATAACTAGCTGAACAAAAATTATACGATCAGAAATATTCAAAAAAATGTCATTTTGATAGCATGCATATGTATTTGCTTTGTCATATTGGTTGATTAATACAAAGATTCCTTATTAGATTGTTTTAAATTACTGACTTCTAATTAAAATTTCATTAAAAAAGAGGAAAAATGCAAAATGAATAAAAATTTGATTATTCATTATTCAACTACATAGAAAAATATAAGCATGTTTCTATGATAAATAAATTATAAGAATAATTCCAATTGAACATTTACTAAATTTTAGTGTTCAGTAACATTTCATCAAACTTATATATATACAGTAGACTTACATTTTAAAAAAATAGTGAGATACACGTATATTCATCAAACATTTCATTCAACTTATTTTATATATATACATTTTATATATATACAAACTTCTTTAATTTGAGCAACATTTCACAAACTTCATCTAGACATCATCAAACTCATATATGTATACATAATTAAAATAATATATACAGTTAAGAGTCTCTTAATAAGCCCAAACATATGGCAAAGCTCAACTAGTGCAAATAAACTAACTCTATTATAAGCAGCTTTATAGCAAGTTAACTATATGGGCTCATTTACAGTCCATTACCCTACATTGGGTAAGCCCGATTTTAGGATGATAGTACCACAGAGAGGGCCCATTATATTGTGAAATACCCGGGATTAAAAGGCATGGCTTAACAAGTACTGTAAAAAGGATCAATACAGATACTTTCCTAAGTTTGTGTTGTGTATGTCTAACCGAGTAACCAATTTGAGCAACAATAAGATGGAGACAAAGGAATACCTCGTCTAAAAATTCATGAATTTAAACCAAATCGAAAAACCCCCAAATTCAAATCGAAAACCCTAATCAAACGTAAACCCTAATCGAAGAAAATCGAAGCCAAAGGAGATAAAGGCATACCTGGTCGGATTCAGGTCGTCGTCGCCGCCGTGGATGCGCCTCTGCCGGAGATGCTCGCGGTGCCGGAGATGCTCGCCGTACAAGTCGAAATTGAAACTAGAAATCAAAGAAACTCTAATCAAAGAAATTACGAAGAGGAGAAGAGGAGAAGAGGAGAAGAGGAGAAGCATACCTGGACCAGCTTCACGTAGTCGCCGCCGCCGGAAGTTTCTTCGTCGCCGGAAATCGCCCTAAGTGTGCAGAGGAGAAACGCAAAGGAAAAGTGAGGAGGAAAAGGGCAGGGGGCCGCTGATATCAGGAAATTATTTGCGACCACGGCATTAGCGACCACGCTGTGGTCGCAAAAAACATCCACGTGGTCGTATATTAAGACTATTTTCCACGGTGGAAAATAGGATTTCGGAAAAAGAGTCTTTAGCGACCACAGATGTGGTCGCAAATACTATTAATACTTTTTCGCGACCACGTACTTAATAGCGACCACAATTGTAGTCGCGAATATTTACGCGGGAATTTGGCGGAATTAATACCTGAACAAATAGCGACCACATTTTTTTGCGACCATGTGTGGTCGCAAAAACTGATTATTAGCGACCACCCCCTGTGGTCGCAAAAGGTGTGGTCGCTAAAAGCCTATTTTCTGGTAGTGAGTACACACATCCAAAATCTATCAAGATAGATCCGGATCTCCATTCGTAGATTCATCGGAGACGACGGAGCATGTCACCGTCAGTGTATACACTTTCCTCGATCTCTCTATGCTTCAGTTCGATCGTGCTTCTTGCGCATGTGCTCGAAATTCAGTATTCAAAGCAAAAATACTAACAAAAAAATCAGTGCAAGAGTAGTGATGAAAATTGGAATTTTTTTGTCGGTGGTTTGAAATTTTTAGGTTTTAAGTCAAATATTATATGATAAACTAAAAAAATTTGACTCTTTTAAGAGGTATTATTACACCTTATGCAGAAAGTAATGTGGATATAGATGCACTTATGCACAATATACTGTACATATTTCTCAAGTAGCTAGTGAAGGGATCATATGTCATTTTGCATTGATATAGTTTTTGAGGACAGGTTTAAAACCTAAGACATTTTTTATTTTATTTTATCTCAAAGTGTGACCATGACCACTTCCTTTTTAATTTTATAATTTACAAGATGTGACCATAACCACGTACCATCATCTCTATTGGATAGAAATAGTATATGGTACTCGGTGAGACATCCTGTGTGGCAATTTCTAAAGTGCTACTATGTGTAAAAAGTATTGTACACATAATACTCATTATAATTTATTGTTAAAGAAGATTATGTTGATATATAATGAATATTTTTGTATATGATAATTTATATTTTATACAATAATGATTTTAAGAATAATAATTTTTTATTGTTCAATGATTATTATTTGTTTTTATAATGAATATCTTTGATATTTTAACTGGAATTTGGTGTATAATATATGATACACATAGGTGTATGATAGAGGAATTACGTAGTTAATTATTTTTTATTCCAATTTGTCGTCATTGCGACTAGAGCTTTGAGCTTATCGAGCCGGCTCGGAAAAAAAATTAACATGCTCGAGCTCGAGCTCGACGAGCCGCTCGGGAGGGTGCTCGAGATCGGCTCGCGAATTTTTTTCCTTGCTCGAGCTCGACTCGATCGAGCGGCTCGAGCTCGGCTCGGTCGAGCTGCTCGACTTTTGCTCGGTCGATTAGTGCCTCCAGCTTGTTCGAGTAATTCAACTCGTATGGATTGAGCTCGACTCGACTCGAATTGCTCAAAAAACTCGACTCGACTCGATATATATACAAATATTAAGAATATTTAATTAAAAAATTATATATACGAGCGGCTCGCGAGCCGCTCGATTATTGATTAATGGTGCTCGAGCTCGGCTCGTATAAATTAATGCTCGACTCGAGCTCGGCTCGAGCTTGACCGAGCTCGAGTCGAGCGTTGACTCGAGCAGCTCGCGAGCGCTCGCGAACTGCTCGGTTCGTTTCCAGCCCTAATTGGGACTTTATTAAATTTATTCCATCAAAATAAATAAACGAGGAGGGCGCTTGGTGGACCGATTCTGCTTGGCCATAATCTTAGAAAATATTATAAATATTGTTGTTATAATTATATGACTAATTCAATTATTACTGTAATTGATATGCATACAATATTCCAAAAACTTTCAATATTCACAATATATCAATTCCCATTCATGTCATGTAACGTGAAATTTTTTCAATTTACAAAATACTTAAGTTGATTGAAAAAGAGTTAGGAAATAGAATTGAATTGAACCGAATATTTTTAAAATGAAATGACAGAATTTATTTGAATTAAATTTTAAAATATTTAAATATTAATTAAATATTTCAATATTTTTTGTAATATATATATTTTTATAATAATTTTATTTTTATATAGTAATAATAAAATAATGATAATAATAAAATTAAAAATGAAAATAATAATAATAATAATAAAAATAATAATAATAACAATAATAATAATAATAATAAATTAAAAATGAAAATAATAATAATAAAAAAAGAAGTTAAAATAATAATAATAATAATAAATAAATAAATAAATAAATAAAAATCAAATGATTGAATAGAACTCAACAAAATGTAGACTCTGTTCTTTTATACTAATTTCAGTCCATTTCATTCTGTACAATTCAGATCGTTTCAAATTCGTTTAAAAAATAAATTAAAATGAAATAAATAAAAAATAATTTGAATCAATAATTTTAGATATATAATATAGTTATTGTTATAATATTATTAATAGTTTTTAAAAAATATTTAACAATTTATTAAAAATATTATAAATTTTATAAGAAAATCAATTCAGTTCACTTACTGATTTCAGTTCAAATTCATTAAATTCGTTGAGATTAGATCCATTAAATTTCCAAACGTGACATTATTGATTAAAATATTTATTATTATTTTTTATATGATATCTATAAATTTGATAGTACAAATCAAATTAAATTTTATTTAATTTCTTTTCATTATTCAATTTTGTAAGACTATTTTAGTTACTGTAAATTTGAAAGTAAATTCATTAATTTAATTGATTGAATTTTAAATTAATTTAAATTTATTAATTTAGATTACTAAATTTGTTAATTATATTGCTAATAAAACTAATGAAGTAAGTACTTACATTCAATTGATAAACAAAAATATAAATTAAATTAAAAAATTTAACTATATTAGTAATAAAATTGTAATCATAATAAAATTTATAATAAAAAATACAGAAAGTATATTTTAGGAAATAATTATTTTGTGTATAATATTTTTTTGTAAAATTACATTTAAAGAAATGATTATTTTAAATATAATGAATTGTACAATATAAATTTTGTAAAAAAAAATTAATCAAAAATATATACTACATATTTTTAAAAATTAATATTTTACTTAAAATTAATTTCCTATAATGAATTTGAAATAAAATGTAGTTTGTTTATTAAAATTCATTATATTAAATTTTGTATAATGAAATTGACATAAATTTTAATTTATTTATTTAATTTTTTTATATATAAGTAAAATATTTAAATTGAATTTTTAATGTGAAGTTGATGTATTCTCTACCATGAATTCTGTCTAAAGTTTATTAATATTCTAAATAAAAAATGTAATTTAAAATTTCCATGTGACACTTCAATATAAAAATATTGATGATAATTAGTTTGTACAATATTAAAATGATGTGAATTCCATATGGTAATATTGAATTAACAATTTTTGGTTTATATGGTGTAAACATATCCTATAATTTAATTGAATAATGTAAAAACAATACAATAATATTGAGAGTAATTATTTGATGCAATTTTAAAATAAATTATTCAAATAGATTAATCTAATGGCAGGTCATGATCATTTTCTCAATTATAGTTATATAAAAATACATTAATCTTATAGAAGAATAATAATTATAGAATAATTAATTTTATTTTTTAATGTGACATTTCAATATAATAATATTGCATAATTAAATAGTCAATTTTAAAAAAATTGAATAACATTGAATTGAATCAACTGAATTGTTTTTATTTTAATAAAGTGATCAATTGATACTTTAGTTGAAATATACAAGTAGTATAATTTGATTTATTTATCTTTATGTAAAAATTCAAAATCCTAATATATAACTTAGATATTTTAGAATTCAATTTAAAAATAATATTTTAATTGACTAGCTCATATCATATAAAAGTCTTGTAATTAAATTGGATTATAATTTGATACGTACACTTCAATATAAAATATAAAAAATAATAAATTAGTACAAATTTGAAAATAAATAAATTAAATTATTGTTATTGAATAATGTTTTTTTATCATGATTATAGTAATCCAAATGAATTAATACATAAATATAATAAGTAACATTTAAAATAGTGACTTCTCGCTGCTCTAATCTATTTTATTTGGCTCGAGAGAAACACGAGGATTCATGAGGCTCGTTCGGCGTCGCCAGGAGTGGTGACCTCTTAGGCGATTTCTATCATACATGCGAAGATCCGCTCGTTACGACTTCCAGATTCTTTTCAGGCACGTGCGCTGAAAAGGGTATGTCATATAGTTTGGTGATTGTGTTTGTATTATTTAGTGCTATATGTTTAGTTCGTTAGTTGGAGAGCTAGTCTCTTAGCTCGACGATGGGGTTTCATTCTCTATGTGATGTATTGTATCATATTTTTTGAGATAAAAATTTTTTTTGGTCCAAAAAATGTACCTGTTTCTCAATTTGGTCCCACGAAAATCCAATTTCCCAATTTAGTCCCAAATATCATGAATTGAGTCTCAATTTAGTCCTCTTTGGACGGAAAATTCAAAATTGACCGGAATCTGACCACGCGCCGCTCACGTGATCTGAAGTCCGGCGGCCTTCGCTGACTAGGCTTCACGTGTCGTCACATGATTGGTCGACTTTAATGAAAAAAAAATAAGAAAGCCACATAATCAGTGCCACGTGTAAATTGCACATTAAAAAAAATGAGAAAAAAACAGAAAATTAAACAATTAAAACTCGTTCTTACTTTCACCTCATTAACCCTAAAACATTTACTGCCGATTTCTCTCAGCCCCACACATGAACCCTAACCCCCAAAATCGACGAACCCTAATCTCTTAATTCGACGAAATCGGCCAACCCTAACTTGCAGAATCTGCTTATTGTTGTTCATATACCCAAAATCGAAGAACCCTAACTGCGATTTCTCAACTATGGTGCATGCTCACGCAAAAAAAAAAAAAAAAGGAGGGGGGGGGGGGGGGGGGGGGGTTTGAATTTTCAGATCCAAAGAGCAGACTCATCACAATTGTGGCGCACACTGGTGGACATTTCACAGATGCTGACATCACTGAATATGTTGGGGGAAAGGTTGTTTTCCTTGATTGGTGTTTCGCTAAAATGTGTGTTACGATTTGTAATATAAATGCCCATGTGTCGTTCTCAAGAGGAGTAATACGATCGAAGAGTGTAATTAGTTTAGATTGATTGTCGAAAGCATAAAATAAAGCATAAAGTTCAAGTAGTAACCAAAAGGGGGTTTTTCAAGATTTGAGAATTAAAGTAGTAACAATAATTAAACGAGCAATTAAAAAGGTGAGCAAACAAGTTCTTATCAAAGGGGAAAGTAGTTAGGGGTGGGGTCATATTAATCGAAGTGGGAGCCGAGACTTTTGCATGAAGGGTTGTTGAGATAAGCGTGTGCCTCTCGTGTTCGACCTCGGTTATACCCGACCGAGATTCAAACTTCGGTCTAGCAACGAGATTCCCACGGCTTATCCAAAAACGGTCCCTATCGATTGCTTGAGGCAAAAACAATAGAGTCGGCCACGCACGACCGTGATTAGGCCTAAGGGGTAATCGATTTGGACAAACAAGTAAAAACGATAAATGAATCTACCGAGTAAGAGGGACTTGGTCCGTCTCCTCTTCAAATAAAACCTCGATTACCCCCGATTTTCATGCAAAAAATCCCAACCCCTACAAATATTAATATTCACCCATCCCTAACATGATATCTATCCAACAAACATGATCTCAAACACATGAATATGAAAAGATAAAAACATGCTCAAGCCAAATAAAAATATAAAATCAAAAGTGATCGGATTAGAAAATAAATTGTACCACAATGATCTCCTAATGGACACGAACAACGTTTCTACTTGGCTCGAATAAAGATTCTTGATGCAAGATGGAGAACTAAAATATCAAGTACAATAAACTCTTCAAAAATCTCAAGAACTAAAGAGAGAAAATAAAAATGGTGTTTTTGTTTCTTGGTAGGTGAGGGTGATGGAGAGTGTGTGTGTTGTCTTATTGTGCAAGCCTTCTCTTATGCCATCCAAATCTCCCCTTGAATTAACCAAAACGCCCCTAAAAATGTGCTCAAAAGGAGGGTCAAAGATGGAGTCCACGCAGTCAACATACGGTCAACAATTTCTGGGAGTGGCACGAACGTGCCAGAAATGGCACGAACGTGCTGACATGTCTGAAGTTGCTGGGAGGGACTGGATTTGGCACGAACGTGCCAATTCCAGAAATGTCATTTGTTGTCATCGCCCCGCTTCGTTCCGGATCTAATTTTCGCCCGTTTTCGCTCGTTTCCACTCTTCGTCTCTCGTAAACCTATTCGAACAATAAAACACCCAAACAAAATGAAAATATACACAAACGGCACAACGATTAACACTAAAGTAATCGAAAAACATAGAAACAAACGACACAAAAACGGATGAAACAATTGGTGCAATGTCGATGATGTGTGTTCGTTTGATTTCAACTTCTACTCTGGGTTGGAGACTGGGGCTGAAGGTTATATGAGGTACTACTTAAAGTTGAAGGATAATAGCTACAAATGCTCATTGATGATGCTGATATTAGGAATTGGGCTAGTAAATTCCTTAGTTCTAGAGAAATGCATGTGTTTGGTGAGAAAATAGTGGATGATGAAAGCAGTGGAGAAGACTCTGATTATGTATTAAAATATGATACTGATGGTGATGATGATGTTTTATATGATGAGGAAGTTGAGGTAGTTGAAGATGAGTATGATGCAATTAATCCTTTGAACATAGTTCCTGATGCAAATGATATTGATGAAGAAGATGATTCTGACTATGTTCTAAAATCTGAGAATGAGGATGATGATGATGTTATATATGATGAGGAGATTGATGTAGTTGAAGATGAGTATGATGCAATTGATCCTATGAACATAGTTCCTGATGCAAAAGAAATTGATGAATAAGTTCTTGTAGATACAATTCCAGTTGAATGTTCTAATATTGGAGGTGCTCCAAATGTCAATGAAGTAGCTCCAATTCCAGTTGAACCTATTCATATTGGAGGTGATCCAAATTCCATTCCAGAAGCTCCCATTCCAGAAGTTCCCTTTCCAGATGCTCCAATTGCAGAGGCTCCAACAGATAATGAGTTTGCTGATTCTGACATTGATGATTTTGAAGATCTTGATTTCTCATCTGGTGAAGATACAACACAGGATGATGAAGCTGATGATGACATATATGAGGATGAAGTGGACAATGTGCATGAGACATTTGAGACTATTGACAGAGCTAATATTATCAAGGGTGACAGTGATGGTGATGAAGCTAGTGGTGATGAAAGTAGTGAGGAAGATGTTGTAGAGGCCCATGATCTTTTTGATGAAAGCAGATTTTCAGACCAAGATGAGGGAGATGAAGAGCCCTATCCATGCTTTAATCCCAAGACAACATTCAAGCCAAAGTTTATGCTTAAGCAAGTGTTCTCAAATAAGGCAGAATTCAAGTTAGCTGTGCAGTCACATGCTATTAACATGAGGAGGAACATTAAAATCACAAAGAATGACAAGAGGAGAATGTATGCAAGGTGTGAAGACACTGATTGTAAGTGGATGGTTAACTGCTTGAAGAGGAAGGATGAGACATCATTCCATATTAGAAAGATCCTTGACAAACACACCTGTGCTCCAACTCATAAGGTTAAGTGCATGACATCTACATGGCTTAGTGAAAGATTCCAACAAAGATTTCAGTCTGATGGTGGAAGGTCAGTGAAGGGCTTCATGGTGGATGCAATGTTTGATACAAGGTGTGAAATCTCCAAAACACAGGCATACAATGCAAAGCACAAGGCATTAGCAAAGATTGAAGGTGATCCTGATGCTCAGTACTCTAAATTGTGGGCATATGCAGAGGAGTTGAGGAAAACCAACCCTGGATCAACTGTGCTTGTGGGGACTGAGGTTAATAATGGTGTCACAATGTTCTTGAGCTACTACTGTTGTTTCAATGCAATGAAGGTGGGATTTCAGAAGGGATGCAGAAGAATTCTTGGAGTTGATGGTTGTTTTTTGAAGGGAAAGCATGGTGGAGTTTTATTGTCAGCAGTTGGAGTTGATGCCAACAATAACCCTTTTCCAGTGGCCTTTGCTGTGGTAGAAAGAGAGAACCAGGAAGCTTGGGAGTGGTTCCTTTCTGTCCTGAAAACTGATTTGGACATCAATGCGGCTGAGTTCACATTCATGTCAGATTAGCAAAAAGGTCTGATAAATGCTATGCAAATTATTTTCCCTGGTGTTGAACATAGGTTTTGTGTAAGGCAGTTGCACAATAACCTCAAGCTTGCTGGCTTCAGAGGAGTTGCATACCATAGGGCTTTGTGGAAGGCAACATACTGTACAATAGAGGGACAATTCAAATCAGCTATGGAAGAGATGGAAAAGGATCATCACTCATGTTGGCAATGGTTACATAATAAGCCTCCAAATCAGTGGTGTAAGGCTTTTTTCCAGGAGAGGTCCAAGTGTGACATGCTCCTCAACAATGTTTGTGAGACATTTAACTCCAATATTGTTGAAGCAAGGGATAAACCTATCATCACCATGCTTGAGTGGATTAGAGAGTATTTAATGGTGAGGCTGCAGAAGAATAGAGATAGGGCATTGGCCAAGTGGAAAGGGAGATTGTGTCCTAAGATTCAAATTTTTTTGAATAAAAACACAGAAGCAATTAATGGCTGCATTTCCTTCAAATCTTCTAATAATAATTATCAGGTCTCTTGCTATGATGGGAGCCAGTTCACAGTGGATTTGAAGAAGCTCACATGTTCTTGTAGAAGTTGGCAGCTATTTGGAATTCCCTGCACACACTCAATTAGTGCCATGTTGAAGCAGAAGTTGGACCCTACTAACTATGTTCTCCCATTTTACCATACAGAGACTTATCACTTGATCTATGAAGATCCAATATATGGCATTATCTATGATTTGTCGTGGAGAGATTCTATGTATATTCCTCCACTGCCTCCAATGTTTGGGGAAAGGGTAAAAAGAGGTAGGAAGCAAAAGAAGAGGAGATTGGATCCCTTTGAAGTTGTGAAAGAGAAGAAAGGGGCTGGAAAGTTGCAAAAGATGAAAAAGCAGTGCAATCCATACAAGTGCAAGAAATGTGGAGGGGTTGGTCACAATGCACTTACCTGTGAAAAGAAACCAAAAGAGACACAAAACACAACCTCAACCAAAGGGAAGCAGGCTGCTGTGAATGAGAACAATGGTGTTCAACAAGGGACAGTTGGAGATGATGCACCAATCAATGTAAGTTGTCATTTGACTTTCATTAATCATTTTATTTTTTTATCAACTTACTGTGATTTATCTTTTTTTATACACAAATGGCTCCACCACAGATGGCTCCACCACAATACAGACCTTTTGAGGACATACATAATCAAGCTGAAGATTTGGGAACTCAGGAGAGTCAGGTCACAGCAGAACCTCATGATGGTGGCAGGCCCTTCAATGCACCAACAACTCATGATGGCCAAAAAAAGAAGCAAGAAGAATTGATTTAGGGGTACGTGTTGTGATTTAGTTGTTTTGAAGTTCTCTGAAAATATGAAACATGAATATTTTGGATCCTTATTTTGGTTGTTTTGATGTTCTCTGAAAATGTGGAACATGAATATGTTGGATCCTTATTTTGGTTGTTTTGATGTTCTCTGAAAATGTGGAACTTGAATAGTTTGGATCCTTATTTTGGTTGTTTTGATGTTCTCTGAAAATGTGGAACTTGAATACTTTTGAATCCTTATTTTGGATGTAGTTGGTTTGAATGAAAAGAAAACCTTATTTTGGATATTTTACTCATGTTCTGTGTAATTGAGTTTATTGTAGATTTTTTTGCATAAGTAGCATCTGTCAAAGACCAAAATCAAGAAGAAACCAAGAATTACATAAACATATCATCAAGATCCAATTACAACAGAAACTCAATCTACTTTCAGTCCTACTTCAACACACATACATAAAAGCTACAGTAGCAATAAACAACAAAAATGCCATTTTGGCAGCAAAAGGGGTAAACTTCAAATTATGCTCTTTCAACTTCAAATTTTGCTCTTTCAACTTTAAAATCTTCTCTTTCAATTTCAAGTTTTCCTCTTTGAATCGTTTTATCTCAAGGGTTAAGTCTCTGTTCTCATTCACAACCTCTTCATGCTTCCTATCTGCGGGTTGTAGCTCATTCACACGTTTCAGCAAGCCGGGAATCATCTGTTTTGACCTCTCACACATTGGTGGATCGATCCACCTAAAACAATCGCAACGAACACGATTCTAAAAAAAAAACCATGAATTTTTTACAATTTGAACAAACAATTAAGCTCACTTTTATTCACATTCTTACCGGGTAATTTCCACAGCCTACAAATCGACGACCCATATTCGAAATCTTCCACGAAGTGGCTCTTGAAGCAATTTTCGAACAAAAGCAAAATATTGTTTCAGAATTTCCACTAGAATTCGACATACTCAAAATATATATTAGGGTTCGTAATTGAAACAATAGCTTAACTTGAGTACTGCGGGTATTGGGTATACACAATTTTTGAAATTAAGTTCATTAAATTGGGAGAATTGAGAAGGGGGAAAATCGGGTCAGATTTGGGTTCTTCAAATTGTGAATATGCAGAACGGGAATCGTGTTTTTAATCTTTCGTTTCTTTTTTCATTTTTTTTAATGTGCAATTTACACATGTCACTGAATATGTGGCTTTCTTATTTTTTTTCATTAAATTCGACCAATCATGTGACGACACGTGGAGCCTAGTCAGCGAAGGTCGCCGGACTTCAGATCACGTGAGCGACATGTGGCCAGATTCCAGTCAATTTTGAATTTTCCGTCCAAAAAGGACTAAATTGAGACTCAATTCGTGATATTTGGGACTAAATTGGGAAAGTGGATTTTCGTGGGACCAAATTGAGAAACAGGTACATTTTTGGGACCAAAAAATTTTTTATCTCTATTTTTTTTACTTTTTATGTGATTGACATTTAACAAAAAAAACATTTAAAATAGTTAATTGATGCAAATTTGAAAATTTTAAAAAATACAGTATGTTAATTATAGACACTAAAAAAATAAAATAGACAATGAAATGATATTTTAATATTTTAAAAAATAAATTAAAATAGACAAATTATAAAGTATTTAAAAAATATATAACCTTAAACAAAATATTATTTAGATCACTTTTTTTAATTAAAAATTAATTTTTGCATTAAGTGTGCAAAAATAATTATAACATTAATTATGTGAGTATAATATAATAAATATAAATTAGAAAACACAATTGAATTTAATATATTTTTTTCAAATATAAAAAACTTGTGTATAATAATAAATAATTAATAAAAATTGAAAAAAATCTATGTTGTTAAAATAAGTTTTTAAAATATTAAAATAGTATATCAGACTTCAATTTACTTTATAAATAAATTTTGTTTTTATCAATCTAATTAATAAATATAATTCAGTTTTAAGATTTTAATTAATTAGTTTAATTTAAATTAATCAATTGAATTGAAGTGATATGTAGAACTTCATTAATTAAATTATCAAAATTAATTTTTTAATTAATCAATTAAAATAATTTATTTATTTTTCAATTTTTAGTAATTAAAATATTTTTATTAAATTAAATAATAAAATAAAAGTAAATAAAATTTAATTTTTTTATTACCAAATTTATAGATATCGATAAAAAATAATAATAAATTTATAGATTCCTCTCTACACCTACGTAAATGTAGCCTCTTACATATAGTACAAATTAAATTTGATTCTAATCTCACATGTTCTTGTTTGACTTTATGGAATTGATTGTTGTATATCCAAATCAAATAAGATTATCTAGCGACAAGAAGAATCTCTTCACTAGTATACCTGGATTGTTATTTTAATCAAATGAAAGTCAGATTCCTATTAGTATTTAATTACTCTCTCGTTCCTCCAAAACACTACACAAAAAAGATGTGAAGAGTTTTCAACGTCGACGTAATATATATACTCTTCCCATAAAAAAAAGGCATTTGTGCGAGTTGCTTCCAAAATTAAACGCAATGACTTATTCTTATCCTAAGAAAATTCAGCAGCCTAGTATTATTGTCCCAATTCTGATGATCACTTTGATGATGATCAACACTACAAACTCAGCCAACACCTCCAAAATCTTGCTTCGGGTCTTGCAAACCCAACTCCACGACCCTCTCCGAAATCTCGACAACTGGCGGAACTCAACCAACCAATGCAACTGGACCGGCATTTCATGTGACATAGGCAATAATGTCATCTCCATAGACCTCACCGGTCTCAACATCACCGGAGTCTTCCCATCCGACTTTTGTCGGATTCCCACGCTCCATAATCTCAACATCAGCAACAATCAAATCAATGGAAAAATCACTCCATCCTCCATCTCTCCATGCTCAGGTCTCCATCATCTCAATATTTCTACCAATCTCTTCCTCGGAAACTTGCCTGATTTTCCCCTGCTTTTTCCCAACCTCACAACTTTAGATCTTTCCGCCAACACTTTCTCAGGCGAGATCCCTCCCAGTTTCTTCCTCAACTTACCTAAACTCCAATATTTGTCTCTCGCGTATAACCTTTTAAACGGGACTTGCATTCCCATTTTCCTCACTAACATGTCCGAGTTGACTCATTTACTATTGGCTTGGAATCCTTACCTTCCGAGCCGGCTACCCTCTGACATCGGACGTCTCACGAAACTGGAGGAACTGAGGGCCGAATCTTCCAACCTCATTGGAGAGATCCCCGAGTCCATCGGAAGCCTCATATCCATCAAGAACTTCAACGTGGCCATAAACCAACTATCAGGTGCATTGCCCGACACATTCTCCAATCTTACTTCCTTGCTCCAATTTAAAGCTTCTAGAAATAACTTGACGGGGAGGATCCCCAGAAGCTTGGCCTATCTCCCTGTCTAAACATTGTCCTTCCAAATGAATTTCCTAGAAGGTGAGATCCCAGAGATCATAGCATCCAATCCACGGCTTCAGAAGTTGTTATTGTGCGGTAATAGACTCAATGGAACGCTTCCGCAATCTTTAGGCATGAATTCAAACCTGTTAGTGTTGGATGTCAACATGAACAACCTCGAAGGTCCGCTGCCTCCGAATTTATGCGCAAAAAAAACACTCCAATCAATATCTGTGGCGAGAAACAGGTTTTCGGGTCGAATACCCGATTCGTACGGTCAATGCGACACTTTGAATCTTTTGCTCATGCAAAACAATGAGTTGTCAGGGAATGTACCCACCAGGTTGTGGGGATTAAGCGAACTTAATACCTTTGACATCTCTGTAAATAAGTTTACAGGATCAATTCCCTCCTCTATTTCTACCGCAAAAAAGCTACAACTGCTGCTGATAACCAACAACAGATTTTCGGGTGGGTTGCCAGAGAAATTATGTGATCTTATCCTGCTTGTGAGATTTTCCGCGGCTGGAAACCGATTTTTCGGGGAGTTTCCTTCATGTTTTTACAGGTTATCCAACATACAGGATATCCACGTGCAGGGGAATAATTTCACCGGCCAACTCCCAAACAATTTCTCGGCTTTGGGGAATCTAACGCAGCTGGATTTTTCGGCCAACAAGTTTTCGGGTATCATTCCGGAGGATCTTGGAAGCGTGAGGACGTTAACATGCTTGAACCTTTCAAACAATATGTTTGCTGGGGAAATTCCGTGGGAATTGACAAAGCTCAAGTTAAACGTGTTCGACGTCTCCAATAATCAGCTCATAGGACCAGTGCCTACAGGTTTGGATACCAAATATTTTCTCTCGGGCTTAAAGGGGAATCCAGGTTTGTGTAGTAGTAATGTTGATCTTGAACCGCTTAGCCCCTGTTCGGCATCAAAACATGTGCATGACAAAATAAGTTCTAACTTGTTGGTGATAATTCTATCGGGTGTAGTATTTGCATTGATAGTTATGGTGGGTATAGTTATGCTTGTTATGAATGCCAAGAAGTTTATGTGTTTCGGACGCAAACGTACTCAAACATGGAAGGTCACAACCTTTCAAAAGGTCTCACTTGATGAAGAAGACTTGTTGGCCTCATTGAAATCCGAGAATCTTATCGGATCAGGAGGTTCCGGTAATGTATATCGAGTCGTTCTAAATAGCGGACAAGTCGTTGCAGCTAAGAAGCTTTGGGAGGTGAAAGGGTCAAAGTCGAAGAAGGAATTTCGGGCTGAGGTAGAGACATTGGGAGGAATTAGGCATTTGAACATCGTGAAGTTGTTGTTTACTTGTATAAGTGAGGATCATAGGATTTTGGTGTACGAGTACATGGAGAATCGGAGTTTAGGGGATAGTTTACACGATCAAGAGAGAAGCGGAGTAATGCTAGATTGGCCTAAAAGATTCGACATTGCTATCGGAACCGCTGAAGGACTTGCATATTTACACCATGATTGTGTGCCTCCAATTATGCATAGAGATTTGAAGTCAAACAACATTCTACTTGATGAGGACTTCAGACCAAAAATAGCGGATTTTGGCTTAGCTAAGATGTTAAAGCAAGGTGTAAACCCGACCGATCAAGTAATGTCTTGTGTTTCTGGTTCATACGGATACATAGCACCAGGTTTGAAACACTCTTACTTTTTAGATTCTTATCATATTCTTATGTTAAGACTTACATTTCTATGTCTTCAATCTTGATTTTTTTTCCTATTTGCAGAATATGCTTACACAATGAATATCACAGAAAAGAGTGATGTTTATAGCTTCGGTATTGTGTTACTTGAACTAGTGACCGGGAAGAGACCAAATGACTCATCGTTTGATGAGAATAAAAACATTGTCAAGTGGGTGAAAGGAATTTCAATTCCATCTTCACAAGGAGGAAGAAAAAAAGAATTTTCGGACAATAAAAACATTGTCAATTTGAATCAAATACTAGACCCCAAAATGAATGAGGATACCATCGAATATGAAGAAGTGAGGACCATTGTAAATGTTGCTCTTTTATGTACTGTCCATTCACCAGTTCAGAGGCCTTCCATGAGAAAGGTGGTTGAATTTCTCAAGAAAGGATAGAAAAAATATATTTCTAGTTGAAATTCATGATGTGTTTATGCTTTGTATTACTAATTGAAATGTATTGATTTTGGATTATGAGTTGTTGGTTTGGGCAATTCAAAATATATGCTTGCGTTTGATTAATTGTGAGTGTTGATAGCACTGAAAGTGACTTATGCATGATTGCTCTTTCCTCACAAACTTCAAAAATGGTAAGGATGCGGAGGCAAGGCTCAATGCTGGCAATGTCAAGCTCGCGACATATAAAGCTTGTTTGTTGTATGAGGAAGGAGAACATGGCTTGATTTCTGGGAAGGGAAGATCTGGATTGGAGTCGAACAGGCCTAACATGATTGGAGTCTTCAACAAATTCGTTCTTATGATTATTTTCTTTAAATTGTTAAATCAGATTAATAAATTTAATATATAAATGAATAAATCATTATTATAGAATGTAAAACTAAATTAAAATGAAATTATATAATTTGCGTGATAAAATTTCTAATACTGTAGTCTAATTATATATTTAGAATTTGTTATTTATATAATCAAGTTAATTTTCCTATTGTCTAATCATAATTATAAGTTATAACTTTCAGTCTTTCACTACTTATTTTGAAAAAAAAAATTAATTATTAAATTTAAATATATTAGTGCTCAATTTAAATATTTGAATAATAATATTAAATTAATTATTATTATATTGTGAATATAAATAAAGATTGGGGAAAATATACTTATTATTCTATTATAAGATAAATTTTATAAAATAATATTAATTATTTATATTTTTCATATTCCCTTAAATATTTAAAAAATTATGTTATCAAAATCAAATTTATTAAGATACAAAATATAAAAATTTATGTGAATTTATGTGGATTTAATTACTCAATCCTTCACAAAATGTTGTTTACTTTACTTTTTAGATTATCTCTTACAAATTTGCATACCTATAAATAGAAAGTTTGTTCACAACTTTATTCTTCAACACTCATTTATGTACATTAATATTTTTATATTTTCACTTACATCATACTACTTAAACAACGATACTCATTATACCCTAACTTTATAGTATTATTAAATATAACACATAAAAAACAACATTTTTTTAATCTACGTGAAAAAAAATAGTGAAAACTTTTAAGAAACGGAAAGAATAATATTTTAATGAATTATTTAATATCAATTAAATTTCATTTTAAATTATTATTTAATAAATAAAATATAATTTATCATTATATATTATAGAATTGAATATTAAAAATATTAATTTACCATAATTAATCATTTTTAAGATATCTTATACCATAATTTACCATAATTGACTCATAGCCTAAGAATAAAAATACTAAAAGGAAAAACCTAAATTACGAAATTATAAAAATACTAAAAGGAAAAACCTAAATTACGAAATTGTTTTTCGTCGCCGCTCACCGAAATCGCTTCCAGCCATACGCCACTGTCGATTGCCATTAGACTATGAATCCCCACGTCATCCCACCAGACTCTCCATCACAGACGGTGGAGAGTCTAGACGCTTCGTAATGTGGTACATGCAGCAGGACGAGTGGTTGAAAATGACGATTAGATTCTCGGATCTTTTGTCTAGTTTAATAGAGTTTTTTACTTTATTTTTACTTAATTTGTTTGTGTTTGGGAGGGCACATTTGAAATCTATTGTCAAGGTATGCAAGTGAAAGGTGAAAAAACGCACATTGACCAAGAAAACCTTCGTATTGGTTAAGTATACTGGTTTAGCAAGCTAGCTTGACTCGAACACCCAAACTATATTGGGAAAAGTCATAAATTGATCAAGACCGAAGTATTACCAAGTACCACACATGATCTGCGACCTCAAGTACATAAGAGATTCTCCGAGCCGAAGCAATTAGGCAAGAGAAACAAATGACTAGAGGTGGAAGGATGGGCAAGTGTACTCAAAATCCTGGAAATTCTAGAGTCTTCAAAAGCGATCAGATCTAGAGGCAACACAAAGATGGACTCTCATGCAACCTTAGAGGTATTCTTTCATACGTCTCTACATCAGATCGAGCCCTATATACGGAAGAGTTGGTCAAGGCTTCAACAGATGTTCAGAATCCTGAAAATCCAGGACTCTTAAAGTTTATCCTTATCCTTAAAGATCAGCTCAAGATCACGATTTTTACTTGGCCCCAAGTCTCCCACCATCTATAAAACAAACATGAGACCCTAGGGATCACGTGGCTACATACATAGGAAATATAAAGAAAATACGTAGAAGAATGGAGGAAGAAGTAGTCGAGTTCTCGCCAATTATGGGCCGTCAAGTATATCTGGGCAATTAGTTTTTATTTTATGTTTTTAATTTCATCTTTTAATTTATTTTTGTTCTAGACATTTAGATCTTTGATTTTCAATTTAATCTCATCATGTTTTCTTTTTATTTTATTTTCTTTATTTTCGATTTGGTCACGTGTAGCTAGTAATCTACATCTGGGCTTTGATCCTAATATGTCTATTTTGCAAAATACTGTGAGGCTTATTTAGGGGTTAAACAACTAACTTAGTTTCGTTTTCTATTCAACAGTGTAGTAATTACAGGAGTTGAGGACTTTGGCAACTTACAATGATCAGTAGGAAACCCTTTTCACTTAACACACAAATACGTGAGCGACATGCATAAAGTAACTTGCATCCATATAGTATCACATGTTCCTGGAGTTGCGGTCGTATGACTCGGGCGTCTCGAGAATGCTATTGGCTGTTTTGAGTTCGCTTAGATGTTAAGACGGTTTGGTCAACTTAGATTCATGCAGTCACATAGAATTGAATTGGTCAATATTAGAAGTCATGCATAAAGTAACTCGTAGGATTTTACACCGAAAGAGTGAATAAGGGTCGAGATATTTGCGTGCGTTACATGTTAGGGGTGTTTATACTTTGGACAACCTATAATCAATTGATGAAGTTTTTAGCAAAATCTTACGTGTCAATGAACAATAAACACTTTATCAGGTAGACCAAGATGACGACTATGCCCAAATGCTCTGTTTTATATCCTGGTCAAGTTAAGTAGTTTAGTATTTTATTTCTTGCTACATTAGGTTTAGTTGATTTATTAATTGTTTTTAGTTATTTTAGTTGTTCGGTTATTTAATCAAATCTCTTTCTAAAATCGTGACAACCCACTTTGGGCAAAGCCGAGAGAAAATAACAATAAACTTCTCGTGTGATCGAGTCCTATACTTATCACTAACTTGTTGGTGTGAAGTTTAGGTTTTTATAAATTTATTTTGCACTAATCAAACGACGCTAGAGTCAACATTTTATGGTGGAGGGTAGAACTATGCAAGATCATCTTTCTACTTCCATGGAGATCGTGTCTGATCTTGAGACCATGGAGTTAAAGTACAATAATGAGGATCTTGCTTTGTTCATTGTCGATTTTTTTTCCATTAGGGATACGATTATATATAGTCGCAAGACCCTAAAGTTCGAAGAGTTGGTCGAGGTCTTACTATCAAAGGATAAAATGAAGGAAGTTGTAAGTGGTGAAAGCCCGAAGAAAGGTCTTAATGTCCAAGGTAGAACAAATAAGAATAAATTCGATGGGGTTTGTCACTACTGTAAGAAAAAAAGCTACCTAGAGAGGTAATGTAAGACCCTAAAAAATTGGAGAGAGGAATTGAACGTGACTGATTTCGAAGGAGGAGGTTTCACCTATGAGGAACCTCTGGTTATCTCTGATTTGGGAAGGAGTGAGGGGTGGATCTTAGATTCTAGATGTTCGTATCATATGTGTCACAATAAAAAAAATTGATACGTTTGATGAGAGTGTTGGTGGAACGGTGGTCATTGACAATGACACATCGTTTGAAATACGCGACACGTGAACTATGAGAATCAAGATGTTTGATTAGTATATTCGAACCTTAGGAGTGTTGAAAGTAAGTCGGAGTATATAATTTTCTTTGTTATCTTATAGTAATTGTTATGCTCTTTACGATGCTCTGACACCACTTGTTGCGATATTGAAACTAAATCCCTCACGGCTCTCGAAATATATATGAGATGCGAAGAAAAAGATAAACGAAAAAGAACGAACACTCAATTTACGTGAAAACCCAAAACACGGGAAAACCACGGGAAGAAAGAACCAATCCACTACATCGTTGAAGCTTACAATAATCCACTCTATAATTTTCGTCTACCAGAGAACCTCAATTTATAGATGTAGAAAACCTATCAAATTGGAAACCATTAGAATTAAAAATAAATCTTTTTCCTAATTTATAACTCCTAAATAATTAAGGAATAGAATTATATTTCATATAATTCTAATTCCCTAATTAAATAAACCCACGCAAAAATCTTAGTCCAAAAAAACACGCAAAAATCCCAGCGCAACTGCGCACAGAAAAATCCCGCGACTGGGAAAAACGGTGACCG
This sequence comes from Euphrasia confusa, assembly GCA_954870475.1. NCBI lineage: Eukaryota > Viridiplantae > Streptophyta > Magnoliopsida > Lamiales > Orobanchaceae > Euphrasia > Euphrasia confusa. The sequence continues at coordinate 4,006,401 of OX940955.1, read as the reverse complement.
CCATTTTCATTCGGCGGTCGCGGGACATCATTCGGCGGGGCGCCGAATCTTAATCGGCGGTCGCCTAAACACCCGAAATCTCCCAGTCCCCGATTCGTGATTTTCAGCGGTCGCGAAACCTCTCTGGCGCCCGCTGAAACCTCATTTGGCGATTTTAACCTCTTTTACGTTCCGATTCGAGTCATAAGCAACAAATCTCCACCTTGACGAGAATCCCCGCGACTCCAAGCTGCACCAACCTCCATCGATCTAATTTTTCTTCCTTCCACCCAGCCCCGCAGGGCTCACTAAAAAACATGAGCAACCTAAGTTTGAGCCACACCCAAACTTAGTACAAGAATCCGAAGTTGCACCCTTGGGTACCGCCAAGCTCCATGACCATCACGCAATCTCCATTCTCAAGTCTTGTCTTCCCACTACTATCAACACCCCCTTCATTCGCCATTGCTTCAGGGTTATCCATAGTACGCCTAGGCTCGATCTCCGACTTTGGAATACTATTCGGGTTAGTATTCCCGGTGTCCCCGACACCATCACACATGTATGAATTTTCAACCAAAAGTGATCTCGACTCACTTTCCAGTGAATGACTTCCTTGGGCAGAGGCAGTTGCCCTCGTGGTAATTGTGTTGCCGCACAGCTCATACAATCCACCAATCTTTCTCTCGCCTCGCAAAATAAGTCGTCTACCCCGACTTACTTTCAACACTCCACCTTTACAGAAGTACCGGTACCCTTTCTGATCTAAGGTGCTAAGAGAGATAAGATTCCTCCTCAGGTCTGGAACGTACCTACATTACCGAGGGTTCGAATATTCCCATCGACCATCTTGAATCTCACCTTTCCCGTGCCGCGTATCTCACACGATGAGTCATTACCCATGACCACCGTTCCACCGACACTCTCATCAAACGTGTCAAACATATCCCTGTTGTGACACATGTGATATGAACATCCCGAATCCAAGATCCACCCCTCACTCGTTCCCGAATCGGATACAACCAGGAGTTCACCATCGATGAAACCTCCTTCTCCGAAATCGACCACGTTCGATTCCTCTCTCCGATTTTTCAGGGCCTGACAGTCCCTCTTCATGTGGCCTTCTTTCTTGTAGTAGTGACAAATCCCCCTTAATCTCTTCTTCTTTGCCCCGCCCTGGACATTAAGACCTTCACCTGGATTTTCACCACTTACAACCTTTTTCATCGTCTCCTTTGATCTCAAAGCATCGACCAAGTCTCCAAACTTCAGGGTCTTACTACTATATAGAATAGTATCCCTAAACGAATCATACGAAGATGGCAACGAACAAAGCAAAATCAAAGCAAGATCCTCTGTATCATACTTTAACTCCATGGTCTCAAGATCGGACACGATCTCCATGAAGGTAGACAGATGCTCTTGCAGGCTTGTACCCTCCACCATACGATGCGCGTACAACCTTTGCTTCAGATGCAACTTTGTGGTCAAAGTCTTCGTCATACACAGATTCTCCAACTTCGACCACATCTTTGCCGCCGTCTTCTCCTTGATCACCTCTTCGAGCAAAGGACCCGAGACGTAGACCGAAATTATACCTCTTGCCTTTCTGTCCTTCCGAGCCTTCTCTTCTGGCTTCATCGTGCTTGTCATATTGTCCATGCCCAGCAACGCATCATCAAGGTCCATGTTGGTGAGAACCGACTCCACCTTGAACTGCCATGTAGAGAACCGCATGCTCCGATCTAACAACGGAATATCAAATTTCGCCGACATCTCCCAGAATATTCACGAGCACCACCGAAAAACGAAAAATCCAAGTCGCGACCTCAGGCTCTGATACCACTTGTTGCGATTTAAAGCACAAATCGCGCACGGCGCTCGCGAATATAAACACGAGATGACACAAAGAAAAGAGATATGCGAAAAAGAACGAACACACAATTTACGTGGAAACCCAAAACACGGAAAAAACCACGGGAAGAAAGAACCAATCCACTACATGGTTGAAACTTACAATAATCAACTCGATGATTTTCGTCTACCAGAGAACCATAATTTATAGATTTAGAAAACCTATCAAATTGGAAACCATTAGAATTAGGAATAAATCGTTTTTCTAATTTATAACTCCTAAATAATTAAGAAATAGAATTATATTTCATATAATTCTAATTCTAATTCCCTAATAAAAAATCTCAGTCCAAAAAGCCACGCAAAAATCCCATCGTAACCGCGCACAAAAAATCCCGCGACTGGGAAAAACGGGGACCGCCATTTTCATTAGGCGGTCGCGGGACATCATTCGGCGGGCGCCGAATCTTAATTGACGGTCGCCGAAACCTCTCCGGCGCCCGCCGAAACCTCCTTCGGCGATTTTAACCTCTTTTGCGTTCCGATTCGAGTCATAAACAACAGTAATAATTTTTGAGATATTTTGGTCTATTATTATTTAAGTTACAAAAGCTTATAATCGGTTAAACAAAATATTTTTAAATTTTATAAGATTTTTTTAAAAAATAATTAACAAACAAATTTTAAAAACTTATAACTTTTTAAACAACTTATAAATTAAAGAGCTTATAAACTTTTAAACAACTTATAAATTGTTTTAAAAAAGCTTATAAACTCAGCCAGCTCTTATATTTAACTACTTTTATAAAGCGGATATTTAACTCCTAATAACAAAATATGGAGTATCACCTTCCATTTCATTCCATCTAAAATGAATGCTCAAGATTTCTTTTATGGTTAGTACTTAATATACTTAAAATTTGATTGAAAATATATAACATATTTATGGGTTTTAATTATTTATGATACTCCGTACCTATTTTTGTAAATAAATTTAATACTTTTTAATATTGATAAAATATATTTAAATTAAAACATTATTTGTAAGATAGAAGTAATATTTTATTTAATTTAGTCATATTAAAATATTAGTATATTAATTTTAAGGGAATATATTTAATGTGATATTTTTGTTCTAAATTTGATCCCTACTCATCAAATTTTAACTAAAATATTATATTAAAAATTTGATCTAAAATTATACTGTGATATTTTTGTTCTAAATTTGATCCTCTACTCATCAAATTTTAACTATCATATTAGAAAAAAAATATCACATTAAAAAAGTTAAAATTATAATAATAACGTAATTGTAAAAATTGAATATGTTTATTTAGAAAAAAAAAAGATTCCATTTTAATATAGTAATGAATTTTATAACCCAAATATATTTATGTTTTCGATGATATAAGTTGACCCATTTATTTTTGTATCAAAAATAATTAAGCATCTACTTAAATTAGTGAAGTGGTCATATATATATATATATATATATATATATATATATATATATATATATATATATATATATATATATATATATATATATATATATATATATATATATATATATATATATATTAATAGTTTTTAAGACAAGCTGAGTTATTTTATGGAAAAGCGAAATTATGTACTCCATATTTTAGATTTTGGAAAAAGAATTTGTATTCACTTGTAAATCTCATTGGTTTTCGATATTATTTGAATTTATTATTTTGTACATTCTAATATATCAAAATTATTTTTAAATATATACAATACCAAAAATTCATTGATTTTCAATAATATTTACTTAAGTTTTATAAATTTATAAAAACGTTTCTTTTAATTAATAAAATATTAATTTATTGATATATTAATATATCTTTAAATTGATAAAATTTCAGTTAAATTTTACTGTACATATATTATATTAATTATTTTTTTAATATATTTATTTATAAATTAAATGATTTAAATTAATTTGTATGAAACTTAAATGAAATTATACATTAACCAAAAATTATAAAAATAAAAAATAGTTAATACTATTAGAATTTTTTCTCGATAAGATAATATTTAAAAGTTATTTTAATTTTATTTCCAAATGTTATATATTCTGTAAAGAATTAATAATGATATTTGGAAAGATAAAATATAGTAATTATTATTAATGAAATAATTATATAAAATATATAATTATTTTTGGAGATTAATATTTTTTTATAATAATTCATTAGTTTTCATGATAATTTTTTTTGTAAAAAAAATGATTTTATTGGGAAAAGATTAAATATTAAAATTGCATATATATATATATATATATATATATATATATATATATATATATATATATATATATATATATATATATATATATATTTTTTTTTTTTTTAAATTGATGTTTTTTTAAATTTATTAGCCACGGTTTTTTTTACACATTTTTTTTTTAATTCTTAATCATGGATTTTTTTTTCTTAGATAAGATATTTTTAGTAAGTATATATAATAATTTGTTTTATTTGTTAGCTATAAAACATGAAAAAACCTAATAGATTTCTACAATATTAAATATTTGAAAAAATTATATTGATTTAATTTTTTATTTTTTTTATAAGGAGGAGAGACGAGAAATTTCACCCCCACCCGATCGGAGGTCCCTCGATCGGGTAGGATGTAAATCGAGGAATGTGCCCGAGTAGCAGACACTTGTGCGAGAGAGCCAACAGGTCGAACCCCAGGACAAATCTTCATAATATTTCAATGAAAAATTTGTCCCACCCGAGATTCGAACCCTGCGTCGCCGGGGAATTACACCCACATCATCACAGGCCTTACCACTCGGCTATGCTCCTGGGGACATTGATTTAATTTTTTGAACATTCTAAAATATTATTTTGATTTATTTTTCTAATTAATTTTGATTCCATCACGTGTTCTTCATTGACTTGGTAGAATTTATTGCATCCAATATAAATAAGATTATTTATCTAACCGACAAAAAGAATTTGTTCACGAGTATACCTGAAGTCGTTTTTTTAATCAAACGAAACTCAGATTCCTATAAATCTATACTATATTACATTACCGTGTACCTATATATATACACTCTTTCCATAAAAACAGGAAGACGCTACATTAACACCAGGTGTAGAGATGTCTTTCTACATCGCCAATAAAATTTTAACATGTGGCATTATTAATTAAAGTATTTATTATTAATTTTGATATAATATTTATAAATTTGTTAATAAAAATCAAATTAAATTTGGTTTAATTTCTTTCCATTATTTAATTTAGTAAAAGTATTTTAGTTACTAAAAATTTAAAAATAAATAAATTATTTTAATTGATTAATTACAAAATAATTTTATCAATTTAATTAATAAACAAATTTAATTAATAAAGTTAGTACATATCAATTCAATTCAATTGATTAATTAAAATTTTAATTTAAATTAAAATAATTAATTAAATTTTAACTTTATTTATAATTCAAGTTAATTATAAGACTTTCATATGATATGAGTTACTCAATTAAAATATTATTTTTAAATTGAATCTAAATTATCTAAGCTATATATTAATTATTAAGATTTTATTTTTTACATAAAAATAAATAAATCAAATTATACAATTTGCATATTTCAACTAAAGTATTAATTCAGATAAAAATAATTAATTTTCGTTGATTCATTTTTTTAAAAAATAACTATTTAATTCTGCTCAATATTATTATATTAAAATATCATATTAAAAATTAAAATTAATTATTTTATAATCATTATTTTTCTATATGATTAATGTATTTTTATATAACCATAATCTCATTACACTCCATTAAATTAATTTATTTGAATAATTTATTTTAAAATTGAATAAAGTAATTATTTTCAATATTATTGTATTAATTTTCATATTATTTAATTAAATTATAGGACATACTCACACCGTTTAAACCAAAAATTGTAGTGCATATGCAATTCACATCATTTTAATATTGTACAAATTAATTACCATGATCGAGAATATTAATGTAGTTTAGACAGAAATCATGATCGAGAATACACCAACTTCACACAAATTCAGTTAAATTATTTTATTTATGTATAAAGAATTTTAAATAAATACTCTTCTGTCAAAGAATAGTTCATATATGGTCAGTTGCTCTCTTGTTTCACCGTGAATAAGAGGGAGGCAGTTTACAATTTATGTCAATTAATTTCATTATACAAAATTTAATATAATTAATTTTAATAAATAAACTAAATTTTATGTCAAATTCATTATAAGAAATTAATTTTAATTAAAATATTGATTTATTAAAATATGTAGTACTAAGTTTATTTTTTTTAATAATGTTTTTTGTACATTATTTATATTGTACAATTCATTATATTTACAATAATTATTTCTTTAAATTTAATTTAAAAAAATAATTATAAATAAAATAATTATTACTTAAAATATACTTGGAGTATTTTCTATTATGAAATTTATTATACTTCAATTTTTTTACTAGTCTAATTAAATTTTGTAGTTTAATTTAAAATTTTAATTTATCAATTGAATGTAAATACTTACTTCATTAGTTTTATTAGCAATATAATTAATAAATTTACTAAAATAATTAATAAATTTAATTTAAAATTAAATCAATCAATTAAATAAAATAATTTACTTTCAAATTTATAATAACTAAAATATTCTTACTAAATTTAACAATATAAGAAAATTAAACAAAATTTGATTTGATTTGTACTACCAAATTTATAGATATCATATCAAAAATAATAATAAATACTTTAATCAATAATGCCACGTGTCAAAATTTTATTAGGAGAGTGATCTCTACACCTGGTGTTAATGTAGCCTTTTCCATAAAAACAAAAACACAAAACAATTGTGGTGAGTTGTTCCCCAAGTTAAAAACAAAAAACAGTTGTACGAGTTGCCGAAGAAAAACCATCACCTTAATTCTATTATTGTCTCAATTCTGATCATCACTACTTTGATGATGATCAACACCACAAACTCATCCAACACCAACACCAACACCACCTCCCAAATCTTGCTTCGGGTCATGCAGACCCAACTCCACGACCCGCTCCGAAATCTCGACAACTGGCGGAACTCAACCAACCAATGCAACTGGACCGACATTTCATGTGACATAGGCAATGACGTCATCTCCATAGACCTCACCGGTCTCAACATCACCGGAGTCTTCCCATCCGACTTTTGTCGGATTCCCACGCTCCGTAATCTTAACATCAGCAACAATCAAATCAATGGAAAAATCACTCCATCCTCCATCTCTCCATGCTCAGGTCTCCATCATCTCAATATTTCTACCAATCTCTTCCTCGGAAACTTGCCTGATTTTCCCCTGCTTTTTCCAAACCTATCAACATTAGATCTTTCGAACAACACTTTCTCGGGAGAGATCCCTCTCAGTTTCTTCCTCAACTTACCCAAACTCCAATTTTTGTCTGTGGTGTATAACCTTTTAAACGGGACTTGCTTTCCCATTTTCATCACTAATATGACCGAGCTGACTCATTTACGGTTGGCTTGGAATCCTTACCTTCCGAGCCGGCTACCATCTAACATCGGACGTCTCACGAAACTGGAGGAACTGAGGGCCGAATCTTCCAACCTCATTGGAGAAATCCCCGAGTCTATCGGAAGCCTCGTATCCATCAAGAACTTCAACGTGGGCGTAAACCAACTATCAGGTTCGTTGCCAGACACATTCTTCAATCTAACTTCCTTGCTCCAATTTAAAGCTTACAGAAATAACTTGACTGGGAAGATACCTAAAAGCTTAGCCTCCCTCCCTGTCGAAGCATTAGTCATCCAAATTAATTTCCTAGAGGGTGAGATCCCAGAGATCATAGCTTCCAATTCACGCCTTAAGAGGCTGTTATTGTGTGGCAACAGACTCAACGGTACGCTTCCGCAGTCTTTAGGCATGAATTCGAACTTGCTAGTTGTGGATGTCAACATGAATAACCTAGAATGCCCTTTGCCTCCGAACTTATGCGCCAAAAAAAAACTCCAATCAATATCCGTGTCAGATAACAGGTTTTCAGGTCAAATACCCGATTCGTACGGTCAATGCGACACTCTGAATTTTTTGCTCTTGCAAAACAATGAGTTGTCAGGGGTTGTTCCCACCAAGTTGTGGGGCTTAAGTGCACTTAGTAACTTTGACATCTCTAGAAATAGGTTTATAGGATCGATTCCGTCCTCTATTTCAACAGCGAAAAATCTACAAAAGTTGCTGGTATCCAACAACAAATTTTTGGGTGGGTTTCCGGACAAATTATGTGATCTTCCGAAGCTGGTGTTATTGTACGCCAGTGGAAACCGGTTTTTCGGAGAGTTTCCTTCGTGTATTCATAGGTTATCAAACCTACAGGATATCCACGTGCAGGGGAATAATTTCACCGGTCAACTCCCAAAAAATATATCTGCTTTAGGGAACCTAGCTCAACTCGATTTTTCCGAGAACCAATTTTCGGGTATCATTCCTAGGGATCTAGGAAGCACGCCTAAGTTGATAGTCCTGAACCTTTCAAATAATATTTTAAGTGGAGAAATTCCATGGAAATTAACTACCCTCAAGTTAACCTTGTTCGACATCTCCAATAATCAGCTCACAGGCCAAGTGCCTTCCGGTTTAGATACAAAATCTTTTGTCTCGGGCTTAAAGGGGAATCCAGGTTTGTGTAGTAGTAACGTTGATCTTAAACCGCTTCCCCCCTGTTCATCATCAAAACATGTGCATGGCAAAATAAGTTTTAACTTATTGGTGGGAACTTTGTCGGGTGGAGTTGCATTGATAGCCATGTTGGTTGTAGTTATGTTTGTTATGAATACTAAGAGGATGATGTGTTTTGGACGCAAACATACTCAAACATGGAAGGTCACAACCTTTCAGAAGGTCGCATTAGATGAAGAAGACGTGTTGGCCTCGTTGAAAGCCGAGAATCTTATCGGAACTGGAGGGTCCGGTCATGTATATCGAGTCATTCTAAATAGCGGACAAGTCGTTGCAGCTAAGAAGCTTTGGGAGGTGAAAGGGTCAAAGTCAAAGAAGGAATTTCAAGCGGAGGTGGAGACATTGAGAGGAATCAGGCATTTGAACATTGTGAAGTTGTTGTTTACTTGTATAAGTGAGGATCATATGATTTTAGTGTACGAGTACATGGAGAATCGGAGTTTAGGGGATAATTTACATGATCATGAGAGAAGCAGGGTAATGCTGGATTGGCCTACAAGGTTCAACATTGCTATAGGAACCGCCGAAGGACTTGCATATTTACACCATGATTGTGTGCCTCCAATTATGCATAGGGATTTGAAGTCAAACAACATTCTACTAGATGAGGAGTTAAGACCAAAAATAGCTGATTTTGGCTTAGCTAAAATGTTTAAGCAAGATGTGAACCAAACAGATCAAGTAATGTCTCGTGTTGCTGGTTCGTATGGATACATTGCACCAGGTTTGAGACACTCTAACCCTTTAATTCTTATTATATGTGATAGAATAGATGGAAGAGATTTACCAAATCTCTTATCTTCTTATATCGATTCGTATATAGCTGTATATGGTAGTTAATATCTTCTCCTAGAATTAAGTCGTTAAACATGTATATATAGACTATTGGTGAAATACAATCGACAAGGGAGTTATTCCTTTATGGTATCAGAGCTACCCTTCTCATTGCCGACATTTTTTTTTCCTCAACATTTTCTTCTTATTCTTTTTTTTCCATGGCTCCTCCGACATTACACCCGGCCTTCGCGGTTGGAAACATCAAGAATTGGATACCCCTAATTCTTGAGCCCGAATCGGGAAAATATGTGTCGTGGGCGGAATTGTTTCGTATCCATTGCAGGGTATTTGATGTTATTGAACATATTGAAGATCCTTTGCCACAGGATAAAGCCACTACAGAGACATCCGACAAGAATTTGTGGGCGAAATTGGATTCCCTAGTTCTTCAATGGATTTACGGAACCATCTCCCCTGATTTGCTTCAAACAATTCTTGAGCCGGGATCTACGGCAAAGAAGACATGGAACCGTCTCGAGGGTATTTTTCGAGATAACAAACATTCTCGTGCAGTCCAACTTGAGAACCAATTCTCTCAAATTAGGTTGGATGATTATCCAGGGGTGTCGGCATATTGTAAGGAATTGAAAAATCTTGCAGATCAATTGGCCAATGTTGATGCACCAGTTTCAAATCATAGGATGGTTTTACAAACTATTGCTGGGTTGAATGAAAGTTATGATAGTGTGGCGGCGATAATTCAACAAAGTGACCCTCTTCCCACTTTCTATGAGGTTCGCTCCAAGCTGGTTATGGAGGAATCTCGGAAGGCAAAGCAAGCAACCATGGCGTCGCTTGCAGCAAATTCGGCTCTCATCGCTACGGATGGTGATGGTGTTGATGATAGCAAGAAATCAGCAGGAACCGGCGGCCATCAACAACGTGGTAACAAATCTAGTGGTAGCAATCCTGGTCGTGGTGGTCTCCACTCAAACAGGCAAGGTTATGGCAATAACCAGCGGACTCAGTCGAGTGGTGGACGACAACAGGTTGGAAGCAGTGGGAGATCGCAGTCCGGCAGAGGTCGTGGACGTGGAACTTCGAATCCGATGCAAGGTTGGTCTTGGCAACAACAGACACCACCTTGGTGGAATTTTCAGCCTGGTTGGTCTCAACCCCCTCAATGGGCTCCTCCCCCATGCCCATACCCAACTAATGGCTGGGCTCGTCCATCTTCTCAAAATCAATCTGGAGTTTTAGGCCAGAGACCAGCCCAGGCTTATACTGCTCATGGCCCAGGGACTTCATCTTCGTTTGTGCCTACGGATATTGAATCTGCGATGCATACTATGTCCCTTAATGTTCCCGACGACAATCTATACATGGATACTGGTGCCACCTCACATATGACGGGTTCGTCAGGTACACTCTCGTCTTATTCTAATTTGAGTCATCAAAATAAATCGATTACTGTCGGCGATGGTACTACTATTCCAATTTGTGGTTACGGACAACAAACTCTTTCTCCTCCTTTTCCTCCCCTTAAATTATCTAATGTTCTTCATGCACCTAAATTGATTAAAAATTTGATCTCTGTTCGTCGTTTCACCATTGATAATAACGTGAGTATTGAATTTGATCCATTTGGGTTTTCTGTGAAGGATATTCAAACGGGGGTTCGTTTAATGAGATGTGATAGCTCCGGAGATCTCTATCCGGTTACCAACAAATCTGGCTTCTCGTCCACTCCTATCTCTACTTTTTCTGCTTTTAATTCAAATTTATGGCATAATAGACTCGGTCATCCAGGAGCACCTGTTTTTCGCTCACTTTGCAATAATAAATTAATTCCATGTACGGATTCTTCGTTAAATGGTACTTGTTCTTCGTGTGTTCTTGGCAAGCATGTCAAATTGCCGTTTTATCCATCTTCTTCTCCCACACTTTTACCTTTTGATATAATTCATAGTGATTTGTGGACTTCTCCGATTTTAAGCACTTCGGGTCACAAATATTACCTCTTATGCTTAGATGACTTTTCAAATTTTTTGTGGACTTTTCCTCTTGGAAATAAATCACAGGTTCCAGAATTGATCATGTCATTTAGTAAATACATCTCAACCCAATTTGAACGTCAAATTAAGTGTTTTCAATGTGATAATGGGAGAGAATTTGACAACAGTAAACTCAAATCTTTTTTCCAAGATAATGGCATCAAATTTAGATTTTCTTGCCCTCACACTTCCTCGCAAAATGGAAAGGCCGAACGAAAAATTCGGACGATTAATAATCTCATTCGAACTCTTTTGTCTCATTCATCTATGCCGTCATCTTTTTGGCATCATGCGTTGTCCATGGCTACTTATCTCCTAAATATTATTCCTATAAAAGGTCTTGGTCACATCTCCTCCACTCAAGCTCTTTATCATCGTGCTCCCTGCTACTCTCATTTAAGGGTGTTTGGGTGTTTATGTTTTCCGCTCATTCCCTCCACTTCGATACATAAACTCCAAAGTCGCTCGAATCCATGTGTTTTTTTGGGATATCCTTCAAACCACAGGGGGTACAAGTGCTATGATCTTAAAACTCATCGGGTTATTCTCTCTCGTCATGTGGTGTTTGATGAGAAAATATTTCCTTTTGCTTCGGCAGATTATTTACCGACCGAGAGTCGAGAATATTCCATCTTCGATTCTCCTGTTCACCCCATATTCCATGGCCTGCTCCCTCATTTTACCCATGACCAGTCCACGCCAACTAGCACACCTAGCAACCCACCGTCTTCCATAGAAATCACATCACCGTCAACCTATGACGTTGGGCCTTCTACTCGTCCCGATGCAGACCCGGTTGGCCCTCCATCCGTCCCAAATTTTGTTCCTTCTATCGTGGAGTCGGTTGTCCCTCCTTCTGTCCAATCTTCTTTTCCTCGGTCAATGACGACGAGGAGCATGAGTGGGATTGTCAAACCTAAGCATCACTTCAACCTTTTTTCTTCTACTCCTTCCCCGATTCCTTCTACTCCTAAACATGCGTTGTCTGACCCAAATTGGAAAGCAGCGATGGTTGACGAATTTGATGCTCTAATTAAAAATAAGACGTGGGAACTTGTACCCCGTCCATCTGATGTTAATGTTATACGTTGCATGTGGATTTTTTCACATAAAAGGAATTCTGACGGATCTTTTGCAAGGTATAAGGCTCGTCTTGTAGGCGATGGCAGGTCTCAGCAAGTTGGTGTGGATTGCTTGGAGACTTTTAGTCCGGTTGTTAAGCCGGCAACGATCCGTACCGTTCTTAGTTTGGCTCTTGCACGGTCTTGGCCTATCCATCAGTTGGATGTCAAGAATGCTTTCCTCCACGGTATGTTACACGAGACAGTCTACATGCATCAGCCTATGGGTTTCCGTGATCAGACTCATCCCGATTATGTTTGCCTGTTGAAAAAATCTCTATATGGCCTAAAGCAGGCTCCGAGGGCTTGGTACAAGAGATTTGCTGATTTTGTGTTTACTTTGGGGTTTCGCCACAGTCGTTCTGATCACTCTTTATTCGTGTATTCTAAAGGACATGATATGGCGTATTTGTTACTTTACGTTGATGATATTATTCTTACTACATCCTCTGACAGGCTTCGAGTTTCGATTATGGATACTTTGGCCAGTGAATTCGCTATGAAGGATCTTGGTCGATTGCACTATTTTTTGGGTATTTCTGTGACACACGAGAACGGGGGACTATTTTTGTGTCAAAGAAAATATGCCGAAGACATTTTGAATCGAGCCGGCATGCTTACTTGTAAGCCTTGCTTAACGCCGGTGGACACCAATGGCAAGCTTAGTGGCTCGGCTGGTTCGCCATGTGAGGATCCCACTTTTTATCGCAGTTTAGCAGGGGCCTTGCAATATCTCACTTTTACGCGGCCTGATATTAGTTATGCAGTTCAACAAATATGCTTGCATATGCATGATCCTAGACAAGAACATATGGCTGCCTTAAAGCGGATTCTAAGGTATATTCGTGGAACACTTACTCTTGGTTTGCATCTTTCGAAGTCTTCTTGTACTTCTCTTACTGCGTATACAGATGCGGACTGGGGTGGTTGTCCGGATACCCGTCGCTCTACTTCGGGTTATTGTTTATTCTTGGGTAATAATTTGATTTCGTGGTCTTCTAAGAGGCAACCTACACTGTCACGTTCAAGTGCTGAGGCCGAATATAGAGGTGTTGCTAATGTTGTTGCTGAATCTTGTTGGATACGCAATTTATTGCTGGAGTTACATGTTCCTCTATCTAAGACTACTTTGGTGTATTGCGATAATATCAGTGCTATTTATTTGTCAGGGAATCCGGTACAGCACCAACGAACAAAGCATATTGAGTTAGATATTTTGTTTGTTCGAGAGAAAGTTGAGAAAGGGGAAATTCGGGTTCTTCATGTTCCGTCCCGTTATCAATTAGCCGATATCTTCACTAAAGGGCTTCCGCGCTTTCTTTTTAATGATTTTCGGGACAGTCTATGCATCCGTCCTCCTCCTGCTTTGACTGCGGGGGACTGATAGAATAGATGGAAGAGATTTACCAAATCTCTTATCTTCTTATATCGATTCGTATATAGCTGTATATGGTAGTTAATATCTTCTCCTAGAATTAAGTCATTAAACATGTATATATAGACTATTGGTGAAATACAATCGACAAGGGAGTTATTCCTTTAATATGTTTAAGATTTGCGTTACCAAGTATTTAACCCAAGATTTTTCTTATTTTTGATTAATATCTTGCAGAATATGCTTACACAATGAAAATCACAGAAAAAAGTGATGTTTATAGCTTCAGTATAATGTTGCTTGAATTAATTACCGGGAAAAGACCAAATGACTCATCGTTTGATGAGAATATAAACATTGTCAAGTGGGTGAAGGAGATTACAATTCCATCTTCACGAAGAAGAAAAAACGAATCTTCGAACAACAAAAGCATTGGAAATTTGAATCAAATAATAGACTCCAGAATGGATTCAAATACAATCGAGTATGAGAAAGTGAAGACAATTTTAAATGTTGCTCTTTTATGTACTGTTCATTCGCCAATTCAAAGGCCTTCTATGAGAAAGGTGGTTGAATTGCTTAAGAAAGGATAGGGAAAAAAATATTTGTAGTTGAAATGTGTTGAATTTTATGTGTTTTTGGTTTGTATTGCCATTTGCAGGTAGGTAAAAAAAAACTATGTAATTGAAATGTGTTGAATTTGGACCATCATGAGTTATTGATTTGAGCAATTCAAAAATATATGCTTGATTTTAATTATGAGTTTTGATAGCAATGGAAGTGATTTATGCGGCAACATGTAAGTGTATGATACTTCTTTCGTCTCAAACTTGCAGAATCTACAAATGTGAAGTTATTAAACAGTGGCACTGTATCTTCTGATCTCTCGGTTTTTGTCTGGTTGGTTAAACTCCACACTAAACCCAACAATTAAATGTTGAGTTTTGGTTAATAGTACTCCATATATTTATATTCTAATATTTTTTTACAACAAATTTGAAATTTTATCATTTTAATGATACATTTCCAAAAAAAAAAATATTGTTTATCCAAATCTAACAAATTTCAAATTTTATTATATCACATAAAAAAATATCAAATCTTATAGTATATATTTTAAAAAGCACATTATTGAACAAAAAAGAATTTAAAATTGATTATTGAATTCTTATTATTTTTTTCAGTTTTTAATCGCTTTAAATTTTTCATAACCTTTTTTAATTTGTAAGAAAAAAAATTAAAATTTTCTTTGAAATATGATTTTTTTAAGATTCATGTACTATTATTTTACTTTTTACCACTACAATAAAATTACAACACACTCTTGATAAATTTTATAAAGAATATGAAAATTTAGATGAACAGTTTTATTTTATTTTTAATATTTATAACTAAAAAACATTATGATATTTATAATTTTTTATGATGTTTTGATACATTTATCATGCAATGATTTTCTTAGTTTATCATATTTTCTTATTATAAAAAACTTTTAATTATTTTTTTCACTTTTAATAAATTAAATTATTATTCAAAATAATACTAAAACTAAAAAATATTATATTAAAAAATTATGTTTATTTTTTCTTTTAATTATATATATATATTAGTTACTTTTAAAATAATTTGAATTCGTATATTCTTAATTTATTATTATTATTCGATTAAGTGTGTTTTTTTAAAAAATTAAAAATAATAATAATGTATTTTTTTACTAATTATAATTTGTTTTTTGTATTTTTTATAAATTATTTGTAGATACTATTTTTTATGCAAGTATTCCATAAACATGTGTATCAATAGGACTCAATTAATAAAAATTCATATATATAGTCTATGTTTTTTAAATTCATGGACTTTAAAGTTAAAAAAAAATACAATAAAATTTGAATTGAATAAACCCTATATTATATTATATTATATATATATATATACTTGTAAAAAAAATTGAATTTATATATTTTGAATTTATTATTATTATTTGATTAGTGTTTATTTTTATAAAAATAAAAAAAAAATGTATTTTTTTTACTCGGTCGGACCTCTCTTATGTTGTAATTACTGTTAGTCAGTTTCTTCACTCTCCAACTGACGATCACTTCACTGCCGTCAAGCGTATTCTTTGGTATGTGATAAGACATTGTAGTGCGTCAAAAATCAATTAAAAATAACCGAACTAGTTGTCGAAACAACTCGCCCGAGTCGGTCTCGAGAAACACTACTATCGGCGTGTAAAAGTAGTGTTTATTTGTTTGCAACTAAGAGTAGAAGAAGAAATAGCATATTGCATGTTGTTGGTTGGTTTTTGTTTTAAATAAACTAATTCTAAACTAATACTCTCTCCGGCCAGTAATTGTGAGTAAAGTTTAAAAAGTAAGTGGGGTAAAGTAGAATAAAATTGTATATTAAAATAAAAAGTTACAATAATTATTTCCTTTTTTGGGGTGTGTCAACTATTGTTGGACACCCCAAAAAGGAAAGTATGACAACTGTCTTTGGACCGAGGGAGTAGAATAAGACAAGAAAATAATAGAAGCAACAAAAGTAAATGGTAGAAGCAATAAGAATAAAGTGGTTCAAATAATAAAGAGAAGACTAGGGACGAGATTGTTAATTTTCAACTTCGAAATTAATTTAAAGTTTGCAAAATTACATTAGCACGTCCGTTTCCGGTTGGCACTAACGCGGTCGTGAACTTTTTATAAAAATAAGATTTTATCGAACACCTTGTGTGCGGACTAAAACTCAATACCTAAGTCGAAAATTAACTCACTCTACCCCTAGTAGAGAATTTAGCTACTCATAATAATAATTGAAATCAAGCATATGAAATTCGAAGAATTCATGATTTAACAAACAATCAAATATTCAAAGCAAAATAATTAAGAACACAAGAACAAAGAAAAGGAATAAAAACTTACTAATAATCAACGTGTTTGAAAACGGAGTCTATACCGATTAAATTCACCAATCTAAGCAAAGACAAAAACTAGAATTCAAATCGACCTATGAGCTACGAGTTTGTGTCCTCCAAAAGCGTGAAAAACCCAATGTCAGAATGTCGTGCGTAAGGCCAAAAGAAAGAGAATATCTGTTTTCGGAATAGGAACCCTATTCTTATACAATTTCAATCGGTCAACACTTGGTCAACGCTAAGAATTTCGCCCAGCAGGTGCTGGAGTATTCGGCGGCCGCGGAACTTAATAAATATGACATTCTGGACCTCCAGCCCAGCGGGTGCTATATGCCCCGGCGTCCGCCAGCTTCGGTTCAGCAGAATATTCTGACTATGTG
Source organism: Euphrasia confusa (assembly GCA_954870475.1). Lineage (NCBI taxonomy): Eukaryota > Viridiplantae > Streptophyta > Magnoliopsida > Lamiales > Orobanchaceae > Euphrasia > Euphrasia confusa. Next base: position 3,989,181 of record OX940955.1, on the reverse strand, counting down.
AGTCAGCGGGTGCTAAGTGCCCTGGCGCTTGCCAAGTGAACCCAGCAGATAGTTCTGAATACTTAAGTCGGCACCCGCTATGATACTCGGCGTGTCATGCTCGTTTCTTCGTCTCTTAGCTTCGTTCCTATCATGTTTGACTCACAACCTGCATACTCAATAAACAAGTCAAACGCACCAAAGCCAACGAGAATAATACACGACACGACACAAAACAAAACAAAATAACACAAGAAAAACATCACAAAAGCTAACACGTCAACTCCCCCACACTTAAGCTTTTGCTAGTCCCTAGCAAAGTCCAAGAGTAGAGCAAAACACAAACAAAGAACACAAATATGCCAATCGAATACTCAATTCCTCAAAAGCGACAAGTAAGCTCCCGGTGCGTACGGAAAAAGTAAAATGAATAAATATTGACCCAAAATGACTAGAAGCAACAAAGTTCAAATAAGAATCACACATGTCAACATTCCAATTTCTCTCACTAGAATTCACTCTTTCTTCTTTTTCTCTCGAGAGTTGGTTCCACTCAAGGGCGTACACAAGTGAATGATAGAATTTAAGGAACGCGTGCACTCAAGGAAGATAAGCATATATGGAAAAAAAGGACGAGCTTCAAATGACATCAAATGCGCCTAAGAACACCAACTAAACACATACTCAAGTTGCACTCTCCACTAATCAAAGTCTACCATTTTAAGAATCATGGGCGATCGCCAAATCGGGTGTAACGGGGCTCGGCTAAGGGTATTTGAGAATATTTGGGAAAAAGTGGACTAAACTCGTTCAAGCACGTACCTCCAACACAACCAAACATCCGTCTAACGCACAACAACCCCTACCACTCCAAACACAACAAAAGAACTCATCAAAGCCACATCAATCATCCGAGCAATTAACTAGTAACATTATTCGACTCTTTTTTGTTCTTTTCTCTTTTTTTTTTTTTGGAGACTTATAACACGTCTCAAAATATTACAAAATAAACAACACCTTATATCCCCAAGCAAAACATCTCTTCTCCCCTCCACGAAATATTGGACACAAAGAAAAGGCTAAACGTAGGCTCAAAGGGGTTACTAGGGTGTCCCACGACGGGCTCCGGGTCAAAATTCAAAAAGCGGCTAAAATGGTTATCCTAATCGATCAATATCCAATCATTTTCGAAATCAAGTAATTTATGACATAAAAGCCTCAAGTAACAACCTAAGCATGATTTAGCTATCTCAAGTCCATACGGGCACAAATGATGTCGATCAATGAAATAAGAAGCTCGAGAAACAACGATGAAATATATCACTCAAAAAAAGAAAGCTAAAATGGCTCAAATTCTCAAAAGGTTATTTGGAAAGTGAAACGTTTACATGCAATTATCTTAAGATCACTTTACGACATCTAAACACGGGGTCAAAAGTTATTCACGTACCGACCTCTAGCACCAAAAATCCACTGTAACTCCAAGAAACGAAATAAAGTGATTTGCATATAAATCAACTATCGCATACTCTAATGATAATCATAGCACATAAGATGGGGGAAAACGCAAGAAAACACAAAGACAAATGCACATAAGGAAAATAAATCTAGAGGTAAGAAAGCAAACCCCCCACACTTGGGCTAATCCGTGTCCTCATGGATAAAGAGCTCCGGCGTGAACCCCACAGAGTAGTCCAAAAGTGTCGAAGAGTGATAACCTGCACACATGACGAAAACAACCACACCAAACAAAACAAAGAAGGAACGAAAGCAAAAGAGAAAACACAACACAAAAGAAAAGAAAAGACACTATATACATACCGCGACCGTAAAAAGGTACGGTCGATCCTCAAGGCTCTGGTGGCGGTAACTGTGATGGCCGGAGCATGGCTGCAATTTTGTCGAAACGGGATGCAATGTAGGCGTGCTCCTTGTCGATCCGAGCATCCAGTCGCTTGTACTGGCAGCATGGTATTCGCGCTCGGCATCCATCCTAACTCCCCACTGGGTGTACTGCGTCTCTTGAAAGGGGCGATCAGCAGTCGACCAAGCGTCATGGCATGTTTGTCGGCTAGTTTCGGCCCGATCGAATCGTTCCTGCGTACTGGTAGTGAGGGTGACGAGCTGATCATGCAACGCTTGGAATCCGGCAGCGTAAGATGTGTACTGGGATGGAGTGGGATCATCTTCCTGATTTTCAACGAGGTCGGCCAATTCAGGGATCGCTGTGCTAGTGGAGGCATGGTCACCGAGGAGAAGTTTGACTTTGGGGCGCTCCTCGTGCGGGATAACAGTGAACTCATCCCTAATGAACCCGCCATGCACAAGCTCGTGAGTATCGATCGGTCGAGGATTACGGCTGAAGTATAACGTGTCGGGAAGGGGACCCGTGATGTCGAGGTGTCCCCGGTGAATAGCAAGCAGGGTCGCGATATGGAAGAAAGCGGCAGGAGAATTTTTGCGCGTTTGAATGGCTCGCATTCGCTTCCACAAGTAAGAGACTGGAGAAGCCCTCTTTCCTCTGACCACCTGATTGAGAAAATATAACTCTGGCACATTAACCTTACTACCGTCCCATTTTCCGGAAATGTTGTAAGTGAAGAATCGGTGAGCAATGGCTACGGCCGGGTCGATGAGATAAATGCTTTGCCCATTACCATCAGTGAAGTTGGTCAACCCTGTGAGATACTTCCAAGCCTGTGTTTGGGCATTTTTTGTCTGAAACGCCTCAGTAGGTCCCCGAGTTACATGTGAAGTAGGAAACCCGAACACGGCCTCCAAATCGGCTGGACCAAACCGGAAATCCTTCCCATTTAATCGACAAGTGACGGCATCCTCATCCTTAACCAACTTTAAGGTACTCAGCATCTCCAAACCCAAAGTCACAGAATAAGAAAAATCCAATGTCCTAAACTTCGCCAAACCCAAACGATCCAACAATGTGTTCACTCTATCCTTCAACTTTAATTGGCTGAGCAAATGACAATCTAACGGCCTCGACACTCGGAGTTCAAATTCATTGAAAGCTTCGAACAATGTACCTTCCGCTGAGTCGTAGATGGAGAAATTGGCTCCATATTTGTCCCTAATATCGACCCGCTCGTCGACTGGTTGTACTTCTTCGGTTTCCCCGACCTGCGAAGTCGAAGCACCCCGTTTTCGCTTGGGGTCAGCCTCAGGAGTCGGGGCTGTATTTTTTCTTTTCCGGGCCATAGTAAAGAAGAACGAGGACTTCGATTAAATACCGAAGAGAATCGGTATCGGAGTTCGAAGGTAGAGGTCGCTGCTGGTGGTCGCGGTTGGGGTGGTTGTTGGCGGAGACGGGCTGTTCTGACCGGAATCTGGGCGGAGAAGAGCACGGTGATGGTGAAATTGGGGAGGCCGACGTCTGTATGGTAAACGGCAATGGTGGTGAGAGGCGTTCTGTGTTTATTGACACGAGAAGAAATTAGGGTAGAGTCCCGTTTCTGAATAAATCCCCTATTCCTCACCCCCTTTTTTTTATTATTAAATTAATACTATAATAATATAAAAATATATATATATATATATAGTATTTTTTAATTTTATTTTTATAAATGGAACCTCCAGTTCAGCGGGTGCTGAGCACTCTAGCGCCTGCCAAGTCTCTTCTGCAGACCGTTCTGATCCTCCAGCTCCGCGGGTGCTATGTGCCCCGGCACCCGCCAGCTTGACTCAACAGAATATTCTGAATATGTGTCCTAGCGGGTGCTACGTGCTCTGGCACCCGCCAAGTGAGCTCTACAGATTGTTCTGAAAATTTAATTCGGCGCCCGCTATGATACCCGGCGGGTGTTAGCTATGTGTTTCCTCATTATTCCTTGTTCTCCTCGATGCCTATATCTCAACCAAACAACTTATCACATGCCTGAAAAATGCTCATTTAACGTCTTGAGCTAGACAATTCGTGGGTAGGCCCCCACGCGGCGCTCATTTTGGTAACCGAAGAGCAACACGGTCCGTGGACTAGCCTCCACGCGGCGCTTGTTTAACGTCTCGAGCTTGACTCATACATGTGCAGAGCCTCTCCGATTCGAAGAGTGCACCAAACACAAGTCTTTCACCATGGTCTCATTCTTTGGCACCACCAAAATTTCATCTCTCGATATTTTCATGCGGAGATTGTGTGCATGAACATCGATCACAGCATGGGTAGTGACCAAGAACGGTCTCCCAAGCAATATCTCCTGATTATTGGCACTCTCCGATCCTTTTCCAAAATCGAGAACCACGAAATCCACCAAGACCTTTTTACCACAAACTTTGACAACAGTGTTTTTCGTAACTCCGCACGGACTTCGCACCGATTTGTCTGCCATTTGCAACTTCATCTTTGTTGGTTGCAGTATTCCTAAGTTGAGCTCCTGAAAAAGAGACAAAGACATCAAGTTAACTGCTGATCCCAAGTCGAGCATTCCTTGCACGTCCTTAACGTTCTCAAGTTCACAGTTAATCATGAAGCTCCCAGGATCTTCGATCTTAATTGGCATATGACATTGGATCTTTTTAGGCTCTTTCGATGTCTTGTTAATGTCAGCTCTTCCTACTCTCGTCCCCACCACTTCCATAGGGGCTTCCAGCCTTTTAACGGTAAGATCCTCAACTTTCGGCTTACGTACCGGAGTTTCATCCACTAATCTAGAGCCCAACATAGGAGGTCTATAGGGATTCTTGGCCCGATGCAATTTCTCTAGGGATTTCCTACTTTCTCCCTCACGCCCCTCAATCTTCTTCACAAATGATGCACCTACCAAGCGAATCGGGAATGGTAGTTTAACCGTGTTGTACATCTCTGCTCTTCGAGAGGCTAATTCAGCTTGTCTTCTCATATCCTCCTCGTCGTACTCTTCCAACAAAGGTGCATCAATGTAAGCATATCTTGCAGCCATTTCGTTCTTGCTCGACTCCTCCTTGTTGGCCTGATTAGTTAAAGGTTTATCCACTCCCACATGCTCAATCTCGATCTCATTATTCTCCGCACCGTCTTCTCCCGAATCATCTTCAACACCATCTCCATACTCACTCGTTAACACTGTGAGGGCATTTACTTGAGCGGGGTGGCTCGAGAATTTTCCTTTTTGATTTGGCTGTGTTATCTCGTCTAGCCTTCCAGATAGCTGCCCGACCTGAATCTCAATTCTCTTAATCGCTGAATTCTGATTAGTCATTGTGGACTCCACCCCATCCATCTTCTGCTGGTTATGATGCAGTATAGCCTGTGTCGAGGCCAGGAACGATGCAAATTTTTCTTCTAAGTCTAAATTCTTAGGTGGCACCTGTTGTGGCTGAGGTGGTGGCGGGTAGTATGGCTGATTCTGCTGCTGCTGGTATTGGGGCCTCTGGTGATTCTGGTTGTTATGCCAGTTCTGGTTGCCTGTGTTCTGATACCCCTCATTCTGAGGTCGGTTCTGATTATTGAAATTCGTCTGAGAACCTTGTCCCTGGGTCTGTGGCTGGTCTTGTCTCCACGAGAAATTAGGATGATTCCTCCAGGCCGGGTTGTAAGTGTTAGAGTAGGGGTCATTCCTCTGGTTGACCTGTTGATTGTACCCCTGCATCGCATTCACCTGTACTTCGGGACCATAATTCTGATCCATCATCTGTGGTGGAGATGGCATGCCCTGACCACAAGTACTGGAGAAATGGCCAATCTCCCCACATAGGCTACACGACTCTACATGGTAAACTTGCCTCTTGGGTTGCTCCTCAGTAGTTTGTAACATCTGCACCTTCTTAGTTAGGTCGGCAACCTGCTTCTCCAATTGAGCATTGACATTCCCCTCGGGTCTGGCATAGCTACTACTTCCCCTTGAGCTCGTTTGCCTAGACTCAGCTGATAAGGACTTGAAGATCTCCGTTATCTCATCGCTGGTCCGGCCACTAATGTTTCCGCCGGCTGCGGTTTTCACCTCTCGCTGATCTTCTCTATTCAAGCCCTTGTAGAAGAACTGGATGATCGAGTTGGGAGTGAGGTTGTGGTGTGGGCATTGCCTCAGTAGGCTCCGGAAATGCTCCCAAGCCTCATGGAAAAACTCTCCCGGCTCTTGCTCGAAGGCACATATCTGACCCTTCAAGTCGAAGGTCTTCTGCTGAGGATAGAACCGAGTAATTAATTCCCGGTACATGTCCTTCCAGGTAGAGATCGAGTCCGGCTCCAAAGATAGAAGCCAGTTCTTAGCCCTATCCCTCAATGCATACGGGACACACTTCAATCGGAGTTGATCATCATCGAGTGCTCCGAGGGGGAAAGCGTGCAAAGCCGTATAGAACTCCCTGACGAAGTTGAGGGCATCCTCGTTAGTGGTTCCGGAGAACTGAGGAAGCTGAGCCAGATGGTGAGCTTTGAGGTCGTATCTCCGGGCGGCATCACTTAGAACGATGCAAGAGCTAGCCCCGTCGATTTGCGGATGCGTCAGGTCTCCAAAGAGGGGTGGCGGGGCACGGTTTCCGTTGTTCCTGTTATTCCCATTGTTGCCATTGTTTCCGTTGTTCCCGTTACGGTTTGCGGCGTCACGGAGTTCTTCTTCGTTCATGGTTAAGGTTTCGGTCTCGGGTTCGGAATCGGTAGTGGTAGAGTCAGACGAGGAGTCTTCGCCTAACTTCGTGCACCGACTGATGCTCTTGCGTCTGTTGATGTTTTCTATCACGGGTGCAAGCTCGGTATTCGCTCTTCGTGTACCTACCATGCACCAACAAAGACAAACAAGCAATCAAACGCACATGCACCAATAAAGTAAATAAAAAGAAAAATAAAAATGAAATTGTTGCAAACACCTAAACACTAATACTAGTGCCTAAAGTGTTCCCCGGCAACGGCGCCAAATTGATAAGACATTGTAGTGCGTCAAAAATCAATTAAAAATAACCGAACTAGTTGTCGAAACAACTCGCCCGAGTCGGTCTCGAGGAACACTACTATCGGCGTGTAAAAGTGTTTATTTGTTTGCAACTAAGAGTAGAAGAAGAAATAGCATATTGCATGTTGTTGGTTGGTTTTTGTTTTAAATAAACTAATTCTAAACTAATAGAATAAGACAAGAAAATAATAGAAGCAACAAAAGTAAATGGTAGAAGCAATAAGAATAAAGTGGTTCAAATAATAAAGAGAAGACTAGGGACGAGATTGTTAATTTTCAACTTCGAAATTAATTTAAAGTTTGCAAAATTACATTAGCACGTCCGTTTCCGGTTGGCACTAACGCGGTCGTGAACTTTTTATAAAAATAGGATTTTATCGAACACCTTGTGTGCGGACTAAAACTCAATACCTAAGTCGAAAATTAACTCACTCTACCCCTAGTAGAGAATTTAGCTACTCATAATAATAATTGAAATCAAGCATATGAAATTCGAAGAATTCATGATTTAACAAACAATCAAATATTCAAAGCAAAATAATTAAGAACACAAGAACAAAGAAAAGGAATAAAAACTTACTAATAATCAACGTGTTTGAAAACGGAGTCTATACCGATTAAATTCACCAATCTAAGCAAAGACAAAAACTAGAATTCAAATCGACCTATGAGCTACGAGTTTGTGTCCTCCAAAAGCGTGAAAAACCCAATGTCAGAATGTCGTGCGTAAGGCCAAAAGAAAGAGAATATCTGTTTTCGGAATAGGAACCCTATTCTTATACAATTTCAATCGGTCAACACTTGGTCAACACTAAGAATTTCGCCCAGCAGGTGCTGGAGTATTCGGCGGCCGCGGAACTTAATAAATATGACATTCTGGACCTCCAGCCCAGCGGGTGCTATATGCCCCGGCGTCCGCCAGCTTCGGTTCAGCAGAATATTCTGACTATGTGAGTCAGCGGGTGCTAAGTACCCTGGCGCCTGCCAAGTGAACCCAGCAGATAGTTCTGAGTACTTAAGTCGGCACCCGCTATGATACTCGGCGTGTCATGCTCGTTTCTTCGTCTCTTAGCTTCGTTCCTATCATGTTTGACTCACAACATGCATACTCAATAAACAAGTCAAACGCACCAAAGCCAACGAGAATAATACACGACACGACACAAAACAAAACAAAATGACACAAGAAAAACATCACAAAAGCTAACACGTCAGTATGTCAAAGGAACTCTCCACTACGGCCTCTCCTTCACCCACACCCCTGATCCTACCATTGTCGGCTACTCCGATGCCGACTGGGCACGTTGTCTCGACACTCGTCGTTCCACGCATGGTTACTCTATTTTCCTAGACAGCAACCTCGTCTCTTGGAGTGCGAAGAAACAACCTACGGTTGCCCGTTCGAGTTGCGAATCTGAGTAACGCGCCTTGGCCAACACCGCTTTGGAGACTATATGGCTCACAAATCTTCTTCGAGAACTCCGCCAACTACCACGGTCTCAACCTCTTCTACTCTTATACTGTGTGACAACAAAAATGCTATCTTTTTAAGTCAAACTCCCATTAATCAGAAACGTGCCAAGCACATCGATCTTGATTGTCACTTAATTTGTTCGGGAACTCGTCTCCTCCGGCAAGCTCCGTACCCAGTTTTTCCCGACTAATCTCCAGCTTGCCGACATCTTCACGAAGAGCCTTCCACGTCCTGCCTTTGAGTCTCTTCGGTCCAAGCTTTGCGTTCACTCACATCCCACGCACCGCTTGACAGGGGTGTTAAGGATAATTATGTTAATAAATAATGATGTATTTAATATTTGTGTAAATCCGTGTAGCTTAGGGGTTCGGCGTTTTGTTGTATTACGTTCTACGGAGTATTTATTTTTGTAATACACTCTGTTAAAGTGTGATTCGAATCGGAATAAAAATGAGACAAGCACGAAGAGGATGCGGAATAAAAATGAAACAAGCACGAAGAGGATGCGCGTAAAATCAAGACCACTCTAATTAATTGTGCAATCGATCAATTATGCTTGAGTGGAGGGTAATGCACGTGAGTTGTGCATCAAAGAGATTCACGCGTACGGCTTCATAGAGAAATAGTAATTAATATCGATACTTAATTTATTTGTTTAGGAATAGTATAGTTATATTGAGAATATAATAATTATATTATTTATGGATTTACGAGTCATATATTAAGAAAATGATTTATTTCAAACTCTAATAGTTTCCAATTTGATAGGTTTTCTACACCTATAAATTGGGGTTCTTCGGTAGACGAAAATCATAGAGTGAATTATTGTAAGCCTCAACGATGTAGTGGGTTGGTTCTTTCTTCCCGTGGTTTTTTCCCGTGTTTTGGGTTTCCACGTAAATTGTGTGTTCGTTCTTTTCGTTTATCTTTTTCTTCGCATCTCATATATATTTCGAGAGTCGTGAGCGATTTAGTTTCAATATCGCAACAAGTGGTATCAGAGCATCTTAAAAGCATAACAAGTGCTATCAGAGCTAGGTTACGATCATGTGACCTGTTATCAAGAGCTTTTGTTGGAGATCCCGGACGCGAAATCCATACGAGGCGGGCGTTGCGAATATTGGTGTTTCTAGATCCAGGTGGAGCTCGAGAATATTTTAGGAGATGGCGATGATGGTTGATATTCGGTGTTAGATCGCAACACGTGGTATTCTTCATGGCGGCTCAAGGTGGAGTTGGTTTTTTGGTTCTAACCAACAAGGATATTAATGATGCGTTGCTGAGGCATGGACAAGATGTCAAGCACGGTGGAGCCAGAAAAGAAGGTATGGAAGAATAGAAAGGTAAGAGGTACAATTGCACTCTATCCCTCTGGTGATTTGTTTCAAATGGTCGCGGCTTTGCGATCGAGGGAGACGATGAAGGAGGTTTTGAGTAGTGAAAATCCGGGGAAATGTCTTGATGTCCATGGTTGGGCAAAGATGAAGAAATTCCAGGGAGTTTGTCATTACTGCAAGAAAAAGGGAGTGGTGAAAATCTAGGTGAATTTCTTAATGTCGGGCCACATGAAGGGGGATTGTCATGTCCTGGAGAATCGGAGAAAGGAATCGAGGGTGGCCGATTCCGGAGAAGGAGGTTTCATCGATGGGGAACTCCTGGTTGTTTCTGATTTGGGGAACGAGTGAGGGGTGGATCTTGGATTATGGATGTTCGTATCACATGTGTCGAAACATGGATTTGTTTGACATGTTTGATTAGAGTTTCGGTGGAACGGTGGTCATGAGGCATGACACGTGTGAGATACGCGACACGGGAACTGTGAGAATCAAGATGTTCGATGGGCATATTCGAACCCTCGGTACTGCAAGGTACGTTCTGGTCCTGAATCGTAATCTTATCTCTCATAGACCTTAGATCTGAATGAGTACCAACTTCGGTAAAGGTGGAGTGTTGAAAGTAAGTCGGGGCGACTTATTTTGCGAGTCGAGAGAAATATTGGTGGATTGTGTGGGCTATGCGGGAACACAATTTCCACGTGGGCAATTGTCTCTGCCCAAGGACTATTCGCTGAAAGGTGAATCGAGTTCACCTTTAAGTCATGCATGTGTGATGGTGTCGGGGACACCGGGAATACTAACCCGAAAATCATTCAAAATTTGGAGAATCGAGCCTAGGCGTACTATGGACAGCACTGAAGAAATAGCAAATGCAGGTGGTGCTGATAGTAGTGGGAAGACGAGATTTGAGAATAGAGATTGTGTGGTGGTCATGAAGCTTGGTGGTACCAAAGGGATGATTGGTGCAACTTCGCATTCTTGTACTAAGTTTGGGTGCGGTCCAAATTAGGTTGCTCATGTTTTGAGTGAGTCCTGCGGGACTGGGTGAAAGGAAGAAAAATTAGTCTATGATCGTTGGATTTGGGCGGCTTTGAATCGCGGAGATTCTCGTTAAGGTGGAGATTTGTTAAAGTGTGACTCGAATCGAAATAAAAACGGGACAAGCACGAAGGGGATGCGCGTAAAATCAAGACCACTCTAATTAATTGTGCAATCGATCAATTATCCTTGAGTGGAGGGTGATGCACGTGAGTTGTGCATCAAAGAGATTCACGCGCCGGCTTCAGAGAGAAATAGTAATTAATATCATCCCTAATTTATTTGTTTAAGAATAGTATAATTATATTGAGAATATTAGGAAAATGATTTATTCCTAATTTTAATGATTTTCAATTTGATAGGTTTTCTACCCTTATAAATTGAGGTTTCCGGTAGACTAAAATTATAGAGTGAATTGTTGTAAGTTTCAATGATGTAGTGAATTGGTTTTTTTTTCCCGTGGTTTTTCCCCGTATTTTGGGTTTCCAATAAATTTTGTGTTCGTTCTTTTCGTTTATCTTTTTTTTTCGAGAGTGATATCAGAGCATAGTAAAAGCATAACACACTCGCATAATATTCATCGATGATAATATTACTCATCTTCACAACATGTCAGAAGAAAACCCATCACCTTAATATTATTGTCTCAATTCTGATCATCATAGCTTCCAGATGATCAACACTACAAACTCAGCCACCACCAATACCTCTTCTTGGAATAAAATTAATCAGTCAATAAATTAATAGGAATAAAATTTGTACAACTCGTGAAGAAAATATTTTTGTGGATTGAAGATAATAATCAATGTCAACGCTTAATCAGTCAATATTCTTTCATGAAGCTGACATCATGTTGGATGGAAGTGATATCATGCATAAATATTGTATTATATATAAATATTCACGGGTGTACTTGTAAACATTTTGATCCTAATTATTAATAATATTATATAATCTCAAATTTAGAAGTATAAATAAATAAAATTATGTTAGCCAATCATGTTGTTGATTTTAAATATTTTGTTAACTGATAAAATTATGTCACTAGTTTGTTTTTCAATCTGTCCCATGTTAGTGGTTGACTTTATAAAATTTATAATTTTATTTTATTACTATCTTCAATAAATTTAGGAGAACTCTTATCACTTAGGACTACTATATAATACACACTATTTCTATTACTGTAAAAGGAAAAACAAAAAAACAACACTCTGATTTGTTCCCCAACTTAAACACAATGACTATAAACCATCACCGTAATATTATTGCCTCAATTCTGATGATCATCACTACTTTCACGATGATCAACACCACAAACTCAGCCACCACCTTCCAAATTTTGCTTCGGGTTATGCAAACCCAACTCCACGACCCACTCCGAAATCTCGACAATTGGCGGAGGTCAACCAGCCAATGCAACTGGACCGGCATTTCATGTGACATAGGCAGTGACGTCATCTCCATAGACCTCACCGGTCTCAACGTCACCGGAGTCTTTCCATCCGGTTTTTGTCGAATTCACACGCTCCGGAATCTCAACATTGGCAACAATCAAATCGGTGGACAAATTAGACCATCCTCCATCTCTCCATGCTCAGGTCTCTATCATCTCAATATTTCTACCAATCTCTTCCTAGGAAACTTGCCCGATTTTCCCGTGCTTTTTCCCAACCTCACAACTTTAGATCTTTCCGCCAACACATTCTCGGGCGAGATCCCTCCCAGTTTCTTCCACAACTTACCTAAACTCCAATATTTGTCTGTCGCGTATAACCGTTTAAACGGGACTTGCATTCCCATTTTCCTCACTAATATGACCGAGCTGACTCATTTACGGTTGGCTTGGAATCCTTACTTTCCGAGCCAACTACCCGCTAACATCGGACATCTCACAAAACTGGAGGAACTGTGGGCCCAATCTTCCAACCTGATTGGAGAGATCCCCGAGTCTATCGGAAGCCTCGTATCCATCAAGAACTTCAACGTGGCCATAAACCAACTATCAGGTGCGTTGCCCGACACATTCTCCAACCTAACTTCCTTGCTCCAGGTTTTTGCTTCCATAAATAAATTGAAGGGGAATATACCTGAAAGCTTGGCCAACCTCTCTCTCGAAACGTTGTCCTTAGAAATTAATAACCTAGAAGGTGAGATCCCAGAGATCATAGCATCCAATTCACGGCTTCAGAAGCTGATATTATGTGGCAACAAACTCAACGGTACGCTTCCGCAGTCTTTAGGCATGAATTCGAACTTGATAGTTGTGGATGTCAATATGAATAACCTGGAAGGCCCGTTGCCTCCGAATTTATGCGCCAAGAAAAAACTCCAGTCGTTATCCGTGTCCGGTAACAGGTTTTCGGGTCAAATACCCGATTCGTACGGTCAATGCGACACTCTGAATTATTTGCTCTTGCAAAACAATGAGTTGTCAGGGGTTGTTCCCACCAGGTTGTGGGGCTTAAGTGCACTTAATAGCTTTGACATTTCTATAAATAGGTTTATAGGATCAATTCCGTCCTCTATTTCAACAGCAAAAAATCTACAAAAGTTGTTGGTATCCAACAACAAATTTTCGGGTGGGTTTCCGGACAAATTATGTGATCTTACGAAGCTGGTGTTATTGTACGCCAGTGGAAACCGGTTTTTCGGACAGTTTCCTTCGTGTATTCATAGGTTATCAAACCTACAGGATATCCACGTGCAGGGGAATAATTTTACTGGTCAACTCCCAAAAAATATATCTGCCTTAGGGAACCTAGCTCAACTCGATTTTTCCGGGAACCAATTTTCGGGTATCATTCCTAGGGATCTAGGAAGCACGCCTAAGTTGATAGTCCTGAACCTTTCAAACAATATTCTAGGTGGAGAAATTCCGTGGGAATTAACTACCCTCAAGTTAACCTTGTTCGACATCTCCAATAATAAGCTCACAGGCCAAGTGCCTTCCGGTTTAGATACAAAATCTTTTGTCTCGGGCTTAAAGGGGAATCCAGGTTTGTGTAGTAGTAACGCTAATCTTAAACCGCTTCGCCCCTGCTCATCATCAAAACATGTGCATGGCAAAATAAGTTTTAACTTATTGGTGGGAACTTTGTCGGGTGGAGTTGCATTGATAGCCATGTTGGTTATAGTTATGTTTGTTATGAATACTAAGAGGATGATGTGTTTTGGACGCAAACGTACTCAAACGTGGAAGGTCACAACCTTTCAGAAGGTCGCACTAGATGAAGAAGACGTGTTGGCCTCATTGAAAGCCGAGAATCTTATCGGAACTGGAGGTTCCGGTCATGTATATCGAGTCGTTCTAAATAGCGGCCAAGTCGTTGCAGCTAAGAAGCTTTGGGAGGTGAAAGGGTCAAAGTCAAAGAAGGAATTTCAGGCGAAGGTGGAGACATTGAGAGGAATTAGGCATTTGAACATTGTGAAGTTGTTGTTTACTTGTATAAGTGAGGATCATATGATTTTAGTGTACGAGTACATGGAGAATCGGAGTTTAGGGGATAATTTACATGATCATGAGAGAAGCGGGGTAATGCTGGATTGGCCTACAAGGTTCAACATTGCTATAGGAACCGCCGAAGGACTTGCATATTTACACCATGATTGTGTGCCTCCAATTATGCATAGGGATTTGAAGTCAAACAACATTCTACTGGATGAGGAGCTAAGACCAAAAATAGCTGATTTTGGCTTAGCTAAAATGTTTAAGCAAGATGTGGACCAAACCGATCAGGTAATGTCTTGTGTTGCTGGTTCGTACGGATACATTGCACCAGGTTTGAGACACTCTTACCCTTTAGATTCTTATTATATTTTTATGTTAAGATTTGCGTTACCAAGTATTTAACCTTGATTGTTTCTTATTTTTGATTAATATTTTGCAGAATATGCTTACACAATGAAAATCACAGAAAAAAGTGATGTTTATAGCTTCGGTATAATGTTGCTTGAATTAATTACCGGGAAGAGACCAAATGACTCATTGTTTGATGAGAATAAAAACATTGTCAAGTGGGTGAAGGAGATTACAATTCCATCTTCACAACGAGGAAGAAAGAACGAATCTTCGAACAATAAAAGCATTGGAAATTTGAATCAAATAATAGACTCCAGAATGGATTCGAATACAATCGAGTATGAAAAAGTGAAGACAATTTTAAATGTTGCTCTTTTATGTACTGTTCATTCGCCAATTCAAAGGCCTTCCATGAGAAAGGTGGTTGAATTGCTTAAGAAAGGATAGGAAAAAAAATAATTGTAGTTGAAATGTGTTGAATTTTATGTGTTTTTGTTTTGTATTGCCATTTGTAGGTAGGTAAGAAAAAAACTATGTACAGTAATTGAAATGTGTTGAATTTGGACCATGAGTTGTGATTTGAGCTATTCAAAAATATATACTTGATTTTAATTATGAGTTTTGATAGCAATGGAAGTGATTTATGCGGCAACATGTAAGTGTGTGATACTTCTTTCGTCTCAAACTTGAGAATTTACAAATGGGAAAAGGCTACCGTTACAGTACCACGTGTTATTATCATATTAATTAATTAAATAAATAATATTTTAATTATTATTAAAATACATTATTAATTAGGAAAATAAATATTTAAAATATTTAAAAAATCTGAAAAATACAATAAAAATAATCTTTCCATGAATAGATATTGTAACAAAATTAATATGAAAGTTAAATATTTTTGTAAAATTAATAAAATTTATTATAATAGCTAAGAAAAAAACCACTTATTAAAATTAATTTGTTTAACACATATTTTGAATATTTGAGTTATTTTATTTTTAAATAATCTTAATTATTGATTATGTAATGTTTTTAATTTAATTCTAAAAAATTATGAACTTTTATACGAATATATCAATTGAATTAATTATTTTTTTACTTTATTTTCAATTTATCTTAATTATTGATTATGTAATATTTTTAATTAATAATAAAAAATTGTGAACTTTCATTAATTTTAGTAATTATTTTTACTTTATTTTTTATTCACCATGATTATGTATATTTTATAATTAAATTAAATGATTTATACATTAATTTTTATTAATTATAATTTACAAAAATGAAATATGTCTTTTTAATTTTTCACTTACGTTTATTTATTATTATTTACGTTTTTTTAAGATTTAATATATATATATATATATATATATATATATAAATTTATTTTTATTTGTTATCTATATTTTAGGAAAAAAAATTTAATAGATCTTGGAGAATATTTAATATTTAAATAAATTATATTGATTTGATTTTTTTTTTTAGAAGATTTTTATGCGTTTTGATTACACTTGCTGTAACTGTATTATTTCATTTAAAACTTAAAACCGAGTAATGAATTGGAATACGAGATGTTATTACAATTTTGTTAGTATTCTAGATAATCTCTTCCATATATTCCAAATTCCATTTTAAAAAGAAATTCCACGTGTCAACAGATGAGTTTGACCATTTGTCGGAACCGGTACCACGGTGAGGCGGTGCCGATAAATCCTGGCCGCACAATACCACAAGGCGTCAAATTAACGTAGTTATATCCAAGGGCATTTTCGTCCGACTAGTTAAGTTGGCAACGGTATTCCCAAAATGCCCTTCAGCTCCTTGTCGTCGGGGGTATATTCTATTCTCTATTCCGTCTTCCAAATCCAGAGGACTCGTTTTTCTCTGTAAATTTAAACACTCAACCAAACCCATTACGCATCGAGAGGGAAGGTAGATTTTTAGAGAGAGAAAAAAATGCAGAATTCTGAAGCCCGATCGATTTCATCGTGAGTTTTTTCTTTCGATTGAACTACCCCTATGAAAGCCAAGGTTAATCTTCAACTTTTTTTTCCTCTTTTCCGGTAAATCATCAATATTTTTAGCTATGTAAGTATTTTAATTTCTGATTATATATATGTACTCTGTCTGTGTGATGTTTTATGGTAGTTTAATTGGGCATTTTATGGTATTTAAATGTCTGTGTTTATATCAACTCTGCCTTTGTTGAAAATGGAGATCATTCCTTATTGGGGGGATGAATCGTTTAAATGTAGAAATTTATTGTGTTTTTCTTGTTATAAATCTTGATGGGGCAGTAATCTGACCTGCTTTTATCCCCGATTATCAATGATCGTGAGGATCTCGATAGATCCTGCTCTGCTAAACTCGACCCCTGCAATTCTTTTGTAATCAATTTAGTGATCTGATTTTGGTCTCTCCTTTTCGAGTAACAACTTTCTTGATATACAAATGAGTACCTGGTGTGTATGAATGATCTTGTATAATGTTTTTTTCTGATCGAATGCTTACATTTGCAGAAGCCGCTCGTTTGTTTTCCGAAATAGATTTGGAAGACAATGGTGCATTTGTGACACTTGCAAAGGGTGAAAATGAAGAGTGCTGCAGTTTGTTTCAAAAGCTTTGTTTACTAGATCTTGATATTTACTCTAGTTTGTAAAATATATATATATATATAGAAAGCTGTGAATTTATAATAAATGGAGGATACAGTTTCTTCCCCATGCCAGAAGCAGACTGCACAAACTCCTCGTAGAAATGCACCCCAGAATAAGGACCTCTGGATGGTCGTGCGGGAGGCCCCCGCCTCTGATGTAGACGTGGCGCTATCATTGCTTAAGAAGAATGGGGGAAATATTAATGCAAGGAACACAGTTGGAATAGTGCCTCTGCATATTGCGACTTGGAGGAATAACGTGCCTGTTGTTAGAAAACTTCTTGAAGCTGGTGCAGACCCTAATGCAAGGGTATATCTTTGCCTCTGCATATATCATGGAATTTTGATATATGAATATTTTTTCCCTCAGTGCTAAAAAGTAAAAACCAGCTGACATCTTTTTTAGGACGGGGAATCAGGATGGAGTAGCCTTCATCGAGCTCTGCATTTTGGACACCTGGCTGTTGCATGTGTCCTCCTCCAATTTGGTGGCTCGCTGACTTTGGAGGATACAAAATACCGAACTCCTGTTGACCTTATATCTGGGCCTGTGCTACAGGCAATTGGAAAGGATAACGATTCTGGTATGTTATTAATTTATTTGATACATTTAATCTCTGGGTGTTTGTGGACATTATTAATGGGTAATTATATTCTTTGTTTCAGTTGTTACAGAGGTCTTCAGCTGGGGCAGTGGTGCCAATTATCAACTTGGAACGGGAAATGCACACATCCAAAAGTTACCATGTAAAGTTGATTCCCTTCATGGTTCGTACATTAAGATGGTTTCTGCTTCAAAGTTCCACAGTGTCGCAGTTAGTGCACAGGGGGAAGTGTACACTTGGGGGTTCGGGAGGGGTGGCCGTCTCGGGCACCCTGAATTTGATATACACAGGTGAGAGCCCGTTTGCCTTACCCCCTCCATATCAATAAATATATATTGGTCAGACATTCTATATAAAAATATCAAAATTTTCAATTGCTCTGTGGTTTTGAATTAACCCCAAGGTTACTAATCATGATTTCTTCACTTTGTGAAATGCTGAAGCTTTCTCCATTATGTGACTGAATGTGCTAAAGATGAAGATGCATTTATTTTATCAACCACCATTTCATCTTTTAATTAAGTATATAATCTAAACCTAGGTGATATTAAATATTTATATTTTTCTTTAGAATATAGCTTCTTTATTTATGATAAACCTATTTGCCATTTTGTAGTGGTCAAGCTGCAGTCATCACTCCTCGTCAAGTTACTTCAGGTTTAGGTGCACGTCGGGTTAAGGCTATTGCTGCAGCTAAGCATCATACTGTTGTTGCCACAGAGAGTGGTGAAGTATTCACATGGGGTTCTAATAGAGGTAATACAATAGTAGCACATATAAAGTTATCCCCTTGTCAATTCGATGGGAAATAATTACTATTTCCCATCACATATTTAACTTTGTTAGTTGGTTTTGTTTTTAATGTCTATCAATGTTTCTACAGAGGGGCAACTTGGGTACACGTCTGTCGACACCCAACCCACCCCACGCCGAGTCAGTGCCCTCAAAACCAGAATTGTAGCTCTTGCTGCCGCCAACAAACACTCCGCAGTAGTCTCAGAGGCTGGAGAAATTTACACGTGGGGTTGCAATAAAGAGGGACAGCTAGGTTATGGCACCTCTAACTCGGCTTCAAATTACACTCCAAGGGTGGTCGAATATTTGAAGGGAAAATCTCTCATTGGAGTTTCTGCAGCAAAATATCACACCATTGTTTTAGGATCTGATGGAGAGGTATGCAAAAATAAAATAAATAACTAATTTATTTTCTCTTGGAATTTAGTATTTGTAGATGATTTGCGCATTAATCTTTTATGGGCCGGCAGGTATTCACGTGGGGTCATCGTCTTGTTACTCCTAGACGTGTGGTCATTGCTAGAAATACTAAAAAGTTTGGAAATACTCTGCTGAAGTTCCACCGCAAAGAACGGCTTAGTGTGGTTGCTGTGGCTGCTGGGGTGACTCACAGTTTAGCTCTGACAGAAGATGGTGCTTTGTTTTACTGGTCATCTTCCGATCCAGATCATCGGTGTCATCAGGTTGTTTTGCTTTACTGTGAGATTAATTTTCTGGAATAGTATAAAAACACCTCTGTGGTTTGGAGTAATTACAAAAATAAAATAAGAACAAAGGCTTCAAAATTACTAAAAATTCCTTGGGGTTTGATTTGATCTTGTATTATAACAACCACCACCACCACCACCACCATCACTGGGCAAATAATTTGTTTTTCAGAAAGACCCTTTCATTCGTAAAAATATGTTTGTTTTTCCCTGTAATTCTGGCAACTCTTTTTTGTAATGCCTATACCTCAGTGTAATTTGTACTTGTCCTTTCTCTTTCTTTACATTTTATTTTTTCCAAAAAAAAAACATTTTGCTGATCATTCTAATAAGGAGCACCATTTTGTGGTAGTTATATATGCTTTGTGGGAGAAGTATAGTTAGCATTTCTGCTGGGAAGTACTGGACTGCTGCAGTTACTGTAACCGGTGATATTTACACGTGGGATGATAAGAAGGCAAAAGATGATCCACCTGCTCCAACTAGGTTATATGGGGTCAAGAAAGCAACTTCGGTATCAGTCGGAGAGACCCATCTACTCTTTGTTAGTTCACTCTATCATCCGGGTTATCTTCCTATTACTGCTGCCAACACTAGTCAGAAGAAGCCTAATGTTGTTAAGGATGAATTAGATGAATTGGGCGAAGACTTCATGTTTGATGATGTGGAGACCAATGACGTCTTTCATATGCAAAATGATGATATTCCAGTCCGATCTGTGTCAGGTACGAGAAACCTCTTTGAGAACAGAAGTGTACCAAGCTTAAAAAGCCTCTGCGAGAAAACAGCTGCGGAGCATTTGGTTGAGCCACGAAATGTCGTACAATTGCTGGAATTTGCAGATACATTAGGAGCTGATAATCTCAAAAGGCATTGCGAGGTTTGTTACTTGCATTATTTTATTGTGTGCTATATATTGAGAAGGGGAAGAAAATTTGCGAATTCAATTTCAGGCTATATTGTATATGAAATCTTCTAGATTGTAGCTCAGCATATAAGATTTACAATTATATTTAACTTTTTAATTTATGAGAAAAAAGAATTTTGACGATATATAGCATATTTGGTTTGTAGAAATTCATTACTGAAAAGATATTGAAAATTAGAGTATTTAACTGAAAATTATTAGTCAACTCATAGATGGAACTCTGACATTTTTATCAAGACAAGTTTTCACTTGGAAATTTTTTTATATAACAAAACTGAAAGTTTAGATTTTAAAATTGTTAATGTGTGAGGCTGGTCTAGAATTCTGAACTGCAAAAATGTTTGGGCTATCATAGTAATTAAACCAAAATTACACATTAAATTTTCAGTTTGGATAGTATAATTATCTACTATATATTATTTGTTGCAAATACCTATATATTTTCATCCAGTATACATGTAGTATATTACTAGTATTATTTAAAAATTGAGGAATTCCAGTGCCCTCACTGCCACTGGGCACTGGGCACAGCCTCCCTCTGTCCGTGTCTAGTTCTCTTGTTATAATTGCTTGATACTCTTTGCTTCGTGTTTTTTTTACACTGCATCTACACTAAAACACTATGCTTCAGGGAATTCATCCCACTATCCCTGTCTAATGGTTCAGGGATTTTGTTTGTTTCTTGAACACTGCATATACACTAAAAGATTATTGAATCTTTCTGCAGGAGATTGCAATCCGTAACCTTGACTATATACTCACAGTGTCAGCACATACCTTTGCTGGCACTTCACTTGATATCTTGGCAAATCTTGAGAAATTGTTAGATCTGAAGTCATCAGAACCATGGAGTTATAGACGGCTTCCCACTCCAACTGCCCCTTTTCCAGCCATCATCAATAGCGAGGAGGATAATGATGAGAGTGAATTGATTAAAACACGATATGACTGTACAAAGAGATCAACCTACAAAAAATTAGATGGGTTTCTAAAAACCCATGATGCTTCAATAGAAGGAGTCGATAAACAAATAAGGGCATTGAGGAAAAAACTCCAGCAAATTGAGCTGCTCGAGGAAAAACAGTCCAAGGGACGTCCTCTTGATGACCAGCAGATTGAGAAACTCAAGACGAGGGCGGTTCTGGAAAGTTCGCTTGCTGAGCTTGGAGCACCGATTGAGACAAAAGCGTGTTCTTCTGTTTTGGATGAAAGGGGGAGTAAAAGAGCCCTGACCAGAAAGCAAAGGAGAAAGAGTAAACAGAAGGGAGGGCTAAAGGAAGAGGAATTGATTGATGTTGCGTTTGATGATGGCAATGACAGAAAGAAGTGCTTCCTGAACGCTGAGGTTCAAGAAGATAATAATAGTAAGGTGTGAAAAAAATATTGTTCTCTTATCATTAGTTGGATAGAAACTAAAAACAGAAGGGTGAAAAAATAAAGGAAAAAACATGCATCTTCTGTGTTATTTTAAGTTATTTAAATTATTCTTTTTCTTCATATTTGTTACCAGGGTAAAGCTGCGGAATTCAAAAGTGCTATGGCAATTCAAGAGACCCAGCTTTCTCCAATACTATACCGTAATAAAGCAATTGAACACACCTCTCATGATAAGAGTGTTTCACCATCGACTTCCAAGAAAAAGAATAGAAAAGGTGGTCTCTCTATGTTTCTAAGTGGGGCCCTTGATGATAAACCGAAAATTTCTGCCTCTCCTCCACCTCCGGTGGTAGTCAAAAGCGAGGGGCCTGCTTGGGGTGGCGTTGCAATCTCACGTGGGCTGACGTCACTTCGCCATATACAGGAGGAACAGAGCAAAACCGAGACTAAACTTACAAAAATGAAAGATCACGAAGATATTATTTCTGAAGGAGGCGTCACTGGAAAACTCCCATTGAGTTCGTTTATGCCTTCTTCCCCAATAGCTATGGTGCCTGCTTTGAAGGCACATGTGTCTGAGGGAGATAAAAGCACACCTCCTTGGGCTGCTTCAGGCACTCCACCTTCACTTTCCCGTCCATCTCTCAGAGACATCCAATTGCAAGAGGTATGTTGCTATGTCCACACAATCCTTTTTGTTTATTGCATTTTATTTCTTAACTCTAGAGGTGATAATGTGTTGTAAAGAATGCCCTATATTGGTCTTGTACACTTGAATACCTTGAGCGTTATCTCAGCTACCTTCTGTTTCTGATGCGTGTGGGTGTTTTTTTTTTTCCTCCATATTTTTATTCCAAGCACATCTTCATAGCTTTATGCCTTTATTATGCTGGCCAGTACCCTAAATCCGAAGCTTTGTTTAACACCTCTGAAATTTTTCGTGTAATGCTTCTTGGCTGTTCTGTTTTGGGCTTATTAGTTATTTTGTTGTATAAATTATTCCCTAGGTAAAAAAACATCAGCATGGTGCTTCTCACAGCCCAAAGACTTCTACTTCTGGATTCTCTGTCATGAGTGGTCAGGGATCACCATCGGAGGCAGCTGGCATTAACCGTTGGTTCAAACCAGAGGCGGACACTCCCTCACCAATTCGATCGATTCAGATTGAGGAGAAGGCTATAAAAGACCTCAGGCGTTTTTACAGCAGTGTTAAAATCATAAAGAACCAGTCGTAACAGGGTTATTATTTTCTTTTACTTCTTTAGTTAGCATATTTTTTCGGTATATTGACACCTGTACAGTTAAGAGCAGAACATGTCCTGTAAGCTAGTGGCTCCAATCTATTATTCTGATTCAAGTGTTCGCCGTATTCACGATCGTGAATGTGAATCATCTTTTGCGCGACTGTCGGGCAGCATCAATATAGCGGCATGTGTGAAGGTATGTTTGGCTCAGCTCTGTATCCTCTCTCTTTTTAGTTCCAAAGAAAGCTGTGGAATAATGTCTATTATTATGACTTTATGTGAAGCCAATAATAGGCTGTCAATAATTTGAACTCAGAATGTGATTCTCTTGTTACTGCGAATCCTGATAAATATCAATAAATATTTTTTCATTTTTTTATATGGTTAATGTTTGGTTTACTTCACATCTATTTGATTGTGATATCCTAACCCTTGTTACCAAAAGTCGAAAGATGTTCCTTGGAAGAAGATGAGGAGGTTATGTTGTATATATCAGGTCAGCTGGATATGTTAAAGTGGGTTTTAATGTTGGATGCAAAAACCTATTTTTGAATGAGAATCAGACAATTCATATCATTTCTTAGAATCACATTAATGGTGAAACACATCTAACATTCTAGCCCCAGTCGTTAGGAAGGTGAGTTCAATGGATCGAGAGTCCCATTCGAGGGTTCATGTATAATGTTGATCAAATTAGAAATTGGAGAAATTTCGTCCTCCTTGTAACATCTGATATTTTACTATATACTCCGTTTTACGATCCAGCTCCTGTTATAGATAGTGCAGGCCCATGTATTGCAGCATCTCCATATCAATCCTCAGTTGTTATATTCAGTGCCTGGCCACATGCATGCACGTTGATGTTGCTTCGGTAATAAGACAACACCTTCGCTCCAAAGCTCAGACAGTACCTTTTACTTCATACATAATAGTAAATCGAAATGAATTCAAGTGTCCAGCATGTGTACGTTGAGCTTATAATGCATTTAGCTTTTCCTTCCCATCTCTTTCATGTACTGGATGTCCACCGAGCGCTAGCTGTTAATCACATTTTTTCCATGTACTTCCACTATACATACTCCTTTGTACCATAAAAATAGTCACATTTGTTTTGTAATTTTGCAAAGAAAGTATGAATTACAAAGAAAGTATAACTATTTTTATGGGACAGAGAAGTATATATATATTGTAGCTATACATTCATCTTTGAGTGTATATGTATATCATCAATCCTCCACTCGAATCCATCGGCTTTCAAGAGACGAAGAGAGAGAGGAGGGGATGATGAGATGACGATCGAATCATGTTAAAGGAAGGGAAAGGGGCGCTTGGAATGGAGGTTGTTCCAAGATATGTATATATACTTCCTTTTTTTCTTCACACCGTACGTACGTGTAGAGGGAATACATATATGTAGTATCTCGGACCAGGCTTCATTCCTCACGCCTCAGTTTCCATGTCAAACATTTTTTGTTTCACTGTACAGTCTGTACTGTATACATATATGATAAAGAGCTTCTTTTTTCTTTATTGTTGATATTATCATGAAATAGTGTATTTCAGGTATTTCTCATATATATATATATATATATATATATATATATATATATATGTAAATTTAAATATTTTTATGTACTTGAAACATAAGCATATTGCAGACTTTTTTTTTTTACACCGGATTGAATTTGCCCTAACATACAATGGATACTGTAGTCTGAAGTTATTACTGTAGGGTCGGGTCAGACTTTAATTTGATAAATTAGCCCATGTAATTTAAGGGTTATTGACTTTGAACTTGGCTTTTGGGCTTGAAAATTTGCAAGCTCAAGTCCTACTTATATGAGGATTTAGGCGTTAACCTATATTGGGTTAAGCCTTAATACATGTTTTTTTTACATAAATCATATCGAAAAATAATGCATAAATTATATAATATTATTTAAATAAAAAATTATAAAGTATATATATTTTAAAATACTTTTAAATGATAATTTTGAGTGGTCAATAAATTACCAATAAAATAAAATATCAAAAATTAACAATTTTAAATTTATATAAACTCATAAATACAATTTTAACAAATGAACATAATGAATTTATTATAATTCAAAAAAATATATAGTGTATTTTTAACCCTTTCAATCATATAAATAATTAATTCACTTTTTTTTTATATGAACAAATTGATAAAACAAAATTATAAGCATAAATAATATAATAATTATAAAAAAAAGGTCAAGCTTAGGCCGAGCCAAGCAAAGTATAAGTTCCGTATATAATTTGTTTTCCTAATTTGTATACATGATTTTAGAATGATTTATAATTTGAATAAAAACGAGTAATAAATTATTATGTGAGAACATATGAACACTACAGAAATGTTTATTACACTGTCAGTACTCCTATGTCGAATCTATAGGTAAATTAGTCGATAAATGATTATTCACTGATTTGAATCGTTAGTGAGCACTAGAGCTAGGGGAATTGAAGTTGGACCATTGGCCGGAAGCGCAAAGGATCGATTTCAACCCCGGCCATACCGCCACCGGTGGTCACTGATCAGTATAGTCCATGCATACAAGTAGCCACGTGGCCTGCAAACATTCGTCCCAACTCCCAAGAAGTCATAAAAGTAAAAGTATTTTGGCATGACATAATCATGCATGAACCATTCATCAAATTGTGCGGAAAATGTTAATTTTACTTTTTTTTTTTTAATTGCAAACTTAAAATTTAAATGTGATTAAAATTTATAAAGAAAAGAAAAAGGGAGTCTACTGCTAAACGCGGTCGGTGGAAAAATGATGCGTGCTTGTGTCAAAAGTGAATCACTCACTAAATGAGTCAAGCAACTACTTTTGTATACACATGCAATTATGCAACATCTCTCCGATTCAAAACGGATTCATTTAATACATCTTTCATAATCTTTAAGTTCTAGAGAAACAAGAAAGCTCAAACTCATTTTAAAAATCAATTATTGATAATCGATCTGACCCATAAAAATTAATATTTTGACTATACAATTCTACAAGTGTTATTCTAATAGCACTTATTCTCAAGAGAATTAACTCATCCTGTAATTTTACTAGACTTGCATGTCTCCACATTGTTGTTGCTTAGCAATATGTAGTCTAAAAACTTAACCGTGTGAATGTGACGGATGCCCACAACCCCACATTGTAAAAGCACGCGGAATTCATCAATTAGGTTTACCCTTTATGAGTTTATGTTACATTTTTGTTGTTGAGTAGGAAATAAAACAATAAACAAAGAAAATAAGGAATCTTTGTTTGCATAGATAAAAATAATACTAGTAATCTTAAAATAAAATAAAATAAAATAAAATTCTTACACATGAAGTTTAGCACTTTTTCTCACTTTTCAGTACTCCATCAAATAATTCCACTCAAATCACTTTTCTTTCCAAACCAATTTCAAGACCTCTTTAATTTATCTAATTAATCACGCAATGCGACGCGAGTGAGAGTATATATAAAAATCATCACTCTCACTCTTCTGCGAATACAAAAAAAAAAAAACCATAATGGCGACTTCTCGCAAGCTTATCGTAGAAGTGATCGACGCCCGAAACCTCCTACCCAAAGACGGGCACGGCGCGTCGAGCCCCTACGCGATCCTCGACTTCCACGGCCAGCGCAGGAAGACGAAGACCGTCACGCGCGACCTCAGCCCCGCCTGGAACGAGACTCTGGAGTTCAACGTCGGGAAGAAAACCTCCGACGTCCTCGGCGACACCCTCGAGATCGACGTCTTCCACGACAAGAACGTCGGGCCCACCACCCGGAACAACTTCCTCGGCCGGGTCCGCCTCAGCTCCGCCCAGTTCGTCAAGAAAGGAGAAGAGGCCCTCATTTACTACCCCCTCGAGAAAAAGAACCTCTTCAGTTGGATTCAAGGCGACATCGGCCTCAAAATCTACTTCGCTGACGTCATCGATCCGCCCCCGCCCGATGCCCCTGCCGCAGAACCCGAAAAGAAAGAAATGCCCGACAAGCCGATCGACCCGGAACCGAAACCACCCACGGAAGAGACGGTTCCGAAGGATCAGGTGATGGCGTCAGTTACGTCAGCGTTAATTCCGGAAGTCAAAGTCAACAGAGTTAATGACCCGCCGCGACCGATCAGCCGCGTGTCGTCCGTCAGCAGCTTCGTGTCGGCCGACGACGGTTCGTCGTCGCCCATCATCGAGCGGTCCTCGTTCGACCTGGTGGAGAAAATGCACTACATCTTCGTACGGGTGGTGAAGGCCCGGTCGCTGCCCACCGCCGGACGCCCCGTGGTCAAGATCGCCGTTTCCGGCTGCCACGTCGTCTCCCGACCCGCCCGGAAAACAACAACCCTCTTCGACTGGGACCAGACTTTCGCTTTCGGGCGGGGCGACCCGCCCGACGCCTCCACCAATCTCGATGTGTCGGTGTGGGACCCGCTGGGGGACGATTTCTTAGGCGGGATATGTTTCGACGCGGGCGAGATACCAGTCCGGGACCCGCCCGACAGCCCGCTGGCCCCACAGTGGTACAGGCTGGAAGGGGGCGGGGCCCACATGGGGGGTGGCGAATTGATGCTCGCCGCGTGGGCCGGCACCCAAGCGGACGAGTCGTTCCCGGAAGCGTGGAAGGCGGCCGACCCCAACTCGAGGTCGTCCAAGGTGTACCAATCGCCTAAGCTGTGGTACCTTAGATCCACCGTCGTCGAAGCACAAGACATTTTCTCGAAAGAATCATCCTCTTACCAAGTCAAAGTCCAGCTCGGATTCCAGGTCCAGAAAACCAAACTCGGCCCCCCGTCCTGGAACGAAGACCTCATGTTCGTGGCCGCCGAGCCCTTCACCGAGCACACCCTGAATTTCTTCCTGATCCAAAACAAAGCCGTCGTTGTCGGCGTCGCTCGAGTCCCCCTTGCTTCGATCGAGCGTCGAGTCGACGATCGGAGCGTGGGGTCCAGGTGGACCACATTGGAAGATCCGAACAGAGCTTACAGAGGAAAGCTCCACTTGAGGCTCTGTTTCGACGGCGGATATCACGTGATGGACGAACCCCCCAACGCCTGCAGCGACTTTCGCCCCACCGCCAGACAGCTCTGGAAGCCTCCCGTCGGACAAATCGAACTAGGAATCATCGGATGCAAGAGCTTGAATATTCCGACCAAGACGGGCCCCACCGATGCCTACGCAGTCGCAAAGTACGGCGACAAATGGGTGCGTACTCGCACGGTTTCCGACAGCTCAAACCCGAGATGGAACGAGCAGTACACGTGGAGGGTCTACGACCCCTCCACCGTCCTCACCGTCGGCGTATTCGAATCGAACGGTGGTTATCGAATAGGGAAAGTACGTATCCGTATCTCCGCTTTGACTACGGGGAAGGTGCATCGAACCGTATTTCCGTTGCTAACGTTAACCCGATCCGGTTTGAAGAAAACCGGAGAGATCGAACTTGCCGTGCGGTTCGACCGGGCCATCCCGACCCTCGATTTCCTCCACGTCTACTCCCAGCCCTCGCTGCCAGCGATGCACCACCTGAAGCCAATTCAGCAAGAGGCCGCCCTGAGGTCGGCTGCGGTGAGGATCGTGTCGGCCCACCTGGCGCGATCCGAGCCGCCCCTTTGCCGGGAGGTGGTGACCTACATGCTCGACTCCGACTCGAGCGGGTTCGGCCTCCGGAAAGTCCGCGCCAACTGGGCGCGGATAGTCAACGCGTTGACCGGGGCGATCGACGCGATCCGGTGGGTCGACGAGACCCGCTCGTGGAAGAAGAACCCGACGTCCACGATGCTCGTGCACGTGCTGATGGTGATGTTCGTGTGGTTTCCCGATTTGATCGTGCCGACGATCGCTTTCTACGTGTTTGCGGTCGGAGGGTGGAACTACAGGCTCCGACCGAAGGCCTCGTTGCCGCACTTCGACGCTAAAATCTCGATGGCGGAGTGCGTTGACCGAGACGAGCTCGACGAGGAGTTCGAGGCTATGCCATGCGCGGGGCCCGACGAGGCGGTTCGGGCTAGGTACGATAAGCTGAGGATGTTAGGGGCGCGGGCCCAGATTTTGCTGGGGGATTTTGCGACGCAGGGGGAAAGGGTGCAGGCGCTGGTGACGTGGCAGGACCCGCGGGCGACGGGGATATTTGTCGGGTTGTGTTTGGTTGTTGCGTTTGTTTTGTACTTGGTTCCGTCGAAGATTGTGGCTGTGGCGTTCGGTTTTTATTACTTTAGGCATCCGATATTTAGAGGCCGGATGCCGTCTCCGGCTCTCAACTTCTTCCGGCGGCTGCCTTCGCTTTCCGATAGAATGTTATAGGGTGTAATGAGGGAACTCTATTATTAATTGTAGCTGTTTCACAGCATTGAACTTATGCTAAGAGTAGTAACAAAACGCGTTGTCTTTTATTTTTCTCACACAATTATTATTTCTCTCTTAAATGTTAGAGGAAAGAAAGGTCTTTTCTGCTGAAATTCTTCTGAGAAAGGAATCTTCATTCTGAAGTTGGTCCATACTCTCTCTGCCTCTGAGGGTTGTGATTCATGTGAACTGTGGACCCAGTTTCCTGAAATCATAGCACAACAATGACACGTAACGGATTCTAGATTTTTACATGTATGTGGCTCTCAATGATACTTCGTAATCTCAAATCATCCATGAGGCGAAAACCGGAGATATGCCCGGCGTTCGTAATCGGGCTTTTAGCATTCTGTTTGTTAGGAGCCGTAGCCGATGCGGAGTACAGACTATACAAGGACCCTAAG
The DNA here is from genome assembly GCA_954870475.1 of Euphrasia confusa. Taxonomy (NCBI): domain Eukaryota; kingdom Viridiplantae; phylum Streptophyta; class Magnoliopsida; order Lamiales; family Orobanchaceae; genus Euphrasia; species Euphrasia confusa. The sequence continues at coordinate 3,959,596 of OX940955.1, read as the reverse complement.
AAGCCGATGAATCGAAGGATTAAGGACCTGTTGAACAGGATGACTCTGGAGGAAAAGATCGGCCAGATGGTGCAGATTGAACGAACCGTGGCATCACCCGAGGTCATGAAGAAATACTACGTAGGTCGTCTACTAAACCAATATTCGATTCACTGCATTTTCAGAACACTTTTTTTTTTTCTTTATGAAATTTATTGTGCCGATCTTTGCAGGGAGTGTGTTGAGTGGTGGAGGAAGTTCTCCGGGCCCAAGAGCCTCTCCCGAAGCATGGGTGGATATGGTGAATGCTTTCCAGAAGGGATCATTGTCGACCCGTCTTGGGATACCGATGATTTACGGGATAGATGCAGTTCATGGTCATAATACTGTTTACAAGGCTACGATTTTTCCTCATAATATTGGTCTCGGAGCTACTAGGCAAGTCGTTGCACTATTAACAACGATTTCTTATGTTCGTACATTTCCTTAACCATGTTTTTCCCTGAAAGCAGAGATCCTCGATTAATCAAGAAAATCGGAGCTGCAACGGCTCTTGAACTAAGAGCAACCGGAATACCTTACACATTCGCGCCTTGCATTGCGGTAACTAACAAGACAAGTTTATTCCTTTTTTAAAAATCTAAACTTTATCTTCGTATGCATCAGGTTTGCCGGGATCCGAGATGGGGCAGGTGCTACGAGAGCTACAGTGAAGATCCAAAGGTTGTCGAATCAATGGCCGAGATCATAGGAGGGCTGCAAGGAGATATACCTTCGAATTCTAGTAAAGGCGTTCCGTACGTTAATGGAAAGTAAGTTCTATCCCCACTTAATCGGTTTTACATTCTTCATTATTAGTATCTCATAAACGTTTCTGCAGGCGAAAAGTCGCGGCTTGTGCCAAACACTACGTTGGTGATGGTGGAACGATCAAAGGCATCAACTCCAATAACACCGTTACAAGCTACCACGGATTGCTTAGCATTCATATGCCGGCCTATGATTACTCCATCATCAAGGGTGTTGCGACTATTATGGTCTCTTATTCGAGCTTAAACGGGGTTAAAATGCACGCGAATCGTGCTTTCATCACTGGATTTCTCAAGCGCACTTTACGTTTCAGAGTAACTCGACTTTTACCTTACACTAATTTCTCAAGCAAGCGCTACGTTTCTCTTGACATATATTGCATTATATAATCAGGGATTCGTCATCACTGACTATGAGGGTATTGACCAAATCACTTCCCCGATACATGCTAACTATACGTATTCGATTCTGGAAGGAGTTGGAGCTGGCATTGACATGGTTGGTCCATCTTCATCTTTATCGTCAGTTGATAATAATCGAAGCTTATTTTTTTAGTTGCTATAAACCGCAGGTCATGGTTCCGTACAATTACACAGAGTTCATTAAGGGACTAACTTCGTTGGTGAGAAACGATTTCATACCTATGAGCCGGATCGATGATGCAGTGAAAAGGATACTACGAGTCAAGTTTACGATGGGCCTTTTCGAGCATCCGTTAGCTGATTATAGCTTGACCAAGTACTTAGGCAGCAAGGTCAGTTTGTAGACCTATTTTTAGCCCTGTGGATCGATCTTATGCATATATATACTTGAACAGGCGCATAGAGAAGTGGCGAGAGAAGCCGTGAGAAAATCTCTCGTGTTGCTGAAGAACGGAAATTCGTGGGACTCCCCAATGCTACCACTCTCCAAGAAAGCTTTGAGAGTCCTTGTAGCCGGAACTCATGCCAACAATATCGGATATCAATGCGGTGGTTGGACTATTGAATGGCAGGGCAAAAGTGGCAACATTACGACCGGTAAGTTCTAGTTTCGAACCTTGGACCTTACGGTCTTTAATTCAAGTGCTCAACCAACTGAGCTAACAACTCTTGACTACTACTAGGGGAGTTGCTACTCATGATCTACTACAATTCGATTGAGTTCATGAAAGTTGTGTTGATCAGGTACTACAATCCTCACTGCTATCAAAAACGTTGTAGCCACCAAAACACGCGTCGTTTTTGTTGAGAATCCGAACTCCGAATACGTGGAGTCGAACGAGTTCTCCTACGCGGTTGTAGTAGTCGGGGAACGGCCTTATGCTGAGGGGTTCGGGGATAGCTTGAACTTGACTCTGCCCGATCATGGCTACAACACCATAACGAACGTGTGCGGCAAAGTGAAATGCGTGGTCGTTTTGATCACGGGCCGTCCGGTCGTGATCGAGCCTTATCTTCCGATGATCGATGCCCTCGTGGCGGCTTGGCTGCCGGGGACTGAAGGCCAGGGGGTTGCTGATGTGTTGTTCGGTGACTACGGTTTTAGTGGTAAGTTGCCGCGAACGTGGTTCAAAACAGTCGATCAACTACCGATGAACGTTGGGGATCGGGATTATGATCCTTTGTTCCCATTCGGATTCGGGCTCACTACGGAGCCTAGGGAGGAAAACTGAGTGTGGAATGGAGAGTGCTTTTGAAAGAAATATATTTTCTGTAATTGCAGAAAAACCCTATGGGGCAGAAAAGTAATAAGCAATAGTATTGGTTATTAAATATATTTGTGTTTTGTTGGTGGAATGCATGAAATTAAAGGTCAACTGAGTCCTTTATAAAAAAATAGCAAAATATGATCCGCATATCTAATTAAGTACTCCTATTATTTTTTATTAAATTTTTATTTAATCAAAAAATGCACTCTCACGTGTTTTATTTATTTATTTGAATTTGACCCCTAAACTTACAAGTTGTTGCATTTCAAATCCCCGAGTTTTTCGGGTTTATCATAGTAAACCGTTAGCATTGAAGATTTTTAATCTTACAACATTTAATGCTTTTCGTAGTAAATTAATTAGAAAGATTCTTCTTTCAAACTTCGAAAGTGCGGTTCTTTAAAAGCAGATCCGTGAGTTGATATCTATAGATTTTTTAAACGTATTTTATTGGTTTAGATACCGAAAATAAGATAAATTAAAAAAATAAAATTAATTCAAGTTCAATTCGCCCCGTGTAACGGGTAATAAATATTGGACTCAATATTACTCCAGATATTATCAACTCCATTTTAATATAATATTAAAATCATTTTCAAACGATAATTATAAGTGCATGAGTTTCTCCATTATGCGCATTTAAAAACAAATACTTTCTTCATTTTTAAGCAGTTTTCCACCTCCTTTGTATGAGACAAGAAATACTCCATATAATTTTAGGAGTAGAATCGACAAAATTAAAATTTCTCATTCACACGAATTGACGAGAAGTCGTTATATAATTAGACTGCGCGCCCACATATGCGTGCATCCTTTTTAGAATGGGCACAACCGCACAAGGCATAGTCTTCGTAAGAGAAATAAAGAAAAAAATGGTAAGTTGGTCCTATCCTATAAAACTATAGTGGCTAAGATTACACGTCAACAAAGACCGTATTTTTTGTGAAAGAAAATAATCCGTTACATTTAATAAGAATAGTATGTTGAGTATTTATGACATATTTTTTTGGATTTATTTTCAGTTCATTTCAATTCAAACTTAGGTTAATGTACTTCAGATTTATTAAGTTCAGTTCACTCGTTCAATTCAAATGTGACCGACTCATTATTACATAAAAAAAATAGAGAATAAATTAATCTCATCCAAAAATTAAAATATAACCAAGTTGTGTGTTTATCTATCTATATATATCACATGCATAGCCAATAGACAATAGCCCTTAACTTCATCCCGTATCTCTCTCTCAGTCTCAACAAGCAGAAATTAATAAGACCTCACTCCCCATTGCTGTAAGAATATTCCACCTCCTCCTCTTCTTCTTCTTCTTCTTCTTCTTCTTCTTCTTCTTCTTCTTCTTCTTCTTCTTCTTCTTCTTCTTCTTCTTCTTCTTCTTCTTTTCGGAACCTCTGTTAACACTTGTACTTGTCCTAAATCACCAATACTTGTTGTGTTTGTGTGAATGATTATATTCATGAATTTTCCTCTGTTTCTGGTTCTCCCATTTATTTACATTAATGTCAGTGTGTGTAGACATGAGGAAACATGTGATCCTGTTGGGGGGCCATGTCCATGTGTTTAATTTCATTCTTTCTTTATACATAAATGTTCACCTTATCTCTTCTTGATCAGGTATCAACATGGCCAAATCTCCTCCTCCGACGCTCTTCGTCTCGATTCTGCTTTGCTGTTGCGCCTTGATAGTCGCGGCATCTAATGCCGCCGACGATCACGCAATATACAAAGATCCCAAACAGAAAGTGTCGAGGAGAGTCAGAGACCTCTTAAAGAGGATGACTTTGGAGGAAAAAATCGGACAAATGACGCAGATCGATCGAACCGTAGCATCCACCGAGGTTTTAAAGAAATATAAAATAGGTAAAAATAAAACAAATCAAGATAATAAAAAAAAAAGTGTTTGATATATATTCTTATGGGACAGAGGTAGTAATTTATTTTTGTGTAATCTGATTTGTTTTAGGCAGTGTGCTTAGTGGTGGAGGCAGTGTCCCGTCCGTGCGTGCGACTCCCGAGGCGTGGGTCGACATGGTGAACAGCTTTCAAAAGGGCTCGTTGTCGACTCGTCTGCAAATACCGTTGATGTACGGGATCGATGCTGTCCATGGGCACAACAATGTCTACAAGGCTACGATTTTCCCACACAATGTTGGTCTCGGAGTTACTAGGCAAGTCTCGTGTTTTTATTGGAGAATATATTCAACCCACTAGTATAAATGTGTCAAGTTATCAAATTTCTCTAACAGTTCAAACTGTTAGGTGATGCGGATTCTAACAGTTTCTTGTAATGTATACCATGAAAATGTGGCTTAGGTGATGCGGATTCTAACAGTTTCTTGTAATGTATACCATGAAAATGTGGCGTGTTCGTTTTGAGTATCTATAATAATTCTATAATTAAAACGTATAGAGATCCTGAATTGGTGAAGAGAATCGGTGCTGCGACGGCTCTTGAAGTCAGAGCGACCGGCATTCCTTACGTGTTTGCACCTTGTATCGCAGTAAGTAGTACTAAAAACATATACTTCATTTTCTTCGAAAAAGTATTCTAATTAATGATGACATTTACATTGTACATATATAGGTGTGTAGAGATCCAAGATGGGGTCGATGCTTCGAGAGTTATAGCGAAGACCCTAAGGTCGTGCGAGCAATGACGGAGATCATACCAGGATTACAAGGAGATATACCTTCCAATGCTTCAAAGGGTGTTCCATTTCTTGCTGGACAGTAAGACCAACAACTCTCTTTTTCGTTTTCTTGGTTTATTAGGGATATTTTCCGAAAATTGCAAATTTACCCCTTTAGTTTAGGCTAACTATATTTCTAAATTGCAAATACAAAGGGACTTGGGGGAGGGTTATTTGCTGGATAAATAAATATCGGGTAGGTATGTGTAATTTGATATAATTGGAGTTCTTTTTTGTAATTAATCTGACCCTTAGGGGCAGTTTTCGTAAGCCAGCTCATATTATATGTCGGCAATTTTTTCCAATTTGCTGTTACGGTATTAATAAATGTAGGAAGCTTCTTAGTCAAAGTCAACGAATGCAACTAGTAATATCACAAACTTGTTTCCACTCAATACCTGACTCAAATTTCAAATATGGAGTACTAGTAGTATAGTACTATAATACTACCTCTTAAATAAATTATTTTTTGTGTTTAAATAAAATAATTTTGTTGAAAACATAATCTACCTGCCATTTTATTTACTTACACAATGCACCTTGGCTTCACTTCTGAACCACACTCTCTATCAGGCAAATTTGTACAATGCCAACTTTACAGGCTCGCTCGTTGCATCGATAAGCCTAAGTCGAACTATCCTTATGTTGCTTTTACAGGAAAAACGTTATAGCATCCGCCAAACACTTTGTTGGCGACGGTGGGACCACGAAAGGCATCAACGAGAACAACACAGTGGCAACGAGGCATGAACTGCTGAGTATCCATATGCCCGGATACTACGACTCGATCATCAAAGGGGTCGGTACAATCATGATCTCCTACTCGAGTTGGAACGGTGTAAAGATGCACGCTAACCGTGATCTCATTACCGGCTTCCTCAAGCACACCTTACGTTTCAGGGTACGTACGCAACAATTCATATTAATATACCTCGATCGATGCATGACATACAACACGACTCATGCATGGAATATATATAACTTTCAGGGAATCGTCATATCAGATTGGCAGGGAATCGACAGAATCACTTCTCCAGCCGGTGTAAATTACACCTACTCGATCATAACCGGTGTTACTGCTGGAATCGACATGGTACGTACGTGGGGCCCTTTTTTTCGTTTTTGACCCCTGAGGTTTAGCCTAATTAACTAAAGATTGATATTCATGAGTGAATGCAGATCATGGTTCCATACAACTACACAGTCTTCATCGACGGCCTAACGTCCTTGGTCAATAAAAAAGTTATTCCCATGACCCGAATCGACGATGCTGTGTCGAGGATTCTAAGAGTCAAGTTCACCATGGGCCTATTCGAGCACCCATTGGCTGACTATAGCATGGTCAAGTACCTGGGAAGTAAGGTTAGTCGATCAAACTAATTAACTCAAACAAGTCAAGTTTAGAGCAAACTTTGATTCGTCCGAACAAACTTTAACTACAGGAACACAGAGAGCTGGCGAGAGAAGCCGTACGAAAAACTCTGGTGCTGCTCAAGAACAGTAAATCATTGTTGCCCCTACCTAAGAAGGCACCGAAGATTCTCGTGGCCGGAACTCATGCTAACAATATCGGCAACCAATGTGGCGGCTGGACAATCGACTGGCAGGGACAGTCCGGCAATATCACACAAGGTAAACAACCCCATAAAAACAGAGTTTTTTTAAGGCCATACATAAAAACAGAGTTTTTAAGGCCATTTTCTGTTGATTTTTAACATGTTTGTTAGAAGCTGCATCATCTAAAAGGTCGAACTGTTAGAGAAATTGAGCAACTTGACATAGTATATATATTAGTGGATCAAGAATCACATGATTTACAGGTTCTCTTCTAACTCGTACGTTTTTTGTTTTTTATATATTTTCTACGATTAGGTACGACAATCTTGAGTGCGATCAAGAAAACAGTCGATCCTCGAACCCAAGTCGTCTTCAGCGAGAACCCAGACTCCAAGACATTAAAATCAAACAAGTTCTCGTACGCGATAGTTGTGGTAGGCGAGCCGCCTTACGCTGAGACATTCGGAGACAGCTTAAACCTGACGCTTCCTGCTTCAGGAATTAAGACTATCAAGAACGTCTGCGGCTTGGTGAAATGCGTGGTCGTTTTGATCACGGGACGTCCAGTCGTGATCGAGCCTTATCTTCCGAAAATCGATGCCCTCGTTGCGGCTTGGCTACCTGGGACGGAAGGCCAGGGGGTTGCTGACGTGTTGTTCGGAGACTACGGGTTTACGGGTAAGCTGGCGCGTACTTGGTTCAAGAGAGTCGATCAGCTTCCGATGAACGTCGGAGATCGACATTACGACCCGCTTTTCGCCTACGGGTATGGACTTGCCACTGCACACTAATTTTGGAGTCGGGAATTGAGTTCATGACATCGGTTACTTATGCAAGCCTCTTTGTATTTTTGTTTCTTGCATGTGAGAAGTTAAATTGCATGAAGCGATGAGAATGCAATAATAATACTCCCCCCTCTCCTCTTACTTCTCATGCTTGTGTTACATATATATACTTTCCCAAATACAAAAATTAAGAAAAAAGTGAAAATAGTTATGAGAAAAAGAATGTGAAAAAATAAGGATATATATAAATGTATTTTAAAATGAAAAAAATGACAAAAAAAAAAGAGTGAAATTGATATGAAAAATATAAAAATATAAATGGGACAGAGAATATAGAAAAAGTTTGTCCCTCATTCAACATCATATTCAACACGTTCGAATTACACAAAATATGTTGGAATTATTATTGTTGTAATTTAATAATTTATGTATTTTGACCAAAGTTTGTAATTTTTTATGGCTAATAAAATGTATTCGATTTCGAGTTTAATCGTTACTATAATTATCTATGTGTTACGAGGTAATTATGAGATTTTATTTCGTCAAAATCCGTTAATCTGTGAGTGAGAAATAAATGTGTAAAGATTGCCATAAATACTACTTTGTTAAATGGAAGCAATTATTATTTTATTGGGAAATATGTTATACCACATAGAAAGAATATCAAAAGTCATTTCTCTTTAAATGTGATAAGAGAGTATTAGTGTTCAACAAGTTGACTAAGTCTATACACCCCTAGCGGTACATGGCAAGGGCCACACGCGCGCCCCGCCCCGCCCCGCCCCGACCCGTCCCGACCCTGGGCTCGGGCCTGGTCCTGGCTCCTTGGTGATTTGGTCAATTGGACTCTGGGCTGGACCTGGGCTTCCCGGGGCCCATTGGACCAATTGAGCCAAACGGGCTGGTGTCTACCTATCTTTTTGGACACATTTAATTGGTGCTTCCCTCTACTCGTCGTAACTGCTGCCCATTACCACCCTAATAGTAATGCGTAACTTCCCCGAGTGAGGTCTATAAATAGAGACAACCTATCTTTTTGGACACATTTAATTGGTGCTTCCCTCTACTCGTCGTAACTGCTGCCTATTACCACCCTGATAGTGATGCGTAACTTCCCCGAGTGAGGTCTATAAATAGAGACGAGCATGCATCATTTCACGCACGAAATATTCTGCCTATCATACCATCATCTCATTTGCATTGTGTGTTCAGTTCTCACTGTTTCCGTTCACCGAGGGTTCGATTCAGTGTGCATTTGTTCTATCCCCGCTTCGCCGTTGTATCTTTGGGGTCAGAGAGCCTGCAACCGTCACATACACGGGGCTTTACTGACTTGCGGAAAGTGCAAGCGCCTCGGCAGCAACATCTTCTTCTTTCTTACTTTCCGCTTTTGTTGTTTTTCCGGTTTTGGACTAACCCGTTTACATTTTTTGTAACAATCGCAAGTCAGTAAAACATGTCTACCGCCGGAAATGATGCCCAGAACAAGGATGCCCAGAACAACAAGGAGATTCCTGTCATCAACGTTGAACAACCAATCAACCATGAAGCTTTCATCGGTAAGATTCCAGTGGCGCTGCCCATCCACACCCAGACCATCCCGAATGCCGAGAAGCCCGAGAAGTTCACCGGTGTCGACTTCAAAAGGTGGCAGTCCAAGATGATGTTCTATCAGACCACCCTCGGCCTGCAGAAGCATCTGACTGAGGACCCTATGACCATAACTGAAAATGACACTAATGAGAAGCGCTATGCTTTCGAAGCCTGGGGGCAGAGTGACTATCTCTGTCGGCACACCGTACTGAACGGCCTGTGCAACGAGCTGTACAATGTATACAGCACGTACAAGTCTGCCAAAGCCCTCTGGGATGCTTTGGAGAAGAAGTACAAGACCGAGGACGCTGGTACAAAGAAGTACGTCGTCGGCAAGTTCCTGGACTATAAGATGGTCGACTCCAAGTCTGTGATCTCTCAAGTCCAGGAGTATCAACTGATCTTACATGACATCGCTGCTGAAGGGATGAAGATCAGTGAGTCCTTTTAGGTGGCGGCTGCCATCGAGAAGCTGCCTCCCGGGTGGAAGGACTTCAAGAACTACCTGAAGCACAAGCGAAAGGAGATGAGCCTTGAAGACCTCATTGTCAAGCTTCGGATCGAAGAAGACAACCGTGATCGAGAGGTCAAGCCTGGGAAAGTTCCTATGGAGGCTCGGGTGAACTTGACTGAGCCACATTCTGCCAAAAGGAAGAACACTTCCAAGGGCAAAGAGCCAGCCAAAGTCTGGAAGTTCACTAGGAATTGCCACAACTGTGGCAAGCCGAACCACATGGCCAGAGACTGCAACAAGCCGAAGAAAAACGGGCAGAAAAAGAAGCGACCAAGTGCCAACGTGGTTCAACACGAGCTGACATGTGCTGATATGAATGTTGTGGTCTACGAGGCCAATCTGGTTAGCAACAACAAGCAGTGGTTCATTGATACCGGAGCCACTCCACATGTCTGCTCTGACAAGGATGCCTTTGCCTCTTATGCTCCTTGTACCGGTCGCAAGCTCCACATGGGTAACTCCGCATCGTCTGAAGTTGCTGGAGTTGGGAACGTCGTCCTCAAACTGTCTTCTGTAAAAGAGCTGAAGCTGACTGATGTGCTGCATGTCCCGGACATCCGAAAGAACCTGGTTTCTGGTTCTGTTCTTGTGGAGCATGGCTTCAAACTTGTTTTTGATGCTAAAAAGTTTGTACTTTCTAAATTTGGACTGTTCCTAGGTAGGGGTTATCTTGATCAGGGTCTGTTTAAAATGTCTGTAATGGCTATTCGCCCCCCCGTTGCCTCGAGCACTAATGAAAAAGTTGTTTCCTCTTACTTGATCGAGTGTTATGATTTATGGCATTTTCGTTTAGGACATGTAAATCAAAATGCAATAAAAAGACTTATGAACTTGGAATTAATACCAACTTCTAAAATAAATTCACAACATAAGTGTGAAATTTGTGTTGAAGCCAAAATGGCTAAGTTACCGTTTCGATCAATTGATCGTTGTACCGAACCTCTTGGACTTATACATACCGATATATGTGACTTAAAGTTTGCACCGACAAGAGGCGGTAAGAAATACTTTATCACATTTATTGATGATTGTACGAGGTTTTGTTATCTGTACTTATTAACTAGTAAAGACGAAGCCTTAGAGGCATTCACTAAGTACAAAACCGAAGTTGAAAATCAACTTGATAAACGAATTAAGATAGTCCGTAGTGACCGAGGTGGAGAGTACGTAGCTCCATTTGAACAATTATGTTCTGAAAATGGAATAATACATCAAACAACAGCCCCGTACTCACCTCAATCAAATGGCGTTGCTGAACGAAAGAACCGAACATTAAAGGAAATGATGAATGCTATGTTGATCAATTCTGGGTTACCCCAGAACATGTGGGGGGAAGCCATTTTGACGGCAAACCATCTACTGAATAAGATTCCTCTTAAAGGGAAAAATGAAACACCTCACGAACTTTGGAAAGGTCGTAAGCCATCTTATAATTACCATAAAGTGTGGGGGTGTTTGGCCAAAGTGTCGGTTCCTGAGCCAAAACGAATGAAGATAGGACCTAAAACAGTCGACTGTATCTTCATTGGATATGCTTTGAATAGCATGGCGTACCGATTTCTAGTACACTATTCTGAGAATCCAGAAGTGACTAAAGGTACGACCATTGAGTCGAGAAATGCATCATTTTTCGAGAACATCTTTCCGAGCAAAGATGGAGCTAGTCCAAGTTCTTACAAAAGAACTCGTGAAGATAGTTCTGTACCACTTAGTAATGGACCTGGTGATGAAGTAGTTACAGAACGGAGACGTGGTAAAAGAGTCAAAACAGCTAAGTCGTTTGGACCTGACTTTATCACGTACATGTTGGACGATGAGCCGAACTCTTATGGTGAAGCTCTAGCTAGCCCAGGTGGACCACTTTGGGAAGAAGCTATTAATAGCGAAATAGAGTCCATCATGCAAAACCACACGTGGGAATTGGTTGATCTTCCACCCGGCTGTAAGCCTTTAGGATGTCGTTGGATCCTAAAGAAAAAATATAGAGCCGATGGAACGATTGATAAGTTTAAAGCTCGGCTGGTAGCCAAAGGTTTTAGGCAAAAAGAAGGTCATGATTTCTTTGATACGTACTCACCTGTGACTAGGATTTCATCCATTCGAGTGTTAGAAGAAGAGATATACACAATCTTGAAATTCATCAAATGGACGTTAAGACTGCGTTTCTAAATGGTGAATTAGAAGAAGAGATATACATGGATCAACCTGAAGGTTTTGTTGCACCTGGTGAAGAGAAAAAGGTGTGTAAACTGATAAGGTCGTTGTACGGACTTAAACAAGCTCCTAAGCAATGGCACTTGAAGTTTGACAATGTTATGTTGTCAAATGGTTTCAAAATCAACGAATGTGACAAATGCGTGTACATTAAAGGTACTCCAACAGAATTCGTGATAGTGTCTCTCTATGTAGACGATATGCTAATCATGGGGAGTAACCGTGATCAAATCACGAACACGAAGAACATGTTAAAAAGCAATTTTGACATGAAAGATTTGGGAGTTGCAGATCTAATCCTCAGGATTAAGATCAGCAAAACCGAAGAAGGAATTGTTTTGTCACAATCTCATTATGCTGAGAAAGTGCTCAAAAAGTTCAATGCCCTTGATGGTCCTGAATGTAGAACTCCGATTGACAGAAGTATCAACTTATCAGTCAATACGGGTGAACCGGTAGCTCAGTTGGATTACTCCCGAGTGATCGGAAGTCTAATGTATCTAACGAATTGTACTCGTCCTGACTTGGCATATTCTGTTAGCAAACTGAGCCGGTACACGAGCAATCCAAGTCATGAACATTGGGATGCTCTGAAAAGAGTGTTAAAGTACTTGAAACACACTCGAGATTATGGACTATACTACACAAGATATCCTAGTGTACTTGAAGGATATTGTGATGCTAGTTGGATCTCGGACTCAAAGGATTCCCATTCCACTAGCGGTTATGTCTTCTGTATAGGAGGCGGAGCAGTCTCGTGGAAATCCACGAAACAAACTTGTATAGACAGATCAACTATGGAATCTGAGTTCATCGCTTTGGACAAAGTCGGTGAAGAAGCTGAATGGCTTCGAAACTTTTTAGAAGATATTCCATGTTGGAAAAAGCCTGTGTCTCCAGTGATGATGCACTGTGATAGCCAATCGGCTATAGCGAGAGCACAGAGCAATATGTATAACGGAAAATCTCGACACATACGTCGAAGACATAACACCGTTAGGCAATTGATCACAAATGGAGTGATTTCCTTAGACTATGTTAAGTCACAGGAAAACTTAGCCGACCCTTTGACGAAAGGGATGACTAGAGATCAATTAAGTGTGTTGCTAAAGGGAATGGGTTTGAAAAACCACAACTAAAGAATGACCATGGCGGTAACCCTACCATGCTGAGTGGAGATCCCACGAACTTGGTTCAAAGGGAAAAGTAAGTCATGCTAGTTCATTTAAGCACTTGGAAATAAAGATTTTCGTGATAAGTGAGCAAATAAGTGATAGAACCTGAAATGTGGTAAAGGTTAAGTCGTTGAGACTTAATGAATCCCACACCTCGAAAAGGTGGAGTATTTCAGGGTACTCATGCTGGGAGGTCACCTATATAAATGTGAAGTGTAGGCCGCTTCAAATGTAAACATTTATGAATCCAAAGAGTTGTCTAGGGCCTAAACGGACACAACAGAGAAATGGAAACTGATAGGGATTTGTTGTGTGACTATCATTGACTCGTTGTACACTTCGGAGGAATAGTTCAAGGCATCGCGTCCACTAGCCCGCCAGTACATCCGATGATTTTCACTAAGGGAGGTTCAAGGCCACAAGCTACCTTTCCAGAAGCAATAGATCCTTCCGAGAACCGAGCACAAGAGTCTGCATTCATGGCATTTGCATTGATTTCACTCATGTGGGGGATTGTTGGAATTATTATTGTTGTAATTTAATAATTCATGTATTTTGACCAAAGTTTGTAATTTTTTATGGCTAATAAAATGTATTCAATTTCGAGTTTAATCGTTACTATAATTATCTATGTGTTACGAGGTAATTATGAGATTTTATTTCGTCAAAATCCGTCAATCGGTGAGTGAAAAATAAATGTGTAAAGATTGTCATAAATACTACTTTGGTAAATGGAAGCAATTATTATTTTATTGGGAAATATGTTATCCCACATAGAAAGAATACCAAAAGTCATTTCTCTTTAAATGTGATAAGAGAGTATGAGTGTTCAACAAGTTGACTAAGTCCATGCACCCCTAGCGGTACATGGAAAGGGCCACACGCGCGCGCCCCGCCCCGCCCCGACCCGTCTCGTCCCGTCCCGTTAAGAGAATACCGGGCTCGGGCTCGGGCATGGGCTTGGGCTTGGGCTTGGTCCTGGCTTCTTGGTGATTTGGTCAATTGAACTCTGGGCTGGACCTGGGCTTCTCGGGGCCCACTGGGCCAATTGAGCCAATCGGGCTGGTGTCTACCTATCTTTTTGGACACGGGCCGATTGAATGTTTGGGCTCGGTTTGATCGACCCAAAAGTTGAAGACATTGATTAAGGCTTTGGGTTTGGCCCAGCCTATAGCTTTTGGATATTAATTAATTGATGTTTTGGCTCGGCCCAGCTTATTCTTTCTGGATATTAATTAATTTCGTGAATTAATTAATTATTTTTTTAATTGCTGAACATGGGGCAGTTGGAGGTGGAGTGGTGCTTCCCTCTACTCGTCGTAACTGCTGCCCATTACCACCCTGATAGTGATGCGTAACTTCCCCGAGTGAGGTCTATAAATAGAGACGAGCATGCATCATTTCACGCACGAAATATTCTGCCTATCATACCATCATCTCATTTGCATTGTGTGTTCAATTCTCACTGTTTCCGTTCACCGAGGGTTCGATTCAGTGTGCATTTGTTCGATCCCCGCTTCGTCGTTGTATCTTTGGGGTCAGAGAGCCTGCAACCGTCGCATACACGGGGCTTTACTGACTTGCGGAAAGTGCAAGCGCCTCGGCAGCAACATCTTCTTTCTTACTTTCCGCTTTTGTTGTTTTTTCCGATTTTGGACTAACCCGTTTACATTTTTTGTAACAAAATAGAGTATACTTCATTCATATCACGTACTCCCTCCATCTCCCTCCATCAAAGAATTATGCAATGAAACAACACACATATTTAATTAAAAAATAAAGTATTTATGAATATAATTTAAAAAAGTAAATAGAAAAATAAAGATAAAATTATATTTTAAAATAAAAAAAATAAAATAATTATATATTTTTTAAGAGTAAATAATTTGTTTTTATTTCCAAAAAATAAATATGTGCATAAATTTTGTGGTAGTATATACTTTTTTTTTTTTTATTATCTCACAAATATATTTAAACTTTGTAGCGACTACAAAATTGCTTGAATTGAATAGGTTAAACATATACTAGTATATCAATAAAATTATCTTCTTTTTATCATTAATTTATTCTTAATAAATTAATAATTCCAAAAGTAAACAGTGAGGATAAAGTGAGTTTGAAAAGACACACCTTGATTTATGATGTCATATAGTAATTGATAATCGAGTCGATTCATAAAAATCGAGCTTCAACCCGCAAGAGTGGTCGGTTATTACATATGAGTACTTATGTTAGAGATATCTCATATGAATTGATAAAAGAATGTTGGATTCACATAAGTTGAATAACGTAAGTTCAATTTATCATATTTACAAGGTCTTTTATATAAAGTGTTATAGTCTCAACTTTGACATCATGACATGGTATTCGAACATGCCTAACGATGTGCGTGTGCCAGCCAATGGATTTTCCGATTGTGGGTGTCCCTACCAATGGAATTTTCTTCCACAAGTAATTTTGATTGAATTTTCGGCTTACTTGTGAGAGAGAGTGGTAGAAATATCTCATATCAATTGAATAAAAAACTTTTACTTCACATATAAATTAAATTTTTTTATCACTTTATAATAATTATTTTAGATTTTCCAATTTAAAATTTTATATTTTCTTTAAGAAAAAATCTTTGTTTTTTAATGTTTTAATTGTCTACAGTAAGTCAAAACTATCTTTTATGGATGAAATAAAGATTAATTGTAATTGAACATTTTAATTTCTTTTGCCCAAACTCAAAAAGAATAAACAAAACAGAAATTACAAAAACATTTCAAAAGTTTTGGATTAAAAAAAATGGAATGTATAAAATTACCGTCAAGATCATTTTTATTACCTAGCAAAATGTGAAAATATAGTAAAAAAAACAGACGTTATTTTAAACCTGCACAAAAACCTTTATAAATTAATACTTTCCACCGGAAATGTTATCAATTTAAAGAGATAAATTAATATTTTATTAATTAAAAGAAAGATATTTAAAATTCATTAATATTTAAGTACAATGTATTAAAAATAATGTATTCAAAATAAATGATTAAAATGCATGTATCATGTATCAACGAGAGATGTTTAAAATTCAATAAATTTAATTAAATAGAATGTATTCAAAATAAATGATTAAGATTCATGTATTAACAATTAACAAACAAACAAAAAAAAAGATTCATGTATTAACCGATTCAACGTAACTACTTAATATATTCATGTATAATATAAATTGAATATATAATCTTAACTATTATATTTATTAAATTATATATTTATTAAATGAAATATTTTCTATATATATTTTAATATGAAAATAAACTAATTCATAATTTCAAATTAGTTCTTCTCGTCATATAAAAGGCACAAAAAAATATAATCATCTATAAATTATCAAATGCGTAAAGCATTATGTGAATATAAAAGAGATCATATGCACTCAAAAAGATTTACAAGAGTGGGTTGAAAAAAATATTGTTTGAAATTAAAGTTAGTCAATGTACAATATCAAACACTATCAAAAGATAATTGGAGTACCTTTCAGGCAACTTTGAAAAGGGTACGGTGGAGTATTAAGCGACACAAAACAGCGAAATCCAATTAAAAATTAGAAATAAAATTCAATTAGATTTAAATTTTAATCAAGTAACAATAGATTCATATTTTAGAAAATTACCATAATATTTATAATTATAATATTTACAAATTATTAATTTTAGAGTGTTGATGTGGTTTAATGCTTATAAAGTGTTTTTAAAAAAAATAGTATTATATTATCTTATTGAATTCGGCTATTTTTTCAAAAGACCCGAATCGAGACCAAACGTAAGTACATCACTATGCCAACCTGTTGTAAGATCGGACGATGTATAGTATGATAATATCAAGAATACCGAAGAAAAGAAATCAACGAAAAATAGAGAAGACAAGAATTTACGTGGAAACCCAACTGAGAAAAACCACGGGAGGAACGACGAACAATTCACTATAATATTGCTTCACGATTACAAGGATGATATACGCTCTAAACCCTCAAATCTCACGCAATAGCTATAGAATTATAATTGATTGTTTATGCCCATGGAGTAGCTCTCTTTATATAGGGGAGAGACCTAATTAATGTATGAAAACATTAATTCTCGCCCATGCTTTGCCTTGAAGGAGAAGGAAACCAAAACGGACCAAAAATAGGACTTTCCAAAGTCCTCCCGCGCCTGGCACTTTTGACGACCGCCATTCTCAAAACGGCGGTCGCAGGACCCCTTTCGGCGGTCGCGGGACGTGAGATGGCGGTCGCCGAAACACCCCAAAACTGTGCAGCCCCGACTTCGTCTACTCGACCTTTTCGGCGGTCGCGGGTCCAGAAACGGCGGTCGCCGTTCTCCTTCGGCGGGCGCCGATTCCAAAACGGCGGTCGCCGTTTTCCTTCTCGTTCAGTTTCGTGGCAAACTCAACAAATCTCCACCTTGGCACTAAACCGCGAACTTCCTTCGCCGTCCGTCTTCCTCCAAAAGCCCCTAAGGGCTTAATCTCTCGATCGAAGTCCAACCAAGGTAGAGCAAAGCTCAAACTTGGTTGCGGGTAAACTCTTCGTCAACATGTCCGCCGGATTGTCGTGAGTACTAATCTTACTCACCTTAATATCGCCTCGAGCGATCACCTCACGGACAAAATGATATCGAATATCAATGTGCTTCGTTCTCTCATGGAACACTTGATCTTTTGTGAGACAAATAGCACTTTGACTATCACAAAAGATGGAAGTCGTCTTTGAACCCTTCAAGAGCTCCTTAAACCAACCTCTTAACCACAACGCCTCCTTGCAAGCCTCGGTGACTGGCATATACTCCGCCTCGGTAGTAGATAAGGCCACCGTACTGACGACGACGAGTGTTTGTCGTGGAACAAACGCCGGTCAAAATAAATTTGTAAGTTTTCTAGACCTTTCACCAACAACGAGTATTAGTGGCAAGTATAGGGTCGATCCCACGAGGAGTTTATTGTTACTTTCCCCCGGCTTTGCCCAAAGAGTTGTCACGATTTAAAAAGGGTTTTGTGTTCGCTGTGGGCACAGCGGTTCCGTGATCTCCTTGCTACCTTGAATAAAACAAAAACAAAATAAAAACGAATTAAAAACATTTGGGCAAGTCGTTACCTTGATCACACTGGTCAAGTGTTTACTGTTCACTGGCACATATATCATTTTGCTAACAACTTCATCTTCCGGTTATAGGCCCAAAATATTAACGTCCCTATGATGTCACGCACGCCAATACCCCTGACCCTCATTCGCTCTTATGTTTAAAGTCCTATTAGATCTCTCTCAATAGGTCTCCTGACATTGACCAATTCGACACTATGTGACCGCATGAGTCTAAGTTGATCAAGCCGCTTTCATCCTCCAAGCAAACCCAGAATGGCCAATAGCATGCCTGGACAGACCCAAGTCATACGACCACATCTCCAGCAACATGTTGTACTTCGCGGACGCCCAGTCTCCCGGTCGCGTTGATCCACGTACTTGTGTGTTAGGCAAGTCGGGGTTCCCACTGGTCATTGTAGGATTGCCCAGGTCCCTAACATCCTTGATATACTACCCTGTTGAATCGGGAACAAAGCTAAGCTAGTTGCTGTCATCAAGAAGCCTCACAGTATTTTACACAACAGCCTGATCAGGATCAGAACTTGACCAAACGATGTTAATTCAGCAATACATAATTAAAATAAATAACGAAAGCAAAAACGAAAGTAAATAACTGAAACAAAAGGGAAATAAATTAAGAAAAACATAATATACAATTTCTCCCAAACGGGCTGCCCAAAAGGGCGGTGTTCCTCCTCACTCGACTCTCAAAACAAATACATATAAACGCTCATGAATTTTGTGTTGTTTTGTGGAGCTCGGGTTGTGTGTTGTTGCGTTCGGTCCTCTCTTTTTCGTGGCTCTATTTCGTGGTTTTCACGTCCTCATATATTTATAGATGATAGGAGTCTTGTGAAACAAGTAAAAATCGCTGATCTTGATTGGATAAGGATTCTCTTGAAGACTCCTAGATTTTCAGGATTCTGGACAGCTGCCTGCCCATGCTGACGTCTTGACAGACTCGTGTGTATATAGGACTCTGATTTGATAGAGACGTGTTGGACAATGACTCTAAGGTTAGATGAGAGTCCTTCTTTGATACTTCTCTGAATCTAGTCGCCTTTGAGGACTCCAAGATTCCCAGGACTCTTTCGTACACTACTTGCTCAACGTCCGTCTCTGATCAATTGTCGCTCTTGCCCAATTGCTTTATCTCCAATAGCCTTCTTCATTTACGAGGTGGCAGATCATGTGTGGTACTTGGTCGTGCGTTAGTCTTGCTCCACTTTCTGACTATGTCCCAACTTGCTCAACGGGACCTGGATGTTCCAGTCAGACCAGCTTGCTCAACCTGCACCCTTGACCACGAAGGTGATTTCCTTGCCACTTTTACGCCTCAGTATTTTCTTTGCCTTGGTTAAGTCATTGATCACGTGTGAGACTTTGGAAGTTGGGAATCTTCGCAAAGTGCCTTCGCCCATAATGGTTTCTTGCTCAGCTGTCGGTGATCAGTCGAGAGTGAGTGTTTTGCCACAGTGAGTGATCAGGCCAAAGTAAGTGTTATGCCCAAACCCTTCATCTTTCACGTAATTCACTCCTATTATGCCCAAGGTGTCACCTGTTATGCCCTGCATCACTCTTACTCCAAATGTGTCCTCCCATACATAATAAAATAATAAAAAGAAAATAAAGACTCGATTACTTGACTCAAAAGAACTAAAAATGAGCCAAAAAATATGGCTCATCACACGCACACACTTTACTACGCTTGTCCTCAAGCGTGCGGTATGACTTGCCTGCTCAATTAGAAATCAAAGGGAGGTAGAGATAGAAAAAATAACAGAAGACTCAAGCATGCTTATCAAAATACAGAAGTTGATCAAGTAAACAGACAGTCAAAATCATAGTCAATGTAATGCATAAAAAACGGTCAAGAGTTTGCAACAGGATTTTAGGTATTCTCTCCAAGTGTTTCTCTCTATAGTGTATGGGCAGTGTTTCGCTCAATGCTGTTTCAAAAGAAGTTTTGCTTTGGGTTTGACCAAGTTCTATCCTGTGAATATTTTCAATTAAGTTGGGCAATATCATTAGGGCTTTCTAGGGTTTACTGTATAGGCTGTCTTGGGCAATGCCCAGAATTGATCTTAGGTAGGGCTGCATTTTACTTAGCAATTTTTCCTCCTAATCTCTTCTCTTTCTTACAGGCCTTAGCACACCCTTTTATTCGTGGATCTTTTTTTTTTCTCTTTTTTTTTTGTTTTTTTTTTTTTTTGCTTTTTTTTTGTAGAGAAGACTTTACCCTGACCTGCCCATTTTATGGACTTGGGCGTTTTTCCAGGTTGGTCAGGGCAGTGGGAGTTTTCCCCCAGGTGATCAAGAAATATATGCTCGGCTCAAGGGGCTAACAAGGGTCTTCTTTTTATTTATAGTACAGAACAAAATGCCTAAATCATTTACTACCTTCACTCAATTTCAATTATCACAATGGTCAGAACTTGGGCAAGCTTCAGCATCACAAACTTTTTAAACAGCTACGCTCAAGAAAGAAATATCACACAAATGTAGGCTCAAATCCTCACAGCTTACCTAGTTGCAATTCCATCGTCCCTAATATTTTTCATGCATAGACTATTAATTTTGAAAACTGTTCAAATTGATCAAGTATTTATCAAGCATGCGACTCGATCAGACTATGGGGTTGCTCTTGCCATTCCCCCACTCACACACTTTGCCTCTGGCAAAGTGTGCAAATAGTAATAAGAAGGGCAAGCATCTCCCCAGACTCAATACTCCGACTCCAAACGATGTTGGCGCACCTTCCCACATACACACTTTGCCTTGGGCAAAGTGTGCAAATAAAGAGGTCGACCCCATCAACAAAGGTCTTCAGACTCAAATAAAAATATGTCAATGGGAGGAACGCATTCAAGAGGAGAGATCAGCAAGGTACCTTTGCCCAGTGTGTGCATTGTGTGCAGGCAATACCTCTGGTCTCATTCAAGGCCCTTCCCAAAATCTTTAATTGTTTGACCTCAGCTGGCTTGCCCATATGATTCTATCTTTTCTGGTCATGGCAGTTGCCCAAGGTCTCTGTTCTTGCTCAACGCGCTTCTTCCTCCTCCAGATTTGGCTCCTTGCCCATGATCTGCAACACGAAACACACTACCTTTCGAGGAGAACACTGCTCAAGGGTTATTTATTGAATAAAAAAAATAAAAAGGGAAAAGATACTACCAGGTTGCCTCCTGGCTAGCGCCTAAGTTTTCGTCATGGGCATGACGTTGGGTTGCACGTGCAGTTTGCCTTGCTCTCCCTGTTCTGCCTTCAATTGCCCTGTATGGTCAAGCTAAAGCAAAACAAAAATCATAAGTCAAATAGCACGGAGAAAGTAACTGGAATTTAAACTCCCCGGCAACGGCGCCAATTTTGACGACGACGAGTGTTTGTCGTGGAACAAACGCCGGTCAAAATAAATTTGTAAGTTTCCTAGACCTTTCACCAACAACGAGTATTAGTGGCAAGTATAGGGTCGATCCCACGAGGAGTTTATTGTTACTTTCCCCCGGCTTTGCCCAAAGAGTTGTCACGATTTAAAAAGGGTTTTGTGTTCGCTGTGGGCACAGCGGTTCCGTGATCTCCTTGCTACCTTGAATAAAACAAAAACAAAATAAAAACGAATTAAAAAAATTTGGGCAAGTCGTTACCTTGATCACACTGGTCAAGTGTTTACTGTTCACTGGCACATATATCATTTTGCTAACAACTTCATCTTCCGGTTATAGGCCCAAAATATTAACGTCCATATGATGTCACGCACGCCAATACCCCTGACCCTCATTCGCTCTTATGTTTAAAGTCCTATTAGATCTCTCTCAATAGGTCTCTTGACATTGACCAATTCGACACTATGTGACCGCATGAGTCTAAGTTGATCAAGCCGCTTTCATCCTCCAAGCAAACCCAGAATGGCCAATAGCATGCCTGGACAGACCCAAGTCATACGACCACATCTCCAGCAACATGTTGTACTTCGCGGACGCCCAGTCTCCCGGTCGCGTTGATCCACGTACTTGTGTGTTAGGCAAGTCGGGGTTCCCACTGGTCATTGTAGGATTGCCCAAGTCCCTAACATCCTTGATATACTACCCTGTTGAATCGGGAACAAAGCTAAGCTAGTTGCTGTCATCAAGAAGCCTCACAGTATTTTACACAACAGCCTGATCAGGATCAGAACTTGACCAAACGATGTTAATTCAGCAATACATAATTAAAATAAATAACGAAAGCAAAAACGAAAGTAAATAACTGAAACAAAAGGGAAATAAATTAAGAAAAACATAATATACAATTTCGCCCAAACGGGCTGCCCAAAAGGGCGGTGTTCCTCCTCACTCGACTCTCAAAACAAATACATATAAACGCTCATGAATTTTGTGTTGTTTTGTGGAGCTCGGGTTGTGTGTTGTTGCGTTCGGTCCTCTCTTTTTCGTGGCTCTATTTCGTGGTTTTCACGTCCTCATATATTTATAGATGATAGGAGTCTTGGGAAACAAGTAAAAATCGCTGATCTTGATTGGATAAGGATTCTCTTGAAGACTCCTAGATTTTCAGGATTCTGGACAGCTGCCTGCCCATGCTGACGTCTTGACAGACTCGTGTGTATATAGGACTCTGATTTGATAGAGACGTGTTGGACAATGACTCTAAGGTTAGATGAGAGTCCTTCTTTGATACTTCTCTGAATCTAGTCGTCTTTGAGGACTCCAAGATTCCCAGGACTCTTTCGTACACTACTTGCTCAACGTCCGTCTCTGATCAATTGTCGCTCTTGCCCAATTGCTTTATCTCCAATAGCCTTCTTCATTTACGAGGTGGCAGATCATGTGTGGTACTTGGTCGTGCGTTAGTCTTGCTCCACTTTCTGACTCTGTCCCAACTTGCTCAACGGGACCTGGATGTTCCAGTCAGACCAGCTTGCTCAACCTGCACCCTTGACCACGAAGGTGATTTCCTTGCCACTTTTACGCCTCAGTATTTTCTTTGCCTTGGTTAAGTCATTGATCACGTGTGAGACTTTGGAAGTTGGGAATCTTCGCAAAGTGCCTTCGCCCATAATGGTTGCTTGCTCAGCTGTCGGTGATCAGTCGAGAGTGAGTGTTTTGCCACAGTGGGTGATCAGGCCAAAGTAAGTGTTATGCCCAAACCCTTCATCTTTCACGTAATTCACTCCTATTATGCCCAAGGTGTCACCTGTTATGCCCTGCATCACTCTTACTCCAAATGTGTCCTCCCATACATAATAAAATAATAAAAAGAAAATAAAGACTCGATTACTTGACTCAAAAGAACTAAAAATGAGCCAAAAAATATGGCTCATCACGTACTTTGCAAGATAGCTTTCCAACTTATGGCACATCCACCAATGGTAAAAACATACCCGGTAAGAGATCTTCTTTTATCTAGATCACCACCATAGTCGGAATCCACGAACCCCCGAACATCTTCTTGATTCCTCCCGAACACTAGCTTCTTGTTAGACGTACCTCTCAAGTAGCGCAACACCCACTGCACCGCCTTCCAATGCTCTCTTCCCGGATTCGCCATATACCGACTCACGGCACTCACGGCGTGGGCCAAATTCGGACGCGTACACACCATTGCGTACATCAAAGACCCAACAGCATTGGAATAAGGGACTCGAGCCATATCCTCGATGTCCTTCTCCGTAGTCAGAGAGTAAGCAGAGGTAAGTCTAAATTGTGTTCCAAGGGGAGTACTTACCGGGTTCGAATTCTCAAGGTTGAACCGACGTAGCACCTTCTCTATGTATCCCTTTTGGCCAAGATACAACTTGCCATCTCTTCGATCTCTTGTGATTTCCATTCCTAGGATCTTCTTCGCCGCACCAAGATCCTTCATCTCGAACTCCTTACTAAGTTGTGCCTTGACTCTCTCCACCTCCGACTTATCCTTAGCCGCTATCAACATATCGTCGACGTAGAGGAGGAGATAAACTAAAGACCCATCACGGACTTTCCGGAAATACACACAACTATCATAGGAGCTCCTTCGGAAACCATTCTTAATCATAAACGTATCGAAACGTTTATACCATTGTCTAGGAGACTGTTTCAAACCATATAAGGACTTCTTGAGAAAACACACCTTGTTTTCTTGGTTTGAACCCTCGAACCCCTCGGGTTGGACCATGTAGATATCTTCATCAAGCTCCCCATGTAGAAAGGCCGTCTTCACATCCATTTGCTCAAGCTCCAAGTCATGCATTGCCACAATGCCTAAAATCGCTCGAATCGAGCTATGCTTAACCACCGGTGAAAACACATCATTGAAATCTACTCTGGGAATTTGGCTAAAACCCTTAGCCACCAATCTCGCCTTGTATCTCTCGTCCTCAACCCCAGGGATGCCCTCCTTCTTCTTGAAGATCCATTTGCACTTTATGGCTTTCTTGCCTTTAGGGAGATCAACCAACTCCCAAGTGTCATTCTTATGAAGAGACTCCATCTCCTCTTGCATAGCCAAGACCCACTTACTCGAGTCATCACACGCAACCGCCTCGGCATACGAGGAAGGCTCCTCATACGAATCAACTTCATCGGCTACGTTTAGAGCATAGGCCACTAACTCATAATCGGCTAACCTTTTAGGTGGTCGACTCTCACGCCTTGGCCTATCTCGTGCTATGCATTGCGGCTCTTTTGGATCTTCCGGAGTAGTCGAACTACTCGCCATATCGGTCGGGGAACTTGACCCATCATCTTCCTCTTGCACCCTGTCCAGCTCCACCTCAATAGGAGTACTTGGAATCTCGAGATTCCCTTTAGACGACCGATCACCAATCATAGAAGCCTCATCGAAGACTACATCACGGCTTAGAATGATCTTCTTCGTCTCTGGACACCAAAGCTTGTATCCTTTAACTCCTTCCTTAAAGCCAACGAATATGCACTTCTTAGCTCGTGCATTCAATTTTCCTTCGTTGACGTGCATGTAGGCCGGACACCCAAACACCCTCAAGTCCTCATAATTCGCCGGAGACCCTTTCCACAATTCTTGTGGTGTCTTCTTGTTAATCGCCATAGACGGGGAACAGTTGATAAGGTAACATGCTAAAGAAGCCGCTTCAGCCCAAAAACCTTTACTCAACCCAGAAGTCGCTAACAAGCAACGTACCTTGTCCATAATCGTGCGATTCATTCTCTCGGCTACTCCGTTTTGCTGAGGGGTGTATCTCACAGTGTGGTGCCTCACAATCCCCGAACTCTTACAAAACTGGTTGAACTCGTCGGACACAAATTCTAGGCCATTGTCCGTACGTAGGTTCTTCACGACTTTCCCGGTTTGTTTCTCTATCATCACCTTCCAATCTCTGAAGGTAGAAAACACGTCGCTCTTGTGTTTCAAGAAGAACGACCAAACCTTTCGGGAATAGTCATCGATGATGGTAAGCATGTAGTAAGAACTTCCAGTGGAGGGGACCGGGGATGGTCCCTATAGATCGGAATGAACATACCCGAGTATCTCTTTAGTAGTGTGAGCGCCGGTAGTGAACTTCACCCTCGTTTGCTTCCCATAGACGCACTGCTCACAGAACTCCAACTTCGACAAGCCCTTATCCCCAAGAAGCCCTTGTCTACTCAACTCGGCCATTCCGGAATCACTCATATGCCCTAGACGCATATGCCAAAGTCTCGTTGTATCAACATCCGGGACTTTGGAATCACCCACGGCTACTTCACCTTTCACCGTAGTGCCTTCAAGAACATAAAGCCTATTTGACTTACGTTCACCTCTCATAATACCAACGAACCGCTGGCAACCTTCACGACTCCACCTTCTCCGGTGAACGAGTAACCCTTAAGCTCCAAAGTACTAAGCGAAATTAAATTCCGCTTTAAGCCGGGAACGTAACTAACCTCGCTCAGGGTGTGGATCGCGCCGTCAAACATCTTGATCCGGATGCTTCCTATCCCTTCGATCTTGCATGACGCGTTATTTCCCATAGTCACCGCACCTTGCTCCACCTTTTCAAAAGTATCGAACCACCCACGATTCGGACACATGTGGAACGTACATCCCGAGTCTAGAATCCATTCCTCGCTTGATTTGGAGACCTCACCCAAAGCCATGAGAAGATCACAATAATTCTCGGCTACACCAACTTCACCGGAACTCTTACCGGAATTATTGTTGTTGTTGTTGCCGCCTTCTCTCTCTTTCCTATTCTTCAAGGAATAACAATCGGCTTTGATGTGACCCTTCTTCTTGCAATAGTTGCAAACCTTGTTACTATGTAGTGACTTCGATCGAGACCTATCTTGCCCCGTCGATCTCTGGTTGGTCCGTCCACGGACATTCAATCCTTCGCTTGGCGTCTCTCCCGAATTAGGACTCTCCATCATCAAAATATTCTCTCTAGATGAGAGGGCCGAGGTTACGTCTTTAAACGTGAGGCTATCTCGAGAATATATGAGAGTATCACGGAAACTCGCCATAGAAGGGGGTAACGAAATTAGGAGCCAAAACGCGAGGTCGTCATCTTCGAGCTTCACGCCAATGTTGTCGAGGTCGGCGACTTTCTCCTTGAATTTCGCTACGTGCGCGGGGATAGAGGAACCCTCCGCCATCCTGAGCAAATATAAGCTTCTCTTCAAATTGTGCTTACTTGACACCGTCTTGGTGATGCACATCTCTTCAAGGATCTCCCACAATTCTTTTGCTGTCTTCGCTTTCATGATGTCCTCCGCCAAAGCGTTCGAGACATGGAGCCCTATGGTCGCCATAGCCATCTGATCGAGCTCTTCCCACTCTTCATGCTTCATGTCCGTCGGCTTGTTGTCAATACCTTTGAGGACGCCCTCTTGCTTCAGGGATCGAAGAACTAACCTCATCTTGTATTGCCACGTCGGGAACCTTGTGTTGAGATCCAGCAACGGTATGTCATACCTCACGCTCGTCATAGATCCTTAGCTCTGATACCACTTGTTGTAAGATCGGACGATGTATAGTATGATAATTGTTGATTTTGTGATAAACGAGAGAGAAGAGAATAAAACTAAACTTGTTTATTGATTGAATGAATTGATTGAATTAATTGAGTACAAACTCATGCTTTATATAAGCATGCGATAAACCCTAGACAAAATAAGGTAAGGAATAAAATATAGAAATAAATTACTAAATAAGACAATGTATTAAAATATGACTCGTATTCCTTGTGCGCATAGGACTCTTTCCATATGGTGACTCGGATTCCTTGTGCGCATAGGACTCGTCCATGCGCGTGATATATATTTATACCAATATACTTCAATACCCTCCCTCAAGATGAGAATACGAATTTCGTATTCCATCTTGCTAAGAAGAAGATGAAATTGAGATAAGAACTGAACCACTGAACCAAATCAAACTGTAACCAGTATACTCTTTGATCGAACTAAGAAGCTGCTCCAAGCACCAAACAACCTCCGACCATAAACCTTTTTGTATTTGACTACATAGCTCTTCACGGAGTGCCCCCACCTGCCATTTTTGTCAGCCCGTCTTCTTGGATATTTTCATGCAAAGGTGTACCTTAAAAACACAATTATAATGAGTATTTATTTCCAAATTTTGACATTCAAATTTGGAGCACGATACCACTGACATGCACCTGCATGTTAACCTTGAACATATCGAGAGGGGTAATTGCCTCTCTTGTCAAAATTAAGAAACATGCCTTTGGTCGAGCAAAAATATATAAGGTTGAAGAACAGCATTGATGCTACAAGATGAGACCTCGTGTGGACCCCGAGCGATTTCCCACTATGAGAAGTGGGTTTTCGCACAGATCAAATTGTAACACCTTCAGTACCAAACTTTAACCACTTTCTGCACCTCGGATCCCGATTGAAAACATTCGACCACCGACCAAGCTTCGACAAGAAGATTCGGACAGCCCGGACCAATACGATGTGGCCTCACGTCGTTTTTCGAACGTTGTCGGCCCCATCGAAAATACAACCACTGTCGTTATTCGCCTTTAACCACCAGCAAGCCAACATTCGACATTGCCGTAGGACAGCCGACAAATCCGACGATGGAATAATAGGTTTTTCGTAATCCAGGTTTCGATCAACTCGACCCAACCCGAAACAAAATAACCAATAAAAATAATCATCGAGATCTTCGCGCGCCTCCTCCGTAGTATCTATCGGTTTTGGTCGTCGCAGATTCGATCGCCGCGCGCCACTTGGTCGTCGCAATTTCGATCGTCGCGCGCCTCCGTAGTAACTATCGGTTTTGTCGTCGCGTTTTTCGTCCCGAACTTTATATGTTACCCATGGAGTATTACCTCTCTTTGGAATCAAATTAAAACTTCATATGTGTGATCGATGGCCTCGTCGGGAAAGGTAGGAGGCAGGGAAATCTAAATCAAAAGTATTTTTTTTTTATCTCAAACCAACTTGCAGGCGAATAGGGGAGAAACAAGAGAGCTTACGTAGCGGCAAAATTGAGACGGGGATTACGGTACTTTCGGAGGGCTAATTGAAGAACAGTTTCTTTTCTTGGAGATGGAGATGGCGTTCAGAAAGTTGGACATCCAAAATACTCGCACTTCGTCGGAAGGGTTGGAGGACGATACTCGCACTTCGTCGGAAGGGTTGGAGGACGAGGACGCGGCCGAAGACTATTTCTCTCTCTCTCTTTCACGACTTTTTTTTTTTTTTTTTTGGATTGCGGAAGCTTAAGAATAATATGCTCTGATACCATGTTGATTTTGTGATAAACGAGAGAGAAGAGAATAAAACTAAACTTGTTTATTGATTGAATGAATTGATTGAATTAATTGAGTACAAACTCATGCTTTATATAAGCATGCGATAAACCCTAGACAAAATAAGGTAAGGAATAAAATATAGAAATAAATTACTAAATAAGACAATGTATTAAAATATGACTCGTATTCCTTGTGCGCATAGGACTCTTTCCATATGGTGACTCGGATTCCTTGTGCGCATAGGACTCGTCCATGCGCGTGATATATATTTATACCAATATATTGAATGTTGATTTTGTGATAAACGAGAGAGAAGAGAATAAAACTAAACTTGTTTATTGATTGAATGAATTGATTGAATTAATTGAGTACAAACTCATGCTTTATATAAGCATGCGATAAACCCTAGACAAAATAAGGTAAGGAATAAAATATAGAAATAAATTACTAAATAAGACAATGTATTAAAATATGACTCGTATTCCTTGTGCGCATAGGACTCTTTCCATATGGTGACTCGGATTCCTTGTGCGCATAGGACTCGTCCATGCGCGTGATATATATTTATACCAATATACTTCAATAATAATATCAAGAATACCGAAGAAAAGAAATCAACGAAAAATAGAGAAGACAAGAATTTACGTGGAAACCCAACTGGGAAAAACCACGGGAGGAACGACGAACAATTCACTATAATATTGCTTCACGATTACAAGGATGATATACGCTCTAAACCCTCAAATCTCACGCAATAGCTATAGAATTATAATTGATTGTTTATGCCCATGGAGTAGCTCTCTTTATATAGGGGAGAGACCTAATTAATGTATGGAAACATTAATTCTCGCTCATGCTTTGCCTTGAAGGAGAAGGAAACCAAAACGGACCAAAAATAGGACTTTCCAAAGTCCTCCCGCGCCTGGCACTTTTGGCGACCGCCATTTTCAAAATGGCGGTCGCAGGACCCCTTTCGGCGGTCGCGGGACGTGAGACGGCGGTCGCCGAAACACCCCAAAACTGTGCAGCCCCGACTTCGTCTACTCGACCTTTTCGGCGGTCGCGGGTCCAGAAACGGCGGTCGCCGTTCTCCTTCGGCGGGCGCCGATTCCAAAACGGCGGTCGCCGTTTTCCTTCTCGTTCGGTTTCGTGGCAAACTCAACACAACCTCCACGTGACCATAGAAAACCCACCTTCAATCTGAAAACTTACAATTCTAGAATATGTATAAAATTACCCTCAACATTTTTATTACCTACGTAACAAAATGTGAAAATATAGTCAAAAGAAACCGACAAGTATTATTGTAAGCCTACTTTATTTTTACATAATTTATCTTTCCCAATTAAACAAAAAAAAACGTGAAGTATGTGCTTACACTAATATAATCGTATTCATACGTACATCATCATATGTACTATAATATTCTTTGAAATTTTCAAAGATATATACAAACGAATATATATACTTATACAATAGTTTTATTTAATTTGGAGGAATATTACTGTATAAAATTAAATCAATTCAAATCTCTCTTTTGAAGTTTTCAAACCTAAAGAAATACTGAAATTCAACGCAAATCAAAACCCGATACTTCTTTTGAAATCGAAACGTCTTTAACGTGGGTCTCCGTGACTTTGCTTTGCATGCCTAACGGAAAATAAATAAATTATAATTTAAGAAAAAATGATCAAACTCTATCTGGTCTCCGTGACTTTGCTTTGCATGCCTAACGGAAAATAAATAAATTATAATTTAAGAAAAAATGATCAAACTCTGTCTATATATAATTTGCAAATTAACCTTAAAAGCCTAAATTAAAAAGCACATATCGAGTAGTAATGGCAAAAGCTACAATAAGTACACTATTCGTTTCGGTTCTCGTTTGTTGTTGTTTCTCGATCGCTCTGTCAAATGCCGTCGACGACGAGCCGTACAGAGCGCAAATCGAGGCTCTGTTAAAAAACATGACACTGGCAGAGAAAATCGGCCAAATGACGCAAATCGAGCGAGGCGTAGCATCACGTGATGTTATCAAGAACTACTTCATAGGTACGTAATTAATAAACAAGGGATTGATAAGCTCCTTTTTTGTTGTTATAATTTACACATAATAATTAATGAGCTGCTGCAGGCAGTGTACTGAGCGGCGGAGGGAGCGTCCCGAAGGAAAAGGCGACCCCACAGGAATGGGTTGATATGGTGAACGAATTTCAAAATGGCTCTTTATCGACCCGTCTGCAGATACCCATGTTGTATGGGATCGACGCGGTCCACGGACACAACAACGCGTTCAATTCTACGATTTTTCCTCATAATGTTGGTCTTGGAGCCACGGGGTATAACTAAGTCTTTGTATTTCAGTTCAGATCGTTTCAGTTCAGTTTAGTTCAGTTCAATTAATATGTCATTTGATTGAACTTGTAGAGATGCGGACTTGGTGAAGAGGATTGGAATCGCGACTGCTCTTGAAGTCAGAGCTACCGGCATTTCTTATGATTTCGCACCATGCATTGCGGTATTCATGATTTAATATGATCATCTTCATTAAAGTAATTTATAAAACATATTAATTTATGTCCTCGGTACTTGCGCAGGTTTGTCGAGATCCGAGATGGGGTCGGTGTTACGAGAGTTACAGCGAAAACCCCAAGTTAGTCCAAAACATGACCGAGATCATACTCGGGCTACAAGGGGATGTACCTTCGACTTATCCAAAGCGCTTTCCGTTCGTCGGTGGACAGTAAGTATATATAGTTAACTCTATTAATAGTGAATATATGAATGTGGGTCGGGTTAAATATTATATGATCATTTTCAGGAACAAGACTCTGGCTTGCGCCAAACACTTTGCTGGTGATGGTGGGACCACAAAGGGCATCAACGAGAACAACACGGTCGCCAGCTGGCAAGAGATGCGGCGAATCCATCTGCCGGCCTACAAGGACTCGGTCGCCAAAGGCGTGGGTACGGTCATGGTCTCGTACTCGAGCTGGAACGGCGTGAAGATGCATGCTAATGGAAACCTCATTACTAACTACCTCAAAAAAAAGTTGAAATTCAAAGTAATTAAGTGATTACTACATGTGTTAATTAGATCTACGACGACGACGAGTAATATATAGCTAACACACACCATGAATTATATTGCAGGGATTTGTGATATCAGATTGGGAGGGAATCGACCGAATCACTACTCCATCGGGTGCAAACTACTCGTCTTCCATCCTAGCTGGTGTCAATGCCGGAATCGACATGGTGCGTCTCGTGAATTTAATTTGTTGTGTGTTTCTATGTACTTTTAAGATTAATTAATTCATCTTTTACAGGTCATGGTTCCAAACAATTACGAAGCGTTCATCAGTAACCTAACCTCGTTGGTGAACGATAAGATCCACATTAGCCGTATAGACGATGCAGTGAGGAGGATTCTACGAGTCAAGTACGCTATGGGTTTGTTCGACTACCCGTTGGCGGATTATAGCATGGCCAAGTACCTAGGATGCAAGGTCAGTCTAATACAAATGTCAAGTTGTTCAACTTCTCTGACAGGATCTAACGTTGTTGCTCGTTCCATTGCACAGGAACACAGGGAACTAGCAAGAGAAGCCGTGCGGAAATCACTCGTGCTTCTAAAGAACGGCAATGAATCCGAACCGTTGTTACCCCTTCCTAAGAAAGGAAAGAAGATTCTTGTGGCCGGAAGCCATGCTAACAATATCGGCCTCCAATGTGGCGGATGGACCATCAAATGGCAGGGGCAGTCCGGCAACATCACAGTCGGTAATAATATTAACCCTCAACTGTTAGAGAATTTGAGTAACAAACTTGATATTTATATATTAGTGGGCCGAATATATTTTTCAATACTGATATATACGGAAAAAAAAAAATTAAGGTACCACGATCCTGGAAGCCATTAATAGCACGGTGGACCGTGAGGTCGTTTTCATCGAGAAACCGAAGAAGAGCACTTTGAAGGGACAGAATTTCTCGTACGCGATCGTGGTGGTGGGCGAGCCAACGTATGCGGAAACATCCGGAGACAGCTTAAACCTGACGCTTCCTGATTCTGGAATTAAGACTATCAAGAACGTCTGCGGCTTGACGAAATGCGTGGTCGTCTTGATCACGGGACGTCCGGTGGTGATCGAGCCTTATCTTCCGAAAATCGATGCTCTCGTTGCGGCTTGGCTACCTGGGACGGAAGGCCAGGGGGTTGCTGACGTGTTGTTCGGCGACTACGGGTTTACAGGGAAGTTAGCGCGTACTTGGTTCAAGACGGTTGATCAGCTTCCGATGAACGTCGGTGATCGTCACTACGACCCGCTTTTCGCCTACGGGTATGGGCTCACCACGAAGAAGCCTGGGAATCCTTGAATGCATTTTTTTATATAGTTTGATTTTGATTTGTATTTCGAATTTGATTTGACTACATCGTGTATTGCTCGAGTTCTTCTACTCGAATTGCTCGAATTGACTCGATATATATATATATATATATATATATATATATATATATATATATATATATATATATATATATATATATATATATATATATATATATACTAGATGTAACTCCGTCTTGCGATGCAAGACGGGCCCAGTTCATTTAATAATTGTGCTCTACTGGCGTGAGTTTCATTTATACATCAAAACATTTGTTAAAGTAACTCTAAAGTTCTCTTCACCTGAGATGATTCGAAAATGTCATTCTCCAAACCACCCCATCGTCATCATCAAAATTTGCAATTTTTGCTCCTGAATCTTGCACTCCACATTGGTCGGTAAAAGAAAAAACTAAAGCAAAGAAAGAGGAAATTCATCAAACCTATAACTCGTAAATTAGAACAAGACATTAAATAATGAAGAATGGGCATACGACAGTGCGGAAAACTGAAAGGTGAGCACAGTAACTTAATGGTATGACCAACAATCTCCAGATTTCCATTCAGACTTTGTGCAGCCGTTGTGTGTTCAATTTGTTCAAACTGCAATGAGCCGTTGCGTGTTCAATTTGTACAAACTGCAATTATGGAAACAAATAAATAATGTAACCAAGAGAAGGTTCTGGAAGCATAAAATGTTACATGTACAACGCAGGAGAAACAGACTTGAACTAATCCGATACTTTTGCATTGTCTAGTCTCTAGATCTATAGGAAGTTGAATAAACTCAACTGGTCTAAATGCTTAAAAAATCTAGAAAAAATGTAGAAATCAACATCTGAATTAGATGAAAATTTACTAAAAAACTAAAATAACATCTATGCTTTATTGTGCCTAGAGCAGCATACCTGTCTTAGTTGCACTTCCGTCATGTTTAAATGTAAATTGCCGACATAGAGCTTCCTCCCAGTTGCACCATATGATCCAGGAACTCCTGAACCAACAGCAGTACCTCGTTTTCTTTAGTGTGCTCTCTTAACATCATATTGGTCTCCTTTAGTTACAACAAGAACATCATTGTCATTGGCCCTCGCATCAAGACAAGCAATAACCTGAACCACAGTAGAGAAAAATGTTAATCATCGATGCAATATGGATAGAGAAAGGTAGCTATTATAAGTTGGATCACTCATATCAAACGGACAACAACTTTGCCAAATTAGGTAGTCGATTACTCAATCAATATAGTACAATGTGTGCCTACTATATAGTACATAATGTTCCGGGTGATCGATCATAGCTAGGATTTTTACCACTGACGTTTAATATTGTTATGAATATTGAAACTCTAAACGAACAAAATCAGTTTTGCAAAATATATAATAAAACCATTTATCAAGCATACTTGAACATTCAGGAACTATTAGTCTTAACATAAAATAGTTCAAGTTGCGAATCCAAGTCATAATGCAACATGGTTGTTATTTTACGACTGACCCTACTACTTACCCTCTTCGCAAGCTTAGAGGTGTTCCCTTGCACTGGCATCTGTTTTCACATTAAGACATCAAACTATTAGATATAAGTTTAGTTGATGGAAAATAAACCTTAGTGAGAGATTATCAAGTCAGCATATATGAACTCAATCTAATAGCCTTCGTACATTTACAATAAAGGAGTGCGAGCAATCGCATACAAGAAGGAAGGGAAATCAATCACCTGTGGATCGGAGACGTTCAGAAACACGGGCGATGTAGTGTGAAAAACAGCTTCACACCCGTGACTACGGAATCGAAGAATCCTTGCTCGGCGAAATTGGCTTCGAACAATTGTAATATTTCCTCGGCTCCTTCGAGTACATATGGTGTTGTACCCTTCTGGGATCACCTGAATCGAACAAATAAACCCTAAAATCTGCGATTAGAAATAAAATTTTACTGTGATTAATTAGAACAAAATTGATTAGATGGCAAGAGTGTACTGACTGAGGTTCGAACGGTACCTTTGACCGTGTAACCACGCTGAAGAAAAAGCCTGAGGAGGCGCGACGCTATGTATCCCGATGCCCCCGTCACGCACACCGCCGATGCCTTTGAGCTCGCAGAAAGGAGGTAGGAGCTAATAGATCTAGATCTGTTTTTTTAAGTAACAAATATTAAATTATTTAAGAAAATAAGAATTAACATATAGATACAATATAGGTAAGAAAAATTTAGAAAATGACAAAATTCAAGTAAATTGTCAAAAAAACGACAATATAAAATTCAAGTAATTATAACATTTTATTCTAGATATGTTTGTTTTCTGTCTAACTCAAATACTGGCACATATCATCAGGCAACTGCATCGAGTAAATCTAATCATTCTTGAGGGAACACCAAAACCAAAACCAAATCTGTTCCTCAAAGACCCAGAGATTACATAAGTGCCTGTAATATAATATGTATTAAATGTATAGAGATAACAAATAACTCTAAATAGTCTGGTGCTATTGGAAATATTCACAAAAGTTGAAGGGTGTGGTTTTTGAAATTTCAAAGTTAGGTGAGTTGTTTTTGAAAATATTCGAAACCTCGGGCAGATTTTGTAATAAAAACAAGTTGTAACATGATTTGTGGTTTGTTACAGGGTTTGTGAGGATCTTACACAAAAATCTGACCATATGATCTCTATTGTAGCCCTCGACGGAGCTGGGATCAGGGTCGTTTGTCGCATATCAAGTCGTGTAATGGTTGATTCCCAGAAAGTAAGAGGATCCCTTTCAGCAATTTCGATGCTTCTTTCGTTAACGGAGTAATATGACCTTTAGCATAAACAAACATGTTCTCCGGGTACATACCGTTTAGTATAGGCTCCAAGAACCTGAAATCCGAGATCAAGATTTATAGTAACAATTATCTAATTAGAAAAAAAACATACACATTTAATTATCATCCCAACATGAAATCGAAGGCTTTTCGAGCAGCTAGTCGACCTTCCACCGTCTCAAGAATCTAAAGAACGCACAGTCTTAATTTCTATCCCCGTACAATTAAGAGACATGAGAAGTTGGTGAATTTGCTGTAAAGATATAAGGCGAAAAAAGGAGATCAAAAATTTAATTCACATATAGATAAAGATACATGAAAATCACTCAATATATAAAGATATTAACATCAATAAATCGAAACTACAACTTACAATACATAAACACAAAAGCAGAACATGGGCTCCAAAATACAACTTACAATACATACACACAAAAGCAGAACATGGGCACACAAAATAGAATACAAAATAATTGCACGTGTATAACATATAAAAAGTTTCATTTTTGATAAGAACCTGTTTGTGGCTGACCTGGACGATGGTGCAGGTGCCGTCGGGGCAAAACTCAGTTTCCTTATGTTCTTCTCCAGGAACTGGATGTACCACTTAAGGAACTTCTCCCTTTTCTCGGCGTCGGCGAAGGTATTGCTGTACAGGTCCTTGTCTTTGATCTCTCCGAAGACGTTGTAGCAGATGGGGAGGCCTTCCTTGTCGGCCTCGTGCATGGACACCGCCTTCTCGAGGCCTTGTACGATTTTTGCCTCGCCGTCCTCCTCCAGAAGAGCTCCTCGATCTTGAACTCTCCGTCACAATTGAGATTGAACCCTAAATTAAAATTCAAAATCGTGAACAACAATTAAACTCAAGACAACCAAAAAATCAATGGAATTTGATGTGAATGATTCTAAAAAATATGTGATTGTACCTTAATAAAAAGACGAATCGGAAATCGCAAGCAACGCAGAGAAGAAAAAGGCGAGATGTAGATCTGGTTTTTTGGGCTGAGAAGATAATTGGGCTGAGAAGATAATGTAATAATTAATTATATTATTGTATGTATATTGTAAGTATAATGTATGTATATTGTAAGTATATATAAGAGACGTGGCTCATTCTTTGCAAAAATGTGATCTTTCTATATAGGTAATGATATATATATATACATATAAAATATTTAATTAAAAAAAATTATATGTTCACGAGCCACTTGATTCTTCGAGATTGGTGCTCGAGCTCAGCTCGCTCCGCTCGAGTTTAATCGAACTCGATTCGAGCGTTGACTTGAGCAGCTCGAGAACTGCTCGGTTCGTTTACAACTTTAAGATGAAGTGAAGTGAATTGAATCGATACTAAATAAAACTAAAATTAAATCTAAAAGAACTGGTTCTAACTTTATGAAAATATTTCATTACAAAAACATATTATAACAATATCAATTAAACATACAACTTCAAATCAACAAGAAAATGATACATACTACTCCATAATATGATTACAAAAGCTCTTATTTTACCTCACTCAGCTGCAGTTGGAACATCAACGGGGCTCTTCTCCTGCAGGGACTTGGCCTCTTCAATCTGCTTCACGATACCGGCTTTCTTCTCGAGAAGGGCTTCGATTTTACTGTTGATTTTCTCCAGCTTTGTGTTGAGCTGGTTGAGATCAGTGCACTTCTCATCCTTGTTTTTCTTGTCCTTCTTGGGCTTCTTCTTCTTCTCTTTGTCTTTTCCCTCTTCGGTTTCTTCTTCTTCTTCTTCGGCGCCCTTGTCTTTATTTTTCTTTTCTTTATCCTTCTTATCTTTCTTCTCCTTTTTAGGTTTCTCCTCCTCTTCTTCGTCCTCCTTTTTCTCCTTCTTCTCCTTCTTCTTCTTCTTCTCGTCTTTTTCTTCTTCTTTTGCTACCACCGACTTGGTTTCCATTTTCACTTCTTCGGCCTTTTCAACTTCGCTTTCATGATGCTTGTTGGTTGAGTCTTCCATCGCTGCACAGAAAAGGTGAGACGTAAATGAAAGCTATATAAGAAATAAATTATAATAAACAAGTCGAGCAGCTCATGGATTTCGCTAGTAATCAATTAAAATAACATCAAGTTTGTACAAAAACTCATCCAAACAAGAACAAGTGGGATAGAGAAAGATTAAGAAAACAAGGGAATAAGAAAATAATAATCTAAGATGATTGATACCTCCTCTGATTCTCTTTGGATATTGCAAATAAGAGATTATGATCCTTTGATCGATCTGTTAATTGTAGAATGATAAAAAAAGAGAAATGAAGCAATTCATTTATAGAGTTTGTTGGGGTCGTGAGAATCAGAGTTATCCGTGTGGATGACGCTGAGTCGCTAACACGGGGCGACACGGTGTTGCGGTGTGGGCCCCACATACAATTGTCGGTTGTCTTCTTGCCGACTATTTTTAATTCATTCAATTTTCTTTTTTTGATAAATGTCATGGATGGGTGGGACAAGTGGGACAAGTTTATCTATGCAATGATCATGTATATTTTGGTATGAAAATTTAAAAATAATAATTATATTTTTATTTATTTTTAATCAAATGAAAAATAACTATATATTAATGAATAAATAAAATAAGTAATTGTAAGTAAAGTGTAAAAAAATAGTTGAAAAAGTAAATTTAAATTATTTTAAAATAAAAAAATTAAAGATGTTTAATTTATTTTTTGTAGGGGTTATTGATTAGAGACTTTTGGTATGAAAATTTAAAAATAATAATTATATTTTTTTTCATTTTTAAACAAATGAAAAATAAAAATATATTTATAAATTAATAAAATAAGTAATTGTAAGTAAAGTGTAAAAAATAGTTAAAAAAGTAAATTTAAATTATTTTAAAACTAAAAAATTAAAAATATTTAATTTATTTTTTTGTAGGAATTATTGATTTGAGGTGCATAAAAATAGAAAAAAAAATGAACATTCATACTTATATCATCTTCAATTGTATACCTAAACATAAAGTACAATTTAATTACATATCAACAGAACATTATAATTATCAATTTGTACTTCAATATTCCAATGGGTTGAGGTACAATTTTTTTTATACTTGTGGGACCCACAATGTAAGACTCAAACCAATTTGTACCTAGTATCAAATATTTGATACTCAAAATTTCTCTCTTCAAATTGTACCTACCTTCCTAATGGTGTACTAGGTACAATTCTATGTCAAGTAGGATTTATACCTACTATTAGGATTAGGGGTGGGCGTTTGAGCCCGAAAAAAACTCATCACGGGCTGAGCCCAAAATTTTTTGGGACCGGCCCGCTAGGGCCCGAACCGAAAAATAAAAAAACGAGTCGGGCCAGGGCCCAAAAAATAATTTTTTAGTTTTTATATAATTTTTTTAATAAATATTATATATTATGATATAATTTTTAATATTTTAATTAATAATTTAACCTTAAAATTTTAAATTATAAATATAAGTATACAATAGTATTATTTAAAATTCAAAATTTTATTTTTTTATAAAAAAAATAAATAAATAAATATTTTTTATAATTAAAAACAATTTTTTAAAATTAAAAAATTGGGCTCGAAAAGCTCGAAAACCCGGCTCGGATCGTCGGGCTCGGTCTCAAGCCGGACTTTAATTTCAAAAAGCCCAGACCTGCCCGGACCGACAAAAACGTGTTTTGCGCCGGACCCTAGAAATTTTGGGACCGCCCGGTCCGCGCCAGCCCTAATTAAAATGCTCTAATAAAGTAACATATCTCAAACTTTAAAAAAAAATTTAAAAATGCAAATTAATTAATTAATTTAATTGCAAGTTTAGAATTTAGTACTGCTCCAACAAAACTTTAGAGCTGTTTTGATAACAGCTGGAAAGTGGCTACTTGATTCTACCGACGTGCTCGATAACAGCCCCCACCCTCAAGTTGTGGATCAATAATTTGTTTACATAAAATGAAATAATCAATTGCAAAAAATAAAAATAAAAAAATTGATTATTTTGGGAATTGAATTAAACATCCAAATTATAATTTGCATTTTAAATATTACACTCCTCGTTCTGGGCTGCCTGAATACAATCCTTATTGGGCCAGCCCACATAAATCCATGCCAAGAATGGGCTTCGGATCTGTGCTTTAGTCCATGTGCTTGGACAATCCTGAGCCCATTCGGCCAGTCTTCAAACTGGGTCTGGGTATGGGTAATCCGGAGCCAATTCGGCCCGTTTTTTTAGAGAGCAAATCGTCCATTTTTTTTAGAGCCAATTTGATTGAAAAAAACTTTCACAAATAAAAATAAACATGAATTTAAACATTTTAAAATTTATTCGATAAATAAAACAAATCTTGAAATTCAAAATTTTCGGGTCGGACTTGCGGGCTTGAGGCCCGCCCACACCCAAGTATATACGACTACGAGAGATAATATAATTTACGAGAGATTTTATTTCCTAAAGAAAAGGAACAAAAAGAGGAAATTGTTAATTATAGAAGAAAGAAAAACAGCTTCAATTTTCTATCTCTCTCAAAATTATTTAATTCAACACCAGAGAGAGATCCACAGAGAGAGATCTTAATTTGTTGATTAAGGTCTCTCAAAAATCAAAATCCCATTCTAATAATTTATCCAAGATGAATGACCTTTTCTCGGTACGTATTTTTTGTTTAATTTCTTGATTTTATTGCATGCACATCCATGTTTTTTTCGCACCTGAAAATTACAAAAATCAAAGGCACAAAATATTCTGAAAAATAAAATATTTGAAATCTTTGGAGAGATTTTTGCATGGAGGTTGAAAGTCGTAGGCAGTAAATAAACGCAGTGAAATGCGCTGCCTAGACAAGGCAGTGTTCTGCGGCAGAACAGCGTATGCCGCAGCACGATGCCTTGTACAGAAAAATCGTTCGTTTTACGTGATTTACTTGATTTAAGTATTTTATCCAGATTAATCAGATTGTTTAAGTGATAAAATTATATATGATATATGTATATGAATAGCAACGGAATTACTAAAAATAAATCACTTCGAACGAACACACACACACGTACGAAAAAAGTAAAGAACACGAATTTAAATCTTTGTATGTGTATTTAAATTATACACATACGAAACGGCCTTACGGCCAGAAACTTTATTAAAGAAACGAGTCTTTACAAAAGGAATACTCTTGGATTTACAAATGATTTTACCTAAGGCTATACACATGTATGCCTCGGTGTTTATCGTATCCGAAGAGTATGAACAATCAACAACAAATGAAACCTAGCTACTGGATAACACCTATTCTAAAGTCACGATCATCAGCACTACAAAAGAACTCTCCTAGAGATGAGAGAACATATGGCTCGACGAACTTCACAAGTGAAGTCGCGGCACTAAAGGCGTGATGATCGATCCTTGATGGAAATGTGTTTCTGAGGTGTTGTCTTGTGCTTAAGATTGTTGAGGAATGCAGCTGTAGACGTCCTCTATTTATAGGTGAGAGTCTTCAACTAATTCCCTTGAAAAGCTAGGTCAACAATCGGTTGAGAGATTTCAGGGCAGGCTGCTTTGACTGCTGCCGCAGGATGCCTTCTGAAGTTCTTCTGGAATTCACTGCCACACTGCACTGCCTTCCATACTATCTGGACTTCAGCATTCCCTTGCCCTTATATCATGCTTCTCTTGATTCTCTGAACTCAACCTCTTGTCCAAGCCTTGCACTGCTTGCGGCATAACACTGCCTGGCTGTGCTGCGGCAGAAACCTTCTATGTTGATTGTTTTTCAAGCACGTTCCAACTAAAGAACTATGCTAAATCAAATCACCAATATGACAAGTGATTACAACAGTTTAAATTGTGAAGAAAGAAGAAAACAAATAAATATGTTAGCAAAACAACTTCTGCCTAGGTACATTTAAGGCATTGTAATGCCCAAACATATTTATCCTTACAAACTCCCCCTTTTTATCTTTCTTCACAAAACCATGAGGCAGCAGCGCAATGAGCACTCCCCCTCAATGAAATACATCTGACTTAGAAGTATATGACATTTATCTTGACAAACAACTAAGGCAATAAAACTCCCCCTTAGTTGATACTTCCTAAGTAGAACAAAACAATTTATTGGATACCTAACTAATAGAACAGAAACAAGTTAAACTAAGTAAGCCTCTAAATAACACACCAATTTTTTTATAAAGGAAATGATTACTAAAAATTGAAATTGTTCAAATCAAATAAAAACTTAAACAAATTGTTCAAACACAAATAAGCAGAAATGTAAAAAGTGTTCAGAGCAAATAAAAATTAAACATCAAAAGAAGAAATGATATTTCTTCGGGTCTTGAGAACTGCAGTCCTTCAGGTTCTTCAATCATCGTGCTCAGGGGACGATCCACGCTCTTCTCCATCAATCTCTGCTGCAGTGTCTGCGGCAGCCTTCTCTACTGCGGCAGCTTCCTTCTCTGCAGTAGCTTCTTCAGCATCAGCTTCCGTGATATCCTCATCAATGCGTTTCTTCAACTTCCTCAGAATTGTGCTCCTTGCCGTTTTGCGCGCAGCTGCTGGTACTCCCCCTTTTTGTGAAGGAAATCCCTCATCTTCAAGAAAATGAGAAATTTCATCCACAATGGCTTCGGCCATGAATTCCTTCATGATCACCAGATGATGTTCAGCACATAGCTCTGCAAATGCTTGGGCACGAGCATGAATATTCGGCAGTGCAGAGGAGCTGGAGGCATCAGCCTGCTTCTTGTGAACCTTCTTTGGGGGTGGAGTTGGTGGCACTGCGGCAGAGGCATGCAGACCAGTCCATGGCAAGTCATTGTTCTCACGAACATACAACTTGTAAGCACTTGGGGCTGCAATCAG
Source organism: Euphrasia confusa (assembly GCA_954870475.1). Classification (NCBI taxonomy): domain Eukaryota; kingdom Viridiplantae; phylum Streptophyta; class Magnoliopsida; order Lamiales; family Orobanchaceae; genus Euphrasia; species Euphrasia confusa. The sequence goes on along the minus strand of OX940955.1, from coordinate 3,916,698 downwards.
TTGATCAGCACTATTGTACGAGAGCCCTTGGTTCTTCAACATCTCCCAGATCAAGGAGGGAAATGCAAGGCTCTGCGTCTGAGAAATGTTCTCTGCCTGGGACTCGATTTTTTCAAAAATGAGTTCTCCCAAATTCACTTGCCTACCTGCACCAAGGTGAAACAAGACTTCCCCCATTTGGGTATGCACATAATGCACATTGGATGTGGGAATCCAGTTGTGCCTAGCAATGGTAAACAGAAAATAGTAAAATGAAGTAAGTTTGGAGGCAGGAATATTGTTGGCTGCATCAGGAGGTGATCGAGTCAATCTGTGAGACACTGCGGCAATAGTGGGTTCAGCAACTGCGGCAGGATACTCGATATCAGCACGCTCCAAGAAGGCATTAATGGCAGCAGGGGTGAAGTTAAAGATCCTTTCCCGGAGATACACCTTGCCATAGCCACGGGAGCCATCATCTCCAAAACATGGGCGCAAGTTTGCATAGAAATCGCGCACTAAATCCTCGCAGTAGGGTGCGGCGTAGGTGACTGCCTTAACCAACTTCATCTTTTTCAAGAATTTGTCAACTTTGTGTTTGGCACAAATTGACAAATCGACATTGCGGTCTGGGAGAAGAGACTTGTTGGAGTAAAATTGTGGTCCAATCACAGAGCGACGTTCTGACCAGAACCTCTTCGAGTAACCCTTTCCGGGTTTCATGTCAGAATCAGAGTCCTCCTTCGGAGCATCAACTTTCGGTGCCTTGCCCTTCTTCGTAGCAGGTATGACTGCGGCATCACCACTTTGAGAGCTGTCGGGTTTGGATGCGGCAGCTTTCTCCTTCCCTTTTCGGGATTTCTTGACAGTGGCAGTCTCCAAATCAATTGGATTTTCCTTTGAGGTTGGTGGCACTTCAGGGCCTTTGCCTTTGGCATAGGCAGTGGTAGATCGAGTTGATGGACGGCGAGAAGTAATGGGCACTTGCTCAGGCTTGCGCTTCCTCGAAAAAAGTTCACTCAGTGGTGGATCAGACTCTGTCTCAGATCCTGCGGCATCATGATGCTGCTGACTTGAGTGGCCAGAATCCTCCGCATCAGAGGGTGGATTTGCAGAAGGATAAGGAGTCGGTTTGCGATCCTTGGTCTTTTTCTGAGATGGGTAGTTCTCGTATAGCTCGGCGTAATCAAAATCATCATCATCGTCCCTCCTGTCGTAAGGCACGTCTTTGCCTTGCTGCTGCACTTCAGGGTCTGCCTGTGGAAAGGCAGAGGATGCGGCAGTGACAGAAGGTTCAGGAGTGTAAAGACCCTTAAAATCAGAAGTGTTGAGGGATCTTTCATTCTGGGCAGCCTCGTATGCAAGCACATCATCAACTCCTGAAATGACCACCGGTGATCGCGGAGTTTGGGATGGCTCAGAATGGCTGAAACCAGGGAGTATGATCTGTAGGGGAATAGGCTCATCCTCTGCGGCAAGTCCTTCTTCTGCGGCAGTTTCTCCCCCTGCATCATGATCCGGGGAGATGTTCATGGGAGAAGCCTTACCTGGTCCTTCACCGACATCGATCGGCGGCGATTCTGGAGAGAGGGATGGCTGTTGCGACGCGGCGGCAGTGGCGGCGGCGGCGTTGAGAGCCTTGAGGCGGTTGATGGCATCTATCGATTCACCTTCATTAAGGTCATCCATCGTTGCGTTGGGGCGAACCTCCCTGACCAGCTCCAAAAATCGAGGGTCCTCGAAGTAGCGGGCGAACGGATTTGGGATTGGAGATGCGCCAGCCATTGAATTTTGAGTTCGTGAGGAGAAAAAGAAATTAGGGTTCAAGGATAAAAACAGAGCACAACCACAATCGACGCAAGAGATGGGTAATTTATATTGTGCGTTCGATAGAAAAATCTAGGGTTGAAGAATTTCAGAAAAATCAAACTCTTGATCGGATTTGGATAGAGAGAATTAGAGTTTGAGAAGGATTAGGGCTTTTGAATTTCATTAAATATTAAAAATAAAATTTGAGAGAGTTTTATGTCAAGTGAAAAACGTATGGCAGTTGATGGGATGGGCAACGGTTACTTTTCTGAAGTTGAACCGTCGCCTGCCGCACACTCGAGTGCTACCCAACGGTCAAGTGGGGCATTGCTCTGCGGCAGGTCGTTGCCAGAAAATGAAACACAAAAATCCCTTTTTTTTTTTTTTTTTAATATATTCTTTTTCTGTTTTTAATATTCTCTTTTTCTGTTTTTAGAATATTTTCTTTTTCTATTTTTCATATGTATTTTTTTTTTTTTTTTTAATAAAAGAAGTAAAATATTTTTGTGGTGTGAAACATCAAAGCTTACAAAGCAAAATTAGGAAAAGAGTAACAACTATCTAATCCTAATGGAACATCATGCTGCATCATAAGTACTTAGACTCTACTTGGGCATAATGCCATGTCAAAAATGAAATTATTAAATACTTAGTTCACCTAGTACATAGTATCTCAACCCATTGAGTATTAATTACATGTATATGGGTTTGACCATGTTGCCTAAAGTGGTTTGGGTATTTTCTCTTCCTTCGGAAAATTTTAATCTCATAAGTTGACTAAGGCAGAATGTTGTGGCAGAGGTTCAGTAGGCATGACAATGCGGCAGCATGATGCAAATCAGCATCTAAGGCATGGTGCACATGCACAAAGAATTTCTTAGAGCAATGAACCGTTCTGAGTCCAATGGCTTGGTGAAGATGTCAGCTATTTGCTTCTCTGTTGGGATGTGATCAATCCTTAAAAGGCGTTTTTCCACCAAGTCTCGTATGAAATGATGCCTTATGCTGATGTGTTTGGTTCTTGAGTGCTGCACTGGATTATGACTGATGTTTATGGCACTCGTATTGTCGCAGTAGAGTGTAAGAACATTGCTATCCAGGTGGTAGTCATCAAGCATGTGCTTCAACCAAATCAGTTGGGTACAGCAACTCCCTGCGGCAATATATTCTGATTCGGCAGTGGATAGAGAAATGCAGTTTTGCTTGCGGCTATGCCATGAAATGATGTTGTTTCCAAGAAAGCAACATCCTCCGCTTGTACTCTTGCGTTCCTCCGTGTCTCCTGCCCAGTCGGCATCTGAAAATCCGACTAAATCGGTGGTGGTATCTTTGGTATACCATATGCCTAACTCAACTGATGCGGCAACGTAGCGTATGATGCGTTTGACTGCCTTCAAGTGTTCTTCCCTTGGATCAGCTTGAAACCTGGCACATACACAAACGCTATACATGATATCTGGTCTAGTTGCCGTAAGATAAAGCAAACTCCCTATCATGGATCGGTAGAGTGTCTGATCCACTGCGGCAGTGTCAGTGCCTCGGGAGATTTTGTCCGTTGAGCCCATAGGTGTTTTCATGGGCTTGGATCCTTCAAGTTGGAATCTTTTGATGAGATTCTTAGCGTATGAAGCTTGTGAGATAAACGTCCTAGTTGATGATTGCTTGATATGGAGCCCTAAAAAATGAGTTAGTTCTCCTACCATGCTCATCTCAAATTTTGATGCCATGGCAGAGGTGAATTCCTTAAGCATGTTCTCACATGTGGATCCAAAAACAATATCATCAACATAAATTTGTGCAATTAAAATATTGGAAGAATTGAATTTAACAAACAGTGTTTTGTCGGCAGTGCCTCGAGTGAATCCGAAACTGAGTAGAAAATCAGTTAGGCAGCCATACCAAGTTCTAGGAGCTTGTTTTAGGCCGTACAATGCCTTGTGTAGTTGATACACATAGTCAGGATGTTTCGGATCTTCGAAGCCCTTGGGTTGTGCAACATATGCCTCCTCTTCAAGTATGCCGTTGAGAAAGGCTGCCTTCACGTCCATTTGATGTAAGGTGATGTTGAGGTGGCATGCAATAGCAATAAGTAAACGTATGGACTCCATGCGGGCTACGGGAGCAAAAGTTTCGTCGAAGTCGATGCCTTCAACTTGCGTATAGCCTTGCGCCACTAGTCTTGCCTTGTTGCGCACAACCTGCCCGTGCTCATTCGATTTATTCTTAAATATCCACTTTGTCCCGATGATATTTTTGTTTTGGGGACGAGGAATGAGCTTCCAAACTTTGTTTCTTTCAAACTCGTTCATCTCTTCTTGCATTGCCATAAACCAGAATTCATCGGCCAATGCTTCTTTGGCATTCTTCGGTTCGATCGTTGAGAGATACGAGGTAATGCCTATTTCAACGCATGTGGCAGACATGCTTATGTTCTTGGTCATGTTGCGGTAGTTAATATACGGATGAACTCTCATGCGTCTGGCCAACATTTGACTCGAAGGGTGGTTTCGGACAACATGCCTTGGGGGATCCCTTCGTCGTTGGTTTGAATCCTCTTCACCATCAGATGAATCTGATTGATGTGGGGTGCCATCATCGTTTGATTGCTCAGGAGATGCTGTTGAAGGTTGGGCATCATCATTCGAGCCAGTAGGTGCGGCAGTAGGCTGCGTAGGTGTGATACTGCCTTCAACTTCTGCTACTGCGGCAGGCTCGAGCAAACCTTTCACATCTTCTTCTTTAGGTTTCCTGAGTCGACTAAGATCATCAAAATCAACATTCACAGATTCAATGATGGTTCTAGTTTGTATGATAAAAATACGATAGGCATGACTATTCCTAGAGTATCCAACAAATAATCCTTTAAGCGATTTTGGATCTAGTTTAGACCTAGGTTCCCTATCATTCAGAACATAACAAACAGAGCCAAACACATGAAAGTATTTCAAATTAGGCTTCCTATTGTTCAAAATTTCATAGGCCGTTTTTGTTGTTCCTGAACGTATGCTGATGCGGTTCAGGATATGGCATGCGGCATTGAATGCTTCTGCCCAAAATTGCTTGCTTAGGCCCTTGGCGATCATCATTGTACACGCCATTTCCTTGAGGGTTCGGTTCTTCCTTTCAGCCACGCCGTTTTGTTGTGGTGTTATGGGGGCAGAAAACTCTTGGGCAATGCCATGCGTATCACAAAATCGAGAAAGCCGTTGGTTTTCAAACTCGGTGCCATGGTCACTTCTTATTCTCTTTACTGAGGCTTCATGGTTGGTCTTTATCCACCTGATTAGCTTGGACACCTCATCAAATGTCTCACTCTTGTCTTGGAGAAAACGCACCCAAGTGTATCTTGAGAAATCATCTACTACGACAAGTACGTAGCGTTTTCCAGAGTGGCTTCTCGTCTCGATTGGTCCCATTAAATCCATGTGGAGGAGATCAAAGCATTTGGTTTGCTTTTGATACAGTTCTGCCTTGGAGTTGGCAGGTCCTGCGGCAGAGGCATCAGACTGTCCTGCGGCAGGTATTGCTGGATGACTTGTACGAGTCATTTTTCCTTGTTTGCAATGTCCACATGTAGTCTTCTGGATTTTTGGGAGAGCTGGAAGTCCACGAACAGCATTTAGCTTGATTAGACGCTCTAAATTCCCAAGACTTGTGTGTCCAAGTTTTTGATGCCATAGGTCAATGTCATCTTTGACTTGTGCAGTGAGGCATGTTTCTCCAATGGAGTAGCAGTTGTTTGCCTTGGACCGCTCCCCCTGAATGAGTGGGTTCCCTGCACTATCAAACACTTCATACATTTGGTGAGTAAACTTTACATTCATGCCTTCATCGCATAGTTGACTTATGCTTATGAGATTCGTGATGAGGCCTTCAACATGAAGCACTTGTTGTAGCTTCGGCAGCCCTTTCACATTTAATGTGCCTCGACCAATTATTGAACCACTGGAACCTCCTCCAAAAGTGACCTCTCCTCCATGAAAAGATTTGTAGTTGATGAGGTGATCACTATTTCCGGTCATGTGCCGCGAGCATCCACTATCGAAGTACCATTTATCATCCTTGGTAGCTTTGAGGGCAGTGAAAATGACATTGCATGTTTCAGCATTTTGGATGGCATTGGATGCGGCAGAAGACTCATTTGAGGGACCTGTAAAACCATGATTAGTGGAGGATTTAGTTTTGGGCACCCATTTGCGTATAATTGTTGCCTTCTTTTTGAAAAAGTGTCGTGAAGACAGAGAATGCGAGAAATATTTGGGATGCCGTGGTCCAGTGTTGGAGTGAAAGTAATGTCCTCTTGCTTGATCCTCTTCGCGTCTCCAACAAAAAGGTCGAATATGACCAGGTACAAGGCAGTAGTGGCACACATATCGTCTCTTCGATTTAAAATGTTGCTTAGGCAGGGGCTTCCTTGTCTTCATCCTGCCTGATGGTGCCTGCCTTTGCTTTGACCTTCTGCGGCAGTCTCTTGCTGGAGCAGTGGCCTTCCCTTTGGTTTGTTCATCCCTATTTGGAGTTGAGGATTGTGCGGCAGTTGTTGAATCGTCATTTGATGCCTTTACAAATGCCATGTCCATTGAGTTTTTCTTTGGAAAAACGGCATCTACAACTTTTTGATGTCCGAGGCCTTCCCGTTCAACATGTGAAATACTCATTATTGCATCTAATTTTGTTGTTGCCGTGTTCAGTTTTACAAAAGTATTGTTTGCAACTTCGAGTTTTTCATTTACACGATTAAAATCAATTTTTAGTTTTTCGGCCTCTAAATCTTTTCTAGTGAGCTGGACATCTAGCTTCTTCAATCGTTCTTCAAAGGTGTTCTTTTCTACGAGCATTTGTTCAATTGCCATGGCCTGCTTCTTCACTTCTTCTTCATATCCGGCTTTGGTTGATGTAAGCATCTTCATCATCTTGGTCTGCCGGGCAAATTTCATGCGTAGCTCATCGAAACTTTCTTTGAGCTCGATGAAAATATCAATGGGAATGGTCTCCTCTTCGGATTCATAGCCATTGACTGAGGCAGTGAGGCACAGGCAGGTCTCTGCGGCAGGGCTTTCTGTCGTTTCTGCGGCAGAGGCAAAGAATACAACATGCCGTCGTGTATTCACATTGGATGGACTGTCATCTTCATTGTCAGATAGGGTTGTGCCTTCGAGTTGAGCAGTAAGCGCAGTGGTTGAGTCTTCAAGGCAACATTGTTCCATATCTCCTTGCGCAACCATGGAATTCAAAATTCCAATGCCTCGATCTTTTGAAGGGCATTCGGTTGAGAAGTGTCCAATCCCTTGACATACGTGGCACTTGATCCTCGACCAGTCCTTTGAATTTGGACTTGAACTTGAGGTGGATCCCGTGCTTGGTTGGCGGATCACAAGTCGTCGATCTTGAGTTTGTGGTGACCTTGCCGGGAACTTCCTTCGTCGGGGATCGTACGGCTTCTTCAGCGAGCGAACAAGTACAGCATCCATTTTCCGGGCGAGAAACGCAAACTGGTCATCGCCACCATCAGATCCAAGTAGCTCGTAGATCTCTTCATCGGTCAAGTCATTGGTAGAGGTGGGGCTGCTGCCTTGAGAACTATTGCCTTGTTCTCTGCCGTCGGGCTCTGCCACGGTGTAGGCAATGTTCCTCTCGTCGCTTCGTGGACGTGGTTTCCCGTGAGTTTCACGATCTTCATGGTTCAGTTCATAGTTCTTGAAGATCGCCATTAATGAAACAAAATCTTCTTCAGACATTTCGCTGTCTTCTATGGCAGTGACCTTCGGCAGGAACTTTTTACTCATCGATCGCATTATCTTACTACACACTGCCGGGTTGCTAATGGGTGAACCAAGGTCAGCACATTCAGTAACAATGGACATTAATTCTCCAAAGTACTGAAGGCACGTCTCGTCCTCGTTCATATGCAAGTTCTCGAAACGAGACATAAGCATACGGACCTTGGTTTTCTTCACTGTGTTGTTACCTTCACAATGAAGAGCCAGCAAATCCCACACTTGTTTGGCAGTAGTACATTGTTTGACAATTCTGTACATATTGCAATCGATGGATTCAAGGATGGCACACCTTGCCCTATCGTTGGCAGTAGCTGCGGCAGTCTCTTCGATAGACCACTTCTCCGGAGCTTTTTCAAGCTTGCCGCCTTCAGGGATTTCCTCCTGAGGTGGTTTCCATCCTCGAAGTACGGATAGCCACGCACTGCGATCAATTGATTTGATCCTTGCTTCAATGCGGGTTTTCCAAAATCCATAATTACTACCGTCAAGAACAACCGGTGTTCGTACGATGTAAGATGGATCTGCCATTGTAAGTGTGCGTGATCAGACGGACCTTAAACACTAAGTAAGTCTAGTGCCCGCTCTGATACCACTTGAAAGTCGTAGGCAGTAAATAAACGCAGTGAAATGCGCTGCCTAGACAAGGCAGTGTTCTGCGGCAGAACAGCGTATGCCGCAGCACGATGCCTTGTACAGAAAAATCGTTCGTTTTACGTGATTTACTTGATTTAAGTATTTTATCCAGATTAATCAGATTGTTTAAGTGATAAAATTATATATGATATATGTATATGAATAGCAGCGGAATTACTAAAAATAAATCACTTCGAACGAACACACACACACGTACGAAAAAAGTAAAGAACACGAATTTAAATCTTTGTATGTGTATTTAAATTATACACATACGAAACGGCCTTACGGCCAGAAACTTTATTAAAGAAACGAGTCTTTACAAAAGGAATACTCTTGGATTTACAAATGATTTTACCTAAGGCTATACACATGTATGCCTCGGTGTTTATCGTATCCGAAGAGTATGAACAATCAACAACAAATGAAACCTAGCTACTGGATAACACCTATTCTAAAGTCACGATCATCAGCACTACAAAAGAACTCTCCTAGAGATGAGAGAACATATGGCTCGACGAACTTCACAAGTGAAGTCGCGGCACTAAAGGCGTGATGATCGATCCTTGATGGAAATGTGTTTCTGAGGTGTTGTCTTGTGCTTAAGATTGTTGAGGAATGCAGCTGTAGACGTCCTCTATTTATAGGTGAGAGTCTTCAACTAATTCCCTTGAAAAGCTAGGTCAACAATCGGTTGAGAGATTTCAGGGCAGGCTGCTTTGACTGCTGCCGCAGGATGCCTTCTGAAGTTCTTCTGGAATTCACTGCCACACTGCACTGCCTTCCATACTATCTGGACTTCAGCATTCCCTTGCCCTTATATCATGCTTCTCTTGATTCTCTGAACTCAACCTCTTGTCCAAGCCTTGCACTGCTTGCGGCATAACACTGCCTGGCTGTGCTGCGGCAGAAACCTTCTATGTTGATTGTTTTTCAAGCACGTTCCAACTAAAGAACTATGCTAAATCAAATCACCAATATGACAAGTGATTACAACAGTTTAAATTGTGAAGAAAGAAGAAAACAAATAAATATGTTAGCAAAACAACTTCTGCCTAGGTACATTTAAGGCATTGTAATGCCCAAACATATTTATCCTTACAGAGGTTGAATGCTCATTAGAAGCCTTATGATCATATTGATGAAGATAAAGGAGGGCAACAATCATCATCAACAATCTACTCGTTCTTCGAATCATGAAAATCGATCGATCATTCCATGCTTTTATCGAGCCCTTTACAACATTATCGTTACTACCTCTGTTCCAACTAATTATGCAATGTTAAACTTTTCACTCTTGTGTGTTCCTTTTCTCTCAGAGTTCATTCGAGATCCGGAGGGATCAAGAAAATGCGGATATCGATCTTGAGGCCGGAAATCAGAGAGCAATGATGAATTCGGGAGAGCTAGGCCTTGAGACATTCTTTTATCAGGTTGAGTTCATTCCTCAGTTGTCTTACTTCTTCTTGAACTAAATCGCGTGACTCGTATCGTATATATTCTGCGTTTCTAGGTTCAAGTGGTTGAGAAAATGTACGAGAAACTCAATGCACACCTGAAAAAACTTCAGGTATACACACATTGTCATGTCCTTTCGATTCTAGGTATATATCGATCATTCATTTCCGATGTATCTTAACGCAGAATGCTCATGAAGAATCGAAGGCTGTTACCAAGGCTCCGGCTATGAAAGGTACATTTGAGTCTCATAAGTAGTTGGTTTTAAGTCAATCTCACTTTTTTTTTTCATACGACGAGAAGAAATCAAGAAACAAATGGAGAAGGACGTTGATGAGGTTGGAAAAATCGCGCGTAGTATCAAATCGAAAATCGAGGAACTCGACAGGGAGGTGAGATGATAAAATACTTTGTTTTACAAAATAAATAAAAGTGACGTTTTGTCGTTTTCTCTGTCCAGAACTTGGCCAACTGTAAGAAGGCAGGATGTGGGAAAGGATCAGGGATAGAAAGATCGAGAACAGCAACGACAATGTAACTACGCGCCCACACTCTCTTCGTCGTTTTTTTTTATAGTACTTTTAAAGGTGAAAAACGGAACATAATTTGCTTTCGTATGCAGGGCTTTGAAGAAGAAGTTCAAAGACAAGATGTCTGAATTTCAGGTATATATATTCGAAGTCTTCTGAACTAATTCTTCACTTTTATGTTTCCTATACTAACAGTAACACTTTTTTTAGACTCTGAGAGAGGATATACACCAAGAGTATCGTGAAGTTGTCGAGAGGCGCGTATTCACAGGTGAGACCGATAACGCTTCCATCGCTTAAAAAAGATTCTGTGTGAAAACGAAAACACATTCATGACGGTTAATTTTTCCTTGTTTTCGTTTCAGTGACCGGAGCTAGAGCGGATGAAGAGGTGCCATCATCTCTGTTTCAAATTTAGAAAATACGAAAAACATGTAATCCGTACTAATTTTCCGTGTTTCGTTTTTGCTTCCCGCTTCACAGACGATTGATAAGTTAATCGAGACTGGGGATAGTGAGCAGATATTTCGAAAAGCAATCCAGGAACAAGGCCGAGGCCAGGTTCGATTCATGTTATCATCGATGTGTACGTACTCTCGACGACTCATTCTGTTACATCCGTTTCGGTTCTTGTTATCATTGCAGGTATTGGACACTCTCGCGGAAATTCAAGAGAGACACGACGCGGTTAGAGATTTAGAGACCAAGCTCCTTGAACTTCAACAGGTGTAGTCAGTAGTATCCATACTTTTTCCTTTTCACAACAGTTTTTTTCATTACACGGCTAATTTTCTTTCGATTTTACAGATATTCTTGGATATGGCGGTGCTGGTAGATGCTCAAGGCGACATGATCAATAACATCGAGTCACAGGTAAACTGAACTTATTTCAAGGCTTTCCTAACTAGAAGAACCTGTTCTTTTGAACTTAATTTCAATCAAGTTCAGTTAAGTTCAAAAGAACAAGTCTGAAGTATGATACTTAACTCCGCCTCTCGGTTATCTTCCTCAGGTTTCAGCAGCTGTGGATCACGTTCACACGGCGACTAAACAACTTCAGAAGGCTAAGAGCTTGAAGAAGAGCTCCAGAAAATGGACGTGCTTTATCATCATAATCCTTCTCGTCATCATCGCCATGATTCTCGTTAGCGTGCTCAAGCCATGGCAGACAAAGAACGGCGCTTAATTACCTCTGTACGATTGAATATTTGCACTATATCTACCGAGCATATTACATTAGTTTAAACTTACTAGAAACAAAAAAAAAAGGCATTGTATATAATCAACGAAACCGTTTTTTGTTGCATAACCTAATCCGACAACGACATCATTCGAACATGGCTCCTGCGAACCCAGAGCTCGTACATGACCATATGGAACGCGTCGTAATCAACCGGCAAATCGTGCCACTGGAAATGCTTCCTCACTCTCATCACATTCCCCTGCATCCTCACATACTCTTCCTCGCTTATCCCTTCAAGTATCCTCTTCAGCATCGGAATATCCCCCGTCGACAAAACCACCGCGAATCTCCTCCAGTCGAGGACGTCCGCGTACGGAAGCTCGTAATGATCCGCCAAAACGACGGGGATGCACCCGTAGTACAACGCGTCTGCGATGCGGGCAGTATTTACCTCGAACCCCTTTGCATGAATGCAGAACTTACTCCCGAGGAGGGCTTCAGAGTACGGAGTGTCGAGGCGGGCCCCGTGGACCGATATGTCCGAGTCGTTCCCCCACGTCTCGACTAGAAACTCGCGCACGCGCGAGTTCATAGCTCCAGCGTAGAAGGCCAGCTGCTTTCTTTCCGACGGGGATCGAGTAGGAGCTTCCCCTTCCCTCGGCCAAATCTGAGGGATAGAAGCGTCTTTATGCGAGACGTATCCGGATAAAAAGTAGCTCGACGAGCAGACGACTTGGATCGCGTTTAGTTTCACCTCGACCGCTTTTGTCATGGCTGTCCGGCCGACGGAGTGGCAGGCCACGTAGAAGTGGTCGGCCCCGCCGGATTGGTTCCAGAAAGGGTGGGCCCGGGCGATGTTGTGAATGTAGTCTTTGACGAAGTCTGGGATTCCGGCGACTCCGACTCGTTTGTCGTGCCTTAAGCTGGCGATCGAGAATGGGAGGTAGAAGAGGTCGGCTGAAGAAGGGGAGGAAGTTAGGAAGGTGGATTTGAAGAGGGATTTCTTGAAGTAGCTTTCGCTCGCGTAGTTTCCGCCTGGAGAGGGGTCAACGGGGAGAAGAACGTTGGCGAAAGGGTCGTTGCTCGAGTGAGGATACGCGTAGATCTTCATGTTCTTCTTCATGTCGGCGTAGTCTTTCTCGAAGAGGCTCCGGTGGTGGTACACGTCATCGTTTTCTGGAATCAATCGAAAAATAAACAATGATTGGAGAGAAGTAATTACCCCAAACTACAGGGGAGGTGTTTGTAATTATCCGAAAATGATAATTTAGAAAATTCAACTCTTGGTGATGGTTGGATTTTAATTTCCTTACCAACTGAGTCCAACTTTGTGTTCTCCTTCTTCTTCTTCTTCTGCAGTGATGGAATCTCGAGATGATCCGCGGGTTTCGTTTCGACGGGCCTAATGATCTGATCAAAAATCGCGTCTTTTACTACGGCTTGATGGTCATGGGAGTGGATTTTCGATAAGTCGAGGCCGGGATTGACGTGGAGGCGGCTTTGGATAGGGTGATGAGTGTAGAGTTTTGAGGTGGAGGATAAGAAGAAAATAACTGAGGTGAAGAAAGCCAAGCTGAAGGGGAGGAAGAAGAGGCCTCGACGACGAGCGAACGACGCGACGCCGGTGGAGGCAGCTGACATGATTTTTTGATATTGTTTTTTTTTTTTTCCAACCTCAAAAAAATTTAAGGAATGAATGAATGGTGGCTGTGTAATAGTCTATATGAATGAATGAAGGTTGGTAGTGTGTTTTGGCTATTACTTCAGGTAGGCTTTAATTATTTAGATTGAAGCATACGTCATAATTGATTAAATTAATTAATTAATAACGTGTGTTAAGTTTAAGAGTTAAAAACGAGCCGTGGAAGTAATCTTGGAAGCGTGCAAGTTCAAATGGAGAATAGTCAGTGTTGGAAACTTGGAATGTTCTGTGACTAGACCGTATGAAATTTTAATTGGTCGTTGGAGTATACGGTTCGACCGGAGGGAAAAATGGATTATCTGTCGAACACTTTAATTACTGAGTTACCAAATTTTATTTTATTTTAAAGAAATATATATGTGTCACAATCAACAAAATTAAAAGGTGAATAGGAATATATGCCATAGCCTTTGTCTTTTAATAAAATGTTGTTGCTGTTGTCTGACAAATATGAAAATTGCGTCCATTATTGAGAGAGGTGTAATTAGAATAATTGTAGTATTATAGTATTAAAGTTGACAGCTTGTGTTAGTTAGGGTAAACTGATTTAGATTACTAAATATGAAAGAACACACGAGATTCCGATACAACGAGGTAATTACTACTTGGGGAGTGAATATAGAGACCGGTGTACTATCGTTGAATTACCACAGACGATGATAAACCCAAATTATTACTCTGTTTGAACAAAAGTTTATACACTCGAAAACTTACAAAAATAGATTTTATTGTGTGCGTCAGCTGTGTTTAGTTCGAATTTTAAACAAGGTAAGACAAAAATCAACAACTAAAAAGAAGTTTGTCAAAAGGTGAATTGATCGATTAAACTAAAATAAGTAAGCAAATAAAATAAATAATAAATAAGAGCTTATCAAATGAGGGGAAGTGTTAAGGTCATTTACTATGAGAATGAGTAGATATACAATAAAACTTTAGATTTTTGTAGTACGAAGTACAATTAAACTAAAATAAGTAGGTGAATTGATACACTTTGAAGAGGTTCTCAACACGAGACGACGTTAAACCGTTCCCAAACATTGCTCGACTCAATCGTATGATCCACTAGTAATGTGTGTATCTAGCTAAGAGATTTACACAACCGTTCTCAAACATTGCTACGACTTGCATACCACAATTTCTCAATTCGTAGAAAATCTTCAAATCAATGTCAGCTCATATACCTCTAAACTAAATCACTTAGAAACCCTAACTAACTAAAAAGCTAGTTGATCATAATCAATTACAAGCTCACAAATGAGAAGTTGTGGAATCTGAGGCAATTGATAAGAAGATATAAACTTAGAAACCCTAACTAACTAAAAAAGCTAGTTGATCATAATCAATTAATTACAAGCTCACAAAGGAGAAGTTGTGGAATCTGAGGCAATTAATAAGAAGATACTTTATATCGGTCTTTTTATTGACTTAAATTGAGCCCTTGGGCATCACAAAAGAACTCAGAAAATCTAACGAACGGTACTACATAGTACATATACAACACCTTACAAGTTATGTATATGTACCGAACACATTTTTATTTCAGTCATCATGAGTGGATTTGGGTGGAGGCTTCACGATGACGATGGGGCAATGGACGTGATGGACGCAGTAATTGCTCACACTTCCTAGAAATGCCCTGCAACCACATACGAACTAGCAATGAGATGGTGGCCTGAAATCCTCAAAAACTTAAAATAATGTTAGGACTCAACATAAGCCTCAAAGCTCGTCTACAAGTTCAACAACATTGTCATTAATCGCTCGCTATAAGTTTTAATTCGAGGTTAATTTCTTTCTGTTTAATTTCCGAAACAATGTGAGAATTACCCAATAATGCTATCAAGATTTGGGTTAGTCAAACTTGGCATACAACTTAAAATTGATTGAGTGACGTGATAATTATAGATCAAAAACACACACATGCACCTTTTGATCATGCCAAGTCCACGACTACCAACGACTACAAGATCGACGTGCAATTCTTCCGCTGCTTGACAAATCTTATCCTTGGGATCCCCTTGAAGAACCAATGTTTCGGCTTTCACCTAAATAAAAAAGAAGCATAATTTACACGCAACCCATCGAGTATAGCATCACGAGCTAGGCATGTACCTTTAGTTATATTATCACCATCGATTGGTAATATTTCAATTATTTACTTAATTTTCTCAAAAATGTTTCGGTAAAGATTTAAACACGTACATAAAAAAAATAGATTAAAACAATTTTGATTTGTTTGTTCCCAAACGGTTTTGGTAAAAACATGGCAGCAAAAATTTCTAGAGAATTCAGATTAAAATACAAACATACTCCAAAATCAACTAATTTTACTTAAAGTCATTGATTAAAACTTTGCAAACTTTAGTATATAATTATCCTATGATTAGTTTATAGTGCACAGCAATTGTATCAAAAATTAATTATTACCCAATAGTATAGATTAATGACTCTTCAAGACCTCGTCATGCATTAATTAATTAAGCTAATTACATGCAGTAGTAATAAATTAATAGCAAAACACTACGCACTACACCTTCTTTTCAGCGCACATGTGCAGTGCACGTGCGATTATGTAGGCAGCATTTTGCTCTTGGGCTTTCTTCACATCAGCAATCACCATAGGAGTTAAATACATAACTGATATATGTATATCACAAAATAATTAATTAATTAGTTCCACAAAATAATAATACTAGTATAGTAATAATTGAATAATTACCTGGGCCGGCAGGGTAGATGAAGGGCTGAAAAATGGCCTGGACATTGAGTAAGGTTATTGAGTTTGTGTCCTGATCATCCGGTACTTCATCAGCTGGTTCCTGGAACATATTCTCGAGCGCCCATCGGAGAGCATGGCAGCTCCCATCACTGTCATCAATCGCCACCAACACCTTCATCTTTTTTAATATTCTTTCAATCTATAAATTAATTAATCTTAATATGTATATGTATATATGTGTGCCACGCGTTTTCAATAAAATTACACCTGTGCCGCATGCAGCACCGAATGCGCCACGTAGGTAGCACACGTGTCCCCCATGCAAAAGAAGATAGCGCCACGTCGACTGCACTCTCTGCCACGTGTTTTAGCGAATAGATAAATGATCAATATCGAACATGCATACTTTATGTATATTTATATATACATTGAGGTGTGTAGCTGATAATATATAATATAGTTTAATCTATAATATACAGGATCGATGGAGGAAGCAAAGACGTCTACTGGTGGGGAGGAGATCAAGACGATGAACGTGTTGGTGGCGATCGACGACAGCGATGAGAGCTTCAACGCTCTGCAATGGGCGATCGATAAGATCTTCAAGCAAAGGCCGGTGGCGGCGGCTGATCAGGGCGGCGGCTCGAGTAAGGTGTTGACGGTAGTCCATGTGGTGGAGCCGTTGCCTCGCTATGCTTATCCCGGTGGATACGGTATGTATGTTAATGTTCGATCTCTCGATTATTAAGTACTAATTAATTGTTGTTTGATTTGGTTAATTAATTTATTGATCAAATATAAAATTCAGTGGTGGAATCTTCAAACAAATCACAAGAGCAACACGCCGCAAGAATCCTGTCGCGCGCATTCGAAATTTGCAAGGAGAATTCGGTATTAATTTTGTTTTTTTATTTGTAAGTGAATTGATTAATGTTGTATGTATGTATTGTTATATGTGTGTGTGTACGTAGTTGAACGCGAAAACAATGATACTGGAGGGCGATCCAAAGGACAGAATTTGCCGGGCTACAGAAGAGATGAACATAGATCTTCTTGTTGTTGGAAGCCGTGGACTAGGCCAAATCAAGAGGTGATCATAGATCGATCAAGATTAAGTAATTCCTAGCTACGTACAACTAATTATATATATGTACTAATTATTACAGTAATTTATATAATGATGATCAGGGCATTTCTGGGGAGTGTGAGCGACTACTGTGCGCACCAAGCGAAATGTGCAGTCCTCGTCGTCAAGCCACCGCCCAAGAAGAAGTCTTCTTGATGCATATTTATCCTTTGTCTGTTTGTACCGTGACTCAGTTTGTTACCTACGTCCTTTCGGTACCTTTTGTTTATTTATGCAATTGGCTTTTCCAACAAATTAAAATAAAATAAATGTGTGCGTTTTTGTAATCTTGTACTATCACACTTGTTAATTGTTATGTTTTTGTACATGAAAGATGTGCAACTTTGTTCATGATGACATGATGTCATTGTTAATGTGTCTAAGCTATGCCTTGACTTTTTAGTTTCATTTTTTTTTTCTCTTAGTACTAGCTCAAGTTCCTTGTTGGTTGGCAATATATAGAAAAATATTCATTAATATAATATGTACACACAAGAGTTGTTAGATGATTTAAAATAAGAATTTTTGAGTAATTTAAAATATAAGTTGAATAATTTTAACACTTTAATAATATTTTTTTAAGATATTATCGATCCAAAGTTAGAATCATAAATAGTTAACTTTAATAATATTTTTTAAGATATTATTGATCCGAAGTTAGAATCATATATCGATCCAAAGTTAGAATCATAAATAGTTAAGAATAAGATTTTTTTGAGTAATTTAAAATATAAGTTGAATAATTTTATTACTTTAACAATATTTTTTAAGATATCAAGTGCCTTGTATATTCAATTATAAAAAAATCTAACAAAATTTTGGAATTTTGGAGGAAATGTTGAAACCTGGTCATTTGTTAAGATTTATAATTTCACTGTTTTCTTTGAACATTTATCAAAATTTATAATTTCACTGTTTATACAGTATTATGTCTGCTATTATTATTAAATATTTTTAAAATAAATGATTCAATACATAATTAACTAACCAAATATCAAATTAAATAAAAATAGTTACTACTCCTACTTAATAAAACAATTCATTAATATATAAAAAATAAAAATTAATTATAATTAATTATATTTTTATTATTTAAATTAATTTATGTTAATTATATTTTTATTATTTGAATTTATTAATTTATGTTAATACATTATATTTTATTATTTTTATCATGTTAATAAATTATTTTAGGGAGATTTTAAAAAAGAAATACAATTAAATAATTACTTATAATTAAATATATAATTTTTTTAATTATAAATTAAAGTAGCATTTCAAAAATACTTTTTTATTATAACAAGAGTGGATAGTTATTTAGTAACCGTATTTTACTAATTATTTTACTCTTTTTTATAATTATAAAATTAATAACATCTTAATTAATTAAAAAAACTTAAAAAATTACACTTAATTATGTAACTATTATATTAAAGGTATATTTAAGGATAAAGGGTAATTTGGTTTTTAATTTACGAGTTAAACCACATAAAATAAACTTTATATTTAAGGGTAATGATTTTTTAAATTATTTATTTATTAGGATAGTATAATTTAAATAATTAAAACAAAAGATATATTTTTAAAAGTATAGTTACTATATTACCCTTACAAAATAATACTAAAATTTTAAACTGTAATATTAAAAAACAAAATTATGCAATTGTAACTACTATGTAACTACTAGGACTGGAAGTTCGGTTAACCAAAACCGAACCGAATGATCGGTTAACCGAACCGAAAAATGACGAAAATGACTAACCAAAACCGAAACGAATAATTTATTGAATAACCAATAACCGAACCGATTTTTCGGTTCGGTTATCGGTTAACCAAAAACCGATTAGAAAAAAAGTAAGTTGATTTTAAAAAGAATATCGTGGAAAAAAAAGAAAAAAAAATTAAAATATAAACAAATTTAAACTAAAATCCAACTTATTCAACCTAACATTTATAAATCCAACAAAATACAAAAAATCCGAAATAAGTAAGAAAGTGTTGTCATACAATCGTTCTTAAGAATATATATAATATGTAATATATATAATATATTTCGGTTATTCCGTTTTTAACGATCGGTTATCGGGTTAACCGATAACTGAATATATAAAAAAATTCTTACCGATAACCGAACCAAAAACCGAATTTCTTATATTTGGTTAACCAAAAACCGAAATTTTCGGTTCGGTTTCGGTTTTAACCGATAATCAAAACCGGAATTCCCACCCCTAGTAACTACTTAAAAAAAATATAATTATGGAATTATTAAATTAATTGTTAAATTTTAACAATAAATCTGAATTTTAAATTGTTAAATAATAAAAAAAATTACGCAGTATCAATTTAGTTGTTAAATTTTAACAAAAAATTTGAATATTAAATTGTTAAATAAAAAACAAATAATTGCTAATTAAAAAAACAAAATTACGTATCAACTTAATTGTTAAATTTTAACAAAAAATCTGAATTTTAAATTGTTAAATAAAAAACAAAATTACGCAATGTCTAATATACCTTTACCCTCCATGTATATGCATATATATTAAAAATGTCAAATTTGGAAGTTTGCTCTTATTCATAATTAAGATAAACTACTATTATACTTCTAATTATATAAATATAATTAGAACTCCCCTTAAATAAAAATAATTCTATATTAAATACTTCATTATGTTAAACACCTATTTTCTTAAACACTTCATTATTTTAATATATACTAGTAGCTATTTTTATTTAATTTAATGTTTGGTTAATTAATTATATATTGAATAATTTATTTTTAAAATATTTAATAACACTAATAGACATAATATAAATAGTGAAACTATAAATCTTAACAATTGTCAATCATTGTTCAATGGTAAACTCGTATTCCCAGCCAAACGAGAGTTCCTGGTCAAACCCTGTTCCTTCCAAAATTTCAAAATTTTGTTTGATTTTTTTATAATTGAATATGTAGGGCTAAACTGACGTGGCAAAAAAAGGATGTGTCCACGTCATTTTTCCGGCGCCACAAAACTCTGGTCTCTCCAAAATTTTAAAATTTTGTTTGATTTTCTTATAACTGAATATGTGGGGCCAACCTGACGTGGCAAAAAAAAAAAGAATGTGTCCACGTCATTTTTTTCGGCGCCATGTCAGCAGTCATGTGACATTTATGTCGTAACAATGAAAAAATAGATGAACAGTAAAAAAAAAAAAAACCGACTTATGAAACTTTCAAGTAAATGACTTGACTATTTATGATTGTAACTCTATTGATCCAACTCAATTGAAGTTATGCTAACCATTCAATAGCACTGATTTACAATAATCATTAATAATAATTATTAATTAACTAATTTGAAATATTTTTTGATTTACAATAATCAGTAATTAACTAATTTGAAATATTTCTATACTTCTCTGTCCCTAAATAGTTGGAATATTTTTTATTGTCTGAGTTGATACAATTAAAAAATTAGCACTTATTTTTATTTTTTTTCATTTTTAACAATTTTACCATTGTTTTATTCAACTACATTTAAAACTTCACTCATAATTTTAAATGATTTAAAAGATTTTTTAAGCGATTTAAAATATTTTTTAATATTTTAAAATAATTTATTTATTTTAAAAATTATTTTAAAATACTTTAAAATATTTATAAAAAATTAAAATAAAATTGAAGGAACTTAAAATACGAGTAAATCAATCAGATGTTTCGCTCCACAGCCTCTCTTGTTGGGAAAGGCGAATCAAAGCTTGACACTGTCCGCGTGTCCGTATCTGGTTGGATAATTAGAAAACGTGGTATGTACACGACTGCAGTCATACAACCCATTCACACTATTTCCCAAATAGCCCCTGACTTTCCCGAAAATCCCAACCGTACCCTCATCCACAGCCCCCCACACTCAGTCTGAAACACCAGAATCCCGTCGTATATATTTCTCTCTCTAACTCTCACTTTCTCTCCCCTAGTTGCGTTTATTTTCTCCGTGATTTGTCGATCAGTGACTGACTATATTATCTCCGGCCATGACGGTGATCACTCCTCAGCCGTTGGATGTAACTCCGCTCTCTTCTACCTCTCCCATTTTTCATCTTATGCTCAATTCACCCTTCCGTCTTCCGTGTTTGTAGATGTATATATGCATCCGCGAACTCGATTTTGTTGTGATTTTTTTCACTGTATGTTATGTGAAGGAGAATTCCTTGTGTCTATGTGCGAGGGTTTGTGTTTGGGGGCGAATGGTAGTGATCAACTAGGGTTTTGGGGCGGGCTATAGGGGTTTTAGCAACTCAATTCAATGTGATTTACTGCGAAGTTTTGTTTTATTGAACGAGACTCAATTATTCTGTGTTTTTAATTTTGTGAGAATTTCGTAATTTATTTCGCCTTCTTTCGGATCAGATCAAGCTTGTTTTTACATAATTTTTCTGGGTTTCTGAAACTGTAGTATCAGGAAGACGAAGAAATGTTGGTACCGAACTCGGATATAGTTCAAGGGCCTTTAGTTGAAGGGCCTCAGCCAATGGAAGGTGCTCACTCCCTTGCTGTATGAATTTTGCGTTATTTTAGTGGATATCTAGATGCATCTGTGTGTGCTCAGTTTACCATTGTTTGTTCCGGAAAATTATTGTTCAATATTTGTTTACTGCCTTTGGCATTGGGTTGTTAAGAGTTTTATGATTTATGTCGATTTACGATTGTGGTTCTCGTGGTTTTTTTGCTACATGCATATTAAGTTTTGATTGCATTGTCAATTTCTTCGTGGTATCAGCGGAGAATGCTGGAACTGTGGGAAATCAGGCGAGTGACGAGCCACAACCATCGCGTTTCACTTGGACAATTGAAAACTTTTCCAGATTGAATGTGAAGAAGCTTTATTCCGATGACTTCACTGTTGGGGGTTATAAATGGTAATCTGAAAGCGCTCACTTTTTTCTATTTTCATCTATATTGGTCCATGCTAGGGAGAAATTTATTACGTTAGTTTGAATTGATTAAAAAAGGTTCATGTGTAAAGCATGCATTATAAAACTAGATTCGGTTGATTTGATATTTTTGATGTTTTTTAAAAGGCTGTATTGAAAGTGTCTGCTGGGCTTTTGATTTTCTTGCTTTGATTTCTGCAGGCGGGTGCTTATTTTCCCGAAAGGAAATAATGTGGACTACTTGTCTATGTATTTAGACGTGGCTGAATCATCTTCTTTGCCGTATGGGTGGAATAGATATGCACAGTTTAGCTTGACTGTAGTTAATCAAATGCATGACAAATTAACAATGAAAAAAGGTACATCCTTTAACTACAAGGTTTCTGATTTCCTAGGGCATGTAAAAATGTTTCTGATATCTTTTTGTTGCGGCTAAAATTTGATGCATATCTTTTGGACCTTTGGTACCTTGGTTTGTGTTAGTCTGTTAGTCACCCCTTCACTAAAACTTATTATACGATGCTGCAATTATACGCTATATTTGAATGTTGTAAAATCTCTTCACTGCACCCCTGACCATCCAAGCAATAAATATTAAAATAAAAACTTACTCTATACAATTTTTTGGGGATGCTATGATGATTTTCCCTTCTATAGATTATTTGTGGATTTGTTGGAAATTTGTCGTGTTGGTTTAATATCTTATATAATGACCCTGTCTTACAAATGGTTGAAGTTTACACTTACGTGATTAATTTTTTAAACGATGGAACATTAAATTTATCTTAGACAACGGATAAAGATTTCGCTACCTCAATTGTAAATTGTAATTGCTATGACAAACTGAGTCTTTTTGTGGATCCGCAGACACACAGCATCAGTTCAATCAAAGGGAAAGTGATTGGGGTTTTACATCTTTCATGCCTCTTAGTGACCTTTATGAGCCCAACAGAGGCTACCTCATGAATGATACTTGTGTCATTCAAGCTGATGTAGCAGTACGTAAAGTCATTGATTATTGGGCATATGATTCAAAGAAGGAGACGGGCTATGTTGGACTTAAGAACCAGGGAGCAACTTGCTACATGAACTCTCTGCTCCAAACTTTATATCATATTCCTTACTTCAGAAAGGCAAAAAATTCCTTTGATTCACATTGTTATGATATATTGATTTTGATGCATGAACTTTGATTAAGGAAGGTTTTTTTTTTCAGGCTGTATATCACATGCCAACAACAGAGAATGATAATCCCACAGGAAGCATCCCTTTGGCATTGCAGAGTTTATTTTATAAGCTCCAATACCGTGACACCAGTGTTGCTACAAAAGAATTAACTAAATCATTCGGATGGGACACATATGATTCCTTTATGCAGCATGATGTGCAAGAACTTAACAGAGTTTTATGTGAAAAGCTTGAGGACAAGATGAAGGTACTGGTGTCCAACAGTGTGGAGTTTCTTTAACATTACAAGAGTTATTTGTGTGGTAATTTGCTCTTTTACTTGCTCAGGGGACCGTTGTTGAAGGAACTATACAGAAATTGTTTGAAGGGCACCATATGAATTACATAGAATGCATCAACGTAGACTTCAAATCAACAAGAAAAGAATCTTTTTATGGTATTGATTGTTCCTCAGTCTTCTCGACATTTTTGCAATTACGGATAATATTTCTTAACATTGTTTTGTGGCAGACCTTCAACTTGATGTAAAAGGTTGCAAGGATGTCTATGCGTCATTTGACAAGTATGTGGAAGTAGAATGTCTTGAAGGAGATAACAAATACCATGCTGAAGAGCATGGTTTGCAGGTAATTGCTGCTACAAGTTGATGATGATTTGTCTCTTGATTTAATTTTTGCTTTCGTCTGAAGGTTTATGGTGCCATGCCGATCGTAGCGACAATTTAGACTAAACTGGTTGAAAATTGATAACTGGAATTTGCAAAATTAATCAAACAATTGATAACTGCTTCGATCCAGGCCACTAGCCAATTGGATTGGCTCGCCTTTCGGCTTTAACAATTGTGGTCGCCCCATAATAACGCTGTTTGAGAAAAATAATTTTTTATGAAATGTTGTTTCAGTATATTGATCCCTTTTGTCCTACTTTCTTCATCCGCTCAAGTTTTAATATTGTGCTGGTGGATTTAGTTTATTTCTATTGATTTGAGCAATTCAAACTTATTTTGGATTTTCTGCCTCTCTCTGTTGAGGTCCTGGTTCGATAACTTGATTGATGTAACATTGGATCTCAATTTCTTTGTTTTATGTTAACTGACCTGGAGAATATGTTTTGAATCTTAGGATGCAAAGAAGGGTGTCTTGTTTATGGACTTTCCTCCAGTGCTTCAGCTTCAGTTAAAGCGCTTCGAGTACGATTTTATGAGGGATACAATGGTTAAGGTTAGTTGCTTGAATATTACGAATGTTTCACTTAGAACTTTATTGAGGTCGATGTGTGTTTTTCTTTCTGCTGTGTCTGGAATTAATTTATGCTGGAATATGTTTTCTAAATACGGTACTATTTTCTTTGAGTCTATTTGTGCATGCCATATGTTAGGATAAATAAGTCACCATGAGTTTATTTTTTAGTTTTAGTAGTTTGGATGAGAACTTGAATTGAATCCCTATTGGGACGTTGGCGGTTGGCCTTTCCTGTGTATTCCTGTTTTAGATTCTTGTCAGAAGTTTATGCGTAGACTGTAGATTACTAGATTTTCCGCACGCAAAAACTCTTTGTTCTACATACAGTTTCACTAAATCTCCGTGTTCACTTCTCCAAATTATGTGATATAGTATTGCTCACAACAAGAAAACATCACTTATGCAATTCTATTGGAAGCTCTCTTTTGTGCCTTTTCTGCTTGTAATTGTTAATTAAAGCTCCTAAAAAAAATTTGAATGGACCTGTTTTACTAACTTTATGCCCTTGACATCTGCTGCTGTCCTTTTGTCGATCTTGTTCTATTTTCATATTTTTATGATGAATTAGATTGAGCTCTATCATTCCTTATTACCATACACTTACAAGGGAATTTTTTGCAGAAAGAAGCTTCTTCAGGAACTCTTTATGCTTTGTTTGTTTAGTGATTAGGTAAAGTTTTTTAGGGAAGTGTGATTGAGAAAATGCTTTAGAAAATGTGTGTATTAGTAGATAAATGCATCGGGAAACGTATACCAACACTATGTGGTTCGTGTTTGGAGAAATTTTCTCTGTGTGTGTGTGCTCGGGGCCCCCTTTATTTAACTGCTGTCCCAACAAAGCATTATTGTGTAGTATTTGTCAAATACATCCATAGGCATTGATGGTTTTTGGACTTATTCAGAGTTTGGCATTATCCGTGGATGTGATGTTTCAATAAAAATTTCATGGTTGCAGATAAATGACCGGTATGAATTTCCATTGGAACTTGATCTCGATAGAGAGAACAGAAAGTATTTATCACCAGATGCAGACAGCAGCATACGAAACCTGTACATGCTTCACAGGTTATTGTGCACTCTCTGTCCCTATCTTGTGTCTTTATCTTTATCTTTTTCTGCTTATTTTTCTTCATCAAGAAGGGGTGGGAATTATACAGTCTTAAAATGAAAACATGATAAAAAACAGCAGAATTACGAATAAAAATTGTGCACACAGAATGAGCTCCTACTGTGGTTAGGTACTTCTTAAAATTATGCTACAGTCGACCGCACTCACATTCACCAACTTTGTTTAATGCCTCAGTTTCTCATTGCTAATTTTTGCTGCATTTAGAATTCTCAGATATTATAAATTCTAATTTGAATTGTTGGTTAACTGATTATTTTCGTAGATCGGAGATAAAATTGATCCTATCTTATCGGCATTTGATGGTTGAGCTTAGATATTGTTTCCGTCTGATGTTCACTTTTTGTAATAATCAACTTCTCGAGTTGCAGAATTCTTTGTTTTCTGACTTGTGACTTTACTGTACTAGGGTTGCCTGATGCTTTTGGACATTTGGAATGTGATTACATGAATATTTGAGTTTGTGATATTTGTATACTGTATGTGATGTTTTAGGGTGTATATACAATAATGTTGTATATGGTATACTTAATGGCTATATAAATATGTCTGTCATTTTATCTGCGTCAAGTGCAGTTAGAACTTTTTATCATATGACTTTTATCCTTTAAATTCTGTTTTCTTCGCTGTTTCTTTTTCCTCCAGTGTTTTGGTTCATAGCGGTGGAGTGCATGGTGGACATTATTATGCTTTCATCAGGCCAACACTTTCTGATCACTGGTACGCTTATGGATTAAATTTGCTTCTTCTCCATCCTTAACCCACATATATATATTTTTAATATTTTATAGGAGAAATGAATTCTAACTCACCTTTTTAGGTTCAAGTTTGATGATGAGAGGGTCACTAAAGAAGATGTCAAGAGGGCATTAGAGGAGCAGTATGGTGGTGAAGAAGAGGTGGTGTACGGCATTTTGATTTTCACTATTTTGCACTTCCTATTTTGTGTGCTTATGTTTTCCAAATTTTGCAGTTGCCACAAACAAACCCTGGCTACAACAACACCCCATTTAAATTTACTAAGTACTCAAATGCATACATGCTTGTGTACATACGAGTGAGTGACAAGGATAAGATAATATGTGATGTGGATGAGAAGGATATTGCAGAACATCTTCAGGTAATATTGCAGTACATACAATAGATTCAGTCTAATCATAGTTTATCATAGAATTTTGTCATTGAACATCACTTATCCTACTTACTACACCAGATAAGACTGAAAAAAGAACAAGAAGAAAAGGAAGACAAGAAAAGATACAAAGCACAGGCACACCTTTACACAATTATAAAGGTTATTGTTACTTGTGTGCGCATCCTAATATAACTATTTCCATATTTCTGTAATGAAAATTTCAAAGCAATGTACTAACATTTGCAGGTTGCTCGAGATGAGGATTTGAGGGAACAGATCGGAAAAGATGTATACTTTGATCTTGTAGATCATGATAAAGTCCATAGCTTCCGAATACAGAAACAGATGCCTTTTAACCATTTCAAGGTAGAGCTGACTGAGGTTTTTGTCTGATACAGACCCCTAGGAAATGTTTTCTCTCATGCTTTTTCGTTCTGTTTTACATAATTACATCATTCAGTCGCTATTTTTTTTCCTGATTTATGTTTAGTAGTTTAATGATTCTTATGAATAGTAGGAACTTGATCTTCTTGGTTTAATGATTAACTTGGCTTGGAAGTTTGTTCGGCTTTTAAACCTGTCAAAATATTAGACGATATGAGGTGGCCTTCATTTTGTTATTCTTTCGTTTTTCTGGTATATGTTTTGAATTGGCACATGATTACATGAAACTAGCTCTTTGGAATGTCGACCAATGTCCCATAAATGATTGCACTAGGTAAATCCGTTGTCTGTGTAAGTTATATGAAGTGGGATCATTCCTCAGGATTTTGTTTCACCTTTGTGGTTTGTATTGGGAGAATACTCTTGCTTGATATAATGATGTTGAAACTGAAGAAAATCTAAGTCACGAGCATATTTTGAAACTAAATAGTGTCTTACGTTCTGAAAAATTAAGATGCTTGCTTAGGCAACAGAGTGATGGAGAAAGGAGAAGTGATACCATAGGTATCATTTGGAAAATAAGTAATAACAAGACTAGATAACGTATCTTATAAATTTATTCTTTGTTCTCTCTGAAAGCTTGTAATTCAAATGGGAGAATCCAAAATTTACCTCTAATGATTAATCATGGTTTACGACAATTGATATTGACAGTTGATAATGATATTGTGCTAATATTAAGCAAAAAGATCATATGCAGCCGAATTTTGTGTTTTTTTTAATGTTTGATGTCCTTACCAGCTGATAGTTATTAGGACCAGGCATCATTGTTTGGCAGTAATATTCATATCAACTAAAAAAAATGTAATGAAATTCTAGAAAGTAAAAGGCTTTTCTGCATGAGAAGATCAATCTGCGAAACTAACATCTCTATGTAATTCATCCCACATTGTGGCTACTGATAATGTTTGAACAAAAAAAGTGAGTGAAAATGAGTATAGTTGGAAAAATAACTATTCAGTATTCATTCGTTTTTCCTTGCACCAATTTTTATATTTCTAAAATAAAATCATCAAATTGTATATATTTCAATCACTCCCATGTTTCTAACTGTCAATCGTATATATGACTCACTTAAATATTTTCTTTTATCCTACCAACTTCCTTTGTTCATACTTCATTAGTTCATTCTGTTAAAATGTTATTGTGAGTTGATGCATTCGTTTGTAATTTTATTTTACATTTTTAGATGTAAAATGCTAACGTATGTTGTTCTTTGTGAAGGAAGAAGTTGCCAAAGAATTTGGTATTCCGGTCCAATGTCAACGCTTCTGGATATGGGCGAAAAGGCAGAACCATACTTACCGTCCGAACCGTCCATTGACACCACAAGAGGAAGCACAATCTGTAAATATACTACCACTATTCTTGCCATTAATTTACTCCAATAACGAGGAGACAATGTTCTTCATGAGTGTGCTTAGTGGCACAAAATATATTTCAAACCCGTTTATTAGTAGTTAAGATAGATGAATAATATATATCAAGAATGAATAAATCTTATTTACCAGTTATCGATGGTTGCTGAAGTTTTATCAAATCTATGTAGTCTGCAATGTGATGAGAAGCTTACGAATTCTATTGATAATCAGATGTCTCACTTTAATTCATGATTGTGATAATTTGTTCTCTGAGTTGATTTTGGTTTTGAATACCCTAGATATTTTACATTTTTTCCAAGTATGTTTAAGCAGTTTCTTTGTCCCTATTTTGCCAACCCATTCTAGTTTTTGAAGCTTTAGCTTTGTCCTGAATTATGGTTTGCAGGTTGGAGCATTGAGGGATATTTCCAACAAGGCCAACAATGCCGAACTAAAGTTGTTTTTGGAAGTGGAGTTTGGACTGGTATTACTAACGTTCTAAGTATTTGTTCTGTTTTTGTCAATTTGACAATAGGGGTATTCTCACTAGTGACATGTTAACAATATTTCACATTTTGTTTTTATAGGATTTACTCCCTATTCCTCCAGCAGAGAAAAATAAGGATGATGTACTTCTTTTTTTTAAGCTTTATGATCCTGAGAAAGAAGAGCTTAGGTACTTATGATTTTTTGGCTCTAGTCATTTTTCTTCTTTTTTTAGGCTGCCTTTTTACTGTTATTTTTCCAGGTATGTAGGGAAGCTCTTTGTTAAGAGCTCTGGAAAGCCCATCGAGATTTTGGCAAAATTAAATGAAATGGCTGGATTTGCTCCTGATGAAGAGATTGAGATCTTTGAGGTTTGTCTCGTCATTGTACATATATATTATATTTCCTAATTTAGATTGCATTTGATGTTACTCCATAGTCCACAAGGCATTACTGTTGTTTTCCGTTCTGTAGGAAATAAAATTTGAGCCAATTGTTATGTGTGAACGCCTTGATAAAAAGGCTTCATTTCGATCTAGTCAGGTACTTGTACTATTTCATTGAATTTTTATAATTTCAATAATATCTTTTTTTTCTAATGCTCACCCCTTCTCTCCCTCCGTTGCCCAAAAGATCGAAGATGGGGACATTGTTTGTTTTCAGAAACGGCTTCTAACTGATCGTGTAGAACGAATCCGTTTCCCTGAAGTCCCTTCATTTTTGGAGTACGTGAAAAATCGCCAGGTCAATCTTTTATTTCCTTACAGATAATTCTTTTTGGGCTCTGGTGTATCGGAAGTAGGGATGCAATGTCTCTGTTGTCTTATGCCTCACTATACTCAAATATCATCCAACGTGTGTCTCCACTTAATACATATGCTTTGGTCATATGCATACAATTATCTATCCGGGTTTATTGCATTATCTGATTATCATGCTCATCATGGTCTCTCTTTCCAGGCACTTCAATGACTTGTATAATAAATTTGTTGCCTTTCAATTCAATCACTTTGCATATAATTAGGTTCATTGACCATTTTTCTCTGTGAAAATGTTGTACTCTTTGCATAACCAGAAACCCTATTTGAACACAGTATCTTTTTTCTTTTCATACCCCTTTTCAATCGTTATTTTTTACCCTTTTGCAGATTGTGCATTTCAGAGCACTGGAGAAACCCAAGGAAGATGAATTTTCCCTAGAACTGTGAGTATCATTCAGCCCCAGTTTTCAAGGACTGTGGATGGTCATGCTATATTCTGTTTACTTGTCTCTTTCGGAGGAAACAGTCTATGACTATCTATGACCTAAATCTACAGATCAAAGAACCACACTTATGATGATGTTGTGGAGAGAGTTGCCAAGCGCCTTCACTTGGACGACCCATCTAAAATCAGGCTTACTCCCCACAATTGCTATTCTCAGCAACCGAAGCCCAACCCAATTAAATACAGATCAGTCGATCATTTGATAGATATGCTTGTCCACTACAATCAGGTAGACATAAATAATTAGGTTTTTTTTGGGTGGATGATGGATTGATTATATTTTTGGTTTCCTATGATAGATTTCCGACATACTTTATTATGAAGTGCTGGACATTCCTCTTCCAGAATTGCAGTGTCTGAAGACTCTCAAAGTTGCTTTCCATCATGCTACAAAGGATGAGGTGCTGGTGATAATGGCCTTTTGCTCTTGCTGACATTGTCAACTCAATATTGTAATAATCATTGACCTTCTTATGTTTTCCTTATTCAGGCTATAATTCTCAATATCAGATTGCCAAAGCAAAGCACAGTGGGAGACGTTCTCAATGAGATCAAAACAAAGGTTTGCTCTTATCTGCACACAAATTGTATTTCAAGCATTTAAATATGTTTCATTCTGTTAACGCTTTTAAGAAAGTTTCCGTGATAATTAGATAAGAGCAGGCATAAGAGATAATGTCTCTGTTAGGAATAGAAATTCCAATCAAACGGCAGAACCGTTTGCCCAAAAAAAGCACCAGCTTTTCCAATAAATAATTTCAATAATGAATCTGAAAACCCTAAGAAACAACTTATATAATAATCCTAGACATACCAAAAATAAATAACCCTAGATAATTAAAACCTAATAATCAGAAATACTAAATTACTACTACTACTAATAATAATAATACTAAGCGGACTGTCCAGCAGGCCCGTTTAGGCCTGAGCCCGTCCCCGACGACGTTCATAAATCTACTCTCTAACAGTCTCACATGTTTGTGCTTATTATAATAGGTGGAGTTGTCTCATTCAAACGCCGAGCTTAGGTTACTTGAGGTTTTCTATCACAAGATATACAAGGTAATGTTCTCTGTTCTAACATGTGTTATAATTTATGTTGACAAGTCTTTTCTGGAAGTCTGAAACCCGAACCATACTTTCATTATTGGAATTTCTCAAGTGAAGAGATTCGTTGACTAGGATTACATTGCGTGCACGAATTTTGGTTTTTGAGAATCCTTCGTAAATGCCGACAGTTGCAAGTACCTCCTGAGATTCTGTTATAGTATAATGAAAAGATTTAATGGCTTTGAACTGCTTTCTTGTTCTTGCAGATTTTCCCCATGAATGAGAAGATTGAAAATATAAATGACCAATACTGGACTCTGCGTGCTGAGGAGGTGAACTCTCTTTTCAAATTCATACTTTGCTCTCTTCCTTAACCATTATTTATCTGCACATTTCTCTCAACTGGTTGGACCTTCTGAACTGTAAAACTGATAAGGCGATCTAATGGATGGAAATGACAACCTTAGTACACTACCTAATTTTAAACTGTTTCGTCAAGATTGAACTTATTTTTTCTGCTCTGGTATATAGGCTTTAGAGTTTCCCGTGGTTTATATAGACATGGTTTATTTTTTCTCAGATTCCAGAAGAAGAAAAGAACCTTGGGCCCCATGATCGATTGATTCATGTTTACCATTTCACAAAGGAAACTGCACAGACTCAAGTGGGTATTTCAGCCTTTGCTGGATTTTGTGTCAGCAAGTTGATATTCGCAAGTGTTTACAACTTGTTAAAATGACATTTATTTCCTTGAACAGCAAGTGCAGAATTTTGGGGAACCCTTCTTTTTGGTCATCCATGAAGGTGAAGCATTAGCTGATGTTAAAGCACGCATTCAAAAGAAACTGCAGGTTCCAGATGAAGAGTTCTCCAAGGTATTTAACCCAACACTACGTTTGAATATTAAACGATGAAAGATACTCTGTAGATGATAATTATTTCTCACTTCAAATGGTACAACTTCGTGTTTTATGCTCTCGAAATTTAATTGCTTTCTTGATCTTTTTATCACTTCTACCCAAAGAAAGTCATCCAAACATAGCCTGCTCGGTGCGGACCCATTATCAAGAACTAGACTTCAATTGCTAAAAGCCCTTAAAGTTGTGTTTAATTCCTGAACTGGTATTCTGATCATTTGATTTCTGCTAAAATAAACAGTGGAAGTTTGCCTTTCTGTCATTGGGACGTCCAGAGTATCTTGAGGACTCTGACATTATCTCCAGTCGTTTACAGGTCATTTTCCTTTCAATTACTATTAATTTCTGTGACTGTTATAATGTATACTGAGAAACTTGTTTTATTCCTCTCTTCCAGAGAAGAGATGTTTATGGTGCTTGGGAGCATTACCTAGGCCTTGAACACTCTGATACTAATCCTAGAAGGGCATATGCTGCAAACCCGGTAACCTTTTTATTTTTATAAATGCCCATACTTGTAGAAAAAAACCTATACTCTGTTGTAACTTGTAACACGTTTGAATTTTGAAACTGGGCCTAGATTTATCATGCATTTCTCGGTTTTCACCATTGCATTATGCATAAAGTATGTTTGGTCCCTAAGATTTCCTATGAATTTTTTCTTCCATTTTTCTGTTGATTGCAGAATCGCCATGCATATGAGAAGCCGGTTAAAATATACAATTAGAGTTAACTTTGCACATCTGAAAGCGTCTACTTCCATGCCATGGCCAGAATGACAAAATTGTGAGTATGGTAATGGAAACGGGAATTGAGGCAGAAGTCAGAACCGAACAACTTACCCTCTTGATATTTTCCAGAAGCTTATAGTGATTCTTTTCACTAGTATTATATTTTGAATTTGAAGGGGAGCTCCTTTACTGGTCGGTAGATCACGCCTGTGGCATGCATTTTCCATTTCTCACCTTGCTTATGTAGTTGGAGGAAACTACTGAATGACATTGCCCATGTAATATTTAATGCAGAACAAGATTTTGGTTTGGGTTTTGTAAAGTGGTTATAGTTAGGTTTTCCGAATCATCTTATATACCATGTTATGGTTTTCCATGAGTTGTATGTTCACTTATGAAACAGGAGCATGATTGTAATGCATGCCATCGAGCATCCCTCCAATCGACTTATAAGGAGTGATATTTGTTTTGGTTGTAGACACACAAAAGTCGAAGTATGGAAAATCAAATAATCTCAATTAATGAATATTTTTGTACGGGTATGCGGAAATGAGTGAAATAATCTTAGACAGCTATTTCAATGACAAAAATATCAAAATGAGGGAGAACAAAATGAACATTTGTTTGCTAGAAATGACATCATTGAAACGTATGGAGAACAAAATCAACATAGTGAATTATCTCCATCTGTTTGAGTTATGTTTAAGGGGTCGTTTTAACTAACAGATCACCAGGTCGATTGCTGAGTGAAAGTAAAATAATGTTTCAAACATGGAAATTATAAACAATATCATTTAAACATTTAAAATCAAAAGGAAAAGCTTGGCTCTATGTTATGGGTTTCCTTGCCAAAGTTGCCATGGGGTCTATAAGACTCTGTAGGAGATCACACCTCCATTTGTCTCGATGCTTAAGCGATTCATTTTTATGAGTAGCAGCAGGTAAGATCTCGCTTTATAGCCTGCACAAGACAAACAAAAAGCACAATAAAGGCAGCTGAAGCTTTGGTTTTGTAAATAAGCTATCGAAACCTAGAAGAAGATGAAACCAAATGCATATAGTAGTCGCATAGGTGGCAAATCGAGCCAGAATATAGTGTCAGCGTGCATACCCAGTTCAAGCAATTCAATTTCATCTTGTCTGAAGATCTCAGCCTTTATCTTCTTTGTTGCTATGCACGAGTTCATCTTTTCAACCGCAACTAAGAGATCCTGCAGAGAGGGCACAACTGTAACTTTTATTGAACAATAAAGTTTCGATTAGCTTCATGTGGCACAAAGGAACCAACGTAACCTTACATTTTGTATTACTCTATAAAGCCTTTTGTTTCTTTATGCAGATAACTAAACATGAAGTCTGCCTTAGTTCAGTTCATATATGCGGACTGACGGACAGGTGTTCAAGTTTTCAAGCTTAAATTAGTACGGAGTATTTGACTAAAAAACTTGAAATTTCCTGCAACGGGTTACATTACTCTATGGAAATGCATGAATGTGTCCAGATATTAACGGTAACATTATTATAGATTTGATTTCAAACTTTTGACGTTTTTGAACTTCAAAATCAAAACATCTGCAAAAAAAGACCTAAACAGTATCATACCTCCCACGATACCAACCCCTTCATGTGTTTGGGGAGACTTTCATAATCATCTCGTGAGACACTTAGAAGGTGCTTAGAATCTTCATTCTGGTTCAGATCGCCCGTAGATTCACCTAGATTATTTATAAGCAATTATATTACTCAGCAATTTGTTTAGAAAGTCTCTAAGAAATTTGTTTGCATACCTATCTGAAAATCAGGTTCATCCATCTCAAAATTAGCATCGCCTTCACCACATTGAGATGCAATGGTTGCAAGAGAAACCTCGGAGATCCCGAATTTCTTTAAGCTCAATGAATCATCAAATCTACATTATGTTAAGAGAAGCAAACTGATATACACAGAAGCCCTAAAATTTAAAATTTAGGTCTGCCAGTATATTCATGTTCTGAAATTCAAAGGATACAACGAATCCTCTTCGCCAATATCATTACTCTTGGATTCGGTGCTACTGCCGAGTGAGAAGTCATCGAATGCACCGTCACCTACTACTTCATCTTCTTCGTCAAAATCGACTGAAACACCGCAAAATGAAACCAAACACATAATCATAAGAACTGAATAAAATGAAAATTGAAAAGCGAAATGAAGAAAGCGAGGCGAACAAACGTGGAGGAATGTAATTGGAGGAGGAATGGAGGTGATCTTGGAGGGCAAAAATGTCACTGTGATTCTTCTTCAAGACCTCGTTGCAGTGGCCCAGGAGCTCCTCAAACGACACCGTAGCAAAGGACATCGATTCCAGCATGTTCAGGTCGTCAGCGGCGGCGGTTACTCTGCTATTGACGCTTTGCACGAAGGTTGTCGATGCAGAATCTGAAATTGCAAGTTCAATTCAGAATTGTTGTTTGTATAGTTTGGGAATTTTGGGGAGGTATCATACCGAGGGGGATGGGGCGGCGGTCGACCGACTCTTTCAGGGCGGCGCAGCTTGTTTGGAGGTGGTTGCTGAATTTCGCCACCGTTCTGCAAAAAATTCCGATCGACTCTTCCATTGCGCCTTTTCTCCCACTCTCTGCAGAAGGGTAGGTTTTAAATAAATTTGAATTTTACATCATTGATTATATAATAGTAGTATGAAATAAACTATCCGAATAGAACTTTCGAATAGCGCCTGTAGCTCAGCGGATAGAGCGTCTGTTTCCTAAGCAGAAAGTCGTAGGTTCGATCCCTACCTGGCGCGCTTCATATTTTTAAATATATCATTTTCCTACATATTTCACAGTTACCTACTTACCTTTGTAAATATTTTTCATATTTTTAAATATATCATTTTCCTACATATTTCACAGTTACCTACTTACCTTTATAAATATTTTTTAAACAAACAAAAAGTCATAGGACTATGTATTTTAAACAAACATAAAGTCGGAAATCCGAATATATATGTATCAATGCAACCGATACGAGTTTACACATTAAAACAAGGCTTGTTTCAGCCGAATATATATGTATCAATGCAACCGATACAAGTACAGTAAAACAAGGCTTGTTTCAGACTTTTAAATACGCAGAAAACAATGGGGTTCACACAGGCAATCGATAGCATGCATCAGCTTCCTCCGGGGCCCAACAGCATCCGTCCCCATATCCTTGAGCTTCTTCATAGTCAGACTCGCCAGATGAAATTTCTTCACCCTCCTCGTCCGGAAAACCCTGAAAAATTGGCCGAGCCCTAAAGAAACCAACCAATTCTCCAACCCCCCTGCCTTCTTTAATTTCTTCTCAAGGAACGATGCTCTCATCCTTCGATCCAGAAACACAGTAGAGCTGCTATCGGGATACATCATAATTCCCTTATTGTCCCTTCCTTCTTCTTCTCTATAACTACGGAGCGAAGAACAGTCCTCCGAACTCTTACGGCACGAACTCGATGACTTTGAAACTTGTGTTTCATGAATTGACACCGGCTCTGACTTTTCTCGTAGTTGACTGCCTCCTGTGCTAGGCGCCGTGTGGATAACTGTGTCGGACAATGCTGGGATTAGAATCGTGATTTTCTGCTTCTTGACCAGTGTCCACTCTCCTTCATCAGGTGGATCGGCAGAGCTTTCACGTAGATGCTTTTTACCAGGAGCACGAGCAGTGCGTCTCTGTTTAGGCTTCGTCATTGCCTACGAACCCTGAAACATGAACTCCTAAACCTCGGCAGGGTCAACTGATGCAAATGCACATATCCAATTTGATCAATCAACGATTAAAAAAAGAACATATCCAATTTGATCAATCAACGATTAAAAAAAGAATAATTCCACTTCACTATCTACTTAATAATGTACATTCCCAAATGAACCCTAAAATCTCTGAACTCACAAAACCCTAAATAATCAGATTAAAAAACACTTCGCCGAAAAGGGGATCGGGATTAATGCTCTCACAAGTCAAACAATCGTAGTATCATTAGAATTCATGGGGAATCTCCATTAAACCTCTTCGATCTCAAATTCATCAATTAATTAAAATTAAAAACAAGGGATTTAGTGAAAGATCCATGGGAGAATTTGAGGATTGAAGTACCTTTCGAGGAGACGGACGTTTGTGAGAAATATAGAAAGCTCCAAAGCAATCGCCGCCGCCGGCTACCACAACTCTGTTTCGATCATTATTTTTATTTGTTCGCGTCGTCGATCACCTTCTACAAATTCATCAAATTCGAGTCAGAGTAAATAGTTACAATACTTTCTTCTGCAAATTATAGCACAACTCCATTCAGATCTCGTCTACTATTACGCTGATCTCTATGACAGCCATTGCTTCCATTTTGGAACCCACATGTACGAATGTCGTGACAGGCAACTCCTTTAGATTGGACTTCACTGTTATTTTGAACTGAATCCCATTAATTAAAAAACAATTTGAATTGATTTAAATTAAAATTAATCCACATAAATTGAGTTTTTTTAAAAAAATAAAATTAATACTCTGATAATTTTTATATATTATTAATTTTTTTTACATAAAGATTAATAATATTTTAGCAATATAATATATATGTTTCAAATCATTGATCTTAATTATTTATTTATTTTATTTTAAAATGAATTAAATCGAACTAAGCTGAACTTAACCCAGATGATAAAATTAAGTCAAAAAAGAATAGGGCATAAAATTCCATGCACTTGGTAGTTCATAAGTTTTTGTATTAGAGCATTTCCACTGTGTACTTTTTCTCCTATGTATTCATGTTAAATTACTTATATCAAAAATAAATTATACAATATCAATTTATATTTACATTCCTCGGACAACAGAAGACGATTTTATTTTTTTATTCACATAATGATACACTCAATATAAATGTCAAGTCACTTAATTTGTTTAATAGTTCGAACTTTTAGATTAAATGTCTTCTAACAGTAACATGACAATAGAGTTTTGAGTTAACTCGAGTACTTAGGTTCGACTTCCACCAGTGACGACTTCATCCGAGTTAATTATTCATTTATTGGGTCTCCCCAAAATTTTAAAATTAGCTCAAAAGTTTGACAGATTATTGAAAAATATATTTGGCTCATTCATATAAAAATGTTGGGCCTCTCCAAAGAATTTGAAATCGACCCACAAGTAAACGAATTAATCCGAGTTAATTATTCATTTATTGGGTCTCCCCAAAATGTTGAAATTAGCTCACAAGTTTGACGGATTATTGAAAAATATATTTGGCTCATTCATATAAATATGTTGGGCCTCTCCAAAGAATTTGAAATCGACCCACAAGTAAACGAATTATTGAAAAATATATTTCGGTGATTAATATAAATATGAAATGTCCAACTTCTCTACCATTAATATGAAGTTGTCTAGCATAAAAAATGACAATAGAGCCGTCGCATAAAAAATGACAATAGAGCCGTCGGATAACTCGAGGTACTGAGTTCGATTCCTGGCGACTACATTCGAATTAATTATCCATTTGTTAGGTCTCTTATTGAAAATATGAATATATTCGGTCTCTCCAAAAAAAGTTGAAATTGACCTACAACTTACAAGTGATCGGAGTATTGAGTATTGAGAATATATTTGCGGCTTCAAACTTCTCTACCAATTAATAATACTTGCAAAACTTTTTTTTGTCTCACAATATTATTAATACTTTTTTGTCTCACAATATTTGACACAACCAATTTAGAGAAAAAATTAAAATGAGTTTATGATTTAAAGAAAAATAACCTAGTTTACATCCTTAATAAAAAAGGGAATGAATTTATTGATTATATATAATTTAATGTATTTATATTATTTGTATTCATAAGGAAACTAAGTTTTTCAAAATTGATTTGTCTATTTTAACCTTCTTATTTTATTATTGATATTATATATTTATTACATACGTTACATATGTTTTATTTCTGAAATCTTAATCGTTTGGACAAAAATTCTTCAAATCAATCACAAATATCTTTTTTTGGAAATTATTTTTTGATTGCGATTCTCTTTTTTTCAAAATTCAAAAACATCCGTAGCCGTTCTCTCATTTTCAAAGTACCCATTTGTATGTGTTGAGATCCAACGAGGTAAAATCTTTTTCTTCTTTTCAGTTGATAATCTGAAATTTTAGTAATCAAATCGATTAATTTGAACAATCTTTGTGCGTTTATTTTCTGAAAAAATACTACCACGTTTCGGCCAGTTCATCGGTCAATTTTTGCAAAGATAAACTGTGATTTCTTGTTGCAAGTGTATATCTCAAAAAGACCATATATGATACTACCACGATCAACAATTTTTGTTTTGATTTTTTTTGTGAATAGCCCACGGCTCACAAGTTTTGCACGACTTCAGAGGAGAGTTTTTGTGCATGTCGATCGGTTTGGTTGTAATGGTGTTACAATTTCGGTCCATATTCTATTTTATGGAAAGTGGTCTGTTGTCGTAGTGTTTGAATCGTGTGTTTAGATTTATGAATTCCGGTCCATGTCGTATATTATCAAACAGAGACTTGATTAAGTAGGTTATGAATCATGCGTAAAGAATTTAGAACTTCCTACAGTGTATATAAATACGTATTTGGTTTCCAACTTCTTTGTGAACACGTATGTTTTTACAGAATATTCGTCTAGCTAGGTTAAACATCGAGACTTTTGGTTGCAGGATCAATGGCTGCCTATGTTGCTAAGATTGTGTTTTGTGGTGAGGGTGCGACTATTTCGTTTGGCTCAAGCTTAACCTTCAACGAACTATGCGACAATATTCGCATACAATTTCCAGTTTTGATTGACAAGACTTTACAACTAAAATTCTCGGTGGTTCCTGACTCAACAATATATCGGCTACGTAATGACGTCGACATGTCCATGTTGTTTATGGTACTCGATCAACTAAAGTCGTCTTGGGTCGACATTAACGTTGCAATACAAAACAAAGCGACTTCAGGGAACAATCAAAACACAATCAGAACAGCGGAATCTTGAGCAGAGGTGGTCCACGACTCTCTTGCATGAAAATGGGAATGGAAAGCCGGGCATGGAATTGAAGGAGGATATGTTTATGGAGCAGACGAGGTTTCGAGGTGGATTTGTTCGTCAGGGTTATGACCCTTTGGATGAACTGATGAACGCTATGATCAAACGAGTATGATAAGTTCTTTGTTCATTTCTGATGAAAAAAGTGAGAACAATATGATATATGCCTTGTTTTGCTGTTGTGTAGGAACAAGATGATGTGATTCCGAACTGCGACTATGTGCTCGATGACTACGCATTCGGACAAGGTACATAGCAGAAGAAATAAACCGGAACTCCTCTCGACAAGAGGCATTGTATCTACATCTAATCTAGTCGTCATCGTCTTGAATTCGTAGTTTTTCTTCTAATGTTTATTTCTCATGAGGAACTATGAGTGTGACTAATAAGTTATGAATAAGACATTTCAAGAAGAGCAATGGCTTCTTATTTTTGTTTCTGAAACAATCCTAATATATACTGTAGTAGTTTTAGAGTAGAGCTCAAATTTATCAAATGAAAAATAAGCATGTTATTACACCAGATTTATCAAATGAAAAATAAGCATCTTGATATACTATTTATTTTCGGTTTTTCTTTGTTCAAATTTACCTTATAAAACTGTTTGATATAAATACAACAATTACCATTGTGTTAAACAGTAAAAAAAAAAAGTGGAAATGTAACTCGTACAGTACAGTGTATATATATGTATGTCAGCACTTATAAGACAAAATTAAAAACAATAAAGGGTACAATTTCTCTGCAGTCTATTGCAAACTCAATTCCCAGTCCATCTCCTCTTTCTCGCCGAACGCTCGGGCTTGATTTTGATCTCAGAATCCGGGTGGCATTTAGTTTGTTGGGTAGAAGAAGGTAAAGGCTCCGCCACGATTTTCTTTATCGCCGATGCTTCTTTTTCACTCGGCATAGGAAGCTTAAATCGCTCGCTTCTTTTCTTCAATCTCTCAACCGTATCCAAATGTATATTATTATTATACTGTTATTAGACTCCACTGCCTTTGCATTGGCATTAGTCTTTTCACCACCACCACCACCACCGGCGTCTTTATCATCTTCTTCTACCTTTCTTGAAGGTAAAGGAGTTTTTCCACTGCTGCTATGTATATCCGATCCTTTATTAGCCTTCTTCAAAGAACAAGATGACAGTGGCTTGATGTCCCTCTTGAGATGGATTGTCCAACGTTCCAATTTAGAACGTCCCCTCCTTGAGTCGGTGGTAGTATCACCGTCCGATGGAGTCTCTCTTGTGTGCTTTCTTGAGGACTGGCGGCTCGCATGGATATCACACTCGACATTTGTTCCCTTGGTTATG
Source organism: Euphrasia confusa (assembly GCA_954870475.1). NCBI lineage: Eukaryota > Viridiplantae > Streptophyta > Magnoliopsida > Lamiales > Orobanchaceae > Euphrasia > Euphrasia confusa. The sequence continues at coordinate 3,875,535 of OX940955.1, read as the reverse complement.
CTTTTCGGGTTCACCTGAAAGTAAGATTTTTTAATAAGACAATTATAACACCGAATTATTCATTGTAATGATGACGCTTAAAATTATGTTCTAACTCTAAAACTTCCACATAAACTGATAGTGTTAGATACATACCGCCTCACTAATCCGGGTACTTTGCTCCTCCCGAGTCCTCTTAGAAGGAACCACAGAACTCTGTTCTCCACTTTCAGATTCTTTTCCCTTTCTACTCCCCTCCTGTCTATGACCATGGCTTGTGCCAGGCTTTTCTTTGCCCCCGCTCCGTGAAAAAACATCATCTTCAACTCTTTCCCTTCTCTTAAGCTGATCACTGTGGCTGGTCACATTTATCAGACACTACTAGTTAGTAATAATTATTGGATTATTCATAATTTATGCAAATAAACACTTGCAATGTACTATAAGGATACAAACAAGTGACATAATAGAATGACTATTAGGATACTTATTCATAAGCTAACGTACTGGTATCTAGTTCAACTGTTGTGCACTAATACACTGTTATTAACAGTGTTAGTAACAGAGGGCTTTCAAAGTGTGTTTGGTAGTGTACATGCACAAGTTCAATACATTACACTACATAATATACTGCAAAGTAATGTGCAGTGTATGCAAAAGACAATGTAATGATCTCTGTGATTTATCAAACACTACTACTTACACAACATGAGAGGCTTATTCATAGATTTGTTAATAAGAAACATTTACAATGTACTATTGGGATACAACTCATCCAGGGAACCTTAGTAGATGAAAAGTTACTCTTATTAACATTTGAAAAGTCATACTATGAAAAGTACACATATCGACACAACATATACTACACTGTTATGAACAGTGTTTAGGAATAGTGGCTTTTGAAAGTGTATTTGGTAGTGTCCATGCACAAATTCAGTACATTACTATTACATAATACACTGCCAAGGAATGTGCAATGTATGTGATATATAATGTTGTTTATATTTATCAAACACTACTAGTTACACAACATGATTATCTTATTCATAAATTACTGACTAAGAAACATTCACAATGTACTATTGGGATACAACTCATCCAGGGAACCTTAGTGGATTAAAAGTTACTCTTATTAACATTTGACTTACTAAATCAATGGCTAAGTCATACTATGAAAAGTACAACATGCTAACTTTTACAAAATATCACATATCGATTAAACAAAAACTACACTAGATGAAGTCATCAATTTTACGTATCATCAATCTTACACTGCCAATTAACGTATAACTAAACATTGTTTGAAATAACTAAATAACTAAACAGTGTTTGAAATAGATTAATGTATTCGACCCGATAAATCAACACTGATAGTATTTATAAAAGAATTAGTTACTCATTCAAACACAAAAAATTGACCGTAGCTGTGAATACCTTTTGGAGTCCAGGCTGGACCTCAGACGTAGTAGCATCGAATTCATTATCCAGACTTCGTTTGGCTGACCTCGAATATGCTTCCCGCTTCTGCACCTTTTTCTTCATGGAATCTGAACGAGTTGTCGGAGACATTTTCCCAATCCCTACATCAAATTATAAAGTTTACTCATATTAAGCATCGACAACACATTACTGTGAACACTTGACCTGTTTATTGCTATGGTTTGTTGACAAAACAATGATCAAAACCTATCAAGTTAACTACACACTTGTGTTCATAAATACAATGTTTAGAGGAATATAATGCTTTTAATGTGAAAAATAGATATACGAACCCGGGCATGCTGAATGTACATATATGAACACTAACTCACAAAGGGTTCTGATCATGTGATTGGGTCGAAGTCAGACGCTAAAAAATTATTTGTACTGTTTCACAAAATAAAATTCAAGCTAAAAATTACAGATTTGAGTTGATTAAAAAGAAATATTCAATAACCAAAAATCATACATGCAATCATTTCGAGAAGTACACTGTACCAATTCAAATTAACTTAGAAACAGAAAATTCGGGATGAATCAAACACCAAATCCAAGAACCCTAAAAAATGTATGCAATCTATTCATCCAAACTTTGCAAATTGAGTAATTTAACACAGAAAATTACCTTAACACGATTAACTTCGAGGTTTGAGAGAAGGACCAACAACCGAGACGACACTGCGGGAGAGATTGCAAATCTTTGCAAGGAGAGGGAAATTGCATTTCTGGTATGAGATCACCGGTTATATGTCTAGTGTATTTGTTTATTACGTTTCGGTTATATGGAAAGATAACAATTTAATATGATACGGTTTTTTTTTTTGTAGTGTCTCCGATATGGTAAGTATATATATTTAAAAGCATCAATTAAGATATACCATATAATTTGTGAGTAAGGAAATATACTAATAATTCAAGAAATCAAAAGGGTTGTTTGGGTAATTCTTATTTTTTTACAATAAGTGTAAAGATTGATCTTAATATGTATTTTAGAGTAAGATATTTACCTTTTTTAAAAATCCCCCAAAAAAAAATTAAATATTTTGATTTTTTCAATTTAAAATACTTCTACAATTTTATTTTTACTTTATTCATTTATTTTTTAAACTCTCTACCAATTAATAATACTTGCAATATTATTTTTGTCTCACAATACAGTAGTTGACAAACCCAATTTGTTTTAACTATTTTCAGTTTTTGAATTTAAAATACTTTTACAATTTTACTTTTACTTTATTCATTTATTTTTTAAACTTTACTTACAATTAATTTACTTTCAATTTAAAAATATATATTTACCTTACTTTTTAGTAAAAGTAAAAAATAATATATTTTAATTTATGTGCCTAGAAAAGTCTCTAAGCTGTCTAAGTCTCTAAGCTGTTGTGTTGAGATTGTGTTGAGATGGAAGGAGTATTTTTTTTTTATCAAATACTAATGGATACTCAAAATTATCTTCTTAATTTGTACTCACATTACTCCCCAATGTTTGGATGAAAATTATTTTAATTTTAGTTTAAATGTTCTAAGTACATACTTCTAAATGATTTTTAAAAATATATAAAATCATCCGTGGACTGGTCCCAAATTTTAGGCCGGCAAATTATAAGGGAAGAAGGATGGAAATTAAGTCAAAAACTTTTATTTTTCAAATCAGATGAACAAACTCGGCAGCAACAACAAAGTCAACAACAAAAATAAAAACATATATATAATTAGGAATAGAAAATAGTACTAGTGATTAATTTGTCATTTGGCGCTGCATGTATGTTTAAGAAAGCCGAGGCGATTATTTTTCAAATCAAACTCGACATAGAAATTCCGCTGGGGATAATTGCCCAAAATTATTGCAGGGCCGAAGCCTTCAAGGTCTGCGGACTGAGTAGTCATCAGCAAGCAAACAGCATTTTTATAATCGACGTCCAGAATGTAATTATGCATAGGTAGATCCATAACTGCACCTCCTTGGAAATGCAAGCTTAATGTTGGTATATCATCAAATGACATAACATCAAAACATACCGGCAAATCGTTCTTAAACTCGGCTGTTGCGTTTCTACTGTTACTATTATTCTTCGCTGTAACTTGCCTCTCGAATTCGGCAATCACGGAATTAAACACCGTTTGGTCCATGACGGTAAAGGTGGTTCCAGAATCCACTATGGTTCCGCCGTTGCCGTCGACATCCGGAACTTGGTATTCGTCCGGCACTGTGATGTTCACTTTTCCCACCTTGATATTCTGCAGCCTCGCGTAATAATAGTCTGGGCGTGATTTTGGATTGTCGATGAATGGAGTGTACTGCACGATTCCCCCGGAACCATTAGAGGCAGCTCCCTTTGTGGTCAGTACTAAATCACTAGTCATGGTTTTGTTGTCGTCAAAATCCTGAGAGGCCATGCAATAGGAGAAGCTGTCGAGCTCCATCTGTGAAGGCAACGATTCATTGCCACGCCCGAACCCGGCAATGCCCGTCGGAGCATCATACACATAATCGGAGCATCCGAAAATGAAATTATCCAAACGTGTTTCGTTGTCGGGGAAAGTTAGAAGCTCGGACTGCAACAACCCCATCGTTCCCCCCAACTCGTAGTTGATATAATAACGACAATATATTTTTTCTAGGGAGGTAGTGCAATTACGATAGGGGTAGAGCCACTTACATTGTGTGGAATCGCATGAGACTTTCTTGGAAGAAGATGAATTTTTCGGTATGAATTGGCCCATAAATTTGCAATGGTCGCAGGTGAAGTCGGATGTGCATGGTAACAAGGTGAGGCTGCGGCCGGTGTCCATGACAAAGGGAAAGGTCTGCGTGGGCGTGCCGAAGCTGAGGCTTAAGGAGTAGCCACAATAGCCACTGGGGAAGAGTGGGATGTCGTGTTCATCGACTGCAGAAGGAAGATCACGAGTCGTGAGTTTGGATTGTTTGAACGATTGGGCTCGGGCGGAAGAAGAGGAGGAGGAGGAGTAGTGTTTGTGAGGAGAGAGGGATAGGGTGATGGATTTCGAATCGACCACCACCGAACTACACAAAAACTGAAAGATAAAAAACAAGATGATGATGAGAACAATTTGAGAATCCATTATTAGTTATTTTTTATATTAATGTTTTTCTGGTATTGTTTTTGAAACCAAGATGTTTAATATATATAGTAGTAAACTATATATGGAGTACTAATAGTTAATGTCTACATACACAAGTAACTAAAACCACTCTATCAACAGTATAATTAATTTAATTTATTCACGCGTAATTAAAATAACTTGGATGACTTGACTTGACTTTATTTGCAAACACTCTATTAGAGCATTTCCAATGGTATACCCATAGGTATAATTTTGTGACACATCACTTGACACATCACATATATTTTGTACTTATCAATTTGTACTTCAATATCCCAATGGAGTAAGATGAAATTGTTCACTTTTTGGCATGTGGGACCCACATAACAAGACACAATACAAATTGTACATAATATCTAATATTTAATACTCTCTTTTTTCTCTCTCCTATTTGTACCTTATCTTCCAATGGTATACCTAGGTACAATTCTTGTCACATGTGAATTTTACGATTGAGGGGCCGTGCATTTTTACACTGCACCATAACAAGTGTAATCTTATACCGTACATTTATATAGACATATTTATCTACCGTTAGATGAAGTTAAGCATTTGTATGTTCATTTCATGTATCTTTTTATATTTATCTTCAATAAAAATAATTATTATAAATATATTTTAACGTAAAATAAGATTATTTTTAGTAATACTTAGCAAAAATAATTATTATAAATATATTTTAATGCAAAATACAATTATTTTTTAATAATTAGTATTAGTAACACTTAGCAAAAATATTTTAACGCAAAATAAAAAATTTATTTATATATATATATATATATATATATATATATATATATATATATATTAGTAACACTTAGCAAAAATATTGTTAAATAACAAATACAAAAATAATTTTAATAAAACAATTTTTATATAATCGCATACTATATAGTTACGTAATAAATTTCTATATAATAATATAAAAATAAAATTTTACAATCATTATAAAAAAAAATTATAAACAAAAAATTATAAACGTGATGTAATTTTTATAATCATATAAAAAATAATTTTATTTTATGTTAAAAAATATTTATAATTATTATTTTAATTTTAAATAAGATTAAGATAAATCTAAGAAGTTTTAAAAAGTAAACAAGTAAATGCTTAACTCATCTAACGGTGGAGAGATATACTTAAATAAATGTATGGTATAAGATTACACTTGTTATGGTGCAGTGCAAAAATGAAGTGCACGGCCCCTCAATCCGAATTTTACTTACTATTGAGGATCCTCTTAAGCATTAATTTCAAAAAGTTGATACCATAGGTGAATTGAACATCGTCGATCGAGACGAGGGGGCTTAATATAATTATCACAACTGTAGTGAAGTGAGAGTAATGGCGACACAATTATATTCAACGCTATTGACGAAGCATCACACGCTTGAATTATATGTTGTTAGAAATTGTATCATTTATTTAAAGTTCAAATTGTTAATAAAAATAACAATTTTACATTTATATTAGTAAGGGCATGTACAATGGTTACTCAATTCATATCAATTGACTATTTTTAAATTTTTTAAATTAATTTAATCAATAAATGAACTGAACTATTTATCATTTACATTAGTTTTTCGGTTTGAACTCATTTTATGAGCCCACTACTTTTTAATATTAATAATAAAAATTGCAACTTTAATTAAAGCTTTACTTGCCAACATGGAGAGTGTGATACACTTTCTTGTGGCAGACCAATTAACTAAGGACATGTGTCAATGTTTGTAAAAAATAAATAAATAAGTTGAGTTCATAACTTTGAACTCGGTTCATTTCAGAATTTGAAGTAGAGTGGGTCATATGGATAAATTAAACTGAACTCACTCTTGCAATCGTTACAGTTCAATTAAATGAGTTCAAAACTCAAAAAAATTGGTATCATTGTACTTGCTCTAAGTCCATGGCGTGGTGACCCAGATTTTTTTTCTTGGAGGGACTTTCTTAAAAATCAACCATAAAAATTGTTGTGTATTTTTATGTATATAAGGAGACAGAAATTGAAAAGCCTTGAGGCGTGTTGATCACTATTCGAAAAACAATATTTCCACTACGTAGAAATTTGTTTATAGGATACAACAAGGCACAAAATTCTTTTTGAGAAACTTATTGGAGATTCTTTTTATGCGTTGGTATGTTTCGGTACTCTTTTTTGTACTGTATTTTGTGTGTTTTGTTTCTTAACGCAAATATGTATTTATATGCAAAATATACATTTTTCACAACAAACGCAACATTTCAGATTAAACTTTTCCGTTTAAAGGGACGCAATTTGTTTCAGACTATACGCAACGTTTCAGTGTTTTTATACGCAACGTTTCTTTTAAAGTTTATTAAACTTTATATGTTTTTATTAATAATTAATCTATATTAAACTGATATAATTAATTATTTACGTAAAATATTATATCTTTCTTAAACAAATATAATTTATTTTATTTACATAAAATAAACACATACAAATTACTAACAATCCCCCACTAATTTTTATATTTTCCAATTTAAACATATTATGAATACAAGAAAGTATCTTTCGATTTGGACCTTCAATTAGTTTATATACTTTAAAGTTTAACGAAACTATAGGTATTTTTACTATTTGAACATTGATCTCTTAAATGTTAAACCGAAAGTATAACACACATAATATATTTATTATTATATTTCTCAAAAGATTTTAACTAACCTTAGCACTATTATATATGGCCATGTGATAATCCTGTCACTTTTGTAAACATTAATAGAATATCACAATTTCTAATCGAAGCGGCACCACTTTTATGTTTACTTAGTAAAAGTCTTTAATTTGTCCCAATTACTTTTGTAAATACAAGTTTTTGGCATCAACTTTGTGTGTTCCTTGCGCTGTCCGTCGACTATTGTCATATCTCCTTCATACGAGCTCCGATTGTGTTGATTCAAAATGCTATGGAATCCACACTTCAAGAGCTACGTATACATATCATGCGACAAGAGTCGCGTGCGACTGGAGTCGCACAACATCATGCGACAGGAGTCGCGTGCGACTGGAGTCGCACAACTTGTCGTTGGATGTGCAGTCCGTCGATTTTGGTCATATCTCCTTCATACGAGCTCCGATTGTGTTGATTCAAAATGCTATGGAATCCACACTTCAAGAGCTACATATACATATCATGCGACAGGAGTCTCGTGCGACTGGAGTCGCACAACATCATGCGACAGGAGTCGCGTGCGACTGGAGTCGCACAACTTGTCGTTGGATGTGCAGTCCGTCGATTTTGGCCATATCTCCTTCATACGAGCTCTGATTGACTTGATTCAAAATGCTATGGATTCCACAGTTCAAGAACTACAATGAAACAAAATCATGCGACTAGAGTCGCATGCGACAGGAGTCGCACACACTGCTCCTGGCTTCAAAGCCTTAGCAGGATGAACTCCAAGGCTATCAGCTTCTACTGCACTCCTTTGGTGGACAGGGGGCTAAGAGTTCGAACTCCTGGGGACTTCAAACTCTTAGCAGACTTGATAATGACATGGCTTCTAGAACCACGCCTTCCAATTCCCAACGTGTAATTTTCACTTGCATAGGGATAGGGCTTCCTAGTACTAGAGCACTTAGAAAAACTAAACCTACACAAACAGCAAAATCACATAAGAATGAAGTTCATTCAAAACCCATAATGTGAAGTTCAAGCTAGTTCACGGGAGTCCGAAGACTCCACTGTGAACGAGAGCGAACTACACATTAACAATTACATATGTCATTATGCAAAAAAATGATATTGAAGACAAGGTCCCGAAGACCAGTGATTGCACTTTTTTTTCCCTCTACTAGTTTTTCCCACAGGGTTTTCTTAGTTAAAAGTTTTTAACGAGACAATAACCACAATATAAATGTAAATGTTATGTACTTTTTTCCTCGAGTATTTTTTCCTACAGGGTTTTATAACGAGGTTTTTAACGAGGCATGTACATTACTCGATAATAATTAATGAAGACATCAGAATGTTCAATATAGGTTTGTTTTCGAGAAAAGTTCAAAGAAAAATATAATCTTCTAGATGATTGTGACTTGAAGTTCACATTATTGTTCATTTGTCAAGAAATGTATATTGAACACTATACGCATCTAATATACTCCAGAAGAGTTACCGGCCGATTATAGCCATTGTGAATGCTCAATATAGATGTCTGATGAAGGCATGTTCCAGAAGGACGAAAACTATATACAATAATACAATTGAATGTGAAACTCGACAATTCGAATGTTGAGTCCTGAAGACCAAAAATTATAACTAAGTTTTTCCTATATGGTTTTATTACTTACCGGTTTAAATAAGACTGATTGATCACCAATAACTACTTTCAAGAAGTCAAAGATCTTGGGTGATTACAATCAGAGGGATCAAGTTGTACTATTTTTCCTTCGTCGAGGTTTATCCTACTGGGTTTTCCTGACAAAATTTTAACGAGACGTCATTTCTGTAAATAGTCATTCAAGGGGGAGTGTTATAAATATTGTAATTAGAGAATGACTAGTTTACCATTTCTTGGTAAACAAGTGATGTTCACGTTTTTGTGTCGTTTTTCCCTATTTATTTGTGTGTGAGTGTGTCGTGTTTAGTTGTTTATTGGTGTATTCCTCATGATTTGTGGTAGGTTTGATGTTTTGTTGAGTGTTCAGGCTAGTTGACGTGATTAGTGTGAGAAGAGCGAGAAACGAGTTGAAAAACGGTAAAAGCAATTTGGTCGACAAAGTTTCGAGATTGCGCTGCAAACTTGGCCACCTCGGTTCTCCCAACTCCGATCACCTACAAACATGATCCATACATTATCGGAAAGACCTTGACATTGTCTACACGGCCCTACTAGTTTCCTGTCATGGCTCCTCGTCATATGGCCGTATTTCACGAGTTTCCATCCCAGCAGGCAGCTGCCTTTAGTGTATGTGCAGCGAACTTGGAGAGCTTGGTTCTCCCAACTCCGACCACCTACAACGACGATCTATACCTCTATGGAAAGCCCTTGGAGTCCTCTACATGGCCCAGCCATCCAAGCGCCCGTCTTCCCACCAGGCTTTCGCTCGCGACGCATTCCAGGAGCCCGCCCGACTTTGCGTCCAGATTTGACTTTTGTTGACCCACAAAATTTCTTGTATAAGAATAGGGCTTTGGCCTATTCCAAACACTACGCTTTTTCACTTTTATTTTCCGCACATTTTGGAGAAGACTTACTCGACATCCTAGGATTTCATCTTTGTTTTTCATGCTTTCGATTCACGGACGAAAATCGGGGTTAGCTTCCGATTGTTCTTATTACTTTCATCATTTGATTAATTAGTAAGTTTATTTTCTTTTTCTTTAGTTGCTTGTTCTTATTTTCTTGTTTAATATTTTTATCTCAACTATGAATTCCTTCAACGTTGTTTATTTTCTTAATCGAATTATGAGTAGCTAAACATAACACTCGGGCTAGGGGAATTCAAGCATAAATTAGGATTTGAGATTTACAAACGCATCAAAGGTGTTTGATAAAATGCCAACATGATTTTTAAACTTTTGTATGAGGCTTAGGAGCAATTACAAAACATAGGGTAATCGAACACCCTAAAATCTACCGCCGACGGACGTTTTAGGAGATTTGTATTTCGTAAATTCACGACCCGACGTTTATGTTTGATGAACCCGAAATCCTAGCTTTTCTCCTTATTCATTACACCTAGTTAATTCTTGTTCTTTGTTATTTTAGATTAATATTTCTTAGTTAATTTCTAGTTTAAAAACAAAAACCAATTCACCGCATTATGCTATATTCCTACCTCTCTTCTTTTGCAACCACTTGAATATTAATACGAGTACCGATAGTAGTGTTCCTCGAGAGATCAACTCGGGCAAATTGGTTCGGCAATAAGTTCGGTTATTTTTATTTGATTTTTGACGCACTACAATGTTTTGTCAACAAGACATAAACTCTACTTTCTATTCTATATAAAAGGGTCTTCTCATATGAATGAAATAATGATTCTATTCTCCTCTCATATTTTCTCTTTGTCTAATCTATTATTTTCTCTCAATTCTTTTTGAATTTATAAAATAATACTTATTTTTGTCACTATAGTTGACACAACCAATAAAAGAATTAAATATTTTCAATTTTTTCAATTTAAAATACGTCTACAATTTTAATTTTACTTTATTCATTTATTTTTTAAACTCTCTACGAGTTAATAATATTTGGACTCCCAAGGTAATGAGTTCGACTCCTGGCTGACTCCAACCGAATTAATTATCCAGAGGTACTGAGTACGACTCCTGACGACTCCATCCAAATTAATTATTCATTTGTTGGGTCTCTCCAAAGATGTGGACTAAACTATTGTGTTGTGAATGGAAAGAGTACTTTTTTTTTTTACTTTTAATTTTAGTTTAAATTTTCCAAGTACATACTGTACTTCTAAATTATTTTTAAAAAATGGAGTATAAAAATCATCCTTGGATCCCAAATCTTAGGCCGGCAAATTATAAGAGAAGAAGGATGGAAATTAATTAAGTCAAAAACTTTTATTTTTCAAATCAGATGAACAAACTCGGCAGCAACAACAAAGTCAACAACAAAAATAAAAACATATATATAATTAGGAATAGAAAATAGTACTAGTGATTAATTTGTCATTTGGCGCTGCATGTATGTTTAAGAAAGCCGAGGCGATTATTTTTCAAATCAAACTCGACATAGAAATTCCGCTGGGGATAATTGCCCAAAATTATTGCAGGGCCGAAGCCTTCAAGGTCTGCGGACTGAGTAGTCATCAGCAAGCAAACAGCATTTTTATAATCGACGTCCAGAATGTAATTATGCATAGGTAGATCCATAACTGCACCTCCTTGGAAATGCAAGCTTAATGTTGGTATATCATCAAATGACATAACATCAAAACATACCGGCAAATCGTTCTTAAACTCGGCTGTTGCGTTTCTACTGTTACTATTATTCTTCGCTGTAACTTGCCTCTCGAATTCGGCAATCACGGAATTAAACACCGTTTGGTCCATGACGGTAAAGGTGGTTCCAGAATCCACTATGGTTCCGCCGTTGCCGTCGACATCCGGAACTTGGTATTCGTCCGGCACTGTGATGTTCACTTTTCCCACCTTGATATTCTGCAGCCTCGCGTAATAATAGTCTGGGCGTGATTTTGGATTGTCGATGAATGGAGTGTACTGCACGATTCCCCCGGAACCATTAGAGGCAGCTCCCTTTGTGGTCAGTACTAAATCACTAGTCATGGTTTTGTTGTCGTCAAAATCCTGAGAGGCCATGCAATAGGAGAAGCTGTCGAGCTCCATCTGTGAAGGCAACGATTCATTGCCACGCCCGAACCCGGCAATGCCCGTCGGAGCATCATACACATAATCGGAGCATCCGAAAATGAAATTATCCAAACGTGTTTCGTTGTCGGGGAAAGTTAGAAGCTCGGACTGCAACAACCCCATCGTTCCCCCCAACTCGTAGTTGATATAATAACGACAATATATTTTTTCTAGGGAGGTAGTGCAATTACGATAGGGGTAGAGCCACTTACATTGTGTGGAATCGCATGAGACTTTCTTGGAAGAAGATGAATTTTTCGGTATGAATTGGCCCATAAATTTGCAATGGTCGCAGGTGAAGTCGGATGTGCATGGTAACAAGGTGAGGCTGCGGCCGGTGTCCATGACAAAGGGAAAGGTCTGCGTGGGCGTGCCGAAGCTGAGGCTTAAGGAGTAGCCACAATAGCCACTGGGGAAGAGTGGGATGTCGTGTTCATCGACTGCAGAAGGAAGATCACGAGTCGTGAGTTTGGATTGTTTGAACGATTGGGCTCGGGCGGAAGAAGAGGAGGAGGAGGAGTAGTGTTTGTGAGGAGAGAGGGATAGGGTGATGGATTTCGAATCGACCACCACCGAACTACACAAAAACTGAAAGATAAAAAACAAGATGATGATGAGAACAATTTGAGAATCCATTATTAGTTATTTTTTATATTAATGTTTTTCTGGTATTGTTTTTGAAACCAAGATGTTTAATATATATAGTAGTAAACTATATATGGAGTACTAATAGTTAATGTCTACATACACAAGTAACTAAAACCACTCTATCAACAGTATAATTAATTTAATTTATTCACGCGTAATTAAAAAAGAAGTGTATACTGTTTGTTTTAAGAGACTCACGAAAAAAAAGCATGCATTATTTTTGGGATATTATTTTGGGATAGAGATATTACTACTCAATTAGATAATCACAAAAGAAATTATAATGTGTAGGAATAATAGAGGGGATATCAATTTTTCATTGTTTCTGATTTGGCCGGGTTTCAAAGTGTTCGATGTGTGGATTTGAGTTGCCATATCTTGCGTGGGAGTTCAACCTATACCATACTTTGGTTACTTTGGTCTGGTTGAATTACACTCACCAAAGATCTTACCACTCGACTATGTCCCCTAGGGCTATTTATTTTTCAAATTTGATCAACAACAACAACGGAATCATAGACAGAGTCGCCAATGATTACGGAGCGAAGAACAGTCCTCCGACCTCAATGATTCTGAAATTTGTGTTTCATGAATTGACACCGGCTCGCTCTGGCTTTTCTTGTGGTTGACCGTCTCCTGCACTAGGCGATGTGTGGATAACGGTGTCGGGCAATGGTGGGATTAAAATCGTGATTTTCTACTTCTTGACCAATGTCCACCTTCCTTCATCAGGTGGATCGACAGAACTTTCACGTAGATGATATACCTACTATTTGGATAAAAATTATTTTAATTTTAGTTTAAATGTTCCAAGTATTTCTAAATGATTTTTTCAAAAATATTTAAATCATCCGGGTCCCAAAAAGATTAATAAGAGAAGAACGATGAAATTAAGACAAAAACTTTTATTTCAAATCACCCACAAAAACAACAACAAAAGGACACCAACATAGATATATAATTAGGAAAATAAAATTATTACTCCCTTACTATTAATTTGTCATTTGGTGTGGCATGTATGTTTAAGAAAGCCGAGGCGATTATATTTCAAATCAAACTCGACATAAAAATTCTGCTGGAGATAATTGCCCAGAATTATTGCAGGGCCGAGGCCTTGAATGTCTGCGGACTGAGGAGTGATCATCAGCAAGCAAACAACTTTGTTATATTCGACGTCCAGAAAGTAATTCTGCATCGGCAAATCCATGATCACACCTCCGTGAAAATGTAAGCTTAATGCTGGTATATCATCGAACGACCAAACATTAAGACATAACCCCAAACCCGTATCACTCTGGGCCGTTGTGTTTCTACTGTTACTATTATTCTTCCCAATAATTTGGCTCTCGAATTCTTTAGTGACCAAATCAAACACCGATTCCTCCATGAAGGTTAGTGAGGTTCCAGAATCCACTATGGTTCCGCCGTTGCCGTTGATATTCGGAACTTGGTATTTGTCCGGCACTGTGATGCTCACATTCCCCACCGTGATATTCTGCAGCCTCACGTAATAATAGTCTGGACTTGAATTTGGATTTTCGATGAATGGAGTATAGTGCACGGAACCATTAGAGCCTGCTCCTCCTCCTCCCTTTGTGGTCAATACTAAATCACTACTCATGGTATTGTTGTCGTCAAAATCGTGAGAGACCAAACAATAGGAGAAGCTGTCGAGTTCCATCTGAGAAGGCAACGATTCATTGGAACGCCCGAACCCGGCAATGCCCGAGGGCATATAAACCGCATAATCGGAGCATCCGACAATGAAATCACCCAAACGTGATTCGTCTTCGGGGAAAGTTAGAAATTCGGACAGCAACGTCCCCGCCGTTTCCCCCGTCCCGTATTTTAAACCATAACCCGAACAATATGATTCTTGGGAGAATTCGCGGCTGCATTTATGATCAGGGAAGAACCAGCTACATTGTGTAGAATTGCAATAGACATTCCTGGAAGAAGACGATTCTTCCGGTATGAAAGGTCGTATCGTTACATTAAAATTGCAGTCCTCGCAGGTGAAGTGGTCTGTGCATGGGAACCAGACGAGGTTGCTGCCGGTGTCCATGACAAAGGGCAACGTCTGCAGCGGAGTGCCGAAGCTGAGGCTTAAGGAGTAGCCACCATAGCCGCGGGGGAAGAGTGGAACAATATCGTCTTCATCGAATGCAGAAGTGGTGAGTTTGGATCGTTTGAACGATTGGGCTCGGGCGGAAGATGCTCTCACAAGGCGGTGGAGCTCCTCTTTTTTCGAAGAGGAGGAGTGTTTGGGCTGAGAGAGAGATAGAGGGATGGATTTCGAATCCACGACGACTGAACTGCACAAAAACTGAAACACAGAAAACAAGATGATCATGAGTAGAACAATTTGAGAATCCATTATATATTTATATAAATGTTTTTCGGGTATTGTTTTTTAATACAACAAGTTTAATATATATAGTCACTAAAATACTACTATTACTAAAAGTTAATGTCTACATACAAGTAACTAAAAGACCTTATCAACAATTAATTTAATTTTAATCACGCGTAATTCAATTAGTTTATTGATGATTAAATTAACATTATATTACAGTGGACGGCTTGACTTGACATTATTGTAAAACATTACAATTTGGTTTACACGTAAGTTCTTTTCCTTCTTATATTGTTCATTTTTTTCGGTTATCGTTATTATTCTACTGTACATCGTTCGAATCTACAATAAATGGTATCAGAGCTTTGTCAAAAGTTAACAAGTGGTATTATAGCCAGACTACGATCCTACGACCTATCAGAGCGAAGTTCTAATGACGAGCGTGAAGTACGATCTAACGATACTTGATCTCAACACGAGGTTTCCTATTTGTCAACAAAAGATGAGGTTTTCTAGCAAGCACAACTTGAAGAGAAGTCTCTACTTCCTCAAGATGGCGGAGGGGTCATCGATTCAAAATTATGTAGCGAGATTCAAGGAGCGTGTAGCTGACCTTGGGACTATTGGCCTGAAGATCGAAGATGATGATCTTGCGTTTTGGATGCTATTCTCGTTACCCCTTCGATGGCGGCTTTTCGGTACACGATTATCTATGGAAGAGATAGTCTCACGTTTCAAGACATACTTTCGGTTCTCTCGTCAAGAGACAACGTACTAAAGATGGATTCCAACAATGCTGGTGTGCCCGATGTAAATTCGGGGGATGAATTTAACGTTCAAAATAAGTATCGTGAGAAAGAAAGCGGTTCAGAGGGCTCGAAGTCGCGACACGGAAATAAGACGTTCACTATTGCAAGAAGAAGGGACACATAAAGTCGAGGTGCTAGTTTTGAAGAATAAGGAGAGCAACAATAATAATTCCAGAAATCGGAATTTCGGTGACGTTGGATTAGTAGATGGGGATTACTATGAGGATCTACTAATCGCTCTAGGTGAGAAATCTAACTTTTTTGAGGATTGGATCTTAGACTCGGGTTGCTCGTTTCATATGTGTCCGGATCGGACGTTGTTCGAGACTTATGAATCTTTGGAGTATGGTGCGGTGTTTATGGATAATAACACTTTGTGCAAGATCGAAGAGATTGGGAATATCCGCTTGAAGATGTTCGATGGCACGGTGCGCACGTTAGGCGAGGTAAGACATGTTCCTGACTTAAAGAGAAATTTGATTTCCTTGAGTACCCTTGACATGAAGGGCTATAAACTCATCTGTAAAGGTAGAGTTTTAAGGCCGGGTTACCAACGGTGGTTTGGTAATATCGCGGGGAAAGAGAAAGACGAGCCTCCTTTATGTCATCGATGGAAGCTAAGCGAAAGAAGTAACCGAGGTTAATACTAGCTACACTAGTGAAGGTGGAGTTTATGAGGCTACCGAAGAGGCTTTGGTAGTGTTGGGAGGAGACGACAAGGCGGAGCAACCTGATGACCTCCAAGAAGGCGCGGTGAAGAAAGTAACCGGGGCTCAACCTCGACTTTTGGTAGAAGAGTCTATCCGGCTTAGAGGCATGCAAACAAATAAGGCCGGAGTGACCAAACTGAATAAAGTGGAAACGATGAAAGAAGTAACCGTGGGAAAAACTAGACTCTCTGATGAAAAGTCTACACGAGTAGACCATGTGCGCTTTGAGCATGTGAGGAAAGTCGACTTGAAGGATCGAGTGTTTCTCGATACATGGAGTATTTCTAAATCTGGTGAGCCGTGTGCGCTTGGAAAGAGACCGAGAGGGTATATCAAATTGGGCTCACTACGTTTCAAATCATGGGGACTTTTGAAGGTCCAGTCTTCTAGGAACTAGGCCCGTTAGGGCGTTTGGAGGAAGACGATGGACAAGACTAGGAGTGCAATGTGCTTTCTCATGGACGATGTGATTTCGATTTATGGTTTGATGCACGATGGGATTTCGCAACTTTGTCTGTTATGTGATGGGATTTCACATGTGCGATGAGATTTCGTGGTTAAGTGTCAAGGTGGAGATTGTTGGAATTGGTGACACAATGAATTGGTGACAAAAAACCGAGAAGAAGGAAAAGAGAAGGTAGCGACCCGCTACGTTTCCTAGCGCCTTGCTAGGACAGCTCGTGCCACTTTGGGTACAACTTCTGTCGGTGCAGCACGAACGTGTCAGATGCTAGCGCCGCGCTAGGTCTCCAGATTCTGCACGGGATTTTTCCTCCTTTCCTATTTTAAATAGGATTTGATTCCAATTATTTTTGGGACTCTTTGAACGTGAGATATTATTTCCATACAATAATTACAATTCCCCCTTATATAAGAGAGGTTCTCCATGGACACAAACAACACGTAGAACACGAAAAACACCAACCAAGAGAGATATAATTATTGTGTGAGATTTATAAGATTTTGAGCGTATATCAATCCTTTTATAATCGTGAGCAATATTATAGTGAAAGTACTCGTCGATCCTCTCGTGGTTTTTCCCAATTCGATTTCCACATAAATTTCTTGTCTTCTTTTATCGTTGATTTCTTTTTCAGTTCTCGTTATTATCGTTGATTTATATGTTTATGTGTTATTTTTCTTGTGATATTTTGTGTCGTCTCGTGTCATTTTGTGTCATTCTTTCGTGTTTTTCTCACGGCTGTGGTAGGTTTGATGTTATGTTGAATGTGCAAGTAATCGAGCATATATGAGCTGAAAAGGTCGAAGATGTTGGCAATCGGCTTCACGGAGTCGTCGGAAAACTCGGAAAAGACAACCCCAACTGAAATCCCGATCGCCGGAGAATACCGCGACGCCGCCACGAGGAGTCGGGCTCGACCGAACACCACACACGGGCGAACCCGTGTGCGTCCAGCCGATCCCCCACGCGGGGCTCGCGGATCGCTGCCAGTAGGGGGCGATCCCCGCACGCCCAGTTGCGGGAAATCCCGCAGCGCATACGAGACGACTGCGGGTAACCCCACAGCACACCCGCGATCGAGCGCCCAGCTCGATCGCACCCCCCGGCTCCCAGCCGAGGTTCCACGCCGTCGATCCCCACGGGGATCCTCCGACCGCCGGCGGTCCGGTGGTCCTCGACCACCACCGCTC
Source organism: Euphrasia confusa (assembly GCA_954870475.1). Classification (NCBI taxonomy): domain Eukaryota; kingdom Viridiplantae; phylum Streptophyta; class Magnoliopsida; order Lamiales; family Orobanchaceae; genus Euphrasia; species Euphrasia confusa. Next base: position 3,857,414 of record OX940955.1, on the reverse strand, counting down.
GGTCGATCCCCGTCCGGGGTTCGTCCCTCGGCTCCATTAGAAGAAACGATCACGATCGAGCAAAAACGAAATGACGAGCAAAATCGAAAAAGTGCAGTAACTTCACGTCAAAATCTGCTATCGCTCACTGGGAATCATAGGTGGTGAGGTATATGGACGCGAAGCTCTTGAAGTCTAGATTCCGGAGAACTTTGAATCATCTGAGACAGGGTATTATTGAGAGCATCGCACGGTGTTATTGAGAGTATCGTTTTGATAGTGCGTTTCTATAGAGAGAGTTTCGTGAGATATATTTATTTAGAGATCTATATTTGTAACCCAATTGATTCGATTATAGTGATATTTTCTCTTCCACCGTGATTTTTTCGATCTTTTGGGTTTGCTCGTAAAATTTGTGTTCTATAAACTATTTTGTGAGGAGTATATTAAGAGGCAAAATACAATATTGTACTATTTAGGTGACATTGGGAGGATTTGGTCAACATGTTTCATGAGGAGATTCAAATTCTTGACAATTGGGTACACGTTTTGAAGAAAATCCTAATGTCACGTATATTTGACAAAATTTGAGTGAAAAATCTGATACTCGCATTATATAATTAAGGTTTAGGATTTGAGTCACGATCAACTAAATCTAGTAATTCTATTTTAATTTTTGTGCTTAATATATTTTTTATTTTAGGCTGGTGAAAATAAGCTTAGAATTTGTTATTTTGGATTTTCAATACCCATTAAGTTCATTTCAATTATTTATTTATTTATTATTATTTTAATAATTTAAAATTTTCAATTATTATTTTTTTTATTATAATTATTTTAATATTTTAAAATTAAATTCAATTAAACTTAATTTCAATTCAAATATATTAAAATTTATTAAATTTAATTCAATTCAATTTAATTCAATTCAATTCAATTTAGTTTCAGTTCAAAATAACACATCCTTTGCTTTTTATCTCATTCCATCTTTTCTCTTGGTTAGACCATGGAGTACCGGACAAGCTAATTCCAAAGCCTAAAAAAAGAAGTGACATGTTTTTTTTTTGTCCCACAAATGCACTTTTTTCTCGATTTAGTCTCATACATATTCACTTTATCAATTTAGTCTCAAATAAGTCGAATTTGATTTCAATTTAATTTTTTTTGAACGAAAAAAATCAAATTTCGTCAAAATCTGTCCACGTGCATATCACACGATATCATTTCCGGTGCCCACTGCTGACTCGGCATCACGTGTCATCACGTCATTGATTAATGAATTATTTAAAAAATTAAAAAAATACAAAAATATGGAAATACAAAATGAAATACGTGAAAAAAAATAAATGAAAAAGACAATATCCCTACTGACTGGTACTGTAGATTGTACGGGGAGAAGTACTGGAGGAGGACGTGGTAGCGGAGGACGTCAGGGAGGATGGCGGAGGAGGGGAAGTCGGTGGGGATGTTATTTTCATTTATTTTTATTCACCGTATTTCATTATGTATTTTAATATTTTGATTTTTTTATGTGGCACGTATTTAGTAGCACGTATTTTTGTTTTTTTTTGAAATAATTCATTACCAACAACATGATGACATTTGGTGCTGAGTGAGCACTGGACGCTCAGAATAATCTCACGAGATGCACGTGGGGAGATTTTGATGAAATTTAAATTTTTTCGTCAAAAAATGAATAAATTGAAACCAAATTCGAATTATTTGAAAGTAAATTGAGAAAGTGAATTTGTATGATACTAAATCGAAAAAAAAGTACGGTGACAAAAACAAAATTTCTCTAAAACAGAAGTTGTTGCCGCTCTATCCCAGTAATTGGTATTCGTTTTGCTACGTGACATTTAGACTTCCGCTCTTACCAACACACAAAAAGCATCAAACCGCACCAAAACAACTCGACGTGATTCAAACGCAAACAAAATAAACACACAAAAAAAAGTCTCAAAACCATATTAACTGTACAAAATATTGAGCCGATCGATCGAGCTCAAAGAGAAGGAAATTAAGACACTTTTATTTTACAAATCAGATCAAACAAACCCGGCAACAACAACAAAAAGACGATATATATTAGTGATTAATTGCGATTATGTTTCAAATGAAATTCGACGTAGAAATTCTACTGGATTTAGTGAAAGATTCATGGGAGAATTTGAGGATTGAAGTACCTGTCGAGGAGACGGTTTGTGAGAAATACCGAAAGCTCCAAAGCAATCGCCGGCTACCACGACTCTGTTTCGCACTCGATCACCTTGTACAAATTGAATGAGTTGAATGTCATACCCAGAATTTTCAGAGCACAATAGAAGGACAATCGGTGAGTCTCAGGTGTGAAAGGGATGATCACTTAGATCTCCGAATTCAGGCACCCCAACTAGATTTAGTTCGTGGCGGTTGTGGCTAGTCGACGATTTAACTTGAATAGAGGAAATTCAGCCATCCTTTGTTTCAAATACGATCAGGTCAGTCACGTTTGTCGAGGACTGGAGTCGTCCTCGTGAAGAGAATAAAGTTAATACGGAGGAGAAAAAAATGTTTTTCTCTCTAGGAATATGCTCGGTTCTCTCTCCTAGTTAGAGTTTACATTTTTTTTTTTCGTTTTTTCATTGAATTCTTTGATTCGCTGTTCGGTTGTTCGATCGTCTACTGCTACTACGTGTTTGATCTTACTACTGTTCAATTATTTTTACGTGTTCGATCATGCATGTCTTTTTCATCTGTTTCGTGTGGCTCTTCGACATCTGGCGGGGTGTTGTTCGGTTGAATACACCAATTATTTTTCAAATGTGATCAACAACAACGGGATCATACGATGAGTTCAACATAAAATAAATGTCATTTGGTGCATATTTGTTGAAGTAAGCCGAGGCGATTGTTTTTCAAATCAAACTCGACATAGAAATTCTGCTGGAAATAGTTGCCCAGATTTATTGCAGGGCCTTCTCTGCCTGAGTGAGCAGTCATCATCAAGCAAACAACGGAGTATTCATCGTTCAGAAAGTAATTCTGCATTGGCAGATCCATAACTGCACCTCCTTCGAAATGCAAACTAAATGTTGGTATATCACTGAATGACCAAACATTAAGACATAACCCCAAAGTTGTCTCACTCTCGGGCGTGTCGTTTCTACTGTTCCTACTATTCTTCCCAATAACTTGGTTCTCGAATTCTTGACGGACCAAATCAAACACCGATTCCTGCATGATGGTGAAGGTGGTTCCAGAATCCACAATGGTTCCGCCGTTGCCGTCGACATCCGGAACTTGGTATTCGTCCGGCACTGTGATGTTCACATTCCCCACCGTGATATTCTGCAGCCTCACGTAATAGAAATCCTCGTGTATTTGATTATGGATGAGTGGAGTGTAGTGCACGATTCCCGAGGTCGTATTGCCCCCCTTTGTGATCAGTACTAGATCACTACTGGTGGTGTTGTCGTCAAAATCATCGTGAGAGACCATGCAATAGGAGAAACTGTCGAGCTCCATCTGGGAAGGCAACGAGTATCGGGCAGTGCCCGCCCGAAATCCATACTCAAAATCCGAGCATCCGACAATGAAATTATCCAAACGTGTTTCGTCGTCGGGGAAGGTTAGAGACTTGGACAGCAACGACCCCGTTGTTCCCCCATGCCCGTATGCGAAATCATATATCGAACAATATAATTTCTGGGAGGTGCATTCACGATCAGGGAAGAGCCAGTTGCATTGTGTAGAATTGCAGGAGACATTCCTGGAAGAAGATGAGTTTTCCGGCCTGAAAGTTAGTATCGGTCCCATGCCCTCAAAATTGCAGTACACGCAGTCGAAGTTGGACGAGTGGGACGACTTCATTGACTGCAGGAGGAGGAGGAGGAGGAGGAGGAGGAGGAGGAGGAGGAGTAATGCTGAGTTTGGATTGTTCCAACGATTGGGCTCGGGCGGAAGATGCTCTGGCAAGGCGCTTGAGCTCCTCTCGTTTCGAACAAGAGTGTTTGTGGCGAGTGAGGGATTTCGAATCGATCACAACTGAACTACACAAAAACTGAAAAATAAACAACACGATGATGAGAACCATTTTAGAATACATTAACATGATGAATATGATATAGAGTGATATTGTGAAAACAAGAATCACAAATTCTAATATTTATAGTCACTCAATATTAATTTATCAAACTAGATCTGTAATAATAATAGGAGTAATATTGTAATTTAATCAGCTAGCTCACGCGTAATTAAATTAAAATTAAAGAGTTTATTCATTAGCTAGGTACATTACAATATCAATGGACGACTTGACTTCTAAATTTGTGTGGGTGTATGTCAGTATGTGTGTGTGTGTGCATGTATTTTTTCAACACATTTTTTGATGTAATTAATGACGACCTATAAATTTGGAACTGACGTCAATGATGACGATTTTTTTATTTGATAAAGTCTAAAAACTCTAATATTTGACCCTTCAATGGAACGAGATGAAAATTCATGCGTTCGAATAGCAGACATCTCAACGTGTCTCATTTCATGAAGAACTTTATAATCCTTTAATGAAAAAAGTGTCTGTTGGGAGTCCACGTCGACGGGCGTCGCTTCGAGGCACCTGCAAAAAGAAAACACGAAGCACAAATCAGATCTGAACTCAACCCTAGGTCAGAGCAAGCTTCCAAATCACAACCGTCAACGAATCTGTGGAGATCCGGTCGCCGTTACAGGAGATGGACTTGAATGAGGACTAGGGTAACATGCAGCGGCAGAGACAAAGAGAATAAGAACATATCTATATATATATATGAATAGATATAGAAAGAAAAACAGATATCAATATTGTTTTTCGGCTCAGGACTGTAGATCCGTCATCGTAGCCATGACTGGTGGTAGCGGCGAACAGGCAGTGATGTCACAGCGGCCTCGCCGGCGACCCAGGAGCACTCAAAGCTCACACCACTCTATCTCACCGTAAGCCTCCGCCTCACAGAAGAGGGAACCACCTTCACCAGCGCTTCACAAGACGTCTCCAGCCGCAGAGCTCACAAGGAGGTCACCGGAGACGCCAGGGGAAGTCGTCGGAGATGGGTGGCCGGAGAAGTGACAGAACGAACACACACTCTGTGAAATCGCACACACTGGATTAGGTTAAGTGAGGGGCGTAAAGTGAGTAAATGAGAGAGGCAGAGTTCATTATATCATACGCAATGGACGCACCAGATTCACTCTCACAGATTAACCCTACATCTAAGGGTCACAAATGGTCAACACCATTAAAAGGGAGAGTGGGCTTTATTTGATATCAGAAATAAATAAAAGGGCTGGGCTGAAGTATATAATGAATGGGCCTGCACTACAACTGGGCCGGCTGCCATAACAATTAAAGGATTGGGCCAACACCCATAAATCCTAACAGTGTCTCACTCAATAATCGAAGTAGCAAATGTTAGTAATTTGTATCTGTTATTTTATGTAAATAAAATAAATTATATTTATTTTAAATAAATATAATATTTTACGTAAATAATTAATTATATCAGTTTGATATAAATTAATAAATAATAAAACAGATAAGATTAATTTATTATTCAGATAAAGTTTAATAAATTAAAAAGTTAAACGTTGGGTATAATAAAAAGTTAACGCAAACGCAAACGACGTTGTATATAATATGAAACAATATGTCCCTACGTATAATCCGAAACAATGTGTTCGTCTTGAACAATCTATTTGGTTAGCGCTAAGAATAAGAACAAAATATACAGTACAAAAAAGAGTACTAAAACATACCAACACAGAAAAAGAATCTCCAATATGTTTCTCAAATGAATTTTGTGCCTGGTTGTATCCTGTAAACAAATTTCTACATAGTGGAAATATTGTTTTTCGGATAGTGATCAACACGCCTCAAAAGCTTTTCAATTTCTGTCTCCTATACATATAAAAAATACACAACAGCAAACACTCTGTGATAGAACCAACAAAAATATAATAAGATATTGTATGATGTTGAGGAAACACTCTGATCAAACAGAAACAAACACGAGCTATGTCGACATTGAATCCCTCACAATAACACTGATCGACTGTCAGCAACACTGAGCCAACGCACATCAACACTGAACCACTGGATCGAATACTAAAATCACACACACGTCGAAAACACTCAACACTCACCGCGCCGGAAGTTTGTATTGGATATTTCGAACTCAAACACGAAGAGAAACAATCACACAACGATTTTACGTGCTTCGATCACCGGAAGGTGATCTACGTGCACGGTGGAGGGGAGGAGTTTTCTGGTATTATATGAAGCTCAAATACAATTGTACAAAGCTTTCTCTAGCTCAATGCTTGCATATCAATCACAAACACGAGTGATTATATGCTGAAACTGAAATGCACAAAATCGATGAACACATCCTAGCCATCGAGCCATAACAACCTCGTAAATCTCAACCGTGCGATGAAGCGTAGCAATTCCATGTGCGTTTCCTAGATGAGCTGGCAAGGATCACGTAACTTCAAGAATCATCCAAAATAGTGAAGAATCAGCTGAGAAATCGCCCGCCCTAGACCGCTGCACCCGCAACCATTTCAGCATCAAAACGACGCCGTTTTGATCTTGCGGGAATTTCAAATCCTGGCAAAATTATTTGCCCCTGAAGTGCATTTTGTCGATTTTGCGTTCGGAGATTATTTTTCGTGTACATTTTAACATATGATGATGATGAAAACCATTTTAGAATTCATTATTATAAGATATTGGGGAAACAAGAATCTATGAATTATTTTAAGAACTATTTAGGTTAAATGGTAATATAGTTTAATATATTTTAAGTTTTAACGCATAAATTACAGTTTACAATTTAATGTTTTATTTTTTAAGATTTTTTATTTATTAGAGTAGTTTAAAATTATAATTGTAAACTATTATAATTAATAATTGTACGTGTAAAATTAATAACCGCCATGTCATTAACAAAATTAAAATAATATTATGTAATATTAATAATTGGGAAAAAGTGATTTATTTAATTGTAACAAAAATTTAAAAACTTCTCTTCATCCAAAATTACCCTTATTTTAAACATTTCAAAGTATTACTAAATAATTTTTAAAAAATATTTAAAATCATCCCACTGGTCCCAAATCTTAGGCAGATTATGAAACAAGGAAATATAGTAAAATAGTTTCTTAATCTCCGTACTTATAGACTATAGTTGAGACTTCTAGCTCGGCAGGTAGAAATTTTTGGAAAGAGAAATATTGTGATTGATAGACTTCGCTAAAAAGATCCGGTTTTACCTTCTGTTTTAGATTTTAGAGGGCGCTTTGCTAGAATAATTATTTTAGTTTTAGTTTTTTGTCTTGTGACCTTTTTACAAAATTCTCTAAAATTTTGTATATATTTTTATAAAGTGATTGTGCCACAAAAAAGTTTAATACAAAGATACTTTATAAAATCTCCAATTGTGATAAGTATTTATACTCTACCTACCATACTGTCAAAGTTGGGCCAGTATACACCTTAAAAGGCCTTTTTAAGGTGATAAGGTTGTCCAACTTATATGTGAGCCCGAGGTTCTTTATCCAACCGATGTGGGATATTCTAACACTCCCCCTCACGAGTAAGCCGGAAATTTCATCGGAATTACTCGTGACCGGAAATTTCATCGGCAGGGGTGCCCACAGTCGGAAATTCCATCGACCGGGGCCCCACATCGTGTTGGGCCTGCTCTGATACTATGTCAAAGTTGGGCCAGTATACACCTTAAAAGGCCTTTTTAAGGTGATAAGGTTATCCAACTTATATGTGAGCCCGAGATTCTTTATCCAACCGATGTGGGATATTCTAACACATACATCCATACTCGCATTTTAGGTAAAACTAAATATAATTTACACAATTTCAAAAATGATTGAAATGTGATCGGTGGTGGTGGATATGAATCCACCAACCAATACACATGCACTAATTAAATTAATCCATTAGATACATTACCAACTAAAGCAGCCCACTCTCTTTTTCAATTCTGATTCAGTCATAAACAATAAAGTGAAATTGTAATGACGACTTTTACAAGTTTAGAAATAACGCATGCGATTACGATTTATAGTATTTCTTAGATCAGAAATGAGGTAAGTGATTACGATTTATTAATTCAACACTTTCAATGTGTACGACAAATTGAACTTTTGGAATAAAAAGCTACTACTATATGAATTCTTGGAATGGAATGTTAACATGCGTCGCATGTAAGCCGATCGTGATAGTTATGTTCACGCTGGCTGTCGGCTTGTGTAAATTTTTTTTACTAATAAATAATTTTTATTATTATTTCATTGCCTAGCTATAAGTAAAATATACTAATTATATACATATATAAAAATCTTTATAGACTCCATGTTTTCTCGGTTTTTTACCCATTTACTATTTTTTTTAGATGGAATTTGGCGTAATTCAAATCCCAACAGATACACTATTACACACACACACACACATATATATATATATATATATATATATATATATATATATATATATATATATATATATATATATATAAAAGAATATTACAATACATTTCTTAAATTTGAATGTACCGTACATTTATAGCATACTCAATAAAATAATGACAATTCAATTTTTTACTATGCACCCTAGCCATATATGATTACAACTAAAATTAATTTTCTAACTAATAAATAGAGGGTAAATGTTATAGCCGGTTTTATTAATATAATATAAAATACTTTTATAAAACTATTTAAAATAAAAAAATGTTTAAATACATGAATTAATTTAATTAAATAGTACAAATAATAAAGTATTTATCTAAAAAAATATTTTTTTAAACAAAATATTAATTTTTAAATATGTTTTTAAACATCAATAATATTCTAAAAAAAACATTGCGCAAACAATATACACAAATAAAAAATATTGAAAAAAAAATAAAAAAATTGGGCAAACAAGTAAATTTAAAACATGCAAAAAATTAAAGTTGCACAAACACAATATATTCTAACAAATAAAAATTATAAATTTTAATATAAAAATATTGAAATATAAAAAATATTCATTCGATTCACATTAATACATACTGCATTTTAAAATACGATTATTTTTTATGACAAAAAAATATGTATTATTAATTTTATATTTTTGAATAATTATTTTTTTATATTTTTAATTTTTTGTTAAAATAAAAATATTATTTTATTTTTTATTTGTAATTATTTGAATTATGTTTTTTAATAAAAATAAAATATAATTTTATATTTTATTTTTAAATAAAATATTAAAGATTTTAAATATTTTTTATTAGTTTACAAAATTGCTTAACAATGCTTTTGAAAAATAAAAATATTAATACATATAATCGGTTTTATAAGTTAGCCCATACAAAAGATAATAATTGATGTAATGTCCACTCTAACTACTATATTCTTTAATAAATCTGTACGGTTCATATTACTTACTTAAATCTGATCGTTGAAATGAAAAAAAAAGTATCTTACCTTCAATGTACTGTAGAAGCGTCCTATATATATATATATATATATATATATATATATATATATATGTAACACCCCGTTTTTTAAAATCAACTTTAAACATAAAAAATACTATTTTAAATATAAATACTTGGGCATTACTCAAAATTTAATTAAATATAAATTACATTGCAGCAGAAGTTAAAATAATAAAAATTTACAATTAAATCATTTTAAAAGATTTTTCGTCTTCCCCTCTCGTATCATCCTCTATTTCCTGAAAATATTCAACGTGTTAAAAGGGGTGAGTTCGACGCTCAGTAGGATGAATCTATAACAATCAAACGATAATTAAACCTTAAACCAACTTTATATATATATATATATATATATATATATGTAACACCCCGTTTTTTAAAATCAACTTTAAACATAAAAAATACTATTTTAAATATAAATACTTGGGCATTACTCAAAATTTAATTAAATACTGTATAAATTACATTGCAGCGGAAGTTAAAATAATAAAAATTTACAATTAAATCATTTTAAAAGATTTTTCGTCTTTCCCTTTCGAATCATCCTCGATTTCCTGAAAATATTCAACGTGTTAAAAGAGGTGAGTTCAACGCTAAATAGAATGAATCTATAACAATCAAACGATAATTAAACCAACTTTGCACATACACGAAACATCATTTCCAATGAAAAATGACATAAACATTCTTTCCTTTCTATCTTAACTTTCACATGTGGTGGTGCGCACATAAAACACAACCGGATCGCCCGGATGACCCGATTACTTTGGTCACTGACCCATCTTAGGTACACAGGTTTTATAAATTCACCATTCCATCATTTCATTACAATATCGTTTAACCACCAAGAACACATTTCATAGTACGTCATTATCAACTTAAATCATTCCATCATTTCATTACAATATCGTTTAATCACCAAAAACACATTTCATAGTACGTCATCATCAACTTAAAAATCAGGGATAAAATCATATTTAGTCTCTCCGAGAACGGTCATTTTTATCATCAACTTAAAAATCAGGGATAGAATCATATTTAGTCTCTACGAGAAAGGTCATTTTCATCATCAACTTAAAAATCAGAGATAGAATCATATTTAGTCTCTCCGAAAAAGGTCATTTTCATACTGTCACCTCAGCCGAAACTGCCTTCTAATTAGGAACAAATGAGTTTCTAAAATATTTGGGCATGAGGGGATTCGAACCCAGGTCATTGAAGTTTCTAATCAATATATATGAGGGAATATGATATTATAAAGTAGTATAAATATGATCCTTATGTGGACTGTAATATTGAGAATGGACAATTCCTTTAGCTCAAAATTAAAAGTCTATTTATAGTTAGATATTAGAATTTGAATAGTCAAGCACATAGAATATATTTTTCATAAATATTTATAAAATCGGATGAACATTATCAGCTAGCATATCTAAATGGAATTCTAAAAGTCTAAATAAATGCAGACCAAAGGTTTGTGTTCATAAAATAAATTGGAGTAGCTAGACATTAAAATTAGCACCACTACATATAATTAAAATAATTACTAACATAATTCATAATAATGAATCTGTACCAATACTAAAAGTCATATAAATAATTAAAATTAAGCAAAATATATATATAATTATTTACATAAATTAATTATGATAAGTTTTAAACTATAATTAATACAAATATTCATACAAAAATTAATAAACAAACATTAGTTTTAATGCATATATAATAAATAATTAAATAGAATTTAAAAAGAATCTATTATAATTTACTCATATTTATTAAAATTATAACTAATTACAAATAAACTTGCACACAAATTGTTGTAACTCCGCGCTTCAACGGCGAGCCTCGGACACCTGCAAAAAACAAACAAATCAATCAAGTCAGATCTGTTCAAGCCCTAAAACCAGAGCAAGATCCCAGACCACAACAGTCAATGGATCTCGAAAGAGAACCAGTCTGTATATCAGGATCTGGGCTTGGATGGAGTATAAGGGCACATGCAGCGGAATATATATGTATATATATATAAATCAGAAACAGAGAAGGTAAAAGAGATAGAGGTTTGAGCTTCGGCTCAGGACTGTGAAGATGCAATCACAGCAGCTTCACCAGGCGCCACCAAACGAGAGGAGAACTCAGAAACCTTGCCAGCAGCACCCACAATGCACAGCTCTCTCACACTCTCACTCACAGCCCTCACTCACACAAGGATCTCACAGATCTACACCACAGAACACCACAGAAGGTGAAGAAGGTGAGGGATCAGAAATCGCACACAGTAGAGGTAGGGTTTACACACAGTATCAGCTGAATGGAGTGAATCAGGGTTGCGAGTGGAGAGGACAATATATAGGAGAGATCAAGGGTCCAGATTAGGCCACACCATACCAAAGAGGGATCAAGGGTCAGGATAAGTCAAAGCCCACAGGGACTGGGCTGATGACAAATGGGCCAAGAAATCAGAGTGGGTTGGGCTGCAGTGGGTGCTGGACTGCTTCAGGTAAATGGGCCGGCTCCAATACTGGGCCAACACACATTTTATAACATTCTCCACCTTGTTGGCAACACACTGGATCTACCTGCTCAAGCATCTTATAAAGACATTACATGCTGGTTAAAAGCCACACACATGCAAACACAGTCTAACACAGTTCATCATAGCCTTAACCCTGCACACCTAAGTGTACAGGGCAAGTTACACAAAGTAACAAAGAGTTTCTGTGACTCCTCAGCCCTACCTGAGGCATTCAGAGTACACAGAACATACAATTTCAAATAGAAACTCATCTCACACACAGTAAGAAGTAAATGGGGGTAATAACCTAGGGTCAGAATTCCAACAAAGAACACAGAGCACAGAGCAAGTAGTAACAAACAGGAGCAACTAATCACAGGCATCAAAATGCAGAAATTTCAAGCAAAAGAAAATTTTTTCCAAAGGCAGTGATTTAGTTCCCATATCAGAAGGGTTATGATGAGTGGATATCTTTTCAAGTAGAATATAACCAGTTTCAACAAGATCTCTAATGAAATGGTACCTAACATCTATATGTTTGGTTCTATCATGAAAAACAGAATTCTTACACAACTGGATACCAGACTGGGAATCAGAAAACACAGAGACACTACCACTTAACATTTTAATCTCAGATAATAGACCTTTCAACCAAATAGCTTCCTTGAAGGAATCAGTAATAGCAATATATTCAGATTCAGTAGTAGAAAGGGCAACAACATTTTGCAATTGAGATTTCCAGCTAACACAGCCACCACACACAGTGAAAATATAAGAGGTAGAAGATTTTCTAGAGTCCCCATCATTAGCATAATTAGAATCCACAGAGCCACTCAAAATAACTCCAGCCTTTGACTTAGTGAATCTCAGGCCAAAGCTTCTAGTACTAGACAAGTACCTGAACAGCCATTTCATGGCTTCCCAATGAGGCTGTCCAGGGTTAGCCATGTACCTACTCAAACAGCTAACACTATAAGCTATATCAGGTCTAGTAGACACCATCAAGTACATCACAGACCCCACAACACAAGCATAAGGCACATTAACCATAGAAGCAATTTCAGAATCAGTCTTTGGACATTGGTCCTTAGACAACACAAAGTGAGAAGCAAGGGGAACAGAAACAGATTTGCAACCTAGCATGGAGAATCTTTCTAACAGTTTATCCACATAGGCAGTTTGATTAAGATTAATGTAACCTTCAGTTCTATTTCTCACAATATTCATACCTAGAATTTTCTTAGCATCTCCTAAATCTTTCATTTCAAACTTAGTACTTAAACTATGTTGAACAGATTTCACAGAGTTCAAATTAGGAGAAAGGATTAACATATCATCCACATAAAGCACAAGAAAAACAGGTATGGCAGATTTCAAATAATACAAACAAGGATCATAATAACTTCTGCTAAATTTTTGAGAAATCATGAATTCATCAAACTTTTTATTCCATTGCCTAGGTGACTGTTTCAAACCATAAAGAGATTTTTTCAAAAGACAAACATGTTCAGTTTTAGTTTTATCCACAAAACCCTCTGGTTGTTTCATAAAAATATGTTCTTCTAAGTCACCATGTAAAAAGGCAGTTTTAACATCCATTTGTTTCAGTTCCCAATCATAATGAGCACACAAAGCAAGCATTATTCTCACAGTAGTAAACTTCACAACAAGAGCAAATATTTCATTATAATCAATTCCTTCCTTTTGAGAAAAACCTTTGGCAACTAACCTAGCTTTATATCTGATATCATTACCCTCTTGTTTAACTTTGAAACGCCATTTACAGTCCACAATAGAACACTTAGGGGGTTTAGGGACTAAAGTCCAAGTTCCATTTTTCAATAAAGAGTTCATTTCTTCATTCATGGCAGAAAGCCAGTTTTTGGAATTTTCAGATTTTAAAGCTTCCACATAGCATTTAGGTTCAGAGTTGTCAATCACATCATGCATATTAAAAGCAAAAGCACCTAACTGGAAGTCATTTAACCTAGCAGGAGCCCTAGTGTTTCTCCTAACCCTATCTCTAGCAAGTTGATAATCAGTAGGCACAGAAACATTTTCATTATCATGCATGGGGGAATTATTATAATCATTAGGGTTGACAGTTTGAGAATTAGCTGGAAAAGAGTGGCCTGATACATCAGGTACAGGTCCATTAGGATTTTCCACATAAGGTATAGGCATGTTCACAGAATCAGGCACACAAGTATGATCAGAATCATGCATATTAGGGTCAGGCAAAACAGGCAAATCACTAGAGTCATGTTCATTCACATAATCAGTTACAGGAGCAAGCTCCACCTCATTTAGGACATCCACATTGGACTGACTCACAGGCAAACATGGAAACTCAGATTCATTAAACACAATATCTCTACTAGTGATAGTTTTAAAACCAGGGTCACACCTAAGCCACAGCCTATAACCTTTAGTACCTTCAGGGTAACCAAGAAACACACATTTCTTAGACCTAGGTTCCAGTTTATCTCCAGAGTGGAGGACCAAAGCAGAACAACCAAAAATTCTCAAATTAGTCAAGTCAATAGGTTTTCCAGAAAACACATGTTCAGGGCACTTACCCTTAAGAGGCACAGAGGGAGACCTATTTATCAGATAAGTTGCAGTTAACACAGCTTCACCCCAAAATCTTTTACTTAGACCAGAAGAAGCAAGTAAACACCTAACTTTCTCTAATAAAGTCCTATTCATTCTCTCAGCCACTCCATTTTGTTGTGGGGTATAGGGTACTGTCCTATGTCTTCTAATACCAGCCTCAGCACATAAATCATTCATATTAGCATTACAAAATTCAAGACCATTGTCTGTCCTAAGAGTTTTAATTTTCAAACCAGTTTGATTTTCAATTAAGTTCTTAAACTCTTTAAATTTTGCAAAGACATCAGATTTATTTTTCATTAAAAACACCCACACTTTTCTGGAAAAATCATCAATCACAGAAAGAAAGTACCTATTGCCACCTTGGGTAGGTTCAGGGGAGGGACCCCACACATCAGCATGAAGATATTCAAGTATGTACTTAGTAGAGGGCACATTGGGGGAGGGAGACACAGGAAAGCTCATTCTAGTTTGTTTACCTAACACACAAGTATCACAGAAAGTAGAGCAAGTCAATTTAGCATCACCAAAGACACCTTGTTTTTGCAATAATTCAAAACCAGTTTTACTTATGTGTCCAAGCTTTTTATGCCATAAATCAGAAACATTTTCATGGACAGAATTTGCATGATTATTCAAATAACACTCAGCTTTGCAAACATACAAGTTGTACTGCCTAGCAGCTTTGCAAACAACCTTAGAACCCCCCATTATAGTCATGCACCCATTACCCCATTTACCACATAAACCCTCAGTTTCAAGTGCAGCACAAGAAATCAAGTTTTGACTCAAGTCAGGCACATGCCTAACATTTTTGAAAGTGTACACACTACCAGTTTCAAATTTCACAGAGATATCACCAATACCATTCACAGAACACCTTTTATCATTAGCCATGGAGACATATGAGTTTTTAAGTTCTTTATAAGTTGAAAACAAATGCAGGTATGGAGACATATGATAAGTGCACCCAGAGTCAATTAGCCAATCATTTTCACACAGAAGAGAGGCACTAGTAGCATTCACATTGGACAGCAAAGAGCAATCATGCATCATAAACACATCACCTATACTATCAGAAACCACATTAGCATTATTACTATTATGTTTCTTAGGTTTATTGCAGTCTTTCATATAATGTCCAATTTCACCACAGTTGTAACACTTCCTACCCTTAGCCTTAGGATCAGGTTTACTCTTACCCTTGCTATCATTGTTTTGACTCACAGAGCCTTTTGAGCCCTGAGTGCCATACTTCTTATTCTTGAATTTACTCTTAACATAATTAACATCATTAGTGGCCTTAGGAGTTCTACCAGATTTTAAATCCTGTTCTTTACTCTTAAGGCTGTTAACTACAGTTTCTAGGGTAACAACATCTCTACCATACTTAATAGCAGACTTAACATCAGAATAAGAATCAGGTATGGCATTTAACAAAATTATAGCAGAATAATCATCAATGTGCTTATCACCAGTTAACTTGATATCTTGGATTAGTTTATTGAAAGAGTCAATGTTTTCATTTATATCCTTACTCATATCAAGTTTGAATCTAAAAAACTTTTCAAGTAAAAACAGTTTGCTGTTTAAAGAAGTTTCAGTATAAAGTTCTTCAAGTTTGTCCCAAAGTTCTTTTGCAGATTCAATTCCACTAACTTTCCTAAGCACAGTAGCAGATAAACCAAGTATAATGGCAGAGTGGGCAAGTTCATTGGTTTCAGTTTGAATAGCTTCAGTATCAGTGGTAGCATAATTGCCACTTATAGCTTTGTAAACTTTTTGTTGAATCAAAATACCCTTCATTTTCTGTTTCCAAATCACAAAATCACTTTTACCATCAAAAGGGGGAAGATTATACCCTGACATTTTGAAAAACAGATTACCAGTTTTGAAAACTCCAGAAAACAGAAAGGGAAGACACAAGAGACCACACCACAGGGGACTCACAGTTCTCACACAAAGCTAGACACACAGAATTCAAACAAACACTCAAAACCCTAGTTAACTATCCAATCCACACAGAGGCAGTTAACTCAGAAAAACATGTAGTTCATGCAATTTTCAATTCAAAGGTTTTCAAACACTCAGTTACAGAAAGACTTTTCAGAGAAAATTTTGAACAACACTAAAACGACCACCAGGGGGGCCACACCATCACAGAGTGCCTCCAGGCGGGCTGACCATCATGTTGACAGGTAAATGAGGGGGTTAACAGAGACTTACTTTGCGAGGTGTTAGCAAGTGACCTCAATTGCAGGGCCCGTTTCGCGTTTCACAGGCGATCCGGGTGCCAACCTTACAGCCAAGGGGGTGATGAAATCCCGGATTTACAATGGCTGGGGACACCTAATTCGGATCTGCTACCTGGGTCTCCTTGCGGTGTCGGGCTCGGGACGACCTTCGCAGATTCTTGCAGATCTGAAACCCTAAGGCACAGATCTGCTTCACCGGTTGCCGACCGTTACCGGAGCACGGAGCAGTTGCTCTGATTCCACTGTTGTAACTCCGCGCTTCAACGGCGAGCCTCGGACACCTGCAAAACACAAACAAATCAACCAAGTCAGATCTGTTCAAGCCCTAAGACCAGAGCAAGATCCCAAACCACAACAGTCAATGGATCTCGAAAGAGAACCAGTCTGTATATCAGGATCTGGGCTTGGATGGAGTATAAGGGCACATGCAGCGGAATATATATGTATATATATATAAATCAGAAACAGAGAAAGGAAAAGAGATAGAGGTTTGAGCTTCGGCTCAGGACTGTGAAGATGCAATCACAGCAGCTTTACCAGGCGCCACCGAACGAGGGGAGAACTCGAAAACCTTGCCAGCAGCACCCACAATGCACAGCTCTCTCACACTCTCACTCACAGCCCTCACTCACACAAGGATCTCACAGATCTACACCACAGAACACCACAGAAGGTGAAGAAGGTGAGGGATCAGAAATCGCACACAGTAGAGGTAGGGTTTACACACAGTATCAGCTGAATGGAGTGAATCAGGGTTGCGAGTGGAGAGGACAATATATAGGAGAGATCAAGGGTCCAGATTAGGCCACACCATACCAAAGAGGGATCAAGGGTCATGATAAGTTAAAGCCCACAGAGACTGGGCTGATGACAAATGGGCCAAGAAATCAGAGTGGGTTGGGCTGCAGTGGGTGCTGGGCTGCTTCAGGTAAATGGGCCGGCTCCAATACTGGGCCAACACACATTTTATAACACAAATTAAATAGTAATACTAAATAAAAATTGAGTAAAATACATTATTTTTATTTAAAATCATTTTCCGGATCGACGACATTTTTTTCAAAATAGAAAGTAGGAACTAGAAGTAGCGAGTTTTAGATAATTTTTGTACATAAAATCGACAAATTGAAAACGGATTTCGGAGCGTGACAATATATATATATTACATTTTCTTTACACAAAATTGGGATGAAAATTATTTAAATTTTTTTAAAAATGTTTCAAAGAATTTCTAAATGAAAATATTTAAAATCATCCCTGGAGTGGTCCCAAATCTTTGGCAGATTATAAGAGTGTTGGGTGTGAAGTTTCATTCACGCCGGAGCCGGAGACGATCGATGCCGGAGTCGCCGGAGAAGACGATCGGAGTTGCGTCGGGGAGGCGCCGCGAAGTCAGACGGGAGCTTTGGCTTGGTGTCGGCCGACACCAAGCCCCGTCGGCCGACAGGAGTTCAGCTGGGCGAGTTTCTGTGGAACACGAGCTTCAACCCGAGGTTAAACACGATTCTCGTGTTAAGTGTCGGCCGACACTCATTCTTGTCGGCCGACAAGCTGGGGCTTTTACGCCCCAGCGGGATTTTTCTCCGTAATTCTTTTCTCCCCCTCTATATAAACCCTATGTGTATTGTAAAATAGGGTTAACACCTCATATAGACTAGAATTGGTATTATAGCATTACAAGGTCGTGTAATCAAGTCCTATAATCGTTCTAGTGAATTATTGCAGCGGCAAGAAAGTGGACGTAGCCCTCGTTAACGGGTGAACCACTATAATCTTCGTGTTCTTTAATTTCCGTATTTTCGTTCTTGTTTGTTTGTATTGCTTTTCAGGCGGGGATTTCGGACGCGAATTTCCCAACAACTGGTATCAAAGCGCTAGGGTTTTAGCGATCGGGGAAAAGCGATGACGGACACTACCACCTCGTTCGGGGTTACGAAATTTGACGGGAATAACTATGGACACTGGAAGATGCAGATCGAGGACTACCTTTATGGGAAGCGGCTCGGAATTCCTTTGAAGGGTAGACCAGAGAAGATCACGGATGACGAGGAATGGGAAAGCCTCGACAGGCAGGTGTTGGGATTGATACGTTTGTCGCTAGCTTCAAACGTGTCTTTCAATGTGCGCTCAATTCCCACAACCAAGGGTTTGATGGCTGCCCTATCGAACATGTACGAGCAACCTTCAGAGAACAACAAGGTGTATCTCATGAAGCAGTTGTTCAATCTGAAGATGTCGGACAATGCAAACGCAGCCAACCATATCAACGAGCTGAATTCCATCTTGGACAAGTTGAAGGGAGTCGGGGTGAACTTCGATGACGAAATTTACGCCTTAATCCTACTTGCGTCTCTACCGGATAGTTAGGAGCCCATGCGGGCAGCTGTTAGCAACTCTATGGGGAAGGAGAATCTGCAGTTCTCCGAAGTTAGAGATAAAATCCTTGCTGAGGAAATCCGGAGAAAGGATTTCAAGGGAAAGACTCCTAGTTCGGCCTTGAGTGTAGAGAGCCGGGGGAGAAACTCGGGCAGGAATGCTAACAGGAACAGGGGGAGATCCAAGTCTAGGAATGGAAGAGATAGCTCGAGGTCCGAGGATAACGAGTGCTGGAATTGTGGGAAGACGGGGCACTTCAAGAGGGATTGTCGCTCTCGGGGGAAGAACGACAACAAGAAGAAGGGAACCGCCAATGCGGTGGTGCAGAAGGATGACGACGATGGGGACGTCCTTCTCTGTTCGGTCGACTCACCGATCGATTCCTGGGTGCTGGACTCAGGGGCTTCTTTCCATACTACTGCACAGCGGGAGGTAATGCTTAATTACGTTTCGGGTGACTATGGAAAGGTTTTTCTTGCAGATGACGAGCCACTCGATATAGTCGGGATGAGAGATATCAACCTGAAGCTGTCTAATGGGCAAACCTGGAAGATTACCAAGGTCAGACATGTGCCGGGGTTGATGAGGAACCTAATTTCGGTGGGCCAGCTTGATAATGATGGCTACCGGATGTCATTTGGAGATGGGTCGTGGAAGGTTTCGAGGAACGCCATGACCATTGCTCGAGGTCACAAGACGGGCACACTTTACTTGACGACGAGCATGAGGGACTCGGTTGGTGTTGTTGACGACACCCAGAAGACCGAACTGTGGCATTGCAGACTGGGGCACATGAGTGACAAGGGGATGAAGATCATGGCAAAGAACGGGCTGCTGCCCGAACTCAAGGTGATTGAGTCTCACACGTGCGAGAGCTGCATTCTTGGAAAGCAGAAACGAGTGAGTTTTTCCAAAGGTGGAAGGGAGCCCAAGGCGGAGAAGCTGGAACTAGTACACACGGATGTTTGGGGGCCAGCTCCCGTCGCCTCACTCGGAGGGTCACTCTACTATGTTACCTTCATCGATGACTCCACACGGAAGGTATGGGTATACTTCATGAAAAATAAGAGTGACGTGTTCTCTGTTTTCAGGAAATGGAAAGCCGAGGTTGAGAATGAAACAAATCTCAAGGTGAAGTGTTTGAGGTCCGACAACGGTGGTGAGTACGTTGACGCCGACTTCAAACAATTTTGTGTCGAGAGTGGGATCAAGATGGTGAAGACTATTCCGGGGACCCCACAACAAAACGGAATAGCGGAGCGAATGAACAGGACGCTAAATGAGAAGGCCCGGAGTATGCGGTTACATTCGGGGATGCCTAAGATGTTTTGGGCATATGCCATCGACATGGCAGCTCATTTGATCAACAGAGCACCGTCGGTTCCTTTGGAATATAGGATTCCTGAGGAGGTTTGGAGTGGGAAGAAGCTGAATCTGTCCTACTTGAGGGTGTTCGGGTGTCTGGCGTATGTCCATATCGACGAAGCTGCTCGTAGCAAGTTTGATCCTAAATCCAAGAAGTGCTTCTTCATTGGATATGGCGGCACGGAGTTTGGATACCGATTTTGGGATGCCGAAAATCATAAGGTGATCCGAAGCAAGAATGTGATCTTCAACGAGGCGGTCTTGTACAAGAGTAAAGGCGAGGTTGTTGAAGAAAGCATTGATCCCGTGGGAGACACGGAGGAGGTTCCGGTGGAGGTCGTGGAGACCGAGAAGATCGAGGAGGGCAACACGAGCAGCGAGGATGAGCAAGATGAGAATGCTCATCCCAACATCGATCCAGTTACACCGAAGTCGTGGAGGTCGACTAGGGTAAGAAGACCTCCCCATAAATTTTCACCTTCCCTTAACTATATCTTGCTGACTGATAGGGGTGAGCCGGAGAGCTACACCGAGGCTATACAAGCGAGGGATTCGATCAAGTGGGAGTCTGCCATGAAAGAGGAGATGAGCTCATTGATGTCGAATCAGACTTGGGAACTAGCCGAGCTTCCGAAGGAGAAGAAGGCCTTGCACGATAAATGGGTCTTCCGGGCAAAGGAAGAACACGATGGAAGCGTTCGGTACAAGGCAAGATTAGTGGTGAAAGGCTTCCAGCAAAAGGAAGGGATCGACTACACGGAGATCTTTGCTCCGGTAGTCAAGATAGTAACCATCCGGGTGGTGCTTAGCTTGGTGGCACAGGAAAACTTACATCTTCAGCAAATGGATGTAAAGACCGCATTTCTTCACGGGGATCTGGATGAAGAAATATACATGAAGCAACCGGAGGGTTTCGAAGTCCGAGGAAAGGAGAAGCTGGTGTGTAAGCTTCAGAAGAGCTTGTATGGGTTGAAGCAAGCTCCGAGGCAGTGGTACAAGAAGTTCGACATGTTCATGAAGCGGGTCGAATTCACGCGGTGCGAGGCGGACCACTGCTGCTATTTCAAGAAACTCGGAGGTACCTACATAATTTTGCTTCTTTATGTAGATGATATGCTGATAGTCGGGGCGAGTTTGGCGGAGATCGACAAGCTCAAGAAGAGTCTATCGAGGGAGTTCTCTATGAAGGATTTGGGTGCTGCCAAACAAATCCTGGGGATGAGAATTACGAGGAGCAAGGATGGTCTTGAGTTGTCTCAAGAGGAGTACCTGAAGAAGGTACTAGCACGGTTTAGCATGGAGGATGCGAAACCCGTGAGCACCCCTTTGGCTAGTCACTTCCGTCTGTCAAAGGAGGACTCGCCGAAGAGCGAGAAGGAGCTAGCGCATATGGATAAGGTCCCTTACGCCTCTGCGATTGGGAGCCTTATGTATGCTATGGTGTGCACGAGGCCTGACATTGCCCATGCAGTGGGAGTGGTCAGTCGGTTTATGAGCAACCCGGGGAAGCAACATTGGGAAGCAGTGAAGTGGATCTTTCGATACTTGAGGGGGATTTCCGATTTTGCTTTGAGGTTCCGAAAATCTGATAAAGGGTTACTCGGGTTCGTGGACGCGGATAACGGAGGAGATGTGGATAGTAGGAAGAGCACTACTGGGTACGTGTACACTTTCGGGGGTACCGCGATTAGCTGGGTGTCGAGGTTGCAGAAGATAGTAGCACTATCGAGTTGTGAGGCGGAGTACGTCGCTGTGACGGAAGCCGCGAAGGAGATGATGTGGCTACAGGCTTTCCTGCTAGAGTTGAGGCAAGATCACTCAGGGAGTATCTTGTATTCCGACAGTCAGAGTGCCATTCACTTGGCGAAGAATCCGGTGTACCATGCTCGAACGAAGCATATCCAGCTGAGATATCACTTCATTCGATCGGCCTTGGAGGAAGGCGTTTTGGTGTTGGAGAAGATTCTTGGGAGTAAGAATCCGGCCGACATGTTTACGAAGGTGGTACCGTGTGACAAGTTGAGGTTGTGTTCAACCTCGGTTGGTCTTCTGGGATGAGGACCGGGGACGCCGCTGCAATGGGAAAGGATGATAGAGGCTGTGAATTTACTTCAAGTGGGAGATTGTTGGGTGTGAAGTTTCATTCACGCCGGAGCCGGA
Organism: Euphrasia confusa; assembly: GCA_954870475.1. NCBI lineage: Eukaryota > Viridiplantae > Streptophyta > Magnoliopsida > Lamiales > Orobanchaceae > Euphrasia > Euphrasia confusa. The sequence goes on along the minus strand of OX940955.1, from coordinate 3,834,621 downwards.
GACGATCGATGCCGGAGTCGCCGGAGAAGACGATCGGAGTTGCGTCGGGGAGGCGCCGCGAAGTCAGACGGGAGCTTTGGCTTGGTGTCGGCCGACACCAAGCCCCGTCGGCCGACAGGAGTTCAGCTGGGCGAGTTTCTGTGGAACACGAGCTCCAGCCCGAGGTTAAACACGATTCTCGTGTTAAGTGTCGGCCGACACTCATTCTTGTCGGCCGACAAGCTGGGGCTTTTACGCCCCAGCGGGATTTTTCTCCGTAATTCTTTTCTCCCCCTCTATATAAACCCTATGTGTATTGTAAAATAGGGTTAACACCTCATATAGACTAGAATTGGTATTATAGCATTACAAGGTCGTGTAATCAAGTCCTATAATCGTTCTAGTGAATTATTGCAGCGGCAAGAAAGTGGACGTAGCCCTCGTTAACGGGTGAACCACTATAATCTTCGTGTTCTTTAATTTCCGTATTTTCGTTCTTGTTTGTTTGTATTGCTTTTCAGGCGGGAATTTCGGACGCGAATTTCCCAACAAAGAGAAGAACGCAACGGAAATTAAGACAAGCTTTTATTTTTCAAATCAGATGAACAACAACAACAAAAAGGAAAGAAATAAACATAGATAGATATATAATTAGGAAAATAAAATATTAGTGATCTTTTTTTTTTGTCATTTTGTGTGGCATGTATGTTTAAGAAAGCCGAAGCGATTCTGTTTGATATTAAACTCGACATAGAAATCCTGCTGGAGATAATTGCCCAGAATTATTGCAGGGCCGATGCTTTCAAGGTCTTCAGATTGAGTAGTCATCATCAGCAAGCAAACAACGGAATCTTCGACATTCAGGAAGTAATTCTTCATTAGCAGATCCATGACTGCACCTTTGTCGAAAAGTAAGCTTAATGTTGGTATATCATGGAAGGACTTAACATTAATACATAACTCCGAACTCGTCTCATTCTCGGCCGTTGTGTTTCTATTCTTCCCAATAATTTGCTTCTTGAATTCATTAACGACCAAATCAAACACCGATTCCTCCATGAAGGTTAGTGTGGTTCCAGAATCCACTATGGTTCCGCCATTGCCGTTGATATTCGGAACTTGGTATTTGTCCGACACTGTGATGCTCACATTCCCCACCGTGATATTCTGCAGCCTCACGTAATAGAAATCCTCGTGTATTTGATTATAGATGAGTGGAGTGTACTGCACGATTTCCCCATTAGAGCCTCCTCCTCCTCCTCCTCCTCCTCCTCCTCCTCCTCCTCCTTCCTTTGTGATGAGTACTAAATCACTACTCATGGTTTTGTTGTTGTCAAACTCGTGAGAGACCATGCAGTAGGAAAAGCTGTCGAGCTCCATCTGAGAAGGCAACGAGTAAGGGGCACGCCCGAACCCGACAATGCCCGACGGATTTCCACTCTCATGATCGGAGCATCCGACAGCGAAATTATCCAAACATGTTTGGTCGTCGTCGGGGAAAGTTAGAAACTCGGACATCAACCACCCCTTTGTTTCCCCCACCCCGTATGTGTAATTATATACCGGACAATATACTTCTTCGGAGAGGCATTCGTAACCAGGGAAGAGCCACTTACATTGTGTGGAATTGCAGGAGACGTTCCCGGAAGAGGATGAATCTTCCGGTATGAAAGTTTGTATCTTTCCCACGCCCGTAAAATTGCAATCTTTGCAGGTGAAGTTGGATGTGCATGGGAACCATGTTAGGCTGCTGCCAGTGTCCATGAGAAAGGGCAAGCTTTGAGGCGGAGTGCCGAAGCTGAGGCTTACGGAGTAGCCACCATAGCTTCGGGGGAAGAGAGGGATATCAACGTGTTCATCGACTGCAGAAGTAGTGGTGAGTTTGGATTTTTGGAATGATTGGGCTCTGGCTTTAGATGCTTTCACAAGGCGTTGGAGCTCCTCCTGTATAGAAGAGGAGGAGGGAGAGTACCTAGGTATATCATTGGGAGATGAGGTACAAATATGAGAGAGAAAAAAGAGAGTATACAATATTAGATACTAGGTACAATTTGTATTGTGTCTTGTTGTGTGGGTCCCACACGATAAAAAGTGAATAATTTCATCTTACACCATTGGGACATTAAGGTACAGTTTGATAGGTACAAATTATGTGTGATGTGTCAAATGATGTGTCAATAAATTGTACCTATGCTTGGGTACACCATTGGAGATGCTCTAATACATTACCTACGTGCCAGAATAATAAGTATACACAAAGATTAGGAAAATACAAATTTGTAAATTTTTTAATATAAAACACATACGTATATTATATATATTTTAAAATTAATAAAATAAATAATAAAAAGTAATTAAAATTTTAAAAATAAATATATATTTAAGAGTATAAATAGTACTCTAGTACCTTTTAAAATAAAATAAAAATTATTTTATTTTATTTAATTTTATGGGATAGGATCGTAGGTAGAAACTAAGAATATATATACTCCCTCCTCTTTTTTTTATAAGTCGTTTAAGAGTTTTAATTATTTTTATTTTATAAGACGTTTTAGCTTTATTAAATGATGTAATAACATTAATTTATATATTTTTTAATTTTTTATGCACATGTTTTTTTTCTCCACCAATCACATTTTATTGTTTTTAACATTTTATTTTTTCAATGAATATTAATTGAAATTAAATATTTTCTTAATACTTGCGTTAAAGCTTGGGGCGTCTTGTAAAAAAAATAGGAGGGAGTATATATATATATATATATATATATATATATATATATATATATATATATATATATATATATAATTACAAATTATATATTTAGAATTGACGTAACTAGTGCAACTTAATTTAACACTTTTGATGTAATGTATGATATAACAAATTGAAATTTAGTATAAAATGTTCCTACTTAATTTATGGAATGTTAATACTGTATTTTAATCTTTCGCATGCAGGCGTGAAAGTCTTGGTCACGATCTCAAAGAGGCAGGCGTGACAGTGAACTTCCTTTACATCGTTTAGTTTTAATTCTCTGGCCTCTTTTTCATGCGATATTTAAGGATAATGATAAGGAAAAAGATTGTTGTCCATAATATGGTTATCCATAATGGACTTTAATTTTGTATAATTACTTCTTTAACCTTTAGAGTGTAATTAATATTTAATTGTTTTAATAATGGGTCGCCCATCATTATTCCTACTTTTTAGGTAGCCATGAAATTTGTGTCTCTTGACATGATTTTTTTTGCATTAAATATGTAACTTAGTACTGTATTTTGTAATTGATTTGTAGTAGTATGATTGAGTTAAAATTATATTTACTTTAAAATTCAATATAATTGACAGAGTCATGTCTGAATTTATTGTTATATTTTCAAATGTTATAATTCTTAATATCCTTCTTTATAATATATAATTCAGCTAGCAATTGTCCGAGGTGTCGTATATTTTCACCGTTTGATTTTTTTGTGTTCACACCTATTACCGTTAAATTAAATTTGTGTTCACACTGATATTATTAATTATTATTTTCAGTGTAATTATTTATGTAATTTTTAGCGTAATTAATTGAAACAATTATTTTTAATTAATTAGCGTAATTATTTATTTTTTTATATAATGTAATTTATATTTATAATTTCCTTAATATAATCTCCTTAATTTTTTTATATAATGTAATTTATATTTATAATTTCCTTAATATAATCTCCTTAATTGTAGTCAATATTATATTTATTATAATTAATTAGCGTAATTATTTTTAATTAATTAGAAAATTATTTTTAATTAATTATTATTTTTAAAGTAATTAATTAGACTAGTCCTTCTACCCGTGCGATGCACGTGTATTTAATTCAACTATTTGTTAGTAGGAGTAGTGCTCTTTCGGCTTAATATTAAATGTAGATATTGATAATTGACAAATAAATATTAAGTGAATAATCTAATTGAAATAGTACAATAAAAAAAATTAAATTCATATTACAAATTATAGAATATTTTTTTATAAACTACATTTGTTCTATTCATAAGACGATCACGCTGGTCACAAAGCAGAAGCCTCAATCCGGTCGTTTTGGTTACTCTAAATAACTACAATTGATCGTACGTAAATACTGGTTTTTCAAAAATATTCCAACATTTGTCAACGACTAACCTTACTCTTATTAATAGTCATGACATACGATATCATAATCGAAAATTGTCTTCGTTGGAAAGCAAACTGAAATTTGGTATTCGAGGGCGTCAGAGCAATTCGAGTATTAAAAACCATTTTCCCAGAATTATTTCCTCTTAATATTTTCGCGTGGATGATATAATTATTAAGTAATGTTACAATCATCCTATTACCATTGCATAGTCCAACAGAGGCATCCATATTCCGCAATAGTATAATGGTCACCCCAACCTAATACGAAACAGTTCATGTATCAAAAACTATGTCACAACATTTAATTAATTCTTATATTATATACAATAAATAAAATATGACATGACTATATAAATTGTTGCTTAAAGAAAAATAAGTCTACATATATATATGTATATATATTACTATATTAATTAATATATTTAGATTTTAGTAAAAAAAATTATAATAATACCAACCTTCAACTTCATGATTTGATAGTTTGTAACACTTGTTGGTATTTAATCAAACATATTCTTTCTAGAAAATTGATATTCTCAATGTAATAATAAAAAGAATTGAAAATTAATTGAATAAAAATAGCAAATTATAGAATCAAATCAAGATATTTTGATTGAAAATTTATAATTTAATTGACTAATAAAAATAAAATAGGGTAAATTAAATTAAATGCAACCTAATTTACTTAATATTAATATGGTATAATGATTAATACAAATTAATATTAATACTATTATCTATTAAGATTTATATGATAAATTAAATAAATAAATAATATATGATAAATAAGGAATAAAGTAAAAATATTAATAGAAGATATTAAAAAATGATTTATTTAATAATTTGAATTTTTCTCAATCTTTACTATAATTAAGGAGTTTATAAAGATAAATTATATAAAATTAAATAGTAAGAGAATAAGAAAAATACAAATATTAATATTTATATATTAATTAGGCATTTAATATTTACTTAATAAATTGATTAACATTAAATATTAATAAATATTGGTGTGAATAAAAATCTTAATTTAACTATTATTATTTTTTAATAAGTGTGAACAAAAATATTATAAATTATATTATAAAATAAAAGATAAATAAATTATTAACGTAAAATACTCTAAACTTATTAAAGCTTGGTTCCATTTAAAACTTTTCCAATCCAATTTCTTAATGAAGTTCTACTTGTTCGATTTGCAAAGTATTTTACTTATAAATAAACCTAAAAATAACAAAAAAAGTAAAAAATACAAAAGGTCTGCAAAAAAAAAAAATGAATCATTAAAAAAAGTAAAAAATTCAAAAATCCTGAAAAAAAATACAAAAATCATTAACAAATTGTTATATTTACAATATAATTATAATCAACAAACAATAATATTAAAACTAAAATTCAAATTAAAAAATACTTACATTGAAGTCTGCAAAAAATAAAAATATTAATAATTAAAATAATATTAAAATTAAAATTCAATAATATTAAAATTCAAATTCTAGTAAAAGATACTTACTTGAAAACTAAAAAAAAAAATAAAAATATTAATTATCAAACAATAAATTTAAATTTAAATGAATGCTTACACAGAAGGCTTACAAAAAATAAAAAAAAAATAGCAAAACTTACATACAGATCTGAAAAAAAATTGTGAGCATAACAAATAAAAAAAAATAGAATAGTGAGAGGTTACACAGAAGGCTGACAAAAAATTAAAAAAATAGCAAAACTTACATACAGATCTGAAAAAAATTTGTGAGGATGAACAAATAAAAAAAATAGAATAGTGAGAGGTAAAGAGTGAGTGAAGATGATATAATTTATATAGATATAATTATAGTAATATAAATAGTAGATAATATCAAATTTATTTAGTTGCTTAAAATAAGGAGTAGATTTACTTAAATTCCGATATTATTGTTTATATAATATAAATTAATTAATTAATCTAATAAATATATTAATAAAAAAATACATTCTCTCCCTCATCCTTTAATTAGCTAATTAATTTAAAATAAAATAAATAAGGAATAAATGTGATATTTTGAATATTTGAAGTAAATATTTACTATAATTAAGAATTTAAATGTAAATTATATTATATAAAGAAATAAATTATTACGCTAATTAATTAAAAATAATTACGCGAATTAATTAACAGTGTGAACACAAATTTAATCTAATTGTTTATTAATAGGTGTGAACACAACAAAATCTAACGCATAAAACATATGCCACTTAGAACAATTGTTAGTGAATTAAATATTATAAGGATAAGGATATAATGATTTTAAAATTATAAAATAGAAATTTGATAATAATAAGTTGATATTAAAAAAAATTATAGATTAACAAAAAGTACGAAAAGTAAAAATTAAGTTGAAATGATATCATGATACAAAGTTCTGAAAATAAAATAAGTACAAAAATAGATAATATTACTAAAAGATAAAAAAATAAGTTCATGGCATGATTCTTTATCGCTTCAAAGAACATCATCATTGAATGTATAATCCGAGGAATCATACTTCTTAATTAATTCGGAGACCCCATCAAGAATTGTAAGGTAGGACGGATTACGGATTAATCTTTTCTTGTGCAGCCATAATAATGTAGAATCCAAGTTTTGCATATCTACAATACAACGACATAATCTTTCTAAAAGATTGTCTCCGTCAACTCTGACCTTAAACATAAACTCATTTTCATTAAGAGATGATACAACCGCAGGAGTTACTTTGTTTATACTTTCAGTCGAGGATGTTCCAATATGATCGTCGGCATTATCCTTGTATACATAAAGATACATTATTAATTAATTTATTAATATAATAAAAAATAAGTTATAAAATGAAAGAAAAATAAAATTAAATAAAAAAACTGATATATATATATATAGGAGAGAATTAAATACCGAGAGAATTGAAAGAACCAACCGATCAGCTGATTTCTGATTTAGAAATAATGCAACTTCATTCATCAATACAAAATTCGCGAAATGCTTTCCGTCATGAACTTGTAGATAAATTTTAAATTTGGTGTGACGAATAAGATTACGTTGACAAAAATAGCACACAAAATTACAATAATTGACATACTGTGAATGATTGCATGTGGGGCAAATGATGTAATACCAACATCGCTCGAGACAGTTTTTCATTGATTTTAAAAGTTGTGCAAATTTTAATAACCTGCGGTAAATATAATAACAATTATAAATCACTTATTTATTACACATATATAATAAAAAAATGTATTTAGGTCTATAAATATTAAATTCAATAACATACCTTTAGTAAAACTGAACGAAAGTCTTTTTCGGAGGAATTGACATTAGACCAATACCTTGATTGAAAATGATTAGACATTGATTGAAAATGATTAGTAAAGAGTTGAAAAAAATGAAATTATTATACAAAAATTACAAAGGGATGAGAAAGAATGAAAAATCACAAATTTAATAATAGTATAATAGAATAAACGTAGATAAATAAGGAATAAATGTGATATTCTGAATATTACTTATTTAAATAAATTAAAATATATTAATTTAGTTTAAAGCAGGAGATAAATAAGAAATAAATGTGATATTCTGAATATTACTTATTTAAATAAATCAAAATATATTAATTTAGTTTAAAGCGTGATTAATTGAATAATAAATTGTTTTTGAATTAATTAAAATATATTTTCATGCTGCTAATATAAATAGAGGATAATATTATTTCTAATTATAAATTATTAAAAAATTGAATTATTATTATTTCATTCTCAAATCAATTACGGAAATTTTGAATTTATTTAGTTGCTTATTTACCATACTCATAATTAATAATATTATATATAATTTTAGTTTACCTTTGAATTTATTTAGTTAGTTAAAATAAGAAATATATTTACATACTTATAATTAATAATATTATTGATATATAATTTTAGTTTACCTTTAATTTTATTAAACCCTAAAATAGAAATAGATTTACCATTCTCATAATTAATAATATAATTGATATATAATTTATAATCAGAGATAATAAAAAATTTATTTGATTTCTCTAATTAAAAATAAATTTTATTTTATAAATTTATTAAAATACATAATTTAATTAAATCACAATTATTATTATTATTTATATATAAAAAAAGATCAAACTAAAATACATAAATTAATTCTGTTTTAGTGATATTTGTAATTAATACAAATAAAAATATGGTTGCGTAAGTTAAAAAAAAATAGAATAAAATTATTGTAAATTGCGTAAATTTCATTAATTACATTAAATAGATAAAATACTTCATAAATGAAAACAAACTACTTTAAAATTAAAGTAAATTGAGTAAATTAAATAATAAATAAAATTAACACAAACTACTCTAATTTTATCCGGAAACATAAACAAAAGCTTGGAATCCATTTAAAATTTGTGAAATCCAATGTTTCGATCTTTTTTCATTACTTCGTGGAGAGTATTTTACTTATAATGAAACCTACAAAATAAATAGTTATAAATAAACCTATAAAATAAACAAAAAATGAGTAAGAAATTTAAAAGTTCTGCAAAAAAATGACTTACATGCAAAAGTTATTAAAATCAAATTAGTAAAAGAATACTTAACTGCAAAAAATACAAAAAACAATAAAAAAAAACAACAAAACATACATAGAGCTCTGAAAATAAATAAATAAAATAAACAAATAAAAAAATAGCTAAATGAAAAGGCTACAAAAAATAAAAAAAACAACAAAACTTACATATAGCTCTGCACAAAAATAAATAAATGTGAGCATAAATAAATAAAAAAAATAGCTGAAATAAAAATTGAATAAATAAATGTGAGGCTAAACAAATAAAAAAATAGTTTAAATTAAAAGTGAGAGGTACTCCAAAAAATACAAAAAAATAAAAAAAACAACAAAATTTACATAGAGCTCTGCACAAAAATAAATAAATATGAGCATGAACAAATAAAAAAATAGTTGAAATGAAAATGTTACAAAAAATACAAAAAAACAAAAAAAAAACAACAAAACTTACATAGAGCTCTGTACAAAAATAAATAAATGTGAGCATAAATAAATAAAAAAAAATAGCATGAAAATTGAATAAATAAATATGAGCATAAACAAATAAAAAAATAGCTGAAATTAAAAGTAAGAAGTAGTGCAAAAAACACAAAAAAATAAAAAAAAATAAAAAACTTAGTCCTGCACAAAAATAAATAAATGTGAGAATAAACAAATAAAAAAAATAAAAATAAAAAACCTACAAAAATACAAAAAAAAAAAAAACAACAAAAACTTACATAGAGCTCTTCACAAAAATAAATAAATATGAGCATTAATAAATAAAAAAAGAGCTGAAATAAAAATTGAATAAATAAATGTGAGTATGAACAAATAAAAAAATAGCTAAAAGTGAAAGGTAGTAAAAAAAATACAAAAATACAAAAAAAACAACAAAACCTACATAGAGTTCTGCACAAAAATAAATAAATGTGAGAATAAACAAATAAAAAAATAGCTGAAAAGTGAATAAATAAATGTGAGCAATGAACAAATAAAAAAAATACCTAAATGAAAAGTGAAATGTAGGGAGTGAGTGAAGATAATGTCTTTATATAGACACGGATTTGAAGTAGGGTTTGATAATAATTATTATTTTTAAATATAATTAATTTGAATTACCTTAAATTTCGATATTATTGTTTGTATAATAAAAATTAATTAATTAATCGATTAAATATATTAATAACAAATGTACCGTTAAATAAGGAATAAATATGATATTGTAAATATTTTAAGTCAATATTTACGGAGATTATATTAAGGAGATTATAAATGTAAATTATATTATATAAATAAATAAATAATTACACTAATTAATTAAAAATAATTACGCTAATTAATTAATCTAAAAATATTATAAATGTAAATTATATGAAAAAAAATAATTACGGCTAATTAATTAAAAATAATTGTGCTAATTAATTAAAAATAATTACAAATAATTTTCTAATTAATTAAAAATAATTACGCTAATTAATTACGCTAAAAATAATATTGAATACAATTAAAGAGATTATATTAAAGAAATTATAAATGTAAATTATAATATATAAAAAAAAATTACGCTAATTAATTAAAAATAATTATTTCAATTAATTAGCTAAAATTAAATTACGCTAATTAATTACGCTAAAAATAATAATTAATAATGATCAGTGTGAACGCAAATTTAATCTAACGGTGTTTGTTTATTAATAGGTGTGAACACAAAAAAATCAAACGGTGAAAACATACGACACCTCGGACAATTGCTAGCTGAATTATATATTATAAATAAGGATAATTATTTTTAATTAATTAGCCAATTATTTTTAATTAATTACATAATTATTTATTTTTTTCTTTATATAATATAATTTACATTTATAATATTTTTAGCTTAATTAATTAGCGTAATTATTTTTAATTAATTAGAGTAATTATTTATTTCTTTATATAATATAATTACATTTATAATCTCCTTAATTGACTTGAAATATTTACAATATCACCTTTATTCCTTATTTATCTCCTTTAATTACGTTTATTCTGTTATACTATTAAAATTAATTATCATAATTAAGGAATGATAAGAGAGAATCTGCATTTGTTATTAATATATTTAATCGATTAATTAATTATTTTTTATTATAAAAACAATAATATCGAAATTTAAGGTAATTCAAATTAATTATTTTTAAAAATAATAATTATTATCAAACGTGTCTATATAAAGACGTCATCTTCACTCACTCCCTACCTTTCACTTTTCATTTAGCTATTTTTTTTATTTGTTAATTGCTCACATTTATTTATTCACTTTTTATTTTAGCTATTTTTTTATTTGTTCATACTCATATTTATATATTTATTTTGCAGAACTCTATGTAAGTTTTATTGTTTTTTTATTTTTTTTATTTTTTGCACTACCTTTCACTTTTAATTTCAGCTATTTTTTTATTTTTTCATTCTCACATTTATTTATTCAATTTTCATTTCAGCTATTTTTTTTATTTATTCATTCTCACATTTATTTATTTTTGTGCAGCTCTATGTAAGTTTTGTTGTTTTTTTTTTGTTTTTTTTGTATTTTTTGTAGGCTTTTTATTTCAGCTATTTTTTTATTTGTTTATGATCACATTTATTTATTTTTGTGTAGAACTCTTTGTTATTTTTTTTGATTTTTTTGTATTTTTTGGACTAACTCTCACTTTTAATTTCAACTATTTTTTTTATTTGTTCATGCTCACATTTATTTATTTTTGTCGAGAGCTCTATGTAAGTTTTTTTTTTGTTTTTTTTGTAGCCTTTTCATTTAGCTATTTTTTTATTTGTTTATGCTTAAGTTTATTTTTATTACTGAGCTCTATGTATATTTTGTTTTTTTTTTGTTGTCTTTTGTATTTTTTGCAGCAAAGTATTCTTTTACTAATTGGATTTTAATAACTTTTGCAGGTAAGTCATTTTTTTTGCAGAACTTTTGAATTTCTTACTCATTTTTTTGTTTATTTTGTAGGTTTCATTATAAGTAAAATATTCTGCACCGAAGTCATTAAAAGAGATCGAAACATTGGATTGCACAAATTTTAAATGGATTCCAAGCTTTTTGTTTATGTTTCTTGATAAAATTAGAGTAGTTTGTGTTAATTTTATTTATAATGTAATTTACTCAATTTAATGTAATTTTAAATTAGTTTGTTTTCATTTTATTTATGATGTATTTTATCTATTTAATGTAATTAATGAAATTTACGCAATTTACAATAATTCTATTTAATTTTATTCTAATTTTGTTTATGTTGTAACTTACGCAACAATATTTTTATTTGTATTACTTACAAATATCACTAAAATAGAATTAATTTATCTTTATAATATATAATTTACGCATATGTTTTACCCGTTAGATTTTGTTGTGTTCAGACCTATTAATAAGCAAAGACTATTAAATTGAATTTATGTTCACACTGTAATTAATTAGCGTAATTATTTTTGATTAATTAGCGTAATTATTTATTTTTTATATAATATAATTTACCTTTATAATCTCCTTAATTATAAATATTGACTTGAAATATTTAAAATATCATATTTATTCTTTATTTATCTCATTTAATTATGTTTATTCTATTATACTACTATTTATTTATTTATTTATTTATAGTAATAAAATTAATTAGCGTAATTAAAGGATGATGAAATAATCTACATTTTTATTAATATATTTAACAGATTAATTAATTAATATATATTAGATAAACAATAATATGAGAATTTCAGGTAAATCTACTACTTATTTTAAGCAACTAAATAAAATTTTGATATTATCTACTATTTATATTACTATAATCATAAATAATTCCCGTGTCTATATAGAATATCATTCTTCACTCACTCCCTCTCTCTCTTACTATTCTATTTTTTTATTTATTCATCCTCACACTTTTTCTTCACTCACTCACTCTCTCTCTCACTATTCTATTTTTTTATTTATTCATTCTCACACTTTTTTTAGAGCTATATGTAAGTTTTGTTGTTTTTTTGGTATTTTTTGCCTGGAAGGATTTTAATTTAAATATTATTGTTTTATAATTAATATTTTTATTTTTTGTGCTATTAAAATGTAAGTATCTTTTACTGATTCGAATTTTAATTTTAATATTTTCGTCTAATCATTAATATTTTTATTTTTTGCTAAATATTTTTTACTAATTTGAATTTTAGTTTTAATATTATTGTTTAATCATTAATATTTTTATTTTTTGCAAAATATTTTTTAATAATTCGAATTTCAGTTTTAATATTATTATTAGTTGATTATAGTTGTATTGTATGGTAATGATTTTTGTATTTTTTTGTGTTGTTACTATTTTAATTTTTTATTTGTTAATGCTCATACTTTTTTTTTTCAATCTATGTAAGTTTTGTTGTTTTTTGTATTTTTTGTCTTCTTTTACTAATTCGATTTTAATTTAAATATTATTATTTGATAATTAATGTTTTTATTTTTTTAGCATTCAAATGTAATATCTTTTACTAATTCAATTTTAATTTTAATATTATGGTTTAATTATTAATATTTTTATTTTTTGCAGCCTTATGTAAGTATATTTTATTAATTTGAATTTTAGTTTTAATATTATTGGTTGATCATTAATATTTTTATTTTTTTGCAAATGTAAGTATTTTTTACTAATTCAAATTTTAGTTTTAATATTATTATTTATTGATTATAATTGAATTAAATGGTAATGATTTTTGTATATTTTTCAGGTTTTTAAATTTTTTAATCTTTTTAATAATTAATTTTTTTCCATGCCTTTTTGTATTTCTTACATTTTTTTTTAAATTTATTTATAAGTAAAAGACTCAGCAAACAATCACAACTCCATGAAGTCAAATATTGGATTCAAAAAGTTTTAAATGGAATCAAGCTTTTTATAAGTTTAGAGTATTTTGCGTTAATAATTTATTTATCTATTATTTTATGATTTTTATAATGTAATTTAGTGTAATTTATAATATTTTATTTAACTTACCATTATTATTTTAATAAATTTATAATATTTCTATTTAATTTTATTTGAATTTTATTTATATTGTAACTTATAATATATAATATATGTTGTAATTTGATTTATTTGTGTTTACACTTATTAAAAAATAATAATAGTTAGATAAAGAATTTTGTTCACACCTACCGCTAATATTTATTAATATTTAATATTAATCAATTTATTATTTAAATATTAAATAGTAATTAATAATAATATTTATATATTTTTTATTCTCTCTTTTATATATTTGATTTTATATAATTTACATTTATTAAACTCAAATTGATTAGAAAAATTCAAATTATTAAATAAATATTTTTTTTAATATTTTCTATTAATATATTCACTTTATTCGTTATTTATCTCCAATTATTTATTTATTTACTTTATCATATAAATTTTAATAAATAATAGTATTAATATTAATTTATATTAATCAACTTTTTATTTAACATTACAACTCTTTATTTAACATTACAATCTTTATAGCTAACATTTGTATCTGCTATTATTTATTTATTTATTACCTTACCATATAAATTTTAATAAATAATAGTATTTATATTCATTTGTATTAATCAAAGCAGTACAAATGTTATTACTAGAAAACACTTCAAAAGATCTTTTTTGATTTTTTATATAATTATAAATACAAATAAATTATTAAAACAGTGTTATTGAGAAATATAGTTAAAATAAAAAAAAATAAAAATATTCATTAATAATTTAATATTAATATAAAAATTAATACAAATTATATATTTTAAAAGATCAATCAAAAGGGATAATTATGATTGAAAAAAACTTCAAGTTTTATTTTATTTTATTTTCTGTATCATTATAAAAATTAATAAAACAAATTAAGAAATAAGATAGATAAAATAAAAACAAATTTATTGAAAAATCTAATTTTATTAATTATACAATTCCACATTTATAATTTACAAGATTATATGTTTCAAGAGATTATGAAAAGTTTGCAATTATTTAAAAAAACTCTTAAATTATGTTTTAATTTTATTTTCTTTATATACAACGATTCATTTTTAATAATTCGCATGAATTTTATATTTAAAATGAAAAATAAATATTGATTTTTTTTATTGAATTTTGATGAATATATCATTTTTTTGATTTTCTATATCATTATGAAAACAAATAAATTAATAAATCGATTATATTTAGATGATATACTTGAAATACAAACAAACATAATTATTTACCAATTTAATTTTATTAGAAATCAATCATACAACTTTTATAATTTTTACGTTAATATATTTTCAGAAGGAGATTTTCTTCAAATTTGATCCCTAAATGTACGAGCTATGATATAGTTCACGCCACTATTAATTCGTCTAATATATGAATAAATTACAAAGTTTTGCGCTTGACCAAGAACATGATGTTGCAAAATATCCGCGATGAAAATGATGTTCGTAGGTTGCGTGAGTTCTCTGATTGGCTATTTTATAGGGGATGTACTACTTGACGGCGAGAATGACTGGGAAGTAGATATAGAGATCTCAAATGAATATTTGATAATTCAATCGGATAATTATATTGAATCGATTGTTCATGCCGCGTACCCATATTTCCATGATTACATCGAGAATATCAATTTTTTAGAAGGACGAGCGATTCTAACGCCGACCCTGGATGACGTTAATGAAATCAACGATTTCATGGTTGCAATGTATAATACGAACGAAAGGATTTACCTGAGTTCGATAGTATTTACTTATCGAACGAGGAGATAATATGTTTGATTAAATGCATTCAGTTGAGTTATTAAATACCAACAAGTGTTCCAAACTAACCATGAAGTTGAAGGTTGGTATTATTATAATTTTTTTTACTAAAATCTAATTCTATTAATTAATATAGTAATATATATATATATATATATATATATATATATATATATATATATATATATATATATATATATATATGTGTGTGTGTGTGTGTGTGTGTGTGTAGACTTATTTTTCTTTAAGTAACAATTTATAGAGTCATGTCATATTCTATTTATTGTATATAATTAAAGAATTAATTAAATGTTGTGAATGGTATATAGTTTTTGATACATGAATGGGAGTGCCCGTGATGCTATTGAGGAATATGGATGCTCTGTCGGACTATACAATGGTAATAGGATGGTTGTAACACAACTTGGTAATTATATTATTCACGCAAAAGTATTAGGAGGAAATAATTATGTGGAAATGGTTTTAATACTCTAATTGCTCTGACGCACTCAGATACCAAATTCCAGTTTTAATATTCTAATTGCCCTGACGCCCTCGGATACCAAATTCCAGTTTGCTTCCAACGAAGACAATTTCCGATTATGATATTGTATGTCATGGCTATTGATAAGAGTCAAGGTCAGTCGTTGACAAATGTTTGAAATATTTTTGAAGAAACCAGTATTTACGCACGATCAATTGTACGTTGCATTGTCTAGAGTAACCAACAAGATCGGGTTGAAACTTCTGCTTTTTGACTAGCGTGTGATTAATAGAACAAATGTAATCTATAAAGAAGTAATCCAGAATTTGTAATATAAATGTAATTTTCTTTATTGTACTATTTCAATTAGATTATTCACTTAATATTTAATTGTCCATTATCAATGTCTACGTCTAATATTAAGGAGAGCACTACTCCGAGTAATAAAAAGTTAATTAAATACACGTGCATCGCACGGGTAGGAGGACTAGTATTTTTAAATTAAGGAAGAATATAAACTTACTTTACGATTAAGATTAAAATTAGTTATAGTCATTTTCTAATATGATCTAATTAAATAAATAATCACAAAATTGAATTACTATAATGTACAAGTACTTTTAAACAATTAACAATAAAATTTACTATCAATTGTCAAATGAATTATAGGAGTATATACCATAATAAAATTTATTGGTAACATACTTTTGTGTGGACGTAAACAAGTTATGAGTAATACACAACAATAAGCTAGCGTATCATTAAAAGTCGTATTGTACATTTAAATCATAAGAACTTAAACAATGTTTGATTAAATTTATTTAACAAAATTTATAACATGTATCAAAATATGTTTGTGTAAGTTGTAAAGTTATATATCCGTATTAATTAGACTTAGTTTTGTTAGATTGAATACAAGGTGAATTGTTTTTTTTATATTTTACATTTTTTATATATTTTCAATTAAAATGAATCGAACTTAAATGAATAAAATTGAACTCAACCGAATGAAATTGAAATTAACACAAATGTTTTATGTATATTTTTTAATCAATATAAATTTCAATAAAACATTCAACTTTTTTTAAATGTTCCAAGTATAATTAATTCTTATTCAGATATCATAATGCCAAGTGTCATCTTGATTTGGCTCAATTTTTCATATTACAACTTACAATTAATTCAAGTTGAAATATAATAAAAAATGTTTATTAGATGGTTACTATACTTAATCTCTATATATATGATTCTTATAATGATTATTCTTATCTTATCTAAACATTCAAATAGATTTTTGGGAAGATGATACAGTTATACAAGGTGTACCGAACATTCTATACACCGCGAATTAAATCATGACACGTGTAATTATTACATTAATTAAATAAATTATTTTATTTTAATTATAATTAAAATAAATTATTAAATAGGAAAATAATTTATGAGAATCTTCTAAAAAGTTCAAAAAATAAAATCAATATAAACTTTCTAAATATTGAATATTCTGTAAAATCTATTAGATTTTTTTCCCTACAATATAGTTAACAAATAATATATATATACTAAATTTTAAAACAAAAAACAACAAATAATATATATATATACTAAATTTTAAAACAAAAAACGTAAATGTTTCGCACGTTTTTGTGCGACTTTTCTATTGTTTTGTGTGACCTTTTTGTGATGTTTTTGTGCTCATATTCATCTTATTCATGTGATTATGTGTTTATATCGTTATGGTTTTGGTTTGGTAGGACTTGAACGTAAATCGAGCGAAAACGGGAAGAAATGCACGAATGATGCCATACCGGCGCCCAGCTTTGCGCAGTCTTAGGAGAATCGTCATCCCCGCTTATTCAGCCGTTGGATCGTCTCCAAATTTTCCAGGCATGTAGAAGACTTCTAGAGCTACAATATGGACGGTGGGTTTCACGAAATAACTATCGAAGACAAAGATATAGTACACAGACGGAAGCAGCAAAAACTAGAAGACTGGCGCATTTGCGCCAAGCTGCTGAGAGCGTGGCGCATTTGCGTCAAGCGGCTGGGAGCGTGGCGCATTTGCGCCACATGGCGTTGACCCAAGTTTGACCAGCCTTTTGGAGCTCTTTTGGAGGGGCATTTTTGTCTATTCAAGGCCAAGATAAAGAGCACTATATAAGGATTTTGTGGGCACTAGAAGCATCTTATCCATTCCATCTTCATCAACATTCATCTCTTCCACCAACTTTTTTTTCTCTTTAATATTTTTCATGTTCTTAAATCTAAAGTTTTAATATTTAGATTACTCTTAATTGATTTATCATCTCACAAAACTCCATTCACAAACGTTGTTCCCCTCGTCGAGCCCGTCGTTTCTATCGGAGCAATTTCTTCGGGTGACACGTAGAAGTTCGGCTCGATTGGAAGCACGGCTCATTCTCGCCAACCTCTCGATTTCTCGACACCCTTTGTGAGCTCTTTTCTATTATGAGTTATCTATATGCTATGTACTTGATTGATTGCTTGATTATGAGTAGCTAGTCTTTTAGTTAGGGTTTTAGAGAACTTTGCTTAGGGATTGGGTTGACATTGATTTGAGGATTTTAAATGAATCGAGGAGTCGTTTGATTTAAGTTGTGGGGTCTCGTGTTGAACATCCTCTCCGAGGAACATCACTAGTGGACCACGCACTCGAGTCGAACGACGTTTAGGTACGGTTCAATGTCGTCTCGTGTTGAGGACCTCATCGAGGTGCATCACTAGTGGACGACGCGATCGTACCTAAACGACCTCGTTTATAAATTGAGGAATAGTTAGGTGCAAGTTGTGGGGTCTCGTGTTGAATATCCTCTTCGGGGCACATCACTAGTGGATCACGTGCTTGTGTCGAGCAATGTTTAGGTACGGTTCAATGTCGTCTCGTGTTGAGGATCTCTTCGAGGTGCATCACTAGTGGACGACGCGATCGTACCTAAACGACCTCGTTTTTGTGAAAATCAAAGGTTTTGTTATGTGTCAACCCATCCCCCGAAAGAAAAGGAACCTAATTCCCTAACCTCTCTCACATTTGATAAATTGTCTCGTTTGTTATTCATTTTAATTGCTTGCTACTTTGATTTTAGCTTAATTGATCCCTCACTTTGAAAACCCCCCATTTAGTTGTTAATTATTTGTTTTTATTTTTATCTCTTTTTAAAACTCGAACTAAACACAATTATGCAATGAGAGACATGTGCCGATAGTATTACTCCTCGAGAGATCGACCCGGGGAATCTACTTTCGTAGGTTTTTCGGTAAATATATAAATAACTTTTTGTTGCAAACAAAAATGGCGCCGTTGCCGGGGAGTAATTTAGGCAACGTGTTTTGATTTGTGTTCTTGTGATTAGTTTTAGTTCGGTTTAATCTTTTGTTTTGTTGTTGTGTATGAAAGGTTGAAGACGTTCTTCCTATCATACTTTCATCTCTTCTACAACGACCGAGGTGATATCATGGCTAGACGCAACGGTAATCGGGCTTATGACGATGATTATTCCGATTTTCCATACGAGAGGGACTTTTCTCCGAGTTATTGTTCTAGCCGCCGAGCTCATGATTTATATTGCCGACCTCGGCATGCCAGTGTTTCTTATTATGATGACCGAGATTACTCACCTCCACGCCACCGAAAGCATCATAGATACCGCGACCAAGATCTTGATTACTCATCCACCGAGAGGGATTCCATGTCACCGCCACCTTGTCGAGACCGAAGAGAAAGGGAGCCGCCTCGGGACCTTAACCGTGGAAACTACCGTGAAGAGAGATTTGTTGGGAATGGATATGATTATTGTCGTCAATACACCGTGGTGCAAGCGCCAAAGCGACGAACTATTGAGGATTTCTCAAAGCCAATACTTCACCATATGTTGCCTCCACGACGTGACATTGAGGATCCCATTCGGTCGAGGTACATTTCCAACCCTTCTTGCAAAAGCCGTTTTTCGAGGGTCCAAGACGACAAGCTCTTGCCGCATCATCTAGCTCGACTACCGTCATTCTCCGGGTTGCCTAACGAGGACGCTACTTTGTTTCTTAAAAATTTTATCATTGAAGTTGAGACACTTCCATTGGACGGCTTTGAGAAGGATGAATTGGGAGTATGGTGTTTCAAATATTGCATGAGAGATGGAGCCCGTGATTGGGTGATGTCATTGCCTTCTAGATTCGTGCACACGTGGAAAAATCTCTTCGACGCATTTATCGCTCATTTCTTTCGCCCACCACAACGGTCTCCTATGCCACCTCCTCCATCTATAGGCATATTGATGGATGTTATCGAGGTCGAGATTGATCACTTGCTTGTTGAGGTGATTTCACACTTTGTCGAGGAGCGTTCCACCGAAGAGGAGTGGGAATTTGAGCCCGGCACGTGCATCAAGGAAGATAATGCTTTAGTTGCCCGAAAAGACGAGACGTCTATGATAGATGCTACTCTTGAGGTCGAGAGTCCTCCCATTAATGACACAAGCCCCGAAGAAGACGAGTTTGAGAATATGTCTCTCCCATTGGGTCATTCGTTCGAGCCTCCTCTCTTATCTTCGGTTGACTTTATTTGTGAGAAGCCGATTGTGAGTTGTGTTTCCCAAGCCCCTAGGTCGCTTGAGTCCGGTGTGGACAAGATGGGATTTGGTTGGAGCTTCGGTAAAAAAATATCGGGATTGGTTGATTTGGGTGTGGATATTGGATTTTCCCGAGGTATGACGGATGTGTCGAGAATTAATGAAGATAAAAGAGATAATTTTGGTTGCGATTCTCGGAAAGTTCCATGGACTTTGGTGGAGGTGATCTTTCTCCAAAAATTAAGTTCGATATTTTTAGAGGTCTCGGGGGAAGAAAGGAGTAGGGACGACTTATTGTATCCATTTTCTCATCCCGGTCGAGTATTTACTTCTTCCCATCTAGAAGATCGACCTCCCATGAATGAAAAGTTGTTCTTGAGAAAGTATAGTTCGATCTTTTTAGCGACCGAGGTAGTCGACGTCTACTATCTACATCTTGATGCAAGTGTGGGGGAGACTCTCTTATCTAAGCTTATTATTCGATGCCTCACCTTGTGTTCCCTTGATGGACCCTCTCTTGAGAACCGAGAGCCCTTGGCCGAGATGGTTTTCTTGAGAAGGTGGAGTTCGATATTTTTAGTTTCGAGGTGGTAGATCGTGGATGGTGTTTGCTCGGGACGTGAAACGAGTGCCTCGTGGGGGCGAGCCCACGAACGTCAAGCTAATGACGTAAAATAAGCGCTTCTTGGGAGGCAACCCAATGTTTCTTTTATGTTTTTGTTTTCTTTTTGTAGGAGAGAGTATGTGGATCCCTATGCCCGATGCCCAAGCCCTCGATGCGATGATTGTCTCTTCTCGACTATGTCTACCATTCCACGACCACAAGCCATGATAGGATTCATGTTTTTCGTTCGAGGTTGGATGCCCATTGCCGCCCCGTTAATTAGTCTTCAACTTGCCATGTCCGGTTCTCGCCATTCTAGGGAAGTTTCGTTATCCTTTCGTCTCTTTTCCCTTTATTTTTCGTATGAGGACATGCTTTTATTTTAAGTGTGGGGGAGTTTTGTGGAATCCATCTTGTATTTTGTTTTGTGTTTATGTGGTTTGTAGGAATGTTTCCATTTTATTTTGGTGGATATTTTACTTTGGATTGTTTACTTTTTGTGTGACGTTTGTTATTGTGGGGGGATTTTCCGAAACCTCGATGAGTTTGAAATGATCGAAAACATGAAGTTTTTTCCGGTATAACTAAATTTTTTGAGAAATGGTCGGGTGTTACAAAGTTGAATGTTGTTCGAGTGATTGTGTAATTGTGACGTTTTAACAAAGTCGAATTTTCAAAAAGCCGACATTGTGAGACTTGAGCCTTTTAACTTCGTTTGATGAGTGATAATTCTTTCAATTTCGATTTCTCGTTGATTCTTGAGACCCGTGCTTCCTTGTTCTATGACTTGGTGTGTAGACGATAAGAGATAACTAGAACATGTGCATTTCGGTTTTCAAAACTCATTAGCATAACTTTCATGATCTTGAAAATGACGGGAACTAATCGCTTAGGATCTTAGCCGTTCAAGGAGATTTTTGAAACCCCCGAGCCCATCGAGGGACACCCTAGAAGCCCCTTTGAGACTACGTTTAGACCTTTTATTCATCACCCTATATTCCCGATGTTGGCGAGTGTGTATAAAAATATATGTTGAGAAGAACTCCGTGTTGTGTGATGAGTGCTTCGTGCCTCGAGTTGTTTGCTAGTAGCCACCACATTTTGATATTTCCATTTCCATTCTATGTGTGCGAATAGCCACTTTGTACTCTCAAATATTGCTCTATGCTTATTATTTCTATCTATGAGAAAAGAGAGAGATAGTTGTTGTGAAAAGAGAGCATCGTTCATAAATATAAAGCGTGAGTACTTGAGCTTTTATGTTCCTTGATGACCCGAAAAATAGGTTTGTGTTTCATTATATATAAAGTTGATCCTTGAGTGTTATTTGAGAGTTGAGGGTGAAGAGAGAAGGAGAAATAAGGTTGGAGCCACAATGGCTAATGAGTCCAATTATCCATAAATTACCCGAATCTCCCTTAACCTAGCCCCATTACAACCCTTTAACGATTAGGAGTTCCCCGATTCTTGAGATTGATGACTTTGTTGAGTGGAGTCTTCCGTGTGTGCATGTTTATGGTTGTTATCGTCACATATTTTTAAGTCATTACATGTGGTCTTTTCCTCATTATGTTCCTTGTGTCCTATTCTTTCTTATATATGCAATTTTACCTTGATTTGATTCCTTTCGCTTGCATATGACTATTTGGAGTGCACCTTATTTCGAGAGGTAAAAGAACGAGTGTACCATTTGTGAGGAAACTTCGGTTTGTTGAGATTGAACGATTGCTTTTCATATTTTTTTAATATATTTATTTATAATTTAAAACATTTAAAATAGTTTATAAAAAAATTAAATAAAGTATACATTAATTTTTTATTAAATTTATTTTAGAAAATGATTTTTTTAATTTTTAGTTACGTTTTTTGTTTTTTAATTTTTGTTTACTGTTTGCAACAAAAAGTTATTTATATATTACCGAAAAACCTACGAAAGTAAATTCCCCGGATCGATCTCTCGAGGAATAATACTAAACCTACGAAAGTAAATTCCCCGGATCGATCTCTCGAGGAATAATACTATCGGCACATGTCTCTCATTGCATAATTGTGTTTAGTTCGAGTTTTAAAAAGAGATAAAAATAAAAACAAATAATTAACAACTAAATGGGGGGTTTTCAAAGTGAGGGATCAATTAAGCTAAAATCAAAGTAGCAAGCAATTAAAATGAATAACAAACGAGACAATATATTAAATGTGAGAGAGGTTAGGGAATTAGGTTCCTTTTCTTTCGGGGGATGGGTTGACACATAACAAAACTTTTGATTTTCACAAAAACGAGGTCGTTTAGGTTAGGGCTGGGCGCGGGTCGGTCCGGGCCCAAAAATTACAGAACACGGCCCAAAACCCGAGTTCCTCGGTCCGAGCCGGACCGGGCTTTGTTGACATTAGGGACCGGCCCGGGACCGAGCCCGGCGGTCCGAGCCGGGTTTCGGTCCTTATCGGGCCCAATCAATATTTATTTTTATTTTCTGCAAAATAATGTAAAAAAAAAAATTTCATCATCGAATCGCCTCATCGAGTCAAATTGCCCTTGCATATTATCTCAAGTCCTTATGTCCACCTAGTCGAGCCGACAAACGCCTCATGGACAGTTGAATTCACTCCGGGAGCAATCTGAGATGGGATTCGAAGCTGGTGAGAATGGAGATTTGAATAAAGTTGCAGGTTGAATTCACTCCAGGAGCAATTGGAGAAGGAGGTCGAAGGTGATGATCAGATCGGAAATTTTAATGAGGTTGATGATGATGGTTATTAGATTGGCAAGCATAGAAATATTTGTGGATGAAAAGAATAGACAATTGGTAATTTGAAAGTGCACATAAAAAGAGTGGAGGTGGAGGCGGCGGATATGAAGGGGTGAGTTACTGAAACCTAATTCACATATCAGATACATCAAATTTTATATATACATGTATTAAAGTTTCGGTCCGGGCCGGGTTTCCGGTCCCAGATATATTAGAACCCGGGCTCGGACCGAAAATAGAAATGTCGGGCCGGGTTTTTTTCGGGCCGGTCCTTAAATAAAATGAGCTCGGCCCGTTTCGGGTTTTTTGTCGGGTTTTCGGGCCGGGTTTCGGATTTTCGGGCCTAAACACCCAGCCCTAGTTTAGGTACGATCGCGTCGTCCACTAGTGATGCACCTCGAAGAGATCCTCAACACGAGACGACATTGAACCGTACCTAAACATTGCTCGACACAAGCACGTGATCCACTAGTGATGTGCCCCGAAGAGGATATTCAACACGAGACCCCACAACTTGCACCTAACAATTCCTCAATTTATAAACGAGGTCGTTTAGGTACGATCGCGTCGTCCACTAGTGATGCATCTCGATGAGGTCCTCAACACGAGACGACATTGAACCGTACCTAAACGTCGTTAGACTCGAGTGCGTGGTCCACTAGTGATGTTCCTCGGAGAGGATGTTCAACACGAGACCCCACAACTTAAATCAAACGACTCCTCGATTCATTTAAAATCCTCAAATCAATGTCAACCCAATCCCTAAGCAAAGTTCTCTAAAACCCTAACTAAAAGACTAGCTACTCATAATCAAGCAATCAATCAAGTACATAGCATATAGATAACTCATAATCGAAAAGAGCTCACAAAGGGTGTCGAGAAATCGAGAGGTGGGCGAGAATGAGCCGTGCTTCCAATCGAGCCGAACTTCTACGTGTCACCCGAAGAAATTGCTCCGATAGAAACGACGGGCTCGGCGAGGGGAACAACGTTTGTGAATGGAGTTTTGTGAGATGATAAATCAATTAAGAGTAATCTAAATATTAAAACTTTAGATTTAAGAACATGAAAAATATTAAAGAGAAAAAAAAGTTGGTGGAAGAGATGAATGTTGATGAAGATGGAATGGATAAGATGCTTCTAGTGCCCACAAAATCCTTATATAGTGCTCTTTATCTTGGCCTTGAATAGACAAAAATGCCCCTCCAAAAGAGCTCCAAAAGGCTGGTCAAACTTGGGTCAACGCCATGTGGCGCAAATGCGCCACGCTCCCAGCCGCTTGACGCAAATGCGCCACGCTCTCAGCAGCTTGGCGCAAATGCGCCAGTCTTCTAGTTTTTGCTGCTTCCGTCTGTGTACTATATCTTTGTCTTCGATAGTTATTTCGTGAAACCCACCGTCCATATTGTAGCTCTAGAAGTCTTCTACATGCCTGGAAAATTTGGAGACGATCCAACGGCTGAATAAGCGGGGATGACGATTCTCCTAAGACTGCGCAAAGCTGGGCGCCGGTATGGCATCATTCGTGCATTTCTTCCCGTTTTCGCTCGATTTACGTTCAAGTCCTACCAAACCAAAACCATAACGATATAAACACATAATCACATGAATAGGATGAATATGAGCACAAAAACATCACAAAAAGGTCACACAAAACAATAGAAAAGTCGCACAAAAACGTGCGAAACAACTCCCCCACACTTAAACTTTGCTCGTCCTCGAGCAAACAAAAGAACACACAAACAACGAAAACAAGGCAAACTCTCCTCAAAAGAAATAGAAGTTCATTCCGGTCATCAATCAATCAAGAAATATGAGCCACCGAGAAAAGTTCAAACATCACAAAGATATTTAGCAATATGGATTCAGTGTTTATTTGATTCATTCAGTGTCAGAATGAATATGGTACCTGTTATTATCTCGTTGGAAATGCAATGTGTTACAGGAATCAGTGTGTGTTGACTTTGTTTCCTTTGAGGCATTGACCTGTCTCCCTTTCAATAAATGCATGCCATGTTAGTTGAGGGTTGAGGCATTTACTGCCTTGTTAGTGTGATTACGGTTATAAATACCTCGTCATTTCTCTGGTTTCCTCATCTCATTTCTGTTCGATCGGGGGGAGCAGCCAGCAACGATGCCGAGGCGAAGGGGAACACTCGATCGAGAGCCAGGACCGACACCAAGCGAGGCAGAATTTTTCAATAACAGTCCTCCTCCCTCGCCCGAACAAAGATTCAATGGCGGGCCAATCCGTCGGGGGCCACCAATGATGCCTAGGCGACCGGGCGCACTGGATCGGGAGCCAGGGCAGACGGCAAGAAGTCGGGGGGTTGAATCTTTGAATGGTTCTCACTGGACCGAGCAAAGATTCAATGGCCGTTGGCATAAAGAAAACTTTCCCCTCCCGGCTGTCTTTGTTCGTCCGATCAAGGACGAAATGGGGGATTTCATCGTTCTGACGGACTCCCTGGACCAGAAATGGCACGTTCCTCTCACCACTCATCGGAATCAAACGGCCATCCACGGATTCAACTGGGAACGCCTCGTTCGAGAGTTTGGAGTGCAGGAAGGCTGGAACATCCGGGTTACCTGGACCGGAGGAAGAAGTTTCTCGGTTGGCGTATTCGATCAAAATGGCCAGTCGATGGTGCGCCCGGTCAGGGACCCCCCTCGTCGTGACCCAAGACTTCCTCCGTCTCATTATTATTGTTGTTGAATCTGTTTTTGTCGTTTTTTGTGTTGTTTCCTGTGATTTTTGACGACGACTTGTCTTCGTTGTACTGCTCGTGATTGAATTACTTGCTGCTTGCTTAATAAGACTCTTTGAGTTTAAAAAAAAAAAAACACTGTCTGGTCTGACTTTGACACTGAACAGGCCTCAAAAACACTGTTTCTTTGACTGTGCATTTAACACTGAACATGTCTTAAAAACACTGTCTGAGGCAACACACACTGAACCACACAATCAAACAAACACTGAGCACACTTTTATGGCACTGAACACACTCCAATAGCACTGAACAGCACTGAACACACTTTAATAGCACTGAACACCATTTTTTGGCACTGAACAGACAGGGACACACATTGAATCACACCATTTCATGCATTCCTTAAAAAAATCGTGCGCTGACTGTGAGTCGTTATTTTTTGTGTTTTTTTTCAGCAGGGGCCGATGTTTTCGCATTCTGTGCATTCGGCGGTGAGAATTTGGTGTCCAGAATCGATTCCTCCCGTGCTGCCGCCCTTCACCAGCTGAAGGAAACAGTCGAGCTTCAGTGGCCTGAGCTCCGAGACGTTGCGTACGGCATGCATTACTCTGTACCCGATTTCCCAAACTGTGTGCTCTCAACCGATGCGGACATGTCGAACATGGTATCCCTAGCTGCGCTTCACAAGCTGCCTCGGGTGAGCATCGACATTTCCGTCCCGACTGAAGACCACACCTCCAGTTCTGTGTTCTCGACGGTGTCCAACAGTACCGCTGTCAGTGCGACTGGAACAGAAAACAACGAGGGATTCGAAGCAGAAGATATGTTCCGCCTGTTTGGTCCGTCGAGTTCTAAAGTGCTGTTGACCGATGGCTGGGACAAAGAGATTTCTGGTGTCGGTCAGATGTTCCAAGGAGGCGCTCCGGACTTTCGAAACGCGCTCTGTAAGGTGGCAGTCGGAGTGGGATTCGATTTCGAGTACGTGAAGAACAGACCCGAAAAGGTTTCTGCCGTGTGCTCGAAGAAAAGCAGCACGGGATGCAACTGGTCCGTGTGCGCCGTGATGGATCGAAGCAACGGCTTCTTCTACGTCAAGCAGCTGAGTAACGAGCACAGCTGCGGCGCGTGCTTTCGATCCCTGAAGCACAGGCGCGTCTGCTCGGACTTGGTTTCCAGTTTGATAGTCGAGGAGGTACGGAAAAGCACGCTGACTCGTCCGGTCCAAATCGTGAGAAACTTCCAGCATCACTACGGCCTGGAGATCTCGCCTGGCCTCGCTCTGGATGCGCTCGAGAAGGCCAGGAAGCTGATTCACGGCGACGATAAAGATTCCTTTGCTGCACTGACCAAGCACCTGCAGGCAATATCGGATTCCAACCCTGGGTCGCACCTGCTGCTCGAATTCAACGAGGCGTCCAGGAAGTTTCGCAGGGTCTTCATCTCGATGAAGGCTTGTATCGACGGGATGAACCACTGTCGCCCTCTGCTGTTTCTGGACGGCACGTTTCTGAAGGGGAGGTTCAAGGGCCATTTGCTCGCTGCTACGGGCAAGGACGGCGACGGAGGTATGTGTACTACGGTTTGAAATGCACACTGAATCCAACTTTTTAACACTGACTGGTCTGAAATGCACACTGAAACTGACCCTTGTTGCTTCCAGCACTGAATCTGTATTTTCAACACTGAATGGGTGTTATTCACACTGACTGAAGTTTTTTTTTTTTTTTTTTGTTCGTGTCTCGTGAATGCAGGGTTGTACCCGCTGGCTTACGCCGTTGTCGATTCCGAGAACTATGCTAACTGGAAGTGGTTTCTGGACAACCTGAAGCACATCCTACCTACTTCTCGCACCGTTACGTTCGTGTCGGACAGGAATCTCGGGCTGCTCGAGGCGATGAGCAGGGTGTTCCCAGGGTCCCCGCACGGCTACTGCATCAATCACTTGAAGCTGAACCTGAAAGACAAATTCAGAGGCAGATGGGCGACCAAGATGTTACGAAAAGGCGTGGTGTGGAATTTCCTGAAATGTGCGTACGCAACCACCGTCGAAGCCTACCAACTGAGCATGGACGAGCTATTGAAAGAGGGAGGCCAGACAGCGAAAGTGTTTTTCGAGAACATGGATCCAAAGAATTGGGCCAATGTGTACTTCTCAGGGAAGAGATACGGCGAGATGTCGTCCAACGCCGCGGAGTCGTTCAACAAATGGATCATGGAAGCCCGGCATCTTCCGATCACGGCGTTGGTCAACAACATCAGGCTGAAGCTGATGACCTTTTTCCACGGTATGATGAGCATTTATCAATCTCAAACACTGATTGCACTTTTTTAACACTGTTAGCCTTGTTCAAACACTGACTGGCCTTGTTTAACACTGAATCAGACAGGGGGGCCAGGAGCAGGGAGTGGACAACGGCTTTCTGCCCGTCCGTTGAGAAGAAGCTGGGTGAAGCCATCAACGAAGGCAGGAAATGGGTGGTTGTGGGGTCGTCCGAAACGGTTTTCGAAGTGCAGTGCGTTCCGTCCGTCGTGGTCAATATTGCGGATCAGACGTGCACCTGCTGCCAGTGGCAGATTACAGGGGTTCCGTGTTCCCACGCAGCTGCGTGCATTCTGCGGTCCGAGAAGCCAATGGCCTCGTTCGTGGACAAGTTTTACCACGCAGAGAGCTACGCAAGGTCTTATGCCGATCCACTTCAGCCGGTTTCCATGTTTGATCAACCTTCGAACGTGCCAGAGAACGTCATGATCCAGCCGCCAACATCGAAGAGGCCCCCTGGAAGACCTAAGAAGAAGAGGATTCCGTCCAGGGGTGAGCACATCCCGAGAGCCATGAAGTGTGGGAGGTGCGGACGTGTCGGCAATCACAACAAGAAAACGTGCACGGAGCCTATACAGTAGTTAGTTAGTAGGCTTTTTCTTATTTTTGATTTTTGTTGTGTTTTTTCGACATGATTTCTGTAATCAGTGACACTGAATGGGGTGAAAAAACACTGACTGTCAGTGACAGGCACTGTTTGGCTCATAAACACACTGACTGACTGTCATCCCAAAAAAACACGGGATTTTAACATTATGTGATTTGTTTCTTGTTCAGTTATGCTCTTGGAGTGTTTTTAATTTGTTTTTGTATTTGTAATTTTTGCATTTGCTTGTTTTTTAATGTTTCAATTCAATAAGTCTTAATTGCTGACACTGAGTGGACAAGATTAACACTGATGGCACTGAATTGGAAGAATAAACGCTGCCAACACTGAACAGACAGAATTAACACTGAATAATAGAGAATATCAAGACTGACCAGAAATATGAACAAAAGACATGTTTTTTTTTTACAGAAACTAAAATCCAAAACACAATCAAAATCATGTTCATACATTTACAGAAAAAACACTTTTTTTTTTCAACCAAAACTGAACAAAAACGCGCACAACCCTCAATCACTACTTCTCCTTCATGGTCAGGATGCTTCGTATCACGTGACCCTTGAATTCTTGGAACTCTTCCGTCCTGACCTTGTCCGGAATGATCTCTTTCTTCAGAATCTTCTCCATGTAGTAGCATACGTACAAGGCACATTCGTTCCTGGACAGTGACAGACGTGGAGGAGTCAGAGGAAAAAAAAAAGAAACACTGACACTGAATGCATAAATATAACACTGAACAGGCATAAAAATGAAACACAGAAACACAACACTGAATGTGTTAATTATGCACTGAGATACTTACAGAGTTGGGGCTTGCTGTGGGAGAGGCTTCACGGCCTCGATTCCAAGTATCGGGAAACCACACTTCCCCGCTTTCTCCAGCATTTGGCCCACGTTGGTCTCCACCTTTTCTTTCTGAAACGTACGAAACAATACAGTTTGTCAGTCATCGTCATCAGACCGCTCTTCGTCCTCGCTCTCCGCCGCACGCGGAGTGTTCACGATTGCTTTGTAGGAAAGGTGGCCCTTGTACGCCTGGATCTCCGCCACCGTCTTGCCGTGTTTCAGAAGACGAGCATCCACCTGTCAGACACGGACATCACGCGTTAGAACTCAAAAAAACATCATCCTCCCTCAAGTGAGTGACACTGAACAGCATTAATAAGCACTGAACATCACAGTTATCCTACTTTGACACTGAACAGCATAAATAAGCACTGAACCAGAACATCATTCACACTGTCCACCCACAAGCACCGTGTGCATGAATATCACACTGAACAGCAAGCAATAAACACTGAACCTCAATATTTCACACACTGTTCACTCAGAATCAGTCGACGGACACTGAATCATAAAACAAAA
Source organism: Euphrasia confusa (assembly GCA_954870475.1). NCBI lineage: Eukaryota > Viridiplantae > Streptophyta > Magnoliopsida > Lamiales > Orobanchaceae > Euphrasia > Euphrasia confusa. Next base: position 3,803,714 of record OX940955.1, on the reverse strand, counting down.
CAGAATTAAAAGAAGCAGAAGAAAGAGAGAAGATATTTACCGCCTCGTCCGCGAGACCCGCCAGGGTCTCCTTGGTCACATTCGAAAGATCATTGAGATGCCAGTTCAGGACCCGGGGGAGGTGCTCGTTCTCCAGCCTTTTTGCCAGCTTTGTGTGCTCACAAAGCCAGAACTGCACAAAAACCAAAAAAAAAAAACCCAAGGTAAATATCAAGGAATGAAAAATAAAAAAAGACAGCAAGACGAATGTGAAGAACAGCAAGTAGAAGCACATACCAGAAGCAGTATCGTGCAGCCTTGTGTATTCTGCGGGTTGCCCCTGTTAGCAGCTGCCGAGTCGCAAAGGGCCTTGAGAATCGCCTCGCCCCAGTTGTAGCTCTGCATCGACTCCAGATCCACCACATAATCCAACCACTTCCATTGGATCGTGACGGAGGAAGTGGAGAAGAAGACAGTGCCGATCACTATCAACGAGAGGAGCCGAGCTACATCAGCAAGAGCCCGAGGCTTGCGACTACGACGCTTCACCAAAATATCAAGCTTTTCCTTCAGCAGCTTCGGGTTCAGCGTCTTCTCCCCCGGGAACAGCCTCTCCCTGAATGTTTTGTTATCACACTTGGACCTCGAACTGATATCGAGCTTCCTACTGCCGCCTACGATTCCAAAAATAAGATCGACATCCTCGGGAGTGATCCGGACATCTTTGCTGCCGAGCTTAATAGTACGATCGCCGGCATCCATCTGCTCCAGCACGACAGCTATCGCAGCGTCGCTCTTTCGGGTGTGGAGGATGGTCAGCCTCTGATCCTTTATGCTCTTGAAGAGATGGTAGAAGGGGGTCATCTTCAAATACTCGTCGTGCCCCGGTTTCAGCTTGTCCTTGATCTCATCAATAGTCCGGATGATGGTCAGCAAGTTGGACCTCATCTGTTTATAGGACCTGGAACACCAAAAAAACACACACCGATGTGAGTACAAAGCAATGAACAGGCATATACAACACTGAACAGGCATATACAACACTGAACAGGAACAATCACTGAGTGGCCATGTAATTGCACTGAGTGGCATGAAGAGGCACTGGAATGGCATGATGAGGCACTGAACAGGCATACACAACACTGAACAGAACATATTAACTCTGAACATACACCAACACACAATATCAACACTGAAGTGGCCACGCAGAGGGACTTAAATGGCATGTACAACACTGAACAGGACAATTTAACACTGAACAGGACAATTTAACACTGAATAAAACATATTAACACTGAACAGGCACCAACACACACAATCAACACTGAGTGGCACACACAAGGCACTGGGTGGCATACAGAGACACTGAGCAGGCATAATTTAACACTGAACAGAACATATTAACACTGAACGGCCACCAACACACACAATCAACACTGATGAACACACAACCACACCGAACCTCCATCAAAACACACAAAATTCATTCATGCAATGGAAATTAACAGATTGAAATTGAAAATCGGTTGAATTAGGGTTCGAAATACTTACTTCCTCTCCTTCTTCTCGCCGGCGGCAGGCTGAGGGATAGGGCTCGCCTGCTCTTCACTCGACGGAGTGTACTGAACAAGCCTCCGTTCCGTGTTTTCTGAAGCAGCAGCGGCGGTTGGAGTCGATTTCTTCCCGGCGGTTCTCTTCGCGGCGGCGGTTTTCTTCGACGGAGCCATCTGATAATCGAACTGAGCAGAGAGATGAGAGGATTTCGTGTGTGTGTGTTACTGTGGTGGTGGTTACGACCTTGGTTTCGGTTTTCTGTGAGTTTTCGAGCGGGAGCCGAGAGAGAAAAGAGAGAAAGTAATGGAGGTGTGGGTTTCGTGTGTGGGAGTTCGTGTGTGTGCGGGAAATAATGAAATTAATTGCTGAAACCGTTTGTTCAAATGTGTATATATGCGAGGGCAACGATGTCTTTGCACATTTTAGGCGGCCTAATTGGCACGCGTAATTTCTCGAAAGCCTTATTGCCGAAAAAAGGTTGAAAAATGGCCTATTGCCATTTTTCCCTTGTTTTTTTTTAAGTAAATTGCAAATATTTAAATACTCACACACATATCTCTTTGGACAGATATTTAAATACTAACACACATATCTCCGCAAAAATAAAATATCGGCGTTTCTTAGGTTTAGAGAAAGAGAGGGTGAGGTATTTATAGAGCTACACCAGGGACCTTATGAATATTAATTATTAGACTAAATTGCAATTTAATTAACTCGGCGTCCCAAAAGGCAAACCTTAATTAAATTCTACAATTTTAATTATAATTAATTCCACTATAAAATTATAATTGAATTCCCAATAATTAATTTATATTATTTCAACAATAATAATTCCGCCGAATTACATATACGACTTTCCCCGTGTTTAAGATATCGTATGTCCACGAATTAACTTTAATTACTAATAATTAAATTAATTTGTTTCTTATTATCCGAGACTAGTACCACTCATCCTTATTATCATGTGGAACGAATCCACCTGCAGGGTTTACATGATAAACTTTATGAGCTCATCTCGGGGACATCATCAACCCAATAAATGGGACACGGATTCCTGTCTATAATCTATAGCATGCCGTGTGTACAATTCCGATTCCCAATTTACCGAGAATATTGACTAGTCAATTAGTATCACTCACTAGTAAGTCAAAGAACCGAGAATTGGACACACGCACCTATAATTATATAGGGATTAGGAATTCGTATATCCGTAATATCTGAGGTCTAGTTCGATTACTGTGATTAGTATAAATCGAACGCCCTCCCGTGGTCCTGCTCAATACACCAAGTGTACGAGTGTAACATGATAGTCAAGACCGACTATCTACCAGTCACACTACGACGTACCGATGGATTGTCCCTGTCCATCTAAGTCGTGAGCTACTGTTCGATAGTATAAGAGTGATCGATAGTATGATATTCCGCGTGTCTCCTCACGCCATACTATCTACAACGTATACATCAAGGACTATTGCATTAAATGCAATCATGCTTGAATCATATATCGAATTAAGGTATAGATAAGGAATTCCGTATTTGCACTAAACTAGACATTTAGAATACAACTCCATCAGCAGGGGGGCACAATCCCTCAGCCTCAACTGAGAGGAGGTCAGAGGAACTCCCAGGTAACGTACCGGAAGGGTCTCGACCGGGAAATCAAAGACTGGCTGGAGTATCAACACATCATCCTGCGCCTGGAGGGAGAGATATATATTACTCTTATCTACATTCTCATGTAGACCCGAGTAAGTCGAGAAAAGCTGCACTCCCCGTCTGAGTGTAGCGATAGACATAGGGTCGGCGTGACATGCAAGTAGTAGGTCATCAGCAAAACTCAGCATATAGGTTTGGGTCCTCTCACATCTCCAATGATACTGGAAATCCGGCTCATCCTGAATCTGCCACTCCAAGATTCCATGTAAGACCTCCATCACTAGGACAAAAAGAAAGGGTGACATCGGGTCCCCCTGCCTCAATCCCCGAGCACCTCTAAAATAACCCTCAGCCGACCCATTGATGTTCACCGAGTAGGCCGGAGTAGTAAGGCACTCCATAATCCAACCGATGAACACCTGATGGAATCCCATGGTCTCCAACGTCGCCCTCACAAAGCTCCACTCAACTGTATCATAAGCCTTCTTCAGATCAACTTTCAGCACACATCTAGCCGTGAAATTACGTCTTCAGCGTAGGATACCAATTTTTCGTGAAATTGGTCTTGAACTCACAGTCAGCAGCTTCAGTCGAAGAACTCACAGTCAGCAGCTTCAGTCGAAGAACTCACACTCAGCAGCTTCAGTCTTGAACTCACAGTCAGCAGCTTCAGTCGAAGAACTCACAATCAGCAGCTTCAGTCAAAGAACTCACGCACTCTCTCAACTATCGCTTGCTTGTGTGTATATTTCAAACTCAATGTAAGTAAAGTAAAGTAAAGTGCTGAAGACAAAGTTATGTAATAGTTTTCATTTCATTGATCAACGAAACTAAACTATTACACGGGTAGAGAAAGGTAGACGGAATGATCAAAGGTCGTATCCCAAGTGACGCAGCACTCCAACGAATCAGAGACCTAGTACTACTACACCAAGAGCTAAATCACATAACCCTACTAGTGGTGCACAACACAAAACAACTACCAAAACTCTAAGGCTCAGCGCCAACAAACAACGATAGCGATACTCAAATATCAGATTTCGTTCTCTCAAAATCGTCAAGTGATTTCTTCATCATCCATGGGTATATATAGTAGAGCCGCACATGGGAGATGATGACGTGGCACACTCTCATTCGTCACATGCTTGGCTGATGTCACTTCTCCATGGATGACATCACTATTGTAGAACTTGGATTCTTGAATCTTGGAATCTTTGATTCTTGATTCTTCGAATCTTGAATCTTCAATTTCAAAAACAGACTTCAATTCAATCTTGACTCCATCGATCTCAATTCTTCATCTTCAATTTCTCGTGAAAATCTCTAAGTGTTGAAGCTTCAGAATTTCATCGTCTTCATGGTCGTCGATATCATTAAAGTAGTAAACACTGGAACCATTCTTCATTTTCTTGACTTGAGTACTTAGTACAAAAAGAGTCACGTTGAAAGTACTCAATGCATCAGTCGTCGGTTCCATAGTTGCAAGGAACGTGTCCATAGTGTCCATAGTTCCATAGTTCATAGTTCCATAGTTCCATAGTTCCAAAGTTCCATAGTTCCATAGTTCCATAGTTCCATAGTTCCATAGTTCCATAGTCGCTGGTTCCATAGTTCCAAAGTTCCATAGTTCCATAGTTCCACAGTTCCATAGTTCCATAGTTCCACAGCTCCATAGTTCCACAGTTCCACAGTTCCATAGTTCCACAGTTCCATAGTTCCATAGTTCCACAGTTCCATAGTGCCCCAGTTCCAAACCGGCGACTCCAGTCGCCGTTCCACACTTCACCACAAACGGCGACGCCAGTCGCCGTTTCCATAGTTCACCAAAAACAAAACGGAGACTGTAGTCTCCGTTTCCGCAACCCACACCAAAACGGCGACTCTGGTCGCCGTTTCCGCACTTCATCCAAAGCGGCGACACGAGTCGCCGTTTCTCTCCCATATTCATTTTCGGCGACTCTAGTCGCCCGAACCTCGCGACTTCAAGAACGGCGACTCTGGTCGCCGTTTTTCCGTAGTTACAAAAGTGGAGACTCAAGTCTCCGTTTCCATGCGTAAGGAAGTTGACTTCGGATTCCTAACCTGTAATCCTGAAATCAAACACAAAAACACAAACACAAAAACGTTGTCGCCAAAATTAACATTTACAAGCCGGAAGTCGCCTCTGTTCGTACCCCTGCAGTAACTCCTGAGCAAGGAGGATATTATCTCCAATGCGTCTGCCAGGGACGAATGCCGTCTGAGACCTATAACCAATAAAGCCATACTGGCACTCATACGATTCGAAATAATTTTCGATATCACCTTGTACAGCACATTGCAGCACGAGATGGGTCGAAAGTCCTTAGGATGCTTCGGGGCAGCAACCTTCGGAATAAGCGAAATAATCGTCGAGTTAACCTCTCTAACAAGCTTCCCGGTACGGAAGAAATCTGAAATAGCCGTGATACTCTCAGATTTTATAACCGGCCAAGCTTGTTTGAAGAACGCCGAGGAGTATCCATCAGGACCCGGGGCTCTATCATCATCGAAGGCAAACAGAACGCTCTGAATCTCCGCTGCTGTCACCGGCCTGATCATGTGCTCTGCCAAATCCCCTGTCAATCTCCTAGTCACGAAAGGTCGTAAATCTCCTACCACAGGATGGGTAGAAGTGCCCAACAGACCCTGAAAGAACGACACAACCGTGTTGTTAATCTGGGATGAGTCATGGACAAGCTCCCCCGTAGTCGTCTCGACCTGTAGTATGCGCGACCGAGCCCGTCGAGCCGCTATACTCCTGAAGAAAAAGGTCGTACACTGATCGCCATCTCGTAACCATGACGTCTTCGCCCTCTGTCGTAAGTAAACCTGTTCTGACTCAACTGCCCGTGCGTACAATCGTCGACATATGCCATCCAACTCCAGTAAAGGCTCAAAGGTGGGATCAGTACTCAAACACGTCTGGACGGCGAGCAAGAACTCCCTTGCCCTCGTCACATTCGCCCCAAGATGCCCCTGTCTCCTCCTCATCTGTCAGAAAACACCTTTAAGAAGCTTAAGCTTCTTAACTACTGAATACATAGGCAATCCATAAATCGGGTAGTCCCAAATTCTCCTCGTCTGGGGGATAAAGTCCTCCATATCAGTAATGTGGTTATCGAAACGAAACCACGCTTTGTATCCTTGACTAGCAGTCACCGGATCCAAAAGCAGAGGCGCATGATCCGAGGTCCGGGACGGTAAAGTATGATAGATGCTCTCAGCACGATGTACTAACCAGGAAGGGTTAGCCACCACTCTATCCAGTCGTCGCCACTTTCGGTCCCTCTCCTGTTGATTATGCCACGTATACCACGGTCCGATCGTCGGTAGAGTGACCAAATCAGCTGCCGTCAGACAAGCCTGAAACTCGTCATCTGTCCCTATAGCCGCTCTACCTCCCAGAGCCTCACTCTCGTCCACGATAGTGTTAAAATCTCCCAACACCACCCAATCCGTATCCTGCAGGTGCTCAGAGATAGAGAGTAGATATGCCCATAACTCATGCCTCTCAATAACCGTATTATGGCCGTAAACGAAGGTGTAGAACCGTATGACTGTCGTTCTGAGATCAGTAACTCGACAATGAATCCACTGATCAGACATATGAACCATCTGGACATCCACTAAACTCTGGTCCCATCCGACCCATATACGCTTACCCGGTCCGTCCGCGTAATCAATAAATCGGCTCCATGAAGAAAAAACTCGGTCAGCTATATACGAAGACCTACTAGCAGTGACATGCGTCTCTAGAAGTGCCACGAGACCGACCGAGTTTTCCTGAATAAGATCGCGTCTCTAAAAAGTAAAGTTATGATAAGTATATTTGTGTAAGTAATGAATAAGTTAAATAAAAGATTAATGATATTAATGTAAATAGATGAATATTTGAAAGATAAAGTTATAAAAAAAATTCATTTATTGGTGTGGAAACTTTTAATTGGCAACAAAAAATAGAAAATATATAAACTCTTGTGATTAGGAAGGATTAATTAATTGATTAACATTTTCGTTCTAATTCTAATTCTAGTTATAAATAATAAACTAAATTAAAATTTTAATAACATTATATATATCTATGGTCTATGAGATGTTACACCGGGAGCAATACTTTCGGTATTACTCCCGGTGACATATTAACCGTAGATGCATAGACCATTAAATTAATTCCATGATTTTACTTTAACTAGTAATTTTTTTTACTAACCTTTGTGTGTTTAAAATAATCAATTTTGTACTACTTTCGTCCCGTAGAAGTTGTCGTACTATATTTTTTGGGTCGTCTCATACTAATTTACTTTTCATGCTCCAAAAAAGGAAATTGCTTTGTAATATTTCTAGTCACTCAATATAATTAATTTATCAAACTCTAAGTAATTGGAGTACTTTTATAATTTAATCACGCATAATTAAATTAAAAGAGTTTTTTTAGATACATTACAATATCAATGGAGACTTGTACTCTTTTCTTATTTTAAGAGTTTTATTCTACATGATCGGTTCCTTCTTTTTTCTCAGAAAAATGGTTAGAACTTCATCAGGGGTCGAATCCTACTGACAGGTCCACGAGAGATCAGAAATTCTTGAAGACACTAGCTTCCTTTCCATCCTTTCAAGTTTTAATTCTCCGGCCTCCTTTTCATGCAAATTGTTTTAGAAATAATTTCAATCTATTTCAGTTGAGTTCAGATCAGTTCAGTTCGCTTCACCTTAATTAAGTTTGTTTCAAAATAAAAGCAAATAAAATAAATAAAAAATAATTTGAAACAATAATTTTAAATATGTAATCTAGTTAAAGTCACAATACTATTAATGTTTTTACAAAAATATTTAATAATTTATAAAAATTATTATTATTTTTATAAAAATCAATTTAGTTCAATTGAGTTAGATCAATTTATTTCTATTCATCGAGTTTTAATCCAAAAGAACATGTACTAATACTTAAATTAAAAGAGTTTTTTTTAGGTACATTACAATATCAATGGACGACTTGACTTATAACTAATTGATTGATGATATAAAAAGTAGCTTTTTCATTCTAGTTCTAATTCTATTCATAAATAAAAAAGTAAATTAGAATGTTAATGACTTAATTATCTAGTGATGAATATTTACTTGCATAGAGATTGATTTTTTTAAAAGGGTAACTACATAGAAAAGAAAAAAGTATGATACAGAAAGCGCATAGGGAATGAAAATCTCACCGCATCACTAAGCTAACAGACTAGCTTTCCAACCATCCAACCTAAACATATAGCACTAAGAAAAACATACACAATCACCAAGCTATATGCCAAACTCTCTTCAGAGTACGTGCGTGGAGAGAATCATGGAGTCGTAACGAACGAATCCTCTTCTGTATGATATAAATCGCCTGAGATGCTACCACTCCAGGCGACACCGAACGAGCCTCATTAATCCTCGTGTTCCGCTCGAGCCAAATAAAGTAACACAGGTGGGCGTAACTTAAGAAGCTGACGCCAGAGCTCCAGGAGCAAGCCTTTGGCATCTTAGCACTCCAAAAAGAATGCCTCCTCAGTCGATTCTCCTGAATCCAAACTGACCCAAACAGTTCCGGATCCTGACTCAAATGTCAGAATTGCCCAAATGTGTCTGGTCATAATGGCCCGATTCTGAGCAGTGAGATCACGGATACCCAAATCAGCCTCACTGGCAGGGCGACAAATATCAACCCATCGGACCTTGGCATACCCCTTGTCGCCCAATTCAACCCAAAGAAATTTCCTTAGTCTCTTCTCAATCTACTCAATAATCTCTTGGGGGAGGATGAATACACTAGTCCAGTAGATATGAAGAGTACCAAGAACTGAACGGATCAACTGTAATCACCCTGCGTAAGATAGTGTACGAGAGGTCCAAGATTTCAGTTTAGCATCAATCTTCTGTAGCAGGGGTGCGCAATCCGTCAGACTCAACTGAGAAGAGATCAAATGAACCCACCGATATCGCACCGTCAAGGTCCCCACCGAAAAATTAAAGACTGACTGAAGTATCGACACATCATCCTGGAGGGAGAGAAATATATTACTCTTATCTGTATCGAGAATGATGATTTTACTTTTGATTTTTTTTACTAACTTTTGTGTGTTTAAAGTAATCAATTTTGTAAAAGTTAAACGTGCAAATGAATATTTTAGTGATAAATTAAGAACATATTTTTTTTTATAACATTTGTAAATATATATATTTTTTTTATAAGGAGGAGAGACGAGAAACTCCACCCCCACCCGATCGGAGGTCCCTCGATCGGGTAGGATGTAAATCGAGAAATGTGCCCGAGTAGCAGACACCTGTGCGAGAAGATTAATTTTTTTTTTTATAACATTCGTAAATATTTTTTTTTATAAGGAGGAGAGACGAGAAACTCCACCCCCACCCGATCGGAGGTCCCTCGATCGAGTAGGATGTAAATCGAGAAATGTGCCCGAGTAGCAGACACCTGTGCGAGAGAGCCAACAGGTCGAACCTCAGGACAAACCTTCATAATATTTCAATGAAAATTTGTCTCACCCGAGATTCGAACTCTGCGTCGCCGGGGAATTACACCCACATCATCACAGGTCTTACCACTCGGCTATGCTCCTGAGGACGAGACCTATTTCAAAATTACAAAATTACAAACCTATTTCAAAATTTCCTTAGTCTCTTCCTTATTTCTCCTTATATATGTAAGTATATTGATTTCCAAATAAAATCATGATTTAAATAAAAAAAATAAAAATAAAAAATGTATTAAGAAAATAAGACACAAACAGCCAACACTAAAATCAACAATTTTTTGGTAGGAGATTTAAAATCATGAAACCTATTTCAAAATTACAAAATTACAAAATCGGTAAATCAGGTCGGCTTTAACGCGGACAATCACGAAAAACACGGAATAAAGCATTCTCAAATTACCTAATAATTTTTGGGTCACGCGGTCAATTTTTGGAGTATATATTTATATTTTAGACTCGTGAAAATGGGCTTCAAAAAAAGAAGTTGTCGCCGCTCATTTCCGGTAATTGGTATCCGTTTTGCTACGTGACATTTACACCCTCTATTCCCCTAAGCATCAAACCACACCAAAACGACTCACGTGATTCAAACGCAAACAAAATAAACACAAAAAAAAAAAAGGCTCAAAACCATATTAACTATATCTATATATACTAAATATTGACCGATAGATCAAGCACAAAGAGAAGGAAATTAAACAAACTTTTATTTTTCAAAATCAGATCAACAAACCCGGCAACAACAACAACAACAAAAAGACGAGCATATATAGATATATAATTAGGAAAAGAAAATATTAGTGGTTTTTTTTTTTTTTTTTTTTTGTCATTTGATGTTGCATGTATGATTAAGTAAACCGAGGCGACTATTTTTCAAATCAAACTCGACATAGAAATTCTGCTGGGCGTAAGTGCCAAGAACTATTGCAGGGCCTGATCTGCCTGTGCCGTTAGTCATCATCAAGCAAACAACGGAATATTCCACGCTCAGAAAGTAATTCTGCATCGGCAGATCCATAACCACAGGGTCCACACTTCCATTTAACGGCGCGAAAAGCAAGCTTAATGTTGGTATATCATCGAACGACCAAACATTAAAACATAACCCCAAATTCTCCTTATTCTCAGCATCTCCGTTTCTACTGTTTGTGCTATTCTTCTTTTTAATTTGGCTCTCGAATTCATTAGCGACCAAATTAAACAACAATACCCCCAGGCCAATGTATGGGGTCATGGATCCCACTATGGTCCCGCCTTCACCGTTGTGATCCGGAACTTGGATATCGTCCGGCACTAAGATGATCGTGTTCCCCACCGTGATACTCTTCAGCCTCACGTAATAAGCGTGTGGGTCTGATTCTGGATTGTCGATGAATTGAGTGTACTGCACGATTTCACCAATAGAGCCTCCTCCTACTCCCTTTGTGATCAGTACTAAATCACTACTGGTGTTGTTGTCGTAATCGTGAGAGACCATACAATAGGAGAAGCCGTCGAGCTCCATCTGAGAAGGCAATGAGTAAGGGGCACGCCCGAACCCGAGAATGCCCGAAGTAGTATTATACCCATAATTGGAGCATCCGAAGGTGAAATTTCCCAAACGTGTTCCGTCGTCGGGGAAATCTAGAAGGTCCAACACCAAAAACCCAGCCATTTCCCTCCACAAGTATGTTATTTCGTAATAACATAATTTTCCGAAGGGGCATCCGGAACCAGGGACGACCGAGTTACATTGTGTAGAATTGCAGGGGACTTGCTTGTTAGAAGTTGAATTCTCCGGTGAGAAATGTTGGGGGAAGTAGTCTGTGCATGGGACCCAGACGAGGCTGCTGGCGGTGTCCATGACAAAGGGAAAGGTCTGAGGCGGCGTGCCCAAGCTCAGGTTGAGGTAGTAAGTCCCGTTGACGCCTGGAAAGAGTTTGACCTGTTGTTCGAACGATTCGGTACTCATGGATTTCGAATCGACCACAACCGAACTACACAAAAACAAGATGATGATATTGAAGAGGAGAACAATTCCAGAATTCATACTATATGATGATATGATACTGTGAAAACAAGAATCAAGGATTCTATTACACAAAAATAATTTATCTGCTCTATACTTATAAATTTTAATCACGCGTAATTATATTTAAAGAGTTAATTTATTGATTAGGTATATAAAAAAGTAAGAACAATATTATATTTCATAGGTAGGATCGATTGTCACTTTGTCAGTACACTGTACACGACTGCCTGTATATAGTTATAAATGTAGAATTGACGTTAGTAATGACGACTTATTTAACACTTTGGATGTAATGTATGACAAATTGAAATTAGAATAAAAAGAAAAGCACAGTCCTTATGGATTGTTAAAATGTTTCGCATGCGAGCCTGATAATTTCGATCACGCTCAAGAATTTATAAATAGAAAAAAAGATACAAAAGCGGTCTTGTATCATACTACTTGGTTAAATGTTTGATTGTTGACCAATTGATGCCAGTAGGAGTTGTAAGGATAAATATGTTTGGACATTACAATATCTTAAATGTATCTAGGCAGAAGTTGTCTTGCTAACATATTTATTTGTTTTCTTCTTTCTTCACAATTTAACTGTTGTAATCACTTGCCATAATTGATGATTTGATTTAGCATAGTTCATTAGTTGGAACGTGCTTGAAAAACAATCAACATAGAAGATTTCTGCCGCAGCACAGCAAGGCAGAGTTATGTCGCAGAGGTGCAAGGCTTGGACAAGAGGTTGAGTTAAGAGAATCAAGCGAAGCATGATATAAGGGCAAGGGAATGCTGAAGTCCAGATAGTATGGAAGGCAGTGCAGTGTGGCAGTGAATTCCAGAAGAACTTCAGAAGGCATCTTGCGGCAGCAGTCAAAGCAGTCTGCCCTAGAATCTCTCAACCGATTGTTGACCTAGCAAATTAAGGAATTCAGTTGAGAATCTCCTCCTATAAATAGAGGACGACCCCAACACTATTCAACAACTTTCATACAACATATTTACACCTCCAGAAACACATTTCCATCAAGGATCGATCATCGAGCTTTTAGAGCCGCGACTTCATTTGTGAAGCTCGTCGTGCCGTGTGTTCTCTCGTCTCTAAGAGAGTTCTTTTGTTCAGCTGATGATTCGATAACTTAGTATATGTGTTCATTTCAGTAGCTAGGTTTTTGTTGTTGATTGTTCATACTCTTCGGATACGATTAATACAAATGCATACATGTGTATAGCATTTGGTAAATATCATTGTAAATCCAAGAGTATCATTTTGTAAAGACTCGTTCTTAATAAAGTTTCTGGCCGTAAGGCCGTTTCGTATGTGTATAATTAAAATACACATACAAAGATTAAATTTGTGTTCTTTACATTTCCGTATGTGCGTGAGTTCGTTTTTACAAGTAATTTATTTTTAATTAATTCCGCTGCAACGATATACATATATAACCTATATGAACCTTAAACTGAAACATTATTACTCACACTAAAATATATAAATTACGTAAAACGAACATTTTCTGTACAAGGCATCGTACTGCGGCATACGCTGTTCTGCCGCAGAACACTGCCTTGCCTAGGCATCGCATTTCACTGCGTTTTATTTACTGCCTACCACTTTCAAGTGGTATCAGAGCGGGCACTAGACTTACTTAGTGTTTAAGGTCCGTCTGATCACGCACACTTACAATGGCAGATCCATCTTTTTACATCGTACGAACACCGGTTGTTCTTGACTGTACAAATTATGGACTTTGGAGAGTTTCCCATGCGTCTTTGGCGGAGGTGCAATTTTTCACCAGCTGGTACATGCTGAGTTCCAACCATTCACATATGAGAAGAAGAGCTTTGCTATTAGCTGTAGACAAGTCATGCTCTTCTCTTGTCCAACTTCGTTCGGGTTTTGGAATTCTCATTCCTTCAGCGTCTTCGGTGTACGGACACTCCCATCCTTCTAGTACCGCCATCCAAGCACGCGAGTCATGACCTTTGATTCTCGCTGAAACTTTAGCTTTCCAGTTTGAATAGTTCTGATGAGTGAGCATTATTGGTTTCTGGACAAACATTGACGACTCCATTGTAGCGCAAGTTATGGAGTCAAGTAACGGATCACGTCGTATACGTATGACGTCCCGCTCTGATACCAATTGAAATTACGTCTTCAGCGTAGGATACCAATTTTTCGTGAAATTGGTCTTAAACTCGAACGTCAGCAGCTTCAGTCGATGAATCTCACAAAGTGAAGATAGAGTTTATGAAGACAAAGTTTATGTAATATATTTCATTTCATTGATAAAACAAAACGAAACTATTACAAGGAGTATGGTAGGCAAAGTGATTACAGGAAGTTTCCCGAGTGTCACAACACTCCCACTTACTAGTAACCTAGCACTATAACACCTAGAGTTAAATCTCCTAACTCTAATCTTGGCGTACAACGCAAACGCAACTACACAAACTCTCAGCTGAAAGCTATAGGATACGATTCTAAAAATCAGATTTCGTTCTCTCAAAATCGTCAAATGATGGCACGCAAATCCATGGGTATATATAGGCAGTCCGCACATGTGAGGTGATGACGTGGCACATTCTCATTGGTCACATGCTTGGCTGATGTCACTTCTCCATGGATGACATCACTTAGAGAAAATTTGATTCTTGAATCTTGGAATCTTGAATCTCTGATTCTTCAATCTTCGAATCTTGAATCTTCAATTTCTTCAATTTCAATTTCATACTTCAATTAAAATCTTGACTCCATCGATCTCAATTCTTCATCTTCAATTACTTGTGAAAATCTCTAAGTGTTAAAGCTTCGGAATTTCATCGTCTTCATAATCGTTGATATCATTGAGGTTGAAATACAAAAACGTCGAACTCAATCACATGAGTCGCCGTTCGCCGTTCGCCAGTTTCAAGGAGGAGAGTCGCCTGTCGCCGGTCTCATGTCATAGAGGACATGAGTCGCCGTTCGCTAGATCCAAGGTCACTGGTCGCCAGTCGCCGGGTAAGGAGCAAGAGTCGCCAGTCGCCGGGTAAGGGGCAGAGTCGCCAGTCGCCAGGTAAGGGGCAGAGTCGCCAGTCGCTGGATCCTAGCCCAATCGCCTGTCGCCGGTTCGAGTGCTCTCGCCAGTCGCCGTTCGCTGGATCAAGGACAAGGAGTCGCCAGTCGCCGGTTTTGATGCACGTCTTCAAAATTGGCAACTCCAGCTATTTGCAACTTGACTTTAACCTTCAACCCTGAAACAAAAAAAACAACAAACCAAATATGAAATATGTTGTCGTAAAAATCAACATTTACAGAGTATATATTATTTAAACAAAGAAGACAAAAATTGTGTCTTCTTGTTCAAGTTATTATTATTTTATTTCTTTTAAATTTAATTTGTTAAGTTTTTAATAGTATTTATATTCTGTTTTTGACGTTCAATTATGTTGTTTTGTATTGAATAAAAGGTTTCTTCTTTTGATCAAATTTCGATATTTTTAAAAATCAACTAAAGTTTGATTTATTAATTATTTGGTATTTCTGAATTCAACGAATGCTAATCCTGCCGTGCTATAGCTTGCTAATGGATTCCGAATTGACTGAATTACACAAAAAAGAAGCTCAAAATCATGCTAAACATTTCACATCACACAAAATTTATATTTATATTTAGGAATACTATTATACTTCCATATTTAACGTGGGCCCGCCGAATCCTATGCAAATTACAAAGAGATCGAAAAATGTACGATCGAGCTCAAAGAGAAGGAAATTAAGACACGGTTTTATTTTTCAAATGAGATGAACAAACCCGGTAACAACAACAGCAACAACAAAAAGACGCGCAAGCATAGTTACATAGATATAGGAGTACTATATAATTAGGAAAAGAAAATATTATTTTTTTGTGTCATTAGGCGTGGCATGTATAATTAAGAAAGCCGAGGCGATTCTGTTTGATATCAAACTCGACATAGAAATCCTGCTGGAGATAATTGCCCAAAATTATTGCAGGGCCGATTTCTCTGCTGCTATTAATCATGAGCGTGCAAAAAACGGAGTAGCCGATGTCCACAAAGTAATTCTGCCTTGGCAGATTCATAACTGCACCTCCGTGGAAATGTAAGCTTAATGTGGGTATATCATCGGATGACCAAACATTAAAACATAACCCCAATCTCGTCGCATTCTCGGCCTTTGTGTTTCTACTATTACTAGTACTATTCTTCCCAATAATTTGGCTCTCGAATTCTTTAGCCACCAAATCAAACACCGATTCCTTCATGACGGTGAAGGAGGTTCCAGAATCCACTATGGTCCCGCCGTCGCCGTCGGCATTGATCGGAATTTGGTGTTCGTCCGGCACAACGAAGGTCACATTACCCACCGTGATATTCTGCAGCCACACGTAATAATAGTCTGGACTAAATATTGGATTATCGATGAAAGGTGTGTACTGCACGATTCCCCCGCCCGTGGGGGCGGAGGAACCATTAGAGCCAGCATCTCCCTTTTTGGTCATCACTAAATCACTACTAATGGTTCTGTTGTCGACCAAACAATAGGAGAAGCTGTCGAGCTCCATCTGAGAAGGCAACGAGTAAGGGGCACGCCCGAACCCGGCAATGCCCGACGGAGCTCCGTACGCATAATCGGAGCATCCGACAGCGAATTTATCCAAACGCGTTTCGTCGGGAAAAGTTAGAGATTCCGACATCAAGGACCCCTTCGTTTCCCACGACATGTATCTTGAATCATCGTATTCCAGACAATATAAGTTTTCGACGGAGCGGCACATAGTAAGGTTAGAGTAGAGCAACTTACATTGCGTAGAATCGCAAGTGGCTAGCACGTAAGAAGATGAATTCTCCGGTATGAAAGGTTTTATGTTTCCCACGCCCGAGCCCGTACTATCATTGCAATCACTGCAGGTCGTGAAGTTGGCTCTGCATGGGGACCAGACGAGGCTGCTGCCGGTGTCTATGGAAAACGGCAAGGGCTGAGGTGGCGTGCCCAAGCTGAGGGTTGTCAAATTCCAAATGGAGGTGTTCAAGTGCGGTCCCACGCCTAACGCACACACGAGAGCGGGAGCTTGAATATGCACTAGAGAGCCTCAATCTATCTCAAAACCATATGGTACTAAGTAGGAGAGCTCCCTAGGCTTATATCATAGACTCCCTTCTCACAATTATTCGATGTGGGACAACTCACAAGTGGCCTTCAACACACCCCCTCCACTTGTGAGTCTTAGTCAAAGGGTGGTTATAACCACTAACGAACAGGATCGAAACCTGCTCTGATACCATGTCAAATTCCAAATGGGGGTGTTCAAGTGCGGTCCCACGCCTAGCGCACAAACGAGAGCGGGAGCTCATAGACTCCCCTCTCACAATTATTCGATGTGGCCATGTCAAATTCCAAATGGAGGTGTTCAAGTGCGGTCCCACGCCTAGCGCACACACGAGAGCGGGAGCTTGAATATGCACTAGAGAGCCTCAATCTATCTCAAAACCATATGGTACTAAGTAGGAGAACTCCCTAGGCTTATATCATAGACTCCCCTCTCACAATTATTCGATGTGGGACAACTCACAAGTGGCCTTCAACACACCCCCTCCACTTGTGAGTCCTAGTCAAAGGGTGGTCAAACCACTCACAAACAGGATCGAAACCTGCTCTGATACCATGTCAAATTCCAAATGGGGATGTTCAAGTGCGGTCCCACGCCTAGCGCACAGACGAGAGCGGGAGTTCGAATATGCACTAGGGAGCCTCAATCTATCTCAAAACCATATGGTACTAAGTAGGAGAACTCCCTAGGCTTATATCATAGACTCCCCTCTCACAATTATTCGATGTGGGACAACTCACAAGTGGTCTTCAACACACCCCCTCCACTTGTGAGTCCTAGTCAAAGGGTGGTTATAACCACTCACAAACAGGATCGAAACCTGCTCTGATACCATGTTAAATTCCAAATGGGGGTGTTCAAATGCGGTCCCACGCCTAGCGCACAAACGAGAGCGGGAGCCCGAATATGCACTAGAGAGCCTCAATCTATCTCAAAACCATATGGTACTAAGTAGGAGAAATCCTTAGGCTTATATCATAGAACTCACAAACAGGATCGAAACCTGTCGATGTGGGACAACTCACAAGTGGCCTTCAACACACCCCCTCCACTTGTGAGTCCTAGTCAAAGGGTGGTTATAACCACTCACAAACAGGATCGAAACCTGCTCTGATACCATGTTAAATTTCAAATGGGGGTGCTCAGGTGCGGTCCTAGTGCATATTCGGGCTCCCGCTCTCGTTTGTGCGCTAGGCGTGGGACCGCACTTGAACACCCCCATTTGGAATTTAACATGGTATCAGAGCAGGTTTCGATCCTGTTTGTGAGTGGTTATAACCACCCTTTGACTAGGACTCACAAGATCCTGTTTGTGAGTGGTTATAACCACCCTTTGACTAGGACTCACAAGTGGAGGGGGTGTGTTGAAGGCCACTTGTGAGTTGTCCCACATCGACAGGTTTCGATCCTGTTTGTGAGTTCTATGATATAAGCCTAGGGATTTCTCCTACTTAGTACCATATGGTTTTGAGATAGATTGAGGCTCTCTAGTGCATATTCAAGCTCCCGCTCTCGTGTGTGCGCTAGGCGTGGGACCGCACTTGAACACCTCCATTTGTAATTTGACAAGGGTGAGGTAGTAAGTCCCGACGCCAGCTAAGAGTGCTGCAGGAGGACTAGTACTGGTGAGTTTGGATCGTTCCAACGATTGGGATCGGGTGGAAGATGCTCTGGAAACGGTGATGGATTTCGAATCGACCACCACTGAACTACACAAAAACAACTGAAAGACAGAAAACACGAAGATGGTGATATGAATGAGGAGAACAACAATTCCAGAATCCATACTATTGTACGTAGTATATGTTAGTATGATATTGTAAAAACAAGAATCACTAGCTAATTCTATTAGTATTTATCAGCTATTCGGCTCGATCTATAATATATTAATTTAATCAAGCGTAATTATATTTTTACTTTACAGATCGAGACTTTATTGGACGACTTTGACTTATTGTAAACGCTCAATTAAACATATTTTTTTTTAAGTATACGGAGTATATATAAAGTATACCAGACAATATTACTCTATTATATATTAATTTAATCAAGTGTAATTATATTTTTACTTTACAGATCGAGAGTTTATTCATGATTAAGTACATTACAGTATTAATGGACGACTTTGACTTATTGTAAACGCTCAATTAAACACTTTTTTTTAAGTATACCGAGTATATATAAATTATAAAGTATACCATACAAGAGTATAATTAGTACTCCGTACTTTCCAATTCTGAATTCTATGTAGTATGAGTGTATGACAGATAAGTATATGTTCGTTAGCATTTTCTTTTAAAATGAATATGTCAAATTGAACTCATTTTATTATTTTAATAATTTGTATATATTAATAGACTTTTTTTAAAAAAATTGTAGTAAATAATTATTCTAGCATGACATGCACTTTATACATGAAATCATTAATCATATATATATATTTTTTTATTTGAAATTTTATTTTGAAATAAACCAGCTATCAGATGAATTGAATTAATTTTATTAAAATAGGGCCTTAACATTATTTACTACTTAGTTTTTTTAGATCTATGTCAATTGCAGTGTTTTGGGATTCGAACCAAGTACCTCAAGTCCCCAATTCAAGTGCTCAACCAACTGAGCTAACAACTCTCGACTACTACTTAATATTAATCACATGTGTTTGGCACATATATTAAGAAAAATGAGTTTTATTGACTTTTTGGTACAGGACTGCCTGTAAAAATAATTACAAATTTAGAATTGACGTTAGTAATGACGACTTAATTAAACACTTTGGATGTAATGTATGACAAATTGAAATTAGAATAAAAGGAAAATCTCCGTCCTTTTGGAATGTTAAAATGTTTCGCATGCGAGCCTGATAATTTCGATCACGCTCAAGAATTTAAAATAGAAAAAAGATACAAAAGCGGTCTTGTATCAGACTAGAGCTGCACATCCGGTCCGGTTCGACCCTGAACCGGCCGGTTCGAAACCTGAACCGGAACCGGATAAACCTGAACCGGCCAGTTCGGAACCTGAACCTGAACCTTGAACCAGTTTTAACCGGTCCGGGTTAGGTTCAAGGCTGATCCGGTCCGGTTCCGAACCTGAACCTGCCGGTTCGGCCCGGATAATTTTATTTTTATTTTTTATGTATTTATAGATACTAATTAAAAATAAAATTATTTACAATATTCTTAAAATTTTTAATTTTTAAATTTGAATTTACCAAATATTTGAATTTGAAATTTGAAAAAACTAACCGTTATTTGATCTTATGATTTAGATTTAATCAAATTTGAAAACTAGCCAACTAGGTAAGTTAAATAAGTAAGAACTACGTGAACTTTGATTTCTCAACAATGATACGTAGACACTTTAATTTAGAATCGAAAAATAAAAAATTTATTTTATTTTTCGATATTAAAATTAAACTCAAGTCCAACTTTTATTTAAATTTTATTTGAAGAATTATGTGGACTTTGATTCCTCAACGAGGATACGTAGGCACTTTATTAGTTTATTTTGTTATCCAAAACTAAAAAAAAAAAAATTTTCGATATTAAAATTAAACTCAAGTCTAATTTCTAAAAATAAGTTAACTACATAAAACCTTATATTTTTTTAAAAACCTTTTTAAAAAAGTTAATTCTCAAAAACATTTTTAAAAACTAAAAAAAACCCGATTTCAAGGTTCGGACCTGAACCGGTCGGTTCAGAACCTGAACCTGAACCGGGTTGAACCTGAACCTTGAACCTGTTTTCACCGGTTCGGGTTCGGTTCATCGAAACTTCGAACCTGAACCTTATAAACCTGAACCGAATAGCCCGAAACCGGCCGGTTCGGCCCGGATGTGCAGCTCTATATCAGACTACTTGGTTAAAGGTTTGATTGTTGACCAATTGATGCCTAATATTAAGAAAGAAATAATTTGATTTAATTTAATTTATAGTATATATTTTAAATAATATTAGTTTAATTAAATTTTCAATGTGTAAAATTATTTATAGTTATTTTATTAACATTAATTATTATTACGTAGATCACGTGTTGACATTACCTATCGTACCGAAATTATATACGTGTCGTACCGAGATCACTATTTCGATATCTTATTGATAATTTCATTAACAAAAAACTCATTCGCTATTTTATTAAAAAATCGATATAGGAGTATGTATTATTGATATACCAAATATATGTATTATTGATATACCATCATTTCATTATCGTAAACATTCTTACTAGTGATATAACGAACAATATCGATATGTTTTTGCTTTCGATTTATATCGAAAAATATCGATTTTTTGAATTGTACCAATTATTTTCGAGATGTCAATGTATATTGATATAAAAACATTATAAATTTCATATTGATAAAAAAAAACATGGATACGATATCGTAATGTACCAAAAATTTCAGTATATCAAAAAATTGATAGTTTGAAAAAATATTTAAAATCATCCCTGCAGTGGTCCCAAATCTTAAGAGAAGAATTATGAAAATTAAGACAAAAACTTTTATTTTTTAAATCAGATGATCAATGACGACGACAACAACAACAAGACGAACATAATATAATTAGGAAAAAATGACGACGACAACAACAACAAGACGAACATAATATAATTAGGAAAAGAAAATATTAGTGATTAATTTTTTTTCATTTGGTGTCGCGTGTGTTTAAGAAAGCTGAGGAGATTATTTTTCAAACCACACTGGACATAGAAATTTTGCTGGAAATAATGGCCTTCGCCGCCTGAGATAGAAGTCATCATCAGCGCGCAAACAACTTTGTTATATTCGATTTCCCGAAAGTAATTCTGCATTGGAAGATCCATAATTAATGCACCTCCTTGGAAAAGTTGAGCTTAATGTTGGTATATCATCGGACGACCAAACATTAAGACATAACCCCAAAGTCCTCTCTTTCTCGGACGTTGTGTTTCCCCCTGCACGTATGGGAAATCATAATCACACTCTTGGGAGGGGCATTTATGATCGGAGAGGAGACAGTTACATTGTGTAGAATTACAGGAGACGTTCCCGGAAGAAGATGAATTTTCCGGTATCAACGTCTTCATCGACTGCTGCAGGAGGAGTACTGGTGAGTTTGGATCGTTTGAACGATTGAGCTCGGGCCGGAGATACTCTGGCAAGGCGGTGGAGCTCCTCCCGTTTGGAAGAGGAGGGGGAGGAGGAGCGTTTGTGCCGAGATAGGGGTAGGGTGATGGATTTCGAATCCACGACGTCTGAACTACACAACAACTGAAACACATAAAACACGATGATTATGAGAACAATTTGGGAAACCATTATACCCCCAGTATTTATTTTGTTTTTGCGATGAATATGGCTTGAATCAAGAATTCTAATATTTATAGTCACTCAATATTAATTTATCACCTCTATAATTGAAGAATTTCAGAAGTTGGATTTCATGAAGAAATTCCAGTGTAGATGGATGAAGAAGAAGTACAGTAAAAGAGGGAAAATAAAATGGAGGGAACTATTTTCATTAATTCAGCTCAAAATGAAAAAGTCGCAAATGAACAGTACTTATACAGTACTTATACAAGATAAATAAGTAATTGCAATTTGGTCCCTCAAAAACAACTAAATGACATAAAACAATGAAACAGTAAAATTGAAGATGTCTCAGTTGCGCAACTTGAATTCCAGCTCATTGACTTCAATAATTCTGCAACATCTCAACAGTATTACTCTCTGCACTTCATGAACTTCAAATGAGCTTGTAATACTTCAACACTCCCCCTCAAGTTGGAATGCCTCCCTCATGCATTCCCAACTTGGCAACCATTTTATGAAAAAGGTCAGCACCTAGTGCCTTTGTAAACAAATCAGCAACCTGCAAATGTGATGGAATGAACAGGGTATGAACTGTTCTGTCAATGATCTTTTCTCTGATGAAATGACAGTCAACATCCACATGTTTGGTTCTACTATGATGTACAGGGTTTGCTGCTAATGCCAGTGCAGATTTACTATCACTGAAAATGTTGATTGTGGGTAAGTCAACTCCAAAATCCTTGAATATCTGTTTGAGCCATATCAACTCACAAACTGTCAAGGCCATGGCTCTATACTCAGCTTCAGCAGAGCTTCTTGATACAACAGTTTGCTTCTTGGATCTCCAACAAATTAAAGATTCTCCAAGATATATAGCAAAACCAGTCACTGATCTCCTTGTATCCACACAGGTTGCCCAATCTGCATCACAGAAGGCATTGAGCTTGATTTCTGAGTTTCTAGAATAGAAAACTCCCTGGTTCAAAGTTCCCTTTAGATATCTAAGAACCCTGTGTGCAGCTCCCAAATGATTTTGACTGGGATTGTTCATAAACTGTGTCAGGACATGAACTGAAAATGTAATGTCAGGTCTAGTGATGGTTAAATACAGCAGCTTCCCAACCAACTTTCTGTATTCACTTGGATCCCTCAGTTTGTTTTCATCTTTAGAACTGAACCTGGCTTTTGTGTCCATAGGAAAGACAACTTGATTACAATTCATGTAACCATACTCCTTTAAAATCTCTTTAGTATATTTCAGCTGTCCCACAGTAATCCCTTCTGAATTATGAGCAACTTCAAGGCCAAGAAAGAAGGATAGCTGTCCTAAATCCTTGATATTAAATGCTTCATCCAAGAATTGTTTAATCTCATCAACTTTCTGATTGTTGTTGCTAGCAATAATCAGATCATCTACATATATTAAAAGAATGACAACTTGCTCTGCAGTATTCAATGTAAATAAGGAGGTATCTGACTTTGACTGTAGGAAGCCATATTGAATGAGAGCTCCAGATAGCTTGCTAAACCATTGTCTGCTTGCTTGTTTGAGCCCATAGAGACTTTTCAACAGTCTACAAACCTTATTTGACTCCCCCTGTTTGGCAAGCCCATCTGGAATTTGCATATATACCTCCTCCAATAAGTCACCATGCAAGAAGGCATTGTTGATATCCAATTGTGTGAGAGACCAATTATTAACAGCAGCCAGGGCCAAAAGAGCTTTCACTGTTGACATCTTAACCACAGGAGCAAAGGTCTCCTCATAATCCAATCCTTCTAGCTGGTTATATCCCTTGGCTACAAGCCTGGCCTTAAACCTTTCAACACTGCCATCTGATTTTAGCTTGATCTTAAATACCCATTTGCAACCAATGGGTATCTTCCCTGGGGGCAGATCAGTAATCTCCCATGTATGATTAAGAGCAAGGGCTTTCAACTCATTCTCCATAGCCTCTTTCCACTGAGGAACAGAGGCAGCTTCCTTATAAGTGGTAGGTTCAGAAAAATTGGAACAATCCAAAGTGGCATTGTAACAAACAAAGTCAGTTAAGTGAGAAGGAAGTTGTCTGTGTCTTGAAGGTCTGATATGGGGAGGTGAGCTGGGAATAGGAGGTGTGGAAATACCAGAAGATGAGGCATCATCAGGATTGTCAAATGTAGGTTCATGTAGGGTGTTTGTGATTGGAGGTGAATGAGGTATATCTGGTGTTAATGAGGTAGTAGGCATAGTATTTGTGTCAAAGGTTTGGTTACTATTATCTGAGGGAAATGAATAGGAATCAGATGTATGGATTTGAAAGGGTTGAGAAGGAGAACCAGGATTGAGAAAGGGGAAAACATTCTCAACAAAACGAACATGTCTAGATGTGTGGACTGAATGGGTAGTAAGGTCATACAGAATGTATCCCTTAGTGGCAGAAGGGTAACCAATGAAGACACATGCATTGGCTCTGGGATCAAATTTCTTTTTATGAGGAAAAGGATTTGACATAAAGGCTAAACAGCCAAATACTCTGAGATGATCAAAAGTAGGTGGTTTATGGAAAAGGTTCTCAAAAGGTGACAGATTATTTAAGTGTGGAGAAGGCACTCTATTGAGTAGATGGACTGCAGTGGTAACACAATAACCCCAAAAGGAAAGTGGAACCCCAGACTGAAATTTGAGTGCCCTGGCTATAGTAAAGATGGTTTGTTGTCTTCTCTCAACAACACCATTTTGTTGAGGTGTGTAAGGACATGAAGTTTGATGAACAATACCATGGAGATTATAAAAATCAGAAAGTAAGAACTCAGAACCCTGATCAGTTCTGATAACCTTAATGGAGGTTTTAAACTGATTAAGAACCATGGTATAAAAGGCTGTGAGTTGTGTCTTAACATCAGATTTTAGCCTAAGTAAGCAAAGCCAAGTATATTTCGTGCAGTCATCAACTATGGTCAAAAAATAGTTGTAACCATCAAGTGTGGACTCAGGAAATGGACCACAAAGATCACAATGCACAAGGTCAAACATATTGAGAGAAACAGAGGTACTGTCATTAAAAGGCAATTTATGTTGTTTGGCCAAAGGACAAACAGTACAAACTTCATTTGAGGTAGGTAAAACATCAGAAATTAAGGGCTTTAAAAGAAGCATTTTGGAAAGAGAAGGGTGGCCTAACCTGGAATGCCAAAGACCTTGACATGTTTGAACAGCAGACACTGAGGAAGACACAGATGACAAAAGATACAACCCTTGATGAACTTTACCCATGCCAATCACTTGGGCATTGACTGAATCCTGTATTAGGCAACTAGACTCAGAAAAGATGACCTTATAGGAAGTAGTTCTGAGCAGTGTGCTAACAGATAGTAAATTCACATGAAATTGTGGGACACAAAGCACATTATCAAGGGTGAGATGTGTATTTATTCTGACAGAGCCTTTATGTGTGGTAGTAGTGGTTTGACCATTTGGCAAGTTAATTTGGAGATGGAAAGGGGTAATATTATGGGTATAAAGCCTTTCAGAACTGATCATGTGGTCAGTTGCTCCAGTATCTATTATCCAAACAGTAGAAGCATCAACTGTGAAAGCATGATGCTCAGAATGAATAGAATACTTACCTCCATATGCCATACAACTAGAGGAAGAAGAAGAGGAACCAGATGAATGGCTTGGTGCTGAAATACCAATAGAGCCATTTCCAATACCACTGCTACCAGCTTGAGTGAGATTCACAGAAGAGGTTTTCAAATTACCCAATAACTGCAGCAAGTTATACTGTTCTCTACTCACCATAAATGATCCATCTCCTCCAACTGAACTGGAAGCAGGGGTGTTAGATGAGACATTATTCACATGAGGAGGCAGACTGTTGTTTATGTGAGTAGGACTTTGTCCATTTCTGAACTTGTACCCAGGTGGATATCCATGTAATTTATAACACTTATCCTTTAAGTGCCTCTCCAATTTACAGTAACCACAGGTTGGCTTCCCAGAATTACCCCACTTATGGCCATTGCCTTTGTTTGCATATTGTGCAATGGACTCAGATGTATTGCCATTCACATTTTCAGTGACACCTGCAACCTGTCCATTCCCTCTACTAACATTCAAGGCATTAATCTCTGAACTAGCATGAGTGACAGATTTATGTTTTTCTTCTTGAATCACATAGCTAAAAACTCCATCCAATGAAGGCAATGGTGACATAGTTAGAATCTGACCTCTAATACCTCCAAAATTTTCATTCAATCCCATCAGAAATTGTATAACCCTATTCTCACCAGTCAGATACTCAAAACTAGGGCATGAGCATGGAGAGATTTTGTAAAACTGATCCCATTCACTCCACAAAGCATCAAGAGAGTTGTAATAATCTGTGACAGAGAGACTACCTTGCTTCATGTTACTGATGGTGGTCTGCAATTCATATGTGCGAGGACCATTCCTCTGAGCAAATCTCATGTGAAGAACCTTCCACATCTGAGCTGCATCAGTGGCATAAACGACGCACTGTGCAACTTTCTTTGTACAGGAATTGAGAATCCAAGAGGAGATCATCAAGTCACACTGAAGCCAATCCTCGTACGTAGGATCGTCTTCATCTGGTTTTGGAAGCTTCCCGTTCACAAAACTCAGTTTCCTTTTAGATCCGAGAGCGATCTCCATCGAACGACGCCAGGAGAAGTAATTCGATCCATCTAACAGCGGCGAAACAAGTATGATGTTCGGATTATCTCCGTTATGCAAATAGTAAGGGTTTGAAACTTCATTCAAAGTAGATATGGGATTTGAGCTTGAGGAACTCATCTCGACTGAATAGAGAGGACGAAAACAATCGAAAAATCAACCGTGAACACGGTGCTCTGATACCATGAAGAATTTCAGAAGTTGGATTTCATGAAGAAATTTCAGTGTAGATGGATGAAGAAGAAGTACAGTAAAAGAGGGGAAATAAAATGGAGGGAACTATTTTCATTAATTCAGCTCAAAATGAAAAAGTCGCAAATGAACAGTACTTATACAAGAGAAATAAGTAATTGCAATTTGGTCTCTCAAAAACAACTAAATGACATAAAACAATGAAACAGTAAAATTGAAGATGTCTCAGTTGCGCAACTTGAATTCCAGCTCCTTGACTTCAATAATTCTGCAACATCTCAACAGTATTACTCTCTGCACTTCATGAACTTCAAATGAGCTTGTAATACTTCAACAATAATATTGTCTATAATTTTCTATGTAATGAATAATTTACTGGATACAAAAAATCGAGCAATCTCGAATGAATAATTTTACCCTTAGCTATGATCTCATAATAATATTAATCGAGAGTAATGATTCTTTATGTAGGTAAGTTGTTCAGAAGATTTGAATCGCATTTTAAATAATCTGAGGTCGAGGTGACTATGATGAGGGTGCGTTCAAGATTCATGATTTATTGATTCATTATCATTAGATGTATAGACCAAATATATTATCCATCATTGATCACCATAATTTGTTGTAACATGCATGTTTACATTCAGTAAATGCAGGTTCTTCTAAGTTAAAGAAGAATGAATTTACAATCAATGCAGGTCCTTTATTTTTTTTTTGCATTTAAAATTGTTTTAGTGTTAGTTTTTGTTGATAGCTATTGTTAACGGTGATAAAAAACCGAGAAGGATGGTTTAAAATCGTCCGAAAACGTAAGAGGGATTTCTTTTTTGAGGATTGAGCTGAACCGGATTGTATAAAAAAGGAAAGTTATCTTGAGCTGAAAAAGGAAAATTCTCTATATTTGGGGGCTGTCAATCTGCCTTTTTGAGTAAGTCTTGCAGTGTATTTATAGAGATACAATTAGGGTTTTTCCCTCTTTTGACCTAATGGGCTTTAACAAGAATTACTACATGGGCCTGTTGTACGGATCGGCCCACGTCTCCGCCGTCTTTCCAGCCGAACACACCGAACCACCCAGCGGGAGAAGCTCTCAGCTGGATCATCTCTCCTGTACATGGCCCGACTACGGCTTTTGGAGATTTTGTTCCCGGTGGTCTTCAGTCCTGTCCGTCCCGGATATGGGGTATCCTAGGAGGGTCATGGATGGTCTGCTCGGCGGAGGTTTGCAGATATCGCGGCGGGGCTTCGCTCCTCGGATCTCCTCGGTGAGCTGACGTGGCGAGTTTCCCTCAGATGCCGGGCACCTCTCCATGCCGGTGACCGGGTTGCAACCTTCTCCATTGGCCAGACAGGATAATAATAATAATAATAACAAATAATAATATTGAAAATAGTGACATAACAAATGCCCCTCGGGAGGGGTGTGATCGGCCGTGGGCGAGCAGGCCCCTCCCGACCGAGATGGGAACTATTTTTATCCGTTGGCTGCATCCTCGGATAACTTCCCTGCCGCCACTAAGGCTAGTGGGCCTGATGGGACCTTTGCAGGGGCCCATGTGTCTTTTCAAATTAAATACAGGACGCTTTTTCGAATTTCAAAAACGCACGCCCCCGCCCCTGTGTATTCCACGTATTTAAACTTTTGAGAAACCGTTCCAAAATCACTTTTTTCTCAAGGCAGTTCATCAGAGTGAAAATCGACGCAGGCGATATCAGAAAAAGATTTCGGCGGCTCGAAAACGTTCCGGCGATCCTTCTTTGTTTCTTCGGTTCTCAGGTATGCGGAAACTTATTTCTCTGTTTTCATTCTTATTAAGTCGCGACCCAGTTCCCTGATAGGGTTCCCTCTCCGAGAAATCGTTTAGGCTTTTCAATTTCCGGCGGCGGCTCCAATCTAAGCTCCGTCGATAGGGTCTTTTTTGGGAGATATAGAACTCTTTTAGGTTAAGATTTCCCAGCCTTTTCTCCTTCTGCTATAATCGGGAATGAGTAACGATCGATCTCCCCCCTCTCAGTCCTTGGGACCGTCA
Source organism: Euphrasia confusa (assembly GCA_954870475.1). Taxonomy (NCBI): domain Eukaryota; kingdom Viridiplantae; phylum Streptophyta; class Magnoliopsida; order Lamiales; family Orobanchaceae; genus Euphrasia; species Euphrasia confusa. The sequence continues at coordinate 3,774,658 of OX940955.1, read as the reverse complement.
TGCGATATTGGGGCTTCTGGTTCGGCCTCTACTTCGGGGAGACCGGGGGCCAATTCCGAATCACCACCTCCTGTGAAATGGACGGTATCTAAATTTCCCTTCACCGAGGAGGAAAAAACTGATATGCTGGGTGGACAGGTAGACAAGGATTATCGTCGCCTGTGTGATATCCTCGCCAGTTCAAGGGGTCCCCCTTCTTCCTTTAATTATTCCCGATACTCTGCTGAGAGGCCTTATGTATTCGTTCCGCGGAGGCGATTCCACCTCGTCAAGGAACGCCGCAACACGCCTTTCGATGGGAGCTGACGGAAAAGCACGGTGAACGAGGAGGAGCTGCAGACGATGAGGGAGAGATGGCAGGTCCCGAATGACGTTCATTTGTACGCTCCTCAGGTGGATGAATTTGCTGATTCTCCTCCTCCGGGCATGCTGGCCGTAAATTATTCGATGATGGAGAGCGGGCTCCGTTTTCCCTTGCATTCCTCGGTAGCGCACTTCTTACACTTGCAGGAGATAGCTCCTATGCAGATAACCCCGAATGGCTGGGTGATGATATATGTTTATTGTATTATGTTTGGGTTCTACGGGTTGTACCGGGGACCGACGGGTTTCGAGCTTATCTACCTCCTTTACATGAGCGCCACCAGCGGGGGGGATTACTATTTGAAGCAGCGGCATCCGGTCATCAAAGAGTTGCCGAGCAAACAACCAGAATGGTCCGAGAAATGGTTTTTCGTAGCGGGGGAGTGGAACTCGAAGGACTTCCATATCGACGGGGAGTACCGGCTGACAGAACATCGTTAGTCTCCTCGGCCTTTACCCATACTTTTTTCTTTAAACTTTTTAACGGGGTTCAGCCTACTTTGTGTTTCCTGACCTTGTCTATCCTTTTAGGCTTTAAAGCTCCAGCCGAGGACGGGTTAGGATGGGATTTCTTGACGATCTGGGAGAGGATAAAATCTCTCCCCGGAGACGAGTGTAAATATAAGCTTTGGCTGACTGATGCCAAGCGAATCCGGGCTCGCTTTTTTACGATTCCTCGTGACGTAGAAAACGTTTATCCGCGTGAGTTCCCCGATGACTGTGCCACTTGTTGAGAGCTTATGTTATTTTCTGACCCCTAATTTTTACTTTGTTTTCAGCTCATCGCTATCCCAGGATCATGCGTCCCCTCAAAAGTTCCGAGATGGAGAGTCCCCACGAGAAAGCTAGAAGGGAGATAGAAAAGATGGCGAGACTCGCTTCGGGCTCCAAAAAGCAGAAAAAAGTGAACCGCGGAAAACAGAGCGACGTAACAGTGGCCTTGGCTCCGCCCTCGCAGGCTCCCCTTGTGGGGTTCGCCTCCCCTGTACCTCTGAACCAAGTTCTCCCCGAGGTCCCGGAAGGGGATTTGGTCATTCCCGAAGGCCCGGAGAGGGTGCCGGGGACAGTAGTCGTCGGGGAGAAAAGGCCACGCGACGAGGAGACCCCGGCTTCAGACGATCTGGGATTAGAGTTTAGCGCTCCTATTACTAACGTTGTTCTGGAGTCCCGGGTCATTCGTCCTAGGAGGACAAAAGGTCCTCGTCCTGTGAAAGGGGAAAACTCGAGCGAGGTAAGCATGAGCGAACCCATCTTCGGCGTTGATGCGGGGAAACTTCAAAGGTATCTCGCTTCCACCCTGATCTGTTTAGTTACTGCTCGGCCTTCTTTCTGATCCCTGTCCATTTCAATATTCATGAGGCGGATTCGGAGATTCCCATCGCTGCCGCTTATCTGAAAGCTGCTCTGCCTCCTTACGAAGACGACGCGATTCCTCTGCATGTTCAGGAAGCTGTGGACAACATCCTGGGGGCCTGGTCTCGCCGGATGGAAAGCTATACTTCCGAACCCGGCCATATGTTGAACATGCTCAAAGTTCAGGCGGCTCGGATCCCAGTGATGGTTAACCAGCTCGGCCATCTCTTGGAGGATCGAAAAGAAAAAGGTATCGTCGCTCCTTCCGCCTCGTCGGCCGAAGAGGAAAATCTCCGGAAACGCCTTTCCGAGTTGCAGAGCAAATACGAACTCGAAGTTGGCTTGAAGTTATCCCTGGAGACTGAGGTGGGTGATTTGAAAGGGAGACTCGCTGCTCGGGAATCTTTGGCAGTCGAGAATGAGAAGTTGTTGGGGGAGATCGAGGGTTATAAGAAAGCCCTGAAAGATTGTGAGACTGCGATGTTTCAGCATGATGCGGACGTGGCCAAGCTCGCGACTCGGGTGGCCGAGATGGCGAACCGCACCGTTGAAGCCGAGAAACAAGCCCGGGAGGCGGTGGAGGCGGCCGGATTGCAATTAAGAGAGATGAAGGCTTCGATGGCCAAGGAGCGTCTTGACGCGGGGCAAATCGCCGAAGATCTGAAGAATCTGCGGGCAAATGAAATTGCCCGGCTCGCAGACCCTTGGGAAAATTTAAAGGAGTTCAGTAACTATTCGTATTACTGTGCGTTCTTTGATGGTGTCCGAGGTTTGATAGAAGCTGGCCAACCCGTGGACGCTCTAATGTCGGTCATCAAGAAGTATGCTTCCACGAATGTTCTCCACCCGGAGATGAAACTATCCATTCTGGATTTGGAGACCGTGCATAAGATAGATCTCGACTGGTGGCCGAAAAAAGATCAGCTCTTCGATCCCAGGGACTTGGAATCGGACGGGGACGAAACGGATGATGCCGAGGGCAAAGCAGACGAGACCGAGGACGACGCGGATGAGAAGTTCGCGAATTCTCTGATCGGCGATGGGGAGGTCCCAGCTCAGGATGGTTGAGGGTCTACGACCCTGTTTATAACTTTTTATTTCAACTTTGGTTTTTGTATTGGTCGGTTCGCGGCCTTGAACAATGTTTTGTCTTGTTTTCCTAGGATACCCAAAACAATGTTTTGGTTGAATATCTCATTTTATCTGCTCGCCTCATCTCTTAGCTTCTTCGTCCTTTAGGGTTTATCCTTTGGCGGGAAATCCTCCCGCCAGATGTATTTGATTTTTCTTTTTAGAAAAAAGGGAATTCTGCCAAAGGATGGTCCTTTAGGCGGGAAAACCTGGAATTTCACCCTTATAAATAGGCTTGATCTGGATATATATTTAGAGAAGAAAAAATGAGTTCGAGCCAGAAGAAGAATTCCAATAAAGGAAAGCAAGTTGCCCAGGAGGTGCCGGAGTATGCGGACGGCCATTATGACGTCGCCGTTCACTCCGACGGCTGGCGCCGTTTGCGCCAAAGATTTGATGGCAAATGGCATCGCAACAACTTTCCTCTTCCCAACGCGTTCGTGCAACCTTTAGAAAAGTTCCTGGGCGAGGAGATTCCATTCCATGACTCCAACGAGCAGGCCTGGGTTGCAACGAAAACCAAACTCAGGCGGCAGGTGGCATTCGGTGGTCCGGGGTGGGTCGACTTTGTTCAGCACGCGGGCATCCAAGCAGGCTGGGAGGTGTGGCTGATATGGAAACCGGGGTTCGGGTTTCGGGTCAGCCTTTTTAACCTGGAGCGTCTTAATGTATCGTTCCCTCCTCAGGCCCGTGCGCGCGGGCTGGCTGATTCCCTAGGTCTTCCGTATCTGGATTGACGTTTACCGGGCTTCATCACCCCGGTTTCAATAAGCGCCCCCTACGGGGTTTGACTGTAGTCATTTATTCAAACATTAATAAATTTCCGTTTTGAAAAACGCCAAACGCTTTTAATGTGGTCCAACGCTCGCATTTATTGTTCCTCGATCCGTGTTGGTTTCTATAAAATGGGTTTTTCCTGTTGTCAAATCCGTATACGAAATCGTCGTCCTGTACGCGATGTCGACCCGCATCGAATTCTCCGACGACTCGCATTCGTTCGAGCGTGCATTCAATGGCTCCTGGCACCGGGAGGTGTTCCCAATTCCCGCGGCCTTCCTGCGTCCGATCAACGAAAGGGTGGCGGACGAGATTTCCATGACAGATCCTTGGGGCCGCGAATGGAGTCCCTCCCTCACCCGTTTCCGAAATCAAGTTGCCATTTCTGGAGCTGAATGGGAGAGATTCGTCGGTGGGTTTGGGATGCGGGAAGGCTGGATAATTCGGATTACCTGGGCTGTCGTCGGAGGCTTTTCAATCGACGTTTTTTATCACGACCGCAACTCGATGGCGCGCCCGGTTCGGGATCACCCTTGGTCTTGCCGACGTGGGACTCGTGGATCAAGGATGAGCTCATGGCCTCCCCGGCCCACATATGACCGTTGGGGGCGTCCCCTTCGTTGATGTTCTTGATTGTTGTTGTTTTTGCTGTAGTTTCGCGTTTGTACGTTCGCAGGATTTCGAATTTTTCTTCCCTTAATAAACACTTGCGTTCATTTATTCGTTTACGAAAGTTTGTTCGCGTGCTGGGTGAGATGTCATAGACGAGGATTCGTTTCTGGCTCGGGGAGAGCGGACTCGTCCCCGGTAAATAGTCATGGCCTTCGACGGATCGAAGGAACCATGACCGAGGACGGGACTTATCCGGTCCCCGGTCTTATTCTTGGTATTTCCTGTTCGATCGGCCAGGCGACGGATCGCCCAACTCATCTCAGGTTCGGGGAGAGCGGACTCGTCCCCGGTAAAAATAGTCATGGCCTTCGACGTATCGAAAGGACCATGGCCGAGGACGAGACTTATCCGGTCCCCGGTCTTATTTCTGATTTCCTGTTCGATCGGTTAGGCGACGGATCGCCCAACTCATCTCAGGCTCGGGGAGAGCGGACTCGTCCCCGGTAAAAATAGTCATGGCCTTCGACGTATCGAAAGGACCATGGCCGAGGACGAGACTTATCCGGTCCCCGGTCTTATTTCTGATTTCCCCTGTTTGATCGGCTAAGCGACGGATCGCCCAGCTCATCTCAGGCTCGGGGAGAGCGGACTCGTCCCCAGTAAAAATAGTCATGGCCTTCGACGTATCGAAAGGACCATGGCCGAGGACGAGACTTATCCGGTCCCCGGTCTTATTTCTGATTTCCTGTTCGATCGGTTAGGCGACGGATCGCCCAACTCATCTCAGGCTCGGGGAGAGCGGACTCGTCCCCGGTAAAAATAGTCATGGCCTTCGACGTATCGAAAGGACCATGGCCGAGGACGAGACTTATCCGGTCCCCGGTCTTATTTCTGATTTCCCCTGTTTGATCGGCTAAGCGACGGATCGCCCAGCTCATCTCAAGCTCGGGGAGAGCGGACTCGTCCCCGGTAAAATAGTCATGGCCTTCGACGTATCGAAAGAACCATGGCCGAGGACGGGACTTATCCGGTCCCCGGTCTTATTTCTGATTATTGAGGAAAGATAAACTTTTATTCCGTCGTAAAAGAAAACGTTCGGGTACAAAGATATTTGTAAATGTTGATTTTGGCGACAACATATTTTTCCTTGTTCTTTTTGTCTTTGTTGATTTTCAGGGTTACAGGTTAAGAATCCGAAGTCAACTACCTTGCGCATGGAAATGGAGACTTGAGTCTCCACTTTCGGTTTTACATGAAAACGGCGACCAGAGTCGCCGGTTTTGTTGCAAGGGTGAATGGACAAGAAAACGGCGACTCCAGTCGCCGAAATGGGTGTGCGTGGAAAACGGCGACAGCAGTCGCCGCTTTTGGAGTGAGCGTGAAAACGGCGACTCCTGTCGCCGGTTTTTGGTGCAATGGCTTCTTGGCGTGAAAAACGGCGACACGGGTCGCTGGATTTGGTTTGTGGCGTGGAAAAATTCCAGCGACACGAGTCGCTGGTTTTGTGGACATGACATGAGAAACGGCGACTCAACCCATGGCATTTTTCCGGAGACTAGTGTCGCCAGTTTCTTGTACTCAGTTCGAGGAAATGAAGATTTGTTCCAAGTTTGCAACTTCAACAATATCGACGACCATGAAGACGATGAAATTCTGAGACTTCAACACTTAGAGATTTTCACAAGAAATTGAAGATGAAGAATTGAGATCGATGGAGTCAAGATTGAAATTGAAGTTTGTTTTTTGAAATTGAAGATTCAAGATTCAAAGATTCAAGAATCGAAGATTCAAGATTCCAAGATTCAAGAATCCAAGTTCTACAATGATGATGTCATCTATGGAAAAGTGACATAGGCCAAGCATGCGACGAATGAGAACGTGCCACGTCATCACTCTCACATGTGCGGCTCTACTATAAATACCCATGGATGTTCATTTCATCATTCGACGATTTTGAGAGAACGAAATCTGATTTTTAGAATCGTAGTCGAGCTTCGAGTTTGTGTAGTAGCTTTTGCGCCGTGTGCCAAGATTAGAGCTAGGAGATATAGCTTTAGGTACTCGTGTGCTAGTTTGCAAGTTAGTGGGAGTTGTTGCGACACTCGGGAAACTTCTTGTAAACGTTTTGCCTACCATACTCTACAAGTGTAATAGTTTAAGTTTTGTGATCAATGAAATGGAAACTATTACATAAATTTGTCTTCACTTTTTATTCTACAAATTGTGTAAGTGTTTTAGTTTGACGGAAGCTGCTGTCTGTGAGTTCAAGACCAATTTCACGAAAAATTGGTATCCTACGCTGGAGGCGTAATTACATTTGGTATCAGAGAGGGACGTCATACGTATAAGACGTGATCCGTTTCTTGACTTCATATTTCCGCTATAATGGAGTCGCCAATGTTTGTTCAGAAACCGATTATGCTTACTCATCAGAACTACTCTAACTGGAAAGCCAAAGTTTCTGCTAGAATTAAAGGCCATGACTCTCGTGCATGGATGGCTGTCTTGGAAGGTTGGGAGTGTCCGTATACTGAAGATGCCGATGGAGTAAAAATTCCCAAACCTGAACGTAACTGGACTAGAGAAGAGCATGATCTGTCAACTGCGAATAGCAAGGCTCTACTTCTTATTTGTGAATGGTTAGAACTAAGTATGTACCAACTGGTGAAAAATTGCACTTCAGCGAAAGACGCATGGGAAACTCTTCAGAGAACATGCGAAGGAAGTAAGGCCGTGAAGCGCTCTAAAATTCGAACTATCACTGCTCAGTTCCATCAACTCCGTATGAGAGAAGATGAAGACATAAATGAGTACTTAGACAAAATCATGAGATACGTGAACGAAGTTCATGAACTTGGAGAGACTTTTCCTGCCGTCATGATTTATGAGAAAACTCTTCATAGTCTAAGTTCTCGGTTCGAAAGTAAAGTGCTAACTCTTGAAGCACGAGAGGAAAAAGATCAAAAATGGGATTATGCAGATCTGATGGCTGATTTGAGAAAATACGACTTAACTCTAAGAGTTCGTAGCAACCCGGATATGTCTCTTGTTTATGAGCCGATGACTGCTCTAAAAATTTCTGAGAAGGGTAAGAGTTCTAGAAGTTCGAAACCGCAGAAAACTCCTTCGAGAAATGAAAAGTCTGAATGTAGTTTCTCAGCTGATGTAGATGAATCTGATGACGATGAAGCAGAGGAAATTGAACGGTTGATGAACTCGAATAATTCTGATAAACTTGCTGCACTGACTGAGATAGTCACGTACCTTGTGAAACAAGAGTTTAAAAGGAAGAACCGTGCCCGAAACTTTCGGAAATTTCAGAAAAGTTCTAACTCATACCCGAATACTCCTGACAATCGAAATCAGGGATCATCGTCTGACAAAAAGTTTAAGGGAACTAAACTTTCGCCATACTCCTCTACTAGCAAAGATGTCTCTAAAATGCAATGCTATGAGTGTAAGGGATATGGACACATTAAAAATGAATGCCCGAACTTACATCGTAAGAAGAAGCTACCAGTTAGCTATGTCGTGATCGACGATGAGGATGTCATTTCTGAGAACGACGAGTCTGAGGACAATAATTCTGATGACGATGAGGACAACGCTCTAGTTGTCACTTTTGGTGAAGACTTTGAACTGGCGAATTTCGAAGTTGAAAACTTTGAACTTGACACCTTTCTGAAGGACACTGCAACTGCAGACAACATTTTCCGTGTGGCGTCGACAAATCGAAATTTTTGTGATGATAACATTTTCTCGGATGATGAGTCTGAGTCAGAGACCGAAAGGGAAGAGATGATATCTGATGTTCATCAAAGTGTGACCGAGACTGCTGAACTGGTTGATCTGAAAGAGAGTTATTCTAAACTCGAAAAATTGTGTGACACAGCTATCACTGAGAATAGCACACTTGAAGTGTCACTGAACTTCATAAAAGAATCTCTTGATGAACTCTCTGAAGAGAAACGAAAAATGAATGATGAGGCTGTAGTCTTGAGAAACTCAGTTGAGAAGACTGAGGATGAGAAGAAAAAGTTGAACAACTCTCTGACAATTCTTAAAGTTAAATTTGATGACCTGTTCGAGGAAAAGCACAAGTATTTCAAGGAAGTTGTCGAACTGAGAGAAGTGTGTGAGAAGTTGAGTTCTGAAAACTCAAAACTAAAGACTTCACTGAAAAAGGAGTCAACTGAAGTGAAAAAGCTACAGACCTTGTTTAAGAACTCGGACGCTGAAAATGACGAACTAAAGTCATCTCTAATGAAAGTTCAAACTGACCTTGCCATGACTGACAAGGAACGATATGTGTTGAAAGAAAAACTTCAGATGACTGATGAGCTGTTGAAAAAGATGAACACAAATTCTTCGGTGTTTGACAATGCTGCTTCGTACATGAATCCTAATCGCTATGGACTTGGATTTCAAAAAGTATTTGAATCTATTTACTCTACACCTGAGAAGAAAGATGTGACCTTCGTCAAAGCAGAAAATGATCAACCAGAGGATGAACTTAAAGCTGAGTCTGAAATATTGAAACGAAAAGAGATTGCTGAAGGGAAAAAGATTGTTAAGTCTCCTGAATCTAAACCTCAAAAGTCAGTCTCGACTTCGAACACTAAATCTGAGACATATCAATTTCCAAGGAATATCGTGAAACATCCTCGTGGTATTTTGCCATATGAGAAAACCTTGTTGAAAAAGTTGAACAAAACTCAGAGTGTTAAGCCGATTGTAGGGCATTCTCAATCTAAACCAGTTTTTGTCAAGACACCTATGAAAGTTGAAACTCGTCAACGACGAGAATATGTCTGTCACTACTGCAATGTGCGTGGACACATAAGACCTTTTTGCTACAAACTTAAAGCTGACATGAACTGTGAATTGATGACCAAGAGTGAAAAATCACGAAATTCTCAAAAGCTGAGTGTTGAGAAAAATATGAACACGAGGGTTCAAACAAAGTCACAAAATTTTGATAAGAAGAAAGTTGAGGTTGCTAAGGACATAAAGAAACCCATTCCTAAAATCCTGAAGACTGTGGCTGAGAGAAATGTCCAAAATTTGAATGCCAAAAAGATATGGGTGCCTAAGTCTCAAAAGAGTAAAGTTGAACTTAACTCTAACTCCAAAGATTGTTGGCAACCAAGAGAACTGATTTTCTGTCATGTCGCACTTAACGCATCTGAGACTGGAACCAAAGGAATTTGGTATTTTGATAGTGGCTGTTCCCGCCATATGACTGGCACGAAAAAGTTTCTGAAAAATTACGAGCCTATGACTGGAGCTCCCGTAGTGTTTGGAGGGGGAGCAAAGGGCGTCGTAAAGGGAAAAGGGACTCTACAAATCAAAGGACTACCTCCTATCAGAAATGTAGTCCATGTAAAAGGACTTGTTGCTAACTTGATTTCCATCAGTCAACTGTGTGATGAAGGACTGAACGTGAGTTTTGATAAGGAATCGTGCAGAGTTTTTGATGGTGAAGGAAAGTGTATAATGGAAGGTCCACGAGCCAAAAATAATTGCTATACAACTGAGTATAGTTGTTTTTCTGTGACCGTTCCTGATGAAGTGGATTTGTGGCATCAACGACTTGGCCACACCAGCACTCGAAACTTGAGCAAATTGGTTAAGGGGGAGATTGTTCGAGGAATCTCTCAACTCCCCAAAATTGAGAAAAGAGTGTGTGGTGACTGTCAGAAGGGTAAGCTGACAAGAACTCCTCATCCGGCACTGCCAATGCTCATGAGTACTTCAGCTCCATTCGAACTGCTACATATGGACTTGATGGGTCCAATGGAGGTCAAAAGTATAGCAAAGAAAGAATATGTGTTGGTTGTAGTTGATGATTTTTCTCGCTACACTTGGACAAGATTTTTGGCTACCAAAGATGAAACTTTTGATGCCTTCAAGGGCATTGTGAAATGGATCAAAACGAATCATGAGGCTAAAGTAAAAAGGATCAGAAGTGATCATGGAACTGAATTTCAAAATGCTAGCTTCAACGAATTCTGTATGATGAAAGGAATTCATCATGAATACTCGGCCCCAAAAACTCCTCAACAAAATGGGATTGCCGAACGAAAGAATCGAACGCTGCAAGAAATGGCACGTGTAATGCTTATCTCGAAAAATCTTGCACGAACTTTTTGGGCAGAAGCTGTCTCCACTGCTGGATATATTTTGAATCGGATAAGTATTCGATCTGGGACGACCGCAACTGCTTATGAACTGGTAAATGGCAAGAAACCTTCAGTTGCACACTTTCGTGTCTTTGGCTGTACTTGTTACATTTTGAAGGATCGTGATCCTCTGAAGAAATTTGAAGCCAAAGCTGATCGTGGTATTTTTGTTGGTTATAGCCAAAACAGCCATGCTTATCGTGCCTACAATCTTCGAACTAAGAAAGTCATCGAAACTGTTAACATAAATTTTGATGAACAAGACTTTCTTGGAAAAGATACTGAGGAAAACTGGGTTAAAGAAGGAATTTTGGATTATCAAAATTTTCCACCAACACCCACAACTGCTGCTTCTGAGAATGTGTCTTCAGGAAATTTTACTCCAAATACTTCACCTGAAGTTGGAGATTCTAGCAATCAGGACAATGATACTTCTTCGTCTAAAGATGAAGAAACTGAGCTACACATTGAAAATCCAGCCACTGCTACTCGAGAGGCACCTCGACTCGTTCAAAAGAAACATCCTCCGACCCAAATGATTGGGAACTTAAATGAGCGAACTACGCGCTCAAAGAAACCGACTAATTCTCCGACTGAACTCTACAATATCTGCACTTCTGCAATCTATAATGAAATCAGCATCTCTTGCTTTCTTTCTGAAAATGAGCCGAAAAATTACAAGGAAGCCATGCAAGATGATTTTTGGATCATGGCCATGCAAGAAGAGTTGAATGAGTTCACACGAAATAATGTTTGGTCCTTAGTTCCCCGAACTTCAAACATCAATGTTGTTGGAACTAAATGGATTTTCAAGAATAAAACAGATGAGCATAACCAAGTCGTCAGAAACAAAGCTCGTCTTGTTGCCCAAGGATATGCCCAAGTAGAAGGCATAGATTTTGATGAAACTTTTGCTCCGGTCGCACGAATTGAGTCCATCAGACTCTTGATTGCTATTGCATGCCATCTAGGCATCAAACTTCGACAGATGGACGTCAAAGCTGCTTTCTTGAACGGTGTGCTGGAAGAAGAAGTTTACGTTGCTCAACCTAAGGGTTTCGAGGATCCGAAAAAGCCAAATCATGTATACAAGCTTCACAAAGCTCTCTATGGCTTGAAACAAGCGCCCCGCGCCTGGTATGGATGTCTCACGGATTTTCTTCTAAAGTTCGGCTTTGAGCGTGGATCGGTCGACAAAACTTTGTTCATCAAGCGAGAAGGCAAACACATGATTGTTGCCCAAATTTACGTTGACGACATTGTCTTCGGAGCTACTTGTTCTAAACTCGTGACTGCCTTCACAGAAGCTATGTCCTCAACATTTCAGATGAGCCTTGAAGGGGAGTTGCATCAATTTCTTGGCCTTCAGATTTCTCAACGACCAAATGGGATATTTGTATCTCAAAGTAAGTATGCTAAAAACATGGTTGAGAGGTTTGAAATGCATCATGCCAAGCCAGCTAACACTCCCATGGCAACTACCGAACGTCTGTCTACGTCAACGAAAAGCCGGAGTGTAAACCAAACTCTTTATCGTTCCATGATTGGGAGTTTACTTTATTTAACTGCCACTCGTCCTGACATTATGTTTAGTGTTTGTATGTGTGCCAGGTACCAAGCTGATCCAAAGGAGGACCATCTAAGAGCTGTGAAACGGATTCTCCGCTACATCTCTGGAACTTCTCAGCTAGGTCTGTGGTATGCGCGCGACACTTCATCCAACCTTGTTGGCTTTTCTGATGCCGACTGGGCGACGGACACGGATGAACGAAAAAGTACCTCCGGCAGCTGCTGCTTCCTTGGAAATAATCTCGTGTCTTGGCATAGTAGAAAGCAAAATTGTATTGCCCTGTCAACTGCCGAGTCGGAGTACGTAGCAGCTGGAAGTTGTTGCACTCAACTACTTTGGTTAAAACAGATGTTGAATGACTATCTCCTTGAGAGTGCTCCATTAGTGCTGTATTGTGATAACCAGAGTGCTATCAAAATCAGCGAAAATCCTGTCCAGCACTCAAGAACTAAACACATCGACATTCGACATCATTTCATTAGAGATTTGGTTGATCGTGATATAGTCAGTCTACAGCATATTTCAACGGAAAAACAGCTCGCTGACATCTTTACCAAACCTCTTGACTTTGAGAGATTTAAGAAACTAAGAAATTCTCTCTGCATGTGTTCTCTCTAAGAGTTCACGGAAAAATTTTGAAGTCTGAAAGAGTAGTTTCTTTACTTCTGAATACGCACTCGGAATCGTTGTGGATTAGTCTAGTCAGACAAACATGGATTCGAGGCCGCTTTTAGTCTTCGGACACAAGAGTATTTATTCCGCTGAATGCAAACATGTGAACATGGCTTAAACTCCTCGCTTCATTTGCATAGATCCATAAAGCCAAGTAACGGAGGACGCCGGTTACCCCGGCTCCCCTCTTCGAAAGGTTGTACATGGACGCTGAACTTTAAGACACTCTCCTATCACACTTTGGAGGACGCAAGTGAACCTTGCTCCCCTCTGACTGCTGTAATGAGTGTCTGTTGCATTTCATTTAAAGCTATAAACTCGTCTGGAGGACGCCGGTTACCCCGGCTCCCCTCTGATTGAAGTAATGCTAGTTCCTGATTGGAGTGCCTTAAGTGTTCACCTTGCATTCATGAATTAAAATCTCTTGTGCGGTGCTAACTCTGCCAATATGTTTCGACGAAACACGACTGCTTCCGTGTGACTGAGACGAAGGACAAGTAAACATGTCTATCACATACTTCGGTCCATCTCACCGGTTTTTAATATGAGAGATTTTTCATTACCTCAAAGTTACTATCACCTTGTGTGAAAATTTTTGGTTTTTTGGAAAATGATGAAATGTGGTTTCTTTTCTGGGAAAATATTTGCTCTTCATTGCCTAATATCACCCCTCGAATCTCCACTAAAATGTGTTTGAATGTTTGTGTGTGTTGAACTCTTGATTGACTAACTCGGGATGTGTTGTTTTTGTTTTGGCATTTCTGTAGTTCATATCCAGTGCTACGTGGTTTACCATCTCGGAAGTCTAATTTTGAGTGTAGCAACGGCCAACTCGCAAAATTCATGTGACAACATTTTTCGAAACCTGGACACGAAAATTATTCTAAGTCCCGAAGATGCCAAAAACGTTGACGTGCACAAAAACGGAGACTCCTCAAAACCAGAGACTCGTGTCTCCAGTTTCTTGGCTACATTGACAGTGTCACGAAACCGGAGACTCACTTGTGCAATTCCGGAGACTCAAGTCGCCATAAAAACGGAGACTCACATTTGGCACGAAACCGGCGACTTGCCCATAAAAACGGAGACTCATGTCTCTGGAATTTTTCCTTAGCCAAATTTTCAGCGTCAAAGAGAAATTGACAACTCACGTTTCTCAACCAATGGCACTCAACTTCGTTTCTTAACCGATGGTTCTCAACTTCGGTTTTCATGCCATGGTTTGATTATCTCTAAACTTTTCATTTTATTATTATTTTATTTTATTTTATTATTTATTATTTTTGGAAATTATTATTTTAATAATATTTTCAAAATTAATAAATTTTTGTTCGTCTTTTTGATCTAATTTCCTTCTTGAGAAGAGCTGTTTACAGGTATTGGACTGGGCTTTTTCATTCCGACGGGCGGCCCAAATTTTTCCTATAAATAGGCCTCGATGAAAACCTAATTCATTTACGCTTACATCAGAATTCTCTAACTCTCAAGCTTTCGATCTCTCGACTCTCAACTGCAAGTTCGGCATCCGAAGTTCTTAGTTCTTAGGTTCTTGTTTTCCGTTGCATCCGGCAACTCTTGCTTTGCGCATCCGGCGCCCTGTCCTTGTTTTCGGAAGTTGAACTCTTTTTCCGTGGTTACCGTTCTCACAGCTGCTAACTGTCGGTTACTCTTTTTCTGAATCTTGAAATGGCGAAAAACTTTGACGATATGATGGCTGATATGACTGCTTATCTTAACGAGCAGTTCGAAAATGCTCCTACTCCTGAAGCCAAGAAAGCGGCTTACGAAGAGCTTAAAGCTCACCTTGACAAAGTTGATCGTCGCAAAGCTTCGTCAGCTGAAACTTCCGTTGACTTGACTAGATCTACAACTCCTGAACTCTCGACTGTCCGTCAGCCGGGAAAAGATCCTAAGTCAGGTAAAACAAAGTTCCAGGATGCTTCCTTCCGAATCTACAGTGGAGTCGTCTCCAAGGCTGAATATCATCGGTTACTCGCAGCTGGCGAGATAACTAAGGATGGAAAGAAAGTTGTCAAAATTCCATCAACCGTGACTGTGGCTGCGGGCAAAGTCACTAAGGCTGCGAATCAAAAGACTCCATCTGGGAGTAGTGCTGGCAAGAAACCTGTCGTCAGTGGCAGTGGAGTCAAGTCTCCAACTTCAAAAAATTCTGGGGGTGGGTCAGCTGACAAATCCAAAACCCATAGCTCCCAAAAACCACCTCTAGCACCTCACTCCTCGGGATCAGCTGGATCCCAAGTCTCAACTGATGGCTTCAAATACATAGCTGAATACTCTGAGTGTCCAAAACCTCATTCCCGTGAATTTTTCACGCCAACTGCTGAACGTCGCCATAAGTTGATTGAGAAGTTGCCGATCCATACGGACAGAACTATTCTCAAGGAGGACTATGAAAAACATGGCATCACTGACTTTCTGACCAAGGTCCATATGCTCAAATCTGTGAGCCTTACCTATCGCTACTCCATTCCAGTACTTTATAAGTTTTACGCGAGCTTGTCTCCCGAATTTGCTAATCCGAAGAGTCGTCTGTATGGCTGCTTCATTTTTCGTGAAAAATTATACAAGTTCCGTCCTTTCTCCATCAACGCTTTCTTGGAAAGGTTGGAAATCGATTCCAGATGGACTACACCGTCTGCTGCGGAACGTGCTGATGACCTGATGGTTGGCACATTTCTTACTCAAAAGAAAGTCAAGTCCGAACTGCCGCCGCCGTCAAAACTGTCTGCTTTCTACGGCATCCTTCATCGTCTTGGGATGTCTAACTGGATAGCAAATCGGGATCCGACTGTCATGGACCCCGAGTTGATGCACCTTATCTTCCGCCTCAGCTGTGGCGAACAAGTGAATCTGGGAAAAATTATTTTTGCTGACTTGTGCAAAACTGCAAAGCTTTCAGATGAAACCATTACTAGGCAAGCTGAGTGGCCTACGGAGAAAAAATTCCATCTCACGCATCCTTGTCTGATTTATGGAATGCTTCATGACCAGGGATTTAGTCCGGAAACTGCGGCTGAGAAAAAGATGAAGAAGAACGGGGCTGTCAAGGTCACGGGCAAGTATTTGGCTCCGCACAAAAGAGTTATCGACTTACCTTGGCTTGGACTTTTTGATCGGAACGCACTCCCAGAAATCCTAACTCCGCCATCAACTCCTAGGTCTTCCAGAAAGCGCAAGCCTAGGTCTCCAAAAACTAAGTCCCCAACTCCTAAGCGCCAAAAATCACAGTCAACTGCGAAACCACAGCCGACTGCTGCTGTCGCAGAACCTGAAGTTGAGGGTGCTAAGTCTCCGAGAGTTGTTCCCCGTGGTTTCGGTCCGACTTCAAATATTCCATCTTATCAGAATCCTCATCATCCGATTCATAGTCACCGAGCTGTGGTTCCTTCGGCGTTGGTTCAGGAATTCTACGTCGACTCCTTAGCTCTGGAAAAGCGTCAAGCCGAACATGTGGATGCTTACAACAGAATGATTGAGGCACAGGAAAAACAGAAAAAATCTTTCAAGAGACTGCAACGGGAGATCCAACAAGGGGGAGGACTTGGAGATGTTGGAGCCCCAGATGCCAGTTTGAAAGATACGTTTATTCTGAAGATGGTGCGTGACGCGATTCAGGAAGCTCATTCGCAGCTGTCCAAAAGAAATCTGATCGAGGTTGTGAGTGATGATGGAGAGAAAACTGATGAAGATATTTTTGAAGGAATTTTGAATGCTCGTGATAAGGGAAAAGGGAAGATGGGTGATACTTCAAATCCAGGGGCGTCGTTCGCGATGCCGTCTGATGGTCTGAGAGATGAAGCTGATGAAGATGTCAACGTTGAGGACGTTGACGAAGCTGCAGCTGATGGGTTGGGTGAGCGAGATATTTTTGGGGATCCGGAAACCGACTCGGATGATAGTGATGACTCTAGCTCTGACGATGGCTTCAGTTATGAAGATGATGAAGAAGAGTTGATCGAAAGTCCGGAACGTGATCCTTCTCCAACAGCTGTGCCCCAAGACTGAAGTTCAAGTTCCTTGATCAAGTTTTTTCAATTTCTGTTTTTGTTTAACTCTTGAACTCGTTTCTCTTGTTTTGAATATTGCATGCATACAACTTTGAACCTTTTCGTCCATGCATGTTTTTCATATTTGCTTAACTCTGGAATTCGTGTTTTGATACATTGGTTTTTTCCGTGGTTTGGATTATCTATCTAAGTTTTTCATGTTTGGTTTGAAATTTTGTCTAAGTATTTTTATGGTTTTTCATTGTTTGTATGATGATGTTTTTCCATCTTTCTACTTAGTAATTTTTTGTGGTTTGCTTGGTTGAGGGGGAGATACTTGTATCTCGTTTTTACTTAACTTTGTTTTCATGAGTTGTGCCAAAAAGGGGGAGATTGTAAATGTTGATTTTGGCGACAACATATTTTTCCTTGTTCTTTTTGTCTTTGTTGATTTTCAGGGTTACAGGTTAAGAATCCGAAGTCAACTACCTTGCGCATGGAAATGGAGACTTGAGTCTCCACTTTCGGTTTTACATGAAAACGGCGACCAGAGTCGCCGGTTTTGTTGCAAGGGTGAATGGACAAGAAAACGGCGACTCCAGTCGCCGAAATGGGTGTGCGTGGAAAACGGCGACAGCAGTCGCCGCTTTTGGAGTGAGCGTGAAAACGGCGACTCCTGTCGCCGGTTTTTGGTGCAATGGCTTCTTGGCGTGAAAAACGGCGACACGGGTCGCTGGATTTGGTTTGTGGCGTGGAAAAATTCCAGCGACACGAGTCGCTGGTTTTGTGGACATGACATGAGAAACGGCGACTCAACCCATGGCATTTTTCCGGAGACTAGTGTCGCCAGTTTCTTGTACTCAGTTCGAGGAAATGAAGATTTGTTCCAAGTTTGCAACTTCAACAATATCGACGACCATGAAGACGATGAAATTCTGAGACTTCAACACTTAGAGATTTTCACAAGAAATTGAAGATGAAGAATTGAGATCGATGGAGTCAAGATTGAAATTGAAGTTTGTTTTTTGAAATTGAAGATTCAAGATTCGAAGATTCAAGAATCGAAGATTCAAGATTCCAAGATTCAAGAATCCAAGTTCTACAATGATGATGTCATCTATGGAAAAGTGACATAGGCCAAGCATGCGACGAATGAGAACGTGCCACGTCATCACTCTCACATGTGCGGCTCTACTATAAATACCCATGGATGTTCATTTCATCATTCGACGATTTTGAGAGAACGAAATCTGATTTTTAGAATCGTAGTCGAGCTTCGAGTTTGTGTAGTAGCTTTTGCGCCGTGTGCCAAGATTAGAGCTAGGAGATATAGCTTTAGGTACTCGTGTGCTAGTTTGCAAGTTAGTGGGAGTTGTTGCGAAACTCGGGAAACTTCTTGTAAACGTTTTGCCTACCATACTCTACAAGTGTAATAGTTTAAGTTTTGTGATCAATGAAATGGAAACTATTACATAACTTTGTCTTCACTTTTTATTCTACAAATTGTGTAAGTGTTTTACTTTGACGGAAGCTGCTGTCTGTGAGTTCAAGACCAATTTCACGAAAAATTGGTATCCTACGCTGGAGGCGTAATTACAATATTACTGATAATATTTCTTCAAGTGGAGGGCATTCCAGTAGTACTGATCGGCTACCCCATCGAGATGCTCCAGTTCGTACGATCCCTTTTCCACGTGCTTCCTTACTCGCATTGGGCCCTCCCAGTTCGGGCCCAATGCCCCAGTGTTTGGCCCGAGCACGCGCTTCAGCACCAAGTCCCCGGTTTGAAACTTCCGGATCTTAGCCTTGGAGTTGTAAAAACGCTCGGCTCTTTGTTTTGCTGCTGCGTTCTGGAAGACCGAGTTTAGCCTCCGTTCTTCTAGGAAATCCAACTCCAAACGCAGAGCCTTGTCGTTGTTTTCATTTAAGTCTTGCGACGTCCGGTGACTGGTGACCTCTATCTCAGAGGGTATCACAGCTTCAGCTCCGAAGGCCAGGGCAAAAGGTGTTTCCCCGGTGGCGGCTTTACTCGTCGTCCTATACGACCACAAAACGTCGGGTAGTTCGGCCGCCCATCGCCCTTGTCGTTCTTCAAGTTTAGCCTTGATTGTGTGCTTTAGAATTTTATTAACAGCCTCTACCTGCCCGTTGGTCTGGGGGTGGTAAGGGTAGAAAATGCCTTCTTAATCTTCCATTTATCAAAGAAATCCATGATGTCCTGCCCGTCGAACTGCTTCCCATTATCCGAGGTGATGGTGTGTGGGATTCCGAACCGACATATGATATTCTTCCAGATAAATTTGATGATTGCCTTTTGGTTGATGACCTTCAAAGGTTCAGCCTCGTCCCATTTGGTGAAATAGTCCACAGCTACGACCGCGTACTTTACTCCGCCCGGCCCGGAGGGCAACGGTCCGATCAGGTCAATCCCCCAGGAGGCGAAAGGCCAGGGACTGTAAATAGAGTTTAGATATTCCGGTGCGGTTCGGATGATCGGAGCAGTTATCTGGCAGCGGTGGCATTTCCGAGCATAATTTATGGCATCTTTCCTCAGGGTAGGCCAGTAGTAACCCTGTCGGACTGTCTTGTGGGCCAAGGATTGCCCTCCCGCGTGATTTTCGCATACGCCATCGTGGATCTCACAAAACACTATGTTTCCTTCCTGTGGGGTGATGCATTTGAGCAAAGGCAAATATAGACTCCTCCGGTATAAGACGTCCCCGATCATAGTGTATCTGGCCGCTCGGATTCTAAGCTGTTTAGCCTCGATCCTATCCGCGGGTAGGATTCCGTTCACCAGGTAAGATCTGATTGGGTCCATCCAGGTCTCGCCACGATCTACGAGAGTGATCAATTCTTCTGCCGTCGAAATGGCGGATCGAGCCTGGCGCGTCAGCATCACGTTTGTCAGGTCAGCGGTTCCCTCCGAGGAAGCTAATTTGGATAGGGCGTCTGCCTGGGAATTCAGCTCTCTCGGAATCTGCTCGATGAATATCCTCGGTATCCTTTCACACAAAGAGATCACATGTTCGTAATACTTAGCCATCCGATCACATCTGGTTTCGTAACTTCCCTTGATTTGATTTACCACCAGAAGCGAATCCATAAAGATTTGTAAATGCTCGGCGCCGACCGCCAGAGCGAGGTTCAGCCCGGCGATCAACGCTTCGTATTTCGCCTCGTTATTCGTCGCCTCGAATTCGAACTTCACCGCGTGTGCAAACGATTGTCCACCTGGTCCGACCAATACTATTCCAGCCCCGGCGTGGGAGGAGTTAGAGGATCCATCCACGTATAACTTCCACGGCGGGACCGAGGAGGACGGGGTGGAATCAGGGAAGGTCAGTTCCACTATGAAATCTGCCAACGCTTGCCCTTTAATCGCCGTTCTCGGGGCGTAAGTGATGTCGTACTGCCCTACTTCCAGGCTCCACTTTAGCAATCGACCATTGGTGTCCGGTCTCTGCAAGACCTGCCGTAGTGGCATGGTCGTTAGGACTTCCACCGGATGGTCGAAAAAGTAAGACCTCAACTTCCGTACGCTCATTACGAGGGCGTATGCCAGATTTTCCAGGGGTGTATATCGTGTTTCGGCGTCGTGGAGGACCTGGCTGACGAAATAAATAGGCTTGTGCAGTTGCCCCTCTGCTCGGACAAGAACTGAGCTCATTGCATGTTCGGACGCAGCTAAATAAAGAAAGAGTTTCTCCCCGGTGAGCGGTTTAGAGAGGATGGTAGGGTTTCCGAGGTGCTCTTTTAGTCGTAAGAAAGCTTCCTGACTCTCCTTTCCCCATTTGAATTTCTGGTCCTTTATCGATTTGAAGAATGGACGACTTTTGTCACCGAGCCGGGGAATGAAACGACTGAGGGCAGCCAGGCAGCCTGTTAATTTCTGCACGTCTTTCAGACTTCGGGGTTCCCTCAGGTTCTTGATGGCCCTGACCTTCTCTGGGTTTACCTCGATGCCCCTAAGACTGACGATGTGCCCGAGGAACTTCGTGGCATATACCCCGAAATGACACTTCTTCGGATTGAGCTTCATGTTGTAGAATTTTAAAATCTCGAAAGCGACCTTCAGATCTTTCACGTGGTCCTCCTCGGACTTGCTTTTTATGATTATGTCGTCCACGTACACCTCCATGGTATCTCCAATCTGATCGGCAAACATTTTGTTCACCAGTCGTTGGTAGGTGGCCCCCGCGTTCTTCAGGCCAAATGGCATCCTCTTCCAACACAGCACTCCCTTGTCCGAATAAAAAGAAGTGTGCTCTATATCCTCTTCGGCCATAGGAATCTGGTGATACCCTGCAAAACAATCACAGTTAGAGAAAATGGCGTGCCCGGCGACACTATCAACCAGATGGTCGATATGGGGTAGAGGGAAATGGTCTTTTGGGCAAGCCCTGTTTAGATCGGTGAAGTCAATGCAAAGGCGCCAAGCATCATTGGCCTTTTTTACGAGCACGACATTAGCGATCCACTGGGGCTCCTCTTCGGCCTCTCGAACGAGGTCGTTATCGACTAGTTTTTTAACTTCCACCGCCAAAGCCGCGTACTTCTCCGGTCCCATCTTTCTTCTCTTCTGGGCGATGGGTTTCTTCTCTGGGTCGATCTTCAGATGGTGGCAGGCATGCTTTGGATCGATTCCGACCATGTCTTTATGGGACCAAGCGAAAGCGTCTGTGTTCTGGCTTAAAAAGTCAACCAACTCGTTTCTCAGCCGCTCAGGGATTTTCTTTCCGATAAAGACCTCTAATTCCGGCCTGTTCGGGTCTAGACTCACCTTTTCCACTTCGTCGACCGCCGTACACATTGAAGGCCCCCGGGGATCGGGTATGTCGCTCGGCTCAAAACCGATCCTCGGATCAAGGTCTTCTGGTTCCAGGGTCTGCATCCCCGGCTGGGGTTCTGTGTTTTGAGCGATAGGCATCTCGTCGATGAGTATGTGCAGAAATTGTGCTTCGAGTTCAGGGATTTTCTCCGCGGGGTCGCCAACCCCGCCGAGCTCTCCTTCGAAAAACCCGGGGTTTCCGGGGACGCCACAATCCCACGGAGCCGTTAAATACTCCTGATCGTCTATATTCATCTCCTCCGTGGGGTCTATCTCCCGACACTCCGTTATAGTGTTCTCAAACTCCTCTCCTCGTGGGTCTTCGCCCCCGAGGTGGATTCCTGGGAAGTTATTTGGGGGTTAACGCCCCCAAATGCCCCAGTGTTAGTACCGTTGTAATTTGAGGGTATGTTTGCATCCGAACACGAAAGGTAATTAAAACACTTCCTTGCCATATATTGGTCACCCCGAAGGGTGCCGACCACACCACTTAAGGTGGGAAACTTAATACAGTAGTAGTGGGAGGACGCCACGGCCTCAAAGGCATCGAGGAACGGCCTCCCAAAAAAAGCATTATAGATATTGTCTGCATCAACGATAACAAAATTCAACATGCGAGTCATATTTATGCTCGGGTCTTGGTGGTCCTTCAACTCTACCGCCATCCTTATACGTCCCCGGGGGCGCACCACCACATCACCGAAACCCTTCAAAACTCCGTCATACGAGCGGACATAGCTGGAGAGGTCACCGAGCTGGTCCAGCGCCGACTTGAAAATGATATTGCAATGGACCCCGTTGTCCACCAAAATCCTGGCCACCTCGATCCCGAGGATCTTTGTAGTGACCACCAAGGCATCTTCCTTGGGATACTTTATCCCTTCCCTGTCCTTCTCGGAGAAGGTTATGGTAATCCCGCGGGCGATAGTTGACTCCGCCTGTGGGATCACTACTTTCACGCCCTCAAACTCGCGCAACTCTTCTTTCTTCTGCCTCTTCGATTTGTGGATGATTGGTGTCAGACCGCCGATCATGTTGACACGCGCTCCCCCGCGGACGGGGGGATCTTCGTCTTCGGGTATCACCGCCGGTGGTGGGGGTAAAACTAACTGGTTTGCTCCGGGATGATCTGGCTCGCGTCTCTGCTGTTGATTAGGTCGGTGATTCTGATCATCTTGATATCCCCGGCCTCGGCCTCTTCCCCCTCTTCCACGGCCGCCGCCCCCGCGCCCGCCGCCTCCGCGTCCGGCGGCTGGACGACCGCGCTTTGGTGCCCGGAGGAGATCGGACAGACTTCCGTCCTCGTAGAGCTGGCGAAGTTGAGCGATCAGATCGCGGCACTCATCAGTTCTGTGTCCGTTCTCTTGGTGGAAAGAGCACCATTTGCGCGGGTTCCTCTCGTCGGGACGGCTTCTCATGGCCTGAGGGGGAGTGAGGATATTGATATCCCGCTCGTAGAAGATTTGAAGGATCTGGGTAGGGGTTTGCCCTAAGAACGTTCCTTCCTCGGCGCACTCGTCGACGATCTCGACCTTCCGCGGTGCCTGGAAAGTTCCCTGGTATATCTTGTAGTTGGGCTTCTTCTTACCACTTTCATGGTATTTCACCGTTGGAGGTGGCTCCGTCCAGTAATCAACCGTTGCCGGGTTCGCGGGCTTCTTCTCGGCGGGGGACCTCTCTTCCTTCTCGGGCTCTAGCTCTTTCATCCGCTGGTCGTATATTCGTTGTTGGGCTATCTCCTCGCCTGCCCTCCTGCGGAACTCAGTGTATGACTTCGGATAGTCCTTCATCATTGGTTTGAACATACTGGACGTCGGTCGCAGACCGCCCAACACGGAATGGACGAGGATCTCGTCGCTCACCCGGTCCCCCTGCTTGGCAATTCGTTCTACTCGGTCTATATACATCTCATCGGACTCATCCTTGCCCTGCTTAACCCCCATCAGACGTTGGCGGCCCTCCGAGTAACTCACTTTGGATGCGAAGTAGGAAACGAACTCGTCTCCTAACT
This sequence comes from Euphrasia confusa, assembly GCA_954870475.1. Lineage (NCBI taxonomy): Eukaryota > Viridiplantae > Streptophyta > Magnoliopsida > Lamiales > Orobanchaceae > Euphrasia > Euphrasia confusa. The sequence continues at coordinate 3,751,149 of OX940955.1, read as the reverse complement.
CCCCGAAACTATCAATCGACCTCGGCGGTAGGATAGTGTACCAACGGTGAGCCATGTCGCCGAGAGTCAGAGGGAAAAGGCGGCACTTCGTGGCTTCTGTTGCTCCTCGGCCGACCATGTATGTGTTGTATTTGTTTAGGTGGACATCGGGGTCAGACGCTCCGTCATAGATGAAAGTCAGCAATGGGGCGACATCGGGCTGAGACCTGGCCTGCTCGATCCTTAGACTCAGAGGCTCGGCGAGAGCAGATCTCTTCTTGGGATCGCTATCCTGTTCGGCCAACCTCCGTTCTACCTCCTCCAGGCGTCTTGCGAGTCCGGGATCGGCTACGACGACTGTCCTCGGGTTTGCTGCTGCGTGATTAGGACTGGCCGCCTGTCTTCTCTACGCAGTTGCTCGAGTAATCTCCTCGCGGGCCTCAGCCTCGAACTCTTCTTCTAGGTGGCGAGCATCGGGATTTTGTTTCTCTGTTACCGGCCTCTTCTCCAGGAAACGGGATCGGGCCTGCAGTTTTTGTATTGTTCTCTTGATCTGTTCGGGGGTATTGGTTTGCCTCAGGTCCAGATCTGACTCCTCCTCGCCGGCCGGCGACATCAGCTTCTCCGCTTCTAAGACCTGCTCGTGAAGGAACTTCTGTCTTTCCCTGGCTTCGGCTTCCTCCGCCCGCAAGGTTTCGATCCACGCCAGCTGGCGAGCGATCTCGTCTGGGACTACGGGAGTCGTCGTTTCGGGGTCGTTCAGCGGCATGCAAGCTTTGCCCGGGACCACCGTTTTCTGTGGAGCTTTTTCTCCGCGATCGGCAGTGGCGGTACCTGAAACACCTACGATTTCCATATCAAAATAATCAAAATATGGTCAGCTCAACGCTCGAGGATTCCCCCTCCTTCTAGCGCCAATTGTTAACGGTGATAAAAAACCGAGCAGGATGGTTTAAAATCGTCCGAAAACGTAAGAGGGATTTCTTTTTTGAGGATTGAGCTGAACCGGATTGTATAAAAAAGGAAAGTTATCTTGAGATGAAAAAGGAAAATTTTCTATATTTGGGGGCTGTCAATCTGCCTTTTTGAGTAAGTCTTGCAGTGTATTTATAGAGATACAATTAGGGTTTTTCCCTCTTTTGACCTAATGGGCTTTAACAAGAATTACTACATGGGCCTGTTGTACGGATCGGCCCACGTCTCCGCCGCCTTTCCAGCCGAACACACCGAACCACCCAGCGGGAGAAGCTCTCAGCTGGATCATCTCTCCTGTACATGGCCCGACTACGGATTTTGGAGATTTTGTTCCCGGTGGTCTTCAGTCCTGTCCATCCCGGATATGGGGTATCCTAGGAGGGTCATGGATGGTCTGCTCGGCGGAGGTTTGCAGATATCGCGGCGGGGCTTCGCTCCTCGGATCTCCTCGGTGAGCTGACGTGGCGAGTTTCCCTCAGATGCCGGGCACCTCTCCATGCCGGTGACCGGGTTGCAACCTTCTCCATTGGCCAGACAGGATAATAATAATAATAACAAATAATAATAATGAAAATAGTGACATAACAAATGCCCCTCGGGAGGGGTGTGATCGGCCGTGGGCGAGCAGGCCCCTCCCGACCGAGATGGGAACTATTTTTATCCGTTGCTTGCATCCTCGGATAACTTCCCTGCCGCCACTAAGGCTAGTGGGCCTGATGGGACCTTTGCAGGGGCCCATGTGTCTTTTCAAATTAAATACAGGACGCTTTTTCGAATTTAAAAAACGCACGCCCCCGCCCCTGTGTATTCCACGTATTTAAACTTTTGAGAAACCGTTCCAAAATCACTTTTTTCTCAAGGCAGTTCATCAGAGAGAAAATCGACGCAGGCGATATCAGAAAAAGATTCCGGCGGCTCGAAAACTTTCCGGCGATCCTTCTTTGTTTCTTCGGTTCTCAGGTATGCGGAAACTTATTTCTCTGTTTTCATTCTTATTAAGTCGCGACCCAGTTCCCTGATAGGGTTCCCTCTCCGAGAAATCGTTTAGGCTTTTCAATTTCCGGCGGCGGCTCCAATCTAAGCTCCGTCGATAGGGTCTTTTTTGGGAGATATAGAACTCTTTTAGGTTAAGATTTCCCAGCCTTTTCTCCTTCTACTATAATCGGGAATGAGTAACGATCGATCTCCCCCCTCTCAGTCCTTGGGACCGTCATGCGATATTGGGGCTTCTGGTTCGGCCTCTACTTCGGGGAGACCGGGGGCCAATTCCGAATCACCACCTCCTGTGAAATGGACGGTATCTAAAGTTCCCTTCACCGAGGAGGAAAAAAGTGATATGCTGGGTGGACAGGTAGACAAGGATTATCGTCGCCTGTGTGATATCCTCGCCAGTTCAAGGGGTCCCCCTTCTTCCTTTAATTATTCCCGATACTCTGCTGAGAGGCCTTATGTATTCGTTCCGCGGAGGCGATTCCACCTCGTCAAGGAACGCCGCAACACGCCTTTCGATGGGAGCTGGCGGAAAAGCACGGTGAACGAGGAGGAGCTGCAGACGATGAGGGAGAGATGGCAGGTCCCGAATGACGTTCATTTGTACGCTCCTCAGGTGGATGAATTTGCTGATTCTCCTCCTCCGGGCATGCTGGCCGTAAATTATTCAATGATGGAGAGCGGGCTCCGTTTTCCCTTGCATTCCTCGGTAGCGCACTTCTTACACTTGCAGGAGATAGCTCCTATGCAGATAACCCCGAATGGCTGGGTGATGATATATGTTTATTTTATTATGTTTGGGTTCTACGGGTTGTACCGGGGATCGACGGGTTTCGAGCTTATCTACCTCCTTTACATGAGCGCCACCAGCGGGGGGGATTACTATTTGAAGCAGCGGCATCCGGTCATCAAAGAGTTGCCGAGCAAACAACCAGAATGGTCCGAGAAATGGTTTTTCGTAGCGGGGGAGTGGAACTCGAAGGACTTCCATATCGACGGGGAGTACCGGCTGACAGAACATCGTTAGTCTCCTCGGCCTTTACCCAGACTTTTTTCTTTAAACTTTTTAACGGGGTTCAGCCTACTTTGTGTTTCCTGACCTTGTCTATCCTTTTAGGCTTTAAAGCTCCAGCCGAGGACGGGTTAGGATGGGATTTCTTGACGATCTGGGAGAGGATAAAATCTCTCCCCGGAGACGAGTGTAAATATAAGCTTTGGCTGACTGATGCCAAGCGAATCCGGGCTCGCTTTTTTACGATTCCTCGTGACGTAGAAAACGTTTATCCGCGTGAGTTCCCCGATGACTGTGCCACTTGTTGAGAGCTTATGTTATTTTCTGACCCCTAATTTTTACTTTGTTTTCAGCTCATCGCTATCCCAGGATCATGCGTCCCCTCAAAAGTTCCGAGATTGACAGCCCCCAAATATAGAGAATTTTCCTTTTTCAGCTCAAGATAACTTTCCTTTTTTATACAATCCGGTTCAGCTCAATCCTCAAAAAAGAAATCCTTCTTACGTTTTCGGACGATTTTAAACCATCCTGCTCGGTTTTTTATCACCGTTAACAGCTATTAATCACGAAACTTCGCAGGAGAATGATCTCAACAAAAGTTTGGAAGCTCATTTTCTTAATTCATCGTTTCAATTAGTAAATTCAACTCTTACTTGGTATCAATGGTTTTAAAATATTTTTTATCATATTTACATGCCTAGCTACTGTTTTGACAGACTTGTTATTAGTTGGGAAGATTCCAAAAATTCTATATTGAGAAGGCTAGAGTCAAGAACTACTCCTATTACTGTAAGTTCAAAGAATTCTGGTATTAATGTTTCCCTTTGCTAGATTTGTTTTTATGTTGATCATTTGGTAGCGTGTTATTTTTGTTGGGATTCATAATAGTATATAGTTATGTTTTACTTTGATTTAAGGGATTGTTTAACTCTATAGAAGTTTGATATGTTCTGTATAAAGTTCCAGTAACCCATTCGAGTAACCCAATTCCAGTACTCCATTCGAGTAACTTATTTCAGTAACCCTTTCGAGTAATTTTTTTTAAAGTACTCTGCAGATTCAGGCATAATTCTACATTAAGCGATAGACCTGTTCTTGATTACTCGATGGTTACTCGATCGCGTCAGACGATCGAGTAACCTCTGGGCAGAATGAAAAAAGATTTTTTTTTAATATTTAAAATCCAATGCTGCAACCTGCTTATTATTCGAACACCATTCCAAAACAGAAATACCAACAATACTAAACACTCTAATCCAAAACAAATACCAACAATACTAAACAAGTCTAATCCAAAACAAATACTAAACAAGGATGTACTTAAGCTCGTACATCTTCATTCGTGTATCCTTACTGAGCTAACCAATAAATCTACCTAACAATATAAGCTCTGTACTTAACGATGTAAGCAATGTCAATAGTCTTGTTCTCATGAGTCAACTTGTCGTTGAATAAGCGATCCAGGTACATGCAACAAATCGGCTCACACGAGTTCCCGTCGTCTTGCAATATTTGTCGATCCGTGGGCATCAACTTAACCTTGAAAGAACACTTCTTACGCTCCCTGAAACATAAAACATTGAAATGAATGAAACACTTCTCACGTCAATATCATATAAGAAAAAAATACTAAACTACACAATGAAATGAATGAATCATACATGTACGAGTGTTGTTCCCACCAGGCTGCGCTTTTCAACAATCGAGACAACAAATCTGTCAGGGGCTTCAGCTGTTTAGCTCTGACACTGGGCTTCGGGAGAGTATGAAACAATGAATCATACACTTCGACATTCCAGGTGTCGAAAACAATGACCACCACGATCCAGTGAATGTTCTCAATGCTGCAAATCATGGCCACCTTACATACAAACAATGAAAATATAAGAAATCAAAGCAACCAAAGTTTATTCAAATTTAGTTAACATACCTGATGGATATTGTACCAACAATGATCACCACCACCCGAACCCGATACAATTTTTCTCATATGCACAGGTGGTTTCCAATTCTTGTATCTCTGCTCGAAGTCAGGTGAGGTCCCTGTATGCTTCAGTTTCCCGTATTCGAGGCACAAATCATTCTTTGGAAAGGACATAAATATTGAATTTTATGTCAGTAAAAACATGATAAAAGTAAAATATAACAAACATAGATAAAAGACATTTACTTACAAAGAAGCTGGGACCGAAGATCTGGTGCGAATGTGCCTGCACGTAACGCTTCACCCCTTTCCTATTTCTGATTTTCTGTTTCATGAACGCAATATACAAGTCGAGTACCTGAATATTGACACGTTGTTAATATTTAAACATAAATTAATAAGGTTATAATTTAAAATATTACCTGAGAAGTGAACCAAACGGAGGGACTTTCCACATCGTCGAAGAACTTCTGATCAAGGATCAAATCATCACATCACTTCAGCTTAATGCAGGAATCGGGCCCCGACTGTCTATACACCTTGTACATCTTCATGCTTCTTTTACCACGATTGTAGCTAAACTCTCGGATGAAAGGGCTACGCAAGTACTTGGAAGGCTGAACAACACGAGGTCCGAAGCTGCTCTCCCCGTCATCCTGCTCGGGCACCTCATCCACGTCGCCCTCATCCTCGTCAGTGAAGCACAAGGGCACCTCATCCTCATCACCCTCCTCGTCATCAGCAGCTGGCTCTAGGAAGATATCAAAGTTCCTCCCAGGATGGGTCTCAACATCGACCAAAACCGTTGGTGTCGGCGTGCTGGACGTCTCCAGATAAAAAGGAACAATCGACGGAGGCGTGCGGTAACTCGAGGGCTCAAATGGATAGGCCGGTGGCGGCATCTGGTAACCTTGGAATGGAAACACTGGACCCGGCATCTGGTAACTCGTGAATGGAGAGTTAAATGGAAATACCGGAGGCACCTAGGGCTGGGGGCTGCATGCAATAACGCATCCATGCATCATCATCTCCAAACGAATATTGCGGGGGTTCAGACATTGCCGACGTCGAGAATCGAGCTGGTGCTCTGCGCAAAGAAGTCTCATGAATTTCCTCGAAGTGGTAGGAATGACGAGGAGGTGTGAACTCCGAGGGAGCGAGGAAGGCTCATCGTACACTGGCCTCGAAGGATAAGGTCGTGGCTGAGAGTGTCGCCTCATACCGAAGAAGGCCTTAATTTTAGAGAACAAGATCTCCGTGACGCTCTCCGTGACATGCCTCACAATGTGGGTTGTGAATCCCTTCTCGGACGTGTCGAACAAGATCCTCTCGAAGTCACTCCGACGATAAATAGGTAGATCATCGTCCACTCTCTCAGAAGCATGTCCAGCTCGAGACTCAAGAGGAGAAGCATCTCGAGCAGGAGGAGTAGCATGTCGAGCAGGAGGAGTAGAATGTCGAGGAGGCAAAGAATCATGTCGAGCTCTCCGAGATTTACGTCTCTCGGTTGAAGAGCTGGGCGTGATATCGTCACGCATGCGGACACCTGCCGCCTTCTTGAATGTCCTGGCCACGCTTTCAGCCACGCGGTCCACAAGCTTCTTATCTATCTGCTTCTTCGGTGCTGGTGCTCGTGTCGGCGCCGCTGCGTTGGCTAAACGGACGGGAGACTGGTACGGGACAGCATACAGCTCACCGGCCCCTGTCAAAGTCCTGTAATACAACATCTCCTCCTCCTCCGGTGTCGCTGTGAGGGTCTCGTGCACTACAAGCTAAAAGAAAACAATAACAAAAAAATATTTATTAGATATTCGATAAAATTATTAATTCAAAATTATTAACGAAATAGATTGACGGTTACCTGCTCATCCTCAAAGTAATCCGTGAAATCGAAGTTAGTCTTCCTCGGCACCAATGCAAAAACCGGGGCCTTTGCGTCTCTCGGCTCCGAGTACCGCACAGTCTCCCTAAATCAGGAAAGGCCTCGAAGGTCCAACACTGGAAGGCCCAAACTGGACCGTAAAAGTGATAAGCCTTTTTCTCCACCTGATCAGCTGCCATCCCAGCAGTCCTGATGTAGTGCGACAAGTTCTGGAACGTATAAGAACCCCAAGGAAACCACTCACAACCATCGTTATCCTCCACCAGTGTCCAAACCCAATTCTCGACATCTAATTTCTCTCGACCAATAAAAATGAAGTAGAGAATCAAGATGTTGGCAACTTTGAAATAATCATACAGTTCGTCGCTCATCCGCAAATCCTTAAACGAATTGAGTAATGCTTCTATTTTCATCACTCTGCCACGGAATAACCTACGATGGATGCCTATCTTGGGAGCGACATGACCTTTGTCTGAAGGATTGAACTTACTTTCCCCAAAGTTCAGGCCGGTGATCAGGGCATATTCTTGTGCTAGGAACTTCACAATACGTTCCCCGACAGCAAACCAATGCTCCATCTCCAGTATTCTTGTCTTACTGACGATCTCTCTCGACAGCAGCTTGTGCAACGGCTTGTTCGATCGGTCTACACTGGGAATTGGTAAGAACTGACTGAAAATACACGTTTCTTTGTACTCCTCGAGGCCATTGTTCCCACCCACCGCTATCATAGTTTCTTCTACGTTTTTTAATACGCCGCGTCGATCGCCGCAATTTATCGCTCTGGCCTCGTCAATGAAATCCGATCTCTCCCATTGAAAACCAATCTGCACAAACGGAGAAGAAGACATTATAAATTAACATGATAAAAAAAATCTCTGTTACTCGATCGTGTTGCACGATCGAGTACAGACAATCGACCAACCCATTCGATTAACCCCATCGAGTAATCAAGAGCTGACTACTCGAAGAGGTTAATCGAAGGGGTTAGTCGAATGGCACTAATCGACTACCATCGAGCAGTCCGTTCGAGCAGTCAAGAACAGTTTTCAGAAATCGGATTTTAATTCAATTCAACTGAAAATTACAGTTCTAAATCACGTATAACACAAGAAAGAACTCAAACAAGCATTTAAATCACCATAACATCCATTACATTGCTCGAATTTTCGAAAAAAAATTCGAAAAAAAAGGTTTCTGATTCGGGAATTACCGGAGGTTGGAGCCGCGGTTCCTCGGGTTGGTGCTCCTCCTCCTCTTCCTAATGTTCGGACTGCGACGGCGTCGCCGACGAGGACATTGCTCTGCTCCGGTAGAATCAAAATCGAAAAAAAAAAACAAAAGGGCGGCGGTGTGAACGGGAGAGAGAGAGAAGAAAAGTGGGGACCAAAAATATTTTTATTCATTTTTGTCTTTTGTTTAATAAGTTTGAAGGGTATATTAGATTATTCAATTACACTTGGTTCAAAAAACTCACACTCTTATAAGGGAACACAAAAAACACACATTTATTAAGTGAAATTGTACCAAATAATTGATACTCAAAATTAAGTGAAAATTATTTTAAACATTTCAAAGTATTACTAAATGATTTTTAAAAAATATTTAAAATCATCCCTGGACTGGTCCCAAATCTTAGGCAGATTATAAAACAAGGAAATATATATGGAAATTAAGACAAAAACTTTTATTTTTCAAATAAGAGGACAACAACCAAAAGAGTAACATATATAAGAGGAAAAGAAAAATATTAGTGATTAAATTTTATTTATTTTTGTCATTTCGTTGCATATACTTTCAAGTAAGCCGAGGCGACTATTTTTCAAATCAAACTCGACATAGAAATTTTGCTGGAAATAATTGCCCAAAATTATTGCAGGGCCTTGTTCGCCTGAGAGAGCAGTCATCAGCAAGCAACCAACGGAATCTTCAACGTTCCGGAAGTAGTTCTTCTTTGGCAGATTCATGACCACACCTCCTTGAAAAAGTAAGCTTAATGTTGGTACATGATCCAACGACCAAACATTAAGACATAACTCTAAACCCGTATCTTTCTCGACCGTTGTGTTTCTACTGTTACTAATATTATTCTTCCCAATAATTTGACTCTCGAATTCTTTAGCGACCAAATCAAACACCGATTCCTCTATGACGGTGAGGCTGGTTCCAGAATCCACTACGGTTCCTCCGTTGCCGTGGACATCCGGAATTTGGTATTCGTCCGGCACTGTGATGCTCACATTCCCCACCGTGATATTCTGCAGCCTCACGTAATAATAGTCTGGACCTGAATTTGGATTGTCGATGAAAGGAGTGTAGTGCACGATTTCACCAATAGAGCCTCGTCCTCCTCCTCCCCCCTTTGTGATCAGTACTAAATCACTACTGATGGTTATGTTGTCGTCAAAATCGTGAGAGACCATGCAATAGGAGAAACTGTCGAGCTCCATCTGAGAAGGCAACGATTCACTGCCACGCCCGAACCCGGCAATGCCCGACGGAGCTCCATACGCATAATCGGAGCATCCGACAGCGAAATTATCCAAACGTGTTTCATCGCCATCGGGGAAAGTTAGAATTTCCGACAGCAAGGACCCCATTGTTTCCCCCAACCCGTATGTGATATCATAACCACAATATAAATATTCTTGTTGGGAGGTGCATTTAGGATACTTACATTGTGTGGAATTGCAGGGGACGGTCTCGGAAGAAGATGAATTTTCCGGTATGAAAGGTCGTATCGTTCCCTTAAAATCGCAGTGCTCGCATTTGAAGTCGGATGTGCATGGGAACCATGTTAGGCTGCTGCCGGTGTCCATGATATAGGACAAGGTCTGCAGCGGCGTGCCGAAGCTGAGGCTTAAGGAGTAGCCACCATAGCTTCGGGGGAAGATTAATGGGATATTATCATCGTATTGTTGGAACGATTGGGCTCGGGCGGAAGAAGCTCTCACAAGGCGTTGAAGCTCCTCCCGTTTGGAAGAGGAGTGTTTGTGCCGAGAGAGGGATAGAGTGATGGATTTCGAATCCACCACAACTGAAATAAACAAAAACTGAAACACATAATACACAATGATGATGAGATTAACCATTTGAGAATCCATTAGTTTTTGTGATCTATGAGATATGAATATGATAGTGTATGATATTGTGAAAACAAGAATCAGGAATTCTAATATAATTAGTCACTCAATATATTAATTAATTTATCAACTCTATAATTATAATATAACATAGGAATAATAATATTGTAATTTAATCACGCGTAATTAAATTAAAAGAGTTTATTCATTAGGTACCTTACCAATGTTTCAACACGGTAGATGTAATAACTGACTTACAAATTTAAAAGTTGATAAATACTAGAATCACTCCCCGATCCATGAGTAATTTTTCTGGAAATTAATTGTATAAAATAATTTGAATTATTAATTTGTATTTTGTAATTTTTTTAAAATTAATCAGATGAAATAATTTAAATAATAAATTTATATTTAGAAAATAGTTTAATAATTTATTTTAATTTTAATTTTCCTTTTTATTAATTAATTAATACCTACTATTAATTATTTACTATTATCAAATATAAATAAATATAAATTAACTAATTATGAAATATTTTAGAATTATCGAAAATAATTTTTTCTTAAATTCAAAATTTATAAATATTTTTATTATTTTTATTTATAATTTATAGTGTGAACTCAATAATATTAAAACTCTCCTATTAGTCGACGTGGCATTGAGAGATTTAGAAATTATATATTTATAGATAGATAGATTGATTCGCTAGAAATTTTTAGAGAGAAATATTGTGACCGAAAGACTTCGCTAGAAAGGTCCGGTTCTATCTTCTGTTTTAGATTTCGTAGGACGCTTCGCTAGAATAGTTCTTCGTAGTCTTAGTTTTTGGTCGTGTGACCTTTTTAGAAGATTTGTTAGAATTTTGTAAATGTTTTTATAAAGTGATTGTGCCCACAACAAAGTTTAATACAAAGATACTTTATAAAATTTTCAAAATTGTGTTAAGTATTCGTACTCTACCAAACTCATCCGAATTGTTTGTAAAACTAAGTACAATTTACACAATTTCAAAAATAATTGAAATATAATTGGTGGGTGAACATGAATCCATCAAACCAATTCGCATGCCCTAATTAAATTAATCCATTAGGTACATTACCAACTAAAGCATCGCTGGGGTTATGTTCAACTAAAGCTGCGCCCACCCTTTTCAATTCTGATTCAGTCATAAACACTAAAGTGAATTTTAATGACGACTTTTACAAGTTTAGAAATAACGTATGCGAATACGATTTATAGTATTTCTTAGAAATTAATGAGGTAAGTGATTACGATTTATTAATTCAACACTTTCAATGTGTATGACAAATTGAAATTTGGAATAAAAAGCTACTACTATGTATGACTTCTTGGAATGGAATGTTAACATGTGTCACATGTAAGCCGAGCGTGATAGTTATGTTCACGCTGGCTGCCGGCTGGTGTCAATATTTTATACTAATAAATAATTTTTATTATTATTTCATTGCCTAGCTATAAGTATAATATACATATATGAAAATCGTTATAGACTATAGTTATTGACCCCATGTCTTCTCGGTTTTTTACACATTTACCAACTTTTGTAGATGAAATTAAAAATATTGAATATAATGTTTTGTTTTTTAAGTTTATTTGGTCCATTCATTTAAAATTCATTTGATATTTTACTAAACTGCCCTTCATCTAATTTAACCAACAATTAAAAAAAATTGTAAAAATGAAATAAAATTACATAATAAAAAAATAACTATCTATCTTTTATTTTTCTGTTACAAACCGCTTAATCCAACAGCTCGAACCATTCAACCGCTTCATCCAACAACAATAATTATCTATCTTTTATTTTTCTGTTAGAAACCGCTTCATCCAACAGCTCGAATTCATCCAACAACAATAATTATCTATCTTTCATTTTTCTGTTAGAACCCGCTTCATCCAACAGCTCGAACCATCCAACCGCTTCATCCAACAACAATAATTATCTATCTTTCATTTTTCTGTTAGAAACCGCTTCATCCAACAGCTCGAACCATCCAACAGCTCGAACTGGTAGAGAAGTTGGACTTCTTTACATTTATATTAATGGGTCGAACATATTCTCCAATACTCATCCTCACTTGTGGGCCGATTTCAACCTCTTTGGGGAAGCCCAACAAGTGGATAATTAATTCGGGTGGAGTTGCCACTGGAGGGAGTCGAACCCAGGACCTCGGGTTATCGCAAGGCTCTATAGCCATGTTAGATGTCACATCATCTAATAGCTCGAACTTGTAGAGAAGTTGAACTTTTTTACGTTTATATTAATGGGTCGAATATATTCTTTAATATTTTCATCATCTTCAATTGAACATATAATTTTCATTTGCAAGAACAACGAACATAAAAAAGATCATAAATAAATGAAAATCAAAATACATAATATACAATTAATCAAACATTTTTTTCTATAAACATCATCATTTTAAAATGTTGGAGTTTTTGCCACGAAAGCAAGCGAGGGATTTTTTGACTTAGGTGTCGGCCGACCCTTCATGTTGTCGGACGACAGTACAACCCGAATGAGGACTTTCTGCGAATCACGCGCCTCAGCCCTCTCTCCACGCTTCTACGATGAGCCTCGGACACTTGTGCTGGAAATCGATATCCCGGGGTATCAAAAATTGCGGAACCGATAACCTCGACCGAAATCCTCGATCGCCGGAGAACCAACCGCGAACCGCCGCGTGAGCCGGGGCCCGACCGAACACCCAGCGAGGTCCGAGGACCGCGTTTGCCCAGCCGAGCCCCCACGAGGGGCTCGCGATCATCTCGCGGATGATCGCTGGGATCGCTACGAGCGATCCCCGGGCTGCTCGCAGCAGCCCCGCAGCGAGTCGCTGACTCGCTGCCCCAGCGCACGGGATCACCCCGTGCGAGCCGCTACGGGCGAACCCGTAGCTTGCACGGGGTCGCTGCGAGTCGCCCCGCAGCTGACCCGCGATCGATCCGAGGATCGATCGCATCCCTCGGCTCCAGCCGAGGGTTCCACGTAGTCGCGCCGGCGGCGATGAGGGCGGAGAGATCCGCCGCGGCACCAGCCCGCGGCATCCCCGGCGATCGACCGAAGTCGATCGCATGCCCCGGCGTCCAGCCGGGGCTCCTCTCGTCGCGCGCATGCGGCGGTCGAACCCTAGGGTTCGGCCGCCCCTCTCGATCCTCGCCGGGGATCTCGAATCCCCGTCCCCGAGGTTTGTCGTTTTTCCCGGATCGTGCGTTCATGTATATGTCACAATTAATTCATACATAAATCATAAAAGGGGGTTTTATGATTTTTACCTTCGATTCGTTGTGCGGAGAAACGAAATCAAATTGAAGACCCTTGGATCTTCCCACGTATTCCTTGCACTAGCTTGAACGTCGGGTGGGCGACGATCCTCCAAGCTTATGGATCTCCTTCACGAACTCTCTAGATTAATCAAGTATGATTATCTTGTCTTGTAGGTTATTGAATTGTGAAGGCCATGTAGTGCTTTTATAGGCTACGTAGGGGATCTAAAGGAGGTGGAATATTGGGCTTCCAATATTAATGATTAAATTGAGCCTAGCCCAAATCTATTAATCCCATTAATATTAATTAATTTATTTTCCACTATATAAATTAATTGCACTCCCAATATTAAACCATATTATATCAAATAATATTTCTCCGGTAGTATTATTTATTCCGTATATTTAAGATTTAAATATCCATGAATAAAATTAATTTATTGCTAATTAATTTATTCATCTCTTATATCCGAGAATAGTATCATTCAACCTTAATTATTGTGCGGAACGAATCCACTCATGAGGTTTACACAATAATTCCTTATGAGCTCATCTCGGGGATATTATCAACCCTTACGGGATACACTTTCCCGTCAAGTATTCACGGCATGCCATATATAAAATATAGCGACCCAATTTTACCGGTAATTAACCCAATAATTAAATCGGTTAATTCCTTTGGAAAATCAAAGTCACTTATATTAAATATATACACCCACAATAGTATCGGGGATTAAGAATAAAATACTCTGAGACTTAAATCAATTATCAACGGCAATCCTAATTGATAAATCTCAAGCGATCCGCCCAATACACCAAGTGTACAAGTGTGATAAAATAATTAATACAAATTATTTTCTCTCTCACACAACGACTATACCGATGGATTGGTCCGTGTCCATCTAGGTCGTGAGCAACCGTTCGATTAAATACGAGTAACCGATAGTATGATCTTCTGTGTGACGTCGCACACCATACTAACTACAACGTATAGAATCCAGGACTATATTTTGCATATATTTAATTAACAATAATTAAATGCAAACAATTTTTTATTAATTAAATAGATTAAATGCTATGACTGGGAGTTTACCGATACTTAAATCTAGACATTAAGTACACAACTCCAACATTCTCCCACTTGTACTAAGGTCTAGTCATTTCCCCCAAACTCCCGACTCCCATACTCATCACGTGCTTAAATTGTACTTCCGAGAAGTACTATGTGAATGAGCAATCTAGGTTGCCGCTCTGAAGTTATCTTGGTGACCACTGCGTCGTCTCCCTAGACGATGACTCGAATCAGGTGGTACTTGCTCTATGTGTTATCATCACCTTTTGAACTTATGACTTCTTCCAGTTTACCATGCACCGCTATATATATAGCCTTTGATGAACCAAGAATCATATCCAAGTTCAGAGGTCATTCCGGAACCTAACCAAAACTTCCGCTGCCTCTGAGGCTGCTATTCGGTTTATGATAGAGTCCGAGAAGCATCATGCTTGTCACTCTTTCATATTAAAATTCCACCTCTTTCAAAAGTGAACACATAGCCTGATATCGACTTACACTGGTCCTTCTCTGATTTGGATTTTGAGAAAATGTAATTCTTTAAGAAGTATTCGTGTTGTAATCCAGTACTCCGAAAGTACTTCTACAGCATCCGAATATCTCTTGACAGGATTACTTTGATATCCTCCCACTATACTAGCTGCATAGTTGATATCAGGTTCTTGTTTTTCAACATTGCATCCATCAAGCTTTCCATACACCAGGGTATAGGAAACCGCTTTATCTATCCCCTTTTATGTGCTCAAGACACATAACCTTAGATAGATGTATTCTACTCTCGAAAGGCAATATAACCTTTCTCAGAATTATGCATGTTTAAAACAACCCATAATCGTACAAGATTTCTAGGAGAAGTATAATGTTCTTATCTAGAGATCGAAAGATTCCAAGAACATGATTTAACTTCCTCTTAATCTCATATCTCGATTTATTTAGACAACCATTATTTTATGTCTGACAACACTTTTTCATTGTTGCCAATGACAAAATGTTATCTACATAAAACTCCGAGAAACACCACCTTGTTTCCATTACGTTTCCAATACTCCCTTTACTCTAAATGATCTTGCCTCTTAACAATAATACTTATTGCTTTCTAAGCAGGCACATTTAGATTAGCACCGCCCTCATGCAGAGCTAGGGATTGATTTCATCTTTACTAGATCCAGAGTTCAAAACTCCTCCAGTCTTATGAAAATCTTTGGTCGCTAAACAACCTCCCACTGCAATGGCGTTCCGGTGTATAACAGTAACAACATTTAGGTGCAGTTTTGTGGTGTACTACTACTCGGTTAGGCTGGTTCTCAGTCTTTTGTCCTTTTCCTCATTTCAAAGTACCTTTGTCAGTTAGGGCATTGTAGTTTATCTAATAGTCTTGCTCTAAGAACCGGGCGAGGACACCCTTCTGGTTCATAGTACTATTGAACATACAATCACTTGTTCTTCTAAGATATCCTACAATCACATTAAATGTGCCGTCTCCAGGAGTATTCATAGAACGTAGGTAGTTCCGAATGAACTTGTCCTTTTTACTATTAGAATTCCATTTCTCATTTCTGACACATCATATCTACACGTGAGTGCATGGTGTAGTCCTTTGAGACTTAATCTCAATCTTTTGATTTATGCCATGTGTTATTTAGATAGGTGGTAGCCTCCGCGATCAAACCGCAGGCTTCCAATGGATATACTTTGAAGGTTCCCCATAATAGCTTTGTGTCCATTGACTAAGCAAAACACTTTGCTTTTATGGCACATCAAGTATTCTAATCCATCTTTGAGTATTCTTTGAAAGAACTACTCACACCTTTCTAATTACACATATCTCCGCATCAATCATAAACCATTTTCAATACTTGTCCGAATTTTATCATTTATCCAGAAAGGTTTGCTTAGTTGTACTATCTTCCAAATTTGACTCTTAGGTCGGAAGGTCCATTCCTTCAACTATAATTGATCAAATCAATTTCGACCTTTTGAATCTTATTTGAATAAGTACTACTAAGTTCTAGAATTCACAAGTATAATGATTAACAAAGAAACATATCTAATAAGTAAAACAAGTTATATAACGGTTTGTAGCATCGTGGTAGACTAAGGATTCATCATTCATATATTGCTATCTAATGTACCAGAATAGATAACACCATTATTTCTTATCTAAATCACCAAATGATTAAAGAAATAAATATCCATTCATTAATAGAAAAACCAGAACAAAAGTTCTTTTCAAAATAAAGGGGTACATAAAGCAATAATCTTGAAATGAAATCCTATAACTACTAAAAGCAGATAAATGTCTTCCACTGCAACCGCTGCTACCCCAACAGCTTCGCCCATGTAGACTCGAACTCTTCTTCTCTAAGTCGCCGGGTTTTCTGGAACCCCTGCATTCAAAAAAATGCACATACCGTCAGTGGTTCCATATCTACACACCAGAACTCTGGTAGATAACACCGCTGACTATGTTTTTACGACTAAAGAAAAATTCGTACCTCTGAGAGGACATTCAGACTTCCAGTGTCCAGACTTGTTGCATCGGAAGCACTTGCCCCTTGGCTTGTTAGCCCCCACTCGTGGTCCATTCCTCTTGGAACCACTGGGTTTCCAGGCTTGCTTCCTTTTCTTGCCCCTACCTCCAATAGCTTTCAAGCTTTTGGACTTGGTAGCTACAAGCGCCTGAGACTTGCCCTTCTTGTAGATCCCCTCTGTCGCCTTTAGTTCAGTCAGGAGTTGCGCAAGAGTATAAGATAGTTTACCCATATTATAACTCATACGAAACTGCTCAAAACTAGGGGTCAGAGACTGGAGTATGATGTCGACTTGCGTCTCACCATCAATCTGAGCTCCTAGGACCTCCAATTCATTCAACAGACTCATCATCTTAAGGACGTGCTCCTCAACGGGCGTCCCTTCAGACTGAGTAGTTGTCATGAGGACTCTCATGGCCTCTTGTCTAGCCGCACGGTCTTGATGCCCAAACATGTCCTTGAGGTTGAACAACATATCCTCGGCGGTGTCCATAGACTCATGTTGGGTTTGGAGTACATTTGACATAGAAGCCAAAATATAGCACCTAGCCATTTCATCAGCCTTTGTCCACCTCCTATATGCTGCTCTCTCCTCATCAGTTGAGGCAGCCGTGGGTTCAACTGGGCATGACTCATAGAGTACAAACTTGTACTCTTCAGCAGTCAGGACAATGTCCAAATTTCTCTTCCAATCAATGTAATTGGGACCAGTGAGTTTATTCTCCTTGAGTATCACAGAAAGTGGATTCATAGCTATTCTCTAAACCTATAAGCACATATAAACAAACAATCAATTTAATGTCCGATATTATCTCCCTTAAATAATATCATTAAATTACTAATTACATCTAAAATCCCATCAGGTAAGGCAAGCCACGATAGTGTGGACGTTTACCCACCCAAATGATTTCGTAATTAGATTTGCTTCGGTCGTACATCATCGATAGCGTTACTTCGATGGGAAGAATACTATGAAGCGTGCCTAAGTGTAAACCATTACTCAGTACCAAGAAGTTCGTTTGGGAGTCGCATATCATCGCAAGCCACGATAGTGTGGACGTTTACGTTGACACACAGATCCTTTACTCCCTTCTAAAACTGTCTACATCAATCGTTCCAAAATCCCATTCAGTATAGCAAGCCACGATAGTGTGGACGTTTACTACACCAAAAGACTTTTACAATTGACATCCTTTTACTCGATCCATTGAATTCTCGCAAACCAAGACGCGGAGAATCATAAGTGAAACTCGAAGTTTCTAACCAGTGATTCACCATGCGAACAACCCTGTCTCTCATAAATGAGGGAGTCGAGCAGACAATCGATCCACCTTCAAAAGGATGGTACGAAAGTCTCTAATTTGTGTCATCCACATGACCAAGTGGCTTTGGCTCCATTCCACTCCCCGGGGTGAGAATGAGTCGACTTGAAGTCAGCTTCAGAAAGACAAATTAGGCATTGTTTGATAAACTTGATCAACGTTTCTTTGTTAAAAGGAATTACAAGAATTCTCCTCCAATGACTCGTCTATACGAACTTCGAAAGTCCATAAGAGTCACCAAGAGAACAGTAATGGAGACCATGGGAATGTTTCCATCCCCTCTCCCACTTAGCTTTTTACAATAAAGGGATACGCTATCTAGTGCATAAAATAAACACATATAGCATGCATACAAGTAATAAAGCACATAGTATCACATAGTCAAAATAATGCTAGAAAACTTATTTTTCCCGACTATCATGGCTTTATTCCATCTTCATATGCATCTTCTAGTCTTCAGTCTTCGTTTTTTAATGCTCCATGTGACGAGAATATTAATCCCAATATTTAAATCTATTTATTTTTAATTAATCCAAAAGTTACTTAATTCGAAAATTAAGTCAATCGAATATATCAAAAATTAAATTAAATATTATTAATATTTTTTTATTTATTTTATTTTCCTTTTCTACTCCATTAAATCTCTAGAATAATCTATCCAACATCCACTTGGAATATTCTAGAAGATTTCCATAATAGAATAAGGAAATAAAATAATTTAGGACTCTTATACTTTCCAAATTTATTTTATTCTTAATCCATGAATATTCCCATGAGTAGGAATAATCAAATAGGAAAATAAATTTAATACTAAACTAATTCTTTTCCTATTCCATGAATATTCCATAAAAGAAATAATCAAATAGGAAGACCGAAATAAATTAGGAAAGTAAATTTCCGGACCGGGATAGCATGGGGTGGGAGTCCCCACGCCACCCTCGACCCACGCCTAGGAGGTGGCCGGCCACCATCGCCGGCGGCTCCTCCATGCACGGATCGATCGATCCTCATGGATCGACCATGGGGATGGTCGATCCGAGCCCTAGCCTCTCCTCGTCACTTCGTCTTCTCCGGCGGTCTTCGATTCGGCATCGATCCAACGTAAATAAATTACAATAATTTAAATTACAATTCCGGTATCGATTCTATACATGAAATCGACCCTATACATTTTCCGGAAGAACGAAGAACAATAATAACAAATCCTAAATTCGGTAAACCCCCGAATTTTTACTATTACAAGCATTCATCCACACAAAAAGAATCTCGACATGTCCGAGAGTTTAATAAACGAACAATCATGTTAATTAAACAACAATTAATTAAACCATGATAGCCGGAAATCCCTGCAAGGTAGAACAATAATAGAACATATACATGAACACGAAACCAAACTCTCTGATACCAGTTGCTGGAAATCGATATCCCAGGGTATCAAAAATTGCGGAATCGATAACCCCGACCGAAATCCTCGATCGCCGGAGAACCAACCGCGAACCGCCGCGTGAGCCGGGGCCCGACCGAACACCCAGCGAGGTCCGAGGACCGCGTGTGCCCAGCCGAGCCCCCACGAGGGGCTCGCGATCATCTCGCGGATGATCGCTGGGATCGCTACGAGCGATCCCCGGGCTGCTCGCAGCAGCCCCGCAGCGAGTCGCTGACTCGCTGCCCCAGCGCACGGGATCACCCCGTTCGAGCCGCTACGGGCGAACCCGTAGCTTGCACGGGGTCGCTGCGAGTCGCCCCGCAGCTGCCCGCGATCGATCCGAGGATCGATCGCATCCCTCGGCTCCAGCCGAGGGTTCCCCGTAGCCGCGCCGGCGGCGATGAGGGCGGAGGGATCCGCCGCGGCACCAGCCCGCGGCATCCCCGGCGATCGACCGAAGTCGATCGCATGCCCCGGCGTCCAGCCGGGGATCCTCTAGTCGCTCGCATGCGGCGGTCGAACCCTAGGGTTCGGCCGCCCCTCTCGATCCTCGCCGGGGATCTCGAATCCCCGTTCCCGAGGTTCGTCGTTTTTCCCGGATCGTGCGTTCATGTATATGTCACAATTAATTCATACATAAATCATAAAAGGGGGTTTTATGATTTTTACCTTCGATTCGTTGTGCGGAGAAACGAAATCAAATTGAAGACCCTTGGATCTTCCCACGTATTTCTTGCACTAGTTTGAACGTCGGGTGGGCGACGATCCTCCAAGCTTATGGATCTCCTTCACGAACTCTCTAGATTAATCAAGTATGATTATCTTGTCTTGTAGGTTATTGAATTGTGAAGGCCATGTAGTGCTTTTATAGGCTACGTAGGGGATCTAAAGGAGGTGGAATATTGGGCTTCCAATATTAATGATTAAATTGAGCCTAGCCCAAATCTATTAATCCCATTAATATTAATTAATTTATTTTCCACTATATAAATTAATTGCACTCCCAATATTAAACCATATTATATCAAATAATATTTCTCCGGTAGTATTATTTATTCCGTGTATTTAAAATTTAAATATCCATGAATAAAATTAATTTATTGCTAATTAATTTATTCATCTCTTATATCCGAGAATAGTACCATTCAACCTTAATTATTGTGCGGAATGAATCCACTCATGAGGTTTACACAATAATTCCTTATGAACTCATCTCGGGGATATTATCAACTCTTACGGGATACACTTTCCCGTCAAGTATTCACGGCATGCCATATATAAAATATAGCGACCCAATTTTACCGGTAATTAACCCAATAATTAAATCGGTTAATTCCTTTGGAAAATCAAAGTCACTTATATTAAATATACACACCCGCAATAGTATCGGGGATTAAGAATAAAATACTCTGAGACTTAAATCAATTATCAACGGCAATCCTAATTGATAAATCTCAAGCGATTCGCCCAATACACCAAGTGTACAAGTGTGATAAAATAATAAAGACAAATTATTTTCTCTCTCACACAACGACTATACCGATGGATTGGTCCGTGTCCATCTAGGTCGTGAGCAACCGTTCGATTAAATACGAGTAACCGATAGTATGATCTTCTGTGTGACGTCGCACACCATACTAACTACAACGTATAGAATCCAGGACTATATTTTGCATATATTTAATTAACAATAATTAAATGCAAACAATTGTTTATTAATTAAATAGATTAAATGTTATGACTGGGAGTTTACCGATACTTAAATCTAGACATTAAGTACACAACTCCAACAACTTGCAAATACACAAACAAACAGAACAAGTCAGATCTGTTCTAGCCCTAAAACCAGAGCAAACTCCCAATACACAACAGTCAACGGATCTCTGAGGAGAACCGGTATGTATAACAGGTATTGAGCTTGAATGGCCAGTTAGGGCACATGCAGCGGAGTATATATAAATATGTATATTTATATAAGAACAGAGATAGAGAGATAGAGAGATTTGAGCTATTAGGCTCAGGACTGAGGAACTGCAATCACAGCAGGAGTGGAGTCACCGGCACCACCAGAACAAGGGAGGAGCCGCCTGAGACCAACCACAACACCCAGAGCACAATCCACAGACACACTTCCTCACAACCCTCGGCTCACACAAGGATCTCACAGATCAACACCACAACAACACCACAAAAGGCGAAGAAGGTGAAGGGGACAGAAATCGCACACAGTGAAAGGTAGGGTTTACACACAGTAAGAATGGAGTGAAGTGAGTACAGATGAGAGAGTAACCAAGGATACAAAAAGAGAAGGCAACGGTTCAGATCAAGCCACACCATTACCATACATAGATCAAGGGCCAAGATAAGGTCAACTAGGTTAAGTAATGGGCTGGGCTGAACAAATGGGCCAACACAAGAGTTGGTATATGGGTTGCACTTCAATGGGTGTTGGGCTGGCTCCTTTAATGTAAAATTGGGCCAGCACCAAATGAATTGGGCCAACACAATTACAACATTCTCCACCTTGCTGACAACACAACAGTTTCCCCTACTCAAGCAATTCATAAAGACATTACATGCTGGTTAGAAGCTACACACATGCAAACACAGTCATCCCAGTTCATCATAGCCATAGCCCTGTACACCTAAGTGTATAGGGCAAGTTACACAATGTAATAAACAATACAGCGACTCCTCAGCCCTACCTGAGGCATTCAGAGAACACTAGTAAAGATAGTTTCAAATAGAAACTCATCTTACACAAAGTAAGAAGTAAATGGGGTAATAACCATGGGTCAGAACTCCAACAAAGAACACAGAGCACATAGCAGGCAAGAGCAACTAATCACAGGCATCAAAATGCAAGAATTTCAAACAAAAGAGAATTTTTTCCAAAGACAGTGATTTAGTTCCCATATCAGAGGGGTTATGATGAGTGGATATCTTTTCAAGTAGAATATAACAAGTTTCACAAGTTCTCTAATGAAATGGTACCTAACATCAATATGTTTAGTTCTATCATTAAAGAAAGGATTCTTACACAACTGTATACCAGATTGGGAATCAGAGAAAACAGACACACTATCACTTAGCATTTTAATCTCAAATAAAAGACCTTTTAACCAAATAGCTTCCTTGAAGGAATCAGTAATAGCAATATATTCAGATTCAGTAGTAGAAAGGGCAACAACATTTTGCAACTTAGATTTCCAACTAACACAACCACCACACACAGTGAAAACATAAGAGGTAGAAGACTTCCTAGAATCCTTATCATTGGCATAATTAGAATCCACATAACCACTCAAAATAACTCCAGCTTTTGATTTAGAAAATCTCAGGTCAAAGCTTCCAGTACCAGACAAGTACATGAGCAACCATTTCATTGCTTCCCAATGAGGCTGTCCACGGTTTGCCATGTACCTACTCAAACAACTAACACTATAAGCTATATCAGGTCTAGTAGACACCATCAAGTTGTTTAGTTAAAATGTGTGATGTCTCGTTTTATGAACCCGTGTGTCGTTCTCGAGAGGAGCAATACTATCGGCCTTGTGTGTCGTCTCAAGAGAATTTATCTTGCTCAAGGGAAGAGAATAAAATAACTAAAATAAACAAACAAGGGGGGTTTTGTGAAAGGTGAAAGTTTTGAGAACTTAAGTAAAATGTAGTATGCAAAGACTAATAAATACTAAACTATTTAAAATGCAAATGATCAAGTATGTGGAACGTTAGGGAATGAGATCGTAGTAATTGGAATGGGTTCAATGTAATTCATGAATAACAATGCTAAGTGGAACTACACTAACTCGTGATCAACTTCGACCATACTCAACCGAGATTCAAGTCTAAATATCAAAACGAGGTTATATAAGATCACTTCACACATATAAACTCTCATAATCGGAAATCGAATATTGTTTACATCAATGTGTTCCTTGAAGCAATCTAAACAACCTTCTTCAAATGCTTGAATACAAAATCACAATGGATGATGGAGATAAAATTGAAACTAAAACTAGATCTAAGAATATGAAAATATTTTAGAGAGAGAAAATGGGGGAAAGGTGGGTGTTGGTGAAGATGGAATGGATAAGATGCTTTTAGTGCCCACAAAATCCTTATATAGTGCTCTCTATCTTGACCTTGAATAGACGAAAATGCCCCTCCAAAAGAGCTCCAAAAGGCTGGTCAAACTTGGGTCAACGCCATGTGGCGCAAATGCGCCACGCTCCCAGCCACTTGACGCAAATGCGCCACGCTCTCAGCAGTTTGGCGCAAATGCGCCAGGATGGCGCAAACGCGCCAAAATTCTGGTTTTTGCTGCTTCCGTCTGTGCGCTATATCTTTGTCTTGGACTGTGATTTCGACAAACCCACCGTTCATATTGTAGCTCTAGAAGTCTTCTACAGTCCTGGAAAATTTGGAGACGATCCAACGGTGGAATTGGTCGGGATGAGGATTCTCCCAACGATGCGAAAGGCTGGACACCGGTATGAGTCGATTCGAACATATCCTTCTCGTTTTTACTCAATTCTCGTCCAAATCCTACAAAACCACAACCATAACAAAACATACACAAACTCACATGAATAGGATGAATATAAGCACAAAAACATCACAAAAAGGGCACACAAAACAATAGAAAAGTCGCACAAAAACGTGCGAAACAACTCCCCCACACTTAAACTTTTGCTTGTCCTCAAGCAAATCCAACACTAACCGAAACACAAAAACAATGGATGACATCATGAATACACTCTTGTGCATACAAGAATGAGATTTTGGTGTATAGAAATGAATAAGTAAAAGAACAAACACGAACTCCATGAACATGCAACACTTAGGATCATACAAATGCAAATGAGTGTCGGGCCAAACCACATTCCCTCACTAAGGTTCACTCTTTTTTTTTTTCACTCGAAGCATGGTATTCACTCAAAATTATATGCAAGTGAAAGATTATAAGCAATGAAGAACTTGCATATGCCAAGAAATAAACGAATAAAATGAATGTATGGAAATGAAAACCTCAAGTAACAACAATGAGCATCATAGAACAATAACCATAAGCTTACTCAAGTGATAGACTCCACAAATCAAATTTAACCATCTTAAGAATCATGGAAGGTCGTTCAAAGGGTGTAATGGGGCTAGGCTCAAGGTATTCGGGATTTTTTTGGGATAAGTGGACTTAAAATACGGCATTTCATTGCCCTTCCTTATCACTCCTTGCCCCGGGTCGGATTTTTACATGTTGAACCCTTTCTTCATTCTTAGAAACACAATCAACTCACTCAAACGACAAATACTTGACACCAAACAATGAATCATATACATTTTTGTGCTCTTTATTCTTCTTCTTTTTTTTTCATTTTTTTGTTTTTTTTTTTCATTTTTTTTTTTGGAGCACATTGACATTACATTACACATTGAAGCTATTAGCACCTCTTTTTTCTTCACATTCATCATTTCACAAGGATTACAACTCATATGATCTTCAAAACAAAATCCTCCAAGATAGAAAGAATTAAGGTGATGAATAAAATGGTTTAAATGTAGGCACAAAGGGGCTACTAGGGTGTCCCTCGACGGGCTCAAGGTCGAAAAATATTTGGCTAAGTGGTTAAATCCTAAACGATCCTTCCAATCATATTCGAAATCAAGTAGGTTATGACATAAAGCTTTGAAAATCAACTTGAGCAAGTTCTAGTTTTCTCTAGTCCATAGTGACACACACGTTGTTGAAACAAAGAAACATGAGGTTCATGCTAGCACAACGAGTCTATCAAAAAGAATATCGCTCAAGAAGAAAGCTTAAACGGCTCAAAATCTCGCAAGGTACAATGGTTAGTGGATTAGCCACAACAAACATGAGAATCATATTTCACCCAATGCTCATGAGCACGAAACAAGGATCATTCACAAAAAATTTCACCAAAACTCAAGCAATAGAGGTAAAACATTTAGGCATCCAATGAACAACTCAAGACACAACCATAAAACCCGAAACACAAAAACACAAGGTGAATTCCAATAAACCTCCCCCACACTTAAAATACAAGCATGTCCTCATGCGAAAAATAAAGGGAAAAGAGACGAAGAGGATAACGAAACTTCCCTAGAATGGAGAGAACCGGACATGGCAAGTCGAAGACTAATCAACGGGGCGACAATGGACATCCAACCTCAAACGAAAAACATCAATCCTTCATGGTTTGTGGTCGTGGAATGGTAGACTTAGTCGAGAAGAGACAATCATCGCATCGAGGGCTTGGGCATCGGGCATGGGGATCCACGTACTCTCTCCTACAAAAAGAAAACAAAAACATAAAAGAAACCTTGGGTTGCCTCCCAAGAAGCGCTTATTTTACGTCATTAGCTTGACGTCCGTGGGCTCGCCCCCACGAGGCACTCGTTTCACGTCCCGAGCAAACACCATCCACGATCTACCACCTCGACACTAAAAATATAGAACTCCACCTTCTCAAGAAAATCATCTCGGCCAAGGGCGCTCGGTTCTCAAGAGAAGGTCCATCGAGAGCACGCAAAGTGAGATAACGAACAATAAGCTTTGATAAGGACGTCTCCCCCACACTTGCGTCAAAAGGTAGATAGTAAATATCTTCCAACTCGGCCGCTAAAAAGATCGAGCTATACTTCCGGAGATAGAGCGTTTCGGCCAAAGGGACTCGATCCTCCAAATATGAATGAGTGAATGATCGATCTACGGAACACAATAAGTCCATTAAGCCGTTTCTACTCCTCTCCTCCACCCGAATCTCTAAAAATATCGAACTCAACTTTTGGAGAAACACCATCTCCTCCAAAGTCCATTCAACCTTGTTAGAATCGCAACCGAGATCATCTCTTTTATCATCATCAATACCCATCACGTCCTCAACACCTCGGGAAAGTCCAATATCAAATCCAAAATCAACCAATCCCGATATTTTCTTACCAAAGCTCCAACCGAATCTCATCTTGTCTACACCGGACTCAAGCGACCTAGGAGCTTGAGAAACCCAACTCACAATCGGCTTCTCACAAATTAAGTCAACGGAAGATAAGAGAGGAGGCTCGAACGAATGATCCAATGAGAGAGACATATCCTCAAACTCGTCTTCCCCATTACTCGTGTCATATAGAGGAGAACTCTCGGGCTTAACACCGGTATCAATCATCAATGGATCGTCTTCTTGGTCGGCTATAACATCATCATCCCCAAAAGGGGGCTTCTCTTCCTCGATGCACATGACGGGCTCCAACTCCCACTCGTCCACGACGGAGTGCTCCTCAATGTAGTGTAATAGACCTTCAACGAGCAAGTGATCAATCTCGACCTCGATAACATCCATCAATATGTCTATAGAAGGAGGAGGTGACATAGGAGACCGTGGTGGTGGCCGAAAGAAACGGGCGATAAATATGTCGAGGAGATTTTTCCAATTGCTCACGAATCTAAAAGGCAATGACATAACCCAATCTCGAGCTCCATCTCGCATGCAATATTTGAAGCACCATACTCTCAATTCATCCTTCTCAAAGCCGTCCAATGGAAGTGTCTCAACTTCAATAATAAAATCTTTAAGAAACAAAGTAGCGTCCTCATTAGGCAACCCGGAGAATGACGGTAGTCGAGCTAGATGATGCGGCAATAGCTTGTCGTCTTGGACCCTCGGAACACGACTTTTGCAAGAAGATTCGTAATTGTACCTTGATCGATTGGAATCCTCGATGTCACATCGTGGAGGTAACACATGGTGAAGTCGTGGCCTTGAGAAATCGGCAATCGTAGGTCGAGAAGGCTTCCTTGGTCTTTGAGTTTGGCAAGGTGGTGGTAACATCGAATCCCTCTCGGTGGTTGAGTAATCAAGATCTTGGTCGCGGTATCTATGATGCTTTCGGTGGCGTGGAGGTGAGTAATCCCGATCGTCATAATAAGAAACACCGGCATGCCGAGGTCGGCGATATAAATCATGAGCTTGGCGGCTAGAACAATGACGTGGAGAAAAGTCCCTCTCCGATGGAAAATCGGAATAATCATCGTCATAAGCTCGGTTACCGTTGCGTCTAGCCATGATGTCACCTCGGTCGTTGTACAAGAGATGGAAGGATGAACGTCTTCAACCTTGCATACACAACACTAAAGCACAAGATCACACGCACCGAGTGGAAAGCAAACGATAACACAAGCAAACGAAGAAAAACTAAACAAGAAATAAAAAGTGCAAGACAAACAATCAATCAACTAACACAAACGCCTAAATTGCTCCCCGGCAACGGCGCCAAAAATTGTTTAGTTAAAATGTGTGATGTCTCGTTTTATGAACCCGTGTGTCGTTCTCGAGAGGAGCAATACTATCGGCCTTGTGTGTCGTCTCAAGAGAATTTATCTTGCTCAAGGGAAGAGAATAAAATAACTAAAATAAACAAACAAGGGGGGTTTTGTGAAAGGTGAAAGTTTTGAGAACTTAAGTAAAATGTAGTATGCAAAGACTAATAAATACTAAACTATTTAAAATGCAAATGATCAAGTATGTGGAACGTTAGGGAATGAGATCGTAGTAATTGGAATGGGTTCAATGTAATTCATGAATAACAATGCTAAGTGGAACTACACTAACTCGTGATCAACTTCGACCATACTCAACCGAGATTCAAGTCTAAATATCAAAACGAGGTTATATAAGATCACTTCACACATATAAACTCTCATAATCGGAAATCACAATTAATCGAGTTAGGCCATACGATACCACGATTAGGCCGGCCATACGTAACCACGATTAGGCCGGGGATAATAGATTATGGTCTATAACGTATAAATCAAACAATAGAAGCATACCAAGAATGAGGGATTTGGTCCATCTCCTCAACAAGTCAAAATATCAATTATCCCCAAATTCATGTAATTACAAATCACCCAAACCTAATTACTCATCACCCAATCCCTAACATGCAATCTAACCAAACATATCAATCATATCAACACAAACATTCATCATCAAAATCATAAACAAGCAATGAAAAGGGAGATATTACCAAAGAGCTCCAAATCGAATATTGTTTACATCAATGTGTTCCTTGAAGCAATCTAAACAACCTTCTTCAAATGCTTGAATACAAAATCACAATGGATGATGGAGATAAAATTGAAACTAAAACTAGATCTAAGAATATGAAAATATTTTAGAGAGAGAAAATGGGGGAAAGGTGGGTGTTGGTGAAGATGGAATGGATAAGATGCTTTTAGTGCCCACAAAATCCTTATATAGTGCTCTCTATCTTGGCCTTGAATAGACGAAAATGCCCCTCCAAAAGAGCTCCAAAAGGCTGGTCAAACTTGGGTCAACGCCATGTGGCGCAAATGCGCCACGCTCCCAGCCACTTGACGCAAATGCGCCACGCTCCCAGCCGCTTGACGCAAATGCGCCACGCTCTCAGCAGTTTGGCGCAAATGCGCCAGGATGGCGCAAACGCGCCAAAATTCTGGTTTTTCCTGCTTCCGTCTGTGCGCTATATCTTTGTCTTGGACTGTGATTTCGACAAACCCACCGTTCATATTGTAGCTCTAGAAGTCTTCTACAGTCCTGGAAAATTTGGAGACGATCCAACGGTGGAATTGGTCGGGATGAGGATTCTCCCAACGATGCGAAAGGCTGGACACCGGTATGAGTCGATTCGAACATATCCTTCTCGTTTTTACTCAATTCTCGTCCAAATCCTACAAAACCACAACCATAACAAAACATACACAAACTCACATGAATAGGATGAATATAAGCACAAAAACATCACAAAAAGGGCACACAAAACAATAGAAAAGTCGCACAAAAACGTGCGAAACACAAGTACATCACAGACTCCACAGCACAAGCATAAGGCACATTAACTATAGAAGCAATTTCAGAATAAGTCTTTGGACATTAGTCCTTAGACAACACAAAGTGAGAAGCAAGGGGAACAAAAACAGATTTTCAACTTAGGATGGAGAACCTTTCTAGCAATTTATCCACATAGGCAGTTTGATTAAGGTGAATGTAACCTTCAGTTCTATTTCTCACAATATTCATACCTAGTATTTTCTTAGCATCTCCTAAGTCTTTCATTTCAAATTTAGTACTTAAACTCTTTTGAACATAATTCACAGAATCCAAATTAGGTGAAAGGATTAACATATCATCCACATAAAGCACAAGAAAAACAGGTATGCCAGACTTCAAATAATACAAACAAGGATCATAAGAACTTCTGCTAAACTTTTGAGAAATCATAAATTCATCAAACTTTTTATTCCATTGCCTATGTGACTGTTTCAAACCATAAATAGATTTTTTCAAAAGACAAACATGTTCAGTTTTAGTTTTATCAACAAAACCCTCTGGTTGTTTCATAAAAATCTTTTCTTCCAATTCACCATGTAAAAAGGCAGTTTTAACATCCATTTGTTTCAGTTCCCAATCATAATGAGCACACAAAGCAAACATTATTCTCCAAGTAGTAAACTTCACAACAGGAGCAAATATTTCATTATAATCAATCACTTTTTTGTGAAAATCCTTTGGAAACTAACTTAGCTTTATATCTGATATCATTACCCTCTTATTTAACTTTGAAAAGCCATTTACAGTCCACAACAGAACACTTAGAGGGTTTGGGGACTAAAGTTCAAGTTCCATTTTTCAATAAAGAGTTCATTTATTCATTCATGGCATAAAGCCAGATTTTGAAATTTTCAGATTTTAAAGCATCCATATAGCATTTAGGCTCAGAGTTGTCAATCACATCATGCATATTAAAGGCAAAGGCATTTAACTGAAAATCATTTAGCCTAGCAGGAGCCCTAGGGTTTCTCCTAACCCTATCTCTAGCAAGTTGATAATCATTAGGGACATTGTCATTTTCGTTATCATGCATGGGAGATTATTATTCACATTGGGGTTGACAGTTTGAGAATTAGCTGGCAAGGAGTGGCCTGATACATCAGGTACAGGTCCACTATGGTTTAACAAAGGAGGTATAGGCATGTTCACAGAGTCAGGCACACAAGCAGAATCAGAATCATGCACACAAGAATCATCAGGCATATCAGGCAAAGAACTAGTATCATGTTCATTCACATGATCAATTTCAGGAGCAAGCTCCACCTCATTTTGGACTTCCACATTGGACTGACTCACAAGCAAGCATGGAAATTTAGATTCATTAAACACAACATCTCTACTAGTAATTGTTTTAAAACCAGGGTCACATCTAAGCCACAGCCTATAACCTTTAGTACCTTCAGGGTAACTAAGAAAAACACATTTTTAGACCTATGTTCCAGTTTATCTCCAGAGTGGAGGACCAAAGCAGAACAACAAAAAATTCTCAAATTTGTCAAATTAATAGGTTTTCCCGAAAACACATTTTCAGGGCATTTGCCCTTGAGAGGCACAGAGGCAGATCTATTTATCAGATAAGTTGCAGTTAACACAACTTCACCCCAAAATCTTTTACTTGGATCAAAAGAAGCAAGCAAACACCTAACTCTCTCTAATAAAGTCCTATTCATTCTCTCAGCCACTCCATTTTTGTTGTGGAGTTTAGGGTATTGTCATATGTCTTCTAATACCAGCTTCAGCACATAAATCATTCATAGAGGCATTACAAAATTCAAGACTATTGTCTGTCCTAAGAGTTTTAATTTTCAAACCAGTTTGATTTTAAATAAGGTTTTGAAACTCTTTAAATTTTGCAAACACATCTGATTTATTTTTCATTAGAAAGACCCACACTTTTCTGGAAAAATCATATATCACAGAAATAAAGTACGTATTGCCACCTTGGGTAGGTTCAGGGAAGGACCCCACACATCAGCATGTAGATATTCAAGGATGCACTTAGTAGAGGGCACATTGGGGGAGGGGGACACAGGAAAGCTCATTCTAGTTTGTTTACCTAGCACACAAGTATCACAGAATGTAGAGCAAGTCAATTTAGCATCACCAAAGACACCTTGTTTTTGCAATAATTCAAAACCAGTTTTACTTATGTGTCCATGCCAAAAATCAGAAACATTTTCATGGACAGAATTTGCATGATTATTCAAATAACACTCAGCTTTGCAAACATACAAATTGTACTACTTAGCAGCTTTGCAAACAACTTTAGAACCCTCCATAATAGCCATGCACCCATTACCCCTTTTACCAGATAAACCCTCAGTTTCAAGTGCAGCACAGGAAATCAAATTTTGACTCAACTCAGGCACATGCCTAACATTTTTGAAAGTGTACACACAACCAATTTTAAAACTGGTAATCAACTTTTTAAAATGTCAGGGTATACCCTTCCCCCTTTTGATGGTAAAAGTGATTTTGTGATTTAGAAACAGAAATGAAGGTATTTTGATTCAACAAAAAGTTTACAAAAATATAAGTGGTAACTATGCTTCCACTGAAACTGAAGCTATTCAATCTGAAACTATTGAACTTTCCATTTTTTTCAAATTCAAATTTAGAATGAGATTCTTTTCAGTATGTGCAGAATTGATACAAGTTTCTCCTCCTATTTCCAAATTTCAACCGATATGCTCATATTCCCAAGAAAAAATTGGTCGCATTTCGTACAACATCTCGAGATCAATTCGTCGAGGTATTCTATGTTCTCATGCTTCAATATTTCTGTGTATATATATTGGTCGGATTTTTTTTATCTTTTCCAAAATTTCATGTACGCTTTCATTATTTCATTAT
Source organism: Euphrasia confusa (assembly GCA_954870475.1). Taxonomy (NCBI): domain Eukaryota; kingdom Viridiplantae; phylum Streptophyta; class Magnoliopsida; order Lamiales; family Orobanchaceae; genus Euphrasia; species Euphrasia confusa. The sequence continues at coordinate 3,718,924 of OX940955.1, read as the reverse complement.
GCATGTTTTTTTTTTCGTTTTTCTCTAATTCAAATTTGGAATGAGATTCTTTTCAGTATGTGCAGAATTGATACAAGATTTGACAAACGACGACTATGGAAAAGTTAGCATATCTATTCAAGATTCAAAAATTGTTTCTAACGAACAAAAAATGCAACTTGCATGGTACGTGGTGGCAAGTTCTTCGCTCCAAAGCATATGACAGATTAAAACTATATTGTTTTTCTACAGCGTTGTTTGATTTTTAGATTTTATTGCTCGGACTTTGTGTCGTTTAATTTACAAGAATTGAGTTTGGTGGTGCAAGTGAGGTTGCACATCATTCAAGTTGACACGATCGCCTTCCGCCCTGTGCAATGCACAGAAGCACTTTCCACAATCAGCATGAGTGTCTATGATGCTTGCAACGTGCACTCCAAGGCATTCTAGGTTGCAAGTAATTATATTTGCTAATTGAAATTTTAATCGATCGGAAGAGAAATAAATTAACCTTTTCAATTTTACAGTTCTATTTTTGATGAGGTAATTACGTACGGGTCGGGGCCGCGGTGGTTATCGACCTTGAGCTGCTCCCTTCACAGCTTAATCATGATTCTCGACTCTTGCTCTCTATGCTCTATATTTTTTACAATGTAGGTCAGATCAATATGATGGTGTCGAATTTTTAAATATTTAAAATAATCAAATAAATAAAAATATCTTCTATAATGAGATTTTATACTTTATTTTCATAGTTTTATTATTATTTTGTTGAGAATGAGATATAGTTTAACAACAAAAAATTATAATTATTTATCAATTTAATTTTATTTAATAGATCACCTTATATACTTATGAAGTTTGAATTATAAGAAAAATTAGTTGGCTTATAAAAATAATTATTCAACGATTTAATTTCTAAATCACATGAGTTATATAATTTAAGAGATCAATAATCACATTGAAAAATTGAGTAAGGAGATTATAAAACATATTTTTGAGTTTTGTATTAGTATTAATACTAATATAATGGATAAATTCCTAACAACTTAATTAAAAAAGAATATATTTTTTATATTGTTAAGTTATAATTATTAATAATTGCCCAAAAGAAATGTTATTCAATTATTATAATTAAAAAATATATATATATATATATATATGTGTAAAATATGAAAAGATATATGTAATTAAATTTTAATAATATTTTTTATAAGATCATTATATATTATTAATTATTTTTAAAGTTTTTATGTTGTAATGATAATGAAACGAGATGTTATAATATTTCTTATCCCGAAAATTAACGAGATAGGACGTAATCAATTTTAAAAATATCAATCATGTTCCGTCTCATCCTGATTTATTTTTTTCATAATGACACGTGAATTTACGTCTTCGACGTAAGATACCAACTTTTCGCGAAGTTGGACTTAAACAAAGAACACCAGCTTCAGTCAAGGTAACACTCACACAAGTTCGTAGAATGAAAGACGGAAGACAAAGACAAAGTTATGTAATATGTTTTCATTCCATTGAACCAACGAAACTAAACTATTACACTGAGTATGGTAGGCAAAACGATTACAAGAAGTTTCCCGAGTGTCGCAACAACTCCCACTAACTTGCAATCTAGCACACGAGTACCTAGAGCTAAATCTCCTAACTCTAATCTTGGCACAAGGCGCAAACGCTACTACACAAACTCGAAGCTCGAAGCTGTCGGTCACGATTCTAAAAATCAGATTTCGTTCTCTCAAAATCGTCAAATGGTGAAATCGAAATCCATGGGTTTATATAGGCAGCCCGCACATGTGAGGTGATGACGTGGCACGTTCTGGTTGGTCACATGCTTGGCTGATGTCACTTCTCCATGGATGACATCACTCTTGTAGAACTTGGATTCTTGAATCTTGGAATCTTGAATCTTCGATTCTTGAATCTTCGAATCTTGAATCTTCAATTTCAAAATCAGAACTTCAATTCAATCTTGACTCCGTCGATCTCAATTCTACATCTTCAAACTCTCGTGAAAAACTCTAAGTGTTGAAGCCTCGGAATTTCATCGTCTTCACGGTCGTCGATATCATTGAAGTAGAAAACACTGGAACCATTCTTCATTCCTTGATTTGTGTACTTGGTGAAAGAGATCACGTTGAAAGTACTTATGTGAAAATCGTCGTTGAAGAATGTCATAGTCGCTGGCACCGTGCCTTGAGGACAAGAGTCGCGGAACTCGTGCCATTGCCAAAACCGGCGACAGGAGTCGCCGATTCCATGACATGCACAATGCCAAAACCGGCGACAGGAGTCGCCGATTCCTTGTCCATGCCAATGCCACAAACGGCGACTCCAGTCGCCGTTCCATCGCGTTGCCAAAAACGGCGACGCTGGTCGCCGTTCCAAGCCATGTCAAAAGCGGAGACTTGTGTCGCTGATTCCTTGCATCTCCCAAACCGGCGACTGTGGTCGCCGTTCCACACATCTTTACTAAGTCCAAAATCGGCGACTGTGGTCGCCGTTCCTGTCGTGCCATAAGCGGCGACGCTGGTCGCCGTTCCATGCACATTCCATCGTGCCAAAACCGGAGACTCTAGTCTCCTTTTCCATGCACCTGCAAACCTGAAAATCAACAAAAACACAAGTACAAAACCGTTGTCGCCAAAATCAACATTTACAATCTCCCCCTTTTTGGCACAACTCATGAAAACGAAGTTAAGTAAAACGAGATAAACGTATCTCCCCCTCAAACGAATATCAACACAAAATAAGCTAAGTAAAAGATGGAAAAACATCAATCATACAATCAATGAAAAACCATAAAAGACTTAGCCAAAATATCCAACCAAAACATCAAAAACACTTAGATAAAAATTCAATCCAAAAACATTATCCAAGAGATAGAGAAATATGAAAAACAATATGCATGGACGAATTCAGAGTTTGATGCATGCATAAACGAAATAGACAAACGAGTTCCAGAGTTAAAAAAAACTGAAATAAAAACTTGGAGTAAAAACTTAAACTTGGAAATATGAACTTAAGATCTTGAAACTTCATTCCTTCGGCGAGCCAGTTGGCGTGGGTTCGCGTTCTGGACTCTCGATCACATCTTCTTCATCTTCGCCATAGACGAAGCCATCATCAGAGCTCGAATCTTCTTTCTCATCGTCATCCGTCTCCTCACCCAGACCAAAGATCTCGTACTCGCCGAAATCTTTTCCACCTTCATCTTCGACATCAATAATGTTGACATCATCATCCTGGTCTTTCAGTCCACCAGACGGCATTGCCCTCGACGATTCGCCAACCTTCGCCTTGCCCTTGTCGCGAATATCCATGCAGCCTTCAAAGATGTCCTCATCCGTCTTCTCGCCATCATCAGCTCGGGGTACCTGTTCAACTTCAATATTGTTACCTTTGGCTAACTGAACATGCGCCTCTTGGATAGCGTCCCGGATCATCTTCAGAAGGAACGTGTCCTTCAAACTGGCATCGGGGGCTCCAACATCACCGAGTCCTCCCCCTTGTTGGATCTCACGCTGAAGTTTGTCAAAAGATGACTTCTGTTTCTTCTGCGCGTCGATCATTTTGTTGTAGGCCACGGCGTGTTCCTCTTGACACTGTTCCAGAGCCAAGGTGTCGGCATAGAATTCTTTGACACAAGCTGATGGTACCACAGCACGATGACTGTGGATAGGATGATAAGGATTTTTATAAGGCGGAACTTTAGAGTAAGGCCCAAATTCGCGAGGAACGATTCTGGGCTCTTGTTTGGTATGAGGTTCCGCCTCATCAGCTGCAGCTTTGGATTCATTCTTTTGTCGCTTAGCCGAGGGAGACTTGTCTGTCTTGGCGATCGACTTTCTTTTTCTTTTCAGTGGAGAAGGCGGAGGAGTTAGAATCTCAGGAAGCGCATTCCTGTCAACAAAGTCAAACCATGGCAGATCGATGACACGCTTGGACGGATTCAGGTACGTGCCAGTGATCTTGACAGCACCATTTTTCTTTAACTTTTTCTCAAAGTCATCATCTGGTGTAAAGCCTTGAGCATGAAGCATGCCGTAGATCAGACACGGATGCGTGAGTTGAAGTTTCTTTGCCTCAGGCCAGTCAGCTTGGCGAAGAATGGTCTCGTCCGTCGTCCTGGCAATTTTGCATAAGTCATTGAAGATTATTTTGCCAAGATTGATTTGTTCGCCACAGCCAAGGCGAAAGATGATGTGCATTAGTTCCGGAGTCAAGACAGACTCGTCCTTGTACGCTGTCCAGTTGGACATGCCAAGTCGCTGCAAGATGCCGTAGAAGGCAGACAATTTGTTCGGCGGCGGCAGTTCAGACTTAACCTTCTTCTGAGTAACGAAAGTGCCGATGATAAGGTCTTCGGCCCGTTCCTCAGCTGAGGGCGAAGTCCAGTTAGAATCAACTTCTAACCTCTCAAGAAACTTGTTGATGGAAAAGGGGCGGAATTTGTACAACTTTTCACGGAAAACGAAACAGCCATACAGACGGCTCTTCGGGTTAGCGAAATCAGGAGACAAGCTGGCATAAAATTTGTTAAGGATGGGAATCGAGTAACGGTAAGTCAAGCTCACGGATTTGAGCATATGCATCTTACTAAGGAAATCAGTTATGCCGTGACGGTCATAGTCTTCCTTCAAAATAGTGCGATCGGTAAGTATCGGAAGAGTCTGGATTAGTTTGTGGCGACGTTCAGCAGTCGCAGTGAAAAAGTCACGAGAGTGAGCTTTCGGACACTCGGAAAATTCCGAGATGTACTTGAAAGTATCAGTCGACCGTTGGGATCCAGCTGACCCCGAAGAAAGTGGCGGTTTCTGTGAACTATGAGTTCGGGACTTGGTGACTTGTCCACCAGAGTTTTTCGGGGTGGATGTTTTCACACCACCTCCACTGGCGGATGGTTTCTTGCCTTCGGCACTCCCAGCTGGAGTCGCCGATTTCTTTCCCGAACCTGATGGCGTCATAGGTTTTGGGTCTGTGCCAGCAGTCACAGTCACTGTGGATGGGATATTGACAATCTTTTTGCCATCCTTAGTAATCTCGCCAGCCGCGAGTAACCGATGGTATTCAGCTTTGGGAACGACCCCACTGTAGATGCGAAAAGAGGCATCTTGGAATTTTGATTTCCCTGACTTAGGTTCTTTACCCGGCTGACGGGCAGATGAGTGTGCCGGTTTGGCAGTAGTTGTCAAGTCAATCGACTGTTCAGTTGACGCAGCCTTGCGTTTCTCAACCTTTTCCAAGTGAGCTTTAAGCTCTTCATACGCCGCCTTCTTAGACGTGGGCGACGGAGCCTGTTCAAACTGTTCATTCAGATAGACTGTCATGTCAGCGAGCATGTCATCCAAGTTCTTGGCAGCAGACATATCGGAAAATTTCGGAAAATATTCTAACACTTGGAAAGAGTAACACAATCACGGAAACGATGGACAGGGCGCCTGGTGCGCAAAGCTAGAGTTGCCTGATGCAACGGAATAAGGAAAAACTTAGAATCTAGAAACGTCGGACAAGCAGTCAGCAGCTGAGATTCGAGAGTTCGAGAGTTCTAAAGTGCGATGTAAGCGTAACCATGAAAGAATCACCCCAGGGCTATATATAGGAAAATTTTGGGCCGCCCGTCCGGATTTAAAATACACAGCTCAAGACCTGTAAAAAGCCCATCTCAAGAAGAAAATTTTAGCCCATTAGACGAACAAAATTTTATTAATTTGAAAATATTATTAAAATAATAATTTTCAAAAATAATAAATAAAAATTAAATAAAGAAAAATATGAAAAACCGAAGATCAAACCGTAGGTTGGAATGACGAAGTTCAGTGCCATAGGTCCGGAAAAGGGCATGGCGTTGGACAGGCGCTAGATCGGCTACCCTAGTCGCCGGTTTTGCGGAGACCGTAGTCTCCGGTTTTGTCATGGGCAAGTCTCCGGTTTTGTCACTGACAAGAGTCTCCGGAATTTGCGAGTCGCCGAGTTTGGCAGGGTTCAGTCTCCGTTTTTGACACTGGGCATGAGTCGCCGCTTTTTCGGCGACAGAAGTCTCCGGAAATGGAACACTTTGATTCTCCGTTTTTGGAGAATGGAGTCTCCGATTTTTGATATTCCAATTTCGCCAATAGTTTAACATTGTCGTCGCTGCACTCAATGTTTAGACATCCGAGATGGTAAACCACATAGTCCTGTATATGAACTACAGAAATGCCAAAACAAAAACAACACATCCCGAGTTAGTCATTCAAGAGTTCAACACACGCAAACATTCAAACACATTTTAGTGGAGATTCGAGGGGTGATATTAGGCAATGAAGAGCAAATATTTTCCCAGAAAAGAGACACTTTCATCATTTTTCCAAAACAAAAAATTTCACACGAGGTGAAAAGAACTTTGAGGTAATGGAAAAATCTCTCATATTAAAACCGGTGAGACGGACCGAAGTATGTGATAGACATGTTTACTTGTCCTTCGTCGCAGTCACACGGAAGCAGTCGTGTTTCGTCGAAACATATTGGCAGAGTTAGCGCCGCACAAGATATTTTAATTCATGAATGCAAGGTGAACACTTAAGGCACTCCGATCAGGAACTAGCATTACTTCAATCAGAGGGGAGCCGGGGTAACCGGCGTCCTCCAGACGAGTTTTTCGCTTTAAATGAAATGCAACAGACACTCATTACAGCAGTCAGAGGGGAGCAAGGTTCACTTGCGTCCTCCAAAGTGTGATGGGAGAGTGTCTTAAAGATCGGCGTCCATGTACAACCTTTCGAAGAGGGGAGCCGGGGGAACCGGCGTCCTCCGTTACTTGGCTTTATGGATCTATGCAAATGAAGCGAGGAGTTTAAGCCATGTTCACATGTTCGCATTCAGCGGAATAAATACTCTTGTGTCCGAAGACTAGAAACGGCCTCGAAACCATGTTTGTCTGACTAGACTAATCCACGACGATTCCGAGTGCATATTCAGAAGTAAAGAAACTACTCTTTCAGACTTCAAAATTTTTCGTGAACTCTTAGAGAGAACACATGCAGAGAGAATTCCTTAAAGTTTTGAATCTCTCAAAGTCAAGAGGTTTGGTAAAGATGTCAGCAAGCTGTTTTTCCGTTGAAATATGCTGTAGACTGACTATATCACGATCAACCAAATCTCTAATGAAATGATGTCGAATGTCGATGTGTTTAGTTCTTGAGTGCTGGACAGGATTTTCGCTGATTTTGATAGCACTCTGGTTATCACAGTACAACACTAATGGAGCACTCTCAAGGAGATAGTCATTCAACATTTGTTTCAACCAAAGTAGTTGAGTGCAACAACTTCCAGCCGCAACGTACTCGGACTCGGCAGTGGACAGTGCGATACAGTTTTGCTTGCGACTATGCCAAGACACAATGTTATTGCCAAGGAAGCAACAGCAGCCAGAGGTACTTTTTCGTTCGTCCGTGTCCGTCGCCCAGTCGGCATCAGAAAAGCCAACAAGGTTGGATGAAGTGTCGCGCGCATACCATAGACCTAGCTGAGAAGTTCCAGAGATGTAGCGGAGAATCCGTTTCACAGCTCTTAGATGGTCCTCCTTTGGATCAGCTTGGTACCTGGCACACATACAAACACTAAACATAATGTCAGGACGAGTGGCAGTTAAATAAAGTAAACTCCCAATCATGGAACGATAAAGAGTTTGGTTTACACTCCGACTTTTTGTTGACGTGGACAAGCGTTCCGTAGTTGCCATAGGAGTGTTAGCTGGCTTGGCATGATGCATTTCAAACCTCTCAACCATGTTTTTGGCATACTTACTTTGAGATACAAATATCCCATTTGGTCGTTGAGAAATCTGAAGGCCAAGGAATTGATGCAACTCCCCCTCAAGGCTCATCTGAAATGTTGAGGACATAGCTTCTGTGAAAGCAGTCACGAGTTTGGAACAAGTAGCTCCGAAAACAATGTCGTCAACGTAAATTTGGGCAACAATCATGTGTTTGCCATCTCGCTTGATGAACAAAGTTTTGTCCACCGATCCACGCTCAAAGCCAAATTTAAGTAGAAAATCCGTAAGGCATCCGTACCAGGCGCGAGGTGCTTGTTTCAAGCCATAGAGAGCTTTGTGAAGCTTGTAGACATGGTTTGGCTTTTTCGGATCCTCAAAGCCCTTAGGTTGTGCAACGTAAACCTCTTCTTCCAAGACACCGTTCAGGAAAGCAGCTTTGACGTCCATCTGTCTGAGTTTGATGCCAAGATGGCATGCAATAGCAATTAGAAGTCTGATGGACTCAATTCGTGCGACCGGAGCAAAAGTTTCATCAAAATCTATGCCTTCCACCTGGGCATATCCTTGGGCAACAAGACGAGCTTTGTTTCGGACAACTTGGTTATGCTCATCTGTTTTATTCTTGAAAATCCATTTAGTTCCAACAACATTGATGTTTGAAGTTCGGGGAACTAAGGACCAAACATTATTCCGCGTGAACTCATTCAACTCTTCTTGCATGGCCATGATCCAAAAGTCATCTTGCATGGCTTCCTTGTAATTTTTCGGCTCATTTTTGGAGAGAAAGCAAGTGATGCCGATTTCATTACACACAGCAGAAGTACAAATGTTGTAGAGTTCGTCGGGAGAGTTCATTGGTTTCTTTGAGCGTGTAGTTCGCTCATTTAAACTTCCGATCATTTGGTTCGGTGGGTGACGTTTTTGAATATGACCAGGTGCCTCTCTCGGAGCGTCAGCTGGGTTTTCAACTTGTTCATCATCGTCATCCTCAGTTACCGAAGTGTCATCGTTTCGGTTGCTAGACTCTCCAATTTCAGGTGAAGTATTAGGAGTAGCATTTTCGGAAGTCACAGTAGTGGGTGTTGAAGGAAATGTTCGAACTTCAAGAATTCCTTCCTTAACCCAATCAGCCTCTGCATCTTTTCCTAGGAAGTCTTGTTCATCAAAATTGATGTTGACAGTTTCTATGACTTTCCTCGTTCGTAGATTGTACGCACGGTAGGCATGACTGTTTTGGCTATAGCCAACGAAAATTCCACGATCTGCTTTGGCTTCAAATTTCTTTAGAGGATCACGATCCTTCAAAATATAGCAAGTACAGCCAAAAACACGAAAGTGTGCCACCGAAGGTTTCTTGTCATTGACAAGTTCATAGGCAGTAGCAGTAGTGCCAGATCGAATACTTATTCGATTCAGAATGTAACCAGCTGTAGAGACGGCTTCTGCCCAAAAAGTTCGGGCAAGATTTTTCGAAATTAACATCACGCGTGCCATCTCTTGCAGTGTTCGATTCTTTCGTTCGGCAATCCCATTTTGTTGAGGCGTTTTTGGGGCCGAGTATTCATGATGGATTCCCTTCAGCATACAAAATTCATTGAAGGTAGCATTTTCAAATTCAGTGCCGTGATCACTCCTGATCCTTTTAACCTTAGCTTCATGATTTGTTCGAATCCATTTCACAATACCTTTGAAGGCATTGAAAGTCTCATCCTTGGTCGCCAGAAATCTTGTCCAAGTATATCTAGAAAAATCATCGACAACAACCAACACATATTCTTTCTTAGCAATGCTCTTCACCTCCATTGGACCCATCAAGTCCATGTGCAGAAGTTCGAAAGGAGCTGAAGTACTCATGAGTGTTGGAAGTGCTGGATGAGGAGTTCGTGTTAGCTTGCCCTTCTGACAGTCGCCACACACTCTTTTCTCAATTTTAGGGAGTTGAGAGATTCCTCGAACTATCTCCCCCTTAACCAGTTTGCTCAGATTGCGAGTGCTAGTGTGGCCAAGTCGTTGGTGCCACAAGTCAACTTCATCAGGAACGGTCACGGAGAAGCAACTATACTCAGTTGTATAGCAATTGTTTTTAGCACGTGGACCTTCCATGATACACTTTCCCTCAGCATCATACACTCGGCAAGATTCCTTATCAAAGCTAACATTAAAACCTTCATCACATAGCTGACTGATGGAAATGAGGTTGGCCACAAGTCCCTTGACATGGACAACATTCCTGATAGGAGGTAATCCTTTGATTTGAAGTGTTCCCTTTCCCTTGACAACACCTTTTGCTCCCCCTCCAAACACCACAGGGGAACCAGTCATCGGCTCATATTCTTTCAAGAATTTCTTTGTGCCGGTCATATGTCGGGAGCAGCCACTATCAAAGTACCAAATGCCTTTGTTGCCTGCTTCAGAAGCATTTAGTGCAACATGGCAGAAAATCAGTTCCCTTGGTTGCCAACTACTGGTTGTAGAGTTAAGTTCAACTTTACTCTTTTGAGACTTAGGCACCCATTTCTTCTTGCCATTCATTTTGACATCTCTCTCAGTCACAGCCTTCAGAGTTTGCTTGATTTTCGGATTTGGAGAAACAGACTTCCTCCTTTCCTTAGTCGTTTCAGACTTCTTCTTCATAATCATAAGTTCTCTGTTCATGTCCTCTTTCATTCTATAGCAAAACGGTCGAATGTGTCCAGGTTGATCACAATAGTGACAAACATATATTCTTCTTTGACGATTCTCAACCTTCGTGGACGTCTTGACCAACACAGTTTTAGTTCGAGAGGACTGTCCATCTTTCTTCACGTTCTGAGATTTCTCTAAGTTTTTCAGCAACGTCTTCTCATAAGGTAGGATACCACGAGGATGTTTGACAATATTCTTCGGAAATTGATATGTCTCAGATTTTGAAGTCGAGATCAACTTTTGAGTTTTTGGTTCTGGAGACTTAGCAATCTTCTTCCCTTCAGCAATCTCCTTCCGTTTAGTTGATTCAACATCATCCTTGCTTTTATCCTCAGACAGATCAACCGACGCCTTAACAAAAGTCACATCATTCTTCTTTTCCGGAGTTGAGTATATAGACTCAAAAACTTTTTGAAAACCAAGACCGTAACGGTTAGGATTCATATATGAAGCAGCATTGTCAAACACGGAAGAGTTAGTGTTCATTTTCCTTAGTAGCTCATCAGTCATATGAAGTTTTTCTTTCAACACATATCGTTCCTTGTCAGTCATGGCAAGGTCAGTTTGAACTTTCATTAGTGAAGACTTTAGTTCATCATTTTCAGCATCGGAGTTCTTAAACAGAGTCTGCAGTTTCTTCACTTCAGTTGACTCCTTTTTCAGTGACGTCTTCAGTTTAGAGTTTTCAGAACTCATTTTGTCACACAACTCTCTCAGTTCGACAACTTCCTTGAAATACTTATGTTTTTCCTCGAAAAGGTCATCAAATTTGACCTTGAGAATTGTCAAGGAACTGTTCAACTTTTTCTTCTCATCCTCAGTCTTCTCAACTGAGTTCCTCAACACTAACACTTCATCACACACCTTGAGTTGTTCATTCGAGAGTTCATTAAAAGATTCAGTCAGGCACTTCAGAGACACTTCAAGTGTGCTATTCTCAGTGATAGCAACATCATATAGATTTTCAAGCATAGAGTGACTCTCCTTCAAGGTGATCAACTCGATACACACATCTTCAGTTTTAGATACTTCAGTCGTCTTCTCTATCTCTTCAGCATCAGACACTGAATCATCATCTGAGAAGATATCATCATCACAGAAATTTCGGTTTGTCGATGCCACACGGAAAATGTTGTCTGCAGTGGCAGTGTCTTTCAGAAAAGCATCAAAAACAAAGTTTTCTACCTCCACATTTTCGAGGTCAAAAGATTCACCAAAAGTGACAACTAGAGCGTTGTCTTCATCATCGTCCGAATTGTTGTCCTCAGACTCGTCATTCTCAGAAATGACATCCTCATCCTCAATCACAACATAGCTAACCGGTAGCTTCTTCTTTCGATGTAAGTTCGGGCATTCGTTTTTGACGTGCCCATATCCTTTGCACTCGTAGCATTGCATTTTAGAAACATCTTTGCTAGCAGAGGAGTACGGCGAAAGTTTAGTCCCCTTGAACTTTTTGTCAGACGACGATCCCTGATTTCGGTTGTCAGGAGTGTTCGGATACGAGTTAGAACTTTTCTGAAATTTTCGAAAATTTCGCGCACGGTTCTTTCTCTTAAATTCTTGTTTCACGAGATAGGTGACTATCTCAGTCAGTGCAGCCAGTTTGTCCGGATTATTTGAGTTCATCAGTTTTTCAATCTCTTCAGCTTCCTCATCATCAGATTCACCCAGATCAGCTGAAAAACTACTTTCAGTTTTCTCATTTTTCAAATGAGTTTTTCGAGAGCTAGAACTTCTGGAACTTTTTCCTTTCTCTGAAATCTTGAGAGCAGTCATCGGTTCGTAGACAAGAGACATGTCTGGGTTGCTTCGAACTTTGAGAGTCAGGTCATAGTTTCTCAAATCAGCCATCAAGTCGGCATAGTCCCAGTTTTGGTTCTCGTCATTGCGTGCTTCGATGGTCAGCACCTTACTCTCGAACCTAGTGCTAACACTGGAGAGGACTTTCTCATATACCATGGGAGCAGGAAAAATTTCACCAAGTTCAAAGGCTTCATTCACATATCTCATGATCTTGTCCAAGTAGTCATTGATGTCCTCATCTTCCCTCATCCGGAGTTGATGGAATTGGGCAGTGATAGTTCGAATTTTCGATCGCTTAACAGCATGACTTCCCTCACAAGTTCTTTGTAACGTTTCCCATGCATCTCTGGCAGAAGTGCAATTTTTGACCAGCTGATACATACTGAGGTCAAGCCATTCACAGATAATGAGTAAGGCTTTGCTGTTAGCCGTGGACAAGTCATGTTCCTCTCTCGTCCAACTTCGTTCCGGTTTCGGAATTCTCACGCCATCGGCGTCTTCCGTATATGGGCGTTCCCACCCTTCTAACACTGCCATCCAAGATCTGGAATCAAAACCCTTAATCCTAGCAGAAACTTTGGCCTTCCAGTTTGAGTAGTTCTGATGAGTTAGCATAATCGGTTTCTGGACAAACATGGACGACTCCATTGTAGCGGAAATATGAAGTCAAGTAACGGATCACGTCTTATACGTATGACGTCCCGCTCTGATACCAATTGAATTTACGTCTTCGACGTAAGATACCAACTTTTCGCGAAGTTGGACTTAAACAAAGAACACCAGCTTCAGTCAAGGTAACACTCACACAAGTTCGTAGAATGAAAGACGGAAGACAAAGACAAAGTTATGTAATATGTTTTCATTCCATTGAACCAACGAAACTAAACTATTACACTGAGTATGGTAGGCAAAACGATTACAAGAAGTTTCCCGAGTGTCGCAACAACTCCCACTAACTTGCAATCTAGCACACGAGTACCTAGAGCTAAATCTCCTAACTCTAATCTTGGCACAAGGCGCAAACGCTACTACACAAACTCGAAGCTCGAAGCTGTCGGTCATTGAATTTACGTCTTCGACGTAAGATACCAACTTTTCGCGAAGTTGGACTTAAACAAAGAACACCAGCTTCAGTCAAGGTAACACTCACACAAGTTCGTAGAATGAAAGACGGAAGACAAAGACAAAGTTATGTAATATGTTTTCATTCCATTGAACCAACGAAACTAAACTATTACACTGAGTATGGTAGGCAAAACGATTACAAGAAGTTTCCCGAGTGTCGCAACAACTCCCACTAACTTGCAATCTAGCACACGAGTACCTAGAGCTAAATCTCCTAACTCTAATCTTGGCACAAGGCGCAAACGCTACTACACAAACTCGAAGCTCGAAGCTGTCGGTCACGATTCTAAAAATCAGATTTCGTTCTCTCAAAATCGTCAAATGGTGAAATCGAAATCCATGGGTTTATATAGGCAGCCCGCACATGTGAGGTGATGACGTGGCACGTTCTGGTTGGTCACATGCTTGGCTGATGTCACTTCTCCATGGATGACATCACTCTTGTAGAACTTGGATTCTTGAATCTTGGAATCTTGAATCTTCGATTCTTGAATCTTCGAATCTTGAATCTTCAATTTCAAAATCAGAACTTCAATTCAATCTTGACTCCGTCGATCTCAATTCTACATCTTCAAACTCTCGTGAAAAACTCTAAGTGTTGAAGCCTCGGAATTTCATCGTCTTCACGGTCGTCGATATCATTGAAGTAGAAAACACTGGAACCATTCTTCATTCCTTGATTTGTGTACTTGGTGAAAGAGATCACGTTGAAAGTACTTATGTGAAAATCGTCGTTGAAGAATGTCATAGTCGCTGGCACCGTGCCTTGAGGACAAGAGTCGCGGAACTCGTGCCATTGCCAAAACCGGCGACAGGAGTCGCCGATTCCATGACATGCACAATGCCAAAACCGGCGACAGGAGTCGCCGATTCCTTGTCCATGCCAATGCCACAAACGGCGACTCCAGTCGCCGTTCCATCGCGTTGCCAAAAACGGCGACGCTGGTCGCCGTTCCAAGCCATGTCAAAAGCGGAGACTTGTGTCGCTGATTCCTTGCATCTCCCAAACCGGCGACTGTGGTCGCCGTTCCACACATCTTTACTAAGTCCAAAATCGGCGACTGTGGTCGCCGTTCCTGTCGTGCCATAAGCGGCGACGCTGGTCGCCGTTCCATGCACATTCCATCGTGCCAAAACCGGAGACTCTAGTCTCCTTTTCCATGCACCTGCAAACCTGAAAATCAACAAAAACACAAGTACAAAACCGTTGTCGCCAAAATCAACATTTACAACACGGGATGGGATCGGGACGATCCCGTTCTATCTCGTCCCGCATAAATTTTTCATAAAAATATCAAAATATTAATTCAATTAAATTTATTATTTAATTAATACATTTTCACAAATCTCATAATAATTTATTTTTTTATATAATTTGTTTTTAAAATACTTAAATATTTATATTTTAAAATTTATAAAAAAGTCTTTTATAAATTGAATAATTTAACTTATTTCTCTTAAAATTTTATTTATTTTATTTTATTTGTATTTTAATTATTTTATAAGTCGATAATATTTAATTTAATTTGAATTTTAATTTTATTTTTAATTTTATAATTTTAATTAAAATTTTAGGAGGTCTTGATTCCGTCTCGATCTCGACCCGAATATAAATTATCGGGACGGGACGAGAAATCCCGTCACATCCTGTCTCATGTCCATCTCTACAAATTAGAGTGCGAGTTGGATTATGAAATAAAATAAAATTTTCGTGCGCAACAATTTTAAAAAAAATACCATGTGAATCGCACGTGGCAGTGGTACTAATTGGGTTATAAAAAATCGAAGTACTTATATTTAATTTATATTGTTTATTATTATTGAAATGAAGAAAAACTATGCAACAATTTACTTTTTGAAATTAGTAGAAGATAAAGAATGATGGAAGTCGATCAAAGAGAAAGATAATGAAGACAACAGTTTATTTTTCAAATTCGATCAACAACATTAACAACAACAACAACAACAACAAAAACAACGGAATCATATGATGATCGAGTTCGACGTAAAAATGTCATTTGGACGTGCATATATGTCTAAGTAAGCCGAGGCGGTTATATTTCAAATCAAACTCGACATAGAAATTCTGTTGGACATAGTTGCCCAGAATTATTGCAGGGCCGACGCCTTCAATGCCTGCGGATTGAGTAGTCATCATCATCAAGCAAACGACGGAGTATTCAACTCCCAGAAAGTAATTCTGCATTGGCAGATCCATAACTGCACCTCCGTCGAAATGCAAGCTCAATGTTGGTATATCATCGAACGACCAAACATCAAAACATAACCCCAAACCCGCCTCATCCTCGGCCGTTGTGTTTCTACTGTTCCTACTATTATTCTTCCCCGTAACTTGGCTCTCGAATTCTTTAGTGACCAAATCAAGCACCGATGCCTCCATGATGGTATATGCAGTTCCAGAATCCACTATGGTTCCTCCGCTGCCGTCGACATCATCCGGAATTTGGTATTTGTCCGACACTGTGATGTTCACATTACCCACCGTGATTTTCTGCAGCATCACGTAATAGAAATCCTCGTGTATTTGATTATGGATGAGTGGGGTGTACTGCACGGTTCCCCATGCGGTGGGGGGTGCGGAATCATTGCCTCCCTTTGTGGTCAGTACTAAATCACTACTCATGGTTTTGTTGTCGTAATCGTGAGAGACCATACAATAGGAGAAACTGTCGAGCTCCATCTGAGAAGGCAACGATTCATTGCCACGCCCGAACCCGGCAATGCCCGAGGACATACTAGATGCAAAAAGGGAGCATCCGACAATGAAATCACCCAAACGTGATTCGTCTTCGGGGAAAGTTAGAAATTCGGACAGCAACGTCCCCGCCGTTTCCCCCGTCCCGTATTTTAAACCATAACCCGAACAATATGATTCTTGGGAGAATTCGCGGCTGCATTTATGATCAGGGAAGAACCAGCTACATTGTGTAGAATTGCAATAGACATTCCTGGAAGAAGACGATTCTTCCGGTATGAAAGGTCGTATCGTTCCATTAAAATTGCAGTCCTTGCATTTGAAGTGGGCTGTGCATGGGAACCAGACGAGGCTGCTGCCGGTGTCCATGACAAAGGGCAACGTCTGCAGCGGAGTGCCGAAGCTGAGGTCGAGGGTGTAAATCCCAACGAGGGGGAAGAGTGGGATATTGTGTTTATCGACTGCTGAAGGAAGATCGGGAGTACTCGTGTATTTGGATTGTTTGAACGATTGGGCTCGGGCGGAAGATGATCTGGCAAGGCGATGGAGCACCTCTCGTTTGGAAGAGGAGGAAGAGTGTTTGATAGAGTGATGGATTTCGAATCCACCACTACTGAACTAAACAAAAACTGAAACACAAAAAACACAATGATGACGACCATGAGAACAACTTGAGAATCCATTAGTTTTTGTGATGGTAATTAGGATATGAATATGATATGATAGTATGATATTGTGAAAACAAGAATTAGTATTTCTAATATTTATAGTCGCTCAAGTATTAATTTATAAAACTAGATCTATAATAATAGGGAGTAATATTTTGATTTTATCACATCACGACTAAGGGCATGTACATCGGTCCTTTTTTATTTTTTTATATTAGCGTCCATCCTTTTCAATTCTGATACAGTCATTAACAATAAAGTGAAATTTTAATGACAATTTTTACAAGTTTAGAAATCACGTAAGCGAATGCGATTTATAGTATTTCATCATTAACAATAAAGTAAAATTTTAATGATGACTTTTACAAGTTTAGAAATAACCAATAAAGTGAAATTTGAATGACGACTGTTACCAATTTAGAAATAACGCAAGCGAATGCGATTTATAGTATTTTGTCATTAACAATAAAGTGAAATTTTAATAACGACTTTTACAAGTTTAGAAATAACGTATCTACTGGGTCACTGGGTCAGTGTGTTCATACTTTCCCAGGAGATTATCGAGGAGATTGAGAAGAGGCTGGGGCGATTCCTATGGTTTGGGTTAGGAAACAAAGGGTATGCCAAAGTCCGATGGGTTGATATATGTCGGCCTACTAGCGAGGGTGGACTGGATATTCGTGACCTCACTGCTTAGAATCGGGCTCGTATGACCAGACACATCTGGGCTATTCTGAGTTAGGACTCGGAATCCGTTTGGGTTAGTTGGATTCAGGAGAATCGACTGCGTAGACATTCTGATTAGAGTGCTAAGATACCGGAAACATGCTCCTGGAGTTGGCGACAACTTCTTAAGCTACGCCCAGCTGTGTTACCAGCTATACAGATGCGATTCTGGGATGGATCACATTTTTATCTTTGTAGAGACTCGTGGCATTCTCTAGGTCGATTGGAGGAGGTGTGACAGTTGGGACTGTGGATTAGGAGACTTCCTAGGGCTGCGTCACTGAGCATGGTCATAGTTGATGGAGTCTGAAGGTGGTCTGCAGACTTTGCGGCGGAGTTCGTTGATCTTATGGATGGCTTATCAAGTATAGATGTGCGGACAGATACAGTGCAGTGGACATTGCATCGATCGGAGACCTACACCTCTGACTCGGCATATACTCTTTTCCGTCCGGAGGGCCCCATAGTGCCATGGGCTGCCCTTATGACTGGCCCAGGACGTATCCCAAGTCATTGTTTCATTCTTTGGATGGCTATCCGTGGTCGACTTCCGACTAGGGATAAGCGTTGGATTGGTCGGGGGGATGACTCGTGTGTGCTTTGTGGTGGGGAGAGTGCGGAGACACACCCTCACCTTTTCTTTGAGTGTACATTCTCACGGGATTGCTTGCGAAGACTAAAGGTGGGGGTGAGATTTCTTTGGCCACGTGGTAGTTGACATAGCGCTATATTACGGGCTTCTAGTCGATGGCGTGAGAAACATTTGATATATACCAAGAATCATGAGGCTCGTTCGGTGTCGCCAGGAGTGGTGGCCTCTCAGGCGATTTCTATCATACAAGAGAGGATCTTGTCACGAACTTTTCCCCTTGAAGAGTCTCGTGCGGCACTCGACTAGTCAAACACCCCGTGTGTTGGTCGAGTTCAGCCTTCAACCTTGAATCCCGACGATGCTAAGGAAATTGAAAAGCTTTAGAAATCTAGAGAACAACAAAAGACAATGACAATGGAAGAAAAGCTTATATTGCTTAGTAAAATACTTAAGTTTTCTGAGTGATTTACAAATGAGGGGAAAACCCCTTTATATACTACTCTATGTACAATAATGGGCCAAGTCCATGTTCAAGAATATTCCTAGTAATGAGCCAAGCTCAATATCTAGAATATTCCATACTCTTCTTGTAAAATATTAATAAATTTAAAAACAGTAAACTTTGACCATAATATATTTTATTGATTTTGATAAATCATCTTAAACATGTTCTTCATTTTAATAAATAAAAATATTATTAATATATATTTTTATTATATATTAATTCTTTATTCTTATATAAAGATATAAATTTTTAAGACGGGACTTCGAAAATGTATGACTTATGATAATATTGAGTTTATTCCTATTTATAACTGGTTCCAACTTGAAACTTGAATTTTTTATTACGATAAAAAGTTTATTTTTACATAAAGTATTCTTGAAACTTGAATTTTTTATTACGATAAAAAGTTTATTTCTATATAAAGTATTACTATAGAGAGAGTTTCTACTATAATTTGGTTACTGCCAGAAAGAAAGGTGAGACATGAATCATGATAACGAGCTTACTTTCCATCATCTTCATTTTCATTTTCCATGCGAAATTAACGGCAAGATAAGTCCTAAAATTTTATAAATATTTTTTTTAATATGTCATTGCTTAGCTATATATATATGTATATATATAAAGTCTAAGATACATTTTCAATGGTTGATTCTTAACTATCTCATGAGTAAGTACCCCACAACTATGGAGATTGTGACAAATTTGCATTTTATTATTTTTGTTATATGTCAATATGAAATGAACTATCTTAACATTATAAATTTCATAATGATAATGTATCAAAAATTATCTATGATGATCGTATTATACAAGAAAATTCAATATATAGAAAATTTAATATTCTACTTTCACATTTTTTGCAATTTTAATTTTTTTAATATTATATTTTTTTAATGTGATTAATACTATTAGTTTTGAAATTAATAATATATATATATATATTTTTTAATTAATTAGTATAAATTTTGTTTTGTTTATAATTGTTTTTATTAGTTAACATGTTAGTACTTAACAAAAATAAAAGATACGGATTAATTTTTAATTAAATGAAAAAAAAAAATTGAATTTAGTTTTTAGAGCTCGTTTATTTAAAAGAACTTATAAGATATTGCATTTTATAAGTTGATAAGTTGTTATGTCTTAATTAATAAATAAGTTGTTAAATCGTTTGGATAAAATAAATATATAAACTTATAAAATGTTAATTTGTTTGCAATTTAAGATCTTATATAGATAAAATTACCAAAAATAAATTGTTATATATCAAAAAAAATTAAAAATAATTATATTAACTAAATAATAAATTTAGAATTTTTGTATATATATAAAAGTTAATAATTTTAAGGGTAATTTAGTCTTTTATTATTTAAGTTGCAACAGCTTATAAGATCTTTAAAAAAATATATCTTCCTTTTTACTTTTTTTTAAACAACTTATTTTAAAGTTTTTTAAGATCTTTTTTTAAAACTTTATCAAATAAATTTTATATATATATATACACATACACACTACCTCCTGCTATTTATACACATTTTTCTTTTTATACAATTTGGATTTTTTTTAAACAATTTAGATTTCTTTATATATAAAAATTTATGCAAATTCATGTAAATCAATTATAAAATATATTTCACAATTATGTGAAGTTTATGAAAATAAATAAAAAAAAGTCAATTAACTTTTTATAGACTACTTGAATTTAAAAAATCCACAAAAAATTTTCGACTTTTAAAAGTTCAGAAAAACCCATCAAAATTTTTATTGAATACACGGTATACACCCTCCTAAATTTATATTTCAATCGGTATTAAAAAAAATACTAGTAAGGTAACTCTATTTAGATATCAATCGGTATTTCAAAAAAAAATGCAACTGATACTCAAATCAGTAGGTAAATCAGTCGTTATATATTTATCTATCGTCAACAATCAATTGGTAAATACTGTTTGTCAACAAAACAGTAGGCTGAGGCTGGTTCCAGAATCCACTACGGTTCCTCCGTTGCCGTCGACATCCGGAATTTGGTATTTGTCCGGCACTGCGATGCTCACATTCCCCACCGTTATATTCTGCAGCCTCACGTAATAGTGTTCATCATCATCGACAAATGGAGTGTACTGCGGCACGATTCCCCCGACGGAACCATTAGAGCCTCGTCCTCCTCCTCCTCCCTTTGTGGTCAGTACTAAATCACTACTCGTGGTTGTGTCGTCGTCGTAAAGATCGTGAGAGAGCATACAATAGGAGAAGCTGTCGAGCTCCATCTGAGCTGGCAACGAGTAAGGGGCACGCCCGAACCCGGCAATGCCCGAGGGCATATAAACCGCATTATCAGAGCATCCGACAATGAAATCACCCAAACGTGTTTCGTCGTCGGGGAAAGTTAGAAATTCGGACAGCAACGTCCCCGCCGTTTCCCCCATCCCGTATATTAAACCATAACCCGAACAATATGATTCTTGGGAGAATTCGCGGCTGCATTTATGATCAGGGAAGAGCCACTTACATTGTGTAGAATTGCAGGAGACATTCCTGGAAGAAGACGATTCTTTCGGTATGAAAGGTTGTATCGGTCCCATGCCCTTAAAATTGCAGTGGTCGCATTTGAAGTGGTCTGTGCATGGGAACCATGTGAGGCTGCTGCCGGTGTCCATGAGAAAGGGCAAGCTTTGAGGCGGAGTGCCGAAGCTGAGGCTTAAGGAGTACATCCCGGGGCGGGGGAAGAGTGGGATATCAATATTGTCTTCATCTACTACAGCAGAAGTAGTGGTGAGTTTGGATTGTTGGAACGATTGGGCTTGGGCGGAAGATGCTCTCACAAGGCGTTGGAGCTCCTCCCGTATAGAGGAGGAGGAGGAGTGAGAGTGTTTTTGCCGAGAGAGGGATAAGGTGATGGATTTCGAATCCACCACGGCTGAACTAAACAAAAACTGAAACACACAAAACACTATTATGATGACAACAATTTCAGAATCCATTATAGAGTAGAATTTATTTTGTTTTGTGGTCGATATGGTATGATGAAGATATTGTGAAAACAAGAATCAGGAATGCTAATATTTATAGTCACTCAATATTAGTAGTAGTACTACTATTAATTAATTTAGAATTGACGTGAGTGTTGATACGTTATGATGATACGTAAGTATATTGAAAATTTTGATACGTCATGATGATACGTAACATACATATAATTTTCGGTACAATATCGATATTAAATTTTTAATATTTCGGTATTTCAATATATATCGATATACCGAAAATAGTCGATATAATTTGATATTTCTGTATATATATACTTCGGAATGCAAAAAAAAAAATCGGTATGATTCGCTATATCAATATTTTCGATATAATTCGATAATAAAAATTTTAATATAGTTCAGTATATTGACATTTTCGGTATACCGAAAGTTTAGTACGGTATCCGTATAGATTTTTCCGATATTGAAATTTAGGTATATCGAAATTTTTGTTACGGTATCGGTATGAAATTTTTCCATATCGAAAAATTCGGAACGAAATTGGTATAATCATTTCGGTACAGTATCGATATAAAAAATTTTCATACCGAAATTTTCGATACAAAATCAATATGATCATTTCGATACAGTACAATATGCTATTTAGGTATAGTACGGCTTGGTAAGGTACATCTCAACTTCCGTCGCCGAAAAATCACACTCACATTGACACATGTCTTACCACTCGATAATGAGCATTGCGATTTATTAATTCAATACTTTTGATGTAGTGTGACAAATTGAAATTTGAAATAAAAGGCTCCGACTTTTTAGAATGTTAATATATTTCGCATGGGAGCGTGATAGTTTTGGTCACGCTGCAAGAAAAGCGAGACATGATACTGAGCTTCCTTTCCATCATTTTCATCATTCTGCTGCACGCTGGTCAAGGAATGTGCATACATACAGTTCCTCTTCATTTTCCATGCGAAATTAACGGCAAAAAAATGTCTAATTTTTTTTATTAATATTTTTTATTTTCATTGCTTATATATCTATATAATAATACTTTATATATGAATAAACTCAAGTAATAAAAAATTGAAGTTTCAACTTCATACTAGTTAAATACTAATAAAATCGTCATAAGTCGTACATTTTTTTTCAATTCTCACCTTAAGAATTTGTACATTATATTATAAATATATTTATTAATAATATTTTTATTTATCAAAATCGATAACATGTTTCAATAACTCAAAATTTATACACATATAGCAATTCATATTAAATGGTCAAAGTTTATAATTTCTAGATTCATTATTATTTTATACAATGTATATGTATATGTTATACACAAAAAAATTTAACATATATGGTTGTCAATTTTTGTGCATAATTGAATAAATAAAATTTAACTATTATTACTACAGAGAAAGTATATTATGGTGCATGATAATAAAATTGAGTTGTCAATTATTGATTGTCTTGAATATAAATGCATGGTAAATTTAAATATATAAAATGTACTCTAGTATTTTCAATATATATATATATATATATATATATATATATATATATATATATATATATATATATATATATATATATATAATCTTAAATATAGTATTACTTTCGTCTCAATTTTTTTTAAATATCTCAACTTAATTTAATAATGCAAATTCTTAAAATCGAAATATTTTTTTTAAATAAAACTTTACTTCTACTTTATTCAATTATTCTATATTTTTGTATATAAAAAATCATCAATACAACAAGAGAATTATTGTGTTGTATTAAAAAATACACATAATAGTTCAAAATACTAGTTGAATTAGCAAGTACTAGTCTGCTACTACAGTAGAAACTCTATACAGTCATATCGTTGGGACCGGAAAAAAATAGTACTATAGAGAGTTATTCTTATATAGAGTTTTACAAAATAAAAATAATTTTTTCGTATAAAAAAATAATATAAATATAAAAATAAAATACATTGTATTTATTTATCTTTAAATTCACATAACCAATTTAATAGTATTGACTGTGGATATTTGACCATAAATATGTAAAAATTGTGTTTAACATATATATTGAATAAAATACTAATGAATTTAAGTACTATAAATTTTGATCAATAATATATGTTATTGATTTTAATAAACATAGTAAGTCATTTTAAACATATTATTGATTTTGATAAATAAAAATATTATTAATAAATATTTTTATTATATATTAATCATTTATTCTTATATAGAGGTACAAATCCTTAAGGCGGGACTTGAAAAAAGTATGACTTATGACAATGTGGAGTTTATTCCTATTTATAACTGGTCCCAAGTCGGGACCTGGATTTTTTATTACTATAAGGAGTTTATTCCTATATAGAGTATTACTATATAGAGTTTCTACTGTAGTATTATCCATTTGGTTTTAATTTATTCTCTCCTCAAAGGTTTTTTTATGCTACCTTAAGGCCATCTCCAAACACAAAAACTTAAACTCAAATATAAGTTTTATTTTAAGTTTACAGTAATTTGACTCCAACCGAGATTCCAATACTTAAACTTAAAAAAATATTCTTCTTATACAATTTTTTATAAATAACCAAAATCTTTACAAATTTTTAATTTAACCTCGTAACTTTTGATATTAAAATTTTTTAATAGTTATTATTTTTAATTTAAAATTTTAAACATAATAAAAAAATATTGTGATATCCCATACGGTTATTTTATTTTTATTAAAATTTATTTTAATTATTAATTATATGTTTATTAAAAAAAATTACATTATAAAAAATATTAAATAAGAAACTAAAAAAATGTAGATAGATTATTTTTATTAATTTATATACAAAGGATCATTTTATAAATAATAAAGTTTTTGGTTTGAGTTTAAGGTAAACGTAAATTTAAATATTTTTTCTCTGGGTCCCACCTTAAAACCTATAATAGGTTTATGTTTTGGTATCGCTTGGAGCATCTCCCCTACTCCAAAATAGGTTTTTGGTATCGGTTGGAGATGCTCTAATAGATTTGGTTTTTATTATGTCTTCTTTAGAGTTTTTTCTATGCTACCCTAATAGAGTAGTACTACAATCCATATAAAATGTAACATGTCGACCACTATAAAAAAACTTAACCAATGAAAAAGGTACAAAAATAAAAATAAATACACATGTATATGTGTGTATGGAAATGGGATAGTAACCTTATGTTATGTGTACGGGAATGAGAGGTCGGCTTTTAGCATGTGCAGGTTGTGCGCTTGCACATGGCCCTCAAAATTTTGGAACTCAATATTTTTTATACCCGTTCTATTAAAAAAAATTATTTTAGCGTAAAGTTTTGTTGTACTTAATCTTTGTTTATGTTTTAAAAAAGGTTGTTATAAAAAAATAATTTGGTTTTAGCTAATAAAAAAATAGTGTTAATAAAATATTTGTTTTAATAAAAAAATTGGCTTTAATTAATTCTGTAAAAATAACAAGTTAGATAAAAATGCATTTATATATTGATCTAAATTTTTTTAAAGAATTCATGCAAAAAAAATAAAATTAAGTATTTGTTTAAGCACGGCCCCGAATCTTTGTTTATATTTTAAGAAAATTTATTTAAGAAAAAAAATTTGTTTAAGAAAAAAAAATTTGTTTTAGCTAATAAATTGGTTAAGAATAACGAAAAGTAAGATGAAAATACATTGATCTGAAATTTTTAAAAAAATTCATGCAAAAAAAATAGTTAAACGGTTTATTTATTTACGTACTAGCTATTATGGCCCCATATTTACATTTGCCACGGCCTGACCTTATGTTAGCGTAGAATTAACCCTCCTCGAGAGGGTCCAAAGTGTGTACCGTTCGGCCCACCCACTGTAAAAATCCTCAATAAAACCAAAATCGTCTTTTGAGTTTCGTCTTCCTCATTCCTTGTTTAAAAAGAAACAGTATTAAAAATGTTGGTTCAGTTTAATTCAATCCAAAATTAAATCAAATTTCCATCACCTTTTCCTTTGCTTTAGAAACCCTTTTCTCCTTTATATGGGTTTTGTATTTTGTTTGTTCTAGATGACCATCACTGGTACCCTAGAAAAAGCCCTCCTCCCATCGCTTCCCCTCCGCTACATCAAACCATCTCTTTTCGTTCTCTCTCTCCTCCGCCGTATCGTTTCTAAATCCGTGCGCTTCATGGACTCCCTCCTGTTTTCCAACGGCGACGACGACGTCCTTCTGTCTACCCCGTTCGATCACTCCTTCTTGCCCCCTTCCTTCACCGACCCCGGCGAATCTATCTTCCTCGTCCCCTTAAGGTTAGTTTTACTGTACTTCTAGTTTCTTGTTTTTCTTGTGTATTTAACGGGTGTTATGGTGCAGATGGTGGCAAGAGGCGGTGTGCGGCGGCGGGATAGAGGGAATGAATGGAGTTGCCGCCGTTTTGTACGACTCGACGGTGCGATTGAGTGGTGTGGGGATGGGGGATAGTTATCACGAGGTGAAGCTTATTGGGGCTTTTGACGATTTGGAGATGTTTGTAGGTATGAGGAGAGAAGGGGAGGCCCATATTAGTGGAGAAGAAGGGGTTTCTGGGGGCGATGGAGATTTGGCATTGGTGTCAGATTGGATGTTTTTCACTGCTCTTATATGGTTAGCCCAACTATTATTTTCAAATTAATTGAGTTTCTTAGTTTGTGTTGTGGTAGTTGAGCTTCGACTATGTTCTAGTTAGACAGTGTGATGCTGGTATCTTTTATTATTTGTGATATATGAGTGAAGCTATTTTCAGTTATCATGTAAGCAGTAAAATTTGAATTATTGTTTGTAGTTCTGTAGTTGCAGTTTTGTGTGAGTTCTCTCTGATTCAATTTTTTGCATCCATGGGATAAAGTCATAGTTCCGTGATTAAAGGTCTATTTAGTATGGATTGTGATTATAAGACATCAGATTCTTAAACTCTGTTGACAATTAAGAACATACTTTTTCGACTACAGCAGCAATGCAGCTTTGCCTTCTAAATAAAATTAGTTCTTCACTATGTTGGCTTTTCATGCTTGGCAAATGTAGTAACGTTGGCAAAATATTAAAAATCACTTCAAATTAAATGGGCGCTTCTGCTGTCATTGGGCATTCTCAATGACCATGTGTTGTTATTACTACTACATTTTAAGCACAAATATAGATGTTTGGTATTATATTGGGTCAGTCATGAAAGGATATGAAATTTCCATCTGGGCTGGGATCCTTCATAGTTGTTGCATGATGGATGTGTGACATTGTATCCCAAGATTTGATGCTGGTTTTTTGCTTTGTTATTGTAGGCATTGGGATAAGGAGGACGTGGAAAGTTTATTACATGGAGACAATTTATTCTCTTTGAAGATCAGGCTTATGTTTATGAGAGAATCCAGACATTTGATCATAAAGATTAGCCAAAAGGTTCAATTACAATTTGACCACCGTTCTACACATTCTGCCATTATGCAATGTGATTTTTGTACTAGTATCTGGAATTTTGCGAGGAAAACTAGTTTCCATTTGCTTCGACAGCTCTCAAATTAATTTACTCTTAGTTCCCACTTGATATTTTTGAGATTAGATTATCTGAGTTGGTTGATTTTCTAAGAGGGCAGACTGTGTGGTTCATTATATGAAATAGTGAGCAGAATCTTATGTAGAAAGATTGAAGTTTTACTATACAATTAATTTACGTTGCTAACTAATATAATAGTGACAGTTTTATTTATTGTAGCATGATTTTCACGGATTTGTAATTTATTTCAAGAAAAGGAAGGCGTAATACCCCTCAGTGCCAGTCACTGCCACACCTCTTTGTACTTATTACTGATCAAAAGCATTTAGGTGGTCCTTCAGCAAGCTTATCTACCTCATACACTTGTTTTTTGCATATATGTATTCTAGCTTTTGAAAGAAATAGCCATAGTTTGTATGTTTCTATGTAAGTTTTTTCACTCGACATATTGGCACCTGAATGGAAACTATATCCTGATTGGATGGCTGATTACTTTTTCAAACTTTCGTTGTTCTTTAATCTGACCATCTATATTGTGTGAATTGAAGGACAATGAAATTGGAAATTTCAACAAAGCATACAGTATATTTGGTACCGAATCTGGCTCGGTGAGCAATGATATTAGTTATTAATATAATATTGCGAATGGGCCTTTACTGAATGTTGATTCTCATTTACCATGTTACAGTTGCATATATGGGACTTCTCAGGACAGACAAACCAGTTATTTGTTGGTGACAAAACATCTATGGATATAGATCAACCAGATGAGGAGGTTCATATTTTTCTTTTTTGGTTTCAAAATTTAGGAATGTGATAATTAAAGTCGTGTTTAAATTTGGGTTCATATTTTTCTTTCGTGATTTCTTGATGTTGATGTCCCTCCTGGGTAAATGAGATTATACAGAGATTGTCAATTTTATAATCACACGGGAAAAGAGTTGTTGCACTAGATTCGTTAATTTTGATAAACTGTCCAGTTTTATTTGAAAAAACGTGTTCCGTTTAAACATGTTGTGTTTTACGACAATAAGCTCTTTTGAATTATGCTGTCATTTGTTTGGGAAATATTTCCACTTCCATTGTAACTGCTAAATTTAAACTGATGTGATTGTCATATGTACGATGATGGTGTCCCAAAACCTTGGTCTCTATTAATATTCATTTTAATTGTTTATTTGTTACTCATGTTGATTTTCTAGTGTAGGTTAGGATAGAGTTACAAATCTATGGCTTGCCTTATACCATTAATGACAAAGACCAGCTTAAAGGGACCACTGCAGTGGAACAATCTTGGTTTGGTGATCCATCATCTAGTTCTCCACTGAGGATGAATGGCAATTCGGATGAAGTGAACTTGTTTTCGAGAGTTATGCCAGCGTCTGGTACTGTGTCTAATAGCACCGGTGCCTTGGGCTTGACTGGATTGTATAATCTTGGAAATACTTGTTTTATGAACAGTGCTATCCAATGCTTGGTGCATACTCCAAAGCTTGTTGATTATTTTCTTGGAAACTTCAGGAGAGATCTGAATTTTGAAAATCCACTGGGGATGAATGTAAGTCCTTTTGAATGGTACTTCTTTTTATTTCTTTCATATGTTTGTGGATATTGATTAGTTGAAAAAATTACCCTTTTGTCATTTTTGTTCCTCATAATGTTATTTTTTGTGGATGTTGTGACAGGGAAAGCTTGCTATAGCATTTGGGGACTTGCTAAGAAAGTTGTGGGCTCCATTGGCAACAACAGTAGCTCCAAGGATGTTCAAGTCAACTCTTGCTAGTTTTGCTCCCCAATTTAGTGGGTACAATCAGCATGATTCCCAAGTAAGTGGTATATCCTTCAAACAATCAAACCAGATGTTTTAAGTGATATCTGCTGTACATGAATTTTCATGTGCTCACAAGTTTTATTATTGTAGGAAATTCTTTCTTTATTGTTGGATGGACTCCATGAAGATCTCAACCGCGTGAAGATAAAGCCTTATATACAGGCAAAAGATGATGATGGTTGTCCCCAAGAAGAAGTGGCAGATAAATACTGGGAAACCCATTTATCCCGCAACGACTCAATCATAGTTGATTTATGCCAAGTATTTTCCTTGCCTTTATTTCCAAGCTAATTACAAGGATAACATTTATGTTTTGATTTTTGAAATTTTGATTATAGAATTATATGTGATCCATTTTCCAGTTGCTACTTACAACTATTTTTTTTTTCCCGTAGACTCTGTTGGCTTTACAATATTTTGTTTCATTAGTTGATTTATGCCAAGTATTTTCCTTGCCTTTATTTCCAAGCTAATTACAAGGATAACATTTATGTTTTGATTTTTGAAATTTGTGATTATAGAATTATATGTGATCCATTTTCCAGTTGCTACTTACAACTATTTTTTTTTCCCGTAGACTCTGTTGGCTTTACAATATTTTGTTTCATTAACTGTACTTATTGTAAATGTATTCGATAAGATATTTATGCTTTATTGCTTTCATTTTGATTGTAGGGTCAATATAGGTCAACGTTGGTTTGCCCCGTTTGCAAGAAATTGTCTATAACATTTGATCCTTTTATGTACCTGTCACTACCACTTCCATCTTCAACCTGGCGAAAGATGACATTGACTGTTCTAAGCACTGATGGAACTACCTTGCCACACCCAGTCACAATAAAAGTCCCTGATAAGGGGACTTTCAAAGACCTCGTTGAGATCCTGGGTGTACACTGTTCATTAAGAGATGATGAAACACTATTAATTGCTGAGGTATATTCTTAGAAACCTATTCTCAGGTATCAGGATGTTTTGTTGACTGGTTCTTTCTTCTATCTATAAGTTATTCATCAGTCTGGCGCTTAGCTTTTGAAGATAGTGCGTATTATAAATACCCAAGAGTGTTATCAAATTCTGGCTCCCTCATATGCCCAATTAGTATTGTTATTAATGTTGAATTAGACATAGCATCTTGGTGTGTGTGTGTGTGAGACCTCATCAAGCCTTCTAATTCTAATGATGTGGGAAGATGAAAATGTATTACTATGATTTTTGTATTCGTCTGCTAATCTAGGCAGTTAAGGTTTGCTACTTATCCTTTAAATATCACATTTGACCAAAATCATTGCATGTTTTAAGTCAAAGACATGCAACAATGTTTACTGTTCTATGATTCATGTCTCTTATCGTCAAATCATATATTTTAAAATTGAAACTTCATGGTAACTTGTACTATAATTATGTTATGATTTCTCTTAATGAAAACACTTTCCATGTGTTAACTTCTGTAGTACTTAGGTCATGAGAGTTTGATATTCAGTCCTTTTAATGTGAATTGAAAAAAAAAAATCATTTTACCTTTTGCATATTTCTACTCTTCCAGTATTGCATCAGCCTTTGACATGTGGCACCCTGCACCCTGCAGGTTTACAGTAATTCAATCCTTCAAATTTTTGACTATCCTGATGCTTCAATAGAGCAAATAAAAGGCTATGACCGACTTGTTGCCTATAGATTGCCAAAAGCTATGGACGGGTCTCATTTGGTTGAGTTTATACATCGACATGAAGATGAGTAAGTTCAGTGGTTCCTTTTGATCGATGTTGTCCAAGATTTATTGTTTTTATTGAATGTTTGAAAGCTATTAAGATTATTTCATATTGCATGAATTTGTAGTATACAACTATAAAAAATGTGACAAATCAGAAGCTGTGACTAGATAATGTTACCACTGCTGAATTTTATGTCTCTTTATGAAAGGAACAATTATTTTAACATAGTACTTCAACGCAAATACTTGAACACAAGCAAAACTCATAACCAGTATATTGCTGAGTTTGTGCTGAAACTCTTTGTATCTTCTTTTTCCATTTATGTATTTTCGGCAGAAGTTATTGTCTGTTGCATGGAATTTTTATTTCTATTTGTTTTTTACACTGCTTTAATATTTTCTTGATGTGATTATAACCTTTTCAGGTCATATAACTCTTTCTCACATTTCAAGAAGTTTGGCATCCCTCTTGTGGCAAGGATGTCCGATTTCTCTAGCGGCTTGGAGATACGTAGAAAGTTTCTCAACCTCATTAGCCCGTTCTTACTGCCCGGTGAAGAATTCTTGACTGATGATGCTTCTCAAAAGAGTACCCTCGAGGAGGGTGAAGTGATAAAGGGTTCTGTTCTGGACGAGGAGGGGAGATCAGATAATGAATTTGAAGATGACTCAGATGCTCTCCTCGACTTTGAAGTTTGTTTGGAGAGCAAAACTGTTTGTCGCTTGGGCGGCATGAAGATACAGATGGATGAGCCGGTAGCTGTATCACCACAGTCTGGCCAGCATATTAAAATTTTTGTTTCTTGGCCGCAGAAAATGATTCATAAGCATGATACTTCGATTCTGAGCTTGTTGCCTGCAGTGTGTGATACCAATACCATGTCAAGCACTTGGACTCGCGATTCTATCTCACTCTATAACTGTATGGATGCATTCTTGAAGGAGGAGCCTCTCGGACCAGATGACATGTGGTATGTTATATAGTCTTTTACATTCACCCCCTTCATAAGTGCACATTTTTTTTTATAACTTCATTTTTTATAATCTTCAAATCTTACCTTGGTTTAAATACCGAATCAAACCTAGTGGGTCTCGGGGGTATTTTTGTATTTTGGAACTGTAATTAAGTCAGCTATCAAGGGTACATTTTGTGTATTATATTTAGCTTATGCCCTGTTATGGACTTATGGTTATTGTTTGATACTGTTGATCATCTAAACGTGTATTTTGTCATAGGTATTGCCCTAATTGCAAGGAGCATAGGCAGGCTAGCAAAAAGTTGGATCTTTGGAGATTGCCGGAGATCCTGGTTATTCATTTAAAACGATTCTCGTACACCAGATACTTGAAAAACAAGCTAGAAACTTTTGTGGACTTCCCCATTGATGCATTCGATCTCTCAAATTACATTACTCAGAAGAATAGCACGGTTAGCAATCGTTACAAGTTATATGCCGTGAGTAATCACTATGGTGGTATGGGTGGCGGTCACTATACTGCATTTGCCAAAGTAAGTTTTCGATCTGGCCCAACCCCTTTTGCATCGAGGTTCTTTTTTTCTTCTTGCATGTTAAACGAATTTATTCTTGGCACTGCAGCATAGGCTCGATAAGTGGTACGAGTTTGATGACAGCCACGTGCTCCAAGTTAGCGAGGACCAGATCCAGACACAAGCTGCTTATGTCCTCTTTTACAAGAGAATCTAATTTTTTTTTTGAAGGTGATGGATACAATATCCAACGGTAGATGTTTGTACATGTGGATTTCATCGAGGGTTACACTAACATCAGTTGACTAGGTGCAGGAAAACTCGGCACGCTCTCGTAGTGCTTGTGTCGTCTCTTAGAATACAATCAGTTGCAGATAATTGTACATAAAACCTTTTAGATCAAAACATGCCCAGAAATCTTCATGGGATTATTGGTTGATATACACCAACCAATTTGGATTTTGGTAACATGGGAGAGTGGTGAACAATTGTTGAAAATGGAAGATTGACTTTACTTTTGTTTTCTTGACCCCACGCCATTAATTTAGGCAGCCATTTCTTATCTTTCTCTTATCTTTTAACATAAATGCTTCTACTATTCAACTGAGACTCTTAATTCCATTTTGTTCGAATTTGATTTTTCTAGGTACGACCGACAAAAGAACATCAAAATAAAACAAATGACAAAGATCTTAAAAAACCTCAAACTCTATTGAGTCTCAAAACTAAATAAAAATGTTTTGGATTACGGTCATTGTTTACAAAATACAAGTTCACATTCGATTATACAAGGTTCAAAATCAAGTCGTTAAATATTCATTAATTGATATTTATCGGTTGGATAGTTGTTAAATATTCATTAATTGATATTTATCGGTTGGACTAGATGGCCGACGTACTCAACCACCTTAGGTTTAGCCAATAGCCAAAGTAGAGTTCAACTAGTTACACCAACATTTATTTTATTTTATGACATTAATTTCTCAACCCCGTTGGAAAATTTTATTTCACATTCTATGAATTACAGTAACAAATTTGTCTTCTAAAAATAGAAAAAAATCAGGTTAATTATTAGTCAATAATTTATGCGATTTCCTTTTTACTTTTCTGGCACTACTGTGAAATTATGGACCAGTCAATGAAATCAGTCAACTAGCATATTCCGTTTATTTCCAATCAAATCTTTTATATTTCTTAAAAAATAAAAATACATAAAATCAATTTTTAATATAAAAATTAATTTTACTTTATAACAATAAACTTATAAGAAAAAATAGAAATTCAATTAAACATTGAACGGAGGAATATTATTTTAAAATTATATATTCTGCTCTGCATATCGGTATGTTCGAGACATGCCTCTGTTTTTTTAATGTGAAAAAAAAGACGATGGCCTAGGTGTTCTCGCATCAGCTGAACTTTGTCTCCTTCTTGCTGCCATTAATCTCTCGTTGAGATCTGCAATCTTCGTTCGTTGCGAAACCTAAATTACGATTTGGGGTTTTGTCGAGTTCCAGGCAAGTGAATTTTACCGCGTTTTTTTTACCGTTTCTCGATTCATCGTTATTTATCTTTTTCGTGCTTATATACAGATGCAATAAATGAAAAAAAAAACAGAGAGGAAAAAAAGAGATGATTTTTATACTGTATTTAGTGATTTCGTTTTCTCAGTGTGTGTATTTGTGAATGAAAACTGCGTGTTGGTTTTTGATAAAGGTACCCTTTTTAGGGGTCGACATAAAATTTGTGTTGTCTTCATCCTGCCCCAAATGTTCAGCTGCAATGATCAAAGCAATTTTGGGATATGGCTATTTATGGATATTGCACCTAACCCCTCGTATTTGCACGTTATTATATAAAGTTGGAGTATTTATTTTGATATTAACTCTTCACCCCCTCGTGTGTCCAGGAGGAATTGGATTATTTATTTTTGCATCTTGAGGAATTTGAGAGTGTGATATATCATAGTATATGCAAATATGGAAAGGAAACTTGGTATCTCGGACTATAGAAGCATGTTGGACAAGACGTTAGCGTTGCCCGAGTTGACGAAAAAGGAAACAATTCATGTACTTGTGAAGAACCAAATTTTAAAGTCGTTGGATTCTCGTTCAGAAGGTTTGTTGTCTCGTTGATATACTTTTGCTTGATTTTCAAATTGTTAAACATATTCCCTTTTTTATATGTTGTGCGCTTTCAGAATACGCAGAAAATGTGGTGGAGAAAAGAAGCAAGGAAATGTACAATTTCCTCGGTATGTTGCGAAGTGCCAACGCGAGTGAAGTCGAGAAGTCGAAATCCGACGAAGAATTACAGAGCAGCTGGAAAGTAATTATATTCATCATTTTTTTCATATTTTAAGCATAAAAAAATGAAATTCAACGAACTTATGATTAGTTGTTATTATTACTACTATTGTTTTTTTTGTCTTTGTGTGTGTGTGTGTGTTATATGTTTAGATAAGAGTTTTAAGGGGCATAAAATGGTTATTTATGTATATATTTCTGATTGACTGTAGGTTAAAGAAGACACCGATGAATTCCGAGTTATGTACCGAGAGGGGACAGCTGGAACTCCTTTTCATTCACTACTTGTCGAAGGCTATGTGGATGGTCCCCTCGATGTTTGTAAGATAAATCCAGTATATTTTTAATTTATTTTTTATGTATTACTGTATATTCTAATTTTTTGAACAAGTTTCGTAATCCTTAACAGGTCTATGCATTTCATGCGAGTCCGATCTATACAAAAAATGGTAAGCTTCACATGTTGATATTGTCAGCTAAATAAGCATAATACGTGGCAAAAATTAAGTATAAATTCAGTTTTGCTGCATACTGCCAGGTGGCCTCAAACTGCATTACCGACTTTCAAAATCACCACATCCCAATGCGTAAAAAAAGTTAGAATTGGGGAACAGATATCACTACTGAGGTATTAACAAACCGCATGTGAAATTAATTTCTTGTGTGTTTTTTTTATTTCTTCGGATTATGACTTCTTTTTAAGATGCTGATATGTGCTGAATTGTTTGGAAGAAAGGATGAAGGTTTCGTGGCCACTGTCGAGCAGAGAGGCTCTGGTGCATTTTTTCGCGCTCGAGTATTTGCAAGAGGGTCTAATTGTGGTTCTTCTTAACACAGTAATTTAGCACCGTTTTCTTCTATTGATTCAGTTTGTGGCTCGTATTTTAAAAAATATATTAATATTTTATTTTTCCTTTCAGATATCTGATTTGGATAGCATTGATAAAAGTACCCATGGATTTACTAGAGACGGGATACCTGATGCAGAGGATGTAGTAAGAATAGACATAGTCGGAGGCTTTGCTATACAAAAAGTCACTGCAGATAGGAGCTACTTCAGGCTAGTAAAACCGTGACAAATTTGTGAATTTAAAAGATAATTGGAGTTTTTCTTATTATAGTCTAAACCTCAGGACTGTATTTGTAATTATCCATTTTTATAGCTCGAGTAATTTTGCCATGCAGAACAATAGCAAACATGGATATCAAACTTGACTTTATCCCTCCAGCATTCATCAATTTCATCTCAAGGCAGCTCGTGGGCAGTGGATTCAAGCTCTATAAAAAGGTGAGTATCAATCTTGACAAATTATCAAGATATATAAATCCTGATATTATTTACTGTATTTTTATTTTGTATATCTCCAGTCATTATTTTGGTTTGATCTCATGTTTTGTAGCCTTGGTACACCTACAGGAAATTGCCTCTGTTAATAAAGGTGGTGAAAAATTCCGTGAGGCTCTGAAGGACCCAATGTATAGACGTATACACGAGGCTCTTTACTCACAAAAGAAACATCTGGCCCCACCACCTCTAGAAAATCCAAGAAGCATAACCCTTGATTTAGAAACCAATAATTTTGACGTTCGAGACCAGAAAATAGACAATGAGATTGAGGAGCTTGAGGAAAGAGAGATAGATGCTCATAATTCATGTGATATGATTATAAACAACGAGATAACTGAAGAGGCTGAAACCGAAGAAGTTGTTTATAGCAATAAGACGGAACAATCTATTAGAACTACCAATGATATTACGGAACACTTTGGGCATGAGGTCGAAGATAAGGTTGGCATCAGACCTGAGGTTCAGCGGGCTCTGGGGACTTTGGAAAAGGCTATTTCAATATTACGAGGGTACAAGAGTAGTTCTGGAGACACTCGGCCCAGTATAGTCGAGAATGGATATTTGAGAGATTCTGATCAGGAAATTGGAGAAAAATTATTCCCCTTGGACGGTGATCGAACAATTACACTATCGAAAGTAGGACTGATAGAGGCTTCTTCACATGAATCTAAAAACGACCCTGAAAATCATGGTTCCAGGTAATTTTTCTAATTACAAAGTTATCTTTGAGGTTTGACCCAAGCACTAATATACAAGATCTAACTTACAAGGTTTTCTTTTTTCAGGCCTAAAGTGTCCATTTCCCTCACAAGAGAAACGAACCAAAGCAAGATTGCACCGGATGAAAGCCCCACCACCGATTCACATTCCTTCATGAAACATATAACCGTCAAAACACTCTTCAGCAGCATGGCAGAAACTTTCTCAGTAAACGGTGATTCAAACATTACCAAAGGAGGACGTGTCACTAAAAGGAACAACAAAAAGCCGAGGTTTTGCTGCTTTGTAGCTCATCAAGAATTGCAAGGGTAGGTCGAAGAATGCGAGGAAGATGTAAGTATATGAATATAGTTTGTTTCAGCACCCTCACTCAGTAAAGAGGAAGAAAAATAATACTAAAATGTTATATGTATGATGTTGTGTTCATGATACAAAGAGAAAAATAAATAGCATTCTTCGTGTCTGTAAATTTGCATGAAAGTGTGATAAGGTCAGAGGGAGATTCTGACAGACTAAATATGATACCTGACTAATAAAGATATATACCCATTTATAGAATTATAAGAAAAACTTTGCTACTTGCTATGTCAATGTTATGCAGCTATATCAATCTAAATAGCTCTCCTTTGTTCTTGTGACCTTGACTCCTTGAGTCATTTCATTTTTATTTTTCTATATATGAACCTGTTTTTTTGTTTCAGTTATTAATTAAAAGTATTCCATGTGAATATCTTAACTCTTACAAAGAAAGTGTGAAGATATTCACAAGATAGAGGGGATAATATTGTTTTCGGGCATAAAAAAAGTACTGAATTACATTTGTCTCAAAGTTATGCAGTATACACTAATTTTTTTGTTGGATTTTTCAAAATAATATGTTTATCCTTAATGAGAAAAGTATTAGTATTTGACATTAAAATATAATTTTGAATTTTAATTTATTAACTTTTTTTTAAAATTTTGCTCAAAATTATTTGATTTTTCAACTTAAAATATTTTTATGTTCTAGTTATTTATACACTGTTTCAATTTAAAAAAAAAAGAGAGAGATTCCTTATTTTCAATGAGTTGATCATTTAAATTTTAAGGTTCGGCCATGAACATTAGGAAACAAAATTGAACATTTTTCTCATCATTTAATCGAAAGTTCAATTCGATTTTGACTCGATTAGTTAAAACTTCTAGAAAAAATATTAAAATTATTTGAGTTCGATTTTCGATTAAATTTCGTCCATGCTCAATCCGACTACTTTTCATACAAGATCAAACACAATTTTAGAGCTCATATTGTATTTATAACAAAGAAAATTGAAAACACTATTATAAATTTATAATGTATTAAATTATCAAATTTGTGAAATTCAGAGCTAAACGGTAGTATATTACACATTCTTAGACGTGTACCTTGCCCTACTGTGGTAGTACCTTCGCCATCTCCGCCCCAGCGTATAAATTTTCAGCTCCTACTCTTTCTCGATTTACAGAAACACAGAAAATGTGGAAGAAAAAGCTTTACAACTCCACACGACTCTCTGTAATTCTTTCTCGCGAAATTGCTTCATCGGCAAATTCCAATTCTTCAATTCCGACCTTCAATTCCTCCTGCTCGAGGCCCCATTTGCTTCTGCTAGGGGTTTGATTTTCCCAGCTTCATGCGGTATTCGAGAGAGAGATGACGCGTGTTTGATCTTTTGAGAAGCAACTCACAGTCCGAAAATCTGGAAATAATCGATGGAGTCGTTAACAGGTTGAACGCTGCGACATCCACCGCAGAAGAGAAACGGCGTCGTTTTTTCGGCCCCGGCGCCGCAGTTCCAGCAGTGGGCGGGTCTCGACTCTCGACTGCGATTTTTGTGAAAATGATTTGCTACAGTTAATTGAACCGAATAGTATTTCAGCCGAATAGCCCAATAACATTGGACCGGTCCAGTAAGTTTTAATCAAAGTCCATCGAGCCCAATAGAACAATAACATTGGAGCAGTCCACTTACCAGATCCGACCCGCTAGTCCATACAAATCACCGATCACGCAGCGACCAAGCATTTCA
This sequence comes from Euphrasia confusa, assembly GCA_954870475.1. Classification (NCBI taxonomy): domain Eukaryota; kingdom Viridiplantae; phylum Streptophyta; class Magnoliopsida; order Lamiales; family Orobanchaceae; genus Euphrasia; species Euphrasia confusa. The sequence goes on along the minus strand of OX940955.1, from coordinate 3,680,395 downwards.
CACTAATTAGGGGTTCGGAAGCCTAACTGATTATTATACAGTTCCGGCGAGTTTCACGGCTGCTCGCCACCGACGTTTCCGACTGAATAAGCCAGGTATGGTGTACAGTTCATTTGCGTAGCGATTGCTCCTTGATTCAGTCTGTGTGTAAAAATTTCGTCCTTGCTCAATCCGACTAGTTTCATACAAGATCAAACACAATTTTAGAGCTCATATTGTATTTATAACAAAGAAAATTGAAAACATCATTATAAATTTATAATGGATTAAATATAAAATTGTGAAATCCAGAGAGCTAAAACGCTAGTATATTATTCATTGTTAGATGTGTACCTTGCCCTTCTGTGGTAGTACCTTCGCCATCTCCGCCACAGCTTATAAATTTTCAGCACTTACTCTTTCTCGATCTACAGAAACACAGAAAATGTGGAAGAAAAAGCTTTACAACTCCACACGAATCTCTGTAATTCTTTCTCGCGCAATCGCTTCATCGGCAAATTCCAATTCGTCAATTCCGACCTTCAATTCCTCCCGCTCGAGGCCCCATGGAAATTCATTTGCTTCTGCTAGGGGTTTGATTTTCCCAGCTTCATGCGGTATTCGTGAGAGAGAGAACGCGTGTTTGTTTCTGAGGAACGAGAGCTTTTTCTGCTCGCAGTGGAGCCCCGTCAACTGCTGGAACTGCGGCGCCACGGCCGAAAAAACGACGCCGTTTCTCTTCTGCGGTGGATGCCGCAGCGTTCAACCTGTTAACGACTCCATCGATTATTTCCAGATTTTTGGACTGTGAGTCGCTTCTCGTTTTATCATCCGATTCTTTTTTGATGTATTTAGTTGAAATTTTCGGGAATGATTTGAAGTGTGCTCAGCTTCGATGTAATTAATCATATGTATAATCATGATATAATATCTCTTAAGTGAACGTGATTATGGTGTTTGGTTTTCTTATTTGAACGTGATCTGTAAGAGCTCCTTTTGGCTTTACAGGGGAAGGGGATATAAAGTTGAGGTGGGAGAGTTGGAGAAGAAGTACAAAGACTGGCAAAAGAAGCTGCATCCTGATCTTGTTCATTCAAAGTCCCAAGTTAGTCTTAGCTTTGTGAATTATCTTCAGTTTATTCCTTATCAGATATTTGTTTTCCATGAAATTGAACATCGTTTTTTGAACTTATTGTTAATTTGTTGATGACTAGAGGGAGAGGGAGTTTGCGGCTGAACAATCTGCTCGGGTTATAGATGCATATCGCACACTCACTGACCCATTGTCGAGAGCAATCTACATTGTAAGATCTTTTATGGAGTAGTATTTTGTTTGATATCGTTGTCGGAACAAAAAATGAATAATGGTTGGAACCTAATCTTTCACTTTACCTTTTGGATGAAATATAGGGCTTTGAAATAATTATTCTTCTTTTGCACGATTTTCTTTCTGCTCCTTTGCGCTCTTTTCCCACTCGTTTTCCGCAAAATCTATGCAGTTGAAATTAGAAGGCGTGCTTGTTGATGAAGAAGAAAGGATTACAGACCCTGAGCTACTTGCTGAGGTAATTTTGCACACAATGAAATGAAGGGTCGACTTCCCCTTCCTGTTGTTTTTTTTTTTGTTTCTAGTTCTTTTAGTTTAGTAAAGTGAATCAATTGCCATGTCCATGTCTATACCATGTATCTGTGTGCATCAAAGTTGTACCTCGTTCCACTTCATTACTGAGGTTGGTGGAGGGGTCCATAATTCATGATGCAATGTGTTTTTCCGTTATTCCACACGGTATATGTAAGGAGTTAAAATCTTTTGTTATGTAATACAGTATGTGGTTGGTATGATTGTCTAAAAATAATAACATTTTCCTGCGGTCATGCCATCAAAAATTATATCTAATCTTTTGGGACAAAACGAAAGAAACATGTTTAGCTGGTTTGAGCTATGAATGTCAGTCTGGCACACACAATGCATAACCTCAAGCATGTTTTTATTGTATTTGGGTGCTTAGTAGTAGTAGTATGATTTTTTATTTTATTTATTACTACTATTATTATTATTATTATTATCAATTATAATAATTTTGTGGCCCCTGCTAATGTAGGTTATGGAATTAAGGGAAGCTGTTGATGAAGCGAATGATGCTCAGTCATTAAATGAGATCCAGGAACAGGTATAATCGTATAAGTATCCCCACCCAATAATATATGCAACTGGCATGGCTTTCTTTTGTTTGAATTGCAATCTTAGAAACATTAGAGAAAATAAACTTCTTCATTTGTAGTCCCGATGTTACTACTTCTGACCTCCTTAAGAGTTGATATTTTAACTGTTTACCATCATCTTGAATGGATATGTGATTTTATTTGGCTGGGTGGAAATAACTATTAAGAACTGAAGAAATGATTAACTGTGCTTAGTTAGACATTATTATATTCTTTGTTTAATTTCGAAAGTGCTAGAATATTTTTCTGGCTTCTGATGGGTCAATTCAAACTTGTAACTGATAACTCTAGTGTGTCTATCTCGTGCCTTGCAGTTGCAGGAAAAAATGAGATATTGGTCCGACTCATTTGAAGATTCATATCTGAATAAAAACTTTGAAGATGCCCTTGCTTCAATCCGTAGAATGACTTACTATAAACGCACTAGCGAAGAAATTGTGAAGAAGGTTTAATCCTGGTATGCTAAGTTTACTCTTTGCACACAAAATAAGACCAACATGTCATCTTGTGATCGTTTTTGTGCAAGAATTATATTTTACATCTGTTACTCTCTCTTTCTCGGAAAAAATAACAGAAGACGCCTAGGCACTAGTTGCTACTTTCTATATGATTTATCCTGCTGCATGCGGTCTCGAGGAAGTAAGCACAACTGGGTTGGTCGTTGAGATTACTTTTGTTAGTGGAAGCAATTCAGTGTTAGCATCCCCAAAGAGAGAGATTCGGGGAACTTTGGCTTACCAGAAAACTGACAAATTTGATAAAGAAGATGATGACTGTGTAGTTATTATTCTACATATTTGGCATCAACTGAAATGCCTGAAGTGAAATGTACACATTCTTGGATACATAACATATAGCCTAGGTCATATTTACAAGTAAGGCCGAGTGGTTGTGCATTTTATACGTTTACTTTGTTCTTAAATTAATAAGATTATTAGATAATTATTTTTTATTTTAATATCAAATATTTTAATTATTAAATTTACATTTCGTAATACCCACACACTCAAATATCATTTGTGCATTTGTTGATATGTTTCCTAAGGCTAAACCCATGCCTTCCCTCTAACTTTAGTCGAGTTGAAAAAGAAGTTTTTATTGCATCCTGGCTCTATCTGCTACTGATATCCGCGTAGATACGTCTCAGGTTCGGCAGACAAGGAACTATCGAAAAGTGCATTTCTTGATATGTTTCCTAAGGCCTAAACCCATACCTTCTCTCTAAACTTCGAGTCAGTTGAAAAAGAAGTTTTTACTGCATCCTGCTGATATCTGCTATTGATATCGGCATAAATATACCTATAGACCATTAGACCTCAACAGGTGCCTTTTTCCCTTAAAAGAGATTCTACTTGTTGGGCCTAAAATCAAAGAAAAAAATACCAAGCCATCTCCAGAAGAATAACTAGAGCAGAGACGGATAAAGTAAATGATTATAAAATTGAAATCTCTATAAATTGTAAGCTTGATTACATTATTTTGATATGTATAAAGTTGAAATCTCTGGTATAATCCGATTTTAAATGCTTTTAGCACATTTTGATTTAGGTACGTAGAATTTATATATATAATAATATTATGTTATAAAATATTATGTTTATTATTAATAAAGGAAATATAACTAAATTGTACTCCCTAATTAGTAGAAACTACTACTACTAACTAATAAAGAATAAATTTAATTTAATTTAATTATAATCATGAACTCCCTAATTAGTAAAAAACTACTACTAACTAATAAAGAATAAATTTAATTTAATTTTAATCATGAACTCCGTAAATAGTAAAAACTACTACTAATAATAAATTTAATTTAATTTAATTTTAATCATGAACCCATATTGTCAAAATAATAATAACATTTGTTCGGCTTTTGAAACTTTAGATACTAAAGAACGCGCTTTGAATTTCAAATTGTCTAACGGTCACAAATCAAAATCCCTAAAATCTCCCCTTAAACCACAACACAACCCACCTTCCATCTCCAATTCAATCAGCACTGCATCTCCCCCTTCTGAAAATGGCCACCCTAACCCCCGGCATCCTTCTCAAACTCCTCCAATCCATGAACACCACCACCAAAGTCACCGGCGACCACCGCAGCCCCCTCCTCCAGGTCATCGGAATCGTACCCGCTCTCTCCACACCCGACTCCCTCTGGTCCCATCACGGATTCTACGTCCAGATCTCCGACTCGCTCAACTCCACCTACGTCTCCCTCTCCGACCGCGACACCGATCTCATCCTCACCAACCGCCTCCAGCTCGGCCAGTTCGTGCACCTCGACCGCCTCCTCTTCGATTGTCCTCCCGTCCCGACTCCGGTCAACCTCCGACCCGTCTCCGGTCGCCAATCCTTCGTTGGGTCCCCGGAACCTCTAATCGCCCGAATCTCCCCTTCCAAAAACGGATTCGTAATCCAGCCGGTCTCCGACTCCGACTCCTCCGCCGACCCCATCCTCGCCTATTTGTCCAAGGCGGGGAAAATCGAGATCGGAAAAATCGAGAACAAATCGAGCAGGAAACCAATTGCGCCCAAAGAGAACGTGAACGTGAACGTCTCTTCGAATTCCCCCGGCAGTCGAAGGAAATCCGTCGCGGGTAAGGTCTCGAATAGATTCTCTTCGCCGGGGGCGCTCAAGCAGAGGTCGGTGTCTTCCGGGAGGAAAGCCGTGGCGGCGGCGGCGGCGGCGGAGAGGGACCATTCGCCCGCCACCAAATCTGGGAAGAGATCTGCCTCCCCTGTCCCCTCGAAATGCGCGGTCCCTAGCCTTTCTGCTGCCAAGGGAGAGAACAGAAGGAAATCGAGGGAGCCAGCCATAGTCGTTCCGTCTCGGTACAGGCAGCCGTCACCGACGGCCGTGAAACGGCAGGCGAGTCCGGTGGTGTCGAGGCGAGTATCTCTGTCCCCGAGCCGGAGGTTGTCGAGTGGGTTTAGGGACTCGTTCGCGAAGAAGAAGATGTTATCTGGAATTTCGAAGGTTAATGATGCACTTATGGGGTCTGGGAAAGCAAGTAGGAAGAGCTGGGACGATGGATCGGCTTCCGCGGACAGAGAGAAGTCGGCCACTAAGAATAGAGTTGATTTGCAGGCTATTTTGAGGACTCAGGTGAAATAAATAAGTAGTATTCTTCTATTTGATTTTTCTTTCTTTATGAGTTATTTCTCATCAATGGTTTTATTCGTTGTCCAGGCGGCTATATCCAGGCGTCTGAGTGACGTACACGATAATTTGCCGAGTGATGTGATGTCTGAAAGTCCCGCGGGGAAGGAGAGGCCGAATGGTGCAGCTCCGGTGATCACCATCCATGAAAAGAAATGGACAGACGGCAGTGTTTCGCTGGATATGGTGTCTTCAAGTCTTGCAAAGCTTGGGAAGGTATGCGTATAATACTTTAAGTTCGGGTGTGCTTATCGTATTCACACGATTGAAGTATTGGTTTCCGTAATTCAGTAATCAGCACTGATAAACAAACAAATCTTCTAATGTGGTGTTGAATCAGGATGCTATGCAAAGGACTAGAATTGCTTCAGCAGCTGCTGCTGAAGCTTTAGAAGAGGCCATTGCCGCGGAATCTATTGTGAGGAACTTAAGGTACACCACTCATATCTGGCTATCCATTGTTGGCGATGATCGTTATAGTTGTTTCTGTGTATCGCGTATTTTTATTTTTAATCCATTTTATTGGCTTCTCTAAGTAATATAATTGTGTTTTGCTATAAGTCTATAACTTGTGGTGCTTCTTAATATGTTCTTTGAGTTATTCGTGTTACCTATTCCCTATGTTCTAGTTGTCTCTCTTTCTTCTGTATGTGAGTGTATTCTGTATTAAACAAAAGGGGCTTTTCCATTTGTTATGAAAAGTATAAATTGGTGGAGCTTCGACATTTTGTTTGTAAGAGAATATTATTTAGTCTATGGAACTACTTCCTCGTGGTTAGATGGAATGGTTCATAATTAGATGGGAAAGTGAAAGTTTTTGCTTGAATAGTGAACCATCCTAAGTAGAAATTTGAGATGTGCAAATGGTAGTATAAGAAAAATATCAGAAAACATCTTTTTTGATTTATTCCAATGTGTTTTTTGTCCTCGTGCATTTGCTTAAAATTGCAATCAAACATTGAAAAAGCTAGCAAGTCCGAATAGAATCCAGCAGTATGAATACTTAAAGAATCTAAAGTAAATTCTGTATGAATATCTGTTGATATCTAACAAGCTACTAACAAAGTGTATCTTTACTGTTTTGCAGTATGTTCTCAGATCTCCGTGCGCTCGCAAAGCCCGAAAGCCCACTGTCCACCATGGACCGCTTCCTATCCGTTTACGACGAGCTTCTGAAATCGACAGCCACTGCCGAATCTGTTACCAGCAATCGCATCTCACCATCCACAGTTACCATTAACCACTCATCAGACCAGTCCAAATCCAGTAGCTCACTCTGGGTTGAAGCAGCTCTTGCTACTAATCTCGAGGTTGTTTCTCTCCTGACAAACGACAAGTTCGATACTTCGTTCTCAAAAGCCGAGCCAACCCCTAAGAAAAAACTCCCCTGCAATGCACCTCTCAGGAACAATAATAATAACAACAACATGAGAGTCTCATCCTCATCACCAGTAGTCGGGACATGGATTCGGGGCATGGGAATGAACGAGACTGTCGAGCTTGGCAAGAGTTTGCAGTCGGAGATGCAAATGTGGTTCGTGGGGTTCGTGGAGGAGTCGATCGTGGCTGGGTTCCAATTGTTTGGGAATGGTCGTGGTGGCGTCCCAATAGCAGCGATTTTGTCGCAGCTGAAGAGGGTCAACGATTGGTTGGACCGTGTGGGGTCTAAACGGGACGGGTTTATGATGGAAAAGATCGAGCATTTGAAGAAGAAGATTTACGGGTTCGTCATTCAGCATGTCGGCTCGAGTGTTGAGAATATGCGTCTGTCTTCGTCGACATCATCATCGTCGTCGTCGTGATTGAGTATATGTGTTGTTGTGATCTGCTGTTGTGTTGTTTGATTGTTTTTCATTTTTGCTGCATTAATTTTTTATTAATGGTTTTGGAGATGAGTGTTGTATAAAGAAAAGCAAAGGCGTACTGTACTACATTTGATATTATTAATTAATTGTATTTTGAAGAAATTTTATATTTTTAGTTTTGTTTTAAAAAATATTTTATATTTACAGTTTTGTTTTTAAAAATATTTCTAGATAAAAAGTAATATAATTGTAAATAAAATTTAACAAGTAATTAAAAAAATATTATTAAAATATATTTTTTTAAAGTAAAAATATACGGTGAGTTTTTTTTTTTTAATTGACAAGGAATAAAAAAAGGGAGAGTTTCTCCATCCCGCAAGAAATCTACCACGCGATAAGAACAGTTACAAATTGAAACTCGGAAAATTCACAAAAGCAGAATCAACGATGGGGTGGACGAATGATGTCGAATGGCCCTCCTCCGACGGTGACGTCACCGAGTTCAGCGGATCCACCCGGAAGGTCGTACACTCGGAGTGCAGAACCGAGGAGGTGGAGCCTGGGAAATTCATTCGCAAGTGCGAGAAAACCGAGCAGACTCTCAGGGACTGTGTTGGAAGGTAAAATTAGATTCTGATTTCAATTTCAAATTCGATTTCAATTTACTGTTCCGTTTCATTCGATTGGAGCTTTTGATTCATTCTCCGTTTCCTGTACATATCGGATTATGTTTGTTCTGTTAAAATTGAATATTAATTAGGAGCTATGGGATTGGGGGTGGAATTGGGATTAGGTCTTGACTCAACTAGTTCATACCCTGTCACTTACATATACTTCGTTTAAAAAGGACTTTTCCATTCGTTATGAAAAGTATAAATTGTTGGAGCTTCGACATTTTGTTTCTAAGAGAATAATATTTAGTCTATGGAACTACTTCATCATGGTTAAATGGAATGGTTCGTAATTAGATGGGAATATGAAGGTTTTTGCTTGAATATTGATCCAGCCTAAGTAGAAATTTGATTTGCATTTGGTAATATAAGAAAAATATCATAAAACATCTTATTTGTGTTATCGCAATGTTTATCGCCCTTGTGCATTTGCTCAAAATTGCTAGCAAACATTGAAAAAACTAGCGAGTCCAAATAGAGGACAGCAGTATGAATACTTAAAAGAATCTAAAGTAAATTCTTGGAGCTTCGACATTTTGTTTGAAAGAGAATATTATTTAGTCTATGGAACTACTTCCTCGTGTTTAGTCTATGAATCTAAAGTAAATTCTTGAAGCTTCGACATTCTGTTTGTAAGAGAATATTATTTAGTCTATGTAACTACTTCCTCGTGTTTAGATGGGAATGATTCCTCGTGTAGGCGATTATAGTTTGATTCGATTGGATTATGTTTGTTCTCTTAAAATTGAATATTAATTAGGAACTATGGGATTGGGGGTGGAATATTTAATATATCTGAATGTTGTCCAATTTGGTCTTAATTACGGGCTTTTAGAAATGTGTAATCATTCTACCCAGTTATTTTTAATTTACTTTTGTTTTGAACGTTCATCCTATTTGTACGTTGGCACGATTCTTGTAATGACACAAAACAATTTAGAAAGTAATACTTGAATTTATTACCCAATGGGTTATTAATTAGTCTCTCAATGAGTAAAAAATGAGGGAGTCTGTAGGAGGTGTTGATTCTGATGTTTGCCTTGTCAGCTCAGTTATGGGAACTAGACCCGTGTGCTTTGTTATGAACTTGTTCGTTTCGGAACAATGCAAAGTTATTATAATACATTGTAGATTTGTAGCTTCATTTGATTTGACCATCCACAGTGGTTCTTCTTTTTCACTCAGGCCTCCTAAACTGGTAGAGCTTCACCATGAATTCACCTCGGAAGATGTCACTGACCAAATGACCAAAGGCTCAGCTCCCTCGGAGTCGGCTGTCCGCGAACCATTTCCGGGGTTGCGCAGAGATGTTGAATCCATGGAACGCCACTTTGTAGGTAGCATCGACAAGCTCTTCCAAGGGATGGTGAATGAGTTCTTCGAGTCTGTCGAGAATGTATTTGGCGGCAATGGCCCATCCCCACACAACAACCGCGGGATCCCGATCGAAGCTCAACCTCCGAGAGAAGACTTCGATGATCACTTTTCCGGGAAGGCAACGGATATTTGAATCAAGTTGTTATGCGTATGTGCTGCGTAAAATAAGCACTTGAACTGTAGGGTCTGTTTGGCAATACATGTAAAAAAAAGCAGGAGACATGTTCATGTTTTGCAGGGCAATATGAAAGGTGTGATCTGTATGCGTTTGTAGTAAGATTTTGATAACTTTGAACTTGGATTGTTATGATAGCCCTAATGCTAGTATATTAGTGTCTTTATAATAATAACATATGCCACCAATTTTTTTTCTGCTTTGTCGATTAGGCGTGGCAATAGACGAAAGCAACTCGTATGTGTTTCGATTATAAGCTTAAGTATATTTGATAAAACTCTTAGAAAATAAATACCTCTTCCTTAGGTATTGAAAGTGCTTACGCGTACGCCGCTACGGAAAGACTAAGAACTTAGACTATTAGAAGAGTATCGTACGTTGCGTGTATTCAAAGTAAAAGGAGAGAGAAAGAACAGAGAGCCCCAACGGATACGTCGTTTCAGTTTCTAAATATATATATGCACCTTCCTTATATATAAGGGCAATTTATATAAGAGCCGCCTCACCCAAAATTATGACTAGGTAAACACCTGCAGATTTTCAAACACAACAAACCTAATAAAAACACACCCACACTATATATTTCCAATTCTCACTTTCTCTTCTTCTGCTATATATCTACAAACTTCTTTGGGCGATTCTTGATCTTTCTTTTTTTAACCCATGGGAAATATTTGGGATAGTGGGAAAATCGCCAAGGCTTTCAACGCCTTTTCACTCTATTCATGGCCTTCGAAATCGTCCCCGGAGCCCGTTATAAACGAGGACAAGTCAGATCCTATCGAGCCAACGAAGAAGGAAGAAGACACGAAACAACCACCGGAGCCCTCTGAGCAAGTGATCATGATATTTACCGAAAAGCCAATCCAGGCCGAGCCCGTCGAGCCGAGGAAGAACCCCCCGATGAGCGTAGGCCTCCGAATGGACTCCATACTCAACTCCAAAACAGGGCACTTGAAAGAGCGCTACAACTTGGGAGACGAGCTCGGCCGAGGGCACTACGGGAAGACTTTTCTCTGCGTCGACAGAAAAACTCAAGAAAGCTTCGCGTGCAAATCCATCGCCAAGAGGAGGCTGCTGACAGAGGATGACGTCAGCGACGTGAGGCGAGAAATCGAGATCATGCGACACCTCTCCGGTGCCCACCCGAACCTCGTTTCCATACGCGGGGCCTACGAGGACTCTGTTGCGGTTCATGTCGTGATGGAGCTCTGCAAAGGTGGGGAGCTTTTCGATAGGGTTGCCGACGGGGGGAGATACTCCGAGAGGAAGGCGGCCGAGCTCACGAGAGGGTTGGGCTGGTGATGACGTGTCATTCTTTAGGGGTCATGCATAGGGACTTGAAGCCGGAGAATTTCTTGTTTGTGGGAGAGGAAAAGGATTCGGAGCTGAAGTTGATTGATTTCGGATTGTCGGTTTTTTTTAAGGAGGGTGAAGTATTGAGAGATGTGGTGGGGAGTCCTTACTATCTTGCACCGGAGGTGCTTCGTGGGAGATATGGACCTCATGCGGACATTTGGAGTGCTGGGGTTATAGTGTATATTCTTCTTTGTGGGCAGCTGCCGTTTTGGGGTGGTGAGTAGTACTGTGATTATTAAAGTCGTTACTTGATCGGTTTTTTAATCGTAGTTTATATAAGTGTTTTTTGTTTTTGGTGTAGAGAGTGATGAAGAAGTATTCGAAAGGGTTTTGCACGGAGAGATTGACTTTGATTCGGATCCTTGGCCGGAGATCTCGGAAAGTGCAAAGGATTTAGTGAGGAGGATGCTCGTGAGGAACCCGGCGAGGCGAATAACCGCGCGTCAAGTTCTTTGTAAGTTTGATTGAATTGCTCGTTTGAAAAGTTGGGTATAGGAAATGATATTCAATGGTTTAATTATGATATGTTGTTAATGAATGAATGCAGGTCATCCTTGGGTGCAAGAGAATCTTGATCAGAGTTCGGTTTAGAGTTCGGTTTGGAAAAAAGTCTGCCGGAAGAAGAAATCGAGGGGTTACGAGAAATGTTCGAGACAATATAAATATGACACAGCCGGATTGATTATAAGGAGTTTGTAGGCATGTTGCAGAAAGGAAATAACTATACAATAAACAACTGTACAAGAAAATTACTCTGTGTTTATTAGAACCGTTGTATCAATGAGCCGATTTTTGATTAATAAGCGGTGGTCAATTTGATCAATGTTTGAATTTTGAAACAGTAATCATTGTAGAAAAGTCGCGTCCATTATATTTTACGACTAGTCGCTAGATGTGCACACGACTCAAATTTAACTTCTTCGGCCCATCTGGCCCAACCACCGAGCCCAATCAAAATCCTATGGTAAACCTAGCCCAAGCCCACCACATGCAAACTTCAGCCCAAAATCAGCCTCAGGCCCAATCCCAACACTTTTCAATTCGATTAATCTATGTCTCGTAAAAAATACTCCGTTAGTAACTTTTTTTTTTAATCTTCGTTTAGACAAATGAAGTTCTACAACAATTTTTATTTTTATTTAGCTCATAACAATGGTCATTGGTCACCGAAAAAATAATTGAGACATCAGACGTGGATAATGAATTAAGAATGATTTGAATGAATGCAAATTCCACATGTACAAGCAAAGCCAGCCATGTAATAGTAATACAAACAACCAGAAAATCAATTATAGTCGCAACGTGGTTTGACTCCAATTATATTATACGGTCCGGATTCATCACGTCCTTCTCAGCCGCTCGATCATCTCCGATGTCCCTGACAACTCACGATGCACGGTTGGTGGCAACAGGCATTTTGTAGGACCAATCACGTTGATCCATCGTGCCACGTCGGCCACACCCACGTTCTCCCACAGTTATACACCATGATCATCGGCTTTTTACTATATTGCCCTCATTCAGTTTACTATTCCACTCCAAACTCATTGATTTCCTAAATTAAAGAAAAGGGCAGTTTAGTCATTTCGGATTTTCCTTCCAACTTACTGATAATGTTTTTATTTTCCGTATTTTTGTTTTTCGAAATAAATTCAGAGGATGAAAGAGACGTTCTTCCCCCCACCATAGTATTGTCGAAGAACACAAACAAACGCAGGTCTTTCAAAGGGAAGTAGAAGTAACGAAATCAGAAATTCAATCTCCACCGTTGATCCCACATCTATCCAGGTAATAACAGTTGCCACGTCACTCGCTGTTGTCACCATTGTCAATCCTGGAACCATCTTTTTCGAGTTCGGCAGTTGACAGATTTTGTTCAAATGTTTCATTTTATCTCCGAACTGATTTCGTATTTTAATTTTTCAGCATTAAAATTTTGAACTTTGAATTTGATTAGGGTTAGGGAAATGGAGAACGAAAACGGGTTTCCGATTGAAGATGAAAAACGGGTTGTGTTCGAGAACTCCAATGGCGGAGGGGCAATTCCGGAATTAAATAATGAGATAAAAGACAAAGATGCCCTTCTTCCTCATGATTCACCCGCCCCAGAGCCCCAACTGCCCGCGAGTGCAGCTGCAAAGAGTAGTCAAAAATCAACTGAAGCTAGAAAGAATAATCCCAATGTCAACGCCACTGCCAAATCGGAAGTCAAGAATCGATCCGGTTCGAAGAAATCAGTCGTCTTTGGTCGCAGCACGAAACCGAGCTTGTCCCAAAGCCTCTCGTTCCCGACCAGAGGCCAACGTCGCCACTCTGATGTAATAACAAAGAGTGATGAAAAGGTTGCAAATGAGAAGGAGGCATCGACTAGCCGTCGTGCGACTATAGCCTCGTTGCCCCCTAAACTCGATGTAAGATTTTTCCAACTTTTTTTTGTTTATAAAATTTCTATGTTGTTACTTGATTGATATTTGTGCTTCAATTTTGTGGTTAGAATTCCGAGCCCAACGAGAACGAATCGCCCGTGAAGGAGGAGGAAGACGAGGACGATCATTCGATGACATCATCGTACTGTTTTTTAGTCTTTATTAAACTCCCTGTGTTCTTGTTTCGTATGAAAAATGTCTAACTAATAGTAATTGTTAATTTTTGTACTTGAAACAGAACTAGGATAAATGTTTCGGCCTTCTCCTTCAAATCGGAACAACGCGCTGAAAAACGAAGAGAGGTACATTGCTGTTTATGTAAGGTCAATTTTGCTCTGATAAAATGTTTGTGACCGACATTCGTGTTTATCGATATTCATTCAGTTCTTCTCGAAGATTGAAGAGAAAATACATGCCAAGGAAATGGAAAAGTGTAATTTGCAAGCGAAATCAAAGGTGTGTTTGGAGAATCTATAGCTTGTGTTTTACTATAATTCATTGTGTTCGATCTCTACTCGGGTTTTCGTTTGTTCACTCTATGTTCGATTCTGCATTAGGAAAACCAGGACGCGGAAATAAAACGGCTAAGAAAGAGCTTGAAGTTTAAAGCTACGCCTATGCCAAGTTTCTACAAGGAGCCTCCTCCCAAACCCGAACTCAAGAAGGTAGTAAAGTTAATAATCTGTAATCTTGCAAAAAGTTAACAATCAATTTTCTGCCCAACGAACGTTTGGTTTTTTGGCATTTCTATAGATACCAACCACTCGTCCTAAATCTCCGAAGCTTGGAAGGAACAAAGGCGCCGTGGAGAATGGAGGACTTAGTCCAAGAGTAAGCAGAGATGATTGCAATAACTCACCAAAGACTCCCCCAAAAAATGTCGACAAGATAAACGATACTGCTCCAAAGAAGTTGACCAAAAGTCGAAGCTCACTTTCCAAGCCTCAGAATCGAAAATCTTTGACTGCTAAGAAAGAAAAACAGGTCGAAACTAATGAGCAAGCTGATGAAATCCAGGACATGACCCCACCTTGTGCTCGGGAACTAGAGGATAAGAAAGGAGAAGGCCAAGATAATAAACCAGAATCTGAGGTGATAGCTGCTGCTGATGTCGTCAATGTGGAAGGTTAAATTAATAATGTTTGCAAGTTTTTTAAAGTTGTGTAATGTGAACTTACATATCTTGTTGTGAATATAGTTTTATTGCTGCATGTTTAAGGAGTTTGAGTTGTAAAATAAGTTACCTAAGCTTGAAAACAAATGTATTCTTTGTTATATATATTCCATATTGCGTTTGAGTAAATCGAGAAGTTTTTCGATACTATGGGTTGCGATTAAGGTGTACATTGGCCGGTTTCGTTTCAGTTCGATTTTGTTTGTCATTGACCTAGTTATATTTTAGTTGATCCATTGCCATCATAGTGAATGCAGTTGTGACAAATGAAATGAAAAGTGTGTCATTTACTTGTATGGTTTTGTGATGGACAATAATGTATAAAAACAATATTTGGAATAAAATAAAATAAAGACAAATAATGGAAAGAGGTCACAAATCGTTTTCTTAAATTTTCCTTTAATGTGAAACAACATTTATGTGCATTGCTTTGGAAGGAAAGACTGCAACTACACAACCACTTCTCTAACTCTTTTACAATTGGAAATTCAATTCTTTTTATTGTACAAATTGGAATTAATTCGGAAAAATAAGTTTGAGATTGTATAGGGATTCAATAGTAAAATTGATAATATAATATCTAGAGATAGTTTGAAGTTTGAACTAATAATCTTCACTATCCGAAGACCGAAAGCTCGTTATGGAGACAAACACTGAGCTCATTGACAGTCAGATCGTCGTATATAATGAGTTCGTCAAGAAATTTGATCTGCTCTTAAGTTCTTGAAACTTGGATTTAAACGATTTTTTAAAACAATACTCGTGTTAGTAAATTTAACGAGTTTGTTAGTCTACAGGCATCAAACTAAAGCAACTACAAATGAATGAATATACGTATTAGTACGTTTTTATTTAAAAAATAATACTACATCTCTTCTTCAACTGTTTGTTAAATTTTTTTTTAACAGTTGTATGACAGAATGAATAAATCAATATAGAGGGGAATAATTCAATACTAGCAGGGTAAATAATTTCCGGAGATACAAAGAGTATTGACGCATTAACATACACGTGGATTATGAGTAGATTACATGTAATAATTAGCTTTCAAGCACTTGCATTATGAATAAAAGTCAATTAATTAATTAATAGAAATATGTACGAAATGACCGAATTCACCTTGGACCTTCTCCAAATGCATCATTGCTCATTTGCTCATTAGTTTGCCCAGTCCCTACCAACCATGTGACATGTGAGCCACCTCATATGATAAATCAGAAATAGTATGAATCATTAGAGTAATTTTTTACATAAGAAAACCTATTTTGTATGATCAAAAGTAGATATTTATTTCAATAGGAGTAATTTACTATAATTATTTAGGAATTTGTAACACATATTTTAAAAACAATCACAGGTAGTTTATTGAAATATTTGGCACGTCATTAGACTTTTAATTGGATAATTTATTGCCCAATAGAGTGTTGGTTGAAATATTTATATTATTATTAATTCGCTAAATGTCAATTTTAGTATCTGAGTAATTAAAAAATAAAATCTCTAACATGCGAAAACATTCAAAAAATAATTGTTCATTTATAAATTTATTACATGTTCAGTGATCGACGGAAGGCCATATGAACCCACCACATAAACTCTACTGATATGCTACTCTAATAATAAGTAGGAGTATATTTTTAAATTCAAATGAGATCTTAAATTAATTGCAAATAAATAATACTCTAGTGTGATTTTTTTAATAATTCAATACTATAAGTTTTACAGTTTCAAAAATAATATTTTCAAATTTTCAATGATCATGTTACCTTTGATTGAAAACATAATTTATTTATTTTCAAACACAGAGATAAAATTCAAGTCCCATTGAAATATCACATACCATAAATTGATTCGGGCGTACAAATGCAAAAACGGAACAAGTCTATGTAGTTGAAATTGTGAAAATTACAATACTAGGCATGTATTGATTTTCAAATTAACTTATATGTAATTGATGTTTTCACGGATACGGGATACGCGATGATTCAGTCCATTTTTTATAATTTATTAATATTTTTAAAAACATATTCAAACGATGCAAATAGAAAAGAAAAAAATCAATAAGACAGACGAATAGACTGGTAAGCTTTATAGGTTAGCATGAAATATGCTTGTGTCCGTAGGTAGGAATACGTATAATTGTAATTTGGTACTACTTCAACCTTAGTTTTATAATAACATTACCGCTTTTATTAAATAGACATTTTACAATAATATAATTTTTCGAAAAAAGGAAATACAATAAATATTCTTACTTTTTATTTTAAAATACATAGTACAACTTTATCATTATTCTATTCACTTAGATTTTCATATTTACTAAAAAATATATTTTAAGCTTAAAAATATATTTATAATCTTTATTTTTTGATTAAAAAATCAAAAAATAACAATTTTGTTAATAATAGTGTCCAAAAAAAGGTCTTACATTTAAAAAACCAAGGAAGAATCACTTTACCTAATTAACTCTTAAAAATGATAGCAAATAGGTAATTTATTTATACATTGATTGATTTCTAATACTAACAATGCCAATCTTAGAACGAAAAAGGGGTTTTTTAGGCAAATTACCTCGGTCTCGCCATTGTTTGTCAAATTTCTTTGTAAATTACAAAGAAAATTAACAAAAAATTACGAAAAAAAGAGTATGATTTTTAATAATTGATATTTTTTTTTTTTTTAAGTGACGAGAACAAATGTTATATTTTTCACAAGAAACCGTATTTTTTGTGCAATGCACCGTTTTGAGGAACAAACTTACATACAAATAAAGAAATGGATATGTAATTACAGTATTTATAGCAAAAATAAAAAAAAGGAAAAAAAAAACTCTGTGGGCCCCAACCATTTGGACAAACTTCAATGCAAGCATCTCCATCCCCCTTTATGCGTATTATGACAACCTGCCCATCCTAAAAAACCTGTCCAAATTATAAATTAATAAACATTATTACTCACAACATTTTCATTAACCAAAATACAACTCCAAGTACATAATTTCTAATCATTCACAAAATAAATAAATAAATAAACAATTACTCACCCTTTCTCCACCATTGTATTTTCCTTGCCCTTTATTATTATATTTTTTTTTTTTCATTTTTTTTAAAGGAGTATGAAAACTTTAAAGACAGCTACTGAAATGCGAGTCATGTCCAACAGCCCCAAGTACGGTGCACGCCACTTCCAACAATCTCCCTGCGAATAACACAAAACAAGGGCAATTCAGTCAATACAAATGAGCTCGGATCTACTGCCCTGCACCACACAACACTTATCCTACGCCTACCCCCATAATTAAGGTTGACTCACAACACAAGCCATCTGACACGGCACCGACACAATTAGCGATATTTATTTACCTAAACACCCCTGGTGAACCCCAATAATACCATTCCAAATTTCCAACCCCCCAAACCTAAAATTAAATTATTAATTCATTATAGAGTTAGTTACTGTATAAATATTATGTGTGCTAATTAATTAAAAAGCCAGCTGTAGACACATGTATATGCACCTCAAAGCAATTATATTCCCTTTTGACTCCGTCACCGTCAAAATTAACCGACAGACAGTTAAAAAAAAAAAAAACCACAGTAAAAAATAAAATTACCTCTTCTAGGCTTAGCAGCAACCGCCGCCTTGACGACCGCCGCTTTGGGCTGAGCCT
This sequence comes from Euphrasia confusa, assembly GCA_954870475.1. Classification (NCBI taxonomy): domain Eukaryota; kingdom Viridiplantae; phylum Streptophyta; class Magnoliopsida; order Lamiales; family Orobanchaceae; genus Euphrasia; species Euphrasia confusa. The sequence goes on along the minus strand of OX940955.1, from coordinate 3,662,373 downwards.
TACTTTCCTCCACCGCAAAAAGCACATTGTTGATACCCTGCACCGATATCCTCCCGTCCGTGTAGATATCCGGGTCAATCAAGTGAGCCGCAGCCTCGCCCGACCCGAATTTGACCGACCCGTCCGCTTCCTCAGCGGGGACCACCTCCGGCACTCTCAGCGTCGGGTACTTAACCGTCCCGAACCTCCTGACCGCATTGTACATGCTCTCCTCCGTCTGGTACTCCGGGATGACGTGGTAGTACACCATCTGCTCCGGCGCGCCGGCTTCGCTGAGCTGGTCCGTCGTCAGCTTCGCCATCGCCTCGTCGTTCGGGGCGAGCACAGTCAGCACGTACCCTTCCGACACAAGCTTCCCCATCTCCGACGCCAGCGACGTCAGGTTGACCAGTATGTCGGCGAGTTCGTTGTAGCCGCCGTAGTGGAGGAGCGTCTCGATGAAGTCCTTCACCTGGCTCTCCCCGTCGAAGTGCCGCTTGGCTCCGCCGGGGCCGGGGGCGGGCGCCGGCGCCAGGGACGGGCCGGGGGCGAGCGCGTCGTAGATGGGGAGGGACGGGGGGGCGCCGGCGGGGACCGCCGCCGGGGCCTTCTTCAGCTTGTTGGTCCGGGGGTCGATCTCCGGCGCGCCGCGGGGGAGGACGGCGGAGAGGGAGGCGAGGGTGCGGCGGGCGTTGAAGTCCTGCTGGACGGATTTTGGGATTAGGAGGCGCTCGATGCCGTGGATGACGCCGTCGGGGCGGGAGATGTCGTCGGAGTTGATTACCCTGGCGGCGGCGACGGTGCGGGCGCCGGCGGGGGTGAGGGCGAGTGAGATCTTGTCGCGGCAGAGGGTGGAGTGTTGGGCGGGCCAGTGGCGGGCCTCGACGCGGGCCGGGACGATGTGGAAGAGGAGGAGGTTCTGGAGGGATCTGAGGTTGCGGGGCTCGAGGAGGAAGCGCCTGAACTCCGGGTCGAGGTCGCGCTCGAGGGCGCGGTTGTCGGGGGCGAAGATGGTGATGTTGTGGTCGGAGACGGCCTTCTCTAGGGTTTGGAGGAGGAGGGCTTTCTCGACGAGCTCCGCCAGCTCGGTGTACCGGGAATCAAGGAGAGCGACGAGGACGGAGTTCGAGTGGATGGCGGGGGGTTTGGATTCCGGCAATGCGGCGGCGAGGGAGAGGAAGAGGGCGGCGATGAAGGCGACGCCATAGATCTGAGAATCCATGGCGGTCGGCGGAGGGGGAATTGAGATTTGTGATTTGTTTTTCTCTCTCTCTCTCTCTTGTTCTTCTTCTTTTCTGTGTTGTTGGTGAAAGGTGTACTTTGGTAAGAAGGAAATGAGAGTAAAGGTTTGTAGCAGCGTTGGTTTGGGTTTTGTCTGGAGAGAAGTTGCTTTGCTTTGGGTAGTGGGAATGTGTTTGCGTGTCTAATTCTTTATTTTTTTTTGTTTGGTGGAAGATTAAAGTAGAGGTGAAGGGTACTTACAGGGTCATTTTCGGTATTTATTAGTTTTATTATTGTGCGTGTGTGTGTGTGAGGAGAGTGAGAGATTAAGACTTTCATTAGGACAAATGTTATAATCAAGGTTTTTAAAAGTATTTTTCTTTATTTCCTTTTGATTTTCTGTTTGCTTTTTTGCTGAATGCTAATGGTTTAATATTGTTGTTGTGGTTGCATGCAGTTTGGCTTTCAATTAATAGATTAATCCTTTATTTTTAGTTATTTTAATTCAAGATGTATTAAGTATTCATTTAGAACTACTAGCCAGTTGTAATTAAAGCATTTCTTACTCACTAAATTAAATTTGTTTTTTTAAGTGCAAGTAATTAGGAGTAATTACAAAGTGAGAGAGGGAGAATGGTAAGGGCAAAGTTGGAAATGTGATGTAACAGGCTGGAAGAGGGACCACGCGGAATGGAGTTTTATTAGTAATTTTGGGACCTGCTCTTGGCTCGATCAAGCTGCGATTAACTTAATAGTGAGATTTGGGTTGGGAATCTTGTGATAACACATCTAAAACTGATCACTTTTTTCATTTCCTCAACTCACGGTATCACTAAATTTAATTACAAAATGAACTCGTGGAATGTGCGACTTATTAGAATTATTGTGCATATTATTATTTGGTGGGAATACCACTTTTCATTCACAAATATAAAACATCTACTCTTTTTAGGATTGAGGGGCCGTGCAGTGCATTTTTGAACTGCACCATAACAAGTGTAATCTTATACCATACATTTATTTAAGTATATCTCTCCACCGTTAGATGAGTTAAGCATTTACTTGTTTACTTTTTCAAACTTCTTAGATTTATCTTAATCTTATTTAAAATTAAAATAATAATTATAAATATTTTTTAACATAAAATAAAATTATTTTTTATATGATTATAAAAATTACATCACGTTTATAATTTTTTGTTTATAATTTTTTTTATAATGATTGTAAAATTTTATTTTTATATTATTATATAGAAATTTATTACGTAACTATATAGTATGCGATTATATAAAAATTGTTTTATTAAAATTATTTTTGTATTTGTTATTTAACAATATTTTTGCTAAGTGTTACTATATATATATATATATATTTATATATATATATATATAAATAAATTTTTTATTTTGCGTTAAAATATTTTTGCTAAGTGTTACTAATACTAATTATTAAAAAATAATTGTATTTTGCATTAAAATATATTTATAATAATTATTTTTGCTAAGTATTACTAAAAATAATCTTATTTTGCGTTAAAATATATTTATAATAATTATTTTTATTGAAGATAAATATAAAAAGATACATGAAATGAACATACAAATGCTTAACTTCATCTAACGGTAGATAAATATGTCTATATAAATGTACGGTATAAGATTACACTTGTTATGGTGCAGTGTAAAAATGCACTGCACGGCCCCTCAATCCCTCTTTTTAACCCCACATATAAAACTACACCCATTCTACACAAAATGAAAAGGAAAAGTCCTATATACCCTTACTTTTTTTTTCTCTCTTTTAATAACAAAAAATCAATTAAAATACATTTTAAAAAAACCAAAAAAGAATTTCTGTGGGGCCCACCTTTACACAAATAAGATTTTTTGAGGTTGGTGGGTGTGTAAATGCATGCTGAATGCATATCCCCTCTACCACCTCAAACCCTCCATAACTCAAACCAAACCCATTTCAAAAAAAAAAATGCTCTCATTTCTCTCTAAATAAAAGCAAGCTCGGTCGGAATTTACGTGAAAAGAGCTGCTTTCGACGAGAAAAAGGTACATTGCACGCAAGGGTTCCCCTTTTTTTTTTTTTTTTTTTTCCGAACTGCCTTTTTTCGCCCTCGGTCGAAGCCCTCGGTCGAAAATATGACCGAGGGGACGACCGAGGGCTGTTGGGTTCTTGTGCCCTCGGTCGAGATTTTTGGCCGAGGGCCCTCGGTCATCCGGCCAAGTGACCGGATAACTTGGCCCTCGGTGACCGGATAGCTCGACCAAGTGACCGAGCAATTTGGCCCTCGGTCACCGAGCGGCCAAGTGCACTTGGTCGAAATTTTGACCAAGTGCAGAATTTTTTTTTTTTTTTTGCCCTCGTTGACCGGATAGCTCGGCCAAGTGACCGAGCAATTCTCGGCCCTCGGTCACCGAGCGGCCAAGTGCACTTGGTCAAAATTTTGACCAAGTGCAGAATTTTTTTTTCTTTTTTTTAAATTGAATTGTCTATTAATTAATGGCTTGTTTGGATGTATATTTTGGATTTTCTAATTGAATTCAATTGTTATTTGTAATTGTGATGGATATTTTGGATTTTCTAATTGAATTCATTTGTTATTTGTAATTGTAGATGTCGAATCAACGAATCACGGTACGTTACGGTGGTCGTTGGGATCGAGAGGGCTACGTTGACGGAGTAGATATGTGCCTCTTCTTTCGTAGGGAAGAAATTACACTCGACGCTCTCGTGAGCCGGATTCGTGCGGTTTTGCGCCCTCCGCCCAGTGTCGATTACATGTTGTATTGTTATACCCGAGGCTATGACATGCGAAGCGTGCGAGCTCCTATGCTTTGTGACGAAGATGTGTCCCGCATGTTAGACGAGCAAAGGGCTGAGTGTTTTGTGTTCGTCGTCGAAGTAGAGGGACAACAAGCTGCGCCGGAGGTGAATATCGGAGAAGAAAATCGTGATCAGGGCGCACCGTCAGAGAACGAGAACGAGAACGAGGAGGTACACACTTCCGAGGACGAGGAAGAGGCCCGTCAGTCCGATCTCTTGGATTCTTTGACCACGGAGTGGACCGAGTGGATCAGGCAGCCGGGCGTGGTTAAAAAGATTATGTCGCGCCGTAATATGTCCTCGAGTTCTACTGCGGGAGGCGGCGAGCAAGCCGAAGCTTTTCAGAATGCACAGAATAATCCACTGCGCAATTGGATCATTCCACTGCCGACGTTTGACCCCGCTGTTCCGTTGCGTTCTGTCGAATCCCAACCGATTTATGGTCAGATGGTAGTCGGTGCCACGTTCCGAAAGAAACAGGATCTGAAGGTGATGGTGGGGATGTATCACATGGAGAATAACGTGGAGTGCAAAACTGCTCGCTCGGGCACTGATCGGGTGACGTACATTTGCAAGCTGGGGCGTGAGAAATGCCCGTTCAAATTGTGTTCCACGGGTTCTGATAACACCTTTTGGACGATTACGAGGGTGAACTTGAATCACGAGTGCCGTAACAATTTGGGGCGGACTGCGGATCGACAGGTGTCGAGCAGGGTTGCGGCTACTTTCTTTGCACGCCAGTTAGTCGGGAATCGGGAACTGAAGTCGAAAGATATGGTTGATGATTTGAGGAGATTGTACGGAGTTCACATCAACTACAACTTCGCCCTGCGGACGAGGAATCTGGCGCTTGAAATAGCGTACGGCGACTATCATGGATCGTATCAGAGGCTCCCGTCATATTTGTACATGCTGAAAGAACTTAATCCCGGGACTATGTATGATATTCAGACGACCAGTGATGGCGTGTTTTGCCACATGTTTGTTGCGCTCGGGCAGTGCATTCGTGCATTTGAGCAGGGCACTCTGAGGCCGGTGATAGTAGTCGACGCCACCCATTTGAAAGGGAGAAACACTGGTGTGTTGTTTGTCGCAGTCACGAAAGACGGGAATGAGAATATTTTCCCGCTTGCGTTTGGTATCGGTCCGATAGAGAATGACGAGGAGTGGACGTGGTTTCTCAAGAACCTCAGAGATTGCTACGATGGGACCGATGATCTGCTCATTGTGTCCGACCAGCATAAGAGCATCGCGAATGCTATTCGGAGTGTCTATCCCCACGCGACTCGTGCGTTGTGCTATCACCACCTCTCGAAGAATCTAGCACGGTACGGCCAGCAGCTGGTCAAAGCTGTATACACTGCTGCTTATAGTTATCGGGTGGATGAGTTTGAAAAACATCTATCGCATGTGAAGAGTCTCAGTGACAGCGCTTATACGCGCATTATTGATATCGGGGTTGAGACCTGGGCGAGGTCAATGTGTGCTGCACGACGATATGGTTTCATGACATCGAATGCGGCCGAAGTCTTCAACGGTGCTATCAAATGGCCACGGAGATTACCAGTCTGTGCGATGCTCGAGGCGATTCGTGTGATGATTGAGAGATGGTTCAACGAGAAACGAAGGATAGCTAACGAGAGACAGAATGAGCAGCATGAGCTGACCGAGGAGGCATTGGCCAAGTTGTCTAATCAGGATATGTTGAGCCGTTATTTCACCGTTCGGGAGGTCAATGCGAATGCCCGGTACAGAGTTCAGGAGGATGACAAGTCTTATCTTGTGGATATCGTGAATCGCACGTGTGAATGTCGGGAGTTCGACTTAGACCTAATACCGTGTCGTCATGCTGTGGCCGCTATTAGGTATGATATCATTTTACCTTTAAATTTAATTTTAAACTGTCGATTCCACTAACTTGTTTGTTGTTATTATGTAGACGAGCAGGATTTTCATCGTACGATTTCGTGAGCCCCTATTTCAAGATGAGCAGCCATGTCGAGATGTACGCGACGCCTATTGTGTCGTTGCCACATTATGATGATTGGGTGGTCCCGCCGGATGTGGCATCGTACGTAGTTCTTCCTCCAGTAGTGGTTAGCCAGGCTGGACGTCCGAGGATGACTCGTGCTCGTTCCGCTGTTGAGAGCTCTGCACGACGTGATCCGGTTTGTTCCCCCATAAGTAACATTGTACGTATGTCGTGGCATAGACCTAATATCGTGTCGTCGTGTGCAGGTGTGTTCGAGATGCAAGGGCGTAGGTCACAGCAGACGCGTGTGCACTGTTTTTATTCGACCTGAGAGTGTTGATTTGAATGGTCCTCCACAAGAAACGGGAACGGAAGAGTCGAGCCGGAGAAGGCAAAAGAAGAAGTGCAGCATCTGCAAAACCGAGGGTCACACGAGAAGAAAATGTCCCGTGAGTACGGAGTGAGAGGTTGATATGATGGTTTTAGTTTTTATTGGTGCTCGTGAATTATTTAAGACTTGTATTGTTTTATTATCGTCGACTCTCGTGTGATTTGGTGTTATTTGGATTGATTTGGTGTTTGTGTTTGTGTTTGAGATTGATTTGCAGGTTTAGCTTTGATATTAACTAAATAAATCCCGTCAAAAATTTTTAAAAATAAAGTGTGATTTGGTGTTATTTGGATTGATTTGGTGTTTGTGTTTGTGTTTGAGATTGATTTGCAGGTTTAGCTGTGATATTAACTAAATAAATCCCGTCAAATTTTTTTAAAATTATTTATAATATATTACCCTTTTTTTTAAATTATTTTTAAAACAAAAATTAATATTAATTTTTAAATCAAGTCTAACAAATATATAACTTTATAAAAAAAAATAATATATTTTATAAAACATAATTAACTTAAGTATATAAATAATCTAATTAAACTAAGTATATAATTAAATTACTTAAATTAAGTATATAATTAAATTTGGTGTTATTTGGGTTGATTCGGTGTTATTTGGGTTGATTCGGTGTTATTTTCGGTTGATTCGGTGTTATTTCGGGTGATTCGGTGTTGTTTGTATTGATTTTGGTGAAAAAATTGAAAAAAAACGGGCTGCACTTGGTCATGCACTTGGTCACTGCACTTGGTGGCTGCACTCAGTCAAAGTGACCAAGTGCACTCAGTCAAAGTGACCAAGCGCACTTGGTCGCCGGTTAACTAACCGAGTGTTACTCGGCACTTGGTCATTTTGACTGAGTGCACTTGGTGGTGACTGAGTACAGAGACCACCAAGTGCACCACCAAGTGCACTAGAATAATTTTTTTTTAATTAATTTTAGGCCAATAAAGTGTTGTTATGTTGTTATGTTGACATTAAAGATCATTTTGGAGCCTATAAACATCAAATAAAAATGAAAATAAAGCCGAATTAGTACTATTAAGATGAAACGTAGAAGTTTGACTATTTTTTGAACTAACTAGTAATATTGTTACAAAGTTATCTACATACTTACCAAATTGTTCATGATCCGCATGCGTAATCACTTAATTCACCAATTTCAAAGGTTGATCATGTTTTTTGAATTATTTTGACTATGAAATTGATGTTTCATGTAACATAACAACTTTACAATTGAAAAAAATGCATTAAAATCAATTAAAATGTAATTATGTTCTAAGGCACTTGGTGGGGCACTTGGTGGGGTACTTGGTGGCCTGTGCACTTGGTCCCCACCAAGTGCACTTGGTCACAGTGACCAAGTGCATCGACCAAGTGCCGAATTAAAAAATATTTTTATTTTCCCCCAGCCACCAAGTGCAGCCACCAAGTGCAAAATTAATTCTTTTTATATTACTTAATTTAATTCTATACTTAATTTAATTAATTAATTAATTTAATTTTATACTTAATTTAATTATATACTTAATAAAATATTTTTTTATAAAGTTATATATAAAATATTTTGTTTTATAAAATATTTTTTTATAAATACTCTCATTTTGTTTTATAATTTTTTTTATAAAGTTATATATAAAATATTTTGTTTTATAAAATATTTTTTTATAAATACTCTCATTTTGTTTTATAAAATATTTTTTTATAAATACTCTCATCTTGATTTAAAAATTAATATTAATTTTTGTTTTAAAAATAATTTAAAAAAAAGGGTAATATATTATAAATAATTTTAAAAAAATTTGACAGGATTTATTTAGTTTATATCAAACCAAACCTGCAAATCAATCTCAATACCAAACACATAAGACCAAACCAAACAAACACACCTACAAATCAATCCAAATACACACATACAAATCAACACACCTACGACTCAAATGTACGACTCAAACCAAAGATCTTCCGAGCAACATATCTACGATACTGGATCAAGTACTGGTCGTCGACCGGTACTTTCAGATGAGTGAACGACTTGTTGATGAGCCGATCGAGATACATGCACACGTACGGGCCACAGTTGGAGCTGTCGACCTGGGTAAATTGGGCATCTGGCACGACGATCCTAAGAGCAGATCTATTTCGGGCTTTTCTGAAAAAGTTCGCGTCTGCATCCCAATATCCTGCACAAACCAATAGCCGAGGCAACAAGTGGTGCAACGGTCGCAGCATCGGTTCCCGAATATCGAGGGGCACACGGAAAGAGAAAGAGTCGTACAAAGCTACACTCCAGTTGGCCAGATCAATACGCACCGTGACCCAATGAGCTCCAGTATTGACTACCGTTATTACCTAAAAATACAAAAAACAAAACAAAACGTTATTGAAAAATAAAGGAACGTTATTAAATTGAACTATGAAATAATATTAACCCGATAAATAATATTACCTCAGTAGCATTAATCCAACTCTTGTGTTCCTCGTCTCCCTTGACCATCTTCAACAAATAATCCGGCGGGTTCCAGTTCTTATATCTCTCTTCGAAGTTTGTTTTCTCCGAAAATGGCTTGTTCGATTTCACCGTCCGCCACTCATAGGACAATTTATTCTGTTAAAAATATTAAATGTTAGAAAAATGAGAAAAGTGAGATAAATAGTGCATTTGATATGATAAATGAAACTTACGAAGAACTCGGTATTCAAGAGTATAGTCCTTTTTGGAGATACTCCATCTCGTACACCCTTCATGAGTTTCACCTTCTCCTGCAAGTAGAAAATGTAGAGATCGATCTCCTGAAAAATAAACAAATCACAGCTGAGCACCAATAAATAAACAATATGAATTTGAAAGTATAATTAAAAATTAACTTACCACGTCTGTGTACCAATAATGGTAATCCTCAATCAAGTCGAAATACTCCTGCGTAAAATCTCGACCATTGAATGGCATGCGGACGCTCTTACTCTTCCCTCCTTGTCGGAATATCGAATACAACCCTCTAATCTTCCGGTCACCGGCCGGGGTGAAATGCGTGACGTACGGGCTCCGAAGAGCTGCCGAGGGCCTTCTCTGACGGGGTCCGAGGCTACTCTCGCCGACAGCTGCTTCGGGCTCTGTTGCGGGCTCTGCATCATCGTTTCCCAGTTCTTTTTCTTCATCGCTGAACGTCCCCTCATAACAGTGTACATCTGGCCCTGGAGATGTCTGCGAGAACAAATCTGGTTCCTGCACGAAATAATTCTCTGCATCGAAGATAACTCGCGATGTATCACGGGCAGGAACATCCGGGGGGATATAAGGCTGTGTATCACGGGCAGGAATCGGCGGGAAGGACGTCGTGAAATCAGTAGGAGCCTCCGTCGGTGTGAAGAGACTCCCGAACTCTAGCAAGCCCATCTTCGGAGGAGAACCATAAGTCGGGTCAACTATGGGCTGCATCGGAGTGCGGTAACTGTCGATATCTCCACACGATGCTCTAGCTGGAAAGGTCTCCTCCTCCTCCCGGTGCGACGCAGAAGGCTCTGCATATGAATGACGCCCTGGTACAGACCCGGATCGATGAGACGCAGCACGTCCGGACCCGGAGTGATGAGAAGGAACACGTCCTGAACCCGAATGATGAGACGCAGCATGTCCGGATCCAGAGTGATGAGATGCAGAAGGCTCAACGGGATCGGAAGGACAAGGGCGACTCTTCGAGAATCGTCTGCGACCGAAAAACCCCCAAATCTGCTCCATCAGACTGTCGTGGCTCTCTTTCTGTGTCCTCCTGACACTCTCCAGGAGTATATCGTTGCTCTCCTGATGTGTCCTCGTGATCCGAGCAGTCAGTCGAGCCATAAATCCCGTGTCGGACTCGTCGTTCAGGATCTTCTGGAACCGTCGATCAATCCGTCGATCGGTACTGTCATCAGACCCCTCAGGAGCAGGAGAGCCCTCTCGTCGAGGTCGCTGAGATGGACGACGCTCTGCCGATGAATTAGGTGTGATGGCATCACGACCCCGTCTACTAGGCCCAGAGTCACCCGTCATCTTGTCGACGGCCTTGGACACGCGTCCGACCACGCGTTCCATCAAGTTCTTCTTCTTCTTCTTTTCCGGTGCCAGTGCCTCGTCTGCAGGCAATCCAAGTCTAGGAGGAGGATGGTACGTGACCTCTTCTGCTCTGTCACGCACGAAAATAAAATGCGGAGCAACCGCCTCCTCCTCCGTCGGCTCTAGATACCGGTGAACTTCAAGCTGAAAAGAAATCAAAATTATATAGAGTTAATTAATTTAATTATTTGATATAACCATTAATTGAACATTAAAACAAGCTTACCTCCGGGTCGTCGAAGAAATCAGAAAAATCGACGTGGGACGTAATCGAGTGCCACCCCAGTAGCCGAGGAATCCTCGGACGGTGTTCTCTGTGCGCGCACGCCCTCCCGAGACTAGGTATAGCCTCGTACGACCATAGCTGATAGGTCCAAATGGGGCCGTAAACGTGGTAGGCCGGCTTCAGTACCTGACCGGGATGCATGGCAGCTATGCTGAGGTAGTAGGACATGATCTGAAATGTGTGGGAGCCCCAGGGAAACGTCTCCCATCCCTCCTCGTCCTCTACCAAAGTCCAAACCCAATCCTCGATTTGGATATCGCCTCGGCATAGGAGCATCATGTAATACATCAGCACCTTGGCGGCCTTCAAGTAGTCGGCCGGGTCTGACCCCAAGTCCCTACCAGTGAATCTCTTGGAAAGCTCTCGGGCTGTAATTTTTCGCCCGAATCCGAAGTGCCTATGAAAGAAAGAGCCGGGAGAAATAATGTGCTGGGCCGAAGTATCAAAGGCGTGGTTCCCAAAACGAAGCCCGGTCACCAAGGCGTACTCCTGTGCTCGGAAGCAAATGATGTTGCCCCCGACCGAAAACCAATGCTCGAACGGAGGTATCGTCGGACCCACGATCTCTCGAGCTAATAAGTGGTGCATGGCCGCGTTCGATCGCCCGTCTCTTTTAAGGTACATCAACCTTCCAAAACACGAACCACGGAATGCCCGGTGAGCCTCGTGCGTATCGTCAACGGCTCTCAAAATCCCTTTTATGCTCTTCAAAACGGGGAACCGGTCGTACAAATTTAATTCTTTCGACGTGTGAATGAATTGTGGCCTCCTCCACCGGAACCCATCCTGCAAAAAAAACACAATTAATTAATAAACATAACATTGTAAATATCAAAAATAAAAAATAAAAAAAAAAAAAAATATTATGCACTCGGTCGATCGACCGAGTGCACTTGGTCGACCGACAGAGTGACCGGATAGCGCACTCGCCTGGTCACTCGCCCGGTCACTCGCCCGGTCACTCGCCCGGTCACTTGGCCGGGCACTTGTTCGGTCACAGGGTGCCCTCGGCCGGTCATCTTCTTCCCCGCGGCCGAGGGGTCGACCGAGGGGTCGGCCGAGGGCCGTAGATCCGGAAATTTTTCGGCGATTTCTGGCCCATTCAACACCCAATTTCTACTCTAAACGCATCAACGAACTCATAGGATAGCAATTTAAGCATGAAATTGAATACATTGTTGAAAAAAATGGAAATTCGAAACTTAGGTTTTCGGAAATTTACCGGAGCTTGGAGCGGCCATTGAAGCTCTTCTTCGTGCTCCTCTTCCTGCTCTTCTTCGTGCTCGTCGACGGGGTCGTTTTCTGACATTGTGTGGCCGGAAATTTTCGAAAATGGCGGCGGTGCTTGGGGTGTGTGGGGACCGACGGGAAGAAGAAAAAATGGGGGGGAGGGGGGGGGACCGATATTGTTTTTGTCTTTTCCTTCTTTTTTTTAATTGTTTTGTTCTTTTTTTAATTGTTTTGTTGTGTTTTGAAAAAAGGGAGGGTAAATGTGTATTTTCCTTTACAAAATGTATAGAATGGGTGTAGTTTTAAAAGTGGGGTTAAAATGAATAGAGTTTTTATATTTCTTACCAATTAAAATTTTCCCTCTATTATTTGTCCAACATAAATTATTGACTCCATCCTTGATTTGTCTACTCGAACTCACTTTTAGTAAAAATAGTTACTCTTTTTCTCCCATTGAAAAATACATAGTTTTGATTAATTTATATTAAAAAAAATGTTTTTGTAGGACAGGAAAAGTATTTTTGTTGAAATGTAAACGAAAAATTATCTCCGGATGTAAAATTGACAAAATGCGCTGCATGGGCAAGTTGGTAATTTTGCCCAAACTTGAATTTCGCGGAATAAAAAACGGTGTCGTTTTGATGCTGATTTGGGCAGTGGGTGCATGGTCTAGGTCGATCGATTTCTCAGCTAGTTCTTCACTATTCGAAATGATTTTTGATGCTACGTGATCCTTGTCAGCTCATCTACGAGACACACATGAAATTGCTACGCATTATCTCACGGTCGAGATTTGCGAGATTGTTATGGCTCGATGGTTAGGATGTGTTCATCGATTTTGTTTGCATTTCAGTTTTAGCATATAATCACTTGTGTGTTGTGATTGATATGCAAGTATTAAGCTAGAGAGAGTGTTAGAAACCGCTTCATCTAAAAGCTCGAACTGTTAGAGAAGTTGAGCAACTAGACATTTATAGTGGGCCGAATATAATCTCCAATACTCCCCCTCACTTGTGGGCCAATTTCAACCTCAGAGGATGGCCCAACAAGTGGATAATTAATTCGGGTGGAGTCGTACATGGCGGGAGTCGAACTCAAGACCTGCCACAAGGCTAGACTCTGATATCATGTTAGAAACCGCTTCATCTAAAAGCTCGAACTGTTAGAAAAGTTGGGCAACTAGACATTTATAGTGGGCCGAATATAATCTCCAATAGAGAGCTTTGTACAATTGTTTTTTAGCTTCATATAATACCAGGACACTCTTCTCCTCCACCGTGCATGTAGATCACCTTCCGGTGATCGAAACACGTAAAATCGTTTGTTGTGTGCTTGTTTCTTTTCGTGTTTGCGTTCGAAATACCCAATACAAACTCGTGGTGAGGTGTGTGTTGAGTGAGATCGACGTGCGTGAGGTTTAAGTGTTCGTTCTAGTGGTCCAGTGTTATTGTGTAGGATTCAGTGTAGCCGGAGCTCACGTTTGTTTTTCGGCCCACTTTTCTCAACATTTTTCTTTTCAAAGTATTTTAGTTATAATTTTTATTATTTAAATAATTATTAAGAAAATTACAATTTCAAAAACCCACCTTTCAAATAAAACAAGTTATTTTAATTTCTTCCCAAAAAAAACACTTTGAAGAAAGGTATGGGAAGAGTATAAATTCATTTGTACTGTAATTGATTACAGTTATTGTAAGCAGTACAGTTAGATGCAGAAATGGCTTAAGCTGAAGAACGTGAGCCGAGTTGATGTACTGCACAGCGAGAAGGCTAGCTGTCATTGTCCGAAAATGAATATGTGCCATCTTTCTACTTTCTAAGCCAAGCTAAGGAAACTCATGGCCCATCCAATTCGAGTTGCAGCGCCGGCGCGTGAACCTCACACGCTATCATACCTCAAATAGGAAACATACAGAATCTTTTCTCTTATCTCACAATCGACAATACATTTATTTTTATTTCTGGTATTATTCTAAATAAATAAAATAGGAAGGTTTACATGACTCATGCAATACCTTACATTAAATTAGATAATTAACGTTTAGACCAAGAATTAGAGAAAATGGATGAGAAAAAATCAATGTGTTTTCTTCTTCACTCTTTTTATATACATTAAATTCGTAGAAATTTGTTTTACATATAAAATACACTTTTTTTCTCTACAAAATAATTCACTTATAAAAAAAATCGCAAGTCATCTTTTTAAAAAATAAAAAAAATAGCACAAAAGAAAATTACATTTTCGTTGAGCCGGAAATAAAACAAAAATTTATTTATGGAAGCTAATAACACATGATTAATCAAAAGGACGGTGAAAGTTTCCTACTTAATAAAATAAGGTTTATTTTGGAACTTTCTACTTATAATTAGACTTTGTTCAACTAGATAAACAAAAAGGGTAATTCCGTGTGGGCAGATTCTGCCCATGGGCAGAACACGCCTAATTTTATTTATTTTTTTTATTTTTTATTTTTATATGATTTAAAATATAATCATTATAATATATATGTAAAAATATAATTTTTATTTGTTATTATTATAGGTTAAAATATATTTTTTCTATTTAATTGATTTTTTTAATATAAATATAAAAATATGCATTATCTTTAACAAATTATTTTTTTATTTAATTTTTTTGTGCAATAAATATTTTATATAGTATAATTAATTATATTACATGTAAAAAATTTAATTAAAATATTATTAGATTTTATAAAATAAGTTTTTAATTAGTTTCTGCCCATGGGCAGATTCTGCCCATTTAGCACTATCCATACAAAAAAATGCAATAAATTAATGAAATACTACTCACTTTAGTCTATACGAAGTAATAATTACTACTACTTGATTGTTGATTGACGTAATAGCTCATGATTAATGTCTGTAAATACAATGGACACTTGTAAATTCGTCTAATTACTCCCCTCCCGGTTCATTGTATATTCGCCGGTCCAAAAAAAACACAATTTCTTTTTTTATAATATAAAAATTACTTTTAGTAAATTTATAATATTAACATATTTAAAAAAAACATATACCTATACGCTTCATTTTTCAAATGTTTTTTAAAATATTACTTTCAATTACTTATTTTATTTTAAAAACACATTTTTATTTTTATTTTTTAATCAAAAAGTTGATAAAACATTTTTTTTTTAATTTTCGTGTAAAACATAGAAGGATTTACATATCACAATACTCTTTTAGGCCCAGAGATGCTCTCTGTATGTGCAATATAAGGCGGTAAAGTAAACGTCTCATTCTCAATTAAATCAATGTGTTTTTATTCTATTATTTATTAATTTGAATTTGGGGTCAAACAAATTATACAAATACGTGGTTGTTGGCTCATCAATTTAAACTTTAATTTTGACATCACGATTTATTAAAATATGATTTTTACGAAAGAAATGCAATTTCTTTTGTCGGTGTGAAAAAAAAATTGGTGAAATAAATGTAGCTAGGTCCAATATTAATGGCCATAATTATTATTATTATTTTTTTTTTCTTTCTGAATTTCCGTGTGCAATGATATGTATTTATTCTGTGTTTATTGGAGTACTATTTAATGGGTTGTTAAAGTTCACATTCACATAATTCAAGTGTATTTGGTTCACAAAATTGAAAAAAATTATCATACAGTAATTTGTAGATTGGAAAATTTCCTGATCATACCAACTATATTGTGAAAATGGAAAACATATATACGAGGTTAGGATGAGTCGATGACAACTGATTCTTGTAAATTTGAAACTTCATGAAATAAGAAAAAAAATAAGATATATAGATAGAGATAGAGATAGAGAGAGAGACATGTTAAATTAGTAGATTCTGCATTTCTGCTCGTGGCATAATGAAAAAAATAAATTGTTTCATTTGAATAATTATTTATGGGTTTTATCTATGCTACCGGTGAAGTACACTATATAGATCTTAACCGTTGATTTAATATTATTATATTCAATACACACATAATCACATACAACCGACGTGTATTGTGTATGCATCAACAGTTAATATGCCACTAAGTGTATTGCACCTGGTGTAGCATCTCCTAGACCATTATTTATGTGTATGTTACAATATATTCAATTTTTACTGCACAAAAAAGTGTAAATTATATTTAAAATTTTAATTAAAATATATTGAATATCTAAACAATTATATTAAAAAAATTAACAAAAATAAAGGTGTTATTATATATAATCATAAATTTTTTAATTAAAAGTAATTATGTATACCTAATGTAATATATATTATTATATACTTTTTATATTGTAAAAAAATTAAATAATGAATAAAATTTATTTTTTTGGTATAGATCAATCGGGGTTTGAACTTTAGAATTTATGATCTTTAATTCAAGTGCTCAACCAACTAACAACCCTTGACACGAATAAAAGTTGATAAGTCTGCCTTTGTCAGATTATGCCCACAAAATTACCTGATTTAGTTATTGAATTTTTATTGTAATTAGCATAAATAATGGTGAGATGAGACGTCAATTCGTGCAAAATCTTAATTGACTTCCGCACAATTGCACAAATGGTCTCTCGTTTTAATATGCACACTTGTATATGTACGAATAATAAGAAAATGTTATTTTTTTTAATTTTTATTTAAAAAAAACAATATTTATAGTAAAAAGTAAAATAATTATAATTAAATTTAAAAAATAATTACATAAAATAAATTAATTATTTCTTTTAAAAAATATATTAATATTATTGTGATTTTTTTTATAAAAAAGTGTGTATATTAAAATGAGATGAATAAATAATGTCATCATAATTTGTTTTCCTTTTTAAAACTATTGAATGGTATGGTGTTTTTATAGACTGTCGGTTCCAAGTGTGGTTGGTTCTTTCTGCAATTAATAATACTACGATTTAATGCCTAAATTCTCAAAATAAAATAGAAAAAAAAGGGAATAAAAAAAGAAGGAAAATTGATGGACGAATCAGTCGGTTTGGAGCCATCAAAGTTATTGCCAAAAATTACTCCGGCCGACAGTCGTCATATACTTTTCGTCTTTTCTACTGACTATTGTTAAATGAATTCGGTCCAACAACTAATTTGTTTTTCTCAATTAAAAAATGTACAAACACAAGTTTGTATCCTATTTCTAAATTCAATCTTGTTGGGTCAATACTAAGATATATATTAAACACTTCTTTAGTAACTCTACACGTTGAAATCGAAAATTAGAATTTCATTTTTATATGAAACAAATATTTATCGTCTTAAACCTATTCTAATATTGTATTAAAGTTAAATTAATATCATTTAAAAATGTACAAACACAAGTTTGTATTCTATTTCTAGGTTCAATCTTTTTGGGTCAATGCTAAGATATTTAACACTCCTTTAGTCATCTCTACACGATTTCGAAATCGAAAATTAGAATTTCATTATCTGAATAGTATTTTTCGTCTTGAGTTTATTCTAATCCTGTATTTGAAATTAAATCAACATCCCAAAAAATTGTTAAGACAATAAAGCAATTCACACTTGTATGTAGGATTTATTCTCAAACGATTTGAAACATGTGGTTTGACGACCTATCTTCAGGGCGATCTATTTTTGTTCATTCGTCCTAACATAAGATAACTCATACTCCATTATTCAACCTTCATTATTTACATACTAATCATAGTTTAAATGTCATTTTCATCACAAAATGTGATGATGTCATATATATATTGAACCAGCATCAAAGGATCGAGTCCCTATATCTTGCAACTGTATGTACGATACACATCGTACATGCAGATCATTAAATAATAAAAATACAAATTAAAATTTTAATTTAGCGTTAAATTCTTAAATAAAAAAAATCAACATTAAATAAAATAAACTTCAATTTGATACAAAAATATAAATTTAAAATGGTATTTAATCTCTACGTAATAAAAAAATTATTTTAATTTATATTAATATTATTAATATTTATTATAAAAAAAATTAATTTATATTAATATTATTAATATTCATTACGTAATAAATGAATCTTCATTCCGCGTAATTAAAATATTCATCTAAAATTTTCAACAATTTACAACATATTAATCAAATATTTATCACGTGATACAACAATCAAATATTTATCACCTAACCAAACAATCAAATCTTCATTAAGTAATACAATAATCTTCATTCATCGTACTAAGATCTTCATTATAAAAAAAATATAAAAAATAATTCTTATATTAACCACAAATCTTCATCACTTAATACAATAATATTCATTATTGTACCTAAGATCTTCATTATCCTACAATTTTAATATGAATAAAAAATGAAAAATAATTCTTATATCACGTAAAAAAATATTAAGTTAAATAAAAATATTACTCAAACAAATAAATTAAATAAATTTTCAACATGAAAAAAATACGAAAACTAATTCTTATATTACGCAAAATATTACGCAAAAAAATAAATTAAATAAGTTAATTAATTTTATATTAAGCAAAAAATTATATGAGAGAAAAATAATGGAAAAAAATAAAAAAAATAACTATAAAAGAAAGTCAAATAAATAAATAAATTTAAATTTAAATATTAATCAACTAGATGTACCATGCTTTGTACATCTAGTTGTACGTTATAAATTGCCCAAAGGACTATAATTATACGAGCCCACACACGCGACGCCCGGCCCATTAGCCCATTATTTAGTACTGCATGTTCAAAATGACCTGCTTTAAATATCATTAGACTACAAAAGTTGACATGTTTAGATTACATTGCAAAGGTAATGATTAGTTGTTTCCTAGAAACACAAACAAATACATAATCATAGAAATCAAAGATCAAGGTCCAGAAACGTATGATTGATCGAAGCATTATATTAGTCGAGCACTCGGACAATTCAGTGAGGTTTGTACTAGCTCAAAATGTTACATAGAAGATCTGAATTAATATTATAATTCATTACACCTTTTTGTTTTTTGTTGCCAGCTCAGCACTTTAATCATCACCATCATCGTGGTGTCATCTCAGCCAAGCTCTCTAATCCCATGAAAGTCTCGCCGTTTACTACTTTGATCCATGTTGGTTTTTATTGATTCATGTACAGGATGAGGAAGATAAAGTACAAAGGCCTGAAAAAATCAACACATTTGAATCATGCGAGTGGATTTAAAAACACTCTCTACATTTTATTTTCGAAAGTACAAAGGCCTAATGCAAGCCAACATTTGAAGGCTCACCTTCAAATATGAAATTGGTCGGGATTCGCGATCTTAGGCAACACCGTATAAATCCAATTCAAATCGAACTCGTGGCAAAAGGAGCAGAGCTATTTCCATTAGAAGGTGCTTCATTGAGGGCTGAATCCCTGTTACCATGGTTGACAAGTCCTGAAGAGCCCACATCATTATTTGTTGGCGGGGTCTGACCGGATCTATCATCATCCCTCGTTTCAAGACGTTCCATCATCCGGGATACGATGGCGATTCCAGCATTTACTTCTCTCCTAACTTCGGAGCCAATATCTGCCATGGAAGAGCTTCGGGAGAACAGCTTTTCTGTCCATCCTCGTGTGTTTTTCGAAATCGAGTCTTTGTATCTTAAAGTTTAGATTATGATACACAAATTTTAGAGTTCAAGAGGCGCAGCAAGAAAAAAAGTACCTCAAATATAAATACAGAAGGGTAAAAAAAACATACTTCATCGACATTGAATTGAGACGGGACTTCCAAGTGTCTGAAAATGACTCTGAAGGCCCTGCAGTGTCGAGATTCGGCGAGGAAGACACACTCGTGTAGCTTCTGAAAATATTCAGCATGAAATATTAATATCACTTTTAAAGTTTTTTTTTTTTTTTGGGCAGCCACAAAAGTAGTATCACCTATTGTAGCTAGTAGTTGGCGTGACAAGTGATCCAGACGACGAGGCTGGCGTATGCAGAGGTGATGGATTGGTTATAGTTGTTAGAGACGACTCAGATTCTAATCCGCTGGGATTTGTAGAAGACGCATTCGGGTTTGATGAGAACACTACAAACTGTGGACGAGAATAAGCAGAGGAACGGCTCCTCGAGCCCTCCCTCCGAGCAATGCGGTTAGTCCTGTCCATGGCAGCAGCCGCTGCCAAGTGTTGCATAATTCGGTCCCCAAGATCAGGATCATTAATTCCAACAGGTAACTGCAGTAGTGGAGAGAAACGGAAAGCTCATAACACTTTTGGCCCTAAAAATTGAATATTCAGTGAGGAAAGAAAAACGCAAACTGAAATGCCTAACCTCAAAATCACCGAGGGTGGGATGGTGGAATATTGTCGCGTTTCTTGGTGGAGTGAGTCTAACAGCTCTGTCACGTTCTACACCCTCGAGCAATTCTTGACTGGCATAAGCAAAAAATTAGTACTATACAATATCCATCACGAAACGTAAAAGTAAAAGATATACGAAGACCAACCTGTCCGGATTTTTGAGGCCGAGAGCTTGCCAACACATTGGACAATTGGAGCTTCTTTGACACCTGAACAATCAACGACAACATATAACCCGATTTTCTCCATACTAGAAAACAATGATAAATTACCATTCAAGAATGCATTGGAGGTGGAACTCATGCTTGCAATTAGTCACCTGCAAGGTACGATTTTTCGGGTTAGATTTAAAGGGAAATGCGATATAAAACATGAAAAAAAAAACGAAGACTCGTCTGGGGGAATGAATATATTACGGTGGAAGGATCACTGCTGCAAAAGGCCTCGAGGCAAATGCTGCAAGTATCGTCACAGGTGTCCTGGACGCCGCCTTCTACGAAGGCCGCCGCCGACGTCATGTGATTCTCGGCCGGATGGTTGACCGCGTCCATTCCAGGAACCTAGAGAAATAGCAACAAGTCAACAACAACAACAACAACAACAACAACAGGGATAGCTAATCCAAACGATTTCCCAATTGAAAAAATAATCTGAAACTGACGATTACATAATATTTATTGAGAAATTAGGTAAAACATAAATTCCACAATAAACGAAAATCAAGTAAATTCAACTCCATTATTGATGATAATACTGTAATAATGATGAAAAAGGAAAAAAGGGGAAAAGTAGTGAATTGCTTACCTCGGCGAAAGAAGAAAAAAGTTCCGGGAATGAAAACGGGTCAGGGATTGGATATGGCGGCCATCGGTTTATAAAATCCGATTATGTTCTGAGGACGGAAATGAAGACCTCACGTTTTAGAGAGAGGGAAAAAAGAAGAGGTAGAGAATGGGTGTTTGTGAACGGAAGACGATAATGGCGGTCAAGCTTTGCAGCTATGTTTGGTGACTTTAATTACTACGATTTATTTATTATTACCATTTTTTTACTTCTAAGTATAAAATCAGATTCAGATTTTGATACAACAAAAATCTATACATATATAATTTCAGAATCTACTAATATCAAGTGGACTAATAATATACATATATAATTTCCAGGTAGACCAATAAAAAAGCAATAATAATATTGTGTTCACACTATAAATTATAAATAAAAAAATATAAATTATAAATAATAATATTATTAACCATATTTAAATTATTATATATAAATTTTAAATATTAATTTGAATATTATATATTTTTTGTAATAATAATTAATCATCATCTTAAATATATACATTTTTATTTTTTTTCTTAAAATTCTTTTTTATTCCATTAATATTAATTTAATTCTCAAAATTCCTTTTTATTCCATTAACATCTATACATATATAATTCCTGAATCTCTCCATGCCACGTGGACCAATCAGAAAGATTTAATATTATTGTGTTCACACTATAAATTATAAATAAAAATAATAATATTAATTATAAATTATAAATAAAAATAGTAATATTATTATTAAGTCAAAATTTATACATTAATGGAGTATAATTTTTAAGTAAGTTTTTATTTTCAGTAAATTTCCACCTATGTAATTCTAATTAATCATATGTTTTCCCAAGAAAAAATCAGTCGCGTTTCATAGAACATTTCTAGATCAATTTGACGAGGTATTTCACGTTCTCATGCTTCAA
This sequence comes from Euphrasia confusa, assembly GCA_954870475.1. Taxonomy (NCBI): domain Eukaryota; kingdom Viridiplantae; phylum Streptophyta; class Magnoliopsida; order Lamiales; family Orobanchaceae; genus Euphrasia; species Euphrasia confusa. Next base: position 3,640,347 of record OX940955.1, on the reverse strand, counting down.
TATTTTTGCGTATATATATTCGTCGAATTTTTTTTTCTTTTCCAAAATTTCATGTACGCTTTAATTATTTCATTATGCATTTTTTTTTTCATTTTTCTTTTACCAGTTCTTTTGGACTGAAACCGACTGAACTGAACTGAACTTAAACGATATGAACTGAACTGAACTTAAGCGATCTGAACTGAACAAAATCGATTTTTTTTATAAAAATAATAATAATTTTTATAAATTATTAAATATTTTTTTAAAAATATTAATAATATTATGAAATTAACTAGATTTTATGTTTATAATTATAGATTGAAATTATTTTTTGTTTATTTTATTTTAATTTATTTTGAAACTAACTGAACTGAATCGATATGAACTGAAGTGAACTGAATCGATCTGAACTGAACTGAACTAAAGCGATCTGAACTGAACTTAACTAAAGCGATCTGAACTGAACTGAACTTGACTGAAATTATGTTCAAAAGAACAAGTCCTAATTTAAATTTGTATTTTTTTTCCATAATCAAATTCAGGTATAATTTATTTGTAGATTTTGTTTTTTTTCAATATCTCATAAATTAAATTAGAATTGTAGCCTACAATCCGTTTGGAATGTGATTCTTTTCAGTAGGTATAGAATTGATACAAGATTTGATAAACGACAATTATGGAAAGATTTGCATATTTATTTGCTAATTGTAAAGTTAATTGATCGAAAGAGAAAAAAAATTAATTTTCTATTTTACAGCTCTATTTTCGATAAGGTAATTACGTACGGCCGGGCCGCAGACGCGGTGGTTCTCGACATTGACCTGCCCCCATCATATCTTAATCATGATTCTCGAATCTTACTCTCTTTGTTCTATATTTTTCTCACTATAGGCGAGATAAATATGATGGTGTCGAATTTTTAAATATTTAAAATAATCAAATAAATAAAATATCTTCTATAATGAGATTTTATACTTTATTTTTATAATTTTATTATTATTTCGTTGAGAATGAGATATAATATAACCACAAATAACAATAATTATTTATCAATTTAATTTAATAGATCACCTTATATACTTACGAAATTTGAATAATAAAAAAAATAGTTAGCTTATAGAAATAGTAATTCAACAATTTAATTTATAAATCAAATGAGTTATATAATTTAAAAGATCTATAAACACGTTGAAAAATTGAGTACCGAGATATTACACCAACATCACCACATACTTTACCACTCGGCTATGTCCCAAGAAACTTACATACTATAAATTATATCAAACATGCATAATCTTTAAAATAATAGAAATTTCATAATTGAGATAACGGTTAATAATGAGATTAATACGAGTTTACAAATTTAAGTAAGAGTTCGATTATCATAATCTTTAAAATAATAGAAATTTCATAATTGAGATAACGGTTAATAATGTGATTAATACGAGTTTACAAATTTAAGTAAGAGTTCGATTATTAAATAAAATAATTTGTTAGTCCATTAATAAATATATGACAAAATACATTAGAGATTAAATAAAATTTTAAATTATTTCAAACAAATAAATCACGTGCATCGCACGGGAAGTAGTACTAGTTAATTTAATTTCAATTAATCGTATTTCATAAAAATCAATCTTTTCTTATTCTCTAATCCATTTGAATTTAAAAAAATTGATCACACTTTTTAAGTACATTATTTTCTCTTACTATAATTTGACTTCGTATGTCTTTTTTTTTCTTTTTCAGAACATGGAATCGATTTACATGTATACGTTCTTCTATTCATTCATTTTTTTTCTTCGATATTTTTAATTTCTCGATTTTTTTAATTTTATGTATTAATTATGATTTTCTCGCAGATTCGAAAATCAAATTGTCGAGTTATAAATTATGTTCGACTAGATTTTTTTTTTAATTTTTAGTTTATCCCTAATTCAGTTATGTTAAATTTCTTTCGCAGGTTAACATACGTTATATTTATAATAATTGCATTTTTGTCATCTCATCTTCATCATGTTCACCAAGTAAATTCAATTTTTTAATATTTTATTTAATTTTCAGTTTATAATTTTTATTTTTCATTTATTTTGATTTCCCCCCGCGATTTTAGGTATTTGTTGGATGCGTTTAACACTCGAAAAATGCAAAGACGAGAAACTCCTCTTCCACCCGAGAAACTCATCTTCCACCAGATCAGAGGCTTCTCGATCGGATAGGATGTTTAGGTATTTGTTGGATGCGTTTGACACTCGAGAAATGCAGAGACGATAAACTCCTCTTCCACCAGATCAGAAGCTCCTCGATCGAGTAGGATGTAAATCGAGGGATGCACCCGAGTAGCAGACACATGTGGGAGGGAGACAATAGATCTCATCCAAGAACTAACTTCATAATATTTCAATGAAAATTTGTCATAACCCGAACTATGCATCGTCGGTGAATTACACCAAAATCACCACAGACCTTACCACTCGGCTATGCTCCAAGAAGCTTACATACTATAAATTACATCAAACATGCGTAGTTTTTGAAAATAATAAAATTTTTATAATTGAGATAACGGTTAATAATGAGATTAATACGAATTTACAAATTTTAGTGAGAGTTCGATTATTAAATAAAATAATTTGTTAATCCATTAATACATTTTTGACCGAAATACGTTGAATATTAAATAAAATTTTAAATTATTTCAAACAAATAAATCACGTCCATCGCACGAGCAGTGGTACTAGTTAAATAAAAACTTACTCCCTATTTTGCAAAAATTATCACACTTCTTTTCTTTTGAAACTTTTTTTTTTCTTTTTAAATTGTAATAGAACTATTATAAATAATTACAAATTACATTGTGAAGTAGAAATTGTCTTAAAAAAAACGTTGTAAAAATATAGAGTAAACTGAAAAAAAGTAACATGAAAATTAAATTAAATAAGTAATAAATGAATGACTCACTTGAATATAATTTTATGATTGCAAAAAATATACTTCAAAATAATGTAAATTTTGTATATTCTAATTCATTTTGTTAATACATTTCTTTTCAGTTTTCACCACAATTTATTTTTTTTCATATTCGAAATTTGAGACACTTCTCAATGGGGTCACTCATCTCGTAATTGATTCAAAGCAAGTGTGCTCACTCCTAGGTTCTTCTTGAAATTTCAAAAAAATAAGATGTATTTTGAAACTTTTGAGTTCTTAAGAATGAATGTGTTGTTCATCTAGTAATTGCTTCAAATTAGAACACTTAATATTTTCATAATTTGAGGCATTACAATTACACTTAATAATATTTTAAATTATTTAAAATAAAATAATATATATATATATATATATAATATTCTATTTATATATATATTTTAAATCAACATCATGGATACATTTTTTTTTAATATGTAACTATACTATAATACTGAAATTGCATTGTTACAAAATTAACTTGTATTTAAAGCAATATCGCTTTTCACTCTCGGGTTTGTTAATATTAAACGTTTTGCCTATCAAAGTACAAGAAATTGAAGCAATCATAATAACATTGTGTTTTGCTTAAATCAAATTTTGAATTGTTATTGCGTTTTGCTTAAATCAAATTTTGAATTGTTTTTTTAAGATGGTAGAATTTGCAGTCTCTAAATTAATATTTATTTAAAAAAATATCGCTCTCCACTCTTGTGTTAGTTAATATTAAACGTTTTGCCTATCAAAGTATAAGAAATTAAAGCAATTATAATAACATTGTGTTTTGCTTAAATCAAATCTTGAATTGTTTTCTTAGGATGAAGAAATTCACAGTCTATACTCATTGAACTTTTGAGCTGAACGCATTAACGTAGTAGCCTACAAACTAAGCCAACCAATCGGGTTGGACATAGTAATGTAGAACTTTGTTAATCAGGTAGCTCAACCACAAGAAAATATTTACGGAAATTCGAACTCTTGAATATTCAGTAGTCAGACGTTCTCTTACTCCACCAATTCTCGACTACTTTGCACTTAAAGGTGAATTTTGAATTGATTGTTTTGTAGAATTGTTTGTTTTGTGTTGGCATTGTGTTAGGCGAGTTGTGATTTTGTTGCTAGTCAACAATTATAAATGGAAACAAAAATAATAAGTTGAAATTAAAAAATATTGTATATTTATAATTAATTTGTGTATTTATTATAAAAGACAATTGAAACTTTTTCGATTGAAAAATAATTAAAAAAAAAAAATTTCCTCTGTTTAGACCAGTCGAAAATTTACTAAAGATTATCAATAAAATTAAAATATATACACAGTAATAAGTTCTAAAAACAACTAACATTTATTTGTATATTCAAAATTAAAATTGAATCTCATTATTGAACTTATAAAAAAAAAAGGTAACTGGTAATGTGTTTATAATATCTAAGTATATTCCCAGTAATTAATTAATTAATTTAAATACTGTAGGCGGCTGAGATTTCCGTTCTCTGCGACGGACTCCTCCAGAACCCGGCGCTGTAAAACTGATCCCACATCTCCCTCTCAAGCTCGAGTATCTCCTCGCTACCAGACGACGCCGTTCCGATCGTCACCAACGACAGCGGGCTCGTCACCGTGTGCATATGAAGCCGATCCTTATCGTCGCAACCGCACTTGATCGGGCGCGGCGGGAGCAGCCCCTCCTTCATCAGCCTCTGGTGGCGCTTCCTCCTAATCGCTTTCCGGCAGAGCCCCGCCGGAACCTTGTACGCAACCAGCACCAGCAGATTCGCCAGCCCGCAGGGGCAGCAGCAGCACACCGCCGCGCACTCCGCCATCGTCCCTCCGGCCACCTCCCCCACGCTCACCGTCATCCGCCCGTCCCGAGACGAGTAGTCACGGCTCCGCAGCAGAGGCTGGCGGCGGTCAATTCCCGACGGCGCCGACCGCAACATGACTTTCGCTGCCATTTTTGACGATTGATTTATTGACCTAATTGATTCGATTTTCCCCTAATTTCTTCGGGAAGAATCTGGAATGAATTAATCAATAAATTAAAAGAGGGGAAAAGTTTAAATGGTAAAATCGATTGAATCGGGGCTGTTTGTTACCTGAAATCGTTCAGTGATCCCGACGTATGAATTTCAGAGCGAGGTGAATGATATACTCCGCCGTGAGTGTGCGGCTGCCGACGGCGAGGCTGCACAGTGTGCACGGCGGAGATATCGTTTAAGAAGCTCGATCTGAGATTATTTTATTTTTTAGTATTCCTTTTCTTTTTGTTGGAAATACTAATAATATATGGAGGAGGTGACTACGGAGGGAGATTTATTGAGTAGTAAAAATGAAATTGACTGGCTGTCCAACTTTTCAGCAATGCCTTTTATCTTCTTCAATCTTCACCAAGCAAAAATAAATAAAAATGAAATATTATTTCAAGTTATTAAGCTACATTTTCAAAATATTAATATATTACTACTAATATTATTTCAAATTAATAGGGATTTTAGGAGGGTGCATTGGATAGAGAGCTATATGATTTTTTAAGATTTTTAAAATTTAACGGTATTCAATCTGAATTTTCAAAAGTCCATAAAAATCTTGAGGTATTCAATAAAGATTTTAAAAAGAGTTATTCAATAAGGATTTTAAAAAGTTTTTAAAAATTTACAGGTATTCAAAACTCAATGGATTTTAAAATTCAATAGATTTTATTGGATTTTGTCTTAAAAATATGAAGGATTCTAACTCTTTAAAATCTCTCGTAATGAGGAGAGATTTACATGGATTTCACTTTAATGTATTAAATTATTATTAAAAATAAAACTTTAAATATTTTATAAAAAAATTACATTTTATATTTATTTCTTTTCTAATAAACTATATTATTATTAAAAATAATAAAAATTTAAAAAAATATATAAAAAAATTATACTTGTTTTTTCTTTTATTAAAAAATTATATTAGTGAACTATTATTAAAAAAATAATAAAATTTGAAAGAATATATAAAAATAAAATAAAAATGAAGAGTTTGTTTAATATTTTTTTTATACATATATTTGTATTATAAAAATTAATCAACAAGTATAATTGTATCACTAGTTATAGCGCAAAAATCAATAAAAATTATTATAACTTCATAAAAAAAATTATTACATAATCAAATAAAGTCTATGAAAATCTATATAAATTCATAAAAAAGTCAGTCAAATTCTTTATGAAATCTATGGATTTCTTAAATCTACGAACTTTTTAAAATCCAAACAAATCCACTAAAATCCTAATTGAATACATCCTCTTAGTATATATACTTTATTCTTCTCAAAATAAATGTAAGAATATACATTTACGGAAATTTGATAATACAGGACTTGTTTTTTTATTAAATGGTTAATAAATTTGAATTAAAATAAAATTAACTTAATTAATTTTCATATAAAAATAATAAAAAATATTATTTATTTGTTAAATATTTTTTACAAATATTAATAATATTTTAATATTATTATTTATTTTATTTTTATTTATTTTGAAATAAACATAAGAAATAGTTTAAATTGAATGAAGTGGATTTAAATTAATTGAAATTAAATTCAAAAGAATAAGTTTTTATTAATCAATTTCAAAAAAAAAAATATTACTCCTACTATTACTATAGTAATATTTTACTTTAAAATATAAAATTTATCTTTATTTTCATATTAATTTATTATTATTTTCAAGTTATTTTATTTTTATATTGGAGCGCATGCTAAATGGGCCGATTGGTGTAATTTTATTCACAACCCGATTATATTTTTTTGTTTCCCTTAAATTTCTTTTTAATTTTTTTTTTAATAATTAATTATACTCATTTTTCTTTCTTTCTACTATTACGAATTACCTCATTTAGTCATTACCCTATCAAAATAATTAAAATTAGAGTAGAGTTGACTTCTGGCTTAAAAAATAGTCAACCTTTCATCTTCACAATACCGAACACTCTCAACTGATATTTCTTGCACAGTAAATCGTTAGTATTAAGTTATAACCGTACCCTTTACCAATTCATTACAACAATAATAACAGAAACAAACGGTAAAATTTCATTGATCCAAGCGGATACAAAAGCAACGGTAATTCATTACAAAATGGAAACAATAATAATCGCTTTAAATCATGGTATGGTAATAAAGTAGTAGTAACTGAGCAGCCATTTATCGCCGGCGGCCGGTCAAGATGTGAAGTAGAAGACAGGCCGGAGAAGGAGGTGGAGGCCGAGGAAGCAGGTGGTAGAGAATGAGAGGAACACCATTCCGTATAGTAGCAGCCTTACATTCATTTTATTTTTATTTTTCTCTCTTGTTCATTATACATATATATATATATATATATATAGAGAGAGAGAGAGAGAGCGTGGACTGTGAAACTGAGATCCAAATGATGGTGGTGGTGGGGAAGCACTGCAACTAAATGGGAAAAGCAGAGTGTGCAGTTGGGATCGGATTCTATTCATTAATGCATATTTATTATTTTTATTTTTGAAACATATATATTCCCATTCATTTAGAATATAATAAAGTAAAAATGGGATAATGTTAAATAACAGTTACAAAACTTAATGAAAATAGCATTTCATTTGCATTTGCATTTGCATTTTATTTGGGTAGAAAAATGAGATCAGTAGGGACATTCAACCTAGAATAACCAAGCTGAGTGACTGTTTGGGCCTGGGCCTGCACCATCCAACCATGTCTGATGGACATGCATCCAAGTCAGCCCTTTTGCAACACTACTCACATCCTGAGGACCAATTTGCAAATATTTATATATATGAAAAACTAGACATGAAAAAAAAAACTGTAATTAGCATGATTAGATTATGTACTGGTACTGTACTTACTTTTGAGCTTAAGATAGCCGAGATCAGACAACCCTGCCTCTCTTCACCTGCAAGAGGTTGCTCCCATTTCTTAAACTTCACGACCCACAAATCCGAACCAACCTGTGTGGGTAAAACCTGATCCACCCACACACGGAACTCCTTCCCTTGTTTGTCCCCATAACATGTTTTCAGTGAGCTTACACAGTCCTGAAGTGATTTCTCGATTCCACAAGGATGAACAAAACCTCCAGATTCACACTGCAAAAGCCAACACCGTAAAGATTCGGGTTAAATAAGTAGGGGGCAAAACATTAGTTAAAAATTAATAACAGCTTAAACACCTCAAACCTCACTTGCATAAAACATGAAATAATATGCATTACAATTTTAGACCAGGTCAGAGGATGCATGACTAAGCACTTTAACAGGAGTTTAACTATAAAGCTGATTGAGAAAGTTCAGGTCGAAGAACATACACAAACTGCTTTCAGGTTTGCCAAATAAAGCTCGGAATTTTCAACTTCACCACGTCTCCATCTCTCGTAAAACAAGTAGAATTTCACAACCTCATAGGCAGGATCAAACTTTTCCATCTTAGAATCAGATACGTCCATAACATCCCGGGGAGATGTACTTGGGCCCAGGTTAAAATGACCGATTGCTTGTATAATCCCAGCTGCACATCTCTCAGTCGCGTGAATTATTTTAGTATTACCTTTTGCATTTGCCGAATGCCACTGCAATAATTCTTCCTGTGCATTGCTGACCTGTAAAAAATGGAAAATACTCAGAGACCTATCAAGAAATATCCATTACAGGAAGACACAAATCTAATCCGCAAATTTGGGTGAAAAACACTAACCATGACACCATGTACACCCGGAATAGTAAATAATTCGGCATCGTTTCCGGAATCACCACAAACAAGTGTATTTTTAGGCAATTTACCAGCTGTCGTGAATTTTTTATGCAAATAAGCTAGTGCCTGCCCTTTGCCAGCACCTTGTGGCAAAATGTCCAAGTCCATTCCTCCACTGTATATTATCTTGACATCCAACTATAACATCAAAATAGGAAAATATACGAGTCGTTAGAAAACAATATTGAAAGGCCGGAAAAAAAATAATAATAATAATAATAGCAGCAGAAATTATTCATCATACCCCACATTGCTTCAAGCGCACGGATAGGGAATTCATAATGTGTTGGGCTCTATCTTTCTGAACATAAAAGCTTACTTTATGAGGTCTCTGCTCTGTTTCAGACTGCATTGATCCAAGAAGATTTCATAGAATAAATATCTCCATAAGAATCAATTTATATTTGGCACATAAGTAAGGGTTCATTATTAAACCGATACCCAGACTTACTCAATTGGCACTCTATCTTTAAACATTAGCATATGTTCAAATTTGTTTGAAATATAGCTTCTGAAATATTATATTCTAGCATTCAATATTTCAATCTTTAATGATAAATGGCTTTACCTATTCGAAAATCACCAAAAGCTATTTTTGAAAAGTACTACTACTATTAAGGTGACTAGTTTATGTTTTTTGGTAGTTAACTCAGTAGAATACAGCCACACCTGAAGAGTAAGTTCAGTAAACTTGCTTGTCTCTTCGACTACTATGTTCCTGTCCCAGTTTTGATTCAAAACAGTAACCCAACCATCATCAGCAACCATAGAGTTACCATATGTTATTTCAGTCCCCACAGACATAATTGTGATATCAGGAGTTATCATGGGCTTCTCTTTCCTTAACTCCTTGTATAGTGTGGGCGACCTCCCGGTTGAGAAAACTAACAGAGAATCATTACGGTAATTTGCTTCCCACAAGGCATTGAATCTTAGCAAGGAGAGATTCTCGGGATCATGATGGTCAACCTGTAAGCAGAATGGATTTCCTTTAGTACAAATCCATATATAAAGAACAGAAAAAATTTGCACTACTCACCATTGTGTGATCAAGATCAGAGACAATCATCAGGTGTGCATTTACAGGAAGACGATCCATGGTTTTATTGTGGGTAGTGTCCCTCTGAAAATATATAAACAATCATAGGTAGCTATGTAGAATATTTCTAATTAAATGTGTTAAAAGAATCATTTGAGCAAGTATGAATTCATGTAGTAAAAGATGTGAGGCATATGCTCATGCGCTCGTCAGTATCCATAAGAATACCCATATTCCGTGCAGAAAGTAACAGATTAAAGAGACAAACGACGATTTTCTGAGCCAGATTAAACATAGGCCACAAAGTTTGTGAATAAAAGACACCCGAGAGGAAACGATGTAGCCGACAAATTGCATATCTTCCGCTAAAACTCCAAGATCCAAATAGTGATATAGAACATGGGAGCAATATTGACCATATGGGTGCTAAACCCAATTTTTTTAATGTGCCTCATTTGATTCTTACCCGGATCCACCTATCTATAAAAAACTCCAAAAGAATAATGACATTATGATAAACATATACGCTTGATCCGAGTAACATTGTACAATGCTTTATATTTTAGAAAATTGTCTTCGACGTGTTGATCCTCAGGAATATGATAACCGATGCATACTGCAGTCAACTCCATTTTCATCGTTTAACACTGTTTTACAGGGGTATACATCGAATATCACTTCTAGGGAAACTCACTTTCCAGGCAAAAAGAGTTAGATTGGGATTTGGGAATCTCCCATCTAGAATTTAACCCTCTGAGTGAATTAAAGACATAGAACCATCTCGATCGTGTGCGTAATTACGGGGAAAAATCAATAAGAAATTAAAAATAGAAAAACGAAGATTTGCAATAGAACAATACATCAACCTTCGTCATTAATTAGCTAGATCACAAATCATGACCCTCAAACGAGTATTGTGTATTTACCAATATAATAAACAAGGCAATAGCGAGGTTCCATTTATTTGATTTAGCGAATAATTATGTTCACCGTCTCGCCCAATTCTCGATTTATGAAGAAAACACAGCAGCTACTGAATCACAGAGAAACTAAGATCCCCGCTCCGTAAAATTCGATCCAAACCAACGCATCTACAGAAAACCAAAAGCGGAGGATATACCTGATAAAAATCGGCGGCCGCGGCGGAGCAGCGGCGGAGTAATAAAGTTGCGGAATATGAAAGCGTAGGAGTGACGACGCGAGAGTTGATGGCATGGAATAAAATGTTCTGTTTTTGCTGGCAGTTAGATAATATTCTCGTTTTTGTGGGGCGCAAAAACTAGGATCAAATAAAATTGGGCCGATTAATCAAAACTTTTATTTATTTGTATTGACTTACAAGATATTGAATAATTGAAATAATAATTGAATAAGGAGTACATATTTTTGTCGAAAAGAGATGCGCATATTCCAAAAGTCATCACATCTAGGATATTCACATCTTAGCTGTTTTCATTGTTTGTAGATAATTGTCTATATTAGTACCACCGCCCGTGCGATGCACGTGATTTATTTGTTTGAAATAATCTAAAATTTTATTTAATCTCCAACGTATTTCGGCAAAAAATTATTAATGGACTAACAAATTATTTTATTTAATAATCGAACTCTTACTAAAATTTATAAATTCGTATTAAAATTTTATTATTTTCAAAGACTACGCATGTTTTATGTAATTTATAGTATGTAAGATTCTTGGGGCATAGCCGAGTGGTAAGGTCTGTGGTGATGTTGGTGTAATTCTCCGACGACGCAGAGTTCGAATCTCGGATATGACAAATTTTAATTGAAATATTATGAAATTAGTCCTTGGATGAGACCTATTAGCTATCTCCCACATGTGTCTGCTACTCGGGCGCATCATTCGATTTACATCATACCCGATCGATGAGCCTCTGATCTGATGGAAGAAGAGTTTGTCGTCTCATTCTACCCGATCTCTCTCACATGTGTCTGCTACTCGGGCGCAACTCTCGATTTACATTCTACCCGATAGCCTCTGATCTGGTGGAAGGGGAGTTTCTCGTTTCATCCTACCCGATCTCTCTCCTACATGTGTCTGCTACTCGGGCGCATCCCTCGATTTACATCCTACCCGATCGAGGAGCATTTGATCTGGTGGAAGAGGAGTTTCTCGTCTCATTCTACCCGTTCGAGGAGCTTCTAATCTGGTGGAAGAGGAATTTCTCGTCTCTGCATTTCTCTAGTGACAAACGCATCCAACAAATACCTAAAACCGCTGACAGAAAATTCAAATAAATGAAAAATAAAAAGTATAAAGTTGAAAAATAAATAAAAATATAAAAAAATTGAATTTACTTGGTAAACAAATGAGATGGGAGAAATGCAATTATATTAATATATAAAATTTAACATAACTGAATTAAGGATAAACTAAAAATTATAAAAAAATCTAGTACAACATAATTAATAACTCGACTATTTGATTTTGGAATCTGCGAAGAAATCATAATTAATACATAAAATTAAAAAAAACCGAGGAAAAAAAATAAATGAATAGAAGGACGTATACATGTAAATCGATTCAATGTTCAGAAAAATAAAAAAGAACCTATGAACCCACAAGAGAAAATAAGATAATATTAATTGAAATTAAATTAATATTAATAGAATAAAAAAGAATTTTGAGAAAATAAGATACCATTAATTGAAATTAAATTAATATTAATAAAATAAAAAAAATTTGAGAAAAGAAATAAAAATTTATATATTTAAGACATGATTAATTATTATTACAAAAAATATATAATTTTAAATTACTATTTAAAATTTATATATAATAATTTAAATATGCTTAATAATATTACTATTTATAATTTATAGTGTGAACACAACATTAAATATTATTTTTATTTATAATTTATAGTGTGAACACAACATTATTATTGCTTTATTAAATATTATTTTTATTTATAATTTATAGTGTGAACACAACATTATTATTGCTTTTCTATTGGTGCACTCCTGAAATTATATAGGTATAGATTATGATTATTAGTATTATTATTTAATACTACTATACATTCATCCTTTCCAAATAAATTATCTAATTATATTTATCGATTAGTTACACAATAAAAAAATATTTATTTATTTTAAAATATAATTTTATATTTATATTTAAAATAATTTTAAAATACTTTATTTTTCAATTTAAAAATACATTAAAATGCATTTCATTTTATGAATAAAAATAAATAAATAAACAATATTTTCTTTTAACTTTTGTGTCAAAAAAATGTGTCAATTGTTGCTGTAAGACTCAGTCGTAACAACTTCCACCTTTAATTCCTGGAACAGAGAAAAAAACATCCTACTAGAAATACACAAAATAAAAAATAAAAAATCAATAAACTAAAAAAACTTACTCCCCTGTCCTGATGTAGATCCTGACTTCTAATAGAATGTCTTTAACTTTGATACATGAGATTTACACAAGTTGAGTATCTGAATTTAAAATGTTATATTAAGGATTATCAGACCTGAGAGCACCCTTCAGCCCCATGCTTAAACTGCTCTGCAATCCATTGTTACCAAAGCTGGTGTCCTCCATCATAGCCACAAATTCGTTATAATCGATAAGCCCGTCCTGGAAATTAAACAAATAAAAAAAATCAAATCTAGTGAGATTTTATAATTTTTGCAGTGGGACATGAATCAAGAATCAGGAGGTCGAAGTATGTACATTATCCTTGTCAACTTCACGAATGATTTCGTCTAGTTGAGAGTCTCCGATACCGAACTGCCCGCACGCCTGTTGGAGCTCATCCTTTGTGATGTACCCACTCCCGTCTTTGTCAAAATACGAAAAGGCTGCAAACATGTGGTCTTCTCTATGGACTTTGTTTAGGTGCAGCATTGCCGCTACAAACTCTCCGTAGTCTATGGTTCCACTATTATCAACATCAGCCTGTAAATAAAAACTTGAAGTTTAAGGCACAAATATACTTACCAGGAAAAAGACAAGGCTGCAGTATAAAAGGGGTTTGTTCATGTAATTAATTAGGCATCGAATTTAAAAGTAAGTGCTGAATAAACCATTAGCATTGTGACCGATAATGCAAGCAAGCGTTTCAGAAATGAGATGATTACAAGAACTATACCCCTGATATCCAAAGTGTTTACGGAAAGAAAAAAAAAGGGAACCCTGAAAATTACATATACCATCCAACTGACTTTGAGGACTCAACAAATTAATTGAGTATTTACTAGTATTTCATACCATGGAGAGTCTGTGAGGTAAATAGCAAATGGAATAATTAGAGAAGAAAATATAATTCTGCACTTACAGCTTGCATCAGACCCACTATTTCTGAATCTTTAAGATTGGAACCAACTTTTTCTAAACCGGTCTTGAGCTCCTCCATGGTGATTTGTCCACTATTGTCCACGTCTATCATTTTAAACATCTCCTTTAGTCCCGCAATCTCCTCCTCTGAAAGACTTTCAGCAATAACCTACAAGTAAATAAAATAGTTTTCTTAGAATTACAGAAGAAGAAATAATACTTGCAAATAAAATTATATTGATATATTGGATGCTCTACTACTGATCTTGACCACTCAATTAACCTTGTGTGTTAGTCACCATTTCATGAACTAATTATATTTTTTTGATATATATTGATACAACGGCCTTCCCTATGTGTGATGGTCTCTTTAAGCTTCACTAAAATCATTCAAGAACTTATACTTCCAAATCACTTGCATCTTCAGTGATGTAATAAGCCTGTCTTAATCAATAATCGGATGCATCACAATAAGCTGATTTCAACTCTGATCACAACAAGTTTATGGATACTACTTACTCTGATTGCAATCTTTTTGAGTTTATTCATGGCAGAAAATTGCTTCAGACGAGTTATGACAGCGGAATCAAGAGGTCTATCGGGGGCTTCACCATCAATTTGTACCCATGGATGGCCTTGTAACAAAGATTAAGATCATATTTTGGTCACATATTAAATCGACTCCTAAAGTACAAATAATTTGAACTCACAAAGGACTTGATGGGCCGTGGGTCGTTTTTTTCGGTCCCGTACTAGCATTTGCCTGACAAGATCTTTCGCGCTGTCTGATATGCTGGGCCAGGGTTCAGATACGAAGTCAAGTTCCCCTTTCAAAACCTGCTCAAAAATGCCCTGCTCCGTTTCTGGTACAAGTAAAGCATTGGCATGCAAGAAAATTAGTTTTACAACTACATAAGCATATTGAAACATATGAAGAAACAAGATTACCGTCCCAAAATGGTGGTACTCCACATAGTAAAATGTAAATGATAACTCCAGCACTCCAAACATCACATTCTTGGCCGTAATTCTTCAATAGTACCTCCGGGGCCACGTAATAAGGGCTCCCGACCACATCATGAAATATTTCACCTAAGGAGAAAATATCGGAGTGTGATCAAACATAAAAAGAGTGAGTGAAATAAAACGGAATTAGGCAGAAATCCCAACTAGGTCGAAGCAACATTTTAGCTGTAATCCAATATTTGGCGCATATGTGAAACAAAAGCATTTTGATTTTATTCTTTTGAAAATACTGTTTAAAATGAAAAAGGACGGCTCATTGTTTGATTGCAGCAATGGATTCTGAAAATTATCCCAAGATAGTCAAATGAAAATGTGGATAAAAGTAGTTGTTAAGTAAGTTGAATTTAAGTTTCCTTTCATATTCTCAGGAAGCTAAGTGCTGCACGATATATTCTATTCCAAGGCATCAAAATGTCATGGAGGAATTCGACAAATTAATCTTACATATATCAATTAATATACTAGTTCTCTTCTAATAATACTATACCATTAATGCCATAACACAAATGGCTATCCCATATTCATCTAGAATAAGACTGTTCAAGATAACTATAGGTAGCAGTTAAGAATTATTATAGATAACTATAGGTACATTCTCATATGAACCCTTCCATAGTAAAAGTTTACAATAAAAACTATAGGTAGCAGTTAAGAAGACCTTTATACCATCATACCAATAAAGCTTAATGAACTAGACCTACTAATTAATGAGTTAGTATAATCGAAACTCAAAATCCAAAAATAAATTTGACAAGTACCTGGCCTGAAGAAAATGGAGAGCCCAAAGTCGATGGTCTTAAGCGGTGACTCCTCCTGCTCGTTGACGAAAAGGAAATTTTCCGGCTTCAAATCCCTATGCATAACCCCCAGGGAATGACAAGCCTCCACGACCTCCACTATCAATCTCGCCAGCTCAGCAGCTTTCCTCTCCGTGTAATGCCCCCTCTGTATGATCCTATCGAAAAGCTCCCCTCCTGAACAGAGCTCCATCACCACGTGAACGGCAACAGCGTCCTCGTAGGCCCCCACGATGGATATGACATTCGGGTGGCCCGCCAGGTGGTGCATGATCTGAATCTCTCTCCGGACATCCTCCACGTCCTCCTCGGTCGTCAGCTTCCGCTTAGCTATGGATTTGCAGGCGAAATCCTTGTTGGTCCCCTTCTCCACGCACAGGAACGTGGTCCCGAATTGGCCTTGCCCTAATTTCCTGCCCAAGCTGTATTTCTCCTTGAGAATCTCCGTCTTCCGCTGGAGGACGGACTCGACCTGCAGTCCGGCGCTCGATACTCTCCTGACGTGAGCGGCCGGTTTCGCCGGTTCTGGCGGCTTGCTCTGATTCTCTGTTTTGCAGTCGGGCTTTGGGGGATTTGCAGCGGCGGCATCGGTGGCGATTTTGATTGGGGTCGGCGGGGTTTGAACATCGGGGCGATCTGAGATCGCGGGGGTTTCGTTTTTGTTGTTGTCTTTGGTTTCGTCGGCGTCGGCGTCTTGATTTGGGGCTGTGAGGGTCCCGGGCTGGCGGGGCTTCCAGACGGCGGCGGTGACAGATTGAAAGAAACCGTTGTTGTTCCCCAATTTGTTAGGGCCTACGCATGTATTCCCCATCAAACGATCAGGGTTATCTCCTCTACCTACAGAAAATCCCCTTGAATTTCACCATATCCCAAATCAACACCCTGTCCGATTTTCGGAAATCCCCAAATTCGCGCCCAAATTGAAGCGAGATGGAGCCCTAAATTGAAGCAGATAGTGAATGCGAGTAAGTACGTATTGAAAAATATCGATCAAATTAACACGTTGAATATTGGCGAAGAGTCTGTGGGAGTCGATCGGAGAAGAAGGTGGATTAATGGACCGCTAAAATTCCATTAGCATTTGGCCCTAAATCAAATTCATGAACGCATCGCATGGGTGGGACTGGGAACCAAGGACTGCATGTATAAGCCATAATCGAGTGTAATGGAGTATGATTAAAATTGATAATTTGAGTATAGTATTTAATTGTTATTTTATAAATAAACCAAACAATAAAGTATAATTGATTTAGAGAGAGTGTATTGGTTTTAGACTAAGATTTTTTTTTTACTTTGATTTTTTGGACTTTGAATGTGTAGAGTATTTAATCTAGATTTTTAAAAAAATATTAAAACAATATTTAAAAAAATATTAAAATTTAAAGATATTAAATACGGATTTTAAAAAGTTTAAAGTTTAAATTATAGGTATTTTTAAAAGTCAATAGATTTTAAAATTTTATAAATTTGTATAGATTTCATCTCTAAAATCTAAAAGAACTCAACTATTTGAAATTTCTAGTAAATACATAAGATTTGTATGGATATCTATTTTAATTTACTAATTTATTATTAAAAATATAATAAAACTTAAAAATATATATAAATAAACATAATAAAATTAAAAAATAAAATTAAAAAATAATATATTATAATTAAAATAATAATTGATGTTCATGTTTTTGTGTCGATTTACCGTGTCCGTTTGTGTGTGAGTCGTGTCATATGAGTTGTTTCTTGGTGTATTTCTTGTGGCTTTGGTACGTTTGATGCGTTTGTTGAGTTTGCAGGTACTTGAGCTTGCGAGTGTCGAAAAAGTTGAAGAAAGAAGTCCAAACGAGTCGAGTCGGAGCAGAACCGGTGCAGCCAAGACCAGGCGCTCGCTAGGGCTCCAGGCGCTCGCCTGACCCAAAGTTCAGAGGCTCTGAAAATAGCACGAAGCGAGCGCCTCAGCCTCAGGCGATCGCTTCCCCCATGACGCGGGCGCCCGCCAGCTTGCCAAGCGATCGCTTGGCCCGAACTTCAGAGAAGCTGATTTTTGCACCAGGCGACCGCCTCCTACCCAAGCGGTCGCCTGACGCGGGCGATCGCCCCCTGCCTCAGGCGGTCGCCTGCCCTCCTCTTCAGCGTTGACTCGCGATTTGACCCCCGTTTTCGATACTACTTTTTGGGATTTGAACCTAGGGTTTTACACACTTTTTTTCAGATTTTTATTTTCGGTACTTGTAGAAAACTTGGAACTCATTACATCTAGGTTGGGATTTCAATTTTCATCGCTTGAATTTGCTTGTAATTTGGATTTCGGCAAAAGTTGGATTCGCCTCCGACGGGTGCCTTTGATTGCTTTTGAGTAATAATTTAGTAAGACCTTCTCTACTTTCGATTGAGTTGCTGTTCAATTCCATTGCTTGTTCTTCGCTTATTCCTCTCGTTCGATTCATTATAGATTTTTAATTTTCACAATTGTTTCATGAATTTTAATTTTCAAAAATTAAATAGTGTTCCCATCAAAATCATGAGTAGCTAATTTCATACCTAGGGTTAGGGTTGATCGATTCTTCCTACTAGGATTTGAATTCAAATTTCGATATTGAATTGGTGCCAACCGGTGACGGACGTATTTGTTCTATTTGATAAAATCGAATTCATAGCCGACGTATAGAATTGAAATTCCCGAAACCCTAGTTCACCTTCCTTTGATTTAAAAATACTATTTCTTGCTTTTTACCAGTTTTCTCGTCTTTTCAATTCCCTTAGTTAATTTTAGAATTGATTACAAAAACCAAAAACAAACTTAAGCATTATGCTATTTCTCTTCTTCTCTTAATTGCAAACGAATAAACGCTTTTACGCCGATAGTAGTGTTTCTCGCGAGATCGACTCGGGCGAGTTGCTTCGGCAATTAGTTCGGATAATTTTTAATTTGATTTTTGACGCTACAAAAACGACATAATCAATAATATATGTAATATATATATATAATTAATATTAAAATATTGAATACTCCATTGATAAATTTTTATTAGTAAAATAATTATATTTATATAACAACTATAAAATAAATAAATTTATTTTACAAATTATTTAAAAGAATACAATATATATATATATATATATATATATATATATATATATATATATATATATATATATATATATATATATATATATATATATATATATATATATATATATATATATAGGTTACACATAACTATACATACATACACATTATATATACACACACGTACTGATATAGTATATACATTATTTACAAGTTCAAATTATAATTAGATCAAAAATTAAAAGTTTAATTTTTCTTGAATAGGAAATTAAATAAGATTAAAATTTAATTAATTTATTTTCAAGTAGCATTTGAATTTTGAATATTTATTGAAATTTATAAAACATTATTTAAATCAATAAAAAAATGTATTTTAAAATTATTTACAAAATATGAAAATTCGTATAAATCAATAAAAAAAAGTTAAGTCAAACGGTATAAAAATCAATGTAAATTAATATAAAAAGACAGTCAACGTCTATATTGACTTGTGAATTTTCTAAATTAATGAAACTCCATTAACTTTTTAAATTCCAAAAAAAATCAAACAAAATTTCAATTAAATAACTTTCCTTTATGTTACATTTGTTATTTGTTACCTAGTTTATAGGTTTTCTACACCTATAAATAGGGATCTCCATAGACCCAATTAGATATGTGAAAAACTCCAAAAGAGACACCACCATATTAGAGAGCTGTATCACATATTGAGAGATTATAGAGAGTTCATAGTGAATATTTATCATTTGTAATTATTGTGATATTATAGTGAAGTTCTCGTCGTTTCTCCCATAGTTTTTCTCAATTGGGTTTCAACGTAAATTCTTTGTCTTCTCTTATATTGTTAGTTAGTTTTTCGGTTCTCGTTATTATCGTACTATATGTATCGTCGAATCTACGACAAGTATTATCGAGTGGCATCAAGAGCTTTGCCAGAAAGCTAACAGAACAATTATGTCACATAAGTGATCAGCGAGAACTTTGTGCATTAAAATGTACGATGATTGTAATACCTTAAATTATGCAAGTGAGATGATTTGTGGGGTTAAAATATCACACTCGAAAACAGTTACTTTTTATGTTTCCGACGAATAATCACACGTTTTTTAAAATTTACAAATAACATGTTATCATTCGTTCGGAACAAAAAAAGTATTTGTAACCAAACCGACTTATTAGGGTCAAGATTCAACCCATAAAAGGACTGGAACATTACAAATTATGTATCAAATTTGTTGTGCCATATAAAACCATCCACCGATACGTGTCAAGAATATATTGTCCACGTCATCAAAAGAGGAATCAAAGAAAGTAAACCAAAGTCAAAGAAAGAATTACTAAACAAATACAAGAAATCGAACAGGAAAGGTTGCACAGGAAAAGTAAAACTTTTGCCTAGGGCAGGATGAAGAGAAGAGTAAGAAGAGTTATCTGGCGGCGACGGTGGCTTCCAAGTGGAGGTAGGTGAAGACGATCAAACAAGATTAATAGGTTTTTATTGCAAAGTTTAGTGCATAAAATTAAAGAGTCCAATTAGCGGTTGATAAATGTGCAATACGTGTCATAAATGTTACATGCATATAATACACATAAAAGAAAGGGCAAAAAAAGGAAAGGGAGATGCAAAAGCATTTTTTAAGGGGGTGTATTAGATCGAGAGTCTTTAGGATTTTAATGGACTTTTAAAATTCAGAGGTATTCAACTAGGATTTTAAAAAGTCCATTAAAATTCCTAGGTATTCAATTAAGATTTTAAAAATTCTTAAAAAATCCATAGGTATTCAACACTCTATGGATTTTAATGGATTTTAATAGTTTGTGGATTTTAATGTATTTTCTTTAAAAATTATAACTTGATTTGATTTTTCAAAATCTCTCATAATTAGGAGAGATTTCGATGGACTTATTCCCAACACGAAAATTCAAATACGAAAAGTAAAAAAAAAAAACAATCGTAATTTAACCAGACTATTACAAAAATCTATCTATATAAAATAATCAAATTTCTATATGAGAAAATTGATTTTATCATGTTTTCGTTAAAAATAATTATTTATATATTATATTAATAATAAATTATTTTGTATATATTATGTATAATAATATATTTTTCAATAACAATCCAAATATAATAAATTTAATTATTATTCAATTTATTAAAAAAATTATTTATGATTATTTATTTACAATGTTGTTTAATATTTGATAGAATATGATCTAAATTCATCCTGTCTCGACACCAATTAAGATATTTTTTTTAATTAATATTTAAAAATCAAAATGGAGAAAAAGTATTGTTAAACCAAGAGAGTAAACAATGAGGTCCAAGTATAAACGTGATAAAAATAAAAATAATAATTTATTTATTTTATTTTTCTAAAAAAATTGATTTGTTATATACAAATATGTTTATATACATTTGATAAATGGAGAACAAATATTGTTAAAAGGTAAACAATAAGATTCAAGTATAAAATTGATAAAAATAAAATTAAAATAATAATTTATTTATTTTATTTTTTTGAAAAAAATAATTTTTTATATAAAAGTATGTTTATATACCTTTGTTTTTAAAGTTTTTGAAAGTTTGTAAATCAATAAAATGTATATTTTAAACTTTTTTGAAATCTATGAAAGTCTATAAAAATCAACCATAAAGTCAATCAAACTCTGCATAGAGTTTATGAATTTTACAAATCCATAGTCAAATTTTTTCACCTATTTTTCAAACTCTACTCACAACTATTTTATTTTTAAGTTAAAAATAATTTTTACCCCTTACTATTTTATCAACAAATCAAAATTAACATAAAAATAAAACCCTTACTTTTTGGTTAACAAATCAAAATTAACATTTTTAACCGGCATATATAGGTAAGATAGCCAACTATATATGCGGTTAAAAATGATTACTCGTATACTAGTAAATATTAGGGCTGAAGGTTGAAGATACAAAAGTTTACCCGCCCGACCCATAGCCCACACACTCAGTATTAAACGCCCGTCACTACCGGTAACGGCGACTGACGGCATCTGTTCAGAAGAGGGAACCCAAATAATTCAAACGAAATCCAATTTTCTTTTTCGCTCTCCCACATTATTTAATTCAGCCAATTCCCCAAAATCCCGCTTCTATCATCTTCCTCTTCAACCCCATTTTCCAGTTCACCACATCGCGAAAGCTGGGCGATTCTCACTATATCAGGGCAATCCAGGTAAATCCAGAGCTTAGCCTTAAAAACCCTAGCTTTTTGATTATTTTTTATTGATCCTGTTTTTTTTTTTTTAAATCCTTACTAGTGGATGTTTGTGATTGTTATATCTCATCGATTCAAGATATCCCTCTGCCGTGTATGTGTTGTTTTTTCGCAGCAATTAGTCGCGGGACAGGATGACTAAGGTTGCTGCGGCCGCTCAATTGCCTGCGTCTAATGCTCTTAATTTCGGGGGTGTGGCCGGCGGAGGTGGAGTTTCTAAGATCTACACCACCACTTTGAAGCGGAAAACTCCATCCGAGTTACGGGTATCATTTTCCAGCCCTAGATCTTGCGCTCTTCTCTTCATATGATTCAGTTTTTGTTAAATACTTGAATGTCAGGGGCGACAATTTGCATCGCTGGTTATGGTTTATTATCTGAGCTTGTTTTAGCTGAGTGGAATAGAGACGAATCTGATGGCTGAGAGGAGGTTTTGGCTAGAGATAATTAGTCAAAATGGATGTAATTACGTTAGTTCGTTTTAGTCACATTCCAAATTCGAAAGTAAACCCAACTAGAGTGAGATAATATGTTGTGAAGCAATTGTGCTTCAGGACTACCAGTGAGATGGTGTATATGTTTGTATTTGATGTAGAGTGATATGGATCTCAGAATATTAATCGGAACTATTGATCCACATCATATCTATATAGCCCCATCCAAGACTTGGGCTTCCCCCTCGAATATCATTTATGCATTTGTGTGGCAACATATTATTACCATTACACCTGATTTGCTGAAAACAAAGAAGCAAGAAGCAGCATCCCTACATATTTGCAACAAAATAGTTATGCTTTTCTTATGTGGCAGGGAGAACTATTAAAGCTTAAGAAACCAGTGGAGCTTGCAGATGAATCTCCGTTTGTTACTAGTTTCATGAGGTAGAATTCCAACTCCCAGCTCATATGCTTTTCTCGCTCTACTTGGATGTACTTTGCAATAAATTATTTATTTCCTTTAGAAATGCAGATGAAGTAGTTTCCGGACCCAAACAATCTGACACCTCAAAACAACCACGATTTACACGGATGGATGACCATTTTCCTGTCACTAAAATCAGTAGACTCCTTTCCAGAAAGGGAACTCCTAAGGTTATGAGGCTTTCTTTCCCGCCTAGTTGTGAGCTCTAGCATTTATATCATGCAACCCGCTAATTGTGTCTCATTCTTAGATATTTGATTCGGAAATTCAGTAATCCCTTTTTGAGATAATGTGTTAAAATTTAATACCACTTGCAGGATAATGTTCCCGCCAAATGTGTTGGCAGCCTGAGGAATTCCAGTCATCCCATGGAACCAAGTGCTAATCAAGGGAAAAACTTGTGGTACAATTGATTCTGCATGAACCAGAACCATATTAATATGACTATATATCAGATTTTTTTATTTAGACTATTGTTTTCTATATGTCGTAGTTTTGATAATTCAGCTTCAGAAGGTGTCAACGACTCTTCAAGTCAAAACAACATCTTGACTGAAAAGTGTACTTCTAATACTTTCAAGCATGTTAAAGAGATATCACTAAGTGGTAAAGAGCTAAATGGCTCATCATCAGTAGATATGGTATTGTTTTGATATAACTTATTTTTGGAAATAGGCAAAGGGTATGTTCAGCTCTGAAGTTTAAAGTTGTATTTTCATCTGCAGGGTAGAGCATTGAAAGGGCTGGTTTCATGTGAAACTCGTGCAACTTCAGCTCTGCATCCTGAGTCTCTTAATAGATCAGGAAATATTGTGCCACATAGCTTTTGTTCAGAAATCCATATACCTGGTCACAATATTCCTCTAGATTTAACCCTAAAGACTTGTATGCGGTTGCTCTCTTCATCTTCTGTAAATTGGTAAGTTATCACTTGAACTTGCAAGTTAATACCATCTGGATTTTGTAATCACATGTAATAATCATGAATAGTAAATGTCAAATAGAAACAATCCACATTTTTACTGTAGTACTCCAATAAAATCAAAGATTTGTTGTTTGTGGCGTTGCTTAATGATATGCTTACCTTTAGTATGTTTTTTTATTGACTTACACACATTTGGAGTCAAAACTATGAATTGTTCTGGTCCTTTTTACTGCATATGACATATCCATGACATGTTTGCCTGTTCAGTGCAGTTATCGCAGGATACAAATATTTTCTCATTGTTATAATTGTTTTGATGCTTGCTTCCCTGATTATGCAGTAGCGTGAAATAATTTTGCATTCTACGTCCAATGGGTTACATTTTCATGTTTGCATGTAGATTAATATTTAACTCTGAAGATCGGAAAATGACACATCTTTTTGTTTCTGTGAAGCTTAGTATGATTAATATTTTGTAGGATGCATTTTTTATAACTATTATGAGTTCTTTATTTAACATGCTTCCATAGAACGCCAATTGAGGGAAACCCTGCACTTCTTCCATTTATTCATAAAAGTAGGTCACTTTAACGTTACAGTGCAGAAGATGTTGGGAAAAATAAGTCTGAGACAATTCAAGATTTATAGTCACTTCCAACTTGGCAACTTCTATGGAAAAGTACTTTTGTGTATTTAATCATTTCTTGAGATAGAAGTGTTTGAAGTTTACATAGAGTCACAAAGATTTACAAAGAGTGCATTGAAGTTACAAGCTGTATTTCAATCTGTTTAATTTGATTTTCTACATATCTCATTAATAACTGACATCACTTGTTCATTCTGTATCCTCATGGTTTTACAGGTTTCATAGGTTAATAAATTGTGCCACCTCAAACAGTGATATACTTTCAAATGTTGGGTTGACCTGCTCATCAGAACCTATCTCCACAAGCCAGTCTCATTCTTGGGTGTATCCTCAATCTATTCTACCCCATGCAGCAATAGTAGCATTGACCTCTGTACAAGGAGGTATTGAGATTCTCTGACCTTAAATGTTTACCATTTTCTTCTCCTCTGATTTTTGCTCTCTTTAATCATGATATCATTTATCAAGTGCAAACGGACTTCCTAAGCCAACGGCAACAAGCATGGGAAGATGCATTTCGAAGTCTTTACTACATGATGCGAAAGAAGATTTGTAAAATCTTTTACGGTAATGGCTAATGATCTTCTGACATTAATTTTATTAACTTTATATGTGAACCAGCATATTGCTGGCATTTGCTGCAACAATGTGATATTTAGCTCTTATTCATAGGATAAGCTAATGTGCAATTCATGTTCATTTCTAGAGTGACTAGATATGGTAACATTTGATTATCTTTATGTCAAGTATATTTGTAATATTTTTTGATCAATGCTATTACCGATTTTACTAAGACCATTCATTGTTATGCGATTCTTAAATATGCATTTTTTTGAATTCAGTGGTACATAGGATAGCATATTGCTGGCATTTGCTGCAACAACGTGATATTTAGCTCTTATTCATAGGATAAGCTAATGTGCAATCCATGTTCATTTCTAGAGTGACTAGATATGGTAACATTTGATTATCTTTATGTCAAGTATATTTGTAATATTTTTTGATCAATGTTATTACCGATTTTACTAAGACCATTCATTGTTATGTGATTCTTAAATATGCATTTCTTTGAATTCAGTGGTACATATGGTGGATAAGGTATTAGTTTTCCTAAAGCGTACAAATAGTATCCACATTTGATCCTCACCCATAGTCACAGAGTTTGGTCCCCAGCCCCTCGAACTCCAATTGGGTTCGACTGTACCGAATCGGAGTTCGGTTAGGTCCTAATTCGGCCATGGCTTCCGTTTTGGCTGAATTTGAGTTTTAGAGAGGGATAAATGAACTGAAAAAAAAACATACCTGGAGAATAGGAGGCGGCGACGTGAAATGGAGAGAGAGAAAACGAATGGTTTTGTTTATGTGAGTAAGAGTAAAAAATAGGTTTTTGAATTACTTGAAATGGGCCTGGTGGGTTTACCAAGAAATTACTGGACTCTTGGGTTGTGGGTTGAAATTAAAAAAAAAATGACAAAATAAATCTATTAGTTATTATTCAAATATATAAATAATTAATTACAAATATGTATAATGAGCCTACCCCCACCGTACTTGATTTATTTACTCTAACCGTATTCCGTATAAAACTGACTCCGCATTCCGAAATGAACTCCGAACTATGTGACTATGTCCTAATCTTCCATTCCTTCAACATTAATTACAATTATGACATTATTTTTCAGTCTTCAAGACCTCATTGCAGTTTTAACCTTTTTTTTATCAACTAGTCCATTTCAATTCCTGTAACCTCGTGTTTCTTTACTTTGTGAATATCCATATTTCGTGATCCTTAGATACAGTTAAGAATATCCAAATATCTTCCTAGATTTGCTTGAGATACTAAAGGACTAGCTTTAATTGTTTTAAGTTGGACTGACATGTCTGCAATAAACTCCAGATTATTTGACTTTGTTTTACTATAATTAGGGACCACTACCATCTTGCTATGGTCAAATAATATTTATAATATATTTTTCATAAACCTCCCACCAGTGTTTGGTATGCATAATGCTACAATTTTGAGTTTACTTGTTAAGGATAAAAAGGTTAAATCATTTGTTCTTGTCATCTGGTGTTACTTTTTTCTTCAATTTTTTAATTTTCTCCATTATCATTGCAGTGTGCAGTGCTCAGTTTGTAGTTATGTTCACTGCAAACGATGGTCCAGACAAAACCGATTGCTCTTGCTATGCCTATGTTTCTCGGTCAACGAGAAGTTTAAGGTGCCTTCTGAAAGAGCAGGTAAGTCTTTTATTCAACCTTAGACATGATTATTGATTAGTTTGTAGAAATTAAAATTTGATTCTGTGCATTTTGTCTTTTGATTGCAGGGCATTTCTTTTTCAATGCCTCTTTGTCGCTCTAAAGTGGAAGAAGCTACTGCTGAAGACCTTGTTGAACTTTCTCAAATTGAAAAACACAATCTTGGCCAGGTTTGAAAAATTGTCTAATTTATGTTAATTATATACATTTGAATAGCAGAAATGAGTTCAAGGATTAATAATAACGCATATGTGACAACTTGTGGCACATACCTCTATGCATTTACTGTTTAGAAATCTACCAGCTAATCCATTTTAGGACTGCATAGTAAAATTTCAATTAGTTAATGGGTTAAGACTGTTGGCTAAACTAGGATTTCGGTAACTATTGTGGTTGGAGTTATAATTTTTGAGTCGCCTGATGTCACAGACTCGAGCTATAGAGTCCCTGATTGGTGTTGATAACACTCCTCAATCCCTATTGATGTGTACTGGGAACAAGAATGTACATGCATTGTATGATTTTCTTCTAAATTACAGGTCAGTATCTGACATTTACTTGCTGTGTAACTTTTGTTTTTCAAGAGAAGGAAAAAAAGCTTTTATTGTCTTTATCCATAATTTCTTTATTGGTTATTTTCCAGATATTTCCTGGCCTCTCTCACTGGCGGTGATGTTCCTGTTATGTATTCACCTGTCCCTTTCAAGAATTCTGCCCTTTCCACTCCTGAGGTAGGCCTATTAGTATGTAGTGTGTGGAAACTACACAGACAGTTGAGTTTTAAGAGAAGAAAGCAGTCTGCATTATCAATATTTGATAGGAATAATTGACTTGGTTTAATTGTGGTTGTGGCTGATATTAAAATCTTTTGAAATGTTACACAAAAACCCCTGAACTTTTTTTGTCGCACTTTATCCAGTCTGTGGTTTATTATTCCACTTTTCTCCTTCAACCATTTCGCATTTATCATGTGAGGGCATGTTTTATGATCTCTTTCCAAACTTGGTACTAGCCTTACTTTGTTCTTGAGTTTCCACGGCTCAAGTAGACACGTGTCAGTTTTTTATTAGCCCAGGAGATAAAATGATTCAAATGCGTAGTCTAGGGGACAAGTGAAACAAAAAAGGTATGTTGGGCAGAGTACAATTAAGGGTTGTGATTTGAAATGTTAGATTAATAAATTCTGTTCAATTATCTACCTGTGTCCCGTGGGTTTTCCATCTTCAACTTTTACTTGTAGTCTAGTAGAGAAAATAAAGTTTGAGATGTGGATTAATGTAGGCATCGTCGTATCAATATACAATGTGCGTCAGAGTATGTTACCTTGGCAAAATCCATTCTTACCATTAGTATTTTTGCTCATATTTATTATGCAGGTTAGATGCAAACAGGTGAGACGGGTTGACTACATGCCTTCTCATCTTAAGGACTCTAATATAGGCAGTGAGCCTAAAAGTTCATCTGCTGGAATCTGCTATAGTGTTGAAATAAGGGATGCATATCTTCCGCCATGGGTGGTTTCTGGCATTTGCAGTGCTATGCGTTCTAATGGGGGTGACTTTCAAGCTAGGTATACCTCAAATTCAAATTTTATTGCCAACTCGTACTATACTAATGAAATAGACTTTTTGGATTTTGAAATCATGGGTGTTCCTAAAACCATTTGTGAGCCCTTTCCTCTTCATCAAATTACTCCTGCTTACAGTTAGCTATCCTGACTCATCATCCTTATTTACAGCTTTTCGACTGAGATAACTTCAGTTGGCTTGAATGCTGGTCTAGACATAGTAGCCAAGGACCAACCAACAAATGCAGCAGATCAATTGCTGGAAAGTGGACACCCTCTTTTTGGTATATCAAGCACAACTCTCTCTTTGCAGGGACGTTCCGCCATTTTAAAAGGGTTGAAGTATGGTGATTGTTCTTACAAAGCTTTTCTATCACCGTTCGAATGAGAACTTTTTGGACCAACTTGCCCTTTTGTATTAACTTGGATATTACTCAAGTGATGGTGCTTTTTTCACCCTCATTTAGTTTGAAAAATGGAATGGTGACAAGTGTATCTGCATCCTTTTGAGTTTTGAGTGCAAGGTTCTGTAAGGATTGTCAACAAATTTTTGTAAAACCCTTCATTACAGTATAGTGCTTGGTTCAAGCCGTTTAAATTAAGCTGCTCGATTTTATTTTGAGCTGTTTTCAGGGAAACTTCTGTTTTCCGGGCTTTTTTACCTCATATCATCTTATGAGTAAAAAAAAGTTAATCTTATAGTTTTTGTTTGATATTTTAATAAATTTTGTTTGATAATAATTATTTAATATAATTTTTTTTAAAGACATTAAGTAAAAGGAAAAGTTACAAACGGGTGATAATTTCAAAATGATACTCATATCATGTCATATGAGAATTTAATGTTTGGTAAATTGTAAGTATTTTTTAATTAAAATATAATTAAAATTTTGAATTTATAAATACTGTATTTGTGGAAAGTTATATTATGATTAACGAGTATAATTGCAATTAATTTCATGTTTGTCGTTAATACCCGCTGCTAATATAATATACGCGATGACCATAACGTGATGCTTAATCGTGCGGTGCACAAGTGATCGAGATGGTTGAATTTTAAACAACTACACACTTTTTTAATTAATTTTATTCAAATTTAATAATCATAAAGTTAATGAATTTGACGGGTTAGTCACATGATCACACGACTAACAAAGCAAAGCGAAAGGAAAATCAAACACATCCAAAACCGTTGACAATTTTATTATTATTTTAGTTACAAATTTTAATATACTTTTATTTTTTTATATATAATAAATAATTATGTCATTTCGTATTATCTAACTTTTTCGCAAAATAACTTTTTCGTAAAAGAAAAAAACATAAATATATTACTCATATTAACATATTATAAAGTCAAAATATCTTTCGAACTCAGACTTACCAAATTAGAAACCCTCAGACTTACCAAATTAGAAACCGTTTTATCTAAAAGCTAAACTGTTAAAGAAATTAGACAAGACAAAATATAGTCTCCAATAACAATTAAATTTACAAAATAATGTATAATTCATTTGTAAATTACAATTAATAATTTACTTTTTAAAATGATTAATAATTCAGGACAAATAGATTATTATAAATATTAATGCTAACTTATAAAATACGTACTAAAGTTTAAAATTGGAATGAATCTCCCTTGATAAAAATCTCCCCCACCTTAACTTGTTCCGCCGTTGACTTTTATAGTAAGTCCCAAATGAATACTACTCTATAGTACTATAAACCCCTTTTCCCCTCCAATGGCCGTTGACCAGCAATCTCCAATATCCCGACCATGAACGCCACCGCCGACGGCTCCCAAAGCATCGGCAGCTTCGGCTACGGCATCGCCGTCTCCGTCGGCATCCTCCTCCTCATCACCACCATAACCCTCGCCTCCTACTACTGCACCCGCAACACCACCGCCACCGACAACACCACCCTCCCCCGGCGCGCCCCTCCCCCCGCCGCCGCCTCCGACGCGGCGGCGGCCGGCATCGACGAGGCGACGCTGACGGCTTACCCGAAGCTGCTGTACTCGGAGGCGAAGGCGAGCCCCCAGCGATACTCGTCGTCGTCGTCGTGCTGCTCCATATGCCTCGCGGACTACAAGGGCAGCGACGTCCTTAGGGTTCTGCCCGACTGCGGCCACCTCTACCACCTCAACTGCGTCGACCCGTGGCTGCGCCGCCACCCGACGTGCCCCGTCTGCCGGACTTCGCCGGCGCCGACACCGATGTCCACGCCGTTGGCAGAGGTGGTGCCGCTGGCCACGAGGCCCATGAATTATTAATATTGTATACGTACGTACGTGTAGATCGATCTCTTAGGTGGTGTTTTTTTTTTATTATTATTTTTTCTTTGGCTTGATTATTAATTAATTACGATTAATTTGCTTCTTAATTATTTCATTAATTTAATTTCCAAGCATCTTTGAAATTTGCATGATATCACAAAAAGATTTTTTGGAAAAAAGGGAGTTTTGGTTGTTTTAATTACTACAATTGAAACTTCATAAAATTTATTTTACAAGTAAAGATATTATATTATTTTATTATTTAAAGAAATAAGGTATTGATATATTTTTAATTATATTTTAAGGTAATGATTAAATTTTATAATGTGTAAATATATATATATATTAAAAAGGCTAAATCTGCAAATTTATACTTGCTTATAATTAGAATAAATTAGTACTTTTAATTATAAAAAAACTATTAGCAATTATTTATAAAAAGAATAAGGACTTGCTCGGACTGAAACAGACTGAACTGAACTGAACTTAAGCGAAACTGAACTGAATTGATTTTTTTATAAAAAATAATAATAATTTTTTATTAATTATTAAATATATTTTTAAAAATATTAATTATATTATCACAATAACTAGATTTTATATTTAAAATTATAGATTGAAATTATTTTTTATTTATTTTATTTTAATTTATTTTGAAACGATTATCTGAATTGAACTGAACTGAAGTGATCTTAACCGACCAAAAAAAACAAGTCCTAAATCAATGCGCGTGGGTAATATTTTTGTCTTCACATTTTTTTTTTGTTTTTTTGTGGGATGACGAAAATGACTGTTTTTAAAATAAAAAGTTAATATCACATTTCGTCCTGCAACTTAGGCTTATCCCACACTTAGTCATTTTATTGTTCAAAAAATCAAATGTCGTCATTTCCGGTCGATTTTTGCCGGAAAGTGCGCGTGCGGGTCACGTGACTGCCCACGTGGCGGTAATCGCCGGTGACTTGCTGATGTGGAGTGTAAATACGGGTCTCACTGCCACCTAAGCGTTGTTAAGAAAGACAAAATAATGGTTCGCCGGTGACTTGCTGATGTGGAGTGTAAATACGGGTCCCACTGCCACCTAAGCGTTGTTAAGAAAGACAAAATAATGGTTAGGCAAGAGGAGACTCGAACCCTTGCCAAATGAAGAGAAATGGGTATCTATACCACTCAGCTATATGAGTTTCTTGTTAAAATGTAAAATATTAATGGATATATATGTTATGGGGTGTAGTAAAAAATATGATTTATATAATTAATTAACCAACATGTATTAAATAAATATAATTCTTTATATAAAAAATAATCAATTAAATATAAATAAACAACAACAATCAAATAAAAAAATTATTTCTTTTTATTAGGATATAAAACAAAAAAAAAAAACTATTTTATTTGAATTACTACTATATATTATTTCTTAAATAATTATATACATTTGAATTGAATTGAAGGACGTGAGTTCTAAGGTTCGAACTCGAGACATTCCAATTGATCTAGACCAAAAAAATTATACACACTATTATTTTTTTAATTTCTAAACTTAAGTTGAAAAATCGAAAAAAAAAATAATTTGCATAATTATTGATTTACATGTTTTTGTGCTACTTTTTCTATGATGTTTTGTGTCGTCTCATACCATTTTGTGTCATTCTTGTGCATCATTCTCATGATTATCGGTAGGTTTGACGTTTTGTGGAGTGTGTAGGTGTATGATCATGTTCAATGCGAAAACGAGCAAAAACGAGTTGAAAAACGGTAAAGTGATTTGACCGACCACCTATCGTGATTGCGCTGCAAACTTGGCCACTTTGGTTCTCCAACTCCGACCACCTCAAAACATGATCCATACATTGTCGGAAAGATCTTGAAATCCTCTACATGGCTCTACCAGTTTGTTGTCATGGTTCCCCGTCATTAAGCCGTAAATTCACGGGTTTCTAGCCCAGTATGCAGCTGCCCTGGGGTGTAAGTGCAGAAAACTTGGAGAGCTTGGTTCTCCCAGCTCCGACTACATACATGTATGGTCCATACCTTGTCAGAAAGCTCTCGAATAGGTGTACGAGGCCCTGCCATTTTATTATCATAGATCCCCATCATAAAGTCGAAATCCTTGAGTTTCCAGCCCAGTACGCAGCTGCCCCGGAGTGTATGCGCAACGAACTTGGAGAGCTTGGGTCTCCTAACTCAGACCACCTATGGAGATGATCTATACCTCTACGGAAAGCCCTTAGAGTCTTCTACATGGCCCGGACACCCAAGAGCTCGCCCGAGGCAGGAACCAGGCGACCGCTTCCCTGGAAAGCGGTCGCTTCCTCACTGACGCGAGCGCCCGCCGACTTGCCAAGCGCTCGCTTGGCCCGAACTTCAGAGAAGCTGATTTTTGGACCAGGCGCCCGCCTCCTCTCCCAGGCGCTCGCCTGATGCCTCCGCCCAGATTTGACCGAGTTGACTCCTGTTTTTGACGAACTATAAGTAGGGCTTCGTCCCAATTGAACAACACACACTTTTTCACGCACGATTGGAGAACTCTTAGACGCTATTCCCTAAGTTTTAAACGTCTTTTTTTCTTTGCTTTTGATTCGTGGATTCAATCGGGGTTAGCACCGATTTTGTTTTGGTCTTGAACAAGTAACTAGTAAGTTGTTTTTATCTTTTCTTATTTATTGTTTTAGTTTATTTCTTGCTTTATTATTTTCTCTCTACTTGTTTAGTTTTCCCTTGTTCTTATTTCAATATGAATTTTCAACACGTTGTTATCGATTTCAACACGATCATGAGTAGCTAAATCTTGCTAGGGTTAGGGGAATCCAAACTTGAATTAGGGGTTAGAGATTTACGAGTGCAAATTAGGTGTTCGATTAAATGTCAACTTGATTTTTAATGATTGTATGAGGCTTATGAGCAATTACATGACTTAGGTTAATCGAACTCACTAAAATCAACCGGAGACGGACATTTTAGTATAATTGTTTCTCGTAAATCGACGTCCCGAAATTTATGTTTGTTGAACCCGAAACCCTAGTCTTTCTCTATTTTCATTAAATCGTATTAATTGCTTCTTGTTTAATTTCAACTTCTTAATTCTTAGTTAATTTAGCTTAAAACAAAACCAACCAAATCACGCATTATGCTATACACTTCTTCCTCTTTTTTTCGTTGCAAACATAAAAACATTTTTACGGGCCAATAGTAGTGTTCCTCGTGAGATCGACTCGGGCGAATTGCTTCGGCAATAAGTTCAGTTATTTTTATTTGATTTTTGACGCACTACAACGTCTTGTCAATTATTTAAAACATTATACACAGTAGTAATAAACATGTTTTTTTTTTCGTTTTAAATACAGCGAAATAATTTTTTATTTAATTATTATTTTTTATTTATATTTTATTAATTATTTTTATATAAAGAATTATTTTATTTAATACGATGTTGGTTAATTAATTATATAATTCATATTTTTTACTACACTCCATAACATATATATTCATTAATATTTTACATTTTAACAAAAAACTTATGTAGCCGAGTGGTATAGATTCCAATTTGCCTTCAATATGCAAGGGTTTGAGCCTCCACTTGCCCAAAAAATATTTTGCCTTTCTTAACAATGATGAGGTGGCAGTGGGACCCATATTTACACTCCACATCAGCAAGTCACCGACGATTACCGCCACGTGGGCAGTCATGTGACCCGGGACCCCCACGTGGGCAGTCACGTGACCCGGGACCCGTATGCACACAGCAAGTCACCGACGATTACCGCCACGTGGGCAGTCACGTGACCCGGGACCCGTATGCACACGTACATATTTGTGATATTAACTCTAAAATAAATAATGACATTTTATACATTTAACAATTTTTGTGGTCCATTTTCCAATGTTGGAAAATATGAATAGTAATTGTTCAAATACACTTTCTCTGGTTATTATAAAAAAAAAAAAAAACAATTTTCCCAATTTATTGAAATAATTTCTCCATCTCAAAGTCAAAGTTTTGGCCTTCGAAAGGATAAGACTGAATTTGCATCGACATATGTTAGCGCTCCAGTGACGACGGACTACATCAGCTTCGGCCACCTCCCCCAACTTCCACACCTGCTTTCCGATCAGTAACACACACTTCCCTTACAGCCACCGCCATCTCCGACGCGCCCTAATCCTTCCGGCAGTGGCGATGTCTGCGTGGATTTCTCGCCTGCGTTCTTCCTCAACACCCATTTGCGCCAAATTCAGAAACTCTTTTTACCGGAAGCAGGCGGCAGGAAGTCACCTCACGGAGGTTTTGGGCTCTGAAAGCATTCGCGCGTCATCCTGGGCCGGCTATCTACTTCCATTGGGTATTGCGGTCTCCGCGGGCTCTCTGGTTTTCGAATCGGGCCTCAATAACGGCCCGTCGTACTGTCAGGCTCCGAATCCCGATCAAACGTAATGATCTTGCTGTTTTGTGTTTTATTTTTCTCTAGTTTTTTGAAACTCGATGGTTCAGTGGCTATTGTTAGTCTCGGAGTTTGATTGATTGTGTTTCTTAATTGTCTTGTGTATACATATTGTTCGTTATTTACTGTTTTTCCGTTATTGCCACTTCCGATTTGTCCGGGTCACCTACACATCGTTGTGAATCGAATGAACATTTCCAACAATTTGAATGGTGGGGTTTGATGAGAGATTGTTGACGACTTTTCTCTACAACGGGGTTTCATCTATTGTTTGCTGAAGTTTGTTTGAAAGATTTGAAGGTCTACAGTCGTAAAATGATTAATTTGTAATGAAATGTATTTCTGTGAAGCTTCTCAAATGGAGCTAATGTTTTTTTGATTACTTTTGGTTTTTAGTGGGAAGAGCATTGGTGGCAAAGGAAGCACAGATTACTTGGTGAAAGGTTCTCACAGAAAAGTCCCTCCAGAGCTTATTGAAAAATTAAAGGTCATCTGTAAGGTATTACTTTTTTTTTTCTTGCGTATATCATCTTGATTGTTTTTTATCCACAGTGGATTTAAAAAACAAAGCTCTCATCTTGATTTTATATTGCCATGCTTGAACAAACTATATGTGATGTTATTAGTTGCTTGTCTTGTGGGTAATAGAAATAGGTTTCACTGCATGCCTACTGTCTAATGCAGGAAGACATATCAATAGACTACGATGAGAGATACTTTCATGGGACGCCACAGAACAGTTTTCACAAAGCAGTGAACATCCCTGATGTAATTCTTTACCCAAGGTAACATTGATTTTGACTCTTATTTTACATTTTCACTGCCTTGGCTACTTTCTAGGACACACTCTTTCTGTAGTCCAATATGCACATTTCTTTTTAATTATTGAGTCGGGGATGAAGTATAAATATGAGTGTGAAAAGATGCAAGTTGGTAGTGAGATGATTAATAACTTATACTCCATATGCTGAATGGGTCAAACGTGTTTAAGCTGTAATATATACTTAGCATGAAAACTAATAAAGCTATAAAAAGGTGTTCTTGCATTTTATGTAAAAAAAAAGGTATTCTTAGCATTACTGAAAATCCTATAATTTGCATTCTTTAAGAAAAAAGTAGAGCAAATGGAAAAATATAGTCACATGTATGTCATTAGTAACTCTTTTGGATTTCATTGGAGCTCCTTTGAGATCACATTATTATGTACACATTAATATACTATCTGCATAATTCATTAATGTGCAGGTCTGAAGATGAGGTGTCTAAGATCGTAGCTTCCTGTAATGAGCACAAGGTTTGAGTTGCTGTTTTATTTCAAAGTTGTGCATTTAGAATTTCCAGTCTCTCTTTATGATTGTACTCCTATTTTCTTAAATGATTTACAAATAGTAGAAGGAAGTTTTGAGCTATTCTCTCCTGACTTGTTGCAGGTCCCTATTGTGCCTTACGGTGGAGCTACCTCAGTTGAAGGCCATACATTATCTCTTAGTGGTGGAGTTTGCATTGATATGACACTAATGAAAGTACGAATAGCCATAAAAATCGTATAAATGTAGTTTATGATTGTCCTAAAATCGGTAGGAATAGCCTCTTATATCTATAGATTTAAATATCTTCTGGTTTTTGTATTTTACCCCCCATATTTTTTGTGTGGTCAATGATATTTTTGAGTTTTAGAACTTTGGTCTTGATGAAGTCCTAAGGATATTGTGAAATTAACGATTGGAGCCCCAATATTATTATTTTTTATCGGAATCCAATCCATTATATACTTCTCATGTAAGCAACACACTGTTAATGCCCCTGAAAGATTCTTAATTATGTTCACAGTTAGCACCAACACTGAATTGCTACCAAAACCTTATTTATGAAAAATTTACCTAAAAACAACAGAAATTGATAGATGATTCATTGTAGTGTGCATCTCACTGATTTAGTCTACATTTCCGCTCTATTTACCGTCTCCTTTGGTTCTCTTTGGTACATATTATTCCTTTCTCATCTACCTTCCCATAATTTGTTTAGCGGGCCGGAGCACTTACCTTCCAACTCTGAGCTCTGTAATCCATATGGATATGTCTTCAATATTGATGTTAAATGCAACAATACTTGAAGACCAACCTTGTTACTTACCTTGCAAACTATATTCAAAATGTAGCGTGTCAAATCATTAAATGTTAAAGATCTGGACGTGGTTGTTGAACCTGGGATTGGATGGATGGAGCTTAATGAATACCTTGAGCCTTATGGATTATTCTTCCCACTGGACCCCGGTGAGATCTGATGTTTCTTCTGATTTGCATGTTTTTTTATTATTTATTATATATAGTGTCACACTCCTGCCGCCTGGCAGATGTGCTTTCTGCCACACCGAGCTACTTTTCAGCGGATGTAGTCCAAATTGATTTATTTTTTAGTATAGTTTTTAGATTTGTAATTCTCTTAAAACCATTTCTAGTGTTTTTCAATTTTGTTATCTTTTTGAAAGAGTCGTGTTCATTTCTTATGTATTAGCCTTAGGGTGAGTTTTCATAGCAAGAATATACAAAATATATAAAGATACTTTACTGCTGAAAAGTTCGCTGCATATTATGCTAAGGAGAATGCAATAACTATTTCAACTGTAATTCACCATACTATTGCTGTGAGGGCATCAAATAGGTGATTAAGCTCCTTTATTAGCTATTGCCAAGTTTGAAAGTTCTAAAATTGGATTGATTGTTATATATCTTGATAGATTCTCGGAAGTATATATATTCTTCCATTGGAAATGATTATATCATGGTTTAGGCCTTCGTCTTTACCATCGTTCTTACAAGTAGTTCAAACATTCATGAATTTAAATATTTAATATTTTAATTTATTTAGAAACTACATTGATCAACAGGTCCCGGAGCAACCATTGGTGGAATGTGTGCTACGCGTTGCTCTGGTTCTTTAGCAGTAAGGTAGTTGATTCATGTTCGTTTTCAAGCATAAGTACCATTTGCTTTATGCATGATACTTTATCAGTTGCTAAAATTTTACAGTAGCTAAGTAGTGGTGCTTTTTGACCAATGCACTCGTCTTTCTACGAACAGTATTCTTGATTGATTTTAATTATTTTGTTTCTAGCATGTAGGTATGGAACTATGCGCGAGAATGTCATCAACCTTAAGGTTTGTTCTAATTTATTGGAATACTTACAATTAGTAACCCGAGGTTAATTATATAATTTGGTCAAATCTCAAGGGAGTTTTTGTAATTAACCTTAACTTATTAATTTTTCATGTTTCGTCACCGACACCATCATGATAAGGCCTATGAAATTTCCCTCTTAGGTTGTTCTATCCAATGGAGATGTTGTCAAGACTGGATCTCGGGCCAGGAAAAGTGCTGCTGGGTGTGTTCTTTGTATCATATCTCTGGCAATATTTGGTTTTTGAAATTATAAAAAAGGGCATTGATTTTTGATGTGAAGCGGAATTATTATTATTATTATTATTATTATTATTATTATTATTATTATTATTATTATTATTATTAGTAATAGTAGCGGCAGTAGATTTTAAGTACTAGGGTTTTGGAATTTTACTTCTTATAAGTACGCGTTTAGTTATTAGGTTAAGTATCTTTTGGGATCATTGGAATTAGGAGTCTTCGGACTTTGGGACGGAAGAGTGCTTCCGTTGTTACGTTATTTCTTCCTTCTTTATTTTCTTCTTAATAAAATTATATTTTCGTGTTCATCCTTTTTGCCTCTAACAAATTGGTCCGACTTGCCGGATATGACAAGAAGCGAGGTTCGACTGGATGCTATGGAAGCAAACTTGGCGAAGTTAGAGAAAGGGATGGACGATTGGAGTTCGACGGTTAAAAAGCTGGACGCGCGTGTCGATAGCCTTCAATCGGGTATAGATGGTGTGCAGGACCTGCTGAAGAAGTTATTACATGATAAAGGGTTTGAACGGGCGTTCACATCGGATTCGTCCGCTCGACAAGAGAGGGCTGCCACAATAACAAGCCCGACAAAACTGGAGTTGCCCTATTTTAAAGGTGATAACCCTTCTGCTTGGATCTCCAGGGCCGAACAATTCTTTCGCCTTGATAACACCCCAGAAGATTTGCGCATGGACATGGCACTTATCTCAATGGAGGGAACAACATTACAGTGGCTGCAATGGTTGTTGGGAAGATCCCCAGGTTTAAGTTGGCGAAAGTTCACGGTCGAACTCTTGCGCCGCTACGAAGATAACCCACGTACGAACCCATTCGAAGCCTTGGCAGCCTGTCGCCAAACCTCCACTGTGGCGGAATATGTGGAGGAGTTTATTGCACGAATGGCTGCGGTTAAAGAGTTGCCCGACTCGCATTCATTAGGCTTGTTTCTTAATGGTCTACGAGAGGACATTCGCATTCGAATACGTTCGAAGGACGCGGAAGATATTTGTGCTACGATGCATTTAGCGAGAGAAATCGAGGATGAAATTGCCGCAATTAATGGGTCACAGGTCTCGAACAAGGGTGATGTGTCGGGGGAAAGTCGATCAACCGGGCTGCCGAGTCCATCCCGTTCTTGGGGCTATTCCCACAACTCACGCGCTCAAGGGGCTCAGGGGGCTGTAAACCCGATTGGGGGCAGCCCTATGGGAATTCCCAGTCCGACTCACTGGGTTCTTCAGACTCGACTCGCCAACGCGGCTCTAAACAATTGTCTCATCATGAATTCTTAGATCTTCGCGCTAAAGGATTATGTTTTAAGTGCAAGGAGCCATTCTCTCCAACTCATGTGTGTTCGAGCAAGTCTCTAAGGATCATGGTTCTGGGAGAGGAGGAAGAGAGCTTAGACAACGAACATATGGGATTTCTTCCACCGGAGCAAGGGAACAACATTCATGGTTACACGTCAAGATTTCCGCCTTGAGGACAAGGCAAATTTTAAGGGGAAGGGAGTTGATGTGAAGCGGAATTAGTATTATTATTATTATTATTATTATTATTATTATTATTATTATTATTAGTAATAGTAGCGGCAGTAGGTTTTAAGTACTAGGGTTTTGGAATTTTACTTCTTATAAGTACGCGTTTAGTTATTAGGTTAAGTATCTTTTGGGATCATTGGAATTAGGAGTTTTCGGACTTTGGGACGGAAGAGTGCTTCCGTTGTTACGTTATTTCTTCCTTCTTTATTTTCTTCTTAATAAAATTATATTTTCGTGTTCATCCTTTTTGCCTCTAACAATTTTAGATACCATGATAGATACTGTCATACTAATGTAGGTTACTACTGTATCTATGTAGGTAAGTATCCATGTTCCCCATTTTAAAAATGCCCATTTAGTTTATTACTTCTCTCTATCATTTCTGGACTGCCTTTATATTTCTTAAGTGATCTTTCGCTTTCTTCTCGGCGTATCATCATTTTAGCTTCAGCTTATAATAGTTATGGACGATTGCAAAACTCACCACTGAAGTTTTGGAGTATTTATAAAATAATCCCATAAAAAATTATACAAAATAGCAAAAAACTCCTTGAGGTTTGGTTGTCTTACCATTCACAGGCAAAAACATTACACATCCCCACCTTATATTCAAAACAATATTACAGTTACCCAATTGAATTTAAGGTAGGGCTTTTTTATTCTTCCATTGATCCTTTGTCTATCTATGTAGATTCGCTGTGTAGTGTCAATCCAAAACAATTTGGAATATTATTCCAGTGGTGAATTTCAATCCAATTTTTTCCACTTCCCCCGGTGATATAATATTTTTAAAAGAAAATGATGCGAGAACACCCGCGGTGTAAGGAGATCTTTCTATATCGAGTCAAATTATACCTTTTCTTTTAATCACCCTATTCTAGCTCTCATGCTGTGTTATATTAATAAATAACGGGGATGTCTAAAATCATTATTTCTCCCCAAAGAACACTTCTCTCTTGTTGTACTTGAATCTTGTTCAGTCACTATTAATTTACACGGTAAATATTTTCTACTGAGTCAGTAGTACTGACCTTGGAAATCTTTAAAATCCATGCAAAATATCTTGTAAGGAATATTTCATTATGACTTCACACTCACCAAGTAACTACTAACTTATGGAGCCACTATTTGATAGGTATGACTTAACACGTCTGATTATTGGAAGTGAAGGAACCTTGGGTGTTATAACTGAAGTTACATTACGCCTGCAAAGGATCCCTCAGCACTCGGTGGTATGTTGCGTGTCTCACCTTTAACCTTTTGAAGCTGATCATTTTTTTACTGGAAGGTAAATATTTTGCCTTATCAAGAGCTCTTGTGGTGGAGATCTATTTCACGATCCTCAGTTATGAATAATGATTAATGGTGAAGGTTGTCGTCGTGGTAATATAAGTTAAAAGCAAAGGCCATCTCATTTGAGGGTTTGGCATATAAATAATAAATGAACATATATTCAGACAATAATATATAAACTGCAAGTTGATCATCTTATTTATGATCTAACATACTAAAAGTGTGAATTTCTATCATATGTATACAGGGTTTTTCCAAATAATTTGCTATTGAAAACTCAAGCTACTTTGTAACTTTTCTAGCCTCTTGTCCTCTTTATAATTTATATACATCTCTAGCGAGGCATAAGATGAACTCGAGAGACTTTGAAGCTACAGTGTAGATTTTCTGTATATCTTATTTGTGAATTGTGATAATTCATGTGACATTGAAACTTTTTAGATGTACTTGTGAATATGTATTACTTGTGTATATTACTCCTAATTTAGATCAGATTATAATCTTCTTTGCATGATAGTTTTTTTTCAGTACCTACTATAACATAGTCTTTACTCCCTCAATAAATACGGGAGCATTTGTACCTGCCATACACATAGATTATCCCAAATCCCCTCTTTAACAGTGATAAGTATGATAATTTATCATTCAATGATGCCATTTGGGTGATGGTTGCCATATAGGAACGCTATATCTCTAAAAGTGATTTCAGAATTGGATTACATTGTTTAGGACCAATTCCTAGAG
This sequence comes from Euphrasia confusa, assembly GCA_954870475.1. NCBI lineage: Eukaryota > Viridiplantae > Streptophyta > Magnoliopsida > Lamiales > Orobanchaceae > Euphrasia > Euphrasia confusa. The sequence goes on along the minus strand of OX940955.1, from coordinate 3,598,099 downwards.
ATAGAAATAAAATTACACCTAAAAGTATTATGGCTGATAGACCACAAAGTGACTTTATATTTAATTTTATCCCAGATCTCATCAAGGAACTCACATCTATCTTAAAAAATTCTACTATTCTCTCTAACTAGATGTGCCATATCACCACTAAGACTGTAATCTTTCCCTTTTTTGTTTTTTGCTAGTGGAACCCCTAATATTACTTAGAATCAAAGTCACAACATAATCCGGGATAAGTTGAAAACCCTGTTGTCTTGGATTCATGAATGTGCATGGTTTTCATTTTATTGACAGGTTTGACTTGAAATAAAGAGGTCTATGAAATATGCGGCAGTTGCTAGTTTTGAAGGATTAGTTTATTGAGTATTTTTTATCCGTTTTCTTTTTATAAAAAAATACTGTAGGTAGCAATGTGCAACTTTCCTACAATTAAAGATGCAGCGGATGTTGCCATTGCCACTATGCACTCTGGCATACAGGTCAGAAAACTTTGCTACGATTGCTTATTTGAACTTGTAGTCATTTAGTTTTTTCTTGTTATGATCACTACTCTTTTTTCCAATTTGTTGTCAAATATAGAAAAAAATGATGTTGTTTGTCTCCAATTCTTTAAATTTTTGGACGCATTAACTTGTTTGACCTCTTTTTATTTTTTATTTTTATATATTATATTCTGTGTGGTAGGTTTCGAGGGTGGAGCTTCTGGATGAAGTTCAAGTGAGGGCAATCAACCTCGCTAACGGGAAAAATTTGCCTGAAGCCCCAACTTTGATGTTTGAATTTATTGGCACAGGTGAAATATATTCTTTATCTATTAATAACTACTGATACATATTTATTACTCTTTCGAATAACAAATGGGCAATGGCTTTTAAAGAAGCAACAAGCAAGGAAGGTTTACGTTAACTATTCCATATTCAATGGATATTGTATCATCCATAATCCCATGTATGGTTGCTTATGTTGTTTTTGGTTTCAATGCGCCCATAGAAGCATATTCACGCGAACAGACACTTATAGTTCAGAAGATAGCTTTAGAGCACAGTGGCACGGATTTTGTGTTTGCAGAGGACCCTGATGCAAAAAAGGAACTTTGGAAGGTATGTCATCAAACTCAACCTAAAAGAGTCCTCTTTGATGTTCATCACAATCTCTGAGTCGTATTTGTTCATTAATCTCTCATATAAGATCTTAATCAACTATATGTACAGTAATCTCGTTAACTTACTTTTCCTTTTAGTATTAACCGTATTTGTTTTCTATGATATTATCTTTTAATTAGTTGCAAATGCTTGCTTGTCTACATACTTTCACTTGAGTTTGTTGTAATTCCAAATAAGATTTAGATAGCTTGAAAAGTAGTATTTAATTGCAGTAGTTTTGTTTTGGCCACAAACTCAACTCGTGCAAAAATTCAGACCTAATTTAAAAAATTTAGTTTTAGAAAACAACCTTTCTGTAATAAACTCAATTACCCTCATTAGATCTCATCTCGTTCTCTAAAACACTGGCCATGCAATAATCATTGTTGAAAACAGGCATTCGACTATTGATTGTAATTTATTCGAACAAACAATTTGAAAGCTGAATAGCTGATTGAAATGCATCCAGTTGAGGTTGAAATGTGATATTGCCTCCGTATCAACTCTATTGCCATTAATATTTTTGACAAACGAAACGCTCTTCTTATGATACTCGTATCTTCTTATGATCTTCTTATGCTCTCTCTCACACACACACACACTTCACATTCTCACAATAATTTTTTTGAGTGAATGTACATTTTGACGAGGTAGATCTGAAGTGCTTTTCGTCCATATGATTCCTTTTTTTTAATTATGATTATGGTGTGTGTATGGTTTATATCAAATACCCTTTTCTATTTCTTTCATACCAAAATTGATCATGGTCGAGTCTCCGAAGATTGAAATTAAAGTTGATGCAAACCAAATTCCATTGGTCTGATCTTTAATTGAAGCTATTTTTTTCTTTTGTCATTTAGATAAGAAAGGAAGCCCTGTGGGCTTTGTATGCCATGGAACCAAATTCTGAAGCAATGATATCAGTTAGTGCCTTCTTTTAATTTTATTTTTAATTCTTTTCTTAACTTCCCGCCTTGGGTGTGTACGTTATTTTATACAACTTAAATTCGCAGGACGTATGTGTTCCGTTGTCTTGCCTTGCGGAACTTATATCTAGATCCAAGCAAGAGATAGATTCTTCGTCATTAGTATGGTATATCTTACTTTCCTAGTACACTCCGAAAAGGCATTCCTTTTCTTATACCACATGTATATATTGCTCATATCAGCACAGTTATTGCTCATGCTGGTGATGGGAATTTCCACGCGTTGATATTGTTCGATCCCAATGACGACGAACAACGAAAGGAAGCTGAAAGATTGAACCATTTCATGGTGCATGCTGCTTTAGATATGGAAGGTATCAATCACATATCAATTAATTAGTATGTGAAAAAAAAAGGCTCTGCATTATAAATCACTATGTAATCGGTTTCTTTTAAAATTTATGTATAATTTATTTGGGCGAGCAGGGACGTGCACCGGGGAGCACGGCATTGGCACTGGGAAAATGAAGGTATTGTCCGAGCACGTTCATTCTACTGGAGGGTTTTTGCATTATCTGATTGTAATTCAAAACTGTATTTTTTGCTTCAGTATCTGGAAAAGGAACTTGGAATGGAGGCTCTGAAGACTATGAAAAGGATTAAAGTTGCTTTAGATCCCAATGACATAATGAATCCAGGAAAGCTCATTCCTCCCCATGTTTGTTTCTAGTTGTATCATGATGATTGTTGTCAACTTTTTTTAAACTCGTGTTGTTATTAAAGGGAGAATGTAATATTAATAATAATATTGTTTTTGCATAAATGTATAATTTGAATATAATAATAATAATAATAATAATAATAATAATATTGTTTTTGTGTTGTGTTTATGATATTTTGTGGTGTGTGGAAATAAAAGAAATGAAAAAGAAAACAATATTTTGTGTTCAATATTTTATAGATATTTTGTGGTGTGTGGAAATAAAAGAAAATGAAAACAATATTTATATTTTGTGTTGAGTGGAATTTAAAAGAAAATGAAAAAAGAAAACAATAAAAGAAAAAGAAAAAAGAAAACAATATCGCTAGAAGGAGGGGTCGAACAAAGAAAAAAGTACTTGTGTTGTGTGGAATTAAAAGAAAATGAAAAAGAAACCTATATTTATATTTTGTGTTGTGTGGAATTAAAAGAAAATGAAAAAGAAACCTATATTTATATTTTGTGTTGTGTGAAAATGAAAAAGAAAAAAGAAAAGAAAAAGTATTTGTGTTGTGTGGAATTAAAAGAAAAAGAAAAAGAAAAAAGAAAATAATATCGCTAGAAGGAGGGGTCGAACCTCCGACCTTGTGGTTAACAGCCACACGCTCTAACCAACTGAGCTATTCCAGCTGTTGCAATCAAAACCATTCATTTTATTATTAACTTAACATTCTAAAATATAGTGTATATATTTATTTATTTACGAGATATTCAGTTGCAATTTTTATTTTGATCGAAAAGGAGCTTTTGATATTTTCGTTCATAACTTTTTGACTACGGAATTCAAACCTTTTCTTTTTGAATCAGTCATACTTATCCATATTTGAGTTGGGTTGTCCCATATTCAATTCCTTAATCATGTAGTAGTGTAGTACCATATAAAATGGGCGCAAGAGACGGGTGATTACCATCATTGTTATCCCTATAAAAGTTGGAATTAAAAGTTAAGATTATAATTAATAATTTAATTAATTAGGTAAGAGGTTAATTTTCCACACGGAAAAAAGTTCATGAAAACGACATGCACGCACGCGCCCATTGCCCAAATACACAACAATAGGTGAAATTATAAATAATTTAATTTTAATTTCCATCTGTCAATATAAAAAAATAGTAATTGAAAAATAAAAAATAGAGCACACAAATTAGTAATAATCTCTAGCAAATATCCGTGCGATTAGACTCAATTCAACATTTTGTTCTTTCGAATTTGATTGTGTCTTATCTCTATAATTCGTGATTAAGTTTTTTTCGTTGGATAACTGTACATGTTGCCGATACGTTAAAGACCATGATTACAATCAATTATCAACTAATACTATATGTATATAGTAGTTGGTTTCACAAGTGTGACACTAGTATGTAAAACTATGAGTGAACTCAATAATGGGTCAAAAAACTCTCAATAAAAACGTGCACCACTCACAGTTCCAGTTTCTTGCATTATATTATATTATTATTAATTAATTCTATTGGGCATAGTCCTCCCGTATATAATTTGATAGCCAATTATTCAACAAATCAAATGAAAATTAATGAAATACTATAAGATTTTTATATTATGGAATAATTAAGTCATCGATCGATCTCACCCAACAACCGCTACGGACAAATTAATTACGTGTACATGCAGTGACATACTATATATAGAGAGATCAAAGCTGGATACAATATTAACAAGTCGATCATGCACTGTTTCATCACATATATAGTCGATATTGTCAATTTGGTCAAACTCAAATCACATGTTGCTGTTCAACGTACGACTCAATGAAAACAAAATCTACAACATTAATAAAATCGAAATTGAATGTTAATGAAAAATAGAGCTAGATAACAACACTGAATAATACTAGTACATTTTTACACATGAACACAAAAAAAAAAAAAAATTGTAACAATATATATTATATATATAAATATTTTATTACTAATTTATATACTTTTAAAATTTTATTTTATGATCATGATATATAAGAGGTAAGTACTAAGTTAATTAAGATTATTATATATTGGTAGTAAAAAAATTCGATACTGATAATATTTTTATACTTCGCCTATCTTAATTAGAGAATCATTCCTTGTTTTTTTGTTGTAAATTACACAGCACGGTCAATAATTCTATAAAATGAAAGTACTACATTATTTAACCCATGGCAAATAATATTGTAAATTAGTCTACAATAATATAATTAAATTTTATTGATGAATCATACTAATTGATTGTTCAAAGTAGATAAATTATTAAAGTCAATAAAATTTAGTTGCTAATTGGTGAATTAGACTAAATGGTTATTCAAACTAGATAAATATTGACTGTTGAACTATGAATTGCTAATATTTTATAAATTGTCAAAGTTAATTTGATACTAGTAATATTTATGAATTGCGCTTCTTGTGCACTCCTAGCTAGGCCCTAGCTGGGCAGCTTCAATTGTGTATCTGATTTGATATGGAGTATTCATTTGTGAAACTATGGTAAAAAATACAATGATTTTAGTTTGTGAGCGCTTTAAAGCTCATTGAACTTGGAATTGAAGACTCTCTCCGGCCGTATTGTGCTCTTAATTATTAAGTATAGTACTGTGACATATATATAATTTGGTAGAGTACTATATGTTATACTCTCGTCTCACGATTACTGTCTGTCCATTTTTTTTTTTGTATTTTACCGCTTGTCCATTTTTTTTAAATTTACAAAGAAGATGGTAAACAGCTTTGGGACATGTTTATTTCGTTTTGTTACATTTATGAACGTAATTTGAGTTTTCTTTTATGATCAAGCATGTTAGCTTGGTGAAATGATATATATGCATGTATATTTGTGTACTCGGTTTTTAATATACTTAAATTGATATTAGAATTCTAAATTAATATTCAAATTATAGTAATAATTTATTAATTTTTAATCAATGTAATTTTGATAAAATCATTACAATAATTAACATTGTAAAATGTAGAACATAAAAATGCAAATATTTTCAAAAGTCAAAACTACAATTCCTTGTGAGCTCTCACATATACAACAAAAAGGAAAAGTAAATACACTTTTTAGAGAATGAGGGAATATTAATTTCGTGTTCAAATGAAAGTTAAATTAGCTAGGACGAATGAGTAATATTTGGATAGAGAAACGATCGCATCTCTAGCATATTCATTACTCAATTTGAATCATTGAAAATGTCTTAATTCCATTTTTGATGGTTTAATTGAAAATAATTCACTAGCTACTTTAGATTACTTCAATAATTATTAATAATAAATTAAAATACACAATTTTATTCTACACATAATTAAATTACATTATTCTTTAATATATATGCTTAACATAAATGAGACATTTTCAGTTAGACGAATGTACTATTATATAGTACTACTTCATTTGTCAATACAAATTTTGCACACTCTGATAAATTAAAATAAAAATGATTTACCCCAGCTTATACATATTATAACCTAAAAAAACTTTTATACCCTACAAACAATCTTCAGACACGGGCACTGAAGCGAGTGTAACATATAGCTTGGTATTGTACTTTTTATATATTTATTTCTATATGTTTCTTTTAGTTGTGTTGGAGAGCTAGTCTGTTAGCTCAATGATGCGGTGGAGTTTTCTTCCCCCATGCACTGTACTGTACTACCACACTTTTTTATTTTCTATATGATTGTCTTTTACCAAAAAAAACAAAGAAAAGTACTTTAAAAGCACTTTTCTTAAAAATTGTGCACACCTCTCTATGCCCATTTTTTAGGGTCGGAAGAAGTATATAAATTTAGGGTCCTGCTAAATGGGCAGAATCTGCCCATGGACAGAAAACTTAAAAAAAATTATTTTATAAATTTAAATAATAATTTATTTATATTTAGATATGTATTAATATTAGTTATACCATTATTAATTTATTTAGTGTAAAAAAAATTAAAAATATAATTTTTTAAATAAAAATATCACATATTTTGATATTTTAGTATAAAAAAGACTGTTAAATAGAAATATATGTTTTAATATATAAAAATAATAAGTAAAATTATTATTTTTACATATATATTAAGTAAATTATATTATTTATTTTATAAAAAAAAGAAACAAAAAAATTAACGTAAAATTAATTTTCTGTCCATGGGCAGAATCTGCCCGCATAGAATTACCGATAAATTTAAGTATATGTGTATTCACAAGATAAAATTATACAGTATATAAAAAAAGCTGGTTAATTCTTAGCTAAGAGCATCTCAATGGTAGGTACAAATCCTAAGTGACAACAATTTGTACCTAAGTATACCATTAGGGATCAAGATATAAATTGAGTGAGAGAAAAATGAGTATTCAATATTTGATACTTAGGTACAGATTTGATTGTGTCTTATTTTGTGGGTCCTTCAAGCATAAAGAAAAGAAATTGTATCTCAACCCATTGAGGTAACGAGGTACAAATTGATAAGTATAAATTTTTGTTTGATGTTTGTGTCAATAAAATTGTACCTATAGTTAAGTACACCATTGAAGATGGTCTAATAGCTCCTCATGAATAGTGTCCACTCCCATAGGGATTGAGCATGTGTACATCTCATTGTTTTTTTATTTACATTTTTTCATTTCATTTTTAATGAAATGTACACATGTGTTTCAATCCACATGGGATTGACACTATCAATGAAGTAGTTAAAAATCAAATAAAATGAACTATATATAATCGTATTTATAGAGATATGCAAATTTACATGGAAAAAAAAATAAAAATAAACAAAATTTAGAGGAAGGTATGTGAAGGGGCGTATCAACATATAAACGAAAAGCGCGATCGCACCTCCTCAACTTTTATTTTAAATTTATTTTTTATACTACTTTCGTCTCAACTAATTATGCACACATTTTTTTTTTGATATTCCAACTAATTATACATACCTCTAAAAAAATAATAAAAACTTTTCTTTTTCACATTAAAATACAATTTTCTCCTACTTTTTTTTTTACCAATTTTATCATTTGTTTTTTAAATTTTACTTACAATTATTTTATGTAGAAGTATTTAAGAAAAAGGATACGAAGTATTTTAGTTTTTTAATTTAAAATTCATACCACTTACCACATAAATTAAACTTTAAAATTAAGAATACCATTTTTTATTTTTATTTTATGAATAAATGTATTACTAATTTTATAATTATAAAAAAGAGCAAATTAATTATGATTATACTCTTGTAACAACCCACTGTATTACTAAGAAAGAGTAATTTTGGAAATTTTACTTATTTTTATAATTAGGAAAAACTATACTATTTCATTATAAACAAGTGCTCCCTTTTAAAAATTTTTCTATTTTTTAACTTAAAAATAATTTTTTACTATTTCCCTTTTGGTCAAAAAATAAAAATAAAAATAACATTTTTTTTAATTTACGTGTTAGTGCATTATTTGTTGGGCCAGGGTAGTATCAATTTTATAAAAATATTTAAAAAAAAATAGAATATCAACATTTTTTTTCAATTAAAATTTTATCAATTTCAATAAATTATTATAAAAAATTGTTTAATATTCAATTAAATTATATTTTTTTATTAAATATTAATAAACATTTTGTTTATTGTAATATTAATAAATATTTGTGTTGAAATTTATATTTCTCATATATCTAATAAAAGTATTTCTGCTTAAAATTTTTAAATATTTTATATTAATATTAACATACTTAAATATAAAATAATTTATTTATTTTTTATTTTTAAATACAAATTTACTTTGTACTTTTTTAACTCCTTTTTTTAATTTTTACTCAAAATTATTTTATTTTTTAACTTAAAAAAATATTTTTATTTTACTTTTGATAAAAAGAATTAAAAATAAATATTAAAGCTCAAATATAAGCTGAATTACCTTATCACTTTAACATTTTTTTTTATTAAAGTGTTATTGGCTCAAGTTTGACATAGTATTAGAGCATGCTCAACACAATGATAAGTGTCTAGGCGATGGAATTACGACTTGTCCAAAAATGACACTATATCCACGAATAGAGCCGATAAAACCGAGCTTACTTGTGAGGGAGGGAGTCAAATATAAATTCAATTACTTAATCACATTTGACAGTATAAGAGTAATTAATTCCAAAAATGCCCTTGAGTTAACCAACTGCGCGCCTATATATCATGGCTCCGTTTGTTTTCTAGTTCCACACCATAACAAACAGAGAGAGAGAGAGAGAGAAAAAGTGAAATGGGTTCCATTCCTTACGTCGTGGAAGACTTCAACGGAATCGTCCAGCTTTTCAGCGACGGCTCCATCCGCCGCTCCGACCAAAACATCAACTTCCCCATGAAACTCGACGACGACGGCTCCGCCGTCTGGAAGGACTGTCTGTTCGACCACACCCACAACCTCCACCTCCGCCTCTACAAGCCCCGATCTCCGCCCCCCTCCGCCGCCGTCCTCTTCTTCTTCCACGGCGGCGGCTTCTGCGTAGGCTCCCGGACCTGGCCCAACTCCCACAACTGCTGCCTGCGCCTCGCGTCGGCGCTGCAGGCCCTGGTGGTGGCGCCGGACTACCGCCTCGCGCCGGAGAACCGCCTCCCGGCCGCCTTCGAGGACGCCATGACCTCCGTCGAGTGGCTCCGGGACCAGGCTCTCTCCGGCGACGACGAGTGGCTCCGGGGAGGAAGCGTTGACTTCGGCAGGGTCTTCATACTGGGCGATTCCTCCGGCGGGAACATGGCCCACCGCCTGGCCGTGGAGCTCCGGCGAGGGTCGCCGGAGCTGGACCCTGTTCGTGTGCGGGGCTACGTGCTGATGGCTCCGTTCTTCGGGGGCACCGTCAGAACCAAGTCGGAGGCGGAAGGGCCGCCGGAGAAGTACTTGAATTTGGACGTCCTCGACAGGTAATATAAAACAACATTCGATTTTCGATCGATTAATTTTTGTCTAATTTAATCACAATTGTTTTTGGTACACGTGAAATAATTGTTGCATTGCATGGGAATTAATTAGGTCAATTCAATTTGTTCAACCCATATAGCTACAACAAATCTACGATCAAGGAAATGAGTTATATATACGTATATCTTTTCGTATTATTCATGTCATGAGTAACATGCATCTATTGATTATATAATTGAATGGTGGTAATATTAAATGTATTCCAAGGTAGTCGATAAGAAATGATGGTGTTGGGATATTTTGAATCTTTTGAACAATGACTTTATGATGAAAGGGACGTCTAAAAGGTGTAATGGGGTTTAGACAAAATAGGATGAAGACAAATGTGATCACATCAAAGGAAAGGTGAAAAGGTAAAAGGTAAAAGGTGAAGGTGTGGTGTGGTGGGGATAGGAGGCATGTGATGCGAGTGTGTGTATTTATATGTAGGCTTTGTAGCTCTAATAGAATAAAACCTTTTTAGAACATATGGACAAACCAACACCTAATCTTAGGAATCCCCACAAACCTAAAATCAACCTTTTCTAATATTCCGTGGAATACTATTTTATTTGGACTATATTTTCATACTTTGTTCAATATAGAAAAATAAAAATAATTCTACACTTTTTTTTTTTTGTGCTTATTAATTATATTTATATATGGTCAACTTTTTAATGAATTAATAAAGATAAAGAGAGTGAAAGGCCAACCACCCAAAATGATCAAAAAACGCCATTTGAATAGCTTCAAAAATATATTGTCATATATAATCCATTTTGTTAATTATGACATCTTTTCCATAGGACTGAGTCACTCTATTTTTGTAATGAAAAACAAAATTAGGTTTTGGAGGTTGTCGTTGCCGAGTGGACTCACAGCGGACCATCCATGGGCAAACCCTTTCGGACAATCAAGCCCCAACCTTAATTCAATAAAACTTGACCCGATTATGGTACTAGTCGGAGGCTGCGAAGTAATGAAGGACAGGATTGAAGACTACTACAAAGAATTGAAGGGTATGGGCAAGAACATCGAGTGCGTGATATATGAAGGGGAGCAACATGGTTTTTTCGTGAACCATCCTTTCTCTCAAGTTGCCCACAAAGTCCTGCAAAATATTAATGAATTTATGTCTAAAAACTCGCTCTGAATGAGAGTAGTGCATGCATGCCTATGTTATAATTACTTTCCTGATTTTTCAGCTTCGGTTGAAATAAATTGTTGAGTCCAGGTCTTGTAATACAATTGTGTTGGTTGAATTTTACTAGAGTATTTGTTTGGTTTTGAATGTTTTTACATAGCTCCAAATTTCGCTTTATACTATATATTAGAGTCTTGCCTTAAAAAAACAACAAAATAAAATAAGTGCCGAACCAAATCTCAACTTTATACTGTACTTAATACTCACTCGGTCCAAAGACAGTTGTCATACTTTCCTTTTTGGGGTGTCCAACAATAGTTGACCCACCCCAAAAAAGGAAATAATTATTCTAACTTTTCATTTTAATATACAATTTTATTCTACTTTACCCCCCACCTACTTTTTAAACTTACACACAACTACTTTAGGGAGTAGTAATGATTTATTAAGGTCTAGCTACATACTACAGACAAAGTTGAGGCAACTTGTATTTAATTAGAATATTTACATATTAAGTTCAAATATTTTTCTTCCCCCTTTTTCCATCATCATAAAAGAAACTATGCAACTAACCATAGCCTAAATTCTAAAGGCGAAATATTTTCCTTATATCATTTCACAAGAGTTTCACATACAATATATACTAACCTCCTACCCCTAATACAACTGTACTGCGTGAATAATGTGATAGAAATCCCTGTGATATATGTTAACTCTATCACTTATCTATGGATATATACAGAAATATATTTACACAAAGTAAATAAGAATATGCTAAATATATTCTAACCTCCTACCCCTAATACAACTGTACTGCGTGAATAATGGGATAGAAATACCTGTGATATATGTTAACTCTATCACTTATTTATGGATATATACAGAAATATATTTACACAAAGTAAATAAGAATATGCTAAATATATTCTAATATTCTAACAAATTCCTCTATTTCATACTAGGACCTCGGAATATATCACTTTTTCCAAACCCTGCAGGTTTTACAGAACAAGATACGGACCATCGTTTATCAATATTATGGTACAACCTATAGGTTTGAGGCAGAAATCCCCGAGCTGGTTAGTTCAAGCTCATTCTAATTAGCCAATGGTATATTAGATGAGATTAATTTTGAAGGATACGCCAGATCACGGAACATGAAATTAAGGAGACTATAAGAGAATGTACGTTACTAATTTGTCGATGAAATATAAAATGTCTTAAAAGAAAATCCAGGATATAAGAGGTTTCGTTTCTGAAAACTACACTATTGCCCATAAGCAACACATGACTTCTACCCTTTTGATTTTCCAACGACAAACTTCCCAGGAGATAAGTTTGACCTCATCTCATACAATCAATGATGAGTGAATTTTTCTCACCTGTGAAATACAAATGAGGTCAAGCAAACTCTGCAGACTCCAGTTGTACACTAGCTACCTTCAAGTGTCCTGTTATTTGATTATTCTTGCATAATTTTGCAAGTATCGTCAATGTCTTGAAGTAACCCGGGAGGCCGGGACGCGTACCTATTTCCTGCCTTTAAGAATCAATAACCCGGGAGTAGCTTAAAAAAATATATTGTCATAATCCATTTTGTTAAATAATTATATGAGATGTTTGTTGAAGAAGCACTTTTTCTATCTCAAAGAAAAGAATAAGCGTTTTACCTCGCTTCAAAACCGAGGGTTTAGTTTTAAAAGTCGACCACTCGAATTATCAATTTGAGGGAGGGCTAGCTAGAAGTGAGAGGTTTCAAAGCCATATTCAATTGCATTTTCAAAGTGTTTGAAAAAGTAGTTCGAGTTTGACAAAATGTCCAAAGAAACAAATAGCAAACGATTTATCAAGTAGAGAACGATGGAGGTAATGAATGAGTAATGACAACTCCGTGAATGATCTAACACAAGAGTGATTTTCGGAGGTTCTCGTGCCTAAAGTCGAACCTCCAAATATCTAAGTTCAAGAAACGACATTGGAAAGAATGACTCCGCACAACGGTGGTCGATCAGTTTAATTCCCTAAAGTAGCACTTCAAACGGTAGTAAATACAATGGTTGTCCTTTTCAATTCTTTAGTTTATTGGACTTAATTGTGTAAAATCGGACTACGGGAAGAAAGACTCCGTACAACGGTGGTCAATCCAAATTAAGTCCCCAATCATCATGATCATATAAGAAACATTCAAAGCATTAATAATCATGATCAAATCCAAAGATTCACAAAGATCCAAGTCAAATTCCCAACAAAAACCAACATTCATAACAGAGGTTTCTACAAAACAAAAGGAAAAGGAGAGATTTAGAGGTAGCTATGTAGAGGAATTCTCGACTCCGTAGTCTTTGATCGAGTTTGAATACGTGCTTCGATTTGGGGAAGATGAGCTTGAACTCTCAATTTGGTGTTCTTTCTCTCTCTAAAATTTGCAGGTGATTTTATGTAGATGCAAAGTTGTGATTTTAGAGTGTTCACCAAGTATTTATCATTCCATATGTGAAATAACCGTTTCTAGCATTTTTCCCACCAAAAACGGACTTGAAATGACTATTCTACCCTTGCTCAATGCTTAAATTCGACAGGTCAAAGCAAAACCGACTCGGTCAATGCACAGTCAACCAATTCCACCCGGGTCCACTTCTTAATCGGCGCATTTTGGAGGTCCGCGCTGTGCATCCTCGGTCCCAGGGTCGGTATGCCTAGGGCTGGAAATGAGCTCGAGCTTCCAATATTGTTTGCGAGCCGAGCTCGAGCATGGGCAAAATTTATGCGAGCCGGCTCGATAAGTTCAAAACTCGACTCGACTCGGCTCATTTCCAGCCCAGGTATGACCGGCTTGGAGCATATACAATTGGGACTCACTCTATTTTAATTTGTTATGATCGAAAAACAAAAATCAGGTTTTGAAGGTTGTCATTGCCGAGTGGACTTACAAGTTACATTGGACCATCCATGGGCAAACCCTTTCGGACAATCAAGCCTGAACCTGAATCGAGTGCGTGATATATGAAGGGGAGCAACATGGTTTTTTCGTGAACCAATCCTTCTCCCAAGTTGCCCACAAAGTCCTGCAAAATATTAATGAATTAATGTCTAAAAACTCGCTCTAGATTTTAAGATTTTCTATCTGACTGCATTGCATGCGCAAATAAACTCCACGTGCGAAGTATATTTAAAATAATTATAATTAATTATTTTCGTATTTTTTCATCGGCTCCGATTGAAAGTTGAAACAACAATTAATCTGCGATATTTGTAATAAAATTATTAATTATTTGGTTGGATTTTATTCTCATTAATTTTTTTTATTTGATATAATTATTTTGGAGTTCTTTTTTTGTATAAAGACAAAGGTTTAGGAGAGAGCCAAAGGAACTCACTAGAAAGAAAAAATTGAATGCCAAAAAATTATTACGAAAATAATTAATTTTATATAATTAAATAATTTTTTATAGCCAAATGAAATTATTTTCATTTTGTAATATGAGTAAATTATATTTTTAGAAATTAAGTTGCCAATATATTTAATTTATACTCTCTTTGTCTATCAAAAATTGGAAATTAAAAAAATATATTATCTTTTGACTATTTGACAAAAAAGTAAAGGGTAAAATTTTAATTTTAAATTAAAAAATAATGTAATTGTGTGTAAAGTTTAAAAAGCATGTGGATAAATTAGTGATAAAATCGTATTTGAAAGTAAAAAAATTAATTTTTTAAATACTAAAAAATTATTACGGAACAAAAAAATTATTAATTTTATCTTGAGACATAGAGTGTAATATTAATCAAATTTCATGTATTATTCATAAACTAAATACCAACATGAGGATTATTATGTGTTCCCGGTATACCACATCGGCCCGATGACATGGTGATCCAAGCCAATAAAAAAGAAACATGTGGCCATTTAAAAATAGGTGAAAATGAATAATTAATTACTCCCGTCAAACCATCAAAATTGAAACAGGCCAGAATAAATAATTAATTTTAACTTGAGTTTATTCCGTTAAACATCAACTTAAAATTTACTGTATTTTTTTTTAGTTTTTCATAAAAGAGAATCCAGAACCTTAAATCCTAATCGCATAAAATCATAAAACAAACCTGGCAAATATTTTTGAATTTCAATTTTTTATTGATATCATGATCACTCTCGGTCCAAATCAATGTCTTTCGATTGTAAATGAGAGAAAGAACTACCCAGAAAAATTAAAACTAAACAATCCAGGAATTAACCCAATTAATCAGGGTGCTCTCTTTATCGAGCGCAGGTAGAATCTCGTTTCTATCACAGAAGAAGATTGAGGAGGAAATTAACCCAATTAATTACTGCGCGTCGACACTCTTGATCTATGTTTCGAGTTTTGCCATCTTCTGGCTGCACCCTGTACAATACCTCTTATTTTAAGTTAATCCAGATGTTTGGTGATTTTTGTTGGATTGCGTAAGTTATTAATGGAGAGAAGAAAAATTACTCAAAAAGATTTAGATTTTATTTTTGCGGTGGTTTTAATTTATTTTTATTTTATGTTATTTATCAATTGAAGAGTTAAAAATATTAAGAATCATCATTTATTTTTTTACTTGCCACATGGCGAACACTTATTGGTTTGGGACCACCATTTCACCAATGAAATGTGGTGTTCCGGGTATATACAATAATTTCTCAACTAACATATAGCTCTGATTTGGGACCATCATTTCACCAATGAAATGTGGTGTTCCGAGTATATACAATAATTTCTCTACTAACATATAGCTCTGAGAGAGAAAATAATAGGTTTAGACATAAGGAGTACTTTCTGCATCCCGCTATAATGGTCACATGTGACCGAACATGTAGATTAAGAAAATACTCTTTTTTTTTTAATTGATGTTTTGAGTTTTATAATCTTTGTTTTTAATTGATGTTTTAGAATTTTTTTAACCTTAAATGCCCTCAATTTTTATTCCAATCAATTATTAATTGAATTGTCTTTTACTTGTGATGACTTAAATTGAATTAAATAAGGTTATACAGTATTTGGTATAATTATTTTTCATTAGAATGTGTGAAAAATTCCAAAACGTCAATTAAAAAAACAGAAGAGAGTATTGTTTTTATTCATTTTTCAATCAAAAAATTTAGAGTAAAAATATATATTTAAAATAATAAAGTAAGTAATTGACATACACTACTAGAAAAAAGGCTTTTAGCGACCACGTTATTTGCGACCACACAGCGTGGTCGCTATTAATGACCTTTTGCGACCACGCGTGGTCGCAACAACGCGTGGTCGCTATTTGTCCCGATTAAAAAGCCGCGAACTTTCCGCGTATTTATTTGCGACCACAGCGTGGTCGCTATTAATAGTCGCGGTCGCAAAATACATTAGCGACCACAGACGTGGTCGCAAACAATGTGTTTCTGAAAACCGGATTTTACACGGTGGAAAATCGCTAATCATACTTGACACGTGGACATTCTTTTGCGACCACGCGTGGTCGCAAATACCGTGGTCGCGAAAGGTTTACAGATATGAGCGGGGCAGAGGGTTTTTCTTCCTCACTTTATTTTTTCAGACCGAAGCGATTCGAAGGCGATTTTCCGGCGAGGCATTCCGGCGGCGACGACGACGTGAAGCTGGTACAGGTATGGTTCCTCTTCCCTTCGTCTTTTTTTCTTCGATTTGTTTCTTAGATTAGGGTTTTTTTTTATTTTCAATTTTGGGGTTGAAATTTAGGGTTTTTGAAACCGGTTGAATTTGTATATGAAACATATTGGATTGGGATTGTAATTTTGATTCTCTGCTGTCAAAGCTCTCGGCCCGCCCAAAAAGGGTCGATTTGGTTTTGTGCGTGTGTATGTATGTGTGTGTGTTTTCGATTTGGTTTTAATTCATGAAGTCCACACAAGTTGGGGTTTGAAGATGGCTTGGCTCGTTTAAATTCATGAAGCTGCAGTGAATGTTTTTTTTTTTAAGCTGCACTCCTTTTTTTTTTTTGGAAAACAAATGAAGTGTGATTCATAAATTTGATTTAAGCTAGCATGTGTACATTCTATTGTTGTAACAAATTAAAAATTAGAATATTTTGCACAAGGTTTTTCATAGACACATGCTTACATTCATTTGGTCTGAGGTTCAATTTGAGGTTCAAATGTGTTATTTTTATTCTCTGGTGGGTGAGGTATTACAGAGTATAGTGAATTCAAGTCTTTATTAATACCCGTGTTTCAATGAAAACATAAAATGTCATAGAGGTCAACACACCCCAGAAGCTCGATTTTTTTTTTACTCTTGATTATATATCCTATGGTTGTGGTCTTCTGGTAAGGTGTAAATAAACTATTCATGGGGATGATTTTGGTGCATAATACTTGGGCTTGTATAGGTGAACTGAATTTATCTTAGAAATTGACTCTTGCTTTTGCCCTCAAATATTAGTAACTTGAGAAAATCAAGCATACTAATGATTGTATAAGGTTTATTTTGTTTGCAATAGTGCATTCTTATTGTTTCAAATGGACAGACACATTTCATGTTATACATCAAATATTTATACTGAGTAACAACAAAATTTAAAATTAAAAAATTGAGAGTATTACTCTCTCTATTTTATAATAAGAGAAAAACTTTTCTTAAATAAATTAATTTAGAATAATAAGACTTTTCCGGAAAAAAAATACTCTTATATTTACTTTAAAATACATTTTTATCTCTAACTTTCAATTTACTTTTTACACTTTTGTTTAGCTAGCTATGACTCTCTCTACTATGTTTCGTCACCTTTTGACTCTGGTATTTTTGCTCAAAACTTTACGATAATTTTTTTACCGTTTCTATATATGAACTATGAATGCTATTTGTGTTAATTAATTTATATGTTCGAATTGTACATGTTTATTATGATATGTCTTCTATTTTTAATCTGAAGACTTTTCTAACTAAAATATTTTTTGATTTTTACATAGATATAGTAATACAGTTGTGTGTGGTTAATTTCAAAATGTCGTTGGATAAGAGTTGGATGCGAATACAAAATCGATTGTCTCCAGAATTCCGAAACGGTGTACGTGGCTTTATAGAATTTGCAAAAAACAGTGTCAATGAAGAAGGTCGGGTTCGGTGTCCTTGCAAATATTGTCTACATACCAAATTCTATCTTCTGGACACTGTTCGCAAACACATAATTTGCAGTGGCATTGATCTGACCTACACAACATGGTCTCACCATGGTGAGCCTCGAATGCCTAGAAGACCACGAGAAGAACAACCTGTTCAAGAACAACCTGTGAACGAGATGGAAGACATAGTGCAAGACTTTGTTGGGAATTCAGGAGTAAATCTCGACGCAGACAATGATGCTGATTTAACATCATTATTCTCAACACTTGAAGAAGAGTTGTACCCCGGTTGCACCGGACCTTCGACTTTGCACTTTATTGCTCAGTTGTTGCACATAAAAGTTCTGTATAAGTGGCCTAACGAGAGCGTTGACGTGTTGCTGAAATTACTTCTGAAAGTTTTGCCTGCTGGTTGTAAGTTGCCGACTTCATTCTACGAATGCAAGAAACAGCTGAAGAAGTTAGGATTGGGATACGAAGTAATACACGCTTGTCCTCATGATTGTTGTTTATATTGGAAAGAAAACTCTGAGATGCAGAAATTTCCAGTGTGTGACACAGATCGTTGGAAGAGAACTAAAGGAAAGAAAGTTCCACAGAAAACTCTACGTTACTTTCCACTTAAGGACAGACTGAAACGATTGTATGCTTCGCGTCAAACGGCTAAACATATGACATGGCATTTGAAGGGGCGGTCAAATGATGAAGATGTAATGCGTCATCCGGTGGATGGGAAAGAATGGAAAGACTTTGATTTAAAGTTTCCTGACTTCTCTAGAGAACCGAGGAATGTACGGTTGGGTTTGGCAACAGATGGATTTAACCCGTTCGGAGATATGAGTTTGTCGTACAGCATGTGGCCTGTTATTACCACGGTGTACAATTTGCCTCCGTGGTTATGTAATAAAGACCCGTACAGACATCTCACATTACTTATATCAGGTCCAAAATCACCTGGTAAGGACATTGATGTTTACCTGAGACCTTTGATTGATGAATTGAATGAATTGTGGTCTGAAGGAATGTTAGTGAAAGATGTTGAGTCACAAACTACGTTTCGAATGAGAGCGGCTTTATTGATGACTATAAATGATTTTCCGGCTCGAAGTATCCTATCCGGTTGGAGTGGTCAAGGTTACATGGCATGTCCTGATGGTTTTCGATGCCGATCCAATCGCTCGATTACCTTGTTCGTGTGTGCGGAAGCGTGTAAAATAATAGAACACGAACAACATGAAGATCTAGGCACACATTATATGTATAGACACACATATATTTATATATATATATACATCCAATATATATATATAGAGAGAGATATCAACGAAATCTTACTTTTGGTGACGAAGTGATTCGTTGATGTCGTTGAGGTGGTGTTGAGTCGATTGAACCACCTCAAATGGATCAGTCTCTCGAAGCTCTCCTTGTGAATGACCTCGTCACTCCTTTAGATCGTCCGGATGTGGAAGCCGCACAAATGGCCCAGCCTCTACGTGTTGCACACGAACCCGGATGATGAATACCTTGCTTGCTTGAAGTGGTTCTCCAAGAACACTCTCTATTCTCTCCTTTTGGTGTGAATTTCGTGGCTGATGATGATGGTGTTAGAATGAGACATGAAAATCTGATTTTCATGCTCATTATACCTCTTTTACTTCACATGTAACCCCCACCATAATGTGTGTGTCATAACCACACATAATGGGGTGTTATGGTGAAGTTCAAAGGTCACCTCCACATAATCATGCCAAATCATGATATGTGGTCCCATTGGCTTGTGTGGCATGCCATGTCACACTATGTGACATGCATTCCATGCAAGCCATGCATCCCATGCATGTGAAAATCCACGTAAATATTGATTCTAAATCAATATTATTATCAAGCAACGTATATCAACATCGAGTCCGTGTGTGACCCTGTAGGTTTGATTATCGATCAATATTATATTGTTCCCAACAATTAATATTATCGACTAATCATTTAACATCCATAGACGACCTTATGACTTTATCGATTGCACACGTAGGATCGAAGGACATATCCCAACAATCTCCCACTTGGCCTTCAGAGCCAGTGTGCTGCCAATTTTCTGTTGTCACTTTATGTCTAAGTTTGAACTTGAGGCAAGACTTGAGTCATCCTCAATCGGTTCAAACCTTTCTTGGACTATGAGACAGACTGTAAAACCAGATTTATCACTATGATACGAATCTGGACGTGGCCACGTATTTTCCACAGTCTCGACTCTCCAAGTGGCCGTTAAGACATGTATCCCATTATAAAATGGAGGACAATCCCATCTTGTCAATCCAAGCTCTCCCACTTGCTTCCTGATATACCCAATAACAAGTTTTATAACCTCCTTTTACGAAAGGCGTTTACTTGTATCAAACTACACCATTTCACAATGGAATCACTCTGGACTACTCAGGTCAGAGGAAATTGCTCGACAGTCAATGAAATAGTATTATGACTCGAAATCTTAAATACTATTCCAGTCGGGTCTGTTCGATCATTAGCTCCCAGCTAATATCTATGTAATTGTACTTGATGTCCCACATCACTAGCCCATGAAGCGGCGCTATAGTACACATTACAATCTAGTTCTTTGTATTATCGGTTTGTCCGTACTCGATTATACGAACCAGGAACAGCTATATGATTCAAGTATATCAGTTCAACAATTGAGACTTCATTATGCGGTAAGTCGACCTCATAACCCAATTGATATAACTTAATCATTTGGACAATTCATATAAATTAAACCATATTTATATGAAGAATTATGAATTATACATATGAGTGAATGTTTACCAAATCTCCAAAAGTATCTAATACAGTAATAGAAATCACAACCCATCTCTAAGATGTCTGATATCTATTGCAGTCGTGAAAGCCTCAAGCTTAAACTGCTGGAGAGGTTTAGAAAGCGGGTTTGCAACCTTACCAAAAGTTGCAACTTTATTATCTTGATGTCTCCACAAAACTATCTCCCAGATAATGTGGAACTTCCTGAGCACCAGTTTTAGACTTGTGGTGCTTCCTAGCTCATTGGCTTGCGCGATAACTCTACTATAAATAGAGAATTATCGGATGGGCTGAGCTAGTTACGCCACCTAGTTCATTCAAGAACTTTCAAATCCTAACTGCCAACATTACTGCATCCAATGCAATACTGTGCTCAGCTTCTGTAGTTTAATCAGCTATATTGCATTGCATGGAACAATTCCAGCAAATATCACCTCTAACCAGACAAAAGATATAACCAGATTAAAATCGGAAATTATCTTAGTCTGTTTTGAAGTTAGCATTCAAACAGCTTGTTAATATAAACTCTTTTTGTCTTCCAAAGACAACAAAATATTCTTTTGTCCATCTAAGGTACATAAGAATATTCTTGGTCGCAGTCTAACGCGCCTCACCTGGATTTCCTTGAAACTGACTCGTCATGCTCAAAGCATACGATACGTCCGGTCGTGTACATATCATGGCGTACATTATAGACCCTATTGCCGAGGCATAAGGAATGTTTTCCATCCTCTTTTGCTCATCAAGTCCCGTAGGGCCTTGCATCTTGCTAAGAAATGTGCCATGACTCATTGGAATGAGACCCTTTTTGGCGTCTTTCATTCTGAACTTATCAAGTACCTTATCAATATAGGTCACTTGACTAAGTCCAAACATCATTTTCGATCTGTTCCGACAGATCTTGATGCCCAATATGTACTGTGCTTCTTCAAGATCCTTTATTGAAAACAATTTCCAAGCTATTCTTTAATAGAATTAAGCATAGAAACATTGTTTCCAATAAGGAGTATGTCATTGACATACAACACAATGTATACAACGTAACTCCCACTGTTCTTCTTGTAAAACAAGATTCTTACGAGTTCCTCTGAAATCCAAAACCCAGTATGGATTCATTGAACTGAAGACTGCTACTCCGATATGCTTTGCTTTATTCCATAAATGGAATTATAAGATTGCATAATTTCTCAGCCTTATTAGGATCGATAAAACTCTTTGGCTGTGTCAAAACACATTCTCTTCTAGAATCCAATTCAAGAAGTTAGTTTTAACATCCAATATTACCATACCTCATTATCAAAATGAGTAGCAATGGCTAAGATGATCTGAATGATTTAATCAAAGCAACAAGTGAAAGTTTTTCCATAATCCACCTCGTGAATAAAACTTTTACCATCAACCTTGCTTTGAATAAAACCCTAGGTTTTCCATCTGTCTGTTTAGATCTTAAAGATCTATTAGCATTCATTGGGTTTAACCCCGTGATGCAAATATATCAAGTTCCAAACTTGATTATCAGATATTGATATCATCTCAGATTTCATGGCACCATGCCAATTTTCAGTAGCTGGACTCGTCATAGCTTGGAATTAGGTCGAAGGTTCACCGCTTTCCAAAAGCATGAATTCATATCTCTCATTGGTCACAATATCTAAGTATTTGAATAATAGAGATAGATTTATGCCTTTCGGACCTACGAGGGCTGGTATGGCTTCCAAAACCATAAGAATACTCTCAACCCAGTCTTGAGTATTCATCATTGGTTGTTTCACTTGAACCTCGTTCAAGACAACCGAGCTCCCACTGAATTTCTAGGAAAGATAACTCTTTTCAAGAAAATCACTATCTCGAGCAACAAAATATTGTTCTCAAATAGATCGTAGAAGTTGTACCCTCGAATTTCTTATGGACATACCATAAGGAAACTTTTATCCCATTTGAGTTCAAGCTCTATAGAGATAAATCTCGTCAGAGAAGCTTTTAGAACCTCAAATCTTGATGAAAACAATTTAGGGACCCTCCCTTTCCATACCTAGTATGGTGTCTTATCAACAGCTTTTGACAGCGTCCTATTCAGTGTATAAGTTGAAGTCTAGAATTGTGTGTTCCCAAAAGAGACCAGTAGTTCATTTAGACCTCTCATCGAATGGTCGAACTATATCTAATATAGTTTGTTTTCTCTTTTCCGAAACATAACCTTCATGTGCTTGTGAACTAATAGGTTCCACATACATCAGTATGGATCATCCCTATTTACTCACATGTTCTCCTTTCTCCAAGAAAGATGACATTGTTATATTTTCAATCACACATCATTCACATGTATCAAATGACTCCAAGTCAAATGATTCTAAAATTCCTTCTAAAAGAAGCTTCGTTACATGTTTAGATTTTGATTTGATCTAATCAACAATGTTTCAGTTATGTCTCATCGATACTTATTCGATTTGGCCTTTGGTCTTAATGATATATATGATTTGTCAAGTTTAAAGTATACATAAACAATATAATAATCGTACCAAAACAAAGAATAATTCACAATTAAAATAGTTACCAAACTATTTAATAGTGAAAAAACTAATCCATCAGTATCTAATACTGAACCAATATTCATTGTTTATTGAAGGTACGAAATTACATAGTTATAATACTAAAACAAGGCCCTAAGGCAAAACAACATCATATGATCATACGGCTAATGCAGCGACCTTCGCTCCATTTCTTGCCCGTAGATCGACATCTCTACTCACCAAACTTATACTTCTATGTAGTTCCTCCACATACAAATGTGAGAACCACATTTGGCATCCAATACCCAATAAGTTAAATTTGTGAATTTTAATGTCTATAACATTAATGCCTGAAGATGAAGCAACCCCGTTCTTCACATCTTCTTTGAACTTTGGGCAAATTCAATTATTCCCAATAATTGAGTCTCATTCAAATTTCTCATTCAAAGTTATCCCAATATCAAAACGTGATAAATCGTAAGTGAAAACTCGAAGTTTTCTAACCAGCGATAATATCATGCAATTGAAGCCCTATCTCTCATAAAATATGAGGGAGCCAACCAGACAATCGACTAACGCCATCCCATGGCTCGAAAGTCTCTAATTTGTGTCATTTATGAACTAAGTGTTTTGGATTAAACCACTCCCCGAGGTGAAAATAATCCTAACTTTAGAATCCATCATATGA
Organism: Euphrasia confusa; assembly: GCA_954870475.1. NCBI lineage: Eukaryota > Viridiplantae > Streptophyta > Magnoliopsida > Lamiales > Orobanchaceae > Euphrasia > Euphrasia confusa. The sequence continues at coordinate 3,574,100 of OX940955.1, read as the reverse complement.
AAGACAAATTAGGCATTTGTTTTGAATTTGAATAAAATATGAACTTCTACATATTTGCAAGCAGTGTCTAACACCTTTGCAGTAGACGCATTCAGATTCCCTAGGAACCCTAGTAGCATTCTTGCCCATGCTCTTTTGATTACCTCATCCTTTATCACAAGAATATCCCTCTTAGGGTCCATTTTTAATTGACGACTCATCATCTTAGAAAAATTTAGGAGATCACTTAAAGCAAATAATCCAATCATTTGCTGTACATGTGGTCCTTATAGGTTTCTCTTATTCAGCCTAGCTGAAGCGATGACCCTGGTAATTCAGAACTGCTCAATCTTAGCATATTCCCCGAACATGCTATTGAGTTGTTCAATGATATCTTAGGATGTGGTTATCTAACACATTTTCCTTGTCTTCGTGTTTGAGGACCATCCTCAAATTACGTTGTGAATCAAGAAAAATTTGTTCAATTTTTCATAATCAAGAATTGAACCAAACTTGAATTGAGTTGATATTTGACATGATAAACAATAAAAGAAAGATAACTAAAGTATGTAAACATCCACAAAGCGGTAAACAAATAAGGTTGTCTAACAATTGTACTTATTTGTTTCATTTTGTTCAATTGATATCCAATATCATTGTCCCTTAGAACAAAACGATCCCAAGACCCTCATCTTGCGAATCCTTAAGCCGACTGAGTCCGCACTTAAGAACTCCAAGATAAGTAGACATCCCATGTCAATGACATCTAATGTCACTCTCGGTCGATGAGAGTCCCATTCTCATCTCATGTCTCGATAGCCACGCCTGCAGTGGATCTATCGATGAGAAAACCAAACTCACGTGTAAAGGTCTAACCTTTACTCCCACTTATCCCAAGATAACAAGTAGTACCCCGCTGAGGCGGACCTACCAACTTATGATCGAGGGCTTCATGAGTGTGATGTTTTTTTGGACAAGACATTATACTCATTATTTTGGGAACTTGCATGCATAGGTGTTTATATGTAAGTTGAACATTTATAACATAAAACATCCTGTAACTAGCAAAGCAATTAAATACGTAATCGAAAGGCCCCTAGAACCTCACAACTCTCAAACGAAAAGATTAAAAGCATTAAAATAGGCCTTGAACATCTTCTGGACTGGTCCACGCCCGCCGTTTCAGTTCCGCGCCCGCCGATTTAGGTCAACCTTAGTCCGTACCCCAAAAACCACGAACGGCGCCCGCCGTTTCACAAACGGCGGTCGCCGAACACCTCCGGCGGTCGCCGTTTCCAAAACGGCGCCCGCCAAAAGGGTACAGAAGGGGGCAGAACCTTAATCAGCCTTTCGGCGGTCGTCGTTTCCAAAACGGCGCCCGCCGAATCAATTCGGCGCCCGCCGGAGCACAAACGGCGCCCGCCGTTTTGCTCCAGCAGCCCGGTTTTCGCCCGTTTCGCTTCGTTTTGCTTCGTTTCTTCTCGTTTTCGCCGGAGAGCCGATATCCAATGTCGATCCATGGATTCAATCCATTGCTTACACATTGAACAATACATTTTTGAATAGAAAAAACCTATCTATTACAAAAAATTCCAAGGGACGCAGCCCTCCAAAACTATGGCCAATCGTACGTAAAAAAAAGACAATTTCATTCACCCGACCACTAACGGTGGCCGGCCTTACATCTAATCACGTAATCACATAATCACATAAAACAATTAAGCAATTATGTAGATTTTAAACATATTGTGTCCAACACAAAAGTGTGCACGAAACCTGGCTCTGATACCAATTGATGGTTTTCGATGCCGATCCAATCGCTCGATTACCTTGTTCGTGTGTGCGGAAGCGTGTAAAATAATAGAACACGAACAACATGAAGATCTAGGCACACATTATATGTATAGACACACATATATTTATATATATATACATCCAATATATATATAGAGAGATATCAACGAAATCTTACTTTTGGTGACGAAGTGATTCGTTGATGTCGTTGAGGTGGTGTTGAGTCGATTGAACCACCTCAAATGGATCAGTCTCTCGAAGCTCTCCTTGTGAATGACCTCGTCACTCCTTTAGATCGTCCGGATGTGGAAGCCGCACAAATGGCCCAGCCTCTACGTGTTGCACACGAACCCGGATGATGAATACCTTGCTTGCTTGAAGTGGTTCTCCAAGAACACTCTCTATTCTCTCCTTTTGGTGTGAATTTCGTGGCTGATGATGATGGTGTTAGAATGAGACATGAAAATCTGATTTTCATGCTCATTATACCTCTTTTACTTCACATGTAACCCCCACCATAATGTGTGTGTCATAACCACACATAATGGGGTGTTATGGTGAAGTTCAAAGGTCACCTCCACATAATCATGCCAAATCATGATATGTGGTCCCATTGGCTTGTGTGGCATGCCATGTCACACTATGTGACATGCATTCCATGCAAGCCATGCATCCCATGCATGTGAAAATCCACGTAAATATTGATTCTAAATCAATATTATTATCAAGCAACGTATATCAACATCGAGTCCGTGTGTGACCCTGTAGGTTTGATTATCGATCAATATTATATTGTTCCCAACAATTAATATTATCGACTAATCATTTAACATCCATAGACGACCTTATGACTTTATCGATTGCACACGTAGGATCGAAGGACATATCCCAACATGTCCCACCTGCAACGATCAAACTCCTTATGTGCCCATCACGAGAAAGTTGGGCGAGGGATAGCAAAAGGCGCTCGGACATTGCTGAGGGTGGCGGAGCAAGGTCGTCCTGTCCCATTAGCTTGGGAAGACCAGAATGGGACGATGAAAGCGGTTGGAGAGAATGGTGCTTCATATTATTCCGTTGTCGGGATGCAGGTAAGCTAACTACATGTTGTGATTATAAATAAACATTTAATCTTAAAAGATCATTCAAGTTTTGTATGTAGCAGGTGGGACACTACTGCGATCCTTTCCATACGAATTGGTCTTCGGTACCAGCGGAGCAGCGAAATGCTGCTATTTTGCACCTACAGGTAATTTATGATCTTGATTATTGTAGTTAACTCATTATGATTCTGTAACACGATTGAATATTTTGTAGGATTTGTTTGAAATCGACATGAACGACCCTACGATTTCAGCTGTTGTGAATCGAGATTGTAGGGAGCGTTATACAGATTGGAAGCACAAGCTTCATAAGCATTTCAAAAAAAATGGTGGAGCAGATGACCTAGTGTAGCTAGGAGAACTAAGCCTGACTCTATCCGTTCAGATCAGTTGTGGAATCGGTGCGTGGATAGGTTTATCGATCCAGCATTTCAGGTAACCATGTATTTATATATATATAATATTTTGGGTCAAATTAATGAATATTAATATTTTGAATGTTTGAAACAGACCCGTTCGCAGAAGTCCAGTCAGAACCGGTCGAAGAATACTATGCGTAGTCTTCATGGTCGATTGTCTTATGCTGGACATATGGATAAATCGGTAATAAATCATTTTATGCATTGTTATGTATGTTAAATGTATTGAATATTACATAACGTTTGTTTTCTTTTAAATATATAGGTTGATCCGCAAACCCAACAAGGGGTTACTCTGGTTGAGAACTGGATCAAGTTTCATGTTGGGTCAGATGGTCAACCTTTAGATGCTGATTCTGCAGCTAAAATTGTAAGTAATAATTGATTTTTTGATATAAAAACTCCTATTGTTTAAGAACTATCTAATCGTGAATTTGAATATTGTAGGCTGAACTAAATGATAGGTCGACACAAGCATCTGCCAGCGGTACACCTGTGGATGATGTTGCCATATTGGAGGAGGTTTTAGGGACTACTCGTGGATACCGTAAGGGCCTTGGTCCTTCAATTTCAGGTTAATTTTAATATATATACAACCTTTAACTATTTGAACTTAAATCAAATCAACAACTAATAAGACCATATTTTATATTGTGTTTTATAGGTTCTTCTCCATCGGTATCGTCTCGTTCCTCGTTTTCAAGTCAATCTTCTGCTGCTGCATTATCCCAGGCTGAGTACAACAAGCGAATGGCTGACATGCTCTTCTGGAACGAGCACATGGCTAGGATGTTTCCTGATATGCGACCTCCTTCCATGTCAGGTGCAGGTGGTTCGACTACTCCTCCTGGTTCTCCAGCTCGTGATTTGACCCGTGACTCACCGTAGCTTATTTTTAGTTTGATTACGGATTGTACTATTTGTCTACTCTATTAGGATGGTGTTGATGAACTTGAATAAATGTTTTGATGATTTTAGATTGTATTTGTATTTGAATTGTATTTTGGATTCGGTTTGTATTGCGATTGGGATTGATTTGCAGGTCGAAAATTGAAATTTTAAAATATTTTTTTTTTCAGAAAAATAGGTATTTGCGACCACGCGTGGTCGCTAATACTAAGGAGCTGTTTTTCAAAACATGAGTATTTGCGACCACGCGTGGTCGCTAATGATTTCAGACCGAAAGATTGACCAGCCTTATTTGCGACCACGTGTGGTCGCAAATAATCTGCCACGTCACCGCTCAGTGCCACATCAGCATGGAGCATTAGCGACCACATATGTGGTCGCTAATAACGGGCGTGGTCGCAAATGTATTCGCGACCGCGCTGTTGTCGCCAAAAAAACATTTGAGACCAAGTATTTGCGACCACATGTTAGCGACCACGCGTGGTCGCAAATACTACTTTTTGCGACCACAACCCGTTTTTTGCGACCACATTGTGTGGTCGCAAAAACCCCTTTTTTTTGTAGTGTCATGTTTGTAACCCTAATTATATACTATATATACATGGCTCCATTCCTTTACTTGTTCTACACTATTATCCCCCACTAGTCACTTAGAAGCCGAATCATCTAAAAGCTCGAACTGCTGATCGATGGGTTCCGACGATACTCCTCACGTTGTGGAAGACATCATCCTCGTCAAACTATTCAGCGACGGATCCGTTGTCCGATTGGACGAAAGCATTATCATCCCAATGGAAGTTAAGAACGACGGCACCGTCGTCTGGAAAGACTGCTTATTCGACGAGAACCTCAACCTTCACCTCCGCCTCTACAAGCCTCGATCTCCGACCCCCAACTCCCTCCCCCTCCCCATCCTTTACTTCCTCCACGGCGGGGGATTCTGCATCGGCTCAAGGACCTCTCCCAACTTCCACAACTTCTGCCTCCGCCTCGCCTCCGCCCTGCAAGCCCTTGTGGTATCGCCGGACCACCGGCTGGCGCCGGAGCACCGGCTGCCGGCCGCCTTCGACGACACGGTGGCCTCCGTCGGGTGGCTCCGGGACCAGGCGCTCCTGGCGGCCGAGGGAGGGGCGGACGAGTGGATGCAGGGAGGGAGTATCGACTATGGGAGGGTGTTCGTGATGGGTGACTCGTCCGGCGGGAACATGGCCACCACCTGGCGGTGGAGATGGGGCCCGGATCGTCGGAGTTGGATCCGGTTCGGGTAAGGGGTTACGTCCTCATGGCCCCGTTTTTTGGTGGGGCGGTGAGAACGAAGTCGGAGACCGAGATAACTCAGCCGTTCTTGAATGTAGATACTTTGGAAAGGTGTGTAACTAATTACTACTGCTTTTGTCCCAATTGTTACATTTTTTTTTAGATGTCTCAACTAATTATGTATATTCACTTTTCTTTTTTAAATGTCTCAACTAATTATGCGTACTCCTAAAAATGAAATAATTTTTTTACTTTTTTATTTTAAAATACAATTTATTTCTACTTTTTTTCATTTAATTTTTAAATTTACACGCAATTATTTTAATTTTTAATTTAAAAATACACTTTTACCTCTTAATATCGATCAAAAAGTTAAGAAAATAACATTTTTTAATTTACGAGCCGATCAACTAGTTTATATAAACTTGAGACGGAGGTAGTATTAACAAACTACTTCTTCAGTAAATTAATTTTAACGAAATATTAATTTATTTTATTTTATTTTTCATTTAAAAAAAATATATATACCCTCACTTTCTCATTTATTTTTTTAATATTTGTTTTCAATTACTTACTTTATTAATTTAAAAATATATTAGTACACTCAATTTTTTTGATAAAAAAGTCAATAAAATAATATTTTTTTAATCTTAGTGTTCTATAACATTATGTGACTATTCTTTCGAATAATTAGAAACGCACAAACTTACTTTACACGTGTTATAACTAGTTGTTGGAGGATATCGTTGCCAAGTGGAAGCAGCCGAGATGACCCGTGGGCGAACCCGTTCGGGGAATGGAGCCGAGAGCTCGATTCGGTAAAACTGGATCCAATGTTGGTGCTAGTCGGGGGTGGGGAAGTGATGAAGGACAGGATTGAAGAGTACTACAAGAAGATGAAAGGGATGGGCAAAGAAATTGAGTACGTTGAATCACCCTTACTCTAAAGTGGCCAATAAAGCTCTACAAACTATCCATCAATTTATTTTGTCCAAAAATTAATTAACTCGCTCGTCTCCAAATGCATGCATGCAATTACGTACGTACGTTACCATTTTTTATTTGTTTCAATTCCAGACAAAGAAAAGTTCCATCAGCTCTTTGTAATAAAATTTATGGAATTCTGATTTCTATTTGAAATGTTGTTCAGTTTGCTTATGGTTAATGGAAATTTGGATCTAGCTATTTGAAATGTTTATAAACTTAATATTTCGTATGTCCTGTCCGACCGACCCATAGTATTACGTTATGTTCTTTTGGATCGAAACTAATTGAAGTGAACTGAATTTATTGGAAATGAAATGATTTATTCAAATAATTTTTAAAAATTACTATTGTTCATTTTAAAAATATTTTTTGTTTAATTATGTAAACATATACGTATATTTTATGAAAAAAATATAAAAAATAAAATATCGAAAGTGAATGATCAGATGATAATGATAAAGGTAACCGAGAGCTAGAAATGAATATAACTGAAAATGAACTTAAATTAAGTCAAATAGTCTAAAATTAGTTATTGTTTTATTGACTCTTTGAATCAAAAAGCTAGAAGTGTATATATATATATATATATATATATATTTAAATTACTGTAGTAAACTAAAATTTTATACATATTTTAAAATGCAAGAGTAATACTCGTTTTTGAAAGCGAAAATGTTTTCTAATTACTTAGCCAAGGTGAGAATAATTATTTAGAGCGTTTGCCTTAAAAAGGTAAATTTGGACGATCCAAATCTCAACTTTAACACCTTAATTTATTAATAATGGTCTACAAACTACAGTGAGATCTGAGACAACTTGAAGTTAATTATACAATATAGTTTATATCAGTAATTAAATTAACTATTTATTACTTTTCAGACATTTTTATTTAATTGTTTTTTTTATTCAAAAGACGTAACTTGTGATTATTAAGAATTACATAATGGAGTAACATTTTTTAATTAATAAGAATTTTCTACTTTACATTTAATGTATGATACATAGAAATGTTAATTTAGCACGAATATATAAATGTTCTATGTCAATTTAAATTGAATCTGTGAGCTGATTCGAGTCTTTCACGAAAAAAATATAAATTTAAAAGGTCAAATATTTAATTAAAACATCGAGTGCGTGAAGTAAAGAAGGACAGGATTGAAGACTACTACAAAGAATTGAAGGGTATGGGGAAAAACATCGAGTATTGTATGGATGCTTAGTACTCCATGTTAGTAATTATTTTAGTGTTATTTTGGTTGAATTTTACTATTTGTTTGGTTTTGAATGTTTTTATATAAATTTCGCTTTATACTACATATATTAGAGTCTGGCCTTAAAAAATACTAACAAAATAAAATAAGTGTCCGATCCAAATCTCAACTTTATATTCCATGACACCTTGATTTATTAAGGTCTACAGACTACAGACAAAGTTGAGGCAACTTGTATTTAATTTAGAATATTTGCATATTAAGTTCAAATATTTTCCTTCCCCCCTTTTTTCATCATAAAAGAAGCTATGCAACTAACCATAGCCTAAATTCCTCTATTTCAGACTAAAACCTCGGAATATATCACTTTTTCCAAACCCTGCAGGTTTTACCGAACAAGATACTGACCATCGTTTATCAACATTATTGTACATCCTATAAGTTTGAGGCGGAAATCCCCGAGCTGGTTAGGTCAAGCTCATTCTAATTAACCAATGGTATATTAGATGAGATTAATTTTGAAGGATACGCCAGATCACGGAACATGAAAGGAGACTAATAAGAGAATGTTATTAGCTAATTTGTCGATGAAATATAAAATGTCTTAAAAGGAAATCCAGGATATAAGAGGTTTCATTTATGAAAACTACACTATAGCCCATAAGCAGCATATGATTTATACCCTTTCGATTTTCCAACGACAAACTTCCCAGGAGATAAGTTTGACCTCATCTCATACAATCAATGATGAGTGAATTTTTCTCACCTGTGAAATACAAATGTGGTCAAGTAAACTCTGTAGACTCCAGTTGTTACACCTAGCTACCTTCAAGTGTCCTGTTATTTGATTCTTCTTGCAAAACTTTGTAAGTATTGTCAATGTATTGAAGTAACCCGGGAGGCTGGGACGTGTACCTATTTCCTGCCTTTGAGAATCAATAACTATTTACCATCTGAGCATGACAAGAGTCTGTTTGTTCGATTATTATGATGAAGTTGAATCATCTGGGTCGCACGTTGGCAGCAGGGTGTAAATCAACACTGGATGGTGCAAGTGGTGTTAGGGGTCTTGGAGTGCCAATAGCAGTCAATCCCAACTCCTCATGAAGGAAATTGACGTCACTCCATTCCATACCAGCTGCATTAAAATTTGTTTAGTAAAATTTATTGTACAAAAAAGCATCTAGAATAAACAAAATGATATACCATCAGTCTTCCACATGTCTGTAATGCTGACATCTGCATCTGATAAAAGCCAATAGTCTGCATCGTTCTGGTAAAAAAAGCACTTAAAATTGAAGATATTCTTAACAAATAATTCAAAAATGCATGTGTAATGTGGCAAGTAAATGCATGTGGATAAAGTCACGACAAAAAGGTAAAAAAATGCATGGGCACCTGCAAGGAAAAATTATATTGCACAAGACGGTCGTCATTTATAAAAGAACATCTCATCCTTACATGGAGTAACAAATATACACACGCAAAATGAGATCAGTAAATATTAAACCATAGTTTCATTTGTTGCCCTTTTAGTAATTGCCGATCAAAATAAATGCCACACATTAAGAAATTTCAAACATACATCAATATTTGAGGGGATTATCCGTGTCATTCCTCCAGCATATTCTTCTGGGGAACCAAACACAGAGTTAGGTTCATTATTCTCTTGTGTATGATCTTCGATTTGTGGTGCACCCTGCACCATCAGGGATCCTTGCACTGCTGGATTTCCATTTGACCCAGAACTTGAAGCAAGGGGGACATTCGTCGAATGTTCACGTCCATATATCTCATCAAACTTCTCCTCAAATTGGCTAAATCAGAATGGAATGGGGATAAATCATAAAGGGGGTGGATAAATGACAAGTTTTGAAGAGATTGATAGCTATCAATGCCAACTGCTAGGTGCAGATTCATACCTGACAAGGTAAACATCAATAGGACCCATTGTACTTCTAAGTATGATTCTGTATCTCCTTTGAGGATAATCAACGGCCTACACACGAGTAAATGATAAAATAGAAAGGAATAAAAAATTATACAGCTTACGCAAGCTCAATTAAATTAGGTTTACCTCGTTAGGATCTGGGACTTCAAGGGTGGTCCCATGGGGTGCTTTGACTGCTATGAGAGTTTCATTCTGTCAGGATTTTAAAGATAAAGAGTTAAAACGTCTTATTAAGGAATAATGTTACTTGTAAAAATAGGGACAATAAAAGACCTGGAAGCGTGGTAAATTTTTAATATCATCTTCGGTCACAAAAAGCCATCTATAACAGACAAAAAAGAAACAAGAACATTCCTGAATCATAAAATCATTCATGTATATTCGAGCGATGCAACTAAAAGTAAGAAAGAGGATAGTAGGATACTTTTGGTTAATGTCATCTTCACTCAAGTCTCTCAACTTTTCCTGCATTTGCCTGTAACGTTTCGCAGAATCAGGATATAGGAAATTAGACTGATGATAGATGAACCCGTAATGTTTTGAAGAACCAGAGTTAAACCTTATTTGATCATCCAAGCTTCTTTCTTCCATGTAAAGGTTCTGAAGTTCTGTCTGCAGATGATAACAAGAGAAAACCATATTGCTGAAGATTCATTTCATGGCAACTCATATTCTAACACAATAAAATATTAAGATTCAAGACACTTAGAACTTTAGGCAGCTCCGTGGATAAGATATCATGTAGAAAAATAATTGATTAGCCAAAGATAATTTTAATAATGTTTGTCTACAGTCTACTTCCACATACCTGCAGAAGAGTGGCATCCTTGTCCATATCCCCCGGTTTTGAAGGATCAAGTCCCCTGGTAAGTAATCACACGGATTCTCATTAAATTCTTAATTTCATTGCAACTCCTTACTGATCAAGGTATACAATGTAAAATCATAACACCGTGATATTCATGAGGTACGTCAGACTTACTTCCACTTAATTATGTTCTTGTGCTTCTTTTCAATAAGACCAATCCCTTCGAGGACATTAGTTATGTCATATATCCGTCTCTTCTGCACCTAAACATCAAATATTCGATTAAAATTCCAGATACTTGCTCAAAAATTTTCACTCGTCTAATTGATTATAATCACCTGTAAAGTTTCGGCTGCTTTATTAAGATCAAGTTCACCATCTTCTGCGTGCTTTATTAAAGTAATCACTTTTTTTGTCAAAAGACCTGAGACCATTGTAAACATTAATAAGCACCAAACTTGTGCAGCTATAATTTCACAATGTAACCAGAAATGCAGATTGGTGTTGTTACTCAAAGAGTTATCATAGCGACAGCTGCTAGCTGGAGTAAGAGGGGATGGTGCATCTGCAAATCAATGCAAATGTATTGTTACTAACTACCTACTATATATATATATATATATATATATATATATATATATATATATATATATATATATATATATATATAATACACACACACATTTATGTATATTGAGCAATGCAAGTGAGTATGCCTCACCACCATTGGAGATGGGGGTTGAAGGTAAAGATCGACTGTTCTTGTTGGTGACCTTTGAACGACCAACTGCCCTTCCCCCTTTACTGGATGCAGTTGTTCGCAAGGGGCTGTTAGTGACACCGCTATTTCCAGGACTTGATGCCAACACAGTCGACTCGACTTCGTTATTTTGATACCCATTCTTCCGCTTCAAAGACTGATTGACACCATTTCAACAGCAATAGTCATCCAACAGCAATACTGAGTAAAATACAAATTAACGCACGGAAATGTGGGCGCGCACTTGGTATCAATTAATACACACCCTAATGAACAGAAATCGATTGTTTTAGGGATTAACAGAAATCAATTTAGGTGTCAAACAAACAAAGCACTGCGTAAGTAACTTCTCTATACTGTATCGGAGGATCGACGTTCTATTCAGTAATCAAAAAACTTAGGGATCTATATTCCATCGGAGTAATAAGTTAACCTGCTCAATTTTACATCGCTTGAATTTATCAAGTGAAGGATCTATCAAAATCAATCCAGCATTTCAGTAAAAAAAAAGTCATAAAAACAGGCAACAGCAGCGAAATTAGAAAAATAGATTGAACGCACAGAAGCCTTGACGGCAATAGCTTCGGGAGGATGATCGGCGGCGCGTGTGGGGGTGGAGAAACGGTAGTAGTCATCGGGAGATACGAACGGCGGCTTCGTGGTCGAAAAGGGGATGTGGCGTCTGGTCGCCGTCGGGGGCGTATGCTGCTGGCGGAGGATCTGGGCATTCGACGCCGCCGCGTCGCGGTTCGGCGCTCCACGCCCGGCCATTGATAGTGTTTTAGGATTTTTCAGCGATTAAGGGTTTTGATGTGTTTTTTTATGGAGGAAAAAGTTGAGTGTGTAGTGTGTGCGTGTTGAGAGAAAACGAGGGAAGGGAGGGAATTTTGGTTCGGATAGATGTGGAGGGAAGTGGGATGATAAACTTTTCTTAAATTGCAAAGTGGTCCTCGGACTATTTATTTCTTGCACTTTACGATTTTTTTTATTCTTCTATGATATCATCTCTCATTTTTATTGGACTACAAAGAATTATGAATATTTATATATTGGTGATGGAATAATATTAAAATTTTTACAAATGATTGAAATTGCTTACTAATTAAAAAAATCATGCAATTTCATTAAATGTTTTACAAGAATACTGAAAATAATGATTATTTTAACGATCAAATCACACTCAACAATAATTGCGTAAATATATTTTCTATCTCTGATTGATTTGGACAGAAAAAAATAACAAATATTTAGGGGAAAAAAACATATTTATTGAATACTCCAATAAATAGTAAAAATATAATAAATATTGACATTTAATAAGTAAATAAATGAGTATAAATGTAAATAAATATAGTATATGATAAGTATAATGATAAAGTTATGAAAAGTATTTTTATATTTTAAAATGTGTAATTTATAAGACTAATAGAAAACGTGCTTACAATTAAAGGATGAAAAGTGTACTACTTTGTCAAATACTAATAATTGTGGTTTGTGGTAAAACAATAAAAGCTAAAAACATCAGGGGTGAAACTTGGAACGTAGCAAAAGTGGTGGATGGATTTGCAAGAGGAGAAACATACTACCAAGCCCAGCCCACTTCAAGTTCTATCAGAACCAGGTCCAGGTCCAGGCCCAGCCCACTTCAGTAGCCAATGTACAACAGCACACAGACTCTATCTTCTTCTTCTTCTCAACCAACCACCCACAGGTAGTCTCTCCACCTTAAAATCCCAAACCCCATTTCTGCATTTCGGTACAGTAGATCAATGGCGTGCTCAGCTGCTGCTTCCATGGCCGCTGCCCTCAACCCCAAAGCTTATCGCATTTCTCCCAAATGTTCCATCTCTTCGAAATCATTTTCACCCGCTTCCACATTCTCCGGCAGACCCCGTCTTACTCTCTCGCGCTCCTCCGCGCCGTCTTCTTTCACACGATGCAGTTTCATCGTCCGTGCCGTAAGTTTTGCTGTTATCCACGCTCATTCTTTCATTGAAGTCTGACTCGTGAAATATATTTTTAATTTGGGTTTGATTTTCGTAGATTCAGGTCTTTCAGAATTAGTTGATATGTCATTTGCCGTGGATTAAATTTCAGTTTTTTTTAAAATATTATTCCGTATTATTATTGAGAACTTTCAGAAAATAGTAGATGAGAATGCTGTCCAAAGCTCATGTGTGGAGTAATTTTTTGTGAGATTGTGATCGAAGGAGTTTTTGTATCTGTATATCTCACATTTACTCAATGATTCTGATATGATGTTTATTTTTTCACCCGGAGAATATGTGTTTCATGGTTGAGACTACTGATTGAGTGATTGTATTTGTAACCTGTATTCGGATATGATTGAATCTTGTTACCTGTATTTTGTTACTCTGTTCCTTGCTATGACATATTGATTGACTATATATTTTGATAGGGTGAACTTCCACTGGTTGGAAATGTAGCCCCAGATTTTGAAGCAGAGGCTGTTTTTGATCAAGAATTTGTTAAGGTAAACTGCTTGAGACTGTTTTATAAGGATTCGACTAATGGGGTGCTCAACTTTTGAATACATTACACGTTAAAGTTAAAACCTGTTGTTTCCATTCACACACACACACAGGATAATGTAATGTTATAAGTATTTAAAATACACCATAGTGATTGAAATTAAAGCCCAAATGTGTGAAAAGCAGTGTTTGAAATTTCTTGCAAGTTGCAACTTGAAATTATCGAAAACCAAGTTGTTTCTGAGATGGACGATTGTTATACTTTGAGATAAAGTGCTTCTTTATTAAACTATTGATTTTAGTGTGGTACACATTTCTTAATTTGCTGCCGATGTTATTAAAAGAAAAAAATCTCGAAGTTATTTTCTGATTTTATTTCGATCTATAGGCTATTGAACTTTGAAACATGCTACATGTAATGAGAGTGATATATGATCCTGTGTTTTGTTCCAACAATTTGCAATAGGTTCTTTTCATAGCTTAGTGATACTCATTTAACTGATTAGAGTTGCTCTCTCTGCAGGTTAAACTATCTGAATATATAGGGAAGAAATATGTCATTCTCTTTTTCTACCCACTCGACTTCACCTTTGTTTGTCCCACCGGTTAGTCTGAAAACCTACACTATGGTAATATTGCTCATCAAACTCATAAGTTTGGCTGAACCATTTACGAATTATTTTCATTTACTCTCTTGCAGAGATCACTGCTTTTAGTGACCGTCATGAAGAGTTCCAGAAGCTGAACACAGAGATATTGGGTGTATCAACCGACAGTGTGGTTGGTCACTCTCTATATTTTTTTAATTTCAGTTGGAAACTGTTAATCAATGTTCTTATACTACTATTTAGGCTATTTATTATTATTATCATTTTTATGCTGCATTCTATAACGAATAAGTCTTGGTGAATTCAGATATCATTCATGCACTGATTGTTAATTTTCCGTGCAGTTCTCCCACCTTGCGTGGGTCCAAACAGACAGGAAATCCGGGGGTTTGGGTGATTTGGCGTATCCTTTAGTTTCTGATGTTACCAAATCAATTGCAAAGTCGTATGATGTTCTCATTCCAGATCAGGTGCGAGTTACAAGATATGCTGAACTTATCTTATTTCAAATCGACAAAATGCATGTCCTGTCGATGCTCAATCTATATATTGTGACTGATAGATTATATCTCTTAGAGATGTTTACGGCTTATATATACCCGTATGGCCGTAAGTAGCAGCAATGATGGTTAAACCTTTCACGAGGTCAAAAGATAATTAGTCAATAAAAGCGTTTCAAAATTTTGATTTCGTATAACTCCTACATTTTACTCCTTTTATAAATGAACATTTCAAAAGCCCCTCTTTCGATTTCTATTTTTAACTTCATTGTGCTACAGGGAATTGCGTTGAGAGGGCTTTTTATCATCGACAAGGAAGGCGTCATTCAACATTCTACCATCAACAATCTTGCAATTGGTCGTAGTGTTGACGAGACACTGAGAACGCTTCAGGTATTGTAACGGTCTCACTGTTATTATTATTATTATTACTTACATCTCATAGGCTTCACTGCATGTTGCTTTTGCAGGCTTTGCAGTATGTGCAAGACAACCCGGATGAAGTTTGCCCAGCTGGGTGGAAACCCGGAGAGAAATCCATGAAACCCGACCCGAAGCTGAGCAAGGAATACTTTGCCGCAATCTAAGTGTGGGCCCATCTCTGAATGCCAGCTGAGCTGCTGTTATCTTGTAACAATTATTCTTCTTGAAAACGACTATTATTGATCGAGTTCTGACTGTTTCTTGAGGATGAAACTAATGTTCAAATTGAATGTTTGCTTCCAATATGTTTTACCCTCCTTCACTTTCTCTCAATGTGTCATAATTTATGTTTTGTATGATAATAATCCCTAATGAACTTACACGCTCTCTGGGCTTGGGCTTGGGCTTGGGCTTGGGCTTGGGCCGTTAGGGGATAAGTAAATGGACATTGATGGGCTTCTTTCAATCATGTTGAGGCCCTATAAAAGCTCCAAAGTCAGATGGTGTGCATTATGCCCAAGAATTGTGTTCTTTTGTTGTATGTCATTAATTTGTGATGTGATAATTGTGTTGTTTTGGTGAATAATTATATATTGCTCATTTACATGATTTGAGTGTTTTTGTAATTGAGTTCTTTGTACTGTACATGTATAACGAATACTTATTGACTTCAACGGTGCACCTTTTTATTTTATTTTTCCTTTCGGAAATGATTGAATAATTGGAATTCTTCTTATTGATGATTTTGATTGAGTTAGCGACAAAGTATCTTTGGTGGACCACAAAACAACAGAACTACAGGCAGGCAATTCCTCCTTCACATGAACAACTTCATGTGACCTTAAAATTTTCCCGACCACACCCAAAATTAATTTATGGATTTAATAATATTATAGTACAATACTACTAGTTTTTTAAGTTAAATCATATATGTAACGAAGAATCTTAGACTACGATTGTCCTATAAATATGTCACCAGGTAAAAACAAATATATTCCATTTGTCTCACAATTTTTTGCTGAGAGATTTTAGTGTATAATCTTAAGAATACAAAATGGCTTTGTAACGTGACGTGATAGCTGTAAATGAAATATATGGAAACTGTACTTGATTATTATTCTAAATACCAATATGAGTTATGACTTATGAATGACCTAAACAGTGCAACTTTATGTAGAGTTCGGATTAATTTTACATGAAATCGTATTTAAACACTTTTGATTTCAATGATAGTTATTAACTATCAAAGATATGTACAATATGATGTTTTTGTATTTTTCAACGTCAAACAAATTCAAAGAAAACATTTCAGTACTCTACTACGTACTCTAATTTGGACTGTTGAAAATGTTTGTCATTGCAAAAAAAGGAAGTCCTAAATTACATAGTTAATTTAGAAAAGAAAAAACACAATAACTCTTTGTAGAACATTAAAATCTTGCAAAATACCAAGGTATATACTTAGTTAGAGAGTCTAATTAAGTCATAAAGCCAAACAAACTAATTAACAAAAAACTCGACATTGTTTATCAGCATTAATCAGTCGGATTCCGGTACGTAACTTAATCTTTCGACCTCGTCCCACATCAAATTGGACGTGATTTCATCGCATTCCGGAATATGCTCCTGCACAAACAAGGTCTCCTACGTGTTAATACACATTAAGTAAGAAGAATTGTAAAAGGAAGAATTATTAGACCATGGTTAAGGGCGTTAATTAATAAACTAATAAAAACAATTTTCTTCTTAATTACGATTAGTTTAGTAGCTTAATCATGAAGTCGTTTCTTAATTACTATGTACCTCAAGCTCTCTGACTAATTGTTTAGCTGTCGGCGCAGACACGATTATTCGACGTGCGATTGGAGAGATGAAGCCTTCATCAACGGCCTTATCAAGAAAACACAACAACGAATTGTAAAAGCCTTCCACATTCAAAAGCCCCACCTGCATCATTATTTTAATTGCAAAATTAAATTAATCGTCATCGATTAGTCTAAATTAATAATTAATTAACAATTCCCAAAAGCGCATGCACGTTGAAAAACCAAACACTTGCTCTTTTTGACGCGAACCCGTTCAAAATATCTATTACTAAATACACTTAAGTATTTGTAGGAATTCAGTATCCATGTGAACCCAAGAAAAGATCCATAGATCCTAAGTACGAACATAATTTAAGGTAATATAATACACGATTTATAGGCGACAATGACAACGTAAAATGTCAAGATAACACGACTTTTGTTTTTCTTCCTATGAAGATTGATTATTATTCATAAACTATTAGCTACTAATTACATTCAACATAATTATGATTAATTTGTAAAATATGTGTGCTAGCTACAATTATACTCTTTCAGTTTCACAAAAGTTTGAACACTTATTTCTTTGTAAATCTCAAATGAAGTGTGCAGACTTTTCTGAAACGGATGGAGTATTGTTTTATGTACGAGTAAAAGGTACTAACAATTTATAAGATTAATAATTATTAGTTACCGGTTTGCGGTGGATTCCTAGCTGAGCCCATGTAATAACTTCGAGCAACTCTTCGAGAGTACCATAACCACCAGGAAGGGCGATGAAGGCATCGGCCTGTCGAGCCATCTCGGCTTTCCTCTGGTGCATGTCGGATACAGCCCGAACTTCTCCTATAGTTTGGCCCGTTATCTCTTGTGGCATGAGAGTTCTTGGTATAACACTGCTCAGTGAAAATGAAAAATAAAAAATGAGAACCTATATTTAATTAGTTGTCATATATGTATTATATGTACAAGTAAATTTTTTTATACTGTAGCACTATTAAATTTGTTGATACATATATACATTTACATTGTGACTAAGAAAAAGGTAAGACACATAAAAACACTTTTGGTAATAAGATCAAAAGCAGCTGTTTGATCCCATGGTGTCTGCCTTTGGGTGGTAAACACCCATAGTACCCTTAATCAAAAATATAAATTGGATCTTCATGCATAAATATTGTTTTTTAAGTACATAACTTTATTCACTAAGTAGAGAAGAACATATATAAAATTAGAAAATCAAATGTCATCAACTATGAGTTGGATTGATTCTGTCACTCAAATAATACAAGTAAAGTTAATCAGCCACGCGACAAATAGTACCCGTATTTATTTTAAATTACAGAATGTTTTCAAACATTTTTACGAACATTTTAAGAGACAGATGTAGTATATAATATATGATTTTAATCAATATTATATGATACTATGTAATTTTGTTGTGTATGTATGATACATTGATACGTACCCTAGAACATGGCGGCCGCCATCATGAACTGCCTGAGAAACAAGACCCATCAAACCTACGCTTCCGCCTCCATACACCAAGTTAATCTTTCTCTCCACCTTCAACATGAATTCAAAATACTATTTTTAATCTCTCTCTTTTTTTTTTTTAATATTACACATTAATTAATAAAAAAACATCGAAAAAGGTGAATAATTATTCACGCGTAACAAAAACCCATCTTCATATTGCAAACTCAAGTCATCATCACAGTACACTATCCCAGATCATTTTGTTTTTGTGTGATAAATTAATTTAAATGCATATATATCATAAAAAAGTAAATAATAATAATACGTGCATGAAAATATAATATAATATAAAAAATTCACATAAAAAGAGTCATGATAATTACTAAGGGCACGTTTGGTTCCCCATCGAATGTCAGGTTATTAGTATATATTTTGTATTTTACATTTATCAAAACTAACTCAAAATTAAATTAACAAAATCACGCAAGAAACATGCTCACAAAATACAGCCAGATTACAGCTAGCACTCGACTCATGCCAAACACAACATAAAACCCTAAAAACCTTACTGTCAAAATTTCGTTGGTGTTCCAAAAATGAAAGCGTGAATCGTAAAAAAAAATGTAGAATTGATGAATTAAAATTGTTAATATATAAAAAATATATATATACGAAAAAAGTTCAGAAAGTATGATCTCACCCTTTCAGGAGCATGAAATTAACTGTAGGTACGTACCAGTTCTTTACCCAAGTCGACGGCGGCTTGTTGATAGGTGGGTTTGTTGCCGGAGCTGCTGCCGCAGAAAACGCAGATTCTCTTGAACCTTGATGATGATGATGATGATGAGCTTTTCTCGAGCTCCATCGTTTATTCGTTACTCTGTGTGTGAAGTGTGTGAAAATTAAATGATGGACAAAAACACAAACACTCTGAATTTATTTATATATATATATATACGCACATTCGTAAGAGTGTGGAGGGTGTTTTTGGTCATTTCAACACACTCTCTCTATTGTTTATGTAACTTATCAATCCGTTTATTTATTTATTTATGTTGACTACGTCAGTTATGAGACGAACGTGTTTAAATAAATAAAATTAAAAGTGTTTAAATAAAATTAAATTACTGTTTTTATTGGCTTTTGACTAAATAGTGGAGTAAATCTTGAAAATATTTAATAAAATTGATAAAATTAATTAAATATGAGTACTGAAATTATAAAAAAAAATTGAAAAAAATACAGTTAAATTGTCCTTTAAAATAAAAAATAAAAATAATAATCATTAATATGAGTTGAATGAAAATAATGGCATACAAAAAAATTATAATTGATGGTTTATAAAATGCACTATACACCTGATTTTTAATAGTAGAAATCAAAACCTTATTATGCATATTTATTTTATTTATTATACAAAAAATTGCATATCATAACCTATTGTTAAGTATTGTAACTATTGTAAAACAAAAATTAGGATCACTCTCAACTAATTTTAAAATTTATATTTAACTATTGTAAAACAAAATATTAAAAAATATACTACATAGTTATTATTATTATTGAACCCATAATATATTCATTCAAAATATTTCACATTTCCATAGAATATTTGCGGAGAGTTTTCCCTTTTGCCCCAAAAATTAAGATCACTCTCAACTAATTATGCACTTCACTTTTAAACTACTTCTATCATAGAAAAACAAATAAATTTTCTTCACAAAATACAAAAGAAAAATCTTTTTTCTTTAAACAAAAGGAGTCTAACAACTGTTTTAGCACAAAAGTACTACTACTAATTATTTCATTAGAAAAATATTTAGCACAGATGATTAGTTAACAGTTACGATAGTTAACAGTTACGATCCTTAACAGTTATGATCATAAACGGGAGGATGTCTTACTCAATAGAGCATCTCCAGTGCTAGTTAGGAATTTAGAAGTGCAAATCTATACCAGTCAAAAAATAATTATTCCTAACTCTAAAAGTTCCACCCCATCCAATGTATTCCACCTAAAAAATATATTAAATAAATTCACTATCTTTATTTTATAATTTAAAAAATATTAAAAGACTTTACAATTTCGTAAACGGGAGGATGTCTTACTCATTAGAGCATCTCCAATGCTAGTTAGGAATTTAGAGGTAAAAATCTATGCCAGTCAAAAAATAATTATTCCTAACTTTAAAAGTTCCATCCCATCCAATGTATTCCACCTAAAAAATATATTAAATAAATTCACTATCTTTATTTTATAATTTAAAAAATATTAAAAGACTTTACAATTTTTACTTCTACGGGTAGAAGTATTCCTACCTCACCTAACTCATGCCATATAACTCACAATGGTTATTTTTACTTTTCGAGTGGGAGGTAGAAGTACACATAGGATCTTTACCTCCCATTATAGATACTCGAGCATCTTTAATGAGAAGTAGGAGTGCTACTTGTACTCCTAACTCTACCTCACAAATTATATAATTATGATTGTGAATATGATGATGTGATGTAGGTGAGGAGTTTGATAAAAGTTGTGAATGTGATGGTTTTTAATATATTTATGATATATAATTAATAATTATAAATAAAAAATATATATTTTGATAGTGAGGTAAACATTAGTGGTAGAAGTTTTTTAGGTAGAAATTATTAATTTGTACACGTGTCATTATAGACGTGTGATGTGCACGTGTCATTACTTCTACACAAAAGAATTTTAGCAGTTCAAAGTTCGAATCTCGAGTGGGATAAATTTTCATTGAAATATTATGAAGGTTTGTTCTGGAGTTCGATCTGTTGGCTCTCTCGCACAGCTGTCTGATACTCGGGCACATTTCTCGATTTACATCTTACTTGATCGAGGGAACTCCGATCTAATGGGAGTAGAGTTTCTCGTCTCTCCTCCTTATAAAAAAAAAATTCTCACTTAGATGCTCTAGGGACATGCTTCCTTTGTCAACATTCAAATAAAAAAGTACTATTGATCATGTCATTTTGAATTGATTCTTATTATTAATGTACAAATAAAATTATACTTACAATATTGTTGAAAAATCAATCATAATATCCATTGTATCTATGCGACAGATATACGATATTTCCGTCCCATTAATGTTTGTCAGTTTCTTTTGTAATTTAAAAAAAACGGTAAACATCATAATTTACAAAAGAAGCTCCCAAAAAACATCATTGGGACGGAGGAAGTATTGTTATTTGATTATGGAAATAACCTCATAATTTACAAAAGAAGCTCCCAAACATCACTGGGACGGAGGAAGTATTGTTATTTGATTATGGAAATAACCGGTGTCCCTAAACAGTATTCCTTCCGTCTCATGAAAACAAAACCTTCTCATTTGTATTTTGTAAAAATAGATCTGTTTTTGCAAGACAGATGTGGGAATGGCATACAAAAATTACTCCTATAACTTATAACGGTAATTCCTTGTGGGCTGCCCATGGGCAGAACTGCCCAAATTTATTAAATTTTTTATTTTTTATTTTTATATAATTATAAATATAATTAGATTAATAAATCTATTAAAATAATTTTTTTATCTTTCATTTTTATATATTATAATAATTTTTTTCTAATCAATTGATTATTTTAGTATAAATATAAAAATATTCATTATCTTTATCTAAACATTTTTATTTTTTATTTTTTTTGTGCAATATATATTTAATATAGTGTACTTAATTATAATATATGACAAAATAATAATAAAAATATTTTAATAATTTTTAAACAATTTTATAAAAGAATTCTGCCCATGTGCAGAATCTGCCCATTTAGTATCACAAGAATAATCATACAATCATATGAAGTCCAAAATCTGCTAAAAGAATAAACAAACAGTCAAATCATTCCTTTCAAGGTCTGCATTCATGCATCAAATTCAGAAACTTTCAAAGTCTGCCAAAATTATGCATAAAACGAGAGGATAATATGAAGTTCCAACTTAACAATCGCCATATCCCGGTCAAACAAAAACATACGGGGCACACGTTTTCATTCCACTAAACCACAAGGGAAGTCAACTGCGATACCTGCTGCTGCGGTCGCGGTCCCGATCCCGTTCGCGCCCATAATCTCTCTCCCTGTCACGTTCCCGTTCACGACCATACTCTCTGTCCCGTTCTCTACTACTCCGATACCTGTCCCTTTCTCTATCATTAGGTTCTCTCCCCCTGTCCTTACTTCTTTCTCTTCTATCCTTACCACCTGCATGTGTAAACATTTAATTGTCATATCATGGTCCATGGACCAGAATAGGTACATCGATTTTGAGTAATACCCACAATACAGAGAAGATAATTATACAGTACGTATGGACAGGAGCTACATTGCAAGTTGGAATGTGGTCCATCTGTTAAAATCATTTCCAAATTTCATCAAACAAGAATTTATCTGCTGTATATTTGAGTCCATTTGTTGCAAAACATTGGGAACAAATAGGTTATTGACTTACTGTTGCAAAACAAGGACCCATGAAGATAAATCAAGCCTAAATGGACGAGGAGAAATACTCTTCTAATGTATACTATTAGTCTAAACACGTTTAAGTAGCAGTTTCTTTAAAAGGATCATCCATAGGATATCCTAATTGTAGCTGACCAATGAAGCATCATAAACAAGAGAAAGAAGCAAAATAAGCATATGCCCCTAATCTTTGTTAACTTCGATCCTAGCTGAAAATGTTAAAATGCTTGAAATGATTTTTGGAAAGATACTTAACAAATTATAGTACATGCAACTGGTCATTCTACCTGAAAAGCTGGACAAAGTGTGCTCTGGATTGGGCAGTCAAAACATAATAGTATCACAAATGTGCATTGATTGAGGTCGAAGGGTAGTGTTTAAGAAATCAGTAAACACACATTTTTACACAAGACAACAACACCAATTGAAAATACCTATTTCCTCCACCTCCCATCCTGCACGTCCAACACCAGGGACGGCCGGAGCCATTTCTGCTTGCTGTGTTTTTGCACGGAACCTTTTCTTAAGATTTCCAAACTCATCATACATTTCACCATCATCCTGCAATGATGAATACTTGTCATTTATTATCTCAAAATCATGTATTTTGAACAAATTATCAAAAGAAAAAAAAAAGGAAAATTTACTTCTTCAATCTCACGTCGGCGCCGTTTGGTCTCTTCAAGTTCTTCTTCGTCCAGTTCTTTGTAGCCTCCACCACGTCCTCCTCTAAACGAAAGGAAAATAGGAACAAAGATCAGCTCTCAGCCAAAATATCACACAGTTGAGAGCCAGAAAAAGTACAATATGGTAAAAGTACCGGATGACCTCCGGATTAATATTGAAAAACTACCGAAAATATATAACACTGGGTAAGATTTTATATGGTTGTTTTTGGATTGAATATTTGAATATGATGGAAGAATTCGACCTCAAATTACAAATGACCCGTGGAATTGAAAGCCCATATAAATTGGTTGTTAAAGAATGTGAAATCATCAATATCTTGAGAATGTTATCCCAACAAGTGTAAGGAGTTAATTCTTATAAAATTTAAAAGTTAACACTCCTGGTCAGTTGGTCTCCAATCAATTCAACCCAATATTCACTGTGAAGAGATCAATTTAGTTAAACCAAAAGGATAGAAAGTCGATATCCCCATACCTCACACCACCTTCATTAGTTCCAGGTTTATTGGTATTGCATATGTTGCATTTCAAACGCTTAGCCCAATTAATGTTTCCACACCTGATAAAAAAACAGATCAGAAACCCCAAAATACAAATATTTGCTTTAAATAACCAAATAAAGAGAGGGAACACACTCCCGCTATATATATACATATATCAAGAGGAGGCATCATGGAAAAGTTAGCATCAATAGAATATAAGCAGATTCATTTAAACAATACTTGCATTGCCAAACCAGGAGAAATATGCAATGATAAGGAACTACATGGGATGGGTATTAACCTTGTGTATTGACAGTAAAAACAATTAAGATTTAAATTTTAAACAAAACAGATAAACAAAACAATTGATACTATAAATTTAAGATAAAATGCATGGCTCACAGTTCATCTATTGCCTAGTATACGAAAGCAAGTACACTTAGTCTTATAGAAACTTCAATAGCTAGACATATAAATGCTTTAAGTACACTCCCAGAATCAACATTAGTAGCGGTTAAAGATAAATAAAGACATCTTCTAAACTGCATCTCATGTTCCAAAAAGTATACATCTCTAATTTGATGGAGAAGTGCTTTCTTAAAAAATGGTGATTAAATTTTGGTCAGACGGTTTAAGCAAGCAGTAAAACATCCTTACATCGGACAAGACCAATCATTCGGACCAAAAAGGCCTCCTCCAGCAGCACTAGCCCCAATAGCACGAGTAGGGCCTCCTGAATCATTGCCACCCCTCCCTCTCCCTCGGCCACCACCAGCGGCTCCACCACCACCAGCTCCAGCAGGACGTGCAGTTCCACAGCGGTTGCACACACCCCGAAATGCAAAATTCACATTGCCACAACTGTTTCCACCATTTCAAGTATTTACAAAAATATTCCACAACCATTTTCAGTTGAAACATAAAAACGATCAATAGTAAGAAGAGCCAGAATGAGCTGCTCACCAATAATCACATCACAGACCTTGTATTCGTACACGACCAATCCCCATCTTGTTGCCAGGCTTTCCCACCAGCAACATCTCCGCGCCCACCACCCTTTCCTGCCCCACCATCCACATCCCTGAATTCTTCTTCTTCCACCACTCCACCTAGATCACTGCTTATAACTGGATGATCAACTGCAGCATGGTTCCCCGCATCGTCTTTATTCTTTGACTCTGCCATAAAGACTCCAATCTTGGCTCCATGGAAATCATTATTGTTGAACCACTCGACAGCAGCTAAGGCAGCATGCGGATCCTCGTACGTCACTGTGGCATCTCCTTTGGGCTCGTTTGTCGCTTTATCGCGGTAAATCCATATCTTCGGTCTCCCAGTTCTCTTGTCTTTCTATAACAACATGGCTCATTTTAGTTCGTAAGCCAACCAAACAAATAAAATCATATCCATACACACACATAGGCATAAAACACAATGCAGGAATCGGATATGCAGTGGATATATAAATCTATACATGAACGCAAATAATCTGATTTTAGCTACACGACGATACACACACATCACAAACATCGATACCTTTAACACTCCGATTGTGCAGAAGTGCTCAGCCAGCATATCCTCATCGGTCCCGAATGGCAAATTGCAAACGTAAACACACCCGTTCATGGGGGCTCCTGCATAGTGTGTCATTCTAACTCAATTTCATTAAGCGCCTCCCACAAGCTAATAATCAGAACCCCCGATCACAATATCGATTTGCGCTAGCTAATCAAACCAGACGGACAGAAGAACAAGATAATCACGATTTAGAAAAGAAGAAGAAAATAAGATCCTTAGATCCATAAGCACTTAAAATCGACCAAGCATCACTGTTTCTAGGGGATTAGATTAGTATCGGGGTTAGGGTTTCTATAGAAATAATGATGAACAAACATAAATGGAGGTAAAAACAAATATAACCTGATTCCGCCGGTGGCCCAACCGCCGCCTCTGGTGAGAGATGGGGAGGAGATGAATTGGAATTGGTAGCGAGGAAGGGGATCGAATCAATTTTTCAGAATTAATATCGTGCTGGGACATAGAATGAAATTACATGGAACATCGGAGGTTATTTTCGGCTTCTCACTAATTGGGCCTTAGTCATGTTGGTAGTCCTTACCCGCCATTACTGGCCCAGTAGCTGATCCTTGCTAAAAAGCCCACATAGCCTGCTCTAATTATTTTAAGTATTTTTAATAAATTAAAAACAAACCAAATAATGCTAAAATGCATTATGAAATTATGGTGGGGTTGAGTATTATATATTAAAATTCAATTTGTAACGTTCACATATGGCTTACCAACGGCTAAGTGGGCTCCAAGACATTTTCTTTTTGTCATCCATAAAAACGGACTAAAATTCCAAACGAAAGGTGAGAGCCATTGATCGGTTTGGTTAAGATATTAAAAAAAACACGGAAAGTTAGGTAAGTTCAAATGTAGTAGTCATTCATCCATTGTGATTATCATCCATTATCCATGTGGTTCTCAATGGATTCATATGATTTCAAGATGCTTCATGATTCATATGTGTTACCTATTTGTAACATTTTCTTTGGTTTTGAGAGCGTGATAAGATTCTAACACCGTATCTCTTTTCTTTTGTAACGAGCAATATCATATATGAGGAAAACTAAAAGTGTATGGAAATACAGTGAGTGAGGAAAACTAAAAGTGTACGGAGATACAGTACAGTACATAGGGAGATCTTACCACATCAACGAGCTGACAGACTAACTCTCAGAACCTCTAAAATTAACGTCTCTCTCTTCGTGCAAACATTTGAAGCAAACCACATGCTATGATTGCTCTAATCGAACAAAAGTTTCATACATTTGCTCACACAAAACTAGTTGTCCAAAAACATCTCATAAAAGGCAACATATCTATCCTATACACCCCCACTCCACATATTACATCCACACACTAAAATGCCTTCCCTTTTTCTCCTCATGATCCTCCTCCTCCTCCCCTTCTCTTCCGCCTATTCCACCACCCTCTCCCTCTCTCCCACCGCCGCCTCCGCCTCCGATAGCAACCTATGGCAACAACTCCGGCACCACACCACCGCCTCCTCCACCCGGGCCCACCACCTCAAACACCCCAAATCCAACACAGTCCCACTCTCCCCCCGCGGCTACGGCGGCTACTCAATCTCCCTCAGCTTCGGCTCACCTCCTCAAACCCTATCCTTCGTCATGGACACCGGCAGCAGCCTCGTCTGGTTCCCATGCACGCAACGCTACTCCTGCAGCTCCTGCAATTTCCCCAACCTCGACCCGGCCCATATACCCGTTTTCCGGCCCAAATCATCCTCGTCATCTCGAATCGTCGGATGCAAGAACCCGAAGTGCAATTGGATCTTCCCGAACAACCAATGCAAGGAATGCGACGAGAACTCGACCTCCGCCTGCAACGAGTTCTGCCCGCCGTACATAATCGAGTACGGGTCCGGGTCAACCACCGGCCTCTTGCTCTCCGAATCGTTGACTTTTCCGAAAGAAGAAAAAACCGTGAGCGATTTCGTCGTCGGGTGCTCCGTTTTCTCGACCAGGCAGCCGGAGGGGATCGCCGGGTTCGGGCGGGGCCCGGAGTCCCTCCCGGCCCAAATGGGCCTCGAGCGATTCGCCTACTGCTTGAAGTCCCACCGGTTCGACGACACGCCGGAGAGCGGCGAGCTGGTTCTGGGCGGCGGCGGCGGCGGCGCCGCCGAGCACACTCCGTTTAGGAGGAACCCTAGTTCGTCGAACGCGGCGTTCGGGGACTACTACTACGTGACGATCCGGAAGATCAGGGTCGGCGGAGTGGACGTGAGGGCGCCGTACGAGTTTCTGGCGGCGGACGCGGCCGGGAACGGCGGCGCGATTGTGGATTCCGGCAGCACGTTCACGGTTATGGAGGGGCGGGTTTTCGAGCTGGTGGCGGGGGAGCTGGAAAGGCAGGTCGGGGAGAGGTACGGGAGGGCGGCGGAGGTGGAGAGAGTGACGGGGCTGAGGCCGTGCTTTAATGTTTCCGGCGGCGGTGAGCCGTCGGAGATAAGGGTGCCGCGGCTGAGTTTCCATTTCAAGGGAGGGGCGGAAATGGATCTGCCGCTGGCGGATTACTTTTCGTTTCTGGATGATTCGGTGATTTGTATGACCATAGTGTCGACGAACGGCAGCGGCGGGCCCGGGCCGGGGCCGGGGCCGGCGATAATATTGGGAAATTATCAGCAGCAGAATTACTACGTGGAGTATGATTTGGAGAAAGATCGGCTCGGCTTCCGCAAGCAAATATGCTAATTAATGAGATTAACAGAATAAGTTGTATATTAATTATTTTGGTCCATGAAATAAAATGATGTCACATTTCATATTTTGTATATTAATTTATTCAATTCACTTTCAAACGTCACTTGATTATATACGTTTTTTGTTATGTTCAATTCAATATGCATTATGGTTGACTATGATGCTATGGCCTTGCGATCATACATGTGACGTATGTGGATCGTGTGGTCCGCAGGGAGAAAAAGCTCAAGAAATAAATACAAAAGTTTAATAGGAAAACAAAAGGAAATTAATATGTGGGTCCCACGAAGAAAGTTGGATTTATATACGAAAGCCATGTGAAGAGTTGCCGGTGGAAACAAACGAGATATGGGAAATGCACATGCTACTGGCGTCGTATACTACTTCTTTTTACAACTAATACCCTCCATCCATCTATCCACTATAGTTTTATGATACTGTATTACCTTAATGTTTCCAAACCGAAAATTTCAATTTTTTTTTAATAAATTAGGAGTACAAAATAAAAAAAAATAAAATCATTAATACAAAACAGAAAGAGAATATTTTTATCGAAAACTTAAATATTATTTTATTTCTATTAGATAAATAAAATAATGTATTTTCTGTGTACAAATGAATTTAATCGCTATGAACATAATAGTTTAGTAAATTCATTAACATCTACATCATAATTTCTCAATTTGACCATAATAAAAATTTGAAAAACGTATTTATTATATTTAATCAAAGCATGCCTCATTACCGATTGGATCGTACTTAGATATGGGCCGAAATATTGCTAGAGGTAGACAAAGATTGGGCCAAGGAAGTGAAAGACCATATCTCATCCACTATATAATGTTGACAGGTTTATGTATACAAAATACTGGGCCACTTAATTGGGCCAGCAAGATATTCAGTACAGCTGTACAGAGCATTGCTCCTCAACTTTCACATCTACACATTTCAATTCTTAATTAGCCCTAGAAAAAATAATTAAATTTCAAAGTATCAAACTTATTTATTTTTATACCTAATTCATTAATTAATTAATTAATCAACAATACTTGTTATATCCTAATTTATAATATTATTTAATACATAAAAAAACATTTTCTTAAATTAAGTGAAAATTTATTTAGAGTCTGTTTGGGCGAGCTTATTTAAAAGAGCTTATAAGATGTTACGTCTTATAAGCTGTTACATCTTATTTAATAAATAAGTCGTTAAACCGTTTGGATAAAATAGATATATAAACTTATAAGATGATAATTTGTTTGGCAATTTAAGATCTTATATAAATAAAACTAACAAAAATAAATTGTTATATATAAAAAAAATAATTAAAAATATTTATATTAACTAAATAATAAATTTAGAATTTTTGTATATATATAAAATGTAATAATTATTGGGGTATTTTGGTCTTTTATGGTTTAAGTTACAAGAGCTTATAAGATGTTGAAAAAAAGTATCTCGACCCTTATTTTTTAATAGCTTATAAGCTGTTAAAGAACTTATTTTTAAGTTTTTAAAGATCTTTTTTTAAAATGTTACCAAACAAATTTTAAGAACTTATAAGCTCTTAAACAACTTATAAGCTATTTTATGGCTATTTTATGGAGCTTACAAGCTTAGCCAAACAGGCTCTTAGACAAACCCTTCTAGAATGAATGAGAGAGTATATAATTCCATATAGGAAAAAAATGGTATATTGACATTTTTAGTATAATTCAATAGTAAAGCTTTTGATACAATTCGGTATATATCAAAATTTCAATACGGTCATAGTGGCGGACCCAGCTCAGGACGAGCGTGGGCCAAGGTCCACCCTGAGATTTAAAAAAAAAATGCCTACTATATATTGGTATAGTATGTGATTATTTTGACGGTGTTTATTTTTAAAGTAAATTATTTTTCTCTTTCTCTTCTCTACCATGAAAGTAGAAGTGTTATATATAAAAAATGGGCCCACCACTCACATTTAAATGTTTATTAATTACGGATATTTCTATACTTTAGTTTTCTCAAATATGACACTATAACAAAAAAACAATTATAAAAATTATCTAACATATCAATCTAATAATGTAATAATTAAATAAATTCATTTATTTATTTAAATTAAGCACATCAATTTCTTAAAATATAATGTATCCTTGTTTTCTTTACTTAATGGTAAAATTTGTAAAAATAAATTAAATGAGACTATGAATAATATATATTGTACTATTTTCGTTCTAAATTAATAAAAACATGTGTTCTTAAAAGAAAATTAAAAAATTATTAATTTTTTGATTAATTTTTTTTATTGTTTCATGAAATTTTGCTAATTCATTTGTAATTTACAAAAAAAATGTGCAGACATTTGAGAAATTGAAGAAATATAAGTTAAAAAAATATTTTGAAATTAATAAAGTATTGTAGATTGTTATGAACATAGTTTTAAAAGTAAATAAAAATGTAATTAATTTTTACAATAAAAAAATTAAAGTAAAAATATTTTTTCCAATAAAATTTTGTTTATTAATTTAAAAAAAAAAAATTATGAAATGGGCCCACCCTGGATAAGAATCCTCCCCGTCTGATTACCCTAACACGTGGAGTAAAACCTATAGCCATTCGAACTCCCGTTACATACAATTTGGATCATAAGTTGTTTATATATTAAAAATTCGGTATATCAATAATTGGTATTACCCTTACCAAAATATTTGATACAAGTCATTGTTATGAATTTTTAATTTTCCTTAAAATATCGAGTTTTATGACTATTTTAAGCCTTATTCTCAAATCTCAATCCAACAAATTCAAAAAAAAAAAACACACAAAATCAAATAATAATATAAAAACACATTTTCTCAGAAATAAAGATATTATTATTAATTTATTATTACGGAAAATAAACATAGGCAATGAAGCAAACAATTAAATAAGTTACTCGTCTCTTTTGCCTCATAACATTCTCGCGGAGAAAGTAAGATGAGATTGAGCGGTGCGTATAGCATAAGCAAATTACGCGCCGCGCTCATAATCATTTTCGTAATCTTCCTTCTCGCGCTCTTCGCCCAACTCTTCTGCATTCTCCGCCGCCGCCGCCTCCGGCGCCGCCATCAAACTAAATCCGGCGCCGGCGCCGGCGAAATTGCTGTTAACCGGATCTCATACTCTTCGCCCAAGGATCCGCTCAGTTTCTTTCGCTTGGAAAATCACGATCCTGCCCTCGAGTCCAACGCGATAGCACCTCCGAGCTCCGGCAACGTTCCCGATTCCGACGCCGATGTCCTCGACATCGACCTGCTGATGCTTCAGGGCCTTTTCGGACCTCCGCGATTTCTGTACACAATTAAAGAAGAGAGAGAGGATTGGGGATCTCCTTCCGATAAATCGCGATTTTCTTCGGCGAGTCGGATCGACGAGATCAGGAGAAGTAGCAGTAAAAACAGGGTGACATTGGCCGATCGATTCAAGGCGGCGGAGGATTCCGATTCGAATTCGGCGGTTGAACCGGAGGCCGGCGCCGGCGGAAATGTTAATTCGACGCCGTTTTCAACTCCTCGTGCGTCGTCCCCCTTGATACTCGGTGAGAGTCCGAAATAGCAATTTTTTATTTTTTTATTTTTGGAAGTCTAATGTAATTAAATTAAAATGAGAAATTACGATTACACCTTACAGTATACAGAGTGTGTAGTTACAGATTAATTAATGGATTATTCAATAGTATAATGTTTTCTTATTGACAGTACAATCTCAGTTTCCTATTATTGAAATCCTGAGTCCTGAAATTTACAAATAAAATGAATTGGACCTATAATTCATTCAAGTCGATTTCACTCAACTTCAATCAGACTGC
This sequence comes from Euphrasia confusa, assembly GCA_954870475.1. Lineage (NCBI taxonomy): Eukaryota > Viridiplantae > Streptophyta > Magnoliopsida > Lamiales > Orobanchaceae > Euphrasia > Euphrasia confusa. The sequence goes on along the minus strand of OX940955.1, from coordinate 3,541,835 downwards.
AAATCTTCAGGTCTCCAAACAGCTCGTCGTCGGCTCGTCGCCTTGTTGAACGAGTCAGGTGGCTTTGTCAAATTTCACGATTTCATGCGAGTCATGCTTCAACTTATAAAATATTATTTTATCAAACTTCTTATACGGCAAACCGAGAGTAATATAGCCTTAAAGTCGTCAATCAACAAACCGAGTAGACTAAATTTTGAAGACTTGCGTGAACTATAAATAGAAAATCACGATGAACCTTGGGATATACTGTAGTATTTGATTAACATTCGATAGTGTTGTGACTTGTAAGAATAGTAAGAATATTTTCTTATACGTTGACAATTTGACATAATAGAAATTAAAGATAGTGTTGTATCTTGTAAGAATAGTAAGAATATTTTCTTATACATTGACAATTTGACATAATAGATATTAAAGTATCGTGCTTGTGTTGAATATTGATGCATGCTGTACTACTTAAATTCATATCAATTAGATAAAACAAAATTTTAAATAATAGAATTACCAATGTGCCAATTTGAGATTGAAGGTAAATAAATAGGTAAAGAATGTAAAATTAACCATAGATTTTTCTAAACATAATTATCCAATTATTTTTATTTATTAAACTTGAATAGTACTTTATATTATAGGTATTATCTAGTGGAAGTTCATGGCGACAGAAGTGAACGTAGCTTATTTAAAAATGAACTACTATAATTATGGTGTCATGTTTTTTCGTTTTTCTTTTACGATTTTGTGTTTTTTAATGATTGCTTGATTATTGCTATACATATATATTATGTATTGAGATAGTATATTAATTGTGATTGTTGTTGAGGTCATTGTTGATTAATTAGTTGGCTTGAACTTCGATTCACTAAAATAATTTTAGTCGATTCTTGACAAAGGTTGTTGAACGCTTTATGGTTCTCGGACAATTATTAGTAGAATTGAAGGTAAATTCCTTTCGCATCCATCGGATATTTCTATTGCACGTGTGGGCGTAGTCCTGTCGATAGGGTGTCGGGGAATCGAGAAAAAAATCTCGTAGTCTCATCGAGTCAAGATAGTTAGAGCTGAGACTTGGACAGAACCGGCCCATCGAGTCATATCATAAATTTGGACTAAGCCCGACCTGGCCCGATAATTCTGGACTTGAATTTTCATGGCCTAGCCCGGCTCAAGCTGAGCCACCGAGGTATATTTATACAATTAATTAAATAATTAAATAAATATTTTTATATTTTTAGTTATTAAATTTACTAAAATATAAAATAAATGTATAATAAATTTTTATTTTGATAAATATAAATAAATTTGTATAAAATAATAAAAATAATTATAACATTAACTAAAATTAGTAATAAAAATAATATTAAATTAATAAATGAATTAAAATGTATTAAAAATTATAAATATTGAAAATATAAATAAATTCAGATCGGCTCGAGCCATAAGACCAAATTCGGGTTTGACCCATTTGGCATGACAGTCCATTGGGCCGGGCAAAAAAAGTTCGGATTTTTTTTACCTTGAATTGTGTGGCCCAATTTGGCCCATTGGTAGGGCCTCCAGTCACAACTCACAACTCTAAACGATTAGTCCGATTTATTCAGTGGTGACGTGATGTGCGTTCATTCCCACCACCCCCTTGAAGTGGGTGTGTGTGACACTCCTCGTGTAAGAAGTGTAGGGGTGGGAATGAGTCAGGTTACCCGACAGGGATTTATGGCTCGGCTTACAAAAGCTCGGGCTCGGCTCGATTCGTTTAATAAACAAGCCAGACTCAAGCTTTTTTAAAAGCTCGTTTATATAAACAGGCCGAGTTTGAGCTTTCTTTTAAGCCTTTTAAGCTTAGCAGGCCGGCCTATTTAATATATATATATATATATATATATATATATATATATATATATATATATATATTAAGTACTTCATATATAAATATTTAATAAGCTTATAAATTAAAATACATAAATATATTAATAAGGTATTTATCTAAATTAATGAAAAAATACAATCCATTTAGTTGTAATTTTTTGAGTACTTATTAATATATCATAGTTTAAAAAAATATATAATTAAAAAGTGAAATAGATTATTTTATGTTGATTAGAGAATATTTTGAACCTTTTTTTATTTATAAGAGGTTGTTCACTTGTTTTATTATTATTAATTACTTAAAATTAAAAATAGTTTTATGAAATGAATTAAATATAAGCAAATTTAATTAAAATATTTTTCATTGAATTTTTGACTAATTGTTGAATTGAGTTGAAGTTCAAATTTTATTTAAAAAGACTTATAAAAAGCTTTCAGCCGGGCCTATTTATTTGAAAGGCTCAAGCCGAGCCTTTAAAAAAAGCCTATAACAGGTAACAGGCCAGGCTCAAGCCTAAAAATTTCACATCAGGCCCAGGCCTATTTAAATAAAGCCCGGCTCGGCTCGGCTCGTTCTCACCCCTAAAGAAGTGAACGGTTTTCCTATGATAATTAACTATTGTTTACTCTTTCAATTTCTGAACTGTGCCATTTTTTTTTTGTAAATTTACAAAGAATTTTACAAGGGTTCAAGAAGAGAGTATAATTTTCTTTAAAATGAGCAAAAGGCAATTGGTAAAATGTATAAATACGAGAAGCATAACCACAATAAGACATTTGATGTAAAAGTCCAAACCACAATATACATTTTTTATGGTTTTAATTACGTGACATGCGTTTACACTTTAAACAATATTTTTTTCTTGCAACTAAACCTTACATGTATAGGAACAAGTGAACAACCCTGATTATGATTGTTTTCATAAAATTAAACTTAATGAGTCATCACATGTTAATAACAAACATTTATTGTTAAGTTGAAATAGTCTATAGGAGTATATAATAGAGAAATGCAGCGTTTTGTCAATGGTTTCAAATTTATTGTGTACCCGAATTTAGAAGATAAGATATTTGGACAGTATATTCAAAGGTCTAAAACTTTCTTTTTACATATACAAGGCGAGAATTTGATAGAACGATATACGCTAACAATGTGCGATGATTTATTTGCAGTATCAAAGTTTTTGATTAATTTTTTTACATTTAAAACGAAACTCGTTGGGTGTTTCTAGACTTCTAGTAACATCAATCATAGTAGTTACAACTACGTTTGTTATTCGTTAAAAGTCATGCTTGTTCATTCATATATTTTCATGTATGGAACAAATTTTAAAACTAATTTAGTCAACAAAATCTATGAAATTACCAAGAACCATCCTCTTATAAAAACACTTAATCAAGCAACCGCGTCAATCGCAACTTAATTCCCAAATCGGCCCTATACCGAGTCATCCAATTCACACGCACAAAATTACACACAGATTTTAGAGATAGAGAGAGAGAAAAAGCGCTATATATACACATACAGAAAATCCTAAATCCACAACCACTCTTCTTCTACCCAAACCCTAATTTCAATTCAACCAAAATTCGATGGGAGGCCAATCGGAACTCAACGGAGCCTTCTACGGCCCTAACGTCACGTCCTCGACAACCAAATCCAGCCACCGCCCCGGTCGTCGCGGCGGCGGCGGCGGCTGCTGCTGCAACCCCTTCACCTGCTGCTGCGGCTGCCTCCTCAACTGCATCTGCACCTGCGTGTGCCAGATCATCATCACCATCCTCGTCATCGCCGCCATCGCCGTCTTCGTCCTCTGGCTGATCTTCCGCCCGAACACCGTCAAGTTCCACGCCTCCGACGCCTCCCTCACCGAGTTCAACCTCGTCAACAACACGCTCCACTACAATCTCGCGCTGAACCTGACGATCCGGAACCCGAACAGCCGCATCGGGATCTACTACGACCGGATCGAGGCCAGGGCTTCGTACCAGGGCCAGAGAATCTCGGCCGTCGATCTGACGCCGTTCTACCAGGGTCACAAGAACACCACCAACGCGACCGCCGTCTTCAGGGGGCAGCAGCTGGTCATGCTCGGGAACAGAGAGATGTCGAATTATAACAACGACCGGAGCGCCCGGGCGTACGACATCGACGTGAAGCTGTACATCCGTATGAGATTGAAGTTTTGGTTCGTGAAATCGGCGACGGTGAAGCCGAAGATCGACTGCGATTTGAGGATTCCGTTGGCCTCAAACGGCACCGTTTCGGGCGTTTATGAACCCAAGAGGTGCGATTTCGATTGGCGCTGATTTATACCGTAGATGCAGATGCTGCCTTCGCCGTGGATTTTATAATTACTTCTTATTGACATACTTTATTTTTTACTGTTATTCTTTTACAATTGGTTTTATTATTCCCCTTTTGATTTTGAGTATGCCTTCTATGTGAATAAAAATAATGAGTTGATTTGGAATAGTTTTCTTATTTCTACGATTTTTAGTTTTCTTGGCTACTTCATAAAATAAAAATTAAAAATAAAAGTGGTATTGGAAAGAATTTAAATTCAAATTTTGAATTGGCAGAACCAAAAAGCATTTTTTATTAAAGCCTGCAAAAACTGTTGCACTAGGATTCTTGTTTTCTTGCCTTCAAAAACTTGTCTGCTTTTCCCAAAAGTAATTTTGATTTTATTATATTATCACACTCCATGTTAAAATTATCTTTACTTTTTAATGAGGATTGAGGAACAACATTTTTACCAATAAATTATTAGTATAACATTTTCATAATTTTTGTGCCTACAATTTGTGATAACAAGTTCATATAAATTCAATTTATTTCAAAATAAAATAAAATAATAATGATGAATAATTTCACTTCTATTTATAATAGAATATTATTCATAGTTAAAAAAAAATCAAATATAAAAATTATTATTAATATTATAAATATCATACTAGTACAAATATTTATAATTTTTTAAAATTTTTTAATATTATAAATATTACTAGTGTTTATAATTTTTGAAAAATTATTATTAATATTATAAATATTACTAGTACTTTTATAATTTTTTTAAAATATTTAATAGAGTGTAAAAATTATTATTAATATTATAAGTTAATTATTATTTGTTCATTATTTACAAGTACAATGTGGGCCTAATGGGCCTTCCACTATAAATATGGGCTAGACAGGAGGAAAGCCAGCTCCCACAAGCCCAATTAATACTAGCACAACCTCAACTTTAAAACTTTTTAACTTATGTTTTTTTTTTTTTTTTTTTTTGTAAAGGTCAATCACATAAAGGAAAAAAGTATGATACAAAACGCATAGGAATAAAATCCCTACCGCATCACCGAGCTAACAGACTAGCTCTCCAACCAACCAACTAAACATATGGCACTAAAAAATACAACACAATCACCAAGCTATATGTCATACCCTCTTCAGCGCACGTGCCTGAAGAGAATCAGGAAGTCGTAACGAGCGGATTTTTTCCTGTATGATAGATTTTGCCTGAGAGGCAACCACTCCAGGCGACACCGAACGAGCCTCATGAATCCTCGTATTCCTCTCAAGCCAAATAAAATAGATCAAAGCTGCGAGAAGTCCACGATACGCGCAGGATATCAAGTGCTTCCCACGCCAACGACTAGAAGCCCGTAATACAGCGCTATGCCAACTACCACGTGGCCATAGAAATCTCACCTCCACCTTGAGCCTCCGCAAACAATCCCGTGAGAAGGGGCACTCAAAGAAAAGGTGAGAGTGTGTCTCTGCGCTCTCCCCACCACATAGTACACACGAGTCATCCCCCCGACCAATCCAACGCTTATCCTTAGTCGGCAACCGACCTCGGATAGCCATCCATAGAATGAAGCAATGTCGTGGGATACGTCCTGGTCCAGCCAAAAGGGCAGCCTACGGCACCCTGGGACCCTCTGGGCGGAAAAGAGTATATGCCGATTCAGAGGTGTAGCTCCCCGATCGATGTAATGTCCACCACACTGTATCTGTCCTCACATCTATACTCGGCAAGCCATCTATAAGATCAACGAACTCCGCCGCAAAGTCTGCTGGCCATCTCCACATCCCATCAACTATGACCATACTCAACGCCGCCGCCCTAGGAAGCCTCCTAAGCCACGGTCCCAGCTGACACACCTCCTCCAAACGACTTAGGGGATGCCACGGGTCTCTCCAAAGGTAAAACTGCGCTCCATCTCCGATCCGCATCTGTATAGCTGGTAACACAGCTGAGCGTAGCTTTAGAAGCTGACGCCAACTCCAGGAGCAAGCCCTCGGCATCTTAGCACTCCAAAAGGAATGTCTCCTTAGTCGATTCTCCTGAATCCAACTGACCCAAACCGATTCCGGATCCTGACTCAGAATAGCCCAAATGTATCTGGACTGTCAAGCAAACTGTCTCACATTTGGTTTTCATATTTAAAAGTGTCGTAATTTCTTTAGAAAGAGAGTAACATCGCTTCAACACGATCTTACAACCGCATCTAAACCTCTTTTCCCTTATATAATCATTTAAAAGTAGAAGCACAATTTGGGTAAATGTTTGTAAAAATTGTACTCTATAATTAATATTCATATTAAAAATATATTTTTTTAGACCGTAAAAAAAAATGTATTTTAAGTTAAAAAATATTGTAAATTAATTATTAGTAAATTTTAAAAATAAATATTAAATAGTAATTATTCTAATACTAATATTAAATTGTTATCCATGTATAAATAATTAAATATACACGAATAACACCAAAATTGTGATTCCCAAAGTGTTCCACATTTTATTTAGGACTACAAAGTATTGTATTTTCTATGTTATACTATTATGCATTATTATACATGAATTATCAAAAATATACTAAGTCACATTTTTTACCTATTAAAAAAAAATTGTGGCCAAAACTAGTATGGAACATAGATAAAGCACTACAATAAGAAATGTATTAAAACTTTATTGGCAATCATAGTAATAGATGGATGTTAGGTGCGTGCGTGTAATTGTAAATGGTGAAATAAAGGTTTTCCGGATTTTCAATATATTGAATTATGGACGACAACGACTCTACCAGAAAAGGACTTAATATTTCCACACCCCAAAAGAAAAACGACTGCTAAAGAATAAAACCAAGACCGGCCCCCTACACACTATTCTCTTATTTAATTCATAAATTAATGTTTTTTTGAAAATAAATAAAAAAATTATAACAATATTTTTTATTTAAATTTTGAAATAAAATATATAAACAGCCTAAAATATCTATCTTATCGTGCGATGTTGATGACGACAACGACTTCTGGCATAATATTAATCCATTTATTAATATTTTAGAGCTGTATTTGATCAGCAATTCTATTATTGATGCCTTCTACAGTTCTACCTTCTATGTGAAGTTCAGTTATACCCCATCAATTGATTTATTGCATTTTATCTTCCATTTTTTTAACTATAATTTGAAATAATAACCTTTGAATCTGTGCCGACTCCTTTTCTTTACGTAAAACTCATGTGCGGTCCCCCTTTATATTTTTTTCTTGAAAAAATATATTTTTTATTAATAAAAAGCATGTTAAAAGTCGAAACAAGTTTGAATTCTTACACTTTAATAATTACGTGTGTATAATATTAAAAATAAATGTATATTTGGTGAATTATGAATTACACGAGTTTTGTGTATACATATTGAACCTGAACCCTTGATCATCACCTAATTACTTACCAATTAATACAAAGATTCTACCACAGCCCATCATAATGAAGAGGATCTTAAAACCTAATAATTTCACTAATTGAATATTGCAAGTGGTGAAAATAAACAACCCACAAATTCCATGGTCCAAAGTGCAAATATAATAAATTAGGAAACCAATTAATAATTTAGTTAAAGTTATTATGCCCACCATTACTTGTCTACTACACTAAGTAGCCTACTAGTAGTACTATAACAAACTTCAATTAATTGGAGTACACATCATTAATTAATACTCCACTCCATAAGGAAGATTGATTAATTAATTAACAAAACACATGGAAACTTATTATCGAGCAAATCAAATTTACATTTCATAAACATAAAATTATAAAATACAGTAATAATTTGCTCAAAAGTGCTTAAACATAAAAATTACATCACAATTTATATATTCCTATGAAAATATTGACCTCTTTTCTTTCATTTTTATTCGATTTGATTAAATTAATTCTCGATCACACACTGACGCTGCACCTCTGTGAGAGCTGATACTTAACGGCGTTACCGACTTGGATCCCGGAGCTCTTGCTGTTCCCGAGCGGAATCAAAACGGGGCAGGTGACGTGGAGGTGGTAGCGGCCGGAGACGAATGCCCCGACCCTCCACTTGACGCGGCCGTTAATTTTGACGGTCATCTGGACGGCGCCGTTAGTCTGGTCCTGGCCGAGGGAAACGCCGTTGTAGGGCGCGACGGGGACGTTGTTGCCGTACATGAAGGGGGACCAGACGTTGACGTCCTTGTGGCCCTGATAGACCGACGGGATCGAGGTGAAGAAGGTGATCTGCTGGTTGTGGTAATTGCCGAAGATGCTCAGCCGGTCGTAGTAGATCCCGATCCGCTGGTTAGGGTTGTGGGAGACGACGGTGACCTGGAGGGTCGTCGAGATCACGTTCGGGGCGGAGACGTTCAGGGAGAAGATCGTCGCGTCCTGGAGAACGAATCGGGGCTTTCTCGGCTGGAGGATGGCCCACACCAGGAGAGTGACTAGGAGGACGAGGAAGGCCAGGACGAGGACGCAGCCGCAGCACCGGCGGGCGGTCTGGCGCCGCTTGCTCTTGTGGTGGCTGCAGGTTTTCTCCGACATGGCGGCGGGCGGCGGTGGTGGGAGTTAGGTGAGGTGAGGGGAGAGAAGAGATTGATTTGGGAATTGGGGGAGGAAGTAGAAAATGAGAAGAGTGGAAAAAAAAAGTGGAATTAGGGGTATCTAAGTAATATAGGGGGGGTCGGAAATGATATTTATTTATTTTCGATTTTGGTATGTGAAATAATAACTGCAAAGTTGTGGGGTAATCGTGTAATTAAATCTCTGTACACCCAAGTCCAACCGACTCGCTAAAATACGAAACAGAACAGCGAAGCAATTTGTAGATAGGAATTTGATCGGTGCAGAAACAAAATAAAATTGTTTCTTTCTTTATCATTTTTTCCGGCTCGAAAGAATTAACTAGTACGTAACTTGGTAATTGTCAAGCGATTTTAATTTACTCCCTTCGGCCATTAATAGATGTCATACTTTGCTGGACACGGAGTTTAAAAAAATTGTTATTTATTAATTTTTTTATTAAAAAGTAAAGAGTAAAAATGTATTTTAAAAGTGAAAAGTAAAGTAGTTGTGAGTAAAGTTTAAAAGTAAGTGGGGTAAAGTAGAATAAAATTGTATATTAAAATGAAAAAGTTAGAATAATTATTTTCTTTTTTGGAGTGTGTCAACTGTTGTTGGACACCCAAAAAGGAAATTATGACAATTGTCTTTGGACCGAGCGAGTAATTATCAAGCGACTTTAGGTTGTTGAAATTGTTGACTCCGATTTCAAATAGTCAACACAACCGTTGGCCAAGTGAGCAGCTGGAAAATTAGGTCGGTAATTACGAAGGACGGAGTGGGCTGTGTGCTTATCCATGGGCTTGACACGTTTTCGAGCAGAAATGGGGCCCACGTGTAAAAATGATAGTAGAAGCTTCGTGCTGGGTGTAGTGTACCTACACCACATGGCAGAAGAAAATAAACGAGAGAGCGTGCGTGTAATTCAAATAACTGTTGTAGATTTTGTATTCCATTTCATCATATTGAGTTTTTTTAACAATACCTCATATACAGTAGTTCGTTTTTGAAAATCCAGTATATTTGATGCGACGAGATCTGTCAAATGAATTGACATGCCAATATATGAGCTCACTCAGCCAGAAGGCAACAATATACTGTATCTCATTTTTGTCACCAAACTAAGAATGAAGTAGTTTCAGTACAAATATCACTGCATAGCTAGATAAACAGTCCAGCCAGTAGTATTTGAATTTGACCTTAATCTCAATCTGATTGAATTTGTGAGTCCTAGTTTTTAACAATGTATATTTACATAAATTTTACTCTCTCCCATAAAAAGAGTAAATAAAGACAAAATTACCTACCATAGACAATTATAGCGCACGATTAATATTTTTAATTAAGTTATAAAAATATATAAAGATAAAAAAAACGGTTGACCCACAAGCGCCGACGATCCTCGTCCGTTTACACAACACCTTAACCCTTCCAAGTTCCAACAAACCAAAACATAATCCCAAAAAAAATTATACCTACATTCCATCATACCTTCTTTCTTTGTTTCTTTCTTTCTTTCTCTCTGCCTGTCTCTTCCCGATTCAGGCAACGCTCCGTTTATTCCCCTGAAATCGGAAAAATCACAGGGAGAGAAAAAAGAACAACAAACATCGATATATATAAATAACGCAAAGTGGTCGAAAATCGAAATGGCAGCTTCCCTTCCGCCCTCCTCAGAACACAAACAAAACATTCCCATGGGTTACCCCTCCATGGACCCGTACATCCACCCTGCACCCACCTACATGCACCCCCCTCAGCACCCTGCACCCGCCTACATGGCATGCGGTCCACAGGGCTACGCACCCCACCCCTACGCACCCAACCCTCCCTACTATCCGTACAACGACTTCTACTACCCTCAGCAACATTACAACCACCACCTCGTTCACACCGAGCCCACCACCACCACCACCACCTCCTCCTCCTTCGGTCGAGTCATGATCCTCCTCATGTTCGCCCTCATCGCAAGCATGTCCACCATGACTCTCATCACCTGGTTCCTCTTCGGGACCTACGTCCCTGAGTTCGAGATCGTCTCCATAAAGGTCTCGAACTTCTCTGTCAACGAATCGGGCCTAAAGGGCACGTGGGACATTGTTTCAAAAGTCTCCGACCCCAACAGGGAGCTCGGGATCAGGTTCGACAACGTGCACTCGTCGGTGCTGTACAAGGAGGAGATGCTGGGAGTGTCGGCCGTGGGCCCCTTCGAAGTGCCACATATGCAGACGGTGGACCTCAGCATCAAGGTCCCTGCCGACCAGCCGGTGACTGGCGGGACCCTGCCTATGCTGAAGCAGGACCTTAGTAATGGGGCCGTGGTGTTTAGCTTGAGGATGGCGATGAGCGTGAATTTCATGGCACGGAATATGGTGTACAGGCGGGAGAATGTTGGGGTGTTGTGTCAGAACATGCAGGTCGTGTTCTCGACGGAGACAGGGGAGGGGACGATGTTGCCTGGATTGCAGAGCATGTGCTTGATACGTCTCAATGAAGGGCTCAAGGTAACATGAATAAGATGATTAGTAAATAAATAAGATGATATGATTACTTTTACCTTCTCTTTTGCAGGAGTCCTAACGTTATCGCGATCAAAGGAATCTAAGTTTTGGTAAAGATTTATATGTAAAACGAATATTTGTTTTTGTTCGACTGCTCGCATTGATCAAGTATGTATGGTGTGTCGAAAACAAACACCGACCTATGTTACGTGAATTTAGCGTGATAATTAAACGGTCGTGTTGAAACGGGAAATAGGTGTTTGTTAGATTGTGCAGAGATTTTCTGGATGGGAATCCTAGAAGGAACAACTTGGTGATAAGGATTTATACTTGTTGAATTTACACTGTTCTTATGATCGTAACTTACTCAAAAAGACACATCAAAGTATTCTTACACAATACAAGCAAACTCGATCAAATACATCGACCAACCTAGAACTTAGAAGGGCTTTATGGTTCATAGTTAAATTCATCCTATTTACAAACGTAAACGATTCATGAACTCACCTCAGACTCTCAGAGTATTCTTTTTCCATAATCGAAAGCAAGGATATGGTATTTTGCATATTGGTAATCTACTTAATCTCCAGTAACTCTCTACATTTTTTTTATGCCTGGCAATCCTACCTTTTTGTCGACATTTCGTCTGTGTTTCGTAATAAACCTTGAATCCTAACTACTTATCCAACAAAAAAGGCCTTGACCTCTAAATAATTAGTACGAAGTATCAAAGAAAACAAAAAAGGCAGAGATTATTACAGTGTAAGCTCACTCATATTGCATTGCACCTATTTCCATTTCAAGGATAATTCAATAAATCTTAACTGATGATAATTGATAGTAGTAACAAAAACTTCAAATTGATTGCAGCATTCACTCACCCGATCCGGTTCAGAGCGAGCCGGTTTTGCCCCTGTACTAGCGCCCGAGCCCTTTTCCGCCGCCGCAGAATCCGTTCCAATCGGCCGGCTTAAATCGCTGCAGAACCACCCAAATTGCAGAAATTAAACTCAGAAATATATATAAAATTACTACTACAAAAATAATCGCACAAATAGTAATGGGTATGCATGCGTGTACCTGTAGAAGAGGCGGATTGAGTGGCCGCGGTAATGGAAAAGGGTGGAGAACCAGATATGACGAATTGCAATTACGAAAAGAAAAAAGAAAAGGGGCGACATTGGAAACCAAAAAAATAATTATTGTATTACTGAAAAATTGCAATTTTGGTCTAAAAGGTTTTTTAAATTACATTTTCAAATTAAAAATTATTTTTTAATCATTATTATTAATTGAAATATTAATAGAAATGCTACATAAATTTATACGGTAATTAAGAAAATTTAATTTATTTAATTATAAACAATGATTTAAATGTTTTTTTTTTCAAAATCCACCTAAAAGTAAAAACAATGCTTATGATGATGCATCTTAAGTATTTACAGTTTTTGAGAAAAAAACTAAAATTTTCATATTCTTTTTACTTTGCAGAAGACTAGAAGAGCACTTTCCGAGAGCATCGACACTGTCATTCCTTTGTTTGTTTGCAATGGTGCTAACAGAGGAGGTCATTTATAGATGAATAATCAAGATCGACATTTTTCTTATATTCGAGAAAAAACACAAGGCGCTCACGTGAGAAGAAGCAAAGATTCTATGGTACGCACACAGTCTTCCTTGCCCACCACGATTTCTAATCCGTACTCGTTGTAGGTACACCGTAGTAAACCCACCCTGTCCTGTACTGCAACATAAGGGCGTGTTTGGGTCTTCTCAAACATCGATTTTTTTTAAAATAAATTTATAAAACAGTAAATGTTGAAATTTAAATTTCTAAATCAAAATATACAGCTGAGGAGGAAGAGGGCTCAAAAAACACAAAATGCCAATTTACATATTAGCAATTCCCACAAAAGCCCGTCCGCCTTTTTTTATCGAGGCCCGGCCCGGCCCTACTAAATCTAACTACCGGTTACTATACGACACAGGGTCTTTATCATGTGCCGTTCCCACACAAGATTTCTACCCATTCACCCAGAAAACGTGGTCCGTTACAAAGCCATTCCCAGACGCACCAAAAACCAAAATAAAAATAAAAAATAAAATTAAAGGGCTACCGGTTTCTTTTCAAAACCACCGTATGTTCATGAGCGAACCGGTCTGAGCGGCCGACAAATCGGCCCCGCCCGCGACGTGAACCGGACGGGTGGGATGACTGCGTCGTTGACGCAGGGATGAAACGACGCCGCGCTCCCGCCGTTCGCCTCATCCGCGCACTCGCCGCAAAAGGCCTTCCTGGTTTGGCCTTTCGGAGTGAGCGCCCGCCAATCGGAAATCGCATCCACGCCCGGGTTCCGGATCGGATCGAAATCCCCCTTCCCCATTGCCATCTGATAATTCTCCCTCTGAATCCTCAGGCTGTGCAGCCGATCGTTCAAATCCGCCAGTTCCGGCTGCGCGATCTCGTCGTAGAACGGATCCTGCTGATTCCGACGTAGCAGCACCAGGTTCATCGGCATCGGCGGCGCCGGCGAAAATCCCCCCTCGGAAATATAATCGCCGAGCTCGGCGCCGTGGAACGCCCTCTCCCTGCGATTCCTCGTTTTCCGCGACCTCTTCAGCACGACGAGGAAGCAGCAGTCCCTCTGGCCACAGATTAGGCCGAAATTGACCTTCCCGGTGATCGGAATCCGGCGTCGGTCCTCAGAGAAGGGCGCCTTGGAGTTCCTCTTTCTGTCAACGAGGTAGATTGAGATTTGGTTAGGCGAGATCCCGATCTTGTGGCTGAGCATGTGCTGGAACGGCTTGTACTCGAGAGTCGGGTTGATTTTAATGTCCCCGATGTTCATCTCCCTCTCGCCGTCGAAGAACACCACCGGGAACGACGGCCCTCTACCGCCCTCCACCATGGCGTCAGCGGAAAGAAATTAAAAATTGAACAAAAAAAATAAAAAACACCAAGAAATGGGAGATGGAAGGGGCAAAAGAAAGAGTCTGGTCTGGTAGTATGGTGGAGCTATATATCAAGGGGGGGTTTAGTGTGGGGATATGAAGGGAATTAAGATAAGGCGGTGGGGGTAGTTTGGGAATAATGAGAAACGCAGAATACGTGGGAAGAGAAGGGTAGCTTCGAGAAACTACTTTATGGTTAAAGACTTGCACCCCAAGCAACTATAAGTAATTGGTATAGTGTCAGAGTAACAGCTCCACGCCTCCGCCGCGTTGCCCCTTATGGTATTCTTTTTGGGGGTTAAATTACGTAACTACCCCTTTGACGGTTTGTTGAGAGGACTATATATAATTAAATCACTATTTGACTGCAATTAATCACCTCTCATTTCGCTTTAATCCTCTTCATTTTTGGTACAAAGTCTGCAATAAATTTATCTTTATTTCTTTAAAAATTCATGAATCATATTTCTCTACTAGTATTGTTTTATACTTTAATCACAATTCTTTTTAATTTTAAAAATTATTTTTATTTCTTATTTTTCCCTTAATAATCAACAAACTAATATTTTATTAGATTTCATCTAAAAAAATAATTATTTTTAAGAAAAAAATACTATTTAATATATGTACTAAAGTTGAGGTGAATTTTTTAATATTTATAAAAAAACCATTAATTTATTGTAAAATTCATTAATTATTACTCTTTATTTTTTACAAATAACTTTATAATTAAATGTGAAAATATTTTTTAGAAATAGACTATATTTATTCCTTTTATAATAATAAGATTTTCTTATTTGTAAAATACAAAGAAAAATCTATTAGGAGAGAATGAAATATTTTTAAAAGTCAATATTTTTGTTTATAAATAAGGAAAAATAATTATTATTAAATGGAAAAAAATGTTTAAAATTTTAATTTAAGATATTATTGGGAAAGAGAAACTACTGATTTTACTTATTTATATTTTTCACTTTTTAAAAAAAATAAGGTTGAAAATATTTTTAACTATACTAAAAGGTAATTTTTGAATTATACAAAGACTATAATACTCTTATGTTAAAAAATTAACAATTATAACTAATAAATTAATTTATATTAACAATTATAAACTTCGCATCCACGCTTTGTAAGGGACCGGGAGTACTTTTTTTTTTTGCCAATTATTTTCTTGTTGTTAATTACTCCATATCTATATTCCTTTCACGACGTTGCTGCCCCTCTCCATGTTTTCAATCTTTTGACTAAAAGTCAACGTTCGTTTGGAATTGACCTTTAAATAAAGTGATCATTGACCATTACCGATTCTACTTCCACGCGGTTTTATAGTATACATTTTCTCCATTTTTTCTTTTTTCTTTTTCAGTTAATTTTCTTTTAGAATTTTCCTACTAAAATCATCACCACACGGTTAAGTAATTGATGGTATCTTTTGGCTATACGGAGCATTATGTTTATACTAGTTTGATATGAAATGAAAACAAAATTAATTAAATGGCCGGATTCATGTTAATTCTAACTTCAAAAAGTACTACTATATGGAATAAACAGTCTTATAAAAACGTGCACCAAATAATATATTATGAAATCAAACTTGAAATAAAATTAGAGTAGCTCAAACCTAATTTAAGCTGTAATTTTAAATTAGAAATTGCTTTGAATAAAGAAAGCATATATTATATCTAATCATTGATCTTATTAGATTTTAATTTGTGTATATTTCTAGAAGGATTTTTTATTGACGGTATGACAAATCAATATTTCTCTATTAATAAGATACTCAACCATAATTCTAATGTGATATTTTTTTTTACAAGTCCTAATACAAAACTCCTATAAATTAATATAGTTTTTTTTTTATTATTATTATTATTTAGAGAAATTATTAAGTTATCAAGTATAAATTAATATTTTTTTACTGTTCATTACTCCATTTTTTTTCCCTAGGGACAATAAAAATCTCAAAATATTATGAAGCCCCATAGAATTCATACTTGCATCAAACTTCAGTACAGTATATTACAAGGTAGAATTCAAGTTATAGTTTTGCCACAATTATTCACACACAGATCAGCCATAACCATAAACACTAGTGATTATTCCCCGGCACACTCGGCTCAAGAATCTGAAGCACACCAGTGGCCAGCCTTCCGGTAAGATCCTCCACCTCCACCTTCGCCACGTCCCTCCTCATCCCAATATCCGCCGCATACCTACTCGCGCAATACACCCCAACTGCAGTCAACGCCATCCCATACACATTCGTCGTGACCAGTCGAAGCGGGGTCGACAGAACAGCCGCGAGGGGCCCACCTATGATTGACACGGCCTGCCCGCTCTGGCCCATCGTGTTCTGATCCACCACGAGCAGGCCCGTCTTGCAGTATATCGCAAAGTCCTCGCAGTTGTTCTTGAACACGTTGTAGAGCCCGAACCCGTTTTCGAGCAGGTGCTTGGCCCGATGGACCACGGCCTCGTCGGGCTCGGAGGGAGCTAATGTGCAGGTGCCGCCTCGTGCCTTTGCGATGAAGAGTGCGGGGCTGACGGAGTACTCGAAGCGATATAAGATGCCTCCGGCGAGGAAGCAGTCGAGGCATGAAGAGACTACTCCGTGGCTTTCCTCGGAGGGGATGCAGGTGGGGCAGGGGATGTGGGACCGGGCGGGCCCTGAGCTGACTAGGATGATGTCTAATGCGGTCCCGGTGCCTACTTCCTGGCCTCGCCTGGTGAAGTGTACGACTTTGTTGTCACCGATGTATATGCCTGTTGACGTTCGAAGGGAAAAAAAAATGATAAGACGAAACGAATGTTCTGGTCTGAAGAGTTGAAATGGAATGCAAGCTTCGAAATTGAACCGTAATGATGCATAATAACAAATTGACAAAAAAAAATATTCACATCGATTCTCTCTTCATGATGAAAGAAAGTAGAATTACCCTGCCAAATCAGATAACTTTCTAATAGGCAATCACATTTCTGATGTGAAGGAACATAACACGAATTTCACCACTTCAATCGAGATTACTAATTATAACATCTCCCATTTTATTTATAAGTATTCGTTTTCATCTTCTTAGAAATAAACATCGGTTCGTCAAAAGCCTTCCCCCTTTGTTTTTAGGGTAGACAACACGAACTCTACGAAACAAATTCGACGAATGATCCAATTTCTCTCCTATCGATATCATTCCAGATTGAACACGCTGATTCTCCTAGGGTTACCCCTAAACCCCGAATCACCTTCGCCATCCAACGGAAAACCCGGCAAGTATATATACATCAATCAACGATCAAACACATACGAATCACCCATCAGAAAACACCATCACCAATAACACAATTTACATGTCTAAATCACATCTAAAAAAACTAACCGTGATGTGCATACACGTAAGCAGTGCGCCATGAATAGACGTGATCCCCCGATTTGAGGCTGATCCGATTGAGTCTGTGAGTTTCCAATTACCAAAAAAAAAATAATCAGATCGCGATTCAAACGCACGGATCAGCGAAGAAGATGTGATGAAATAAAATTAAATTTACCTGTTGGAGAGCAACCCCATTGTTAGTCCTCGATTAATTGAGTTTTCTGATCGGGAAATGAATATTAGGTTGAAGATGGGGTTGCGACGGAGGTTCCCTAAATCGCACTGTATGTATGGGGTGTTGGATTTTGCAGTGGGTTGAGGCTTGTATCTTCCGATGAAGAGTTGAAATGACGGAATTACCCCTCTCTCAACCACCTAATTTCAATCTTAGCCGTTAAGGAATTACAAGTAAAACACGTGTCGACAGTCCAGCACTTGCTTCGCTTGCATATTTATTGTTTTTTTTCCTTTTTAAATTCCTAATTGAAAAAATTGCAATAAGAAAATTTAAGAATATTTTTACACTTCCATTTTATTTATTTACTTAAAATGATATTTTTAATTTATTTATAATGCCATAATATTTTTTTAAGACCATATTTATGACGTCATAATAATTATGAAATTATAAATAGCATTAATTAGCCATGTCCATGGTAAAGAATAGTAGTATTAATTAAAACAAACAGCCCAAATTGTGTGGGCCAGAGCTACTGGGCTTAGCAATATGTAGCCCACAAAGTCACGCTTTGTCGGTATGGTCTACAAATTATACAATTCTCGTCCGATATATCGACTCTGTCTATCCACAAGTTCTAAATTTAGAAAACTAAAGAAAAGTTTTAAAAAGTTATCTATCAGAGACTATCACCATTAGTTTGAGGTCTTTGGGGAGAGAAAACACAAAACAGTTTCTATTAAGGGTGACAATGATACAACATTTCATTCCAACCAATTCATGTACCTACCGTAACAACTATATTGGTATACCGTCTAATTGGTACACGATAAAATGGTACAATATATCATACCAAATTTTAAATCATAGTTGGTATGTGGCATATATTTTACTTTTACCATAATATAGGGTATATTCCAATTTATACAAAAAAATTTAATACATATATTTTTTTATTTTTTATTTATGTTATTTCCATCCATCAAATTAAATGATATTAAACAAAATAAATAAAATAATAAATTGATAAATATTTAAGATTAAATTTATTAATTATATTTTATAACATTTGATTAATTATTTTATGTTTAATCTTGATATAAATTATTAAATACTTAAATATATATAATAATAAAATTAAGATAATATTTTACTCTTTTCTATTAGTTTATATAAAAACTTATGATTTTTTATAAATAAGTAAAAATATAAAAAAAAAACTTTTGAAAATTTATCTTTATAATTTTAATAATTTATTTATAAAATAATTTACTATATTACGTATTTTTTAACAATAATGTTTTTGTTTTGTTTTTTTAATTCTTTTTTGAGAATATATTAATACTTGATAGTATTTTAAAAAAAAATCGTTTTGGATTTCAACACATATTTTGAACTTTTTATTTGATAATCGATTTAAAAGCAATAAATTTAGATTTTTATTTTTCGTTACTTAAAATTTGCTATTAAAATTTGTAAGTAAAAAATAAGTTGGTATAAACTTAATACCAACCGAGTACTTACCGTACCAATTAGTTAATATACCAACGTAATTGGTTGATAAAAACGAAAAAAATTTCATACCTATTATATATTAGTTAGTACACGGGTACTTCGAAAAAACAGAGTTGTTATACCTACCAATCCACCCCTAGTTTATATCACCATTAGTTTATGTCTTTTGGGAGAGAAAACAAGACAAAATTGTGAGGATTTAGCCCAAAACAAAGTGGAGTCAGCAAATTCTACAATAGTAACAGAGCCAAGTTCAAAATTTTGATGATTAATCACTGAACCATATTGTGATCAAGGGCGAATCTAAGGGTGGCTAGGCTGAGCTCTAGCCCGCCTTAATATATTTATGTCTACTATTTTTTTCAAATATTATTGATAGTTCAATCCCAGCAAAGCCCACTATTCAACAGCTTTTAGCTACTTAATTTTTGTTTGAACTTGTCCACTTTTAAATTTTAGCACACCTCCATTTTTTATCCAGATTTTAGCTTCTTAATTTTTTTTTTGAACTTTTAGGGTTTAGCTACTTCATTTTTTTTATCCTAGATTCGCCCCTGAGATTGTGATATCAAAATTATATTCAATAATATAATTATCAAAGGAAGTGTGATAATTGATTGGGTTGGAACATAGGTAGTATAACTATGTAACTGTTTTGTGAAATTATTTTTGATTTGTTGGAATTTATTTATGGAACCTACAAAATTTAAAATTTAATAGATGGAATCTTGACTTAAATAATAAAAAAAATGATAGAATTTTTATATATTAAAATATCTTAAATAACATTATTAATTAATTAAATTTTAATATTAATGATAAATTGAAAATTTTGATTGGTTAAAGATTATGAGGTCGTTTGAAAATATTTGTGAAAAAATACATGCACCATCTTAACAATTCAACAGTATTATTTGGATATAGAACAATTATTATGAGATGATAACATAATTAAATATAATGTAATTCATAATGTTAAATTGTTTAAATAATTATTTAAATAGTCAAAATTATAAAATGTAATCATATTCTAATTTTTTAATGTATTTAATCGTGAGTTTTTTTAATTTTGGAGTTATACGTTATCTCCACATGAGTCGAGAAACATCTGAAAAAGTCGTATACGAATACGGAATATCCACCGAAGTACCAAAATCTTAGCTGTAAAAATTCTCCACACCACACAGAGCCCCTTCGTCTATCACTCCTTTCATTCGTCGGAGCCATAAAAGTTGAACTGGAAAAATTAAATAGAGAATCAGGACCTAATGAATTTCAAGCCGCCGGAGGCATGGTCGGTCTCCCCGACGGGGGAGTCATCGGGCTCTACCGCGACGGCGGAAAAAGCTTTCTCCTTCATATCCAAGGGATGGCGCGAGGTCCGCTCCTCAGCAGACGCCGATCTCCAGCTGCTCAAAAACCGCGCCAACTCCTTCAAAAACCTAGCTGACAGAGAGCTCGAGAATTTTCTCAACTCTGCTTCCAAATCACCCTTCAGCGTCCCCACAATTACCGCTTCTGCCACTCTCAATCCGCCTCCCTACGCCGAAATCGATTTCGTGAAGCGGCTTCAGCCGAGACTGTCCGAGATCAGAAGGGTGTATTCGTCTCCGGATTTCAAGTTTTACCGGAAACCGCAGATCAAAATCGATTTGTCCGCGATAAGGAACGCGATTGTTTCCGAGGTGGGGGTGGAAGATGACGTGGAGGAGGAGAGGGAGAGATTCAGGAAATGGAGGGTGAAGTTTAAGGAGAGGGAGAGAGAGATGGGGCAGTTTGGAGAATTCTGGGAACCTATTAAAACGTTAAAGTCGAGGCTGAGGGAATTGGAGCACAAGAGTTCCAGTGAGATTTTGGAGGGGATTAAGAACAGCGAGTTTGTGGAAAAAGTGAAGTCAAGCCTGGTATGCTTTTTCTGATTCTTGTCAGTTGATTAGAGTGTTCTAGATGGTGAATATTCATGGATTTCGCTGGTCGTTGCACCGGGAATTTAGTGTAAACTTGAAGTGTTTAGTCGTCTTATGGTTGTTGTTTTGCTGCTTTTGTCAAGTAGTCGCTCTTATTGCTTGCAAGAACATGGTATTTAGTTGTAGATTATGATTGGAATTTACTTTTGAATTCGCTATGTTGATTTTTCCCGAATTGCTTTTTCGCAGAAAGCAATTTGCCAGGATCCAAATGAGAAGGTTAGCGTTGAGTTTTATATAAAAATGATATTCTGAGATGATTTTGGTCATTATGGCCTTTAATATACTTTTCCCCATACCTGATTCAGGATGTCCCACCCCTTGGTGTACCGGAATTGCTGGCATGTTTAGTGAGGCAGTCTAGTCCCTTGCTGGATCACTTCGGCATTGATAGAGGTATGTAGTTTCGACTTCCGATGAAATAATCTATAGTCTTTGCATATGTTTTCATTGAAGGTGGTGAGATTTTAACATTGAGTCTCTCCTTTGCTAAGCCAATGATTTTAATTTATTTCAGTTGTTGAAATCAAATATTGAAGAATGACCTACAATATCTGTTTTTGGCCCAGGCATATCGGACAAGATAGTGGAAAGCTTGTGCAGCAAGCGCAAAAACCAACTCCTTTCACGTTCTTTACCTGCAGGAGAGTCGTCCATGATTGAAAGTGGCAACATCAACGATGAGTTAGATTTAAGGATAGCCAGTGTTCTCCAAAGCACAGGGCATTGTCATGAAGGTGGTCTCTGGAGTGACTTTAGGAAACCCGAGGTATCAGACAAGAAGAGGCACGTGGCTATTGTCACCACTGCCAGCCTTCCTTGGATGACCGGAACAGCTGTCAATCCTTTGTTTAGGGCAGCATATTTGGCAAACTCTGCTAAGCAGAATGTCACGCTTTTGGTTCCGTGGCTTTGCAGATCTGATCAAGAGCTTGTATATCCCAACAATCTCACTTTTAATTCCCCGGAGGAGCAGGAAAGTTATATGCGTAGCTGGCTTGAAGAGAGGATTGGATTTAAAGCCGACTTCAAGATATCATTCTACCCTGGAAAGGTAGATATTTATGGTTAATTTTGATTTCATATTTATGATGTTTTTATGGTTTAGATAATTCTTTTGTGGAACATGTAACATGTTATTTGAAAACTGAATTTGGAATCATCCACTAATACTATCATATTTATAGTTACCATATTTTGGGGAGATGACGACCAGACTGAACTTTCGACATATTTAGTATATTTAGAGAACTATATCGAGAGGTCTAAAACCATATTAACATATGTAGCTACATTGGTCTTTCTTAGCTCGCTATTTTTACGCTTTTTATTTTTGTGTCAGTTCTCAAAAGCAAGGCGTAGTATTATACCAGCGGGAGATACTTCTCAGTTTATCTCATCAAAGGATGCTGACATTGCAATTTTAGAAGAACCAGAGCATTTGAACTGGTACCATCATGGTAAACGCTGGACTGATAAATTCAACCATGTGGTCGGCATTGTCCACACAAATTATTTAGAATACATCAAGAGGGAGAAGAATGGTGCTATTCAAGCTTTTCTTGTCAAACACATTAACAATTGGGTTGTGAGAGCATACTGTCACAAGGTACTGGTCCTTTCTCAATAAGATATGACTATAATTTTCTCATGATAAATAATAATTATGGTTTCAACAAATATGCAGTGGTCCTTTTCAATATATATATTGACTAGAGTTTCCTCCTGATAAATAATTATGTGGTTTTCAACCAATATACTTAGTCTTCGGCGATCACTTGTGTATTGTGTTCAATGGCATGGCTAACACGATTTATTTGTCGTTAATATTTTTTAACAACACTGGTTGGTTGGATTGGGCCTCGGCAGCCCTCCACCTCTGCCTGTGCATGTGATTTGAATATAACAGGAAGTTAATGCTCTCAGTTATGATTTGTTTGTTCTTCCCTATATAGGTCCTTAGGCTATCTGCTGCAACACAAGATTTACCTAAGTCTGTGATTTGTAATGTTCATGGTGTGAACCCCAAGTTTTTAAATATTGGAGAAAAGGTAGCTGCAGAAAAGGAAAGGGGAGAGCAGATTTTTTCAAAGGGAGCGTATTTTTTAGGCAAGATGGTATGGGCGAAAGGATACAAAGAGTTGATAGATTTGTTGGCAAAGCACAAAGAAGCACTCGAGGGCTTCAACATGGATGTTTATGGCAACGGGGAGGATGCTCATGAAGTGCAGAGCACAGCCAAGAGGCTAAATTTGAATCTCAACTTTATGAAAGGCAGAGATCATGCGGATGATTCCCTACAAGGGTAAGTTTCCATAATTTACTTTTAATACATAATACAGTGTAATGATCTTTTCTTGTGGAACATGATGTAGTTACTCAGTTCGAATTTGTGATGACATTTATTTCCCATTAAAAAATCAAACTCTACAATCAATTAATGAGTCATTTAATTTAAGTACTACTAATTGGGCCCTGATTAAGTGCTTTATATGTGTAGGCAAGGAAACTATGGTCGTATAAAGTCTAATACCTCATGAATCAAGGGCAAAGTTCTAATTTATTTTTTAGAAAAACTTAAATCCCCCTCGACTTCAATCCTTCGTATAAGGAGGTTTTCAACAAGTGAACCGTTCATCCGGATCATTGTGAACCGGGCTGTCAAGCCAACTTAATTTTTCATTTATCTTTATGAAGTTTTCAATTTCATAGATAAATCTTACAATTGTTTATTTTTTGATAAAACCTTTATGGTATATGTTTAGTTTATTAAAAATGTATATCGGGAAAATATAATAATCTTCCATTCTCGTTTGACAAAATATTTGTTTTGTCCACAGTTACAAAATCTTCATAAACCCGAGCGTCAGCGACGTACTCTGCACTGCCACAGCTGAGGCCCTCGCGATGGGTAAATTTGTTGTTTGTGCTGACCACCCTTCCAACGATTTCTTCAGGGCATTCCCCAACTGTCTAACATACAAGTCCCCCGAGGACTTTGTTTCCAAAGTCAAAGAAGCCATGGCCAACGAGCCCCAGCCCCTCACCCCCGAGCAGAGATACACGCTCTCGTGGGAAGCAGCCACCCAGAGGTTCATGGAATATTCTGAGCTCGACAAGATTTTGAATAATAACTCAAGCAATGGAAATCTGACTAGGACAAGAAATAATGGTTTGATGAAATCAGCCTCGTTACCCAACCTGAATGAAATGGTGGACGGAGGGTTGGCATTTGCGCACTACTGCCTGACTGGAAACGAGTTCCTTAGGTTGTGCACTGGGGCTACTCCTGGGACAAGGGACTATGATAAGCAGCATTCCGAAGATCTTCATCTCTTGCCTCCGCAGGTAGAGAATCCGATATATGGATGGTAGGTGGAATTTGTAGATCATTGTTTCTCATCATATAAAAATATACATATTTTTTTATAAAATATAGTTATGAAAAGGGGGGAATTGGTAGGAGATACTTTAGTTATGAATGTAAATATAGCTTCGTTTAGACCTTTTTGTCGGTTGTTCGATGATACTAGTCTGTGACAACCATTTCGGTTCTACGTGGAGTATTTGCGTTCATATATTTTGTTAACCTAAATGTTAGATGATGAAACATATATAGTGGTTTCTTGGTCGCAAATAGTATTTGAGTCCGGCTTTTGGAAACGGGCAATTTGGGCGAGTTCGTTCACAGACACTGATATCTTTTCGATGCATTTGAGGATTTCGGTAAGGGTCGAGGCGACGAGAAACAGTTGCATTATTTCCTGGAGGTCATAATGTTTGGGCAGGGACAAGTTTTCGAGCATACTTATATTGGCCCTGAGATCATCGGCAGCGGCTTTGGAGTTCTGAATGTTGGTTTCTACTGCTGGTGCTGAAGGGAATCTCATGTTCCTCATTGCTGATGATAATTCTCTCAGGGCTTTGCTCGATTCTTCGCTCATTGTGATGCATGGTCTTCGGAATTTCAGGTGGAATTCTGGGGATAGTGATACCTGCAGCTGCAGATCATGTTTGGAGTAGTCAGTTATGTATCTTCCAAGAGCTTCAATGTGAGATGCACATTCCCTGTTGAGAATCCCTATTTTCAAATACTGTTTCCACGGATAACCTAACCGAAACCCTCCGTGAGGAGGCTCCCACCATGCGAAATTTGCCTGCAAACCAGCAGACACAATCAGGACGCAGAATCTGAATCTGAGCAAATATCGCAACTTTTGAAACTGGTATATAATTCTTACCAAGGACTCCTCCCCTGCTTTGGAGCTTAACACACTTTTATAACCCATGAGAAGTGGCTTGTCATGTGACACATTGCTGTTGGCAAAACTTGATAACTCACTTCCAAAACCTGTACTTACATGTTATTTACTAGTAAGGCTATGTGAACTGAAACTAGCTGAACTGAACTAAATAATAGTAAGTTATTTCGATCAGGCACATACGTACCGTCTAAGAATAAGGCGAGTATATCTATGTTCTCAGCGATGATATTGTGCAAATCTTGACCCGCCCAAACGGGGCGAACGAATATGGATATCAAGATGCAGGTGGCCCCGCCTAGGAGTATGGCGGATAGCCTCTGATGGGCCAGCTCCAAAATCTGGGCAACGCGAGAACCAGACACGGCCACCAGAGTGAAAGTTAGTATGAATATCAACACCCCGTAGTCGTATTTTCTCCTCACCCTCGGGAAAAAACGCGTAAAAGTCGCTGCACTTGCTGCAAGAACAATTGTTTCATTTTTTTTTTTTTCAAATGTTTGTATATACTGTATATGAGTGCAATAAAGTCTACCTAAAATGAACACCAGAGTCCCAACAATGGCATGCCCTCCATGATCTCCACCGAGGGTCGATAGGTATTCGGCTCCGAGTCCTAAAGCAGCAGCTGCCAGCGTCGCGCATCCTCTGTTTATGCTTTTCGATAAAGTCCCGCCTAATTTAAAAAATACAATTGGAGTTTCGACGTATTTAAGCTCAAATTATCGAGAGTTAAAAGATGGGGGTTTTGGATGGTTTACCTGCTGTAAATTCGAAAACTACGATGACGGTTAGGATGGCCCACATCCCGGATTCTCCAAAACCATCGTAAAGAGGTGTGAAATAGTAGAGCAAAGACACGAGTGTGAGAGTCAATCCAACCTTCACCGAATGCACGATTCTTCTCGGGTCATCCTTTCCGGTTTTCTTAATCGTGCTCGCCATCTCCACCACCTTCGCCTTAGCCCGGTCCCAATTGCGCGCAACGAAGCTGCTCGATTCTTGCTCTTCATCACTGGCTAGTGAGTTCATTGATTCGTTTGAAGAGAAATGTATGCTTTTGTTTGTGTTGATGCTAATTATATACACACATTTTTGTGATTAATAGAATAATGGAGTAGTAGGAATTGTGTATATTTGCACGGACACAATTAATAATAAAATGGTGTAACGTTTTTATAACTTTTCAATTGCTACTATAGTACTAGTGTGTGTTAGTGTTGCCAAATTATTTATGGATCGGACTGTTTGCCTTAGTAAGAAAATGGAAACTCGTGCATTAAAAAGATGTGTACTAAACCTTTCAAGTTTGTTCAAACAAATTAATTAAGTTGAAGTGTGACTCAAATTAGAAGTAGGAACAAGAAAAAGAATGACACGTTGCAGTTCAGGGTGAAGTAGCTGTCGCTAGCCGTTCGACGAAATCGGATCAAGCTTTCAGAAAGCTCAGAAAGCTTAATAAATATTTCTTCCATTTCACGTTTCACATTTCACATTAGTTATTGTCACACTTTGTAAATAATAAAGAAAGTGCAACAACAGTTGAAATTGTTAATTTTGACTCCACCGTTGAAATTGTTTACTCCATGTTAACCATATTTTCTATTAGGTACGTACAATCTACGCTTCGTACTTCCAAGGAATGGTTGCTCTGAACAGGCTTTGCCCGAATATGGGCCTATTACAAAATTGGGCTTTATTTTGTTCCGTTATGGCCCAGCAGAGGGGCTCTGAAAGGTTTGGGCCAGTCATCTTCTATCATTCATTTTTACGGAGATATGATTTGTTTTTTTCAAACATTACTTATTAATAAGAACGTTCGTCATATTTAAAATAAATAAAATAATTCAACATGAAGGATTCGAATTTCTTTTCTCGTTAAATAAAAAAAACTCAAGACCTACCTGGCTACCTGTAGCTAAACAACCAAACATGACAATTTAATACTGTATTTATTTATTGTGTATTAATTAGATAGCATCACTCTTATCAAAATAGAAGTCATCATAACCTCATACAAATTTATTGAGAAAATTAAAAACTTTATGTTTTACTTTTTATTAATTGATTTGAAACTATAAATTAACATTAAAATAATAACTATTTGAATAGTGATTTGAGAAAAATCATTATAAATTAGCATTGAAAAATGTAAAATACATTTAAATTGAAAATAATACGAAAGGTTAAAATAACTTGTATTGTGAATTAAATGGAGTATTAGTATAAAACTTACTATTGAAGTTGTCATCATCACAGTGCATGGAGAGGTTTTAGGTTGCAGTGATGAAGTTGAAGAAAGGAGTAGTGTGATTTTGTTAGTTGTATAAGAGTTGTTATTCCCTTTATTGTTTAACACTTTTGTTAAATAGGAGTAGCACTTTTATTCACTAGCACTTTTATAGAGTTGCTTGTAGCTCTATAAATAGCACTTTCTGTACTTTTTTATTTTAAGTTGTGTGAAATAAAGATTTAATTTCCCGCTTCAGTTTTATCTTCTTCCCCAAATTTCTTCTGTGAAATTTGATATGGTATCAGAGCTATTTTTCTTCTGAAATTCGTTTATCTCATTTCGTTTTTCCTTTTGTCTTATCATCATGGTGAGAGGTACAGCGAACAGAGAGGTCGCGCAATTCACTGATGAACAGATGAACCCCTTTTACATTCATCCGAGTGATAATCCCGGAATTTCTCTGGTTCCTCAGTTGCTGAATGGAACCAACTACAATATGTGGAGTAGATCGATGGTGACGGCGCTGATGGCTAAAAGCAAGCTCGGATTCATTGATGGCTCGATTGCACGGCCAGATCCAAATGACCCGATGTTCGCGGCTTGGATACGAAGCAACAGCATGGTGGTTTCATGGCTGAGAAGCGCCGCTACGCCACATATCAGCTCCACTCTCATGTATTTCGACGATGCCGCTGCGATATGGTCTGACCTTCGTGAACGTTTTTCACAAGGTAATGTTGCTAGGTTTTATCAACTCCGACAACAATTCATGACTCTGAACCAAGGTGCTTTAGATGTCAATGCTTATTATACTAATTTGCGTGTTGTATGGGATGAGTTCAAACATCTTCAACCCGTGAGTTGGTGTAGTTGTGCAGAAAGTGGTAGAAAATGGCATGAATATCAAATGCAGGAATGTGCTATTCAATTTTTGTTGGGACTGAATGCTAGCTATGCACAGCTTAGGTCTAACATCATGAGTATGGTGCCATTTCCTACTCTGCCTAGAATTTTCAGTATGGTGATTCAAGAGGAGAGACAGAGAAATATAGGAGGTGTTCAACAAAATTTCACTCAAAATATGAGTGAGTTGCCAGGAAACATGGTTAATGCCTCTATGGGAGATGGGAGAGGTAGAGAGAAATATCATTGCACTCACTGTGGTAAGACTGGCCATACTATTGATAGATGTTTTGCTCTTCATGGATTGCCACCTGGTTATGGTAAAGGAAAAGGCAAAGAAGATGTTAAAACTGGCCAAACTAACTCAGTTCAAGGTGCAGTGGTTCCTACTGATTCATCTGCTCAACCCACTGCTGCTACTGGCAACCAGTCTACCAATGGAAATCTTTCTGGTTTGTCTCTCTCAAATGATCAGTGCTTACAGATAATACAGATGCTGCAGAATCAGTTGCCTTCTTTTGGTTCTACATCTGATATGTCTGCATCAAATGTGTCATCCTCTACAGCCACATCTTCAGCAAACTTCAGTGGTACTATTTCTCTTTCTCTTGTCCCTTTTGCTGGTTCAGTAGTGAATTCTAGCTCACAATGGTTGATTGACACTGGAGCTACTCATCATGTGTGTTGCAATGAATCAGTGTTTCTTGAGTCTCATCCAGTGGATCACACTAAAGTCAATTTGCCAAATGGCACTTCTGTGAATGTGATGAAAATTGGATCTGTGCAGTTGAATGAACACATCATTTTGAAATCTGTTTTATTTGTTCCTTCCTTCAGCTACAACCTTCTTTCTATAAGTGCCTTAACCCTGAGTTCTCACTGTTGTGTGTCCTTTACACATGACACTTGTCTTATTCAGGAAACTTCAAAGGGGATGCAGATTGGGATGGGTAGAAGGATTGGAAATCTTTATGTTTTGACTACCTCAGGTTCTATCCCTCCTTCTGTTATTTTAGCTTCCTCGGTTATAACTTCTGATATTTGGCATTCTAGATTGGGACATTTGTCAAAGGGAAAACTCAGCTTATTAAGTGATGTTTTGAGTACCTCTTGTAATAAGGATATTTTATGTGAAATATGTCCTTTGGCTAAGCAAAAGAAACTGAAGTTTCCTATCTCCCATTCTCATTCTAAACATCCTTTTGACATCATACATTGTGATATATGGGGTCCCTTTCACACTGTTACAACTGATGGTTTTGCTTATTTTCTTACTATTGTGGATGATCACAGTAGATTTGTTTGGACTTTCCTTATGAAACACAAATCAGATGTTGCCTCAGTTCTTACTCAGTTTTTTCAAACTGTTCACACTCAATTTGGCAAGAATATTAAGTGCTTAAGAAGTGACAATGGTCCTGAGTTCAATTTGATTTCCCTATTCTCTAAAACTGGTACTCTCCATCAAAAATCATGTGTTGGAGTTCCTCAACAGAATTCCAGAGTTGAAAGAAAGCATCAACACTTGTTAAATGTTGCTAGAAGTCTTCTTTTTCAATCTCATTTACCTATTGAGTATTGGGGTGACTCTATTCTCACTGCTTCTTACCTAATCAACAGAATTCCTTCCTCTGTTTTGCCTGGCTCTCTTACACCTTTTTCTGCCCTTTTCCATAAACCAGCTTCCTATACACATTTGAGAGTTTTTGGTTGTCTATGCTTTGCCTCTACCCTTGACAGGAATAGAGATAAGTTTTCACCCAGAGCTATCAAATGTATATTTCTTGGTTACCCTCCTGGATACAAAGGGTATAAACTTCTTGACATTTCTACAAATAACACATTCATTTCCAGAGATGTTATCTTTCATGAAACCATATTTCCTTTTTCACATCTACCATCCCAAGAATGTTTTCCAGATTTGTTTTGTTCTGACCCTATCATCACCACATCAGATAACTCAAACACATCCATAACCACCCATTTACCCTCTCTCCCACCATCCACATCCACTGAACACACTTCAACCTCTGAGCCCTCCACTGTCCCAAACACTACTGCTCCTTCTTCTTCTCACAAAAGGCTTATCAGAAAACCCTCTCATTTAAATGATTATATTTGCAATAATCTTGACACTTCATGCGCACATCCTTTATCCTCTTATATTACCCACAGTAAACTTACTCCAACTTACTCTCATTTCATCTCCTCCATCACCTCTGTACCTGAACCACACACATATTCCCAAGCTGTTGTTTATCCTGAATGGTGTAAGGCCATGGCTACTGAACTTGCAGCTCTACAACAAGCTGGCACTTGGGAAATTACCACCTTACCCCCTGGAAAAATCCCCATTGGTTGTAAATGGGTATACAGGGTGAAATTTCTTGCAGATGGGACTGTGGACAAGTACAAAGCCAGGCTAGTGGCTAAAGGTTATACTCAGAAAGCAGGCTTGGACTACTTAGATACCTTTTCACCAGTAGCTAAATTGGCATCAGTTAAAATGATTCTTGCTATCTCAGCAGCAAAAGGATGGTTTCTTGAGCATCTGGATATCAACAATGCCTTTTTGTATGGATCATTGAATGAGGATATATTCATGACTTTGCCTCCTGGATTACTCAATGAGGGGGTGCCCTATCCCCATGGTTCTGTATGTAAGCTTCTTAGGTCTTTATATGGGCTTAAGCAGGCATCAAGGCAGTGGTATATAACATTTTCCTCTGCTCTCTCCATTTTTGGTTTGAAGCAATCAGTTTTTGATCACTCCTTCTTTTACAAGCATACAGCAACTTCATTTCTGGGATTGGTTGTCTATGTTGATGATATCTTGGTTGCTGGGAATGATGCTCAACTCATCCATGACTTCAAATCTTTCCTTGGCACTAAGTTCAAGTATAAGGATCTTGGTGTGTCCAAATACTTTCTTGGTCTGGAAATAGCTAGAAATGCAACTGGAATTTTTGTGTGCCAAAGAAAATATGCTTTGGATCTCATTCATGATACTGGTTTTCTTGGTAGCAAGCCTGCAAATTCACCTATGGATTCCACTCACCTTCTCAGTGATTCAGATGGCATTCCACTTGATGACATAACCAAATACAGGAGATTGATTGGAAGATTGTTATATCTTTGTATCACTAGAGTGGATATCACATATGCTGTCCACACACTTAGTCAATTTCTTGCTCATCCTACAACCATTCATATGCAGGCAGCTGAGAGGATCATTAAATATCTAAAAGAGACACCTGGACATGGTTTACGATGTGAATATATAAAAAATATAAATTGTAAAAGAACATAAAAGATTCAATGTATGCTTGATTTTGTACAAAATATATGCATGCGATTTAAAACTTCACCGAGACAATAATTATATATACTGTACATCAAAACTTCTATAAATTAATACTTTTGGGGCTGTAAAATTTTATCAATTTAAAGAGGTATTAATATATTGATAAATTAATATTTTATTAATTAAAAGGAAGAATTTTCAAATACAATAAATTTCAATATATTTATTTAAAATAATTGAATTAAGATTCATGTATTTACTTTATTGCACCTAATTAATATATTCATGTAAATTATTATAGATTTAATGTATAATGTTAACTATTATATTTATAAAAATAAACTAATTTATAATACAAAATTATGTTTTCTCATCATCTAAAATCATCAATGATCAAATACATAAAATATTAGGTGAATATAAAAAGAACCACACTAAAAATATTATAAAAATCAGTTAATGAAAAATATTTTTTGAATGTTAGTCAAGGTACCTTATCAAACAATATAAATAGATCACGAAAAGTACTCAACTTTGAGAATATTGATTAGAACTAATATTTATAATTGTAATATTTATAAATTATTAATTTAAAATTTTGATGGGACCTAATACTTAGGCCATCTCCAACCGAGAAACCAAAACTTAAACCCAAAATAAGTTTAAGTTTAAGTTTAAGTTTACAGTAATTTTACACCAACCGAAAAACCAATATTCAAACTTAAAAGAATATTCTTTAAATATTCTTTTTATACAATTATTTATACTATTTTTATAAATAACCAAAATCTTTATAAATTTACTATTTAACCACATAACTTTTGAAATAAAAAAATTTAATAAATATTATTTTCAATTTACCTGCTTATCGATCAATTTTGTTGTTGTGATTCATAGTTTATTTATTTTTGTAATTCGTAGAATTTTATTTTAAGTATTTTATTTTTATTTTTATTTTATTTTATTTTTATTATCAATTAAATATTTAATATTTAATATTTAATTATATTTAATATTGTGATATTTATTTTTTTATAAAATAATTTGTTTTAATTATTAATGATATGATTATTTAAAAACATTACGTTACAAAAAATATTAAATAAGAAACAAATAAGTTTAATGAGTCATTTTTATTAATTTATAAAAAAAGGATTATTTTATAAATAATAAATAGTTTTTGGTTTGTGTTTACAGTAGACGTAAATTTAAGTATTTTTTTGGTGGGTCCCACCATAAAACCTATAATAGGTTTATGTTTTGGTATCAGTTGGAGCATCTATCCTACTCCAAAATAAGTTTTTGGTATCTCTTATAAAGAGTTTTTTCAAAAAAATATTATTATGTTATCTTATCGAATTCATTTATTTTTTACAAAGGCCCAAGTCGCCAGTCGGTAACGAATTTTTTTATTATTTTAGAGAAATTATTAATTTATGGAGTATTAATTTATAGAAATTTTATTGTATTGGGATTACATTAAAATTGTTTATCCATACAAAGATCAAATTAAATAATTAGAATGATGTATTGGAATAAGTTTAAAATATGATATTATTATAAATGTTATTATTCGTTACTTTTTGTCATTTTTTCATGAGACATTAAACAACATCTTTGAAGGTCACCCATACCATCCTTTTCTTTGACTCAATTCATTGATGCACTCTCTACTCATAATATATATACATGTCAATGGCAGTATTAATTAATTTCAAGAAAAATATGAAATTGTTTCCTATTTTATACAAAATTGAAATATTATACTCGTGATCGTGTTACCATGTAATTTTCGGTATTCTTTTTGTGATATCAATTAATATTTGATTTAATTCGATCCATCTAAAGAATTAATTCAATTAATAGTTGATTTATTATTGTTCGTGTATAAAAGTATAATAATTGATCAAAACTACTACTACTATCTACCTAACAAAGCAAGTACTTTTGGCATTGTTTGAATTAAAAAGACACGACGAGTCTACACTATATCAAAAGGGAAAAAAAAAATGGTTTTCAAAGATTTGAATATCTAAACCAAACAAACTGGCTGCCACCCCACTTTTAATATGTTAATTAATTAATATTAATGTCCTTGTTTTGTTTTATTCTCTCACATATTTATTTATGTTGCCTTTGTTCTTGCATGAAAATCGAGTGTACCACGACATCTATGTACAAATTGTTTTTTTGTTATATAATTAAGCTTTACATTAGTATAGTTTTGGGATGAGAAAAGTACTTTATGTCATGAACGTTGAGATTTGAGATACGAAGATCGTGTTTGTGAATTGAAATACTTCGACTACCAATTTCGTGAGGTGACTCGACTAATTCGATTGATGCCATTATGTTACGATTCATTCTAAATAGTGATTTTTTTTTTAATTAAATACAAAAATATATACCTATATAAAAATGCAAACTCAAATTGCATCCAATGATTTATAATCCAAATATTAAATTATTGTATAAAGATTTACAATTGAATATTTGAGTTTTATGTGTTAAATTTTTTAGCTAGAATTATTATAATTATTAAATATTGTGGCAAATTAATTTTACTTCTTGACAAATTTAATTTCATGTCATATTTTAATAATATATAAATCCTGAAACAACCTAAAAACCAATCAGCCAATAGGAACAGCCAATTTTGCCACGTAGGTGAAATTGAAAACTAATTGTCCAATAGAAATGCTTAATTTTTTTTCAATTTCATTTGCGTTCACACCCATCTGAAATCATTTCTCTTTTCTATTTCAAAATTAAAATTAAAAACCATAATTGAAACATAAATTTAATCGAATCATAAATGTCCGATCAACCATTTTTCATTATTTTCTTCCATTTTCTATGATCACCTCCTCAAATTCTGGCTCCTTCAATCTTTCAATCTTCATCTCTGTGTGGAAAACGAAATAGGGTTTTGCTCAAGGTATAAAATTTTGCCTTCGATGATTAAATCCTGTCTTTTACAACTTTTTTTTTTTTTTGCAGATTTAGATATAATCGATGCTACGTCGATGAATCTCTGAATCTTCCTTTCATCATAGATTGAGAAATCAATCGTCCTTCCATCCCAAATCCAAGGTATGTAAGATTCTTTGATTTTCGTTCTCTGTTCGATTGTATTGTTTTCGTTTTTCGTTTTTTCAATTCTGTCTCGATGCTCTATGTACTGTATTTTCAGTTGTCATCGGTCATCTTCTCCGAATCGGTCATCTTCTCCGAGTTGAATGTATTCCCAATTTCCCATCTCTCTTCTCATTCTCACTCCTCCTGAAATTTCCTTTTTAAAGATCCAATTTATTTTGCAGATTGAGATTTACAAGCGTTGATGGGCCGTCGATTTCAGGGACAACTCGACGTCGCACTCATCGCGTGATATCCTTGATCCGCCGGGCTTCACTCGCGCTTCTCAAGAACAGGTATTTTGTACGGGGGATTTTTATTCGCAATGGTAGCACTCTTTATTTTGGCCCGATCACAAGAAACCCTCCTTCGTTCTCATTTTTTAATTTTATTTTCCTGATTATTTTGGTCATCAGGTTCGTATTTTATTTTCTGTGTATTTTTTCTTTCGGATTGCAGTTTCTTTGTTCATTTCCAGCGGAGCTCGGAGAGTTTGAGAGAAGGCAAAAATGTTGAAGCAAGGTACGATCCCATTCAGGCAAAACTTAATAATTCCATAATTTTCGATTCCGATTTCAATTCAATAGTTTGTCCTTTGTTTTCTGTTTATGCTTTTGGGTATGATGAGATTTTTGTTCCCGTTTTATTTCTTCCCGTGTTATTGGAAATGAGTTCAGATAGTGTCCGTTGGACTATTTGATCCTTTCATTCCAAATTCCAGGTATGTGCCAAGTTCAATTTTTGTCGTATTCTTGGATTTTTGTTATCTCAGCGATTGTATATTTTTCCTTATCGATTTTTCAAGTTTCTGTCTTGATGCTTGATTCTCTATTTTTTTTCTATTAACTTAAGATCAGTAATCTCCTATTGTAATTTCAAGTTCATATTATGGTAATCATCCCGTTCAATTTATTTGGCAGACGTCAATCATTGTATCAGCAAACTGAAATCAGGAACTGGTAGCCTGTTTGTATAAGTTTTCACGCATTAATATTGTTCTCTCTAATCCTGTTCTGTGTTGTTATTTTTTTTTTTTTTTCAATTTGTACATTTGAATCTAACCCTCTTATGCACCATTTGCAGATGCACCATTTATCGTTCTTTATTTTCAGTTCATAATTTTGTGTTATTCATATGTTCAGGAATTGGTAGCCTGTTTGTATAAGATTTCACGCATTAATATTGTTCTCTCTAATCCTGTTCTGTGTTGTTATTTTTTTTTTTCAATTTGTACATTTGAATCTAACCTTCTTATGCACCATTTGCAGATGCACCATTTTCAGATATAGCAAGAAGACTTGGAGAGTTTGTAATCTTTTTTGCCTTAAATGCAAAAGGAACGGTGATTCTAAAATCCCTTCTACTTTAGAGTTATTTAATGTTGATCATGATTTCAATTATTCTTGACGGCTCTTCCAAATCATTCAAGCCAAATGCTGAAAAGTTTTGATTTCATCTAGAACTTCTAATCTTGATCGTCTGTACGTTATTTTTGCCCTTTCTCATAACAGTTATGCAATTTTGGGTTATTTATGTAGCAGATTTATCGTTATTTATGTTCAGTTCATAATTTTGTGTTATTCATTTAACAGGTTACATATCCGTTTGTAGGAGGTGTTATTCCTGTGTCCTCTGTTCAAGCTTCCGTTCCTTCTGAGGTTCAACATTTTATTCGGAAGGATTCATGTTCAATTGCTGGCCAATTGCTGCAACTTTCAATGATTAAGTCTTTGAAGATGATGGCCAATTGCTGCAACTTCATAAAGGCATTATGAGCATTAATCCTTTCCCAATTGAGGAGTTCAATTTTCAATGTTGCAGCTCAAGTAAAACTGAAGGAATGTTTATCTTCTGGCCATTAATCCTTTCCCTGTTCTGTACATCAAAATATACTGTGTACAAGCTAAAGTATATACCATTGTATGATTTATCAAAGAACATAGATATTCATCTATTTTAAATGTTTTTCCCGCCCATTTTTATGATGTTCTTAAACATTTGTGAATGATGTATCCTAAAACTTACCAGAATGTGATTTTGTTTGTATCCTTATCAGCAATTCTATTATAGATTTGTACTTAGTATTAGTGTGATTTTCTTTCTTCCCTTCCTACTCATTTTCAATAGTTTAATTTTGTTTTTTATAATGTGATTTTAAATTTTCAAATTTGAGTATTTTATAATATATACAACACTTTAATTAATTACTCTCTTAATATATAAAAATTTGGGATTAAAAATATATTAACCGTTTTTTTTTCTTTATTATTAATTATTATTAATTCAACCCTAAATAAACTCTTAAGTTTCCATTCTCCTTAATTTTCTTTCTTCAGCAGTTTTTTCCAACAATTCTTCAGACCTAAAAAGCGCCTAATCATTGAAAATGTTCACGGCAGTTTCTCTGCTTTCTCCAAATTCTGAAGATCCCCTTCTTTGCGTAAGGCTTCGCAGGGCTTGGACTACATTGGGGCCTGATTTGCTAATCCAATCTGTGGAACTCTTATTGGTCGATAAAGATGTGAGTTTTTTTCTTGATTCTGTTATCAATTCCAACAATTTTGAATTTTAAGTTGTCCTGATCTGTGAATATTATACCTGTTTATGTTTATTTTCTAGGGTGACACCATTCAAGCTTCTGTCTCTAAAATGTTGTACCCAAAATTTGAAGGTTTGTTCTTGGAAGGGAATATCTACCACCTCAGAGCTTTTAATGTTGTGGAAAAATCCAAATCCAACGAGATGACTGCAACTCCTTATATGTTAATATTTGTTGATGAAACTTTAATTTCCATTACTGATGATTCATCTTTCAATGAGTCATTTTTCCTTTTCAAGACTTTTCCTGATATCATTGGCTACTTTACTTTTTGTGGAGGTCCTTTATTTGGTATGTAATTTATCTATATACTATGTTATATTTTGTCCCTTTACTATAACTAATGAATTTATTTATTTTATTTTTTTCCTCTGATTTTGTATTAATACAATGCAGACGTGATTGGAAGCGTTGTGGACTTTGATGATCGTCTTGACAGTGACGGTTGCATGAAATTCATGCTTCAAGACCTCGAGTAATAATATTCCTCTCCTGCTTTTTTTTTCAATTTACTATCTGCTATTTTTGTTGTTTTTTTTAGTTCTGATGAATATTATTAATTCAATGTCAACCTACTTATTCTTTAAATAAACAGGAATAATAGATTGGTGTGCCGGCTGTCCAATCCTTATGTAAAGAAACTCGGGGAATATCCACAGCTATGTAAAAGCGGAAGATGCAAATTTTTTGTCGTCATTCTTCAGTTGTGTAACAAAGATCTTTTCAAAGGTACTTCATTTGCGGTTTTTTCTTTAAGAAGAACCTTTATTCATTGTTTCATGTTGGATTTGTAATTTTTGAATTTTTTTCATTTCCTATTTTGTCATGTTGTGCTCTGATTTAGATGAAGTGTGTGTCTCTGCTCAAGCTCCTATTACGGATGTTATCTGTAACCCGTTTTTGGACGAAATTAAGTCTTATTATGCAAGGTGAAGGGGCTTAACTTATTTACTTTTATATTGCTGATCCCATATTTCTATTGGGAGGTTTAATTTTATTTTAAACATTATTTATGTTTGTTTTTCCTCTGTCTTCTTAATTATAATCACCCCAACGGTTTTCATCCAACAGGTTTAACCTTAAAGGAGTCAGGCTTTGTTTTGATGGTGCTAAATTTCTTTCTCCGCTTCTTAAATCTGGCAGAAAGGAGTTGGGTGGTCCAGGAAGAGATGTTTACTCGATTAATCATCTGTCTTATTTTGAAGAGGTTATGTTATTTTACTTTATACCAATAAATTTCTACGTCTAATAATTATCTTTATTCTGAAATCAAGTACTTCTCTGTAGGTGTTGAATTTATGGACAATCGGTACTGTAACTAATATACGCTCTGATTTGGGTTGGTACTCGGTACATTGTTCCCGTTGTTCCAGTGAATTTTGTGGTGTCTATTTCGATGTCTTTTGTCGAAAGTGTGGCCAAAATCTTACCTATGCAGCCAATTTCAGAGTATTTTTAGACGTTGTCGATGAGAAAGGGGCAAAAGGTTGTTTCATCATTGAAAATGAAGTGGCTTCATTTTTAATAGAAAGTAAGGTGTCGTCTTTGATCAGAATGTACAGTCATGTAAGTTTCCTTTATGATCTTCTTTGTTATTAAACCAGATAATATAAATTAAGTGATTCCCCATAATCTATCAATCTTATTCTGATGTTTCAGATTTCTCCTATCCGTGATATTACGAAATCAGCTGGCCATCTTATTGGCAGGGAATTGCTTTTTAAAGTATCTCTTTCTGAGCAGCGAAACGTGCCAAGTGGAGTGGCTGTGTATGATGTTCTTAATTGTTGTGTCTG
Source organism: Euphrasia confusa (assembly GCA_954870475.1). Classification (NCBI taxonomy): domain Eukaryota; kingdom Viridiplantae; phylum Streptophyta; class Magnoliopsida; order Lamiales; family Orobanchaceae; genus Euphrasia; species Euphrasia confusa. The sequence continues at coordinate 3,502,378 of OX940955.1, read as the reverse complement.
CCCTTTCTTACTTCAACATTACAAAGAAAAAATGAGCAACAACTTGGAGCCCATGGGAGCTTTCGATGGAACCCCTTCTGATTCTGATCCGGATTATCTTGAATCGGATTATCTTGATTCCTCTGATGAAGTGTCTGATTAAAATGATTAGTCCGATGGGAGTTTTTGAAATTCTTGCACAAAGTTTCGCCCGGAGTTTTTTGAAGTTTGCTTATTCAATCTGATGTTGAATTTTAATCTTATGTCCTATTGAACTTCAGATCAGACAATTAGCCGTTTTTTTCCGTTTATGACTTATTTTTATTTTGTTTGAATGTTTCTAATATTATTTTGGATTATTGTATTATTCTGGGATAAGTTGTCCAGTTTATTTATTTAATAATTTCTTATGTATTTAACTATATATTTTATCTTTTTTACTTCCATAATAAAATTGTTAAATTCAATATATTAATATCTGTACAATATACTCCAGTATAATAAATCATAGAAATAATATCATTGTCTCCAGCGGATCAAAAATCCAATTTCAGTAAATCTTGCATAGCATTCTGTTATATGACCTTCCATATTCTTGAATCTTTAGTTTGGTATTCATCTCTTCATATTCTTAGAATATAATTATTTCTTAAAATAATTCTTTTTATATTACTTTTATAATTTTAATATTGGTAAGATATACACTCTTCATATTCTTAGAATATAATTATTTCTTAAAATAATTCTTTCTATATTACTTTTATAATTTTAATATTGGAAAGATATACACTGATTATTGATATTTATTTTTTTAATATTTATTATACCATCTTATAATCTCTTTATATCTACTAACATCATTTTAAGACTCTTCAGTTTTCATTCAATCTTTTTCTTCCCGGATTCCAACTCCTGCTTCATATCATGGCTAAATATTATTACACCGATCTTGCTACAATGAACCCGGCTACAGACGACCCTATCTTATGTGTTATGATATGCCGTAGATGGGAGACCTTCGGCCCCGACAACCTTCCTGATTCTTTGCATGTGGTAATGAAGGATGTGGTGGTATGTGTTCTAAATCTCTTTTGAGTTTACAGATTATATTTACATTACATTATATTATGTTGGATGATTGTTCGGATGTACTTTCGATGGAACCCCTTCTGATTCTGATCCGGATTATCTTGAATCGGATTACAATTTTTTCCATTGAAGAGAATTATCATTATCTTCTAACTATTTGCTGTTAAATAAATTTCCCCATGATTAGGGTACAATAATTCAAGCAACCATTCCAAAAGCATATATCAGCAAGTTCGGAAAACATTTAACTGAAGGCATTATATTGAACCTGAGAAAATTTGAAGTTGTCCAGAAGACTTCATCCACCTTGGTTCAAAATCATGGATTCATGATTGAGTTTCAGGAGAATACATTTGCTAGGGTGAGTAATTATCATTTCTGGCCTATATCAAGTTTCAGTTTTGCAAGTTTCTCTGAAGTGAAACGTCGTTCAACATTCCCTGATGGCTGCCTTTTTGGTATGTCCCCTTTTAGTACCTTTTCTTAAACCTGTTTAATTTTTGTTTTGCCCTTATTTATTTGATTTTTAACTCTCTCTGTGTTTTTATTTTTCATGTATCTTGATATAATTATTGAAGATATAATTGGTCGTGTTGTTGACGTTAGTGTCCGTGTAGACCTCAATCCTGTTATCCATTTAATGCTTGAAGATATAAGGTTATTTTTTTAAACTCTTTTTTTAAAATTTGTTTGTGTTTCTTCTATTTATGATTTTCAACTTTACAGTTCAAGTTGTTATTTAAAACCTATATTTTAACAGTAACAATCGTATTCGGTGCCTAATCTTTGGGCCTCATCGTTCCAAGCTTGCCAATTTTATTAATATGTTGAGGAATAATATATCCATCCCCGTGGTGGTTATCTTGCAGTTTGTCAGAAAATTCATCTGCCAAGGTACGAAGCTTTGAGTTAAAATCTTTTTCAAATTCTTCACGCTTAACTTTTATCATCTTTTAATCGATGTTATTATTATATGTTTAGGTCAAATTTGTGTCTCTACTGCCTTGGCTGTTTCTAATGTGATTGTTGATCATTTCTTTCCTGAAATTGTGGAATTTAAGGCCAGGTATCTTAATCAACTCTTCGACAATTTCTTTTTCCGTATTATTAACTTTTTTGTATTTAAATGTATAGAAGTCAATCTTGACAGATGTATCTTTCAGGTTGCCAAAATCCACGAAGATTTATTTCTATGATGGTGCTATGTTTCCTCATGAATCTTTAAGGTCCTCCATAAAAGAACTGATAGATCCGGCCACTATTGTTTATGACCTGAAAAATCTTGCATGCTGTGAGGATGTAAGCATTCTGCCATCTTCAATTTTAAGTTTCTGTAATTCAGATTATCATTTAGAAATTATCGATTGTTGTCCCAATTTTAAATGCCACTGTAACATTTTGTTATGTATTCTAGCCTATTCAATTATGGACCATTGGAGGTATAACAGAGATTCATGTTGACCGAGGATGGTACTACACCACGTGCCAGATTTGCTCCGTAATAGGGGATACTTCATGTACTGAAATTCTTTGTCCGGGTTGCGGTGAAAATCTACTTCCATCTATGAAGTATAAAATTCACGTAACTGTCGATGGCGTTGGAGGATCTGCAAATTTTATCCTGATGAATGACCTAGCAACATCTATAATTGAGACTTCAATTCACTCATTGGTAAATTTTTATTTTAAGGTAAATATCTAAACAGATTTATTTTATGACCAATTGTATATTCTTGCTTCCAAATATTCATTTAAATCTATTAATCCTGTTAACAGGGCAAAGGAAAACCATATTTTCCCGATGAAATATTCCTGTCTCTTATTGGAAGAGAGATGTTGTGGAAAGTTAAGATTGAGGAGCAGCACGTTGAAACAACAAAAGAACGAGAGTATTGTGTTCAGACATTTTGCGAGCATCCTAAATTACTCACTTTTCATAAGAAATCCCTTTTCTATTTTAAGCCCTCAGGAACATCTTTTTCAGAAGCCGATGATCCGGTATATGAAGTTGAATCAAGTGATGATATACATGAAGAAACTTCCTCAGACAGTGGCTGATCATCCGAGTCAGATACGTCATTGGAGTAGGCGTCGTTTTGCTATTCCTTTTTTATGATTGTGTCTGCAGTTCAGAATATAAATACTTCTTTTCCATTATCAGCCCGTTTTTTCTTTCTATTGTCTATTTGTTTTTTGTTTTTGAGAACTTCTGATTTTGAATTTGGCAATCTATCAGCTTCTGTGTTTTTGTCCATTTATAATTTGACATTATGAATTTTAATGCTATGCTCAGATTCCTTTATCTTTGATTATTGAACCTCTTAACTTTTTCTTTTATATGCATGAATTGTAAATTTTAAATTTCAAAATTTTCAAAAATGTTTTATATCTTCAATATAGTTTAAATCATAAAGTTAAAATTAAATATCTAAACATCTATATCTCATGGAAAGTAGAAATATATGTAATCAAATTTTATATATAATCTTAAAAACTATTGACTACTATATTAATCAATTAAAAACATTCTTAAAGAATATTTTCTACCTTATTAAACGTTCAATATTCTCAATTTAGGCGTTATAATTGTGGAACAGAAATCAATATTATACTATGCCTAATATATTTATGGTATTTGGTGGTTTGTCTCCCTATAAGAGCTGCTAACACTCAATATGTGAATGGCATAGAACTATCAGAAAATACAGAGAAATGGAGAGCCACTTTACACCTTTGTCTGAAATTTCGAGAAACAGAATGGACTGGAAAATTAAGGTTCGTGTATGTCGAAAGTGGAAAACAACTCCGAAAGGAAAAATTCTTGAGTCCTTGGAGTTCCTGTTGGTTGACATGGATGTGAGTATGAGATCCTTATTTCGATTAATATATAAAGTTTTCTATTAATAACTACTAATAATTTATTCTGTCAGACATGGACACCTTAACTTTGTTCCCTGTTCATCCGATTTCTTTTTTTTTTGCAGGGTTCCAGAATGCATGCCTCAGTGAAAAAAGCCCATATCTCCAAATATGATAACAAAATTAATGAAGGAGATGTTTGTGTTGTTCATCAATTTTCTGTTTTGAACTCTCCTCCTACTTTTCCAGTAACAACTATGCCCTTTCGTATAATGTTTCATGCTACCACAATAATGAACAAACTTGAAGATCCAAGTTTTCCTTTGTCAATCTATAACTTCATGAATATGCAAGATGTTGCAGATGGCAAGATGGCTCATAATGGGCCTGTATTTGGTAATATCTTTTGTGCTATAATGTTTTTCTTCTAACCTGATTATAACTAATGTTTATCAATTTCGATCTCTTCTGCTTATCCTTTCTTTTCCATTCAATTTTTGTAGATTTGATTGGTAGGGTTGTTGATGTAAATGAGGATAGGATGAAAGAAGATGGAACTGTGAAAGGCAGCAAGAGTTCCACTGTGTTGCTTGAGGATTTAAAGTATGGGGTTTTTGAATCTTATTCTTTTTTTCATTTATATTGTGAAATTGTCAAGTTCTCATTCAATCGTGCTGCACGTTCTGAAATCATACATGAAAGTATCTTTCTCTTTTTATGTTTCACAGCAAAGTTAGAGTGTCGTGTTTACTTTGGGAGCCTTACTGCTATGAACTTAAGAGTTTTCTGGACTTGGGAAGAGGTCTAAAAGATCACAAGGTGATAATAGTTCAACTCTGCAGGGCTAAACAATTCACAGGTTTAGTTTATTTTTTCAGTTTTCCGTTTAACTTTTAAAATATTGTTCTGTCTTCATGAATTCTGAATACTCAACCCTGTCAAAAACAGATGGAAATGGTGTTTCTAACACCTTTGATGCAACAAGATTGATTTTTGATCAAAATTATGATGAAATTAGAGATTTCAAGATCAAGTATTGTTCATAACTCTGTCAATTTTTTTGTTTTTGTCCTTTCTGTTATTTAATTTCTTAGTTTTGTTAATTTCGTTGTGATTTTCCCTTCAGGTTAAATACCACTGCCGTTTCAAGTTCATTTGATGGCTCTCAAATTTCAACTTCATCTTATATGTCTGTGAAGGGGGATATAGAAAGTGCTAATACTCTTTTCTATACAGTCCAGGAGTTGAAAGATGCAAATGTAGTAAGTCTCTTTCAGTTGTTTATTTGATATTTAATACAATTTAATAATTCCTAATTAACATTTAGATTGTACTCCAAATGTTCAATCTTATTACATTGTTTTTCTACTTTGATGCCTTTACTAATTTTAAGAAAAAAAAAATAGCCTTGCAAGGTTTGGGTTGTTGCTTCTATTGCTGATATCAGGCCTGGTAGTGGATGGTCTTTCATTAGTTGCACTGTGTGCAAAAAGAAAGTTCTCGAAAAAGAAGACCAATTTTGGTGCTTTACATGTGACAAGTTTGTCATTGCCAAAGAACGCTTCAAAGTTCATATCAGTGTTGTTGATGGCACATCTAATGCTACATTTATGCTGTGGGATGAAACTGTAAAGCACATGATTGGAATGTCTGTTACTGAGGTGTGGGACATATTTTTCGAGGTATGTGCTTCTTAACTTCTTATATTACAAATTCATATATCATTTGTTTAATGTAGCAGTGTTCTCATTTTTTTGTTGACAATGACATTAATTTTTTGTGATGTAGGAATTCGGGGACATTGACAAAACCGATAAAGCAACTGTTTCAGAATATTCTAAATTTAGAGTTCCTCAGCCCATCGAAAATTTGGTTGGGAAGGAGTATTTGTTCAAGGTTCCTATAACTGATAGGCACATTACAAAGGTAGAGAAGGTCTACGTGGTTGACAGGTTCTCAGACGATCGAGAATTGATCAATAAGCACAAAAAATCCAACCATGTTGCACTTGCCAACTCTTCATCACCATCGAATGATATCATTGGTGACAGCATTTCTGTTAATGAGGAGAATGACAGTCAGACTATTGCTGATATGAAAACCCCTGAATTTCCCAAGTTTGGGAAGAGAAATTTAGACCCGGAGCTGCAGGAAGCAGAAGAGCATTCATCCACAAAGTTGCCAAAGTCTGCTTGATTAGCATTTTTTTCTCTTCAATAATATTCTTGGTTTTTTTTACTGTTTTTGGACCTGTCTATGTTGCTTTTGTTTTTGGTTTTGCCATATCATGTTTAACTTTGGTCTTTTTATTTCTTTATGAATATTGTTTTGATAATCGTGTTTTGATTTGATATTTATTTTTATCATGATATCTCTTTCTTATAAAACCATCTGTAAGTATCACAAGTTTTTATCCAGATTTTTTCTTATAATTTTCTGTGGATTCTACCATTTTTTTTTTATCTTATTATAAAATAAGATTTTCTAAATTTTGAGTAAATATAAGTTCTTAGTATAAGTGCCTCCGTTGATTAATCCCCAATCTGGCCCTCCTGAAATATTTCCATATCCTTGAATCACTTTAAATTTTCTTTTGTAGATATTCTATGATGTTATCAGTCATAAATCCAATGTTCATTCATTTCCTAGGCAAGATATGTTTCTTTGACTAAACACTTTAATTTTGATCTTTAAATCTTTTAATTCTAATTTAGATTTCTGAAATATATTTAATTAAGCATTATCAGTTATTTCTAATGACAAAAAATAGAAGAATAGATATAGTCAAAGTTTAAATATGGATATTTCCAATTAGCTTGAATGTCTCTTTAAATGTGTTGATATTCTCCATTTCAATCTTTCATCATTTCCCAAATTCATAAATTTTTTGATTTCTTTTCTTTGTATTGCTCCAGTGAGCTTCTGTATTCTCCAAATTATTTAAAACTGCAATTGGAATTTCTGATGGCTCCTAGAAGAAAGTTCAATTCAGGTACACCAATTTTGAATCGTTCTTTAAAATTTGAATTATTCTAATTTGCAGTTTAAATATTTTAGATCATGATGTCACAGGAAAAGAAAATGCTGGACAGAGTTCTCAAAATTCCTTCAGCAGTGCTGGTAAGATTTTCCAGTTATTTTAACCCAATTATTATCTTCATTTTAATTCTTAAGAACTCCTGTGGAAAAGATTAATTTTTTCTGATTCCATTTTTTTTTTTAAATATAAAGGTCCTAGCAGTTCTCCTAAATCTACAGTATTCAATAAGAGTATTCGAAAATCAAGCATTTCCAGTTTGCAATCTGTTAACCCCCCAGGTTTTTTCTAATTCATTTTTAATTCGTGATCATTGTCATGTTTATCTCTAAATGTTTTACAGAAAACTCTACTATGCCATTAACATTACACAGTTCAATTGATAGGTGGCCATCTTAATATTCAGTCTACTATTGTTCCGTCATATGTAACCACTTCATCCTTCATTGGTTCGTCTTCTCTACAATCTGTAGTTACTCTAAATAACAGGAAAAAGCTGAAAACCATTTTGCCTTGAAATCAAATGGATTCTGATGGTTTAATTAATATCCCTATATTGGAATCCGATAATTTGAGTGTTCGTGTGCCCTCCAGATCTGTTGATATTTCCTCTAATATAAATGTGTTATCTACCTCAATATCGCCCTCTATTGGCAATTCGGATTCAGAAAGGTTAGCTATTATCAGTCCAGGAAATTTACAGAACATTCAATGTTCTATTCAACCAAGTCGTGATCTTCGTTCCTCCTTAAATGTAACTCAGTCGGATAATGGCCAAGGGATTAGTCAAACCAACAGAAAAAAATTGAAAACAAGTATGCCTAACTTACATTCAGATTGTAATGAAAACAGAAGAGTTCCTCTTGGTGACATAACAAACAGTAAGATGCTTCTTTTCCATGTCAATTTATGTTGTCATAATACTCTTATGTATTTTATATTTCCTTTAAAAGTTTTTTAAAATTTTTTTATCTGATCTTGAAAATGAGTCTATTTCTGCAGATGTAGATAGCTTTCCAATTTTAGAATCTTCCTCTTTGAGCCCGTCGGGTCGTCAAAGAAAAAGCAATTTACAATCTAATAGAAATGGACAAACAAGCCGAGACGTGCAACCTATTAGAAATCTGGAAGAAGAATTTAATGCTGTCTATCAGTCAGGTATACTTTACGTTTGTTATATTATAATTTTTATGTTCTGGGAATTTGTATTTTACGTGTTTTTCGTATTTCAGCAACATTAATGAATCCTCCAACTAATTTTGGACAATCATCAACAACTTCCTCAATTGAAGATTACAGAAACCAATATCCCAGTATGGTTTCATTAAATATCCAGCCATTATTTTTAAGAACTTTATCATCTTCCAGGCTTTTCTCTTTAATAAACTATTTCTACATGGCTTTTATTTGAATTCAAGGTTATCACGACATTGGCAACTGTACTTTTAAGTGTGAGCATTGTGATGCTATGTTCTGGTACGACGAAAGAATGGAGAAGAGTAGGAAAAAGAAGACACCACCGTTGTTCAATTTATGTTGCTCTCATGGTTAGTGAGACTGCATCTAATAATATATTATATTCTTCTTTTCTTGGATTTTGTAATGAAAAACTTTAAAGTGAAATAAGTTTCAAGATTTTGTTTCTGTTACAGGTAAAATTAAATTACCTCCGGCAAGAGAACCTCCTCCAGAGTTCCAAAATATGTTGTACGGTATTGATCCAAAGTCCAAAAAATTTCAGTCCAAGATAAGGATGTTCAACATGATATTTGCTTTTACATCTATGGGTGGGAAGGTCGACAATACTTTTAACGATGGAACTTCAGCTCCAAATTTCAGAGTAAATGGTGCGGTCCATCACAAAATAGGTAGTTTACTACCCGAAGATTTGAATGATAAAGGTGGATTTGCCCAGCTATATATTCATGACACTCAAAACGAGACATATAACAGGCTAAACTGTTTGAGGTTTGTCAATGACTTCAATTTTTACTTTCTGTTCTCATCACCTTTTTGTTGTTATATTGATACCTGCACTTGGCGAAATTTGAAAATTTTCAGATCCTCAGTTGAAAAAGAAAACGAGGAACCAGAATATGATGATGATGAAGTTGAAATTGTAGAGAGTTTAAAAGACCTGCTTGATCAACATAACGAATTGGTGAAGTGGTTTCGCACAGCTCGAGATAGATTCCGTGATGAGCCTACAGCTAACATTCAACTAAAGTTAATTTCAGGACGTTCTTCTGACGGACGAATTCACAATTCGCCCCAAGCAGATGAAATAGCTGTTTTGATTGAGGGAGACATTGAGAATCTAGAAAATCATAGAGATATCATCGTTGAACGTTCCTCCCGTCGATTGCAACGGATAAATGAGTTGCACCCTAAGTACTTACCCCTGCAGTACCCGTTATTATATTTTTATGGTGAAGATGGTTTCCGAGACAACATAAAACATGAAAAAACCCTCAGGTCCACTGAAAAAAGAATACGTAAGGTTACTATGAGGGAGTTCCTAACGTATACGGTTCAACACAGAATGAATCACTCTCTCCATATAATGCATGGCAGACGATTGTTTCAACAGTTTTTAGTTGATGCCTATGCAATGGTTGAGTCTTTTAGGCTGACTTACATGAGGCATCATCAGAAAGATTTCAGATGTGGATCTTTTTCTGCTTTGGGAGATGCATTAGCCCAAGGTGAAACCAACACGGCAAATACTGGAAAGCGTATTATTTTACCGTCGTCTTTTGTCGGTGGAGCACGTTACATGATCAACAATTATCACGATGCAATGGCAGTTTGCAGGAGCCTGGGTTACCCAAATTTGTTTGTTACTTTTACATGCAACCCTAAGTGGCGAGAAGTTACTGATTATCTGAAGGAATTTCGTCTCTCTGCTTCTGACAGACCAGATATTATTTCCCGGATCTTTCATACAAAATTGGAAAATCTTATAACTGACATTAGAAAAGAAAAGCTATTTGGAGAAACTTCTGCCGGTAACCCTATATTTATATTTATTAATTCTGTGCATTCTTGGCAATTTATATCTTTATTGCTCTTCCACTTAGGCTCTGTATCCCATTCCTAAGTTTCATTTTTTCTGTGCCCGTGCAGTTATATACACTATTGAATTTCAAAAGCGTGGTCTTCCGCATGCCCACATACTGTTGTGGTTAAAAGACTTCCCAAATTCATCATCTCCGGAAGTTGTTGATAAGTACATTTCTGCTGAGGTCCCCAATCCCTTGCAAGATAAGGAATACTATGGGGCTGTTAAGGAGTTCATGATGCACGGTCCATGTGGACATGCAAATTTGAAATCGCCATGTATGAATGGCACATCCTGCACGAAATATTATCCAAAGAAATTTGTTGAACATACTTCTGTGGATGATGATGGTTTTGTTGTTTATCGACGAAGAAATAATGGGATGTCAGTATCTAAAGGAGGAATTGATCTGGATAACAGGTTCATTCTATGTTCTACTTTTCAGCCCGTGCTCACGATTTACAACTCAATAATGATTTTTTTAATTTTAATATAATTCCAATTTTCTCTATCCACTTTAACAGGCATGTCATTCCTCACAATAGAGCTCTCTTGCTAAAGTATCGAGCTCATATAAACGTAGAGTGGTGCAATAGGGCCCGTTCTATTAAATATTTGTTCAAATATGTACACAAAGGAAACGACAGGGCAACTGCAGTTTTCTATAAGTCTCACGGTCAAGGAAATGGACATGAAGTTATAGATGAAATTCAGCAGTATTTGGATGTGAGGTATATTTCAGCTTCTGAGGCTTCTTGGAGATTGTTTGCTTATGAAATACATTTCAACGAGCCAACTGTTGTGAGGCTAACGATTCACCTGGAGGGTCAACAATTTGTTGTGTTCAAAGATGGAGAGACGGTGGATGATGTGATGGATAAGTCTGCTTCGCACGAATCAATGTTTCTCGCATGGATGACAGCTAACCAAATTTATGAAGAAGCCAAGCAATATACTTATGCAGAGTTCCCATCTGTGTTTGTATGGCATGCTGACACAAGATCTTGGCATCCCAGGAAAAAGGGAAAGGCAATTGGAAGGCTGGCTTACATCAACCCTGCTCTTGGAGAAGTATATTACATGCGAATTCTCTTGAATTTTGTCTGTGGCTGCGTATGTTACGGGGATATTAGAACGTTCAATGGAAAACAGTACGATACATTTCAAAAAGCTTGCTATGCTCGCGGTTTACTCGAGGACGATCAAGAATATATTGACGCTATAAAAGAAGCTGCTATTTGGGGATTAGGGCCAACGCTTAGATCTTTATTTGTCAATCTTCTATGTTCATGTTCTATAATTAGTCCTGTTAAGGTTTGGGATGATTGTCAGGTGCACTTGAAGGAAGACCTGATAAGCAAGTATAGGACAGAGTTCAGAAGGCCAGGTTTTAATTTATTTTTTTTCTTTAATTTATAATTGTTATTAACTAATTAAACCTTCAATCTAATAAATTATCATCCTTATTGCCGTGTAGGTCTTATTTTGACAGATGATCAATTAAAGAATTTATGCTTGAAAGAGATTGAAACACTTTTACAGGCCAAGGGAAAAAGTTTAAAGGATTATCCTTCAATGCCGTATCCTCAAGATGTTGATGTCTCTTTCCTTGGAAACGCCCTCTTAGCGAACGAGCTTAATTATAATCGACCAGACCTGGCCGAATTTCACAGGAATTCTTTTTCGATGTTGAATGACCAGCAACTTAATGCTTACAACTCCATTATGAAATCTGTAACAAGTGGAACAGGACAGGTATTCTTTCTGTATGGCTATGGCGGCACAGGAAAAACATTTGTCTGGAAAACAATCTCGGCTGCTATTCGTTCAAAAGGTGATATTGTGCTTAATGTTGCATCCAGTGGAATTGCTTCTCTCCTCTTACCTGGAGGGAGGACTGCTCATTCTAAATTTCATATTCCATTAGTATTGACCGAAAATGCGACATGTAACATAGAAATGGACAGTGACACTGCAGAATTGATTTCTCGAGCTGTACTAATTATTTGGGATGAAGCTCCAATGATGCACCGGTTAGTAACTCTCAAAGTTTATTCATATTAATTTGCTCTTTATCCACTGTATAAAGTTTTAAAATGATGTTCTATCAATCTGTTAAATTCAAATGTCTTATTACTATAATGTTAAAGCTATAAAAAATTTAGTTTTTCCCTCTCACGTTTTGTATTTTACAGACACTGCTTTGAAGCCCTGGATAAAACTATTCGAGATATTATGAAACGCAATAATCCTGAATTTGCCCAACTTCCTTTTGGGGGAAAGGTTGTAGTTTTTGGAGGTGATTTTCGTCAAATACTTCCAGTAATCCAAGAAGGGACACGTCAAGAAATTGTCCACGCAACTATCAATTCCTCTCCAATTTGGAATCACTGCAAGATTTTAAGATTAACGAAAAATATGAGATTGGAAAATATGGAGGAGGGAACTGATGTAGTTGCGTTAAGAGAATTTGCAGATTGGATGACTAAAATTGGAGATGGGACTTTGGGAGGTGGAAATGATGGGGAGGCTACAATTGAAATTCCCCCAGATCTCCTCATCTCAAACTCTACCGACTACATTGGCTCAATTGTGGATGCTATTTTTCCTAACTTCCAGCAGCATATTGGAGACCTCAATTTCTTGAAAGGTCGAGCTATTTTGGCTCCTACATTGGCAGAGGTCGAAGCCGTTAATGAGTATATGGTCTCCCTTCATTCAACCGAAGAGAAAATTTATCTTAGTGCGGATACGATTGACGCATCTGAAAAAGGAAACACGCTTTTCAATCAAATGCATTCCACCGAATTTTTAAACACAATCAAACTCTCCGGACTGCCTAATCATGTTCTGAAACTAAAGGTTAGTTTAATCACTCTCAACCATTCTTATTTCTCTTTTTCCTTTTCTTCTTTTCACATTTTGTTTTAGTAATATGTTCTGCTATTAAATCACACAGTTGTATTAATCCTTGCAACTCAAGGTTCTTGCCTATATTAAGCACAGAATATGAAAATTTATTTATAATGAATATAATATTTCTCTTTAAATTTTTTTTCAATCTGTAGTTGCTTGGTTAATACTCTAATCTAATATATGATAAAAAATATTTATCTTTCGGATTTATTATATTTTTCCATTTATTGGATTTCGTAAAATTGATATTTACAATTTGTATATTAATTAATTAATTAATAAATTTGGCTATTGTTTGTAGGTTGGAGTTCCAATTATGTTGTTAAGAAATATCGATCACACGGCCGGATTATGTAACGGTACTCGATTGGTAGTCTCAAAATTGGGAACTTACGTTCTCGAAGCAAAGGTGTTAGGAGGAGAAAGCCAAGATCAAATTGTATACATTCCCAGGATGCCTCTTACTCCTTCTGATTCGAAATTGCCCTTTCGCTTTCAACGTCGCCAATTCCCAATTATGATCTCTTATGCTATGACTATTAACAAAAGTCAAGGGCAATCTTTGTCAAAAGTTGGGATTATGTTGAGGAGGCCGGTGTTCACACACGGACAATTGTACGTTGCAGTATCAAGGGTCACTAACCGAGCAGGATTGAAATTCTTAATTTGTGATGAGAATGGAAACTTGACGACTACCACTAAAAATGTTGTGTACAAAGAAGTTTTCAGAAATTTGAATTGAACATGAATACTATTTATTATGATTGTCTACATTTCGGGCTTGATTATCTTTTATGAAATTTTGAAAGTCTTCAAGTAACTGAGAATGTTTTCATTATCCGTGTAAGTAGTTTATCAAATTAGTTCAATTGGATATCTCCTTTTTAAATAAAAGGTTGTAAACATTTTTCTTTCTATCATTAAAAGTTCAATGTATTCAAATTAAAATATAATAATAATGTAGAACGGGCGTTGAACATATAAACTTACATTAAGTTTAAAATAAACCGGGAAAAACTTTGAGTTTTACTCCCAGTGCATCGCACGGGCTGAAAGATACTAGTATGTTAATAAAGCCTAATGAGTCTGGTGTATTAAGAAATTTACTAGAGTAATTTTGAGTTTTCTACAAAAATTTATTGAAATAATTAATGGTAGAATGTAACAATTTTCCAAAAGCACAACAATATATTTCGTGCTACATTAGCAAGAATTCGTACTGCCAGAAGCATGAAAATCATATATTTCTCTCTAAATTGTTTTTGAATTCCTCTCAAATTTTCCCCAAATTATTTTTAAAATTTAATTATATGTAAAGTGCTTAAATATCTCCATTTCAAGATTCTAGTAGTACGAAAATCTTGTTATTAAAAGCATAAATTGAGAGATTTCATGATCATGTTATTATTCTATTGAGTTTGTTCTATTTTACTTTTATTTTCTTTTATTTATGTGAATTTTAAAATTTTATTTTGGATTAGAAAAAAAAAATTAGAGATCAATTTTGAGTTGGAAAAATGTTGAAAAAGAAGACTAATTAGTTTGTGAATTTAACTTTATTTTTATTGTAATACGTTTATTTTGGATTAGAAAAAAAAATAGAGATCAATTTTGAGTTGGAAAAATATTGAAAAAGAAGACTAATTTTGTGAATTTAACTTTATTTTTATTGTAATACGTGTTAAACATTTCAAAATTAATTTTTTTTGTCAGATAATTTTGAGCGTAAATTAATCTTTTTGATGATAATGGTATATAAAACTCATACTCTTATATTAGAAATTATGTAATTATTTAATAATTACTTCCTCCAACTCATGAAACATGCAATACTTTTTTTAGTACGAAGATTAAGAAAAATATTGTTTTTTTTATTTTTTTAACCAAAAGTAAAAGATTTAATATATTTTTTAATTGTAAAGTAAAGTAGTTGCAAGTGAAGTTTAAAAATGTAGTGAATAAAATATGAATTTAAAATGAAAAAATAAGAATATTTATTTCCTTTTTTTGGTGTATAGAAACTTTAAAAAGGGAAGTATTGCATCTCTTATGGCAGAGGGAGTATATTTTAACACTGCATTTTCTCTTAAGTAAATTGCATTTTTTGTAATTTTAAACTCATAGTTATAATAAATATTGGCGCGGACTCAAACAATAAAGATTGCAATTATGGATGGGCTTTGGTCGAAATTCAACATTTGTGCATTTACTTTTGGGTTTGAAAAGTGTACTGATTTGAAATTTGTAGGGCCCATTTCACCAATATATTATCTCAGCCCATTTCAATAATGCTTTTGAAAATCCTTCTTTCCAGCGCATGCTATATTTATCTTAAACAAACAAACGCCTATCCTAGTATAGACGGGGAGTATAATTGTATATATAATGTCTATTTTCATCTCTCAGCTGTAATTATGTTATACGGAATTTATTTTTATTAAGTGAATTGATTTTTTTATAAAAATAATAATATTTTTTATAAAATTTTAAATATATTTTTAAAAATATTAATAATATTATGACAGTAATTAAATTTTATATTTAAAATTATAAATTAAAATTATTTTTTATTTATTTTATTTTATTTTATTTTGAAACGACTTAATCAAGCTGAACTGAAACGATTTGTACTGAATTGAACTGAATTTAAGCGATAATAATGAGAAAAAGAAATTCAATTCATTCTTAAAAAAATACGTGCTAAAAAAATAAATATTAATTTTTACAACTAAAAGAGTAGAATTTCTGAAAAAAAATTCAAAATAATTATTAGTATCACTTACTTACGTGCACGATTGAAAGTGAACAAATTTAATAACCTATTAGCATGTGTGGTCAATATTTTTTTAATCGAATTAAGAAAGAAATTAGTTGGATTTTTATTTCACCTGTTATTATTATTATTATTTTTTTTAATATTGACTTTGACGATGTATCTTATACTTATAGGTATGATTTAGGCATGATTTATTTGTAAATTGGGCTTAAAAATTGAGTGGCTTAATTATTAGATTTTGAAATAAAATAAAATTCAAAATTTTAATAAATTAAAAAAAATATCCAATTAGTCTAACATTTAATAATTTTTTAAACACCCTAGTTGGTTTCAAGCGTTTACATAAATTCAGCCAAACTTCTAAAATAACATTGGTAAGCTTTGAGCTATAATTAAATAAACCAATAAAGTACCTTTAATATACTATAAAATATAACATGACACGATAAAACTATGATAAGAATTTTATTTTATTTTAGTTTTTTAGCAAAAAACAATTCATAAAAAAAATTATGTATTCAAAAAAATGTTAATATTAAGCACTCCGTGTTAGTGTGTAGTTCTTCCTAGTTCAACATAGAACCACGTTGTTCTTGCTTGAACTACGTTGAACTATACACTTTGTTTTGTAGTAACTTCATGTTTCATGTTTGTATGTTTTCCATTCAATAATTCATACAAGTCTGCTAGGTCTACATAGAACGAGCTGGTCATACTGTGGATTTAACAAGTGGCTCAACGCGTGACCACGGTTCACCAGCATGGAGCAAGCAGACTTGGCCATTACAAACAACATGGAGTTGCATCAGTGCGTAAGCATAGAACGAGCTATTCTATCAACGTGGTTCAACGTGGATCAAGAGAGAATTGCGAGTTTATCAACGCACTACGAATCAGAGAGTTCAAGTCTAACCGTGTAGACATTGAATCAGAATTAACACCTTGACGGACGCGGTGCAAGCATAGCTATACATACGGCTGGACGAATGACTGCTAAGGAATGAAGCCAGCTATGGGTATGACTAGAAGACTTCGCTAGAAGAATTGTAGTCCAACAAATACATCAAGTATTCCAGCTATGCCCGCCACGAGCTTGAAGCACGAAGACACGCTAGTGTGGTAGTGCGTAGAGCTGGGTTCGTCAAGCACGGAAAAATGGAATCTCGAATATTCCATGAAGATGCTTTGGGCTCGGCCCATTAAGCGTGAATTCCGGAAACCCTATTTCTCGACACCTATAAATAGCGGGTAGTTGGAATTCATTAGAGGGGATTTGATTTGACATTTTCTAGAGTGAGAAAATTTGTAGACCGAGAGACTTCGCTAGAAAGCTCCGGTGCTATTGTCAGTTTAGTCTTGGTAGTACGAGTCGCTAGATTAGTTCTACATAGACTTAGTTTTTGGTCGTGTGACCTTTCTACAAGATTCGCTAGAATTTTGTAGATGTGTTTGTAAGTGGTTCAACCCGTTACAAGTTTTACAAAAGAGTTTTCTTTAGAATCTCCAAATTGTGTTAAGTCTTTGTACTCTACCCTTTACTATTCTGTTCTAGGTAGAACCAAGTACAAAATACACAATTTCAATTGGTATCAGAGCGGGTTCACCACCTTTGGTGTGATCCTAGGAAGAGATTCTACGATGGAGTCATTCACCGTCGTCAAGCCCGTCATTCTCAATTCTACGAATTACTCCTATTGGAAGAGCAAGACTAGATTGAAGTTGAAGAACGTAGACTCACGCGTGTGGGGAGCTGTGTTGAACGGATGGCAAGCACCAACCGTAGTAGACAAAGATGGCGACACGATCGCGAAGGATGAGTCTACATGGACCACGGCCGAACATGAAGCCGCAACATTCAACTCAAAGGCCATCCACATTATCACTGATCTCATAGATGTCCACATGTTCTCTGTGGTGAGGCATCTCACATCGGCCAAGCATGTGTGGGATACCTTGGAGCGGATGTGTGAAGGGAGTGACAGCATCAAGAGGTCCAAGATCAGAGGTCTCACTACTACCTTCCACCGGCTCGAAATGAGGGAAGATGAGGATCTTGACTCTTTCTTCAATAAGATCATGGCCATCGTGAGCGAATGCCAAGAACTTGGAGATCCTATCCCTCCACCGCTCATTTGCACCAAGGTTCTACGAGGTGTGACAGAGAAGTTTAGCGTGAAGGTTACCACCATGGAGGATACGAAACTTGGTCTATCGGGCGACTACAACGAAATCATGAGCCATTTGAAGAATTATGAGTTGAACCTAAAATTGAAGGACAAGTCGTTTACCATGACTCCATTCGAGAACTCTATGAAGGCTCTCTCTATCTCTCAGAATGCCTCTAGCTCTACCCCCAACAGGGCCGGCTCTACCCACTCTCCTCTCTCTGCTGAGAATAGTGCTTTTCTTGCCGAAGACTCCGATGATGAGAGTGAAGCTCTATCACTCCTTGACTCCCCTAATCCAGAAAAGTTCATAGCCATCCAAGATGCCGTGAGCTACCTCGTTCGTCAAGACATCAAAAGGAAGAGGAGGTTTAAGCAATTCCGAAATCAGAGGAGCCCTGGAAATTCCTTCTCTACTCCACCCGCCACTAACCGCAGTGGGTATACCCCAAGTCGGAAGTTTGTCAGTGGCGCCCCTAGCAAGGATATGTCTAAGATCAAGTGTTTTGAATGCAAGGGGATGGGGCACGTGAAGAATGAATGCCCGAACTTGCATCGGAAGAACAACATGGATGTGAGCTACTTGGTGTTTGATGGTGATGATGAGTTGTACTCCTCTGAGGAAGACAAAGGAAGGAAGGTGGAGCCGAATGAAGTCAATGCACTTCTCAGTGCCATTGAAGATGAGAGTGATGAGGAGTATGAGGTAGATCAAGATGACTTGGCTACTCATGAAAATATCTTTTGCTATACCTCTGTGGTTGCAGGTACTACTGAGAAGGGTGCTAGTTCTACCCCCAGAACTCTGGCTGGGGGCATGACCAAGAAGGATGCTGAGTCTACCCTCGATTCTGAGAGGGTGAGCAAGAGGGAATTCGAGATCGTGAAGCTGGAGCTGGAAAGGGCGTTGAAGAAGGCGAGTGAGCTGGAAGCCATTGTGATGAAGGAAGATACGGAGAAGGACTTCCTGAGGGACTCCCTTGCCAAGATGGAGGAAGGCTATGCTATGCGTACCAAGGAGCTCTACCAAGTGAAAGACAAACTTGATGTTGCTAATTGTCTCTTTCAAAAGCTTAACACTGGCACTTCCAAACTTGATAACATGTTGAACTGTGTTAACACCAAGCACTTTGGGCTTGGGTTTAAGGAAACTTTTGATTCTGTCTACTCCGATTCTCCTTATGTCTTTCCTAAGTTTGTGCATGGTAGAGATAAAGCTATCACTAAATCTAATGAGGCCAAGCCAAAGGGTGTTACTACATCCAAAGGCAATGTGGCCTCTACATCTAATATACAAATTCTTAAACGATCTTCCACTCCATTGCCCCAAAATGCTTCAATGTCCTCGTTGACACCGGTCTCTACGCCTGTTCTACCCGTGAGTAAATCCGGGTCTACCCAAGACAGGAAAACTTTCACACGAAACGTCTCTAATCGATCAAAGTTCTCCAATTCAACTACTACATCGACGTTGAAATTCCGATCTCCCGGTGCTACCCCTCAGTCAAACCCTGCTAAGGGCATGACTACACACAAAAGGAAGATTCTTTCTACTCCCCACAAGCGAATCTTTGTGTGCCACTACTGCGGGATAAAAGGGCATATCAAACCTTATTGCTACAAGCGTGCTGAAGATTTAAGTTCTCGTGCTATGGCTGTTAGACGAGTATGGAGACCAATTGCCAAGCATTCGTTTGACAAGGTCAATCAGGTCTGGAGAATTAAAGCTGCTCTACCCACAGCTACCAACATCAAGCCTAAGTTAGTATGGAGAAGAAAGCAAGAGGTGACATGTAATGTCGCATTCACCGTGGCCAAGGGCACCACAAAGGAGACGTGGTATTTTGATAGTGGGTGTTCTAGGCATATGACCGGAACTAAAGACTCCTTGGTCGATTTTGTTCCTCACTCCGGAGGCCCCGTCACTTATGGAGGTGGGGCAAAGGGGAGTATAATTGGGAGTGGAACTTTGAATGTGAAAGGTCTACCAGCACTCAAGAATGTTCTCTTGGTGGATGGGCTATGTGCCAATCTCATAAGCATTAGCCAACTTTGTGATGATGAACTTAATGTGAAGTTCAATAAGGAGAGCTGTGAAGTGTACAACGCTAAGGGAGAGTGCATTCTCACAGCAGCACGTGCGAAGAACAACTGCTATGCCATCAATGAGGCCTGCCTAAGTGCCTCTACCCATGACGAGATTGATATCTGGCACCAAAGGCTTGGTCATACGAGCCTTCGGAATCTTGAGAAGTTGGTTCAAATAAAGGCTGTCAGAGGCATAGATAGCTTGCCAAAGATTGACAAGAGAGTGTGTGGTGAATGTCAAATGGGTAAACAAACTAGAGCTCCCCATCCTGCTATCACTACCCATAACCGCACTACAGAATGCTTTGAGCTACTCCACATGGATCTCATGGGACCCATGGAAGTACAGAGTTTGGGAAACAAGTGGTATACTCTTGTCATTGTAGATGATTTCTCGAGATACACTTGGGTAAATTTCCTTGGAACAAAGGATGAAGCGTTTGAGGCTTTCCGATCTTTAGCCCGCAGAATTCGCACCACATATGCCAAACGGGTCCAACGTATAAGGAGTGACCATGGAGGTGAATTTCAAAACGGAGTGTTTGTTGACTTTTGCACTCGTAAGGGGATTCACCATGAGTTCTCTGCACCAAAGACTCCACAACAAAATGGGATCGTAGAGAGGAAGAACAGGACTCTACAAGAAATGGCACGAGTAATGTTGGTGGCCGCGGGTATGGCCAAAGGTTTTTGGGCAGAAGCCTTGAGTGCGGCTTGCTATGTGGTGAATCGTATAAGCATACGTGCCGGGACTCAATGTACGGCCTATGAACTACTCACCTCTAAGAAACCGAACGTAGCTCATCTTCGTGTCTATGGGTGCATTTGCTACATTTTGAATGACAGAGATGCCTTGAAGAAGTTTGATGCGAGGTCGGACAAAGCTATTTTCGTTGGATATTCCCTCAACAGCCATGCCTACCGGGTATTCAACTTGCGAACGAAGACCGTGCAAGAATCGACTAACATCAAGTTTGATGAACATCACTTCAACGTGAGTTCGTCCAAGTCTACCTCGCAACAACAAGTGTCTAATCCTGTTCAACCCATAGCAGAAGTACTAGTTGAGGGGGAGGTAGATCAGAGTGTAGGGTCACCCATACTACCAAATGATAATAATCACAACTCTTGTGATCCTACTCCTTCAGAGGGTAATGATGAAGGGGTGAACGGGGGTCCTTCTAACCCTGTCATGGGTACCACTGGAGGTTCTACCTCTACCGGAGTTCCGAACTCGGGCCCTCCTGCATATATCCGAAAAAGACACCCGGACCAACAAATGATTGGGAATCTAAATCAACGTGTCACTCGTTCTACTAACTCCATCGACACATTGCCCGCTAGCTATCCCAACACATTCTCTAATTTGGCTCTCCTATCTCCGGATGTGGGTATTATGAGCTTTGTCTCCGAAATTGAGCCCAAAAACATAAAGGAGGCCATTCTCGATGATTTTTGGATTGCGGCTATGCAGGAAGAGTTGAATGAATTCGAGAGAAACAAAGTTTGGTCATTGGTCCCGAGACCAAAGGGTGTCAATGTCATTGGTACTAAGTGGATCTACAAGAACAAAACCAATGAGTTCAATCAAATAGTGCGCAACAAGGCACGACTAGTTGCTCAAGGGTACACTCAAGTGGAGGGAATAGATTTTGAAGAGACCTTTGCTCCTGTGGCACGCATAGAGTCAATCCGGTTACTCATTGCGGTGGCGTGTTACAAAAATATTCCGTTACGACAAATGGATGTGAAGGCGGCTTTCCTAAATGGAGTGTTGGATGAAGAAGCATATGTTGAGCAACCTAAGGGGTTTGTGGATCCTCACAAGCCAGATCATGTCTATCTCCTTCACAAGGCCCTCTACGGGCTAAAGCAAGCACCTCGTGCATGGTATAGCTGCCTCACGGACTTTCTTTTGAAGTTTGGATTCACCCGTGGGAATGCCGACACTACTCTCTTCATCAAAATCGTCAAGAATGAAATGCTTATTGCTCAAATCTATGTGGATGACATTGTGTTCGGTGCTACCCATGACCGCTTGGTTAAGGAATTTACTGATGCCATGGCTTCCTCTTTTCAAATGAGCTTGGAGGGGGAGCTAAGTCACTTTCTTGGTCTTCAAATTTCTCAACGACCGGATGGCATGTTTGTCTCTCAGACCAAGTATGCTATCAATATGCTCAAGAAGTTCGACATGGCGGATGCTAAGCCCATGAATACTCCCATTGCTACCACTGACAAGCTGAGTAGAGCAGAGAAGGGCAAGGATGTTGATATCTCTACCTACAGATCTCTTATTGGAAGCCTGCTCTACCTCACAGCAACTCGACCAGACATCATGTATAGTGTGTGCCTCTGTGCCCGCTACCAAGCTCAACCAAAGGAAGAGCATCTTGTTGCCGTGAAGCGTATCCTTCGTTATGTGGCCGGGTCTACCAACCTTGGTTTGTGGTATACTAAAGATACTTCTTCTTACCTTGTTGGTTTTGCAGATGCCGATTGGGCCGGTGACAATGATGAAAGGAAGAGTACTAGTGGAGGGTGTTGCTTCTTAGGAAACAACCTTGTCTCATGGCATAGCAAGAAGCAAAATTGCATTGCTCTATCCACCGCCGAATCAGAGTATGTGGCTGCCGGGAGTTGTTGTACCCAAATGCTATGGCTTCAACAAATGCTTGCCGATTATCAGATTCATAGCACGCCATTAACCTTGTATTGTGACAATCAAAGTGCTATAAAGATAAGTCAGAATCCGGTACAACACTCAAAGACCAAGCATATTGATATACGACATCACTTCATTCGAGACTTGGTAGAACGGGGTAAGGTGGTAATGGAACATGTCCCTACGGAGAATCAACTCTCAGACTTCTTCACTAAACCACTTGCTTCGGATAGATTTAAGGCCTTGAGGACTTCTCTCTGCATGGGTGCCTTTTGAAGGGTAGTAGACCGCAACTGGCTACCTCTACCCTCAGCCGTTTATTTTGTCAATGGAACCATGAGGTAGAGCAAGGTGAGGTTAGTTGTTGACAGTTGCAAAGTGACGTAGTATTTGGACATACTGTTCTATAAATATCTATATAAGCAATTCATTGGAGTGAACGTAGTTTGCTCTATGTCTAGCAAGAAAAGTCGGCCTAAAGATTTCCTCGATGGATCGGGTCTTGACTGACTTGGTCTTCGGGCAAATGCAAAAGACATGGCCTTATACATATAATGGTGAAAACAACAAAAAAATACATAAGGAAACACCATCTATAATACCCTTCTGCTTGGGTACTAATAAGCCTGCTCTATGCTTGAAAAAGCTAAAGATATGGTCGTGGTTACACATTGAACTGGCCAAAATAGCAATACCGTCCATAAAGCACTGTCACTCTACCTCCAATACCTCTACTTAATGTTCTTTCCAACGATTTTGATTCACTGAGTGGTGGTACGTATGTCCACGTTGTGTGTGCTTGCTATGCCTTTAACTGTATTTCGTGTTATAAATTTTGCAGAGTACTCCTGGTCTACGAAGCAAGGCTGTTCTACCCTGAAGTGCTTCCTTAGGCTTCGTTGGACAAGAATAATTTTTCCTGTGAATTTGAAATCTGGGTAATTCAACGTATGACTATGTGTAATAACCCCTGCTCTACGTGTGCTACTTTGAGTTCTCATGAAAGTCGTTCCTGTCTAACGTGTTACTCTTTGCTCGTTGTGCTGTTTGCTGATTTTACATTATAAGTTTCTCTGTTCTACCCATCACCCATTTTGTAGGGCGTGCTATACTTTGAATTTGTGATACAGCTGATGCGTTGCACAACATGGCTCGTACATACTCTCTGGCAGCCCATCTCTGCTTGGCACGCGTAGCATCAAGTGCATTTGTCTACTCGCCCACCGCACTCCTACCTCTTATCCATTGTTGGATTTTTCATGCTTATTTTCTTTAAGTTTCTCTGCTCACTGTCTTATACTTCTTGTGGTACGTTGGGTTGCTTGTTAATGTCTTTTGCAGCTACGGTGATGTACTTTGCCTGTTCAACGCGCATCGGGCGTGCTTTGTCCCTGTCCAGCGTGCAACCACTTGAATCTTTGTTTTCTCTCCTACGTTGACTCACCCAGTCGACACGTGGCGCGCTCTACACCACAGAATTTGAACCGCTTCGGATGTCCTATAAATACCTCTCTCGGTCAAACACATAGTGCACCTTTCACTGCGTGTTTTAGAGAGAGAAATCTTAATTCTTTGCTGTTCTTATCCTCTACGTACCAGCTCATAACATCTACTCCCAGTTTTTCTCTTTGCTCTACGCAGGTTCACGTTACTCACCGTCTCACTAAAATGTCTTCATCTGATTCTATTGCTACCGTCAAGCCCATCTATGAACTGCCTTCGTTCTACGCTGATAAAATAACTGAACTCAAGGCCGAAGAGGCTACACTTGAAGCCGCGCAGACCGCGGAGGAAGACTTTGACAAAGTCACTGCACTGGAGGCACAAATCACTGTGGTTCGTAAGGCCATTCTTGAGAACCGTGGCTTGAAAATGAAGGCTGAAAAAGCCTTAAGGGAAGAGGAGGCTCGTAGAGCCGAGGAAGAAAGGAAAAAGAAAGAAGAGGACGAACGTTTAGCCGAGTTAGAACGGCTACGTATCGCAGAGGAAGAAAGGAAAAAGAAAGAGAAAGAGGAGGCTGACCGTATAGCCGAATTAGAAAGGAAGCAGAAAGAGGAGGCGGCACGTATTGCCGCAGAGGAGGAAAAGAAAAAGGAACAGGCTGAGGCAGACCGTATTGCCAAGGCAAAACAAGATAAATTGGATGCTGCTGCACGCATTACCAAGAACACCACTGCTCCTGTTCAACGCACTGCCACAACTGTGGCTACAAATGATGGTGAATCAAATTCACCCAAGGATGGTGGCTCTCCGGCCCACAACGCCGCTACTCCTGTTAATCCGTCCCCGCTCAACGCTGAGCCAATGGACGAAGTGGAAGATAAGGTGCCGGAGAACAGGATGGTTGTTCCTTCTCCCGCACGCTACGTAGGTGAGGGTTTTTCGGCTGACTTCTTCTACGAAGCAGCAAGTGATCGTTTCGACTCCCTGGCCGAACAGAAAATCAATGCCGAGAGGCACTATGCTGGGAAAGTGAAGTGGGTGGGACGCGGGCTACACGCGTTCATGCAAGAGATGGAATTGTTGGATGCCATCAACTTCGACGTGGACTACAGTCACTTTGTCCACCGTATGGTCTTCTCCCACATTGATCAAAATTTTGGTGACCCCAGTCATCCGTCCTACGGGAAAGTTATTATTCGTGCGAGGGAGTATGATCTCTCCCCAAGTACGTTGAACAAGATGTTCAAACGTACGCACATTAAGGCCACATGGGAACCTCCCTCTCCGCAGCACCCAGATAGTCAAATGATGGGGTTCATTGTGACTGGTGGTCTTGCCTCTACGCCCCAGCCGGCCTGTACTTCGTTGACTCAGTTCTTCAGCCACCTCAACAAAATTATTGCTAACAACTGGATTCCTACGTCGAGCTGCTCGGTGGTCCACGCTGATGCACTTCACTTGATGTACAAATTAAGCCGTGGCATCCAAGTTGATTTGGGCCAAGTTGTTTTTAACAAAATTGCTTCGTATGGGGACATGTCAGACAATGAAATTGCCAACGCCAACCTACCATGCCCCCACCTGATCAGCGCTGTACTAGTCAGCCAGGGCTTCGCGTACGAGAAGGATGATGAACCGTTGATCCCCCTCACTTCTTTCCGTTTTGATTCCAAGTATATGGCGCCCCACAAAGTGAAAGATCTACCGTGGCGTAGACTGGGAAATATGGAGGCAGATCGTGCGTTGTTCAACGCTGCACAAGCCATCCCTCTGCAGATTCAACATGCTCACAGGAGCAAAGGAAAAAGAGCCAAGTCCGGCCGTTCCACGAAGAACAACATCGATGCCACACTCGACTCTTCGTCGGACGACTCTGACTCTTCGTCGGACGAGCTGTATCTTTGTGAGCCGACCTCGCTTCTCCAGGACTTCGTGCAGCTACGCGGCACGATCGATGCTGTGGCCCGTCTCTCCGCCCACATGCACCGAAAAGCCCGTCGAGCGGCTCGTCTAGGGGGAGATGGGTCCTCGTACGCTGATCTAGGGCCACTGAAGATGCTTCATGCGCGTTTGACTGGCATAGTTAACCTTGTGGCCGAGCAAATGGAGGCATCGAGGAATGCTGATGACCGTCCCACCGAGGCCAAAAAGAAAAGCGGAAAGCGTAAAATCAGTGAGGTCGACGTAGAAGAGGAAGTTGAAGAAGTTCAACTTGATGAGGTGGAGGAGTTGCGTGCTGCGCATAAGAAGAGCAGAAAAGAGGCCGGTGATGCGCATGGCGGCCTTGTTAAAAATGCTGATGGTACGGTGAGGGAGTTGGATGCCGTAAAGAAAAATGAAAAGGCCAAGGGTGCTGGCTCTTCGGGCACCAAGGAAGTTGAAAAGGTTGCCCCTACGGTGAACAGGCCCAAAATGCCAAAACTTAAAGTCACCAAGATGGGAGTCACCAAAGAAACGCCAACCAAAAATGCTCCTGCTGCTACGCCCAAGACAAGTGGAGGTAAAGGTTTGATGGTTGCAGGTCCAGGTGGTACTGCTACGCTCAGCAAGAAAGAGGTGGCGATGCACAGGCCCACTGGTCAACGAAGGAAGCAAATGGCAACGAAGGCTAAACCCACGCAGCACAGGCGCAAGCTGTTGGATGTGGCGTCAGACGAAGAAGGATCAGAGAAGGATCTTCGAGCTCATACGCCGCCGGAAGATTCAGAAGCAGAAGCGAGCCAATGACCCGTTAAACCAAGTGTTTTCTATCCCTACTCTTCGTTGTACACTGTTTGTTTTGTTGTTATTCATGTTGTTTTTCATAACTCTGTTTAACGTATGACTATTGTGATACAATATTGGTTTGCTTATTTTTGAGCCATTTGTAATTTATGCTCATCTCTTTTTGTTCTACGTATGCTTGTTTACTTTTCATGCTTTGTGATACGTATGACTGTGTTCCTTTTGTTCCCTGCTCAACGGTGAACTTTTTGAGTATGATACTAGTTTGAGGGGGAGTTTCTCTACGAACCCCCGCTTATGAAGTTGACTCAAAAAGGGGGAGAGTGTTAGTGTGTAGTTCTTCCTAGTTCAACATAGAACCACGTTGTTCTTGCTTGAACTACGTTGAACTATACACTTTGTTTTGTAGTAACTTCATGTTTCATGTTTGTATGTTTTCCATTCAATAATTCATACAAGTCTGCTAGGTCTACATAGAACGAGCTGGTCATACTGTGGATTTAACAAGTGGCTCAACGCGTGACCACGGTTCACCAGCAT
The DNA here is from genome assembly GCA_954870475.1 of Euphrasia confusa. NCBI lineage: Eukaryota > Viridiplantae > Streptophyta > Magnoliopsida > Lamiales > Orobanchaceae > Euphrasia > Euphrasia confusa. Next base: position 3,475,036 of record OX940955.1, on the reverse strand, counting down.
GGAGCAAGCAGACTTGGCCATTACAAACAACATGGAGTTGCATCAGTGCGTAAGCATAGAACGAGCTATTCTATCAACGTGGTTCAACGTGGATCAAGAGAGAATTGCGAGTTTATCAACGCACTACGAATCAGAGAGTTCAAGTCTAACCGTGTAGACATTGAATCAGAATTAACACCTTGACGGACGCGGTGCAAGCATAGCTATACATACGGCTGGACGAATGACTGCTAAGGAATGAAGCCAGCTATGGGTATGACTAGAAGACTTCGCTAGAAGAATTGTAGTCCAACAAATACATCAAGTATTCCAGCTATGCCCGCCACGAGCTTGAAGCACGAAGACACGCTAGTGTGGTAGTGCGTAGAGCTGGGTTCGTCAAGCACGGAAAAATGGAATCTCGAATATTCCATGAAGATGCTTTGGGCTCGGCCCATTAAGCGTGAATTCCGGAAACCCTATTTCTCGACACCTATAAATAGCGGGTAGTTGGAATTCATTAGAGGGGATTTGATTTGACATTTTCTAGAGTGAGAAAATTTGTAGACCGAGAGACTTCGCTAGAAAGCTCCGGTGCTATTGTCAGTTTAGTCTTGGTAGTACGAGTCGCTAGATTAGTTCTACATAGACTTAGTTTTTGGTCGTGTGACCTTTCTACAAGATTCGCTAGAATTTTGTAGATGTGTTTGTAAGTGGTTCAACCCGTTACAAGTTTTACAAAAGAGTTTTCTTTAGAATCTCCAAATTGTGTTAAGTCTTTGTACTCTACCCTTTACTATTCTGTTCTAGGTAGAACCAAGTACAAAATACACAATTTCACTCCGCTCATTAGGCACTAACAAAAACCTGTTCGTTTTAGTTTTTTAAGGTCACAACAAGTTTGAGCCTAAAATTTAAGCTCGAATTATAATTTTATACACAGGATCGAGCTTGGAATTTGATAAGCTCGTCTTTGTATAAGCCCTATCTATTTTATAAAAAATATATTATAAAATAATTATATTATTTTACTAAAATTTTCATATAAATATATAAAATACTAATTATTTATGTATGAATATTATTAAAAGTATTAAAAATATATTATATTATTTTGAATTTTGATAAATTAATTATTTTTATTTTGATAAAATTGTATGAATGATTTTATAATATAAATTCAAAATTGTTAATTTATTTTATGTGTAATTTATTAATCGTTCACAAATGTTTAACACAACGAATTTCATTACCCTCTGAATTTTGCAAATTTCATATAGTTATAATGTATTTTTTTTATTGTGTTTGTGTTCACAGAGAAGCTTTTTTTATATATTATATGGAAACAATATTTCATGTCAAAAGAGTTGTAAAAGAGGAAATAAATCCGAATCCAAATAGTAAAAAATTCTTAAAATTTGCTAGGTTGAAACGGCCAATTGTCGGCCGACAAGCTCTGAATTTGCCCTGTGGCGAGCGCTAGCTGCATCTCCAGAATCCCAAACACCGGTTTTGTGGCACCAACTTCTAACAAAATACTTAGATATAAAACACGTAAGATTTAAAGAAACATAGAAGAAGAAGTAGTGTAATAAAATTACATAAAAATGAAAGTGAGAGTATAAAAATGACGAATGCAAGTGACGTGGCGACAACGTAACCAAAGGAGTAGTCCCAAAACAACAGAGCCCCCGTTGTCCGACACGTGGCCTGCCGACAGCGACCGGCCGGGTCAGGGATAATAAATAAATAAGAAAGCAGTTGCTGATGCCTATACGCCTGCACTCCTATTGGCTACGCTCTTGACTTTATTATTTATATTTTTTTATATGGGCTTTGGGCCCACATCCTGTGGGGGCCCGTTTATTCGTGGGATTTCACCCACGCTACACGGCTCTCTCCTAAAAATCCAAGAAACACTGATTGGACGTGTGGGTCCCGCGCCCGGCGAATCTTCCGGCCCCCTTGCGGTTGACGCGTGTACAGTTCCCTGTGGGTCCGACTTATCCGGTGGGGCCCTCTTCACGGTAAATGCCAAAAGAAAAGGAAGCTTGTTGGCGCGGCCAAATTCAAATTCAATTACCCAAATTATTAACTGTTAAATATCAAAAGTATTATTTTTTTCATTTTCAATTATTTATGAAATATTTTATTACATACGAAGCCCATAAATTAAAATTAAAATAATTATGAATAAAATTTAAAAAATAAGTGTAAAACTATATTAAAGTTAATTTTTTAAAAAGAAATATATATATATATATATATATATTAAGTTGAGAAACACAAAAAAAAAGTATATAAATAATTAGAACATAAATTATTATTATTATTATTATTATTATTATTATTAAATTTATTTAATATAGAAGTACTCTGATATTTATCAAAATAAAAATAAAAAAGCAATTCAATGAATTTCTACACCTAATAATTAGTGCGCCGTGGCTTCAGGCTTTTTTCCACACCACTAATTGAGTTTCGAATCTCGATTTCTATATTTCATTTTAGATTATTTTGAAAAAAGAAAAACATGCACGAAACATATACTATAGTAGTAAAAAAGATGGAAATTAAGAAAAAAATATTGAAATAAACCAACGAAAGAACTCGTTTTCGGGAAAGTCTGATGTTGAATCAACTGTCCGATCTACGTACTTTCTACGGCCTACCTCGTAGGCTGTGTTCTAATCGGTAGCCCACATTCATCAAATATATTCATGTACTACGTGTGCGCATTTAAATATAGTAGTACTCTTTAATTACATAGTAGTATTTTTAATGTAAATAATATTCTCTGTTTTCACATTTGATCAACTTTTTTCTTGATCGTAGATAAATAATATATAAAAATTATAAAAAAAAATACTAATTTTTTTTTATAATTAATCGACAATCAAACTATTTTTTTATAATTTTTATATATTTTTTATTATAAGTAATCGTCAGTCAAACAATATATCAGTTAATCAACTATAAAAACAATTGTAAGACGGAGGGAGGGAGTAGTAGTATTACGCTACTAGCTCAATCTCAATCTCAAGTTTATATCTAGTTCATAACAAATAAGAGGTAAAATATATTTTTAAGTTAAAAATTAAAACAATTCATAAATCAAAAAAATATATTAATTTTTAAAAGTTTAACTAAAATATAAAAAGTAAATTATAATTTTAAGTTAAAAAATAAAATAATTATGAGTAAAATTTAAAAAGCAATGTATTTCGAAAAACTAAGATAAAATTATATTTTAAAATAAAAAAAAAAATTAGTTATTTTTTAAAAATGTACATAATTAATTAGAATATTAAAAATAAAAATGTGTTCATACTTAATTAAGACAAAAATATTAATGTAACTCCATATATTATTATTATTACTACTAATTACACCAACATCTAAAAAAACATACATTCGACAGGTTCCTCAAACATCAAAAATAAAACATTCTATGATATGTTTATTCTTACCTTTTAATTATTAACTGTACTATATATATATATATATATATATATATTTTATAAGGAAGAGAGACGAGAAACTCCACCCCATCCGATCGGAGGTCCCTCGATTGAGTATGATGTAAATCGAGGAATGTGCTCGAGTAGCAGACACCTGTGCGAGAGAGCCAACAGGTCGAACCCCAAGACAAACCTTCATAATATTTCAATGAAAATTTGTCCCACCCGAGATTAGAACCTTGCGTCGCCGGAGAATTACACTCATATCATCACAACCCCAAGAAAATATATATTACCTCTAAACAAATCAACTTCACTCACAAAATACAAAGAAAAGACACAATTTTTATGTACGAAAAAAATATATATTTAACTACGATGAATTTAAATAATGTAATATTAGGTTTATACTACTCCCTTTTTTTTTCCTAAGTCAATTGCAATATTAGGATCATACTACTCCATTCGTCGACATTAATTGTTAATTTCTTAATTATCAATTTCTTTTATAATTTATAATAAAAAATGTTATTATTAATTTGGAAGAGAATAAATATTATTTAGTTAATATATAATCTATGTGGGACTGTGTTCTAAAAGAACATGCACCTCCATTTTGTATTTACTGTAAAAAAAAAAAAAAATTGCACGATAGAATAAAAATTTACGGTAAAAGTATAAGGCTTATTACTCTTTATTATAGAGATAAACATAAAATTGAGATATTAAAGGTTAAAATATAAAATTATTTTTTCAACATTATATATTCAAAATTTTATGCACTTTAATTTTTATTTAACATCGAGCTAGCCTTTAAAAGTATATGGTGTATTAAATATTTTCAACATAATCTCAATAAAAGAAAAGTTGTATGAACATTTTATTTGAGAGGGCTAGAATCATTTTGGATCCATCATTTTAAATTGATATTTTATGCTATCCTCAATATATATGAAAGTCAGAAGAATTCGAATAACTCAAATAAATTCTACATTCGCGTATGTACTCCTAAATGAGTCTGACACGTGCATTAATTATTAAATAAGTTAATCATGCAATTAGATATGCTCATTTCATATAACCTTAAATCCTTTTTGACTTGAACTTAATTAAAAAAAATCTAAAAATAATTAAAATTCAACATTAATAGTGTGATTAATTTCATACCATTCCTAATTAACATTACTTGGTAACTTAATTACTGTATGTCTCATAAGAATAGTCATTCTTTTTTTCTACAAAGTAAATGTGACAATTCTTATGTGACAGATGGTATTAAACAATGACACTTCGTCTAAGAAAATTGAGCGTATGAACGGTAAAAATTGATGTTTTATATTTCACTTTCAGAGTGCTTAATTTTTTGAAGAACGAAAATAAAAACAATGTATTTTATGTGTAAAATGAAATTATGTACTTGTATAGTTTTAATAATTATTTGAATAATTAAAAATTGACAGTCGCATATTTTTAGAAGGATAAAAAATGAATCATTTTAAAATTGACAAAAAGAGTAATATGACAATTATTTTTTCTATGATTGGTTTGCCTTACTAAAATCTTACAACTAGATTGGATAATTTATAATGAAGAAATCCATACATATTCTAATAAACCGTACGTATATTCTGCATGAAATTAGGGTTTCTGGCCCTAATTTCTAACCCTAAATTGAGCCCCAAAATCGGAGTTCAATTTGGGGACGAACGACGTCGTTTTGTTTCAAGACCAGGAAAATACAGATATGCCCTTATGAAGCGTGTGTCGTCCCGTGCTGCTGCAACGGAATTATTTTTGAAACTCAGTTTTAATTAATTTCCGTTTCTGTATTTTTCCAGAATGATAGCTAGGGTTTGTTCTCCTTTTGTAGACTATAAATAGTGCATCGTGTAAGCCGCTATTTTGACATCGTCTTCATCAATAAGATTCTCATTCCAGAAATAAATACAAATCCTTTTTATGCTCTTATTATTTTTGTTTCTTAATATGTTATCAGAGCATTGATATGTCTGTTTCTTGACAGATTCTTGGCCAAGCATTAACACGCTTCAATGGCAGAAAAGCAACATCAAGATTTGTCGACACCGATTCAGCTCAACCATCAGCTGGTGTCCATAAAGCTAAATGACAGCAATTTCCTCATATGGAAACAACAAGTTCTTGCTGCAATCAGAGGTCATGGGTTGGAGTGCTTCATTAATGGTGCCTCTCCAGAGCCCAGAAAGTACCTTGCCGGAGATGATGAAGAAGGCTTCACACTCAACCCAGAATATCACCTGTGGCAAAGACAAGGCCAGCTTCTCACGAGCTGGATCCTCTCCTCTCTTTCTGAACCCTTGCTTATTTCTGTGGTTGGCTTAAACACTACACAGCAGATCTGAGAAACCCTAGTTTCTAGCTTCTCAAGCCAAACCACTGCAAGGAAGATGCAGTACAGAATGGAGCTTTAGAATCTGAAGAAGAAAGATATGACCATGAGAGAATATCTCAACCGTGTCAAAGCTTGCTGTGATGCTCTAATGAGTGCAGGTGAAAGGATGTCTGAGCTGGATCAAGTGATGTATACCCTTGGTGGTTTAGGTAATGAATATGATGCTGTGGTGATTACTGTGACAGCCAAAGGGGATACTTTCACCATGAAGGATATAACCTCACTTTTACTCACTTATGAGAGCAGGCTTGAAGTAGCTTCTGGCAATAAGTCTTTTCCTAGTGCCAATCTTACTTATCAGAAAGGTGGAAGAGGAAAAGATGGCACTCAATCAAATAGGGGTAGAGGAAACTCTAATGGCAGAGGAAGAGGATCCTATAGAGGAAGGGGAGGAAGAATTAACAATGCAAATAGGGTCTACTGTCAGATTTGTGGTTATTCAAACCACTCAACTGAGAAGTGTTATCATAGATACAACCCTGATTTTGTGAGGAACTCTTCTGCTCAGAATGAAGGTCAAGGAGGGTCTAATGGCAGTGCTTCTTCCCAGCAATCCTCTGCTCATTACACCTCAGTTGACAACACATCAGAAGCCTCTTGGTATCCTGATTCTGGTGCTACACACTATGTGACCAATGACTTGGCAAATATGACTATTGGTTCAGAATATGGAGGTGGAGAGGTGGAAATAAGCTGACTGTGGGAAATGGTGTAGGGATTGACATCAATCATGCTGGTAAGACAGTAGTTACTGCCATTAAAACCAATAAAAACCAGTCCAATCACACATTTCACCTTAATAACCTTCTCCATGTTCCTGCCATAACAAAGAATTTGATTAGTGTGAGTCAATTTGCTAGGGATAATAAGGTGTTCTTTGAATTTCACCCTAATTTTTGTGTTGTCAAGGATCTCAGCACAGGGCAGGTCCTTCTGGAAGGAACACTTAGCAATGGCCTCTACACATTTCAGCTCACCCATGTCCATCCACCACAGTATAGCCACCAGTCCAAGTCATCTGCTTCCAGTGTTTTTAATTCAAAGTTTTTGTGGTTCTTTTGCTTCAGTTGTTAAGTCATCTTAGAGTTTAGAACTCTGGCATAAGAGATTAGGTCATCCATCTTTGGATAATACTAAAAGGGCTCTACATTCATGTAATATTCCTTATGTCAATAAAGATGCATTTGATTTTTGTTCTAATTGTCAACAAGCAAAGCCACATAAATTACCATTTCCTGTTAGCAATTCTCATTCTACTGAACCTTTAAACCTAATCCACACTGACCTATGGGGCCCTGCTCCTATTACCTCAACCAATGACAGTAACTACTATGTCTCTTTTATTGATGATTATAGTAGATACGTATGGATCTATTTCTTGAAATATAAATCTGATACACAGGCTGCTTTTATGAATTTTAAGTCTCTGGTTGAGAATCAGTTTAACAGGAAAATCAAAGCAATCCAAAGTGATGGTGGTTCGGAATACAAACCCCTCACTGCCTGTTTCACTTCTTGTGGGATTGAACACCATATTTCTTGCCCATATACACCTGAACAGAATGGTGCAGCTGAGAGAAAGCACAGACATATTGTGGAGTCTGGCCTTGGGCTTCTCTCTCATTCTGGTTTGGGTAAAGAATTCTGGGATGATGCTTTTGGTACAGCTGTACATTTGATTAATAAGGTACCTCACAATACTCTTAAATTTAAATCCCCTTATCAGATGCTTTTTGGCAAAATCCCAGATTACTCTTATTAAAGGGTATTTGGTTGTGAAGCTTTTCCACACTTAAGGCCTTATTACTCTGATAAGTTGGAATTCCGGTCCCAATCTTGTGTGATTCTTGGTTACAACAACCAATACAAAGGATACAAACTCCTTCATTCTGATGGTAAAGTTATATACAGCAGACATGTTGTTTTTAATGAAGGAGTTTTTCCTGCTAAAACTGCACCTTCTATACCTGTTGTTACCACATCTCCAAATCCTTCTTTCTGTCCTTTATCACACACAATACCATATATAACCCCCAACACCACCCAAATAACACAACATGACCTTACAAATCCTATTCCACATGATCCAGTTCCTGATCATAATGAAAATGTTCTCATTGAACCTTCTTCTGAAAATGTTGAACCTCAGAATTCTCAGAATTCCATGGTTGATTCTGATCCAAATCCCACACCTCCCATTTCTGATAACCATCATCCCATGATCACTAGAGCTAAAGATGGAATTTTCAAACCAAAATCCTATCTTTCTGCTCTCCTATCCACAACTACACCTCTTGATCTCAACATTACTGAACCCAAAAACCACAAACAGGCTTTTCAACATCCCAAATGGCACTCTGCTATAAATGCAGAGTACAAAGCCCTCATCTCCAACCATACTTGGGACATTGTTCCCCAGAATTCTCACCAACATCTTATTGGCTCTAAATGGGTTTTCAAGCTTAAAAGAAACTCTGATGGTACCATTCTCAAGCAAAAGGCTAGGCTTGTTGCTCAAGGTTTTAGTCAGCTAGCAGGCATTGATTACCTAGAGGTTTTCAGCCATGTTGTAAAACCTACTACCATCAGGTTAATCATCTCTATTGCTCTTTCAAGGGGATGGCAGCTAAGGCAACTAGATGTTGATAATGCTTTCTTGCATGGTAAGCTTGATCCCAGCACTCCCATTTTCATGAGCCAACCACCAGGTTTTGAGGATCCCAGCAAACCACACCATGTCTGCAAACTAAATAAAGCTATCTATGGGCTTAAACAAGCTTCAAAAGCATGGTTTGACACCCTTAAATTCACTCTATATAAACTGGGATTTCATGGTTCTAAAGCTGACTCCAGTCTATATATTAAAACCTCTCCCCAATCCACTGTGTTCCTTCTGGTTTATGTGGATGACATAATCTTGACTGGTAGCTCTCCATCAGTTATTAATGAGGTTATCAAGTCCCTTTCCCTCACCTTTTCTCTCAAAGATTTTGGCTCAGTTCATTACTTCCTTGGTATTGAAGTGTCTTATGTTTCCGGTGGTATGCTACTCACTCAAAATTCTTATGCCAAAGAGCTTCTTGAGAGAGCTGGCCTCACTAATGCCAAGTCCACCCCTACCCCAATGGTTAGCTCAACTTCCATTTCCAAAACTGATGGAACCCCTCTTACAGAACCAACCATATACAGACAACTTATAGGTGGCTTGCAATATTTGACTTTTACTAGGCCTGATATACAATTTGCTGTCAACAAATTGAGTCAATATATGCAAGTGCCCACTGAAATTCACCTCAGAGCTGTAAAGAGACTTTTAAGGTATGTTTCAGGTACCTCAAACCAAGGATTATTCTTCTCCAAATCAGCCAATCTCCCCCTTCATGCCTTCTCAGATGATGACTGGGCTTCTGATCCGGATGATAGAAGATCCACATCTGGTTTTTGTGTCTTCCTTGGTTCCAATCTTCTTAGCTGGAGCTCTAAGAAGCAGCATACAGTATCTAGATCCAGTGCAGAATCTGAGTATAGAGGCATTGCCCTTGCCATTGTTGAACTCAGTTGGATAAAGTCTCTTTTACAGGAACTGATGGTGTCTTTACATCATCCTCCTCGGCTCTGGGTTGACAACACAAGTGCCATCCATATGTCTCATCATGCTGTGGTTCAAGCCCGCACAAAGCATATTGAGATTGACTTGCATTTTATCCGTGATAAGGTACAATCACATCAAGTTCATATTCAGCATATTCCAGCTTTTGATCAAGCTGCAGATATCTTCACGAAGCCGCTTTCTCAACAATCCTTCCTCCGTTTGAGGCGCAAACTTACCCTTACTTCTCTCTCGAAGCTCGAATTGCGGGGGGGTGGGGTGGGGTGGGGGGGGGTGGGGGGGGGTAATAAACCGTACGTATATTCTGCATGAAATTAGGGTTTTTGGCCCTAATTTTTAACCCTAAATCGAGCCCCAAAATCAGAGTTCAATTTGGGGACGAACGACGTCGTTTTGTTTCAAGACCAGGAAAATACAGATATGCCCTTATGAAGCTTGTGCCGTCCACGTGCTGCTGCAACGGAATTATTTTTGAAACTCAGTTTTAATTAATTTTCGTTTCTGTATTTTTCCAGAATGATAGCTAGGGTTGATTCTCCTTTTGTAGACAATAAATAGTGCATCGTGTAAGCCGCTATTTTGGCATCGTCTTCATCAATAAAATTCTCATTCCAGAAATAAATACAAATCTTTTTTATACTTTTATTATTTCTGTTTCTTAATATATTCGTTTATATGGTTTCCTTAAAAATACTATATTTGATTTCTCTTATTAGTTATTCAAACTTTTATTGCATGACCACCTTGTCTTCTTTGCTTCATGTTTCGATGATAACTACATTATCAAAAGAGTGAAAAAGTCGTGTTTCAAAATCCTATCGCCTATATAATGAGTTCGAATTCTTTGTCGAGCAAAACAAAAATAAAAAAATCAAGTAGCTAGTCATCATAATTGGGGGTTTCAAAGTTTTAATAATTGAAATACGCAAACAAAATACAAGAAAGTAGAAGTAAATACAAGTTTTTGAAAATAGGGGTATAAACGATGTAGCTAAATTGTGTGCATGCTACCGTGATTAGGTTTGGCCGGGGTTTAATTTGAGTAAGAACAGGTCAACTAATAAGATCAATAAATCGCATATCAACAAATGAAAACTTGATCCATGACCCTTTTTCAAAAACATTTCACCAATATATATATATATATTAAACCAAATTATCATATACACATTGTTTATTTCCTAAATTCCGATCAAAACACACGGCCACACAGGCACCTAATAAAAGTATAGAAGTAGAAGTGTGTTTTGAATACAAACTAGGAAAGCGCGTGGGGGAACAATACATTTGAATGGCAATGAATGTGGTGGAGTCCAGAGATGAGGACATGAGTCGTGCAATTTTATTTAAAAGAGTAATGGAGTTTTTATTGGTGGGCTTCCCTTACATATTATTTTTAGCTACAAACCTAATCATCAATTAGGGTTATCTAGACGAGACGAGACGAGATGAGATGCATTTTTGGACCATGCATCCTTTGTTTTGGTTAATAAATACATAATTACCTTACTCGATTATTATATCATCGATCGAATATTGAGATTAATACATTTATATCCATTTGTATATTTGAGAAATTAAAAAAATGTATATTTAGAAACTATATATTGATAGTCTATTTATACTCGTGGGAGATATTAATATTGTTTGCACTTTTTTGTGGGAGTTGGCTATGTATCATCCCATGATAGTAGGCCATGTCCCAAGGTTATAAAGAGAGCTAGCTAGCTAGGTGCACCACTTGGTATATGTGAGGAATTCATTAATGCTTCACAATGACCAAGTTAGGAATTACCATGTATATAAATACAACATGAGATCTTTCACTATTTCCTTTTTTTGGTTTTTTCATATATTACAATTTATGTCCGCTTCAACTAGCTTCAACTATATATATACTGGTTGATCGACGCATAGATTAAAAAATATTATTTTTTAACTTTTTTATCAAAAAAAATAAAGGTAAAAAAATATTTTAAAAAAAGTAAAATTTGAAAAGTACAGTAAATGAAAAAATAAAAGTAAAATAATATTTTTAATTAATTAATACATCCAGAAAAGTAAATCGTACATAAATAATTGGAACATAGTTAGTACAACGTAACATTGTAACTTGTTTTATCTTGTTTGTTTTTAGAATTCAAATTTTTATGTTACAATTTATGTTGATCTTATACAATTTTCGACAATAAAATTAAGTCACAATCAAACATGTGTTTTCATGAAAAAATCGACACTTTGACCGAAACAAATTCGAAATTATATATAGTTGATATTTTATAAAATATGGAGTAATTAATTTCACCAACTACATATTTGAAGTTGTATAATTAGAAGTTGGATCATCAAGAGTTCATGAATGAAGACTAAGTAGCCACATTAGTATTTGACTAAATGTGAAAGTTTGATTCTCACTCCCTCCATCGAGCCATTTCAAGAAATTGCTCACCGACTACCCTCAATCAATCAAAAAGTGGGCCCGAAATACCTTTTTTCTCAAATACTATATAATATATAAATAAGACATATTCCACGCTTGAATAAAATATATATGTCAAGATTTTCGACCACGTAGTATCATATTCTAAAGGCGCACCAAATTAAATAATTATTATTGTGAATTTGGATAGCACAATTTAATTTAATTTACAATTTTATTTTTAACAGTACAGAGTAGAATATACCTTAATTAATTACGTTGTTGTTCATTTTCCGTAGTGTTTTCATAATAGATTTTGTGATTTGACTAAACTAATTATTTCTGATTTTTTATTGTGAGTTCTGACACACGTGCCTGGATATTGAATTCGTACGGCATTGTACAAAAATTAACCACAGCTCGATTTGTGTGAATGTTTGTAAATTCACTTTGTCAGTGGGGTAACAACATTTACTAACATATTTATTCAATTTCCGAAAGCAATAGATCATGTGTATCATTATCACTAAATCGGAACGAACCATAGTCGTATTCATTAATTATAAGAAATAGCATATGATAAAAAAAGATTATACTTTAATGTCCTTACAATTTGATGTAACAAAATAACAGTACTAGTATTGTAATTTGTAAGTATTATATATATATATATATATATAAGAAAAACATGGCGTGGACGTAGGCCACCAAATTGAGACTGTAGACCTTTAAGGGAGAATCTTAGGAAGTTGTGTTGGGTTTCTCGGAAAATAAAATTAAACAAACTTTCATATCGATTGATCGATCGATATGACAGATTATCACGGGGACCAAACCCATTTAATTTAATAATTCCCACACCCACTACTACTGTTTAATAAAATGATTTAGATTAATTCATATGATTAATTAGTTATTAAAAACATCTCAATATTAGGTACAATTTTTATGTGCTAATAATACACCCCTGAGAATCAAATTACAATTTGAGCGAGAAAAATAAATATCAAATATTTTACACTAATTACAAATACTTGTGAGAGATCGAATCATTAACTTATCTTGATTTTAAGAAACTTTCGACATGCCCTCACGTCCTTGGGTGTGGTTTAGAATTGAGCATTTTGATAAGATATTGTTGTTGAGAAACTAAAAAAATCAACACAAGAAAATCTCTTAATGTCTGAATATTATTGATTCCCATTATTTTTCACTACCAAACAAATGCAAGGCAAATTAAAAATGTGAACATGCATGTAGTTATACGTTTGAAGTTAATTAATTATATAAAATAAATTTTCAATAATATTTAATCCACAAGAATGTATATTTATATATAAACTAATTATTTGATTTTATTTTGTAGCAATTGGGTTTTCTAGGACCACCATAATTTCTTTTGGCAATTAAAGTCGCATTGACCAATGAACATGCAGATGGGGTCCTAATTAATTTATATACAGTAGTCCCTTATATAATCACCAAAAATATATGTAGTATATATAATAAAAATAAAAAAGTAATATGAAAAACTAGAATTCATGAAATTATTTTTGCGTAATAATTAAAATAGTTAAGTAATATATAATCACCCACAAAGAAGAAAAAGAAAGAAAAAGGTGAAGATAATAATCCAATAGTTTTTGGGGCATTAAAGTAGGGGTTATGGTAGTTGGTCCCGCGTTCTTTAAATCGCTTTATCTACAAACTCCTCCATCCACCACACAATATTATTATACCAAGATTAAACACTATATATAAATAAATAAATAAATAAATAAATTAAAAACCGAAAAAGGACGAATGGGAAAACAATAATGAAAAAGGGGGCCCTCCTTCTCCCAATCCCATTCCAACACTCCATTCAAATAAAAATCAATATATACATATATATATTTGACTAATAATTAAAATAACAATAGATCATCCTCATTTCACAATCTTCTTCTTTTTCTCAAGCTTAGATTTAAATTTTGATTACAATTTTAAATAAAAACGTGATTAATTATATTGTTCGATTATTCGTGACTAAACTCACTTAATGCCACAATTGTTTTTTAATTTCTTTGTAAATTTAGCAAGAGATGAAGATGGGAATGTGAGAGTCGACCGATGATCTCGTTCGAGCTCATATATAGTGTTATGTTTATGTTGGTCTTTGAAAGTACACTCAATCCATTAATAACATATTATATATATGATATGATCAAAGAAAGACATTGCTAAATCTTTGGTGGGAAGTGGACATTTCCTCGTTTTTCACCTGTCTGTCTGTATGTATGCATCTATCTCTCTGACACACCTTCTTTGATAATGGCATTTCCATAATATATTATATTTATATATATTTGACCAATCACACACACACACACACAACAAACATCCATCCACATCTTTATTTTTTTGTAACTGATCTGAATGAAAAAGTTTAATTTCTTTGCAGACGAGAGATGCATCAAATGATTTGGAAAGGTAGGTCAGAGGGACTTTACCCTAAAGCTCACACACACAAACACACTCTCTCTTATATATTAAAGTACAATATAATATAATAAAAGTATCATCAAGAACTACATGTATGTATATGTACACATGAAATCAATTCAATTCTAGGTAATCAATTAATTAATAGTTTATATATTTTGTGTCAAAGACAAAAAAGAAAAAAAAGAAAAAAAGGAAGGAATTTGAAGATAATGGATAAATGAGTGAATAAAAGATGGGCATCTTTTTCCAACCCTTTTTATTCACATCTCTTTCTATCTTTCTCTCTCCCACTTCTTCATTTCCTTATCAAGAGGGAGAGGAGATACTTGTTCAATTCATTCATATATTTCCCTATTTTCTTTTAATAAAAAATATATTCAATTACTGCAAATAGTCTCTATAGCTACTGCCTTAATTCCATAGATGAACTCCAAATAGCCATGGTGGGTGATGTACACTCTTTTCATGCCTTTTTTTTTTTCCCTTCATCTTTATGCTGTTGATCATGATATGATACACGTGCACACTCAAATCTCGATCATCACACACAATTTCACGATACAGAATCGCACTGCTGATTTCTCTTGATGGGTCTTTAGTGTGAATTCGCACTGTCGCCCTCTCGATCCATTTTTTTTGTTAATTAATCATCAGGGTGAAGGAGAAACCGAGAATATAATATAATATTAGTAGATGATTAATGATGAGTTATTTGAATTATGTGAATATTTGATTATACGTTGTGTTGGACTTTTTTGATGCAAGGTGTGATTTATATCTAATCAATATTTTATTGCAACTTTCAGATTTAGGAATTTGCAGTTTTTCTCATCGCCACTTTCTCTCTCTTCCTTCTCAATCATCTCAAATACAACAACAACAACAGGTATCACACGACGCACGTGTATATGTATCTATATATCTATCTATCTATCTATGTATATATATATATATATATATAGTCAGTTAGTCTCTGTTTCTCTCCTTTTCTCATTTTTTTTTTTTGATTTTTGATTTTTGTAGATATAGACAGTGAGTGTGATACAAGACGAAGTAGTAGGTGGTGGGTGTGTTTTTCGCACCTGACTCATGGCGACCTACTTTCACGGCAACCCATCGGAGATCGGCGGCGGCGGCGCCGACGGCCTGCAGACGCTGATTCTCATGAACCCGGCTTACGTCGGATACGCGGATCAAAACAACAACCACCACCAGCAACCGCCCCAGCCGCAGCAGCAGAGCAGCAACTTCGTGTTCATCAACAACAACAACAACCACGCGCACGGCGTGCCCCACGCGCCGCCGTCCCAGACCCAGCATTTCGTCGGCGTCCCCCTCCACGGCGGGAACACCCCGTCCTCCGCCTCCCCCCACGAACACCTCCACCACGGATTCCTCCACCCGCGCGCCCACAGCTACGGCCTCTACAACCTCCCGCCGGATCTCGGGGCGGCGCGTGACTTCACGCGCGCGCAGCAGGGTCTCTCCCTGAGCCTCTCCTCCTCGCAGCCTCCTCCCCCTCCCCATCCCCCGGGGTACGGGTCCTTCTGCCGGACCGAGAGGCCGGACGCCGGGATGGACGTGTCCCCCGGCCGGGCGGACGACGTCAGGGTTTCCGTCGCGTCGCCGTCGGCGTCCGGCGTCACGAACGGCGTGAACGGAGTTCAGAGCGTGCTCCTGAGCTCCAAGTACCTGAAAGCCGCCCAGGAGCTCCTCGACGAGGTCGTCAACGTCGGCAGCGGCGCCAAGGCCGCCGCCGCCTCCGCGGAGCCGTCGAGGGGACAGGCTAAGAACATCGCCGGAGAAAACTCGGCCGCGAGCGGCGACGGTCAGAGCGGCGGCGCAGAAAGCAGCGGGAAGCGCGGAGGAGCAGCGGCCGAGCTGACGACCGCGGAGAGACAGGAAATTCAGATGAAGAAAGCGAAGCTCGTCAACATGCTCGATGAGGTAAGCAGGGGTGAGTGAGTGCGTGCGCAGCGCGTGTGTGTCAGTTACTTATGATGCTGACAGACCGATGACGCGTCGCTGGCGTCATCGAGGATCATGTTTATTTCGGGTTTCATAACTGCCAGCTTTCAGAATCAAAGCTGTTACACATTATCTCAGTGCATTATTAGTGTGATATGACGTGATTACCCCTCTCCCTCTCTCAGGTAGAACAGAGGTACATGCAATACCACCACCAAATGCAGATCGTGATCTCGTGGTTCGAGCAAGCCGCCGGAATCGGGTCGGCCAAGACCTACACCGCCCTCGCCCTCCAGACAATCTCCAAGCAATTCCGCTGCCTCAAAGACGCAATCCTCGCCCAGATTCGCTCCGCAAGCCGAAGCCTGGGCGAGGACGAGGCCAATTTGGACGGCAAAATCGAAGGGTCGAGACTCAAATATGTCGATAACCAGATTCGACAGCAGCGGGCCCTACAGCAATTGGGAATGATCCAGCACAACGCTTGGAGACCCCAGAGAGGCTTGCCCGAGAGATCCGTTTCAGTGCTCAGAGCTTGGCTCTTCGAACACTTTCTTCATCCGTAAGTACTAATGATTTCGCTTTCTTGTTTTTGTTTCTTTACTTTACTTCGATTGAGTAAATATGTTTGAATATTGCAGTTATCCCAAGGATTCGGATAAGCTGATGCTAGCTAAACAAACCGGGCTCACCCGGAGTCAGGTAAAATTAATTACAGAGTTTTTCGAATTCAATTCCCCTGCAGTTTGGATTGATGGGAGCTTTCGTTCGTTTAACTTTGCAGGTGTCGAATTGGTTCATCAACGCGCGAGTCCGCCTGTGGAAGCCGATGGTGGAAGAGATGTACACGGAGGAGATGAAGGAGAACGATATTAAGAACGGAGGAGCAGAGGACAAAACAGAACGCAATAACATTACAAACCAAGACTCCACCTCCAAAGCCAAAAGCCCAAACAACACAGAACACCACCACAACAACAACAACAACAATCCGAACATCATGTCCACAAACTCAGTCCCAGGATTCAACAACATGTCATCGGATATCGAAACCATCACTACTCAGAACAACAACAACAACAACAACAATCACAGCCCCAAGAAGCTTCGGATCAACGACATGCTGCACGGGTACGATAGGCAGGACGATGGGAAGGATGTCGGGTTCAGTCTGATGGGTGGGCCCGCGAACTTCATAGGCGGGTTCGGGTCATACCCGATGGGTGAGCTCGGGCGGTTCGGGGCTGACCCGTTCCCTTACTCGGGCGGAGGGAGCAGCAGTAACAATAACAACGGAGTGTCGCTCACATTGGGCCTTCCGCATTGCGAGAATAGCCTCGGGGCCCACCAGAGCTTCTTGCCGGGCCAAGGGATGCAGCAGATCGGAGAGGCGGGGGGCTTCGGAGGTCACCAGACGAATGCGCATCAGGGGAATGTGTATGAGAACATCAGCATTCCGGACAGGAAGAGGTTTGCCGCGCAGCTGTTGCCGGACTTTGTTGCTTAGATGTTTTTTTGGGGAAACTAAAGGTATTGTTTGGATTGTTATATGCAAGTAAGCCCTTTCTTTGGTGGTAAGGGGGATTGGAGGATACTAGTGTAGAGAGAAGGAAGGAAGGAAGAAAGAAAGGTAGATAGTATATAGGTATATGATATATGTATGTATGTATGTGTATACATTTAAGGAGAGCCATATTAATTTAGGTTCTTGCAAGACAATTATTTAGGTTTCCATAGAATATGGAGTATAATGTGTATGGGCCTATGGGGATTTGTATATTGATTTTGCTTCTGCAGAAGAAATTATTAAGTAGTAGATGAATTGTTGGTATACAAAAATAAAAAGGTGGTTGTTGTATTAAGTGTATATGGTAAACATGGTGTTGCTCATGTTTTGTTTTGAGTAGTTTAATTGTGTATTTATAGATGCAAGAACATGTTTGTTATTTCTCAGGAAATGGTCGATCGAGAAGTAGTACGTACGAGCAATAAACGCCTCGGAACCATGACAAACAAAACATTAGACAAAAAGAAACATAGAGCTCTCAATTGAGAATGGCAATAGAAACTACTTATAAAAGTGACTTGATTCATTCTATACTATGAAAGAAAGATTGATATGTCTCATTGTAACATCTATATAGTACTCCATATCTTTGTAAGGCAAAGGGGGCATTATTCTTCACTAGCCTCATTTTGTGTTTTTTTTTTTTTTTTTTTTTTTACATTTGGGATGGACCACACTACACTATTGTTTTTTTTTATTAACTGATTTTATTATATATATATATATATATATATATATATATATATAGGTATAGACTGAAAATGAAAATGATGATGATGAAGATGATGATGAAAGAGACAGTGCTTTTTTCATTAATCATTCACTAGGTAATATTGACCAAGTAAAAATGACAAGATTGATAGAACACACCGAAAAATGACAAAAGTATAATTACTCTTAAATGTATTTCGCTTTTGACCAGCTTTTAAGTGGATTATCAATTTGTCGACTTCTCATTCGCCCTCAAACTACATTTATTAGTGGACTACCATGTTTCATTATCTATTGATATTTTGAATTTATGAAAATTTTAAACATTTTATTCTACTGCACGAGAATGAAATAGAAAAAAATGGAATTACTTTAAATAACCATTTCCAAAGTTATACAATTAGCATATCTCTAAACTCATAAGATAATCTAATTTTTGTTGTATTTGTAAGGCGTTATTGAAAGATAATATAGGCTTGCATAAAATATTAAATTGCGTGAACGTTTTTCTTAAAGAATATTTCGACTATAAACTTGGGTTTACATGATATTTCAACCCTGTAAGCTTGAGTTTCACGAAATCCATCGCAGGATAAAATAATATATATATTCGAGTCTTAGGCTTAGATAATTAGCAATTTATGAAATATTAATTCCACTTTATTTGGTTGCTTCAAAACTTTTTATTTTTGTAGTTAATCTCAAGTGTATTCAAAAAATAAATTTCACTTTCTTATATAAGTATTAGATATTTTTTTTCATTTGCATACCTTGATTGAATATATAAGTATCTTTTGGTGAAAACACTCTTTCACTTGACACCTATATATGTAAAAATACCTTTTGGTGAAAATACGCTTTCACTTGACACTTATTCATGTTGTTTTGCATGTCAAGTCATGCAATTTCGAATTTGCATCAAATATATGATATAATATAAGACACAAATTCAATCTTGCTCAGCTTGCATCCACCTCGAAGTTGGCAGCAACTCCAGAGACAAACACGGGGCGAATCTCAAATTCCTTTGATGCTTTACGAGATGTAGGTGAGATTGGGCTAGTAGAAGTTGGAGGAAAAGATTCATGGGGTACGATCGGGGGTAAAAAGACGAGGGTTACAGTGGGTTTGGCTGGGTCTAGTCCCATAAATGCGGGGTCCGATCCTCAGGGATTTGATGAACTTGAAGATCCGAATAATCTAGGGGATTGTGAGATCGATGATGGTACGAAGGTGGTTTACGAGGTGGGTCCTAAAGCTGCCCTCCAAATTAGGGATCATGTGTAGCACACCGTTGGTACTTGGTAGACTACCGGACCCCCTTCAGGCACGGGCGCTGCAGAGAGTTCGGCGTACAGCTTGGTAGAAGTTCATCTTGCTTTTGTTACATATGCTGTTTAATTGGTTAGTTGGAGAGCTAGTATGTTAGCTCGAATGGGGTGTTAGAAATTTGTCCGAATTTTTGTATTTTTACTTTTATTTTATTTTATATGAAATTGACCTTTACCAAAAAAAAAAAATAATATCATCATTCAACTATTCAAGTATGCAACAACGAGATCACACTCGATATGCATTATTATGCTCTTATCCAAATACTTAAATCATATCAATTTTATATAATCGTGTACTCCACACTTCTCCAAAGTTATATTATATTAAAATTAGATTTAATTTGAAGCCTTGAATAATTCCAATTTCATTAAATGAACATCAATTTCACTAGGGGTGAGCATTGGTCGGTTTGGTCACCGACCGAATCAAATTACCTTAACCAATTTAAAAACCAAATTAATTTGGTCGGTCACCAAACCGATTAAATTATATTAAAACCAATAGAAAACCAAACAAAAAATTATGGTTCGGTTTCGATTATTAACCAATAACCAAAACTAAATAAAATAAAAGTAAAAAAGCAAAATCATGTCATGAATTCACAGTGCCAAAATTCAAAGTTTCAAAATCTGATGGAAGAAGAACAAGTTGCCAAAATTCAAAGTTTCAAAATCTGATGGAAGAAGAACAAGTCTCAGATCGATATAGTTTACACAATGGTAACTTGGTAATTCTGTAACACAACTAACGAGCAAAACAATAGGAATATGAAAAGATAAGTTCTATTTTCTTGGTTAGATTAATAATGATACTTTTATTAGAATATTAATAATAATAATGATAGAAAGTAATGGAAAGTTAAAGAGATGTTTCGAGTAATGTACTGTACACACAAACATTTTTATTTACATAATTGGATTTATATATATATATATATATATATATATATATATATATATATATATATATATATATATATATATATATATATATATATATATATATATATAAAATATATCGATTTTTGGTTATTTAATCGATTATATCCGCAAAATAACCGAACCAAACCGAAAACCGATATTTCTAAATTTTAAAACCATATCCAAACCGATAATCAAATAACCGAACTAAAATGCATATTTTGGTTTGATTCGATCGGTTATTTGGTTATAACCGAACTCTGCTCACCCCTAAATTTCACTTAATCAGTTTTCTAAAAATGGTCTATCAACGTGGTTCATCCTCAAACCAAGTATCATGGTTGTAACTTATTATATCATAACAAATGGTTGTCAAGGCCGTTCACTTTTGGTCAATAACACCTTAGTAAAGAACTATCTCTTTTACTCGTCTTGTGCTCTGGTCCGGCCATGAGCCAAGCAGTTGTCAGTCTTACGGTAAACACTTTCTCGTTTAGTCAGTCTTCACTACAAGAAAAACAAGCTTTTTTGGCAGATTCTAAGAGTCAATCGGTCGCGAGGTTAGTAAAACACTTATTTGCGACTAATGCACACCAATATGTCGAAATGAATATTGCGACCGCTCAAATCGGTCTTAAAGTTAATATTTTATTATTATTCTTTTATGTATTTTAGTTTTCTATTATTATATATTTTTGAGAAAACCAAATGGCGACTGAGCCTACGAATAATTCTGTCGCTTGAAAGTTGAAAATTTATTTCCGCCGCGCTTCCAAAATCTTTTTGCGGGAAATGAAATCTTTGAAAGATGAAAAATCCCGCTCTGTTAAATTCATTTAGGTTACGGCAGTCTTTTTTAAATCTCAATCGGCATGCCTCTTATTTCTCACTTGAATAACACAAACCTTATTCTTCCAGTCTTCCTTACCCCTCAATTGACGATGTACAATGGCAAATCTTCGGCGGCTTGCAATAGAAGATCTGCAACGGCAAATATGGGTGGAGAACATACAGCGAACAGCGAGGGATCTTGATGGCGTGCATCAAAATAGGGCACAAGTTGAGCTACGATAGATCTGCGATGGGGAGCATCGAAGGAGGGCATACCGCGAGCGACAGCCGACGACTTACAGCCAGCCGCAGCAGATCTACTAGGTTTTTACTTTCCCCTCTTTTAATTTGTTTTCATATTTTGTTTGTGTAAAATTTATTTCATTTGTTTGTGGTAATTAAATTTCTAATTTTTTTACTGGATAATTCGATTTCTTTGTTCTGTTTTCTTGATAAATAATCTTATCTTTTTTACAGAGGAAAGATATACTCTTGAGTTCTTGGGCTGCCGCCTGCCGTACAAGAATTGTTGAGATGGCAAGTCGAGATAGATAAATTTTTAGCTTTGGATAAAATTTTGTATTGTTTTTTTTTTTGTTTGTTTGTTTTAAAGATTTTTTTAGCTTTGTAATGTATTTTTGTATTGTCTTCTAAATTTGAATATCATCTCAGTTGTTGAATTTTGAGTATTGTACTCCAGAAGACAAACCTATAAAATTACCACAAACAATTTCTTATAAACGAGCCCATACAAGAAACCCCAAAATTGCCATAAATTTCGAGTGAGTTCATCATTATTAGTCGCAAAATCGCGTGAATTAAACCAAATAATTATCAGAACTTTTGACCGATTTGGTATAGCATATTTGTCGCAAGGGATTTTTACACAATAAAATAAAGAAAATGGGCCCCACCAATAATAATGCGACCGAAATAGCATTTGCGACTGAAAAACATATTTACGACAAGGGTATTTTTGACAGATTAGGTCTGTGACAAATAGAGTCAATTATGACCGATCCTTCATAAAAAATCTGTCACAAATACCCTTTTTTCTTGTAGTGCTTACAAGTCTTGCCTAGTGTTGTTATTTGATTGGTATAATTAGCGGACTAGTATGTTCAGCCCGAAAATTTACATATAGTAAACTCAATTAGTAGCAATTGGGAAGTTAAGTTGCATTCAACACATTGAATAAAGTTAAGGTTTGTTAGTTGAGTTGGTTGCGTACTTAAATTGAGAATGTAAAATCCAAGTTTTGAACTCAAGACATTGCAATCGATCTAGACAAAAAACATAAAACAACTAGTAGCAATGAAGGATTTCCCCTCATTAAAAAAAAATGCGTTAAACACGTAGAACAAGTATTTAGAATAATTATTGTTGTGTAGCCCGGCCCAAACAGAACGCCCCTACTCCGTACATATCCTTGATTGTGTGGCCCATGTTTTATCCTTCCAAAACGGTGTGTGCATGCAAACTAGGTTTGAAGCCCATAAAAATATACTTATATAGATATATTCGGCCCGACCCGATGGTTGTCTACTTTCTCCCCATGCTTAAGAAATGTCTTAAATCTAGATTAAATTAAGAGGAAGATATCAAATTTAAGCCTTTCACCATTTCGGCCAACTCAACTAATACTTTGCAGCTTTATAATTATATAAATATTTTTTTTAATAAGAAAGAGAGAATAGAAACTCTTTTCCTATTCGATCGGAAGTCCCTCGATCGTGAAAGATTTAAATCGAGGAATGATAGGTGAGCTCGATCGGAGGTCCCTCCATCATAAAAAATATAAATCGAGAAATGTGCTGGAGATTAGCAAATACCCGGAAAAGAGAGCCAACAAGTCTTACTCCAGAACAAACGTCATAATATTTCAATAAAAATTTGTCACACTCGAAGTTCGAATCCTGCATCGCCAAAAAAT
This sequence comes from Euphrasia confusa, assembly GCA_954870475.1. Lineage (NCBI taxonomy): Eukaryota > Viridiplantae > Streptophyta > Magnoliopsida > Lamiales > Orobanchaceae > Euphrasia > Euphrasia confusa. The sequence goes on along the minus strand of OX940955.1, from coordinate 3,451,384 downwards.
TACACTTACATCACCACATGTCTTACCACTAAACTATGCTCTGGAGAGTCAGAGACATAATTATATAAATAAATATACTGTATTTATGTAAGTATCAAAGGCATATACTATTGCTTTAGTATTATGTCTTTTTTTTTTCTCTCTCTTATTTTAGAAGACTAATTTTACAAGGCTATATTTGCAAATGTACATTATTACAAAATTTATGTATCTATTGCATACTAGTATATTGTTTTATATGCGACTCTTTCTCAAAATGTGACTAATATATACTTGTTCAAACTCGCGGTGGTATCTTTTATTGGATTAGTATTTAATTATAATAATATCAAAGACAATGCAACAATAAAATCATTTCCACACATTTTTTCTGGTCAGAAAAGTAATTTACTCATGCGTAGATTTTCATTTATTCTTTGAATACAAAAAGCTAAAAACTAAATTAAAAATTTAATATTCATGCGTAGCAATATAGCATCATCATCATATAACATAAAATACGAATAAAAAGTAATTTTTTAATTGTGATTTAAATTTGGTAATTACCGAATAAAAAGTTTGATTGTAAATACATGCAAACCGAAAGATTGCAATTTATTCTGTAAAAAAATTCTAATTTATTTATTAAAATTTGTATGATTAATAACAATTTAATCACTAATGCAACAAAAATAACTATAGAATTTGTGTAATTTTTTATAAAATAAATATTATATTTTTTAGCTTGATACTAACTAAAAATTAAACTCCAATTATACATTAATTAGCAAAAAAATTTTGAAAAAAGTAATTAATAACCAATAATTTAACACAGAAGAGTGAGGAATGAGGATCAACAAATTGAAGAAATGAGTTTAAATGTTGTTTGTTTATTTATACTATATCTTCCACATATATAATCATACTACTTGAATTAATTATACAGTTTTTTTATAGTTTATAAAATAATTTAGACAAAAAAATATTATATATAGTACTACTATTAGCTAGTTTTTTTTTAAATTACAAAACAAAATGTCATGATTATTTCTACAAAACAATAGATTTATAATATTATACTCTGTAGTTCTTTTAAGACATATGTATATATTTTATAATTTACACTATATTAAATTTATATTGTCTAAAAAAAATAATTAATTAACATATACTTAGTATACTAATATATTTATCGTAAAAAAACTCAATTAAAAGAGAAAAATATATTTTGAGGTAATAATGATTAAATTATTTTGCCTATAATTATGAAACTAACTCAAAATTTTAACAATATGAAAATAAAATAAAAAATGAGATCTGCCTGCCCACATAAAATTACTGTGTAGTCAAAACTCCGAGTTTATTTAATTGTAACTTCAAAGTACAAATGCAATGCTACATCATCCACTTGACAAACATTATTATTGCAGTCAACAAAATCGTTTGAATGCAAAAAGAAATTTACTCCTATGGGCTATGGTATAAGAAAAAAAAGTAAGTAATTACTTAATTTCTACATTATGTACTTTTTTGTTGAATGAAAAAAAAAAGTAAACCAATTCAAAATAGCATATTCATGTAGTAATAAATGTCTGAACAATTTTAACACTCTTTACTTTATATAAGAATACTCCATTTATTAGTAACTTTTTAATTTAATTAAACGGAGATGTATATATATGGTGACACTTTTGATTGTTGAAAAATATACGTCGGTCAAAACTAATTACTACGTCTACTACTATAAAAGTATAAATATACCCTTCAATTCGCATTGAATATAGTATATAATAATATCTTTGACCACCTTATTTAATTAGTCAAACATTATAATTAACCACAATAGTACGATCTCACAGCTGTGTTCAATGTGCTCAATTTCCCTCCTTAGAAATTCTGTCGCCTTAATTTCTCTAATCACACTTACCTCATTAATCAACACACTCACATTGATCTCACTATTTCATGATTCATTCATAGAGATCATCCCATCTCAAGATCATCAAACATGGACAACAACATAGACATCCCGGAATTCTTCGTCTGCCCGATCTCCCTCGGCCTCATGAACGACCCCGTGACGACACTTTCCGGCATCACCTACGACCGATCGAGCATCCAACGATGGCTCTCGACGAGCAACAAGTGCCCCGTCACCATGCAGCCGCTAACCGCCGGGCCCACCATCCTCACCCCCAACCACACCCTCTCCCGCATGCTCCGCGCGTGGTGCTCCGCCCACAACGTCCCCATCGAAGACCCCGTGTTCCCTACCACACCCAAACCCTCCCCCACCCGGGCCCACGTGGCCGGCCTCATCGACGACCTCCGTGGGCCCGATCCCGAGCCCAAGATCATTTCCCTCCAAAAACTCGAAGCCCTAGCCTCCGAAAGCGACCGGAATAGGGTTTTATTGGGCCGGGCCGACTTAACGACCCCGTTGACATCTTTCGTCGTGGCATGTTACGAAGCCCGTTCGACCGGAGGGCTCAGAGAAGCCCTAAGCCTCTTCTTCCTCGTCTTCGAGTCGTTGCCTCGTCCCATTATACCCTCGCAAACCTCGAGCGTCATCGATGCCTTGCTGTGGGTACTCGGAGGAGCAGCCGACGACGACGATCGGGCCGTGACGAAACCCTACGCGGCCCACTTCTTGAAATGCGTGATCGAGCGGGCCAGGCCGAGCTCGATCAACGGGCTTCGGCCCGAGTTCTTCGAAACCGTACTAGCCAACCTTCGGGCCGAGAGCCTCGACTCCTCCCTTCTGAAGGTCCTCCTCGACGCGTGCTCGTCGGGGAGGAATCGAGATTTGATGGTCAAAATCGGGGTGGTTTCCGGCTTAGTCGAGGCGGAGATGAGAGGCGGAGGAGAAAAGGAGGCGACGGAGCTTGTTTTGGAGATATTGTGTTACTTGTGTTCGAATGCGGAAGGTAGGGCCCAGCTTGTGGGCCATCCCTCGGGAATATCGATGGTGACGAAGAGGATATTAAAGGTTTCGCCTGCGGCGGATGATAGCGCGGTTTTTGTGATTTGGATGGTGTCGAGATATTCGGGGACGAGCGGGGTTTTGAGGGAGATGGGGAGGGTGGGGACGGTGGGGAAGCTTTGCATGGTGATGCAGGCCAACTGCGATAAGCAGCTCAAGGAGAAGGCGAAGGATATTCTTAGGGCGCATTCGGATGTGTGGAGAGGGTCGACGGGGATGAATGTCGTCAAGTTACGACACTAGTGATTGATCGTCTTGATGTGTGGTTTCGTTCGTGAAACTATATTATAGCGAGAAAGAAGGCATAAAAAAATAAAACAGACGATAGTAACGACTTGTTGAGTTTCCTGATCAAAAATTGGAATGAAATATTATAAACTTGTGATGTACGCAAGAGTTGCAGTGTGCAATGTTTCTAAAGCTCAAAAATAACATTGTTCCAAGTTTAACAATATAAGTATCATGTTTATAGTGTATTATCAACAAAAATTTATGCTTTATATTTTAAGTTGAATTTGATTTTAATTATATATTAATATTACCGCATGCATCAAATAATATGATGTACGGGATGAGTAGTACATAATTGTATAATTTAAGTACTCCGTATAAGGTTATTTTCGATCAGTTCCGAAATGTACCGTCTTAGTTTTTTATGAAGTCGCACGGGAGCTGGTGCTTGCTATCTAAGGGTGTATTCTAAGTGTTCGCTATCTAAGAGAAGAATAGCGCGCGCATTTAATTGAGATTTCAGTGAATCTAAGAGGAGGAGAGGCTAGTGTATTCAATTGAAATGTCAATTGATTTTTTTGGAACTTTATAAAATTTATGAAATTTCATATATAAATTTAAAAATTTTATAGAGTCTACCAAGAGTTTAACGACCTTTTTATTGATTTATACGAATTTTCAAAGTACGATTAATTTTTGTTATTAATTTATATAAATTTTCATAGATAATAAATAATTTTGAAACACATAATTTTAATTATGTACACATGAATTTTAATAAATTTTAATATAGTTTTAATTGAATACACTCATCTAAATGAACGAGAAACATGTTTGTGTATCTTCAAGATACTAATAAAGGGATTCACTCAATAAGTTGCAGTTCATTTGTGATAATACAACTATATAGTACTAACATCTTGGTATCATTTGTGACATTTCTACATATTTATTGTTAGAAGTCGCTTTATATAAAAGCTTAAATTTGTAGAGAGGTTGAACAACTTCACATTTATATTAATTAGTCTAAAATATTCTTCAATACTTTTCTTCACTAATTGTGACCGATTTCAACTTCTGTCGAAAGACATAACATGTTGAAAATTAGTTCGAGTGGAATCACCTATGGCTATGGCTGAAGTCGAACCCAAAACCATAGATTATCTCAAGGCTCTATTAATTAGTTATAAAATTATGTTGTGATATGCCTCATAATTCAAAAGGAAAATGAATGGAAAAAGCTGGCTATATTGAAGAATGGATGGATGCGCTGCGCTCGCTAATTTGTTTCAACATAGGCGAAGACCGGTGGCACGCCTCTTGTTCCTTTCGTGTATGTTATCGGCGTATTTGGCAATTGGCGCCGTGGCTTGGATTGCAATTGATGAACATTTTTACTTAAAAAAAAATATTCAATAAAAAATATATATATATACGTACATGTATTAATCCAGTATACAATTAGGTGTTTAGAGTATAATTATTGATTGTGCGCGCGCGTGTTACACTGTGTACACATGTTCATTGTCTGTTTCCGGTCAATGTGAGCTTTGAGTTGTGTTTGTACGTATATATACTGTATTTGTATATTGTATATTGTATATTATACCTTTTCAAACAATGGAAGGGCATAATATATAAATAAGCAAAATTGTCGTATCTTGGGTGTTGAGTGTTGACTGCCCCTTGTCCGTATTAGTTTTATTCCCCGTGTTTTTGTTTTTTCCTCGTTACAATTATATATACTCTTTAATAGTTTAAAATTTGGAAGTAGAAAATAAAATATTGATGTGACATCGTAGTAAATACAAGATCTTTGACTCTAAATTTGTTTTATATACTCGTTAAGTACTGTTTAATATTAATATATTTTTAAATTTAAAAATAAATTACAATAAAATAAAATAATATCTAATTAAAAAATATAAGTTATTTTTCAAAGTGTGAATAAGAGCGTTTTGTAAAAAAAATTGTGCATAGTAAAATTTGATGAAAATTAAAAATATTAATTAAATGTTTCACTTTAAATTTTATTCTTTCATTTAAAATTAATTAGTTTAGTCACATATGCTCAACCATTCATTGCACATTACATTATAACATTATAATATTTTTATATTTAAATATTTTTCAACCAACAAGTACACAATAGTAGTATTAATTATACGAGTACTAGCATGTTCACAAAATGTGTGTAATAATATAATCAATGATGAATATAAATATTTTATTATCCTTTTATTACAAATTAAGTATGAAATATTATTGGGAATTTAATAACTACCTCTTTTACAAAATAAGTGATCACTATAGAGCCTAGATATACATTTTCAAAAAAAAGTATTGGAAATAAAAGTAATTCATTAGAATACTCCGTACTTATTACTATTAAACAATACTTAAGAGCATGAAATAATTTCTTGTACTGTATATATTTGTAGTGTCGTTTGTTTTGTTTAATTTATGCAATTATATTTTCTACTCCATATATTATGTATATTTGTTTCTACTAAAACATCCACTTGGAATTGTATTATTAATTAGATTCTTACAAAATTAAAAATTGCACATAAGAAAAAGTAATTAATAGTACAAAATACATAGTGTACCTAAAAAATTAATTGATAAAAATAATAAGGTTTACTTAATATAGTTCACATGCTTTCTTAAAAATTTGTTCATAAAAAACAAAAGAATTATTAAATTTTTGTCTTTATCTTAAGTTTTATGTTTCCTTTGTGGGCACGTTAGTTTAAAGAATATGCTTATTATGTATATACGGAGGAATTATTCTATATACCCGGCATACTACGTCAATGTGCTAATTTGGTGGTCCTCAACCAATCAGTCTTTGACACGTGGAAACCTAAAAGAAAAAATTGAAATTCTTTAAACAATCGTTTCTTTCATCTCTCCGTTTACTCTGAAATAAAAAAAAATAAATAACATAACATAAAATTAAATTAAAAACAACACTTCATCGTCTGCACATTCGCCCCGAAACTTGACGACAGTAGAAGAGCACCCCTTGACTCAGCCGAATTCGGCGTCGTAAACCCTGACGGCCTCCTCCGGCGTGTCGTAGGATCCCAGCCATATCCTGACGCGGCTGTTGGGTTAATTTGAAGTCTTTTACACTCATATCACCACATGGCTTACAACTCGACACGTGACACCTGTGGAAGTTTACATTATTTGTGTGTGTGTTTAATGAGTGACAAAAAAAAATTACAAATTGAAAAAAGTATTTAATTTTTGAGTTATAAGATCATATAATTCGACGCACCTTATTAGTAATTAATCAATCTTTTAAAATATTAGTATTAACAATCTCATTGTATTCATTAAACACAACCTTGCATGGATGATGGAGATTGTTCGGTAATATATATTTTAAACCTAAACCTAAAATACAGAATGAGAAAATCAACGACAAGATATAAAGCATACTCGTGCGAATTGAGGACATGCGGTCGAAATCTCTCAACGGTCTTCCCAAAAAAAGGTTAGGTGACCGAGTCATGGGATTCACTCGGTCCATCCGGCTATGGTTACTATATATTGGGAATCATGAAGCTGCTTTTCACTTAAAACTCATGATCGATCGACATGAGTTGACCCGTGAGGAATAATGAATTTACGACTTTGTAACTTGAAAGTGGATGCGTTTGTGAACCGCATTGCATTGCAATATGGGCATGTCTTCTAAGTCGTAATCAATCAACACAATTTACATTTCAATATGGGTTGACTTCATTATAGCCACGATCAATTTCATGGTGATTGATCATTCCACATTGCACAATTATAACTCTAATTAATTTGACTACACCCTCAAATCTTATCAATTTTGTTACTTCATCGATCTATTTCCAAATTATCTCCAAATGTATACTTTTTTTTTGTCGTCACTTAAAATAATGCATATCTATAAATGAAATGTCTTTTCACAATTTTAGTTTCTCAATACACATTTATTTATTATTATGCCACTATTTTTTAAATAACTATTTTATTATTTATACATCAATACATATTATATATACATTCATTTTATATTATTAACCACATAAAAAATCACTTTTTCTTAATTGACGCCCCAATTTCTCTATGCATTATATAAAGAGATGAAGAGAGCAATATTTAGGCTTTATTCTTAAATTTATATTCAGTCAAGTTCAGTTCGTTTCAGTTCAGTTCAAAATAAATTAAAATAAAATAAATAAAAAATAAGTTGAATCAATAATTTTAGATAAACAATTTAGTTAGAATATTATTAATATTTATTTAAAAATATTTAACAATTTAAAAAAATATTATTATTTTTATAAGAAAATCAATTTAGTTCAATTCAGATTCATACCGTTCAATTTAAATTCATGCAGTTCAATTCAGTTCAACTGATTTTAATCTAAAAAAACAAAATTTTAGTTATACTTTTAACACCCTCGTGATCAAATCATCTGTATACAACTTTAATGGATTATTTTTAATGCTACTATAGTACACTAATATTAAATTAAAAATTCGACTATAAGTTCGGTTCGAAATCGCTAAAAATGAATGAACTCTTCATCTATATTTCAAAACTAGATTGGATAGCATGAAAATTGAGAATTCGATCGAATCAAACCTACCACTCTACCACACCAAACTTGATATGTATATATACATATGATCGTACAACAACTTACTTAATTTTCAATGGCAAAATATATAGTAATATATAAAGTTGACCTAAAAAAATTGGTAAGCTAAATGAAAATCACTAAAAATATTTGGAGATCACAATCGAGGCAGTGGGTGGGGAGAGATTTGGTTTTGGTCAGTGGTCAACGCTCACCACCGCCACGGACAAAACAGCAGCCGCCAACTATGAAGCTGCTACCACCACCTCTAATATATATCCACCACCACTTGTCGGCACCCAATTAAAACCATCCACTTCATTTAAATAAAATAATATAACTTAATTGGAGCATATTTAATTACGTACCTGAATAATTACAAAATTAGAGTTGTAAAGGAATAGTATCTTATTCGATCACTTTATTACAATTTAAACGAGCGTAATATATATGAACTTGTAGAGAAAATATACTCATTGTTTATCTAGCAGCTCGTACCATGAATTCGACCTTGATCGACTCGATCGACTAGTACGTACAATGAAAATATATATATGGATAATATTATGGTATTTTAAAGTCACGTAACGTTGTATTGACTAATTAAGTACGTGATCTATCAATTATGTGATTATTTTCCATGTTATGATTCTTATCCTACAGTAGCAATTCATTCTATTGACCGGATAATCTTTGTGTATCGTTAAAATTTAAAATGTTAAAAAAGTAAACTGAAAATAAGACAGGTCAAGACGTTCTTCGTTCTTCGTAGTGGATGATTATTATAATATATACTATATGAATATGACATAAATATTTAAATTCGTGAAATTAATTAAAATTCATGTATGATAAATTTTATGATATAGAGTAGATTTTTTTTCTAAAAAAAAATAGAAATAATAATATATATACATATATGGAAAATTAAAAAGGCCAAGTCATATTCTTAATATAGCTACTTAGAGTATGGTTATTTTAATTTGACTAATGTAAAAATTGGAAAAAAGTAATGCAATGGTCGACGATGGTCTGTTAATATGTTTACAATAAATGGTAAAGTTATACAGTAAAAGTCAAACATATTAATTCTCTATATTTGACATTTTGGGATGGGGCACGGCACGCGCCTTTGTTCAAAAACGTAAATTCAAAATTAATCACCAGGATTAAACCATTGAACCAACGAATAACAACAATAATAAATAATGAAATAATATCATTAATCCGTTTGACTATTCTATATCAATACGCTCTGCCAGCATAAAGGTAAAAATATTAGAGCACGGGCACAATGTTAAAAAGTCAAAAATTACGTTGCCAGTAAATTACGAACAAAACAAAAAAAAGTAATTAGTCACATTAATTAATTAATTAATATAATAAAACAATAAAATCCCTCTCTCTCACACACACACGCAGTGCACACACTTCCCGTGTTTCGAAAGTTTGACTTTTCAACATTTATTTCGCTGTATATATAAACCAGAGAGTAACGCAATTAGTTGAAACAAATTCCCAACCACTTCTCTCTCTCATCTCTCTGAGAAATACAGTAAATTAGAAATGAGCTCTCCTCCTCCTTCAACAATGGCGGAATCGGAAATCGACGTCCCCCCTTACTACATCTGCCCGATCTCCCTCCAGATCATGAAGGACCCCGTCACCATCGTCACCGGCATCACCTACGACCGGGACAGCATCGAGAAATGGATCTTCACCCAGAGCCACACCACCTGCCCCGTCACCAACCAGCTCCTCCCCTCCGCCGCCGCCGACCTCCTCCTCACCCCCAACGTCACCCTCCGCCGCCTCATCCAGTCCTGGTGCACCCTCCACGCCCTCGAGCGCCTCCCCACCCCCAAACCCCCCGCCACCGAATCGCAGATCTCGAAAATCCTCGCCGCCGCCGCCGCCACCTCGCCGGCGCAGATCAAGTCCCTCCAATCCCTCCGATCCATCGCCTCCCAGAACCAATCGAACCGGAGGTGCATGGAAACCGCCGGCGCCGCCGATCTCCTCGCCTCGGTCATCGTGAAAAGGACGCTCCAGGCGGCCCGGCCCGAAGTCTCCGAATCCGACCTCTCCGAGTCGCGGAAGGCCCGGGAGGAAGCCCTCACGATCCTCTTCACCCTCCAGCTATCCGAATCGGGCCTGAAATCCCTCTCCCTGAACACCGATTTCCTCGAATCCGTCGCCCGATTCATGCAGCACGCCAGCTACGAGTCCCGGGCCCACGCCGTCATGATCCTGAAATCCGTCCTCGAAGTCGCCGACCCGACCCGTCAAATCAACCTCCGGGCCGAATTCTTCTCCGAGCTCGCCCAAATCCTAAGCGACGAGCAAGGTGTTTGTCGAAATGCCTCAAAGGCCGCCCTGAAAATCCTCATCTCCGTCTGCCCCTGGGGGAGAAACCGGGCCAAGGCCGTCGAGGCCGGGCTGGTGTTCTTACTCATCAACCGCCTCCTCGACTCCACCGACAAGAGGGCCGTCGAGATGATGCTGACGATTCTCGACATGCTCTGCCAGTGCGCGGACGGGCGGTCGGAGCTGATCGCCCACGGGGCGGGTTTAGCTGTCGTGTCGAAGAGGATTCTCCGGATATCGAACACCGCCAGCGAGAGGGCCGTGAGGATTCTGCACTCTGTTTCTCGATTCTCGGCGACTCCCGGAGTGCTGCAGGAGATGATGCAGGCGGGGGTGGTGGCCAAGCTCTGCCTCGTCGTGCAGGTGGAGTGCGGGACGAAGACGAAGGAGAGGGCGAAGGAGATTCTTAAGGTGCACGCGAGGGCCTGGAGGGGTGCCACGTGTATACCCGGAAACTTGGTTTCGTCGTACCCTTCTTCGTGATGATGATCGTGCATGGGGTTCGATTGGATTCGATCGATCGTGTTATGTCGAGAGTTGTAAAAATTACGATTAGTTCGGTTAGAGTATAGATTGAATTTTACAGATACATACGGGGCAAACAGAAAAAAAAAAGTTGTGTGCCCATTCATCAATGGAAAAAATTTTGATACTCAAATTTAATTGATTTTTTATCTACTCATTCTTTTTTTTTTTTTTTTCACTTTTTTAATTTATGTGAATATGAATGTTAGCGGTGTAATTCCATGGCGATGCAAGGTTCGAACTTTCGATGGAGCAAATTTTTTATTGAAATAATTATGCAACTCGACCACGTTCCTCGATTTACTTTTTACATTTCGAGGAGCCTCTGACTTTCTCCCACAGGTCCCTCAATTTACATCTTATCTTCGAGGAGCCTCCGAACGAGTCCTTTGATTTTAAATCCTACTGTTGAGGAACTTCCGACTCTTTTTCACAGGTATCCGCTAATCGAATACATTTTTCGATTTACATTGTTGAGGAGCTTCCGACTCTTTCTTACAGGTATCCGCTAATCGAACATATTTTTCGATTTACATTATATTTTCTAGTATCCGCTAATCGAATACATTTTTCGATTTACATTGTTGAGGAGCTTCCCACTCTTTCTCACAGGTATCCGCTAATCGAACATATTTTTCGATTTAAATTATATTTTCTAGGAGCCTTCAATTGAGTTGGGTTAGGAGAAGTTTCTCGTCTCTTCTCTTTATAAAAAAAATAAAAAATAAAAATAAAACAAATGTGTGAATAATTCTTTCTTTGAAGAAATATTGGGACGGGCAGCGTGTAGTCACATGGTGGCAGTCATTAATAGCTGCTGGTAGACTGACCTAGTAAACTCCATATGCCGGCGCGCCGTATAGAAAGGAACTCGGTCTTCATTAATTAATTAACTATTAATTACGTAATATTTATTTATAAATAGAGGCTAATTAATTACTAATTAATTAATCGTAACATAAGACAAATTAAGTAGGTATGTACATGGAAGAAGCTGTAACTTTCGCCAGTCCATACAATAAAAAAACAGCCGCTGTTGTGGATTAATGAATCTAGACGTAGACATTCGTTAAAGCACGCATGCATGCAAGCTTTTGATTAGTATAGCTTTATTATTATTACTAATATTAATTTGAATATGTGGGTCTTTTCTTAAACGTCTGAAATAGATTGAATTAAATATGAATTGCCATTTCAATTAAATTTATAATAAGAAAATGGGATAATTATAATTTAATATCTGATCTTTAGGCCATTTTTTACTTTACTACATGACCTTTAAAATATTTCGGATTGATTTTATAATTAATTTAATAATTTTGCTTGTTTTGTAAAATATAAATTTACATTATTACCCTTGTGATATCAATCTTCATCTTCTCTAACAATAACACAAATTCATGTGTAAAACTAAAACCCAAAATCAAATACAATTATTTTCAAAAAGTCTAGAAATTAAATCAAAAAATTATTTATGCCAATTAAAACTTATAATATAAATACATAGCAAGAAAGATAGAAATATTTTCAAATGTTGAAAATTAAAACAAGAATTTATTCCAGTAAATTAAAACAAAAATTGAATACAAACCCAGAAAAAATATTCATTCAATTTTCTGTAAATCAACACAACTCATCATATCTAACGTCAAATATGTGTGAGAGACAAATACCTATATACAAAGAAGCAGCTAAACAACACAAACATAGAATTTTTTTACAGATCCATGTGAGAGGCAAAGAGACAACTACCATTGTGACCTACTCCAAACCCTTTACCACCGTTTTTGCCACCTCGTTGCACCGCCACATCGACCCAAGATACTCGGACGACCGCAGTCTCCCTTAAACCGCAACAAAGCCACCGCCTCTGTTCTTCGACATAGAACCACCGTCACGTCACGGTCGCTAGTTACTCACGCCGTCGTCGACGCCACTCACACCCTCATTCTCTCTTGACATTTGAATTCGAGAAGAAGAAACAAATTTGAAATTAGTGATTCGGGATCCGATCTCCAAATTCAAATACGAATTCTTTTTTTTTTATGAATTGTTTGATGAATTTTTCATAAGTTTTTAAAAATGTTGAAGATGAATAACAGAGTGTAATTAGTAGATATTTATTTATTTAATATTTGTTAATTTGTATTTGTAATGATTTTCGATTTGAATTTTTTAATATTCATTGTTTGAATATGAATTACAATATCAGTTTTTGGTTTAAAAACAACGGTGAATTGATGTAAATGAAGAAAAAAAGAAGAGATTGAGGGGGCATTCGGTGCAAAATTGCACCAGTTAATAAGCAGTGAGATTTTCAACCATTAATTTTAATATTTTGGTATATAATAAATAAATAACATGTACCATTTTTATTTATATTAATAGCGTCAGTTTTAATTTTTAGGGTGATTTTTGAAAAAGGGTAATTTTTAATAATGGTTTATAATTCAATAAATTAGTTTTTCCTAATTATAAATTTAAGTAAAATTCCAAAAATACCCTTTAATTATTTAAACATAGGGGTGGTTATTTATTAACCGTCAAGGGTATAATAGTAATTATTTTACTCTTTTTTATAATTATAAAATTAATAATACCCTACATAATAAAAAAAACAAAAAAACAATATCCTTAATTATAAACGAAATTTTATATGGTTTAACAAGTAATTTAATAAATCAAAATACCCCTTTTCATAAATACTTCTAATTTTTATGCTAAATATTTTGCGTATATAATAAATAAGTACCAGACAGGATTTATCTAATGGTCTGGGCAGATACCTTTTAAATTTTAATCTAACGATTGTAATTAATATTGTTTTAATCTAATGGTGGAAAATCTCATTGCTTATTAATCGGTGCAATTTTGCACCGGATGCCCCCTCAATCCGAAAAGAAGAGGTAAATATGTAATTAAATGTTATTAAATATATAATTAATTTTAAAACTATTATTAAAATCACGTGTTGCCGGATTTTGTCAATGTAGGTAGGAAAGTGCAAAATATTTCGAAGACATTTTAAAAGTCGGGTACTAAAGTAAAAAACTGTCTAAAAGTTAGATATTATTATATAATTATCTCTAAGAAAATCTAGTAGGTATAAATCTAGTGTCACAAATTTGTAAAAAAAAAAAAAAACTATTAAAAATACTATAATAATGATAAAATTTTATATATATATGAACATATTATTATTCAAAATCATGAACATAATATATAATGAGCTAAGTTGTTCAATAAAATCAAGTATTTTTATTTTACATTTTCGTTCCCAAATTTAAAATAAAATGAATTGAACTAAATTTGTATAATAGTATTAATATTTATGTTTTATATATTCATATTCCATTGATAAATATATTCTATTTGTCATTCAAAAGTCTGATTACCGTTTTATAAGCATAGACATAAATATTAGGAAAAAGTTGCAAATTTTAAAAAAAAAAATAACAATTGTTATTTGGACATAAATATTAGTGAGAGATTACAATTTTTTTTTTTTAAAAATAACAATTGTTATTTGGGAAGATTCACATAAGTTATAAATTAATCTTCATTACATTTTACTTGTGTGGTTTTTTGTTTTTCTATTATGCTCCACATGTAATCTTTATTTCAATTGTTTGATTTTTTTAAGTGATTAATTAATCATAAAAAAATTAATTTAAAAGTTTATTATTTTTCCCACAAGCTCCACATATTTCATGATTAATTAATTTTCATTTTACTTTTGTTATTTCTTGTTTTTATATTTCAGTGATTAATTAATTTCATTTTACTTGTATTTACTTGTATGGTTTCTTATTTTTCCAAAAAGTTACTCAACCACGCGTCGTGCACTCAATAATATTCCGATCAAACACCACCACTGATCATTACTCCTCCCACGCGTCGTGCACTCAATAATATTCCGATCAAACACCACCACTGATCATTACTCCTCCTCCACCGGCTCCGATGACATTATCGGTTCTGGGAATATGAATTTGAAGATCATAGAGAGACCCATAGCTCTCTATCACCTGCTTTTTCATGCTTAAAAGTATGTAGTGTCGTAAAGAATTTAGGAATTTTTTATTTTTCAATAATGATCCTATTTAAGTGATTAATTAATTTTTTATTTCACTTATGTAGTTTTTTGTTTTAGTGATTAATTATTAAAAAAAAATTAATTGAAGGGTTTTTTATTTTTTTTAATGATGCTTCACATATTTCGCTACACATATTTAGTGATTAATTAATCTTAATTTTATGGTTTTTTGTTTTTATATTTCAGTGATTAATTAATTTTTCATTTTACTTTGGTTTCTTGTTTTTACATGCTCCACATATTGATTAGCGAAAATTGTAAAAAAAAAATAACAATTGTGATTTTTCAAGAACTATAATTATCAAAGAGAACACGTTTTGAAATAGAATTATCAAACTCTTAAAATTAAATAAATCAAATTATAAAAGAGAACACATTTTGTAAAAAAATAACAATTGTGATTTGTGAAGAACTATAATTATCAAAGAGAACACGTTTTAAAAGAGAATTGTCAAACTCTTAAAATTAAATAAATTAAATTATAATTTTATTGATTAAATTTTATTTCATAAACTAAGCGTACTAATAATTAATCAATATTGATGTTCTATTTTTTTTTCTAGAGATACTATGTTACTAATAATTTAAATTCGGTTATAAAACAATATGGTGTACCTTACAATCAGAATCTGTTGCACCAAACTGTCCAATCAACAAAGCTGCTTCTCTCTGGCTCTCTGAACAGTTGGATTTGTTATCAGAAATTCACTGATGCCGAAAAGGTTCCCCTCACTGATGATGAAGAGGAGTATCTGGTTCTCCCCCCGCGACCGACTTTTGGAGAGTTCATGCCCCTCGACTTTGCTCATGACACAGCCAGGGCCCTTGTTCAGGGGACAAGCCTGAATTGGCTTCATGTTGCAACTAGGGCTGTTCAGGGCAAAGACAAAGAGTGACCTTCCCTCGATGTTTACAAGAAGTGAATTAAAAAAAATGTAAAATAAAATATTATATATAAATACATTACATTAATAAATATTGTGATTTTATACAAATATTTTGCGAAAATTAATATTTATATTAATATGAATAAAATAAAGAAAACATCACCTATAACCGGACTCACGCTGACACCTAATCCCAAACACCAAATAATAATATCATAAAAGTATAAACAATAAACATAGTGTCTAACATCAGAGAATAATAAATACCGCGGTGGCCCCTATCCATGATCACAAAGCCTGCGCCGTCTCTCGTCCAGCCAAAACATCACCACAAGTACCTACAAAATAGAGAAATATACACGGCAAGGTCAACGTCTAAGCTCTCACTCTGAAGCTCCCTTTTATAATGTACACGACTCGATTCCTCTGCCCTTGCTTCTCGAGCTGGAGGGTGAGACGAGGCGGCAAGTACACCAAGCTCGACAGCAAATGAACCGGAGCCAGCTTCACTTCGCCCGGCCCCTGCCTAAAGGGTTGAAGGACTTGAGTTGCTATTAGGCTCTCCGAAAAGTAGAGCTCGAGATACAAGTACTCATAGCGCGCTAATAAGTATAAGTCGTCGAGCACATTAACACTAAAACTACTTATGTACAATTCTCCATATATACGCCACATTGTCACATTGCATTGATGTCATCAACCCTTTTTTCCCCTATAGTATAAGACAGCTTTTGGTTTCGGATCCAAGCTCCAAGTCCTCATCTTGTACTGAGAATGCATGCGCAAACCACGTCGATCCAAGCTCCAAGTCCTCATCTTGTACTGAGAATGCATGCGCAAACCACGTCGTATATAACCATAATACATCAATGTCAAAGATACAGCTAATGACTATATCATAAATAAATGGCTTAACACCCTGCGTGATCCCACCATCATGCTCAAAATTAACATGATATGATATTCTTGAGTTCCTCCATTTCACATTTCACATGGAAAATAAATGTATTTATTTGTTATTATTAAGGAGAAATTTTGAAATATACCTATACATATAGGAAACCTGTCCAGGTAATGATCTATCGAATAATCAACAATTGTATCTGTTTTCCAAATTACATTTACACCATTAGGATGGGTTAATTTCTGTAATTAAAACAAACCCTCTTAATTCTTCCAAAATTAAAACCAATTACATTACTGCAAATTCTCGTTTGTGTGATGATTGTTATTTTGACCATGCAGCCGGAGCCCGAATTCCGGCCTGGATTGAGTATTTAAAAAAATAATATTTTTTAACAAATAGTTAATTATCTTATTTTTTTTATAAAACATATCAATATTTCAACAATATCTCAATTAAATTCAATTATTTTTAAACAAATTATAATGAATTATTTTAATATATAAAAATAGTTTTTAAAAAAAATTGAGGGTGGCGTTTTCAAAGTTAAAAAAATTGTCAGTTGAAAAGATTTTTTTTTAAATGTACTCAATGTTTGATTTCTTTATGCATGAATACTAATAATACTCGCGCTCGCTATTTCATTTTTTTAATCAATTAATTTTAAATTGCAACTATTTGTAGAAAAAACACACCATGTATTTTATGAAAGAAAATTTTGGAAGAAAAAGTTTGTAAATTAAATTTATACGTTCCATATGAATAGATATGTCATGACACTTGATGTCCATAAAAAATTATACCTCCTTTTAAAAAAAATATATCAACAATTAATTAATTTCATGAAACAAAAATATAGTAATTTTATATACTGTATATGACTATCGGGCAATATTTACTACCTTCTCTTTGAGAGAAAGATAACAATCCACACGTGACTTAATTTTATTTCTTACTCACGTGGAAATTGGAATGATATTTAGAATAATAAATGCAATTAATAAATTTTGGTTGATTCGAAATTAATTCCAACACTTGGAATGACATTTCGAAGTAATGTAACCACACAGTGCCGCTCTTTATTAGTCTTTAAAATAATTAATTAATATGCATTGTTTGACCATATTTATATAGTTACATTATACTGTACCTATAAAACTATACACTATTATTGAACTGGCTATGATCATGCACAAACCTTTTTTGTCTGTGCATAATTTCAAGCGGCGTGCTTCATAAATTAATTATCACGCAATTAAAATACACATATCTTCTGCAACACGTACAATCTCGATAATTCATTTTAATTAGGGTAATTAAATATATTTTCATTTGGTCAAGTAATTAGGATAATTCATTAGAAAAATGAGATAATAATTTTCTGTTAAAACTCGTCACAAACAAATGCCAAATATACCAAAATACATCTTAAATTTTTTTTCTTGTCATTTACTCATTATTAGGGATTTTCGAATATAAAATCAAAAAGAGATTAAATATCTATGGATATTGCGCTAAATTCACAGGGGTCTTACAAAAACCCAAATGTACACAAATGATACAACATAGTTTCTGAACCAAAAGATTCATCAACATTGAACAATAACTAACTTTAAGACAGCGTTAACAAAAAGGTTGATTCGGTTGCTGCCTGAGTTCTCCTACTCCGGTCGATTCCATAAACGATAGTGACTTTCGAGCACATCATTATGTTTGCTTCCATACGCCACCCTCCAATAACGTGCCCCGGACTCCACTATAATTGACCCAACCGCTCCTAGTAAAACATGAAGAGAATGTTTAAAAAAAACAACACAAGAATAATATATAAACTCAACAAGTTAACTACAAGAACAGAGATCATCTAACCTGCAGCATCTGCATTAACTTTGGATGTTGTTCTAGAAGTTGACACAGTTTATCCCGGTCACTTAGAAGCGACTGCAGTTTTACAGCAAAGTCAATGATCTGAAGGTAGTATAAAATCGACTAAAGCTGGCTTGTAATTATATTGAACATGTAGAAACAAGTACCTGAATAGCTTCAGGGGATTTGAAAAAATCTTGTAGAGACATTCCGGGATCCTGTTGCTGTGATGTGGCATCCCCGGATTGGTGCAGGTTTCTTTGCAATGCATTGTCCTGTTGTTGTTGGGTTTGATAATACGCATGAGCAGGGTAGATTTGGGGCTGCTGGGATGATGACTGACCAGGAATTTGCAACAGTGACACGCTTTGCTCAGGCTGTGGGGAAGATGGAACAGGCGGTCTAAGATGTTGAGGTGGTGGACGAGGGATTTGAGGCGGCTGTAGTGGCTGTAACTGAGCATATGTTGGTATGGACTGATGTGAAGAGGGGGCGTTAGGTAAGCTGTCTACTGGATGTGAAACTAAATTATTTCCGTAAAAATTAACTGGCATCGGCCCGGGCCTGAAAATCATAGGTTGTTGAGGTTGTTGCATCATGGGTTGTTGGGGGTAGGAGTTTAGAACCGAGGTTTGATGAAGATCAGTGCTGTTGACGTTTTGGAATTGTGAAGATTGGGAAGTGGGATTATTTAATGAAGAATTCGCCAAGAATGGAGGTGGTGTGAGAGGAAGCGGTGGATTGGATCTTGTGGACCTCATGGGAGAAGATAGAGATTTCCTCCCATACTTCATATCCGGCAATGCAGTTGAGGTAGCCGAACCGCTCGTTACCATAGGCAAATAATCTGTCTGAACCTGCGAAACAATGAGAAAGTTAGCGACTCTGTTCATTGTTGAGAAAGCAAAAGAGGACAGAGTGGTTGTGGTTAGTTAAAAAATACGTAACTCAATTCACATTCATCGCCAATTTTCTTTAACCCTCTAACGTTTATAATAATATTATAGTTACCCCTTAAGGTAAGGAGGACTCTGAGCCTGACTCACAACAAGATATATATTATATGAGGCATTACCGGTGAGATTGACTGTGGAGGTGCCCGTGGAGGTAGGAGAGGCTGATTCGAAGATAACTTCTGGTCATGAAAGCCTTGGTACCCAACCCCAAACGGAACTGCTCCACTCTGCTGTTGATTTGCCTTGGGATACAAATTATGCGGCATCCTCGAATCAACAGGAAGGCGTGATGTAGAAGGTGAAGCATTCATATAAACAGAAGCAGGCGAATCAATCGCATTCGGATATCTGATCGGCACACCCTTAGGGTCGTCCAACCGATCAGAAAATTTCTTATCCGAAGAAATACTTGGTTCTCGAGCCAACAGCATTTCTGGACGAGATGCGGGCATTCTCGATGAGTATTCGTTCGGCGTATTCTCATCCATGTTCGATGCTAATGGAGTACCCATCCGAGAAAACTGACTACCTTCATTTGCATCACCCCCCGTCTCCCCGACTATGGATTGTGGAGACCGTGGCTCGATTTCAACAGACGTGCCTTGCTGTAGAATATCATCTGACTGCGGGAAAGGCAGTTTATCGTCGGGTTCAGATTCCTCGGCATCAAAAACTATATCGAGACCCTGAAGATCGTCATCAAGATCAGGTTTTAACGGTTGAGATTTTACGGATTTGTCCGTGCTGTCATCCGGAGCCATTGCTTTTGGTTGTGTTGCCAGGTCGGTAGCTGCAGAGCCCACAACGTTTTGACGTTCCTTTTGTCTAGCCATGAACACGTCCACATGGATGGATGGTGGTCTCCCACTGGAAGAACCTATCCGCGGGACAGCAATTACGTTGGAATTATTATAGGTGCCATCGGCATTTCTTTCCCTTGCAACGTAGTCATCCACGTGCATGGAAGGAGGGCGGCTCGTGTTAGGCTTACGCAGTCTGAATGCGTCCCGACGTGTGGGTACAGGAGGCGCTGTGACGGGTATAGACCCCCTTGAGAAGTTACTTTGCGAAGCCGTTTCCGGGACTGAATTGTCTCCTCTTGTATGCCTATTAGACCCATCCAGAGAGGATAACTTTCTTTTATTCTGAGTCATTCTGTTGCGCAAATCCTCAGGACACTCCCAGAAGAAGATGGGTCCAAACATATCCGAAGTGTAATCGTCTGGCTGCTTCATGCTTCTGTCAGCAAATTTATGTATCCTTGAAGATGGCGAAGGAGTAAGTAATGATGTGTAGGCACTGGCAATTTCACCACATGTTTCCTCTGTGACAGAGGATGTTCGCAACAAAAGCAGTAACAACCTTGAAGTTTCCTTAATCTGAGCAACCATAGTAAACAAAATAAGAAAAAGAAAATCAGAAAATAATTTTGGGGAGAGCAATAATATAAACCTTATGTGGTGTAGGGAGACCGTCAGATGTAACTTCATTGTCCATCTTGGAACCTAATGAATTTGCGAGGTCCTCAATATGCTTCAGGTTTTCTTCATCAAAACATTCTAAAGAAACGTCATTCTTCACCCCAAAAAGGAACTTGATTGCAGCCACCCTTTCTAGGTTCATGCTGGTGAAAAAGCAACAAATGAAATATCATGTTGATTCCCAATGTCAGAATCTGAGCAATTTTATTGATATCATTCGATAATATTTTGCACGGAAACAATGGAAGACTATTAAGGCAACTTTGCCAACCTGATCTTATATTTTTCTTGTGAATAAGGTGATATTTGTTCACTATAATGTTTCTGGCTTTGTTGGACGTTTACTCTTTTTCCTATCTTTTTACTTCCTGGTTTTTTGTTTTTGGTGGGGGTGGAAAGGTTGTTTAACCTGCTAATAAGCTCACTACTGAGTACTGGCAATTAGAATTTAAATCAAAATGTATATGTTCTCAACCACTGTTTCCTTAAAGTATAAGGAGTATAGATGAGGTTATTGTGCTCATTACAATATACTGTACCATGAATACTATATAACACTCCACAATCACAATTTCATCAACCAGCTAATCTAGATTTATCTTAGTCTTAATCCAAATAAAGTCCTGGAATAAGAATCTTGAGGGTGAGATGGTGGGGAATGGGGAGCAAACACAAGTTCTCTAGGATCTTAACGAAGAACGTCTTCAAACATAATAATGGAGGGTGCATGCATTTGATTGGCAAGAGAAAATAAAAATGGAACAAAGTTTGCAGAACTTACCTTTCCCCATCCATGCAAAGGCCTAACGAACCTGAAGCCAAAGCGTAAAGTGCTTCAGTGACTTCGGCAGCAGGAATATAGTCAGATTTAAAAGAACTTAACAAGTTGGTCCAGCAGCATAACAATGGAGGGTGCTCCTTCCACTCGGATGCAGGAATAATGTCCCAACTTGCATCAGTTTCATGTTTAATATGAAACTCAGAATCCTGAATAGCAGAGGACTCGGTGTGCTTTACAATAGTGAGAAGAGAACTTTGGCCTTCAGTGGAGGAACCCATTTCTTTGAAGGCTGACAAACAAGCAAGTAATTCTTTTCCAAGTGGCAAAACCTTCAATTTGGATGGAAAAAAGGAAATGTGAAAAAAATAGGAACAATGCCAAGTATTATGCAATATATAAAAAAAATATCAATACATCAAGCATGAATGATAGAGAAACTGAAATATAACTCCTAAGCTCCAGAGTTAAGAACAGCCCCTCTTCTGAGAATTGTACCAGTGCAGATAAAAAAGGAGGAATGATCAAGAATGAAGAGTAATCTACTAGAGTTTTCAAAAATATTCAAGACGAAAAATGGATGCGATGAACAAAACAGATTAAAAAATGAATAATGTACTTAAAACTTAAAATTACAAGTTTACAAAGGGAAAGTAGAAGGAATGAAGATCTAAGGTTGTGCTTGGATTCAACCTCATTTCGTTTTTGTTCTGATCAAGATTTGTTTGATCCCAAAATGCGATTATTTTATACTCGCTCGATTCAATGTTTTCTCCCACCAATTACATCTACTCATTGAAGAAATTAGTTTGACAATTATGCCCAAAAAAATCCACTGTTCACACGCATTTCATAATTACAAATTCATGTCATATCCAGTCAATCTCTTAAAATTTCATTCTTCTTTCAACATTTTTTACATCAGTATTCTCTAGCAGGTAGAGAGAGAAGAAAAATGCAACATAATCAATTCCAAAAGAAAAAAAGATAGAATTTTCCAGTGTCACGGGCACTGTTAAAAACTTATGATTATATCCGTATCAACATCATCAGTACGTTTCAACCCAATATATGAGCTGAGTTGTGACTGTATGACACAACCATTGCAGAAACCAGTTCATAAACAATCATTTTTAATATATACAAGTGATCAATTATAGTATGATATGCAGGCTAAAGACAAAAAAAACATACCATGCAAAACCGAAGGAGATATGACCAGAATATAATATTTTCATCATCTGTTAACCTATCAGGGAGGCTCCTGTAAACCACAGATAGTAAACTTCATAACTGTATGTTCATCCAATCCAGTGGAAAGAAATGAAGAGGCACCATATATAAACTCAACATAAAATTTTCCAACCTGTTACACGCTCCAGGATGCTGCACAGAGGCCCGGCCATCACTAATCAACGAGATTGACTGAAATACAGGAACAGACCAAGTAAGTGAAAAGTCATATTTAGTACTTTCTTGGAACTGCTTCCCTTCGTAGTTGACTGCTATACACTTGTCCATCACTTTCGTGAGCATCTGAGGGGCACCCGCTTTCAATAATAAAGGCTGTTGTATACAGTAAGACAACTGTCAAGGTCTATTCATCTTGGTGGATGTTCAAAGAAAAAGCAACAGAGTTAATTTTAGAACACGAAAGAATACCTTAGCATATGGATGCTCCAACAAGATAGCAAGAAACTTTAGTAACTGATGAACCTGTATTGATACATTTAAATAATTGAAATTATGAGAAGAGATTAGGTACCAAGAAACAGAAACAGTTTTCTTGGAAAAAGAATTCTTCAAAACCTTGTAGACATCCACATCAGACAATATTGATGGTTCTGAGAGGCGATGAGAGATCCATGATATTATAGGTTTCACCAATGATGAAGCATAATCAAGATTTAGACATGCAATCCGAATCACTAAGACACGTAGGGCATCTTGTATGACAACTGACATCTGACAATGACAGCAGTACCATCAGATATAAAGATGAAATGATATAATCATGTAAATTGAAAATAAAAGTAGTTATAATGCCATTTGACCAGGTGAAATAATAGACATGCAACTTACACTGACAGCACAATGTAGAAAAATTTCTCCAAGTTTCACAAGATGTGGAGACAATTGAGAAACTAGCTTCTCAGGAACTCCAGGCTTTAGATACCAATTAATTTGTCTCTCTATTTCTGGACCCATTAATGTTCCCACTGCCATTGCTCTTAGGGGGGTCAGCATTGGCATGCCATTCTTCCACAGCCAAATACTTTCATCCGGGAACAAATCATTCTTAAGGCACAAAATATTGAGCAGATTTAGACAAACTCAAGTTTCCATCACCACATAAATTACTGATTACAAAATTCAACACTAATTTACAATGTTACGTAAAGATCTATATGATTAGAAGGTTCACATACCAGTAGGCAAAGTAAACTGCAGGTTTCCTTGGGACCCAGTGCCAATAATGAAGTTGCATGAAGACTGTCTAAGAGGAAATGGAAAAGACCGGGAGTCCAACTGTAAACTGGCCAACAAGCTAGTGCTGATGCAAGAAGGTGGCAAACAGCTCCAAAACCAAGCACAAAATCGGGGCAAGAATGGGATAACTCTGCTGCACAGGCAGCTAGCTTGGGGCTGCATAAAAATACCAAATCAAGGTACAATGTAACATTTGTTTATTATACTCGATAAAAGGAGATGAGTTAACCTACCTCACTTCTCGGTGCAACTGTAAGAGTGCATTCAATAGTTTTGTGTTCTTGTGCTGCTCCTTGGCTTCCTGAGTTTAACAAAGACACATGCCTCAATAGAACATTTGATATATTCATTTCAAGCACTATTTAAAATCAAGCAACAGTGGTGTTGTGAGGGGAGGAGGACTAGCACTTTATTTGGGTTAAGCATAAGGAAGTAATGCATCCCCTGAAACCATAAATAACACAAAAATAGATGCAACCAGTCCGATTCTAAAATTTCAATCCTGGCAAACCTTACAATCTGCTAACCACCTTAATAGTAGTGATATGTCCAATGTAACTAAACTCCAAATGTTCATTTAAACAAAATAAGGTGAAGTATATCACCAGGTACATGAATAAGCTTTGTTAGATCTCTGCATAGAGGCTGGAGTCATTACACAGCTTGCAATATTTAATATATTCCTGCACTTTACAATATTCATGTATCTTACGAAAAACAATTACAGTCCTTACAGGCAAATCAGTCATCGGCAGCAGATACTGATTACTGGAAATTGGAAACATAGTTCATTGGCTTAACAAGGGCAAATAAAATCTACTGATTTCATTGTATGTGCCTTATTTAATAAAAGTGAATGACTCCTAGAGCAGCTATCACGTTAATATAAACCTTAAAAATTAAAATTTGTACAGGTGGAAAACAGTAACAGATTTGGTGTGTAGAAATGCCACTACAAACCTGCAACTTTTGCAACAAATTGATCAGCAAGACCAGTGAAGGAATCAGGAGATCAAACAGGCTCTTCTCTCGATTACGTTCAATAAGCAAATCAGAAGTTGAATTTCCCTCTCCGCCCTCATCAACAAGATAATCTGCTTACAACAGAAAAAACATTTTTCAGCTCTAGAATTACGCAACGAGCATCTCAAACACATTGAAGTGCCTACATATATACTGCAAAGATAGTAAAATGTAGGGAGACAGATTGATTTGCTGTGTTTGTAGGAATTAAATTATAAGGACCATTGAGATTAGCTATGATATTCATCTCAGTTAACCCCATAACTCTAAAATTAACTAGTTGATCCCTTAATTTGAAAAAGGCATGCATGAATGTGCCTATCACCCAATATTAAAGCATTACCCAAATATTGAATGTCATGTTGGCAATAATTGAATGAATAGCAGGAATGCATATTTAAATTTGAAAGGTTAAGTGATAACAACAACAACAACAACAATAACAATAAGAAGGGAAAGTGGTAATGAAAAATGATTCTAACCATCAAGGAATTTTTTAGAGTTCATAGATATCAGTAAACAATTATAACTATGGTGGGTCCTTCGAAAACTAATGGTATTTCATATGCTAATATAAATGTTATTGATGCTTCATAAATAAGGTCAGCACTTGAAAGAAAACTGACCATAAATATTGGATGACCTCTCAAGCATTTGTTTACAATTGATTAAAACTGCATGAATAACCATTACAGCACCTTCACCATAGAGAACAGCAGTGTCAACCTTTGACAACCAAACAAGAATTGGTTAGCATAATTTTTGTGACCACAATGCCAGCAACAAAGTTATAAAGAAGTACATACCGAATTATCCGAAATGAGTGCCAAAATTCGGAATGCTGTGGTGAGCTGGGCTACAGAAGAATCACGAAGAACCACACCAGGAAAATCCTTCTCGGTAATACGTTTTCCAATTAGATTATCAATAACATTACCATCGGAACTATTGGAAGAATCTCCAACAACATTATCAACATCCATCATATCAGAAGCTAAAACACTGTTTGAAGCCATGTGAACATCTCCTCCAGAGGCCAAAACAGAAGCATACCGTAGGAGTCCAATTGCACCATTTCTATGGTAAACTACACCAGCATCTATCCATTCCAAAAGCCTTGCAGGAGCATCTTTCTTGTTGGAACCTGGGGAGGAGGAATGTAATGCCATATGCAGTTCTTTCGCATGATCTATCCAAGAACTCAAAGAAGTTGTAGTAGAATCAGTAACAATAACTTCAAAAATCTCAGCCGCTGAGTGAAAGATTGCAAGGTTTAGCGGAGACACTCCTGCACGTAAAGAATATTGCCACTTATAAGAATATAAAATATAGAAAATCTTCATGACTTAAGTCACTAGAGTACCAGTGCTCAAAGAAAGAGGATCAAGTTCCCTTCCGGAATGTAAAGCAGACATCAAAACTTTAAGAGCCTGCAGAAGAAAAGAATAACAAATTCAGAACCATTCTGAAACAAGTTTATACAAACATCAAATTTACAGAGAATTAGAAAATATGCACCATCAAATGGTTCTTAAACCTCTAAGAATAGAACCAATGACGATAATCTAATAATGATAGCCAAGTTTTTTTTGCACCACAGAGCTTGCAAAAGTATAAAGTACTACCTATAGAAAAATGCACACCCTTAAAAAGGAAATAATTACTTTACATTTTCACGTTAAAACACAAGTTTACCCCTACTTTTTTCACCTACTTTTTAAACTTACTCACAACTACATTACTTATTGACTTAAAAATGCATTTTTACCCCTTACTTTTTGGTCAAAAAGTAACATTTTTCTTAATATGTGTGCCCCTCATTGGGACAGAGAGAGAATATATATATACCTCTGGGAAATTCACCAAAACCAATAGAGCCTGACGTCCACACTCTGACCTGGAGAGTAGCTCAAAGCCTTAAGGCACTTGAAAATATAGAATAATGCATTGTACTTTTTAAGGAAAAAACATTGAATACCTGGAGAGGCGACAAAGATCCCACAGCACCCATAAAAATTCTTCAGTGTTTGGAGTCAGATTACATAAACTATCTACGGCTATTAGCTGGGAATATTCACAACAAAATGCATATAGTTTAAAAAGTAAGAATAAAAAAAACAGAAAGAGGAATAATAAAAGCCTAATAAAATCTAATGATAAAAATAACAAAACCAGAAAATAACATGCTATACAAAGCCATCAAGCATATAGAAAAACTTACTGCCCTCATGTGCATCTCAAGAACCATACCAACTTCCTTTGGACTAATAAAGAACCCTTTGGACATCAAAATGTATGAATAGCGAAGAGAAAGCGAGTTTTCCTTCTGAACATCCTCAATACCCCGCAACGCATGGATGATGGTGGAAGAGAGTTCAGGGTCACGTAAAAGGAAATCTAATCCTGAAAGTAACAGTAGACATCATAAATCATAAATAAATATAATTCACAACTAAACTTGGTGTGAGAACAAACTAGCAGTCACCAAACCTGAGCGACAAAAAAGGAGCGAAAGAATGATTGCTTCAATATGTGATACAATGTTCAAGAACAAGTCTAATGCAGGCCCAGACTCAGATCGCAAAACAGAAGATGACAGCAAAGCAGCTGATAAAGGGAGAAAACCCCTCTCCTGTTAAAAAAAATGTGAAATAAATATCCAGCGTGAAAGATAGATAATGTGCATTAAAACAAGATAAAAATCCAATTCAAGGAAAAAAAGGACCACATATTTTGTGCACAAAAAAAATATTGCAGACCGAGAAAGAAGAATTAATGAGCCCTGGGTTTCCTCTACCCAAAGTATAAGATGCAAGTTAATGCCAAGTGAAAATATCAAGGAACTTATGAAATAAAGGTACTCATCTGCCCAGAGTGTAAGATGGTTATTTATGCGCAGAAGAAAGAGAAAGGAAAGAAGACATCAATGGGCAAGAAAAAAAATACTTGTAAACCATTGTTTGATGTTAGAGGCAGGGAAAATTTGGAAAAGGATCCCAATGTAATTTATCTGGAGAAGAAAGAGAAAGGAAAGAAGAAACCAATGGACAAGAAAAATAATGAAAAGTGTTGTTTGATGTTGGGAGCAGCAAAAATTGGAAAAGGATCACAATGTGATCTTAGAGGGACATTGTAAAAATGGCATGCATTCAAAAGAAAATAACTTTAGAATTTTTGATTCACAGAGAATCCAGCCATTAAAAGTCTATTTTTCCCTTCAAAGTACTCAGAATATCATAAATTTTCATATCTATTATAGTTTCTTAACTATGTAATCTGTAGATATAAACTATACGGAGTAATAATCTTACAAAATAAATTAAGAATTTAGGAGGGACGGGTAACTCGCTCAATCTTCAATTTAACTAAAGACGAGTGAAAGAGAAAGGTATGGTAGTATAAGAACACACCTTCAAAAGGGAAAGTAAATGTGAGTCAATGTCCCAATTTAAAAAGCCACAATTAGACTGGGTAATCGAACCACTTGTTGATTTATACTTCCTTAGTCCAGCATCACCATGGATACAATATCTGTTTGCAACGGCTGTTGGAGAAGGATCCTCAATCGGACCACTCAACTTTATCAATTTCTGCAACAATACTTGTTAACAAACTTGAGTTCAGAGAAGTAATATCAATGTGCTAGTTTTAAAAAGAAAAAAAATGCATGCATCAGAACATTAGATGATTCAGTAATCATAATGTCTCTATATTATAACATGCAGGTCATACAAAGGAAAACCTTACCCAGAGCTTCTTCAGTTGCACTATAGCACTCGTAAGCTTGTCCTTTGTAAAATTAGTAACTTGACCAACATCAGATATACTCCCTAGAATGGATAACACTGTGCACTGCAGATAAGATTTAATAAAGATTTGATGAGTGGCATGAGCCTAAGAGAAAAATGCAAGCGAGGTGAATACACACAAACAACAATACCCTAACAGGTCTAACAAAATTCATAGGAAACACAATCAAGTACTTGCTATAATAGTGCCCGCAAATATTTGCTTTCTCATATATTGAAAATTAAAATCATTGAAATGGCATGTCTATTTTGATTTATACAGTACTAGTACATCTATTATAGTTACCAAAAGCAAGATAAAAAAAAAAATGTAGCATGTACCTCATATCTACAAGCAACTTCATAAAATCGCAAGCGATGAAGTATGTAAGTTGCAAGAGAGGCAACATCATGCCTCTGACTCTCTAACAACAGCTTCAGCAACTGATTATAGCCGTCACTAGTGCCGTCTGGTATGCTTTCATATTCCCGAGGCCACCATCCTAAGAAACCCTCACAGCCAATTGAATGCAAAGTAGCTCTTTCAATGACTCCAAGTAACAATAATGTCAGACTAGTAGAATTTTGCATTCGGTGAGAGAAAACATATCCCAGCTGCTTCATACCACCATAATTAACAAAGTGAAAGCAGCACTCCCTAGCAGAGCACAGCAAACTAGCCACGCTCAACCACAGAATTGTATTCTTATTCTGAAAAAAAAAAACAGCTTTAAAAATGTTTATCCTTTGATAACATAAAATAGAAGAAAAGATAACGAAAGATTTAAAAAGTAAAAACAGATATCACAGGTTTTAAAGAAGTGTCAATCATATAGAAAAAGGTACCCCACAACTTCGCAGAGCATTTGGATTTCACCTACCTGTGAAAAATGTACATATCCCAGATTACCAGCACCACCACAAAAATCAAAATTTTGGAATAGAGTTTCCATCAACCCTTTGGAAGTAGGAACACCTGGCTCAGCTTCAAGAAACAAGCTTTCTACAGAAGACTCGGCATATGAATCCCCAGAATCACTTTGAAGTCTTTTATAAAGATCCAAAAGTTCCTCTCCAGCTTCAGTAAGGACTTGATCATATCGACCACGTATCATTTCATCATGACCCGATTGTTTTAGATCAACATCCTTCTGAGATAAGCAATGGGTTTTATACTTTGAGGTCACCAACAATAATGAACTGATAACCTTATCCACAGCTTCCCCAAGGTTTTGAGAGACCAAACTTTTGAAAACTAACAGCAGAAACTTTCTTAGTTCAACCGGAATATCCCAGGCAACTACAGGTTGAGATAATATTTTCAAGGGCGATACAAGTTCCTTAATAGTGAACCTAGTGGGATGAAAAGCAGGAGGCAGATCTTCTAGGTTTCCTTCAACAGCACTAACTGTATCCGTCAATGAGCTATCAAGATCTACATTTATGCTAAATTGGCCTAAATCTTCAGCTGTATTCCCATATATGACCATGCTCAGGCTGCGATAGCTGCCTCTGACGACCAAATGATTTGTAACCACAGCCTATAACAAAACATTGCATCAGTATGTTTTTCCAGTTTAAGAGCATGAAAGAGAAAATGCTATAGAATTTCACATCAACCGGTAAATAGCAACTTTACCCAGAGTATGCATTAAATGTGAAAATAGAACAGACAATTAAGCAACTTAACTCAAATTCAACTACTTAAGTATAGGAAATATGGAGCAGACACAGAACCTTTCACAATCTCAAGTGCATCAATGAGAAATACCTCAAATGAAGTGTGATTAAATTTTTAGGACAAAATATTTATATAAATATTGAATTATAATCAAAATCAGGCACGAGGACCCACCAAGTATACTTCAGAATCATAGAAAAAAAACACAAACACAAAAGGAAAATCACAATACCATACAAGGCTACCAAGGGTTGAGAATGTAAATAGATTTGTTGTCAATTACAAGAAAACTAAAAATATAGTACACACCTCAACTTCGAGCACATTTGATGATGAATGAGAATACAAACAAGGCAAGCATAACCGTCGAAATCTCGTCTCTCCTCCACACTGAATAAAAACCTCCAAAGCAAATGATGGAGGTGAAGTGGCCCTTGACAAAGTGATAATACAGTGAGATTGCACATTATAGAATAAAATAGGAAAAAAGATAACAGGATAAATTCAAAAAATAAATAGAAAAAAAAATTATAAGAAACACACTCCTTCCGTCTGGATAAATTTTCATACTTTTTTTATGAAAGGCCTCGCAATAATATTCACGCCATTAAAAAATCACCTTACTTTTTAACTTTAGAAACAATTGTACTCCTACTCTTTAAACTTTACTGACAACTACCTTACTTTATCAACTTAAAAATCATCTTTGCCCATTACTTTTTGTTCAAAAAAAAAAATCTTAAACTTTGTGCCTGATAACATAAATTTTGCGGCGGGACTGATGGAGTACTTTTTATAACAAGATTAGGGACAAGACTCCCTAGAGCTTCTTAAAAAGTCGGATTACAATACATGATAACAGTTTCTAAAAATATCATAAATAGAATTGCCTCAAAAACATGTTGACTAATAACAAACATAGAGAAACTTTATAATTAAAACATTATTTATAGAAAATAATAGTAAAATATAATGATGATGATGATGATGATAAATTGTCAGTAGAAATCATAACACAAGAGCATATCCGCCTGGGTTACATATTCCGAAGCCACAATCTCATAAATAGGTATACATTCCTTCTAGTAGAAGAAACAATATTCATAGCGATTCCACCATACCCCATAAGCTTCACTGCAGGACAAAAAGATGAAGCGTTCTGCTCAAGGAACTCACAAGCAGTGATGACCACGGGCTCTGAAAATAACACCTGGAATAAAGACCATAAGTTAGTGAGGAAAAATATAAAATTTGTCTAATATGTAGATAATGCAGCAGAGTTAATAAAAACACTTATGCAACATCTAGCAGATATTATACAAATAATCATGCATGAGATTACGTAGATTCAGACATTAAGGCATCATGTCAAGCAGAAGGTGATAAGATACTTTATTGAAGTGGAGACAGAATTTACCAGTTTATAATTGACAAAGAAAGCATACATGACATGCCTTGAGATAGAGAGATTAAGAAGATGGTATTACAATTACTACTAAGGTAAAAAAAACTACACCCCAATATCTCAAATTGTGGCAAATGTACCACAGTGCTCAAAAGATATTTCAAAATGCACATTTGGGCCCACTAATTGACATTGGGTGAGGTAAATTGTTCTTCGTGGAAATGGCAGTTGCCATGCAGAGTTGTTCTCTAAAAAATGAACAATAATACTCGAGGGTAAATATGTTTAAGATTTGAAACTAATATCTGTCAAGCAGCATGGGTGAAGCAAGTTCAGAAAATAGATGTGCAGGAAACGTGAAGATGGAGGGCATTCAGTTAAATGTTCTTTTCCCATATAGAGTTCGGAAACCAAAGGTCTGTCTAAAACTCTGAGTGTCCATGAAAGCTGCTTCGTAGATGAAAGAAGGAATAGTTTAATTCAAATAAGAGAACCAAAGTCATTTTTGGCATTATTTTTCATTTTCTAATGCTAATCCAGTGATATACTACCTTTGTCCCATTTTAATAGTCATACTTTCTTTGTTATTTGTGAAGGAAGTGTGAATATTGCATTGGGACAAAGGTAGTACTAATTGTCAAGGTTTGTCGGTGATATACTATTTGTTACAGCTAAGCAAGTCATTTAACATAGATGCCAAAATCCATAAGGAACAAATCTTAGTGTAAGAGTGTGGAAATAGGGCCTTATAATTCCCCAAACACTCTTGTGATTCTACCTTGGAAGAATATATAAAATTTCTAATCCAAGTTCGGAAATTCAAAATGAACATTACAGTGTATATAGGGGAAAGAATTGGATAAATATGACCAGACAGAAAGTGTGGAGAATCAAAAATGAAAAATTGAAAGATTAAAGCATGTGAAATAGAATACACACTCTTCGTAAACCACGAAAGTTCGCTTATCCCGCAAAACTAATTAATAAATTGTATAGGCTCCATATGAATTCCCACATTAGTATCATCTTACAATTTAACAAATAATTGATTTAACATAAATCCCAAGCCGAGACCGGCCAAAAGCCAATCTATGCGGGGATATTAGTTAAACGAATGTGCTACCAGTCCGAACATGTAAATTATAAATGTAAGATCTATAACTCTAATGCATCCCAATGCCGACTCTTTGAAGCACGACTTAATGGGCATCGCCTAATATTTGTGACAACGAACGAAAACAAAATTAGAATAAGACCGCATCAGGGGCACCCGTTAATTCATATCGATTCGAATCACACAAGAACACTGTCTTGATTTATGCATCAAATTTGATGGTTTTGCTTCACACGTGTGACGGGCAATACAAGCAAGTGAAACAGTTCAAAGAATCAAGACGCAACCGACATAATGCTTCAATTAGAGAAACAAAATTCAGAAAAAAAAAACAAATTCAATAACTTAAATAGCAGTTTAGAAATACCTCGTCGACGTATTCATCGAGGTGAGGATGGACGAACGTGTGCGCGTAAAGCACGCAGGGTTCGGATCGACCCATCGGTTCTTGTGCGCAGGCCCGAATTTAGTCTAATTTGAATGGGCAGGAAGTAGAGGTTTTAGGGCTTTTGTTCTTATGGTTGCAGGGCAGCGGGAAGGAGAAAGGTATTTATTTATTTATATGTTTACTCACCACCAAAACCGACTAATTAAAATTAAACTTTTTTACAGTATTTTATCCTTCAAAAATTTACTAAACCTTGTTTTTATTTTTATTTTCATCATGTTATAAAAACATAGGAATACAATATTGAATGAAATTATCCATAATATTGTGTTAAATACAAAATAAAAAATACTAAAAAAATAGCATAAACTTGTTTACCAATAATTAATAATATGTGAAATATTTTTTTATTGATTTTTTTATTCATTGGATTAAAATTAATTTTTATTTAATTATTTAATTTTATTTTTATGTGTGTTTTTTTATAAAATTAATAACTTGTTTGTAACAAAAAATAACATTTTTTTAATTCAAATAAATTATTGGCATAGTGAATAAATTTTAATTTTTGATTAATGAATGTTTTTTTTTTCGAAAAAAATTGTATTATGCTATTAATTAAACAAAAAGAATCTAAAAATCATAATTATTGATTTACAATTATAATTAAACTTTTCAACTATTGAACATGTGTACCATCAAGTGCTTTAGTTACTTACATTGTATTAAATATTAAACTTGAACATATTGATGTTATTCTTAAAACACCACATAAACATAGTCGAATGCGAAAAAAAAAAAAAAATTAAAGATCACTCAAAATAATATTTAATCCGGAATTTATAACTTGATTGGTCGTCGAAAGGTACAATGAACAACTATTTAGTAAGGAGAGAGTTAGATCCATCATTTGTTACATTAAGTTTTTTTAAAAACGTTATCAAATTGTATATTGATTATATTGGATTTACAGAGTCATTTCTTGACATCTATTGCGAGATTCAAACAATTCAATGAGTTATTGTTGTGTTCGAAATTCAAACGATTAGATCAAAGAACACTGAAAAATATATATAATTTTTTTTGTCAGTGTTGATTTATGTGTTGGTTGATTTTTGTGGTTATAAATTTCAACAAACTCAATCACAAAGTAATTATAATGCATTTTCGTTATCTTATTTAAGAGAAATTCCAATTGAGTATTTATGGTTAAATACAACATTAGATGAAAATTTGTAGCATATTACAAAGATTCAAGAAGGATAATCATGTGAATATTACTAATAAAAATCAATTGATTTCATTTTATGTATAATATAATTTTCCAATATTTATAAATTTTATAACGATTTTAACATTTGTCAAATTAAACACTCACAACACAATTATGACTTGTTGAACTGAATTGAAACGATCTGAACTGAACTGAAATGGTATTTTTATAAAAATAATCATAATTATTATAAATTATTAAATGTTTTTTTAAAAAATATTAATAATATTGTGATATTAACTAGATTGTATGTATAAAATTATCAATTTAAATTATTTATTTTGAAACTAACTTAATCGAGGCTGAACTGAAGCGATCTGAATTGAATTGAAGCGATGTGAATTGAATTGAAATGGAATGAAATTAAGTTCAAAATAAGAGGTGTATAAATAAATAAGAAGAATGAATATGATTGATAAAATTTGCAATTGAATATTATTGAGTTGGGTCATTTTTTAAGAATATACTCAAATCTCACACGTAAACATTTCTATTTCAAAATAAGTATAGAAAAATATGATCATTTAATTGGATTGAATTTAATATTTCTTGTTAACTCCCTCATGGTTTTGTTGAAAACTTACATAGTGATTTGACAAATGAGTAATGACAGTTAAAAGTTAAAACGATGAAAGTCCATTTCAAATATTGGGCCTATAGTTAATCCATTACATACCAGGCCTCGATCAGCCAGCCCACAAAGCACCCGCTCGGTTTGCAGAGATCTCCTCACTCCCTCGCTCATCCCTCTTCCGAAGATCTGAGCCGGCAGCTCCCTCTCTGCAAAAACGAGTCAACTCAACCGATTGAACATCTCCAAGTGTATTCCTGCCAATTCCATCTGAAAGCGCACGATTTCCTCTAACAGTTCGGGTCGAATCGGAGGAGGATGTCGGATCCGGCGAACACGAAGCTTGGCAGGATGCTACTGGACGAAATCACCCCCGTGGTCATGGTCCTCCGTACGCCGCTTGTAGAGGATTCCTGCCGGAAAAACGGACTATCCCTGATTGAAATGCTCACCCCCTTCAGCAATTTCAACAACATTGATGGTAAACTCCGTAAGCTTAGTTAGGCATCGTATTGCGTTGTGGCACTAGGGTATTTCGTATTGACTTATCCAAATCATTAATTTTTTTTAGTGCCAGTGAGGACAGCTAGTGATCAACCGTACCGACTGAGGAAATTTAAGTTGAGATTGTTTGATGCTTCCGAGATTCGGCAGCCTGATATTGAGGTGGGCTGTTTGAAGTATATTAGCTGCATTTGTTGACCTTAACGTGAACCATTTTTACGTAATATATGTCTGAACTGGTATATTTGGATGCTGTTAATGACTCCATAATCCGTGTTGCAATGATATAACGAAGACGAGGTTGTTTTGCACACCAGACTAAGAAATCGTACAATTCTCGCCACATTTTTAGATATTAGCTTAGTAATTGGCTTAAATGTGGTGAGTCTTAGGGGTTTATGTGTATGCCAAGTCCGTTTTCTTGTCTCTGTTGAAGTAAGGTCTTTGCTGCTCACAAATCAACATTAAATACTGGAACTTCTATGTTGCTCGAGATTGAATAGTAATTACCCATCCCAGTTAGCATCTAATTGTATTGCTTATCCCTGTAAAATTGTGCAAATGATCTATATTAACTTACAATGTTTGCGTTTCCCTTTCTTTAGAAGTCAGTTCTTGTTATGAAATAGTATTAATGATTGGAGTTACTATTGTTATGGTCATGTACATAGCAGCAGAGCATTACTGTACCGTGGGTGGTTTGATATGTACTGCTTTAGGATTTATAGGGTAACGTCTTTGGAATGGCACAGCCTCAGAGATGCTATCACATTGTTTTCCCTAGAAGTTCAGAAACACAGTACAGCTGTTGAAGAGGGAGCTATTTTATTGGTTAGGAAATACTATGGCCATGAAAAAAAAAAAAAAAATACTATTTTGGTCAATTCAGTGCTATCATACAATGCCAACTCTAAGAGGGCAAGGACACAAGTTTTTTTATGAAGTCCTAAAACTCAATTCTTTTACTGAAAGCATCTTAATACCAAGGCTTTTGCTTTGAGTGCTGGCGCTTGTGTTGGTGCAATTGTCTTTCAAGCTGCTTAAAATTATTATTTGGAGGCGCGAGAGTTGTTCCATTGCAAAATGACATACTGTTTTTTTTATGGGTGCATTTGATATCTGGAAATTTACCTTTTGTAATAAATTTCAACGATTATGGAGAGTCAGACATTCATCCACACATTTCTTTGTTGAGTAGTAAATTTAAATTATCAAGCATTAGCCTTTTTTAATCTCCGCTGAAGTGATTTTGAATCTTTGACTTCTTACTCAGTGTGCCTTGAATGATGAGGCCTAATCCTTATAATATTTTTATCTTAGTCTAGCATTAAATTATGAGGGTATCAACTCTCAAATAGTACGAGTGATGTTGTAAAAATAATTAAATTAACAACTATTCAATAACCCACGATGATGTATACGATCAGTGATTGCCTAATTGTGTTGTTGTTTTTGTTGTTATTGTTATTACTATCATTATCATTTATATTAAATATTTAAATTTATTTTCCATTATCATTTATTTAAATATTTAAAGGAATGCAATAGATATTTTGGTGAATTCTGAAATTAGATAGCATCCAAGTTGCAACCATGCATATTGAAATAGAAAAGTGTCGCTACGATTATTAGAATCCAAGTTTAATGATGATTGAAGACCTTAAATTGAATGTTCTAAAAAACTCTAGATGCTAGCAGGTCGGTGACCTGCCGCCTAGCGCCTAGCAGGGGCTTAGGCAGATCGAGGTTTTTTAAATACTATTACCAAAATTAAAAAATAGTCTACATACATGTATTTTATACCCAGATTAATTAATATTATAATTTTCATTGAAATAGTTTTACTTGATGATTGATGGACACTTGCAGCTAATTGGGGCGGCTGAACTCCGCCTATAGGGCTTAGATGCCACCTAGATGAACAAGCTCAATCTAGAGCATTGGCAGGGATTCGTAGAACAGCGTTAAATTGCGCCGGAAAATGATTATGCTTTGAAATGTTTTAGTTTTTTCATAGTTGGTGACATTTATTTATGTCAATTTTGGATTACGGAAATATAAATTCATCGTTTGCTTAACTATCCTCAGGGTCTTGAGGATTGTACTATGTGTAAATTGATTATCACTGATTCTTGTGTGAGCTTAAAATGACTTTTCCTGGCACATAGTGCTTTCACATAAAATTTCTTGTTTATAAAAAAATCCATGGAGTAAAAAAGGAGGATTATTGTCTTGCTAGTGTTTTCTGTGAGTCCTTAGTATCATACTGTAGGCGTCAAGCATTGTATCTCAATACTTATCTGTTGCTCATGTTCATTTATAGTGGATGTGCTATTCTTTCTCAGTTTCTCTCTATATTCACTTTCATAGTTAACATTCATGAGGATTGGAAATGAAATCATTTTGATATTCATTGCCTTTGCTGATTTTTCTTTTGTTTATCCAGGCTGCAAAGGAAAGGTTAAAACAAGCAATCACGCGGGCGGGAGATAATGATATTGTTGACCTGTCCGCTGATCAACCGGATATCCACTCCTTAATAGCAGGTAAGTTGTAAATATTTTTATCTTTTAATGCTGGAGGTAACTTTGCCAGTGGAGAATATATAAAATAAAATAATAAACGTTGGCAACACATTTCTAGAGATGTGTATTTGGCAGGATTGAATATTGTTGTAGCTTAGCCTTGTCACGGCTGAGGTTGAGTTTCAAGCCCCTCATTCCGCTTATTCCTGGTTTACTTTCTTTGTTGAGCGTATATGATGAACATTATCAACATCCTTATGTCATATAAGTTGATTCTATTGAGACCTTACATTTTACATTGAGAATATATCTGCTCAGAATCTTGAGTGAGTGATTATTCATTTGTCTTGTGCAGCCTCTGAGCAGGAGTATGTGCCATCATGGTTTCAGAATTTTAACAAAGAACTGGTAGATACTGTCTCCTTTTCAGAACATGAAGCTTTTGATCATCCTGTTGCTTGTAAGTCTGCATGACTCTATTCTTATAACACATTAGTTGCAAGTTACTGATCCCTTGTATTTCTTCTTTTCATGTTGATTGAAATAGGTCTAGTTGCTGTCTCATCAAAGGATAATGATCCCATTGACAAACTTGTTGACCTCTTCAACACAAACAATCTGCCATCTCTTCTTAAAGATGGTGCTATGGATCCAAAGATTATGAAGTATTTCTTGTTGGTACATGATAATCAAGACGGCATTTTGGAAAAGTAAATTGTGATATTCTCCCCTGAGGCTAAAATATAGGATCATAAAGACTACTTAAGTATCTCAAAATACTTTTGCTTACAGATCAACCTGCTAGGTTTGAATGTGATTTGTGTGACATGCATTTTAGATATGAGTCGATAAATACATGCATATAATTATATAATATCTATATATATATATATATATGTATTTCTGCATCAGAATTAAGAAATAGAAGATATTTCAGAGGAGTAACAATACCCTGAATGTGAAAGACTTATTTTGATCTTTAACTCGGCAGCGTAAATAAACTCTTTGCAATACTTTGATATATTGTGTCTAATGTTAGCTACAAGGTAGTATTGTATATAACTACTTCTTTGAAGAGATATCGAAGAATAACTAGCATATATCAGCATTCATTCAGTTAGGCAAAATTGCATTGGAGGCTACGATAAATATACAAATATTGGGGGTGTTAATGGAATAAAAAATCAATACCTTAACCTATATACATTGGACTTTCTAAAAAAATTCGTATTACTTTTCTGGATGGATAATGAAAATCTGGAATAAAATAATCCGTGAGCTTGGTAGATCATGTTGATCCCATATCAGCTAATTGGCATTGGAAAAAAAGGGTTGGCCTTAAAGGTCCAGATCTTTTGAACTGTTAATTGATTACTCGGTTATTTTGTTGTCTTTGGACTTTTTCATTTAATCTTTATCATCCTCAAGATTAATCTTTATCGTTTTTGTATAAGAGATGTTCATAATAGATGTCATCTTCGTGAGATAAACTTATTTACTGAACTATCTTAACCACTGCTTCTGTTATCTGGATAACAGGCTGTAAAGATGGATGAATGTCAATCATGTAATTCATATATATATATATATATATATATATATATATTGACAACTTTTAAACGTGAAAAATCATTCATGATAAATGCCTTTGTACTTGATCCGACGGGAAATGGTTTATTGCATCATGACAAAAAGCTAAAGCAACATTTAAACAAAAATGTTGTGGTTTCTTTGTTTTTAGAACCTTTCATGTTTAACTGCTTACTATTATATCCATTTATCTGTGCAGAGCCACTGGTGTTTTGACAGAAATGAGGAGTACATTTGGTCCAAATGATTGCCGTTTGTTGTGTATTAACTCCTCGGCAAATGCCATAGAAGAGCATCAAGAAAATCCATGGGCATCTTATGTAAGGAGTTTTTTTAAAAATTGACATTTTATTCCGACCTTCAAGTGCTTGTGTTTACTTCTCATTTTTTCAGAAAAATAGTGAATCAAATACCAAGCAGTTGGGTTGCTTCCTTAACATGGATGATATAGAAGAGGTATTTTTTCATCTCTATAAAAAATTGTTTTATATGAGATTTTATATTTGACATGATTAGGACCGCCTTTTTCTTCAATTCTACAGTTGAGAAACACAGTGCATGACCTCTCATCCAAACATGTAATTCCTCATATGGAGCTGAAGATTCGTGTGCTTAATCAACAGGTATATTCATCTCATATTGAGATACATCGTGCTCGTTATTTTGATTGATATAAAATTGTTGGTGTCTTTGCTCTTTTTTTGTTTTCAGTCTAATTTCTCTTAAACCAGGTTTCAGCGACAAGAAAGGGTTTTAGAAACCAGATAAAAAATTTATGGTGGAGAAAAGGAAAAGACGATGTACCAGAGAGTCCCAGTGGGGCAATGTATGTTTAGATATAATACTGATGCTTAATCATGCTTGTATATTTACCTTCTCCTTGAGTTTCTGTGGCTCTCTCTAACTTGGCTTGCTTAAGCACCATTGAAGGTACACTTATAGCTCCACAGAATCTCAGATACGAGTTTTGGGTGACTACGCTTTCATGTTACGAGATTATGAGCTTGCATTATCAAACTATCGACTCATTTCTACGGATTACAAACTTGATAAAGCATGGAAACATTATGCTGGTGTACAGGTATTTTTTTGCTTCTTTGTCTCATCCTTTTGGTTGATCTATGTAATATACTTTTTTTATGATTATTTTTTGCCTCTTTGCATGGATCTAAATTCTAAACTTAAACCTTCCTTCACCACTGTATATATCTTTATTTAAAATGTCCTTATCAAGTGGCGTTCATTCTTCACTTTCTCTTCCAAACCATCGTTTTTATTTGTTCGCAAATCTTTTTTGGGCTATAAGTGGATACCATGCTCATTTACTGGTTAAACGAATTGTTTTTGGCACGCCAACCTGAGATACTTGACACTCATTTACTCATCGATCTTTGCCTTTCTAAATTCTATACTGTATTTGACTGTGTTTCTTGACTGCTTTCACAGGAGATGATGGGATTGGCTTATTTTATGTTGGACCAGTCGAGGAAAGATGCGGAATACTGCATGGAAAATGCATTTAGCACTTACTCCGTAAGTAGAAACTTAGCTTGACATTTTTTTAGACGAGTCTGCGATTTGTTATGGGCATCCATTTGTTTTCACCACAAAAAAGAAATGAAAAAATTATTTTCCCAGGGAAACCTTGGTATATGCATATTAACACATCTATATGTCCTGAAATATAATCAATATATAGATATATTAGTGGGATCATATCACATCTGGTAAAATAAATAATATTACAGTAACATGCATGCCAGAATATGATTTATGGATATTCAAATTCAATTATTCAGAGAATGGTGTTTATGGATGCACAAACAATTCTTTCAAATAAAAAGAATAAGTGAAAACTGCAAAATATTGAATAAAGCATCTGACTTCATCAATTACATGATACAATTTTAGATGCTATTGATTAGCAAAAACCTTGCTTGACTTTAGAAAATTTGGTCATCTGGCGGCCGAAACGTTACGCGATGTGGTATATGGTGGGCTGAAATGTTAAAAGCAAGGGGGCAGTTTAAAGATGCTGCAAGTGTCTACTTCCGTATCTCTGGTGAGGTAATGCCCCGTAATTGTGAAAATTAAACTTATAGAAGATTATCCTATTAGTATCTTGAAACATATCATTGTTAGGAACCCTTGCATTCCGCGGTGATGCTTGAGCAATCATCATACTGCTTCTTGTTATCCACACCAACCATGTTAAGGAAGTATGGATTTCATCTTGTTCTTTCTGGCGACCTCTACAAGAAAAGTGACCAGGTAATGGTATTATCAAATTATGTATGTTACTTGTATATTTCAGAATGTGATTGTATCGGTTTAAGCCTTGAAAGATGAGTCAACTGTCAATCTATTACCCAACAAAAAAAAACATATAAAGCCTGGATTTGAATTATGTTAACTCTACCAATACAACACTTATCATTTAATGGTAGTACATATAGACTTTAAAGATGCAATATATTTTATTTCCGTATATAATTATTTTCTCACTATTTTCACTTTCAAAGTTAAACTCCAATTCTTCAATTTATATATTTTTTGTTTAGATTTTTTTTATTTCTTTTCTATAATACATTCATATTTATTTAAGATTAATACTTTTTCTGTTCTTTTGGAATACGCTAAAATTTATTTAAAAATAGTACTGCGTATTTACTACAAAATT
Organism: Euphrasia confusa; assembly: GCA_954870475.1. Taxonomy (NCBI): domain Eukaryota; kingdom Viridiplantae; phylum Streptophyta; class Magnoliopsida; order Lamiales; family Orobanchaceae; genus Euphrasia; species Euphrasia confusa. The sequence goes on along the minus strand of OX940955.1, from coordinate 3,408,671 downwards.
GAATATAAAGATTGTGAGCAATACATTGTACATAAAATGATATTTATCGTCTTGAAAAAATTAAAGTAAAATTTATTGTTTTGAAAGATAAATGTGTGTAGTTGTGTACAATTATTTCTTCACATTCTTATGTATTCAATTTTGTAGTGAATATTATTTTTAAATAAATTATAACTATTAATAAAAAAATTAAACAAAAACATTATTCTTAAATAAATATAAATGTATTACAAAAATAAATATTTTTTTCTAAACAAAAAATATCAATGAAAATAGTGAACAACTAATTTAACGTTTATTTGTATCATTGTTAAATGTAAGTCTTATATTGATAGATCAACATAATTGAGGTCTCAAATGGATATGTTTTTTTTTTTTCTTTTGGGTCTTAACTTATCTTTTGGGGGCTATATCGATAAAATTACTTTCAGAATATTATGTTCTGAGGATGCTTTCTTGTTTGTCATCAGATAAAACATGCAATCAGAACATATAAATGTGCCCTTTCCGTTTTCAAAGGCACATCTTGGAACCATATCAGAGATCATGTCAATTTTCATATTGGAAGGTAAAATCATGGAAACTTCACTTATGTTTTTATTTTTAAGCTTCACCACGTTGAGTGTAGAACTGTATTGTACTAAAATTCAAGAATGTTTCAGGTGGTATGCATTTCTTGGAATGTTTGACGAGGCTATAAAACACATATTAGAGGTCCTGGCATGTGGTCATCAATCCAAGCCCACTCAAGAGTTGTTCTTGCGAGAATTTTTTCGAATTTTCCAGGTATTTAGTATTGTTGCTTTTATTTCCCAATGAATTCTTGACGCCTTTTGTATTTGCTGTCTGCATCTAAATTCCATTTTTCTGGTAGTAGATAGAAAAACAGATTCAGAATTTCATATACAAGGTTGAAATTTCATTTTATTATATTCCTTGAAGATAATGAGCAATCATTCCAATTTGTATATTGCTACTAGATGCTTATATTGATATTCTGAATGGAGTTTTGTTTTGTTTCCTTAGTCACACATGGAAACAGGATGAGATAGCTTTTTAGTTGGTGTCCATTGCAATGTTTTTTTTTTATCTAGTTGCGCCTTGCTACGAAGTAATGAACATTCGTTTCTTTTAACTAGAAATAAAGCTTGAATGAAGTTAAATGGAATTTTAGTCCTTTTCTTCTTAAATTTGGACGGTGTCTGCTTGATATTAAATTCTATTTTATTACTTGTATCCCCTGTGGTTTATGTTTCATGTTCGTATTACATTTATCTTGCTATTTTCTACCGATTTACGTATTTTGCTTGATTATCCAGGAAACAGGGAAAACATTTGAAGTTTTGAGGCTACAGTTGCCTGTGATTAATTTCCCTTCAATCAAAATCATTTTCGAAGATCAGCGGACTTATGCATCTCCTGCAGCTGTAAGCCCATGATTTTCTTAACAGAAAGCGTTCGGTGAGCTAGAATGTTTTCCAGTTTGGTCTAGTTACCCAACCAATACACACTACATAGCTCATATTCTGGGTATATGTGCATTACACACACACACACACACTAGATTTTGCAACCTTGGTGGGACATGTGGCTGTAAGAACCACTATATCGAGTAGCTTCGTATAGTCTTTCCTGTCCTTTGGTTTATTGTGCACCGATCTTGTTATCTCCTGCAAACTCCAACTCCAACTCCAGCTTCCCAATTGATACTACACTAATGTTGGCTTGAGAGGATATTCAATTTACTATTTGTATATCTTTTATTTTTTCAGCATACGTTCATGGGTGTTTTTGTATTTTCATTTTTTATTCACTCTTCTTCAGGCCAGTGTTGGAGAAAATTTGTGGCAATCTTTGGAGGGGGACATGATTCCCTCACTGTCAGTTATGAAGTCTAACTGGCTGGAGTTGCAACCAAAGATCTTACCAAAGAAGTACAAAGAATCAAATGTTTGTGTTGCTGGAGGTATGAAAGTGATATTCCGGTCTAGTTAAAAAGTCATTGTGTCTGCAGGTTTGTTGTACTGTGTCTCCTTATTTACTGATGTTAAGATAACCATTGTGTTTGGTTGAGTGGGCCAAATTAGTTCTTGGCCTAATAGATCTTTCTTGGTGAAGGTGAACTATAATTTGCAAAAAAGCTACAGCATTGTTCATACTTAATATACAGTCATTTTGTCTCTATTGTTAATATAACATGTCTTTTGTATACAATTTTTTTACTTCAAAGTTGGAGAAATGAGAACATTCCAATTTCCAAGTTTCATAGTCATCATATTTTCTATAATTTCTTCTGGGCCAAAACTATAATAGCTTAGTATAGTTGTATAGCTTAGATGGGCATGATTTTCTGACTTCTAAGATGTACGGGACATTTATTCTGGTCCAAACACTGCAAAAATGTCCACAGCTTAATTTCTATCCCTGGAACAGAATCACTATTCATTACTGTACTACATATTGCACTAAAAATGCATTTTTTTTATTTGTATTGTAATTCATATCTCATTCTGTCCTTGGTGACAAATTTGTTTGTATTGTTATCGCAGAAGCCATCATGGTGGACATTACTTTTAGAAACCCTCTCCAGATTCCTGTGTTCATCTCAAATATCTCCCTTATATGCAAGCATTCAAAACATTATGATGAAACCGAATCAGGCATGTTCTTGTTTTTCATATTTATATTCAGTGCTTACTTGATAATGGCCTTCCCGAAGGCCCCAGACCATTTGATTAATTTCTTTACTTAATTTCACATTTTAAGTTATTTTCCAACATTAACTTCGACGAGCTCTTTTTTGTACCATTCAGATGCAGATTCTTCTTTGATCGATCACCGTAACAACAATGAATTGAGGGCTATACCAGTGAGTGGGTATGACCGTGAAGCTTATATATTTTGTTCACCTTCTATTGCCTATCTGATTGACAATTCGTAGACCATTTATTTGGTGATTGCTCATAGCATTAACTCTGTGAATGCAGGGACTTCAGCTTAGACACAGCTTTATTTACTTTATCAGAAGCTGACATTTCAATACAAGGGGGTGAAACTATGTTGGTGAGCTCTACATCCTTATTGTGAGTCCATTGCCTCTGCAATGCTAGAATCATAGTGTACCATGTGATAGCCATTTAGGGACTGCTTTTGTTGGTTGGGCTGGAAGTCGGTTCGGTTATCGGAACCGAAGATTGTTTTCGGGTAACCAAAATTTCATAATAAATAATACCGCACAATTCAAAATAATTAAAATATGATAATACAGTTTGATTCATTTCACAATTCTCAATTCACAATTCATGTTCATATCATAACACCACAGCTCACTGTTTCATTTCATTTTCATATGAAAATGAAAACAGCAAGTCAGCAAGGATAACACAATTCTTGAAAAAATAAAACAATGAAAGTATCCAGGTTACTGTCTTACAGAAGGATACTTTCATTGTTTTATAGAACTTGTGATTCTCTATCAAGTTATATTTTTCCTTATTTTGTAATATAATGTGATATTGGAAAATCTGCTCATACTTCCCAGGTTTTTTTTTTAAAGTGGTACATTAATGCTTGATTTTTTTCTGAATTCTACTTATGCTGAAAGAGAGCCCAACTCCAAATATTTAGTATGTGAGTTAAATCTAAAGAAACACAATTTAGTTCTTCTGTTGTAACTTGGAATGTAAGATCGTGTTGCTTTTCTTTCACAATTCAGGGCTAAGCACATTTTTCTCAGATAAGGATGCTTGTTATTGATCCCCTGATGTGCTTATAATTTTCTGGCATCCAAAAAACTGTGTTTTCTTGCTCTTCAGGTTCAGCTTACAGTCACTCCCAAAATAGAAGGGTCCTTGAAAGTAGTTGGTGTTAGGTGGAAACTCTCTAATTCAGTTATTGGAATTTATAACTTCCACTCAGATGTTATCAGAAAACATATTGCAAAAGGGAGAAGGAAACCCAAAAAGGTGAAAGATAACCTGCAGTTCTTAGTCATAAAGGTAACTCTTACATCTTTTGAATTTGTTGCTTTTCTTAGTGTAACTGAGGCGTGACGCAAAGATAAAATATTCTCTATTAACTAAACTTTTTGTTGTTGGTATAACTTGCTCAATATCCAGGGTCTACCCAGGCTTGAAGGTGCAATTCACAATTTACCTAAAACAGTTTATGCTGGAGAGCTCCGCTGCCTTACCCTAGAGTTGAGGAATCCATCCAAAATATCTGTGAAGGTATTAGTATCATTTCCCCCCTCTCAATCTTCTGTCTATATGAGTTTTTGTCAATGGCCTGTGACCTGAATAATCTCTGAGTATTACTATTCATTGGCTTTGGCTGATTGTTTATTTCAAAGTTGCGTGAGTAGTTAATTTCTGTTACAGTGTTACTTGAAAGACCTGAGTTATTATGCGATACACTTACTGTCTCTGCGAACACAATATTGCTATAGTAATCACCCTTTTTTGTCATGTCACTATTTTTATTAAGAAATCTATCCAAAACACTAATGTGTATGTGTGCCGCAGTAGAGTCGGGTCATTTATTTAGTATTTATTTATTTATTGTTCTCTTATAGAATTGTTATGTTGTCTCATTTTCAATGTACTGATCTTCTGATGTAATGTTGCCAGTTTCGAAATAATGGTCAATGCTGTAGAATTGGTCTTTACTTCTAAACCATTCTTCATGTATTGACACTATTATGTTCATTGTACACTTCACAGGTCATCATAAAATGATGCGTTTTTTTTATTGAGACAAGGAAGTCATGATAATTGAACTCAGTCATTCAAAAATCTATCTTTTTGGAGGGGAGTATGAATCTATTTCCAATTATCCTTAGGTTATTACAACTGTTAGGGTTTTAGGCCCAAAATCCTCCCATACAAAAGCTTGATATATAGAGATGAAACAAAGAAAAAAACGATAAGCAAAGGAACACAAAACATACGTGGAAACCTAAAATGAGAAAAAAAACATAGGTAGAGGAGAATAATTTTACTATGTCAAATTATCTTGTTCTAATGCCTTATAACATGAATTGGATGATATAGCAGCTTGATTTTCTTTATTACCCATGTTATCCAGCAGAATTTAAAAATGAGGATCAGCCATCCAAGATTTCTGAATTTTGCACCCCAGGAAGTTATGAGCTCAGAGTTTCCTTCTTGCCTCAGAAAGCAGGAAATTTCATCCCAAAGTCATATTCAAGCAGGCCCTACTGAATCAGCAGATAGTGTATTTGTATTCCCTCACGAGGTTAAGCGTCTAGTTTACACTGTATTGCATCAGCAATTTTGACAATAATTGATTTTAATAATTTATTTTCGTTCTTACAGACGACATCTATTTCATGGGAAACACCACTTAAGTGGCCCCTTTGGTTTAGGGCTGCTTCTTCTGGAAGCATTTCACTCTACATAACCATTTACTATGAGATGAAAGATGGGTCATCGGTTATAGCATATCGAACTTTACGCATGCATTACAATCTGGAGGTAAATAGACGTGATGTCAATTGTTGCCTAATGGGCTAGTGAAAATTGACTGGATCTCTTAATTAGGTTGATATATGTAACTTGATATTCACTTTTGAATCCTTCTAAAAAAAAGCTAAACATTTAAATACTTATTTTTGCCTTTTCAAAAAGTGCTCTTCTATTTGTATCAGAGTAAATTTTACATGTCGATTCAATTGGTAGCCAATTTAAATTATGCATCTAAAATGCTACATGTGTACTAAATGTTCATTCGCCCCCCTCCCTACTACCCACCCAACATGTTTGGTCCAGGTTCTGCCATCTCTAGAAGTGTCATTCCAGACCAGTCCCTGCCCTTCTAGATTGCAAGAGGTACTTGTCCGGATGGATGTTGTCAACAGGACCAGTTCAGAGATTTTTCGGGTTCATCAATTATCATGCATTGGAGATCAGTGGGAACTAACACTGCTCCGGCCAACAGATTCTGTGGTTTCTTTTGAACTTTTAATGTCTGGTCAGGCCATGTCACGCTTTTTCAAACTAAAGGTTTGTATTTGAATTTTGATTTTTTTTTCAAGAATCTTACTGGCCCAACAACTATCTTAGTTGCACTACAATATATTTCTTTATTTTTTTATTTTTCATGTTTTGGCTTTAATAACTAATCTACTTTTGGATTTCAGTATCACAGAAAACAAGATAGTATTGAGAGGGAAAAATCTTCCCTTGCCACATCAGGGAGGGCGGATGTGGGGCTTGTTGACAGTGATTCCGGAAGGTTGTATGATACATCTATTTCACCTTTCAATTCTTTTCACCATTACGAAAGATTGCACCAAGAAAGACACGAACAGGTTTGCATCGTCCGTCCCACTTTAATTTTTTAACCTGAAACTAAAAATCCATTTCATTTTATTTGTGCGGTCAATACCCATCCTTCTTTGTTACAATGTTGCTTTTTCGCTAGCCAATGAGAATCGTAGTTTATTTATCGAGTATCCATCACAATAATGTGTGCTGTATCTTTGGAATTTATAGGGCCATGGAAGATTGGTCGACTTCATATTGATATTTGAGACGGACAATGAAAGCAATGCGGGATCACCAAGGGATGTCAATGTTTTCTCTCATCACTCGTGCCATTGCAGGTTAGTTCTTTCCATTATAGTTACCTCTCGTTGAAAACAGTAAAGAGGCTGCATATCATGTTTTTTAAATATATTTTTATGATGTTTTTTGGTCTTTTTTGGTTTTTGCGATCAATTCATTTGATCATTTTGAGTTAATTGCCAAAACAAAATCCCAAATTCTCACATTTTCACAATTTTAGCTCAGCCTTTATATATGTCCTTTTTTATTTCACAACTAGCTTTGGATCATTTTTGAAACAATGAAAAGTAGTTGAGTCCATTTTGAAAACAAACTTGAAAATCAGAGTATTTAATTGCAAAAATTTTAAAGGCTCCTTCAATTCATGGTCTTCTTCATTATCTGAATAATGTTTCCTCTCTATCATATAGAATTTCGAGCAACACCCCTATATCGTGTACAATGGACGGGCCCCTGTTAGTAACACACGACTTTTCCGCCGCCTTCTGCGAAATAAATCTGAGCATGACGGTTCACAACTCCTCGGAAGAAATCGTATCCGTTCGCATCAACACTCTCGACTCCACACCTGCCGTACACACTTTGACCATTCCTGCTTCCGCTTCTGGAAACGAAGTGGGCTGGCACGATACGTCTGAGGTCGTGGGGACTCGATCAGGCAAGGTCCTATCGCCTGAAAGTGTTTCACCTTTCATTTGGTCTGGATCGAGTTCGACCAGATTTGATCTCAACCCTTTGACTTCCATGGTAGTGCCACTTCAGATCTCAGTGTTTTCGCCGGGTACGTTCGATTTGTCAAACTACTCGTTGCAATGGAATATTGTGTCGTCCGATGATCCCAGTTCGTCTTCTGGTACATGCCCGGGTCAATCTTATCATATCACGGTGCTGCAAAAGGAATGACTTATTTATACCGTGCAGCCTGTAAATCAGTGACTCAATGTATTATTGTTAAAAGAAACATTAATTTGAGGATGAGATTTTTGAAGGCTGATAGAATTTATTGGTTGGTGGAGCATTTCATTTTTGGCTGTTGGGTGATATGTGAGATTCAAACATGTAGTAATTCTTTTTTTTTTTTTTTTTGGTTCATTTTTTGTGAATACATATCATCAATATCATCATCATCTCCACGGCCTCAAGGAGAGTACAATGATCAAAACAATGATCAACAAAATCAAAATCCCAATGCAAGTCCATTTCCTCGTACTCTTCTGACTCTTCCTCGCCGACTCCAGCTGGCGGGCCCCGCCTCTCACGAACGAGTTCGCCCTGTTCACTTGGCTCTCGATATCATCCAGCTGCTCCCCTTGACTCTCCACCAAAACCGCCACATCCATAAACACCTGATGCAGTTCCCTCAAGCTCCTCTCGATCTCCCTCACTCCGTCCTGCCTCTCCTGAATCTCCACGATCGCATCCATAACCCGACCCCTCCCCTGCAGTTGTATCGCCCTCTGCATGAACGTCTCGCTCTCCCCCGTCTCGATCAAACGGTCCACAATATCCGGTTCAGGTTTCTCCCCCGTCACCGTGAAGTACCTCCTCTCCACGGTTTCTCGATGCTCGGATGTCATCTTCGCTCTGAGTTCGTTGAACCTGGTCATGTTTTCGTGGAGCTTCTTCCTGAGCCCGTTGACGACGGAAGTGCGGGTCCGGTCGGAGGAGCTGCCGGGCCCGCAGCCGGGAAGGAGGCGGCTGGCGGAGTTGGAGCGGTCGAGGGACTCGAGGTGGGTTTTGATGAGCTTGGCCTTCTTTAGGGAGGCGGAGACATCGGAGTCCATGCGGGATCGGAGGTCCTTGATGGCCGTGGAGGTGTGTAGGGTTTTGCTCTGCTCGTGGGAGGATTCGAGGCTCGTGTAGAGGGAGTCGAGGCTACGAAGCTCGTCTTTGGTTGCTTCGACGTTTTCGAAGAAGCTGTCGAGGTTGGGCCCGCCAACGTCGGTCATTTCGATGGTGTGGGAGTCGATCGCCGGTGATTGGTCGTGGCCGCGGGAACGGGAGAAGGAATCGGATAATAGGTCATTCATTTTTTTATTTTTTTTTTTTTTTTTGTGAAATTATGGGAGAAGTGGAGGAATATAATGGGGTTTGTGATGTAGGAAGAATGTTGAATGTTGAACGGAGTAAGAATTAATAGATTCTTCTTCGTGTACAAGTAGTACTACCTATATAGCAACATACATCAACTTATTTGTTGGGCAAGAAAATGTAGGGATTTCTTGGCGAGTCAATTAATTCGTGACAGTTCAGATTAGTTCAGACGCATCTGATAATTCATTTCGAGATTAAATAGCAAAAAAAAATATTTTGATGTTTGCTGCTTTGAAGAACAAATAATTAAGAGGCAAAAAAAGAACCAATTGTATGAAATTTCAGGGAAAGAGGACACAAGAAAATACATAATTGTACTAGTATTATTAATTGTTTTTTCACGGTTATAAAAGTCTAAAACAAAGACTTTTACATTTCAACTGTAAATAGAAAGTTCCATTCAGAAAAAAATGGTCTGAAAAGAAAGTTCCAACCAAATTCTTGTTTCCTGTAGATGTTAGTTTTGGCAACAACATATGTGTTTGTTGTTTTTGTCTTTGATTTCAGGTGAAGGTTGAGTGAATGCAAAAGAATCAACATGAAGTCCATCTTCAAGTTCATGCGACTGAAGTCACATGTCAGTGCATCATCAACCATGCGACAGGAGTCGCACGCGACAGGAGTCGCGTGACTCTCGCTCTCCTTATTTGCGACTGGAGTCGCACGCGACGGGTGTCGCGCGAACTGGAGTTCTCTTCATTCGCGACTTGCGTCGCACGCGACGGGTGTCGCGCCAACTGGAGTTCCCTCCATTTGCGACTAGCGTCGCACGCGACAAAGTCGCTTGAACACCTGCTGCCTCTCGCGACTGATGTCGCACGCGACAACGTCGCTCAAATCCCTCCCCTCCATTTCATGCGACTGCTGTCGCACGCGACGTGCGTCGCGTGTCCGGGTTATGCGACTTGCGTCGCACGCGACGGGCGTCGCTTGATATGATGTCCTTCAACTCACACGACTGGAGTCGCACGTCATGCTCTTTTGACTTCGTGTATCAACTGATGCATGAAGTGCTGTTTACTACTTCAACTCTATTGACGACAATGAAGACGATGAAATATGAAATGTTCAACGACGAGTGTTCACCACGATGAAGTTGAAGATGAAGTATTGAGATCGACGGAGTCTAGATGTGTTGAAGTCTGAAGTTGAAGAATCGAAGATTCAAGATTCGAAGATTCAAGAATCGAAGATTCAAGATTCCAAGATTCAAGAATCGAAGATTCCGAAAGTGATGTCATCCATGGAATTGTGATGTAGGCCAAGCATGTGACCAATCAGATTGCACTATCTCAAGGCTTCACATGTGCGAGACTACTATATATACCCATGGAGTTGGATGACATCCTTTGACGATTTTGAGAGAACGAAATCCGATATCCGAGTATCAACGTTCGTTTGTTTACGGCTTACTGCCTTTAGAGTTTTGGTAGTTGTTTTGTGCTGTGCACCGATAGTAGAGTTATGCGATTTAGCTCTAGGTGATATAGTACTAGATCATTAGTTCGTTGGAGTGCTGCGTCACTTGGGATACGACTCTTGATCATTCCGTCTACCTTTCTCCACAAGTGTAATAGTTAATTTTGTTTATCAATGAAATGAAACTATTATACAACCTTGTCTTCAGCACTTTACATTACTCTTGTTGAGTTCGAACACACCACATACACCACACATCATACATAGCAAGCAGAGCTGAGTGTGTGCTAACGAAGTTGCTGAAGTGACAGTGTTTAAGACCGACTTCACGAAAAGTTGGTATCCTACGTCGTAGACGTAATTTTCAATTGGTATCAGAGCAGGACGTCATACGTATAAGACGTGATCCGTTACTTGACTTCATATTTCCGCTACAATGGAGTCGTCTATGTTTGTTCAGAAACCTATTATGCTTACTCATCAAAACTACTCGAACTGGAAAGCGAAAGTATCTGCTAGAATCAAAGGCTTTGATTCAAGAGCTTGGATGGCTGTGTTGGAAGGATGGGAGCGTCCTTACACTGAAGATGCTGATGGACTTAGAACCCCTAAGCCTGAACGTAGTTGGACTAGAGAAGAGCATGACTTGTCTACTGCGAATAGCAAAGCTCTTCTACTTATATGTGAATGGCTGGATCTCAGCATGTATCAGTTGGTCAAGAATTGCACATCTGCCAGAGATGCATGGGAGACATTACAAAGAACGTGTGAGGGTAGTCACGCTGTTAAGCGCTCAAAGATTCGAACTATAACTGCTCAGTTTCATCAACTCCGCATGAGAGAAGATGAAGACATAAATGACTATCTAGACAAGGTGATGAGATATGTTAATGAGGCATTTGAACTGGGAGAAGTCTTTCCTGCTATCATGGTCTACGAGAAGGTTCTATCCAGTGTTAGCTCTAGATTCGAGAGCAAGGTGTTAACCATCGAAGCACGCAACGATGGAAATCAAAACTGGGATTATGCCGACCTGATGGCTGATTTGAGAAACTATGACTTGACACTCAAAGTACGAAGCAACCCAGACATGTCCCTTGTTTATGAGCCTATGACTGCTCTTAAGATTTCTGAGAAGGGGAAGAGTTCAAGAAGCACAAAATCTCAACAATCTCGTTTGAAAAATGAGAAGTGTGAAAATAGCTTTTCAGCTGATTTAAATGAGTCCGACGATGAGGAAGCAGAGGACATTGAACGATTGATGAACTCTAACAATCCGGACAAGCTTGCTGTTTTGACTGATATAGTCACATATCTTGTGAAACAAGATTTTAAGAGAAAGAACCGAGCACGAAATTTCCGGAAATTTCAGAAAAGTTCTAACTCATATCCGAACACTCCAGAAAATCGAAATCAGGGGTCTACATCTGATAAGAAGTTTAAAGGCACAAAGCTATCACCATACACATCTAATAGCAAAGATGTCTCAAAGATGCAGTGCTTTGAATGTAAAGGATATGGACACGTGAAGTATGAATGTCCGAACCTGCATAGAAAGAAGAAGCTGCCCGTGAGCTATGTGGTTATTGATGATGAAGATGTGATCTCTGAGAATGATGTATCTGATGATGATAACTCTGATGACGAGGAGGACAACGCTCTAGTTGTCACTTTTGGTGAAACATTTGATCTCGAAAATGTGGAGGTTGAAAACTTTGTTTTCGATTCTTTTCTAAAAGACACTGCAACAGCCGATAACATCTTTCGTGTGGCTTCAGTGAATCGAAACTATTGTGATGATGATATTTTCTCAGATGATGAATCTGAGTCTGAAGCTGAAGATATGAAGATGACTGCTGAAGAGAGTCAAACTGTAACCGTGAGTGACGAACTACTTACTCTGAGAGATGATCTCTCTGAACTTCAAAGTTTGAATGACTTAGCTATCACTGAGAACGTTACACTTGCGGTGTCGCAGAAGTTTCTGACAGAATCTATTGCTGAACTCTCGAATGAGAAACACAAGATGTATGATGTGACTGTTGAGTTAAAAAATTCGATTGAAAAGACAGAGGATGAGAAGGTAAGGCTGAATAACTCTCTGACAATTCTGAAAATTAAATTTGATGCCCTCTTCGAAGAGAAACATAAATATTACAAGGAAGTTGTCGAACTGAGAGAGTCGTGTGAGAAGTCGAACTCCGAAAATTCGAAATTAAAGACATCTCTGAAGAAGGAAACATCTGAAGTGAAGAAACTTCAAACTCTGTTTAAGAACTCTGACACTGAGAATGATGAGCTGAAATCATCGCTGATTAAAACTCAAACTGAACTTGCTATGACTGATAAAGAGCGATATGTTTTGAAAGAAAAACTTCAGATGACGGATGAACTGTTAAGAAAGATGAACACGAACTCATCTGTGTTTGATAATGCTGCCTCTTATATGAATCCCGGTCGGGTTGGACTCGGATTTCAAAAGGTTTTTGAATCTATCTATACTGCACCAGAAAAGAAAGAAGTGACCTTTGTCAAGGCTTCTACTGACTCTACTGAGAATATGAACATAGATGATTCTGAAAGACTGAAACGCAAGGAAATTGCTGATGGAAAGAAGGTTGTAACATCTCCGAAAGCTGAAACTCAAAAGTCAAACTCGACTACTAGCTTGAAGGCGGAGACATATCAATTTCCTAAATCCATTGTGAAACATCCTCGTGGCATCCTGCCATACGAGAAGACGTTGCTGAAGAAGTTGAGTAAGCCTCAGAACGTAAAACCAAATATAAAATTCTCTCGCTCTAAACCTGTCATGGTCAAGACTTCGACAAATGCTGAACCTCGTCAAAAGAGAAAATATGTGTGTCACTACTGCAATGAGCCCGGACATATTAGACCTTTCTGCTTTAAGCTGAGAGATGACATCAACCGGGATCTGGTGACTGAGAAGAAGAGTGTTGTTGTTAAGAGTGTGAAGAAACACAAGTCTCCAGTGCCAAAGGTTCAAAAGAATGTAAAACTTGTGACTGAGACTAAGTCACGAAATTCTGGCATGAAGAAGAAGTGGGTACCTAAGTCCCAGAAGAGTGAAGTTAAGCTTAACTCCACCACTTCAACTACTTGGAGGCCTAGAGAACTTATTTTTTGCAATGTTGCACTGAATGCCTCCGACTCTGGAAACAAAGGCATTTGGTATTTTGACAGCGGTTGTTCCCGACACATGACAGGAACCAAGAAGTTCTTAAAAGAATATGAGCCTATGAGTGGTTCTCCCGTGGTGTTTGGAGGGGGAGCTAAAGGCGTCGTCATGGGAAAGGGAACGCTGCATATCAAGGGATTGCCACCAATTCGAAATGTTGTTCATGTGAAGGGTCTCGTGGCAAATCTCATTAGCATCAGTCAACTGTGTGATGAAGGGCTGAATGTTAGTTTTGATAGAGACTCATGCAAAGTATTTGATGCTGAAGGGAAATGCATCATGGAAGGTCCGCGTGCTAAGAACAATTGCTATACAACTGAGTATAGTTGCTTCTCAGTGACTGTTCCTGATGAAGTCGATTTGTGGCATCAACGCCTTGGACACACCAGCACTCGAAATCTGAGTAAATTGGTTAAGGGGGAGATTATTCGAGGAATCTCTCAACTCCCCAAAATTGAGAAAAGAGTGTGTGGTGACTGTCAGAAGGGTAAGCTGACGAGAACTCCTCATCCTGCACTACCAACACTAATGAGCACTTCTGCTCCCTTTGAACTACTTCACATGGATCTCATGGGTCCAATGGAAGTGAAGAGTATTGCTAAGAAAGAGTACGTGCTGGTGGTTGTTGATGATTTCTCTCGCTATACTTGGACGAGATTTCTTGCCACTAAGGATGAGACTTTCAATGCCTTCAAAGGTATTGTGAAATGGATTAGAACGAATCATGAAGCTAAGGTGAAGAGGATCAGGAGTGATCACGGGACTGAATTCGAAAATTCTAGCTTCAATGAATATTGTCTGATGAAGGGGATTCATCATGAATACTCGGCTCCTAAAACACCCCAACAGAATGGGATCGCCGAACGGAAGAACCGTACGTTGCAAGAGATGGCTCGTGTCATGCTAATTTCGAAAAATCTTGCTCGTACCTTTTGGGCAGAAGCCGTCTCTACTGCTGGATATATCCTTAATCGTATAAGCATTCGATCCGGCACAACGGCAACCGCCTATGAACTTGTGAATGGCAAGAAGCCATCTGTATCTCACCTTCGTGTCTTTGGCTGCACGTGCTATATCTTGAAGGATCGTGATCCTCTAAAGAAGTTTGAAGCCAAAGCTGATCGTGGTATCTTCGTTGGCTATAGTCAGAATAGTCATGCCTACCGTGCTTACAACCTCCGAACTAAGAAAGTTCTTGAAACTGTTAACATTAACTTTGATGAACAAGACTTTCTCGGTAAAGATGCCAACGAAGATTGGGTTAAGGAAGGGATTCTGGAGTATCGTATAATTCCACCTACACCGACTACTGAGATACCAGATATTCCTACTCCTAACACATCTCCTGAAGTTGGAGAGACTAGTCGGCGGAACAATGATACTTCATCGTCTGAGGGTGAAGAAAATGAACAAGTTGACAACCCAGCTGATGCTCCAAGAGAAGCACCTGGGTACATTCAAAAACGCCATCCTCCGACACAGATGATTGGAAACATGAATGAGCGAACTACACGCTCGAAGAAACAAATTCCTTCTCCTGATGAACTCTACAACATTTGCACTTCTGCTGTGTGCCATGAAATCGGAGTCTCTTGCTTCCTATCTGAAACGGAACCGAAAAATTACAAGGAAGCTATGAAGGATGACTTCTGGATAATGGCCATGCAAGAAGAACTTAACGAGTTCACGAGAAACAATGCTTGGTCTTTGGTTCCCCGTACTTCGAACATCAATGTTGTTGGGACCAAGTGGATCTTTAAGAACAAAACGGATGAGCATAACCAAGTTGTTCGAAACAAAGCTCGTCTCGTTGCTCAAGGCTATGCCCAAGTGGAAGGGATAGATTTTGATGAAACCTTTGCTCCAGTTGCACGCATTGAGTCTATTCGTCTCTTAATCGCTATTGCATGTCATCTTGGCATCAAACTTAGACAAATGGATGTTAAAGCTGCATTCCTAAATGGAGTACTTGAAGAAGAGGTGTATGTTGCTCAACCAAAAGGATTTGAGGATCCTAAGAAACCTAATCATGTCTATAAGCTTCATAAAGCTTTATATGGGTTGAAGCAAGCCCCTCGTGCTTGGTATGGGTGTTTGACAGACTACCTACTGAAGTTTGGTTTTGAACGCGGCTCAGTGGACAAGACTCTCTTTATCAAACGTGATGGGAACCACATGATCGTTGCCCAGATTTACGTCGATGACATTGTCTTCGGTGCTACTTGCTCTAAGCTCGTGAAAGCATTCACGGATTCTATGTCTTCTACATTTCAGATGAGTCTTGAAGGCGAGCTACATCAATTTTTGGGTCTTCAGATATCTCAACGACCAAATGGGATCTTCGTCTCACAAAGCAAATATGCGAAAAATATGGTTGAGAAGTTTGAGATGCACCATGCTAAGCCTGCTAACACTCCCATGGCGACAACTGATCGGTTATCTATGTCGACTAAGAGTCGAAGTGTTGATCAAACACTCTATCGCTCCATGATTGGGAGTTTACTTTATTTAACTGCTACTCGCCCTGATATAATGTTTAGTGTTTGTATGTGTGCCAGGTACCAAGCAGATCCTAAGGAGGACCATCTACGAGCTGTGAAACGGATACTCCGCTACATCTCTGGAACTTCTGACCTCGGTCTTTGGTATGCGTGTGACACTACAGCAAATCTTGTCGGGTTCTCCGACGCGGATTGGGCGAGTGACAATGATGAACGAAAGAGCACGTCTGGATGCTGCTGCTTCCTTGGCAATAACATAGTGTCATGGCATAGTCGGAAGCAAAATTGCATCGCTCTATCAACAGCTGAGTCTGAGTATGTTGCAGCTGGGAGTTGCTGCACTCAATTGCTTTGGCTAAAGCAGATGTTGGATGATTATCTTATCGAGAGTGCTCCCTTGGTGTTGTACTGTGATAACCAAAGTGCTATCAAAATCAGCGAAAATCCTGTTCAGCATTCTCGCACTAAACACATCGACATTCGACATCATTTCATTAGAGATTTGGTTGATCGTGATATAGTCAGTCTACAGCATATTTCAACAGAAAAACAAATCGCTGACATCTTCACCAAACCTCTTGACTTTGAGAGATTTAAAAAATTAAGAAATTCTCTCTGCTTGTGTTCTCTCTAAGAGTCCACGAAAATTTTGAAGTCTGAAAGATTGTTTTCTTTACTTCTGAATACGCACTATGGATCGTCGTGGATTAATCTAATAAGATGAACATGGATTGAGGCCGCTTTAGTCTTCGGACCCAAGTGCATTTATTCCTCTGAGTGTAAACATGTGAACTTGGCATATAACTCCCATAAGTTCATTTGCATTGATCTATAATACCGAGTAGCGGAGGACGCCGGATCACTTTGTCCGCCGGCTCCCCTCTTCGAAAGGTAGCACATAGACGCTATAATTTAAGATGCTCAACCATCACACTTCGGAGATGCAGGATGAACCTTGCTCCCCTCTGATTGCTGTAATGAGCATCTGTTGCATTTCATTTTAAAAGCTAAAACTCGTCTGGAGGACGCAGGTCGAACCTTGCTCCCCTCTGATTGTAGTAACGCTTGTCCCAAGTGGAGTGCCTTAAGAGTTCACCTTACACTCATGAATTAAAATCTCCTGTGCGGTGTTAACTCACCATATATGTTCCGATGAAACACGATTGCATCCTTGTGATTGCGACGAAGGACAAGTTAAACTTATTTCAACATACTTCGGTCCGTTTCACCGGTTTTGAATTTAAGAGATATTTCATTATACCTCAAAGTTTTTATTCACCTTGAGTGATGTTTTTGTTTTGGAGATTGATGAAAAGTGAAATTTTTTTTGGGAAAATATTTGCTCTTCACTGCCTGGTATCACCGATTGAATCTCCACTAAAATGTTTTTGAATGTTTGCAGTGTGTTGAACGCCTGAATACTAACTCGGGATGTGTTGTTTTGATATTCTTATAACTCATGTTCAGCATCTCGCGGAGTACAATCCTTAAGGCGGAAGATGGGTGTAGCAGCTTCCAGTGCATATCTCCTCATGCGAAGATGATAATGCACTTACATACAACAGTCACACGCGACGCTGGTCGCTCGCGACTCCAGTCGCACGCCGCGATATACGCGACGCATGTCGCACGCGACAACAGTCGCACGCCGCGACTCCTGCGACGCAAGTCGCACGCGACGCTAGTCGCGTGGTGTGACACTCCATCTTCACCTCTGCTGTTCAACACCTATGATGCAACTCACCTCAACTCCGCCAAACCTGATTTCCGACGATGAACGACATTGCTACATATTGCTCGTCGACGAAAATTTTTCGAAATTTTTGAAATTTTTGAAATTTTTTTTTACTTAGAACTTTTTTTTCATGATTTTCTGCTGATTATTTTATTATATTTTATTCGATTTTTGTACTGATGGGCCAATTTTGTACTGTTAAGTGGGCTTTTTCCACAGGTCTTTTTGTCCAAGACGAGCCGGCCCAAATTTTTCCTATATATAGGCCACTCAAATCAAGGATTAGGGTTACTTGCTTTTCAGAATTTCCTAAGTATCGTCGTCGTCTTGCTCTCGTAGTTGAGTGTTGTTATCTAGCTTCTCGCTTCCGGCGATCGACGTTCGATTATCCTTCTCTTGCTTCGTGCATCAGGCACCAGTGATTCATACTTAGTTTCTTAAATCTTCAATCTCTCTATCTCTCGCCTACTATCGTTATGACTTCATCCTCTGGCAATGTATTTGATGAGATTGATAAAGAGGTTCTCACTGAATTAACTAAGACTTGGCGAGAGGCCCCCTCGCCCGACTCGAAGAAGAAGGCACTGCACGCCCTTCAGAAACACATGGATAAAATGGATAATCGCGGTGGTAAGTCTCCGTCAGTCGATCTGACAAAACCCGCTAAGGCTGCCCACTCTGTGTCAAAGAGTGGAGGTCCGAGTACCAAGTCTGAACAACCGCCGAAGAAGTTTCCTTCCAACTTTCTTCGCTGCTATAAGGGCCTTGTATCCCCTTCTGAATATAAGAAACTGGTCGATGATGGTCTCATGACCGATGATGGAAAGAAAATCGTTAAGATCCCTTCGCCTGCTGATGTTGTTGCGGGTGAGAAGAAGTCTGTTTCTGGCTCTGGTGCCACTCCTAAGAGGACGTCATCTGACGTCGCTGCTGAACAGAGGAGATCTAAACCCTCTATCACTTCTGTTGTTGATCCTAAGAAGTCGAAACACACTTTCTCCACTATTGTTGATCCGAAAAAGAGTATCCCGTCTATCTCTGCTGTTGTAAGTGATTCAAAGAAGGTTACACCCCCTACTCCGACTGCATCTGCTGGGGGTTCAAAGAAAAAGTCTTCTGGCTCCGTTGAGGGAGAGAAGTCTTTGTCTCATGACTCTAGGAAGCCACCTCGTGCTCCTACCACCTCTGGCTCAACTGGAGCTACTGCTGAGGTGGTTTACTATCAAACAGTTGAAGAGTGCGGGAAGCACTATAAACCTGATTTTTTCTACGCCAAGGCCGAGCGTCGGCTTGGCTTGATTGAGAACCTGCCGATTCTGAGTGACCGTCACATCCGCCCTGCGGATTATGAGAAACAGGGTATCACGAAGTTTTTCGATGATATGAAGTTACTAGAGTCTGTTACTGCTACCTACCGTTACTCCATCCCCATCATACAAAAGTTTTATGCCAACCTTACTCCCGAGTTTGCTGATCCCTCGAGCCCGATGTATGGGCGGTTTGTTTTTAGAGAGAAGTTGTATACTCTCCGACCTCTAAACATTAACATCTTTCTGAAGAGAATAGAGGTTGATAGTTCGTGGACTTCACCCTCTGATGATGATCGCATGAATGCGTTGAAGATAGGTTCCTTTCTTACTCAAGGGAAGCTCAAGTCACCTCTACCTCCTCCTGCCAAGCTATCTGCCTTCTATGGCAATTTGCATAGGTTCGGTGTGACAAACTGGGCTGCACATCCTGATGAGGACTATCTCTCGCCCAAACTGATGCACATCATTTTTCGTCTTGGCTGCGGAGAGCAGGTTGATCTCGGCGAAATCATCTTCGCCGATATCTGCAGAATTGCAACGGCTTCTGACTCCCTACTCATTCAACAATCTGAGGTTGAAAAAGAACGTCGTCTTCATCTCACTCACCCTTGCCTCATTTATGGGATGCTGATTGAACAGAAGTTCAATCCTATGACGGAGACGGAGAAAAAGGTGAAGAAGAACTCACATGTCAATATCACTCCGACTTGGTTGAAGAATAGAGTTTTTGATCTATTCCGATTGAACTCGAACCTTCTGCCTCAAAGCGTTATAAACCTGAAGTGATTCCGATTGAAAATGTTGATGAAGGTGACGATGATGAGGAGGTAAAGGAGTTGAAGCGTGAGAAGGTGGCGCCCCAAATGTATGGTCCCCAGTCTGGTTTACCGCCAAAGGAGAACCCCTATCACCCAATGCACAACTATCGCTCGGTGGTTCCTTCGGCTGCGATACATCAATGCTATATTACGTCTCAAAGACTTGAGCGTAAACAGGCAGCTCATGCCATTGCCCTAGCTGAGATGTTGGATGCTCAGAAAGATCAGAAAGCCGCTTTCACTCATCTCCACCAGCTGACCCATCAAGGGGGAGGATTGGGTGGAGTATCTCGTGCTGGGTCATCTGGGCAAGGATTAAGCGATACTTTCATCTTTCAGTTGATTAAAGATGGAATCAAAGAAGCAATGGCTGACTTAGCCAAGTCAAAACATGTTGTTGTCGAGAGTGAAGATGAAGGTGATGAAGGTGTCCGCGAGATGATGGCTGGTGAAGTATTTGAGATGTTGAGAAAAGGTAAAGGAAAGGTTGATGATACTGAGGGAGATGATACTACACATCCAGAGGCATCGCGTGCGATGCCGTCTGACGGTTTGAAGGATGAGAGTGAAGATGTGGATATTGAAGGTGTTGGTCATGAAGACGATGATGATGATGAGAGGATCAAACTTGGTGAGGATGAGTTTGGTCAATATGAAGTCTATGGCAACCGGGATGACGACTTCGAGTCTGATGATGAAGTTGAGGAAGACCTGGGAGATGGAACTGGCGCTGATGATGAAGAGATGAAGACTGGTGAAGCATCACCACACACTACTCCAGTGCGCTCGCCATCTCCAGTCGGATCTCCGAAGACTTGAAGTTTTTCATATCTTGCCTTACTCTTGAACATTTAAGTTTTTTGTTTTTCATTTCATCTATTGCATGCATAAGACAATTGATATTTTCCATCATGCATGTTTTTCATATTTGCTTCGTTGAACCTTGTTTTGATGATTCGATGTTTGAATTCGTAACTAAGTTTTTGGCTTTTAATATCTCTTCTTGATGATGCTTGGTTGTTGAATGTTTACTGTTTACTTAGAATGTTTTTCATATGCTTTGCTTGAGGGGGAGCTATGTATATCTCCATTACTTACCTTTGGTCACATGAGTTGTGCCAAAAAGGGGGAGATTGTAGATGTTAGTTTTGGCAACAACATATGTGTTTGTTGTTTTTGTCTTTGATTTCAGGTGAAGGTTGAGTGAATGCAAAAGAATCAACATGAAGTCCATCTTCAAGTTCATGCGACTGAAGTCACATGTCAGTGCATCATCAACCATGCGACAGGAGTCGCACGCGACAGGAGTCGCGTGACTCTCGCTCTCCTTATTTGCGACTGGAGTCGCACGCGACGGGTGTCGCGCGAACTGGAGTTCTCTTCATTCGCGACTTGCGTCGCACGCGACGGGTGTCGCGCCAACTGGAGTTCCCTCCATTTGCGACTAGCGTCGCACGCGACAAAGTCGCTTGAACACCTGCTGCCTCTCGCGACTGATGTCGCACGCGACAACGTCGCTCAAATCCCTCCCCTCCATTTCATGCGACTGCTGTCGCACGCGACGTGCGTCGCGTGTCCGGGTTATGCGACTTGCGTCGCACGCGACGGGCGTCGCTTGATATGATGTCCTTCAACTCACACGACTGGAGTCGCACGTCATGCTCTTTTGACTTCGTGTATCAACTGATGCATGAAGTGCTGTTTACTACTTCAACTCTATTGACGACAATGAAGACGATGAAATATGAAATGTTCAACGACGAGTGTTCACCACGATGAAGTTGAAGATGAAGTATTGAGATCGACGGAGTCTAGATGTGTTGAAGTCTGAAGTTGAAGAATCGAAGATTCAAGATTCGAAGATTCAAGAATCGAAGATTCAAGATTCCAAGATTCAAGAATCGAAGATTCCGAAAGTGATGTCATCCATGGAATTGTGATGTAGGCCAAGCATGTGACCAATCAGATTGCACTATCTCAAGGCTTCACATGTGCGAGACTACTATATATACCCATGGAGTTGGATGACATCCTTTGACGATTTTGAGAGAACGAAATCCGATATCCGAGTATCAACGTTCGTTTGTTTACGGCTTACTGCCTTTAGAGTTTTGGTAGTTGTTTTGTGCTGTGCACCGATAGTAGAGTTATGCGATTTAGCTCTAGGTGATATAGTACTAGATCATTAGTTCGTTGGAGTGCTGCGTCACTTGGGATACGACTCTTGATCATTCCGTCTACCTTTCTCCACAAGTGTAATAGTTAATTTTGTTTATCAATGAAATGAAACTATTATACAACCTTGTCTTCAGCACTTTACATTACTCTTGTTGAGTTCGAACACACCACATACACCACACATCATACATAGCAAGCAGAGCTGAGTGTGTGCTAACGAAGTTGCTGAAGTGACAGTGTTTAAGACCGACTTCACGAAAAGTTGGTATCCTACGTCGTAGACGTAATTTTCATTTCCATTAAACATTTTCAATAAATTCATTCATTTCTCAACCAAGTCAAATTCAACATTAATTAATAATTAAAAATTAATAGATTCGTAATTATAAATATTTTTTTAATGTTGTAATCAAGTGATATTTTTATTATTTATTATTGTAAAATTATACAAGGTATTTTAATTTAATAATTGTTTTTTCACGTAATATTCATTTAGGCATATGTAGCGACTTTTGTTGAAGCGTCCGTCCGGTTACAATTTCAACGGCCGAGATTTGCTCTTCCTTCTCACTCCACCGACAACACCTGAGCTACGGTCTCTCTCTCAGCGCACAAATTCGCAGTCCGATTAACAACTGCTATCCGCCAAGGCGAGCAGCTTCACTATACGAATGATAGTTTAGCGGTCAGTGTCCAGTATAAACCCTAATTTCCGAATTCCAAAGATTTAAACCCTAATTTCCGAATTCCAAACTCAGCCACAATCACCCACCGCCGTCTCCACCTACCGCTTCACCGTCTTCGGCAACCACCGCCTCTCCTCGGATAGTCGGATTTGTCTTCAACCTCCATCGACCATCAATTGAGTCATGTCGACACCCAAAACCCAGGTAATCGATTTGAACTCGACCTAATAATTTGATCCAGACTACCCGCATTTTAATTGATTCTGACCTCAGCATGAAATGCTTTTATTTTTCCATGAATTGCTACTTTGAATAATCTAATTTCCGTTGGTTGTAGCCTAAATTTATTTTCTAATTATAAATATTTAGCCTTGGTCATGGAAACGAGTCGGTTACCGTGGGACTGCGGCCACCGTACGCTTTTACACTCGGAAGCAAGCTTTGAGATTAGTGTTCGATGTTCTTAAGTCTGTCCCGGCTGCCCGAGAAGGATTCAAGAGGTCATGTTTCGGATCATACCTCAACATGAACATGGATGGTGCTGTTAGTGCAGCAGCTATTCACACTCTTCTTGGGCAAGAGGTGATTTTGCGAGATGGGAAAGAGGACGAGTTGTGGTTTCGAGTGGGAGAAGAGAATATTCGGTTTTCCAAAACTGAATTTGCTTTAGTGACAGGCCTTCGTTTTGGCGGTACTAGTGTTGACCTGCGTATCAAGCATGACATACCTGCTGATAGTCTCTTCTCTCGTTTGTTCCCGCATTGCGGTGATAGCCCATCGGTCTCTGCACTGATTAGTCGGTTTCTTGACCCTGATTTTAGACTTGTCTCAGCCGATGATCAGCTGAAGGTGTTCCAGATAATCTTCGTGTACACGTTCGTGTTGGGTGTGGATGTGAGTAAGAAGCTGGTCGATTCGTGGGTTTGGGTGTTGATTGAGGATGCTGTTATGTGGGATAGGTTCCCCTGGGGGACACTCGGCTTTCAGAATCTTCTAGGCCATATTCAAGCTGTGAAGAGGGGACCACAGTCTTCTTATCATTTATTCGGCTGTGCAATTGCGTTTTTGGTATGTTTTGTTATTTATTTTTCGTAATAATTTCGGAAATATTTTTAATAATTAAGATTTTGTAATATCACTTTTTACTTACTATAGATTTGGGCATTTGAGGCTATACCACGTCTTGGTACTCTTTGTGCCAAGAGACTTAATGCCCCGCAGTACCAGCTACCGCGGGTGCTTCGGTGGAAATTTCAGTCGAGCCCGCGAGTAGATTGGACACATCTTTTCGATAATCTGGTATATGTAAATACGTCATTAATATTCTATTCCAAAAATAGTTATTTATAGTAATTGATGCTGTATTATATTAATTTTTGCAGACATCGTGCCATATTGCATTAGATTTATCAGAGGATGAGCGTCGAACCTACAGTGATTGGTGGCCCCATGTTTCCGCAGACAGATTTCAGCCAATTCAGATGCGCATGCGGAAGCGCCGTGCTAACAAAGCTCGTACAGCCTCAGAGTCGCAGACAGAGGAGGTTGTAGAGGTTGAGGTTGTAGGGCCCGAGAGTAGACCGGAGCTTCATATTAGTACTAAGAGGGCACGTACTGGCTCAGAACCAGAGACAAAGGAGGATGTGATAGAGGTAGAGGTTCTAGAACCTGAGGATTTAGGGTTGGATGTTGTGCCCGAGAGTAGACTGGAGCTAGGAGGCTTAGGGCAGGAGATTGAGCACCAGGTTCGATCGAATCACAGGGAGTTAGGGTCGGATATTTTGCCCGAGAGTAGACTGGAGCCGGAGGTTCGACCGGAGCCCGAGGACATGGGGAGGGAGATGGAGCCTCTGGTTCGATCGGAGTACGAGGGTCGCCGAGAGGCCCAAAATTCATCAGAGCCCGAGAGTCGACCACTGTCGAGAGATGATATTTTACAGTTGCTGCTGGAGGGCATTTCCGGTCTACGGAGAGATGTTCCTCAGCTTGTGCAGGAGGCGGTTGATCGACGAGTTAGCCAGCTGGAATCGAGTATAGCTCATAGGATCGACGATCTACAGAGAGGCATACCAGTCATAGTGGAGGATGCAGTTGATCGACGAGTTCAGAAGCTGGAGTTGGGTATAGCTCATAAGATCGACGATCTACGGAGAGACGTACCAGGCATAGTGGAGGATGCAGTTGATCGACGAGTTCAGAAGCTTGTGCAAGAGGCGGTTGATCGACGAGTTAGCCAGCTGGAGTCGAGTATAGCTCCTAGGATCGACAATCTATGGAGAGACGTACCAGGCAGAGTGGAAGATGCAGTTGATCAACGAGTTCAAAGTATAGATATGCAGATTGACAATACAATACAGAGCGCAGTGCGAGAGCAGTTATGTTCAATGTTATACAGAGGCCCGGGCAGAACTTCGTCTAGTCCTTCGATGCAGTCCCCTAGTGTTCCGGTTACGAATCGAGCTGATCAACTTGCGAGGCCTTTGGAACCTATGTCGATACGGTCATCGAGTGCTCCGGTTACGACTCCACCTGCTACGAGAGGCCTCTTGAACCAGCGTCAATACGATCAACAGGTGCTCCGGTTACGACTCGAGATGCTCCAACTCCAGTTGCTCATCCAGCAAGACCTCTGACACCTGTGTCGATACGATCACCGGGTGCTCCGATTACGACTTCAACGGCTCATCCCGAGAGGACACCGACTGATCCTCCTCATCAGAAATCATTAATAATCACTTTGACGTTCATACCTAAATTTATGTGTTACGAATGACTCTAACATTAGGGTTTTGATGTATACTATGAAGTATTTAAGAGAGGCATTATCTATATATGTTCTTTTCGATCAGAAATTTGATGACAGCGGTGACCATGATGAACGTTTTAAGGCTCTTTTGTCATTGGCTAGATTGGGAGTTGATAAAGGTTAAGTAAGAGGTATTTTCTTAGCCGAAAAATCAAAGTTTTTTTTTGGACTTTTATCAGTCCTGCAGGTGCCAAGTTCTTGAATTTGAAGAGATTTTAATTTATCCAGCTTATGCAAATAATAAGTGGTAGGATATTATTTTTTTTCTTTGTTTAATATATCACTGTCAAGAGCTGAGGGTCTATTTTGTAAGTTGATAGTAACTTTTTTTGATGTGAAAAATCTGGCAATCGGAGAATGTTGTTCGGACTATGAATTATATGACATGCTTCATTAAATTTCATCCATCTCTGGTTTACTTATCATTGAACACAGAACTAACCCATTCAGTCATATTCAAAATACTTAACCAACTTCTCTGAGTTGGTGTTTCATTTTGTTTTTCATGTTTCCAATCTTTGTGCTATTTTTTTCTACAATTATAATGTTCAGATCTGCAGATTTAGCCATTAGTAACCTATTTTTATACACTTCTCCTGCAGGTTTCTCCACATTCATTTTTTTTTTGATGATTGAAACAGATTTTCCCTGCTGTGAAATCAAGAACACAGGATCCAATTTTGTGAAATCTTTATGGATTTCAAAGAAGGAGAAGTATGACCCAGAGTGCAGATGGTCGGAATGCTTCCTGAATACATAATTTTTGTAGTCGGTGGAATATTTGCTTGTTGGCTTATATCTTTAGTATTGAAAACTCTAAATTCCTTGTCAAGCCCATTACTCGGGTGCTCTAGCCACTCCGAGGTCTTGCCCTTGATTGTTTGCTTGTTTTTGTATCATGGCTGAGAATTTCACATCTTACATATATTTTCACACTTTTCTTTTTAAATTGTGTCACATATATCTTCACACTAACAAAATATTAATTGTTTTATTTAAAAATACAATTACACTTTTAATTTTTTATTTACTTTTCTACATTTGCATAACTACTTTTACTTTTTTCACTTTAATATCAAAAAAAGTGATATTACTGACTCTTACTTTTTTCATGAAAATAGTATAAAGATTTTACTGGGAAAAAAGAGAGTGTTATTTAAACAATCAGCATTTACTAAAAAAATGCAATTTACTACTATATTTACTAAATTGAAAAACGCTGAATAAATGTAGCGACTTCTGTTGAAGGCCGACGTCCGATTACAATTTAAACGGCCGAGATTTGATCTTACTTCTCTCAAGACTCTCACTCCACTAACAATACACAGCTCAAATTCGCAGTCCGATTAACTTCTATCGGCCATGGCGAGCAGCTCCGGTATACGAATGATAGGTCAGTGTTCATTGCCGTCGATTTTCAATTTTTTAATGTTTAATTCTGTATTTACGCGGCATCATTTTTTCCCTTGTTCGCATTTTGTTGCAGACATAGCCGTTAACCTCACAGGTCAGAGAAATCGGAAGCTTATTTTTTATTCAGTTAATCCTTCGGTTCGAAGCTTAATTCGTTTTTTGAGATCTTGCAGATGGTATGTTTAGAGGAATGTACAACGGGAAGCAATATCACGTCCCTGATATCGCCGCCGTGCTCAGTAGGGCTTGGAGCGCCGGTGTTGATCGGATTATTGTAATTGCTTTGAATTGAAACTTTTCCCCCCATTACCTTATGCTGATTGTGATTACTGTGTGTTCAATTATACAATGCATTGCGTAATACATAGTTGGTTTTTCTCGAGTTTTTTCTTTGTTCTTTTTGTTGCTGAGAAATGTATATGATGATTGCTGAGAACTGAATTTTTATTCATACGTATAGAATTATAGATTGAAATTATATTACTTAATTCCCATCCATGTTTAAAATTACCATCTTGCTTTAACCGAAAAAATCCCTTTTATGTGTATTCGTCTGACCTGTTTTCCAGTAATATATATGTATAATTGTGTAATAAATATAAAATGTGAATCGTGTGAGTGGAACATCGCTGATTATATAATTTACGATAATGGATGATTGCTATAATGTTAAATATTTCAGGTGACTGGAGGTTCTCTGGCGGAGTCGAAGGAAGCTCTAGCTATTGCTGAAACTGATGGTTGGCTTACATTGACTGTAGATGCATTTCCTTTTATGTGCCACGATTGCTAACTCTTGGTACTCTTCTAATATTTGCAGCAAGACTTTTTTGCACAGTTGGTGTGCACCCAACAAGATGTAAAGTGAGTTCATACCTAAATTTATGTGTTCTATATGAACCTAATTTCAGAGAGGCGTTTACACTATATGTTCTTTTCGATCAGGAATTTGATGACAGTGGTGACCCTGACGAACATTTTAAGGCTCTTTTGTCATTGGCTAAATTGGGAATTGATAAAGGCAAAGTAAGAGTTATTTATTAGCTAAAAAAAATACTTCTATCAGTCCTGCAAGTTTCAAGTGCTTGAATTCTGAACTGATTTTATTTTATCTAGCTTACATAAATTATAAGTGATAAAGGATTTTTTTTATTTGTTTCATTCTTTGTTAAATTTCACTGTCAAGAGCCGAGGCTACCTTCTTGTTCTGATATATTGCATTTGTAACTGCAAGTTGATAGTAATTTATTTTGATGTGAAAAATCTATATTTCAAGCAAGGTGGTGGCAATTGGAGAATGTGGCTTGGATTATGACAGGCTTCATTTCTGCCCAGCTGACATTCAAAAGAAGTATGTGCTTACTCAATAAACTTCATTGGCTTTCCACTTCATCTTTTTTTATTTAATTATTCATTATTTCTATACATTAATATAATACTATATGTTTTTCTTTCTCTGAATTCCACTTGGAACAATTATTTTTTGTAATATTTTTTCGAGTAAAATATTTTATGAACCACTATAAAACTTCATTCAATATTCTTTGTTGCGCTACTTTAACATTTAGGTACTTTGAGAAGCAATTTGAATTAGCTTATGCAACAAAGTTGCCAATGTTTCTCCACATGCGAGCAGCTGCCGAGGATTTCTGAAATATTCTTGAGCAAAATAAACATAGGTGAGATTTATTGTCCGATAGGATTTCAGTATGTGGCTGTTTTGCCGTTGTAATTAGTTGTTGCTCGCACTCAATTGTGAATCTGTGATGACTTGGAATTAGACCAAATGAAAATAAGTCTGGCTCTGTATGGGTCTTAATCGCATGATATCACTTTAATTTTACATCTTTTTTCTGGTTTACTATCATTGAACACTGAACTAAGTACAAACTACAAACCCATTTTAGTAAACCTTTTTATACACATCTCTGGCAGGTTTTTCTCTGGGGTTACGCATTCCTTTACTGGAAGTGCCCAAGATTGTGATCGTCTTCTTTCGTTCAGTAATTTATTCATAGGTGAACAACAATACTGTTTATATATCTTGTTATTTTTTTACATGCCCTCCCTAAAGTTCTAAATTTTGTTACAATACTTGATTATTCTGCTTCCCATTTACTCAAGGCATAAATGGATGTTCTCTAAAGACTGCCGAGAACCTTGATGTTGTAAAAGGAATTCCTATTGACCGATTGATGATTGAAACGGATTCTCCCTACTGTGAAATCAAGAACACCCATGCCGGGATTAGTTTCGTGAAATCCTTGCGGACTTCAAAGAAGAAGGAGAAGTATGACCCAGAATGCATTGTTAAAGGTCGCAATGAACCATGTTTAGTACGGTGAGTGGAAAAACATCCAAATTGCTAAAAAACGTTTCAAGAAATTTCTATTGTTTTTGCTCATAACTGGTAGTCTTTAATCACTTCCTAAAACAGTCGAAAAGTATACAGTATATTCTATAATAAAGAAAATCATGAAACCAAATGCTACTACTCATTACTTATAGCATACGCATAGATAAAAGCATATGATTTTTTCAGATTGAATTCTGTATAAACAACTTGTGCAATAACCACATGTAGGCAAGTACTTGAGGTGGTGGCTGGCTGTAAAGGCATTGCAGACATTGATCAGCTCGGAAAAACCGTGTACCACAACACATGCAGGTAAATGTCTTATTCTTCTCCCCTTGGTTCGCTGCATAGATTTAATACATAAGAGATCGTAAAATGTTCTCCCCAAAATAAGCTGCATTTTTTGTAGGGTTTTTTTCCCTCAGGATCTGGACTCCGCAGCTGATGCTCTTCTTGCTGATGATCGGAATGCTTCCTGAATATATTTCTTGTAATCCTTTTTATTTTTGTTTGTTGACTCGACTAATATCTTCTGCACTATTCATTCTATGTACTCAGATTTCACATTTAATGTTACGACTTTTAGTATTGAAGTTTGATTGAAAGGCATCACTCATGAAACAGTTTAGAAGTTAAATTTTGATAAATTCAATTTTTTTTCCATCTCAGCTCAATAAAAATGTTACAAATATACAATAACGCCTCATCTGTTTGTACCCAAACTTACAAGCCGTATATGATGATCAAGTGATCAATATAAACATTTAAAAGATATCATAAACATATGCCTGAAAAATCATACAGAATTCCTGGTCAAACACTAGCACTTGAAAACACCTCACTCATTTCCAAATTATTTTCAGACATGCTCTCGGCTGGAGAGGCAGATGCTGCCTTTTGTTCTGCCAGATTTAACCTCAATGGCCGGCCTTCCACCTCCTGTACGCGTTATGCAAAGAAGTAGACGAGTTGTTAAGAAAAAGTATCAATTACAAAAATACCCTAGACAGTTAGCTTAGTTACAAAAAAAACACCAAAAGGCATTTTAGTCTTTTTTTTAAGTTAAAAAAAGTTTGCTTTTGGTCCTTAAGTCATTGGAATATGACCAAAATGCGGATCGCTTCCGAAAACGGGTTCCACTTTTCGATGACCTGAGGACCAAAATTCGAACTGTTCGTATACGACTATACTTCAACTCACTGTTCATAAAGGACAGAAATGCCAGGCACAAAAAATGCATATTTTTGTTTGCAAATTGCAATAAACCCATCAACATAACTATTTTTGTAAAGTAAATACAAATCTCAGTCTTTTTTAGATGCCTCTCAGACGAGTATTCAAAATTATGAAGGACAACTAAAACTTGTACTATTAGAATTAGAGAAAAGTAAACCACTGGCAATTTTTGTAATTGTAACACTAAAAATCTTTCTTACCAATCCATTCAAGGCGTTGAGTGTAGACTCTACTTCTTCAGCAGACGAGAATGTAATAAATCCAAAGCCTCGTGATCTTCCAGAGTCCCTATCGAAGATGACCTTTGCACTTAGAAATCCAGGCTGTTCAGCAAAGACTTCTTTCAGGGCTTGCGAAGTGAGATTCCAGCTGAGATTACCCGCGTATATTTTGTAAGGGCTATCAACGAAGCCCTGATAGCTGCTACGTATCTTTGGGCTCATCACTTCTCTTTCTCCACCTCTTGGCACCTCGGGAAAGTTGACTTTCGCAGTACGCCCCCCAATTTGCTGAAGGGGAAACATTTTAACGTAAGGGGAAACGTTTAATCATTTCTAGCGGACGAAATAATCACAAGGCCACTAAAGCCGAACCAGTCTAGGGAGTCACAATGGATCATCTACAATACGAAAGAACAGAGACTTACAGCTCCATCAAATAAACGTATCGCTTCTTTGCCTTCGTCAACAGTGCCCATAGTAACGAATGCGAAACCTCGACTTCTATCTGTGACTCTATCATAAACAATCTTCAAAAGGAAAACAGAAAACCAATATTATTAGATATTTGCTCAATTTTCAGCGCCCCAAAATGGGCAAGTTCCTGAAACCCTAATTTTTTTTAACTGTACCTCCACGGACACAACACGGCCAGCTTCGGCGAAAATGTCAGACAACTGAGCTGACGTCATCGAGAAGGGCAAGTTTCCGACGTATAATCTCCCTCCGCCTTCCTCATTCTGAGAAACGGCATCATCTTCCCCCTCCTCGACTTCTGGCACTGTGTCGTCAACGTCGCTTTCCGGGTTTTCTCCTTCTTCTTCTTCGTTCAATCCAACACTATCGAATGCGGGCGAAGCGCAGAAGATGGAAGAGCGGGGAATAATAGGGTAGCCGAGAAAACTGATGAGCTTGCGACGAGGGGCTTTAATGGGTTTCGCCTTGAAGGGGACGAGATAGAGAGAGAGATGACGATGATGATCGATGGGAGTCGAAGAAACCAAGCAATTTGAGCACGTGCCAACAGCGGCGGTTGCTACGGAAAGTGAGGACGCCGACATTTGAGTCTAGATTGAGTAAGATCGAATTCAGTTGATGAAACTCGGAATTTTGGGGTTTGGGAAATTGAAGAAGAAGATAAGTTGAGGATAAGGAAAGTTAGTTGAGAAGAAGGGCTTTTGCAGCGAGTTTTTTCGAACTATGATTAAATTACACTTCAGTCCTGTTAGGTTCAGATTCTTCTGATTTTGCCCCCACAATTTTACTGACTCGCACGTTTTGCAAATTAAATTTTAAAAAATGATTGATTTTGATTTTTAAGTTGAAAATTTTAAATAATTGAAATACAATTATATTTTAAAATAAAAAAAATAAGAATAATTATTATTTTTTTGTGAGATCGAAACTATTGTTAATATCCAATTAAAAATGTGAATATTTTTAATGAAAAAATAAATATATTTTTTTGGAGTAATAGAAGCCAAAAAGAAAAATGTGAAAAATGATAGGAGAACGAAGCAGTGTAAGTTGTGATTTTCTGCCTATTATGAACAAAAAAAATAGCCAGCAGAAATGAAGATGGGGAGAAGAAAATGCCATTATTTCCAAAAATTAACGGTATAATAAGGTAGAATCTTAATTAAGAAATTCATACCCATAAGACAAACCTAATAACAGATTAACAACCACTCAAAAACATTCAAGTTTTTTTTATATTATCTTTTACTAGCCGAAGCTATCAATTTCAACTGTAAATTCAATTCTTCAACCATTGGCAGTGGACTTGTAGTGATGATCGTCAATTGTTGAATAAACTAGACCTTCCGATTCCAGAGACTCAATAGCTTCTCTGTCAGAGCACAAGAAATATAGAAATGTTAAAATATACTCCTCAACCAGACTTTGAAAGTAGGCGATCTGATGTGCAGAGAGAGAGAGTTACGCAATCTTAATCTCAGTAGTATTCAGTTGTTGAGCAAGTTCAGTGCGATGGACTCCCTTTTCCCGTGCACTGCAAAATTCAAAGAACTCCAAGGGTAAATAATTCCGAAGGAGCGAGCAAAGTTAACTAACGAAAATAACATCACCACAAGAATGTAAGATTCTGGATTTAAAAAAAACATGAGAAAGAGAGAAAAAAAAAAGCTGCAAATAGTACAACTTACATGTTTGACGGCTGCTGCAAATAGTTTAAGACCACTTTATCGATGCCCTTGACTTCCTCCGTGTTGTATTGCACAGAAAACTGCAAAATTGAACAAATAGAAAAACCATCATCTAATGTGATTGGAAGGGGGATTGAATTTAGGTCACGATACGAGTTTACACTTACATGATTTGACGGGTTAGGTTGGTAACCCTTTGAAGGGGTGTTAACAGCAGAATTTGGCATATGACCTGAACCTAGGGAAGATTCCTGCACCTTCTACAGAGAGGAAAAGTGGTTGGGGACAAAAAAAAATGAAACCCTTAAATTTTAATGAAGTAACATTGAGAAATACTAGAAAAGGTTAAAAGAAATACAGTACTACAAACTAAAATAATACTAGTGGAAAATAAATAAAATTTAGGCTCCATCTGATGAAATGTAGATTGGTCTATCTAATGGAAGTACTTCCATCCAACAAGTGCTTGTCGAAAATCAAATTTTACATATAACAAGACAACTTTAATCAAAGAATATCATACCCGCATTTTAGTATTGTAGCAGTGGACATAAATACATTCAGCAAAGTGGTTTGTGATCTCGTTATAGTCTGTGAAAGGCCTGTAAAAAGCAGCAAGTGTGATAAAATAAAATGACATAAGAAAGTGGAATCAACACTAAAGATTTCCAATTGGGTGATAGCAATGAGGCCACTTAAAGCCACACACTAAGATGTAATAAGTGAAAAAATCAATATAAGTAGCAATGATCACCAAAACATCGCGGATTCATCTTCTTCAGAATGGAATTCTATCAAAGATCTTAAGATGTACAGCCAGCTACACCGATTCTTAAATTCCAATGTAAGTTTATCTAGATTGACTACAAAAATTTCATTGCAGGAACTTAATTATATGAAAAATCCAGCTATACCAATTGCTGAACTCTATCTAGATTTGAACTCCAAGTGGGCACAGAGCAAGTGATCGTATTATTTGCTCAACTTAATTCAATGGAAATCCAGTTAAAATATGAAACAGAGCAAGTGATCTTTTTTAACATGGAATGGAATGACATGTGCATTTTCCGCATAATCAAGTAGCAAGCGTGATATAAGGAAAAATATATAATTTTATTATGAACAGATGGAACGATCCCTTACCTTATCGAGTACACAACCAATTTCTTTTTGCCTTGAAATCCCTTGAGATGCCCATGAACCTTTACGTACATGCCATTTCTAATCAAGTAGACAGTACGTAAAAAAACAAGTTAGAACAAGTAGAGTCAAATAATGCATAAATGATATAAGTTCAAACTATATCTGAAAGAGAGATTACGAGAGTAGATCCATTTCCTTCGTATCCACGGTTTCTTGTGCCCTAAATTGCACATAGAGGCACAAATAAGTCAAACTGATAAAGCCCGTAACTCAAACAAAACAAAATACCCTCGAAACATACCATCTATTGCAATCAATGCGACCAGTTCCATCATCGAGCACAAATGAAACATCAGTCACCCTTTCAGTTTTCTCGAGCAACATTCCAACCAATTTCACCTAAACACCACACGATTTTGCAGTGAGAAGTTAAACAAATGATAATATACCATAACATTTTTTTTGCCAAAAGAAATTACCCACGTTGTTTACATCAACACCATCAATCAGAAAATTCGCCTTATCATCGCTTGATTGAAAGGCTTCGTTTATTTGCTTCACGGTCAGTGGGAGTAAACCCTGTGCATCACGATTCTGAACAATAGCGGCGATAAATCATCCCTCAAATTTCATGTTCAACTCGAAAATTTTCAGTAAACAAATTGTGTAAATCATTTCCCCAAAAACTTTTTCGATATCTCGAAAACCTTAGTTTGGGGTTTTACAGAAGCCTCATTCAGATACAATAAGGTTTAGTAAATATTCAAATAGCGAGAAAATGGAAAACTTATGACGAAGTATATACGAACCTTAGCCGGAGAGAATCCAGGATCGGCGGCTTGGGTGGCCTGAGAAGGCATGAAACCGCCTCCGGAGAAGGCGGCGTTGCCGTCGAATGGGCTGTTCCCGTACATGTTTTGTGAAAAAGTGCGTACGCCGGAGATGTAGATTTAGGGCTGCGATAATGAAACTGAGAACAGAGTTTGAAAATTGAGTGATAGGGCTACGGGTTCCCGCCACTTTGATTTCTCGTTCTGGACTCCCTCCCTTGTACTTCCTCGTTCTGGAGGGTCGAAAGCTGCCTAATGTCGTGCGAAAATTTCCGTTTTATTCGGGATGAGAAATTGAGAGTCCCGCGCTGTATATGGGCCCAGTAAGGAATGATGATTTATGGGCGGCCCATTTATTTTGGACTGGGCTTTATTTATTAGCTAGGGTTTATGTGCTCTACTCAGTATTAGGACTCTACTATATATAGTATCAAAATCAAAATTATATAGACGTGATATATATAATCTCCATTCCCAAATCCCAAACTCCACCCCGCAGTGCACGCGAGGAGATGTCATCCGTCATATTTTCGCCGTTGACTTTTTCACCGTCATCTTTGCCTTTTACAGCACAACCTCGGCTTCATAAGAATATTGTGACACTACCAAAGTTTAAAGTATCTAAAAAATATGTTTCGTCCCAGGTATATTATATTATTAGAATTATCCATTGACTCATATTTCTTATATTCAGTTCCTAGTCAAACGCATTGTTGCTATAGTTACAAATATATACGGGAGTTAGTTTAGGGAATTAGTTTACGTTTACTGTGTATAAATAGGACTCAAGAATATATAATGAAACTCAATCTTTCGCAGTACAAATATTCTGCTTTATATTTATATGGTATCAGAGCTTTCTTGATCCATAATCATGGGTGAAAACAACCACCTCAATGCTTCCGCAAATCAAATTCTCTTCGCAGCTTCCGGCGGCGCTGCGGCCAACCTTCAATTCCCAGCGCTGTCCGTTCGTCTCGATCGCATCAACTATTCACTGTGGCGCGGCACCGTCAAATCAGCACTTGAAGCGTATGAACTGGAAGACTTCCTCACCACAGACAAAATCCCCACCGAAACGCTCGCACCTGCTGCCGGCTCGACAGAACGTACGTCGAATCCTGCTTACACTGCCTGGAAACGCAAGGATCGTCTGATTTTGTTGTGGCTTCGTTCAACACTCACAACACCTATGTTGGGCCACGTCGCTAGAGCAGTCTCCACATCAGAGGTTTGGCTTATATTTGAGCAAATGTTCCAATCTCAGACTCGAGCTCGGCAAATGCATCTCCGACAGCAACTTCAAACGCTTCGCAAAGGTGGGATGTCCATCATGGAGTACGTCGAGAAGAAACGTGCCATTTCCGATGCACTGGCAGAATGCCTCATGCCCGTCTCCGATGACGCCTTTGTCGAGTTCATTTTATTTGGGCTTGGACATGAATACAACGCCTTCAAAACTGCACTGGGTATGCGTTCTGATTCTGCTCCTTTATCATCTAATGAGGTGTTCGGTCTCTTACTTCAGGAAGAACAACGAATCAGTGATTCTTGTGCCGACACTGCCTTCCCGTCGGCTCAACTGGCATACAAGAAAGGTGGCTTCACTCGTGGCAGCAACTCTGCGGCCTCGGGTTCCGGTGACCGGACTCGTCCTCCTTGCCAGATTTGTGAGAAGCCATTTCACGATGGTCGAAATTGCCATAATCGTTTCAACACGGTGGATTTTCCGGCCACAAATCCTAAAGCAGCTGAGCGTCAACGTCAACAACAGGCTCGCAACAAGGGTCCCTCTGCTCATGTGACCTACACCAATCCATCAGCACTTACAGATCCTTGGGTTGTCGACTCTGGCGCATCTCATCATGTTACGGCAGACCTCGGAGCTCTCAATATTCAGTCTCCGTACACGGGCACTGACAACTTAGTGGTTGAAAATGGTGAGTCTCTACCCATTACCCATGTTGGTAATCAATCTTTATCTACATCGCGTGTTGCTAATAACTCCAAAAATCTTATGCTAAACGAAGTTCTTGTTGTCCCAAAAGTTTCAAAGAACCTTATTAGTGTCTCTAAGTTATGCAGAGATAACAATGTTTCAGTAGAATTATATGCTGATCATTGCTTTGTTAAGAATATTCAGGGACAGAGAATACTCCGGGGAATAGTTGAAAACGGTTTATATCGTCTGCCCGTGTCTCCATCATCCTTCAGTCCTCGAGTCTTCATCGGTGAACGTGCCTCTGTTGCTTGCTGGCATCATCGGTTCGCTCACCCTCATGAGTCTGTTCTTCGTCGTCAGTTAGCTACCTTTAGTTTACCTGTCTCTGAGAATAAAACCATGCCTATTTGTAGTGCTTGTCAATTAGGCAAAAGTCACAGATTGCATTTACCCGCTTCACATGTTTCTTCCAATTCTCCTTTTGATTTAATTTATTCGGATGTTTGGGGCCCAGCATATGTTCCTTCTTTGAATGGAAATCGTTATTTTGTGTTATTTATTGATGATTGCACTAAATTTACATGGATTTATTTTCTATCAACGAAATCCCAAGCTTTTCATGCTTTCAAACTTTTCAAAGCTATGGTCACCACTCAATTTTCAGCAAAAATTAAGGCATTTCAATCTGATTGGGGGGGTGAATATCGAAACATCTCAACTTTTCTTCAACAACAAGGAATTTTACATCGAGTTTCTTGCCCCCACACACCAGAACAAAACGGTGCGTCAGAACGACGCAATCGAATTGTTGTGGAAAAGGGCTTGGCTTTGTTAGCTCATTCTCATCTTCCTATCCAATTTTGGGAACAAGCTTTTCATACAGCCATTTATCTTAATAACAGAACCATCACTCCTATTCTTTCTCATAAATCACCTTATTCTTGCCTATATCAAAGAGAACCCGACTATAAATTTTTAAAATCTTTTGGGTGTCTATGCTATCCTTATTTGAGGCCATACAACAATAGTAAACTTGAGTTTCGTTCTGTTCCATGCATATTTTTGGGTTACAGCGCAAAACACAAAGGTTACTTATGCTTTCATGTCTCGTCTTCTCGTACATACATTGCTCGTCATGTAGTTTTTGACGAATCACAATTTCCATATCATGCTCATATTTCTCAAATTTCAGGGACTATGTCAACTCCAGATTATGATCTATCTTTGTTGGACTCAGTTCAACAGCTTCCAGAACATAGATCAACTCCACCATTATCTCCCTCACTTCCCATACATAACGAATCAGCTCACTTAATTCCCCCAGCCACTGGACGTGTCTCCTCTCAACCGACCTTGTCCCCGTTTCAATCTCAGCCCGCGTCCTTAGTAGAACCACAATCCATGGATGTGTCCTCTTCCGATTCTCAGTCCAATGTTCCTCGCCACACCGCACCGTCCTACTTTCGACCGTCCGAAGCCTCCACTCATAGCATGGTCACTCGTGCGTCCACAAATTCTCTAAAACCAAAAGCACTCTTAGCCACCAAACACTCCATCCTTCGTGACTCCTCTACTCCAGAACCTAAAACCTTTGCTCAAGCAACCAAAAACCCACATTGGCAACAAGCAATGCAGCTAGAGTTTGATGCCTTATTGCGTAATGGGACTTGGGACTTAGTTCCACAGCCCCCTAATTCTAATGTTGTTGGTTGCAAGTGGATTTTCAGGGTCAAGACGAAAGCGGATGGCACAGTGGAACGCTACAAAGCTCGCCTAGTAGCGAAAGGCTTCAATCAAGAGGAAGGTGTTGACTACTTTGACACCTTCAGTCCCGTTGTCAAACCAGCCACTATTAGAATTGTTCTTAGCATTGCTATTACTCAACAATGGTCTCTACGACAAGTTGATATTAACAACGCGTTTCTCAATGGTGACTTGGCTGAGACAGTATACATGCAACAACCGTCGGGGTTTGTCTCTTCTTCTCATCCCTCCTTTGTGTGCAAGTTGAAGAAAGCCATCTATGGTCTTAAACAAGCTCCGAGGGCTTGGTTTCAAAAACTTAGTCATGCTCTTCTTCGCCATGGTTTCACCAAATGCATCTCGGACTCTTCTCTTTATATCAAGAGACATGACCAGCATGTTATTTATGTTCTAGTTTATGTCGACGATCTCATAATCACCGGCTCCAATGACAAGTTCATCAATGAGTTTGTTTGTTACCTGAACTCTGTGTTCTCTCTCAAGGATTTGGGTCAACTGAATTTCTTCCTTGGCATTAACGTTCAGCATCTCCCTGGGGGGTTACTTCTATCCCAAAAGAAATATATCATAGACCTTCTGGAGCGTAGCAATATGGCGGGTGCGAAACCGATTTCTTCTCCGGCTCTTCCTGGATCTCGTCTTCTCGCTGCTGGAGACCCTTTCTCTGATCCGCACCTCTACCGGAGTGTCGTTGGGGCATTGCAGTATGCAACTATAACCAGACCAGAAATTTCCTATGCCGTAAATAGAGTATGTCAATACATGCACAAGCCCACAGTTGCTCATTGGTCGGCTGTAAAACGTATTCTCAGGTACCTTAAAGGTTCAGTTGATGCTGGTCTTCTTTTTCGACCCTCTAAGGATGCTCGGTTACTGTGCTACACTGACGCTGGTTGGATTTCTGACCCCGATGATTGTCGATCCCAACATGGTTTCACTCTTTATTATGGTAGCAACCTCATTAGTTGGGCTTCGAAGAAACAAAATGTTGTAACCCGCTCTAGCACGGAGGCCGAATACCGAGCCATTGCTTTTGCGGCTGCTGAAATCATTTGGTTGCAGCAACTCTTGACGGAGATGGGCGTTTCTCACCAAGGTCCGCCCACGGTGTTGTGTGATAATCTGAGCACTACCTATCTCACAGCGAATCCTGTACTTCATCATCGCTCCAAACACATTAAACTTGATTTCCATTTTGTCCGTGAGCAAGTTCAGGAGGGTTCACTGGTGGTCCGACATGTAAGTTCAGAAAATCAAGTAGCTGATGTCTTTACAAAAGCTGTTGGATCTTCCAGGTTTCAAGACTTACGTTCCAAGCTTCTTGTTCGTACCCGAACATAAGCTTGCGGGCGGGTATTAGAATTATCCATTGACTCCTATTTCTTATATTCAGTTCCTAGTCAAACGCATTGTTGCTATAGTTACAAATATATACGGGAGTTAGTTTAGGGAATTAGTTTACGTTTACTGTGTATAAATAGGACTCAAGAATATATAATGAAACTCAATCTTTCGCAGTACAAATATTCTGCTTTATATTTATATATATATATAATTAGGGTTTTGTTTATTTGTTTTATGAAATATATATATAAATAATATAATCGTTTTTTTATTCTTTTTATTAATTCTGCATGTGCGCAGGTCCAAGCCCTTGATGACAAACATAGCTCTACTCTTAGGTTACGGTATCGTGCCGAGGTAGTTGTAAGTTGTCTTAAAGTCTTTTGTTTTAAAGTCGATCTTTGCTAGCTAATAATTTGTTTGTTGTTAGTCTCTGGATCTGGAATATCATGTCCTCAAATGGAGTGATGATATTGAAGATGATCGTGTAAAAGAATTCGTAGCCAATTCCAGGCCACCAAAACACTTAACAACCCTCAAGATTAGTACACCTTCTATGACAGTCCCCCCGAGTGAGTTTAAATCTCTTTTTTTTTTCAAATTTCTAAAATTGTTGTATAATTTGTACTCTTACTACTTACCCTACTTATTAGGGGAAGAAAAACAATTCAAGGAATTTATTCTAGAGACGGAAGAAGCTCTATTTGCTCTTGTCTTGATGCCTGGAATAAAGGATGATGAAGACATTAAGCACATCGTGATAAACAATGTTATTGCATTGGGTACGAAAGAGGGTGTGAAACCGGTCTACGTTGCTCGTATCCAGCTGAATGATCCTGATCGATTCGACTTAAATCACTGTGCCAAAACTTTTTTGGAGGAAGGCGTACTCTTTTTCACCATCCAAAAGAAACTTACCTAACTAGCAATAGCTAATCATCAAATTTATTGATGGAATTTCATTTTTATTTTATTTTTCTTTTGAAAAATAATTTTGACAAGTTTTCATTTCATGTGTAATGGTTTTTTTAATGATTTTTTTTAAATAAATTAATAAACACAAATAATTGCAATATATATAAATACATGATTTGTGATTTGTTATAGCTCTTTGAAAGCAATTAAGCAGCATGTGAGATCAAATAAAATGACATAAGAAAGTGGAATCAACACACTAAAATCAATCATATTTTCACAAGTACAAATTTCAGAAAATCAACTTTCCAGAAAATAATTTTGAACAAGGGTTTTTAAAATCAGATTTTCAACACCACACTAAAACGACCACCAGGTGGGCCACACCATCATAGAATGCCTCCAAGCGGGCTGACCATCACAGAATGAGGGGGTTCAAGCCAATCACTCACCTTGCCGGGTATTCGCAAGTGACCCGAAGTGCAGTTCACGTTTCGCGTTTCACAAGCGATCCGGGTACCAACCTTACAGCCAAGGGGGTGATCAAATCCCAATTTACAATGGTTGGGGGCACCTAATTCGGATCTGCTACCTGGGCCTCCTACCGAGCAGTGCCGAGCAACGAACGACCCTCCTTGACTTGCAGATCTGGAGCCCTACGGGGTCAGATCTACAGATCCGGTTGCCGATCTCCGCCTCCGTGAAGCTCTGATACCACTGTTGAGATTCCACGTCGGCGGGCGTCGCTTCGAGGCACCTGCAAACACAAACACGAAACACAAATCAGATCTGAACTCAACCTTAGGTCAGAGCAAGTTTCCAAATCACAACCGTCAACGGATCTCGAGAGATCCGGTCGGTTTATCAGGAGATGGACTTGAATGAACCCTAAGGTAACATGCAGCGGCAGAAAACTGGTGGTAGTGGTAACAGGCAGATCCGTCAATGGCTACCTCCCTCAGCCCATGAGCACAAAAGCTCCGGTCACTCAAACACTCCGCCTCACAGAATAGGTGAATCAGCCGTGTCCAGAAGCTTCACTAATCGTATCCAGCAACCGAGCTCACAAGGAGGTCAGCCGGAGACGAAGGGGGAAGCGACGGAGACGGTGAACGGAGAACACACAGAAATCGCACACACTCGAAGGTGAGATCGCACACAGTATTAAGGTTTGAGTATCTGGCTGAAGTGAGTAAATGAGAGGATGAGGTTTAATATATCATAAGGGATCAACGCACCAGATTCACTCTCACACAATTGCCCTAAATCGAAGGGTCAAGAATGGTCAAAACCATATAAGTGAAAGTGGGCTGAGTTAATTGTTTTCTGAAATAATTAAGTGGGCTGGGCTGAAGATATATTAAACGGGCCTAGCACTACTACTGGGCTAGGTTGCTGCCAAATAAAAGGAATGGGCCAACACCCTATATTCCAACAACGGTCATTCGTGGACTTCCGGTGGAGATTCCACCTGAAGATGTGGTTGTTTCCTTTTTCAACGACTACTTCTTGACTGTTGGTGCCACGGACGAGGCAGGGGATATTGTGAAATATTTCGGAAGTATCATGGCGACTGACAGTGATGTAGGCAGAAATATTAATGAGAGAGTGCAAATTTTTTAAAAAAAATTACAATTGTGATTTGGGAAGTTCTCCATGTTTGTTAATTTTATTTTCATTTCACTTGTGTGGTTTGTTGTTTTTTTCTTCCACATGTTTAAGTAATTAATTAATAATGAACTAATTAATTTGAAGGGAATCTTATTTTTCATGCTCCACATGTTTCAGAATAATTAATTTAAGTGTTTCTTATTTTTCAAATGCTTACACATGTTGTAGTGATTAATTAATCCTTATTTCACTTGTATAGTTTTTTTTTTCAATAAAAAATTAATCATCAAAAAAGATGATGCTACACGTATTTAGCAGTGATTAATCTTCATTTCACTTGTGTCACTTCTTTTATAGTTAAGTGATTAATTAATCTTCATTTACTTTACTTGTGTGTTTCTTATTTTCCATGCTCCACATATTTAAATGATTAATTAGAGAGTGTGTAATTTTTTTTTAAATAACAATTGTGATTTAGGAAGAATTAGGCAACTATAAAATTTAATATGAATTATACATATTTATCAAACGAAAACACCTTATAAAAGAAAAAGAATTATGAAACTCTTAAAATTAAATCAATTAAATTATAATTTTATTTATTGAATTTTAATTCATAAACTAAGCGTACTAATAATTAATCAATATTGATATTCTATTTTTCTAAAGTTTGAATTGAGTATTTGAAAAAGTAATATTTTTTAACAAATAGTTAATTATCTTATTTTTTTAATAAAACATATCAATATTTTAACAAAATTTCAATTAAATTTCAATTATTTTTAAACAAGTTATAATTAATTATCTTAATATATAAAAATTAGATTATAGGGGCCCTCGAGCGAGCCACGTTTTGCAAATTTTTTTTTCGATTCTTAACTTTGTAACAGTTAAGTTGACTGATTTTATTTATTTATTAAGTACATAAAATAAAATCATTTTATTGATTATATATTTTGAAATTCAAAATGACAATTAAGGTGGCCTTAATGCTGAGACATTATTGCATGGCCGTTACGTGTTGACTGTCCAGGTTCATTGCATGAATCGATCAAAGTCCCTTGCTCAGCCTATAAATACGAGCTCGTATTTGTGAAATAGTACAGCATTACCACTCCAGCAATCTCCTACTTCCCTTCTCATTTTCTTCTTATTATCCTTGGCCCTCCGGTGAAACTTTCAGGCAACTCTTGCTTCGACGTGCAACGTAGTTGTTTGAGACGTTGTATCCTGGGAAACAAACGATCGGTAGAGGTCGAATTTTGTTTTAAGGAGATTGTGTCTAACACAAGCCTCGTCTTTTTCTGTCCTTTGCCATCTCTGTAAAACCGATCCCTACAGTCTTAAAACAAAAATCTCTACGAGATGGCTACTTCTGACTCTCCCATCATCACCGAGAAAGCAACTAACTCCACTGCCCAGAAGGAGACGATCCCTATCACTCCTAACCCTACTGGACCTTCTATGACTGTGCCTCCTTCGGGACCTGGTGGTGGTGCGCCACACCAGATGGCTTTTCCGGTCGTGAATCATCACGATAAACCGGAGAAGTTCAACGGCTTGAATTTCAAGCGTTGGCAACAGAAGATGTTGTTTTATTTGACAACATTGAATCTGGCGAGGTTCTTGAAAGAAGATCCTCCTCGCCTACCGGAAGATCCGGACGTGCAAGCGGTGAGCGCGCTTGATGCATGGAAGCATTGCGACTTCTTGTGCAGGAACTATTGGATGAATAGTCTTACAGATGACTTGTACAATGTTTACATTGTAGTCAAATCTGCTAAAGAGTTGTGGGAGACTCTGGATAAGAAATACAAAACCAAGGATGCCGGTGCCAAGAAATTCATTGTTGGGAAATTTCTTGATTTTAAAATGGTTGATACTAAATCTGTGATGTCTCAGGTGCAGGAGTTTCAAGTCATTATTCATGACATTCATGCCGAGGG
The DNA here is from genome assembly GCA_954870475.1 of Euphrasia confusa. Taxonomy (NCBI): domain Eukaryota; kingdom Viridiplantae; phylum Streptophyta; class Magnoliopsida; order Lamiales; family Orobanchaceae; genus Euphrasia; species Euphrasia confusa. The sequence continues at coordinate 3,364,455 of OX940955.1, read as the reverse complement.
GATGGTGATCAGCGAGACTTTTCAAGTGGCTGCTATCATCGAGAAACTTCCCCCCGGGTGGCAAGACTTCAAGAACTATCTGAAGCACAAACGAAAGGAGATGAACATAGAATAGCTGATTGTTCGCCTTCGCATCGAAGAGGACAACAAGAAGAATTCTCGTCTCTATGGCCATGAACCCAAGGCAAATGTAGTCGAGGCCAGCTTCAAGCCTACCTACAAAGACAAAGGCAAAATGAAAGTTGACCAGATGCTTGCTCCGAAAAAGGGAGAATTCAAAAAGAAGTTTGCTGGAATTTGTCACAATTGTGACAAACCTGGTCATCGGGCTTCCGAGTGCAGGAAACCTAAAAGAAACAATGCACTTGTTATTGAAAATGATAATAATTTTGCTGCTGTTGTTTCAGAACTGAACATGGTGGGGTCTAACCCACGTGAGTGGTGGATCGACACAGGTGCTACCCGCCACATCTGCTCATCCAAGGAGCTGTTCCACACTCTTGATGAAAGTGCTACTGGAGAAAAGCTCTTTATGGGGAATTCAGCAACTTTTGATGTCAAAAGGAAAGGAAAAATAATTCTGAAGTTTACTTCTGGAAAAGAATTAACTCTGAATAATGTTTTGTATGTGCCTGAGATTCGTAAGAATTTAGTGTCTGGGTCTCTTCTAAATAAGCATGGTTTTCGTATTGTAATCGAGTCGGATAATGTTATAATATCCAAGGGTGGGGTGTATCTGGGCAAGGGGTATGAGAATGATGGGTTGTTCAAGCTCAATGTAATGACTATCAACAAGAACATGAATAAGACTGCTTCTACTTCCGTTTACTTGCTTGAGTCATTGATAACTTGGCATGGCCGTTTAGGACATGTAAACTTTAATTCATTAAGAAAATTAATGAACTTAAAAAGCATACCCACACTCCAAATTGATACAAATCACAAATGCGAAATTTGTGTAGAAGCGAAAATGACTCGATCATCTTTTCGAACTATTGAAAGAAATAGTGAACCCCTCGATTTAATTCACACGGACGTGTGTGATCTAAAAACCGTGCAAACACGTGGTGGAAATAAATATTTTATCACGTTTATTGACGATAGCACAAAATATTGTTATGTATATCTCCTAAAAAGTAAAGACGAAGCTTTCGAAAAGTTTGTACTTTACAAGACAGAAGTTGAAAATCAACTTAATCGAAAAATTAAACGATTAAGAAGTGATCGAGGAGGTGAATATGAGTTTCCGTTTGCTGATTTTTGTGAAAAACATGGAATCATGCATGAAACTACTGCACCTTATTCCCCTCAACAAAACGGTGTTGCCGAACGCAAAAACCGAACATTGAAAGAAATGTTAAATGCGATGTTGCTTGATTCTGGACTACCTCCGAACATGTGGGGAGAAGCGTTGTTAACCGCAAACTACCTCTTAAATAAGGTGCCCCGAAAGAAAATCGACAAAACTCCATATGAATTATGGTTTGGTCGAGCACCGTCATATAAATACTTGAAAGTATGGAGGTGTTTAGCAAAGGTGGCAATTCCACTACCGAAAAAGGTTAAAATAGGTCTTAAAACTGTTGATTGTGTATTTATCGGATATGCACATAATAGTAGTGCCTATCGATTTCTTGTGTACGAATCAAAAATCGACGATATACACAAAAATACCATTATGGAATCAAGAAATGCTCAATTTTTTGAACATATATTTCCATGGAAGACATGCACGAATAATAGCAATGAAGCTAGTTCCTCGCGCATGCATGCAAACCCAACAATTACAGAAATTGTTGATGACATAAATGTTGAACAAAGACGAAGTAAACGAGCTCGTATAGAAAAATCGTTTGGTCCTGATTTTTTAACGTACATGCTCGAGAGTGAACCTCAAAGCTTTAAAGAAGCTGTAAACTCTTCTGATGGCCCTCAATAGAAAGAGGCAATTCAAAGTGAAATTAATTCTATTTTGCAAAATCATACTTGGGAATTAGCGGACCTTCCTCCGGGAAGTAAACCCCTAGGTTCTAAGTGGATTTTCAAAAAGAAATTGAAAGCCGACGGGACTATCGATAAATACAAGGCAAGACTTGTAATTAAAGGTTATAGACAAAAAGAAGGTCTTGACTATTTTGATACGTATTCTCCTGTGACGAGAATTACGTCAATTAGATTAATTATCGCCATAGCAGCGCTAAGAAATCTCGAAATACATCAAATGGATGTAAAAACGGTTTTCTTAAATGGTGATCTAGGTGAAGAAATATATATGGATCAACCAGAAGGATTTTCTGCTCCCGGGCAAGAAACTAAAGTGTGTAAATTGGTGAAATCCTTATACGGATTAAAACAAGCACCAAAACAATGGCATGAAAAATTTGATTATGCTATGTTAGAATATGGCTTTCGAATAAATGAATGTGATAAATGCATTTATATAAAAAAATACGGACGATGATTATTTAATCATGTGCCTATATGTTGACGACATACTTATCGTGGGAAGTAACGATAATATGGTCAAATCAGTGAAAAATATGTTAAATTCAAAATTTGACATGAAAGATATGGGAAAGGCTGATGTTGTACTTGGAATTAAAATTAATAGAACATCAGACGGCTTTGCTTTGAGTCAATCTCATTATGTCGACAAAATCTTAGAGAAGTTTAGCAAAGATGATACGGGTCTTGCTAGAACTCCAATAGATACAAGTCAACACCTCGCTAAAAATAGAGGTGAAGGAGTGAGTCAAGTAGAGTACTCAAGAGTGATCGGCAGTCTAATGTACTTAACGAGTTGTACAAGACCAGACATAGCCTATACAGTAAATAAGCTAAGCAGATACACTAGTAATCCAAGTGAAAGCCACTGGAAAGCTATTGTACGGTTACTTAGATATTTACGATATACCCGAGATTATGGGTTGCATTATACTCGATATCCAGCTGTTATTGAAGGTTACACTGACGCAAATTGGATTTCTGACATAAAAGACTCCAAGTCCACAAGTGGATATGTATTCACTCTCGGTGGAGCTGCTATTTCTTGGAAATCGTCTAAGCAAACAGTAATTGCTAGATCCACAATGGAATCAGAGTTCATAGCTCTAGATAAATGTGGCGAAGAGGCCGAGTGGCTCAGGAATTTCCTAGAAGATATTCCAAAGTGGACGAAACCTGTGCCTCCAATTCGTATACATTGTGATAGTCAATCTGCAATTGGACGAGCACAAAGTAATATGTACAATGGTAAGTCTAGATATATACGTCGCAGACATAATACCATTCGACAACTACTTTCGACTGGAGTTATCTCAATAGACTACGTAAGATCTAAAGATAATATCGCAGATCCATTAACCAAAGGGTTAAATCGAGAGTTAGTAATGTCGTCATCTACAGGAATGGGACTAAAAGCCTTAAAGAAAGAGAGTTGAGACGATGGAAAACCTTACCTATATGACTGGAGATCCCAAGAACTAGGTTCAAAAGGACAACCTAACCGTCTAAACTTCGTTATCACTGTCCTGGGGGGAATTTGATTTCCACCAAAAGTCCATTGCTTAAAAGATGTTACAGTGATTGTGTGTGAGGATTAGCAAATGGCTATTAATGATTCAAAAGAGATATTATGAATACTCTTGAAAGAAATCACCTATGTGAGAGAGAAGTGGGGCCGCTTCGAAGAGAATATAGTAAGGCATATTCTTAAACACTCTTACAGAACCAGGCTGATGTTCAGGGCCAAAATGAACATAATCATGAGAACTGAGAGTTGTTAGAAAGAACGTGAGTGGAGTATATTACCGTTTACACAAATGGTGAATAGTTCAAAAACATCGTGTCTACTATTTAATCAGTAAAGCTAGTATGCTTTCACAAGGGAAGGTTCAAAGGGTAACACCTACCTATCCTATGCACGTTTCTAACGTTGATTGTTTCACCAAACTACTTTTGGTATCTGTATAATTTTCATTCATGGGGGGGACTGTTGGAAAAGATAGAGCTCGTAAAGAGCTTCGAATCGATATCTCATTTACTCGAATTGGAGTTGAAATGAATGAGAAATTAATTGTTAAATATAATCAAAAATATTGGGAAAAAGAAAAGGAAATTAACAAAGTGGGTTGTTATCCCACATTGGAAAAATATGCAAAAACAAGTGGGCATATATAGTGCTTGCACTTTAGTGGCTTATGAATGACTTGCTATAGTATTGCTCCGCCTCCTACGTGCGCGCAGGGTGGGGGTGCAAACCAAGTCCGAAATAGCCTACGAACCCCCGGACTTGTGTGCGAGCGCGACCTGCGTACACGAATGTCGGTTCGATTTAGGGGCCCTCGAGCGAGCCACGTTTTGCAAATTTTCTTTTGGATTCTTAACTTTGTAACGGTTAAGTTGACTGATTTTATTTATTCATTAAGTAAATAAAATAAAATCATTTTATTGATTATATATTTTGAAATTCAAAATGACAATTAAGGTGACCTTAATGCTGAGACATTATTGCATGGCCGTTACGTGTTGACTGTCCAGGTTCATTGCATGAATCGATCAAAGTCCCTTGCTCAGCCTATAAATACGAGCTCGTATTTGTGAAATAGTACAGCATTACCACTCTAGCAATCTGCTACTTCCCTTCTCATTTTCTTCTTATTATTCTTGGCCCTCCGGTGAAACTTTCAGGCAACTCTTGCTTCGACGTGCAACGTAGTTGCTTGAGACGTTGTATCCTGATAAACAAACGATCGGTAGAGGTCGAATTTTATTTTAAAGAGATTGTGTCTAACACAAGCCTCGTCTTTTTCTGTCCTTTGCCATCTCTGTAAAGCCGATCCCTACAGAAGGTTTGTGTGAACATACCCTATACTATACATAACCACATTCTTAATCATTGGTTTGAGAGGGGCTGTGGCAACTAACAAACGACGCAAATGTATGCAAGCGCAAATAACGTAAAAATAATTTACTCGCTCGATTTATAGTAATTGTTCAATGTTGATGAATCTTTTGGTGATGTTGTATCATTTGTGTACATTTGGGTTTTTGTAAGACCCTTGTGAATTTAGCGCAATATTTTATCTCTTTTTTATTTTATATTCAAAAATCCCTAATAATGAGTAAATGACAAGAAAAAAAATTAAAATGTATTTTATCTCTTCTTTGAATATGCACTCAAAGAAGAGATGAATGAGCATGCGTCTCTCTACTCTCGCCTCCACACAGAACACATGAGCCGACCACGGATATATAACAAGCCAAGGAATTAACATACTATATATTTTTTGTTGCAATGATGCTTTAATTTTGACCCCAACTTTCTTGGTGGCTCACCAAACTTTTGTGCAATGTTTATTAAGGCGACACTTGTAACATTGTTGAAGAAGAGCTCATTTTAATTACTCTGTATTCCTCAGAGAGATGAAGTCTCGACTTTGACGCGCATCATATTCTTCATTTTTTTATACATATACTGTATATTAATATATATCAAATCTTTATTTTATTATTACTCAAGATATATAGATATAAATATATCAAATATGAGGAGGTTTTATAGATGAAGACGACTCTATTAGAGAAAATTAATTAAGTGACTCTATCTCTCTCTCCCTATATATATATATATATATATATATATATATATATATATATATGTATATATGAGGTATAGCTATAATCTCTTTTCCAATCACCAACCCCGGCCGAGCCGAGCGCGCCATGGCATCCGTCATATTTTCGTCAACATCATCTTTGCCTTTTACAGCAGCCGCTCGCTCACAATCTCATCGGCATCGGCTAATTAATAACGTGACGTTCCCGGCTCGCTCACATTCTCATTGGCTTAATAATAAAATTATTACTATACCAAAGTTTAAACAATCTAAATTATCTATTTCAGCCTGCAGCTCTGTTTTCTCTCAGGTACGTACATATAATAATTTTATTTTCTTTATTTGTTTTATGAAATATACTCATGACTCAGTACTATATAGTATGTATAATTTAATCGCATATTTACAAAATTAATTAATGTGCAGGTCGAAAGTCGTGATGCCACTACGGGTGTGCAGGATTTTGTTGTATGTCTAATTAATTACAGTATATATATATAGTACTGTAGTTGTATATGCCCAGCCATTGCATGCTTTTAATTGTTTCAAATTGTTTGCTAACATTTTCTATATATTTTTGTGTTATCTAGCCCATCCATTATGGGAGTGGTGTGAGTACGGCTACGAAGGTCATATATAATAATAAGATGACCTCTTTTAGGGGGACTTTTTATAAGATGCCCTCTTTTAATTTTTACATTTATTAATTTATTTAATGTATATTTCATCTTTTATTTTGGTATTTTTTTCTGCCCGTTTTTTCTTACTTTTCACTCCATTCTGCCCGAGAAATAGAGAAACCAGAACTAAAAAAAACGATAAGGAAAAAAAAAATTGGGGAAAAACCTTGTCTTTTCAATTTGATTATATAAACCCAAACAATTCTTTTTCTTTTTCCCTCTCCGTTGTTACTCTCCAAAATCGATGGTAACTTAGGTCTATTCCATAAACCTAATTTTTTTTTTCATTTTTACTCTCCCAATCAGGCGGTTGGAAGCCAAACCTCGGTCGATTCCATACGAAGGAAGCACTGCGGCCATCATTCGATTCTTGTCCGTCCATCAATTGAGTTGTTTGTTAGGTAATGATTCATCTATTTTGGGCACTGTTTGTTTGTATTTTGGCCGCACTACAGTGTTCATATCAATTGGAGAGGTATTTTTTTGAAATGTAAATTGGAGTTGCTTGTGTAAACATATTCATCTATTCTGAACAAATTTTAGCAAGGCAATTTCAATTTTATTTTTTTTAATTTTACAGATTGTTATTTTTTCTTGAATATGGAGTTGCTTTATGGGTTAAGTGCTCCTAGAGAGAAAACAAATTTAAGTTCCTCGTATCAGAAGTAGTTTGATACAAAGGATATGCCTAGGTGGGATTTCGAAAGTTTTGATTCATGGGATTGTTACTTCGTTGTGCTTGTCGACGAGGTTTTTGTGTGTTGTCGCTATGTCGGTGGTGTTGCTTTGATGGCGACGGTTGCTTGTGTGGACGTTGCTCTACATTTCGTCTAGGATTTATATCGTCATCGGAAACAAATCGAGATCGACGAAACAAGGGAACAACTATAGATTGAGTCCATGGAAGGAGTTTATTTATGGTTGTAAGTACTAATATTTTACGTATTCTAATTTTTTAACCTTTATTTTCAAAATTTTTGACTTTTGGGAGTGCTGCTTTGGTATACTGGTATCGACTTTACGAGTATGGACGATAGGGGTGTTCATAAATAGGACCGGACCGGAAATCGGACCGGAACCGGACCGGTTGGTCCAGTTCGGTCTGGACCGGTAAAATTCTGGTCCGGTTCTCTGTCCACATAAAAATGAGATTCCGGTTTCCGGTCCGGTTCCGGTTAAAAACCGGAAAAATACGGTCCGGACCGGATTGGACCGGATCTTAATTTATTATATATATATTATTATTTTTTTAATAATATTAATTGTTATATTTTTTAAAAAATAAATAAATAAATTCATAAATTGTGTTTTTTATTTAAAAATTTTCTATTTATCAAATATAATTTTTTATTAACTAAAATTTCACTATATATTAAATTATTAATATGTAATTTAATTACAATATAACAAAATAATCTAAAATTAATAAAAAATTATATATTTTTTAATTTATAAAATATTATTTACTTAAAAATAATAATGTTTAATATTTACTAAATAAATTTAAAATTTATAAATATAAAAATTAAATTAAATTATTATTTTTTATTTAATTTATTTAATTTTTAAATTAATCCGGTTTTATCCGGTCTAAAACCGGACCGGACCCGAATTTACCGGTTCGGTCCGGACCGGTATTATTCCGGTCCGGTTTTCGGGTCATGCTTTTTCATGATTCCGGTTCCGGTCCCATCCGGTTCCGGTCCGGTTCGGTCCGATTTTGGACCGATGAACACCCCTAATGGACGATGGTGCGGTGGAGTTGATGAACAAAGTTTGACTGAAAAGATTGTTTTGAGAATGATATTCAAAGAGGATGTGATCAATGATCATTAGATTTAATTTGAGAGTTTAAAGTATTTTTTTTTTGTGTTGACTAAATTTTAAAATTCTAGATTTCAGTCATTTAATTCTTGTAAATTCCAAAATTTGGGGAATTTTGGTCCTGCATTTTGTGTGCATTATTCATTGATTTGATATTCTACTTTTGGCTAATCGAAAATTTTGGAGGAAATTTGAAAAAATAAAAAAATGAAGGGAGCAATTGAAATTAAAATTATAACAAATAAAATTTATTATGTATAAATAGTAATGTAATTAATGTGATAAGTGATAGTTTGAAATTAAAATTATGACAAACAAAATTTTAATTGTATTATGTATGATGTATAACAAATAAAATGTACTATTATGTATGATATGTAACAAATAAAATGAAGTAGTAGTATTATGTATGATGTATTATGTATTTAGCATATGTAACAAATAAAATGAAGTAGTAGTATTATGTATGATGATGTGTTCAGCATAAATATACGTTTGTCAAAACAATGAAAATGTTACCATGAAAAATTATATACTTATTGGTGAGTATTCGTCAAAACAATGAAAATGTTACCATGAAAAAACATATACCTATTGGTGAGTGTGATATATCAAATCATGTACTAGAGTCATATAAACTATTATATATGATGTAATAGTGAATATTCATGAAATGTCAATATGTCATTCAAATTTATCACCATATATTATGAAACAACCAAATTTAATTCATGGTACGCAACATGCAAGAATATGAATCGTGTAAATAAAAAAAAAAATTAGAATATTTGTTATGAAAACTTATAACATGAATTGTTTCAACAAGAATCATACACCTACTCATGATTGTCATATACCATATCACATTATAATGTACACTTCATGCAAATTAGTCATATACCAAAAATTATTATATAGATAATATAAACTAATAATTTTTTTGTATACTTCCACTTTTTTTAACACGATAATTTTAATTTAAAATGATCAAATGTCTTTCTTTCGTTTCTTTCGTCCGCAGCATTCCGATTCTCGTCATATCTTTTTCACTTCCGATTTTTTCGATTCAAAATTTCCGGAAACTAGAGTTCACGATCTTTCAAACCGAGTACACGTCATGACTCCAGATTCTTAGTGAGCAACAACAGTTTAATGCCCGAAGTCGCGGCACTTTCCAGCTTGGTCCGTCGTCTCGATACGATCCGGTAGAACGTCTCCTTCTGGTTGGAGCCCCTTAACGGCGTCGTCTCGTAGAGCATCTCGTACAACACGATTCCCAAGCACCACCAGTCCAATGAGAAATCTTGTCCATCACCCAAGATGACTTTCGGCGCCACGTACTCCTCCGTCCCCACGAACGAGTTCGATTTCTCCACCGACTCCGCCTCCGAGCTCTCCGATGATATCCCCGATTTTTCGTGGCGGCGGTTGCCGAGGAAACCGAATCTCTCCTTCTCCAGAGACGTGAATTGCGGCAGCGTCGATCCGGAATCGAACGAGATCGAGCGAGATTCCGGAGATTTCGGCGGGAGCTTCGTCGAGGGATCAAAGTCCACCAGCATTAAGTGGCCGTTCTCCTGAATCATCATGTTCTCCTGCTTCAAATCCCTGCAGACGATACTGGCAGCCTAGAGATTTTTGTGAGAGCGTGAATTAGGTTAGAGAATTTGGGAATATGGGCAACTCCTTTTTTTTACGGGAAGGAAGAGAAATTAAAAAATAATTAATAATTTCTTTTAGTAATTAATGGGGTAGATTGTAAACTATTTTTAAGAGAGGGATATACGGTACATGTTCAGTTATGAAAAGGCCATTTCATCAAGCGCCCCGGCTACGAAGCATTCTACTGATGAATTTATTGAGATGAATGTAAGAAAATACTACTTATCATGATATCAAAACCATTGCATATATACAGTATATATATATATATATAAACTCAATTTCATGTCTAAATTAATTATGTATACTTTAATTGTCTCAAATTGTTTGCTAATATATATTTTCTATTTTGTGCTGATATATAGCTTCTCAGGATGCCATATATTGCTCTTAGTTGTATTGATGATATTGTTGCGTATCGTGATGATGCGATGGGACGAGATGATGGCCATGCGGATGTAATCAAATTTGGAAAAGTAGTTTATGACTGGCCAAAATATTTTAACAAGATCAATAAACTTTCTATGACTGTCCCGGAGAGTAAGTTATTTAAATATCAATCTTAATTGATCATTCAATTGACTTTCTTTTTTTTCTTTTTAAAATTTAATTGCATAATTTGTGTATTTCTTAGGGGTAAAACAACCTAACGAGAAAAAATATATCAACCTGGCAAAGTCACTCATACTAGAGACCGAAAAAGCTCTAGTTGTTCTTGTCCTAATGCCTGGAGTAACGTCCGAAGAAGACATAGAGCATTTCTTGATGAGCGACTCTCTTGTAATTGGCACCAAAAAGGGCGTTTCGAAAATGTCCTACATTACTAGTCTCGACTTGAAGTTTCCGGATCGATTCGACTTCAATCAGTGTGCCAAAACTATTTTGCAGGAAGGGGTACTCAAAATCACCATCCAAAAGAAACTTACCTAGCTTATTTTATTTTATTTTTTTCCTTTTCTTTGAATTTTGACAATGTTTAATTTGCTTTATGTCATTTTAAAATGATTTTTTTTAAATAAAATAAAATTAATAAACACAAATAATTGCAATAGTATATCATTCCGTTGAATTCGTCCTTAAAAACGGTCACTATATATAATTCTAGTTTCAGCCACAAATAAATTATTAAATAAAAAAATTATTAAATAAAAAAAATAAAAACTTTTCTCGCCGCCATGGACTCGGTACACTCTCCAGACCATCACCCCCTTCTGCGCCGCCGGAAATTCGTCCCGGTGGAGCTCTCCGCCGCCAAACACCGCCCACCGATCGATCATTTGGAGCTTCAATCGATTAAGCCCGCCTCCCACAGCTACAGCTCGCTCAGGGATATCCTGCCGTCACTCGCCGTCAACTCCCCCGCGCCCAAAGAAGCCTTGCCCGGATCCGACATCCGGATCCGAAACCGACTCGTCAAGCAGGCCGCGCTGGCCTACCTCCAGCCCATGTCCGCCGCTCCCGGTTCCTCCGGCGGCGATTTTTTCCGCCGATTTTGGACGCGCGTCGCCGCCTTCGTCGAATTTCTCTGCGGAAACAATTTTCGCGTGCCCTAGATGTCCGGGTCAGCCCGATCCGGTTCTCGGTCTCAAATGGGCTCAATAATCGAATGGGCTAACGACTGGGCCGGCCCATTACTCACTGTATGAACAAATAAACTCTTGTAATTTCTCTGTTTTTTGAGGTGTACATCTGTTTGTAATCTTTATATGGTTTGTTTGTAGTACTTTGTATTTGTTATACTCAAATTATACTTCATTTTACAAATTTGAAAGTTTAAAAAAAAATTGTGTTCAATCTATATAATAATTTACACAATTAGTTGTACTTTTGTCACACCATTTAGCCATCTATATAGCGCATGAGTCTAATCCTCGCAGCCTCTATTTCGTGATCAATGCTCGGTTTTCCGCCCGGCCCAACCTTCGGGTCGTGAAGGAGAACATCCTCGGGACGAATAAATCGGCTTTGGTTTTGAAGCTCGACTTTAATCGCCTCCGACTTTGGCGTTTGGTTGCGGTACAAAACCGAGGGTCCCACCGGCCGCTTCTTGTCAGGTTTGCTCCGTCGGAACAAGCTGAAGGATGTTCGACGAGGTGAAGAAGCCACCGGAGCTACTTCTTCTTGTTGACTAAACAAAATCTGATCGACGACGAAAAAAAAACCGATAAGCATGTCAATTTTCGATCAGTTATTGAAGGGGGGACCTCAACGACTTTATAAGTTGGGGGAAATCATGTGAAGACTCTCAAGTAGCAGTAACGAAGAAGCAACTACTACTTACTTTTGGAGTTGTGGAAAATCATGTGAAGCAACAACTAATAACTACACATAGCAATGACATAAGTTGTATATTGGTTGAGAACTTGCAACTGGCATAGTCACATAGACCAAAAAAAAAATTGTATATACCTCATATTCTGGTTGTGTAGTCGTCGTGGATTGGGAGCCGGCGTGATGGAAAAACTGGAGGATTTTCGTGGAACCGAGTTCGGTGCAGTTACGCCAGTAATAAATGGCTAGGTTCCAAGCTCTGTCTCTGAACTCTATCAAACTTCTATCGATGTCTATCTCGTGTTTCGTCACATAAGGCCGCAACAAAGTGTCGTACACAACTCCACTTCCCTGTGTTACCGTGAGAAGTAAAATTCGATTAAAATCGAGGTGATACGGTTGGGGTTAGATAATGTGTACGTAAAAGGTGAGTCGTGTTTTGAAACCTTTGTTTTCGGATACCACAAGTAGATAAAGAGTGCCAACTTCATCTCTCCATACATTGGCAACCTGCAGAAGGAACATCAACAACAATAATACTATGTGTAACGACAATTTGATCATGTAAAAGTTAACAACATACCACGAAACAAATACATCGCCGATTTTCTCGAGTATCGTTATCACCGCAACGATTATCCTGGGAAAAAACAAAAACAATTGTTTGTTGAGAAGTGGAAGTCAATTTCTTGTTCCAAATGACAAAAGCAAAAGTGTCATTTTCATGTGAACTACTTATAAACCTGCCTCAATTAAAATAAGAACAATTTCCTAAAGCACAAAAAAGTCGTATAGTTTAGTACTAATGATTGAGAAATCTACTTACTCCCCAAGCAAAGAAACATTCTTAATTCATTCCCATGAGCATTTGATTGGTTCAAAGTTCAAACCTTGCTCAACATTATTAAATTAATCTGAAAACGTGATTGAATGGGTTACCAATATTGACACCAGAAACGGAGCTCCGGGATCTCGACTCTGTTTTTCTCTATGGTTTTGAAGCATTGAAAAGCAGGGTAAGCGTATCCGAGGACCAATCTGATCGAAATTCCGGTCAAAATTCAATATGATAAAGATAAAGAAAAGCCAAAAGGGACAAAAGAAAAAAGGAAACTCACACTAAACAACTTGTGATGAATTCTCCAACCATATCTATGGTAATATGTTTATATTTCTGCAGTAAAAATCAAAGAACAAAAAAAAAAAAAAAAAAATTTGAAGATATGAATAATGATCATCAAGAATCACGATTCAGTTAGCAACCAAATAAATAAAAAATGTGAACTTTTTTTTGTACCTTTGATCGAAAGAAGTGATTTTGAATTCTGGGCTCGAGATGGATTGATGGAAATGTAATGGGGGAGGTGGTTTGTTTTTGGAGAGGTATGATGAACGTGTGTGAGCGTATATCTGCACTACGCGGGTGTGTGTAGTGTGTGTTTTATATATATATAGTTGGAGAGAGAGAGAGAGATGGGGGGATTTCTTGGCATGGACGCCTCCTCATTGTTTTTTACACGTAATTTCTTGCCCTTTGGATTCTTGCTCCACCGTTTGGTAGTTACGCTAGAGGGCAAATTTGTCTTTTCAAGGACTGGATTGTTAACAATACTACCTCGTTTCGAAGAGCGATCTGAAAGTCGATCATGGTAATAGTATAGTTCAATTTACAATTTTTAAGTTTAATTGTGTTGACCATGAATGACTCTTACTTATTTGAAACTTGATTTTGGCTTTACACAAAAGGGAAATTGTAATAAGTGGTGCTTGCCATGGGAATAAAGCCGCACTTCACACACTAGCTACATCTCATGAGATGGAGACGACAACATATTACATATATGTATATGATGAGTTAACTTATAAGAAACATACGATTGTTTGGGATATATTGTGCCACTTTACTGTCTCTATTTGTTAGTTGTTACCCGTATAATTATTACATTATCTAAACATTTTAGGTTTTTGTAATAATTTCAAAAATCAAATTGAAATCTAATTCATTTAACCACTTAACTGTTCTTTTTGACTTAATTTCAGTTCAGTTCAGTTCAGTTCAGTTCAGTTCAGTTCAGTTTAATTCAGTTCAGTTCAGTTCGTTTCAAAATAAATTAAAATAAAATAAACAAAAAATAATTTCAATCAATTTTAAATATAAAATCTAGTTACTGTCATAATATTATTAATATTTTTAAAAAAATATTTAATAAATTATAAAAATTATTATTATTTTTATAAAAATATCAATTCAGTTCAGTTCAGATGCTTAAGTTAGATCTTTAAGTTCAGTTCAGTTCAGTTCAACCGGTTTCAGTCCAAAAGAACAAATCCTTAACCCTTAATAATACTGTACTTCTTTTGAATTGATTAACTTGTGTTATGTACTTAAAAATGTGTTATGTGCCTAGTTTTCAGATTTTTACATTTTTAGAGAAGATATACAATTACATTAGTTGTATTAGTTGTATAGAGTATTCTATACACTACCAATTATAATTCAACACCTAAAAATATCATATATTACATAGACATTTAATTAAATTTTATATGATTTCATAACATAATTAAATTTGGTAAAAATAATTGAATTATTATAATTTTGGAAACAAAATATTTATTAATTATAATAATTTCTTAAAATATAAATTTGATAAAATAATTAATTAAAATAGATAATTATTTTTTAAACGCCAATATTTTGTTTCAGAATTTTAATTATTAGTGAGTTACGATCATTGATATTTATTTGATTTTCAAAGGAAATAATCACTTGAAAATAATTGTAAAAATTAGTAATATTATTATTAAATTCCTCATTTAATTTTAGTTAATTTAAATTAAGTGTAAACTTCAAACAACTAAAAATACATTTAGATAGCATTTTCCTTCCAAAATGATACATTTATACTATACATTTATATATGACTTTAACCTTAAGCTATATCTGCTATATCCCAGTTTATTTTATCTATTGGTGACAATGGCCTACCTAATACTTTCACGTGGGTAATACAGTATACTCCGTATTATATAAATATACTCTAAATATCATTGGTTTCTAATAATTTATAATATTGGCACAAATTAATGAGTGGTTTAAGTTAGGTCAACCAAAATTATTACGGCATCAAACTCTTAATTTATAGTATCCTCTTATATGGTTTGAGACTGAGTGAAGTTCACTTTCAGAACGAGGAACTTAAAGCCTATCATTGTGCTATCGTTAAATACCAAAATATTACAAGCGGGCAATCGCGATACATATAAAATTGCTAACTAGACACATTTAGATTTCAAAATCGCGATATAAAAAAAATATCTATTTTCATACAAATTAAATACGAAAAAACGTAAAGGTGCGCATAACATTACGGATCGGATCATCGATCGGCCTCTCTTATTTTTAGTACTACTTATAGAGAAATTGAGTTTCGACTTTGACGCGCATCATATTCTTCTTTTTTATGATAAGATTTAAATAAAAGACGTTATTGATCGCCGTCCATTGAATAATTAAATGAAATACTTATAGTAAAGTGTTTTTTATGTAGTAGTTAGTGAATTGTTACATTGTGATGAATAATCATTGAAGTTGTCGCACATGAGATCAATCTTTAAAGAATCCAAAATTGAAATTTCAGAGTCCGATGATGGTTTGGAGTAAATTATCAATAGTATAGTTTATTTATTTATTTTTATTTGATTTAACATTTCAATTGTTTGCCAATTAAAAATGATGCATTCAGGGCTTTTCTATGAAGTCGTTACGTTACTGATAACAAGCCCTTTGTCATATCGTTGTTTTAGGAAATCTTATTGGGCCAAATCAAGAAAGCCCAATAATGTTGATATGATCCAGTCAATATTGGGTTCTGTTGCAGTATTCAATCTTGTTAAGAGGTTGGGCTTGGGGACCAGCTACTCCTGTTATTAATGTGATTAGGCCCCCATCAAAATTTTCAACTTCTTTAATTTAAAATATAATTTTATATTTATTTTTTAAATATTATTAACAATTACTTTACTTTTCAACTTAAAAATATATTTTTCTTTATTTTTTTTACAAAAAAAATAATTTTTTTAATCACTATATCCAAAAATATATTTCATTTTATGTCCTTTTAATTATTTAAAAATATTTATCAAATCATTAAAATTACGCAAATTATTATACTTAATAACTATAATTACAAAACTCATTTTATAAATAAACTACTTCTTCCGTTTATAACAATTGTCGCACTTTCTTTATTATTTAAAAAGAAATGTGAAGATTAATATATGACAGAGAAAGTATTATATTAACATTCATTCCCTGTCTAAACAAAGTTATTTCAAAACGAAGAATACAGCTTATAATCATTTAATAACTGCATCCTCAAGTTAATAAACATGTGTGTTTGTGCATAAAAATTAAGAAATTATTCTATATTAATTTATAAAAAAAAGGTACTAATTAAATGTATTTTTAATTTCATAAACTAATTAGTTACAATCAAAATTTAAAGAATACGTGATAATAAAAAAATCTTAAAATAAAATCCTACAAAATAAAAATATTCATTTAATTTATAAAAAAAAGTTTTGAAACATATTAGAATATAAAATATGTTTGTGTAGTAACAAATGGAGGATTAACTAATTAAGTTTCCAAATCTCCAAATATGCTGATCGGTATAGAACCTTCGTAACCTCACAGGTTAGATCTAACGCGTTGAAAAAATTAATCTAATCAAGATCAAGTGGCTCACATTTTTTCTTAAATTAAAAATAGACATAAATCTGAATAATTGATCCCCATATATTCACACCTACTGTCAAGTCAGAATTTTTATACCTTATTATTAATTTACTCCAAATACCACCCTAAATTACCAACTTACCCTTAATTAAATACTCATTTAAAAAAATCCAAAATTAAAAAACAAAAAAAAAAAACCTAAATCAATTTCACTTTCAACGATTAAAGAACCGGCGCCTGTCACCCTCGTCCGTGACAGACCCATCTAAGCCGTCGATCTGTTCCCACGTCAGCCGTGTGATCAAGCTCACATGCACGCTTTATATATGACACACACTCACACACACGAAATTCACACACACTCTGCAACAGAAAAACAAACAAACAAAACAAAACAAAACTGAATCGCAGCATTCTCCAGCAATGTCAACCAACAAGAAAAAGTACATCCTCGGCGCCGTCGGCGTGAGCCTTGGCTGCGGCGGCAGTTGCCGGCGCCCCAAGCTCTCCGCCGTCTTCAACCCCGGCCCGCGGCGGCACCACCACCACCTCCGGCGACCTCGGCGCTCCTCCGCCAGCTCGTGGGACACGGCGACGACGACGTTCTCCTCCGCCGTGGACACGCCGCCGTCGGACACGGACTCCGACGTTCGGAGCCTCCGGGCGGTGCAGGGATTCGGGCGCATCGGCGGCGCGAGCGTGGCGGTGGAGAAGGACTCCGACGACCCGTACCTGGACTTCCGGCAGTCGATGCTCCAGATGATTCTGGAGAAGGAGATCTACGCCAAGGACGATCTGAAAGAGCTCCTCAACTGCTTCCTCCAGCTCAACGCGCCTTACTACCACGGGATTATCGTGCGGGCCTTCACGGAGATCTGGAACGGGGTTTACTCGGGCCGGGCCGGGTCTACGGTGCTGCATGGGTCCGGGTCACGTGACTTCTAGGCTCCAGCACGTGCGGTGTGATTTAATTAAAAAAGAAATAGGAATTCGTAGTCGTAATGATTTCCCCACTCTCTGAGGCTGCAGCTTTACCTGCGACTGCAATAAAAGATACTCATATGTGGTATCTTTAGTAATTAGGGAAACCGGGTCGGGGCCCGAATAGTTAATGGGTCTTTTTTTATTTTATTCTTAATGTAAGTTTTTATTTTAGTAGAATTAAGAGATTCGATTTTCACCTAGTTTTTGACACGAATCAGATGGAGCGCAAAGAAAATGTAGTATATTGTTCCATTTGGTTAGTCAAAAATTATGTGAAAATTGCAATATGCAGTAAATTGAATTGCTTAATTGTTGTTTTTATTCCGTGCTTGTTGTTTTAATTTTTTTATTTTTATTTTTGCTTTAAATTAAAATTCATAAGTGCAAATGAGGCAACGCCTACAAAGCTATATTGATAACACCCAAATTTTGCAGGCTATTCTATCTACTCCGTATGATGTACTATCATTCATCAAAAGGGAAAAAAGAGATAATGTGATAGTTGTTTTGATCTGAATCTGAAAGAGAGTACGGTATCTGAATTTCCTAATAGTTAAAATGTGTAGCATACAATACTAGAATCCGAAAGAACGTATTTGGAGTCTCCTATGATTAAAAAGTGTAGCATTATACTCCAATAAAATTTCATTTCGACCTCAATGGAATATAAAATTTAAATTATTGTAGTATCACATTAATTTAGAAAACATTGTACAATAAGTTAGGTACAAGAATCTTGTTATAATTCGTTTATGGATAATTTGATATGTAAAAGATGTGCCCCTGGTGAACGGACACAATTACACAGCAGTCGTGCCACAACATTTGACACAAAACTTCATCAAATTTTTAAATAGCCATAATTTCAGTTGGTCTAGATTTATGTCCAAACTAGCTAGATACAG
Source organism: Euphrasia confusa (assembly GCA_954870475.1). Classification (NCBI taxonomy): domain Eukaryota; kingdom Viridiplantae; phylum Streptophyta; class Magnoliopsida; order Lamiales; family Orobanchaceae; genus Euphrasia; species Euphrasia confusa. The sequence continues at coordinate 3,345,770 of OX940955.1, read as the reverse complement.
TAGTTCTATTCAAATTAGCACAAATTATTAGTACCGTGTTTTTGTTATTCCTTTAGATGCTGTTCATTTAATTTACAGACTGTTTCTCCTTTTATAAGCTTTTATGCTAGATAGAGTATTTCATATTCTCCTACACCTTAAATTAATTATATAATTAGTTGTGAAAAATATAATTAAAATGATTTAATCACAACATGCATAATGTGGGAGATTAAAAAAAAATCGTTATATCAATATTTCGATTACAATAATCAATCGTACGTCGCTAAATAAGCACATCAACCACAATTGATGAACGTTACACACAACAAAATATTATTCTTAAGTAGTAGTATTACATTAAAACTTCTAAACAAAAACACAATTGAATTACTACTTAATTTGTGAGAGCTACAAAATTAAATTTAGAATTCAAATGTCAAATAACAATAAATTTCTCTAAAAAATATATTGTGCACTTTTTTTTTTTTTGTGTCTCCCTCACATTGCTAAACACATAAAATATGAAATCATTATATATACATTTTTCATTAAAAAAAAAACACTTCTACCATCAAGTGTTCGTCTAATTTTTAAAATTAAATTCACAAGTATTTATTTTATTAATACAAAATTACATTTTGTTTTACAAGAAAAGAATAATAAAGTTGTAATGTTTGTTAAGAAAAAAATAAACTAATGTACATTTCATACTTGCATAAGTAGTATCTGTTCTTTTAAACTTAATTTCAGTTTAGTTCAGTTCAGTTAAAATTACTTAAGTTCAGTTCAGTTTAGATCGTTTCAGTTCAGCTCGATTAAGTTTGATTCAAAATAAATTAAAAATAAAATAATAAAAAATAATTTAAATCTATAATTTTAAATATACAATTTAATTATTGTTATAATATTAACATTTTTAAAAAAAATATTTAAATATTTATAAAAAAATATTATTATTTTTATAAAAAAAACCAAACATAGTTCAGTTTAGATCATTTTAGTTCAGTTCAGTCAAATTCAGCCGGTTTTAATCCAAAAGAGCAGATCATAAAGTAGTACAAACTATTCAAGAATAACCACATGTAAGTATATGTCATGTGATCTTTACTTTATTTTCACAAGTTCACAATATTTAATTTGCTAAAAAATTACCTAAATTTGTGAAATAAAAACTAAAATTAAAATTGTTAGAATATATATGACACTTAAGATGAATCTCGAGCTCGATTCATCCTTGCAATCGTTGAGCCATCCATATACTCATTAGGACATTTTGATATAGATTCATCCCGACATTTACAGTTCGATTTGTCGATAGGAGAATATGTCCGAAAAAAACGCCTTGTTAACACCATTTCCCACAGATTTTTCAACATGTTTGATCTAACATTTTGTAGAACGTAATCTGCCATGCTATGACCATTTGAAAATACAGTTTTTTTTTCATTCAATACTAATTGCACGTATATGTATTTTGTTTTTCTTGGGATATTATTTTGTTATTACACCGAATGAAGACAATTTTTTGGTGAAAGATTTTGGTCAAAATCTACGTGCACATGCTGTACCTATAAAATAGTTGTATTCAGTGGGAAAAGATAGACAGACGTTGGGATTTGAAATATATTAAATTAAAATAAATTGAAAAATAAAAAAACTATTGCAGGTGCAGCAGCAGATAGTTAAATGCAATTGAATGTGGTAATTAATAATTGTGAGGGTGCACTACACCCGCTCCACTTGCTCACTTCTTCGAACAGATTTCTCACTGCAGTGCTAGTAAGAGCTTCGGACTTTCTTCAATCCAGTACACGTGTCCAGAACTTATTGGCTGGGGCAATGTTTGATTGTCCGTGGTCCATTTGAATCGGTCAAAATTGATACATTTAACAGTCAAAATTGAATGGATAGATGTTGTCCAACTCTTTTTTTCATCTCACGGGTCACGGCCCGTGCTTAAACATTGACTTGAATCGATTCCAAATTGTATTCGTTTAACAATAGTCATTATTAATAGTAAAATTTTCTTATCTTATAGGGAGTATGGAGTAGTAATTTTTTTCTTTCACTATATATATATATATAATGCATCAAAAGATTAAAAAATATATTATTCTTTATACTTAAAGAACATTGAGATATACTCCCTCTGGCCATTAATAGATATCATACTTTGCTGGATACGGAGTTTAAGAAAATTATTGTTTTTTAATTTTTTAATTAAAAAGTAAAGAGTAAAAAATATATTTTAAAATTGAAAAGTAAAGTAGTTGTGAGTAAGTTTAAAAAGTATGTGGGGGTAAAGTAGAATAAAATTGTATATTAAAATGAAAAAGTTAGAATAATTATTTCTTTTTTTAGGTGTGTCAACTATTGTTGAACACCCTAATAAAGAAAAATATTATTTGTAAATTTTTTGAAAGTAAAAATGTACCTTAAATTGAAAATTAAATTAGTTGAAAGTATTTTCTTTTTTCTCAATTTCATTTCTTTTGCACTGATTATTTTTATTTTACAAAAATAAAATTATTATGAACAGTAATAAAATAGTATTATGAACAGTAATACAATAGTATTTTGTATAAATATATTTTTAATTAAAAATTAAAATAAAACTTAATAATCTTAAAATTTTATTAAAATAAAATATAATTATATTTTCGTTGCTCACAATCGTTGTCTATTTTTTAGGACATATTTTTAAAAAATTATAAGGAATGTTTATTTTTAGCATAATAATAAAAAAGTAGAAATACTTATTAAAAGAATTAGGTAAGTTATAACATCTCAAATGGTGTAGTTACTCTTGAATAAAAAATTGTGTCACATTACAAAACATGTTGAAAAAATGTACTTACCAATTTAAAACTACATTCCTTAAAAATAGAAGATACAATTTTTTTGTTTTATACTTCCTTTGTCTCATAAATTTTTGTCATTTTTTTTTTAATTTACAAAAAAAATTGACAATCAGTTATAAAATGGCTAGTAAGATTTTATTTACACACATATTATATAAAAAAAATTACTCACAATAGTAATTGTACCTAACCTAATATCAAAACTTAATTACTACGGAGTATTTATTTTATTAAAGTGTAATTTTCTTTGCAATAATGTACTCTTTCCGTCCCACGATTGTTTGCCAAGCTGGTGAACTGTTCTCTTGTTTGACCGTCGATTATTTATGATAAAAAATATATAAAAAAAAATACTAAAATAAAATTTATAGTAATTTTATATATTTTTTATCATAAGTAATCGACGGTAGAACAGTTGACCAGCTTGGCAAATAGTCGTGAGACGGAGTGAGTACTTCCTTTCACCCATAATACATTGGTGGAGAGATTAAGAAAAATATTGTTTTTTGACTTATTTATTTTGGAGTGGAGATTAAGAAAAATATTTTTTTTTGACTTTTTAACCAAAAAGTAAAAAATAAAAATGTATTTTTAATTTGAAAAATAAAGTAATTGAGAGTAAAATTTATAAAGTAAGTCAATAAAATAGGAGTACAATTGTATTTTTAAAAGAAAAAGTAAAAATAGTTATTTTATTTTTTAAAATGGGACATTCCAAATATAAAAATAGTACTCCCTCTGTTCCAGAGTTATAGTCACAGGACCGTCCAATACGTATGATAAACGGTATAGAAAAATTATGAAAAAATAACTAAAATAAAATTCAATAGTTGAATTTATTGAATTTTATTTTAGTTATTTTTTCATAATTTTTGTATACCATTTATCATATGTATTGGACGATAAAAAAAGTCAGCTTTGACCACATGTGACTATAGCTCTGGACAGAGGGAGTATATGTATTGTGAAATGAAAGAAGTATTTAAACATAATTTCATGCAACATAACAGGCTACTAACTCCGTCGAGCTATTTATTTATATATATTTTTTTATCTCAATTAATTATATATATTTTTTAAAAATAATTATTTTTTTCCTTTTATAATATAATTTTACTTTTAAACTTTTTATTTAGAATTATTTTATATTTTAATTTAAAAATATAATTTTATTTTTAATTTTGTGATAAAAAAGTAATTAATATTTTTTTAGTTTAGATTGATGAATATATAATTAAAATCAAAGTAATATTAATATTAAATTTGATGTGATGTGATGTGGGGGTGAAGTGATGTGACATATACGAAATGTAATAATAAGTAATGATGACGTAAGGGGTTTTTTAGTTCTACAACTACAAGTCATATCCCATCGTTTGCTTGGGAAATCGATTGCACCCTTCGCAGGGACAATAACTCTGCTATAGCTAGCCACCTGCTTCGGCCCACCTTTTTTTTCCTACATTTTTTTGAGATTAAAATTTAATTTTATTAAAAGATTAAAAAATAATAATACAGTGCTTTCTTTCTCTTGTAGAATTACTATGAATAATTATTATTTTTCCTAACAAAATAATGCATTTTTTTAAATAAATAAATTATTTTAATATTTCACTTTTAAATACATAATGTTAGTTTTTACATATATTTTAATTTTTACTCACAACTAATTTATTTTTCAACTAAAAATATTACTTACCAATAAATTTTTTATTTTTATTCCAGCAATGCAATTTTTGAAAATTAATTTAACAATAATTGAACTATAGTTTTACTCGTGTGTTTTTTTAACTGAAGATCCCTTCTCATAGGTAGTTTAACTTTATTGTTAATCTACAAGATACAACCCACAAAAACACAATACTCACACTATTTAAAAAGGCCGTAGTCAACTCATGAACTCTAACTGTATCCCATTATTGATTATATATACAGTACATCACTTTTTTTTTTTTCTTTTAGAGATAGCTTAACTCACTTTACAGCAAAATAGATTGTGTTGATATCCAATTAATATTGTTGGTAAAAACACAGACAACAAATAAACTATTCACGATAATAATAGTTATAATAACTAACAAATAAAAGTAGAGAAAAAGATATGATAGAGTTGCTAAGGGGTCAACTAACAACGCCTCAAAGAACTTAGTCAATATATAAAATATACTCCAAGTAAATGATGAATCAAGGAAAATCGCCGACTCTGCATACAAAAAAATCAATTGGAGAAGCAGTTAGACGTTGGTTTGCAACAATTTGTGTATATATATATAATATATATGTTAAACGTACCTTCCTTTAATTATAGAGTTTAATCTTGAAATTTAGTATTCATCAGACGTATTCACCGTAAAAAACAACTTATAACTAATTAAGTGTAAAATTCACTTCAATCACTACCACATGACTATAATTTTAAAACATCCAAAAAAATTAAAAAAATAAGAGTATCTCTAACATAGAAAAATATATCTTCTTGAAACAACGAAAAACATGATTTTTCCCATAATTATGTGTAAGGTGAAATTTTGAAACAACGAAAAACTTGATTTTTTCGATAATTATACGCAAGGTGATATTAGTAGAGCTGAGACTTCAGCTGATCTGGCCGGCCGTCGAGCCTGAACACATTCTTTAGCATAACCCGTCTTCGACCAAGAAATTCAAGCCTGGAAATGTTGGACCTTGGCCAGTTCAAGGCGTCGAGCCACCAAGACAAATTAACTTGATATTTTTGAATAAATTAAATTAAATATTATACGAACTATAAAAGTTTGCACAAATAAATTTTCATGTAGATTAAAAAATAATTATTTTTTATATGTTAAATAATATATAATTTATAAATTAATGGTATAATAAATATTAGTGTATAAATAATTGAATGAGTTAAGTGAAAAAATATTGATATCAAAGTAGATAAATGAGTGTTGAAAAGATAAAGTTGTAAAAAAATTACATTTATGAGTATGCTGAATTTTGTGAAAGACTAAAAAGAAAAGTGTGGAAATTTTTGTGATAAAAAAAGAGTATTATTTATATATTTAACATAAACTCATTAAAATATAAAATAAATTTGTAATAAAATTACCCCTTTCCATAAAAGTTGCATTAATTTTTTTTGGTCTTCCATAATAGTTGATACACCAAAATAAAATAAAATAAATAATTATATTTTTTTAATTTTAAAATACAATTTTCTTATACTTTCTCTACTTACTTTTTAAACTTCATTCAAGTAGAGGGAGAATATGTCAAAAAATATAATTAAACTTGTAAAAAAGTATTAATTTTAAAATTATTCAATGTCATTCTCATTTTTTTGTTTTTACTATTTTAGGAAAAATATCATTTATAACAGAGCACATCTATTCCGGCCATGATGGTGGTTTATGGACCGGTCCATATGTAAATGAGCTTTCAAATCGGCATCATTGTTTTACTGGGCCTCGGCCCATCATCGTAGGCTTGCAATAATTTCTAAAAGCAGCTGAGCCGAATTTGTGTAAAATGCCAACCGTGCACTCCTGAGGCAAATACTCGTCTTTACTCCCCGAAGGGTATAAACGACATTTCGCATGATCTTACACCAATATGTTTATTTTTCCCACTTTCAGGCCAAACATTATAAAATGAAAGTAACTACACTTTTCTTGGGAAGGAAAACAAATGGCATTCATTACTTTGATGGATGCTTTTAATTAGCCAAACCAAACAAACCTAATGTTAATTAATACAATACTTAGAGTAATAAAGTTTGTGATTGACAAGTGAAGGCCTCTACCCCAATGAATATGTGCTGCTTTTCTTTGGTTCTTGCAATGTTTTATTTTTTTCTAATACTTTTAAAAATTAAATAAAATTATTACCTCCCGTTGAGAATGGAAATTGTCTAATTCCTTTTAATAGTGTAAATTTAAATAGTGTGATTTTATGAGTTTTTAATAATTATTTCAATGATCAAAAGTGAAAGATAGACATTTTCAACGAGACTGACAAAATATTATTTTTTTAATATTTTTAAATTTAAAATTCATTTTTACATCTTAATATTTTTTTTTTCATGTTAAAAAAAATACAAGGAATTTTTTGGAATATAATTATAAATTATAATATGAGCAAACTAAAATAAATTATATTTTGAACAAGACAAATAGAGTAGACTACACATGAAATTTTAGTTAATTCTCAAGCAATAAAATTGTAATTATGGACCATATGATATTAATTTGTGTCAGTGATTAACACATAAATAGAAAATTAAATTAAATTAAATCAAATCCTGATCCAACAACTTCCCATATATTTAAATCTTATCTTTTCAAGGTTCAGAAGGTTCGCCGCTCAGACAATGATAATGTTAATACCTATTCCCATTTACATTTTATTTTTAATAATAATTATCATAAAAGGACAAAATGTTATTGAATTAATTTACATGTTTTGTAGCGAGAAACCGCATATAAGGTGGAGCATTTCGTGGTAACATTGTCTCCAATTTATTTAATTATCTATTCGTTTAAATTTGGATATGAATACACTGATGGAGTAAATAGTCTTATTTATTAATTATGGCAAAAATGAAATTTCAGGGTTAAAAGATTTGCACGTATTTGCGTGATGATGCAGGTACTAAAAATAAGTATTTATGCCATTTTTATTATTATTTCCATAAAATTCTGGATTCATGAATCATGATAATGCTGCAACTGCAAGCACCGCAGGATACACGATCTCAATTTGCAGATTATAGTGGTGTTGTTGCTTTCAAATGATGCATACTATATAGTACTCCTACTCCTATAATATTTCTATTTTATTTTTAATTAACATAGTATAAAAACAATAATTGTTCATGCTAAGTGGTGCCTATATTTATCCAACGGGTATTTGCAAATGATAGAGAGATAATACAAAGTTTTCATATACACCAAATTGTGTTATAAATAAACACATCTTCTTATTTACAAAATAGTGAAAATACATTTCTATGTTCCAAATTAATTATCACATTATTTTTTTTATATTGCAAAGGAAAAATAATCATTAATTTGATTAATTAATATTTAATATTAAGTTACACAACATCATTCAAAAAGAAAATGTACACAATTTTTTGAATAGAAAGGAAGAATAGTAATTTTTTAACTATTTTATTACTTTCATCATAACTAATTTTCATTTTTTTAAGTAGACAATTCTCATCATTGACAATTTTGGACTCTACTATACCATAATAAGTCACAATTTATGTAAATTAAATAACAATAAAGAAGGAAATAGCCAAAATTTTATATTCTAGAAGAAGACCTAATAGAACCCAAGGTTTGATTATTTTCAATAATCACATATTATTTTGAATTTAATAAACCTTGTCCTATAATTAAATACACGTAACTATAGCATATGATTAAGATAATGATAGTTTATAGTGTGTCATTATCCTACATTAAATTATATTGCTTCCTATTTAAAATTACAAAAAAAAATGTCACATGAGATTCAGCATCTCTCATTAATTGCAAAATGTGCCGTTGAAGCAAGTTTTCAGAGCTCTCTTAAAATTTACGTTTTTATCCATAAAAAACATTTAAACACCCAAAAGAAACGTGTTTTCTGAAACAGCGCTTCTTCTCCATAAACACAATACTGTACATTTCCGAAATTTAAAACAGAAAAAATAATTAAGTCAAACTATCACATTCAACCATTGCCGCATGAACACGTGTTAAATCCTACCGAAAAAAAAAATAAAATAAACAACAATAATAAAAATAATAACAGCAGCAATAACAAAATTAACAATAATCCTAACAATAAATAATTTTGATTTATATATACTCTTTTTTTATCCGGTGGTGACGCAATAAATCAAACACCTGACGAACACGGACTAATGGAGGAACAAGTGGAAGAGGAAAACGACAGCGGCGAGGTGAAGGAGTACTGAGTCGCCGTCGAAGAAGACGAGCACTGCTCATCAATGGCGGAGCTGTTACTCTTACTATTACTATTATTATTATTTTTATTTTTATTTTCGTCGTCGTTCGCCACGGCGAGATGCAGCAGCAAATCGACGAAAGCTCCGACGATATATCCGTGGTTACATTTCTGATTGACTCTCAGGTAAACCGCCAGCAGATCCTCCAGCTGATCCCAATCGCTCAGCCCGTGCGCCGCCACCATCTCCTCCATCGATGCCCTAAAATCGAGGTACGGATCTGTCGAATCCATCGCCATCAGCGCCGCGCTGTCCTGGAAGGGGAAATCGGCGGCCGATTTGGCTTCCTCGAGGATGGAATTCGTCTCTCCGGGCTCGAAGAACAGCCGATCGGACCGGAGGCCGCGGACGACCGCCGATTCGGAGGAGAAGCTGTCTCCGCCGCGGATGCTGAAAAACGAATCGGAAGTCTCCGAGAGCGTTTCCGCGGCGGCGATTTTGTCGTCGTCGTCGACGAAGGCTGAGTTCATTGTCCGGTATATGGCGTTGGTGTTTGCTCGGAAGGAAGGCGTCCTGGGGTTGTTGACGCAGGCCGGCCACGGCCACGCGGAGGTGGAGGCGGAGGCGGAGGCGGCGGCGGTTTCTGTTGACTTTGATAGAAATGGAAATCTCATTTTTTTTTTTTCTGGCCGAATTGGAAAAATGTTGATTTACGAATGATAATATTTGAAAGTGATTTTTTGAAAAAAGAAAATGGCCGGAATTAATGAGAGCATTAAAAGGTTTTTGGAAGGGGCGATTGTTCAATCAATGGACCTTTTAAAGGGAGTGTGGTGACTGGTGGGAGAGCTGCCTCACTCATTTAATATTTTTTATTTTTATTTTAATTTATTTTATTAATAAATAAATCTTTGGAAATTGGAAATATTGTCTTGTGCTACTATAGATTAGATTTTGAATCCACCCGACTTTCAAATTCAGTTATTTTCGATTCAGTATCTCGTCGTTATTAGGTGAATTTTTATAACAGGCTAATGTAATACTCCATAATAATAGTCACAATTTTTTTAATTTAGAAAAAAGTGTGACATGAAAGTCAACATATATGATACTATGTATTTACATTTTATTTTTTATTTTTTTGATGTAATACTAACATAATACTACTAGTCAATAGTCCTGCTTTATTTTTTTTATAAAATTTTGTACACCAAAAAAAGGGTAATATACAAATTTTCATACATCTTGCTTTTATAGTATAATCATTCATCCATAAATTTCACAAAAATAATGAATTATTGAAAGTGGAAAACTTGTGCAGTTGAAAATACTGAATAATAAATGCAAGTCCTACATAGGTATATTTTGAAATGAATGGAAGTGTGGCGCCAATTGAATGAGCAATAGCACAATATTAAAGACGAGGTTGTTGACATCTTTTACTACATGTACATTTCACAGGTTTCTCAATTACTCACATACACATTCATCTCACAACAATCTTGTTACCGTTTTCACGACTTTTAGTATAACTTGGGTGAATGTTAAAATGTTCGACTGAGACTTCTTTTGAGCATCGGAGAAAAGAGTACAAGAAAATAGTTTCAAAATATCGAAACTTAGGTTTGTTAGGCCCCTCGTCATCTTATTCTGTAGAAAACGAAATGTGGTGGAATATCATGTGATAGTATTTATGAAATGATGAATGCGAGCACACACCACATGGTACCCATATGGTGCGATTGAGACCTCAGCAGAAATAAACAAAAATCCCCTCATCCATTTATGGGGTACCAAGTATAACATCCTGCATTAAGAAGATGGCTGATCATAATCACAATTTTCGAAAAAAAAAAAATTGCAAGACATAACACCGTATCAACTATTAAAAACGAGGTTACTTGTACACTATTTTAAACAAGCTTAGCGTATACCATCTAGATTGATTTTTGGAGAGGAAAACGGGGGTTCCGCTTGCAAAATCACATCTCTCGGGAACATAATTATTTGGGGTAGGGTACGTTATACTTCAAGATATACATCACAATATCACATATAGCATTATGACAGATACTAGATTGTTGTCTTAGTAGAACCTCACAGAGAACATGGGCCCATGATACACCATATGTTGCCAAGGATGGTCCTGTCTTAGGCAAGTCGGCCTGCAAATTATCTGATCCCAGCCAATGGGAGAGAGATATTTTGCCACAAACCTCATCCAAATTTCACCATAAGAGCGAGGAGATAAATGCTTCATATAACAAGCTACTTGCTCGGTATATTTATAATCAGTATTCAAATATTTTCACAAAGCACATTTGCTGGGTTATTTTTTTCGATAAGAAAACAAGTAACAGAACTTTCTAAATTTGACTCGTACCTTTATTAGATAGCGTAACTCTTCCTGCACTCAATTCGCCTTCAAGTAATCACATCCATTACACATGTTTCGTATCACACTTCCATTTTTTTCTCTTTTGCCTGACATAAACAACGGTTACCCAGATACACTCTTAAGCGGAGAAATTTAAAGCATCAGTTGTTGATCTTTTCCTGCACAAAGATCAGAAGATAAACACATTCACAAAAAGCAAGTCAAGGAACTTGATTCCTAGATCGACTACCGGCGAAAATATATTAAAGAAGTTCGTCAAGAAACTTGCCTTGTAGTTGAAGACTCGAAGTTATAAATCTACAACCACAAACTTAAATAGTTGTCCTTACTCCTTACCCATAAACCTAACACTATTGCACAAGTTTATAATACACATTACACAATAATTCATGCTTAGTTGAACCCGGTTATTCTCAATATATCTACTAGTGCATCTGCTCACTACATATTGCACATAAGTCCTAAATCGAACATGGTCTGACAGAGCCCATGCACTGGAGGAATCCGAGGTCATTTGAAAACTCACAAGAAATAAAATGGCTAGCCTTCAATACAGCACGCCATTTATGTTGTGCAGATACGGCACAGAGTATCGATGTGGCGCTGTGAAAAAATATAAAAGATTTAGGACACTGCACAACGATGGATACGGAAAGAGTTAAAATATACATTAAAAAACTCTACTTGCTTATATAAAGTATCCATGAAAGATAAGTCTAAAGATTTAAATGCTACATTCATCTTCCATACATGCTAAAAAACAAACTGCATCATCACAAAATATCCATCAAACACTCAAATAACATATAACACCTTGCAAACAAAATACAACACATGTTACCTCAGAAGTAATGGATTTCAATACCCTGAGAAATCAGCTCATGATCAATAAGATACAAAAAAATAACTCCCAGAAACCCTGTCCCAAAATATAAATAAAACAATATATAATACATACCTTTTTTGTTGGGTCATTTATCAGCTGCAGGGCTTCACACGGGAAGAGAAACACAGACAGTTGCTGAGCACAGACTGGTTAGTGGAGAGAGATGTGCACATTAGACTTTCATGTCTGACTTCTGAAATTTCTTTCTCTTTTCTTTGGTTTGAACTTTGAAGTATCCTTGCTACATAGCTCATCATGAATAAGTATATTTCCATGATCATAAAGAAAGAGTTAACAAAAGGGCAACAAGGTAACTTCCAAGAAAAAGATAGAGCATGATGTATATGATGATATGAAATGCAAAGCTAGTTATAACTTATAATTATTATTATTATCGGACACCCTGCAAAATGAAATCAATAGTAAAATATGCATAGATTACTATCTATGTCACTATATCTGCTTTAAATACAAAGATTTTCCGTTCTGCGCATGCAAGTCATCAATCAACGTGTTAATGTCTGATATTGATATCTAATATAACACAATAACTTGTCTGCAGCTTATATAATTACATAGTGAGAAAAGTTATTTTCTTTGATAAAAAGTTTAGCACTTTTTAATAAGTAAATATAAAATATATATTACTTAATAATTAAATATACACATTCACAAATAAAAAATTGTCGTATGCCTGTCTCATGGCGATGTGGTTTTTCTAATCTAAACAAGGAAAGATGAAACAAAAAATCTATTAGCCCTGTGCTGACTACATAATGCTGCATATTTAACCAACAACTTTAGTGTCATCAAACTTCAAAGTAACCCATTATCATGAATTTGACGACAATCATTTTTAAATGATTAAATTATATATAACCTTATTTTTCAGTGATTTAAAATCAACTTTTGTACGAGACATATAACTTTTTCAGTGATTTAATATAGCTAACATCATCACTGAGGCATATTGTACGAGACAAGTTCAAAATGTGTTGTTTACAGATGATTATCACATCGAGCATTATCCTCATCTCCCCTATATTTTAACCCTTTAGCTCTACGACACTTTCAGAGAAACATCATACTAGATTACTTTCTACCAACTCTGCAGTACAAAATCGAAAATGGCATTTCAGCTACAAACATCCATAAAACAAATGAAGAGTTCAAGAAGGTAGACATTTCTTAAAGTTCCCATTCACAAAACCAGTTCGTTCAACAGCACATGTGCTCTTAATTTAACTACGGTTCATAGGTAACTTTAATGCGTCGGCATTCAAATAATACCTTTGGACCTGGTATCACATACTCATTTAGCATAATGTCAAAACAATAAAGTTTTAACTTTTACCCCTCAAACTTCAAGTAAAGTCAATTAAGAACCCAATCCCTTTGAGGAAAGCAGTTTAATGGCAATTTTTATGCATAAAGGATTTCTACCATTTCGTAAACATGAGTGAGAAGCAATACCACCATCTCATTGCCATCCACACGAATCTGAAATAGAATAATCCAACTACCGCCATAATCATGCATTGAAAAGGTTAGGAGTGTTATTAATATGCTAATCCCTCCAAAACTACCAAATTATTTACTCTTCAAACACTAACCTCAAATTACGCAAAATACCTAACAAAAATCATGTCCCAAATCTTAACAAATTCGGATCACGCTTTATGTTCTACCGTCATCAAATAGATTCTTCCATCCTCAAAATTTAATCACAATTGACTACCAGATCAGAATTCTTTGTACCCCGAGATACGGAAAATAAACGCACAAAACAGAGAAACAAAATAATCTATCGGAAACAAATTGGCATTACTGTTATATGAAGTTATTGTACAGATGATCAGGGATGTAAAGCCAATGCAAATAAGAACCCATTTTTCAATATAAGAAAAACTTCAGTACATCTATAGTTAGAGAAGCTAATCAAAGACTAAGGTTCTCTAACCCATAGAGAAGTACATCTGTAGTTGAGAAGCTAATCAAAGACCAAGGATCTCTAACCCATAGAGAACTCCAGCCAACTTGTCCGGCAGACCCTGGTTGCCATTGTCGAAGTAAACAGCCCTGATCTTCTCGAAAGCATGCCACGTCAGCAGGCTATCAGAACCCGCCTGGTGACACCTCCCGACCGCCCGTATCACGCCAAGCGACCGCGCCAACCTATCCAACCCACCATGGAGCCCCTGACAAAACCTCATCAAGTGCTTCACATCATAAACCCTGTTCCCGAAGATGACCGTCATCAAATTCAGAAACTCCGGGAGAGTGGCCGGAAGGGCCTGCCCAGTAATCGCCTTGATGAGGTACCCAAAGTCGTACCCGCTGTGGAAGGTTATGTAAGTCACGTTTTCGTTGCACAGCAGGCCGGATGACATCATGAACTCCGCAAAGAGCGAGGTCGGGACTCCGAACTGGCGAGTGGACTCGAAGTTGATACCTTGGTGGCGGAGGAGGTCGATGGAGTTGGGCGCGTGGTCGTCGCGCGTGATGTCGAAATCTCTGAAATTGAACTCCCAGATGAAGCGGCAGTCGGGGGATCCGAGGTCGGGGAGGTTCCCGAAGGCGTCGGAGAGAGTGATGCCGACTTGGATGAGCTTGAGCGCGTCGACGTTGGATTTGAGGGTCTGGTAGTGGTCGAGCGGGTCGGAGTAGGGTTTCTCGTGGCGGATGACAATGCCAGGGAACTCGGTGTCCATGGAGATGAAGGAGTAGCGATCGATGACACGGCGGATGAGTTTGAACTCGTTCTCCACGTTGTCGGACCAGACAGAGCGGATCACGATGGTCTTTTTGGAGTTTTCGAGGTCGGCCGCCGCCAGAGGGAAGGCGATTGGAGGGTGGGAGAGGAGGAGAGGTGGCGGGTCGTAGGTGCGGATTGAGGTGGCGGTGGCCATGGAGGGGGATCCAGATCGGAATCGATTTCGAGATGGCGGTGGTTAAAATTGGGGGAAAAGCTAGGGCTAGGGTTAGGGCGGCTAGGGCAATGGAATTGGATGGGTATTATAAATTGGGTCAAACACATTTTGTCCTCGGAATCTACTCTGACTTTTGCCTTTAAACCCTTTCTATTGCTTTTTAGAAAGACAAATATGTCCATAATAAACTGTAAAATGACCCATTAAAATAAACTTTTTTTTAACATACCCAGAAGGAAAAGTTTTAATATTTTCATTTAACAAACAGAGTACAATTTTACCCTTATTTTATTTATTTATTTTTTTAATTTTATTTACCATATTGTTGAGCTCGTTGAAGTTATAAACATTAAACATTGCAATCTTACTCGATTTTCATTCACTCGAAGAAAAAACGGAAAAATCCATCAACATGAGTAGATACGTTTTTAGTGATTGTCACGGGAAAAATACCATCAACCAAAACATTCCAACAACATAATACAAATGAGAGAGTACGCCACAAAGAGATATCAGTATAGCATTTCCTCTTTGGCAAGTTAATAACCCGAAATTACTAGAACAGTGTGTTTTATGTGTTTTTATACTAGAAATAGGTTCCCTCAGGAGGCTGAACGAGCTTGCGGTTGTGAGCAGTTGCCATTTCTTTCTTCAGCTGTGTCAGTATGTGTTCCATAGTGTACTCTCTCTGCCAATTAGCTAGAAGTCCAAATTTCTTCGGTTCAATCTAGAGATAGATAAAGAGAGAAAGAAAAAGAGTCATGATCAACCAACTTCAAACGTTGTATTAGTTTATCTTTGTAATAAATCCTTCCGAATATGAGGCCAGCATCAAGTTAACTTTTACTAAACAATGACAACATAAAAATAAGTTTTAGCAACCAGAACAAGCAGAGCATGATTCAAAATATTATCCCAAATGAAATGATAATTCTAATTTCAAGAATGAAAGCAGCAACTCATGAGTAACCATACATACCACACCCGTTTCATGGTTCACGCAATTCATGTTGATCCGAGAATGGAAGCGAACAGTGGGAGGCTTCTCTGGATAATCTTTGTCACAAAATAGCTTCAGCTGATATATGCGTCCTTCGTGCACAGACTGACAATATGAAAAAAGAAGTGGTGCACTTGTGTTTTCAAAATTAACAAGGAGTTACAAAAGAAAGCAAGCCAATTAGAAAGAAGTGCAAACTATATAGTATTTATTTGCATATCAATACTTGATTGAAGATGTATAGCATTCTTACAAAACTTTTGCAATATTCCATCATAAATATAGATGTTGCACACTCTGCAGGGATAATTTTCAATAACATTTTGAAGCCCATACAAATGTAAATAAAAAACCGAGCATCTACAAAGTTTGCCCAGGTGACAGAATCAGGCGCAATCACATTGGCCTAAATTGTCAAGATTTCAATAGTGTCAATGGTTGGATGATAGAAAATAAGAAGAAAATGTAATTTTCCGGAATTTGAAAATACGATACTGCCTTGCACAGCTTATAGCCGGCAAACAAGAAAACCCAAAGTGTCATCTGCAAAACCGTCCTCGCTAAAATAGAAAAATAACCCTAACCCTTACTCAACCATACAAGCATAAAGCTCACTACTTAGGTTAGTATAATTTTTAAAAAAAGTCTCTCAATAGTTTTGTATGATATAGAGCACTTGCTAAACAGATAGACAAATAAAACAGATCTCTTATACATAAATATCAAATTAATCAGTTAAGTGGAAACAACGTGATCAAAAGCATGCCTACGGAGTACAAATCACATAAAACACTAATCAAGCAGACGATGCAGTAACAAAGTCTATTAGCTACTCATGCACTAATGTATGCCAATAAGAGAAAACAAGAATAGCAGTTCACGCATAAGAACGAGTTGTAAAAAAAAAGGGAGAGAGGAGGTGCTTACATTGTGTGGGCCTATGATGGTCCCAGTCCATGACCGCATGTAAATATCATCCCCATCATCCATTCCATAGCTCACAGTACCATCCCCGATTCCCTTTTCTCCTCTTTCAAGTTCCTCCAGCAACCTGAAATTCCGAGGAACTGCAGAAAACCCATATGTTGTAATCATGGAATCCAAACATCAATTCAAGAGTAGAACATAATATACGATATTCTTTGCTCGCAAACGAGAAGGTAGCAAAAATACGGTTCACTATACAATATGAGATTTCATCTTATAAATATGCCCATGAGATGACTACTACAATACACATCGTAATCAACCCTCCAAAGGAAGTGATACATATTCTTTCGTCCATTAACATCATCACTGTACAATTAGAACTTTAGAACCATGATACAGCCAACGAAAACACCCAAATCATAAATCATTTCCATTCAATTAATATTTCAACAAATAAATAAACGAACACATCCCCGATAATCAAACTTGCCATTTTTTTTACGTAGATCCAGCATTTAACACTATTCAAAAAAATAAATTAAACAATCGTTTTACTAACATCGCAGGTACCAAAAAATCATGGAAATTAGCCAGATAGAAAAAAACACAGATTAACCGATTAAACTATGAAAATCGAGAACAATCCAAAGGACGAAGAACAATAAATAACTAATAAAATAAAATAAAATCGCGAGAGGAGAAAGGTTGTACCTACGACACTAGATCCTCCTGAGCCGAGGGTCATGGTGTGAATACGCAGAGCTGTAAATCGATCTGATCGGAGCGATGGGGAAGGCGTAGTTGGGTGAAACAGAAGAGGGAAATCAAGGTGGAGAGTATAAAGTAGTAAAGTGGTGTAGGAAAAAAGTTTAATATTATTATACTATCATTATTATAAGTAAACTAAAATATAGTACTCTCGAGATTCATTAATTTATAATTTAATTTATTAATATAATTTATAATTTAATTTATTAATATAATTTATAATTTAATTTTTTTTAAAATATTTAAGTAATTCATTAAATTTTAATATTAATTTAAAATATAAATTAAAAATTTTAAAGTGATTTAATGTATGTTTAAATTATTTTAAAAATATAAATATCTTTAAAATAAGTTAAAATGTCTTAAACTATATATTGAATAATTTAAAATATTTTTTTAATCTTTTAAAAAATCAAAAAATAAATTTTAAGAAATTTAAAATATCATTAAACATTTCAAAATATATTAAAACATTTTTTTCATGATTTAAAATAACATTAAATTTTTTTAAATTATTTCAAAATAATTTTTAACTTGTTTGAAATTACATGTAAATATTTTAAATTGTATTAAACTAATATTTAAATCATTTGAAATATTTTTTAAACATTAAAAAATGTGTAGTTTTTTTTTCAAATAGATTAAAAAAATTAGAAAATTTTAAATTGTAACAAAATAGTTTTAAAGTGATTTGTAATATATTTAAAATATTTTAACGTGTAAGAAATAATTTTTAAAATGTTGTAAAATATTAATTTTACACAATTTAAAGTGTTTAAACATAATTTTAAGTTATTTGAAATATTTTTGTGTACTTCGTATTTTAAAGTGTATTAAATTATTTTTGAAAGGAATTTAAAATTATTTTAAATAAATTTTAAATCATTTAAAATTTTTATTCACTATATTTGTTGTTCTGTGTTTTTCAATATTTATTTTTTAAATGTTTTTAGCAAATGTTTACTTTAAAGTATATTGTTATTAATAATGATTAATATATTTTGTATTCGATCGATGGACCTCCGGTAGGGTGGGTGGAGTTTCTTGTCACTCCTCTTTATAAAAAAATATATTTTGTATTTTATTAATTAAATATATATAACGGCATGAATAAAAGTTTTGTATATAAAAACTTCTTTATAATATAATTTAATATTTATTTATTAGTTTTATTGTACAATATATAAATAAATGTAACTTATTCATACATATTTTTTTATTAATAACTGTGAAAAAGACTAGAACAACATTTAAAAAAAACATAAGGAAGTATCATTTTGACAATGTAAAGTGTTTAAAAATATTTTATTAAGTAATTTGAAATAACTTTTAAACATTTTAAATACTCTTAAATTAAATTTTAAATTTTTTAAATTATTTTTTAAATATTTATAAAGTGTCATAAAACACTTAAAAATTATTTGAAATATTTTTAAAATTTTAAAATTAGTTTAAATAAATTTTAAATAATTTACAATATGAGTTTTTAGAAAAATAGACTCTTTAGTTTATGAAACTAGACTTAACACCTCGTAAACTTAACTTTTCATTTTTTTTTATTTTTTTTTGGTAAAAATCAATTTCATACAAAATAAAATATGTAATAATACAGGATTGTGCAATGAAATTAACTTTACATTTTAATTTTAAGATTAACATTTTTTACCTACTTATTAATTAGAGATTTATATTTTAAGTAATTATACTTATTAATTAGAGATTTATGATTTACGTAATTATAATATTTTGTAAATTCTATTTACTCTATTGCTTTTAACAATATATTTCATTATTTTAATATTTATTATTTGAAAGATGATAATAAAATTATTATTTCCTAAACTATATTTTATTTTCATTTTTTATTTATTTTGATATTAAACATTAAAATTTAAATGAAGTTTGTTATCTTCATTTATAATTATGAAATACTAAGTTATTGTTATAAACTCAAAAGAATTGAGAGAGAATAATATAGTATAAATAGAGACAATATGATAGAAGAATAAAATTGTTATGAATTGTTGTGTTCATTCATATGGGGAGTTCTCTTTATATAGGATACAATCTAGGGTTTCTGACTTAACCAACAAGTCATTCACTATAATATAATAATATTCATAACACTCCCCCTTGAATGACTATTTACAGGATTGCTGTCTCGTTAAAACCTTGTCAGGAAAACCCAGTGGGACAAAACCTGACCGAAGGAAAAAGAGTACAACTTGCTCCCTCTGATTGTAATCACCGAAGATCTTTGACTTCTTGAAAGTAATTATTGGTGATCAATCTTTCTCATTAAAACCTGTAACTAATAAAACCATATAGGAAAAACTTAGTTATTCAAATATACATTTTGATCTTCAGGACCCAACCTTCGAGTTATCGAGTTTCATATTCATTTGTATTATTGTATATTTTTCGTCCTTCAGGGACATGCCTTTACCAGACATCTATATTGACTAGAGCATTCACAATTGCTATAACCGGCCGGTAACTCTTCTGGAGTATTTTTGATGCGCCTAGTGTTCAATATACATTCTTTACAAATGAACAATAATGTGAATTACAATTCACAATCATTTGAACTTCAGGTTCAATACCTCATTTTATCTCGAAAACAAACTCATATGGAACATTCTGATGTCCCCATTAATTATTATCGAGTGATGTACATGCCTCATTAAAAACCTCGTTATAAAACCTTGTAGGAAAAAATACTCGAGGAAAAGAGTACACGACATTCACATTTATATTGTGTTGATTGTCTCGTTAAAAACCTTTAACTAAGAAAACCTCGTGGGAAAAACTTAGTAGAGGGAAAAAGAGTGCAATCACTGATTCACTGGTCTTTGGGACCAAAATCACTACCAAAATCACTGGTCTTCGGGACCTTGTCTTCAATATCATTTGTGTCCATAATGACATAGTAATATGATTTTGTACATATTCTGATTTTCATTTCCTTTCATATCAGAAATTTTAAAATCCATCCAGGATTTTCATGTATGTATCTTTCTAATAACTTCTATATGGTCAAATCATACATTTCGATGCATATATTTATCGTTGTTGCTGCCAGAAATATTAAGTAGCGGAACTTAATGTTATCCTTAAAAATATTTAATTAACATCGAGTTTCTGCGAAAAACTCTTGAGCAACTAATCTCGCTTTTATATCTTACCACATCATTACTCGTTTTTCGTATGAACACCCACTTATATCCTTCTGGGATAATATTTGAAGGTGTGTATTATAGAGTCAAAATATCTCTTTTATTTAGCGAGTCATGCTCAGCCTCAATTGCTCATTTCTATTTCTTTGAGTGCTGCCGGCACACTATTATTGATTTAAGTTTTGGATCCAAATTTTCTAGAGCAACTCTTGAAGCAAATATGTCGTTGACGACTTTTTCCATGTTGATGACAATTCATTCTATCAACCAAATCTTTCATCATTTCCCAAAATATTAAATTTGGTTGTTCCGCAATTCCACGATTTTCTATTATCATGTGCACATGCTTTTTCAATGGGATTTTCATCTAACTCTCTTCAGGAGATTTTGAGGGTGACTAAATTTTCTTACCGCGAATTTATTTAATATCTTAAGATCGATCTACTACGCTTCAGGCGTATATTAGAATCAACATTTGAGTTGATCTCTTTGGTATTTTGAACTCTTATAGTTCATTTATCACAAATATATGTGATTTTGTCACACCTTCATTAATTTGGCAGATTACTTGCTGAATATTGCAAGTCACTTATTTTAATGAACTTCGGTTCAATTGATTGGTGCGTGGATCTAGAATTATAGATCGTTTTCATTCAATGAAATTTCTCGGCATTTATATTTTTTATATTCTTATCTCCCCCTAATGCCGAGAATTGATCTTCGTTAAATATGCAAATCAACATAATAGTTGTAAACCGATCTTCAGGATCGCGGCCTCAAGATATTTAATATACCTTATTTTCTATTATGCCCGTTCATACACTTTAGTGGTGATATTAATATACGTTGCATATTTCAAATTAATTCGCAGATGGGAAATAACAATTTCCACGCACTTAATAATAATCATGATATGCATCATTTTCATTTTAAGTACATTTCTAGTACTCGTGGGGATAATTAATAAAGCTCTTCTGGAGCCAACTCTTAATATGTCATAATTTGCATAACAATATATTTACCAATTATCCTTCGGGGATACAGTACATTTACCAATGATCCTTCGGGGATACAGTACCTTACCAATGATCCTTCAGAGATCAAAATATATCTCATATATAATTTTCTCAGAAATTACATTTAATTGGAATCGACTTTTTCGATATTCCATGAGTACCAACATAATAATATACATTTGATCTCGATTTTCAAAAGATATCGATCCTTCGGGGATAATTCATATGTAATTATTGTTTCAACGAGAACAGTCAAATTTGGCGTTTCACTATGAGTATTATGATGTAACTTTATTCAAAACATTTAATGTTTGAACTTTGCTTCTTCGGGAGCAATCAATAACTTTCAAGAATATTTTGTATAATATCAATATCGATTTAAAATATTTAAAGTTTAATTGTTACACCATAAGCAATTTGATTTGATATTTCTGCGGGAATATCATATCATGATATTCTTCAGAAACATTTAAAACTTAATTGCTACTACGAGAGCAAATTAATTCGATATTTATCGAATAATATCAAATCATGATGTTCTTACAGAACGATCAATATAATATTTAAATCAGAGTATATGTTCTTCAGGAACATTCAATTTTATATATATATATATATTATGAATAATTGATTTGATATTACTTCAAGAATATCAAATTATAATGTGACTCAAACTTGTGAGTCGGACTTCATGATTTTTCCACAACCAAATTATTTCAATGTCTCGACAGATTTAAAATCTTGTAATTGGAGTCAATCATACCACGTTTTGTAGTAAGACCAACTTCGGGTGATCATATCTTTCTTTTAAATCTTTCCACAAAGCTAGTGGATCTTTCACGGTGAATTTTCAAAGATATTATTCGAGATTATTAGTATATAATCATAATCAATTTGATATTGATATTTCTGCAGGAATATCATATCACGATGTTCTTCAGGAACATTTTATTTTGATATTTCGTCAGGAATATCATATCACGTTCTTCAGGAACATTTAATTTTGATATTTCTTCAAAAATATCATGTCACACTATTTTGATATTTTTTCGGGAATATCATGTCACACTGTTCTTCAGAAACATTAAAAACTTTAATTGATTTATTAAGCATAATTAATTTGATATTACTTCAAGAATATCATATTATAATGTTTTCCGGAACATGTGATATTACTTCAGGAATATCAGATTATAATGTTTTTCGAAAACATATGATATTACTTCAGGAATATCAGGTTATAATGTTTTTCGGGAATATTTGAATTTAAGAAGGGAGGAGAAGTAGATATATTTATAATTATTAATGAATATAAACAAACATATAAATTCTTGCTTTGGAGTTCGGATCTTGGATGAGTAGAACTTCGATAAAAAACGCGGTTGAGCTTTCGTGCACTTCGATGAAGAACACGGTTGAGCTTTCGTGCTGATAACGTGTTATAAACTCAAAAGAATTGAGAGGGAATAATATAGTATAAATAGAGACAATATGATAGAAGAATAGAATCGTTATGAATTGTTGTGTTCATTCATATGGGGAGTCCCCTTTATATAGGATACAATCTAGGGTTTCTGAGTTAGCCAACAAGTCATTCACTATAATATAATAATATTCATAAAAGTTATTTAATTTTATAGAATGTTTTAGAGTTACACCATATTCAAATATTAATACCCCTTTAAACTATTGTATAACCATTTTAGAGTATCTAAAAATAATTTTTAAAATGATTTAAAATATCTTTAAACATTTTAAAGTGTATGGAAATAATTTTTAAATGATTATAAATATCTTGTAAACCTTTTAATTTTAAGGTCTTGTAAAATAATTTTGAAGTAATTTGAAATAAATTTTAAATATTTTAAATAAAATATCATAAGATAATTTTTAATTTACTTAAAATACTTTTTGAACATTTTAAGATGTTATAAAATGATTTTTATCATTGAATAAATTGCTATGTCCACCCAATCGGTTGACTCAGCTCGTGCATGTGCTCAGCTCGGACTTGATCAGTTTGGACTTTGATTTGTCAATCGATGGATCCTGATTGCTTCAGGATCTCAGCTCCTATAGTTCATATTGATATTGTTTTAATTTGTCGACGTTTTTTAGGGTCAAACTTATATTCTTTCTATCACATGAGAAAAAACAGGACTTTTTTGTTTGTGTGAAAATAAAGTGTTCACGTCTTTCTGTGAAAAAAGTGTTCATGTTCAAGTCCGGCTATGCATAACTCAAATTAAACTAACAACAATTTGTTCATTATATGATGAGTGTGAGGCTTTAACTACACACTTGTCATGCATAGTTTTCTCTTGAATGGATCGATTGATGTAATAAATTATTAGTTGGGATAGGTAGTTGGAATAAATTATTAGTAAATGTTGTGAGATTTAATTAGATTGATATTGCTTTTAAATAAAGCAACTTAACAATTTCTACTTGTATATAAAAACCTTTAAAAAAAATTACAATCGTGCGAATATTCTCTCGTAATGGTTATACTCTACTAGTGAGTCGACTAAACGAGCTGAATATAGTGTTTTGAGATTGTGTATGTATGCATTTACAGTCAATATACTATCTGGTGTAAATGCTACTCCTACATGAATAACATTTATCAACTCCAAATAAAATTAATACAAATTGCAAATAAACAAAATAAAGGATGGAGATGGAGATGGAGATAGAATATTGAAGTCGGAAGGAACAATAAAATTTAATTAAAGTTGGGAATTAAATTTGGTATTTATCACAATATGACGTACTACCCCTCATTATATATTCTCAACCGTCTCAATTACTCTTGCATTTATTTTGTTTTAGTGGTATCTCAATCTAATACTCCACACTAGTACATTTTTTTTCAATGCTCTCGAACTACCCCAACCTCATTTCCTACTTGAAGTTACCTTATTGCCCCTCCCCCTCGCTCGTAATTACCATCTTTGACCTCATCATCAATCACATGCATAGTTTAATTTCCTCGGGCTGGTGCTTTGATTCCTTTAATCATGCTTAATTGTTACATGGACGTTGAACTACTTAGGAGAGGCATTTATTTCCTTTCTTTATTTTGTTTAAATCACATTTGTCAATCCATAACAAGTTGACTTTTTTCATTAGTAACGTGTTGAATCTTCGACGATAAATTAAATCGTTTTGGAGTCACAGCGTTTAATCGATCGTGTCACGACTCATAACCAATTCGATTAAAGTAATTTGTGGAAAACAAAACACAAAAAAAAAATTATAAATTGTTTGGTGTCGTGGCACGCTCCTATTGGACGGGATCCAATTCCAGAGCAACAAAAAGAAACGAAAAGTGAAAACAACGCAGACAGAAATTTACCTGATCATCATGAACATAGTTTTCTGCTAAAGATAGCAGAAACAAACCCCACACCGACCATACAATTCAAAGCAAGATCCTTCCAAATATTTTTTTTCCATAAAAAAAAAAAAAAAAAAAGGTCGAACTGTAAGGGCCCCACTCTATTTTATTAATAAAATTAATTAGAAACGGGGCCCCAACAGTGCCACCTCAGCAGCAAACGGGTCTTAGCGGGGCCGGCAGTTGGCGGAGTTGACGTCGAGGAGGACGGTGCTCTTGCACTTTGGGCATTTGGGATCGTCCTCGGAAAGCATGACGTACATGAGGCATCGAGGGCAACCCACCAGCATCATGGATGACGTCATCGCCTCCTCCGGGCTCGCCGTGGAGTACTCTTCCTGCTCCGAGGACACGCACGAGCTCGGTGGGGACGCGGTCGAAGAGCGGCTCATCCGAGGTGGCTCGACACGCGAGGGCGGAGATAGGTTTTGCTTGAGCTCGAGCTTCGCCCCGTTTTTCCGACTCATTTCCTTTTCTTTTCTTCTTGCGATATATATATCGGACGAGTAGAAACAAGAAGAAGAGGAGGAGGATGGATATATTTGGAAGTCTATATAAAATATATGCTCATGATAGGAGTATATAGTAAGAGGAGAGGGAGAGAATTGATTAATCAATTTTGGAATTGGTTATTTGACGTGTCAAATTAATTAGCATTTTCATGAAAAATCTATAATAAATAACTTTTGTCAAAAAATACGATTGGAACAATTGCGATATGTTGTATAGTGTCAAGTCTTTTAGCTTGGTTCATCATTTGAATTGAAAACCGTAAAGCTTAAAATTCGAACTCGATAGTAAATTTATGTAAATTATAGTACTTTTTAATAAATTATCCTTCTTAATAAATGAGTATTTGAAGAATAAAGTTGTAACAAAAACACATTTATGTAAAGAGAGCTACTAAATTGGCCGAATTTGCTCATGCAGAAACATTTTACTCCTTCCGGCCATTAATAGATGTCATACTTTGCTGGACACGGAGTTTAATGTTATTTTTTAATTGAAAAGTAAAAGTTTAAATATATTTTAAAAGTGAAAAGTAAAGTAGTTGTGAGTAAATATAAAAAGTAAGTGAGGTAAAGTAGAATAAAATTCTATATTAAAATGAAAAAATTGGAATAATTATTTCCTTTTTTGGGGTGTTTCAACTATTGTTGAACACCCCAAAAAGAAAAGTATGTCAACTGTCTTTGGACCGAGAGAGTAATTTTTATATTTATACTAAAAAATCAATTATATAGAAAAAAAATATTTTAATATATAATAGTAAAAGATAAAAATTTTATTTTAATATATTTATTAAACTTATCTATTTATAATGCTTCTTAATAAATGAGTATTGAAAAAATAAAATTGTAAAAAAAACATATTTATGGGTGTTTAAATTTTTAAAAGACAACCAAAAAAGAAAAGTAGGTAAACTTTTGAAAGAGTGATGTAAATAAAAATATGTAATTATTTTTCTGAGGCAAAATTAAATTAGTATGCTATACTTTTAGAATGTGACAATAATTAACATATTAAGGGCGTTGTAGTGCCATTTTAGACTGCATAATACTACCTCCGTCCCATATTAATAGTCACACTTTCTTTGTTATTTGTGAAGAAAGTGTGACTATTGCCTTGGGACAGAGGTAGTAGTAAAAGATTTACACCAATAAACAGTTCAATTTTTTACCGTTACAATATTATTTGATTTTACATATTAGACTGTTTATTCTGCAACTACAATTGCACTGCACGTACTTGCCTTGATCCATTTATATATACTTGTGGCCATGGCCCATGAGGACTGAATTTGTTGAAATTAAGCTACTAATTAACAATTTATTTATTTTTATAATTTTATTGTGTGCACGTTGGATTAATTGCATGATAAGTACAGCATTATTTAATTTACATAGATGGATATTATAATTCACGAAGCACTGTTTGGTGGCCGGAAGAGTCATTTTAGCTTAATTAAAGCTGCTTGTTGTACCAGTCGACTCAATGCAATACAATAATGCAATTAATTAATTTTCAATTTCTAATTGTATTATAAGGTAGGGTGATTAAAACAAATTCGGATCCCAAAAGAGACAGAAGATTGAACATTACATCGAATATTTCCACGCAATTGATTCGTTATATAGTATCAGAGTGCATTCTTGAGTATACATGCTCCTTTCCACTCCAACTAATACGATTTGAATTCATATAAAAGCGAACTTTACACGGTGCCCATATTGCTCGATCGACGGGTCTTAATGATCGTTTTTACATTATAAGTTTGAAATATATTGGTAAAACATTGGCTAGTCAATTTTGAGTGCCCAGAAATAAATGTCATGTTGTTATGATTAGGCGGATTCATATCATTTTTGTTACGCAAGAGAGCAAGTTCAAGGTGCAGGCAACAACTAACTAATAAATATGGTCTTATCATGATTCATGACCCAACTTTGTAATACTTTTCTCTCAAAAAATAAAAAAATTATACATATGCTTTATAATTCACAAAGGACTTAGTGTATACTTTTACGGGACAAAGAGTAGTATTTATTACTAACATAAATTGTTTATATTTCCAATCTGTATTTTTTTATAATGTAAAATCCCTTCATTACGCATAAAAATCTAAAAAAAAATACTCCTTCCATTTTGGAAACATAGAATCACTTTTCTGGATATTAAGTATATAAAAATATTTTATTTTTTTATTTTTTGATAAAAACAGAAGTATATAAATGTATTTTTAATTTAGAAATAAAATTGTTGTAAGTAAAGTTGAAAAAATAAATTAAAAAGTAAGATTACAATTTTATTTTAAATTTAAATAGTAGTAAAATGTTTTTTTTTTTGGGAGAGTACCTATTGTAGTGAAACATCCATGTAATTAAGTGATCCTATTATTCCGAAATAAGGACTACATATTATTATATTATATTAATAAAAAGTCTAAAACTTAAAAATAAACAAAATTAATTTAGTTTGAATAGAATATTGAATTATCGGGTTTACATATTTATTTTCTTGCTCTGCGGCCTGCACTCTAGCGAGTAGCGAATCAAGTAACCGAGATTCTAAAATTATTAAAATTTGTAAATATCTTCCTATTTTACGTTGAAAATTGTAACATATATAATAAAAATATTGTTATTTTTATTATATTGGTAAAAATATATTAAAAATATGTTTTGAAAAAAATAAAAAATAAAACAGTTGTGAGCAAGTTAAAAAATTATAAGTGAAATTAAAATATAAAAGTATTACTTTTATTTTGAAATTGAAAAAACCAAGTTAAAATGTATACTATAATTTATATGTTTAGATGTCAAAATATATATATGCGTATAAAAGAAATATGAAAATATAAATTGGTTAACACAAAAAGTATATTAGTATTATTTGATTGAAAGGGCTAATTAAAGCATCTTTAATTTACTATTGTTTTATGAAAATAAAAAACCATTATATTCAAAGGCTGCATTACAATGTGAAAAAAGATATATATAGTATAAGTTGAAAAAAATAAAATAAATGTAATTAATTAATTATGGGGTAGTCATTTCCTTTTCAAAGGTTTCTTTTTTTGTATTCTGTGGTGTGCATAAGTTCCATCGGAAGAATTCATTAGAAAGGACGAATTTATTTTACATGTGAAATTCAATGTGTATTGTCATTCGATCGATCACTTTTATTTATTTATATATATATATATATATATATTGAATCATCGATCCATCGATCAGAAACCATTACTCAATCTCAGCTCTCTGTGTATGTTTTTATTGCCAATAAATTGTCTGTCATGCAACCTCACAGATCCACAAATATATTAACTACACATCAAATTTAATTTGTACATATATATATTTTTATAATTAGGATTTGAAATCAACTAGACTCAACTCAACTCAGATTAATTAGTTTAACCATTGAACTTGATATCATTATTGGATCACTTGTGTCGTTCTCAAAATTATTAGGCAGTGATCAATGTGAGAATAATATTTTGAAAACTGCAAGTTTAATATTTTCTCACAATTTATATAATATATACATTAAAATTAAGTTGTGTGACACGAGGAGTTAAATAATATGAAATTACTACTATAATACACGTGGACCAAACTTTGAAGTAATACACGTGTACGTCTCACGTCTGTATATGTACAACCAATTGAATTCGAATCATGGATATAGCAAACGTATTCTCACTCAATTTATCATTGTTTCAGGATCAAAGCTCTTTTGTCAGTCCCTCATCTTCTCAATCCCCTTCTCATTATATTTCTTCTAAATTAATTCTTTAATATTATTAATCAAAAGAGAAATCTGTCAAAATTAAAAAGGACGGAAAAGTTACTGCTTAATTTAATAAAATTAAACTGAATCACTTTTACAGTACATAAAAACATCTTCTCGTTTTCATATTATATATTCTTACAATTTTTTTTGGTAAAAGTCAATCACATAAAAAAGAAAAAGTGTATGATACAGTATATCGCATAGGGAATGAAACCCCCACCGCATCAACGAGCTAACAGCCTAGCTCTCCAACCAACCAACTAAACATATAGATCAAATCGTTGAATTTTGAGTTTACACGACGAGCCAAACCACCTAGCTAGCTCGACTGGACTGGTCGGTATAAAAAGAAAGCAATTTATAGCATTTGGAGAATAGTTCCTTTCAAAATTAATTGTTTTGAGAGCTTTTGGAGCATACATGCCCACACAGTTTGACATGTTTGGGCTGTTCTTATTTTATCTTTCCAGAATTTATTGGTAATTGACTCATTTTATTCACAGTTTTGGGTGTGCAATAAAAGCAGGGGCATAAATGTAATACATACACTCTGGTGAAAATCCAGGTGAGCAAAATACTACCATCATAAATACTCACAATTGTACCCTTAAATGTCGAATTTAACCAAGTTCGAGCATAAGCTTTCCAATTATCTGAACAAAATGCTTTTGCTTTTTAAATTATTCGAAAAGGATGCTTGAGGTCTTTCGTTTTTCTCGTTCTCCACACTCGTCTTTCTTCGTTGTGAGACAAGCTAGGTTGATCAAGTTATATGCATCAGATACATATTTTGCATAGCATTGTTAGGCCTTAATGGAAATCCAATTTATGAAATTTGAGTTAAATTCTCAACCTCCCCCTCATTGAATCCACACATTAAGTGATTGTACCCTACATAAACACAGAATTACAGCTTGCATTCAAATTAATTGCCATTTAATATAAACAGTAGTACTGTCTTTTCAATTGAATAATGCATCTATCACAAAATTAAATTGAATTCAAAGAAGAAGAAAAAAACAATTACAGAGTATAATAAAAAAAACTCAATTTGAGTTTATTGATAATGCTAAGAGAATTTTTTTTCATAGTTTTTACTCGACAGTGAACTTGTCTTGGAGAAATTTTCGACAATTTTTTGACAGTAGTAAGGTACCGTAACATTCTGGAAAACACAGCAACAATTCGTTTACTTGAACAATGACGAATAAATATGCATTACATACTCCATATGATATGAAGAGTAACAGAGGCGAGGGTCATACACAAAATTGGATTTTTTTAGAGAAATTACAAAAATAAGATTACTAGAACTATTCTCATACACAAAATTGAATTTCTTTTAGAGAAATTACAAAAATAAGATTACTAGAACTATTCTAATGTGCCTTTTATTAATCATTAGATTCATACATCATACTCTACACAACTTATACATAATAATGTTTATTAATCATTAGATTCATACATCATACACAACTTATACATAATAATAATAATAATAATATTAAATTTACGATAATAATTCATGTGAAATATTCAAACCCATGAAATATTCAAACCCATGTAGCTTGGATAAAACCGTATTAACCCGCACTAAAAGATTGCAAGCTTCAAATTTGAAACCTAATTTTTCCACTTCAATCTTTACAAATTCCAGATTTCTAAACTATACAGTAGGTTGCAATATCCTTAAAATTCGTTTTGATCTTTGCTACTAAAGTTTATTTAATTTCTGACATTCACAAGTTCCTTTAGTTAATAATACCATTCTTTTTGCATATAGGCGGGTGAGCAATTACATGTTTAATTGACATAGTTTTGGACGAGATCGACTATGAAGATTACAATCCATTGTGTGTCTACACTCTATTAACAATTAAGGAGTTTCTATTAGTGAAAATTTCAGGTTGATCATACAAAACCAAAGTAGGATCAACTGAAACATGATAAGTTAGTAAAACTCAGTAGCAAACAGGGGCAATTATAAATATAACAACTTCCTAGGGACGGTGGGGATAATGATCAAGAAATGTGTGGCTTCGTTCAAACACAACTCCACCTTATAACTAAAATTAGCTTAAAATTAACTACAGAGATAAACTTTCAGAGCTTAGAACTACAAAAGCAAATCATATTGATCGAAGCGAAATGTCCGAAAGAAACAAAGCTACTAAGTTTTAACCAATACCAAAACTAATCCTCAATAGCTAACGGGGACAGTGACCAAGAAATTTACTATTCCACAATCCACATAACTAAAATTCGAATCTCAAGAAACCAAAATTTCAACGAAAACAAACCTAAAACAGGGGTTGCTAGTCTCATCGAGCGAAGCCAAATGTCCGACAGCCAAAACTAATCCTCACTAGCTTATGAGGGCAATGAACATGAAAGTTACTACTCCTTATAACTAAACTAATTTAATTTAATTAAAAATCAAACATCGAGAAACCAAAATTTCGATAAAAACAAACACAACTTAACAGTACAGAATAAAACCACAATGAATCAAAATTCAGTCAACAAAATTTCCAAACTCCATAAAAAGCAAAGAGTTTTAATCAAAAATAAAAATGATCCCAGATTCAAAATAACATCAAACGGTTCAAATTAACCGAAAAACAGAAGAAAAACATAACTCAGTACCGCCTGGGTCCGCCGGCGGCGACGGCGCCACGGCCGTAGCTGAGCTGAGGGGCAACATTGATCGGCGTCTGATCCTCCCTGAGGATGACACCGGGAAGGTCCTTCATGCCGAGGGACTCCAGCAAATCGACGGTCTCCTGGTCAACCTCGATGTGATCGATCCTAATGGCCGACTCGTCGGGCACGAAATCCATGCGGCGCTCGCGCTCCTCCTCCTGAAGCTTGAGCGAGATGCCGCGGACGGGGCCCTTCTGGATCCGCTTCATCAAGTGAGTCGAGAATCCGGCGATCTTGTTGCGGAGGCGCTTCGAGGGGATGATGGCGACCTCTTCCAGAATCTTCTTGTTGGTGTGGAAATCGAGGGTCATCTTTGAGTAGTAGCGCTCGATGACCTGGCGCGAGGATTTCTTCACCGTCTTCGTGCGGACGCGACCCATTTCCGGCGGCTGATTCGGGCGGCAGTAGGGTTATTGCTGGTTGGCTAGGGTTTGGAACGGAGATGCAGTGAGGGCTTTGTGATTTATATATGTATCGCTAGGGTTTTGAAAATGGCCCAGTGGGCCAAAATGAGACGAAATGGACTTTGTGAGTGACTGGGCTGATATAAAATACTCTTCTCTCTGTTTCGGCTTTGGAATTTTGAATCATATTTTAACCAAATTCATAAATATATTTATTTTTGATTAAACAAATTTAAGGATCATATTAATAAGTGGGTTTAAATAAAATGAAAATTTTATATATTACACTAAGTTATACTCTCTCCCACCCAAAGTAATTGTCACACTTTATTTATAAATTACAAAAGAAGTGTAACTATTATTTTGGGTGAGAGGGAGTACAATATTAAATAATTTCTTAATTGAAATGTTTACCTTTAATACTCCTTATGTCTGAAGATATATTCTTCTTGAGATATGTGTCATGTATTTTTTGTAATTTACAAAATAAATATGAACATTATTTTGAAATAGAGATAATAATATATTATTGGATGAGGTTGTTTTGATCTATATAAAAAATGAAATTAGAGAAGTTTGGTAAGAGTAGTAGGGAGTATTGCTTACTACTCAACAATTATAATCTTCTTTTTACGTTTCAATTTAATTTGCATATTCTTAAAAAAAGAAAAAATATTTTTTAATTTTAAAATAAAATTTTACTTTTATTTTAATCAAAACTTTTTTAAATTTTTACTTACAATTACTTTATTTATTTAAATTACAAATATATTTTTAATCTTCATTTTTTGTCAAAAAGTCAAAATATAACAATTTTCATAAATAGTTGAAATGATGCAGTAGTAGTTAAGAAGATCAAATTTAACGGCTAATTATTTTAATTGTATTCGTAAATATTACATAAAAAACAAATAAATTCAAGATAAAATGAATTCTTTAATTTTTTGTCCATGCATCATGCATGTACAGTATAAGGGAATATATATATATATTCACGTGGGACGACGCATTTCCATTAGGGTTTGGGGAAATACTAGTACACTAGTTAGGCGTAATAACACCAACTTAATTGCCCTATACCTACAACCCATATGTAGTTTGTACTTTTTTTTGTAAGAACGGTAAATGCAAATTTAATACTACGATTTTTAAAATGATACAAAATATATTTTTTAATTTTTTTAAAATCTTAAAATTTTATTATAGATTATACGAATGAACCATATATAATGTAATTATAATCTTTAAAGTTATAATTACGCATTACAAGGTATTTTTGTAATTACCAATATTAAAGCCATTATAGAAAGTTGTTTCATTTCATCCGGGACCCTATATATATATAGGTTGCAAGAATTTCAGATCAACTTGTCCATATCGAAATCAAGATGAGTAGGTTGCAAGGGAAGGTGACGATCGTCACGGGCGGAGCGAGCGGCATCGGCGCAGCCACGGTTCGCCTCTTTTCCGAGCACGGCGCGAAAGTCGTGATCGCCGACATCCAAGACGACCTAGGCCACGCCCTGGCCCACAAGCTAAACGCCGCCAACGCGTGTTACATCCACTGCGACGTCTCGGACGAGGACCAAGTCCGAAACCTCGTCGACGAGACCGTTTCCAAATTCGGGCAACTCGACATCATGTATAGCAATGCGGGTAATTAGTAGAGACTAATCTAATTTATAATGTTTTCTATGTTTACAATGCATACTAAATCACTAAAAATTCTATAAATTAATATTCGATAAATTAATAATTTTAATAAATTAATAAAAATATTCGATCAATATCCTAGACCGGTGCACGCGCGGCCAAAAC
This sequence comes from Euphrasia confusa, assembly GCA_954870475.1. NCBI lineage: Eukaryota > Viridiplantae > Streptophyta > Magnoliopsida > Lamiales > Orobanchaceae > Euphrasia > Euphrasia confusa. The sequence continues at coordinate 3,311,258 of OX940955.1, read as the reverse complement.
CCATGCAAAACAGAGTATTTTGAATTCGGGCAAAATTACCAAAATACCCTTACAGTCTTTGTGTAAAAATTGCACCGAAGTCGATTTTTGTGTACATTTAATTCAACAGATCCTACCACAGGCTTTAAAATTATATAAATTTTAAACGGTTCCAAAAATTATTAATTTATAAAAGTTTTATTGTAATTTCTTTGGTGCAGGCGTTTTCGACGAGGATTTTCACAGCATCCTTGACGCGCGAAGGGAGCAGTTGGACCGCATCCTCAACGTCAACTTGGTCGGGGGGTTCCTCGTGGCGAAACACGCTGCGAGGGTCATGGTGCCGAACAAGAAGGGGTGCATAATGTTCACTGCGAGCGCGTGCACCAAAGTTGTTGGGATAGCGAAATACTCGTATTCGGCGTCCAAGTACGGGCTAGTGGGGCTGACCAAGAGCTTGTCGGTCGAGCTGGGGGTGCATGGGATTAGGGTTAATTGCATTTCTCCGTTTGGGGTGCTGACCGGATCGGCTGCCCGTGATGAGACGAAGAAAGCGATGTTTGAAGGATTGATGTCCGGAGTGGGGAACTTGAAGGGGAAGATACTCGAAGCAGAGGACGTTGCGAATGCGGCTCTGTACTTGGGTAGCGACGAGGGGTCTTACGTGAGCGGGGTGAATCTGGTCGTCGATGGAGGTTATAGCGTGGTCAATCCGACTATGTCGATGGCCATGAAGATGATCTGATGCGCGAATTTATGAAATATTGGTTTTGTTGGTTGCGAATTAACGACGATGATCATCGATGAATGGAATAATTGAGTTGTAAACTTTTACCTAATAAAAGCCCTAACACGATCTTGTGCTTGAAAGCAATACTACATGGTAAAAAACATTAGGGTGATCATGGTACATTTTGAAGGGAAAGGGTTTTAATTCCTTTCATTTTAATTTCACCCTAAAGTTGAATTACTCGAAACTAATTTCAAACATTTTTGTATCAATTCATGATTTAATTTCAGTTCAGTTCAATTCCTAGACATTTTAATTGCAGCATTAGTAATCCCAAATCCGCCATCCACAAACAAATTCTGCCCACTCACATACTTGGACTCATCGCTAGCCAGAAACAGAGCCGCGTTCGCCACGTCATCGGCCGTCAGCGTCGTCCCTTTGAGGTTCGCCATCGACCCGGCGGCTCGCTCGAAGTCCTCCGGCCCGTCGACCCCCGAGAACCCGGTCGACAGGGGCGTCGCCAGCGCAAACGGCGACACGCAGTTGACCCTGATCCCGAACTCCCCGAGCTCCACCGCCAGGTTCCTGGTCAGCCCCACCACCGCGTGCTTCGACGCCGTGTACGCGTGCGACCCGACCCCGCCCATGCCCGACCCGACGCTCGCCGACGAGATGATTGACCCGGCCCGAGCCGGGACCATGACACGCGCCGCGTGCTTCATGCCGAGGAACACGCCGGCGACGTTGACGGTCATCACGCGGTCGAAGTCGGAGAGGTCGACGTCGGCGATCCGGGGGCGGCGGGGGTCGAGGGTGCCGGCGTTGTTGAACATGATGTCGAGTTTCCCGTAGGCGGAGATTGCCGTGTCCACGGCGTTTCGGACGTGGGCCTCGTGGGTGACGTCACAGTGGATGAATGTTGCGTTGTTGGGCCCAATGGACTGAACGACCGACCGGCCCAATTCGTCTTGGATGTCGGCTACCACGACTTGGGCCCCGTGTTTGGCGAAGAGGTGGGCCGTGCGTTCGCCGATCCCGCTGGCTCCACCGGTGATGAGGGCTACTTTGCCTTCGAGTCTGTTTTAGAGCACACGAAAAACGTTGAGAAAATTTAACGAACAATGAAACAAATGAAGTAGAAAACTCGATCGATTTACAGCATTGACACGAATCGAAACTATGTTATATACTTGCCTTCTACCGGTGGTTGCTGAAACAATGGTAGAGCTTGCCATGACACGTTGGATATAAGGTGAACAAATATGAAGGTTTGTGTGAACATATATAAATATATATATGTACATAAAACATATTTTATCTCAATGAAACCTTATATAGAATCTTTATAAATTTTTTTCTTAGGAAAATAATTTATGATTAAACATTCTTAAACGCGCGTTAGTTTATTTCTAAAACAAGATAAAAGGAAATTAAAGTGAATAATATATGGTAAATGGGAAATTTTATAGTTAAGAATGGAAGTAATTCATACTCATTTCCTTCCAAACTTCACATTTCTTTTACAAATTAAAAGAAAATATAATCATTAGTTTGCAACGAAAAATTGTAATAACTAGTAATTGTCTCTAAAGATCATATTTTTATGCTTCTAAAAGCCAATTACACACGTACGAAAACAGAATTTATTTATGAATGCCTATGTACACGAAGGAATCGATTAATAATCTCACTACTCTTTTTATATCAGAAAAATTGACACTTTTTTTTTTAAAAGAGAGAAGTATTAGTATCACTATATGCTTGGTTGTAGAACTGCACATCCGGGCCGAACTGGTTGGTTCCGGGCTATCCGATTCATGTTCATAAAGTTCAGGTTCGGAGTTTCGATGAACCGAACCCGAACCGGTGAAAACAGGTTCAAGGTTCAGGTTCAACCCGATTCAGGTTCAGGTTCTGAATCGACCGATTCAGGTTCGAACCTTAAAATCGGTTTTGTTTTTAGGTTTTAAAAAGGGTTTTGAGAATTAACTTTTTAAAAAAGGTATTTAAAAAAATAAAAGATTTTATGTAATTAACTTATTTTTAAAAATAATGTAAAGAAATGAAAATTAAATAAAAATTGGACTTGGGTTTAATTTTAATATCGAAAAACAAAATAATTTTTTTAGTTTTCCATACCAAAATAAAGTGCATGCTATCTTTTTTGAGTAATTAAAGTCAAAGTAGTTCTTAAAATAAAATTTAAATAAAAATTAAACTTGAATTTAATTTTAATATCAAAAATAAAATAAATTTTTATTTTTCGATACCAAATTAAAGTGCCTACATATCCTTGTTGAAGATTCAAAGTCCACGTAGTTCTTACTTACTTCACTTACCTAACTAACTAGCCAGCTAGTTTTTCAGATTTGGTTGAATCTAGTTCATAAGATCAAATAACTACTAATTTTTTTAAATTTCAAATTCAAATATTTAGTAAATTCAAATTTAAAAATTAAAATTTTTAAGAATATTGTAAAATAAGTTTATTGTCAATTAGTATCTATTAATACATAAATAATAAAAAAATATAAAAAATAAAAAAATTATTCGGCCGAATCGGCCGGTTCAAGTTCGAAATCGGACCGGATTAGCCTTTAACCTAATCCGGACCGGTTAAAACCGATCCAAAGTTCATGTTTAGGTTCTGAACCGACCGGTTCAAGTTTATCTGGTTTCGATTCAGGTTCCGAACCGGTCGATTCAGAGTCGAACCGGACCAGATGTGCAGCTCTACTTGGTTGAAAACGAGTTCTAGTAAAATTGAGCTATGATTTTATATTTTTATATTCTTTATGATAAAAAAAATTAAACGAACTCGATTAGTGAAAAATAAATAAATTTCTGAACACTATTATAATATTTGTTAAAAGCGTGATTAAATTTGACTTAATACTCCATTATTGGTGGCAGATCATTTGCACCCAAAATGGAGCACCGGTTCATGCTATACTCATCTCTACTGACCCTTCTTTCGACCTTACTCTCATCGGCCCACACCGCCGCATGGGCTTTGAAGCCCGATCCACTGACCCGTGAGCTCCTGGAATCGGCCCGGGAACCCGAATTCTTTGGCTGGCTGAAAAGGGTTCGCCGGAAAATCCACGAGCACCCGGAATTAGCGTTCGAAGAGCATGAAACGAGTCGATTCATTAGAACCGAGCTCGAGTCGTTGGGGATCGAGTTCGAGTGGCCCCTGGCGAAGACAGGGATCGTGGCCACTATTGGGTCCGGAGCTCAGCCATGGTTCGCTCTCAGAGCAGACATGGATGCCCTACCTATGCAGGTGTAATTTTATTTTTATTTTTAGGGATTTTCACTGTTTATTGAAATTGAGATTGTTAGCTTCGATTTGATATCTCATTCGCTGAAAACCGAGTTTTAATGAATGGAAAATCAAAATTTAAAGTTGTAACTAAATTGAGGGATTTGTTGTAGATTGATATGTAATGCTGTTTGTGTCGTTTAATCAAGCTATTTCGCAATCTGCCTTACTGTAAATAATCTGTGAAACTCTGTTTCGTGCTCTGCTCTACCGTGTATTGTGTTTTAGCCTTTTAATCTCAAGAAACCATATTGTGTGTGCTTCCTTGTTGTTATATCTCTTTTCCGATATGATGCAAAGATTGGTCGATTTATGTTAGCAGCAAATTTACGTGCACTATGCAACCTTCTAACTGAAAGGGGGCCTAACTGGAATTTGTAGGAATTGGTTGAATGGGAGCACAAGAGCAAAATCGACGGCAAAATGCACGCATGCGGTCACGATGCTCATATCACAATGTTGCTTGGAGCTGCCAAATTGTTACAAAAAACCCGTAACAGATTGAAGGTAAATAATTATTATACATGAAGGTTAGATCGAATCCTTTGTGTTTGTGATGTTTGTTTCGGGTAATTTGAATAATTGATTTGTCCGTTACTTTTAAAGGGCACTGTTAAACTTCTTTTTCAACCTGCGGAAGAAGGATATGCTGGCGCCAATTATATGATAAAAGACGGAGCTCTGAATGGGGTTGAAGCCATTTTCGGCCTACACGTTGACCCAAAGTCTCCCATCGGCACTCTCATGTCTAAGCCCGGCCCACTGATGGCTGGATCAGCCCGGTTTCACGTGATAATCGAAGGAGAAGGTGGACATGCGGCGATCCCACATAAAACGAGAGACCCCATTCTTGCTCTTTCGATTACAATTATTGCACTCCAACATATCGTTTCACGAGAAACTGATCCTCTAGAGCCAAGGGTAAAATCTTGTTTTTTTCGTTCTCTTTGATAGTATTTTTTAAAAAATCTTGAAATTGGGTCGATGCAATATTGCTAGGTAGTCTCGATTGGATATGTAAAAGGAGGCGAAGCGATGAATGTGATACCCGAGACTGTCAATTTCGGTGGCACTTTCCGTTTCATGAGCTCCGAAGGCCATTCCTACCTCAAGCAAAGGATCAAAGAGGTATGCCGACGTAATTTCGACAAACCCCATGGGTTGTTTTGTAATTATCTCTAATAATTCATCGTGGTCCGAATCTCAGGTGATAGAAACTCAAGCATCCGTGCACCAATGTTCTGCCATTGTCGACTTCTTGGAGGACAAGCTGGCAGCATACCCTCCGACTGTCAACGACCCCACGATCTTCGAACACGCCAAAAGGATCGGAGAGAATCTGCTTGGGGAGAACAGCGTGAGGGTCCACCCTATGACCATGGGAGCAGAGGACTTCAGCTTCTACGCTCAGAAGGTCCCTGCTGCATTCTTCATGATCGGGACGAAAAACGAGTCTGTAAAGAACCCCATGGGATGGCACTCGCCACATTTCGTTATCGACGAAGATGTTCTCCCGATCGGAGCTTCTATGCACGCGGCCGTCGCGATTTCGTACCTCGACGAGCACGCCGGAATCTGATAGGTGCATTTTTTTTTTCTGGTGTTGAATAAAGTGGCCGGGGGTGTTATGTACAGACGATGCTAATTTTAGTGTTTGATTTTTATTGAAGATTCAAACATTTTTTTTTTATATAATTTCACTTTAAAAAAAAAAAATTAAAATACGAGATGATTAATACGAATAAATACAAATAAATTATTATTGAAAAATAAAAACTAACTACAGTACTATTCCATTACCGGTTGGCCTAGATTCTTTGAGCCCCTTAACTTTTCTCTATAATTTTACCGATCTTCATTTATCTTAAAAATAAAAATAAATAAAAAAAGAAGAAAAAGATTGGAGTTCCATCTCTAATCGACGAGGGAGACGGTACAGTTCCAACGATTTCAAAATCTCTCCGCGCTCTTTCTTCATTACAGTGTTTGATACCTTTTTATATACATTTGTGTAATTGTGTGTATATATATGTATATTTCAGTAACACTTTATTTTACGCCAACCACATGCTCGATGAAATGCCTCAAAGAAGTTTGAAGCAACATAAGGGAATTTATTAAATTTATCTCGTACAGAAGGTTTCTCCATCTAAATCCTTTTTACTGTCTAAAAACAGTATACACAGAGATCGTGATAAACTATAATGTCATTTTTTTTCCTTCATTTCGGATTTCTTGTTTCGTGTGGCAGGTTAAACATGTGCTAACTCAGTACCCAGAATGAAGTTTAGGATTGTGTGCAGTAAACTTTACGATTACGTTCGACACGATCTAAAGGAAATAGCGTTTCCTTCCTCTTTGCCCGACCCTCCGCACATCAACAAGCACAGTAAACTTACCTGGAAAGAACGATACCTTGTTAGTTCTCCGAATCCTATTGCTGTTCACCTGTTTTTATCATGCGGTGCTGTCGTATTTATCATGATATTCATCGTAGTTTAGTGTCGTATTCATCACATCTTAAAAATTGAATTAAGTTTTTTATTTTAATTAATAATAATCACATACATAAAACTTGTGATTAAAAATCTCTTCACCTCCTGTCCCATGTTCTCAGGCCGAGCCGAGAGTGCGTCCACTTAGAAGTTAGAACCTCTCTCCGGGAAATGAAAATCCACTTCGAATCGCTCCTCTCGCAGCTTGCGAAGCCGCGCCAATCCCTCTCGAGAACCCGAATCCTACACGGCTTCATAATCAAGAACCATCAACTCTCCGTCGACCCTTTCTACGCCACCAGGATCTTGAGGTTCTACGCCTTAAACAACGACCTGATTTCCGCACAAAACCTGTTCGACAAAACTCCCCACCGAACCGTTTTCCTCTGGAACTCCATCGTCCGAGCTTACGCTCGGGCCCGCAAGTTCCCCGACGCGTTCGAGCTGTTCAAACGCATGCTGGGCTCTGAAACACAGCCCGATAGCTTCACCTTCGCGTGCATCGTGCGAGCATGTGCGGATAAACCAGACATACAGGCACTGAGGGTCGTGCATGGGAAAGTGGTTGCTTTCGGGCTGGGCTTGGATTTTATCTGCAACAGCGCGCTCGTGAGTTGCTACTCGAAGTTAGGCCTAGTCGACGAAGCTAGCTATGCGTTCTCTGGGATTGCTGACCCTGACTTGGTGCTGTATAATGCGATGATTTCAGGTTACGGGAGTTGTGGAGATTGGGCGAAGGGGATTGAGTTGTTAAAAGGGATGCAGAAAAAGGGAATCGAGCCCGATGGGTTCACGTTGGTCGGGTTGATTAACGGGTTAATCGATCATAGATCGATAGATACAGGGGAAATGATTCACGCGTTTTCTGTGAAGTCCGGGTTGTCTTTGAACGATCATGTAGGGAGCATGCTCGTAGTTATGTATTCAAGGAGTAAGAATATGGAGTATGCTCGTAAGGTGTTTGATGATAGTCGAGTGGAGCCTGACTTGATCTCTTGGTCTTCGTTAATTGCCGGTTTTTCGCAGTCCGGTGATCATTTAAAAACATTCGAGTTTTTCCGGCAATTTCTCGCGTCCGGCGGGAGGGCTGATCCCGTGCTTCTCACGACCGTGCTAGCAGCTTCTGCTCAAAGTGCAATTTCGGGTCCGGGGTTGGAAATCCACGGCTATTCGGCTCGTCACGAATGCGACTCGGAGGTCTCTGTCTCGTCTGCTCTCATCGACATGTATGCGAAATGTGGTTTCTTGGAAACGGGCATCAAAGTGTTCGATAAAATGCCAGTGAGAAACTTAGTTTCGTACAATACTCTAATTTCGAGTCTCGGTCTGTTCGGGCGAGCTTCTGACGCCTTTCGATTGTTCGACGAGGTTCTGAGTGAAGGGTTAAAACCCGACGAAGCTACTTTCGCCGGCCTTCTTTCCGCCTGCTGTCATTCCGGTTTAGTTAATGAAGGACGGGAGTGTTTTAAAACGATGGTAAGGGAATTCGGCATCGAAGCTAGAATCGAGCATTGTGTTTATATGGTGAAGCTTCTGGGAATGGATGGGAAGTTAGAAGAGGCTTATGAACTGGTGAAGTCTTTGCCGGAGCCTATGGATTCGGGCGTTTGGGGTTCGCTTTTGTCGTGTTGCGATTCTCGTAAAGATTTCGAGTTGGTTGAGGTTGTTAGGAAGCGACTTTTGGAGAATGAGGCGGGAAATCTAGGTTATAGTGTGATGATGTCTAATTTATATGCTCGTGATGGGAGGTGGGATGACGTGGCGCAGTTGAGGGTCGATAATGGCGGGGTTAGAGGGAAGTTGACCGGAGCTAGCTGGATCAGTGGTGGTCGACTGACTGACTTCACGGTGAATAACCGTAAGCTTATAGCTTAACCATTCTATACTTAATTTCCTGCACTCCATTAATTAGTGTGTTGTAAGATGTACTTATCACATACTTAATTACTCCACGATTAATAGTAAAATTTAGTTATTGAGTGATCTTCGAACAAAGTCTAGGGCTAACTAAATTACTGCCTTGACTTCTAAATTTGAAGTCATAATTATATTAGCTTATAAGACAAGGTTACGTTATTACTCCAAAAAATCATTTTTTGTACAAACTTTATTACCTAGAACATAATGCTAAACTTTTAATATTGTTTGATAAATATCTACGTTTTTGTAACATGTTTTTTTTTTTTGAAGTATCAAATATTTAATATATTCTATAATTTAATAACCAAAAATAGTAATGAAATAAAAAAAATAGTGGTAGATAATTATTTACATTGAAAATAGCCCAAAAAATTGATTTTTTCTCATTATTTTTATTTTAGTTGAGCTGGTTATTATAATTTTTGACAATTCAAAACAAAAATAAATTTTGTAATTTGAGTACAATATTAATTAATTTATTTTTATTTTATTCAAGCATAAAATAAATTTAATAATAGTATTTCATTTTTTTTTTAAAACTCAAATTTATCCATTTTCTTACTTGCCAAGAATCCTCAAATTCAAAAGTCGGTGGCTCCATTCCCCTTTAAATGAATCATCAAACTCGTACGTTGTAAACTACAGAGACTCAACCAAACTTGTTCAAAGCAAGCACTTCCGTCAACCACCTTCTCTCATTCTCCAACGTCGGGCCTCAACTGACCCGATCCCAGGCCCGAAATAGCTGCGCCTCACCAAAACCTCGAAAGTTCAAGTCCTAATTTTCCCCCTCGGCCCGCATAATCATTCGAGCTTCAATTCTTATACAGGGTGCGTTATTTCACTTCTCTGTTTCCTAAATTTGCCAATTATTTCATTTAGTATCTATTTATTCATTTATATAATTATGTAATGTAGTCGTTTGATTGAATGCCAGAAATAAAAATTGATTCTTTTTGTTTTTTCAGTGTAATTTACTATAGAAAATATTAGTATTTAGGTTTTGGGGAATTAAGCAATTTATTTCTGTATTTGAACTCCATAATGGAGTCCTTGTGCCCCGATATTTGTACATTGTGATTCTATGCTACTTAGTGCATTTAGACTTGGTTATGATTATTGGTTATTCCTCAGTCATCGAAGGCGAAAATCCGAAGCTGCCTTGTTTGAAGCCGCCCCGAACCCCAACTCCATCAAACAATTACTTCTCATCTCCCGCTTCACCAGGTAAATTTAACTCTCTATACCATTTTCGGGTTTTCGTTTTGTGAAGCCAAGAAGACATGTACAATTGGGGGTTATTTTTGTAATTTTGTTTTTCCGATGATTGTACATTTCTGATCACATCAAACACAATTCAGGTTATTCGGGTGAAAACACGCCTACATCATCAAGTGTTCAGCTCTCCCCCACCATCAACCTTTCCCGAGAATACACCATTGCTCTCCAATCCCATTCATACGCCGAGATCCGAAGAACATTCGAACAAGAAAGCTCTTTCAGTCAAAGCGTAGAAATCATCTCCGAGGAAAAACCTAATCACCTCCTCTCCCATGTTCTCAGGCCGAGCCGAGAGTGCGTCCAGGAGGCACTTTCCCAAACTACCCCTAACTCCCTCACCGACCTCGTCTCCGCCTACTTCCAACACAGCGAGAGCACCTCTCGTCTCTGCCTCCACCTCTATCACAGCGTACACCACGCTCTCGACCTCTACTCCACCATACATCACCTCCTCGATTCCCTCCCTTCCGATTCTGATTCCCTCTCCCACTCCCAATGCCACCTGGCATTCGAAGCCTTCCTCCACTTCGACACCCTCGGGAACCCCTTCCTCCCGCCCGACTCCCCTGACTTCGACGACATGCGAATCCGCTTTTCGGATCTCAGACAGCAGCTCGACCTCCGTTTGAATAAATCAAAGTCCAAGGTCGACAAGATACGTAAATGCTCGACGGGGTCCGCTGTTTGTCTTATCGCTGTTACAGCCGGGGTGGCCTTGTCGGCTGTCGCCATAGCGAGCCATGCCCTCGTTGCGCTCGTCGCGGGCCCGGCCTTTCTCACTTGGCCGGGCCTGGCTAAGAGAGAAGTTGTTCGTCTGGCCCAGCTAGATGCGGCTGCGAAGGGGGCCTACGTGCTCCATAATGATCTGGACACGATTCATCGACTGGTGGCCCGTTTGCATGATGCGGTTGAGAACGACAGGCTTCTAGTTCGGCTGGGGTTGGAGAGGGGGGTGGATGTGTACTCGGTTATGGAGGTGCTGAAGGAGATTCGGAGTAATCGAGCTGGTTTGGTACAGCAGCTCGAGGATCTTAAGGAGCATATATTCCTGTGCTTTGCCACGGTCAACCGAGCAAGGTCGCTTCTTCTCCATGAGATCCATATGTATCAACCCTGCTGAAAAATGAGGTGAGTGATTTGAAGAAATTATGTGTTATGATGCATAATTGATATTAAAAAAATAGTAAATTTTGTGATATTTTGTTTGGAATGTGGAGTGCTTCTGACTTGGGAAAGTAGCACTCCACATTTAAATACTCATATTATGAATACAATACAAGTTTTTTTTTGTTTTTTTTGTAATTTATATTTAATTTGTTTTTTCCTCCTTGCACTTTTTCCTATGGACAGTTCATTACAGTCCAATATACAGGACAATTTCCCAGGGATCCATGTAATTTATTTGTTTGGTGAGGAAAAAAACAAGTAGGTGATGCTATATATATAAAGCTGAGGGAGGTATCTGTAATTATGAAAAAAAGTTGGCAACTTTGTAATTAAACTAAACTTGAAACAGTCTCTCCTATAAAAGAGATATTGATGTTCTCACACCTCAATTTTCTCAACCTCTACCAATGACTAAATCAAGTTGATCTCTCCCTCTCTAACACAAAAAAAGGATGGCAATTTGGGTATTACTGCTCACCTTGTTGTCGTCTAATGCCGTTTCTTCCTCGTATGCCACCTTGACTATTGCAGCCAGTTTTCCTTCTTCGTTTATTCAGCCCGAGCAGCTTCGGGCTTCTCTTGCTGCAAGAAATAGTACTAATCAGCTTAACTACAGAGAAAAGTACTTCCCGCAAGTTCTCGATCACTTCAACTATGGCCCGCAGAGTTACCAGAAATTCCAGCAGAGGTACTTGATCAACGACACGCATTGGGGTGGCCCCACTAATAAATCTCCGATATTCGTGTACACTGGAAATGAAGGCGACATAGAGTGGTTTGCTCAAAACACCGGTTTCATGTTCGAGATTGCCCCTCGTTTCAAAGCTCTTCTAGTTTTCATTGAGGTAGTTGATAATGGTATATTCATTGGGCTGTTGTGTTCTTTTATATCTTTGTATTTGATGGTATATTGTTGTCATTTAAAATTTGCAGCATAGGTTTTATGGGAAGTCCATGCCTTATGGGGGGAGTAAAGAAACAGCGTATTCGAATTCGTCGACGCTCGGTTATCTGAGCTCAACGCAGGCACTCGCAGACTATGCGAATCTAATCCTTGATCTGAAAAAGAATCTGACAGCTACTGATTCTCCTGTTGTGGTTTTCGGGGGTTCTTACGGTGGAAGTATGACATTTATCTTGGTTTTCTCTATTCGTATACTAAGAGGTTTGAAAATCGCAGAAATTTACGACTTTTGTTTTTCTTGTCTTGACTCGATTATGCAGTGCTGGCAGCGTGGTTTAGGTTGAAATACCCGCATGTGGCTGTCGGTGCTGTGGCATCTTCTGCACCGATTCTCAACTTCGATAATATCACTTCTCCTTTCAGTTTCAATAATATCATCACCCAAGATTTCAGAGTCAGTTTTTGATTCTTATTTCTTCTATTTATTTATTTATTTGTTTGTTTATTTATTTATTTATTCAATATTATTATTAGTAGAAGAATCAAGTAGGCCAACATGTGATGTGTGCATTTTAAGATATACGGAGTAAAGTATAGTCTTTGTCCCTCACATGGGAATTTGTCATTTTATGTACACAGCTTAGGAAAAAACGAATAAAGACGCGGTTTAGGGACCATAAGTCCATAATATATAAATAGACATGCCTTCTGAAAATGACCAGACATTGGGAATAATTCATTCATATAACTAACTAGCTTTTGAAGATATTTTAGAGCCGATAAAATCGACAGCATGCATGATATATAGTGATCGGTTTTCAGCATGAATCTAATTACAGAGTGAGAGTGAGAATTGTTACGGAGTGATCAAAAGATCATGGCAAGAAATTGAAGAAACTTTAGCAAAGCGCGGCGGGTTGGAGATTCTTAGAAAGTCTTTCAGAATATGCAAGTAAGAAATGTGATAAAAAAAAAAAAAAAACTCTGTAATATGATGTTTCTTTCGGGTCCAGAGGTTTTAGTCTAATTACAATATTATGGTAGGAATTACATAAGTGTAGATTCTCTTGTGAATTTGATCGGGACGGCTTATACCTACACTGCCATGACGGATTATCCGACACCTACCAACTTCCTCAATCCATTACCTGCATTTCCTGTCAAGGAGGTATGTGCTTGAATAGTTGAATTCATGACCATGCAAATTATGACTCGTGAGTTGGAACTTAGATTACGTACTTATGATTGAAAACAGATGTGTAAGGCAATCGACAATCCAATGGCTGAGAACAACACATTCGAGAAAATATACGGCGCCATCAATATCTACTACAACTACAGCGGTGGTGTCAAGTGTTTCGACTTACTCGACGATTCAGATCCACACGGCCTCAGTGGGTGGACATGGCAGGTACGCTGTTGTTGTTGTTGTTGTTTTCTCTCTTCCAAAACCCGCATATTCACTAATATATGCGAAGAAAAGTCGAAACCATTGAAAAAATGAGATGAGTTCAGGCTTGCACGGAGATGATTTTATTAACCGATGGGAGCACAAAGGACAGCATATTCCCAGCCTCTAATTACAGCTACAACGATCGGTTAGAATACTGCAGAAGTAAGTTCAATATCGAGCCCAGGCCCAGTTGGATCCCGACCGAGTTCGGAGGCCATGTGAGTGTCTTGGCCCAACTTACACAAAGCATTTTTTTTTCTTGTGAAATGGAATAATATAATTAAGCAACTGTAAAAAATATTTCTGCAGAATATTCATAGAGTTTTGAAGCGTTTCGGAAGCAACATTATCTTCTTCAATGGACTAAGGGATCCATGGAGTGGAGGCGGGTATGGTTTTTGTTCGTCTTTACACGATTAACACAAACACACACACGTTCTGATTTTGTCGATGCGGCCTCTGTGTGAATGAATACGGCCGATATAGTATTGATATAGAATTGTTTTTAATGCAGGGTTCTAAAGGATATATCTAAAAGTTTAGTTGCTATTGTAGCGAAAGAAGGTATACTATATATCATGCATTGTTGCTCATCTTTGTATGATTCGACGTTTTCGTTTCAAAATGGAATTACTAAATTCTATTACAATTTCATGTCGATGACAAGTACTCGTACGATTGACATTGTAGGCGCTCACCATATCGACCTTAGATTCTCAACACACGAAGATCCGGAATGGCTTCGACGCATAAGAAGGAGAGAAGTACGCATCATATGGAAGTGGTTGTCTCAATATTATCATGACTTGGTTGATTCTAGCTAGGCTATGGAAAGAAATGCCACGAGCATATGATACTACTTTTGTCCATTGGAATTTATTTGTTTTTCGGCGTATTTAATAAATATGTTATACAGTATGATATTATATTGGTGGAGTGAGTTTGTGATTTTGTGTTACTGTAATTATTGTACTAATTAATGTAAATAAGCAAAAAATAAATAAGACTAAGAATTTAATGGAACTTAAATAAATGAATTTGAATTGAATTAATATTAATTAAATTTTTTTTAATAAAAATAATAATAACTTTTATTAATTTAATACTGTATTTTTTTAAAAATATTAATAATATTTTGAATTAATATTAATTAAATTGATTTTTTTATAAAAAATATAATAACTTTTATAAATTGTTAAATAATTTTAAAAAATATTAATAATATTTTAAAATTAATTAAATTGTATATATAAAATTATTGATTCAAACTATTTTTATTTGTTTTATTTTAACTTATTTTCTGAATGTATGAAATGAATTGAATGTGTTTGAATGAATTGAATTGATTGATCTAAATTAAATTGAAATATAATGAAATTAAATTCAAAATAATAAGTTTTAACTCAAATGAAGGGCAAAAAATGCACAAACACTCAGACATGTGGCGTGTGTTCATTGTGTGATTTTTTTTTTTATAATATAAAAAAAATAAAAAAACAAATATTGAATCACATGATTGGTTGTGTGAGTACTACTAATAAAGTGTGTCTCGAACGAAAATAAAAACTAAACCAAAAGGTAGTCGCGCACAACTTGTCGATTCACAATTAATGGACATTAATTAATTTGGGTGGTGATGTATTGCGACATCACCAAAGTAACTAAGGCTCTGTTCTTTTGGACTTAATTTCAGTTCATTTCAGTTCAGTTCAGTTCAGTTCAGTTCTATTCAGTTCAGTTCAGTTCAGTTCAGTTCAGTTCTATTCAGTTTAGTTTAGTTCAGTTCAGTTCTATTCAGTTTAGTTCAGTTCAAGTTCGTTCAGTTCAGTTCAGTTTCAGTTCGATTTTTAATAATAATAATAATAACAACAACAATAATAATAATAATAATTATTATTATTATAATAAAAATAATAATAAAAAAAATAATGTCAATAAATATTAAATGTTTGTAATATTGAAAAAAATCACAAAAATACAAAATTTAAATAATCGGTCAATCTACTTCCATATGATCTACCTCCTTATCATTTTGTTGTACTCCATCGTCATGCTCTTCGGTGTTGTTATCTTTCCAAATAGCTTCTGCTATATCCATCCTTACCTTAGACATGAGCTTCATTCGATTTTTGTCATCCAAGTTTGTATCTGTTCTCCCACAGGCAACATCATGATGTACAATTGGAATACCACTCTCGTGCATTCGTATGAAATTATGAAGTGTGAAACAAGAAACAATAATTGACATTTGATACTTTTGTGATATTTGAGGCATAATTTTCAACACCTTCCACCTTTTTTTCAACTGACCAAAAGCACATTCAACTTTCATTCTTAATGAAGAATGTCGGTAATTGAAATGTTCTGAAATTCCTCTAGGTGGTCCATGCTTATATTCCGGAATATGATATCTGACGTTGGGATCACAAATAGGAGACAAATATCCAAGAGTATTAAGATATCCAGAGTCTACCAAATAGTATTTACCTACAACGTAAAATAAATTTTGCATCAAAATTAAAGAAACAATGTGCTATAATAAAATAAAGCAATTTATTTAATTATTACCTTCCAGTGGATGTGGAAAAACATATTTTGAGGCAGTTAAAGAATCTCGCCATACAGTTAGATCATGGGCGCTCCCTTCCCAGCCCACATTGATAAATGTGAAAATACTATCAAATGAGCAGCAAGCCATCACGTTCCAACTCTTATTACCACTACGATCTCGAAATGGCGTACCAATACGATCGCTAATAATTGCTTCAATATGTGTTCCATCTATGGCTCCAATAGCATCCTAAATAAATGTAAACATAAAGACATTAATTATGAAAAATAAAAAGAGGTAAAAAAATATTTTAAATAATACCGGTATACAATATTACCTTGAAATAAGGCCAATAAAGTGAGTTGGTTTCCACTTCCGGAGGCACCTCATTTAGACTGCGGTGAGGTCTGATGATATCATGTGACAATACAACCAAGGCATCCAAAACCGTTTTAAAATACTTACTTATTGTAGATGTGGAATGTTTGAATCTATCAGCGGCATCACGATAAGAAGATCCTTTGGCCAAAATGTATAAACAAATTCCTATTTGTTCGTCCACTTTGATATATTTACCATCAACCAACAATTTCCTATCAATCATCAAATCCACAAGCTGTAGAAACATGATTCTATCAAGTCGTAGTTGCTCAGAACATGATGTAGCATTTTCATTCAACAACCTGTGAATGTATTCAGCTCCACTTTCCCCACACTCTCTTCTAAGCTGCCTAGGTGATGACTCCCCTTGTGCAATAGAATCACTTCGTGTAAATGAACTTCAATTCTTCTAATGCAATAATTATAGATGCTCGTTTAACATTATCCATTATACATTACAAAATTTAAAACAATTATAATCAAAGACAAAATAAATTAGAAGCACATATATATTAAATTCAATTATTTCAAATATCAAAAACAATTCAAAAATATGAAAACAAAAAGTTCAAAGAAACAAATTTTAAACTAAAAAATTCTTAACCAAACAAACTAGAAAAGTTGAATGAACGAAGGATCTGCGCCCATCCTTCTCAAATAGATATGCTTTTGGTTGTCATTTTGAAGTGCTAGGAATATATTGGCATGTTTTTCATCACTTAAATAGCTGACAGCGGCAACAAAGTACTCATCGCCTGATTCTTCTGCAACATTCATTCTAGTCAATTCTTCACTCACCATCTGAGTTGTAGAAGCCTTATTTGATGAACCAACTCCAGCTCCCAACAGTAGTTGAATAACACTATCAAAGCTTTTTTCTCTTCTATTATGTTCTTCTACAGGAAAGGGTTCTTTAATGTTTCGTTTACGTGTTTTTTTCATAGAAACCTTTCGGCTCTTTGAACTTGGTATAGATTTCTCTTCATCAACCGATATGGGGTCTTGGGATTCCATAAGTTCATCGTCTGAGTCTTCAGTATCTTGGAATTGATCATCACTAGTAAGATCATCAATTTGCCTACTCAAGTAAGATGATCCTTTTCCCATGGCCGGAGAAAAACAACCACCCACCCCATGTGCCGATTTTCCATGAAAAAGTTTGATCATTTCATCAATGTTTGGTAAGTCAGCTTGTTTGACAATCTGTTTACCATATTTTTTATTCCGCTGTATAAATAAAATTATTACGAGTTAAATTTAAATTTACCTAATACTATATGAAATTGAAAGTAAGATTATTTTATGTTTGAATGAACAATAAATGTACCTCTAAGAATGCCTTGAATCTCTCCGTAGACCTCTCTTCGACATCAACATTTTTAGTAGTAGGATTGAAAGATATGCCAGTCATACTGTGCAATTGTTCCCAACATTTGTGTCTCTCTTTCAAATCATTATAATGATTTTGAACTTGTTTTGCTTCGGCATCAAATTTTGTGTGTGTGTTAAATATCTTAGCAATATTTCCCCAATTAAATTTGCTAACTCCTCTGTTCTTCTCCTCATTTAAAATATTTAGCAGAATTCTTGAATTCTCATCAGACCAGGTAAGTCTTCCCATTATGTTACTTTCAAACAAACCAACAAATAAAATAAATAAATAAATAAATATGGAAGATACTAATTACATATATAATGCACGAATTAATTTTCATTTAAACATGAAGAGTGTAAAATTAATGAATATACATAGGCACATATACTGAGGGCATGTAAAATTGTATTTGATTTTTTTAATAATTTAAAATTATGTGTAAAATAATTTAAATTAAAAAATAATTATATTTTAATTTAATTAACAAATAATTTAAATTATTTAAGTTTTCACAAATTAAAAAAAAAAGCAAAAAAACTAAAAATAAATTAAAATTCATAAATTAATAATTTATGAATTGAGTTGTTTTTGCTTTGCTTGTGCAGATAAAGTTTTACGCAAATAATTTTAATTTAACACAATCAAAATTAACAATTATGATTATAGTTTAACGCAAATAATTTTAATTTAATAATTTTAATTTAACACAATTAAAATTAAAAATTATGATTATAGTTTAACGCAAATAATTTTAATTTAACGCAATTAAAATTAAAAATTATGATTATTGTTTAATTGCCCATTTGGGGCTTGTCTTCACGCAGCATTTCTGTCCATTTATTTGAGAATATTTGTGTACTCTGACAGAAAAAAAAACTCGGTTCATACCTTTGAACCGAGTTCACTTTGGTGGGGTGGGATAAGTAGGGTGGGTATAATGAACTGGAACTCTCAATGGTACGAGTTCACTTTCATGAGTTCAAACTCAAAAAAATTGGTACCATTATACATGCTCTGAGGAAAGTAAAAGAGGTGATTTGAGTGGTTACCTTGTATTTAAGAAATCGTACTAGAGTGTCGTATTCTCTTCACGAAATCTCAAAGTCTTTTGTCCTTCACGTCAACTTTCGCCACATTTAAACATGAGGAGGTGTAAAACTAATTAATACACACACAAATATATATATATATATATATATATATATATATATATATATATATATATATATATATAGAGAGAGAGAGAGAGAGAGAGAGAGAGAGAAAATAATGATGATTTCAGTTCTTACCTTGTATTTAAGAAATTGCAGAGTATCAGATTCTCGTGATGATTTCTCAAAGCCTTTTGTCCATGACGTCAACTTTTGCCACAATGATCGATTTTTTTATTAAAGAATAACATAAGATTTTTAATTTATAAGATTGAAAAATTCTGTTCCTAAAATCTATGTTTGGGTTTGAATAAATAAAGGCTCACTTGTTATTGTTGCTTAACGAGTCAACCTTTTTACTAGGACTTTGAGGTTAGAGTTTGTTAAGAGAGTATGTTGGGATTTTATAAATGTTTAATTTAATTTCATAAGTTTAAGTTTAATATATTTATTTATTACTATTCGTTGACATTGTTCAAATCTCAAAATAATCTTATATTATTATTTATTTTGTATTATTTATTATTTGTAATGGTTTGGTAAATTATATAATAATTTTGTGTAATATCGAAACTTTTAACAAAAAAAATAGTGTCGTAAATACGTATACTTTGTTTGAGTATTCACATGAACAATTTATTTGAATTTGATAAACCATAAAAGTTGTAGAATATAAATCATTTTTAATTTTTTTTAACCTCATAAAAAATTAAAATATTTAATAAAATTGTTTATAATATACAAAATATTGAAATTTTAACAATACTAATTTTAGTTTTTCATTATTTTAAGTTTCTTATTTTGAACTTAATTTCAGTTCAGTTCAGTTCAGGTTCATTCAGTTCAGTTCAGTTCAGATTTATTCAGTTCAGTTAAGTAAAGTTCAGTTAGTTTCAGTCCAAAAGAACAGACCCTAAATGTATAAGGCTAAGATTATTAGTGAACATCCCAATCGAACATCCCAATCGCTCACTTTTTTTAATATTTAATTAATTTTTCTTTCACTTTTTTCTCTTCTAAATCATCAACTCAATGTCTTCTATTTTTAAAGTTTATCACTGATCACTTCAACCAATCAACCACCTATTTTTTTTATATATTTATAATAATAATATAATTAGTTTTATTTCTTTTTTAATTTTATTTTTTCACTTTAACATGAAAAGAAATTATAATTCTTAAAAAATTAGATTTTTTGTGTGTAAATTATAGTCAATTTATTTTTTTTAACTTTTTTTTTAGTTTTATTTTTTCATATCAACATAAAAAGAAAATTCTAATTCTTAAAAAATTAGATTTGTTTTTGTGTGTAAATTATAGTATATATATTTTTTATAAAACTATATCAATATTAGTCTTTATTTGTAAAGCGTAAAAAATTATAAATTTTGATTTTTTTTAAAATATAATTTGAAATATATATAATAATTTATTTTTAAAAAAATAAGAACCAATAGGGTTGTGACATTTGTCACAACCCAATTGGTTACATTAATTAAAACATATGAGCCCACTCTTGGGAGAGAGTCTACCATTTTCAATTTTGTTTTTTTTTTGTTTTTTTTTTTAATTTAGGTAGCGGGCGACGATAAACCTAGTCTAATGGCATAATTTGAGTGGGGACATCATTGATGATGTCACACAGGAAATTGACGGACGTGTTGTTCGAATTGGGGGAGGTCGAATTTGATTTGAATCGAGTTCAATTTGAATCTAGTTTTATTTGTTTATTTGCTTAGGAATAATATAATTATATTGAAAAAATAATTATATTTCATTTGGAGTTATATTTGGAGTCATATTTAAAAAATGATTTATTTATAATTTTAATTGTTCTAATTTAATATGTTTTCTACCTCTATGAATTAGGGTTCTCTGTAGACGAAAATTGTAAAGTGAATTATTGTAATCTCAACGATGTAATGAATTTCTCTCTTTTTTCGTGATTTTTTTTTAAGTTTCCACGTAAATTGCGTTTTCGTATTTTTTCGTTTATCTTTTCTTCGTCATCTCATGTATATTTCGAAATTCATGGATAATTTAAATTTAATATCGCAACAAGTGGTATTAGAGTTTAAATTTGAAGTTCTGCGTAGATATCAATCACAACAATTATATTTAGGGTAACATAGAATAAATCGCAAAAATGATAGTATATGAAACTTAAAGAGAGTGAATTTTATTTTTATGAACTTTATAAGGTCTTCTTATATGAACCAAATATCGAATATATGACTTTTTTGTTTTTTTATATGAATTTTTAATCAATGAAATACTTGAGTTTTTCCAAGAAGTCACATACTACATTATAATTTTACAATAATTATTCTTATTTTATTGACTTGGTGAGTTCAATTAATATTAATATAATATTTATAAATAATACATTTAATTCAATATGTTAATAGGTACTGTATGGTCTACTTTTTCAATATTCTCATGTTAAAAGTAAAACCAAATATTCTCATGTTAAAGTAAAAAAAAAAAAAAAAGTAAATTACTTACAAATAAAATTATAATTAAATAAACAATAGTTTAATTGTGATTTGAAATAAAATACCGCAAGATGTTTCTTTTAGGCAGTATATATTCATACAAAGGAGATGATGAAAAATAAGAGTAATATATAATTAAGGAGAGGCGATGGCAATTTGGGTATTAGTGATCATCTTGTTGCCTTATGCTGTTTGTTCCTCCTCACATACTATCAAACGACACGCTTTCCCTTCTTCATTTATTCAAGCTAATAAAATCAACACTCCAAAACTTTACAAGCAAAAGTACTTCACACAAATTCTCGACCACTTCAACTATGCCCCACAGAGCTATCAGACATTCCAGCAAAGGTATCTGATCAACGACACGTATTGGGGTGGGCCCGCCAAACATTATCCGATATTCGTGTACGCCGGAAACGAAGGCAACGTAGAGTGGTTCGCGCAAAACACCGGTCTCATGTTTGAGATGGCGCCCAGTTTCAAAGCTCTTCTAGTTTTCATTGAGGTAATAATTAATTAATTAATTGCATTAGGATATGATCATGATGTACGTATATATACAAATTGCAGCATAGGTTTTACGGGGAGTCCCTTCCTTATGGGATGAGTTATGATGAAATCGTGAATGCCAATTCGTCCATGCTCGGGTATTTGAGCTCGACACAAGCACTCGCAGACTACGCAACTCTCATCCTTGATCTGAAAAAGAATCTGACGGCTACGAATTCCCCGGTTCTTGTTATAGGGGGTTCTTATGGGGGGCGTACGTATATGATATATGACATTAATTCTTAATTAATAATTTTCCTTATTATTATGAATTTTGTTTTGTGTTGATTTGATTATATATGCAGTGTTGGCTGCGTGGTTAAGGTTGAAGTACCCGCATGTAGTTGTCGGTGCTTTGGCAGCGTCTGCACCGATTTTAAACTTCGATAATATTACATCACCTTATAGTTTCAACGATATCATCACCAAAGATTTCAGGGTTAGTAGTTTTATTTTTTTTATAAATGAATATTTTTCTCTACACAAATATATAACTATATGATAAACTATGTAATTAGTTAATATTTTCTACATTCTTTTTTATGATTCCAAATTGCAGAGTGAGAGCGAAAATTGTTACAAAGTGATCAAGAGTTCATGGCATGAAATTGAAGTCATGGCAACAAAACCCGGTGGATTGGATATTCTCATAAAGTCATTGAGAATATGCAAGTAAGAACATGTTTAATTATTCTATAATTGAATTTAATCGAAGACTTCAATAATACAATTAAGTGTGACTATAATTAAGTTTAAAGTACAAGGACTATTTGACAATGTATTTTCATGTTGTGAAGTACAAATACTTGTTAATTAAGCTTGCTCAAATTCATTCTTTATTAATTTTTAAATAATAATAATAATAAGTTGGCATTAAATTTATTATTTATTTAATAGGAATGATATCGACGTGTATTATATTGAAAGTTGGATGTATGACGCTTACACCTACACAGCCATGACAGATTATCCAACTGCAGCCAATTTCATGCAACCATTATCAGCATATCCTGTTAAGGAGGTAACAAATTAACATAAATATTCATTTTTTCATGTCATAATTATTTTAATGTAGATTTTTTTGTAACAATTTTTCATAAGTTCACATTTGATTAAAAAAAAATACTTATGTGTACTTTTCATGATTTGAGTGTAGATAAGAAAAAGTGCAATTGAAATAATTTTGAATACTAAAAAAAAAGGGTTATATTTGATGATGGTAAAAGATATTATATACACTTAATTTATATTCATATATTTTTCAAAAAACAAGTATAATAATACTTAATTTATTTGAGATAATTATGCACTTCACACACACATATTAAGAACTATATAAGGAAAGTAGAGTTCAAAAATAGATGAATAGAATAAAAATTAAATTGTACATATTTTATAGTAAAAAAAAAATATTTTTAATATGGTGCATATTAAAATTGGACATAAAAAAACAAAAAAAATGTGATACTCTTTTCCATTTTATTTATATGACGTTTTGGCTTTTCAATTTTTTTTGCAATTTAAATAACGTTTTGGTATATTGAATGATAAAATTACATTATTTCATATATTTTTTTAATTTTCTACGTAAATGTTTTTTTTCAACCAATCATTTTTCATTGTATTTTTATATTTATATTTCAATGCATATAATTACAACAAATTATTTTATTAAATTATGTGTCCGAGCTTAGATTTTCATGTATTAAAAATGGGAGCTGGAGTAATTTGTTTGGACAAGAGATGTATTGTATCAAATTAATCAATTTGTTATATGGAGCATTAATTCATTATCAAAATAAAAATGTATTTTTGACAATCTTGATATAAAATTGTTATTTAATTAAAATTTTCAATTAAAAAATTATACTAATATTTTCTCTCTCAAATTCATTGATGGATATGAAGATGTGCAAAGCAATTGATGATAAAAAAACAGGGAACAACATCTTTGAGAAAATATACCGTGCGATGAATATCTACTACAACTACTCTGGTGCTGCCACGTGTTTCAACCTACTCGACAATTCAGATACACATGGCACGAGTTTGTGGTCATGGCAGGTAAAACAAAAAAAATCATTAATTATCAATTGAATATATATATTTTTTAGCTATATTTTCGCAAATAATTATACACACTCTTAAAAAAAACTTTTATTATTTTTTAAAATAATTTAAAAATATATTTTTAACTTTAATAACTTAAAAATAAAATTTTATTTTTTACTTTTTAATAAAAAATAAAAAAAACATTTTTTTAATCTACATGTCAATTAAAAAGTACATAAATAGTTGAGACGAAGAGAGTACTAATAGATAAAATAATAATAAATAGTTGAGATGAAGAGAGTACTAATAGATAAATTAATAATATAATCGTGTTTTTTTTTATAATTTTTTTGCATGACGAATACCGTGTGAGTAAATTTCAATCGCTCTTATAGTATTTCGTGTTTTAATAATGTTAGAACCTGAAAACGCAATTACAAGTACTTGTATTAATTAAAAAAACAAACGGGTATAAAAATTCACGAGTTGTTCTTCACTTGAACAACTCGCAATAGCCTCAAGGCTACAAACTTTCTCATTGAAATAATTACAAAATTCGCTCGTTATCAAGACTACACAAAGTCGTAGTACTCAATACAATGATGCTTACAAAAAGATAAAAAAAATTATCAACTCTCTTCACTCAAGGTTTCTAATTTTTCTCTCAAATATTCCAGTGTGTAAGCCGTGAGTAATGATGATCTTGAATTTTCAATATATAGTTCATTATTCTTGAAGGTAGTGGGTCTTCAACTTCCCTTCTCCATGACTCCATCTTTTCAGCCCACTACTTCCACTTTTGAAATGCCAGTTGCATGATTTTGTGTATCCACTTCGGGTCAGTCCAGTCTTCTTGTTTACTCAGGCCCAACAACTTGTCAGCCCAATCATCTTTGATGTCCAGCACGAGTCCAATCCATTTCCTGAAAAAAACAATAAAGTAAAATGATAAGTAACGCAATAAAAATACACCTCCAACAAATAAAAATACAATGTAGGCCAATTTCAATCTCTTTAGAGAAGCTCAACGAGTGAAAAATTAATTTCGATAGTCACTTCTGACGAGAGTCGAACATAGAACTCATCGTTAGCCTAACTTTCTGATACCATGTTAGAAGTCGTATCTTAAAAAAGTTAAACAACTTAATAGTTAAATTAGTGAATCGAATATATTCTTGAATATGTGAAATTTTCAACAAAACGAGAACACTAACTCGCGTGCAATTTGAAGGCGTGCACGGAGCTCATTTTAGCCACAGACGGCAGCACAAAGGACAGCATCTTCCCGACCAGTAAATATAGCTACAGTGCTAGGTTTCAATATTGCGTAGAGGCTTTCAATATTACGCCCAGGCCCACTTGGATTCCTACTGAGTTTGGTGGTCGTGTAAGTATTTTGGGCCAAGCCCATTAGCTTGTCTACTGTGATGAAATGGGCCTAATTTTTTTATTTTTTCACCATCGCAGGATAGTTATAGAGATTTGAAGCGTTTCGGAAACAATATCCTCTTTTCTAATGGGTTGAGGGATCCATGGAGCGGTGGAGGGTATAAATAAGTCATTTTTAATATTTGTTTTTTTGGTAATTTATATTTTCAAATAATATACTGTATTGAGTTTATAAATCATTTTTATTCGCAGGGTGTTGAAAAATATATCTGAGAGTATAATTGCTATTGTTGCGAAAAAGGTGTGTAAAATATTGAAAATATTCTTAATCAACTATATATATGAACGTTTATTGAAAATGTTAAAATTATAGGCGCGCATCATGCCGACCTGAGATTCTCGACCAAAGAGGACCCAAAATGGCTTCAGGATATGAGAAGAACAGAAGTCCAAATTATGTCAACTTGGCTCAATCAATATTACCATGATTTGGGTGTTTCTTCCCCGGTGAAAGTTGTTGAGTGATTCAAGTAGTAGTACAAGTTAAAGTACTAAGTATACTATGTTCTATGTACGCTAAGACACTACTTAAGTTGATGGTGAAACTAATATAATTGAATAAATCAACTTTAAAATATACGGAATACTTCATCTTTTAAATAATCGTTGTGACAATTATTTTTTTTTCACAATAATTGAGACATTTGCAAAAAATAAATAAATAATCTAATATTTTTAATTTAAATTACACTTATTTTATTTACCTATTTTTAAAATTTTAATTGTAATTATTTTATCTTTTAACATAAAAATATTTTTTCCCATAAATTTTAGTTGTAAAAAAATGTCTAGTTTTTTCTTAATTTTTTGTACTCAAACTTATATGAAACCAAAAGAATACAAAATGAAGTAATATTTTTTCTAGCTAGATTCCATAATAAAAATTATATTTTCTTTCAATTATTTTAATGTATCATAAAATAATTACACTCAAATTCTCTCTCTCTCTCTCTCTCTCTCTCTCTCTCTCTCTCTCTCTCTCTCTCTCTCTCTCTCTCTCTCTCTCTCTCTCTCTCTCTCTCTCTCTCTCTCTCTCTCTCTCTCTCTCTCTCTCTCTCTCTCTCTCTCTCTCTCTCTCTCTCTCTCTCTCTCACAGATTATATATATTATATATTAAACAAATGATTTGTCATAAAATTATAAAATTAAACACAGTACTCCCTCATTCTCTTTGTGTCACTAAGATGTCACAATTTTTTTTATAATTATTTAAAAAATGTCACATAATAAAAATAACAAATTTTCTTTTTAAATTTATAATTTAAAACATCTCTAATTTCATTATACACATTGAAAATACTTCATTCATTTTTTTTGTTTTCAATTCAAATGTTCAACCAACTGAGCTAACAACCCTTGACTTCTCCATTCATTTAATGGAAAAGTATGTACAATATTTAAGAAATAATGTGTAGTATTTTATATGTAAACTGGATTGTAGTTGTAAACAAAATAAGTTTATGTAATCGTAATTATTCAATAATAGTTTATGATAGAACTAAAAAAACGAAAGTAAGTACATTTTTTTAGTGGGAAATACAAAACGAAAAGTGAGTACTGTATAGGGGTGGGAAAAAATATCGAAATATCGAAATACCGAATTTATCGTACCGAAAAATGCCGAAAAATACTGAATTTTCGGTATATTGAAATTTTCGGTACGGTATGATACCGTATCGATAATTTTCGGTACGGTATCGGTATGAAATTTTTAATGTTTCGGTATTTCGGTATATACCGATATACCGATAATAGTCGGTACGGTTCGATATTTCGGTATATATATATTTCGGTATGCAAAAAAAAGTCGGTATGATTCGGTATATCGATATTTTCGATATAATTCGATAATAAAAATTTCGATATGGTTCGGTATATCGATATTTTCGGTATACCGAAAGTTCGGTACGATATCGGTATGAATTTTTTCGATATCGAAATTTCGGTATATCGATAATCGGTATACCGAAATTTTCGATACGGTATCGGTATGAATTTTTTTCCGATACCGAAATTTTCGGTACGGTATCGGTATGGTCATTTCGGTACGGTACGGTACGGTATGCCAGCCCTAGTACTGTACTTTGCGGTGAAGCGAAATACAATATATATTAATAGTATCCCTACAAAAAAATGAGATATTTTGAGAGAGATCTAGTGATAGAGATGT
Source organism: Euphrasia confusa (assembly GCA_954870475.1). NCBI lineage: Eukaryota > Viridiplantae > Streptophyta > Magnoliopsida > Lamiales > Orobanchaceae > Euphrasia > Euphrasia confusa. The sequence continues at coordinate 3,283,825 of OX940955.1, read as the reverse complement.
TGTATATATGTTTTAAAAAAAATATGTGATTTTTTTTTATTGATAAAACAAATGTGTTCAAAACCAAACACACCTCATTATTAATTTATTATATACATAGTTTGGAAATGAAAATACAGTCAAAGATAAAATCTTCTATTGGTATGGGATTTCAATGTAGCAATAAATATAAAATACTACTGTGTACACTAGAGATGTGCTGTGGGACGGGATGAGTCAGGATTCGTATTTCAAAAATTCGTCCGCACGTCTCAATCTCATTTGGATTTCGATCGAGATCGGAACGTCCAAAATTTTTAAATAAAAAATAAAAATAGAAAATAAAATCAAGATAAAATAATAATATTATCGACTTATAAAACAATCAAAATTTAAATAACAAAATTTTAAATAAAAAATAAAAATAAAAAATAAAATTGAGATAAAATAATAATATTACCGAATTATAAAACAATTAAAATTTAAATAAAATAAAAATGAAAAGTTTTTTTGACATACTTGAATTGATCTAAATTTTTAATTTTAAAAATAATTTATTAAATAAGTTAAATAATACTTTTTTTTATTCAAATTAAATAATATTTTAATTTTTTAAAATTTTCAAATTAGAAATATTAATATTTTTCAGAAAAAATATATAAATAAAAATTAAATTATTTTAAAATTTTATTAGATTGTAAAAATATAATAAACTTAATTGAAACTATGATAAATATTTTGACATTTTTATTAATGTGTGAAAAAATAAAAATATTATTGAAATTAAAAAATAAACGAGAAGAGATTAAACGGGATCGTCCCGGTGTAAGAAATTTGAAATGAGACGGGACGAGATTATCATTTTTAAAATCTATCTCGACCCATCCCGTTAGTTTTCGGGACGGAGCGAGATTATCATTTTTAAAATCTATCAAGTCCCGTCTTACTAGTTTTCGCGATAGAATCGAGAGGGGATCGAGATTCCAGAATGAAGTGTCCACTCTTAATTAAAACAAACAAGCAGGGGCTTGGGTATGGTCGTATGGATCCAGTGGGCCCTTATTTATAAGACTCCGCGCGGCCCACTCCGTGGATGGATTGGAGATTCCATTTCCAAGTGTACAGTTAAAAACTTAAAACACGGCTCAAACTATTTACACTTCCATCTTTATTTTACCCACCCTCTTTTTATTTTTATTATTTTTATATTGTGTAAAATGTTCATTTTGTCCTTGTTTACTGCGTTCACCCTCTATTGAAATAGAAAAGTAAATAAAATTCTTCTTTTTCTCTTCGGATCAAGTTCAATCTTATCGTCTTTAATTTTATTTCTTTAGTTGCTCAGTTTCGCTATAAACACTATAAACAGAGAACTATAAAAGCCTTAGATATAGCCTAATTATTGGAGGTGAAATAGTGCATGAATTTGAATGGGAGTACTAGGGGCGCTCGAAGGACGTGGGACCTGAGGTTGATGTCAAAGAGAGTGGCGATGTCATCGAAGACGATGATATCAGAGTCGAAGTAGATAAGATGACCGATGGCGATGACCAAGCTAGGGTAGAGGCGGAAGCGGAGTAGAGCATGGTTGTGGTTGGAGGATGGAGAAGACGAGCGTCATGACATTCTGCACAGTGAGTCACTGACATAGCCGTTGTGTGGCGAAAATGGTACGAGAATCGCACGTGCCTTCACTCTGGTCTTTCAAGGGAGAGTGGATAGCCTAAACTACTAAGCTAATTAACTGATTGAAAGATTATGTAATATTATTGTATATATACGTTATATAAGTTGTAGTATAAATTATAAATTAAATAATTAATTAACAATAATTATATAAATAAAAATAATTATATATATTAAAAATAATAAATAAAACATAAATAATAGTAATAGCATACAAAACATAATTCATTTAATTATTACAATTTCATGTCGATGATAAGTACTCGTACGATTGACATTGTAGGCGCTCACCATATCGATCTTAGATTCTCAACACACGAAGATCCGGAATGGCTTCGACGCATAAGGAGAGAAGTACGCATCATTATGGAAGTGGTTGTCTCAATATTATCATGACTTGGTTGATTTTCCGGTGTAGCTATGCAAAGAAATGTCACGAGTATATGATACTACTTCCGTCCATTATAATTTATTTGTTTTTCGGGACAATATTTAATAAATATGATATTTTATTGGAAGAGTGAGTTTGTGAAATTGTGTTATTGTAATTATTGTACTAATTATTTTAAATAAGGAAAAAAATTAAGAAGACTAAGAATATGTTCTTTTAAACTAAAATCAAGAGTTAAATTGATTTTTTAATAAAAACAATAATAATTTTTATAGATTATTAATTTTTTTTTAAGTATTAATAATATTCTAACATTAAAGTAAAATTATATAATTAAAATTATTGATTCGAATTATTTTTTATTTAATAACTGAAAAAAATTAAATTGAACTCAAACCATCTTAATTGAAATTGAATTGTCTAAAATTAAGTTCAAAATAAGTCAAATGAAAGGCAAAAATGCTCAGACACTAACATGTGGTGTATTTTAATGTGTGAATTTTTTATAATATAAAAAAAATCACACGTTGAATACACACCAAATTTTTGGGTGTGAATCCATAGTCCATACTACTCTTAGGATAGCATAGAAATGAAGGAGAGTGAATTTTATTAAAATTTTGTTATAAACTCAAGAGAATTTGAGAGAGAATAATAGAGTATAAAGAGAGATAATATAAAAAGAGAATAGAATTGTTGTGAATTCTTATTTCATTCATACGGGGAGACCCCTTTATATAGGATACAAAGTAGGGTTTCTGTCTTGTTCACCAAAAAAGGGTAAACTAGTCATTCACTAATTAATAATATTCATAACACTCCCCCTTGAATGACTATTTACAGTATTGCTGTCTCGTTAAAATCTTGTCAGGAAAACTCAGTGGGACCTGAGCGAAGGAAAAAGATTACAACTTGCTCCCCGTGATTGTAATCACCGAAAATTTTTGACTTCTTGAAATTAGTTATTTGTGATCAATCAGTCTCATTAAAACACATGTAACTAATAAAAACATATAGGAAAAACTTAGTTATTCAAGTATACATTTTGGTCTTCAGGATACAACCTTTGAATTGTCGAGTTTCACGTTCATTATCATTGTATATTTTTCGTCCTTTTGGGACATGCCTTTACCAGACATCTATTGACTAGAGCATTCGCAATTGCTATAACCGTCCGGTAACTCTTCTGGAGTATATTAAATGCATCTAGTGTCCAATATACATTTCTTGACAAATGAACAATAATGTGAACTTCAATTCACAATCATTTGAACTTCAAGTTCAATACCTCATTTTATCTCGAAAACAAACTCATATGGAACATTCTGATGTCCCCATTAATTATTATCGAGTGATGTACATGCCTCGTTAAAAACCTCGTTATAAAACCCTGTAGGAAAAACTACTCGAGGAAAAGAGTACATGACATTCACATTTATATTGTGGTGATTGTCTCGTTCAAAACCTTTAACTAAGAAAACCCCGTGGGAAAAACTTAGTAGAGGGAAAAAGAGTGCAATCACTGATTCACTGGTCTTCGGGACCAAAATCACTGGTCTTCGGGACCTTATCTTCAATATCATTTGTGTCCATAATGACATAGTAATATGATATTGTACATATTCTGATTTTCATTTCCTTTCATATCAAGAATTTTAAAATCCATCCAGGATTTTCATGTATGTACCTTTCTAATGACTTCTACATTGTCAAACCATACATTCGATGCATATATTTATCATTGTTGCTGCCAGAAATATTAAGTAGCGGAACTTAATGTCATCATCCTTAAAAATATCGAGTTTATGCGAAAAACTCTTTGAGCAACTAATCTCGCTTTTATATCTCACCACATCATTACTCGTTTTTCTTACGAACACCCACGTATATCCTTCTGGAATAATATTTTGAGGTGTGTATTATAGAGTCAAAATATATGTTTATTCAGCGAGTTATGCTCAACCTCAATTGCTCGTTTCTATTTCTTTCGAATGCTGCTGGCACACTATCATTGATTTAAGTTTTGGATCCAAATTTTCTAGAGCAACTCTTGAGGCAAATATGTCGTTGACGACTTTTTCCATGTTGATGACAATTCATTCTATCAACCAAATCTTTCATCATTTCCCAAAATATTTAATTTGGTTGTTCCGCAATCCCACAATTTTCTGTTATCATGTGCACATAAAGTCATTGAGAATATGCAAGTAAGAACATGTTTAATTATTCTATAATTGAATTTAATCGAAGACTTCAATAATACAATTAAGTGTGACTATAATTAAGTTTAAAGTACAAGGACTATTTGACAATGTATTTTCATGTTGTGAAGTACAAATACTTGTTAATTAAGCTTGCTCAAATTCATTCTTTATTAATTTTTAAATAATAATAATAATAAGTTGGCATTAAATTTATTATTTATTTAATAGGAATGATATCGACGTGTATTATATTGAAAGTTGGATGTATGACGCTTACACCTACACAGCCATGACAGATTATCCAACTGCAGCCAATTTCATGCAACCATTACCAGCATATCCTGTTAAGGAGGTAACAAATTAACATAAATATTCATTTTTTCATGTCATAATTATTTTAATGTAGATTTTTTTGTAACAATTTTTCATAAGTTCACATTTGATTAAAAAAAAATACTTATGTGTACTTTTCATGATTTGAGTGTAGATAAGAAAAAGTGCAATTGAAATAATTTTGAATACTAAAAAAAAAGGGTTATATTTGATGATGGTAAAAGATATTATATACACTTAATTTATATTCATATATTTTTCAAAAAACAAGTATAATAATACTTAATTTATTTGAGATAATTATGCACTTCACACACACATATTAAGAACTATATAAGGAAAGTAGAGTTCAAAAATAGATGAATAGAATAAAAATTAAATTGTACATATTTTATAGTAAAAAAAAAATATTTTTAATATGGTGCATATTAAAATTGGACATAAAAAAACAAAAAAAATGTGATACTCTTTTCCATTTTATTTATATGACGTTTTGGCTTTTCAATTTTTTTTGCAATTTAAATAACGTTTTGGTATATTGAATGATAAAATTACATTATTTCATATATTTTTTTAATTTTCTACGTAAATGTTTTTTTTCAACCAATCATTTTTCATTGTATTTTTATATTTATATTTCAATGCATATAATTACAACAAATTATTTTATTAAATTATGTGTCCGAGCTTAGATTTTCATGTATTAAAAATGGGAGCTGGAGTAATTTGTTTGGACAAGAGATGTATTGTATCAAATTAATCAATTTGTTATATGGAGCATTAATTCATTATCAAAATAAAAATGTATTTTTGACAATCTTGATATAAAATTGTTATTTAATTAAAATTTTCAATTAAAAAATTATACTAATATTTTCTCTCTCAAATTCATTGATGGATATGAAGATGTGCAAAGCAATTGATGATAAAAAAACAGGGAACAACATCTTTGAGAAAATATACCGTGCGATGAATATCTACTACAACTACTCTGGTGCTGCCACGTGTTTCAACCTACTCGACAATTCAGATACACATGGCACGAGTTTGTGGTCATGGCAGGTAAAACAAAAAAAATCATTAATTATCAATTGAATATATATATTTTTTAGCTATATTTTCGCAAATAATTATACACACTCTTAAAAAAAACTTTTATTATTTTTTAAAATAATTTAAAAATATATTTTTAACTTTAATAACTTAAAAATAAAATTTTATTTTTTACTTTTTAATAAAAAATAAAAAAAACATTTTTTTAATCTACATGTCAATTAAAAAGTACATAAATAGTTGAGACGAAGAGAGTACTAATAGATAAAATAATAATAAATAGTTGAGATGAAGAGAGTACTAATAGATAAATTAATAATATAATCGTGTTTTTTTTTATAATTTTTTTGCATGACGAATACCGTGTGAGTAAATTTCAATCGCTCTTATAGTATTTCGTGTTTTAATAATGTTAGAACCTGAAAACGCAATTACAAGTACTTGTACTAATTAAAAAAACAAACGGGTATAAAAATTCACGAGTTGTTCTTCACTTGAACAACTCGCAATAGCCTCAAGGCTACAAACTTTCTCATTGAAATAATTACAAAATTCGCTCGTTATCAAGACTACACAAAGTCGTAGTACTCAATACAATGATGCTTACAAAAAGATAAAAAAAATTATCAACTCTCTTCACTCAAGGTTTCTAATTTTTCTCTCAAATATTCCAGTGTGTAAGCCGTGAGTAATGATGATCTTGAATTTTCAATATATAGTTCATTATTCTTGAAGGTAGTGGGTCTTCAACTTCCCTTCTCCATGACTCCATCTTTTCAGCCCACTACTTCCACTTTTGAAATGCCAGTTGCATGATTTTGTGTATCCACTTCGGGTCAGTCCAGTCTTCTTGTTTACTCAGGCCCAACAACTTGTCAGCCCAATCATCTTTGATGTCCAGCACGAGTCCAATCCATTTCCTGAAAAAAACAATAAAGTAAAATGATAAGTAACGCAATAAAAATACACCTCCAACAAATAAAAATACAATGTAGGCCAATTTCAATCTCTTTAGAGAAGCTCAACGAGTGAAAAATTAATTTCGATAGTCACTTCTGACGAGAGTCGAACATAGAACTCATCGTTAGCCTAACTTTCTGATACCATGTTAGAAGTCGTATCTTAAAAAAGTTAAACAACTTAATAGTTAAATTAGTGAATCGAATATATTCTTGAATATGTGAAATTTTCAACAAAACGAGAACACTAACTCGCGTGCAATTTGAAGGCGTGCACGGAGCTCATTTTAGCCACAGACGGCAGCACAAAGGACAGCATCTTCCCGACCAGTAAATATAGCTACAGTGCTAGGTTTCAATATTGCGTAGAGGCTTTCAATATTACGCCCAGGCCCACTTGGATTCCTACTGAGTTTGGTGGTCGTGTAAGTATTTTGGGCCAAGCCCATTAGCTTGTCTACTGTGATGAAATGGGCCTAATTTTTTTATTTTTTCACCATCGCAGGATAGTTATAGAGATTTGAAGCGTTTCGGAAGCAATATCCTCTTTTCTAATGGGTTGAGGGATCCATGGAGCGGTGGAGGGTATAAATAAGTCATTTTTAATATTTGTTTTTTTGGTAATTTATATTTTCAAATAATATACTGTATTGAGTTTATAAATCATTTTTATTCGCAGGGTGTTGAAAAATATATCTGAGAGTATAATTGCTATTGTTGCGAAAAAGGTGTGTAAAATATTGAAAATATTCTTAATCAACTATATATATGAACGTTTATTGAAAATGTTAAAATTATAGGCGCGCATCATGCCGACCTGAGATTCTCGACCAAAGAGGACCCAAAATGGCTTCAGGATATGAGAAGAACAGAAGTCCAAATTATGTCAACTTGGCTCAATCAATATTACCATGATTTGGGTGTTTCTTCCCCGGTGAAAGTTGTTGAGTGATTCAAGTAGTAGTACAAGTTAAAGTACTAAGTATACTATGTTCTATGTACGCTAAGACACTACTTAAGTTGATGGTGAAACTAATATAATTGAATAAATCAACTTTAAAATATACGGAATACTTCATCTTTTAAATAATCGTTGTGACAATTATTTTTTTTTCACAATAATTGAGACATTTGCAAAAAATAAATAAATAATCTAATATTTTTAATTTAAATTACACTTATTTTATTTACCTATTTTTAAAATTTTAATTGTAATTATTTTATCTTTTAACATAAAAATATTTTTTCCCATAAATTTTAGTTGTAAAAAAATGTCTAGTTTTTTCTTAATTTTTTGTACTCAAACTTATATGAAACCAAAAGAATACAAAATGAAGTAATATTTTTTCTAGCTAGATTCCATAATAAAAATTATATTTTCTTTCAATTATTTTAATGTATCATAAAATAATTACACTCAAATCTCTCTCTCTCTCTCTCTCTCTCTCTCTCTCTCTCTCTCTCTCTCTCTCTCTCTCTCTCTCTCTCTCTCTCTCTCTCTCTCTCTCTCTCTCTCTCTCTCCTCTCTCTCTCTCTCTCTCTCTCTCTCTCTCTCTCTCTCTCTCTCTCTCTCTCTCTCTCTCTCTCTCTCTCTCTCTCTCTCTCTCTCTCTCTCTCTCACAGATTATATATATTATATATTAAACAAATGATTTGTCATAAAATTATAAAATTAAACACAGTACTCCCTCATTCTCTTTGTGTCACTAAGATGTCACAATTTTTTTTATAATTATTTAAAAAATGTCACATAATAAAAATAACAAATTTTCTTTTTAAATTTATAATTTAAAACATCTCTAATTTCATTATACACATTGAAAATACTTCATTCATTTTTTTTGTTTTCAATTCAAATGTTCAACCAACTGAGCTAACAACCCTTGACTTCTCCATTCATTTAATGGAAAAGTATGTACAATATTTAAGAAATAATGTGTAGTATTTTATATGTAAACTGGATTGTAGTTGTAAACAAAATAAGTTTATGTAATCGTAATTATTCAATAATAGTTTATGATAGAACTAAAAAAACGAAAGTAAGTACATTTTTTTAGTGGGAAATACAAAACGAAAAGTGAGTACTGTATAGGGGTGGGAAAAAATATCGAAATATCGAAATACCGAATTTATCGTACCGAAAAATGCCGAAAAATACTGAATTTTCGGTATATTGAAATTTTCGGTACGGTATGATACCGTATCGATAATTTTCGGTACGGTATCGGTATGAAATTTTTAATGTTTCGGTATTTCGGTATATACCGATATACCGATAATAGTCGGTACGGTTCGATATTTCGGTATATATATATTTCGGTATGCAAAAAAAAGTCGGTATGATTCGGTATATCGATATTTTCGATATAATTCGATAATAAAAATTTCGATATGGTTCGGTATATCGATATTTTCGGTATACCGAAAGTTCGGTACGATATCGGTATGAATTTTTTCGATATCGAAATTTCGGTATATCGATAATCGGTATACCGAAATTTTCGATACGGTATCGGTATGAATTTTTTTCCGATACCGAAATTTTCGGTACGGTATCGGTATGGTCATTTCGGTACGGTACGGTACGGTATGCCAGCCCTAGTACTGTACTTTGCGGTGAAGCGAAATACAATATATATTAATAGTATCCCTACAAAAAAATGAGATATTTTGAGAGAGATCTAGTGATAGAGATGTTGTATATATGTTTTAAAAAAAATATGTGATTTTTTTTTATTGATAAAACAAATGTGTTCAAAACCAAACACACCTCATTATTAATTTATTATATACATAGTTTGGAAATGAAAATACAGTCAAAGATAAAATCTTCTATTGGTATGGGATTTCAATGTAGCAATAAATATAAAATACTACTGTGTACACTAGAGATGTGCTGTGGGACGGGATGAGTCAGGATTCGTATTTCAAAAATTCGTCCGCACGTCTCAATCTCATTTGGATTTCGATCGAGATCGGAACGTCCAAAATTTTTAAATAAAAAATAAAAATAGAAAATAAAATCAAGATAAAATAATAATATTATCGACTTATAAAACAATCAAAATTTAAATAACAAAATTTTAAATAAAAAATAAAAATAAAAAATAAAATTGAGATAAAATAATAATATTACCGAATTATAAAACAATTAAAATTTAAATAAAATAAAAATGAAAAGTTTTTTTGACATACTTGAATTGATCTAAATTTTTAATTTTAAAAATAATTTATTAAATAAGTTAAATAATACTTTTTTTTATTCAAATTAAATAATATTTTAATTTTTTAAAATTTTCAAATTAGAAATATTAATATTTTTCAGAAAAAATATATAAATAAAAATTAAATTATTTTAAAATTTTATTAGATTGTAAAAATATAATAAACTTAATTGAAACTATGATAAATATTTTGACATTTTTATTAATGTGTGAAAAAATAAAAATATTATTGAAATTAAAAAATAAACGAGAAGAGATTAAACGGGATCGTCCCGGTGTAAGAAATTTGAAATGAGACGGGACGAGATTATCATTTTTAAAATCTATCTCGACCCATCCCGTTAGTTTTCGGGACGGAGCGAGATTATCATTTTTAAAATCTATCAAGTCCCGTCTTACTAGTTTTCGCGATAGAATCGAGAGGGGATCGAGATTCCAGAATGAAGTGTCCACTCTTAATTAAAACAAACAAGCAGGGGCTTGGGTATGGTCGTATGGATCCAGTGGGCCCTTATTTATAAGACTCCGCGCGGCCCACTCCGTGGATGGATTGGAGATTCCATTTCCAAGTGTACAGTTAAAAACTTAAAACACGGCTCAAACTATTTACACTTCCATCTTTATTTTACCCACCCTCTTTTTATTTTTATTATTTTTATATTGTGTAAAATGTTCATTTTGTCCTTGTTTACTGCGTTCACCCTCTATTGAAATAGAAAAGTAAATAAAATTCTTCTTTTTCTCTTCGGATCAAGTTCAATCTTATCGTCTTTAATTTTATTTCTTTAGTTGCTCAGTTTCGCTATAAACACTATAAACAGAGAACTATAAAAGCCTTAGATATAGCCTAATTATTGGAGGTGAAATAGTGCATGAATTTGAATGGGAGTACTAGGGGCGCTCGAAGGACGTGGGACCTGAGGTTGATGTCAAAGAGAGTGGCGATGTCATCGAAGACGATGATATCAGAGTCGAAGTAGATAAGATGACCGATGGCGATGACCAAGCTAGGGTAGAGGCGGAAGCGGAGTAGAGCATGGTTGTGGTTGGAGGATGGAGAAGACGAGCGTCATGACATTCTGCACAGTGAGTCACTGACATAGCCGTTGTGTGGCGAAAATGGTACGAGAATCGCACGTGCCTTCACTCTGGTCTTTCAAGGGAGAGTGGATAGCCTAAACTACTAAGCTAATTAACTGATTGAAAGATTATGTAATATTATTGTATATATACGTTATATAAGTTGTAGTATAAATTATAAATTAAATAATTAATTAACAATAATTATATAAATAAAAATAATTATATATATTAAAAATAATAAATAAAACATAAATAATAGTAATAGCATACAAAACATAATTCATTTAATTATTACAATTTCATGTCGATGATAAGTACTCGTACGATTGACATTGTAGGCGCTCACCATATCGATCTTAGATTCTCAACACACGAAGATCCGGAATGGCTTCGACGCATAAGGAGAGAAGTACGCATCATTATGGAAGTGGTTGTCTCAATATTATCATGACTTGGTTGATTTTCCGGTGTAGCTATGCAAAGAAATGTCACGAGTATATGATACTACTTCCGTCCATTATAATTTATTTGTTTTTCGGGACAATATTTAATAAATATGATATTTTATTGGAAGAGTGAGTTTGTGAAATTGTGTTATTGTAATTATTGTACTAATTATTTTAAATAAGGAAAAAAATTAAGAAGACTAAGAATATGTTCTTTTAAACTAAAATCAAGAGTTAAATTGATTTTTTAATAAAAACAATAATAATTTTTATAGATTATTAATTTTTTTTTAAGTATTAATAATATTCTAACATTAAAGTAAAATTATATAATTAAAATTATTGATTCGAATTATTTTTTATTTAATAACTGAAAAAAATTAAATTGAACTCAAACCATCTTAATTGAAATTGAATTGTCTAAAATTAAGTTCAAAATAAGTCAAATGAAAGGCAAAAATGCTCAGACACTAACATGTGGTGTATTTTAATGTGTGAATTTTTTATAATATAAAAAAAATCACACGTTGAATACACACCAAATTTTTGGGTGTGAATCCATAGTCCATACTACTCTTAGGATAGCATAGAAATGAAGGAGAGTGAATTTTATTAAAATTTTGTTATAAACTCAAGAGAATTTGAGAGAGAATAATAGAGTATAAAGAGAGATAATATAAAAAGAGAATAGAATTGTTGTGAATTCTTATTTCATTCATACGGGGAGACCCCTTTATATAGGATACAAAGTAGGGTTTCTGTCTTGTTCACCAAAAAAGGGTAAACTAGTCATTCACTAATTAATAATATTCATAACACTCCCCCTTGAATGACTATTTACAGTATTGCTGTCTCGTTAAAATCTTGTCAGGAAAACTCAGTGGGACCTGAGCGAAGGAAAAAGATTACAACTTGCTCCCCGTGATTGTAATCACCGAAAATTTTTGACTTCTTGAAATTAGTTATTTGTGATCAATCAGTCTCATTAAAACACATGTAACTAATAAAAACATATAGGAAAAACTTAGTTATTCAAGTATACATTTTGGTCTTCAGGATACAACCTTTGAATTGTCGAGTTTCACGTTCATTATCATTGTATATTTTTCGTCCTTTTGGGACATGCCTTTACCAGACATCTATTGACTAGAGCATTCGCAATTGCTATAACCGTCCGGTAACTCTTCTGGAGTATATTAAATGCATCTAGTGTCCAATATACATTTCTTGACAAATGAACAATAATGTGAACTTCAATTCACAATCATTTGAACTTCAAGTTCAATACCTCATTTTATCTCGAAAACAAACTCATATGGAACATTCTGATGTCCCCATTAATTATTATCGAGTGATGTACATGCCTCGTTAAAAACCTCGTTATAAAACCCTGTAGGAAAAACTACTCGAGGAAAAGAGTACATGACATTCACATTTATATTGTGGTGATTGTCTCGTTCAAAACCTTTAACTAAGAAAACCCCGTGGGAAAAACTTAGTAGAGGGAAAAAGAGTGCAATCACTGATTCACTGGTCTTCGGGACCAAAATCACTGGTCTTCGGGACCTTATCTTCAATATCATTTGTGTCCATAATGACATAGTAATATGATATTGTACATATTCTGATTTTCATTTCCTTTCATATCAAGAATTTTAAAATCCATCCAGGATTTTCATGTATGTACCTTTCTAATGACTTCTACATTGTCAAACCATACATTCGATGCATATATTTATCATTGTTGCTGCCAGAAATATTAAGTAGCGGAACTTAATGTCATCATCCTTAAAAATATCGAGTTTATGCGAAAAACTCTTTGAGCAACTAATCTCGCTTTTATATCTCACCACATCATTACTCGTTTTTCTTACGAACACCCACGTATATCCTTCTGGAATAATATTTTGAGGTGTGTATTATAGAGTCAAAATATATGTTTATTCAGCGAGTTATGCTCAACCTCAATTGCTCGTTTCTATTTCTTTCGAATGCTGCTGGCACACTATCATTGATTTAAGTTTTGGATCCAAATTTTCTAGAGCAACTCTTGAGGCAAATATGTCGTTGACGACTTTTTCCATGTTGATGACAATTCATTCTATCAACCAAATCTTTCATCATTTCCCAAAATATTTAATTTGGTTGTTCCGCAATCCCACAATTTTCTGTTATCATGTGCACATAATTTTTCAATGGGATTTCCATGTAACTCTTTTCAGGAGTTTTTGAGGGTGACTTAATTTCTTTGTATTTCCGCGGATTTATTTTATATTTTCAGATCGATCTACTACGCTTCGGGCGTCTTTGGTATTTGAACTCTTATAGTTCATTTTATCCACAAATATATGTGATTTTGTCACACCTTCATTAATTTGTAAATTAATTTGGCAGATTACTTGCTAAATATTGCAAGTCACTTGTTTTCATGAACTTCGGGTTCAATTGATTGGTGCGTGGATCTAGAATTGAAGATCGTTTTCATTCAATGAAATTTCTCGGCATTTATATCTTTTATATTCTTATCTCCCCCTAATGCCGGAAAATGATCTTCTTTAAATATGCAACTCAGCGTAATTGCTTTAAACCGATCTTCTGGATCGGGGCTCGAGATATTTAATATATTAATTCGCAGATGAGAAATGTTTGATTCATTTTTACGCACAATCATGATATGCATCATTTTCATTTTTAAGTACATTTGTAGTACTCGTGGGGATAATTAGTAAAACTCTTCTGGAGCCTACTCTTAATATTTCATAATTTGCATAACAGTATCTTTACTAATGATCCTTCGGGGATACAATATATTTATCAATGATCCTTCGGGGATACGATATCTTTACCAATGATCATTCGAGATCAAAATATTAGGTTTTATCAATGATCCTTCGGGGATCAAAATATATCTCAATATATAATTTTCTCAGAAATTACATTTAATTGGAATCGACTTTTTCGATATTCCATGAGTACCCACATAATAAGATACATTTGATCTCGATTTTCAAAAGATATCCTTCAGGGATAATTCATATGTAACCATTGTTTAAACGAGAACAATCGATGTAACTTTATTCAACAACATTTAATTTTTGAACTTTGCTTCTTCGGGAGCTATCAATAAAAATATTATTGCAAGAATATTTTGCATTATTTCTTATAAATATCAATTTAAAATATTTAAAATTTAATTGCTACAAGCAATTTGATTTGATATTTCTGCGGGAATATCCTATGTTCTTCAAAAATATTTAAAATTTAATTTTTATTCATGAATATCATATCATAATGTTCTTCGGGAACATTTAAAACTTATTGCTACTACGGGAGCAATTTATTTGATATTTCCAAACTTATTGCTACTACGGGAACAATTTAATTTGATATTTATCGAATAATATCAAATCATGATGTTCTTCCAGAACGATCAATATAATCTTTAAACCAGAGTATATGTTCTTCAGGAACATTCAATTTAATTGATAATTAAGAATAATTGATTTGGTATTGCTTCAGAAATATCAAATTATAATGTTTTTCATGATAGCTTTATTGTATGTCTCACCATATTAATTAAAATCTCGTAATCCAATGTGGAGTCAATCTTGGTAGTACGATCAACTTCGGGTGATCGTATATTTCTTTTAAATCGTTCCACAAAGCTATTGGATGGTAGTACGACCAACTTCGGGTGATCGTATCTTTCTTTTAAATCTTTTCACAAAGCTACTGGATCTTTCACGGTCAATTTTTAAAGATATTATTCGAGATTATTAGTATATACTCATAATCAATTTGATATTGATATTTCTACAGGAATATCATATCACGATGTTCATCATGATCATTTAATTTTTTTTAAATTTGATATTTCTTCAGGAATATCATAACATAATGTTCTTCAGAAACATTAAAAATTTAATTGATTTACTAGGAATAATTAATTTGATATTACTTCAGAATATCAGATTATAATGTTCTTCGGGAACATAGGATATCACTTTAGGATATCAGATTATAATATTCTTCGGGAACATAGGATATCACTTCAGGATTATCAGATTATAATGTTTTTCGGGAACATATGATATTACTTCAGGAATATCAGATTATAATGTTCTTCGAGAACATATGAATTTAAGGAGAATGGAGGAGAAGTAGATATATTTATAATTATTAATGAATATAAACAAACATATAAATTCTTGCCTTTGAGTTCGGATCTTGGATTAGTAGAACTTCGATGAAGAACGCGATTGAGCTTTCTTAGGGCATCGTGCTGATAACGTGTTATAAATTCAAGAGAATTTGAGAGAGAATAATAGAGTATAAAGAGAGACAATATAAAAGGAGAATAGAATTGTTGTGAATTCTTATTTCATTCATATGGGAAGCCCCTTTATATAGGATACAAAGTAGGGTTTCTGTCTTGTTCACCAAAAAAGGATAAACTAGTCATTCACTAATTAATAATATTCATAACAAATTTTATAAACTTGAAAATTTTATCATATATTTCGAGCAAAATTTGAATATTTTTATTTTTATTTTTATTTTTTTATATGAATTTTTAATCAGTGAAATACGTGGACTTCTTGAAGAAGTCAAGCATATTATTCTTAATTTCATAATAACTGTTATTATTTTATTGACTTTGTGAGTTCATTTAATATCAATATAATATTTATAAATAACACATTTAATTCAATAAGTTAATAGGTATAGCTAACATTTTCAATATTCTCAAAGTTAAAAAAAAAAAAAGTAAAGTAATTATAAATTAAATAAACGACAATATAATTGTCATTTGAAATAAAACACAACGAAAAGATTCTATTAGATTTGTATATATTCATACATAGGGGAAATGATGAAAAATAAGTATAAAAGTAATTGTAATATAACCCGTAAAAACACACAAAGTAATTAAGGAGAAGTGATGGCAATTTGGTTATTAGTGATCATCTTGATGCCTTATGCTATTTGTTCCTCGTATGCTCTCAAACCAAACGCTTTTCCTTCTTCATTTATTCGAGCTGCAAAAACCAACACTCCAAAACTTTACAACCAAAAGTTCTTCACACAAATTCTTGATCACTTCAACTATGCCCCGCAGAGCTATCAGACATTCCAGCAAAGGTATCTGATCAACGACACGTATTGGGGTGGGCCCGCCAAACATTATCCGATATTCGTGTACGCCGGAAACGAAGGCAACGTAGAGTGGTTCGCTCAAAACACCGGTCTCATGTTTGAGATGGCGCCCTGTTTCAAAGCCCTTCTAGTTTTTACTGAGGTAATAATTAATCAATTAATTAATTGCATTAGGATATGATCATGATGTAAGTATATATATAAATTGCAGCATAGGTTTTACGGGGAGTCCCTTCCTTATGGGATGAGTAAAGATGAAATCTGGAATGCAAATACGTCCATGCTCGGGTATTTGAGCTCGACACAGGCACTCGCGGACTACGCAACTCTCATCCTCGATCTGAAAAAGAATCTGACGGCCACGAATTCTCCGGTTCTTGTTTTCGGGGGTTCTTATGGGGGGCGTACGTATGATCGATACGTATTTTTAATTAATTTTCTTTATTATTATGAATTTTGTTTTGTGTTTGATTTGATTATGCAGTGTTGGCTGCGTGGTTAAGGTTGAAGTACCCGCATGTAGTTGTCGGTGCCTTGGCATCTTCTGCACCGGTTTTCAACTTCGATAATATTACATCACCTTATAGTGTCAATGACATCATCACCAAAGATTTCAGGGTTATTATTCTTTTTATACTCGATCTGTCCTACAAAATTGAAACGATATTTTTCTTTTCAAGAATATATATATATATATAATACTTTCCACGTTTTTTTAATGATTCGAAATAGAGTGAGAGCGAAAATTGTTACAAAGTTATCAAGAGTTCATGGCATGAAATTGAAGTCACGGCAGCAAAACCCGGTGGATTGGATATTCTCATAAACTCATTCAGAATATGCAAGTAAGAACATGTTTAATTATTCTATAATCGAATTTAATCGAAGAAAACTTCAATAATACAATTTTGAATCAGTTTTTCAATTAAAATTAATAAATTTCGTCTGAAACTTATATTTAAACTTCATTTGTAATCTAAAATTTATAACACACTTCTTTTGAAAATTACAATGGAATTGTGACTATAAATTTGAAACATAAGCACTATTTGACAATATATTTTCATGTTGTGAAGTACAAAAACAAGTTTTGTTGTCTGTCGGTCAATCGATCAATGAACTAGAAGCATGTCTGATTTCATAGATAAACTTGTTACACTTACATACAAAGTGACCTAGCTTGCTCAAATTCATTCTTGATTAATTTTTTCTAATAATAATAATAATAATAATAATAATTTTATAGGAATGATATCAACGTGGATTATATTAAAGATTGGATGCATTCGGCTTACATTTACGCAGCTATGACAGATTATCCAATTGCAGCCAATTTCATGCAACCATTACCAGCATATCCTGTTAAAGAGGTAACAAATTAACATCAATATTCATTTATGTATCATGTCATATGTTATCAACGGTTGTATAAAGATATTTTTGTAAAAAAATTCACAATAAAAGTAAGTTAATTCATTTGATAATTTTTTTTTTTTAATATTATGTTTACTTGTTCATGCATGATTTGAGTGTAAAATAAGAAAGTGCAAATGAAAAAAATAGTTACACATTGATTTTGAATATTGGAAAAAAGGAATAACCAATTAGTTACACAATATTATTTGTATTCTTATATATTATTATGAAACAGGTGAAGTATACTCATATATTTAACAAAAACAAAATAATATATATATATATATACTAGTATTAAGATAACAATGTATTTTAGACAATCTTGAGATAAAATTGTTATTAAAAAAATTCAATTGACGTTATTTATTCTCTCTTTCATATTCATTCGACTTGAAGATGTGCAAAGCAATTGACAAGAAAGTCGGAAACATCTTTGAGAAAATATACGGTGCGATGAATATCTACTACAACTACTCTGGTAGTGCCACATGTTTCAACCTACTCGACGATTCAGATCCACATGACATGGATTTGTGGCAATGGCAGGTAATGATTATAATTGTGATTTTTTTTTAACATTTCGCAAGACAAATACACGTGTGTTTGAAATCGTTATTATAGTATTTCGTGTATTAAATCATGTTTGAAGGCATGCACGGAGATCGTTTTAGCTTCAAGTGGTAACACAAATGACAGCATTTTCCCGGCCAGTAAATATAACTACAATGATCTCTTACAATATTGCGCAGAGGTTTTCAATATTACGCCCAGGCCCACTTGGATTCCCACTGAGTTTGGTGGTCGTGTGAGTATTTTAGGCCTGGCCCATTATAAAATAAGCCCATAAGCCCGTCTTCTGTGATGAAATGAGCCTAATTTTTTTTCACCATCATATCACAGGATTACTATAGAGATTTGAAGCGTTTCGGAAGTAATATAATCTTTTCTAATGGGTTGAGGGATCCATGGAGCGGCGGAGGGTATAAATAAGTCATTTTTTAAATTTATTTTTTGGTAATTTTATATTTTTAATAATATATTGAGTTTATAAATCTTTTTTATTCGCAGGGTGTTGCAAAATATATCTGAGAATATAGTTGCTATTGTTGCGGAAAAAGGTGCGTAAATTATTGAAAATATTCTTAGTCAACTATATGTATGATGGTTTTTACGATCGTTTAACTAGATCTAGAGATGTTAACATTTTAGGCGCGCATCATGTCGACCTGAGATTCTCGACGAAAGAGGACCCAAAATGGCTTCATGATATGAGAAGAGCAGAAGTCCAAATCATGTCAACTTGGCTCAATCAATATTACCATGATTTGGGTGTTTCTTCCCTAGTAAAAGTTGTTGGGTGATTCAAGTTTGAAGTATTATACTACTATACTATGAAAATGCTAAGACACTACGTTGATGGTGAAACTAATATAATTGAATAAATGGTGAAACTAATATAATTAATATTACCATGATTTGGGTGTTTCTTCCTTAGGGCATTCCCAATGCTATGGAGGCAAAGTGGAAGGCAATGGCAAATTTTGCCACAAAATTTGCCTCCCAGCCCATTTTCACTCCAATGGCATCCATTAAATTTTGCCTCCAAAGAAATATTCTTTTAGAATCTTCATAATTTAATGTTTATTTATATTAAAATAATATATAATTTTAATTTTAATTTAAAATTATTTTTTTAAATAATATAAAAATTAAACAAAATAAAAATGTAATACATTAATAAAATAATTAATACATAAAAACTAAATATTATATAAAAATTATCGCAATAACAACAACAACATAATTATGAACTAGAAAAATCTTCCCAAAGATGTTCAATCAAAGCATTTCGAAGTTCGAAATGAGCATTTGAATCCCTAATTTGTTTATGTCGATTCAAAAAAGATTCAAATGTCGCAGTTGCATTATTTGCTTCTTGTACCGAGGGAGTAGTTGATTTCGTCGCTTCTACAATCGGGGCACTGAAATCTCGTTCATCCTCGACTATCATGTTATGCATTATAATGCACGCAGTGATTACATCTTTCAAGACATCGGTCGTAAAAAAGCGAACCGGATTTGATAGAATTGCAAATCGACTTTGAAGAACTCCAAATGCACGTTCCACATCTTTCCTACATGCCTCTTGCTTTAATGTTCAATTTCTATTTTATTTGCTTATCTTATTTTGTATTGTAATATGAAATTTGTATTAAAATTAGTAGTATTAATGTAATTTGTATTATTGTATTTCAATTTGAATGTTGTATCAAAAATTATGTCAAATAATATTATTATATTATAAATATTATTTTTTTATATTTTTTTATCAAAATATAAAAAATTATAAATTAAAATCAACAAATACAATTATATTTACATTTATATTTATATAACTATTAATTGAAAATAAATAACAATAATAATAAAATAACATTTGCCTCCATGAATAGTGTGGAGGCAAATTTGCCTCCTAGTATTCATGGTGGCAAAATATCTCCTTGTTTGCCTCCACCATTGGAGAGTGAAAATGGAGTGGGGGAGGCAAATTTTGCCATTGCCTCCCCCATTGGGAATGGTCTTAGTGAAAGTTGTTGGGTGATTCAAGTTTGAAGTATTATACTACTGTACTATGAAAATGCTAAGACACTACGTTGATGGTGAAACTAATATAATTGAATAAATGGTGAAACTAATATAATTAATATTACCATGATTTGGGTGTTTCTTCCTTAGGGCATTCCCAATGCTATGGAGGCAAAGTGGAAGGCAATGGCAAATTTTGCCACAAAATTTGCCTCCCAGCCCATTTTCACTCCAATGGCATCCATTAAATTTTGCCTCCAAAGAAATATTCTTTTAGAATCTTCATAATTTAATGTTTATTTATATTAAAATAATATATAATTTTAATTTTAATTTAAAATTATTTTTTTAAATAATATAAAAATTAAACAAAATAAAAATGTAATACATTAATAAAATAATTAATACATAAAAACTAAATATTATATAAAAATTATCGCAATAACAACAACAACATAATTATGAACTAGAAAAATCTTCCCAAAGATGTTCAATCAAAGCATTTCGAAGTTCGAAATGAGCATTTGAATCCCTAATTTGTTTATGTCGATTCAAAAAAGATTCAAATGTCGCAGTTGCATTATTTGCTTCTTGTACCGAGGGAGTAGTTGATTTCGTCGCTTCTACAATCGGGGCACTGAAATCTCGTTCATCCTCGACTATCATGTTATGCATTATAATGCACGCAGTGATTACATCTTTCAAGACATCGGTCGTAAAAAAGCGAACCGGATTTGATAGAATTGCAAATCGACTTTGAAGAACTCCAAATGCACGTTCCACATCTTTCCTACATGCCTCTTGCTTTAATGTTCAATTTCTATTTTATTTGCTTATCTTATTTTGTATTGTAATATGAAATTTGTATTAAAATTAGTAGTATTAATGTAATTTGTATTATTGTATTTCAATTTGAATGTTGTATCAAAAATTATGTCAAATAATATTATTATATTATAAATATTATTTTTTTATATTTTTTTATCAAAATATAAAAAATTATAAATTAAAATCAACAAATACAATTATATTTACATTTATATTTATATAACTATTAATTGAAAATAAATAACAATAATAATAAAATAACATTTGCCTCCATGAATAGTGTGGAGGCAAATTTGCCTCCTAGTATTCATGGTGGCAAAATATCTCCTTGTTTGCCTCCACCATTGGAGAGTGAAAATGGAGTGGGGGAGGCAAATTTTGCCATTGCCTCCCCCATTGGGAATGGTCTTAGTGAAAGTTGTTGGGTGATTCAAGTTTGAAGTATTATACTACTGTACTATGAAAATGCTAAGACACTACGTTGATGGTGAAACTAATATAATTGAATAAATGGTTGTGGCATTTTTTTTATCTTACACGAATTGACACGCTAGAAAATAAATAAATAAATATTTTGATTTTTTCAATTCAAAATAAAATTTAATTTTTTATTTACGTAATTATTTACTTACTTTTTAAATTTAATGGACAAATATTTTATTTTTCAACATAAAAATATATTTTTATCCTTTAATTTTAATCAAAAAGTAAAAAAAGTATTTACAAAAAAAGTGTAATTTATTATATGAACATTTTTCTTAATTTTTGTACTTATAAAAATGTCTCAACTTTTATGAAACCTAAAGAGTACAACTTTATCCATCCCGTTTCACCGGAAAAAGAAAAAAAACGGAGTCTCATAAAAAGAGCTATTTGTTATGAATATTATTATATTATAGTGAATGACTTGTTGGCTAAGTCAGAAACCCTAGATTGTATCGGGACTCCCCATATGAATGAACACAACAATTCACAAGAATTCGCAACAATTCTATTCTCCTATTATATTGTCTCTCTTATTCTAA
The DNA here is from genome assembly GCA_954870475.1 of Euphrasia confusa. Lineage (NCBI taxonomy): Eukaryota > Viridiplantae > Streptophyta > Magnoliopsida > Lamiales > Orobanchaceae > Euphrasia > Euphrasia confusa. Next base: position 3,261,455 of record OX940955.1, on the reverse strand, counting down.
TATATTGTTCTCTCAATTTCCTTTGAGTTTATAACACGTTATCAGCACGAAAGCTCAAGCAATCTTCATCGAAGTTCACGAAAGCTCAATCGCGTTCTTCATCGAAGTTCTACTCATCCAAGATCTGAATTCCAAGGCAAGAATTTATATGTTTGTTTATATTCATTAATAATTATAAATATATCTACTTCTACTCCCTTCTTCTTAAATTCATATGTTCCGAAGAACATTATAACCTGATATTTGTGAAGTAATATCATATGTTCCCGAAAAACATTATAATCTGATATTCCTGAAGTAATATCATATGTTCCCGAAGAACATTATAATATGATATTCTTGAAGTAATATCAAATTAATTATGATTAAGTTCCTGAAGAACATTACAATATGATATTCTTGAAGTAATATCAAATTAGTTATGCCTAGTAAATCAATTAAAATTTTAATGTTCCTAAAGAACATTGTGGTATGATATAATGATCCTAAGAAATATCAAAAATAAATGTTCCTGAAGAACATGATATGATATTCCTGAAGAAATATCAAAATTAAATGTTCCTGAAGAACATCGTGCGAGTTTTTTGTGGCCAAGTCATGTGCGAACTCTCCCATGAATCAATTGAGGTATTTTCTGAATTCCAAAGTGGGTGTAACTTTAAGAAAAATTAATCCAAACCTTGAATAGTCCGATGGTTATTTGCTTGAATATTGGGATAACGCATGAGTTTCAATCCCATGAAAATTTGATATTCATGAAGTATTATCAAATCTATTATTCTTAATAAATCAATTAAAATTACTGTTCCTGAAGAACGTATATTCTTGGTTTAAATATTATATTGATCGTTCTGCAAGAACATCCTGATTTGATATTATTCGAGAAATAACAAATTAAATTGCTCCCTATAGTAGCAATAAGTTTTAAATGTTCCCGAAGAACATTATGATATGATATTTATGAATAAATATCAAAATATTTTTAAAATAATATTCTTATTAATGGCTCCCGAAGAAGCAAAGTTCAAACATTAAATGTTTTTAATAAAGTTACATCTCATGATACTCATAGTGAAACGTCAAATCGATTGTTCTCTTGAAACAATGATTATATGAATTATCCGATACTCATAGTGAAACGTCAAATCGATTGTTCTCTTGAAACAATGATTATATGAATTATCCCTGAAGGATATATTTTGAAAATCGAGAACAAATGAATATCGAAAAAGTCGATTCCAATTAAATGTAATTTCTGAGAAAATTATATATTGAGATTTATTTTGATCCCCGAAGGATCATTGGTAAAGATATTGTATCCCCGAAGGATCATTGGTAAATATACTGGTATTTCAAATGATCAAATGTTAAGAGTTAGCTCCAGAAGAGCTTTACTAATTATCCCCACGATTACATGTACTAAAACATGAAAATGATGCATATCATGATGCGTGGAAATTTTTATTTCCCATATGCGAATGAATTTGAAATATGCAATTTATATTCATATCACCACTAGAGTGAATGTTTTTTAACGGGCACAATAGAAAATAAAGTATATTAAATATCTCGAGCCCACGATCCAGAAGATCACGATCCAGAAGATCGGTTTATAGCAATAACGCTGATTTGCGTATTTAACGAATATTATTTCCCGGCATTAGGGGGAGATAAGAATATAAAAGATATAAATGCCGAAAAATTTCATTGAATGAAAACGATCTTCAATTCTAGATCTACGCACCAATCAATTGAACCCGAAGTTCATGAAAATAAGTAACTTGCAATATTCAGCAAGTAATCTGCCAAATTAATGAAGGTGTGACAAAATCACATATATTTGTGATAAATGAACTATATGATGGAGTAGTATACTTAATGTCTAGATTTGAGTATTCTGAACTCTGTATGCACTTTCATTTATCTATCTATTACAGACATTCATTTGCTTTTAATTATTGTTAATTAAATACATGCAAATTATAGTCCTGGATTTTATACGTTGTAGTTAGTATGGTGTTGCATGGGCACACAGAAGATCATACTATCGGTTACTCGTATTTAATCGAACAGTTGCTCACGACCTAGATGGACACGGACCAATCCATCGGTATAGTCGTTGTGTGAGAGAGAAAATAATTTATCTTAATTATTTTATCACACTTGTACACTTGGTGTATTGAGCGGATCGATTGAGACTCATCAATTAGGATTGCTCGGCGATAATTGATTTGAGACTCGGAGTATTTTATTCTTAATCCCTGAAATAATTGCGGGTGTGTATATTTAATATAAGTGACTTTGATTTGCCAAAGGAATTAACCGATTTAATTATTGGGTTAATTACCGGTTAAGTTGGGTCGCTATATTTTATATATGGCATGCCGTGAATTCTTGAAGGGGCAGTGTATCCCGTAAGGGTTGATAATATCCCCGAGATGAGCTCATAAGGATTTATTATGTAAACCTCGCGAGTGGATTTGTTCCGCATAATAAATAAGGTTGAGTGGTACTATTCTCGGATATAAGAGATGAATAAATTTATTAAGCAATAAATAAATTTTATTCATGGATATTTAAATCTTAAATACACGGAATAAATAATACTAAGTTGGAGAAATATTATTTGGTATAATATGGAATAATATTGGGAGTGCAATTTTATTTATATAGTGGAAAATAAATAAAATTAATATTGATAAGAATTAATAGATTTGGGTTGGACCCAATTTAATTTTCAATATTGAAGCCCAATATTTATTCTCCTTTTGATCCCCTTCGTAGCCTATAAAAGCACTACATGGTCTTCACTTTTACTAACCTAAGTTACGCCAACAATAAAGTTCTGAGAGTGAAGAGGATCCATAAGTTCGATAGCTCGTCGCCCACCCGACGTTCGAACGGAGTGCAAAGGAATACGCGGGAAGATCACGAGGTCATCATCGATTTCGTTTCTCCGAACAACGAATCGTAGGTACAATTCTCAACTAACTTGTTAATTGTTCGATTTGTTTTATCGAGAATACCGTAGGACGAAGATCCGAAGATCGAAGCCCGGAATAGATGGACGAACGCGCGGTGGTGGCGAAGCCACCGGACCGCGGCGTGCGCCCGCTAGGGTTTCGGCGTGGGGCGATGGGGGCCGTACCCTCGGCTGGGCCGAGGGTGTGCGATCGACCCGAGGGGATCGATCGCTGGGCACGGGCTGGTGCCGTGCCCTACCCCGCCGTGAAGGCGGGGACCTCCTGGTGGCGGCGGGTCGCCGGACCCGCCGCGGGGGGCTGCTGGGCAGCCCACCCCGATCGATCGCCCGAGCGCGATCGATCCTTGATCGCGCGAGCGCGCGGCCGTGGGGGTGCGGCTGGGGCGTGCGCGGCCTTCGGGCCTCGCTGTGCGCTTCGGTCGTATCCCGGCATGGTTGTCGTGTTCGTGTGATCTCCGGGGAAGTGTTCGTTCGGGTTATCGGTTCCGCAATTTTGATAACCCGGGATAGCGAATTCCAACAATTGGTATCAGAGCGTGGTTTACGTTCGCGGTATTTTCGATAAAATTGTTCTACCTTGCAGGGTTCCGACTATTATGGCTTGATGATTATTCGTTTAATTATTTTGTCATGTGATTGTTGGTTTTATTAAACTCTCGGACATGTCGAGATTCGTTTTTGGTGGTGAATGCTTGTAATAGTAAAAATTCGGGGGTTGACCGAATTTAGGATTTATTATTATGTTCGTTGATTTTCCGGAAAATGTATAGGGTCGATTTCGTGTATAGAATCGATACCGGAATTGTAATTTAGATTTTTGTAAATTTAATTTTGCGATTGGATCGACGTATCGAAGACCGCCGGAGAAGACGAAGTGACGGGGTGGACGAAGGGCTAGGGATCGATTGGATCGATCCCCGTAATGCCCGGATCGTGGCTATGGCCGGGGGGGCTGTTGCCCTAGCCACGGCTGCCACCATCTCGGTGGTTGTCGGCGTGCTGGGTGGCGGCGGTACTCCCCGTGGCTGGCCGATCGATCGATGGTGAGGGTTGGCTCGGGGACTCCCAACCCGGGCTACTCCTACCGGAAATATACTTTCCTAATTAATTCATTATTTCCTATTTTGATTATTTCTTTATGGAATAGTTTAGAAAAATAGAAAAAGAATTAATTTAGTACTAAATTTATTTTTCCTATTTGATTATTCCTACTCATGGGAATATTCATGGATTAAGAATAAAATAAATTTAGAAAAGTATAATAGTCCTAATTATTTTATTTCTTTATTTCATTATGGATATCATCTAGAATATTCCAAGAATATCTTGGATAGATTATTCTAGAGATTTAATGAAGTGGAAAAAGAAAATAAAATAAATAAAATATTAATAATATTTAATTTTATTTTTGATATATTCAATTGACTTAATTTTCGAATTAAGTAACTTTTGGATTAATTAAAAATAAATAGATTTAAATATTGGAAATTAATATTCGTCACATGGAGCATTCAAGAAACGAAGACTGAAGACTAGAAGATGCGTACGGGGATGTGATGAAGCCATAATAGTCGGAAAATAATATTCTAGTAATTATTTTGACTATGTGATAATACTATGTGCTTTATTACATGTATGCATGCTATATGTGTTTATTTTATGCACTAGATAGCGTATCCCTTTATTGTAAAAAGCTAAGTGGGAGAGGGTATGGAAACATACCCATGGTCTCCATTGCTGCTCTCTTGGTGACTTTTATAGACTTTTAAAGTTTATATAGATAAGTCATTGGAGGAGAGTTCTTGTAATTCCTCTTACAAGAGACATTAATTGAGTTTATCAAACAATGCCTAATTTGTCTTTCCAAAGCTGATTTCAAGTCGACTCATTCTCACCCCGGGGAGTGGAATGGAGCCAGAGCCACTTGGTCATGTAGAGGACACAAATTAGAGACTTTCGTGCCATTCTTTGATAGATGGGTCGTTTGTCTGCTCGGCTCCCTCATTTATGAGAGATAGGGTTGTTCGCATGGTGAATCACTGGTTAGAAACTTCGAGTTTCACTTATGATTCTCCGCGTCTTGATTTACGAGATTAAATGGATCAAGTAATTGGGAGTCAATTATAAAAGTCTCTTAGTGTAGTAAACGTCCACACCACGTGGCTTGCTATGCTGACGGATTTTGGATTAATTGATGTAGACAGTTGTAAGTAATTATGAAGAGTTGTGAAGTTATCGTAAACGTCCACACCACGTGGCTTGCGGTGATGTAGCGATTCCAAGTAATTTACTTTGGTACTGAGTAATGGTTTACACTTAGATACGCGTTATAGTATTCCTCCCCACGAGGTCACGCTATAATTGATGTATGACCAAAGAAAATCTAATTGCTAAATCATTTGGGTGGGTAAACGTCCACACCACGTGGCTTGCCTTACCTGATGGGATTTTAGATGTGATTAGTGATTTAATGATATTATTTAAGGGAGATAATATCGGATATTAAATTGTTTGTCTGTTTTATGTGCTTATAGGTTAAGAATGACTGTGACCCCACTTTGTGATATACTTAAGGATGAAAACTCACCGGTTCCATATGGTGATGATTGGGAACGAAATCTGGACATTGTCCAGACTGTTGAGCTTTCCGAATCCACTGTTGTCCCAACTGATGAGGACATTCGAAGTGACCTCAGGATGATGTTGAGACATAGCGTGGAAGCCGGACAAGAGGTGATTAACATACTCACAGAATTCTCTCTCAATGAGTCCCTTAAAAAGGAATCTACGAGAGCGGAGTTTGTGCGTAAGTTAGGAAAATCACAAGCTTTTGTGGCAAGGCTAGAGGAAAAGCGTGCAAAGAAACCCAGTGGCTCAAAGCCACGGATTGGGAAAGGCAAGCCTTCTGGCAAGTGCTTTCGATGCAATCAGTTTGGGCACTGGAGGTCTGATTGTCCTCTCATCAAAGGTACGAAATTTTCCTTAGTCATTGAAACATTGTCAGCGGTGATATCTACCAGCACCTGGTGTGTAGATACGGGTGCCACTGACCATGTCTGCAATTCATTGCAGGGGTTCCAGGAAACCCGGAGACTTAGAGAGGGAGAAATCGTGGTCTACATGGGCAATGCCGCGAAGGTGGCGGCTGTTGCAGTGGGAGACGTTCACTTACGCTTTAGTAGTGATAGGGTTTTGGTTTTACAAAATTGTCTTTATGTACCGAATTTTAGAAAGAATTTGATTTCGGTTTCTAAGTTAATTCTGAATGGATATTCTGTTTCTTTTGATCACTCTGTGGTCATAAGAAGAAACAGTGAGATTGTCTGTTCTGGTACATTGGTGGACGATTTGTATATTCTAAATCCTGAGTCTAACACGATGCAACTAACCGAGAGTAATAACACATCTACGAACACCAATAAGAGAAAGGAACCTTCTAAAATGAATCAATTATACTTGTGGCATCTAAGGCTAGGTCATATTAATTCGAATAGAATTCAAAGGTTGAAAGCTGATGGTCTCATTAGCGGCATAGAAGGAGAGGACCTTCCAACCTGCGAATCCTGTTTGGAGGGTAAAATGACCAAGCGTTCTTTTTCTGGTAAAGGACGTAGAGCTGAACAAGTATTGGATTTGATTCACTCTGATGTATGCGGACCTATGTCTACTCAGGCAAGGGGAGGGTACGAGTATTTCATCACCTTTACTGATGATTACTCAAGGTATGGATATATTTACCTGATGCGCCGGAGAGTGATTCTTTTGACAAGTTCAAGGAATTCAAGGCTCTTGTGGAGAACCTTCGTGGTAAATCCATAAAATGCCTGCGATCTGATCGCGGAGGCGAGTACCTGTCTGGAGAATTCAAGGCATACTTGGCAGAGAATGGGATTGAATCCCAGCTGACTTCACCATATACTCCCCAGCAGAATGGTGTGTCAGAAAGAAGGAATAGGACTCTTATGGAGATGGTGCGATCGATGATGAGTTACTCGGATTTACCTGTTATGTTCTGGGGACTTGCCTTGGAAACAGCGGCGTACATTCTGAACAGGGTTCCGACCAAAACGGTACCAACTACACCCATGGAATTGTGGAGTGGGCGTAAGCCTAACTTGAAACACATTCGGATCTGGGGATGTCCAGCACATGTGTTGCGACAAGGCGCCGATAAGTTAGAACCTAGATCAGAGATACGGCTGTTTGTAAGATACCCGAAAGGAACTAAGGGTGGCATGTTCTATAGTCCTACGGACCAGAAGATCGTTATAAGTACTAACGCTCGGTTCTTAGAGGAAGACTATGTCATGGACCACAAGCCCAAAAGTGACATAATACTTGATGAGTTGAGAGGTAACGAGGAAGACCTGGATACAGCCGAACCGAGTATAGATACACCACTAGAACCTGCACCTAATACTGTCACTGTTAATACACCGGAACGCCGTCGTAGTGGGAGGGTTGTTAAACAACCGGACAGATGGATTGGACTGGGTGAGTCTTCGGACTCGGCACCCGGAGTTCATGAAGTCGATCCCTGGACCTATGATGAGGCGGTACAAGATATAGATGCGCCTTCTTGGAAGAAAGCGATGAAATCCGAAATAGAATCTATGGATTCTAATAAAGTCTGGGATCTTGTAGAACCACCAAGCGGCGTAAAGCCAATTGGGTGTAAATGGGTCTACAAGAGAAAGAGAGGATCTGACGGAAAGGTTGAAACCTTTACAGCTCGGCTTGTTGCGAAAGGATATACTCAGAAAGAGGGAATCGATTATGAGGAGACCTTCTCGCCGGTAGCCAAGATAAAGTCGATCCGGATTCTCTTATCCATAGCAGCTCATATGGATTATGAGGTGTGGCAAATGGATGTCAAGACAGCTTTCCTTAATGGAAGTCTTGACGAGACGATTTATATGAAACAACCAGAAGGATTCATTGCTAAGGGGCGAGATCATCTAGTGTGCAAGCTTAATCGATCCATTTATGGATTGAAACAAGCCTCGCGATCGTGGAACCTGCGGTTTGATGAAGTAGTCCAATATTTTGGATTCATTCAAAGCATGGACGAATCGTGTGTGTATTGGAAGCGTGATGGAAAGAAGGTGGTGTTTCTCGTGCTTTATGTAGACGACATACTTCTCATTGGCAACAGTGTAAAGATGTTATCAGACATAAAGGGATGGTTGTCTAGACAATTCGATATGAAAGATTTGGGAGAAGTCGGACATGTTCTAGGGATCAAAGTTATAAGGGATCGCCGGAATAGAACATTGTGTCTTTCCCAGCAATCTTACATAGACACGATTCTAGCTCGTTTTAACATGCAAGATTCCAAGAAGGGTGATCTACCCTTCAGTAAAGGAACTTATCTTTCTAAGGATATGTGTCCTCAGACACAAAAGGAGAAAGATGACATGAAAGCGATTCCCTACGCTTCGGCTGTGGGAAGCTTAATGTATGCAATGTTATGCACGAGGCCTGATATATGTTATGCCGTTGGCATAGTAGCGAGATATCAGAGTAACCCTGGAAAGGCTCATTGGACTGCTGTAAAGAACATTTTCAAGTATTTGCGAAATACTAAGGATTATGTTCTGAGATACAGTGCAGACAATCTGATTCCTTTGGGTTACACAGATTCGGATTTCCAAGCTGATAAGGACCGGCGTAAGTCGACATCAGGCTATGTGTACACTTTGGGAGGTGGAGCCGTATCATGGAAGAGTGTAAAGCAAAAGTGCATTTCGGACTCTACCATGGAAGCTGAATATGTTGCAGCCTCAGAGGCAGCGAAAGAATCAGTGTGGTTCCTTAATTTCCTCCAGGACTTAGATGTGATTCCGAGTTTGCCTAAAGCTATGACAATTTATTGTGATAATAGCGGTGCAGTGGCAAACAGTAAGGAACCACGGTCCCATAGTGCTACAAAACACATAGAGCGCAAGTACCACCTGATTCGAGACATCGTCAAGAGGGGCGATGCGATAGTCACCAAGATAGCTTCGGAAGACAACCTAGCGGACCCTTTCACCAAGATACTTCCTAAGGAAGTATACTACAAGCACTTGGAGGGTTTGGGAGTCAGAAGTTTGGAAGATAAGACTAGACCTTAGTATAAGTGGGAGATTGATGGAGTAGTATACTTAATGTCTAGATTTGAGTATTCTGAACTCTGTATGCACTTTCATTTATCTATCTATTACAGACATTCATTTGCTTTTAATTATTGTTAATTAAATACATGCAAATTATAGTCCTGGATTTTATACGTTGTAGTTAGTATGGTGTTGCATGGGCACACAGAAGATCATACTATCGGTTACTCGTATTTAATCGAACAGTTGCTCACGACCTAGATGGACACGGACCAATCCATCGGTATAGTCGTTGTGTGAGAGAGAAAATAATTTATCTTAATTATTTTATCACACTTGTACACTTGGTGTATTGAGCGGATCGATTGAGACTCATCAATTAGGATTGCTCGGCGATAATTGATTTGAGACTCGGAGTATTTTATTCTTAATCCCTGAAATAATTGCGGGTGTGTATATTTAATATAAGTGACTTTGATTTGCCAAAGGAATTAACCGATTTAATTATTGGGTTAATTACCGGTTAAGTTGGGTCGCTATATTTTATATATGGCATGCCGTGAATTCTTGAAGGGGCAGTGTATCCCGTAAGGGTTGATAATATCCCCGAGATGAGCTCATAAGGATTTATTATGTAAACCTCGCGAGTGGATTTGTTCCGCATAATAAATAAGGTTGAGTGGTACTATTCTCGGATATAAGAGATGAATAAATTTATTAAGCAATAAATAAATTTTATTCATGGATATTTAAATCTTAAATACACGGAATAAATAATACTAAGTTGGAGAAATATTATTTGGTATAATATGGAATAATATTGGGAGTGCAATTTTATTTATATAGTGGAAAATAAATAAAATTAATATTGATAAGAATTAATAGATTTGGGTTGGACCCAATTTAATTTTCAATATTGAAGCCCAATATTTATTCTCCTTTTGATCCCCTTCGTAGCCTATAAAAGCACTACATGGTCTTCACTTTTACTAACCTAAGTTACGCCAACAATAAAGTTCTGAGAGTGAAGAGGATCCATAAGTTCGATAGCTCGTCGCCCACCCGACGTTCGAACGGAGTGCAAAGGAATACGCGGGAAGATCACGAGGTCATCATCGATTTCGTTTCTCCGAACAACGAATCGTAGGTACAATTCTCAACTAACTTGTTAATTGTTCGATTTGTTTTATCGAGAATACCGTAGGACGAAGATCCGAAGATCGAAGCCCGGAATAGATGGACGAACGCGCGGTGGTGGCGAAGCCACCGGACCGCGGCGTGCGCCCGCTAGGGTTTCGGCGTGGGGCGATGGGGGCCGTACCCTCGGCTGGGCCGAGGGTGTGCGATCGACCCGAGGGGATCGATCGCTGGGCACGGGCTGGTGCCGTGCCCTACCCCGCCGTGAAGGCGGGGACCTCCTGGTGGCGGCGGGTCGCCGGACCCGCCGCGGGGGGCTGCTGGGCAGCCCACCCCGATCGATCGCCCGAGCGCGATCGATCCTTGATCGCGCGAGCGCGCGGCCGTGGGGGTGCGGCTGGGGCGTGCGCGGCCTTCGGGCCTCGCTGTGCGCTTCGGTCGTATCCCGGCATGGTTGTCGTGTTCGTGTGATCTCCGGCGAAGGGTTCGTTCGGGTTATCGGTTCCGCAATTTTGATAACCCGGGATAGCGAATTCCAACACTATAAGAGTTCAAATACCAAAGAGATCAACTCAAATGTTGATATACGCCTGAATCGTAGTAGATCGATCTGAAGATATAAAATAAATCATGGAAAAACAAAGAAATTCAGTCACCCTCAAAATCTCCTGAAGAGAGTTAGATAAAAATCCCATTGAAAAAGCATGTGCACATGATAATAGAAAATCGTGGGATTGCGGAACAACCAAATTAAATATTTTGGGAAATGATTAAAAATTTGGTTGATAAAATGAATTGTCATCAACATGGAAAAAGTCGTCAACGACATATTTGCCTCAAGAGTTGCTCTAGAAAATTTGGATCCAACACTTAAATCAATAATAGTGTGCCAACAGCACTCAAAGAAATAGAAATGAGCATGACTCGCTATATTTTGACTCTATAATACACACCTCAAAATATTATCCCAGAAGGATATATGTGGGTGTTCGTACGAAAAACGAGTAATGATGTGGTGAGATATAAAAGCGAGATTAATTGCTCAAGAGTTTTTCGCAGAAACTCGATGTTAATTAAATATTTTTAAGGATGACATTAAGTTCCGCTACTTAATATTTATGGCAGCAACAACGATAGATATGTATGAATGTATGATCTGATCATGTAAAATATCATATTACATATGGACAAAAATGATATTGAATATAAGGTCCCGAAGACCCGTGATTGGTCCCGAAGACCAGTGATTGCACTCTTTTTCCCTCTACTAAGTTTTTCCCACGTGGTTTTCTTAGTTAAAGGTTTTTAACGAGACAATCACCACAATATAAATGTGAATGTCATGTACTCTTTTCCTCGAGTATTTTTTCCTACAAGGTTTTATAACGAGGTTTTTAACGAGGCATGTACATCACTCGATATGAGTTTGTTTTCGAAATAAACTGAGATATTGAACCTGAAGTTCAAAAGTAAAATATAATATTTTAGATGATTGTGAATTGAAGTTCACATTATTCATTTGTTAATGATTGTATATTCGACATTAGACGCATCTAATATACTCCTGAAAAGTTACCGGCCGGTTATAGCAATTGCGAATGCTCTAGTCAATAGATGTCTGATAAAGGCATGTCCCAGAAGGACGAAAAATATACAATGGTACAAATGAATGTGAAACTCGTCAATTCGAAGGTTGTGTCCTGAAGACCAAAATGTATATTTGAATAACTAAGTTTTTCCTATATGGTTTTATTAGTTACAGGTTTTAATGAGAAAGATTGATCACCAATAATTACTTTCAAGAAGTCAAAGATCTTCGGTGATTACAATCAGGGGGAGAAAGTTGTACTCTTTTTCCTTCGCTCAGGTTTTGTCCCACTGGGTTTTCCTGGCAAGGTTTTAACGAGGCATCAATCCTGTGAATAGTCATTCAAGGGGGAGTGTTATGAATATTATTATATTATAGTGAATGACTTGTTGGCTAAGTCAGAAACCCTAGATTGTATGAGACTCCCTGAATGAACACAACAATTCACAAGAATTCACAACAATTCTATTCTCCTCTTATATTGTCTCTTTGTCTACTATATTATTCTCTCTCAATTCTCTTGAGTTTATAACACTATTCAATTATTTTATAGTATCATTAAATAATTATAACCACGCAAATTCACTCTACATATATATAAATTATTTTTAATTTTCATGTCATTAATTTATAAAATTAGACATAATACCTCCATGTAACTGAAAATGTTACATTTTTTATATAATTGTTTTAAAAATGTCACATAATAAAAATAGCAAAATTTAATATTAAATTTATAATATTATAATGTAAGTAACTCACTAATTTTTTTTACACACAACTCAAATTTCATTATATATTCACATTAAAAATACTATTTCCATATCATGGAAAAGTACTCGATGGCTATTATTTAAAAAATAATGTATTTATTTGTGAATGAATAAGGTACCGTCGATTTAGTATTAATATAAAATTGTACGTATTTAATGCAGCGTGCTAAAGAATACGAGTATATCTAAAAATTTAGTTGCTATTTTGAAATTCAAAATATATTGAAATGAAATAGTAATACGCAGTAGTAGTAACATTCTATTACAATTTCATGTTGATAATAAGTACTCATACGATTGACATTGTAGGCGCTCACCATATCGACCTTAGATTCTCAACATATGAAGATTCAGAATGACTTCGACGAATAAGAAGGAGAGAATCACGCATCATATATATCGTAGTGGTTAATTGTCTCAATATTAATTATCATGACTTGGTTGATTCTCCTATATAGCCTATGCAAAGAAATGTAACGAGTATATGTACTACTTTTGTCTATTGGAATATATTTGTTTTTCGGTACAATATTTGATAAAAATGATACTCCTTCCGTCCCATTAGTATTTGTCAGCTTCATTTGTAAATTACAAAGGAAGCTAGCAGACAATTGCAGAATTGAAGGAGTGATTTTGTGTTATTGTATTGTACTAATTATTTTAAATAAACAAAAAATGAAAGAAGACTGAGTGAAATGAACGGTCGAAAATGTGATGTGATGTGATCAATGTGTTAATTTTTTATAATATAAAAATAAAATAAAATAAAATCATAAATTGAGCATACACTATATATGCTTTAGTGTTTAGGTGTGCGATACTATGCTTAGGATATTATAGAATAAATTGCGAAATGATAAATGAAACGAATCGAAGGAAAGTGAATTTTATTGGAATTTCATGAATTTTAAAAAGTCCGTCATATTCTCCATACAAAGTTTGAATAATTTTTATATTTATTTATTTGTAATTTTAATCAATGAAATATTTGTGTTTCACCAAAAAGTCACGAATATTATTCTTAATTTCATAATAATTATGCTTATTTTATTGACTTTGTGGGTTCAATTAATATCAATATAATATTTATAAATAACATGTTTAAATCAATATGTTAATATATAGGTATGATCTACTTTTTCAATATTATTCTTAATTTCATAATAATTATAGTTATTTTATTGACTTTGTGGGTTCAATTAATATCAATATAATATTTATAAATAACATATGTTTAAATCAATATGTTAATATATAGGGGTATGATCTACTTTTTCAATATTCTCAAGTTAAAAAGTGAAGAAAGTAAAATAATTTTTAATAAAATTATAATTAAATAAACGATATTATAATTGTTATTTCATCAAACTGTTTTTTTAGATAGTATAAAAATACATACTAGACGAAAACACAAGTATAAAAGTAAAGAGTAATATAACCTTCAAAACAAACAAAGGAGTAGTGATCATCTTGTTGCCTTATGCTATTTGTTCATCGTATGCTATCAAACCACACGCTTTTCCTTCTTCATTTATTCAAGCTCCAAACACCAACACTCCAAAACTTTACAAGCAAAAGTACTTCACACAAATTCTCGACCACTTCAACTATGCCCCACAGAGCTATCAGACATTCCAGCAAAGGTATCTGATCAACGACACGTATTGGGGTGGGCCCGCCAAACATTATCCGATATTCGTGTACGCCGGAAATGAAGGCAACGTAGAGTGGTTGTCCCTTCCCCCCTTCCCCCGTAGGGTTGTCCCTACGGCTAAGCCCGTAGGGAATACGTTTTTATCCAAAAACACCCAAGGCTCAACCCAAGTCCAACCCTCTTCGTATTAATTAATAATGTGTATTGCATAGGTTTAAACCTGGTACCTCATGAGTGAAGAGGAGAAAGATAACCGCTGTGTTATCTAAGTTATATGTACAATTTTTAAAAGATAATATATATATATATTCATTAACCTATTATGTAATATAATGTAATAATAAGATAAAATACAATATATATATATATATATATATATATATATATATATATATATATATATATATATATATATATATATATATATAGTGGTTTAACAAAAGCTAATTTTAAATAAAATACCATTTAAATATATTAAATTGCGAAATTTTTGTAATTGATTATTTTTATAAAATTGTGTAATTTTTTGGGTAATTGTATAATTTTTGTTATTAATTATTTTTATAAAATTGCGTAATTTTTTGTGTAATTGTATAATTTTTGTAATTAATTATTTTTATAAAATTATAATTGCGTAGTTGTATAATTGTGTGCGTAAACAGTTAAAAAAACTTTAATTGTAATTTATTATTTATTGAAATAGTTGTTTTGAAAAAACATTTCAAACAATAATAATATTTAATTAATTTATTATTATATAAATGAATAATTAAAAAAAAAAAAACAATTCCCCTACTCCTACGGGAAAAATTCCCATAGGATTTATAATTCCCCTACGGGCTTGTGCCATAGGCTCATAGGGACAATTTCCCTATGGCTAGCCGTAGGGGACCCCGTAGGGAATCTTGGAGGGAAGCTATGCGCGCGCAGTTACCTACGGGAATCCCTTACGGGAGTCACCCCTACGGCTGGGGCCGTAGGGAATGCCGTAGGAGAACTCTGAATATGATTTCCGTAGGGAATGCCGGAAAAATGCCGTAGGGAATCATTGGTTTTTTTTGTAGTGACTCATCTAATTAATTTAATAATTTTCACATTCTTTTTTAATTTTATGATTCGAAATAGAGTGAAAGCGAAAATTGTTACAAAGTGATCAAGAATTCATGGCATGAAATTGAAAACATGGCAGCAAAACCCGGTGGATTGGATATATTCTCATAAACTCATTCAAAATATGCAAGTAAGAACATGTTTAATTATTCTATATATAATCAAATTTAATTGAAGAATACTTCAATAATACAATTTTGACTCTTTTCAATTAAAAAAAAAAAAAAAAAACGTCCAAATTAAACTTATAATCAGACTTCATTTGTAATCCAAAAATTTATAATCATTTTTTTTAATTACAAAGTAAATGTGACTATAAGTTTGAAATGCAATGACTATTTGGCAATATATATATAATTTCATGTTGTGACTATTAATAGTCACATTTTCATTTTCGGGTTGTCCAATAGTCACACCCCATTTAATTAAGAAAATAATTATTCTAATTTTTTTCATTTAAAAAGACATATATATAGTTTAACTTTTTCACTTACTTTTTTAAACAATACTTTCAATTTTTTACTTTATTAATTTAAAAATATATTTTTACCTTCAATTTTTTAATAAAAAACTCAATAACACTGTGTTTTCTTAATATCATGTCCGAATATCCGTTTCTATTGTCACGAGACGAAAGTAGTATACAATAACAAGTTTTGTTGACTGTCATACAGTCTATCAATGCCCTAGCTATAAGCATGTCTGATTTCATAGATAGAATTGCTAAGCTTACATACAAAGTGACCTAGCTTGCTCAAATTCTTTCTTGATTAATTTTTTTTTAATAATACTAATAATTTCACATTAACTTTATATATTTAATAGGAATGATATTGACGTGGATTATATTGAAGATTGGATGCACTCAGCTTACACCTACGCAGCAATGACAGATTATCCAATTGCAGCCAATTTCATGCAATCATCACTAGGGGTGTCAAAATTTTGGTTAAACCGACCAAACCGAACCAAACCGACACTATTCGGTTAAACCAAACCGAACCAAACTAATTCGGTTTGGTTTTCGGTTTGAATTTTTTGAACTTTTCGGTTTTCGGGTTGGTTTGGTTTTTTAACCGATAAACCGATAAAAACCGAACCAAACCGAATAATAAATAAATTAATAAATAAATAATTATATATATACATATATAATTATTTTTAAATAAAATAATATACTAATAATATTTAATTTTTATGATTTAATTTTTTTAATTTTTTTTCTAATTTGAACATTATTTTTATATATATTTTTTTAATTAAAAGTAATAATTATTATTCTATATTTAATTTTTTTCTAATTTTTTAAAATTTTATTTAAAATCTGGTTAAAACCGAACCAAACCAAACCAAACCGAAATAATTTGGTTAAAACCGAACCAAACCATTTCTAAAACGGTTTGGTTTTGGTTTATAAAAATATAGCTTAAATGGTTCGGTTAACCGAAATTTCGGTTCGGTTCGGTTTGGTTAAACCGAATTAACACCCCTAATCATCACCAACATATCCTGTTAAGGAGGTAAGAAATTAATGTTGGTGATTTAAGTGAAATCGCTGTCCATTTAATGTAATTGGAATCATTCAAGGCTTCGGATTAAATCTAGTCAATATAATATAACTTTGGAGAAGTGTGGAGTACACGGTTATATAAAATTGATACGATTTAAGTATTTGGATAAGCATAATAATGCATGTCGAGTGTGATCTCGTGGTTGCATGGTTGCATGGCTAGATGATGATATTACATCATTAATATGATGCAAATTCGAAATTGCATGGCTTGCCATGCAAGACAACATGAATAGGTGCCAAAGTGAAAGGGTGTCTTCACTAAAAGGTACATATACATGAATAGGTGCAAAATGAAAAGGTACCTTTTCAAAATGTAGCTATTCGACCAAGGGGTGCTTAAGTCCAAATGAAAAGGTGTCTACTACCTATATAAGGAAGTGAAAATTCATTTGTTGAATACACTTGAACACACTTGAAATTACCTTCGAAATAAGAAGCTTTGAAGCAAACAAATAAAGCGGAATATTCCATAAGTTGCTCGTGTTCTAAGCCTAAGACTCGAGTGTTGATATTGTCTTATCCTGCGAGGGATTTCGTGATACCCAGGCTTATAGGGTCGAAATACTCTTTAAGGAAAACGTGTTCAACGTGATTCAATTATCTATCCAAGTCTCCAATCCAGATTCAAGACCGAAGAACCCAACAATCTTAAAGAGTATTTTCATTTTCTGGAAATACGGAGAATGCTTAGATATGATGGCTTGATCAATTTCGATTGAGTAATGCATGAAGACAAGAGAGTGTGCGGGGCAAAACCATAATGGCTTAAAGGAGCGAGTAAATAGAGAGCAAGATGCGGTACTTAAAAGAACAAGTGCTAACTCTCGTGAAAAAGGTAACACATTTTCATTAATGTATTAATTATGTATGAAATTCCAAGTAATCTCGATCAGTCGGTGCGCGATTGTGTTGTGGGCATAAATTGCAACGAGTCTCGACTAGTCAAGACTAAGGTGCGTTCTGGAAAGAAAACGCCGAGTAATTTTGACCGGTAAAGAGCGCGGTGTGTGTTTCGGTTAAGGAACACCAAGGTGTCTCAAAGGTCAAAGTGAGGTGCGTATTTCAAGCATGAAACGCTAAAGAGTCTAGACTAGTTGGTGTCCGTTGTGCAATACAATTGAGATGAAACGAATATTCGCGAGTTGACTCGAATGATTTGGACATAGTGGTTATACTATGGATATTATGTGCAACATAATTATGTCTCATGAATGAGACATCGAGGTGTACCTTGTAATAGGGTGTACTAGGAGGAAATCAATAATATGGAACCTTGTAAATGAGGCATATTGGCTGGTTGAGACAAGAGTCTCGGATAACTCGTGAATCGCATGGGCATTGCGACTCGAGGATGCACATAGGCATGCGACCTATGGTGATCTCATCTGTTTTATGTTTAACAGTGTAATGACTTTGACTAAAGTATATAGTCATGAAAAGTCAAAGTACTTTGACGTTATAATTAAACGTGGTTCATGAACTGATCACTCATGGAGAAATCTTTATAGATTTGATGAGACAATTAAAAAGAATTTAACTAATCACTTGACGAAGTTATTAGTTAGTGACTTGGTTGTAAAGTCAGTTATTGGGATGAGTTTAAAGCCAATTTTAATATTCAAATATGGGATACCCAATTCACTTCTAATGATATTAGAACATGAATTCAATGTGGAAAGCCTATATTTGAAATTGAAACACAAGTATATGTCCCAAAAGTTTGTGTTTGAACCTGCATGTCATAGGTTGAAGTTTATCTTAATAAATCTTTTGAAAAAGTGCAATTGCAGGGCACGATAAAAGGATTTACCTATATGAGTGCGAAGTGTGGCAACTTCGGAGCTGTGGCTAAGCTTTATATGCACTCACGAACGGATAAGGACACATGGCCTATTTTGTGTCGGATTTCCTTATGGAATTGTATTAAACATGTGTGTGTTTTATCTTCATGTATTCAGATGGGTTGAACGGTTCAATCTTTAAGACACCGTGATTCTCGAATATATGTTAAGTATAATTCACTACGATGAAAATTCAATCTTTAAGACATTTTCATCTTAAGCACGAGTTTGGTTTTATTTGTTGAATTTGTATGATTCAAGGATTGCACTTAAATGGGGGAGGATTGTTGGTGATTTAAGTGAAATCGCTGTCCATTTAATGTAATTGGAATCATTCAAGGCTTCGGATTAAATCTAGTCAATATAATATAACTTTGGAGAAGTGTGGAGTACACGGTTATATAAAATTGATACGATTTAAGTATTTGGATAAGCATAATAATGCATGTCGAGTGTGATCTCGTGGTTGCATGGTTGCATGGCTAGATGATGATATTACATCATTAATATGATGCAAATTCGAAATTGCATGGCTTGCCATGCAAGACAACATGAATAGGTGCCAAAGTGAAAGGGTGTCTTCACTAAAAGGTACCTATACATGAATAGGTGCAAAATGAAAAGGTACCTTTTCAAAATGTAGCTATTCGACCAAGGGGTGCTTAAGTCCAAATGAAAAGGTGTCTACTACCTATATAAGGAAGTGAAAATTCATTTGTTGAATACACTTGAACACACTTGAAATTACCTTCGAAATAAGAAGCTTTGAAGCAAACAAATAAAGCGGAATATTCCATAAGTTGCTCGTGTTCTAAGCCTAAGACTCGAGTGTTGATATTGTCTTATCCTGCGAGGGATTTCGTGATACCCAGGCTTATAGGGTCGAAATACTCTTTAAGGAAAACGTGTTCAACGTGATTCAATTATCTATCCAAGTCTCCAATCCAGATTCAAGACCGAAGAACCCAACAATTAACATTAATATTCATTTATCATGTCAAAATTATTTTAATTTAGTTACAAGTTTTCAAAATAAAAGTAATTTCACATTTTATTAAAAAAATAGTTGTGTACTTGTTCATGATTCGAGTGTAGATAAAAAAAAAGTTAAAATGAAAAAAATTTGAATATTGAAGAAAAGGTATATAACCAATGATAGTAAAAGATATATATATATATAATATGTATTTTAAAATGAATATAATCTTGACATATTCAGAAATATATATCTTATTTTCGGTAAACATATGTTTTAAGTTAAAAATTAAACTAATTAGGAAAGTAGAATTTAAAAAAATAGATAAATAAAATAAAATTTAAATTCCATTTTAAAGTCAAAAAATAAAATAATTATTTTATTTTTAAGATATTGCATTTTAAATTAGAACAACAAAAAAACAAAAAAATGTGATAATTTTTTTTTGAATAAGAAATGTATTAAAATTAATCAATTCGTTATACGAGCATTAATTAATTGTTAAGATAGAAATGTATTTTTGACACTTTTGACATAAATTATTATTTAATTAAAATTTTCAATTCAAATGATATATTTTTTGACTCTCAACTTCATTTCATGGATTTGAAGATGTGCAAAGCAATTCAAGATAAAAAAACCGGGAACAATATCTTTATGGTGCGATGAATATCTACTACAACTACTCTGGTGGTGCCACCTGTTTCAACTTACTCGACGCAACTGATCCACATGGCATGAATTTGTGGTCATGGCAGGTAAAAATAAAAATAAAAAATTTATCAAGTAAATATATGACTAAAAGTATATACTACTTTATTCCGGACTAATTGTCCTAATTTCTTTGAAATTTGCAAAGGAACTAGGACCATTAGTCCGGGTGAGAGTACATATTATGAACAAAGTAATCAAAATATATTATTGATTTTCTCTTAATTAATTATAAACACCTTTTTTTTTAATATTCCAATTAATTATGCACACATTTACTTTAAAATAATAAAAACTAATAAAAAAAGAAAAAAATAAAAATTCACTTTAAAATAAAATTTTACTTCTATTTTTTTGACATAATTTTTAAATTTTAATCACACTTATTTTAATTTTTAACTTAAAAATATATATCTACTTGTTGATCAAAATGTCGAAAAATAATATTTTTCTTAATTTACGTGTCGATCAATCAGTTCATAAATAATTGAGACTGGAGTAGTACTAATAGATAAATTAATAAGATAATTGTATTTTTTTTTTTAAAACACTTTTGCATGACGATTACGTTTGTTTCAAATCACTATTATATTATTTCATGTTTTAATAACAATATATTGTGATTTGTGAATCGATTTCAACCTCTTTAAGAAAATCTCAGCATGTGAAAAAATAATTTAAGGTAGAGTCGCTTCTTACGTTAGTCGAACACAAGACCTCATCGTTAGACTATGGCTCTGATACAATATTAGTAATCGCATCACATTTAAAAATTCAAAATGTTAAAAAAATTAGGCAACTTGGAGTACGAGAGATGAAATACAATTAGGTGAGTGTAAAATTGAGTATCAATTAAGACTTTGATACTAGTACAATTCTATTTATGAGCACAATTTATCATTTTTTTTATTCTTTTAAAAATATATGTACGCAAATAAAATAAAAATTTGTATAGTGGTGAGATTTACAAAAATATAAATTGTACTTTGAAGTGTAAGTATAAATTGATAAGTATAATTTATTTTTGATGTGACATATGATATGACACATATGATGTTTTAAGAGAAGTTTACCATTTTAAATACTCGTAACATGTACTAATATTAATGAGTCGAATATATTATCCAATATGTGACATTTTCAACAAAATGAGAACACTCACTCGCGTCCAATTTGAAGGCGTGCACGGAGCTCATTTTAACCACAGGCGGCAGCACAAATGACAGCATCTTCCCCACCAGTAAATATAGCTACAATGGTCGTTTACAATTTTGCCAAGAGGCTTTCAATATTACGCCCAGACCCACTTGGATTCTCACTGAGTTTGGTGGTCGTGTGAGTATTTTGGGCCGGGTTTATCATAAAATAAGCTCAATATCCCTCTCCTATAATGAAATGGGTCTAATTTTTTTTCACTACAGGATAACTATGAAGATTTGAAGCGTTTCGGAAGCAATATCATCTTTTCTAATGGTCTGAGGGATCCATGGAGCGGAGGAGGGTATAAATGTCATTTTATTTTTTTTTTAAATTATTATTGATGATATATTGAGTTTATAAATCTTTTTTATTCATAGGGTGTTGAAAAATATATCTGAGGGTATAATTGCTATTGTTGCGAAAAAAGGTGCGTAAATTGTTGAAAATATTCTTAATCAACTATATATGTATGGTCGTTTCTAAGATTGTTTAATTGAAATTTTTTAAAATTTTAGGCGTGTTGAAAATATTTTTAATCAATTATATATATGTATGGTCATTTCTAGGCGCGCATCATGTCAATCTGAGATTCTCAACGAAAGAAGACCCAAAATGGCTTCAAGATATGAGGACAGAATTTCAAATCATGTCAACTTGGCTCAATCAATATTATCATGATTTGGGTGTTTCTTGTTGGAAAATATTAAGTCAAAATTGGTTTTATCCAATGTTTGACTGAGTTGACTGGCTATAAAATTAATTCCGATTGGGAATTAAATTGTACGATAATTTTCTACGTCGTTAGTAGATAATTATAGAATTTTATTTCGTCAAAAACCGATTTTCGGTGAGTGAGAAATAAATGGTTAAAGATAGCAAATTAAAAAGGCATTTAATTGAATATGTAATAAAGTGTAAGACTTTATTACATTGAAATGTGTAATAGTTATTACATCCCACATTGAAAGATGTAATAAAGTTATTACACTTAATAAGTGATTGGAGGATTAATGTGTTCAACAAGTGAGTAAGACCATGGACCGTTAAGGTACATGGCAATCGCCACACGCGCGTCCGTCCGTCCGTCCGCTCGGCTCGGCTCGGCTCGGCTCGTGCCCGTGCCCGTGCTCGTGCTCGGCTCGGCTCGGCTCGTCCCGTCCCGTCCCGACCCGACCCGACTCGTCCTTGGACTTGGACTTGGACTTGGACTTGGACTTGGACTTTGGGCTGGACTTGGGCTTCCTTGGGCTTCCTGGGGCTCCTGGGCCTGGGCAGCATAATAGTTTTGCTGATGGGCTGAACTATGGTATTGATTGGGCCTACGAAGGGTGGGCTAGAGTTGAACATATGTGGGCTGAAGATGAAAAGTCAAGCCTGAATAAATAATTATATTAATATTATTATTTTCTGAAATTAAATCCTCAACGGTCAGGTCATCACTCCTGAACCGTTACATGGTTTTGATGGGGCTGATAATGGGTGTTTATTGCCCAGGTATCAATGCCTATACTGAATGCCTTTGACCCCTCACATGCAGGTGGATCACTATAAATAGTGAGTCCTAGGCTGCATTTCATACACAGCAAAAACGCAAAAGAATTTCCCAGCATATCATACAGTTCATACTCCTCACTTTTTCTCGTTCGAAAGAGGTTCTGCTCTGGTTGCTTCAGAGAAGAACAACTGAAAGTCGTTGTATCTTTGGGGACATTACGTCTGAAAACCGTAGCAAACACGGGACGTATTTGTCTTGCGGATAGCGAAAGCGCCTCGACTACCCGCAATCTGATCGAAGTTCGTGTCCAGTTCTGACGTACCACCGGAGTTGAAGATCTGTTCGAGTGTTTCTCATCTTCTTCATTTCTTTATTTTTATTTAGGTTCTGGAAAAGTGTAAAGTCTCAGTAGTACTGATTCTAATCCAGAAACAAGCACTGTAATAGCTACGTAATACCAACAACGCAAGACAAATAACCGTACTAAAAAAAATGACAACCGAAAGCACTGGTACTGAGAAAAATAGCACTGTTCCACCGTTGAACATGAACATTCCAATCATGCCTTCATCGGTGGTTCATGCTGAGAAACCTGAGAAGTTCAATGGGACTGACTTCAAAAGGTGGCAACAAAAGATGATGTTTTACCAGACCACGTTGGGTTTGGCAAAGTTTCTCAAGGATGAGCCTCTGGCCATGGATGAGAATGAAACTGATGCTAATAAGCGTGCGGCTTATGAAGCATGGGGCCAGGGTGATTACCTGTGCCGGAATACCGTCTTGAACGGGTTGAGCAATGACCTGTACAATGTGTATGGGAACATGCCTTCGGCCAAAGCACTCTGGGATGCTTTGGAGAAGAAGTACAAAACTGAGGACGCCGGAACTAAGAAGTTCGTCGTCGGGAAGTTTTTGGATTTTAAGATGGTCGACTCTAAGTCGGTGATATCTCAATTCCAACACTTCCAGCTGATCTTGCATGACCTTGAGAATGAAGGCATGAAAATCAGCGAGTCTTTTCTGGTGGCTGCTGCTATTGAGAAGTTACCCCCGAGTTGGAGGGCCTATCAAAACTATCTCAAGCATAAGACCAAGGAAATGACTATTGACAAGCTGGTTGTCAAGCTTCGTATCGAAGAGGAAAACCGTAAGAGGTTTAATCCTGGGAGTGTGCCTGAGGAGCCTCGTGTGAATCTGATGGAGCAACCCAAAAGGAAGTTGCCTCCTCCTCAGAATACCTCTAAAGGGAAAGAGCCTGCCACCAAGGTCTGGAAGTTCATGGGAAAATGCCACAACTGTGGAATAACTGGCCACATGGCTAAAGATTGCAAGAAGCCTAAAAAGCCTATTGCACAGTACAAGGGGAAAGGGAAGCAATCTGCTAACCTTGTTGAAACCTCTGGGCAGGAGCTGACTGAAATGGATATGTCAGCAATGGTGTTTGAAGCCAACTTGGTTGGTAATCCCAAGGAGTGGTTCATTGACACTGGAGCCACTCGCCATGTCTGCTCTGATAAGGATGCATTTTCTACCTATGCTCCTTCGACTGGCCGAAAGCTCCACATGGGGAACTCTTCCTCGTCTGCTGTTGCTGGAGTTGGGAACGTGACCCTGAAGCTCACCTCTGGAAAGGAGCTGCTGTTGAAGGATGTGCTGCATGTCCCGGACATCCGCAAGAACTTAGTCTCTGGGTCTCTCCTAGTTGAGCATGGTTTTAAACTTGTATTTGATGCTAAGAAGTTTATTTTGACTAAGTTTGGAACTTTCCTTGGTCGGGGCTATCTCGACAATGGACTGTTCAAGATGAATGTAATGGCTGTGCGCCGTGTAACCCCTACTGCCTCGAGCATTAATAAAATTGATTCTGTTTCGGTTTACTTGCTTGAGTGTTCTGAATTGTGGCATATTAGATTAGGACATGTAAATCTAAATGCAATTAAAAGATTGATGAATTTGGAATTATTACCAACTTCAAAAATTGATACACAAAAGAAATGTGAAATTTGTGTTGAAGCCAAAATGGCTAAGTTACCTTTTCCCTCGATTGAAAGGTGTACTGAACCTCTTGGTTTAATCCATACTGATATATGCGATTTGAAATTTGTACAAACAAGAGGTGGAAAAAAGTACTTCATCACGTTTATTGATGATTGTACTAGATATTGTTACTTATATTTATTAAGTAGCAAAGACGAAGCCTTAGAGGCTTTTACCAAGTATAAAGCTGAGGTTGAAAATCAACTTGGTAAACGAATTAAAATAATCCGAAGTGATAGAGGTGGAGAATATGTAGCTCCGTTTGAGAAATTATGTTCTGAAAATGGGATAATTCATCAAACGACGGCTCCTTATTCACCACAATCAAATGGTGTTGCAGAACGAAAAAAAAGAACTCTTAAAGAAATGATGAACGCCATGTTGATTAATTCGGGTTTACCTCAGAACATGTGGGGGGAAGCTATTTTGACAGCTAACCACATTTTGAACAAAATCCCACTTAAAGGTAAAAATGAGACGCCGTACGAATTGTGGAAAAATCGTAAGCCGTCTTATAAATATCTTAAAGTGTGGGGGTGTTTGGCTAAGGTGTCTGTACCTGAACCAAAGCAAATGAGAATCGGACCTAAGACGGTCGATTGCATTTTTATCGGATATGCATACAATAGTATGGCTTACCGATTTTTGGTACACAAGTCTGATAATCCAGACGTGCATAAAGGTACCACGATTGAATCGAGAAATGCTTCATTTTTCGAAAATATTTTTCCTTGTAAAGAAAGAGAAGAATCAAGTTCTAATAAAAGAACTTATGAACCTGATGTCGACACAACACCTGTTGGTGACGATCAGGTAGACGAAGAGGTTATTGAACCTAGACGTGGTAAAAGGATAAAAACGGCTAAGTCGTTTGGACCTGATTTTATTACGTATTTATTGGATGACGAGCCAAAGTCCTACGGGGAAGCTCTATCCAGTCCAGATGCACCGCTCTGGGAAGAAGCTATTAATAGCGAAATGGAGTCTATTCTGCAAAATCACACGTGGAAGTTGGTTGATCTTCCACCGGGTTGTAAACCTTTAGGATGTAAATGGATCCTAAAGAAAAAGTATAAAGCAGATGGAACGGTCGATAAGTTTAAAGCTCGTTTGGTAGCCAAAGGGTTTAAACAAAGAGAAGGATATGATTTCTTTGATACATATTCACCTGTAACCAGAATATCGTCTATTCGGGTGCTTATTGCGATTGCTGCTTTGCACAATCTCGATATTCATCAGATGGATGTGAAAACTGCGTTTCTGAATGGTGAATTGGAAGAAGAAATTTATATGGAACAACCCGAGGGATTTGTAGCACCTGGACAAGAGAAAAAGGTGTGCAAATTGATAAGGTCGTTGTACGGACTTAAGCAAGCTCCTAAACAATGGCATTTGAAATTTGATAACATAATGATATCAAATGGATATAAAATCAACGAGTGTGACAAATGTGTGTATATCAAGGGAACACCTGATTCATTTGTCATAGTCTGTCTATATGTAGACGACATGCTAATCATGGGTAGTACTCGTGAATTGATCATGAATACTAAAGCAATGTTAAAAAGAAATTTTGACATGAAAGATTTGGGTGTTGCAGATTTAATCCTCGGGATTAAAATTGAAAGAACCCCAAATGGAATTGTCTTAACACAATCTCATTATGTTGAGAAAGTGCTAAAGAAATTCAATGCCCATGATGGTCCTACGAGTAGGACGCCGATTGACTTAAGTATAAATCTTACTGTCAATAAGGCTGAACCTGTAGCTCAGTTAGAGTATTCTCAAGTTATAGGCAGTCTGATGTACTTAACAAATTGTACACGTCCAGACTTGGCCTATCCTGTGAATAAACTGAGCAGGTATACAAGCAATCCCGGTGTTGAACACTGGAATGCTTTGAATCGGGTTTTAAAGTATTTGAAATACACCCGAGAGTATGGGCTATACTATACGAGATATCCTAATGTACTTGATGGATATTGTGATGCTAGTTGGATATCTGATTCTAAAAGTTCACATTCCACTAGTGGTTACGTCTTCTGTATCGGGGGCGGAGCAGTTTCGTGGAAGTCAACGAAACAAACGTGTATAGCCAGATCCACCATGGAATCTGAGTTTATAGCTCTAGATAAAGCTAGTGAAGAAGCAGAGTGGCTTCGTCACTTTTTGGAAGATATTCCATGTTGGAAAAAGCCTGTGTCTCCCGTGATGATTCACTGTGATAGCCAAGCAGCTATAGGGAGAGCACAGAGCATTATGTATAACGGTAAGTCTCGACATATTCGTCGGAGACATAATACCGTTCGACAATTGATCTCAAATGGAGTAATTTCCTTAGAGTATGTAAAATCTAAGGAAAATCTGGCTGATCCTTTGACAAAAGGAATGAATCGAGATCAATTGGGCGTGTTGCTAGAGGGAATGGGTTTGAAAAACCACAATCCAACGAACGATCATAACGGTAACCCTACCTTGATGAATGGAGATCCCATGAACTTGGTTCAAAGGGAAAACTAAGTTATGAAAGTTCAATCGAGCACTTGTACTCATCCCTAAAGGCAATTCAAGTGTTGATTCCTGACTGTGGTAACAGGTTAAGTTCTCGAGGAGACTTTTAATGAATCCCTACCTTGAAAAGGTGAAGTATGTCAGGATACTTTTGATGGGAGGTCACCTATATAAATGTGAAGTGAGGGCCGCTTCAAATGTATACATTTATGAATCCAAAGTGTTGTCCATGGCCAAAACGGACACAACATAGAACGGGAAATTGAACGGAATTTATTGCGTGAATAGCATTGACTCGTTGTACGTTGTGGGGGAATAGTTCAAGGCATCGTGTCCACTAGGCCTCCTGTACTTCCGATGTTGTTCACTACGGAAGGTTCAAAGCCGCAAACTACCTTTCCGGAA
This sequence comes from Euphrasia confusa, assembly GCA_954870475.1. Classification (NCBI taxonomy): domain Eukaryota; kingdom Viridiplantae; phylum Streptophyta; class Magnoliopsida; order Lamiales; family Orobanchaceae; genus Euphrasia; species Euphrasia confusa. Next base: position 3,233,363 of record OX940955.1, on the reverse strand, counting down.
GCGATAGATTCTTTTGGGGAATTGAACGAAGAGTCTGCATACATGCATGCATTGATTTCCACTCATGTGGGGGATTGTTGGAAAATATTAAGTCAAAATTGGTTTTATCCAATGTTTGACTGAGTTGACTGGCTATAAAATTAATTCCGATTGGGAATTAAATTGTACGATAATTTTCTACGTCGTTAGTAGATAATTATAGAATTTTATTTCGTCAAAAACCGATTTTCGGTGAGTGAGAAATAAATGGTTAAAGATAGCAAATTAAAAAGGCATTTAATTGAATATGTAATAAAGTGTAAGACTTTATTACATTGAAATGTGTAATAGTTATTACATCCCACATTGAAAGATGTAATAAAGTTATTACACTTAATAAGTGATTGGAGGATTAATGTGTTCAACAAGTGAGTAAGACCATGGACCGTTAAGGTACATGGCAATCGCCACACGCGCGTCCGTCCGTCCGTCCGCTCGGCTCGGCTCGGCTCGGCTCGTGCCCGTGCCCGTGCTCGTGCTCGTGCTCGTGCTCGGCTCGGCTCGGCTCGGCTCGGCCCGTCCCGTCCCGACCCGACCCGACTCGCCTCGTCCTTGGACTTGGACTTGGACTTGGACTTGGACTTGGATCTTGGCAATTGGACTTTGGGCTGGACTTGGGCTTCCTTGGGCTTCCTGGGGCTCCTGGGCCTGGGCAGCATAATAGTTTTGCTGATGGGCTGAACTATGGTATTGATTGGGCCTACGAAGGGTGGGCTAGAGTTGAACATATGTGGGCTGAAGATGAAAAGTCAAGCCTGAATAAATAATAATAATAATAATTATATTAATATTATTATTTTCTGAAATTAAATCCTCAACGGTCAGGTCATCACTCCTGAACCGTTACATGGTTTTGATGGGGCTGATAATGGGTGTTTATTGCCCAGGTATCAATGCCTATACTGAATGCCTTTGACCCCTCACATGCAGGTGGATCACTATAAATAGTGAGTCCTAGGCTGCATTTCATACACAGCAAAAACGCAAAAGAATTTCCCAGCATATCATACAGTTCATACTCCTCACTTTTTCTCGTTCGAAAGAGGTTCTGCTCTGGTTGCTTCAGAGAAGAACAACTGAAAGTCGTTGTATCTTTGGGGACATTACGTCTGAAAACCGTAGCAAACACGGGACGTATTTGTCTTGCGGATAGCGAAAGCGCCTCGACTACCCGCAATCTGATCGAAGTTCGTGTCCAGTTCTGACGTACCACCGGAGTTGAAGATCTGTTCGAGTGTTTCTCATCTTCTTCATTTCTTTATTTTTATTTAGGTTCTGGAAAAGTGTAAAGTCTCAGTAGTACTGATTCTAATCCAGAAACAAGCACTGTAATAGCTACGTAATACCAACATTTCTTCCCCAGTGAAACTTGTTGGGTGATTCAAGTTGAAGAATTATACTATGTAATATGAATGCTAATTAATCACTACATTGATGATGAAACTAATATAATTGAATAAACCAAACTTTACAAAATATACTTCATCTTTTACATATTTCTTATGACACTTTTTTTATATCACAATAATTGACGCGCTTTGCTTCAAAAAATTAATATTTTCAATTCACAATACAATTTAATTGGACGTTCTTTTTAGTTGGACAATATTTGACTAATGAATTTTGATAATAATTTCATTCGCCTTAATATGAAATAAAATTGTTTTTGTACAATAAATAGATTCGTCAATTTAATTTAGCATTTGATATTATCAAAAATGAATTCGTCGATTCATCTTATTGAATTTTATTCGTCATTAATTCGACAAACATTTAATTGATTCGAAAAACATTCTACACAACAATATGGTGATTCCTACTATGCATATAAATTCAAAGGAATACCGACAATACTTAAAGTCAAGGGCATGCTAGTTATTTTGGATTGAAACACATTTATTAAGTGTTAGTGTAAAAAAAAGGGAGAAAAATAAAAGTACCCTAAAGCATATAGTGTACATGCTTATTTGTCACACCATATAAAAAATGTGCTTATTTACACTAAAAAGTGGTGAATGCCCTAAATTGCCCTTACCTTTTGTAGAATACATGTTTGTAGAATGAATGTAACATTCGACAAACACATTCGACATGTCGAATCACATTCGACAACATATTCGACAAAACACATTCGACATGTCGAATCACATTCGACAAACACATTCGACAAACATTTCATATTCGACAAACATATTTGACATGTCGAATCACATTCGACAAACACATACGACATGTCGAATCACATTCGACCAACACATTCGACAAATATTTTATATCCGACAAACACATTCAACATGTCGAATCATATTCAACATGTCGAATCACATTCGACATGTCAAATCACATTCGACAAATACATTCGACAAACATTTTATATTCGACAAACACATACGACATGTCGAATCACATTCGACCAACACATTCGACAAACATTTTATATTCGACAAACACATTCAACATGTCGAATCACATTCGACAAACACATTCGACAAACATTTTAAATTCGACAAACACATTCAACATATCGAATCACATTCGACAAACATATTCGACAAACATTTGACCTAATTTTTTTTAGTATAAATAGTCTTTATTTCAAAATTACAGTAGAACAAAAAAAAATTACAGTAGAACAAAAAAAAAATTCAGATCTGAAAATTTTCAAAAGTCCAGATCTCAAAATTTCAAATGTTATCTTCTACGCATCAATTAGAAATTCAAGTATTCAATGCCCAAAGGAGTTTTTGCCCATCAATCGACCATCAAGACCGATGCCTTCCGCAACCTTGGAGTTCTTTCTCGAGATCGACGACGACGAGAATCCTTCTCGTTTCCAATATGACCAGCGTGACCGATAAAATATGGTAGATCTGTGTAGGTAGCCGCGGAGGCGACAAATCTTCCAGGAAAAGTGGATGATGAAAGTACAACTCTACCTGCCGCCCCTCCTATCTCTGTCGTCTCCAGCCCACCCCACGAGACTCAAACATTCGTTCATCTCAAAACCTCGTAGACCGAAGTCCACCTGGCCATCAATAGTCTTCGACGGCCGACGACGATTTGTGGTTTGTCGGGAGAGAGATCGGAAATCTCACATATTAAAATTCGAGATTTCTCTTGCAATTCCTGACCCAAGAGTGAATCTCTTCATTGGGTATACTCATTGATATTTGTGTTTGAATAAATACAAATTGAATTTTTTTGTGTGTCCATGAATCTTTCAAATTGATTTCGAAAATGTTGTTGAGATGGTTTTTTTTTTTAAATAAAATGTTGCTGGTTTCTTGGATGAGTAAAACAAAAATCATTTCTTAACTTCTTATTTTATATCTAATGATTCGACAATAATATATTAAATTGTTTCCCAAACACAATTTGGGTTTAAGACAATAGAATAAAATGGTTTAACAAACAAAGTTTTGCATTCAACCCTATTAAAAAGGAAAAAGGATTCGCCTAGGATTCAACATTAAATTGAATTGAAATTTAATTGGTCATAATTTCGATAAATATTTTATTTATTCGACAAGCAAAAAGTTGGATTCGACAAACAAAGAGTTGCATTTGACCTATTCAAAGGAATAACGCAAAAACTGAAAGTAGGAGGGTATTTTGGTCCATTCGTGTAAGAAAGTATATTTTTTATATGGAATGGCATAAAAGCACTTTTATTATATGCATAATGGCATTTTTTTACATTTACACTAAAAAAAATGTTATCTATCTATTTACGTAGGAGTATATCTTTAAATATTCCCACTAAATATTTATATTAAATACTACGGAGTACTAGTACTAGTATTAAAACAAGAGGTGGGCCTGTATCTGGATTAAATATGCAGGGGCTTGGGGATGGATCTAGTGGGCCCTTATTTATAAGACTCCGCGCGGCCCACTTAGTGGATGGATCCAAGAACTGTTTTCAGCCCCATAAAATAAAAAAATTGTGAGACGTACGTTACGTGGCTTCCCAAATTATACCTCTTATTTGTAATTTGTACAAAAAATGTAACAATTGATATAGAACAGAGAAAGTACGTAATATATTTTATTCGACATGAGTTGTTTGAATACTTAGTTAGATGGTCAAACTGATTTAGTTTGCAGGTCAATCTAGATCATTCCGAATTGCGTTGCTCTACCTTTTTTTTTTTTTTTTTTTTTATCAGTTCTCGTTATCGTTGAACCTAACGATTGCATAGGTGAAAAAGAACTTAGTTTAATTTCCTTATCGGTTTGATTCTGGCCAGACACATTTCATTAAATTATCATTTACAAAAATATTTTGAGTCTTGAGTATATTTTTCATAACATGTAATGTATGATTTATCATAAAAGAAGTACTAATGTACTAAATAAAATTAATCCACGCACGAGGATTTGATTCGGAATTGGGAACTCCAATAAGGATTTATAATATCTTTAGTAATAATTATTACTACTATTTAATTATATATGAATATACATCTAGCTATTAAAATTTCAACATCCATCAATTTTCACTATTTAGATTGTGAATTTGTGAATTAATATTGTAAAAAACAAAAATCAACATTCAATTCCAAATATTATTAAGACTACAATTGACTAATCATCGTTATTATATTGCGTTTAATTATTAAACATAATTTGAGTCGCACGTTATTATTGAGAAGAAAAAAAGTGTCAAGAATATACAGCGATTATATATGTATATATAATTTGGAATATGTGCTCGTGAATTGGAGCCTGAATTTTGTTAGCATGTTGTGTGACTTTTTATGCGAATCGAACGTAACCGCCGTTCCCTGATATTAATTTCCTGCATGTGATCGAACACTGTTAATTAATTAATTAATTAATTATGCTCACAAACAAACAAATTAGCATATGTGTATCTTAAATAATGAAAATTTTCACTCTTACCTTTTATCAATTGACCTTTAATTGTATGTTTGATCTATACGTGTGTGTGCAAAGAGTAGTTTTAATGGCGTTGTGATTTGTGAACTTTTGGATCTAACTTACAACATAGCTTGAAATTAAAAAATGAGTCCATAAACTGATTCGATTGATGTCTCTACTTGTAAAGCAAAGCTTAACATAATATATCATATAAATCATGATATGTCATATGAGATGCATATATACATGTGTGTACTGTACGTGTAATCTAATGAATCCATACTCGAACATTTCATTTTGAGAAGTCTGTTTGGAATTTCACAATCATGATGAATCAAAATAATTTTAAGTCATGTACACAATACATCTGACTAATATGTGTATGGTATAAATTGACGAAGTAACATAAATAAAAACGTCAACTGAAAAGTGTTTCACGTATTATTAATATTGACATACTTTTTTAAATAAATGTACACATTATTCTAAAGCCTATTGGCTATTGTAATCTTCATTATAAAAAAACATATTCATAACACTAAAATCATTTTTACATGCTCAATAAATCATCATTAACGAAAAGCTTCACATCTTACCAAAATAGTAAGCATGATATAAATCGCCAGATTGGAAGTGGATGGGGGAGAGAGGTGAGAGTGCGTGTAATTAATGCAGTTGAGATTTATACAAAAATAGAATATTAAAATTAGATGAGAAGAAAATTGAGACACGAAACCTCAATTCCAAAAGGCGGTCTCCTCTCCTCTGGAGACTCTCATTAATTAATATACGTATACGTATATTATATACATACGTACGTCTTGTATCTATCTACTGTATATCTAATCTATTGGACAATGCCCAATCTCAAATCGTATTTAAATAATTGAAAATTCGATTACATATTTAAGAAAATGAGTGATTCGATCGGTTTGATTTAATAATTGATTTGTCACACGTCATACTCTCTCACTATTCTATTTTTCTTTTCTCCTGACCTTCTAAGTGTTTAATTTTACATTTTTTTATTTCAATAAAAATATACTCTGTATTAAATAATTACAATTATATAAATTCACTTTATTTATAAAATAACAAATAAATATTGTAATAAATTTAAAATACGTTAAGAGGGTACAAAAAAATAAGCTCTTAAATTCCATAAAAATATATATCAAGCAAAATATTATAATTGAAGCAAAAATAGTGCTCTCTCCGTCTTTACGCTACTCAATTTAAATGCTCAATCAACTAAAAAAATAGTAGTAGTCTCTCTGTCCCAGTTTAATATGCACATTTTACAATTTTTTTGATATCTCAATTTATATTTGTTGTTACAAAATAATTATTTTTTAATTATTAACATTTTTTAATTTGTCACATAAATAATTAACTCCTATTAATAATAGACTTGTTTTTTTTTTTTTTTTTTTTGTATTATTTTTAATTTAAATGTCGTTTTGAGTTTTTTAATATAAATTAAGAAGGGTGTATTGGTTAGAGAGTCTATTGGATTTTGTAGGACTTTTAAAATCTAGCGGTATTCAATCAGGATTTTGAAAAGTCCAAAAAAATCTGGAGGTATTCAATACGGATTTTAAAAAGTCTTTAAAAATCTACAGATATTCAAAAGTATATGGATTTTAATGGATTTTAAAACTATATGAATTTTGTTGGATTTTGTTCTAAAAACGTGAATACTTTTCACTCTTTAAAATCTCTCCTAATAAGAAGAGATTTTTATGAATTTCACTTTTAACAAGTTAAATTATTATTAAAAATAATTAAATTTTAAAAATTAAATAAAAAATTATATTAAAATTTATTTCTATTTTAATTAAATAAATTATTATTAAAAATAATAATACTTGAAAAAATATATAAAAAATTATATTTTTATTTTTCTTTTAATAAATTAAATTATTGTTAAAAAAATAATAAAATTTAAAAATTATATATTAAAAAGGAAATATAAATAATATTGTTTAATATTTTTTATATTTATTATTTGCATCAATAATTATAGCGCAACAATCAATAAAACTCATAAAAAAAATATATTACCAAATACAATGAAGTTCATGAAAATCCATACAAATCACAAAAAAAATCAATCAAACTCTGCATAAAGTATATGGATTTCTTAAATCTATCGACTTCTTAAAATCCAAAAAAATCCATTAAAATCTGAATTAAATACACCCTCCTAAATGTGTTTTTTTATTAATTGCCGTTAGTATTGTTTTAAATTATATTAATATTAATTAGTTTTATGTTTAATTTATTTTTTTAGATAAATATTGAGGTGTAGATTAGAAAATATGGACATTCTTAATCCTCCTAAATGTGTTTTTTTATTAATTGCCGTTAGTATTGTTTTAAATTATATTAATATTAATTAGTTTTATGTTTAATTTATTTTTTTAGATAAATATTGAGGTGTAGATTAGAAAATATGGACATTCTTAATGTGTGAGTGAGTGTGAGTTTATTATGATATATATTTTTAATTGGAAGCAGTATATATAATTTTTGTTTTTATATGAAACTCTGTCTTTGCATACAAATATTACAATCAATGTATTGATATTTAAGTATGTTTAAAAATAGATTTGTTTGACCGATAATATAATAATAATAATACGAATAATAAAATATTGTATGTGTGCCACATCACTAATAAACTTTTCTAATATTGACTTTAAAAAAAAAAAAAAAAAATTCTTCTAAGCTTAATTTATTGAAAAACAGAAACAGTGGATCAACTTTTCTAGGTTCTAACACTGAAACATTGCAATTGAGCACTCGAATTGAGGATCAACCTTCTTAGGTTCGAACACCAAAACATTGCAATTGACCTATTAAAAAAAACAATGGTTCACTTTTAAGAGCATCTCCAATGGAATACCTAAACATAGGTACAAATTATTGATATGTCATTAGACACATCACATATTATATGTACCTTGACAATTTGTACCTCACAATCACAATGGTTTGAGGTACAATTATTCACTTTTATTCATGTAGGACCCACAAACTAAGACACAAAACTAATTTGTACCTAGTATCTAATATTTGATACTCAAAATTCTCTTTTCTAAATTGTACCTCTCTCACCATTAGTGTACCTAGGTACAAATATGTGTCAACTAGGAATTGTACCTAGCAATGAGGATGCTCTAAAAACGCTTTAAATATAATCTTCCTATTCAACAATACCTCGCACTCAATTGATTAGAGCATCTTCAATGGTGTACCTCATGTTGAGGTACAATTTAGTTGACACATCACAAAATAATTATACTTATCAATTTGAACCTCACCATCCCAATGGTTTGAGGTACAATTTTTCATTTTTTATGCATGTGGGACCCATAGTATAAGACACAAAACCAATTTGTACCCAGTATCCAATATTATATACTGAATTTCCTCTTTCCTAATTTGTACCTCCTTCCCCAATGGTATACCTAGGTACAAATTTTGGCCACATATGATTTGTACCTACCATTGGGGATGCTCTTAGAAACTAGTTTTATTTTTAAAACTTTATTTTTGTTTTTTTACATATACTATAATTTTTTAATCAATTTAATGAAAATAGGATCATATTTTAATAAAAAAGTAAAAATATATTTAAAAAATAAAAAAATAAAAATACTTGTTAATAAAATAAAAAAACGTAAATGAAAGTGTAGAAATATATTTGTATTTAAAATAAAAAAAATAAGTAAAAAATAATTATTTTTTTAAGGTTGAAAGATATAATTGGAACATTCATTTTAAAGAGTAATATTTTTTTAAACAATGAAAATAAAAACTGTGATTAATGATTCGAAAAATAAAAATTACTTTTTTTTTTATTTCGAACAAAATGATTACACGTTTATTTGTAAATTAAGAAAATATATAATCATTGGTTACGGAAGAGGATGAATAATTAAAAATTTGGGACATTTTTGATAAAAGGAAGTGTCTAATATTTGTTTATAATTAAATATCTCAACTTTTCCTAATTATAATTAAAGGTATAATTACCATTTTTAGTAAAATAAATTTTAAAAACACGTCAACGGTTGAGTAAACAAAACTTCGGCAGATCGATCATAGTTATGTACTTGTTAAAATGATGAGTAGAGTTTGTGTTAAATACAACACTTTATTAAATAGAGTTTTATTTGGATGCTATGTTTTCATTGTTTTTAAAATAAAAAGAAAACATTGGTGACCATTTAACCATACACATGCAAATTCACAATTAAGTTTTCAGATTCATAAATCTGAATTTTATTATGTAAAATTTATATTTGATTTTAAGGGTAATATAGTAATTAGATGTTTTAAGATATATCTTTTATTATAATTACACAAACAACAATACCCTAATAAATATAATTTTTAAAAAAATTTAACACTTAAATGTAAAGTTTATTTTATGGGATTCAGATTCTAATTTAAAAAACCAAATGTCACTTTTCTCAAATACTTCTAATTTTTTTCGCCGTCAATTTCAGCTGGCCGTGTCCCACAATATTACACAACAACAAGTGGAGTAAATTTTTCACCGTGCGTGTAACTGTAACCTCATTTCATTTCCGTGTTGCCTCGAAAAGTCGCACAGTCGATTTCATTTCGCACTGATTATAATGATTGATTTCTCTCCCTTCCCTCACGCAATAACCTTAAAACTACTCTCACACTCTAATATCTATACACACACACAAAAACATATATAGAAACTCTCTCTCTCTCTCTCTCTATACATATTCTCTCTTTATATTTCAATCAAGTAGCTACTTCCCACAACTTTCCCATACCACAACAAAACAACATCTCTCTCCTCTCTCTCTCTCTCTCTCTAGAAAACAATGTCGATAAACCACTACGACCTCTCATCACATCCACCGCCCCAATGGTGGTCGCACCACCCTAACGCCGCCCCAATCGACCTCAACTACGAGGACCAACATCAACAACAACAACAAGAATTAGTCATCCCGAAAGACCGTCTCTTCGAGAAGCCTCTGACTCCGAGCGACGTGGGCAAGCTCAACCGGCTCGTCATCCCCAAGCAACACGCCGAGAAGCATTTCCCTCTCAACGGAGGTGTCGGGAAAGAGCCAGGTGGCGGCGAGAACGGATTGCTTCTCGGATTCGAGGACGAGATCGGAAAGCCGTGGAGGTTCAGGTACTCGTACTGGAACAGCAGCCAGAGCTACGTCCTCACCAAGGGCTGGAGCCGCTACGTCAAGGAGAAACGCCTCGACGCCGGCGATGTAGTCGTCTTCGCCCGACACCGCCTCGACCCCGCCCGCTTCTTCATCGGCTGCCGCCGGAGAGCGGCGGCGGCCGCCGCCCCGGACCACCACCACCAACAGTATCCTTATCATCATCACCCCGGGCCGGGCCCGTCGTCTATTTCTATTCCGTACCAGCCCGAATCCGTTCATGCAGGTATATATATGTCAAAATGTGTATATCAACAAGAAAACAAAACAATTGTCTTATTCTCTGTATTATTATTAATGCAGGAAAAGTTGGGCAAGAGACGGGGAGGAGCTCCAAGTGGCTGCGGTTGTTCGGGGTGAATCTCGAGTGCCATCAGGCGGCGGACGAGTCGGACTCGCCGGAGTCGAGCCACAGTCATCATCATCACCAATATTACTAGTCAAATAATAATCAAACAGTAGTAGCATGTAGTGTTATAATATTAAAAAAGTATGATCACATGTGTACTTGGACCGTGGTTCAATTTCCCAGTTTTGATTTTGGTGTTTCCCTTGGTGAAACAGATACATGAGCCTCTACAGTAAATTTGTGAACATGACTTTTTCCTCATATTTTATTTATTAAGGCAAGTTGCGCAAGCAAAGCAATACTATTCATTTATGGAACCAAATTTATGCATCACAAATCACGATAGATTTTGTCCGTGTCTTTATGGTAAAAATTAAACAATCTTTTTTGTTTGAATAATCATGTTTCTTGTCAACATAGTAGTATTATTTAAATTAATCCCTAAAAGTGAAAAAAGAAAAAAGAAAAAAGAAATCATATCCTAATCATGTGGGACTATGCATTGTGAAATGTCCTCAGAATTTTTAATTTGGTCTGTGGTCCACGGTTGAAAATGCCGAAGATTGATTTAAGGTTCAAACCTTGAAGTTGAACCTTAAAATTTAGGATTTAAGGAAAGAGCCTCATCTTAACATCGGTTAATCTAAGACTGACCTCGTCTTATGCGCGCCTCTGCACCAATATAAATCAGCAAGTTGAGACTCGACTCTATCTTCAGGGCTTGAGACCACACACACTGTGAACACAAGGATTTGTATATTTAAATTAAAGGTGAAAATGGTCCACCAAAGGGATGGGCATGAATGTCACCAGCTAATAAAATTAAACATCTTTAATGGTTGCAACAGGAGGAGACGTATCCTCGCAGCAAGGATAACATCTTCTCCAAAAGATGTGACGTTTGCAAAAATCTATATTACCCAAATAAATAATTAAAAGAAATAAAAATGATGACGTGTCAAAGATATTTTTATCTCGGTACCATCATGAAATAGTCAGTGATCAAAAGTTCAGGGGGGGACTAGCAGAAAAAACCCAAAGTGGGAAAGTTAAGATAGAAAGAGACTACAGGGTGGGTATATATAGAATTGGGTCCCACTATTTAGAGACTGAGAGTGGGTCCCATGATCATGTCCCCAGATGGGTGGAGGTCGGTTGGAACATGTGTACTAAACCAACTTGAGTTTTGCTACTGTAGTGATTCTGTTCTGGTTCAAGATTTCTCTCATCATCACCTTAATCACAACCATTAATTGGGAATGCAATGGACGGTGGGATGCAACCTTTTTTTAATACATGGAAAAGAAAATTCTGTTGATGCTGATAACAAGCCTTTGTCAATTTATATAGAAGAAATGAGAAAAGCATGAGAGTAATAATAAGAAGTCCTTCCCTAGACCGGTTGAAGTCGAAGGCCGGCTCGAGTTTTTTAGTTTTTAGGAGTGTCGGGTCCTTCTTGAGAATTGGGGTCTTTTTTCTTCTCCATAACTTGTTGTATACCTTCTTGATAACCTCCTATGAAACTTTTGAGAGCATCTCTGTAAGCGGAAGCTCGAGTCATGTAAACTCGTTGTAGGGCAGGCCTTAACGTCTCCATACCCCCCTTGGCAGCCACAGCTTTATATATAAAAACAAATGTAGTGAGAAATTCAATCATTCATCAATCATAATCAAAAGATCTGTTTTTAACAAATTTGATCATGGAATCCAATGGAGGAGCAAACAAGATAAAATGTTGTGGCCCGGATAGATTAAACATACACATATATACGCCTATTTTCATTTTCTCCTCTTTCAACATTGTTTGAACGGAGACAAATGGTATTATAAAACGAAGTTATATACATGGACGGCTATTTATATTTTCAAATTCTTTTTGGACGAAAAGATGGATGAGCCCGAGACGGGTTCCCCAATCCAGCTCCGCCATTGATTGTATTAACGTAAAGAGTTACCGTTAGATTTTCTTTCCTACAAATTTGTTTAAGAGTGTACGCTATCAACTACATCACTTGTCTCTCTGTGTATATTTAACCTTTATACATCAAAAAACTTCCAAATCCACCTCACAGAACAAAACGTATTATGAACTCAAGAAATATCAACGGGCATGTTTCTTACCAAGATCCTCCAGAGTCGATGCTTCCCTCTCTCCTATGGAGCCTTTTTCCCCATTGGGCCCATCATATGCGCTCTCTGATTTCTTCTTGTACTCACTGGGCCTGAGTTCTGGGCCAATATCCCTGACCCAGCTTGCGCCGTAGAGTCTAGACGCTTCCTTCAACACCTAATTAAGCAGACATTTCTAAATTTTCAACGCAGGTTAATTATACAATCGTAAATTTGATAAATAATAAGGGGGCAATTTATATAGTACTAGTAGTGTTTCATGGAAACTAAGCTTTGCGATGACAATGTCAATGATAAATGATGGAAACAATATTTAGCTTAGAAGTATGACAACACTTTATTTGATGAGTACGACACTACACTACGATGAATATCATGATAAATATGACAGCAACGGCAAGATAAAAACAGGTTAACCAAAAAAAGATTCAGAGAACTAACAAGGTATCGTTCTTTCCAGGTAAGTTTACTGCGCTTTTTGATGTGCGGAGGGTCAGGCAAAGAGGAAGGAAACGCTATTTCCTTTAGATCGTATCGAACATAGTCGTAAAGTTTCCTGCACACAACCCTAAACTTCATTCTGGGTTCTGAGTTAGCACATGTTTAGCCTGCCACACGAAACAAGAAATCCGAAATGAAGAAAAAGAAAATGACAATTATAGTTGATCACGAACTCTGTGTATACTGGTTTAGTGGTTTTAGACCGGAATAAAGAATTTCGGTCGAGATACCTTCTGTACGAGAAAAAAAATTCAATAAACTCCCTTATGTTGCTTCAAACTTCTTTGAGGCATTTCATCGAGCATGTGGTTGGCATAAAATGAAGTGTTACTGAAATATATAATATATTATATATATACACACACACAAATGTATATAAGGTATCAAACACTGTAATGAAGAAAGAGCGCAGAGAGATTTTGTAATCGTTGGAACTGTACCGTCTCCCTCGTCGATTAGAGATGGAACTCCGGTCTTTTTCTTTTTTCTTTTATTATTAAGGGAATGTGACTTTTTAGTCACATTTGATAAGGGATGAGTTTAAAGTCCCCCCTTATAAAAGTGTGAGTTTTTTACACCAATTGAACATAAATTGTCCTTTATACCCTTACTTTTTAAATAAATCCAAAAAAAAACAAAACAAAATACAAAAACAATATCTTATAAATTAAAAATAAAAACAAATTGGACTGTGGGGCCCACGAAATCTGATTTTTTGGTGAGGTGAGGGTTTGGTGTAGGTTTAATTGTGCATTCATATCCATATTCATAACAAAACCTACCAAACCAAACCAAAAAAAAATTCAAAAATTCTCTCAAACCCACACATAAAATCTCTATCATGTTGCTCCGTTAGATTCTGGAAAACGCCGTCGAACATACACGAGGTTAAAGGAGCGAAAACGAGAGGTACGCGTTCAAGTTTTTTTCGATTTTTCTGTTCAGCGCTGGTTACTCGATGGGTTACTCGATGGAGCGTACCATCGAGCAACCCATCGAGTAACTATGAATTTATGAAGTTAAACATTACTCGACTGAGGTTAAACGAAATCAGGTTACTCGAAATTTCGAGTAACCCTAATTCCAGTAACAGGTTTCGAGTAACCTCTTTCCAGGAACACAGATTCGAGTAATGTGAGGTTACTCGAATTGAGGTTACTCGAATTGAGGTTACTCGAATTGGTTAATCGAATTGGTTAATCGAATGTATATGACGTTAATCGAATCCTGTTACTCGAATGGAACAGTCCATCCTGTTACTCGATGGAACAGTCCATTCGAGTAACAGGGCCTGTTTTTTGCCAAAAAATGCATTTTTTCGTATTTTTTGGTTTGTTTCGTCGATTTATATGGATATGTTGTATTAGTTAACCTAATTCAATAATGTTTTTTGTAATTGTAGATGTCGAATCAACGAATCACGATACGTTACGGTGGTCGTTGGGAACGAGCGGTCTACGTCGAAGGGATAGATATGTGCCTTTTCTTCAGGAGGGATCAACTTACCCTCGATGGTCTTGTGAGACAGATTCGTGCCGTTTTGCGCCCTCCGCCGAATATCGAGTACATGTTGTTCATCTTAACACGAGGCAATGATTTTAGGAGCGTGCGGTGTCCTTTGCTTAGCGACGACGATGTATCCCGCATGCTAGACGAGCAAAAGGACGATTGTTTCATTTTCGTCACCGAGATGCTAGAGGAGGCACAACCAAATGCCCCCGAGGTGAATATTCCAGAAGTGGATCCGGATGTACCGACCGAGGGCGAGAGGCATGCTGAGAATTCCGAGGACGACGAAGAAGCTCGTCAGACCGATCTGTTGCAGTCGTTGACCACTGAATGGACAGAATGGATTAGACAGCCGCGGGTCATCACAAATATTCTGTCACGCCGTAATCTGTCCTCGAGTTCTAGTGTGGGAGCCGGCGAGCATCCCGAAGCAGCTCAGAATGCTCAGAATAATCCACTGCGCAACTGGATCATTCCACTGCCGGAGTTTGACCCCGCGGTTCCATTGCGATCGGTCGAGCCTCCCGAACTGGTGTATGGTCACATTGCAGTCGGCTCGACATTCCGAACGAAATCGGATCTGAAGATAGCGGTGGGGATGTATCACATGGAGCATATGGTGGAGTGTGCCACTAAACGCTCGACCACTGAACGGGTAGCGTTCGTCTGCAAGCAAGGTTCTGAGAAGTGCCCGTTCAAATTATGTGCTACTGGGAATGACGAAACACTCTGGAAGATTACGAGGCTGAACTTGAATCACGAGTGTGTCAATGATTTGAGTCGGACTGCCGATCGTCACGTGTCGAGCAAGGTTGCCGCTACTTACTTTGCACGTCAGCTGGTCGACGATGAGATCACACTGAAGCCGAAGACGATGATTTTTGATCTGAGGAGATTGTACGGAGTAGTGATCGATTACAGCTTCGCCCTGCGGACGAGGAACCTGGCCGTTGAAATGAGGTACGGCAACTATCAGGATTCATATCAGATGCTCCCGTCATATCTGCACGTGCTGAAAGAATGCAATCCAGGGACTCGGTATGAGATTCAGACGACCAGTGAGGGCGTGTTCTGTCACATGTTTGTTGCACTTGGGCAGTGCATTAGTGCATTTCAGCAGCGCACTCTGCGTCCCATCATAGTAGTCGACGCCACTCATTTGAAGGGGAAAAACAGTGGTGTGTTATTTGTTGCCGTCACGAAGGACGGAAACGAGCAGATTTTCCCGCTTGCCTTTGGTATCGGTCCGATTGAGAATGACCTGGAGTGGACGTGGTTTCTAGAGAACCTCAGGCTTTGCTACGATGGAGACGATCTGCTCATTGTGTCCGACCAGCACAAGAGCATCGCGAATGCCATTCGGAGTGCCTATCCCCATGCAACCCGTGCGTTGTGCTGTCACCACCTCGAGAAGAATCTAGCAATGTACCGCTCTCATGTGGTCACAATTGTACACAAAGCTGCCTACTGTTATCGAGAGGATGAGTTTGAAAAGTATTTATCTGATTTGGAGAAAGCCAGTGGAGACGGTGCTTATAGGCGCCTCGTTGGACTCGGTGTTGAGACCTGGGCAAGGTCGAAATGTGCTGCACGACGATATGGTTTCATGACATCGAATGCGGCCGAAGTCTTCAACGCTGCTATCAGATGGCCACGACGATTGCCTGTTTGTGCTATGCTCGAGTCGATTCGTGCGATGATTGAGAGATGGTTTGACGAGAAACGAAAGAAGGCTAATGAGAGAGAGGATGAGCTGACCGAAGAGGCATTCGCAAAGGTGTCTAATCAGAATCAGTTGAGTCATCATTTTCCTGTTCGGGAGGTCAGTGCGGGGACCGTGTTCAGAGTTGAGGAAAACGGCAGGTCCTATCTCGTAGATATCGCGAGACGCACGTGTGACTGTCGGGAGTTCGACTTAGACCTTATTCCGTGTCGTCATGCTGCTGCCGCTATACGGTATGGTATCGGTTTCCTTACATCTTCTTTTTTAATTTTAAACATTCAATTAATTAATGCCACTAACCTGATACTTTGTGTAGACGGGCTAGATTTTCATTGTACGATTTCGTCGGCCCCTATTTCAAGCAAAGCAGCTTGAGAGAGATGTATGCGACTCCTATTGTGCCAGTACCACACGTTGATGATTGGGTTGTCCCTCCAGAAGTAGCTTCGTACGTGTGTCTTCCACCGGAAGTGGTTAGTCAGGCTGGACGTCCGCGGATGAATCGGGTTCGTTCTGCAGTTGAGGGGTCTGGGTCTGCTCGTCGTGTTCAGGTTTGTTCTTCGTACCTAATATTGTGTCGTCATTAGTTTGAGTAAAGACCTAATACCGCGTCTTTGTGTGCAGGTGTGTACGAAATGTAAGGGCGTAGGACATAACATACGCAACTGCAAGGCTTACATCCCTCCTGCAGGCGTTGATTTGAATGTCCCTCCGGAAGCCTCAGGAACGCAAGAATCGGGTCGAAGAAGGCAGAAGAAAAAGTGCAGCATTTGCAGAATCGAGGGACACACAAAAACAAAATGTCCGATGCGTGTGGATTGAGGGATCTTCTTGTGTTTGGTTGATTTGTTATCGTGTTTCTCGTTACATCGTATGACTAGGATTGATTTGTTATCTTGTTTCTGGATATATGCAGTGTGTTTCTTTGGATATTTGCGGTTGTTGTTATACCTATGTGATTTGCAGGTTAGGGGATGTAAAAAAACAGAAAAGGCATTCTGCATATTCTGTACACCATCGAGTACCCTAATTCGATTAACCCCATCGATTAACCTAATTCGAGTAACCCAATCCTGTAACCAATTCGATTAACCCCATCTTGTAACACCATCGATTAACCTATTCGAGTAACCCCATCTTGTAACCTATTCGAGTAACCCCATCTTGCAACCTATTCGAGTAACCCCATCCTGTAACCAATTCGATTAACCCCATCTTGTAACACCATCGATTAACCTCATCTTGTAACCCCATCGATTAACCAATTCGAGTAACCCTATCTTGTAACCCTGCATTCGATTAACCCTTCATTCGATTAACCCTTTCGAGTACATTAGGGTTTCCATCGAGTACATTAGGGTTACCATCGAGTAACCATCGAGTAACCATCGAGTAACTAAGAACAGTACCCTTTTTTTTCAATTTTAAGGCCGTTCTTTAATTTCTACTTGTGTTTTTGAGTATGTAACTTCATTTTAATGATAAAAAACACTTATTAAACATGTTTTGATGATCAATTTCGGAGTTCTAATCCATAACATGTCAACATTGAACTAATATCATAGTTTGTTTGTTGTAAACTTACTTAAGATATTTAGAAAAGTATGACTAATGTTCCACGTTTCACTTGTTTTCACTCTAAACGAATCGATTGATCATCTAAACTGTTTTATTAATGTTTTATGGCTCTAAATTGAACTTATTAGTGCAAATAACAACTTAATTATCTAAAAAAAGGTCAAAAAATACTAATTTTAGGAGGTTAGTCGATGGTTGATCGAGTAACATACCATCGACCAACCTTGGAGATTTATGATTACAGGATGATGTCCATTCGAGTAACCCCATCCTGTAACCAATTCGATTAACCCCATCTTGTAACACCATCGATTAACCTCATCTTGTAACCCCATCGATTAACCTATTTCGAGTAACCGTTTTAGAGTACTTTTGCAGATTCAGGCCTGATTATACGTTAATCGATGGACCTGTTCTTGATTACTCGATGGTTACTCGATGGAACAGTCCATTCGAGTAACCTCTGGGCAGAATGATAAAAGACTTTTTTACACATTTTTAAACCCAAACCTGCAACATTCTAACCAAGCATTCAATATACAACACATCCAAGACAAAAATACCAACAATACTAAACAATAAATCATCCTAAACAAGTATATTCAAACACAAATACTAAGCTCGTACGTCTTCTTCCGTGTATGCCTCCTGAGCTAACCAATAAATCATCCTAGCAATGTACTTTCTATACTTAACGATGTAAGGAAGATCAATAGTCTTGTTCTCGTGAGTTTGTTTCTTGTTGAACAACCGATCCAGGTACATGCAACAAATCGGCCCACACGAGTTTCCGTCGGGTTGGATTATTTGTTGAGCCCTGGGCATCAGCTTAAACTTGAAAGCACACCTCTTACGCTCCCTGAAACATAAAACATTGAAATGAATGAAACACTTCTCACGTCAATATCATATTAGAAAAAAAAACTACATTACACAGTGAAATGAAAGAATCTTACCAGTACGAGTGCTGGTCCCACCAGTGTCCGCATCTCAACAATCGAGGCAACAAATCTGTCAGGGGCTTCAGCTGTGCGGCTCTGAGATTGCACAATGAATCATACACTTCGACAGTCCAGTTCTCGAAATCAATGACCGCCACGACCCAGTGAATGTTATCAATGTTGCAAATCATGGCCACCTTACATACAAACATTGAAAATACAAACAATGAAAATATAAGAAATCATAGAAACCAAAGATTAACCTAATTCAGTTAACATACCTGACGGATATTGTACCAACCATGCTCACCACGAGCCGGACCCGCTTCGACAATGTCTAGCATACGCTTAGGTGGTTGCCAATTCTTGTATCTCTTCTCGAAATCACTCGAAGTCCCTGTATGCTTCAGTTTCCCGTATTCGATGCAGAAATCATTCTTTGAAAATGACATAAATATTAAATTTTATGTCAGTAAGAACAGGATAAAAGTAAAATATAACTAACATAGATAAAAGACATTCACTTACGTATAAGTCGGGACCGAAGATCTGGTGCGTAAAGTCCTTCACGTAACCCTTCACCCCTGTCTTAGTTCTGATTTTCACTTTCATGAACGCAATATACAAGTCGAGCACCTGAAAATTGACACGTTGTTAATATTTAAACATAAATTAACAAGGTTATAATTTAAAATATTACCTGAGAGCTGAACCAAACAGAGGGATTTTCCACATCGTCGAAGAATTTCTGATCAAGGATCAAATCATCACAGCACCTCACCCTAACGCAGTAATCGGGCCCCGTTGCTCTGTACACATCGTACAGCTTCCAGCTTCTTCTACCGCGTGCCCTGGTGAACTGTCGGATGAAAGGGCTACGAATGAACTTGGAAGGCTGAACAACACGAGGTCCGAGGCTGCTCTCCCCGGCATCCTACTCGGACTCGTCACCCTCCTCCTCGTCGTCGTCATCCTCGTCACTGAAACACCCGAGGTCCCCGGCATACTCGTCGTCATCCTCCTCGTCATCAGCAGCTGGCTGTGAGAAGATATCAAAGGTCCTCCCAGTATGGGTCTCGACATCGACCACAACAGGTGGTGTCGGAGTGCTGGACGTCTCCAGATCAAAAGGAACAATCGACGGAGGCGTGCGGTAGCTGGGGGACTCAAATGGATAGGCCGGTGGCGGCATCTGATAACCCTGGAATGGAAAGACTGGACCCTGGAATGGACCGAATGGACCCGGCATCTGGTAACTCTCGAATGGATACTCAAACGGATAGGCCGGAGGCACCTGGGGCTGGGGCTGCATGCGGTAACGCATCCATGCGTCAGCGTCTGCATATGAATACCGAGGGTCAGGCATCGCCGACGTCGAGAATCGAGCTGGTGCTCTGCTCAAAGAAGTCTCAGCAATGTCCGATGCGTGGTAGGAATGACGAGGAGGTGAAGTTTGAGGTGGCGAGGAAGGCTCTTCGTACACTGGCCTCGAGGGATAAGGCCGTGGCTGCGAGTGTCGTCTCATACCGAAGAAGCCCTTCATTTTGGAGAGCAAGCTCTCCGTGACACTCTTCGTCACGCTCTCCGTGACGGCCTTCACGATGTGAGTCGTGAATCCCTTCTCGGACGTGTCGAACAAGATCCTCTCGAGGTCACTCCGACGATAAATAGGTGGATCATCGTCCACCACTCTCTCAGATGCAGGAGGAGCTCGAGACTCAGGAGGAGTAGCATCTCGAGCACGAGGAGAAGAACCTCGAGGAGGAATATTAGGAGAAGCATGTCGAGGAGGCGGAGAAGCATGTCGAGGAGGCGGAGAAGCATGTCGAGCTTTCCGAGATTTACGTCTCTCTAGTCTCTCTGTTGAAGAGCTGGGCGTGACATCGTCACGCGTGCGGATACCTGTCGCCGCCTTCTTGAATGTCTTGGCCACGCTTTCGGCCACACGATCCACAAGCTTCTTCTTCTTCTTCTCCATTTGCTTCTTCGGTGCCGGTGCTCGTGCCGGCGCCGCTGCCGCTGCGTGAGTTAAGCGGAGGGGAGGATGGTATGGGACGGCATAAAGCTCACCGGCCTCCGTCAAACTCCGGTAATACATCATCTCCTCCTCCTCCGGTGTCGGTGTGAGGGTCTCGTGAACTTCAAGCTAAAAGAAAACAATTAAAAAAAATTTATTAGATAATCGATAAAATTATTAATTCAAAATTATTAACAAAAACAGATTGACGGTTACCTGCTCATCCTTGAAATAATCCGTGAAATCGAAGTTCGTCTTCCTCTGCGTCCAATGCAAAAACCGGGGCCTTCGCGTCTCTCGGCTCCGAGTAGCGCACTGTCTCCCTAAAGCAGGAAAGGCCTCGAAGGCCCAACACTGGAAGGCCCAAACTGGACCGTAAAAGTGATAAGCCGCTTTCTCGGCCTGATCAGCTGCCATCCCAGTAATGCTGATGTAGTGGGAGAAGTTCTGGAACGTGTAAGAACCCCAAGGAAACCACTCCCAGCCATCGTGATCCTCCACCAGTGTCCAGACCCAGTTCTCGACATCCAGTTTCTCTCGACCAATCAGAACGAAGTAGAGAATCAGGATGTTGGCAACCTTGAAATAATCACCTAGCTCGTGGCCCATCCGCAGACCATTGAACGAACTCAGCAGTGCTTCAATCTTCATCACTCTGCAACGGAATAACCTCCGATGGATGCCTGTAATGGGAGCTTCATGGCCTTTGTCTGTGGGATCGAAGTTACTATCCCCGAAGCGCAGGCCGGTGATCAGGGCGTATTCTTGTGCTCGGAACTTCACAATACGATCCCCGATAGCAAACCAGTGCTCAAACTCTGGTATTCTGCTCTTGCTAACGATCTCTCTCGATAGCAGTTTGTGCAGAGGTTTGTTCGATCGGTCTGCACTGGGCATGGAAAGGAACTGACTGAAGAGATACGTCTGTTCGTACTCCGCGAGGCCCTCGTCTCCACCAACCTCCCTAAGAGTATCTCGTACGTTTTTCAGAACGCCTCGTCGATCGCCGCAATTTATCGCCCTCGAAATGTCGACGAAATCCGGTCTCCTCCATCGGAAACCAGCCTGCACAAATGGAGAACCGAATCGATTAAACACAGATTAATAGGATCAAAACAAACAAAAAAAAAAGTTTCTGCCTCCATCGACCAACCTATTTCGAGTAACCCCATCGACCAACCCGTCGATTAACCCCATCGACCAACCCTTCGATTAACCCCATCGCCCAACGTATTCGACCAACCCATTCAATTAACCCCATTCGATTAACACCATCGGCTAATCAAGAGCTGACTGCTCGAAGAGGTTAATCGAATGGGTTAGTCGACGGGGTTGGTCGAATGGCACTACACGAATACGTTAGTCGACGGGGTTGGTCGAATGGCACTACACGAATACGTTGGTCGATGGTTTAGAAAAAAACAGGGGTTACTCGATTCGAGTAACCATAAACAAAATCGGAAAAATCAAATTTTCAGAACAATTATGGCCACATTACAGTTCTAAATCAATAAAGAACTCAACCAAGCATCTAAAGCACAATATAATCCATCACATTGCTCGAATTTTCGAAAAAAAAAATTGAAAAAAAAGGGTTTCGGATTTGGGAATTACCGGAGGTTGAAGACTCGGTTCTTGTTGTTGTTGTTCTTCCTCATGCTCGGAATCAGATGGTGTCGCCGACGATGACATTATTGCTCCGGTTGATTCGAAATCGAACAAAAAAATTGATGAAGGGGGCGGGTTTGGGGTTTGGGTTACGGGGAGAGAGAGAGAAGAGAAGAGTAAAGTGGGGACCGATACAATTTTTTAATTCTTGTCTTTTTCTTTTACTTTCAAGGGTATAATAGGTACTTCAAATGCAATTGGTGTAAAAAACTCATGCTCTTATAATTGAGCACAAAAAACTCACAATTCTTATGAATGTGACCAAAAATCCACAGGACTCTTAAGATAAATGATGATCGGTAAAATTATAGAGAAAAGTTAATGGGCTCAAAGAATATAGGCCAACTGGTAACGGAGTAATACGAGTAGTCGGTTTTTATTTTTCAATGATAATTTCTTTTGTGTATTTATTCGTATTAATCATCTCGTATTTTATTAATAATTTTCCTGTAGTTAAAGATAATTAAGAAATTTTGAAAAAAAGGAAGAGTGAAATCATATGTTTCTCTTTCTTTCAGATGTGACGTTATTATTTTTTTTGGTTATTATAAACACAATGTAAATTATTTTGCTTAATTTATAAAATAACAATATAATACGAAAAACAACATTAATATAAGACAGTAAAAAATATTTTCCAATGTTAAAATAAAATGTCAAGTTACGGGTAAAGAAGAACAAAATTTATAATCATAATAATATTTTTGAGAATAGATCAAGTCCACTACTATAAATCACAATTTCAATATATAACATGCCAAAAAAAAAAAACAGTGATCAATAATGTTTTATATACTCTGAATATAAAAATCAGTGAACATATGAAGCTCTTGTAAATATTATGTATTCTCCACCTCAGCAGCAACGAGACATGATTTCTTTTCGAAAATGTTTCCTGCAAATCAATCAGGAAATCCACAGATCACTCCTCTTGAATCTTGAAACTCCCATCAAATTTGCTCTAATATCTTCGGGCAAACACGAAATACACAAAAGATGCTGAAACTCTGGAATACAGGAAAAAGAACGAGCTAAATTTGTATGTGCACCAAGGTGAAATATGAGAAGATTACACTGAATTGGTTTTGCATTGGGAAAATGTTGCACGATGATTCCCAGAAAAAAAGGGGGCACTCATAACATGCAATCAAATTTGAAGAGGAAACTACAAATACCCCCTTGAAAAGAAAAAAACTTTTTTGTTTTTGGTAATTAGACAACAGCAAGAGTAAATGTTATCCAAACAAGGTACAGTATATAATAAAATTAACAAAAAAAAAGGATATTCAAGGAATTATAGTTGATGATTACCAAAAAACAGCTACTCTTCTCAATCAGGTGAATATATGTTGATCTCTTCGGAGCATGATGAACAATATGAGAAATAATCGACTACTGGTAGTTGTTTGATGGGCTGTGGGCTCAAGAATCATATCTGGTAGTAGTGAAGGATGAAAGAAGCCCAGCTGCCTGAGCAGGCAACATGTCACCGAACCTTCCAACTTGCCCATCCGTTAATATCGACCCCAGCCTTAGTGTGCTCTCCCCAAATCTGCTACCAGCCTGAATAAATATGTTCGCCAAAAATGTTTAAATTCTACAGAACATAGCATCTATGCTGGCCCAACTTTGAGTTTGTAAAGAACATAAAGCACAAGATATGATTCTTTTTTATTTTAAATAGAAATGATTATATGCTGGAGACTCGCGAGTGGCAAAATTATTTATGAATAAAACAAAAAGGTTATTCTTTGAAGTTCAAGCACAACAAAAAAGATGTTTTTGGTCAATTAATTTGCAAGTTTGAAAGAAAAAAAAACATATTTTTTGTAATTAGATAAAACACCAGAGTAGTTTTCTGTGCTTGTACGTAGTTATTGAAGAGGCATATGATAAACATTTTTTTGAAGAATTAGCCCTACAAAATTTCAGGTGCAACAGGAAATCAGTCATATGAATTACCCTACATAATTATTTCTTGTAGTTTTACAGTAAATGATATGTAACGCTGTACAAATCAGAACCTAGCCCTAAATTTATGTGCTTGCATGGATATATAAAAAAACACAATTGCATTTTTTTCTCCTATCAAAATCTAGAACACTGGCACTGGGTATGGACAAATTGTATATAGAGCAAATTTTGTCGATCGATCTAGAGCAAGTAACGAAAGCGCTCCATTGGCACAGCCTAAATTTAAGGTTATATAAAAATGCCCCTCAGGTTTGCATTTACCTCACAAATAGCAGCTCCTGAGGATTCACTTTTGCAAGACAAACAAATGTTTGGGGGTTATGGTAATTTTAAAAGTAATGTTTCGCAATTAGGCTAAACCTCTTTGGTAATTTTTGTAATTACTAGATGGAACTCCGTCTAATAAATAACACCATATTTAATGCATCATTTCGGAATCTTGGCATGGAATTACATCTAACAAGTAACAAGTACACATGGAACCTATAATAGCATGCAAGTTCCAATAACAGAAACGTCAAGGAATAGAATCTACTCCTGCATTGTTTCCAGAATAACAACTATACCTGCATGAACGACTTCAAAAACGGTGCAGCAACTCCTAAACCCAAGTCCTCATCGACATCAGAACTCCGAGGCATCTCATCATTTTGGTAACTTTTCCAGGAATTTCTCGAGTAAACATCATCCCCAGATGTTGATACAGATGCCCTGGCTGCATTTCTCACGGATAATGCAGGAGCACTGGGCAATAACCATGCAAAGAAAAAATTAAATTACATACAAATATTTGTTTTCAGGAAGGAAAAACGGTTCTCACCTGATGGGAAGATATTTGAATCGGGGCACTACCGAGCATCGCATAATGTTCGATTCGGAGTTAGTGGGAAGCTTCTGTACGGCATCCATATGTATTCTATTAAGTTGCACAAAAAATCCAAATAGAACACCATGCCTAAGGTATGTCTGTCGCTCATTCTCCCATAAATATGCCTCATACCTTAGATGCATGAAAGGAAAAAAAGGAAAACACAGTTAAACAACTGCATTCAAATAGAGGAGAACAGAACTATCTTTTAAAATCAGAAAATTAGAAGCATCCATAAATATTCAAACATGATCACATAAGACAATCACATAAGACAATCACATAAGACAAAAGTAACATGAATCAATTCCAAAAAGACAAGCTCCCCTTATAATTCAGTGGTGGGACCTAAAGCTAAAATAATCATTTCAAGTTTATACTCTTACAGAGATACACGGCTGTTACTAAATTTAGTAATTTAACTGAACTTCTATAGAAACTGAGCAGACAATGAATAATGATAAACTAGCTATAGGAGCATAAATGAAAAATGCAACATTTAACTATATTAACCAACTTCATTAGAGCTTAAAGTTAATATTAGCTTCTAAACATGATCATACTTAAACCCAAGATTCTTTCAGGAGTCCAATTATATACATTAAACCTATATGCACAAATGCATAGCCAGGAAAAAATCACCAAATATAATTATGCTCCTAGAAATAGAAGAATGCTAGGGTTCCTCTAATCAAAGATGTCATTCTTTTGCTAAGTAGCTTAAATATGACAAGTTAAGAATATAATTAGGCCAAAGCAACCATCTCGAACAAGTACTCATAACCTTTAATTCTCATCCAAAAAATTCATCGGCAGTCGGTGTAAATGTTGCTTTCTAAATAACCAAAATCTCTAAAGAACCAAATCTTGGTTTAACTACTTACGTGAGCCAATCTATGGGGTCCAGTCTTTGTGAAAGGCGTTTTTCCAACTCCTTAATACGTTGTCCTGTTAACGAATTTGGTTGTTGTGCTTTTTGCTTCCTCCTAAAAGGAGATTTCACACTTGTGATTTCAGATGCCTCCTTATTTGCATGGAAATCGCCCCCAGACAAAATATCAGCAGCAAATCTTAAATCAAATAAAACTTGCAGAATGCCTTTCTCCGTCACTTGAGACCCAATAACTTCTTCAGCTGACAGGAAGTCCTCATAAATTCCAAGAACCTACACAAGCATGACACATGTCAGAATCATAAGAAGAGAGAAAGAGGTTATTAAATAGTAAGAGGATTTGTGTGACACCGAAGAATCCACAAACATAAGAATCACTTCGGTTTGTTAACTACATGAACCATTGTCCTAAAACTCTCGAAATCAGTGCAAATTTGTTTTCGCATGTAAAAAACAACAGGCTCCAGATTCATGTAGATTCTTATTCATCATTTAAAATTAGAAACAGAGATGATGCATAATGACCTACATCACTTACTCTATGTCATAACCACATAAAACAACATCAATCATGATAAGCAAACAAGTTTTCGTCCGTAACAAAACACTATAATCCAATATACAATCCCTTCTCAATGAAATAGCCTAACCATTAACCCAAAACAATACAACCAAGTACTCTAGCAGAGTTCATTAGATATCTCACCAAAGACAATCATGTAATTATGAAGCCACGTCTAGAAATATTACCCAACAAAAGGGTCAGAACATACCTTATCCAAAAGCTTTGTTGCGAAGTTCTGCAAAATTGCTTTATCAAGTACGTGGCCACCAACACGGTGAATCTCTTCGCATGCGTAAAATAAAAATGAAGTCACATATAGTGAAGGCATTGAAGGAAGGGATATCTTCATCTCAGACTGGCCCTCGCTTGACTGTTCTTGCTGCTTCACTACAGTCTCCTCCCAACCCTGTCCAGTAATTCCAAATAATTTAGAGAACAAAGCCAATTTCTTGTTTCAGAAACTATCAAACTACCAAAGGAGGATAACTTGAAATCACATACATCAAGAAATTAAAGACAATCTCAAGTAAGTTCATAGTATTTCACAAGAGAAATACAGCTAAAGTAGTTGTAACTGCTCTAGGGAACATAAGGAAGAAAATATATTATACAAGTAAGCATATAGCAGACTCCAACAGAAAAGGATTCCATTTATAAGTACTTACTCTGACTGGACCAGTTGATGACAAGGCATCATCCCTTTTCAGATTACTGGAGCACATATTCGAAAGTTCACCAGAAACCCATGATATCCACAGATTGTAAGCTCTGACACAAAGATCTTGGGTAGTCTGCCTTAATTCTTTGAGGTGTGGGCTTGACCTGTCCTCCACTCCAAATAGAGCAGCACTCACAAGCGAAGTCTGTTTCATGCTGGAATCAAGCATTCTTTTCCCAGGACTATCCATCATTTTTGGGTCACTGGCCACCCGGATATTCATCGACCCAATTGGGAATGAATTAGCAGCAGTACCTTCACTCACCCATGACCTTGGTGAACCGAGCACCACGGGTATATGTCTTGCGTGCTTCTGAAATGCAAAAAGAAGTCTCCCAATAAATAATGATCTCTCAACAAGTATGGCAGAGGATAGTGGGGACTTTTCGTCTTTATTTCCATTTTCCAGGTCCATGTATAGGTTGTCAAGCTCACTCTTAAGCTGTATTAATATGTCCGACAGGCTCTCGCTACACTTGTTTTGTACGTACGGTGCCAAATCCCTCAACCTACGTGGTGCGTTCTGAGACTCCAAGAAACAGAGGAGATCATTAAGAACATTCTGGCAGCAATTATCCAAGGCATCTTTAATGCGGCTCACTTCGGGCCCAAAATAAGAACCGAGACAGCTGAGGAAATCATTTTCTTGAGCTTGGTGAGATTTTGTGCCGGGAATAGAAGAGCCTGACTTTTTTCCACTGGGCTTCACAAACCAAACCCCACCACTACTTTGAAATCTACTTAAGTAATCTTCAGAATCAACAAGATCGCCAGGAGGTTTAGCTACTGATCGAACTGACTCAGCCACATTAACAACTCTACGGAGTTCATCAAATTGCAAATCTATAATCTCTTTCATTCTTTGAACAAAAGCATCTTCAAAGATATCGTCCCATATATCCGAGTCTTCACCTAAGACAAGCTCACGTGTCCTTTTCCACGGCAACTCAATCTCTGAACCAAAAACACTCTTGAGCCACTCTAGACTACCTTCTAAAACCTGTTTACCATCCATGGTCTCTCTTATCAACTTCTCGGCCAGAGAAAGCTCGGACCCACTACCAACCACATCAATCAGGTACCTCCCACTAATCTTGCCTGTGATCTCCTTCCCGCAATTTCTCAGCCAGTCCGAACAAGCCTTAGAAATAAAATCCCGGCCCAGCAATACCATGTTAGACTCCAACTTGTCCTTGAACAGATTCCACAGCTTCACTTCCTCAACTGGGTTCGGTATGCCCCCAAACAACTGAGAAGCCGGAGGAGTATCCAAAACCGTTTTATAAAACAAAGGCATATCATTCAACACTTGCAAAAACAGTTCCCCCACTTGACACACAGTAATTTGAATGATCTTCAATACATCACAGAAAGCAGAAATCACTTCAGAACTGTCGGCATTCACATCACGGAAACATGCACTAAGCCTTTGCGAAATAATGGATTTTCTTGAATCTATAAACAGAGTCAAAACCTGCTTTGGCTCGAGTTCGTCTGTAATGGCAATAGCAGCCAAGGCATCCGCATATGCCTTGATCCCATGATCACTCGTCTGATCCAAAAGCCTCTCCCGACTCCTCTGAGAGATCTGAACCTTAAAACCCTCGACTATCTGCCACTGGTGCTGTAACAAAGGGAAATTAGAGAGCATGCTCTTGTTTTCTCTACAGTTGAGCACGTTATAATGCACGTGTTTGGCCCGGATGTAACGGGCGGAGGATTCCAGGAACATGGATTCATCCAGACAGCCCCAAATGTTCTCCGGAGTGTCCACTAAATACTTGACCCGGCAAGCTATCCCGTAGACACGAGCTCCCACGGGGTCAGACGAGACGTGAGGTGACCTCGGGACCTCAGGGGAGGAGAGAGAGCCGAGAATAGCAGTATTGATGGCGGAGATATTGGCGGAGATGGACTCGCAGGATGACTTCATGATGACGATGGAGTCTGCGGAGTCGATTAGGTCACGGTATCGGTTTCCGACGAGCTGCCGGAGCTCCTCACTCTTGTCCTGGATCTGTTTACGGGTGGCGGCCTCCACGTTTCGGATTTCGGAAATGGGTTTCATCCGGAACAAGGACTCGGCATCTTGATTCCAAGGGACGCCGCCGGTGGTGGTGGGGCGGTTTTGGGTGGGAGTAGTAGACATTGTTGCCTACAATCGAGACTGAACAGCAATTTCCAGGGTTAGGGATGATAGTGATGATCCCCAAATATATTTCCATGCAAATAATAAATCTCAGATTTGACCGATGAGAACAAAATAAAAACACAGAGTTTAAATCGAGAGAAAATAGATCCATGGATTACCTCTGTTAATTTCACTTTGTTAGTAGATCATCTAGGAGGAGGATGACCCCACGACACCCACGAGGAAGTGCAGATCCGAATGAATGTTGAAGCAAACGATTTAGTAGAAGATGGTGTTCATAAGTTCCGGCTACGGCTAGAAACCGAATCTACAACAATTTTTCCGGTTTCCTTCAGCCTTCGGAATTCAGGTAGTTTCTTTACTCGGGCCGAAAGGAAGGAGAGAGTCAGAGTGAGGTGATCGATTTAGGAAGACGAGGACCCAGACTGAGTTGGGCTTTCATTAAAGACGATGTGTTGGGCGCTCGAGTTGGGCTTGGTCATCTCAAATTCTAAACACTCTATAACGAAACGACTCATGAGTTACGGTTCGAATCTTTACTATACAATTCCTACTATTTCCATGAAAAAAAAATTACATTTTTTAATTTTTGATAAAATAATAATTTGCCAAAATATATTTTAAAAGTTAAAAATTAGTATAATTGTGAGTAAAAATTAAAAATTGAGTAAAATTAACTTTTAAAGTGATGAAGTGAAATAATTATTTTCCGAATTTTATTCTTTTAGAGGGAAGATTATAAAAAAATCATATAATACCTAAAAAGTTGTATACATGAAAAAAAATTACAAATCTTGTTTTAAAATGTGATGTTACATTAAATTATCGAGATAATTTTACAAGTCCATTAGTAGTGCTGGTTTTGTAAATTTTCGAATTTGATCATTTTCCTTCCAAAATTTTGTCAATCATAATATAAAATTTAAACAAAATAACACAATTCTTGAGAATTATTATTTATGTCTTAACATAATTATAATATAATTATAATTGATCTCGTAAATTTATTGAGGTATTCAAAGTCAAACTTAATATGCTTCAGTAAATTTATTGATGTATTCAGAATCAACCTTAATATGTTAAAGTTATTTCAATATACAATACTTAATTGATTATTTTATGTACTGAAAATTCCGTTATTGGTCCAACTAATAAATTTTTAATAATATAATAAGTAAATAAATAAAATTACAAGTAAAACAAGTTCCTGTAGGGTAGTGGAATACATAACAGTAAGTAGTATTAATATAAGTACATATTTACATCACATCACGTGTTTGAATGAAATTGGAAAGGATGGTCTCACCCATCAAAAGTGGAACAGGTAACTCAGTCAACCCTAGCCGTAGTCTGATTCGATCGTGCAGAGTTGGGTCGGCTAGCAGGGATTACTCTTAAATGTCCAAGGCTGACCGGAAAGCTACTGTTTGGAATTTAATCATCCACGTTTTCATTTTCACCGATGTTAATGTCATCTTCCATTTCCTTAACTTTCTCCAGCTGCCTCAGCAGAACCAATCTTTCAGGTCCGTAAGTCGAAGGTATCTGCAACCAGAAAACAAAACCAACTTTCTCTTGGGTTGTGTTTCAAAATGAGCAAGACTAAATAATGACACACTTATTCAAATGATACAAACCAATGACGGCACGTAGCGTTGAATTGCTGCCAACATAGCAGCATGCCCAACTGCAGTAACCTGTCAGATGCCATATGAAATGCATTACATCAGCTTGTTCAATTGGAGACAAAGCAATGGCAGAATAACTCAAAGAGTCACTCAGAGCATTTGCAATCACTTTAAATTATATATAAAAAAAAAAGTGGCTCCAACTTTTGCTTTGGGCTCTAAATAATCACAACCTAAAAGCAGCTGTAGAGTACTTTGGATTTAATTCTGGATTGACTTCTACAACTATATAACCATATAACCATATTTTACAACTCATTTCTCAAGCATGCTCGTTAGTTAATTCAATGTCAAGCTTATATATGCAACAGTGCCAATGTCAATTTCTAATGTCCAACTACTTCTAGCTTCTTTTTACGAGAAATCATATTTTCTAAAAGCAAACATGTTTGCAAAATGCAATGGCTGATTGACTCGATCACTTATTCTAATATATAAGTGAACTTCACACAGAATAAATTAAGATCACATATCATATCTTCGTCAAACTGATCACATAGACAGTTTGAGGTCATGGCAATTGGCTGGCCTCACAGTTTGGTAGAGACAAATAAAAACCAATAATAAGAAAAAGATAGACATGTAACGAATTAATGTCCTCAGTGCTTACCGGAAGGAGCATGAGAAATCCAATAGGGAGTACAGAAGCCAAATCAGTACATGTTCTTCGGAGAGCCTGTTTTTCTTTTTCCGTTATTTCATCCCCTATTAGCACCCTCCTTAGGAGTCCCAAAGCAGCAGCAGTGTCAATGGCTAGAAGTTGTGTGCCTTGTAAAACATCCTGCCCACGTACATAGACAATTTTGAGAAACTCCAAAGTAAATAATAATTATAAGAAAATCGATGAATCACCATAGAATATACTACTACTATATAAGAAAGTTCACATCAAGTGGGTAGATTTATTTGGATTTTAATTAGACAAGTTTATGAATGAAAATAGAGATGTCACATATTCCACAAAGGTATAAAATCCACAGAATTCGAGAACATATTGAAAGCATCTCCTTAATCTTTCAAAATGTCCCAATTCCTAGAAAATATTTAAAAGGTGAAGTGACTCTACCCTCGCATCAAGCAATGTTATATATTTATTACCTATAAATCTTGCTTGTTGTCATATCTAAGACAATTAATATATATTAAGAAAATAGTTTTGCACCAAAGACTGTGTTGATGATAACGAATACATTTTATTATCAACCTTGTATTTAGTAATATATTATTGTATGAATTACAGTAATAGTTCAAATTATAACAAAATTGAAAGGGAACTTGATAGATATTTTACTAGATCTCTTATCTCAAGGCATTGAAATGTTGCATTTAAAAAAAATTGAATACTCCCTCAAAATAATATACTGGAGAACGACTGGTTATCAAGGAAAAGCCAAATTTTGACTGTTAATGCATCAAAAAAAAAAAATATGGACATTATATAATTAAACGAGTTTTCAAGCACAAATGATGGAGGAATAAAATCTGGAAAAAATGGAACAAGCACTTCAGCTAATAAATGAAACAATTAAAGTTAAACGAGCAAAATACACTGCAAATTAAAATTTTCAAATATAGATGGTTACAACATTCACATACCGTGCTTGCCTCCTTCAGTTTATCTAGTGAGTTTCCAAGAATACTATCTTTCTTCTGAACTGGGACCAATTTAGAGGCTTCAGCATCACTATTATGTATTGATGTATCATCTTTAACCACAACTTCCTCCTGCACGGAACATTTTTTATAATTGTAACAAAATAAAACAGTAACGGAATAGCCTTAAGCAGGAGCGGAAAAATATTTAACTACAAA
This sequence comes from Euphrasia confusa, assembly GCA_954870475.1. Taxonomy (NCBI): domain Eukaryota; kingdom Viridiplantae; phylum Streptophyta; class Magnoliopsida; order Lamiales; family Orobanchaceae; genus Euphrasia; species Euphrasia confusa. Next base: position 3,200,124 of record OX940955.1, on the reverse strand, counting down.
TTTGTTGAAATAAACTAAGTTTGTGTAATTCATTACAAAGTGAATTAAGTTTATAGCACACCTTGACCATATCAAATATAGTACGTCCTCAGTATGGGCCACTACACAAGTAAAATGCTTGACATGAATAATATTAGGTCAATAATTTAAAATAGTATGAAAGAGGCATTTGCTCATTCTTCTCAATTATTTCCATAAATCAAATGTGATGATAAATGGATAGAAAGACTGCAAGCGCACTTGGATAGCTGACGATGAACAAAAAATGTACAATAAAAGCCAGATGAATCAATAAATTAAAACTTTAAAGGGAACTATTGGCAAAGGAAAAGACAGAACTTGTGATGAGAGGACCTACATTTTGAGACACAGAGAGAGTCACAATGTACCTCGTCATATTCATATCTGTTAGCGCTTTTCTGGACTCGCTTCTCGAGTTCCATTAGTTCACTCCTTAAATGTTCAAATCGCTGAATTTCATCGAGGTCTGAGTCAGCTTTTTCGTTATTTGCAGTTGCTTGTTCAAAAATTTCATCATTCTGCCAAAAGTAAAAAAATAATTAAGATTTATTTGATTACGTAAACTTGAATATAATTTCTGTTAGAACAAAAATACACAAGCACGACATCGCTAAAAACAATCCTAATCTATTGTGCTAGTGCCTAGTTATGTACTCGTTCAGTCTTCCCTATCAATATTCCAGTAGTATACATAAACATATACAGTTCGTACTCTCAACTATAAATGTAATAATTATGCCATTGTGAGTTTGACACAGTACGGCGTAGTAAGAATAATGCGATATTGTAAACAATAACATCAATGGGAAACGTCAGAAGCTTGTATTCCACGCATAGATTCTAAAGGATATACCAAGCCAAGAGACATTGGATGAATGATTGAGGAAAATCATGGTTTGGTCAGTACGTAAGGCACTGACCTAGGGCTGCACACGAGTCGAGCGGCTCACGAGCCGCTCGCGAGCTGCTCGGTCAATGCTCGACTCGAGCTCGGTCAAACTCGAGCTCGAGTCGAGCTCGAGCTGCTCGTTACCTTAAACGAGCCGAGCTCGAGCCTGAATTATAAGTAAACGAGCGGCTCGCGAGCCGCTCGTATGTACGATGCTTTATTAGTTTTATATATATATATCCTTTGACAAAAAAATTAACCCTAAAATTAAAATGGTATTTTCACGCCGCCACTCTCAGATCTCGCATCTGCTGCTTAGGAGACCTATTTTATTCTCCTTTCTGCAACTTTCATCAAGGGAAATTAGAAAGTGAAAGCAAATATATATAAATCCTACGCAGGTTGTATTTTGTAGCAGAGATCAAGGGAAATTAGAAAGTGAAAGCAAATATATATAAATCCTACGCAGGTTGTGTTTTGTAGCAGAGGTGGGGATCGAGCCGAGCTCGAGCTCGAGCATGCCAATTTTTTGGCGAGCCGAGCTCGAGCCCTTTGGAGAGCAGCTCGTCGAGCTCGAGCTCGAGCTCGAGCCTATGGATTTTTTTCTCGAGCATGCTCGATAAGCTCCAAACTCGACTCGGCTCGGTTCGTTTGCAGCCCTAGTTATGGGATGTCAAAGGAAGGGATCGGACATAACTTTTATATAAAAACACATACAGTAATTACCGTTTACAATTTAATGTTTTATTTTTTTAAGATTTTTTATTAATTAAAGTAGTTTAAAATTATAATTATAAAACAGAGTAATAACTATGTAACTATTATAATTAATAAATACCGTGTAAAATTAATAACCGTTAATTACCAAAATTAAAATAATATCATGAAATTGCTTTTATTGATAATTAGGAAAAAATGAGTTATTTAAAATAATAACTGACCAATCCATGGTTCCCCAATATGCGACACTATGAATAATGTGAGCTGAAGCACCCAGTATTTCAAAATAATCTTCAGGAAACAGGTTATTAACAGAAGGAAAAAAAAAGCAGAATAAATAAAATTAAAAGTAATTGATGAATAGTATAATCAATTATCAATAAAAGCATACATTGTCATTTGCAGTTGAAGAGCTTAGGCCAGATGATTTGTTTGGTCGAATTTCAAAGAGATTCCATAATCCACGAGAACTGCTAACCCAAAAAAGAAGACACAACTCAGCAAAAAATGAAAAATAAAATAAAATAAGTTGAAAATTGGACCTAATGTTTTAGCATCGAATATTCAATTCAAGTTATCTCAAATGATTTGCACCTGCTACTCGTATCAGTTTCCATGTCAGGTCTTTTACTACCCTTTCCTCTGGGATTTTGTTGCTGCTCACCAACCGGAGATATAAGTCCGCTGACATCCCCCTTACAGATTAAACAGAAACCAAAAAGAACAAGAAATTTAAATTGGGCACGCTGATCTTTGTTGACTTCGATTGATAGTGTAGAACACGACATAATTACATATAATGCACATATACCACCAGTTTTAAACAATTAAATGCTATGGTGCTCACAAAAGAAAGTGCAAACAAAGTTAACATATAACACAAACCGTCATGAGTTAAAGTTGCCTATTTCAGCTATATTTTACAGGTAAGTACATCGATTCAGAAGAATTCCAGCATTTACCTGCTGAAGAAATGCTGCCTTGGCTCTGAAAGATGCTTCAAGAAATTCAGTCTCTTTCTTCAGTCTCCGTATCCTTTCAAGGTCTGAACAAGCAGCTTTCAAGTGCTCCTTTCCAGAACTAGAACTTGATACATGCAGCTCCTGAAGCAGTTCTTCAAGCCTTAGAAGAGCTCCTTCAACATTGTCTAGTGCCTAATAGAAATTCCAGAATAAAGTGCATCATTGCAACAATCTTTCTCCAAGTGCTAGCACAAGACATGTGGACTGATTCATTTTTTTAAATGAAATACCTACAATAGTGTTACAAATCCAAATATATGATAAAAATTATCAAAGCCACAATCTAAAGTTAAACGACTCCAAAACAATTCAACTTTGCAATTGACTAATGAAACAGGATATTCTAGATGGACATTTACATTCAGCAAGAATTTCTTAAGTAATGCTGGTAGAAGTAGAACATGCCAATAGCACACTTCATAGCGATTGCACACTCTGTGGAGTGCAGAAGGGATGCTTCTGCTGCACAAGAGTTTCATTCTTGATCATTCACTTCCCACCCACAAGAAAGTGTGAGAATTCAATTTCCAATAGCATGCATACATGTAAAGCATACAGTTAGCTTCACCCAACATAGTTTCCAAAGTACCTTATCAAATGACTGCGCCTCTTTATCAACTGGTGAACGATTCCTGTCAAGAATTGTCTGAGCATCAACCCCAATAGATAAATAAAGTTATAATCTATAATCTTGTGATTCATCGAACATGGCATGTTTCAAACTTTCAATTAGGCGAATTAACATGCTGGTCAAGAATCACAAGTCATTAATCCACACGCAGAATATCATTCAATCTTATTATTCAGGTCAGATTGAGTAATATATGTCAAATTTGTCATATTCAATTCCAAATAAAGCTCTACATAACATAAATTCTCAATTTGTATCTCTTTTATAGGTGAAATCAGCATGTAACCTTTTCCAAATGGTATAGTACCAGTAAAGACCAAAAGTGCTTAGACATATGATAACTATCTTTTTACAAGGGAAATGCAAGTTTGGCAACAATGGTCGGTATCAAATTCAACAATGTATGGCATTAGTTCCAGGAGAAGACAGTAGAGTTGGCTATTATTGGCATCATATGCAGAGAATAACTACTTGCACGTTTTCAATAATAACCTTATGTACTTAAGTTAACAAGCATTTACAACATTAGTCTTTTTGAATGTCCGCCCACTCTTCCTGCATATAGTATGAGTCTAATGGGTTATCATATTTCATAGGTAAAAGATGTTCATATGGAAAGGAAAAGTCATTACATTAGAAACTTGAGTTTTCAGTGGAATTGCTTTTTGAAAAACTCCAACATATAAAGTGCTTTTAATTCCCCACTTGTGATTGAGGACTGAAAGAACACAAAATGAAACCAAATCATAACATTTAAAATCCCAACTCAATTACTATATATATGTAAGAAAAATATGGTTATTATGACAAAAAATTGCTTTTAACCAGTGGAAGAAATTTGTTTACAAGCGGCCACCAAAGCATGGTATTGATTATTTAAAAATTCTATCTGAACTATATGCTAATCAGAAAAATGATATCATGAGGACATTTCTTCATTCTCCCAGGCTCCAAGCCAATTAAAATTTATCAAGATGCACCCTTTGATTCTGATCTCTATCAGATTTCCAAGAGAATAGCAGAAAAAGAAACATTACATTTAAGGGAAACACTTGGACGTTATTTTTAATTCTAAAGTCAATTCCATATTTAACCATTATTAATTATCCATGACCAACATAGATTCATGCTAGTATTTGAATAGTCCCATTTAATTACTTATTTTACGATGTTTTCCATCAACTTACTTTTGGATTCCCAGCTCCTCCATGCATGCTTTTAGTTTTTTGTGCCTGAAATGCGTGAAAAAAATAGCAATGTCTACATTACTTTTCCAAAAAATTGTACATTGACTAATTGGATATTTGTTATATTGCCTTTGGGGTGTTCTAGAAGTACATACCCTTTGGAAAGAAACCTAGCTGCCTTAACATTAGATGGACCCTCAAGCCATTTGCTGTACTTAATAAAGCTCTCTATCCAGTGAGAGCAAACATCTAATACCAAGGGAATAGCTTCAGCATTAGGGGGACTTTCTTGATGTTTGTGTCCAATTGGGCGCTTGGAGGTAGTGCTGAAGCCTGGATAAAAAGGAAGCCAATCCAGCTCTTCACACACAACCTGTTACACCAACAGTCAACAGATCCATAGTTTCTTCCAAAAATGAAGATTCTATTAATGAATTTTTTTCACACTGACCTCTACATATAGTTGATAAGAACTTATTGCTGACAGCTGTGGATAATAAAGCACACTGCCTCCAATTAGATACCTGCTTAAGGAAGACGTTAAGGTACAGAACAATATGAAGTATACAAAGAAAAGAAGTGCATCTCTAACTTAAAAGTTGAACCGTATAAATCCTTCAATAGGCCCATCCACTGTTTTAAAGCCATTAGCAAATAGATAAGACTGTGTGCATCTTCCCAAGGCAATGAAGAACCCAAATATGGCCAAATCCCTCTCCAAAACCTTCATTACAGTATAAGTCAAAAATCAGGACCTTGCACTTACAACCATCATACTTTGACAAATACTGTAAAGTAAGAAATTGGTGTAATGAAATTTAAATATCGCACACTAAATCGGGCTTAATCTACCAACTGTTATGGGATTAACTGAATGCTTCAACTCAAACTCTTAAGGCCTTTGTCCCAAGTGCAAAGTATAAAAGGCTCGACAACCATGTTGTAATGTATTTTCTTTAGACTATTTCAGAAACAAACTCTAGCAGTCTTTCACACTACCCAAACAAACAAGAGTTGAGAAATTGAAGTGTGTAAATTGTTGGCTTTCTTCATGAATTAATGAATAACCTAGTTTCCTCATTTCCTGATATTATCTGATATAACAAATTCTTGATCACTTCCCACGAAAAAAAAAATGCTCATTCTAGCAAATGCCTATTTAATGCCAAATTGTGCAGGCAGCTAAAACTTGATGCACCAAGATAATAATTAAATTTAAAAAAAAAATTGATTTGACTTGGAACTTGGAAGTAAATCGTTTATACCTTCACATGTTTCAAGAAATCAGTCATCTAATCAACTATGCGACCATGTCTAAATACATCAAGATAAACTTCACCCACACTAACCTCAATACTTTCGCTGGTAGTGAGTCTAGACCAAATTCTCTCCCGATCGATAGCTCGTCTCAACTGATTTTGTACTAGACCAACCCAAAACATAATCTCCTCAGTGCCCAACTCATTCTTCACTCTACATGCAGCAACTCGAGGACCAAAATGAACAAGAAATTCTCTACGCAAGCCGATTTCCTTTACTGAATGGTAAGCTTGCCCAACAGGAACAAACTCTACCAGCATGTCCATCAATCTACCAATTATGTCGGGAACAATGGAGAAAAACTGAGCACAAGAAACTTTTGTGGGGCCAAGTTTCATGATAGCTGCTATGCAATTAAGTGCAAGCAAGAGAAGGGATATGTCGCTTGAATTGCCTGAAACTGCGGACAAGCCTTTTCTATACCTGTAATAATAAACAAACCGAGGACTCTAACAGCGTGTGTTTACGGATATAAATATATGGTGTAGAACATAAAAGTATGACTGCTACATACACTGCATTAGCTGGGGCAAAACGCTGCTCTTTTTCAAAACAATTAACAAAGCTTGCCACCACAGATGGGATTTGCTCAGACCAAAACCAGTCGTAAGCTTCAGGCTGTTTCGCTAACAGCTTATCATTGATTACACCCTCCAAAGGAGCAGATTGACGTGATAGGCTACATTATTGCAATAATAAAAGTGTTATATCTCTTCAAATAAATCAGAATTGCAAACTGAAATTCTCCAAATTAATACAGGCCCGTCATGTAGTAAAGGAAATCAGAAATATCATGCTAAACCACAAAGAGAAGCTTAAGAAATATGGGTTTATCCTGCACTCTGAAGAAGAAGTATAAATGTTGAAGATGATACAACCCGATCTTGGACTCGAGAATAAGAGTGTCAGCCAAAGAGGGAATTACATTTTTTATTAGAGTAGTATGTTTCAAGTAACACCTGTTGTCTCTGCCTCTAACAATCATTACCTGACTCTCTTAAGCCAAACATTTATATAGATTTCCCAAAAAAAAAAAGACATCAGAGTCTTGTTAACCTCATATATGCAACACGTAAAACCATAGTTATATCAATTGTGAAATGGAGAGAAAATACCAAAATAAATGACAAAGTAAGCGAGAAAGTGAAAGAGGTTGCTATATCATGCACCCTTATGAGTATACACGAGATGTATGCAAGAGATGGGAAATGAGCAAGATAAGAGCGATGAATATACAAGAGACGGAGGAGGAAAATGAAAATTCACATCTCAGGGTCCACAATGCATCATGCACCCCAGGTGCATGATGTAAATTGCCCCAATGAACGCGTGAGAACCCAAAAATAGAGTACACAAATCCAAAAATCCAACATGGCTGATACCTAACAATTTTCATAGACAACTCAGCAGCCACACAATCAATAAAGGATCATTACCTCCTATGCACAAAAACATTGATATCCCTATCTCTTCCATCTCCTCGAGATGAAATCTCACTTGCTGCTAGCAGAAGAGAGTACACAGATGCCTGAAAATTTTATAAATCTTTAATCAAGAGAGCTAACACAAATAACGAGCAACAACAAAACAGTTTTCATACTATTGACACTGATAACAGCGTGACAATATTATCTACTTTCATTATGCTGACACATCTGATGTGAACCAATTGAACTCGTTAAACAGTATAACCAGTACGTCCTCAGCAGTAGTTTTCCAACAAAGAGTAGCACATTGACAATCACCGAAAGTCATCTAAAATTGTGTATAATTAGTTTCAGATTTTGATGAATAGGGCATCATCTATATCTAATTGAGACCATCCTTAGTCCTTACCAAATTAAAATATAAGTTCTGTTTTGTCTCTATTGGATAATTACTTACTTAGAAGAGAACTTATAGTTGTGCCATCAGGTTTCAAAAGGCATGAATATACAGGTTTTTAAGAATGCAAAATTCATACACAACTATCCAAAACAATATTGTGGTATTAGGATGTTATTCTAACCTGATAAGAAAGTTCCTTGGCCCAAGCATTTCTGTCCACACCAAGCCACGCGGTCGAGAACCAGGATGCCTTCGATCTAGAGTTTTTTTCTTTAATCGCCAGCTCAAACACCCTAGCAGCATCGTGCAATAACTGAACGAGGCCGGTGTTGTAGTCTTCATCCTTCAGAGATTGATCTAATATAAACCCCACTTCCCCAATCTCACTGCTGGTTCTCCCCTGGGGTTTTGAATTCACCATCGCACCATCATCAGCAGCAGAAGCCACAGGCAGGACATGGTCTATTCTCTTTAATTTTCGAAAGCCACGGGACTGTTTTCCTAAATACGACAATCTGCACCTAAGACTAAATTCAACATTTCCCAAATGAAAAACCTTTACACTACGTTTCCTCCTAGTACAATTACGATTAAATACCAGGAGACCCAACCCAGCAGCTTTTCCGTTAACCGGAAGCCACGGGCTTGAAGAGCTGCAAACAAAAAAATAGAGGAAAACTAAAAGGATGAGCTAGATACACAACAGTATATCGAAACATAAGTCCCAAATTTCTACTTAGATTCCGAGTGATTGTACTTAGATTCAGTACAATGAATTACTACCAATGAATTCCCAGATGAGCTATAAGCAACTTAAATTACTTCATTACAGTGATTGTACTTAGATTCCGAGTATAACTACCGATGAATTTCTCAGATAAGTTCATCCTTAAATTTCCAGAATAAATTTGTATGCGAAAATAGGAAAAGGAAAAGCATACCTAGAAGAGACGAGATTCTGGTGGAGCGCCTTGGAAGACATACATACATAAATATAGAGTGTGCAGCACTGAATTTACCGGAATCACAGTAATAACGGCTCTGTTTTTTTCTTCAGAGAAACTAGACGGTGGGAAAAATGGGGAAGAAGATAAATCTTTATTTGCTTATTTTTATTTTGTGGGGTTACGAAAATTCTTGAGATGCTGACGTGACAGGACGGGATGAATCCGTCGTCCATTAACCGTAACCATAACAATAAAATAAAATTGACCAATTTTTAAATTGTTTAAAATTAAGTCATTTGAATTGTTTAAAATTAAAGACTAAAAACTTGAAAAATCAATGGCCCACAGCCCACTACACAAATATCAAAGTCTCTCCGTAAACGTGCCCCTCGCGGCGTAACTTAGCTGCGGTGCCCACAACACCCGACTCCTATTCCTTTTTTACTCGACCTTATCCGCCGGAGCTGTAAGCTTCACCTCGCCGGCGTAAATTTAGGGTTACGGTCACCCTACACCGGACAACGACAATGATCACTACGGTAATTGAAAAAGCATGCCGGCCCACCATTTTTACCCTCAACCAACACTGTAAATCTGTAGAACTACAATTTCGTATCATAATTTCCTCTTCTCACTGTTTAATTTGAAATCGTTGAATTCATATGCATGTGCAACAGAGAAATGGATCGGGTCCTCTGGCTCAAAGCCCCCGATCCCCATCGTCGCAATCGCCTTATTTGACTGTATCAGTATCCGATCCGGCTAAAATGGGCAGTGGAGTTCAGTCTTACATATCCTACAAAGTTGTCGCTAAGGTATTACTTGGGACTTTCCTTTTTCATTCAGCTGTGATTCTGAGTGAAACAGTTCAGCTGCTTAGATGGGAAGAACATAATCAATCCCATGCAATAATTTGTCGATTCACGTTCGTCATTAATTTTCAGGGATTCTATGCATTTAAGGTTAGATTTGTTTATAGAACTCATTTAATAAGAATATTTGTTGATACGGTTTGAATTTCCATTAGCATACATAGCTGGTTCGAAGGAGGAGTTATTGAAGTCCCTGGGATAATGGGTAGTTTCTGAATCGATTAAGGGTAGATGTTTTTAACATCTTTTACATGTGTTAGTATCTCAATGCCTAGTTCTTATAATTCAAACTATCTTGGTGTTTTATTTTTGATGGGGGAAGATGACTAATATGGCATTATCGAAGATGATGATAATCTGATCTACATTTATCTACATTCAACCTAAAATGATGGTATTGAAAAAATATTTGCATTTGATTTGCAGACTAACTTTCCTGATTACGATGGCCCCGAGAAAATTGTAATCCGGCGATACAGTGATTTTGTTTGGTTAAGAGATCGCCTCTTCGAAAAATACAAGGGTGTCTTCATCCCACCTCTTCCAGAGAAGAGCACTGTAGGTAATCAATTTGACTCCCCTTTGTTTCTCAGTGTCTGTATTGGGTATTTGTAATACCCAATTGATGAAACTGTGTTGTTTCTTCGTAAGTAAAAGTTGAACTGTGTTAATTCCATCGGATCAACGCAATTATTAACAAATTATAATTCCTTTTTAGAATATCTTTGCAGTTAAACTAATTCTGGTATCTGTTTTATACTTTTGTAAGATTTATATCCCTATTTAAGCATACAATCTTAACCAACATGGCTAATAGCTTCCATATGTCAGATTTGGTGATTAATTTTACAAGCTATTAAGTTGATAATTTTTCATACGCACTTGATAATGCACCCCTCCCCCCCTAGCGCCATTGGATAAAAGTCAACTGAATTTTGTCAGTGACATTATATTGTTTTTTTTTTTGCAAGCTTTTAGATGCATAATCCTGACTAATATCAGGTTATCCTGGTGTCTGGGTACAGAAAAGTTCAGATTTAGCGCCGAATTCATTGAAATGAGGCGTCAAGCGCTGGATGTTTTTGTTAACAGGATAGCATCACATCGTGAACTTCAGCAGAGTGATGATTTAAGGATATTTTTACAGGCCGATGAACAGGTAAAATTGTATAAGTTATAATTTTTCTTCAACCTTCTAACCAACTCAAATGGTTGATTTTTGAGGTAGCTTTTCTGGGTGTCAGAGAATCAAACGTTAGTAAGTGTAAATGGCGTGGAGAATGTGTCAACCATGTTCTTAGCATAGGATGGGGCGGGGGTTGGGTACTTCAAGGTTAAATGTTTAATCCATGCTACTTGTGTCACACTACTAAGAAGTGTCTAATGTGCAGTGAGGAAGTGGGATATAATTATTCCTCAATGTATTGAGATGAAATGTGCGATGATTTTAGAGTTTCTCTGTTTCCAATTTGAAATCGGCAAAGAATATATTATTATTTTGCCCCCCTCCAAAATTAGTGTCATTTTAAGAATTCAATGCATTTTTTGCCTCAAACTCTGAAGTGCCCTTACTTATTGTTTTAATATCTTCCATTGAGTGTTGTAACTTGGATTCATAAAATGCACTAAAGATCTCTACATCAAACGTGGGTAGATAAGATTTGGTAAATTTTCTTATTTTGTGAAATCTTCGAGCAGACGGGTATTAAATGCATTTCTTGTTTTATCCAGTTCTTCTCCTTGTTGATTTGCCTCTTCATAGTTAGTTATCTCCCTTTGTTGTTTGCTGTTATAATTAAAAGTCTTGAATCAGCAGTGAAGGAGAACATATTAACATTCTACCAAGCTGTATATATCACAATAAGAGAAATGAAGTAGTGTATGTTTTCGTCTCCTTCAGCATTTTAGCTGGATACTCTTGTACTTTATTCTGACTGCATATAACCTTCTGCTTCATCTGTAGACAATGGACAGAGCAAGATTCCAGGAAAGTGGTATCTTCATGAAGAAGCCGGCAGACTTGATGCAGATTTTTAGGGTATATCTTATATTCTTATTTTACACAAGACTAGACTCTATCATAGAGTTTCAACATGTTTTTGTTTTGGCTAAAGTAATGCGGCAGCTTTGAACCATTTATTTATGCAAGTTCTCTCAGGCAAAGGAAGAAAGACAACAAATATGAATATGACAGTGTCAAAATTACTTCATATATGCAGGATGTACAGTCTAAAGTTAGTGTTGTTGTTCTTGGGAAGGAGAAACCAGTTGAAGAATCAAGTCCGGAATTTGAAAAGTTGAAGAATTACATTTTTCAGCTTGAAGATCACCTGGCTGAAGCCCAGAAGCATGCTTACCGTCTTGTAAAGAGACACAGAGGTATATGCAAACTATTGATTTGGTGTTTTGGAAATTATAAACTATTTTTCCCTTTAACATCCCCTAGTTGCAAGTCATTATACAACAAATGTGTCTACTTTCATAATTATAATTCCTTACATTTTCAAATAAGACAAGTGAAAATATAGTGAACATGATAGGCAAGATTTCCAAATTATTGCAGAGTTGGGACAATCTTTATCGGACTTTGGTAAAGCAGTCAAGCTACTGGCTAACTGTGAAGGAGACACTCTTGGGAAGGCAATTTCTGAGCTTGGTGCCAAGTCAGAGATTTTGTCTGTTAAACTGCAAAAAGAGGTACAGTCCAAACATTTGAAATGATTCTTCCATCTATATGATTTGTGATCTTTGTCTATCCTGCTATTAGGCTCACCACCTCTTGATGAATTTTGAAGAACCTTTAAAAGATTACGTACGAGCAGTGCAGTCCATTAAGGTGAGTTAATATTTTTTTTTTCAATTTGAGGAATCGCATCTGACTTTGGTGATACACAGGAAACTCGACTGACTTTGTGTTCTAATCTTTGTCATTTAGTTTTAAACTTATAAAAAATGAGCATTTAGTGGACAAAGGGTGATACAGAATAACATTGTGCGGAAAAAAAGATACAATTTGATGCCATTTGAAGCGTGTGCCAATTTCCATCGTCTATACTATTTTACTTTTTTGGGATGCTTGCATTATTTTGTACTGTGTTAAAGGAAATTGATGATACTCTGTTATTTCTGTAACAGGCGACAATAGCAGATAGGGCAAATGCATTTCGACATTATATGGAATTGGTTGAAGCTATTAAGTTCAAGGAAATAGATATGTACGCAGGAAACTCTATTCTTCTCTTTTTCTATGATAAACCCTTTGATTATATACCAACTGAAACCATTACTTCGTTCTTAGTATTCTAATGCTGACAACTTTTACAGTGTGAACGGAACCCCATGTCAGTTTTTCCTCATTATTTTGTGTTATAATTTATCGTAACTTGAAACATTTATTTGTAGGAACAAGCTCAGACTAACACGATCAGAAAAGTTGGCTGAAGCCGAGCATGAATACGAGGAGGTTGTTATTTTAAAATTATCACTTTCGCTTGTCACTTTCTACAAACTTCAATTTCAGGCTGATTTATAAATTTGTTGGATGCACAGCTAAAAGCTAATGGGGTTGAGGCAGCAAGGAGGTTTGAGAAAATTGTGAAGCAAATGAACGAAGAGATTGTTCGATTTCAAGAACAAAAGACCCTTGATATGGGCCTGGCTTTACATGAATTCGCCAAGGGCCAGTCCCGTCTGGCAAACAGTATTGTCGATGCCTGGCGAAGCCTTCTTCCCAAGCTGGAAGCTTTTTCCTCTACGTAATGAAATGCAGATACTATACCAAATGTTTTTCATTTCATTCGGCTAGTAACTAGTTAATGCAGATTTTGAGGTTCTATACTGTACAGACCCCAGATCAATATGGATAGAATTTTATTCACTTTGTAACTTTAGACAAGTAGCAAATGGTAGTACTATTTTCTTGGGTGATGAGAATTTTATTTGGTCTGATGTAAGGATTGTCTTAATAGGTTTTCCATCCTGTGAAATCAACCACATTTGAGTGTTTCTGTTTCACCCTTCTTTCATCTTCTCAACAAGACAACAACTTTGATTATAAACGCCGAATTATTACATAGACTCGGGTTTATGGACTCGGGCTCATAAACGAAGATTTCAATCATAATGAAAATTTTAATTATTCCATTTTATCTAATTATTTTTCAAAATTATTTTTGTACTTTCGCTTTTATAAATACATTTCAGGTAATTTTATAATAATAATATTGAATTCAATTTTTTAAATATATTTTGAAGAATAAAAAAATACAGTACACTATACACTATACGACCACATTCCGTCATACGACATCGTCTTAACTCTTAAGTTCCTAACATCCATTACTTTGCGTCAGCAATCAGCCAAGTCAGGTGAAAATCATGCTGAAGGCGCTGGCCAACCCCGGTCTAAGCCGCTTGCTGAACCGGCTCCTCAACGTGCCGACGCCGCTCCTCCACCACACGCGGCGATCCCTTCAAACCCTAGCATATGAAGAAATCAAATCTTCGCCGGAAGAACCCCATGAATTCACGGCGTTCGTACTCCACGGCCTCCTCGGCTCCGGTCGAAACTGGCGTTCCTTCTCTCGCTCCCTCGCTTCCTACCTTTCTCCCGCCCGTACGTAAATTCCCTATATACGCCTAACTTTCGGTTTTGTTGCAATGTATATATCATCTGTAAGATGTTTCTACGTGGCGTTTGCTGTTAACAATCTTAGGGAGTGAAAAATTGACTGATTTTGCAATAAGAAGTTGGAATTCGGTTGTTTTAATAGAGATTGTTAGTTGATTGAAAAGCTAAGAAGCGTTTAATTTGTGTGCAAAAGTCGAACAGGAACGAGGACCTTTCAAGTTTGATTAAATTGAGCTATTAATAACCCACATTTCTGTATGATGTTGATTCATGCAGAGTGGAGGTTTGTTCTTGTGGATTTGAGGAATCACGGGAGGTCAGCTGAAACCGAGGGATTCTTGCCCCCTCACAATCTGGAAAATGCAGCGAATGATTTAGCGAACCTTGTGAAAGCCGAAGGCTGGGATTGGCCCGATGTTGTGATTGGCCACTCCATGGGTGGGAAGGTTGCTTTGCAGTTTGCCCATAGTTGTGGCGAAGGGCATTATGGGGATAATGTTAGCTTGCCCAAACAGGTACCCTTCCTTCTAGTAGTGAACTTACCCTTCCGTTTATGTATACCTCGTAAGGAAGATGTAAATCCTAGCCAAAGTTCTTTTTTTTGTGTGTGTGGTATGATCACTTATGGATGTGTTAAGTTGTCGCAGAACAGTTATGGGTACTGGACTCTGTTATCGGAAAAGTGACCCAAGGAGATAGTGAAGGTGAAGTGGGACAAGTTTTGAAAACCTTGCAGAGTCTACCTTCAACTATACAATCCAGAAAGTAATCTCTATTTCTTTTCTTTATTATTTTCTATTTACTAGTTATTTTTCTACTTGCTAGTCTAATCATATTTGTTGTGTTGAGTTACAGTATTAGGAGTTAGGACCCGAAGTTGAAAATGCTGGTGGCAATGTTGAACATCATATCTGTTTCATTTTTTATTCGGAAAATTGTGCACTCTATTCATATGCTTGCTATGGTGCAGTATAGTTGTTGTCATCTTTGTGAATTTACTTGCGGTTGGCAGGATTGAAATGAAGGGATTAAAATTTATTTGGTTATATTTAGCATTTAGCTATAACAAAGGCTTATTTATAAGTTCTAAATTCTAATAGTCAACATAACACTCGGGCATTGTAAGGTGGCTGGTGGATCACATGCTGAAACTTGGGTTCTCAAAGTCGTTATCAGACTGGATAGGAAGCAACCTCAAGAAATCCGACCAACAAATGACTTGGGCCTTTAATCTCGATGGGGCTGTTCAGATGTTTAATTCTTACAGGTTGGTTCACATCCGTATAATTTCTCTCTCTAGTTATGTGTTTGACTCTAAAGTGCTCATGAAATTAATTATTGTTAGGGAGATGGACTATTGGCCCTTGTTGGAGCACACACCCAAAGGCATGGAGGTAGCCGTTGTGCGTGCTGAGCAAAGCGATAGGTGGGACCCTGATATTATCCAACAACTTCAACAAGTTGCTTCTAGACGTGTGACTGATTGTGAGGGGAAAGTCTCGGTTCACGTGCTACCGAATTCTGGACATTGGGTTCACGTGGACAATCCTAAGGGGCTTCTCGAGATTGTGGCTCCCAAAGTGGCATCGGTTGTATAAGCCTATGTTTGTGTGCAAGTTGCTTTATATGATTATCAATTTGTTCGTATATTGAAAATACGAAATATGCAAGACTAAAACATTGAATAATTGTGGAGTTAGGCTGATTTTTTGAAATATCATGATTCGTGATACAACATTATATGCTTTGTATAAGATCATATTTCCTTTTATATTGTGCAAGTTTTTCAAGTTTGGACAAAGTTCAAAGTAGCTGATGATGTTTCTCTAACTTTGATACTTTGCAATTTCGATAAATTATGCAGGCTGAATATAGGAAGTTCTATGTTATTTACATAACAAAACTTGGGATTATTATTTTGTGGTAGATTATTATCTCATCAACTTTATGATACAATGCACAATGGCAAATGTTACAGGTGGGGGCCACAAGGTTGGTACTGAATGTGGATATTTTATCCACATTCATATCTTATACAAATCTCAGCCCTACATAACATGAATCTCCAACACACAAAATCAAGAACGCATACAAACGGTTTCTGTTAGAGAAGAAAAAAACACAGGAAGAAGATCTCACCATGGCTAACATGGCCATTAGACAAGTAGTGAACATAGTGCATCATGCAAAGATCTCACCATCTGGCTTTAACAAACCTAAGTCAATACCTACATCGATTGCCGACAACAGAGTTCAGTTCCTTAGTCTGCATAAATTTTCAAGCAAGCCTAATCTAGTTGTAGCCTCAAAGGCATCATCAGCCTTTAGCGTTTCGGAGGATGGAGTTTCTCTGGGAACCATGAAGCTTCCTTCGAACACTGATGTTGCTAGATTCGAAACATTGTTGTTTCAGGTAACTATACTGTCTACACATGACTCTTAAGCCTATATACATGTTTTTTTGTCAATATGTTATTGCTTTCGATGTCATTATTATTCTAAGGTTCTGTTTGAGCACAAACAAACCCAAATATGAATATGCTTTAGGTTAGGTTAGGTTAGGTTAACACAGACATAATGCAGCGTTCGTATTTTTTATAAAGTATAATGATTATTTTTTCTACATTCATCATTTGCAAATGTTTGCATTTCAGTGGGGGAACAGTTTAAGCCAAGGTGCGAATTTGCCACTTCCAGTGCCGCTGAAGGTTTGTCGAGCATTTACAATCAGTTAAAAAAAAATAGGCTAATTTAAATGTCTACCCATATATTTCACCTAATTACAAAATATGTATCTCAGCGAATAGTTGTAATTTTGAGGTCTGTGATTCTTTTTTATATTTAGACTAATAAAACATGCTTTTGCAACTAGGAATTGTGAAATCAGAAAATACTGCTCACTCCTTGGTAAAGTGGTTGATTGATTCAAAACTATAAAAAAATCTTAAAATGATTTTTTGCATATTCTTGTTTCAACATATGCTGGTTGAGGGTAGTCTCATATCCAAGTTAGAGGTGGCAAGTGAATGTGCCAGGACAAAATTTTCGGACGACTAATATCAGTGCCTGGTCCTGGCCCAAGACATGAAAAAAAATTGCGTAAATTACGCCTCTGGCCAAGAAAATCCAAATTTTTGGGCCAATTAAACCTACGGCCCAAGCTCGGTAAAAAGCGGGCCGGGCTACATTTTTGCCACCTCTATTCCAAGTTAACCAAACAGTTCAAACTAATAATTTAAGGATAATTACAAAGGACTACCCTGAGGTTTCATACTGTAATCATCCAAAGAATCTAACTTGGCTGCTGAGGGCCTAAGCCTGACTGATTCAAAACCACAGATGTATTAACGTGTTTTTTTAACAAAGCAAATTATTGTTTTTCGATGTAGTTGTGCAATTAATTATCTGATTATGCACACATTATATGAGCAGGTTGACAAAATCCCTGGTGGAGCCAGACTTGGTTTCATTACTGTTGGAGATAACGAAAGCGAAGTCCTCGTGTACATCGACTGCTTGGTATTCCCGGGCTCTGATATCTCAACTCCTATGTTCCGGGCCATAAGAAACGGGCCGAAGAAAGACCAACCTGCCCCTGGAGAACCAAGAATCATGAGAGGCCTACTGGAGGCTTTAAAGAAGTGCGTCGAAATAGCGAGAATATAACACTTGATGATCATTACACAACAGGGGCTGTAAATTTTTTTTACCATCTCGAGGGAATATTGCTGAACACTGTAAAGTTGACTCATAACTCGAGAAAACATATATAATAAGCTCACCGAAGAGTTGACCAAGTTTTGTTTTGCTTTTGGTGGTACAAGTTGGACCAAGTACTAACATTTGGGAACTTTTAACAATTCAACTCCGTTGCTTTCGATTGATCCTCCCACGTTGAATGTAATCTGCAGTACCTGGTTCGAGCGAGTAGGAGTTGACAATACCGTGTTGGGTATTTGTTCCATAAGATAATAGAAAAAAGTCTACAATGGTAGCTCCCATTTATTTTTCTTATTTACGTGTGACTGAGTTTTCAGCCGTATTCAACTAACTGCACATGGTCTCTGCCTAATTGCCTATGGCATATTAATGAGTCCTCCATTGAAAAACCATATAATAAACTTGATTGATCTATCGAGTTCTTCGCTACAAAAAAACAATGCAGAAACCCGAGCCAGAAGATTCTTTCGACGCTGTTGTTGTAGGTTCAGGGTACGGAGGTTCTGTTGCTGCCTGCCGGATGTCGTTAGCAGGGTTTAAGGTTTGCTTGTTGGAGAAAGGCCGTAAGTGGGAAGCTCGCGATTTCCCAACCACCTCTTCCCAGATGTTTTCCGCTTCCAGGCTGGAAAACAGGAACTTGGGATTCGACTTGGGTCCGAAGGATGCTCTCTTTCAGGTCCACATACAGGAAGATGCTCTCGCAGCCACCGCGTGTGGTCTAGGTGGCGGCTCGCTGGTGAACGCGGGAGTGGTGGTCCCGCCAACTGTCCGCTCACGAAGGAATCCTCGGTGGCCAAAAGCATGGGAAGAAGATTGGGAAGCGTGCGAGTCCTCTGCTTCGAAAATGCTGAGGGCGCAGAGTGTCCCCACCAAGTTCCGAAACTCCGAGATCATGGAAGGTGTCGTGGGAGAAGACTTCGACAAGGAGACTCACAATCCGATCAAGCTGAGCGTGAACTTTGACATAGAGCAGCTTTCTGGTTCAAAGGAATCCGGAAGCTGCCTAGCTTGTGGGAACTGTCTCGCTGGCTGCCCGTACGATGCTAAGATTTCTACGGACAAAACTTATTTGGCTGCTGCTATCCAAGTATGTATATATGTTTGTTTTTAGGTTTTTATGTGTTTTTGAAATTTGCACAAATTCGAATTCAAAATGTGTACTTTCTCTGTTACAGGCAGGATGCGTGATTAAGACACAATGCGAGGTTCAGTATGTGGTGAGAAACTACGAAGACGATTCGTGCAAAGAAGAAGGAAGGCTGAAACCGAGAAGATGGGTTGTATTTCTGAATGAATTCGACTATATAGAATCTGATGTAGTTATACTCTCAGCTGGGGTGTTTGGTACAGCGAAAATACTCTTTCAATCCCAGCTGAGAGGATTGCGGTTGTCGGATAAGCTCGGGTCAGGATTGAGTTGCAACGGAAACAACGTTGCGTATCTAGTCGGAAGCTCAGCCCCTTTGAATGCTATCGGATTAGATAGGAAGCAATTTCCTAGTATACCCTTTCAAGAAAGACCAGGACCGTCGATTTCGTCATCTTACACTTCTTCACTGGGGTTCAGCATTCAGGTCAGAAACAGACAATCGCTCTTTTTTTTTTCTTTCAAGTTTTTCAAATAATCTCTAAGAAGCATTTCTATATCTTGCCCACAGAGTGCAGTAATCCCAACAGCTTATCCAACCTTCCTATGCAAAGGAATAACAACTTACGGATGTCGAACGGGCAGCATTCTCCTATACATTATAACAGACTGGCTAAAGCAAGTCCTCGGCTTGAACCGCGGCCAAGACATGATCCTCAACGCAATCGGCCATGATGAAAGCAACGGGAAGCTCACATTCGAAAAGGACTCGAACAAAATCCTCTTCCACCCTCCGCACGATCATCTCCTTCCGCAGAAAGTGAAAGCTTTCCAGAAACTAGCCAAGAAACTAGGCGGAGTTCTCTTCATGTCCCGCTTCAGGAGCACCTCCGTTCATCACTTAGGAGGATGCATCGCCTCGTCAGACGTCTCGTCTGGTGTTTGCAATCATAAAGGTCAAGTTTTTGACACAGTGTCTCCGAGTGGGGTCCACCCCGGGCTTTATGTATGCGACGCTTCCTTGGTACCGTGCTCTGTCGGAATCAATCCTTGTCTCACGATTGCTTCCGTTGCTGAGCACGTTAGTAAACACCTTGTCCGGGATAATAAACCTGCAGGCTCAATCTACGGTGGTAATAATAAGCCTACGAAAAGGTGTGATTTGGTTACGACTACCGAGGTCATGAGAGGTCAACTCGGTGGTATGCCGTGTATGGCCTATTTAAAACTGAGATTCGAAACCGTAAGAGATAATCCGACAGGGAAAAACTCTCCTCCCATTCTACGCGGAAAAGTGGGCGGATATATCGAGTGTCGGGGATTAGAGATGGACAAGATGTATGTCGTTCGTGGTGAAGTTGATTTATGTGGGACGGATATGAAAACTCCTTACACACAGTATATGAATTACCGTCTCATCCTTGCAGCTTCATCTGGTTCGAGGTTCGATTTCTAGTTTTTTCAGTCCCGTTTTTCTCGGCTGATAAATGATAACACAACTCTTTTTTTCTTCATGCAGATATGTTTTTGAAGGGAAGAAGATAATGAATCCTTATCTACTGGCCCTATACGCTTGGAGTGAATCCACGACTTTAAATGTGACGTTGAGGAAAATCACGGACAACACGAATGCTGTCGAAGATAAAATCACCGACCTAAAAGGGAAGCTTCGCGTCTCCTTATTGGAGCTTCTGAAGAGCGCTTGGGCTCTTGAAGGCGGAAACAGATTTAAATTCGTACTTCTTCTAATGGAATCGCTGTATAGAACCTACATCGTGCAAGCGCCTCGAGGAATTAATCTTATCCCGGTGAATTCAACTCGGGAGCCTTATCCAGATAGCACCACTCATGAGATTAAAACAGGTGATAAACTTAGATACAAATCCTATAGCAGATATCATATACTGAATTTTATCGTTTCCGTTATACTTGTAGACGATAATCTTACGATCCGTTGCCAGCATTGGGAGTGCAAGGAAAAACATAAACCCGAGAAAAGAAAATACCCTGTTCTACTAATCAACGGTTACGCGACAGAAAGCTACTGCTTACCAACCGAGAAGAACGACCTTATCCGGACTTTACTAAAAGACGGGTACGACGTATGGTTACTACACGCAAGGGTTCACTGGTCCATCTCTTCGAATCAGTTCACAGTCGACGACATCGGCAGATTCGACATCCCAGCAGGTAAAATTTACTTACACATTTGTTATCGCCTTCGATATATATAGCTAAGTAATTTTCTCGTGCAGCAATCAATAAGATGATCGAGTTTTATGGGGAATCCGTAAAAGCACACGTCGTTGCTCACTGCGTGGGGGGTTTAGCGATCCACATCTCCCTCATGGGGGCCCACGTCTCATCCAAACACGTAGCGTCTCTCTGTTGCACCAACTCGTCGATGTTTTACAAGCTCACCGCCTCGTCATCAATCAAAATGCGGCTTCCCCTTCTCCCTATATCAATGGCCATACTCGGCAAAAACAAAACACTCCCCATGCTCCGAGACTCGACCACTACCTCATTCCGACACCGTATCCTGAAATCGATCGCTCGGCGAATCCCTCGTTACCAAAAATGCCCTTTCGACGAGTGCGAGGTCTTTTCCGGGATTTTCGGGAATGCGTTTTGGCACGAGAACGTGAGCGAGTCGATGCATATCTGGATGAACGAGGAGAACCTTCCGAGGCTTCCGATGGCTGCGTTTCCTCATCTCAGGAGGATATGCAGAGCAGGGTTTATAGTCGACAGTGAAGGGAAGAACTCGTACCTGATTTATCCAGAGCGAATGTCGATGCCGACTCTGTACGTGTCCGGAGGAAGGACTCTGCTCGTGACTCCGGAAACTTCTTTTCTCGCTAACAAGTACATGAAGATGCATCAGCCTGGGTATAGGCACGAGAGAGTCGTGGTGGATGGGTTCGGGCATTCGGATCTTTTGATAGGGGAGAAGTCGGCTCAGATGGTTTTTCCACATATCCAGAAACATGTTGAGTTGGCTGAGGAAGAAAGTGATCATAGTGAGTGCATGAAAGAGGCATTGGCTTGGAGTGTAGATCCTTATGGTGATGATGATGAAGGAGGATTTGGAAGTTTGCTTTTTTCTTTCATCAGTGTTGTGTTACTTGTGTTTCTTTTCGGATTTATTTTCTTTTGATGTATTTTTTAAATTATTTAATACTCCGTAATTAAAAAATTATACAATTGATTTGTGTTCTATTTAAAATAAATAACGAATATTACTCCTCGTGTCTCTTGTAACACTTTTATTTTTGTTTATTCCACACTAGTTTACTCTAAAAATAAATAAATTATTTTTTCAGTTTAAATTTTACTCAATATTTTATCAATATACTTTTAAAATTCATTTTCAACTATTTTACCTAATTTATTAAATTATAATAAAATATAAGTAAATTGCATAGATTAAATTATAATAAAATACATATAATTTATTAAATTATAATAAAATACACTTAAATTTCATTTGATTTATTAAATTATAATAAAATTCACGTAAATTGCACGGGACTCATCAAATTATATTAAAATGCACGTGAATCATTAAATTATATAAAAAGTGGGTGTATTACTAACAAAAATAGTAATTCTTATATTTTAATTGTAAGTTCTGTATGTACATAATTAGTACGAGTATAACTTAAGAGTTAAGATTTTTTCAAAATTAGAATTACTTCTAACTACAAATAAATATATTCTGGTTTACATAAAAGGCATGCATGTGCTACGTATTAACACCAACTAACACATCACATCTTCAGTTGCTGAAATTCACTATAAAATAACTTCTTCTTTCTCCTGCTACGAGACAGTGAAGCGAATGCATGCCCAGGCGGTTCGGATACTGTAGAAGGCATCCTGCAAGTTTCTTCCTGAGATTTTCTGTATGAATTTTTCAATTTTCACTATCAATGAAGAAAACGATCCTACATATTATTGCTTTCTTTTGATACAACTTATAAGCTTTGGAATATTATTTATAATATTTCTCGTAAATTACAGTTTCACCTAATCTAATTAAAATTCAGAACACCTCATGTGAATTTGAATTTTACTATAAACACTACAAAAAAAAAACAATTTTAGAGACAAAATGTTTTTATCTCTAATTGCTAAAATTTGGTAATTAAAAATTATAGGTGAGAAAATCGTTTTGTCACTTAGATTTGTCTATTCTTTTTAATGACAAACTACATTTGTCTTTCACTAATAAAAAATTGAATCAAAAATGTATTTATATCTAATATAATGTCAAGTGTTTTGTTTCCAAAAGTATGTTTATAATGTTACCAAGTTTCATTTTTTTTTTATTTAATTTATAATTAGGAGTATTAAGAATATTAGAAATCATGGAAATTGAATTTGTGGGTCATGTGATTTGGAAATGGGAAGTTTGCATAACTGAATCATATATGAGACGAGTCCTGACACATAGGGCCAAATATTCTTGGGCTTAATGTAGTAGCAGGTTAACAAAAGTTGTAAAGGAAGATTAATTGAGCTTTGATTTATAATTAGTAAACATTAATTAGCTTGTGTGAATGCATGGACTGGAGTATTTTTACTAACGACAAGACTCATTTTCATAGAACGTTAATTAATTAGAAGCTCTCAGCTGGGGTGATGAGTAAATTTTTAGGTCCGTTAATTAATTAGAAGCTCTCAGCTGGGGTGATGAGTAAATTTTTTAGGTCCGGATAAGCTCTAATAAATCATATATATATATATATATATATATATATATATATATATATATATATATATATATATATATATATATATATATATATATATATATATATATATATATATATATATATATATATATATATATATATATGTATGTATGTATGTATATATCGAAGCTCAATTAATATGAACTAAAAAATGAATGACAGTAATAGTAATGACGAGTGTTTTCGCAATGGTCAATGCATAACAAGGAGATGAAATGAGATAATCGAAATGGGATTGAGGGGGCGTCCAGTACACTTTTGCACCGAACAATAGCAAGTGCAATCTTGCACCATACACGTGTACAATAAATAATCTAACGGTAAATAAATGATATGTTTTGTTGTTTTAATTTGTTTTTTTACTTAATTTATAATAATAGTATCTTATTGTTTTAATTTGTTTTGTTTACGCAATTTGTATTGTCTTATTTATTTTTATAATATTTATAAAAAATCTAAAATCATACAAAATATATACAAAATAATTATATAATTAAATTCAAACACTAAATCTAAATTAAATTTAAAATTATATATAATTTTTTATAGGTTGAACCTCCAAATTTAAAATATTATTTATAATTATTATAATATATTTAATTATATTATTCAGATTGAGTATTTGAATTTAATTATATTATTATTTGGTAATATATATCTTGTATTATTTCATATTTTATATAAATATTAAAAATAAATAAAACAATAGCGTAAATAAAACAAATTAAAACACAAAAACATATCATGAATAAATAAAATAATAGCGTAAAGAAAACAAATTAAAACACAAAAATATATCATTTATTTACCGTTAGATTATTTATTGTACACGTATATGGTGCAAGATTGCACTTGCTATTGTCGGTGCAAAAGTGCACTGGACGCCCCCTCAATCCATCGAAATGTACCCAGACCTGTTAATTCCACCTCTGTAAAAAGTAGGGCATATTAAGAATTATACTATATTTAATTATAAATATTAAAATAATAAAGAAAAGTGTACTCTTTATGTTCCACCCTTTTTAAAAAGTAGGGCATATTAAGAATTATACTATTTCGTTATAAATATTAAAAAAAAAAAAGTGTACTCTTTTAGAAATAAACCGCGGGGCGTTGTAAAGAATATACCGATAGATCATAGAGTTAAAAAGGCCGAGTTAGATAGGGCCTTCTTGTGAAAATTTGATTTCTAAACAATTTTTTTCAAAATTATCTTAACTTGATACATGTCACATGTTTCTAGCTTATAATTAATTTGTGAAGATATTGATCTCATATATATATAATTGGACTTCATCAATATTGTCATCACTAATTTGCCGCAGCAAAATAATGGGCGGGAATTATAGTTGCTACGGGATAATTATTGCAATATTTCTTTCCACGAAAGCTAGTCTACTCGAACACAGTATGCTTATAAATATGGCTTATTATATATATATATATATATATATATATATATATATATATATATATATATATATATATATATATATATATATATTGCATAGATTAAATTATAATAAAATACATATAATTTATTAAATTATAGTAAAATACACCTAAATTTCATGTGATTTATTAAATTATAATAAAATTCACGTAAATTGCACGGGACTCATCAAGTTATATTAAAATCCACGTGACTCATTAAATTATATTAAAATGTACGTAAATTGCACGGGACTCATTAAATTATATTAAAATGCACGCGTGACTCATTAATTTATAGTAAATCCACGTAAATTATGTTTTATAGTAAAATGCACGTAAATTGCATTTAATTCGTTAAATTGTAGTAAATCCACATAAATTATGATGTGTTTTAGTAAAATGCAATATATTAATGTATAAAAAATACTATTGTTACAGTTATAAAAAGTTTTAATTTCGTAGATATTTAGTGCAATCTCGGCCAATTCAGTTTAATTCAAACGAAATCAAATTTAAAAGAACATAGTTTAAATTTATTGCATTACATTTCAAAACCATCAATTTTTTAATTAAAATGGCTATAGAATGGTTAACCATCAATTTATTTACACTTACTTTCATCTCTTTTTTGGTGTTGGTTAAAAATGTAAGTAAGTAGTAGTATCACTTTTTATTTGTGATTACTTAAAATATAAATAAATTATTTACCACACAAGTCCACTTACAATATTGTCCTACATTTGTGATTACTTTTCTTTTTGACTTTTGAGGAGCTTCCTTGAATTTGAAGAAGAAGAAAATTAGTTACGTACGATATATATGTAAAAGCAAATGTAGAATATGTAAAAGAAAATGTAGAAGAAGAAGAAGAAGAAGATTAGTTACTAAAAGAAACTGTAGAAGAAGATGAAGAAGAAGATTGATAAATACGTACCTACGACGACGCTCGCAACAATACAGCACCGAGATCATAAACCAAGTAATGCATATTATAGTGACAATCGTGATATTCATCACGAATGCACTGAGTGATGCATCACTTGGAAATGTGATGCCCAGCCTGTCAGTGGTGTGGAATGGTGTCGAGAGCCTGTTAGTACTGGTGTTGAATGGTATAAGAGAGAGAGAGATAGTAGACGTGAGAAGTGAGAAGTGTGTTGAATTAATTGAAAATCAAATAAAAATGGCAATATCATTTTAATTATATGAATTCAAAATTTAAATTAAATATTGTAAAAAATAAATTAATAGTACAATTTTCTCTTAAATAATACATTAAATTTTAAATTCATAGTTATAATATCATATCATATGGTTATTTTTATATAACAATTCACTCTAATATATAATTAACTTCAAAACAAATTAAAATATTTAAGTAACATTTTTTTTCCATAGGTTTTTCTTTGTTTTAGTTCTACATAATTTTTCAATTTTTTTTGGGATATTTTGGATTAAAGGTAATTTTTAATTTTTGTTTAGAATTAAATAATGTATTTTTTCTAATTATAAATGTAATTACTACCATTACTCGAGTAAGGTTAATAATTAATTAAGAGGACGGTTATAACATAGGGTAATTTAAGTACTTAAATTTTAGGGGTATACATATATGGAGGCAACGGTAATTTTTATATTATATTTCTTTCTCATTGTTTAGGCTAATAGTATTTTAGGGCACTATACCCGAAATACCCTTTTCAATTACAAAAAATAATAATAATTAAATTAATATAAGTATATGTTTAATTAATTAAATAAAAAAGTCACTTTATCCACACTCATTTTTATCAAATTTGTTTTTTAAGATTTGTTTTATTATTTATCAATTTTTTTTATGTTATCACTAATTTCAAAACAACATGACATAAATAATAAATAATTATTATTATTAATAAATTATAAACAACATGACACAAATAATAAATAATAACTATTATTAATAAATAATAAAGGAAGCGGTTATGTGATTAATTTTTGTAATTATATTAATTAAATATTAAAACTGTCAAATACGTTTGTTAATATTTATTAATTAATATAAAATTTATAATATTAACGAAAGGGTAATATAGTCAACAAAAAATACAACTAATTCCTAGTGAATAAATAAAAAACTATTAAAACTCTCCGCTCAATAAATTTTAAAAGTATAAAGTCCTAATATACAAGTAAAAAAAAATTGGTTTTCATTCTAATAATAAAAATTAATAAACCCTTTTCTTTAAAATTACCTAAATTTTATGAGATGATTTTTTTTTATAATTATAAGTTTAATATAATACAATACTGTAATTAGTAAAAAATGAAAAATAATGAATCTTAAATTTTATCTATAGTTTATTTAATGAGTACTCCGTATTAAATATAATTTAATAAAGTAAATTTTGTTTTTCAAAAATACTTCTTTTTTTTTGTGACAAACCGGCCCGACTAAATAAAGATTAACCAAGAAGGTTTGTCGAACGGACGGACCTAACCCACTTTGAGTGAGCAAACACAATTCCAAGTCGATAGGTTTTCGAGTCAATGGCGCTGCGAGAGAAGAGAGACGCGCCGGCGAGCGCTGACGGCGGGCCGCCGCAGGTAACCCTAGAGACTTCGATGGGACCTTTCACAGTCGAGATGTACCAGCACCACGCGCCTAGAACTTGCGAGAATTTCGTGAGGCTCGCCCGCAAGGGCTACTACAACAACGTCAAGTTTCACAGAATCATCACGGTTTGTCTCTTACGCGCACAAGCTTTTTTCTTCGGATTCAGTTTTTTAGGTTGTGTTGTTTTTTGCAGGATTTCATAGTGCAAGGAGGAGACCCTACCGCAACTGGTAGAGGCGGCGAATCGATCTACGGGTATGTGTTTCTTCGTCTCTTTAATTCTGATTTCATCGATTAGGGTTCGAATTTATATGGCTGATTTTGAGGTTCAATTTCTATGGCTGAATTTGGTCAGTAAGCACTTTGAGGATGAGATTCATAGGGAGTTGAAGCATACTGGAGCTGGTATCATATCCATGGCAAATGCTGGTCCAAATACAAATGGTAGCCAGTTCTTTATAACTCTTGCGCCTGCTCCCTCTCTCGACGGTGAGTATATATATTTGAGAGGTCTAGTAGCTTCCTTTGATTACTAGGATGTCAATATGTCTTTGTTATATTATGTTACACATAATGATGATGCCACTTGTTGATTTTTGTCGAGTTAGAATTTGTAATCATTCAAATATACTTTTTCTGTATACGTTGGAGCTAGAATTGTTCCAAGTTCTTGAAGTCTTCTGAATTTATGTGGGAGTTTGATTTCATTCAATCATGCTTTCGAATGGCACTTGATTTCATCTGTGGAAACTTGTATTTGTAGTTAGTCTTTTTAGTAACAAACACATAATGATATTGGTATTCATATGTTGGTTCTGCTTATAAGTCTCAACCCTCCGTGATATTCTGTGTATTGTCTTTTCCTAGTACTATGCAAGTACAGTTTGCTCGTGGCATGTCATTCTTTCGTAAATGGTATTCATAAATAAATCTTTTGAAATTTTGTATCCACAGGGAAACATACTATATTTGGAAGAGTATGCAAAGGCATGGAGATTGTCAAGAGACTTGGCAGCGTTCAAACTGATAACACCGATCGGTATGCCTGTTTAGTTGTAAATCTAAGTGTAAATTATGTTAGGATAATAGGTAGTAGAGAGAGATAACATACATATTCAGTTGGCTTCCAAAATAAATTATGTGGAAACCCTGATTGATTGATTTTTACTTTTTGTTTTGTGCTCGCCATCAAATTTTAATTATCGAGCACATGACTAGCATTTGCAGGAAAACATGTTTAACAATTACTTTTTAGTTTGTACTTTATTCTCTTTGCATTATCTTGTCATCCAATTTTTAGTTATCATATGCATGACTAGCATTTGGAGGAAAACATGTTTAACAATCACTCTTTAGCTTGTACTTCATTCTCTTTGCATTATGAAATCAACACGGGTTATAGGAAGTCTTTTATATTGATTTGGTGCTTTGCTAATTCAGGCCTGTACACGATGTGAAGATACTAAGGGCATCTGTTAAAGACTAGCTCCTTACAATTTACATATCCTTTTCCAACTGATTAGCGGTTGAAGGCCCTCAAATGACTCGATGTTAGTGGAAGTTTATTTTTCAAATGACTGTACTTTTCTAATCCTTAGATCTCTGGTTCACTACCATTGTACTACTACTATTATATTACTTGATCTGCTCATTTGGAAACCAGAAAATTCGACTATGCAGCCAACTGACATGCTTGCTGATGATTGGTTTCATGTGGAAAAGGTTTTGTGTTATGGATTGAAGTGTTGTATTTGTTGGGAAATGTTTGGTTTTATGGATTGAAGTGTTGTTGTATGTGTACGGTGGGCATGAAAGCCTTCTTTCCCAGAGCCCATCTTTTAGTTTTGAGTTTTCATGTTTTTCTGATACCAAACAGAAACATGTTAAACAATAATGTATTATCCAAATGGTAATGAAGCTGATGAGTTTAAACACTTCTTACCCAAATGGTAATGAAGCTGAGGAGTTTAAACACTTCAACCGTATATACAAAATGGATTGAAAGTTTGAGGAGACTATACAACCAATTTTCCTGGAATAGGGCAAATAAAACTCTCCTGAAACCGACTAATGAAGACCTAAAAAAAACTGGATCACAATTATATTTATTTTTAAAATTTTACTTATCTCACTACTTATTTTATAATTAAAAAATACTACTGTACTCCATATTTTATTTGTCAAAATTAATAAAATTTTAATTATCGTATCCGAACAAAGAGAAATGCTCTCCTCCCCGTGGCGGGATTCCCGATTGCCTACGTGGATTACACATAACATTAAAATAATAATATTTTAATTAATTAAATGATTTTCTCACCCTTCTCCCCTATCTCTTTAATTATTTATTTTCTGTATTTTCTGTGAAATCAGAAACGAGAACCCATGCACCCACCGTTTCTACGAAAACGCCTGCAAGTGATGTCGTTAAAGGCGCGGCTTGAAGACATCTCTTTCTGCGGCTTCCGTAAAGGCTTTACCAGTTCATGTTATGAGTTAATTCTTAATATTTTTATTATTGTAGAGAAACAAATTAATAAACTCTAGACACTAAGAAAGTAAGAATGGGGAAATAAATAAATTTTGGATTTTTTTTTTGATAATTTACACTTTACAGGAATTGCAAGGGTGAGAAACGGTGGGTGGGTTCTTCTTTCTGATTTCACAGAATATACAGAAAATAAATAATTAAAGACAGAGGGGGAGAAGTGTGAGAAAATCATTTAATTAATTAAAATA
This sequence comes from Euphrasia confusa, assembly GCA_954870475.1. Taxonomy (NCBI): domain Eukaryota; kingdom Viridiplantae; phylum Streptophyta; class Magnoliopsida; order Lamiales; family Orobanchaceae; genus Euphrasia; species Euphrasia confusa. The sequence continues at coordinate 3,169,722 of OX940955.1, read as the reverse complement.
TTATTATTTTAATGTTATGTGTCAGTCCACGTAGGCAATCGGGAATCCCGCCACGGGTAGGAGAGCATTTCTCTCCGAACAAATGTGTCTACAGAAATGGTAATCATTTAGTAAAGTGTTACATGGCCCATTCAGTAAATAGGATAGGCCCAAATTCGGAACATGAGCCCATCTAAACGGGCCGTAGTCCAATATAAATTCGGGACCTCCAACTCATCCCAACCCTCCATCGGCTCTTGGCATTAGGGTTTTTCACAGTCGTTTGCAGCTCGTTCATCTACCTCGTTTGCAGCCGTCGCCATGGTAATTCCTCAAAACTTTCCTTGATATTTTCTGTTTATATTTATCGATTTTAAACTGCGAGAATCATGGTTTAGTACGATGACATTTTCATCAACCTCGCCGTTGGTTAATGGTTGATATACTATTTTCTTAAGTAGATCAGCTCAGCTTAAATTTAAATGCCAACCGTAGATTTAGTCCTTTGTTAATATGACCTCGTTCCGGTGGGTCGCCGGAAATATGCACGGTGACCGGAATGGCTGATTGGGCTTCCCAGAAAATCTTTGTAAAAATTATTTCTTAAAAAAATCAGCTTAATTGATGATGATTTCTTAACTGGTTCGAATGCCGAATCGTCATGTTCTGAGATTGTAAACTGTTTGAGTAGGTTATGGATTGTTGAAATGGTATATAAAGTTTATAATTGTTTTTTAGGAATCATTTCGAAACACAGTTTCATATTTTTGAAATTTTCTGTGTGTTTCTCTGGGTCTTATGTACATTTTTGTCTTTAAATAGTCGAAGAGAAAGACCAGGGAGCCAAAGGAAGAGAATGTCACTCTTGGACCTGCCATCAAGGATGGAGAACAAGTGTTCGGTGTGGCTCACATCTTTGCCTCGTTCAATGACACCTTCATCGTGAGTATTCACCTTATATTTATTTGCTTACTTTCACCTTCCTCGTGGAGGAAAATCCATTTGCATCTTTCTACATTTTAACATGTTTGCTGGCATTTTATTTGCAGCATGTGACTGACTTGTCTGGTAGGGAAACAATGGTCCGTATTACAGGTATGGATATATGTAACATTTTGAAAAAGAAAACAAACACTTGTTTCACTTCTCATCTTTCATTATTAATGTTTAGTGGGTTTACATTAAACATGGTAATGTGGCATCATTGTCATTCAACATATCCGAACCAAATGATGAATCTGTTTTCCATCTGAATCATATTATCAACTTGGAGAACAAGGCCTTAACAGTGCATTTTATTTCTGAAATAATAACCAGAGATTAAGTATTATTTCTAAACTGTTTGCCCATTTCCTGGCTTCCTGTTGATTGTACGTGTGCTTTTAATTTGATACATTCAAACTTTTGTATCAGGGTTATTAAATAATTTATTTATTCAATTTAATCTGATGTTTTGGTTATGTCTGTTTGATGTTATGTAGGTGGTATGAAGGTGAAGGCTGATAGGGATGAATCTTCTCCCTATGCTGCTATGCTTGCAGCACAAGATGTCGCACAGAGATGCAAGGTTAATTGATATTTCATGTTTAAAACCCATCTCAGCCAAACTTATAATTACTCGATTAATGTGCTGTATTTGCAGGAGTTGGGCCTCACTGCTCTTCATATCAAGCTTCGGGCTACTGGTGGTAATAAGACCAAGACTCCTGGTCCTGGAGCTCAATCCGCCCTTAGAGCTCTTGCTCGTTCAGGCATTAAGATTGGCCGCATAGGTATTAAATTTTACAATTGTGCTGTGAACTCTTCCCTAACACTTGCTTTTCATCAATCACACCTTAATTTGACTATTGTTTACTCTTAATACAGAGGATGTGACCCCAGTTCCAACAGATAGCACCCGAAGAAAGGGTGGCAGACGTGGAAGGAGACTGTAACTTATCATTTTTGTGTGTTCAGCATTACATGCAGTTGTGGTTGAATGTGTTTTCAGTTGCAATGTTTTGTTATTTGGCGTTTTGAACTATTTTTGTCTTGTCTTGTCAGTGGAAGAACTTAATATCATTTTCTAGAACTTCTATTTTGGAATATCTTGTGCTGGTTAATTTAGACAGTTTTCTTATGATATTTGATTATGGCAAAGCTTTTAAGTTTCTTAAAACAACATAGAAGTTCTTTATTTAAAGGTTTATAAAGTCTTAAAATATGTTTGGTAAGGTTGTAATTTAAACAATCAAAATATTTTTTAAATTATTACTTTTATTTTATATTTAAAAGTGTATTCTAAATTAATTATTTTGTTCATCTAGTTATTCATATAATATTTTAAATTGTCAGACAAATTAAAATTTTATAAAAAATTTAAGTTAAAACTTATTTATTAAATAATATATAAAGTATTATTAGAAACAATTAATATTTTAATTGCAAACTTAAATTTTACATACATTTTATTAATTCGTTCATATTATTTTATCTAAATAATTCAAAATTTTATTTACAAAATAAAATTGAACATCTTAAAAATTATAAAAACATCTTAAAAGATGTTAAGTATTGTAAGCTCTTTAAAAATAAACTCACAAAAAACTAAAACTTCTTCATATGGCTAGAGCATTCGAGGTGAATATTGGCATCCAAAAAACTGAGTGTAATTGAAATTAAAATTGGCATCCAAAAACACGAGCATTCGAGGTGAACATTGGCATCCAAAAAACTGAGAGTGTAATTGAAATTAAAATTGGCATCCAAAAAACTGAGCGTGACACATCTTAACTTGGAATATAACAGTAAGTTTTTTCTATTACTTATAAATTAACAAATAACAGCCCATATTTTACAACTTATATTGCCATTTTCAAATCAAAACACGGATATAGTATTACTTTAGTAAATCCCAAAGGGATTTCTTCAAATTGATTACGATACAACTTGCATCTAGACCAACAGTAAGGTACACAGTATACATGCAAAGAAGACATCTCTACAAGAATTAGATAAGCACCACCCAACAAGCAACGAGCCTAGTTGATCTGTGAAAGTGGTGAACGGGGTGCAACGAGTGATGGCATTAGTTCCTTTCCGGTAGATAATTCAAGAGAATGGTTTTCTCGGAATTCTTCTTGAAGGGCCTCCAAAGGCATCGCGCAAAGCGACTCTATTGTGCTCTTGCTGGGAATCTCAGGTTCGCTCCTAACAGGTGTGGACCCTGTTGGCTCATAATCCTTGACAAAATAAAAATAAAAATGTATTGCATAAGAACATAATGGGGACTCTTTACCTTTTGTTCCTAAAGTGCAGATAATGTTTAAACAAGATGTACCATGTATTTTTCCCTGAAAGTATGGATTGTGTGTTGTTCGATACAGGCTGTCTGCTCAGAATGATCTCTCTTAAGCGTCTCAATTGTTTCTGAATGAGCTCTAGCACTTGTGAGGATTTCAGAAACAGACTCCCTCTCCTGCTTGGATACGCCTGGATTTAAGAAAAATCCAAAATTAGAAAGAAAAAAAAAATCATTCATCGTCTTCGTAAAATTATACTACTCATTTATTAAAGGACAGCAATCATTATCATACTCATTTACTGATCAAATGAAAACAAAATTATGCTTAGACTTAAAGTTTGGTTCTTGCAAATCAAGTTAAGACAACCCAAACAGATTTTTTTTTTTGCAAGCTGGGAATCATCATCAGTAAGAAACTTTAGATTATATATAATAAAAAAAAATAAAAGGAAGAAAAATAAAATATAAAAGATGGTGTTTAAAATAATTTTAAGCCTAGAAAACCAACCGTCAATGAAATAAGTGATGTTTTCATCACTCTTTACAGTATCGTTCTCCATTGCAACTCGTGCGGATTCAATCTCATCATCGTGTTGCTCATTTATCTCAGTCATGGTCCTGATAATGAAGCATTCCATAAGTTATATAAATAAAAATTATTGTTATTATAGTCAATAAAATCACACAGCTGCAAAACAGACTCATTCAAAAAGACACTTCTGGGAAACAATTTGTCTAACTCTAATTAATGAAGGAGAAAAAAAAGTTAGTGTATACAGAGACACACAACCATAACATAGAAAAGGATACGACAATAGAAAAGACCTCCTGAATGAATTAACTAACCTAACATGCGAAACAATTGTTGAGGCATGCTGACTTCCCACATCATTCAGTGTTTTTTGAGTTTTTTCCCACTGCTTCAAAGCTGTATCAGTTGTGTTTGCGCTGAAAAAACAAAAGGATTTCAAAAGAAAAGGTCAAATCAAATAAAAAGATCATCAATGATACAAAAATGGACGAAAGAGAAGAGATGAGATAATGGATTTTTTTAAACAATATAAGGAAAGAACGCACCATTTCTGCAATAGTAACTCCATACGGCAATGCTTAGCTGCAGTAAAGTCAGCATTCTCCTTAAAATTACTTTCTGTTTGTGTAAAGCAATCCTGCCATTTTCTTTTGAGATCTGACGTGATGCCGCTCATTGTTGAAATATGTCCATCCATAAACACCTTGTTTCCGGTTGCACTATCCTTAAGATCACCAAGCCTTGCATCCACCTGTGTCAGCTATCAAGGTTAGGGACCTAACGGGTTTCAGAGAATACATATATTCACATAGATGAAAATAACAAAAACACAAACCATCTGCCTCTGACGAAGCATGCAATCAGAAACCAGAGTGGTCATATCAGCAAGAAGTTTCTCGGCCTCAGACCTTGATTGCTCCTGAAAAATGAAACTTAACATAAGTAATAAGTTTTATAAATAGTTTCAATATGGTAAAGGTCTTCACTGTCAATTTCAGCAAACCTCATAAGCTTTCTGAAATTCAGCAATGCACTTTGTCTGAACTTCATCAACTTTAGTGGCATGGCCTCCAAGCCTTTCTGATTCCTCCATAATCTTCTCAAGAAATCCATGAACATGTGCTGAAGTGTCCGTCAAATGCTCTGTACTAGCATTAAATCTCTGTGACAAGTCAATGTATCAGATATACGGAGAAAATGGAGCACAAAATTGTAAGAAAAACATTTTTTTATGGGGACCCAAAAGGGATAGAAAGAGATTGTATAAGCGCACCTGCCGAAGTTCTCTAGCTAAGTGAGCTACTTCCCCTTGATGAGTTGATAAAGTTTGTTGGAGATCATCAAAAACTGAATTCACTTCAACTGCCTCCACAGCTAATAGCTACATCATAGATTTTGACAACATACGTCAGAGACTGTTACCACGCAAAGCCACAAACAGCAGAAAAGGACATGAAAATGTAGGAAAAAGTTTTCTTACTTCTCCAACAGAGTCTGAGTGAGAAGCAGCCAAAGCTGACAGTTCATCCAATGCAGCATTGCTGCCTGCTTTGTGCAACCGGACAACATTTTGAACAGCCTCAAAATGAGAAACGTATAGATTCCGTGAAGCACTTAGTTTATTCCTCAATTCTACAGCAGCCTAGAAGAATATTTTTTGTCAAATAATAATACATTATACATGCACATGGAATTGACCAACTAATCAGTAATGAAGGAACCGGTGAAGAGAGAGATATTATATATATCAGTGAATTCATGATTGAAATTTTCATGATAGACGAATGTATATAGGAAATTAGGAAAATACCTTTCTGTGTACTTCGAGAAAAGAATTGCACAGTTTCTCAACACATTCAAGGTTTTCACTTTGTTTTGTTGTAGAACCAGTCAGTAACTTGCTAAGGGTGTCAAGCTGCCGAGTAAGATCAGTTTGAAAGCAGTTCACAGTAGATCTGTTATCTGTACTCAGTTTGTCCTCTCTGGCTGTAAATTAATAACAACAAAAACTTAAAAGTACTGAGATTTTTCCCGTACGAGTCATAGAAATATTTAAAGCATGAACAACAAAGACTCACCGATTTTGAGAAATAGAGATGCATTGTCCTTCTGAGATTTTTCCAACTCAGATCGCAATACACATGCTTGATGAGCTAGCGCATTTTCTATTCATTTTATAAAGAAACAAAATTTAGATACAATGTGAATAAGATTTGAACAAGTTGCAAATCCATTAAATACCAGCTTTCTTTTGCTCAGATATTATAAAATTCTGCTCCTTCACAGAATATCGACATTTCTTGAGTTCGTCCTCGGTGCTTGCTAATAACTTGCTTGTTTGGTGCAAATCTTTCTGCAAACAACGCCAAGTAAGCAACAGATGGTTTAAGAAGAAAAAAAACAATTGATCAAATAGAGATTTCTTACTTGTGTTGCAACAAATTTGTTCCTCAGATCAGAATATTGTTCAACCTGATCGTCATATTTCGCTTGCAGTTCCTCTACATGCTGTGTATCAGATATTCACTACAATTAGCCTTCAGAATTTTCATACCTAATGTGTATTTTAGTAAAAAAGCAATTGACTATACTGACCTTCTGATGGTTTTCTATTGTCACGCCCATTTGTTCAATTTGATCCGCCATTGCCTAAAATTGGAAAAATATAAGGTTGACAATTAATGAATAGAAATTTAAAGATTGTTACCAGAAAGTATATAGCATTATAAAACAGAAAGAGGGTGATTAAATTAAGAGGTTATAGCATCCAAGATGTAGCACCTTTCTATCGCTCTCCTCCTGATAATACCGCTCCTTGGGAATGTAAACCCCATTCTTTTCCCGTGCAGCATAAACCTCTATTAAGGGAAAATGAGAAATTGAAAGTGAGAGAAGACGGACAATAAACATGTGCCAAGACATTGTATAAATTTAAATTGAGGCCAAACAAGTCTACATCAAGACATCATTCCACAAACCATAAAAATCAACCTGTTTTAAGTCGTTCTATTTCCCCATACAGATCCTTGATCAGAGTTGATTTCATCATCTTCTGATTCACCTACAAGTTAAAGAAAATATGATAAATCATTGCACAATGCCTCAAAATCAGATATAATATTAATTGTGACAATATCATTATCTATCTATATGTTCGTGTGTATTATATCTATGAGTGGACGAAGCTCAAATTATCATATTTGATCCCTGAAATATCGATCATAATTACAAAAGAATTGATGAATTTTCATTATAACAATGGAAAACCAAAAGAAAAAAGAGGAAGCCAAAAATGACACAATTACAATACAAAATATATGCTCTACCTCAGGTTTATTTTTTATATGCTTAGCTCTGTGAGCATAATCTAATGTGCTAAGTGTTTCCTCAAGGCAGTGCACAGCTGGTGACACTGTTGCAATAATACAGGTCTTTGTTCTCCCACCCAAAGAATCACGAAGTAGGCGTGTGAGCTTGCTATCCCTGCAGAGAATAAGAACAGTGAGATCCAAAGTTAATGAATGAAAGCATTTTTTTTATTTTTTTGGAGGTGGGGGTGGGGGCAAAAATTAATACTCAGAAAAAGTAATAGAGAAAAAACCTATACGGAACATGTCCAAGGTGTTCTACCAGAGCACTGATCACTCGACCTAATGTGAGCAAACTTTTATTTATTTCTCCAGCTTCCCTTGCCCTTCCCTAGATTTTTAAATATTTGGTCAAACAGTACAATGTAAGAAGATGCAAGCAGTCCAAAAACATCATTACAAAAAATGACTACACATAATCAACTATTACCTCCCTTGCTCCAGAACGAGAAATGTTCTCTGAACCAGCCAGATCAACCAAATTCAACTTCCCACATTTTATTAGCTCTTCACCTTCAGGATTTGCTTCCTTTAAATGCATGGTTATGGAAAATAGAGAGTGCGAACGACTGAGATTAAAAAACAAAAACTATTTATAAGGTTTGCTTTTCACAAAAACAAAGAAATACACAACACAATTCAAATGGAATTATAATTAGAACCTTGATTGTTTGTTAAGTAGGGTTTCAGCTGTCCGACGTTTAGCAGAACCCCTTTCAAGTAAAGTGAAAATCTCACTTGCACTTGTCACAATTTCCTCCTCTAGTCCTCTTACAAGGACACCGCCTTTCCCGTCTTCCATGAGTGGCAACTGCTTTTTCTGCTTGTCTTCCTGGGCAACTCTAGATAAGTCTTCAGGGGCCAGTAAATCCGTGATTTCTTCATTATATAGCTCCAAGAAAGTTACTTTCACACTGTATTCTGCATTTTGACTCTCCAATGTATCAAAAATCTGCTTTACTGCCCTGGGTATGACACCCGCTCCTGGTGGCAACTCTCCATTCGGGCCTGCCTTCAAGTTAAAGAAGACTACATCAATCACACATTGAAACTCAAAGGTGGCAAATAAAACAGTATGAAGAAGGTACTACCTTAGACCTCTTGCATTCACCCTCCATCGTAAAAGTTTTTCCTGTGCCAGTTTGTCCATAGGCAAATATTGTACAGTTAAAACCTTCCAGCACCTCGTTCACAATTGGGACAATGGCTTGATCATACAGATCCCTTTGCCGGGCATTAGGTCCAAATACCTGAATATGGAAAACAATTAATCGGGTTATTCTGACAAAATTGGGGAGAAATTTATCTATAGCCAAACTCCATTTCAGATACATGATAATTCGGAAATAAACCCAAGAGCACTCCTTCTATTTCTCAGTTGTTGAGCATCAATTTAAACTTCTAAAAATATAATTATTCAGAGCATCTAAGAAAGATGGATGTACCAATGATTTCACTCAACCCAAACTAATAATTTTCTAACAAAACAAGACATAATTTCAAATCCATCGAGAAAAAAAAAATCTACCTTATCGAACATGAAGACTCTGTCAATATGCTTGCCGGCAATATTCTGTGAAACCGAAACCTCTTTCTGGTACTCGTTACACGTCACCACCTGAGGCGCGTTGTTCCTCAACTCATCGTCACTGAAAGGCCTGAGAAATCATCAACGGTAAGCACGAATCCCCAAAAAAAATCAATTGCAAAAACCCTAAAGCGTAATTGATACATCAATTTACCTGCACCGAAGGAGGACCTGCACATTCACTCCCTTCTCCTTCGACATCTTAGAGAGAGAGAGAGAGAAACGATCGAAGTTTACTGCCGATCGAACTACAGTCAGATCTTCCCCTCCCAGTGTGTGTTGTGTGTGTTTTTACAAAATGAAAAAGGAGCGGGCGAGAACTTGAGAATTTGAAATTTTTGAGGAGCCTGTGGAATGTTTGATCCAACGGTTCGGTGTTATTTTGTTCCAAGCTTATTTTTAACTTGCGCTGAATTGACAGATATATCCTCGCGCGAGTTTGAAGTTTTGGGCCTTTAGTTGGGTCTATCGGGCTCCCAACCTAATACAGTACAACAATCCCCTATGAATAATTTCATTTAAACAACTTACTTCATGAATCATGATAGACATAGAGATAATAATTTTCCATAATAATATATTAATGTATAAAAAAATACTATTGTTACAATTATAAAAAGTTTTAATTTCGTAGATATTTAGTGCAATCTCAGTCAATTCAGTTTAATTCAAACGAAATCAAATTTAAAAGAACATAGTTTAAATTTATTGCATTACATTTCAAAACCATCAATTTTTTAATTAAATTGGCTTAAGCGATAGAATGGTTAACCATCAATTTATTTGCACTTACTTTCATCTCTTTTTTGGTGTTGGTTAAAAATGTAAGTAAGTAGTAGTATCACTTTTTATTTGTGATTACTTAAAATATAAATAAATTATTTACCACACAAGTCCACTTAAAATATTGTCCTACGTTTGTGATTACTATTTTTTTTTTTGACTTTTGAGGAGCCTCCTTGAATTTGAAGAAGAAGAAGATTAGTTACGTACAATATATATGTAAAAGTAAATGTAGAATATGTAAAAGAAAATGTAAAAGAAGAAGAAGAAGATAAGGTTTCGATCGATAAATACCTACGACGCTCGCAAAAAGCGAGCAACGAGACGAGAAACCAAGTGATGCATACGATGATTGTGACGATCGTGATATTCATCACGAAAGCACTTGTCGAAGCATCACTCGGAAAAGAGATGCCCGTCGAGAGTTTTTGGGTGGTGTTGAACGGTGGAGGAGTCGACATGCTTTTTTTTTTATATTGAGCGAAGAGAGAGAGAGAGAGAGAGAGAGAGAGAGAGAGAGAGAGAGAGGTAGTAGATGTGTGTGCTGATGAGAAAATAATTAAATAAGTGTGAGAAGTGTTGAATTGAGGGTGCGTGTTTATATGCATATCTCGGTTTGTCTATTTTTTTAATTTTGAATCAAAACATATATATTATATTAAAAATATAGTAAAAGGCACGAGACTCATTAAATTAAATTATAGTAAAATGCATTTGACTCATTAATTTATAGTAAATCCACATAAATATGTTTTATAGTAAAATGCACGTAAATTGCACGTGACTCATTAAATTATAGTAAATTCACATAAATTATGTTGTGTTATAGTAAAATGCAATACCATTAGCCTTCCGACACTATATATACCTTCTCACACTCACTTTCTCTACGCACTTTTCTCTTCTCAATTCATTTCTCATCCAACAATGAGTACTATTACATGCCTTGCCCATTGCCCTTCCGAGCCAGGTCACCCCTTCCGCATTCACGATTAACGTGATCGTGGTGACGATCGTTTGCGTGACTTGGTATCTCGTCAAACCAGGTCACCCCTTCCGCTTTCGTGGTGACGATCGTTTGCGTGACTTGGTATCTCGTCAAACGGTAATAATTAAATTTTAACATCTATTTAATTTTTAAATTATTTTCATTTTACTAATTTTATTTTTAAATTTAAATATAAAGTTGTCGTCGGGGAGGGAGACGAGGCGAGTGCCACGCATGCCACGGTGCGCACCTAACATGTCAGACTAACCAATTGAGCTAGGTGACAAACTACATACAAAATTACACACATATTAATTATACCATCTCACACTCACTTGATCTCTATGCACCTTTCTCTTCTCAAGTCATTCATCAGCCAACAATGAGTACTACTACTGCTTCCTTGCCCATTGCCCTTCCGAGCTAGGTCACCCGGCCCTTTCGCCCTTCGCCATGAACGTGATTTTGATCTTGATAATTTGTTTCATGTGCATCTCGTGAGACGGTAAGTAAATTAAATATCTATTTCATTTTTAAAATTATACTATAATTTATTTTATATATATATATATATAATTAATAAGAATTTTAATTTAAGATATCTACGATAATGTAAAGCTTAATTTTAAAGAAATGGAGTATTCACCTTTTACAAGTACTCACCACACTTGTGGTGGGCCCGTCACTTAAAACCGGAATTGTTGCGATTCCAATTAATCTCTCATATGAATATTTGATTTCGTTTCGAATATATATTTATTTTATCCCAAAAATATAAAAGAAATTCATTATTTTAAATTTCTCATAAATATATGAAATTTTTACAAATTTTTTTTTTATATAAGTCAATTACATGTCTTGGGGTTCGAACTTAGGACATTTGATCCTCAATTCGAGGGCTCAACCAACTGAACTAACAACCCTGACAATTTTTACAAATTTTTATTATAATTGAATAAATAAATTGAATTTTTTTAAAAATAATTTATATTATATATATAAATAGAAAATTCATGTAAATCAAAATCTATGAAAATCAATAAAAACAAGTCACCCAAACTCATTATAGTACCTGGAGCATTGCTCCAAGAGTAGCATCTCCAACACTCATTATAGACTACATGAATTTAAAAAAAGTGGAATTAACGTACATTATACTATATTTTAATACTACAATACATTATTTTTTCTCTAAATTATTCTTAATAAATTACATGCATTTTATTATAATTTCATAATTTAATATATTTTATTATAATTTAACGAATCACATGGAATATATATAATCACATGGAATAAATATATATATTCCATGTGATTCGTTAAATTATAATAAAATATATTAAATTATGAAATTATAATAAAATGCATGTAATTTATTAAGAATAATTTAGAGAAAAAATAATGTATTGTAGTATTAAAATATAGTATAATGTACGTTAATTCCGCGTGCTTCATTAAATTATAATAAATACGTAAATTATGATTAATTAAATTATAGTAAAATGCACTTAGTACTATATTTAGATCATTTAACTAAGACTCTGTTCTTTTGGACTGAAACTGACTGAACTTTACTGAACTGAACTGAATAGATCTGAACTGAACTGAACTGAACTGAACTGAATGGACCTGAACTGAACTGAACTGAACTGAAATTAAGTTCAAAATTAGAAACTTAAAATAATGAAAAACTAAAATTAGTATTTTTAAAATTTCAATATTTTGTATATTATAAACAATTTTATTAATTTTCTTATTTTTTTATGAGGTTAAAAAAATAAAAAATGATTTACATTCTATAACTTTTATGGTTTATTGATAAATTCAAATAAATTGTTCATGTGAATACTCAAACAAAGTATACATATTTATGACACTATATTTTTTTTTTTGTTAAAAGTTTCGATATTACACAAAATTACTATATAATTTACATAACCATTACAAATAATAAATAATACAAAATAAATAATAATATAATATTATTATAGCACATTGTTTCTTTAATATTGATGCAAAATTTATTTTACGTTGTAGGTAAATACTATTTGGTAGACTGTGAATATCTTAATACTCTTGGATATTTGTCTCCTATTTGCTATCCCAACATCAGATATCATATTCCAGAATATAAGCATGGACCACCTAGAGGAATTTCAGAACATTTCAATTACCGACATTCTTCATTAAGAATGAAAGTTGAATGTGTTTTTTGTCAATTAAAAAAAAGGTGGAAGGTGTTGAAAATTATGCCTCAAATATCACAAAAGTATCAAATGTCAATTATTGTTTCTTGTTTCACACTTCATAATTTCATACGAATACACGAGAGTGGTATTCCAATTGTAAATCATGATGTTGCCAGTGGGAGAACAGATACAAACTTGGATGACAAAAATCGAATGAAGCTCATGTCTAAGGTAAGGATGGATATATCCGAAGCTATTTGGAAAGATAACAACACCGAATAGCATGAAGATGGAGTACAACAAAATGATAAGGAGGTAGATCATATGAAAGTAGATTGACCGATTATTTAAATTTTGTATTTTTTATGATTTTTTTCAATATTACAAACATTTAATATTTATTGACATTAATTTTTATTATTAATTTTTATTATTATTATTATTATTATTATTATTATTATTATTATTATTATTATTATTATTATTATTATTATTATTATTATTATTTTTTTTTTTATTTTTTATTTTTTTATTGTTGTTGTTGTTGTTGTTGTTATTAAAAACCGAACTGAAATTGAATTGAACTGAACTGAACTGAATTGAACTGAACTGAACGGACCTGAACTGAACTGAACTGAACTGAATAGAACTGAACTGAAATTAAGTCCAAAAGAACAGGGTCTAACTCTCATTTGTTACATACAGAAATCCTTCGCTCTCATTTCTTCTCTACCGGGACTCAACAACAACAATGATTCATTAAATTATAATAAAATGTACGTAGTACGTAAATTGGACGTGATTCATTAAATTATAGTAAAATACACGTAAATTTCAATGATTCATTAAATTATAATAAAATGAACGTAACAATTGAAGTTTTTATTATTTTGTAAATATAATTTAGTTAATGAAATAAAAATCCTTAAAAATCTTTTGAGAGATTTTCATAATTTTTTTTATAAATCTCTTAAAATTTATAAACTTATAAAATCTTTTAAAATTTTATCAACCCCTATTATTAGATAAAATTATTACTTGTAAACTATCTAAACTACCCTTCCATTATAATAAGTCTCTTCGAGAAATCCGGAGTACTATAAATATATTCTTTATTTAATTATCAAGTGTGACACATTTTTGTAAATACATGATAGTACTACTATTATCTTGAACATGTTTTGAGGAAAATAAAAAACATTAAAAACCAAACAATGACAGTGATTACGTAGCTCATTATAGTTGTATATGAATATTCAATCATCAACTTAATCATCTCATTTAACGAAGTCGATTTCAATCGCATTCCGATCATTAGCCGACTTCCGCTGCTCTTCCGACCGGGCGGAAATCCTCTCGTCCAGCCACTTCACTATGTCAGAAGACACCTTGTCCAAATTCTCCGGCAACTCACCGTACGACAAAGAGTGCCACATCCCGGGATACAACTTGAATGTCTTGTCCGAAGATCGAGCCGATTCGTACAAGACTTTGCTCACCGAAGGGTCCGTCACTTTGTCATCTTCTCCGTGCAACACGATGAACGGCAACAAAACCTCCTCGAGACGCGTTTCCAAATCCGTGCTGACTTTGTATAGCTCGGCGCCGGTTCGCAGTCGAGGCATGCCTTTGTACGTGTACGGGTTGGTCCTAACCTGTGTGACACGTAAATTAAGACAAAATGTTAATGTTTGATTTTTTTACAAACAAATGACAGGTATACATTTATTTTTAAAGTTAAAATAGTTGTGAGTAAGTTGAAAAAGTAAGTGAATAAAGTAAAGATAAAATTGTATTTTAAAGTAAAAAAATATGCTTATTTATTTACTTTTTTGAGATTATATTTCTATTGTGAAAATGTTTATGTAAATGTAGTGGTACTAATATTTAACTATATCGCTAATCTCTATGATTAAACAATAATTATTATTAACAACTAGCCACGATTATTACAGTATTAATTAATTAATTACCTCCTTCACAACTTGTGGGTCCCGGAAGGCGAGGTCAATGATGTCCGGAGTTGGCGTGAGTTTCCACGTTGGAATGACGCGGGACAAAGCAATTAAGATTTTTATAACCAAGGGGCTCGGTCTAACCTCGTCTGCGATCTGCGAGTTTAAAATACAATTTTACCCTCGATTGCAATACTTACTTTCTCGATTTGACGAACAAAAGTGCACATATATACCTTGCACATGGGTGCTATAAGGACGGCACCATCCCAGTACTCCGGCTTCTTCCTATGCAAACGAAGAGCCATGGCTCCGCCCATTGACTCTCCGATCAGAATCCTCATCTTTTTTCGGTTTTCTCGTTTTTCTGAAAACAAATTAAAATTCAAGTTAATTAAATTTTGTAATGTAAATTAAACCAACTACATTAACTATAGACGGATGATAAGGACGTGCTAGCTAACTACTAATCAATAATCATCCTACTCTTGAGGGCAAAATAATTCATTTTGAAGTCAACCCAAAAATATGTAGTAGCTAGTAGTAGTACTATTTTGACTTTTTTATTTGTTGTTAACGTGTGATGTTGTCGTATTAATTAGAGTTACCGGAGATGTTGGTGAAGTGTTCGGAAACATCGTCGACAAGAGAATCGAAATCGGAAATCAATCCCAGCAACCCGGAGGACTTCCCGTGGCCTTCGCAGTCGATGCCGTGGACTTCAAAACCGGCCTTGACGAGTCTACTAGCACAACCTGTTTAAATTTAATCAAATAGTTAATATTATATTACATCTGTCTCAACTAATTAATTAATCGAGATCGAATAAATAATTAATTAACCTCTCATGGAGATGCTGCACTCCATGCCATACCCATGACACAAGAAAACCAAAGCCTTTGGTTCCTCGTTTGCAGGTACCCATCGGCACGTGAAAAGCTTCACCCCACGTGAGTTCACTATGTATTCCTGTATATCCAAATTAATCAAAAATTCATTAATTAAATAAATTAATTTCCATTGTTTTTTCTTTCCTTTTTTGAAACAAGAAGATAGATCAATTACTTCTTCATATTTGAGGTTGCTCGTTTGAGTGATCTCCTGCAAAATAAATTAATTCGGGAGATGATTAATTTAAATCTGAAAATAAAAAATAAAATAAGTTAGATTATTAGTTACCATGAAATGAGAAGAGGAAGAATATCAATATATAAGAGGTTTCGGAGTAGAGAAATGAGAAAGATAAGAAAGATTGACTTTGTAGATGAGGAAGGAAGGTGATGTGTGGATGTCTATTTATATATACGAGCAATTGATTGATCAACGCTTTTGAGTTTGGACCAGAAAAATTAAAATTAAAAATTGCTTTATTCAATTTCTAAAAATAACAAATCTATAAATAAAGAGAGCTTCCAACTTGGCGGTATTTTTAAAAGTAATAAAATACATTAAATATAATAATAA
Source organism: Euphrasia confusa (assembly GCA_954870475.1). Classification (NCBI taxonomy): domain Eukaryota; kingdom Viridiplantae; phylum Streptophyta; class Magnoliopsida; order Lamiales; family Orobanchaceae; genus Euphrasia; species Euphrasia confusa. The sequence continues at coordinate 3,153,590 of OX940955.1, read as the reverse complement.
TACGGAGATAATAATTTTTAGACTTTCAAGACGGGAATAATACTATACATATGGTAAGTCTTTGGAAGTAAGTCGTGACTCGTGAGAACTTGGTGAAAAAATAATTGCACGCGCATGTTAGTGTTGGGACACTATTTGTAATGGAAATAATATTCACGACTCAGATGGTGTTTCGAGCCACGATATTAATATTGAATTGGCACTTTGTAGAAAATTAACAAATTTTAATTTGAGTTGTTGAGATATTGGACCAATAAACTAGAGTAAAATAGAAAATTGGAGTTGAGATGACTTATGGGTGATTTGTAAGATTTTTGTAAATGTGAAATATTGAAATCTAAATAAAAATATCTAATTATATACGTAGACACAATTTGATCAATACATTATTCTTTTGTTCAACACTTAAAATTGACAATGTCTATTATATTTCGTGAAATCTATTGTTAGGAAGGTAAAATGAACAGAATGCTCTGTTTTTATAATTATAAAAAATTATATAAGAAAAATATCATATGTATAAGTGTCATGATATGTACATCATCCAAACAAAAAATATAGAGAAAAGTTTGATTCGTGTCTGTGTACGAGTCGTGTGGTTAACTAGTAATAACCACGTTCACGAATAAGAAGCGATATTTAGACCCACGTAGACCAACTTTTTTTATTTATTTGTAGAAAATGCATTTTGAAATAAAAACAAAATGTAGAGAGTTTACTTTCTTTTTGGGCTACGAATATATTACCATAGTATTATTTAGAATAATTGATACTAGTTTATTTAAAGCAAAGTTTTATGCTTTTTCATTATCTTTTGAATTGAAATTAACAAAATGAAGAGGAAAAAGGAAAAAGGAAAAAGGCAAATCTTGATGGATTTTTATTTATGTTTTTTAAATTTTGAACACGTGTGCAAGTACGAAAAATATCGATCATTCGAGTAGTAACTAACTAACTATGCATTAATCGCCATGAATTTATCTATCTAAACTAATGTATTGGGCCTTCACTAGACCAAGTTGATACAGGCCCACATGATGATATCATAAATATGTATGGGCAAGTTGTGATGTTCCGAGTTAGTGTTAAACCGTGAAAAATCGAAATCTCATGGGAAAAAGAAATTATTGATCTGTACACAGTATTTTTTTTAACAGTCACATGATTAAATTTAAGTCGATATACATTTACGACGGATAAAATAACCATAAAATATTGCAATTATTTCCATTTCATTTCAATACATAATTATCGGCACTATCCTCAATTATTAGAACGTGTATGTTATGTTCAAAACTAGGGAATATGTCACGTGTTAAACATTGATAAAATTAGTCCGATTTCCATCAGTTCACACGTCAATACGTGATGCAATTAATAGATGTTGGACGGTTGCCTACGCGGTAAGCCTTGCCGACGGTTTGGGGATTTCATTGGGCCGGTAAGCTGTTAAAGCCCAACTCAAATGAATGGGCTTGGATAGAAAATGAGCCCAATTCAATACACTTCTGCCATGTATATTGGGTCTACGGGCCGGAACTTTATTATACTTTACATGGGCTCTAAATTAAACCCACCAAACACCATGATCCATTTACGGGATGAAAAATGAAAAAATGTAATGAATTTTAAATTATTTTATTTTGTACCATTTTTACATGCATCTGAATACATTTACATAAATTAAATTTTCAGTAATTCTAATAACTAACTACCTAATTAAATCACATTTTTACGTGAATATGATAATAAATTAGTGTTATTGCCTAAAGAAATTCATCGACCAAGTCCCCGAAATCAAACCCGTTGCTGCTTTCAACTGCGGCGATGATCTCTTGAAACGTACTCGTGCTGCATGGTACGACTAGTCCATTGCTTTGGTCGAACCCGAACTCATTATATGTCTTTTCAAATAAGATCTTGAACAAAGGATGGGAAAGATACCTCGTGGGGACCACAAATCTCATCCGGCTTTCGCCCACGTACACTGGGAATGTTCCGGAAGGTGTGGCTCGGGCGGACCTCCCTTCTTTGTTCTCCTTTAGCGAGACATACACGCAATGCGACGACGACGGCGTGATGATGGAGGTGTTCGCTCCGATCGCCTTCACTTTCTTGGCTAGTTTCTTCATTGAATCAAGTTGTTTACCCATCATTCTTTTTGTTATGTTTTTTTTTTCTTGGGAGAGTTTGCTTTGATTGATGGTGTGGTTGAGGTGGCTTTTGTAGTGTTCAATTGAACAAATTAAGTGGTATCTTTATTGACTTTGTGGATAGATAGGACTAATTATATTATTTGTTACTATATTTTATTATTGTGTCAACTAGGGATAATTTTGTTTGTCTTGGTTTACTTGTACTTTGACTTGTGAATAGTTTTGAACATTTGACCAATTAGGATTAGGTTGAGCTATTTATGTGAAAGCACTTGTGGATATTATCATGGATTTGATGCATCTTTAATAGTACAAAATCTTAACACATTCATTACAATTTACAAGCACCAATAATCCATGTATTTTGTGGTCCTTGACCAAAATTATAGCCTCTATATATACATAATATATAAATTAATAAATGATCATAGCCTAACCAAGGTCTAAAGAATCAAGTATTATATTTCGTTCGTCATCACGATAAATATCGAGCACGAGTCGAAAATAGTATACTATTTTAAAAGATAATAGTACCATATGAGTAAATAAAAATAAAATGAACTTTCCGATCGAGCAATTTGTTTCAACGACGAGACATTAAGTAGTCTCAAGATTTAAGTTCAATTATATATTATTACACTGGTATATAGTAATTAGGTAGTAGAATTTATATTTTGAACGTACACACATAAATATACATTACATACAAAATAAGAACGTCTTTATTTGCTTCACGTTATAAAAGAAGAATATGGCGGAAACATGAAGGGATAATTTTACAAATACTAGTACTATATGAAAAGATAATTGTCTTAAACTGTTTCGAGGAAAAAACTAAATTATTATTGATCCTTTATTATAGAGTTATTTTGGTTTGGATAACTACATCAACAATCCATATAACTTCAAATTTAATTCTCACACACACACACACACACACACACACATATATATATATATATATATATATATATATATATATATATATATATATATATTTGACTTCAATTCATTCATTAATTATTCCTTATAATTACATTTTTTTTAGCTTTAAGGTTTTGAAAATGTTACCCCATATCATCAATTGAAATTTTCAATTTGTCATAGAACATAATATTGTCGAATTTCCCAAGTTGCGATAGATTAGAAAGAAATACAGTACTTTGAATCCAATATTTGGAGTGGCGTGCTTTTCCCTTGCTATTTACCGCGGTTGTGTTTAGAAGGTCTATGTACTATGTTGTTCAAAAATCAAAATTGGTGGATGTGATATTGGGATGCCAAGCTGTTGAAGCCCAACTAAAATTAATGGCTTGGATAGAAACAATAGTTAATACTTCCTCCATTCCTCTATACAATCTCCGTTCCTCTATACAATGCATAGGGAAATTGTTACATAAATTAAGAAAAAATAATTTTTTGTGTATTTAATAATATAAAATGAGAGTATAATATTGATGTGGAAAATAATAAAGTAGTTAGTTGAAAAAATAATGGATTTTTTGTGTATGTAATAATATAAAGTGAGGGTATAATATGTACTGATGTGTAAATAATAAAATAATTAATTCAAAAAATAGTGGTAAAGAGTAACTTACACCCGGGAGTAAAAGGAGAATTGTGTACCCACTTTCTCTCGTGTCAATTATAATGATAATTTTAGTGTTACTTAATGAATATTTTTTTAAAATGTTTTGTAAAAATGATTTTAGTGTTACTAATGAATATTTTCTTGAAATGTTTTGATGATGATTTATTTACCTTCGATGATGTTTTTGTATATTTATAATGAATATTTAGACTAGGTGTACAATAGATCATACACCTAGGTGCATGATATAGGTATTGAATAAATGTGTATAGAGATATAAAATAGTGAAAAGATATTCTATTTATGGAATGCACACTGTTATTTTTTTATGCATTGTATAATCATATGATAATATGTAATGTAATTTCAAAATAACAGTAGAAACAAATAGTAATAGAGTTTATAGATAATATAATCTAATTAGTTCATATTTAATAACATCAAGACAAATAATACTGGTCCAAAAGGTAGAACTAATTACGAATCTAGCTAATTCCAATCATATTTGTTGTAGCTCCGTGCTTCTACGGCGAGCCTCGGACACCTGCAAAATACAAACAAATCAACCAAGTTAGATCTGTTCAAGCCCTAAAACCAGAGCAAGATCCCAGACCTCAACAGTCAATGGATCTCGAAGGAGAACCAGTCTGTATATCAGGATCTGGGCTTGGATGGAGTACAAGGGCACATGCAGCGGAATATATATGTATATATATATAAATCAAAAACAGAGAAGGGGAAAGAGATGGAGGTTTGAGCTTTTCGGCTCAGGACTGAAGAACTGCAGTCACAGCAGAGGTCGCCGGCACCACCAAACAAGGGAAGAGCCGCCTGAAGCCCAGCCAACAACACCCAGAGCACAATCCACACACACACACTCACTCACAACCCTCGGCTCACACAGGATCTCACAGATCAACACCAAAGAACACCACAGAAGGTGAAGAAGGTGAAGGGGATCAGAAATCGCACACAGTGAAGGTAGGGTTTACACACAGCAGGCAAGGAGTGAAGTGAGTACGGGTGGGTGTGTATCAGGTCACAAATAGGAGAGGCAACGGTCCAGATCAGACCACATCATACCAAACATAGATCAATGACCAGGATTAGGTCAACTAGGTTAATTAGTGGGCTGGGCTGAATCATGGGCCAAACATAAGTGTGGTAAGTGGGCTACGCATCATGGGCTGTTGGGCTGGGCTGTAAATATGCAATTGGGCCAGCACCAAATAAATTTGGGCCAACACACAATTACAACAATATTTTTTTTACAAAAGTACGTAGATGGATCATTAACATTAGAAAAATAAATACCATCACTCTTTGTCGACCAATTATATATCGGCCCAGAAGCTTTGAAAATAGTTTTGTCAAAGACATCAAATGAAGCTTGTTTTGAATCCCACCACAAGTAACAAAAATATAACGTTCGCTTGAGAAAATCCTCGCAAAACGACAAGTGCACATATTCATCAACCTCCAAAGATTGTAATCTAAAATCTGCGTTACCGAACTGACAATGTAACTTCAATGGAAATGTATTTGATGGGAGATTGTTCACGACATAGAATTCGAGCTTATTGTTCGGATCAAGAAACCCACAATCATCGGTTGTCGAATGTTGTAAGATATTTAGGATAATCACAAAGAGAATTAGAAAACTTGGCAAGAGTATTTTTTATCACCATGTCACCATGTCTTGAAACTTGAAAAAAACAAAGATAGAAGCAGTAAATTATTTTACAATCATATATTTATAGCTTTAAAAATTAGAGTTAATTTTCATATTTTTTCCTTTTCGATGATAATTATATCCGAATCGTCTATTTAATTTTCATAATATTTTATTTACATTAAAGGGAAAATATTTTTTCTATAATTATTTATTTAAGAATCAAACATATTAATTAATGGTAGATGATCTCTTAATCAAGGTAATAAATTAAAGGGGGCCAGGATCAAAATCTAATTAATAATGTACTCCATATATAGTACTCCTTCTAATTTTTTTTATTCGTCGTTCTAGTTTTTGTACTATTTGTTTTTTATTTGTTGTTTTGTAATATTTTTCTTATAATACCATTATTAATGATGGTCTAATTAATGATAAGTATCACCTATTTATTGTGTTTAGCGTTAGTAAAAGAAGAGTAAGAGTTTTCAATTAAAAAAAACTCTTTAGAAAAATATTTTAATATTAATTTATTAGTTTTAATGTACCATAAATAGGGTTAATTTAGGCATAAATTTTTTTTCATTAAATTGTGTGAAAAATGCTTAAACGACATTTAAAAAGAATAGGAGGGAGTATTTATTAGTTGGTATATTTAGGAAAAGAGGCATTTTGGTTTTTTAATTTATCATCAAAACCATATAAAATGTACTTTATATTTAAGGGTAATGATTTTTTATGTTATTTATTTATTAAGGTAGTAACTACCATGTAATTATAATTAAGTGTACGATTAATTACTATTTTGCCTTTGTTAAAAAATAACTACCCAATGAACTCAAGGGGTAAAATAGGCACAATACTCATTTTTATAATTAAGAAAAACTGAATTATTTAATTATAAACAAACTTAAATATTTACCCCTTATCCAAATTTTCCCTTATTAGTTTTACCTTGATTATATATGGATGATATGTATTTAAATCTTGAAGTATTTAGGAAGAAGGGACATTTGGTTTTTAAATTTACTATCTCAACCACATAAAATATATACTTCATATTTAAAGGAAACAAAATTTTAGTTATTTATTTATTAGAATATTATAATTTAAATAATTATAATAAAATATACATTTTAAAATGTCTAATTACTATACTATTCCTACAAAAATATAGTAATAATTTAAGCGTCATTAAACACGTGAACATTATTTACATAATTTAATTTTGTTTTTTTAATTTAATAATTTAAAATTCAGATTGTACAGGTGAACATCAATTACATAATTTAATTTTGTCTTTTTAATTTAATAATTTAAAATTCAGATTTGTTTTGAAAAAATTGCGTAATTTTGATAATTAAGTAATTTTGTTTTTTAGTTTGATACATCTTACATAATTTAATTTTGTTTTTTTTTTATTTGATAATTTAAAATACAGATTTATGGTAAAAAAGTTAAAGATTGTAATTTTTAATTAGTGTAATTTTTATTTTTTTATTTGAGAATTTAATATTCAGTTTTTTAAACAAAAAATGAGTTGCGTAATTCTTGTTTTTTTAATTTGATAATTTAAAACAAAAAAGGTAATTTGGGCATGAATCCCCTAAATTATAATTAAGATAAACTAGGTTATTGAATTATAAACAAACAATTATAATTACTTTTTATTCAAATTGTCCCTTGCACGAGAAAACACACCCCAACTCGATCATCTCACGTGCCATCCCAACCGCATTCGAAAAACAACCTCTCTCTTTCATCTCCCGAAACACCTCCAATGCCAACTACAGTAATCAAAATGTTGAACGTGATGGAGTCCGGATTCACCCTATCTTTAATTTCAGGCCGACCCGGGTTGACTTAATTTTCCTTTTCGGTCATTAATTAATAAACAATAACTTTATGTAATTATATATATATATGGAAATTAGCTTTAATCAATGACTACGTAGAAAAACAAATAAAAACAAAAGACACAAATATTAATTAATTAGTTCTCGATCCATCCATCTTACAAACGCATAAAAAGTAACACACACAGCTTGTACTACTAGTTATTATAACTACGAATTCAATAGGGATTAATTTTAAAAACTGAAATTAAATAAACACACATAAACTAAACGGCCTCGTCTCCGGGAGAGGTAGTGGGTGGGACGACGACGGGGCCACGGGTGCGGCGGAGCCTCCTTACATTTGAAAAAAGAAGAAGAAAAAGAAGATTAGAAATGTAGTTAGGTACAATATATATAAAAAGAAAAGAAATTGCGGAGAGGGAATTTCGATCGATAAATATACCTACGGCGGTCGCAACACTCCAAGGACACGAGAAACCAAGTGACACAAATGATGGTGACGATCGTGATGTTCATCACGAACACACTCATCGATGTGTCACTCGGGAATATCGTGATGCTAGTCCAGAGCGTGGTGGTATACTGGTATTGTTGTATGGTGAAGGTGGAGTCGACATGATTTGCTACTGCGGATATGATATGTAGGAGAGGAGTGTATATATTGAATTAGAGAGGACACATGCATATATATATTTATAGTTGTGGGGATTTGAAGATGCATATCTCGGTTCATTTTTTTTTTTTTTTTTGCGGATAGACATGTCACATGATGTGGTCCCGTATACAGTATATCTTTTCATTTCATCGTAAAATAATCTACGATGGTGACTTAAAAGAATATTTTGACCGATGCTCTTTGATCACCTAAAAGCTTTTAGTTACTTTGACCTATACAAAAAAAAAAAAAAAAAAAGCTTTTAGTTACAACATTTGCACTTACCTCCCAAACATTTTATGAAATACTTGTAAAACTTGCATTTAACTCCAAATAAATATTCTTTCATCCTCAAAACATTTTATTAAAAATAATTCAATACATGTTTTTGTAAATATTAGTACTACTATACAGTACATTACTTCTGTCTCAATTCGTTAATAAAAAAATTATTTTTTAAGGATATTGATTTGTACGTATGTGGTCCCCAATTACACCTCCATTATTTCTTAAGAGTTAAGATGGTGACTTGCGAAACATATTGACCCGATGGCTTTGCTCTTTTAATCTTTACTAAGTATCTAGTCTGTCACTCCAAAAAAACAAAACAAAAAATCATGTGAAACTAAAAACGTAAGACAAAACTAGGACAAAAAAAGAAAATTTACGACACAAAACAACGAACAAATTAGAATTATTTTCTCAATTAAATTATGTGTGTCCATAATAAAAGTCATTTTATATATCATACTACGTATTTACGCACAAGTAAATAATTAGCTAAGTACGGAGTACGTAGCAATGTGAGATGCAGCAATGTGAGATGATGCAAGAAGAAATTGATGTGCAAGTTAATTAATGATGGTGTGAGTACCACACAAATAATATTGTAGAAAAAGAATATTCGTGATGAATATAAGAAAATAATATATCGTACATGATTAATTGCGTGCGTTGATGAGAGAAATAAGTTATGTACGTTAGTGTTTGGGATGAGAATTGATATGGAGTCACATTTATTCGATCATTTATTGTTTGTGGCACACTCAACCAAAGGAAAATAGTTTTTCTATTGATTTTTTGAAGAAAACAAAAATGGTAAAAAAAAAAAAAGAAAAAAAATCTCTTCTATACTACAATAGCTAATTAATTAATTAATATAGAGGCGCGGTACATGAATTGCATTGCATGCTTGAATTCACCATCATGATTCTGTCTGGTCCCCTCCCCTCCCCTCCTCAATCCGTACGTCATGATTCTACAAACGTTGTTATCATTACTTTCTTATATTTAGAGAGAACATCAATTTCTTGATCATGAGTCGTAATAATATTCATTATAAAAAAAAAGTTAAAATTCAACCCAAATACTTTTTTTATCTAGAATTTATTTGTACAATTTATAATTGAACGTCACAAATAAATAATGCGCCCAACATGAATCATATTTATAAATTATATACTCATCAACTCATGTTGAATTGTTAAAAACACAATTTTAATGTTGAATTGCCAATTATTTAACCCATTTTTTGTATGTAATGACAAATTTTCAATTAGGTTAATAATTATAAAATAATATTTCTATCTAAAATTAATTAATAGTCTTAAATATTTTTGTTATACGTGCAAATAAGATTTAATAAAAAGTTCAATTACAACCCTTTTTAACAATGTGGATTGTATAATATTTAATTTAGAAAATAAATTTGTGTTGAAGTTAATTATAAGGCTCAGTTTATTTACACCTCCAATTTTACTAAACTCACCCCCTAAATTAAATTCTAGTATATTTTTATTAATTTGATAATTATATTTTCTCCTAATCCCAAATTTACCCTTATTACTCGATAATATTCTTTTTCAAAGTTTCAGCTGGACTGGTCGGCGACATAGGATAGGAGAACCACAATTGCAAGTCTAGCCGGAGGAGCACCAACGCCATCCCGATGGCAGGAAATCGACTCTTCAGGTTGAGGCGCACAGAGGAAGAGACGGAGTCGCTCTTGGTCGGCCTCGGGTTGAGAGTGGCGACCTCTTCGATGCGACGTGACAGAATTCCTTTCCGGCGAGGAGATCGTTGGCGGGACGACTTTGGTGGAGATCTCTGCAACAATGGAAATGGCGGCGACTCGATCTGGCGAGGGCAGAGACAAATCGACGACCAATCTCTTGGTCGACAACGTCTATTCCCTGGGCTTTAGCGGCTCACGCAGATGAGGCTCAAGTGAAATATCGACGGGTGTTGGGCTGATACCGATAGTCATTGGTCCGAACGATGGTTGCTTGTACGGCTCCGACGAACGAACGGTGGTGTTCCGATCGAGATTACGGGATCTAAATAAGTTTGAAGATGTGATTGTTAAAGGTGAATCTGCTTTTACATAAGTTTGAAGATGGGACTGTGAAAGGTGAATATGCTTTTACTTGTTGAGTTAAGGGAAGAATTTTCGCAAAAATGTTTGCAGCTTCAACGGGCTGGACCGAAAGTTCAGGCGGCTGTGGCAAAGAAGGGAGAAGCGAGAGTGATTTTGGTATTTTAATTAATTAAACTATTAAATAAAAAAAGAAATTTAACTAGGGGTGAGTTTAGTAAAACTGGAGGTGTAAATAAACTCACCCTAATTATAAATGATAGTGAATTATTTATTACAACTAATTTTTTGAGTTTGGTATGAAGCATTGTACATGCAGCCCAATTAAATTGAAAAGCCCATTGTAATGGATCCAAAATATAAATATATCCAGCCCAAAATTAAATCAGAATTATTTTGGTTCCTAAACCTAATTATCTAGCCGCTATCTACCGTGTTCTACTGTTCGCTGTAATTGTTCACGCTAAAGAAATCATTTGTTCAAAATTGAAAAGGTAATTCGTTCCAAATTATATAGTATCATGGATTTGATGCATCTTTAATAGTACAAAATCTTTACACATTCATTACAATTTACAAGCACCAATAATTCATGTATTTTGTGGTCATTGACCAAAATTATAGCCTTTATACATTATATATAAATTAATAAATGATCATAGCCTAACCAAGTTCTAAAGAATCAAGTATTTCGTACGTCATCACGATGATAATCGAGCATGAGTCGAAAATAAAATACTCCACTATTTTGAAAGATAATAGTACCATATATGTAAATAAAAATAAAATGAACTTTACAATCGAGCAATTCGTTTCAAACTATGAGACATTGGTTTCAAGATTTAAGTTCAATTATTATTACACTGGTATATAGTAATTAGGTAATAGAGTTTATATTTTGAACACACACGTAAATATACATTACACACAAAATAAGAACGTGTTTATTTACTTCACGTTATAAGAAAAATAGTAATGTTGGAAATAAGAAGGGATAATTTTAAAAATAATACTTGTCATAGAACATACTCCAATATTCTCGAATTTCTCAAGTTGCGGTAGATTAGAAAGAAATACGGAGTACTTTGTATCCAATATTCGGAGAGTGGCGTGCGTTTCCCTTGCTATTTAGAAGGTCTATGACTCTATGTTAGTATTTTATAGCCAGCTGCCAAGCTGTTCAAGCCCAACTAAAATTAATGGTCTTGGATAGAAGAAGATGGCCAGCCGAATTCAATATATTTAGGCCCAATTTATTTACATTTAAGATATTACTGTACACACCCTACGAATTACGATTAGTTCACCCACCTTAATTCATCAATTTATTTGTACACCCTCTTTCAATTCTCCAAAATACACTTTTCAGTTGCAAAGCTTCCCAATTCATCATCAAGCTCCCCAAATTAAAATCGCTGTGTATTGTTTTATTTTTTGCCAATTGTTTACAAATCGCAAGAGGTTGGTTGTCTCAACGGCGGTCCAGTGGTGGTGCCCTGGAATAAAGTCGACTCGAAATCGAACGCTGGCTGCGTACGGCGGAGTGGAGTCGTGCTTGAATCGGATTGATAACGGATGATTACATGTTTTTTTAAAGATTTATCAATTAATTTTGATAGAATTTTGATAGGAAGGTGATGTGTGGATGTCTATTTATATACACGAGCAATTGATTGATCAACGCTTTTGAGTTTGGACCAGAAAAATTAAAATTAAAAATTGCTTTATTCAATTTCTAAAAATAACATATCTATAAATAAAGAGACACTTCGGTATTTTTAAAAGTAATAAAATACATTAAATATAATAATAATACGGAATAATAATTCTTAGACTTTCAAGACGGGAATCGTGAGAACTTGGTGAAAAAAATAATTGCACGCGCATGTTAGTGTTGTGACACTATTTTTAATGGAAATAATGTTCACGACTCGATGGAGTTTCGAGTCACGATATGATTGAATTGGCACTTTGTAGACACAATTTGATCAATACATTATTCTTTTGTTCAACATTTAAAATTGTCAATGTCTATTATACTTATATTTCATGAAATCTGTTTTATAAATTAGGAAGGTAAAATGAATAGGCTGCTCTGTTTTATAATTATAAAAAACTAGATGAAAAACATCATATTTATAAGTGTCCTGATATGTAAATCATCCAAACAAAAAATATAGAGAATAGTTTGATCCGTGTTTGTGTACGAGTCGTGTGGTTAGCTAGTAATAACCACGTTCACGAATAAGAAGCGATATTTAGATCCACGTAGACCAACTTTTTTTATTTATTTGTAGAAAATGCATTTTGAAATAAACAATGTAGAGAGTTTAATTTCGTTTTGAGCTACGAATATACTACTATAGTATTATTTAGAATAATTAATATTACTAGTTTATTTAAAGCAAAGTTTTATGCTTTTTCATTTTCTTTTGAATTGAAATAAACAAAATTTAGAGGAAAAATGAAAAAGGCAAATCTTGACGGATTTTTTTTAATGTTTTTTAAATTTTGAATACGTGTGCAACAGTGCAAGTACGGAAAATATCGATCATTGGAGACTTGGAGTAAGTAAAATCGCCATGAATTTCTCTATCTAAACTAATATATTGGGCCTTCACTAGACCAAGTTGATACAGGCATGATATCATAAATATGTAGTATGGGCAAGTGGTGATGTTGTGAGTTAGTGTTAAACCGTGAAAATCGAAATCAGCTGTGTAAAAAATTCTTGATCTGTTTACAGTAATTTTTTTAACAGCCACATAATTAAATTTAAGTTGATATACATTTATGACAGGATAAAATAACCATACAAGATTTCAATTATTTCCATTTCATTTCACATAATTATCCGCACCATTCCTCAATTATTAGAACGTGTATGTTATGTTCAAAACTAGGGAATATGTCACGTGTTTAACATTGTTAAAATTTGATCGATTTCAATTTGTTCACAGTTCACACGTCAATACGTGTTGCAAACTTGCAATTAATAGATGTTGGCCGCCGGCCGGTTGCCTAAGTGGCTAAACCTTGCCGACGGTTTGGGGATTTCTTTGGGCTGGTAAGCTATTAAAGCCCAACTAAAATAATGGGCTTAGATAGAAAATGTTCGGCCCAATTCAATAAACTTCTGCCACGTATATTGGGTCTACGGACGGGAACTTTAGTATACTTTACATGGGCTCTAAATTAAACCCACCAAACACCATGATCCATATACGGGATGAAAAATGAAAAATGTAATGAATTTTAAATTATTTAATTTTGTACCATTTATTTTTACATGCATCTGTGAATACATTTACATAAATTATTTTTTCAGTAATTCTAATAACTAACTACCTAATTAAATCACATTTTTACGTGATCATGATAATTAATTAGTGTTGCCTAAAGAAATTCATCGACCAAGTCTCCGAAATCAAACCCGTTGCTGCTTTCGACTACGAAGATGATCTCTTGAAACGCACTCGCGTTGCATGGTAGGACTAGTCCATTGCTTTGGTCGAACCCGAACTCATTATAGGTCTTTTTCAACAAGATCTTAAACAAAGGATGTGAAAGATACCTCGTAGGGACCACAAATATTCTCATCCGGCTTTCGCCCACATACACCGGGAATGTTCCGGAAGGCGTGGGGTGGGCGGACCTCTCTTTGTTCTCCTTAAGCGATCGAGATATACTCGCAGTGCAACGAAGGCGTGATGGTGGCGGTGTTAGCTCCAATCGCCTTCACTTTCTTGGCTAGCTAGTTTCTTCATTGAATCAAGTTGTTTACCCATCATTCTTTTTGTTCTTTTTTTTTGGTTTGGGAGAGTTTGCTTTGAGAGATGGTGTGGTTGAGGTGGCTTTTGTAGTGTGCACAATTGAACAAATTAAGTGGTATCTATCTTTATTGACTTTGTGGATAGATATGACTAATTATATTCTTTGTTGTATTTTATTGGTGTCAACTAGGGATAATTTTGTTTGTCTTGGTTTACTTGTACTTTGACTTGTGAATAGTTTTGAACGTTTGACCAATTAGGATTAGGTTGAGCTATTTATATGAAAGCACTTGTGGATATTATCATGGATTTGATGCATCTTTAATAGTACAAAACATATCTTAACACATTCATTACAATTTACAAGCAGTACCAATAATGCATGTATTTTGTGGTCCTTGACCAAAATTATAGCCCCTATACATAATATATAAATTAATAAATGATCACATATAGCCTAACCATGGTCTATAATATCAAGTATTTCGTTCGTGATCAAGATAATCGAGCACGAGTCGAAAATAAATAATATTTTAAAAGATAATAGTGCGTAAAAATAAAAATAAAAAGAACTTTGCGATCGAGCAATTCGTTTTAAACGACGAGACGTTGGTCTCAACTCTCAAGATTTAAGTTCAATTATTATTACACTGGTATATAGGTAATAGAGATTATATTTTGTACACACATAAATATATTACGTTTACATTACATACAATAAGAGGGTCTTTTATTTGCTTCACTTTATAAGAAGAATAGTATGTGAAGAGATAATTTTGAAAATACTACTTCCATATGAAAGGATAATTAATATTGTCTTAAATGTTTTGAGGAAAAAGCTCAATCTATACCTATATAATTTCAGGATCCAATAATGTCACGTGCACCAATAGAAAAGCAATAATAATGTTGTGTTCATACTATAAATTATAAATAAAAATAATATAAATTATAAATAGTAATATTATTAAGCATATTTAAATAATAATCTAAAAATTATTATAAATAATAATTTGATATTATATATTTTTGATAATAATAATTAATCATCATCTTAAATATATAATTTTTTATTTTTTTTCTCAAAATTCTTTTTTATTCCATTAATATTAATTTAATTTCAATTAATTGTATCTTATTTTCTCAAAATTCTTTTTTATTCTATTAATATTAATTTAATTTTAATTAATTGTATCTTATTTTCTCTTGCTATAATTTGGGTTCATAGGTTCTTTTTTATTTTTTGAACATTGAATCGATTTACATATGTATACGTCCTTCTATTCATTCATTTTTTTCCTCAATTTTTTTAATTTTATGTATTAATTATGATTTCTTCGATTCCAAAATCAAACTGTTGAGTTATTAATTATATTGGACTAGATTTTTTTTTATGTTAAATTTTACAGGTTAACATATTTTACAGGTTAACATACGTTATATTAATATAATTACATTTCTCCCATCTCATCTCCTTCATGTTCACCAAGTAAATTCAATTTTTTTATAATTCTATTTATTTTTCAACTTTATAATTTTTATTTTCCATTTATTTGGATTTTCTGCCATCGATTTTAGATATTTGTTGGATGCGTTTGTCACTAGAGAAATGCAGAGACGAGAAACTCATATTTCACCAGATCATAGGCTCCTCGAACGGGTAGAATGAGACGAAAAACTCCTCTTTCACCAGATCAGAGGCTCTTCGATCGGGTAGGATGTAAATCGAGGGATGCGCCCGAATAGCAGACACATGTGGGAGAGAGATCGGGTAGGATGAGACGAGAAACTCCTCTTCCACCAGATCAGAGGCTCCTCGATCGGGTAGGATGTAAATCAAGAGATGCGCCCGAGTAGCACACACATGTGGGAGAGAGAACGGGTAGGATGAGACGAGAAACCCTTCTTCCATCAGATCAGAGGCTCATCGATCGGGTAGGATGTAAATCGAAGGATGCGCCCGAGTAGCAGACACATGTGAGAGATAGCCAATAGGTCTAATCCAAGGACTAACTTCATAATATTTCAATGAAAATTTGTCATATCCGAGATTCGAACTCTGCGTCGTCGGGGAATTACACCAACATCACCACAGACCTTACCACTCGGCTATACCCCAAGAAGCTTACATACTATAAGTTACATCAAACATGCGTAGTCTTTGAAAATAATAAAATTTTAATACGAATTTACAAATTTTAGTAAGATATCGATTATTAAATAAAATAATTTGTTAGTTCATTAATAATTTTTTGGCCGAAATACGTTGGAAATTAAATAAAATTTTAGATTATTTCAAACAAATAATCACGTGCATCGCACGGGCGGTGGTACTAATTATGTTAAAAATCGTTTCATCCAACCGCTCGAACGGGTAAAAAAATTGGACTTCGAATATATTCTCCAATAAATTATTATTGATCTTTTATTAATATAGAGTTATCTTGGTTTGGATAACTACATTAACAATAACTTCAAATTATTTATATATTTATCTTCAATATACTAAAAAGACAAACTAAAAATTAATACAAGTTTCCACAGATGAAATCAAGTGCCATTCGAAAGCATGATTGAATGAAATCAAACTCCCACATAAATTCAGAAGACTTCAAGAACTTGGAACAATTCTAGCTCCAACGTATGCAGAAAAAGTATATTTGAATGATTACAAATTCTAACTCGACAAAAATCAACAAGTGGCATCACCATTATGTGTAACAGAATATAACAAAGACATATTGATATCCTAGTAATCAAAGGAAGCTACTAGACCTCTCAAGTATATATACTCACCGTCGAGAGAGGGAGCAGGCGCAAGAGTTATAAAGAACTGGCTACCATTTGTATTTGCCATGGATATAATACCAGCTCCAGTATGCTTCAACTCCCTATGAATCTCATCCTCAAAGTGCTTACTGAACAAATTCAGCCATAGAAATTGAACCTCAAAATCAGCCATATAAATTCGAACCCTAATCGATGAAATCACAATTAAAGAGACGAAGAAACACATACCCGTAGGTGTGCAAGCAACTGAGCTCGGTGTGTAGCCTTTCCCCCACAAGTCAACCACCAATTCAAACGCCTTATCAACCTTCCCATCGATGCAAAGCATCTCAATCAAAGCGAAGCAATCGAACTCCTTAGGCAAAACACATTTCCTCGAAAAGTCAATCATCAAATCAGTTGCCTCTGTGACCTTACCTTTTCTACCGAGCCCATCTAATAATATCTCACACGTTACGTACGAGAAAGCACACCCCAACTCGATCTCGATCATCTCACGTGCCATCCCAACCGCTTGTTCCACCTGATCAATGTGTGTTGAAACTAACCACATTCGGAACACAGCCTTTCTCTTTCATCTCTCGAAACACCTCCAATGCCGAAACGAACTTACTGTTCTTACAGTGGCCACTAATCAAAATGTCCGGATTCACCCTGTCTTTAATCATCATTTCGTAAAACTCGACCGCCTTATCCAATTTCCCGAGCTTCACAAAATCGTGGATGACGATATTATACAATGCAGCACTTGGTCTGCCATCGATTAGCCTTTTCATTATATCAAACCCTGGTGTGCATCATCGAATCTGCCAGATCAAGGGGTTGGAGGAGATGAACTCGAGAATCGATCGGAGGGAATCGAGGACGCGAGAGAGCGGACCATGTACTCGAATGTGGCGAACGAGTCGAGCGTAGCGGAATACGATTGGAAAACCGAGGTGAGGTGGGTTAATTGTGTTTGAACGGTGATTGCGGTGGTTGAGGGAGTCACGGGGCGGAAGGCGGCGGCGGTGTGAGGTTCGAGGGTGTTGGATAGTTTTCTCAAGGCTTCAAGGCCCGTGTTTACGTACTAATTAAGTTCATTTCATTAATTAATTTATATTACAAGAATGTAAATATTAAAACTGTTGATACTACTTTCATACTACGTACAGTTTTATTTTTCTCTTGCTCATGTCACAAAATTAACAAGTTTAGTTCCTACAAAATAAAAATACTCCACAAATAAATTAGTAATTGGATCGAACAACTTCATGATATGATATTTCTGTTTGGAGAACAGAAACAACAAATAGCACGTCTATTTTATTTCTCAGATAACATGCATACACACACATCCATGTGTACAAACCTAGCTACTTATTACAAAACACACAGCTGAAATTAAAAGACGACCCGCCCGACTCTCTAGTATTCAAACGGGCGGAGCTCCGGCGGAAGGTGGTGGCGGAGAGGTCGCGGGTGGGACGACGTGGCCACGGTTGCGGAGCCTCCTTGAATTTGAAACAAAGAAGAAGAAGAAGAAGATTAATTAGTTACGTACGATATGTAAAAGAAAATGTAGAAGAAGATGAAGAAGATTGATAAATAATTACGACGACGCTCGCAACAAGCGAGCAACGAGACCAGAAACCAAGTGATGCAAATGATGGTGATGATCGTGATGTTCATCACGAAAGCACTCAACGAAGCATCACTTGGAAACGTGATGGATGTCGAGAGCCTGTTAGTGGTGTTGACTGGTGGAGTACTCATGCCTTTTTTTTTTTGATATCTAGAGCGAAGAGAGATAGTAGATGTCATGGCCGGCCCTGGGCATAGGCCCAGGGTGCAGACGGCCCAGGGCCAATTTAAAAAAAAAAAACTATATATATATATATATATATATATTTGAAAAATAATACTAATATTTATCTTAATTATTTTACATTTAAAAAAAAAACAATAATAAATTATTTTTAATATATCTATTTTTCAACAAAAATATTATAACAAATTTTAAATTTATTAATAACAAAAAAATATCATAAATCTTTTTTATTTTTATTTTTTTAAATACGTAGTTATTTAAAAAAAATAAAGCACGTTATTAAAAAATAATTGAGAATTAATTATTGAATTCTTGATTTTTTTTCAAATTTTTTCTATCGTTTTAAATTTTTGAAAACTTTTTTTTAATTTGCAAGAAAAAAAATAGAATTTTGTGGTTTTTTTAAAAGTTTAATTTACTACAACAATAATTTTAGTATTTCTTAATATTATAATAAAATTACATTATACTCAAGATTAACAAATACACGTAATTTAAACGTAATTTATTAAATTATATTAAAATGCACATAAATTGAACGTGATTTATAGTAAATTACACTTTTTAAAAATTTAATTTAGTACAATAATAATTTTAGTATTTCTTAATACTATAATAAAATTACATTATACTCTAGATTAACAAATATACGTAAATTAAACGTAATTTATTAAATTATAGTAAAATGCACTGTACGTGGTTTATAGTAAATTGCACGATATTCATTTTGTTTAGAAAAAATCGTAATAAAAGCCTGAGAAGTGTGTTGAATTGAACAAGAAATTCTTAAAAGAAATTTTTAGTTATATGTACAAAAATAATTTCTTTTAATCTTTGGGATTAGATAAGTGTTAACTTTTATGAGAAAAAATTAAAGTACTCATATATAGTACTTACCTGTTTATCACTTCGCCCCAATAAAGATTCCACAACACTTGTAGGCATGTTGCCAAATCATAAAAAAATAAAAAAATTGGTTAGGGTGGGGACCAAACCCTCGTGATCATTGTAAAACTTGGCTTACATATTTCGACCAAATGAAACTATACTATTTAGAAAAGTTTAATTGTAGTTCATATAATACCGTATCCATAATTCTATATTAAAAATTATTAATAAATATTTTTATATTTATTAATTAAATTGATATTATATATCAATTTTATTATGATTTTAATGGTTCAAATAGTTAAAATATAATTAGTTTTTAAATAATTAAATTACATAATTAAAATTAAAATGAATAATTATATTAATTTTAATAATATAAACTTAGAGAGAGATATTTATATATAGACGAGATTAGAATAATCGTATATAGTGAATGTGGCGTAGTGATAATATAATGAACTTAACTTGCATGAGGATTAGGGTTCGTATACCATCCATTTAAAAAAAAATCACTTATTAGTATATAAACGTGATTTGGAATTTTGGATTTTTAAATTCTTTAACTCGAAATTTTACAAAATTAATAATTTTATTTTAACGATTTAATAAAATAAAATAAGACGTGAATAAAATAAGACGTGACTATTATAGAATTGTGAATTATCTATTAATATTGTACAAAAATAAATACTAAGAGTATCTAATCTATTGTAGTACAAAAATAATTATTAAAATATCTATCGTAGTATACTGTATTCATGAGCAATTCACCGATTAAGAGAACTTTATTTATAAAATATTTTAGGGGAAAGAGGAATCGAACACACATCTATCAGTAGGAATTTTATGGGAGGGCTAACCAAATGGGCTACATAATACTATCAACAAAATTTGGTCTAAGTAATATATTACGATGGGCTATAGCCCGGCCCAGTCGACACAAAGATCCGCCCTTGGTCTTTGCTCACTGTACGTACCCCGCCAAAACGTCGTCAAAGTTTATCTCGACTGTGATTTCGAATGACGGCGGCCATCTTTTGATCTTGGGATCAATAAATCATATATGAAATTCGTTCGGGTGGTTATTGAAATAAGAACAGTGTTTTAATTAGGTTTCATTTTTTTAATTAATATACCATGGATTTAATTAATTTTTTCTTTGGCTGTAACTCACTTTTCACCACTTTTCATGGATTACTAAATACAAACAATTAATCATGATAATATGTAAAATCTACTTTTTCATCGATTACTAAATACAAATAAAATCTAGCTATAATGCAGTCAACTTAATAAATGTTCAAAATATGTTCACATTGAAATCATAATATAATGATATCTCTACCGGCGGACCTCCCTTTCTTTAATTTGTTTTCCTTTAATCAATGAGTACATATCAAAATAAAATAAATTAGTAATTGGATCGAACAACTTCATGATATGATATTTTTTCTGTTTGGAGAACAGAAACAACAAACAGCACGTCTATTTTATTTCAGATAACATACCCACACATCCATGTGTACAAACCTAGCTACTTATTACAAAACACACAGCTGAAAAGACGACCGGCCGGTTAGGTTGTTACACAAAGATGACCCTGATCTCGCATTGTTTGGGCCTGATGTTGCACCTGTGTGGGAGCTCAGTAATCCAGTTGTTGTTGCTGGGATCGTCTCGATCCTTCCTGACGGCACTGTTGCTGCTGCAGCTGCCTAGCTTGCTGCGTGCCTGATGGCTTTGTATACAATAGGCACATGCATGTACTTATAACCTTACGTCTCAAAGAAAAATCCGGTGATTCCAGTACCCTTGCTCGCTGTTCCCTAGATTGGTTTCCAACTAACAATAATAGCATTTTTGTTTTGAATGAAGAACCATCGAATTAGTGGAATTGCGAAGAAAGAACCCAACATAGATCTGCAAGCGTAAATTCAAACTGTTAGGAGTAAAGGTATGATTGCGATTATATATTGTTAAGATTGTCATTCAGATGTATCAAACTAAATATTCTCCTTATAGTTTCTTAGCATAGTTTCAATAAACGATTAACTAATTTTATACAGTTAATAGGAAATGGAGTTACAGAATTTGTAAATTGCTACAACAAGAAGCTTGAGGTTTCTGACTTTAGATACCTTGCAAGCCTTTCCATCATCATCCCAACAACATATTGTACGTCGCGATATCATGTAAAAATCCTCTATCCAACATCTCGTTCACCAAACTCTCGCCCTCCTTTCTTCTCCCTTCTTCTCTACAACCCGAAATCAAAATCCTGTACACCATCCCATCAGGATCCAAACCCTTTTTCCACGCCAACTAATTAAGTCGTTTTTGTAGCGTCACAAATCAAATAAAATTATCGAACTTATTGTTAAAGCAACTTGCCCGAGTCGATCTCTCGAGGAACACTACTATTGGCGGTAAAAGCGTTTATTTGTTTGCAACTAAGAAAAGAAAAGAAATAACATAATGCATGAGTTGATTTTTGGTTTTTTTGTAATTAATCTAAAATTACCTAAGGAATTTGAAAAGACGAGAAAGCAAGTACGAACGCGAGAAATAGTGTTTTTGAATCAAATGGAAAAGAACTAGGGTTTCGGGAATCCCGATTCTATACTTCGGTGTGAATTCGAATCTATGCACTAGGGTTGATACGTCCGTCGCCGGTAGGCATCTACCCAATCTCGAAATTCAAATTCAACCTTAGTAGGGAGAGTCGATCATCCCTAGCCCTAGAAAAGGGGTTTAGCTACTCATGCTTTTGTTTGAAAAGAAATTAAGTTTTTGAAAATAAAAATTCATAAGAACGATTTCCGGAAAATAAAAATAATGAAGCAATTGATCACACCAAGAATTGAAGAACAAACCAAGAAATTAAAGAACAAGCAATTGGAATAAAAAAGTCTTACTAGATTAATTCTCAAATTCAAACCAAGGTACTCGTCGGCGGAAGCCTCCGACTTTTTCCGAATCCGAATTCAAGAGAAATCGAAGATGAAAAGCGTGAAAACAAACCTAGAAGCTATGAGTTTTTAATGTCTTCTCAATGTGACGAAAATTAAAGTCTGAAAAAGTGTGTCCAAAAAACGTTCCTAAACCCTAGGTTCAAATCCCAATAAGTAGTCTAGAAATCGGGAGTCAAACGCGGGTCAAAAGGCTGAAAGAGGGAGCAAGCGGGCGCTGAGAGGGGGAGGTGACCGCCCGCGTTGGCCGGCAGGCGATCGCCTGGCAGTAGAGCGGCCGCCTGGTGCGATGTTCTGCATCTCTGAAAAGGAGGGCAAGCGACCGCTTGGGTCGATGGCGGGCGCTCGCGGCAGTGAGGGGGCGATCGCTTGAGGAGGAAGCGATCGCCTGGTGCAGATTTCTGAGCCTCTGAAGTTTGAGGCAGGCGATCGCCTTGCCGGAGAGCGGGCGCCTGGGGGCAGCTGCAGGCGATCGCTGGAAGGCCAGGCGGGCGCTTGGTGCTGGGAGCTGCGGCTCGTCCTCTTCTTGGCTTGTTTTCGCTCGTTTCTTCGACTCTCTCAACACATGCATGCTCATATACCCGCACACTCAACAAACGCATCAAACGTACCAAAACCACGAAGAATATACCAATAACCAACTAAACACGACACAACTCACACGCAAAATGACACGGAAAAACGGCACAAAAACATGAACATCAACTCCCCCACACTTAGCTTCTTGCTTGTCCTCAAGCAAGCAATCATAAAAGCAAGTCGTACATCCAACACACATGCATGCCAATTACTTACTCGAATTCTCAAAACTACAAATAGACCCTCGATGCGTACGAAAAAAGTAAAGTGAACAACTATCGTCCCACAATGAATTAGAGCAATAAAGATCACATAAGCATCATCACATGTCACAATTTCAAGTTCCCTCACAAGGATTCACTCTTCTTCTTTAACTCTCGGAAAGGGTTCCACTCAAAGCATGCACAAGTGAAAGATGAATCAATGAAAACTTGTGCACTCAAGGAAGAAAAGCATACAGAACAAGATGAGCTTCATATAACATCAAATGCACCTAAGGACATCAACTAAACACATGTTCAAATTGAACTCTCCACTAATCAAAGTCTACTATTTTAAGAATCATGGGCGATAGATATTTCGGGTGTAACGGGGCTCGGCTAATGGTATTCGGGAATATTTGGGTAAAAGTGGACTAAACTCGTACGAGCAAACATCTCCAACACAACCAAACATCCTTCTAAATCACGACAACCCCTTGCACTCCAAACACTACAAACGACTCATCAAAGCCACATAAATCATCCGAGCACTCAAATAACATTGATCGACTCTTTTTTTTTATGTCTTTTTTTTTTTTGGAGACTACTACATGTCTCGACTCTTTTTCTCTTTTTTGGGAGACTTATAACACGTCTCATTCATTTTTTTTTATTTTTATTGGAGACTTATAACACGTCTCGAAATAACACCCAAGTAACAAACAACGTAAAAGGCAACACCTTATATCCCCAAGCACACAACCTCCCTTCTCTCCTCCACGAATTATAGGACACAAAGAAAAGGCTAAACGTAGGCTCAACGGGGCTACTAGGGTGTCCCACGACGGGCTCGAGGTCAATAATTCGAAAAGCGGCTAAAATGGCTATCCTAATCGATCAATATCCAATCATGTTCAAAATCAAGTAATTTATGATATAAACGTCGCAAGTAAAAACCTAAACATGATTTAGCTATAGTCCATATGGGTGCATATGATGTAGAACAAAGAAACTAAGAAGCTCGAGAAGCAACGAGATATCACACAATGAAGAAAGCTAAAAAGACTCAAATTCTCACAAGGTTATTTGGAAAGTGAAACGGTGACATGCAATTATCTCTAGGTCACTCTACGACATCTAAACACGGAGTCGAAAGTCATTCACATACCGACCTCTAGCATCAAAAATCTATCGCACCTCAAGAATAGAAATAAAGCAACTAACATGCATGGTGAACACATCAACTACACTTTCATGAAGATCATATCTCAACGAAAGGGGAGCTATCACATACCTATTAAAGGATATCCCCAAATCAAGGATTCTACATAATTGAAATATACTCAAATCATTCCTTGATTCATTCTTTATTGTAAATAGCAGATTTGTAGTGATTCGTAATAACTTAGTTACCATAGTACAGCTACGTCCATGTGTATATATATTGTAAGAGTTTATATGAAGTCTTAAGAAATAAGAATAATAAACATTGTTTATTAATTCTATATGGTATCAGAGCCAAAATAAGACTCTAACGAGCATATCCATGGCCACAGAGAATACCACCACGAATACCACCCACCCCATTATTCCCATCACAGCAAATACACATATCAAAATCACTCTTACCACAAAAAATTATCCAGCATGGAGAGCTCATGTTACTGCCTTGTCAAAGGGCTAAGACTTTTTTCCTTCGTAGATGCCTTTGTACCCACCCCATCCGCAAATTCCCCCGAGTTTAGCGACTGGGAAGCACAAGATCAACTCATCTTAGCAGCTCTTCTCGGCTCCCTTGACATGACAGTGTCGCCACTGGTATCTACAGCCACCACTTTCGTCGACGTGTGGGCAACGCTCACTCGACTATTTGCTAGTCGCTCTCGTGCTCGCGTAATGCAACTCAAAGACGATCTCTCCAAAACCACTCTCGGATCGCAATCGGTTGGTGATTTTTTATTATCCATTAAAAGCAAAGCGGACGAACTTGCGGCTATTGACACTCCTCTATCCGATGATGATCTTACTCTTTATATACTACGAGGTTTGGGTCCTGGATTTCGTGAGTTAGAGACACCCCAATATCATTTGCTGATCTACACGACAAAGTAATTGCCCAAGATATGTATCTCAAACAGCAAGAGAAGGAACAAACAACTCTTTTAGCCACTGCAAATGCAGCCCAATTCCAGTCGTATAACTCCAACCGAAATAACTCGCAACCTCGTGGAAACGGAAACGATAATCGCAATTGGAGAGGGAGAGGGGGTCGAACATCTGGACGCAACTCCACCGGAGGACGTGGACAGTCCAACCAGAATCCCAACAAGCCAAATATAACCTGCCAATTATGTGGCATATACGGGCATGCTGCACCCACTTGCCAAAAATTTTTTCCACAGGCTAATATGGCTCAATCATCATCCGGTCCATCTAATACTAAACCATCTTGGTTGCTTGATTCAGGTGCATCTCACAATCTTGCAAATGATATAAATCAATTAACCATACACTCAGAATATGACGGAACTGAGGAAGTCCAGTTAGCCGACGGATCGGGGCTCCCTATTACACATACGGGTACATCATTTATTAAATTTCCGTCTCGCAACTTCATTTTATCTAATGTCTTATGTGTACCTACCGCAACCTAGAATCTTCTCTCAGTGCATCAATTTACTAAAGAGAATAATGTCTCAGTTGAATTTCACCCCTCACATTTTATTGTTAAGGATCAAGCCACGGGGGCGCCTCTAGCGCAAGGGCCGTGCAATAATGGTATGTACCACATCAGCCCAACAATGAATAACATGAAGTCAGATGTTAATTTTGTCACCTTTGGAGTCAGAACCGACTCGGCTACGTGGCACTCACGTCTCGGGCATCCATCCTTCAAGACAATCAATTCTATTATTTCTTGCTGCAATTTACCACTTTCAAATAAGTCTCCTGTTTTGGACAAAATGTGTGATTCCTGTTTGGTCTCTAAGTCTCATAAACTTCCATTTCATGAGACATCTATTAAATCTGTTCATCCATTGCATTACATATTCACAGATGTTTGGGGACCGACAACTCCTTCTTTAGATGGCTCGCGCTTCTATTTATTACTCGTGGACCATTACACAAAGTATTGCTGGTTATTTCCCATGCATCAAAAATCTCAGGTGGCTTCAATATTTCCACAATTTAAGGGCCTTGTGGAAAAACAATTTAATCACAAGATCAAGAATGTTTTTAGTGATAACGGCGGAGAGTTTACCGCGTTACGCTCATTTTTTAATTCAGCTGGGATTAGTTGGCTAACTACAGCTCCTTACACTCCTGAACAAAATGGAACTACAGAACGTCGTCATCGTCATATTCTTGAAACTGGTCGAGCTCTCTTACATCAAGCCAATTTGCCGTCTGAGTATTGGTCATATGCGCTACAAACAAGTATTTATTTAATTAATCGCCTTCCCACACCAATGCTGCAAGGAAAAAGTCCTTTTGAGTTATTATTTTCAGCGAAACCGAATTATTTAAAGCTTCGCATTTTTGGATGTCTGTGCTTTCCATGGCTTAAGCCATACACGACTGGGAAATTAGACTATCCATCTCATCCGTGCTTATTTCTTGGCTACAGTACATCTCAAAGTGCCTACAAATGCATGGATTTAACCACTCGACGGGTGTTTATTTCACGTCATGTCAAATTTAACGAACTTTCTTTTCCTTACAGGAAGAAAAAGACCGCTGCACAAACCGTTGAACCCACTCGAAGCCACAAAATGGTCACGCGAAGCCAACTTGGAACTTACAAACCCAAGCTCGTCAACTCCGTTACTAAATATCCTTTACCCGATGACGTCGAACCAACTTGTGTCTCACAAGCCTTAACAGATCCTCGTTGGCGTGCTGCTATGTCAGATGAATTTACAGCCTTACAACGTCATGGAACGTGGGATCTCGTGCCCCAACCTGCAAAGTCTAACCTTATTGGTTGTAAATGGGTCTTCCGCATCAAACGCAATCCTGATGGTTCTATTGATCGATTTAAAGCTCGTTTAGTAGCTAAAGGCTTTCATCAACAACCTGACATTGATTATAATGAAACTTTCAGCCCTGTCATAAAGCCCGTTACCATTCGTGTTGTTCTCTCCATCGCTTTGAAGTACGGATGGTCTACTCGACAACTTGACATCAGCAACGCTTTTCTCCATGGAAGTTTGGTAGAACCGGTTTTTATGACCCAACCTCCAGGGTTTGTTGATTCCACACTTCCGTCTCATGTTTGTCGATTACGAAAGTCACTTTATGGCCTGAAACAAGATCCAAGGGCCTGGTATCAAGCGTTAAGCTCCTCCTTACTTTCATTTGGGTTTTCTCAATCAATGGCCGATACATCACTGTTCATATATCAACGTGATTCTGTGATTTTATTTGTACTTGTCTATGTAGATGATTTAGTACTCACAGGTTCCTCTCCTGAACTCATCACCAATGTTATTTCACACTTACAATCGAGCTTTGCCGTAAAAGACTTGGGCCCTCTGTCTTACTTTCTCGGTGTTGAAGTTGCATCATGTAAAGAAGGTCTATTCCTTTCTCAACACAAATACACCGTGGATATTTTGCGTCGTCATCACATGGATGGTGCCAAACCGTTAAGTACTCCCATGGCAGCCAAAACACCTCCTCCCTCATCATGTCCTACCGATGCTACTGAGTTTCGTCGGGCCATTGGTGGTTTACAATATCTCACACTTACTCGACCTGACATATCATTCACTGTGAATCGCTTAGCTCAATCAATGTCTTCTCCTACTGAGCATGATTGGAGTGCAGTCAAACGCCTATTTCGTTATCTCAAAGGGTCCTTACACCATGGATTATTGTTGCGTCGGCCTACAACCTTATCTATCACTGCCTACTCCGATTCGGATTTTGGTGGTAGTCCTATTGATAGCAAATCCACGTCTGCATATATTATTTTTCTAGGACCAAACCCTATCTCTTGGAGATCTCGCAAACAAAATGGGGTTGCTCGCTCCTCTACTGAAGCTGAATATCGATCCCTTGCTAGTACAGCTGCTGAAGTATGTTGGCTCAAATCCTTGTTTCAAGAACTTGGCATTCCTTCTCCAGCAATTCCAAAACTCCTATGTGACAACATAAGTGCTACTCGCCTGGCCCTACATCCTGTACTACATTCTCGCATGAAGCATATCGGCATTGACATCCATTTTGTTCGTGATCTTACGGAAAAGGGTATCTTATCAGTCTCCCACGTTAGCACAATCGATCAACTTGCCGACCTTCTCACTAAATCTCTTCCACGTCAACGATTCGAACTTCTCCGCTCCAAAATCTCAGTGGCTAACGGCACCTCTATTTTGCGGGGGCGTATTAAAGGATATCCCCAAATCAAGGATTCTACATAATTGAAATATACTCAAATCATTCCTTGATTCATTCTTTATTGTAAATAGCAGATTTGTAGTGATTCGTAATAACTTAGTTACCATAGTACAGCTACGTCCATGTGTATATATATTGTAAGAGTTTATATGAAGTCTTAAGAAATAAGAATAATAAACATTGTTTATTAATTCTATAATACCAACAAAAAGCAAGTAAAAGAAACACAACTAAAACACGACAAATCACATAGAAAGAGAGGAGAAAGGGAAGAAGAAGGCAAACCCCCCACACTTGGGCTAATACATGTCCTCGTGGATGTAGTACCCTCCTAGGAAAGCACGCCTCCCAAGAAAGTCGCGGATGTCCAAAAGTGACGGGGTGAACAACCTACATACCAAAACTAAAACAAACCACGGAAACAAAAAAAAGAGAGAAAACCAAAATAATAAAGAAAACACGACTCAAAGCAAGAAATAAAAGACTCTATGTACATACCGCAACCGTACGAGGGTACGGTCGATCCTCATGGCTCGGGTGGTGGATGCTGGAATCCTCAGAAGAAGTCCATCATCTGCGCGTACTGAGAGGCGTGGTAGGCGTGCTCGGTGTCCTCACGGGTCTGCCGGCGGGCATTCTCGGCTACATAGTAGGCATGATGGGTGGCCTGCTGGGACTCGATCCGGTCGAGCCGACCATTGAAATGGTCGTACTGAAGAGTAGCTTGGGCCTCCATCCGGTTGAACCGGTCATCAATGTAGGTCCGGGTAGCTCCCGAACTCGTCCGAAAATCCTCCCGCATATCGTACTCGATCTCCCTCCTACTAGTCTCCGCGTCCTCGAAACTAGTCCGCATATCCTGGAACTGATTGATCATGTCATGGAATTCGGCGGTAAACGACGGGTAAGTCGGATAGGAAATTGGAGTGGCATCTCCCGCGGCATACTCCGGCTGTGGAGGCTGGGATGAGGGCTGAACCGGAGGTGCGGTGCTCGTCGACGCGGCATTCCTCGAGCCTCGCCCGATGCGTACGGAATGAGGGAGGAATTGTCCAGCCGAGTCGAGAAGGTGGGAGCCGTTGAGTTCCTGCAAATCAATGCATCGGGGCTCCGCGACAAAGTCCGCTGGAAGCGTGTCGGGGTCTTTGAAGTCCATGAAAGCCATGGAATGTGCAAGTCCCGCGACAATATGGAAGAAGGAGGCGTGGTGGGCTCCGCGCTCGATTGTCCGTTTCAGCTGCCCCATCAAGTAATCGACCGGAGTAGAGGGAAGTCCCTTGCGTGCACACTCGAGAAGGAAGAGCTCTGATTTGTTCACCTTATTGCCTTCATCTTTTCCGGAGATGTATGCAATGAAGCGATGCACGAGGAGGAGGGCCGGGTCGGCTATATGTGCACTCTTTCCGGTGTGAGAGGGCATCGAGGCAACAGCTTGCCAAGCCGCGTCTTTGTCAATCTTCTCGGGTATGTCCCTCTGGACTCCCTCCAAATCGAAGGAAAAACGGAAAAACGGCACAAAAACATGAACATCACCAACAACCGAAGCTTGAGCTTGTTTGCTTCCGATGTTCTTCCCACACCACACATATCCCGAAGCAGACAGCAAAATGTCACTGTATCCGGTACAATGCCCTTCTCTATCATCCTCTTTCATTAAATCAACAAATTTATCGACCCTTTTCTCCCCTCGTAAACCTTCCACCAAAGCCGTGCACGCAACTGAGCTTGGTGTGTAGCCTTTCTCCCACAAGTCAACCACCATTTCAAACGCCTTATCAACCTTTCCATCGATGCAAAGCATCTCAATCAAAGCGAAGCAATCGAACTCCTTAGGCAAAACACATTTCCTCGAAAAGTCAATCATCAAATCAGCTGCCTCTGTGACCTTACCCTTTCTACCGAGCCCATCTAATAATATCTCACACGTTACGTACGAGAAATCACACCCCAAATCGATCTCGATCATCTCACGTGCCATCCCAACCGCTTGTTCCACCTTCCCGTCACGAACGAACCCTCTTATCAATGTGTTGAAGCTAACCACATTCGGAACACAACCTTGTTACAAAATAGTGCAGCATACTTGAAATTCTCAAGTTGAATAAATCAAAGCTAGTTGGAGTTTATTTAGGAGTTGAATAAGTCTTTAGTTTGTTGCAAATAAAGATCGAGTCCGTCCTTTTCTTTAGGAATAAGTTTGATGTGCTTTACCAGTAACTTAGTATAAATACTACTACTGTAACTTCTTTTTATTAATCAATTCTATTTTCATCTTTCTCATTTGAGTAATAAAGCTTGGTTTTTCTACCTTCTTGGTTCTTTATATTATTTGTTACAAGTCTTTCTCTTTCATCTCTCGAAACACCTCCAATGCCGAAACGAACTTATTGTTCTTACAGTGGCCACTAATCAAAATGTCCGGATTCACCCTGTCTTTAATCATCGTTTCGTAAAACTCGACCGCCTTATCCAATTTCCCGAGCTTCACAAAACCGTGGATGACGATATTATACAATGCAGCACTTGGTCTGCCATCGATCAGCCTTTTCATTATATCAAACACCTGGTGTGCCATCGATCAGCACTTAAGCTCTCACCCTTTGGGGTGTTAGATGTCACTTAAGTGTGACGGTTGCTAAAGGCAACCACCCCTGTTGCTTAGGCAGCAGGGAAATTCCCCGTTGCACCGGCAGCGGGGTTAGGCTATGATGAGACTGTACTTGTATTCAATACTTGTGTTTTGATTGTGTGTGTTCCTAGTAGTTTGTGATATGACTGAATGGTGGTGGCCAACAAGGTGAAGAATGTTGGATTTAATAGGCGTTGGCCCGTTTCCTTAATTCGGCAGCAGCCTAGCCCAGTAGTAGTGCTAGGCCCATTGCTATTATATCATTTGGCCCATCTTGTTTATTTCTGTGAAATAAACTTCAGCCCACTTACCCTGTTGACCATTGTTGACCGTTGATCTCTAGGGTTGTGTGTGAGGATGCATCTGGACCCTTGATTGCCTATGATATAATGACCTCTCTCTCTCTCTCGCCTTTACTCACTTCAGCCTATACTCAAACCCTAACCCACTGTGTGGGATCTCACCTTCGAGTGTGTGCGATTCCTGTGTGTTCTCCGTTCATCGTCTCCGCCGCTTCCCCCTTCGTCTCCGGCTGACCTCCTTGTGAGCTCGGTTGCTGGAGACGATTAGTGAAGCTCCTGGACTCGACTGATTTACCTCTTTTGTGAGGCGGAGAGTTTGAGTGACCGGAGCTTGTGTGCTCCTGGGCTGAGGGAGGTAGCCGTGACATCTCTGCCTGTTATCACTTCCACCAGTCATAGCTACGATGATGGATCTACAGTCCTGAGCCGAATCAATATTCTATCTCTGTATTTTCATAGATCTATACATATATACTCCAGATCTGATCTTATTATCCATTGCATGTACCTTTAGGGTTCATCCAAGCCCAGATCCTGTTAAGTGGACCGGATCTCTTGAGATCCGTTGACCACTGTGATTTGGGGTCTTGCTCTGACCTAAAGGAAATTACGGATCTGACTTGAGTTCTTTGTTTTGGTGTTTTTGCAGGTGCCTCGAAGCGACGACCGCCAACGTGGACACCCAACATATAGTATATTTTTTCTTAATTAAGTAATTGTCATAATTAATTAATAAATCAAAATAATTAATTATTTTTTGAACATGTTTGTTTGTTGAAAATGTGTTTATATGGTTTAAAACAGTCCCCCAGGCAATGGAATAAAAAGTTTGATGAGTTTATGCTTTCTTTGAAATTCAGTAGTAGTTCTTATGATCCCTGTCTGTATTATACTTGTGATTCCAAAGTGCCTGTGTATATCTTGTGCTCTATGTTGATGATATGCTGATTTTTAGCCCCTGTTTGAAGTCTATTGAATCTGTCCAGAAACATTTATGCTCTAAATTTGAGATGAAAGACTTAGGTGATGCTAGAAAAATCCTTGGCATGAACATTGATAGGAATAGAACTGACTGTACCATTTATCTTCACCAATCTTCATATGTTGATAAATTGCTTGATAGGATCAACATGTCTAATTGCAAATCTGTTTTTGTGCCTCTTGCTGGTCATTTCTCATTTCTCATTAATTGATTATATAATAATTTAATATAATATTTTTTTTGTAAATAATTATTGTTTTTATTGATTTATTAATAATTTAAGGAATTGTATACTGTATTTTGTTTCAATTAATTAATTTTGAAAATAAAATGATTATTTTATTTATTTATATATTAATTTGTTTTATTTAATATAGCAATTATTATATAGATTAGTATTAAAAGATGCGAAAATTTGGTAAAGTTGTTCTACTTGCCGGATTAGTATGGATTATTTCTATAAATTCTTGTGGTAGATGGTTCGATCCCCATTATAATCGAAAATTTTGAAAATTTTTTAGAAGCAGCCCATAATAAAAAATAATGTAAAAATTCAAATAAATATGATAAATTGCCACGTCATTTATTTATTTATTTATTCCCGAGCAGGACCATTACTGATATTATCTCATGAATCTAGCTTATCTAATTCCAATTATACTTTTTGACAAAAGTAGATGGATCATTGACATTAGAAAAATAAATACCATATTATCTCATGAATCTAGCTTATCTAATTCCAATTATACTTTTTGACAAAAGTAGATGAATCATTGACATTAGAAAAATAAATACCATCCGTCTTTGCCGACCAATAGTATATCGGCCCAGAAGCTTTAAAAATAGTCTTGTTGAAAACATCAAATGATGCTTGTTTTGAATCCCACCACAAGTGACAAAAATATAGTGTTCGCTTGAGAAAATCTTCACAAAACGATAAGTGCAAATATTCATTAACCTTCAAAGATTGAAATCCAAGATCAGAGTTTCCGGACTGACAATGTAACTTCAATGGAGATGTATTTGATGGGAGATTGTTCACGACGTAGAACTCGAGCTTCTTGTTCGGATCAAGAAACCCACAATCACCGGCTGTTGAAGGTTGTAAAATATTTAGAATAATCACAAAAAGAATTAGAAAACTCATTGGCACAGTATTTCTTATCTGTCTTGAAAAATCGAAAGATAGAAGTGAGGAATTATTTGTGTTGACGTACAACTATATATTTATAACTTTAAAAATTAGGGTTAATTTTCATAATATTTAATTAGGGTTAATTTTCATAATATATTGATTTTTTTCCTTTTACTTTGATGATAATATACTAATCGTCTATAACGATTAAATTACCTAGTTAGTTTTGCTTAATTATAGAATAAAGTCGTGACTTATAAACCAATTCATTCAATCTTCGGTGGAGATTTATTAAACAATTCATTATTAATTGGTTGTAATTGAATAATTATTTTATTTACCATATTTATTTATTTATTACGATTTTCTAAGTTTTCAAAAAATAATTTTTTTATAAATGATCTCATTTTCCATATTTGAAAATACGTTTCTAAATTAACGAATTATATATGATAATTTTTATACTATTTATACTCCAAATAAAGTCGTGATTTATGGACCAAATATTTGAAAGATTTAAATTACAAGTCAACGATTACATTGCCTATTTATATTTGCTTAATTATAGAATAAAGTCATGACTTATTGACCAATTCATTCAATCTTCGGTGGGGATTTATTAAACAATTCATTATTAATTGGTTGTAATTGAATAATTATTTTATTTACCATATTTATTAATTTATTACGATTTTGTAAGTTTTCAATTTTTTTTTAATAAATTATCTCATTTTCCATATTTGAAAATACGTTTCTAAATTAACAATTATATATGGTAATTTTAATACTATTTATACTCCACGAACCATTCATTTACTCATTCACTCACTATTTTTTATTTTTGAGCATAATTTATAAATTATATATTACAAATAATTATAGAAAGTCCATTCCTATATGCTTTCATTAGTCAAGATTTCATTATGTGGCTTGTTTTTACTAATATTAATTATGACGTGGCTTATAATTATCTATGGTAATTTTAATATTTATTATTTAAATTCAGTAATTATATTATTAACTATTAATTAACTATTGTAATATACATCATTACATATTAATTAGTTAATATACATTCATTACCTGATATTTAATTCTTAGTCAACCATGCGTTAATAATTGTAAAAAAAATTATTGTAACGTATTTAGCTAATTATTTATATTAATAAATTATCATATACTATAAATTCAATCCTTAATTTAAGAAAATGAATAAAATTGATATTATTTATAGTTTTTTTTGGACTAATTTGATGTCACGATTTTGATTTTTTACTAATATTAATTAATAGATAACAATGTAGAGAAAATATTTTAGATAATAATGATGCTATTGTAATAGCAAGATATGGAAAGGCGAATATAACATGGTCAAATCTCACTTAATTAATTATTACCATTTTTTTATTAATTATTATAGTAATTCGGTCAAATCTCATATTTATTAAATAGATCATTAAAGATATATTTTCAAATTTAAAATTCATATTTTCAAATTATTATTATGGTTAAAAGATTCATCGTAATTATTATTTTAAATATATGGTAAATTTAATAATTGGGTAAGAAATTCAAAATAAATTATATATGTTAATTTACAACTATTTATACTCACCGTATTGTTCAAATGTTTTTCACTCGCTTTTTTGTTTTCTGTTATGAATATTATTATATTATAGTGAATGACTTGTTGGCTAAGTCAGAAATCCTAGATTGTATCCTATATAAAGGGGTCTCCCCATATGAATGAATACAACAATTCACAAGAATTCACAACAATTCTATTCTCTCTCCATATTCTCTCTTACTCTAATATATTATTCTCTCTCAATTTCCTTTGAGTTTATAACACGTTATCAGCACGAAAGCTCAACCGCGTTCTTCATCGAAGTTCTACTCATCAAGATCCGAACTTCAAGACAAGAATTTATATGTTTGTTTATATTCATTAATAATTATAAATATATCTATTTCTACTCCCTTCTTCTTAAATTCATATGTTCCCGAAAAACATTATAACCTGATATTCCTGAAGTAATATCATATGTTCCCGAAAAACATTATAATATGATATTCCTGAAGTAATATCATATGTTCCCGAAGAACATTATAATCTGATATTCCTGAAGTAATATCATATGTTCCCGAAGAACATTATAATCTGATATTTCTGAAGTAATATCATATGTTCCCGAAGAACATTATAATCTGATAATCCTGAAGTAATATCATATTTTCACGAAGAACATTATAATATGATAT
This sequence comes from Euphrasia confusa, assembly GCA_954870475.1. Classification (NCBI taxonomy): domain Eukaryota; kingdom Viridiplantae; phylum Streptophyta; class Magnoliopsida; order Lamiales; family Orobanchaceae; genus Euphrasia; species Euphrasia confusa. Next base: position 3,117,558 of record OX940955.1, on the reverse strand, counting down.
TTTTGAAGTAATATCAAATTAGTTATGCCTAGTAAATCAATTAAAAATAAATGTTCCTGAAGAACATGATATGATATTCTTGAAGAAATATAAAAAATTAAATGTTCCTGAAGAACATGATATGATATTCCTGACGAAATATCAAAATTAAATGTTCCTGAAGAACATCGTGATATGATATTCCTGTAGAAATATCAATATCAAATGATTATAATTATATACTAATAATCTCAAATAATATCTTTGAAAATTCACTATGGAAAGATTTAAAAGAAAGACACGATCACCCGAAATTGGTCGTACTACCAAAAATTCGATTAGAAGATTTTAAATTTGTCAGAGGCATTCTGAATAAATTAATTGTGGAAAAATCATGAAGTCCAACTCACAAGTTTGAGTCGTATTATAATTTGATATTCCTGAAGTAATATCAAATCAATTTAAGATCATCTTGATTTGATATTATTCGAGAAATAACAAATCAAATTGTATTTGGATATTTTCCTAAAGAAATATTACGATATTATTGAGGAAATATCAAATTAAATTGCTCCCGTAGTAGCAATGAGTTTTATATGTTCCCGAAGAACATTATGATATGATATTCATGAATAAATATCAAAATTATATTTTAAATGTTTTTCAAAGAACAACATCATATGATATTCCCGCAGAAATATCAAATCCAATTGTTTCTAGTGTAAAGTATTTTTATTGATTGCTCTCGAAAAAGCAAAGTTTAACATTAAATGTTTTCGAATAAAGTTATATCATGATTAGACGAACGCCAAATTCGATTATTCTCGTCATATGAATTATCCTTGAAGGATGTCTTTTGAAAATAATTATCCCTGAAGGATATATTTTGAAAATCGAGAATAAATGTACTATGTGGGTACTCATGGAAGAAAGTCGATTTCAATTAAATGTAATTTCTGAGAAAATTATATATTGAGATATATTTTGATCCCCGAAGGATCATTGATAAAACCTAATATTTTGATCCCGAAGGATCATTGGTAAAGATATTGTATCCCCGAAGGATCGGTAAAGATATTGTTATGTGACATATTAAAAATGGGCTCCGGAAGAGCTGTACTAATTATCCTCTCGAGTACTGCAAATGTACTTAAAAATGAAAATGATGCATATCATGATTAAGTGCGTGGAAATAAATCAAGCATTTCCCATCTGCGAATTAATATGCAACTTATATTCCACTAAAGTGTATTTTTATGAACGGGCATAATATCTCGAGCCCACGATCCAAAAAATCGATTTACAGCAATAATGCTGATTTGCATATTTAACGAAGATCAGTTCTCGGCATTAGTGGGAGATAAGAATATAAAAGATATAAATGCCGAGAAATTTCATGGAATGAAAATGATCTTCAATTCTAGATCCACGCACCAATCAATTGAACCCGAAGTTCATGAAAATAAGTGACTTGCAATATTCAGCAAGTAATCTGCCAAATTCATTTACAAATTAATGAAGGTGTGATAAAATCACATATATTTGTGATAAATGAACTATAAGAGTTCAAATACCAAAGAGATCAACTCAAATGTTGATTATAATATACGCCAGAAGCGTAGTAGATCGATCTTAAGATATAAAATAAATCCGCGGAAAAACAAATAAATTAAGTCACCCTCAAAATCTCCTGAAGAGAGTTAGATGGAAATCCCATTGAAAAAGCATGTGCACATAATAATAGAAAATCGTGGGATTGCGGAACAACCAAATTAAATATTTTGGGAAATGATTAAGGATTTGGTTGATATATTGAATTGTCATCAAATGGAAATATTAAAAGTCGTCAACGACATATTTGCCTCAAGAGTTGCTCTAGAAAATTTGGATCCAAAACTTAAATCAATAATAGTGTGCCGGCAGCACTCAAAGAAATAGAAACGAGCAATTGAGGTTGAGCATGACTCGCTAAATAAATATTTATTTTGAATTTATAGTACGCACTTCAAAATATTAACCCAGAAGGATATACGTGGGTGTTCACGTTCGTAAGAAAAACGAATAATGATGTGGTGAGATATAAAAGCGAGATTAGTTGCTCAAGAGTTTTTCGCAGAAACTCGATATTTTTAAAGATGACATTTAAGTTCCGCTACTTAATATTTTTGGCAACAACAACGATAGATATATGCATCGAATGTATGATTTGACTATGGAGAAGTCACTAGAAAGATACATACATGAAAATCCTTGATGGATTTTAAAATTCCTGATATGAAAGGAAATGAAAATCAGAATATGTACAATATCTTATTACTATGTCATTATGGAAAAAACTGATATTGAGACAAGGTCCCGAAGACTAGTGATTGGTCCCGAAGACCATTGATTGCACTCTTTTTCCCTCTACTAAGTTTTTCCCATAGGGTTTTCTTAGTTAAAGGTTTTTAACGAGACAATCACCACAATATAAATGTGAATGTCGTGTACTCTTTTCCTCGAGTATTTTTTCTTATAAGGTTTTATAACTAGGTTTTTAACGAGACATGTACATCACTCGATATGAGTTTGTTTTCGAAATAAACTGACATATTGAACCTGAAGTTCAAAAGAAAAATATAATCTTCTAGATGATTGTGAATTGAAGTTCACATTATTCATTTGTTAAGGATTGTATATTCAACATTAGACGCATCTAATATACTCCTGAAGAGTTACCGGCCGGTTATAGCAATTGCGAATGCTCTAGTCAATATAGATGTCTGGTAAAGGCATGTCCCAGAAGGACGAAAAATATACAATGATACAAATGAACGTGAAACTCGACAATTCGAAGGTTGTGTCCTGAAGACCAAAATTTATATTTGAATAACTAAGTTTTTCCTATATGGTTTTATTAGTTACAGGTTTTAATGAGACTGGTTGATCACAAATATTTACTTTCAAGAAGTCAAATATTTTCGATGATTACAATCAGGGGGAGCAAGCTGTACTCTTTTTCCTTCGTTCAGGTTTTATCCCACTGGGTTTTCCTGGCAAGGTTTTAACGAGGCAGCAATTTTGTACATAGTCATTCAAGGGGGAGTGTTATGAATATTATTATATTATAGTGAATGACTTGTTGGCTAAGTCAGAAACCCTAGATTGTATCCTATATAAAGAGGTCTCCCCATATGAATGAATACAACAATTCACAAGAATTCACAACAATTCTATTCTCTCTTACTCTAATATATTATTCTCTCTCAATTTCCTTTGAGTTTATAACATTTTCCATTTTTTTTAAATTGCATACATTCATATTTTTGTATGATTAGTTTTGTTTAATTGTTATTTTTTTATATGCAAGTAAATACAAATATTTACAATATTTGAACAAGAAGTATGATTTTTATTTATTTTATTCGATTTCAACATATTTTTGTGTTTATCATTTAATAAATGTATAAAACTATTTTTTTTTTTGCAGATTTAAAGGTAATTTTTTTTAATAATGTTTAATTCTTTTTTATAATTTTTGATTTGATTTGATTGATTAATTGATTAATAAACTAGTACCACTTCTCGTGCGATGCACGTGATTTATTTGTTTGAAATAATCTAAAATTTTATTTAATCTCCAACGTATTTCGCCAAAAATTTATTAATGGACTAAAAAATTCTTTTATTTAATAATCGAGCTTACTTAAATTTGTAAACTCGTATTAATCTCATTATTAACCGTTATCTTAATTATGAAAATTTTATTATTTTCAAGGATTTCACCTGTTTGATGTAATTTATAGTATGTAAGTTTCTTGGTGTATAGCCGAGTGGTAAGATTTGTGGTAATGTTGGTAAAATTCCCCGTCGACTCAAGGTTCGAATCTCGGATATGACAAATTTTTATTGAAATATTATGAAGTTAGTCCTGGGATTAGACCTATTGGCTCTCTCCCACATGTGTCTGCTACTCGGGCACATCTTTCGATTTACATCATACCCGACTGAGGAGCCTCTGGTCTGATGGGAGAGGATTTTCTCGTCTCTGCATTCCGTTTATCGTCTCTGCATTTCTCGAGTGTCAAACGCACCCAACAAATACCTAAAATCGGTGGGAGAAAAATAAAAAATAAATAGAAAATAAAAATTATAAAGATAGAAAATAAATAAAAATATAAAAAAAATTTAATTTACTTGGTGAATATGAAGGGGATGAGATGACATAAATGTAATTATATTAATATAACATATGTTAATATACCTAAATAATATACTTAAAAAGTTTGATAATTTTTTTTTAACTCCGGTGGATTAGAGAATAGGAGGAGATCGATTTTTATGAGATACGATTAATTGAAATTAAATTAATATTAATGAAGTAAAAAAGAATTTTGAGAAAAAAAAATAAAAACCTATATATATAATTTAAATATGTTTAATAATATTCCTATTTAGAATTTATAATTTTTTTTATTTATAATTTATAGTGTGAACACAACATTATTATTGGTTTTCTATTGATCCACGTGGCATTAGAGGATTCTGAAATTATATATGTATAGATTATCTCATTTGATTGTTGTTATAACCTATTTTTATTAAGGCCCAAACCTATTTTAATTAAGGCCCAAAGGTCCCAGATCTGAATTTAATTATCCCAAGCCCATCTATCAAGGAGGACAGGAAAGGATGTGCCGAGGAGGAATCAGAAATTTCAACCCAAGTCAGACTGTTCGGGCTCTCACCGAGGAGGAAAGGAGTCCGACGGGGACGACCGCTTCCCCTTTTTTCTCCTGTTCGGTATTTTGGGCGGTGTAAATAAGGAGCCATAATCTTAACTCCAGGCCCATGAGCAAAAGACCCAATAACCCTTGTAAAACTCTAATAGTGGTCCTATAAATAGTAGGAAGATTTTTCTTTAATAGGTCGGTCACTTCTTCCTCCCCCAAAACGGATATTTTTACTACTTTTGTATAAGGGGGTTTTTCCAGAAAAAGAAAGAAGGAATATTTGTTAGCTTAGCCCTCAAAATATTTCAATCAGTTACTAGAGTAGGATTTTTCTGCTCGTTAACAAGTGGCACTAGAAGGAGAGGACATCTCGAGCGCTAAACTAACGATTTTCCAATCTTTCAGTTACGGAGATTATCAGTTTTTCAGGTACTGCCGCCGCCGACCTCGAAGAAGAGGCTAGTCGGCACGCACGAGACACGGACAAGGCGCAGATGACGCAAGACGCTTCGGAAACTGGACTACCGGGGACCGCGAAGGAGATAAACACCCAGATAGCCCTGATTGAGAGTCTACGCGCGTAGCAAGCCGAGCTGGCAGAAAGGCAGAGGATCCTCCGAGACAAGGTGGCGAAGACGGAGAAAAGGATGCCCCCGGTCATGGAGAAAGAGCAAGACCTCAACCTGGAACAACTCAACACCCCCAAAGAAATCAAACGCACCATACGCAAGTTAGAAGCCCGATCACGACTCCTGGAGAAGAAGTCCGTCGCAGAAGGGTCGAGCCTCGATGCCCGTTGCCTCGAGGATGAGTTCGAAGAGGAAGGGCGCGGTGAAGCCGTTCGCATCTTGACCCAGAAATGTTAGGAACCCGATCAACCCGATCGACCAAGTCCCGAACACAACAACACGAGGATACGAAAAATATCACGACAAACAAATGGACAAAGAATCGACACTACTATTCCAAGCACATACGAGACGAGCAACGAAACACAAGAAAAACGAGAAAAGAAACGAACACACGATGTAGCCTATTTAAAGGTGAACCACTATAATTCTCGGTGTCGTGTTTGTTTGGTTTCTCGTTATTTATTGTGTTGATTGCTTCGATTGTGGATAGCTCTATTATTGCTTGAATATGTATATTGTGTATGCTTGGGTGCATTGAAGATATATATGTATTGCTTGTGATTGGTTGTCGTTGTTGGTTGGTCGGGAATTTGGAACACTCAGGTTGAGTGGATTCCCGACAACGATTGGACGTCGGTTGTTCTCGGGGGATTGGTGATCGAGTACGGGGTGGATTCGTTTGGAGATCGATCGGAGTTTCCGTCATGCATTGGGCGTGTCCGGTCGATCGGGTATCGACGAGTCAAGGAAAAAGTCCTCGTGCTCTCTAGAGGCGGGTCGCGGTGGTCCGACGTGTAGTCGGTGGTCTCGTTGACGTAAAGCACCGCCCGCCTTCCTCGGTAGTGAAACGATCCTAACAATTGGTATCAGAGCCAAGTTGAGAAGCTTGGACGTGCTTCGGTTGAAGCGGTCGGAGAACAATGACGGGCAACGACATGGTATGGAGTGCAATCGAAAGGTTCAACGGGTCGGATTTTGCACATTGGAATGTGCAAGTCATGAACTACTTGTTCGGGAAGAATCTTCATTTACCGTTAGTAGGCGAGAAGCCGGAGGGTATGAGCGTGGTGGAATGGGCTCTCCTAGACCGACAAGTACTCGGGTTAGTCCGTTTGACGTTGTCGAAGAACATCGCTAGAAAGGTGATGATGGAGAAGTCGACCTCGAGGATGATGAAGGTGTTATCCGACATGTACTAGAAGCCGATCGAGAAGTCGTCGGCGAGAAGCAAAAGCTCCTTGTTGGAGAGGTTATTTCATTTGAAGATGGAAGAAGGAGAAGTTGTTGCGACTCATGTGAACGAGTTCGAAACGATCGTCAACGAGTTGTCTTCGGTTGAGATCGGGTTCGATGATGAGGTTCGGGCCCTTACTCTATTGGCGTCTCTACCGAGTAGTTGAGAGTCGATAAGAGTGGCGTTGATCAATAAATCCATTGGAAGTGATAGGTTGAAGTATGCCGATGTGAGGGATCGTGTTCTTGCCGAGGAGGTTAGAAGGAGGGATTCCGGAGAGACATCGACTTCAACGACTAAGGCCTTGAGTTTGAGCCGAGGTAGAAATCATTACGGAGGTTATAATCGCGGGAAAAGGGTGGAGTCGAGCAATGGGAAGAAGAAGCGATTCTCGTGTTGGAATTGCGGTAAATCCGGTCACATGAAGCGGCATTGTAGAAAGCTTCCGGGGAATGGAGGCGATGCCAAGATTGTGACGGGTGACGAGTGTGAAGATGACTTGTCGGTATCTTCGGGCTCTTGTGAAGTCTCTCGGGCGGTCGACTCGGGAGCGGTGTCTCACACCATGGCGAACCGTGATGGCATATTAGTGATAAGGGGTTGAATATGTTGTCGATCAAAGGGCTTTTTCCGGAGTTGAAGTCGACCACCCCTCATCCATGTGAGAGTTGCATCTTAGGGAAGCAAAAGAAGGTGAGCTTCTTGAAGGGTGGAAGAGAACCGAAAGAAGGGAAGTTGGAGTTGGTACACTCGGACGTGTGGGGTCCTTCCCCGGTTTCTTCACTTGGAGGGTCACAATACTATGTGACTTTCATTGATGACGCCACAAGAAAGGTGTGGGTGTATTTCATGAAGGCGAAATCGGAGGTGTTCGATGTATTCAAGAAATGGAAGGCCTTGGTGGAGAATGAGACGGGTTTGAGGGTGAAATGCTTGAGGTCCGACAATGGAGGTAAGTACATTGATGGGAGCTTCAAGAGTTATTGTGCCGAGCATGGGATCAAAATGGAGAAGACGATCCCCGGCACACCTCAACAAAACGGTATTGCCGAGAGGATGAATCGTACATTGAACGAGAGAGCACGGAGTATGAGGCTACATTCCGGGTTGCCGAAGATGTTTTGGGCCGATGCCGTAAATACCGCGTCTCACTTGAGAAACCGAGGGCCATCGGTTCCTTTGGGGTTTCGTATTCCCGAAGAGGTTTAGAGTGGAAAGAAGGTGGATCTTTCCTACCTTCGAGTGTTCGGGTGCTTGGCCTATGTCCACGTGGACGCCACCTTAAGGAGCAAGCTTGACCCGAAATCGAAGAAGTGTTACTTCATCGGCTATGGAGATGCGGAGTTCGGGTACCGGTTTTGGGATGAAGAAAATCGAAAGATAATCCGAAGTAGAGACGTGGTCTTCAATGAAGCGGTGTTGTACAATGATAAGAAGGTTGAGACCTCGGAGGTTGATCAACCGGAGAGTGAAGTGTGGGACGATCTTGATTTTCCCGTCCGGAGAGACGAGAAGGCGCATGAGGAAGGTCAACCGGGCACCGAGAATGAGGTGGACTCGGGTGATGAGGTGGAGGTTAATGAGCAAGTGGGAGTTGATGCCGAGCCAGAGGCGACCTCACAATCCCCACCTTTGGTTGTGCGTCGGTCGACTAGAGAGAGGAGACCAAATTAAAAGTACGTCACTACTCTCTATCATATCTTGCTCACGGATAAGGGTGAGCCGGAGATGTTTCAAGAGGCTATGCAAGTCGGGGACTCGAGCAAGTGGGAGTCGGCCATGGATGACGAGATGGACTCGTTGGTGACGAACCACACTTGGGAGCTAGTCGAGCTACCTAAGGAGAAGAGGGCTTTGCATAACAAATGGATATACCGTGTGAAGGAGGAGCACGATGGGAGCAAATGGTATAAGGATCCCATTAAGAAAAAACAGTCAGCTCATGCTAACCGCGCAACAAGAAACACCAGAACCGTCGTCGTATCCGACCCCAGCCTCACACAGAGGATAGAGGAGGTGGAAAGACGGTGACCGAGCCGAAGAGGAGATCTGCACTCGTAGAGCCGCTCAGTCTAAAGATCGAGCGGGCTCGCCCACAGCCTGATATAGCCCACTGCTGACCTTCGTATATGACGGGAGCTCCGACCCCGAAGTCAACCTAAACAAATACAACATCTATATGGTGGGCCGAGGAGCGACGAAGGCGACTCGTTGCAAACTATTCTCGCTTACGCTCGGCGACGTGGCTCACCGCTGGTATACGAGCCTGGCACAGAGGTCGATCGATAGCTTCGACGAGCTGGGGGATCATTTCGTGTCTTACTTTGCCTCCAAAGTGAAATACCCCGAGAGCCGACAACGTCTGATGGGGGTGAAGCAGGAAAAAAATGAGACCGGTGAGGAATATATCGACAGGGTAGAGCAGATAGCCAAGCATGGAGAACGGGTTAATGACGAAATCCTCGTCCACGCGGTAGTGGGCGGGCTGAAACTGACCTCCGAGCTGTTTAAACCTATGATGAAAGAATATCCGAAATCATACGCCGAGTTCAGGAGAAGAGCGGGCGAGGAGATAGCCCAACAACGCATATATGCTCAACGGGTGAAGGAGTTAGATCCCGAGAAGGACGAGAAGCCACCCGCCGAGAAGAAAGAATGGACAAAGAAGCCTAACAATTATAAACCATACCAAGGGCCTACCCGGCACCTAAGAAAGTTGAGATCGTTGAGACGTACTCCGACGACGAGACCTTCCTGGGAGATTGTTCCATTAATAATGTTTTCTTTGGCGGTAATTCACTTTTAACCGGAATACAAACAATTAATCATGATAATATGTAATATAATTTCAAAATACCAAATACTAATAGAGTTTACAGATAACATAATATAATTAGTTAATAACATCAAGAAATAAATAGTACGGATTGAAAAAGTGGAACTAACTATAAATCTAGATAATACTAATTAACTAATTCCAATCAGGATTTTAGAAATTAGGGTTATACAACACAAATATAGTAGAGTTTTACATAGACCATATAGTTAGGAATGTAAACGAATCGAATCGAGCCGAATATCTCACTATTCGATTAGTATTCGTAAGCATATTGAAATATTCGTATTCGTATTCATATTCGTTGATCGAATATAACCTTGATCGTGTATTTTAATTTTCATAATATTTTTATACTAAAAATGAATGATATTTCTTATTAGTGCAGTCACTGAATTTAAAATATATTTTTCACTTTATTTAATTTTCAATTCAGAATGTACATTTAGTGTGTATATAAATTATAAAAAGAACATAAATATTTAATTTTTCAATTTAAAATATAATTTTACTTTTATTTTATTTACTTACTTTTTTAAATTCCAGTTATAATTATTTTAATAAAATATCACACAAAATGATGTATGCATCTCACCATCTAAGACATTCCCACAAACCCTTTTACTTGAATCAAACTCTACTCGACAACAAAAATCCCTATCCTAAGAATTCACCAACCGATCATTAAAATTTTAAAAAAAAAAAAATCCCAAATAAACCCTCCCCACCAAACTCTCCCATTCAATTCTTGATTTATTTCCCTCTCCACTCAACTCCCTTAAAAATCCAATCTTGAAACACACAACACCAGTCACCGTGCTAAAAAAAAATGGCGGATATAATTCGGGCCCCACCTCCACCCTCAAGCTTCATCTCGTGTATATCACCCGGGAGCAATGACGGGCCACCGGCCCAACAAACCCTTCTCATCAACTGTAATTTCGCGAATCTCTACCGGAGACACCGAGCAGGGGAGGAGGAGCACCTCTCTGTTTTGGCCCTTTTTGTGGCCATTTTCAGGAAGCCGTCGCCGGCGGCGGCGAGTGAGGTCATGGAGATCGGTTGGCCCTCGAATGTGAGGCACGTGGCCCACGTCACGTTCGATAGGTTCGATGGGTTTCTCGGGCTCCCTGTTGAGTTCGAGCCCGAAGTTCCTAGAAGGCCTCCTAGTGCCAGGTCAGCTTTCTCCTAGTGCCAATTTCACATTGTTCAACATATTTTTTTAGAAATTATTTGGGTACTTTTTAGATGTTATTCTTGTTACATAAACGGATTATTAGAATCAGAGCCGATTAATTAACTCTTTATTGGCCCGTGGTTAATTGGCCGGTTAATGGTTCCGGTCCGTATATACGATTATTAGAAACGAGTGAAGGCTAAGCGATTACATATATACGTTAGTTGCGCGTATATAGAATACATAAGGTGAAACATGATGTAAGCCCAAAATATTTCTTAAAGCAAGAGTAAAATGTTGTCGACTCTTTGAAGCTTAGGGTAACTTTACTCCATGTATTATTGACTTTCAATACTTTGTCGTGCGTGTAGTACACGAGTTTTCGGAGTCTCGACAGAGTCCATGCAGCTTTCTTTCGACTCCAGAGGTAATTGCGTGCCTACTATACTACTCATGATGCAGAGATGTTTGTATTCACAAGGAGGCCTTCGGGTAAAAATATGTTAATCTTGTACTATATGAAACTTACCATTTTAATGAAGGTTCGATGTGTACATAATAATACTTCCCACTCCGATTCGCAGTTTGAAGGAATATTCAGAATTAATCCAGCAAACGGGCACGAAGAATATGCCAGAAAACAGCTAAATAACGGGTTGATTCCGGATAACATCGACGTTCATTGTATAGCGGGTCTAATTAAGGTACATTTAATTTCTGCTATTATTCTTCTAAGCAAAATGTATATTCTTCCAAGTGTTGGTTTGTTGTAGGCTTGGTTTAGAGAACTGCCGACTGGGCTATTGGATTCTCTGTCGTCGGAGCAGGTGATGGCTGCCCAATCAGAAGATGAGTGCATTCGCCTCTTGAAGCTTCTCCCGCCAACAGAATCCTCACTTATGGATTGGGTGATTAATCTGATGGCTGATGTTGCTGAGTTGGAACATCTGAACAAGATGAACGCGCATAACATTGCCATGGTTTTCGCGCCAAATATGACTCAGGTCAGTAGTGTTTTTTAGTGTATGCAAGCACCTTTGACCTCTTAATCATGCTGTGTTATTTCAACGTATCTGCTTCTTGATACAAATATTGGTTTGGTGAACAGTGACAACGCTGTAATAATGTCTTAACTTGAGTGTAAGGGTCTCGTTTTTCTTATGAGAATCTCAAAAGAAATCTGATAGTATTAGTTTTTCATGCTGCAGATGTTAGATCCTCTGACAGCCTTAATGTATGCCGTCCAAGTGATGAATTTTCTCAAGACTCTGATCGTCAAAACCTTGAGAGAAAGAGAAGATCCTATAGGTGAAGCGGGCCCACAGACTCATCTAGAGGCGTTAAACGAAGAGCATCCTCAAAATGACAACATTTTGAAACCAATAAACACGGAGGGGGATTATGACCAAGAAAAAATCGGTGTAGTCAAAGAACCACAATCAAACAAGGCTGAAAATAAAACATGTGATGAAACACGCAGTTTTCCAAGCTCCACCGACGATATTTTACGCGATGGAAAGGGGCATTTAGCTGATAATTCCCCGGCCGGAACAATAGCTTCGAATTCTCGTGGAAGTGCAAAAACAACTCAGTCAATAATCGGGAGGATTACGATTCGCCGGCGAAGTCATTCAAATAGTGCCAAGAAAGGGTCAAGAAAGCATAGCCCTCGACCGGCCGTTGAATCCAGAGAAACGATCAGGGATATAATCGTAAATTCACCCTCTCGAGGGGAGGCATGGAGGTAAGAAGATCAAGGAAATTTTGCGTTGTTGATCGTTTGGAAATGTCTATTGTTGAATTCTTTCATTTGGGGTTATATTGTGAATTGGCAGATTTTGTGTATTCCTTGCCTCTCTAATAATGCGTAAATTGTCTGCTTAGTTTCCTTCATTTGTCTCTCTTATTGTATTATATTTTTTACCAAAAAATGTAAATTGCAAATACAAATATATAATTAAAAATGATTTGTGCAATAAAATTTGGTCAAACTAACAATTAAATTTGTAGCATTTTTTTCCGGTGAGTTGGAAAGCTATAAATCAATTGAGATCCTTATTAGTGGCAACTAGCTAGAATTTGTTACTTAATATTATTACATAATCTCAAAAGAAAAATACAGTTATACTGTCATCAATCACTACTCAAGATAAACAGTTGTCCAATTGATCAAGAAAATATGGATCAATTTCAATCCGTGGGTGCGGAGAAAGAGCTATACACAGGGGCGAACAAGGAATTTCAGGCCGACTCGACATCTTCAAACATCGTAACGTCAAAGGATATCAAGGCACGTATCGAAAACTCTAGATTTTGACATAACCAAATTTATCGATAAGTACGTGTGTGAATTGTGATCATGTGACTAGTTTGTTTTTACACTACTTAAATACAGGAACAATTTGAAGAGGAACAAAGGGAAGCAAAGGCAGCAAGGGAAGAGCAGGAAAAGAAGGATGCCTTACAGAATCTCAAAACTACTCTCCTAGTTTCGGGAATCGTAGTAGCAGTTGCCGGTGCTGTTATCGCCATAACCAAAAAAATCAGAGAGAGATGAAGGCTTTAGTTTCGAAAACAAACAAACATGCCCAAGTTGTTTATTTCTCTGGGCAATTTTCGTATTTCCAATACATATAGATTATCGAGAGTACGTGATTATCGACATGTTTGCAACATCGAACGATTTGATAACGTTTAGTTTGTTAGATGATTTTTTTTTTGATTAATTTTAATTAGAGAAGAGATTTGAGAAAATTCAGTTATGTCAGTTAATTCTGTTACTGGTTGATTTTTTTTTTTTCATATTGGATCATGACTAACTATTGGGCCTAAATGAATAAGGCCGAGCCCATTGGACATTTAGAATCGTGAAAAATAAAAGCGGGAACATTTGCCGCCATAAGAAAAAGGGGTTTTCTCTCTTCTCATATAAGTGAGATACATCTGATCCCTAATTATTTCTTTTAAATTTTATTTCTATTAATTGAAATACATTTTTAGTTTCGCTGAAGAAGAAAAAATGGACACTTCGAATCCGGCAGTGTTTGTCAACGCGGAGCTGCTGCGGCTGTACGTCGGCCGGAAGGTTCGCGCAGTGATTCAGGTGCTCAGATCTGACGGCGGTGGCTCTGTCATCGGGAAATCGACGGACGAGCAGCAGTTGATCATCAAAGGACGCCCGCCCGGCCCTCTTTCGACCTTCGTCGAGGTTATCGGAATTGCCGACGGCAACCAATCTATTCAGGCCGAAATCTGGAGCAATTTTGGCGACGCCCTAGGTATTTGATGATTTGCTCCTTTGAAAATTTTCATTTTTAATGCTGATTTTTCCGGATTTCGTAATTGCAATTCCATCGTCTCTGTTTGGTCTAATAGATTTTCAAATCCATTTCCGTGTTTAAAAATTAATTTTCATAGTTCTAAAGTTTGTTTTGCTGATACAATTGAGAGTTTCTTATGATATATGAGGGTCAGGGCTTGCCATGGTAATTTGGTATATGTTCCTCCTTTCTATGCTGCTATCGAACTTCCAACGATTACTAAATCGGCAAACTGATATTTGTTTATGTAAAGACGATAGGTATTTCAGGCACGAGTAGTAGCTGTGGATAATTCCTGTGCATTGCACAATCAGAATATCTGTTTTGTATCTTTGTTTATTTCCTTTTTTGTTAAAATCGATTCAATTACAAAATCTAGCATGAAAGGGATTTCGTGGATCAAATATCGTTCCAAGTATTATATTGTGTAATTTCAATCCACATTGTTTTTCTTTCTTTCTGTCAAGTTTGATAGTAAACTGCAGGGGAGAAATTTTTGTTTAGGAACTGATAATTAATGAAGATTATGCAATCCTTGGAAAGAGTTAGTTACTTGATACTAATTTCCATTGATAACTCTGGACTTGTGTAGTTTTTTGACCTGACTGATTCCTTGGCCCTCGGCTGACCTGCTGCCAAATAATATTCAGAACACTGTTAATGGGTCGTTCGAATTTGAAACTATGGTGTTTTACTTGCTTGATTTCACATTCAAAATACATTTGCTAGTGTTATTAAACGGTTTTTTTTTCCATTGTTCTTCCCATTTCTTTGTGCAGATACAGAATGCTACAACAACCTGTGTCAACTGGCCAATGGGGATTTCAAACACTTGTTCATCTAAACGAGCCACGATCAATATCTGCATCTCCTTGTTTCGTACGCTGGGTAGTATATTGCAAAATCCATGTAATGATCATATATTTCATTAGTCCCTTGCAACTGGATTATTTTTGGAGATTTGAGTTTTCAAACAGCTTGTTATCAGCTTCTCAGATTCGTGCAACTAACTTTCTTTAAAGGAAGAAATTGAGGAATAACATTGCATATAAATTTAATGTATTATTACAACATAGTTCCGAGGTCTGACATTGTAGATCTACACATACCTGACTAATAATTGTATAATGAGAATACAATACAATGATAGTACATGATACAAAACATAATACAAAGATTGAAGGTAAAAAAAAGGGTAGTCTACATGAACAGATAATAACTGATTACAGTTGAGCTTGAATCACCACTAGGATACCTTCTCCACTGTTTTTCTTTTCAAAGAAAAACCGAATCATCTTCTGGTGGCTCTATCCACACGCTCTCAAACGGGTCTTGTTCTCCCCAATCATAACACTGCTTCCTCGGATAGTACCTGCCATTGTCAAGAGAATACGAAACGCAACGCTTCCCGTAAAACCGTACCTTTGAGAAGTAGACATTGTTCCTCATCGACCCAAGAAGATCAATCCTTGCGTGCGAAGACAAGAAGTTTGCAAAGAGAGTCATCCCTCCCAAATTCTCAATCTCCACCCACACTTTATTCGCCCGGTCCAGCTTATAAATGACGGGGTTCACAGCCGAGCACGTGTAAATGACGAAAATGTCCCTACCGTGCTCCGCCATGAACTTCCCCTTCCACCAATTCTTCACGAAGAAATTCTCCGGGCACTTGGGCGGCGGCACAGAGTGAACAACCCAAGTGCTCTTCTCGAGGTCGTAGACCCCAAGCCAACCTGTGAGGCTCAAGCAATAGAAAACTCCTTCACAGAAAACGAGCTTGTTCCAGATGCTGCTGACGAAAGGCAGACGATTCTGGTAGTTGACTGTGGTCCACTCGACAGCCCCCGAACGGCACGTGCTGATGGCGACTACAGTCGGGCTCACGTGCTTGACAGTGAAGAGGATACAGCTCGAGGATTTGGGGCCCGCGGAGAAGGCAACTATCTGGTACGTTAGTTCCAGGCTAGGCAAGTCGATTGTCTCTCGAGTATAAGGGCAGAAGAAGAACACTGTCTGGGTCCTCGGCTTGTAGAGGAGGAGCCAGCCGTCTTTGGCATAACAAACCCTCGAGAATTGGAGTTCGGGCAGCTCAAGCCAGTAGCTTTTTCGGCGGGAAGGGTCGTAGAATTCGTAGAGATCGCCGAATTTCGGGAAGAACATGAGCCATGGAGGCTTGTTGGCTGACCGGATGGATATTGCTGTGGCTAGCCAGCTTTTGCAGACGACAGAGGCTCGGATGTTGTCTCTGAGTGTTAACTGAGAGAGGATTAGCTCGAGAATCTCGGTTGGGAGATCGGGCTCGGATTCTTGGTCTTCGGGCAGGGCTTTTGGGTTCTTGTTTTTGTTGTCTTTGATCGTTTCCGTTAGCCTGCAACCCATGGAATTAATCAGATGTAATCCACATTTCACTAAAAACAGAGATCTTGATTCTTAGGCTCTCTATTGTATGTTCAATTGATGAATTTGTAACGAGAAAGATAAGGGTTTTATAACATAATTCTTAAACCCTAATTGGATACATAAATCTGAGCTCAATAAACATTCACAAGATTAATTCCTACTGCAGATTTCAATTAATCAAATTAAACCCTCAAAAGTAAATAATTACACACACCCAATCTCTCATTTTGTTCGGACAGTCGACTCCGATCTCATACAAGAAAAAATACGGCAAGAAAATTATAAATGCACCAAATTCGACAAGAAAATTATATATAAAAAAAAATTAAATTAAATAAATGAACTCACAATTTCATTTTTTTTCTTCGTCTTCCAGCCATGGCTGGTAAAAACCCAGATGGAATTTTACCACAGTGAAAAAAATAATTCAAGTGTGTGTGGAAATGGAGATAGGGAAAGGGGGGTTGTGAGGTGAGGGTAGCAAAAGGGGAAGAATGATTGCAGCTCAGAGCGTGAGATTGCTGCCCCAAAACCTGTTTTACAAACAACACGTGTGCCTTTTAACGGTGTGCCCAGACGGTTGACGGTGGGTGCTTCGTCCAATAGATATTCGACACGTGTAAACGGTATCAAATACTGTACTATCTCTTCCCGTGGTAAAAAATAAAAATCACGAATTTCCTTCTTTTGACAATTGACAGTAGGAAGTCAAAGAGTGTGACTGACTGACTGTGGGCCGAATCTTGAATTCAAAGATTCCAGGCCCAACTGTCCTTTTGGGTCTTATATTTGATGCTTCTTAATGGGTCTGGCCCAAAATAATTGTAGGAAACCATCCGAACGAATTCAAAGGTTGTTTGATGGTAAATGGTGTAATGAAAACATTATTTTTGAATGAATGAATGAATATATTCTTGATGGAGACAACAAGTAACCATTAAAGAGCTTAAGAAAGAGCTCACACAAACACTCTCCCGATCAATAGAAACGAGACGACAAAGATACAATCGTAATAACATGAGTAGATGCTATTCACCAAAACAAA
Organism: Euphrasia confusa; assembly: GCA_954870475.1. Taxonomy (NCBI): domain Eukaryota; kingdom Viridiplantae; phylum Streptophyta; class Magnoliopsida; order Lamiales; family Orobanchaceae; genus Euphrasia; species Euphrasia confusa. The sequence continues at coordinate 3,100,223 of OX940955.1, read as the reverse complement.
CCACCCCCTTTCACTTCCAATCTTCCCATTAAGATCAAAAAAGGGAACAACAAAACAAACACACAATTCAATTTTCTTAGCAACAACAAATTGGGCAACGAATCAACCCATTCTCATTGCACTCCCCACACTTCAAACTCCTCTTCCCATCATCCCCTACAAGCTTGCAGCTCCCACTACACTCACTGCACATCACGAACCTTATCCCCGCGCACCCCCTACACCCAACCGACCCCGCCTTCGAGATCCCACTCAGCAAAATCCCCAATTTACCCTCCTCCTCCAACCTCGCCACCTCATCGGCCCCACCTATCATCCTCCCCTTCACAAACACCAACGGCACCCTAACCCCTTTCCCCCCCACCAACCCTCTCAGCTCCTCCCTGAACCCCGAGTCCATAGACACATCCCGCTCCACCATTCGCACACCGTGCGACTCTATAACCGATCTCGCCAAGTTGCAATCTTCAAAAGTCTTCCTTATCCCCCTCAAAGTAGTCGTGTACACCACGATCCCGTTTTCGCCACCTGGCGGGCACTTTTTCTCGTAGGCGTTAAGGATCGAGTTCGCGTCCGAAGAAGACGAGACCATCTTCTTGATCTCCTCTTCCTCCTCCGAGACCTCCTTCTCGAACGCCGCCAGGAGCTCAGGGTCGAACAGGGGCCCGAGGCTCCTCCTCCTCGACACAACCACTCCCGAGTCGATCCGCAAGCTCTCGCAACGTTTCGGGCTGCCCTTGATCGAGGCCCACAGCCTCGGGGACGGCTTTTTCGCGGGCTCTTTCGGGCTGTTCTGGGTCGACCCGGAATTGCTCAATCGGGCCCTGTTCTCTTTCCCGCCGCTCTTCTTCATCTTTTTCGGGGAGCCCATTTGGTTCAAGAACCGGAGAGGGTTTCTCGCGTCGAGTTCGGACAGAGTGCGCAGAAAAGGCCTCGACTTTGGGCTTTTTCTTGATTGGGCCAAAACCGACCCGATTTCCTCCTCCAGGCCCTCCATGAGCTCCCAGGCGTTGATGATCTCCGGAGGGTCTTCCCGAAAGGGGGAAGCTTTTCGGAATTCGAGCTCCGTCGGCTTCGGCTTCGGATCGGGGGTTCGATTTTTACCCTTTTCCTTGTCGAGGCTGAGGACGCCGTAAGTGCTCGAAGTCAGAGAGACGACGTGGGTTGTGTAGTTGTTTTCCTGGATTTGTTTTGATGCCTGTTTTGAAGGGACGCAACCCATTTTTTTTTATTTTTTTTTTGTTGCTGTGAGATTTTTAATCTCTGGGTTAGTTTTTTTTTTTGGTTTTGAAATGATGTTTTGCTCTGTTTTTCAAGATGGTAAGAAAACCGTTACCAGAGGGTTTGATGAGGGGCCAACGGTCATAATTTTCGAATGAGGTTTGAGAATTTGGGATGGGTCCTCTGTCTTTTTCTTATTTGGAAAAAGGTCCCACCAGTTTCGGTCAACTACGAGTATGGAATTTTTTTCATTAATGTACCTAATACTATATAGTACTCCCTCGTTTTTTTTAAATGTCTTCTAGCCTTTTTCACGCTAATTAATAAAAAATATGTAAGACTGAGTTACCCCTATTTATTGTACAATAAAACTAATAAATAAATATTAAATCATATTATAAAGAAGTTTTTATATACAAAACTCTTAAATTTTCCTAATCATGGTTTAAATATATTTAACAAAATATAAAATATATTAATTTTCATTAATATTGATATATTTAATAAGGGTAATTAAAGTAAACATTTGTTAAAATCACAAGTAAAAAATAAATATTGAAAAATCCAGAACAACAAATATAATGAATGAGAGGGAGTATTGAATTATTTTCATTTATTATTTTTGTTTGTTTGTTACGGAATTTTGGTAGTACGATTTTATATGGTTGAATATTAAATGGTATTTTCGTCTATAAATGGAACAATAATTCAGTGAACGTGTGTACGTGTCAAAAGAATTTTTAGATGATAATAAGTTTATATTTGTTTAATTTTTAATTAATTCACTTTAATTTGGAGCTTAAAAAATATTTGTCATCAATGACTAATTATTGAATAATCGCATTGCACCCGTGAAAATTGAAAATTACATATATTATCCCAATTAAATAAAGCAATCAAGAAGAACACATATTTTAATACAAATAATACAGTATGTTAATTAAATGATAATTGTTCTAATAGAAGATAAGTATGGATATTTGTGTTTATAGTGTGGAACGTAACTAAATATTATTAAATGAAAATTTTAGAATTTTTTAATATTTGAAAGAAAAAATTACTTCAAAAAAAATTAAGACATGAAGGAGCTACATTATAATTAGCTCTCTTCAATTTTTTTTTATAAGGTCTTTGATAGAACTCATAATCTCCTTAAAAAAACTTAGTTATAAACTCCTAATATTGTTTTGGTAATTTGTTTTAACACTTGTAAGCTTTTTTTTTAATGCTGCCTTGCTATTCAGTGGACACCTTAATTAAAAATTAGTAGAACCCAACCACTGAATCAAAGCTGGTTTGATTCGACTAAAAATACATCCTACCACATTTTAATTTGATTTGCATCAACATAAAATAAATTTATTGTTAATTTGTTCAAACTAATGTTCTTGTAATTTTGTAGTATTAATTAACAAATAATGGTCTCCACTACTAACTACTACTACAGTACAAGGTTATGTTAGCTTAGGTTGGTTTGAAGGATGAATGTCAATCTAGATTCTTATTATGGTGGGCTCAACCACCCACTAATTATTTTTTAGTGGACATTTATTTACTTTGAAGAAAAAAAGATTTCTAATTAATTTTGAGTCAGTGGCATGCAATTTCTATTCTTTTGAAAATAATGAAGGTAAATGATTGTTAGCTCAGTTGGTTGAACCCTTGAATTGGGAGGCTTGAGATCCTTGATTCGAATCTCAAGACACTGCAATTGACATAAACAAAAAAAAAATGATGAGTTCAAAACAAGGTTTCAAATTTGAGCAACAATGTTGTACCTTAGAAGAATCGATTTTTTGTCTATATTTCATCACGGTGTATTCGCTTGCGGGGTCGTATATTTATTTTTACGTTCTTACATTTGTTTTTATAATGTATACACTACCTCAGTTTTTGTAATTTTTTCATTCATTGCATTTACAATAAAAAACGGACAGACAATTCTAAAATTGAGATTTGAGAGTACGTACTATGTTATATTCTAATTATATTAAGATTACATGTTTTAAAAATCTTTTAATTTTTAGTTAAGCCATTCCATGCAATTAATAATACCTACATAGATGGGGTTACAAATTATAATTAATGCTAACATAGGGTTGGCAATGTAATTTATGCAAGTTGTATTTATGGATATTGGTGCTTCTAAATCAATTGATTCATTGAAATAATCATCACATTAATTAATAAAGAGATATTGAATTATTTATTTTTTGAGGAAAAATAGAATTACTATAGAGTATAGATGTTAAGTAAGATTATTTCATTGTGCATAAAATTTAGATGTTAAGTAAGATTTGATAATTGTATGGATTTTCCATTCTAGATTTGGGTAGAGATACATTAAAATGAAACATTTTTTTTTTGAAAATTACTAAAAATGTTGTCACTTTCGAAGTGAAAGTAAAATGATTCTAGAGTTAAATAGAGATACATTAAAATTAAATGAAACATTTTTTTGTACGAAAATTACAAAAAATGTCCTCACTTTCGAAGTGAAAGTAAATTTTACTTCTCAACTCATATAGTTATAATTTCAATTCATTTTAAAGTGTGATTATGGGTTCAATCTTTCCATTAGATTTGATTTATTTTGTAGAATTTGTATTTCATTTTGGCTTCAAATTTGCAATTAAAAAATAGAATAAAGAATTTATTTAAAAGAAGACTAAAAATTAGGTGTGTGTGCAACATTGATTTATTCGCTTTTAATTCATTCGACCTGAAAAATTCCCATTTATAAAATCATTACTCTTGGAACCTTCTTCATCTCTCTCTATAAAAAACCCAAAAATAAAATACTAGTGAAAATTAAATCGCCGTTCACCGGTTTTCTCTCTGAGCGAAACGTCGTCGTTTCTCCCTTTTTCAATGCCTCAACCTGACCTCGAAACCCAAGCCACAACCTCCACCGGCGACTTACCCGAACCCGACGTCATCCCCGATGCCGCCGCCGCCGCCGAACTTCCACCGGAATCTTTCTGGCTATCGAAGGACGCGGAACACGACTGGTTCGACCGGAACGCGTTTTACGAGCGCAAGGATTCCACCAGAGTGAACTCGAATTCCGCCAATTTGAACGCGCACGTAAACCCTAGCTCCAATTCCAATTCCCAGCGATTCTCCGGTAACCTCAAATCGAAGGCCTCGATAATCGGTTTGCCCAAGACGCAGAAGAACAATTTTGCCGGTACGAACCGGAGGGCGGGTAAACCGGCCAACATCACGCTTTTCCCGAAGCGGTCCGATTCGGTCGGGAAGGCAACGACTCCCGTCGAACCGGGTTCGCCTAAGGTTTCTTGCATGGGGAGGGTCAGATCTAAGAGGTGCCGTCGCCGGTCGAACTCGCGGAGGAGGAGCGGGAAAGGGGCGGAGATTTCCCGAACCGGTTTCGCGAAGGGAATCTGCTCCAAGGTCATGTGCATTTTCCGGTCGAAGAAGAGCATCAGGAAACCGGTCCGGTCCGGGAGTAGGAAAGTGGTGGAGGTTCTGATTGAGGAGCCGGTGGCTGTTGGGCCGCTGAGGAAGAGCAAGAGCGTGACCGTGAAATTTCGTGGGACTTCGGTTAGCGACGAGCCGGCCGCTGTGGCGCCCGGTTTGGGAGGGATGAGGCGGTTCGCATCGGGCCGGCAGTCCGGTTCTTGGGCGTCGGAGGATTTTTCGCAGGCGGTTTCGGGTGAATTAGATCGGCGCGTGGATCGAAGCTGAAAAGATTGAAAAGTCTATGATGGTGGTTGAAGACAAACGGAGTTGTTGGTTGAAAGTAACAGTTTCCGTAACCGGGATTACGGCAGGTTTTTGCGCGGAATACTTTTTCTTTTTTTCTTTCTCTTTTGATTTGGTTTGTTTTCGTGCGACATCTTTTGTAAATATTTCCGATTATATATTTTCTTTTGTATATAGTTCAAAGTAACTCAATTCTTTTTTATCATTTGAGCACAATCATCTCATAAAGAATTTGAAAATTCGATCAATATTGAACACGCACAACTATACGGATGTACCGATTACGGATCATATATATATAATTCATATCATTTGCCAATGCCAATTTTAATAACTTTGTTTTAATCTTGATAACACTTTTTGTTCAAAACAATGATAAATTAGGCATTTTTAATATTTAATTAAGATGGGCAACAAGAGATCAATTTCGATTGCTCTTGCCGTCAACAAAGAACAACAGCTCGCACGTGGATTGCTTTCACGAATAGGTAAAAGGATTATTCATGGATCAACGCTTCCTCTTTTATTTATTAATAATACGAGTATTAATTACAGGAAAATAAGGAAAAGTTTGTTGACTAAAAGAGAGTTTATTTATTTATTTCAGTGTGTAGAAGCTGTGTAGCTAAGGTTTGGTTGCTCCCGGACCCAACATCTATCCTCAAAAGTCTAAGTATCGAGATTAAGGATAACATCCATCAACCTTCAACTGAGTAAGATTTTCAACTCTTGCATCCATTGATTGAGCAAGTAGTCAAGGAGCATATGCAGTCAATCCACACAATATTTTCACAATTTTCATCATATAAACGTAAATAGATCGCACATTGATAAATATGGAATAGAGTTCTCGTACCAGATTTCATACTTTACGTACATACATACACACGCGTGACAGTTAAACCCTCCTGTGGTGGGCGGTAGAGGATTCCTCGTAAACCTCCACATGTCTTCCGTTGATTGGTTGACAAGGCCTGGCATTGTACTTGCATCTTATGTCCAGGGGAGCCTTGAGATCCGCTACCTGTTCTCTAGATATTGTTCTCGCCTACGCACAAAAACATATATATATCACGAGTTGCATTTCTCGTCAGATGAACAACGCGCGTCATTCAATGGAACATGAAATATGGTGCGAGGATGAACTATGAAAGGTTTTGTTTCTTTACCTTCGCAAGTACAAGGTACATGAGATTCTCAGAGCACGGGGGTACACTAGAAGAGCCTATATATCTGAAGTACTTTCTACAGGTCCTCCTCAATTCCGCCGGGTGAAAAAGCTCGATATTGATTGGACCTGCCTCCTGATTTTTAACCTTGTATGAAGCCAGTTCCTTCATTTTGTTGTGTATCTGCACAAAGCATCATGTGGAGTTCTCAAATTTTAAAATATTACCGATCAAGATGGCTTCCTGATTTTGATTTTTCTCCTTGTTATTTCCAATCCTATAGCTAAATATGATCTCTCACCTCTCGAAGAAGTGGATCGGGTTTTCCATATTTGAAGAGGGTCGCCACCACTGAGACATTGCCGTCATCAGAAACGTGCACCATGTGAAGCTCCGCAGCAAATCTGTTCATTATTCAGAAATAAGGTTACTAAAATCATCACCCTTCAAGACATGCGTGAGTGCGCAAGAGAGACTGTTACCGCTCTCCGTTAATACTGTGCTCAGAAGGAGAGTGCCAGTGCATTTGCTTTAAAGGATATTGCTTGTCATCTACAATTATCTTTCCTGTATGATCAGGGTACTCTATCTGCATCGATGACAGCAATTATTATTATTATTATTGGGTATTGATAATAGTCATTGTAACCAGATAATCAGAGATCAGGGTTATCTTTTTTAACATTGACATTTTAATCCAAATTCTCAAACCGCAAAACAAGACAAAACAAAATAAAAATTCTTTTAGAAGTAACAAAGAGGAAATATAATGTTAATTACCGCAACAGTGTACTTATTGTTGACCAGAGTGACATTAACAGCATGATACTCTCTGACCAGGGCAGTCAACTTCTTACCCGGTACAGCTGTGTCTGTGATAATGTCGATTGGCGACTGCGATTTCCCACTCTCACAGAGCGAGAAGGTTGGGTTCAGGCTCGCCCACTGGCTCGGTCCCATGGTTCCCGAGTATGTGAACTGGAGAGGCTTGTCAACCTCTGAATATAAGGGAAAAATAATAAGTTAACATTTAGTTTTAATCCAATACAAATAAAAAAATAAGCATCATACTTGAAATGGTAGAAGCATATGAGACAACAATCATCAAAGTGACTGTAACAAAGAAGAAAGAAAGTCGAGCAGCCATCATACGATACGAGATTAATTATTCTTCCCCAAGATAAATAATCTCTGCTTTTACTTCTGAAGATGTCCAAATGAATGCTCTTATATGCTTTATAAGATTGTTAATAAAATATCTACAACAAGTTGAAGATTCAATTATGAAGATGGGGTTCTTTGCTAACCCCACCACTCACTATTACATTAAACTTATATGGATAACAATTTTCTGTCTTTTAAAATAGTGTTATCTTCAGTCACCATAGATGACCTGTTTGTTTTTTTCTTCATTTTGTGTTGTAGTGTAGTTGTTATCGCATATGTTAGTATCAATATTCCATTCACTGATTAACAGCATACTGACATTTCCATTCAATATATATATATATATATATATATATATATATATATGGTAGATATTTTGGTGGAAGATTTCTCTTTAAAGATCTATCTTTAAATGTGGGGGACACAATCATTGGATCATAGACCACAAACTAGCAGCTTGATTATTACTACCATTTATTATCATGTTTTAGTTACAACATTTCAAAATTTTCTAACACGAAATCAAAAATCATCGGTTACATAGTCAAAGAGCGGAAGGTGCCCTTAGATAGTCAATGATATATGCAATCTCATGTCTCAAACATTTGAATTATCGTGTTTGGAACTTATAAATAAGGTATACATGCTAACAACAAAAGAACCCTTCTCTGATACAGTCTTTGGAGTCGTTATGGGGTGCCATGCGTGCAACTATCACACAATAATATTGCAAAAAAATTATATTTGGAAGGAAAATAGCTGAAAACACAATGTAATCATAGCAAATTATCTTCTATTTATATTTGCAAATTATTCTGTCATTATTGATGCATTGGCAAACTGAATACTGAATTTATACCTGTGCAGCATTTGATGTAGCTTTAAATCGAGAAACACTTCACATACAACCTTGTGAAACGGTGAAGCCTGAAACAAAGTATTATTTTGGTTTGGTTAGTATAGAAAGGGATTGATCTGATTGAAAACTAGGCATATAATAAGAGTTTATTTAATAGGACACTGGAAAATATTAAACTCAGTTAATGTCAACCGAATCTAACCTCACATGCCGAATTTTCAAGAGGCCTAATCGGCAGATTTGATGAAGTATAGGAATAATCCTTCCCCTTTCGACCAATCATTTCATGACCAGTACCCCTGTTAAAGTCAATAGGAAGTTAGGAACATATATGTGGGCACGAGAAAAATGAAGCACCGGAGATTTTATTGAATCAGAAGAGAAAGAAGGATATTATATTACATGCTTTTCAATTAAGAGACATCAGTGGTAAATTGCCATCACCTGAAAATCAAAATGAAAAAAAATAAATAAACTAACACAGTTTAAAGTATATAAATTAACAAAGATAATAAAATAGTGATGACAGAAAAGGGAAGTTAAAAACACACACCATGTGTAAAATGATTTTTTTGTCAATTAATCATTCATCGTCATTACATTTTCACTGAACTTGATTGAATACAAAGTAAAAAGAAGCAACAAAACAACAAACAAATATACAAATACCATATGTATATAATTATGTCATCTGACTCATACTGTACTTAGAAACTCCCATTAATACTCCCAAAATTGCATGATGAGGGAGTAAAGAAATTTAATTAGATTATGAAGAAAGAGTTCACCAACTGTGTAGGAACTGTTGTTTACCACCCTTTTGAGAGACTTTGGGACCGATATTCTGGTCATTAATCGGGCAGGGAAAGTGCAAGACAACAAGATCAAAAACCGCAACAATTTCCTGGACCTGTGATGACATCATCAACTATCAGTTGGTGCTACAAAAGGTAAAAACACCGTGCAATAATGCTTCCTTTTTTTCTTTCTGGGGTTACCTTAATGGATGAAAACATAAAAACATCGGAAATAGATAATATTTACGCTTCACCTCTAATATATTTTGAGAAAATTGCAATTTCAGTCCTTAATAGCGCTCTTTTTCACTTTTGGCCCAACCAGAAGTTTTTCTTTGCATTTTTGGGATTAAAAATTCAACATCGGTTTCTTATGGGATGCTTTACACTGAATTCCTAATATTTGGACCAAAAAGTGTAAACTATAACAATCTTTTTTCCAATAAATTGGTGGGAAAAATTATTTTGGAAGGCAAAGTTAAATTATATATATCCACAAACACGCAAACATATATATATATAAAGTCTGGATGGAAGTTGAAAAATGTGATAGTTCTGATGACAGTTAACGTTCTCACTCCATTTCAAATTCCAATCAAGAAACTAAAATTCCAAGTACCTTTTAAGCAAATATATCTCAATTGGCTTCTCTGGGCGAGGTCCTAGCTTAGAAGTCTCTTTCAACCTAAAATATGATCATTTAGGAGCAATATCTCACAGACCTTGAATTAGTGAAAAAAAAAATCTTCAATTATTGAGATGTGAGATTATCTAAAGTTCCAATCACAAATTCATAGTGAGCTACAGTACAAATCCCTGATCAATTGATTCTGAATAAACGAAAAAGAGGTTTTTGGCATTGTTCGAGTAATCTAACTCGTCTGGCAGCCCAACCTCTGTAATATACTTAGGATGGGGCAAAATGGCAAAGTAATGGTGGCTCCCTGTTCAGTGAGATATGGAGTTGAATTTAAGTTGAAGTGGAACCAAGTAAGTCGTGTGGATTGAAAAAAGACAGCCAATACAGTTAAGTAGCCACCTCTGAGTAAAAAACTGTCAATTTGAATTAGTTAGAGTTGGTTTCAGAAATTGCTTTTGAAGTAATTTTTATACAAATAATGATAATGAGTTTTGGCCTTTTGGGTGGAAATATATTGATCATAACTCATAATTTGTAGCAAAAGAAATTAAGAAAAGCAAAAAAATGTTCTCTTCTGGTCCACAGAACATGTATCACATTTTTTTTCTAGCATTCATTTCTTCTTTGGCCCCTTTATTTCCTTTGGTTTTTTCTTCTATATTTTCCATTCGTTCATCATACTCCACATTTTTATAAATTGTTTTATTAAAATTTTTAAATTAATTAATACGGAGTATAATTTTTTATATCAAATTATGAATATGTATAAACAAATATACCGTTTTTCTATTTTTAAAAGAAATAGGAAACGCAAAACAAAATAATAATTTATATAACATTATTCTTCATCTTCATCACACCATGCATAACTTCTGAAATTATAGTGCAGTGAAATTCATTTTAATTGTTGATAAACTTGATATCACACTGCAATGAAGTTTATCACTTGATCACACCCACTTCATTCCACAATTGTAGTTTCTCTATATCTAGAATTAGTCTAATCACAAATGTGGGTTTATTTTTCAACTATTGATGATCAAAGAAATAATATATAAACACGACATTTAAAATTATTCTAGAAAGACAATAAATACAATCACATATCTTCTGGAAGAGAATCCTTATGTTCTTCGGGGAGACTGTTCCTTGTGAATATAGCAAAGCATAACTTGAAAAAATGCATTCTCTATTTCTACATTTTCTTTTAATATGCCAATTGACATTATCAATCAATATATATAAATATATAGCATCTGAAACTATGTTAAGACAAGAGGATAAAGCATGGAATTAAGGGGAAAGTTGAGAACCCATTTTTTGTGGCCTTGGGTAGAAAAGAATAAACAAAGATTCTTGACTTAGAGAATATATATGGCCACCACCTTTAGTTTGAGTTAAGATTCTAAAATTAAATTCCATTCCTTAGAATCTTACTTTTTTCCAAAATGCCCCCAACATTTATTTGTTTATTAATATTGTGACCACTTTTTTCTAAATTAAATTTTCAATATAAATGTGTAGTAGTCAGCACTCAGCAACCATGCTAAACAGAAACAAATTTTACTAACAATCCATGTCATGCATGCTTGATTTAGTGGTCCATAAGTAAGCACTTTAGCCTAAACAACACATGAGTTTCAGGGGTCCAATGGGCCCTTCAATTTTTTATAAAACTATTTATAATAATAAAGTAATAAATTTATTTTATTAAAATTAGTACTCCCTAAATCTAAACGATTTCTTAACAAGTTTATTACTGTTGTTTATATTACTATAAATTATTATAATAAATGACACACTGACTAAATATTTAGTTCCGTCACTGAACCCACCCGATGTTAACCGGACTCACTGGTAGGCATTATTAATTTAATTACATGTTTCTTGCATAGAATAGAATTCTGTGGTCATTTCAATTTTCAAGATTTTATTTCCAGCCAATGGGGTTGCTTGCGGTCAACACACCAGATCCAATCAACAACCTATATGAGTTCTAGCCAATGATTGAAATGCCCATAGATTCTTTTTATAGGTAAACTAAGCAATCAAAGAGAAGAGTTTGAGAAAACAATGGGTTTAAGTATACAAAAAAAAAGGAATAACAGTCCTCCATGATCTTTTTATCTACTAAAAGTATGAAAATATATGATGCATTCATTATACACTTACATAGAGTGCTAGAACAACGTTAGCATGCAGTGGTAACAGGCCAATTAAGTCATCAGTCATGTGTAAGAATCAAACCTAAAACCAGTATTGTGGTGACTTTATGGCAACACAAATGAAAGACAATAACTCCTAACTATTTTAAGGAAAGTGTTCGGAACTATTTTTTTTCTTGGAATTTTTTTGTTACCTGAACTTCCTACAACCTCATGCAAAAAATAAACTCAAATTAATTCTTTACTTCTTTCCCCCCCATGAATGTATCAGATGCTTTGATCACAGACCTTCCTGAAAGAAAAAAAAAAAAGTGAAAACGATTTTTTTTTTTTGAACTTGGTTCAGAAAAACATAGATAGTGGATTCGCCAATCAATATCAGAGGAGGGAAAATTTATTAACAAAATCCACCATTAATTACAGGAATAAGGTTCCTATAACTTTTGCAGATAGCAAAATTAGTGCAACTGTAAAGAAGAAAACCCCTGAGAGAGAGATAGAGAGTGTGGATCTATTCTTGTACCTAACGTAAGGCGTTAAATTTTTTCAACCAAGGAATCTTATGCAGCTGTCTGAGAATGGAAATTGAATTCGCAACTGAGGGGGCCACCAATGCTCGAAAAATAGAAGGTAATATCTCTTCTCCATCTTCAAAAAATGGGGATCGGATCTGATGTCCTGCCCCTGTTCAAGATTCCATGCCCCCTTTTCATATGTTTATAAGTACACCCTCTTAACACAGCTTTCATACGTGAAAACTTGTCAAGGGAAAACGAGTAAACACATATTAGGCTACTATTATTGTATAACTAAGACAGCAAGATGTACCATCATCATCAGCATCTTAATCACCAAGGAAAGAGCATTACAAGTAGAATGTCTATTAATCATCATGAGAGGCACATGTTCTTACAAGGTGGAGACTCTGGGCTTGTACTATCGACTGATGCAAAGCCGAGACTCAAATGGACCCCAGACCTCCACGAACGGTTCATAGAAGCTGTAAATCAATTGGGCGGTGCTGAGAGTAAGTTTACACACACCTTTCAAACTTAAAAAGCAATTATAGATGGTGTAATATTACTACAATTTTGAGCTAATTCATATGATTTGTTATTTTATTTTAAAATTATTACAGAAGCTACTCCAAAATCAGTATTGAAACTTATGGGAATTCAAGGACTAACTTTATACCACTTAAAGAGTCATCTCCAGGTAATTCTCAATTTCTTAAGTAAAAAATAAATATCTTTTACATTTAAGCATTGCAAGAAGATGGATATTTTTCCATATTCATTATTTTATTCAATCTCACAAAATCCATAGGTTCAGTATTAACAAAAATATGCAGCAACAAAGGAAAACATAAGGATATGACATGTTTTCAGCGATGCATCATATAGATTTTCTCAATTTCTACTTGCAGAAATACAGACTCAGCAAAAGCATTCACGGACAGGCAAATAGTGGGAGCAACAAAGCTGGTAATTATTAAGTATTCATTTAATTTCTACAAACATCGACCTATCAATACTATGTATACTAAAGCGTTTTTAAAAAGGGTTGAAAATTGATGCCACTGGAGAAAGATTGCCTGTAGCAAACGGGGCACAAATCAGCAATCCGAACACAACAAGTACAACAACAAAGTACGATTACGAAATAAAAAATAAAAATAAGCGCATGTTTTCATGTCATTTTACATATTCCAAAACTTGCGATCTTACTGTGCGATGTCTTGTATCAGAAATATGCATCTAGGGGAAGCTATACAAATGCAAATAGAAGTGCAACGAAGGCTGCACGAACAGCTTGAGGTAAACACTCAATTCAATTGAACCCTTCTCACGGATGCTCTCGATTCAAAGCTTACAAAAATACTAATTTCAATTTGCAATAATACCTGAGTAAATACAAATTATCACCAATTACAGGTACAACGAAATTTGCAGCTCCGAATAGAGGCTCAAGGTAAATACCTGCAGTCCGTACTGGAGAAAGCCCAGGAAACCCTAGGAGGGCAAAACCTAGAAACACCGGGGCTCGAAGCCGCAAAGGTTCAAATATCCGATTTAGTATCCAACGTATCGACGCAATGCCTGAACTCGTCGTTCCCGGATAATTCGTACTTGCAGCAGAAACAGCCCGCCGACGGTTCGGTCGAAAGCTGCCTAACGACGTCGTGCGAAAATCCGCTCAGAAATTTCGGGGAAATCGACGTGGATCTCGGCAACTTGTCGATGAGCATTGGGTTTCAGGGAGGTAACGGTTACGAAAGAGGTGAGGTGATGAGGATGGAGAAGCATCAAACGACGTCGTCTTCTGAGGTGAAATTGCCGTTTTATTCGGGCAGGTTGGATCTTAATGCGGGCGAGGAAAATGACGGCGAGGATGATGACGGGCGATTAAGTTGCAGGCAACTGGATTTAAACGGGTTTAGCTGGGGATGAGAAATTGAGAGTCCCGCGCCGCGCTCGGTATATGGGCCTAGAAGCGGCCCAGTTGTTTTGGACTGGGCTTCATTAGGGTGTATGATTAGGGCCTAGGTTGTAGGGCCGTGAGTTCAAGTCGGGGATGGAAATTGGGGATAGCATCCCAAACCAATAAAACTGTTAATTTGATTTTTTTGTTTTCGATTGTTGTTTTTCATAATATTAGTAGTACAGTATTATTTTTGGAAGATGAGCAAACAAATTAGAGATAGTATATTTAAGTGTATTACTGATTCCCAGAAAGAATATATATGATATTAAAAATTATTAACTCTGGTTATATAGATGTATCACAAGAGTAGATAAACCTTCTCCCAATAATGTTCGTTTGCAAGCAACTGAGAGGTATTGAAATATGCTAAACGAACGGTTGGATATGACATTTTCTTCTCAATCACACCGAGTTTTGGGCTTGTGCAGCTTCTCTGATTCTGATTCAGTAAATCAGTGGCATGATTTAGTGTCTGCAATGGCTGCTCTTCAGTTTCTTGGAAGTTGTAAAGAAACATCAAACTATTTCTAGATTCTCATCTGAGATTACAAAAAGAGCAATGGTTGAAGCTTGTCTAGAAGCTGAGTGGGCTAAAGGTCTGCTGTTACAATAAACAACAATTTAAATCAGCTCGAACTCTGTATTTCATGAAAACTAAGCATATACAATCTGTCACACAGTTAGAGAAAAATTTATGGAAAGGACTATGAGCAAGCAAGCCAATGCATGTGAAAAATCTATTTATATAAGAAGTTAAAAATCATTAGGACATCAACGACCAACAATATACGATGACATAACACATCTACGACACAATAAAAATATAAATGCACACACAGACGAGATGGCATGAACCACACAATACATAAGCATTACATATGCGTGTTGATAACATCATTTACCAGTTACCACCAACCAATATATATTTCAGAAGCAATACCATAACCTTAAAATTGAACTATCCATGTGGGTCCCCATTTCATTTTTTGGTCAAAAAACTTGCAGCCCTTTTACTTGTTTTCAACTTATTATGATGATGCCAAAATTTTCTTGAAACACACACTCTAGCTATATAGTAGGAGTAATGATTTTTATTTGATTTTTCCTGAAATCTAAATTTAGATATTTAAAATAAAGATGACATGAGCAAATAGGTTGTATTGCTAGAGTTGATGAGTCCAGCAACATGTAGAGTCAGCCACTAAGTGTAAGTGCAATGGGCCTACCCCTACTGGATGTTAAACCCCAGCAAAAATTGGGTTTGGTCATTTCCCATATTCTACAGACCCTGCCATAGTTAACAGCTCACCAATCCATGAAACCATGGTTAGTCTAATGGATTTCAACTTGTACATAATTAGTCAGTACGATCAAATTCAAAATGACGTGATATTATATATGTGTCTGCGCGCGTGATTCTAATGCCTCACAATCACCTCACTTATAGCCTATAGGTCATTCAGAGTAGGTTCCAAAATCAAACTCATGATTATCCTTAAAACACACCAACAAAAAAGCACAACTTGTATTTCTTGAGAAAACTATCAATGCCCCTATAAATTCAACATGTATGTTTTTCTATCACAAAAAAGCCAAATACCACTTCTATTCCTCAAAGACTCAATTTCTTGCCAAGAGTAATTATGGGAAACTGTCTAGTTTTTTTTCAAGAGAAGCCCTTCGATGTGATGAATACAGATCAAAATATAATATTTGGTTACAACTCCCCAATGAAAGTACCCATATTTTCTCACCGTGAAATCTCTGATAAGTCCGAGCCCCAACCAGCGAAGAAGGCGAAGATTGTTGGCTTTTCAGATGATGATGATGTGGCTGAAGAGAGACGACGGGCGGCTGGAGTCGTGAGGATTAAGTTCCTGATCAGGAAACAAGAGCTGCAGGCAATGCTGGGAGAAGATGGGAATTCAGATGAAAGTTTGAGTTATAAAATTCAGACAAAACTCAACACTAACAAGATCGAAAGAAATCACAGAAATTATGGTAGCAAAGGATGGTTGCCAGCCTTGGAAAGCATCCCAGAAGTGAATTAGTTATTTATTGGTCTTCTCATCTTTCCTTCTTTTTTTCTAAAAAATCCGAATTTTAACTGGTTTTGGAAAAGACAAGAACCGCGTAAAACAAAGAAACAGAGAATAAGTTTTACAGTACATAATCTGAAGCTAATATTTATATTATATTACAAGCTTATGCATCCTTGTAAACAATTGTTAAAGTTATGGTTGCAAAATAATAGACTATCCCAGTTAGTTCACAGCCCAAGCAGTCTTAACCCTTCCCATAAAAACTATTGTACGGTAGATTATTCTTTAATGGTCCTAGATCACAAAAAGCAATCGTCACCAAATTTTCTTAATCAAGGACCAAAAGCTCGTAAGGAATAAATTCTACATGCTGCATGGCTCATCATTTGCTAAAAAAAATTGACGGACATTGAGGCTCTTACAGTATAGTATACGGAGAATAATAGACAATCCCAGTTAGCAAAATTGTTTTTCAGAATTAAACATATTTAGTAAAACAAGGCTACCTCAAACTGACAAAGCCTCTTGCTGAGAATGCCAATCGACAACATCCTTGTAAGACAAGTTACCCCCGAAAATATCCAAAGCACTGCCCATGCTGACATCTACACGTCCTCTTCCTGCTATCTTGATCCTCTCTAAATCGTCCATAATGGTGACTCCACCAGCATATGTCACTGGAATCTAAACAAACACAAAAAGAAAGACCGAAGCAGATGAAAAGATGAGACTATTACAAGTTGCAAAAAGAAAGACACTGTTTTTTCCATCATATAGAACTAGAAACGAGTGCTGAAGGACAAGACCAATACTGTTACAAATTTACAATCATCTCTGGGGCTAGTATAATGTTTATTAATCTCTGTATTTTATTAATTAATGTCAAATATAGCAAGACCTGCAGTCTTAATATATATATATTGGCGTGCAATTCCATTACACAACCAGAGCTACGACAAAAGGTGATTAGTAAGATTCTGTAAATAATCCTTCAAATGGCATTAAGGAACAATATATGTATAACTTCCACGCCATGTTTTGCTGAAAAACATCTCTGCTTATTTTTAGTGTTAAGAAATAAGATCTCAACCATGTATTTTAGTGTATAAATATCGTAAATTTACATAGATCAGATGGTTTCCAGTTAGGGGTGAATCAGCTTGACAAATTACCATTCACCAAAAAATAAAATTCATGTTGCTCGGGTAACTTGAAGCCCTACGCAAACCGAAGCCCAGGCTGACCAGCTAAAGTATTATCTTTTTGGTTTGATAGGCCAACTCAGACACAAAGAGACAACAAAAAAGTACAGAAGCCTAATGTTTACCAAGCCATGTAAATGAAGTCCTTAAGAGGATATATAGACCTTTTTTCTGCAACAAAGATACAACACAAGTCTTTGTTTTCCCACAGCATTGGCAAGTTTCTTTAGCCTTTCGAAATCTACTTGCCCATCATTGAACACGTACTGCCATTGCAATTAACAAGTACCAAGTAAATAAGCATGCAAACAACGAGAATTTTGGTTAGCCGTCGGCATACTCAAACACCAATCTGCTCAAACCTATGATCACTAGATCATATACAACCATTGACTGGAAAAATAATCTTGCAATACCACCATTTAGTACCAGCAGGACTCAACTGTGTTGAGAAATACAGTTGTTATCACCAGGAATCCGAAAAAAATAAATATGATTACCCAAGGTGAGCAAACTATAATTATTAATTAAGCCAATTATTAAAAAAATATTTAATCATTTTCAAATCCAGAAATGCCTTAATAAAGGAGATTATAGTGTAACATGTATAAATAGAAAATGCAAACCATATGATGATGTTACAGAGATTAAGAACTCGCATATTTGCCAAACTTCAATAGGAGGAACCAAGGAACTAAGAAGACAAATTTTGAATAAATCAAACACAACTCACATGTTCTCATTCAAATATGAAACTGAAATTATTGGTAAAATGCCTTCAATATGATAAATTGATAATCTAATAACACTACATAAGCAATATATACTTCGAGTAAACAATTCCATTCACCTTTTTTAAATAAATAGAGGATTTCGAACTCATACAAAAAAAAAAATCCTACATAAATTAGTAAATATAACATGAAAAATATGGCTCCTTCACAATACCTGTTGCTGTTCCTATACCCATTAAAGAAGAACCTGCACTAGCCATAATAGCCCGCACATCAGCAAAATCCACATTCACTAATCCTGGGATCTGCAAATACCGTATACGTAGTATTAGATATCAATAATCAATTGATCATATTCCTTAATAATAACAAAAGCAATCACTTGGTTTCCATACAGAACACCATAAAATAAAATACCACAACGTGTAAGAAAAGTTAGAAAACTATTTGCATTATCAGTTATCACACTAATAAAGAGCATATATAACCAAAACAAAGGATCTAAAATCACACGGGAATGCGATTTTTATGAGAGAGCTTGTAACCGGTTTTCGGGCATCTCTCGAGCCCATGGTCCATCCATTTCTGAACAGAGGACCGCTCATAGGTTTGGCTCTAAGCAACAATGACAGGGTACAACATGAGTTGAAACGATAACGGGCAGGAACAGTGATGCCATTCGGGGCTCTGAATCGTCTCTCATATAAGTAACATGTAGAAGCCAAATTTCAGAGAAAACGACTAATTTCATTCACAAATGTAGTACATGTCAACACTTCAAGAATAAAACTCACTCCAGAAACAAAAAACAAAAAAAAAATGATTAATTTATCAGACCTTCTAATTTATATGAAGAAATAAATTTCAAAAACACACATCAAAATTCAAGATTCTGGTGTTGAAAGCTAAGAAAATTAGCTGATGGATTGAATAAAGCCCATTGTGATAGAACAAATAAATATAATTATAGATCTGGACAAAGAAAAAAAAAATATACCTCATATTTCTGATCTATAAAATCTCAAATCTTCAAGAATCAGTGGTGAAATCCCAAGAAAAGTGATCTTTTTTGCTCCGCTTTTCATAGAGTCCCTGCGAACCCTCTTAATTTTGAAAGGGAGAGAACAAAAGAGCTCGAAGAAACAATAAATAGATAGTACAGAATAATAAAAAAATATAAAAAAATAAGAGAAGAATCCGTGGGGCCTTTATACCGCAAAGGTGGATGACCAGGTCGCCGCCGTTATTACTTTCCGCCGCCGTAACTCCCACAATTAGCCAAAAACCCCTCCACTTTCGACTCCTTCTCCGTCCGGCTGCACGGAATGAGCCTGATGGCGGCCTGAAGCGGAAATAGCAGGCTCCTCATGGTGGCCCGATCCTCCGTCCGGCTGCACGGAAGGAGCCTGATGGCGGCCTGAAGCGGAAATAGCAGCGGTAGTGGAAATGGCAGCGGAAACGGCAGCAGAAATCATCGCAACGTCAGTGGTGTCAGCGGCAACGCCTCCTTCTCCTCCGGCGGCAACACCTCCTCCTCCGGCGACAACACCTCCTTCTTCGTCGGCAAGGCCTCCTCCTCCAGCTCCTCCCCGACTACATTTAAAACAAAAAATTAAAACTGAAAAAAAAAAAATTACAAAATTACGTTCCTACCAATATCGGAGCATGGAAACGAAGCACCAAATCAGACTAACGATGATCACTAGTACGAAGACGGCGGGTGTAACACTACTGGGAAAATCTATCCCAGGCATTTTTAGAGAGATGACGTGTGTGCTGTGCTGTGTGAGCCTATTTAAGTATTTGTAGTTGTGAGATACTGAGATCAGGTGGTAAAAGTAAGATGGGAATGATTTGGGATCAAGGACGGAGCCCTTTAATGGCTGGGTCCACCTGATTTTTCAATGTTTACCTATATATATATAATATATTTATATGCAACTAATTTCAATCTAAAAGGCTAGCCGGATTGGCTCGTACTGTTTATTCGATTCTAAAATGTTCGAGGATCGAGACCTCCTTCTCATTTCCTTTTTTATTTCTTTTTTCTATTATTTTTTCATTATAGTGCCTCTTTTTCTAGTATTTTTATTTCTTTTTTCTAGTATTTTTTCATTATAGTGCCTCTTTTTCTAGTATTTTTTTATTATAGTTCAAAAAAAAAAAAAAAATACATTATAGTTAGATCGCCCTTGAAAAAAAATCTTGACTCCATCCAATATTGTTTTTTATCAAGATCAAGTTTGTTCAAATAAAGTTTTTTTTACATTATTATTCTTGAATTTAAACTCGCTTTTTTATTTTTCTATTATTTTTTCATTATAGTGCCTCTTTTTCTAGTATTTTTATTTCTTTTTTCTAGTATTTTTTTCATTATAGTGCCTCTTTTTCTAGTATTTTTTTATTATAGTTCCGAAAAAAAATCCATTATAGTTAGATCGCCCTTGAAAAAAAATCTTGACTCCATTCAATATTGTTTTTTATCAAGGTCAAGTTTGTTCAAATAAAGTTTTTTTTACATTATTATTCTTGAATTTAAACTCGTAGACATTATTCGATCTCTCCTCACATTTCATTCGGTGTATTGTATTTGTCGTACATACAAGACTACCAGAGTTTGAATTAAATGGAAGTCGAGTAATAACCCCGAAGTGGAAGCGGGCGTATCTTCTTCCAAAAATATTTTTAAATAAAAAAAATTCAAATTAAAACAAGATAAATACTTTTTTATTTTAAAATAGAATTTTATTTTACTTTTTAATTTATTTTTTCTATCTTACTAAAATAGAATAAAGTAATTTAACGCATAAACTAACTATATAAACTATTAACTCGTATTATAAAAAATGTAATTAGTGAATGATTAGTTTACTTTTTTTAAGTGAATAAAACATAAAACGTGCTTTGTATAATCTCTTCCATAAATGAAATAATAATTCTATTTTTTTTATCGTATTCTCTCTTTGTTTAATATTATTTTCTCAATTCTTTTTAGTTTATAACATATTGTTTATAATTTCACACATTAAATTCATTTGTTCACTTAATAAATTAGAGTTTTTTTATTACTTTTATTTGAATAAACCGTATCATGGATGGTATAGCATTACATTTTGCATACTTTGAGAATTCATGGTCCCCACCCCGTATAGTAATCATTAATTAATTGTCACACTCTACGCATAGTCATCCGATTTTTTTGTTTACGTACCCATCTACAAAATAAAACTTCAACCTTTTCTTTTTTCTTCTATTTACTTCGTATTATTTAATAACGTGTACAACAATTTTAAGAAAGCGCAAAATAGCAAATGCAAATATAGTCTTGAGTAGTGCAAATCCAATCATATACTTTGACAAGTGTGAATGAATGTTTTGAAAAATGAAGGGTTTATTCTTTTCGAATGAAATCCCGAAGAAATGAGTTTATAATAAATTACAATTGCATCCCTATCAAATTACTTACATGGATAATAATAGACTTGACCACAAAAAAGTACACAAATACTTAGTAGTGTAAAAATCATACTCCATATTTTGAGGTACTCACCCGGCACCCCTGCTGTGTTGACATCGATCATTGCAATTCAAAAATGTCAATTTCATCACAATATATAATTATTAATTACACTATACTTAATTATCTCCAATATTCTAGCATCACTTTCCATATATTTGTATTGTGAACTACTAAATATTGTGTTGTTGCTTGAAAAAATACAATTTAGTTTAAACACATAATTTAACTAATTAATTAATTAATGCCGTTCTTCAATATTCACTCTGAGAGAGAATAATGGTGTTATTGAGTCGAGGGTGCCCGGAAAATCATTTAGACGTTAGAGATTTTTTTTCGAGTGTGTTCGGAAAATCATTTAGACATTAGCGATTTAGAAGCGCTTGGATATAGGTCGTTATTGATTTAGACGAGACTATTTTTAAAGTTTTTGGGCTGCTATATTTCGGTTGGTTAGAGGCGATGATATTTATTTTTTTAATGTCAATGATCCATCTACTTTTGTCAAGGAGTACGCTTGAAATTAAATAACCTTAGATAGATTCATAATTAATTCTATTATTTATTTTTTGTTGTTATTAACTAATTAGATAATTATAATATCTATAAACTTTATTTGTATTTGTTTTCACTATTGTTTTGAAATTACATTACATATTATCATGATTAATTGTTTGTATTCACTATTCAGTAATGGGTGAAAAGTGAGTTTCCACCAAAGAAAAAGTTATTCATGTGTCAATTCATAATAATAATAATAATAATAATAATATCTTAAAAATAAAATAATATAATTCAAAAGTAATTAATAAGTCCATAAATTTATATTCTATTTGATGTTATTAACTAATTGCTATAAACTCTAGTAGTATTTGTTTTTACTGTTGTTTTGAAAATTATATTATTCATGCTTAATTGTTTGTATTGTGAAAATAGAGTTACCACCTAAAGAAAAAATTATTAATGGGTCAATTAATAATAATAATAATAATAATAATAATAATAATAATAATAATAATAATAATAATAACAATATCTTTTAAATAAAACAATTAAGATAATTAAAAAGTAATTAATAAATTTATAATTTAATATTTTATTAATTAATTATTAGATGATAAAAATGTAATTATCAAATTTAAGTACATTCTGAAAATTAATCAATTCATATATAAATTTTAGGGACATTTTTTTTATTAGGGCAACTTTAAATGTTTAATTATAAATAAATCTCGTAGTGTTGCTTGACTTTAAACGAAGGCAACCTACTGATTTTGTCCTCCTACTACGTACATTAATCAAATTAAAAAAACTAAAAAAAAAATGAAACCTAATTCATATTTCAATAATTAAACACGCAAACGAATTTCATATAATTTATTGATTCCGAGATCAAAATGTCGAAATCCAATGGGGTGCTAACGTGCAGTCCCACGCCTAGCGCACACACGAGAGCGGGAGCTCGAATATGCACTACAGAACCTCGTTCTAACTCAAAACAATATGATATTAAGTAGGAGAACTCTATATGCTTATATCATAGACTTTCCTCTCACAATTATTCGATGTGGGACAACTCACAAGTGACCTTCACACATTAACAAATTCAACACAAAAGATCTTCGAGTAAACAAGAAATTAAGAAAAAAGTTGTCAAATACAATATTCAAGTCAAAGATTGACATATTGACTAAACTAGTATCTTAGGCATTGAAATGTGTACATCTAATTAGTTGAGTTATACTTGTAAATTCTGTTTAATAAGATGTACATGTACATAGTTGATGGGAAGTATACAAATGAGTTACATAACCATTACTTTTGTGAATAACTGTTCACGTACCACTTCATTTTATTCTTTCTCAAGTTGTGATTTTATCTGATCAAATACAATTGCAACTCAGAGCTAGGTGCCCCCCACGTGAAATTAAAATGGAAAAGGCGAAAGGATTTTATTTTCTGTTTTGAAAAATTAGTAGGAGATCAAAGACATCGCCATAGTCAATATTTAAGTCAACATCGGTCAATTTTTTTAAGAAATTATATGGGGTGGACTGGACCACATTCACATATATCATAAAAAAAAAAAAAGAATAATGTTTTGATGCAAAATTAAATAAAACGTTCGAGATATGCATGTCCTAAAATTCCCCAACTATAAATATGCAAGCATGTCCACAATTCAATGATCCTACATATTACACTTTAATTTAATGTAACACACACAATTTTTTGTTCTTTTGATATTTTTAAAATTATTTATTGATAAATTGCTTAAATTTGAGTTCAATGTAAAATAGGAGTAATGAATATCAAGAACAATAAAAATTGGTGAATTAAATGCACAATTTTTTTTTATCTCAACATAATATGGATACTCTTAAAAATAAAATATTTTTTACTTTTCACTATTAAATAAAATTTTACTTATTTTATGTCAAATACGCATACAATATATATTCAAGTCAAAGATGGACATGTTAACTAAATTAGTACATTAGGCATTGAAATGTGTACATTTAATTAGTTTAATCATACTTGTATGTGTGCATTTAATTAGTTTTAATCATACTTGTACATTAAGTTTAATAAGACGTACATAGTTGGTGTGACTGTGTGAGGTTACATAAACACTACTACTTTTGTAAATAATGGAGTAGTATTTCACGTCATCTTATTCTTTCTCCGTTTGAGATTTTGTTTGGTAAGTACGATTGCACTCACAGGCCACAGCTAGGTGCCCGTGAAATTAAAATGGAACCCGAGTGAATTGGGCCGACCATTTTCTATCCAAGCCCATTAATTGAGTTGGGATTTAACAGCTTCCCAGCCCAATGAAATAAATATGTAATCAAGATATAAAGAATAAATATTATATTTCGATCCCCCCCTTTTATTACCTTGATTAAGGGAATCATCTATCATTAATATGTTTGATTATTAAATAAATAATTATAGAAAATATCATTCCTTTTGGTGTAGAATATTAATATGAAAATTAAAAGAAGATTCGTATCTTATAGTATAATCAAAGTAAAAGGAAAAAATATTATAGATTTATTTCCCTTTTCTTACATTGGATATGGTATCGTACTATATATATATATATATTACTACTATATTTGTGTTATATAACCCTAATTTTGAAAACTATAAATATGGTTGTTCATACAAATTGATTTACTCACTTTGATTGTTGATTTTTCTCAAGATACAATGCATAAGGGTTTTAAAATTCTTTTTGTGATACTTATATCATTAATTATTATTTTGATAATTCTAGATATCTTACACCCTTCGACAGATGATTGTGGGTTTAATGATCCGAAGATGCAGATCTACGTCGTGAACAATCTTTCGTCAAATAAATCTCCATTGAAGTTACAATGTCAATCCGGAACCTCCCATCTCGGATTACAGACTTTGTCGGTCGATGAAAATTTCTACATCTTGTTTTGCGAAGATGTTTTCAAACAAACTCTATATTTTTGTCACTTGTGGTGGGATTCCAAACGATCAACATTTGATGTTTTCAACAAGACTATTCATAAAGTTTCTGGACCGAAATACTATTGGTCGGTAAGAGCTGATGGTATTTATTTTTCTTTTGTCAATGTTTCATCTACTTTTGTCAAAAATTATGATTGGAATTAGATAATCTTAGCTATATTCATTAATTCATAGTTAGTTCTATTTCTTCGATCTAATTGTTTATTTTTTGATGTTATTAACTAATTATTATTTTTTTATGTTATTTTTTGATGTTATTATATATTAACTATACATTAGCAAATAAATTTATTTTTTTCAATATAAACCTCAATAAATTAATAATTTTAGGATCGTGATTTTTATTAAGTTGAAAAGTTATTCATAAATCCATAAATTAATACGTATGATTCAACCTTAAATATGCGACTGAACAGTGAATTGTTATTAAGTAGAAAAGTTATTCATAAATCCATAAATTAATAGGGGGTCTGAACTGTGAATTGAATAATGGCGCCCGAGCATCTATCTACTCCAACCTTTGCCCCTCCGGCATCAAAAGAGGTACGAGGAAATGGACTTGCATTGGGATTTTGATATTGTATAGTATTCATGTTTTCACATCCATAGATTTTCAGGTATCGATTTGAATCGGAATTCAGAATACCAACAATCCACTATCGAATATGAAGATCACCAAAAAATGAACAAAGAAAGAAATTACACAACACGGCCAAAAATAAAATGCTCCGACAACCAATAAATTCTATCAGCCTTAAAAACTATTAATGTGGTTTTTTAACAATAATACATTTGGATCACTGTGATTTACAGGCTGCACGGTGTAAAAATATTGCTACTACGAATAAATAATTCATTCCTTCTGCAGCACCGTGATATGATAAGATTACCCAGGTATGTACCAGAAGATGACCTGGTATCATCAGACGACAAAATATTCCATTGCAACGAGCAGTTTGACAAATCTGGTCGAACTCGACCCAGACCAAATGAAAGGTGAAACACTCTCAGGCGATAGGACCTTGCCTGATAAAGTCCCCACAACCTCAGACGGCGGAAAAGTCATGTATTACTAACCGGGGCCCGTCCATTGTACACGATATAGGGGTGTTGCTCGAAATTCTATATGACAAGAGGA
Source organism: Euphrasia confusa (assembly GCA_954870475.1). Classification (NCBI taxonomy): domain Eukaryota; kingdom Viridiplantae; phylum Streptophyta; class Magnoliopsida; order Lamiales; family Orobanchaceae; genus Euphrasia; species Euphrasia confusa. The sequence continues at coordinate 3,073,852 of OX940955.1, read as the reverse complement.
AACATTATTCAGATAATGAAGAATACCATGATTTGAAGGAGTTTCACTTTTCCATGAATATAGCTCAACCTTTGAAACTTTTGCAATTAAATACTCTAATTTTCAAGTTTGTTTTCAGAATGGACTCAACTACTTTTCATTGTTTCAAAAATGATCAAAAGCTAGTTGAATAATAGAAAAGGACATATATAAAGGTTGAGCTAAAATTGTGAAAAATGTGAGAATTATCTCAAAATGATCAAATGAATTGATCGGAAAACCAAAAGGACCAAAAAGCATCATAAAAATATATTAAAAAAACATGATATGCAGCCTCTTTACTGTTTTCAACAAGAAGTAACTATAATGAAAAGAATCTACCTGCAATGGCACGAGTGATGAGAGAAGACATTGACATCCCTGGGTGGCCCAGCATTGCTTTTATTGTCCATCTCAAATATCAAGATGAAGTCGACCAATCTTCCATGGCCCTAAAAATTCCAAAGATACAGCACATACTATTGTGATGGATACTCGATAAATAAACTATGATTCTCATTGGCTGGCGAAAAAGCAACATTGTAACAATGAAGGATGGGCATTGACCGCACAAATAAAATGAAATAGATTTTTAGTTTCAGGTAAAAAAAAATTAGAGTGGGACAGAGCAAACCTGTTCGTGTCTTTCTTGGTGTAATCTTTCGTAATGGTGAAAAGATTTGAAAGGTGAAATAGATGTATCGTACAACCTTCAAGAATCACTGTCAACAAGCCCCACATCCGCCCCTCCCTGATGTGGCAAGGGAAGAATGTTCCCTTTCATTATTATCTTGTTTTCTGTGATACTGAAATCCAAAAGTAGATTAGTTATTAAAGCAAAGAAAATTACAAAAATAATAGGGCAAAACATGAATAAAATTAAAAAAATAAAGAAATCAGTAGGACGGATCAGCAAAGATATTTGTATGTGTGCCAATAAGATTCTTGAGAAAAAAAAATCAAAATTCAAGTACAAACCTTTAGTTTGAAAAAGCGTGACATGGCCTGACCAGACATTAAAATTTCAAAAGAAACCACAGAATCTGTTGGCCGGAGTAGTGTTAGTTCCCACTGATCTCCAATGCATGATAATTGATGAACCCGAAAAATCTCTGAACTGGTCCTGTTGACAACATCCATCCAGACAAGAACCTCTTGCAATCTTGAAGGACAAGGACTGGTCTGGAATGACAGGCTAGAGATGGCAGAACCTAGTTCAAAGTTCAAACGTGTTGGGTGGGTAATAGGAGGGGGGATGAACATTTAATATACATGTAGCATTTTAGATGCATAATTTAAATTGTCTACCAGTTGAATAGACAGGTAAAATTTACTCTGATACAAATAGAAGAGCACTTTTTGAAGAGGCAAAAATAAGTATTAAATGTTTAGCCATTTTTAAGAAGGATTCAAAAGTGAATATCAAGTTACATATCAACCTAATTTAGAGATCTAGTCAATTTTTACTAGCCAATTAGGCAACAATTGACATCACAGCTCTTTACCTCCAGATTGTAATTCATGCGTAAAGTTCGATATGCTATAACCGATGACCCATCTTTCATCTCATAGTAAATGGTAATGTATAATGAAATGCTTCCAAAAGAAGCAGCTCTAAACCAAAGGGGCCACTTAAGTGGTGTTTCCCAGAAAATAGCTGCCATCTGTAAGAATGAAAGAAATTATTAAAATCAATTTTGGTCAAAATTGCTGATGCAATACAGTGTAATTTAGAAGCTTGACCTCATGAGGGAATGAATACAAATACACTATCTGATGATTCAGTAGGGCCCGCTTGAATATGATTTTGGGATGAAGATTCCTGCTTTCTGAGGCAAGAAGGAAACTCTGAGCTCATAATTTCCTGGAGTGCAAAATTCAGAAATCTTGGATGGCTGATCCTCATTTTTAGATTCTGGTAGAAAACATGGGTAGTAAAGAAAATCAAGCTGGTATATCATCCACTTCATGTTATAAGGCATTAGAACAAGATATTAAAAAAAATGTTCTCATTCTCCCCCTCAATTTTTTTTTATCAAAAATAAGATTTTAAGTAATTAGCAGAAACCAGATCACAAAAAGCAGAGCATCAGCCTCAGGACAGTCCTGAACTGTTCCTGGTTGTTTGAGAGCCTCAAACAGTTATCCAAACTATAAATAATATTCAATTTTTTATGGTTTGAGAGCCTTGAATCTGGAACATAACAAGAACAAAAAAGGCGTAAGTGGTATCCAAACTACAAGGCCGCGCTGGATGCAGATTTTTTGGCTTGAGGATCAAGTCATTGGTGTTTAAGGGATTCTGAAATTATATTTGGTATATAATTTTTACCTAATGAGGGATTCTATAAATTGAGGTCTTCAAACTTGACCTAATGACCTACTAGAGATATCAATCATTTAAGAGTTGAGATTAAACATTATTGTGGTGAGATTATTTTGTGATAGATTTCTTTGAGAATCATGAGGTCTTGAGAGATCTATATTGTAACATCGATTATTTCGACATAGTAAAAAATTTCTCCTCTATCCGTGTTTTTTCTCATTTTAGGTTTCCACGTATATTTTGTGTTCCTTCGCTTATCGTTTTTTTTTTTCTTTGTTTCATCAATCTATATATCAAGCTTTTGTATGGGAGGATTTTGGGCCTAAAACCCTAACAATTTCAATAACTTGAGGATAATTGGAAAGAGATTCATACTCCTCCACAGATAGATTTTGAATGACTGAATTCAATTATCATGACTTCCTAGTCTCAACCAAAATACCATCATTTTATGATGACCTGTTGATGTGAATTATATTGGAAGGCCCAATATAAGTTTTGTTTATTTACGTATTAATAAAGCCCAAGTAAATTAGGGTTTGAGAGTTATTTATATTTCTTAATTGTCATTGAATTAGACAGTTGATTTTGGAATAAACATGTTTTGAGTTTTCTCAAAGTTTATCAATTTTCGGAATTTTTCGGAATCAACGAATCTTGATCTATCGATTCTCGGTATTCACTCTTGAATCAACGAGTTTTGATATTTATCTTATATTTTATTCTATTTATTTATATCTTCTGCTACGCGCTCTGCATCATCTGGTATCAGAGCCAGGTTATCCTGCGGAATTCGGTACGTAGTATGTGTTCGACGCCCATGGGTGTTGATCTTGAAAATTCATTTTTTTTTCAATTTTGACGATGTGTTGAATACACAATCCAAAGAATTTTTTGATTTTGATGATGACTATGGATCTGTTATTTGGGATGCCGAACCAAACGAAGAAGAAGAAGGTAATTGTGTGATTTGGGATACAGAACCAGACGAAGAAGAAGAAGGTAATTGTGTAATTTGGGATATAGATCCAGACGAAGAAACAACAACTTGTGAAATTTGGAGTAACGAGTCGGACATAATCATAGAAGAAATTATGACTTGCGATGAAGAGTCCAAGTCAGAGAAAGAATTTTTTGTCTTTCGGAATGAAGAGCCTGCCGACGAAAATGAAAAATACAAGTTTTGCGATGCGGAATTTTTCGGGCATCAAACAATGACTTTGAATGTGCCTCTTGCTCCAACATGTGATATTGATGCACTTTATACGTGTGAGGAGATGATTTCAATTTTCATACCTCCATCAGCAAGTGTCCATCTTTATGATGGTCATGTGGTGGTCAAACACAAGAGGCTGGATCGTGTGCAAGCAATTCACAAGAAAATTCATTGTTCGAGTCCTATTTTCGATTCGAGGACGAATCTTTTCGACCCCGGCGGGAATGATGTGAATTATATTGGAAGGCCCAATATAAGTTTTGTTTATTTACGTATTAATAAAGCCCAAGTAAATTAGGGTTTGAGAGTTATTTATATTTCTTAATTGTCATTGAGTTAGACAGTTGATTTTGGAATAAACATGTTTTGAGTTTTCTCAAAGTTTATCAATTTTCGGAATTTTTCGGAATCAACGAATCTTGATCTATCGATTCTCGGTATTCACTCTTGAATCAACGAGTTTTGATATTTATCTTGTATTTTATTCTATTTATTTATATCTTCTGCTACGCGCTCTGCATCACCTGTGAAGTGTGACAATGAAATCTGACATAATAGTAAGAATGGTTTAGAAGTAAAGACCAATTCTACAGCATTAACCACTATTTCGAAACTGGCAACATTACAATTCTATAAGAGATCAAATATTATAAATAAATAAATGGCCCGACTCTGCTGCGGCACACATACACATTAGTCTTTTGGATAAGATTTCGTAAGAAAAAAATAGTGTCATGACAAAAAAGGGTGATCAATATGGCAATATTGTGTTCGCAGCCAGTAAATGTATCACACAATAATGTAAAGAAGGATAGAACTCAGATCTTTCAAGTAACACTGTAACAGAAATTAACTACTCGCGCAACTTTGAAATAATCAATCAGCCAACGCATAGTAATACACAGAGATTATTCAGGTCACGGGCCATTGACAAAAACTCAAATAGACAGAAGATTGAGAGGGTGGAAATGATACTAATACCTTCACAGATATTTTGGATGGATTCCTCAACTCTAGGGTAAGGCAGCGGAGCTCTCCAGCATAAACTGTTTTAGGTAAATTGTGAATTGCACCTTCAAGCCTGGGTAGACCCTGGATATTGAGCAAGTTATACCAGCAACATGAAGTTTAATTAATAGAAAATATTTTATCTTTGCGTCACGCCTAAGTTACACAAAGAAAAGCAACAACTTCAAAAGACGTAAGAGTTACCTTTATGACTAAAAACTGCAGGTTATCTTTCACCTTTTTTGGTTTCCTTCTCCCTTTAGCAACATGTTGTCTGATAATATCTGAGTGGAAGTTATAAATTCCAATAACTGAATTAGAGAGCTTGCACCTAGCACCAATTACTTTCAAGGACCCTTCTATTTTGGGAGTGACTGTAAGCTGAACCTGAGCAAGAAAACACAGTTTTTTGGATGCCAGAAAATTATAAGCACATCAGGGGAACAATAACAAGCATCCTTATCTGAGAAAATTGTGCTTAGCCCTAAATTGTGAAAGAAATGCAACATGATCTTACATTCCAAGTTACAACAGATGAACCAATTGTGTTTCTTTAGATTTAACTCGCATATTAAATATTTGGAGTTGGACTCGCGTTCAGCATAAATAGAATTCAGAAAAAAACCAAGCATTAACGTACCACTTAAAAAACCCTGGGAAAGTATCAGCAGATTTCCAATATCACATTATAACTTGATAGAGAATCACAAGTTCTATATAACAATGAAAGTATCCTTCTGTAAGAAAGTATCCTGGATACTTTCATTGTTTTATATTTTCAAGCATTGTGTTATCCTTGCTGACTTGCTGTTTACATTTTCATATGAAATGAAACAGTGGGCTGTGGTGTTATGATATGGACATGAATTGTGAAATGAATCAAACTGTATTATCATATTTTAATTATTTTTCAATTGTGCGGTATTTATTATGAAATATTGGTATCTTTGGTTCAAATAACCGAACCGATTTCCAGCCCAACCAATAAAAGCAGTCTCTAAATGGCTATCACATGATACACTATGATCCTAGCATTGCAGAGGCAATGGACTCACAATAAGGATGTAGAGCTCACCAACATAGATTCACCCTCTTGTATTGAATGTCAGCTTCTGATAAAGTAAATAAAGCTGTGTCTAAGCTGAAGTCCCTGCATTTACAGAGTTAATGCTATAAGCAATCACCAAATAAATGGTCCACAAATTGTCAATCAGATAGGCAATAGAAGGTGAACAAAATATATAAGCTTCACGGCCATACCCACTCACTACTATAGCCCTCAATCTTTGTTGTTACGGTGATCGATCAAAGAAGAAACTGCATCTGAATGGTACAAAACAGAGCTCATATAAGTTAATTGGAAAATAACTTAAAATGTGAAATTAAGTAAAGAAATTAATCAAATGGTCTGGATCCTTCGGGAAGGGCATTATCAAGTAAGCACTGAATATAAATATGAAAAACAAGAACGTGCCTGATTCGGTTTCATCATAATGTTTTGAATGCTTGCATATAAGGGAGATATTTGAGATGAACACAGGAATCTGGAGAGGGTTTCTAAAAGTAATGTCCACCATGATGGCCTCTGCGATAACAATACAAACACATTTGTTACCAAGTACAGAGTGTGATATGAATAACAATACAAATAAAAAAAATGCATTTTTTTAGTGCAATACGTAGTAGTGAATAGTGATTCTGTTCCAAGGATGAAAATTAAAATGTGGATATTTTTGCAGTGTTCAGACCAGATTAAATGTCCTGTACATCTTAGAAGTCAGAAAAGCATGCCCATCTAAGCTATAAAACTATACTAAGCTATATGATGGCTATGAAACTTGGAATGTTCTAATTTCTCCAACTTTGAAGTAAAAAAATTGTATACAAAAGACATGTTATATTAACAATAGAGACAAAATGTCTTATGTATATTAAGTATGAACAATGCTGCAGCTTTTTTGCAATTTATAGTTCACCTTCACCTAGAAAGATCTATTAGGCCAAGAACAAATTTGGCCCACTCAACCAAACACAATGGTTATCTTAACATCAGTAAATAAGGAGACACGGTACAACAAACCTGCAGACACAATGACTTTTTAACTAGACTGTAATATCACCTTCATACCTCCAGCAACACAAACACTTGATTCTATGTACTTCTTTGGTAAGATCTTTGGTTGCAACTCCAGCCAGTTAGACTTCATAATTGACAGTGAGGGAATCATGTCCCCCTCCAAAGATTGCCACAAATTTTCTCCAACACTGGCCTGAAGAAGAGTGAATAGAAAATGAAAATACAAAAACACCCATGAACGTATGCTGAAAAAAAAAAGATATACAGTTAATAAATTGAATATCCTCTCAAGCCAACATTGGCGAGCATCAATTGGGAAGTTGTAGTTGGACTTTGCAGGAGATAACAAGATCAGTGTCACAATAAACCAAAGGACAGGAAAGACTATATGAAGCTACTCAGTATAGTGATTCAGTGATTCTTACAGCCACATGTCCCACCAAGGTTGCAAAATCTAGCGTGTGTGTGTGTGTCTAATGCACATATACCCAGAATATGAGCTATGTAGCGTGTAGTGTTTGGGTAGCTAAGCCAAACTGGAAATTTATTTAATCATTTAGGTATAGTCATTAGATCTTTTGTTTATTTAATTAAGTAGCACTAAATAAAATTTCAAACTTTTTCCTTTTTTTTCTATTTACTCTTTTAATAATTTGTACAACATTATATATATATATATATATATATATATATATATATATATATATATATATATATATATATATTGTCTACGTAAAGTTTTTTCCAAAACAAAAAAAGTATTTTTTATTTTAATTAAAATAAAATTTTATTTTACTTTTTAATTTATTTTTTCTATCTTACTCAAATAGAATAAAGTAATTTTACACGTAAACTAATAACTCCTGTTGTTTATAAATTAGTTTTTTTTTTTACATCACCATAATACGGTATCATGAATGGCAGAGGCGTAGAGCATTAATACAGTAATACAGTATCATACTTTGAGATTTCATGGTCCCCGCCCTGGTATAGTAATCATTAATTAACTACGCATAATAATCAAATCTTTTGTTTATTTAATTACACAACACAATAAAACCTAAATTTTTCCTTCTTTTTTTTTCCTATTTACTCCGTATTATTTAACAATTTGTACAACAATTTTAGAAAACCAATCATATATATTAGAATAAGTTTGAATGTTTTTGACGAATCAAGGATTTATGCTTTTCCAATGAAATCACGAGTGAGTTTATAATAAATTACAATTGCGTCCCTATCAAATTACTCTACCACCTACCTAAAGAAAAAAAAAATATTCATGGGTCAATTCATCATCATCATAATAATAATATATCTTAAAAATAAGATAAGATAATAAAAAGTAATTAATAAATCCATAAATTAATATTTTAATAATTGAAGAAGAGATGATAAAAATTTTAATATCAAATTTAAGTACATATTGAAAATTAATCAAAAGTAATTAATAAATCCATAAATTAATATTTTAATAATTGAAGAAGAGATGATAAAAATTTTAATATCAAATTTAAGTACATATTGAAAATTAATCAATTCATATATAAATGTTACGGATATTTTTTTATTAAGGCAACTCTAAATGTTTAATTATAAACAAGTCTTATAGTTTTTGGTTGAATTTAAAAGAAGGCAACCTACCGATTTTGTCCTCCTACTACGTACATTAATTAATCAAATTGAAAAAAAAAAAAAACCTAATTGAAACACTGTTATTTAAATAATTAAAAACACGAACGAATTTCATACAATTTATTGCTCCCGAGATCAAAATTATTTCAATATTTAAACACCCGAACGAATTTCAAATAATTTAATTTCTCCACTCCAAAACCTCATATTCAAATTTTATTACTAATAATTAAATTTCTTTTATTTTTCATTTTCAGATTTTAATTAATCATCTCCGAATTTAATTAATTTATTTATTTTGCAGGAGATCATGACTCAAACAAGCAACCTCAAATATGAAGAAGTAATTGATCTATATGTTTGTTTAGAGAAAAATGAAATTAATATATATAATTAATTACTTTTTGATTAATGTTGGACAGGAATACATAGTGAACTCACGTGGGGTGAAGCTTCTCACGTGCCAATGGGTACCTACAAACGAGGAGCCAAAGGGTTTGGTTTGGTTTTAGAGGTTAATTATTTATTCGATCAGTACCGTATCTAAATCGATCGATTAATTAGTAGACTCGTCAACCGGTTTTAAAGTCCACCGCATGACTCCGAAGGCCACGGGAAGTCCTCCGGGTTTAGTAGACTTCGGAAAATAATATTTGGTGGGTTTAATTTAGAGCCCTAGAGCCCATGTAAAGTATAATAAAGATTAGGCTCGTAAGCCCAATAAATGTTGCAAAACTGGCGACGATTTTCAATCAAGGTAAAAGGAAAAAATATTACTCCCTCCTCTTTTTTTTATAAGTCGTTTAAGAGTTTTATTTATTTTCATTTTATAAGACGTTTTAGCGTTATTAAATGATGTAATAACATTAATTCATAATTTTTTCAATTTTTTATGCACATATTTTTTTTCTCCACCAATCAAATTTTATTGTTTTTATCATTTTATTTTTTCAATGAATATTAATTGAAATAAATTTTTTTCTTAATATTTGTGTTAAAGCTTAAAACGTCTTATAAAAAATATAGGAGGGAGTATTAATTTATTTCCTTTTATTACATTGGATATGGTAACGAACTATATATAGTATGTATAATTATTATACATATATATTACTTACTATATTTATGTTATATAACCCTAGTTCTTAAAACTATAAATATGGTTGTCCACACAATTTAATCTACTCACCTGGATTGTTGGTTTTTTCTCATACAATGATCAAAAATAATAAAAAGTGTTTTCTAATTCTTTTTGTGATAATTCTATTTATAATTCTTTTGGTGATAGGGGGTCTACTTTTCTTACAAAAATCTTCGACAACCGATAATTGTGGGTTTAATGTTCCGAAACTCGAGGTTTATGTCGTGAACAATCTCTCGTCAAATACATCTCCATTGAAGTATCATTGTAAGTCCGGAAATTTCGATCTCGGATTACAGACTTTGTCGGTCGATGATAATTTGCACTTGTTGTTTTGCGAAGATTTTCTCATGCGAACTCTATATTTTTGTCACTTGTGGTGGAATTCCAAACAAGCGTCATTTGATGTTTTCGACGAGACTATTTTTAAAGCTTAGGAGCCGATATACTATTGGTCGGTAAGGACCGATGGTATTTATTTTTCTAATGTCAATAATTCATCTACTTTTGTCAAAAAGTATGATTGGAATTAGATATTCATAGTTCGTTTTACTTTTTCGATCCGAATTGTTTATTTTTTGATGTTATTAACTGATTATTTATTTATTTTATGTTATTTTTTGATCTTATTAACTACTATACATTAGCAAATAAATTTTTATTTTTTTTCAATATAAACCTCAATAAATTAGTACTATAATTTACGATGGTGAATTTTATTAAGTTGAAAAGTTATTCATAAATCCATAAATTATTATTATGATTTAACCTTAATTATGCGCTGAACAGTGAATTGAATAATCGCGGGCAAGCAAATTAGTAGATGGGCTCGGTAGAGAGAAGGGTACAACAATTATTTAAGAGAAAAACACGACTCCACAAGTTATCAATCAGTAAGAGGAAAAATTGTACCCGTTACATTCAAACCAAATAAAACAAATCTACGTTTTCCATTGAACTCTACAGGATCAACCGGACTCCCACTCGCAAAAATAGCACGACCATTAAGCAAAACAAGGAATTAAAACATAAAGTCAAATTCTCAATAGTGAAGTTCAGGCTATTAGATATCAACGATACAAAACATAAGAATCGAGAGCATATTTTTTTGCAATCATGTGACCTCAGTCAAAATATAAGCTTCTTCAGCTGCGCAGTCAGCTTTTGAGGTCCGGTTTGAGGGTACCATGATAAGAGGTGTCCGCAGCATTAAATCTACTGTATCAGAAAAACCGTATCTGATATTTTTTTATTAGGCGCGAGCAAACAAAAAAAATGAAGTGTACCTTATTAAAGGAGGCCATAGCTTCCATATGAATTGTTTTCCAACACCAGAAGTTTTGATCAATGTAGTTGGTTTGATCGCCTAATGAAGTTTTACCTAGCAACAGAGAATAAGTATATGAAGAATTTATACAACCTTGACTGCATCAAAGAGATTGCCAACAGGTTTGTGCTCGTGAGACCAAGGTTTCTTCAAGTGTTGAAGACACTCTGTGCGAGACATTATAATTAATCCGTGTAAGATGACGCCAAGAATCAGAATTGAATAACCACAAATTATCACGATTCACAAATGAGCTAATGATATAATCGCTATTATTACTGCACAACTTATTTGAAAAGTAGTTAGTTACCTTCGAGTCTACCAGCCAAATCCTTTTACACGTTTCTTCCAAAGGAACTTTAATCTGTGTATATAGAAACATCTTGGTCAGAAAATCAATACTGCTCAAGTCATCGGTAGAGGGTAACAGTATGCAGCAGTAATGCTAGGAAAATATTGTACCTGCTTTGACATTTTAAGGGCTATAAGCTCTGGTATCCCAGTTCCTGCCGGAAATTACATAAGTAACCCCGAGGAAACACGAAATTCCTACTGTAGCTATTGCAGACATTTATCCACCACAGAAAATCCTAATTAGATGCTATATGATTGTACAGGTATAACACAAATGTTATAGGGAGTTATCTATCTATGTACTTCTCTTGCTCCGAGGAACAAGAATGTGTGATCAGCCAAGTTACCATCAAGGAGCATTTTGATAAGGGGATGATTTAGATATGTGATTTAGTTAGCACTAAGGAGCCAAGTTATCTATGTAATACAAGAAATACACTGACGAGGTCGGCCCTTTACGGGGTCAATAACCTTATTGCCAAAATACTTTGCAGTTTTACAATGCGAGTATTAAGATAAACGCAGTTGTTTTTTTTGCTTTACTTAAACCGGAAATAAAACGACTCACGATTCGCCCACCAAGTTGAGCTACGTCATCGAAAAATCTTTCATGAAGCTCCTGTGTCCAGCGAAGCCGTTGCTTGGAAGCTAAGTTCGTATTATTGCTAGCATTGTTAGGTCCACTGATCGGATCCATGGCTCCTCCGGCCCCACGGTCTGGCTGAATTCGAACACCCGTATCACTATGAACTAAGCTCGAACTCTCTGGTACATATAGCTCATTCATCTATCCACGGCAGAAAACAGAAACAACTCGAGTCAAAAACTACATCAAATGCACGAAAATTCCATGAAAAATAAATACGACATGACCAACAGAAAACAGCTATTGATTCATTGGGGAAGAACAACCATTGATTCTTCACACACTTAGATGAGCTATATATATAACTCAGACCATTTCCAATAGAAAATACCACATCATCTAGAGGGCCCGAATCAATCGAAAGCCGGCATTACAAATCATTTATCACGATTCATATAAATGATTAATCAACAATAAATCCATCCATAACAAATTCTGCAAACAACAATTATACATCTCAACTTTTCAACCCACATTGGATCGGAGGCCTCATCAAAACAAATCGACCAAAAATGTATTACACAACTCATCTCAATTTCTCAAGCCAAAATGTGTCATAATATCATCAAAAAATCGAACAGAAAGGCATGCCCTAGATATGCCAAAATAAAAAAAGAAAACGAGAAGAGAACCAAAACGATAAAGAGGGAATTAGAGATTTTCACTTGAAAGTGTGAGTGGACGGTGGCAGCAAAAACGAGATTCTGGCGGTCGTTGCTGGCCGGTGGACGGCACGATTGCAAAGAGCAAGACCGCGAGAGTGCGCTGTTCTGAGAAAAGGGTCAGAAACTCACAAGTAAGGTAATTGATCCATTAATTCTAGCTATTAATGGGCGGCCGGAGTACTGCTATTAATTCCATCTTCTCTGTTTTGCTGAAAATGAAAAGAACCCTCAACTGACAATAACCCTAAATTCACATGTAAATAAATTCACAGAGATAAATCGAGAAACCAGTTTTCAACAAATATTATATCTGCTCTTCTGTGACTCTGTCAGATATAAGAAGATTTGTATTTCTCATTCTTCAGTTAATTTGTTAAATCAATAAACAAACACAATGCACGCATGCCCATATACTCGAGCAAGCTTTAATGGATTCAGGTAAGGATCAAATGTACCCACACACACATGCAGTGTGAATGACAGAACCCACAATCTGAAGAAAAAAGAGAGAGAGAGATATAGATAGATGAAATTATGATTCTGAGATGAGTTTTCATGTCTTGGGCCAGGACCAGGAGCTGATATAAGCCGTCCGAAAAATTTGTCCTGGCCCATTCACTTGCCACAATGCCACCTCTAACTTGGATAGTTGATTATGACTTATGAGATTATCCTCAACCAGCATATGTTGAAACAGGAAATATGCATAAAATCATTTTTAGATTTTTGTAGTAGTTTTGAATCAATCAACCACTTTAACAAGGAGTGAAGAGTGTTTTTCTGATTTCAAAATTCCTAGTTGCAAAAGCATGTTTTATTAGTCTAAATATAAAAAAGAATTACAGATCCCTCAAAATTACAACTATTCTCTGAGATATATATTTTGTAATTAGGTGAAACCTCAAGGTAGACATTTGTAATCATCCTAAAATTATTTGTATTTTAACTGCTTGAAAATGCTCGACAAACCTTCAGCGGCACCTTGGCTTAAACTGTTCCCCCACTATAAAGCAAACATTGCAAATGATGAATGTAGAAAAAATAAATATTTTATATTTTATAAGAAATACGAAGGCCTCATTATGCTACGAAAGATAATTGGGTTTGTTTGTGCTCAAACAGAACCTTAGAATAATAATGACATCGAAAGCAATAACGTATTGACAAAACAAAAACATATATATAGGCTTAAGAGTCATGTGTAGACAGTATAGTACCTGAAACAACAATGTTTCGAATCTAGAAACATCGGTGTTCGAAGGGAGCTTCATGGTTCCCAGAGAAACTCCATCCTCCGAAACGCTATCGGCTGATGATGCCTTTGAGGCTGCAACTAGATTAGGCTTGCTTGACAATTTATGCAGACTAAAGAACTGAACTCTGTTGTTGGCAATCGATGTAGGTACCGACTTAGGTTTGTTAAAGCCAGATGGTGAGATCTTTGCATGATACACTATGTTCACTACTTGCCTAATGGCCATGTTAGCCATAGCTTCTTCCTGTGTTCTTTTCTTTTTTAACAGAGCCCCCTTTGTATGCCTTCTTGATTTTGTGTGTTGGATAAAAAATATCCACATTCAGTACCAACCTTGTGGCCCCCACCTGTATCATTTTCCATTGTGCCTTGTGTCACACATTGATGAGATAATAATCTACCACAAAATAAGCTACAGTACTTTACAACTCAAAATAAGAAGGAAAAAAAAGGAAATATTAAACTTTGTCCAAACTTGAAAAACTTGCACAATATAAAAGGAAGTATGAGTTTATACAGAGCATATAATGTTGTATCATGAATCATGATATTTTTTTTAATTTTAAATCAGCCTAACTCCACGATTATTCAATATTTTAGTCTTGCGTATTTCGTATTTCGTATTTCGACATACGAAAAAATTGATAATCATATAAAGCAACTTGTACACAAACACATGCTTATACAACCGATGCCACTTTGGGAGCCACGATATCGAGAAGCCCCTTAGGATTGTCCACGTGAACCCAGTGTCCAGAATTCGGTAGCACGTGAACCGAGACTCTCCCCTCACAATCTGTTACACGTCTAGAACCGAGACTCTCCCCTCACAATATCAGGGTCCCACCTATCGCTTTTCTCAGCACGCACGACGGCTACCTCCATGCCTTTGGGTGTGTGCTCCAACAAGGGCCAATAGTCCATCTCCCTAACATAATTAATTTCATGAGCACTTTAGAGTGAAACACATGACTAGAGAGAAAAATTATACGGATGTGAACCAACCTGTAAGAATTACACATCTGAACAGCCCCATCGAGATTAAAGGCCCAAGTCATTTGTTGGTCGGATTTATTGAGGTTGCTTCCTATCCAGTCTGATGAGGACTTTGAAAACCCAAGTTTCAGCATGTGATCCACCAGCCACCTTACAATGCCCGAGTGTTATGTTGACTATTAGAATTTAGAACTTATAAATAAGCCTTTGTTATTGCTAAATGCTAAATATAACCAAATAAATTTTAACCCTTTCATTTCAGTCCTGCCAGCCGCAAGTAATTTCACAAAGATGACAACAACTATACTGTACCATAATAAAGTGCCCATTTTTTCGAATAAAAATGAAACAGATATGATGTTCAACATTGCCACCAGGATTTCAACTTCTGGTCCTAACGCCTAGGCAAATATGATTAGACTAGTGAGTAGGAAAATAATAAAGAAACGAAATAAGAATTACTTTCTGGATGGTATAGTTGAAGGTAGACTCTGCAAGGTTTTCAAAACTTGTTCTACTTCACTGTCACTATCCCCTTGGGTCACTTTTCCGACAACAGTGTCCAGTACCCATAGCTGTTCTGCGACAACTTAGCACATCCATAAGTGATCATACCACGCAAAAAAAGGAAGTTTGGATAGGATTTACGTCTTCATTACGAGGTATACATAAACGTCAGGGTAAGTTTACTACTAGAAGGAAGGGTACCTGTTTGGGCAAGCTAACATTATCCCCATAATGCCCTTCGGCACAACTATGGGCAAACTGCAAAGCAACCTTCCCACCCATGGAGTGGCCAATCACAGTCTTCTGCTTTCATAAGGTTCGCCAAATCATTCGGTGTATTTTCAGCGGACCTCCCGTGATTCCTCAAATCCACAAGAATCAACATCATACAGAAATGTGGGTTATTATTAGCTCAATTTAATCAAACTTGAAATGTCCTCGTTCCGGTTCGACTTTTGCACACAAATTAAACGCCTTTTTAGCTTTTCAATCAACAAACAATCTTCTATTAAAACAACCGATTTCAGACTTCTAATTGCAAAATCAGTCAACTTTTCACTCCTAAGATTGTTAACAGATGAGATATACATTGCAACAAAACCGAAAGTTAGGCGTATATAGGGAATTTACGTACGGGCGGGAGAAAGGTAGGAAGCGAGGGAGCGAGAGAAGGAACGCCAGTTTCAACCGGAGCCGAGGAGGCCGTGGAGTACGAACGCCGGGAATTCATGGGGTTTTTCCGGCGAAGATTTGATCTCTTCGTATGCTAGGGTTTGAAGGGATCGCCGCGTGTGGTGGAGGAGCGGCGTCGGCACGTTGAGAAGCAGGTTCAGCAAAGCGGCTTAGACCGGGTTTTGCCAGCGCTTTCGGCATGTTTTTGAGTTTTTCACCTGACTTGGCAAAGTAATGGATGTTTAACTTAAGACGATTTCGTAAGATACGTATATTTTTTTTTATTCTTCAAAATATATTTAAAAAAATTGAATTCAATATTATGCTTATAAAATCTTCAGTTTTATTCGAAAAAGTGAAAGTACAATAGTATTTTTTTTTAAGAATATTTGAAGATGAAATGGAATAGTTAAAATTTTCATTGTGATTGAAATCTTCATTTATGAGCCCGAGTCTGTGTAATAATTCGGCGATATATTACTCTACAACACGCTTACAACAGATACAAAGCTGTTGAGACGAAGAAAACAACAAAACATGAAAAAATTCAAGCACAAACCTCCAACATGGAAGATGAAAGAAAACGGGAAAACAAAAACACTCAATTGTGAATGATTTTGCTGGATGGAAAACTGATTAAGACAATCCTTACATCAGACCAAAATAAAATTCTCACCAACCAATACCATTTACTACTTGTCTAAAGTTGCAAAGCAAATAAAATTCTTTCCATATTGATCTGGGGTCTGTACAGTATAGAACTTCAAAATCTGCCTTAACTAGTTACTAGAGCCGAATGAAAAACATTTGGTAGTCTCTGCATTTCATTACGTACAGGATTAAGCTTCCAGCTTGTTGCCTCCACCCCATTAGCTTTTAGCTGTGCATCCAACAAATTTATACATCAGCCTTACATTGAAGTTTGTAGAAAGTGACAAGCGAAAATGATACTTCAAAAATAACAACCTCCTCGTATTCATGCTCGGCTTCAGCCAACTTTTCTGATCGTGTTAGTCTGAGATTGTTCCTACAAATAAATGTTTCAAGTTACTATGAATTACACACATGTAACACAATATAATGAGGAAAAACTAACACAGGGTTCCGCTAACACTGTAAAAGTTGTCAGCATTAGAATACTAAGTACAAAGTAATGGTTTCAGTTGGTATATTGAAATACTGGTTATATAATCAAAGCCCAAAGGGTAAGAATAGAATTTCCTGCCTTCATATCTATTTCCTTGAACTTCATAGCTTCAACCAATTCAATATGATGTCGGAATGCATTTGCCCTATCTGCTATTGTCACCTGTAACAGAAATTACAGAGTACCATCAATTTCCTTTAACATAGTAAAAATAATGCAAGCATCACAAAAATGTAATATAGGCTGACGGGCCGATGACACACTTCAAATGGTACCAAATTGTATCTTTTATCGGCACTATGTTATTTTGTATCACCCTCTGCCCACTAAATACTAAATGCTCATTTTATAAGTTTAAAACTAATAAATGACAAAACACAAAGTCAGTCGACTTTCCTGAGTATCTTCGAAATCAGATGCAATTCCTCAAATTGAAAAAAAATGAACTCACCTTAACGGACTGCACTGCTCGTACGTAATATTTTAAAGGTTCTTCGAAATACATTAAGAGGTGGTGAGCCTAATAGCAGGATAGACAAAGATCAGAAATCGTATAGATGGAAGAATAATTTCAAATGTATTGAACTGTACCTCTTTTTGTAGTTTAACGGACACAATATCCGACTTGAAAATGCCTTCCCAAGGCCAAGAGTGTCTCCTTCCCAGTTGGCCAGTAGCTTGACTGCTTTGCCAAAGTCCGATAAAGATTGACCCAACTTTGCGATAATTTGGAAATCTTGCCTATCATGTTCACTATATTTTCACTTATGTTATTTGAAAATTTTAATGAATTACAATTATGAAGGAGATACATTTGTTGTAGATAATGACTTGCAACTAGGGAATGTTAAAGGGGAAAATAGTTTATAATTTCCAAAACACCAAATTGATCGAGTTGAAAATAATACAAATAGAGCAGAGAATGAAATGAAAAATATTGAACAGACACTACAACACAAAAGACGAGTTAGTGAATAGCCATATATAACACAAAAGGGAAATTTAACTATGTTTACCTTGAGAACTGAGAAAATGAACTTCGAATACATATCGATAGCAAGGAATGAGAGTGGGTGGGTAGTGCAAGAATTGATCACCTCAGTAGTTAGACAATGCAAAACACAAAAAGTTTCTGAAGTTGAACAAACATTAATTCAAAAATTCAATAGTAAACTCATTTCGTATAAAATAGAGAGGAAATTCACAATGATCCAGTGGACAAATTGATTGGAGGCTTCATCTCCTTTCACAACACTATTATCAATTTAAACACACAGGTGACGTTGTTCATTCAACTACAGTCGAATAGATTGATTGCATCTTCCAAGTTAATAAAATTAGATCAAATATAAACAAAAGCCACAAAACACAAAAATATTGCAGTTAACCTTTTCCGGAGCATCGCGTTAAGTTCTATCAAAACAACTGAACAGTTTGTGCTGACAAATTTTATAGAGGTCAAATTCTGGGGAAAACTTTGAAATGAGATAATTAAGAAACTTCCTTCATAGGTTAAGTTTGAAGAAAATGAGATGCAATTTTCTGGTCATACAACAGTCAATCCTCCAAGACCACTCCCTTGTAGTAGATTAAATGACACAATCCTTAGATAGGCTCTATGACATCATCAGTTACCTTAGCCTAAAACTCATACATTAGTCAGAATAAAATAACATTCATCAGTGCATAGAAACTTAGGAAGAGGCCAAATTCAAACAAGGTTTTCTTAATTGAAGGCTTTAGAAATGGTGATGCAGTGAGGTGTTTGTCGCTTCGAAAACGGCTAAGAATTCAGCATTGTCAAATGCTGAGAACATTAGTATTAGATAAACAAAAGTTGTTTGTTCTAGATGGCTCTATCTAAATTCAAGACTTAACAACTGCCCAAGAAGAAAAAAAAGGATCTAAAATCACACGGGAATCAAGCAACATTGCAAAACTAACAAAGATCAAGATTATTGCAACAATCAACAAATAGAGAATATGAAGGAAGGTCCTAGGCGTACCAGTATCCTGGTAGGACCTTGTCTAAAATCACAGAGAATAGTCTCTCTCTCACTTTGACTACGACCACTATGAAGTGCAGCCGCCTGAAGGCCTTGTTATACCAAATGCTTCAGCAACTTCATCACATCTGCTATATCATACCAATATGCAACATTTACAAGCGGAGATAATAATTACAGCTGCATGCAAGAGGTTAACTATGGTACCTTTCTTTCCACAAACACAATGGTCAAGGGGAATGCGATTTTTATGAGAGAGCTTGTAACCGGTTTTCGGGCATCTCTCGAGCCCATGGTTCATCCATTTCTGAACAGAGGACCGCTCGTAGGTTTGGCCCGAAGCAACAATGATAGGGTCCAACATGAGTTGAAACGATAACGGGCATTGAAAATAGGAAGGAAAGTGATGCCATTCGGGGCTCTGAATCGTCTCTCAGTATAAGTAAACATGTAGAAGCCAAATTTCAGAGAAATCGACTAATTTCATTCACAAATACATGTCAAACACTTCAAGAATCAAACTCACTCCAGAAACAAAAAAAAAAAAAAAAAGCCCTTCTAATTTATATGAAGAAATAAATTTCAAAAACACACATCAAAATTCAAGATTCGGATCTTTTTTGCTCCGCTTTTCATAGAGTCCCTGCGAACCCTCTTAATTTTGAAATGGAGAGAACAAAGAGCGCTCGAAGAAACAATAAATAGATAGTACAGGGAATTAGGGATACAAAACAATAAATAAATAAATATAAAAAAAATAAGAGAAGAATCAGTGGGGGCCTTTATACGGCAAAGGTGGATGACCAGTCACGACGTTATTACTTTCCGCCGGCGTACACGATCTGAATTAATCAAAAAAAGGATACTTGTTTTTTTTTACATTTTCTTCAATTTTCTACTACAATAACTACTCGATCGATCATCTGAATTAATCAAACTAAGGATACTTGTTTTTTTTACATTAATTTCTTCATTTTTCTACTACAATAACTACTCGATCGATCGTACGGTAACTAGACACACTAAAAAATACCCGTGAAGCAGTCGCCGGGAACACCGTAGTCATACTCCTCCGCCCGCTCCTCCGTCGGAGCCTGATGGCGGCCTGAAGTGGAAATAGCAGCCGTAGTGGAAATGGCTGCGGAAACGGCAGCGGCAGTGATGTCAGCGGCATCTCCTCCTCCTCCTCCTCCTCCTCCTCCTCCTCCTCCTCCAGCTCCCCGAAACCAACTGCATTTTAAAATTAATATTTAAAACTGTAAAAAAAAAAAAATCAAAAATTACGTTCGTACCGAAATTTGAGCATGGCAATCAAGAACGGAGTGAAACAAACAAGTATCACTACAACAATGCCGAATATGAAGGCCAAGGGTGTAATCTCACTTGGGAATTTTAGCCACGACATTTTAGAGATTAGTTGAGCTGTTGAAAGTGATGATCCTCGTTCCAGAGACTTGCTGTATTTATAGTGGGTGACGATGGTAAGTAAAACCCCGGAAATGTACACTTGTGGAAGTCTTCACTTTTTCTAATATATTTTAAATAAAAATAATTCCAAAATAATTTTTTTTTTTCAATTTTACATGCACAAGGCTAATAGGCTAATACAGTACTCCATATGCTTTTTTAGGAGATCAAAGCGTATGCACAAGGCTAATAATACAGTACTCCATATGCTTTTTTAGGAGATCGTCAAAATTTTCTAAAGTCAAAATTTTCTAAAGTCAATTTTTTTTGAAGAAATGATAAGGGGCCACCAGGGACCACATCCACATGTGAGTACCCTAAAAAAATCAAATTAATTAATAATGTTTTTTGATGCAAAAATAAAATTAGGGTACTTGAATTTTACTTTTTCAAAAATATTTTAAATAAAGATTTTTCCAAAACAAAAAATAATTTTTCATTGTAAAATTAAAATTTACTTTACCTTTTAATTTATTTTTTCTATCTTACTAAAATAAAATAATTTCACACATGATTTCGCATATAAACTACTTAACTCTATTGTTTATAATTTTATGCATTAAATTCATTTGTTCACTTAATAAATTAGAGTTTTTTTGTACTTAATAAATTAGAGCATTACACTTTACATACCTTGAGATTTCGTGCCCCACCTCATATAATCATTAATTAGTTGTCACACTCTATGCATATCTTTTGTTTATTTACACATGCACAAAATAAAACTTCAATTTTTTTAATTTTTTTTTCTATTTATTATTTAATAATTTGTACAATAACTTTAAATATTCACAATTAATGCAAATATAGTCCATTCATATATATATATATATATATATATATATATATATATATATATATATATATATATATATATATATATATATATATATATATATATATATGTAAATATTAAATGCAAATATATATCATATATATATATACACATATATACTTTGAACAAGTGTGATGTTTTTGAGTAATTAAGAAGTGGTATGTTTTTGGAAAGAAATCACGATGAAGTGAGTTTATAATAAATTACAATTGAGTCCTTTTAAATTACTTACATGGTTATGATCAATTGACCTTGACCACAAATATAGTATAAAATCATATATTTCCAACAAATTATAATTAATTTTAATTCTACAAATTAATTAAATAATTTATAAATTTATTGTACAAATATTAACTAATTTGGTTATGATCAATTGACCTTGACCACAAATATAGTATAAAATCATATATTTCCAACAAATTATAATTAATTTTAATTCTACAAATTAATTAAATAATTTATAAATTTATTGTACAAATATTAACTAATTGAATTGAACTAATATGTATTTTTATGAACACAAAAGAAATCGGTTGGAAAATAAAAATTGGTTTTTAAATGTACATAGAAATCAATTAATCACCGATGCCTATAGTTGCAGGCTATACATATCGGCTCCATCAATATCAGTCCGAATTTTCATAGAAATCGGTTAATAACCGATTCTAATGCAATATTTTTAGTAGTGATCGGACTACTTATATATATATTTCATAGAAATCGGCTCCCTTTATATATATATATATATTTTTAATTACAGTTAAAAAACAATTGTTACAAAAGAGACGTGACCATTGGTATAGATGGAAAAGAGTACATAATATATATTTTAAATAGTGAGATCACTAGATGGATGGACGGACAATCTCGTAAATCTCCCTCCGTCCCAGGATAGTTTGTCAACTTGGTCAACTGAATACTTTTTTGACCGTCGATTACTTATGATAAAAAATATATAAAAATTATTAAAAAAATATGAAAATAAAATTTATAATATAAATTTTATTTTCATATTTTTTAATATTTTTATATATTTTTTATCTTAAGTAATCGACGGTCAAACAAGAGAACAGTTGACCAGGTTGGCAAACAGGGATGGAGGGAGTATTATTTAGAAGATAAAAAATTAAGTAAGGTGTACAAAGTAATGTTAGAGGTGTAAATATCCTTACCCAGATTTCTATCAACACTCAACTCGGAGACAACTTGGAGAGAAGATCTTCAAATTGATATTGGTCAAAACCCAGATTTCTATCAACACTCAACTTGGAGAGAAGATCTTCAAATTGATATTGATCAATTCTTTAGAAACTTACTTTCCTTAATATTCATTCCGTAAAATAGACACGTAATGTATTTGATATTTGTATTTTTACAAAGAAACATGTCTATTGTTACTGGACAAATGATACTACTAATATTTATTTTTAAAATTAAATAATTACATAATATTTTCATAGTTAAATATTAAAAGGAATATTTTCATAGTTATATATTTTCATTTAAATTTGAAGTTATCATTTTTTTACTACTATTGTTTTTAATTTTTTTGGGCTGTTATTGTAGATATCCAAACCAAAATACCGTAACTTTATAATAAGGGGTCAATAATAATTGTTGACATTTCATATAGAACTAATATTTTTAAAAACTATCACTACGTATTTCCACAATTCCACCATTGCTAGTTATTCTTCTTACAACGTGAAACAAATAAAGTAATAAACTATTCTTCTTATAACCTGAAGCAAATATTAAAGATGTTCTTATTTGTGTGTCTCTTCAAAAATATAAACGCTACTACACATTAGAGTGTAAATGTGGTGTAAATGTTTAATAATTATTGAACTTAAATCTTAAGACCAATGTTTTGGCGTTTGAAACCTATTGTTTTATTTGTTGAACAAGACATGTACTGAGTTCGGGATCGACCGCAGTCGAAAGTAGCAATGGGTTTGATTTTGGGAACTTGGTCGATGAAAGGGAACCCTAATATTTAATTATTATTTTGTAAATATGTGATTTAATTGGGTGGTTAATTAGGATTATTGAAAATTTATTCGGATTGCACGTGAAAATGATAGTACAAGATAAAATAAATTAAAATTCATTACAATTTTTATTTATTTTATTTTCCATTTTTCATCCCCTGAGATTGATTGATGTTGTTACTTTGGAAAATAATAAACCAAAATAAAAATTAAAAGAAGGGTAAAGTGGACACCAATATATGTGGCAAAACTGGCGACGATTTTCAATCAATTCCCATTAATTTGAGTTGGGCTTTAACAGCTTACCAACCCAATTAAATAAATATATAATCAATCAAGGTAAAAGGAAAAAATATTATTGATTTATTTCCTTTTTCTTACTTTGGACATGGTATCGTACTACTCATCTGTCCCGGACTAATGGGCATTGCTGGTCAACGTTGACTTTTTTTGTACGTCCAATACATATGATAAATAGTATACAAAAATTATGAAAAAATTACTAAAATAAAATTTAACTATTAAATTTTATTTTAGTAATTTTTTCATAATTTTTGTATATTATTAATCATATGTATTGGACGGACAAAAAAAGTCAACGTTGACCAGCAATGCCCATTAGTCCGGGACAGAGGGAGTATATATATATTACTACTATAGTTGTGTTATACAACCCTAATTTTTATTACTATAAATATGGTGTCCATACAATTTTATATATCCACCTCGATCGTTTGGTTTTTCTCAAGATACAATGATCAAAAATAAAAAAAAGTGTTTTCTAATTCTTTTTGTAATAATTATATTTATAATTCTTTTGGTGATAGTTCTAATTTTCTTACAAAACAACCCTCCAAAAGACGATGATTGTGGGTTTCATGATCCGATGTTCAATGTCTATGTCGTGAACAATCTTCCGTCAAATACATCTCCATTGAAATATCGTTGTCAGTCCGGAACTTTCGATTTTGAATTACAAACTTTGCCGTATTTGCGTTTGACATTTTGCGAAGAATTTCTCAAGGGAACTCTATATTTTTGCCACTTGTGGTGGAATTCCAAACAAGTCTCGTTTGATGTTTTCAACGAAACTATTTCTAAAGCTTCTGGGCCGATATATTATTGGTCGACAAGGGTAGATGGTATTTATTTTTCTAATGTCAATGTTTCATCTACTTTTGTAAAAAGAGTATAATTGGAATTAGATTAATAGTTACAGTATAAACTCCATACAGTTATATCGTTGGGATCGGGAAAAAATATTACTATAGAGAGTTATTCTTATATAGGGTTTTACAAAATAAAAATAATTTTTTTATAAAAAAATAATATAAATATAAAAATAAAATATATTTTATTTATCTATCTTCAAGTTCATATAACCAATTTAATAGTGTTTGACTATGGATATTTGATCATAAATATGTAAAAATTGTGTTTAACATATATATTGGATAAAATACTAATAAATCTAAGGACTATAAATCTTGATCATATAATATATGTTATTGATTTTAATAAACATTGTATGTCATTTTAAACATATTATTGATTTTGATAAATAAAAATATTATTAATAAATATTTTTATTATATATTAATCATTTATTTTTATATAGAGATATAAATCCGGAACTTGAAAAATGTATGACTTATGACAATGTGGAGTTTATTCCTATTTATAATTGGTCCCAAGTCCGGACCTCGATTTTTTATTACTATAAGGAGTTTATTAATATTATAGAGTATTACTATATAGAGTTTCTACGGTAGTTCTATTTTTTCTATCCAAATTATTTATTTCTTGATGTTATTAACTAATTATTTATTATTTTTATGTCATTTTTTTTATGTTATTAACTACTCATACATTAGCAAATAAATTTATTTTTTCCAATATAAACCTCAATCAATTAATAATTTTAAAATTAGTAAACACGACGGCATGTCGAGAAACACAGCCCTCAGAAAACTTTCCAACCCCCGCCACCACAACTCCACGCCGCCACCGCCGACGTCCCTCAGGTTGCCGGACGTCTCTCTTTCCGCCGTAACTCCCTCCACCACCGCAATCACCGCCCAAACACAATTAACCCACCTCACATCGGTTTTCGAATCGTACCTCAGCCGGAGCCCAACCGCCGTCACACCAAAAAGCTTCCTCCACTTTCTCAAATCCCGCCTCCGCCACCACCCCTCGCTCAGCCACCTGGACTACCACCTCTTCCGCTACGCCGCTACGCTCGATTCGTTCCGCCACGACCACTCCACATTCGAGTACATGGTCCGCTCTCTCGCGTCCACCGACCGCCTCGATTCCCTCCGATCGCTTCTCGATTTCATCTCCTCCAACCCGTGCCCCTGCTCCGACGGTATCTTCTCTTGCCCTAAAATCGAGCAGATTTTCCGTGTCTCCATCAGCTCATTTTGTAGATCTGGCAGATTCGATGATGCACACCACGTGTTTGATATAATGAAAAGGCTAATCGATGGCAGACCAAGTGCAGCATTGTATAATATCGTGATCCACGGTTTCGTGAAGCTCGGGAGATTGGATAAGGCGGTCGAGTTTTACGAAAGGATGATTAAAGACAGGGTGAATCCGGACTCTATCACCTTCAACATTCTGATTAGTGGGCACTGTAAGAACAATAAGTTCGTTTCGGCATTAGAGGTGTTTCGGGAGATGAAAGAGAAAGGTTGTGTTCCGAATGTGGTTAGTTTCAACACATTGATCAGGGGGTTCTTTCGGGAAGGGAAGGTGGAACGAGCGGTTGGGATGGCACGTGAGATGATCGATTTGGGGTGTGCTTTCTCGTGCGTAACGTGTGAGATATTAGTAGATGGGCTCGGCAGAAAGGGTAAGGTCACAGAGGCAGCTGATTTGATGATTGAGTTTTCGAGGAAAGGTGTTTTGCCCAAGGGGTTCGATTATTTCGCTTTGATTGAGATGCTTTGCATCGAAGGGAAGGTTGATAAAGCGTTTGAATTGGTGGTTGACTTGTGGGGGGAAGGGTACTTGCCGAGCTCGGTTGCTTGCACGACTTTGGTGGAAGGTTTACGAGGGGCCAAAAGGGTCGATAAATCTGTTGATCTAATGAAGAGGATGATAGAGGAAGGCATTGTACCTGATACAGTGACATTTTGTTGTCTGCTTCGGGATATGTGTGGTGTGGGAAGAACATTGGAAGCAAACAAGCTTCGGTTGTTGGCGTCGAAAAAGGGGTTGGATCCTGATGGGATGATGTACAGGATTTTGATTTCTGGTTGTAGAGAAGAAGGGAGAAGAAAGGAGGGTGAGAGTTTGGTGAACGAGATGTTGGATAGAGGATTTTTACATGATATTGCGACGTACAATATGTTGATGGATGGACTTGCTAAATCTAAAGGGAAAGGCTTTCGTGGTTGATTGAGATAATGATGGATGGGCTTGCCGCTTGCAAACTATCTAAAGTCAGAAACCTCAGATCCTTGTCCAAATTTACAAATTCTGTAACTCCATTTTCATTCAACTGTATAAATTAGTTAATCAGTTACTGAAACTATGCTAAGAAACTATAAGGAGAAACATAGAGCCATAGAGTTTAAAGGTACTTGAGAATTGAATTTTGTAACGCTTGCAAATCGATGCTTAAGTTGGACATTGCTTGAGTAAAGTATGCGGAACTAGAAACGAAGTGAAATTTGGCATTTGAAAATATTAAAAACTCACTTGTATATGTTCTGTACATGAATAGGTACAAGCTACCAAATAACTTGGCCTCTTATTTTATGTTTTTCCCTTGTGATGGATTGGCCATTGAATTTCCTAGGATGATGTTTGTATAGAAACGAAAGACTAAACTGATTGCTGTACATGCTGGGTTGGAGAGAGGTAAAGGAGTTAAGAACAGCTAAAGTATCTTGGAAGCAAAAGACGCAAGGATCCCTAAGGTTCAAGCTCTCAGTGGCAGAAAAAACGTCTGGAATATTCCGGAGGTGTTTGCTTACTTAAAACAATCACTTGCAATTGCAAAGTTTTTTGTTTTTTCCTCTAAATCTTGATTTTGTATTTTTGTTTGTTTTGTAGGAATTGAGTAACACTCCAACAATGACCAAAGAGGTGAGTTAATGAACGTGATTCAAAGAGGTGATTCGAAGAGAGAGAAGGAGAGAAATGGATTTTAATTAATTAATTAATAGTAATAAATTAGCTTATGGAGTAGTACTTGAAGTGAAACATTGATAGTAATAAATTAGCTTATGGAGTAGTACTAAAGTGAAACAAATATTATTGAAGTGGGTTTGCTTAATTGATATAGGTAAGTTGCTTAATTGAAGTGATTCGCTTGGAGTGGTGGCTTCTCAGTCGATCTCTATTATATATGAAATGATTCGTTCATTACGATTTTCAAATTCTCTTTAGGCATGTGCGCTGAAAAAAGTATGACATATAGCTCGACTGTATTTGTATTTTTTAGTGATATATATTTATTTAGTTGGTTGGAGAGCTAGACCCTGTTTTTTTTGACTTAATTTCAGTTCATTTCAGTTCTATTCAGTTCAGATCCGTTCAGTTCAGTTCAATTTTAATAATAATAATAACAATAATAATAATAATAATAATAATAATAATAATAATAATAATAATAATAATAATAATAATTAATGTTAATAAATATTAAATGTTTGTAATATTGAAAAAAATCACAAAAATTATAAAATTTAAACAATCGGTCAATCTACTTTCATATGATCTACCTCCTTATCATTTTGTTGTACTCCATCTTCATGCTCTTCGGTGTTGTTATCTTTTCAAATAGCTTCGGCTATATCCATCCTTACCTTAGACATGAGCTTCATTCGATTTTTGTCATCCAAGTTTGTATCTGTTCTCCCACTGGTAACATCATGATGTACAATTGGAATACCACTCTCGTGCATTCGTATAAAATTATGAAGTGTGAAACAAGAAACAATAATTGACATTTGATACTTTTGTGATATTTGAGGCATAATTTTCAACACTTTCCACCTTTTTTTTCAACTTACCAAAAGCACATTCAACTTTCATTCTTAATGAAGAATGTCGGTAATTGAAATGTTCTAAAATTCTTCTAGGTGGTCCATGCTTATATTATCTGACGTTGGATCGCAAATAGGAGACAAATATCCAAAAGTATTAAGATATCCAGAGTCTACCAAATAGTATTTACCTACACCGTAAAATAAATTTTGCATCAAAATTAAAGAAACAATGTGCTATAATAAAATAAAGCAATTTATTTAATTATTACCTTCCGGTGGATGTGGAAAAACATATTTTGAGGCAGTTAAAGAATCTCGCCAACGTAAAATATGCTTTTTTTTTAACATTTTTTTTTCTTTTTACATTTTCCTTACATTCAAATACATTCAATAGCTTCGGATATGCATGAAAGTAGTTAAATTTCAAGAACTTCCAAAAAATTCTATCTGCTTTCTCTATCAGTCAGTTTGTCAATATCTGCATGCACAATCGATGTGGAAGATTGAAAACGCAAACTCCTCCAAATCCAACACGTAGTCATGCAAACACCTTCGAGTCCAGCATAAATAGCCCCCCCTTGGCCCCCTCCATTCTCACCCCAAACTCTAATTATCTAATCTACATTAATAATCTCTGAATTACCAATGGCAATAACAAATAAGATGACCCTGGTGGCAGCTCTCCTCGTGGCCTTGGTGGCCGTCGCCACCGCGACGAGCTTCACGACCACCGTCACCACCACCACTGTCGAAGACGAGCGTAGCCAGAGGGAGCAGCAGCAGCAACAGCAGTGCCAGCGTCAGCTCCAGGGCCGCCAATTCCGGGCCTGCCAGGCCCACTTGGCCCAAAGGAGCCCATCATCCACATACGAAGAAGAAGAAGAAGATGTGCTTGAGTTAACCACCGGGCAGTCCGGTCAGCAGCAACGAGTCCTGAGGGAGTGCTGCCAGCAGCTTCAGAACGTGAACGAGCAATGCAGATGCGAGGCCATCAGGCAAGCAGCAAGGCAAGTGCAGCAACAGTCCGAGGGGCAACAACGTCGTCAAGAAGGACAATCCCAGCAGCAACAGCAACAGGTTTACCAGAGAGCTACTGAGCTCCCACGCAGGTGCAACATCAGGCCTCAACAATGCGAGATCAGGGTCGTCTTTGTGTAACAACCTAACCGTCAGGTCGTCTTTTCAGTTGTGTGTTTTGTAATAAGTAGGGTTTGTACACATGGATGTGTGTGTATGTCCTTTTAAATAAAACAGATGTGGTGTTTGTTGTTGATATGCATTCTCCAAACAGAAATATCATATCATAAAGTAGTAACAACAAATTAAGTTTGTATGAGTAAACTTATTAATTTTGTGACCTGATCAAAAGAAAAATAAAACTCCACTCCCTCAAAGTCCAAATTAAGCATGCAATTAAAAACTCCGTCGAATCCAGCATATATAAATAGCACGTAGTACCCTCTCAATTAATTAACTATAGTTATAACCAATGGCAACTACAAATAAGATAATTAGTCTAACCGTGGTAGCACTGGCTCTCCTGGTGGCCGTGGGTGCCACCACGAGTATGGAATACACACCCTCCGCAGTTCGCCATGAACGTGATTGTGGTCTCGATCATTTGTTTCACGTTGTATCTTGTGAAACGGTAAGTAAATTAAATATATATTTTATTTTTAAAATTATTTTCATTTTATTGATTTTTATTTTATATATATATATATATATATATATATATAAAGTTGTCGTCAGGGAGGAAGACGAGGTGCGCACCTAGCTCGTCAATCCACGGTGCTTCCCGTCGTCAGACTCCCGTAAGAGCCCGCGGAGGAGGAGAGCGAGCTGTCGAAGGAGGAGGAGCAGTCGCCGACGGGCTACCAGACAGGCTATCAGGCGGCCGGAGATCAGACGGACCAATAGTACTACCGCTACTTTTTCGGTGACGGCGAGGAGATGGTGTAGACGTCGGCGGCGCATGCATGGAAGATTGATCGATCGTACGTAGCTCTCGTAGTTTATTAATTACAGTAATTTTTAATTAATCGTTAAGCATGTTTAAGTAGTAGATAGTAATTTTTAATTAATCGTTAAGTATGTTTAAGTAGTAGATAATCTATCTTAATTAATTATTGTATTTATTTTGTTTGAAACAATGTGATATGATCGATCTTACTTACTAATCAAATCAATATTGGTATTGGTTATTAATGTGTCAATGGGTCGTGTTGGGTCGAGTTTGTGTCGTGTTAAGACTATTCGCGGGTCACAAAATATAAACCTAAACCCAACTCATTTAATAATTGTGTCGAAAAATTAAACTCAAACTCAACATATTTATAAACGGTTACCCATTTACAACCCGTTTCCAACCCATTTAACATTTTAATTAATAATTAAATTGATTAATTTTAAATAATATAGAAAAATATATTAATAAATTAATTTAAATGAAAAAAAAAGAAAAAAATAATTATTTGAATTATTAAAATTAAATTTTTATATTTTTTATAAATAAAAATATAATAAAATAATTTTTTTTTTAAAATGTTGACATATACAACTATAGTATAGACCCATTATAAAATTTTGTATGCATGTCGTTTTACATATTATATTGTGATATTTATTTGAATAGTTACTCGAGTAAATACAATAAACTACACATGATTATAAATCACAAAATTTAAAAGTTATGATAACTCTAATTTTAAGAGAAAATGAGTGTTATAGTAAATATAATTTTAATAAACTGAAAAATAATATATCATTTGTAAACAATTAACATATTATTATTATTAAGTTAATGAATAATGTATTATTATAATATAATAATTAAAAATAAATTTAACAAATGAGTTAAACGGGTTAATTTCGAGTTCGCAGGTCGACTTGCGGTTGACCCATTTAATAAATGGGTCATGGCGGGTTGACCCGCCGTTGACCCGCTTTTTAATCGTGCGGGTTCTACCCGCTTTATTTCGTGCGGGTTTCGAGTCGTGTTATCGGGACGTATCGAAATTGACATGCCTAGTTATTATTAGTATTTGTAATTGCTTTGATTCATATGTTAAAAGTGTGTGTTTTAATTTGGGTGTCATCAAATTAGACAGGGAGATGTGTAGATATTATCCCATGTCAATTTTGATACCGCATGTTTGACCTTGGAGATACTAATAATATAGAAGAGAACGGACAAATTTGTGTAATTTGGTACAAACTTATTATTATTTGATTACATGCAATGTGCGGAGCATATAAATTATATACAAAATAATATTATATTTATATAATTTATGGTACAATGTGGAGCATATAAATGACAATTTATATCTTGCTCCCTTGTGCAAGATGAGCATCTTGCTCCTAGTCAAATTATATATGAGTTGGTCAATTTAACCTAGCTTTTTTTTTCTTTTTCTTCTCTTTCCTTCCTTTCTTCCTTCTCTCTCGCATCCACAACCATTCATCGTCATTCACCGTCACGATTCATCGTCGTCGTCGTTCACCGCAACCTACAATTCAACTGCCTTACATCTTCTCCGCGTCTTCAATTCCGCGTTTGCTTGACATCCGCCATTCACCATCGTCGTCGGTTTCATCCACTTTGTCCCTCCATCAATCATTTCTTCCAGAACCTCGACCTCACCCTCGCCCAAACCTTCACGCAAGCCCTGATAAACGCCAAGGGCACAATTTTCTTCACCGGCGTCAGGAAATTGGGCTTCGTCTCGCAGAAGATCTCGCAGACTCTAGTCTCGCTGGGCATCAAATCCGGATTTCTGTCTCCCGTCGACGCGCTCCATGGAGACATCAGAATCCTTTCCTCCGACGACTTGTTGGTCCTGTTAAGCAAGAGCGGCAACTCCGAGGAACTGACGAAGCTCGTGCCATGCGCGAAGGCAAAGGGGGCGTATTAATTTGATTTCCGTGACGTCAGTGCAACCTAATTCGCTGACACGATCGTGCGATCTGAACGTGCATTTTCCGCTGGTACGAGAGTTGTGCCCGTTCGACCTGGCTCCGGTGACGTCGACGGCGATCCATGTGGTTTTTGGGGATACGGTTGTGATTGCTCTAATTGGGGCCAGGAATCTGAGCAAGCAAGAGTACGCGGCAAACCATCCTTGGGGAAGGATTGGGAAGAGCTTGATTTTGAAGGTGAGATTAGAGATCTATATTTTTTTTTTCATTATCTTCTGAAAGAATACTGTTGGTTGGTATTGAGTTTTATTCAAATCCTTAGAAAATGTCTCTGTTTGATTCCAGAATGTTGACATTTGCCCTTGCAGGTGAGATATATATAAGTAAAAAAGAAAAAGTTCATCTCTACCAAATAAAAAGTATCTTTACTACTAGGTAAAACAAAACATATGTCGACATTTTCCCTTTTTTACTTATATATATCTCAGAGTAGTATGCTTATTTGATGCAGGAGTTGAATCCTCCTAAACATAGGCACTCTCCATTACTAAAGAATGCCTTGTTGCGCCAAATTGTGAGTGAGAATTTTTAAATTTTATTCATATTTTTTTTAACAATAAACAATGATGCTTGACATTTTTGTATTATTTCCTTTATGTGTACACATGTTGATGAAACTCTTAATTCTGAAGTTGAAACCAAATGTTACACATGATTTGCTTGTTTCTGTACTCAAACGCCATTTATTAATAAAGTAGTATGTACTCTTTTGTGACCTTCATTCTGTTTTCTTTCATACTTTATTATTGTCATGTTTCATACTTCATTATTTTGCATTGAAACCTTCTAGTCATTGTTCATACTTGTTGGTTCATCAACCTTTTTTCTCAATGTTTATACTTTTTATCATACTTAATGGTTCATCAGCCTATTTTTTCAATGTTTTTACTTTTTATCGTGGTTGATTGTGTTGATAATCCTGATTATAACTTGGCGAATGCAGATTTGTAAAAAAATTATAAGCTGATTTCGTCAAGCCAAGAAACTGATACATATGAATATGATTGTGATTGATGAACTATACTGATTTCATATTAATTATTTTGTGGCTGACTTTCGGGATCTCAAATTTCTATGGTGACTACTCTTCTTTGGCGCAGGCTTGTAGCTATAGATCCATTCAACTCGAGTATTTAGTGGTTGAGAGAAAAAATAAAATCGAGGTTTTGAAGAAAATAGTAGCAAGGAGACAGAGTTCTCGAGTTGTTGAATTTAAATCTTTGATACAATCTGTTCATGTACAAAAATATTTCTCAATCTCAATTTGTTTTTAATATTGCAAGATCATAATTTTTACAAAACAGATTTTATTGTTTTATTTAATTACACGCTTTTTATTCATGAATAATGGATTGAATTAACATTTTTAAAAATAATGAAGTATGATGTGAAACTAAATGAAGAATGATGTTCATTAAAATGAAGATTTATATTATTGAGAAATTGAGTATAATAATAATAAAGTATAAAGAATGTTTTGTATTATAATGAAGCATGAAATATGACAATAATGAAGTATGAAACAAATAAACCCCCGAAGCCGCCGAAGGCGGTCCCAATCGTTCGCCGCCCTCGATTATAGTTAGCCGCCCACGATTATAAATCGCCACTTCGATTATAGATCGTCACTTCGATACAAGACCTTCCGATACAAGACTCCTCTTCCATGATCATTTTATAAACCCCCTCTCCCACGATTAACAAATTGAAGTTCAGTTTTAAAAGTTTAATCTTGTGTATATTTGTATGTTGGGTATGAAGCTTCATTTGTAACAAATAGTGATCAAAATATTCTTTTATTTTTTAATACTTCAATTTCAAAATTATTGTCCTTCATTTTTTAAAGTGTCAAACTTCAATTTCTAAATTATTGTACTTCGTTTTTGTATGTGTCAAACTTCACTTTTGAAAATATTATACTACGAACTATTCATCACATGAATCATTCCTCAGTTGTATTTGGTAATTCATTTTCTAAATTATTGTTCTTGAAACCTCCGCTTTCATCTGTAAAAAAAATATCATGTTTCTTGACTCAAATCGATTTTAATTTGTATGAATGTTTTCCTGTAATTCAATGTTACATCAAATTGCAGATTAAAGGTGTGATTTTTAAATGTTACATCAAATTCATGTTAGTTTGTACGATTTTTAAATGATAATGCTTCATTTTTTAAGGTGTGATACTTTAAATTGCAGATTATTAACCTTCATTTTCGTTTGAACAAACATGCGAGTACTTAAGTATTTTTTATAAGACTACCCGAATCACTATAAGCATGCTCAAAATATCATTCAACCACCATATATATATCATAAATAAACCAAGATACACCAATCTTCGTCAAATGATGAACAAAAATCAGTTTTAGCATCTAAAACTCTTGTTAAAGACAAATTATCTATCATTTTTTTCAACATCTACCATTTAATCATCTACAAGTCATCAACAATGTACCATTGAACTATCAGTCATCTACGGTCATCTACCATCAGTCATCTACCAATTATATATACCAATCATCCACCATAAAATGATGAATATTTCAATTTCATAACAAAGAAGGCTGTGATTACAGATCGCCGATGTTCAGCACCACCAACTTCTCCGATAGGACTTGCTGATGATATTTGTACATATATGAAATATGACTATTGTGTACAATTGGCCAAAAGACACATTTGAACAAGCACAATTTCAATCTTAAAAATGAAGGTTGAACGCTATTATTTTGAAAGTTGATATTGTACATATATGAAGTATGAGCTATCTTGTACGAATCCAGATGGCGCAAACAATAAACTCCACAATCTATATATTGTTCGGGGATCTCCATGGCATTTTCACCAACTTCTCAGTAAATACCTCAACACAAAATGTGTAATAGCTGCATAGGAAAATAAATAGAAACTTGAGGCTCAATTACATGGACTATACAAGAGGACAAACTCTATGATACATATAAGAAGGAATAAGAAAAACACAAACAGGCTAAACTAAAACGTCAAAATCACTGATCAAGTCAAAGCAAAGCATAAATAAATTCCTTCAACACAACCATACATTATACAAAGCAAGGAAAAGTATTGAGCATTTAGCATAAACAAATAAACAAACCTTCAGCACAATGCGAGAATACCTTTGCAAGTAAGCGATTTGGTTTTATCCCAACACTACATGTGAGTTTGGTCTCCTTGAATACATATTCTTTGAGCTTTTCAGCCACCTTAGGACGCTTAGGAAGCATAGATACAATCATTTATTGATGATTTCAGTCTTTTTATAAATCAAAACAAAAGAAAACTCAAAAAAGGATAAATAATAATAAAACCATAATGATTGTCGACATGTTACATATAATTAGAAGGAAAAAATCTCAAACATGCTAAACTCATACTTCAAAATCACTGAATCAAATCAAATTGATGGATCACATTTACAACAGCTAGGGTTTTCAGATATTTATTTTTTTACCAAATTCATGAAATTAAGAAAATTACCTAGATTTTGTATAATCGAATTTCTTCCGAGTAGTCTTTCAATATCAGTGGCGTCGAGACAATGCGAAAGCTTGGAGGCAGGAGGAAGAAAAAGCTTCGATTTGATGGCCGTGCACGCGCGTTGACAGAGAAGAATGTTTGGTGACAGATGTTGAGAAGAAATAACTTTTGCCTGTCGTTCTTATCCCCAAATTCATAGATCTCTGCCTTTCATGGATTTTCAGAAATTAAGCATCTGCAGTTGATGCACCGCAAGAGAGAATCAGAGATGTATCGGAAATTAGAGTTGTACTGAATTGTGACGTAAGCAAAATTGAAATTGGGCTGGATTTTTTTATAAGTTGGGCCTGGTTCAAGATAGGTATCTTGCACCTGGGTGTAAGATATAGAGACTCGAAATAAACTCTCTATAGTAATAAAAAATTTAAGTTCCGACTTGGGACCAGTTATAATTAGGAATAAACTCCACATTGTCATAAGGCATACATTTTTCGAGTTTCACCTTAAGAATATATACCTCTATATAAGAATAAATGATTAATATATAATAAAAAATATTTATTAATAATATTCTTATTTATTAAAATCTATAACATGTTTAAAATGACTCAAAATGTTTATCAAAATCAATAACATATACTATATGATCAATGTTTATAGTCTTTAGATTAATTAGTATTTTATTTAATATATGTTAAAGACAATTTTTACATATATATATGGTCAAATATGCATAGTCAAAATTATTAAATTTGTTATATGAACTTAAAGATAGATAAATATAATGTATGTTATTTTTATATTTATATTATTTTTTATTCAAAAAAATATTTTTATTTTGTAAAACTCTATATAAGAATAAACTCTCTATAGTAATATTTTTTCCTCGTCCCAACGATATGACTGTATAGAGTTTCTACTGTATTGTCAAATGAAATGTGATGAAATATTAAATTTGAGACGGTGAGAATTGTACTTTTTTCTTATAAAATGTGCATATTTTCTTACTAATATTTTGAAGGGATCGATATACTACACCGGGAAGGCGGGCGGTGCTTTACGTCAACGAGACCACCGACTACACGTCGGATCACCGGGACCCGCTCCTAGAGAGCACGAGGACTTTTTCCTTGACTCGTCGATACCCGATCGATCGGACACGCCCAATGCGTGACGGAAACTCCTATCGATCTCCAAACGAATCCACCGCGAACTCTACTACCAATCCCCCCGAGAACAACCGACGTCCAACCGTTGTCGGTATTTAATTAACCCGAGTGTTCCGAATTCCCGACCAACCAACAACGACAACCAATCACAAGCAATACATATATATCCTCGATGCACCACAAGCATACACAATATACATATTCAAGCAATAATAGAGCTATCCACAATCGAAGCAACCAACACAATACGAAACGAGAAAGCAAACAAACACGACACCGAGAATTATAGTGGTTCACCTTTAAATAGGCTACATCCACTTTGCCGCCACGATCTTCTTCACTAGATAAACCGAATCGTTACACCGAGCTTTACAAGAATTCTCTCTCGAATTCTAACTCTCACGACTCTCTCTAGGACCCTCACACTCTAGCCCACCCCACGAGAAGAACAAGAAATATAACCGAGCTTCCAAGAGCTTACAAGAATTTTCCCCAAAATTCTAACCCTAACTCAATTTCTCTCTTTCTCTCTTCAAGATCTAGATGTAGATCTACTTTGGTGGCTAGCAAATGGTGTTGGATAAGATACATGTGAGGGGGGAGATTGTATATATAGTAGTAAGGTCAAGACCTAGTCAAACCCCAAAAAAGGCCTTAAAAACCCCAAAAGCTCCCAGGAAGTGGCACGAACGTGCCAGTTTTGGCACGAACGTGCTACTGCCTCTGAAGTTTTGGAAGAATGGCACATTCTGGCACGAACGTGCCAGTTCCTGAGTTTTGAGAAACTCTCCATCTGCGCTCCTTTTCGTCGTGGCTCCGTCGGTTTGGTTTGGCTACACCAAACCCAACAATCTCCCACCTGGAGACACAACCAAACTACACTCCCCATCATCCGTGGCGGCGGCCACATTCATCATCCGAGAAGTCCAACCGAAGTCTCTCTCGACCTCGGCTTCAAAGGCTTCACCACCTTCTTCCTCGACACATCGGTCGGCATCCGACTTCCCCGGAACGTCTCAAGCACCTCGTGCTTGGACTGAGCATCGATTCCCGGGTTTCTCATCACAACCCTCGACGCTCTCATCTTCTCAACAACATCACCCATTCCGTTAACCTCACCATCACCACGCAATCCCCTTTCGGACCTCCAAAATCGCAACATGGTACCCGAGCTTCTCAAAGCTCCCACATGTCGTCTCCTCGGATTGCTCGTGAACCGGCTAACTCCCACCGAATGAGCAACGTCGGCATTCACATGCCCATCGTCTATCACCGACGATCTCGACCGATAACCTCCAACATTTTCACCGTTGCTAGCTCTACGACTCCTTTGCCCACTCCTCGTTTTCCGAATCCTCGCCACGGGACTCTCTCCGAAACGATCACCCGAGTAGCACCCGAATCGTCTAACAACTCCCACCGCATGGGAAATGTCGGGCTTCATCACATCGTCTCTAACCGACGATTTCAACTGATAACCTACAACATTCTTACCGTTGCTAGCTCTACGACTCCTTTGCCTACTCCTCGTTTTTCGAATTCTCTCCACGGGACTCTCTCCGAAACGATTACCCGAGTAGCACCCGAATCGTCTAGCAACTCCCACCGAATGGGAAATGTCGAGTTTCAATACCTCGTCTCTCACCGACGAGTCTCCGAGTGAAAATAACGAGCTCGGCTCGCTTCCAATTTTCAACTCCCGCTTGCTCGATTTACCGGCCCGCATTGCTCTACCATCTCGACCCGAAAGCACATGATTGATCTCCAAGGTTTCCACCGGTCGGTCTTCTACCAGAACACCTCCATCATCATGTCTCCGCTTTCCGATATTCGATTTCTCAATCACCGAGAATCGAACTCGTCTCCTTTCGAGAACCGGACTCCGATCCGTATGAGGAACACCCGAACTCGCTCTTGGTTGCAACCACCTTTCGCTCATACTACCTAGCCCACAATGCATTAGCCCATTGGTGTTGTCGGGTACACCAATCTCACGACCTCCCGTCATAGTGTAAAGGGTGCTCGTCTTTCGACCACGAGCAAGTATCACCACACCCTTCGACACTCTCCAAGACCCATCATCGAAGTAATCCTTGTGCTCCGTCTCAAGTCGACTCACCGAGATCACACTCCACGTCAACTTCGGCACGCACACCTCCTTCGACAATCGAAACGTCTCACACGACGTCTCCACGATTTCGTCTCCAACACCCACGGCCTCCAAAGGTTCCCCATCTTCACGATGCACCTCTCCGTGACCCCCGACAACATACATGCCATCACGGTTCGCCATGGTGTGAGACGCCGCTCCCGAGTCGACCACCCGAGAGACTTCACAAGAGCCCGAAGATACCAATAAGTCATCTTCACTCTCGTCATCCGTCACAACCTTGGCATCGCCTCCATTCCTCGGAAGCTCACTACAATGCCGCTTCATGTGACCGGATTTACCGCAATTCCAACATAAGAATCGCCTTTTCTTCCCGTTGCTCGACTCCACCCTTTTCCCGCGGTTATAACCTCCGTAATAATTTCTACCTCGGCTCAAACTCAAGGCCTTAGTCGTTGAAGTCGATGTCTCTCCGGAATCCCTCCTTCTAACCTCCTCGGCAAGAACACGATCCCTCACATCGGCATACTTCAACCTATCACTTCCAACAGAGTTATTCAACGTCATTCTTATCGGCTCCCAACTACTCGGTAGAGACGCCAATAGAGTAAGGGCCCGAACTTCATCATCGAACCCGATCTCAACCGAAGACAACTCGTTGACGATCGTTTCGAACTCGTTCACATGAGTCGCAACAACTCCTCCTTCTTCCATCTTCAAATGAAAGAACCGCTCCAACAAGGAGCTTTTGCTTCTCGCCGACGGCTTCTCGATCGGCTTCTCGAACATGTCGGATAACACCTTCATCATCCCCGAGGTCGACTTCTCCATCATCACTTTTCTAGCGATGTTCTTCGACA
Source organism: Euphrasia confusa (assembly GCA_954870475.1). NCBI lineage: Eukaryota > Viridiplantae > Streptophyta > Magnoliopsida > Lamiales > Orobanchaceae > Euphrasia > Euphrasia confusa. Next base: position 3,033,933 of record OX940955.1, on the reverse strand, counting down.
ACGTTAAACGGACTAACCCGAGTACTCGTCGGTCTTGGAGAGCCCATTCCGCCTCGCTCATAGCCTCCGGCTTCTCGCCTACTAACGGTAGATGAAGATTCTTCCCGAACAAGTAGTTCATCACTTGCACCTTCCAATGTGCAAAATCCGACCCGTTGAACCTTTCGATTGCACTCCATACCATGTCGTTGCCCGTCATTGTTCTCGAACGCTTCAACCGAAGCTCCGATACCAAGCTTCTCAACTTGGCTCTGATACCAATTGTTGGGATCGATGTACTACACCGGGAAGGCGGGCGGTGCTTTACGTCAACGATCTCCAAACGAATCCACCGCGAACTCTACTACCAATCCCCCCGAGAACAACCGACGTCCAACCGTTGTCGGGAATTCACTCAACCCGAGTGTTCCGAATTCCCGACCAACCAACAACGACAACCAATCACAAGCAATACATATATATCCTCGATGCACCACAATCATACACAATATACATATTCAAGCAATAATAGAGCTATCCACAATCGAAGCAACCAACACAATACGAAACGAGAAAGCAAACAAACACGACACCGAGAATTATAGTGGTTCACCTTTAAATAGGCTACATCCACTTTGCCGCCACGATCTTCTTCACTAGATAAACCGAATCGTTACACCGAGCTTTACAAGAATTCTCTCTCGAATTCTAACTCTCACGACTCTCTCTAGGACCCTCACACTCTAGCCCACCCCACGAGAAGAACAAGAAATATAACCGAGCTTCCAAGAGCTTACAAGAATTTTCCCCAAAATTCTAACCCTAACTCAATTTCTCTCTTTCTCTCTTCAAGATCTAGATGTAGATCTACTTTGGTGGCTAGCAAATGGTGTTGGATAAGATACATGTGAGGGGGGGAGGTTGTATATATAGTAGTAAGGTCAAGACCTAGTCAAACCCCAAAAAAGGCCTTAAAAACCCCAAAAAACGAGTTGGCCCAAAAGCTCCCAGGAAGTGGCACGAACGTGCCAGTTTTGGCACGAACGTGCTACTGCCTCTGAAGTTTTGGAAGAATGGCACATTCTGGCACGAACGTGCCAGTTCCTGAGTTTTGAGAAACTCTCCATCTGCGCTCTTTTTCGTCGTGGCTCCGTCGGTTTGGTTTGGCTACACCAAACCCAACATATTTGTGGGTATATTAATGAAGTAATTAAGGCAAAGGACGATGAATGTCATATGTAGGAGGCAATCAATATCCTCCACTCCCTTAAAGTCCAAATAAAAGCCAAAACTTAGCCATGCAAACTCCTTTGAATCTACCATAAATAGCACCTGTTCTCAATCTTAATTAGTAACCCTAATCAACTATATAGTATATATCAATGGCAACAAATAACAAAAGCCTCTTAGGCGTAGCAGCTCTTCTGCTGGTAGTACTACTGCAGGTGGCTGTGGCTAATAGTCAGCAGCAGTGCCAGCAGCAAGACTTCCAACTCGAGCAGTGCTGCCAGCAGCTCCAGAACGTGGGAAGTCAATGCCTCTGCGAAGCCATCAGGGAAGCTGTGAGTACTGTGATAGGACAATCCCAGCTGGCGCTGCTACAAGAGATTTTGCAGACGGCTACTAATCTCCCTCTCATGTGCAACTTGAGTCCCCTGCGATGTGAGATCGGGGCTTAATAATATAATATCCATCTTTATTGTGTAATAATATCATCGGATTACCGTCTGCTGATCGATCTGCCAATATATAAATATATGTGGGTCGTTTCTGTATGTGTATTCCATCTCTGAAATAAAACGGATGTACTATACTATACATATATATGTTTGTTGTTGATGAGTCGATCATCTCATTATGAATGTATAATATTATTTGTGCATGTTAACAATATTAATTACTTTATAACTCATCGATTTCATATGTTGCGTGTTTCATATATAACTAGTGCATGATACTATAAGGGAGATTTTTTTAAATACACCTGGAATTATCACTTATACACCTTCTAATAAAAAAAGCTTTTATATATATATATATATTTAGGAGCTTTACATCACACAATTAACGAAATAGATATTGATCATACAGTAGAAACTCTATATAGTAATACTCTATATAGGAATAAACTCCCTATAATAAAAAATTCAGGTCCCGACTTGGGACCAGTTATAAATAGGAATAAACTCCACATTGTCATAAGTCATACATTTTTCAAGTTCCGCCTTAAAGATTTATACCTCTATATAAGAATAAATAATTAATATATAATAAAAATATTTATTAATAATATTTTTATTTATCAAAATCAACAATATGTTTAAAATGACTTACAATATTTATTAAAATCAATAAGATATAGTATATGATGAAGATTTATAATTTTTAGATTCATTAGTATTTTATTCAATATATACATTAAACACAATTTTTATATATTTATGGTCAAATATTCATAGTCAACACTATTAAATACTATTAAATTTGTTATGTGAACTTTAAATAGATAAATAAAATGCATTTTATTTATATATTTATATTATTTTTTATACGAAAAAATTATTTTTATTTTTGCAAAACCCTATATATGAATAACTCTCTATAGTAATATTTTTTCCCGTCACCGTAGGAAGTTTCTACTGTATATACATTCTAATTAAATTAATTACGTAATCTATTTTCCCTTTTAATTAACAAACAAATTACAATAGACTAAAACCGTTAGTGCATACGTAACACAACACGAATTTAGCAAACTACTGTACATGTATTTTCGGGTCAGGATCAAAATATAGTATGGTTTTTATATAAAATAAAGATAAAAATAAATTAAAGTATGATAAACAAAAGAGTAATTAAATAGTACTTGCGATATATGATAAAATAAATGGGAAAAATGGCAATAAGGCCATTTTTCAACATTTTTTCGGCAACAAGGCTTTCGAGAAATTACGCGTGTCATTTAGGCCGCCTAAAATGTGTAAAGACGTCAATACCCTTCCATATATACAATTTTGAACAACACATCACTCATTTCTCCCCCAAATTCACGCATCTCCCAGCGATTGGGCTTTCGAATTTCATCAGGTGCCACCACCCCCACCCCATCGTGCCTCGTCGTCTTCAGGCCGCTGAACCGCCGCGCCTTGCCGAGAACCGCGAGCCCCGCAAGCGCACCCGCCGATGGCTCGACACCTTCTCCTCCGCCGAGGAAGCTGCCCGCGCCTACGACCGCGCCGCCATCCTGCTCTACGGATCCAGGGCTACTCAACTTTTAGAACTCCTTTGCAGACGCCGCCCTGCCGGAGCTTCTTCCCACGCGCCGCACCCCGTCTTCGTCGTCCCACGCCCAAACCCTATGCCCGATACTCCCGCGACCGTCATGTATGTGCCATTTACGATCCCCCGGTAACTCACTCTTCTGATTTCACGTTCAAATCCCACTAATTACTCTACGATTCAATTGGAATTGGAATTGAAATTGGATTTGGAATTGGATTTGTCGTACCATCAATTAACTATAGTTGTTGAAGTGTGTATATTGTTCTGTACAAATCAAAATAGGAAACGTGCTTATTCTAGATTCACACTAATTCCTTGCTTTGATCATATTTTTTGTTGTGCTCAGTCTCTCAATGTTGTGGTATTATATTTTTGTCATGAAGCATTGGTGTGGATTAATCGATAGATGATGTTGTTACTGGGCACTCATGTTGAAATATACTAGTTTCTAAAGACGTATAATTATTTTTATTGCTGTGGATTCTTTTAGTGCCTGACCCTTATCGATTTAGCTGCATGACAGAAATGGCATTTGTTTTCCAGTTCATTCAGTTTATGTCATATGGAAATTATTTTTATTATCACCGTAAATTTGTTGATGTATTATTCTGATTGCGGGTGTGGGAATTGGCTGAAAAAAAGGATTCTGAGAACAGTGTGTTCGAATTGCTAGGAATGATACTCGATTTTTGACAACAATCCTCATTGACACCACGCTGCTTTTCTTGTGAAATATCTACCATCTATTTTTCTTAGTTTGAATGTGAACATGTTTCCTTGTTTATAATATTTGTAGATATTTAGTTTGCCCAAAGTTGTTGATATCGAAAGAAGAAATATCTTTTTGAAAGAAAATGGCTAAAAACAATTTAATTAATGAAAGAATGAATTTGCGAATTTGTTATAATAACACTGTACAATTTATTGTGTTACCTATCTTATTTATATGCATCTTGTGTATATGATTTATTTTCTCACAGCCGTGTTTGGTTTCATTTTCACTCTTCAGTGTCTATATATTGAATATATGTGTCCAGGTTCTGGTTCAGTGTGCTTAATTGTTTAGTTTTGGTTTCGTGAATGTTATTTACATGGTAGTGTCTTATGTTTGTGCAGTGTGTTGGTTCCGTATGCTTAATTATTTAGTTTTGGTTTCGTGAATGTTATTTACATGGTAATGTCTTATGTTTGTGCGGTGTGTTTTTTAGAATGCTTGATGGGAAAGAAGGCGAAAAATGCGACATTTATTTCTGGAAATGAGGCCGGAAAGATCCTGAAGGAGATTCAGAAAGTGGAGAAGAGAAGAATCGTCAAGAGCACCCTTTGCAACGAGAAGAAAAGTGTGCACGGTGATGTTATTCACAGGTCACACTCGTAAAGATGATCAATGAAGCTACTGCTAACCTTCCGAACTGAGATACAACATAATTACTTTATCAAGAAAGCGCATTGTATTGTATCTCGAGCATTACTTTATCAAGAAAACGCATTGTATTGTATCTCGAGCATGTGTAGCCACTACGACATGTAAGGGCATGCACCGCTGGACTAGATGAGCCGGCTTGTAACTACGATCCATAATGAATGATGAACTTGTTTTGGATTCTGCAATAATGAATGATGAACTTCTTTAAGTGATATTCAGTGTGTTTATCTTGACATTCAGTTTGTTTCAGTCGCATTATTCAGTGTATTTTTTAATCAAATAGTGTGTTTTCATTTATATTAAGTGTGAACATACTGAAAGACATATGAATACACTGAATGACATGTAAAAACACTGAACATATAAGTACACTGAATGACATGTAAAAACACTGAATGTGATCACATACATGTAAAGACACATGAATACACTGAATGTACACTGAATGACATGTAAAAACACTGAACATAATACTGAATACACTGAATGACATGTAAAAACACTGAACATATAAGTACACTAAATGACATGTAAAAACACTGAACATAATACTGAATACACTGAATGACATGTAAAAACACTGAACATATAAGTACACTGTCATATTTTAACACTGAATGACATATTTTAACACTGAACTTACTGAATGACATATATTAACACTGAATGACATATTTTAACACTGAACATACTGAATGTCATATTTTAACACATTGAATGACATATTTTAACACTGAATGTCATATTTTAACATTGAATGTCATATTTTAACACTGAACATACTGAATGTCATATTTTAACACACTGAATGACATATTTTAACACTGAATTAAATATTTTAACACACTGGATGACATATTTTCACACTGAATGTCATAAAAATACACTGAATGTCCCAAACAACAAAAGACCACACTGAATGACATATTCTAACACTGAATTAAATATTTTAACACACTGAATGACATATTTTCACACTGAATGTCATAAAAACACACTGAATGTCCCAAACAACAAAAGACCACACTGAATGTCTCATTTTTACACTAAATGTCATAAAAACACACTGAATGAAACATTTTTTAAAATGAAAAGATAAACTTTCTTTATGAATTTATTTTCAGTATATTTTACAATAAATGTGCTCAAATAAAACACTGTATATCACCCATAAACTAATTACATCACTTGGTAGCCCAATAATCTCGTTTATAATCTCTTTATCCATCTTAATGTTCATAAACTTCTGAATGTTGAACAACAGATGCAAGTTCATGGAGTCCACCAGCCGCCTCATGACGATCTTCCAGTATGCCGAAAGCCTCATCTTCAGGTTAAACGCCTCCTGCACAATCGCACCAGCGTGGGACCGCAAATGGGACACATCAATATCCCCGTACCCATCGATACACATATATGTCGGCTTCAAATGATCCGTGTTTTTCTCCACAACCACATTCTGTTGCGACATTAGTTTGTTCCACAAGTCAGCATACTCAGGATCACAAGTGTAATTTGCGAGCTTCTCCACCTCGACCATGTCGAGAACCCAATTCTACGGCTGCTTTTTCATCATCGCCATCAGATTCTGCGCAGCACGCCTGATCGACGAAAGGAGCAGGGGTAGTTGTCGGAGTGCTTCATCAAGACGGAAACAACAATGTTCTCGATGTACGTCCACGTTTTGTCATCAAAATCCTGGCGAGGTGTATGCAGACTATATCGATCTTCCTTGTTTTCTGGAGAATCGCACAAGATCGAATAATTTCATATGATTATTTTTTTAGGAATTGGTAATTCTAATACAGACGAACGAATTCACTTACGTTGCTACTCCGAACATGATTTCTTCGTCGAGCGGGAGTCGAACCAGGAGCAGGTGGCATTGTCGTCGCCTCGAGAGATCTCCAATCAGTACCATTCGGGAGCGAGCGGGCTGTCCGGCGGGACCCTCCAGGGGACGTCGATGTCGTCGACGGCGATGAGACCGGCGAGACCCTCCTCGGTACGTCGTCGTAGTACACTCGGAAAGAGACGTCGAATTTGGATTTCTCCTTCGATACGAGCTTCCCGGCGGGGGAAGAAGAGCTCGTTGTCGTCGTCTTCTCGATTCGGCCGCCTCGACGATCTCTGATGGCGAAAATCGGGGCTCTAAGATCTGGAGAGCGACAAACCCGAACCCTTGCTGATTGCAGAGGTGCTCGGATCTCCTCCGCGCCGTCGCCGCCGTCCAGGAGTAGATACTGGGTAGAGTGGAAGCGGAGGAAGGGGAAGAAGGCAGGATCTGACGCATCTCCATTTTTTTTTTGGGTTGCTGAACGATTTGTTAGGTGGGGTGGGTGGGATGGGTAGGATAGACTGAGGGATATTTTCGTCCTTCCGAGTATATTTTTTTGGCTCAATTGACACAAAAAGGCCTAATTGACACGAAAATTTGAAATTGGCCTTATTGGTCAAAAAATGTTGAAAAATGGCCTTATTGTCATTTTTCCCTAAAATAAAACAATTTATTTAAATATTAAATTATACTCCCTCCTTCCTAACAAAGTATTACATCTTTGGCAAAGATCGAGGGAGTAATCATTAAATAATTTTGCAAACAAATGAACTAATTTTTCATACAAATTAAATAAATCTTTATAAAAATTAAATGAATTTTATAATCAAATAATTAATGTATCAAAAATAAATAAATAAATAAGAGAATAAATAATAAATTTCTCGATTGTGAATTCAAATAAATATTAAATAGATAACTAGATAAGTATATAGAATGAGAGAAAAGAAATCCGGTCTATGTGCGGAGAGTGGTGCGCCGGCGCAGAAGATTTCGTCCGGTGGGAGGACTTATGGTTTGTTGGGTTTGGGCTGTGAGCTGTTAACTGGGCTCCTTTTTTTCAAGCCCACTAACAGTCTAATTGATGGAGGGTAAAGTCCAAGTATTCTCATCTATACATATATAATTTCAAGATCTACTAATGCCACACATTGACCAACACATGGACCAATAGGAAATCAATAATAATATTGTGTTCACACTATAAATTATAAATAAAAAATTATAAATTCTAAATAGTAATATTATTAAACATATTTAAATTATTATATATAAATTTAAAATAGTAATTTGAAATTATATATTTTTAGTAATAATAATTAATCATCATCTTAAATATATACAATTTTATTTTTTTTCTCAAAATTCCTTTTTATTCCATTAATATTAATTTAATTCCAATTAATCGTATCTCATAAAAATCGATCTCCTCCTATTCCCTAATCCATTTGAGTTAAAAAAAATTGATCAAACTTTTTAGGTATATTATTTTCTCTTGCTATAATCTGGCAGCTTCGTATGTCCTTTTTTATTTTTCTGAACATTGAATAGTACGTTCTTCTATTCATTCATTTTTTTTCCTAATTTTTTTTTAATTTTATGTATTAATTATAATTTTTCGCAGATTCCATAATCAAATTGTCGAGATATTAATTATGTTCGACTAGATTTTTTTTTAATTTTTAGTTTATCACTAATTCAGTTATGTTAAATTTGTTTTGTAGGTTAAAATACGTTATATTAATATAATTGCATTTCTGCCATCTCATTTCTTTCATGTTCACCAAGTAAATTCAATTTTTTTATATATTTATTTATTTTCCAGTTTTATAATTTTTATTTTCCATTTATTTTGATTTTTCCCCAGCGGTTTTAGGTATTTGTTGGATGAGTTTGACACTCGAAAAATGTAGAGACGAGAAACTCATCTTCCACTAGATCAGAGCCTCCTCGATCGTGTAGGATGTAAATCGAGGGATGTGCCCGAGTAGCAGACACATGTGGGAGAGAGACAATAGGTCTCATCCAATAACTAACTTCATAATATTTCAATAAAAAAATTTCATATCCTATATTCGAACTCTGCGTGGTCGAGGAATTACATCAACATCACCACAGTCCTTATCACTCGGCTATGCCCCAAGAAGCTTACATACTATAAATTACATAGTCTTCGAAAATAATAAAATTTTCAAATAAAAGTGAGAGTTATTATTAAATAAAATAATTTGTTAGTCTATTAATAATTTTTTGGCTGAAAGACGTTGGAAATTATATAAAATTTTAGATTATTTCAAACAAATATATCACATGCATCGCATGGGCAGTGGTACTAATTTTATACAATTACTCCGTATTTACTAATTTTTGTTCTAATACATAGAGTAATCATACCGAGATTATGTTTTTTTAATTACATGCGGGCGATGATATTAATTTTAATGTTGCAGTCTTGCAGCCAACCCAACTTCTCTTCCAGCTACTCCTCTACCTACCTCAAGCTCCAATGGATCCCTTATAGGATACATTGTTTCAGCCATAGTCGAAGGTATATACGTGGAAAATTAAATCACTTAGATGATTCCCGTGTCGTTATAATATCTATTAACTCGGACTCTTTTTTCATATACCACAATTGAGTTTGACGGTGCAAGTGAGGTTGCACATAATGTCATAGATGATTTTGTACCCCGCATCATTCAATTTGACACGATTCCGCACCGTGCGATGCACGGAAGCATTTTTCGCAATCACCATGAGTGACTATGATGCTTACAGTTTAATTTAACAGACCACCTTCTATACTTATGACGTTTGAATTATAAAAAAATAGTTGGATTATAAAAATAATTATTCAACAATTTAATTTATAAATTTCATGGGTTATATGATTTAAGAGATCAATAAACACGTTGAAAAATTGAGTAAAGAGATCTCATTCCGTCTCGATCTCAACCCGAACCCAAACGAGATTGAGACATGCGAGACAACTTTTTAAACGTCGATCCCGTCCGAATATAAATTATCAAGACGGGTGAGATTCCCCCTAATCCCGTCTCATCCCGTCCAATGTCCACCCTTACAAATTAGAGTGAGAGTTCGATTATAAAATAAAATAAAATTTTTATATGCATCAATTTTCAAAAAAATAAATTAAAAAATACTACGTGCATCGCACGGGCAGTGGTACTAGTCTTCACCAACGTAGATACACTTTTAATTTATAGTAAAAGATTAATAAATTTGAAAAAATATCTGATTTTATTGATCTATTTTTTTTAATTAAAAAAATTAATATACTTTTAAATTCATCTAGACAGTAAGTCATTTATTTGTATCTCTTCTCGAAAACTAGATGTTCCCCCATGCATTGCATAAATTTTAATTTTAATAATTCAAATAAAATTAATTAAATTTCAATTTCAAATTCAAATTTCAAGAGTCAATAAATACTGAAGACTCCTTAACTAAGACGACGACTACAAATATGCATTAGTAATTTCATCTCCACCATACCGTGAGAGGGAGTATCATTCACCGTATAAAATCTAAAAAAAAAAAATAGAGTATTTATGCTTTACTTTTTGGTCGATAATTTTGTTACAAGAAACCTAAGCTTCTATGTATCATTAGATAATCTCGTGTGGAACTGAAATCTAGCTAGCACCAGCTCATTAACTCTATTTTCTGCTTTAATTTGTCCATATATGCATGCACAATCAATGTGGAAGCTCGAAAACGCGAGCCCCTCCACCTCACCTCCACCACGTATCTATCCATGCAAACCCCCTTGGTCGAGTCCACCTGCGGTTAGAAATCGTTAAAAAAAGTTGGGCAACTAAATATTTATAGTAGATCGAATATATTCTCCAATAATAACAATATGCAGCATAATTCAAAAATAAATCACGTAATTCAAAAATAAATCACGTCACTTCTTGCCGACCAATAATACATATGCTGCTTAGAAGCCTTGTAAATACTTGTTTTAATTCCCACAAGTGAGAAAAATATATAACTCTCGCTTAACTATATCCTCGGTGAATGACCAATGATAATTGTCGTTAACAGACAACGTCGACAATCTAGGATCATAGTCACCAGACTGACATTACGGGATTGGGAGATTGTTCAAGACATGAATGCAAGATCCTTTGGGAAAATCCAGCTAGCATCTGCTATTAGAGTTCAATTCGTACGACATTATTGAGAATGATCACAAGAAGAATCAGAGTTTGCAACATGAAGTGAACCGGTTGGAATAAATGGATCCACAAATCAAATCCAACTTTCTGAACAACAACAACAACAACATGAGAAAAATATTGGAAATTAACGTGGAAACGTCGTGAAGAACACTAAACAAAACAATGAAATAGATACTTTATCCTAAAGGGCTTAGATTCCAACTGAAATAAAATTCTAGCAAATTATCTTAGATAGAAATAATTTATTTGATATGGAAGGACATATCTTCCTTGCTCAATGCTCATCAAGATTCGAGTGATGATAATGAAATTGTCTTCACTGTCTTCAATCGAAACAAGAGGATGTGATTTGGGTAGGCAGCGTATCGATCGATTTTGAAAATTAAAAATGCACCTTCTTAATACTTCACATAATTTGCATTAATTTGCATTAATCGGGTAGTCAAATTAATGACATGAAAGCACGAAGTTTATATTGGTGTGCCTTCGTATCAATGCGTAACAAGATGTTGTTTATGACTCGAATCGGAACGAAAAAGAGGTCAAAATCGCCGAAGGAGGTTTCGGCGAGCGCCGGAGAGGTTTCGGCGACCGCCGAAAAGTCGAAATCGGGACTGCACAGTTTTAGGGGCTTTTGGCGCCCGCCTATGGAGTTTCGGCGCCCGCCGAATGTGTTCCGCACTGCCGAATGAAAATGGCATTCGCGATTTTGTCCAGTAGGATTTTTTCTGTGCACGCGGTTGCGCTGAGATTTTTGCGTGGCTTTTTGCACTTGAATTTTTTAGTGGGTTTATTTAATTAGGGAATTAGAATTATATGTATTATAATTCTATTCATTAATTATTTAGGAGTTACAAATTAGGAAAATGATTTATTCCTAATTCTAATGGTTTCCAATTTGATAGGTTTTCTACACCTATAAATTGGGGTTCTCCGGTAGACGAAAATCAGACTAGACTAGACAAGACGAGTTATTGTAAGCCTCAACGATATAGTGAATTGTTTCTTCCTTCCCGTGGTTTTTCCCGTGTTTTGGGTTTCCACGTAAATTGTGTGTTCGTTCCTTTCCGTATATCTCTTTTCTTGTGTCATCTCGTGTTTATATTCGCGAGCGTCGTGCGCGATTTGTGCTTTAAATCGCAACAAGTGGTATCAGAGCCTGAGGTCGCGACTTGGGTTTTCCGTGTACGGTGGTGCTCGTGAATATTCTGGGAGATGTCGGCGAAATTTGATATTCCGTTGTTAGATCGGAGCATGCGGTTCTCTACATGGCAGTTCAAGGTGGAGTCGGTTCTCACCAACATGGACCTTGATGATGCGTTGCTGGGCATGGACAATATGGCAAGCACGATGAAGCCAGAAGAGAAGGTTCGGAAATATAGAAAGGCAAGAGGTATAATTTCGGTCTACGTCTCTGGTCATTTGCTCGAAGAGGTGATCAAGGAGAAGACGGCGGCAGAGATGTGGTCGAAGTTGGAGGATCTGTGTATGACGAAGACTTTGACCACAAAGTTGCATCTAAAGCAAAGGTTGTACGGGCATCGCATGATGGAGGGTACAAACCTGCAAGAGCATCTGTCTACCTTCATGGAGATCGTTTCTGATCTTGAGGCCATGGAGTTAAAGTATGATACAGAAGATCTTGCTTTGATTTTGCTTTGTTCGTTGCCATCTTCGTATGATTCGTTTAGGGATACTATTCTATATAGTAGTAAGACTCTAAAGCTTGGAGACTTGGTCGATGCTTTGAGATCAAAGGAGACGATGAAGAAGGTTGTAAGTGGTGAAAATCCAGGTGAAGGTCTTAATGTCCAAGGCGGGGCAAAGAAGAAGAGATTCAAGGGGATTTGTCACTACTGCAAGAAAGAAGGCCACATGAAGAGGGACTGTCAGGCCCTGAAAAATCGGAGAGAGGAATCGAGCGTGGTCGATTTCGGAGGAGGAGGTTCACTTGATGGAGAACTCCTGGCTGTATCCGATTTGGGAACGAGTGAGGGGTGGATCTTTGATTCGGGATGTTCATATCACATGTGTCACAACAAGGATATGTTTGACACGTTTGATTAGAGTGTCGGTGGAACGGTGGTCATGGGTAATGACTCATCGTGTGAGATACGCGGCACGGGAACGGTGAGAATCAAGATGGTCGATGGGAATATTCGAACCCTCGGTAATGTAAGGTACGTTCCAGACCTGAGGAGGAATCTTATCTCTCTTAGCACCTTAGATCAGAAAGGGTACCGGTACTTCTGTAAAGGTGGAGTGTTGAAAGTAAGTCGGGGTAGACGACTTATTTTGCGAGGCGAGAGAAAGATTGGTGGATTGTATGAGCTGTGCGGCAACACAATTTCCACGAGGGAACTGCCTCTGCCAAAGGAAGTCATTCGCTGGAAAGTGAGTCGGGATCACTTTTGGTTGAAAATTCATGCATGTGTAATGGTGTCGGAGACACTGGGAATACTAACCCGAATAGTATTCAAAAATCGGAGATCGAGCCTAGGCGTACTATGGATAGCACTGAAGCAATGGCGAATGTAGGGGGTGCTGATAGTAGTGGGAAGGCGAGACTTGAGAATGGAGATTGCGTGATGGTCACGGAGCATGGCGGTACCCAAGGAGTGATCGGTGCAACTTCGGATTCTTGTACTAAGTTTGGGTGTGGCTCAAACTTAGGTTGCTCATGCTTTGAGTGAGCCCTACGGGGTTGGGTGGAAGGAAGAAACATTGGTGTATGATCGTTGGAGGTTGGTGCGGCTTGGAGTCGCGGGGATTCTCGTCAAGATGGAAATTTGTTGTTTATGACTCGAATCGGAACGCAAAAGAGGTCAAAATCGCCGAAGGAGGTTTCGGCGGGTGCCGAAAAGTCGAAATCGGGACTGCAGTTTTAGGGGCTTTTGGCGCCCGCCGAATGTGTTCCGCGACCGCCGAATGAAAATGGCGGTCGCCGTTTTGTCCAGCGGGATTTTTTCTGTGTGCGGTAGCGCTGGGATTTTTGCGTGACTTTTTGCATTGGGATTTTTGTGTGGGTTTATTTAATTAGGGAATTAGAATTATATGTATTATAATTCTATTCCTTAATTATTTAGGAGTTATAAATTAGGAAAAGGATTTATTCTTAATTCTAATGGTTCCCATTTGATAGATTTTCTACACCTATAAATTGGGGTTCTCACGAAAATCAGACTAGACAAGACAAGACGAGTTATTGTAAGTCTTAACGATATAGTGAATTGTTTCTTCCTCCCCATGGTTTTTCCCGTGTTTTGGGTTTCTACGTAAATTGTGTGTTCTTTCTTTTTCGTATATCTCTTTTCTTGTGTCATCTCGTGTTTATATTCGTCGTGCGCGATTTGTGCTTTAAATCGCAACACAAGAGAATCGTGGTGAAGTGTACGGAAAAAAAAGAAGGTACCTAAATACTGATAGCTTATTAATTATATACGACAATCAAGCGCTTCTTCTGAGGAGATGAGGGTTAATGGATTTCAAATCATACGCTATATATATGGAAACTTGGGGAGTGATTGTTGCACGGGAGCAATCGGAATGATCAGAAGGTTGGTCGATCGACAATCGGAGAGGAACACGATACTATACTCATTTTCTAATTAATATATACAATACACATGAATCAATCTTCAAATATTAATGTAAATACGTAGAGTAGTAATTCAAAATACATTTGAATGATCATGTCATTATATTTATTCCCATATGAAACATATGTATATCCAAAATTATTCAATAATAATAATAATAATATGGAGTACAATAATAATTTATGAGGTCTCAAGTCTCAACCTGGTGGAAGACGCCCTCCTCCCTTCCTCGACCAATGAATCACGTGCCGACATGATCCTGCTGTTGACCAACGACGCGTCGAACTTGGCGCAGTCGCTCCAGTCCTTGAGGAAGGACTCCTGGCCCCACATGTCCGGTATCCAAACCCGACCCGCCACATCGACCCGATGCCTCTTCAGCCTCTCTCTCCCACTTATCACGACACTCTCTTCCGGAATCTTCTTCTCCTCCTCGGTTTTGGAAGGGTTCTTTAATAGCTGATCTTCCGATGATTCTAGGAAGTCGGGTTTTCGATGGGGGTCGACGGGAGGGGGAGGCATGGCAGCGGTGCTTTTGCTTTTTTGCATGAATATAAGATGTTTAGTATTAATTTCTTACAAAATCGATCGATCTAGCTATTTGTTGTTTGAAGAGAATGAATATTATTATGAATGAGAAGATGGAAGGATTGAAGGAGAAGAAAAGGAACAGAATTATGTGTGGGGGTGTTGGTTTACACGTCAGCTGAAAGTATGTGTATGGTATCAGACAACTTTACGTGGCTTTTGCTCGATTCAGATAGTGTTATAGTATACTACGTACTGCATCATTCCCTTGTTTATGTTTGTGTGGTTTCCTGAGTTTCATACATATAGGCAGCTTGTGGTGTAAGTATATATGACGTAAGCCACAACATATTTTATCTCCCTCTATAAATAATGGTAAAGATAAAAATATATTTCTAAATTGAAAAAATAAGGAGTAGTAAATTCAATAAAATGTAAGATATTATATATTTTTTTAAATAACAAAAATTAAGAAGAATGTAACTATTTATTTAAGATATCAAATTAACTGTATATATTATCTAACACATCTTAAAATCAAGGGTAAGGATTTGAGATTGAGGTTGATTTTGATTTGATAATAATACTTTGTGTGATTTGTACATGTTTGGTTACAATGAGGATGACAAATTTGATGATATTTGTTGCAGGTAAGAAATTGACATTTTATAGAAGATGTGGAGTGTGGACAACAATATTTCAAGGAGCCCCATAATTTTAAGGAGATATTTTGTAGTTCCAATCAATGTCACTTTTCATACCATATACTGTACTACTATTTGTAAGATTTTCGTCACAAAAAATGTTAGTTTCAATTTCTTACATGAATAGCTGTTACTCACAAGACTAAAATTGCAAAGTCGCATCCAAACAAAAGTAAAATTGCAATTCATCAAAATCGCATCAGCTTGAATATATCATGATTTGACATACAGTACTTCGTATCGTTATGTCAAATATCATCTTCAATTTTTGTCATATTCGGGCAGGTTGATATTAAATACTACAGTAAATATCAGGAACCAGATTTTAATTCGAGTAGTACGAGATCCACACATCCTTCCTAAATGAATACGAGCCATTGACAGAAACCAAAATACAGCACAATTGGTCGGGCTTGATATAGAAGAATAAAAATCTTCTTTTCAAGAATAGTCAAAGAAAAGAAAACCATGAAAGATTGAATATAATTGGAGACTCAAAAATATGAGTAAAATGAAATGATCTTATGTGATTGATAAACATAACAAAAACTAATACGTGAGCTATATTATACAGAAAACCTTTTTTTTTTCACTTCTCCCTAATGATTCGCATGGACAAAAAAGGCATACTCATGTACAGAACAAAACAAAACAAAAAACTTCCAAGGCAAATGACACTAACCGACAGGGAATTATTAGGCTCTAGGAAAGCGTGATTTTCCTTTCTTCCTCAAGAATTCGGGGATCTCTACAGAACCACCTTCCAGAAAAGATGACGACCTCCGATTGAAACCAATGTTTGGATCTCCTCCCTGTGCCACCTGATTTACCTATATTGGTTTCATGAGATAACATACAACTTTTATGACTATATGTTTGTTCATTACAGTAGTAACAAACATTACATACCTGGTGGGATGGACCTTCACTTTCTTGTTGACGTTTAAAACCAGTGGCGATCAATGTTATGCTAACCTGTAATATCATTATTAGCAACTAAACTGATCGAAGTTTCTACAACTGATATTTTTGGCAAATGGCCCGAGCACCTAAAATGTACTACTAGTATTAATAGATAAATAGACTTACTTGACCAGTTAGGGAGGGATCTATCACAGCTCCAAATATTAAGTTGGCGGTTGGATCGACAAGGTCATAGATCACCTCTGCTGCAGCATTTACCTGTGCAAAAAAAAAATGGATACATAAATTATTCAAGTAATTATATGCAGGAGTGATCAATCAAGTAGCATGAGTTTCAATTGAAGAAGAAAATTCTCATTTCTAAAATCTCGACCACTAAAACTTTCACTGGGAATCAATTTGAAATGTGACATAAGTGGAGGTGTGTGTAAGGCAGGAAAGGGAAGCCAAACTACCTCAAACAATGTTAGATCACTGCCACCGGTTATATTCCAAACAATTCCCGTGGCTCTCTCTATACCGATATCCAGCAAAGGAGACTGAATGGCATTTAAAGCAGCATCCCTAGCCCTGGTCTTTCCTGTAGCATAAAAACTGAGATTAAATATTAGAGGCTAAAACACAGAAGCACAAACAGACAATCACATATTAAGAACTCACATATTAAGAATTGTCATGATCTATATGATGATTTTACAGATATTAAGAACTCACATATTTCCAGACTTAAATAGGAGGAGCTAAGAAGACAAATTTTGAATAAATCAAACACAACTCACATGTTCTCACTTCTCATTCAAATATGATACTGGAATTATTGGTGAAATGCCTTCAGTATGCTAATCTAATTACACTACATAAACAATATATACTTCCAGTAAACAATTCCATTCACCTTTTTTTTTAGAAAAATAGAGGATTTCAAACTCATACGAAAACAAATCCTACATAAATTAGTAAATATAACATGAAAAATATGTCTCCTTCACAATACCTGTTGCTGTTCCTATACCCATTAAAGAAGAACCTGCACTAGCCATAATAGCCCGCACATCAGCAAAATCCACATTGACTAATCCTGGGATCTGCAAATACCGTAGAATATCAATAATCAATTGATCGTATTCCTTAATAATAATAAAATCAACCAATTGATTTCCATACAGAACACCATAGAATAAAATATCACAACTGGCATGTTAGAAAACAATTGAGAAAATAAGAAATTCAGGAACAATTAAAATGCATAGTCACATCAGATTAACCACAAGCAAATTCAGCATTGTTGTTTGGCATGCACGTCGTACCGTGATTAAATCGGAGATACCACGAACTCCCTGCCTGAGAATGTCATCAGCAAGATTAAATGCTTCTGTAACAGGTGTAGATGCGGATACTGCAGTGAGTAGCTTATCATTAGGGATAACAATTAGAGTGTCGACATTTTCTCTTAAAGCCGCTATCCCTTCCTGGGCTTGAATGGCTCTCCTCCGACCCTCGAACGAAAATGGTGTTGTGACTATACCAACAGTCAAAATACCCATTGACTTTGCGAATCCAGCAATCACAGGGGCTCCACCGGTGCCCGTCCCACCACCCATTCCAGCCTTTACATTTAGGGAATAAACAGAATGTAATATATAAGTTGTATGTCTTTCTAAAACACAAATATTCCATTTTCTAATTGGTTTTGTCAAAGTACCAGCATTAACATGGCAACAAAATATTTAAGTGGAAACTTCAAGGAGGAACAAGAAAAATCAACTCATTTAAATGATTGCATCATTAACTGTTCAAATTTAGATCATTGCGAAATAAGCATTCTATCGGAGTTTGTGCACATTGTCTTAACATGTTTTTTGGAGAGATAAAGCTTGGTAAATTGGAGTAAAACTGACATGCAAAGTTTGAAGATTTTGGTACTTACAATTCTCATTTTTTTGCCCAAATCACTAAAATACTCATTTTTTATCCGTTAAAACATCAAACGTGACTATTGACTATTAATTTCCGATAAAGCACACAATTCAAACAGAATAGGATTGTGTGTCCATGTTTCAAAGAGATATGAAACAATATTCAAAGGTGACTACTTAGAGGACTAAATCTCCAATTAGTACATGTTAGAGGACGAAAAAAATATATTTCCATCAAGTTATGGTCATTCTTGAGAAATAGTTGAAAACATTAACATCATAAATAAATTTTATTTCTCAGCCTCGAAGAACTTACCGTTACAAATACCATGTCGGCCCCAGAAACAGCTTCCTCAATAGATTTCTTGCTCTCTTTAGCAGCATTCATTCCAATCTCCGGGTTCCCACCAGCACCAAGTCCTCTGGTCAACTCTTGACCAATCTGTAAACGGTTATTGGGAAACGCTGGCGACATCCTTATCGCCTGGATATCAGTGTTCACAATCCAGAACTCGACCCCTTTCATGGAACTTTCTATCATGCGATTAACAGCATTAGAGCCACCCCCTCCAACACCAATAACCTTAATCTTGGCACCATTATGATTGTTCAAACTCGGCGAGTCTCCTGATATATCGGTCAATTTCTCGGTCGGACTATCACGTCTGGGGTTGGTCACTGTAGAATTCGCTTCACCTCTGAGCATTGATATCTCGGGTCGTAGATTCATAAACGTGTCTTTACTTTTAAATCGATCGATGTTGTGTGAGTTTGCCGAACACTTGAACCGGTAGGTTTGTTTGACCATTCTGAAGGATGAGACTCGGGCACCAAGAAGAGCCGGTAACCCGATTGGGCTACGGGTATCCGGAGGCGTGAAATAAGGGGATATAGAAGCTGCCATTGCTAACCGAATTCACAGGTCCAACCTGATTTTATATAAATACACCCAAAAGAAAATTAGCGAAATCGCAGCAACTATATACCGAAATCGAGCCTTCTTCTAAAGGGAAACCTAAATAGTAACCGCACGACAATCTAAAAAATCACCGGAAACCTAATTCAACAGCGCAGAAATTGAAACAACGAACAAATAAAAAATCACAAAAAAAATTGAAAATGAGAATTGAAGATAGAGCGTTGGTTGTTCACCTGAAAGCGTATGACCTTAAATGAATATTCTCAAACGTAATTGGAATCGGAACGCCGGACGGCCGGAGAGAGGAAGATGGGTTTGACAGTAGGTAGACTAGCTAGCGGCTAACAAAACCTGAATACTGTATTTACTCGCACAGTGAAATTATGTTTCAACACACACGAGTGAGCTAGTAGTAATTTTGACGAATATTTTACTCCGCGGTAAACTTTAAGTTTGAACACATGAGTAAAAGAATTCCATGATTTTATTAAAGTTTGAACATAGTCGACCATTGTCGAGTAGTATACTTAACATAAAATCAAGATATTACTAGCAAATAATGTAGGTATACTCGACCATTGTCGAGTAGTATCGATTCGATTTCCGAACAATGATGTTAATAACTTGTTTATTTGGAGGGTTACGTAATTAATTGTAAATGTTCATTTTCGTTTGAAAACTTAGATTTAAGTTCAATTCAATCTATTTTTTTTTTTAATTTAATTTCAATGTAGCACATCTATCAATTAAATCATTTCAATATTCTTTATATCATTGAGTATATTTGTTTCATATTTAAAACAAAAAACAAAATTGTGTAATTCACAAAGGTCATTTTTATATTTTATTCAAATAAATATAAGTTCAATTGGGGTAATTTAAATTCAATTCAATCTTGTTTTGTTATACTTATTCAATTAAAAAATTATAGTATAAAAAAAAGTGTGACTATAGCTAATAGATGGAAGGGAGTAATTTTGATTTTTTAATTTTATTCATACTAACATTAATATTTTTATTTGTTTTAAGAAAATTGTAACACTTATCACACTGCTGGACAGTTTCATAATACTACTACTTTCTATGTTCCAAAGCTATAGTAATTTGTGGTTAACACTTACTTTTTTTGACCGTCCAATTAATATGATAAACGGTACATAAAAATTATGAAAAAATAACTAAAATAAAATTTAATAGTTAAATTTTATTTTAGTTATTTTTTCATAATTTTTTTGTACCGTTTATCATATGTATTGGACGGTAAAAAAAAGTCAGTTTGATCACATGTGACTATAGCTCTGGGACAGAGGGAGTACTATGTAATACTAGTACTTGACACACTTTAAAACAAATACAGTGTACCAATTATTTTAATATTTTTACTTTAAAATATAATTTTACTTTTAATTTATTTATATACTTACAATTTTTGCTCAAGAATATTCTATTTTTAAATACTTTATTTTTCTTATTTTAGTAGTCACAATCATTTTTTCAAAAAAAAAAAAAAGAGATGCCATATCATATAAATAGAATTTCAAACGGCCATACATTTTTCACAAATACGGCGTATAACCTAATTTTCGTGGGGCTAGTGTTTGTGATAATTCACAAATACTCGTATTAAATGATTCACAACTCACAATGATAAAAAAAATATAAATAAAACCTAATTTCTCTTTTGTGGGTGCACAATACTACTGTCGTACCACTGCCTTTATACACCGTCACTGTGTGTTGTATGCATCATTTTTTACACACAGCAGCTTGACCTTTTCCTCCACCTTTCAGCGAATCAGATTCCACCATTTCGTCTCCCGTTTCTTCATCCCAAATCCGTCATTATCGATATACTTTTTGTACGTATGATTTGATTCCGTCGTTCGATCGTTCCGTTTATTCGCTTTACTCAATTTCTCGTTTTTCGATTCCGGTTCCTGTTTGTTGATTATCGTCGGATTTTTTCAGGTACGAATCTGGGTTTTCAAATACCTTTATTTTACAGTTATGGAATCTGGTAGGGTGGATTTTGATTTTGATTCACATATATCATATATATATGTATATATTCTTAAATGAAATTTCTGGAACTGTAGTGTAGATTTGGGAGAACTTCTGGGGAGTTCTTATCAACCGTTGAAAAACGGACCTTTGAGATCGTTCTGAATTCTTATTGTGCGGATTGGGTTTTCTGAATATTTTGAATTTGGGGATTTTAAGTTTCAATTTATTTCTAAATCATTTTCACAGTTAATTTGAATTGTTGAGAGCATAAATTAATCGGAAAGCTTGCATTTTTCGAATAGTTATTGATACCCTTTAGATTATCTATTGTGATCTGAGTGTATCGTTTTCTCTATAGCTTCCCTTGCATTTTAATTGTTTTCAAGATGGAGTCTCTCCCTGTTGAGGTTGTCGGGAACATCCTATCTCGTCTCGGGGCTGCCCGTGATGTCGTGATTGCATCAGCGACATGCCGGAAGTGGCAAGAGGCTTGGAGGAACCAACTGCACACGCTCACGTTCAATTCCAATGACTGGCCTTTGTATCATGAATTCTCGACTAGTCGACTCGAGATAATCATCACTCAAACAATATTCCAAACCAAAGGACTCCAGTGCCTTTCCATAATCATGGACGACGTGGATGAATTCTCAGCTGCCCCCGTTATTGCTTGGCTCATGTACACCAGGGAAACCCTGCGCCAGCTGCATTATAACGTGAGGACTACTCCTAGCATCAACATGCTCGAGAAGTGTGGCCGGCAGAAGCTTGAAGTGTTGGCTTTGTCTCACAACACAATCACTGGAGTCGAGCCATGTTACCAGAAATTTCCATGCTTGAGATCCCTCTCTTTGAGTTATGTCAGTATATCCGCCATGGATCTAAGTCTGCTTCTCACTTCCTGCCCAAGAATCGAAACCTTAAACTTAATCAGTCTGGATATTGTCATGTCGGACCCACAGGCGATGATGGATCTGAGCAGTTGCTCGCTGAAGGATATTTATGTTGAAGCAGTCAGTTTGGATAAGTTTGTACTGGAGGCCGATAGCTTGGAGAAGTTGCACCTGAAAGATTGCACGCTCGAAGTTTTCGAGCTTGTTGGTAAGGGTATGCTGAGGTACCTTAAGATTGATGATGTCAGTGTCATCCATCTTGATATCGGCGAGAGTGCTGAAAATCTGGAGATTGTTGATGTCAGCAATTTCACCATCATGTGGGCAAAGTTCCATAATATGATCTCGCGGTCGTCAAAGTTGAAAAGGCTCAGGCTTTGGGGTGTTGTGTTTGACGATGAGGATGAATATATTGATATAGAGACAATTTCTTCTTGCTTCCCTTTGCTGGGACATCTGTCACTGAGTTATGATCTGAGAGAGACATCACTTCAGAATGGGTTACATGGGTCTTTTGTTTTGGATAATGTGGTTGTGTTGGATCTCGGATGGACGGTGATTAGTGACGTGTTCTCAACATGGGTTTCGGGGCTTCTGGAAAGGTGCCCTAATCTGAGGAAGCTAGTCATCCATGGGGTTGTCTCGGAGACCAAGACACATGAAGAGTGCCACATGCTAGCCAACTTTACCTCGTCTATCGTAAGACTCATGAGAAAGTATCTACACGTGGAAGTTCAATTTGAATATGAATAGAGTTTTTGGTGCAAGGGTCTCTTAATGAATTGGGTATGGAGAATGGGAGATTCTTTACTTGACCACGGTATGGTTCGTCCCAGATAATTTTCGGGTTCTATTTTCCGGTTGTGATTGTTTGTTGTCTTCCTTTATTTATGCAAAGAGCACCATATTTGGAGGGGAGATGTTTGGCAAAGACACTATTCAATTTTATGCATTTTTGCAAGGTAATCACTCACTGTCAACATTCAGTGTTTCCGGGTTTTGAATTATTGGATATTTTTGGTCTTCTTTGTTTTCTTTATCTAATTGCTGTCAAAATACATAATCCTTTTTAATATCCTCTCTTTTTTATATGTGAATTTGATTTCCATATTTTGTGTGATGTATGCTAGTAGTTTTTATTATATTATCAGTTGCGTTAGACAAGTAACAAGTATCTATCAAGAATCTGTAATGATTTTTCCATGATTTTGTTCCCAGTGAATTAAATCCTTATTGTTGTTAGTCATTGAAGCATATTGATGAAGGATATTGAAAATTTCGATACAGCATATTGATGAAGGATATTGAAAATTTCGATACAGAGCTAAAAACCTTTCGACAAGGATATGAATCTATGATGAGTTATCTAGGAGACTTGGTCTTCCCTTCAATTTGCTAGGTATAGGTATAAGACGGCACTCACGAATAGGGCTGGAAACGAGCCAAGCCGAGTCGAGCTTTTAGTTTATCGAGCTGGCTTGAAGAAAAAAATTAGCAGGCTCGAGCTCGATGAGCCGCTCGGGAGGGTGCTCGAACTCGACTCGTGAATTTTTTTCATGCTAGCCGCTCAGCTTTTGCTCGCTCGATTAGTTCAATTTGAGCTTGTTTGAGTGCTATGACTCATATTGTTCGAGTTCGACTCGAAATGCTCGAAGCTCGACTCGACTAGATATATACACATATAAAATTTAATTAAAAAAATTACATATTCGAGCGACTTGAAAGCCGCTAGATTCTTCAATATTGGCACTCGAGCTCGGCTTTTATAAAATAATGCTCGACTCGAGCTTGGCTCAAGCTCGAGTTTGACTGAACTCGAGTCGAGCGTTGACTCGAGCAGCTCGCGAGCGAAATTATTCGGTTCGTTTTCAGAATTTTTAATATATATAAACATTTCAACCAGAATTTCAATATATATATATATATATATATATATATATATATATATATATATATATATATATATATATATATAAATATACGTGGATATATTGTGGCCTTATCACAAGAATGTTTTGTGACTGCATTGTCGGCTCACAAATAAATTAATATTGAATATATTTAAGTGGGAATACAACTTTTTAGACACATTTATAAGACATCTATTTATTTTGACACCCCTAATAAAAACACATTAAAACTAGACAATTTTAATTGAAAAGTCTTCTTTACCCTTACTTTTATTTTCTCTAAAATAATAATAAAAAAATCATTTAAAAAACTTTTAAAACCCTTTAAAAACAAAAAACAAAAATTTGACGGGCCCGCTTTTAAAAATTCAGATTTTTTTGGGTTAGTGAGATTTATTGCATGTTGGCTCCAATAATGTAGTATCAGAAAAGCGACGATTTGTTTTTTTTTTTTTTTGATTTTCAGTTAAAAATCATAACTACACGGTGGCTACACGGTCAGAGACCCACCGTGTAGCCACCGTGTAAGTATGAAAATTAACCGGTTGCTCGGTTACACGGTGCTCGCACTACATCGCTCATCGTGTACCGAATATTGTCTCGGTTACACGGTGACTTACTACACGGTCACTTGACCGTGTAATAACCGTGTACAGAACCTATTTTTTCAATTTTTTTTTGAAATTGACTAATTATAACTTTGTTTATGCGTTTGTATGTATTTGAATTTAAATTTAATTGTTTCCGTTAATTGTTGCGCTAAGCATAATATTAAATTCAGATTTAATTATTTGCTTTAATTGTTTACATTAGTTAATTGTTGCGCTAAGTATAATATTAAATTTAGATTTAATTGTTTGCGTTAATTGTTTACGCTGAGTATTGTTATTATAATTGACAAAATAAAATTAATTTAAATTAATTTAATTATTAATTAAAATTAAATTGATTGAAATTAATGGGCTAAGTATTGTTAATTATAATTGACAAAATAAAATTAATTTAAATTAATTTAATTATTAATTAAAATTGAATTGATTGGAATTAATGTGTGCATGTTTTTTAATGTAATTAATTAATACAATCAGTTTGATTGCGCTAAAAATAATTAATTTATTTGATAAATTTAATTTAACTCATTTAATTTATGTAATATGAGATAATGAAATAAATATTAAATTATTTGATAATTAAATCACATAAAGATTATTTATTCTAATAGATTTGAATTAAATCAATGAATGCATTTAATATTGAAAATAGGATTTTCAATAAAATAAAATACAATATAATGTAAAATGTTTATATAAATTGTGTAGATTTTACTTACAAAATCAATCAAAATACACATCAAGAGGACTCAAAGAAATTAGATTTTACTTAGATTTAATGGTTTGGGTTAATTGTTTGCGCTAAGTACTTAGATTATAATTCACAAATAAAATTAATAGAGATTAATTTAACTGTTAATTAAAATAAATTTGATATGAATTATATAATGTGATTATGTTAATTATCAAAATAACGCAATTAATTATGTCTACATATTTAAGTAATTAATTGTTTAGAAGTAATTTATTAATATAATTAATATAATTGCGCTAGAAGTAATTAACCGTGTAGCCCAATTTTATTTTCTTACACGGTTACCGATTAACAGGTTTTATTTTTTATTAACCGTGTAACCGGCAAATACCGTGTAACAGAGTAACTGTCCGGTAAATAAACACCTCCCGTGTAGGCTCTTCTGCAGTGTAGCCCACCGTGTAGCCACCGTGTACTTTAAAATTGAAGTAGCTTTTTATGAATTTGAAGCATTTCTTGAGCATTTTTTTGTTACGTTAAAACATGAAACATCATTTTAAAGACTAATATATCTAATAAACATCATAAAACAACAAATATAGGACTACAAAGATGGGATACTTAGAATGTTACCGTTTTTTGAACTTTCTACTAATATTGTCACAATCTTACCACATAGCTAATAAATTGTTCATCCTGTAATCACTTAATTCTTTAAATTCAATAGTGAATCATGTTTTTTGAATTATTTTGATTATTAAAATGATATTTTATACTACAAGAACAAGTTAACCATTGAAAAATGTCTTAAAATCAATTAAATTCAAAATTTGTTATTAACTACACGGTAACAACCGTGTAGGGCACCGTGTAACCCATGACCACCGTGTTACCGAGTAATTGCCCAGTTTATTGCCCGAGCAGTTCTTGGCTACACGGTGGATTCAGGAAGTTACACGGTGGCCACCGTGTAACCGGTTACTACCGTGTAGCACATGACATAAACTGTTTTTTACCGGTTTTCACTCAAATCAATCAAAACATACCTCTATTAACCACATTTCACCAAAATCAATTAAAACATATCTAAATCAATTAATATAAAAACCAAATCAATCCGAAAAGATACCAAATGAATCAAAAAAAACGTACAAAATCAATCAAAGTACAAATCAAAGGTATTAGGACTCAAAGCAATGAGATTTTACTTAGATTTAATTGTTTGCATTAATTATTAGTGTTAGTATTGGGATTATAATTGACAAATAAAATTAATAGAGATTAATTTAATTGTTAATTAAAATCAATTTGATTTGAATTATATATGTTAATTGTCATTAACGCAATTAATTATGTGTGCAATGTTTACGTAATTAATTGTTTAGAAGTAATTTATTAATATGATTAATATAATTACGGAAGTAATTAATTTATATGATAATATAATTGCGTTAGAAGTAATTAATTTATTTGATAAATTTAATTACGCTAAATTTAATTTATGTAGTATATGATCCATAAATTAAACATTTAATTAATTCATAATTAAATTAAATGGTGGACTATTTATTTAATACGCTTAACATATCCATGTTTATTTTTCTCCACTCGAAGTACTCCTGCAAATGAAGTTAAATAAATAAATATTACCTTCAATTAAATAACAAAACTCAAAATAAATAAAAAAAAATTGTTTCTGCTACACAGTCACCGTGTACCGAATAACTGGTACACGGTGACCGAGAAAATCTGTGAAGCGAGATTTTCTCACCGTGTAGCCGGTTATCCGGTACACGGTGGCCAAGCTACACGGTGAGCACTAAAATTGCCACCGTGTAGCGCTACCGTGTAGCGTGGAACAGCGGCTCAAACCCAGAATTTTCAGAATTTTAACGAGCAATTCAACATGAATTTTGATTCTAGACCAACTACAACAAAATATATAACTTTAATACACTCAAATCCAAACAATTAACACATCAAATTGAACATATTATTGAAAAAATATTAATTTTTCAAAATTGAAAAACTAGGTTTCGGCATTAACTGGAGCTTGTATCGGCCATTGTTGCTCTTCTTTCTGTTCGTTGTTGTCTGCCATTGCAATTCACCGGAATTGAAGTGGCCGGATTTTCCTTGATTCTCAAAAAATTGGCGGCTGTTTTGGTAAGAGGGAGGAACCGACGGGAGAGAGAATTAAGTTGTGGAGACCATTTTTTTTTCTTAATTATGTTTAATTTTTTTTTTTTTTTTTTTGAAAAGGTAAGGGTAATTTAGACAATTCTTTTATCATTTGTCTAGAATAAATGTAGTGTTATAAAGCAGGTCAAAATAAATAGGTTTGTTATAAATGTGTTTTAAAATCCAAAGCTCTCTATATTTAATAACAATGTTTCAAATCTCACAAGTCACCTTACTAATACTAGTAGTATTTTGTAGTACACAATAATTGAAATCACATTATATAAAATCAGAAGCTTCATCTAGTTAAACACCCATTCAAACTTCACAACCTTCCACGAAAAGGCCTTGTTGTTTTCTCTACACAGATTCTGAAGCAGAACAACAGAGAGGCCGATTATCGTCGATATGCAATGCCTCGATCCCCTCCCGCTCGATCTCGCCATCGAGATCCTCTCCCGACTCCCGCCCAAAGATCTCTGCAAATCCAGATGCGTCTCAAAGTCATGGCTCGTTTTACTCACTCACAACACAGAGTTCATCGCTCGACACATCCAACTCTCCAAGCAGAACCCTCTCTCCCTCGTCCGAAGATACATCTCCAGCCCAGAAACCGACACCACCAAAATAACCATCGAGCTCACCTCCGTCGACTCTCTCGGAAACGTTTCAGACCGCTTCAAGAAAACCATCGACGGGCCCGTCAACACCTTCCTCTCCTGCGGGCCCTTGAGCCTCCTCTGCTGCTCGCTCTCCCTCTACGTCTGCAACCCGACCACCCGCCAGCTGGCGAGGGTCCCGCGCCCCGACGGGGCCCGCCTCCAGAACGTCGGGTTCGGGTACCTCCCCGCGTCGAACGAGTACAGGATCGCGCACATGTTCCCCAGACCGGGCCCGGAGATGGGGTGCGAGATTTTCTCGTTCGGGGGCCCGCAAATGGGGTCATCGGGCCCATGGAGGGCGATCAAGGGCTGCCCTGTCAGCGCGTGGGCGGACGAGTACCCTGTGTGCGTGGGTGGGACTATTTACTGGGCGGTAAGTTCGGGGATGTGGAAAGGTAAATCTATTTTGTGTCTCGACTTGAGGAAGGAGGAGTTCAGGAGAATTTCTTACCCGGTTGATGAGAACAAGAAGTATGCGTCTCTCGAGTACGGGGGGCTTATGGGGGATTTGTGCGTTGTAGGGTTTTCATTTTCGACGAAGATGGATGTTTGGAGGATGAAGGGTAAGGAAGTTTGGGGGGTTGAGTATAGTGTTGATCTTTCTCCTTTGTGTCCAAAGTTCTTGATTCCTTTTGATGATGGGAGTGATGAAGTGTTGGTGCACATGGAGCAATTGGAGTTGGTTTGGTGTAGTGTTGGGAGTGGGGCTTTGAGGAAGGTTGAGTATTACAAGGCTATGAAGACTTACAACAAGCCATGCTTGTACTATGCTAGCATTATTCCTCTGTAACAATATTGTCGAAAACCGGTGAGTTCGATCTGTTTTTTTTTTCTTTTTCGTTTCTTTGCGCGAATGGAGATGTTTCTCTCGAGTGAAAGTTCGTATTTTCCGGTTTTTATCTTGTTAGGGCAATTGATACTCGAATACTAAACCTAAATACTAAAAAGAAACTTGGTTTTGTTGTCTTACAGTATATGCACCCTGAAACAGAACTAGTTGGAACTTGGAAGGGGTATGCAAACATGAAGGACATATTTGTAATTTCTAATAATATTTAACAGATCAGTAGACTAATAAGTAATTGACCTTAAGAATTGTGAAATGAAAAAACAATTTATATTTGATTAAAAAAAAAGGCATTCTCTTGTTGAAAAGTCTTTAGTTGAAATTATTTGTATGAATAATTATTTTTGATTATGTCACATTTTATTTATTTATTTACTCAGTGGTCCTAGTTGAACATTTCGTGCTTACACGACACTCATCATCCAACACAACACATTATTTATTTCTCAAAATGTTCTGAAACAACAAAATAAAAAAAAAGCCGATTTCATCTTTACAAATACACATATGAGCTTGTCTTGCCAAGATTGTGTTCGTAGGGGCAACCGGTGTTTCTGAAAAACTATATTTTATAAGCAGCCGCCAATCGTCCTTTCTCTCTGGTTGAGTTTGTGATTCAAGTCTCAACACCATCGGTAACTACACTCGTTTCACCAAGTTCTGAGTTGTGAATGGGCTAGCTGGCTCAGTATTCACAACTTGAACACCTCCTCATGGATCGTAGTGTTTCATTTGTTCTCTGAGCCTTAGTTTTCACTTGTGCTTCCATTTTCGCTTGCTCTTCGCACTGTCACAAAATCTCCCAAAATCTCAGAACAACGGAAGAGAAACAAACATTCTAAATAATAAGATTCCATTTCATTACGGTTTGTGAGTTAAAGGAATCAAAATGAGAACGTAGTAGGAGTATTAAACATATCGGGGATTCTAAACTCTCAAGGACTAGTAGTAGTACATGAGTACATCTAATATTAGGAAACAACATTCAAACATCAAATATACTGAACCAAAGGGAGTAATAGACCTAACAAAGTAAAACAAACAAAATCCAGATGTAAATTCAGAATACAAGTACCTGTTGTCTCCTTTTCCTTTCATACTCATCCTGTAATACAATTAATTAGAAATTAAGAGGAAATTAAGGGGCTTGTAAATAAATTCAAGGTTCTCTCGAGTATATATCCATGCTCACCAGAGCTTGTTTTAGCTGTTCATTCTCTTCTTTCAATTGGTTCAATTCTGCTTCAAGCTCGACCGTATACGCCTATGCCACAATAAGAAATAAGAAATCTCCAAATCACAAAATCGAAAATAGCACATTCTATTTCTACCCCTGAAGTTTGTGTTCTATACAAAAACAGTCCATATCATGTACCTGCTTCCTCGCCCTCGATCGAGCAGCCGACTCTCGATTCTTGATCATCCTTCGTTGCCGCCTCTCCACCACCTTCTCCACCGGCCCATCTATAATCCTCCTCCGCACTCCTCCATCACACGGCCCGCCCGACGAAACCGGGCTCCCCGGGCCCAAACCCTGCACCTGGCCGTACCTGATCGCCGCCTGCTGGTGCGGGTACACCCCGCCACCTCCCGCCATCGGCCTCGGCACGAAACCAGCAGCCGGGCCCACATTGTTATTATACGGCCCGAAATTTTGGCCCGGCGGCGGGGCCCGCACAATCCCGGCCCGAACCAAGAAATCCTCCAGCGTCATCTCCCCGAAAGTGACTTGTCTCCGGGCCGGGTTCGGGTTCTGGGCGTGGGTCCCGGCCCTGTGGATCTCGGACCACACCTGGTCCACCGTCTTCCCGGACAGCGGCTCCGGCACGGTCAGAGAGCCCTGCCTCAATAAGACGCCCCCCGCGTTATCCGACCGCTGAGCCGCCGCGGCGGTTCGAGGGCCTGGGCTGCCTTGGGCCTGGGCCTGGGCCTGGGCTTGGGATTGGGCCTGGGACTGGTCCTGGTTTTCCTCGGCGGTCCATATGCTGTTGAGGAACTCGTCCATGTTCATCGACCCGAAGTTCTTGCCGTTGTCGCAGAGCGTGCTCTGGAACTCGTCGAGGGTGAGGGAGTATATGGAAGACGGCTGCCGGGCGGCGGCCGGCTGAGTCGACGCATCCTCATTTTCCGGGCTCTGCTCCTGGGCCGTTGACTCGGAGTACGGCGAGTTGACCTCTTCTTGGTTCGTGTTCTCTGAATCGATATCCATGTGCTTTGTACTAGTGAAACATCAAGAGAAAAAAAAATTAACAATTACTCAAAAATTCCAGAAAGTTAAATAAGCCCCCACCAAGTAATTATCAAGAACACAAATAAATCATGAGGAATTGAAGTGTAATTCAAATAAAGATCGCACCTTTATATAAAATTAGCAATAAAAAAATAAAAAATAAAAAAATAATGTAATCAAGATTCAAGATCCTTTGAAGAAATTAAGTGCAGGGAGAATAAATTGAGAAGATCAGTGTGCAAAATCAGGTGCTATTATCAGCATGCAAATACAGAGTAACTGTGAGAGAGGGAGAGAGTACATACGGTGAGGTCGAGTTTGAAGTTTGAAGAGTGTGTTGTTGTTGTTGGCGGTGCTGTTGAGGGGAAGTGAAAGATGCGGCGGGCCCACCAGCGAACGTATATAAATAAAGTTGAAACGGCCCAAATAAAATTAAGATCGGCCCATACTGATCAGAGAGAGGGGGTTTTGTAATTATCTGCTGCATGAGTCCTGGACACGTAAGGGACACGTGTCATCAGCCCGGTTCTTAAAGCAGAGCCCATATTTTCCTAGATTTACACGTGTTTTCATGCATTTCAAACGCACGTGCGCCTGTTATTTAATACAGTACTCCATTTATGTATATACATACATGAACACATAACAGTAATAACACAATCTTTGCTGCCTTTGTCGACTAATCTTGCTTTTTGCTATGCTTAGGTAAAGCAAGTAGTCCTTAGGTGGAATTCACAAAAATGACCTTGGATCCGGCGTGCAAAATGTAACACCCGAATTATTTGCACCTTAAATCCTCATAAAATGTAGTATCAATATCAGAATCGTTCTCTACGGGATGGAAGGAGTATCATTTATTTTATTTTATGTTTTGAGAATTTGTCGAAAATTTATAAACTCGATATACGGTCAATAATGTCTTTAATCGGGTTGAAGAACCAGGACAAGAGAAGTCCTGGAAATAGTTCTAACCAACTCCCTAATCCGTTCTCATCAAGCATATATATGAACCACCAATTGTCAATCCTGTCACCTTAAAAAAGTGTCCAGGACGTCACAATAAAATCAATCCAAATTTAATTAGATCAATTAACGGGTCAAATATAAATTCAGTTCAACCCGTGGTGCTACGAAGTTTCAGCTGCAAGCATCAGCAATTGACAAAATGTACCATTCTTTTCTTTCAAAGAACGTGATCATCGGATCAAAAACAAGAAAAACTCGTGCCTCAAATCAAACCGCACCTACACAAAGTAATCAATACAAGTACTATTTATTACACCATGTGGGAGTGTTTGTACAACATTAATATAAATAAGGTGGGAAATGATACAATCGGCTGCTTCAACATAAGACAGTACCAGCTGGAGAAGACATAAAATTGAAAAG
Organism: Euphrasia confusa; assembly: GCA_954870475.1. Taxonomy (NCBI): domain Eukaryota; kingdom Viridiplantae; phylum Streptophyta; class Magnoliopsida; order Lamiales; family Orobanchaceae; genus Euphrasia; species Euphrasia confusa. The sequence continues at coordinate 3,001,190 of OX940955.1, read as the reverse complement.
CGGCACAAGAAAGCCCTTTTCCCTCCTCTAAGATATGAGTGCTTGCACCAGAGAATCTGCCTTCCCATCGGCATACATTAACATATGACCAGCACCTGATACCTCGTGATACCGAATCCAGGGCAGCCGACTGGCAATGTAACGCTGCAGGCTGACAGGGACCAGACAATCATCATCCCCATGCCATAAGTGGACTGAACAACCTTCACCTTCCGCAGACGGATTCTTCAGATCCATCGGATCGAATTCCCATGTCCCGAAGCCAATCATTGCATCGCGGTGAAGTGACTCAAACTCCCCTTGTTGCGTTGGCACCGTCTGTTGTGATCATTCTTTTTTCAATTACTAAGCACTAGCTAGTATTGACATTTCTTATCAAGGAAAAAAAAAATAGAAATTATAAACAGTATTACCTGATGTTCCTTTCTTAGAGAAATCATCCTTGGAAATACTTCTCTGTCTTGATTGGAAAAAACAGCTGGATTTTTACTGACGACACTTAAAGCAGGGAACCATTTCTGGGTGTTCCACCAATAGGTAAACCACGGCATATAGTGAGCTACACCAACAGCCCATTGATCTTGTTTTGGCTGCAGCGCATATGCTTCGCGGGACACGTTTGAAGGAAAACCGGCCCACCAGTAATTCACCACCGGCGCCACAAGGGCTGCTCCTGCCAACCTGCAGTTGGTGTTCAATCCATTCATTAAATAAAGTTGAGCGTTATGACAATTCCACGAGAAAATCTCGTGGCTAAATCTCGTAAGTACACCAAGCCTCAGGAGGTGTTTTAGTAATGAACACACCTGTGAGGAATATACTTGAGGCAACTCCAGACAACCTGTCCACCCATGGAAAATCCAACAACGTAAAATTTGGATCCTAATCCCAGCCCATCGGCAAGATCCTCGATATCAAGAGCCAAGCTCTTAACTGTTCGGGTAGGGTGTGGGTCACTCTCTCCATAACCCGGTCTGTCAAATGAAACTATATAAATTCCTTTACTTTCTACTATATCCTGTAAAGGCAGCCCAACAAAACAACAAACAATAATCAGAAATCTAATCAATCTCAGAAGCAAAAAAGTTGACAACTGCACAAAAAAACTGTTAAAAGTTGAAAATACTCCCTAAGCACGTGAAGAGAATTTCGAAATAATGATTACCGGGGAGAGGTTGGCAGTTATCGCATTAACATCGTGCCTGCAATTACCAAACCCATGGACAAACACAATCTTGTGCTTTGCAATATCCTTAGGGACACCAAATTCTTGATAAGCCAAGTGCCTCCCGTCCTTGAGCTGTATTCTTGGGGCTGTGACTGGAGGCCCATCTGTCGACCCACACGTCTTTGGAGGCGGAGGCCTCGTCCCCTGATAAGCCCAAGCTACAAGCCCCACCAACCCAACCAACACAACTTTCTTCAATATCCCTGCAAATTGGGGGATCCCAAATCAGCAGCAACTCAACATTTTCTCAAAACTAATTTTGAATTACCTATCATATTCAATCTCATATTTCATAGATCTGACTCTTAACAGTTAAATCAGATTTCATAGATCTCCGAATCAGTTCACTGTGTAACAACAAAATTAAACACATGAATCATCATTTTCAGTTGCCTACAACATCAAGGAAATATCATCTCATACAGAAAAGTGGAAAACGAAATCAGGGAAAGACGTTCAAATTTCAAACACGAACCTGCGAACTTAGGAGAAGCATTGGACTTGGTTTTACGGGTGTGGGCCCTTGCAGACGCCGCGGATATTCTCCGAGGTGCTCCGGCCGCCATACCGGAAAACAGATCACACGGTGATAGCAAGCTCCGAGGTTTAAACAGAGTAGACCGCACTCACAGCTGAAAGATCTGAATGCCAATTGACAATGCAATGGGAGATGGGATTATGTTTCTTTTGGCTATTACGTATTGTATTAGAATAGATAACTTTTTATATTACGTATTAAAATAAAATAAGATAACTTTTTAGAGTTTTAAGAAAAAATGGTGATTAGATTTCTGAGGGTTAAATCTTAAACATTGAAAAGGATCAAACATTTTTTTTTTATATATTATAAATCAAAGGTTGAACATTTTTTACTAATATTGTAATTAAAAATATATATATCATCTAAAAAAATCATAAATAAATATAAAATTATTTTTAATACCACAATATTTTTTACTACATTTTTATTTTCTTATTAATCTCTTAAAACTTATAATTTATTTATTTTTGTTTTAATAATAAATATTATGTAATTGGTCAAATTCAATAATTAATATTATACAATAAAAAAATACCTAAAAAATAATAATTATAAAAATTAGCAATTGATCAAATTCAATAATTAATAATAATAATTTTGATTTAAATTCGGCTAATAATTTAAAATAGGTATATTAATCATGATTTATGGGGTATTTTTTATTAACCCCAGTTGAGTTTGTTGATTGTAAATCGTAATGGCCCAAAAACATTCAAAATAGTGATACTGACCCGGCCCAATAAAAGATACGGAGTGCAAACTCTGTCTACGCAGGTCAACACACCGAGTGGTAGCGTGCGGCGAATTCAACGTTGAACATTACCGATTGGGTGCAGTACTCCGACGCCGATGGATCAGCAAGTCGGTGGCGCCGGCGGATTGTCTACGCCTTCAGCGGTGGCCTCCTGCACCGCCATGGCAGTGTTTTATGTTGCCATTCTGTATTCTCCCACGCTGATTCTTCGTCTACCCCCGCCTGATTCCTTCCATTCCTTTATGATACGACGCTTCGTCTGCGCCGCCATATCATCCGTCGTCTCCCTCCTCGTCTGCTTCCTTATCCTCCCCGTGAGTTCCTTCCTTCTGATATGTGCAATTGAGTTAGGGTTGATTACTGTATCAATTTTGAATTATCCAATTCGATAAATTGTAAGTATTGTATGAAAATTGTCGCCATTATTTTCGATTAAGTAGTTTTGAAGATGAATCCATTGATTATCAATATTGTAACAAGGATCGTGGGGAAGATTTTCTGCTCTTCTATATACACTTATTTGTCGGAAAAAAAAAAGCCTAAAAAACTCGATGCTTAGTATCTTATTATCTTTTACCCCTCTTTTTTTTGTACTAGATAGAAAGGTGGGATGCATCGATGTTGCTTGGTGTCTATGGCATCAGAACGGATCACGTCGTAAGTGCCTTACACGAATACACTATTTGGTACTAAGATATATAGGCCAATGCTTTATTGTCTATTTATATTCTTTCATGTCTTCCAGATTGAAAAAAGAGGGTGACTTAATGCAAATTTCTGTTATTAACAGTGGCAAGCTCTGGTTTTTCCTCTTTTGTTGACCTCCTTCATGTACTCCGGGTCCTTTACCCTGAGTCTTCTTTCGATGGTCAGAGCAATCAAGCAGCACTTGAACGTTGGTGGGAATCTATCAGTGGTATTTATTAAGAGCATTTTCCTGAACACCATTGATCGGGCAGTTTCATTAACTTCCTGCGTGACGTCCTGGCGTAACTATGTTGTGGTTAGTATTATTATCTTTATCTGCCTTGGATTCGGTTTACGTGTTTTATGAACGGCGAACGCATCTCGCTACTTTTATTAGCTGAAGTTAAATATGGTTAGTGACTGTTATTGCCATCATGTTGGATATCAAAGCCATGAGAAAAAGAGGAAACATTCAACTCATTTAAAATATGTTGAAACGATGATATTTGTTGAACATGTTGAACTGAAACTTGCTGCATACATTTCGGAACTTACATGTTTCATGTCGATTGGTGATTCTTTTTCTTGACTTCTAAACAATTCTGAATGTGTGTGTGCCAAGGTAAGACTTTTCAAATTTATCTGATTTGGGTGTCCTCATTTCTGAACAGGCGCCACTTACGGAAGAGTTGGTATTCAGAGCTTGTATGATTCCTTTGCTTATGTGTGGAGGATTCAGGACATCTACCGTCATATTTCTTGGTCCAATATTTTTCAGTTTAGGTAAGATGTGGTGTGGTGTCAACCATGTGTTGGATATATGATTACGTATACAACTGAAACGAAATAACCATAATCCACTACAATAAGGCATGCCTTTATTGTACCATTCTAGCATTATCGAGGTTGTTGGTATGTGTATAAGCTAAGAGCTTGTATTCCTTTTTACCCTTTGGAGTTCCGGGCTATTATTATTTTCTCACATATCCCCTTCTCTTATACCCTTAAAAGCTTTTTATCAGTTTTAGAAAGAAAAAAAAAACATTTCCTTTGTATTTGTTGCAGCTCATTTGAACCACTTACTGGAGTTGTGTCTCCAGAAAAAAAGCAGCTTGCTCAAAGCTTGTACAGTTGTAGGTATACTTTTTACTTCGTCGTTCATATAATGGCTTTGTTGTATCATGTATGAATATATAGACAGTGGTTTACATTTTGTTTTGTAATCTATTTAAAAACATTGATAAGTCATAAATTAAAATTGAGTAAATAAGGGTATTTGTGGTATATAATTTTAAAACGACATTTGTAAAGAAGATTAAAAAAAACGACTCATATAAAAGATAGGAGGGGATTATGTGGTTTGGTTGTTTCTCAGCAGAGAATGAATAATGAATCTTAGTGTTAAGTTATACTAACATGTTTATGCATTTGCTCTTCAGGTTTCCAGCTTGGATACACGGTTGTCTTTGGGGCGTATGCATCTTTTCTTTTTGTTCGTACTGGTGGGTAATCCGTATCCATGAGAAAATCATATGTTTCCCTTTCTTCCGATTGTACTTGCTTGTATTAAAAATGCACTCATATACAGGGCATCTAGCTGCTCCACTAGTCGCTCATATATTTTGCAACTTCATGGGTTTGCCTGTAATATTTTCCCGTAGGTCGGGTATGTGAATGACTTCTTATTCAGTTTTTTAGTTTCTATAATCTTCGTCGGTTCTACAACTAAACAATTCTTTTTTTTTTTCGGTTTTCCAGGGATTCTAACGAGCGTGGCGTTTGGAGTGGGGATGGCGAGTTTTTTCTGGATGCTTTTCCCATTGTCAAGCCCGTCTTTGTACAACGACAAACAAGACTATTGCAAGTGCTGGCATAGATACTGTGATTGGAGCTAACTCACGCGTTTTCCGTAAGATTTCGACTGTCGTTTTTTTCGATAAATTGGACGATTTCATGTGCTATTCAATTGTGACATGGGAGAGTGGACTATTGAAGATGGAGTGGGTAGGAAAAAAGATAACTAAGGTCAAGAAGAAATGACGGCTGTACAATCGTTGCAGAATGATCAAAAAATATATGATGGCCAACTTACAAACTCTTTGAAAATTGCTTCAATTTCTGATTCATAATTTTCAATTCTCAATCGAGTATCAGCTACCTACATGGGCAGGCATCATACTACTCTTTTTTATATAAATATATTTTTTCAATTTTGAAATTATTGTACTTCCATATAGTCATATTAATTATGAATTTAAGTAAAAAAAAAACAGAGAAAATGTATGTAAAATTAAATAAAAAAAATTACATGATGTCCAAAGATACGTGTTGATGACCAAAAGATCCTCTGTGGATACACTCAATCAAAGAATTTTTAAAAATATACTAAAAATAATAATTATTATTAATATTATTAATTGTAAATAATTCTAAATGTGGATGTATTCATTCAATGGCTTGTTGAAGTTTTGCCTTCAATATTACAGGGCTGGTTTTTTTTTTTTCTTTTCTTCCCAATCATTATAATCTCTTTTGACTTTCTCCTCAGCCAACCGAACCACAATCGAGTATGAAAATTAATTGCCGTTTTGTAATGGAAATAAATGAATAGTTTTTAATTTTATTTTTGAAATTAAGTGGGAAAAAATTGGAAGGGAGTAAAAGGAAGAAGAAGACCATCATGTCTTTGCAGGATGATCATAGTAGCTGGGCTGAATTTTGGTGTGGTTTGATGGTCAACGGTCAACCTGTGGGGAATGACGTCGTCCATGTCATGTCCGTGACATGATGCAAAATTATGTGGGGGCTCCAAAAATATTATCAAATCAAATTGAGGCTTAATCATAAATCTCAAACCCCTACATTGACTTTTCATCAAGTTTTCAATTTTTTTTCTTCTACTTATTAGATCCTCCTATCATAGAATCTCATTGACAAGCCATATTTTATTTCATTTTTTTTCACTTGGATATCATTTAATTAATAGTATATTATCGAAGATTTGTCTAATTCCATTGAATATAGAAATTCAAGATTTGATGTATTTTCATTTTCGTATTAAAGCGTTAATTTGAGTGTTTTGGTGGATATAAACATTTGTGTATATAAATTTGTTCATATTGAGTGAACAATGTTAGTGAGTTGGGACGTTAAGATATGTTAAGAGTGATTCAAAAAATGTAAAACAAACACGGACTTAGCTTACATAATCACGATTATTTGATCGCTTGTACAAATGTTCGTGTTGAAAACCTGTTCGTGTTTTGAAATTTTGGTATGTTATATTTTCATGTGATAGTAAATGAGTTTTATGTTGTGTTGGATTCATGAATTTGGAGCAATCCTGCCTCAAAAGTATAATTTACTTAATATAAACAATATTCCTATATAATTGAAACATAAAACAAAATATTACTAGTACAATAATTGATATTTATTGTGACAATTTGAGAGGTAAAATGTCACTTTAAACATTTAACAAAAATGGTATGGTATTAGTCTCTAATAATATATCATTAGCTGGTAGCCTTATAGGTCATGTGACACTTAATTAAGAGACAACTGTATTATTGCTCTAAATATAGACAAAAAAAGTTGTTACTTATATCTTACAAATTAAGCATGAACCTTAATTCATGTTTAGTGATTTTACCATCTTGTAGTAAATTGTTTGTCTTGAAATTTCATTCTCATTTATAGATATTTAGATCCTCACTAATTGAGACGTTGTGATCGAATATCGGTCTTAATTGCGTGTATGTGTCGAACGATAGCGAGTATTCGGATAGATCGTAAAAAACCCCGATTATTAGAGGTCGGTGTTGCGTGGTTATGTATGTAGTAGTGAACAAATATTTGAACAGGGGAGAAGCAAAAAAACACAAACCAAAAGGAAAGAAAAAGCAGAACACGAACAAAGGGCAGACACATAAAACATGGCTAAAGTGGGCAAATGACAAACACCCTCCAACACCCTATAATTAACTATATATTTCCATTTTATACAGTTTTTTTTATCCCATCAAATTTTATATGTTAATTTGAATTTAATTGATTGGTGTTAATGTTACTCTGTTTTGTTTACATAATCAAAATAAAAAACAGAGCAAAATAAATAAAAAGGGATATGATTTTTTTTATATAGATTTAAAGGCAAACATAATAGACATAGCAGAATCAACTACACTATTAGTTTTTTTTTTTTTTTTTAATCTCGACATTAATACTAGCTAGGAGGAAATGCTACTGCTTGTTGTTGGATTTCTTGGAGGTGGCGGGGGCGGCGGCGGAGGTGCCGGCGGCGGCGAGCCTCTTCTTGAGCTCGTTGAGGAGGGCCTGATTTTCCTGGTTGAGGAGCTCGGCGGCCTTCCGGAGCCTCTCGTTCTCCTGCATGATGTAGCAGTTCTCCAGGTACAGCTTCGAGTTGATCTTCTCCATTTCTATATATATATTCTCACCTGAAAAACAAAACAAAAAACAAAACGGAGTACCACGTTAGTTAAGGTGAGGCCTCCCGCATTTTATAATATTTATTTTTTCTAAAAAGATTTTACCGTTTCAGAAGATTTTTTTTCGTTCTTTTGTTCTCTCGAACAGGCAAAAGGGAAGGAGTGAAGATTATTCCTTTTGTTGTGGCAGTGGCAAAAGTTTCGCAGTATATATAGTGAGAGAGGGGGGTGGGGGTGGGGTGGGTATAGGGGGGTAGGGGTGGGGTCCACCTGGCACGATAATCATGCATTGTGTAAGCATGGAAGGGTGAGAGGTTTTCTCACATACGCAAAAAAAAATAAACTTCTCACTCTCCCAAGTTTTGCCATCATTACCGTTATTTATTATTTATTTATTATTTGTTTATTTATATAATGGCGTCATGTGAATGATGATGAGGTGGAGAATGGCTCACGCGCCGAGGGCATTATCGGTATTTCCGGAGGTAGCTCGGTTTGATTGTGGATGATGGTTCGAACCAACTGATCAGCCCCCGGCCCATCATCATCATCACACCCAATCGATTATATTTTGTTTCTATGTCGATTTTGGATTTGTATTCCTATTTCCTAACAACTAAAATTGTCCTAATTGTGTATGTGAAATTACTTGGTAACTTATTTTCGTGTATAAATTGTTGAATTTTTTTGAATTTTTCGCCGTTAATATACTTAAATCATACTTTGGGTTCAATTTCAAGATATCATGCACAATTTTATTTTATTTTTGAATGTATCGCAGAAAATGTGAATAATATCATGATGAAACGGATCGAGTAGCTTTTTAATTTTAAATCGTAACATACATGTGATATTGTAGATAAATGGTGTGTTACAATGTTTATGACTTGTTCAAGTTTAACCCGCGGTAATTATATTTTCCACGCATCGAATTGTATATAAATCGTGTGAGTGCAAATATTTATTGACTTTTATGATACAATGTGCGTGGCTTTTGTGTTACAAAAAACTAATTAATTATGCTCTGTGTTTCTTATCATAATAAAAGGTTTGTTACATTTTTAGATAGAAATCATAAAATCATCGTGTTAATTTGATACCAAAATTGTCAAATAACTCTGCCTTCAAATTTGTTGTTTCAAATTTAAATTACAATTTCCCCATAGAACAATGAATTAATCTTTAACCTCATTCAAATTATAGCAATGGCTAGCTAATCATCATGACCATCTCTAACTACTTCAACTCTCGTAGTTTTATTTTATTTTATTTTTTACAATATACAGCATATGATTTATAACTCAAAAGGGAAATTAGAGATTGCCAAAACATTTATTCATCTTCACATCAGAAGCTGCATCTGGCTATCTAGGGGTGGGAAAAAATATCGAAATATCGAAATACCGGACTTATCGTACCGAAAAATGTCGAAAAATACCGAATTTTCGGTATATTGAAATTTTCGGTACGGTATGATATCGTATCGATAATTTTCGGTACGGTATCGGTATGAAATTTTTAATGTTTCGGTATTTCGGTAAATACCGATATACCGATAATAGTCGGTACGGTTCGATATTTCGGTATATATATACTTCGGTATGCAAAAAAAAGTCGATATGATTCGGTATATCGGTATTTTCGATATAATTCGATAATAAAAATTTCGATATGGTTCGGTATATCGATATTTTCGGTATAACAAAAGTTCGGTACGATATCGGTATGAATTTTTTCGATACCGAAATTTCGGTATATCGATAATCGATATACCGAAATTTTCGATACGGTATCGGTATGAATTTTTCCGATACCTAAATTTTTGGTACGATATCGGTATGGTTATTTCGGTACGGTACGATATGCCAGCCCTAAGCCTGACTATCCAATAATCATTCTTTCTTTTTCTTTTTACCTTCTCCGATTCTCATTATTTTACTTGAAGTAAAATTTTCTTGTAAAATTGACTCATTATTTTACTTGAAGTAAATTTTTCTTGTAAAATTGATTTTAAGCAGTGCTGTAAGAAACTGTAGTTTATTCGATTTCTTTCAATTTGATAGAAAAAATAAATTACCACAACAATTAAAAAAGACTAAAAAAACAACTCTTAGAAATTTGTAAATAATATTTTTGAAAAATGAAAATATAGTTAAATTTATGTTTTTGTGATTGCATTTACCTATAGTTGAGGCGTGTAATAAATTTGATTGGGCATTATTGTTGCATGTGGGGGGAGTTTAAAAGTTGTACAGATAAATTTAATAAATAACTAGATGGGGAAGAATTGTGTTGAATGTCAATTTTAACCTTGTTGGTCCAGTGAGTCAATCTCTCTCTCTACTTTAATTTTTTCTTGTGAGGTAAATTTATAATGATTTCACATAATAACAATCCTGCAAGGTTAATGATGGAATTTGCATGATGGTGCATTGAACCCTACACGTGAGTTTACATAAACTATAATTACCAATTAATATTATGGTGAGAGGGGTGGGGTGGGGCCCACACAAAATATTGAAAACTATATTGTGCAATTTTTTTAGTACAGAAAATAAATACTACGTATAGAACAATTCTAGAAATACTAAGGTTGGGCCTTTCGACTATACCACGTTTTTAATTTGAGAATAATTTATGTAGTCACTACAGTACACTTTTCAATGACAAATAATGAACGAGTGGTTACTGAAATGAGATATAAAAACATTTAGATGGATTAAGTTAGTCACATTAAATATAGGCGTTTTCAAATGAAAATAAAATAAAAATAAGGATGATCATTTAAAAAGGGCATGAATTCAAATTTTACGCACATAAAAAACGACGTAGTTTGGAGGATGGTACGTTTCTTGACACGACTTACGATTAAGATACTTATTTTTCTTCCATTCTTAATCGATTCAAGGCAACTATTTTCATTTTGATTTTACTAAATGTCATGATTTTTTGTTCACTTCAACATTGCTGATCAATTTTAAAGCTTTTACTATTAGTTTGATCGATTAGTTTGGTGCAATTGGGCAGAAGAAGGCCCAATTTTAACGAGCCCAGCCCATCCAAAAACAACATGAATTCATTATTCTGTTCATTACATCTTATTTGTTGCCATTGGTAGCTATAATAATTCAGAGATTATTGTAGATTAGATAATTAGAGAGCCTATAAATAGTAATTATTTATATAGAGACGGGATTAGAATAATCGTATATAGTGAATGTGGCGCAATGATAAACGTGGTTTGGCAATAGTATGTCGTGCCTGGCCACCCAATGAAGCCATCGAGATCTCGACTGCGATTTCGAATGACAGTTCGGGTGGTTATTGAAATAAGAACAGTACGTGGTTCAATTAGGTTTCATCTTTTTTTTCTTAATTTGATTAATGTACGTGCGTAGGAGGACAAAGTTGGTATCTAAGCTACTTTTCTTTTAGAAGCAAGCAAAACTACGAGAGTTATTTATAATTAAACATTCATTCAGAGTTGCTTTAATAAAAAAATATCCCTAAAATTTATATATGAATAGATTAATTTTCAAGAATTAAAGAATCGAATTAAAAAATTTATATATGAATAGATAAATTTATATATTAGTTTTGTGATTAAAAAAAATCGAATTAAATATATGGTTGCCATCCCTACACAAGTTAATGAACGAGACACAATGATGATAAATACAATGCAAACCACTTTACTAATTCATTTTGTTCTCAATATTTTCCAAGCTCCGATAGCATATGCTAGCTGGTTTTTTCCAGAAATTCTTGAAGTTCATGTCTTGAACAATCTCCCAGTCCCGCTAGCATTACGGTGTCGGAGACTCTGATCTGGGATTTACGACGATTTTTTCCAGAAACTCTTGAAGTTCATGTCTTGAACAATCTCTCAGTCCCGCTAGCATTACGGTGTCAGTCTGGAGACTCTGATCTGGGATTTACGACGATTTCTGTTGACGTCGATTATCGATGGTCATTCACTGATGATGCATTTAAGCAAGAGTTATATTTTTGTCACTTTTGGTGGGAATCAAAACAAGTGTCATTTGATGTTTTTAATAAAAGTGTTGCGATTTAAAGCACAAATCGCTCACGGCGCTCGCGAAATATAAACACGAGATGACACAAAGAAAAGAAATATGCGTAAAAGAACGAACACAGAATTTACGTGGAAACCCAAACACGGAAAAAAATCACGGGAAGGAAGAAACAATTCACTATATCGATGAGGCTTACAATAACTCGTGTTGTCTAGTCTGATTTTCGTCTATCGGAGAACCTCAATTTATAAGTGTAGCAAACCTATCAAATTGGTAACAATTAGAATTAGGAATAAATCCTTTTCCTAATTTACGACTCCTAAATAATTAAGGAATAGAATTATAATTCAGCAAAAATTCCAGTGCAAAAAGTCACGCAAAAAAAGAACCAGCACAATCTGCGCAGAAAAATCCCGCTGCAGGGAAAACGACGACCGCCATTTTCATTTGGCGGTCGCGGAATACATTCGGCGGGCGCCGAAACCCCCGAAAACGTGCAGCCCCGATTCTTCTTTTCCGGCGATCGCCAAATCTTTCCGGCGGTCGCCGAAACCTCCTTCGGCGATTTTGACCTCTTTTGCGTTCCGATTCGAGTCATAAACAACAAATCTCCACCTTGACGAGAATCCCCGCGACTCCAAGCCGCACCATCCACCAACGATCATAGGCCAATGTTTCTTCCTTCCACCCAGCCCCGTAGGGCTCACTCAAAGCATGAGCAACCTAAGTTTGAGCCACACCCAAACTTAGTACAAGAATCCGAAGTTACACCGATCACCCCTTGGATACCGCCAAGCTCCGTGACCATCACGAAATCTCCATTCTCAAGTCTCGCCTTCTCGCTACTATCAGCACCACCTACATTCGCCATTGCTTCAGTGCTATCCATAGTACGCCTAGGCTCGATCTCCGATTTTTGAATACTATTCGGGTTAGTATTCCCGGTGTCCCCGACACCATCACACATGCATGAATTTTCAACCAAAAGTGATCCCGACTCACTTTCCAGCGAATGACTTCCTTGGGCAGAGGCAGTTGCCCTCGTGGTAATTGTGTTGCCGCACAGCTCATACAATCCACTAATCCTTCTCTCGCCTCGCAAAATAAGTCGTCTACCCCGACTTACTTTCAACACTCCACCTTTACAGAAATACCGATACCCTTTCTGATCTAAGGTGCTAAGAGAGATAAGATTCCTCCTCAGGTCTGGAACGTACCTTACATCACCGAAGGTTCAAATATTTCCATCGACCATCTTGATTCTCACCGTTCCCGTGCCGCGTATCTCACACAATGAGTCGTTACCCATGACCACCGTTCCACCGACACTCTCATCAAACGTGTCAAACTCATCCTTGTTGTGACACATGTGATATGAACATCCCGAATCCAAGATCCACCCCTCACTCGTTCCCAAATCGGTACAGCCAGGAGTTCCCCATCAAGTGAACCTCCTCCGAAATCGACCACGTTCGATTCCTCTTTCCTATTTTTCAGGGCCTGACAGTCCCTCTTCATGTGGCCTTCTTTCTTGCAGTAGTGACAAATCCCCCTGAATCTCTTCTTCTTTGCCCCGCCCTGGACATTAAGACCTTCACCTGGATTTTCACCACTTACAACCTTCTTCATCGTCTCCTTTGATCTCAAAGCATCGACCAAGTCTCCAAGCTTCAGGGTCTTACTACTATAAAGAATAGTATCCCTAAACGAATCATATGAAGATGGCAACGAACAAAGCAAAATCAAAGCAAGATCATCTGTATCATACTTTAACTCCATGGTCTCAAGATCGGACACGATCTCCATGAAGGTAGACAGATGCTCTTGCAGGCTTGTACCCTCCACCATACGATGCGCGTACAACCTTTGCTTCAGATGCAACTTTGTGGTCAAAGTCTTCGTCATACACAGATCCTCCAACTTCGACCACATCTCTGCCGCCGTCTTCTCCTTGATCACCTCTTCGAGCAAAGGACCAAAGACGTAGACCGAAATTATACCTCTTGCCTTTCTGTCCTTCCGAGCCTTCTCTTCTGGCTTCATCTTGCTTGCCATATTGTCCATGCCCAGCAACGCATCATCAAGGTCCATGTTGGTGAGAACCGACTCCACCTTGAACTGCCATGTAGAGAACCGCATGCTCCGATCTAACAACGGAATATCAAATTTCGCCGACATCTCTCCAAATATTCACGAGCACCACCGGAAAACACGGAAAACCCAAGTCGCGACCTCAGGCTCTGATACCACTTGTTGCGATTTAAAGCACAAATCGCTCACGGCGCTCGCGAAATATAAACACGAGATGACACAAAGAAAAGAGATATGCGTAAAAGAACGAACACAAAATTTACATGGAAACCCAAACACGGGAAAAAACCACGGGAAGGAAGAAACAATCCACTATATCGATGAGGCTTACAATAACTCTTTGTCTAGTCTGATTTTCGTCTACCGGAGAACCTCAATTTATAGGTGTAGCAAACCTATCAAATTGGTAACAATTAGAATTAGGAATAAATCATTTTCCTAATTTACGAGATAATTAAGGAATAGAATTATAATTCATATAATTCTAATTCCATAATTAAATAAACCCACGCAAAAATCCCAGTGCAAAAAATCACGCAAAAAAGGAACCAGCGCAATCTGCGCAGAAAAATCCCGCTGCAGGGAAAACGTCGACCGCCATTTTTATTTGGCGGTCGCGGAATACATTCGGCGGGCGCCGAAACCCCCGAAAACGTGCAGCCCCGATTCTTCTTTTCCGGCGATTGCCAAAACCTTTCCGGCGGTCGCCGAAACCTCCTTCGGCAATTTTGACCCTTTTTTGCGTTTCGATTCGAGTCATAAACAACAAAAAGTATTTACGAGGCTTCTAATAAGAAGATGTATTATTGGTCGTCAAGAAGCGATGGTATTTATTATTCTGACGATTATGATCCATCTACTTTCGTCAAAAGTACGATTGGAATTGATTGGAATTAGATAGTAGTATTAGCTAGGTATAATATTATTGCTTCCTACTTTAGTATGATTTGATCAATTATTAGCTAAATTGTTAATTTCTACTTTAATGTTAGGATGCCTATTTTTTATTATTTTTTTTGGATTCAATGCATTTTATTTATATCAATAAATTTTTGTATTTTTATTAGATGTTATTTTGAATTAAAAATAATTTTTAGGCTTAATTAATATTCTCTGAAAGTTTTATTAATTAAGTTTAGATATACTCACAGTCACAACAACATTGGAGAATAAAAAATAGGGACAGGCTTTTTCATAAAATTATAAATTAATAAAAATAATAATAAAAAAAGGTATATTTAGGCTATAGGGCACTTTATGTTTACTAATTATAAAAAACACCCTATAATTTTTAATATAATATAGAAAGGCTCTATATTTTACAATTTGTTAGATATTAGGAGATTGATATATTTTTTATTATATTCAAAGACATTATTTGAAATATAGAAAGTCTCTAATACCCTTTTAGGCTAAAATAATTTTAGCATTATTAATTATACATTTATTTAATTATTATAATTTGTTAGATCAATCCGAAACCTAAGGCATTATTCAACGCAACCGTAGTGTCGATAATAATGAGAATCTGTAGTTCAGTAATTGACACAGACAACGAAAACCCACAGCCCACATTCAGAGATGGAATTATTCGATGGAAGAGTTGTTTACCGCGGAGAAGGAGCATTGGTTTCTTTTGGCCTGACTTTGAGTTTTGCAGAACTACGTGACAAGATAAGAGCGCGTTTTCCACAATTACAAAACGAGTCATTCGGTTTGAAGTTTTCTGTTCATCCAGATACAACCTTATTTCAACTTCTTAATGAAAGTGACATGAGGTTTCTTTTTCGATCCTTAGATCGCGCCAAATCAGATTTCGTTGACATTAATGTTCACGATTTGGGAGGCGCGAGTAGTGGGAATGCAATTAACGTAATCTCCAATTCTGACGCGGGGAATTGCAATTTACAGATTGAAAGCGACTTGCATGAACCTAATGAATTTCTTGGATGCTTTAGGCGCGAGGATCCTAAGGTGTATATCTCTAACAGTTGGAAGTCCTTCATTGCATTTAAAGGACAGACTTTTGAAGGTGGAGTCACAGATTTTCGGACAAAGTTGCGTATGTATGCTATTGAGGTTGGGTTCGAGTTCGATCTTCAAACAAATAAAGCCCACCGAGTTGTTGCTTATTGCACTAACAAAGCAACTGAAGGTTGTCAATGGCGTGTTAAAGCTTCTTTGGTTAGGTAATATATTTTGATTCTACAATCTCTGGTTAGTCTTTTTTCATATACTTGCAGGGACTTGTTTTATAATTAAAGCCTCGTGACTATGTAGTTATCTTGCATAGTTTTATGTGTATTATTTGATACTTGAGTATAACTGTGAATTAGCTAGCATAGTCTTATGTGTATTACTTTATATATATATAGTTTTATGTGTATTATTTGATACTTGAGTATAACTGGGAATTAGCTAGCATAGTCTTATGTGTATTACTTCATATATAATTGAATGTTACGGTGTATTATGTAGCAGAATTTTATGTGTATTAATATATAATTCACTAATTCTGAGTATTATCTAGCATAGTTTTATGAGTATTAATTGACACATGAGTATAATTTGTGAATTGACTATTATAGTTTTATGTGTATTAATTAATAATTGAATATTATCGAGTATTATCTAGCCTAGTTTAATCTGTGAAGTAGGTTCTCTTTCTCTAATTTGTTTCAATTTTTTTATAAGGCTGAATAATCAAAACAAGGTTTGCACAAATGTGTTTAATCAAAACTAGGTTTGAATATTTCTGAGTATTATCTAGCATAATTACATGTTGCTATATTTTGAGGGGATATTTTATCAATCACAGTATATTTCATATTCGCAGGCACAATAACTTCTTTCAGATATACGAGTTAATGAATGAACACCAATGTCGTTCGGTTGTTCGTGTTCGAAATAGTAAAATGTTGTCAAGTGACATTGTCAAAAAAGTCATGCTTGAAAAAGTTAGAGACAACCCGAATGTAAAGGCTATTGAAATTCAACAAGATTTGAAGTTGAACTACGGTTTAGATATTCCGTATCACAAAGCATGGTATGGGAAAGAATTGGCCAGAGAAGAAATACTTGGTGATGAGGCAAAATCTTACCGTGAACTGAGGTGGTTTGGAGAGCGCACCATTGAAGCTAATCTCGGCACACGCATACATATTGATTGTTCTGATATATCAGGGTCAGAACCTGGTAAACAGAGATTTCAAAGAATGTTTATGGCGTACGGTGCTTTGTTGAATGGTTTCCAATTTTGTAGACCTGTTCTGCATATTGATGCTACATTTATCACCAACAAGTACAAGGGAATGTTGTTGGCTGCTACGGCTAAAGACGCTAATAGTGGTACATTCTTGTTTACACTCAGTGTCATTGTAAATGCAATTCCTTAATTATTATTCAAATTTATTTTAGTTATCTATTTTCTTGTTTAGGTTTGTATCCTGTTGCTTATGCAATTGTGGATTCTGAAACTGAGGACAACTGGACGTATTTTTTCAGTCTTCTTAAAGTGTGTTTGGATAGCTTCCCGCCGCGCACAATCACATTCATATCTGATCGTAACATTGGTTTGTTGAATGCAGTTCGTAATGTTTTTCCAGACAGTCCACTTGGATTTTGTTACAGGCATCTGCAGACTAATCTACTGAATAAGTTTCCGGCCTCTTCTAGGATTGGTAAGAGTATTCAAACTTTATTCATGCGAGCTGCATATTCTCGCACGCCGGAATATTTTGAAATTAATCTTCAAAAATTAAGACATGAAGGAGGTGTTGTGGTAGATAATTTCCTCAAGGGTCTACCCAAGGAAACTTGGGCAGCCTGCCATTTTAATGGCGAAAGGTTTGGGGAGATGACGAACAACCTGGCGGAGTGTTTCAACAGTTGGATCAAAACACTGAAGGGCTTACCTATTGTCCAATTGAATGAGGCACTTCGGAAGAAGATCATGTCTTTAATTGCTACTCGCAAGCATGTCTCCTCGGATTGGGTGTCTGTGTTATGTCCGAATTTGGAGAAGAAATTGGCTGCTAACATGGAATTGGGCCGACACTGGACAATACTAAGGTCAAACACTTTTATCTATGAAGTCGAATGTCTAAATTATACTGTGACAGTGAATTTAGAAAACTCAACTTGTTCATTTGGGGAGTGGCAACTCCATGGGTTTCCATGTTCTCATGCAATATTTTCTGTTCAGAAGCATGGTTCTGATGTATACGCATATGTTAATCCTATCTTCGAGGTACGTGTTTTAAATCGATCCAACTAAGTTAGCAATTCATTTCTCACAAGTAATTTAGCAATAACTACCTTCGAGTTTGGTAATCTTATGTTCTGTTTGTAAAGTTCACTTTTTTGGTTGCAGGTTACTCAATATCGCAACACATATTCATTTATAATTAATCCAGTACCATCTATTTCAAAGGAGCTGGATATGAAGACTATTGTTGTGGATGTTGAACCTCCGTTAACGAAGCGTCCTGCAGGAAGACCAAGAGTTGAACGACGAAAGAGTAAGACTGAAAGGAAAAGACTTTTGAAGTGCGGTAGGTGCAAAAAGTTTGCTGGGCATAACAAGACGACATGCAAAGAAATCATATAGTTTCTGGACTGAAAAATTTGAAATCGTGTTGAATTTCTACGTACTGTTTATTTCATTTTAATTACATACATTTGTGCCTTCATGAGATTAAAATAATTATGTTTTTAATTCACTTTACTATTCTGGAATGTCATTGATTCTTAACTAAGAATTGCAAAACCTGCGCATACCTCTGATGTGTGTGAGAGGTATCATTATCATTTATGCCTTCCCTAGCTTTTCAAACAGTGCTTCAAAAAGATAGCCGTGCATTGCATTCGGTTCAAGTCTCAGTATGCAGCTGTCAAATGAGACGTTTGTTAAAGTTCTTATTATACCACTCTTGCTATAATGACAGATGACACTGTTTGTAATGAACTTGTTGCATATATATAATTTATCTAAAGCTGTTCTCTAAAGTCTAAGTGTTGTCCTAAATAGTACAGACCAGTTATATTGTCTTTCCAAGTATATTTAATACGGTGTACACTTCTACTACATACTTAACCTGTACATTTTCTAGTACACTCAATATATAGTCGAGCACTATATACTATTTACTAAACACATTATATTCTGGAATGTAAAGAAAGTGGTAAACTAATAAATATCTAACAATTAATTTATTCCATATCTATAATTTATATATGAGGATGAATAAGAAAAACTTTACCCAAGTAAATATCAAAAATGCAACCATTTGGGAAAACGAAAATAGCAAAATATTCCAAGACAAACAATTCATAGTTCGCTAAAAAATAAACTAGTTTCATAAGGGCAGTAAGTTCATGAAAAACAACAAAAATAATTTCTAAGCAGATCTCCAACTATCATGGTGCTTAGCAATTCTATGCAGGATTGTGGCCCTCAACGCAAGCACATCTGTTTTGTTGAATTTTTTGGTGATACCCTTTCCGTCGGTGAGGTCTTGCATATATTGTAGCACGAATACGCCACAGTCCACCCTGTCAAACAATAACAACCAAAACAAGTATGAGACTGAGGTAGGTGGATTTGGTTGTTTGAAAATAATTATGTAAGCAACTTACGAGCTTGGAGATTGTTGAGCTAATTTAGCTTCATAGAATATTAGTGGCAATTCGGTCTTGTAGTTTTCTTTTATCCATTTTACAGTGCGAAGTTCATCGTCAGTCAACTCAACTTCATCTTTTGGTACCAGTTCTTTGTTACTGCTACTCTCTCTATCCACCTTAAATCTTTTTTGATCTTCAATCAAATCGTCAGCTTGATCTAGGATAGCTTTCAACCAAACATTTATCATAGTAACCTAAAATCACAAAGCTGATTAAATTTTGGCACCATATACTAATCAAGTTCAAAAGAAAAATTATATAATATGAAATCAATTACTCACCATTTTTTTGGCATCTTTAAAACTTTCAGTCGTCTCAAATCTCTGTCGACGCATAGAGTCGTACTGGATAAATTGTTTGGTACCTGTTTCAAAAACAAGCAATGTATGATGGAAGTTGCTGTTGTGTGTAAGAGGTATCATTATCATTTCTGCCTTCCCTAGCTTTTCAAACAGTGCTTCAAAAAGATAGTCGTGCATTGCTTTCGGTTCAAGTCTCTCAGTATGCAGCTGTCAAATGAGACGTTTGTTAAAGTTCTTATTATACCACTCTGCAATAATAACAGATGACACTGATAAATAAACATACCCATGCATGGGATAGTAAGAATTCTACTTTTCGTGTCTTGTTGTTGGTGGACATCTGGATTTCAGAATACAACAAGCTAGTGAATGAATCGATTACTGAGTTACTGAGTGCTTGTTCTGATATAAGCACATCTATCTCAGATATTGAGAGGTCAGTGCCCATATATGGTCCCCTCCAGAAACTAGACATGCGATTTAAATAAACTATATAAGTTAATAAGTAGTTAATAATAAAGCGACTAAAAAACATGTAGAACACCTACCCCGAAGGTGCTTTCAATAAGAATTCCTCCAGTCTCAACTTCACCCTGTTATCCATAAACGTTTTATAAACCTTGCTCTTGCTCCAATTTCTAATATGGTGATCTGCTCTAGATTCTGAGGGATCATTATGTGTTATTAATATTGGCTCTGTGTCATTTCTGCCGCCTTTGTATTTTTTTTGCAACTTTATCATTTCTACTCGTTGTTTCTTTACCTCAGGATAATAATAGATAGGATCCACCTTTTGAACTCTTGGTTTGTTCTTTAATCTTAATACATAGGAGTACACACCTATTGTCCCAGTGGTACTACCTGCAGTCATCTCATCAAGATGTATTGATCCCACTTTGTTATTCACAGTTGTTTCTTTCATTGGAGTCATTATTGTATTTTGACTCAATAGTTCAAAAGAAGGCATGTCAAATCCAGTGTACGAAGGCAAACATGGAGTCGTATCTATGCTAGTTTGTTGCTTCATCGCCACGTCTGGGAGAAATTAAAATTTATATTACAATATGTGGGTATCAAGAACTGAAATTGGGGCACCTCAAGATTATATACCTTTCTCCTGCTGCATTCTTGCAAACTGCTCCTCAACTTGTATACATGCTTCAATTGCCTCGTCATCTAAATATAAATACATAAATAAGAATTGTAACTTATAACTTTTCATAAATGCTAAGGGTGTAAAACACACCCTCAAATTGTAGAATAATATTTCTGCTTACCAATCAAAGGATTTTCAAGTATGGCTTCATGATGAATTGGCATCGACACATCTTTCTCATTGATATGGGGTTCCCAAAGTACCATTTCACCTGTTTCCATATAAATTATATACTCAACAGGTTTTGTTCACAAATACGGAAAAATGTCAGCAAGCTATAATAGATAAATAGTGTTGTTTGCGTCATTAATAGAATGTCAGACAATCTCATATGTTACCAATGTTTCTAAACTCCCAGAAACTGAAAACGCATAATCGTGTTTATTGGTTACTATTCTATTACAGACATTGTGATAATTAATTAAAAATAGTTCAAAACATATCCAACTAGATTTTATCACAACTAGTTTGATACATCATGTCTCAAAATGTCTGAACTAGCATTTAATCACAACTAGTTTTGAACATTGTCACTGGAATCACCTGCACGGCACTGCTTCAGATTTTCCTGAGGGTCTTCATTAGATATGTCCTCCTTTTCGACGAATGTCTCTTTTAGTTTCAAATTTTCCATAGACTTGTTTCCTACACAGTCCTTTGATCCACCGTCATTGACTGATAATATAAAAAATATATATAATTGTCAGATTTGGTTGGAAAGCAGACTTACATTCACTGTTGTTTGTAACGTGAACTAGATTGGGTTGGTAAGCACACTTACCATCACCGGTGGTTGTGTTATTTACATTCAGACCAGATTGGAGTTGTATTATCGTGCATTGTGAAGCAACATTGAATTTTAAATTCACAATCTCGGCTCTGTCCTCTGCACGTTGTGATACCAACTCTTTTGTTACACATAACAAATGTTGTATGGAAATGTCTTGTTGCTTTATCTTATTTTGTAGTTGTTCTATTGCATCATTTGTTGCAGTTGTTGTTGTGTTATCATTTGTCTCTGTCGACAATCTCTCAATTTCATCATCTTCTTCATCTGTGCTTTCATTTATATTTTCTTCCGTGCCCTTGAAATGTGTCTGAAGATTGTACAACCACAAATTAGTGATTTAATAGAGCAAAAAGTAGATAAAAGGTAGATATAAAACTTGTTAATAGATGTTAAATAGAAAATGTGTGCAAATGGTAGTTGGTAAATCATCCGGACAAGTAAGGTCATAACTAAGGGTCATAAATTTATTATCACAACACTAAGTTAGATTTTGGATAAATTATATTGACAAAAAATGGTTAAAATGACAAGCTCCGACTAAATAACTTACAGATATTATTGGCAGGCTCTGATTGCATAAGATCCTGTCCAGCTTTTGTAAATCCCATTTCCTGATCAGGTGTTGTTCACTAGATCTTCCCTTAATGGGTGCAATAATCTTTGTCTTCATTATTAACCATAACTAATAATAAATAAATAAACGATTAGTCATAGATTAATAATGAAATACACTACAATAATATATATAACTACTGTTATACCAGGATGACAACGGAGCAGCCTCCGGTGTTTTTGTATTGATTAGAGAATTCCTTGTAGGTGACTAGAGAACTTTTGAGGTTAATTTCTACCTCTTTCGCCCAAGAAATTTCATGCAGCTTTTCTAAATCATAAATGGCCCTCACATACTTGACATTTAGGGAGCCCTTTGCATTGGGGAAAAGCAGTTTTATGAAAAAGTCAAGGATGATTAACTTTGCAATATTTTCATCGTTGGCTTCATCCACAATATCAGTTTCTAACTGTTCCTGAAGCCCATTTGTTATTGCATCTATCACATCTTTCTTGGACACCTCAGAAACTTTTCCAAAATTGTGAGTAACAAAACCTGGCAGTATATCGTCGGGTTTGCCAATTACTTCCCCATCGATGTTCAGTCCAAGGATCTTTGCAATATGTTTTGTTTTCAGCTTAAATCTTTTTCCACTAAATCGAAAAACATCCTCAACTTCATCATAGGCCTCAAGAATAACTGCCAATAGTTTGTTTGACTTTTGAAATATGATTTGACCCTCGTCCACTGCCTCAAATAGCTTACCAAATGGAGTTCTTGCTATTATTTCCTTAATTCGGTCAGGAATATCATTCTTGTAATCTTCCAATTTTGGGAGGCTACACCTGAATTGGATGACCTGTAAAAAACCACAATTAGTTTACCTTCACAGATTCCAAATATATCTCTACCATAATACATATCTTAAAAAAACAATAAATAACTAAGTTAGTTATTACTCAGATAACCATGTTTTGAAAAGAACATAATTACTAACTACCTTAGTTACATACATACATTTCAGAATGAGCATATCTATCAGATATCTATGCGATACAAAATTAAATATACATTAACACATATTTTCATTCATCCCTCTTTCAATTTTGGACTGAGTTTATATTCCACAATTTTCCCTTAGAATTTATTATAGACCACACACAATATAGACATATAGGTACAAAACGTAATGAATAAAAATAAAGGTCCAACATGAAATAATATGCAGAGAAACTAATTTATACTTGCAAAGCTTAACTTACCTTTTTTTTAGCTATTGGAACATTAACTTGAACAGTAGGTTTCTTTTTAGGTGATTTCTTCCCTTTTGGCCTGCTAACAACATCTCTCTTGTTTGTTATCTTGTGCACAGACACAAAATCTGAATCACTTGAAAATTCTTGCTCTGCCACCTATAAAGCATTTAAAAAACAATTATGTAGTTTGTATAACAACATGAATATGAAGCATTCATAATTTTGTACCTTATGTTTCTTGGACCTTGTTGAAAAGGCAGGTGATCCCAAAACTATGTTAGACGGCTTTCTTTTTTTATTACCATTGTAGTTGCCCTTGGTCTTCATCACTTTTGCTTGTTTAAGAATCTGCAAGATATCACAATTAGTAGTGCATTACAAATAATTTTGGTAGGATTTTTATGTACTCGCCTTTTTATCATTCATTGTCTTCGGCCCGGCGGCTAGTTCCATTTCATTGTCAAGATTCCTTTTTGCCGATCGACTTCTCTCCTCACGCTGAATTCTCATCCTGCTTATGATATCGGATTTTGTTGTAGGAGCCATACCTGTCATGAACAATTTACAAGAAAAAATGTTATAACTACGAAAGCTCAACGAAATTATCTGCACTAATTAAGATATGGACACATGAAATTCTCAACAATTGGGTAAATACAAACGCCACTACCAATTCTGAGCACTCACAAGAAAAGAACAAAATTTGTATCATAATCTAAAGGGTATTTAACGAACTAGGGTTTGCAATTAACCGAGAATTTTGAACACGCATTCAACATTTTCATCACTAATAACTACCAGAATTCAATAATCATAGTTTTGAGAGTATATATGATCATATATATATATATATATATATATATATATATATATATATATAAGAAAATATGAACGTCATACCCGGTTAACTTGATCGGAGAATTCGCAGAGATTTCTTGCGATTTCAGAAGCAAGAATTTTCTAGATTACTTTTGTCATTTCTAAGAAAAATCTACTCCTGCTCCGCAAATTTGGTTTCTTGAGAAAAATTTCGCTATACAATCTATATGTGATACGATAAAGATTACGTGCTAAAGAAACGAGATTCAAGTTTGATGCAATCAGGTTACAATAAATTAAATATTTATTAAAACATTTTTAATTAAAATTAGTCAATAAACAGAAGGGTAAAATAGGCAAGAAGCTCTATTATATAATTAGACTAAACAATAGGTATAATTTATAAAAACTATATTTTAGGTGGCCCAACCCCTTAATCCCCCATAAAAAAAAGATAAAAAAATCGAATCGATCCCTAATTCTAAACTTCTTCTTCGATTAAGAGACTGAAATAGAGAGATCGCCGCGTTAGTGAGTGTCGGCGGCCGCTGACATGACGGGCTGAGCATCGACGACGGGTCTTCTCCTCTGAGCGACGGGCTCGCATCGGCGATTTGCGTTCAGGGTTCATCTCCACTCCGCCGAAGCTAGCGGCATTGATCGGAGATGGGGGTCGCCGCTTATCGGGACGGCGGAAACTAGCAGCATTGATCCTTCCACGATGGTTCGGAGGGGCCACGGGTTCCCGATGAGGCTCGGCTCGGCTCAGCATATGACCTTGTTGAGATTACTAATATTTCCGTACTCCGACTAGAAACACATAGTTTGTCAATGCTGGTGGAGAAGAATGGTGGAGAAGAATGTTGATTATGGTGAATAAAAGATCCATGGTGTTTGGAAAGTCCATTTTGACTTCATATGATTTTCATCGTGGATTTAGTGTATATAGTAGATGAATCTCGAAGCAATAAAAATTTGTTTAAAAGCAATAAAAAAATTACATTGCTTTTCTGCATGTTGGTATATTATAGGTTATGTAATTTGTGAGTACCTTTGTAAGGAGGTTTCTCTACTGGATTTCATAAGTTGCTTTTCTTTGATGCCCTTTGGTATATGATAGTTTCTCTACTGGTATTCATAAGTTGCTTTTCTTTGATGCCCTTTGGTATATGATATTTATGTAATTTCATGTCTTTGGAAGGAGGATTGATAATACACTTAATAAGTTCCCCTCAATTTTTGTACTGCAGGAATCCCTGAAATCAAGTTTGGAGGTTTCTGTGATCCCTGCATTTGAGATGTCACGCCGGACGATGTTTGAGCAGGTTGATTCCACATTTCATAAAGGAATGGTTGAACATATAACAGCAGCTCAGCAACAAGTTGAGGCATCCCACTCACCATTGGCAATTGCATTAAGGGTACACATGTCATTATGTTTCTACATATGTGCTTTTCATCCTACTTTAAACGACTCATGAAGCGTAGTAAATTGGGATTGAGTTATTTATTTTAGGATTGGTATTTCTAAATTCTAATTTCTGTTTTAGTTTCTACTTAGTTTTTTTTTTGTCATTTTATAACAGGATGCGTTAAATTCAGCAACCTCGATAACACAAACTTTAGGCAGTGAGTTGCTCGATGGCCCAATAAAACTGTTGGCTCTCGCTGTTTCAGGAGCAGATTCTAATGCACCGAATCCGTTGATTAGTCAACTGAGCAATGGTCCTTTGGGCATTCTCCATGAGAAGGTTTGCTCTCTCTTTTTTCTTTTTTTCTTTTTTCTTCTTGAATTTATGTGGAAGGCAGTGTTATCTGGAAATTATTATTGTTGCAATTATATATATATATATATTATATAGCTATTTGTTCTGAGATGAAGTTTAATATTATAGCTCGAGGTACCACCTGACCCAACAAAAGAGCTATCAAGATTGGTAGCTGAAACATATAGTTTATCACATGCATTCTTGCATCTCAATTCTCATCATCAGCTTTTTGTGTACTTATATATCCTTTTGGTTTTGCGCAGAATCTATACAGCCTCGGAGCACGGAGAATCGGAGTTACGACTCTACCATAGACCGGATGCTTGCCGGCAGCAATAACCTTGTTTAATTTGAACAGAGACGCTGCCTCGTTCAACAATTAACTGAACTCGATGTCTCATAATCTGAAGACCATTTTACCCGGGCTGAAGCTCGTGGTCTTCGATATCTACCAATCTCTGTTGGATTTGATCTCGAAGCCAAGTGACAACGGTGAACTAACTACATAATAATCTATATAATAACATTTTTCCTATACTTCCTAGTTTAACAAAATGAGCAACCTTTTTTCAGGATTCTCTGAATCAACAAGAGCTTGCCGTGGGACGGGTACAACCGAGGTGTAAATGTGATTGCAAATAGTATCACAGCTATGCAGATATTACTTATTAGTCCCTTCTTTTAGTATATTTACTAATAGTGTTGGTATCCATATAAATTTATCTTCCATGCAGATGGCAAAAATACCACGAACACAGCTGGGCACGGATGGCTAAGACCTGCGATTGGGGTCGTTGAGCTATCCCAGAGTATAATTCAGGTATATTTTCAGTTCTGAGTATATTTCTACTACAAAGAAGTCAAGGAGCCAACTTGAGCTATTCTTAACTCATGCTTTAAACCTTTTAAACTCCCTGATCAAACAATTATAAATCCCCTCATATGTGTTATAGGTTGACAATTAAAATGAATTCCCCTGATTTTCGTGTTTGAACTGGTTACTGATGCGATGAAGTATAATTTTCATTCTTGAACTAGTTGCTGATATGATGAATATTGTTTCCCATATCATTTTTTTTGTTTTGAAGCAGTCATCTGGTTTATTCATGTATTTTAATGTTCTTGAGCAAGACCTAAAAGATATTTAGGCCAAAGAAAGTGTGGTTATACTTTGATGAAAACCTGTAGTCTTGGACAGAGTTGGACCTCCTCTCCTTGTGCCCAAACTACTAAAAAATGGGTCATTTGGTGCT
The DNA here is from genome assembly GCA_954870475.1 of Euphrasia confusa. NCBI lineage: Eukaryota > Viridiplantae > Streptophyta > Magnoliopsida > Lamiales > Orobanchaceae > Euphrasia > Euphrasia confusa. The sequence goes on along the minus strand of OX940955.1, from coordinate 2,973,824 downwards.
CTTGTAATCACATGCAGTTATAAAGATAATCTCTTTGATTGCCTTTCTTCGTCGATCTAAGTGCTTCCCTTTTATCAGTTAAATTAATACCCGACTGTCCTCTAAAATTATGATTACAAAAAACAGACTTCGCTGGAGAGGTTCGACCGCATATTCCCCTTTCTCTAGTAGCAATAAATCCGTTTTTTTTAATTAGGAGTATTTCGGTATTATTAACCATACCCCTCAGTTTGCAAACTGCATTTAATTTAACTCTACAACATCATTTATGCCCATTGAGTCCACATCGCTTCAGAAAAAAACTGAATTATTTCCTACTTAAAGCTAAATGAAAGAACTAATTATTTTCAAAGTTAGACTAATATGCTGCTGTTCTCCTTGCAGGCTGTACCCCTCAGTGCAAGAAAAGCAACTGGGGCTTCAAGCGAAGGTTATGGCCCATTCCTCCAGTTGCCACACTTCAGCGAGTCAGTTGTAAAAAAATTTGCCAGAAAGGTTGCTCCCCCCCCCCCCCCCCCCCCCCCCCCCTCTTCCCACCCTATCTATGTACATATATGAAATAATAGTTAAAATTTCACATTTGCACAATTCTAACTCAACCATTAAAAGTAATAAACATTTACAACTGAATAATCTGAGTTTCATCATTTTTCAAAAATGACATCTGGTGGCTTTCTGAGTAAGCATTTTATCTTAGAACAGTCTGAAAGCATTTTATCAGGCCCCTTTGGAGGGGAGTTATAGCCTTATGTCCTTTTGCTTGTGTGACTCGTGGATTGGGTGTGATGCGAAGTCTGGTGTTATATTGAAGGTATTGAAACGAAGCCGGGCGGGGACAAGGGGTTTGGGTGGTTCGGGTGAGGAGGTGGTGGCTCTGGAGGATGGAGGGGAAGAGAAGGATGATGAAGGGGGGTGGGATGATTATGACGAATATTATGAGAGTGAGTACAGTGAGGACGATGATGAGGTAGTGAAGGGAAAGGGGGCGGCAGCAAATGGGTCTGCCGTCGATGTTGGCCATGGTGATGAAAAGTAGACTTTTTTATAGAGATTTTTTTTTGTTTACACTTTTGAGGGGTATGATTATTACTGAACCTGGGAATACTGCTGACTTTATCGGAGTTTTTTCTTATTGTTGCGAATTAGCTACACTCAGTTCTGTTACGAGTTTACCATTAGACATTCTCCATCTTCTTTTGAGGTGTGTGCTCGCTTGGATCTTGGTCGAAGGTTTCTTGTTTTAATTATCAAAATCAACCGGTAGTCTCATGAAACGGCCAACTTGGTTTTCAATTTGTCTTTAGTCTTGACCCAGCCCTTATCAATTATTTGGAACGGAAAATTTTGTAAACCAAGCATGCCCGTATGTTCTTATATTCAGTTTATTTCTACTATTTTATACTTTTCATGAATTCTGCTTGTTACATGATTTTATTTTGGGATATTATTTTTATGCCATGCTAGTTTTCAGTGCAGTTTGCTCAAATATGTCGGCGATTTATGTTTATAAATATGGGAAAACTAGCCTCCTAAATAACTTAATAACTTCATGTTTTCATTGTATAAACTGTCTCTTCTGATTTAAATGTGAATTATCATTTCACAGGTCCAGATTTTTGAGCCATTCAGCATACTTGGATTAGAACCTGGAGTCTCAGATTCAGAGATAAAAAAGCCATATAGGAGACTTTCCATTTTATACCATCCTGATAAAAATCCTGATCCAGGTTGAAGGTGTTTAATGATAGCAATTTGAAATTATTTCTCACATAAAAACTGAGAGGAAAAACATGTAGCTAGGTTTTTGATGACATGTGTTAATGATTTGTGATCATCTTTGTGCAGAGGGCCACAGGTATTTTATTGATTTTATCTCCAAGGCCTATCAAGCACTAACAGATCCAGTATCACGTGAGAACTTTGAGAAATATGGTCATCCAGATGGCAGACAGGTAGAGGGACAAAAAACGATATGTATTTTTCCCTCTTGGGGTTACTGAAAGTAACTGGACTTCCATTTTCAGGGCATCCAAATGGGGATTGCTCTCCCGCAGTTCCTTCTCAATATTGAAGGAGCATCTGGTGGAATTATGCTACTGGGAATTGTAGGAGTTTGTATTCTTTTGCCCCTGACAATAACTGTTATATACTTGTCAAGGTCCTCAAAATATACCGGGAACTATGTCATGCATCACACAATGTATGCGTACTACCATTTTATGAAGCCTTCCTTAGCTCCAAGGTATATAATCGTTTATCTGTCTATAACAAATGTTATATGTTAAATTGCATATTTTTGTTATATGTGATATATCGCAACTCTTCAACCCATCTTTGATATGTTTTATGCTTTAGCATATAGATTTATTTGGGACAAAAATTGATTATAAAAATGTCGACTCATCTTTGCTCTTTAAATATACTTATATAGATTTGTGGTGCGATAACAAATCTAGTCACATTTTGATAGCAAATCTTTCTCTTTTCTGCTCTAGGGCTGTAAACCAACCGAACAACTTGTGAGCTACTCGAGTCAAAGCTCGACTTGAGCTTGGTCAAAGTCGAGCTCAAGATGAACAACTCCTTTTCTTAAAAGGAGTTGAGCGCAAGAACCTTAGTACTTGGCTAGCGAGCTCATTTAGTGGCCCATACTCTCATTTTTATTATTTTAACTTAGATAAGAAAATAATAATAACTGTAATAAGTATTTAGAAGAATATCAAGTCGACCTTGTGTTGGTTTCGAGCTCATAATGCTCTGCTCGTTGAGCTCAAGCATCTGTAAATTTAAGTCAAACCTGCTCGATAAGTTCAACGTTCGACTAGACTCGGCTCATTTGCAGCCCTAGTCTACTCACACACTTTCTCACATTGTTTGTGTACTTGTGTATTTTTTTAATTTTCTCTCCTGAATCCACTCTATCTCACTCTTTTCTCCGCAACTAGTTCAAGTTGCTAGCTGTTTGCAATCATGTAGCGGAAGTATTGCTTTCTACCTGGCTGGTATTTGTGTGATTTAGTCTCAAGGAGTTAAGGTGACTGACACTAATTCTTTTTTATTGTACAGCAAGATCATGGAGGTTTTTATCAAGGCTGCCAAATACATGGAAATTCCAGTTCGCCGAACTGATGAAGAATCTCTGCAGAAATTATTTGTGTTGATCAGGAGTGAGCTAAATCTGGATCCTAGAAACATCTGACAAGAACAAGCTAAAATTTTGAGCAGCATCCTGCTTTAGTAAAGGTTATGCATTATCTGTGTATGATTTTTATCTCTTTAGTGTGTTTTTTCCTTCCTTGAAAATTTCTCTAAGCAAAGATGGAGTACTACTTAGTAGTAATATAGTACTACTTTTTTGTTCCCGGAAATAATGTATAGAGAAAGTGATACGGAATATAAAAATCAATAATTTTTTATATGTTTAATAATATAAAGTAGATGAATGTATAATAGATATTGATGTTTAATTAATAAATTAGTTAATTAGTTGAAAAAATGATTATATAAATGTAAATAAATGTCCATTGAGTAGCAATTAAAAAAGAGGAGCAAATTACTGATATTCTATATATGATGGGGGTGGAATTGTGGGGACCATACAAATTGTATAGAGCTGAGTACTAGTAGTAATTAGTACTTGTATGGTATCACAGGAGATGATTAATATTTTACCAAATACTAATATTCTATACTGTATATGATAGGGGTTGGAATTGTGGGGACCATACAAATTGTATAGAGCTGAGTACTAGTAGTAATTACCATTGTATGGTATAACAGGAGATGATTAATATAAAAATATACTACTACTGTAGAATGTAGTTCATTATTAGTCAACACGTCAAACATACGGTACTATCAAAATTGACATGATATAATATCCAAAGAATTGACCTCTCCCGTCAATTTTGATACGGAGCAAAACACACACACACACACACTTTTAACATGTACACTGCAAAACAAACCAATATTAATAATTACGAATATCATTGTTTAGAAATACTTACAATACGAAACAGCATATATAATTAATTAATTAAGAAATATAGATCGACCTACTAATTATATTATTTAACAATATAATTAATTAACTAATTATAAGTGAAATGAAAATAATTTATAAATCTTAAATTTAATTATAATTACCGTTTGACGAGGTACCACGTCGCGCACACGATCGTCACTACGATGACGTTCATCGCGAACGCCGAAGGAGTGACCTGGCTGACAAGCGCAGGCAAGGCAGAAGAAGTACTCATTTTGTCTGAGAAATGAATGGCCGGAGAAGAGAAATATGTGCGTAGATATCAAGTGAGAGTGTGAGACGGTTTAAATAGTGGCGGATCATCATTGGACTGAGGCAGTTATAATTATTAATATAGGTAATTTTCTTTATAATTCGTCTCCTAGCCCAATTGGTTATGCTATACTTTTTACTAACTTTCTCCTAAACCCAAGAGGTCTTAGGTTCGAATCCAACCTAAATAACATTTGACTTTTACATTTTTACTCTCATTTTTTGATAAGACGCCAAAAAATAATTTGTAATTCATTCTAGATATCTCAGAGATGAGTCAAGTCAGGTTAACATCCATATAACCTCGTCTAAAATAGCTAAAGAGGGAACAATGAATAAACAGAGATATATAGCTGCTGCATCAGTGCTCATCATTAAATATTACATACATTCCTCCTCTTCTTCGATTAATCATCGGCACAGATAGAGAGTCTCAGCGGCATGACGACGATTTGCGTTCAGGGTTCATCTCCACTCCGTCGAAGCTAGCGGCATATTTGATCGGAGATGGTTCGGATGATGTCATTCAAATTGTGTTTGTTCTGTCCAATAATTCAAGACAAATGGACTTCATATCAATTATAAATGCTCAAAAACAAAAGGGGTAGAATAAAACTAAAACCAAGGCACAAGCATACTTAGGATCTAAAACCCGGTCGGCCCTTTACGTATTGATGAATCTTGCCGAGTATTACTCTCTTCACATCCTACAAAACCAATGAATCACGTCACTCAACTGTTGTAAGGTAATACGTATAAATTAGGAAATTCACAAATCACAAATCACAAACAAGCTCCTGCTCCTAGAAAATTCCATTCTACCTCTCAAGTTCTCAGTGTGTAAGGTAAAAGGCGTCAATTGGGATTTTGTGATCCCAATGCTTTGATAAGCCAAGAACAGATTTTGCTGCAGTAAGCTCCAAATGAGCCCTATATATATCAACAAATCTGATAAATGATGATACAAAACAGATCAATATAAGTACATCTCAAGCAATTCTCAGGCAAATGCGAAACTTTCATAACTGTTACTTCCTCAAACAATGTTCTGTATAGACCAAAAATACCTTGATTCAATCTCTCTCGATATTTCACCACAAGATAGTATATTTTTGAGGATTTCGATTAGGCCATCAATTCCAACACGAAGATGGGCATCCTTGACACGTAAATAGCTCTTGACCAGAGATTTAACCCCAAAAGTCTGCAAGGCAATTTGATAATAATTTAGTCCATGAAGCATTTCTAATATGCAAACATATTTCAATTTACAGGCAAAAAGTGTGTAAACTTTAAAGAACAAAGTATCTTCTCGAGTGCCTTCACCTCAACTTTGTTAAACCCAGAGACAATTCTGACCCAGTTGATCACCTTATCTTTGACTGAAAAACCACTAGGGAAGAAGAAGAATAGAGAGAGGATCGGTTCAATTGTGATCTGCAAGTAGAGAGAGATTTTTTAATATGGCATAAAAACAAAGTAACAATGTTAAAATATCTTTTCTAGCAAAACCAATTGTAGCACTTCTCATAAATTCTTCTTGATAGCTTCTTTGACAATGCAAAATTTTGACGAGCTAGACTGTTGTGTTCGTTTCAACAACACAAACTGTCTATCGAGCATAAATTAAAAACCTAGTCATACATTTGAAGTTTTTATATTCATTCATCGTATGATTCCAAGCTGGGAAAAATAAATTAAAGCTGCTGGAACACCAAACCTGAAGTACCTGAAGTTTTATCATAGAAGCATCTCAAAATCTTCCCAGCAATCCAAGAGCTGGAAATTTACAACAAAACCTATCATAATATGACAAGGCGAATTACAAGAATGAATAATAATAGGACGTAGGGGTTACATACAGATTTGTCCCGAAGTCGCTCTGAGGCCAGTTTGATTGTTTCAACTTGTATAGATGTGGGGGCATCAGTCATCACATGCTACGTCGCACACCACAGACACAACTTGCTTACGGACATTTTCATCATAGTCCAACAAACGGTCACAAAGCGCAGCTGGCAAGTCATTGGCATTATCAGGTTGAAATACCTTAAAACAATATTTAGCATGTGAACAGCAGGACCACAAATTCCTTACAGATTATTTGAGGAGATTCAGCTCTAATCAAAAGACAAATCTTGAAATGCTCAAGGACAGCCATTCTGATTTCTGACCTCTGCCACTGTATCAGTTAGCCTTTTCAGAAACTCCAAAAACACTGGCTGGAATGTTTCAGAAATAGTCGATCCAGGAAGAGCAAAGAGATCACCAACTAACCCCACTGCTTTCAGACAAATGTCCAATTGATCGCCCTATTTACAACAAAACATATACGTCAGTGAAGCAATAAAGATGCCAGAGTATTTTGAGCATTTATCATAACCACTATAATGTAAGCAACTTGAACTACTGGGGAAATGGATACAGAAGGTCAAGAGATTTCAAACCAACTCTAAAAGGAGATGCCTGACGCAACCCTCAATACAATAAACATCATTCTATAGTAGTATTTAATCACTAAGGTCATGCATTAAAACACAAAGAAAATATAGTTGACCGAGACATATTAAAATACACAACTCATTGTCATGTAAAACATGATAATATATAAAAGCAGCTAAGTACAATTACCAGCAGCTCTTCAGTAAGATAAGGAACAACTGCTGATAAGATTTGAGGAGCACATCGATAGATATTATTAGAGTACAGCATGGTAACTAATCTCAGGTTTCGGGGATGCGCTGTCTCCTGAGTCCTGACATTGAAGAGATGAGATACGGCTTTATACCAAGTTCCAGTCTCCCAGCACAGTGCTCTATCACATTCATAGCAAGTCTTCTTGTAGCCAAGGTCACATCCTAGAGCAAAGATGTGTATACGACCTTATCACATCCTAAAACGGGTAAAAAAGTATGCAAAAGGTTCTCTTGCACATCGCCACTTTCTTCCAAGACAACTTCCATGATCGTTTGCATTGAAGCCAACACATCCTCAGAATGCTCATCTCTGTAGTTGATAGAAAATATAAATATTACACCAATAGAGTAAATAATGCATGCGAACAATCTCATCACACGTAGTTTTTTTTTTTAAATAGTAGTATATAATTGCCATCTTAAAAGGAGATATATTGTCACAAAGTTCAAACAATTTAACAATTGGTTTTCCTTTCAAACAAGCAGTATAAAAAAGCTCATGTCCATTCAAAACTCAATCCAAGGAAATACTAAAGGTACAATCAGGGCACATTAACACCATCTGTGTTTACGAACAATCCACAATCAAAAGTGGTACAGTACTTCATAACACAAAACTATGAAAAAAAGTTAAACTACTTAAAGCACTTCACTTGACCATTTAAAGAGAAAAGCGAAGTAATCATGAAGCACACATACGTGGCAACAGCAAGTAAAGTACTAAACATTTCATTTATGAGATTATCACGTTCTCGATCCAGCATCAAAACACAGGATATGTATCTTGCCAAAGTTTCGAGAATAACAACTTTTCTAGCAAACGATGAGGCATTTGAATGACTTAAGCCACTGAAAGTACTGACAGTCAAATGAAAAATATCCTACAACAGATTAAAAGGCAATGATCAGAACCCCAAGTCATGCTTATCTCCATTAGCTGCTACTCTTCAGAGAAATATAAGTACCTTTAAAACATCATCATCAAAAGGGGGGTCTGATATTTCAAAAGTTCAGGCTTGGCAATTGCATTCAAGAAAGGCTTCATAGACTCCAGAATTGATTTTAACGGTGACTGGTCTAATTCAGATAAGCATGTCACACGGTCACACCTTGCTGCAGGAAGAAAAGTTTCAAATTAGTAAGATGCGACCAATTCATAGTACAGAGAACTTTATCCCAAACAGAATAAAACTTCCAAAGCTCATTCAATCAGAGTTAAACAATATTCTGTAACTTTTAATAGCCAATATTAGCCGGCATGTAAACCAAAAGAAATATTCCAGAACAAATATCTTTCAGGAGCAGATAGCAGTTGTACACCACGTGTGTGGGATGGAAATGAAGCTCAAGTGATTTTTTTTCCTTTTGGAGAGAGTTTGAAATAATCCGTTTTAGGGATTAATTCCGAAATATATGATAAAAGATAGATTTTTTGACAATAACATTGTGATCAAATTAAAATTTTCTGCTTTTTGACCCGCAAAATAAATCTTAGACACAAAACTATATAAATGAGCCCTAATTCAATTCCAGTAATCATAAAACCACAACGTAAGCAATGTAGAATCGTAGATGGTAGGCATATGCACCGATAAATTTGAAGTCGAGGACAAAGAAATTCCAAACCACAACTCAAAAAAACTTAAACTCTTAAAAAGGTACTTTCTGAATTAGTTGCAGAAAAAAAAAAAGCATAATCTTCAAATTAAGAACCCTACTTTGACCACAATTACAACGGCACCACAAAATTTTCACAAAAAAACGAGCATGCATCCATAATTGGGACACTTCCAATCGATCAAAACACAAGTTTTTTTTTTCAAATTGAACGTAGAACCAGAAGATACAAAAAAAAAAAAAAAAAACGCTGCTGCTACTACGAATGTTAATTATATTAACCAATTATTCAATTCCCTGTGCAATTATACTGTTAATTAATTTATTTATTTATTAAATAGAATCAAACCCAGACACCAGAATTGTGTAGTTGCTGCTACTACGAATGTTGGGATTCATGGAGTCGGTGGTGCCGCCGCCTGCCGGAGCACAATACGCTACCCCTCTTCCTACGAGGGAGGCTTGACGTGGAGCCCGACCACTACTTTCAATAGAAAAAAGAAAAGAAAAAGAATACCTAAATTAAAAAGAAATTCAAGCACAAATCGAAAATGTTATTGAACAAAAAAAATGGAATTACCAAACTTTGAGCAGCCACACCATAAACCAAGTGAAGGATTTTTTTTTTCTCTGAAGAAGAAATTGAAATGTAGAAGTACGTTTTAGGGAGGAATGGATGATGAAGTACAATGGGGTAAGAGAAGTGTAAATATTCAGTTATTCATATACTCTAAAGTTGAAATAAAAATAAAAATAAAAATTAATTAAAGAACCAGACTCGGATCGAGTTTGTGCTCTTGACCCAGCCCGACGACCATGTAAAACACGGGCGGGCTACGGACCTAAGAGCATCTCCAATGCACAAAGCCCACTTTTAATTTTTTGTGGGCCCTTTTTTTGCCACATCATACTAAAGTGGGCACATGAAAAAAATGGGCAATTCACTTCAATGCTAGACCACTTTTATACTTTTTGTGGACCCCATTTAAATACTATTTTATTCTTATTATTATTTAATTAACAATAAAATAATAAATTTTATAATTTAATTTTAGTTTAATTAAATAATTTTAAAAGCTTGCGTAAATAAATTTAAGCAGTGATCATTTTTTTTCAAAATATTATTAGTATAAAAGATATATTTAAAATATATAATATTATTTAAAATAATTTCAATGAAAAATATTATATTTATTAACATGAAACTGTATTTGCTCAGAATATATAGTAACACTAAATAATAACAAATAATGTAATTGTTAAATATTTGTTAACGTTAAGTAAATTGTATTTATTACATTTGTAATAATATATTTTTACTAAATATTTAATGCTGTAAAAATATATTACTTAAATAAAAAGATTAATAACTAAATAAAAAAATAAAAAGCTGACATGAACAGTGAATATAGGCTTGGCCAAGACAGTGGGCATACCCAACTTTTGCATATTTGCTCCAACGCTATTTTTTTTCTATTTTTACTGCCCCAAGTCCATTTCACCGGACCAAATGCACCCAAATGGGCTGGATTGGAGATGCTCTAATTTAAACAATTAGATATTTGACCAACTTCAACGTCTAATTGTTTTTTCCCCTCAAATTCGATCGAAATTACTAAATTCTTATTATTTGATATTACAAGTAGAGTAACCTGTTCTTTTGGACTGAAACCGGCTGAACTGAACTAAAACGATCTGAACTGAACTGAACTGAAGCGATCTGAACTGAACTGATTTTTTAATAATAATAATAATAATATTTATAAATTATTAAATGTTATTTTAAAAATATTAATAATATTGTGACATTAATTATATTGTATATTTAAAATTATAGGTTCAAATTATTTTTTGTTTATTTTATTTTAATTTATTTTGAAACAAACTGAACTGAACTGAACTGAAGCGATCTGAACCGAACTGAACTGAACCGAACCGATCTGAACTAAACTGTACTGAAATTAAGTTCAAAAGAACAGGTCCTAAGTATCTAAATTGTACCTTAATTATGGGTCATTGTATAATTAATATCGACAATCTTTGAAATATATATTTATAGAAAATATCATTCATTCACTTTTGGTATAAAATAATACTCTGCATGCATAAAAATTAAATAGAAGATTCTAATCTCATTAATTAACAGGAAAAAATATTCAGCACGATTTCTTTCCCTTTTTTATATTTTAAGAAAAAAATTAAATAGAAGATTCTAATCTCATTAATTAAAAGGAAAAAATATTCAGCACATTTCTTTCCCTTTTTTATATTTTAAGGTAAATTTAGAGTATATTTTTTTTCCTTTTTAACTTGATTATATTTTTATATTTATATATTATATATTTTTGTAAACCCTAATTTTAAAACTATATATATAGTGGCCTTCCCTACACAAGTTATTGAACGAGACACAATGATGATAAATACAATGCAAACCACTTTACTAATTCTTTTTGTTCTCAATATTTTCCAAGCTCCAATAGCAAATGCTAGCTGGTTTTTTCCGGAAACTCTTGAAGTTCATGTCTTGAACAATCTTCCGGTCCCGCTAGCATTACGGTGTCAGTCTGGAGACTCTGATCTGGGATTTACGACGATTTCTGTAGGCGCCGATTATCGATGGTCATTCACTGAAGATGCATTTAAACGAGGGTTATATTTTTGTCACTTGTATTGGGAATCAAAACAAGTGTCATTTGATGTTTTTAATAAAAGTATTTATGAGGCTTCTAATAAAAAGATGTATTATTGGTCGTCAAGAAGCGATGGTATTTATTATTCTAACAATTATGATCCATCTACTTTTGTCAAAAAGTACGATTGGAATTAGACAGTAGTATCAGGATGCATTTAAATCCATCTACTTTTGTCAAAAAGTACGATTGGAATTAGACAGTAGTATCAGGATGCATTTAAGCGAGGGTTATATTTTTGTCACTTTTGGTGGGAATCAAAACAAGTGTCATTTGATGACTGATGTTTTTAATAAAAGTATTTACGATGCTTCTAATAAAAAGATGTATTATTCGTCGTCAAGAAGTGATGGTATTTATTATTCTAACGATTATGATTCATCTACTTTTGTAAAAAATTATGATTGGAATTAGACTATAGTATCAGCTGCCTATAGTATTATTGCTTCCTACTTTAGTATGATTGAATCAATTATTAGCTAAATTGTTAATTTCTACTTTTATTTTGTATTCAATGTTTTATTTTTATATCAATAAAATCTTTTTTTATTATTATTTTGAATTACACTGCATATCATAATGATTGTCGATATACCTATTTTCTAAAATTGGTGCGCGCAACTATAATATTTTCTTATTTCAGTATTTAGATTAATATTTTATTGTTTTTAAAAAATAATTTTTAGACTTAATAAAAATAATTTTAAATTAATCAAAATAAATAAATAAAAGAAAGAAAAAAAAATCGATCCCTAATTCTAAACTTTTCCTCATCTTCTTCGATTAATCGGCACAGAGAGAGACTAAAATAGAGAGACCGCCGCGCCGGCCGGCGGATGAGCATCGACGACGGGTCTTCTCCTCGGATCGGCGATTTGCGTTCAGGGTTCATCTCCACTCCGGCGAAGCTAGCGGCATTGATCGGAGATGTGGGTCGCCGATCGCCGGGACGGCGGCAACTAGCAGCATTGATCCTTGGACGATGGTTCGGAGGGGCCATGGGGTTCCGATGAGGCTCGGCTCGGCTCGGCTGGGCTCGGATAGGAGTTGAAAGAGGGGCAGAGGCTTCACGGGTTTGTGATTATGGTGGTGGTAGTATAGGAGTAATATATAAATTACAGGGATGACGTTGGCGAGTTTTGGTTTTGGTCGATGGGGTCTGTTTGGACAGCTTCATAAAAATCATATGAAAAGATTATTTTTTTTTTTATTTTCTAGGGAGCTAAGGAGATATAGGAGCTGGGATCATTGTTTGCCTAGGTTAATTGTTGATGCTCGAATGCTCGAAAGATCCTGGCCTTCCGAATCGAAGGCGGAGAAGATTCCAGCAGCGGAGAGCATCGTTATTTATAATCAGTGGGCGGAAGATCAGGCATTGATCGGGACATTTGAAAGTGTAACCTGATCTATGATGTTTTTCAATTGTTTTTTATGATCAGATCCTTTTCAGAAGACTGGCAGTATTTCTTCTGCTATACACATACCCAAAACTGATGAGATTACTAGCTAGCTAATATTTCCGTATTCCGACTAAGAAACATATAGTTTATCACATGCATTCTTGCATCTCAATTCTCAATATCATCACCTTTTGGTGTACTTATATATCCTTTTGGTTTTGTTTTGAGCAGAATCTATATGGAGAATCGGAGTTACGACCGGATGCTTGCCGGCAGCAATAACCTTGTTTAATTTGAACAGAGACGACACTGCCTCGTTCAACAATAAACTCATGTATATTGGGGTGGTTGAGCTACCCCAGAGTATAATTCAGGTATATTTTCAGATCTGAGTATATTTCTTTCTACTACAAAGAAGTCAAGGAGCCAACTTGAGCTATTCTTAACTCATGCTTTAAACCTTTTAAACTCCCTGATCAAATAATTATAAATCCCCCCATAGGTGTTATAGGTTGACAATGAAAATGAATTCCCCTGATCTTCGTGTTTGAACTGGTTGCTGATATGATGAATATTGTTTCCCATATCATTTTTTGTTTTGAAACAGGCATCTGGTCTATTCATGTATTTTAATGTTCTTGAGCAAGACCTAAAAGATATTTAGGCCAAAGAAAGTGTGGTTATACTTTGATGAAAACCTGTAGTCTTGGACCTCCTCTCCTTGTGCCCAAACTACTAAAAAATGGGCCGTTTGGTGCTCTTGTAATCACATGCAGTTATAAAGATCATCTCTTTGATTGCCTTTCTTCGTCGATCTAAGTTCTTCCCTTTTATCAGTTAAATTAATACCCGACTGTCCTCTAAAATTATGATTACAAAAAACAGACTTCGCTGGAGAGGTTCAACCGCATATTCCCCTTTCTCTAGTAGCAATAAATCCTTTTTTCTTTTTTTTCTAATTAGGAGTATTTCGGTATTATTAACCATACTCCTCAGTTTGCAAACTGCATTTAATTGAACTCTACAACATCATTTATGCCCATTGAGTCCACATCGCTTCAGAAAAAAACTGAATTATTTCCTACTTAAAGCTAAATGAAAGAACTAATTATTTTCAAAGTTAGACTAATATGCTGCTGTTTTCCATGCAGGCTGTACCCCTCAGTGCAAGAAAAGCAACTGGGGCTTTAATCGAAGGTTATGGCCCATTCCTTCAGTTGCCACACTTCAGCGAGTCAGTTGTAAAAAAAATTGCCAGAAAGGTTAATCTCCTCCCCCCTCTCCCCCCACCCTATCTATGTACTACATATATGAAATTTCACATTTGCACAATTCTAACTCAACCATTAAAGTATTAAACATTTACAACTGAATAATTTAACTTTCATCATTTTTCAAAAATGACATCTGGTGGCTTTCTGAGTAAGCATTTTATCTTAGAATAGTCGTCCGAAACCATTTTTTGAATTTCTTTTTTGAATGTTATTGACATGGAGTAGTATTTATTATTTAATTCTTAATGAAAAATAAGTTTGGCAGAAGTTATTTCTGGAAAAAAAAATTGGAATTAGTTTTCATAGAACGGGATTAGTTTAGATTTAGAATTCAATAGCAAGATTGTAAAATTCAAGAGAATCAACATGCTTGCAGCTTACTACATGCTTCTTTTTCTCAGAGTCGAAGGACTTCACAACACCTATGTAAAATCTGCTTAAATGCAAACGGTATACGTAAAAAAAAGCTAATTTTGGTAAAAAAAAAATGCACAGTTCTAACAAAATTATTAAATAAGTGTCAAGTCTATCCTCAAAGGAAGTATCTGATTATGGGAACTGAAATTGGAAGAAAGATCCTTATGGTTTTAGCTCTATGAAAAACCATAAGAAAAAGGAACTGATCTAAAACACCCATTGGTTTACAATCTTATTCCTAACTTTACTTTTTCATCCCTACTTTTATATGTTTTCATATAAATGAGAGAGAGTAGGTGGAGACAAACACGGCATTTGCAAGCATGTGTGCTAAATTGTTTACAGATCAACATTCAAAAAGTAGAGAATTTCAAGGAAACATTTCAAAAGCATGCTTCAAGGAAAAAGGTTTTACATAGTTGTCATTGTTACAATTACAACAGGCCATATAACAAAATGTTTTTTAACAAGCATCTTTGGCTTTGTTAATTTGTATACTCGTGACAACAGTCTATGTGCAAGCAGCACCAGTATAACTCAGTACAAGCAACCACTAAAATGACAAGATGTTAAATTCCCATTATTATATATGTATGAATTAGTTAGTTAGTGTTGACCCTTCCCTACTGCTTGAATGTTTTAACCCCCTTCATGCAAGTGAAATAATTTGTATGTCAATTTCAAGTTTCTTAACTTTGATTTTACATACACTTTGACTCTTTCATCCATAAGATTTCTAATCATTGAAATCAACAACAAACACCACATCCGTTTTATTTAATTCAGAGAAGAGACACACACATCCATGTGTACAAACTTACTTATTACAAAACATACAGCTGAAAAAGACTCGATGGGTTAGGTTGTTACACAAAGATGACCCTAATCTCGCATTGCTGGGGCCTGATGTTGCACCTGCGTGGGAGCTCAGTAGCCCTCTGGTAAACCTGTTGTTGTTGCTGGGATTGTCTTTCCTGACGGCCCTGTTGTTGGTGCTGCACTTGCCTCGCTGCTTGCCTGATGGCCTCGCATCTGCATTGCTCGTTCACGTTCTGAAGCTGCTGGCAGCACTCCCTCAGGACTCGTTGCTGCTGCTGACCGGACTGCCCGGTGGTCAACTCAAGGACATCTTCTTCTTCTTCTTCTTCGTATGTGGATGATGGGCTCCTTTGGGCCAAGTGGGCCTGGCAGGCCCGGAATTGGCGGCCCTGGAGCTGACGCTGGCACTGCTGTTGCTGCTGCTGCTCCCTCTGGCTACGCTCGTCTTCGACGGTCGTGGTGGTGACGGTGGTCGTGAAGCTCGTCGCGGTTGCAACAGCCACCAGGGCCACTAGGAGAGCTGCCACGAGGGTCATCTTATTTGTTATTGCCATTGGTAATTCAGAGATTATTAATGTAGATTAGATAATTAGAGAGTTTGGGGTGAGAATGAAGGGGGCCAAGGGGGGGCTATTTATGCTGGACTCGAAGGTGTTATGTGTTGGCTTAGGAGGAGATTGCGTTTTCAAGCTTCCACATCGATTTTGCATGCACATATTGACAAACTGACTGATACAGAAAGCTGATAGATTTTTTTTGGAAGTTCTTGAAATTTAACTTTCATGCATATATATCCGAAGCTACTAGCTATTGAATGTAAGAAAATGTAAAAGTAAAATAAAATAGTTTTTAAACAAGCATCTTTGGCTTGGTTAGTTTGTATACTTGCAAAAGTCCATGTCCATATACGGTTAAATTTAGATTTACCGACATATTATATTTAATTATTAAACTTATTTAATTCGTAAAACAAGATCAACTAAAACAATCTAAAAATGTGTTCTACTGTTTTTTTTTCCTTAATGAATTTCCAGGTTAATTATCAAGAACTGAACCCAGCAAAATCAAATTTTATAATCCATAAAAAAAAGTGAAAATCCAATATCAAATTAGATGTTCGATGATCACTCACTAATTGCACATCTAATTAGGTGTTGTACTTTTAATTTCCATTTTCATTTCATTTTTAATACAAACACATCTATACTGGACAAGAAAATGCCCATCTTGAAATGGGCCCAATCTTGCAAGTAAAGTAAAGCCATTTATAAGTAACCCCCTACCCACCAGAAATCGGTTGTATTCGGCTATTTGCACCTTGAATTTTGTTTGGGCTAAGTAAGAGACATTCACAAGCAAACACAATGCACAAATTCATAATTTGTAGTATTGACATAACATCATTTCAACAAATCATAAGATTACATTTTATTTGCAATTTCGGTTATTGAAAAACCAGATCTCATTGGACGAAACCGGAACATCATTGTCATTCCGATGCCACGACCAATTAGCATGCGTCGCATGCGCCACCTGGTGTTCTAGGCCGTGAATTTCTCACCGTGGACGATTGGAATCTTCTCGACCTCGTGGTTGCCTTGGGTGACCATCCACGGACGGCTGCTGGCCAGCGGCTGCACCAGATGCTCGAACGTGTCCCATAACGGCTGGTAGAAGTCGGCGTACGCCAGATCGCCCGGTAATAGGAGCACGTCGTACTTTAATTTTTTCTTACGCTTTTTTTGTCAATTTAGTATATATATATTAATTTATTTTATTTTAGTTGTCCTTTACTATTATATTATAAGGAGAAAAAATCTCATAGATTTTGTAATATATTTAATATTTCGAAAGATTATATTGATTTTATTTTTTGAGCTTTTTAAAAGATTCTTATGATTTATTTTCTTAATCAATAATTTAATTTAATAATAATTAAAATACTATTTATCTAATTAATTAATTTAATAATGACACGTATCACATTTTAATTAGCGGTACCGATACTCGGTACACTACACCTGGTGTAACTGTAGCCTTTTGAACAAGAATTCAATTCATGTTTATTTCATGAATTCCATTCAAATAATTTAATTAAATATTTTAAAGGAATTAATCATTTTATTATTATTATTTTGATATGAGATCAAATTCTTAATTTGTATTTTTGTTCTTTGAGAATAAGACTCGGAATTTAATTTAGCAATTTTGTTTTTCAAAACATTAAATTTGTGAAAAAGAACATATCCTAAACATAATATAAAATAATTATATTTGTAGTCTCCACCACCAATATGATCATTAATCAATGAATTTCAATTTCTTGCATTGACTTTACAAAAACCAATGTGGTAATAATAATTAGTTTATCACTCTACTAACTATAATTTAATTACAAAAATTAATCCTACTTTCATTTTATTAATAAATTTCGAAAAGATGTTGAACAATGTGGAGCAAAATTATTTGCAAAGAAAAAAAATTAAAATTTTAGAGTAAAAACCACTCATATGAATGTTTAACAAATATTATTTTTTGAATATTTATATAAAAATTAATTATATATGAATCACAACAATATTAAATTTGTGGAGCACAATTATTTTTTGAGAAACAAATTAAATTTTATAAAAAAATATATTTATTTTACATATATTAATTAAAACACACACAACATTTTTTAAGGGACCAACAAAAAAAAATTTAAGAGACTGAAATGAAACCTGACTACTTTTAAGGGACCAACAAAAAATATTTCTCATGTTTCTATACATTTTTTATTTCAAAATTTTCACACTAATAAATAAAAAGTTTTTTTTACAATTTTATAATTTCCATACTCATTAATTTTATATTAATACTATTAGTTTTTAAGTTAAATCATTCATTACTTGCCAAACAATATTACTTATACGGTTATTTTATATTATTTAATACATAAAAAAAATTACCAAACAATATTACTTATACGGTTATTTTATATTATTTAATACATAAAAAAAATTAATGAAAGTGAAAATTTGGAGTACTTACTACTTAGTAGTAATATAGTACTACTTTTTTCGTTGAAATAATGTATAGAGAAAGTGATAAGGAATTTAAAAATCAATAATTTTTTATATGTTTAATAATATAAAGTAGAAGAATGTATAATAGATATTGATGTTTAATTAATAAATTAGTTAATTAGTTGAAAAAATGATTATATAAATGTAAAATTAAATGTCCATTTATTTAAAAAAAGAGAAACAAATTATGATGCTGCTGACGTGGAAGTTTACTATAGTATGATTGGGTATGTAAAATTGAAATATGGAGTGAAGTGTATGATTGGGTATGTAAAATTGAAATATGGAGTGAAGTGAAAGAGTGTAGAAAAAGAATATTTGTAGAGAAATTAATTATAAAGAGTGTTACATAGTAAAATATGACCAGGGCTCTCACATGGTACGTATGATATAGTGTGACCTAATTTGTACTACCATTGTATGGTTGCCTTTTGTACGTAGGTAGTTTTATAAAAGGAGATGATATACGTCCGAGCGTCCGAGCTTCTATAAAAATATACTCCGTAGTTCATTATTAGTCAACACTGTCAAACATAGATATCAAAATTGACATGAGATATATCCAAAGAATTAACATTTGATTTCGAGGCAAAACACACAAATTAAAACACACACTTTTAAAAATAAAAAGAGTATTAGCTAGGTTCATCATCTACGTATGATAAACTTACATAGTATATATATAAAACACACAAATTAAAACACACACACACTTTTAAAAATAAAAAAAGTATTAGCTAGGTTCATCATCTAAGTATATATATAAAACACACAAATTAAAACACACACACTTTTAAAAATAAAAAGAGTATTGTTGTGGATACACGGAGTATAATGTAATCTGAATTGACCTTGGTCCCTCTCGGACAAACTAAACCCAAATTAAAACACACACACTATGAACATATGCATACACTATGACTTACATAGTATATATATAAAACACACAAATTAAAATACACACACTTTTAAAAATAAAAAAAGTATTAGCTAGGTTCATTATCTAAGTATATATATAAAACACACAAATTAAAACACACACACTTTTAAAAATAAAAAGAGTATTGTTGTGGATACACGGAGTATAATGTAATCTGAATTGACCTTGGTCCCTCTCGTCAAACTAAACCCAAATTAAAACACAAACATATGCATACACTATGAACATATGCATCAAATAAAACAAATACTAATATTAATCAATAGGAATAATGTAGTAATATCAATCGATCATATATATCACACATATAGTTTCAAACAAAATAAATACAATAATAAATTAAGATAGATGAGCTACTACTTAAACTTAAACGTACGTACTTAAGGATTAATTAAAAATGACCGTAATTAATAAACTACGAGAGGTACGTACGATCGATCGATCTTCCATGCATATGCGGACGAAGTCTACACCCTCGTCGCCGTGACCGAAGAAGTAGCGGTAGTAGTAGTCTGGGCCCGTCTGATCATCTCCGGCCGCCTGATAGCCAGCTGCCGGCGACTGCTCGTCATCCTCCGACTGCTCCGACTCCTCGTACTGCTCAGCGGGCTCGTCATCCTCCGACTGCTCTGATCTGACGATGGGAAGCAATTGACGAGCACGGTGGCATGCCTGGCACCCGCCTCGTCTCCCTCCCCGACGACAACTAGATTTAAATTTAAAAAATATATAAATAAGTGAAATGAAAAATAAGTTTCAAAATAAAATAGATGCTAATTAAATTTAATTATTACGTACGGTTTGACGAGATACCAAGTCACGTCGTCACCACGATCACGTTCTGAGCGAAGGCAGCAGGTGACCTGACTCGGAAGGGCAATCGGCAAGGCAGCACTGTTACTCATTTCTTTTGGTTGAGAAGTGAGAAATGAGAAGTGAGGCCTAAGTGGATTTCTTTCGTGTGTTTGTTATGTGAGAGTTGACAAGGGTATTTATAGGGATCGAGTCGGTTTTCTTTCGTGTGTTGTTAATTGTTATGTGAGAAATTGACCAATGGAATATTAATATTAAATTGAGAGAAAAATATTAAATGGGTCTAGTCGAGTCCTTCTAAATACAGTATGGTGAAAATAATTAAGGCTCATTAATTTATTAGACTAGTTTTTTTGCAGATAATTTATTTGTATTTGTATTTATTATTATTATTATTATTATTATTATTATCATCATCATCAATATTACTCCCTAGAAAGAAAAATAAACCCAGTTATATTTTCACAAATTATGCAAGTACATGATCCTTGCATAGGTTTTTTCTATGCTACCCTGATGAGTGTAGTGCCCTGCCCCACCACAATGTAACATGTGGCCACTACTAAAAAATAAACCAATGAAATAAATAGAAAAATTAAAGTGTTTACACATGTAAATGTGTGTGTGGAATCAGGGTAGTACACATATGCTAGCGTAGAATTAACCCCTTGCATATGTGTGGAATAAATCGATTGATAATCTTACAAGGTTTCCACTTCTAATATGATCGCAACACCCCAGTTCAATGTTCAGGTTTATACAATTTAAAGAGGACATGAATCCAGTGGCACCTTTAACCATCTCATATACAAGAAGAAAAAAACGACAATACATTTAAACATATGAGCATAAAAAAAGGCTGTGTCAATTGGGATTTTGTGATCCCACTGCTTTGATAAGCCAAGAACAGATTTTGCTGCAGTAAGCTTCAAATGAGCCCTATATATATCAACAAATCTGATAAATGATGATACAAAACATATCAATATAAGTACGTCTCAAGCAATTCTCAGGCAAATGCGAAACTTTCATAACTGTTACTTCCTCAATTACTTCCTCAAACAACGTTCTGTATAGACCAAAGTTACCTTGATTCAATCTCTCTCGATTTTTCACCACAAGATAGTATATTCTTGAGGATTTCGATTAGGCCATCAATTCCAACACGAAGATGGGCATCCTTGACACGTAAATAGCTCTTGACCAGAGATTTAACCCCAAAAGTCTGCAAGGCAATTTGATAATAATTTAGTCCATGAAGCATTTCTAATATTCAAACCTATTTCAATTTACAGACAAAAAGTGTGTAAACACCTTTAAAGAACAAAGTTCGCTTCTATCATCCCAACTATCAGCTTCTTTAATTCCTGTTAACTGCAAGGAAGTAATATTATAAAACATTTATAACAAAATTAGCTAATTACTTCCCGAAGATTTCTGTACACCAGCCTCCAGAAGGATTTCTTTGACATGAGTCGATGTTCATAAAGTCATAAAGTCGGAGAGCTCAGGAACTCATAAAGTCGATGTTCATGGCCAAGGTTTTTTAGCAATTCATCCTGTGTGGCATTTCCTGTTGCGACCTGCACCACATTTTTATGAGACTTGTGTCATGCAGTTCTAAACTGACAAATGCTGGTCTACGAATATCATAACAAAATCTAAAGACAACACTAGCAGTTAGTTTCACCCTTTACAAACCTTTGCTACTGTTCAACTTTGTTAAACCCAGAGACAATTCTGACCCAGTTGATCACCTTATCTTTCACTGAAAAATCACTAGGGAAGAAGAAGGATAGAGAGAGGATCGGTTCAATTGTGATCTGCAAGTAGAGAGAGATTTTTAATACGGCATAAAAATAAAGTAACAATGTTAAAATATCTTTTCTAGCAAAACCAATTGTAGCACTTCTCATAAATTCTTCTTGATAGCTTCTTTGACAATGCAAAATTTTGACGAGCTAGACTGTTGTGTTCGTTTCAACAACACAAACTGTCTATCGAGCATAAATTACAAACCTAGTCATACATTTGAAGTTTTCTATTAATTCATTGTATGATTCCAAGCTGGGAAAAATAAATTAAAGCTGCTGGAACCCCAAACCTGAAGTACCTGAAGTCTTTATCATAGAAGCATCTCAAAATCTTCCCAGCAATCCAATCATAAGCATCATTCCTTGTTGAGCCGCCCGATTGACTCATGGAAGTTACTCTATGTATGTAAGCTAATCCCTCCATGGTATACCTTTTAACCAAGAGCTGGAAATTTACAACAAAACCTATCATAATATGGCAAGGCGAATTACAAGAATGAATAATAATAGGACGTAGGGGTTACATACAGATTTGTCCCGAAGTCGCTCTGAGGCCAGTTTGATTGTTTCAACTTGTATAGATGTGGGGGCATCAGTCATCACATGCTACGTCACACACCACAGACACAACTTGCTTACGGACATTTTCATCATAGTCCAACAAACGGTCACAAAGCGCAGCTGGCAAGTCATTGGCATTATCAGGTTGAAATACCTTAAAACAGTATTTAGCATGTGAACAGCAGGACTAAAAATCCCTTACAGATTAATAAGAAGACAAATCTTGACATGCTCAAGGACAGCCATTCTGACCTCTACCAATCTATCAGTTAGCCTTTTCAGATACTCTAAAAACACTGGCTGGAATGTTTCAGAAATAGTCGATCCAGGAAGAGCAAAGAGATCACCAACTAACCCCACTGCTTTTAGATGAATGTCCAATTGATCGCCCTATTTATAACAAAACATATAAGTCAGTGAAGCAATAAAGATGCCAGAGTATTTTGAGCATTTATCATAACCACTATAATGTAAGCAACTTGAACTACTGGGGAAATGGATACAGAAGGTCAAGAGATTTCAAACCAACTCTAAAAGGAGATGCCTGACGCAACCCTCAATACAATAAACATCATTCTAGAGTAGTATCAAATCACTGAGGTCGTGCATTAAAACACAAAGAAAATATAGTTGACCGAGGCATATTTTAAATACAGGATAATATATAAAAGCAGCCAAGTATAATTACCAGCAGCTCTCCGGTAAGATAAGGAACAACTCCTGATAAGATTTGAGGAGCATGGTAACTAATCTCAGGTTTCGGGGATACGCTTTATACCAGGTTCCAGTCTCCCAGCATAGTGCTCTATCGCATTCATAGCAAGTCTTCTTGCAGCCAAGGTCACATCCTAGAGCAAAAGCAACATATTTCAATCCCAAGTGCTCAAATCAAGAATAAAATACAGGAATCAAGGAAAGATGTGTGTATACCACCTTATCACGGCCTAAAACGGACAACAAAGTATGCAAAAGGTTTACATCCTCAATTTCTTCCAAGACAACTTCCATGATTGTTTGCATTGAAGCCAACACATCCTCAGAAGGCTCATCTCTGTAGCTGATAGAAAATATAAATCATTACACCGATAGAGTAAATAATGTATAGGAACAATCTCATCACATGTAGCTTTTTTTTTAAATAGTAGTATATAATTGCCATCTTAAAAAGAGATATATTATCACAAAGTTCAAACAATTTAACAACTTTTGGTTTTCCTTTCAAACAAGCAGTATATGTAGTCAATACTTAGCACCACTTAGATATTACACTATATATAAGTTTATTCCCATACCACCAAAACGACAGAGCACAAATAATATGGTATCAATACAAGCTCAATATTCAATAAAGTCCTAGCTATATCAATTTTACAATTACTTAATATTTTGAAGTCATAAATTGGAGGAATGAGAAAGATAAGAGTTATTGATCATGTTCTAAAATATACAGTAATTACTAGTAGTACTTTTATTTCAAGGACAATAAATGAATAATGTGGGTATGTAGTGTTCCATTTTCACTAAACTCCTCTAGTTATACTTATACATCAGTATATTTAATTCTCCTTTTTACCATATCAACAAACCTTGCAGAGGACAACTCAACTTCATAACAATCCTCTACCGCCCGCCCAAAACAATTATCTCAAAATATATATTGACCATCTCCTATTTTTAAAAACAATCCTGACAATTATGGCAAATAAAATTTACCTTAGTTTCATCGCTAAAATTATTAGGGTGAAATATTGACCTGGATACAATATTAGCCCACAGAGGAAAATTCAATGACAAGAATAAAGGAAAGTTCATGTCCATTAAAAACACAATTCAAGGAAATACTAAAGGTACAATCAGGGCACATTAACACCATCTGTTTTTACGAACAATTCACAATCAAAAGTGGTACAGTACTTCATAGCACAAAATTATGAAAAAAAGTTAAACTACTTAAAGCACTTCACATGACCATTTAAAGAGAAAAGAGAAGTAATCATGAAAGCACACATACCTGGAAACAACAAGTACAGTACTGAACATTTCATTTATGAGATCATCACATTCTCGATCCAGCATCACAACATAGGATATGTATCTTGCCAAAGTTTCGAGAATAACAACTTTTCTAGCAAACGATGAGGCATTTGAATGACTTAAGCCACTGAAAGTACTGACAGTCAAATGAAAAATATCCTACAACAGATTAAAAGGCAATGATCAGAACCCCAGGTCATGCTTATCTCCATTAGCTGCTACTCTTCAGAGAAATATAAGTACCTTTAAAACATCATCATCAAAAGGGGGGTCTGATGCAGTAATTCTAGTTATTTCGCAGAAACATGCAGCGTCAAAAAGCTTTTATTTCTTGATCCTGATATTTCAAAAGTTCAGGCTTGGCAATTGCATTTAAGAAAGGCTTCATAGACTCCAGAATTGATTTTGGCGGTGACTGGTCTAATTCAGATAAGCATGTCACACGGTCACACCTTGCTGCAGGAAAAAACGTTTCAAATTACTAAGATGTGACCAATTCATAGTACAGAGAACTTTATCCCAAACAGAATAAAACTTCCAAAGCTCATTCAATCAGAGTTAAACAATATTCTGTAACTTTTAATAGCCAATATTAGCCGGCATGTAAACCCAAGGAATATTCCAGAACAAATATCTTTCAGGAGCAGATAGCAGTTGTACACCACGTGTGTGGGATGGAAATGAAGCTCAAGTGATTTTTTTTCCTTTTGGAGAGAGTTTGAAATAATCCGTTTTAGGGATTAATTTCGAAACATCAAACATATGATAAAAAATAGGTTTTTTAACAATAACATTGTGATCAAATTTAAAATTTCTGCTTTTTGACCCCCAAAATAAATCTTAGACACAAAACTATATAAAGGAGCCCTAATTCAATTCCAGTAATCATAATAAAACCACAACGTAAGCAATGTGGAATCGTAGATGGTAGGCATATTCACCGATAATTTGAAGTCGAGTACAAACAAATTCCAAACCACAACTCAAAAAAAACTTAAACTCTTAAAAAGGTACTTTCTGAATTAGTTGCAGAAAAAAAAAACATAATCTTCAAATTAAGAACCCTAATTTGACCACAATTACAATGGCACCACAAATTTTTCGCAAAAAACGAGCATACATCCATAATTGGGACACTTCCAATCGAGCAAAAAACAAGTTTTTTTTTTCCAAATTGAACGCAGAACCAGAAGATACAAAAAAAACGCTGCTGCTACTACGAATGTTAATTATATTAACCAATTATTCAATTCACTGTGCAGTCTTATATTTATATCTACCAAGTATTATACTGTCAAATAATTTATTTATTTATTATATAGAATCAAACCCAGACACCAGAATAGTCTAGTTGCTGCTACTACAAATGTTGGGATTCATGGAGTCGGTGGTGCCGCCGCCTGCCGGAGCACATTACGAGGGAGGCTGGACGTGGAGGCCGACCACTACTTTCAATAGAAAAAGAAAAGAAAAAGAATACCTAAATTAAAAAGAAATTCAAGCACAAATCGAAAATGTTATTGAACAAAAAAAAATGGAATTACCAAACTTTGAGCAGCCACACCATAAACCAAGTGAAGGATTTTTTTTTCTCTGAAGAAGAAATTGAGATGTAGAAGTGCGTGTTGGGGGAGGAATGGATGATGAAGTACAATGGGGTAATAAGAGTATAAGACACACCATAAACCAAGTAAAAATCAAGTGTAATGTGTAAATATTCAATTATTCATACAGTATAGTACATACTCTAAAGTTGAAATAAAAATAAAAATTAAAATTAATTAAAAAACCAGACTCGGATCGAGTTTGAGCTCCTGACCCAGCCCGACGACCATGTTAAAACGGGCCGGGCTACGGACCTAATCAAACTCTCACCCTCCCGTCTTCTCCCTTCTTCTCTACAACCCGAAATCAATATCCTGTACATCATCCCATCAGGATCAAACCCTTTTTCGACGCCAACAACCTTAGCTTATTTGCTTCCAATGTTCTTCCCACACCACACATATCCCGAAGCAGACAGCAAAACATCACTGTATCCGGTAAAATGCCCTCCTCTATCATCCTCTTCATTAAATCAACAGATTTATCGACCCTTTTCGCCCCTCGTAAACCTTCCACCAAAGCAGTCCAAGCAACCGAGCTCGGCGTGTAGCCTTTCCCCCACAAGTCAAACACCAATTCAAACGCTTTATCAACCTTCCCTTCGATGCAAAGCATCTGAATCAAAGCAAAGTAATCGAACCCCTATAGGCAAAACCCCTTTCCTCGAAAACTCGATCATCAAATCAGCTGCCTCTATAATCTTACACTTCCTACTGAGGCCATCTACTAATATCTCACACGTTACGCACGAGAAAGCACACCCCAACTCGATCATCTCACGTGCCATCCCAACCGCTTGTTCCACCTTCCCATCCCGAAAGAACCCCCTGAACAATGTGTTGAAACTAACCACATTCGGAACACAACCTTTCTCTTCCATTTCTCGAAATACCTCCAATGCCGAAACGAACTTATTGTTCTTACAGTGGCCACTAATCAGAATGTTGAAGGTGACAGAGTCCGGATTCACCCTGTCTTTAATCATCCTTTCGTAAAACTCGACCGCCTTATCCAATTTCCCGAGCTTCAGGAAACCGTGGATAACTATGTTATACAATGCAGCACTTGGTCTGCCATCAATTAGCCTTTTCATTATATCAAACACGTGGTGTGCATCATCGAATCTGCCAGATCTACAAAACGAGCTGATGGAGACACGGAAAATCGGCTCAATTTTAGGGCAAGAGAAGATACCGTCGGAGCAGGGGCAAGGGTTGGAGGAGATGAAGTCGAGAAGCGATCGGAGGGAATCGAGGCGGTCGGTGGACGCGAGAGAGCGGTCGGTACTCGTATGTAGAGTGGTCGTGGCGGCGTATCGGCGTAGCGGAAGAGGTGGTAGTCCAGGTGGCTGAGCGCGGGGTGGTGGCGGAGGCGGGATTTGAGAAAGTGGAGGAAGCTTTTTGGTGTGACGGCGGTTGGGCTCCGGCTGAGGTACGATGCGAAAACCGAGGTGAGGTGGGTTAGTTGTGTTTGGGCGGTGATTGCGGTGGTGGAGGGAGTAACGACGGAAAGAGAGACGTCCGGCCACCGGAGGGACGGCGGCGGGGGTTGGAAAGTTTTCTGAGGGCTGTGTTTCTCGACATGCCGTCGTGTTTATTGAAAATTATTAATTTATTGAGGTTAATATTGAAAAAAATAAATTTATTTGCTAATTAACATCAAAAAATATCATAAATAAATAAATAATTAGTTAATAACATTAAAAACAAATTTAAGGTTGAATCATATAGTATTAATTTATGGATTTCAACTTAATAAAATTTACCATCGTAACATCAAAAAAATACTATGATTAGTTAATAACATGAAAAAAATAACATAAAAAAAAATAATTAGTTAATAACATCAAAAAATAAAGCAAACAATTCGGATTGGAAAAGTAGAACTAACTATGAATATCTAATTCCAATTATATTTTTTGACAAAAGTAGATGAATTATTGACATTAGAAAAATAAATACCATCAAGTAGAACTAACTATGAATATCTAATTCCAATTATATTTTTTGACAAAAGTAGATGAATCATTGACATTAGAAAAATAAATACCATCGTTTCTTGCCGACCAATAGTATATCAGCTTCGAAGCTTTAAAAATAGTCTCGTCGAAAACATCAAATGACGCTTGTTTGGAATTCCACCATAGGTGACAAAAATATAGAGTTCGCTGGAAAAAATCTTCGCAAAATAACAAGTGCAAATTATCATCGACTGATAAAGTTTGTAAACCGAGATCGAAATTTTCGGACTGACAATGATACTTCAATGGAGATGTATTTGACGAGAGATTGTTTACGACATAGACCTCGAGTTTCGGAACATAAAACCCACAATTATCGGGTGTGAAAGATTTTTGTAAGAAAATTAGACCTATCACAAAAAGAGTTATAAATAGAATTATCACAAAAAGAATTAGAAAACACTCTTTCTTCTTTTTTATCATTGTATGAGAAAAAACCAACAATCAAGGTGAGTAGATTAAATTGTGTGGACAACCATATTTATAGGTTTAAAAATTAGGGTTATACTAACACAAATATAGTAATATAATTATACATACATACTAGTACGATTACCATATATCCAATGTAAGAAAAGGGAAATAAATCTAGTAATATTTTTTCCTTTTACCTTAATTGGTCATATATTTATTTCATTGGGCTGGTTAGCCGTTAAAGCCCAACTCAAATTAATGGTCGCCAGTTTTGACAACATGTATTGGGCTTAGGGGCCTAAACTTTATTATACTTTACATGGGCTCACGGGATGAAAAATGAAAAATAAAATTAAAACTGTAATGAATTTTAATTTATTTTATCTTGTACTATCATTTTTAATGCATCTGAATAAATTTTCAATTATCATAATTAACCACCTAATTAAATCACATAATTACAAGATAACAAATTAAATATTAGTGTTCCCTTTCATCGATCAAGTTCCCAAAATCAAAGGCATTGCTATTTTCGACTGCGGGCGATGATCACTTGAAACGCATGACCAACCAATTGCTTGGGCCGAACCCGAACTCATTACATATGTCTTGTTCAACAAGATCTTGAACAAAGGATGGGAAAGATACCTCATGAGAGCGTGGAGCGGCCGGACCTCCCTTCTTCGTTCTCCTTTAGCAAGCTACTGAGAGTAGCATTACATAGACCTAAAAATATGCATTTACGATTAATATGGTATCGGTAGCATTTCATAGACCAAAAAATAGTAGTAGTAAAAAAGTGATAATTTCAAATTAAATGAAAATATATAACTATGAAAATATTCCTTTTAATATTTAACTAGGAAAACATTATTTAATTATTTAATTTAAATAATAAATATTAGTAGTATCATTTACAATGGATATTTTCATAATAATTAGTCTATTAATATAATTAAGAAAATAATTAATATTCTCTTTGTCAAGTAACAAAACTAACAATAGATGTGAAATACATGTGTATTGAATGGAATTAATATTAAAAAAAAAGTAAGTTTCTACATAATTGGTCAATCTTATAAGTTTATCGATGGATCATGATACGCAATTACTACCAAGAAACACCCACGTTTTATTTAAATTCTGGATTTATATTTCTTACGACAGATAAGCCTGGAAGACGCCAACTCCTTGCCGTAGGGACTACTATATATTGTCCCATGGCTATTCTTTTGTCAGCAGACTCAGTTAACGTGTATGTCATTTTCTTGAAGAATTGTGGGTTTTCTTCAACTTCTCCCGTTTCTCCCTTTTTCTGGTTCACTTATAAGTTTCTACATAATTGGTCAATCTTATAAGTTTCACATCTATCATAAACTTCACATTTTAAAGATATTCGATCTCTCCAAGTTAGGCTTTTATAATTTCCATGCACCAACTTGAGGACGGGCCGGGAGCTCAAAGATTTACGAGATTGTCCATCCATCTAGCTAGTGATCTCACTATTTAGTGAGCTCAAAGATTTACGAGATTGTCCATCCATCTAGCTAGTGAGCTCAATGTAATGTTTTTTTTAATGTAATTAGGAGCTATGTTTTGTTGTATATATAGCTTAATCCGATAGAATGAATACAACACAAGGGATTTCTTTTCCAATGTTTTTTTTACACTTATTAAATTATAAGTAATTAAGAATTTAGAATTAAAAATAAAATCCTACACCTAAAATGATTCTAAAATTTTTAAGAAATTGATCATTTTAATTTCCAAACACATATAATATCTAACGGGCGTACACTTTGGTAAGACGTGCTGATCACGCGGATGAGACACATGATAATATTTTGTGCAACTTATTTTTTAATGGTAATTTTAATGTTTCAAGCTTCTTAATTGTTATTAGGTATATTTAGGGAATGAGGCTCATTGGTTTTACTAATTATAAATAAATCCTTTTTTTTTTAGTTTTTAAAAAAAGACACAATATTATACATTTTGTTAAAAATAGGGTTCTAACATATTTTTAATTATATTGTAGGGCAGTTTTTGAATTTGATAAAGTCTTTAATACCCTTACATTAAAAATGAGTATTAAATAATACTGTATATAATTACGCTAACTTAAAGAATCAAATGATTTATAATCTCTAAACCGTAATATTCTGCGCACGAAAAGAATCAAATGATTTATAATCTCTAAACCCTAATATTCTGCGCACTCTCTTGCCCCGAAACTGATCCACTGCCGCCTTCTGGTGCGCCTCGTCACCGTTGGCAGCTGCGAAGAGGGCTCCCATAGACATTCTTCCTCGGCTCGTTGGTTCTCTCTTAAGAGCATGCTCGGATTCTTTCTCTAGCTAACCATAGTTTATCTTATCGAGGTAAAATTTATTTTATTTTCATACTTTGTCCCATGTTTCTTAGTTATAGGTCGTCTCTTTTAGTTCTCCATTTCTCGATTCATTTCAAATCACAAAGCTTTGAGTATCTTCCAAAATTGTTTCTAGATTTTGATGGTTTACAGGCCATTCATAGCGTTTTGTTTATAACAAGCATGTACCAAAGCATCAAAAGTCTCCAATTTCGATCCCGCGAGTCTGCCGCATCATCATAGCCGTCTACGAGTCCGCACGTCGTTGCCTCAAGTTCGACTCTGCCTCTGCTGCCAAGGATAACTACGGTCTCAACCCAAATTGGGTGATAAAGCGCGTCATCACCTACTTACAATTGTATTATCGTTGTTATTTTCAAACAACTCAAAGAAGCATCCTCAAGTCTGTTCGCTTGCCCCGTTTGTTCGATGTTGTCATCCTCGTGTATGTTCGTCTGCCCCGCCTGATCAATGTTGTGCAAAGTGTTTATTGAAATGTCTATGAGAAATACTTAATTTTGATTTATGTTATTATATACTACTGTATATTTTTTGTTTCCATGTTTCCATCTAATTCAGAAATTAACATGAAAATTATTTTGTTAGTTTATTATATTGTTATGTTTAAATTGATCTACTAAATAACTAAATAGTTGAGAAGAGAACTATTGACTAACTATAATAGTTGAGTAGGACTTATGTAACTATAATAGTTATAATAGTTGAGAAGAAAACTATTAACTAACTATATTAATTTAGTAGGACTACGTAACTATAATAGTTGAATTAAAAAATGTAGATACTTTTGTCGCTATGTTTAAATTGAGCCGAACTATTGTATAACTATAATAGTTGAGAAAAAAACTATTATATAACTATAATAGTTGGTAGAGTAAGACTACTATTTAACTATAATAGTTGAATTAAAAAATGTTGATACATTTAACACTATATTTAAATTGAGCCAAACTACTATATATATAACTATATAACTATAATAGTTGACTAAACACTATTTTTAAATTTAGCCGAACTATTGTACATGTATAACTATAATAGTAGTAAAAAACTACTGCATAACTATTAACTATAATAGTTGGTTGATCGAGCATGACTATTTTTTAATTTATAGTCAAGTACTATGTAAAAATTGAGCAGATCTACAATGTAATTATAATAGTTGAGCATAAAGTTAAATACTATGTATAGTTTGAGCAAATCTACAAACAATAATAGTTAAATGGTATGAATATTAACACAATGACAATTATACAAGAATAGGTATACTATAATAATTACAGGATATATAACATTAGTCCTATATATGAAATTACGAAGACAATAAATAAATAAACTCGCATGCTATCAAATAATTTTTCACAAAACCCTTGATTGTAACTCGCCCGAACGCAAAGGCGAAGTAGCAAGTTGGGATTGTTTGGAGGGGGATCGAGGAGAAGAAATCGGAGCTCTCGAAAACCGATGCTTTTTCGACAACGAATCAGTAGGCGAGGGTGGAGAGGGGAGTGTAGGTGTTGGCGAAGATGGAGGCGCCAGAGATCTTGCCGAAAGTGGATGGTGCGGGGGAGGCGGAGTTGTCCGGGATTGAGCGGTTTGCTCCGGCAGCTAGTAGCAGGAGGAGTTGCCCAAAATTTCTGCAGAAAACGAACCGGAGTCGTTTCTCAGTCCGAAAACTTTGTCGTCGGCGTCGCCGGATAAACACGTTTTGAGTGAATTTTCCGAATAAGATGAATGAATTTCGAAAATTTATGGATATTTATTGTGATTTATAAGAAAATTCTATCTCGCTCAAAGTAATTTTGTAAGGATAAATATGTTTGGGCATTACAATGCCTTAAAGGATCTAGGCAGAAGTTGTTTTGCTAACATATTTATTTGTTTTCTTCTTTCTTCACAATTTAACTGTTGTAATCACTTGTCATAATTGGTGATTTGATTTAGCATAGTTCATTTGTTGGAACGTGCTTGAAAAACAATCAACATAGAAGATTTCTGCCGCAGCACAGCCAGACAGAGTTATGCCGCAAGCAGTGCAAGGCTTGGACAAGAGGTTGAGTTAAGAGAATCAAGCAAAGCATGATATAAGGGCAAGGGAATGCTGAAGTCCAGATAGTATGGAAGGCAGTGCAGTGTGGCAGTGAATTCCAGAAGAACTTCAGAAGGCATCCTGCGGCAGCAGTCAAAGCAGCCTGCTCTGGTTTCTCTCAACCGATTGTTGACCTAGCAAAATGAGGAAATCAGTTGGAGACTCTCACCTATAAATAGAGGACGACCCAGCTGCATTTACTAAACACTTGATGGTTACGATATACCGATCCGATCGATATACCGTGTGTGCGGAAGCGTGTAAAGCGATAGATCTACTATGCCATGATCTTAGTGCACACTTAATGTGTATAAGAACACATATAAATATATATATATATATATATATATATATATACATCCAATATATATATATATATATATATATATATATATATATATAAGGTTCAACGATTACTTACTTTTGGTGATCGTTGACTTTGGTTAAGGTGGTGTTGAGTCGATTGAACCACCTTAATGGATCAGCTACGAATTGTACACCTTTGGAATGACCCCGTCACGCCTTTGGATCGCCCGGATGTTGAAGCCGCACAAATGGCCCGGCCTCTACGTGTTGCACACGAACCCGGATGACGAACACTTTGCTTGATCGAGTCGGTTCTCCAAGAACACTTTCTCCTCTGTCTCTTTGGTGTGAATTTCGTGGGTAAAGGTAATGTGTGTTGAAAATCTGATTTTCATCCATATTATAACCTCATTATTCACCACATTACTCCCCTTTGTAACCTACAACATAATGGGCATCAAAATGCATCATTATCATGCAAAAGGGGTTACAAAGGAGGTGAAAGGTCATGCCACATACACATGCCACTATGCATTGTATGTGGTCCCACTTGCTTGTGTGGCATGCCATGTCACACTATGTGACATGCATTCATGCAAGCCATGCATCCCATGCATGTGTATTAAATCCACGTAAATATTGATTCTAAATCAATATATTTATCAAGCAATGTATATCAATATCGAGCTCGTGTGTGACCCTGTAGGTATGATTTAATTGATCAATATTATATTGTTCCCAACAATTTAATATAATCAAATAATCATTTAACATCCATAGACGACCTTATGACTTTATCGATTGCACACGTAGGATCGAAGGACATATCCCAACAACACTCATACAACACATTAACACCTCCAGAAACACATTTCCTTCGGGAATCGATCATCTAGCTTTTAGAGCCGCGACTTCAATTGTGAAGCTCGTCGTGCCGTGTGTTCTCTCGTCTCTTAGAGAGTTCTTTTGTTCAGCTGATGATTCGATAGCTTAGAATAGGTGTTCATTTCAGTAGCTAGGTTTTTGTTGTTGATTGTTCATACTCTTCGGATACGATTAATACGAAGGCATACATGTGTATAGCCTTTGGTGATATCATTTGTAAATCCAAGAGTATTCTTTTGTAAAGACTCGTATCTTTAATAAAGTTTCTGGCCGTAAGGCCGTTTCGTATGTGTATAATTTAAATACACATACAAAGATTTAAATTCGTGTTCTTTACATTTTCGTACGTGTGTGTGTGTTCGTTCGAAGTGATTTATTTTTATTAATTCCGCTGGAATTCTTATACATATATCACATATAATTTTATCAATTAAACAACCTGGTTAATCTGGATAAAATACTTAAACTCAATTAAATCACGTAAAACGAACGTTTTCTGTATAAGGCATCGTGCTGCGGCATACGCTGTTCTGCCGCAGAACACTGTCTTGCCTAGGCAGCGCATTCCACTGCGTTTTATTTACTGCCTACGACTTTCAAATTTGTTTTAATAAGAAAACATTAATGTTGGCGCAATGGGCTAAAAAGGGAAATGAGATTTTATTTAACTAAGTTAGAATGAATCGGAGAATTTTTTTTACTAAAACAAATTTTAATTAAAATTGGTAAATATTCAAAAGGTTAGAATGGGTACTGGGCCCTATTATATAATTAGCCTAAACAATAGGTGTAACATATAATAACAAAATTAGAGGTGCCCCAATATATTATTAGATTAAAAGCTAATTCTTTTTATCTTTGTTAGAGTTTTAAATTTTGCATTTTCTTTGGTATAAGGATTTTTATATTTTTATATTTATATAGTAGGACAGTATTAATAACATAGAACGACTAAATTACCCTCTAACTACCAATTAACTAAGTATTAATTATACAATTAATATTTAATTAATTATTTTAACAAAAATATAGTGAGCGTAACCGTCTTTCAATTTATTCAAACAACACAATTAATTTTATAAGCAAACAATGTGAGTTAATAATGTCATAAAATATGTTTAAGCAGCTATTATTAAATACATATAATTTATAATGTGATTTAATAAATAATGTAAGTTAATAAGGTGATAAAATAAACCTAACCTAACGCCCAAACCTAACAAAACTCTAAAGCCCATAAATAATTAAAAAGTCATAATTAAAATACTCCTCTCTATCAAGTGTGCATTTTATAGGGCGTTTTTCATTTTTGTTTATTTGGCTTTACACAGGGGATCAGATATGCAGTTGTCACAGATAGGTGGAAGAAGTTCACTGATGTATATCTTGATCAAAAGGTGTTGGATTCTTGTCAATTGCGCTGATGAGTTTCTTGTTCATGGGATGTTGAAGGCAAAAAGTACGTCTTATAGCTATATGGGTCCAATTTTTTTTTGAAACATTCTGTCACTAATTTTCTAATAGAGATTCCCATAGTATGTTTTTTTCCTGGCATTGAAGTACTAATATTTTGATTCTGCATTTATTTGTCTATTTCTAGAGATGATATTTTGAATTACTTGGCAGACACTCACCGGTGTGACTCTTGTAAAATCAGTCTTGAATATCTGTATTTCATAGCCATGTTGTGTAATTAATATTTCCCTTGAATGAATTGTACAGCTATAAGGATAGCATTATATACATGACCAACTACAACAAATATAGAAAGTAAATAAATTAAATCAATTACATATCATAAATTAATCCTATGAATATTCTTGTGATTTTGGTAACGGTTGATTGACTTTGATTGTGCTATTATCCCCCCTCAAGCGAGACGTGGGATGAGGTCCGACTCGAAGCTTGTGACGAAAGAATTCAAAAAGTGGTCGAGGCAATGCTTTCGTAAAAATGTCTGCAATTTGTAGATTCGAAGAGATGAACCGAGTCTCTAGACGACCAGCAGAGACAAGTTCACGAACAAAATGCAAGTCAATGTCAATGTGTTTGGCTCGACGAAGAGAGCTTGGATTTTGGCTCAGGAAAAATAGCACCTGTGTTGTCTGAAAAGAGAGTCGGACAGGATGAGAGCGGAATTTTCAGTTCATTTAGGAGTTGGAGAATACAAACCATTTCAGAAGCCGTATTTGCGAGTGCACGGTACTCAGACTCACAACTAGAACGAGAAATAGTCGGTTGTTTCTTTGCACTCCAAGATATAAGGTTGTTTCCAAGAAATAAGGAGTAACCATATGTAGAACGTCGGGTCTCTAGGCATCGGGCCCAATCAGCATCAGAATAAGCAATAAGAGTCGAGTCAGAATGGCGAGTAAAGGAGAGTCCATAAGCGGGAGTGCCCTTTACGTAGCGTAGAATTCTTTTTTACGGCCTGGAAGTGATCGATCGTAGGCTTTTGAAGATGTTGACTAACGAGGTTGACCGCAAATGATAAATCAGGTCGCGTAATAGTGAGATATTGCAAGGCTCCAACCAACGATCGATAGAGAGAAGGATCATGAAATTCCACGCCATTTGTCGAGAGCTGACATCCAGTTACCAAAGGAGTCGAAACGGGTTTGGAATCCTCAAGATTGGCGCGCTGAAGAATGTCACGAACATACTTTGCTTGATTGAGAAAGAGTCCGTGAGATGTGTAATAGACCTCCAAACCCAAAAAGTAGTTGAGACGCCCCATGTCTTTAATAGCAAACTCCCGATTAAGGCGAGAGATGAAAGCCTGTATGTCATCTGGAGAGCTTCCTGTAAGGATAAAATCATCAACATAGACAAGGAGATATAATATAGAAGAACCCCGAATAAAAATGAATAACGATGAATCCGAACGACTGCAAATGAAACCGAGGCCGAGAAGGAAGTCACTAAGCCTTTGAAACCAGGCACGTGGAGCTTGTTTGAGACCATATAAAGCTTTCTTCAAGCGGCACACATGATTTGGCAATCGAGCGTCAATAAAACCAGGCGGCTGTTCCATAAAAACCGGTTTAGATAACACGCCGTTGAGAAAAGCATTTTTTATATCAAGCTGACGAAGAGGCCAATTATTGAGAACAGCTATGGAAATAACTATTCGAACAGTGGAGGCTCGAACAACAGGGCTAAAGGTGTGAGAAAAATCAAACCCCGGAATTTGAGAAAAACCTTGAGCCACAAGTCGCGCTTTGTGTTTATCAATAGTTCCATCAGCTAAGAATTTCGTGCGAAACACCCATTTCGACCCCACAACATTCGTATGAAGAGGACGTGGAACCAAATCCCAAGTTTGATTATGATGGATGGCAGAGAGTTCTTCACGCATAGCAGCAACCCATTGAGGTAATTTCAAAGCAGATTTTATTCCACGGGGTTCGCTAACTGCGATGAGTGCTTGAAAGAGGCCTGTTTGAGCATAGTTGGCGAGATGACGAGTTTTAAAGATGCCTGATTTTGACCTTGTTTGCATGTGATGAGTGATGGTCGTTTGCGCAACAGAGACGGGAATATTCGGAGTTGGGGCTGGAAGTTCTTGAAGTGACATTACAGCTGCAGGTGGAGCAGTTTGTGGAGTAAAGTAATGTGGGCCTGCAGTAGATAAGTGATCATTACACAATGAACAAGGGACTGATGATGGTATTTGTTCAGGCGAAGGAGCCGGAGGAGAAGGATGCATAGGCCGAATGGTAGTTGCTCTTGG
Organism: Euphrasia confusa; assembly: GCA_954870475.1. Lineage (NCBI taxonomy): Eukaryota > Viridiplantae > Streptophyta > Magnoliopsida > Lamiales > Orobanchaceae > Euphrasia > Euphrasia confusa. The sequence goes on along the minus strand of OX940955.1, from coordinate 2,935,937 downwards.
CGTCGCTCTTGCTGGTTCATCAAACTCACAAAGTGAGAGAGAAGAGGAACTAGACCTGTGATCAGAGTTAGCAAATGGGAATAATAATTCATCAAATTTAGCATGTCTAGAAATATAAGTGCGGAAGGAGACCGGATCGTAACACCGAAACCCTTTGTGAGAGCTACTGTAGCCCAAGAAAACACAAGCTGAGCTCCTAGGTTCAAACTTGTTTGTAGTGTAGTCACGGAGACATGGAAAAACACGACATCCGAACGGATGAAAATTCTTGTAATTCGGCGTCGTGGAGAAGAGCAGTTCGAAAGGAGATTTATTACTCAGAACTTTAGATGGCAGTCGATTAATGATGTAAACTGCGCTGCTGAAAGCTTCAACCCAAAATTTTAACGGACAATGAGACTGATATAACATGGAGAGACCAGTTTCTGTGACGTGCCTGTGCTTGCGTTCAACCCGACCATTTTGAGCTGGTGTATACGGACAAGACAAAATGTGTCGAATACCCTTGTCCCGAAAAAATTGTTTAAGGCGATTATTCGTGAATTCTGTTCCACCGTCGCTGTGAAAACTTTTAATGTGACAAGAAAACTGATTTTCAACAAAAGTAGTAAATTGTAACATAACATCATAAAAATCAGATTTTTGACGTAAGGAATAAAGCCACGTAAACCGAGAAAAATCATCAACGAAGATAACATAATATCGAAAACCAGAGTCAGGGGTAATCGGAGCAGGTCCCCATAAATCACAGTGCACAATGTCCAAAACAGAAGAGGAACGTTTCTCATCCAAACTAAAAGGTAAGCGTTTACTCTTCGCTTTTTCACACGAAACACAAATACCTGGTTTGGGTAAAATAGAAGTCACAGAAAGAAAACCACTTTTATTTAAAAACGAAATAACATCGAAAGAGACATGACCAAGCCGAGAATGCCATAGTTCAAAAGAAGCCTTGGGTTTATGAGAAGCAGTCAGTGCCATCTTAATTTCATCCAACACATACAATCCATGCTTAATTTTTCCCCGAGCCAGAACTTCCCGAGTTACCCGATTCTGAATTGTAAAACAATCAACGGTGAACACAACATCAACTAACAAATCAGCGGTTAATTTGCTAACGGATAATAAATTTTTAGTGAGTCCAGGAACCACCAAGACGTCGGACAATTTGAGAGCAGAGTTAATTTGTCGAGAACCAACATCAGAAATTTTTAAATTTGCACCATTTCCAACAATAACAGAATCCGAACCTGTGTATGGTATGAAGACGTCCAAGTTTTGCGCAGACGGGGTCATATGTGCTGAGGCACCAGTGTCCAAATACCAGTCTGAAGCTGGACGTTCGGCGATGTTGCAGGCTGCAGAAAAGGCTTCGGCGATGTTAGCAGACGAAGCAGGATTTGGTGGAGCAGAACTTGGTTGAGCAGGATTTGTCGTTCTGTTGAACCGGTCCGGGCAGACGTTGGCATAATGTCCAGTTGTCCGACAAATTTGACAAGTAGGTGGTCGACGTTGCCACGAGTTTCGACCACCCTGCCGCTGATTATTATGACCACGACCTCCAGATTGCTGATGAGAACCGCGACCACCAGATTGTTGCTGAGAACCGGGGGTGGAAGCTGGATGAGCAAGGAAGGCAGCTTGTGTGACAGGAGGCTGATCAAGAGTTTGCTGAAATAAATCCCAAGCTTCCGCGTTATTCAGGAGGTCAGAGAACGACGGCGACAAGGCCATTTGAGTCGCCGAGAAATTTGAAAAAGCAGACCCCAGGCCCTTCATGAAGAGATGGATTTTATCGGACTCGTCTATCGAGACCCCGATGGCGGACAGTTGGTCGCATATGAGTTTGAACTCACGGCCGAAATCAGCAACAGATTTGTCTCCTTTCCGGAGAGTTTGCAGCTGGCCCCGAAGCCGAAATTCACGCGCCTTGGATTGATGACTAAACGAATGCTCCAGTGCCAACCATACCTCACGAGCAGTGGTACACCCGACAACAACGGCCATCGATTCCTCTGTGAGAGAGGAGTAGAGGAGAGAGACGAGACGTTGATCGGCAACACGCCAAGATAGGTATGCAGGGTTTGGGGTTCTTGCACCGTTGACGTCGATTTCAGGCTGGGGCGGCGATTGAGAACCATCGATGTAGCCGACGAGTCCTTGGCCTATGAGAAGAGGGAAAACTTGGCTGCGCCATAACAAGTAATTGGTAGAGGTAAGGCGAATGGTAAGCATATGGATGAGGGTGGCGTAAGGTAGAGAATCAGCCGTGGAGGGGTTAACCATCGGAACGGCGACGGGAGAAAGAAAGAGAATTAGGAATTAGAAAAAAAAGAAAATTGGGAATTAGGGATTTAGGTTTCGGTATTTAGTCTGATACCATGTGTAATTAATATTTCCCTTGAATGAATTGTACAGCTATAAGGATAGCATTATATACATGACCAACTACAATAAATATAGAAAGTAAATAAATTAAATCAATTACATATCATAAATTAATCCTATGAATATTCTTGTGATTTTGGTAACGGTTGATTGACTTTGATTGTGCTATTACATGTTATTATTTTTTGGCACTCTGTTTTGAACACCATTCTTTCATTTTTCATATGATGGAAAAAACAGTACGTTTGTCTTTCTTTTTGCAACTTGTAATGGTCTCATATGATCATATCTTCATCTGCTTCTGTTTTTCTTTTTGTGTTTGTTTAGATTCCAGTGACATGCTGGTGGAGTCACCATTCTGGACGATTTAGAGAGGATCAAGATAGCAGGAAGAGGACGTAGTGGAGATGTCACCGTTGGTAACTTGTCTTACAAGGATGTTGTCGATTGGCATTCTCAGCAAGAGGCTTTGGCAGTTTGAGGTAGCTAGCTTTGTTTTACTAAATATGTTTAATTCTGAAAAACAATACTTCGTATACTATACAGTAAGAGCCTCAATGGCCGTCAATTTTTTTTAGCTAATGATGAGCCATGCAGCATGTAGAATTTATTCATTACGAGCTTTTGGTCCTTGATTAAGAAAACTTTGGTGACTATTGCTTTTTGTGATCTAGGACCATTAAAGAATAATCTACCGTACAATAGTTTTTATGGGAAGGGTTAAGACTGCTTGGGCTGTGAACTAACTGGGATAGTCTATTATTTTGCAACCATAACTTTAACAATTGTTTACAAGGATTCATGAGCTTGTAATATAAATATTAGCTTCAGATTATGTACTGTAAAACTTATTCTCTGTTTCTTTGTTTTACGCGGTTTTTGTCTTTTCCAAAACCAGTTAAAATTCGGACATTTTAGAAAAAAAGAAGGAAAGATGAGAAGACCAATAAATAACTAATTCACTTCTGGGATGCTTTCCAGGGCTGGAAACCATCCTTTGCTACCATAATTTCTGTGATTTCTTTCAATCTTGTTAGTGATGAGTTTTGTCTGAATTTTAGAACTCAAACTTTCATCTGAATTCCCATCTTTTACCAGCATTGCCTGCAGCTCTTGTTTCCTGATCAGGAACTTAATCCTCACGACTCCAGATTGTCTCCAGCTGCCCGTCGGCTCTCTTCAGCCACATCATCATCATCTGAAAAGCCAACAATCTTCGCCTTCTTCGTCGGTTGGGGCTCGGACTTATCAGAGATTTCACGGTGAGAAAATACGGGTACTTTCATTGGGGAGTTGTAACCAAATATTATATTTTGATCTGTATTCATCACATCGAAGGGCTTCTCTTGAAAAACAACTAGACAGTTTCCCATAATTACTCTTGGCGAGAAATTGAGTCTTTGAGGAATAGAAGTGGTATTTGGCTTTTTTGTGATAGAAAAACATAGATGTTGAATTTATAGGGGCATTGATAGTTTTCTCAAGAAATACAAGTTGTGTTTTTTTGTTGGTGCATGTGTTTTAAGGATAATCATGAGTTTGATTTTGGAACCTACTCTGAATGACCTATAGGCTATAAGTGAGGTGATTGTGAGGCATTAGAATCACGCTCTCACACACACATATATATATATATATATATATATATATATATATCACGTCATTTTGAATTTGATCGTATTGACTAATTATGTACAAGTTGAAATCCATTAGACTAACCCATGGTTTCATGGATTGGTGAGCTGTTAACTATGGCAGGGTCTGTAGAATATGGGAAATGACCAAACCCAATTTTTGCTGGGTTTAACATCCAGTAGTAGGGGTAGGCCTAATATAAAATTATTTTTCGTGAAATTACAATTAATTACTAATATAAAATTAAATTAGATGAAATTACATTTTAAATACTAATACAAAGTTAATTTACATAAAATTATATTTTAATTACTAATATTAAATTAATTTTAATAAAATTACATTTTAATTACTAGGACTCGGATAAACAAAAATCATCCGTTGATTATCTTGAATGGATGGTTGTGATGTAAAGTTGACCATTAGATCGGATCAACAAACACAATCGTTGATTACTTTGAACGGATGACTGTGATTAATTCTTGATTTATTCTTTTTTTATTTATTGAAATTAATAGATAACTGTGATTAATTCTTGTATTATTTACTTTTGAATGGATGACTATGATTTAATCATGAATTCTAGACACACATACCTAATCATAATTGTAATATACCTAATGCAATTCTAACCCATTTAGTATGAAGTCTCTTATAGACAATATGCATGGTATATAAGCCATCTTCTATGAAATTAGACATTATGATAGATAGATTTTCAATACACCTAAGACTAAATGTCATATACCTTCATGAAATTAACTTTATATTACCAAATAAAATGTTATTTAATGAAATTAACTTTATATTAGTAATTAAATTTCGTGAAATTAACTTTATATTAGTAATTAAATTTCATTATATTAGTTTTAAATTTGTAATTAAAATGTTATTTCATGAAATTAACTTTATATTAGTAATTAAATTTCATTAGCACTTTTCTTTTATAATTTTTATATGTATAAAACTGTAAATTACATATATTAACTTTCTTTTAAAGTACTAATTTCTACTGACAAAAATATTAAATTAGTTCATCGCCTTCGAGCAGGACTTCATCTTCAATGACACCGAACTCTTCGAGCAGGCCTTCCTCTTCAATTCGCTGAACACATTAATCAATTTTATTTTATTTTTAATTTAGCAATCGTTCACATTCTTGCAATAACAGTAAAATCATATCTCATAAACAAGAGTACACGTATGACCAATTACACGACTTATGTTAGAAGATAGAAATCCCTACCTCTCGAAGCGCGGGTTATTGCGGTATGAAAACCAAAGCTGTTTCCAATACTTAGTGTGTTCAAAAGCTCTCGCCTATCTACTGCTAGTTCTTTGATTTGTGTGTGTTCTTTACTAAAGTGAGAGTACGTACAATTTATATAGGCTAGTATAAGTTTTATTTAAGGTAGTGTTCCCAAAAATCACACCTTTGACTAATGAATTGATAATATTTTTATTTAATTTGCTCTAAAAATCTACTATAATTTTATTTTAGAAAATCAAGATTTTTAATATTGATTTACATTACTCCGTGACATTAATTAGCTAAAAATCCGTGTGTTCAAAATTATTTGAATCAAAATATATTAACCAATGATTATGCTATTATTTATTTAGAATGTAACTCCCGATTTATAATATTAACTTTATATTTGTAATTAAATTATTTAATTTATATTTTTAATATATACCGTATATATATATTTTAAAAATTGACTAGTTAAAAATGATTCAATTGAAAATATAACATGATTTATTGTATTTCTTCATATTTAAATATTTGTTTATTGCATTTATATTTTATAAATACCGTAAATGTTTAAGAAATAACTCTGTAAATGTTGATTTTGGCGACAACGTAGTTTTTCCTTGTATTTTTTGTCTTTGTTGATTTTCAGGGTTACAGGTTAAGGATTCGAAGTCAACTACCTTGCGCATGGAAATGGAGACTTGAGTCTCCACTTTTGGAATGACATGAAAACGGCGACCAGAGTCGCTGGTTTTGATGCAAGGGTGAATGGACAAGAAAACGGCGACTCCAGTCGCCGAAATGGGTGTGCAAGGAAAACGGCGACAGCAGTCGCCGCTTTTGGTGATATGCAATTGTGCATGGAAAACGGCGACTCGTGTCGCCGCTTTTGGTGAAGTGCGTATGTGCGTGGAAAACGGCGACAGCAGTCGCCGCTTTTGGAGTGTGCATGAAAACGGCGACTCCAGTCGCCGGTTTTGGTGCAATGGACTCTTGGCGTGGAAAACGGCGACACGGGTCGCTGTTTTTGGTTTGTGGCATGGAAAATTCCAGCGACACAAGTCGCCGGTTTTGTGGACATGCAAATGAAAACGGCGACACTTCCCTTGTCCATTTTTCCGGAGACACTTATGTTATTTTTCGTAGTTCATGTTTCCTTTGCTTTGATTTTATGACTAAGTACTTACAACGTGATTTCTTTCACCAGGTACCCAGTTCAAGGAAATGAAGAATTGTTCCAAGTTTGCAACTTCAACAATATCGACGACCGTGAAGACGATGAAATTCGAAGCTTCAACACTTAGAGAATTTCACGAGAAATTGAAGATGAAGAATTGAGATCGATGGAGTCAAGATTGAAGTTGAAATTTGTTTTTGAAATTGAAGATTCAAGATTCGAAGATTCAAGAATCAAAGATTCAAGATTCCAAGATTCAAGAATCCAAGTTCTACAGTGATGATGTCATCCATGGAAAAGTGACATAGGCCAAGCATGCGACGAATGAGAACGTGCCACGTCATCACTCTCACATGTGCGGCTCTACTATAAATACCCATGGATGTTCATTTCTTCAAACGACGATTTTGAGAGAACGAAATCTGATTTTTAGAATCATAGTCGAGCTTCGAGTTTGTGTAGTAGCTTTTGCGCCGTGTGCCAAGATTAGAGCTAAGAGATATAGCTTTAGGTACTAGTGTGCTAGTTTGCAAGTTAGTGGGAGTTGTTGCGACACTCGGGAAACTTCTTGTAAACGTTTTGCCTACCATACTCTACAAGTGTAATAGTTTAAGTTTTGTGATCAATGAAATGGAAACTATTACATAACTTTGTCTCCACTTTTTGTCTACGAAATTGTGCGAGTGTTTTGACAGTCAGCTGCTGACTGTGTGTTTAAGTCCAACTACGCGAAAAGTTGGTATCCTACGCTGAAGGCGTAATTTCAATTGGTATCAGAGCGGGACGTCATACGTATAAGACGTGATCCGTTACTTGACTTCATATTTCCGCTAAAATGGAGTCGCCAATGTTTGTTCAGAAACCGATTATGCTTACTCATCAGAACTACTCTAACTGGAAAGCTAAAGTTTCTGCTAGAATTAAAGGCCATGACTCTCGTGCATGGATGGCTGTCTTGGAAGGTTGGGAGTGTCCGTATACTGAAGACGCCGATGGAGTAAAAATTCCCAAACCTGAACGTAACTGGACTAGAGAAGAGCATGATCTGTCAACTGCGAATAGCAAGGCTCTACTTCTTATTTGTGAATGGTTGGAACTAAGTATGTACCAACTGGTGAAAAATTGCACTTCAGCGAAAGACGCATGAGAAACTCTTCAGAGAACATGCGAAGGAAGTAAGGCCGTGAAGCGCTCTAAAATTCGAACTATCACTGCTCAGTTCCATCAACTCCGTATGAGAGAAGATGAAGACATAAATGAGTACTTAGACAAAATCATGAGATACGTGAACGAAGTTCATGAACTTGGAGAGACTTTTCCTGCCGTCATGATTTATGAGAAAACTCTTCATAGTCTAAGTTCTCGGTTCGAAAGTAAAGTGCTAACTCTTGAAGCACGAGAGGAAAAAGATCAAAAATGGGATTATGCAGATCTGATGGCTGATTTGAGAAACTACGACTTAACTCTAAGAGTTCGTAGCAACCCGGATATGTCACTTGTTTATGAGCCGATGACTGCTCTAAAAATTTCTGAGAAGGGAAAGAGTTCTAGAAGTTCGAAACCGCAGAAAACTCCTTCGAGAAATGAAAAGTCTGAATGTAGTTTCTCAGCTGATGTAGATGAATCTGATGACGATGAAGCAGAGGAAATTGAACGTTTGATGAACTCGAATAATTCTGATAAACTTGCTGCACTGACTGAGATAGTCACGTACCTTGTGAAACAAGAGTTTAAGAGGAAGAATCGTGCCCGAAACTTTCGAAAATTTCAGAAAAGTTCTAACTCATACCCGAATACTCCTGACAATAGAAATCAGGGATCATCATCTGACAAAAAGTTCAAGGGAACTAAACTTTCGCCATACTCCTCTACTAGCAAAGATGTCTCTAAAATGCAATGCTATGAGTGTAAGGGATATGGACACATTAAAAATGAATGCCCGAACTTACATCGTAAGAAGAAGCTACCAGTTAGCTATGTCGTGATCGACGATGAGGATGTCATTTCTGAGAACGATGAGTCTGAGGACAATAATTCTGATGACGATGAGGACAACGCTCTAGTTGTCACTTTTGGTGAAGACTTTGAACTGGCGAATTTCGAAGTTGAAAACTTTGAACTTGACACCTTTCTGAAGGACACTGCAACTGCAGACAACATTTTCCGTGTGGCGTCGACAAATCGAAATTTTTGTGATGATAACATTTTCTCGGATGATGAGTCTGAGTCTGAGACCGAAAGGGAAGAGATGATATCTGATGTTCATCAAAGTGTGACCGAGACTGCTGAACTGGTTGATCTGAAAGAGAGTTATTCTAAACTCGAAAAATTGTGTGACACAGCTATCACTGAGAATAGCACACTTGAAGTGTCACTGAACTTCATAAAAGATTCTCTTGATGAACTCTCTGAAGAGAAACGAAAAATAAATGATGAGGCTGTAGTTTTGAGAAACTCAGTTGAGAAGACTGAGGATGAGAAGAAAAAGTTGAATAACTCTCTGACAATTCTTAAAGTTAAATTTGATGACCTGTTCGAGGAAAAGCACAAGTATTTCAAGGAAGTTGTCGAACTGAGAGAAGTGTGTGAGAAGTTGAGTTCTGAAAACTCAAAACTAAAGACTTCACTGAAAAAGGAGTCAACTGAAGTGAAGAAGCTGCAGACCTTGTTTAAGAACTCGGACGCTGAAAATGACGAACTAAAGTCATCTCTAATGAAAGTTCAAACTGACCTTGCCATGACTGACAAGGAACGATATGTGTTGAAAGAAAAACTTCAGATGACTGATGAGCTGTTGAAAAAGATGAACACAAATTCTTCGGTGTTTGACAATGCTGCTTCGTACATGAATCCTAATCGCTATGGACTTGGATTTCAAAAAGTATTTGAATCTATTTACTCTACACCTGAGAAGAAAGATGTGACCTTCGTCAAAGCAACAAATGATCAACCAGAGGATGAACTTAAAGCTGAGTTTGAAATATTGAAACGAAAAGAGATTGCTGAAGGGAAAAAGATTGTTAAGTCTCCTGAATCTAAACCTCAAAAGTCAGTCTCTACTTCGAACACTAAAACTGAGACATATCAATTTCCAAGGAATATCGTGAAACATCCTCGTGGTATTTTGCCATATGAGAAAACCTTGTTGAAAAAGTTGAACAAAACTCAGAGTGTTAAGCCGATTGTAGGGCATTCTCAATCTAAACCAGTTTTTGTCAAGACACCTATGAAAGTTGAAACTCGTCAACGACGAGAATATGTCTGTCACTACTGCAATGTGCGTGGACACATAAGACCTTTTTGCTACAAACTTAAAGCTGACATGAACTGTGAATTGATGACAAAGAGTGAAAAATCACGAAATTCTCAAAAGCTGAGTGTTGAGAAAAATATGAACACGAGGGTTCAAACAAAGTCACAAAATTTTGATAAGAAGAAAGTTGAGGTTGCTAAGGACATAAAGAAACCCATTCCTAAAATCCTGAAGACTGTGGCTGAGAGAAATGTCCAAAATTTGAATGCCAAAAGGATATGGGTGCCTAAGTCTCAAAAGAGTAAAGTTGAACTTAACTCTAACTCCAAAGATTGTTGGCAGCCAAGAGAACTGATTTTCTGTCATGTCGCACTTAACGCATCTGAGACTGGAACCAAAGGAATTTGGTATTTTGATAGTGGCTGTTCCCGCCATATGACTGGCACGAAAAAGTTTCTGAAAAATTACGAGCCTATGACTGGAGCTCCCGTAGTGTTTGGAGGGGGAGCAAAAGGCATCGTAAAGGGAAAAGGGACTCTACAAATCAAAGGACTACCTCCTATCAGAAATGTAGTCCATGTAAAAGGACTTGTTGCTAACTTGATTTCCATCAGTTAACTGTGTGATGAAGGACTGAACGTGAGTTTTGATAAGGAATCGTGCAGAGTTTTTGATGGTGAAGGAAAGTGTATAATGGAAGGTCCACGAGCCAAAAATAATTGCTATACAACTGAGTATAGTTGTTTTTCTGTGACCGTTCCTGATGAAGTGGATTTGTGGCATCAACGACTTGGCCACACCAGCACTCGAAACTTGAGCAAATTGGTTAAGGGGGAGATTGTTCGAGGAATCTCTCAACTCCCCAAAATTGAGAAGAGAGTGTGTGGTGACTGTCAGAAGGGTAAGCTGACAAGAACTCCTCATCCGGCACTGCCAATGCTCATGAGTACTTCAGCTCCTTTCGAACTGCTACATATGGACTTGATGGGTCCAATGGAGGTCAAAAGTATAGCAAAGAAAGAATATGTGTTGGTTGTAGTTGATGATTTTTCTCGCTACACTTGGACAAGATTTTTGGCTACCAAAGATGAAACTTTTGATGCCTTCAAGGGCATTGTGAAATGGATCAAAACGAATCATGAGGCTAAAGTAAAAAGGATCAGAAGTGATCATGGAACTGAATTTCAAAATGCTAGCTTCAACGAATTCTGTATGATGAAAGGAATTCATCATGAATACTCAGCCCCAAAAACTCCTCAACAAAATGGGATTGCCGAACGAAAGAATCGAACGCTGCAAGAAATGGCACGTGTTATGCTTATCTCGAAAAATCTTGCACGAACTTTTTGGGCAGAAGCTGTCTCCACTGCTGGATATATTTTGAATCGGATAAGTATTCGATCCGGGACGACCGCAACTGCCTATGAACTGGTAAATGGCAAGAAACCCTCAGTTGGACACTTTCGTGTTTTTGGCTGTACTTGCTATATTTTAAAGGATCGTGATCCTCTGAAGAAATTTGAAGCCAAAGCTGATCGTGGTATTTTTGTTGGTTATAGCCAAAACAGCCATGCTTATCGTGCCTACAATCTTCGGACTAGGAAAGTCATCGAGACTGTGAACATCAACTTTGATGAGCAAGACTTTCTTGGAAAAGATGCAGAGGCTGATTGGGTTAAGGAAGGAATTCTTGAAGTTCGAACTTTTCCTTCAACACCCACAACTGTAACTTCTGAAAATGATACTCCTAATACTTCACCTGAAGTTGGAGAGTCTAGCAACCGAAACGATGACACTTCGGCAACTGAGGATGACGATGATGATCAAGTTGAAAACCCAGCTGACGCTCCAAGAGAAGCACCTGGTCATATTAAAAAACGTCATCCACCGACTCAAATGATTGGGAACTTAAATGAGCGAACTACGCGCTCAAAGAAACCGACAAATTCTCCGAATGAACTCTACAACATCTGTACTTCTGCAATCTATAATGAAATCGGCATCTCTTGCTTTCTCTCTGAAAATGAGCCGAAAAATTACAAAGAAGCCATGAAAGAAGATTTTTGGATTATGGCCATGCAAGAAGAGTTGAATGAGTTTACTAGAAACAATGTTTGGTCCTTAGTTCCCAGAACGTCACACATGAATGTAGTTGGAACTAAATGGATCTTTAAGAACAAAACTGATGAACACAACCAAGTTGTTCGAAACAAAGCACGACTTGTCGCACAAGGCTATGCCCAAGTTGAGGGCATTGATTTTGATGAAACCTTTGCTCCAGTTGCACGAATTGAATCCATCAGACTCTTAATTGCTATTGCATGCCACCTCGGCATCAAACTTAGACAAATGGATGTCAAAGCTGCATTCCTAAATGGAGTTTTGGAAGAAGAAGTGTATGTAGCTCAACCGAAAGGCTTTGAGGATCCGAAAAAGCCAAATCATGTATACAAGCTTCACAAAGCTTTATATGGCTTGAAACAAGCGCCTCGCGCCTGGTATGGATGTCTCACAGATTTTCTTCTAAAGTTCGGCTTTGAACGTGGATCGGTGGACAAAACCTTGTTCATCAAGCGAGAAGGCAAACACATGATTGTTGCCCAAATTTACGTTGACGACATTGTCTTCGGAGCTACTTGTTCTAAACTCGTGACTGCCTTCACAGAAGCTATGTCCTCAACATTTCAGATGAGTCTTGAGGGAGAGTTGCATCAATTTCTTGGCCTTCAGATTTCTCAACGACCAAATGGGATTTTTGTATCTCAAAGTAAGTATGCTAAAAACATGGTTGAGAGGTTTGAAATGCATCATGCCAAGCCAGCTAACACTCCCATGGCAACTACCGAACGTCTGTCAACGAAAAGCCGGAGTGTAAACCAAACTCTTTATCGTTCTATGATTGGGAGTTTACTTTATTTAACTGCCACTCATCCTGACATTATGTTTAGTGTTTGTATGTGTGCCAGGTACCAAGCTGATCCAAAGGAGGACCATCTAAGAGCTGTGAAACGGATTCTCCGCTACATCTCTGGAACTTCTCAGCTAGGTCTGTGGTATGCGCGCGACACTTCATCCAACCTTGTTGGCTTTTCTGATGCCGACTGGGCGACGGACACGGACGAACGAAAAAGTACCTCCGGCAGCTGCTGCTTCCTTGGAAATAATCTCGTGTCTTGGCATAGTAGAAAGCAAAATTGTATTGCCCTGTCAACTGCCGAGTCAGAATATGTTGCAGCTGGAAGTTGCTGCACTCAACTACTTTGGTTGAAACAAATGTTGAATGACTATCTCCTTGAGAGTGCTCCATTAGTGCTGTATTGTGATAACCAGAGTGCTATCAAAATCAGCGAAAATCCTGTCCAGCACTCAAGAACTAAACACATCGACATTCGACATCATTTCATTAGAGATTTGGTTGATCGTGATATAGTCAGTTTACAGCATATTTCAACGGAAAAACAGCTCGCTGACATCTTTACCAAACCTCTTGACTTTGAGAGATTTCAGAAACTAAGAAATTCTCTCTGCATGTGTTCTCTCTAAGAGTTCACGGAAAAATTTTGAAGTCTGAAAGAGTAGTTTCTTTACTTCTGAATACGCACTCGGAATCGTCGTGGATTAGTCTAGTCAGACAAACATGGATTCGAGGCCGTTTTTAGTCTTCGGACACAAGAGTATTTATTCCGCTGAATGTGAACATGTGAACATGGCTTAAACTCCTCGCTTCATTTGCATAGATCCATAAAGCCAAGTAACGGAGGACGCCGGTTACCCCGGCTCCCCTCTTCGAAAGGTTGTACATGGACGCTGAATTTTAAGACACTCTCCCATCACACTTTTGAGGACGCAAGTGAACCTTGCTCCCCTCTGACTGCTGTAATGAGTGTCTGTTGCATTTCATTTAAAGCTATAAACTCGTCTAGAGGACGCCGGTTCCCCCGGCTCCCCTCTGATTGAAGTAAAGCTAGTTCCTGATCGGAGTGCCTTAAGTGTTCACCTTGCATTCATGAATTAAAATCTCTTGTGCGGTGCTAACTCTGCCAATATGTTTCGACGAAACACGACTGCTTCCGTGTGACTGAGACGAAGGACAAGTAAACATGTCTATCACATACTTCGGTCCATCTCACCGGTTTTTAATATGAGAGATTTTTCATTACCTCAAAGTTACTATCACCTTGTGTGAAAAATTTTGGTTTTTGGAAAACGATGAAATGTGGATTCTTTTCTGGGAAAATATTTGCTCTTCATTGCCTAATATCACCCCTCGAATCTCCACTAAAATGGTTTTGAATGTTTGTAGTGTGTTGAACACTTGAATGACTAACTCGGGATGTGTTGTTTTTGGTTTTGCATTTTTGTAGTTCATATCCAGCGCTACGTGGTTTACCTTCTCTGAAGTCTAATTTTTTAGTGTAGCGACAACCAACTTGCAAACTTCAAGTGACAACATTTTTGGAGACACAGATACGAAAAATTACCTAAGTCCAGAGAATGTCAAAATTTCGGAGATTGCCAAATTTCGGAGACAACACAAATCCGGAGACCCAAGTCGCCGGTAAAACGGCGACTCACCTTTTTGGCACAAAACCGGAGAATCTAGTCTCCATTTTCTTGGCAACACTTACATGCAAAAATCCGGAGACTCTCAGCTGAGGACACAAAACCGGAGACTCAACTCAATGCCACAAAAACGGAGACTCTTCCCATGTTCCAATTCCGGAGACTTGGACTTTGCAACTCAAACCAGCAACTCTCGTTTTTGCCTTAGCCAAATTTTCTGTGTCAACGAAAATTGACAACTCTCATTTCTCAACTTTCTCAACTTCATTTCTCAACTTCATTTCTTAACTTCACTTTCTCAACTTTCTAAACTTTCTCAACTTTCTCAACTTTCTCAACTTTCTCAACTTCATTTCTCAACTTCATTTCTTAACTTCATTTCTCAACTTTCTAAACTTTCTCAACTTTCTCAACTTTCTCTTCATTTCTCAACTTCATTTCTCAACTTTCTAAACTTTCTCAACTTTCTCAACTTCATTTCTCAACTTTCTCAAAACGGAGACTCATGCCTTAGTCAGTTTTTTTCAACGTCCAAGAAAAATTGACAACTCAAGTTTCTCGACCAATGGCACTCAACTTCGTTTCTCAACCGATGGTTCTCAACTTCGGTTTTCATGCCATGGTTTGATTATCTCTAATTTTTATTTATTATTCTATTTTTATTTTATTATTTATTATTTTTGGAAATTATTATTTTAATAATATTTTCAAATTAATAAATTTTCATTCGTCTTTTTGATCTGATTTCCTTCTTGAGAAGAGCTGTTTACAGGTATTGGACTGGGCTTTTTCATTCCGACGGGCGGCCCAAAATTTTTCCTATAAATAGGCCTCGATGAAAACCTAATTCATTTACGCTTCATCAGAATTCTCTAACTCTCAAGCTTTCGATCTCTCGACTCTCAACTGCAAGTTCGGCATCTGAAGTTCTTAGTTCTTAGGTTCTTGCTTTCCGTTGCATCCGGCAACTCTTGCTTTGCGCATCCGGCGCCCTGTCCTTGTTTTTCGGAAGTTGAACATTTTTTCCGTGGTTACCGTTATCACAGCTGCTAACTGTCGGTTACTCTTTTTCTGAACCTTGAAATGGCGAAAAACTTTGACGATATGATGGCTGATATGACTGTTTATCTTAACGAGCAGTTCGAACATGCTCCTACTCCTGAAGCCAAGAAAGCGGCTTACGAAGAGCTTAAAGCTCACCTTGACAAAGTTGATCGTCGCAAAGCTGCGTCAGCTGAAACTTCCGTTGACTTGACTAGATCTACAACTCCTGAACTCTCGACTGTCCGTCAGCCGGGAAAAGAAACTAAGTCTGGAAAAGAGAAATTCAAGGAAGCTTCTCATCGCATCTACAGTGGAGTTGTTTCAAATGCTGAATATCGTCGGTTACTCGCAGCTGGCGAGATAACTAAAGACGGAAAGAAAGTTGTCAAGATTCCTTCAGCTGCAACTGTGTCTGCTGGAAAGAATCCGAAATCTGCACTTCCAACTGGAAGTGGCTCTGGAAAGAAACCTGTCGTCAGTGGCAGTGGAGTCAAGTCTCCAACTTCAAAAATTTCTGGTGGTGGGTCTGCTGAAAAATCCAAAACCCACAGCTCCCAAAAACCACCGTTGGCACCTCATTCTTCGGGATCAGCTGGATCCCAAGTCTCAACTGACGGTTTCAAATACATCTCAGAATACAAAGAGTGTCCGAAAGCTCATTCCAGAGAATTCTTTACGGCGACTGCTGAACGTCGTCATAAGTTGATTGAGAAGTTGCCAATTCATACAGACAGAACTATCCTCAAGGAGGATTATGAAAAACATGGCATCACAGACTTTCTGACCAAGGTCCACATGCTCAAATCTGTGAGCCTTACCTATCGCTACTCCATTCCAATACTTTACAAGTTTTACGCGAGCTTGTCTCCTGATTTTGCTAATCCGAAGAGTCGACTGTATGGCTGCTTCATTTTCCGTGAAAAATTATACAAGTTCCGTCCTTTCTCCATCAACGATTTCCTGGAAAGGATGGAAATCGATTCCAGATGGACAACTCCGTCTGCTGCGGAACGTGCTGATGACCTGACGGTTGGCACATTTCTTACTCAAAAGAAAGTCAAGTCCGAACTGCCGCCGCCGTCAAAACTGTCTGCTTTCTACGGCATCCTTCATCGTCTTGGGATGTCTAACTGGATTGCAAATCGGGATCCGACTGTCATGGACCCCGAGTTGATGCACCTTATCTTTCGCCTCAGCTGTGGCGAACAAGTGAATTTGGGAAAAATCATTTTCAATGACTTGTGCAAAATTGCCAAGCTTTCTGATGAAACCATTACTAGGCAAGCTGAGTGGCCTACGGAGAAAAAATTCCATCTCACGCATCCTTGTCTGATTTATGGGATGCTTCATGACCAGGGATTTAGTCCGGAAACTGCAGCTGAGAAAAAGATGAAGAAGAACGGGGCTGTCAAAGTCACGGGCAAGTATTTGGCTCCGCACAAAAGAGTTATCGACTTACCTTGGCTTGGACTTTTTGATCGGAACGCACTCCCAGAAATCCTAACTCCGCCATCAACTCCTAAGTCTTCCAGAAAGCGCAAGCCTAGGTCTCCAAAAACTAAGTCCCCAACTCCTAAGCGCCAAAAATCACAGTCAACTGCGAAACCACAGCCGACTGCTGCTGTCGCAGAACCTGAAGTTGAGAGGGCTAAGTCTCCGAGAGTTGTTCCCCGTGGTTTCGGTCCGACTTCTAATATTCCTTCATATCAGAATCCTCATCATCCGATTCATAGCCACCGAGCTGTGGTTCCATCGGCTTTGGTTCAGGAATTTTACGTCGACTCCTTAGCTCTGGAAAAGCGTCAAGTTGAACATGTTGATGCGTACAACAGAATGATTGAGGCCCAAGAAAAACAGAAAAAATCTTTCAAGAGACTGCAACGGGAGATCCAACAAGGGGGAGGACTTGGAGATGTTGGAGCCCCAGATGCGAGTTTGAAAGATACATTTATTCTGAAGATGGTGCGGGACGCGATTCAGGAAGCTCATTCGCAGCTGTCCAAAAGAAACTTGATTGAAGTTGTGAGCGACGATGGAGAGAAGACAGATGAAGACATTTTTGAAGGAGTTATGAATGCTCGCGACAAGGGAAAAGGAAAGATGGGTGATACTTCAAATCCAGGGGCGTCGTTCGCGATGCCGTCTGATGGTCTGCGTGATGAAGAGGATGTCAATGTTGTGGACGTTGACGAAGCTGCTGGTGATGGGTTGGGTGAGCGCGATATTTTCGGGGATCCAGATTCCGACACTGATGATAGTGATGACTCCAGTTCTGACGATGGCTTCAGTTATGAAGATGACGAAGAAGAGTTGATCGAAAGCCCGGAACGTGATCCGTCTCCAACAGCTGCGGCACAAGACTGAAGTTCAAGTGTTTGATCAAGTTTTTCAATTTCTTTTTTTTGTTAACTCTGAAACTCGTTTTTCATGTTTTGGTTTTGCATGCATACAACATTGAACTTATTCGTCCATGCATGGTTTTCATATTTGCTTAACTCTTGAATTCTTGTTTTGATACTTGAATTATCTATCTAAGTTTTTGATGTTTGGTTTGAAATTTTGTCTAAGTATTTTTATGGTTTTTCATTGATTGTATGATTGATGTTTTTCCATCTTTTTACTTAGTTATTTTTATGGTTTGTTTGGTTGAGGGGGAGATACTTGTATCTCGTTTTTTACTTAACTTTGTTTTTCATGAGTTGTGCCAAAAAGGGGGAGATTGTAAATGTTGATTTTGGCGACAACGTAGTTTTTCCTTGTATTTTTTGTCTTTGTTGATTTTCAGGGTTACAGGTTAAGGATCCGAAGTCAACTACCTTGCGCATGGAAATGGAGACTTGAGTCTCCACTTTTGGAATGACATGAAAACGGCGACCAGAGTCGCTGGTTTTGATGCAAGGGTGAATGGACAAGAAAACGGCGACTCCAGTCGCCGAAATGGGTGTGCAAGGAAAACGGCGACAGCAGTCGCCGCTTTTGGTGATATGCAATTGTGCATGGAAAACGGCGACTCGTGTCGCCGCTTTTGGTGAAGTGCGTATGTGCGTGGAAAACGGCGACAGCAGTCGCCGCTTTTGGAGTGTGCATGAAAACGGCGACTCCAGTCGCCGGTTTTGGTGCAATGGACTCTTGGCGTGGAAAACGGCGACACGGGTCGCTGTTTTTGGTTTGTGGCATGGAAAATTCCAGCGACACAAGTCGCCGGTTTTGTGGACATGCAAATGAAAACGGCGACACTTCCCTTGTCCATTTTTCCGGAGACACTTATGTTATTTTTCGTAGTTCATGTTTCCTTTGCTTTGATTTTATGACTAAGTACTTACAACGTGATTTCTTTCACCAGGTACCCAGTTCAAGGAAATGAAGAATTGTTCCAAGTTTGCAACTTCAACAATATCGACGACCGTGAAGACGATGAAATTCGAAGCTTCAACACTTAGAGAATTTCACGAGAAATTGAAGATGAAGAATTGAGATCGATGGAGTCAAGATTGAAGTTGAAATTTGTTTTTGAAATTGAAGATTCAAGATTCGAAGATTCAAGAATCAAAGATTCAAGATTCCAAGATTCAAGAATCCAAGTTCTACAGTGATGATGTCATCCATGGAAAAGTGACATAGGCCAAGCATGCGACGAATGAGAACGTGCCACGTCATCACTCTCACATGTGCGGCTCTACTATAAATACCCATGGATGTTCATTTCTTCAAACGACGATTTTGAGAGAACGAAATCTGATTTTTAGAATCATAGTCGAGCTTCGAGTTTGTGTAGTAGCTTTTGCGCCGTGTGCCAAGATTAGAGCTAAGAGATATAGCTTTAGGTACTAGTGTGCTAGTTTGCAAGTTAGTGGGAGTTGTTGCGACACTCGGGAAACTTCTTGTAAACGTTTTGCCTACCATACTCTACAAGTGTAATAGTTTAAGTTTTGTGATCAATGAAATGGAAACTATTACATAACTTTGTCTCCACTTTTTGTCTACGAAATTGTGCGAGTGTTTTGACAGTCAGCTGCTGACTGTGTGTTTAAGTCCAACTACGCGAAAAGTTGGTATCCTACGCTGAAGGCGTAATTTCAAACTCTCAAACGTTTTGTAATTAGATATTGTTGCTTTATTTTGATATTATCTTATAAAATAAACTGTGCTTAAAATTAGATATTGTTGCTTTATTTTGAAATCATCTCATAAAATAAACTATGCTTTGCTTATAACAACAAACGGACTCCGAACTTTGTGAAACTGGTTATACATGTAATCGAACCGTGTCTTCCTTGAACGTCGACGATGATGCAGTCGATATGAATATCAGTTTCTTATTGCTAAATATATAGTGGAGTTGTATAATAGTAGTAGTGTGCAACAGGTATTTGTTGATATAATAAGACAAGCCATGGAAAACATACTGCAATATATAATACTACAAAGTCTACACGAGATAATATTATAGAGTTTGTAGAGGTCGACATATTGAGATCCACAAATTACAATTATTAATATTACCATATATAATAGTAGTATTAATGTTGCAAAAAAGTACTTGCAGAGGACAGATCAGATCAATGGAGATGTTTAACTTCACTACTAATTTCCTTCTTTTCTCTTCTTTCATTTTTTTACTACTAATCAAACTGATTGCTCAAAAACTATTTATAAAAATCCGAAAGATTTACTAACGTAAATCCCCCGAGTCGATCTCTCGAGGAGCAATGCTATCGGCACGTGAATATCATTTTGTATATGCTAAGTACGAGTTTCAAAACAAGGAAGTAAATCATTATCAACTAAGGGGGGGTTTGCATGAGAGTGTTTGATTAACAACTAGAACAAGTATTGAAAGCGAGTAATAAAAGGGTCAAGTTGTAACAAATGTGGTTTGAAAAGCAAGGGTGTTCCGATTACTCTTCCTAACGAACTAGATTTGAATTAGATTTATAAACTCCCAATAAGCTAATAATCGGACTTAAGAGATCACGGTGTTGTCACGTTCTCCCTCACCAATAATCGTCTAATTACACATCGACCGTATGGTCCACTAGCGATATACTACGAAGTTGTTCGACACGAGACCACAAATCGAGAGGTGTAATCGTCCAATTGATAGAAATCGAGCTACTTTGAAAGATCAACTCTAATTCATTGAGGAATTTCATCAAACACCCTTACACAAGTTTAGCTAGCCATAATCAAGCACTCAATACTTAAATCCGTAGACGAATAATCCATAATCGAGAAGACGAAGGAAATCTCACCACGGAAATCGAGGAATCGATGGATGAACGGAACGAATCGAGAAGAGCTTCCAAAAACGGGACCGAACTTCGACTTGTCACCCGAAGAAATTGATCCGTTGAAAACGTCCGCCTCGATGAGATGAACAACGTTTGTGAATGAGATTTAATCGAAATCCAAACGTATGAAGAATATATCTAGAATTTGTGATTGAATTGAATGAAGAACAATGTAGCTTGGAGAGAAAGCTAGAGATAGAATATGTAAAGTGTGGAATGAAAGTTGTGAATTGGGGTCTACACTCTCCAAGCTAAACACAACTACTTATAGTTTATCCACAAGACTAACCAAAAATACCAAAAAACCCTTAAAATAAGTCAAACATAAGTCAAGACTTTATTCCTTCTCAATTTTCGCCCAAGGGACGTGCTGATGCGTTCTTGGAGTAACTGGAACTTCCTCGCTCATCATTTCGTCGATCCAACCGTTGATATTGTAGATATAGAAGTTGGGAACATCCTGTTAAAATTTCAGGTCAATCCAACGGTTGACGAAGCCGGAATCGCAATTCTCCCAAAGTTGCGCAGAACTGGAATCTTGACGTCAGTGTCGGGCGACAGCTTTATGCTGTCGCCCTCCATGCCCCTGTCGGCCGACTGGTTGTATGGTGTAGGGAGACAGCCTTCCTGCGGACGCGGGATTTCCTTGCGGACGTAGGTTCGACTTCCTGGAACCATGTATTTTTGTGCTCTTTTTCTGAAGGTGTCGCCCTCCAGGTCTTCGAATGTCGGTCTCCAGTGAGGTGTCGCCCTCCAGGTTTCGACTGTCGGTCTCCAGTGAGATGTCGCCCTCCATGTCTTCAGCTGTTGGTCTCCAGTCATGTATTCTTCACCCGAAAAGCCGATTTTCTCCGTTTTCACCCCGTTTTGCCTACAAAACATGGAAGATGTATCGATCACACCGTTTTAATCAAATTAATGCTATAAGCTCATAAGACGGGGGAAAACGGGCATAACAAGAATACGGAAGAGCCAAAAATTGACCGAAAGTCGCACCAAAAACGGGCTAATCAACCCCCCCACACTTAAATCATTGCTCGTCCTCGAGCAAACAAAAGAACACAAAACACAACGAAAACAAGGCAAGTTCTCCACAAAAGACGTTAGAAGTTAATTCCGGCTATCGATCAAAACAAGTACTACCGAGAAAAGTTCAAACACCACAAAGATCACATCGAGCGAGTTCATAAGCAATCGGGTTACCTCAACAAACCGTCTTTTTCCTCACATAGGGATGCACTCGTTTCTTATAACTCTCGAAGCAAGGGTCCACTCAAGGCATGCTATGCAAGCGAATAGAGGAAAATCAAGAGAAACTTGCATATAAAGATCAACCGGGAACAAAGAGTGAATAAATCACGGAAAGACGTCATGTAATAACTCAAAATGCGCAAAGGATAACAACCATAGGCAAGCATACACGGAAGACTCCACTCATCAAGTTTATCAATCTCAAGAATCAAGGAACTCTAATCAACACAAGGTTGTAATGGGGCTAGGCTAGGGGAGATTCGGGAAATTTTTGGGAATAGTAACTCAATGGCCATTGTGGTCCCATCCTTATTTCTCCCTTCCTCACCCTCATCACCACACTCAATTCTCACAATAACACTCAAGGATCACTTATATATCATGAAACACTTAACCCATTTTTTCGGGTTATCAAGGAATAATAATCAAGTACTCACGCTTTATGAATATATAATGATGCTCACTCTCACAAAGAACTCTCTCATATGTAGTGGGTAGTTCTTCTCTTTTCTCTTTTTTTTTTTATATAGAGAGGCAATAATAGCATGGAGCAATATATGGGAGTACATGTGGTTTTAATGCCCACGTAATAATGAATCAATCAAAGCAAGGGTGGCTACTAGCAACACCTCGAGGTACGAAACCCTCATCACTCAACACGGAATCTTTCTCACACATATAGAATGAAACACTCACACTCCAACATCGGCTTGGGGGTGATGAAAGAACGGGTATAACGTAGTCTCAAAGGGGCTAACTAGGGTGTCCCACGACGGGCTCGGGGGTTTATAAATCTCCTTGAAAGGTTTGATCCTAAGTAATTAGTTCCCATCATTTTCAAGATCATGAATATTATGACAAAGAGCTTTGAAATCCGAAATACACGAGTTCTAGTTATCTCATATCCTTAAAACACACCGAGTTATAGAACAAGAAAGCATGAGTCTTAAGAAGCAACGAGATTTTTAGAATTTTCGCTCAAGAAAGAAGTTAATCAAGGCTCAAACCTCACAATTGGATTTTGAAAAATTCGAATTCGTTTAAGGCAACCAAGTTACTTACTCACTCACACAACATTCAACTTTGAAATATTCGCCCATTTCTCAAAAAAAATTTGGTTATACCGGAAAGAACTTCAATCATCGATCATTTCAAACTCGCCAAGGTTTCGGAAAATCCCCCCCACACTTAGAAATAGAGCATGTCCCCATGCGAACAATCAATATGCATATGCAATGAATAATCGGGCATGATCTCTACGTAATACAAAGGGCCGAGGGACAACCAAAACAAACACAAACAAATATAAACAACACAACAAACATCACACAAAGAGTAAACAATCCAAGGTAAAATATCCACCAAAATAAAAAGGGAACATCCCAACAAACCACAAGTTCACAATCATCCACCAAAACACACAAACACTACGAGGAGAGCAAAAGGGTTAGAGATCACCGAATTTTCAAGTCTTGGGGGGTGAGGTGTCTCTCGTAGTCCATGGTCCTCCAAGCATCCATTCTCAAACACAAAACATCAATCCTATCATGGCGCTTGGTCATGGAATGGTAGAAATAGGCGAGAAGAGAGAATCGTCACATCAAAGGGCTTGGGCATCGGGTCATGGAGCATCCACACACTCTCCTACAAAAAAAAAAAAAAAAAACATAAAGGATAAAACCTTAGGTTGCCTCCCAAGAAGCGCTTGTTTTTCGTCTTTAGCTCGACGTCCGTGGGCTTGCCCCCACGTGGCACTCGGTTTATGGCTCCAAGCTCTACCGTGTCAAGGCTAAAAATATCGAGCTATACTTTCTCAAGAAGACTAACTCGGCTAAGGGAGCACGGTCCTCGAGAATAGGGAGGACTAGAGCGCGTATGGTGAGATATCGAATAGAAGTGATCGACATAACGATCTCCCCCACACTTGCATCTAGATGTAGATAGTAAACTCCTTCCATCCCGGGTGCTAAAAATATCGAGCTATATTTCCTTAGATAGAGCATTTCGACCAAAGGAGCTCGATCCTCCAAATGGGAAGAAGTGAAGGCTCGCCATAAATCGGGAAACGGGTCCATCGACCCAAAGTCATGTCTCTCATTTACCGGACCCTCTAAAAATATCGAACTATATTTCCGAAGGAATACCGTTTCGGGCAATGGCTCATGAACTTCTTCATAACAATCATCAATCAACCGAGCGTCAAAATATTTACCATTAGCCCTTAATGCACTCAAATCCAATACACTCCCACCCAAACCGCGAATAATGTCAATAAATATATTACCCGGATTAGGCGGCTTAGGCGGGTCGAGATCACCATCATCGTCCTCGTGAGTCTCAATAGACAAGGGAGAGAGCACACAAGAAGTGTAGAATCCAATATCAACTCCCAAATCCTCTAAACCATAAATTCTCCGACCAAAACCCCAAGATTTCCTCTTCTCTTGATCATCCGGAACCGGAGAAGGATTAGGAATCTCAATCATGAAATCACAATGAACATGCTCTTCTAAAACCTTCTCCGTGTCTTTAACAACATCCCCGTCAAGATCAACCGGATAAGGTATCACCTCGTAATCTAAGAACCCAACATCACACTCCAAGGGATACTCCACATTTAAGGTCTCTTTAACCTCACCCACATCCGACAATATCATGTTCTTATCAAAAAGAGAGAGGATTGGTGTACCATATTCCAAAGAAATCGGAGCTTCAAGAAGAGACTCACCCGGAATATCTAGGATAGGAAAGGTCATCGGGACATTTGATTTCTCTTTACTCTCATTGGGTACTAGAACAACTTTCTCTTTCGATGGGGTGATCACCAAGGAAACTCTATCAAGGTCGTCATCGGGAATCAAGTCATGGTATGAGGATTCTTCCACATAATCGAGAATAACTCCAAGGAGCAAGTGATCTAGCTCAACCTCAATCACATCTATTAAAGTGTCCAAAGAAGGAGATAGTGGCATGGGAGATCTTGGTGCCTCTCGAAAATATTGATCAATGAATACCTTTAAAATATCATCCCATGTAGACTTGGAACAAGATGGCAAACTCGAGAACCAATCCCTAGCTTCATTTCTCATACAATAGCAAAAGCACCACACCCTCAACTCGTCTTTACCAAATCCGGCTAACGGAAAGGTGTCAACAACAATAGAAAAGTCTTTGAGGAACTTAATGGCATTCTCACTCGACAACCCGGAAAATGAAGGCAATTGAGACAAATGTTGGGACGTGAGCTTCTCTTCTCGGGCCCTCGGCTTACAACTTTCGCTAGAGGAGTTGGAACGGTACCTCTCATAAGGTTCTTTATCATTATAGCGACTCCCCGACATGTGGAGATGTGGTTTCGAAAAATCGCCAATAGACCTACGTTTAGTATCTTGCCTCAATGAAGGTTGATGATGATATGATTTTCCATTCCCAACATTCTCCTTACGGTAGTGTCCACGATTTTGATCTTGGGATGTCTCTCTTTCCCGAAAATAATCTCGAGGAGGTGGGGATACGGACTCCCTCTTGTCATAAGAATACTCGCGATACCCAAGATGTTTCCGGTGACGAGGAGGTGAATAATCTCGGTCGTCTTCATATTCAACATCGGTTTGCCTAGGTCGGCGATATGGCTCATGAACTCGTTGATTGTACCGATGACTTGAAGAAGAGCTACCCCTCTCGGATGGATAATCATAATCATCAATAGAATAAGCTCGGTTATCGTTGCGTCTAGCCATGTGACTCAAATCGGTCGTTGTAGGAGAGATGGAAGTATGAAAGGGAGAACGTCTTCAACCTTGCATACTCAACACTCAAAGAAAGGGGTTACACGCACCGAGTGTAAAATACAACGATAGCACGATAAAGGACTTAAAAGAAACAAAAGAAAAATTAAACAAAGAAACAAGAACTTAACTAACACAAAATTCAATTCACGTCGCCTAAATTGCTCCCCGGCAACGGCGCCATTTTGATTGCTCAAAAACTATTTATAAAAATCCGAAAGATTTACTAACGTAAATCCCCCGAGTCGATCTCTCGAGGAGCAATGCTATCGGCACGTGAATATCATTTTGTATATGCTAAGTACGAGTTTCAAAACAAGGAAGTAAATCATTATCAACTAAGGGGGGGTTTGCATGAGAGTGTTTGATTAACAACTAGAACAAGTATTGAAAGCGAGTAATAAAAGGGTCAAGTTGTAACAAATGTGGTTTGAAAAGCAAGGGTGTTCCGATTACTCTTCCTAACGAACTAGAGTTGAATTAGATTTATAAACTCCCAATAAGCTAATAATCGGACTTAAGAGATCACGGTGTTGTCACGTTCTCCCTCACCAATAATCGTCTAATTACACATCGACCGTATGGTCCACTAGCGATATACTACGACGTTGTTCGACACGAGACCACAAATCGAGAGGTGTAATCGTCCAATTGATAGAAATCGAGCTACTTTGAAAGATCAACTCTAATTCATTGAGGAATTTCATCAAACACCCTTACACAAGTTTAGCTAGCCATAATCAAGCACTCAATACTTAAATCCGTAGACGAATAATCCATAATCGAGAAGACGAAGGAAATCTCACCACGGAAATCGAGGAATCGATGGATGAACAGAACGAATCGAGAAGAGCTTCCAAAAACGGGACCGAACTTCGACTTGTCACCCGAAGAAATTGATCCGTTGAAAACGTCCGCCTCGATGAGATGAACAACGTTTGTGAATGAGATTTAATCGAAATCCAAACGTATGAAGAATATATCTTGAATTTGTGATTGAATTGAATGAAGAACAATGTAGCTTGGAGAGAAAGCTAGAGATAGAATATGTAAAGTGTGGAATGAAAGTTGTGAATTGGGGTCTACACTCTCCAAGCTAAACACAACTACTTATAGTTTATCCACAAGACTAACCAAAAATACCAAAAAACCCTTAAAATAAGTCAAACATAAGTCAAGACTTTATTCCTTCTCAATTTTCGCCCAAGGGACGTGCTGATGCGTTCTTGGAGTAACTGGAACTTCCTCGCTCATCATTTCGTCGATCCAACCGTTGATATTGTAGATATAGAAGTTGGGAACATCCTGTTAAAATTTCAGGTCAATCCAACGGTTGACGAAGCCGGAATCGCAATTCTCCCAAAGTTGCGCAGAACTGGAATCTTGACGTCAGTGTCGGGCGACAGCTTTATGCTGTCGCCCTCCATGCCCCTGTCGGCCGACTGGTTGTATGGTGTAGGGCGACAGCCTTCCTGCGGACGCGGGATTTCCTTGCGGACGTAGGTTCGACTTCCTGGAACCATGTATTTTTGTGCTCTTTTTCTGAAGGTGTCGCCCTCCAGGTCTTCGAATGTCGGTCTCCAGTGAGGTGTCGCCCTCCAGGTTTCGACTGTCGGTCTCCAGTGAGATGTCGCCCTCCATGTCTTCAGCTGTTGGTCTCCAGTCATGTATTCTTCACCCGAAAAGCCGATTTTCTCCGTTTTCACCCCGTTTTGCCTACAAAACATGGAAGATGTATCGATCACACCGTTTTAATCAAATTAATGCTATAAGCTCATAAGACGGGGGAAAACGGGCATAACAAGAATACGGAAGAGCTAAAAATCGACCGAAAGTCGCACCAAAAACGGGCTAATCACAAACTACTATTATATATGGTAATACTACAATAACATATCTATTGATATTATTATTATTATTATTATTATTATTATTATTATTATTATTATTATTATTAAAAACCGAACTGAAACTGAACAGAAGTATACGTATTTATTATTATTTTTATTGATATTAATTTTTATTATTATTTTTATTGTTATTGATATTATTATTATTATTATTATTATTATTATTATTATTAAAAACCGAACTGAAACTGAACATAACTGAACTGAACTGAACTGAACTGAACTGAACTGAAGTGAACTGAACTGAAATGAAATGAAATTAAATTAAATTAAGTCCAAAAGAACATGGCCTTAGTGAACAATTGGGCCGTAGTTTCATGCTTACCTCTATTGGGCCGAATATGTTGAAGAATGGAACGGGTTATATAGATATGGACCCTACTCTCATGCATCATTCCAGACGTCAGCAAAGTCACGCCCTTCACGCCCAACAAGAGGGTCCAACATCCACTTACTTTTTTTAATATAACCCCAAATAAATGAATTTTTCATAAAAGTAGATAATTTTTTAAAACAAATATTAAAAAATATTGTTTTTTAAAATTTTTAATAAAAAATTGAAAGATGAAAATATTTTTTTAATTTAAAAAATAATAAAGTATTTTAAGTTAAATTAAAAAAAGTAGTTAAATAATTAGAAGTAAACTTGAATTTTAAGGTGATTTTTTTTAATAATTACAGTAGTAAACTCATTTGTAAAAAAGCAAAAGTGATGGGGTAATTTTTAATTTTTTACAATTATCGCGGATCAATACCTTGTTGTTAGCTCTAATAGCGGAGTGGTAAGGTCTGTGGTGATGTTGGTATAATTCT
Source organism: Euphrasia confusa (assembly GCA_954870475.1). NCBI lineage: Eukaryota > Viridiplantae > Streptophyta > Magnoliopsida > Lamiales > Orobanchaceae > Euphrasia > Euphrasia confusa. The sequence continues at coordinate 2,907,569 of OX940955.1, read as the reverse complement.
TCGGCGACACAGAGTTCGAATATCGGATATGACAAATTTTTTATTGAAATATTATGAAGTTAGTACTGGGATGATACCTATTGGCTATCTCCCACATGTGTATGCTACTCGAGCACATCCCTCGATTTATATCCTACTCGCGAGGAGCCTCTGATCTGGTGGGAGAGGAGTTTCTCGTTTCTGCATTTATCGTGTGTCAAACGCATTCAACAAATACCTAAAATCGGTGGGGGAAACTCATAAATGTAGATTTTAATTAATGTATTTGTTTTTTATTTTTTCAATTATAAATATATATTTTTTTAAAATAAAATTTTAGTTATTATCACGAAAATGAAATTTTAATTGTTATTACAAGTAAAATAATTTACAAGATCAATTAAAAAGAAAAAAAATAGTTCAAAAAATACTTTCTCTATGATGGTATTAACTCGTGTTCTACACACTCTTTCAATTTTGTCCCTGGAAATCCCTATTTATAGGTGTAGAAAACCCATAAATTAGGTTATCAATAAGAATAAGAATAAACTTTTTTCCTAATATATGACTCCTAAATTTATAAGGAATAGAATTATATTATATTCAATATAATTCATTATCTTTCACTTATGTTTTAGTATAAATATAAATTAATTTCCATATAAATTAGTAAAAATGCATTCAGTTACAAAAATCTCTTGGGACACATTAGGAAAATTACTCCATTTCATTATTATTTTCCACTATAAATAATGTCTATGATCCCTTTCAACAATTAAAGGAAAAAACAACATTGAAATCAAGATGAAAAACATGAGAGTGGGAGTTATCTTCATTTTCTTGATCACAGATATTGGGTGAATAAGGTATATACAAATTTCAAGTTTTGACCAACATTATATGGTAACTCGGCAAGGTGATTTGAGGTAACATATACAAATATGCAGCGGGTTTCGAATCGTGTTATCGGGTCGTGTCCAAATTGTCAGGCCTAATTAAATTACTAGTTACTTTTAATTTCCACCACATGTTAAATAATCAATAATTGAGAGTACTACACACATAAGTAGTATGAAAAAATTATACCATAAATTTTTGAAGTCTAAAATAACTTTATTAAGCATAAATTATCATAATAAATATTAAAAGAATATTATCGCTGACATATTATAGCAACATCAAAATTTTACTTTTTTTTTTAGTTTTTTTACACTTTTTGAGGAGGCCCACCCTGGTCCTAGTGTGGGTCCGCCCCTGACTGTACGCCCAGATAACGTCTTTTAGGAGATGTCTAGCCACATACAGGTTGAAAAAGAAGAAGCTTACGGATCGAAGAATATTCTGCTCGAGAAGACAAACACAGTGCTACAGAATCCATCGCTCGAACTTAAAGAAATTTGAATTAAAACTTTTCAATCACTATTATTACCAATAAGAACATTTAAATACGTGTAACAAAATGTGTAAAATGATACAGTATACTTAGAGCAGTCAAATCAATTGAAACTAAAGTTAATTCAATTTATTTATGTATAAAAGGGAGTATTAAATTCATTTTCAATTAATTTTTTTAAGTTATTTCTAAGCAATTCAAGTATCTCTCGTATTCATGTTTTTTTTCGTGTTTTAAGAGTACACCGTCACCAATCTCTCGTATTCGTGTATTAGGCGTAGAATCGCAGACACAAGCTCCACCTAAAAGACTTAAAAAAAACCTCTTAATCTAACTTGAAATTGTTCAACAAAATAATTATTTTTCAATTTTTTTTATATTAAAAAAATAGATAACTAAAATCATACTCTCTCGCAGTGAAAATTGTTATATTTTTTTTGTAAATTGAAAAAAAAAAATTGATTATTCTTATAAAGAGAGTTCATACAAATTTATTTTTTCCAATCTATATAATACATAAACTCAATTTAAGCAAAGAGTGCTATATAATACAATTTTTTTCGTAATTATCGTATAATAGTAAACTCAATTTAAGCAAAGAGTGGGCAGAAACACCTAAATATATTTATTTTTTTTATTTTTTATTTTTATATAATCATAAATATTATAAAGATAATAATTATCTTAAAATCAAAATTTTATTTTTTATTATTATATATTAAAATTTACTTTTTCTATTTAATTATTTTTTTTAACATAAATATGAAAATATGCGTTATCTTCCACTAAAAAAAATTATTTTATATTTTTTTGTGTAGTATATATTTTATATATTATAAATAATTATTATATAACTTAATTTATGAACAATATTTTATCATGCGTTAAATTAAAATAATCTATTTCAATAAAAGTAAAAATAATGAAATGACATTGGACTTATTCTACAAAGGAATAAAGAGAATGAAAGTCGTAGGCAGTGAAATAAACGCAGTGAAATGCGCTGCCTAGACAAGGCAGTGTTCTGCGGCAGAACAGCGTATGCCGCAGCACGATGCCTTGTACAGAAAAACCGTTCGTTTTACGTGATTTACTTGATTTAAGTATTTTATCCAGATTAATCAGATTGTTTAGAAGATAAAATTATATGTGATATATGTATAAGAATTGCAGCGGAATTAATAAAAATAAATCACTTCGAACGAACACACACACACGTACATAAAAGTAAATGACAAGGAATTAATCTTTGTATGTGTATTTAAATTATACACATACGAAATGGTCTTACGACCAGAAACTTTATTAAAGAACGAGTCTTTACAAAACGAGATACTCTTGGATTTACAAATGATTTTACTCAAGGCTATACACATGTATGCCTTAGCGTATATCGGATCCGAAGAGTATTAACAATCAACAACAAATGAAACCTAGCAACTGTATAACACCTATTCTAATGTCACGATCATCAGCACTACAAAAGAACTCTCTTAGAGACGAGAGAACATATGGCTCGACAAACTTCACAAGTGAAGTCGCGGCACTAAAAGGCGTGATGATCGATCTAGAGAGGAAATGTGTTTCTGGAGGTGTAAAGGTGTTGTTGGAGTGTTGAGTAAATGCAGCTGGGTCGTCCTCTATTTATAGGTGAGAGTCTCCAACTGATTTCCTCATTTTGCTAGGTCAACAATCGGTTGAGATATTCTAGGGCAGGCTGCTTTGACCGCTGCCGCAGGAATGCCTTCTGAAGTTCTTCTGGAATGCTCTGCCGTACTGCACTGCCTTCCATACTCTCTGGACTTCAGCAATCCTTTGCCCTACGCTCATGCTTCGCTCGATATCTTGACTCAACCTCTTGTCCAAGCCTTGCACTGCTTGCGGCATGACTCTGCCTGGCTGTGCTGCGGCAGAAAGCTTCTATGTTGATTGTTTTTCAAGCACGTTCCAACTAATGAACTATGCTAAATCAAATCACCAATATGACAAGTGATTACAACAGTTTAAATTGTGAAGAAAGAAATAAAACAAATAAATATGTTAGCAAGACAACTTCTGCCTAGGTACATTTAAGGCATTGTAATGCCCAAACATATTTATCCTTACAAACTCCCCCTTTTTATCTTTCTTCACAAAACCATGAGGCAGCAGCGCAATGAGCACTCCCCCTCAATGAAATACATCTTACTTGGAAGTTTATGGATTTTATCTTGACAAAACAACTGAGGCATAAAACTCCCCCTTAGTTAATACTTCCTAAGTAGAACAAAAAATTATTTAAACAACTAACTAACTAATAGAACAAAAACAAGTAACTAAGTAAGCCTTAAATGTAACACACCATTTTTTTTTTCAAAAGGAAATAACTACTTAAATAGAAAATTGTTCAACCAAAATAAACTTAAAAATTAAATTGTTCAAAAACCAATAAACAGAAATTAAATTGTTCAGAGCAAATAAAAACTAAAAATCAAAAGAAGAAATAATATTTCTTCAGGTCTTCAGAGCTTGCTTTGAATCTTCAAATCATCAGGTCTCGGGCTCGAGTGACGAATCACGATACTCTCCATCAATCTCTGCGGCAGACTTTTCTGTCACTTCTGCGGCAGTCTTTTGGACTTCATCCTTCAATTTATTCAACAGTTGTCTCTTTGCCTCTTAGAGCTCTGGTGCTGCTGCGCTGCTGCTGGTACTCCCCCTTTTTGTGGAGAAAAACCCTTTGCTTCAAGAAATCAGGAAATACCATCAACAATTGCCTTGGTCATGTACTCCTGCATGACGACAATTCGATTGCAACACATTGTTCGGCAAATTCTTGAGCTCGAGCATGAATGAGGGCATCAGTCCGCGCTTTTGGAGCTTTCTTTGGAGTTGAGACTGCGGCAGTGCAATGAAAATTTGTCCATGGAAGACAATTGGAATCGCGGATGCTCAACTTGTATGCTGTAGGCAGTAGTGTCTCAATATCAGCATCGTTGTATGACAATCATTGTGTCTTCATCATCTCCCAGATAAAAGAGGGGAACGCAAGGCTCTGCGTCTGTGATGAGCTTCAGCCTGCGTAGCCATTTAGTAAAAAATAAGCTGCCCAAGGATCACTTGCCTTCCTGCACCAAGGTTAAAAAGAACCTCTGCCATCGTGGTGTGCACAAAGTGCATATTGGACGTGGGAGTCCATTTGCCACGAGCAATGGTAAATAGTAGATAGTAAAAAGAGGTTAGTTTGGAGGCAGGAATGTAAGCAGTGTTTGGTGTTTAGCCAATCAGGCGGCGAGCAATTGCGGCAGTGCTGGGTTCAATGACTGCGGCAGGATATTCAATATCCGAGCGGTCAAGGAAATCATTGAATGCGGTAGGGCTGAAAGTGAAAATCTTTTTCCGGAGATACACTCTGCCGTAGCCTTGAGAGCCATCATTACCAAAGCAGTGGTGCATTTTGGCATAAATATCCCATAAATCAAATCCTCTTTGAGTAAGCCTTTGTCGCCTCCATGTTGATTCAGAATCCTACTTAGGCGCATGGACTGCGACAGCAGTGGCATTACCCTTGTCCTTTTCGGCAGATGGAGGTACTGCGGCATCTCCACTGTGTGAATTGTCTATTTTTGATGCGGCATATTCCTTTCCTTTGCGGCCCTTCTTCGTAGTGGCTTCCAAATCAATTGGATTGGCCGAAGAAGTGAGTGGCAGCCTCTTGCCTTTTGCTCAGGCAGTAGATCGGGTGAAAAAACAGCGGTGAGCTCCCAGTAGTCTGCGGCAGCGTGGATGCGGTACATGGCATCCATATATTCTGGTACTTGAATGTCTGCCAGCATGGCCTCGGGGCGAACCTTCCCTGATGAACGCAATGCACCATGGGTCGCCAAAATAAGGAGTAAAAGGAATGTATTCGACCATTGAAAATTTGGAGAGAAAGAAAATTTAGGGCAAGAAAACAGAGCACAAATTCGACACAAGGATTGGATTTTACGTGCGAGAGAAAAAATAGGGATTTCAGGAATTCAAATTAATTCAAACTCTAGATCTAATATTATGAGAGAGTTGCATTCCAATTAAGAGTTTGAAGTAAAGAATAAGAAAAATAAGTGAAAATCAGATGGTGGTTTGATGTAACGCAAAAATAGGCAACGGTTACGTTTCTAAGGTTGAACCATCGTCTGCTGCACACTTGAGTGCTGCCCAACGGTCAAGTGGGGCAATGCTCTACGGCAGGTTGTTGCCAAAAATCAAAATCCAAAATATTTTTTTTTTTTTTTTTTTTGTTTATCTGTTTTTCTGTTTTTAATTTTTCTCTTTTTCTGTTTTTAATATTCTTTTTTTTTTTTTTTTTGTTTTTAGAATATTTTCTTTTTCTATTTTTCATTTTTTTTCTATATTTTTTTTTTTTTTTTTTTAAAAAAGTAAAATATTTTTGTGGTGTGAAAAAACAAGGCTTACAAAGCAAAATTAGGAAAAGATTAACAGCTATCTAATCCTAATGGAACATCATGCTGCATCATAAGTACTTAAACTCTACTTGGACATAATGCCATGTCAAAAATGAAATTATTAAATACTTAGTTCACCTAGTACATAGTATCTCAACCCATTGAGTATTAATTACATGTATATGGGTTTGACCATGTTGCCTAAAGTGGTTTGGGTATTTTCTCTTCCTTCGGAAAATTTTAATCTCATAAATTGACTAAGGCAGAATGCTGTGGCAGAGGTTCAGTAGGCATGACAATGCGGCAGCATGATGCAGATCAGCATCTAAGGCATGGTGCACATGCACAAAGAATTTCTTAAGGCATTGAAGCGTTTTGAGTCCAATGGCTTGGTGAAGATGTCAGCTATTTGCTTCTCTGTAGGAATGTGATCAATCCTTAAAAGACGTTTTTCCACCAAATCTCGTATGAAATGATGCCTTATGCTGATGTGTTTGGTTCTTGAGTGCTGCACTGGATTATGACTGATATTTATGGCACTCGTATTGTCGCAGTAGAGTGTAAGACTATTGCTATCCAGGTGGTAGTCATCAAGCATGTGCTTCAACCAAATCAGTTGGGTACAGCAACTCCCTGCGGCAATATATTCTGATTCGGCAGTGGATAGAGAAATGCAGTTTTGCTTGCGGCTTTGCCATGAAATAATGTTGTTTCCAAGAAAGCAACATCCTCCGCTTGTACTCTTGCGTTCCTCCGTGTCTCCTGCCCAGTCGGCATCTGAAAATCCGACTAAATCGGTGGTGGTATCTTTGGTATACCAAATGCCTAACTCAACTGATGCGGCAACGTAGCGTATGATGCGTTTGACTGCCTTCAAGTGTTCTTCCCTTGGATCAGCTTGAAACCTGGCACATAAACAAACGCTATACATGATATCTGGTCTAGTTGCCGTAAGATAAAGCAAACTCCCTATCATGGATCGGTAGAGTGTCTGATCCACTGCGGCAGTATCGGTGCCTCGGGAGATTTTGTCCGTTGAGCCCATAGGTGTTTTCATGGGCTTGGATCCTTCAAGTTGGAATCTCTTGATGAGATTTTTAGCATATGAAGCTTGTGAGATGAAAGTTCCAGTTGATGATTGCTTGATATGGAGCCCTAAAAAATGAGTTAGTTCTCCTACCATGCTCATCTCAAATTTTGATGCCATGGCAGAGGTAAATGCCTTAAGCATGTTCTCACATGTGGATCCAAAAACAATATCATCTACATAAATTTGAGCAATTAAAATTTTGGAAGAATTGAATTTGACAAACAGGGTCTTGTCGGCAGTGCCTCGGGTGAATCCAAAACTGAGTAGAAAATCAGTTAGGCAGCCATACCAAGCTCTAGGAGCTTGTTTTAGGCCGTACAATGCCTTGTGCAGTTGATACACATGGTCAGGATGTTTCGGATCTTCGAAGCCCTTTGGTTGTGCAACATATGCCTCCTCTTCAAGTATGCCGTTGAGGAACGCTGCCTTCACATCCATTTGATGTAAGGTGATGTTGAGGTGACATGCAATGGCAATGAGTAGACGAATGGACTCCATGCGTGCTACGGGGGCAAAAGTTTCGTCGAAATCGATGCCTTCAACTTGCGTATAGCCTTGCGCCACCAGCCTTGCCTTGTTGCGTACAACCTGCCCGTGCTCATTCGACTTATTCTTAAATATCCACTTTGTCCCGATGATATTTTTGTTTTGGGGACGAGGAATGAGCTTCCAAACTTTGTTTCTTTCAAACTCGTTCATCTCTTCTTGCATTGCCATAAACCAAAATTCATCGGCCAATGCTTCTTTGGCATTCTTTGGTTCGATCGTTGAGAGGTACGAGGCAATGCCTATTTCAATACATGTGGCAGACATGCTTACATTCTTGGTCATGTTGCGGTAGTTGATGTATGGACGAGCTCTCATGCGTGTGGCCAACAGTTGACTCGAAGGATGGTTTCGAATAACATGTCTTGGGGGATCCCTTCGTCGTCTGGTCGGTGTTTCTTCAACATCCGATGAATCTGTTTGTTGAGGCGAGCTATCATCATTTGAGTGCTCGGGAGACGCTGTAGAGGGCTGATCATCATTATTCGAGCCAGTGGGTGCGGCAGTAGGCTGCGTAGGAGTGAAACTGCCTTCAATTTCTGCTACTGCGGCAGGCTCGAGCAGACCTTCTACATTCTCTTCTTTGGGTTTCCTGAGTCGACTAAGATCATCAAAATCAACATTTACAGATTCAATGATGGTTCTAGTTTGTATAATAAAAATACGATAGGCATGACTATTCCTAGAGTATCCAACAAATAATCCTTTAAGTGATTTTGGATCAAGTTTAGATCTAGGTTCCCTATCATTCAGAACATAACAAACAGAGCCAAACACATGAAAGTATTTCAAATTAGGCTTCCTATTGTTCAAAATTTCATAGGCCGTTTTTGTTGTTCCTGAACGTATGCTGATGCGGTTCAGGATATGGCATGCGGCATTGAATGCTTCTGCCCAAAATTGCTTGCTTAGGCCCTTGGCGATCAGCATGATACACGCCATTTCCTTGAGGGTTCGGTTCTTCCTTTCAGCCACGCCGTTTTGTTGCGGTGTTATGGGGGCAGAAAATTCTTGGGCAATGCCATGCGCGTCACAAAAACGAGAAAGCCGTTGGTTTTCAAACTCGGTGCCATGGTCACTTCTTATTCTCTTTACTGAGGCTTCATGGTTGGTCTTTATCCACCTGATTAGCTTGGACACCTCATCAAATGTCTCACTCTTGTCTTGGAGAAAACGCACCCAAGTGTATCTCGAGAAATCATCTACTACGACAAGTACGTAGCGTTTTCCAGAATGGCTCCTTGTCTCGATTGGTCCCATTAAATCCATGTGGAGGAGATCAAAGCATTTGGTTTGCTTTTGATACAGTCCTGCCTTGGAGTGGGCAGGTCCTGCGGCAGAGGCATCAGTCTGTCCTGCGGCAGGTATTGCTGGATGACTTGTATGAGTCATTTTTCCTTGTTTGCAATGTCCACATGTTGTCTTCTGGATTTTCGGGAGAGCTGGGAGTCCACGAACAGCATTGAGCTTGATTAGACGCTCTAAGTTCCCAAGACTTGTGTGTCCAAGTTTTTGATGCCATAGGTCTATGTCATCTTTGACTTGTGCAGAGAGGCATGTTTCTCCAATGGAGTAGCAGTTGTTTGCCTTGGAACGCTCCCCCTGGATGAGTGGGTTCCCTGCATTATCAAACACTTCACACAATTGGTGAGTAAATTTTACATTCATGCCTTCATCGCATAGTTGACTTATGCTTATAAGATTCGTGATGAGGCCTTCAACATGAAGCACTTGTTGTAGCTTCGGAAAGCCTTGCACATTCAGTGTGCCTCGGCCAACAATTGAGCCACTGGAACCTCCTCCAAAAGTGACTTCTCCTCCGTGAAAGACTTTGTAGTCGATGAGATGATCACTATTTCCGGTCATGTGCCGCGAGCATCCGCTATCGAAGTACCACTTATCATCTTTGGTAGCTTTGAGGGCAGTGAAGATAACATTGCATGTTTCAACACTTTGGATGGCATTTGATGCGGCAGAGGAGTCATCGGAGGGACCTGTAAAACAGACATTGGTAGAGAGTTTAGTTCTGGGCACCCATTTGCGTATGGTTGTTGCCTTCTTTTTGATAAGGCGTCGTGAAGGCACAGAAAAATATTTGGGATGCCGTGGTCCAGTGTTGGAGTGAAAATAATATCCCCTTGTTTGGTCCTCTTCGCGTCTCCAACAAAAAGGTCGAATGTGACCAGGTACTAGGCAGTAGTGGCAAACATATCGTCTCTTCGATTTAGAGTGTTGCTTAGGCAAGGTTTTTCTTGTCTTCATCCTGCCTGATGATGTCTGCCTTTGCTTCGGCCTTCTGCGGCAGTCTCTTGCTGGGGCAGTGGCCTTGCCTTCGGTTTGTTCAACCCTTTTTGGAGTTGAGGATTGTGCGGCAGCTGTTGAATCGTCATTTGATGCCTTTACAAATGCCATGTCCGTTGGGTTTTTCTTTGGAAAAACGGCATCTAAAACCTTTTGATGTCCGAGGCCTTGCCTTTCAACATGTGAAATACTCATTACGGCATCTAACTTTGTTGTTGCCGTGTTAAGTTTTACAAAAGTATTGTTAGCAACTTCGAGTTTTCCATTTACACGATTAAAGTCAATTTTTAGTTTTTCGGCCTCCATATCCTTTCTGGTAAGTTGGACATCAAGTTTCTTCAATCGTTCTTCAAAGGTGTTCTTCTCTACGAGCATTTGTTCAATTGCCATGGCCTGCTTCTTCAATTTTTCTTCATATCCGGCTTTGGTTGAAGTAAGCATTTTCATCATCTTGGTCTGCCGGGCAAATTTCATGCGTAGCTCATCGAAACTTTCTTTGAGCTCGATGAAAATATCAATGGGAATGGTCTCCTCTTCAGATTCGTACCCATTGACTGAGGCAGTGAGACACAGGCAGTTCTCTGCGGCAAGCGTTACTGTCTTGTCTGCGGCAAAGGCGGAAAAAGCAACATGCCGTCGTGGAGGGGCCTGGAATGGACCGTCATCTTCTGCATCGGATAGGGAAATACCTTCAAAGCGAGCAGCAAGCGCAGTGGTGGGGTCTTCAAGGCAGTATTGTTCCATATCCTCTTGCACAACCATGGAGTTTAAAATTCCAATGCCTCGATCTTTTGAAGGGCATTCGGTTGAGAAATGTCCAATTCCTTCACACACGTGACACTTGATTTTTGACCAGTCTCTTGGACTTGAGTTTGAATTTGCTCCTGTGCTTAGGTGGCGTACAACGATCCTTCTTTCTTGATTCTTTGTTGGCCTCGATGGGAACTTCCTGCGTCGGGGATCGTACGGCTTCTTCAACGAGCGGACAAGTACTGCATCCAGTTTTTGTGAAAGGAATGCAAACTTGTCTTCTCCACCATCAGATCCAAGCAACTCATAGATCTCTTCATCGGTCAAATCATTTGCGGTGGGAGGACTGCTGCCTTGATAGTTGTTGCCTGATTCCCTGCCGCAAGGTTCTGTCACGGTGTAGGCAAGATTCTTCTCGTCGCTTCGTGAACGTGATTTCCCGTGAGTTTCACGATCTTCATGGTTAAGCTCATAATTCTTGAAGATTGCCATTAATGAAACATAATCTTCCTCTGACATGGAGCTGTCTTCTATGGCAGTGACCTTCGGCAGAAACTTTTTGCTCATCGATCGCATTATCTTACTACACACTGCCGGGTTGCTAATGGGCGAACCAAGGTCAGCACATTCAGTAACAATGGACATTAATTCTCCAAAGTACTGAAGGCATGTCTCGTCCTCGTTCATACGCAAGTTCTCGAAACGAGACATAAGCATACGGACCTTGGTCTTCTTCACTGTGTTGTTACCTTCACAATGAAGAGCCAGCATATCCCATACTTCTTTGGCAGTAGTACATTGTTTGACAATTTTGTACATATTGCAATCGATGGACTCAAGGATGGCACACCTTGCCCTATCGTTGGCAGTACCTGCGGCAACCTCTTCGGTAGACCACTTCTCCGGAGCTTTTTCAAGCGTACCGCCTTCAGGGATTACCTCCTGAGGTGGTTTCCATCCTCGAAGTACGGACAACCACGCATTGCGATCAATTGATTTGATCCTTGCTTCAATGCGAGTTTTCCAAAATCCATAATTTGTACCGTCAAGAACAACCGGTGTTCGTACGATGTAAAAGGATGGATCTGCCATTGTAAGTGTGCGTGATCAGACGGACCTTAAACACTAAGTAAGTCTAGTGCCCGCTCTGATACCACTTGAAAGTCGTAGGCAGTGAAATAAACGCAGTGAAATGCGCTGCCTAGACAAGGCAGTGTTCTGCGGCAGAACAGCGTATGCCGCAGCACGATGCATTGTACAGAAAAACCGTTCGTTTTACGTGATTTACTTGATTTAAGTATTTTATCCAGATTAATCAGATTGTTTAGAAGATAAAATTATATGTGATATATGTATAAGAATTGCAGCGGAATTAATAAAAATAAATCACTTCGAACGAACACACACACACGTACATAAAAGTAAATGACAAGGAATTAATCTTTGTATGTGTATTTAAATTATACACATACGAAATGGTCTTACGACCAGAAACTTTATTAAAGAACGAGTCTTTACAAAACGAGATACTCTTGGATTTACAAATGATTTTACTCAAGGCTATACACATGTATGCCTTAGCGTATATCGGATCCGAAGAGTATTAACAATCAACAACAAATGAAACCTAGCAACTGTATAACACCTATTCTAATGTCACGATCATCAGCACTACAAAAGAACTCTCTTAGAGACGAGAGAACATATGGCTCGACAAACTTCACAAGTGAAGTCGCGGCACTAAAAGGCGTGATGATCGATCTAGAGAGGAAATGTGTTTCTGGAGGTGTAAAGGTGTTGTTGGAGTGTTGAGTAAATGCAGCTGGGTCGTCCTCTATTTATAGGTGAGAGTCTCCAACTGATTTCCTCATTTTGCTAGGTCAACAATCGGTTGAGATATTCTAGGGCAGGCTGCTTTGACCGCTGCCGCAGGAATGCCTTCTGAAGTTCTTCTGGAATGCTCTGCCGTACTGCACTGCCTTCCATACTCTCTGGACTTCAGCAATCCTTTGCCCTACGCTCATGCTTCGCTCGATATCTTGACTCAACCTCTTGTCCAAGCCTTGCACTGCTTGCGGCATGACTCTGCCTGGCTGTGCTGCGGCAGAAAGCTTCTATGTTGATTGTTTTTCAAGCACGTTCCAACTAATGAACTATGCTAAATCAAATCACCAATATGACAAGTGATTACAACAGTTTAAATTGTGAAGAAAGAAATAAAACAAATAAATATGTTAGCAAGACAACTTCTGCCTAGGTACATTTAAGGCATTGTAATGCCCAAACATATTTATCCTTACAGAGAATATTAGGTGATCATAAGTGATAAAATAAAAAGATTCATAATATGCAAGTTGAGCCGGTGGATGAGATTCATGAGATCCGCCGGTCGGCCACCTTAGCCTACAATTACTGCACGTGCACTACTATGCTCCACATGCTTTAATGCGCCACGCAAAATTAGTTTTACGCAAAAGAAAGAGAAATTAAATTTTACACACAAAATTAGTTTTACGCAAAAAAAAAAAAAATTATTTACGCAACATGTTTTCATAATTTTTTATTTAATTATATTACTTTATCTCCCCTCTCTAGTCTTTACTATCCAACTTTATCTCCCCTCTCTAGTCTCTACTATCTCTCTCCTCTCGTCATAATTATTTGCGCATAATTTTATCAATTTCATCAAAACCTAAGTGTCTGCAATTCAACTCATTCGAATTTACTTTTTCAATGTACGCTTTCAACTAATTATATTTCAACAAAATATAGTACTATAATTTAATAGAGTATTGCTCCACAATTTCATCAAAACCTAAGTGTCTGCAATTCAACTCATTCGAATTTACTTTTTCAAAGTACGCTTTCAACTAATTATATTTCAACAAAATATAGTACTATAATTTAATAGAGTATTGCTCCACAGCCTTTTTTATCACATATATTAGTAAATACTTGTTGTAAATGGGAATGGTCATCACATGGTAATATATGTTCATCATATATTAGTAAATACTTGTTGTAAATGGATTGCAGATTTGTTCTTATACCAGCTATTCACATATGTGGAACAACTATACTGCCAAGCATTGTCTGCTTCCGCCGGTCACTAGAGACCTAGTGAGAGATATGTTATTGTATGTTATTATATCCTAGGTTTACATATAGTATATATATTGAAGCATGAGTAGTTGAGAAGCAAAACCTGTGTGTTTTACATTTTTTTTATTTGTAAAACAGGCACTATTGATTGTGTTTATTACAAAATCGACCAACCTCACACATCTGATTGTGTTTATTACAAAATCGACCCAACTCACACATCGACAAAAAAATAAAATAATAAAAATAAATAATTGATGTGTGTGTGATTGAGATAGAAATCTTTCTCACTAGATTCTGTTTTGGACAACCTCTTTTAACTACAGCTGCTCTGCTCATGCTCTTATTCTCCATTTCCGGGCCCCACACTCTATCTCTTAAAAATAAAAATAGTAAGTAAAAGAATTCAATAATTTGTTACTGAACTCATCTAAACTTAATAGATATGAATTGAACTGAAAATAACTTGCTATATTGAATTAATAATAATAATAATAATAATATTAAATTAAACAACTGAATTGATTTAAACTTAATAGTTATGAACTGAACTTAATAGACCATACGTCTTTTAATATTATATATAAAGACGTGTTTACCAAGTTATAAATATTAGTATGTAAATTCGTTGTGGGCGCTGCAGCCATCGGCGGAGACGGAGAAGGCAAGCAGAGAGAGACAGAGGACGAAGAAAAATCGAGGTGCCGCCATGGGAGGTTGGAGAATGAAAATCACAGACTATGTGGATCGTAGTAACAAATCTGAGTCGCTAGGAGGTATTGAAAATCGTCTAACATTAAACAATCAAATTATATTGAAAAGCCGTGTTGATAGCTTTTGCCAAAACACTTCTCGAAGTGTAAATCGATCGCAGTTTCTTAATTTTGTTTGATAGTAATAGTACTGTAGAAGTATAGGCAGTAGGTAGGTTGGTTTTATGGGGAAGGCGCGTGGACCAGTACGACACGTCTCTCACTCCTTTTCGTGAAGAATGGTACGTAAAAGATGGAAAGCGTGTGGCTATATTATTTTTTTAACATTACGCTGAAAAATATACTGTTAAGTATCCCACATCGGTTGGATAACGATCCTAAAGCTCACATATATGTTGAACAACCTTAACACCTTAACAATGCCTGTCCAAACATTAACATATACACCCACACATTTCCAATCCAATTCAAATGGTGTTATTGGCCCAACATTAACATATACACCCAAACATTTCCAATCCAATTCAAATTTGGTCAAGCTAAAAGTAATAAAGTCCTCAAAAAATATTGATTCATTTATAAAAAATATATATATTTTTATTTTTTTAATTAAAAATATAATTTTGTTTTTACTTGATTGTTATTTTGATTGATTTTGGGGATTTCTTGAGAATTGTGGAATATTATTTGTTGCATCACCATCTCCTTTCTTGAAATTTGGTAAAAGGACATAGAAATAATTAGTTATTTCTACATAGTAAAGCCACTATACAATAAGAATAATGACACATTAAGCTTAAGTCTGTTGGTAGGTTGGGTTCCCTTCAAAAAGGGGCTTCGTAGCTGACACCAAGCACATAGCTAAGCTGGCGGGAAAAGGCGAACAGAGACCTAAAATATAGACAGAGGCTAGGAGGATCTCGTATCAAGGCGGTCTGTATGGAAAAAACCAAGGCAAGTTGGAAGCAGCCATCCGAGGATAAACAATAAACATCTTATATATATATGAGAGGCTAATCAATTACGAGTGGAATTTTTCAAATTATACCTAGTATTTATGAACACTTTGATATTTATTTTTCTTTTTATAAATTTCACACTACGTGGCACAAAAAATGTTTTTATTGGCCAATACATTCTTATGTGGCTTTATTATTCTTATGTGGCTTTATTATTGATTATGATGTGGCTTTTAATTAAATTAATTAAATATTATTTTCATATTCATTACATTTTCCAATTTCCATAAATACATTTTTAAAACCGAAATTTAAATTATTCATAGAATGATTTAATTGACCGTGTATTTATTTCCATAATACCAATTCAGACTTTAATTGGCCGTGTATTTATTATTTAGTTGGCCGTGAATATGTAGTGGACTTTCAATTCATACCAATTTATTATTTAATTGGCCGTATATTATATATTCCATATATATAATGATTTCATAGATATTTATTCATAGAATGATTGTAATCGTGGATGGTTATATTTATTATGTCTTATATTTTTTGTTTTGTAGCAATCACCGTAAGTTAAGGTATTTTTTATTATTGATTTTTGTCTTCTTATTTCGAATACTTAAAAATCATGTTGCATTATTTTTTTGTTCTTTTTCTTTGGTGTGAAAGAAGATAAATTATAAGGGATTTGTAATTAGTACTTCGAAAATCTCAAGGCCAGCAAAATTGGTTCCAAATGTTCTTAGAAAAGCAGGTGTGTTGCTCAATTTGCTCTCAATTATTTTTTCTTTTTACAAAAATAGATTTCAGAATCCATAACTATTCAACAAATGAAATTTCTCTATTTTGTTTTATAGGGGTTTTGAAGCTTATCTGGCTGAGATGGTTTAGGGATTTTTTTTAACTGACTACTTACTCAATTTGAAAGCCTTATCATTATTTATTTATTTATTAATTTACATATAAGAAACACGTTTTGTTACAATATATGATATTGTACTATGTGATGACCATTCCCTCTCTAGGATATACTTGACCACAGCCTTTCATTACAATATATGTTATTGTACTATGTGATGACCATTCCCTCTCTAAGGATATACTTGACCACAGCCTTTCAGTTTTAATATTAACTTTATATTAGTAATTAAATTTCGTGAAATTAACTTTATATTAGTAATTAAATTTCATTATATTAGTTTTAAATTTGTAATTAAAATGTTATTTCATGAAATTAACTTTATATTAATAATTAAATTTCATTATATTAGCTTTATATTAATAATTAAAATTTTATTTAATAAAATTAACTTTATATTAATAATTAAAATTTTATTTCATTAAATTAAATTTATATTAGTAATTAAATTTAATGAAATTAACTTTATATTAGTAATTAAATTTAATTAAATTAACTTTATATTAATAATTAAAATATTATTTAATAAAATTAACTTTATATTAGTAATTAAATTTTATTAAATCAACTTTATATTAGTAATTAAAATTTTATTTAATGAAATTAACTTTATATTAGTAATTAAAATGTTATTTCATAAAATTAACTTTATATTAATAATTAAAATGTTATTTCATGAAATTAATTTTATATTAGTAATTAAATTTAATGAAATTAACTTTATATTAGTAGTTAAATTTTATTAAATTAACTTTATATTAATAATTAAAATTTTATTTAATGAAATTAACTTTATATTAGTAATTAAATTTCATTAAATCAACTTTATATTAGTAATTAAAATTTTATTTAATGAAATTAACTTTATATTAATAATTAAATTTCATTAAATTAACTTTATATTAGTAATTAAAATGTTATTTCATGAAATTAACCTTATATTAGTAATTAAATTTCATTAAATTAACTTTATATTAGTAATTAAATTTAATTAAATTAACTTTATATTAATAATTAAAATGTTATTTTATCAAACTAAAAATAAAAAAGTCATCAAAAGTATTTTACATCCGCGATAAAACGATCTCGAGACCATCAAAATTTCATGAAATTTATCTCGAGACCATAAGCTAGATTAATATATAAAATTTTAAATGAAATTATTCGTTAGTATATATATATTTAAAGTTTGATAAAATATTCAATTTAGTTCACTTTGTTCAACGGGAAAACAATCTAATTTTCTAGATTAAAGTCGGGATGATCTTGGGTTCGAATCCTCAGAAACCCAGAAAATTATTAAAAAAATAAAACAATAAAATATTTTAGTAGAAAATAACACATATTTTCATATTTATGTTAAAGAAAATAATTAAATAGAAAAAATATATTTTAATATATAATAATAAGAGATAAAATTTTTATTTAAAAATAATTATTAACTTCATAATATTTATGATAATATAAAAATTAAAAATTAAAAAAATAAAATAATTTGGGTGTTCTGCAGCAGATTCTGCCCGAATCCTCAGAAACCCAGAAAATTATTAAAAAAATAAAACAATAAAAAATTTTAGTAGAAAATAACACATATTTTCATATTTATGTTAAAGAAAATAATTAAATAGAAAAAATATATTTTAATATATAATAATAAGAAATAAAATTTTGATTTAAAAATAATTATTAACTTCATAATATTTATGATTATATAAAAATTAAAAATTAAAAAAATAAAATAATTTGGGTGTTCTGCAGCAGATTCTGCCCATTTATAATTACCGTAAAATTATAAATACTTTTTTCTGACTCATGTATTTATGCACGGGTAAAAGTAATATTGACAAACTAACTGATAGAGAAAGCAGATAGAATTTTTTGGAAGTTCTTGAAATTTAACTCTCATGCATATCCGAACCTATTAAATGAATGTAAGGAAAATGTAAAAAAATTAAAAATAAAAATTAAAAGGTTTTCTAAAAAAAAAACATCTTTGGCTTGGTGAATTTGTATACTTTAGTACTTTTAATTTCCATTTTCCTGTATAAAGGAAGACCATTTATAAGTAACCACCCTGCCCACAAGAAATCGATCGGTTGTATTTGCACCTTGAATTTTGTCTGGGATAATTAAGTCTAGACATTCACAAGCAAAAACAATCCACGAATTCATAATTTTGTAGTATCGAAATAACATCATTTCAACAAATCATAAGATTACATTTTATTTGCAATTACCAGATCTCATCGACGAAACCGCAACATCCTTGTCATTCCGATGCCACGACCAATTAGCATGCGTCGCATTCGCCACCCAAAGCTGTCCATGCCCAAAGCTCGGCTCTCTAAACGCAGATATCTTTGGCTGTGGATCCTCATAACTGTACGTATATATTCACAATTTTAGCAAGTTCAGTTCAATTACGAGTATCACATTCGATTAATCAATATTAATATTATTACTTATCCGCTATATAGGCCTTCGCGGTTGCCTCCATCCCCAATGGTTATGTACAAAGGACCACAACTGTCAATACAAATTATGAATTCCGTGCATTATGTTTGTTTGTTAATGTCGACTATTTATCCCAACATGCTGATTTCTGGTGGGCTGGGTGGCTCTATTAATGGGCCTACTTTACCTGTAAGATTAGAGCCATCTCAAGTTGGGCCTTTTCTGTCCCAGTGTAGATGTTTGTATTGAAATTAAAATGGAAATAAAAAATACAACACCTAATTAGATGTGCAATTAGTGAGTGATCATCGAAAACCCTAAACACAATTTTTGATTATTTTAGTTGATTTTGGTATACCAATTAAATAATTATTATATTATTGAAGTCTAATATTTATAATTGGGTTATTTTTAAATTATAATACATGTAAAAAGTCATATGATATTATATACTACAAGATTAATGATTAGAAATAATGATTTGAAGTACATTCCTTAGATAAAAGAGGCTCGAAGTGAATTGACCATAAAACAATAAATAGACGAGATTCACGATCGAATTAGTTGATAAAAACTAATGTTATTAAATCGGATTACAGAAATTGTATTGGAGTGGTCGCGCGTGGCGGAACGCGGGGTGGTAGCGTAGGCGGGATTTGAGAAGGTGAGTTAATTGTGTTTGGTGGGTTAATTAATGTGTTTGGGCTGTGATTGCGGTGGTGGAGGCGGCGGAAAGAGAGACGTCCGGCAACCGGAAGGACGGTGGCGGTGGCGGTGGCGGCGGAAAGTTTTCTGAGGGTTGTGCTTCTCGACATTCCTGTGTTAACTAATTTGCTCGGGCGCGATTATTAACTCACTATTCATAAGGTTGAATCATACGAGTAATAATTAATTTATGGATTTATGAATAACTTTTAACTTAATACAATTCACGATCGTAAAATTATTAATTTATTGAAGTTTGTATTGAAAAAAAAAAAAACATTATTTGCTAACGTATTTATGCGTAGCAAAAGTAATAAAATATTTTAATTATTAATTTAAAAACAAATAGGGTTAAGTAATTAAGTTGGATAAACGAAAGGTACTAAATTCTTTTAACAAAAGGAAGATGTTGTTTATGACTCGAAGAATCGGAGCGCAAAAGAGGTCAAAATCGCCGAAGGAGGTTTCGGCGGGCGCCGGAGAGATTTCGGCGACCGCCGAAAATCACGAATCGGGGCTGGGCATTTTTCGGGCTTTCGGCGCCCGCCGAATGTGTTCGGCGACCGCCGAATGAGAAATGACGGTCGCTATAAATTGAGGTTCTCCGGTAGATGAAAATTAGACTAGACAAGACCAGTTATTGTAAGTCTCATCGATATAGTGAATTGTTTCTTCCTTTCCGTGGTTTTTTCTCGTGTTTTGAGTTTCCACGTAAATTTTGTGTTCGTTCTTTTCGCATATCTTTTTTCCTTTGTGACATCTCGTGTTTATATTTCGCGAGCGCCGTGAGCGATTTGTGCTTTAAATCGCAACAGAAGAAATTTAGACCGTGAAGTAATTTGTGTGACCTACTACGTACTATCATAGTTTTATTTTACTTTTGATCATTTCACAAAATTAATAAGAGTTTAGTTGTACAAACTAAATACTCCACATAATTAATTAATTGGATGGAACTACTTTATATATGATATGATATGGATAACATCAACAAGACAACAACAAAAACCACATCCGTTTTATTTGAGAGGACCTATACACACATATCCATGTGTACAAACCCTACTTCTTATTACAAAACACACAACTGAAAAGACTTAGGTAGTTACAGAAAGACGATCCTGATCTCGCATTGCTGGGGCGTGATGTTGCACTTGCGTGGGAGCTCAATAGCTCTCTGGTAAAGCTGTTGCTGTTGTTGCTGGGATTCTCTCGATTCTTCCTGCTGACGACGGCCTTCTTGCTGTTGGAGCTGCACCTGTCTTGCTGCTTGCCTGATGGCTTCGCACCTGCATTGCTCGTTCACGTTCTGAAGCTGCTTGCAGCATTCCCTCAGGACTCGTTGCTGCTGTTGACGTTGCTGATCACCGGACTGCCCTTCTCCTTCTTCTTGGTATGTGGTTGATGGGCTTTTGCTGCTCGTTTGGGCCATGTGGGCTTCGCAGGCACTGCTGTGGCTGCTCGTCTTCGACAGTCGTGGTGGTCACGGTAGTGGTGAAGCTCGTCGCGGTGGCCACGGCCATCAAAGCCACCAGGAGAGCTGCCACGAGGCTCATCTTATTATTTGCTGCCATTGGTAAGAGATTATTGTAGATAATTAGATAATAATTAGAGCTAGAGTTTGGTGTGAGAATTAATGGATGGGGCCAAGGGGCGATATTTATGGTGCATGGACTCAGCTGAGGGTCATGTTACGTGTTGGCTTTCGACGAGTTTGCGTTTTCAAGCTTCCACGTCGATTCTGCATGCACATCCGAACCTACTATTAGTATTGAGTAGGGGTGGGAATTCCGGTTTTGGTTATCGGTTAAAACCGAAACCGAACCGAAAATTTCGGTTTTTGGTTAACCAAATATAAGAAATTCGGTTTTCGGTTCGGTTATCGGTAAGAATTTTTTTATATATTCGGTTATCGGTTAACCCGATAACCGATCGTTAAAAACCGAATAACCGAAATATATTATATATATTACATATTATATATATCCTTAATGACGATTGTATGAAAACACTTTCTTACTTATTTCGGATTTTTTGTATTTTGTTGGATTTATACATTTAGGTTGAATAAGTTGGATTTTAGTTTAAATTTGTTTATATTTTAATTTTTTTTTTCTTTTTTTTCCACGATATTCTTTTTAAAATCAACTTACTTTTTTTCTAATCGGTTTTTTGGTTAACCGATAACCGAACCGAAAAAATCGGTTCGGTTATTGGTTATCCAATAAATTATTCGGTTCGGTTTTAGTTAGTCATTTTCGTCATTTTTCGGTTCGGTTAACCGGTCATTCGGTTCGGTTCGGTTTTGGTTAACCGAACTTCCAGCCCTAGTATTGAGTATTGAATGTAAGGAAAATGAAAAAAAAAAAAAAAAGTTTTTTAACAAGCATTGAAAAAAGTCCACGTACAAGCAACGCCCGTAGGCCGTAACTCATTAGAACCTATACGGTTAAATTCAGATTTACCAACGATTATATTTAATTATATAATTTTTTTAATTTGTATAACAAGATCAACTAAAATAATCTAAAAAATGTGTTTTTTTTTTCTTAATGAATTTCCAGATTAATTATCCAGAACTTAAGTTCAGTTCAGATCCAGATTAATTATCCAGAACTTAAGTTCAGTTCAGTTCAGTCGGTTTCAGTCCAAAAGAACATACTCTCACTCACTAATTACACATCTAATTAGGTTTTGTGCTTTTAATTCCCATTTTCATTTCAATTTTATTCAAAACATCGACAAGAAAAGGCCCAACTTGTGAAAGAAAAAAATTGTTATAAACGAGATAATTAATTTGTGATTTTTTTTCTCCCTCAAATTATCCGATCGAAATTCTTTTTCCCAGACTAATTGTCACATTTAGAGAAAGTATTATTCTAAATTTCGTCACTAATTACAAGTAGAGCAAGTATCTTAATTAGTACCTTGATTACGGGTCATCGTATAATTAATATTGGCAATCTTTGAAATATATACTCTACTTACTATAGTAGAAAATATCATCATGCATTCATTTTTGGACTTGGCTGGTATAAAATATTACCGCATGCATAAAAATTAAATAGACGATTCTAATCAAGGTAATTAAAAGGAAAAAAATTATTTAGTACGATTTCTTTCCCTTTTTTAATGTAAAATTAGATTATATTTTTTTTCCTTTTTACCTTGATTATATTTTGGCTCCGCCGGGTAAAGGGCCTTTTTAGGAGAAGAATTTGTGAAAATGTCTTTTTGAGATTCAGTCTTTTTAAAATGACGTCAAGTCAAATTATTTATTAATAATAATCAAATAATGAATAGATTACCATATTTGCCCTTCTACTATTTATCATTATAATATTTAAAGTAAACGGGATCTACATGCATTTGATTTCCCCCAAAATTTTCTTGACCCACATTCATTTACTTTTACTTCCCCCAAAATTTTTGATTTCGTTCCAAAAAATTCTGATTTCAAAATTTCAAAAAATGTGGGACCCACAAAATTAACTTTTCATTAAATTACAATTAATTACCAATATAAAGTTAAATTACATGAAATTATATTTAAAATACTAATACAAATTTAATTTATATAAAATTACATTTTAAATACTAATATAAAATTATTTTTCGTGAAATTACAATTAATTACTAATATAATGTTAAATTACATTAAATTATATTTAAAATACTAATATAAAATTATTTTTTGTGAAATTATAATTAATTACTAATATAAAGTTAAATTACATGAAATTATATTTAAAAATACTAATACAAAGTTCATTTACATAAATTTACATTTTAAATACTAATATACAATTATTTTTCGTGAAATTACAATTAATTACTAATATAAAGTTAAATTACATGAAATTATATTTAAAATACTAATACAAAGTTAATTTACATAAAATTATATTTTAAATACTAATATAAAATTATTTTTCGTGAAATTACAATTAATTACTAATATAAAGTTAAATTAGATTAAATTATATTTTAAATACTAATAAAAAGTTAATTTACATAAAATTATATTTTAATTACTAATATAAATTTTTTTTCATGAAATTATAATTAATTACTAGGACTCGGATCAACAAAACTCAGTCGTTGATTACCTTCAGTGGATGGTTGTGATGTAAAGTCGACCATTGGAACGGATCAACAAGCACAGCCGTTGATTACGTTTGAACGGATGGCTGTGATTAATTCTTGATGTATTAATTTTTTTATTTATTGAAATTAATATATGGATGTGATTAATTCTTGTATTATTGAATTTTGAATGGATGGCTATGATTTAATCAAGAATTCTAGGCACACATACCTAAGCATAATTGTAATATACCTAATGCAATTTTAAATCGTTTAGTATGAAGTCTCCTATAGGCAATATGCATGGTATATAAGCCAACTTCTATGAAATTACACATTGTGATAGATATATTTTCAATACACTTAAGACTAAATTAACTTTATATTAGTAATTAAAATGTTGTTTAGTGAAATTAACTTTATATTAGTAATTAAATTTCATAAAATTAACTTTATATTAGTAATTAGAAGGTTATTTAATGAAATTAACTTTATATTAGTAATTAAAATATTATTTCATGAAATTAACTTTATATTAGTAATTAAATTTCATTAAATCAAACTAAAAATAAAAAAGCCATCAATATTATTTTAAATCTGCGATAAAACGATCTCGAGACCATCAAAATTTCATGAAATTTATCTCGAAACCATAAGCTAGATAAATATATAAAAATTTAAATGAAATTAATCGTTAGTATATATATATTTAAAGTTTGATAAAATTTTCAAAATAGTTCACTTGGTTCAACGGGAAAATAATTTTATTTTTTAGAACAAAGTCAACTGGTCCTGGGTTCGAATCCTAGAAAATCATGATTTTTATTTTACTCCTTTAAATGAGATAAGAGGAATATAGACATTTCCACGTTTACTTGAATTAAAAAAATAAAACAATTAAAAAGAAGCCTTAAAGTCAAAGGTTTCATAAACAAATGGCCTTGGAAAATGGTTTTTTAGCCAATTAATCCTTATATTTTTATATTTATATATTATATATTTGTGTAAACCCTAATTCTTAAAGAATCCTCAGAAAATCATGATTTTTATTTTACTCCTTTAAATGAGATAAGTGCAATATAGACATTTCCTTGTTTACTTGAATTAAAAAAAATAAAACAATTAAAAAGAAGCCTTAAAGTCAAAGGTTTCATAAATAAATGGCCTTGGAGAAATGGCCCTTTAGCCAATTAATCCTTATATTTTTATATTTATATATTATATATTTGTGTAAACCCTAATTCTAAAACTATATTAATGGTTTTCATCCCTCCACAAGTTATTGGAAGAGACACAATGATGAAAAGTACAATGCAAACGAGTTTTCTAATTCTTTTTGTGATCATTCTCAATATTCTTCAAGTTCGGATAACAGATGCTAGCTGGTGGTATCCGAAAACTCTTGAAGTTCATGTCTTGAACAATCTCCCAATCCCGATAATATTACGTTGTCAGTCTGGAAAATATGATTTAGGATTTGCGACGGTGCCTGTTAACAACGATTATCGTTGGTCATTCAAGGAGGATATGTTTCAGCGATTATTATATTTTTGTCACTTGTGGTGTGAATCAAAACAAGTGTCATTTGATGTTTTTAATAAAAGTATTTACGAGGCTTCTAATAAGAATATGTATTTTTTGTCGTCAAGAAGTGATGATATTTATTTTTCTAACGATTATGATTCATTACTTTCGTCAAAAAGTATAATTGGAATTAGATAGTACTTCCAGCTATAATATTATTATTTCCTCCTACTTTTAGTATGATTGGATCAGTATGATTGGATCAATTAATAGTTAAATTGTTAATTTGGATCAATTAATAGTTAAATTGTTAATTTTTATTTTTATTTTAGGTCAATGGTCAATGCGCGGGCTCGGGATGTGCGGCCCGCCAAACCCGCACATCCCGATTAATCACGGGATGGGCTGCGGGACTAGATTTCGGTTTGGCTCAGCCCGGCTCGGATAGGAGTTGAAAGAGGGCAGAGGCTTCACGGGTTTAATAAATTACAGGATGGCATTGGTGAGTTTTGGTTTTGGTCGATGAGGTCTCTTTGGACAGCTTCAAAAAAATCATATGAAAAAAATTGTTTTTTATTTTCTAGGGAGCTAAGGAGATATAGGAGCTGGGATCATCACATCGTGTTTGCCTAGGTTGTTGATGCTCGAGATTTTAGGATGCATGATGAGCTCGAATGCTCGATGTTTGGTACGATCTAGAAATTGAACTAGATAGTTGAGTGACTTATATTGAGTGAAGTATTTCCATATAACTCGCGTTTTCGAGCTCCCACAGGCCACATCTATTGTGCATTCAACAGATATTGACAAATCTAATTTATAGTGATACAGAAAGCGGATGGATTTTTGGAGGTTCTCTAAATCGAACTTTCATGCATATATATCCGAATTTATAGTCTTAACAGTATTATTGAATACTCTGATTAATATATTGAATACTACATAATATAAGGAAGAGGTAAAAATAACAGTATTAATTTGTATACTTGTCACAAAATTCTATGTGCAAGCAGCACCAGTAACTAACACTAACAATTCTGACTGTAGATAGCTTGCAAGTTCAAGTTCATCCGTCATCATCCCAATCAACCACGAAAGTTTTTTCCTTTAGATTTAGCAAGCCCATCCATCAACATATTGTACGTCGCAATATCATGTAAAAATCCTCTATCCAACATCTCGTTCACCAAACTCTCACCCTCCCGTCTTCTCCCTTCTTCTCTACAACCAGAAATCAATATCCTGTACATCATCCCATCAGGATCCAAACCCTTTTTCGACGCCAACAACCTTAGCTTATTTGCTTCCAATGTTCTTCCCACACCACACATATCCCGAAGCAGACAACAAAACGTCACTGTATCCGGTAAAATGCCCTCCTCTATCATCATCTTCATTAAATCAACAGATTTATCGACCCTTTTCGCCCCTCGTAAACCTTCCACCAAAGAAGTACAAGCAACCGAGCTCGGCGTGTAGCCTTTCCCCCACAAGTCAACCACCATTTCAAACGCCTTATCAACCTTCCCTTCGATGCAAAGCATCTGAATCAAAGCAAAGTAATCGAACCCCTTAGGCAAAACACCTTTCCTCGAAAACTCAATCATCAAATCAGCTGCCTCTGTGACTTTACACTTTCTCCCGAGCCCATCTACTAAAATCTCACACGTTACGCACGAGAAAGCACACCCCAACTCGATCATCTCACGTGCCATCCCAACTGCTCGTTCCACCTTCCCATCCCGAAAGAACCCTTTTATCAATGTGTTGAAACTAACCACATTCGGAACACAACCTGTCTCTTTCATCTCCCGAAACACCTCCAATGCCGAAACGAACTTATTGTTCTTACAGTGCCCACTAATCAAAATGTTGAACGTGATTGAGTCCGGATTCACTCTGTCTTTTATCATCCTTTCGTAAAACTCCACCGCCTTATCCAATTTCCCGAGCTTCACGAAGCTGTGGATCACGATGTTATACAATGCAGCACTTGGTCTGCCATCGATTAGCCTTTTCATTATATCAAACACCTGGTGTGCATCATCGAATCTGCCAGATCTACAAAACGAGCTGATGGAGACACGGAAAATCGGCTCGATTTTAGGGCAAGAGAAGATACCGTCGGAGCAGGGGCAAGGGTTGGAGGAGATGAAGTCGAGAAGAGATCGGAGGGAATCGAGGCGGTCGGTGGAGGCGAGAGATCGGACCATGTACTCGAATGTGGAGTGGTCGTGTCGGAAGGAATCGAGCGTAGCGGCATAGCGGAAGAGGTGGTAGTCCAGGTGGCTGAGCGCGGGGTGGTGGAGACGATTTGGTTTAATTATGCATTTGTTGATGGAGATTTGAGACCTATGATATTAAATAGATCTTGTTTTCTTATATTATAATATGTAGATGTATCGTCGATTTTGATTTGTCGTTAGTGGAGATACATGTACAATACAAAACTGAAAATGTAATATCACCAAATTGAAAGTTACAAATGTATTCTTGTCTTGCTGGAAAACACTGCAATATCTAGACACTCTACTCTACATTTCTCACCTCTATTCTTGATATTGTTGCAGCCAATCGATTATGAGCCTTCTTTCTTCGGAGGCTGCAAAAAAGAAGCAGCTCATAATCCATGCCCTAGAAACCTTTTAAAGATGGAAGTCGGCAAAGTAAACAGCAAGCAGTTAGTACTATCAGTCTATCACTCAGGGTATGAAACTATCACATCAGGGAATCCATCTCATCATTATGCAACCCTTATTTTTTCTTACTATTAAAACCAATAGGTTAAGAGCATGCTTGATCCCTGTGAAGACGAAAACAACGATAACCTAGATGATGATATCAGCTTGGGAGGTGATTCAAATAAAAAGACGAAGGGAGTGAATCCGACAGTGATGTAATATTTTCTCCTCTAGAGTGTATAGTTCTGGTTCTTGTAAACACACATATTAATTATATGACCATCTTGTATGAAATCGTCTTCTACTTCCTATTTCAGATCAGCAATTCAGCTGATCAATACATTGTAGCACTGAGAGGTAAAATTCTCTTATAATCGTTGTTTGCTTTCATTCATTTTGTTATGCCATACGATCAAACTTGTAAAATGTTCTGTAACAGACAAGCAGGAACTTCAAGAAGATAATGAAGCAGTTGAGGAAGGTGCCATATGATTCACATGAAAACAGAACTAGACTTTCTATACTAAGTAAGTTCAAATTGAATCAAATCCGTCTCTTGGAATGCAGATGATACACATGATCCAAAAGAAGATGAACAACGGTTGGTGCGAGTAAATAATTGGATCAGTTCATACCGCCTTGAAACAATTGAGGTCACTGATGTCCTCTCAAATTTCCTTGCCATCTCTATGGTAAGGATTCTTTACTTGATTCAAATTGTTGTTCTTGACATGGAAATACATATTTAATAAACTTGCCCTAATAAACAGTTTGATTATTGTCGTCTTCAAATTCCTTACAAATAATATTAACTTATAAGCACATTGGTTTATTCTTACAATATTATTCCATCAACTGAACTGAAATCTTATCTTCCACACTTTACATGTTAGCCTTTTGAATTATTACTGGCTTTCGGGACTTCGCTTTGATGTTTTTTGGTGCACCGAACATTCCTGACAAACAACCGAAGAAAAAGCCCAAAAACTAGGATCCGTTGATGTTTTTTGGTGTACCTGGATAAGCTGCGAATTTTTTTCCCTATGTATAAATGAAGCACACCCGTCGAGCACAATTATAAAATGAATTGGGCCCCGTCTTGCGATACATTATAGTATCATTATATATATAAAGAGAAGGAGAAAGGGAACATGTATAGATATAGTTAATTGACACATTATCTCTAACAAAAGGTAAAAGTAGATCTCTCGTTTTCTTCTTCTCTCTTCTCTGCGCGACTCTCTTCTCCGCTCAATGGTTCCTGATTTCGACCTGGAAATTGGGGGCGACTCTGTGGGAGATTGACGATTATGATCCAGTAGGAAAACAAATATCAATGGCTGAGGTGTGAATGTAATTAGATGGATCAATTATTACTAATAACAGACTCTGTGGGAGATTGACGATTATGATCCAGTAGGAAAACAAAGATCAATGGCTGAGGTGTGAATGTAATTAGATGGATCAATTATTTCTGTGGGTGGAAATGATATTTGATTGGAATGTGAGGACTGGTTGTGCAAATTCGTGTTTACCGATTTATCTTCTCGATTTTCTGTTTTTGCAGATGATGGATTTAGGCCATAGAAGAAGGGCATCTGCAGGTTCTCAAAAAACTATGCAGGCTGACTGTAATTTAGGAGGTCCCAAATCTGTCCATGGTTGCTTGGAGGTAATTTTTTTTACCGAGGATCGATCCGTTTGATTTTAACGATTTATTCTTGATAAGAAATCGACAAAAAAATACTGTGTTTCTTGTTCTTTCAGTCTGCAAGTCTGGGAGAGAAATAATTAAAGAGGTCGTTCAGACTCCGGAAGAATGTGGTTTTGCTCACATTTCTTATGTCTTTGAAGCAGGTAAATATATTTTCTTTTATTTTCTATTTTCTGAAATTATACTGGAATCTTGGTATTAATTTTAGGAAACATGTATTAGCCGGGACCAAGAGACTCTACAATTCAATGCTTTATCAGAAGGGAACGAGCAACATCAACATATCGGTTGTACCTTGGCTGAGTCGTGGTAAATTATTATATACAGTACTCCCTATATTTGCTGATAAAAAGTGAAATCCTTACATCTTTCTTTACGTTTTTCAATTGTTCTAGAAAGCCTATCATCTTAAATTAGTGTTAAGTTAAGATGTCAATTAAGATGCTATTCAATGTGTGCTGTTATGAATGCACTTTTTTTTAAGTGAAAGAATCATGTTTTGTACTTACTCTTCCTTCACAGACAGGAGGATGCATAAAAGTTTTTGAGTTTCATCATGGATCAAATGCATGATGAGATGCTAAAGCTTGAAGGGCAGTCCAACTTGGACGGAAAAAAAATTCTCGGGTTTCTGCATCCGAAGATGACGATTGGGAGACAGTAGGCCTAAAGAATAAATCTGCTCTGACAAGAACTTGGAGCTTTGCTCCTTCTGAATTGAGTTCTATTTTTAGTGGACAATTTCAAAGTTTTGTGAAGGCAAGAGGTTGGTTGCTTGTCTCTAATTTTATATACATGGTGTTTGATCAGTAGCATATGAGAAAAAAACATATTATCACAGCAGCAGTAATATCTGAAAATTGTCAAATGCTTTATTGATATTGTGTTATGTCCACTTACTTATCGGACATAAGCTTCAGTTTTTTTTTGTTTAGTTGTGTCTCATGATCGTTCTGTTATTACATGTGACTGCACTGATGGGAATGGGGTTCATCGTTTCCTGCATTTTGATTATTTTTGTAATTATCAATTAAGTTTCTCTCTTTCTACTGATGTACATGCCATTTTTATTATAGCAAAAGTCTTAGTATGGTTTTGCTATTTGTTATAACTGACATCTATTTCTTCAAGAAGCAAGCATTAGTATTTGATATGATTGAGATTACTAATATATTTGTCATGGACAGGCCTCAAATCTTCTGCCACTGTTCAGCCATTTTTTCTGCTCCATCTTGATATCTCTCATGGAGTTATTCAAACTATTGAAGACACCCTCTATTTTTTCTCTGCACCAGAAACACTCGATGAGTACCGGCCATCGACAGCTGGAAGGGTGACTTGCATCATTTCATATCATTTTATTATTCATGACCTGATCCAAATTTGTTTCCAGTAGATGCACAGGATAATTTTTCTACGTGGTTTCATATGTATCAAACGTTAATATTGATACTTTATAGACATAAAGATCTTGAAAGGAGTTTATGCACAAAAAAGTACCCCCGAGTATTGACATAAATATAAAATAGAAAAACGCCAAGTTACAAAAATACAAAAGCTACTCTCTAGGATTGATTTATTTTTAAAATAAAAAATGCCAACATATCCGCCAATGATATTCTTGAGGACAGTTGCTTATGGTGTCAATATCTCATTTAATTTCAGGCTGGGGTTGTAGCTGCCCGGAAATATGTCAATAAAAAAGCACTCCCAAAAGTATTGGTCTTACATCTGAAACGTTTTGATTATGGTGCACATGGAAGCACTATGTTGCACAAGCCTATGCATTTCCCTCTTCAATTGGTTTTGAGTTGTGATCTTCTTGTTTCCTCTACTCTGGAGGAAGTATCTCTTTCCACACTTCATAATTTCTTTGAATGAGAATATACATTTTTTAGACAACATCTTGATAAATTGAATTTTGTATTCAATACCGTAATCCCATGTTAATATTGACGAATCAAGTTCAACATCGGTTAGGAGGATTTTCATTTAGAATGAACTGAATTCGAATTCACGTCTATTTATCAAAATCACGAATGACTTATTTCTTTTTATATCCTAATGTGTAGGGCCGAAGGTATGAACTTGTTTCCACGGTCACACATCATGGGAGAGAGGCATCCAAGCTCTTGATGCTTGGGACAAATCTGTGTCATCAAGTGAAAGGTATGTTGAACAAATAATATATGAGTTGGTGTCTTATATCATTAACGTTATCATCTGCTTTTCTGAAATATTGTTAAATGAGTTGGCCTGAAACTGTACTTTTCACCTCATATATTAAGGGTAACTAACAAGATATTTAACAACCTTCAGGTCATCGGTTTTGGTAATTGTTGTGGGTTTGTATCAGTGATGTTTAGCTAATATGTTTCGAACCTGAATTCTGCAATTCATATGTGATTAATTATATGGTTAGTACCTAATACTATGAGCATTGAGCACATACAGCTCATCATTTCTTAGTATTAGTGGTGGATGTGTATCAGTGCTATTTCATGAATGCGCTTAGAACTTGAAATCTTGAATTCCTATGAGATGAATCATATGGTTTTGCACCAAATATTGTAACCACATACTTATCTCTTGTACTAATTTTGGTGTCAGATCAAAATGTCCCCACCAATTGTCAAATCTAAAAATTTCTACCTGAGAGTTTGAATAATTCATGAACTACCAAATTCCTTTTTTTTTAAAACTACCTGAGATTTTATTTGTTCACTTTAGCAGTCTACTCATAATATAACGAGCATTGGGGCTTCTACCCCTCATTTGCAACAATATCAGCATTTTCAAGAAAACCACCGGCAATACTAACACAAATTCTTCAAAATAATTTCAATGAAGTTAACAGTAGATCCAATAAGAAGAGAACTAATATTATTCATGACACAAGTTGATTCGAAGTACTTTTTTACTCGCATACATCATAAATACTTCTTTGATTTTTGAGTTTAATAGCGCATTCTTATAGATTTGTTTAATATTTTTACGTATTTATTTTTCTTATGTTTTTTCCTTATTAAATTCCCTATTATCTCCAGGTTTTCGAGTTATCAATTCTGTTGTAGGTTCCACATCGTTCGTGCATCCAGATATTGACAAAATGTACAGGTAAGAAAAAGCAGATAGAGTTAATGAGCTGCTGGTAGATTCCACACGAGATTCTCTGATTATCCGAATCGAAGGAAGAGGAGATTCCATGGCAGCAGCGGAGAACGTTATAATGATCAGTGGGCGGTAGAGGCTGAAAAGGCATCAGGTCGACGTGGAGGGACTGCATTCGATGCTTCGTTGGCCGACACTTGAGACTTCATAATTTTTGTTATTATTATTAATAATGATCGAGTAATATGTTCATGCTAGTATTTTATTTCAATTGGGAATGGTTGAGTTTGTTGATGAGAATCCAATAAATAATTTTAAGTGCCATATTCATTAATGTTTCCAGTTATTTTTCAAGTTTCAGAAGCTAGCAGAGATTTTGTGGATCTTTCTGCAAAAACTGAATGTATTGGGGTTCATATCCGACGAGGGCATTCGAAGAAAGATCCGAGTATTATAATGCCGAGGGTGACCATCTTGTATTGCATGAGTGATATTGAGTATAGTACAAGGTTTCAAAGAAGATTGTGAACAATGGGATTTCATCGGGTTATTTCACACTATTTCACACTAATTATTTGACATCTCTTTCGTCTTACAAATTGCAATTTTCTTTGTCATATCACATGGAGGACGGTAAACGAGTCGCCAAATCGAGCATTAATGACCTTATCGAACATGTTTGATAGATAATTAAACGAGCTTGAACTTGAGCTCGGCTAGTGAAAATGCAAAAAACTAATACTATAATAATTACTCTACATTTCACTTTAAAATATATTACTTCATTTGTTTAAAATTTTAGGTGCGAGAAATTTAATTTTTAATTTAAATATATATATATTTTATTCACATTTTTTTTACAACATTGTAAGTCCTAACTATGAAACTTTTCTTTATATTACAGTGCATCGGTGTATAGTATAGAGTATGTGTGTAACTATACTAATCTCCCAAAACAATGCTCATAGTAGTAATTGTTACTGAAGAGAGCTCTCAACTCTCAAGATTGGGTCCCAACTCCCAACTATAAATATGGGCTGAGCAACAAACATAGAATTTGGGCTTTTTGACTTGTGTCAATGGACATGGACTAAGCTTGACACGATTTCTGACCCAACAATATTTTATTTTTACTTTTTTTATTAATAATATTAAAATTAAATATATTGTTTGCTTATTCAGTACTACTAATATGTTTAAAAATGTATTTTAATTATAGTTGATAATTATTTATATGGACTTAATTATTATTTAATTATTGTTGATATTATTTAATTTAATTCTTACTTTACTATTTTGATAAATATATATATTTTAACAAATTTGTTGGTATATAAAATTTAGAATCACAATATTTATTTATGTACTTATAATTTTACTATATAATTATTATATTTATTATATCAAAAAATATTAAATTTTTATTTAAAGTGATTTCAAGAATTTTATTTTTATTTATTTATTTATTAAATTATAATTCGTCTAGATCTTAGTTGAGCTTCAAAAGTTTAGGCCAAACCAGAATCGTTAACCGACCGGGTCAACCCGAACCCCACCATTTGATTATGATAGCTCTACAGCCTCTACTTAAATATTGGTAGAAGTTTCCGGAACACTATATTTCTTTAGTAGAAGTTTCTAATCACTACATTTGATTGATGTTTTTTTATTTCAATGTTATAGTACATGTAGTACATAAAAAAATAAATGATGCATCAAAAATATAATTGAACGATATTGATACCAGTTACTCCGTTAGTATTTAATTATCATGACAAATACTATAAACAAAACACTTTTAACATGATCAATTAACTTAACTTAACATAAACTATATATATACAATATATATATATATAATAAAATGATTATTTACTAAAATGAATAAATATTTACCAACACACACCATATGAGTCATATGACAACTAACGGGCGAATGTGTGACTTCGCTTGGGAATAAGGTAACGGTTGTTGACATTTTTCTTTGACATTTTTCTTGAGTTTGGACCGAGTATGATCGATAGTGCACTGAGAGAGTGTGGAGAAAGAATATTTGAAGAGGAGGAGAAAGTAAACAATACTAATTTTAAAGAGTATTATAGAGTAGAATATGATGAGGGGATGGTGTCTCAAATCTATGTAAGTATGGTATATTGGTATGTATGATGTGACTTAATTTTACCAAATAGTATTCTAGATTAAAAGAGAGAAAATCAAACCTAATTTTACCAAATACTATTCTGGAATAAAGAGAGAAAATTTAACCTAATATTTTTACCAAATAATATTCTAAATTAAAAGAGATAATTTTGATTTTAAAAAATATTTTTGTGGGATAATTTTTATTTAAATCTTTTTTATTTTAATCTCATTTGAAATATGTGTATTATTTTGTGGGATGAGATTAAGAGGGAAAACCCATTGTGTGAATTTAACATTAAAATGTGTCAATTGAATTATTTTTAAGTATAATTAAATATTTATATTTTACATTCGTTAGCAATTTACATCAAAGTATGAAATAACTAAATATACACGCTTAACGTATAATTAAATTGTTCACTTGCAGATATGATATTCTACTCTGAATTTTAATATATATTAACATAATAAGCAAATAAAAAATTTTGTATTTTTTATATAACTATTATATTATATTAAAATGCACCCTAAATTGAACAAATAAATATATATTAACATAATAAGTTGCTGAAAATAAGAAATTTTGTATTTTGTATATAACAATTATATTATATTAAAATTCACGTTAAATTGAAAAAATAAAAAATACACGTAAATTGTACAAATAAATTTATTATATCAAAATGCACGTAAATCTGAAAATAAGTAATTTTGTATATAACTATTATATTATATTAAAATACACGTAAATTAGACAAATAAAATTATTATATTAAAATGCACATAAATTATATTATATCAAAATGCACGTAAATTATATTAAAGTTTGAAAGATATTTAATAAAAATCAAACTTTATTCTATCATGCACAAAAATTATAAATTTGTTGTACCAATATTAATTAAACATTTATTTAATTCATCAAGGAGGAGAAAGACGAGGCCCTGATTGCTACGTATGCCGCCGTGCCCACCTAGCTCGTCAATCCTCGGTGTTGCCCGTTGTCAGATAGTGTAGACGCCGTCGCCGCATGCATGGAAGATCGATCGATCGTACGTAGTTTATTAATTAATTTCTAATTAATCGTTAAGTAAGTTTAAGTAGTGGGTAGTTTATTAATTAATTTCTAATTAATTGTTAAGTAAGTTTAAGTAGTAGGTTTATCTTAATTAATTATAAATAGGTTTATCTTAATTAACTATAAATGCTAGCTCTCCTTATTTATTTTGAAACAACGTGATAAAGATCGTAGGAGTTCATTTCCCATTGATACGATTGATCTTACTAATCATTATTGGTATTGATTATTAGTATTTGTATTTGTTTTGATGCATGTTAAAAGTGTGTTTTTTAATATGGGTGTCATCAAAATTGACCTAGCTAGGATGTCGATTTTTGAAGATATTATATTAAATTACACATATTTGTTACCGATACAAACCAACAAACCAATGTTACGTAATACTAATTACAACATTACTCTAATTTAATTACAAAAATAACCCCTATTGAATTGGGTGACATTAATGTATAGAATAAAATTTGAAATATATGAACATTACTCTAATTTAATTACAAAAATAACCCCTATTGAATTGGGTGACATTAATGTATAGAATAAAATTTGAAATATATGGTTATTATTGATTATATGTAATTGACATGTAATATTAATAAAGTTGTCACTTCATTGGTCCATATCATAATTTGTTTGAATATAAAACTTATAAAATACACTAAAGACTACTTGGTAACTATTAGTCACGGATTGATGATTGATGGTGAAAATACCATATTAAATTGACATGAAATAATATCTATAGTCAATTTTAATTTCAAATTAAAACAAACACTAATATTGGAACTCATACTTAAACATTAGAACCTTGGATTTTGACGGTAAAAAAAAGTAGGTTCAAGCCTTTTAAGTTCTAAGTTCTCACATAATTATCCAAACTCACTCAATATTCCAATTTTACTAATTTTGCTATTATTTTTATGTGCCCCACACATATTTATTATTTTATATTTAAACATTGGAACCTTGGATTTTGACGGTAAAAAAGTAGATTCAGTCTTTTTAATTCTAAGTTCTCACATAATTATCCAAACCCACTCAATATTCCAATTTTTCTAATTTTGCTATTATTTTTGTGTTCCCCACACATATTTATTATTTTATATATAATTTATATGTTCACATATAATAAAATTTTTTAGGTAAAAAAGTAGGTTCAATCTTTTTAATTCTAAGTTCTCACATAATTATCCAAACCCACTCAATATTCCAATTTTTCTAATTTTGCTATTATTTTTGTGTGCCCCACACATATTTATTATTTTATATATAATTTATATGTTCACACATAATAATTTTTTTTACTTTATATATAATTTATTTTTATATAAATATGTAAAATAAATATTAATTTATTCTCTCAAATAATAATTAGTTTTTGCGCTCCACATGTTAACGAGAATTTGTTACTTATTATAGTACACAATTCGTGTATTATATTCCACTATAAAAACAAATCAGCCATGAAAAGATTTCAACATGTAATTAAAAGAAAATAAAACTTACACTGAATCAGCATTTTTCAATTTGTTGAAGAAGTCGTTTCTCATTCCATGGTTATTGGGCTTAGGATAGGGAATTTTAGGGATCAGTTGCTCTCGAAATACGTTTTCATTTGAGCAAGAGGACGGCTAGAGTGTCCGAGCAAAGGATTTTTATTTTATATATAATTTATTTTTATATAAATGTGTAAAATAAATATTAATTCATTCTTTCACATAATAATTAGTTTTTGCGCTCCACATGTTAACGAGTATTTGTTACACAATTCGTGTATTATATTCCACTATAAAAACAAATCAGCCATGAAAAGATTTGATTTCAACATGTAATTAAAAGTAAATAAAACTTACACTGAATCAGCATTTTTCAATTTCTCATTCCATGGTTATTGTGCTTAAGATAGGGAATTTCAGGGATCAATTGCTTGAAATACGTTTTCATTTGATCAGCTCCGTCTCCGTCTTGCATTGAGCAAGAGGACGGCTAGAGTCTCCGAGCAAAGGATTTGGAATGGGTATTTCTCTCATGTGACAATGCATGAGAACTCACGTACACGTTCTATACGTGTGAGAACTCGTATTGAAAATAATAATAATTAAAAAAAACTAAATCCCAATCTATGCTCTCTTTACCGTTTTTAATTTCATCAATCCTTGTATATAACTTTCATTTAATTGCAACTTAATTCAATTCGTACACAGTTTCATTGTTCAATAAAAAAATGAAACAAAAAAGAAAGTAAATATTTGTTCTTTGATACATGCAAGATATTAGATGAGTATCATTAAATCCCAATCTATGCTCTCTTTCGAACCGTTTTTAATTTCATCAATCCTTGTATATAACTTTCATTTAATTGCAACTTAATTCAATTCGTACACAGTTTCATTGTTCAATAAAAAAATGAAACAAAAAAGAAAGTAAATATTTGTTCTTTGATACATGCAAGATATTAGATGAGTATCATTCAATGTGTGTATTAATTATTTTCAAGGTTTTGCCACATCGTCACAAAGCCTTATTGAAATGATTTTGTTTCGAACTTCATTGTTAAATAAAAAAATGAAACAAAAAAGAAAGTAAATATTTGTGCTAGAAGGAGGGAACGAACCTCGCGACCTTGTCAGTTAACAGCAAGACGCTCTAACCAACTGAACTGTTCCAACTGTTGCAATCAAATCCATTCATTTAGTTATTAATTTAATATTCCAAATTATAGTGTATTTATTTATATATTTACTTACGAGATATTCAATTGCAATTTTTATTTTGATCGAAAAGGAGCTTTTGATATTTCGTTCATAACTTTTTGACTACGGAATTCAAACTTTTTTCTCTTTGAATCAATCAAACTTATCCATATTTGAGTTGTGTTGTCTCATATTCAATTCCTTAATCATGTACCATAGTTAGAATTAAAAGTTGCGATTATAATTAATAATTTAATTAATTAGGTAAGAGGTTAATTTTTCACACGGAAAAAAAATCATGAAAACGACATGAACCCACGCGCCCATGGCCCAAATACACAGCATTAGGTGAAATTATAAATAAATTCATATTAATTTCCATCGGTCAATATAAAAAAATAGTAATTGAAAAATAAAACATAAAGCACACAAATTGTGTCTTAATTAGCTCTATAATTCGAGATTAAGTTTTTTAATTTCGTTGGATAAACTGTGTTGCCGATACGTTAAAAACCATGATTACAATCAATTATCAAATAATATTATATGTATATAGTAGTTGGTTTCACAAGTGTGACACTAGTATGTAAGATTATGAGTGAACTCAATAATGGGTCAAAAAACTCTCAATAAAAACGTGCACCCAGTTTCTTGCATTATATTATTATTAATTAATTCTATTGGGCATAGTCCTTCCATATATAACTGTATTGCCAAGTATTCAACAAATCAAATCTAAATTTTATTTGCAATTTCTGTTATTGATGAACCAAATCTCATCGGACGAAACCGCAACATCCTTGTCATTCCGATGCCACGACCAATTAGCATGGGTCGCATTCGCCACCCAAAGCTGTCCATGCCCAAAGCTCGGCTCTCTAAACGCAGATAACTTCGGTTGTGGATCCTCATAACTGTACGTATATATTCACAATTTTAGCAAGTTCAATTACGAGTATCACATTCGATTAATCAATATTAATATCATTACTTTTCCGCTAGGCCTTCGCGGTTGCCTCCATCCCCGATTGTTATGTACAAAGGACCACATTTGTTCGGTTGATCCTTGTAGACTCGGATCTATATATAATAATCCAAAAAAAAAAAAAAAAATCAAGACCAAGTTTAAAAAAAAGTCATAAATAAAATTAAACTTACGAAGCGCTCGTAGGCATGGACATGGCCCGCGAAAACGACATCCACACGAGCTTTATATAGCAAGTCCTCCATGGCCTTCTTCATGCCGACCGACTCGTCTTCATTTTTATGGGTCTTGTTAGTGTTGTACCACGGGGCGTGCACGATAGCGACGAGCCACGGCGTTTTTCTTCGGTCAACTTTTCTCAAATCCGACTGCAGCCATCGGTACTGGTCCGAGCCGGGTTCGAAATCGGCGTACGAGCCGAGCATGATGACGTGGACCCCAGCCACTTGGAAGGAGTAGAACAAGTTGGAAGGGGACCCACTCTCCTTGTAGGGCATGAGCCACCTGGCGTTGTAGGCCGAGAATTTCTCGCCGTGGACGATCGGAATCTTCTCGACCTCGTGGTTGCCTTGCGTGACCATCCACGGGCGACTGCTGGCCAGCGGCTGCACCAGATGCCCGAACGTGTCCCATCCCGGCTGGTAGAAGTCGGCGTACGCCAGATCACCCGGTAATAGGAGCACGTCGTACTTTAATTTTTTCTTACGCTTTTTTTGTCAATTTAGTATATATATATTAATTTATTTTATTTTAGTTGTCCACGTCATAATTTTTTAACAAATAATTTTAGAGTAAAAACCATGAATGTTTAACAAATAATTTTTTTAATATTTATATAAAAATTAATTATATATGAATCACAACAATAATAAATTTGTGGAGCACAATTATTTTTTAAGAAACAAATTAAATTTTATAAAAAAATATATTTATTTTACATATATTAATTAAAACATACACAAAATCAGTATTTGTTACTTATTATAGTACACAATTTGCGTATTAAATTCCATTATAGAAACAAATCAGAAGCATTCCATGATAAGATTTCTAACATGTAATTAAAAGTAAATAAAACTTACACTGAATCAGCTTTTTTCAGTTGAAGAAGTCATTTCTCATTCAATGGTTATTGTGCTTAGGATAGGGATCTCATGGATCAGCTACTCGAAATACGTTTTCATGGCGTTGATCAACTTAGTCTCCGTCTTGCATTGAGCAAGAGGACGGCTAGAGTCTCCGAGCAAAGGATTTGGAATTGGTATTTCTCTTATGTGACAATGCACACGAGAACTTACGTACAAGATTAGGTCCCTCGCGAGATCTTACGTCGACGGGGTTTCAAGATAGTTTCTTAATTCAATTCGTACACAGTTTCATTTTTCAATAATAAAATTTGTATAATAATTCAATTTGTAAAATCATACTGCAATCCATTTTTCAATTATAAAATTTGTATAATAATTCTATTCGTACACGAACGAACCTGCAATCAGGTGCAGATTCGTAGTAAAATCATGTTGCAGAATATTAGGGTTGTAGGTCGTCTCGGCTGAATTCGAGATCCTCTGTATGGCTCTGCTACTCCATTCGCCGAACCCGTATATTCGGGCTCCCCTCAATCGCATTTCGCTCTCCTTTGCTTGTCCACGAAGAATCACCGAGAACGCGAATTTGTGTTGTGTTGTGTTTATGATATTTTATGATGTGTGGAAATAAAAGAAAATGAAAAAGAAAACAATATTTTGTGTTGAGCAGAAATAAAAGAAAATGAAAAAGAATACAATATTTTGTGTTGTGTTTATGAAACAAAAAAGAAAGTAAATATCTTTGTGTTGTGTTGTATTGTGTTTATGATATTTTGTGGTATGTGGAAATAAAAAAAAATGAAAAGAAAAAGAATACAATATTTTGTGTTTATGAAACAAAAAAAAATGTAAATATGTGTTGTGTTGTGTTTATGAAATTTTGTGGTGTGTAGAAATAAAAGAAAATGAAAAAAAAACAATATTTTGTGTTGAGTGGAAATAAAAGAAAATGAAAAAGAATACAATATTTTGTTTTGTGTTTATGAAAACAAAAAAAAGTAAATGATATTTTGTGGTGTGTGAAAATAAAAGAAAATGAAAAAGAAAAACAATATTTTGTGTTGATTGGAAATAAAAGAAAATGAAAAAGAATACAATATTTTGTGTTGTGTTGTGTTTATGATATTTTGTGGTGTGTGGAAATACAAAAAAAAATGAAAAAGAAAATAATATTTTGTGTTGATTGGAAATAAAAGAAATGAAAAAGAATACAATATTTTGTGTTGTGTTTATGAAACAAAAAAGAAAATAAATGATATTTTGTGGTGTGTGAAAATAAAAGAAAATGAAAAGGAAAACAATATTTTGTGTTGAGTGGAAATAAAAGAAATTAAAAAAGAATACAATATTTTGTGTTAAGAAAGTAAAAGTAAATATCGCTAAAAGTAGGGGTAGACGAACTTACATGACTAAAATTGCTACAACATACATGTTGAAAAAAATACAAGATTTGTTTAATAATATTTGAAAAAATATGTTATCAAGTTAAATTAGTATAAGTTTCACTTGCGGTGCGTTTTAAATTGCAGTAATAAATACTAAATTAATACTATAAGTTTGAATCGTAATAATTTTTGGGTTTTATTTTGCAAGGCCGAGGTTGACAAGGTGAGCGACGAAATACGAAATACGATCGTTTGCACAGATCGAGGTTGATATCGACAAAAGTCTATATGACCGTCGTCCAGCCGAAGCGAAATATTTTTGTCTTCGGCACTAGCTGTAAACATGTTATATCATTCTACTTCAATCTTTCAAAAATAAATGTAGACATTAATTAACTGTTGCAAGTATTTTTTTTCTTTATATTATCTAATCAAGTATCAAATTCATTAAATGCAGAATTTAGGAAAACAATTCCATCAAGGGCATCGCTGCCGGGTTCTTGACCTCAACGGATTGTGTTCAGGCGGAATATTTGTTACTGCTCAGCCAGGTTAAAATATTTTCTCCTTCGATTACTTTGTCAGTTGAAATAGTTGGTGTATCTCAAATTTGTTTGCCATTCAATTTACCATTGTCTTTGGTTTCAGTGGCCTTTAGGATTTTTAATTGATTTTGAGGGTTCATATTTCATTATCTGCTCTGAATCTTGTTTTGTTTTTTCCGTGCATTTTGCTTCAAATTTTTTTCCAACAGAATTAAATATCTGAATTAGGTTAATAATTATAAGGTGATTCTCCTGATTTTTTGTTGAATTTTAACCAAGTAATAATTATAATTTTGATTTTTTAATAAGTAATAACATAAAAATTTAATGTAAATTGAGAATTGAAAAACACACAGACACACATATTGACATTGTGTTTGGTGGTGGAATTGAAGGAATTTGGTTGAGCAGCCTTACATCGACTCCGTGGATTGGTCGAAATGGCATGTATTTTGGGTAGACTAGAGTGTGGTGCCTAAGGATCACCAGGATAGCAATTATCTCCTTGCCCTACAATGAGTTTTTATCGAAGGTACACATCTTCTTCCTTAATGCAGAAGTAGTATCTTTGAGTACTTTCTAAGGATATGATGTACATGGGCGAGAAAAGGATTTTATCTGTGTTAACTTAAGTACTTGATTTCAAATTTAAAACAACAATACACTTGACTGTCGTTCATCAGTTCATCAGCATGTTTAAATGTTTACTTATCTTATGGTGAATCATCTAATGGCAGAAACTGCCACCCTACTTCAGTGGTAATTTATCTATTCGGTTGCGTATTAAATCATCGGTGTTTGTGATTTTTCAAGTTGTTATTTGTTATTGTTTGCGATTTTTTTGATTCAATTTCCTTCTTCGTTTTTGTCTCTGTATGTAGTAATTTTTTTTTCTGACTAAAACATGCCATCTGAGAGGAAGGGGAAATTGTATACATCAACCCATGTTTTTTTCATTATTTATTTGGAAATCATGCCCTCTCTGCTGGCCTATATTATTACTTGACCATCTGTAGTTTCAATTAGTTAACACATATTTCTGGCTCTCATTTTGGGGATTTTGGGCAATCACATATAACAACAGCTTGGTCAAGCATAGAAATATTTAACTCCACTTTCTGAAATTTGAGTTATTGTTTGAGGATTATCAATAAGGTAAGATTTCAATAAGCATGATGTGCGAAGATTCATTATGTTAACTACTGCAGAGAACTTATTTATATTATCCTTGCATATAGAATCATTTCTAATCTGAAATCCTCATGCCTATTTTAGGTTTCCCTCTGCTGAAATTACCGCTCGTTATGGCAACCAGACACCAT
This sequence comes from Euphrasia confusa, assembly GCA_954870475.1. Classification (NCBI taxonomy): domain Eukaryota; kingdom Viridiplantae; phylum Streptophyta; class Magnoliopsida; order Lamiales; family Orobanchaceae; genus Euphrasia; species Euphrasia confusa. The sequence goes on along the minus strand of OX940955.1, from coordinate 2,863,871 downwards.
GCCTGATTCTTTCGTGTGCCATCCGAAGGTGAAATTCTGCTATTAATTTGCGCAAATCCTAAAACTAACTGATCGTTGTAAGTTTCGCGTTACACACAATGGCATTTTATATTTTGTAAATATTATAAATTCTGAATCTATTCTACATTAAGAACAGTAAACCTTCGTCTTGCATGGCAAGACGATCTCCAACTAGTGTATATATATATATATATATATATATATATATATATGTATATATGTATATGGTGAAAAAACAAAAGTAAGTTATACATATTATTATTTAATTTGTAAAACAAGATCAACTCAAATAATCTAAAATTGTGTTTTACTGTTTTTTTTTTCTTAATGAATTTCCAGGTTAATTATCAAGAACTGAACCCAGCAAAATCAAATTTTAAAATCGATATAAAAAAAAGTGAAAATCCAATATCAAATTAGATGTTTGATGATCACTCACTAATTGCACATCTAATTAGATGTTGTACTTTTAATTTCCTTTTTCATTTCAATTTTAATACAAACATCTTGAAATGGGCCCAATCTTACAAGTAAAATAACCACCCTGCCCACCAGAAATCAGTTGTATTAGGTTATTTGCACCTTGAATTTTGTTTGGGGATAAGTACGAGACATTCACAAGCAAACACAATGCACGAATTCATAATTTGTACTTTGTAGTATTGAAAAACATCATTTCAACAAATCATAAGATTAAATTTTATTTGCAATTTCGGTTATTGAAGAACCAGATCTCATCGGAAGAAACCGCAACATCCTTATCATTTCGATGCCACGACCAATTAGCATGCGTCGCGTTCGCCACCCAAAGCTGTCCATGCCCAAAGCTCGGCTCTCTAAACGCAGATATCTTCGGCTGTGGATCCTCATAACTGTACGTATATATTCACAATTTTAGCAAGATCAATTACGAGTATCACATTATTCGATTAATCAATATTATTATTACCTCTCCGCTAGGCCTTCTCGATTGCCTCCATCCCCGATTGTTATGTACAAAGGACCACATTTGTTCGGTTGATCCTTGTAGACTCGGATCTATATATATATATATAATAATCCAAAAAAAAAAAAAATCAAGAACAAGTTTAAATAAAGTTATATAAATAAAATTAAACTTACGAAGCGCTCGTAGGCATGGACATGGCCCGCGAAAACGACATCCACACGAGCTTTATATAGCAAGTCCTCCATGGCCTTCTTCATGCCGACCGACTCGTCTTCATTTTTATGGGCCTTGTTAGTGTTGTACCACGGGGCGTGCACGATAGCGACGAGCCACGGCGTTTTTCTTCGGTCAACTTTTCTCAAATCCGACTGCAGCCATCGGTACTGGTCCGAGCCGGGTTCGAAATCGGCGTACGAGCCGAGCATGATGACGTGGACCCCAGCCACTTGGAAGGAGTAGAACAAGTTGGAAGGGGACCCACTCTCCTTGTAGGGCATGAGCCACCTGGCGTTGTAGGCCGAGAATTTCTCGCCGTGGACGATCGGAATCTTCTCGACCTCGTGGTTGCCTTGCGTGACCATCCACGGGCGGCTGCTGGCCAGCGGCTGCACCAGATGCCCGAACGTGTCCCATCCCGGCTGGTAGAAGTCGGCGTACGCCAGATCACCCGGTAATAGGAGCACGTCGTACTTCGATTTCGAAATGTGGTCGAGGGTCGATTTAGTCCAATCGGTTTGACCAGGGTCACCTGAAGTTAAATATACAGTAAAACCTTTATAAATTAATAGAAAATAAATGTTGAAATGATTAAATGTTGTAAATATGAATGAATGTATATTATTTGAATAATATATATGAAAGATCTCAATTTCTAACACTAGTATTTTATAGAAGTCTTACTTTATAACGAAATTGGAGTTGTTTTTTGTAATTAGATGAAAGTATAGGGATTTTTTTGTAATTAAATTGTAAGAGCTGCTATTTTACCTAAGACGACGAAATTGATCGGAAATTTTGCAGGTGGAGTTTTGAAGGTGAGCACGTTAGAATTAGTCGAACCGCAACGGTAGTAGTACAGCCTGTTCGGCTTGAGTGGACCGATGACGGCGTGGTGGATTTCGCCGGAGTGGTACATTAAATAGTCGTACTTATCGGTGTTTCCTTTGGCGGACGAATTCGTGCCTCCCGGAGACGTGCCGTAGTAAACGACTGCCGGAGTATGGCCTGAGGTAATCCACGATATTCTCATGTGGTTAGCACCACTCAAAGATACATGGACCTGCACATAAATTAATTGAAATTATATATATTTTTTTTAATTAATATAGAAGTGAATTGAAATACCGTACAAATAAAATTTCAGGAAATTAAATTAGAAGCATCGATCAGATCTGAATTTGTGTTACCTGCTGCGGAGAATCCGCAGCCACGTCATCAAGTTCAGCCACCAGCGACTGCGAGAGCGACCTCCGCGGCGGCGGACGGCGGTACTCGTCCGCCGCTGAAACAACAATCGCCGTGGCAAATACGAAAACCAAAAAATGTTTTGGTGTCATTATATTATAATAATTAAATAATGATCGAGATTATATCACACCCTCGGATATATCAAAAATAAATTCAACAAGAATATATATTATATATACAGACGTCACGCGTAACAGAATTTAAGAGTATGAGCACGGGATTTGCAAAATGAAACTTTGAGCATAGGTCCTAATTTCGAAAGACCGATTCCGTTGGTGAGAATCAAGTGCATTTTAGGGAGAAGCATAAATCAAAATCAATATATATACTCGGTATATAGTATGTTAATCTATACAAATATGTATTCAAATTTATCACAAACTCACCTACTTCGTGTACTATATATATACTTTGAACACGAATTCAATTCATGTGTATTTCAGGAATTCCAATTCAAATAATTTAATTAAATATTTTAAAGGAATTAATCATTTTTGATATTATTTTGATATGGGATCAAATTCTTGATTTTTTTTTCTTTGAGAATAATACTTGAAATTTAATTTAGCATTTTTTTTTCAAAAATAAAATTTGTGAAAAATATACTCATTCGTCATTATGTCTATATTTCTTTACATGAGTCCTTTTGGAGTTTTGCACTGTTCTTAATAAAATAAAATAAAACCAATATTACTTTTATTTAATCTCTATTTAATGATTATCTTTTCTACTCTAGTAACATTCTTAATATTTTTCTCATTATTTTCAGAGCTATTAGTATTAATTAGAGTTAATAAATAAGAGTATATATGAGATAAATAAATAGAACAACAAATAAAAACAAAAAAGTAGAAAATACTAAAACGACTTATCTATCAATATATAAATTCAGGCTTCGGTGTACCAATAGAATTGCAAGAAAAAATGAGCATGTTCACACTACGTGGATTTTAGAAACCAATTTTAATTAAAAAATAATTACATAATTGCATAATAATAAATTTTATCTTTCCAAAATTCGTGTATAATTAATTACTTTCATTTATTCTCTTACCATCTCCTCATTCCATATATGATAAGTAGTATAAATATGGTCAATATTTTCATTAATCCCAATTAAGAATTATAAATAAATAGTAGAGTATATTGCATATAATAAAATTTTTTATCAAATAAAAAAATCGTAATTTCACCTTATTTTCGTGTTTCAAAATTTATAAAAATTAAAATTATATATTTTTAATTATTATAATATTGATAGATGATAGAAAAATTATTTTAAATAATCTATTTTTTAAATTTATTCATTCACAATTAATATTAATGTAAAAATCTATTAAATATTGATTTTCTTATTGACCGGTAAAAATCAATCAATTACAATTAATATTAATGTAAGATATTTAATTTCCTTAAATCTCGCTAAATAATTGTCTTCCTATATAATCTATTAAATAAGAATGGTAATTTTTAAATTAAATTCAAATTAAAACTATTTTATATGAAAGATAATTTTTTACTTAATACTAAAAATTTATATATGAAAATTTAATATTTAATTTTTTTAGAAATGAAATAAATTAAGAGTTATTTTGGTTCCCAATTTAGTCTTTCGATCAATTAATTATTCTTCTCAATAAAAGGTAATTTTAATGATTTTGTATATTTTTAATACTTTTTATTATATTTCTATAATGTAAAGTTCAAATTCACATCCTATGTATACCATCTATTTGCCTCATTTAATTTATTCCTCCTCAATCATACATTTATTTTGTTCTATTTTTTAATATTTATAGTTTTTGCAGTTCTTTATAATATAATTTTGTTTTTATATGTGCAGATGATGGTGTTTAGCTTTTCAGGTAATTATTATAAACTTTTCATTATTAATTCTTAATATTTTTCACTTCAATTGTTTTTTTTATATAATTTTTTTTGTGTGTTTTAACTAATTTAAAATTTTTAAATTTGTTTTGTTTGTCGAAGCCACGCCGAAATCGGCAAGAGCGAGGGATATATGTACTAGTTTTTATATGTTGTAAAATCATTTGTTTTTGTGTTTATTGATTCATTTGCAAACGATTTAAATTATTTAATTTGTTTGTGACTCATTTTTTTTTTTAAGGTGCGATCAATGCGAGATCACAAAAAAAAAAAAAAAAAAAGGAAAAGGAGTTGGATATTTAAATGTGGACTCATTCTTATCATTTTAATAATTAGATCATTCATAATTTACATTATGTGTTAAATATTTTGTATTACGTAAATGTATTTATAATTAATATTTTTTTATATAAGTTTGAATGAAGAAAAATTTAAATTTATTTACTACATTTCAAAATTTATTTAATTTTATTAAATATTGTGATTCAATTTTATTAATTACAATACATAATTTTATTGCAACGGTTAATATGAAATATGCATCCGTTAATATGGAAAATTAATTTCGTAATGATTGATTATTTCCATATATTAACAATTGGTTAATTACTTGGTTTATGCTGATTTGTATAATAATAACGATTTAATCAGCCGAGTTGAATAATTTAACAAACAATGTTCCTTAATTCGGGCAAGTCTACGCGTAACTAATGATAAAAAATATGTATATAAGAATCGGCCGATTGATATATTAATGAATTATCATATAATATAAATTAGCCACTTAATTTAAGCAAAGAAAATAATTGATATTATTTCTTAATAGTATTTTTATAATTATGCATAATTTTAAATTAATTACCGTATTTTATATTCTGCTGATCCAATTTTTAACATATTGGATTTATGTAGAATTTTATATTAATATTTTATTTAAAAGATTAACAAACTTGCCTAACTCAAAAGCCTAACTCAAAATTTATGCTATAAAAGATTCATCATATTTCGTGTGTTATGCTTTCCTTCATATTGTGTTTAAATTTTACATTTTTTTTTTGTTTTTTCCATTAGCGTTAATGGTTAACTATTTAATTAAACAATAAACACGTTATCAAATTCCAATTTCCAAATGTGATTTATTTAATTAAACGTAAGTTTAATTCTATTTAAAACAATTTATATATAGTAAATTTAATATTAAGTAAAAAAATTCAAAACAAATTATATATGGTAAATTTAATACTATTTATATGTTAAATTATAATTCACACTTTATAACAAATTCTTTGGACACAAATAATTAATAAATTTAATACTATTTAAAACAAATTTTAATACAAAAATCTTAATTTCAGTAGTCTTTTCCGTATGAACATTAATTTTGGTAGTTATATACTTAAATGAGTTATATGTTACAAGAGATTAATACAAATAAACTGATTAATTTCCTAATATTAATGATCAATTAAATAATAATAAAAATTGAGAAAAGATATAATTGAAACTCAAATAAAACAATTACTCAATAATTTAGTTTTATTAGCTCTAAATTTTTTACAATTCATTGATGTTATATGTTATAAAAAAATCAATTAAATTTATGATAGTTATATTTGAAAAACTCTTTAATTGACAAAAATAAATAAATTATACAAAAATTTAATTTTATAAGCTACACAACTATTCACATTTTATAATTTACACGGGTTATATGTAACAAAAAAATTAATAAAAACGATAATAATTAACAATTTAATTTTATAAATTATGCAATCATTCACATTTTATAATTTATACGGGTTATATGTTAAAACAGATTAATGAAAAAGATGATAAATACTTTTGGAAAAAAGTTTCAACGCAATTTATTTATTTTCTTTTTCACAAATATAATAAAGTAAATTAACAAAAGAATTGAGAAGAAAAACAATTGAAACACAAACGAAATATTTATTTAATAATTTATTTTTATTAATTATATAACCATTCGTTCGGGTTATATGATTCAATAACTACTATAAATGCTAAACCATATTATTGAAAAACACTTTAATATATCGACCACTCAGTCGATTTTATGTAACGAAACTATATTTGTAAATTAGGTTATTAAGACTAAAGTTTTAGGAGGAAAATATTCTCAAGAAATAAATCTTTCTTTAAGAATGACTATCTATTTTTTTGAACTTATTTCCAATTTAGTTCAATTTATATTTATTCGGTTAAGTTCATTTCAAACTAATTAAGTTCATTTAAGACTAATTGAGTTCAACTCATTCATTCATTATTATTATTATTATTATTATTATTATTATTATTATTATTATTATTATTATTATTATTATTATTATTATTATAATATAAACATTAATTTTTTTATAAAAATATTTATATTACAATAAATATTGAAATATTAGATTAATTTTTCATTATTTTAAATTTTAATTATATTAAACTTAATATCAGTTCAGTTCAGACTCATTTAATTCAGTTTATTTCAGATCAGTTCAACTAAGTTTAGTCCGTCCAAAAGAACATATCTTTAGTCCATTTGATTAGAAAATTTTGTTTCGATTTCAAAGTAATCAATTCCCATTGATGATATCTTATGTTATGACCACTAACAAGAATCAATGTCATTTTTTGTGTTAATTTTGTCATCACTAAAAGTCGAAGAAAAAATTAAATATTATTTCTAACTTACTAAAAAAATATAGTTTTGTTCCATAGTGTTTACTAGTATAAATAATGAGAGGGAGTACATTATAAACAATTGAATTTAATTGATGAAAACTGAACTGATCAATAACATGAATCGAAATTTCTACTCTTTAAGTCTTAACTGTCAAAATTTAATTGGTTTTATTTTATTTTATTAAGAACAGTGCACAACTCCAAAAGGACTTATGTAAAACAATAGGACTCTATTATTATGTGTAAACAACTTAACTCTATTGTTTATATTTTTAATATTAATAATAATAATATATTAATGTATAAATATTTATATTATTAAAACAAAAAAATCAGTTCACTCACTTCAATTTTATTGAAATTAGTTTCACTAATAATAATAATAATTATTATTATTAATATTATTATTATTATTATTATTATTATTATTATTATATGTTAATGTAGTTCAATTTGAATGTTTCACTACAAATTAATGTTGTGGATCTCACCCAAAAATTAAACTTGCATCGCTCAAATGCACACATATATCATCACAGGGGGTTTACCATTGCCTTTGGTTATACCTTGCAAGCTCCTTTCATTTTTAATACAAATATACACCATCAGAGGTTTTACTATAATGGATAAAGGCCCATCTTCATAATTTGTATTGAAATAACATAATAATTTCAATAAGATTACATTTTTAATTGCAATTTCTGTTATTGATCAACCAGATCTCATCAGACGAAACCGGAACATCCTTGTCGTTCCGATGCCACGACCAATTAGCATGCGTCGCATTCGCCACCCAAAGTTGTCCATGCCCGAAGCTTGGCTCTCTAAACGCAGATATCTTCGGCTGTGGATCCTCATAACTGTTCGTATATATTCACAATTTTAGCAAGTTCAATTACTTGTATCACATTCGATTCGATTAATCAATATTAATACCTTTCCGCGAGCCCTTCGCGATTGCCTCCATCCCCGATTGTTATGTACAAAGGTCCACATTTGTCGGGTTGATCCTTGTAGACTCGGATCTATAATAATCGAAAGAAAAAAAAAAAATCAAGAACGAGTTTGAAAATATTCAATTACTCCTAAAAAAAAAAATTAAACTTACGAAACGCTCGTAGGCATGGACATGGCCCGCGAAAACGACATCCACACGAGCTTTATATAGCAAGTCCTCCATGGCCTTCTTCATGCCGACTGACTCGTATTCATCATGATGCGCTTGGTTAGTGTTGTACCACGGGGCGTGCACGATAGCAACGAGCCACGGCGTTTTGTTTCGGTCGACCTTGCTCAAATCCGCCTGAAGCCATCGGTACTGATCTGAGCCGGCTTCGAAGTCGGCGTACGAGCCGAGCATGATGACGTGGACACCAGCCGCTCGAAAGGAGTAGAACAAGTTGGAAGGGGACCCACTCTCCTCGTACGGCATGCGCCACCTGGCGTTGTAGGCCGTGAATTTCTCTCGATGAACGATCGGGATCTTCTCGACCTCGTGGTTGCCTTGCGTGACCATCCACGGGCGGCTGCTGGCCAGCGGCTGCACCAGATGCCCGAAAGTGTCCCATGACGGCTGGTAGAGGTCGGCGTACGATAGATCGCCCGGTAATAGGAGGACGTCGTACTTCGATTTCGAAATGTGGTCGAGGGTCGATTTAGTCCACTCGGTTTGACCCGGGTCACCTGAAGTAAGTATAAACAGTAAAACTTTTATAAATTAATAATATCAAAGTATATGATAATTTTTGTAATGAAATTAAATTATACAACTACTATAGAATTTCTCTAAAATAATAAAATCAGTCAATTTCAGGGTTGATTTTGTAAATTGATTTAAAGTATATGATAATTTTTGTAATGAAATTAAATTATACCACTACTATAGTACCTAAGACGGCAAAATTGATGGGAAATTGTGAGGGTGGAGTTTTGAAGGTGAACACATTTGAAGTAGTCGAACCGCAACGGTAGTAATACAGTGTGTTCGGGTTCAATGGACCGATGACGGCGTGGTGTATTTCGCCGGAGTGGTACATTAAATAGTCGTACTTATCGGTGTTTCCTTTGCCGGATAAACTCGTGTCTCCCGGAGACGTGCCGTAGTAAACGACTGCCGGACTAGAACCTGAGGTAATCCACGATATTCTCATGTGGTTATCCCCACTCAAAGATACATGGACCTGCACATAAATTAATAATTGAAATTATAGAAGTGAATTGAAAGACAAATTAAAATAAAATTTCAGGAAATTAAATTAGAAGCATCGATCGATCAGATCTGAATTTGTGGTACCTGCTGCGGAGAGTCCGAGTTCACGTCACCAAGTTCGATCACCAGCGACTGCGATAGCGACCTCCGCGGCGGCGGGCGGCGGTACTCCTCCGCCGACGAAACAACAACCGCCGCGGCCAATACGAAAGCCAAAAAATATTTTGGTGCCATTATATTTTACTAATTAAATAATGAGATTATAATATCTCACCCTCGGACATATAAAAAAAATTAAAAATTAAAATTACAACAAAAATATATATACGTCACGCGTAACAGAATTTCACATAACAGTATAAGCACGGGATTTGCAATGGTTACGTGGATGTGTAGTGGGCTTTTTATAGGTGGGAGAGAATCGTGTGGACTTAAATTAATTAATACAATTTATATTTAGTGATTTTCTAATTTAAAAAAATATTACGTTTGTAATTAATTTCATTTAATTTAATGTTTTCCAAAATGAAACTTTGAGCATATGTAGTAATTATGAAAGTCCGATTCTGTTGGTGAGAATCAAGTCTGCATTTTAGGGAGAAGCATCAATTATAGCAGATTAGAATGGATCTGGTGCATTTACTATGAATAATTGAACCAACCTTGCATGTATATACTTTGAATACGAATTCAATTCATGTATATTTTCATATTTGATTATTTCATGAATTAAAATTCAAATAATTAATTTAATTAAGTATTTAAAGGAATTAATCATTTTGATATTATTTTGATATGGAATCAAATTCTTATTGATTTGTATTTTATTTTTTCTTTGAGAGTAATACTCGGAATTAAATTTAGCATTTTTTTGTAAAACAAAAAAATTGTGAAAAATATACTAATCCTTATGTCCATATTTCCTTTCTGAAATAGTGTTGACAGTTAAGAGTATGAAATTTGATTCGTGTTATTTTGTACATACGGTTCAGTTTTCATCAATTTAATTGAAACAATTTTGTATAATTTTAATTCAAATAGAGTTGGTTCAATTTTCATCAATTAAACCAATTGTTTACTTAATATTCATTTCAAAATCTTGAAAATAAAATAAAATAAATAATTTCACACATAAACAACTTAATAATAATAATAATAATAATAATAATAATAATAATAATAATAATAATAATAATAATAATATATTAATGTATAATTTATATTTATCAATACAAAAAATCAGTCCACTCACTTCAATTGAGATACTTAAACATGCATAAATGTACTCGACTACTCGAATCATCACAGAGTTTACCATTCAGTTTGTATACTTTGTAAACTCTTTTTCATTTTTAATACATGTACATACTCTAGTATATACTCCACATGAGAGGTTTTACAATTCGATTATAAGTTTTTTTTTTCATTTTTAATACATATGCACACCACGCCATAAATACATATGCAACAAAAACTATGATTATTACGAATTTAAAATTTTCAAATGTATCATACAATTAGTTGTAGTAAAAGGTTACTCTATACACCAACAGAAAAAATATACATTTTTGTTCAATAAAATTATGTACTGCTATCCCCATGAGCATAGTTGAGTTGTAAACTTGTAGTGATATATATGGGGGTGTAATTTTTCTGGGACGCATGCTTCGAAACAAAAAAAAAAAATCACTGCAGTTCATAATTCTCGTGACATTTAGTATATTTTTGTTAGTTTGTGCGGTTAGTTAGAAACTAGAAAGTGTATATTTTGAGAAATTTGAAGATAACTATTAGAAACTAGAAAGTGTATATTTTGAGAAATTTAAAGATAACTATTAGACGTTACAAGTTGGATGAGACGCAAGACTTCTTAACGAAACTTTGCCATAGCTGCCGTCGTTTCGATGCCACGTCCACAAACCAAACGTTTCATTCGCTACTGAAAACTGTCCGTGCCCGAATGCTGCCTCCCTGAATTCCAATATTCTCCGATTCACATCCAAAAGCCTATTTTACAAAGTAGTAAAAAAAATTAAGATTAATCTAAATATTATTTTATAATATAATTCCAAAAATATATTTAATTTGTACGAATGGCAAAATTATAATTTTACGAAAGCATAAATCAATTTTAACTACTACTACCTCAAAGCAAGGCATTCACGATTGCCACACGACGTGATGAACAAGGAGGGACCACACTTGTTCTCTTTGTCCTTGTACACCCGTGACTAACAAACATTAAATTTCAATGTAATTAAAAATATATATTTAAAATTAAAAATAAAATGTGAACATTAATTAATCTAAATTAGACTTATTTTGACTGAGTGGTTTATCCTAGATCACCTGCAGCATTTACTTTATTTTGACTTTTTAACTAAAAATTTGGAAATAAAAATATTTTTGTTAAGTTAAAAGGTAAAGTACAAAAATATAGTAAGTATAAAATTGTATTTAAAATAAAATAAAATAATAATTTTTTAGTTGATATATTCAAAAAAGAAATAATGTATATAATTAATTGGGACATAATTAATAAGGAATCCACATAATTGTATAATCGGGACTACGAATTGGATCCTTCTTCAGTTCTTCTCACCATTGCTAGGAATTGAATAACAACAACCAAAAAATATGTTGTAATTCTCAAAAATTCTTTCTACTAAAGAATATCGAGCCGGCCCTATGGGAAAGCCAGGTAAGTCAGAAGTGAAAATAAAATTTAATGGAAAACTCTAATATATAGGTTTAGGTAAATAATATTTAATTTTAAAATTTGAAGTTAGTAAATTTTATTGAAGTTAAAATATTTTTTTAATAAGATTTTCATGATAATTAATGTCATTAGAAAATATTGTTGAATAAAGAATATATTAAGATTTAAGAATATGCATTTCATAATTAAGATTGTTTCAGTTCAGTTTGTTTCATTTCAGTTCAATTCAGTTCAGTTCATTAAATTCGTTTCAAAATAAATTAAAATATAATATATAAAAATAATTTGAATCAATAAATTTAGATATACAATCTAATTATTGTTGTACTATTATTAATTTTTTAAATATTTAACAATTTATAAAAATTATTATTAATTTTATAAGAAATTCAATTCAATTTACTTTAGTTCAATTCAGTGTATTCAGTTTAGTTCAGTTCATTTCATATCAGTTTCCGTAGGAGTTTTCAAGCTTCCACGTCGATTGTGCATGCAGATATTGACAAACTGAATTCATAGCACTGATACAGAAAGCAGATAGAATTTTTTGGAAGTTCTTGAAATTTACCATTCATGCATATCAGAAGGCAGAAGCTATTGAATGTTAGGAAAATGTAAAAAAAAAAAAAAAGTTTTTTAATTTCCATTTTCATTTCAATTTTAATACCAAAAATCTATACTGGACAAGAAAAGGCCCATCTTGAAATGGGCCCAATCTTACAAGTAAATAAAACCCATTTATAAGTACCACCCTCCCCACCAAAAATCGGTTGAATTTTGTTTGGGATAAGAGACATTCACATCTCACAAGCAAACACAATGCACCAATTATTCATAATTTATACTGAAATAACATCATTTCAACAAATCATAAGATTACATTTTAATTGCAATTTCTGTTATTGATGAACCATATCTCATCGGACGAAACCGGAACATCATTGTCATTCCGATGCCACGACCAATTAGCATGCGTCGCATTCGCCACCCAAAGCTGTCCATGCCCAAAGCTCGGCTGTCTAAACGCAGATATCTTCGGCTGTGGATCCTCATATCTGTTCGTATATATATATTCAAAATTTAAGTTCAATTACGAGTATTACATTCGATTATTGATAACTTGTTCGTATATATTATTACGTACCTTTTCGCTAGGCCTTCGCGATTGCCTCCATCCCCGATTGTTATGTACAAAGGACCACATTTGTTGGGTTGATCCTTGTAAACTCGGACCTATAATAATAATTAAAAAAAAAAAAATCAAGAACAAGTTTAAATAAAGTTATATAAATAAAATTAAACTTACGAAGCGCTCGTAGGCATGGACATGGCCCGCGAAAACGACATCCACACGAGCCTTATATAACAAGTCCTCCATGGCCTTCTTCATGCCGACCGACTCGTGCTCGTCGTGATGCGCATGGTTAGTGTTGTACCACGGAGCGTGCACGATAGCGACTAGCCACGGCGTTTTTCTTCGGTCAACTTTTCTCAAATCCGACTGCAGCCATCGGTACTGATCCGAGCCGGCTTCGAAGTCGGCGTACGAGCCGAGCATGATGGCGTGGACACCAGCCGTTTGGAAGGAGTAGAACAAGTTGGAAGGGGACCCACTCTCCTCGTACGGCATGCGCCACCTGGCGTTGTAGGCCGTGAACTTCTCGCGATGGACGATCGGGATCTTCTCGACCTCGTGGTTGCCTTGCGTGACCATCCAAGGGCGGCTGCTGGCCAGCGGCTGCACCAGCTGTCCGAACGTGTCCCATCCCGGCTGGTGGAAGTCGGCGTACGACAGATCGCCCGCTAATAGGAGTACGTCGTACTTCGATTTCGAAATGTGGTCGAGGGTCGATTTAGTCCACTCGGTTTGACCAGGGTCACCTGAAGTGAAGTAGTTTAGTAAAACCTCGATAAATTAATAATTTTTTTAAAATAATAAATTTTCTTTAAATTAAAGAAGGCTTACTTTATAATAAAATTGGGGTTGTTTTTGTAATTATATTAAAGTATACGGTAACTTTTGTAATTAAATTATGAGTGCCGCTATATACTACTACTACTTATATACTATTACTTCCGTTCTAACAAATAAAGTGCCATTCACCTGTTGATCGGCAAATAGATTAAGAAAAATATTATTTTTTAACATATTTATCAAATTCTAACAAATAAAGTACTGTTGACCTGTTGAACCGTAAATAGATTAAGAAAAATATTATTTTTTTTACTTATTTATAAAAAAGTAAAAGATAAAATTGTATTTTTAAATTAAAAAGTAAATAGTTGTGATCAAATTTTGAAAAGTAATTGAAAAAAAAGTATGAGTAAAATAATATTTTAAATTGCATAATTAATTGAGACTTTGAGATGTCCAAAAAAAGAAAGTGGATATAAATAGTTAGAATAGAAATAGTATTACCTAAGACAGCGAAATTGATCGGAAATCGTGAGGGTGGAGTTTTGAAGGTGAACACGGTTGATTTAATCGAACCGCAACGGTAGTAGTACAGCGTGTTCGGGTTCAGTGGACCGATGACGGCGTGGTGGATTTCGCCGGAGTGGTACGTTACATACTTGTACCTATCGGTGTTTCCTTTGCCGGACGAATTCGTGTTTCCCGGAGATGTGCCGTAGTACACGACTGCCGGAGTAGAAGCTGAGGTAATCCACGATATTCTCATGTGGTTAGCACCACTCAAAGATACATGAACCTGCAGATGGTTAATTAATTGAAATTATATATTTTTTTTAAAATATAGACAAAATTTAAGTTTCAGGAAATTAATTAAATTAGAAGCATCTGAATTTGTGGTACCTGCTGAGGAGAATGCGCACTCACGTCAGCAAGTTCGATCACCAGCGACTGCAAGAGCGACCTCCGCGGCGGCGGGCGGCGGTACTCCTCCGCCGCCGAAACAACAATCGCCGCGGCCAATACGAAAACCAAAAAATGTTTTTGTGCCATTATTAAATTATAATAAATAATAATGAGATTATATCTCACCGTTGGATATATCAAACAAATTAAAATAAAATTGCAACATATATATATCTATTTAAAAATATATACGTCAGGCGTAACGGAATTTCACATAACAGTATGGGCACGGGTTTTGCAATGGTTACGTGGGTGTATCTGCGATGGCTTTTTTATAGGGGGAGGGAATCGTGTGGACTTAAATTAATTAATATACAATTTATATATATAGTGGGAGAAGAATAAATTATATGGCAGATGTGAAAAATCGGTCTGCATATACAAGGAGGAATTGAAGGAACTATGCATTAATATACATGAATATATACTCTGTATATAGTACTGTATTAATATACTATAGTCTATATATTCAAATTTATCACACAAGTCCACTTTGAACACGAATTCAGTTGATGTATCTTTTCACATTCCATTATTTTTCATGAATTCGAATTCACATTCAAATAATTTAATTAGGTGTTTCAAAGGAATTTTTCATTTGATATTTATTTTGATATGGGATTAAGGGTGTGAACGAGCTGAGCTGAGTCGAGCTTTGATTAAATAAGCTTAGGTCTCGTGTAGAAACTTTATGCTCAAGTCTGACCTATTACTTATCATAATTTTTTTTAAGTTCAGCCTGAGCCTTTGTAGATAATAGACTCGATCTGAAAGGTTTTTAAAAGCTTTTAAGTACAATTTCAACTCTAATTCGATCGATTCAATGAGTGAGTATAAAATTTAATTAAAAATATTTTAATTAAATTTGACTACATTTAATTCATTTTATAAAATTATGTTTTAACTTTTAAGTATTTAATAATTAATAATAAAAGATCAGTGGACAACATTAAATCATTTTTTTTTTCAAGGTGTCAATATTAAGACATTAATATAAAATAGTTTACATAATTAATTGACACATATGTGTGTATAATTTTCCCATTGTCGTGTGTGTACCCGCGATTGCAAATTTGATGGGGAAACCGGCGGGCGGAATTTTGAACGACAACAAGGTGGATCGCCATTCTCACCATACACCATTGCTAGGGAATTGAATAACAACGAAAAAATATGTTGCAACTTAAAAATTCGTTTTTTACTAAAGAATATCGGGCCGACCCTATGGGAGGCCCGGTTAGTCAGAAGTGAAAATAAAATTTAATGGAAAACTCTAATATTTAGGTAAATAATATTTAATTTTAAAATTTTAAATTAGTAAATTTTATTGAATTATTAAAATCTTTTTTTTAATAAGATTTTCATGATAATTAATGTGTCATTAAGAAATATTTGTTGGATAAAGTATATATATATTAAGATTTAAGAATATATTTGATAATTAAAACTTAGTTAAGTTTTATTTAATTGATAATATTTGTAGATTCAAGTGAAAACCTAATGTTATTGATAATATTTGTATCTAAGCAAGATTATTGAGAAAAAATGTTAAAATTTTGTAATAAAAATAATTAAGCGTAAATTGTTTTTTTTTTAAATTAACAGAATGCGTAGTCGTTACTTAAAATTTTAAAAAAATAGATTAAAAATGTAAAAATTAATTATTTTATTTTATGGTTTATATATTAATAGTATGAAATGGAATAAATATAATACTAATTTGTATATATAAATTGATTGTTAGTTACAACGTAAATTTATATATGTCTAAAAAAAAAATGTTAGGCCGTTGGAGATGCTAGCCACTTAATATTTGAGGTGTGGAGGGTAGGGTTGGGGTTGTTAGAAGACGTGCTTACTATCCTCAATAATGACTTGCTCTTTATCTTAACCAACAACCACATTTTGATAAAATTCTAAATACCTTGTTTCAATGTAAAACATATTGATGAGGAGTCATCTAGAATAATTTTGTTCATCTCTGAAAAGGTGTGAAGTTTCGATTTATTAGTTCACTACAATGGATTGATTTTAATTTAATTCTCACATCATCACATTATGTAGTCTATTTAATTCACAAATTCATATTGATTTTAATTTAATTCTCACATCATGTAGTTATTTAATTCACAAATTCATTTTCTTGCAGAACAAAAAAAAAAAGCATTATTTAATAAACAAAAATGTTGCCAAAAAGGTTTGAACCTTGTCAATTCAATTCAAACAAAGTAAGCAATCATTTGAGCTACTTTAATTGATTGATTTGTCAATATTTAAGTACTTTCTCTCTAGTAACAATAATCACATTTCACCAACATAAAAAATTTAAAGATATTATTTTTAAATTAATAAAATAAATAATTAAAATTAAAATTTAAAAAAATATATGAAAAAATAAAATATGCCTTTTAAAATAAAAAATGGGAATATTTAATTCTTTAAATGGAAGTGTTATTAGGAAATAATTATTGAATAACTAGTATTTTTCATTAATTAAGACTTTGGGATGCATGAATCAGGGAATAATAATTCACAAATATAAAAACTTTTTTTTTTCTTTCGCTTTTACAAATTACCTGCAAGGCTACTATAGACATCCTACCACTAAAATTAAATAAAAATAAAATCATACAAATAATTAATAAGAAAGCGTAAAAAAGAAGAAAAAAAAAGAGATTATACACATTCAGTTCACATCGCCACCGCAGGATCCCGCAACGAACCGACGGCTCAGATCAGATCTTCTCCAGCTTCTCGGCCTTGATCAACGGATTAGCCCTGGCAATGGCTTCCCTCCCCACGGACTTGAAATCGAAATCGCACCCGTGCTTCTCCGGGTACCTGTGGGCCCCGCAGAAGGTGATCCCGCACCGGCACCTGAATCCCGTCAGCCCCACCTTCTTCCGGCACGCCGCGCACCTTCCCGTCGCCGCTTGCGGCGTCGGATCTGCGGCCGCCGACGGAGCCTTCGATTTCTCCGGCGAGAACACCTGAGACGCGATCGGATGCGCCGCCGAGATCGGCGTCGGCGACGAGAACAGCGACGATTCGCCGGATTTGTCGAGGCCGAGATCCCGGTAGCACTTGGAGCACATGTTCTGCGTGGCCGGGCTCCCGAAAAATCCGCAGTTGTTGAAGCACAAGCGGTGGCCTTCCGGCGACTGACATCCGTGCTCTTCCGCCATGGTCGGAGGTTGTTTCGATTACGAGAGAGGGTTTTCGATCTCGGCGTTATCTATAGACGACGGGTTCGGATCAGGATAAATGATTTGGGGGAAAAAAAGGAAGGATCAAAGAAATGGGAAAAATAAAATATTGAAAATGAAAATGAAAATAATTATTAATTGGGACAGGCTGGAAGGGCAAAAAAAAGGAGAATTGTTTTTCCTTCTTTGCTTTTTTTCATCCTTTTTGCTTTTTTTTTTTTTTTTTTGCTTTTTCCTTTTTTTTTGTGTGTGTGTTGTAATTTGATTTTTTGGGTGGTTAGTGAGTGATGACGACGCGCTGTTGCTATGTATGGACCGCCATGTTTATTATGTTGACTCCGATAATTACGAAATTAAATTATACGTATAAATTGTTTTTTCAAAAAGCAATACAAACTTTATTTCTTTAAAAAGGATTCTTGCTTTTCATTAACTAGTTGATTCAGCCCGGGCGTTGCACCGGGAGTAAAACTCAAAGTTTTACCCGGAGGTATTTAGAACTTAATTTAAGAAAATATGTTTAAATTTTTGTTTAATATTTAAATTAGAATACAAATTTTGATATAAATACAATGAAAATAGATTTTTCCAATTGTAATAATAAAAATTCTATGATTTAAACTTCAGATGTATACATATGTATATGTAACTAAATATATCACCGGTGATTATGGAACGTAATTATTCAATATTGAATTGTTAAATTCATTATATTATATTAATGATTATAACATTAAATAGTGATAATCACATTAATTTTGATAATTATATGGGAAATATATTTATGGGACATGTGAAAAACATATGTTTTGGATGAATATATTTTGAAAATTCCATACCATAATTTTTTCATTAATATATGAATGTATATGTGAAATATATTTTTCAAAAGTTGTTCCTTATATCCTACAAAATTTATTTGTGTAAAAATAATAACTAAAAATATCGTATATTGTAATAGAATCGTAAGGAATACTAAAGTTTTCAAAAATGTTTGAATTGAATTATTTAACTAAACATTCGTAAATATATTGAAATAAAATTGATTTAATATAGTGAATTTTTTTTATTTATTTTTTTAAAAGATTTAAGGATTTAGTTTCAAATTTTACTAATTCAAAAATAAATATTAATAAAAATATGGAAATAAATTTTTTAATCAAATTAATACATAAGTTAATAAATAATTTATACATATACTTATATTGCTTACTAATAAAATTTTAAAATAAATTTTTATTTCTGTGAAATGTCAAGTATTTTTGTCTCAAAGTATATTCTTTCACTTTGCAAAATCTCATTATTTATTTATTTATTACTTTGTATATTTCATAAACAGTAACTTGAAACAAAGTTATACCATTATAAATCAAACCAAAACAATGAATATAAAATTTTTAATCAAAGAAATAAAATAAAACTTCTTTATTATATAAACAAAATAATTTACAGTGTATTCAATCTTGACACCTCTCAGCAAAATTTGTCCCAATAAATTAAATTCATATTACAAATCATAATACATTCAAAACTTTTAACAACAATTTTTAAAATAATTACACCCACATCTCGGTCATCATATGGATAAGCTTCAAGATTCTTCTTCCGTACAATTACTGTACATTTCAAAAGATCTTTAAAGTGTTAAAATTAAATACCATCATTGTATGATATATCCCTTGTCATCAATAAAAAAATAAGCAACAAAATACTTTTTATTATAAAACAATAAAAACTTATTCATAGATTAGATATGCAAAATAAAAAGATTAAACTCTATCTACAAATGGTTTAATTGTTAATCTAAAATTAAATAATTTAGTAAATTATGTAACAATCGAATAGAGATCTTTTACCTCCAGAAAACCAAGAGTCTCGGTATCGGCCGAAGGGAAGATGAGCGAAAATTGAATGTCATCTGATATGATCTCCTTTTGAGAGTGATTTTGGTAAGCTCCTTTGACCAAATTAACTGGTTGAATACTCCAAGTAGCCATATATACAAACCTACATTAGATCAAGAAATTAGAAATAAAGAAGCTTAAATGTCTCTTACCAAAAGAAATAAATGCGAAGAGATGGAAACTTGAAAATATTTTGCAGTATATGTGCATATGTCATAGACAAAAATAAGTAAGATCCGAAAATAGTCAGAACTTGCAAAATCAATTATTCATCATAACTTGACTGTAAATTGTAATTGTTGAATACCAATATCGTCGGAATTATGAAATTACTGATCACCTTCTTGTAATCAAATTTCAAACATAGACTAACGGCAGACGGTGAAGGTAAAACTGAATGACTCATGTTGTTATGCGCATGGTTGAAATGTCTATTAATCGAACCTGAGATATAGTTAGGCATCAGAAAAAATCTGAAGTAATTGGAACTAAAGTTATTGATACGACTGGTGGAATACAAAAGACAATTGTAAAAGACATTTATGGTTAAGATGATCGGGAAGATACATACTGTTTAGGGATACAAAAGACAATTGTAATACAAAAGACAATTGTAAAAGACATTTATGGTTAAGATGATCGGGAAGATACATACTGTTTAGGGAACGTGATAACCAGTAAAAGTAAAGGAGAATGTGAGTGTAATCCTTAAAATTATTAATATTTATGTGGAAAAGATCTACAAAAACATATTTTAAAAAAATAAAAATAATATTTATAATTTGATATAGTAAATAAAATGTGCTTGTTGAAGTGTTTTAAGAGTAATCTTTCATTGTTTACTTAAATATATTTATAATTAGAGATAATATATTTAAAAATAATTTTGAATTTTTACTATAATTAAAGAAAATTTTGATTAAAAATAATATTGATTTTATTTATGTACTAAAATTAAGGATAGAATTTAATTTACAAATTAATTTTTGAATGCTACTATAATTGTAGTATAATTAATAAAATAAAATTTTTGAATTATTGTTATTTTTAATTATCTATTCGACTATCTTCAATCCCACTTTGTTTTATTAATTTATTTTTATTTTTAAAAATAAATTAAAAAGACGTTTTGGAAGTTTTTCTTAATAATAATTTACAATGATTATATTAATTTTCTTAAGCATATACATTATAATTTATAAATGTGAAATGGTTGAATAGTTAATGATAACATCGAAAGGTAAACAATGTCATCTTTATTCTACCTCAATGTCATCTTTATTTTTTCATCTTAAAACCTCTACCTCAATAAGGTAACATATTTTGAAATTGCATTACACATTACATTAGAGAATATTTTATCGAAAAATTAAAATAATTTAATTTATTAAACATCCAATATTAGACATCAAAAAAAGAGTAACGTGACATGTTTTGAAATTGCATTACACATTACATTAGAGAATATTTTATCGAAAAATTAAAATAATTTACTGTATTAGACATCCAATATTAGACATCAAAAAAAGAGAATTCGTTATTTTAATTATTTGATTTGTTTGAATGGAGGATAAATATACACAATAAACAAAACTTCTGTAAAAAAATATTAATAAATAATAAGTATATAAAATTGTATTACAATAATTACACTTTAATAATAATTATTATTATTTAGAGCTTCGAGAACAGTATAATTCAAAAACTATTTTATTATGGAAAAAATATTACTTTTACTATTATCAGGATTTTAATAAAAAAATAGAAAATTCTGTATAAAATTAATGTTCCGTTTTCAAATAATAATTTCGATTAGTTTTTCAAAAAATAAATACATTGACTCTAAATTATAAGACTCTGGATATTCAAAAAATTACTCAATTTTCGCAACAATAAAACTTAAATAGTACTTACAAAAAATTACTCAATTTTCGTAACTATTAAACGTAAATAGTACTCAAAACTTCCTCAACACGGTCGACAGATAAAGCTTCCTCGAGCACTCTCAATTAACAGATAAAGCTTCCTCGAGCACTCTTAATTAACACTGGCCCAGTGTCCAGATAACGCCAACCACCTTTGCAAACCTAATAGAAAAGATTATCAAACTACAAAAGAAGGGCTGCACAACTGCCTCCGGTATATAACTAAAACACAATATTCAGAATATGATAACAGAAAAAAATTCTGAGAACACTGTCTATACCATGTATCAGTAAAAAAAAAGTACCAATATTAGAGAAATCATCTAAATAATATGGGGCTGCAGAAGGTGCTCTTATAGCTTGCCATATCTAATGCTTACAACTTCGTATTAAAGCATTGCGTTTATATCCAACTTGAGCTCCAATATTCGGCACACCTTACCTGCCACTTGTCAAGCTTTCAGAAATGGTTTTAGAAATATCTGGTGTTCGGGTACTGCAATTCCAATGAATGTCAATTTTTATTGGATAAGAATACAACAAAAAAAGATATGTGGGATGAGAAGGATGACAATATAAAAACGGATAAAAAGGATGAGAAGGATTACCTCTCTTATATCATAAACAAAAAACTTATAAATCAATGTATAATACATATAAAAAAGAGTGGTATAAATAAGAAATGGGGAGATCACCACATTGCATCAATTTCATTAATGCAAATTAACGGTGAGACTTTAAAATTAAATATGTATATAATATGATGGAATTAACAAAAAAAACTTACATTCCGCGTTACAAATAAAACACCGAGGACTTATCGTGATTTCAGCCTTTAATTAGGCCTTAATTCTTGCGCGCATCTCAAACAATATCTGCACTCCGACTGATGGCACATTATCGACATTCGATGTAAGCTTGGTTGCCTGTTAAATAATACAGCATCACCATCTTCAAGATGGCGATCCACAATGAAATCTTACTTCAACACATCCGCTTCGCGCTTTCTCTGACTATCTAGATGAAAGGATCTGCCACACAAATGGAAAATAAAAACAAACTCGATTATAAGCACCCTGCAAAAAAAATCCTAAATAAATTACATGTATATTCAGCACTTACATCTCACGATTAACATGCAGCCTAAGGAACTTTGCTCCAGGATACTCATTGGGGCCACTACGATCACATTGCCGTAATTTGAAATTCATCTCAGGATAAGTTAAGATTTTAGCCATTAGGACATGAACATCAACCTAATAAGAAATAAAATTATAAATAAAACATAAAATACTTGAAACTTACCAAGAAAATTGCAAAACAAAAACACAAATATTGAGGTTAGATTAAAGAACTAAAATCAAAATAAAAATAAAAAATAAAAAAGTCACTACAAATATACAAACATAGGTTATATCAGAGAATTAAAAAACAGAATAAAAAAAATCAAAAAGTGACAAACAAATAATAATTCATGCTGCAAAAATAAAAATAATATAATAGTATCTAAAATAACCAAAAAAAAAAAAAAACTTACATTGTATGTTGCAAAAAAGAATACTAAAATAAATAATAACATTGTACTCCGTATTAACATTGTCCTCTTAATACAATCCCTCTCCCTAAAACAATCACAGACTCGCAAATTGAGAATGAATCACATTAAAAACTGATAATGGAGATTTGCAAAACTGATAATGGAGATTAAAAAATGAATAAATATACATACCTTGATATGTCCCATAAATATAATCTAAAAATTCGGAAATCGAAATTTCTTAAAAACATATTTAAGATCTAAAACGTTTAATATGTGAAACGATACAATATCAAAGGGACCCGATTAACAATAACATGTAAAACAATAAAATCTAAAACACTGAAAAATCATAATTGACAACTGAAATTACAAAAGCAGATATGCCCTTTTGTTGTTTCAGTAAACAAAATGCCACAATAGCAATAGGAAATGATAAATTGAAAGAGGAAATAAAAATGAACTATCCTTTATAACTTCAGTCCTTGAGAAAGGAACATGAACTATCCTTTATTTAATAATTAAAATTTTACCTCATGATAAGCTCCTCCCACCTTTCTTGTCCTCCTAACACAACTCCTCCCTATAAGCTTCCTTTGAGCATATCCACAAATTACAAAGTTTGTAGATGATCACTCCATATGAATAAAATAAAAAATCAAAACATCTAAAATTGAATAAGGAATACATGAGTTTAGAAATACCTCGACATTTCATACATAACTTGCATTATTTATCTAACAATGAAAAAAAAAAGGAATTACATGATAACAAATTAAAGTCAAGTGAGCAAGTGAACACACCTTGTCCTGGTGATTTTTTATAGAATCTGATTTACATCAACGTTATAAGGAAATTCAAGATGGGACCGCAACATCTTTCCACATCTTAAATTATGATAACTATTGGTTTCTCTTTGTTCGGTGAACCATGATGCTAAAACGGACATGTCAGGTGCCTATAAAGAATCAAAGAATAAAATCAAGAGCAATTGTTAATTCTAGAATTCATTTAAAATCACATGAAAATTAAAATTTTGGAAGTCACAACCAAAATTGGCTCTCAAACTGCATCCTCCTCGTATTTCACACGGTGTTGGCCTTTCGAGATTCTGTGGATGAGGCCTCTGAGAATCTTGGCCAGCCAACTCATGACACGAATCGCAGTCCGGGTCAGAACTTATACCCTGCAGACTGAGGAGCAATTCTTAGTTCAGGCGTTTTGTCAAACACCTTACGCGCAATTCAAAAGCAACCGACATAAAAAAAAGAATCAACATTGAACAACTCACAGGCTATTTACCGAATAAGAGTGAAGAATCTGAAGGAATGTGATCAAGTAGAGATCAGACAAGGCATCAGATTTACCATGTGAAAGCAGCATCACGAATCAGATGGGCTGACACAAAAGGTATAATCCCTGGGCGTGAACTCAATAATTTTCGAACTAAACTCCGAATTAATTATTTTGACAACATTGACATGTTTGAAGTTTGAACCCAAAGCCCCAATTATGAATCCAACCTCCTTTTTGAACACCTATATCTGAGGATCCATCTTCGAGCAAAGCAATACTGATAATGGGTCGCTTGCACATCATATAATACTAATAACGAAGTTTATGGAATACCTCGGGTGCCCAAATTTCTTCGTACTTGGAGGCTATGAGAATTGCGCTCATGCCGACTAATTGCAGCTCCCTTCGAAGAGTGGGTTTCGATGCAAGAAAACGATCAACAATGTTGATGGTTAAGTAAAGGGTCTCGGGAGAGAGCTCGAACTTGTAGTGCACTTGGAATGCGGGATTCGTGTAGGAAAGATCCTTCGGATCGGATGGTTCGTCTCGGTTCTTGTTAATCTCAGAATAGGCTTTCTTGATTCTCCTCTTCTTCCTGTGTTTCTTGGACATATTTTTTAATTCAAATCTAGATAAAAAACATCAAAAATAATAAATAAAAAACCTAGGGACGAAGGTCGAAGGAAATTTCATCTGGAAGGAAATTTCATCTGGTAAATAATGAGAAGAGAGATAGGAAATTGGAAATACCTTCAATTCGGAGAAGAAGACGATGGGAGCTTTTCTGTAATTCTGCAAAAAAAAAAGCAAGGAATCGAATATTTAAATAACGAATCTCATAAGGCAAAGGTTAAAACCCTAAATCGAAAAAATATGAATTATGAACTAAAAAAATGAACCATGCTTGAAAATACAATCGGAAATATGAATGTAGAGCCGAGGGGCATACACTGCTCGGAAGATGCATCGGCTCCATTAGTCGAATCATGCTAGAAAATACCATTTTGGACCACGGTAGCAGCATTGGGGGCATTCGAAAGGGGCTTCCTCGAGTGCAGTCTTCCACTCGTGCAAATCCTCAAGTGTTTCTGCCTGTGTTAAAATATTTAAACCATAATCTTATATAAATAATATTTACAAAGGGATTAGAAATCAATAATTTGGGGATAATATGAAAACCACAATAAAACCTGAGAACAGAGGCGAGAGGAGATTGAGAGCAGGAGAATGACGACTTCAAACCCACAATAATTTGGGGATAATATGAAAACCACAATAAAACCTGAGAACAGGGGCGAGAAATCATGATAAGGTACTTATATCCCGATCCCGTATTGAAACCTGAAAGTACGTGAATTTTTAGTGCTTCAAAAAAGAAATAGCTCCTAGAAAATCCTTTAATTACACAATAACCGAATTAATTTTGAGTAACAAAATTGATGTTCAATAGAATTTGGAATAGCAGAAACTTAATTTAGAACCTGGGCGATCGAAACCTGAATTTGGAATAGCAGCGGAAGCCAGGGAAGGAGGGAGATGAGCGTCGTCGAAGAAAAGACACAAAATAAAAGGGGGAATCGAAAAATCACCGTTACCCCTTTCCATCTCCTCCAATTTCTTCTTCCCGAAATACCCGGTCATTGTTGATGGAGAAGTGGGAATAGCTTTCGTTGCCGCTGTGGATTTCGGAGAAGATGATCATCGCCATTGCAATTCTTTGATTCTGAAACGGCCAAAAATAAAATTGATAAGTGCCCTAATTATGATAGAGTAGGGAATTGGAAAAAAACTTGATTCAAACCTTAATTCTGATAGAGAACGGGATGAAGTTCGAAGGAGAAAAGGTCGGTTCTGAAAGGATACTGCAAAAAAATATCATGACCAAAAGCACTAATCAAATACCTCCGAAAATACCTCCAAATTGAAATCGAAAAAGCCCAAAAAAAACTTTGATAAAAACCTTAATTTTGAAAAACCTGCTTGATCGAAACCCAAAATTTGATAGGGTATGAAGGAGATGAGATGAGGAAATATTTTGGAACGGAAAGAGAATAAAGAACATGAATGAATTCTCAATTAAAATAATACCCCTTTATTAATTCTTTCCAAATTTAATGATTAGAATTTGGAAAATGATATTAGAATTTATTACTGTGATTAGTTGACCGGCATTTACTGTAATTATAATTTCTTTTTCCATTAATAAAATGAGAAAATATTTAATTTTGATCTACATGGCAAAATTGAGCAATTCTATTGGACAATAAATTTTGAAATTGAAGGAGAAAAGATTGGCTATAGGGGAAATTGAGCATTCGTATTGGTCAATAGAATTCAATTTGATCTAGGTGGCAAAATTGGCTGTTTTGATTGGCTAATTGGATTTATGTGATTCAGGATTTATCTATTGATAGATTTACTACAATTATTTATTTTATTATTTTAAAAATATTTTTACATTTAATTTTATAATTAAAAAATTAATCAAATACTACTATTCTATTCATCCCATTAAAAACTATTTTATTTGTATTTTGCATAGATATTTTTTTTTAAGGGGTAATCACGAACGAGGGCACTTCTAAGATGATTATTATTTATAGTACCCAATTTTTTCTCTTAGTATTATACAGGGCACTCTGCCCATTTTATCCTTTTTCATTAAAAAAAATTAAGAAATTAATTGATATATAAAATTACGCAAAAAATCTAAACTATCATCCTACATTCAATAGTTCCTCATTCGACTACACATATATTGAAATTTCGTCAAATACATTCAAAAATCTTTAGGCTCATTGATATAAAATCAAAATTAATTGATATATAAAATTACGCAAAAATCTAAACTATCCTACGTTCAATAGTTCCTCATTGACTACACACATCAAGTTTCGTCAAATACACTCATTGATATAAAATCAACACTTCTATCATAGATATAAAATCACTTGAATTCAAAAATTTGTCATAGATAATTAGTATAATAATATTGATATATCTATCATAGATATGAAAAAAAAATTGAAATCTATCATAGATATCAAAGAATTCATAAAATCACATACGTAAATCATAAATCTATTAGGCCATCTCCAACCGAGAAACCAAAACTTAAACCCAAAATAAGTTTAAGTTTAAGTTTACAGTAATTTTACTCCAATCGAAAAACCAATATTCAAACTTAAAAGAATATTTTTTAAATATTCTTTTTATACAATTATTTATATTATTTTTATAAATAACCAAAATCTTTATAAATTTACTATTTAACCACATAACTTTTGATATAAAAAAATTTAATAAATATTATTTTCAATTTACCTGCTTATCGATCAATTTTGTTGTTGTGATTCATAGTTTATTTATTTTTGTAATTCGTAGAATTTTATTTTAAGTATTTTATTTTTATTTTTATTTTATTTTATTTTTATTATCAATTAAATATTTAATATTTAATTATATTTAATATTGTGATATTTATTTTTTTATAAAATAATTTGTTTTAATTATTAATGATATGATTATTTAAAAACATTACGTTACAAAAAATATTAAATAAGAAACAAAAAAGTTTAATGAGTCATTTTTATTAATTTATAAAAAAAGGATCATTTTATAAATAATAAATAGTTTTTGGTTTGTGTTTACGGTAGACGTAAATTTAAGTATTTTTTTGGTGGGTCCCACCATAAAACCTATAATGGGTTTATGTTTTGGTATCGGTTGGAGCATCTATCCTACTCCAAAATAGGTTTTTGGTATCGGTTGGAGATGCTCTTATAGATATTTACAAACTAAACTAGAAATGTAAATCATAAATCTATTATAGATATTTACAAACTAAACTAAAATCTATTATAGATGCAAAAAATATGTAAAAACATTACACAAAGAATGTTCCACATACGCATCTCATGAAACACGCATCTCTTCGCTCATCCAAAATATATAATTATATTTATATATAATTATAAATATATAATGCAAATATATTTTGTTTGCGTAATATATTTTGATATTAATGTAATCTCATGTTTGCGCAAATATATTTTACAAAATATATTTAACGTAAATATATAAATATATATTAGTAGCGTGTTTAATATTAGTGAATATTAAAATAAATTAATATATATTACCGTAATATTATTGTAGGGATATTTATGACTTTATACATTTTAAAAAATGCCCCTACTTAGTATTTAAAAAATACAAATACCCTAATAAACAAACAATTAAAAAATATATAACCCCTACAAATGAGGTGAAAAACAATGGGTGTTGGAAATAATATTAAAATCCAATCTGCCTCATACCCTAATATTACCTTTTTTTAATGTTTTCAAACAAAAAGTGATACGTAGTAGGAGTATGTATTAATTTTAGTGGAACACGAGTGTCTATTGTTACGGTTGAAGTTTGCCACGAAACCGAACGAGGAGGAAAACGGCGCCCGCCGTTAGGATTCGGCGTCCGCCGAATGGAAACGGCGACCGCCGTTTATGGACCAGCGCCCGCCATTCAGACACCTGTAGCATCGAAGCTACGATGCAGCTCCGGCGCTCGCCGAACAGGGAATGGCGCCCGCCAAAAGGGATCCCGCGACCACCGTTTGGAGAATGGCGGTCGCCGTTTTACGTCAAGTTGACGATATCGGGGCTGCATGTTTTGGGGGCTTTCGGCGACCGCCGAAAGGGATTCGGCGACCGCCGAATCAGTCCTGCGACCGCCGGTTTGAAAACGGCGGTCGCCAAATGTGCCAGGCGCGAGGATTTTAGGAAAATCCTATTTTTGGTCCGTTTTGGTTTCCTTCTCCTACAAGGCATGCTATGAGCGAGAATTAATGTTTCCATACATTAATTAGGTCTCTCCCCTATATAAAGAGAGCTACTCCATAGGCATAGACACATCGATTATAATTCTATAGCTATTGCGTGATATTTGAGGGTTTAGAGCGTATATCATCCTTGTAATCGTGAAGCAATATTATAGTGAATTGTTCGTCGTTCTTCCCGTGGTTTTTCCCAGTTGGGTTTCCACGTAAATTCTTGTCTTCTCTATTTTTCGTTGATTTCTTTTCTTCGGTATTCTTGATATTATCATACTATACATCGTCCGATCTTACAACAAGTGGTATCAGAGCTAAGGATGACGAGCATGAGGTATGACATACCGTTGCTAGATCTCAACACAAGGTTCCCGACGTGGCAATACAACATGAGGTTAGTTCTTCGATCCCTGAAGCAAGAGGGCGCCCTCAAAGATATTGAAAACAAGCCGACGGACATGAAGCATGAAGATTGGGAAGAGCTCGATCAGATGGCCATGGCGACCATAGGGCTCCATGTCTCGAACGCTTTGGCGGAGGACATTATGAAAGCGAAGACAGCAAAAGAATTGTGGGAGATGCTTGAAGAGATGTGCATCACCAAGACGGTGTCAAGTAAGCACAATTTGAAGAGAAGCTTATATTTGGTCAGAATGGCGGAGGGTTCCTCTATCCCCGCGCACGTAGCGAAATTCAAGGAGAAAGTCGCCGACCTCGGCAACATTGGCGTGAAGCTCGAAGATGACGACCTCGCGTTTTGGCTCCTAATTTCGCTACCTCCTTCTATGGCGAGTTTCCGTGATACTCTCATATATTCTCGAGATAGCCTCACGTTTAAAGACGTAACCTCGGCTCTCTCATCTAGAGAGAATATTTTGATGATGGAGAGTCCAAATTCGGGAGAGACGCCAAGCGAAGGATTGAATGTCCGTGGACGGACCAACCAAAGATCGACGGGGCAAGATAGGTCTCGATCGAAGTCACGACATAGTAACAAGGTTTGCAACTATTGCAAAAAGAAGGGTCACATCAAAGCCGATTGTTATTCCTTGAAGAATAGGAAGGAGAGAGAAGGAGGCAACAACAACAATAATAATTCCGGTAAGAGTTCCGGTGAAGTTGGTGTAGCCGAAAATTATTGTGATCTTCTCATGGCTTTGGGTGAGGTCTCCAACTCAAGCGAGGAATGGATACTAGACTCGGGATGTACGTTCCACATGTGTCCGAATCGTGGGTGGTTCGATACTTTTGAAAAGGTGGAGCAAGGTGCGGTGACTATGGGCAACAACGCGTCATGCGAGATCGAAGGGATAGGAAGCATCCGGATCAAGATGTTTGACGGCGCGATCCGCACCCTAAGCGAGGTTAGATACGTTCCCGGCTTAAAGCGGAATTTGATTTCCCTTAGTACTTTGTAGCTCAAGGGTTACTCGTTCACCGGAGAAGGTGGAGTCGTGAAGGTTGCCAGCGGTTCGTTGGTGGTTATGAGAGGTGAACGTAAGTCGAATAGGCTTTATGTTCTTGAAGGAACCACGGTGAAAGGTGAAGTAGCCGTAGGTGATTCAAAGGTCCCGGATGTTGATACGACGAGACTTTGGCATATGCGTCTAGGGCATATGAGTGATTCCGGAATGGCTGAGTTAAGTAGGCAAGGGATTCTTGGGGATAAGGGCTTGTCGAAGTTGGAGTTCTGCGAGCAGTGCGTCTTTGGGAAGCAAACGAGAGTGAAGTTCACTACCGGCGCTCACACGACGAAGGAAATACTCGGGTATGTCCATTCCGATCTATGGGGACCATCCCCGGTCCCCTCCACTGGAGGTTCTTACTACATGCTTACCATCATCGATGACTATTCCCGAAAGGTTTGGTCGTTCTTCTTGAAACACAAGAGCGACGTGTTTTCTACCTTCAGAGATTGGAAGGTGATGATAGAGAAACAAACCGGGAAAGTCGTGAAGAACCTACGTACGGACAACGGCCTAGAATTTGTGTCCAAAGAATTCAACCAATTCTGCAAGAGTTCGGGGATTGTGAGGCACCACACTGTAAGATACACCCCTCAGCAAAACGGAGTAGCCGAGAGAATGAATCGCACGATTATGGACAAGGTACGTTGCTTGTTAGCGACTTCTGGGTTGAGTAAAGGTTTTTGGGCTGAAGCGGCTTCTTTAGCATGTTACCTTATCAACCGTTCCCCGTCCATGGCGATTAACAAGAAGACTCCACAAGAGTTGTGGAAGGGGTCTCCGGCGAATTATGAGGACTTGAGGGTGTTTGGGTGTCCGGCCTACATGCACGTCAACGAAGGAAAATTGAATGCACGAGCTAAGAAGTGCATATTCGTTGGCTTTAAGGAAGGAGTTAAAGGATACAAGCTTTGGTGTCCAGAGACAAAGAAGATCATTCTAAGCCGTGATGTAGTCTTTGATGAGGCTTCTATGATTGGTGATCGGTCGTCTAAAGGGAATCTCGAGATTCCAAGTACTCCTATTGAGGTGGAGCCGGACAGGGTGCAAGAGGAAGATGATGGGTCAAGTTCCCCGACCGATATGACGAGTAGTTCGACTACTCCAGAAGATCCAAAAGAGCCGCAATGCATAGCACGAGATAGGTCAAGGAGTGAGAGTCGACCACCTAAAAGGTTAGCCGATTATGAGTTAGTGGCCTATGCTCTAAACGTAGCCGATGAAGTTGATTCATATGAGGAGCCTTCCTCGTATGCCGAGGCGGTTGCGTGTGATGACTCGAGTAAGTGGGTCTTGGCTATGCAAGAAGAGATGGAGTCTCTTCATAAGAATGGCACTTGGGAGTTGGTTGATCTCCCTAAAGGCAAGAAATCCATAAAGTGCAAATGGATCTTCAAGAAGAAGGAGGGCATCCCTGGGGTTGAGGACGAGAGATATAAGGCGAGATTGGTGGCTAAGGGTTTTAGCCAAATTCCCGAAGTAGACTTTAATGATGTGTTTTCACCGGTGGTCAAGCATAGCTCGATTCGAGCGATCCTAGGCATTGTGGCAATGCATGATTTGGAGCTTGAGCAAATGGATGTGAAGACGGCCTTTCTACATGGGGGAGCTCGATGAAGATATCTACATGGTCCAACCCGAGGGGTTCGAGGGTTCAAACCAAGAGAACAAGGTGTGTTTTCTCAAGAAGTCCTTATATGGTTTGAAACAGTCTCCTAGACAGTGGTATAAACGTTTCGACACGTTTATGATTAAGAATGGTTTCCGAAGGAGCTCCTATGATAGTTGTGTGTATTTCCGGAAAGGCCGTGATGGGTCTTTAGTCTATCTTCTCCTCTACGTCGACGATATGTTGATAGCGGCTAAGGATAAGTCGGAGGTGGAGAGAGTCAAGGCACAACTTAGTAAGGAGTTCGAAATGAAGGATCTTGGTGCGGCAAAGAAGATCCTAGGAATGGAAATCACGAGAGATCGAAGAGATGGCAAGTTGTATCTTGGCCAAAAGGGTATATAGAGAAGGTGCTACGTCGGTTCAACCTTGAGAAAGCGAACCCGGTAAGTACTCCCCTTGGAACACAATTTAGACTTACCTCTGCTTACTCTCCGACTACGGAGAAGGACATCGAGGATATGGCTCGAGTCCCTTATTCCAATGCCGTTGGGTCTTTGATGTACGCAATGGTGTGTACTCGTCCGGATTTGGCCCACGCCGTGAGTGCCGTGAGTCGGTATATGGCGAATCCGGGAAGAGAGCATTGGAAGGCGGTGCAATGGGTGTTGCGCTACTTGAGAGGTACGTCTAACAAGAAGCTAGTATTCGGGAGGAATCAAGAAGATGTTCGAGGGTTCGTGGACTCCGACTATGGCGGTGATCTAGATAGAAGAAGATCTCTTACCGGGTATGTTTTTACCATTGGTGGGTGTGCCATAAGTTGGAAAGCTATTTTGCAAAGTACGGTGGCCTTATCTACTACCGAGGCGGAGTATATGGCGGTCACCGAGGCTTGCAAGGAGGCGTTGTGGTTGATAGGTTGGTTTAGAGAGCTCTCGAAGGGTTCTAGGACGACGTCCATCTTTTGTGATAGTCAAAGTGCTATTTGTCTCACAAAAGATCAAGTGTTCCATGAGAGAACGAAGCACATTGATATTCGTTGTCACTTTGTCCGTGAGGTGATCGCTCGAGGCGATATTAAGGTGAGTAAGATTAGTACTCACGACAATCCGGCGGACATGTTGACGAAGAGTTTACCCGCAACCAAGTTTGAGCTATGCTCTACCTTGGTTGGACTTCGATCGAGAGATTAAGCCCTTAGGGGCTTTTGGAGGAAGACGGACGGCGAAGGAAGTTCGCAGTTTAGTGCCAAGGTGGAGATTTGTTGAAGTTTGCCACGAAACCTAACGAGGAGGAAAACGGCGCCCGCCGTTAGGATTCGGCGTCCGCCGAATGGAAACGGCGACCGCCGTTTATGGACCAGCGCCCGCCATTCAGACACCTGTAGCATCGAAGCTACGATGCAGCTCCGGCGCTCGCCGAACAGGGAATGGCGCCCGCCAAAAGGGATCCCGCGACCGCCGTTTGGAGAATGGCGGTCGCCGTTTTACGTCAAGTTGACGATATCGGGGCTGCATGTTTTGTGGGCTTTCGGCGACCGCCGAATCAGTCCTGCGACCGCCGGTTTGAAAACGGCGGTCGCCAAATGTGCCAGGCGCGAGGATTTTAAGAAAATCCTATTTTTGGTCCGTTTTGGTTTCCTTCTCCTACAAGGCATGCTATGGGCGAGAATTAATGTTTCCATACATTAATTAGGTCTCTCCCCTATATAAAGAGAGCTACTCCATAGGCATAGACACATCGATTATAATTCTATAGCTATTGCGTGAGATTTGAGGGTTTAGAGCGTATATCATCCTTGTAATCGTGAAGCAATATTATAGTGAATTATTCGTCGTTCTTCCTGTGGTTTTTCCCAATTGGGTTTCCACGTAAATTCTTGTCTTCTCTATTTTTCGTTGATTTGTTTTCTTCGGTATTCTTGATATTATCATATTATACATCGTTCGATCTTACAACAGTTACAAAAGACAATGATTATATATTTTACATTATATTCCTTAATACACCGGTTGGACGTTGGTATTAGAATCGATATTATTTTTTCTCATTGTTGGTTGATCTCAGAAACAAGACTTGCTGTATTTTGTATTTTGGAAAAAAAGTAATCATGTTTCTATAGAACAAAGTGATCGAGTATGTCTACTATTTCAAATGACAAAAAGAGTATATATTTTACATAATTCGGAGTATGTTACTAAATACATATTTATCGGTTGGTTAGTTTAAAAAATAAGATCATGCCTCAAGGACATTGTCGATTGGAAATATTTGTGTTGATGTGAGTGTAATTCTCCTGGACCCTGTGTTCAAACAAAACAATTTTTTTTACTACTTTGGCACATCCCAAAAAAAAAAATTAACTATAAAAGAGACACAAACCACCATCCTATAAATTTACACAATATATTACTAGTACTTACTAATTACTATGTTACGGAGTATTAATGAATTCATTACCCACCATTCAGAGTGGGCACGTTATAATGTCAAAATTACCCTCTTCAACTGCCGCACACAGTGTGTATATTTATGGGTTGACTATTAGTTAACAAAAGGACAACATGTGCTACTCTCCGATCTCCATTGTATTATTACAAATTACTATGTCTTATAAAAAATTCACGTACTCAACCAAGATTCAGGATTTGTGCATACATATTATATAATACACAGCCCGGGAATCATCTTCGATTCGATCCATCGACTTTGCATATAAAAAAACCATCAGTCGATCGATCATGAGGTGGCCGTGGAGAGACGAAACGACGGCGGGCAGAATCGTCTTGGAGCTGGGTTTAGGGCAGCTCGTTTCTTTCAACTTGGCCGTAATGTCATTCACTGCTTCTTTAGTCGCCATTGAAGGTACCTATTATCAACCTACACTTTTTTTTTTATCTGTAACTTTCTTTCTTTATTTAATTTTTTTAAATATAGTTTGTCAAAAACGTGTATAACGATTAACGACTAGCTAGTATAAAAAAAAAAACTGATTTTCAAGTGGTAATGCGTACGTGCAGCGGACGCGCCGCTTACTCTATCATTCTCAACCTACTTGTCTCTGGCCGTAGTCTACGGGAGTATCGTGCTCTACCGCAGACACAATTTGTTGGTAAATAATTTTTAAAATTTTTAATTTGTTATTTTTCAAAATTTAATTTAACTTAATTAATACTTTTTCAGGTTCCTTGGTATTGGTATGTCCTCCTTGCCTTTGTGGACGTCCATGGCAATTATTTCGGTTCGTGTCTCCAAACTACTTAATTAATCATAAAATTTTAATTAATCAAGAACACTAAAAAATTGATTTGATTGCCCATTCCTTTGCAGTCAACAAAGCATACGAATTCACGTCGATTACTAGTGTGACCATACTCGATTGCTGGACCATAGCGTGGTCGATAATCCTCACCTGGATTTTCCTCGGGACGAGGTACTCCAGGTGGCAGTTTCTCGGCGCGGCGATTTGTTTGTCCGGCCTCGGTCTCGTCATTTTCTCCGATGCCAGGACAGGTGGTGGCGCTGGAGGTGACCGGCTCGATCGACTCCTTAAAACGTTTTACAAAAAGTAACAGCATTTCGAACTTGAGGGGTGTTTTTGTAATTTCAGGTGGTTCCAACCCTCTTTTGGGCGATTTTCTCACGATCGCAGGCTCTCTGTTGTTCGCCATGAGCAATGTTGGCGAGGTCAGTCGGTTAGTTAGTTAGTAATTAGTTACGATTGCTTCGATTTAATTTTATGTATTTGGATGCAGGAGTTTTGTGTGAAGAAGAAAGATCTTACTGAAGTGATAGCAATGATTGGTCTGTTTGGTATGCTGTTTAGTGCTTCAGAGATGTATCCTTAATTTTCACAAAATGAAAACACGAAAACAAACTCCGTATATATTATGATTTGTTTAATTTCCTTTATTACATAACATCTTAGTCCGATCTTCGAGAGGAAGGCCCTAGCGTCGATACATTGGTCTGCTGGGCTCGTAAGTCGAAGAACAATATTAGTACTGATCATAACTTCGGAGTTCAAATTATAACTTCGGAGTTCAAATTATTCGTGCTGACATATATACATACAATATTTGTTCTTCCTCAGATTTCGGCGTATGCTGCGTATGCAGTGTCGAGCTTTCTGTTCTATACACTTTGCCCTTTTGTTCTCAAGGTTTGAACTTACGCATTCTTGTACTAATGCGATTAATTTGTGTTCTTGAAAATATAATTTAGAGTTTGCGTATATACAGATGAGTGGATCAACGATGTTTAATCTTTCCCTTCTGACATCCGATATGTGGGCAGTCGTGGTCAGAACATTCATCTACAAGCAGAAGGTTTTAATTAATTGCTGTTTTCTTTCTTGTTCACTGATTACAACACACATTTTCATGAGTCGTACGATATTATGATTCGCAGGTTGAATGGTTATACTACGTGGCGTTTGTCCTTGTCGTGGTTGGGATTTTCATATATTCGAAGACGCAAGTTCTTTTGTATTTTCACTACATTTTGAAATATATATATATGTATGCGACGTAATGTTCAAAATATTTGATGCTGCAGAGAGAAGGATCCCGAGAAGAGTCAAGGCCCGGAATACAGTCTCATCGGCGATGCAGAAAGTTGCGGTCCTGGAAATGTATCTGTCGTCGCTTGATCAAGAAATTAAAAGGACGATTAAATGTTGTTGTTTTTATTTGTTGAGTTTGGACTTTTGGACTCCATCTTAATTAGTTCAGCTTTAGTTAGAACATATACTTGGTGTTTAATTGAAAGGTATGAAGTGATGGAATGAGTTGCGTGGTAGTATGAATTCATTATCTGCTTAAGTACAGGGAAGAACTCTACCTTGTGAATAAGGACTTGTTCTTTTGGACTGAAATCGGCTGAACTGAACTGAACTGAACTTAAGCGATCTGATCTGAACTGAACTGAACTGAACTGAACTTAAGCGATCTGAACTGAACTGAATTGATTTTTTTATAAAAACAATAATACCTTTTATAAATTATTAAATATTTTTTTTAAATATTAATAATATTATGACAATAACTAGATTGGATATTGAAAATTATAGATTTAAATTATTTTTTATTTATTTTATTTTAATTTATTTTGAAGCGAACTGAACTGAACTGAACTGAACTGAATTGAACTGAACTGAACTAGACTGAAATTAAGTCCAAAAGAACAGGTCCTAAGATGTAAAGCTCAATTTGAAATTAAAGAGTGAAAGAATTAAAACTCTTTTGATTTATTTTCTTTTCAATTTAGTTCAGTTCATTATTCTTGTAATTCAATTCAACTTTAATTAGTTCAAAAAAAAAATACTATAGTCTTAAAGTAGTGTGAGGTAGATTAAAAAAAACAAATTGTAATAAATCAATAAATCGCAGAGCTTATTTTGTAGAGTAGTAATTAATTATCCTCGCAATTCGCAAATTCAAACATTATATATCTTCCTCTCGAAATGAATGAATGCCTCGCAGAACCCGACCAAATAATTCATCCCTCCCTTCACACCTTCCGATGGACCAAAACCCCTCCACCGCACAACCCACCGACCAAAACCCCGAACCGCCGCCCGCCGCCATCTCCTCCCTTCCGCCGCCCACAACCACTGCCGCGTTCCTGAATCCTAATCCCGCCGCACCAACCCCTAGACCCCCAACAGCGCCGCAACCCCAACAACCTACTACCCCCATCAATCCACAATCACGGCCGCCGTTCAACACCCGACCTTGGCAGCAGCAACCCACCTACTACTCCCTTCCGTCGCCTCCACTTCCAGATTCGACATCGCCGTCGGTTTCCGCTCCTCCGCCCCCTCGCGGCGGAATGGCCATCGGAGTCCCTGCTCAAATGTCCTCCACTCCTACGGCTTCACTCACTTCACCATCTTACAGTCAACAATCGCAGGTTAATTTAATCGATTATGCACTTCTTTAACACTGCAATGCCGTTTTTATTTAGGTTTTCAGGCTGTGTAGTTTTGTTTAAGCAATCGTCGATTTGGGTGTGTTTGCATTACAGATTAGACAGCCTATGCAAGGAATGGGGATGACGGGTACACTCGGCGCTTCACCCTCTTCGATGCGGCCTTCCCATCCGTTGAGGCCTACCTCTCTGCAGTCATCTCCAGCTAACCAGGTTGCTCTCTTATTTGTTTATCAAATTAGCTCAAACCTGCAAAATAACTTAATCGACTACTCGTGATGGAAAATCGATCCGTAGAATAATTAGTGGAGCTAGGGAGGCTTTATAATCAATCATTCAAATGTTATGACATGAGCAAGTCAATTGGTCCATTTGAATGCTTATGGAATCCCAGAATTATAAATAGTTGAATCATATAGTAACAGTTGCTGTTATATTAGCCTTGAAAGAGACCACCAAATGCTACTGAAGTAGCTCATTTCTGTATGGCTCCAGTGCAACGTAAAGTGCAGTGTCTTGCATTTGAGATAACTATGTTTTGAGTTTCATTTTCATTTCTACATCTTCCGAGAGAAACTCTTTTGTATAAGTAGCACGTTTTTGGCACATATGTATTTATTGGTGTCGGCTTCAGCAGAGTTATCAAGGACAGGGTATGCTTAGAGTCTCCTCATTGGGATCTTCTGGTTCGCCATCAGCACCATCGCCTAGTAGTTTACAGAATCAGTCCCAAACCCAGCCATGGTTGTCTTCTGGAACTCAAGGAAAGCCTCCTTTGCCGAACTCTCCTTCAATAAGACCACAGTCGATCACTCATTCATTTCAGCAAAGATCCCATATTGCCCCATCACATCAGCATAGCATGCCCGTCACCTCACAACAACAACAGCAGCAGCAGCAGCAGCCGATCAGTTCCGGCCAACATCCACCACAACCATCAACCTCACAGGACCATTTTGCCCCTCAGTTTTCGGGTTCCAGGGTTCAACAATCCATAACTCACCAGCAGCAAGTTGCAAGGGGACCAGGATTGGGAAGCCAAAGACCAACTCTTGGAACAACACCATCTATGGGCCCCGGAAAAACTCCAATTGCTGACACTGATGAGTCTTCCAATAGAATAGTGAGCAAACGGAGCATTCAGGACCTTGTCAATCAGGTGAAGTTGCCTGCCCTATTTTTCTATTTTTCCCCTCTATTCTAATGTTGATAGTGTGATTTTTTATTTATTTATTATTTGGTGCTACTTGAGTTTGTTAGCTTATTTCATTTTTTTTTAATTTACCATGATGGTTGTTGATGTTATTGATTTTTAGGTTGTGCGTTTGGTTCAATATTTTTGTAGATGAATATTCATGGTTTGCAGACTTTTTTGTTCATTTAAATAGAAATTCTGAATTAGTTAAAACATAAAAATTAAATAGAAATCAATGCAGGAAACATCATCATTTAGTCCACTCTCGCAAATTTTTCGTTTTAAACTCAACAAAAGTGTCATGCAAACCTTGATTGTAGTTCTGAGTTTTAAAAAACATAGGCATACTGATATGACACTTTTACAAAACTGTAATTGTTTATTTACATGTTTTCAAAAAAGTATGGTTATAACCTTGAATATAGTTAAAAAATGTGTCATTATACTGTGCTTTTAAAACACTTGGGATTGACCCAAAACATTTGCAAATATATAACCTATTATATATTTGCAAGTGTTTTGTGTGAAAACCATGTCCCCATATTTTACTTGAATATTTGACGGTAAATGATCTGCAATATATATGGTGACATGGTTTTGACCCAAAACACTTACAAATACTTTAAAGGGTTTACAAGGAGGAAAGAACCCATAGGTAGGAATGATTCATCGGTCCTTTCACAGGTCACTTAGAATTTTTAGCACGTTCATTATTTTTAAGGCTCTGAATGTACCTATAATCAGGGATGAGGGGCGGTGAGTCTCCTTTGAGTTTAGCCCTGAATTTCTGACTAAAATACTTTGAATAATCATCTAACTATACTCAACTACAATTTATGAACTATGGTCATAAGATTGTTTATGAAATTATTCATGATTTATGTTTATAACCGTCTTTCGTTATTCCAGATTGATCCATCTGAAAAGTTAGATCCTGAGGTTGAAGACATTCTTATTGACATTGCTGAGGATTTTGTGGAATCAGTAAGTTTGAATTTTTCGTGTACTACAAAATACACACACACACGCACTACATTCTATTTTGTGGCTACCTTAATTGGAAGTTTCTGTTTTGTATGCATAAATGAATGGAAATTTTAACGTGTGAACCGAAAAGTTATTGCCTTATTGGCATCATGCATAAGTTTATGATGCTTAACTGCTTAAGTGCAAATCTTGGTTCGTTCATAAACATCTAATCATAAGAATATTTTCTTGATGGTTGGTAAAAGAAAAACTGTAAGAGGATCGTTTTTTTCTTTTGCTATTGTGGCTTATAAATCATCTCAAGGAAGCTACTTGGACAAATATACTTTTGCCTTTTTTAAATCAACTAAAGGAATTTTTTCACTTCATAAGATTTTCTGAAAAAAATAAATTGAATGCGCAGGAAATATGTTCCTTAAATCACATTACAAATTGTTGAATGGAAAATTTGCTCAAATTTATATTACTGTATAATATTTCTTTTGCTTAGTTCTGTACATTTGTTAAAATATCAACTATTTTGGATGTAAGTTTTTTATACATTTGTCTGAAAGCGCGTTCTTGGTTTAAATCATTGGGTTTTGCTTTAAATTTGAACCTTGTCAGATCACAACATTTGGGTGCTCGTTAGCCAAGCATAGAAAATCCACCACTTTGGAAGCAAAGGACATATTTCTCCATCTTGGTAAGTTTCCACAAATTTCTCTCGTTAGTCATGTGCAAATACCTAGAGAGCTTATAATTAAAGTTTTAACTTGAATCAGAAAGAAACTGGAACATGACTCTTCCTGGGTTTGGCGGAGACGAGGTTAAGACTTACAAAAAACCAGTAAGTTTTTCATGGTTTATTTTTTCTAATCTAGTTATTCATTGTTATATATCACTATCCATGTTAGTATCTTCAACTCATGCAAAACGTCTGACATATTTCTCACGGTTTCCATTCCAGACTGTAAGCGAGATTCACAAGGAAAGGCTTGCTTCTGTAAGTTTTTTTTCTTCTTCTTTCTCCTCTACTGCATGAAATCATCATCTTAATTACAAGGACAGAATCATAGTCATTAGGAGGTTAATTTCATGTTCGTTTTATGAATTGTCTTGCTCGAATTCATATTTTTATTAGCTGTTATTTTTCCTTGGCAGGTAAAGAAGTCGATTTTGGTTTCTGAGATGATGAGTAAGAACCCAACGGGACCATCTGGTGGGAATGCCAAAAGCCATCTCGCAAAAGGACCTGCCACCGGCAATATTGGTGCCACATAGAGCCAGACTTCTATTCCGGTATTTTCTTACATCTCCTCATTTATTACGATTTGGTTAGTTCGATACAAGCCTTCTTAGGTATCTATTCGTTTCTCTTTCTCTGGTGCAGGTCAATTTGGAGAAAGGGGGAAAACGAATTGTCTGCTGAAAAGCCTGTGATATGTTTTGAATGTAATGAACCTTGATGGTTTTGTTAGCAGTAGTTCGGAAACCCGATTTTGAGGTATCAAACGAAAACACTGGGAGATCCCCGGAAGCATATATCGTGTTGTTCTAGAGTAGAGAAGATTATCCTTCTTGACATTCCTTCTCTTTTTTTGCATAACATATGAAGTTGGAATTGAAAATTAAATGGCTGATCCAGAAAATGTTTCTTGCGTTAATTTGTTGTGGCGTCAGTCATATGAATCATGTCTATCAAATCTACTTGCCCAATTTTTAAAAATAGAAAAATGTTTATTCAAAATATAATTTGGTCCATTTTTACGAAAACAACGAATAAAATGTACTGTAATTTTTTTCGAAAATAATGAATAAATGGTTGCAAATCAACCATTCTCGTGTCGTCATTTAGCAGATTAATGTTGACTCAGAGGTGAAAGCTGTGTAAAAGTTTAGAGAGATACAGTACTTTTATCACCTCGTTAGTTCTCGAGATTTCGACTCAGTATTTTTTTTATCACCTCGTTAGTTCTCGAGATTTCGACTCAGTACCTTTTTTATCACCTTGTTTTAGTTCTCGAGATTTCGACTCGGAACAGATATGTTTCAATCCAATTAAAATCCAATTCAAAATTTAGAAAAACATTTTACTAATTTTCTAGAAGATTTAAAAAACTCGCAATAGAAATATAAAATGGAGACAAAGTTACGTGACGATTTGCATTACTCATCTAATCAATAGTAGAAAAATAAAAAGAAAGGAGAAGGGCAGTTGGTGGAACTAACACTCCGTATATATAAAAATCTATCCATACATCATACATACACCTTGAAATTATTGTCATCTTCCTTAAAACAAATTCTAGTAAAAAAAGAAAAGAAAAAAGAGGCAGCTCATCGCCAGACTCTCATCGGAGTCGGAGCTGGCGATATAGCTCTTTTATACTTTTCTTTTTTAGTTTCCACAGAAGAATCATTCCGGTATCATCAGCATCGTCATTATACTCGGAATCTAATTTCAATTTTTCTGGGACCACCCTTTTATCACACTTTTTGTTGGGATCGAAAAAGAACTGCGATGTCGAATCTTCACAGCGACGGGGTTAATGGTTTTGCGGATTCTGGAAATCGCTTTAACAACACGAATCGTGACAAGGTGATTATCGATACAGATCCCGGCATTGGTAAGGATATCATATTAACCTTCTTCCTTAATTTATGAAATCAGGTTTCGATTTATTATTATTTTTAATTTAATTCAAATTCCGAATCACGTTAATCTGCTCTTTATGTTGAAGGAATCTCATTTATCCTACTCTGTATGTTTTTTTTTTTGTTTTTTTTTTTTGCAATTGAGTATAATTTAATTACTTTATATTTGTGTAATTTATAGTTATATTATTGTTTTTGTGTAATTTCAAGTTAGCTCGTTAACTCGGTTGGGGCCGTAAGATACCTTTCGTCTGTGTCCATAAAAAATGGCATGATCCACTTCCATAGAACTATAGAAATATAATGAGATCGAATATTTTGGGAAACACGGGCGGAAGATGTAATTTGGGGGATTGGGCTGTGAAATTTGATAAAACCAGATATATGCACAAGTAAATGACAGTAATGCTCGTATATGTATTGTTCGATTTATGCACAAAGTTGAGTACCCTCAAAATGCAGATGA
This sequence comes from Euphrasia confusa, assembly GCA_954870475.1. Classification (NCBI taxonomy): domain Eukaryota; kingdom Viridiplantae; phylum Streptophyta; class Magnoliopsida; order Lamiales; family Orobanchaceae; genus Euphrasia; species Euphrasia confusa. Next base: position 2,820,054 of record OX940955.1, on the reverse strand, counting down.
TAGCATGGCAATATTAATGGCATTCCAGTCACCGGATCTTGACATATTAGGATTGACGACTATATTCGGCAATGTCGCCACGGAAGATGCCACGCGTAATGCTTTGACCCTGGTATGCGTTTTCATTTGATTTTATTCGATTCTTTAAGTGTTGAGCGCATGTGCGTCTGTTTTCAAAATTTTGGGTTCTTGTTTAGAGGACACGTTCATGATCGATTACTGTTTTGATGCAAAATAAAAAGGATAGTGTGAGCTTGCTGGACGTACGGATATTCCTGTGGCAGAGGGCAGTCTTGTACCATTTAAGGTAATGAAAGTAAATAAGCTTCATGGTTAATTGTCGAATTATATTTGTTTAGATAATGTTGCAGATTTATGCTTTTAGATAGAGTGATTTGCATTGGTATGAATGTACGGTGGTTGAGAATTATATTTGTTAATAAAGGTACTTTCAAAATCACAGTTTGGGAAAGACACAATACCTAAAATTAATCTCCCTTGTTTTCTGAAAATGTGATATTTTTTATTAACAAAGTTACTGGAGGTACTTTTACATAATTAGAGGAGCCCCACACCTTGCTTTTGTGTTTTCATAAAATGAAGTAGAAGTAAAAGCAAATGTTTGCATATAAACACTTTAAATTGATATATTCTTTTTTCAAGCCAAAAGCTAACAATCTTTTATCATTTTTAAGTGTTTGCTGGTAGGGCTATGTAATTGGAGAAACAATTTTGAAAAACCCAAGATCTCAGCGTCCATTAGACATCTAACTTTTTTGTTTGATAAGTAGGCTGATCGACTCTTGACTATGAATTAGATCATAATACATGTTACATGTATAAAATTACCCATCGTGTACTCTCCATAGCTTGACCATAATAAATTAATATAACAGGGAGGATCACCACGTATTGCTGATTTTGTTCATGGCTCAAATGGGTTAGGGAACATCTCTGTCCCTCCTCCCAAATCTAATAAATCCGATAAATCTGCATCCGAATTCTTGGTTGAAAAAGTCTCCCAATATCCTGGCGAAGTTTCTATACTTGCGTTGGGACCTCTTACGAATCTCGCCCTAGTAAGATTTTAGTTTCTCTGTTTATTAACTTTTTTTATCTTGCATTTTTGTTTTTGATTTCTGAATATACCTATATTCATTTCTCGATTTAGGCTATAAAGAGAGACTCCTCCTTTGCAAGCAAGGTGAAAAGAATTGTGGTGCTTGGTGGAGCTTTCTTTGCATTGGGAAATGTGAATCCTGCTGCTGAAGCAAATGTATGTTTCATAATTACAATGATTTACAACCAGTCAACTTTATATAACTAGAATCACCATGTAATATTTATTTGTACATAAAGCCTTAAGGTTGTACGTTGCACCCATCAATATTTAGGGGTAAATAAAAACATACATTATTGGCAATCTTACTTGTGGGTTCGACATAGTTGCGATTGCGAAATTGCTAAAGCTTTTTAGTTAAAAAAAGGTAATACTTTCATTTTTTTTAACTATTTTGTCTAAAATTACAAAAGTTGCCCTGTAGTTTGGACTATTTACTAAAAACAGCTTAACTTGATACTGTAATTGCAAAAACCACACTTGAGGCCAACTGTTAGTTGACTTCACATAGTTTTGTGAACTCGTTGAATATTTAGTAACATTACACCCCTCAACCTTTTAGTATATTAGAAGGAGCTCGATCTTTCGCTTGCCTATTTGTAATTTATTGAAATATCTAGGGATAAATGTAAAATGTTGACGAAAGGTCTGGGTTAGAAAAGCTGAGGAATGAAATTGTAAGAATATTTGACAACATTCTTCAATTCCAGTGAGGATAGCTAGCTATTTGTAATTATCTTTATTTGTTATACGGATTCAGTCCAGAATTTATTTTTGCCTTTTGCGATTGACAGATTTATGGGGACCCAGAAGCTGCGGATATTGTATTCACTTGTGGGGCGAATATTGATGTTGTTGGCATAAATATCACAACCCAAGTCCAAATGACGGGTTAGAACTCTGATTTAATATATTTTCATTTAAAAAATTTAGTGTTCGCTCCATGTGAACCCGTTTTGGGTAGGAATTAATTTCTCATTCGGACATGTTGTTTTCAGACATGCACCTGGATGAGCTAAGGAATTCAAAAGGAAAGCACGCACAGTTCATATGTGATATATGCAAATTCTACAGGGACTGGCATGTGAAATCTGACGGTGTTTACGGTAAATCTTCTTTTGTTAGTGTCATAGAATTAAGCACACAGTCTGCTTCTCCAAATACGTACGTTACTAAGGATAGCTACAATAACCCTGTTTGATTTACTTTGTTTAACTAGGAATCTTCCTTCACGACCCTGTTAGTTTTGTGGCACTAGTTAGACCAGATCTTTTTACCTTCAAGAAAGGAGTTGTGAGGGTTGAGACACAGGGTATCTGTACCGGGCTTACGCTTATGGACCAAGGATTAAAAAAGTATGTATTTCTGCATATTTTGCTTCTCTTGAGTGATCTAATTATTGTGTTGAAAATAATGATTCGATTTTGATGGGCAGTTGGAATTCGAGCAACCCGTGGTTGGGCTTCTCTCCTGTTTCGGTAGCATGGGCTGTTAACACCGATGAAGTTCTAAACTACGTCAGTGAGATTCTAATGAAACCCTGATTAGTTTACAAGGTCGGTCGTGGTAATAATAATAATCATAATGTATATCCTGGTAATTTATGATTTGAGAAACAATTGTGACATTAGTTTGTTATTATTGGAACTTTCATTTTTTACTGTGAAGACATATTTCTCTAGTAACTCAATTTCCATTAATTAATTTGTGGAAAATGTCTCCTCCTTTATTTTCATGTTCCTGATATCTGCATGTTTAATTCAACACTCACTCCCAAACAACTGTACTTTCAAAATTATAGTATTGAAATAACAAAATGCTAATTCTTATTTTTATTTTTATTAGTATAGTATTATTTACCGAACTATATTTGACGGCTTTTATTTCCATTTTAGAGAATAAAAATAATAGGTTTGGCGCACAACTATTTTTGCACACATTATTCATCAAACACAAGTCAAAAGGTCAAGATTTTATCATCACACCAATTAAAGTAGTTAAACTAACTCCTATAGTATATTTTTAGTAACCCTATCTTACATTTAGATGATTTTAATTCAAAAGTTTAAAAACTAAATTATAAATTTATCAATTTTAAGTAGAAATATCAATATTGTTTTATTCTCTAAGTGTCACGTGAAAGATGATCCACTTTCTTTGTAATTTACAATTGTGAGTGATTTTTTTAGACTAAGAAGAAATAATTTTCATACCCTTAGTTACAAATTTTATTTATTTAAAAAACGGTTTGAACTCCTCCATAACCACTAGAGTCTAGAGAGAAAAACCATTGCACCCACTCCAACAACTTGAGAACAAGGTAAGCTACTCAAATAAAAACTTGCACTACTCCATCCACCTCCTTCTATTTCACATATAAGTATATACACACACACACACATAAAATTTCATGACAAAACAAATAAAGCCATTAAGACAACCTCAATCGATCGAATTGTACACAATGTCTAGGGTGAACTCGGCTTTAGTTGAAGCGATTTCTTGGTATTCTTCCTTGGTGTTGGCGTTGATGCTTGTCTTGAGCTGCTGCGAGTCGGGAGAGAGAAGCGGAACAGAGTTTTTTCCCACGGTGGATAGTGGGTTTGGCGAGAGGCCACCGTGCGACGAAATATACGTCGTGAGGGAAGGCGAGACGCTTCACACGATAAGCGAGAAGTGCGGTGACCCGTATATCGTCGAGGAGAACCCGCATATCCACGACCCGGATGATGTATTCCCGGGTTTGGTTATCAAGATTACGCCTTTCAAGATTAATAGGTAGTACGTAAATATCATCGATCATTGTTAATTTGTCGATCGATCTCTTCAATTCGTTTGTCATGACAAACAATTTGCTTTTATTTTTCATTTTCTCTCTTTTAAATGTTACGCAATATGTATATATATGAATCATCACGTTACTCTCTTTTATATAGTAGAGTGAAATTGATGTCGTCGTTCACTACTTTTGTATGAAATTGTTTTTAATTATGAAAATTCTATGTTTTGACTTTTGACCATTAAAAATATAAAACGGAAAATAGTTCAAACTTAGAAGTAAAGCTAATCATTTACAAACTCGATTGAAAAAATGATGCATTTTGTCTAGAAACATGACACCCAAATAATTGAAAGAGTTGGTTGAATTATGAATCCTCATATCTTACCTTGGACGACATGACAAGTGAAATAAGTACTCCTACAACATGGCCCTACAAGGCTATAAATGTCTTATTATGATTATTATCAGGCCCAATATATTCATTGGGCCAATTAGCCCATTTAAGTTGGACTCCAGTTCAAGCCCAATAACATTTCCAAAATCATTAGTCAAAGTCAGAGAGCTGCGTTTGTGTAGTGTGTACATTCGGATTTCCCATTTAGGAATTCGGAGGTCAACAAAAGTACAATATTCACACAGTCAGAATTCAGAAAATCAGAGCTGCCACAATAAATATTGAAACCGAAAATGATTTTTTTTATGTTTCTTGGAATTAAACACGTGTTGACTAGTAGGACCACAATATACAACAAGTGTTGTTGGTTAAATTTTGAAAATACATTTACTCTAATTCCACTGCTTATCAATCCGTGCAAAATATTACTATGATACATATTTTCCCATCGGATGACGGAATAATATATACTTTCTCCTTGGACAATTAATCATTTATTCTGTAAATAATAATAAATAATAATAATAATAATAATAATAATAATTAAAAAAATAAAAAAATTGTATGTCACTTTCTCACTCAAACACTATATATATAACATTCTCTTTTTAACTAACCACAATTAACACAGGAAAATACAAATACTAGTGAAGCATTGATGGGTCTCCTCCTCTCTTTCTTCTACTCTTGTTGTTGTTGCCTTCTTCTCACTTCAGGTATTAATTCACTTCTTATTAATTATAATTATTTTATTTCTCCAAATAATTGATCGAGTTCTTGTGTTGTCTTAGGGCTAGGTTTAATCCGTGCTTCCGTCATCGATGAGAAATACGTCCCTTTCCGACCGACGAAGCTGTTTGTATTCGGCGACTCTTATGCTGACACCGGAAACGTCAGAAAGTCGTTGTCCAGCTCTTGGAACCCGCCCTACGGCGCCACCTTTCCCGGCAAGCCCGCCGGCCGATTTTCCGACGGCCGCATCTTCACTGATTACCTTGGTAACTGAATAGATAATAATTAATTCAAATAGACTCAGAAATCAGACATAATTGTGAATATATATTTGGTGGAAATACCAAGATTTTCAAAATAATTACGGGATTTTCTTTAAATAACAATATCTTCATGTGTTGTTTTTGTAATTATTTTTTCCCAATAAGAACATTTGATACATCATCTGCAGTATCAATTCTACCTTTTTTCTTTCTTTTTTAGTGGTCTTACAACCATAATTGAATCAAAAAAAAAAAATTAAGTCTTTTTTTAAATGTAATTATTGGGCCACTTTATCTTTTTGCTTTATTTTCTTTTCCTTTTCTATGGAGATTCATAACATGGAACTTTCTTTTTCGTGGTGGTGGGCTATGTGTATGTATGTGCTGTTTTTTATTATTATCACAATTAAAAATATCATATTTCTATGACATATTCTTTTTTTCTCATGTCATAATTTATTGTCTATAATCTTTAAACACACGCACACACACTACTTTCTTTTACGTTTAAAGTAGTGTATGTAATAAATAGAACAGTTGAATTTACGTGTGCAAATAATTGTGTAATTACATTTACACCCTTTGCACATACATATGTGTCTATTCTTTGTGTGATGTTATGCGTAGTAACTAATTTGTATTGTAGTGTATGGTCCTTCAATTATACACAACAGGTCAACTGATTGATTCTATAAAAAACAATAATTTTGACTGATGTTTGGATTGAAAATTTTATTTTTGGTACGTAATCAATCACAGCCAAGTTCATGGGACTGAGGTCTCCTCTAGCCTACGAATGGATGAGGTTGGGAGGGACGAAGCTGAGAAACGGGCTGAACTTTGCCTACGGAGGGAGCGGTGTGTTCGACACCATTGGGGATTTGTTGCCTAACATGACCACTCAAATCGGCTTCCTCGAGAAACTCATGCATCGGTCCATATACACCAAACGCGACTTGCAGTCGTCCGTCGTTCTTGTTTGTCTTTCCGGGAACGATTATGGTGCTTTCGTATTGAATGGTGGCACTCTTCAGGTAAACAAATCAAATCGAATATATGTTCGTTTCGTATTCGTGAGTATATTCAAGTATTTTATAGATAAAAAAACATAATTTATATTTTTAATAATTTTGGGTGGGGTGGGGTGGGGTAGGTTTAGGTGTAGGTGGAGAGATATTAATGGACAATTGTACAAATTTATTTGGTCAACTTTTATTCAAAACAAAATTAAATAAATAATAATTATGTGACGTTTTATGGTGTTGGTTTATTTATGAATAATAAATGTGGTGTGTATTGCAAATTTGCAAGTAGGTGGTGATTTGAGTGGCATCACACATTTCTTATCATCTAGTAAGACAATAATTAAGTGGCAACATTTTTAGTTTTTTTTTTTTTAATTTTTTTTTCTTATATTTTTTTTTATATATTATATATAGTGCATTTTTGTTGAAATATTTAATTTGTTTTCCTATATATAACAATGACATTTAGAAATCATTTTCAATTTGTAGGGTTTGACTAAATTTATCCCTCGTGTGATAAATCAACTCGCTCGGAACTTGAATCAAATGAATCGGCTTGGGGCAACTAGAATCGCGGTCACAACCTTGCAACCATTGGGGTGTCTCCCTCGGTCAACGGAAACATCTTCGTTCCAGCAATGCAACACCACTCTGAACACGTTAGTGAATTACCACAACCTTCTACTGCAGCAAGCCGTGGCCAAGCTGAACAACGACACCAAGAGCTCGACTTTCTTCGTTCTCGACCTCTACGCCTCCTTCACAACAGTGCTTCAGCAGAAAGGAAGTTCTCAAGGTACTAAATTATTAATAGTAACAAATAATTTTACCATGAGTGTATGTGGACTTTTATGCATGCATGGTAACAATTAATTACTTACTTATATAGGAGATTTGAAATTTGAGACACCGTTGAAGCCTTGTTGCACGGGGATTAACAGTGGATACTCATGCGGAAGCGTCGATGAGAATGGCAAGAAGATGTACACGGTTTGCAGAGACCCGAAATCGTCTTTCTTTTGGGACTCGTCTCATCCGACAGAGGCTGGATGGAGTGCCGTTTACACGGCTTTAAAGTCCAGTCTTGAACAATTCTTTAAATTCTATTGAGTATTGACAATTTGACAATAGTGTATTTTTTTTGTCATATATTCTTCATGTTGTTATATGTCTCCTCTTGTTTTGGGATGATTTTGAAAAATTGTTTTTGTAGTATTTGATTCAATCAATGTGTTGTGAGTTGTGACTTGATAATATATTGGTTGTGCGATGATAATAGTGTTGCATCCTCGTTGTGAAATGGGCCGGAAAGCCAACCTTTCAACGGGCCTATACTTAACACTTATTTTAAAATTTTGAATTTACTTAAATAGTTATTTTTTGACAAATGATAATAAACTTTACACAATTCAAAAAATATCTTCCAATCTAATTAAAAATATCATTAAACTCTATTTTTTAACAAAGTGAAAAATAAAGAGAATTTTAGTTTATAATGTATTTTGATTTTCATAATTATAGAAAATTCACAATTATTTTTCAGTTTTCACTACAATATTAGGGCACTACAGTACATTTATGTTTTATTATACATTTGTGTACTGATATAATTATAATTATAAATAAGGTCATTTAAAAAAATTGCAATGTCAATTTTACCTTTTAATTTAATAATTTAAAATAAATTAGGATTGTGTAATTTGTACAAGAAAATTGGTTCTATCATCTATGGTAATGATGTTCCGACATAAATCCTGAGAAACAAACATCTTCCTATAATTCAAGATACTACTCCCGTAACTCCGTATAATTATAGGAGTACTATTTTTGTTCACATTTGTGACGAGTAAATTTCAGATTTATTGGGAAAATAAAAAAAGGGTAATTGCGTAATTCCCAAAAAATATACTATTACCCTTTTTAAATAGTGTAAATCGTACCGAATACACTAAATGGTATAGTGAGACATCTTATTTGTACTAGGACATAAAAAAACCAGTTATTTACACTGAATGACTATTATACCCTTACTTGTAATTTTTACCGGATTTGGGCGATAGATATGAATATTTTGTTCTGCCTTGTCGAATTGATAAACCTTTGTCGAATGTTATTATTTGTGTCGAATCCTTTGTCGAATGTGTAGAATCTGTGTCGAATATTTTTATCCTTTGTCGAATGTTATTAGTTGTGTCGAATCTTGTCGAATGTTTTCAGGGTCCATTATCTGTGATTGTTTTGGCGAATATGGGTCGAATATGTTGATATATGTGTCGATTTTTTTAATTCTTTTATCGAACGGTGTATTTTACTGTGTTGCATGTGTGAAATATGTGTCGAATGTGTTGATGTGTGTGTCGAATGTGTACATATGTGTGTGAAATTAAGGAAATATTATTCAAATTACGCCATAATAAATATTAACGCAATTACATTACGTTATAAAATTATATTTGATAATGAATGATCTTTGAAAAATTTAGGCCAAGTTCTATAAAATTATATTTGATAATGAATGATTTTTGAAAAATTTAGGCCAAGTTCTATAAAATTATATTTGATAATGAATGATCTTTGAAAAATTTAGGCAAAGTTGAAATATTTGCGTTAATTTTTTTTAATGTGTGGATTTTTACTGAATTAAAACATAAATTAATTTTTTTTTAAATATTTGCGTTAAGTTTTTCAAATTTTTTCTTAATTAATACATATTTTTTTTTAAATATTTTTGAATGTGAGTTTCGCTATGACATATTGTGAGTTCGCCTATGGCGAATGTGGTGAATTCTCCACCGCGAATGTGGATTCTCCACGAGAATGTGAATGGATTCTCCACTGCGAATGTGGATTCTCCACGGGAATGTGAATTCGCCCATGGCGAATGTAGTTTCGACAGGATTCGCCCACAATGTGGATTTTTTTTCTAATTAAAATATAAAATATATTTTTTAATGTGTATTTTTTTTCTAATTAAAATATAAAATATATATTTTTAAAATATTTGCGTTAACCTTTTTTTAAAATGTGGATCACATTCATTGCCATGGAGAATGTGAGTTATGGATTTTTTTCTGAATTAATGTTTCCTCTAAATTAAAATATAAGGTAATATTTTTTGAAATATTTACGTTAATTTTTTAAAAGAATTAAAATACAATTTTTTTAAAAAATATTTGCAATAAATTTTTTTTTACGTTAATTTTTTTTTGAATGTGAGTTTCGCTATGGCGAATTTGGATTGACTATGGCAAATGTGGATTCGACACGGCAAATGAGAATTCGCTCACGGCGAATGTGACCGGCGAATATAGTTTCGCCACGTGGAATGTGAGATTAGACATTATGTGGATTCGCTCATGGCCAATGTAGATTTTTTTCTAAATTAAAATATAAAGTAATTTGTTGAAATATTTGCGTTAATTTTTTTTTAAAATTATAAGGCAAATAATATTGAAATTTTATTTAAATAAAAATTACGCAAATATTATTAAAATAAAAAATCAAGAAAACAATATTAACCTAAGATTATAACGCTAATATTATTGAAATATTATTAAAATAAAGATTACGCAAATATTATTGAAATAAGGAAAATGTAAGAAAACAATTTCCGTAAGATTATAATAGATTCGTCTGGCTTATAACATTCGACATAGTTATCGCTATCATTTTCAGCCAAACAAATAACATTAACTATATTGATAAAATTCGCTCTAACATTTGCAATGTTGATAAGATTTGTCATAGTGTGTAAATTCACCAAAAGATTCGCTATATTGATAAGTTTGTCGAACGTTAGTTGTTAATTGAGGAATCGACAAAGTGGATTTGCCACGGAGAATGTGAATTACCCCAAGGCCAATGTGGATTCACCCACGGCGAATGTGGATTCGCCCACGGCGAATGTGGATATGCCCAAGGCGAATGAGAATTCGCTCACGGCGAATGTGAATTAGCCCAAGGCCAATGTGGATTCGCCACGGCGAATGTAGATTCGCCCACGGCGAATGTGAATTAGCCCAAGGTCAATGTGGATTCGCCACGGCGAATGTGGATTCTCCCACGGCGAATGTGGATTCGCCCAAGGCGAATGAGAATTCGCTTATGGCGAATGTGAATTATTCACATCGAATGTGAATTAGCCCAAGGCGAATGAGAATTCGATCACGGCGAATGTGAATTATTCATATCGAATGTGAATTAGCCCAAGGTCAATGTGGATTCGCCACGGCGAATGTGGATTCGTCCACGGCGAATGTGGATTCGTCCACGGCGAATGTGGATTCGCCCAAGGCGATTGAGAATTCGCTCACGGCGAATGTGAATTATTCACATCGAATGTGAATTAGCCCAATGCCAATGTGGATTCGCCACGGCGAATGTGGATTCGCCCAAGGCGAATGAGAATTCGCCTATGGCGAATGTAGTTTCACCATGTTGAATGTAACATTCGACATAATGTGGATTCGCCCACGGAGAATGTGGATTGTTTTCTAATTAAAATATAAAGTAATTCTATTTGAAATATTTGCGTTAATTTTTTTTTTAAAATTATAACGGAAATATTATTTAAATATTATTTAAATAAAAAATCAAGAAAACAAGACTATGATTATAACTAATATTATTGAAATTATTAAAATAAAGATTACGCAAATATTATTGAAATAAAAAAAAATGTAAGAAAACAATTTGCCTAAAATTATAATAGATTCGCCTGGTAAGAAAACAATCTGCCTAAGATTATAATAGATTCGCTTATAACATTAGACAAATAACATTCGCCAAAAGATTCGCTCTAACATTTTAAAGATTCGCTCTAACATTTTAAATTATAACGCAAATATTATTTAAATTTTATTTAAATAAACATTACACAAATATTATTAAAATAAAAAATCAAGAAAACAAGACTAAGATTATAACGCTAATATTATTGAAATTATTAAAATAAAGATTACGCAAATATTATTGAAATAAAAAAAAAATGTAAGAAAACAATTTGTCTAAGATTATAATAAATTCGCTTGGTAAAAAAACAATTTGCCTAAGATTATAATAGATTCCCTGCTTATAACATTCGACATAGTTATCGCTATTATTTTCTAAACAAATAACATTCGCCAAAAGATTCGCTCTAACATTTTAAAGATTCCCTCTAACATTCGCCAAAAAAATTCGCTCTAACATTCGCCAAAAGATTCGCTTAACTGATAAGCTTTTCAAATGTTAGTTGGTAATTGAGGAATCGACAAAGATGAAGGGCATTTTCGGATGTTCATAGTTTTTTTGTGTAAATAACCGGTTTTTTTATGTCCTAGTACAAATAAGATGTATCACTATACCAGTGTAATTTTATTTTTCTCTCTTTTAAATATCGTTAAATTTCAGAATTTTCGGTCGCCAAAACCCGCTGGATAAAAACCCCTTTCTCTATGGAGAAGAAGAAGAAGAAAGAAGAAGAAGAAGAAGAAGGCACCCCACTCACCATATTGTTCAAGCGAAAGAGAGAACCGATCCGGAAGAAGAAAAAACCAGAGCCGAGCCGAGATCCTTAACCGGCAATCGCTAACCCTCCGCTGGAAATCGACTTCGATTATTCCGTCGATAGAATCGTCGAACTCTGCGGAGGAGTTGATTCACTCAACGCTAATCAACCGGAAATCAATCGATTCATAAAATTCTTGAGGTATGGAGCTGTACAATATAATAATATTCCATATTTCTGTTTTTATTACAATCAATTTATGCTACAGTATTTGGTTTCCTTATTCAGCCAGTGGAGAGATTTTAAATATGCGCCGAAGAATGTGAGTTTTGCTAATCAGCATAATTCGAAAGAGAAATATGCTGTGGGTGAGGTTACCTTACATCATCAATTCTCTGGAAATTAATTATTAATTATCGTTTGCTTGATTTTTTCGAAAGAAGTTAATTTACTGTTTTGGATATTGCTCAAGGGCTGGTAGAGAAGCTAGGTAGTTATCTCTACAGGGTTGTGGTTGGTTATTCGTATGATATTATCTTTGTTTGGGTTATGATTGATTTTTATTTTTATTTTCAGCAATGACTTTGTGATGTATGTATTTGCGCTATAAAATCGGCAACACCAACTCTTCGATTCTCTATATGGCTGATGTATCGGGGCGATGTTTTCGTTTGGGTCGATTAGTTGGGTGAAACGGAAGATGATACAGTTACACAAGATTTACCGGGCCTTCGGTACACCACCAATCAAAATGCGACACGTGTCATTTTTTTTTTTTTAAATTAATTAATTAAATAATTATTATTTTAATTATTATTAAATTGAATTATTAATTAGGAAAATATATTATCAAATCTTCTAAAATGTTAAGTAAATAAGATTAATATAATCATACCAAATATTGAATATTATTCAAAATCTATTAGATTGTTTCCATAAAATATACATAACAAATAAATAAATAATATATATATTAAATCGTAAAAAAAACAACAACAACGTAAGTAAGAGATTAAAAGAAAATATTTTATTTTTGTAAAGTATTTTGATAAAAAAATTAATTTATACATAATTATAAAAATTACAATATAAAATAAATTAAAAATAATTAATTAAATTTGTAGAATTTCACAATTTTTTATTATTAATTTAAAAATATTACATAATCAATATTCAAAATAGATTAAAAATAAAGTAAAAATATAATTAATTAAATTAGTATAAAAATTCATTATTTTTTTGAATTAATATAAAAACATTAAATAATCAATAATCAAGATAAAATAAATAAAATATTCAAAACATGTATTGAAAGAAAATAATTTTATTATGTCATGTTTTTAAGAAAAAAAACTAATTCGTCTAAACTCTAAACCAACTATTTTCATTCCATTATTAAAATTGTGAACATAAATGAATAATATATTGTAGTAAAAAATATATTTTTTAAAATAATCAATTCGATCAATTAAATTATAAATGTAAATATAAAATAGAAGCATAATAATAATTGTAATTTATTAAAGAATAGAAATGTTTTTTTAATCAATATATTTTTATTAATTTGATAAATATCTAATGAACATAAAAAATAATTTTTTTTTATAGATCAATTGTAATGTCTGAGTTTAAATCTTAAAAGTATTCAATTTAAGTGTTCAACTAAGCTAACAACTCTGAAAATAAAAACAATAGTTGATTACCTTTAATTTTATTTATTTATATTTGATTTAAAACTCACATTTTAATTTGAATAAAATAATGTGTCGTTTTATTTTATTATATTTTTAAAAATTATTTTAAAAAAAATTATTTTATTATATTTTTAAAAATTATTTTAAAAAAATTATTTTATTTTACGATAAAGTTAATTAATTATTGCATTTTGTATTTTAATTATAACAATAAGTGTTACGCAAATTTAATTTTTAAGTAGTTTTTAAGGGTTTAATCATATGTAAAAAACATAAGTTTTAAAAAAATCGCATTCAAATTATTCATTATTCATAATACTAACGCATTTAAATTAAAATTACACAATAGTTAATTATATATTTACAACGGTCTATTTTTATAGTTATACTTATTTTGTTATTTGGGCAGAAAGTGTAACTATTGTTTTTGTACCGAGGTAGTATATAGTAAAATTTTATGTACTGTTGACATATATATGATTATATAACAAAATTTCACTTTAAGATGTCAAATATAATATTTTTTTTTTTACAAAATTAAAAAAATAAACATATTAAATTATTGTGTATTGATATAAAATCTTAAAACATACTTAGTACATATATATTAGAATTGATAGTACTCAACAATTATCAAATTAAAAAAAAATAAGAAAAAAAAATCAGTTAATAAAATTGTATTATTTTTATGTAATTATGTATAATATAATTAAAAGGTAATTTTTTTTCTAATTATATTATAAGAGTAAAAATTAACTATATTTTTTTAAAAAAAATATCACAATTTAGTTATGCTTCAAACTATATCTAATTAAAATAAAGATAATTTATATATTTAATTTTGTAAAACTAATTTTATGTATTCACATATAATTACTACAAATGTAATTTTTTTAATAGATCTATTAATATATGATCAAACTTTAAGAATAAACTACAAAAACTACTTTACCAAAAAAACTATTCCCTCCGTCCCACGACTGTTTGCCAAATTGGTCAACTGTTCTCTTGTTTGACCGTCGATTACTTATGATAAAAAATATATAAAAATTATTTAAAAAATATTAAAATAAAATTTATACTATCAATTTTATTTTAGTATTTTTAAATAATTTTTATATATTTTTTATCATAAGTAATCGACGGTCAAACAAGAGAACAGTTGACCAGCTTGGCAAACAGTCGTGGGACGGAGGGAGTACAAAAATCACTTTAATATTTTCTTAAATTACAAAAAAATCATCATTAAGTAGTACTAATACCATCGAAATTATATTTATTTTACATAACAAAAGTCATTTGTACAATAGATTTAATAGGAATTGAATTGGAAAAATTACATTTTTATATTTAATTTGTTAAATTTTAATAAAATTTTTGTAATTAGGCAATATTTAATACAATTCATTTTAATTAATTAATAAAATTAATTTTATTGAACAATTTTTAAATTTATTAATTGTTTAATATAATTTATTTAATTAATAATTTTTTAGTAAGTGCAAACTTTTTAAATTAAGTAAATTTTAATTTAATTAATTATTTAATTTTTATAAACTGATTGATTTAATTATTATTTTTATTTAATTGATATATTAATTATTTCTTACCTATTATGATAAATTTTATTAATTTTACAAAAATATTTTATTTTAATATTAATTTTGTCACAATATCTATTCATTAGGAAATATTATTTTTATTATATTTTTCAAATTTTTTTAAAGATTCTTAAGATTTATTTTCCTAATTAATAATTTATTTTAATAATAATTAAAACATTATTTATTTAATTAATTAATTTAATAATGTTAAATGTCGCATTTTAATTGGCGGTGTACGGGAGGTTCGGTACACCTTGCGTAACTGTAGCATTTTCCGGGTAAAACGGGTTAGGAGCCCGATAGCCGTCTGGTCTTAATATATATATACTTAAATCACTAAGTACACGTTCTTTTGACTAAAACTTAACCGATTTGAATTGAAACTGAAGCAATTATTGAACTGAAATTATTTTTTTTATAAAAATAATAATATTTTTTATAAATTTTTAAATATTTGTTAAAAAATATTAATAATATTATAATAGTTATTAGATTGTATATTTAAATTATATATTGAAATTATTTTTTATTTATTTTATTTTTATTTATTTTGAAACAACTTAACCGATTTGAATTGAAGCGATTTGGATTGAACTGAACTGAACTTAAGTGATCTGAACTAAACTGAGCTATCTGAATTGAACTTAAATGTTGTTCCCCATTTTCGCGATTCCCATTATGGTCGGATCACGGCCCAAGTTCAGGTCCGACCAGATATGATCCATTTAACGAGTAAACAAAGACTGTCCAGCGACCACAAGCGATCATTACAGCATAGAGACCTAACACCATCGAACACGCTCAGTACGGATGTGCCGCGAACGCAGTCAACCACTTCGTGATCCTCCTGTTCGAGGAAGCTCCTCCGCGGCATGTCGTGTTAAGAGTTTTTCTGTTCTCCAAGGCGCGTGTCCCCACGGAGGTAAGTATACTTCGATCTCCGGAGCTGGCGGCCCTTAATCCATTCTAAGAATGCTTGGATAGCGGCTCAGCATGAGTCAACTCGATCAAGCTGGACCGGATTGAGGGCAAAAGAGGGGGATCGCATTATGGGGGTATAAAGGAGATCTTCCCCTAAGACAAGGGGTAATGTATGTAATTATCATAGGAAAAGCCCATGTAATCTAGGCCCAAACCCAAGTGTAGAAACCCTAATCTATGTACTATAAATAGTCAAGTTTCCTCATTTGTAAAGGGGAGGCACAATTCCCAAGAAACATACTTGAAAATTAATACTAGAAGCTTTTACTATTTCCTTATTTGTTCTCTCAATCCCCAAAACATCAATACGTTCGCGGGGGAATTTCCTGTTAGGATTTTCTGCCCGTAAACAATTGGCGCTAGAAGGAGGGGTGATCCTCGGGCGTTGAGCGAACAAACTTAGGCAATACACGATGGAGATGCTAGAAATAGGTCTTCCGAACACCGCCCCTGCGGGGGAGTCGGCGAGCAGGAATGCCCGCGACAACGGGAAATCTCCTATGATAGAAGGGGGATCAGAGGTTCAACTGCCCCCGATCTCCGAGGAGGAGCACCGCCAGTGGGCGATGATCGAAAAACTGAGAGCCGAGCGGCGCGAGCTCATAGAGAGACAGAGGGTCATCGCGGAGAAATTGGCCGAGGAGGAGAAAAAGGCGAACCTCCAAGAGAGCGAAGTTCCCGACCTCAACATCGAACATTTGCAATCCCCCGAGGAGATAAAGCGGACCATTCAAAAGCTGAAGGAACGCTCCCGCATTCTAAAGGGAAAAGAGCAGCCGAAAACACCGGAGTTAGGGGGAAGACGCCTGGACGCAGACTTCGAGGAGGAGAACCCCCAACCGGATAATGTCCAGGTGACCATGAAGAAAACTGGAGGACGCATTGTCCGCACAATGAACCGAGGACGGACTCAAATCGTTAGGGATCCAGATTTGGAACGGCGTTTGAGTGAGATGGAGAAGAAAATTTCCCAGCAGGAGGCTGATCCGAAGAAACGATCATCTCTGGTTGAGCCACTGACTCTGCGAGTGGAAAGGGCGCGGGCACAGTTGGATATTGCCCCGCTCCTATCTCTGATTTATGATGGGAGGACGGACCCCGAGGTCCATTTGAACAAATACAATATATATATGGTCGGGCGCGGTGCCACCGACGAGACCAAATGCAAGCTTTTTCCGCTGACTTTAGGGGATGCAGCTCACCACTGGTACACCGGGCTCCCTCACAGGTCGATAGATAGCTTCGGAGAGCTGGGGGAAACTTTCATCTCCTATTTCGCCTCGAGAGTCAAGTGTCCGGAAGGACGGCAGCGCCTGATGGGAATTAAGCAGCGGACAGATGAATCTGACGAAGAGTATGTTGAGCGCATCGAAACCATAGTGATGCAAGGGGAACAGGTTGGAGAAGAAGTTTTGGTGCACGCCGCGGTCAGCGGGCTGAAGGCCACGTCCGAACTTTTCAAGCCTATGATGAAGGATTACCCCAGAACTTACACGGAGTTCCGGCGGAGAGCCGGAGAAGAAATTGCGCAGCAGCGGATCTATGCTCAGCGCATGAAAGAGTTAGAGCCCGGGAAAAACCACAAAGAGGCTGTGGAGAAGAAAGACTGGTCGAAAAAGCCCGGAGGGTACAAAGGGTATCAAGGCCCGAAGAAAGGCGAACAGGGAAACCATAAAGTCGAAGATGGAAATCTGCTAGGGAAAAGTCCCGGGGCGATATTACAAATTTTCATGGAAAACCAGATAAACGCCCTCTTCCCCCCGAAACCTTTGTACACGTCCCCGGACAAAAGAAACCCTCGTAAGTGGTGTGCCTTCCATGAGGACATTGGGCATACGACGGATGAATGCCGCGATCTAATCACGCAACTCCGCCGTTTGTTCGATGAAGGGAAGTTAGGGCAGCTGTTGCGGGCACCGAAGAGAGGTCGTGATCAGAATCAAGGCCATCGCCAAGATTACAGGCCGCAACAGCAGCCCCGACTAGAGGGGCCCCCAATGAACCAAAACTTACTGCCACCGCCCCCGCCGGCCGGCGGACTCCAACAGAACGAGTTCCCTCCGGATTTGAACGGAGGAAGGGTAAACATGATCGGGGGTCTGACCCCTATCATCCATAAATCCAAGCGACAGCGGAAGGAAGATTTGCGAAAGTGGGAAGGCGTGAACTCAGTAATCCCGTTCAAAGAGCCAACCATAG
Source organism: Euphrasia confusa (assembly GCA_954870475.1). NCBI lineage: Eukaryota > Viridiplantae > Streptophyta > Magnoliopsida > Lamiales > Orobanchaceae > Euphrasia > Euphrasia confusa. The sequence continues at coordinate 2,801,772 of OX940955.1, read as the reverse complement.
CCAGGGGCGTGACCATCGCGTTCAATGATCGAGATCGGGAGGGTATCGCCTACCCAAAGGAGGATGCATTGGTTATCACGACCAAGATTCTGGGAGTTGAGGTCGCGAGGATACTGGTCGATAACGGCGCCCACTGCAATATTATATTTAAGCCGGCACTGGATCAGCTCGGGGACCTGGTAAATTATGTGAAGCCTTATAAAGAGAAGCTGAAGGGGTTCGGGAACGTGGTCGTGTGCCCGCTGGGAAAGATCACGATGTCTGTGGAGCTGAGGGATCACTGGAATCCGGAAGTGAAGATCACGAGGATGATGGACTTTGTTATTGTTAACTCTGAAAGTGTCTATAATGCTTTCTTTGAGAGGCCGTTTCTCGATGTTTTCGAGGCTGTGGCGTCCTCCCATTATTACTGTGTTAAATTTCCTACCTGTAACGGATCCGTTGGGACCGTGAAGGGGGACCAATATATGGCCAAGAAGTGTTTTGATTACCCTGTTTTTTCCACGCACTACCGATCGATAAATATGCTCGGAGAAAATGACGAACAAGATAACACTGGGGCATTTGGAGATCCCGATCACCAAATTGTCAAACAAATAATAAAAGATAACGAACAAACTAAAGATAAGAACGAGGAAACTACCCAACGAATAGAACCCGACGAAGCGGATGTTTTAAACTTACAGATATTGCAGATCCTGATCGATGAAGTGCCCGGAGAAATCCAGGAAAATAAACAGGAAGATAAGAAGACGAAAGTTGTGGTCGAAGAAAATCCCGATCCCCGCTTAGGGTACGAACCCGAGGAGATCGAAGATCCCCGAGGACCTTCTCAATTCACGGCGGTTGACGAATTGGAGAGGGTGAAACTAGATCCTAACCGTCCGGATTTGGAAGTATTCATAGGATCGAGGATCCCGGACAAACTAAAAAATGAGCTGATAAGTTTCCTGAAAGAAAATACCGATGCGTTCGCATGGTCGCATAGGGATATGGTCGGGATAAGTCCCGAGCACGCTTGCCATCATTTGAAGATAGATCCGGACAAAAAACCCGTGGCACAGAAGAGGAGAAAAATGGGTCCCGAAAAATATGCAGCCTTAGCAGAGGAGGTCAAGAAGTTGGTCGATAACGACCTCGTGATCGAGGCGTCCGAAGAGCCCCAGTGGGTCGCGAATGTAGTTTTGGTGAAAAAGACTAATAACGCCTGGAGGTTGTGTATCGATTTCACCGATTTAAACAAAGCCTGTCCGAAAGATTATTTCCCCCTCCCGCATATAGATCATTTGATCGATAGTGTTGCCGGGCATGCAATATTCTCCAACTGCGATTGCTACGCGGGCTATCACCAGATTCCCATGGCCGCTGAGGACATGGAATGCACGTCTTTCTACACTGATAAGGGCATCTTATGCTGGAAACGGATGCCTTTCGGATTAAAAAATGCAGGGGCGACCTACCAGCGATTAGTCAACAAAATGTTCGCCGAACAGATCGGGGACACAATGGAGGTGTACGTGGATGATATAATTATCAAGAGTAAAAGCGAGGAAGATCATGTGAAGGATCTGTCCACGGCGTTCGCGATTTTAAAAACCTATAACATGAAGCTGAATCCGAAAAAGTGTCACTTCGGGGTGTATGCTACAAAGTTCTTGGGACATATAGTCCATCAGCGGGGAATAGAGGCAAACCCCGAAAAAATCGACGCGATCATGAACTTAAGGGAGCCCAGATGTCTGAGGGACGTGCAGAAATTGACGGGATGTTTAGCGGCGTTAAGCAGGTTTATCCCCCGACTTGGAGATAAAAGCAGGCCTTTCTTTAAGGCCATTAAAAATCAAAAATTCCAGTGGGGGAAGGAGAGTCAAGAGGCATTTGAAAAGTTGAAAGAGCATCTGAGAGATCCCAAAATCCTGTCTAAGCCTTTGTCCGGAGAGAAGCTCTTTTTATACCTGGCGGCGTCCGAACACGCCATGAGTTCGGTGCTCGTACGAGCAGAGGGGCAGATTCACCACCCCATTTATTTTGTCAGCCAAGCACTCCATGACGCGGAAACCAGATATACCCCTTTGGAAAAGTTAGCTTATGCTTTGGTCATGAGTGTCCGGAAGCTCCGGCCATATTTTTTCGACCACCCAGTGGAAGTTTTGACCACCATGCCCCTGAGACAAGTCCTACAAAGGCCAGATACGAGCGGGAGATTATTAAAATGGAGTCTGGAGGTCGGACAATATGATATCACTTATGCTCCCCGCACCGCAATCAAAGGGCAAGTCCTAGCTGACTTTATCGTCGAACTGACTTTCCCTAAGATTGTCCCCACGAGCGATTTCCCGCCGTGGAAATTGTACGTGGACGGATCGTCGAACAGTTCCCACGCCGGGGCTGGAATAGCGCTAGTTGGGCCCGAGGGACAATCCTTCGCACACGCCATCAAATTTGAGTTCGCGGCGACCAACAATGAGGCGGAATACGAGGCTTTGATTGCGGGTCTAAACCTAACACTGGCGGTGGGGGCGCAACATGTCCATATCTTCATGGACTCCCTTTTAGTGGTAAACCAGATTAAAGGCGAATACGAGACAAGATGTCAGAGGATGGAGAAATATTACGAGCACGTTTTGGCTTTGTGCGAGAAATTCCCCAAGATCTTCATCGAGCAGATCCCACGGGAACAAAACTCACAAGCTGATGCTCTCTCGAAGTTAGCCTCATCTGAAGGAGTCGCGGACATAACAAGTGTCATTATCACAAGTCAGGCGAATTCGGCCATAGAAGAAAAGCTAGACCTGATGGTAATCGACCGGGGGGAAAGTTGGATGGACCCCATAAAGACATACTTAACCACTGGAGAACAACCCGAGGATAAAGTGGAAGCTAGACAGTTGAGAATCCGGTCGGCTAGGTACACTTTGATCGGAGATGTCTTGTACCGGCGAAGCGTTTTCTTACCACTACTGAAGTGCGTAACGCCCTTGGAAGGGCAAAGAATTTTTAGCGAGATACACGACGGGGTGTGTGGAAACCACGCAGGCGGGCAGTCACTAGCGCACAAAACCGCCCGCCAAGGGTATTACTGGCCCACACTAAGGAAAGACGCAATCCGCTACGCGAAAAAGTGCCATCGCTGCCAGATCACTGCTCCAATCATCCGAACACAGCCTGAGTATCTGAACTCAATCTATAGCCCGTGGCCTTTTGCCTCATGGGGAATTGACCTCATCGGCCCACTACCCACAGGGCCGGGAGGAGTAAAATATGCAGTGGTGGCCGTGGATTACTTCACCAAATGGGCCGAAGCAGAACCATTAAAGACGATCGATCAGAAGGCCATCATTCGTTTCATTTGGAAAAACATCATTTGTCGATTTGGGATCCCGCATACGATCACGTCGGACAACGGGAAGCAGTTCGACGGGCAGGAGATAATGGAGTTTTTCGATAAATGGAAGATCAAAAAAGCTTTCTCTACACCCTACCACCCCCAGACGAACGGACAGGTGGAAGCGGTTAATAAAATCCTGAAGCATACTATCAAAGCCAGAATAGAAGAAAGACAAGGGAGATGGGCGGCGGAACTGCCCGATCTGTTATGGTCGTATAGAACGACCAGTAAGGTTGCCACGGGGGAAACCCCATTTGCTTTAGCGTATGGTGCAGAAGCTGTGATCCCGTCCGAAATCGAGGTCCCTAGCTACAGGACTTCCCAGGAATTGAACGATAATAACGACCAGGCTCTGCGATTGGAATTGGATTTCTTGGAGGAAAAAAGGCTGAATTCTGTTCACAGGAACGCAGCATCAAAACAGAAAGCAGAGAGGTTCTTTAACTCCAAAGTAAAAATTCGGAAATTCATGCCCGGAGATTTGGTCCTAAAGCGGATAATGGGCCCGAGCACTGGGGCGCTGGGCCCAAATTGGGAAGGACCAATGCGTGTCAGGAAACATGTGCAGAATGGTGCTTACGAGCTCGAACACCTAAACAGAGTAGCTGACCAATATCTGTGGAACGCTCTGTACTTAAAGAAGTATTTTCAATGAACCGACCAATGTAATTTTTTGGTGCGAGAACTTTTGTTCGATTTAAGAAATAAAAGACGGTCATCTTTCCTTTTTTCATTTATAAAATTGCAATCCTTATTTTTCGGAGGTCGCCGAGCCGGACAGGCAATGGACTGTCCGACCACTCGGGCGACAAAGATAAAAAGACTCCAGAAAAAGATAAGGATAAATCCTTACTTTTCGGAGGTCGCCGAGCCGGACAGGCAATGGACTGTCCGACCACTCGGGCGACAAAGATAAAAAGACTCCAGAAAAGGATAAGGATAAATCCTTACTTTTCGGAGGTCGCCGAGCCGGACAGGCAATGGACTGTCCGACCACTCGGGCGACAAGGATAAAGAGACTCCAGAAAAGGATAAGGATAAATCCTTACTTTTCGGAGGTCGCCGAGCCGGACAGGCAATGGACTGTCCGACCACTCGGGCGACAAGGATAAAGAGACTCCAGAAAAAGAGGGATAAATCCTTACTTTTCGGAGGTCGCCGAGCCGGACAGGCAATGGACTGTCCGACTAGTCGGGCGACAAAAACGAGGAATCTTCAGAGGATCAAGATTTTTTAAGTTTTAAGGATCGCCAGTCTGAGTTTGAATTCAATCATTTGCACGAACATTCGATATGGTCATTATTCAAAGTTAAAAATCACTAATTTACGTTTGTTTAGATACGGTGGTATTTTTCGTGCACAACAGACAATTTAATGGGATTATGAACGATAAAATAAAGGACAGTTCGAACAAAAAGAAAATTTCATTCATAAAACGTCACCGGGCAGAACCGGGATTACAAAAGATGAACTGAAAATAAAAGAAAGAACATAAAAATCTTCAATGGAAGTCCGGGTCAACCACCAGCAGGAACTCCGAGTCGAACACCCGGACAGAAAACCCATCAGTGGGATGGTAGAGGAAGCAAACGTGCCAGCCATGGCGGATACGCGATTCCCTAACAAACTCCTCCCAGCCGGGCCCGAACACCGATATGAAACCACGACGACGCTTCAGTTCGAACACCCAGAGCTTCCTCCTCACATCGGTCATGAGGACAAAATAACCCAGCCGCACTCCGATCAGGTCCGTGAAAACGGGCGGCAGCGGGAGCCTCTTGCTATGCCACCTGGTGGAGAAGAGCAGGTCCACGCGGCAAGAACCATCAGATTTGGCGGACACTCGAGCCATTTTCTAGCGAACAGATAAAATTTACTGTAGCGATTTCGAGAACGATGAAGTGAAAATGAATGAAGGAAGAACTGATATTTATAAGTGCAGTTTTTCCATCACCTAGGGAAGTGGAATCGACACCGTTTCCCTGAAAAGGTATTTCAGAAGACCTGAACCGACGCCAAAAGCATCTGTCAGGTGCTCAGAACCTCGTTTAGTGCAATGGGCATATAGAAAGTCGCGTCGTGTCTTTCACGCGTGTTAATGGTGATTCGACGTTTGAAGTCATGACAGTTGATGTCCCCGTATAGCGAGAAAAGAATTCAAAACCGAACACGGATACCCGGACACTGGGGCATTTCGGTCCGCGTCCTGGTCGCGGACCGAAATGAGTAAACACGTGAACACTAAAAGAGAACGCTTCCGCTAATAAGAAAGTAAACAAGCCCGACAACGGTCTTTATGAATGCATAAACGCCAAACATAAGTTTCGAACCATAAAATAAAAGTACAACACAACAGACATCGTTCGGATGAAAATGTTAGGGGAACAGACAGGAAAAGGGGCGCTAAGTATTTTCAAGCATCATGCCCGGAGGTGCCCGCGTCAGCCTCCTTTGGGATTTCATCAACCTTTTTCTCATTCTCCTTCGCAACCGGAGCTTGTTTGTTGAGGGGGCGACAGAACTGGCCTTTGTTAGGCCACCACGCGAAGTCGAGACCCATATCTTCAATTAAATCCAAGGCATCGATAGGGAGGTCCGGGTGGATTTTGTTGTCCGCAACAAATTTCTTGAAACTGTCCATCAGGACATCGATTTTCTGTCCGCTCCGGGTCAGATCTCTCAAGCAATCGCAAAAGGCGCAGCAATATATCCAATCTCCATAGGTGACCAAATTTGTGGCCGGGTGCTCCTTCCTTTCCTTGTCGGCCACCTTGAAGGCTTCCACTTCTTCCTCCAATGTTTTGATCACCTCATCTTTGTCCTTCAAGGCGATCAGGGCAGATTTCCCCGCTTGTGTTTTGTCCGTAAGTTCGGCCCGAACAGAATCCAGCTCACGCTGCACCTCCCGGAAATTCTCTTCGTGCTCGCTCTCCCTCTTGACGGAGGCCTCAACTTCCGCCCTCAATCCGACCACAATTTTTTCAAGACGGGCCACCTCAGACTTGGCGTTTTTAGACTCCTCCTCCAGTTGTCTAGTTTTCTCAACCTCTGCATGGTGGAGCTCTTTTGTTTTAGCGATCACTACCATCATCTTGTCATACTCCTCTTTAAGCGGAGAAGAAGCTGCCTCCGGCACTTGGGACGCGCTCTCCACAGCCCCGAGTAGGGAGTGTATCAGGTAGGAAAGCCTGGACGCCGCGATCATGGTCAAGTAGCCCATCTCTTTGGGGTGCTGGCGGATATATTCGGGACGTTTGCACCAGTCGCGAGGGATCCCGTCGATCGCTTTCTTGATGCGATCAGGAACATTATCCAGAGACGGGGGGAGTCTGGATGACTCAAAGGACTTCAAGAAGTCCGAAAAATCCGTATCCCCCGGTCTGAACCTGAAATTATAAAAAAAAAACCTTTTAAAGATCGGGAAAGCATGAAAATTAGGGATAAGGGCGATCCTCAAGACACTTACATGGTCGGGAGCCGCGAGCTGCTCGCCGTGTGTAAGGACGGATTAAAGGCCAGAGTAACGTCAGGATTGTGCGGCGGCGCGGTCTCAGTTCTTTTCGGACTCGTCACAGGAGAGATCATGGTATGCCGGGGAGTTTCGTCGCGAGCGGACTCATAATCATCAGAAAGAATCGGCGAAGAGGACGTCTCTATGTTTGCCCGATGATGCTTGTCCGCAGGAGGGGAAGTCTCTTTCCGACCTTTCCTTTTCCTTGAGAGTTTTTCGGACGCCGCGCCCGCCATCTCCGCGACCGTTTCTTTTTTCTTCTCATCTCTCGAGCTTTTCTTGCTCCCGAGCAGTGAAGACAGACGAGTGTTCATATTTTCCGAGCTGGCTCCGTTTGGAGGATACTTGTACCGGGGATACCTGCGAGCTATAAGAATGCGAACACCATTATGGCAGAGTTACACCCGAAGAAAATAAGACAAGTAGATAAAATGGCTCGTCATAACGCGAGGGCACGGACTCACTAATATAATCATTTTCCGCATTTTGGGGAATACTAATAAAACGCGACGAGCGGATGCGATCAGCACTAATCCACTGCCCGAACATCAACCAGTCATCGGGCATGCCTAGTATTCTCTCCAACACGACCAGAAAGTCCCAACTCATGTCCGCTAAGAGCGGAGGTTGGGGTCCTAAGAAGGATAAAGTAATGGTCGGAACGAATAATAACTAACATAATACACTACTAAAGAAAATACGAAATTTTTTACTAACGGGTGCGAGGAGTCTGATACTCAGCACTCAATCGATAGTTGATCGAGTTCCACGCGCCACTAACAAAGAACCATTCTTCCCACCACGATTCTCTCTTATCAGGTAGATCCCAGATAATGCTTTGGCGGGATTTCAAGTAGTGGTCGCCGCTAGTCCTTACCGCTTGACGGACTAATAAAGTGGTAAACTCCACAGGAAGTAACCCTCTATATAGACCGTAATGCCCGAAGAGGGTGGAGAGAGAGATCAATAAGAGCCAGGAGTTTGGCGTCAGTTGCATAGGAGCAACACCCCACTCGAGGACTGCTCGGGCAAGATTATCGTGAATAGGGAACCGGAGACCGCTCCGCATCATATCATAGTTTATGGCGACCATTCCCTCGGGAGGACGATCGGCCCGATCGAACTTGTTCGGACAGTATAGGTGGACGTCAGAAGGGACCTCCCATTCTGCTCTTCGCGATTGAAGATCGGTGTCACACACTTTACTCACCCGAGTGCCAGCTTTAAAAGCACTGATCGGCGGCTCCTCAGTCGGAAGGTCCGTACGGGGAACGTACGTATAAGGGTGATCAGCAAGATAGGTATCATAAGAGAAGTCAACTGGAGGGCCCCGAAAACCAGCGGCCAGTTTCGCGAACAGTTCGTAATCGGGGTGCACAGTCTCTGAGAACCAGTCATTCTCTTCATCTTTAGATAACGGGAACGGGTCCATCACGCAAGTAGACGGAAACTGTTCGGGCAAAGCTAACAAATCTGAGGACAGGGGAGATAAAGTCCTCGGAATATCAATAAACGAGGGAAGAATCACGGTCTGGGTGTAATCAGAGTCGTATTCGGGAGTCGAGGGTTCACTAGACATCGACCAAAACAGAATTCTTTAACCAAATTACGGATAAGTGTATATTTACGGGATCTATAAAAGATCTAGGAGTCCGCGCCCCCGAGCAAGAATAAAAAATAAAGAGGCAGTAAAGTTCGATGATGCGTACCCGAACAAGAGAGGTCAGAGGAAGAGATCTGATCACACGATTTCTTGCGGAAGTTGGCCAAAAGTATTTCAAAGTACCCCATCTCTCATATATATAGTGAGGGATGGCGGCAAAAGTTTTCTGAATACAAAATTCAAAATTTGAAAATCTCTGGCAGTTGAAAGGACGTTTACACAAGTACCGAGATGGCGGCTTTTCAAATTCTTTAAACTGGCGGCTGTTGAAACTTGGACCGACCGACTAAAGGGACGAAATGGTCCATCTTCTCCGAGCATAACATTTCAACTCCGCGGGGACTCCGTAAAATACTTATCCTCGGGGGGCATTTGTTGTTCCCCATTTTCGCGATTCCCATTATGGTCGGATCACGGCCCAAGTTCAGGTCCGACCAGATATGATCCATTTAACGAGTAAACAAAGACTGTCCAGCGACCACAAGCGATCATTACAGCATAGAGACCTAACACCATCGAACACGCTCAGTACGGATGTGCCGCGAACGCAGTCAACCACTTCGTGATCCTCCTGTTCGAGGAAGCTCCTCCGCGGCATGTCGTGTTAAGAGTTTTTCTGTTCTCCAAGGCGCGTGTCCCCACGGAGGTAAGTATACTTCGATCTCCGGAGCTGGCGGCCCTTAATCCATTCTAAGAATGCTTGGATAGCGGCTCAGCATGAGTCAACTCGATCAAGCTGGACCGGATTGAGGGCAAAAGAGGGGGATCGCATTATGGGGGTATAAAGGAGATCTTCCCCTAAGACAAGGGGTAATGTATGTAATTATCATAGGAAAAGCCCATGTAATCTAGGCCCAAGCCCAAGTGTAGAAACCCTAATCTATGTACTATAAATAGTCAAGTTTCCTCATTTGTAAAGGGGAGGCACAATTCCCAAGAAATATACTTGAAAATTAATACTAGAAGCTTTTACTATTTCCTTATTTGTTCTCTCAATCCCCAAAACATCAATACGTTCGCGGGGGAATTTCCTGTTAATTTGGATTGAACTGAACTGAACTGAACTTAAGTGATCTGAACTAAACTGAGCTATCTGAATTGAACTTAAATTATCTGAAATGAACTGAACTGAAGTAGACCGAAATTAAGTACAAAAGAACATGTCCTAAATGTATTGTGTTGGTGTTGCAGATTCAGAACGTAAGACTAAGGAAAATTCTTTTTATGTTGTTGCATTGTGTCTTTACTTTGCTAAATAATAATCACACTGTTATGTTTTTTTTAACTCTTATTGTGTTTATGTTGTTGTATTGTGTCTTTGCTGAATAATAATCACACTGTTATGTTTTTTTATTAACTCTTAGGTCATCTCCAATCGAGAAACTAAAACTTAAACTCAAAATAAGTTTAAGTTTAACTTTACAGTAATTTCACTCCAACCGAACTCAAAATAAATTTAAGTTTAAGTTTAGGTTATCTCCAACCGAACACAAAAACTTAAACTCAAAAATAAGTTTAGTTTTAAGTTTACAGTAATTTGGCTCCAACCGAGATTCCAATACTCAAACTTAAAAGAATATTCTCAAATTATTTTTCATATACAACTTTTTATACTATTTTTATAAATAACCAATATCTTTACAAAATTATAATTTAACTCCGTAACTTTTGATATTAAATTTAAAAAATTTAATAAATATTATTTTCAATTAAAAATTTTAAAAATAATAAACATAAAAAATTGAAATAAAATATTAATTAAATATGACAAAATTGCGCAAACATGAAATATTTAATATTTAATTATAAATATTTATTTTTATTTTAAAAATAAAAGTTTATTTTAATTATTAATGATATGATTATTAAAAAAAATTACATTACAAAATATATTAAATAAAAAACTACAATAAAAGGTTAATAAGTTTTTTTTATTAATTTGTAAAATAAAATGATCATTTTCTAAATAATAAATAGTTTTTGGTTTGAGTTTAAGGTAAACGTAAATCTAAGTATTTTTTATGTGGGTCCCACCATAAAACCTATAATAAGTTTATGTTTTAGTATCGGTTGGAGCATCTTCCCTACTCCAAAATAAGTTTTTGGTATCGGTTTAAGATGCTCTTAATGTGTTGTTTTATCATAAAAACGTTAAAAAATCTCAATTATAAATTGTAATAAACAAAATATAATTAATTGTAACAAATAAAGTCTTAACTTTAAGACATGATTATACTTTATTATTATACATTGTGAAAAAAAAAATTAAGCTAATATATATATTAATCGAATAATACACTATTCATATTTGTATTTGAATATAAAAATATATTCGTATTTATATTCGTTTTTTAATACAAATCAACAAAAGTCGAATCGAATCACGAATGGAGTAAAAAAAGTTCTATTCGTTTACATTTTTACATAAAAGTATATATCTACGAACATGTAAAAGTATAACGCAGTTGAAATCATAAAAAACGAAAAAAGAATTTTACGAGTTTTGATCGAAAGTTATTTCGACCTACGTGCTCGGGGAGAGAAATTGTGCTATTGTATATTGTATATTATTCGTATTAGAGAATATATTCGGCTTACTTATATAGTTATATAAATGTCTAATTATCCAACTTCTCTAACGGTTCGAACTTTTTGATCAAACGATTTCTAACAGTATATATATTTAAAAGAAAATAATATAAAAAATTAAAGCATAACTAATTGAATTCATATTTCTACTTTTTTTTTCTTCGAATAGTGCTTAAAATCAAATAAATTTGATACTCGTGTTTCTGTTTTAATTTTTAACTAGCTCCGGTATCCTACTCTAATTGTGTGCGTAATACAAATTTGTTTTATGTAAAAATTGTACCTATCATTAGAAGGATGCTCACATATAAAATTCAAAAAATTCACAGTATTTTTTTATTTGCCGTAGTTGTGAATCTTTTTTCATCCCCAAATTAACTATTGTGTAATAATCTCTTAGTTCATATTATCTATTTATGCATCGATCATTCATCATCAAAAGATTTTGTTTTATATTTAGGTTCTATCAAAAAAACCTAGGTTAATGCCAATTCATAATTTTTTAGTTTTTTTTTATATATTACTCTCTCTGTCCTTTTTTAATTGTTAAATTCCCTTTATACGTAATTACTTTTTGATTGTTAAATTTCTTTTATAATTATTAAAGAAATGTGACTATTGAACAATGATAGAGAGACTATACATGTTTGCATTTCAATGTTTGTGTGGAGTGTAACAACAATATATATATATATATATTTTTTTGCTTTAGTACATTGAAGTGAATTAAATTAGAAGATGGATTTAATAACATTAAAGACTTAGCTAAATAAACTTTTTTTTTATCTTGATTACGTAGTGCTATATGTCATGTCCAATTTTATCTTGATTACGAAGTGCTATATGTCATTTCCAATTTTGTCTCCTTTTTTTTGAATTCTTAGTTTTTTCATGTTTATTTTTCGATAAAGTGTAATAATTATAATGAAAAACGCACAAATTTCTACAGTAACTTGTGACTTGTGAGTTTATAATTTGACAATCCTACAGTAGCTTCTTCCTTTATTGCAACCTAATTACATTAATTTACTTAATTTTTTTTGTTAATTATATACTTAACTTATTCCAACCCTATAGAAGCTTCTTCGTTTCCTGCAATTTTATTACTACATTTTACCTTAATTTGTTTTGTTTATTAATTATAGAGTAATATCTTTGTCCTGAATTAGTAATCACACATATTTAAGCATCGTAATTAATATATATATATATATATATATATATATATATATATATATATATATATATATAACACATTCTCTTATTAACAATTAACACATAGGAAAATACAAATACTAGTGAAGCATTGATGGGTCTCCTCCTCTCTTTCGTCTACTCATGTTGTTGTTGCCTTCTTCTCACTTCAGGTATTTATTAAATTATTACTACTATTTATGTATTTCTTTATTTATTTATAAAAATAAATGAAATCCGATCATTCATGAGTTGTTGTGTTATTGCAGGACTAGGCGTAATCCGTGCTTTCGGACCGACAAAGCTGTTTGTATTCGGCGACTCTTATGTCGACACGGGAAACATCAGAAAGTCGTTTGTCCACTCTTGGAACCAGTTCTTGGAAATAGGGTGCGATTCAACCTTCAATTTTTTTTAAAATTATTTTTATACTTGAATTTTATATATTAAAGTAATTAATTATAATTTATTTAAAAATAATTAGAATTTAATTAAGATTTTATTAAAATATTGATATTATTTATTAAAAAATTAAAATATGAATTATTTATTAATAAAATATTAATTCTAAAATACTAATTTATCACGATTTAAAAAAAATTAATTTAAATTTTGTTAGAAATATTGATATAATTTATCTAAAAAAAATAAGATATGAACTATTTACTAATAAAATATTAATTCGAAAACACTAATTTATCGCTCTTTAAAAAAAATTAGAATATCTTTACTGATCAATTATTAAGGCCAAATACTAAAAAAATTAAAATATCAATTATTAACCGCCTATTTTAAAAATTAAAATTATATCAATAAAATTATGATTTAACTTTTCTTCTTCAAAAGTTTTCCTTTAATTTAATATTTATATGTATATTTCGATTAAATTTACATTTTCTTGTTTTTCATTAATCATAAATCACAATTTTTATTTTTTTATGTGGTATTCCCTCCGATTTCATAATAAGTTCCATTTTTTTTTAAATTAAGATTTTTCGATAATAGTAAACTCCAAAAAAAAAATACTTATTTTTATACTTTAAAATACAATTTTACTTATATTTCATCCACTAACTTTTTTAAATTTAGTCACAACTATTTTAATTTTTAACTTAAAAATAAATTTAATACCTTTATTTTTTGTTAAAAAAAAATTAAAAAAATAACATTTTTTTAATCTAAAAAAATAATTTTATATTTATCAAGGTGTATTTTTTTTTCAAATTTGCACTTGACTAGTATTTCCAGGTACATCAGTCCCTGGGACTCGCCCTACGGCTTCACCTTTCCCACCAAGCCCGCCGGCCGATTTTCCGACGGCCGCATCTTAACTGATTACCTTGGTAACTAATTAAGTAGTACTAAATAATAATTAATTCAAATAGACTCTGAAATCAGACATAATTGTTAATATATATATTTGGTGGAAATGCCAAGATTTTAATTACATTGAATTTTTTTAAAATAATATGATCTTTATGCGTTGTTTTTGTAATTATTTATTTATTCTAAATAAGAACATTTGATATTATTTACATCACCTGCACTCCAATAAAATTTCAATACATGACATTATTAATTAAAGTATTTATTATTAGTTTTGATATGATATTTATAATTTGATAATAAAAATAAAATTAATTTTATTTAATTTTCTTTCAATATTTAATTTAATATGAATATTTTAGTTACTAAAAATTTGAACAAATAAATTATTTTAATTTATTAATTAAAAAATAAAATTTAATTAGATTTATTAATTTAATTAATAAGCATATTTTAATATTGCACAAATTAATTACCATCAATATTGTTATACTGAAGTGTCATATAAAACATTCAAATTACATTTTGTATTTAAAATATTAATGCATTTATATAGAAATAATGATTAAGAACACACCTACTTCACACTATAAATTGAATTCAAATATTTTACTTGTGTATAATTTTATTTTTAAATAAATAGACTATATTTTATGTCAATTTCATTATATAAAATTTAATATAATAAATTTTAATAAATAAACTAAATTTTATGTCAAAATCATTATAAAAAAATAATTTTAAGTAAAATTAATGTGTGTTAGTGTGTATGGTCCTTGAAAGGTCAACTATTGATTCTATAAGAAACAATAATTTTGACCGATTGAAAATTTTACTTCAGCCAAGTTCATGGGACTGAAGTCTCCTCTGGCCTACGAATGGATGAGGTTTGGAGGGACGAAGCTGCAAAACGGGCTGAACTTTGCCTACGGAGGGAGCGGCTTGTTCGACACCATCGGGGATTTTTTGCCTAACATGACCACTCAGATTGGCTTCCTCGAGAAACTCATGCATCGTTCGATATACACCAAACGCGACTTGCAGTCGTCTGTCGTTCTTGTTTGTCTTTCCGGAAACGATTATGACGCTTTCGTATTGAATGGTGGCACTCTCCAGGTAAAAAATATGTGTTACATCTCTACATATGAACTAGGTCAAAAAACGAAAAATATGTTTGGATTTTATAAAAATGAATCAATTCTTTTGTAAATAAGTGATTATAAAAAACATAATTTGTATTTTGAATAATGTTGGGTGGGGTAGGTTTAGGTGTAGGTGGGAAGATATTAATGACAATTGTACAAAAAAAAAATTGTGAGCTTTTATTCAAAGAAAATTAAATAAATATAATTATGTGATGTTTTATGGTATGGTGTTGGTTTATTTATGAATAATGGTGTATTGAAAGTGGGCGGTGATTTGAGTGTCATAACACATTTCTTATCATCCCATAAGACAATATTAGGTTACAACATTTTTATTTTTCTCTAAAATTATATCAATATATTATATATATATATATAGTGTATTTTTGTTCAAATATTTAATTTGTTTCCCTATATATAACAATGACATTTAGATATCATTTTCAATTCTTATTAGAATTTGGCTAAATTTATCCCTCGTGTGATAAATCAACTCACTCGAAACTTAAATCGAATGAATCGGCTTGGAGCAACCAGAATCGTGGTGACAACATTGCAACCATTGGGGTGTCTCCCTCGGTCAACGGAAACATCTTCGTTCCAGCAATGCAACACCACTCTGAACACGTTGGTGAATTACCACAACCTTCTACTGCAGCAAGCCGTGGCCAAGTTGAACAACGACACCAAGAGCTCGACTTTCTTCGTTCTCGACCTCTACTCCTCCTTCACAACCGTGCTCCAGCAGAAAGGAAGCTCTCAAGGTACTTATAAATTAATACTCTTTCTGTATCAGAGCAATTATCGCACCTCCTTTATTAATTATTATACAAAGCAAGTGTGACAACTAGTATGAGACAAAAGTAGTAATAACAAATAATTTTACGATGACTACGTAGACATTTATGCATGCTAATAATTAATTACTTTTACTTATAGGGAATTTGAAATTTGAGACACCGTTGAAGCCTTGTTGCACGGGCATTAAGAGTGGATACTCATGCGGCAACGTGGACAAGAATGGCAAGAAGATGTACACCGTTTGCAGAGACCCGAAGACGTCTTTCTTTTGGGACTCGTCGCATCCAACAGAGGCGGGATGGAGCGCCATTTACGCGGCATTAAAGTCCAGTCTTGAACAAATCTTTAAATTCTATTGACAATAGTTTTTGGTCATATATTCTTCATGTTGTTATATGTCTCTCCTTGTTTTGGGATGATTTGAAAATTTAGTATCTGATTCAATAATTGTGATGTGAGTTTTGACTTGATAATATATTGGTTGTGTGTTGAATGATGATAATAGTGTTGCATCTTCATTATGAAATGGGCTGGAAAGCCCACCATTAAATAGGCTTATGCTTACACTTATCCATTTTTAAACGAGCATGTAAAACTATGAATTGTTTAAGGTGATTTTGATAAAAGAAAAACTCAAAAAGTTTGTATATGTAAGTATAATTTAGTATATTAGTTTTTTAATTATAATTTAGGGTAATTTACCTAAATTAACTTTTAATAAATAATAAACATAAATAAAGTGTAAACGTAATATAGTAATTTTTTTTAATAATGTGACTTTAATTATAATAACACAAAAATTACCAAACTAATAAATAAATATGATAAAACAATAAAATATATATGATAAAACAATAAAATATTTTACGAGGCCTAAATTCTAATTGCATAAATTAAAATTCCATTTTTCCTAAAAATTTCTTGTTTTAATTTAGTAGTTTAAACATAAATTGTTTGAACTAGATATTTTCTATTTATGTATTTTTAACATGAATGAAATACATATATTTTGAGTATTATATATATATATATATATATATGAGAATTTTATGGTACATTTTATCATTTAAAATGTATGGTGCATTTTATTAAAATCTGTGCTAAAAAATAAGTTAGTACAGCGTATTATATGCATACATTTTTTATAAATTTAAATTAAAAACATTAAATATTTTTAATTTATTTTGATAAAAAATATTTAATTTTAATATAATTTTGTATTGAATATAATTTTTGTTATTTAATTTTTATAATTTTAGATTTGTTATTTTTGTTATCTATATAATATATAATTCCAGACTTTGCTGATACCATGTGGACAATGTGAACACAAAAAATTACACTACAAAAAATAAAAAATGAGCATGTTTACACTACGTGGCAAAGAAAGATTTCTTATGTGTATGTGGCATTTATAAAGCTTGCAATTGTTAATGACGTGGATATTTCATTATTAATTATAAATTTTAAATTGTGATTTATATCATCCGGATTATATGTTTTCCATAACTTAAAATTAGTGATTTCCTATCATAATCATTTCCATAATCCACAATATAATTTATAAATAAGGGAAAAATGGCAATAAGGCCAATTTTCAACATTTTTTGACTAATAAGGCCAAGTTCAAATTTATGTGTCAATTAGGCCTTTTTGTTCCAATTAGGCCAAAAAAATGTATATGGAAGGACGAAAATACCCTTACTCTATTTCTACTCAACCCACTCCACACCTACCCCACCCCACCCCTGCCCAGACACTGAATACCATGAAAAAACACTGAACGTCAGATTTATTTTTTCTACTCAACCCACCTCACCCCACCACAGACACTGAATGTCAGACACTGAATATCATGAAAAGACACTGAATAACACTGAAAGACACTGAATAACACTAAATAACACTGAATAACATTAAAAGACACTGAATAACACTGAATAACATTAAAAGACACTGAATAACACTGAAAGACACTGAATAACACTGAATAACATTAAAAGACACTGAATAACACTGAATAACATTAAAAGACACTGAATAACACTGAATAACACTGAAAGACACTGAATAACATTAAAAGACACTGAATAACACTGAATAACACTGAATAACATTAAAAGACACTGAATAAAATTAAAAGACACTGAATACCATTAAAAGACACTGAATAAAATTAAAAGACACTGAAAGACACTGAATAAAATTAAAAGACACTGAATACCATTAAAAGACACTGAATAACATTAAAAGACACTGAATAACATTAAAAGACATTGAACGTCACCTCAGACACTGAATACCATTAAAAGACACTGAATGTCATTAAAAAACACTGAATGCCAGATTTTTACACTGAATATTATATGAACACTGAATACCATGAAAATACACTGAACGTCAGATTTTTTCTTCTACTCAACTCACCCCATTTTTACACTGAATATTATATGAAAACTGAATACCATGAAAGTACACTGAATGTCAGATTTTTTCTTCTACTCAACTCACCCCACCCCATCAGACACTGAATACCATAAAAAGACACTGAAAGTCAGATTTTTACACTGAATATTATAAGAACATTGAATGACATTAAAAAACACTAAATTTCAAAATTTTAAACTGAATATTGACAAGTCGTTTTCGTACGGTTTAAATCAATTAAATTTGTATCGAACTAGTTATCGAAATAACTCGCCCGAGTCGGTCTCGAGGAACACTACTATCGGCGCGTACACGTGTTTATTTGTTTGCAACGGAGGAAACGAAAAGAAATAGCATAATGCGTACTTTGATTTGGGGTTTTGTTTTAAAATCTAAATTTTACCTACAAATTGAAAAGACAAGAGAAACGAGAACAATCTATCTATGATGAACTAGGGTTTCGAAATTAATAATTCTAATCGATGAACAATTGAATTTTAGAAACAAGGAATTCATGAAAAACAATTTGAAAACTAAAGATCAAAGCAAGAGATTGAAAACGAAATAGAAAAGCAAAACCAATCGAAAGATAAATAAACTTACTAGATGAATAATTGAATCCCAAACTAAGATACCCGTCGGCGGAATCTCCGACTTTTACCGAGTCGATTACAATCCAAAATCAAGAAAAACGAAATCAAAAACTCGAACGATGAGTTCCTAAGAGCTCTCTCCAATCCCCAGAATACAATTCAAAAGTGCGTCCGTAGTTTTTGGGACGAAGCCCTAGTTATACATCAAACAACTTCCGCGGTCAAACTGAGTCAAATCTGAAATCCAGGAGGAGGCGACCGCCAGGGAGGCGGGCGATCGCCTGGTGATGGTCGCGGGCGACCGCACATGAAGAAGGCGATCGCCTGCACAAAATTCTTTCCACCTGTAAGTGGAATGCAGGCAATCGCCAGGGAAGTGGCCGGTCGCCTGGTGGCCTTCGCGAGCGGTCGCTGGAGGCCTCAGCGGGCGCTTGGTCACCTGGGCAGCCTGCTCTCCTCGACTCCACTCGAACGAGCTCGATTCTTCGTTCTTTTCCACATCATTACTACCGAGGACCTGCAAACTCAACAAAACATCAAACATACCACAACCACGAGGAACACATAAAGAAACGACTCAATACATAACAACTCACGCACAAATAAACAAAGAAAAACGACACAAATATGAATACGTCAACTCCCCCACACTTACTTCTTTGCTTGTCCTCAAGCAAACAACACAAGAGCATAACACGAATCAAACAAGATGCCAATCAAGTATTCAATTCCTCAAAAGCTACGAGTAAACCCCCGGTGCGTACGGAAAAGGTGAACATGAATAAAAACTTGACCCAAAATGACTAGCAACCACAAAGATCAAAAGAGAGTCCTCACAAGTCACCATACCACTTTCCCTCGCTAAGATTCACTCTATTCTTTTTACTCTCGAGAGGGCTCCACTCAACATCGTACACAAGTGAAAGATACAAACAATGAACAACTTGTGCACTCAAGAAAGAAAATAAGCATAAATGGAACAAAGGATGAGCTTCAAATAATGTCATGTGCGCCTAAGAACATCAACTAAACACGTACTCAAATCGTATTCTCCACTAATCAAAGTATGCCATCTCAAGAATCAAGGGAGATCGATAAATCGGGTGTAATGGGGCTCGGCTAAGGGTATTCGGGAATATTTGGGATAAAGTGGACTAATCTCGAACAATCACGCGTCTCCTCCACACCAAACATCCGTCAATTTACACAACATCCCCTACACCTTCAACAATGAAACGTGCACCAACACTCTACAAATCAACCCGAGCAAACGACTATACATATTATTTGCTTCTACTAATAAAACTCTTTTTTTTTTTTTTTTGGAGACTAAACATGTCTCGATTTTCTATTTTTTTTTGGAGACTTATAACTTGTCTCATTTTTCTTTTTCTATTTTTTTTTTTGGAGACTTATAACATGTCTCGAATTTATTACAAAGGCAAAAATAACAATGAGCACAATATCAACACCCTTCAACTCACACCCCAACCAAAAGAATCCTTCGTCTCCCTCCTTCACGGTAAATAGGACAAGAAGAAAAAGGCTTAACGTAGGCTCAACGGGGCTACTAGGGTGTCCCACGACGGGCTCCGGGTCAACAAAGAGAGGCTAAAAAGGTTATCCTAATCGATCCTATCCCAATCACTTTCAAGATCAAGCAAGTTATGCCATAAAGCCTCAAATAGCAATCTAAGTACGGTTTAGTTATCTCTAGTCCATACGGGCACACATGACATAGAACAAAGAAAGTAAGAAGCTCGAGAAATACAACGAAAGATGTCACACGAAGAATAAAGCTAATATGGCTCAAAATCTCACAAGGTTATACGGAAAGTGACATAGCAACATGCAATTATCTCAATTTACTTCACAACGACTAATCACGGGGTCAAACATTATTCAAGCACCGACCTCTAGCACCAAAAATCCACCAATAACTCAAAGAAACGAAACAAAATAATTGGCATATGAATCATCTATCGCATACTCTCATGATAATCATCACACATAAAATGGGGGGAGTGGAAACGACATCAACCAAGAAGAAACAATCACACAAGAAGCACATAAAGGGAGAAAGTAAAGCAAGAGATAAGAAGGCAAACCCCCCCACACTTGGGCTAATCCGTGTCCTCATGGATGACGAGCTCCGAAAGTGCTAACCCTAACGAGTAGTCCAAGAGTGACGAGGAGTGACGACCTGCACACAAGAACAAAAACAAACCACACCACACCAACGAAGAAGTAGGAACAAAAAGAGAAAAACACGACAAAGGAGAGAAGAAAGACACTATGTACATACCACGACCGTACGAAGGTACGGTCGATCCTCATGGCTCGGGTGGCGGATACTGTGGCCCTCGGAACATGGCCATCATCGATGCATACTGAGATGCGTGGTACTCCCTATCGGCGGCGTACTGGGCAGCGTGATATGCGCGGTCATCGGTCTGATACTGGACATGGAAGGCGTGCTCTGTGTCCAAGCGAGAATCAATCCGGCTGACCTCGGTAGTGACCCGTGTCTCTAGTCTGTCGAGACGATCGTCGAAGTAAGCGCGATCAGCAGTAGAAGTGCTCTGGAAGTCAGTCCGTAGAGAAGCGAACTGATCAATCATCCCATGGAAGCCGGCCGTATACGAAGGATAGGTCGGGTACATAGTCGGGGCTCCCATGGCCGGAGCGGCAGCTGGTGGAGGAGGGGGAATAGGGGCGTCGTTCCCAACACGCTCGGCATGAGGACGGAACACATTGTCCTCGTCAGTAAGGTGAGACTGCCAGAGCTCCTGGATATCGATAGGCCGTGGAGTCTCCAAGGGAGCAAGGTCGTCCGGAAGGTCACCGTTGAGGTCGATGAAGTCCAGCTGGTGGGCAAGGCGAGTAGCTATGTAGAAGAACGATGCATGATGGGCCTTCCGGTCGACTGTCGTCTTAATCTGTGAGAGCATGTAGTCGACCAAAGATGATGTGAGGCCCTGCTGTGCCCGGTTGAGGAAGAAAAGCTCGCACTTGTTGACTTTGTTACCCTCGTCCTTCCCCGAGATGTTGTACGCAATGTACCTATGTACGAGGAGGAGGGCCGGGTCGGCAATGTGCGCGCTCTTCCCGGTGTGAGAAGGGAGTGATGCAACATTCCTCCACGCCTCGTCCTTGTCGATGGTCTGGGGAACATGCCTTTGAACGCCGGAAGTCGGAAATCCGAAAGCCACTCGGAGCGTGTCGACGTCGAAACGGGCATCTTGCCCCATGAACCGGCATGTGTAGAACCTCCCATTCGAATGCTTTTCCAACGTACAAAGCATCTCGAGGCCCAATTGCTCGGAATAACGATGGTCTTGGTGGGCAATCGTGTCGAGTCCCAACAACCTCAAATACTTCTCGACGTCATCCTTTAAATCCATTCGAGAAGGTTCCAATCGAAAGGGCGAGGGAACTCAAATGTATGCTTACGGAAGGTGAGAAGTCGTTTACCTTCGTCATGATCGTAGATGGGGAAATCCGACTCATACTCGTCGGCGAGATCAACCTTCGGAGGCGGGGGTGGTGGTGCGACTTCGGTCGATGGCCCGGCTTCGGTTCGGGCCCTCTTGGCCGAAGGAGCCTTTTTCTTTCCTCCTCGAGTGTTTACCATAATTAAAAGAGAAGTAGAGATGTCGAAATTACCGGGGTTCACGGGATTGCCGTGAGTCGAGAATCAAGAATCGGGGCCGACGGAGACGGAGCTGTCGAGGCTAGGGTTCCCGGAGTTACGGGAGTCAGGTGGCCGGCGGTGAGGGCAGGGCGTCGGAGCTAGGGCAGGCGGCGTACGGGGCTCGGCTCGGATGCGGTGGTTGAATGACCGGAGAATTTGGAGATGTCGACGGAACGGTGATGGTCAGTCGGAGATGATGAAGGCAGCGGCGGCTTTGGCTCAGGCGAGTGCACGGCGATTTGGGGGGGGTAAGGATCGATTTGCAGAGTAGAAGTTGTGAAGGAGGCGGGATAATGATATTAGGGTTGCTCCTTATGTATTCGCCCCCTTTCAGAATTTCCAATTTTAATTAAAGGCAGGCGACCGCTGATGGCTGTGGCGATCGCTCGCGATGGGGACTCAGCGACCGCTGACGTTCCGGGCGATCGCCTGCAAGATTTTCTCTTCACCTGTAAGTCCAGAGGAAGCGACCGCTCATGGAGCCTGCGGTCGCCCGCGACATGGTGCAAGCGATCGCTCACAGGTCTGGCGATCGCCTGCAAAAATCTGAGGAATGGGAGGCTGAACCCGCGGCTGGCAAGCGATCGCCCGTGATGCTGGCGATCGCCTGGTCTGTGTTTGCAGAATCTTGGCTTCCAATTCGATCTTCACTCTATCTCCCGTTTCGCATCCTCCGGACTATTGCATCTCCTGAATCATGACAAGAACAAACTCATTTTACGTCGTGAGCTTGACAATTCGTGGGTAGGCCCCCACGCGGCGCTCATTTTGGGAACCGAAAGAGCATTACGGTCCGTGGACTAGTCTCCACGCGACGCTCGTTTATCGTCTCGAGCTCGACCAATAATCTCTTTACTCATAGGAGGCCTCCCCGAGTAGAATAGACTCTACTCTGATGTATGGGGTTTCGCTCTCAAAGTATGGCTTCACACGGTGCCCATTGACTTGTATCGTCTCCCTCGTATGCTCGTTGTAGAGCTTGACTACACCATAAGGGAATACTTCGACCACTTCATAGGGTCCACTCCATCGAGACTTGAGTTTTCCGGGAAAGAGTTTGAGTCTTGAATTGTACAAAAGAACTTGCATCCGGCTTTAAGTTCCTTGTTCTTAATACGCTTTTCATGGAACTCCTTCACTTTATCTTTGTATATTCGGGAGTTCTCGTACGCCTCATTTCTCAATTCATCCAACTCGGACAAGGTTAGAGCACGGGCTTCTCCGCCTTGCATGAGATCCATATTTGTGGCCTTAATCGCCCAATAAGCCCGATGCTCAACCTCAACCGGCAAGTGGCAATATTTCCCGAACACGATCCTATACGGACTCATCCCAATTACCGTCTTGTACGCGGTTCGGTACGCCCATAGTGCCGAGTTAAGTTTGTCGGACCAATCTTTCCGTGAAGGTCGGACGGTCTTCTCGAGAATGGCTTTGATTTGAAGGTTGCTAGTCTCGGCTTGTCCCGATGTCTGAGGGTGATAAGGAGTCGATATCTTGTGATTGATCCCATTCTTGACCATGAGTTTCTCGAAGAGTTTGTTGCAAAAATGCTTTCCACCATCGCTAATAATGGCCTTGGGAAATCCAAACCTACACAAAATATTCTCCTGCACAAACTTGAGAACAACCTTAGTATCACAAGTCTTAGTGGGGATTGCTTCAACCCACTTCGACAAATAATCAACGCCAAGCAAGATATATTCGAAGCCATTAGACTTAGGGAACGGTCCCATGAAGTCTATGCCCCAAACATCAAAAATATCAACAGCGAGATTAATATTCATGGGCATCTCATCTTTTTTACTAATATTTCCCATTCTTTGACACCTATCACATGATTTGCAATATTCTTGTGCATCACGAAAAAGGGATGGCCAATACAAACCTGATTGGAGAACCTTGAAGGCGGTTTTCTGACCTCCATAGTGTCCCCCACTCTCGTCGTGATGGCAACACTTAAGCACATGTGGTTGCTCGTCCTCCGGTAGGCATCGTCGTATCACTTCATCTTTCCCGACCTTATAAAGGTAAGGATCAGCCAAAAAATAGTTGTGAGAGAGGTGCTCGAACCTCTTCCTTTCTTGTGACGTCATGTCCGTCCTAAGTGCTCCTGCAGCCAAAAAGTTAACAATATCCGCATACCAAGGTACGGGGGTGATAGCCATGGCCGTTTCATACGGAAACACGTCAGGAATAACATCTAAAGCATGATCGTTAGAGAACTCAATATGATGCTCCATCCTAGACAAATGGTCCGCTACGGCATTCTCACATCCCTTTCTATCCCGAATTTCCACATCAAACTCCTGAAGGAGTAAGATCCACCTAATCAATCTAGGCTTAGCTTCGGACTTAGCCAAAAGGTGTCTAAGGGCTTGGTGGTCGGAGTGGACAATGACCTTGGAACCTATGATGTAGGGCCTAAATTTATCCAAGGAGAACACTACGGCTAGTAACTCCTTTTCGGTGGTCGTATAGTTGGCTTGGGCACTATTCAAGGTGAGACTCGCATAGTAGATGACCCTAAGCAACTTATCGACCCTTTGTCCTAAGACGGCTCCTACGGCGAAGTTAGAGGCGTCACACATAATCTCAAAAGGTTCCTCCCAATTCGGTGCTACCACTATAGGTGCGGTGATAAGTTTCTCCTTAAGGGTGTTGAACGCATCTAGGCATTTCTCATCAAATTGGAATTCTACGTCCTGACTCAAAAGGCGACACAAGGGTTGGCTAATTTTTGAAAAATCTTTGATGAATCTCCGGTAAAAACCGGCGTGCCCTAGAAAACTACGAATCCCCTTAACATTGATAGGTGGAGGTAATTTTTCTATGGCTTCTATCTTAGCCCTATCGACCTCGATACCCTTCTCGGACACGACATGCCCTAGGACGATCCCACTCGGCACCATAAAGTGGCTCTTCTCCCAACTCAAGGTTAAATCGGAGTCGATACACCTATTCAAAACATTATCAATCTTGTCCAAACAATCATAAAATGAATTACCGAAAACGGAGAAGTCATCCATGAATACCTCAAGGTAGTCGCCGATCATTTCGGAGAAAATAGACATCATGCACCTCTGGAATGTGCCGGGTGCATTGCATAACCCGAACGGCATCCTCCTCCAAGCGAAAGTGCCGAAAGGCGTGGTGAACGTCGTCTTCTCCTGATCCTCTGGTGCAATAGCAACCTGATAATATCCAGATAAACCGTCAAGAAAACAATAAAATTTATGTCCAGCGAGTTTATCTAACATCTGATCAATGAACGGAAGAGGGAAATGGTCCTTGCGAGTCGCGGCATTGAGCTTCCGGTAATCAATGCACATGCGCCACCTGGTGGTGACTCTCGTCGGTATCAACTCGCCTTTGGCATTTTCCACGACTGTGATTCCTCCCTTCTTCGGTACTACATGGACCGGGCTTACCCAACGGCTATCCGCCACGGCATAAATCAGCCCCTCATCAAGGAGCTTGTAAACTTCCTTCTTGACAACTTCCATGAGAACGGGATTGAGACGTCGTTGCCCGTCTCTCTTAGGAGTAGCATTCGGCTCCAAAACAATACGGTGCATGCAAGTGGACGGGTCGATCCCTCGTATATCACCCAAACTCCATCCGAAGGCCTTCTTGTTCTTTTTCAAGACCTTCACTAGAGCTTCTTCTTCCTCGGTGGATAGCTCGGCAAAGCTAATCACGGGTTTTTGTTCCCCGTCGTCCAAGAACACGTACTTAAGGTGCTTCGGTAGCTCCTTAAGTTCAACTTTGCTAGCGGGGGCCTCGATCTCGGCTGTCCGCGAGCTAATATCCTCTTCTTTGAGGTCGTCGACTCGTGTCTCGACCTCACTCTCTTCCACGGGGTTCTCCTCCGTGACGAAGTTTAGGGTCACTTCGTCATCCACGGAATCAACAAACGAGCAAGTCTCTATAGAATGAGCGGCGGGCTCGGCCTTTTCGGTTCGTACCGAGAAACGCACTTCTTCACCTAGCACGGTCATTTTCAAGGTTCCCTTCTCGACATCAATCACGGTCTTCGTCGTGGCCATGAATGGTCTACCCAAAAGAAGTGAATGGTCCCGACCATTTTCCGGGACGTGTCCGACATCGAGGACAACAAAATCGACGGGGAAAATGAGTCCCCCAACTTTCACGAGGATGTCCTCTAGGATCCCTTTCGGGTACCGAATGGATCGGTCAGCTAGCTGCAAGCACATACGGGTGGGTTTGAGTTCACCCAAGTCCAACTTCTCGTAAACGGCATAGGGCATCAGATTAATGCCGGCTCCAAGATCGAGCATGCCTGAGACTTCACGGCCATTCCCAACGGCAATCGTCACATTAAAACTCCCCGGATCACTCTGCTTCGGCGGAAGAGGGTGCTGAAGTATCGCACTAGCTACCCCGGTGACAACCACCTTCTCGTCATCTACAAATTTCCTCTTATTAGAGGCGAGCTCCTTGAAGAACTTCACATAAGCGGGCACATTCCGGATGATGTCGAGGAGAGGTAAGTTCACGTTCACCCTCGAAAGCAACTTGTAAATCTCGGAGAATTGTCTATCTTGCTTGTCGTTCTTCATTCGGCTCGGATAAGGGAGCGGTGGTCGGTACGGGTTCTTCGTCTTATGTAGGGTGTGAGTGCCCACTTCGGGCTCTTTAGCTGGGACATCCGGCTGAATCGGCTCAGTCGGTTCCTCCTCTACTAAGACTTCCTCCGTTTCTTCCTCCTCCTCTGGCTCATGTATCTGCTTTCGGATAGGAATGTCAACCTTATTGTCGATCACTCGACCACTGCGGAGGACGGTGACGGCCTTAGCCTGATGTGACTGGCTAGGAAGCTTGTCCTTCTGATTCGGTTGTGTCAACTCATTAATTTTTCCATCCATTTGCCCGACCTGGTTCTCGATTCTCTTAATCGTCGAATTCTGATTGGTCAATGAGGACTCCAACCCATCCATCCTCTGCTGGTTATGTTGCATGTACCCCTGGGTCGAGGACATAAAGGCCGCAAATTTCTCATCCAATTCGGAACTCTTCTGAGTCGTCTGCTGAGGTGGGGGTGGAGCCTGATAAACGGGCTGCTGTGGCTGATGATACTGAGGCCTCTGGTAGTTCTGATTATTCTGCCAGTTTTGGTTGCCTTGGTTCTGGTAGTTCTGGTTCTGGAATCGGCTTTGGTTGTTGTAGTTCGACTGAGAACCTTGCCCTTGTATCTGCTGCTGGTCCTGTTTCCACGAGAAATTGGGGTGATTTTTCCACCCAGGATTATACGTGTTCGAGTATGGGTCATTCCTCTGGTTGCCCTGTTGATTGTACCCCTGCATCGCATTCACCTGTATCTCGGGACCGAAATTCTGATCCATCATCTGAGGTGGAGATGGCATGCTCTGGCCACAGGTGCTGGAGAAATGGCCAATCTCCCCACATAGGCTACACGGCTCTACATGGTAAACTTGCCTCTTGGGCTGCTCCTCGGTGGTCTGTAACATCTGAACCTTCTTAGTAAGGTCGGCGACTTGCTTTGCCAACTGAGCATTAACACTCCCATCAGTCCTGGCATAATTGCTACTTCCCCTCGAACTCGTCTGCCTAGACTCAGCTGATAAGGACTTGAAGATCTCCGTCATCTCGTCGCTGGTCCGGCCACTGATATTTCCGCCGGCTGCGGTTTTCACCTCTCGCTGATCTTCTCTATTCAAGCCCTTGTAGAAGAACTGGATGATCGAGTTGGGAGTGAGGTCGTGGTGTGGGCATTGCCTTAATAGGCTCCGGAAACGCTCCCAAGCCTCGTGGAAAAACTCTCCCGGTTCTTGCTCGAAAGCACATATCTGGCCCTTCAAGTCGAAGGTCTTCTGCTGAGGATAGAACCGAGTAATAAACTCCCGGTACATGTCCGTCCAGGTAGTGATCGAGTCCGGCTCCAAGGACAGCAGCCAGTTCTTCGCCCTATCTCTCAAAGCATACGGGACGCACTTCAACCGGAGCTGATCGTCATCAAGTGCCCCGATGGGGAAGGCCTGCAAGGCTGTGTAGAACTCCCTGATGAAGTTGAGGGCATCCTCGTTAGTGGTTCCGGAGAACTGAGGAAGCTGAGCAAGATGGTGTGCCTTGAGGTCGTATCTCCGAGCGGCATCACTTAGGACGATGCATGAACTAGCTCCTTCGATTTGCGGATGCGTCAGATCTCCAAAGAGGGGTGGTGGGGCACGGTAGTTGTTGTTGCGGTTGTTGTTGTTGTTGTTGTTGTTGTTGTTGTTGTTGTCCACATTGTTAACGTCGCGTTCGTCCATGAGTACGGATTCGGTTTCGGGTTCGGAGTCGGTAGTGATAGAGTCAGACGAGGAGTCTTCGCCTAACTTCGTGCACCGACTGATGCTCTTGCGTCTATTGATGTTTTCTATCACGGGTGCAAGCTCGGTATTCGCTCTTCGTGTACCTACCATGCACCAACAAAGACAAACAAACAATCAAACGCACCTGCTCAAGTAAATAAATAAAGAAAAAGAAAAGAAAATAAAAATGAAATTGTTGCAAACACTTAAACACTAATACTAGTGCCTAAAGTGTTCCCCGGCAACGGCGCCAAATTGACAAGTCGTTTTCGTACGGTTTAAATCAATTAAATTTGTATCGAACTAGTTATCGAAATAACTCGCCCGAGTCGGTCTCGAGGAACACTACTATCGGCGCGTACACGTGTTTATTTGTTTGCAACGGAGGAAACGAAAAGAAATAGCATAATGCTTACTTTGATTTGGGGTTTTGTTTTAAAATCTAAATTTTACCTACAAATTGAAAAGACAAGAGAAACGAGAACAATCTATCTATGATGAACTAGGGTTTCGAAATTAATAATTCTAATCGATGAACAATTGAATTTTAGAAACAAGGAATTCATGAAAAACAATTTGAAAACTAAAGATCAAAGCAAGAGATTGAAAACGAAATAGAAAAGCAAAACCAATCGAAAGATAAATAAACTTACTAGATGAATAATTGAATCCCAAACTAAGATACCCGTCGGCGGAATCTCCGACTTTTACCGAGTCGATTACAATCCAAAATCAAGAAAAACGAAATCAAAAACTCGAACGATGAGTTCCTAAGAGCTCTCTCCAATCCCCAGAATACAATTCAAAAGTGCGTCCGTAGTTTTTGGGACGAAGCCCTAGTTATACATCAAACAACTTCCGCGGTCAAACTGAGTCAAATCTGAAATCCAGGAGGAGGCGACCGCCAGAGAGGCGGGCGATCGCTTGGTGATGGTCGCGGGCGACCGCACATGAAGAAGGCGATCGCCTGCACAAAATTCTTTCCACCTGTAAGTGGAATGCAGGCGATCGCCAGGGAAGTGGCCGGTCGCCTGGTGGCCTTCGCGAGCGGTCGCTGGAGGCCTCAGCGGGCGCTTGGTCACCTGGGCAGCCTGCTCTCCTCGACTCCACTCGAACGAGCTCGATTCTTCGTTCTTTTCCACATCATTACTACCGAGGACCTGCAAACTCAACAAAACATCAAACATACCACAACCACGAGGAACACATAAAGAAACGACTCAATACATAACAACTCACGCACAAATAAACAAAGAAAAACGACACAAATATGAATACGTCAAATATCATCCCAAACACTGAATGTAATTAAAAAACACTGAATTTCAGATTTTTTACATAGAATATTATAAAAACACTGAATGTCATTACAAACACTGAATCTCATAAGAAAACACTGAATGTCATTAAAACACTGAATTTCATAAAAACACTGAATGTCGTAAAAAAAAATCGTAAAAACACTGAAAATAAAATAAATATCTCAAAAATAAAAATAAAAATAAAAATAAAAAAATACAATGAATCCTTCCAATAAAAATCCTGGTCAGCGGTTAATGAAGATGATAACAGTACTACAGTCTATATATATATATATATATATATATATATATATATATATTATGTATGTTAAAATAAAGAGGAGAGAGAGAGACCTGAAGCACTTGAGCAGCATATTTCTGGGCAGCGGCATCTTGCTCAGCAAATATGCGAGCATCCTCGGTCACTTTCTGTTCTTGTTCTACCCTCATTAAAATCTGCACAACAAACCAAAAGATGTATTGCAATGTAGACAACAAGCTCAATAATAAGAAGAAGAATGATAATTGACAATGAGAATTACTACAAATATGGCACAGCTCCCCGAACTCTCTCCACTTCATTGCCGGCCTGTTTTGATTTTCCTTTCGCCACTCGGATAATATATCCACGATATCATTGCAAAGCTGATAAACCCGAGGGACTCTTTCGAGGATCGTTTTGCTTGTCCTCCGGATGTGATGGCTGAGGCTACACACCGATGCCGATGAACTTGCGTCAACTGTGAATACGGTCGGGTAGAAGTCGATGAATCCCGCACACCTAAAAGAAACACTTAACCATTGGCAAGAATCAAGAAAACCTCACCAACAATGGATATGTAAATCAAATACTACAAACCATAAGCGAGTAAAAACAAATCAACCGGGAATACACAGGGATAGATCAAGGACGGGCAATAGGTTAAATACACAAATTCATATTATATTCAGCAATGTCACCAATTAACAGTCAGGGCGAATCATCGGTAATGTACAATCACATATTATGATGAAACTTATAAACAACACGCATCATACACATTCATCAAGTATGATCAATTAAAGAGTAATATTAGTAATTGAAGAAGCATTTTTCGATCACGAATGAAAGAAAAATGTTTTGCCTCGCTTCAAAAATCGAGGGTACGTTGTAAATCGACCTCTCGGAATATCAATTCGAGGGAGGACTAGAGTGAGAGGTTTTCGTAGAAAATTCCATTTCAATTTATGTCAAATAACAAGAGATATCAAGTAGACAAGCAAATAGAATTAAACGAGTATCAAATAGAGAAAATCGGAGATAAAGTAATAGTCTTCCTACAAAGTGAATTATGAAACACAAGAGAGTAATCCGGTTGTAATCCTCTTCCAAATCATACAACCTTGTATTTAAGTTCGAGAATTGGACCGGAAAGAAAAGCAACGATCACCGTACGCTAATCGATTTAATTCCCTAGTAAAGCACCCCTTGATGGTGGTGAATTCACTAGATGACCAATTTCGTTCCTTAAGTTTTGAATCCTAATTGCTTATAATCGAACCTTAGGAAGAAAGCCCCCGTTCCCGGTGATAGCAATCGGTTTAATCCCCGAATTAGTTTAATCCCGTTCACCAAAGATTATACTAAATCGTGGCTCGAAAATAAATCAATTAGGGCAATTTAAGCTCTCTCTAGCATTTCATCAAACACCTTGTAGGCATGACTTTCACTTCATCTCCTAATGAGAATCTAGCCAACAATAGCCATGGAATCACACATCAAAAACAAGGAATCAATGAAGGAAAACATGATCAACATAAATCTCAAGCAAAATCTCAAGTCTCATACAAATCCAAGCATGAAATTAATAGTAGAAATGAAGAAAAACTACAAAGCAAAAGAGGAAAAGAGAAGAGAAAGAAGTAGCCGATCGATGTAGAGGATGAATCTCTCGTCTCCGTAGTAATCCAAGCTCGAATCCGTCGTCAATGGAAGCTCAATTCGTAGGGAAAATGATCTTCAATCTCGATTTATACTATTCTCTCTCTCTAAATTCTCTAAGTGTTTTGGAGTATGCAAAGTTGTGTGGGAAGAGTGTTTTTCCTCTTATTTATAGCTCAAGAGAGAAAAAAAAACGTTTCTCTTCTTTTTCCCCCCAAAAATGGACCGGAAATGACCATTTTACCCATCGGTCAATGCTCTTTAAGCTCGGTCAACGAAAGTCAATGCCCGGTCAACGCGTGGTCAACCAATTTCAGCCCGGGTCAACTTCTTCCTTGGTGCATTTCGGCCAATCCGCGCTCTTTTCCTTTGATCCGCGCCCTTTGATATGCGCCATTTGATATGCGCGTCTAGTGCGCATATTGCTTGATCCGCGCGTTGGCAATCTGCGCGATCCCCTGCCTCAACTCATTAGCTCATCTCCTCTTATGCCTATCCGCGCGCCCTAGTGCGCATATCACCAATCCGCATCCCGATCCGCGCGTTTCCCTTTCCTGTGCGCAACCTCTCGATTATTGTCATATCTTCGTCGTCCGAACTCCGATTTTCACGATTCAAAATTCCTCGGATTCACGACTTCAAGATCTTCGCGTCCATGTATGTCACAGCTTCTAGTTCTCGACGAGTAATAGCAGTTTTTGCGTCAAAGTCACTGCAATTTGCAGGTTCGTGTCGGCACCTCGTTTTGGTCGTTTTTCACCTACAATTCACACAAAAACTCGACTATACCACGTATAAGTTCCGTCACGTCAATAATAAGCAAACCCTCAATAATCATAAACATATATACCTAAAATATACCTAAAACCACCCCCAAAACAACAATAAAATCGAGCATAACATCGGCATTTCAAACTACTACAACGACAAAGCAATGCTCGTCCCGAGCATAGTGTTCCAACGTGATACACTAACTAGCCGGAGAAGCACGTTTCAAACCAATCTCATGTTCAACTCAATCAAGCATTGTTAAAATAACATGAGACACACTATTCGAATCACTCAACGCACGGTTCACTCGTTTTTTTCCTCTCTAAATCGAATCAAAGGTCAATTCACTCTCAATATGCAAGAGATAGAACAAGTAACTTGCATTTAGTCAATAAAGCTCGAGGAGGAGAATGGATAGCACGCATCATGTATACATTTCGCACATCACAAGCTCAAAAACGATTATGCTCAATCAATCTCACTTCCTTTGAATCAAAATGTGATCTCAATGGTAGGATAAGGTTAGGGTAGGATAAAAGGAAACAAGAATAAGGCACTCACTACTCCCTCGTCCCCTCCTACACCGGATGTATCTCACAAACACCTCGCCCTTATAACTCCATCTATGTGCAAGGACATAAGTAAACCGAACTTACAAATCAATACAATATATTTCAAGAAAAACCCTCGCCTT
The DNA here is from genome assembly GCA_954870475.1 of Euphrasia confusa. Lineage (NCBI taxonomy): Eukaryota > Viridiplantae > Streptophyta > Magnoliopsida > Lamiales > Orobanchaceae > Euphrasia > Euphrasia confusa. Next base: position 2,768,419 of record OX940955.1, on the reverse strand, counting down.
TTTTAATCGATTCATCTTTTTTTTTTTTTTCGATGGCCAAGCATTTTGCTCTTTTTTTTAGGCTCTTTTCTTGCACTTTTTTTTACATTTTTTTCTTTCTTTTGTGCACACAACATCATTCATCATACATCATTTATTCTCGTCATTCATCTTTTAGAGGGTTTGGCTTTTTCCAAGAATTACTAACAACATACTCAAGTCTACAATGTCCCTTTTATGCACAATCCTAAAGAATGACCCCTTTTTAACAATCGAACCTTCATCACCAAATGACCCCGAATATGCTCACACCACTCTTGGAATCACACGGCAACAAGAAAAAGGTTTACATGTAGGCTCAAAGGGTTTTCTAGGGTGTCCCACGATGGGCTCGGTCAAATATGGGGAATATATTTTGGTGGAGCTTCCTAAAGATCACATTCATCATTTTCAAGGCATAGCAAGACCAACCAAGCTTGCTACAATTTACTCATAATGCACAAAAGTATACACATGCCCAACAAGAGAATCAATGCATATCCATAATGAAAAACGAGAAATCAAAGTGAGATAACATATATTGCATTCATCAAAGAAAGCTCAAGGTTCTACAATCCTCACCAAATATCAAGGGTTACAAACTAGCAAATAGTGCAAAATCACATTATCCAACAATAACTAGATAAAGATGAACGACAACCAAGCTAACGACTCCTCCGACTTTAACCACATCCACATGTATCACACACGTCTACGGGACTCGCACACTTCATCAAAGTAGGAAAACGCCAAAAAGCTCGAATCTAGAACGAAAACACAAATAAGAAAAAGAAATAAGAATAAGAAAATAAAAAAAAATATATAAAAATCACAAAGAGAACACCACCAAAATACTCTCCCAAAAATCCCAAAATAAACTAGAACATACTAATGATCAAGAGGGATAAGCCAATCACATACCTCTCCCCGAAATTAATTCGGGGTGTGCGACGGTCCGACTCCCGGCTGTCCGTGCAGTGATGGAGCTCTCGGGGTACACACTCGACTCGGACCGGAAGCTTCCTCACGATCAAAGAACTCCGGAGGGTAATGGGGATAATGCGGGGCGTCGTATGGAAGTGCTGGGAAGGGTGGTGCCTCGAAAGGTCCCAGTCCATTAGTAGCCACATGGTATGCTCCATGCATTCGCACTAACTCCGCATATGTCGCTTTTACCCCGTCATGTATAGCACCCAAATTCGTCAAACTCTCGAGGATATACGGCCCATGACTCAGAGTATTCAAGTTTGTCTCATCGGTCCAAACCGCCAGGGTCTTCACAATGTCTCTCGTTCTTATAGCCGATTCCCGGAGTGCTGTAAAACATGTACCCAAAGCTCCTAGGTTTTTAATCATAGTCGTCCTCTCGTTTCGGAGTATTTCGAGCTCCGCTTGTTGACGAGCGATTTGCATTTGATAGTCAGCAATTTGGGCTTCATACTTGGTATTTTGAGTCTCGTTCCCTGACACTTGGTTGTGATGCACAGCGGTTAAGTCCTCAAATCTCTTCGACCATATCTCTCTGTCATGCGTCCTTTCTTCCGCCACTATACCCCTCATTCTTTCGACGAATTCATCCATAGAGATTCCCGACACTCCGGTTGATGATCCTCCTCCTACGTAACCCGGTCCTCCCATATTTCCAACATTCGTCCCTCCTTCGGTCTCAAGTTCATTAATATCCTCCTGCTCTTCATTTCTTTCAAAAGCACTCGGTCCCTCTCCAACTGCTTTTCCTGCCTTTACTAGTTTTTGATATTCTCTAATAATGTCCTTCGCCTTTAGCAACATTGGGCCTCCTTTCACCCGACTCTCGTGATGAATCACACAACCCCGGTATATAAACGTCCCTGCCTTGAAATCACTCGCTCCTATCACTCGCTCATCAGTCCACAACTCTCCGTCTTTCGGACCGGTAGCCTCTTGGGATATTTTTCCAAAATGAATAGCCAGTAGTCGAGCAACGTAGAAATGGGACACAGATTTTTTATCTTCTAGTCGTCTCTCTATTTCACCCCAAATATAAAGTGCAGGTGACACTTGCTTACCCTTTTTCGCCACTGTCCAGAGAAATGAAAGCTCCATCCCGTTGCAACCGAAACTCACTAATTCGGCCCCGAAGATTCTCGGTCCGATCAAAGGGGAAATATTGATCCGTGAACACTTGCATAAGGGTATCCCAAGTATCAATCGAATGAGGTGGCAATTGGAGCCACCATCTCTTCGCATTATCCTTAAGAGTTTGGGAAAAGCATCTCAACCTCACTTCTTCCTCCGTTAACCCCATCGGTGTAAACCCACTCACGATCTCCACATATTCCCGTATAAAGTCCAAGGTCTCCTCATGTGCATGCCCATGGAATCTCGGGAGTTGACCAAACTCGGTTGAATTTAGACGATATTGTTTAGCCGCCTCCGAAAGTACCACGGGTGAAGGTGTAGTACCACAAGCCGCTTTCAAGTCATCCGCCATTGACTCCCCGACCGGACGATAAGCTTGTTGATTTTGGCCTCCATAAGGTTGGTGATAGCCGCCTTGATATTGACCTTGAGGTGGATAGTTCGGATTTTGGTAGTTGGGGTAATTATATGGTGGAGGGTAAGGTTGGTTATATTGAGGTGGAGGAGCTTGGTATTGGTTGTATGGTGGGAATCCTCCATTATAAGGTGGATGGTAAGGTTGGTTTGCATATGGATCATGGTTCATTCCTTGGCGATGAGTAGGGGAAGCTTGAGAAGCACTACGGTGTCGATGTTGTGGTGTTGGAGCTCTATAGTGGAACTCTTCTTCATCATGTAGCTCATCTTCGTATTCCGCCTCCAAGTGAGGAGACGTTCGGTCATTAAAACCCGGAGGAAACTCCGGATGTTCTTGCACATGGTGAGTAGATGTAGAAGGACCTCTTGTATTAGCCATTGGTTCAAGGCTCTTGGTTCGCTCTCTTTCTAGCTCTTCTTGTGCACGAGCTTTTAGCCTTTGAGCCCTAGTAAGCATGCAAAATGAAACAACTAGTAAGATAATCGGGGGAAAGTGAAGAGTAAAATAGCAAAATGAAAACAAGTAGCAATTGAAGTGAATTAGACTAGAAAACGTCAACTAGACCTCCCCGGCAACGGCGCCATTTTGAAGAAGCATTTTTCGATCACGAATGAAAGAAAAATGTTTTACCTCGCTTCAAAAATCGAGGGTACGTTGTAAATCGACCTCTCGGAATATCAATCCGAGGGAGGACTAGAGTGAGAGGTTTTCGTAGAAAATTCCATTTCAATTTATGTCAAATAACAAGAGATATCAAGTAGACAAGCAAATAGAATTAAACGAGTATCAAATAGAGAAAATCGGAGATAAAGTAATAGTCTTCCTACAAAGTGAATTATGAAACACAAGAGAGTAATCCGGTTGTAATCCTCTTCCAAATCATACAACCTTGTATTTAAGTTCGAGAATTGGACCGGAAAGAAAAGCAACGATCACCGTACGCTAATCGATTTAATTCCCTAGTAAAGCACCCCTTGATGGTGGTGAATTCACTAGATGACCAATTTCGTTCCTTAAGTTTTGAATCCTAATTGCTTATAATCGAACCTTAGGAAGAAAGCCCCCGTTCCCGGTGATAGCAATCGGTTTAATCCCCGAATTAGTTTAATCCCGTTCACCAAAGATTATACTAAATCGTGGCTCGAAAATAAATCAATTAGGGCAATTTAAGCTCTCTCTAGCATTTCATCAATCACCTTGTAGGCATGACTTTCACTTCATCTCCTAATGAGAATCTAGCCAACAATAGCCATGGAATCACACATCAAAAACAAGGAATCAATGAAGGAAAACATGATCAACATAAATCTCAAGCAAAATCTCAAGTTTCATACAAATCCAAGCATGAAATTAATAGTAGAAATGAAGAAAAACTACAAAGCAAAAGAGGAAAAGAGAAGAGAAAGAAGTAGCCGATCGATGTAGAGGATGAATCTCTCGTCTCCGTAGTAATCCAAGCTCGAATCAGTCGTCAATGGAAGCTCAATTCGTAGGGAAAATGATCTTCAATCTCGATTTATACTATTCTCTCTCTCTAAATTCTCTAAGTGTTTTGGAGTATGCAAAGTTGTGTGGGAAGAGTGTTTTTCCTCTTATTTATAGCTCAAGAGAGAAAAAAAACCGTTTCTCTTCTTTTTCCCCCCAAAAATGGACCGGAAATGACCATTTTACCCATCGGTCAATGCTCTTTAAGCTCGGTCAACGAAAGTCAATGCCCGGTCAACGCGTGGTCAACCAATTTCAGCCCAGGTCAACTTCTTCCTTGGTGCATTTCGGCCAATCCGCGCTCTTTTCCTTTGATCCGCGCCCTTTGATATGCGCCATTTGATATGCGCGTCTAGTGCGCATATTGCTTGATCCGCGCGTTGGCAATCTGCGCGATCCCCTGCCTCAACTCATTAGCTCATCTCCTCTTATGCCTATCCGCGCGCCCTAGTGCGCATATCACCAATCCGCATCCCGATCCGCGCGTTTCCCTTTCCTGTGCGCAACCTCTCGATTATTGTCATATCTTCGTCGTCCGAACTCCGATTTTCACGATTCAAAATTCCTCGGATTCACGACTTCAAGATCTTCGCGTCCATGTATGTTACAGCTTCTAGTTCTCGACGAGTAATAGCAGTTTTTGCGTCAAAGTCACTGCAATTTGCAGGTTCGTGTCGGCACCTCGTTTTGGTCGTTTTTCACCTACAATTCACACAAAAACTCGACTATACCACGTATAAGTTCCGTCACGTCAATAATAAGCAAACCCTCAATAATCATACACATATATACCTAAAATATACCTAAAACCACCCCAAAAACAACAATAAAATCGAGCATAACATCGACATTTCAGTAATGAATATGAGCATTAGAAAGACAGCAGCAATAATTCTGGGCATAAATTGCATTACATTATTTAAGAGCCCCAAACAAAATTAGTGTCGACCTCCAATGTGGGCGTGGGCAGTACCCAAGTCGCGAAATCCAAGCTTTTGAGACCATGAGCATTGCCTGCCGAATACTCCCCGTCGATAGAACGATACTCGGCATCACCCAAAGAGTAAAACACCGGAACGTCGTCACGAAACAAAGGAAAACAAACAGTGTTCTCCATAGCTTTCGTCGGAGCTTTATACCCGAAACAAGACTTGTAGCTGACGTACAACACTTTGTCCCCTATCCCCTTCTCCGCCAATTCCCACTTCATCTCCGAAGACGAAAGCCTAAACACATTCACCTTGCTTCCATCCCCGACGATAATGCACAATCACTAAATTACGATCAAACTCATAAAAAACACACATCGTCTCGATTACACGGATTATACATCCAAACAACTAAATATTGCCGCAACTAATTAGCGAGTCTACCTGATTCGAGATTATGTGTAGCCAGAACCACGGAGCCTGACCGCTTCACGATCTCCTCCAGCATAAACGCGTGCGTGCCCTCGATCGTGTCGTGGACGGGGGGCTCGACCCCCAGGCGCGAGGTCGCGCGCCTCTCGCTCGCCATGTAGGCGCCCTCGACGAGCTTGAACCTGACCCGCACCCCCGCCTCGTCGCCCTCTTCGCCATCACCAGCCGGTCCCTCGCGTCCTTCAGGTACTCCTAGATCGTGTTGAAGAACAGGTGGGCCCCGCGGAACCTCACTTCGCCCGAGTACGCCAAGTAGTCGATCACCGGTTGGATCCTCGTTTCCTCGACGTCGATCAGCAGGTGCAATTGTCCTCGAAGCCGTCGGTGTCGAAGAAGTCGACGACGAGGGTGGAGAGATTGGCCGAGGATTTTAGGTTCCGTTTTGCGTCGTGAATCGATGGGAAGGAGCGGGTCTCGATCTTGACGTCTAATTGGAGGTCGTCGAAATTGACTGCGGGAGGAGGAGGTGGTCGATTGCGGAGGGGAGAGAGAGGATAGGAAGGTGGTCTGGGCGGCGAAGAGGGGGCCGTCGACGGCGCGGGGGAGGAGGAGAGGGGATTGGGGCTGGTATTGGGACGGCGGCGTCGATCAGCTGGCTTAGGGTTCTGACCAAATGAGGGGATTAGTTCCGATCGAATGAGCTTCGTGATGGGGAGACGTGGAATTTAGGGAGGGGTAATGATGTCTTTAAACATTTTAGACGGCCTAATTGACATGCGTAATTTCACGAAAGCCTTATTACCGAAAAAATGTTGAAAATTGGCCTTATTGCTATTTTTCCCTATAAATAATTAGCCTATTTAATTGTCTCATTACCTATTTAATTAGCCCGTAGTTATAGTAATTATATTTTTAAATCAATTCAAATAATTTAATATATTATTTTTATATTCTCTTATTAATATAGGTAAGTTTATCCTAATTAAACTCCACACAATCCGATCAATCTATAAATAATTAATTTATTTATATTACTATAATATAATATTTCTATATAATACGATACAAAATCCTATTTAAATTGTTTCTTCTTCATTTTTGTTTCAATCTGAAAACTAATTTTTATTTTCTCTGTAAATACATTTTGTTTTTCTTAGTTTGGGTAATTGGTTAATTGATTTTTTTTTGCAGGCACTAAGTAATTAATTTATAATTATTTTTATGGTCTCTAACTATTTCATCTTGCTGTTCATATATTCTTATTTTTATAAATAACTTTCTTTTTTGTAATTTTTTTTGCAGAAGACGGTAAGGTTTTTTTACCTCATGTTCATTATTTAAGTTGCTTCTTTTTCTTCTTCATAGTATTCATTTTCATGGACAAGCAATTTTTATAAAGATCGATGTAATTAACTTGAATTTTTATTGCTAATTTAGTCATTGTTTTTATTTTTTGCAGGACACAATGAATATGAGGTATTTAGTTAATCCATATATTTTTCAATTCCATTATATTATTGTTTTTTCGAATTAATAAATATTGTTCATATTATTATTGTATGGTTCTATGTATTTATGTATAAAACTTTTTTTTTGGAGATTAAAAGGTAATTACATTTTTTTTCATATTTATTTTTCAATTAGTGTCATATTTTCTTTACATATTTTTTTTTTACAATTTTTGAATTTTCTTTCAATTTTTTATTTTATCATAATCATCTCATTTTATTATAATATAAATCTCATTTTTTTTTGCAATATTCAAGTGTAAAAAAGGATTATAAATCTCATTATCTATATATAATATAAATCAGCTAACAATTGTCCTAAGTGGCATATGTTATACCCGTTGGATTTTTTTGTGTTCACACTTATTGTTAAACAATCAACCGTTAGATTAAGAAATATTAAGAATGTGTTCTCACGCTAATCTCAATTATATCTGTTAATTATTATTATAACAAAATAAATCATAATTACGCAAAAATTTTATTAAAATTCTTACTTTAATTCGGCCGATTTGTTTTGATTAATTTTACTTTTATAAACCCCTTAACTATAGTAACCATTGATTTAAGAATTTAATTCACACGATTTTCTCCATAATTATCTCTACTGAATCAATCAATTTTATTCAAAAAGATATTAAATTATTATTTTTCCATTATAAACGCAGCTCTTTTATCACTATATAATGCCTCTTCTCCTTTCATTTTTATCATTTTGCTTTCACCATTTTTTTCTTTTATCGCAATTAAATTATTTTTGATTTATTATTATTTTATATTAATTTTTTTTTGCAGGAACACTGTAAGTATTTATTTCGTTTGTTTGATAATTTGATATTTGTTTGATAATTTGATATTGATCGTGTATCCATCTCCTTATCTATGTTATTTTAGTGTTCTTAATATATCAGTTATCGGCATATTAATGTTTTTTTCTTTTTTTTATAGTTCTGTGATTATTGATCTTATCGTTTTATATTTGTTTGTGTTTATTTTTTGCAGGTGAGTATTATCTTCTAATCTAACTATTTCAATGTCTGTTGTTTTTTTAATTATGATTATGATCATTTTTTTTTCTTTGCGTATTTGTATATAATGTTTTTTTTTGTTGCAGGAAACAATGTGTTTTATTTAATATGATTATGATTTTATATCAATAATTTAACTACTAATTTTTTTAGATGTTTTTTTTTTGAATTTTTTGCAGTTACCATTTCATTCAAGTCTAGATTTTTGTTTTGTGATTATTTTATTTATAGCCTAATTTTTTATTTAATGATTTTTTTCATTTCACCAGTACGTTGTTATAAGTTTTTTACACTACAAAAAAAAGAGGTTTTTGCGACCACGCAATGTGGTCGCAAAAAACGGGATGTGGTCGCAAAAGGAGTATTTGCGACCACGCGTGGTCGCAAACGTGTGGTCGCAAATACTTGGTCGCAAAAGTTTTTTTGGCGACAACGGCGCGGTCGCGACTACATTTGCGACCACGCCCGTTATTAGCGACCACGCGTGTGGTCGCTAATGCTCTATGCTGATGTGGCACTGAGCGGTGACGTGGCAGACTATTTGCGACCACGCGCGTAGTCGCTAATGCTCTATGCTGATGTGGCACTGAGCGGTGACGTGGCAGACTATTTGCGACCACGCGCGTGGTCGCAAATGCGTATGGTCAACTTTCGGTCAGAAAGCATTTGCGACCACGCGTGGTCGCAAATGCTCATGTTTCGAAAAACAGCTCCTCAGTATTAGCGACCACGCGTGGTCGCAAATACCTATTTTTCTGAAAAAAAAAATATTTTAAAATTGCAATTTCCGACCTGCAAATCAATTCCAATCGCAATACAAACCGAATCCAAAATACAGTTCAAACACAAATACAATCCAAAATCATCAAAACATTTATTCAAGTTCATCAACACAATCCTAATAGAGTAGACAAATAGTACAATTCGTAATCAAACTAAACATAAGCTACGGTGAGTCACGGGTCAAATCACGAGCTGGAGAACCAGGAGGAGAACCAGGAGGAGTAGTCGAACCACCTGCACCTGACATGGAAGGAGGTCGCATATCAGGAAACATCCTAGCCATGTGCTCGTTCCAGAAGAGCATGTCAGCCATTCGCTTGTCGTACTCAGCCTGGGATAATGCAGCAGCAGAAGATTGACCTGAAAACGAGGAACGAGACGATACCGATGGAGAAGAACCTATAACACACAATATAAAAGTGATCTTAGTAGTTGTTGATTTGATTTAAGTTCAAATAGTTAAAATTAAAGGTTGTATATATATTAAAATTAACCTGGAATTGAAGGACCCAGACCCTTACGGTATCCACGAGTAGTCCCTAAAACCTCCTCCAATATAGCAACATCATCCACAGGTGTACCGCTGACAGATGCTTGTGTCGACCTATCATTTAGTTCAGCCTACAATATTCAAATTCACGATTAGTTAGTTCTTAAACAATAGAAGTTTTTATATCAAAAAAATCAATTATTACTTACAATTTTAGCTGCAGAATCGGCATCTAAAGGTTGACCATCTGGCCCAACATGAAACTTGATCCAGTTCTCAACCGGAGTAACCCCTTGTTGGGTTTGCGGATCAACCTATATATTTAAAAGAAAACAAACGTTATGTAATGTTCAACACATTTAACATACATAACAATGAATAAAATGATTTATTACCGATCTATCCATATGTCCAGCATAAGACAATCGACCATGAAGACTACGCATAGTATTCTTCGACCGGTTCTGACTGGACTTCTGCGAACGGGTCTGTTTCAAACATTCAAAATATTAAAACACGTATATTCATTAATTTGACCCAAAATATTATATATATAAATACATGGTTACCTGAAATGCTGGATCGATAAACCTATCCACGCACTGATTCCACAACTGATCTGAACGGATAGAGTCAGGCTTATTTTTCCTAGCTAACACTAGGTCATCTGCTCCACCATTTTTCTTGAAATGCTTATGAAGCTTGTGCTTCCAATCTGTGTAACGCTCCCTACAATCTCGATTTACAACAGCTGAAATCGTAGGGTCGTTCATGTCGATTTCAAACAAATCCTACAAAATATTCAATCGTGTTACAGAATCATAATGAGTTAACTACAATAATCAAGATCATAAATTACCTGTAGGTGCAAAAGTACAGCATTTCGCTGCTCCGCTGGTACCGAAGACCAATTCGTATGGCAAGGATCGCAGTAGTGTCTCACCTGTTACATACAAAACTTGAATGATCTTTTAACATTAAATGTTTATTTATAATCACAACATGTAGTTAGCTTACCTGTATCCCGACAGAGGAATAATATGAAGCACCATTCTCTCCAACAGCTTTCATCGTCCCATTCTGGTCTTCCCAAGCTAATGGGACAGGACGACCTTGCTCCGCCACCCTCAACAATGTCCGAGCGCCTTTTGCTATCCCTCGCCCAGACTTTTTCCTACGTGCTGGAGGTGTCGCCTGATCATCGGGGTCTCCACCTACACGATCGAACATTAATCAACTCGTAAAAAAAAGAAAGTATTATATATAATGCTTCATGTGGATATAAACTAAAAGTAAAATGTTACCTGTCTGGCAAGGAGCACCGAAAGAATGTGGATGCCCATGTGGTGGCTCACCTCCACCAGAAGAGCCCGCTAGCATCATCACAGCCTGAAAATTTATCACAATATTATAACAATATATATATATATATATGTACACAGAGTATTAAAAGGAATTCTAGTCAATGTCATTTGAGTATTAAAGGAAATTCTAATGTGAACCTTCTAGTCAATGTCGTTTGAGTTAGAATCAGAATCAGTCAAATCATAATCATCGCTAACATCCTCTTCCTCGTCAGCATGTACATCAATCTCTGGTTCATCATCATCATTGATGAAGTCATCTTCTAGAATGTCATCATCAAGTGTTCCAACATTGGATGTCACAGGCTGTGGTTGTGTTATTGTTTGAGTAGAGAGGATTGTGTCGAGGTTAGGAAGCTCAACACACAATTGAATTCCCTCGTTCGGAATATCTTCTGCTTGTTCATCATTTGGTAAATCCCAAATATGACGATGTCGGAAATGTTCAACGACTTTCCACCCTTCTCCATTGAACAAGTCATCCACGTAGAACACTTGTTCAGCATTAGAAGCTAGTATGTAAGGGTCATTTTTATACCAGATGGCCTTCGTGTTGATGCTGATTCGGGTTTTGTAATCCCGTACGTATCGTGGGTTAGGAGTGGTATTGAACCAAGTACATTCAAAGAGGATCACAGAGTTGTTCCCAACATACGGTACTTCATAAATGCCTGTCAATATGCCATAATATTGTTGGTTGTCTGCATCCTGCACGTATACACCACTGTTTTGCGTTGATCGATTTGCATCTCTATCATGTACAAGGAACTTAACACCATTCACCACACAACCAGGATACGATTTGATTCCCGGGCCGGATCCTTTGGCCAGACAAAGCAATTGATTATCCTGTACTGATGCTTGTGCAATATCGGAATGTATCTGAGACATAAATTAAGTTTAAGATATTAAAGAGTGAAAAATTGGGATATATTATTAAATATAGTTGTAATACCTTCTTCTTAAACCAATTTGCAAACTCGGTCTCGGGAACTTGGTCGATATCTAACTGAGATGAAGTACGAGTGAGATAGTCTTCAACTTCTGGACAATTCTTCAAGATAAAATGTTCAACTTTAGTCCGTGTCTTGTAATCCCACGAAACCAAACTCATTTTTCCAATGTGGCGAAACTGATTTCGAAATACAGAAATTGTTTTCTTGTCGGCACGGTCATTCTCCACCCAATTTCTTTCAGGCCTGTTGAATTTGGTTTCAATACCCTCGAAATACATCGAACAGAATGTCAAAGATTCATTCGCAATGTAAGCTTCAGCAATCGACCCTTCAGCTCGCGCCCGATTTCTTACGTACTTTTTCAATGTACCCATAAATCTTTCAACCGGATACATCCACCTGAGATATACAGGACCTCCACGTATTGCTTCATCTGGGAGGTGCACTAACAAGTGTAACATCACATCGAAGAACGCCGGAGGAAAAATTGCTTCTAGTTTGCATAATATGACTACAATGTCATCACATGCCTTCTGTAAGTCACTAACCTTCAGAGTTCGAGAGCATATAAGCTTGAAAAAATTGCACAACTCTGTTATAGTGTCAACAATGTTTTTATCCATGAACTTGCGTATTCCAGTTGGCACCAGTCTTTGAATTAAAACATGACAATCATGAGATTTCAACCCAGAAACCTTCCACTTGTTGTTACTTACAATGACATTCTTCTTCAGATTCGAAGCAAACCCATCGGGGAATTTTATATTCATCAACCATTCGCCGAATTTCTTACACTGGTCAGGAGTCAATGTGTATGGTGCATGCGGCTTCATCATTCGACTACCATCTTTGTAGAGATGCAAGTTCGGCCTGATCCCCAATTTTTGCAAATCTAAGCGTGCTTTGTCAGTATCTTTCGTTTTACCTTCTATGTTAAGTAGAGTACCTAACAAATTATCGCATACATTCTTCTCTATGTGCATGACGTCCAAATTATGCCTCAGAGACAGCGAACTCCAGTAAGGTAATGTCCAAAAAATACTCTTCTTTGTCCAGTTCAAATCTCCTACCTGACGTTTACGTTTTTTGCCACCGTATCCTTCATGTTTTCCAGGTATCCGATTCTCCAGATGGTACATCTGTGCCAATAACTCTTCGGTGGTTTTAGGAACAGGAGGTGGGCGTTTCTCGGGTTTGCCATCAAAGATTTTCTTCTTTCTCATAGGATTATTCATATTTAGCCATCGTCTATGCCCCACATAACACAACTTACTCGTGATGGGCACAGAAGGAGTTTGATCGTTGCAGGTGGGACATGCCATGTAACCTTGACCACTCCAACCGGATAGGATACTTCGAGCCGGAAAATCATTTATAGTCATCAATAAAGCCGCTCTCATTCGAAACGTAGTTTGTGACTCAGCATCTTTCACTAACATTCCTTCAGACCACAATTCATTCAATTCATCAATCAAAGGTCTCAGGTAAACATCAATGTCCTTACCAGGTGATTTTGGACCTGATATAAGTAATGTGAGCTGTCTGTACGGGTCTTTATTACATAACCACGGAGGCAAATTGTACACCGTGGTAATAACAGGCCACATGCTGTACGACAAACTCATATCTCCGAACGGGTTAAACCCATCTGTTTCCAAACCCAACCGTACATTCCTCGGTTCTCTAGCGAAGTCAGGAAACTTTAAATCAAAGTCTTTCCATTCTTTCCCATCCACCGGATGGCGCATTACATCTTCATCATTTGACCGTCCCTTCAAATGCCATGTCATATGTTTAGCCGTTTGACGCGAAGCATACAATCGTTTCAGTCTGTCCTTAAGTGGAAAGTAACGTAGAGTTTTCTGTGGTACTTTCTTTCCTTTAGTTCTCTTCCAACGATCTGTGTCACACACTGGACATTTCTGCATCTCAGAGTTTTCTTTCCAATATAAACAACAATCATGAGGACAAGCGTGTATTACTTCGTATCCCAATCCTAACTTCTTCAGTTGTTTCTTGCATTCGTAGAATGAAGTCGGCAACTTACAACCAGCAGGCAAAACTTTCAGAAGTAATTTCAGCAACACGTCAACGCTCTCGTTAGGCCACTTATACAGAACTTTTATGTGCAACAACTGAGCAATAAAGTGCAAAGTCGAAGGTCCGGTGCAACCGGGGTACAACTCTTCTTCAAGTGTTGAGAATAATGATGTTAAATCAGCATCATTGTCTGCGTCGAGATTTACTCCTGAATTCCCAACAAAGTCTTGCACTATGTCTTCCATCTCGTTCACAGGTTGTTCTTGAACAGGTTGTTCTTCTCGTGGTCTTCTAGGCATTCGAGGCTCACCATGGTGAGACCATGTTGTGTAGGTCAGATCAATGCCACTGCAAATTATGTGTTTGCGAACAGTGTCCAGAGGATAGAATTTGGTATGTAGACAATATTTGCAAGGACACCGAACCCGACCTTCTTCATTGACACTGTTTTTTGCAAATTCTATAAAGCCACGTACACCGTTTTGGAATTCTAGAGACAATCGATTTTGTATTCGCATCCAACTCTTATCCAACGACATTTTGAAATTAACCACACACAACTGTATTACTATATCTATGTAAAAATCAAAAAAATGTTTTAGTTAGAAAAGTCTTCAGATTAAAAATAGAAGTCATATCTTTGTTGTTCGAACATATAAATTAATTAACACATATAGCATACATGGTTCATAGAAACGGTAAAAAAATGTAAAGTAAAGTTTTGAGCAAGAATACCAGAGCCAGAAGGTAACGAGACATCGTAGAGAGCGTCATAACTAGCAGAACAATGAATCATACGATCAGAAATATTTCAAAAAATGTCATTTTATACAGAATTTTATAAAAAATATTTTATAAAAGTTTAAATACAATAAAAATTAAATAAAATAAAAATGAATGATTAATAAATAAATGATTGAACGTTGTGATGTCTTCTAATTAATTGGATCTTTGAATTTGAGAGGTATCAATTATAAAAGGTAGTCTGTATTAGCAAATTTAATTGGATCCTACCATGTTTTTATGTCTAAATGTCAAAGTACCAAACAATCTCAAAACTTGCCCATGCTTATCACTGAACCTAATTAATTAGTAAGGCAACAACAGATTTTCAAGTTCCCCCCACCCCCGTCATATACGACTTAATTACATCTTTAATGAGTGTACTTTATTAGTTTTTTTAAGGACTGAGAGTAAAAATAGTCACTTCAAAAGCATTCGATGTAATTTGCACAAACTTTTTAACTTCTACAACCTGAGTTCCCGTTTCTTAATAAACAAATAAATATGACACATAAAATTAACAACGAACAGTGACAAATATAACAAAGGGAGACCTTACCTTGGCAATCAAAACAGATTTCGCCTTCTTAAAACTTGCACCTAGCTTTTCAAACTCGGGAATAAGCTTTTTACAATGCCTGCACCTGCCAAATCGAAGAAGGGAAGAGGAATCATGAGGCAAACTCAACCAGTCCAGATTCATTAGGCAAACTCGATTGAAAAATCCTCCAAAAAAATCCCCAAAATAAAACCCTAAATTTTGAATTCAAAATCAAAATCATTGATAGAGAAATCAAAACATTAAAAAGTCATGTCACAAAATTCGAATGTAGAGACTCATGTACTTGTTTCACCATGTAAAATACCAAAATCAAAATTGGGAAATTGAACCACGTTTCAAGCGAAGAGAAGACTCACCCGCCTCACTGACTCGTCCGCCTTGCTGACTCGTCCGCCTCGTCTGGGTCGCCGCCTTGCCACCTCGCCGGAGTGGATCTGGGATTCGCCCGAAAACGCCTCTTTGCTCGATTGAAGGAGTGAGTATGTGAAAAGTGAGAAAAGAAAACCCTCTGTCCGCTGTTATCTGTAGACTATTAGCGACCACGCTATTAGCGACCACACGTGGTCGCAAAAACACATCCACGTGGCAGTCACTTAAGCCTATTTTCCAGCGTGGAAATTCACGTTTTCTGAAACACTCTTTTCGCGACCACGTCTGTGGTCGCAAATATATTAGCGACCATGTATGTTAATAGCGACCACGTCCGTGGTCGCGAAAATCTAGGCGGGAAGCTGGCGGCATTTTTTTCTGCACAAATAGCGACCATGTGTATTTGCGACCGCGTGTGGTCGCAAATACTGCTTTTTAGCGACCACGGCCTGTGGTCGCAAAAAGCGTGGTCGCTAAAAGTCTTTTTTCTAGTAGTGTTATCTAATAGACATTAGTCGACCTCTTTGAATTCAGCCGATGCACCTTCTTCAACGCCAACATGACCTCTTCGAATTCAACCGGTGCAACTTCTCATAACAGCTCCAACTTCGAGTTCGGTTTGTTTACCGATTCATTCTGATCCCTCCGATATTCTCAAGGTAGTATCCAATATCTCACAATCATTTTTCCAAACCTATTTTTTTTTCTCTCTCCCTCTCTATTAACCTCCACCTCCATTGTGTAATTGATTTTTTCCGATTGCAGAGCTTGAAATTTCTCCATCTCTATCAACAATGGATTCTTGAACGTTCGAATTTTATTTTCCCCGGATTATTTGATTGATACTGATTTCTTTTGTTAAATTACAGGTTCTCCCTAACCATATCATCTGCTGAACCAACCGTCAAATCTTGAGAAGAAGAAGCATAAGTTGAAGCATCTCCTCCAAATCCAATCATCAAATCTTTTTTCAACTTTTTTTTACTTTAAATTTTTTTTAATTTGTCAATCTTATTCCATCCTCAAAACCTTTTTCAATGTTTTTTTACTTTGATTTTTTTTTTAATTTGTCAATCTTAAATGTCCGCAAAACAAAATAATTTTCTTTTATTTAGTGTATATAATTAATTACTTTTTTGTTGCTTTCTGTGTTTGACTACGCAAAATCAAACCATCATGGTCTTACACTTTAACGAGTGGACGACGAGGACGATTGGTTCGAGAACACGTGTTGTTTTTCGATCGTTTAGGATCGCGGTGAACCGAAGTGAGCTTGGGAAATCGCTTTCAATGTTCTGTGTAAGTTAGATTTTTCTAATTTAAAAAAACACAGTTATAATTTGATATACAAGTTGTGGTTGTAGGCAATCGAAAATGGCGTTCCTGTTAGTTTTTTTTAGAGGATAAGGATGGAAGAGATTAAAATTGAATATGGCCGTTCAAGTTCATTTCGTTGAATGTAAAGTATTTTGATTAGATGAATATCTAATAAAAAATGTATTCTATTTTTTATCAAATACGATTTGTCTACTATTGTATTTTATTTACATATTATCTTTATAATATATAATTTAGTAACATTTTCCATTAGACATTTTTATTAATAATTAATAATTAACGTCAATAACATGAATAACAAACAATAATTATTTATAGGAACTAATCTGTCAACAATTAACGCAAATACCAATTCATAGCTTTTTTTAAATTATTATATACTATAAATTAATACCTTAAATTAAGTAAATAAATCAATTTGATATTTATTTCTTAATTTTCATTAATATTCATAATTGGCCAATTACGCGTCCATAATTATAGGAACTAATCTGCCAACAATTAACCATTAACATAAATACCGATTCTTAGCTTTTTTAAATTATTATATACTATAAGTTAATACCTTAAATTATGCTTATCAATCAATTTGGTATTTATCTCTTAATTTCCATTGACAATTGCTTATTCAAATTTTATATTATTATTTAATTTTAATTAATCGCAAACCTTCTTTCAAAACTCTTTTAAGGATACATACTCTCATTGTCACTACAAGTCCCTATCTCTCACTTTTTCTTTCGTACTAATTTCTTTAATTTTGAGTTTTACGCAATATTATTCACTGATTATGCAAATTTAAGTATATCATTCATTCTTCTTATTTGTTATTTTTCTATGATTGTTTTATTTATTGATAATGAACAATTGTTTTTGTTTTGCAGCATATTCACGGTAAGCACTTTTACATAAAGTTTTTTCATTTTAGTTGTTTGATTATTGTTATTTGTATGCGTTTATTTTTCCTATTCTTTCAATTAATACAATTGTTTCTATCAATAATGTATTTGATTTTTTTGCAGCGATTGATGTAAGTTACTCACAGTTTCATTTTTTCTTTCTTCCTTTTGACATTTTTTTAATTGTGTTATTACTTTTTCTTTTTGTAGGTTTGTTCTTATGTCATCACGAATAATTAAGGAGCTTAAATAAAATAAAGACAGAAGACCATTTTAATGTTTGTAGCGATATTATATTATGAATGTATTTGTTATTAAAGTGATAACTCATACTATATTTTTCGATTGATAAATAGATAATTCTAAGTATTTATTATTTTGGATGATTGTTCTTATTTGTTATTCATTATTACTTCATTTTCTATGGTTTAAATTTTTTTCTATTCTTATTTTTATACTTACGAATGTCCTTTTGCAGGATTTAACTGATTTTTTTATTTTTTTTCAGTATTAAAAGAAGATTTTGCGTTATCTCCATACTTACTTAACTATTTTTTTTTTGCATTTTTTTTTGCATTATATTTTTGCGTTAATAACTTACACATTTTTTTTTACGTTATATTTAATAACTTACATATGTAGTGTTTTCTTACCACACCAAAAAAATAGGACATGAAGTTATTAAAAGTTCAATTTACTATAATACAATTCAGTGTTATATTAAATAAATATTAATGTAATAATATTGTATTTTTATTTGTTAAAGAAATTAAAAGAAATATAATTACTTTCTCTTTTACATTGTTTTTCTATTTCTTCTGACGATGTTTTATGATGTAGGGCGAGGAGCACCATACTCCCCCAGATTCCACATCACCATATTTGGAGTCTATTGCAATTTATGTTTCAACTTATTTTTATTATTATCTAACTCTAATTTTAACGAAAATATGTAATTTATCAGATCATTCCAGCAGCATTATTAAAACAATGCACACTTACCACATGCCGTTGTTCACTAATCTCAAGACCCCGAATAGTCTTTATTGTCCTGTTGTCTTGGGTCAACCAGACAGAAAGGTCTTCGTGTAATGAGTGGTTGGGCTGTGTTCAAAGAAAAATATAAGATTAAATGTGGACATGTGTTGATGTTCGAATGGATAGATCCATCGCACTTCATTGTCAACATTTATCATGGTAATAATATGGTTGAAATAAACTATGGTCCTGATGTTATTTCAAGTGTTCCGGTAGTACATGTCTTGGATTTGAAGGACATTTTTTTTAAAATAATTCAAAATCACCACTACTATCGCCTACATTTTTATACATTTTTTAAGGTCAACGGTTTGGGTGCTTACGGGTAATGATAGCGTACGAGTTCGTTTTTGTGGTATTTTTTAACATACCTGTTTTATTATATAATATGCTATAACGGGTGCAAGCGGATTACGAATTAAATTTTGAGTTGTTTTTTTATCGAGTGGTCGTACCCATGAACCACTCATTATTTAATAGGTTCTAAAATTTTAAACCATAATTCATTTTTATAAATATAAACCAAGTGAGTTTCAGCGATAAGTGTGGATTTAAGAGGGCGTGTTAATATTTTTAAAAATATTGTAAAAAGAACTTCCAAATTTTTTTATTTTATTATAATTAATAATAAAATTTATTTTCTAAATATTATTTAATTAGGTTAACGGATTAGACAATCTATTTAAGCACGAGATAAATTAATATGTGTGGAACATATTTTTTAAAAAAGTATTAAAACACGAGTAATTGCATATTGCGATTCAAGAGTAACTATGATGTATTTACGCACGGCAAAGTCAATATTTGTGCAACATGAATTTAATTTTTAAGATATCAGTATTTAAGCAAGAACAATTGTATATTACGATTCAAAAATTGTTTTGAATATAAGCAGGTTTGAATATGTATATCTATAAATAATGATCCACTTGAATAATGGCAGAATACTAATTTTATCACAATTATCACCCATATGCTACTATAATTCTATAAGACATGTGATAACGGGTGCATATGGATTTATAGAGTAATTTCGAGTCGATTTTTTATGACTCGAGCGTGGACACTAATATACTAATGATCCACCAATTATTTGACAGATTATAAAATTTTAAGCCGTTATTCTTTTTTTGGTGGTTACGGTTCATGATAGCTTACGAATTGGTTTTTTGGTATTCTTTAACATCTTTGTTTTATTATATAATATGTTATGACACTCAATATTGGTGAAGACAGATGCGAATGAAATTTTGAGTTTTTTTTATCGAGTGGTGGATCATGTATCCATTAACTATTCATTATTTGATATGTTCTAAAATTTTAAGCCATAATTCTTTTTTTTATAAATATTGTGGATTTGGCGGGCGAGTTAATATTTTTATAAATATAAAAAAATGTTTACAAATAAAATAATAATTGTAAAAAGAGCTTCCAAATTTTTTTTGTAATAAATAATACAATTTATTTTCTAAATATTGTTTAGGTTAAGGAATTAGATGATCTATTTAATCACGTGATAAATCAATATGTGTGAAACATATTTTTTAAGACCTTAGTATTAAAGCACTAGATATTGTATGTTGCGATTGTAACTATAATGTATTTACGCACGGACAATGCAGATGGATTTATAGAGTAATGTCGAGTCAATTTTTTATGACTCGAGCGTGATAATAATGTACGCATGATCCACCCATTATTTGACAAGTTCTAAAATTTTAAGATGTTATTCATTAAAAAAAGTCAATAGTTTGGGTGGATATGTGTCATGATAGCGTACGAGTTAATTTTTGTGGTATTTTTTAACATATTGTACCTGTTTTATTATGTTATGACAGTAAATACGGGTGCAGGCCTATTGCGCATGTACCCTGAACCACTCATTATTTGAGTTTTAGCGGTGGATTTGGGCGGGCCAGTTATTATTTTTATAAATATCAAATAAATGTTTACAAATAAAACAGTTATTGTAAAAAGAGCTTCTGAATTTTTTTATTTTATTATAATTAATAATACAATTTATTTTCTAAATATTATTTAGGTTAACGGATTAGACGATCTATTTAAGAACGAGATAAATCAATATGTGTGCAACATATTTTTTTAAGATGTTAGGTATTAAACACGAGCAATTGTATGTTGTGATTAAAGATCTATTTAAGAACGAGATAAATCAATATGTGTGCAACATATTTTTTTAAGATGTTAGGTATTAAACACGAGCAATTGTATGTTGTGATTAAAGAGTAACTATTATGTATTTACGCACGGACAAAATCAATATTTGTGCAACATTGATTTATTTTTTAAAATTTTAGTATTTAAGCACGAGCAATTGTATATTACGATTCAAAAGTCGTTTTGAAACGTTTGAATAAGCATGTTTGGACAGTTATATTTATTAATAATGATCCAATTGAACAATGAAAGAATGCTAATTTTATCGATAATATAATTCTGTGAGACATGTGATAACGGGTGCAAATGCTTTATAGAGTAATGTCGAGTGAATTTTTTATGACTCAAGCGTGGACAATAATGTACTCATGATCCACCCATTATTTGACAAGTTCTAAAATTCTAAATCGTTATTCATTTAAAAAAAATCAACGGTTTGGGTGGCTACAAGTTATGATAGCGTAAAAGTTGGTTTTTGTTGTATTTTTTAACATCTTTGTTTTATTATATAATATGTTATGACAGTAATACGGGTGCAGCGGACTGCGAGTGAAGTTTTGAGAGTTGTTTTTTTTAGCGATAGGTAGATCATGTACCTATGATTCACTAATTATTTAATTGGTTCTAAAGTTTTAAACCATAATTCATTTTTAAAAATATAAAACCAGTGAGTTTCAGCGGCTAAATGTGGATTTGGCTGACAAAATAATATTTTTATAAATATTAAATAAATGTTTACAAATAAAACAATAATTGTAAAAAGAGCTTCCAAAATTTCTTATTTTATTATAATTAATAATACAAATTATTTCTAAATATTATTTAAGTTAACAGATTAGACCATCTATTTAACCACGAGATAAATCAATATGTGTGCAACATATTTTTTTAAAACGTTAGTATTTAAAACGAGCAATTGTATGTTGCGATTCAAGAGTAACTATTATGTATTTACGCATGGGCAAAGTCAATATTTGTGCAACATTGATTTAGTTTTTAAAATGTCAGTATTTAAGCACGACCAATTGTATATTACGATTCAAAAATTGTTTTGAAACATTTGAATAAGCAGGTTTGGACAGGTATATCTATAAATAATGATCCAGTTGGATAATGAAAAATTCTAATTTTATCGACAATTTTCACAGTTATGCTACTATAATTCCGTGAGACATGTGATAACGGGTGCAGATTGATTGATAGTAATGTTACAACAATTTATTGGCATGGTTACACTATGTTTTAGTTTTACAAAATTTCTTACATGAATAATATTCAACAAGATTTCCGTTATGATTTTTAAATGGTAAGGATCTTCATCCGTTCAATAATATAAAAAGATTTATTTTTACATTTTGCGACGGTACCCGATTTGTAATAACAAAACTTGGAAATTATGTCATCGATGACAAAATTTTGGGAGGTAAAACTTCGGGTCACTTGGTATACATTCCTCGGATTAGTCTATCCCCATCAGATTAAAAACTCTCCGTTACTTTTCAACGAAGACAATTTTCGGTGATAATATCGTACGCTATATCGATTATTAAAAGTCAAGGTCATTCTTTGTCAAACGTCGGTATATTCTTGAGGAAACCGGTTTTCACACATGGTCAATTGTATGTTGCCCTGTCTAGGGTTACCAACAAGGCCGAATTGAAGCTTTTACTTTGCGACGAGAGTGGAAAGCTTACTACTAGAACATCAAATGTAGTGTATAAGGAGGTGTTCCAAAATTTGTAATTTTGGTACTAAATTATGCTGTCTTTAAGTTATCAAATTTTCATTATGTTACTACCTTACATCCCTCTAAATGAATAACGTTTTTCATAGTAAAAACATAACTCAAACATGTCATTCTTTTAAAATAACATTTACGAAGTAAGCTTCCGTTTGCTTTCCAACGAAGACAATTTCCGATTATATTATCGTATGCCATGACTATTAATAAGAGTTAAGGTCAGTCGTTGACAAATGTTGCAATATATTTGAATAAACAAGTATTTACCCATGGTCAATTGTACGTTGCGTTGTCTAGAGTAACCAACACGGCCGTATTGAATCTTCTGTTTTGTGATCATCGTTGACGTCTTACGAATAGAACAACAAATGTAGTCTATAAATAAGTATTCCAGAATGTGTAATTTCATTGTAATTTCTTATTTGTACTATTTCAAATTAGATCATTTACTTAATCTTTATTTTTCGATTATCAATATCTACATTTAAAATTAGTTTATGTTAAACATTAAGCTTAAGCAGTTTGTGCATTAATCCGAGTAACAGAAAGTTAAATTTAATACACGTGCATCGCACGGGCAAGAGGACTAGTATTATAAATCTCATTAATATAAGAATTATTTGAAATTGGAAAAGAAATTCATTACAAAATTTGAAGATGGTTCAAACACTTCAAAATATTGTTTTTTCACTTTTGCTGATGAATTGGTGAGCCCTAATACAGCATTTAACATTCCAAGTATTTTGACTTCTGCTGGTGACTTATTATTTAGATTATGTTTTCAATTTTTTCTATATTGTTTTTTACATATTTTTTCTATATTGTTTTTTATAGAGCTATGGTTGTTCATGGCAATTTATATCTTGCACCCTGGTGTAAGATAAGCATCTTGATCCTAGTCAACCTTATATATATCAAAGTTAATTTTCACTAGCTTTTTTTTCCCTTTTTTTTTCTCTCCTCCCTTTTTCTTTCTCTTCGCCGCGATTATCCTTCTCTTTATTCTCTGTATTCTCTTTTTTTTTTCCTTCTCCTTCTCCAACGGCGGAGCGACGTCAGCGATCAATGGCGGCGAGGAGAGGATGAAGAAACGGGCAACAGTCGAGGCAGCGGAAGAGGAGGATGTCCCGGCCCGCTTTTGACCCGGCGACCCCTCCGCCTTTCAGAATTTCCGACATCCGGGAGGCCATCTCTCTGCATTGCTGGGTCTAGGATCCGTGGCGCTCCTGCTACTACGTCGTTCGCGACATCGCCGTCGTTCATTTGTTTTTTTGATTTCCTTTTTTGCAGATTGGGGATTACTATCAAACCCTAATTACCCTTTTCCTGATCACGCTTGCGCTCATCGATTTCGAGGTTAATCTTATGCTTTTTCTCGAGTTATATATACAGTTAATGATCGATGTTGCGTAGGATTTATCTGTGTAATATAATGAAAATGAGTATGAACAGTTATATTTTTATGGTCAGTGTAATGGCGTCCGAGTCAGGGGAGGGTTCGACGCACATTGATCGTATAAGTCCACTGGTGCCTCGTGAAAATTGTTAGACCATTTATCCCCTCATCCGCTAACGACTCGGGTGAAGGCTATCCATACGCCTCGGATGAAGGCTATCCATACGCCTCGGAAAATTTCTCAAACCCAGAGATAAGTGGCGTTGGAAAGTCGAGAAAAGAACCGCTGCTGCCGGCCACTTTATGGATAGGTACATGTATCCTCCTCGGCATCTCAGCAGGCCCGGGCCCAAAAAATGTTTCTCGGGCAGGCTCTCGATCGAACTGTATGTTCGAGAAAAAATCCCCAGTACTGATATCCGGCCTCCGGTTTTTCGCCTCTCTTAGTTGGAAGATCCCTTCAAAACAAAAGAATAAAGGGAAGGTATGGATTCTTTTCTATACAACTAATTATATTTATTTGTTTGATGTGATGGTTTTACAAAGTAATTTGCTACTCTTTACAGATTTTGGGGAGGTGGTTTGGCCCTCGATAAAGAAGGTACACTAGTACACATTGGTGCTTGTATTGCGTCGTTGCTTGGGCAATGACTATGTAAATTTGTAAATTGTACACGCAAAACTATCCTTCACATTTGTTCAATATTATCTATCATAATAACAGAGTTCATCCTTCAGTTTAATATTGTATGAGATATCTTGAGACGTAAAAGGGAGAAAGTGATAATTGAGAAATGTATAATGATAATAATAGAGTTCATCGTTCAGTTTAATATTTTATGAGACATCTATGAAATTCTCTATAGGGTGACCGTATGTAGGCCTCACTCAACTTACAAACACATCTCTTTGCAGGATTTTGAGCGCTAGCTTTTAGAATTTGTAGCATGTGTGGATTGCACTTGTCTTGCACTTGTAACATATATTAGTTTTAGATATTGTTGTATTTGATAGTATATTTGGAACTTTATTTTTGTGACGAAAATTCATTTTTGGAACTTCATTTTCAAAAGTATTATCCTTCGTATTCATATTTATGATACTTCATTTTTAGCAAAAACCTCAACCAAGTAATTATCATCATCATTGACATAATAAATTACAAAAAAAGTAAAAACAATGGGAAAAACATAGAAATGAACTAATAAGAATGAACAATGAGTCAATGACTAATAGATTTTAATGAAAAATAATGAAGCATGAAAAATGACAATAATGAAGCATGACACATGACAATAATGAAGTATGAAACAAATAAAACTGAAGTTTACGCATGAGTGCATACTAATTTACCGATCTTTCGCCGCCCTCGATTTTAGATCTCCGACCTCGGAAATCGTTCGCTGCCCCTCCTCTCTGATCGCCGCTTCGATACTAGACATTTCGATACAAGACCCCCCTTGATCCCTTTATAAACCACCGGAGACGCCGAAGGCGACTCTGATCGTTCGCCGCCCTCGATTATAGTTCGCCACTTCGATTATAAATCATCACTTCGATACAAGACCTTCGATTAGAGATCTTCACTTCGATTTTTTTTTTCTTGTGAGATAGGAGTGTAATATAATAAATTAATAATTATAATAATTCAAAGTTTGTAGTTTTAAAATTGTTGAAGGATGATGTAACGAAAACTGAAGCATGATGTGAATTAAAATGAAGATGAGTGTTTTTTGAGAAATGTATAATAATAAATTTATCATTATGTTAGTTATTAGTTTAATAAGTTTAATGTGAATTTTAGATATTTATTTAATGTGTTTAAATCATATTATGAATTTTATTGGGATTATCAATTTAAGTTTGACGTGAATTGTTTTTTTCTTGTAATATATATTTTAAAATTTATTTTATTGTTTGAGGATGATGATAGTTGAATAAAGTGAATGAAATGAAAATTACACTTTAAACGTAAAGAAAGATGATGTTAAATAAAAATGAAGAATGGTGTTAATTAAAATGAAAAATGATGTTATTTAGAAATGAGTAAGACATCTATAATTATGAATGTACCATTCTAGTGAATTATTTAATGATGTTAAAATGAACAATGATATATGTTTTATATATTTGTTATAGTTTAAGATGATAATAGTTAATTATTAGTGAATGAATTGAAAATTGCACTTTAACAAAAATGAAGAATGATGTTAAAAAAACTGAAGACTGATGCTGATTAAAATGAAGATTGATTTAACTAGAAATGCATTACAAAACAATGTTAATGACAATGAAGAAATATTATTCATAATATTTTGACAGAAAAAGCTCCTTTTGTGATTCTAATTGCTAGTAAACTTTGAACAAAACAAAATTTTGCAAAAACAAGACTTTAAAATATATAAGAAGACGTCATCATTTATATAAAAAAAATAAAAAAATGTCTCGACTCCGTCGAATGCCAGAGGCTTCGTAGTTGTGCAAGAGGTCGATCATCAGTAGAGAGGATGCCGACGAGAACTCAGCTAGTGGTGAACTGCGTCCTTCCTGTGGGAAAGGTCAATCATGATAAGAACAACATCGAGTCACACAACCTTCTTCGTCACAAACCAGCCCCTTCATTCTTCCTAACAAACCAACCCCTTCCCTGCCGTGGACCTCCTCTAACCCCAACGTCACCCTACGCCGCCTCATTCAATCTTTGTGCACTCTCCACGCCGCTGAACGTTTCATATACAATTAGTGTAATTATATATCTAATCCGACAAGAAAAACAATTTATGTTTACTAACTTCACCTCCATTGAGGCAAATCATCAAACACTTTGATTACACTCATAAAATTGCATTTTCACAATCTGTATCTCAAACTCGTTTATCAACAAGCAAAACTCAAACATACAAGTAATCTGAACATCAATGGAAAGTATATTTAAAACTAAAAATTATTATTTCTCCAAAAATCAATGGACAATAATCATAAAACCAATTGAAATTAGAAAAAAAATCAAACAATTATCATTCGGCTAGAAAAAAAATCAAACAATAGTCATTATTAGAGCTTTTCCGAACTAACAAGGGTTTGAATTTTAAACATCCCGAGATAATTCATTGATTTTGCAAGTTGAGTACGGTGCAATCAATAGTTAAGGTAGCCAAATTTTACAATTGAAGGATTAAGATGGTCGATGTTGATGGCGACTTCCAAATTATCAAAAAGAAATTACCTAGGGTTATGAGACAAACCGCGCAGCGACGTTGATTCGATTTCACCGGTGGTGTCGTTCTGAAGGTCACCGGCGCACCAACGTAGTTCCGGTTAGGTTTCACCGTCAACGTTGTTCAGCCGCAGAGGAGATTAGGTTTCACTGTCGACGTAGCTCGTATTGAAGCTTGGAGGAAGAGAATAAGAAATCAATCTTAGCCGGAGCGAGTGTGTGGAGAATAGCTTCGGTTTGACGGCGAGCAATGCCGGAGTGCGGTGGAACAGCGAAGAGAAGTATTTCTGAAAGAAAGTGTATGAGGCGGTGTTAATTGTGAAAGACAAAAGTGTGACGTATTCGATGATGTAAGCAATGTTATTGGGCTGGACTTGAATTGAATTTATTTTTATATGATGGGCTGGAGCAAGATGCCCATCTTGCTCCTATGGTGTAAGATATAAGGTCTCGTTGTTCATTTTATGTCTAATTATTGGTAAATCTAATTATTCATTAATTTTAAATTTTTTTTATGACTTAATCATTATTGTAAAAAAATTATTTGATATGACAAGAAAATAGGAAAAAAATAAAAATTATGTATTTAACAAGGACATTATGGATTTTTAAATCATTAATAAATTTATATATATAAAAAGGGTGTTTTACTTATCAAATTTGGGGTGTAAATAGCATCACATTTTTCTTTAAAACCATTTTTTTTTATACTTTTTTTTATCATTTGAGCTCTTAATATAAAACCCTTATTACGAATTATTTCTAATTTTTTGTTTTATAAATAAACTAATGAAATAAATTTGTTTTACATATTTTAAATTATATTTTAATAAATATTAAGTGATATTGAAAACAAGATAATATGATAAACTAAGTATCATTTTTTAAATTAAAGAAATTACATTAAATATTCCTGTGCATCGCATAGGGATTAAATTACTAGTAAAACTAATTAATCATTGAGTTAAATAAATTATTTCATTTAAAATAAATACTATAAAATCATTATTTTAATTAATAATTTATGTATATTAAATATTTTTTATCAAAATAAATTAAAAATATTTAATGTTTTTAATTTAAATTTATAAAAAATGTATGCATATAATACGCTGTACTAACTTATTTTTGAGTTAAACTATTTAATTTAATTAAAATATAAAAATATGAGAAATTATACTATACATCCAAGTGCACAGATTTTAATAAAATGAACCATACATTTTAAATGAGAAAATGTACCGTAGAATTCTCCTATATATATATATATATATATATATATATATATATAATTATTTAACTTCATATACTTATAATATTAGAAATAATTAATTACAAACTGAACATAACTGAATCGAATTAAAGTAAAGTGAATCGAAATAAAATTAAATCAAAAGAATATGTTTAATTAAATTTTTATTTTATTTCTAAATTCAAAAAAGAATGAAAATTAAAAATTATTTGAATAATAAAAAATACATAATAAATTGATTTAAATTAAGAAAATATAATTAATACAAATAAGAATGAATATGAGAGCATCTCCAATGGAATATGAGAGCATGGAGAGGTAGAAGTCTACGTGTACTTTTACCTCTCACCCAAAAACAAGGTATAAGTCATTGGAGGTGTGCTAATGTGTAAAGTGAACGTTATTTTGTTTTTTATATAAAAAATAAGAATTTTGAACTATTGAATTTTCTTTTTATATAAAAAATAAAAATTTTGAACTAATTAAATGCTATTTTGTTTTTTATATAAAAAATAAAAATTTTGAACTATTAAATTTTCTTTTTATATAAAACATAAGAATTTTGAACTAATTAAATTTGTAATCTTTACGGATTATTTGTATTTTTATTTTATATAAAATTTAATTAAAATTAAAAATTTTGAAATAGTTAAAATTTTAACGTATGATTAAAATTTTAACTGTTAGCGATTTATTTTATATTTATATAAAAATTAATTAAAAATAAAAATTTTGAAATAGTTAAATTTTATTAGTCAATATATCTGTTGTGATTATTTCTCTAAATTACGAGACAATTATTCTTTCGCAATCAATTTACTTTATTTCATTTAAAAATCATTTTATTTTACTTTTACTATTATTATTATTATTATTATTTAAATATAATAATAAATAAAAAATATAAAATAAGTAAGTGGTGGGACCTATAAAATTTATTTTTGGGGTAGAATTGTTGGATGGGTTAGAGGTTTTTTTTGAGTAAAAGTAGAAAAAATATGAGTTGGCGCACACGTGGCCAACTCATCACTCAATACTTAAAATAGATTAATATCTTAAATTTATGTTTTTTTTCTCAAAAAAAATTGGAAAAGAGGTGGTTTTATAATTAAATTTTTGTATAATTATAAAAACAAAAAACAAATAAGTATTTATTTTAAGCTTTTGAATTTACTTTAGATAGTTATTTTTTGACAAGAGTTATTATAAACTTTACACAATTCAAACTATCAATCTAATTACAAATAGAAGTATTTAAAAAAAAATGGTATTTTAGTTTTTTAATTTATAATTCATAACCCATAAATTACACTTTAAATTAAGGATAACATTTTTTAATTTTTTTATTAATAAGTACTATAATACTAATTTTATAATTATAAAAAAAAGTAAATTAATTACTATTATACTTTTGTAACGATCCACTTATGTGTATTACTAAAAAAAGGTAATTTTGAAAATGTTAATTTTTTTTATAATTAGGAAAAACCATAATATTTAATTATAAATAATTAATTATACTTGCTCTTTTTCCAAAATTTCCTTTAAAAATATTATTGAGCTTTATTTTTTAACCAACAGAAAAATAAAAAGTATTTTAATTTATGGGGTATTTTGATTTTAATAATTATAGAAAAACTCACAATGATTTTCATTAAATTAATTACACTTGCTCTTTTCCCAAAATTTCCCTCAAAAATATCATTGAACTTTATTTTTTTACCAACGGAAAAATAAAAAGTATTTTAATTTATGGGGTATTTTGATTTTCATAATTATAGAAAAACTCACAATGATTTTCACTACAATATTACCGCACTACAGTATAATTTATATTTTATTATACATTTGTTTACTGATATAATTATAATAATAAAATAAGTTCATTTTTTAAATTTGTAATGTCAATTTGATCCTTTGATTAAATAATTTAAAATAAATTGGGATAGTGTAATTTGTAAGAAAATTGGTTCTGAGATAACGATGTTCCGACATTAATCCTGAGAAAACAACATCTTCGTATACTGCAATATACTGTTGTATAATTATAGGAGTTGATTTTTCATTTTTCTGGATGGGTTTTGTTGACGTATGCCGAGTATAAATTTCAGATTTATTGCGAAAATAAAAAGGGTAATTGTGGTATTTCCTCAAAAATATATTACCCTTTTTAAATATCGTTAAATTTCAGAATTTTCGCTCGCCAAAAACCGCTGGATAAACCCCTTTCTCTATCGAAGAAGAAGAAGGCAACAATGGAGGAGTTGGACGACGACACCCCGCTCACCATATTGTTCAAGCGAAAGAGAGAACCGATCCGGAAGAAGAAACAACCCGAACCCCTTCCCGAAGAACCACCCGAGCCAACCCGCGATCCTGAACCGGCAACCGCTAACCCTCCCCTGGAAATCGACTTCGATTATTCCGTCGAGAATCACTTCAAAGCCGTCGATAGAATCGGAGAAATCTGCGGAGGAGTTGATTCACTCAACGCTAACCAACCGGAAATCAATCGATTCTCCGATTCCATAAAATTCTTGAGGTATCGAGCTGTTCAATATAATAATATTCTATATTCCTGTTTTTATTACCATCAAATTTATGCTATTTGGTTTCCTTATTCAGCCAGTGGAGAGATTTTAAATATGCGCCGAAGAATGTGAGTTTTGCTAATCAGCATAATTCGAAGGATAAAGATGTTGTGGGTGAGGTTACCTTACATCAATTCTCTGCTACGTCTATTCCCAAGGTACTTCGCGCCTTGATGATTCTGGAAATTAAATATCGTTTGCTCGATTTTTTTGAAAGAAGTTAATTTACTGTTTTGGATATTTTGCAGAAGGGGATGGAAACTGGGAATGGAGCTGGTGGAGAAGCTAGGTAGTTATCTCTATATGGTTATTCGTATGATATTATCTTTGTTTGGGTTTTGATTGTTTTTTATTTTTATTCCCGTCTGGTTTCAGCAATGACTTTGTGATGTATGTTGGGGGTAACGTATGGGCACTAGACTGGTGTCCTAGAGTTGATGGAAATTCTGAGAATCACATCAAGGCTGAGGTACTTCAACGAGTATCATTGTCTAATTATCTTTTTTGCTCCTTTCTTTGGGGTGCTCGGTTAGAAATATACCCATGTTGCAATGATGGCTAATTGTGACGACGAAGAGATAAAATGTAATTTCAAAAATCAAGCAGAGAAGTAAAATATGTTGGTCATTTTTTTTACTAACCCTACTGTCGTTCATAATGTAAAATTAGTGTTCACATTTACAGTCTCTAGTTCCATGGGTTATAATTTTCGTTCTGTTTTTTTGGGGAACTAAGAATGCTTTAGTTGTTTTTATCTGGATTACTTTGGTTGCTATATATGACAATGGTTGCTTTCTAGACGGATTTCTTGATATGCCAACAATAAAGACGAAACTCACTTTGGGTTCTTGAAGCTGCTAGCCTAGCCATAGCCATTTTTGAAGGCTGTCGTTCTTTTTAAAATCTAGGCCTTCTGGATATTTCTAGATTTTTATTTACATGGAATACATTACATATCTTTTCCCCTTTTTTTTTTTTACTTTTGAAAATTGTCATCGCAGTTTGTTGCCATTGCTGCTCATCCACCTGAATCTTCATATCACAAGATTGGTGTCCCTCTAATCGGCCGAGGTGCCATACAGATATGGTGTTTGTTAACCCTTTTTGAGAAAGAAGATGTACCAGTGAATAAAAAGTCAAGACAAAATACTCCAAAAACGGCCATTGTTAAATCTAATGATCCCACTGATCCACCGAAGAAGCCAAGAGGTCGACCGAGAAAGCAACCTCTTCTTGACCCTGTACCACCGAAGCCAATAGGGAGACCAAGAAAGAAACCTCTTATCGACTCTGAACAGCCGAGGCCAAAAGGGAGACCAAGAAAGAAACCTCTCATCGTCTCTGAACAGCCGAGGCCAAGAGGGAGACCAAGAAAGAAACCTCTTAATGACTTTGTGGAGAGAATAGATGATGATGACCAATATGCTCAACCTCTTGCTACTGAATACCCTGATAGCTCAACAAGATTACATTCTTCAGATGAGTTGTCTGCATATTCCCATGATCATAATTATGATGTTGACTCAGTAAATACACATGATGGTTCCGGTCAAACTGACGATGCAGATAATTTATTGTTGATTGCTCCTAAAGGTAAATGGAATAAAACGAAGGCAAGCAAGAATGACCAGGTTCACAATAATGGTTTACATATTCTCAGAAAATGTGAACATGGAGAATCCGCTTCTACCCTTGATGGTCCACTAGCATCTGCAAATGTCAGCTTGGATTCCCCGAGCCCAAATAAGAATATAGCTTGTATCAGTGATTATGCTGCTGATACTTCTCAGAATTCCATTCCCAATGATCTTGAATTGCCTAGACTGGTGCTGTGCTTAGCTCACAATGGAAAGGTTGCATGGGATATGAAGTGGCGTCCAGTCAATGCTCATCGCCCTGGATCCTTGCATGCAATGGGTTATTTAGCTGTGCTGCTTGGGAATGGTGTGCTAGAAGTGTAAGAGTCCTTCTAATGTATAGTTATACTTTTAACTAGGACATCTAACAGCTATTATGATATCACAAATATTAATTGTTCATATGTTGTGTTTTCTTTTATTGGTTACTCATTATGTTGAATATGACATGCAGATGGGAGGTACCTCTTCCTCATACTGTAAAACTTGTATATCCTTCTTCCCAGAAGCTCATCGATCCTCGCTTCATTCAACTGAAACCAGTATTCAGATCTTCCAAGCTGAAGTGTGGTGATAGGCAGAGGTTGTTTAGCTTTAGATACTTCATACCTCTATTGTATTAAACTATTCATGCATATCCTATTCAATGTGTTGATACAAGATGTAGTTCTATGGTTTTGAACTTTGATAAAATATAATTTACATTTCTGTATTTTAAGGTTTCACTGGTTGATTTTATGTTACTAAGATTTTGTCACTCTTTTGATTACAGTATTCCTCTTACAGTGGAGTGGTCTGTGTCATCTTCCAATGATATGATTTTGGCTGGATGTCATGATGGAGTGGTAATGTTTAATTTATCCATAACCATAAGTTTCTTGTCAGGGTACTATGCTTGCTTTGGTTTGTGAAAAGAAAAAAACATAGTTAAGATTAAAAAAAAAACTTCAATCCTACTTGCTTAATTCCCTGGAACGGTGTGTTTGGTGGTATGTTTTTATTTTTAAGTTATTCTTTTTTCTATAAGACTGTATCTCATTTTTCACTTCTGTTAATGCAGGTTGCTTTATGGAAGTTTACAGTTACTGATTCATTAACAGGTATTGGAATTAAAGTATCTATGTTGTATATAGGTACTGATATTTCCGCTCAAAAATAGTTTTTTCAGATAGTGTTCCATGGAAAGTGACAAGGCATTTTTGCTTCTTTTTCTTCAGAGACCAGACCTTTGCTTTGCTTCAGTGCAGAAACAGATCCTATTAGAACACTGGCATGGGCACCAACTCAAAGGTCTGTAACACTACTAACATGAATTAAATATTTTAATACATTTCTAGTTGTGGCAATAAAAATTCATCATTTTCCTCACTTGCAGCTGGATGATGTTTAGTTTTCAAGAGTTACTGTATATTTCCTCTGATCAACACTTAAAATTCAACTCACTTAAAATTCACAAGGACTATGTATTTCAAATCACTAAAAATTCACAAGGACTATGTAGCTCTGCAAAATATTGACAATCCTTTCAGCTTATATGATGCTCTCCAGCATGGGATCTACTATATGGCTAATTCAGTTTTGTTAAATATTGCAGTGATCTTGAGGATGCAAATGTATTTGCCTCTGCCGGTCATAAAGGTCTCAAATTTTGGGACATACGGTATGCTTTATCTTGCTGTACATACTATGCATATCAACTTGGTATGGGGAACTGTGTTTTTCCTTTGTTTTGGAGTTGCATACAGCAGGGTTAATTAACAAGAATTATATTTAGAATGATTTGATATGGTACATTATTGAGAATAGCTAACCAATAATAGTTGCTTCACGAGCTTTAAATTTACATATTGACTTCACGTTCTGATTTTAAATTTATGGACATAACTGGCCGTGCCTGTCTGGTTTAAAATATTAGAGCGATTTTGAATCGTCAGATACTTGTAGTTTTGGTTAAAAAAATAATTAAAAAACATTTGTTTAACATCTACATTTAACCCTGAAAAGTAGTGGTCACGATAGTTCCACCAAAGAGAAGACTGGGCAAACTTTGATTTTCCCACTTCCTACTTGTATAGGGATCCATTCCGGCCATTGCGGGACCATCCGATTCAGGGAGGCATTTTTGGTTTGGAATGGCTGCCTCATCTGAGGTATATAGATTAAATATATTATTGAATATAAGTCCATCCCCCCTTTTGAATATTATGGTCCCACTCTACTTGTATTTTTCTTGTAGATGTATCTTTGGAGTCATTGACGATGGAACACTTTGGTGGCTTAAATTAGGAAAATCAGCGCAAGATATTCCAGTTACTGGGAAATGTTCCAATCTGACAACGAAGTCGAGTATAAGTAGTCTTGACTGTTCCTCATTCTCAATATGGGGTTTTCAAGCTTCAAAACTGACAGGTTTTTTTCCATTCAATAGTTGTAGCAATTTCCAATATCTCTTACTCTGTTAACTCTCACTTGGTTGATTTAGGTATGATTGGATATTGTGGTGAAGACGGAAAAACCTTATGCTTCCAGGTGAACATACAGTTTATTTGTATATTTCCATCCATTTATTTGTATTCCCTGTCATGGGGCTTGAAGTTTATTGCAATGCACGTGTGAAAGAAAAACTAACCAGCGAGTAACTCTTCTCGAGGCAAATCTAATTTTGCTCTATTTCAAACAGCCGGCAACTAAATCGGTTAAGGACCCTCGACACCAAGTGCATCATTATCTTTGCGGGTCCCTATTGGAAGAGGGAGGCAACCTTGTTGTAGCCAGCCCGTCGACTATTTCGTTCTCAAAAAGACTGCCTAGGCCAAAAAACTCTCGACCGGCACCGAAAGGGAAACAAAAAAGTACCACGGAACAAATGGGTAAAGATTCTGACATATATGATATGCAGTATATCCATATACAATCGACTTCATTTTCTTGTGGGGGGCGACAAGTATTTACGTTATTTTGTTTTATGATTATGTCAGCGATATGTGGAAATGGTCCTGTTGAAGAATTAGAAAAGGATGGAATCGAAGAATTAGAAAAGGATGGAATCGAGGTTTTCCCTCCGAAGACAGTGGCAATACATAGAGTAAGATGGAATGTGAACAGAGGCAGCGGGAGGTGGCTGTGCTATGGAGGAGTGGCCGGCGTGGTACGATGTCAGAAGGTTGACCTCTCTATCTTACAATAACCGGTGGCCTTTCTTACGTTTGTTGTACTATAGTGTTGGGATTCAATGTATTTATTTTCATAGGATTCTTAGGATTAAATGTATCTGTTGAGTCCTGGAGATGACATTGTTGCTCTAATAAGAAAAAGGCAGATTGATGTAAAATTATCCCATAGCTAACTTTGAAATAGTGTAAGGATTCAATGTATTTTTTCCCCCTAGGATTCTTAGGATTAAATGTTCTGTTGAGTAAAGATGACATTTTGCTCTAATAAGAAAAAGGCAGATTGATGTTAAATCATCCCATATCTAACTTTGTACTGTACTAAAAATCATTGTATAAAAACTTGGAAAGCCAAAAATTAATCGTCGATGTAAAATCATCCCATATCTAACTTTGTACTGTACTAAAAATCATTTGTATAAAAACTTGGAAAGCCGAAAAATAATCGTCGCCTGAGAGATTCGAACTCTCGCGGGGAAACCCCATGTACTTAGCAGGCACACGCCTTAACCACTCGGCCAAAGCGACTTGATGTCTGAATATAATAATCAATCATAGATATAGCTTAAACGATCTAGTGTATTTGAGAAATCATAGAGTTGATTTCTATTTTCTAGTATTAATTTGAAGTGGAATTGAGTTTATAAAATTCAAGAAAATACCATGAATCCTTAACCATAGAACTGCCATCACAACTCTGATTCTAAAAGATAAAAGTAATGAATAAATAAAAGATAAATTAGATTTTTATTAGAAAGCATCTGCTATTGCTAGAGATATATTTCTACACTACTCATCATCCTTCTCTGTTCAATAAACACCACAATATTAAGACTGTAATAGCAACCCCAACAGCTACCGACAAATATTACATTGTAAGTCCGAGCGCTTCTAAATCATCTACGCCTAAATGATTTTCCGGGCAAGAAACAAGACCACCATTATTCCCCCTGGGAGTGAATAATGAAGAACGGCCTGTTCGTGGGGACAGGTTCGTGAGTTCAAGTGCCTGTAGCCTCAGCTCCACAGGATAATCAGCAATGCAACCAATTCTTGGGCCAGCGCCCGTGGACCAACCGAAGGAGAGCTGATGGCCCAACTGGTACGATTTTGCAAGCTTCTTAGAGTTGATCCTCTGTAATATAGAGGTTCTTGGCACGTCAGCTTTGGGGCTCTGGAGGCCGCCGGAGAGAGTCCTCTTGTACTCGGTTTTAGTTTCGGGCTTAGAGGCTTCTTGAGGCTTGGTTGTTGTTTCTAGAGGCGGATCCTCTTCGATAGAAAGATCAGAGAGAGCTGAATCATAGTTCGACATGCGTTCGGATATAAAGGATTTTGTGGAGAATTTCCCACTGTCGTTGGTTTCATCGTCGTCTTTTGCTTTGCGTATCTGATAAATTTAAGACATGAGCAACACTATTAGTACAGTTTTTCTTAGTAAATGACTAGGTGATGATAAATCGGCAGTTTTTTTACATCTACATACTAAGCTCCTAGCTCAAAGAAAAATTAATCACCAACGAATCAAAATAATATTACAAGTGGAAAACAATCATACAAACTATAAAATTACTAGTAGTATACCTTAATAGGAAGACTAGATTAAATACCAGGTTTCATGATCAAAATTGTGGAATAGTTATAGTAAGCCTAAACAGAAAAATGCAGTGTTGTACCTCCACTTCATCCAGTTTGACTCCACTTTCCTTAAGAAATGACAAAAAGGTGTCGAGGCTATCATCGGTTGGCCTATAGTGTCCACTGTATGCTGAGATACACTGAGAAATAATATGTATTTGCAAGAGGTCAAAATGGGTCGAAAATCTAATTGACATAATTAATTGGGTTCGAAATTTCAAACAAAATTGCAATTGCTGAATATAATAGACAGAAAAATATTTCTGTATAATACAATAATTTTCATTTTCAGAGTGATGCTAATGTAATACTGTACAACATTTATTTAGGTAATTCAGCAGATGGGTTTGCCTTTCTGAAAGAAAATTAGACAAATGGAAACTTTCAGACAGTAAGTACCTTAAGCGTTCCATCCTCTGCTACGAGCCTACCGGCAGCTAAAGTAGCCCCTCCAGCCAGAAAGCTTGAATGATGGAACAATCCTTTCTTTTTCTGAAAGTTAATGAATGACAAGTTATATGTTTCGAATAAATTAATACAAGTATTGGGAGGTAAAGTCTTGAGCCGGACTTAAAATATCTGGTAGATATTTTACCTCCCCCGAGTAGAGTCTCTTAGAAGTGCTCATCACAAAAATCCATTTCGGCCCTGGTGAACCTTTGTTCGTATCAAGAGGTTCCCCGGTTAAAGTATGCAGAATTCTCCAATCAACAACACTGTATTCATAGTGTTGTCTCTCTTGCTGAGACAGAGCAAATATGAAAAGCAATTAATATTAATACTCAAGGCATTAATCCAAGAGAATGAGAGAAAGAAAATAAAACATACTGGTCCAAGATACTTGATACACTGTTTACGGAGCTTTGATCTCGGGCACTCTTTAAGCTCAACATCTTTGCCATCTCCGAGATCCAACCTGTAAAATCAATAGCCCGACACGTCTTAATATGTTTTCTAGCATCACAGCTCTAAAATTCGAATTAATTTCATAAATTTAATATAGAAAATAAGCTATGCAATTCCACACTTTTGGATAATTGTCTTTTCACAAGATGGTAAACACAACTACCAATCCCAACAGATAAGAATAGCCATGAGAAAATGGTGTTACAAGTTTGGTCAATTTCATTTAAATGAATCATAATACCAACGACAAAATCAGTACGATTTTAATTTTTCCCATGACAAAGTGGATTCCACATAGACAGCCTACACGCTTATCACATGTAAAGCATTGGAAACTAAATAGCAAGTAATTTGTGGATAAAAGAAATGTAGTCTCAAACAATCTCACCAGTAGAAAAAGGGCTGGCCAGAATTAGTTCTGCACCATTCCTCATAATAAAGATGTAAGCTGTGCCCGTAACGGTGCCTTGGATCGATCTAATTCAAAATCCGAAAAACAACTATCGTAATCAATCGACATGTTCAAACTAAATTTAAAAAAAAAATTGGAAAAGAAGGTGCAAGTTCTCACAGCTTCAATCCAGTGCTGAAAAGCCAACTTTTGTGCTTTGGCATCTTTAGAAAGACCTTTGCCCACCTGTACATCCACGATTTTACAGTCAAATAACACAACCAACAACTCGATTAAACCCGATCAACGGTTGCCGATTTCAGTGGTTGTAATTTACCTTAGAGGCATTCAGTTTGACACGGTGCCACCGTGACGCCGGCGTCTCCGGCTTCGAGAAGTTGAAAAACGAGATTGTGCTGTGATTCAATCGAGCGAAATCCAGCGCTTGCCACCTTCAATTTTTCATCACCAACAAACAGAATTCAGTTGAGAAAAAAAAATTACCGAGCCTAAATTACAAAAGGTAAAAAAAAATCGAATAATTAGACTTTTTGCATGAGTGCCGCCTTCAATCGAGAAAATAAAGAAATGGAAAACGTGCACGCGGATTAAAACACTCAATCAATGGTGATTCCAACGTCGTCGAACTCGAAATTACTTGTTAATTAAAATATTAAATTAAAATTACCAAAGCTCTTCAGCTACCACGGCGGAGTCGGCTAACATGCGCCGCGTGCGATAGCTCCGGTAACACTTCTGAAGCTTCATCGCCGCACTCGAAGGGCACCTGGTGAGGGCGGCCGCAGCAGCGATGGCCTCCCGCTCGCCGCCGGTGTCGGGCATTTGGTCAGTCATCACTCTCCGCTTAGTAGTAAACGGAAAATTGGGAATAATGTTGCCGGAGCCGAGATCGAAACCGGACGGCACGTGAGGTTCAACCTCCATGATGAGTTGGATACAGAGAGAAATCGCAGTGGTGGTGATGGGGGAACGGAGTAATGAATGTGGGGATTGGAATTGTATTATAGTGCCATCGTTAACCTAACAGTATCGGCAGTGTTGTGCTGGGACTCACGCGCCAGTGTGCGTGCTGAGATCTTACTCGCGTGTTGTGAGGCTGGAAAATAATTTATTTTTTTATTTTTAATACAGTATACTATTAAAGCTGATTTGTAGTCAAATAATTGAAGTTTGTTTACATTTTTTTGACCAAGTGTGTGAGATACACGTTTGAGTATTTTTTACCACACGCGTCAATACATTTAAAGCAAGCAAAAACACAATTTTTTTTCTCGAAGTATTTTACAAATTTTGAATTACTATTTGTTAAATTCAACAGCTTTTATATATTTTCATATTTGTAAATTATGAGTTAAAAAAAGTGTAGCACGGTTGGTCGGTTGCCCATGCTGAACAAAGCAGACAAAATCAGAAGAATATGTTTGTTAGAAAATCATTTGTTTACTAATAATAAAGATGAAAAAAAAGTATTCTATCTTGTGATTATTTTTCATTAAAAAATCACGTAGCACATGTCTTGAGTAGTGATCACTTTGTACCATAATATGATGAACGGAAAAAAATTTGCATAAAAACATCTACGTAGTATAAAAATAATTTTTGCAATTCTTAAATATCACATTACTATTAAAAATAATAATATCAAAATTCATTTTATGAATATATTCGTATAAATAATTTGTGATGATTTTATATAACCATAGGACTTAGGAGTTGTTATTTTTTATTACTATTTTTTATCATTTCAACAAGATTTGTATCATTTTTTTAATGTTTTTTTGGACTCGATCGTCCTACCTAATGCAATTGACGGACCGAATAATTAAATTTCGATTCAATCAGCGTTGATTTGAACAAGACATTAAATTTATTAGCCCGACATGCGAGTCGTTCTATTTCTCGATTTTATTAGATACTACGTACGTGTGTGGTGGGTAAAGAGTCAAATTAAGACCATGTTATAATATAAAGAAAATTAATGTATTGTTACCATAATTAAATCCAACATGCAAATTAATAATTCATTGATTTCTTCAAGCCAAATTTAACCGTGCCAAACTTGTCTCCCATTTCGGGATTTATATATATATATATATATATATATATATATAAAGCTAATTATAAATTTATAATTTCGCGCATAATTATAAACCTTTCTTTTGTAAATACAAAGAATATATATTTTATTAGGTGAAATGTGTTTGTGAAGTTATAATTGTTTGATTTAATTATTGATATAGTTGTAAATAAAGTACAGTGTATATACTTTTGTATGAAATTTAAAAAATAAAAAAAGTACTCTTTTATCTCAAAAATATTTTCACACTTCTTTTCTAAATGTGAAAATATTAACTTTTACAGTCATACAGTGAGATGATCAGGTTTAGTAAAATTTAAAATGATTGATCATAATTTGAGACTTTGAGAAGAGCAGACATATTTGAATAGGTCCACTGCTAATAACTTTAGGTCAAAATAAAGTAATTTATTCCGGACAATATTTAATTAATATTGAACCATGACCCAAACGCAACGCAATTTTGACCCAAAATGGAATTTTCGGGGGTAAAAGAAAAAATAATTTTGTGAACGTGGAGTGAATGTATAAATAAAGAAAATAATAATTTTGAGACTGTTTTGTTAACACATCAATATTATGAACTAATTTTTTCCAGCTAGCTATATACAATGTTGAGCCCTTTGGGTATGGTCTTTGGTAGCTCAAAAATTAATGATTGAAGGGGACCATTTCTGTAGTCAAAGTCACACTATAAATGTTTTAAAAAGACTACAAAGTGAAGTAAATTTAGGTATTTGGTGTTATGAATTAAGATGAAATAGTAAAGTAAAACAGTAATGTTTGCAAATCACATTTCCAGGAAAATAAATTCTGTAGTAGACTAGAATAATATCGAGAAAGTAATTTTAAATATTGATGGCGAAAGCGAGACCCTGTTTGGCTAGCTGATCCAAGCTGTCAGCCGGCGGCTGAACCCTCGCGACTTTGGCGATTGCCTTGTTATCTTCGGGAGTACCTCCTCCCAGAAATACACCCACAACCTTGCCGTCTTTTATCCAGTATGTACCAAACTTGTGAGTCGAAGAAGTTGGGTTGTTGTCCCCGAATAGAACCGAA
Organism: Euphrasia confusa; assembly: GCA_954870475.1. NCBI lineage: Eukaryota > Viridiplantae > Streptophyta > Magnoliopsida > Lamiales > Orobanchaceae > Euphrasia > Euphrasia confusa. Next base: position 2,726,587 of record OX940955.1, on the reverse strand, counting down.
TCTCCCACATTGTCACCGTAGAACTGCCATGACAGGTCAAACGCTCGGGAATAGAAGTATGGAAGGTAGTCGTAGTCGTCGATTGTCGTTCCTCGTTCAGAAGCGAAAATTGCCTGCACAATACAAAGTTGGCTAATATAGTCAGTTCCTACATGGAGAAACATTTTGTATATTACTATGAAGCGTCAAATATACTTTTACCTTAACAGCATGTTCAGCTGATTTGCGCGCATGATCAACATGTTCGACTCTTCTGATCTCATTGTACAGCTTCAGAGGGAATGTTGCAACATCACCCACGGCATACACATCAGCAACACTCGTTTTAAAGAAACTATCGGTCTGTAAATAAAATTGTTAGGGGGGATATTGAACTTCCCATTTTTTAAGAGAAAAAACAAATGTGATCCAAATAACAACTAGAAAGTTGATAATTTTCAATGTACGTATCCTCTATAATATCGAATCCACTCACCTTGATCCCACCCTTTTCCTCTTCAATCTGGCCCTTGAATAGAGCTGTGAGGGGCCTTCCACCCACACCAACAACTACTATATCGGCTTCTAGCACCCTACCATCCTTCAGTCTTACTTCTGTAACCTGAGAGATGCGGGATATTGTCACATGTTACTACTCTATGAAGCGTTTCATAGTACAGCTAATCGAAAAAATAGGTTTCATATGCCCAGAAAAGCAAAGCAAAACTCACCTCCCCATTCTCGTTTTGGGCGAATCCAACAGCCACGGTACCTTTGATGATGCCAATTCCCTTGTTTGCATAATAACCTTCGTAGAAGGCAGCTATGCCAGCAGTGAATAGCCTAGGCACTGTAAAAATTACACGGTTACTGAAATTTAAAAGGCAGCCAAACATACTCCAACAACACGTACATTAAGGATATGAACAATCATAAAATCAAATCACCGAAACAAATCAGTAGCATATTTGACTTACTGCACCAAGGTTCAGGGTAAACCATGTTGACATCAATATCATTGACTTTCAAAGCTGCACTTAGCTCCAGGCCTATGTAACCCCCACCAACAATCACACACTTCCCATTTTTCTTTGCTTTGATTACTTCCACAAGTTTATCGGCATCATCTATTTCTCTCAAATAAAAGATGTTTTTGGCATCGGCGCCTTGCACACCAAAGTCTGTCAATTTAATAACCTGGCCAGCGTAATAACATGGACTCAGAAACAGTAATCCGCTGATTGGATAAAAAATATGATTGCTTCTAAGAAACATGATACTTAACAGTAGATCCAGTTGCTATAATCAGTGTATGATATTTAAAGATATCTCCAGCTGCACTGATAAGTGTCTTTGAAGCAAGATCTGCTTTGACTATTTCAGTGCTGAGTATCAAAGATATCCCTGTAGATTATCGAGATCAGCTCAAGTAAGAGTCCATGCAGTCTCCATGAGATAGACATATCATAGTATATGAAAAAGAATGCAATGGTTGTCCACTCAATATATGTCGAACAAGATATATTCTAATTGAGGAGTGGCATTACCTTTCTCAGAGTACCACTCAGGAAGTAGCCTATCTCCTCCACTTCCAACACATACATGGAATCCTGGGAGTCTTGCAGTTCCTGGAGAAGATATAATTTAAAATACACAGGGGTTGAAAAAATAAAATAAAAGAAGGATACGTGTTGAAACATAAAAATTATGTAACAATTGCATTGATGCATTGCTGATATAAGAGATGCAGCCCATGTATGGATTTTCTTACAAACTCACCCTCGGGTAATAGGTAAGCCTTACTAAGAGCCGGGCGTTCGTAAGGGGCCACCTAAAACAATCAGTATGAATTAGCATTAATTTTTCCTCGTCGGAGAAACAACAACAAAGCCTACATAGGAGATTTCTAAAATCATATCAAAGCTTACATAGGAGATTTCTAAAATCATAGCAGCTAAACAAAGTAACATCAGGAAACTAAAACAAGACAATCAATAGGGTCGTCTAAATTTATTCTCATCTAAATATCGAGTTATTCTAAATTTATTCTCATCTAATCAAACGATCTACGAAACAACAGAGCAATTACAGTCTTAGGTTCATACCGCCTCTTTGGAAATGATAGCTAGTTCACCAGGTTCAACTCCCTGCTTCGCGAATTCACGAGCGGCGTAACCCTGCGAGAATGAACAAAAATCGCGATTCTCAAAACGATGAATCGACTTCGTGTGATTTGCGATCATCGGCGAAGAAGAAGAACAATGGAGCAACTGAACGTGAACGGAAAACAATACTCACAGCGGCGACGCCACCGCCGACGATTATGTACTTGAATATCTTCTCTGCCATCGATCGAAATCTGCGAGTGAAATGATTCTGCTGGAAATACAGAGACGATTTATTTGCTTGCCGTTGATTTGGGGTTTTTCGTATTTAGCCGAGAAATGCGGGGAGATACAACATGGCGGTTACTATAGAAGAGCGACGAGTACGACTGTTGATGCATCAGATGAAACATTTTTCATTCGTACACGTGGCATTACTTGTACCGTTGATGGTGATGACCTGTGTTTGAATTTCACTTCATGATTGAAGAACATCAATACCGTTGATTGTGACGTAAATAAAGCCCACCGGCCCAAAAGGTTAATTTGGACCACTTCCGAATCATGAGCCCATGTTTCACAGCCCACCCTTTGCTTTCACATCCACCTTTTTTTGGTAATAATAATAATAACAAAATTATTATTGGCAGGACCTTTTTATTTATAAATTAGTTTTTCAATATCTTTTTTAAGCTTTTCAATCATTATAATTTTTAATTAAATAGTCTATAGTTAGGAAGGGACCACAATATTTTTATTTTCTTACCAAAAGAAAAATTAAGCAAATAAAAAATGACAATCATGCATGTAATACTTCAACTGTCCCAAATTAATGATCATACTTCATTTATATACTATATTTTACAAAAAAAATATGATTATTCATTTAGAACAAAAATAGTTTATTCGATTGTGATTACAAACATCAAATATATTATGTTAGTACATCATGAACTCATGAACTGCTTCAAATCAATTTAAGACATCCTCCCAAAAAACTTCATTGCAATAAAATCAAATAAGGTGGTTGGGGGAGGAAATGATATGATCCATTGAATCGGGTGACATGATTGCATCGAATAAAATTTGAAATATATGGTTGTTATTGATGTAATTTGCATTTTGAATATTATGAGAAATACATATTTATGGTAGATGCCAGATGGACCTAAGAGGCAAATAAGTGTATAAAAAGATATACTCATTCTTTTCTACAGTAATAAACTTGTAACGTAGGAGTACTAATTTAGTAATTTATACAGAATACGAAGTATACAGTATCTTTAAATAAAGAAAATGTATATTTTTTTTATTCTAAAAAATTATTGCTTACTTCCTAATTAATTATGCATATTTTTCATTTTTTTAATTAGACGCTGGATTTGTGGACACAGCCCACGCATCCCCTTTGCATGACACGTGGAGTCAACTAACCATTTTTTTTATCATTTAGCTATACTTTTTAGACCATGTTTATCAACAACCCTTCACAACCTAAATTTTTAATAAAAAATTATTTTCACTCTTTTCCACATCATCAACCTAATCTTTTCATTTTTTCATACTTTATCCACAATCTAATTCAATTTATCAATTTTTTTTTATTATTAAATAAATACTTAATATTTTTTATTTCAATTTATATTTAAAATCTATAAAATATATATATTAAATTGTTAAAATGTTTCAATAAATAATTTTTAAATAAAAAAAAATAAAAAATTATAATTAATTATCAGCGAAACTATATTAATATGGATCTCGTTTTATAGATAATAAAAAATTATGAATTTTGATATAATTATATATATAATTATAAATATATAACATTATATATATCATTATATAAATAACATCATATAGGATATATAAATTAAATAAATACACAAATGATTTGAGAACATGTGGCAACAAAAAAAAAAAAAAAAAAAAAAAATTCACGCTCGGGCGTGACATACTCCAAGTTATGAAGAGGGCGTCAAATTCATATTATTATATTATTATTATTTTTGTCTTTTAGTTAAGGGAGGGCGTTACGCCCTCCCGATAAACATGGTTTTAAAATTATTTTAATTTGAATTAGTTTATTTATTAAATTTATAGCTAAATATTGTTTTGACTCATTTAAAAAAGAAAAAAAATAAGTAAATACATATAAATATTCATATAATGATTTCCGACTCTAATTGTGTTTTTAAAATTTTATATTTTTTTATTATGCAAATCACAACTATACATTTATCATTATTTTTTATTATGTTTATTTATTTTATATAACTAAAATTTTGTGTTAGCTAATGCTAAATAAATGATTTTTTAATTTTCACTACTTCATTTTTACATAGATTTCTTAATAATATATCACTCCTAAAATAGCAAAATTTGTAGTACAATTTTTCTATTAAATATAATTCTTGTATGAAATATATTGAACTTCAATCAAATCTATTACTATATAAAAAATGTAATAAACAATTAAATTTAATAATAAATGAAGTTTTCCCAATATTTAGTGAAAATATTTTTTATATTTATAAATCTATTTATACATTCTAACTAGAATAATAAAAATCAATACTCGAACATTTTATATTCTAAAGATTCAATTATTAAGTATTATTTTCTCAAAAGAATAATAAGATTTTTTTTAAAATAAATATTTCATAATAATAGTTATCTAAAAAAATAGATTTTTTACTTAAAAATATAATTTTATCCATATCTTTTTAACTTACCCACAACTAATTTATTTCTAACTTAAAAATATATTAATATTATTTTCTATTTGATCAAATAATCAAAAATTAACAATTATCTTAATTTTGTGTTTGAAAAGTGGTGTTATACTTCTAAAGTAGAGAAAGTATAATTTTTCAATATATTAATTTTTTTATTTTTTTAAATTTTTATTTGAGAGAAATTAATAAATAATAGTAATAAATATTTAGCTGTGATTTGCATAATAAAATTAAAGATTTTAACAAACATAATTAAAGTCGCAAATCATTAAAAATATTTATATTTATTAATTTATTTTACTCTCTTTGTAGGTGGAAAAAATATTTAGTTATAGATAATATAATTAAATTAACACAATAATTTTAAAATTGAATAGCAAATAATGAAAAACATACATATTAAAATAATGCAAGTGGACTCCACGTGTCATGCAAAGGGGATGTGTGGGCTGTGTCTACAGATCCAGCGTCGAACTAGCCAAAAGAAAATAAAAATCTTACCTTTTAAATTTATTTTATTTTAAAATATAATTTTACCTCTATTTTTTTTACCTATTTTTTAAATTTTACTTATAATTATTTTAGTTTTTAACTTAAAAATATATTTTTATCTTTAACTTTTGATAAAAAGTCAAAAAATAACATTTTTTTTAATTTTCATGAAAAAATGCATTATTTATTGGAAGAAAAATAATATTAAATTTGTCTAGTAAAAATAATCACATTTTCTTCTCAATTCACAAAATAGTATGTTATTTTTTGTTTAAAAAAGAATGCTTTTAATTTTTTGGAGATATACGTAGTAGAAATGAGGTGGAAGTTGGACCCCACTGGAAGATATAGCTCTCATCTGATCTGCCATGCACCACGTGATACCCTGCACTCCTCTATACACATTTGTTTATTGCTTTGTTGATAAAACGATTTATTAATAAATCGCTATGATATCTTTAGGCTATTGTCGTGTGGTAAATTTTGCGTGTAATTCAGCAGGGTGAGATTTTTTTTTATTAAAATAGTATGAAATTTGTTTTCAAATGAAATTTGTTGGTTATTTCACACAGCTATCAACGTACTATTCGATCTCAACAATTGAGTGGGAGATAAATTTCTCATCTCTCATTTTCATAAAAAAAAAATCATATTCTTTACATTCTTTTTAATTTATCTCGAAAGCATCAATCCGTGGTTAGGGATGAATTAACGAGCTGCTCGGATCGTTAAGCTCGTGATCGTTAAGCTCATTATAACTAAGCTCGTTAATTTTAACGAGTTCAAACTCTTGATCGGTTCGGTTCGTTAATTACTCATTTAGCTCGTGAGTGTTCACGAGCTGCTCGTTAAATTCATACGTAGACAAGTAACAAATCATGTCAGCAAAGAAGTAGCATAAATAGGAGCTCATAATCGCGTTTTAACAACTAAAATATAATAAATCAATAACTCAAAGACCCAACTCATTGATTGGACCCCTATCGTTGAGTGGAATGGGTGGACTGACCCTTGACATTCATGGGCCGAGTCTCTATACGTTTTAACGAGTTTACCGAGCATGCTCACGAGGCTCGTGTACTCGCTCGTTAAGCTCGTTATTATTAACGAGTTGAAACAGTTGTTTGGCTCGGTTCGTTAATTTACGAGCTCGAGTTGATACGAGTCGAGTAGCCGAGCGCTAATTAAGCTCGCGAGCAACGAGCATTTCGTCCAGCCCTATCCGTGGTGGATACAATTTCTAAATAGCATGAAATTAATTATATCTTTGAAAAGTTATGTACAATTGAAAGTTTATAGCTTGATATATTATGGTATTTGGTAGCTCAAAAAAATAAGTTATAATTTTTATATAAAGTTTATTATTGTAATTTATTTTTGTTTTGTCATATGATCCGACACAAATTTATACATAAAAAGACCACGGAAGATGTTCTTATATCAATAACAAACTTTATAAAAAATTAATTAGTCTTAATTTTTTTCTTTGAATAAATACTTTTGTATATATATTTTTTACTTGCAACTTCTTTGTTTAATTATTTGTCTATTATCGTATTTAGTAATTTTTTCATTCAACGAAGTTGCATAATTTTATTTTGGTTGATGAAATTTAACGATGTTTCTATATTTACTCAAAAACTCTTTAATAATTTGAATATAGGCACCAATAATGTATATATACATTGCGTAAAAATGTTAATATTGGAACTCGCTCGTATTAAACATTTGAACCTTGGACTTTGACGTTGAAAAGTCGGTTCGAGTAATTTTAAGCCCGTAGACCGTAGTTATCACATAATTATCCAAAAACCACTCAGTATTCCAATTTTACCTACCCAATCACACGGCAATTAACGTCCACGTCAGCATTACTAATTTAATCCTCATTTTCCAATTACTACTAGTAATATTTTTCTGAATTAATTAATTAATTAATTTTAAAATATTACGGAGTACAACCGAATCCAAAGACAATTGGTGGGCCCAAATAGAACATTTCGGTGGACCCGTTTGAACATTTCGTGTAATAGAAAAAAAATCAAGCGTGAAATCAATTCGTCAATCGTCGTTAAAATAAAAACGTTGAGAGAGACTGAGACAGTAGACGCTCATTGTCATCACTCTCGCATATCCTTGTCCACCTGAGAATCCGAAAGAAGAAAACTAAAAACCCACTTTTTCTTTCTTTTTAGGGTTTTTTTCTTTTTCGAGGAAATACGACTGAAATCGGAGTTTCTTCAAGGAAAATAAAAATGGAGTCTTTTTCTCGAACCCATTTTTCATTAACCTAAGCGTCGACAGATCAGGTACGATTATCATTATTTTATTTCTTTTCAATTTTTTGTTTTTCAAATGCTGATCTGAAAATGGGTTTTCCGGCATGTTCAATTTCTTGTTTTAATCACCAGAAACTGTAAAGATTGGATTTTTAGTGACTCCCGGAACCCTTACCTCGTACCTCTGTTTTTTTTTTTTTTTTTTTGAAGCGATCCGATAAAAAAAAACAAAAACTGTAATGGGTTCTTCGTCTCGCGGAGGTTGTGAAATAATCGAGGCGAAGGAGGAGAAGAAGAAGGCGCACAGGAGCTATTTGGAGCGAGACATCAACAAGCTTTTCGAGTCGGTGAATCTGAGGGCGTCGAAGAGTCTCGATCTCACGGACTGGCCGAGGAGCGCTTCCAAGAAGCCGATCCGGCCGGCCGGCGGTTCTCACTCTCCGATGGGGATCGGATTTTCCGACCCCGTCTCCCTGAAGCAGGCCCTGAGGGGAATGTGCATTTCTCAGGCGGCCGAGATGGCTGCGGTCAAGCGCCTCTCGATGCCCTCGTCTCCTAGGGTTTCCGAAACCGGAAAGCCCGGAAGTAGCTCGCGGGCTTCCGAAATCTTGCCTCGGTGCTATTATGAAGACTCGATTTTTAAGAAGGAGGCCGCTGTCCAGAGTTCGAGTTCTTCTCCGGGATATGGTGCTCGTGTGGAGATCAGAGAGGATGACACGTGTCATGAAGAGCCTGAGACGATAAGTGCTTCGGTAATGAAATTGTCTTCCGTTCTTGATGAGGATACCAAAAATGCTTCGGAAGCTGATAATATTACGCCGAATCCCGACAAAAAGATTACGGGCTCTAATAAGTTAAGGCGGAAATCAAAACCGCAGAATCTACCTTCCCCCGACCCTTTGAAAAGCAATAAAGACTCGAAACCGACCAAAACTACCCCTCGTGTGAAAAGCAAGAATCTCGTTGTGAAGAAACCGAAGAAGGTTGCTATTAAAACAGCACATGAAGAAGAAGGAGAAGAAAACAGCGAGAAAGCGAGCTCGAATCCACCTCAATTGATCTGCCAAAAATGTCAGTGTTCTCTGGAGAGCACAAGCCAAGATTCTGCACCAGCAGCCATTGTTATACCCGACACGACCTCAAAGTCGACCGAGATATCCCAAAGCTCGAAAAGCAGCATCTGTGATTTCAGCAGCAGCTCAACCAGCCTCAGCGAGGACAGCACCACCCTCAACGGGTCGTCCTGCAACAGTAGGCCCCACATGTCAAAAGACTCGAAATGGGGAGGGATTAATTTGGTAAGAAAAAAAAATGGGTTCTTGGGGCTGAATCATTTTAACCTGCTGAGGAAACTTGGGTCGGGGGATATAGGCACGGTTTATCTCGCCGAGCTGATCGGGACCGGCTGCCTTTTCGCTATCAAGGTAATGGACAACGAGTTCTTGGCAAAGAGGAAAAAGATGGTTAGGGCTCAAACGGAAAGGGAGATACTTCGGATGCTGGACCATCCTTTTCTCCCGGCTCTTTATGATCAGTTTACGTCAGATAATTTGTCGTGCTTGGTTATGGAGTTTTGTCCCGGGGGTGATCTGCATGTCCTAAGGCAGAAGCAGGCGAACCGGTGTTTTTCAGAACAAGCGGCAAGGTATATATGGCAACCTATTGTGTGGATTATTTGTGTGTTTTATGCTTTTTTGTCGTGGCTTGTCATGTTGGAATTTCTTTAGGTTTCTCTCGTTTACATTTAAGCATGGAAGTATATTATGAGGGAATAATTAGATTGGTTACTATGTAAGTTTCTGGAATTATGGTATGATTAGAAAAACTACTGCTAGAAAAAGGTTTGATTCCGATTTCATTTTGGCCATAGAAGAGGTGAAGACCACCTTGTCGTATTTTGCTGTCTGTCGTCAAATATTTTGCAATTACGCATGTACACCCTTCGACTTTTCAAAATATTACAAATAGCCCCACCTTTTCCTTTGGCTATGTTTGTAGGTAGTTTTTAAAAACAAAAATCAAAGTTGAAGCTTTTATGCTTTGATATTTAGAAAAACCTAGGGATATGAAATGACTGAAAAGGTATTTAATGCAGGTTCTATGTTGCGGAGGTGCTTCTTGCCCTCGAATACCTACACATGCTCGGCATTATCTACCGAGACCTCAAGCCCGAAAACATCCTCGTCCGAGAAGACGGCCACATCATGCTCACGGATTTCGACCTCTCTCTCAAATGCTCGGTCAACCCAACCCTCGTCAAGTCCTCTCCAACGGCAGTCATCGAGCCTCCCAGGGTTTCGGGCCCTTGCGCGGGCTCCAGCTGCATCGACCCCTTCTGCAGCGGGCCCTCGTGCCAGGTGTCATGCTTCAGCCCTCGGATCCTACCCGCCTCCGCGAGAGCAAGGAAGCTGAAAGCCGAAGCCGCCAACAGGGCCCTATCCCTGCCCCAGCTAGTGGCCGAGCCCAACGAGGCCCGGTCCAACTCGTTCGTGGGGACCCACGAGTATTTAGCCCCTGAGATCATCAAGGGAGATGGCCACGGCAGTGCTGTTGATTGGTGGACTTTTGGGGTCCTTTTATACGAGCTTCTTTACGGGAAGACTCCGTTTAGAGGTGCTTGTAATGAGGAGACTTTGGGGAATGTTGTTTTGCAGAACCTGAGGTTTCCGGATGGCCCGATTGTTAGTTTCCAGGCCCGGGATTTGATTCGCGGGCTTTTGGTGAAGGAGCCGGAGAACAGGCTGGGGGCGGAGACGGGGTCTGCGGAGATCAAGAGGCATCCGTTTTTCGAGGGGATGAATTGGGCTTTGATCAGGTGCGGGCCCCCGCCTCAGGTTCCGGATTTTTTCGATGTTGGGATTTTTCGGGCCGGGCCGGAGGAGAAGGGGTCGGGCTTTGTGGAGTGTGGAGGTGATGGGGAGCATTTGGAGTTCGAGTTATTTTGAGGGGGTGTGTTAAACTCTCTTTGTTCATGATGCTATATACTCTGTAGTAGTATTATTTTTTAGTCTTGGGATTCTTGACTCATTCATGGTGGAAAAAAATGAATCTTTGATCCATCTCTTTCTTGCTGCATCACTCAGTTTCGTATTAACCGGCTTATCGAGCTCGAAAAATAGTGCTCGATAATCTGAATGCTCGACTTCAGAAAGTACATAATGTCGCTTTAGCAACTTCTCATTCCCATCAAAAAAATACACACCACACACAGCCTTATACTTTAGCCTACTAAGATTCCTAAATGACTCTTCATATCTCATCTGAAATTAAATTAAAGATAAAAACTAGAAGGACAAAAAAAAAAGGTCCATTGATATTATTCATATGGCGGAGGTGAAGCCGAGAGTAGTGTGCTGCGTGGGCGACACCCATGGCTACATAACGAAGCTGCGAAACCTGTGGGCCAACCTCGAACGGGCCGTAGGCCCATCTGATTTCCGATCGGCCCGCGTGATTTTCTTGGGCGATTACTGCGATCGAGGGCCCGACACGAAGGGGGTGATCGAATTCCTGATATCTCTGCCGTCGAGGTACCCTGAGCAGTCCCACGTCTTCCTCTGCGGCAACCACGACTTCGCCTTCGCGGCGTTTTTGGGGCTTCTGCCGACCCCATCGGACGGCTCCGATTTCTCGGAGACTTGGAAGGAGTATGCGGCGCACGAGGGGAGAGAGGGGTGGTATGAGGGTGCAGGGTACGAGAGCATGCACCTGCAGGGTAGGAGATGGGCTGGGAGGATGACTGGGTTTAACCACGCCAAGAACACTGAGTACAAGGGATCCATTTACGACGCGGGTCCCACTTTTGAATCCTATGGGGTCCCACATGGCTCTGCTGGTATATTTCCCCCTTTCCAATTCTGTGTTTCTTGTATTGTTTTGTTGATTCTGATAATTGTCGGAGGTGTGTGAGTGCGGTCGACAGGTTTGATTGATGCAGTGCCGGCTGAGCACAAGAAGTTTCTCACTGATTTGGTTTGGGTGCATGAGGAGGTAAGTAAGTGTTCGTAGTATCACTGATCAATTGGTTGGATCTTGGTGCCTTTTGTTCGTTCCAATCTCGTTTTTATGTTTGTGTGAAGTGTTGTGAACTTACTAGTGAAGTATGGATGTAGAGAAGTTTTTTTTTCTTTGTAACGAGAGTCATAGTGTTTAAAGGTAGTTGAGAATCGAATTTTGTAACGCTTGCAAATTGAAGCGTAAGTTGGACATTGCTCGAGTAAAGTACGCGGAACTAAAACGAAGTGAAATTTGACATTTGAAAATATTGAAAACTCACTTGTATATGAATAGGTACAAGCTAACAAATAACTCGGCCTCTTATTTTACGTTTTTCCTTTGTGTTGGATTGGCCTTTGAATTTCCTAGGATGATGTCTGTATAGAAACAAAAGACGGGTTGCAAAACTGTAAACTGATTGCTGTACATGCTGGGTTAGAGAGAGGTAAAGGAGTTGAAGAACAACTAAAGTATCTGAAAGCGAAAGACACAAGGATCCCTAAGGTTGAAGCTCTCAGTGGCAGAAAAAACGTCTGGAATATTCCGGAGGTGCTTGCTTGCTTGAAACAATCACCTGCAATTGTCAAAAGTTTTTTCCTTCTTTTTTAAAATCTTGATTTTGTTAATTTTGTTTGTTTTGTAGGAATTGAGTAAAACACCAACAATTGTGATAAGTGGTCACCATGGGAAGGTCCATATAGAGGACTTGAGATTGATAATAGATCTCGGTGGTGGAATGCCGGATAAACCAGTGGCTGCAGTTGTGCTTCCGTCAAAGAAACTCGTGCTCGACACTGATCAGTTGGCAATATAGTAGCTCAGAGTTTCAGACTTTCGGTTGTCAGTTTTTTATATCTTCTTTCAAAATCTGGGCTTATTGCTAGCTGAACATAGATATGAAAACAAAGACCTGCAAATAAAATGGAAACTGTCGTTCAGTAGAACATGAGTTTCTTTCAGACATCATACATATTTAACTTCATACAATTCAAAACAGACTGTTTCTCAATCCCTTTTGTGTATTTCGTTATTGAAACCGTTAATGATAATTGATAAGGGTTGGGTCAAGACAAATAGAAAACCAAGTTGGCCATTTCACAAGGCTTAAGGTCGATTTTAATAATTAAAAGAAGAAACCTTCGACCAAGATCCAAACAACGAGCCCACACCTCAAAAGAAGATGGAAAATGTCTAATGGTAAACTCATAACAGAACTGAGTGTATCTAACTCGCAACATTAAGAAGAAACTCGGATAAAGTCAAGACGGTATTCCCAGGTTCAGTTTACCTGAGGTGAGGTAACATCTCATGTCTAGTCCATTATAATCATACCTCAAATGTGTAAACAAAAAAAAAATCTCTATAAAAAAAAGTCTACTTTTCATCACTCTCTGAACCATCATCACCATGGCCAACATCGTCGGCAGACCCATTTGCTACCGCCACCTTTCCCTTCACTACCTCCTCATCGTCCTCACTATACTCACTCTCATAATCTTCGTCATAATCATCCCCACCTTCATCATCCTCCTCTTCCCCTCCATCCTCCAGAGCCACCACCTCCTCACCAGAACCACCCAAACCCCTTGTCCCCGCCCGGCTTCGTTTCAATACCTTCAATTTAACACCAGACTTCGCATCACACCCAATCCACGAGTCGCACAAGCAAAAAGACGTAAGGCTATAACTCCCCTCCAACGGGGCCTGGAATTTTCCCATCACCAGCCTGGACCCACTCTTCACTCTATCAATCGCTTCTTTCACGGCCGCGTTTATCTCCTTTGGGCTTGCACCAGACCCCTCCTTCAACTCCTGAATTGCTTTTGAGGCGGCAAGTATTGTCGTGGCCTCGTCCATGAAATTGACCTTCTGGGATATCCAGACGTCGTTCGAAGAGGGGTCAGCGAGTAATAGCCAGAAATTCTCTTCTTTCTCGAAAGGGAAGTAGGGGGCATGGGGGAGGGCACGGACGGAGCCGTTTGAGCGGTGGAGTGTGATCCAGGCCTGCATTGTGACGATATCACCCTCCTGTATTCCCTCCTCGCCTTCGGTTTCACAGGTTATGTCAATGGAGATGGAGGGCATCATCTCAAGGACCATCTCCACGTCTTGGGTCTCTGCGGGGGAGAAGCCGGCGACCTGGGTCAGCAGGTCCACACGTTCTTGTTGCTTCATCTCGCGGAAGTCTTCAAACGACCGCACTTTCTGCGCATGATAGAAGAACAGGGATTTTTTTTAGTTAAATGTTAAATACTCTAATTTTCTGGACAGCTCTGATTTTATTTTTTTCAGAAAGTTAGATTATTCAGTTGTAAATGTTTTAATACTTTAATAGTTGAGTTAGAATTGTGCAGATGTGAAATTTTAACTACTATTATTTCATATATGTACATATATAGGGTGGGGAGAGGGGGGAGGAGAGTAACCTTTCTGGCAATTTTTTTTACAACTGACTCACTGAAGTGTGGCAACTGGAGGAATGGGCCATAACCTTCGCTTGAAGCCCCAGTTGCTTTTCTTGCACTGAGGGGTACAGCCTGCATGGAGAAAAGCAGCGTATTAGTCTAATTTTGAATATAATTTGTTCTTTCATTTAGCTTTAAGTAGGAAATAATTCAGTTTTTTTCTGAAGCGATGTGGACTCAATGGGAATAAATGATGTTGTAGAGATAAATTAAATGCAGGTTGCAAACTGAGGGCTATGTTAATAATACCGAAATGCTCCTAATTAATAAAAAACGGATTTATTGCTACTAGAGAAAGGGGACTGTGCGGTCGAACCTCTCCAGTGAAGTCTATTTTTTGTAATCATAATTTTAGAGGACAGTCGGGTATTAATTTAACTGATAAAAGGGAAGAAATTAGATCGACGAAGAAAGGCAATCAAAGAGATGATCTTTATAAGTGCATGTGATTACAAGATCACCAAACGGCCCATTTGTTAATAGTTTGGGCACAAGGAGGTCCAAGAGACCAAGACTACAGGTTTTCATCAAAGTAAAACCACACTTTCTTTGGCCTAAATATCTTTTAGGCCTTGCTCAAGAACATTAAAATACATGAATAGACCAGCTGCCTGTTTCAAAACAAAAAATGCTATGGGAAACAATATTCATCATATCAGCAACTAGTTCAAGAATGAAAATTATACTTCATCGCATCAGTAACCAGTTCAAGCACGAAAATCAGGAGAATTCATTTTCATTGCAGCCTAGAACACCTATGGGGGGATTTATAATTATTTGATCAGGGAGTTTAAAAGGTTTAAAGCATGCGTTAAGAATAGCTCAAGTTGGCTCCTTGACTTCTTTGTAGTAGAGATATACTCAGAACTGAAAATATACCTGAATAATACTCTGGGATAGCTCAACCACCCCAATCGCAGGTCTTAGCCATCCGTGTCCCAGCTGTGTTCGTGGTATTATCGCCATCTGCATGGAAGATAAATTTATATGGATACCAATACCCTTAGTAAATATACTAAAAATAGGAACTAATAAGTACTATCTGCATAGCTGAGATACTATTTGCAATCACATTTACATGCAAATGAGAACCAAAACTGACTAAGCATAGCAAGGCATATGGTTATTCTATGATCCTTAAACTGAGCTGTTGGGGATATAATTGTATACGTTTATTTATACTGATAAGAGACTTCTGTGAGATTTTTTATTTTTTGCTACATATTGGCTACTCTTTACTTTATTTATATATGTGAGTAATTACAAATAAACACAGAAATGACCAGATAATAATAGTATAACATTGAGAATTTAGGGAGGAACACTGGAAAAAAAGGCTACACATCGAGGTCAGGAAGATATGACCAAATACAAATACCTTTACTAGTTCTTCAAGAAGACGAGGTGCAAGGGAAAGCATTTTCCTAAAATCACGCTCCAAAGTTGGTGATAATGCTGTGGTTTCACGGGTTAGATGTGCTTGCATCAACAATTCCGACTGAAAGCAGAAAAAATAATAGGAATAGTAAATAAAGGTATTCAAGGAAGGAAAAACACACTGAAGAGATAAAACTCGTAGACAGATAAACGCATAACCTTTACTAAAGCAGGATGCTGCTTCAAAAATTTAGCTTGTTCTTGTCGGATGTTTCTAGGATCCAGATTTAACTCACTCCTGACCAACACAAATAATTTCTGCAGGGATTCTTCATCAGTTCGGCGAACTGGAATTTCCATGTATTCGGCAGCCTTGATAAAAACCTCCATGATCTTGCTGTACCATAAAAAAGAATTAGTGTCAGTCACCTTAACTCCTTGAGATTAAATCACACAAATATCAGCCAGGTAGAAAGCAATACTTACGCTACATGATTGCAAACAGCTAGCAACTAGTTGCAGAGAAAAAGAGTGAGATAGAGTGGGTTCAGGAGAGAAAACTAATAAAATACAGAAGTACAGCAATAATGTAAGAAAGTGTGTGAGTAGACTAGGGCTGCAAATGAGCCGAGTCAAGTCGAACGTTGAACTTATCGAGCAGGTTTGACTTAAATTTAAACATGCTTGAGCTCAACGAGTAGAGCATTATGAGCTCGAAACCAACATAAGTTCGACTTGATATTCTTCTAAATACTTATTACAGTTATTAATTTTTTTCTATCTAAGTTAAAATAATAAAAATGAGAGTATGGACCACTAGCTGAGCTTGCGCTCAACTCCTTTAAGAAAAGGAGTTGCTCAACTTGAGCTCGAGTTTGACCAAGCTCAATTCAAGCTTTGACTCGAGCAGCTCACAAGTTGATAGGTTGATTTACAGCCCTAGAGCAGAAAAGAGAAATATTTGCTATCAAAATGCGACTAGATTTGTTATCGCACCACAAAATCTATACAAGTATATTTAAAGAGCAAAGATGAGTCGACATTTTTTTAACAATTTTTGTCCCAAATAAATTTATATGCTAAAGCATAAGACATAGCGAAGATGAGTTGAAGAGTTGTGATATATCACATACAACAAAAATATGCAATTAAACATATAACATTTCTTATAGACAGATCAACGAATTATATACCTTGGAGCTAAGGAAGGCTTCATAAAATGGTAGTACGCATACATTGTGTGATGCATGACATAGTTCCCGGTGTATTTTGAGGACCTTGACAAGTATATAACAGTTATTGTCAGGGGCAAAAGAATACAAACTCCTACAATTGCCAGTAGCATAATTCCACCAGACGCTCCTTCAATATTGAGAAGGAACTGCGGAAGAGCAATCCCCATTTGGATGCCCTGAAAGGAAAAAAAAAAAAAAGTGAAGCCCAGTTACTTCAGTAACCCCAAGAGGGGAAAATACATATCGTTTTTTGTCCCTCTACCTGTCTGCCATCTGGATGACCATATTTCTCAAAGTTCTCACGTGATACTGGATCTGTTAGTGCTTGATAGGCCTTGGAGATAAAATCAATAAAATACTTGTGGGCCTCTGCACAAAGATGATTACAAATCATTAACCAATGTCATCAAAAACCAACATGTTTCCTCTCAGTTTTTATGTGAGAAATAATTTCAAATTGCTATCATTAAACACCTTCAACCTGGATCGGGATTTTTATCAGGATGGTATAAAATGGAAAGTCTCCTATATGCCTTCTTTATCTCTGAATCTGAGACTCCAGGTTCTAATCCAAGTATGCTAAATGGCTCAAAAATCTGGACCTGTTAAATATAATACACATTTAAATCAGAAGAGACAGTTTATACAATGAAAAAATGAAGTTATTAAGTTATTTAGGAGGTTAGTTTTCCCGTATTTATAAACTTAATTCGCCAAACATATTTGAGCAAACTGCACTGAAGACTAGCATGACATAAAAATAATCTCCCAAAATAAAATCATGTAACATGCAGAATTCATGAGAAGTATAAAATATTAGAAATAAACTGAATGAAATAAAATGAATATAAGAACATACGGGCATGCTTGGTTTAAAAAAATTTACGTTCCCAAATATACCGAAATCAGAAAATACCTCGGTGTTGATTTGCTTGATGTAGTAAGCCAAGAGTGCGACGATGACCCAGAGCAAAACTACCGTCAGGTTACTATAAGTAGAAAAGTTGGAGATCTGAAATTTTAACAGAAAATGTATAAATATTAGAGTCTTGCAGCTAGAGAGAATGTGGGATCAGCTACCATGATACTATCTCTGACAAGACGTGAATAATGTAAATTCGAGTTAGAGAATTACACGTTTAAATATAGACTTTCGATACTTCCCAGAGCGGAAGCAAGTTGAACAACGGCAATTAACAGTCTTGGTCTTTTTTCTGAACGTGAGGTATAAATTGACGAAAGTGTACGGCACCAGAGGCAGTGCTATTATTGTTAATACGAAGATGGGAAACAGGGCGCTGTTCTCTTCTGATGCAGCCATAAGCAACTTCTAGCTGCGAATCTTCGATGCAACCGGCAAAATCCAATAAAAGTTTTTAGCAGAAAATCAGTAACGATCAACCAAAGATTTCTAAGAGTGATCAGTGATGTACTGATGTATATACAGAAATTTCACGAAACAATTACTATTCACATTTCCGAATCTTAATCTTCCAATTGTGCCCAAATCAATCATGGATGAGCTACTGAAATTAAGCGCCACGCGCGAAATAAAAACTTCAAAACGATGGGCCTCGATTTTCATTGGGATGCAAAAATCAATATGGGAAATGAAATTAACAGAATCTGGAAGAGGATAAACAATCGATTATGCAAGCAAAAACGAATTCACGGATCAAATACACCGCCGGATTACCTGGCCGCAAAATTCGCCGGAGTTTGTCTGTAAGAACTGTGCTGGAATGGAAGTCCCGCTCTATAATTAGCCCTAGATTTTTTGAGGATTTCGGGCGATGATGAAATTGATCGAGAAATGCTGTTTTGTAACTTGCAGAGATGCTTTGATTTTTCAACGACGGGGGATTGGGCTTGAAGCAAGTGTGTGGCCCATCATGAAATACTCATGGGCCTTGGGCCAGAAATACTGATATGGGCCTATGAGGAGAAACGGGCCCTTATACTGTCAAGTCCAAATGGGCTTCGAGCAAATAATCCGAAAATAGTATCACAAAACGTCACAAAACATAGTTCGATTCCATATTTACAAATTCCACAAATTTGTTTACGCTCGTGATGTTCATCACGAACGCACTTGTTGATGTCACTTAGAAGTTAGAAAGTTGACGTCCGTCAAGAGTTTGATGGTGTTGTACTATGAAAACATGATGTTTTGATCGAGGGCTAGCTTGTGCTTTTGGTGTGAACTTGTTTTGGGTCGTTTTATCTCGTCTTAAACTTACCGAAATAGAGAGTTTAAAAGCTACGACACAAACACCTTATTTATTTATTGAGTAGAAGTAATAGATCGAGCTGCAAGTTTTGGGGCGTGGATCTTGAGCTTCAAGCTCTTCTCCATTCTTTTTACTTTCGTTTTAGTAGAATTGTTACAAATGATTTTGAATGTTTTCCTCCACTACATTTTCCCTCCCTTTATACCTATACATACATAATGATGCTGTGGTGTGTATATGTATTTGATGCTGGTTAACCGATCTCATTCATGGTTACTTTCATGAAAGAATTACCATAGGTGAAGATGTAAGTTTGAATGCATCATATTAATAATTTCTATTTATTTCTGTGTGGCTCAACTTCTTCGTTGGCATGAGAAGCGAATAGTTAAGTATTTCGCCCTAAAATTTGTGCAGTGAAATTTCAATTTGATAACAAAACTTGAGATCAACACTAACCCTGATATGAATATGATACTAATTGAAAAACAATAAAGTTCCCTCTTTTACGAAATGTGTACCACACAAAGATTGAAAAAAAGATAACCATGAACAAGAGAATAAAATCACATAAATCTCAGAAGACAAGCTAGAGCTTCTGATCAACGTCGATCATCTCAGTGCCTCGGCCAAGGGTCCTCCCATGGGACCCACCCGATTAGCTTCCCACGCCATACCCCAATTCAGCTGGGGCCCGTCATCTCCACCACCTGTGCCGAGCTTCAACGAGAAGTCGGACGACGTGTTAATCCCAGGCATCGAGATGGACAAACTAGTAGCTGAGCTGGCAGCGCTGTTTTCCGAGTCGTGAAGCGATCCCGGCCAGTCGTCGAAGAAACGCCGGAGGGTCCTGTCGCCGCCCCCGTCGTTCGGAGCTTCGAACGTGCCCTTGGTGGTGGCATCCATGGAGTTCAAACGTCTAAAGAAGAATCAGAAAAAAGTTGAATGAAAAAGCTGGAACAAACACATGAACAATCTTCAGAAACAGAGACAAGTGGTGGTTGGGGGCCATTCTGAGGTCAATCAAATCAGATATGAGAAAAATCAAGAGGTGGGCCCATACCAATTCCACTCGGACAACAAGAACAACCCAGAATCACTTTTCTCACTCAATCTCAAGATGTTTGAGAATGTTAAACCAATCAAATCCTCTATAAATCTCCCTTTTGGGGAACAAGAAAAGATAAATAAAAATCGAATCTTTAAATGTACCTGGGATTGAGTTGAAGAAGATCTCCAGATGGGCCGCCGGAGAGAGTGAACTGATTGGTGCGAGATTTGAAGGGCTGCTCTTCTTCTTGGGTGGGGACGGTGATTTCCACAGGCTTTCTTGAACGGTTCTTGCCTCGGTGTACGTGACGCTCGCAGTACTTCTGTCCGGCGGCCACCACGTCCCTAGAGCACCGCCATTTCTTGCCGTCCGTACGCCGGCACCGCCCCGGCTCCGGATCCATGGCCCCTTTACCCCAATACCCCGATTGCACCACTGATCACGAACAAAACATAAACATTTTAATAGAAAGAAACGATTTTTATTGAAGAAAAAAAACAGGGGACTTACAGGGAGCAGGGTGGTGGTGGTGGTGGTAGTAGTAGTGATGAAGAGGGTAATATGGGGAAGTGTTGTGGAGGAGGTGGAGGAGGTGAGGAGGGACGTCGGAGCCGGCAATCATGTGCCGGAAAATCAGCGCCTGGAGCTCGAGCTCCTGCCACTGCCCGGAGCTGAAATTGCTTCCCACCATCATCATATTCATATCCCCTGTTTCACATAAATTAAAAATTACATCTTTTTGATTTATCATAAAAAAGAAAAAGGAAATCAAGAATCATTATTTCCAACAAAAAGAATGAAAAAAAATTGAAATTTTTGCATTTTCTCACTGGATGTTCTGTCTGACAGGTTTGTGGTGGTGTGGGGCTGAGAGAGAAACAGAGGGAGGGCAGAGGAAGAAGATGATGTATGGTGTGGATGAAGCCTTTGGAGCTTGGAAGAAGAAGGTGTTGTTTCTGGGTCTTGGTCTGACTCATGTCTCCTCCATTGCTTCAGATTGAAGTCCATGTTTTAAATTCATAAAAGCACAAAAAACAGAGTCAGTCAGAGAGAGAGAGAGAGAGTGTTTTAGGTTGTGTGGAGGGGGAGAGAGCATCTTATTCTTATAGTAGTAAAAAGTAAAAACAGCTTCACATGCACTATAGTAATTTTCCATTGTTTTGTTTTAATCTTTAAATTTTGGAACTGCAGTACTATTAACCAAATAAAGTAGAGACCATGGGCATGAGTGTAAAGATAGTGTTCAAATCTTACAAAAATCGAACATTTGAAATCGAATAAATTTTTACCATCCATCTCAACCCGACACTCTAATACATAAAACTCGTTCTGTTTCGATTTTGAGAAATTGAATTCTAATCATGAAATTTGAATCCAACATATATGTGTAAGTAGTTTTTACTTGATTTATATGTATAACTATAATCTTAATATATACTGTAATAAATCGAAATATATGAATATAAAACACTGTAGTATTAATTTGGGATGGTGCTGCAGTGCATTTTGTCTGGTAGTTAGTAGTGTCTGAGGGTGGGCAGTGGAAGGGCAGAGCACTTGAGAAAAAAGACTGTCAGACAAGACAGTTGCAACAACGGAAATTAATAAATAAGAAAACAATTAAACCAATAAAATAATATTAAAAAAATTAATTGTACCATAATAATTCTTGAAATATTAAAATACTAGTATTAGTAATAAATTAATTAGTTTTCATTCTTTAATCAAAAAATAAATAAAATAATTATTAAATTGAAATATAAAATAATTAGTATAATAAATTAACATTAAAAATAGATTCAAAAGTAAAGATAAAAGCTGAAAAATTAGTAGTAAATATTTATGCTTAAAGTTTGAGGTAAATTATTTTAAATTGAGTTTTAATAAACAAAGAGATCTTGTTATAAATTTAGAAAGCTCATTCATCAATCAGTAATTGATTTTAAGATATAACTTTTGTAGATAAATTGGTTTTTTCTTTCTACGTGATTTTTTGTGAATCATACTCATATAATATGAATTTAATACAACAATAATAATTGGTACGATCCAAAATGATCGTTTCGATCCCTCCTTGTTATGACATAAGTGCGCAACCGCGCATGCATGTTGTTAATTCGATCAGAGAGTCGACATACATCAGAGGTATAACCGATTGATCGATTTGTTATAAGGGGCACTAATTTAATTTTTTCCTCGACTCATAATAAATTGGAAGTCAAATTTTAAATTGACTTTTCTATTCTCTTTCAATTTTTATTATTGTTGTAAGATCGGACGATGTATAGTATGATAATATCAAGAATACCGAAGAAAAGAAATCAACGAAAAATAGAGAAGACAAGAATTTACGTAGAAACCCAACTGAGAAAAACCACGAGAGGAACGACGAACAATTCACTATAATATTGCTTCACGATTACAAGGATGATATACGCTCTAAACCCTCAAATCTCACGCAATAGCTATAGAATTATAATTGGTGTTGTTTATGCCCATGGAGTAGCTCCTTTTATATAGGGGAGAAACCTAATTAATGTATAGAAACATTAATTCTCGCCTATGCTATGCCTCGTAGGAGAAGGAAACCAAAACGGACCAAAAATAGAATTTTCCATAATTCTTACGCCTGGGCCAAACGGCGACCGCCGTTTCCAACTGGCGGTCGCAGGACAGATTCGACGGTCGCCGAAACCCCCGATTTTTGGTAGCCCCGACTTCGTCATTCGATGACCTTTTCGGTGGGCGTTGGTTTTCTTCGGCGGTCGCTGGATAGAAACGGCGGGCGCCGTTTTCCTCTGGCGGGCGCCGAATCCTCCAGCGTCGTTTCTCTTCTCGGTTTCGTGGCAAACTCAACAAATCTCCACCTTGGCACTAAACCGCGAACTTCCTTCGCCGTCCGTCTTCCTCCAAAAGCCCCTAAGGGCTTAATCTCTCGATCGAAGTCCAACCAAGCTAGAGCAAAGCTCAAACTTGGTTGCGGGTAAACTCTTCGTCAACATGTCCGCCGGATTGTCGTGAGTACTAATCTTACTCACCTTAATATCGCCTCGAGCGATCACCTCACGGACAAAGTGATAACGAATATCAATGTGCTTCGTTCTCTCATGGAACACTTGATCTTTTGTGAGACAAATAGCACTTTGACTATCACAAAAGATGGACGTCGTCTTTGAACCCTTCGAGAGCTCTCTAAACCAACCTCTCAACCATAATGCCTCCTTGCAAGCCTCGGTGACCGCCATATACTCCGCCTCGGTAGTTGATAAGGCCACCGTACTTTGCAAAATAGCTTTCTAACTAATGGCACACCCACCAATGGTAAAAACATACCCGGTAAGAGATCTTCTTTTATCTAGATCACCGCCATAGTCGAAATCCACGAACCCTCGCACATCATCTTGATTCCTCCCGAACACTAGCTTCTTGTTAGACGTACCTCTCAAATAGCGCAACACCCATTGCACCGCCTTCCAATGCTCTCTTCCCGGATTCGCCATATACCGACTCACGGCACTCACGGCGTGGGCTAAATCCGGACGCGTACACACCATGGCGTACATCAAAGACCCAACGGCATTGGAATAAGGGACTCGAGCCATATCCTCGATGTCCTTCTCCGTAGTCGGAGAGTAAGCAGAGGTAAGTCTAAATTGTGTTCCAAGGGGAGTACTTACCGGGTTCGCATTCTCAAGGTTGAACCGACGTAGCACCTTCTCTATATACCCCTTTTGGCCAAGATACAACTTGTCATCTCTTCGATCTCTTGTGATTTCCATTCCTAGGATCTTCTTTGCCGCACCAAGATCCTTCATCTCGAACTCCTTACTAAGTTGTGCCTTGACTCTCTCCACCTCCGACTTATCCTTAGCCGCTATCAACATATCGTCGACGTAGAGGAGAAGATAAACTAAAGACCCATTACGGCCTTTCCGGAAATACACACAACTATCATAGGAGCTCCTTCGGAAACCATTCTTGATCATAAACGTGTCAAAACGTTTGTACCACTGTCTAGGAGACTGTTTCAAACCATATAAGGACTTCTTGAGAAAACACACCTTGTTCTCTTGGTTTGAACCCTCGAACCCCTCGGATTGGACCATATAGATATCTTCATCGAGCTCCCCATGTAGAAAGGCTGTCTTCACATCCATTTGCTCAAGCTCCAAGTCATGCATTGCCACAATGCCTAGGATCGCTCGAATTGAGCTATGCTTGACCACTGGTGAAAACACATCATTAAAGTCTACCCCGGGAATTTGGCTAAAACCCTTAGCCACCAATCTCGCTTTGTATCTCTCGTCCTCAACCCCAGGGATGCCCTCCTTCTTTTTGAAGATCCATTTGCACTTTATGGCTTTCTTGCCTTTAGGGAGATCAACCAACTCCCAAGTGCCATTCTTATGAAGAGACTACATCTCTTCTTGCATAGCCAAAACCCACTTACTTGAGTCATCACACGCAACCGCCTCGGCATACGAGGAAGGCTCCTCATACGAATCAACTTCATCGGCTACGTTTAGATCATAGGCCACTAACTCATAATCGGCTAACCTTTTAGGTGGTCGATTCTCACGCCTTGGCCTATCTCGTGCTATGCATTGCGGCTCCTTCTCTTTTGGATCTTCCGGAGTAGTCGAACTACTTGCCTCATCGTTCGGGGAACTTGACCCATCATCTTCCTCTTGCACCCTGTCCGGCTCCACCTCAATAGGAGTACTTGGAATCTCGAGATTCCCTTTAGACGACCGATCACCAATCATAGAAGCCTTATCGAAGACTACATCACGGCTTAGAATGACCTTCTTCGTCTCTGGACACCAAAGCTTGTATCCTTTAACTCCTTCCTTAAAGCCAACGAATATGCACTTCTTAGAACGTGCACTCAATTTCCCGTCGTTGACATGCATGTAGGCCGGACACCCAAACACCCTCAAGTCCTCATAATTCGCCGGAGACCCCTTCCACAATTCTTGTGGAGTCTTCTTGTTAATCGCCATGGACAGGGAGCGGTTGATAAGGTAACATGCTAAAGAAGCCGCTTCAGCCCAAAAACCTTTACTCAACCCAGAAGTCGCTAACAAGCAACGTACCTTGTCCATAATCGTGCGATTCATTCTCTCGGCTACTCCGTTTTGCTGAGGGGTGTATCTCACAGTGTGGTGCCTCATAATCCCTGAACTCTTACAAAACTGGTTGAACTCATCGGACACAAATTCTAGGCCATTGTCCGTACGTAGGTTCTTCACGACTTTCCCGGTTTGTTTCTCTATCATCACCTTCCAATCTCTGAAGGTAGAAAACACGTCGCTCTTGTTTTTAAGGAAGAACGACCAAACCTTTCGGGAATAGTCATCGATGATGGTAAGCATGTAGTAAGAACCTCCAGTGGAGGGGACCGGTGATGGTCCCCATATATCGGAATGGACATACCCGAGTATCTCTTTAGTCGTGTGAGCGCCGGTAGTGAACTTCACTCGCGTTTGCTTCCCATAGACGCACTGCTCACAGAACTCCAACTTCGACTAGCCCTTATCCCCAAGAAGCCCTTGTCTACTCAACTCGGCCATTCCGGAATCACTCATATGCCCTAGACGCATATGCCAAAGTCTCGTTGTATCGACATCCGGGACCTTGGAATCACCCACGGCTACTTCACCTTTCACCGTAGTGCCTTCAAGAACATAAAGCCTATTCGACTTACGTTCGCCTCTCATAACCACCAACGAACCGCTGACAACCTTCACGACTCCACCTTCTCCGGTGAACGAGTAACCCTTAAGCTCCAAAGTACTAAGCGAAATTAAATTCCGCTTTAAGCCGGGAACGTATCTAACCTCGCTTAGGGTGCGGATCGCGCCGTCAAACATCTTGATCTGGATGCTTCCTATCCCTTCGATCTTGCATGACGCGTTGTTTCCCATAGTCACCGCACCTTGCTCCACCTTTTCAAAAGTATCGAACCACCCATGATTCGGACACATGTGGAACGTACATCCCGAGTCTAGAATCCATTCCTCGCTTGATTTGGAGACCTCACCCAAAGCCATGAGAAGATCACAATAATTCTCGGCTACACCAACTTCACCGGAACTCTTACCGGAATTATTGTTGTTGTTGTTGCCGCCTTCTCTCTCCTTCCTATTCTTCAAGGAGTAACAATCGGCTTTGATGTGACCCTTCTTTTTGCAATAGTTGCAGACTTTGTTACTATGTCGTGACTTCGATCGAGACCTATCTTGCCCCGTCGATCTTTGGTTGGTCCGTTCACGGACATTCAATCCTTCGCTTGGCGTCTCTCCCGAATTAGGACTCTCCATCATCAAAATATTCTCTCTAGATGAGAGAGCCGAGGTTACGTCTTTAAACGTGAGGCTATCTCGAGAATATAGGAGAGTATCACGGAAACTTGCCATAGAAGGGGGTAGCGAAATTAGGAGCCAAAACGCGAGGTCGTCATCTTCGAGCTTCACGC
The DNA here is from genome assembly GCA_954870475.1 of Euphrasia confusa. Taxonomy (NCBI): domain Eukaryota; kingdom Viridiplantae; phylum Streptophyta; class Magnoliopsida; order Lamiales; family Orobanchaceae; genus Euphrasia; species Euphrasia confusa. Next base: position 2,700,161 of record OX940955.1, on the reverse strand, counting down.
CAATGTTGCCGAGGTCGGCGACTTTCTCCTTGAATTTTGCTACGTGCGCGGGGATAGAGGAACCCTCCGCCATCTTGAGAAAATATAAACTTCTCTTCAAATTGTGCTTACTTGACACCGTCTTGGTGATGCACATCTCTTCAAGCATCTCCCACAATTCTTTTGTTGTCTTCGCTTTCATGATGTCCTCCGACAAAGCGTTCGAAACATGGAGCCCTATGGTCGCCATAGCCATCTGATCGAGCTCTTCCCACTCTTCATGCTTCATGTCCGTCGGCTTGTTGTCAATACCTTTGAGGGCGCCCTCTTGCTTCAGGGATCGAAGAACTAACCTCATCTTGTATTGCCACGTCGGGAACCTTGTGTTGAGATCCAGCAACGGTATGTCATACCTCACGCTCGTCATCCTTAGCTCTGATACCACTTGTTGTAAGATCGGACGATGTATAGTATGATAATATCAAGAATACCGAAGAAAAGAAATCAACGAAAAATAGAGAAGACAAGAATTTACGTGGAAACCCAACTGGGAAAACCACGGGAGGAACGACGAACAATTCACTATAATATTGCTTCACGATTACAAGGATGATATACGCTCTAAACCCTCAAATCTCACGCAATAGCTATAGAATTATAATTGGTGTTGTTTATGCCCATGGAGTAGCTCTCTTTATATAGGGGAGAGACCTAATTAATGTATGGAAACATTAATTCTCGCCTATGTTATGCCTCGTAGGAGAAGGAAACCAAAACGGACCAAAAATAGAATTTTTCATAATTCTTACGCCTGGGCCAAACGGCGACCGCCGTTTCCAACTGGCGGTCGCAGGACAGATTCGGCGGTCGCCGAAACCCCCGATTTTTGGCAGCCCCGATTTTGTCATTCGATGACCTTTTCGGCGGGCGTTGGTTTTCTTCGGCGGTCGCTGGATAGAAACGGCGGGCACCGTTTTCCTCTGGCGGGCGCCGAATCCTCCAGCGTCGTTTCTCTTCTCGATTTCGTGGCAAACTCAACAATTATTATTCTTATACTCCCTCCGGCCATTAATAGATGTCATACTTTGCTGGACACGGAGTTTAAGAAAATTGATATTTTTTAATTTTTTTATTAAAAAGTAAAGAGTAAAAATATATTTTAAAAGTGAAAAGTAAAGAAGTTGTGAGTAAAGTTAAAAAGTAGGTGGGGTAAAGTATAATAAAATAGTATATTAAAATGAAAAAGTTAGAATAATTATTTCATTTTTTGGGGTGTGTCAACTATTGTTGAACACCCCAAAAAGGAAAGTATGACAACTGTCTTTGGACCGAGGGAGTAGATAATATTAATTTAATTACAGATACCAAAATATTCTAAACTGACAGTCTTGTTTAGAATAATAATTATATTAAGAAAGTTGGTGCTCTAGGTGTTATTAGAAAAATCTGCCACCACGTGTTGAGACAGCAGTGAGATAATCGCGAGGTTAATTATGAATTAATGGTAATTAGTGGTTCTTCTGGCAATTGTTCCTTCATTAATTACTTTTTTTAGTTACACAGAGTACTAGAAAATCCATACTCTTGTTAAATTTTAATTATGAAAGATCATTCAAATTGAATTTTCATGTAAGACCAAGACTATATATTTTGACATGCATTTTCGTCATATGTTTCGCTGTGATCAGCATTTGAGTAATTACTAACTTATTCCAATTTGTACTTTTCTAGCTATCACTTTTTATTGAATTTTGATTTTTGTGGTCCCTGTTCAAGTTTTAAATTTGGATTACTAACATCTCCTAAATTTATCCCGTGAAGCCGCTGAAAACGATATGAGCATAGCAAACGTTTAGTTCATAGCTTTCATGAATCTCTGCATTAATATTAGTACTTTCGAATCTCATATTAATAGATACGTTTTTCATATTTAGGCTTTCATAATGATAGTTACTTCTTGATTTTATTTTATTTTAAAGAACAAATTGATTTTAATTTTTCATAGATATTTTTAAAATTTTTTAGTTTGAAAGTTTTATTATTTTAATTTTTAATGGGACAAATTAAGTATTACTCCTGCAATTAATAATTCAAATTTCACCTTAAAATATCTGAATTTGTCGCGGTCGTTTTGCTTGTGAGGGGTAGTAAGGTAATTACAGTACAGACTGACTAAAGACGGTAAGAGTAAGATCCAAACATTGTCAGAATTTGCAGGTGGCTGCCCGAAAGTGGAAACCAGCCCAACCCAAAGCCCAAAACCAAAGCCCAAGCCCGGTGGAATGGTCCAAGTAATCGAGTGAATTATCTGATGATATTGATTGATGTGACCATACATTTTCATTTTTTGTATTTATTTATTGGAATACAATTTTATGTTAAATGTAGTAAAAATACTTAAATAATAAAAACATGTGAAAATGAACAAAAATCAAAAGCAACGTTTAATTTCACGGTTTCACCTATGTATGTCACGTGGACGCACGTGACGTATTGTTCGTACGAGATCGCGTGCCAGCGTGCCATGACAGCTTTTCTTCTCTATTTTATTCATTTATTTTCTCGTAAAAAAAAAGGTAAAAAAATAGGAAAAATACAAAATGCCACGAGGGACCCACGTGAGCAGTGTTCTGAAACTCTCTGACACTGAGGTCGGTAACACTATTGGGACATGTAATCTCAATCCCCCACACACAGTTAACACTCTCTCTTTCACGCAGTGACACGTGTGCCAGCATTTGGGTCGAATCAGGTGACGTGGCACGAGTTACGTTTATCATAGTTAATGGGCCAAGTCACTTATACGGTAGGCCGAAATTCGGACGCTTAATGGGCCGAGTCATCTATACATTGGGCAGAAAATTATACGGTTAATGGGCCGAGAAGGCACAAGATAGTGAGATACTACTAAGAAAATTAATAAAAAAATTGGATTTTAATTTTATTTTCACAGTATATAAATTTGTTACTGTATTTAATAAAACTGAATTAAAAAAAGTGAGAAAAGTAAAATAAAACAAGAATAAATTCTCCTTTTGAATTAGAAAATATTCGATGAATTTACTGCCCTTGAATTAAGTTTAAAAAAATAATTGGATAATAAAATATCTAAATTTTGAAGTTGGCGGCGGTTCAACAATCTCATACGCAACTTTATATACAAAAAAGGTAGTTGGCTAACTGCCGCAAAGCCCGTTTAATTCAGTCAGAAATAATTAGCTAATTGATAATTGAAAATATACATATCTATATTTTATTGTGTGGTTTTTGTATCATAAAATTATTTACCTTTTTTTATAATTATACAAAGATAGTCCTCAATTGTTTTTTTTTTCTATGTCAATTGCAGTTTCTTAGGATTCGAACCAAAGACCTCATGTCCCCAATTTAAGTGTTCAACGATCTAACAACCCTCGCCTCCCTAACTGTTTTTACTAGTATCACCGCCCGTGCGATGCACGTGATTTATTTGTTTGAAATAATCTAAAATTTTATTTAATCTCCAACGTATTTCGGCCAAAAAATTATTAATAGACTAACAAATTATTTTATTTAATAATCGATCTCTTACTAAAATTTGTAAATTCGTATTAAAATTTTATTATTTTCAAAGACTACGCATGTTTGATATAATTTATAGTATGTAAGCTTCTTGGGCATAGCCGAGTGGTAAGGTCTGTGATGATGTTGGTGTAATTCTCCGACGACGCAGAGTTCGAATCTCGGATATGACAAATTTTTATTGAAATATTATGAAGTTAGTCCTTGGATGAGACCTATTGACTATTTCTCACATGTGTCTGCTACTCGGGCGCATCCTTCGTTTTACATCCTACCCGATCGATGAGCCTCTGATCTGATGGAAGAAGAGTTTCTCGTCTCATCATACCCGATCTCTCTCCCACATGTGTCTGCTACTCGGGCGCATCTCTTGATTTACATCCACCCGATTGAGGAGCCTCTGATCTGGTGGAAGAGAAGTTTCTCGTCTCATCCTACCCGATCTCTCTCCCACATGTGTCTGCTACTCGGGCGCATCCCTCGATTTACATCATACCCGATCGAAGAGCCTCTGATCTGGTGGAAGAGGAGTTTCTCGTCTCATTCTACCCGTTCGAGGATCCTCTGATCTAGTGGGTCTCGTCTCTGCAATCCTCTAGTGACAAACGTATCCAACAAATACCTAAAACCGCTGGCAGAAAATCCAAATAAATGGAAAATAAAAATTATAAAGTTGAAAAATAAATAAAAATATAAAAAAATTGAATTTACTTGGTGAAAATGAAGGAGATGAGATGGGAGAAATGCAATTATATTAATATAACGTACGTTAACCTGTAAAATTTAACATAACTGAATTAGGGATAACTAAAAATTAAAAAAAAAATCTAGTCCAACATAATTAATAACTCAACAATTTGATTTTGGAATCTGCGAATAAATTATAATTAATACATAAAATTAAAAAAAAATCGAGGAAAAAAAATGAATGAATAGAAGGACGTATACATGTAAATCGATTTAATGTTCAGAAAAATAAAAAATAATATTAATTGAAATTAAATAATATTAATGGAATAAAAAAGAATTTTGAGAAAATAAGATACGATTAATTGAAATTAAATTAATATTAATAGAATAAAAAAGAATTTTGAGAAAAAAAATAAAAAATTTATATATTTAAGATGATTAATAATTATTATTACCAAAAATATATAATTTCAAGTTACTATTTAAAATTTATATATAATAATTTAAATATGCTTAATAATATTACTATTTATAATTTATATTATTTTTATTTATAATTTATAGTGTGAACACAATATTATTATTGCTTTTCTATTGGTCCACGTGGCATTAGTGGATCCTGAAATTATATATGTATAGATGTAGCGAAGTATATACTATTCCACTAATTAACTTTATTGACTTTTTACGAGCCCTTAGTTGACCGAGTAGGGATGTATCAAATTTCCAAGTCATGCTCTTAAAAATTTTGAATGTATATAATTTTATTAAAGAATTGTGAAAGAATACTTGAGGTAAAGTATGGTACTCGAGTGTGAGATTTGCAAGATGATTAGATGTATTTTTTATTGTAAGTATCAAATGTCTTTTTTTTTTTCATATGTGAGTACTTTGTTTTAGATGAATATTGAAAAGAGCTAGGTGGTTTTAGGGTAGCGAGTTATGTACAAATTCCATAGCGTGCCCCCCGTTGAAAGAATCAAACACATAAAGGCAACTAATTTGATCAATTATTTTTAGAATATTCCACCTCCTTTAAATAAAGAACTTTGGCTCATATAATATCTTAACAAGACGTGATTCAATTTTGACATGGTATCAGAGCACACCTAACACGATGTGGGGCTTCAGTAAATGAAATTTCCAATTGTGGGCACTTTTGCCGATGAAATTTCCGGCCACGAGTAATTTCAATAGAATTTTCGACCACGATCGATGAAATTTCTGACTGTGGGCACCCTTGCCGGTAAAATTTTCAGCCACGAGTAATTCTGATGGAATTTTTGGCTTACACGTGAGAGGGAGTGTTAGAATATCTTATATCGGTTGGATAAAAAACCTTGAACTCACATATAAGTCGTCTTTTAAGGTGTTATTGACCCAACTTTGACGCACATTTTTCTAATACTATCTGTACGAACATCTGGGTTCAATTTATCCTACATCATACTTTCAAGTAAAATTATCAAATTTCGCGAGTATTCCAAAAATGTTCAAATTCTAAAAAAAATAATAATAATAATATAAAAACGACGTAATTTTGCACTATAAAGTTGCCTCTATGGATGATTGCAAAGCTTTTAATACAAATAATTCATTCATTAGAAAGAAAACTTAAGTTGTATAGTACGAAATAATACAAAGGTTAAAGGAGATTCTTCTTTAATTCGCATTCCAAATCATATGTGTTTCGATCAATTTATAGAATATATTATTAGATGTCCAAAATGAAAGTAGTGATTAAGTGGAATTTGATTGAGTGCAATATGCATCTAATTAAAGATTCATCAAACAACCAAAAGCATTCCATGAGTGCACATGTCGTCAAGCCTGTCATAACTTTCCAAAGGTTTGCGTTACGAAATAGTTTGCTCAGCTCCCATATTATACTACACTACACACCTGGCTTATTATACCTACTACACCATATCATATACTACTAAGTATTATTTCCAACTATTATCTTCGTCCCATTAAAACAGTCTTGTTTTTCGTTTAACACGAACACATACATCATTTCGCGTGTTTAGCGAATTTATGTGTACATTCGTCATTTTGAAAAAAAAAAAAACGAGGAATCATATTATTTTGAATTTAATAAATACACGAAAAATACGTGTATTGGGTATAAAATTAGGCCCTTTTAGGTGTAACGAGTACCTGCTTCAACGACCTAAAAGTTGTTACAGCGATTAAAGAGAAGAATAAAATGGATAGTGGGCCAGAAATAAATAAACGAAGCGGGCCCAGGCCCGAAATATCTTTAAAATCCAGCCCACAATCACCTGCAAACGGAAAAGAGGCATACCTAGTACCCACCCACCCCCTCGTCGCCATCATTTCTAAAGCTAAAGCAAAAGCTAAAGCGAGAGAAGGAGAAGGAAAAAAAAAGTGAAGAAGAGAGAAATTAATTTCCTGTACTCGGCCGAGAAATAATTTGAAGATGATGCAGACGCAGAAGACTCTGGAGAACCAGCTGTCGGGGACCTTGAGCTTCACCGGGACGTTGACCAAGGAGGACGAGGAGATGTCGAAATCCGCGCTGTCCAATTTCAGGGTCAAGGAGGACGAGATCGAGAGGAAGAAGTCGGAGGTCAAGGAGAGAGTCCAAGCCCAGCTCGGCCGAATCGAAGAAGAAACCAAGCGCTTGTCCTTCATACAGGAGGTAAAAAAAAATCTGAGTTTTTTGGGGGATTTTACTGCGTTTGATTCTCTGTGTGATTTTTAATGTGAAATTGAAGATAATAATAATACAGTAAATTTCTCGATTCTTATCTGTAATTTTCAGTTTTTTTTAGGGTAAATGTTTTTATTAAATTAATTTTTTGTTTTATTTCAGTTTAGTTTAATTTTCATGTTTGATTCTTACCTTTTCCAACCCAGTGATTTCGGCTTAAAAAGGGAAGTGATTATCTGAAATATGACCGTTGAGATGTAATTTTGGCTCTATTCTGATTTGTTGTTGATAAAAATAAGCTCAGAAATTTGTATTGAAATATAGTAATTTACATGATTAAACGAGATCTCTTTATTAGGAGCTAGAGGGGCTGTCGGATCCGATGAGGAAAGAAGTCTCCGTTGTTCGTAAGAAAATCGACTCCGTCAGCAAGGAGTTAAAGCCGCTTGGCCAGATTTGCCAGAAAAAGGTGGGCGATGATATTCGATTTTATGTTCCTGCATATATATCTTTTATTAAGAATATGCCGATGAACTGCCAGAACTGGACAATAAGCTAATTTAAAGTGTTGATCATCACAGGAGAGGGAGTACAAAGAATCTCTCGAGGCTTTCAACGATAAGAACAAGGAGAAAGTGCAACTCATCACTAGATTGATGGAGGTGAGTAATAAGTCGATCCTGATTATCGATTTCGATTTAGCTCGTTGCTAGTTTTTTTCATTATCAGCCCCTTTCTATGAGCTGATATCCTGAAAGGGGTGATTGTTATTGACATATTGTTCTAACTAACGAGTGGAATACTATATATGTAGTCTGTAGATAGTTTAACACCACAAGGGGGTGTAGTTTTTATGAATATCGTTTTGAGTTCTGTTTCTAATTTTTGGAATTTGGTGTTTCTATACGCAGCTGGTGAGTGAGAGCGAGAGGTTGAGAATGAAGAAATTAGAGGAGCTGAGCAAGAACATAGAGACAATTCGAATTTCCTCTTAATATGTGATCAGATGACATATTCTTGTTTGGTTTGTGTGATGTATTTAAGGAAAGAAGTTTCTCTTTACATATATATATATTTATTTATTTATTTGTGGTTGGGTTTGGTTTTATTTGTTTATAGTATAGTCTTGGATCTTAATTTCTATTTTTTTATTTTTCAATAATTTTAGATGTTACTTGTGACTATCATTGAGTGTGTTGATTTTTATTTAGATTATTGTAACTTTTATCCGGAGCTTTTTAATATCCAATAAAACATGAAAGTCGAGCTGAACTTCAAGCATATATTTGCCGATAAAACATAGTAGTATGTTACATTCGACATTGATAGATGCATTCGAAAACCTTGTAATTATAATACATCAAGCATATATTTGCCGATAAAACATATTAGTATGTTACATACATATTAGTATGTTACATTCGACATTGATAGATGCATTCGAAAACCTTGTAAAGATAATACAGACTTGTTTTTCTTTAACTTATTCTCAATATTTTAATTTTTGATTAATATTTTAATATTTTAAAATTTAATTCAGTTGAACTTAATTTCAGTTTAGTTCAGTTGAGATTAATTAATTTCAATTAATTTCAAACATATTCAATTCACTTCAGATTAGTTTCATTAATAGTTAATTCAGATATATTCAATTCAGTTCAAGCTAGTTCTCATCTTAAGATCCATCGCATTGTATAATCCAAGTCATTAAATTAACAGAAAAACCCACGGCCCAATGGTCAGTGGACCATTAATCTGCATCGTATACTTGGGCCATCCTAATGCGCACTGAGATTATACATCAGGCCCAATATTTGGAATCCATCCCAAAACATGGAATTATGTGAAACAAGATAAACTGTTCAACATCTTTCTATCACTCTCACAGATTTCGCAATTCACTTTTCAACCTAAAATTAAGGGGGTGTATTCGTTTAAGACTCTATAGGATTTGTTTGGACTTTTAAAATCCAGGGGTATTCAATCCGGATTTTTAAAAGTCTATTAAAATCCGGAGATATTCAATTCAGATTTTAAAAAGTCTATTAAAATCTACAGGTATTCAAAACTCAATGGATTTTAAAATATTTTAAAAGTCAATGGATTTCTATTGATTTCATCCTAAAAATATAAAGGAAATCCATTATTTGAAATCTCTCCCAAATACATGAGATTTCAACGGATTTCTATTTTAATTGACAAATTAATTATTAAAAAAATAATAAAACTTAAAACTATATAAATAAAAATAAATAAAATTAGTAAACATGAAATAGATAAAATAAAATTATTAATTAATTATTAAAAAAATAATAAAATTTTAAAAATATATAAATAAACATAATGAAGTTAAAAAAATATTAATAAATAAAGAAATCAAAAAATAATATATATATATATATATATATATATATATATATATATATATATATATATATATATATATATATATATATATATATATATATATATATATATATATCATGAATACTATTTAAATCAAAACAAAAAACGCACAATGAGTATTGCTTGCTAATGGTTTATGAAAAATGATGTCGTATAACAATATGTAAATAAAAATAGGAATAATAATGTTGAATAATTATTTTTTATTTTTAAACTAATGCATTTTTTGTATTTTATTTTTTAAACAATTTGAATTCAAGTAAATCAATTAAAAAATGAATTTCACAACTATGTAAAGTCTATCAGAATCCGTGAAAATCAATAAAAAAAAGTCAATCAAACTCTTCCTGACTCCGTAGATTTTAGAAAATCCACAAAAATCCACGGACTTTTAAAAATCCTAAAAAATCCATTAAAATCCTGATTGAATACACCCTCCTAAAAATAAAATAAAATTTGAATTTGTTTGTTAACGTTAAAATCGCATTTATCATGAAAACAAAATCGCATTCATCATATATTGTCTATTTCATTTGTACTTTTCCGACGTACGCAAGTTTAAACGAAATTGTGAACTTTTATTTTGTCGTGCCTATGAAAACGACGTGTGCAACATTTTAATTTAATTTAATTTGTTGGATTTGGTTTTTGTCTTATGAAAAATCTACTTTAACCTTTTTTTTATTTGTGAAAAATAAATAAAGAAAAAGTGCTTTTGAGTTTTGGGAAAAGGAATAGATTGTGAAAAACAAAAACGTGATTTGAGAAGTGAAACGGACTACTTGTTTTTATCTCCATTTGTGGGGATGTTGAGGTCTACGTTTACTTTACTTTTCTGTTGAAAAAGTTTGGTCATGTCAACTCTTTTTCACTTCTAATCTCTACCAAAAAAATTACCTTCACAAAAACAAAATTTATACTAGAAAAAAGTATAAAAATGAAGAGTTCAATTTAATGAAGTTCAACATAAACATTAGGGGCGGAGGCATTTTAAGGCCAAAGCATAAGAGTATACAAGTTCTGAAGCCCCGTCCATAAAAATGGAAGTTAAGTAGGCAAATTTGAATGAAAAGACTTAAGTGCCCTCAAAAGTTATCTTTTCTCACAAAAAACAAATCGAATATTACAAAATAACAAAAAGAATATCAGAAAAATAAAGTTGCCCCACAAAATCAATTTTCGACTTTTGAAATTCACACGCACGACGAGCGCCGCCACGGTGAAACACCAGCCCCGACCGTTATCGTATCAACTATTCAACTCCGTCTCCGACGATCATCATTATGGCAAGCAGTGACAACATGGACAACCCAGACAATCGCGCTCAACCTCCGGTAAGTCCATAACCCTAGCTTTCGAACTTTCGATTATTCGAGCTTTGATGTTTGTAAATCATTCGATTGTAATTTGATATTGGTATATCCTTTCAAGATAGGGTTTTTGTTTCCGACATTTTAAAATGGTTAATGGTTTATTGCTCTCTGCAATTTTTTCGCATGCGTTTGTGTGTCAGTTCTAGTAGACGACGGTTCAACCGTGAGTTTTATCACCGTGTATTATCACGGTAGAGTTTAAGACGGTGATATATCTCACGGGTAACATACACCGTGTCTACTTACGGTCTTGTCGATTTACGACTATGATTCATCTAACGGTGTACATTTACCGTGTGTACTTACGGTCTTGTACGAGCACGATCCACGACAGTGTTTTATTTCACGGTGTATGTGTACTTACGGTCTTGTACGATCACGGTCCGCGACAGTGTTTTATTTCATGGTGTATGTGTACATACGGTCTTGTACGAGCACGATCCACGACAGTGTTTTATTTCACGGTGTATGTGTACTTACGGTCTTGTACGAGCACGATCCACGACAGCGTTTTATTTCACGGTGTATGTGTACATACGGTCTTGTACGAGCACGATCAGTGTTTTATTTCACGGTGTATGTGTACTTACGGTCTTGTACGAGCACGATCCACGACAGCGTTTTATTTCACGGTGTATGTGTACTTACGGTCTTGTACGAGCACGATCCACGACAGCGTTTTATTTCACGGTGTACAAACACCGTGTATAAAGTAAACCGTGGAAAAACATATTCACCATATGTTCAAGGTCGTGTGTAATGTTCACCGTGGAAGAACACAGCTTTGTATGTTCACGGTGAATTTACACCTTGATATTCTATGGTTTTTTTCTTACGGTGTAATTTCACCGTGTCGTTATATTTCTCATTTTTTATCCTTTAATACTTATTTATTTATTTCATATTTCAGTCTGGATTTGAATGGAAGAGACCAACCAATCTGCAGTCGGTCACTTTAAGTCTCAATTTGTATACTCGCTACGAAGTTCCGAAACTGATCACGGACACGATAAAAGATATCGGGGGTGATGCTTTCGCAGTTCGCGATTTTTTTGCGCTGCCTTACATGAAAAGTGTTCTGGGAATAAGATTTACTGCCAAATCAAGCACTAATTTTTTGCACCACCTCGTATGTCGAGAGTTGTCAGGTCCGTCAATACCGGAGAAGGAGCATTGGTTCTACGTCGGTGGTAAGACTGCGAAACTCACACCCGCCGCTTATGCCATTGTAACGGGACTGAATTTCGGCATCTACGATGAATTTGACATCCATGCCACACCCCAGTCTGCTCCAGGTAGCTTAAATAAGCGGCTATTCGGTGGGAAGCGTGTAAGAAGCAATGATCTACGCAAGTTATTTGCGGCCAAACAACTCTTCGATGGGGAACAACCTGCCTCGTTGGAGGATTACATTAAAGTCGCCAATCTCATCGTCTACTATTCCTTCTTTCTTTGTCGATCTGCTGAAATGTATGTCGAGGACTGGGCATGGGCATTAGTGGATGAGCCGGAAAAGTGGCAGTGTTTTCCATGGGGCGCTTATTCCTACCAGGCTCTGAGCTACTACCTCGAAACAACAGCGATGGACCCTGAATTAGCAGAAAAAACTTCGTACCACGTCTATGGCCCCAGTTGGGCTTTTATAATTTGGATGTTCGAGTCCGTTCCGAATATCGGTCAGTTATGTGGTCAACGTGATCCGAATATGAAAGTGCCACGTTGTTTGATGTGGAGTACATCTACAACAAAGACTGATTGCGATGATCTTTTCTTCCAAGGAGAGGTACGTAACCATCTACTCCTACTTATATTTTGCTAGTAATAGTATTTGTTTCACGCGGTGGAATATTAATACTCTGTGTTGATAAGTTTCAGATTGAAGTTGTTCATGAAACCTTGATTTCTACTGATGAAGAGAAAAATGAGCCGTGTTACCTTTCTGTACATGACAGACCATTTCATGTTGAGTACAATCGCCCAGTACGCAATGGTGGTAATGCAATCATAGCCAAACAAAATCCGGAGAAGAAAATTACACAAACCAAGAAGCCTTCTTCGAAAAAGCGTGCTGCAGCCACGGATATTGAAATGCCCGTTTCTAGATCACGCAGACGACGTGCTTCTGAGCAGAGTACTCCTGGTCCAAGTGGGCATGTGTGTTGTAGGCCTGTGTGCTGTTGGCGTACACTTTGTTGCCCGCATGAAGATGCTTCTGAGTTGGACAGACGACTGACTGGGCTTTTGAGGGCCAAATTGAGAGCCGAGCATGAACGGATTTTGTCTGATGAGGGATTGATTGCAGATTTTGCTGGATATATCTTTGAGCGGATTAAAGGCATCACTCCACAACAACTTCATGAGAGCGCGTCTCAGCATGATTCGCCGGGAGATCTGTGCCGACCTGTATCGCCGATCATATCAGACAATAATACAACAAGTGAGGCTGCCGGAGAAGCCGACGTCCAAAATCAGACAGTTGCTGCCGGAGAAGTCGAAGTCGGCCAAATATTCACAGTCCCTGTTTCTGATACCGTCGAAGTCGGCCAAACCACTGATCCCAACGACTTAGTGATGTCTATTGTTGGACAACTTTCAGCAGATGAAGCCAGTGTCCTAGAACCGACACTCCCTGCCGGAGAAGTCGAAGAAAACATTGAGCTATCGCCAACAGTTGATACCGGGATGGTTGCTGATGTGGCCAGTGTCGTAGCCTCGACAACCGCTGTGGCTGATCACTTGGCGGCGGTTGATCTCGACAGTTCATCAAACGCAGCTGATCCCACCGATCAGCTCACAGTGAATCCCACAGATGCGTGCGAAAATGTTGGTAGGCCAATTGTTTCTCCCCGTAGGCTGAGAACTCGTAAGCCTGAAGCGGCGAAAAATGCTCCCCAAACTCACGGTAAGACACCACTTTCTCCCAGTGAAGGACTTGAAGCCGTTGTAAAAGCATATCGGTTGTTTCTGAGACAATCCAAACGGACCAAATGTAACGCCCCAATTTTCGTAACTCAAAATAAAAGATATTCCATCAGAAAATAATTCCGTACTTAGAGGCGCTACTCACGTACTTTTGAAAAGTCAAATGTTCCACGTCATATTTTTCAAATCCCAATAATAAAAATAAAATCATCATCACAGAGTCATTAGTTCAAAAATAAAGTACTTCTAGACGTTTTTGAAATCAAAGTTTGCAGCGGAAAATAATAGATATAATAACCAAATAAAATTCCTAATTCGTCTCCTCGTCATTCCCCCGGTGATCATCCTCGTAAGTACCTGAAAAACAATGCGTTGATTTGGGGTGAGCTCAACGTGCTCAATAAGGACTACTCATCTCAAATCACCGTACGATATATATACAATTATCATATCATGAAATCACAAAATGAAACATAATTTTCAATACATGTTGCGCATATTATAGAACACGGCGTGTAAACCACGATGCCTCCTCCTGACACTGACCCTTCTGGGTCACAGGTTCTATAATATAAATTTTTGACCCATGCGAGTATATCTCGGTGCCTCCTCCTGACACTGACCCTTTTGGGTCACGAGTCTAAAACATTTTCATATCATGCAATAATTCACGTATTTAAATCACATATAACACATACTTTGAAATTATACATTAAAAAAAAGGAGATGAGAAACCCCTACCTTATAAACGTGTCGTGCGATTAAGTCTTTGAATTTGAGAGAAGTCCCTAAGTTCCTTGCGCTTCGTTTCCTATTAAAGTGAAATTCATAAACTTAATAAATATAGATTATTTAATTAAGTTAATACGTATAATATTTTAGTGTATATTAATTCTAAGGATTCCTAATGTTTATTTTGATTAAACTGTACATTTTAATTGTAATTATGATCATTTAGGACCACTTTGTAATTTAATATGTTCAAAGGGGTGATATGTAATTATTTAAGAGTTGAAAACTACATTATGGAATTTACGGCTGTGGTGTTTTTGGAATTGTAAGTACAGAACCCTAAACTCCTTTTCACAATTACATTATCAAAGTTAAAAGAAACATAGGCCCAATCAGTCTTGCCCTTTTAGATTATTCTTAAGCGATAATTATATTAGACTAAAGTTTAAACTTTGGAATCCTACTCGTACTCTACAGAAGTTCGACAGATCAATGTTCGGCAGCAGACAAGTTGGCGAGACGAGACGCGCTCGACTCGCGGTGGCCGGGGAGACGAGACTTGCTCGACTCGCGGCAGTGCCAGCGGCCCATCTCCGACTTCTGTCGGAGACGCAACCGATAAGACATACAACAATTTCTAGGCATGACGAGTCTAAAATCTTTAATCAATACATTATAAAATTTCCAGCAGTGTTCCTACAATTATAAAGCTTATCGGATTTATAGGTTCTAACACCCTAAGGAATAATACAGTAGAAAGATGTGCATCTAGTGGTTACTCTTGTTCTTAATTTCCATAGGTGTAGTATATTATTCTTAAGATTTTACTTCTTTCTCGCAGGAACAGAGACTAGTTATTTAACAGAAGATTTGAGGGTTACCTTTTATCGGGAGATATTAAAGGTTTAGTATTTTCTGATGATTTTCCCTAACTCTGACGATGATTGTGCAAAACACCGACGATCTCCTCCCAGGCTCGCCTAAGACTCTTGAAAGATCTCCTTTTGTGCTCGTGTGAAACTTCAAGACCGTAGCGTATATGTGTATAAGGATTTATTTGTGATGTTTGGATGGAAAGAAAATTATGTTTTTGTGATTTTGATTCTTTTGCTGGAGTAACGATTATATATGTAAAGAGTATCGTGGATGACCGTTTGCAGTCAACCCATACGTTAGGAGTGTTGTTAAGGGGTTGCGGATTTGTGGGATTCTTATTTCTTAACGTGCGCTTCGAGATTTATTATGCTGAAACAGTCAAATGACTTGGGCAAATATATATATATTTATTTATTTATTTATTTATTTATTTATTTATTTTGAGATTAGAATGCAACAATGTTAGTCACATGGCGCAAGCTCAATTAATAATAGTTGAAAGTCTTATTTGATGTTATATTGTTGCATCTTATAATTTATTAATTATATTATATTTTCCTATAATTATTTTGTAAGACTAAAATATCAAATTGGCGCAAGGAGATTTCTAAATAGAATACTCAATTAATATAAATAATTAATTATTTCATTTTTATTTTTTATTCTCTACGCATGGACATTACAATACTACCCTCCTTCGAAAAAATTTCGTCCTCGAAATTCAGAAACTAACCAATAGGCAAAAAGTTCGGATACTTGGCGTAAAATTCATCTTCTCGTTCCCATGTAGCTTCGCTTTTGTTATGTCGTCTCCATTGTACTTTAAGTAGAACAACTTCTCTATTCCTTAAATTTTGGACCTTACGATCCAATATTTCTTTTGGAGTCTCCTCGTAAGTCAAGTCTTCCCGAATGTCTAATTCATCGTGACTCACGACGTGTCTCGGGTCATGCAAGTATTTTCTCAACATCGACACATGAAAGACATTGTGTACGGCTGACAATTTTGGTGGCAATGCTAGCTCGTAGGCTAATTCTCCAATCCTTTTTAATATCTCGAAAGGACCTATGTATCTCGGTTTCAGTTTACCCTTCTCGCCGAATCTTATGATGCCTCTGACCGGTGCTACTTTCAAAAATACATGATCACCAATCTCAAAGTGAAGCTCTTTCCTTCGTCGATCGGCGTACGATTTTTGTCTATCTTGGGCGACCTTAATTCGATTTTGTATAGTAGCGATGTGTTTCACGGTTTCTTGGACCAACTCGGGTCCTAGAATCTTTTTCTCACCCACTTCGCTCCAATATAATGGGGATCTACACTTTCTTCCGTACAAAGCTTCATATGGCGCCATACCGATTGTCGCTTGGTAACTATTGTTGTAAGCAAACTCTACCAACGGTAAAAGTGTCTCTCATTGACCTCCCAAATCTAGAACGCAAGTTCTCAACATATCTTCAAGTATTTGATTCGTTCTTTCGGACTGCCCATCCGTTTGGGGGTGATAAGCTGTGCTGAACCTTAATTTTGTTCCAAGAGCTTCTTGCAAACTTCTCCAAAATCGAGAGGTGAATCTCGTGTCTCTATCTGACACAATCGACACAGGCACTCCGTGCAATTTCACAATTTCTCGAATATAGATTTGAGCGTATTGCTCCATGTTGAACGTCATCTTAACTGGTAAGAAATGTGCTGATTTCGTGAGACGATCAACGATAACCCAAATAGCTTTGTTACCTCTTATCGATGGGGGCAATCCTACCACGAAGTCCATCGTAATGTGTTCCCATTTCCACTCAGGAATTTCTAACGGCTTGAGCAGACCTGACGGTCGTTGATGTTCAGCCTTCACTCTTTGACAAACCATGCAACTTTCCACGAATTTAGCTATGTCCCTCTTCATGCCTCTCCACCAGAACATGGTTCTTAAGTCTCGATACATTTTTGTTCCACCAGGGTGTGCTGTATAAGGAGTACTATGAGCTTCGTCGAGAATCTCTCTTCTCAACTCTTCATCTTTTGGAATACATAACCTTCCTTCGTACACCAGGACATCATCATCGGCTATTGCAAAACCTTTGATGTTTCCTTCTTGTGCTTTTTGTCTCATTTTATTCAAGAATGCATCTCGAAGCTGGAGTTCTTTCACTCGATCTCTGAGTGTTGGTCGTACAGTCAAAGAAGCTAATCTCGCTTTCGTGTTACTCGGAGGTACGATTACTTCGATTTTCATTCTTTCAAAATCTCGTACCAAATGTTCTTGATCGGAGAGTAAATTCGCCAACTTCCCTTTTCGACTCAAAGCATCAGCTACCACATTTGCCTTACCCGGATGGTAGCTAATTGTGCAGTCGTAGTCTTTTACTAACTCAAACCATCTCCGTTGTCTCATGTTCAATTCTTTCTGCGTGAACAAGTAATTTAAACTCTTATGGTCGGTGAAAATCTCACATTTTCCTCCATACAAGTAGTGTCTCCAAATCTTTAGTGCATGGACTACTGCAGCTAACTCCAAGTCATGTGTGGGGTAGTTCGTCTCATGCGGCTTTAGTTGTCGTGAGGCATAAGCCACCACTTTGCCCTGTTGCATCAAAACGCAGCCTAAACCCAATTTCGATGCGTCGCTATAAATGACAAAATCCTTACTGGGGTCAGGAATTGTCAGCACTGGTGCAGTAGTGAGTCTCTTCTTCAACTCTTGGAAACTGTTCTCGCATTTTTCGTTCCATACAAACTTCTCCCCTTTCCTTGTCAGTCGAGTCATCGGTATTGCTATTTTCGAAAAATCTTCAATGAACCTCCGATAATAACCTGCTAAGCCCAGGAAACTTCGAACTTCGCTTGCATTAGTAGGTGCAACCCATTCATTGACAGCTTCAACTTTGCTCGGGTCGACTTCAATTCCTTGAGCAGTGATAACATGTCCCAGAAACACAACTCGATCAATCCAGAATTCGCATTTCTTGAATTTCGCGTACAATTCCTCTTTTCGAAGTATCTCTAGCACTATTCGCAAGTGCTCTTCATGCTCTTCTCGACTCTTCGAGTAAATCAGGATGTCGTCGATAAACACGATGACAAATTGGTCCAAGTACGGTTGGAATACTCTGTTCATCAAGTCCATGAATACTCCAGGTGCATTACTTAGACCAAATGGCATAACCACAAATTCATAGTGTCCATACCGTGTTCGGAATGCCGTCTTCGGAATGTCACTTTCCTTGATTCTCAGTTGATGGTACCCTGATCTCAAATCAATCTTCGAAAAGCAACTTGCTCCTCTTAGTTGATCGAACAAGTCCTCGATTCTCGGCAATGGGTATTTATTCTTCACTGTGAGTCGGTTAAGTTCTCTATAATCGATACACATTCGAAATGAGCCATCTTTCTTTTTGACAAACAAGACTGGTGCTCCCCAAGGTGACACGCTCGGTCGAATGAATCCCAAGTCTAACAGTTCTTGAATTTGCCCTTTTAATTCTTGTAACTCTTTCGGTGCCATCCGGTATGGGGCCTTCGATGTAGGGGCTGCTCCAGGTATCAAATCGATTGTGAACTCCACTTGACGATTTGGTGCAACGCCTGGTAGCTCTTCTGGAAATACATCCAAGAAATCTCGTACAACGGGCACATCATTTGGCAAAACTTCAGTCTTTACACCGCCGATTAAGTTCACAAGGAAACCTTGACACTGATCTTTTCTCAACATCTTTACGGCCTTCATCGCTGATATTACATATGGTAGTGTCTTAGCCTTTGCCCCGGGAAGTTTAATCTCACCTCCTTCTGGAAGTGGAAAAATGATCTCTCGCTCGTGGCATTGGATGTTAGCTCGATATTTGTTAAGCCAATCCATGCCCAAAATTAAGTCGAAATCCTTCATATCGATCACATACGGATCAGCCGATAGAATTCTTCCACCAACGTCAACTTCTATTCCTTCGACTCTTTCACTCGTCAAGATTGTATTCCCTGAAGGTAGACTGACTTCCAAAGAATTCTCTACTCTAGTGCTATATTTATCAGTTATATCGTGAAACTTTCTAGAGATAAAAGAATGTGAAGCACCCGTATCAAATAACACAAGTGCAGGTACTCTAGAGATTGATAACATACCAGTCATCACATCAGGATCTTTAGCAGCATCTTCCCTTGCCATTGCATACATCCGTGCATTTCCTCCCGATCCACGCCTATCTTGATTTTGCTGCTGAGGTGCATTACCGCCATTACGTCTCGGGTTACCCTGTTGGTTACCCTTTGGACAATCCCAAACTTGATGCCCTTCTTGGTGACATCGGTAGCATGCGTTCTTGCCTCTCAAACAGACTCCGAAGTGATGTTTCCCACATTCATTGCACAATGGTCGGTTGTTTGGTGCTGCATTGCGGTTGTCTCCGCCAGTTCTCATATGTTTGTTGTCGTTCTGGTATCCTCCATTCCACTTTCTCTTTTCGGACGAGCCTGTGACTGGTTTTGGCTTTACTTCTGCAATTCTCAAGCTCGTCTCCACATCATGAGCTCTACTCACCATCTCCGAATACTCGATATTCCCTTGAGCTGATAGGATACCAGCCAATTGGGACTTCAATCCTCTGCGGAACCTGAGTGCCTTCTTAACATCCGTGTTCACTAGATGCGGGGCATATCGACTCAATTGATTAAATTTGCGTTCGTACTCAATAACGGTCTGATTCCCTTGCTTGAGGTTCAAGAACTCGGTCTCCATTTCGTCACGATAGGAATGTGGGAAGAATTTGTCCATCATTGCTGTCTTGAAATCCTCCCAAGTGAAAGCATTTCGCTGTGCATCTATAAGAGTCCTCCAGTAACCCTCCCACCAGTGATCGGCATCTTTCGTCAGTTGGAAGGTGGCACATGTGATCTTTTGTGCATCGTCACACTCGATCATTCGATATATCCTCTCCAACGAGCGGAACCACTCTTCGACGGCTTCGGGTCCATCTTTTCCATTGAAACTTGGAGGACTATAAGAACGAAATTGTTCAACTGCTTTGACATTTCGATTTCCATTCTGATTTCCATTTCCATTACCGTTGCCATTGCCATTTGCTTGATTCTGTAGATTCTGAAGAAAATTAGCCAAGACAGCTCCCATGGCATTCGCAGCAGCCTGGTCGACAGGGATGTTGTTACGTGGGTTTTCTTGTTCTTCTGCCATTGGAGGGTTCCTAGATGCCCAACGGGGATTAATCATAATTGTTCATGCGTAAAGAAATTAATATTGATCTTAAATGCTTTAATCATTCAAATGCTACGTACCTTGAGGATGTCACGGGGTAGGACGAGGACGAATGAAACTAACATAAAAAAAAAAAAAAAAAAAAAAAAAAAAAAAAAAAAAAAAAAATAAAAAAATAAATAAAAATTAAAGAGTCTGCAGAAAAGCGAGCTAGCTCTGATACCACACTGTAACGCCCCAATTTTCGTAACTCAAAATAAAAGATATTCCATCAGAAAATAATTCCGTACTTAGAGGCGCTACTCACGTACTTTTGAAAAGTCAAATGTTCCACGTCATATTTTTCAAATCCCAATAATAAAAATAAAATTATCATCACAGAGTCATTAGTTCAAAAATAAAGTACTTCTAGACGTTTTTGAAATCAAAGTTTGCAGCGGAAAATAATAGATATAATAACCAAATAAAATTCCTAATTCGTCTCCTCGTCATTCCCCCGATGATCATCCTCTTAAGTACCTGAAAAACAATGCGTTGATTTGGGGTGAGCTCAACGTGCTCAATAAGGACTACTCATCTCCAATCAACATCTCAAATCACCGTACGATATATATACAATTATCATATCATGAAATCACAAAATGAAACATAATTTTCAATACATGTTGCGCATATTATAGAACACGGCGTGTAAACCACGATGCCTCCTCCTGACACTGACCCTTCTGGGTCACAGGTTCTATAATATAAATTTTTGACCCATGCGAGTATACCTCGGTGCCTCCTCCTGACACTGACCCTTTTGGGTCACGAGTCTAAAACATTTTCATATCATGCAATAATTCACGTATTTAAATCACATATAACACATACTTTGAAATTATACATTAAAAAAAAGGAGATGAGAAACCCCTACCTTATAAACGTGTCGTGCGATTAAGTCTTTGAATTTGAGAGAAGTCCCTAAGTTCCTTGCGCTTCGTTTCCTATTAAAGTGAAATTCATAAACTTAATAAATATAGATTATTTAATTAAGTTAATACGTATAATATTTTAGTGTATATTAATTCTAAGGATTCCTAATGTTTATTTTGATTAAACTGTACATTTTAATTGTAATTATGATCATTTAGGACCACTTTGTAATTTAATATGTTCAAAGGGGTGATATGTAATTATTTAAGAGTTGAAAACTACATTATGGAATTTACGGCTGTGGTGTTTTTGGAATTGTAAGTACAGAACCCTAAACTCCTTTTCACAATTACATTATCAAAGTTAAAAGAAACATAGGCCCAATCAGTCTTGCCCTTTTAGATTATTCTTAAGCGATAATTATATTAGACTAAGGTTTAAACTTTGGAATCCTACTCGTACTCTACAGAAGTTCGACAGATCAATGTTCGGCAGCAGACAAGTTGGCGAGACGAGACGCGCTCGACTCGCGGTGGCCGGGGAGACGAGACTTGCTCGACTCGCGGCAGTGCCAGCGGCCCATCTCCGACTTCTGTCGGAGACGCAACCGATAAGACATACAACAATTTCTAGGCATGACGAGTCTAAAATCTTTAATCAATACATTATAAAATTTCCAGCAGTGTTCCTACAATTATAAAGCTTATCGGATTTATAGGTTCTAACACCCTAAGGAATAATACAGTAGAAAGATGTGCATCTAGTGGTTACTCTTGTTCTTAATTTCCATAGGTGTAGTATATTATTCTTAAGATTTTACTTCTTTCTCGCAGGAACAGAGACTAGTTATTTAACAGAAGATTTGAGGGTTACCTTTTATCGGGAGATATTAAAGGTTTAGTATTTTCTGATGATTTTCCCTAACTCTGACGATGATTGTGCAAAACACCGACGATCTCCTCCCAGGCTCGCCTAAGACTCTTGAAAGATCTCCTTTTGTGCTCGTGTGAAACTTCAAGACCGTAGCGTATATGTGTATAAGGATTTATTTGTGATGTTTGGATGGAAAGAAAATTATGTTTTTGTGATTTTGATTCTTTTGCTGGAGTAACGATTATATATGTAAAGAGTATCGTGGATGACCGTTTGCAGTCAACCCATACGTTAGGAGTGTTGTTAAGGGGTTGCGGATTTGTGGGATTCTTATTTCTTAACGTGCGCTTCGAGATTTATTATGCTGAAACAGTCAAATGACTTGGGCAAATATATATATATATATATATTTATTTATATATTTATTTATTTATTTTGAGATTAGAATGCAACAATGTTAGTCACATGGCGCAAGCTCAATTAATAATAGTTGAAAGTCTTATTTGATGTTATATTGTTGCATCTTATAATTTATTAATTATATTATATTTTCCTATAATTATTTTGTAAGACTAAAATATCAAATTGGCGCAAGGAGATTTCTA
The DNA here is from genome assembly GCA_954870475.1 of Euphrasia confusa. Classification (NCBI taxonomy): domain Eukaryota; kingdom Viridiplantae; phylum Streptophyta; class Magnoliopsida; order Lamiales; family Orobanchaceae; genus Euphrasia; species Euphrasia confusa. The sequence goes on along the minus strand of OX940955.1, from coordinate 2,677,348 downwards.
AATAGAATACTCAATTAATATAAATAATTAATTATTTCATTTTTATTTTTTATTCTCTACGCATGGACATTACACCAAATCTTCTGTCGATTGTGTACATTTCCGTGGCACGCAAATTACCGTGAAACGGAAAACGTTTCTTGACATTGAAAACGTGGACTGGGACTTCGACGAAGAGGTAACCATTGCAAATTTAAGGTATATAGTAGTATAATTCAGAAATAAATTTTATATACTTACCAACTAGTATTTTTATATCAGGTGATAACTATCTTCTGCAGTTACATGGAGTTAAAAATGGAAAAGGAAAAGTGGCCTAGGGAATCCTTCGTAATTTTACCCCCAAACTATTTTGTAAGTTTTCATAAACTCCGTGGTATGAACTCAATAAAATCTAGCTCACTTATGACCTTATATATTTTCGTTGCACGTCTTCAGATGACCTTCAAACATGCTTACAACTCATTGAACATTCCAAATGGGGAACTCCCAGGCAGTTTAAGAGACGATTTCGAATGGTTCAGATATTCCCACGTAAGTACTACAATCATATACCCTAAATCACAAACTCTGAACACTAATTAAGCACTCATGATATCGTTTACTTATTTTATGTGAAGGCCGTCATGGTTTGTCATCTTCCGGGACATTGGGTCGTAGTTCGAATTTGTTTTGATGATTGGACTGTCGAGCTGTATGACTCGTTAGCTCATAACTATGAGCCTGGTGTGAACCCTCGCGCCCCTGAGTTCGAGTGTTTGTTGAAGGTCTTACCTCGAATGTTGGAGGAAACAGGTTACTGGGAAAGAAAAAGATTACCTGTGAAAACGGAAGACTTCAAGCTCAAGGTCATGCCAGCCGAAGACCAATTTGCCCAAGATGACAACCACTCTTGCGGTCCTTTCTGCACAATGTATTTGGAACGATTGCTCACCGACCCATCATTGTATCGTAACGCGGACGACATCGATATCAAAGCTGTCAGAAAAAACATAGCACTGAAGATATTTTGGATGTCCTGCAAAGACATTGAACTCCCTTTTTGATTAAGGGATGGATAACAGTTGGTTTCGTTTTGGTTTGCAAGAGAGTAAACTTTTCATATACTGTATGCCGTTGTATGTATAACCGTGTGTTTATCACCGTGTGGTGGATCAGCGCCGTGTGCAAAACTATCAATGACTGTATCTAAAAAAAATTGTTGATCACCGTGTGCACTTACGATCTTGTATCAGCACGAACCACGACTGTGATATATCTCACGGTGTAAATTTACCGTGTGTACTTTCGGTCGTGTATGTTCACGATTCACGACACTGTTTTAATAATGTCATCTATAAACATTTCACGGTATACCAATGCCCCGTGGCACGGTTTTACAATATACCGTGATATACCAACGGCGACGGTTATTGTATTTGAATTTTAAGACGTCTTCACTCTCACACGGTGATCTCACGAGACGTCACCGTGATACAACACCGTGTGGTTATCAAATCCATTCTAAAAATATTTGAAATTAAATATTAGTGGTGTCAGTTATCGGGACAGCTTTTGCAGGCGGGTATTCATCTTTTATTCTTTTATTTAAAATTAAAATTAAAACATCGGAAAATAAATGAGAGGGGGAAGCCGTTTTACGCACGGCTCAGTAAAACGTATATTGTGCACGGTCATTTAGTTTCACGGTTGTATACGCACGGTGATACATGGTCATCAATACATCTTCACCGTGGCTTGTTCAACCCGAAAAAAACGATTGACAATCGTTTGTATACACTTTTAAGGCGTCGTTAGCATCTACGGGTTCATATTTCAGGCATTGAGACGTACGGTATTTGAAATTAAAGACGTACGATGTGATCTGTATTAATGCATGTCTCAAATTCAAGAGATGTTTAGTTAAAACTTAAAATTGGTAACAATCTGGAGTAGTCTCAAGTGTGATCATATTGCACATGGTATGTCAAATTTAATCGTTTGATGGACTATTGTGGATTTTTTAGGTTAAATATAATCATTTCCATAGGAAATTAACATTGCTTAGGCATTTAGCCAAAAAGATTATTGCGATTGTGCAAGAATCACACGAAAACGTGAGTGTTCATGCTCATACGGTGACCTCACGAGACATCACCGTGATACAACACCGTGTGGTTATCAAATCAATTTTAAACATTTTTGAAATTGAACGAGTTCTTTTTTTAGATGGCGTATTTTCGTATTGGAGCGGGATAACCGATGCACGCGAAATATTAGTGGTGTCAGTTATCAGGACAGCTTTTGCAGGCGGGTATAGTCATCCTTTATTCTTTTATTTAAAATTCGAGTTAAAACACCGGAAAATAAATGAGAGGATGGAAGCCGTTTCGCACGGTCATTTAGTTTCACGGTTGTATCTGCACGGCGTTACGTTGGTCATCAATACATCTACACCGTGGCTTGTTCAACCCGCAAAAAAACGATCGTCAATCGTTTGTATACACTTTTAAGGCGTCGTTACCATCAACGGGGTCATGTTTCAGGCTAGGAGACGTATGGTATTTGAAATTGAAGACGTACGATGCGATTTGCAGTAGTGCATGTCTCAAATTCAAGAGATGTGTAGTTCATTGGTAACAATTTACTCTCAAGTGTGATCATATTGCACATGGTATGTCAAATTTAATCGTTTGATGGATTATTGTGGAATTTTTTAGGTTCAATATAATCAATTCCATAGGAAAGTAACTTTGCTTAAGCATTTTGCCAAAAAGATTATCGCGATTGTGCAAGAATCACGTGAAAACGTCATTGTTCATACTTACACGGTAATGTCGTGAGACCTCACCGTGAGTAAGTACCGTGCGACGGTCAAATCAATGTACGTGGCAGGGTTTTGTCAGTGAACAGAACAGCTTTTGAAGCCGCAGGTTTATTCAACCTTTTTATTCATCTTTTAATATTTAATAAATTAAATTACCGGGATTCCCAAAAACCAAAAAAAAAAAAAAAGAGGACCGTTGCCTTTTGCCACGGTTCAATCACACGACCCTTGGCGCACGGTAATATCTTCAAACGCTAAAGTCACACGGTTACTCGTGTACGGTGGAAGAAGGTCGAAATATATTAACAAAGAAAAACAAGCACTAGTACAGTATTATAACGTAGACTACGTAGTGTAGTAGCTACGAAACCAGAAAAACATACTGTAAAAGCAAAAATAAAAACATACGGTTCATAAACAAAACGCAGAAAGAAACATTCTTTGCATTCATGGTTCATCATCCTCGCCATCTGCGTCATCGCCAAAATCAGTCGTTTCGTCCTTATCGTCTGCTTCATCGTCCATATCGTCCTCATCGTCCGAGAGCTCCACCACTTCCACCACCTTCTCAAACAGGATCTCTTCTACAACCTTAGATATGGTCGGCAGAAGGGGGTCTCCAGGTGCTTTAGGATCGGAAAAGTTCCGAATCTCGAGACCATCTTTATTGTAGACATTGACAAAGAAAGGACCCAATTTCTTGGCGTAGTGAAAAACCAAAAAATAACCGAATTTAAGATGATGAGCCGTGCAGAAATCGGTCCAGCCACGACGAAAGCACACGTAACCGTTGACCCAAGAGATTTCCACGGACCACGGGGCACGAGCGGTGGCAAATGAGGCGAGTGTCTCACAATCTCCAAGCAAAGTAGCCCTGCCTGCCAGATACTCATGTTCATGAGCAAAATCAGAAGGTAAACGACAAACTTCACGGAAATCAATGGTGTCCAGAACTTTGAAGAATCTACAAATCGGGATTGGGGTGGCCATTGAATATGAAATTTGATTTTATAAAAATTAGGGTTTTCAGCGTGTTACGGTGCTTATGTATACACGCCAAAAGTGGGTAGTTGAGGGGTTAATAAACTAATAAAGGTTTCACAATACACCGTGAGATACCAACGGCAACGGTGGGTAAGGGTTTTTATCAAGGGTTATCAGTGTCACATAGACCGTCACAGTAACCGTTACACGGTGAGGAAATCCACTGTAATAAACCCACGACGCAATGTGTTTAATGGGGGTGGTTGGGAATTGAGTGATTTCGTGAAACGATTTAAATCCGGCGATGACGTGAGAACAGATACTCATCAATTCCCTGAATTGAATGGTCATATCATATCATATCTGGACCATCAATGAGCGTAGTTGGAAGTTGGGTTGGGTCGTGGGAGGAGGATCAGAACAGACACACATCATAAATTCTTTGAATTTCACGGTCATATCTAATTAATGGATATCGTGGTGGATGGGGGGTTAAGTTTTCTATGTCATATATGAAAATACCACGGCTTACGCACCGTGGGATACCAACGATGACGGAGGATTAGGTTTTTTTATGTCACCTATAACATGTACGTACACGGTGTTAGAATGCACCGTGCTAACATCACGACGACCCATTCAGAGGTGTAGTCACGTTACCAAAGTCACAGTGACCGCGACACGGTGATTTAATCAACCGTGAAATACCCACGGAGGCACAGTTCTAGGTTTTTAATGGGCGTAGTTTAAAGGTCAGTCGTTTCGTGAGTCGATTGAAAGCCGGCGGCAGGATCACTTTATTAGGTCAGAAAATTGAGCCTATAAATACGAACGAAAAAACCATTTTTTTTTCTATACCCAATTTTTTCTCCATGTTTTCTGCGTTGTTTTTTTTCTTATGGAGCGGTTTTCACCACGCATCTTTCAAATTCATAGTTGCAGCCCTGTATCGAGATACTCGAGTTTCCAAAAGAAAACCTTCTTTTCCCTAGATCATCAATAACGAGGTACTCGAGTTTCCAAAACATCTCGAGTATCTTTGTTAGATATTGATCTGTTCAAGAGCCACTTTCTCCGTAGCGGTGAATCTGGCCATATGTTGAGATCATAACAGGCTATGATTGAGGAAAAAGAAAAAGAAGGTCTTCGAATTTCTTCCCATCCAGAGAGTAGATTCTGAGGCGGGTTGGATTTCTTTTTTTTTTCTTTGTTTAACCAAGTATGGTTCTGGGTTTAGGGTTTTGATCCATCAATTGTAATTCCCAGTAGGGTTTTGATCCATCAATTGTAATTCCCAGTAGGGTTTTGATCAATCAATTGTAATTCTCAGTAGTGTTTTGATCCATCAATTGTAATTCTCAATAGGGTTTTGATCCATCAATTGTAATAAGACTACTTTTGTTAAGTTTAAATTGTTTAATAATTTTCTTTATGGTTTCCATTGTAAATTTTGTAATGAACACACTTCGACTGTATTTTCATTTATTTCGATCCGTCTTCCACACCCTACTGCATTCCTTGATAAACGAATCATGGTCTACTGTGTATTTTTATTGTGTTGAATACATGTTTGTAAAACCGTGTAACGTTGTAAGCTGGGTTAATTATTTCACCCCCTTATTTCACGTTGTGGAATTAATTCACGGTGTATTCTAAAACGAGGAACTGACGTCGACACTGTTCTGTGTTTTATATCTCATTTATGAGCCTTCCACGGTGTTATAATCCACCGTGCTCAAACCATAGCGACACATTATGTTAAGGGTTTTACACCTAATACTGTTGCACGGTGTCACAATCCAACGAGGGAACCCCGCGGCGACCCTGTTCTATGGCTTTAATTTCTCATTTATGAGCCTTACACGGTGTTACAATCCACCGTGTTCCAACCACGGCGATACATTAGGTTTTAGGGTTTTCTACCTACCTAATACCGTTGCACGGTGTTACAATCCACCGAGGGAACCCACGGAGACACAGTTCTAGGGTTTTATTTATTTTCTTAATTAATTAATCGCAATGTGTTTAATGGGCGTGGTTGGGAGTTGAGTCGTTTAGTGAAACGATTGAAATCCGGCGGAACAGAGACGCATCGATTCCCTTAATTGAATGGTCATATCATATTAATGGATTTGGAGCGTTGGATGGGGTGATTTACTATTAATTTTATTAATACGAATAATTAATAAGCGTAGTTGGCAGTTGAATCGTTTCGTGGAAGAGATTGAAATCCGAGTGCTGCGATGACTTAAATTAGATCAGGATATTAAGCTTATAAATACGAACGGAAAAACTCCATTTTTCTATACCCATTGATACTCCTTTTTGTTTGTCTTATCATGTATCAGTTATCATCTCACAATTTTGAAATTCACAGATGCATTACTGTATCGAGATACTCGAGTTTCCAAAAGAAAACCATCATTCACCACCATCTTCTTATCGGCCATTTACCATCTTCTTATCGGCCAACGGAAGAAATCCCTTTTTGATATATCCTGCCCAGACCCTATTTTTTTGGCAGCTTGTAGTCTTCTTCCTGGGCAGCTCGATATGGGGTTGGTCGGGATCTCTTTCTGTTATGTCGTCCGACTTCGAATGGCTTCCTAACGATTCCTGGTCCAGGCTCAAGCGGCTCAAGTACTAATCTTCTAGTTGTATCGAGAGGAGATTTTCATGTTGTGAAATTTTAATTTTATTTTCTTTTCACCGTCCAGTAGAGTTTCCTCAAGATGTTGCTACTTTTCGATTGATAGTGTTCAGGGTTTTGATCCATCAATTTTTCACAATAGGTTTTAGGGTTTAGGGTTTATGGTTTTGAACCATCGATCTTTACTGTACTTTTTCCTTAATATATCATTAAAATATTATAATATCACCGTCATTTATTAATAATGCTCACACGTTTCTCATTCGTATTGAAACCCAAATTCTATCGGGATCAACCAAATTCGTATTGAATACGGGTGTGTGTAACCGTGCATTGGTATAAGGAGATATAGCTCCGTAATTTATTGCACGGTTTAATAATATTTCACTGTGTATTTATTCTCTCGTCGTGAAATATCCACGGCAAAATTGCAATTTATTTCATTCCACGGTGACACAATCCACCGTGATCTAACCACGACTACCCATTAGGTTTAAAGTTTTTCTACCTAATACAGTTGCACGGTGTTACAATCCACTGAGGGAACCCCACGGCGACACAGTTCTAGGGTTTTATTTATTTTCCTAATTTAATAAGCGCATTGTGTTTAATGGTAGTGGTTGGGAGTTGATCTGTTTATGAGACGTTTCGTGCAACGATTGAAGTCCGGCGGTGGTTTGACTCAGAACAGAGATGCATCAATTCCCTGAATTGAATGGTCATATCATATTAATGGATATGGAGCGTTGGATGGGTTGATTTACTATTAATTTTATTAATACGAGTAATTAATAAGCGTAGTTGGCAGTTGAATCGTTTCGTGGAACAATTGAAATCCGGGTTGTTGGATGACTTAAATTAGATCCCAATATTAAGCCTATAAATACGATTAGTTGCATTACTGTATCGTGAATCGTCATACACGAGCCTCAAAAATAAAACCATCATTTGCCTGGATCATTTTCTTCACATATGATTCGGAGTGCATGTAGCCTAAGCTCCTTAGGCTACAGCCTACATGGATCAGTTATCACCTCACTTTTTCGAATTTCACAGTTGCATTACAGTATCGAGTGGTATTGGTCAGTAACCTTCTTTGCATTCCTGTTGAAAACCTGACGAGATACACGAGTTTCCAAAACCTCCGTATATATATCGGTCACCTTCTTCACATTCGATTCGGAGTGTGCATGTAGCCTAATCTCCTTGTCTCCGTTGAAATCACCAGTCTGGTCGAGTCTCAAAAACCTTTGTTGCTGACCAGATGTCCAAAGAGGAGATTCACTGATGTGATGTTATTTTTTTTTTTCATTCAGCTTTTTTGTATACCGCTGACCGATAGTGTTTAGGGTTTAGAGTTTTGATCCGTCAATTTTTCTCAAGTTTTAGGGTTTATCTTTTTGAGATTCTCGTTCAAATTTATCACACAGTCGCTTTTAATTATCGTGTATGGTACTACGGTGTCCATTTATTGTGTCTGGTCTCACGGCGTATGATTATCATTTTGTCTTACGGTATTCATGGATGGTCACACGACGTGCGATTATCGTGGATTAGCTCACGATGTCCACTTATCGTATATGGTTTCACGGTGTAAATTTATTGTGGGTGTTCACACGGTGTCTATTTATCGTTAATAAACTCACGGCGTAGGATTATCATGGTTGGGATCACGGTGTCCAGTTATCGTGTATTTTTTCACGGTGTCTATTTATCGTTATTGAATTCACTGCGTACGATTATCGTGAATGGTGTCACGTTGTCTTAGTATCGTATATTGTATCACGGTGTCCATTTATCGAGATTTGTCTCATGGCGTGCGACTATTGTGGATGAGCACACAGTGTCCAGTTATCATGTACTGTCTCACGGCGTGCGATTATCGTGGATTTTCTCACGGTGTCCAGTTATGATGTACTTCTCACGGCTTTGGATTATCGTGGATGGTCTCACGGTGTCCATTTATCGTGGATGGTCTCACGGTGTCCATTTATCGTGGATGGTCTCACGGTGTCTATTCATCGTGGATGAACTCACGGCGTACGATAATCGTGAATGAAGTCACGGTGTCTTATTATCGTGCATAATCTAACGGCGTACTTTAACCGTGGATGGTCTGAAATTGTATTGGAGTTTTATTATTAATTTTTAAAACAGAAATTCTATTTAAATTACATATTCAATTTATATTCATTTCTTAAACAGCGAGGGCAGTGTAGACTTTTCCAACCCAATTGCCTAATAAACTTCTACTTTTATGGACAGGGCCTCAGAACTTATTTATTTTATGAGGTGGTCCTGAATCCGGTATTCCCACTAAACATTATGTACCCTCTCCACTTGGTAATAATAGTTAAACGTTTTTTACACTAAGTTTGAAACGAATATTAAAAAACAAATACTACCGTGAGATAAATCGATTATTTTATTTTTTATTTTATTTTTAACAAAAATTTATAAAGTAGAAATTTAATTTTAATTTAAAAAGTAAATTAGTTGTGAATATAGTAAGTTAAAAAGTAAGTACAAAAATAGAAGTGAAATTATATTTTAAAACTAAAATAGAAAAAAATAATTAGTGAAACTATTATTAGGTGACATTATGTTAAAATTTTGTTCATATTTTTTGGGACAACAAATATTCCATAATAACATTATACTGTATTTAAAATAAAATACTTACACTAGAGAGTGCATATGTATTTCCAACCTAAGTATAAAAATTGTTTTTAGGTTTGGTTTGTGTTCGATGGATCCATTAGAAGATCCGAAAGAAGACATAAAAAAAATGTAAGGCCGACAAAAATCCAACCGATATTCGGAGTCCCCTATCGATCAACCAACCATCACACATGTGGATACATATATACACAAATTAGACAAGACAACTAAATGCGTGTATTGTATTTCCTTCACTTTGACGGTGCATTATTATTGACTACGACATTTGTGTATTCATTCGTTTCTAACGTTTTATTTCCATACCTATTTTTTCATCTTATTAGTACAGTATTACTATAATTTCAATGGAACATTCAAGACGTGGTCACTTTTTGTACATTTATTAGAATCAAGATTCATGTATTTTATGTATCGTTTTCATGTTATTTGCGTTTTTTTTATTCGTACGAAAAAAATATCTAACTTGACTCGAACTGAATTCGACAATCGTAGTGAACTTGATGTGAAATTTACAGAGTTGTCTCGATTAATTCGATTTTATTTTTTCATGAAAATATATTTCTAGTGCCTAAAAACTCATACTTGACTAGATAAAAATATGTAAATTATGGTAAGTGTACATTCCAAAGAAAATAAGTTAAGTATGGTATTGTTGCATTCTCTCAAAAGTTCCCGAAGAAAAAGTGAAACAAATTTAAAATCAAAGTGTTTTTTTTTTTTTGTTTGAATAAACAATGGAGTAGTATTTAATAAACGATGCTACACAACACACGTACATATTCTACCCCCAAAATATATAAATGAAGTATTTATGAAAAGGGGTATATTGATTTATTAATTTACATGTTAAACCTTATAAAATATAGTTTCTAAATAAAGATAGTTTTTTTAATTTTTTTATTATTTAGGGTAGTATTAATTTTATAATTATAAATAAGAGTAAACTAATTCATTTAATTATAATCAATTATTTAAATTTATTTTTTTTCAAAAATCACCCTATATAATTATTAGGAGTATATATAAAAACTGAATTTACTGTAATTTTTCAAGTGTAATATTTTTTCTAGGCATATATGCATAGGTAAAATCTTATCGGTAAAAATAGTAAAATACATACTTATTATATATACATTTTCAGGGACAAAAAGCTGTGTACACATTTACCATACAATTTTTTTGTCATAATCTTAGAAAATACTATATTTAATTTAATTTTGTCGACAATAAATTGGGAAATGAATAGGAAGAAACACCCAAATTGACTAAAGGAATGAGTCCAAATCAACGTATAGTTTTTTGTGTCTTGATTCTATATATTTTCACAATAGCCATAGGATTCACAACTATGATAAAAAATATAATTGCGAATTGGAGAGCCACGTTGTGTTACCTTGGTGGCAAAATTAGCTAAATATTATCTATATATATCTATTTGGTTCATATATATATGAAGGAAGGATTTGAGCTAGATCCTTGATTAAGTGTCCTATTCAACATGCACAATAAAAAAATTGTGCATTTTCAAGCACGTAAAATTAGTAAGAACAGATATTGAACGAGGCCGAAGTAAGTTGCTACGTAGTAATTTTTAAATATTTAAGATCAGGAGAAAAATGATCAATATTTTTTTTTGAAAAAATAATAGTTTTATTTATGGTTGCTCGGTCAACTCGATTCAATTTCTTTAGGGAAAAAAAGAAGGTTGGAGTTCGGACAAATGTTGATCTGTTTGTTTCATGTATACAAAAATAAGTGCATTAATTGGTTGTACAGTACAAGCATGCAGCATTTAAACATTGGATACTCTTCAAGGAGAGAGAATAAAACAAAAAATAATATTTAAAAAAGTATAGTATAGTTTAAAATAATTGTGCACTCCTCCTACAAACACAATTAGTTTAAAATTTAAGTAAGCCTACACAACACATATAGTCATCAAGTGATATTACCCATATATATACGGACATGAATATGTATTTTTAAAACCCTAGGTCAAGATGTACGTATTTTATAACTCTAGATAAAAATTATTGATTAATTCATAAAAAATAATTAAATGCTATTGCAACATGAAATACTAAAAGTAAATATCCGGATGGCAATCGGGTCGACCCCTATAATCGATCGATCGAGATGTCGAAACTCTTCAATTTGAATATTGAATTCGTTTTAGACAAATTTGTGTACGCGTGTTGGATCGATCGATCGACATCATATTCAAATTCCAAAACACATTTGAAAGCTGCGGTCCTCCAAATTTTAGTTTATTCAGCAGCTAGCTGTCATTGTAGTAGTAACCGAGTTCTGTTTTTTTCAACTCACACTCACATGGTAAAAGAGTTCTTCTTCTGGTTCTGTTGGTTTTTGCTGACATTCCAAGGACAACGACACATGCGAAAACTAATGGTACATACATAAATACATACCTTTATATTGTCTTAATTAACAAAAACCAACTCAAACATTGAATTAACTTAATTCATATTCCCCGTAATTTGTACTGTTTGTTCCAAATAAGTTGACTCACTTCTTTTGTAATGTGTATTATTTGTTCCTTTTCGTAATTTGTAATGTTTATTCTAAATAAGTTGACTCGCTCTCTTTGTATTTTGAATTATCTGGTCCTTTCTAAAACACGTCCCAGAATGCAATTGCAATTGCAATTGCAATTACAAATTGTGAAAAATTACTGCAGATTTTTGTATAATATATGTTTACTCAAACAACAACTATTTAATTATATGTTTTTATTTGGGCATGTCATAAATATATGTAGAGTATTGACATTGAGAAAGGGAGCCTCGATCGTATATTAATTTGAATTAAAGTTACTGAGTAAAAATAAAATGAAGTGGACTGGACAGAGAAAGAGAAAGGTACAAGCCATGGAGTGACCCCCTTTTCACGCATGCATGCGTTACACTTACTTACACACACTCACAACAAATTGAATCATCAATTAACCTCGGATTTTTCTCTCATTTTTATTAATTACCACTCTTTTATTTTATATTCCTAATTATATTACCTTTTGAAATAAGATGGCATTTAACATACAAATAAAATAAAAATCTTTAATGAGCTAGACACTTAATGCCACAAGAGTTGATTTTTAGCTTTGACATTATACAAAAATGAATGCAATACATGGGGTGATGTGGATGCAATTCATAAGCAAGATATTAAGGTGAAACAATTTTTTATTGAAATATTATACTCTCTCTCACTCATTAAAGATGTAATACTTTTCTGGACACGGAAATTAAAAAAAATGTTTTTTTTATTTTTTTAACAAAAAAATAAATGGTTTAATATATTTTAAAATTGAAAAGTAAAGTTGTTCTAAGTAAAGTTTAAAAAGTAGTTGAATAAAGTAAGAATACATTGTATTTTAAAATGAAAAATTAAGAATATTCATTTCTTTTTTTTTGTGTATCAACTATTATATGACATGAAAAGAAAAAATTGTAACTTTAATGAGAGGGGGTATTTTGTAAAGTTTAATTTGTTTTGAAGTGAGATGTATGGGCTCCTCTAACATGTATTCATCTCATCCGATCGAGGGCTAACGGTTGAATAGTGGTGGAATTTCTTATCTCTGCCCATTATAAAAAAAAAATGCAAAAGCAAAACACTTTACATTTAATTATGTAGTAATTACATATAATTAATTGAAACCGAATGAAGACATGTAACAACCATAAAAACAAAATGCATTTTTTTGTAGCAATTGTAGGATCAATAATATATCTTCAGTAACATGTTTAAGCTACGCACAAGTTAGTACAAAGTATTCTTTTGAAATTATTATTATTATTATTATTATTATTATTATTATTATCTACGGACTAAATTAACACATGTTAGAAACCGCTTCATCTAAAAGCTCGAACTGTTAGAGAAGTTGGGCAACTAGACATTTATAGTAGGCCTAATATATTCTCCAATACTCCCCCTCACTTGTGGGCCGATTTCAACCTCAGGGGAAGGCCCAACAAGTGGATAATTAATTCGGGTGGAGTCGCACATGGCGGGAGTCGAACCCAAGACCTGCCACAAGGCTAGGCTCTGATACCATGTTAGAATGGTAAAATCCCCTTCCGGAGATGAATAATATTTCTCGAATATATAGAGTATTGTACAACAATATATGCCAAATATAATGGGATTCAAATCCCTACAAAGAGGCTAACAAGTCCTAATTGTTAGGAAGCATATCTATATTAATGTAACTATTATTTACGTCTATTAGTCCCCCGCAATCAGAGCGGGAGGTGACCGAACGCTAAGGCTGGATCTAAAACGAGCAAACAAGTGTCGTGGCAGTCCTTTGGTGAATATATCGGCATATTGATGCTCAGACGGCACATGCAAAACTCTAACGGTTCCAACCTGTACCTTTTCACGAACAAAGTGAATATCAAGTTCAACATGTTTGGTACGTTGGTGCTGAACGGGGTTGCCGGACAAATATATTGCAGAGATGTTATCACAGTAGACCAAAGTGGCATGTTTGATGGGAACATGAAGCTCAAGTAGAAGATTACGAAGCCAACTCGTCTCAGCGACGGCATTTGCGACCCCTCGATACTCGGCTTCGGCACTAGACCGTGACACTGTAGGTTGGCGTTTAGAGGACCATGATACAAGATTATCGCCGAGAAAAACACAATAGCCCGATGTCGATCTACGGGAGTCGGGACATCCGCCCCAATCTGCATCTGAATAAGCAGTCAATGTGAGTGAACGAGAGATACCGAAGTGAATACCATGATCAATGGTGCCTTGTATGTATCGCAATATGCGTTTCAGGGCATGGAAATGGGTTTCACGTGGTTCATGCATAAAGAGACACACTTGTTGGACTGCATAAGTAATATCAGGCCGAGTAATAGTAAGATATTGGAGCGCTCCAGCCAAGCTACGATAAAGAGTCGGATCAGCAACAAGTGGACCAGTGGAAGCACTTAATTTCGAGGAAGTATCAACTGGTGTTGTGGAAGAGTTACAATGTTGCATGGCAGCACGTGCAATAATATTAGTGGCATATTGATGTTGAGATAAAAATAATCCTTGCGGACTTCGACTTACAGTGATGCCCAAGAATTGGTGTAATTTACCAAGGTCCGTCATTGCAAATTCCTGTGATAGAGAAGCAATCGTCTGATTTAAGAAAGTTGTAGTGGATGCCGTTAGGACGATGTCATCAACATATAATAATAAATAAGCAATATTTGAGCCATGCCGATAGATGAAGAGTGAGTTGTCACAAGTACTGCTACGAAACCCCTGCGAAGTAATGAAGCTGGAGAACCGATGATACCAAGACCGAGGAGCTTGTTTTAACCCATATAGAGATTTTTGTAGTCGACACACGTAATGAGGCGTAGATGGATCAACAAATCCCGGAGGTTGGTGCATATAGACTGTTTCAGCAAGGTCACCATGGAGAAATGCATTTTTCACATCCAATTGATGGATTGGCCAATTTTTTGTGACGGCTAAGCTTAAGACAGTTCTAATAGTAGTAGGTTTGACGACAGGGCTAAAAGTTTCATCACAATCAATCCCGATTTGTTGCGTTTTACCATTGACGACCAAGCGGGCCTTGTAACGTTGTAATGTACCATCCGAGTGGTATTTGTGACGAAATAACCACATACACCGAATAACACTTGCAGTAGTAGGGCGAGGAACAAGTTCCCAAGTTTTATTTACCATAAGAGCACGATACTCTTCCATCATGGCGGCATTCCAATTCGGGTCACGGAGAGCAGTAAGGTGTGATTTTGGTAGTGGTGAGATGGTAGGGGAGGTGGTCGTGGTGTGGAGGTTTAGTCGAGTTTGGGGTTTGGAGATACCGTTTTTGGCTCGTGTAGTCATATTGTGGCTAGGTTTGGGTGCGACAGGTTGAGTGGGTTCAAGTTCGTGGGATGAGGAGGTAAGCGACGTGGTTTGAAGAGGTGAAGTGTTTTGGTCGTGGGTTAGAGTGGAGCTATGTGTGGCTGGTGTTTGGACTGATGGAGGGGTCTGCTGGTGGGTTGGAGGAGAGGTAGGTGAATTTGGTGTTTGGTTATGTGTAGTGGGTTGATCGTTAGTGAACATATCAAATAGTAAATGGGATAAATGAGGGGGATCTAAGAAGGAGTATGTGGTGGTGGAGGGGGGTGCAGTGGATGCATATGGGAATATATTTTCATCAAATGTAACACGACGTGATAAAATGATTTTCCCAGTGGTAAGATCAAGACATCGATAACCACGGTAATTGGAAGGGTAGCCCAAAAAGACACAACAAGTGGAACGAGTTTGGAGTTTATGTTGTCGTTTGGCGGATAAGTTCGGATAACATGCGCAACCAAATACGCGCAGATGATCATAAGAAGGATTTTTAAGAAAAAGAATCGAGGTTGGAGAGCGGAAGTGAAGGAGGGCAGTGGGTAGGATATTATGAAGGTAAGTGGCAGTATGTAGTGCTTCAACCCAAAAATGTGGTGGGAGAGATGCATGATATAAAAGGGCCAAAACAATTTCATTAAGTCGACGTAACATACGTTCGGCTTTACCATTTTGGGATGATGTTTGTGGGCATGAAAAACGAAAGTGCAGACCATGGCTAGTGGCGAAATTATGGAAGAGTGAGTTATCGAATTCTCGTCCCATGTCGCATTGGAAATTTTTTATAGGACGATCGAATTGGGTTTTGACATATTTATTAAATTGAAGGAATTTAGTGAAAGCTTCGGACTTATATTTAAGTGGGTACACCCAAACATAATGTGAATAATTATCAATAAGCACCATGTAATATTTGAACCCACTTTTGCTTGGAATTGGAGAAGTCCACAAATCACTGTGAATAATATCAAAAGGTGCAAGAGAGATAGAAGTAGATGCTGAAAAAGGAAGACGTTTATGTTTGCTAATTTGGCATGAGTTACATAAATTTGAACTTCTAACAGGGTGGTAATTTATTGTATTTTGCCGACGAAGATGATCAATAATATTAGCAGCAGGATGACCAAGTCGATGGTGCCATAAGTCGGAGGGCGAAACAGCTAGAGAGACGGACGAAGAAGGTTGTGTGGGCTGGTAGGCAGATGGAATGGAAGACACGGGGTAGAGCTCGCCAGAACTATTGCTCCGCATAATCAGAGTTCCAGTCTGGAGGTCCTTCACAGAAAAGCCATTAGGGTCAAATTCGACGGAAACATTATTATCTTTAGTGAATTGACGAACTGATATGAGGTTTTTAATAATGTGCTGAGTGTAAAGGACATTACGAAGGTGAAGGGTTCGAGTAAGAAGGGGGATGCGGGAGGTTCATGATCCGTGAACCGGTATGGAGTTTCCATTGCCAACATAAATGGAACGTATTGAACTGGTATTAAAAGGTTGAGATAAAGTACCTTGATCCGAAGTTAAATGTGAGGAGGCTCCAGTGTCCATGAACCATTGGGCATCATTTGGAGAGCTCATTGACATGGCCTGAAATGCAGCACCCAAAGAAGTCTGGTCGAATTCCTCTGATTCAGCGATATGAGCCTGACCCATGGTGCGAGAATGTGCATTAGAAGCGGGGCGGGGGCCAGATGAGGGGTATTGTACCACGGTGCGGCCCAACCAGATTGAGTAGGGTACGGACAAGGTGGAGGTGACCATTGTGGATACGGACAAGGTGGAGGTGCGGGGGGCCAATATGTGTACTGTGAAAATTGTGGTGTTGGGTAAGGAGAAGGAGGAGGTCGATAATTACCACCACCTCTATAATTACCACCACCTTGATTATTTTGGTTACCAGTAAATTGTTGACCAATGCGACGATTGGTGTTATTATTGTTGCGGCGGTTAAATGGAGGACGTGGACCACCACGCTGAGGTTGTTGAGACCCGGTGCTAGAATCGACGAAGTTGGATGTGTCCGGGCTGGGTACAGATGGTGCGACCAAAACGGAGGAGGGCTCCGGGTCAGATCGCGCGGATTGGCGATGGGCTTCGAGTTGAAGCATACTTCGGGCTGTTTCGAAAGGAGGTAATGTCTTATTTATATAGGCCCCAACTGTATCAAATTCCTTCGTCAGTCCGCGCACCAATTGAATAACCAAACGCTGATCGTTGACGGTGCTGCCAACGTCATTTAACTGAGCTGCCAATTCCTTGAGTTTCTGACAATATTCATCAAGGGATGGCATGGAAGTGAGTGATAAATGTGTGAATTCGCTTTCAAGCGCAGCGGCTCGCGATCCTTTGTTGTTATGAAAATGGTTTTCCAAACGAACCCACGCCTCATAGGCTGTTGATTCAGTTTCAAGTATGCGGACAGGGATGTCATCGGACACTGTCCCATAGATCCATTGAAGAACATGAGCATCAATTTCACTCCAAGACTCGTAGTCCGGATCGATACTAAAAAAATACAGTAAGAGCATGTACAATGGTACCAATTTTTTTGAGTTTGAACTCATGAAAGTGAACTCGTACCATTGGGAGTTCCAGTTCATTATACCCACCCTCCTTATCCCACCCCACCAAAGTGAACTCGGTTCAAAGGTATGAACTGAGTTTTTTTTTTTTCTTGTCAGAGTACACAAATATTCCCAAATAAATGGACAGAAATGCTGCGTGGAAGACACGCCCCAAATGCGCAATTAAGCTATAATCATAATTTTTAATTTTAATTGCGTTAAATTAAAATTATTAAATTAAAATTATTTGCGTTAAACTATAATCATAGTTTTTAATTTTAATTGTGTTAAATTAAAATTATTAAATTAAAATTATTTGCGTTAAACTATAATCATAATTATTAATTTTAATTGTGTTAAATTAAAATTATTTACATAAAATTCTATTTGCACAAATCAAAAGCAAAAACAACTCAATCCAGTTAAATTTATAAATTATTAATTTATGAATTTTAATTTATTTTTAATTTTTTTGTTGTTTTTTATTTATTTATGAAAACTTAAATAATTTAAATTATTTTTTAATTAAATTAAAATATAATTATTTTTTTTAATTTAAATTATTTTACACATAATTTTAAATTATTAACAAAATCAAGTACAATTTATTATTTTTATATATAATGATGAATAATAAATATTTGTAATTAAAATGTATATTTTATTTAATAAAAATATATATAATTAAAAAAGTAAAGTTTGTATGATCCACTTAATTCGGTTCAAACCAAAAAACCAATGCAAGTATAAATTGTTCAATTAATAAGAAAAGTGATTGAAAATAAATTAATAAATTATTAATTTGTGGTGGGTTGGTATGAATTGAACTAGCATTGTACATGCTCTGAGTACCAACTTTGGGATTGGGACCCAAAATTTACTTAATTCGGTTCTGTTAGTGTGTAGTTCTTTGTAGTTCAACATAGAACCATGTTGTTCTTGCTTGAACTACGTTGAACTATACACTATTGTTTTGTAGTAACTTCATGTGATTTGTTTGTTTGTTTTAATTGATTAAATTTACACAAGTCTGCTAGGTATGAGTAGTGCTAACTGGAAAATACAAGTGGTTCCTCCTGGAGCCACGATATGCAAGCATACTCAGAGTTGGACTAGCGGACTTGGCGATACAAACAACATGGAGTTCTCTGTGTGCACAATTGTGAATGACCCACGTGGTTCTATGTATACCAGTGTGGTCCTCGAATTCACTGTTGCACCACCAACAAGAGAGTTCAAGTTCTAATGTATAAAGATCTTGAATCAGTGCTAACACATTGATGGACACGGAGCAAGCACAGGTAGACATAGGGCTGAGGGAATGACTGCTAAGGAATGAAGTCAGCCACGGGTGCGACTAGAAGACTTCGCTAGAAGAATTCAAGTCAAAGAAGAAAATACGAAGTAATCTAACTGTGCATGCAACAAGCTCGAAGCGCGAACACATGCTAATGTGGCAGCAGGTAGAGCTACGTTCATCAAGTACGGAACAATGGAATATTCGCTTGAGATGCCTTGGGCTCGGTTGTTCCATTGGGCCGTCATGGGCTTGGCCCATTAAGCGTGAATTCCGGAAACCCTACTTTTCGATGCCTATAAATAGTGGGTTGTTGGAATTCATTCATTACACTTTTGATCAGACATATTCTAGAGAGAGAATTATTGTAGACCGAGAGACTTCGCTAGAAAGCTCCGGTCGTACCCTCTATTTAGTCTTAGTAGTACTCATCGCTAGATTAGTTCTACCTAGACTTAGTTTTTTGGTCGTGTGACCTTTCTACAAGATTCGCTAGAATATTGTAGATGTTTTGTAAAGTGGTTCCACCCATTACAGATCAATACAAGTTTACTTTATAGAATCTCAAATTGTGTTAAGTAATTTTACTCTACCCTTCACTACTACTCTATAGGTAGATCACAGTACAATATACACAATTTCAATTGGTATCAGAGCTAGTTCACCCCTTTCGGTGTGATCCTAGGAAGAGATTCTACCATGGAGTCGTTTACCGTCCTCAAACCCGTCATTCTCAACTCAACAAACTACTCCTACTGGAAGAGCAAGACAAGGTTGAAGCTGAAGAACGTAGACTCACGTGTTTGGGCTGCTGTTCTACACGGATGGAGTCCGCCAACCTACACTGATGAAGATGGTGATGTGCGCATCAAGGAAGAAACTACGTGGACTACCGCCGAACATGAAGCCGCTACCTTTAATTCGAAAGCCATCCACATTATCACCGATCTCATCGACGTTCATATGTTTTCGGTCGTGAGGCACCTTGTTTCTGCTAAGCATGTGTGGGACACATTGGAAAGAATGTGTGAAGGAAGTGAAAGCATCAAAAGGTCCAAGCTGAGAGGACTTACTACTACCTTCCACAAACTTGAAATGAGGGAAGATGAGGACCTTGATTCCTTCTTTAACAAGATAATGGCTATCGTTAGTGAATGTCAAGAACTTGGAGACCCCATACCTCCACCACTCATCTGTACTAAAGTTCTTCGAGGTGTAACAGAGAAGTTCTCTGTCAAAGTGACAACTATGGAAGATACTAAGCTTGGTCTCTCTGGGGACTACAACGAGATCATGAGTCACTTAAAGAACTATGAGTTGAATCTGAAGCTGAAGGACAAGTCTTACTCCATGACTCCATTTGAAAATTCAATGAAGGCACTTGCTATTACTCAGAGTGGCTCCAGCTCTACCTCCAACAACACAGGAGGTACTCATCCCTCTCAGTCTACCGATCAGAATGCTTTTCTTGCAGAGGACTCAGATGATGAAAGTGAAGCTCTTTCTCTCCTCAACTCTCCCAATCCCGATAAGTTTGCTGCTCTCCAAGATTCCGTTAGCTACTTGGTCCGCCAAGATATCAAGAGGAAGAGAAGGTTCAAACAATTCCGCAACCAAAGGAGCCCTGGAAATTCCTACTCTACTCCACCTGCTGCTGGCTCTAAAGGGTATACCCCCAACCGACGGTTTGTGGCCAGCAACCCCGGCAAGGACATGTCGAAAATCAAATGCTTCGAGTGCAAGGGCATGGGGCATGTGAAGAATGAGTGCCCCAATCTACACCGGAAGAACAATATGGAGGTTAGCTATTTGGTGTTCGATGGAGATGATTCCTTGTACTCGTCTGAGGAAGAGCAGGGAAAGATGGTGGAGACAAATAATGTGAATGCACTCTTAAGTGCTATTGACAGTGAGAGTGATGAAGAGTATGAGGTAGACCAAGCTGACTTGGCCACTCATGAAAATATTTTTTGCTATACCTCTGTGATTGCAGGTATGACTGAGAAGGTTGCCACCTCTACTCCCTCTGCTGAGAAGGTGAACAAGAAGGATTTTGATGTTGTGATGTTGGAGCTGGAGAGAGCGTTGAAGAAGGTGAAGGAGCTGGAGGCGATTGTCAACAAGGAAGACTCCGAGAAGGACTTTCTCAGAGATTCTCTAGCCAAGATGGAGGAAGGCTATGCTATGCGCACCAAGGAGCTTTATCAAGCAAAGGACAAATTGGATGTTGCAAATTGTCTATTTAAAAAGCTTAACACTGGCACCTCTAAACTTGACTCTATGTTGAACTGTGTGAACACCAAGCATTTTGGTCTTGGCTTTAAGGAAACCTTTGATTCCGTTTACACCGATTCTCTTAATACTTGTCCTAAATTTGTGCGTGGTATTGACAAATCTTTCATTGAATCTAATATGGCTAAGCCAGAGGATGCTCGAACATCCAAAGGAAACTTGGCCTCTACCTCGAATGTGAAAATTCTCAAACGCATTACTACGAATCCTCAAACCCAAATTGCTTCTATGTCCACGTTGACACCTACTACTAGCTCGAAGTCTACCTACAACAAGAAAAATTTCACTCGAAATGTCTCGAATCGATCCAAGACATCTAAACCTACCTCTACGGCGTCTACTAAAGCTGGGTCGTCCGGCTCTACCTCTGCTCGTAAATCTGATGTGAGCATAACCACTCAGAGGAAGAAAAATGCTACTGACCATTATAAGAAAGTCTACGTGTGTGATTATTGTGGGAAGAAGGGACATATCAAACCTTTTTGCTACAAGCGTATTGATGATTTAAATATGCACGGTGTGAGGTTGAGACAAGTTTGGAGACCCATCTTGAAACCTATCCATAGTCGAGCTAAACTAGTATGGAAAGTCAAAGCAGCTCTTCCCACACCAGTGACAACAAAGAATAAACAAGTTTGGAGAAGGAGGGAAGAAGAAGTAAAATGCAATGTTGCATTCACTGTGGCTAAGGGCACTACAAAAGAGACGTGGTATTTTGATAGTGGGTGCTCCCGACACATGACCGGCACCAAAGACTCTCTTATTGATTTTGTTCCACACTCTGGGGGTCCTGTTACCTATGGAGGGGGAGCAAAAGGAAGTATAGTGGGCAGTGGTACTCTTAATGTAAAAGGTCTACCCGCACTAAAGAACGTTTTACTTGTAGATGGTCTTTGTGCCAACCTTATCAGCATAAGCCAATTGTGTGATGATGAACTTAATGTGAAGTTCAACAAGGAAAGTTGTGAAGTATACAACGTAAAGGGGGAATGTATTCTCACTGCTGCCAGAGCAAAGAACAACTGCTATGCCATCAGTGAATCTTGTCTTAATGTCTCTACCCATGATGATATAGATATCTGGCATCAAAGGCTTGGACATACTAGCCTTCGTAATCTTGAGAAGCTGATTCAAATAAAAGCAGTGAGAGGCATAGAGAGCTTGCCCAAGTTTGATAAAAGAGTGTGTGGGGATTGTCTCATGGGAAAGCAAACAAGGTCTCCACACCCTGCTCTCTCTACCCTTACCCGCACTACTGAGTGTTTCGAGCTATTACATATGGATCTTATGGGTCCTATGGAGGTTCAAAGTCTTGGGAACAAGTGGTATACACTTGTTATTGTTGATGATTACTCTAGGTTTACCTGGGTAAATTTTCTTGGTACGAAGGATGAGGCATTTGAAAATTTTCGATCTCTTGCTCGGAAAATTCGTACTACCCATGCCAAGAGAATCCAACGAATTCGAAGTGATCATGGTGGAGAGTTTCAAAACAATGTATTTATTGAGTATTGCACTCGCAAGGGAATACATCACGAATTCTCTGCCCCCAAGACGCCTCAACAAAATGGTGTTGTGGAGAGGAAGAACAGGACATTGCAAGAAATGGCTAGGGTGATGTTGGTTTCTGCAGGTATGGCAAAGGGGTTTTGGGCTGAGGCACTTAGCGCTGCTTGCTATGTGATTAATAGGATTAGAATTCGTGCTGGAACCCAATGCACGGCATATGAGTTGTTAACTTCCAAGAAACCAAATGTTGCTCATCTACGTGTGTATGGGTGCATTTGCTACATTTTGAATGATCGTGATACCTTGAAGAAGTTTGATCCTAAGTCAGACAAAGCTATCTTTGTTGGCTATGCCCTCAACAGTCACGCCTATCGTGTGTTCAACCTAAGAACTAAGACCGTGCAAGAATCCACAAATATCAAGTTTGATGAACATCATTTTCATGATCATCCTTCCAAGTCTACCTTGAAACAAAACGTTTCACATCCTGTTCTACCTCCATTGGATGTTTTGGTTGAGGGGGAGGTGAACCAAGGAGTGGTCCTACCAGCTCCTGAAAATTCTATCTCTCACAACTCTGGTGACTCTACCTCCTCCGATATTGGTAATGAGGATTCTGCTCAATCTACTGCTAACCCTGATCTGGGTACCACTGGAGCATCTACTTCCACCGGAGTCCCTAACTCCGGTCCACCCGCATACATTCGAAAGAGACATCCGGATCAACAAATGATAGGAGATCTAAATCAAAGAGTTACTCGATCTACTCAATCTACCACCACCTTGCCCGCCACCTATCCTAACACACTTTCAAATTTGGCTTTTCTATCTCCCGATGTGGGCATTATGAGTTTTGTCTCTGAAATTGAGCCCAAGAATATTAAGGAAGCCATCAATGATGAATTTTGGATTGCGGCGATGCAAGAAGAGCTACATGAGTTCGAACGGAACAAAGTATGGTCTCTGGTTCCTAGACCCAAGAATGTGAATGTGATTGGCACTAAGTGGATCTATAAAAACAAAACCAATGAATTCAATCAAATAGTGCGCAACAAGGCACGCTTAGTTGCTCAGGGGTACACCCAAGTAGAAGGAATTGACTTTGACGAAACCTTTGCCCCTGTGGCACGCATAGAGTCTATCAGACTACTTGTTGCTGTGGCTTGCTGCAAAAATATTCCACTACGGCAGATGGATGTCAAGGCAGCCTTTCTAAATGGAGTATTGGATGAAGAGGCCTATGTAGAACAACCCAAAGGCTTTGTGGATCCCCACAAACCAGACCATGTCTACCTACTACACAAGGCCCTATATGGGTTGAAGCAAGCACCTCGTGCTTGGTACAGCTGCTTGACGGAATTTCTGTTGAACTTTGGTTTCACTCGTGGCAATGCCGACACTACTCTCTTCATAAAGATTGTCAAGACTGAGATGCTTATTGCTCAAATCTATGTGGACGACATTGTGTTTGGCGCTACCCATGACCGGTTGGTCAAAGAGTTCACTGAAGCAATGGCCTCATCTTTTCAAATGAGCTTGGAGGGAGAACTAAGTCACTTTCTTGGCCTTCAGATCTCGCAACGACACAATGGCATTTTCATTTCTCAAACCAAGTATGCTATCAACATGTTGAAGAAATTTGATATGGCAGATGCTAAACATATGAAGACTCCTATGGCTACCACTGACAAGCTAAGCAAGGCAGAGAATGGCAAGGATGTTGATATCTCCACCTACAGATCTCTTATTGGAAGCTTACTCTACCTCACAGCCACCCGACCAGATATTATGTATAGTGTGTGCCTCTGTGCCCGCTACCAAGCACAACCCAAGGAAGAACATCTTGCTGCTGTAAAGCGTATCCTTAGATATGTTGCCGGGTCTACCAACCTTGGCTTATGGTATACTAAAGAAACTTCTTCTTATCTTGTTGGTTTTGCAGATGCTGATTGGGGGGGTGACAATGATGAAAGAAAGAGCACTAGTGGTGGGTGCTGCCTCTTGGGAAACAACTTGGTCTCATGGCATAGCAAGAAACAAAATTGCATTGCCCTCTCTACTGCTGAGTCGGAATATGTGGCTGCGGGTAGCTGCTGCACCCAGCTGTTATGGCTACAACAAATGCTTGCGGATTATCAAATCGAGAGCACACCACTAACCTTGTTTTGTGACAACGAGAGTGCTATAAAGATAAGTCAGAATCCAGTACAACATTCAAAGACCAAGCACATTGACATCCGACATCATTTCATTCGAGACTTGGTTGAACGGGGTAAGGTTGTAATGGAACATGTTCCTACCGAGAAACAACTCTCAGACTTCTTCACCAAACCACTTGCTTCGGAAAGATTTTTGTTTCTAAGGAATTCTCTCTGCATGGATGCGTTTTGAAGGGTAGTAGGCCGCAAGTGGCTACCTCCACCCACAGCCGTTTATTTTGTCAAAGGAACCATGAGGTAGAGCAAGGTGAGGTTTGTAGTTGACAGTTGCAAAGTGACGTAGTATTTGGACATACTGTTCTTTAAATATCTATATAAGCAATTCATTGGAGTGAACTTAGTTTGCTCTATGTCTAGCAGGAAAAGTCGGCCTAAAGATTTCCTCGATGGATCGGGTCTTGACTGACTTGGTCTTCGGGCAAATGCAAAAGACATGGCCTTATACATATAATGGTGAAAACAAAAAAAAAAGAAGATCATAAGGAAACACCATCTATAACACCCCTCTGATTGGGTATTAATAAGCCTGCTCTATGCTTGAAAAAGCTAAAGAAATGGTCGTGGTTACACATTGAACTGGCCAAAATAGCAATACCGTCCATAAAGCACTGTCACTCTACCTCCAATATCTCTACTTATGTTCTTTCCAGCGATTTTGATTCACTGTGTGGTGGAACGTATGTCCACCTTGTGTGTGCTTATTATGCCTTTAACTGAATTTCATTTTTATTTGCAGAAGTTCTTCAGATAACCGAAGTGTGCTTGTTATACCTTGAAGCGCTCCTGTAGGCTTTGTTGGTCAAGACAATTTTTGTGATTTCTGAAATCTGGGTATTTCTTTGTAGGTCTATGTGTAATTACACCTGCTCTACGTATATGACTTTGAGTTCTCATGATAAACTGTCTGTCTCACGTGCTACTCTTTGTATTTTGTACTCTTTGCTGATTTTTCACATAGTTTTGTTGTCCTACCCACAAGGGACTGTGGTGTGCGTGCTTTGGTTTGTTATTAATGCCTGTGCAGATGTGCAGAATCAAATGAAGGGTCGTGTTATGTGTACTCCTGCGTGTTCTACTGCCTGTGCTGACGCGTTGGATCATCATCCGTGTACACTGTCCCTGGTCAACGCTCGGTCATATCTCCAATACCCCTCGCCTTTGCGTTTGGCTGTCTTGTGATCACGGGTTTTGCAATTACAATTTTGTACATCTTTTCTTGTTCTTCCCTAACCCACTGTTGTTATTCGTATTCTCTTTTTGAGTTCTCTTGCAGGTCTACGATCGTCCCTGGTATACCCCCAATAACACCAATTCTCTATCTCTACGTCTTCGTCCTAAGGCTACGACCCACTCAGTGATTTTTATATGCTCACTCAACGCTGACCTACATCCCGTACACGTGGCTACGTCTGGACCACAGAATTTGAACCGCTACAGTTTCCCTATAAATACCCCCTCTCACCCAACACATAGTACACCTTTCACTACGTGTTTTCGAGAGCAAAACCCTATCTTCAAGCTGTTCTTAGTCTCTGCGCATAGATTCATAACTTCTACCCAGAATTTTTACTCTTCTCCCTACGCCACTCCCTTCCACCACACGCATCACTCACAATGTCGACCTTTGAGTCTCCTGAATTTTACGCTGCTCAAATTGTCGAACTCAACTCCCAGCTGGTCGTTCTAGAAAAACAATTCGACGAAGAGGAAGATTTCTCCAAGGCAGAGCCCATTGGGGTTCAAATATCTGATCTACGCAAAATTATAACTGAACACAAACGGAATAAGTTTTTGGCTGAAAAGGAATTAGCACGTATAGCCAAGGAGAAAAAGGAGGAAGAAGACAGACTTGAGGCTCTACGGTTAGAAAAACTGAAACAAGAAGAGGACGAACGTAGAGCCAAAGAAGAACAAAGAAAGAAGGATGAGGAAGAAAGAAAAAGAAGGGAACAGGAGGAGGCTGAACGTATAGCCGAAGAAGAACGGAAAAGAAAAGAACAGGAAGAGGCTGAGCGTATTGCCAATGAACAGAAAAAGAAGGCTGATGAAGATGCTCTACGCATACGTGCGGAGAAAGAAAAATCTGATAAGGCAGCGGCTGACCATAGAGCCCGCATGGAACAGAAACGGCTCGATGAAGCCAACGCCCTTGTCGCTCATGCTCTTTCACCGCAGACTCAAGTGATAGAACATACGGCTGCCCGTACACCCTCTCCTGATAGCCCAGATATTACTGTTTCTCCCACCGGGTCCCCCGTTCACCAAACCACTGATACTACTGTGGTTGTTCGTGATTCTACGCCGCCGTTCGTGGAGGAGGAACGCAAGGTTGCCTCGAATTTAATTGTAAGAGCCTCGCCAACACGGGTTGTTGGGCCTGGATACTCTGATAATTTCCACACAGAACTGGCGGCCATACGCTATGAATTTTTACAAGGACAGGATGTCAACTCTGAACGTTACTACGGGCAGAGTAAGTGGGTCAAACGTGGGCTCGAGGCTTTTATGCGTGAGATGCATTTGGCCGATTCCATTAATTTTGACGTGGACTACAGCCTGTTTGTCCACCGAGTCTTTTTTGCCCACGTAGACCGGGCGTTTGGGACCCCTGGCTCTGGGTCCTACGGGAAGGTGGTTCTCCGTGGAACCGAATATGACTTCAGCCCCCGCACTATCAACAAACTCTTCCGCCGTTCGCGGATTCAGGCTACGTGGGAGGAGCCCTCTCCGAACCACCCCGACAGCATGATGATGGGTTTTATTCTCACTGGTGGTCTTGTCTCTACGGACCAGCCGCCAATTTCAAAACTCACACACTTCTTCTCCCACCTCAACCGCGTGGTTGCAAACAACTGGATCCCCACGTCTAACACGGGTGTGCTCCACGCGGACGCCCTACACTTGATGTATAAACTGAGCAGGGGAATCCAGGTGGACCTGGGGCAGGTTGTGTTTAACAAGATAAAGTCATACGGTGAAATGACTGATACGCAGATTCAGAGTGCCAAGCTGCCGTGCCCACACTTAATCAGTACTATTCTACAAAGTCAAGGATTCAGGTTCAGGAAGACTGATGCTCCGTTGACCAAAATCACTTGTTTTCGCTTTGACTCTGCGTATGAACACAAAAGCAAAGTGAAGGACATTCCTTGGCGTAGACTAGGAAATGTTGAAGCTGATCGTGCCCTGTTCAATGCTGGTCCGGCTGTTCCTCTGCTCCCACAACAAAACCAAAAACGGGGCAACTCCAAGTCATCCCGTTGTACGCAGCGGCTGTTGCAAAAAGAACTGGACTCTTCGTCTGATGAAGCTGATTCTTCGGAGGACGAGCTGTATTTGTGTCAGCCGAGCACGCTTCTACGTGACTTTGAAAGGTTGAATTACATCATCGATATGAGTTCGGGGCTGTGCGGTCACATGCACAACAAAGCACGTAGAGCGGCCCGTCTAGGGGGAGATGGGTCGTCCTACGAAGACCTAGGACCGTTGAAGGTGTTACATGCACGTTTAGCTGCTGTGAATGAGTTGATTGAGGAGCAGATGGAGGCCTCAAGGAATGCCGCTGACCGTCCAGCCGATAAGAAAGAAAAGAAAAATCTAAAACGAAAAGTTGAAGTGGTGGACGTTGATCAGGATGATGATGAAATGATGAATGAGGAAGAAGTGTTACGCGCGGAGCGTAAGAGAAGGAGAACTGAAGCTGCCATTGGGCACAGTGACTTGGTTAAAGAAGATGATGGTACGGTGAGGGAGGTAGATGAAGTGAAGAAGAAGGAGAAAGCCAAGGGTGCTGGCTCTTCGGGCTCCGGGACTGTTATCAAAGGGAAAATGAGTGGGCCTACGGGGATCCCTAAATCTGGTGCTGCAAAATCTAAAGTGACTGGTCCTACGGTTCCCAAAGTCACTTTTATTAATTCTGGTGCCCCCAAGACCGTGATGAAGCGTGGACCAGGAGCTGGCAAAGACGTATCCCTACTTACCCCTGATA
Source organism: Euphrasia confusa (assembly GCA_954870475.1). Taxonomy (NCBI): domain Eukaryota; kingdom Viridiplantae; phylum Streptophyta; class Magnoliopsida; order Lamiales; family Orobanchaceae; genus Euphrasia; species Euphrasia confusa. The sequence continues at coordinate 2,648,453 of OX940955.1, read as the reverse complement.
TGTTCAAGGATAGTCTAGATGTTGCACGCAGGCCCCTACGTCTTTCACCCATCAGAGAAAAGAAAAAAGGCACAGGTCAACGCAGGAAACAGCTTGCTGTCAAAACGCCAGTCAAACCCACGAGAAAAATTATTGATGAGCCAACCGACGACGAGGAAGAGCAGGAGTACGAAGAGGAAGAGTTCTCTGATCCTGACAACACTCGTGATCTGCGTCAACATACACCCACACTGGACTCAGACGAGGAAGGAGCAAATGAAGATTAAATTCTTCATATCAAGGGTTTTTCTATCTCTATCCTACCCATGAACAATATTTATTTTCTGTTGTTTTTCATAACTCTGATCTACTCTGTTTTGATACTCATGTTTTTCTGTTTTGATCATTTTGGGTTATCTTATTTTGCTATCTCTGCTTCTTATTCGTGTGAATGATTATTTTCTATGCTTCACTGCTCGCATGATTAATTATTTGCAAGTTTGTCACACGTTTACTTTTTGAGTATGATACTTATTTGAGGGGGAGTTGCTCTACGAACCCCACTTATGAAGTTGACTCAAAAAGGGGGAGATTGTTAGTGTGTAGTTCTTTGTAGTTCAACATAGAACCATGTTGTTCTTGCTTGAACTACGTTGAACTATACACTATTGTTTTGTAGTAACTTCATGTGATTTGTTTGTTTGTTTTAATTGATTAAATTTACACAAGTCTGCTAGGTATGAGTAGTGCTAACTGGAAAATACAAGTGGTTCCTCCTGGAGCCACGATATGCAAGCATACTCAGAGTTGGACTAGCGGACTTGGCGATACAAACAACATGGAGTTCTCTGTGTGCACAATTGTGAATGACCCACGTGGTTCTATGTATACCAGTGTGGTCCTCGAATTCACTGTTGCACCACCAACAAGAGAGTTCAAGTTCTAATGTATAAAGATCTTGAATCAGTGCTAACACATTGATGGACACGGAGCAAGCACAGGTAGACATAGGGCTGAGGGAATGACTGCTAAGGAATGAAGTCAGCCACGGGTGCGACTAGAAGACTTCGCTAGAAGAATTCAAGTCAAAGAAGAAAATACGAAGTAATCTAACTGTGCATGCAACAAGCTCGAAGCGCGAACACATGCTAATGTGGCAGCAGGTAGAGCTACGTTCATCAAGTACGGAACAATGGAATATTCGCTTGAGATGCCTTGGGCTCGGTTGTTCCATTGGGCCGTCATGGGCTTGGCCCATTAAGCGTGAATTCCGGAAACCCTACTTTTCGATGCCTATAAATAGTGGGTTGTTGGAATTCATTCATTACACTTTTGATCAGACATATTCTAGAGAGAGAATTATTGTAGACCGAGAGACTTCGCTAGAAAGCTCCGGTCGTACCCTCTATTTAGTCTTAGTAGTACTCATCGCTAGATTAGTTCTACCTAGACTTAGTTTTTTGGTCGTGTGACCTTTCTACAAGATTCGCTAGAATATTGTAGATGTTTTGTAAAGTGGTTCCACCCATTACAGATCAATACAAGTTTACTTTATAGAATCTCAAATTGTGTTAAAGTAATTTTACTCTACCCTTCACTACTACTCTATAGGTAGATCACAGTACAATATACACAATTTCAGGTTCAAACCAAAAAACCAATGCAAGTATAAATTGTTCAATTAATAAGAAAAGTGATTGAAAATAAATTAATAAATTATTAATTTGTGGTGGGTTGGTATGAATTGAACTAGCAGCATTGTACATGCTCTGAGTACCAACTTTGGGATTGGGACCCAAAATTTGTACGTGGCCCACCACCATATACTGACTGTTAGTAGCTAGTCGCCACACTATTTAACATTATGGATATACTACAATAACATAGGCGTATTTACTAATTAAGAAAACTGTTTAAAAAATATTATATATAAGAAATTAAAAAATTAAATTGCTTTTTGAAAAATATCAAATTATAATTATATCTTAAATTAAAAAAATAAATATACATATTTTTTAAAGTGTGAAGATGATGTATGTGGAACCTTAAAAAAAAACAATTGAATATATAAATGTGAGACCAATATATATTAATGATAAGAAAGGAAAGAGTGACGAATTAAAATAAAATAAATTGATATAAATGCAGTATGAGATTCATATAAAGTTGGTGGGTTATTTATTTTTAAATTTATGAGATTCAAATAAATTCGTTCGATTTGACATGAAACAAAATTCGTTATGTTTCTACTTATATAATAAATGATGTTTTATAATTAATCAATTCCCTCAACACTAATAATTAATTAAGCGGTAATTGTAAAATTTTGAAATCTTAGCATTTCATCGAAATCGATTACGAAGAGAAATCGTGTTACGATTAAATTTTCTATGTTGAACAATAAAAACAGTGTACTGTATCACGAGTAAAGGCAAAGTAGTACGCTGGATTCGCGCTCTTTTAATACTTTATTTTATTATATTTATCTACCCTTTGCGTTACAGAGGCACCACAGCCGTTGGATCAATATGCTCACAAGGTAATCGTTTTTCAATTGAAGAAAAAGTCTACACTCCCAACGGCTAACAATATTTTCCGTTTTTTAACAAGAATCTTTAAATAACCATTTTGGCTCTATTAAGTATCAACTCCAAACTTTAAAGATCAATATTGTACATATTACAAGTTAAGAACCTAAAACATATAAAATGTGTTATTGATCTATAGTTTTTACGGTGATATATATATACATGTACATAAAGCTCAAATATAAGTTGAACAACCTTATCACTTTAACAAGACTTATTAAGTTGTTATTGATCAAATTTTGACAAAATTATTGAAATAAAAATTGTACATATTACAAGTTCAGAACCCAAACCATATATTGAAATAAAAATTACTGACCCGACTTTAAAATAAAAATTAGTATACCAATTGTCATACTTGTTATTTTCGTCCATCTCATTAGTAATAATTTTAATTATAACTTTTGACGTTATTTTTAAGTGTTGCTCACACATGATTTATTTTATTACTTCAAAATATAGTGTTTTTTTTTTAATGAAAAATCAATTATTTTTTTTGTGTGAACACATATAATAAATGTTTGTATACACTCTAAAATGTGTCTAATTTATACATTTTGTCGCTACATATGTACATGTATATATATATCACCGTAAAAACTATAGATTTTCTAAAAAAACACGGTGAGACCCTATAAATTTATCTTTCAAGGTTGGAAACAATCTTAACATAATTACAAAAAAAATAGTGTATAAAAATCCTTAATTTTGAAAGGACTTTAGAATCATGAAAAAAAAAGGTTACATAAAAATAATAAAGGGTGTGTTGATTAAGAAAGTTGAAAACCCACCCGTATTTTGCTCTTACAATTCACGAAGTGCCAGACAGGATTATACTGCCCGTTGCTTTTAATGTAACATAGGGCTTACCTCGCACACCTACTCCCTCTCCACCCATTTTTCATTTTTTATTAATTAATTAATTAATTACAGTACTAAATAAAATCAAAATTAATTACCAAAGTAGAAATAAATTTATTACTGATTGGTTCATAGTTTTTTTAATAATTCGATTATCACCACCTTACCTCGATCCTGTAAACCCTGGATTTGAATCTCTCTCTCTCTCTCTCTCTCTCACACACTAACACACACACACAATTACTATTTTTATGCAATTTCCTTCACTGCATATTCTCCTCCTTTTCAACCACACCATACACTCCTATAAAAAACTTTCCCCTTTCCTTTTTACACACACTAAAAAATTAAATCAATTTTTCTTACAACCTTTTAATTCATCCTAATTCTTCCTACAATACACACATCGTGTGTGTCCGAATTTCAACTTTCTCCATTGACGAATCATCATGCCTCAGAAGCAGTTCTTACACGAGCTGCTCAAACAGGACCAGGAGCCGTTCCTCCTCAAAGACTACATCGCCGACCGCCGATCACAGCTCCAAAAAACCCCTCCGCCGCCGACCGGCCTCCACCTCCACAAGCGCCGCCCCTCCCGCGGCGCTCTCTGCAAGCACGCCTGCTTCCTCTCGTTCCAGAGCTCGCCGGACGCCAGAAAATCGCCGCTATTCGAGTTCCCGTCGCCGATCAAGTCGTCCCCCCGAAACGGCGCCGTTTATCTCCACGTGCCGTCCGGGACCGCGGCCCTACTCGTGGAGGCCGCGATGCGGATCCAGAAGCAGCACCGGGCCGCGGCCCAGCCCAGGCCCAAAATAATTGGGCTGGGCCTGCTGGGCTCGTTCCTCAAAAGGCTCAAAGACCGCAGCAGCAGGACCAAGACCATCGAGAAAACAAACACGACGACTTCACCGGAAGAAAAAGCGTGCCGGCGGCGGCCCAGCAGCAGCAGCGCCAACTGGACCGAGAGCAACGACGCCTCCACCACCAGCTACTGGTCGGACGGCGGCGACACGCGTTATTGCGAGAGCCCTTTCCGATTCAATCTTCTCAAAAGCCCGCCGACGTCCGGCCGCCGCACGCCGGAATTTTGTTCTCCGGCGACTTCCCCGTGCCGCCGCGTAAATCAGGTTTGTTTTCTCCTGTGGTTCGTGTCAGATCACCTCACGGTATGGGGAATAATAATACTTATTTAATTATATTATTTGAAAAGAAAAAACACCAAATGCTTTTGTTAAATTATTCCACGGAAATTTCGTGAACCGAACTCACTCGTGAGTTGGTTTGACTCGGTTTCTACTGTCGGTAAACAATCCTGTTGGTCTGATTTTTCTTTTTCTTAAACTTAAAAAGACGAAAATACCCTAGGTAGGAGAAATTATAAAAAAATGTAATTCCGCCAAGTGGAGATCAAACAGAGCCCTCTTTTTGTCAATGCGCATCAGAGCCTGTCTCCTTTGTTTGAATTCGGTACTTCCGATTTCTCTGCCACCAAAATCAATTTCACTATTTTATTTTATTTTTTTAATTATTTAAAAGGGGGAGTATATTGTAATTTCCCCAAAAGGACAAAAAAACACCCTGAAATTACTTTTTTTATCCACGCTGTACAAATTCAAATGGGACCAGAACCCGACCCATTTTCAGGTAACTTTTTCTATACAGGAAAAGGAAAATTCCAAACCGATACAAGAAGAGGAAGACAAAGAGCAATGCAGTCCCGTTTCCATACTCGACGCTCCATTCGAAGACGACGAAGATCACGCTAGCATAGACGAGGAAGACAACGTCGATTATCACCTCCAATGCAGCTACGAGAATGTCCAAAGTATGTAACAAAATTATTTCCTTCATATATTTTTTTTTATTTATCTTCTTAAGTTAGGTGCATCTATAATTATGTTCCATTTTGTTACGTACCTCGTTTGTTGCCATGTCATTTTCATATATAATATAAATAATAATATTAGGGACCCAAATAGTACATGTCATCTTACTGTGGGATTGTTACTGATCATAAAAGGCCAAAGGGTACGTGTGGGGTGGGGTTGTACCTTCCCTTCACTATATAGTATACTGTTGTGATAACTTGTACCTTTGCATAAACCAAAACTCTTATGTAATTTAATCATAATAATAGAGATTAATTATCAAATTAATTAATTGCAGGAGCCAAACAACAACTTCTCCACAGGATCCGGAGATTCGAAGAGCTCGCGGAGCTCGGCACAATCGAGCTAGAATCGGACGATGAAGTCGAAGAATCGGAACCAATTTTGAACCGAGTGCTCGAACAGTCGACCGACGACATGAAGAAGCTCGTGTCGGATTTGATAGTCGAGGAGAAGAGCAGAGTCGGCTCGTGCGACGATAAGGCGGTTACGAGTCGAGTTTGCGAGAGGTTGGAATCGTGGGGAGGAGTCGAGATGAACACTATTGATATGATGATTGGGTTTGATTTCAAGGGAGAGGTCGAGGGATGGACGAGGTGTAACGTGAGAGCGGATGATGTGTCTGGGGAAATCGAGGTTGCGATTTACGGACTTTTGGTGGAGGAATTGTCTGACGAACTCCTCGACATGGACACGTTGAGACAATGTCAATGTTAAAACGATGTTATGTAAGATTAGCTTCGCGGGCGGACTTGTTTTCTCGACAAAAAAGTGCGATTATAGCTAGCTCGTATCGACCGATTCGGTCGAGACGATTAGTCTGCAGCTAGCTAGACGATTATATAAAACTAATTCAACTCCTAGATTGATTTCTTATAAATAGATATAATCTGAGAAAATGTCATGGAACTGAATTTGTCACATACCCTAAGAAATCAAGAATCATCATGCAAGTAATTGTGATTTCTAAAATTGAATCCAAATAGGTCAAGTGACATAGTCAATTAAGTAGTAAAACATACGATGATTTGGATTGAAATTCTCGTTGATCCAGATTTGATCACCTGAATCAGACAAAAAAAAATATTGTTGGGTTTCTCTTAGGTGTTTGCTACTGGTATTGATATGTTTTATACAAAAAATATTGTTGGGTTTCTCTTAGGTGTTTGCTACAAAAAAAAAATATGTTTTCCATTGAAGTATAGTAAAATTTATTCGGAAATCGATATAGTAATATGTTAAATTGAATCCAATAATGCGCGATTTTCTTACTCTTTAACTATTAATATGTGAAATATCTAATTTTGACTTGACTTATATACAGCAGTAATGGGACCTACTGTAGATTTTCCAGGAATTCTTAAGAAGGGCCAAATATGAATTATTAGGTCTAAGTGGAGGAATTATCGCTGTGACTCTGTGAGTACGGAGTACAAGTTATTATTGGCCTACTAATTATCCATAAAAATCATCAGTGTTTATTCTCAATATGCAATCAGAGAAGTGAAAATGATCCAAATTTCAATATTTTGTACACACGTATAAAATTTGTTGAATTTATTTCGAATTTTTTCGCACTTGTACCAAAAACTAAAATAATAAAAAAAATGAATTTCTTTGTTTGAGTATTTTGGTTGAAATTTTTCTTGAGTTCAAAATTATTAAGTATCATATATAGTAACTAAAAAGTTTTGGATTTAATGCTTAAACTACCTGCTGTAAATTGTGTGTTGAATTTATATATTTTATAATTGTTCAATAAAATGTTAATATTTAATAATAATAGATATAGATATAATATTTAAATTGCGTGACACTTCAATTATTCAACACATAAATAATAAAATAGTTTAATATTTTATTTTAATTTATTAAAAATGTAATTTGAGTTTATATTTTTATATATTTGAATATGATTTTTTTTATTTAGTCATCACATTTAATTTTTATCCATACTTAAAAAATGAATTATAGTGAAGTGAAATTAATAGGACCATCCCATTCTTAATTTTGGTTCAGACGAATTAAGACCCCATTTTTTCGTGTTTCTCCATTTTTTCGTGTTGAAATATGACTCAAATCCGCTCTTTGATTTGAGTTGATGGTTTACGAACCGCTCTTTGATTGGAGTTGATGATTTACGAACGAAGGAAACGAGGTTACGGTTCAGAAGCTTGGCTCGCTCGAGCCCAAACGGGCTCGACTGACCCCGTCGTCGTTTTTCTTGGGTGCTCGACCAGTTTTTGGTCCTTGTTCCGTTTTTAGACTCTATTTGCGGTTTTTTGGGCTGAAGATCAAGTCATAATATATTTTCTTGGTTAGGAGATATTGAGTTATATTAGAAAAATAATTTTTTTCTAATCTTATTGTTTACCTAATTTATGGATTTTCTACATCTATAAATTAGGATCTACGTGGACACAATTAAGAGAGCAGACACGAGTTTACGCCATCAATTAGAGAGATAATATTGTGTGAAATTAGAGGATTTTAGAGTAGATATCAATTCTTGTAATCGTGAACAATATTATAGTGAAAGTTATCGTCGTTCCTCCCGTGGTTTTTCCCGATTTGGGTTTTCACGTAAATTGCTTGTCTTCTTTACTTGTATTCTTCTTCTTTTATTGTTGATTTATTTTCGGGGTTCTGCATTATTATTCGTACTATACATCGTCGATCTGCAACAAATAGTATCTAGTGGCACCGGTCTTGATCGTGTGGTTTTCAGATCTTTGTCCTAAAAGCTAACATTTCGAATTAAAAATATTCGATCACAAACTTGCATATTTTTCAAAAATGCTCAGATCAGTTCATAAATTTTGAGTTCAGTTGATGTTCCTAGCTAGGTGTTCGAAATGCATGCCACCATTGCTTAATTAACCACAATATATATACCAATTATCAATAAAGAGGTGTGTATTCAAGTAGGATTTCATTGAATTTTTTTAAATTTTAAAAAGTCCACGGAGTTTGATTGATTTGGAAAATCCACGGAGTCTATGCAGAGTTTGACTGACTTTATATTTGGATTTTTCGCAGAGTATGATAGACTTTCTTTTATACATTTATGTAAATTTAATTTTGTAAATAATTTTTTAAATATTTTTTTTATTGATTTAAATGGAGTTTTACAATTTTTAAACAAGTAAAATATATAATTAAAAAAAACAGTTATATTTCTTAAAATAACTTGATAAATAAATTTAATTATTTTTATAATGTTTACACAAATATAATTTTTATACAAATATAATTTTTTACTAAATAAACATTTATTTATTAATTTGAATCCGCACGAATCGGATTTTTTTGAAATAGCTGCAAGATAGTGAAAGAACCCGAAAGCTCTTTTATTCAAGTTCCTCCCGGATACATGACTTATATAACCGGCTCAATATTTTTGTAAAATAATCAATCGAGGGTTCGGAGGAGAATTGGTCATTCAATCTTGTGAACTAATCTAGACCAAAATTGGAAAAAGATTTTTAATAATTTTAATATTAATTTTATTATACTATTATTTTTTGAAAATTTTATTTTATTTTTTATTTTTATCTTTTTAATGTTTTATAATTTTATTATTAATTCTACTATGTTTATATATATATTTTTTTATGTTTTATTATTTTTAATAACAAATTAATCAATTAAAATAGAAGTCCGTAGAAATCTCATTTGGAGAGATTTCAAATGATGGAATTTTTTTGTATTTTTAACATGAAATCAATTAAAGTTTATTGACTTTTAAAATTTATTAACTTTTTAATACCAGTAGATTTTTTAAAAATTTCAAAATCTGTATTGAATAACTCAAGATTTTAATTGATTTTTAAAAATTTGGGTTGAATACTTGTAGACTTTAAAAATCAATAAAAATCTTAAAATTTTTTTGATTTAATACACCTTACTAAGTAAAAACATCCATGAATAAACAAAAGTAGGTTGTTAATTAGCACATGATGTATGTTGTTTATTGGTTTAGTGTTGATGAGTCGGCCTAATAAACATAATTAAGATAGAAACGCACATGGTATAAATTGCCCACATGGTTAGGCTTTAGGTTATGTATATGAATGATCATTAATTTATATGATGCTGCCCACAAAGAGTACTCCCTCCATCCCTTAGTATAGTGCATAGAGAAAAAGTAATTCCATTTATGGAATGTGCATTGTCTTAAGGGATGAACAAAAAGGAAAGTGTGCATTGTTTTAAGGGAAGGGGGGAGTACTATATATATGTCATGGGAGAAAAAAAAGTTTAATTATATGCGTGATAATCAAATTATTATATATATAATTAATTAATGCAAGAAGTTTATTAAAGTAAAAAAAAAAAATATTGAAAATGACTCGAGTCAGTTTCCATTTTATTTTATTTTCAAAAATAATGATGGTATAATACTAATAAAGACCAGGATGAGGATCACTTGGGTCCATTATTCAGCCCATTTATTTGGGCAGAGTGAGCCCAAATACACATGGGCTGAAGAGAGACAGTTTTATCTTTCGAATATCATACATCCGTTTGCACCCATGGTATTAGCACTTAGCAGTAATATTTGATCTCGCAATTGTTTCAAATAATCATTTTTTTTTATATACTTTATTGATTTGAACTTGCTTCGACAAGACCCTATTGGGAGACAACATAAGTTTATCATATTATGGACGGTGTCACGTTAGATACTTGTCTGAATTTGACATCAAAATTGTAGTTAATATTTTCAAATTAAGTGACTTATTGGATATTGCAGAGGTCTTTCCGTAGCTAGTTTATTAACTAATCAAAGACCAAGATCCAAGGACGATTTTTAGTAAAATCGAATAAATGAAGTGAATGATAAAACGGGAAATTAACAATATGATACTCATACAGTAGTAGTAAAATAACAATATGGTAATTAAGAACTTTAATTTCGACAACTATATATCGATCTCTAACTAGATGAATATATGTAGGTTGGTTGGTTGTGCACAAATAAATATAAAGTGTCAATTGACAATTATAGATCAAGAAGCAAGCAAACTCTTGAAAGCTGGAGAAGACGCATTTGTACTTTGAACTCTTTTATATGGAAAAATGTTTGGTACGAACGTAATAACTGTCAGAGGGTGGGGTGGGGTGATTCATGAATATAAATATTAAAATAATCTTTTAAATGAACGACTTCTAACCTTGTATCAGAACATTATGCAAACATTATACAACGTACGTAGTTAACATTAATTAGTTCAACAAATGATGTACTGTACTGTATTGTATTCATTCAGCTGGACTCATAGTTAATTTGGATTCTCTGTCAACAAAAAGACGCTCAAAAATTAGGTCCAGCACTCATAAGTAGATCGTACAATTCATTGATCGATCGACCTCAACAATTCAATTATTGACCTCAATATTATAAATATGTAAATATATATGTACAATTTCAATCATTTACATCAAAATATTACTCTTACTTCTCCTCAAAAGTGAGATGCATATATATTTCATTTTGTTGATTTTTATTTATTACATATAGAGCATTTTCTTAATTGTTAAAAATAACATTAGATTTTAATTATAATTTTTGTAGGACTAGTTAGACATCACTATACTTTATTACTCATTTTGATTATAAAATTAATGGAGAATTAACTATTAAATAAACCCTAATAAGATTCAACTACATACATTTAAATAACTTACAATGACTCAATTTGTTTTGTCTGTTTCTTTAAAAATGTCTCATACAATAAATAACAAATTTTTTTACATTAATTTTGTAATATTAGTTAAGCGTTGTTAGTTCAATTAGTTAAGTAATTGAATTGAAAACTAAGGTCCAAGATTTGAAACCAAAATATTTATAATTTGAAATTTTGAAATTGACTTTGAACAAAAAAACACTTTGTAATATTATAATGCCTCTAACTCACTACACTAAGATTCATTAAGGCTGATTATTCTTTATTTACTTTGCCCAATAAAAATAAGACTCGTTTAGTGGAATATAAAAAGTATTACTTCTATATATCACAATTATTTATGTACAATTTTTTTTGTAAATCTCAAAAGAACAATGTATAAATAATTGAAAAAAAAAAATACAGTACTATTTTTAAAAACAAATGTTTCATTTACACCTGGAGGTAGAAAGTACTATATCTCATGCAATGTTTACAAAAATAATTGAAAAACAAGTTATATATGTATATAATTTATAATAATTGTAAGATAAGGTAAGTCAATATTTGGCGAGGCAGCTTTTTCGATGACGATAATTTTGAGGGGGACATAATCATTCGATATATACAAGATGATTTTTTGTGAATACGACATTTGTATTGAATGTTTATATAATAGTACATATTTTTCTATATTTCTTCGTCGAAATGATTAAATAAATAAAATTAATTAATTAGACAATCTATTAAGCTAACAAGCGGAATCTTATTCTAAATTCAGTAAACATAATTTATTGAAGTAATCATTAAAGTTAAAAACATAATGATATGGTTAGTAGATTTGCGAAGCTAGTGCATATACTAAAAGCTCGTCGCTTATGTACCTTTGTGCATTTCCTGCGTTCAATTATATACTCGGTATACAAAAATACCTTACTATAAACAGAAAAATGTAAAGCGTAGTCGGCTTAAATAAATTAGATAATAACAATAAAAAGGTTTATACAGCCATCGTTATCACGGGTGTTCAAAATCCAATTACAAATATATATAAAATAATATCAATACACTACTATCACTTATATAAAAAAATACAGTATCATGTTGATTAAAAAAATGACAAATTTAAATGTGTAAAAAATATTTTTGATAATTGTTTTTTTATACTCATTTATTTAATTTTAAAATTATTTCGGTCCAAATTCAGATCGAACAAGAATTTAGTTTGGTTTGATATGGTTTTGGAATCATGATTTTACTATGATTCCGTTTTTGGTCAAGTTCAATTTAGTTTTGAACCAATGAGCACTCCCTAATCCCTAATAGAGAGGGTGGTTCAAATTTTAAACAATTTAATAATTAAAATACTTATAAATCCACCCATCCTACAAATAGAAGCTAACACTAACCCTAACCCTAACCAATTCCACTGAATAATTAATCAACAGAATAAAATCAACGTAAAGATTGACATTTATTATTTTAATTTACATTATAAGAAATATATGTAATTTTATTCTGAATTTTTCTATTGTTAAACTCAGCGGCGCATATTGCAACTATCTTGATTCAATATTTTTCCTAACTGTACGCGGTTTTTTTAAGAACTCGGATTTTCACATGGATTTTATAAGCACACAGTATATATATATATATATATATATATATATATATATATATATATATATATATATATATATATATATATATATATATATATATATATATATAGTATAGACTAAAGTGGTTATATATGCATATTTTTGGATGATTTTGATAAAATATAATTTTTAGAAGTTTATATGTAATTTAAAATATTAGTTTTTTTAATTATAATTTTAAGTAGTTTACTTAAATTGATAAATTATTACCTTAAAAACAAAATAAAAATAAAATATTAAATTTTTTATTTATTTATAAAATCTAAATACGTATATCAAAATAGCTTTTTTTTCATATTTTTTTATTCACCACACAAATAAAAACATGCAAGTATGATTTACACCTGATATAATTATGCGAAATTACATAAATCCCACAGAACATGTGAACCCATCTTTGGGAAAAAGCCAAGATTTATGGTGCCATTTGCGACTACTAACATCACACATTCATATCCTTTTTGACTTTAAAACTTTTCAATACCTACTTAGATTCTGTTAGCGTACTAGAATGTACATATATACATGCACTATAAAAATATTTACAAAACATATAGCTCAAGGTTCTTCCTTAGGATTTAATTGGAAACTAAATAAACATAAAAAGGGTGCCAAAAGAATTAATGAAGAGGCGCAGGCAGCATCAATGATCGATGACGTCATAATTACGTGTGCGGTATTGATACACGTACAGTGTATGGACAAATACATTTTCTACGTACGTACAAATTTCCATTTAATTTAGGAGAGAATCAGAAACACTGTACGCAACCAAATTAAAACCCAGAAAAGGTGCACCATTTCAATTCACATCACCTCCCCCCTTTTTTCCTCTCGACACGTGTCCGTTCCTCATTCGCTGCTCCATAGCTATACAATGTATCTACGTACGTACACCTTCGACGGAATACATAAATAAATATAAATCCCACATTTTCATTATAAATATATTTAATTAAATTAAATATAATTTGGGCGTAGGATAGATATAGATAGATACACCACCTTTCAGTAGTGTCTCTCTATTTCTCTCTTTCTCTCACTTCCAAATCAAAACCCCTTTCTCTCTCTCTCTCTTCTTCCTCCGAATGGAAGAAGATCAATACGGCATGCCCGATCTCAGGCACTACATCGCCGCGCGGCCTAATTTCTTCCCGCCGCCGCCGGAATTGCTACCCACCCACCGGACCCCGCCGAATCCGTACGACCTGCTCACGTTCCGTTCGAATTCCGATTCCGCCAATATCATCGGCGGCGGCGGCGGCGGAGGCGGCGGCGCCGGGAGATGGCCGAGGCAAGAGACGCTGACGCTTCTGGAAATCAGATCGAGGCTCGACCCCAAGTTCAAAGAGGCCAATCAGAAGGGGCCTTTGTGGGATGAGGTCTCTAGGTATTAAATCAATAATTCCTTAATTCCCCTTCAATTTCTCATATATATATATATATATATATACACACACGCCGAACACATGCACTGTAACAAATTTGATTCCACGCCCTAACGGCCTAATATCTCTTCCTCCTGATCTCTCCAGATATTAAATTTTGTAACAGAATTTAAAACAACATTTTTATTTTATTTTCGGATTAAAATATAAGAGTATAAATAATGAAGCTGAAGTCGATCTGAAATCTGAAGTGATATATTTTTATTTTATTAGGAAGATAATAAAATTAATTGAGGCTCGCAGTGGCGTATGTATTTTTGGTAAAACCTTCTTCCACCTTTATATTTTTATTTTATACTTGTGAGTGAAAAGAAAGACGTACTCTTTTGTAATTACTATATGTATCTAAAAGGGGATTGTGTAGGCTTCTCAATCAACGAAAACACATGAGTTGGTCCTTCCTCAGCTAACTTCATTTTCACAATCAATCTCTCCTTTTTCCCTCTTACACGAAACTGTCATCTAGGGTTCTCTTTTACTGCCATCTTTTTTTATAATTATAAAAATGAAAAATGCAGGATTATGTCCGAGGAACACGGTTACCAGAGATCGGGTAAGAAATGCCGAGAAAAATTCGAAAACTTGTACAAATACTACAAAAAGACAAAAGAAGGGAAAGCCGGAAGGCAAGACGGGAAGCACTACCGATTCTTCCGACAACTCGAAGCTCTCTACGGCGATAACACTACCATTACTGCACCTAATACCAATAATAATAATAATAATAATAATTATTCATTAGTCTCGGCCTCGGCCTCAGAATTACCCTATCACATTCCTCATCCACCACCACCACATATATCAAATTTCCCCGACAACACCAACAGCCTCAGCCTCTCAAACTACGACTCCTCCGAACAAGACACAACGAGCTCTTCGGACGAGCCGAAGAGCAAGAAGAGGGACGAGGGGTGGAAGGTTAGAGTGAAGGAGTTTGTCGACCTTCAGATGAAGAGGCTGATGGAGAAGCAGGAAGCGTGGATGGAGAAGATGGTGGCTGCTGTTGAGCACAAGGAGAGGGAGAGAGCTTCGAGGGAGGAGGAGTGGAGGAAGAAGGATGCCGAGAGGGTCGACAGGGAGCAGAGGTTCTGGGCGGGCGAGCGAGCTTGGATCGAGGCTCGAGACGTAGCTCTCATGGAAGCGCTTCGAAAGATTACTGGGAAGGAATTGGTGAATAATAATAATAATAACGTCGATCATAGGAATAAGGCCGAGGGGTTGTCGACTACTGGGAGTGTTTCGTCGTGGGAGGACGTGGGGAATAAGATGACGTGGCTCAGAAATGACAGGATTAAGGAAGGTGTCGATAATAATATTGTGAACGAGTGCAACAAGAAGAGGAAGGAGAACTCGAAAGGGTGCGGTTTCTTCGATGGTGATGATAATGAGCAGCAGCAAGGGTTTGTCGAGCCGTCGATTATGAGGTTGAGCGATGATAACATCCAGAGTAGTAATAATAACAATAATAATAATATTAGCGAGAGCTGTTTGAGGTACTTGATGGGAGATGCGTATGGAAGGATTATCTAACCATGGAAGGATTAAGGTTCTTACATGTTATATGTTGATTAGTTATTGTGTGAGCAAGACAGAAAGTAAAAATTTGTTTTAACATATGTAATTAAGATACATTATGATTTACTCTTGAGTAAATATTGTTTTTTTGTTAATTGTTTGATTATTAAACGTATTGAAAGCTTATAACACAGTATGTAAAAGAAGCCTGAGAATGAGATCGTTGTTCTAGCATGGATCACTCAGACATTGATGAAGGCCGCGGTTGGCAAATTTTAACGAAGAAGATTGAAGATTAATAGGGATGACGAGAGAGGGAGAGTTAGAAATTGGAATGAGCAAAATATAAATTTCTTGTCACATGTGATTGTGAAGCATATAGTACTATAATTGTATGTTTCTAACAAGGCCGAATGGAACTTAAAAAGCAAATAAAAGAAGTTTAAATATAAATATAAAATAGAGTACGAAAGAGTAACAGTTGGATGTGTTTGTTCATTTAAAGATTTGCAGCTACTTTTAAGACTGCCAAACTTTATGAAAGCAGCTACTGCGTACGTCACTACTTCTTCAGACATACAGTATACTCACTGTACGTATAAGATTATGGTCAAATAATTGTAAATTATTAGTTCTGACCATCGATTGAAAGAAAGCATCTATATTAGTATCGTCGTGTCTACAATTAAACAAATAATTATATCAAACAATTAAAATTAAATATATATATTTTTTAATTTATCTTACAAACCTACAAACTCTCTCTAACCCTTTGAAAAGGACCAAGTGAGTATTGTTAATCTGTTATTGATTTTCTAACAATATTATCTCATTTTTTTGAATAATTGTTTCAAAAAATTGAATATTGTAAAATAAATATATAATTTAATTTTGGCAATGTTTGTAGCGAACGTGTGTTTTGTGCGAGATGTGAAATTACAAAAACTGGATGAGTTGATTGAAATGACACAACATTTGGCACATATCCAAATTCATATCAGGGAAAATATTGGATTCTCATAGATTTGATTCTCAGATTTATTTTTATTATTATTTTAATTGTAATTATAATTGGAACAATGGCATGAAATATATTGTTCTTTAGACTTGTAAGTCAGATTTCAAGACCAATGAAATCATAAATCCGATGTAGACGATGGGCGAGAGCGAAATAAAAGTTAAATGTGTGTGAAATAAAAGTTGAGTTGTAAATAGTTGAATTCTTTAATTAATTAATTAATTATATTATTGGGCCGGTAGGTATTGTTGGCCCAATTCTTCGTTTGTTTTCCTGTTTTGGGCTGGTTACTCAGCCCTGAGTTCTCCCAAAGCCAGACCCTCCTTTGTTTCTTTGATCGATTTCAATGTTTTAGTGTTTTTTTTTTTTTTTAAATTAGGATTTCATGTTCTTTCATTCCATTTGTTCGTGCTCTTTCGAAAACACAAAGCAAATAAGAGACTGATGTGAGATGTATATTATACGCTCGAGTTCGATGGAGCCGTTGAATTATTATGAATTTACAATAATAAAATTAATCCATCTTACCTAACCCTTGGGGAGTTGGGGTGAGTTATATGAACAACAAGCAAACAAGCAAAGTAAAAAATAAAAGCTTGACCAAATTAACACTCACACTCATTTATGCAAAAATAAAAGGGGATGTCACAAGACAGACAATTTGGACATTAGCATAAAAGTGGGAAAACATTACAACTACACCAGATGATATGATGTGTATGTGTTGTTATTACAACATCAACTCAAAATAATGAAGTTTGCGTGCCTCAGCCTTTTTGCTTTTAATAATAATAATAATAATAATAATAAAGCAAGTGATTCCATTTCCTCCTCAGCCTTGAGCTCCCGTGTGAAGCTGATTTTGACTGCTTACTGACACCACTGAAACACTGTCTCTGCTTCTCCTATTTCGCACTCTTCTTATAATCCCAATTTGGCCCTTTTCCTTTTATTATTATTATGAAAGTAACGGTGTACTTACCGGTTGAACCAAACTAAAACTGAATTATTCGCTTAAACAAAATCGAAACAAACTAATTTAAATTAATTTTCGATTTTAACCAAACTAACACCAATTAGTTTTACTTAGTGTTACAGTATAAAGTAATTGTGATGTGTAGGCTCTTTTTAACAAGACATATGTCATATGTGTACTTGTTGTGGGCTTGCCTTCATTGTATACAATTGGGCTTTCTGATTTGATACGGGCTAGTATTGTATTCAATTGGGCTTTTTTTGCTTTGATATGGGTTGTCCTAAAATGCAATTGAGCCTTTTTAACCAATATGGCTTCTCTTTAATATCTTCATGCTACTAAAACACATTTTCATTGGCCAAACAATGAAAAATCCCGAGTACAAATGGACATATTTAACTCAAAAATCAGATTGGCAAACATAGGCTAAACAGTTCACACAAACATTCCATAAAAACACAAGAGCCAATAATATTCCTCAAAATTTATTAAAACACAAGCGTAAGAACATGCAAAAAGTTCAACAACCTGCATAACCAACGCCTTTGTAAGCAAGGATACTTTTCAAAAACAAAAACAAAAAAAAAAGAAATTCAAAACAAAAACCCGAAAAAACAAAACATCCAAAACCTAATACTTGTAGTCCTTGACATGGAGGCTCTCAGACGCACCCTCGCTCAAAGCCCCACCCTTGTAAGTCCCAAGAGTCGCCTCCGAGTTCGCCTTGCACCTTGCCAAGAAAGCAGCCTGCGCCTTGGGGATATTTTCGTCCTTTCCAGCCCAAGCCTTGAGAGTGCTCTGCTGCAGAGCCCGTCCGAACGAGAACGAAAGGCTCCACGGCTTGTTCGCCTTCAGCTTGTTCATAGCATTCAGATTCACAGTAGCTTCCTCCTCGCTCTGTCCTCCCGACAAGAAAACAACCGCAGGGACAGCAGCCGGCATAGTCCTCTGCAGGGCCCGCACAGTGTGCTCAGCCACAACCTCCGGCGCCACCTTGCCGGAATCCGAGCCCGGAGTCACCATGTTGGGCTTCAACAGAGTTCCCTCGAGGAGAACATGGTGGTCGTTGAGGGCCTTGTAGCAGGCAGCGAGGACTCGCTCGGTGACATCAGCGCATCGATTGATGTCGTGGGGCCCGTCCACGAGGATCTCGGGCTCGACGATCGGGACAAGCCCGTTCTCCTGGCAGATGATGGCGTATCGAGCGAGCCCGTTAGCGTTCTCGTGGATCGAGAGCTGGGATGGCTCGTTGGGCCCGATTTTCAGGACGGCCCGCCACTTGGCGAAACGGGCCCCAGCAGAGTAGTACTTCTGGCAGCGCTGGGCGAGCCCGTCGAGGCCCTGGGTGGTGGTTTCGCCGTCGGTTCCGGCGAGAGCGACAGTGCCCAAGTCGACCTTGATTCCAGGGAGAACGCCGCCTTCCTTCATGACTTCGACAAAGGGTTTGCCTGAAAATCAAGAATCGTACAATTAGTAACAGAGTGTAAAAACAAACGAGACGAGATGAGATGATATATACCGGCAGCTGTCTTTTGGTAAAGGGTTTCTTCGTACAGAATGACTCCACTGAGGTACTGGAGGGCGCCGGGGGTGGTGAAGAGGAGCTCACGGAGGATTCTCCTGTTGTTCTCGTTGTTCTCGACGTTGATGCTCGATAAGCGCTTTCCGATTGTGCCTGTGGACTCGTCGGCAGCAAGGATACCCTTCCCTGGAGTACCAATGTACTTGGCATTGGTGATGAGCTCATCTGTGAAAACCAACACTCTTTAGAGTTCAAAGATCACATGACTATATATCTCCAACTAATAGCAGTTGGATAATTCAGAGCAAACTAAAACAAATGGAAATGAATCATTACTATCACAAACAAAATCAGGGTGGGCGATTTAGCCCCAATTTTTTTTTACCTTTCTCTGAAAAAAATTACACGCACACAGGCAATTGAGAACAAATCCGTAACCAAGATATTCAAGGCAATTGAGAACAAATCCGTAACCAAGATATTCAATTTGTTGAACGAAAAAACCGATTATACATGTATATAGCGATCGACAATAGAGATCTTAACAAATTAGAACTCTGTAGATTGAAAAAAATACATAAAAAAATTACTTATCACCACCTTTAACAAATTAGAACCCTGTATATTAAGAAAAATATATCACCACCTCCACCACCATGCATCTAAAACAATAGTCCAGATAAGTTATCGCAATCAGATAGATCTTATACACCACCGATTCAGAACATTACAAACCACCGGGGATTCAAAAATTTCCAGATCTGAAAACGATTGAATTCGATAGCAGTGTAACAGATCGGAGATCTACTGAAAAGAGAAAAAAAACATATGCGTTTTCACAGATACAGATTCGATCTAAGTGAAGATCTTACCAGCGTACTTTCCCCTGTAGCAAGACATGGTTGCGAGATTGAATTGATGAAGAAAGTTCTAGGAGACGATGAAGAAGAATCTGGAAGATGGTGTTTTTGTTGTGGTGAGCGAGAAACAGAGGAAATGTGATGGGCTTTTTATAGATAGGTTGTTGGGACTTGGGAGGAGTATCGTTATTGTCGCCTAATCTCGACCCCTCGTCCAAGTAAACCGTATTCAATTTTCTTTCCCACGCTACTTTTTCGATTTTACTATTTTGCATTTAAAGGAGGTTGGTTTTACTTTGAATTTTCTTTAATTTTATTTTTTTTATATTTTTCGATCTTATTTAATATATATTGGTAATCAATAATTAATTTCATTGACTACTCCATTTTTTATGAAATTTGTTAATATCAAATCGGATTACAAAATTGCAACCTTAATTAATTGTTACTTCCCATCATCTTATGGATGGAATATTCTTTGATTCGGATGGCATCTCTTTGGAAATGGGCTTTTAACGTTGGATGGGCTTTGGCCCAATCATAGATCAAGGCTATTGCTGTAATTTTCAGCAAATCGAAGGGAAGAAATTACAAGAATTACTACTAGAAAGAGCCAATTGGTTGGTGAAAGGAGGCGGGTAAAAAACAAGAGGAACGTAGGCCCACCGGATACTCTTCTAAAGCAACATCAAATCATTTTCAATACATGTATTTCAAAACATTATATAGTACTAGTATATGTTTACTTTGAAAATAAAATAAAATTGACTCACTTAATTTGTGAAGTACAAGAAAATAAAATAATAAACTTTCCTATATATTAATTTATATTAGTTCCTCATTTTATATATTTATAAATGTATTTTTTATTTAAAAATTAGACTCATTTGTTATTTACAAAAAAAGTGTCGAAAGTATTTAAAATTCACTTGTACACTTATATTTTACACACCCACTTAAAGGTTAACACAATAATAATATACGTCAGAATTTTCAAAATATATTTAAGAACAAGCATAAATTAATCAATAAGCAACACCAACATTAACTATAGATGTTCGTGTTCACAATATTAAAAATAAAATAAAATTGTTAGGTAGAGTTATTCATGCACCCCCAACAGAATAATGGGCTCAAAACACAGTCCAATGCACAAATTAATAAAATGAAGATAACGGTCCTTTGCACTCTATTGAATTATAAAATAAGTAAATCATTCTTAATAATAAAATAACTATTAATTAATTTCTAATAATATATTACAATTATAATATTAAATAAATTAATTAAAAAATAAAAAGAAGTGTTAAATAATAATAAAATCATAAATTAAGTATAGTAATTAATTAAAAAATAAATCATATCTATTACAACATGTAAACCCGACTATTTGGACTACCAAGTAGTTGTGTTAGATTTTTAGTTTTTATTTATTTTGTTTAATTTAATATTTTTATTTTAAATTTGTATATGTTTTTTATATTTTCATATGCCATTAACTATAATTATATAATTGGTTGTATATATATAATTTATTTATGTATAAGTTGAGATAAATTATTAATCAAATAAGTAGTATTATTATACTAAAATGAATGTATTATTATTCATATAGCTACCGTACCATAATTATATTATACAATCTTCCACTAAATACAAGAGGTAGATTGAATTATAAAATAAGTAAATCATACTATTCATTTTTCAAATTTTCCACTAAATACAAGGGGTAGATTGAATTATAAAATAAGTAAATCATACTATTCAATTTTTTCAAATTTTGTAATATAAAAATATAACTATATGCCTAATTAATACCATCCTCCCAACATGCAAAACACAATAAATACAAAGAATTTTTAAATTTTGAAAAAATGGATGCCTGAAAAATCAATGAATGTTGTTCCATATATTATCATGAAAAACATACGTTGTAACTCCTTTATATTAATACCAAAAACAAACTTTTTTTTCTTCTTTCAAATTTAAATTACACTTGTTATATAATCATCCCTCTCCCTCCATTCAATTTCCCACCCACTCCTCATCATTTCTCACACCCATCCACCGCCACCACCATTCGCCGGAGTTAAGTCCCCTGAGAATGAGCTCACCATGCACCAAACTAGTCCGAGGTAGAGTACGAGGCATCGCCTCGTGTTTCTCCATTTGTCGGCTACCCGTAGGTAACTTGTATAAATATTCATCGAATTTACATGTAACATATTATTATTTTTTCCGGCCAATTAACTTCATGTACTCACTTCACAGGGGAAGAACCTCGTAATAGTATCTCGAGTAATCGGCTCTCCGATAAAAAGTCTCACGACACCAAGACAGTTTGCTGTGGGCCCCCCAAGGCCAAAAGGGCCTCGAAGAAAAAAGACGGAGGAGAAGAACAAAAAATGGTCGAGAATGATCAGTTACAGCTCAGCATGAATGTTATAAGCCAAGGTTCGGGCCGGGTTTCGGAAGATGAAAGCGGGTCGGAGCCCCGTTTCAGCAAAGGAGATTACATTGTTTTCCGACTCAGAAAAGACGGAGAGATCGACTTGGTAAACGAAGGCAGTGACAAGTCATCTGATGTTCATTGTGAGAATGACCATAGTGAAAAGCTCTGTTTGGTAAATAAATAATTTTGTCTTAGTGCAACTAATTTTTAAATTTCGTTTTTTGTTTTGATTTTTTATTTTTTGGTCGAGTAGGTCGACGAAGAAGGGAGCAACGAGAAGGAGAGTGGCGATGATGAAGTGAAGGAGACAACGAGTGCGAATGCAAGCAACGTGGAATCGTTCGAGTCGTGCGAGTCCAATCTATCGGATACTAGCACGAGCTCATTCGCATTCCCGCAGTGAGTTTTTTTAAATATTTGAATTGTGACATTAAATATTTGAGTCCAATCTATATTGTTGTTGCAGATTGGGACTTGATTGGATAGGCAGCCCGGTTCACATGCCCAAACCCGAAAACACCCGAAGCATAAGGCTACACTGCTGCAGCACTTCATAGTGATCGATTTTTCGTGTTTTTTTCGGTTAATTACAAATGTTACCCTTTAGTTTAGCCTTATTATACATTTGTCCTGTTTTTCTGGGACAGAGGAAGTAGTATTCTACACACAAAGATATATATAAAGTACAGAATGCCTCTGTGGGTTGAAAGCATACAACAATATCAAAACTAAGGGCTTTTGAATTCGATTTCCGATTATCAAACTTGCATCGGAATACCAAAATGTAAAACTACTAGGTTTTCTTACACGCACAAATTAATCAAGAAAGAAAAACAACCATCTTCGCGATCATCTAAATCGTTCTTCTTATCTTCTTCCAACCACAGCCGGCTATCCGTTGATCCTTTCCTCCTCGTTCTGAACATGAAAACGGCATGCCCTTTCTCTGTCGAACCAAACACCCATCCACGAACATCCCACATCAAGTCGACCAAAAGTCCATCAAAGAAGATCGTCTCGTTACCTCTGAAATTCCACTTCAACCTCTTCACTTCAACGACTCTCTTCCGGTCCACGAGAACCGACAACGCCGGATTCATATCACCTTCTCCGCAAAGACTGATCGATATATCGTGGAAGCTTCCGGAGTCGCAAAACTTAGCCCTAGTCGAGTAAACCGCATTGCCCGAAAAATACTCGCTTCGCAAAATTAGCGAAACCGCTTGTTTCTTGACCGGCTCCTGATCGATGTCTCCGAGAATCAGCATTAGCTCCGAGTCGACTAAAATCTTGAAATAGAAACCGGCGGTTGGTTCGGGCCCGGATTCGTACTTGGCCCGAGACAAGTCCCAAATGACATCTATACTCAAACCGCTGAACTCGAGAGATTTCGAGCTGCAGGGGATTTCGAGGCTTTTGCTCATGAATTTCACAGGTGGAATCGAGTGATCGAAAATTGTTACGGAGAACAATCGATCGCACCATGTTAGCCGGAGTAGAATACTTTTACTGGTCGAGAGTTTGAATTTGTAGACGCTTTTGACCGCATTTTGTATCGATCGAGAAATGTTATGACCGGAGGAGCAATACGAGTCGGAGACTCGTATTGCTCCCTCGCCGTAACACATTGTGATGTTTTTCATTTTTCTACTCGGAGACGATTGGATTGAGGGAAAAGGATTGGATGTTTTTAAGGATGATTGAAAAATGGTGATGTGCCTTTCTTTGTCTGACAGTACTCTTTTTTGCAGGACTTGTAACAGAAGAAAACAAATTTTTGTGCAAGTAACGGCATATTTTTTGAAGTAAATAAAAAAAAGATTCTCCTTACCTTATACCATTAATTAATTAATAAGTAATAATTATTAGTGTTTATGAATGATTTTAAAAATTAAGTTTGTAAGTGGGTAGGCTAACAGAATTGAAACAGGGTTTGACCTCATAATCATATGCTTCTTGCAAATAATTTTAGAACATGTTTTTTGTTTTGGGTGGCCCTATCTATCCAGAATCTGGATATCCAGAACCGGTATTAATTATGTGTAATTACCCTTGTAACCTTAATAAGTTTTTTTAACAGCGGATTTATAAAGAATCATCCTTTTGATAGCTTTTCATATTTATTTGTAGCGCATTAATTGTCCTATAATTCAGCATCATTTTTTATTTTAGCGTCTTAATTAAAAAAAACTTATATATGTTTATTTGATTATATTTTCACGTTTTTGTGTTTATTTGATTATAATCATATTAAATAAATTAATTTACTGACAAATAAAAAAAATATAGTATACGTTAGACAAAACAATATATTTTTTTATTTTTATATATAGTTTATTGGACAATTGATAATAGTAACATTTATTGTTGTTTATTATTGATATTTTTAATAAGTTAAATTTTGTGATTATTTATTTTAGATCATATGAAGTTACTACTGTGGTGACTTGCAATCCGTCAATTTTATTTCACACTTTCATTTCACTGTTGTATAACTAAATTATTTGAACAAATTTATAAATACTTATTTTTTTAATTATGTTTAGAAATAATTTATTTTGTATAAATCATTTAAATATACATAGGTTTACACTTTACATCCTTCAACTTATCAAATATCTTAAGAATTATATATAAAAAAAAACTAAAACAATTAAAATTAACAAGCAAATTTGGAGAGATCAAGATTGATAAAATCACAAAGTAATTGAGTGTTGTTCTATCGCCAACTTAACAATTCCATAATTAAGAGATTCTTATAAATCAAAGATAACAACAAATTTGCTAAGATTTAAAATTTATTTACTATCCTTATTACAAATTTAATAATATTTTTACATTATTTTGTAAAAATACACATAGTATTTTTATTTATGTTACAAAGTGTTCAAGTAAAGAATGTTAAGAGAAAAGGTTACACTCAAAATTTTTATTATGAAATAATAAATTAAAAAAATAACGCACAAAATTTATATTTTTATGTGATATACTCGTCGAATTTTATATATAGTAATAGTACTATAGTAAAATGATGATGAATATAATTGTAATATATTTTATACGTAGTAATATAATGTTTCAATGGTTCGTATCCAAACAAATGAAAAATTCCACAATCAACCAAACAATTAGATGAAAAAAAAACCAATCAACCAAACAATTAAATGAATAAAAGAAAATTGAACAATAAAAAACTTTGATATATAAGTAATAAGTTATCAACTTAATTATAAATGAATGTAAATTGTATACACTTTTTTTTCTCATTAAAGTTAATTTGTTTAGGTCTTAATCATTTGAATAGAGTTACTATATGCTTATGCGTATGAGTGCAGAGTGCTTCGTGATTGGGCGTGAATAACAGTCATTGTTTTTTTGAAGTGTTTTTGTTGCTTATGCTTTGAAACAGTAATAATGAAAAATAAGTGGAATGAATTAGTTTTTTTTTGTTTTGTTTGTTTTTATCTTTTGTTATTTATTTGATGAAACTTTTTTTTGTTTTTATTTAATCTGGGTTTTTAGTTTATGGAATAAAATTATTATTTTATGAAGTTTTAAGAGTTAATTAGATTTTCATTCAAATCATAAAAATAGTGAATCCGTGAAAAATTGTAAATTCAAATGAAGTTTTAATACTATAAAATTGTAAATTCAAATGACTTATATTTTAGGATAGATAATAAATTGTTAATCTCTTATTTTTATAAATTTAATTCTAATCGGTTAGTTACTAAAATATATACTCCTACTATTTATGAAAATTTTATTTTTTAATTGAAATTTACTTTTTTTCTATGTAAAAATAATAAATTCTATTAAAATCATATCAAGTTGGAGTATATAATATAATTTTTAAGAACTGTAATTACAGTATAATACAATTTTATTTCAAATATATTGATGATTTGTACAAATAAAATTTTAATTAAGCTTATTTCTAACATAAAATCAAAGGCAAAGCCATTTGTTTAGGAAAGACAGAAAGACATACAATATTAATTAATGTGCGTTTGGGAAAATGAACAAACACTTAATAGCTTGTATAAATATAATCACGCCTAAATTATAATTAAATAAATAAAAAGTAATTAATTAATTATAGTAAAGGTTAAATAGGTAATTGAACACAAATAAACTTATTTCTGGATATCCAAATTCTGGACACCAATCTTTATCCTTTTGTTTTATGAGTGGTTACTGCATCTTCGAAAGGGCGAATTGAGCCATTGATATATTCAATCCTTGAATCCAAGTAGTAGTAAAATTTATGTGGCTTGAATTTTGGGGCCCACGGCCTAACCAACCAATAGAGAAACGGATAGAAAAGTAATTAACCCGCTGTTAATTACTAAATTCCTAAATTAATTAATACTCCAACCGTTTTTTAATTGGAGGAAGAGAGTTGGGAGCTTTTTATAGGTGTTATAATATGTCTGCTCCGTTTGGGTCTACCTGAACCACTTCCCAACCGATGTAACTAGGACAACGAGATGATCCAACTATTTAGAGAGAAAAAAAAAACGATTAACTTTTAAAGTTCGGTTTTCAAATAAGACTTGCAGGGATCGAATAAGGGACGACAATACAAAATTTATACCGGCTAGTAAATTTATTAACGATTTTTTTTTTTTTAATTTAGCTAAGCCAAAATAATTCTACATAAATTGAGGGTGAAGATTATTACAGTATGTTGGAAAACATTGGACGTAAGTGGATACAAAATCATGTCGCACATGCGATTTAGACATCATATGTATTACAGTATGTGATACACGATTTAATTATTCAATGCTTAGAAAACAATTTTAAGAAGCATATATTGAGAACAGAATTTCCTTTACGTAAATCGAAAACAAATCAATATGCTTATTTTCAATTACTCTTTGCTCTGCCCCACGCGTATGTATCAATGTACGCAGAGACTTCTTTCGGGGTCGTGCAGTGTACAATTCCACTGCTTAGATTAATGCAGAGTTTATCCAATAACTCCAATTTGTTTTGAAACTTTACCCTTCCACAATCTCGTAGTCACCATTATCATATTCATAGTATCCCATCTTTTTCCACTTTATGTTTTACTTAACTCTTATAAGATTTTATCAAAAAATATATATTCGGCTAAGTTGTTCAATTTTTTTAATAATTCGAGCTGCTTGATCGAGTCGAGCTCGACCTTGAGTTTGAGTATGCTAATTTGTTTTTTGAGCTCGCTCGATAAACTCAAAGCTCGACTAGTTGTCGACCCTAGCTAGGGGAATGAGAGGCAGTGTAGCGTATAATTCCACTGCTTTGATTTCTACAAGAAACGAAGTGCCAAATATTACAATACCATCTCCATTCCGCCCAATCATTCTCATTACAATCATCCAAAAATAGGATCTTCGTTCGAAATTTTCAACTTATACGGCCTCCACATTGATCCATAAGAAATGTACATATCGACACATTCATGCCATTTTCACATGATTTTAAGTCTCTATCATTGCATAATTCTAAAGACAACAGCCAAAACCGGGAGAAAACAAGTGGATTTTGGTTGTTCACATATGTGGCCCTATCTAATGCTAAAAAATTACAAAAATGACGAGTCCATTAATAAGCCATTGTCCCAAAAACGTCATCCTGTACGTCACCTTTCACATAATTCAATCGACCTAAAACTGGCCGTTCCCAAATCTTTGTATGGCCCGATACCAACCACACCATCTCCCTCCAAATACGGTTTTGCCCCTCTGCTTTTCAACTTATACCAACACACCCACAAAATTCCCCCAAATAACAAAACTGCCACTGAAATCAAACCCAACCCCAGCCCCAACCGAAGTACCTCACCGTTCTTCCCTGCACCCTCCCGCACCTTAAAATACCCCACCTTCGTTCCGTCCCCAACCGCCAAAAGCGTCTGTATGGGATAATCTATCGTGTAGCAGAGCCCAGAGGCGTTACTGTACACCGCACCCCAGCACGTGCAGTTCCGTTCGCACGTGCCCTCACACATCTCGAGGGACCCCATCCTCTCGTACCACATCAGTTCCTTATACGGCAAATCGACCCCGGTCCTCCTCAAAATCCCGAACCGGTCCTCCCCCGGTCCGCATAAATCGGAGACGACTCGATTCTCCGGCTTAACACACCCGCCGGATCCGTGGACCGTCCGATTGTCCAGGCAGGAGCAACCGTCGACGGATCTGCACAGACCGTACGCGCCGCACGCGCTGGGCATCTCGCATGCCTCCGTAATCGCCTGGTAGTCCAAATCCCAACCCGACCCGGTCCAGTAATACGCCCTCAGGTTCCCGTCCGGTTCGAGGCTGACCCGGCGGATGCCCGTCACGTTCTGCTGGAAGGTGTTGAAGGGCAGCACGTCGACGGGCAGCGACCCGTTTTGGTACATCCCCAAATACCCGTCGGGTTGGAGGAGCAGGTAAACGGGCGGGCCGCCTTCGATTATCTCCGCCTTGGCCTCGAGCGCACCGTGTTTCAGGTACATCTGGCCCGGATCCGATTGCCCGAACCCGGCGTAGAGCCCGAAGAAATTCGGGCCCAATCTCATCGAGTAAAGCCCGTTCGGAGAGGACAGAGCCATCGCGGTGGTGAAATTTTGGGATTGGACGAGGGTGTCGGAGGGGAAATCGAAGCTCTCCCAGGGAACGCCGGCGCCGCCCTGGATCAGGAGATTGGAGGTGGTGGAGAGGGAGAGGCGGCGGCCGTCGGAGTGAGTTGACCAGAATACCCCTGAGTGGGGATCGGACAGGACTAAGCTGCCGTTGAAGAGGAGGCGGGTCCGGGGGGCCCACGCGGCGGGTCGGGTCGGGTTTGCGGACCAGAGGGGGACGGAGGAAGGTAGGTGGAGGACGGCGAGGGTGAGGAGGTTGGGGTCGGAGCGGAGGAATCCGAGGGAGAAGTTGCCGGAGGGATCGAAGAGCAGAGGCTGGAAGGTTGAGATGGAGGGGTTGGGAGTGGCTTCGAAACCTGGGAGGAGCTCGATCGGAGAGGGAGGTAAATCGGAGGCACGAGGCGAGCACGTGATGAGTGTGAGAATGAAGATGATGAGAAGGAGGAGATGAGCCATTTGAAAGGCGCCGCCGGTTATTTGGATGATGATGATGATTGCATAATACTTAGTTAAAATTGTGAGAATTGTAATTGGAAGATGAGAGTGGCTAAATGGAGTGATGAGTGGTGTTAGGGCAACCTAATGGTTGTGAAATGGCAAGGGCCATTGCCATTTTTTGGCAAAAAGCTAAAAAAATCAACCCCAATGATTGAAATGGCCCTTGCCAAAAAATGGCTCTTGCCAAATATCCATGTATATTTGAGCAAAAATACATGGAAAAATGGCACTTGCCATTTGTGCCATGTCATCACCACCTCTCATCTCAACCACTCAAAATTCAACAACATATTTTTTTATTATAAAGTTGATATTATCACTAGGGGTGGGCACTTCGTTCCAAAATTCCGATTCCTTCCCGATCCCATCCCGAAAACTAGCGTGATGGGACGAGATGGATTTTAAAAATGACAATCCCGTCCCGTCTCGTTTCAATTTTTTTACAATGGGACGGGACGGGACCGCGACGATCCCGTTTAATCCCGTCTCGTCCCGTTTATTTTTTAATATCAATAATATTTTTATTTTTTCACACATATTAATAAAAATATCAACATATTAATCATAGTTTCAATTAAACTTATTATATCTTTACAATATAACAACATTTCAAAATAATTTAATTTTTATTTATATATTTTTCTTGAAAAATATTAATATTTCTACTTTTAAATTTTAAAAAATTAAAATATTATTTAAATTGAATAAAAATTAGTATTATTTAATTTATTTAATAATTTATTTTTAAAATTAAAATTTTAAATCAATTCAATAATTAGTATTATTAAAATTTATTTAATAATTTATTTTTCTTGAACAATTTAATGTGATTGTTGTAGAGTTGATTGAGTTGTTGAATTTAATATTAAGATATAGGTAGATTGGTAGTGTAGGTGATCAATTCAATAAATTATTTTAAATTTTAATATTGTATATATAATTTATAGAAAAAAATTATATTAAAAAAATATCAAAAAGTCAAAAATATATTTTTTTTAAAATAAAAATGGCTCTAGCCATTTTTATACCATTGGGGTACATTTTACAAATGGCAAATGGCAAGAGTCATTTTTTGGCCAAAATGGCAATTGGCAAGAGCCATTTTGGCCAAACCATTGGGGTTGCTCTTATAACTTATAAAGGGAGAAGCATTATTAGTAGGAGTATTTTATTGCATGGCGAGCGACTATCATCATCTCATCAAGTGGACTTGGTGAGTTATGTCTACCGGAAAGTCAGACTATATATATATATTATATATATATATATATATATATATATATATATATATATGCTTCAATATTACTTGCATTCTTCATCTTGGTATCTGAAGCTTGTGTGTGAGTTTGTTCCAACAATTTGTGGAGAAGGTGTTCAATATTAATTTTTTTTGTAATTATGTCAATTGCAATATTTGGAATCTAAGACGTCACAATTTCCATTCGTGTTCAACTAACTGAACTAATAATCTTGCTCCCTCAATGTTCTTAAGTCAAGTTTTCATATAGTTTAAGAAAAAATAATTTTGTTTGTGTAAAATAATATAAAATAAATGTATAATGAATATTGAATTATAATTAAATAATAAAGTTAGTTTAAAATTTAATGGTATATTGTGTATTGCTATAACATTAAATAAAAAATGTTTATTTTAAAGTCCGCAAACAATGGTGAAACAACAAAAATAAAATAAAAGTGTATAAACAGTTATGAGACAAGGTTATAATTTAATTAAGACACTATATAATTTAATTTTTTGTTATAATTTAATAAAGACACTATATAATTTTTTACACGCGATAATTAGAATTAGACAGAGTTACTACACTGAAAAATACAATAATTTGTTAAACTTGGTTCCGAAAAGAAATTAGACCAATTCAAAAGGAAGATGATAGTCCAATTTTACCCATAATTTTAATTTATTTTTTCAGCTTTATTTTTAATTTAAAAATACATTTTTTTATCAAAAAAATATTAAGTATATATTAATTTTTGTGATCGTAGAAGTGTGTGTGATTTTCAGATTGAATATTGGAGGAAATGATATTCTGTATTGTCTAATTAAAGTACTGTATCATTCTCTAATACTCATACGCAGAACTTTTTCCAAGTCAAAAAGGTTGTTTGGATTTAGAGTAAATGGCCGGTTTGATTATGGTAAAAAGGGAAGGTTCTTCCATCACGTTACAAACTTTAAATAATAATCTCTCTCCTTCACACACTTTTTTTACAAAATACAAAAAAAGTGTGATTATTTCTAAAATTGAGAATGAGTAATTACATTTTGGTTTACTAATAGTAATACATTACTAATACGTTAATTGACCGACGTGGTCTTATAGTAATTTACTTTTTTAGTCGTGATTCGTGAAATTATTAAGTCTAATTTACTTTTTTAGGGGTAGGGTTAGTACGTAGTACGTTCATTGAACGTGAGATGGCGACAGGCTATGCAAATGCCATACTACCCGAAAAACCAAATAATGTTGTGATCACTTTTTCTCGAATTTCATTTGACTTTGTAATACTCCACATGCTTCATCTTTTAATGTTTATTGCAACCAACAAAGTCAACTCCACCAAGTTGTTCGCCTATTATAAGTGTGGTGCGGGTATAGTTATACCTAAATCTAACCTCTCTATTATTACGTATCACGATATACACACTCGCGCGAGTCGTCGAAAGATATATAATTCGCGTAAATAGTAAGTTTGACGATACACAACAAGAAATGCATACAATTGAATAGGTACATTTCGTATAAATTTTACGGTAAATACAGTTTGATCAATTGCGGTTGAGTAATGGATGTAAAAAAAAAGATTGAGAAGGTGAAATTTTGCTAACATTTTTTCCACTGGATCCCATTACTGATCGAGACTTGGGAGGGGCATGTGATGTGATGATGAATGAATTGGTTGATATTGGTCACATGTAGGATGTATCTCGTTCAAATGTAGGGTTTGACTTTTGAGTTTAATTCATATTTTACAATTTGATTTGTGTAATACTAATAGACAGACGCAATCAAAGTCAAACCGAGAGTAAGTAAGTTTCAAATGAGCAGTCAAATATTTTGAATTTATTTAATAAAAAAGATAGAATAATATTTTTGACTACTTAAAACACATACATTTATGTGTGTATAGAAAGGAACCCCGTCTCATAGATACAACCCCATTGTATGCCCATATATAGATATCTCACATTCAAATATAAGAAGTTGACCTACCCAAATTACAATGATAATATATTCTATGCAAATATTAGTTTCATAAATAAATTAATGACTGTTTGACATAAAAATTAAGAAAAAATGTTATTTTTTTGTTTTTTTACCAGAAAAATACTCGTAAAAGTAAAAATATATTTTAATTAAGTTGAGAAGTACTAAAATAATCGTGAGTAAATTTAAAAATTATATAAATAAAGTAAAAATAAAATTATATTTTAAAATTAAAAAATTACTCACTATGGGAAAATGTCTCATAGACACCGGGCATTGACCGGTGTTAAAAAAAATTCTGTCTGGTGTCTTTGTGCGTGGTGTTAAAGATCAGCTATGTTTTAACATCGGTCACTGACCGGTGTTAAATATAATTTATAACACCAGTTTTATGACCTGGACTGGTGTCAAATATAATTTATAACAAGTGACCGGTGTTAAATATAATTTATAACACCGGTTTTATGACCTGGACTGGTGTCAAATATAATTTATAACACCGGTTTTATGACCTGGACCGGTGTCTATATTATTAAAGACACCGGTCAATTCCATGAAAACTACCAAAATCAACCGGTGTGAAAAGTAATAACATCGGTCTTTTTCATATATGAACGGTGTCTATAATTATTTTTAACATCAGTTTTAAACTCTATGACCGGTGTTGTTGATAATAATTAAAATAAAAAAATATAATTTTTTAATTGCCAATAATTATAATTATACTAAATTCTTGAAATCCAAATACAATATTCAAAATACCCAAATTTCCAAATCCTTACAATTTTCATAGACTCCAAACACTAATTAAAATACTCAAATCACTGGAAAAAAAAGGTCAACAGTCCATGGTCGAAGATGGTGATTCTTGCAGATCAGTGGTATATATACGCTCAACCATCTTGTGCAAAATGCTCTCTTGTCCATATAAGAAAAGAAACATAAGGCTAAAGAGACCTGTGAATAATCAGCCATGTAAGAAAAGAAACATAAGGCTACGGAGACCTGTGAATAATCAGCACCGATCAAGATAATGAAAGAATCTTGAAAGCAATCATACCTTGATTTTGTGATTAATCCACCTTTGCTCAAGGTCACTGAACATGAATTCATCATGCTTCTACCTTAAAGAAGGAAGAACCTTCAGGAAGAACAGAAAAGTCAAGATAGAGAAGAAAATAAACAACATAAACCAATATCTGGAAATGAAACGGATAAATAACATAGAATGTAAAACTTAAAAGTGCTTCCGAATTCCCCAAAAGGGTAGTAAAATCCTAACATTTTTGCAAGAACAGATCAAAACTTTAGACTGCTTTCAAGAACCTAAAAATGATAAAATCATGAATTCAGTACCTAGAGAGTTTCCCAATAAGTGCCCACATACTTATTCAATGAATAGTATTTAACAAATTATCTAACATGTCCTTACCGTTTCGATAATGTATTCTTCGAAAGTCTCCTTATACCTGTTATACAACTGCTGGGAGTAATCATGCGGAGGCTTTTGAGTACACAGTATTGTCCTGTAAATAAGATTGATAAAGTTTAAAAGTGATAGAAAAAAAAAGTTTTTTCAGTTTGGTAACACCTATTCTCATTGTGTCCCATCCTTGACCTAAACTAATGGGTTCAGCCTGGATCGAAGCTATCTTGTGTCAAACCCAAATCAACACGCCACTTATGCCAGTTAATACCATGTCACTGAAACTAACACCAAACAAAGTAAAAATTAAAGTAATCAAACACCAAACAAAGTAAATGATGCAGCAACGCTTGCTCTCTTCCGCCCACTACAATTTAATTTAATGCATTACTACAGGAGAATATTGTTGAAAAGAGATTCAAAACTCTGAACTGTTCAACAATGGTCCTGAACGGAAAACTGATTGGAAGCCACTTTGCGATTCCGACAGCGACTTGATCCCAAAGGCCCCTTTGTTATCGGATTCATAGTAAAAACAATACCAGTAAAATCATTAGGAACACGAAAAAAAAATTAAATGTTGAATCGAAGGCGATTTACCACCAACTCTGTAAGCAAACTAAAGTGATCGTGCTGATCGAATGACACACGACGCACAGGTGACATGGCGCCCAGGATTTCACCGTTTGCTTTTGAGTCATCGTCGTTTTCTGAGATTTCATACTCCAATACATAGACTTTCTTATTATCCATAATATAAACACCTTCTATAAACACAGGCGGAAAATCAAAATACAGAAATTACACAGAAAAAATAAATAAAAATCAAGGTAATTAAACAACAATAGATGAAATTCTATTCGGGGAAGGAAAATAAGAATTAAATTAAAATTCCAATATCATATATATAAAATATCTAGAATAGCATTTGAACAGGATCCAAATATAATTTCGCAAATGCTCTTCCGTGTAATTTTTGTATTTTACACAAACAAATCTGGAAAAAAATGACCAATAAAATGAAGGAAAAATAAACAGAAGGGCAATGGAAAAGAGGATAAGAAAATTGAAATAGCGAATGGAAAAGAAACCACCCTATAAATCAGGAATCGCACCCGACAATAACCCTAAATTTACCCGTGAATAAATTGAGCGAGAAGGAGCGAGTACCTGATTCTGAGTAGACTGAGTTGCCTCGTTGGATCGGAGAAAGCTCGAGAAACCCTATTCTGAGAACCACAATACGCGAGGGTGAGAAAGAAAATCAGAAATAAATATATATACTACTAAGAATGAGAAGAAGGCTTGCTTTGAGATGATTTACTAATTAATTAGTGAGTATATACTTACAGATCGATCGAGTACAGGGAGAGAAAAGGGAGAGCACAGAGAATAAGAAGACGCAGCAGATGTGCTTCTACCTCTTTTGAAAGTTTATAGAAATAAGAAACGTGGCTTGTGCAAAGGACTAATTCTAATATAAGATACAAAAAATAGAATATTTATTATTTTTTTGAACACCGGCCGTAGCTAATAAGACTGGTGTTAAAGACTCTTACAATTTTGTTAAAAAAATATGATTACTATTAACACCGGTCTAAAGAAAAATTGGTGTTATAAAAGAAAATTGAAATTTAAAATTGAACATTTAAAATCAATTTGTACAAAAATCGGCGTTAAAAATAGTTGAATCTCCACTTTTTTCGCGACCGGTGTTATAAACATTTTTAACACCGTTGTCAAAGTCGACCGGTGTTATAAACATTTTTAACACCGTTGTCAAAGTCGCCCGGTGTCTATGAACTGGTGTCTATGTGACATTTTCCCATAGTGACTATAATATTTATTTTCTATTTGGAGTTCTAAACTATTGTGAGAACCACAAAAAAAAATAAAGTATTATAACTATATTATGAGGTTGAAAGAAGACAAATCATTTATTTACTTAGATCAATATATGTATTATCTTTGAAAGATTATAGTAATTGTGAGTGAGATTAAGTAAGATCAATATATGTATTATCTTTGAAAGATTATAGTAATTGTGAGTGAGATTATCTTTGAAAAAAAGTAAGAGAAATTATTTATTTTATGGGCATGATCACTATTATAGAACAAACAAAAAAATAAAAATTTTAAATATAATATTTTTAATATACTGAAATTTTAGTACGCTATAATACCATATTGATAATTCTGATACGTAATGATATTTTTAAGTTTTCGTATTTCAGTATCAAAAGTCAATACTGTTGTGTGTTGGGCCTAGCTAGATATTGTAATATTGTTAGTCCAGCAGTAAAGATCATGCTTGATAGTACGGTCCATGAAGACGCGAAATTAGCAAAAAAATTATGTTGACAGTGGGATTCGAACCCACGCCCTTTCGGACCAGAACCTTAATCTGGCGCCTTAGACCAACTCGGCCATATCAACTTTGTGCTCATATTCTATTAGATTATAAATATTATCTTAAATACTACAGAACTAAATTATTCAAAACTTGAATGTACAGCCGAAAATAAAAGCTCTCTGAACCCCATTTCTCCACCCCGAATACTCCTACAAACCAAACCCTACTAAAACCTTCGGCTCGCCGCCACGATCCAGAACCCTTGGTAAGAATACTTTCGTATTGATTTTATTTTTATTTTCCCCCTCTTCTGAGACTTGATAATCCTGGTTCTGCACTTGTATTCGATTTTTTTTACAGCAACCTTAATCCACCGAACGGTGTGAAGCTAACCGATCTATTTATGTGATAGCTTGAAATTCATAAATTTATCAGTTCATCTTTTTTGAATTTTGATCATTTGTATTGTTTTGCATATGTGAGTTGTACTGCTAAATTGTAACAAAACAATTATGTGCTTTTAAATTAAAATAAATAAATATAAATATATGTTGTTTAATCCCTTTTTCTATTCTTGAATCTGCAACTGTTGCAATGGATGTCAAACCAATTGAAAATTTCGTTTCTGTTTCAGAATAATTTCTCTGTTTGGATCGAGTTTCTAACTTCTATCTTTTATTTTCTTCAAATTCCAGCCAAAAATGATGAGAATAAAGACTCCCGGTAAAGGCCGAATCAGACGTGAGCTCGATAAACGTGCCCCCAAACTCGTAAGCGATGATACTATCACTTAGTATTTATCTGTTTGTTGTAATTTATTTTTTCTGTTCCTTTGTTTGTAATGTGCATTTTTTGTTGACGGATAGAAGTTTGATTATTTCAGGTTGAAACGAGCAAGAAGACACTCATACTTCATGGCACTAAAACAAGCGGTGTTATGAATTCAGTCTTGGCAGAGATTCATCACCTGAAGAAGGACAATTCCATTAAGTATTCTCGGAGAAATGATAATGTCAAACCTTTTGAGAGCGGCGGTGAAACATCTCTGGAGTTTTACTCCCTCAAGACAGATTGCAGCCTTTTTGTGGTATGTTCTAGACACACCTTAACATGTTAAGTAGTTTTCTTTTTCGCTATTTTTTGTCGATCATCTGGGTTCCTATTGCGATCTTATTTGAACGAGTAATATAGATTTATGTGAGTAGTATTTTTTGAAGTTTTGATTTAATTCCCACCTCACCCCAAAGAAATAATATGATCAAAATTATTGGAGAAGTTTACTTCTTAACTTTTGATCTTTTACAATCTCTCTTTCTCCTTCGCAGTATGGTTCTCACTCAAAGAAGCGTCCAAACAATCTCGTACTCGGGCGAACATTCGATCACCACATTTATGATCTCGTTGAAATTGGCATCGAAAACTTTAAAAGCATGAATTCTTTCTCTTATGACAAGAAGCTTGCTCCTCAAGTCGGGTCAAAACCGTTTTTCGCTTTTATTGGAGAAGCCTTTGAGACTGTGGACGAGCTGAAACACTTGAAGGAAGTTCTGCTCGATCTATTTCGTGGGGAGGTAAGTCTTGACTTATGAATTTTTATTCTTATTTTTTTGTACCCATTTTTTGCTCTATTGTTTTCTTTATCCCTCCGTGTGATGACAACGTGGAAGCGAATTACTTATCTAGGTGGCGACAAACTTTAACCTTGCTGGAGTTGATCGCATCTATGTGTGCACAGCCTTGTCTTCGAAGAAAATCTTCTTCTCTCATTTCGCACTGCGTCTTAAGAAGTCGGGCTCTTTAGTGCCGAGGATGGAGCTTGTTGAGGTGGGGCCTTCTATGGACATGGTTGTGAGAAGGCACCGTCTTCCTGACGAAAGCCTAAGGAAAGTTGCAATGAAAATGGCACCTGACTCAACGAAGAAAAAGGTTTGAACGACTTAAGTCTCTGCATTGGGAACTCTCTATTCATCACTGATTTGCATTACAGAACTAATCATTTTCTCTGATCCTTGGTTGTTTATTATTCAGGAGAAGAATGTCTTCAAGGATCCTATAGAAGGAAAAATCGGCAAGATTTATATCCCGGATCAGAAGGTAAATAAATTATCTTTGCGTGTTATGTTTTTGCATATTTTTCAAGAACTTGGAGTTTGTTACGTGTGGTTGAAGACAGAATGCTGAGGCTAAGTAAGGTTTCTGATGCATGCTAAATAGTGGCATTCTAGAATCTAGAGTTCATCATCTTAGTGGAAAAGAAAATTAAATATGTTTGTTTTATAAAACCTATGATGGTAATTTGATAGTAGGAGAAGCATGAAAGTTTGAAGAAAATTTATATCTTCCTCTAGGCTACATAGGGGATTTTGTAAAAAATATGAAATTTGGTCAATTTGTTTTTCATTGTCATGTAGTTCGAATTAAAGATAAAAGTCAGAAGTAACCTTGATCCCTGGTGAGAATTAAATAATCAGATGAAAATCGAGTAGTCTAATGAGAATTTTAGGGGTATTTTAGGCAAGGATTGTGATTTCTTTTGGAATCTAAGGCGAATAATCTTGCGGTGCACTAAATGACAATTTGACAAATATACATTGATTAGAATTTAATTTATTTTCCTACTTTGTTATGTTATGTCATTAAAAGGTTGTGGTGTAACATCTGATATGGTAGACATCAATTTTCCTACACAAATGTTCATTTTCTTAATTGGAAGTTTCTTCAATATATTCATTGCCAAATTTTCTGTGTTTGTATGCAGGTTGGGGATGTGCCATTTGTTAACAAATCAAAGGGAGTGAAGAGGGAACGGCGTGAAGCTAGGATGGCGGGCGGGGGCCACAAACCTGCACCGAAAAAGCCAAAGCAGGCGGATGCCGAGTGATCTTAGTTTCGACCATGCTCAAAAAAGCTTTTACAGTTTCAATTTTTTAATTGGTGCGAGTTTATTGTAATCCATTACCTTTCACTGAATGATATTCGATTTTGACCTACTGATCATTTTTGTAAAATATCAAGGTCCTCAAGGATACTTTTTTCACACCAAATTTTATTGAAAACTTCTAACAATTAAATAAGTAGTGTATTTTTAATGCGTAAATAAATTAATTTAATTGAAGAATTTTATGTCTGTAAAATAGCGTTTAAATGTTTTTCTCCAGGCTCTATAGTAACTTGTATGAAATTTTTTCTCCTACAATCACGATCACATATTTTTATATATGATCCACAGCAATTTTCGTGTTGTCACACTTTGTACATCACCATCTGGATCGTTGAGGCACCATGAAGATGGCTTGAAAGTGATGTGCGGTTTGTAAAACGATTAATCTATAAATGAACTTTTTTTTCTACAATACCTCTGTTATATATTAAAAGAGATGGATTTGTAAAACACAATGTCTTTTTAGCATTAACAGGTCTGAGGAAATTTCGAAAGAAAAAGAAGTTCAAAACGTCTCATGGTTTTTCCTTTGAAATGAAACCTTAAGTGAGCCAAAAAAAAGCTCTCGGACTTCTATGGTCTTCTATGCACACCACAACCTGCAGAAACAGAATGCAACATTAGATTCAAAATCAAAGCAAGTTCTCATAAATCATAATCCCACAGGCACATATATATAGCAATAATAATTAGATAAAACATTTAGACGTTTCCAACTTTTTAGTCAGCTCGAACCGAGGTTAATCAAAAGTCAAGTATAAGGTTCGAGATAGACCAACCTAATATATATCAGTCTCGCCTGATTTAAGGAGAGGGGAAAACATTAAAGTATGAGCTTCCCGCTGCCAACTGTTTCACGAGAGCATCGGCGTTTCCACATAACCCGGCTGAACAGGCGTTGGGGACTTAATCATTTGTATCAAAGTGTCCATGATACTGGAAAAGGAGGGCCGTTTCCAAGGTTCCCTACAGATATATAAACCTTTTAGGTTGGTGCAGAAATTCCTTGCAGTCCCAGATTT
Organism: Euphrasia confusa; assembly: GCA_954870475.1. Lineage (NCBI taxonomy): Eukaryota > Viridiplantae > Streptophyta > Magnoliopsida > Lamiales > Orobanchaceae > Euphrasia > Euphrasia confusa. Next base: position 2,607,929 of record OX940955.1, on the reverse strand, counting down.
TTTCATGAAATTAAATATTTAAAGACAAAGTTGAATTCAAAGAGACTAGAAAAAGAAAATTATAGGGCATATGCCAGTTAGCAAATAAATAAAAAGATCTCGACCAAAATGCATATGAGATATTTTCTCGTCAAATTTCAGAATACCAAATTTAACTGAGATTTTGCAGAGAACCAAATTTATCTGAGATTTTGCAAAAGCTGAATTTGTATAGATATATAGTCATTGATACTGATTTGCCATTTTAAAGAGATAATCACTCACTTGATCCAGCAAGCTTCAATCATGGCTGCTAATTGGGGATTTACGTATCGCGGGATTTCAAGCCTTCTTCCCTTAAAGCCAACAGCTGCCACAACCTATAATATTTAAATAACAAAGGGGAACTCCGTATTTAATAACTCGTGGATATTCATAAGAGACATAAATCACAACCTATAATTATAATATTCTAATGCTTTATGCATGCGTATTTTATTTTATTTTAAGAAAAAATTATACACAAAAGTACAGCATTTTACATAAAGATTAAAAGATGAAAAAAAGATAGGATCAACCAATTGTGAGGATAAACTAATATTGTAGTTAGTTTATTCTTAGTCAAATAAATAGTTTCCCCTTTATGTTCAAAATTCAAATTGCTCGATGTTCCATAATATCCTCACTCTCAGCAATGCCCAGTCACCATACAGAGATATGTTCAAAGCTGCAAGAGTAGTTTCCTAAGGCTCAACCTCAGATAATCAAAATCAAGTTCACCAACCTGTGCAGGATTTAAGTTGCCCCAGGGTTGTTGCAACGTCGCCAGTTCCCATAAAATCACACCAAAACTGTACACGTCTGATTTTTCATTTGAAGGTTCATCACGGAGCACTTCAGGTGCCATCCACTCGGGCTACAGAAAAGGAAAAGGAAGTTTCTTATGAAAATAAAAAAGGATTCTTCTTAAATATTGAATAGCCTAAGGCTAAAAAATTATGGCATCAGTTCGTTGCATAAGAAATGAAACTTACGGTCCCAGCAGCTGACTTGGATGAAAGAAAAGTGTTTGCTTTAAAACGGGAAAGGCCAAAATCACAGACCTGATGAAGACATAACGAAGTTGAGGATATACACGAACACAAATAGTTGCATAAAAGGTGCCCAATTAAAATAATAAGTCTGCAAATACAATCACTATGGCTCTACAAATCTGTCTTGTCATTGAATAGACAGTCAACTAAGATCAGCATGCAAAGATTAAAATTACAAATAAAAAAACAATAAAAAAATGGATGCTGGTAGAACATGAAATGGTGAATCAGATCCACTAATTTTAAGGAGCTTTGAAGGAATGCACATCTATCAAGAGAAATATTTTTCTTTTCACAATGCCATTTAAACTTGTTAGCTTTACTTGATTTTCACCCATAGAGAGCCATTGCAATTAGCAGTCAGGTGTATTTTATCTTTAACGAAAAAAACAATTTCACAATGAATATCTACTTCCTCAGCCTATATACAAGGTGCAGATGTATACCAAAGATATAATCTCTCTTACCTTAACAGTATACTTTTTATCAACTAAAAGGTTAGGAGATTTCAAATCTCGATGAACAATAGGAGGTTTTCGCATATGAAGATAGTTCATCCCCTTTGCCTGTACAAAAAGTGCAAGTCCAGAGTTTAGAATTAAAGCGCAGACACAGGTTGTCATTCCAACAAGAGGATTTGAATACAAACCACATCATAAGCCATGCTCAGTCGACGTCTTTCGTCCAACACCTCTTTCGTACCAGGCTTATGCAGCAGTCTATACAGACTACCCCTAGAATGAAAAAAAGTGAATAGACAGTCAGAATAGAGTTAACCAAAGCATAGTATTAAAAATTAAATTAACACATGGATTATGAAATTAAGAAGGAAAAATATACCTAGATAAGTACTCTGTTACTATTGAAAAGTTTGGCGGCTCCGTCACAGCACCCATAAAAAGCACAATATTTGGATGTCGCAATCCTTTCATAATCGCCACCTATCCCAAGCAATAAAATACAACTACAGAACCAACTAAAGCAGGCCATTAAAGTAAAAGGAGATTATAGAGAAGTGGGCCTTACCTCTCGTATAAATTCGTTAATTCTCTCTACATGGAAGTCTTGTTCCATGAGAATCTTCACAGCAACTTCCTGAAATATTGGCACTTGTAAAGATTTAGGACATGAAACTCAATAAGCATGAACTTTATTTTAGCATTGAAAAAAAAAGATAGAGAATTGAAGGTTACATCCACATGAAATAAGAGTAATAACATATCAGAAAGAAAGAAAGACAGAATCTTACAGAGCCATTCCATTCAGCACGATGGACTATTCCAAAAGAACCTATTAAAGCAAAATAAAAAAGCACAGTTCAGAAGACCAGTAAATTCTTATTGTCTCTAAATCATATGATAGAAGTACAAAAGAGTTGGTCCTAAGCAGAAATTAAAACCTAGCAGAGATTAACCTGCCCCAATTCTCTCCTTTAAAACAAGATCGCTCCGGGGAATGCTTAGATCATCGACCTCAAATGTATATTCACTTGTTTTAGATGCAACTGATTGACCTCCTTCACCAAACCTCGTATCTTTACTTGTATTGATTGTTGAATCTAGAAGAGAGATACGCGGATGGACCTTTTTATTCCCGATTGGGGGAATAAGCTTCAGTGGGATGGAACCTTTGAGCATATTTTTCGAGCTAGCAAATGGTTCTGGGTTAGACATCATTTCTCGGTTGCTTGTGCTGGCTGGAGAGTTAGTTTTATCCACACAAGTCCCCTCTGATTGTTTAGGTATATCTCCATCAATGATGGTTCCAGCTGTCGCAAACAAACTTTAATTTCTAAGTGGAAAATATATAGTTCAGGTCATTTGTATATTAATTCTTCCCTATGTTATCTGATACCCATCCTAATTCAAGATCAATTATCTCGAATCTTACTATTTTAAATTAGATCACAATTCGTATCTCCAAAATGAATCCATTTGCCGACTCAATATTATAGTAGTATCTATTATGGACAAAAAAAGTGGATTCATATTGTATTTGGTCTGGTTTGGACCACCCACCCATGTCCCAGCATTCATAGCCCAAGGCACGTCAAAGAGATAAACAAAATCAAGAAATCAGTCATACTCTAATATAAATATAAATAAATAACATAACTAAAAAATACAAACAATCACCTGCTGCCGTATCGTCGAAATCGAGATTAAGTGATTGAAAATCCGCAAAAAACTGTTTCGCCAGCAACCTGAAATCAATTGCAGGTTCCACCTGCCTGAATCGTGGAAAGCGTAAAGGTGAAGAAATTGAGATTGTAGAAGGACCGTTGAGCAAGGAATCAGGCTCGCATAAGGATCCTGGTTTCTCAATCAAATCAATAAGAAACTCCCTGTGAACACCATTGACAAAGTGTATAAACTATTCAGCAGTTTGTACGCATCTTATATCAATATAAAAAAATATCAACATGTGAAACCCACAGGAACGTCATAAGGCAGTTTAGAACATTATTCTCCAATAACATCACATATAACATAACAGATACAACAAAAAAAGTAAATCATACTATTTCAGATTACCATATTAGTTGTAATGGCAAGAATCTTATTTTGTAATTTATATTATATAGAACACCACATTATTTATTTATTACTATATGCAAGAGAATGCAAGAATAAGCCATTATAAATTTATAGTTCAATTTCCCCATTTTCAAGATAGAGCAAATTTCAAGATATATACAATTAGAATCTGGATGTTCCCCAATTTTTAAAACCAGGGATTTGTTAATACATACTCCGTATTATACATTGAGTATTGCATGTGTGATAGAAATAGAATTGCTAGCAAGATATGAACCTGTCATGCCCAAAACGAACCAGGCACGATGAAGCATCATCCCTATTACAACATTTACATCCTCTCGCAATTCGACATGGTAATCCAATAATGTCAGCTAAAACCTGCCAAAGCAAAAATAAACAGGTTTGGTTAAATAGAATTTTTTTTGGTTGCTTGTTTTTATTTTGGACACAATTCAATTATATATTAGAGAGATATCGAACTGCATTAAGAACTCAGCTCCATCGTTTGAAAAAAAATGGAAAAAGAACTGAATGTCTATGACTCTTTGATCAAGCCCTCAATCCCTACCAAATATAGGAATCCAAAAGTTTCCTTGGCTTTGTACCCAATTTTCAATCCAAGCAATATTTCCAGGTTCCATTATTTTTATTACGTATTAAAGTGCAATTTGATTTGAAAAATAACTAGTTAAAATGAAGAAGAAGACCCTAAAAAGTACTTCTGAGGAAATTCGCTTCTTGAAAGAGGTAAAAAAGGAAATTACAAGTAACTAAAGTGTCTTGGTATTTACAGCAAGAGGAGAGAATTATTTGTGAATGTTTATGTGCAGTCCCAGTAATAGTGTGAACATTTTAGAATCATGAAAGTGCAGCCAACCGAATGATTGCAAATGTTAAAAAAAGAATGTGAAGAAGAGAGGTGGGGTGGGGGGGCTAACACATACTTTGAATAACAGGGTGCGGTGTCTGCAAAGTCCAATGGACAGACTGCCAATAGGAAGCACAACAGACCCCAAACACTCTTTTAAGTCATCACTGCACTCTTTCCAAATGGTAATTATGTCGTCTTCCCCGCTGGAAGATGCACCCCTGGGGAAGGGAAGCAAACACAATTATAACAAGAATATTAATGCTTTAATACTTTTTGTAGTAGCTTGACTAGCTTCTAGTGCTCACCCCATATGATTGCAAACTAGCTTGGCGAGATGGTCAACAATTTCCTTTGTGGTGATGCAACTAGATGATAAGTTATGAATCCGGTTCTGTAGCTCCTTCAAGCTGGGATCACCTCGTCTATCTACCAAAATCACTTCAACTGAAGATACAACAGCAGGATCAACGGTCTTCAATAAATCAAGTGATGGGATGCGGCCACTTTCCTGATGATCAGAGCACATAGACCAAACATATGGATCCATCCCATGAATCATGTAAAACCCGTCAGGAACTTTTTGGAAGTACGATAAGCAGCCATTTACCTGATGTGAAAAAATTATAGAAATAAGAAATTTGAAGCATCTAAAATCAAGAATCACCATAGCAAACTGGCAAACCATAAATTAATGCATCCACAATCATCAATATATCAGGTGTCACCAGAGATGTTCCTTAGGACCCACTAATATATTCTCATTGACCCAGTTTGGACAGAATGAATGAACTTTACTTGACCTTTGTACAATACAAGAATAATGGTAGCAACTTCTATCTTCATTGTCCATATGTGCTTAGGTAGAACATATAGTTTTTCCTAGATAAAAAGTTATCTCTTGAGATAACATAATCTCTCCCAATATGAAATAAAATGATTCGTGCAATGAGATCATGATTCAAATGCTACCGAATCAAATAAGTTACAATAGGAGCAAGCTTCTTCATAGTAGTTGCTCCTATTTTGAGCATTTGTTCCATTCATTTTACCCAAATAATCTCCTGATATCCAAATCCTACCATACAAATGCAACCATACGGAGTTTGATCAACCTATTAAGAAACAATTTATTCTTTCATAACTCGATTTTTACTTAACTTCTTTGTGGATTGTCAATGTAAATCATTTCATGACTGAATTTTTACTTAACTTCTTTGTGCCACATTTCAAGGGGAAACCTAACCATTCCATTCAATTCCTCAGAACTTACTGGCAAATCACCTTTTTTTGTAAAATCATCAAAACATTCAATAATTTCCAATTGGGGAGACAAAACGGGTGACAATAACTACTTGAAATAATGCCGCCTTAAGCCCATATGTGCAGTTGCTGTATGGCCAGGTCCTTAGCAATCATACTGGTGACAATATATTAACCCTTGGCGTATTCACTCTCATGAACACATAAGAAATGCCATCTCAAATTTAGTTGCAAAAAATACTAAAGAGAGAAAAAAAAATTCCGTTTGATGCTGGAAATGTGTATTTGGTGCGCATTTGGATACAATGACATCTTGAAAAATATCTTTTGGTTAAACAATAGTGATGAAATGCTTCTTACAGAAGAAGAATAAATTTTTGATAGTCTAGATAGATATGAGATGGAAAAGTAGTGATGAAAGTTAAAAGTAGAATAATGATTGGATACATACAAATGGAAGTTAAAAGTGAAATTTGTTGGAAATGTGTAATGGTGATTATTATTGAATTGATGATGACTACTTTTTTAAGAAGGAATTCAAGTGTTGATGAGAGGGAAATTTTTGAAATGAGTGAATAATTGAACTTAAGAAAATGAAAATCATAAGAATTCTAGTGGGAAGGACAAACACATTCAATTGCACCATTAACGTTGAGGATTTTGGGGTAGTGTTTTTGGAAAAGAACTCGGGTGTTAATTTGAAGATTTGCATATTTAGTAGTTGAAAATAGCATTCCAAATGACTGTTTTTGTTTCGGGGGGAAAAAGAGATCGGGAAAAAATTTGATCAGGATAAGGCAAAACATTACCTTTAAAAATCTTACAAGTATGGCACCTAGTTACAATGTTATATCTTTGGAATATTAGGCTATTACACATTATGGATCAGTAAATTTGTATGCATTAAAAACACATTTTGCCTTGTGTAACGAATTAATGTTGCATGTATCGATGACGTCTTAGACTCACTTCACCATTATTACACATAAAATCAGCTAAATACCTATTTGACCTTCAAACGCATGCTAATTTTCATGCCACATAAATATATATAATGATACTCGTATAAATTAGAGACACGTATGACAATAACCTAATGAGCTAGATCTTCTCAATTCGAACCGTCCATCCTACAAGATAATGGGATGACAATCCAGGATATAAAATCGCACTTTCAAAATATATGCAGGGAGATAACACCAATGCTACATTCTAATATGCAAACAATAATCAATTAATCATCATATCAGGAAACACACAAAAAAAATCTATACTAGTGCAATTAATTTTTAATTTGATACTCGCCATTCAACCTGCACCTGATCATCTCTAACAACCCTAATAAAACCTAAATAAAGCAAATGAACTGAAAGAAAAATCGTGTTCAGATTTTATTTTATTTTTGTTACCCAGAATCGATGAGAAACTTCCTCTGCTGAGATTGTTGATGAAGTAGCAGAGAATGTGGATTCATCAGGACCGGGATCCAGAAAATTAGGATCCTCAGCACAAGTAGCTTCAGAGGAAAGACGAAGAGCCAAAGCCAGCTGCAACTGGTAGCTCTCTTCCGTCTGCTGCGCCCAGCTCTTTAAGGACGAGCCTCCGCCTCCGATAGACACCTCCGCCGTTCTCGTCCTGAATTCGCCGCCGCCGTCACTAAACTGAGTATAGGGCAACTCCGGATTCGAGAACGACTGTGTGAAATAGTCCCCCGATACCGAGCTCTCCCCGAAGCTGCTCCCACTCGACTGCCTATGCAGCCCAGATGAACTCTGAAACGGCGGCGTCCCGATCCGGTTCGGTTGCTGCTGCTGTTGCTGCACCAGAGTCATCCGCTGATCAATCGCGTCCCAATCGAAGGAGGCCGATCGTTCTGACTTCGATTTAATCTTCTCCCCGGAGTGAGACTCGTGGTACTGGGAAGCGAGTCCGCCGCCGGTGAGTTTCGGCTGCTGGGGCGCTGGCTGGTGGTATGCGATCTCGTCGGGGTTTTGGCTAAGCAGAGTGTAATTCGATCGCCTGGGCATTTCCATCGAGTTGAGTCGATCGGAGTTTCATGAATTCCGGAGCACCGCCATCGCTTGAAGAATTTGGGACTTCTTTTTTTCTCTCTCTCTTTGTATTTTGTCTTTGTAAGTTTTCTCCTCTTTCTTCTTTTTCTTCCAACCGAGTGAGTCTCATTGTCGGGAAAGAGGGGATGTTTTTAATTAATGGTGTGATCATAAATATTCTTTTTTGGATTTTATTTTAGTTTGTTTATTGTTACTTGGCGTTTTAAATCAATTGGAGAACGGTGCAAAAGGCTCAAGTTGTGTATGGCTTTTGGATGAGAATAATACTTGGTTTGATTTGTGCTAGGTCAAATTATGTTTGGGGAAATGGATTTCATACAAGACTATTAATAAGTATACTTGAAATAGTTGGCATAATTCGTCTTCAATCACATTTTGAAATTATGAATACATCCAAATGTGTGAACCATTTCAAGTATAAATGACAATTTACCTTTTACACCATGATGTATCTTTACTAATATGGTTTTATCATGTATAAATGAATAAAATAAAAGTTCACAAGGCAAATAAGCATTAATTAATCATCTTTTCTATACCATCACCTAAAAAATCAATAGCTAAACAAAAGAGGTGACAAGATTGTCATCGTGTTTATGACGAATTTAACATTCACGACATTTTATTAATTCAAGTCTATACGTAATTCGAATTTAACTAATTATGCATAAAATTCAACCACTCATATCTTTAAAATTCGCATATACATTTTAAAAAAAATCAAACTTTAAAAGTAATTATGAACATAAATTGAATTTAAATGTGGTAATGATTGATTTATCAATTGATATGCTCCAATTTAATTACGAACATTATACATTTTACTTATCGGTAGGATGCAAAATTATTTGCATCAATTCATACCTAATTTGAAAGGTCATTCAAACGCTAATTCGATTGTATTTAATATAATTATACATTAATTATTTGCATCGTTACACAATAATATTATTAACGTAAACATATATTATATATATTACGTATCTACATAATTGCACAGTAGTTACACGGTAAAATTATCAAGATACTAAAAAAAGTAATGGTTTTTAACTGATTAACAACCCTAAATTAAAGAATAAGTAAAAAAAATTGAATTGAACAAGTTTGGCACGGTTCACAAATGAACCATCAAAGCCCAATATAGGGCTTGCATTTCAAAAGTCGAGAAAGGGAGAAAAAAATGGAGGGAACTCTAAAAGCACAAGGCGGCAAAATTTCCACCGATTCTCCTACCAAATACAGAAGAGAGTAAAAAAAGAAAAAAACAAAACAAAAAAAATCAGAGCTTATATCAGCGCAAATCGATTAAAATCCCAGATTCCCGTCCGACGATTCCTCTTTCGCCGGCCACGAATACATGAGCCGAGCTAGGCGATTTCAACCAGGTACGCGTGCCTATACAATTCCGCCGATTGTTATTGTGTATCAAATCCAACAAGATGATATTTAATTGCAAGGCAGATTCTATTCATGTGTGTTGTTTGGATGATTGATTCCGCGTGTGCTGATGTTTTTTAGTTATGGAGTTTTTTTTTTTGCTTGATTGTGATCTCTGTTAAAATTGTCAAATTGCTATGTGTATTAGTACGGAATGTAAAGACACGTGTGTTTGCATCATTCGAATTGAAGTGCTATATGCATCTGCAGTTTTCAAGGTTTTACAAAGATAATTAGTACTGCACTACTGCATACATTTTGGTTTTTGATGTTTTTTCTGGATTGGAGCGGGTTAGATATTTCTTGTCTACCAATCGTAAGCTAGAGGGGTGCTTTCTAGATATTTCTTGTCTACCAATCGTAAGCTAGAGGGGTGCTATAGAAAGTTCAAGGCTTTGAACTTCATACTGTTTCTAGATTGTGAAGCTTATTTTTCATTTTTGATTCCGGTGACTTCGATTTACTGGATAAACTTCTACTCATACTTCTCATCATTTTGCTTTTATCATGATGTCTTTCTTAATGTTTAAGTAATTTTTTTTTTCTTTTCTAGTGACATAGCTATATTAAAAGTTCTTTAGTCTAAGACTCTGAAGTGATTATGTACTTCATTGGTACTTCATATAGGTTATCGTTCCATGATTGAATTCGTTCTTGAATCTTAGCTCTGAAGATCAAGTCTATTGCTTCGACCATGTTGCCAGACCCAGAACCATCTCCCCAGTAACCATCCTTTCCTTCTAGGAGTGTCTTTTATCTTAACCATGAAAATCACTTATACCATGCATCTCGTGTCGTGTCTATCACAACAACTTGGATGAGCTGAAACCAATCATATACATGGATAGGCAACATATTAGAAGAAAATAAAATTCCTAAATCCTTGATTGGTTCAAATTATCCTCTCTGCTGATGAAATACAACCATTTCTAAGTAATACAGACTTGTAACTAGTTCATATGATACAGGCAAATACATTGCCATTTTCATTTTCCAGCTGTTTTTATGCTCATCACATTTCTACCGATTGGTCAAGCTAAGCGCCGTCTTGTCTAGTTTTCATCCGTTTTCCCTTTCCCCTTGGTCAACCTGCTTGCAGGAAAGTGAAATCTGGCAAGAAGGGGACGGGGTGCCCTTGTTTTCCTGTCAAACCCTCTGACACAGACAAATCCTGCAAAAATAATTATAGTTATAATTCCAGTTGAACCAACATAAGTGTACATTGAAAGCAAGTTACTGATTGCATTGAGTGCAGCTATTATTTAGGTCATTTGATGCTCCTCTGAATATAACTATTCTTGTGTGGTTATAGTAAGACTGTCATGCTCACTTTTTTCCTCAGGATTAGTAATTTTCTGTTAGGCTTTGTTACCTTTTGTCCATATATACTTTGGAGGACATCGAACTAATATATTAACTAGGGGTAAGGATTAACAAATTAAATGTGTTCATGAGTTTATTTGTTTTTTACCTGTCCAAGACATAAGAACAAGTGAAACAGCACAAAAAAATTGATATATTGAATCAAGTGTGAAGTATCAATATATTTCTGGGACCACTAAGAAAATTAAATACCTGGTTTCCCATTTCAGACTTTCTGAAAATGCATTACAGTCTTGTCTTACATTTAAGTAATGCTAATTTGATTTTATAGATTCCTTGTAAGAAGCTTAAGGATAGAAATTTGTATTTGGGTATTTTTATGCATTATTGATTATTTTTTCCTAGTCAAGGAATGGAGCTGCGAAGTTCAGGCAACACAATATCTATATGGATAGTATGTCTTGGGGCATTGTTATGCATTATTGGGGTTTTTAAGTTCATATTTTTTCCTTTTCATGGATGAGTATCAAAGTGCAAGCAACACCATATCCATATGGATAGTAAACTGACTAATTATGCTTCATGCATGCCTTATAATCTAGTTTTTTTTTCATGTATGTACCATGTTATTGGTTTTTAAGGTGCTAGAAGCAGCTAAAAAGGGAAGACAATTTAATATCTTGATTTACCTCTCCAGAAGCAGTATTGAATCCCTTCTGTTGTCAGCCCTGAAAAATAAATAAAAGTGCATTAATAATATTTTCTACAATGTTTGCCATTGTAGTCACTTGGCTGTTTCTTGCTTCCGTTACCTTTAAAAATGGTAGGTATTGATGTCCCAAAATACACTGTTCTCCGGGGCAAGTTCCATAGCCAATGTCTTGGAACATTAATTGGGGATACGCTACTTTCGTGATCAGAAAATACCTGCAAATGAACAAAAAAATACGTCCAAAATAAATCAATTATAAATTCTTAATGTGAATTTTATTATATCCAAAGTTCCAAACAAAACACAAGGTCCTATCATCACCTCATTTACTTGAAAATACGTGCCATTTAGTGGAAAGCTTCCTCTCATTGCCGTTCTACATGGTATCTGTTATGATCGGTCATATGTTAGATTTGAGTAAGGAGTTGGCTGCCTAATTATAAAAGTTCATTATAATTATAAAGAACGAGAAAATGTTATCGGCTTTTCTACAGTAATAGTAGTATACCAGAATAGTCCCCCTAACAGTTTGAGAGTTTGATTCTCGTATGCTATTGCAGGATAAACAGGCTTCATCCGTGCATAGCTTCTCAAACTCATGGGAGCTGCACCGTCTTTCTGGTGGTTCAGTAGAATCCGCTGTTTCACCTGGAATGTGAATTTGATTGATCTGGTTAGTCTTAATCATTATACCAATTTTCCCTTCCTTTTACATTTGCCTAAAAATAAAATTGTTTTTCACCATTTTATGCTAGCTAATCTTTTCCAAAATATTTAAGCTAATCCCAGGATTTGTTTCCATACCTGGGGTCCATATAGCAAGGAGGTAAGGGGAAGGATCATCTGGTTCTCTCTTCTCCATCTGTAATTAGAAAATTGTAGTTAGTCGGAAATATACCTTGTGGGTTTAAGGTGTATTTCTATCATGACAGGGTAGTACACTTACTCCTTCTAGTAGAGGATGTGACTCTGGTAACTCATAGCTGTACAAAGATAAATTGATTAATGATGTTAATGATTATTAAAACAAGTTGTCATGCTCCTGAACAGGTAACTTGTTAGTACTATAGGTTTCCAAGCTCATCAGAAATACTGTATGCAGCTTAGCAATTACTATTTAATATGACGAGTATGTCCACAACATGTCCTCCATTAAACTCCTCTAGTGATTCTGGCGTGTGACCTGCTTATCTTATGGAATTAGGAACATGTACTTACACTTGATGCTCTGTTCTGAGTCGGTTCATATTTTTAAGTTTAGGCACAGGGATTGAAGCAGCAGCTGAAGTTAAAGCTACCAAGGCCTTTGACATATCTCCCTCTTGTAGTTCTGTATTTTGCTGCATGATCTTCTGCAAATTGTGAGTGAACTCTTCCATATTGAGTTTGATGGTAGGAATTTCATCAGGATCTTCCATAAAAGCATTCTCAATGTCGCATTGTGAACCCTCTGCATACACTTGTTCTGGTGTGGCTGGCACTTCAGTGAAAGGCTCTGGTGAAGGTGGCTCTTCAATGATGGGCTGAGAATTGCTGCCTTCAGATTTAGCTTCAGGTGGCTCTTCAATGATGGGCTGAGAATTGCTGCCTTCAGATTTAGCTTCAGGTGGCTCTTCAATGATGGGCTGAGAATTGCTACCTTCAGATTTAGCTTCAGGCGAGGGCAACTGCAAGGTATTTATTCTTCTCATTGGATTTTGACCAGCTTCTCTATTTTCTGTTGCTTTTACGATGCCTTTTTCTTCTGGTGCTGGAAGAGCTAGTCTTGCACTGTACACAAAAATAATCATATCCCATCATTTAAAAACGTACTCTACCCATTTCTTGATGATTTCTCCATCACTAGGAAGGGTATTGAAATTGTTATTACTTTGATTTGTTTATGTAAATGTAATATTTCCTTTCTATCAATTACTACTGTAACAAATTTAGATTAAAGGTCATGTAAAATTTCAATTGCAATAAGTTCTAAATTACGTAGGAACCTGGCAAATGCACTTGCAAAATGTCTGCATTCTCCCCTCATTGGACATGCATTGCAATTTGGTTTGCTCTTTGTGCAAAACACCTGAAACAACCATATTGATTTTGATCAATACTCCCTCCGTCCCATAATTGTTTGCCAACTTGGTCAACCGTTGTCTTGTTTGACCGTCGATTACTTATGATAAAAAATATATAAAAATTATAAAAAAATACTAAAATAAAATTCATATTATAAATTTTATTTTAGTACTTTTTTATAATTTTTATATATATTTTATCATAAGTAATGACGGTCAAACAAGAGAACGGTTGACCAGGTTGGCAAACAGTTCTGGGACGGAGGGAGTATTTTCTAAAATTTACAAAGTTGTAATTTTTTTCATCCAATATACTTTTTAACAGTTAAGCCATAACATCTGAAAAGGCCATATTGATTTTAGGTTATGTTTATGGGTCATCCAATATACGTTTTAACAATTAAGCCATACCTTTCCAAATGTGATCATTTGATAATGCAGCTCATACCTGTAATGAGAGAACACCGCGAGTCATTTAATAGTACTTGACTTATAATGTAACTTCATTATAAAAAAAATAGGATCAATTACAGTGTTCTTTGATCAAGTTTGCAGAGCCTAGGCCACAGATATTTCTGAATAGACTCCAATATAGGGTACCTATGAAGGGAAGCAGAACAAATTATTCTCCATCTGTATGGGAAAATATATAAAGTGTTAAAACTTAAAACACTTACATTTCTAGTAGATGTAGCTGAAGCGACTCAGGCAATGGCTGAAGGGGTACCCACCCTAATCGTACTGCTATACGGCCAACATTGGTGTCAACCTTTTTGAGCATTGCAGATCAATCGTGTCAGTAAATTTATCTTCCATTTTAAAGTAAGTTATTATATAAGAGCTTAATCTTACTGGAAAAGCAAGGTGATGAAGCGTCAAAAGCCTCACGCATTCTACACTCTTCAAACCCAAACCCCATATGCTCAATAGATACTCTCTGGAAAAAGAAATGATCATTTAAAATCATTTTTTTTAACTACAGGCATAGCAGTGAAAATGCAGGCTTACTTTGCTTTGTCTGGTGGAACGTCCCTTAGCCACTCTAGATCAATGCTTCCATGATCTCTAACAATACGGTTGAGGAAGTCCTGCACAGGTTTTAATGATCAATCAGTCAGTTATGAGAGAAGTTAAGATTTAAAATTGAATATAAAGGCTTGTTGCTGCAAACATCAAATAGAAACCTTTATTCTCTCAGCTAGCATGTTGTTCATTCCCCTTTCTTTGATAGTCTGCGCAATCTCGTTAACATCTGCACATCTTACAGCATCCCAGTCCACTGAGTCCATTGTATTGGCTGTTTTTGCTCTCTCTGTGCCTCCTATGAGAGTATCTTTTCTCAATTGATCCCAATCAGCTTGGTTCTCACGCTTCTCATTTTCTTTCCTGGGCCTTCCTGGCTTTGCTTTCGATCCATCAACTTTCTTTCCACGGTGTTTTTCCGGACCAGTCTTACTTGAGTTGACTTCTTTGTGCTCTGGATTCTTGAAATTATCCATGTTGTTACTACTACCTGTAATATCCATCAAGTTTTGGGGGTAGATTTGACTCTCTGATGCCTCTTGCATTTTTTGGTTCTCTTGAAATAAACTCTGTGCGGGTACTTGGCCCCTTTGGTTTATCTCACCTTGGACATTGTTACTCGAGGTAGCATGTGTACTCACAGATTTTGGTGCAACTTCAAAATTAGCATCAGCGATCTTCTGAAAAGTTGTTCCAGATGCAGATTCTGAGGACAAGTCACTTATATCAGCTG
The DNA here is from genome assembly GCA_954870475.1 of Euphrasia confusa. Lineage (NCBI taxonomy): Eukaryota > Viridiplantae > Streptophyta > Magnoliopsida > Lamiales > Orobanchaceae > Euphrasia > Euphrasia confusa. The sequence goes on along the minus strand of OX940955.1, from coordinate 2,592,822 downwards.
AAGATAGTTCATTGCCACAGGAACTATTGAAAAACTTGCTATTTTGTTTAGACAAACCGGACACTGTCCTGTGTGATCCTGAATTGGGTACATCACACATTGTAGACTTACTACTAGGCGCAATAGTTTCTGCAGGGAACATAGGATTGTTCAAATGGGCTTCATTCTGCAAATCAAGGGTCAATCTTTCGGATTGGACCTTTTGATTATCACCATAATTTGTTTTGTCCCTGCCTTCATAATCTCCATGTATTACATTGCCAGCCATCTGCAGAAGCTTTACAAAAGAAGTAGGGTTGTTGAATATATTTGTGTCAGCCCCAGCCGTTGGTTCTTCTGAGGTGCTTGGTAAGCAAGAATCACTTCTTTCAGTGGTTTGTGCGATTGTGGAATCAGAAGAGTTCTGAGAAGAAATTTCTGGAGTTCGAGAAGAAAAAGTATCTTCTGCCTCTCTTCCATCCTCGATCAAACTTGCTGATTTATCTGTGGCAGGTTCATGGGACATAACTCCACCATTTTTGGATGTGTTAGGTGATTGACATCCTAATGTGTCTTTTAGGATAAATCCATCAGTATTGTTTCCAGACGTGTTGATACTGTTCACTTCTCTTATGCCCTCAACTTCAAAGTCCTGACGCATTTTAGTATTGTCACCACAGACTGACTGGTTTATGTTATCGAATGTCGCATCAGGATCCAAGCCGCATGCCTCTTCTGCTCCTAGTTCCTCTTCATGTAAATCTGATGATCGAGTTTTTGACTTGAGGGGGAATCGGGCAGCCATTGACATGAAGGCAGAGCTGCAAGAGGCCATTAATGAATTAAATTAGTTTTTTCTTGGGAACCACAGGCTAAGCAAAGTGTAAACTGTAAATATATAGTTAGTCAAAAGATAAAGAAGTTCAACCAACCTGGAAAGATGGTCCGAAACATTCTGAGTAAGGAAAACACCAACTACAGAGTCAACTACCGATCCCTTCCATGGAGAAAACCGTCGGTCCCCTGAGAAGAAAACAACATATTTAACTATAGAATGTTTGAATAATAGGATGAGCAAATATAATGCTAGACATATTCTTGATGAAACTAATGATTAATATTTTAAGGACACATGCTAAATTCTCCTGGATATGGTTTTTTTTTCACATTTCTGTTGTAAAAGCAAAGCGAGAATGGAAGACTTGCAACTCTTACAACATATACTTTAGGTTAATTTCTGTGCTGCCCATTACTTGTAACTTTTATGTTCTGCCACTTTAAATTTTGTTTCCACTACTAGTTAAGTAAGAGCATAATATTGGACGAGGCAGATTCTGTTTGTTCCATCTTTAAATTTTTTCTATGAGATTATAATTTCAGACTATAAAAAAATGGTCTTTTATAATAGGATTATAATGCAATGATCAACAATCCTTACATGCCTTGCTGTTTTAAATTTATCTAGTTAGGTGCTCTAACATTGTAATGTTTGGAGATGACCTGATCTTTAGTGTGATTCTTATCTCAACATAACTCCTGTCTAATCCATGACCTCAATGATTTCTGAATCAGGTTTAACAGTATTAACAATAACAATACTTGTACTTCTATCTTCCTACATGATTCATCTTAGCTATTGCCTATTATGCACAATTATTTATGTTTTATATGTCAAAGGCGAACCAGTATCAGCTTAAGTTAATTACATATCTGTACAATTTTGCTCGTGTACCTTGCACAAGATGCATGCGGGCAATAAACGAGTCTGCTCTTCCATTGAACACCCTGCGCTCTTCTTCCCACCATTTCGTCTTTTCTTCATCTGTTCCATCAATGCCTTCACTGTTGATATTTTCTAACAAAAGTTTCCACACTCTAGTTGTCTCATCATCAAGGTCAACTTTAGGCCGTGGACGTCTTCTTCTAACTTGATCGAATGATCCACCAAAAGGTACAACAGCACCACTTCTCTGGTATGGAACAATTGCGTGTTGCTCAAGATAATTTGTGTGGTATGCCATAAATGCATTTCGCTTATCAACTGATGCTTGGCTACTCTGGGCATTTAGATCCAGTTGGCTCAGCTGCTCAACAATTGAATCAACAGGAGACATGTATCTCCATGTTAGAGACAGTGGTGGTCCTGCATTAAGAGTTCAAGTAAAAACATAAGCTAAGTTTTATTTTGTTGATAAAAATATTGTTTAGTTTTGAAAGTACCCATTGATGTAGTGTCGGACTTTTGGTGATTGTACACATTCTGGACCGGTGGATTGATTAGCATGCTTCTCTTTGAACGCTTCTTTGTTGCCATTGTTAAACGGGTGTTAGCTACAAGAGCTTCCATGCATGTCGGTGGTTCCTGTTCAAATGCAATATGTTGTCTCATACGAGATGTTGTTGCACCGCTTGTAGATGCTGGCAGTTGTCCACAAATTTCTAGCAGTGAAGCCAAATTCCGTTGTCGAGTAGGGCCTTTAGATCTCCTTTTCCTAATACTCTCCGAAGGTCCCAAACCCAGCAAATCTCCGAAACTCCTCCGTCCATTTTGAGCACCGTCTATTCCAGGATTAGTACTTAGCAGATTAGTTACTTGACATTGACCACTGGAAGACCACTGATTAGTTACTGATGCCAATTGACTTGTGAAAGAACCTCTCAGAGACTGTATGTGAAGTCTCACGTGATTTTCTGAGGTAGGCCTTGTTTGCTGTGAGCTAGATGCTACCATATTGTGTCCCTTTTCGGTCCTCTTCTTCTTATAAATTGTGGGGAAATGAAATCCTGGAGAACCATTATTCTTATCTGCATTTTGTGAAAATATAGGAGTGTATCCCTGCATGAAATTATATACCGTCCCAGCCTCATTGCTGTTGTAGATTTCTGACTCAGCAACTGTCCCCATGTTTTGTCGTTTCAAGCCTGTCACTTGTCTTTCTGGAGTCAAGCATGCACTGCTGCAGATGGAATCACCCGGACTCTTTGGCATCATTTGACTGTCAGGATTCATTCTCACTTGAACGGTATTCGCCTCTTTATCGTGTGTTACATCAGAGAACACTATCTGGCATTTTCCTCTGCTCTGTAGTGTTTGATCTCCTCCGAGCATGTTGTTGTCCTTTAGTGGATCCATATTTGACGAGTTATCTTCTTGTAGCTGATTCATAGAATGTGAAGAACTTTCATCTCCCACTTGACCATCCGGAATGAAATTCAGCGTCCTTTTGCAGGAACTCCGGGTATGCCGGGGGGGCACTGCATCTGTTGCTTTTGGGGTTTCCTTATCCAGGTCAACTCCAGGTTTATTGGCCACTTTCCTTCTTGTGTACTTACGCCCGCTTGTTGGAGCATCTGTTGAACTAACTTCCTTATGGTTTACACCAATTCCATTGAATTCCTCGACTGAGGGAATGCCAACTCCTTTTCTTCGAACATACTTCCTCTTGACTCTTGTGGTTTCCTGGACACCAGAAGGTGTTTTTGCAGTTGATTTAGGGGTACTTTTCTTCTGACCTTCAATTATGACTTTGGGCCGATGTTTTTTCCTCCTTGGCTTCTGTTGAGGTGTTTTGGTGAAATCAACTTCATCTGTGCCTCCCTTGTCAGGTTTGTGATTCTCCTGCAATTGGGCAGACGTGGCAGCAGATGATTGGTCGATAAACTGATGCAACTTCTCTTTATTCCCAAGAGGTTCCATCACTCTGTCTCCTGAGATAATGTTCTTTTCTGCATCTTTTCCTGTAACAGGATCCTGCTGGTACTCGCCTTTATTGTTTTTCTGAGGCGTTATTGGTTCGAACAGGAACTGATGATTCTTGCTGAAGGCTGCGTCTGTTGTCATTGTTCTGGGTAGTAAATTGAGATCGAAGGGCATACGAGGGGGGCCTGAGCTTACACCTGTTGAAATATGAGCGAGGACATGCATCATTGCAAGCACAATAGCGAAATAAAATGCATACAATGTTGCAGGTACTATGCTAGCGATTTGCAACAAAAAATAAATATGCCATTTATACCAGTTCTTTTCACACTGTTTTATCAGTCTTTTGTGTTTAATGGTAGCTTTGTTCTTCACTTTAATACATATATACTTTTTCAAAATTGAAGGATAGCATGCATATAGACTGCTAAACGTGTTTCATTGATACAAAGCAAGAAACTTCTTAGACTCCCTGAAAACAACATTTTTAATGATGCATTCAACTGCTATTAAATGGTTGGGAAAATATGCATGGCTAATGTTCTTATGTGATTCAGACACGTTCGGGCAAGAATCAAATCATACACAAAAAAAGAGACTGTACTTTTACCTGTGAAGACACTCGCCATGTCGAGCTCAGTACCAAATGTTGCTTGACGCATGACTTGGCCTTGGAGTCTAGAATTCCCACAGTTCATCGCATATTGACGAGTTTCAAACGGAAGGTTACAACGGGGATCAGTACAGCAGCTGCCTGTACCCACACAAGCCCCATCTGTAAGTACATTATTTAAGGCCACTTGGCTGCCCCCTGCATCTGCCATGGCCAAGAGTGTTTGAAAAGACATGTTGCCAAAACTGTCCACATCCCTCGTTGGATACTTGTCGGGCGTGTAGAAAATATCTCCACGGGCAGATGATTCAGCTGGCTTGCTTGATTGCCAAGTGTCGAAACTGGACAAGCTCTCTTCGTATACGGAATTGGGCGCGTTGTCTGCTTGCCAATTATTCGGATGCCTGCTTACGTCGACGAGATCTGCTGGAATGTAACATGCAGTTGCTGCCTGGCATTGTGAGTTTCCCGCGTAATCTTCTACTGGTAATTGTCCTAGCTGGCACAAAATTGGATGGGGAACCGGGTTGAATTGACCCGGTTCCGCCCAATTCGGCTGACACGGGTCATCCGCTTGCAGATTTCCACAGATCGGGTTCTGGGTTGTTGAATTGGGCTTCGCGGGGGTTGAAGGAAACCAAGAAGAACTAATCTGGAAGTCTTTCAGTTCTGGAGGCGCTCCTTCTTCTCTGGAAGCCATCCCACTGGTAAAAATCCTATCTTTGCTTTTCAGTTACTTTTTTTTAGAAAAAAAAGGGTTTCAGCTGTGCATGAAATTCAATCAATTCTTCTTCAAGACATCGTTCCTGCAGGAATAGTTTTTTCTTTCAGTAACTTTCACTAAAACAGAGTCGTGAACTGAAACTGAATTTTGTGGTGAGAGAAAAAAAAAAAGCAAATTGTATTGAAAAAAAATAGATTTTTTTTATAACCTTGAAAAATTAGAAACAATCGCAGTTCACAGATCTCTGGAAAATCAAGAAAAATTAAAATAACTGTCTGGTTGAAACAGTAACATGAGAAAGTAATAAAGCTATGATAATTAATAGCTCATTAATTCCTCAAAAATTACAGCTAAACCTTTTTCAAGATGAGAAAAATCTCAGTTTTTTTAGATTAAAAAAAGAAAAAGGCCTTCTGTAATTTTCCATGAATTCATGTTTATTTTGTGAGTGCACAAAGCCCAAAAGATCACCAGAAAAATAAAAAATAAAAAATTAGGAATTTGGGAATTTGGGAAAGGTGTTTTTGGTGAGGGGATAGAAACTCACCTAATTGAGGTCAAGATCTGGTGAAATGGTGGACAGCAAAGAGAAACTGATTGCAGAGGAGGGTAGAGAGAAATTAGGAAGAAATACCAACAAGTAGAAAGACCAGGGCTTTTTATTCAAGAAGTTATAATAGATAAATAAATCTCTGAAACTGATTTCATATACTAATATATATACACACACATATGTGTGGGTCTTAAATTGCGATGCCATATTATTTAAGCGCGGGACGATTACATACGACAGATAGAATGCGATAAAAATATTATTTTTTGAATTCGACCAATTGAAATATTCCGATTTCTTCTTTTCGAGAAAGAATAAAAAATTCTCCATCGAGAAGAAGAAACGATTTTTTAAAAAGCGGTTAGTTGGTCCGTCAAATCGTTCGTCGTTCGTCGAACAAGTGTGAAAATATTTATAATACAGAAAAAGTGCACATATCACAATTCATTCACCAACGTAATTATTATAGTTTGATTTCCATGAGATAAGGTGATGGTGAGGTATTTTTTTTTAGTGGGGCCGGGTAGGGGCAAAAATGTCCGAACAATGAAAACAGGCGTTTGAAGCGGCCTAACCACACTGGAAGTATGAAAAAAAAGGGGAAGGGATTTAACGGTGAAGTTAACGGCGTCGGTGGTCCCCGGCCGTATTAGTGGGAACAAAGGTGCACGCTTTTCTAACAAGCGTTAGCGTTGTTGGGATTTTAATACGTTTGGTGCGTGGAAATTTATGATATTCTCATCAAGCGGTGGTGACTTATTTTGCTTTTCGAATCGTGCGGTGCCGGACCTATTTTACTATTAGCATCGCTACGGTGTTTTGTTTAGTGCAAAACATAGAGTACGATTGTACGGATTACTAAAAAATAAAGGGTAAAAATATTTTTTAATTTAAAATAAATGAATTAAAAAATTAAATGTAAAATTGTATTATAATAAAGTAAAAAAAATAAATATAATAAGGGTATTTTTTAGATTTCTAGTTCAAGAAAATGTGTCTTACTAAGATGTTTATTTAAAAAAAGACATCTATTAGTATGTAGGGTAGTAATTTGAAAACTATGGCTCCAACTCTTCATCAGGTAATTAAAAACTTATGAGTATTTTTGTTATATTTTACTTAATGACAAAAGTGTCCTTTGCTCAGCCTACTTTACTTTCTTTTCAGTAGCTTCTCATTGCTAATTAGATTCCAATAAAAGAAGAATCAATGATACAACTTCAAGTAGCAATAGACACTTTTTTTGTAAAAAAATAAAATTATTGGCATGAACGGAGAGAGTATGAAACAAAATCAATGATAATGTTATCTCATTATGTATGTCACTTGATTTTTTTAATTACTGTATATTGTTTATATAATTACTCCCGTTATTTGTTTTGAAATAAAATTTAAATTATTTATTTATTTAAAGCATCTTCAATGGTGTAATTCTTTGTAGCTACAAATTTGTGTTACATTATTTGCCTAAACACAAATAAATTTTACATATCAATTTACACTTACATTTCCAAACAAGCGTAGTAATGTACCATTTTTACATTTGTAAGTCCGTAGCTACAAATTTGTGTTACATTATTTGCCAAATCACAAATAAATTATACATATCAATTTACACTTACATTTCCAAACAAGCATAATGTACCATTTTTACATTTGTAAGTCCATTGTACCTACCATGCTCTTAAGAGTACTTTTTTTATATATTTCAAATTTTACAGTACATACGTATTATACATGCATGCATATACTAAGAGAAACCCTAGTTCTTTCTAGACATATTTTTCAATAGCTCTTGTAATGTTTAAAATTCTAATAACAATATTTCAGAAAAAAAGTCTAAAGAGTATCATCCAACCCTATGATAATTATATTTTAGATGGTTTAGAAATATTATTCATTTGCAAATAAAATTTAATTTATAATATTTTTTTTTTCATGATAACTATAATATATAGTATGTATTATTGGATTGAGATTCTTCCATTTTTGTTCTGTATATCACCGTTTTAAACAAATTTGCAGGTTATATACCAATTTCCGAAAGAGTCTGCATGTATGCCACGTTCGTGTTTCATTTAGCATCGATATCAAACAAACGAGCACTGTTAATTTGTTTTCTATATCACCGATGCTTGCATGTATGACACGTTATGAGATAATCTGTATAAATTTACTCGATAGACACAATTTCACGTGATATACTGATATGTTTGTTTATTAACGTTAACATTATTATCGCAGAGATTTTGATATTTTAATAAAATCAAAATGTCATGTTTATCAGTTTTAATTTTAATATTTTAATAAAATCAAAATGTCATTTTTATCAGTTTTAATTTCACGTAATATACTGATATATTTGTTTATTAACGTTATTATCGCATAAATTTTTGATATTTTAATAAAATCAAAATGTTATGTTTATTAATTTTAATTTTTATCTATTTATAATTTAAAATTTACTAATTTATATTTATTTATTAACGTTATTATCTCACATCTTACATGATATTTTAATAAAATCACAATGTCATGTTTATCAATTTTAATTTTTATCTATTTAAAATTTAAATCTTACCAATTTTAATTTCAACAAATTTCTCGGCCAGTGTCTTTTTGATTTTTAACACCACAATCATCCCTCATATCCAAAATTCATTCTTACATTTTTCACGTTGACATGACTTTTGTTTTGATTAATAAAATTATTAATTATAAATTATAAAACCAGATTTGTCTTATAAAAATTGAAAACTATAAAATAAAATAAAAAGTATAAATTTAACATTTCGTCATCTACGTTGTTGTTCAGTTTTACTTGTGTAAACCCCATAGGCATGCATACAGTTAAGATCAGCTACGTATAATTTAAAATCAGTTGGGTTGGGCTTTATTGTTTTTTTCATATGGACCGAGCTTCGTTTTTCAAAACCACAGGCCAATATTGCACAATAACATGATCCACTTAACATGTTGACCATTTTTCAATATACTCACTGTTCCGCCAAATTAATAGATATAGTACTTTTTTGTACACTGGACACGAAATTTTAAAAAAAATCTTTTTTTTTAATTAGAAAATAAAGAGTAAAAATATATTTTTAAAATGAAAAGTAAAATAATTGTGAGTAAAATTTATAAAGTAGTTGATAAAGTAAAATAAAATTGTATTTTAAAATAAAAATATTAAAATAATTATTTTCTTTTTTGTGGGTGTGTCAATTATTGTTGAACACCACAAACAAAAATATGTCAACTGTTTTTGGATCAAGAGACTCCATCCAATAAAACATCCAATAAAAGTAGTATTTTTATTACCACTTAAAAATTTAGGGTAATTTTATTTACATCTCTAAAATTTTAAATACCTCCATAAATTAACCATCTATATGTTAATAATCTCTCTAAATTAATAAAAGTTTCTGATCCCGACTTGGTAAATTAATAAACTTTCTAAATTATAAGATTTCACAGTTTCAAGACTATTAATTTATTGAAGTTTTAATGTACACCCCATATTGATATGCATTAAAATCACAAATTTAAATGTCTAAAATATCCTTAATATTGTATTTATTTATAATCATTAATATTGTATTTATGTATAAAATTTGTAAATTCACCAGAAAATATAATAATCCTATAAATATTATTTATATTATTTTTATGTTACCTAATAGATATTATCAATTTTAATCAATTCTAATTTATATGGACTTTTTTCATGTTTCTATTCGATTTTTTTGCTTTCGTTTTTCATTTTTTTCATAATTTATTTTAATTTTTTTTCTTGATGTTTTACTTAATTTTTTAATAAAACATTACTTTTTTTTTCTCTCAAATGTTTTTCTAACTTTTTTTACTTATATATATATATATTCTTATGGGTGATTCTTTTTCATTCTTATCTGTAATTTTCTGAATTTTTATGGTTTATTTTTAATTTTGATAAATAATTGTAAATTATTTAAATAGTTTCTTATTTTTAGGTGTATATATATATATTTTAATAAAGAGTATGTTTGGAAGAAGTAGACATACATACTTTTCTAGAATGGAGAGTAGTTACTAGTACGTACATTTTAAGACATGCATGACCACTAAGCAGCTGACCTTTATGTTGATGAAAAAGATTGAAGCTTTGAAATCAGAATTGTACAATTTAAACAGACATTGATGACATAGGTTATATGTAAACAGTCAACATCCCTGAATTTCCAGTTGGCCGTCCATGCATTTTTTTGCACACTGTTACAATACAAAGATCCACAATCTGTTATTAATACACATATGGAAGTATCCTCCATGGAACCGATTTCGTGTACTCTGCCCAGATATCCTTGTACTTCTGTGCACACCTGGCTTCATCCCGTCTCTCTCTCCATACGAGCAGAATAAAAAGGTATATAGGATAAAAATATGGAATGGGAGAACTGCATGAAACATGTTCTACAAATGTTACTATACAGTGTTTTTCAACAGAAAACATAACAATATACAGATTGTTACCTTATCCCACAGGGTAAACTAAGCGAAAGAGCTACCAACAAGTCCCCGAGATAATTGCTATGCCTGGCGATACCCCTGAAAATAGTTTTTTCATTTTATTTTAATATTGAGGATCAGTATATATTTCCAAAATGGCTTCTAACAAATTCAATTTGTGTTTTTGAAAGTTGATTCCAGCTACAATCTTTTGAAGTCACTTCGAGACTAGAAAAAAGTCGTGTTAAGTATTCGACTTCATAAAATCATGGGTGGAACCAAGATTCATTATTCATGTGGGGTGATCTTAAGCTAAAGAAGATATATGAAGGGTGGCAGATCTCAAGAAATGATTTTCATTTAAAGTTTATTTATCAAGCATTGACAAGAAAACAATATAAAATAACTTATTTACTTGAATCAAACAAATTCAAATGCTACGATCAAATTGAATGAAGAAACATACAGAAAGGAAACACAACAAAAATTATTATTAGTAGTAGTATTTTTTTAAAAGTCAACATTTTTTACTTCTTCAAGTTTCTAATGTAATTTTTATACCCTTAACTTTGAATGTTTGCTTGCACTGAAATCCATGTACTTTTTTTTCGCGAATGAATGAAGTTCCCCCAAGTCGACCTTTGCCTCTGTCGAACGATGCAAATACACTTAAAAAATGTTGTCTAAATTTATTTTCAAAGGACACTAGAACAATTTTTATGAATGACTGAAAGGCAATGTCACCATACATTGCATGTTTCAAATGGTTTAAAAAAGATCAAGGATATACTGAAGGTGCTAAAATTCAAGATAAGAAACCTACCAATAACCAGAAGCAAGCAACTTCCCTCCAATGACCTTCGGGGGTCTACCCCATATTAGTGCTTTTGGATTCTTTTTGAAATCATGCTTCTGCTTGTTAGCTCCTCTGAAGACCATATATCTTTCCCAATCATAAAACAGGAAATTTCAATCAAAATGCTGCATGTGGGAGAAGAAAAAAATGCAATGCCTAGGCAATATAGCAAATAGCAACATCTGAAATGACTAAAATATTTTACCCAATCAGAAATACAAGACAGTTTGCAATAACCGCAGCAGTGGTAAGCTCCACTTCATTATAAAGAAGCCACCAGCCCTGTTGAACACAGAAAGCAACATGGAGCCCAATAATTGCAACAAGAAACTGACTTTTTCTGGAGTCTAAAACTAAGCATATTCGAAATCCTTATACCAGAGTTACAAAAACTATAACTTATCATGATTCAACCACATCAGAAAATGTTTGAATCATGAACATGTTACTCAGATAGACTATAAGAAAATAAAGGAAAATGGACACAGGCTTCACTTTTCAAATAATGCACCAAACAAAGTGACAAATAGGGCAGAAAAAAGAGAGAGAAGAGAGCTTCAGTACATCCCTTCTATTTGGTTGTATAAGAGAAAATTTATAGAAAATCCAACAAGACCTTAAGGACAAGAGAATATAACTGAAACTCAGTGGTATTATTATTTTTTAAACATTTTCATCAACACTAAAGACATACAATAACAGAAAGAATATATTCAATGGTGCAACTAAAATGACTTTCTTGTTGCGAAGGCAGTAGAGGGAAGAGAAAACAAACATCAAACAATTTAGACTGAAATAGGTGAATCAAATGGAGTGGCCCGTGTTTACAAAATTAGAAGGCATGGTGGACTGGAGGTCCGGAAGAGAGGATGAAAATTATTCTTTATGTGACATTTCATCATTTCGTTCCAAAAGGATTTACAGTATTCGGCCTATATGTTACTGATATACATGACACGGGAGTTACCGTTTTAGCCCCAATATCATAAAAGTTACAAAACGGAAGCATATTTAAAAAAAACTATAGTTGAACTCCATAACTGGTTTATTCCTTTGTTATACCTGGATGCTGAATGTGAACGGGATCCAGACTAGGTCTCCAAACACCAGCATGAACCCCAATCTCTCAGCAATTATATCCCATCTGCAACGATAACATCAATTGAAGTCAATGATCAGTAATCAGAGTTATGAACTTACCACGAGAGTTCTGTATGAAATATTGGACATCACACAACACTAGCAAGAAGAAACTATACAACTTACGTGGAAGTCATATACTCTTCATGGAAAAAGTAGTCGAGAATATATAGCTGCATTACAGAAAAAATAAAGTGAAATGGCACCCCATAAACAAAACAAGTTAAATAAGATCAACTTACAACGCAAAATATCTGGTAAAGAGCCATTGATCGGCTTAAGCTGGTCTCTTGAATGCATTTTGCAAGAACAGAAAGATTTATAAGAAGCCAACCCATCATACCAGCTCTAACAAAGAAAAACCTACATAAAGTAAAGTACTCGTAAGAAATGTGACAACTAGGTGTGTATTTGTCCATGAACTGAATTTAGCCATCAGATAAGTATCACTGTCGTAATGAGACAAAGTATAAAACTAGTTGGAACTATACTTGAGGTCGATTCCCATGAACTCAGGATTTAGTTGTAGCCCAAACCACCTATCAGATAAAGTAACAAAACAAAAGCATTAGAAAAGGAGCCTCAAAAGTTGGACTAGAATTTGAAGAGCTACTAGACAAGCATAGAAAACCTTTGGTGAAAATTATCCAAAGTAACTATACATTATTTTCTGTATTTCTTTTTGTATTTTTCCTTCAGAAAGTATCCTTTCTTAAAACGCAGAGACATAAGATAATTTTTCACAATTCATCACCAATTATCTGAACCTTTATGGATTTTGACAGACATGATGAAATTATATCACATATATACAATTAAAATACATTCACAGCAGGCACAAAATGTACCCAACATAAAGATAAAATTTCTCAGAATATCCGTAGTTCGGTACTAAATTATTTACCAGTCATGGATAAAGTTCCCAGTGTTGTGAGGTTTCAAAGAAGAACTCAGAGAACGTGATATGCAGCCAGCCACGTAAAGAAACAACGTCGTCTGGAATGGGCACAAGAAAACAGAATAACCCCAATAAAAGAAAAGAATAACCCATAACAAGTTCAATGTGACTGGTTATAACTGAACTTATATAACAAAACGAGACCCTTAATCATCAATCACTATTCACTAAAACGTATTATTACTGCATAAACTCGTACGCTTGTTCGGGACATTGGGACATTATAATGTCTGCGTGCTATCAATATTTATCATTCATTTATTGGTTAAAACTGAAAGTTTCCAATTACTTGAGACACTGAAACTTACAAACAGACTGAATATAAGCGTTGTTGATAAAAGCTCGAGACCTCTATCAACGATCTCCTGCATCAAGTAACATTGACAAGATTGCAATTCAGTATAACAATGCGCCCGTTATGCACTTGCAAATACTACAGGAAACAATAAGCGCCAATCGATACGAGCAAATATAAAAACTATTCTCACAGTGAATGATACAAGATCCATCCAACCGCCGATTCCGAGTAAACAAACCAATAAGCTAAGCGATAATAAACCTGAATCAAACCCCCAATAGAATGAGATAATAAAACCTAAAAACAAAACTCAGAAAAGAGGGAGGTCGCATTTCCGACCGTTACACCGGTAATGGAGCCGAGTTCCGTCGGGTAAAATCGCGCCGGGAACAATCCTTCCTGGTAAAACGGATCCAGCGACAGACAAGTAAGTAAAGAACCCCAGCAACATTGTTACCTGTATCAAATTTCACAGAAGAAAACTAGCCGTTACCGAGAGAGGCATTTTTAGCTTAAAAAAAGTAGAGAGTGAGAGACTGACCGACGTCCATGACGGAAGGAAATCGTTGAGATCCATGGCCTGTTTCAGCTTCAGTTACTATCACCCACAGTCAAATTAAGTACACTTAGAGAACTGAGAAGCTAATGAGATTAGCTTTGGAATTATCGAAAGCTAATAGTAATTATTAAATAACTAATTATTTGTACCGAATTTTTGTTAAACGACTTGGGCCCAGTTTTTATTCAGGAAGCTGGAAGCCCACTATCTTTCAATATATTTGGCACGTCATTTAATTTTTTTTTTTACTTTGTCAAATATTCTCAATTATTTTTGTAATATTTCATTACAATACAATAAAAAAGTATTTCAACTCCACTTTATTAATATATTATGTTATTATAAATTTAAACATAATAATAATATTCAATAAAAAAAAGTTTACGTAACAATAATATATTGTAAATTATTATTATTAATACTATTATATGATACTCCAAACTTTGCAAATTATTAGAAAGGAAGATCATGTATTATTCAAAGCACACAATATTTAAAAATTAAATAAACAATTTCAAATTTAATTTTAACATGCTCTAAAATTTTTGCAAAATATTCCCGATGAAATTTTCCTTAAATGGAATAAAATACGAATTTAGTGGTATAATAAAATTTTATTTGTTAAAGTGTTTATTATTGGAATTTTATGGATTTAATGGTTTTATAAACTTGTAACTTGTAAATTTCGTTTGTTATTGGAATTTTGAGTTAGTTGATTACAAAATATATATTTTGATGATTTTTTTATTTAATTTGGACAAAAAATCAAAATACATAAAATCGTAAGAAAGAGATAAAATTGTGGGAGTAAAATAAATTTTAATCCAAATCAAACAAACTTTAAAGTCCATATTTTGAATTGGACCATATATTTAGTAATGAAGCCCATATAATGGACAGCGTGGGCTGAAGACCATCCATCCGATTCTAGAAAGGTCGACAACGGGTTGAATCCGATTCCACCCACCCAAACCCTTTATAAAGGAATTCTTAAACCCTAGTTCCACTCACTCTGCAATTTCTCATTTTTTGTTGAGTCTCTGTATATCATCTTCGCATAAACCCTAACAAACATAGCGATGGAGTTCTGGGGTGAGTTTCTCTCTCATTTTTTTTTTAAATGGTTATGTTTTTGGTATACTTCATTTTCGCCCGTGTTTTTTTTTTGAGTGTTTTTAGTCCTTATTTATTTATTTGTTTTTCTTCACGATTTACGAGTGTTGATGAAATATACGCGATTTTCTTATGGCTGAATCTGTGAAATTGTATGGCCACAGGAGCTGAGGTTAAGTCCGGTGAGACATTTAAGTACCCGATTGAAGAAGGCATGATTCTTCATCTTTCTCAGGTCTGATACAAATCCTATCTACTGATTTCTGCTCTTGTAGTGCTGTGCTTCTGTATTGAAAACCCTCGATTTCTGCAGGCATCTCTCAGCGAGATCAAGAAGGAGAAAGCCAACGAATCCGTGCACTTGTATGTGTCCGTCGAGGAAAAGAAACTTGTTCTCGGAACGCTCATCGCCGACAAGTTGCCCCAGCAGCAGTTTGACTTGGTGTTTGACACAGACTTCGAGCTATCGCATGACTTGAAGAGTGGGAGCGTCTATTTCTACGGGTACAAGGCGAGCAACCCCATCGAAGAATATCCTTTTAAATCCATCATTAGATTTCATTGAATGTAGTATGGAATAAATTCTCATTTGAACTTGTGTTCCTTGACTTTGGGTTTTTCTTTAATTGCCACTGAGGGGACTGAGAATGATTCAGGTAAACCTTCCTTTCATGACCACCACCGTTTATCTGATATGCGACTCGGTTTTACCCTATCTCATCTGTCTCCTGCTTTCTATGTGATTTTCAGATGAGTCCGACGATGAGGACATCCCTCTTTTAGTTCCAAATGGTAATGTTTATTTTTTTGGTAGTTTGGCTTTTTGATTGCGTGCGGTATTAGAAAACTATACATGTGTTAATATGCAGGGCCTCCTTATTCAAAGGCTAAGGAAGAGAAACCCGTGGAAGCTGCTAAGCCTAGTGCTGCCAAGGGAAAGGAGTCTGCTGCTGGAAAGCAGAAGGTGAAGATTGTCGAGCCAAAGAAAGATGATGATGACGAGGACAGTAGCGATGAAGATGTGATGTCAGAGGGTGATGAAGATGACTCTGAGGTACACATTTCAAATTTAAAGGCTTTTGTAATTGTGAATGTTGATATTTACAGTTCGCGAGTTCTTGTAGTGGTAGTGGAGTATAATTGTTGCATTATAATTAATCTTGTTTGAGTTATTGAGCTGAATTTTGATTGGCCGAAAAACTTACCGAAGTGACTTGACAATTGAATGCTCCCCATGTAACTCTGTCTTTTCTTTTGATTTTTTCCTATTCTCTTAAATTATGATATTAATGCCACGCGCGAATGCGAATAATTGGCCAATGCAACTTCTCTCTTCTAAGATACATTAATCAGTGTTTTTTGCTCTAGATTTTTTCCTATTTTATTTTGATTCTTTTTTAATTTTCTTCATTTTTAACTGCAAGAAATTAGTTGCTCATTTATCAAATACATTTGCTCATTTCCAGGGTGAAGACGACTCTGATGATTCTGAAGACGAGTCTTCTGAGAGTGATGAAGAGACTCCGAAGAAGGTATCCAATTCAAATATACTTTTCTAATTATTGTGTTATATGATTATGTAACATTGATGTTTAACATTATTTCTATTATTTGCACATTAAGGCTGAGCCTAGCAAGAAGCGACCTGCAGAAGCTGCTCTGAAGACGCCTGTTCAAGACAAAAAGGCGAAAGCTACCCCACAAAAAACTGGTGATTGTTTTGTTCACTTGTCTCATATAATCATGTGCATAGTAGATTTGTTGTTTCAATGTGTTTTTTACTTGTTTCGTTCTTAATTCAAAATTATATTGTCTATGTTTAGATGGCAAAAAGGTTTCTGGTCATGTTGCCACACCTCACCCAGCAAAGCAGGCTGGGAAGACCCCAGCTACCAACAAGCCAAATCAGAAATCACCAAAATCTGGAGCTCATGGCTGCAAGAGCTGTGACAGGTAATGTGTGTAATTTTGAGTACGAAAACAGTAAATGAGTACTTTATGAAAATGCCAACTCTAAGGTGGTATATTTGATTTTGAAAGTAGTTTTGTCTGATTTTAGCAAGTAAATTTGATAAAATCATAGTATAAACTGTAAATGTGACAGGTATGTATGTGTGTAATTTTGAGTACGAAAACTGTAAATGAGTACTTTAAGAAAATGCCAACTCTAGGTGGTATATTTGATTTTGAAAGTAGTTTTGCAAGTCTGAACGTTTTCTGATTTTAGCAAGTAAATTTGATAAAATCATAGTATAATTGGTTTTTGTTTTCTGTGTACAGGTCGTTTGCTACGGACCAAGCCCTTGAATCCCACTCAAAAGCTAAGCATTCGGCTGCGAAGTAAT
The DNA here is from genome assembly GCA_954870475.1 of Euphrasia confusa. Lineage (NCBI taxonomy): Eukaryota > Viridiplantae > Streptophyta > Magnoliopsida > Lamiales > Orobanchaceae > Euphrasia > Euphrasia confusa. The sequence continues at coordinate 2,575,496 of OX940955.1, read as the reverse complement.
TTGAAATTTAATCCCTATTGCATTGCATTGACTGGAAATTTGATGGGTTTATAATGTTGTGTAAAGCCTGGGAGTAGAGATTATGAAGTCTAGGATTGAGGTATTTCGGTTCAATGAAAACGTTTGAGGTGGACAACCATCCTTTATCTTTTTTTTGACGAGTTTAAGTTTATTACATTATTGTTATGGTTTTTTATAATTTTTGGCTCTTCGGGTTGTGAATGTTTTTATTTTGAATTGTCTCATTATTCGTATTTCCTTTCTCAACAATTTTGTTAGTAGAACATGGAGAGAATACAGAAGATTTTAGAAAATAATTATTACACTACAATAAAATAAAACATAATATTTCAATTAGAAATAATTCACAGTAATAAAATACTTTTATATACACTATACTCTGGTACTCCTACTCTGGTACTCCTATTTTGAAAACTCCCCTAAAAAATTGAAAAATTGACCAATTTCGTCTTTACTATGTTTATCGTATGTTTATCAGCAACTCAAACTTTTAATAAAATATTATTTTATTTTACTTTTTCTTACACAATTTATAACAACAACCATTTTATAAATTTTCTAACTTTATCAACAACCCAATCTAAATTTATTTATTTATTTTAATTCATATAATAAATTTTCATTATGTTTTTAAAAAATAAGTATATTAATAGTAATATAAAAAATATTATTTGAAAATTAAAACAAAAAAGAATTTAAAATTTTGAATTTTAGAATTTTTTATTTTATTTTTAAATAAAATATAAATACATATACAAGTTTTTATATACAAAATGAATTGAAATTAAATATAAGTTTTCAAAAAATCTAGTGCTGACATGTGGCGTGATCTTTAGTGAACATGAATTCCTCTTGCAATTGATTCGGCAAATTTAATTTTAATTTTTTTTTTCTTTTTCTTTTAAAAAGATGATTTTGTTTTATTGATAAACGAGGTGAAAATCACCAATAAAGATAGTCTCAAGTCTCATCTACTACTAGAATTTTAAACTCCCCTAAAAAATTGAAAAATTGACCAATCTCGTCTCTCTCAAGTCTCAACTACTACTAGATGTTACCAAAATTCTTTGTATTATTATACTTTTAGGGCCTCTTTCAAGTCTCAACTACTACTAGATGTTTTACACTTGATAGGGCGAGTCATGACCCTAAATCAAAGCTGTGGATGTTACCAAAATTGTATTATTACACTTGATAGGGCGAGTGATGACCCTAAATCAAAGCTGTGTTTTTTCAAAGCCATCAAACTCTACCAACACAAATAACAAGTTTGGCTACATTTTTTCATTGAAAAACATATATATATATATATATATATATATATATATATATATATATATATAAGAAAACAATATGTATTTTAAATGAAATTAGTTCAAAATTTCAATGAATAAAAATATTAATGGACTTCAAAATTAGTTTTAAAATTTTCTAATCATGTGAAATGTTTGTTTTATATAGTATGCAAGTGTTTAATTTTCCATTAGTTACGCAAAAACAAAAGGAAATTTGAAAGGTGCATACATAATCATCCCCCAATCTTATGAATCCATTCTCTCCATCTAATCAACATTTTTAAAGCAACCAAAATAACACTGAGGTAAACAACACACTGAAAATGGAAATGAAAATAAGAAAAACAAAAAACCGAACACAGCATAATTAGAAATAGGAGAACATCAAACTGCTACGAGCCAACATGAAGTACTAACTGTAGATTCAGCGGTAATCCATCCATTGTCACTGCAGCCATTTTTTGCGTCAAAAGAATATCACAAGAAGCATTCATACCTTAGCTACCCAATTGTACACAATGCTTGTTGGCTGTTGCAATCTAATCCTGCAGACGAAAAGGTGGCCAACCTGTATACAAATATAAATATAAGCCGCTTACTATAAAGAGCATGCCCCCGCAGGAGTACCTGACCCTGCAAAACTTACAGAGATGATTAAATGATTCAAATATATACTATATAACTACTTAATAGAATGCTCGTCGTCTACTCATACAATGTGGTCGGTTCTTGGGGACGGGAGGCTTACCTGGTTAAAGGAAATCCTAGTGGTTCTAAGGTGATAGTAAGACAGAACAGTTCTGCCAGAACCAGCCGAGAATACGACACAGAAAAACTAAATGAAATTAAGGAAAACAATTTAAAAGGGTTTCACTAATCAGAATTCAGAACATGTATGGCATGTATTTCCTATAATTCACCATTTTATTACACATTTAATCCTGTAGGTCTGTACCAGTTTGCTACCTCCTAAAAAACTGGATATTTTATAGTATGGATGAAAGTACGAAAATGATGAAAATCTTCCCTGCCTGCACAATGGAAAATGGGCAGTAAGCCTTTTTTTTTTCCTCACAGCAGCCCATATTCAAAATAGACACTAAATAACCAAAGGCAACAAGATCAACTAAAGAACTATATTAAATAACGAGACAAACCATTAAAAGTCGTAATTTCCATTTCCTCGCTCGGGCAAATTCCTGTTTTCATCATTGGAGTGATCATCATCATGCTGCGGACCACGTCCACTATCATCATTTTTACTACTCTGATCTTTGCCAGACCCACCCTCCTCTTTTTCTCTGTTCCATTGCTCGATTCTCGCCCTCCTCTCGGCACTGTTCTCCCTGACAGGGCTCCGATTTCTCCTACCACCAGGACTTCTGCTGCGACCACTCCTTCTTCCAGGACTCCGGGGCCTTCGGTCTCTATCATGGTGGCGACTATCTCCCCTCCGCCCGGAAACAGGGCGCTCATCGTAATTACGACGCCGCGGACTGCGGCTTCTGCTTCTACTGCGATCATGGCTTCGCCTACCACTTTTCCTGAATAGTTGTTGTCTCAGTTCCCTTCATAAACAAAAACGAAAAAAAATGCATTATAATTGCATGTGATAGGAAACAAAGGTTTTATAGAGAGTAATAAAAGAAAAAAATATAACCCTAAACAGACCTGCTTATCTTTTTCAGATGCATGAAGTTACAATATCCACCTCGGTTGCATACGTTTTCTTCATACTGCCTACATGTGGCCTCACGGAAATCGGTCACGGGGGAGAAGTCAGCAATGATGGGCCGCCCTATATGATTCAGCGTTTTCATTGTTAAGTCAAATACAATCAGTACACTCATTGTTAAGTCCACATCAAAAATTAAAGTAGAGGTAAAAAATATCTTAAATGAGAAAATAACTCCGCATATATAAACTCCTTATTTCAACAAGCCCTGCAGACCATAAAAATCAATTATCACCGTACTCATTACATTTTCAAAACATGTTAAGACTGCATACTTTTAGATTCAGTTAAATTTTTGTGCACAGCTGAGATTTTGTTTTCTAGGAAATGAGCTAATCTTAATATTATTTTCGAGAAGTTATAATCATTGGGAAGTTAGAGTAATGGCACAAGCCAAAAGTTAATCTTATAAATATCATTCTGCTATTTATAATAATCGAAAAGTTAGACTAATAGTTCAAAGCCACAAAACACTGATGTGTGTACCTATGACAAATAATAAGTCATAGCCGTATCACCTATTCGGCTATTCAGTATTCACAGACACAATGAACCTTGAAGCCAGAAATACAGTAAACAGATGAGATGAACAAGTCAAACGAACAGTGTGAAATTTGAATGAGATATCTTTTGTTTATTACGGAATTCGAGGATTAGGCCCGAATCAATGATATCATAAGAATTTAACATGTGCCCATAAAATGGAGAAGAACAAACCCTCATAATGTCTTCCCATAAGATTCTGGAGAGCAGCTTGTGCTTGGTCTTCCTCCCTAAACTGGATGTAGACATTACCCACCATGTGGTCGGCCAAGTTATCACATATATTGAGGCTTTGGAGGTCACCATACTTGCTTAGCTCCTGAAACAAATCTTCGTAGAAATCCTGTTGTAGGGCAATTAATTTGTAAGATGATACTAAAAAAAACCTACAGAAAACGAATGCCCAAGGTAGTTATGCCCCGAATAATTTCAACTTGTTAGCCCAGGTACTTCGTTCAACATAATATTTCAAAATAAAAGTGGTGAACATTCAAATAATCCTAAATTGAAAATCTATCCATACAAATATAATCTCCAGAATTACAATTAAAATAATTATATAAAATTATGTTCGCCCTAAATCACACAGATTAACAAATCAAGAATGGAATTTGAGGGTTAATTTTGGGAAGAGAACCTCGAAGTGGGACTGGATCTTCTTCGGATCGAGAGGTTGACCCTGAGGGTCGACGCCGGGGGTCATCATGTCCGGCCGCTGATACATGTTGGAAAGCAGCAGAGTGGGACTGATGCTGGGCTTCGTGTGGAGACGCGAGCAACGGTCACCGTGCCTGCACGCGCCGATCTTGAAGTAAAACGGGCAGTTGACCCTATCCTTCTCCGTCCCGAATATCGACGCCAAGTGCTCCGCCATTTTTTTTCTGGAAAGTTTCTTTTGACGAAAAAAGAAATCGGTGAGAAGGAGAAAGCTTGATCCCGCTGCTCGATTTGATGTTTGAAGAGAAAAGAGGGCTCTGGCTAGGGTTTGTCGAAGAAAGTAAAAGACGAAATACTATAAATATTATGTTTTACATAGAACTTTGATGCCAATTCAGCTGGTTTGCCCGAGAGGTTAAGGGGGAAGACTTAAGATCTTCTGCACATAAGTGCGCATGGGTTCGAACCCCATAGCCAGCATTTATTTTAAGTTTTTGACTCAAAATTCATGCCCCTAGGCCTAGGTTCTTCAAAATAAATGATCAGTTCAAAATCGAGTTTTCAAAATTTTGAAAATTGACATAAAATATTCAAATTTTATTATATTTTGAAATACAAATTTAAATACGATAATATGTGTACTATCGGCAATACCATAGGGTTTTTAGATGTGAGTTACCAGTCCACCACACACCAAGTTTTCAGATAGTTTAAGATTCAAAAGATGAGTAATGAGTCGAGATTTTAGACGAGTTACCAGTCCCACCGAGTTTTCAGATAGTTTAAGAGTCAAAAGATGAGTAACGAGTCCAGGGTAATGAGTCCAATTATTTCCGCTTCAGTTTTTAGATGAGCTACGATTCCACCTTACAAAGATTTTAGATAGGAGTTTTCAATTTTTGGTGCCTTAGGTTTACAGGGTTTGTAAATTGGTCCAGCATATTATACTCGTCTATCTTATGCCCGAATGGAAACCGGGCATTTCATTAAAAGGATAAATCCAGAAAATGAAGAGTGAATCTAGATAATAAGTCTAGAGAAGAGTGAATCTAGATAATAATTCTAGATTTATACAGCAGCCAAACAACTGACTCAAGCTCATTGGCAGCTCTCTACTCGTGGGAATAGAAAAACATGTCCAAACATTGGCAAATAAAACAATAACTAAATCCACAATTGAGAAACAAAAGAGGTGCAACATAATTCATTCCATAAGATCAAAAGTAGCTCATAGTGTACTTGGACAAAACTTGCTGATTATTTAAAACAGGTCATCAGTACTCCAAAACATAAAACATAAAATCTCCATTCGATAAGCAAGTCAACTTTCCATGATTCCACAAGCAGGCACAATCTCTAACAATACTTGTGCCGGTTTAGTATGGTGCAACGGGTGCACGGAATTTCTCTCCTGCATACACAGCTTCTGAACCAAGTTCCTCTTCAATCCTCAGAAGCTGTACCCAAATATTACGCATTAGAAATTCAGCACCAACCAGGATGTCAAAGTCAATTTTTTACGATAATAATTATTAGTAATTATTACTAGTATTTTACCTGGTTGTATTTTGCAAGACGCTCAGATCTGCAAGGAGCCCCAGTCTTGATTTGGCCCTGAAAATTAAGACAACATACATCAGCTTGAGGTAAGGGTATAGAGAAACAAATGCATTATGTAATACAAGTTTTTCAAAGGTATAATTAATTACCGTAGCCAAACCAACAGAGAGATCAGCAATGAAAGTATCTTCAGTCTCCCCACTGCACCCAGAATGTTTTTTAGTATCCAGCAAATAAATATATGATTGGTCGAATTACGTTCTAAGAGGAATAGTATCAGTACCTTCGGTGACTGGCCATAACACCCCAACCAGCATGCTTGGACATTTTAACAGCCTCAATGCTCTCAGTCACTGATCCAATTTGGTTAACCTGAAAGCCAAGTAAGAGCCATTTTAATATTGCATCATATACCCTTGAATGTTTTCAAAACATACCATTTGGATTCACTTATTCAAACATGTTTTTTTCTAATTTAGACATGGTGAATACGATACCTTGAGAAGAAGAGCATTGCAAGACTTCTCCTTGATTGCCTTCTCAACTCTCTGCATGACCATGAATATTCACACGGTGTAAGGAAAAAAAATAGACACTACTTCCACGAGTATACTCACTTTCAATTAATTAACAAGTAATAATACAAATCAGACAATGCTCACCTTGGGATTAGTGACAAGGAGATCATCCCCGACTATCTGTACTTGTGTGCCAATTTCTCCGGTCATCTTTGCATAGTGCTCCCAGTCATCTTGGTCAAATGGGTCTTCAATGGACACAATAGGGTACTCGGAGACAAATGACTTGTAGAGATCTTTGAGTTTTTCACCCGAAATCTTTTGCGAGCCATTGTTGTTCTGGGTACAGAAAAAAATACATGATTATTAGCAATTAACTAATTGCCATGAGATTGTAATACTGCAACATAAATTATATTCATTCAAGATTAGCAACTTACCTCTTCCTTGAAGTTCAAATCGTAAGTCTTGTCTGTTCCATAGAATTCAGAAGCAGCAACATCCATTCCAATAACAACCTAACCCAGAATTTAGCAGACATGCCTCAATAAACATTATTACACAATGACTTGTAAATTGTAATGAAGAAAATATAAAATAAAATATAAAAAAAGGGGGAGGATTAGAAGTTAGAAGTTACCTTTCCGGTATAACCAGCTTTAGCAATAGCTGTCTTCAACAATTCCAAGCCTTCCTTGTTTTCCTGAAGATGCAATCAAGTTGATGTGTATATTAGAGCATGTACAAAAATTAAAGAGCAAGTGCATATATATAGGTTACCTGAATATTGGGAGCAAAGCCACCTTCATCCCCAACATTGGTGGCATCTTGGCCATATTTCTTCTTGATAACAGACTGTAATCAAAATAATTCCAACATTTTAGCAAAACAACGCTACAGTTGACATAAACGAGGCCATGATATAAAAAAGACTTGCCTTCAAATGGTGGTATACTTCCACACCCATCTTCATGGCCTCGCTGAAAGAAGAGGCTCCAACGGGAAGAATCATGAACTCCTGAGACAGAAAATGTGTTAATTAAGGTTGTAATAGAATCGATCAGTTACACACCAAGGCCAATAGGCATACCTGCATGGCAAGTTTGTTTCCAGCATGTGATCCACCATTGATAACATTGAAAGCAGGAACAGGTAGGACCAGGTTCTTGTTACCAGCAAGGTTGGCAATGTGCTGATAGCAAGAAAATACAATAAGTGAATAAATGTGTATTTTAGAACATTCATCTGGCTAGACCAACAAGACATGATAATAATACTTGATGTAAGACCCCAGATGTAGACATATTGTTATAAAAATATATGAATAAATAATATGATATAAAATAATAGTGATTAAAATCTTTGAAGACTCTCTGAATTATACCTTGTACAAAGGGATATTGAGGGCAGCAGCTCCAGCTTTACACACAGCAAGAGACACAGCAAGAATGGCATTGGCACCAAGCTTTAAAACACACAAGTTTACAAGTTAGGTGATCATATTACTTCCTACTAGAGTGACCATCAAATCGAGACACTAATAAATATATACCTTTTGTTTGCACCAACCCCACTCGTTCTGGGTCCCATCGAGTTGTTGAACCATGAAGTTATCAATACCGGTCTGATCGGTCGAGTCCTTTAAAAGAAACACAAGTTCGAATCGAGTTAATTTGGATTAAGATAACATAAACACATTGTACAATTTCAGTCTATGATTCACTGTTTATAATTCAAACTTAAATTTATCGGCATACCTTTCCAATGAGGGCAGGTCCAATAATAGTGTTCACATTGCTAACAGCCTAAAGAAACAGATCAACACACATGAAAAATCAGTGATCAAAACATTATTTCATTTGTGACGAACAAGAAACAGACTGTCCTCAACAAACACTACTAACCTTCGACACACCCTTGCCAAGGTACTCTGATCCTCCATCGCGCAGTTCCAGAGCCTCGTAAACTCCTAATAAAAAAAATCGTATCATATGGATTTATTCAAATGGTTGATACTGGATTCAAAATCCTAAACATATGTTTGTGAAGTGTCTCGATTATAATATAACCAATTTTCAAACAATTCAATTAATGGATTCTTAATCCTACAGTAAATCTCAATTACATCGGCATTAACGAAATCAAAAATCGAAATCTTATTTAATTTATTAAAACTATGAACCCTTAAAACACAGATCAGATCTTACCGGTGGATGCGCCGCTGGGAACAGCAGCTCTGGCTAAGTATCCATTAGACAGAACAACATCAACCTACATAAATCGCCGAAACTTATCACAATTATTACAAAACAGATAAACAGCGATTTCATACAATTGAAAAATTGAAATCATTTTCTGCCGATTAACTCGAAGAACACAGATTTCCAGAAAAAAAAAATCTAAATAAAAAAAACGGATCGATAATAGTGGTGAAGGACAAACCTCGACTGTAGGATTTCCACGGCTGTCAAAGATCTGACGAGCCTTGACGCTCTTGATGGTGGCCATTTTTTTCAAAGAGAGATTGAGATCTGAAGAGTGAGGGAGACAGAGAGCAGTTTGTGAGGGGGAGGTTGAGAGTGAGGGACACCTGAATTTATAGAATGGTTAAGGCTAATCGCAGCCGTTGATTACGATGCTGCGATTAAGGTTGTTTGGGCAACAAGAAACTACTCTCGTTATTTCCTGTGTGCTGCTATTAGACCTGGCAAAAAGAAGCCCGACCCATGGGCCAGCCCGACCGGCCCGATGAAAGTATGGGCTGGGCCTCAAATATAGAGGCCCAAAAATAGTCGGGCTTTTTTGGCCCGACCCAACCAGCCCGATGGACCGATGGGCTTGGGCTGGGCTTGGCCCGATTTTAATGGGCCGGCCCGAAATTATTTTTTTATTTTTTTAATTATTATTAATGTTAAAACTAATTATTTTTATATATTTACCATTATATATAATTCAAAATCACAATATTTAATTATTTATCTATAATTTGGTTATAAAAGTATTATTTTTTTGTAGGAAAAATATATTAAATTATTATTTTAATGACTTTAAGTTTATTTAATTATTTTTTTTTAAAATGAAATTTCATAATATACTACTTTTTTAATTAATTAATCTAATTACTATTTTTTATAATATTAAATCAAATTAAATATATATTTTTTAATATTTATTTATGGGCTAAAAAAGCCCGACGGCCCGACGACCCGACCAGGGCTGGGCTGGGCCTTTGATATTGCTAGCCCATTTAAAAATGGCCCGGCCCGACCCGACCCATAAAACTCATGAAGCCCGATGGGCTTGGGCCGGGCCGGCCCGACCCGACCATTTGACAGGCCTAGCTGCTATTATTGAAATTTGAAACGTGTGAATTTGTTCAATAAAAGAAAATGGTAATTCTAAATTTTTAGTGTAATAAATGGAAAATAATCATTAAGATAATAATATACAAAAATCGAAATGAAAATAAATTTAAGATTCATTGTTGAAATTTTGTACAGTATATTATATTATTTTAGTCAAGGGTTTCAGCCTCAACATACAAATCATTAGAATTATGGTCAATTTTTTAAATATATGTATTGTAAATTTAGATAAAATTCAATACTTATGAACAAATTAGTCACTATAATAGTATGATAAATTAGTTGCATCTCACTAAACATTTATTCAAAATTAATTATGGAACAAGTGGCTACTATTTGATTTTGGTATTTTTTTTTTTAACTTTTCAAGTATTTTGAGCATTTGTTCTTTTCGATGAATCGTAATTGTATTCTATTGTATCACAAATATAGTGACTTTGACTCAATAGATTAAATCTGGAGCCTTTCGGGCAAATATTTGAGCTTGATAAATTTTTATTTTTGAATTTCTCCCATATTTGAAGTATTTGTTATGGATGATAAAAGTGATTGTTTTTTTTTAGTAAAGGGTTTGGTAATGTGTAAGCTTGAACGATAACCTCTCAAGCATATTCCAATATCTTAAATAAGCATATTCCAAATGCTTGTTATATGCTTTCTGTCTACCTACCCTAAATGAATAAATATGGTGTGGTATTAAAAAGAAAAAGTGTTAAAATAAAAATAATAAATTTGTAAAATCAATTTCGTAATTTTGATTTAAATTCTTGCGCATGGTGTTGTGTGTCACGTTATTACTTATTATAGTCAACCAAAATACTGATAAGAATGATAAGAATATTTAAATATAGTACGGCAAGAGAAGCTGGAAAATAATTGTCCAACTGACTTTATAATCGGTCATTTATTTTATCGATACTACGGGAAAAATACTTGATTTGTGACAAATTACTTCACTACATGTGTACTGATTGATTAATTAATTTTTTTAAAAATATAAATAAAATCAAAGAAAAACAAATTCAATTGCTTCAACTCTTATGCCTTCACCTAATTCAAAGAATACATTCTTTTCTACAAGTAAGAATACAAAAAAACAACCCCCAAAACACAAGTATAGGTAAAGATAATCAAGCACACGACCACAAGCAAATTATACATAACCCGCAGTTTCATGGATCATATATTTGGGTGCTAAGACGGGACGAATGTCCCAACATAACCGAACCCCATGATGAAAAACGCAATCGCCTGAAAGAATAGGTAGATATAGAAGTGGTTTTTCCCAAAGGCAAAGTCGTAGCAACCGCAGAAGAAGAGGTAAACACCCGTGCTAAGCTCGAATAAATGCACCCTGTCAGTAAAATGCGACGATCAGAATATATATTCATACTCGAGCTTTAGTAAAAAAAAAAATGATCCTTATGTATTTACCTATCCCCGATTTTGAAACGAGGCTTTCTGAAAGCCTTTAGAGCCGATTTCAATTTAAGTGCATCTCCGAGCTTCTCCGTAACAATCCACTCGTTGACTCTGCCAACTTCCAACAAGCCGATGAAGGTAGCTTTCGTGCGATGCAGTGACATCACATTCTCAAATAGGATCCAAAACACGAGCAAATGAAGTGACCTATACAACAGTTGATGAACATGATGATCAAAATAAAGACTCATTTAAGGGGCAGTTTTGTAATTTTAATATAAGGTTGGGGGAGGAAATGAGAACCTTGGAGTTCCTACTGCATTGAGGAGGGTGATAATAGAAGGTATGTAAACTGCACCCCACTTGGGGATCTGGACTTCGGGTACAAGCACGGTAGCAGGGAGTACAATGCAGTAGAACACAAACGTGACAATGTGCGCGACTATCTTCCGCACGAAGAAGAAGCTATATATCACATGAACCTTCTTCCACAAACTCACTTTCTGCACGCGAAATTAAAAAAATTAAGAACGAACCCCACCTGATGATCTTAACTATTAAAATTAATCTCATACCTTGTTTCGTAATATCTCCACCAGCATTTTTCGGAAGAGGTTGGCGGGCCCACACGACCAACGATGTTGTTGGTACCGGTACGCCTTGAACGTGCTAGGTAATTCGTTTTTCACCTACAAAAGCAGTTAATCATTGGCATAAATAATTAAACACACTCCATTTTAATTATATTAACCGAGTGAGGAATTAATCCGTTTTCTTTTTAGAACCTTGAGAGAGCCGAGGTACAAGAACTTCCATCCTTTGAGACTCGCACGAACGGCCAAGTCCATATCCTCGACGGTCGTGCGGTCTTTCCATCCCCCCGCCTCTTCGATTGCTGCGATCCTCCAAACACCCGCGGTTCCTTATAATTTCACACACACAATTTTTTAGTATAAAGATAATTTTTTACTCTAATTAAATTAAAGTAATTACCATTAAATCCAAAGAAAGCATGTGTAGATGATCCCACTTCTTGCTCAACTGAAAAATGATAGTCAAGTGACATCTCTTGCATCCTTGTCATCAGGCATTCATCAGCATTTACTGTCAGTAAAAAAAATGTCACCACCAATTTTATTTTTAATTAATTGCTATAATTTATTTTAATCAATAAATCACAAAATAAATGCAACAGAAATAAATGAAAACACTGTCGGTAGAGTGCAGTATCAGGTCCAGGTCGAGGTCCACCACACACACACTACAACTTTTTTAGCACATGCAATTGCTTGCTTTGAGTAGGTGAGACGAAATGACCAAAACGCCCCTCTCACCGGTTTTTTTCATCAATCTAAAGGCTACAATATAGTAGTAACTACTTATAAAACGATCGAGTTCGTCCACCCATAGTCCTCGTCGGAATCTACTTTCGAATAATGCTATATAAAGACAAAGCAACTTTTCTTTCATGACAGCCCAAAAAAAAAAACCTGGAAACCGGGACTTTTTTCGGTCAAAGATTCAACCACTCATAAATTACGATTTCAGTAAATGAAATTGTGACCGACACGTGTCGAATTAATTCAACGACGCCCGACTAAAGTAAGAGCGATTGGACCTGTCGATGTATAGTGGATACACAGTCGTTGTCAAATTGTATATGTATACGGTTACGGTTGCTTTGTTATGTCACCGACAGCTTCCTAACTACCATAATCAGCTCTCATTCTTAGGATTAATTAATTAACTAATTAATTAATTGTAATTTATTAGTGTACCGAATTTCCAACGGGCCTGGACGAGGGCGAGCCGAGAGTTGTGCACTAGGAAAGGTATCGTCTTCCACAGGAAGTCGGGCTCGGGCTGGAAATCGGCATCGAAAATCGCGACGTAATCGCATTGCTTTACGTACGAGTGCTTGAGGCCTTCCTTCAGGGCGCCGGCTTTGTAGCCGTTCCGATTGTCTCGTATCTCGTACTTGATGTTGATGCCTTTGCTCGCCCATCTCTGGCATTCCATTTCCACCAAATTCTGTTTCAAAATAAAATATTATTTTATTAATTTATTTTATCAAAAAATTGTGAATAAAAATTATTTTGAAATTAATAAAAAATTATAGTATTTTTTTAAATAAGTTTGACCATTATCATAATTATAGTAATTATTTTCCATGATTATTGATATAATTGCATTAGGACTTAATTGCACGTAGGGGTAAATTAGGTAAATCATACCTTGATGATAGGGTCCGTCGAGTCGTCGAGAACTTGAACTATGATTCGATCGGACGGCCAAGACAGCCCGCACGCAGCTCCGATCGATAGCTGATAAACCTGCGGGCAGTTAAAAATAATAATATTTTTTAATCTCGGTATCCAGACAGTAAAAAAACATTACAAAACCATTACCTCTTTTTCGTTGTACATTGGGATTTGAACAAGCACGACGGGATAAGCCGAGTTTCCGAGCTCCACGTCATCCTTGAGCGGCTCCCACTTGTACCTCTTGTCGGGTTTCCGGCCGAACACCTTCACTAGACAAATAACGGCCGCCATGTAAACCCTCTCGAGGAACAGCATCGACGACATTGCCAGGCAGAGGAACACGGCCGTTCTCAGCAGAGGCACGATCAGCGGGGCCTTGATCTGGGCCCACAGCACCGCCAATTGCTCGATCAAAACATCCCCACCGTCCATTTCAATAAGAGACTCTGTTTTTTTTAGTGTAAAAAAAACAGAGGAAAACAGAGCTCAATGGGGATGAAATGGAGATCTGTTTGGAGGGTATATATAAGGTTTTGTTTGGAAGAATGTTTTTTTGTTGTCTGAATTTTGCTTCTGAAGGACGCAAAAAAAACAGTGTCAGAGAACACTTGGTCACTGAGTAGTTTTGAGGAAAAAAAGGGAAAAAACTTCCCTTGAGAAAAACGATTAAGGGAACGGAACCCTTTTTACATTGATGGGCCTGAAAATGAAGCTTTTGTCTGAAGCAGAAACAATGGAGGTGTGAATGGGAAATGGTGGGGAAGGGCAATGGAGGAAAAAGAAGGAAAGAAATAAAACAGAGGAAATGGTGAAGGGGGAGAGAGAAAAGGGAACCTCTTTTATAGAAGGTTGTTAATATTTTGTCGGAATTTATGTTAATGTTTTTTTTTTTAATATTTAAATTTTCGTGTACTTTCTTTCATTTAAAAATAAATGGTTAATATATAAAATGAGTAAGATACGAGTACTTTGTTTCTAAATCTCAAAAAATGAAATGATTATTTTTTATTATAAAATAATTTTTTATTCTACTTTTAATTTATTTTATTGTTTTTTTCTTAATTGCTTAATTTTTTTCAGTTAAAAAAACTTTTAAGATCTTACTGTATAATAAAATCATAATATTCAACACTTTTCTTAATTTTAATATCGCAAAAGTATAACTATTTTGATTAAAAGGAGAAAAAATACTATTTAAAATTTAGTAAAATTAATAAAATAAAAATATATTGTATATTTAACTTTAAAAAATTAAATTTTATTATTTTAATTTTCAAGGTGTTAGATTATTAAAGTTGAAAATAATATGCTTATATTATTATTAAACCAATTAAAGTATTTATTACGGATAAATGTTAAGAGTGCTGGAAAAGTGAAATTACAACGGTCTACCAAGGTTGCAGTTTCAAAATCAATACTAATTGAAAGGAAGATTGCAAAATTTCCTCTTTTTTTTTCTTAATTTTTGGAAGTCTCTGAATTAATGAAATAAATGAAAGTGGGGCCCGTCGGCCGAGACACGAGGCTATATAGATGGTAATCGGAGTAAATGTTGGGCCATCGGTCCGGGCTCGGTTGGGGTTGGGTAACAAAGCCTTGGCCAACTTTAATTACAATTATTGTACAACTTCAGAAAAGGAAATTAATTAAGGGTACGTAATTATGAGAATTATTGTATACAACCGTGGACTTATAAATTATTTGAATTTTTTTAAAAACAATTTAGTATCAGATATGTTTAAAAGGGGCTTATGTTTTTTTTTAATTAAAGAGTAAAATTGTATTTTCAATTGTTAATATAATATGATTGTTAAATTAAAATTTAAAGGTAGGTAAAAATAAATTACAGTCACATAATTATTGTTAATTATGTGTATATAAAGTACTTACTTATTGTGGCCAAACTAGAAATTGGTGTCAGTATTATTTTGTGATCATAATTCATAAGTTTGAACAGAAAAATTGTGGGACAGCTAAATGATGTGCTTAGCTAATCTGTACCCTAAATTCTTTTAACATTTCAATGTGTTCATTGAATAATACATTTACTATTAAACGTAAATTTCATTGTAACTTGCATTTTTTTAGCATAAGATTTTTTTTAATCAAATTATTAATATAATACTTTCACTCACATTCATTGATTCATAAATAATGAAAATATTAGGCAAAAAGTCTATTTTTAATTCATTTAATTGCTTCATAAAAAAGAATTAATGAAGGTTTTATTGGTGGAGAGGTGCTTTGTCAAATTGATTTGCAACCGCATGACATAAACATGTGTGTGTGTGTGTTTGTCCAATCGAAAAGGATAGGTACCCCAACCTTAACATTTCCATATATCTGCATAAATACAGCATTTCCCTAAAATTGATAACACATGTTCAAGCATTGGTTCGACAAGAAGCATTTCTCATGGTGATTTTCCGTAAAACATAAAATGAAGTACAATAATAAATTCAATTGTTATGAGAATATGCGAACTCGAGTGACCTGCAGATATATCTTTGTAAAAGTTTGACAGTCCCTCTAACAATGTATATATAGTACTTGGCTCGAAAAGTTCAAGGACGTACCTATGATATTTTTTGTACGGTCTGAAATTTATACAAGAGAAACGAAAAATTGCATAATTGTTGCTTAAAAAGGATTTAAGTGATCATTCTTTTCTTTCGTTTTTTAAAAATTGCATTTTTTTCGTCTGTCTCTCAAGTATTTGCGCATCTTAAAATAATATAGTAATTTTTTACAATTTTATATATACCTGTAATGTTTGTGTATATAGTAAACCAAAAATTTTAATTAGTTTGAGTTACGGTTGTCTCATTAACCATGAATAAAATTTAGCCAATTTTATCTATGCTAAGACTAGTGAAATTAATTATGGGACATAATTAATACTTAATGAATCAATCTTCTTGTATATAATGAACAATTTAATTGCTGGAAAGGTGTTAATCGTCATTTAAACTTTGTATAAATAATGATTAATGTAGGAGGATGGGTGAAAGTTTCTTAAGTACCCACGTTCAAAATATCCCACTAGCTTAAACTCAAAAGCATATGATAATATTAATTTGCTGTGTAGTACTCCGCAAAAAATTACTGTACGTTATAATTGTTGGTCACGGACTAATAATCATTAGTATATGAGTAATACGTGTGTATTACTCCGTAGTACGTACTGTACCAACACAAAAATTAAAAATATATATATATTTTTAATAAGAACAATAAAATTAAAAATTAAAAATGCATTTTAAATTTTTAAATAAAATTTCGACTCAATATTATAAGATGGAGAAAGAGCCTTCCTTCGGGTGACATAAAATTTTACAATAAAAATAAAATGAGTGAATAATAATGACGTGGTATTGTGGTGCATCATTTTCAATCCAACCATCCAATTCCACTATATACTCCATATGTATATATCTTCATTTTTAGATTCAATTTTCCAATATCCTGTGATGATTGTTGTATAGTAAGTACATTGTTCTGTGTCACCAACCACATTGATGTTAATTCAATTTTGGCTGATTGTAACCAGTAATATTCTGAAATTGTGTGAAATTTTGAATGAATATTTAGTTCAAATTTATCGGTATTTAATAATGTATTCGAGCGCATGTGTTTGTTTCCCATGTCGAACACATAGAAATCAATCGTTTTTGGACTTGACCATTTTATTTTTTTTTACTTCAAATTAGTTTTAAAATATCAAGGCAAACTTCTTAAGTCAATAGATAATCGATCCACAAAAACACAAGTACGAAAGTATAAATATATCAAACTTGCAGTAGAACATGGAGAAGTACTCATGGCGCTAGATGGATTAAGAAGTACAAGCTACTCAAGCTGACATGGGAATCTCGATCCATATTGAGACTTGTAATCATCGGAACACAATTTCAGAAACCCGGCCTACTATATGATATATGCCCTCACCGGCATTACCAAATTAATTAAAGCTAATAAAAATATATATATATATTTTTTTTTTTGGAAACGATAGAAACAAATGTAAAACTAATGAGATTTCATTGACCGCTATTTTTGTTAAAATTTATTGATCGTATACGGTATACCTAATATTTCAACAATCATTTATTTAATGTAACCACAATATCACATATATAATCATATACTATGTGTTATAATATTTAAAATTCATATTTTATTTATTCCTAATTCACTTATTATTATTATTATTATTATTATTATTATTATTATTATTATTATTATTATTATTATTATTATTACCCTATTGTTATTTCAGACATTTATAATTTCAGTTCATTTGATAAAATCAAATCATTTAGTTTAGTTCATTATTAATTTCGTTTCAAAATAAATTAAAATAAAATAAATAAAAAAATAATTCGAATGAATAATTTTAAATATCATTAGAATTAATGTTAGAATATTATTAATATTTAAAAATAAAATAAAATTTATAATTAAAATTATATTTTTATAAGCAAAATCAATTCAGTTCAAATAATTTGAGCCATCCATTTAATTTAATTTACTTCAAATTCATTTAGTTTAGATACGTTTAGTTCATCAAATTTCAATAAAAAAGTACGATCTTACATGTTATGCGGGAAAATATCGACTAACTCCCGAGCATAAAAAGCCCCCGTTTTTCGAGATAGAGAAAAGAGGTCTTCAGCTCAACCTCGAAGGGAAAGGCGAGCAGGCGGATAACGTTCATGCTCGAAATCCCGAGAACAGAGACCAAAGCCGAACAGGACGAGCTCATAGCTCCACCAAAGGATGGGTTTGGGAAATATCCAAACCGACCAGGAACGGGGTGAGAGAGAGTGTTCGAAGACGATCATATCCCTTGGGCCCTGTTAAAAGAGATTGGCTTAATGGTAGGTTTATTTGATGGGCTTGGCCCATTAACCAACTTAGAAAACCCTAATTTGTATTTTCTATAAATAGATGATGTAGTTTTCCATTTAGGGTGGCTACACATTTCCCCAAAAATTGCTAGAGAGCAAAAGAGCCTTGTTCAACACTCAATCCCCAAATATCTATTTTATAGTTGATTATTGGAGAACACGATTTTTCGACTATCAACAATTGGCGCTAGAAGGAGGGGTGATCCTCGGGCGTTGAGTGAATTAGAACGAGCATAAGCATGAGTTATCCGAACATCACAACAAGTCTTCTGACCACGACCGGGGTCTCGGGCTTGACCTCGGCAGAGAAAGGAAAGGGTCCCGAGGAGCCGAATGATGTCCGGGACGGAGGGGCAGAGATATCTCAGATAGAGAGGGAACAGCTAGATCACATCGAAATGCTGAGAGCTGAGCAGCGAGAAATCAGGGAAGAGCAGAGGGTCCTTCAGGAGAAGAAGAGGGAAGCCATCAGAAACAAGCGAGCTGTCGAGAGCTTGCCCGACCTGAATCTCGAATGCCTTCAAACTCCGGAGGACATCAAGAGAACCATACGACTGCTGCAGGAGAAGTCAGCTCGCATGGAAAGGGCGAACAAGAGTCCGGCCCAAGGACCCATAGTGAGGAACCTAGATGGAGACTTTCAAGAAGAGGAATTCGCAGAAGAGTTGGAAGCTCGGGCGATCTCACCTGCACGCCCTCGCAAGAAAGGTCGCAGGTTAGGGTTGATCCGACAAGAAGAGTATGATGGCGATTCCAGCGAATCGCAAGAATCAGAGGAAGATTATGAAGAGTGGGACGACCAGAGGGACGCCAGGACTCCACCTCGGGCCGTTAGACGAGGTCGGAAGGCGAGGAGGCAACCCCGCGGTCGCCCCGACGAAGGTGTGATTAGAAGGCTGGAAGAGATGGAGAGGCAGATCGCTTTGCAGAAAGGCGAGGGGCCTCGAAGAACGATCTTGACTGATCCATTATCACGCCGGCTCGCAAGCGCTAGGACCCAAGTGGACATCGCGCCGATGATGAATATGATTTATGATGGGAAGGCGGACCCGGAGGTCCATTTGAGCAAATATAACATATACATGGTCGGGCGAGGAGCTAGTGATGCAACCAAATGCCGACTCTTCCCGCTCACTTTGGGAGATACAGCACATAAGTGGTATACTAGCCTCCCCAGTCGATCTGTTAATAGCTTCGAGGAGTTGGGGGAGCTATTCGTCACCTATTTCGCTGCGAAGATCCATCGCCCCGAAAGCAGACAAAGGCTTATGGGGGTCAAGCAAGGGAACGAAGAAACAGATGAGCAGTATCTGGACCGAGTAGAAAAGATAGTGTCTCAAGGAGAACCAATCAGCGATGATGTGCTCGTGCACGCCGTGGTCGGAGGCCTAAAGCCCAGTTCAGAGCTATTCAAACCAATGATGCGGGAATACCCCAAGACTTACGCTGAATTTCGCCGGCGCGCGGGCGAGGAGATCATGCAGCAGCAAATTTACGAGCAGAGGCTGAAGGAAATGGACGGACAGATCAAAAAGGAGAAGCCCGTCTTCGAGAAAAAAAAGTGGGTTAAAAAGAACACGGCCCCCAGAAACTTCAATGGTCCGAGAAGAGAGCAGCAGAATGAGCCAGGAGAGAATGGAGTCTTTCATGGAAGGACTGCGGGGAAGATTTTGGAAATCTTCAGGGATAACAATGTGTTCGCCTTGATGCCACTGCCACCACTCATCGGGCCACCAGAGAGGAGGAACCCGAATAAATGGTGCGAATTTCATGAGGACATTGGACATCCCACAGATGAGTGCAGGCAGCTGCTCGACCAGCTGAAACAGTTATTCAGAGAAGGAAGGCTCGGGCAGCTATTGAGGAGACCGGGAAGAGGAAGGGGCCGAAGAGGAAACGGCCATCATAACCGACCATACGTGCCGCATAATCAGAGATTGCCGGAGCCCCAGAGGTTGCAGATCGAGCAGCCGCCTCCCCCGCCGCCGGAGGAAGCAAGAGGAAACAGGGACATACCCCCGATGAGAGAAGGCGGGAGAATCAATATGATCGGCGGGATCGCCCCCGGGACCCAGAGGTCGAAGAGGCAGAAGAAGGCCGAGCTGCGAGCCTGGGAGAGCATCAACGCGGTCATCCCCCTGAAAGAACCAAGCATCGCTAAAGGCATCGTCATCCAGTTTACCGATCAAGATCGGACAGGGGTCAGATATCCAAAGGTGGAATCATTGGTCGTTACAGCTCGGATCCAAGGAGTAGAGGTGGCTCGTATCCTGATCGACAATGGCGCTCATTGCAACATACTGTTCAAAAGGACTTTTGATCAGCTGGGAGATATGTCTGAGTACCTTAAATCGTATGAAGGATCGCTGAGGGGCTTTGGAGATGTAGAGGTGAAGCCCTATGGAAGGATCAAGCTGGCTGTGGAGCTCGTCGACTACCAGGATGCAGCAGTTCGGATTACGCGAACTACTGAGTTCGTCGTGGTCGACATTGAGAACATTTATAATGCTTTCCTAGGTAGGCCATTTCTGGAGGCATTCGAGGCCGTAGCCTCGTCCCACTATTATTGTATTAAGTTCCCAACTCTGAGCGGATCCGTTGGGACCGTGAAGGGAGACCAATATATGGCTAAGAAATGTTTTGATTACGATTTGTGTCCGGACAAGAACACCGCGAGATACGCGCATAAAACAAACGACACCCCCATAATCGAAATGACGAGGAGAATAACCGAAGAGGGCAAGATTGAAGTCAGAGAGATCGATCCCGCAGGAGAGATGGAGATAGAAGACGGCGATTACCTGGCCGCACTTTGGGAAGAGGGAGAAGCCCGAGGAATCGACCTTTGGATCACGAAAGTGGATGAGGCCTTAGAGGACGAAGAAGAAGTGGAACCTCGCATAGGCGAGGACGAAGAGATCGTAGATCCCCGAGGGCCTTCATCATGCTCGGCAGTAGATGACTTAGAAAGTATTTGTTTGGACCCAAGCCGGCCCGAGACGGTGGTGCTGGTCGGGGCACGGTTACCCGATGACGTCAAGCGGGAGCTGGTCGCTTGCCTACGAAGGAATATGGATGTATTCGCCTGGTCGCACAAGGACATGACAGGAATTGATCCGAAACACGCATGCCATCACCTGAAGATTGACCCGATGAAAAAGCCTGTGGCACAAAAGCGTCGTAGGATGGGCCCGGAGAAATATGAGGCCTTGGCCGTAGAAGTGAAGAAGCTGATCGATAACGATTTGGTGATAGAAGCCCGAGGAGAGCCTCAGTGGTTATCCAATTCGGTGCTCGTAAAGAAGACAGGGAACGCTTGGAGATTGTGCGTGGATTTCACCGATCTCAATCGAGCATGCCCAAAAGACCATTTTCCCATGCCTCATATTGATCACCTCGTGGATAACACGTCGGGCTACGTGGTACTCTCCAAATGCGACTGTTATGCAGGTTACCATCAGATCCCGATGGCTCCAGAAGATATCGAACACACCTCCTTCTACACAGAAAAGGCGGTGTTGAGCTGGAAGCGAATGCCATTCGGATTAAGGAACGCAGGGGCCACGTATCAACGGCTGGTGAATAAGATGTTCGCCGAGCAGATCGGCGAGACCATGGAAGTATACGTGGACGATCTCATTATCAAGAGCAAACTGCTGGAAGACCACGTGAGGGATGTGGAAACCACCTGTGAAATTTTGAGAAAATATAACATGAAACTGAACCCGAAGAAGTGTCATTTCGGAGTCTTTGAAACAAAATTCCTAGGTCACATTGTGAGCACCAGGGGGATCGAGGCAAACCCGAACAAAATACAAGCGATAGTCGACC
This sequence comes from Euphrasia confusa, assembly GCA_954870475.1. Taxonomy (NCBI): domain Eukaryota; kingdom Viridiplantae; phylum Streptophyta; class Magnoliopsida; order Lamiales; family Orobanchaceae; genus Euphrasia; species Euphrasia confusa. The sequence continues at coordinate 2,553,375 of OX940955.1, read as the reverse complement.
TCAGGGAGCCCCGTTGTTTAAAAGATGTCCAGCGTTTGACCGGCTGCCTGGCGGCGCTGAGCCGATTCATACCCCGGCTGGGGGACAAGAGCCGACCATTCTTTCAGGCTATCAAAAACCAGAAATTCAAGTGGAAGAAGGATAGCCAAGAAGCGTTTGATAAACTGAAACTTCACCTACAGGATCCGCAGATCCTATCGAAGCCAGTTAGAGGAGAGAAATTGTTCCTGTACCTAGCAGCGTCCGAGCATGCCATCAGCTCGGTCCTGGTGCGAGCTGAGGACAGGCTGCACAAACCCATCTATTATGTCAGTCAGACCCTGCAGGACGCCGAATCCAGATACACGCCTTTGGAGAAGTTGGCATATGCTTTGGTTATGAGCGTTCGAAAGTTGAGGTCATACTTTTTCGATCACCCTGTCGAAGTGTTGACCACCATGCCTTTAAGGCAGGTGTTACAGCGACCGGACACCACGGGTCGTCTGTTGAAATGGAGTTTGGAAGTAGGCCAGTATGACATTACTTACGCACCGAGGACGGCTATCAAGGGTCAAGCACTGGCAGATTTCATTGTGGAACTCACTTTTCCGCGGACTGATTCCTCGCTTCCTATCCCACCGTGGAAACTGTATGTGGACGGGTCATCCACAAGCTCCCGCGCTGGGGCTGGAATAGTGTTGGTCGGACCGGGAAATCAATCTTTCGCGCATGCAGTGAGCTTTGAGTTCGATGCTACCAACAATGAAGCCGAATATGAAGCATTGATAGCCGGGCTGGAGCTTTCTATGGCGGTGGGGGCCGAGCAGCTAAAGGTGTTCACGGATTCCTTACTGGTGGTGAACCAGATAAAAGGAAGGTATGAGACCAGGAGCACGAGGATGGAACAGTATCACGAGCATGTGATGAGGATGATAGGCAAGTTCCCCCGAGTCGAAATCGAGCAGATTCCCCGGGAGTTGAACACCCAGGCTGATGCTCTGTCCAAGTTGGCTTCCTCGGAAGGGACCGCCGATTTATCTAATGTGATTTTACTAAGCCAGGGTCGATCAGCACTGGATAGAGCCGATGTCAGTACGGTCGACTTGATCGACAGAGGAGAGAATTGGATGGGACCCATCCTGAACTATCTGCATACGGGTGAGTTGCCCGACGATAAGGTAGGAGCCCGACAGCTCCGAATACGCGCATCAAGGTACACATTGATCGGGGGGGATGCTGTATCGGAGAAGCTTGTCTATGCCATTGCTACGGTGCATAACCCCCGCGGATGGAAGAAAGGTGTTCGGAGAGATTCATGATGGAGTGTGCGGAAATCATGCCGGCGGGCAATCTCTGGCGCACAAAACCATCAGACAAGGTTACTATTGGCCGACTTTGAGGCGAGATGCGATTGAATACGCGAGGAGGTGCCATCGATGCCAGATAACGGCGCCGATCACAAGAGTTCAGCCCGAGTACTTGAACTCTATATACAGCCCCTGGCCTTTCGCGACCTGGGGAATCGATCTGATCGGGCCTTTGCCGACGGGGCCAGGAGGGGTCAAGTATGCCATAGTGGCCGTGGACTACTTCTCCAAATGGGCGGAGGCCGAGCCATTGAATAAAATCGACCAGCCTCAAATCATCCGTTTCTTGTGGAAGAACATCATATGCCGATTCGGTATACCTCACACTATCTCGTCGGATAACGGGAAACAGTTCGAAGGGCTAGAAATCATGAAGTTTTTCGATAAATGGAAGATAAGGAAGGTGTTCTCCACGCCGTACCACCCCCAGACTAACGGACAGGTGGAGGCGGTGAATAAAATCTTGAAGCACACACTGAAGGCCAGGATTGAAGAAAGGCTGGGAAGATGGGCGGCCGAACTGCCCGATGTGTTGTGGGCCTACCGAACAACGAGCAAAGTGGCCACGGGAGAGACACCATTCGCCCTCGCTTTCGGATATGAAGCGGTCATCCCTTCCGAGGTAGAGGTGCCGACCCACAGGACGTCGCAAGAGCTGACGGATCAGAACGACCAAATGATGCGGGTCGAGCTGGACTTGTTAGAGGAAAGGAGAATAAACTCGATATACCGAAACGCGGCGGCCAAGCAGAGGGCTGAAAAATATTTCAATTCGAGAGTCAAGGTGAGGAAATTCAAGCAGGGGGACCTGGTACTAAAAGAAATCCTGGGAGCTAACCCAGGAGCATTAGGGCCTTCCTGGGAAGGGCCACTTCGAGTAAGGAAGGTCTTACAAAATGGTTCATACGAACTAGAACATCTGAATGGGGTGGCCGACCAATATTTCTGGAATGCAGTGCACCTCAAGAAATACTACCAGTAAGCTTTTGGCATTGTATCGCAGGGCGTTTTGTTTTCCTTTATGCTAATAAAAATGAAGTTTCGGAATCTTTCGTAATCTCAATCAATCCCAAGGGGTAGAGCTCGGCTCCCCCTGAGCCCGACCGAGCATGGACCAGGTGTCCCTCGAGTCCGGGAGAGTTTAAAAGAAATCAATCCCAAGGGGTAGAGCACGGCTCCCCCTGAGCCCGACCGAGCATGGACCAGGTGTCCCTCGAGTCCGGGAGAGTTTAAAAGAAATCAATCCCAAGGGGTAGAGCACGGCTCCCCCTGAGCCCGACCGAGCATGGACCAGGTGTCCCTCGAGTCCGGCAGAGTTTAAAAGAAATCAATCCCAAGGGGTAGAGCACGGCTCCCCCTGAGCCCGACCGAGCACGGACCAGGTGTCCCTCGAGTCCGGGAGAGTTTAAAAGAAATCAACCCCAAGGGGTAGAGCTCGGCTCCCCCTGGGCCCGATGCGGGGAAATAAAGAGCGAGCAAAAACAAGATCAGATAAGCACGCTGGGGCATTTTTGGGCGAACAACATCATGCCCAAAAATAGATAAAAGACAATTCTTACAACACAACCACAAGGGGAATACTTTATTACACATAATGAACCATGTCCGAACAATGACTGGGGCATTTTCGGCGGGGAAAAGATCCCCCGCCGAAAATCCCGAACACGATAAGCAAAAGAAAAAGGCAAACACGTTAAGACCTCGGACGCCTGAATTGCACGGGGAGAGTAATGAGCTGGTTGTCAGCGCCGAACAACGCTACAGCCCACCCACGATTAGCGTCGTAGCGAATGCGAATGAAATTCGACGGTTGAGGATCGAACTGACGAACGAAGCCTCTCCACATTGGACCCTCAAACTGGTATTGCCCACGGCGGCGAGAGACGTACATCACCCACCGATCACCATTCAGGTCCACCAACGGAAGGAATCGAGGGAGCGCGGATTCATGATCCAGGTCGGCGGTGAATTCGACGGGCAAAGGCAGCCTTATCCGATAACGTCTATCGGTGAAGGGAAGCTCGAACCACTTGGATCCGTTCGGATTCACATGAATATGCACCATCGAAGGAGTCGCCCGCCGCAACGCCAAGCAGAGAGGGTGGAAAAAGTGATTCGAATAATACCAGGTCATAAGCCTACAGGCATACTTATAAACCCAGTCCTTACATGAAAAGGCGCGCCAAGGAAAGGACAAGACATGCAGACGTCGGCAGTGAAGGGTCACATCAAGGCAGGATAAGTAAACAAAACGACAAACGAAAGGCTGACAAAACCCAGGGCGGCCGAACAGGATACAGAAATCCCCGAGGATCGACGGAGAAAAAAGGATCCAAGCCGCACTAGCATGATCTCAGAAGGAGACTGGGGCATTTTTGGGGCGAACAGGTCAGTCCGCCCAAAAATATGAGACAAAACAACGCACGAGGGAAAGCTGGGAAAGCTGCAGATACGGGCGTTTTTGAACAGCAAAAGTCCTCACTAGTCAGAATTCCCGAACGATACGAGCATCCCAAAAATTTCCGAAAGGGAAGCAAGCGGGGAGCTGGTTAAGCTCGTTCACGATCAAATCGGGCGAACATGTAAAAGCATATTGCACCAAAACAACTAATTTTAAACAATGAATTAACCGCTGTCGAAACAGAAGCAGGGGCGCGAAAACAATGAATATCCCGAACATAATTAGATACGAAACGCCCCGATTACGCAAAGGTCTTAACACATTACAGCATTAAATGTCTAACAAAAGTACTACTTAAAGACGAGTAAAAGTACGAACAGACAGACTGCATAAAGCAAACAACATTATAACAGTTCAAAGCTCGAAACGAGAACGAAATAGAGATAGTCAGGCAACTAGGCGAAAGCCCCTTTCATCGTACACCCGGATGGAAAAGCCCTCGTCCTCGATCCAAAGAAGGCGGACGATCAAACCCCGATAAAGCCCCTTCTCGCGGACAAAACGCTCCCATGCCGGGCCACCGAGAGCGAGCTGCCTCCGATGCCGAGCAAGAGCAAACGACCATGGGTTGCCCCTGGAGTCTCGAACAGCAACAAAGTGGACAAGGGGCGAACGTGCGGCCCGCCTGAAGGCAGCTGGTAGGGGGAACCGGCGACCATGCCACCTTCCGTTGAAAGCTTGATCGACATAACAATACTGATCTCGAACGACCAAGCGAGACATGTTCAGCTGGCCAAGGCAGGATCAAAATTTGTCATAAAAGATAGTCACGAGCATCAAATAATAAAATAAGTAACACTCGAGAAAGAAAAATGCGGAGATAAACAGTAAATATGTGCAAACAAATTAGCAAAAATTTAAGCATAACAATATAACATCTTAAGCTTACAAAGAAAATTCATGTTCGGATGGGTACACCATCAAAAGTTTTTAAACAAGACAAACAAAGAAAAGAAATCACAAATTCGATAACAGCAGACAGGCAAGCACTCAATCATCAACAGGAATCGGGTTCTCCACAACAGCCTCGGGCTCGGCAGCAACGAGCTGGCTCGGATCGGGCCACCAGGCCAGGTCAACCCCATGGAGCTCCACCAAATCGAGAACCGGAAAAAGGAAGCGGGTGTCAAGATTGACCCCCAGACGATGAGTGCGGAGGTCGTCCATGATCAGGTTGTATGGCAGTCCAGCTCGCACATGACGGCGGATACAGTCAAAGTGACTTAGACAATAGGAATACGAGCTGTTCTGATCCAAGTCCTGCATAGCATCGGCCTTGCGCTCCGCATCGGCTTTCTCAATCGCCTCGGTCCGAGCATTCAATTGACCGATCAATAGATCCATGCTCCGGCGGTTATCCTCGGCCCTACGCACCCTTTCTTCCAGCTCCGATGCCCGATCTCGCTCAATAGCCAACTCACTCCTCAATTGACTCAGCTCTTCGCGCCCTTGGTCCCGCTCCCTGGCCATTCCCGCGGCACTCGTCTCGGCTTGCTCAGCTCGGGCTTTCAACCTGCCCTCATCCTCCTGATATTGGTCCACGAGGGTTCGCATGCTGGTGAGCTCAAGCTCGAGCTCAGCGACTTTCTCCGCCAGGCCGTCAGGAGCACCAGCCGGAGGGACCATGGGCTGGTTCAAGCTCGGGCGAACCTTGCTTAAAGAAACTAAAAGCATGAGCACACGAGAGGCCATCAAAATGGCCACCTGCTCAGCTTGTTCTGGTCGCTGGCTGATCAGCTCGGACTGGGTGGTCCAAGAACGAGGGACACATTCCATCGCCTCGCGCATCAGCGGGGGAAGACTTGAGAAGTCATGGGGGCGAGCAGCAAGAAATTGGGCCAGACTAGCGGCCATGGTCGGGCGCCCACCCAAGCTGGAACAAACAAAGAAATGTGGATAAGGAAGATCGAGAGAAGACGGGAAGGCACGAAAAAAGAAGTGAGAAGGCGTAACGAACTGACATACCGAGCAAAGATCTCTTCGTCAATAGTGGCCACCGGGCTATAAGGGATATTCTCGGGAACAGTCTCGGGGACCTCTTGCATCGGCTCCTTGCCGCGTCGGCGCTTGGGCATCCGACCAGGAGCAGGCGCCGCCTCCGAAGGCCCCTCGGGAGCATCGCTCGGGCTTGCAGGAGGAAGAGAGCTAGCCCTCGTCGTCGGACGAGTTGAGGGAGCCTCTGAGTTAACTGACCGAGTAGGCCGGGCAGGCGGGGCAGGGGGAACGACGACCTGATTGCCAGCAGCAGCCTCAGCCGCCCGCCGGTTACGCTCGGCGAGTGCAGCCATCCGGGCTCGAGGAGTATTCCCAACCATGTCTTCTGGAGGATCGGGGAAGGAAGGAAACCTAACCACTGTAATAAAAACAAAAGGGAAAGCAATGAGCAGCGAATAAGTCAAGGGAAGTGGGAAAAATAAAATACTCACGGGGATATCGGTCCCGAACATGCCGAGGAATAGTAATAAAACGAGAAGATCTAACACGAGCTATAGTAAACACAGTGTTAATGAGCAGTTGGCTGTCGGGAAGAGAGCGAACACGCTCGCAAACCGCCGCAAAGTCCCAGCTGAGTTCGGAAATATGCGGTGCAGGAGGACCTGCCGACCAAGAAATGACCGAACAGGAAGAAGTCAGATCGAACCAAGAAAGAAAATCCGAAAAGAAAAAGAGCGAAAGAGGAGTAACTAACGACGACATTTCCGAGTAAACGAGGTTGGAATTTGAAACGCCTCAGAGGCCCAGGCACCATCCACATAAAACCAGTCCGCCCACCAGGCCGTTCTTTTACTCTTCAAATCTTCAAGGAGTCTGGTCGGAGCACGCAAATAATGATCCCCTCCTCGGAGATGGTTGATGATTAAAAGATAGGACGTTTCAGAGGCGGACAGATGACGATAGAGGCCATAGTGGCCGAACAAGATATTTAAACTGATGAGTAAGACCCAAGAGTTTGCATGAAGCTGCATGGGGGCAACCCCCCACGCTTGCAGAGCAGCGGCAATAGAATCATGAATGGGGAATCGGAGCCCCGCCTCCATCATCATGCTCGTCACGGCGACCATGCCCGGCGGAGGACAGTTCGCCCGTTCGTCCGGAGTAGGGCAATAGATGTGGACATCAGAAGGGATGCCCCAGACCGACCTCATAGACTGGAGCTCGGCCTCGTCAAGAATGGTCGAGCTTCGATCGCTGGCGTATATACCAGTCTGGTCAGGGCCAGGGCGAGCACCAAACCGCGTGCGCTCCACGAAAACATAGGGGTTCTCATGGAGATAATGAGTGAAAATGAAAGGAGGTGGGGGACCCCGTATCTCGCCCATCATGCCGATAAAACGACGGTAACAGTCACTAACTCCGCCGGCGAACAGCTCAAGTTTCTCCGCGTCCGAAAATCCGACCACGGGCACCACACCGTCTCCCGATGAGGAGGGGGCGGAGGTCCCGGAGTCGGATGAATCGTACGAAGCGGGAACGTCAGAAAGGGTGGCTGAACTGTCGTGATCACTCATGTTCGCGTTTGAATCGTGTATTTAATCGACGTATGCAAATAATAAGCAAGCCCTATTGCTAAAAAATCCCCAGAATAAACGACGGAAAAGAGAATTAAACAAGGAAACCTACGTGAAGTTTGAAGCCGAACACTCTGGATGGGAGCCGAGCAGATGATTTCAGGTGTCCGGAAGCTAGCAATTCGGAAAGGAAAAGTGTTAAATGAAAGGTATCGGAGGCTATTTATAAGGACCAAAGGGCGGAAAAATTCAAAATTTGAATTTGAAAAGGCAGTTGACGGAATTCGAGGCGTCCAGTCAGAGAAACGCCAATTGGGAAGTGACAGGTGGCAGTAACCGCAGTACCGCATTAAATGACTCGCCGAAACCGTCGAATCAGATCTTATGCTCGGGCAAGCCGATGACGGACCGCATACCGAGACCGATCTCTTCTCCCGACCAGAACGGTCTCGGGGGGCATTTATTATGCGGGAAAATATCGACTAACTCCCGAGCATAAGGAGCCCCCGTTTTTCGAGATAGAGAAAAGAGGTCTTCAGCTCAACCTCGAAGGGAAAGGCGAGCAGGCGGATAACGTTCATGCTCGAAATCCCGAGAACAGAGACCAAAGCCGAACAGGACGAGCTCATAGCTCCACCAAAGGATGGGTTTGGGAAATATCCAAACCGACCAGGAACGGGGTGAGAGAGAGTGTTCGAAGACGATCATATCCCTTGGGCCCTGTTAAAAGAGATGGGCTTAATGGTAGGTTTATTTGATGGGCTTGGCCCATTAACCAACTTAGGAAACCCTAATTTGTATTTTCTATAAATAGATGATGTAGTTTTCCATTTAGGGTGGCTACACATTTCCCCAAAAATTGCTAGAGAGCAAAAGAGCCTTGTTCAACACTCAATCCCCAAATATCTATTTTATAGTTGATTATTGGAGAACACGATTTTTCGACTATCAACATTACATAAACTTACATAAACGTCGATTTATGGCCACTAAACTTAGTTTCCTCGTTTAATTTATTTTGTGGTTTAAAAGAGAGTAACGTGCTCCAAATTCTAACATTCTCGACTGAAGTTTCAAATATACACACACAATTTGTGCTCAGGGTTGTCGGTTGCAGTTTTCCTCAATTAATTGGTCTTTCGAATTGTCATTATTATTGTTATGAATATGCAACGAAATTTGGGGCATATCAACAAGGAAGTTGGAGTGGTACATGCTAACAATTCATTAATGGGGTTATGACATGTGAGTTTAAAAAATTGTTGACTACCCGACCAAACCGATCATGATCTATCCATTTACGATTTATTTATATCGATGATTAATTTGTTCAATTGAAATTTATTTGCAACTCAAATTTAGTTTTTTTAAAACTACTGAATTCACTCATTATATTGATTTAGAAGAAAATTTTATATTTTAAATATTTTTAAAAACCGTTTAAGTGTTTTTAAATGATTTTAATATTATTTAAATATAATTTTAAGTAATATTTTAAATTGTCTTAAATAAGAATATTTTACAATACTATTAAAATAATTGTAAATAATTAAAAAAAAAAATTGAACTCATTTTAAAATGTTTTAAAATTATTTCAAATAGCTTACAAATTTGTTTAAGACACATTAAAATTGATTATTAAGGATAGATAACAAAATTGGTTAAGTATATTTCATAACACATTAAAATTGATTATTAATAATAGTATTTGTTAACACATTAAAATTGATTATTAAGGATAGATCATAACACATTTAAATCGTAAAATATTTCACGAGACAATTAAGGATAGATTTAAAATCTATCTGAATAAGCACTTTTCGATAACAAAAGAAAGAGAAAGAGTTTTTAATTGATCTATACAAAAAAAAAAAAAAGAGTTTTTACCTCGCTTCAAAAACCGAAGGTACGTTGTAGAAGTCGACCACTCGAATTATCAATCTGAGGGAGGGCTAGAAGTGAGAGATCTCAAAGTCATATTCATTTGCATTTCGAGTGTTTGAAAGAGTAGTTCAAGTTTAGCAAAATGTCCAAAGTAACAAATAGCAAACGATTTATCAAGTAGAGAACGGTGGAGGTAATGAATGAGCAATGACAACTCGGTGAATGATTTAACACAAGAGTAATTTTCGGAGGTTCTCGTCCCTAGAGTCGAACCTCCAAGTACCTAAGTTATAGAATCGACTACGGAAGGAAAAACTCCGCACAACGGTGGTTAATCAATTTAATTTCCCAAAGTAGCACTCCAAACGGTAGTGAACACAATGGTTGTCGAATTCCTTTACTTAGCCCTTTTGAACTTAATTATGAAAAATCGAACTATGGGAAGAAGGACTCCGCACAACGGTGGTCGATCTAAAAATTTAATCCCCGATCGAGTCTAACTCCGCCCAACGGTGGTTAGATCGATCGTAGCTCGAAAATTTACAATTAAACTCAAAGTTTATTCACTCGAGCATTTTATCAAACACCTAGTGTGCACTACATTTTCAACACCTCCTATTGGAAAATTAGCCAAGGAAACCCATGCAAATCATCATGATCATATAAGAAACATACAAAGTACTCACAATCATGATCAAATCCGAGAATTCACAAAGATCCAAATCAAATTTCCAACAAAAATCAATATTCATAAAAGAGATTTCTACACAACAAAAGGAAAAGTAGAGATTTAGAGATAGCCAAGTTTGAAGAGGAATTCTCGACTCCGTGGTCCTTGATCGAGCTTGAATCCGTGCTTCGATTTTGGGAAGAAGAACTTGATATCTGAATTTGGTGTTCTTTCTCTCTCTAGAATTTCCAAGTGTGTTTTCGTAGATGCAAAGTTATGTTTGTAGAGAGTTCTCCACCTTTTTATAGCTTTCGAGGAGCATGTGGGTCGTCAAAAGGTCAAAAATACCCTCAAACACCAAATTTCCGGATAGTCAACGGAAAAGTCAACATTTCAGCTTGGGACGGGAGCGGTCGTTCCTGTTTGGGTGCGGTCGCGCCGGAAGATCGAACCTGGAAATACATCGGGAACGGTCGTTCCCATTTGGGTGCGGTCGCACCGGAAGATCGAAGATGGAAATGCATAGGGAACGGTCGCTCCCATTTGGGTGCGGTCGCGCCGGAAGATCGAACCTGGAAATGCATCGGGAACGGTCGTTCCCATTTGGGTGCGGTCGCGCCGGAAGATCGAAGCTGGAAATGCATCGGGAACGGTCGCTCCCGTTTGGGTGCGGTCGCACTGGAAGATCGAAGCTGGAAATATATCGGGAACGGTCGTTCCCATTTGGGTGCGGTTGCGCCGGAAGATCGAACTTGGAAATGCATCGGGAACGGTCGTTCCCATTTGGGTGTGGTCGCGCCGGAAGATCGAAGCTGGAAATGCATCGGGAACGGTCGTTCCCATTTGGGTGCGGTCGCGCCGGAAGATCGAACCTGGAAATACATCGGGAACGGGCGTTCCCATTTGGGTGCGGTCGCGCTCAATCTCTAATCCTCTTCGGCTCTTCACCTCGTGCTCTTGCGCAACTTCCCGATTCTTATCATAACTTCTTCGTCCGAACTCCGATTTCCACGATTCAAAATTCTTCGGATTCACGACTTCAAGAACTTTCTAACCATGTGTGTCAAGGCTCCAAATTCTTAAGGAGCGAAACCAGTTTATTGCCCGAAGTCGCTGAAGTTCATCGTCCCCTTTCTTTCTCCGTTTTTCCTACATTTCACACAAAAAACTCGACTATACCATGCATAAGTTCCGTCACATTAATAATAAGCAAACCCTCGATAATCACACACATATATACACAAAAGATACCTAAAACCACTTCGAAAACAACAATAAAATCGAGCATAACATCGGCACTTCACTATCCCAAATACGTAATTTTACAAATAATTGAAGAATATAATCCATTAATTGTGGATCTCCGTCTTGGAGAAACAACAATTGTCTCGTGGAAGAAGTTTCTTAAAGAAATCAATTTGATAAAACCAATCAGACCCAACTTGTTCGTTAAAGGGCGCGTCTACTTATTTTCGAACCCATGAGCAGCGAGAAGCTTTGAGTTGAATTAAATTCTTTAAATTCATTGTTTTTCCAATTAGCGCATTTGTTTTTATCAAAAAACAAATTGATATGTATTATCTTGAATTAAAAAAAAAAATGATTTTTTTTGTACAATATATAATTTATATAAAATTCTATGAATTTTAATTGATTTTATCTCAAAATACAAAAGATTTAAAATCTCTCATAAATACGTGAGATTTTTATGAATTTTTATTTTAATAGATTAATTTATTATTAAAAATATTAAAACATAATATATATAAACATTATAGAATTAAAAAACATGAAAAAAATAAAAAATAAAATAAAATATTAAAAAAATAAATACTATATTACTATATATATTTGATGTATATAAAATTAATATTAAAATTATTAAATATATTCATAAATTTTTATTTAGTAAAAAATTATATTTGTATAACAATTATAAAAATAAATAAATTTATTTATCAAGTTATTTTAAAAAATATAACTATTTTCTTAATTATATATATATATATATATATATATATATATATATATATATATATATATATATATATATATATATATATATATATATATATATATATATATATTGTAACGCCCCGGCCCGTTGAGGGGTCGAAGCCCGACCCTAATGGGCCGGCTCGGTTACTAATGACTGCCTTCGGGAGTGATATCTTGGCTCCACTGTACCAACACTCGTCTTTTCCACCACACTTTGTCCTCACTCGTGTGCACTCGGGAGACTTCCCAGGGTAACCCATCCTAGAATTACTCCAGAGCCAACACGCTTAACTTTGGAGTTCTTATAGGAGGATGCCCAAAAAAGTAGATACATCTGTTGGTATGAGTAGAATATTCAATTTCTTTAAGCCTGTGAATTTTTTGGGGCGATACATATATAGTGTAATTCGAATTTACTAATTTAAAAATTGGGATTAGAACGAAAATTAGAATTTTTATTTATCTAAAACCGAAAACAAATTTAAAATTTATTCGATTTATTTTTATGTACCATTTGAATTTTAAATATCTATCAAAATTTATAAAAATCCATTTAAATCAATAAAAAAAGAACTTAAAAAAATAATTTACAAAATAAAATTTTAAATAAATCAATAAAAAAAAGTTAATCAAACTTTACAAAAATCTAATTAAATCAATATAAAAAGTCAGTTAAAACTCTGTGAAATTTTCAAATCAATTAAACTTCATAGACTTTTTAAAATTTAAAAAAATTCAATGAAATCTCAATTGAGAAAAATATTTTATTTGGCTTTTTGATAAAAAAAGTAAAAAGATAAAAATGTTATGAATATTATTAATTAGTGAATGACTAGTTTATCCTTTCTTGGTGAACAAGACAGAAACCCTACTTTGTATCCTATATAAAGGGGTCTCCCCATATGAATGAAACAAGAATTCTATTTTTCGTTATGTTCTCTCATATTGTCTCTCTTTCGTATTTATTATTCTCTCTCAATTTCTCTTGAGTTTATAACACGTTATCAGTACGAACGCTCAACCGCGTTCTTCATCGAAGTTCTACTCATCCAAGATCCGAAGATTTCAACTACGTTTTGATCTGAAGTTCCAATCAAGTAAGAATTTATATTTATATTTATTAATAATTATAAATATATCTACTTCTCCTTCCTTCTTCTTAAATTCAAATGTTCTCGAAGAACATTATAATCTGATATTCCTGAAGTAATATCATATGTTCCCGAAGAACATTATAAGCTGATATTCCTGAAGTAATATCATATGTTCCCGAAGAATATTATAATCTGATATTCCTGACATAATATCATATGTTCCCGAAGAACATTATAATCTGATATTCTTGAAGTGATATCAAATTAATTATGTCTAGTAAATTAATTAAAATTTTAATGTTCCTGAAGAACATTGTGATATGATATTTTTGAAGAAATATCAAAAGAAAATATTCCTGGAGAACATGATATGATCCCGAAGAAATATCAAAATTAAATGTTCCTGAAGAACATCGTGCGAGTTTTTCGTGACCAAGTCATGTATGTGCGAACTCGCCCATAAATCAATTGAGGTAATTCCTGAATTCCAAAGTGGGTGAAACTTTAGAAAAATTTAATCCAAACCTTGTTGAATAGCTCGATGGTTATTTGCTTGAATATTTGGATAGCAACATGAGTTTGAATCCCATGAAAATTTGATATTCTTGAAGTATTATCAAATCAATTATTTTTAATATATCAATTAAATTGAATGATCCTGAAGAACATAAACTCTGATTTAAATATTATATTGATCGTTTTGGAAGAACATCATGATTTGATATTATTCGATATATATCAAATTAAATTGCTCCCGTAGTAGCAATATGTTTTGAAATATCAAATTACATTGCTCCCGTAGTAGCAATAAGTTTTAAATGTTCTCGAATAACATTATGATATGATATTTATGAATAAATATCAAAATTAAATTTTAAATATTCTTGAAGAACACCATGATATGATATTCCCGCAGAAATATCAAATCTCCCGAAGAAGCAAAGTTCAAATATTAAATGCTTTCGAATAAAGTTACATCATGATACTCATAGTGAAATGCCAAATTCGATTGCTCTCGTTGAAACAATTATTAGATGTGAATTATCCCTGAAGGATATTTTTTGTTAATCGAGAACAAATATATCTTATTATGTGGGTACTTATGAAATATCGAAAAAGTCGATTATTTTCTTAATGTTTGACGTGTTATTCCTGAAGAATACACAATTGATTTATTAAATTTGATAAATATTCTTGAAGAATATTTGATTTGATTATTCGTAAATAAAGTTTGAATGACACAAGTATTTTGATCCCCGAAGGATCATTGGTAAAGATATGGTATCCCCGAAGGATCATTGGTAAAAACCTAATATATCGATTTCCGAAGGATCATTGGTAAACATAAAAATTAAGATGCATATCATGATTATTATTAAGTGCGTGGAAATTGTTATTTCCCATCTGCGAATTAATTTGAAATATGCAATTAATATTCATATCACCAATAAAGTGAACGGGCATAATAGAAAATAAGGTATATCTCGAGCCCGTGATCCTGAAGATCGGTTTATAGCAATTACGCTGATTTGTATATTTAAGGAAGATCATTTCTCGGCATTAGGGGGAGATAAGAATATAAAAGATAGAAATGCCGAGAAATTTCATGGAATGAAAACGATCTTCAAATTCTTGATCCACGCACCAATCAATTGAACCCGAAGTTCATGAAAATAAGTAACTTGCAATATTCAGCAAGTAATCTGCCAAATTAATGAAGGTGTGACAAAATCACATATATTTGTGATAAAATGAACTATAAGAGTTCAAATACCAAAGAGATCAACTCAAATGTTGATTCTAATATACGCCAGAAGCGTAGTAGATCGATCTAAAGATATGAAATAAATCCGCGGAAAAACAAAGAAATTAAGTCACCCTCAAAATCTCCTGAAGAGAGTTAGATGTAAATCCCATTGAAAAAGCATGTGCACATGATAATAGAAAATCGTGGGATTGCGGAGCAACCAAATTAAATATTTTGGGAAATGATGAAAGATTTGGTTGATAGAATGAATTGTCATCAACATGGAAAAAGTCGTCAACGACATATTTGCCTCAAGAGTTGCTCTAGAAAATTTGGATCCAAAACTTAAATCAATAATAGTGTGCCGGCAGCACTCAAAGAAATAGAAATGAGCAATTGAGGCTGAGCATGACTCGCTGAATAAAAGAGATATTTTGACTCTATAGTACACACCTTAAAATATTATCCTAGAAGGATATATGTGGGTGTTCGTACGAAAAACGAGCAATGATGTAGTGATATATAAAAGCGAGATTAGTTGATCAAGAGTTTTTCGCAGAAACTCGATGTTAATCAAATATTTTTGAAAGATGACATTAAGTTCCGCTACCTAATATTTATGGCAGCAACAACGATAAATATATGCATCGAATGATACATACATGAAAATCCTGGATGGATTTTAAGATTAATGAAATGAAATGAAATGAAAATCAGAACATGAATAAAATATCATATTACATATGGACAAAAATGATATTGAATATAAGGTCCAGAAGACCAGTGATTGGTCCCGAAGACCAGTGATTGCACTCTTTTTCCCTCTACTAAGTTTTTCCCACGGGGTTTTCTTAGTTAAAGGTTTTTAACGAGACAATCACCACAATATAAATGTGAATGCCATGTACTCTTTTCCTCGAGTATTTTTTTCTACAAGGTTTTATAACGAGGTTTTTAACGAGGCATGTAAATCACTCGATAATAATTAATGAGAACATAAGAATGTTCCATATAAGTTTGTTTTCGAGATAAACTGAGATATTGAACCTGAAGTTCAAAAGTAATATATAATCTTCTAGATGATTGTGAATTGAAGTTCACATTATTCATTTAATTTGTTAAGGATTGTATATTCGACATTAGACGCATCTAATATACTCCTGAAGAGTTACCGGTCGGTTATAGCAATTGCGAATGCTCTAGTCAATAGATGTCTGGTAAAGGCATGTCCCAGAAGGACGAAAAATATACAATAATACAAATGAATGTGAAACTTGACAATTCGAAGGTTGTGTCCTGAAGACCAAAATGTGTATTTGAATAACTAAGTTTTTTCTATATGGTTTTATTAGTTACAAGTTTTAATGAGATGGATTGATCACCAATAACTATTTTCATGAAGTTAAAGATCTTCGGTGATTACAATCAGGGGGAGCAAGTTGTACTCTTTTTCCTTCGTCGAGGTTTTATCCCACTTGGTTTTCCTGACAAGGTTTTAACGAGGCAACAATCATGTAAATAGTCATTCAAGGGGGAGTGTTATGAATATTATTAATTAGTGAATGACTAGTTTATCCTTTCTTGGTGAACAAGACAGAAACCTTACTTTGTATCCTATATAAAGGGGTCTCCCCATATGAATGAAACAAGAATTCTATTTTTCGTTATGTTCTCTCATATTGTCTCTCTTTCGTATTTATTATTCTCTCTCAATTTCTCTTGAGTTTATAACAAAAAATATATTTTTAAGTTAAAAATAAAGTAGTTGTTAGTAGTGTTTATAAAGTAAGAACAAAATTGTATTTTCAAATAAAAAAGTTTTTTTTTTTTTTTTTGTGTGCATTAATTATTTTGAGATATCCAAAAAAAAAGGAAAGCAGTATATATTGCGATAGCGAGGGAGGGAGCATGATTCTTGACTTGAGGATCATATTTCCTAGCCCACACACACACATCATTATTAAAACAACATGGGCTTTGAGATCGGCAAATCTGGTACATTGCTACTACTAATTGGGCCTAGTTTGAGCCCATATCGAAACGAGGGAGTACTCGGTACTGAAACTGAATGCTATCGGACTGCAAGGAGATCAAATAGCCGGAAAAATAAAAAAAGAACAAGTTGATGTTTAATGGCGACTAAGAGCGGTGAACTAGTGTACGGAATTTACAGAGCCATAACCTGCGGTATATCGCCGTTAATTCGCCTCCATCTGCGGTGGCGCCGGTACCTTGGCCGCGAGCACCACCTCCGCTGGCGCGAACGCCTCGGCCGCCCCTCCGCATCCCGCCCCGCCGGTGGCCTCATTTGGTTCCACGCCGTCTCCTTGGGTAATTTATTTTTCTCCACGCCGTTTTTTTATTCCAGTCTTTAATTGAGAGTAGCACTCGGGAGTTGTAATTTCTCATCGCGGATTTGTTTATTTATCAGGCGAAGGATTGGCAGCGATTCCTGTGATCAAGTGCTGCTTGGAGAGGAGGCCCGATATGACTGTATTGATGACGACTACAACCACCTCAGCATTGTGAGTACTGGTTTTCGTATGATAATTTGTGTATGTATTTGATTCGCCTCTGCAATTTTTTTTCGGTATTTATTGATACTTGTTACCCTAATTTGATTAATTTCTCTTCATCGATTTTCCCGGTAAATGGCATTTCAAAGCAATTTTTTGGCCTGTATATTTTGCAGTGAAGTAATAAAGAACATACTTCCAAGCAATGTTATATACCAGGTACTCGATTCATATACTTATGTAATACTGTATTATATAACCTTGTTCGATATGTTTTCCATTAGTTATTACGCATTTGAGAGATTTGGCAGTGAGTAAATTATCGAATGCAGCACTTTATTATGTAAAAAACATTTCGGAGGATTAGCTGTTGTGCCATTCGAGAGGTTAGATTTCCAATCTAGACTTGTTTTAGTTGCCTTAAGAGATGCAATTTTTTTATTGAGTGGGATAGGATCCTATTTGTATAAATCTGTCTGTATGATTCGTCCAAATAAGTTGTATTATTATTTTCTTTTATATTATAAAAAATATCTCAATGGAATTTTATTTTAAACTTATGGTTTACTGATCCTTCTTTTGACCAACATTGACAATGATTTACACCGAATCTAATTATTCGCATGAACCAGTTTGCTCCTCTTGACATACCATCTACAATGGACGCTTTCCTTCAATATTGGAGGCCAAATGCAGTTGTGCTAATGGAAAGTGAATTATGGCCAAATCTCATCATGGGTGCTGCAAGAAATGGTGTAAGCTATTATTACCATCTTCTTGCAACTGCATATTCAATCACAATTGTCTCCAATTGACCTTATCCGAATTTAACGTGGACAAATCTTAATATCCATGTTATGTTTGGTAGAATTTCAATCATGTTAGTAAAATTCTCATTCTCGTTGCTAGTTGTATTTACGCATATGTGTCCTCTGATTAGGTTCCATTGGCGTTGCTAAATGGTAGAATGTCTACAAAGTCATTCCGGATTTGGTCTCATCCAGTACTTCTTCCATTGGTCACTTTGATGCTATCAAAATTTTCATTGATTCTCCCATTGGTATGTGCTTGTTCGTATTGGAAACTTTTGAATCTTGGTTCCTGTTTCTGATTGTTTCTTCTTTCTCCATTATGCCAGAGCACAACCCAAGGAATTAAATTTCAACTATTGCAAGCTCCACCTTTTATCATTAATTATTCTGGAGACCTCAAATATGGTATGACGTTATCTGGTTGTTGGTTTCTACTTACATTAAAAAATGGCAGATCTTGTAATACACAGCCTTAGAAGACCATTTCTTTCTTGCTTTGTAGACATATGATCTCATTGCTGACGCCAAGACTAAGTTTTTCATTTTGAATGTATTAAGTTCTTATTTCTTTTAACTAGTCCTTTTGGTAATTGCTTACACTTTGACATAGAGGAATTGATCAAAACTCGTGTTGACTATTTTTTAACTAGTCTGTTAACTATTTTTTTTTTCAGCAATGGCTGATGTTGACACATCTGGAGATGAGAACAGTTTGGAAGAGTTTCAGGCACAGCTTTCACACAGAAAAGTATGGATGGCTTCTTCCATTCACAAAGGTGAAGAGGAATGTAAGTACTGAAAAATTGACCCAACTTTCGGTTGCTAGTAATATGATACTCTTTTCTCAACAAGAATTTTGTGCCTTTATAGTACCTTTTCAAACAATCATTAGATTTATACAGTCAACTCATGTAACTTTTGGCTCTCTGAAGTATTTATAGAAGCCCACAACATGCTAAAACAAATGCATGAAGATATAGTAACTATTGTTGTGCCACGTCAACCTGAGCATGGACAAGACATTGCCCGAGTACGTTTTTATTGCTTAATCCAGTTATTATTTAAATTTGTGGAAATCCCTATATGTTTTTTTGTGGTATTAAGATCACCTTTTATTCCTTCAGTAAATTGATTAATTTTAGTACAACTTGTATTTATTTTCTTTGGTCTTGCTGGTAATGTACTTATAGTGCCTTGACTCTAACTAAAACAGAAATTACACGAGGAAGGAATTTGTGTGGGATTACGTTCTCGCGGTGATAACCCCACCCATGAAACAAGCATTTATATGATCGACTCATTAGGTTTTTGTCTTTAACGCCTATCTTTTCCTTTAAATATTGTTCAATTACCTTAAATTTGGGAACTAATTGTATTACATCCAGATGGTATATCTGTTGTGCTTTTTTCTGTTTGCATTTATTGGTATCATTTTGCCCATCATTATGATGTCCTCATATGAAAAATTATTTTTAGTTCAAACAAATCTAGCTATATTCAACCAACCACTTGCTTATTTGTAGACATAGATTCAAACCGTCTTGATTAAGGAGGAGTGCAAAGATTTCTTATTTTCCATGTGGAATAATTTCAAATTTCATAGAGGTCAGAAAAAACTAGCCCGGCAATTTGAGTAAACTATTGTTCGTTATCCTTTTCCTTACCAACTTCAGGACTAGCCATATAAACATCATCAAGCAATATTCAAATACCTATTGAATAAGTATCAATGTGTAGTTGTACTCGCAATGTGTAAAAATAATTAGATATGATTGTTTATTTTTCTGGTTTGTAGGTGAATTGAGGGATTTTTACAGATTAACCCCAATAGCCGTAATAGGAGGTTCATTTTTACTGGGATCAGCAGGTCACAATATATCAGAAGCTGCTGCTGCCGGATGTGCTGTTTTAACTGGTAATTTTTCTTTTAGGTCCATATATGTTTGTCTCTCTTAACAATTTTCCTATTACCCCTCCCTTCCCCCACTCCCCCTCCCCTAAACTAAAAAAAAGGGATTTCTAAATTTTCTGATAACTCTTTTTTTTTTGGGTAAGGTCCTCATATTGGCCACTTCTCACATATGGTGTCAGAAATGCAACGGATAAATCCCCTTTCAATTTTGCAGGTATGAAGGTTCTTATCCGATTTGTCAAAATCATCTCGTTTTTTTTCCCTTCATTTTTTGAGGGCTGGCTCTATAAATACATTATACTGTTATTTCAGGTATCTGGTGAGAAGCTTGTTGAAGCTGTTAATGAGCTCTTTGGTAACGTAAGCTCTCTGGATGCACGCCGTGTGGCTGCCAGACAAGCTTTCCTTGCTTTGTCTGGTGGGATTGTTGAAAGTGTTTGGGAAATGTTGCATTTCCACGTAATTATGAAACCAATAAGCAGGGACGACTCACATGGTGAGAGAAACTAAAGATTTGCCTAGGAAGTGTCTAACAACTCCATGGTTATTGCACATTTAAGGTTAAAATTCTAAAATAAATGTAATTTGTCCGTGTCTATTCTGATACTTATGAGACTTTTTTTATTATTACTCCATTATATATAAAAAAATTGTTTCAGATGAATCTCTGCCAGAAAGAAGACTGGAAGTGAACAGGATGGTAAAGTGCTGTAACTTGTTACTTGCTAAGGTAAAATTGGTGTCGTGTTGATTAGTGATTACTAGTTATGTGATCTCAACAGATTACTTAGTAGCTGATTTACTTGTTATTTTATTATTCACATTACAGGGTAAATGTGATGACTGTAAGAATGAATGACGAGATACAACAGACTCTAGGATAACGAATTGTACGGGAAAGTTGAGGGGATTTTGCTATCAAACAGGTTATTTTATTCATTTTTGACTTTTTTTGTTTATATTCCAAAGTCAACTCGTTCCTTTCAAGAGTTCCCTAAATAACCCGTCTTTTATTTAGTTAGCACTTGGCATTGTACAATTAATTAATTCAACTTGCTAGTTGTTTGTGTTTGAAGAAAAAGAAAATTTTATTTGGTGCTCTGGCAAAGATATACAACTCTTTTGAGAGTTGCTATGGAATTCAATGGTAATTTGGGTCAATCACGGTCGAATTAATAGGGATAGAATAGATGTGCAGTGATCAAACTCTTGTCTACTGCCTTTGTAAAGTAGAGTATCACTTGAGCTACTAAATTGTGTTGTAGTTGGATGTATGAGTGACCATTTTTCGACACAACACGAACACACTGTCATGATCCTAACACGTTATAATAAAGTCAGGTCAGAAGTCTATCTCCGCTTCGGGTCAACTAAAAAGATACCGTTGACCCTTTTCACTTGTTTTGTTGATATTTATATCCTTTAATTTACATCTTAAAAAAAAATACTTCAGATATCCTAATGAACCAGCTCCGAGCCTCTGGCACTGGGTCGAGAAGTTGTGTAAATATCCTCAACCGGACCCCAGTTATATTCTTAGATCAACATTATTTATGTATTTTGAAATGAACGTGCTATGCTATGTGTGTATGTCATTTGTATTGCCGCAAACACAAGACTGCAAGCCTGTAAAACACATTGTTCACTTTTGCCGACATATACAGTGGGATTGTTGACTGTTAAAAACAATTTACATTTCTACACAGGTCAACAAGTCATTTAAAGGGACAGCTGTCGCTTTCTCATTGGCCAGTGCTTGCTTAAATTAAATAAAATCGGATTATAAGGAGGAGGAGGAGGAGGAGGTGAACAATATTTTGGCTTGTGAATGAATTCCCTCCGGTTCTTGGAAGTTCTGTTCATCAATCAACCTCACTGAAAAAGCAGGTAAAAAAAAGGTTAAAAAAGAAAAGAATAAAGCTCACAGTTACCCTACTACTGTAGTATCATTCCTTACATCCTCATTTTTTCTTTTGTCAACTGTCACAAACACATTTTCTTTTTTAATTATTTATTTAAATTTTAATTTTGATTGTAAAATAAAATAAAAATAAAAGGCAATGATTCACACAACCATGGGTTGTTCTTTGTTCATGCTCGTCTTCCGTCTTTAATCATTTCAGCCTTTAATCATTTCTCAAAAACAGTGTCCTCTGTACCACACCACTCAATAAAAATAGAATAGGTAGGAAAGGAAAAAGCGACCGGACATCATCAACCATAAATCACTTTCTCCCGAGTATATAGTAAAATCTCCCCCACTCGCTTTTTCTAATCATTCTTCAATTCTTAATTATGGCTAGAGTAACATGCATTTAGTACAACATTCATTATTGTTCTTTTTTTCAACTCTCAAAATCAAGTTAATTGGAGTAAATAACATTAATAATTTGTTGTTTTGCAATAAAAAAGTTCTCATCTTTAAAATTACTTTCTAATCACTAAATTTACTAATTGGAGATGCTGAGTACAAGTGAATATACATACGCAATACTCTTTTCAAAGGTAGTGTAACTGTGTAACTGTAAAAAAAAAAATGACAGTATATAATGACACTTATATTTTGCCTAAAATACAAATTTCGTATTGTTTTTGTTTTTTCTGAACAATGGAGTAGTGTTGCTTTTTAATAAAACCTGGAATTTAATATCACTTCCACTTTCCCATGCACCCATTCTTCCCGCTCCATGCTACCCAAAATAATGGATTTCCAATTTTCCATCTCTCTTCTTCTTCTTCTAATCTCCACCTCCATCTTCACCCTCTCTCCTGCCGCCGCCGAATCCAATGACACCGCCGCCCTCCTACTATTCCGGTCTCAAACAGACCTCCACGGCACGCTCCTATCCAACTGGACCCCCACCTCCGCCCCCTGCTCCGGCAACTGGTACGGCGTCAACTGCACCGACAACCGCGTGACCGCCGTCACCCTCCCTTTCCAGAGCCTCCGCGGCCCCATCGACGCCATCTCCTCCCTCGACCAGCTCCGCCTCCTCGACCTCCGCGGCAACCGCCTCAACGGCAGCCTCAAGCCCATCGCTCGCTGCGTCAACCTCAAGCTCGTCTACCTCTCCGGCAACGACTTCTCCCTCCAAATCCCGCCGGAGCTCTCCTCCCTCCACCGCCTCCTCCGCCTCGACCTCTCCAACAACAACCTCCGCGGCCCCGTCCCCTTAGAACTCGCCAACCTCACCCGCCTCCTCACCCTCCACCTCCAGAACAACGACCTTTCCGGCAACATCCCTTACTTCCTCCCGTCGTTGAAAAACCTCACCGACCTCGACTTGTCGAACAACGAGATAATCGGGCTGGTACCGAACAGCCTCATCTCGAGATTCGGCGAATCGAGCTTCTCCGGCAACCAGGGGCTCTGCGGTAATCCCCCATCCCTTTTCCCCAAATGCTCCCCCTCGAATCCAGAAACTGTTCCGTCCAGCCCTAATTTGCTCCCCCCATCCCCAAACGCCACTGCCGCCCTAAATCCGCCGGACAAACACAGCAAAAAGCTCGGGAAAGGCGCGATCGTCGCCATCGCCGTCGCGAATTCCGTTCTCCTCCTCGTAATCGCGGCTTTCACGGTGGCCTACTGCTGCGGCAAAAATTCCGGGGATCCGAATTCGACCACCCCGAGCGAGATCGGGAAAAGGAGCAGCAGCTACTCGATCGAGAAACGCGTTCACGCTAACACCACCAACAACGGCGACAGCGACGGCACCAACGCCACCGATCGGAGTAAGCTGGTTTTTTTCGACCGGAAAAAACAGTTCGAGCTGGAGGATCTCCTCCGCGCGTCGGCGGAGATGCTTGGAAAAGGCAGCCTGGGGACCGTCTACAAGGCGGTCCTCGACGACGGCTGCACGGTGGCCGTGAAGCGGCTGAAGGACGCGAACCCCTGCGCCAGGAAAGAGTTCGAGCAGTACATGGACGTGATCGGGAAGCTCAAGCATCCGAACGTCGTTCGATTCCGAGCTTTTTACTACGCAAAGGAAGAGAAATTGCTCGTGTACGATTACATGCCTAACGGAAGCTTGCATTCCCTTCTTCACGGTATATATATATATTCTTCTCGTTTTTCGTGAATTGCAAATTTTATTTGTTGATGTTGATTATCGAAACAGGGAACCGAGGATCGGGCCGGATCCCTCTCGACTGGACGACTCGTCTCGGGCTCATCCTCGGGTCAGCCCGCGGGCTCGAACGAATCCACGAAGAGTACTCATCCTCGAGAATCCCTCACGGCAACGTGAAATCCTCGAACGTTCTCCTCGACAAAAACGGGGCTGCCTGCATTTCCGACTTCGGGCTTTCCCTCCTCCTCAGCCCGGCCCACGCCGTCGCCAAATTGGGGGGCTACAAGGCCCCCGAGCAGTCGGAAATCAAGCGACTCTCTCAGAAGGCCGACGTGTACAGCTTCGGGGTCCTGCTGCTCGAGGTCCTCACGGGCCGGGCCCCGTCGGAGGAGGACGATGACGTGGCGGCGGATCTGCCGAGGTGGGTGAGGTCGGTGGTGAGGGACGAGTGGACGGCGGAGGTGTTTGACGAGGAGCTGTTGAGGTATAAGAATATCGAGGAGGAATTGGTGTCGACGCTCCACGTGGCGATGGCGTGTGTTGTGGCGGGGCCCGAGAAGAGGCCGGCGATGGCTCAGGTGGTGAAGATGATCGAGGAGATTAGAGTCGAGCAGTCGCCGTTGGGGGAGGACTACGACGAGTCCAGGAATTCCATGTCGCCGTCGGTCGCTACTACTGATGATGCGTTTTGAGTTTGATTGTTTGTTTGTTTGATTGATTGAAGGGAGAGATGTAATATTATTTATTTTTCGAATGTTGGGTCTAATGTATTATTGGACTTTGGTAGGGATGATGTATGTACTGTATAAGTAAAGTGTATTGAATTCTTGGCGAGAAGATTCTAATGTTCTAATGATTTTTTTCCTTTTTCTGGGTGCTATCTGATTTTTAGTTCAGTAGTATATCTCGTCATTTGAACAAGAAGCTGTGGGAGTATATTCCATATGCGATGGGGCTTATACCTTTTTTTTTTACAAAAATAATTTTTCTACAAATAATTTAGTGACAACTCGATTAATTAATTAAAGAAATCAATATATCCATTTTTATATTTCACGTGACACGTATAATAATAATAATAATAATAATAATAATAATAATAATAAAACAGTAATAAATAAAGCTAAGATTAAGAATACCCAAATTCAGTTTCTTCTCACTTATCGTCCTCTTTCCCAAATTCAACATCTGCAGAAGAAGAAAAAGAAATGCATTCGAATCACCTGCTGCTGGAGGAGCCAATCCGGATGGCATCCATTCTGGAGCCATCCAAAGGGGTATCTTATTTTTTTTTAAATTTTTTATTTTATGTATGTTGTGTGATTTCTTTTTTGATTTTATGAATGGATTGATTCATCACTGATACTGTGTGTGTGATCGTTCGGTTGCAGAATTTCTTCCCTGCTATGGCGAAGATCGTCGGGACGTTGGGCCCACGCTCTCGATCCGTCGATGCTATTTCTGCTTGTCTTGAAGCTGGAATGACTGGTAATCACCCGATTTTTTCAGATTATTTTCACCCTAGCTTACTCGCACTCTCTCTGATTTATTTATTTTCGATTTTTTTTAATTTTCGCAGTGGCGAGATTTGATTTCTCGTGGGGTGATGCCGAGTATCACCAGGAAACTCTGGAAAACTTGAAGATTGCCATTAAAGGCACCAAGAAACTCTGTGCTGTATGTATATTCATTGATTTCTCTTTTAATGTTTTGCCCAATTTTTAGCTCATGATTTTCGGACGACTTTCGGGCTTGTAAGTAATTCGAATGAGGGCGACTTCAGTGTTGTGGGTATCAGAAGGAAATCAATTGATGTTGGTGTGCTTGCTTTCATCGATGCAGGTTATGCTAGATACCGTGGGCCCTGAGTTACAAGTTGTCAATAAAAGCGAGACGACTATAACGCTCAAGGCCGATGAAAATGTTATCCTCACACCTGATAAAGGTCAAGAGGCTTCTTCTGAAATCTTGCCAATCAGCTTTGCTGGACTGGCCAAGGTTCGTTTGTACGCTTATGACTTTTTTTCCGTCACAGTTCCATTGAATTTTTTTTGTTATTGCCTCTAATGTATACATTGTCTGTACTAAGTTTTCTTTCTCTGATACACTCTCAGGCTGTGAAGACGGGAGACACCATTTTTATTGGCCAATACCTATTTACAGGAAGTGAAACCACTTCTGCTTGGCTTGAGGTATTAACTTGAGTTATTTATTTGGTTTATTTACGATTATTAATTTGACCGTCTTTGTCTACTTTTGTTGCCTCTTCTTCCATTTCTCATACTTAGGAGTTAGGGGTATTATAAAACTTGAGCTTGAATATAGAACTTAGAGGCATTTGCTTTGATAAGCTGCCCAGTTGTTTATTTGATAAGCGAGAGAATCTTTGTTGGCAGGTAAATGAAGTGAAAGGTGATGACGTGGTTTGCATGGTCAAGAATTCAGCAACACTGTCTGGATCATTATTTACGTTGCATGCTTCTCAAGTTATTATTGACCTGCCTACTCTCTCTGATAAAGATAAGCAGGTTGGTACTTTTGGCAATGCGTTGATGTTTATATCTGGTGATTTTCTGATACCCACACGAGGTAGACTATGGTAGGGCGTATATCAGGATGTGTCTCATTTCAGTTGAGATAGAGGCATCGAAGATGGACTTAGAAATTGATCTTTGGTCTCTGCCTCGCCAATTCTTTACTGAATTTATTTAGTTGTGTAATATTCCTTTTTTACTTCAGGTTATCAGCTCATGGGGTGTTAAAAACAAAATTGATTTCCTGTCATTGTCTTATACGCGTCACGCCGAGGACGTTCGTCAGGTATATATTTATATATAAAATAGCCTTTTCACTTACAAACTTTTTAATCTACCTTTTTTTCCCGGGTTATTTGATCAACATGCTGATGTCTTCTTCTAACGCAGACCCGTGATTTTCTGTCCAAGCTAGGCGATCTTAGTCAGACCCAAATATTTGCTAAAATCGAAAACGTAGAGGTGAATTTGAATTATGTTGTTATCGAGGATTATAAAGAGACTATACGAAGTTAAAAGCAGCTCTCCTAATTTGTTCCCTTCATTTTTTGCAGGGTTTAACTCATTTCGATGAGATCCTACAGGAGGCCGATGGCATCATCCTTTCTCGTGGAAACCTTGGTATAGATCTCCCACCTGAGAAGGTTTGTTGAAGTTGTCTTAAGATGTAAATCGCAGTTTTTCCTAAATTGATTTCTTTGTGGCCATTATATTTTTGTTTATGGTAAATCTCGTGTCTTTGTCTCAAGTCAACGACAAATTAGCGATATTTTGAATTTCATAGTGATTTTTATTTTTTGATATTTGCAGGTGTTCTTCTTTCAAAAATCTGCCGTTTACAAATGTAACATGGCTGGAAAGCCGGCAGTTGTAACTCGTGTTGTTGATAGCATGACAGATAATCTCAGGCCCACTCGTGCAGAGGCAACTGACGTCGCCAATGCTGTTTTGGATGGTGGGTCACTGTCTTAAATTCTCGAAAGTTTTTTTTCTCTCTCACTGTATAATTTTTTATTTTATTTATTTTATTTCTTTAGTCAATGTTATAGTTCATTAATTCAGGCTATATGGCAGCTAATAAGATTGATAATCAATGGCTATCTTTTAGGATGTGATGCAATTCTTCTCGGAGCCGAGACCTTGCGTGGACTGTATCCAGTTGAAACTGTTTCTACTGTGGGCAAAATATGTGCTGAGGTAAGTTCGCATCGGATTTTTATCATCTAGGTTAAAGTCATCTTCTACATCATGTGTCTTTTATGTGTTCATTAATACTCATACTTGAGATTTTTTTAAACCCTTTTCCTTTGTTTGGGGTTGAGTAAAGTTAAAATTCATTTTTTTCAATTAGTTTTCTTTGCAACTGATTGTCCAAATATAGCCGCCTATGACTTTGAAACTTTTTGTTTAGTAGGAAAAGATTACATCTGTTCTTCATATTTGGTGTGCAGGCTGAGAAGGTTTTCAATCAAGAACAATACTTCAAAAGGACTGTAAAATTTGTTGGCGAGCCCATGACTCATCTTGAATCTATTGCTTCATCTGCGGTAAAAAATAAATACTTGACTTGATGATTTTTTTTTTTTTTTAATTTCTTGTGGTTAATCGAATTACCAAACATTTCCTTTCATGT
Source organism: Euphrasia confusa (assembly GCA_954870475.1). Taxonomy (NCBI): domain Eukaryota; kingdom Viridiplantae; phylum Streptophyta; class Magnoliopsida; order Lamiales; family Orobanchaceae; genus Euphrasia; species Euphrasia confusa. Next base: position 2,525,189 of record OX940955.1, on the reverse strand, counting down.
TGCATCTCATTTAGGTCCGGGCGGCTATTAAAGTGAAGGCATCTGTTATCATATGTTTTACCTCATCTGGAAGGGCTGCTAGGTAATTTAAAACTAATGGATGTTACTTTTATTTGAGTATCGTCTTTTTTTCTTCTTATTATCAAACATGTTACAATGGTTTCATGTTAAATGTAGATTGATAGCCAAGTATAGGCCTACCATGCCCGTTTTATCTGTTGTCATCCCAAGGCTCAAGACAAATCAACTGAAGTGGAGTTTTACTGGGGCATTTGAGGTAGATCCATTTTTGAGATGATGTCTATCATTTAAATGCTCTATTTCGTCTTTGGTAATTGAATTCAACGATCAGTCTTAAGCAAATTCGCCCCGAGCATGATCGTGTGGTTTATATTCTTCTTTTGATCATATATATTAGGGCAACCAATCCTTTTTGTCACCATCAAGTTTCTTGGCACATTTCATCCATGACAATCAATCTTTTGCTGTGACACTTTTCCATCTAATGAATATTTTCTGCATGTTCAGGCAAGACAATCACTTATTGTACGAGGACTTTTCCCTTTGCTTGCTGATCCTCGACATCCGGTACTTTTTTTCTTCACCCGGCATTGATTTACTGTTCTTTATTGTATATCATATTGTGCAGTTTGCGAAATATAAACAAATGCAAGAGGAATTTGTAATTTAGAATTACAACTGCTTTCATATTTTGCCACCTCTTGTGATTTTGATAAATCTGCTTATATCCACCTTCCAGGCAGAGTCTACAAACGCAACGAACGAGTCGGTTCTGAAGGTTGCGCTTGACCATGGTAAAGCCTCGGGAGTCGTCAAGTCACACGACCGAGTTGTGGTGTGTCAGAAAGTCGGAGATGCATCAGTAGTAAAGATTATCGAGCTTGAAGACTAAATCTTCGCTTGGCCGCTCGATCAAGTGTTTCCTTGCGCGCGTGTTCTCCTCAAGAGGGGTGTTCATAATGCCATGAATTTGATGGTGATATTTTGTTTTTTTTCATGTATCTACCAAAATAAATTACTCAGCATATTGATCTATTCCTGATATGGGAATTATTCTGGCCGAAGCTGAGACGCATGTTGTAATTTGTACTTTCCTGAAGTGGAGTATGCTTAATTTATATTCTTGCTTTCTCAGCCAATAGATTAAAATGTTAACTTGAATTTAAATAAATGTGTATAAAATACGTTTATATAATTTATTAATACAAATTTGATCAATTAAGCGCCCATGGCCTAATGGATAAGGCGTCTGACTTCTAATCAGGCGATTGTGGGTTCGAGTCCCACTGGGCGTGATCTTTTATATTTCACACTTTTTCTCTTTTCCATTTTCACACTTTATCTCTTCATGTTTCACAATTTTTTTTCTTCTTTTCCACTTCCACACAGGTTTTGTCTAGAATCATCGAAAAACGAGAGGAGGTACCGTGTTGATTGAAGCTTCGATTGCTCGTTTCCTTACAATGTCGCGAGTAAGAAAGCCCCGTTTCCATTAAGTGTGCATAATTTTTTTAGACGGACGGAAGTAATATGACATCAGTTTATACTTCATTGTACAACATTTATTTGATACTACAGAATTGTGGTTTCTTCCCACTCTATGTAATCAAGAATCATAACTAATTAAAAGATATAATCGATTAATTCATTCATCCGGTAATAGAAGACGGGTCACTTTTCCTATTCGAAGAATGCATCTGCTGCTGCTCGATAAAATCGAGCTCCTTCTGCCGAACAATCAAGACCATCCGCTCGTTCTCCAACCTTAGCCGTTCGTTCGCCAGCCTCTCCCTCTCCATCTCCCTCTCCTTCTTCCCACTAAACTTGAGCCACTTCAGCCTCTGCTTTTCGATCTCGAACGTCCTCGTCTGTATCCCCATTTTCTCCTCCTCCAGTCGAACCAACTTACTCCTCATCCATCTCCTCTTCTCCCCCGGACCCTTTGTCGGGTCCCGCAACACACTCGTCGTCTCCATATCCAACTGCTCAATCAAAGGGGCACCACCGGCCAACCCCCTTTTCACCCTCTTCCTAGACGAGGCCCTCTCGCTATCCAAAAAGTTATTATCTTCGTGATCATCGGAGTCAGAATCAGCATCGGAATCTGCATTTTCATCGGAGTCTTCATTAGGCACATCACTCACATTATGCGAGCACCCCTGCGGCGGCGGAGGCTGTTGGAGCGGCGGCGGAGGCATCGGCTCAGCCGGAACTCCGGCGGCGGCGCCGCCGTGGCCGCAGCTGTTGTGATAAGCGCACATCTCCCTGAAGAAGAGGTGCTTGGAATTGAGCAGCTTCTTGACCTCGTCCTTGAGCTTAGGCGAGACGTGGTCCATGGAGTCGAGCAGGCTCTGGTTCTCGACGACGCGGCAGGAGACTCCCTTGCCGAGGATGTCGTTGACCCTCTTGTACCTCTTGTTCAGGTCGTTGAATTTATCCTCGCACTGCTGGGGGGAGACGTAGAACCCTCTCTCCATCATGGCCCTGGAAACGGATTTCCATTTCCCCTTTTTCTGCAGAACCCCGGCGCCGCCGCCGCCGCCCTTTTTCTTGCCGGTGATTCCGTCGGCGTTGTTGTTGGCCTCCGAGACGACTTCGTCGCCGATGTAGAAGACGGCCATGATCAGCAATCGGACCATGTTGTCCGTCCATTTCATCCTCTGCCACGGCGGGGTCGGTCTCTTCTTGCCGTCGTCGGGGTCGTCGTCGTCGCTGAAGGCGAAAGATGGGTTCTTGGGCTTTCCGGAAAGCGGGTGGGCTTGGGCTTGGGCTTGGGCTTGGGCCTGGGGTTGTGGGTTGGGGTAAGCATCGTCGTCGTGGGCGAAATTCATGATTTGGGGGTGATTAGGGTTTTGGAGAAGGTGAGGGTTTTGGTGGTGGAGCGACATTTCAAGCCCTAACATGCCGCCACCGGGTTGGGCGCCTGAGTAAATCCCGCCGGCCATGGAATTCGGTTCCATAAAGATTTCAAAGATCCACAGAAAAAATAGATTAAAAATTTGTCAAAAAGATCGCTTTTTTTATCAGAGTAATTAAAAAACCCTGAAACTGAAGAAAGGGGATTCTTGATTATTGACCAGAAAATGAAAAAACAAAAAAAAAAAAAAGGGAAAAGGGAAAAGGGATAATGATGGGACCTAGAATATTGTTAATTATGTTTGGTTGATTTGAAGTCAAATGTTATTGTAGTAATAAGAAGGATCTGTCGAAAAGTATAAGGTGGGCGTTCATACAGGAAGTGGAGAAAAGCAGCAGCTGGTTTTTGAGCGGCCGGTTTTCCGTCGAGGGGAAAAACTGCTCAGGCTGGAGGGCCCATGGTTTTGGGTATTTGCGGAGTGGTATTACTGTTGCTTGGTTTGAGGTCCCACTTTTTCCCTCTGTAGAGCCCACTTTTTTAATTGGAGGAATCTGGGCCGTGAGTTTTGGATTCAGCGATTTTCATTTTCATTTTCATTTTTTTACTGAATTTCGTTTTTTTGTTTTTTATTATAGTGCTCTCCCTCACTTGAGATATTACTCATTTTCTTCATGAAAATATTGCATAGTATTTTTTATTTTGGTTCATTATTTATAATAGTGCATAATACTTATAAATAGAATGTTTTTTTATATTTTATATTTACAATACACATTTATTTACTTGACTACTTTTTTAATTAATTATTTTATTACTTATAAATAATAAATATTATATTTTTACTTTATATTATAAAACACATGAAAAATTATTTTTTTTATTTCAAAAGCAAGTTTCTCTATGCATTGTGTTTAGAGATATAGAGAGTACAAACTTTTTATTTTTGTTCCTCTCTTAAATTAGTGAACATCTATAAATAAAATGTTCTTTTTTTATAATTTTATTCTCTCAATAAACATTTATTTATTTTTATATTACTATTTTTTTTAATTAACTATTTTATTAGTCACACGTCAATACATATTATACTCATAGTTTATATTATTAAATACATAAAAAAAAATACTTTTTCGTAATTTACGTCTAATTTTCCCTGAGGTATTGAGGGGATAGAAAGAGTACTATTCCCACTGATCAATCAGAGCAATCACTTTGTTCTCCAAAATAATTGTCAAATAGAATGACCGAGTTTGGGCTGACTGTAGAATTTATATTTTGGGCTGTTTCATTGTTTCGACTACATAAGGCCTATTTGACCTGGGGGCTTTTATGTGGGCTTAAAATTGCTACTGAGGGAATCCTTTAGCCGAATATAGATGAAACAATTGAGCCCATAGCTTTTTTAGTTTTTTGAAAAAATATTCTTTATTATTCACCCTCATAAATTCATAATCATAATATTACTTTTGTAAGGAAAACTTAAAACATACAGTACATAGCAATAAATATTTATAAATATAGCACTCTCAACAATATTTTTTACTCAATGAGCACTAAATATTTGTGAAATTTATTGTTGGAGAGCGGACATTAATTATATATGTATATGTGTAATGTGTGTGTGTGTCTTGGTTACTTTAATTGTGTTTTATTTGGTTTGTCGTTGCCAGTTTTCTTGATACTTCCTTAATTGATACTTTGTAGTAATAATTAAGTACCGCATATAGCTAGTAAATATTGTTTGGAAGTTAACTAACTCGGAGTCGAACTCAATACCTCGACGTTAGCCTAAGGGCTAATTAAGGCTATATATTATAAAATGTTAGAAGTTACTTCATCTAACAGCTCGAACTGAACATCGCCGTTAGTCAGTACCGATGATTCTACCAACATACACTTTAATTTGGGTTGAATTTGAAGTGACATCATCAATAATTAATCGACCATTGAACAGCCAGTTGTGGATGACAGTGTTTGGTAGTGGAGTAGTAATTTTGAATGTTAGTGATGCATGCTCAATCTTAAGCAGCAGCAGCAGCAACAGTTATATAGATATATATAGGGTGAGCCCACTTGGGTAATAAGCTTTCCGGAAGCAGGTATCTGTTCCACAGGTTTTCAACTTCCAAACCTTATTTTTACCCCCTTAGATAGGGCCTCTCGCAGTTAAATCCTTTTTTTTTTTCACAACAAAAGAAAAAAAAAAGGAAAAAATCATGAGGTGAAGATCTCAGCATGGCTTGCCACACATTGATGAATATTTTATGACAACATCGATCATAATCAAATGGTGGTTGAGAGTGTTACAAATGTATTTAGTAATGTCTGCGCAGCTCATATATTTAATTATAATATGGAGTATACGCGATCGATGTATAGATCGACTATAAAATTTATTTATTAAGTTATACTATAAATTTTATGTACGCTACACCTTGTTAATTAGTATTAAACACCATTTAAATAGGTCGATGTTGATCACTTGGTGACTTGGACATGAGTTTCATGTTCATTGTATAGGTAGTTTACGGGTTCAAAATGGATATAGAAACATGTGATAGAATGTTTGAATTAAAAAAAAAAAAAGTAATGTTTTCAAAATACAAAGCAAAATGTTTTCCAAGCTCGAGTGCGAACCCAATCACAAGCAGACTGATGTCGTGATACGTGCATGGTCTTTCAGACGTCGCGCGCATGTGGTCGATGCAATGACATGTAAGCAAATTATGATCTTATTCGATGTTGAACACTTTATTTCTCGATAACTTATACTATATAATTAAGTGTATTGAATACTCTATACATTTCAGTGTGAGATAGGATAATCTCAATAATTAGGAAGTTTCACATTAGTAGATATATAATTCCCTTGTTGATAGTTTCAATATACATTTTAACAAATTAAGATATAGTGTTGATGAAGTGGGATCAAAAGACGCGTTATCACAAATGGTGGAGAAGCTAGTTAGGAAGGAGAAAGGGACGCATGTATGTAAATATGTTCATGTCCATCGCCATAAATCTTGTTTTCATTGTTTTCGGAGTTGGGAGTTGAGAAATAATCATTTGTCCTATAAAAGTAAATATCACGCCCCAAGTATTTATTAAGTCTTATATGTGTGTGTAATTTCTTTATATATACGAGTTGAGTTGATGAGTGGAGTCGAGTCGAGTTGTACGGCTGAATCTAATTGGCCTTGTCTAAACATGAAAGGTTATTATTATTATTATGATAATGATGGTTATGATTTTGATCCATCTTGCATTAGAAAAGATCAATCAATCAAATTATATTCGAGTTGAATTGTGTATATTATTGGTACGTCCACAAAAGATTTCCTGGATTTAATTACATCAATGATTTACACTATTTTATTTACCAAAGTACATATATATCATGTGCCTCTTATATATTTTATATTTTGACACTTTTTTTTTTTTTTGTAAATTATACTCCCTCAACCAGATTAATAGTCACACTTCCTTCACAAAATATAAAGGAGGTGTGACTATTGAGAGAGAGTATGAAATGAAATAAATTTAGTTTCTATTTCATAAAATTTGCAAATTTTGTGAGGGGTAAATACCATTTGTAAAATTTAGGAGACAAATTTTTTTTTTAAAATAATTATGTCACAATCAAAAGATTTATATTACTCATTTTGTCCTAAATAAATAGTTTTAACACGAAAATTAAAAAAAAAATACTAAATAGTTTTTAACACGAAAATTTTAAAATAAAAAAATTAAGAAGAATTATTTATCAAATGTGATAATTGATTTTGAGTATTGTTTTGGAAGGAGGGACTATGAAAAAAAAAAGCGTTGGAAGACTTGGAAGAAACGTGTATTGGATTCCTTATGAAGAAGGTACAAGCGGGAACTGCAGAGGGCAGCACAGTCGGTTGTACGATAAGACGTCCCTTCCAAAAAAAAAAAACAAAAAAAAACTACTGTATAATTAATTAATTAATTTGAAAAAGTAATAGAGATAGGGATCGGTGCCTCATAAATCCCCTACTAATTAATCATCTGCTATTAATAAATACTGCATATTTATGTTGCGTCACGCAATTTATAATTATTGATTTTTTTCTCTTTATTTAATTGTGCGCATATTTAAATTTCAAATTAAAGAGTGACAAAAAATCAGACTTACAATAAAATAAAAAATAAAAGTTTTCGATTATTTTTCAATATAAATCAAGAAGGGTCGATTAGGTAGAGTTCTATCAAATACTACAAATTAGGTTTGTATTGACACAAGATCATACGCACAAGCACATTAGTTTACTTAGAAAATCAAACAACTATAAATACGATCAATTTTACATTACCAAGTACGCGTCTTGAAGATGTAAAAAAACACAAAAAAAAAAAAAAACAAGCAAAATCATTACTTGGTGAGTACCGTTGTCTATTTATATTGCATGAGAACAAATTTTGTGTTTCGAATGTTTTATAGTGAGAACAAAAAGGCAATCAAATGTTTCAATTTTCTTCATAAAATAAAAATTAATGTGTTTTTTTTAGTCCATGTCGTGTTTAATTTAAACATGTGATGATGTGTACTTTTTTTTTGTTGGTGTATATATTGTGTATAGATGAGGCGGGCGACCCGAGTCATTGAATGCAGTTGCAGTGAAAAAAAAAATGATATTTTGTTTTTTTGATATATGTATCTCTGTGTAAATTGTATGTGTTGCTGCAAAGTAAACATCTTTTCTCTTTCTCTCATGCTTTCTTAAAACGTGTACTTAGTGGTAGTGTTAAGGCATGACAGTCTTTGTGTACTGCATTGTGCTTTTCCTTGTTAAGAAACGGTATCGTAAAACTGTACTCTCTTCGTTCTATAAAAATTGTCACACTTTCTTTGTAAATCAGAAAAATCGATTGTGAATAATGGGAATATATCGATACACACCAATGTTCCAAATTTTCGATTGTTTTATTACCAAAGAAGAATGGTAGATAAATGTGATCATACTGAAATACGGATATGTATCGATCGATTAATGAGTAGACGATTAATCGGGTGAGATATATTGAATGAAAGGGATATATAGATATAGATCATAGAGATAGATCGATGGAGTACGTACGTAGTGATGATAGATGATGAAGAGAGGAGGAGGAGGCGTGAGTGATGAGGAGGAAGGGGATGGAATGCATACATTGTCAGTTGCAGTGCTTAACCGGGACCAGATGGAGACATTTGATTTACTATTTTCATTATTTTTTCACCCAACCATCAATAGACAAAGTCTTTTCAAAAAAAAATTATAATAGTATTAGTTTTGTGTCTTGATTTTATCAATTTAGTAATACTTCTGAGAACGGTAACTAAATAATACTAACTCCCTTTGTTCCAGATTAATGTTCTCAATTCCTTTTCAAAATATAAAGTGTGACCGTTAGTATAGAACAAATTATGGAGTAATGTATTTCAATGTGTGTAGTGAAGTTAAAATTTTGTGTAGTGAGCTAGAAATATCATAAATTTAATATTAATTTTTTTTATATTCAACATGAGATCGATATATTTAAAGAGAATAAAAAAAATGAAACATTTTCAATAAAATAGAAAAAATATTTTTTTAGATAAATTTTGTCAAGTTCAATCAATTGCCAATTTTCGCCGTAGCTAATGGAGAAAACACATCTCATTCTCCTTAGTGTTTTTTTCCATCTCATGAAAAGAGAGAAACTCCCATGATACTTCTTCTGTACTAATGATCACATGTCTTTTATAATCACAAAAGACATGTGATCATTGATCAAGGTCACAGAGAATATGAACTATAACGAACTACTTCAGTTAATCACTTTAGAGCTAACCTATTACTACATTTTTCAAAACTAAGAATGATCAAATTATCATATATTTTGTAATGAAAATTTTAGAAGTATTTTAAAAAAAGGGGTGTATGATTTATAAAATTATATTTAATACTTCATAAAATAAACTTTAAAATTTAGTATTCATTATATTTTCATTTTTTATTAATTAGAGTATAATATATTTATAATTGTAAAAAAAAAGGAATTAATCAATCAATCAATTAATTAATTAACTACTGATTTTTTAATTAAAAAAACTATTTCACTTAGTTCTAATGAAACTTATGAAACTATCGTATATCCTAAATCTCCCAAAATTTTATATTAATGTTTCCTGTTTCGTTTTATATAACAATTGTAAAACTCAATGAGTTGTATTTCGTTTTATATTATAATTGTAAAGTTGAATTATCGAATCATTGTATAATATTTTAATAAAATTTTTGAAGTTTTTGTGTTTCATTTTATAGTTCAACAATATTGTAAAATGATGGAAAGCAAAAATGATGGAAAGCATATCATTTGTATATAAATTATTTATTCTAGTATTTTTTAACATGATTATATTTTCTCTCACACACAACACACACATTGATGGTACTATTTATTAGTTGCACCCAAAGTTAGAGGCAAATAGCCTTACAAAAAGCCTTGACCCCTTGGACAAAAATCTTAATTGTAACACTGGTTTTTACCCTCAATCCTCAACCAAACCAAACCAAAGAGACATACACACTCATTCTTCTCACATTCACACCACAACATATACTTTTGAGTTGATATTCCTGCATCAAGGAATCAAGGAGATAAAAAAAACATGGATTGGAACGGTAACCTCCGAGCACCTTTTGTTTCTCGACCTGAAAACTCTTTCAGCTTTCTCTACAACTATAACTACGATCAGTATCAAGGTGATGAATTAGTTTTTCCCATTTTTCCTTTCCCCCTTTTTTTTTTTTTTTAATTTTCCTACAAGAAAAATTAAAATCTCATTTGATTTTTCAATTACTATTATTATTTCGAGGTGTATATATACTAGCTAACTAATTTTGATTGTTTCCTGAAAAATGTATTAATTTCTTGGATTCATTAAGTTGTCAGAACTAATCAGTATATCGTACATTACATGATCAGCATTATCATAATAATAATTTGTCTTGCATGCATTAAAATCATGAAAGCAACAATATAGAACTAATTAAATTAATTAATTTATTTATTTATATTAGGTTTGGAAATGAAGCAACCGTTGATGCCGAGCTCGTCTTCGTCGCAGCAAACAATGTTGCCTTCGTCGATGATGGATCACAATAAGAACAATAGTGTGAGCATGTATGGCCATGATCCGAAGAAAAAGCGATTGAGCACCGAGCAACTGGAATCTTTGGAGAACAGTTTCCAGGAGGAGATCAAATTAGACCCTGACCGGAAAATGAAACTGGCTAAGGAGCTCGGGCTCCAGCCTCGGCAGATCGCCGTGTGGTTCCAGAACCGGCGGGCCCGGTGGAAGGGCAAGCAGCTCGAGCGCTTGTACGATGCGCTTAAGCAGGAGTACGACGCCGTTTCAAGGGACAAACACAAGCTCCAACAGGAGGTACACATCATCACACACTCTTTTAATATATATATACATTATTATATACAATAAATGAATATAATATCTTATAGTAGTAGTAGTATTAATAATATAGATTTGTTGGATATTTGTTAATGTGACATTTATGAATGTCTTGCAAGTATTTATCACTTGGATGTTCTTACAGTTGTATACATTAAGAATACAATTTATTAAACAAATTTCTTTTTTACCACAAGTAATTTCCAACTTTTTATAAAATATTGTTCACAAAAATACAATAATATATCACATGTCATTTTCAGTGTAATAAAACACCCGAACATCTTTTGGAGGTTTGTCTGGTTTTATACACAAATAGTAGACATGCATGATCATTGCATATATATCTCAATTTAATTTTTTTGTGACAAATATTGTTTTGAACAATAGTATTGATTTTTGAACAATAATATTGTTTTCGTAACCGCTAGGTTTTGGCGCTAAGGGCTGTACTGAAAGATCAAGTGTCCAAGAAACAAATATCGACTGGCGGCTACACTGATGTTTCCGGCGAGGAAACCGTTGAGAGCACGTCGATGCCGAGCTCCGACAAGCCACGTGGGGCCGGAGACAATCAAATTGGGGAGTGCAGCTATGTGCTGAACGTGGACGACTACAATCCAGTGATGATGACTCCGTACAATTGGGCTACTCTACCATCGTGTCCTTGAGCTAATTGATTAATTAATTAAGCCCATTAATTAATTAATTTGGTGTGTTTATAAGTTTGAATTATTGTTGAAAATTAAACTAATTAGCTAGCTAGCTAGAGGGTGTGTGACTGTGTGGTGGTTATTTAATTTTAATTGCTAGGCGCTAACAAATTATGGTGCTTTGCTTTGGTAGTAATTAAGAGAGACATAGAGAGATATAGAGACAGGTGGCATGCTGGTAGTGGTTGAATTAATTATTGCACTGTTTCAAGAACTTAATTTGGGTTACTAATATAATTAATGTTTTCTCGATGAAATTTGTTTCAAGAATTTGACCCAAATAATTCAAATTCTGAATGGGCTGATTATTGCATATTTTCATTAATGAGTTAGTATTTTGTTTCATTTTATTATTGGCTTGTTAAAATTGTGTTGATGTTGAAATTGAATATGTATATGTGGTCAATGTGATATTATACCTGTTGAAATTGGAAATGTAGGTATACTATCTGGAAGATATTATACTTCATGTTGAAATTGAAATTGAAAGTGTGTGAGTGTAGTCTCACTTCTAGAGCATGATGATGAGAGAGAGAAAGGTCTGATTGAATCGCCTAGGAAAGTTTCATTCTAAAATCAGGTGGTGTAGCTCTCTTGGCTTATATGATGGACTCAATTTCCATACAAATCTAACTAGAGACTACTCACAGCCACAAATTACAGGCTTGGACATATTTTTGAATGTACACCTGCGTAATTGGTTTTCCACTGTCGTTCTTAATTTGATTGTGGGAGACTCAGAAGTGGTTCACGTGAATGCTTATTTTCTGTATTGAACTTCTTGGAAGTGAAGACGAGACACTCGATCCAATTCTTTTTAGATATATGGATGAACAAATTTGTACTTGATTTTGAGAAAAAAAAAATGTTATTTACATATCAAACAAATTAACAAGTTTGCGACTTGATCGAATCATATTGTTATATATTTTGTTTCATTTTTGCAGGGAGACTTGAGACTTCTTAAGAACAAAGCATCTTCAAGTTATACCTATACGTTGAATTCGTACATTATAATTATAGGGTAGTTCTACAGTGTAGTTAATGTACCGTACCTATATTAAATCTAGACCCTACAATATTTATATTTAATATTAACCGTTTGATTTTAATGAGAGTTCACGCTATAACGTATACCCGCAAACACAGGATATCTCATTTATTGTTTTACTTCTATTATTTTACTTTTACACTCTAATATTTTAATTTTAATTTATTATTTTTAAAATCATTATAAATTTTGTATACACTGATTATCACATTTTTTATTTTATTTCTATTATTTTAATTTTACAGTATAATATTTTAATTTTAATTTATTATTTTTAAAATCATTATAAATTTTGTATTTACTCAATTCACTATTATTATTACATATTTTCTTATTAAAAATAAAAATATAAATACAATAACAAAATTATTTTTAAAATTATTTTAAAATTTGTTATAATATAGTATGAGATAAACTATATAATAATTGAAGAAAAAATATTTAGAATAATAACATTAAATTTTTTTAAATATATAAATATAAAATCAGTTTGATCAATATGTAAACTTTTATGAGTATTTGTTGATTTGTTAGAACTTTAAATACAATAGTAAATCAATCATATTATGTAGACTTTGATGAGTATTCGTTACTTTGTTAGAACTTTAAATACAATTATAAATCAATCATATTTTTTCATTTACGTGAACGAATGAGTACCTGTTACTGGTTAGAACTTTGAATACAATGGTATGATGTTAGAACTTTAAATACAATAGTAAATCCATCATATTACTCTCTTAGAACTTTAAATACAATGATATAGTATGATGTTAAAATTTTTTATACAATGGTAAATCAATTATATTTCTTTTATTAGCACGTGAACGAATTTTATTTGAATTCTACAATTATTTTTTGTAATATTTATTTATTTTTATTTTTTTAAAATATTATTTATTTTTTTTAACGATAAAAGTAAATTTTAGGTTTTTATTGAATTTAATTTTTGTTATTTAATTTTAATAATTGTAATCAACGCAATATAATGAATTAATCATTGCGTTAAATAATTTATTTTATTTTTAAAAAATAAATTTTATTTTTGTTATTTAATTTTAATAATTGTAATCAGTGTAAACTCTAGCAATACAATGAATTAATCATTGCGTTAAATAATTTATTTCATTTTTAAAAAATACGATAAAATTATTATTTTTCATTAAATTATTTACTAATTAAAATTATTTTTTGTTATATAATTAATATTTTATAATATTAAATATTTTTTAAACAAAACAAATTAAAAATATTTAATGTTATTTATTTAATTTTATAAAAATGTATGATACCCAGCACTTAATTTATTTTTGAGTTGAAAATATTTAATTTAATTAAAATATAAAAAATATGGGAAATTATATTATGCATCCGAGTGCACACATTTTAATAAAATGTACCGTACATTGAAAATGATAAAATGCACGGTAGAATTCTCCTATAATTATATAGTAGTAGCAGTAGTAGTTGTGAAAAATTGTTGAATTCGTACATTATAATTAGGGCTGGAAGTTCGGTTAACCAAAACCGAACCGAACCGAATGACCGATTAAGCGAACCGAAAAACGACGAAAATGACTAACCAAAACCGAACCGAATAATTTATTGGATAACCAATAACCGAACCGATTTTTTCGGTTCGGCTATCGGTTAACCAAAAAACCGATTAGAAAAAAAGTAAGCTGATTTTAAAAAGAATATCGTGGAAAAAAAAGAAAAAAAAAGCAAAATATAAACAAATTTAAACTAAAATCCAACTTATTCAACCTAAAATTCATAAATCCAACAAAATACAAAAAATTCAAAATAAATAAGGAAGTGTTGTCATACAATCGTCCTTAAAGATATATATAATATGTAATATATATAATATATTTCGGTTATTCGGTTTTTAACGATCGGTTATCGGTTTAACCGATAACCGAATATATAAAAAATTTCTTACCGATAACCGAACCGAAAACCGAATTTCTTATATTTGGTTAACCAAAAACCGAAATTTTCGGTTCGGTTTCGGTTTTAACCGATAACCAAAACCGGAATTCCACCCCTAATTATAATTATACAGTAGTAGTTGTGAAAAATTATAACGAGCATTCCACAATCGTTCTTTACATAGGGTGGATTGACCAATGCCAATAGGTGTTGGTTGATAATTGCAACACTAACTACAAATTTTAAGATCACGTACCAATAATTTCATTTCAACGCTAGTTGAAAAAGGTCAACAAAACTACTAACCTAATCTACCTAGTTAACCCTAACCTAACAAAACTAGCTAGTTATGTGGAACAACAAATTAACTCGTTATAATTACAAAAACTACAGTGAGGTTTAGCTTATAAACAACTTGGGCTTGGGGTTGGGCCCAGGTACATCCACTACCATCAGGATTCTATAGCCCAACATGGTTAGCGGAGGCCTCTCGGCCTATCAATTTTCATGGACCTATAAAGTAAGGTTTCATGTTTGGGCTTTGAAGCCCCGTAAGAAGGCAGAAACAGAACAGGTGTTTGGACTATATATGGTCGTCTTGCTTATTTATGCAATTGTAATTTACAAACGTGGTTGAAAAAAAAGTACTCCCTGCTTCATTGAAGTTTTCACATTTTTATTTTACAACGTAACATACTAGTTGTCACAAAAAAAAAAAATCATTACACTTTATACCTTTAAAACAATACTATAATTTTACTAAAATACCATAACTTTTACCAAACAAAAGTTATTTTCTCACTAAAAAACCCACAACCCTTTAACTTTAATCAATAATAATATAATATATTATTTCTTAACCTAGGTGTCCATACTTAGTCATGGCAATTTATTAGGTGCACCCATACCCCACCTATTTCTACATGCTCCCCACCCCATTATTTAAACATCACATTTTTTTCCTCCCATTTTTTTCCCCTTTTTTTTTCTGCCCTCTTTTCTCTTTCTCTTCTTTTCTCTAAACGAAATAACAGAACAACAAACAATACTCAATACTCTGCGATTCAACGGCAATCTTCATCCTCTTCGACGACGGCGATTCAGAGCTTCGACGGCGGTTGTAGAAGGCGCTTCCGACGGTGATTGGCTCCGGCGCTCTCGGCGATTAAACACCGCGATTCTACGGCGATCTCGAGCGATTCAGAGCTTCGAGCGAACGACGTCTTCAACCTAAATTCTGTCTCCGGTCTTCATCATTTTTTTGTTCCGACGGCGGCGCTTTCGACGGAGATTCAGAGCTTCGATTCCGAGTGGCTTCAAAATTAGGTAATTCGAAACTAAATCTCCTCTGTATTATTTCTGTGTAATTTTGTTTCAAGTCCTGGTACAAATTTAATGTTGCTTTTGCTATTATTTGATACTAACTGTTCGATTACATAATTAGGGTTCTAATTTGGGCGTATTGTGAGATTTTCGATTATGCTCCTTTGTATGTTGTTTTTTGCTCTGACTTCAGTGAATGGAGCTATATTGTTTTTTGTGAACTTTTTTGATGACTTGCTGATGTGTAATTCTAATATGCATCATGATTTCTGAGATGGTTATGTTGCATCCATGTTTCTGATTGAATCGCCTTGTGATTCGTTTTCCACAGATACATTATCCAATAAGTCACCACAGTTTGGTAGGCTATAAAGGTCGATTAGGTGCACACTATGTTTCCAGATTGTATTAATCTACTCTTTGACAGATTTTTTTACGCTATGGCAACATAGAGGCCTGCTTTTCAGACTGATTTTTATGTGTATGAGAACAATGCATTAATCAAAATAGATTTTGACATTCAATTAAGAGTGTAAGTGTATAACATTTACAAGAAATATCATAGATTATTAAAATTGATCTATTAAGAACTGGGTACCAGTTCTTGTGTTGTTGTTCACAGGGAAACATCAGATAAAGAAGTTCATGAAGAGTGTATGTGTTTGAAATTTGCTTGCATTACAGCGAAACATATAAAACTGTATACATGTCATTCTTATTTTGTTTTCTTATATATACCTTACAGATTTTGATTATCGATTTCCCTCAGATGGATGCTATTGATTTGGATGAATTTACTTTTGATGGTAGGGATTTCATTTTTATTATCGATTTGTTATTCTTTTTTGTTGTTGTTCTGTTTTATGATTTTTTTTCTTTTTTTGCATTTTTTTCAGTTGATTTGACTGATGGAGAAATAATCCAGATTGACTCTACACAAGAAAACCTTGCTGGTATGCAGTCATTTTTTTTCATTCTACTCTGTCTCTTAGTGAATGCTACTCTATTGAACACTGAATTCTATTGTATGTTTTTCATTTGCTTTTAAGTTGAATCTGAACTTTCTACTGTCCCTGCTGATGGAGTTCATCTTCCTCACTCTGAAGTCATTATTAATAATGATGCTGAAGAAGGTACTAATTTATTCTTGTCTTATACACCGTGTTTTGTACTGTGTTTTTGATTGTTCAGTGATCGTGATTTCTATGTGTTTTTTGATTCTTTTTCTCCTAAACCTGCAGGAGAAAAATTAGAAAACTATGACTTGGTTGGTGTTGTTGTTAAATCTGAAAAGGAGGCTTATGAGATGTACAATGACTATGCATTTAAGCTTGGGTTCAGTGTTCGGAAGTCAAAAATGAAGCGTAGAGCAGATGGCTCTTTATCTATGAGAAGTTATTTGTGCTCTCAAGCCGGTTTGAAGAAGCAAAAGACCAAACCTGATGTATCCTTTAAGAAGCTGAATGTGAGGTCTAATTGTGGAGCTCAAGTGCAGTTCCAAATCGATAAAGACGGAACCTGGATTGTTTCAAAGCATGTCAAAGAGCACACTCATGCCTTATGCCAATCATCCGCTAGCCACCTTTTGAGATCGCATAGAAGAATTAACCGAAACCACATTGCATATTTGGAGGAGTTGAAGAAAGGTGGAGTTGGGGTTGCTGATGGTTATCGGGTTTTGAAAAACCAGTCTGGTGGATCACCGTGCTTAGGGTTTGGCCTTAGGGATGCTTACAATGCATTGAACAACCCTAAGATTCTCGATGGGACCGACTCCGGCAGGTTGTTAGATATGTTTAGGAATAGACAGGCCAACGAGAAGGACTTTTTTTTTTTTTTTTCAGCTTGATAGCCAGTCCCGGTTGTGTAGTTTTTTTTGGAGGGATGGACGCATGTTGGAGGACTACAAGCTCTTCGGTGACCTAGTTGTTCATGACACGACTTACCGCACGAACAAATATGACATGATCTGTGGTCCGTTTGTTGGTATGAACCACCACGGACTCAATGTCATGTTTGGTTGTGGTTTTCTGCTGAACGAGACTACTGAATCTTTTGAGTGGCTGTTCAAGACCTTCTTGCGAGCTATGAATGGTTTTCCTATCACTATCATGACCGATCAGTCTGCTGCTATGGCTGCTGCTATTGCAAAGATATTTCCTCATTCTCGGCATCGTCTTTGCATTTGGCATATTGGAGAAAATTCGAAGAATCACATCATGGCACTTCGGATTAGAGAAGGGTTCATGGATGATTTCAACTATTTGCTGAAGTGCTGTGATTCGATTGCTGAGTTCGAAACAAAGTGGTTGGAGTAAGTTTTCATTATTTTCAATATTTCATTTTTTTTATATATTTCTGATTATTACATATGGAATTCTACTATGTCCTGTTCAATTCTACTCTGTTTGTTAGTTAATTCTGCTCTGATATATGTCTCATTCTTCTCTGTTTTTTTTGTAGGCTGACTTCCAAATATGATTGTGCAAGCAACAGCTGGTTGTTGAGGCTATATGGGATTAAAGAGAAATGGTGTCCTGCTTTCAACAAGGGTTATTTCTCAGGCGGTGCACTGTCTTCACAAAGAAGTGAAAGCACTAACCAAGCTCTCTCTAAGAAACTGTCCAAAACTTCCGGGCTATGTGACTTTTTCCATTGCTTCGAAGGTGTTGTTGCAGAATGGAGGAGCAATGAGAAAGCCCAAGATGTGTGTTGCCTTATCGGTAAGCGAACACTGTCTACAGATGATCCTAAAATACTTTTGCATGCTAGTGATGTATATACATTGAAGGCTTATGACATGTTTGAGCATGAATACAAGAAAGGTTCTACTTCTTTTCAGTTGCTTGTTAGTGCTGATTCTTTCACTGCTACATTCCATGTGTGGCGAGAAGGTCTTGAGAATATAAAGCACACTGTGTCTTATGGGCTTATTGATAAAAGTGTGAGTTGCACATGCAAGTTATTTACTGAAGTTGGAATCTTGTGCTCGCATTCCTTGAGAATCATGAATATCCATTGTGTTTCTGTTATTCCTGAGTTCTACATATTGCCGAGGTGGCGTAAATATGTTAGAAGTCGTGTAATGGAGAGTGGTGTTCCTTCATTTACCTCTCGATCAGAAGATTCAACTGCAGCATCTTTGTGGAGAACCCAAGCAAGTAGGATGGCTTTGAATTTGATTTCTACTTGTGAGTATAATAAGGAGGCTCAGGTGATTTGGGACACAGGTGTTCAGAGTATTAGAAAGGATGTTTTTCGTGCTGTTGGTCCAGTTACCGATGAGGGCTGTTTGGATGACGCATCTTCAAGAACTGACATTGTTCAAAATCCACAAAGTACAAGCTTGAAGTATACACGAAGAAGGAGGGTGAAGCCTACAATGGAGAAGATATGCAATAAAAAAAGAGGTGGAAAGAAGAAATCAAAAACTGCCGAGTTAAAAGACAAGATGGTTGTTCAGAATTTAAAGGTAACTTTATTCTGTCTTTTGTTTTCTATTGTTTTTAATTATGATTTCTACTCTGTATTACAATGAATTTGACTATATTTCTGATACCTTTTATGACTATGGTTTTTTTGTAGGATGGCAATGGTGTTTACGTTGTGCACCCTATTTCTGGAGGTCAAAGTTTAGAAGTTCTTTCACCGAATACAAGTTCCAGATTTCCCGCAGTCTTATATGATTATGTCCCTTGATTGTTTTTTATATTTTGGAAACGATGTGTTGATCCCCTTGATTATTTTATTGTTGATGACGTTGTTTTTATGACATTCTATTGTTGGATTTTATTTTTTTGTCCTGCTGAACAATATTTTTATGATATTTTTTTTTTTTTCATGTGTTAGATATTGTGTAAATTTACAGTAGAATTCATAATAAAATGAAGTATAATATGACCAACAAGAGAGTAGAATACACTACTCATTGCAGTAGAACAAATTAGATAATGGTGCCGCCTTCAATCCAAGTTTGCCTCCCCCAATTATAGATCGCCTCCGTCGATCATTCACCGCCGAAGGCGGCCCCGATCGTTCACCGCCGAAGGCGGCCCCGATCGTTCACCGCCGAAGGCGGCCCCGATCGTTCGCTTGCCTTAATCATTGTTTTCCTCCCTCGATTATTGTTGCCACTTCGATACAAGACCTTTCGATACAAGACCCCCCCTTTATCCCTTTATTAAAATTCTGAAGCCGCCGAAGGTGGCCGTAATCATTGTTTGCCTCCCTCGATTATTGTTGCCACTTCGATACAAGACCTTTCGATACAAGACCTTTCGATACAAGACCCCCCATTTATCCCTTTATTAAAATTCTGAAGCCGCCGAAGGTGGCCGTAATCATTGTTTGCCTCCCTCGATTATTGTTGCCTCCCTCGATTATTGTTGCCACTTCGATACAAGACCTTTCGATACAAGACCCCCCCTTTATCCCTTTATTAAAATTCAGAAGCCGCCGAAGGTGGCCGTAATCATTGTTTGCCTCCCTCGATTATTGTTGCCACTTCGATACAAGACCTTTCGATACAAGACCTTTCGATACAAGACCCCCCCTTTATCCCTTTATTAAAATTCTGAAGCCGCCGAAGGTGGCCGTAATCATTGTTTGCCTCCCTCGATTATTGTTGCCTCCCTCGATTATTGTTGCCACTTCGATACAAGACCTTTCGATACAAGACCCCCCCTTTATCCCTTTATTAAAATTCAGAAGCCGCCGAAGGTGGCCGTAATCATTGTTTGCCTCCCTCGATTATTGTTGCCTCCCTCAATTATTGTTGCCTTCCTCGATTATTGTTGTAGAATGCATCAATATATGGAGTAGAATATGATACAGAACAGAGTAGAATAGACTACTAAATGCAGTAGACCTCATTAGAACAACATAATGACCACGATAATTGTTTGTCTCCCTCGATTATTGTTGCCACTTCGATACAAGACCTTTCGATACAAGACCTTTCGATACAAGACCTTTCGATACAAGACCCCCCCTTTATCCCTTTATTAAAATTCTGAAGCCGCCGAAGGTGGCCGTAATCATTGTTTGCCTCCCTCGATTATTGTTGCCTCCCTCGATTATTGTTGCCACTTCGATACAAGACCTTTCGATACAAGACCTTTCGATACAAGACCTTTCGATACAAGACCCCCCCCCTTTATCCCTTTATTAAAATTCTGAAGCCGCCGAAGGTGGCCGTAATCATTGTTTGCCTCCCTCGATTATTGTTGCCTCCCTCGATTATTGTTGCCACTTCGATACAAGACCTTTCGATACAAGACCTTTCGATACAAGACCCCCCCTTTATCCCCTTATTAAAATTCAGAAGCCGCCGAAGGTGGCCGTAATCATTGTTTGCCTCCCTCGATTATTGTTGCCTCCCTCGATTATTGTTGCCTTCCTCGATTATTGTTGTAGAATGCATCAATATATGGAGTAGAATATGATACAGAACAGAGTAGAATAGACTACTAAATGCAGTAGACCTCATTAGAACACGATAATTGTTTGTCTCCCTCGATTATTGTTGCCACTTCGATACAAGACCTTTCGATACAAGACCTTTCGATACAAGACCCCCCCTTTATCCCTTTATTAAAATTCTGAAGCCGCCGAAGGTGGCCGTAATCATTGTTTGCCTCCCTCGATTATTGTTGCCTCCCTCGATTATTGTTGCCACTTCGATACAAGACCTTTCGATACAAGACCTTTCGATACAAGACCTTTCGATACAAGACCCCCCTATTATCCCTTTATTAAAATTCTGAAGCCGCCGAAGGTGGCCGTAATCATTGTTTGCCTCCCTCGATTATTGTTGCCACTTCGATACAAGACCTTTCGATACAAGACCTTTCGATACAAGACCCCCCCTTTATCCCTTTATTAAAATTCAGAAGCCGCCGAAGGTGGCCGTAATCATTGTTTGCCTCCCTCGATTATTGTTGCCTCCCTCGATTATTGTTGCCTCCCTCGATTATTGTTGCCACTTCGATACAAGACCTTTCGATACAAGACCTTTCGATACAAGACCCCCCCTTTATCCCTTTATTAAAATTCTGAAGCCGTCGAAGGTGGCCGTAATCATTGTTTGCCTCCCTCGATTATTGTTGCCTCCCTCGATTATTGTTGCCACTTCGATACAAGACCTTTCGATACAAGACCTTTCGATACAAGACCCCCCCTTTATCCCTTTATTAAAATTCTGAAGCCGCCGAAGGTGGCCGTAATCATTGTTTGCCTCCCTCGATTATTGTTGCCACTTCGATACAAGACCTTTCGATACAAGAATTTTCGATACAAGACCTTTCGATACAAGACCCCCCCTTTATCCCTTTATTAAAATTCTGAAGCCGCCGAAGGTGGCCGTAATCATTGTTTGCCTCCCTCGATTATTGTTGCCACTTCGATACAAGACCTTTCGATACAAGACCTTTCGATACAAGACCCCCCCTTTATCCCTTTATTAAAATTCTGAAGCCGCCGAAGGTGGCCGTAATCATTGTTTGCCTCCCTCGATTATTGTTGCCACTTCGATACAAGACCTTTCGATACAAGACCTTTCGATACAAGACCCCCCCCTTTATCCCTTTATTAAAATTCTGAAGCCGCCGAAGGTGGCCGTAATCATTGTTTGCCTCCCTCGATTATTGTTGCCTCCCTCGATTATTGTTGCCTCCCTCGATTATTGTTGTAGAATGCATCAATATATGGTGTAGAATATGATACATAACAGAGTAGAATAGACTACTAAATGCAGTAGACCTCATTAGAACAACATAATGACCACGATAATTGTTTGCCTCCCTCGATTATTGGTGTAGAATATGATACAGAACAGAGTAGAATAGACCCCCCAACCCCCCACTGTGTCCCTTTATAATCGAGGGAGGTTAACGATCACGGCCGCCTTCGGCGGCCGTGATCGTTCAACTCCCTCGATTATTGTTCACCTCCCTCGATAATTGTTTGCCTCCCTCAATTAGGCTTTATGGGCTTATTTTTAGGGATTAGTGTTTAGGGGTTATTTTTAGGGTTTATGGTGGATTATATTATTCACTACAGTATAATCGATTATTAAACAAAGTACAATGTAATTTATAAATAGTGTACAAGTAAAAATTGAGTAGAATGTGTTTATAAATAGTGCAGAATACATTACTAACTGGTGTAGTATGCATAAAGATAGTACAAAGAACAAATCCATTTTTCAGATTTCAATCCCACTACAGCAAATTCATATTTTAGAATAGATTTAGATGTCACCAACAGCACACATGCTCAGTTTTAAATACAAATTGATATTTCAAATACAACTTCCATCAAATACAAATTCCACAATTTCAAATACAAATTCAATACATTACACTGAACTCAATGCCCTAATCCAATCAATTAATGTTCAAATATGTTCAAATACTCAGAAACCATGCTCAGATTGATGAATGTCCTATCCTTGTTTCAGAACTTCAAGCTCAATAGATGCATTCTCTCTTGCCCTTCTAACAACTTCTTTTCTCACCTCGTTCACCTCTGTCATGATGATAGCAGAACAATATTTCACTCTAAGGATCTTCAACATATCAACATCCTGTTTGAAAAATAAAATAAATATTTCAGAAATAGTATTGACCATAGATACAAAGCAAACACTGCAAATTACATGTAGATACAAGCATCACATTAGAGGTGAATGAGATTGAAGATTACCTTGCTTTTTTTGAATCCGCATTGCCACTTCTCATCACCCTTATATGTTTCCATGTGTCTCATGCAGTAAACACCACAGTCATTGTAGTTATCCTTGAAGCGCCATGCCATTTTCAGATTGGTTTGCTTGAAGTCGACTACTTTCTTGTTCAGCTTCTTTTTCTTCAAGTCCATGTAGGAAGCAAACTTGAATTGCTGTACAATCAGAGCATTCATTCAGTTCTTATTAATAACAATCCACTATTTTGACATAAGAATCAGAGCAGACTACATCCAAATTCAGTGTAGAATATGTTCAAATACTGTGTAGATTAACATTTTTACATAATAATTCACTGAATGCATACTAATTAAACCTTGACTAAATTCTATTGATCATAATTAAGTCAGTGTAGATTCCATTCAATAATTAAGTGTAGAATCTGTACCAGATCTGCGCTGATGTCCCCATAACGATCCAAGCACTTTAGATTCCCCGGGAGTGGCTTGTTGTCTATAATTTCAACCATCTCCTTCTGGAAATTGAAGCACAAGGTCCAGAAATGAGCATTCTCTATCACAGCAAAGAATATCTGTACAATCAAATATTCGAAATCATTAGTATGTGGTTTCAAACTGCAGTACAAAACGTGTATTAAGGTCTACTTACCATGTCAGCATCTTCAATGTCTAGATTCCCGTTGCATCTGAGCTCATCATCTATGATTTTTTCAAAAAACTTTTGGTTTTCTTCATCACTGTCCTTTGGATGAGCAATCAATTGCTGTTTTTGTGAATATAATTAGATATGCGTCTCCAATGAATTCCTTAATTTAAAATACATATTAGTTTTACTTACAGATGCAGCAGTAGTGAAGAAAACTCTTTTAACTTCCCCTGGTGCTCTTCTCATATTTTGATGGTTAAGCTTCAAGCACCAGATGTCGATTATGTTGCTCACCACCCATGTGTCAGGCAGGAGGGTTTCAAAATCATTTCGGTATGCATACCGACTCCTCCCTCTAAATAGGAGCTCCCTATGAAACAGTTCAAACAGAATATAAATTAATCTACATTATTCTAGCAAAAAACAAAATAATTAAATCAGTTACAAACAGTTACAAGTTCAAGTCACAGACACAAAAACACAGCAGATTTAATTACTTTTTAATGTAGAATTCATAACAAATCAGAGTAGACCCTAACAACAGAGTTCAGAAATCACAGCAACAGAGTTCAGTCTACTCTGTTGAATCAGTTTTGAACATGCCAACTCAGACTTGAACACAGTAAAAAACACAGCTTGTGATTATTTGTTTGTTTACGCATATCATTCAGAAATCAAAGTAGAAAATATTTTATACAAGTCATGCCTTCTAATTTCAAATACAAACTCAGTTGAAGATCAAATAGACTTTTAGGTGATGATTTTCAGATTTTTCACAGTAGAGAATGAGATGCATACCCCTTGGTTTTGTCGTTCATTGGCAGAAAAGCATAGTCTGCTATGAATTGCTCCTTCTTGCTTATGCGATTCACATCAGTCAATGTTCCCCTCCAGAACGGAGACCTCAGTTTCAGTGGAAGGTTCTTGTGCATTCGAGTCTTTGTTTTTCGAACCATCACATCTGGGGAATCGTCCTCTGACTCATGCAAGCACCTGTTTTCAAGAGTAAAAACAATAAATCAGTTATTTAATGTAAATCATGTTTATATTCAAAAAACTTTTGGTAAAATATATTAGAACTTACTGAATGAATTCTGTCTCACTCATTTTCCTTTCTGTGACGACCATGTATGTGTTTTCTTGATCCCCCACGAATAGGCCGCCATCTTGGCTTTCAGAATCAACTCCTGGAATTCCAAGGTTGAATGAAGGGCAGCTGGGATCCTTTCTCTTCGCTTTCATCAATATGAAGGCCTTCTCCATTTCTTCGACAGCAGCAATGAAGTCATCATCAAAATACACTTCATTAGTTGTTGGCTCCATGGCAACATTGAAAGTCTTGTTCTGTGAAGACTGGATTGGATCCTTCTCCTTTTCCTTTTCAACTTCCTCCTCCTGTTCTTTCTCAATCCCCTTCTCCTTTTCAACTTTCTTCTCCTTTTGAACTTCCTTTTCCTGTTCAACCTTTTCCTTTTCCTTGCCATCATCATCCTTATCAACCACTGCCTGCTGCTCTTCTGCATGTTCATCACTTTTCATCATGCTCTTGACCAGGGCATTTTTAAGGATGGTTGCCATCAATTCTGCTTTGCCCATCTCTGTTAAGACAGTTATGCATTGGGTCACTCCTTCGGCAATCTTCCTAAGACCCCCAGTCAAGTCTGCTGTAGGAGTTTTCGGTTGTTTCGGTTGAGCTGCAGCAATATCTGCAGGGATTTCTTCAACAACAGCAGCATTTTCCTGTGGGGAAGCTTCTTGAGGGCCATCAGGAGCATCCAATGGATCAGCAGCAGCAGCATTTTCTATATTTGCAGCAGCAGCAGCAGGGAGATCTTGTGGGGCAACTGCTGGTTCAACAACTTCTTGTACCTCACGTGGCCTTGTCAGCCTCTCCACTACTTTCCCAACCCCAAACCTCTTTGGTTCAGTCTCAGTTTCCCGCTTGATCCTGGCAGCTATATTTTTGGCATTCCAGCTTCTGCAGACCGGGAACTGTCTTTGGACAGTCCTCGACATAAACACCATTCGGTCCAAATAGCAGAGCTGGAAAAAGAATGTAGATTACATTAACAAAGTAAGTAGGATTATATGTAAAAGAAAGTAAATTTATAGTGTTCATATTTGTTTACCATCAGAAATGTCACTGGCCCGGTGAAGTAGTAATTTTTACCCTCTTTGAACAATCTTGCAGCTGTGACGAGGGATTCAATTGTGTAGCTACACCAATCCAAATTTTTGATTTCTGAAACGTCTCTCACAGCATGCAAGACGTTGAAGTTTGAGTAGTTATCTTGCTTCCCTTTCAGCAAGGTGCTAACTACTAAGACAACAAAATCGCGTTTGAAGTCATCTCCATGTTCAGTAGTTCCTTTCAATCGTTCACACATCTTTGCTGGTGAAGGACCACCTGTGTTATTGACATAAACTCAATCAGTTAATTGAATTTAGAATCATTAAATGTGTAGTGGAACTACAAATTATAATTCATACCAGTAGGAGTTCCCCATCTTCTCCTCCAATCCTCTAAAAATGTCGTGAATCCATCATCAATATCATCACATTTTAGGCCTGCGTCATAAAAAGTATATTTTCAGTTACAATTATATCAATAATATCAATAATATGATTAAGGTTATAGTGCAGTAATTTCTTACCTGTGGATTCTTCGACCAGCTTGTTTCCTTTTGGAAGATCAAAGATTGATACCACATCATCTTCTGTAATATCAATGTCTCCGTTCTGGAGAATGATACGACAGGTAAGGTAGTCAAAACTCTCCATTATAAAATGTAACAAGCTGAACTTGTTTTGACTGATCTCCAGATTCAGAAAACCTCCAAAGCCGATATCTCGCACGGCCTGTTTCTGATCTTCATTCATATTTTTAACCAAACTTGATACATGGTTTGGCGACATACGACAAGGGAATTTCTTTTTTGCTTCATCCTCCTCATCCTCCTCAACTTTCCCTTTTCCCTTGTCGATTTTTGCCTTTTTCCTCTTTCCCAGAAGCAGCTCTGGATCATCTTTCTCAGAAGCACCTCTTTTTGTTTTCTTCTGCTCCTCAGCAGCTGCTTCTTTCTCCACTTCCTTCTCAGCAGCTTCTTTCTTTTCTTTCTTTTTTAGTGCTGCTTGTTTCACAGCTAATTTCTCCTTCTTCTTCTTAGCTGCTTTCTCCACCTCTTTCTCAGCAGCTGCTTCTTTCTCCACCTCCTTCTCAGCTGTTTTCTTTTTGTCTTTCTCAGCTTCCTGCTAAGTATTTTAAACAAGAGATATTTTAGTATTTTTTGCAAAAATAGAATAATCAACACATTTGAATTATAAATTGAAACAAAGAAAAAATAATGCCAACTGAAACCATATTAATTACATGACACAAAATAATATAAGAATCAGAGCAGAGTACATCACAATTCAGTGTAGAATATGTTCAATTACAGTGTAGATTCACATTTTTACATTATACTTCACTTAATCCATATTAATTACATGACACAAAATAATATAAGAATCAGAGCAGATTACATCACAATTCAGTGTAGAATATGTTCAATTACAGTGTAGATTCACATTTTTACATTATAATTCAGTAAATACATACTTATTAAACATTGATTGAATGAATTATATTGATCCTAATGAAAAAAATAACATGTATTGATCCTAAATACAAAATGCACGATGAATAATGATATATTAACATATAAGTCAAAGTATAATATTACCTTCTCTCTGTTTTCTTTCTGTTTCTGAGCAGCTTCCTCTTCCTCTTTTTTCTTTTTCAAAGCTGCTTGTTTCACAGCTTTTTTCTCAATCTCCTTTTTCTCTGCTCCTTTATCCTTCTCCTTCTTTTCTTTTATATCTTTGGGAGCTTCCTTCTTTTGCTGCAATTATGAACAATGAATATTTATTATTGAAATAAGCAAAAAATAATGTCAACTGAAACCATATTAATCAGAGCAGAGTACATCACAATTCAGTGTAGAATCTGTTCAATTACTGTGTACCTCTTGCTTCTCAGCAGCTTCTTTTTCCATCTCCTGCTTCTCAGCAGCTTTTTTCCTCTTCTCCATGCTTTCCTTTACAACTTTGAGTGCTGCTTCTCTCTCCTTCTTCTTCTTTTCTTTTTCAACTTTCTCAGCTTCCTGCTAAGTATTTTAAAACAAGAGATATTTTAGTATTTTACGCAAAAATAGAAGAACCAACACATTTGAATTATAAATTGAAACTTTAACATATCAGTCAAAGTAGAATATTACCTTCTCTATCTTTTCTTTCTGCTTCTCAGCAGCTTCTTTTTCCTTCTCCTTTTTTTCTTTTTTCTGTTTCTCTGCTTCTTCTTTGTCCTTCTTCTTGTTTTCTTTTTCAACAACTTTCTCCTTCTCCTTCGTAGTAGCTTCTTTATCATCTGCTCTCTTCTTTTGCTGCAATTATAAGCCAGAGATATTAGTATGTTATAATGAAATAATAGAGGAGAATGCATTCACTATGTATAAGATTTTACCTTTTTCCTTTTAGGTTCAGCTGCTGCAACCTCATTTACAGCTTCCCTCCTTGGGCTCCTTCTGATCTTTAAACCTTTAGGTTCTTGCGGTTGGGCTCCTTCTGTTTCCTGTTTTATTCATAACGCATAAAGCATTAGTATGTTATAATGAAATAAGAAAAAAGAATTCAATCCAAAAAGCATAAAATGTACGATGTATAATGATATATTAATAACATATTTACCATGTTAGAACTTCTTCCAGTTGTTTGGACTGGTTCAGTTTCTTTCTCTTTTTGAGGGACGAAAAGAACCATAGCCCGCTCCTCTCCAGTTTGTCGCACATCCTCTGGGGCTTGTGCTTTCTTTTTAATCCATATCGCATCAAACAAACATTAGTATGTAATAATGAAATAATAGAGGAGAAAACTTCTGGAGTAGTCGTAGTAGTATTTAGTGAATATTACAAACCTTTTCTTGTTCAGGAGTGAAATTTAGTTTCCTCCTCGGGCTTGCTGTACTAGAACTAACTGTTGTTTTCTTCTTTCCCCTTGTTTTATGAACCAACTGCTTCTTCATTTCCTAAAAAGTATAAAAACAGAATAATTATTTTTTGTACATAATTAATCCTCCCCACACCCCTTACATTCAATTAAGGGTTGACCTTTCTTTTTGTGCTCTGTATGATTTTCACCCGTTGACCATTGATTATTGCACGAACTGATGGTATTTTCCCCATATTCTGTTTTAATAGTGGTTTTCTATTATGTTAGTATTAACATACCAAATACAACAGTATTGTTCTACTGATTCAAATTCCATATCACATACACAGAAACACAGGAGATTGATTTACTTTTCAAAGTAGAAGTCATAACAAATCAGAGTAGACCCTAATAACATATCAAACCTAACACACAAGTTCAGAAATCACAGTAGAGTCGACTCTGTTGAATCAGTTATGAACAAATCAAACACAAGAAACAGGTTGTATTGTTTTCAATCAAACACACTAATTAGAAGTCTCAGAAAACCATAGTAGAACTAGCAGGCTTTGTATTTTTTTCAACTCAGATTTGAAAACAGTAAAAAATCATAGTACAAGTAGCTGGTTTTCTATTATGTTAGTATTAAGATACAGTGTGTTAATCAACATACCAAATACAACATACACATTACCGAGTCCCTAAAAACAGAGGAGATTCATACTACAATCTAGCATATGAACATAGAAGATAGCATCACAGAGGATAGCATCACAGAAGATATCATCACAAAATACACATATAATCATAGAAGGTGGCATCACAAAGTAGTAATGAACACAGTAAATAACAGTGAATGCAAATAACTAAAAAGGTTCCAAATAGAACAAACACAAATACAGAACACACACACATACACAACAAACAGTAAATTGTAATTTTCATTTTACAGCTTTTGCTAACTTTTGTATTTTCACAGTAATCAAAGTTGAAGTCATAACAAATCACAGTAATGAAAGTAGCTGGTTTTTTTTTATTTGCAGGCAATCATAATCTGATTAGAGTAGATACTACCGAATATATGAAAACTGAACAGCTTTAAACTGAACAACTATAAGGCTTCCTAATATGCAAACTGAAATTTATACTTACCAAATCCAGCACACAAGTGTAGACTCTAACAACATATCAAACCTAACAACATATCAAACCTAACACACAAGTTCAGAAGTTACAGTTGATTCAGTTTCTAACTTAACTCAATGATGAACAGAGTTTGTGATTATTTGTTTAATCAACAAACACACACATACAAACAAACTTTATGATTCCAATTAATCCCAAAATAGAGTAATTACTATAAGGCTTTGTAACATGCTCATTATCAGTCAAACAAACTCATTAGAAGTCTAAAAAACAGAGGAGATTTTTTCCAAACTCTCAGTACAATATAGGTTCTGCTCAGTAGATGGCATCACAATTCAAGTTCAACTTGCAAAACACAATTCAACGCATTCTAAACTCAATTGCTTTTTTGATTTTCAGGCAAACATACTCATTAGAAGTCCCAAAAACACAGGCATCACAGTAGCTGAAAACATCACAAATTTTTACATGCAATCTGAGTAAAAATTGAAATTAGAGAAATTAGGGTTCGTAATTACCTTTTACTAGTTCAGGAATTGTTGTTGTTGCTGGTACTTCGTTTTCTCTTCTTCGCGGTGCTCCGACGAGTCTCGAAGTTCGGTGGTACCGTTGGTGGTTACGGTGGTGTTGTTGATGGTTGTTGGTGGTTTTTTTGTTGGCGTCGGGGTGGGAAAAGCTTGTGTCGTCGGTGGACGTGGATTTACGGTGGTGCGAACGGGCGGCGGACGTTGGTGCGGAGCGGTGGTTTCCCGGTGATGGTGTCGGTTTTTGCTTCTGTGCGCGCAGTTGTGAGAAGAGAGAAAGAATAGACTCCTCACGTGTTCGTGATCGTGTGCGTATAGGGGCCAATTTTTTTGGGCCTGAAACGTTTTTATAATTGGGCTGGGGACCATAAAATCTACATGGGCCCCTACCCCATGGTATAGGTTCCCCTTAGTCATGTGACAACTAGTATGGGACGGAGGGAGTAATAATTTTTAATATCCAATTATATCAAAAATATTTATAAATCGAACTATACCAAAGTGTAGAATATCGATTTATATAGATATTTTTAAATTTACATGTGTATCGAATTATAAATTTTCGTATAAATACACAATAGAAATTTTTCATACCACATAAAATTTTCAAGATGCAGATTTCAATTTATTTGATGTCATATGGAGTATTTCATATTTCGACATCATCCTAATTAAGAGTTTAAGACAATGTCATGTGAACCATTCATTCAAAAACTTGCCTTTGGACAATCAAATACCAGCAAGAATACTTGTATCTATAATTGGCTCTCTTAAAACTAAGTGAATTATTTTGCTGGTATCCATCCCTTCACGTCAAAATTATGGACCCAATTGAATAGCCTTAACAATCGAATCATGACGTTGATTTCTCGCAATTGATTATATTTTCTGTCTGCAAATATCTACAACTCCTTGAAAAATAAAATCAAATGTCACATACCAAGACCAACCATTTTATTGAATCTTACTCGTACAAACATGGATATGATAATAGTGAAGAGTTTAAAGAGGGTAATATGGTCAATTAGGCATTGACAAAAACACCCCCTCTACATTCTTCTTTCTGCACCACAAAACAAATGCCAAACACTATATACAACACAATATCACAGATAACTTAAGAGGGATGGTCAACTAGGCATTGGCCAACGCCTCTCATGCTCGAAACTAAGCTACTATTTATTATTATCATTGGCTGCTGCAGAAATCTAAGAATCCCATGAATTCATGGTTGTTTATCATCCTGATGCTCTTCTCTATCCCGATAACACCTGCGACGAGTGAAAAATAAACACCAGAGTTGGATAAATAAGTAAAAACAACCCCGAGGCTTAGTAAACAAGAAACAAAGATCGGGGTGGTATTTGTTATTCTAAAAAAACAATCCATTTTTTTTCGTAAATAAGCTAAACCTTGTGGATAGTGTTTGTGATTACTATTCGCAATGGGGTGACAATATAAAACATAGTATGATTACTTACCCATTGTTAGAGCACTTGCGAAGATGACACCAGACAGGATAAACACAATGAGGGAAGCTCTTTTTAGAATCGTTATCAACTTTCTAATGAAATACTGGCCCCAGAAACCAGCCAATATCGACACAGCCATCAGGTACAGAGCTGCCCAAAAAAAAATTCCCGTTTTTATTTGAATAATAATTACTAAAGACATTTTTTTTTTTTGGGAAGGTTTCTGTAATTCCTTGTCATCCACTAGAAAATAACTTATTGAAACGACAAAAATACCGTATGGCATTGGGAATCTCTTGAGGAGATAAAATTCGACCACTGATAGAGACGAGGAGAACATCATCACAAAAGTAGCTGTCGCACTAGCAACCTGACATACAAGAGTATAATTTAAAATTAGAAATGATACGAACAATTTTTTGATTTAAATGAATCACTTTTTTCACAGATATTGATTATATTTACCTGAGGGATTACTCCAAACTCGAGCAACAGGGGGCCAAGAATAAAACCCCCACCAGACCCCAACAACCCACCAACTGTTCCACCTAAGATCCCACAAAGGGCACAGAATGCAAGATTCGTGGCTGTCCAATCTATAGCCGCCTCACATATTAGCTCTGGATTTCCATCTAACCTCCTTTTCTTGTTCTCCTTGTAGAGTTTAACACATTCGTACCCGAACACAGAAAGAGTAAACGGAAGCTAAAAAACAAAATAAAATTGATCAGAACCTTCAAGAACGTAAAAACATACTGTGTAAGTTATTTATTCAGAGAGAGTAATTCATGTACCTGTAACAAGGTAATTCCCCAGTAAATTGTGCTACAAGCCTTGGTGTCATTCTGTATAAATTCCAACATACCCATATCAAATTATTGCTAATGGTTATATGTGTGGAAGGGAAAATAGATTTATTTCTAATCTTGCCTTAATAATTTGAAGAAGCAAGAAGGAAATCCACACAAGTATCAGCACTAACATTCTCTTAATGTTTAGGTTGCCCCTCATAATTTGCTGAAATTAAAGCGGAGGAAAATGTGAGAATTATACTCGAGAAAATCATGGAATTTGAACTGTATTATACTGTACATACCAATGGTGTTTTCTCCTCTCGAGGAACCAGCGGCTCATATTCAGCATCAATCAGCACTAATTGAGCAACAAGGAAAAAACGATCACGCATGTTCTCCTTATGTAAAAAAATTAAGAACATGCAGTAATAATTCGTCTTATTACTCACATTCTCCTCGTGAATTAACAGATGTTCTTCTGTCTTCCATGGCTTTCTGCAATCATACAACCCGATATTAAAATATGAAGCATTCCTATCATTCAATTTAGGCAGCAGCATGATGTTTTCCAGTCATTTGTTTTTTTCTTTCGGTCCAAATATCATTTCAATAATTTAACCTCTATCGTATCATAGTGTGTAAAAAATATTATAGTGTGACCTGGCTATACTTTAAGCAAAATAAAATAAAATATACGATTACAGGATATTAACAAACATCTTATTTGTCCGTCTATTAGACAGCTCACCTTCAACATACTTTCCTCCTTCCACATCTCAATCGCCTTGCAAAAGGACCTTGAAGAAGTTCCTGTTGATAAGAAAACAAAATCAATTTTAGTTTCGTTTCTCAAACAATGATTAAGGTAATCATAATTAAGGTGTGTACCCATGAACAAAATGATGATTAAGACGGTGATTAGCCAATACGGGAACACGACACTCAGCGAGACACCGAGTGTTATGCCGAGCATGAGCATCGGCTGGAACAACAGTGCCAAGTCATAGTCCAGAATCGGCTTGTCCCTACATGGATGGGGCACCCTTAAGTTGTACCATACCGAGGATGCTGATGCCCCCATTATCATGCCTGCAGAGTTAATAGCGTCGTTTAATTAAGCATTACGTTAACACAAATTTAAGACCACACATTCCAAATTCAATTCCCACCACCCCTTTCTCCATCACATGATAATCCGATTGCAGGACAATAATTAATTAATCGATTAATTAGCCGTTAATTACACTTAGAAATGGCAGCGGCGGACTTGGTGTCAAAGCCAACAATCAGAGTCAGCATGGGGACGAAAATGCCGCCTCCGCCGACACCGCCGACTGTACCACACGCCGAGCCGAAAAATCCTATCACCGTCGCCAAAACAAGTTTCCAGCTAAATTTCAATTCCTGCCACAAATTAACCGCAGAACAAAAAAAAAGTGTTTAAACTCAAATAAAATAAAATAAAAATAAATCTCACCTTCAAATCCCAAACAGTAACTACACATACTGACATACAGAAATACACTTAATATCTTTATTTCTATAAAAAAAAACTCACAGGCCAAACTTTGAATTCAGATCCAAAACTTTGTTCGAGAGCATTCGAATTCGAGGAGGAGAGAAGCGGCGGTTTCTGGCTACCGCCATTGGCGTAATTGTTGATGAAATTAACAGAGAGAACCGCCAGAGAGAAGGCGGTTACCAGGTACACCGCTAGAACTTTTGCTGCCATGACCTTTTTCAACCGTTTTTTTTTTTCCACCGATTTCAGTCTCCACTTTTTTTTCTGGATTAAATGCAACAGTTATAGGGGAAGGGGGGAAAATCTGTGTGTGTGTTTTTGAAGGGTTAATTTGATTTAGATGAATTAGGGGTTAAATAGAATAATTTGGTGGTGACGTGGATGCACATGCTATAGTAGGACTAAGCAGTTGATAGGTACTCTCCTCTCAAATAGATGTGTAAGTATATTTTTAAATGTTAATTTTTTATTTTTCAAACTCAAAATGAAAAAGAAAATATATTATAAAGTGAAAAATAAAGTAAGTTAAAATTTTAAAAGTAATTAAATAAAATAAAGTAAAATTATATTTTAAAATAAAAAAATAAAAAAAATTGTTTTATTTTTGAGGTGTGTGAACTATTTTTGACCATAAAAAAAAGTAGATCAACTATCTTGATTACTACTACTGGTTACTCCATCGGCTGATAGTCTTGCTCGTCTTATTCCAAATAAAGTGTGCATAATATTTTAAAACGAAATAATGTTATAATAAAATGGAAATTTCATGCTTAGTTTTTTACAATGTATCAGGTCGTAATTCAATCTGGTTTTTTCAAATTTTCAATTATCGAGTGCAACATAGATAAAATTCAAATTCCTTTTTTCTTGTGAAGTTATATACTAAGTATAGGTGATGGTCTAGAATCTGTACGTTATAATTATGATATTCTATATCTATATTAGGATATAATATAATGTTGATAGAATTTTGAGTATGATTTGGGGAAGGCCACTCTTATCATACATATTCAGAAACCAAATATTTAGAAAAAGTGTATGCTATTAATTTTATAATCAATAAAAATAAATTGTTTCCCGTATCATTTTATGGACTTGTGGTTTGTTTCCTCGCCCACTGTGGAATCGATGCTGCACCGCATAGTACCTAGATGAAACCTACCTAGATGTTTTAGTAAACATAAAATATAAAAATGAAATAAAATTTTAAGATATATAGTATAGTATATGCATAAAAAATAGTTAAAGAGTTGGCATTGGAGACGTATCTATTAGGAAAGTGGACACACCAATAGCCAAATCGAACTTTTCTACTTATAATTACAAATGGCTCGTTCCACCTAGACTATGAGTCAAGAGTGTTAGTCTCTACTCAATCAAATAAGCTTATGTGCTCTTTTGTACACTACAATTTTTCTTTTATATGATATTGATATTTACCAAAAAAAAAAAACTATGAGTCAAGATATTTATTTGAAATCATTCATTTTTATTGTTTTAAATTTTAATTTTTTTTTCCAAGATTTTATACATAACTAAATTAAATTGAATTTTAGCAAAATTAAGTTGATAGTAAAAATGTAATTTTAAATTAATAATACAAATAATTGAAAGTAATATTTTAAAAAAATAAAAAATATTATTTTAAATTAAATGAGTTGCACAAATTACAATTGATATTTAGTAGTAGTAGATAACACGAAAAAGAAAGTGATCATTGATACGGGATTTAGTTGAACCCAAAAATTGAACACTAACATTGAAAACGAGGGAGTGGTCCTTTGTATTTTTTTCTCTCCCCGCCTTGTTGTACATTTTGTGACCTGTACTTAGCGTGAGATGTGAATGGCTATAAATAACAAGTTATGCTCACACTTGTACGATGCGAGGGATGATGAATCGCAAGATCTAGCAAGAAAAAAAACTATCACCCGTGAAGGCATGGATGAATGGGTCCATCTATATTTTCTATATGTGTTTGACGTAAAATTTGAGTGTACAATTGTACTCTTGCTTATTTGTTTTTAAATTGTGTACCTTTTAGTATAATTCTATAGAAAACATTCAATTCAACTTATTCTCAATTAAGAACACGACATTGTATATAGTTTAAGAGTGAGGATTTGAAAATTAGTCAGATAAAATAAATTATCAATTCAATGGTTTAAAGTATATTAATCGATCTTTAAGTATTGCTTTGCTTTTTAATTATTAATAGTATGTTAATTAATTTTTGTTCAGAACATGCTTAAAAATATTTTAATCTAACATGGATGGGTCCATCTATATTTTTTATATTTGTTGGTGTAAAATTGTACTCTTGCTTATTTGTTTTGAAACTTGTATACTTTTTATAAAGATTTTTTCAATCAAATAATCTTATTAGTTAGCATAACATTCAGAACATTTTTTTATGGTAAGAATGATCACACTAATTATTAAAGTCCCCACCTAATTTGTTGCCCATTACAGGAAATTTCATGGAATCTCTTGTTGTAAGGACGATATTGCATACTGTATGCAATTATTATGTCAAATCGAAGATCAATCAGCTTGATTCTTCAAATACGAGGATACCAGAATACATGTTTTCTAATTCATTTGAAAATACAGCCATTTCAGGATTTGATCAATTTACATTATTTAATTACTCTCTAACTTTGTTTAAATTTGATATACATATTAAATTGGACACTTCAATAAAATAAGAAAAATACTCACCGTTTCACAGATATACTTCGTACTAAGTATACTGAGAGGAATATGATTTTACACATATTAAATTACTTTGTTTTTTTGACAAAAACAAATTTTTTTTTTTAAATATAAATTTATTTTTATTTTGTTTATTTATTTTTAAATTTTATTAATTTAAAAATATATTTAGCTTGAAAATAATGCTTCAAACCTTTTATAGAGAAAGAGCAAAACATTGGCATCAGCGTATCTCTTTAGATCTTGGGCCTCGACAAAAAATGTGGGCTCGGCCCTTTAGTACTTTTGTCGTATTGGGCAGATCCAGCTAGTCCACACCGCACCTTCAATTAATTTGTGTTGTAAAGAAAAAAATTTATTATATCAATACTCCTTTCCCTCTTAGAAATTTACACGTAGATTAAGAAAAAATAATTTTTTTTTGTATTTTATAATATAAAGTAAGGATATAATAGGTATTGATGTGTAAGTAATAAAATAGTTAGTTGAAAAAGTAGTAGTATAAAGATAAATAAAAGTGTATTGAGAGGATAAAGTTGTAAAAAGACATTTCATTCATGGAGTGTGAATTGTCTTAAAAGATGGACAAAAAAGGAAAGTGTGCATTGTTTTAAAGAATAGAAAGAGTATGCACTATGTACGGTAGTTGGATTAGTTAAATAATTTAATTACAATAAATTTCTCTCTTCTCTTTGACTAGTCAAATCTACAATATTAATGTTAAAGCATACAATTAATTAATATGCAAAATCCATTATTTATAAAAGGGTGTATTTAATTCAAAATTTATTGAATTTTTATATTTTAAAAAGTAAATAAATTTTGAAAATTTATAAAATATTTGAAGAGTTTGACTAATTTATATGAATTTTGATTAATATATATGAATTTTTCATCGATTTTAAAATAGTGAAATACAGAGTATATATTTTTATCGAAAATCATCATTTCCAAGCATTAACTATTGATACAAACATATATGAAACACATTTGGGTATAAAAAAGTTATTCAAATTGTTAAAAAAATAATTTTAAAATATTTACACCATAAAAAATTTAAAAATATCTCTAATTATTTTTTTCATAGATAATAATTTTAAAAATATATATTTTTATTTTTTAAAATTTTTATTAATTGTTGAAATATGGTTGTTATTTAAAATATATTTTTTTTCAAATTAATATGTTTTTTCTTAAAGACATAGTATATTTTATTTATTTATTTTTATATAATTTTCTTAAGTTTTATTTTTCAAAGTCATTCATAGGTTTGATAAGGTTCTTTCCTCTTTATACTCTTCAACCTTTTCCATTTTTCCAATGTGTGATTCTTTTCTAATTTCTACAATTTTAATACAATTTTAAAATTTTAATTTCTTATTCAATACACATCAAACGCATAAAATATCAAAACGAAGCTCTCTAGCTTCGAGACGCTTCCTTCCCAACAAATTAAACTTAATTTAATTGAGCTGATATATCATTTTTTCAAATCTTGGCTTTTTATTGGAAAAAAAAGTTGATTTATGTCTATTAATTCCATTTAACAATTACATGAAATTGTAATCAATTTCCAATGACTTAAAACTAGGTAGGGCAAATAACATTTAATAAAAAGGTCAAACACACTTATTGTAAATGACATGCATGCATATCCATTTCATGCATTTCCTCAACCTCCATGCTCTATATATGCACTCCCTTATTAGCAAAACACAATTTATAACTTGATATCATCTCTAATGAGAATTCAAATCTTCCATTGCCTTGTTGTGGCACTATCCATTTGCCATGGGGTTCATTCAACCCTAATCACAATAAAAACAACTGCCCCTACCAGCTCTGGCCGGCAACCCTAACCCGAAAAGGCGCCGCCACCCCCCTAACCGGTTTTGAGCTAGCGAGCCGAGCCTCGAAAACCCTCGACATCCCGTCTCCTTGGTCCGGAACTATCTGGGCCCGCTTCCAATGCTACGTCCAGAACAAGTTCATCTGCGAGAGCGGAGACTGCAGCTCGGGAAAAGTCGAGTGCGACGGGTCAAGCCCGACTCTCCCGGCCTCCCTTGTCGAGTTCACCCTAGGCGGAGACGAAGGGAAAGATTTTTACGACATCAGCTTGATCGAAGGGTTCAACATTCCGGTGTCGGTTATTCCTAGTGGGGCCGGTTGTCGAGCGACGAGTTGCTCGTCGGATATCAACGGTGGGTGTCCGTCGGCGTGTTGTACGTGAAGGATCGGAGAGGAAGGGTGGTTGGGTGTAGAGGCGCGTGTGTTGCTTTGAAGGAACCGAAGTATTGTTGCACGGGGGCGTTTGGGTCGGCGGGGACGTGTAAGCCGACGAATTATTCGGAGGTTTTTAAGAGTAAGTGTCCTCAGGCTTATAGCTATGCGTTTGATGATCGGAGTAGCACCCTCACGTGCCCCATAGGAGGGAGCTATGTTGTTACGTTTTGCCCTTAATACATGAGTACTCATGAATTGTGGTAGTAGTATTTGGTAATTTGTACTACTTGGAATTGAATGTTTTGAATTAATAAAATAATTACATATATATATATATATATATATATATATATATATATATATATATATATATAAAAGATGAATTTATGAAAAATCAAATCTCATTTTAGTTTAACTATTTTTAGTAAAATTTCAAACGTTGATGATATCTAAAGTTTAATTATACAGTACTTGATAGTGTAGGGATCGGTTTATCGGAGATGGCTAAGAACAGAGAAAGACGAGGCTTGTGTTAGACACAATCTCTTTAAAACAAAATTCGACCTCTACCGATCGTTTGTTTCCCAGGATACAACGTCTCAAGCAACTACGTTGCACGTCGAACCGAGAGTTGCCTGAAAGACTTCACCGGAGGGCCAAAGAGAATAGGAAAGAAAAGGATAAGAAACTAGCAAATTGCTGGAGTGGTTTTGTTGTGTTTTTCTTTCAGACATGAGACTCGTTTATATAGCCGAGCACATAAGGGTTGCTGAGTGTTCATGCATGAACCTGGACACTGTTGACCGTAACGGTCCGATCATAAAGGCTGAGCATTAAGGCCTCTTCAATGTCGATTTTGAATTCAAATATTAAAATTTGAATGCAATATTATTTTATTTATTCAGTAAATAAATAATATTCATTCAAAATAACCGTTACTTTGTAACGGTTCGAAAAAGAAATTGGCAAAATAATAGCTTGGTTGTCCAGCCCCAAATCGGACCGACATTCGTGTACGCAGGTCGCGCTCGCACACAAGTTCGGGGTTCGTGGCCAAGTTTTGCACCCCCCTGCGCGCACGTAGGAGGCGGAGCAACACTCTAATAATTCATTCACAAGCTATTAATGAGAAAGCCCTTTATATACCCACTTGGGTTTTAGGCTTTTTCCAATGTGGGATAGCATCCCATTTGTATTTTCCTTTCTTTTTCCTCAATATTTTTGACAATATTCAACCATTAATTTCTCATTCATTTCAACTCCGATTCGAGTAAATGAGTTATCGTTTTGAAGTTCTCTACGAGTTCTAAATTTTCCAACAGATAGCTCACTCTATAATTGTATCTTATATGATCAAATCAATTTAATTGAGTGAGTGTGTAAACACAACTTTAAAAAACAAAATAAAATCAGTTTTTTCATATTTATATATATGACATGACTTAGTTAAATAAGTATCAAATAAAATAAAATACTTATATTTATGTGACATAACTTAGTTAAATAAATATCAAATAAAACAATTAATATACTTAGAGTAAGCAGCCCACTTGCAAAATTTCATTAAAAATTGTCAAATAAGATAAATTTTGATTTTTCATGAATTTAAATTATTAAATGTGCTATATTACAGTAGATTTTGTGATATTATCACAAATAATTAAGGGGTTTGCTAAAAGAGTAATGCTTTAAAGAGTTTTTAGATGTATATAGTAATATTTTTCCCAAAAAAAATTGAGTCCACATAATTTTTAAATATAAAAACCCAATAAAATTATTATTTAATAATTAAAAAATCTTTATTTTAAAAAACAATTATTATAAACTTTAAATTAGCATACTAATAAATATATTAGCATACGTAATGAATATTTATCAATAAATATATGAAGATATAATATTGGATGTACAATTAGAATAGTATTGTTAGGAACAAAATATAAATTGCTCAATTTTATCATTTTAATAGAATCTTTTAATGCAGGTCATTAAAAAAAAAGACATTAATTTGATATAGTATAAGCAGGCTCAACACCGCCATTATACGTTGATTAAAATTTCCACTTACTCAGAGATATGATGACACACTAAGATCAACGAATTAACGAGTATAGCAGGCAAAATTGATGAGCATAACGATTGAAAAAAGATTCCAATTTGAATGTACTTATTACTTAATTTATTAGAGACGTGACGCATTTCTGCATGTATCACATGCCGTGTTGTAACTCGATCCATCGCCTCAGGACCACTACTTATTACTTCATCGCGCGCATGCCCAAAATAAAAAATTCTCACCCCACAAATTCTAAACGACAACATGCATGATAAACCATGTGCTTACGTAAGCTAGCTCCTGTTCTTACGTAAGCGCTTACGTCACAGAAAAATCGACAAAAAGACTAAAACCTCCCTAAAGATAAGATATATACAATCTCCTAAGCCTAAGGCTAAATCCATCCATCAACCTAATGGCCATTCAAGAAGAAAACCAAAAGCCTCACTTCGCCCTTCTCCCTTTCATGGCTCAAGGCCACATGATCCCCATGGTCGACATCGCCCGATTACTCGCCAACCTCGGCCTAACCGTCACGATTATCATCACTCCCTACAACCACAACCGAATCAAATCGACCATCGACCGCGCGGTCGTATCCGGATCCAACATCACCATCTCCCACATCAACCTCCCGACCACCGAAGCTGGCCTTCCGGAAGAATGCCAAAATCTCGACATGACCCCGTCTCTGGACGAGGCATTAAAGTTCTTCAAAGCCACCACCATGTTAGAGCCACAAGTCCAACAAATACTCCTAAACCTCAAACCTT
Source organism: Euphrasia confusa (assembly GCA_954870475.1). Lineage (NCBI taxonomy): Eukaryota > Viridiplantae > Streptophyta > Magnoliopsida > Lamiales > Orobanchaceae > Euphrasia > Euphrasia confusa. The sequence goes on along the minus strand of OX940955.1, from coordinate 2,483,287 downwards.
ACCCGACATGTTTGATCTCCGACATGTGCTATCCGTGGGCCACACGAGTTGCCGAGCATCTCCGAATCCCGAGGCTCGTGTTCCACGGGATGAGCTGTTTTTCCCTGCTATGCATGCACATACTAAGGCTATCCAACGGCTTCGAGGAAATAGCTTCCGACGCCGAGTACTTCGTGATGCCCGGGTTGCCGGATCGGGTCGAGATCACCAAGGCTCAGATAAAAGGCATGAACAACGAGGCCTCTCCCGAGTGGGTGAAGATTCGCGACGAGATGCGGGTCGGGGACAAGGAGGCCTTTGGGGCTGTGGTCAACTCGTTCGAAGAGCTCGAGCCGGAGTACGTGAAGGAGTACTCGAGAGTGATCGGGAAAAAAGCGTGGTGTGTGGGGCCGGTTTCGCTTTGCAACGAGGATGATCAAGACAAGGCCGACAGAGGAAACAAGGCCTCCCTTGACGAGGACGAGTGCTTGGAGTGGCTCGGTTTACACGAACCGAAATCGGTTATTTACGTCTGCCTCGGAAGCTTATCGAGCCTACCGACTCAACAGCTCATAGAGCTAGGGTTGGGGTTGGAGTCTTCCGGTCGGCCTTTTGTGTGGGTTGTAAGAAACGCGTCGGACGAGTTCAAGAGATGGCTCGAGGAAGAGAAGTTCGAAGAGAGGGTTGGTCGGGAAAGGGGGCTTGTGATTCACGGATGGGCCCCACAAGTGCTTATACTCTCCCACCCCTCGGTCGGAGGGTTCTTGACGCATTGCGGGTGGAACTCGACGCTGGAAGGGGTGGCGGCCGGCCTGCCGATGATGACGTGGCCACTCTTCGCGGAGCAGTTTTGTAACGAGAAGTTTGTGGTGAATGTGATCAAGACGGGGGTGAGAGCGGGAGTCGAGGTGCCGGTCCTCGTTGGAGAGGAAGAGAAGGTGGGAGTCCAAGTGAAGAGTGATGGGATTGAAGCGGCTATCGAGAAGTTGATGGATGGAGGAGAAGAAGGGGAAGAGAGAAGGGAGAGAGCTCGGAAGCTCGGGGAATCGGCAAAACGTGCAACGGAGGAAGGGGGCTCGTCTAAGCTCAACCTGGAACGGCTCGTGCGAGACGTGGTCGCGCGGAAAGCAGAATGTGGAGTCCTATCTGGACATGATGAGAAGCTAGATGAATCATGAAATAGAGAATATTGTTCACAAAGATTATTTTATTTGGCAAGTGTGGTTTTATGTTCCTTTTGCATAACAAATTTTTGTAGTAATATGGCAAGTGAGTACATCGTTCTACTCAAATAATATATTAAAATACAATCGAAAAAATTAACAATTCCAACTAGGTGTGTACCCCATATATAGTGTAATCATTAAATTATTGTTCACAAAATATTATTTATGGCAAGTGTTGATTTATTATTCACAAAAGATTATTTATTGCACGTATTGGTTTTATTTTCCTTTTGCATAACAAATTTTGTTAGCAGTGGTAAATTTGAAATTGATAGACAAAATAAGGGCGGGTGTTGGAGCCAAAAAACCTCGACTCAGACCGAAAACCTACAAAAAAAGTGCGTGACGAGCTGAACTTAAATTTTTCGGGGATCGGCTCGCAAAAAGCTTAGACCAAAATTTAAAAAGTCAGCCTGGTCCCCAAAAAATTTTGGTACCGAAAGCTCGGATTGGATCGACTTTTTAATTATTTTTATTATTTTTAATTTATATTTTAATAAATAGTATATTTTCATATGATTTTTTTGTATTTTAATTTATTATTTTGAATTTAAAACTTAAATTTTATTTTTTTATATTAATAATATTTAAAATTGTATATTTTATAATATTTTCTTATTTTAAAAAAAATATTATTTTTATTAAAAAATCGGGCTAAAAAAAGCTTGAAAACCAGACTCGGACCTCGATCTCGGTCTCAAGTCGAGCTTAACTCCAAAAAAAAGCCCGGCTAAGCTCGAAACGCAAAAACAAGTTTTGGGCCTAACCTTGAAAATTTTGGGCTCCGCCCGGCTCGTGCCCACCCCTAAGACAAAATAATTCTTCCAAGTCAAATAAAATTATGATCTCTTTTAATACTTAATAAATTAATATTTTCTCTAATAATATAATAACCTTTCTAATATAATAAACCTTCAGTGACCCAAGATCGAATTTTACTATTCCCAAACATTTTAGAACCTCATTTGTTCCTAATTAGGTGGCATGTTGTGCTGAGGTATCAATGATGACTCAACTTTCCGGCGGCATGATGAAATCACGTGTCAATCTCGTGCCATTTTTCGTCGAAACAGTAGGAGAGACGAAATATAATTCTATCCCCTAATAATTTTGAAAAAACATACTGTATAAATGTATTTTTAATACTAATCTCTAGTATTATTTTGTATGTCATTATAATGTAAATCTCGTGTAATTTATCGACCCGTGATCATTTGACAACCAATTAAATACGTGAACGCGACCGAAACCATGTAATGTGATCTAAACTCTTATTCAAATAAAAAAATAGCGTGTTATAGTGTTATAATAATATACTCCATCTCGTGTATTGAAAAAAGATTTTTATGCCCAAATATATATAATTTGAACAATCTTATTATTTTAATAATGTTATAAACTCAAAAGAATTGAGAGAGAATAATAAAGTATAAAGAGAGACAATATGAGAGGAGAATAGAATTGTTATGAATTATTGTGAATTGTTCTATTCATTCATATGGGGAGACTCCTTTATATATGATACAATCTAGGGTTTCTGACTTAACTAACAAGTCATTCACTATAATATAATAATATTCATAACACTCCCCCTAATGCCGGGAAATAATATCGGCATTTATATCTTTTATATTCTTATCTCCCCCTAATGCCGGGAAATAATCTTCCTTAAATATGCAAATCAGCGTAATTGCTATAAACCGATCTTCTGGATCGTGGGCTCGAGATATTTAATATACCTTATTTTCTATTATACCCGTTCATACACTTTAGTGGTGATATTAATATACGTTGCATATTAATTCGAAGATGGGAAATATTTGATTTATTTCCACGCACTTAATAATAATCACGATCATCTTCATTTTTAAGTACATTTGTAGTACTCGTGGAGATAATTAATAAAGCTCTTCTGGAGCCCACTTTTAATATGTCATCATTTGCAATAACAGTATTTATCAATGATGGGGATACATTATCTTTATCAATGATCCTTCGGGGATACGGTATTTTTACCATTGATCTTTCGTGGATACAATATCTTTAATCCTTCGGGGATACAGTATACATGATCCCTGATCCCTCGGGGATCAAAATACTTGTTTCATTCAATCTTTATTCACGAATAATCAAACCAAATATTCTTCAAGAATATTTATCAAATATAATAAATTAATTGTGTATTCTTCAGGAATAACACGTCAAACATTAAAAAAATAATCGACTTTTTCGATATTCTACTCACACAATACATTTGTTCTCGATTTTCAAAATATATCCTTCAGGGATAATTCATATAATCATTGTTTCAAGAGAACAATCGATTTGATGTTTCACTATGAGTATCATGATGTAATTTTATTCAAAAACATTTAATGTTTAAACTTTGCTTCTTCAGGAGCAATCAATAAAAATATTCTTTCAAGAATATTTTGTATTATTTGTATAAATATCAATATCGATTTAAAAATATTTAAAATTTAATTGCTACATCAAAACAATTTGATTTTATAATTCTGCGGGAATATCATATCATAATGTTCTTCGAAACATATAATATTACTTCAGAAATATTAGATTATAATGTTCTTCGGGAACATATGATATTATTTCAGGAATATCAGATTATAATTATTAATTTGATATTACTCCAGGAATACCAGATTATAATGTTATTCGGGAACATATGATATTACTTCAGGCAGGTTATAATGTTTTTCGGGAATATATGATATTAAGAAGAAGGAAGGAGAAGTAGATATATTTATAATTATTAATGAATATAAACAAACATATAAATTCTTGCCTTGGAGTTTGGATCGTAGAACTTCGATCAAGAACGCTTTCGTGCTGATAACGTGTTATAAACTCTGTGCTGATAACGTGTTATAAACTCAAAAGAATTGAGAGAGAATAATAGAGTATAAAGAGAGACAATATGAGAGGAGAATAGAAATGTTATGGATTATTGTGAATTGTTCTATTCATTCATATGGGGAGACTCCTTTATATAGGATACAATCTAGGGTTTCTGACTTAGCTAACAAGTCATTCATTTTAATATAATATATTAAAATTTATAACAAATAAGACATTTTAAGGTATTATTGACTCAAATTTGACATTGTATCAGTAGCCCAACACAATAATAAGTGCAAGATCGATAAAATTTCCGACTTACACCAAAAATATATAATACACTAAATTCACGAATTAACGAGTAAAACCGACAAAACTGAGCATCAACCGAAAAAAAATTCCATTTTGAATGTACATATCCAACTTATATTAGGGTGGACCTAAACATCCAGAATCTGGATAACTAGAATTTGAAATTATAATGTTTTTTTACTATGTTAACCTTAATTAATTAAGTATTTAAAACCGCATGTGTCATATGGAATTCTTCAATCTCTAATTAATTATCCACTTTTAGCATTCAAAATTAATAAATTATTAATTTATTACCTCATAATTATTAATTGCACATTAATATTTTTTTTTTGCTCTCCTTTGATTTACGGTTATTATTTCAGCTCATATTATGCGAAAAAATATTTTATTTATTAAAACTATAATTAATACTAGATTAAAGAATGTATTTTCATTATATTTTTATATTTAAAAATATATATCACATTTTTTAGAAATCATACTATTTGATTACTACGTACCTTCTTATATGTTACTACGAATTAAAAAAAATAAAATTATATAATATATAATATATTCTTAATAGTTATACTTATAAAAGATAGGCAAATAGAAGTAATAATAATACTTTCATGATAATGTCAATTTATTTGCTATTGAATAAAATAGCATGACGTTATATACAAATTAAAAAAAAAATGAAAACTTTGTGAACAAAATCTAAGAACTACCTATCAAAGGAGTATGGATTTTTTTAGAGAGGTTATACAAACAAAAAATTGATATAACAATTGCAAGTTGATATATATTACATTGATAAACAATTCGAGTACATGCCCCGTCGATTGTAATATTATATTGATAAACAATCTCGTGATGTAATATTATATTGATAAACAATTCGAGTACATGCCCCGTCGATTGTGCCTGAAAAATTGGAGAAGATAAGTAAATATTACATTGAAATACGTTATGATAAATTGTGATGAAATATAAAGATTACTTTGATATAATAAAATATTATATAAACATAAGGATATACTCCCTCCGGCCATTAATAGATGTCATACTTTCCTGGACACGGAGTTTAAGAAAATTGTTATTTTTTAATGTAAAAATATATTTTAAAAGTGAAAAGTAAAGTAGTTGTAAGTAAGTTTAAAAAGTAAGTGGGGTAAAGTAGAATAAAATTGTATATTAAAATGAAAAAGTTAGAATAATTATTTCCTTTTTTGGGGTGTGTCAACTATTGTTGGACACCCCAAAAAGGAAAGTATGACAACTGTCTTTGGACCGAGGGAGTACATTTTATTTTTAATTTCTACTCCCTCTATCTTTTAAAACAATGAATACTTTCTTTTTTAGTTCATCTGAACATTTCATAAATGAAATGTTTTTTCACAACTTTATTCTCTCAATATACATTTATTTACCTTTATACCACTACTTTTTCAACTCACTACTTTATTATTTACACATCAATACCTATTATACCCCTACTTTATATTATAAAACACACAAAAAATCACTTTTTCTTAATCCACGTGCAACTTTCTCTATGCACAATTTTAAGGGATGGAGGGAGTATATATACATACGTAGTATTATAAATATATCGAAGTATATATATTTACTGAGGATATATATTTACTCAAATATTGATATGTTCGATTATTTTTTGGATAAAAATGTGACCATATCGAAATCATATCATAATGTAAAAATTTCAATATATCAAAAATTTATTATTTTTTTATATGATAAGTTCGGTGTTTCTATATTTGCAATTTACAAATGAAACATGAATGGGAGAGTGCCATGTAATACTTAGTTTAAAAATGATCATGAATAAATCTATGTTATGATAATCACACAATAAATTGGAATAATGTTATTTCTATTCAAAAGTTGAAGTTTAGCGTTTCAAAAATTTATAAGTTTAACAATTAATAAAAAATGTATCAATTTTAAGTAGATCGATGATTTTTAGGATTTACTACTATGCAATTTATAGGGATAAGTTTGAAGAGATAAAATCATAAAGCTTATTTTTAGAAAAAGACTCGTACTCTTTTTTATGTATTACTAACCTTTATTTTATGGATTAAAAAAAACATTTTACTAGTATTATTATTTGAGAAGGGCTGCTCAATTGAAGTATTGTTTTGTAAAGTTTAGTTGTTGGAATTTTAAAAAACAATTAATGCCCTCGAAGAAACAAACACTTAATTACTTAGTACTGTATTTCAATTTCATTACACACGCAAACAATGATTAACAAGAAATAAAAATTAATTAATTCAATAAGGTTAAAAGTGTAATTGCACAAAAATAACTTCGATTAGACTCTCCAATGCACAAAACCTATTTTTTTTACTTTTTGTGGGCTCATTTATTGTCACATCATATTAAATGGACAATTCAAAAAAATGAGCAATTCACTCCAAATGCAAAAACCACTTTCTAACTTTTAAATTCCAATTATATTAATTAAATAATACTATTACAACATACAAAAAGTGGGAAAAAAAATAATTAAGGCCCACGTGTCAGAAATAGGCATGACCAAGACAGTGGGCATGCCCACAATTTTCATATTTACTCCAATGCAAAGAAAATGAATTTTGAGTGCCCAATTCCATTTTACTTGGCGCAATGCACCAAAATGGGCTGCATTGGAGATGCTCTTATGGATATCACATGCCGTGTTGTAACTCCGATCTATCGCCCCTTGCAAATTAAACGTCAGGACCACTAGGTCCACTACTTAATACTCCCTCCGGCCATTAATAGATTTCATATTTTGTTGAACACGGAGTTTAAGAAAATTGTTATTTTTTAAATTTTTAATTAAAAAGTAAAGAGTAAAAATATATTTTAAAAGTAAAAAGTAAATTAATTGTGAGTAAAGTGTAAAAAGTAGGTGGGGTAAAGTTTAATAAAATTATATATTAAAATAAAAAAGTTAAAATAATTATTTCATTTTTTGGGGTGTGTCAACTATTGTTGGACACCCCATAAAGGAAAATATGACAACTGTCTTTGGACCGACACAATAATACTTATCACTTCATTGCATGCCCAACATTTATATCCAATTTACACCCCACAAATTCTGACGACAACATGCACGATAAACCATGTGCTTATGTAGGTTCCTCTGCATACGTAAGCTCTTACGTCATCGAAAAAACCAACAAAAAGACTAAAACCTCCCTAAAGATAAGATATATTCAAGCTCCTATATGGCTAAGGCAAAATCCATCCATCAATCCAATGGCCATTCAAGAAGAAAACCAACCTCCTCACTTGGCCCTTCTCCCTTTCATGGCCCAAGGCCACATGATTCCCATGGTCGACATTGCCCGATTACTCGCCAAGCAAGGCCTAACCGTCACGATCCTAATCACTCCCTACAATCACAACCGAATCAAATCGACCATCGACCGCGCAATCGCATCCGGATCCAACATCACCATCTCCCACATCAACCTCCCCAACACCGAAGCCGGCCTTCCGGAAGAATGCCAAAATCTCGACATGACCTCGTCTCTAGACGAGGCCTTCAAGTTCCTCAAAGCCACCGCCCTCTTAGAACCTCAAGTCCAACAAATACTCCTAAACCTCGAACCTTACCCGACATGTTTAATTTCCGACATGTGCTACCCGTGGACCACGCGAGTCGCCGAGCACCTCCGAATCCCGAGGGTCGTGTTCCACGGGATGAGCTGTTTCTCCCTGCTCTGCATGCACATACTAAGGCTATCCAAGGGGTTCGAGGAAATAGCTTCCGACACCGAGTATTTCGTGGTGCCCGGGTTGCCTGATCGAGTCGAGATCACCAAGGCTCAGATAAGAGGCATGAACAACGAGGTCTCTCCCAAGTGGGCGAAGATTCGCGACGAGATGCGGGTTGGGGACAAGGAGGCCTTCGGGGTGGTTGTCAACTCGTTCGAAGAGCTCGAGCCGGAGTACGTGAAGGAGTACTCGAACGTGATTGGGAAAAAAACGTGGTGCGTGGGGCCGGTTTCGCTTTGCAACGAGGATGATCAAGACAGGGCCGACAGAGGAAACAAGGCCTCCCTCGACGAGCACGAGTGCTTGAAATGGCTCGATTTGCACGAACCCAAATCGGTTATTTACGTCTGCCTCGGAACCTTATCGAGTTTGTCGACTCAACAGCTCGTAGAGCTAGGGTTGGGGTTGGAGTCTTCGGGTCGGCCTTTCGTGTGGGTTGTAAGAAACGCGTCGGACGAGTTCAAGAGATGGCTCGAGGAAGAGAGGGTTGGTCGCGTAAGGGGGCTTGTGATTCAAGGGTGGGCCCCACAAGTGTTGATACTCTCCCACGCGTCGGTGGGAGGGTTTCTGACGCACTGCGGGTGGAACTCGACGCTGGAAGGGATAACGGCCGGCCTGGCGATGCTGACGTGGCCTGTTTTCTCGGAGCAGTTTTGTAACGAGAAGTTTGTTGTGAACGTGATTGAAACGGGGGTGAGAGTGGGAGTGGAGGTGCCCGCGGGGTTCGGAGAGGAAGTGAAAGTGGGAGTTCAGGTGAAGAGTGATGACATTATAATGGGAATTGAGAAGTTGATGGATGGAGGAGAAGAAGGGGAAGAGAGAAGGGAGAGAGCTCGGAAGCTCGGGGAATCGGCAAAACGTGCAACGGAGGAAGGGGGCTCGTCTAAGCTCAACCTGGCACGGCTCGTGCGAGATGTTGTTGCGCGGAAAGCCGAATGTGGAGGCCTATCTGGACATGATGAGAATCTAGCTTGATGAATCATGAAATAATATTGTACGTTCACAAAGATTATTTATTGCAAGTGGTTTTGTGTTCCTTTTGCATAACAAAATTTGGTAGTAGTGATAGTGAATATAGCTTTTATTCAAATTTATTGTCACACTTTATCTTTATGGAAGGGAGAGTGTATCGTCACAATTTATTCTCATGTTTTTTAATAAAAAGTTTGGCCAGGTTAATAATCGGTTAATAAACAAGTACTCCCTCCCTCTCGTAATTAACACTTTCATTTTTTTTTAGCGTCTCACAATATTTACAATTATAAATATCTCAAAAAATGAAATAACTATTTAATTTTTTTTTTACTTTAAAATAAGAGTACTATTTTAATTTACTTTATTTTTTAACTTAAAAATAAAATTTTACTATTTAGTTTTTGGTCAAAAAATAAAAAAATCACATTTTTCTTAATTTTCATGCCTAAAAAAGTCTCAACTTTTATGGGAGGCGGTGAGTCCAATATAAAATAATAGTACTATATATTAATTTTCATATTAATTCTTATATATTTAAACTTTCAAATAATATACTTTTTACAATAATTACTTTTTCACCCATACATGAATTTTAGTAATTATAGTAATTATTTCTCAAATAAAATATTAAAATACACTAGAAAAATTAGCAATGTTACATTTGAAATTGATAAGACAAAATAGGGGTGGATGTTGAGCCCAAAAATCCGGCTGGATGGAAGACCTGCAAAAAAAGCTCGTCACGAATTGAGCTTAAATTTTTTTGGGATCGGCTCGCCAAAAGCTTGGACTGAAATTTAAAAAGTTGGTCTGAGTGTGAGCCCAATAAGTTTGATACAGAAAGTTCGGATCGGCTCGACTTTTTAATTATTTTAATTATTTTTAATTTATATTTTAATAAATAGTATGTTTTTATATAATTTTTTTATTTTAATTTATAATTCTGAATTTAAAACTTAAATTTTATATTTTTATATTAATAATATTTAAAATTGTATATTTTATAATATTTTTTAATTCAAATAAAATATTTTTTTATTTAAAAAATATTATGTTTAATAAAAAATCAGGTTAGAAAAAGCTCGAAAACCCGACTCGATTGCAAACTTGATCTCAAGCCGAGCCTTAACTAAAAAAAACACAGCTAAGCTCAAAACGCGAGAATATATATTTTATGGATGATTTTGATATATTTTTTAGATGATAGGAAGACATGATTTGAAATTATGAATTTGTTTATTTTCATATTAAAATATATATAAAAAATGTTTTATAAATATTTTATTTAATAAATATATAATTCAATGAATATAATAGTTAAAATTATACATTGAATTTATATTATACATGAATATATTAAGTACTTATATTGAATAGTTGATACTACTTGATACATGAATTTTAATCATTTCATTATATACTTAAATTTATTAAATTTTAAACATCTCTCTTTGAATTAATAAAATATTAATTTATTGATATATTAATACTCTTTCGGTCCAAAGACACATGACATACTTTCATTTTTAGAGATGCCTAACAATAGTTGACACATAAAAAAAAATAAATTATTTTAACTTTTTCATTTAATATACAATTTTATTTTACTTTATTCCACCTATTTTTTAAATTTTATTCACAACTACTTTACTTTTCATTTTTAAAATATTTTTACCCTTTACTTTTTAATTAAAAAAATTAAAAAATAAAAATTTTCTTAAACTCTGTGTCCAAGAAAATATGTGTCCAAGAAAGTATGACATCTATTAATTGCTGGAGGAAGTATTTTTTTAAATTGATAAAATTTCTGTTCCGAGGTATTAATTTGTAGAGGCTTAACCCTTTTTAGGCCTTGTAAGTCTAAGTAATACAGTATATAATATTCGATTTGTCGCGCATCGCATAGGCTTAGCCCTTTTTAGGCCTTGTAAGTCCAAGTTATACAGTAAATAATATTCGATTTGTCGCGCATCGTCAACGTTTTTTTAAGAACGAAAATTAAAACAGCACGTTTGAATTACATTACATGTGTTCCTCAATGCATCTAATGATTCCACTTTTCCACCGATTTTTTGTCTTGTTTTTCAACACCCTAGTGATGTTTTCAATACCTAATTTGTGAGTTGTTATTCTACGGTTAAATTTATATAGAAATTAAGCTATTCCACACCTCACTACTCAGTATCAACATATATATAGAGGAGCAAAGCCATCCAAATCCCAACACCAAAAACCAAGTAAAAATAATGGACATACAAGAAAAACAACCTCCTCACTTTGCCCTTCTTCCTTTGATGGCCCAAGGACATATGATCCCCATGGTCGACATTGCCCGATTACTCGCCAAGCAAGGCGTAACCGTCACCATCTTAGTCACTCCCTACAATCACAACAGATTCAAACCGGTGATGGATCGTGCAATCGCCTCCGGACTGAGCATTCGCATTTCCCACCTCAAATTTCTCGCAATCGAAAACATGGACATGGCCTCCACGTTCCAAGAGTCCCTCAAGTTCATGATTGCCACGGCCACATTGGAGGACCAGGTCGAGCGAATCCTTCGAAACCTCGAGCCTCGACCGAGCTGCCTGATTTCCGACATGTTCTATCCATGGTCGGCAAACGTTGCCCTAAAATTACGGGTGCCGAGGGTTGTGTTCAACGGGTCGAGCTGCTTTGCTATGTTGTGCTTGCACGTGATGGGAGTATACAAGGGCTTCGAAGACATAGCTTCCGAAACAGAGTATTTCGCGGTGCCCGACTTGCCCCATCGGATCGAGATGACGAAAGTTCAGATGACGGGATTTCCGAGCACCCTTGCTCGGGACCCCGAATGGGGCGAGCTGTGGAAAAAAATGCAAGAGGCTAGCGAGCGGGCTTTTGGGACTGTGGCGAATACATTCGAGGAGCTCGAGCCGGAATACGCGAAAGAGTACGCGAGAGCGAAGGGGAAGAAGGTGTGGTGTGTGGGGCCGGTTTCACTTTGCAACGAAGACGAGCTAGATAAGGCTGAAAGAGGAAACAAGGCCTCGGTCGACGAGCATTTATGTTTGAAATGGCTCGATTCTAAAAAGAAAAGCTCGGTTGTTTACGTGTGCCTCGGGAGCTTATCGGGGATTTCCACTTCCCAACTTAAGGAGCTCGGCTTGGGGTTAGAAGCTTCTAATCGGCCTTTCGTGTGGGTGATAAGGAACGCGAAAGAGGAGTTCAAGAAATGGTTGTCGTCTCAAGAGAAACTCTCGGAGAGGGGGCTTGTGATTCACGGATGGGCCCCACAAGTGCTTATACTCTCCCACCCCTCGGTCGGAGGGTTCTTGACGCATTGCGGGTGGAACTCGACGCTGGAAGGGGTGGCGGCCGGCCTGCCGATGCTGACGTGGCCTCTTTTCGCGGATCAGTTTTTTAACGAGAAGTTTGTGGTGAATGTGATCGAGACGGGGGTGAGGGTGGGAGTCGAGGTGCCGGTTGTTGCTGGAGAGGAAGAGAAGGTAGGAGTTCAAGTGAAGAGTGGTGAAATTACAATGGGTATTGAGAAGTTGATGGATGGAGGAGAAGAAGGGGAAGAGAGGAGGGACAGAGCTCGGAAGCTCGGAAAATTGGCGAAAAGTGCAACGGAGGAAGGTGGCTCGTCGCATCTAAACCTGATGAGGCTTATACAAGACGTGGTTTTCGAGTTGAATTGACATCCCCTCTATGGAGTGTTTTAACGTTTTAAATAATCACATTCTCTAATTATATTTCTGATATTAATAAGGTGCATGCTAGTTTTGAAATGTCTGTGCCCTTCTTTTATTTTAATCCTTACAACCTAAATAATTAAATACATTATCGTTTATAACATAAAATTTAATTATAATAAGTCCATTAAGGTATAAATTCACTGCTGAACATATGTTCAATGGCGGAGCCCGAATAATGTAACAAGGAGTTTCAACTTTTGACCTATAAAATGTTAAAAAGAAATAAAATTAATATTACCAACTCAATTTTAGATAAAATAATATTGTATGTTTACATACATATCGAAGATGCTCCAAGTATATTTTCCTCTTGTCATTATTTTTGCACCACTCTGACACTCTCCCGTAGTGGACTGTGGACCTGTGGTGCATCCTCTGACTTTCTCGACTTCGTCTTAGTCAATAGTCATTGTAATACTGTATTCCACAATAGTCCAAGATTCTTTCATAAATTCGTTTTTATTCAATTTTTTTGTCATTTTATTTTTATTCAAAATATAAATTATTTTAAATTTATGTACATATTCTTATGGTGACAATAGTACATAATTCTTTCTCAACCAATTGATATACTTATTTATCAATTTAATTGGTATATCATCAAAGCGGTACATATTACGCTGTACCTGTACCGTAATATCATCAAAGCGGTACATATTTATCAATTTAATAGTACATATTACGCTGTACCAACTTTTAAATATAGTACGCTGTACCTGTACCGTAATATCATCAAAGCGGTACATATTTATCAATTTAATAGTACATATTACGCTGTACCAACTTTTAAATATAGTACTGTACATGATACAAAAGTTTCTTATATCATTATATATGATATATATGGGTACTAATTTTAACAATAATAAATTATTTTTTAATAAATAAACAAAATATATTATTGGACTGCCCATATTTTCAATTGTATTTTTAGTTGTAAAACGTCCGTATTCTCAATCAAAAAACATTAAAGCAAGAATGAGATGCCCAAATAACCAGTAACACCAATGCTTAATAATCAGTAGTTTGTAGTAGATGTTCGTGCCTACCATCATCACCATCACAACTTGCGTAGATATCACCACTTGCAACATAATTTATTAATACTTCTACAAGTTTAAATATTTGGTTTTTACTTATTATTTATTTTATTTTATTAATTTAGTATTTAATTTTTTAGTAATAAATAAATTGGTAGAAATTGATTATCAACGGTCTCAATCAAGTACTTACCGTAAAAATTAGTTGGTATACCAACTTAATTGGTTGGTATATATAACGATTTTTTTGTACCAAATACTCCCTCGATCGGTAAAGATGAAATACTTCATTTGTAATTTAAAAAATAAGTATTGCATCTTTTTTGGGAGAAAAAAAATATATATTTGTAATTTACAAAATAAGTATTGTATTTTTTTGGGAGAGAAAAAATATATGTTATGGTGCATAGTAATTGCAAAAACATAATTATACCTACCAATCCAGTAATGTATATCAAATTAGTATATTCATATATTTAGGTTAATGTTATTTGAGTTGAATATTTATTTTTTGTCTAATATATCATTGTTTGGTATTATCACTTTTGCATCTTATTTAACCATCTTGCTCATAAATTATATGACAAATTTGTCCTTTATTTATCGAACTGGTAGAGAAGTTGAACAACTTCTATTTATATTATTGAGATGAATATGAAAGTGAGCGGTATTTATGAAGAAAATACGCTGTCTGCTGTAAGAGTAAGACAGTGCGATGCGGCAGCACGAAGCCTTAAAATAGAATTTGTTCTTTTATTGTGATTTATTTGATTTAAGTATTTTAATAGGTTTATTAGAATATCAGATTAATATAAATATGTGTGATATATGTATATTGGCAGGAATAAATAAAAATAAATTAAATAAACTAACGCACACACACTCACATAAAGCAAAAATAAAGAATACAAGAATTAATCTTTGTATGGGTATTTAAAGTATATTTAAATTATAACTATAAGAACGTGCTTTACGGCAAAAATATATTATTAAAGAAACGAGTCTTTATAAAGAATAATCTCGGATTTATAATCGATTAAACTTAAGGCAATGCGAAGACATTCCTTCTCGTTTATCGGATCCGGAGATTACTAAACAATCAAAGCTAAACAAAAGTAATTGTAGCTCTCATATGCTAAATACTAGATCAATCATGTAGTCATAAGTCACTTACAAACGAGCTGACAAAGAGCAAAGGACTTGGCCTTGCCTAAGAAAAAGACTAATGAATTGATCTAATCTAAGTTATGATTTCTGGATCGATAAAAGTGTTAATGAATGAGCTGAAGACTTCTGGTATTTATAGGAGTAGTCTCTCAACCGAATTTCCTAAAAAAACTAGGTTTGAATTGGTTGAAAGAAAGTAGCGACCGCCTTTGACCAGCCGCAGGTCTTACCGCAGAGCGAGCTGTTCTGCAGGGAGGGCGAACCTTCTTCATGAAATTGGAACGCTTTGCCTTCTGCTAATGCCTTCCATTCTTCTTTGTTTTTAGGTTCTCTCTGCTCCACTTGCGTTCTCGAGTCCTCTGCTCTTGTTCGTCCCGCCGCAAGGTATTGCGGAAGTATTCAAAGTCTATATCTTCAGCTTGCGTTCTTGAGTCCTCTGCTCTTGTTCGTCCTGCGGCATGCGGAAACTTCGTCCTGCCGTAAGGTATTGCGTAAGTATTCAAAGTCTATATCTTCAGCTTGCGTTCTTGAGTCCTCAACACTTGGTCGTCTTGGGGCATTGCGAGTCTTCGTCATGCCGCAAGGTCTAGTTCAGTCATCCAAAGTATTGATTGTTCGTACAAGCATGGATCAAGTGATACATCACGCTAAAATACATCACACATAGAATGAATGATAACAACAATATACAAGTGTGAAGAAATGAGAAAAATATATAAATATGCTCAATGCATTATTATACCTAGTAACTCTGCGACATTACTCTGCCTAACCAAATTTACACTAACAAAATATATTCTTCAATAATATTACTAGTTTCATTTGTGCCGTCTTCTTCTTTCAGATTCTTTTTCATATAGTAATTTAATGGAAACATGTATCATGGTATGACATTAACAAACCAAATAATTATTGGAACTTAGTAATTAAAACAGACAAATTTCCATTGTGCTAAATGCCAAAATAAAAAATACCTGGAATAAATAATAATTAATCACACAAAACATACTTAAATTCTTGTAGAGCCCTAATTTCAAAAAAAAAAAAAAAAATCTTCATCTTTTTTTGATACATTTTCTTCCCTCGCCCGGGCAATTCGAAAAAGAATACAACAAATTAGCACAGCAAAGAGAAATGAGTGAGGATGAACATGATCGTGGACTCTACAAAAAGCTGAGGAATTTTGTGCTGTGGGATATGAAAAGATCGAACACAATCAAAGATCCCACAGGACTCTTTGATTGATTTCTGCTTCAATACGAATGTCGACGACTATATATAGGATGACAACTGACCG
Source organism: Euphrasia confusa (assembly GCA_954870475.1). Lineage (NCBI taxonomy): Eukaryota > Viridiplantae > Streptophyta > Magnoliopsida > Lamiales > Orobanchaceae > Euphrasia > Euphrasia confusa. The sequence continues at coordinate 2,466,912 of OX940955.1, read as the reverse complement.
TACCAAGTTTAATTAATACTATGTTTAAGGTTGTTTGTGTTTACCAAATAAAATTAATAGCAACCATACGAGCTAGAGTTCAAATTCCAGTCTCATACACCATCAGAACTAACCTACTATTCTTGCTGATCTAGTTGGAATATTCTAAGGTCCCCCATACGCGATTTGAATGTTGAGAAGAAGCCAGAGACAGACGTTACACATTGCTTTCAAATGGAATGTTCTGATTTGTTTCTTACGTATGTCGACGTGTACTCATTGTGAGGATCGGTCATGTCCACAAAACCATGTTGCACTCTCCACCCCACAAATTCTCAAGAACCTGATAAAGATGATGATGTGTGCTTACGCACGCACTTACATCATCATCCCCGAAACCCATAACTTAGGATACTGTATATAAGGGCGAAAGCCCATCCAAATATTCTCAACACCAAAAACCAAGTAAAAAAAAATGGACATACAAGAAAAACAACCTCCTCACTTTGCTCTTCTTCCTTTCATGGCCCAAGGCCATATGATTCCCATGGTCGACATTGCCCGATTACTCGCTAAGCAAGGCTTAACCGTCACTATCTTAATCACTCCCTATAATCACAACAGATTCAAACCTGTGATCGATCGTGCAATCACCTCCGGATTGAGCATTCGCATTTCCCACCTCAAATTTCTCCCTGCCGAAGCCGGATTGCCGGAAGCATGCGAAAATGTCGACATGGCCTCAACGTTCGAAGACGTCCTCAAATTCATGATTGCCACGGCCATGTTAGGGGACCAGGTCGAGCAAATTCTTCGAAACCTCGAGCCTCGACCGAGCTGCCTGATTTCCGACATGTGCTATCCATGGTCGGCGAACGTTGCCATCAAGTTACGAGTGCCGAGGGTCGTGTTCAATGGCTCGAGCTGCTTTGCTCTGATGTGCTTGCACGTGATGGGAGTATACAAGGGCTTCGAAGACATAGCTTCCGAAACAGAGTATTTCGTGGTGCCCGACTTGCCCGATCGGATCGAGATGACGAAAAGTCAGATGACGGGATTGCCTACTACTCTTGCTGCCAATGAAGAAAGGGGTGAGCTATGGGAAAAAATTCAAGAGGCTGACGCAATGTCTTTCGGGACGGTGGCGAATACCTTTGAAGAGCTCGAACCGGAATACGTGAAAGAGTACGCGAGAGTGAAGGGCAAGAAGGTGTGGTGCGTGGGGCCGGTTTCACTTTGCAACGAAGACGAGCTAGATAAGGCTGAAAGAGGTAACAAGGCCTCGGTTGACGAGCATGTGTGTTTGAAATGGCTCGATTCACAGAAGAGAAGCTCGGTTATTTACGTGTGCCTCGGGAGCCTATCGAGCATATCCACTTCCCAGCTTAAGGAGCTCGGCTTGGGGTTAGAAGCTTCTAATCGGCCTTTCGTGTGGGTGATCAGAAACGCGAAAGAGGAGTTCAAGAAATGGTTGTCGTCTGAAGAGAAACTCTCGGAGAGGGGGCTTGTGATTCACGGATGGGCCCCGCAAGTGCTTATACTCTCCCACCTGTCGGTCGGAGGGTTCGTGACGCATTGCGGGTGGAACTCGACGCTGGAAGGGGTGGCGGCCGGCCTGCCGATGCTGACGTGGCCTGTTTTCTCGGAGCAGTTTTCTAACGAGAAGTTTGTTGTGAATGTGATCAAGACGGGGGTGAGGACGGGAGTCGAGGTGCCGGTTGTTGCTGGAGAGGAAGAGAAGGTGGGAGTTCAAGTGAAGAGTGATGTGATTGAAGCGGCTATCGAGAAGTTGATGGATGGAGGGGAACAAGGGAAAGAGAGGAGGGAGAGAGCTCGGAAGCTCGGGGAATCGGCAAAACGTGCAATGGAGGAAGGGGGCTCGTCTAACCTCAACCTGAAGAGGCTTATTCGAGACATATGTGTTGATGAGTAATTATGTAGTCGTCTTCTTTATTGAAACGCACGTCACAAGTTTACAGATGAACCATTCATGTTAAACAATTCCAATTACTAGTAATTTTTTTGGACAAACGAGGGGATTTTAAAAATGACACACCAGCATTCACTATTTTTAAAAATGACATTACCTAAATTTTATTTCTAAAAATGACATTTTCTTTAATTAATTAAAATAAAAGAAATAAAAGAATTCATATTTACACAAATTCCTCAATTAGAATTTGGAAAAAAACCCCACTCCACTCTTTTTCTCTTTCACGCTTTTCTCTTTCACAAACCTTAGAAAGAAGCTTTTGAACCATTGCAAAATTGAAACTTTTCAACCGTAAAAACCCCCCCACTCCACTCTTCTTCTCTTTCACGCTTTTCTCTCTCAAAAACCTTAGAAAGAAGCTTTTCAACCATTGCAAAATTGAAACTTTTCAATCGTAAAATTTCGATTTGAAGGTAAGCATTCGATCCTACAGTATTTCTTAGCATGTTGAATGTAATATTGTAGTCGAATTCTCGATAAAAAGCTCAAACCCATTTTGAAAAAAAAATAAAATTGCTTCAGAGATTTTTTTTTTACGCAGTCGGGCGTTTGGACGTTTGGGCCTCAAACGCCCAAACGCCTTTCTGCGCATAATTGTTTTTTGGGGCATTTGGGCGTTCACGTGACCCAAACGACCAGACGCCTAACAGTGTAAAATTTAATTTTGTTATTTTTTTGTTTAATTCTATTTACATGGACATGAATATACTCGTCTTGCCAAATTATGGTCGAGAATGGAAGTATATAGATGAAACTTGGAAATTGTCAATGAACGATATGAAGCATTGAGCCGAAATTTCAGTTGATAGAGATATTTCGTTGAATGAATTCATTGACAAAGTTCGTCATAAAGAACAAACTCAATAAATATTTCAGAACCACTTTTAATATATTTTGTATTGAACACTTCATATTTATTTTTATTAAGAACTTGATTATGCATCATCTTTAGGTAAATTTGATTATGCATCATATTTATAGGTTATAATTGGTTAAATTTTATTTGAGTATCCACCGAACTCGTAAAATATATTTTTCGTACTAAGTCGTTTAGGCGTTTGGGTCATCGAAACGCCCAAACACCTTAGTAATAAAATTACTCAACATTTTTTAATGTTATTTATTAGTTAGTAATTGGAATGAAATTTGTTTGAACATTATGATTTAATGTTATTTTAAGTGTTAAAGTTGATTATAAATCATATTTAGTAGATATAAATGAATAAATTTCATTTAAGTATCAATCGAACTAACAAAATTGAATTTTACGGGTTGAGTCGTTTGGGCGTTTGGTATCCACAAAATCCCAAATACTTCACACCTAAAAAAACTCATATTTTTTATTATCAAAGCTTCTGGTCGTTTCGGTGACCCAAATGCCCCCATCGCCACGGATTATGGGTCGTTTGGTCCTACAAACGGCCAAATGCCCCATTGCTCTCTTTTATGTAAAGTAACCTTTTTAATGTGTATTTACTTTGAAATTCGAATGATCTGAACCGTTACATGTTCTTGAAATGTGTTTTTGCATGTCGAGTGCAATTTTGGAAGAAAACCAATACTCGGAAATGCTCGATCGGAAAAACTTCAAAACTCGTTGTTTTCTACGATCGACCACTTCCGAAACTTTTTTTTATTTTATTTTTTTACCCGACCTGAAAAAACATATTTTAAGAACATTTAACGGTTCGGATTGTTCAAATTGCACTAAAAAATAGTACTTGTAATGTAAATGAGTTGTTCTAAGTTAACTAGAAATCCAAAAACTTAATGTTAAATGTAAGGTTGTACAATCCATTTAATCACTTGAACGATCACTTGAACCTTAAAATGACTCATTTAATCACTTGAACAATCCAAACCGTTAAATGTGCCTGAAATGGGATTTTACATGTCGTGTGCAAATTTCAAAAAAAAAAAACGAGGCTCAAAAGTGCTCGATCGGATAAAGAACGAGTTTAGTGGTTTTTCCGATCGAGCACTTTCGAGTTTTGGTTTTCTTTCAAAATCGCACTCGACATGCAAAAACACATTTCAAGAATATTTAACGGTTCTGATCATTCAAATTTTAGACGTAAATACACATTGAAATGTTAATTTTACATAAAAGAAAGTAGTGGGGCATTTGGCCGTTTATAGGACCAAATGACCCAAAATCTGTGGCGATGGGGCATTTGGGTCACCGAAATGCCAAAAAGCCTTAATAATAGAAAATATAATTTTTTTAGGTGTGAGGCATTTGGGATCTTGTGGATACCAAACGCCCAAACGACTCAACTCATAAAATTCAATTTTGTTGGTTCGATTGATATTTCAATGAAATTTAACTATTTATATCTACTAAATATGATTTATAATCAACTTTAACACTTAAAATAACACTAAATTATAATGTTCAAACAAATTTCCTTCCAATTACTAACTAATAAATAATATTAATAAAACGTTGAGTCATTTAATTTGGTGCATTTGAGCCACCAAACGCCCAAACGCCTTAATATTACTATTTTTCGTACTAAGTCGTTTGGACGTTTCGGGGTCCCAAACGCCCAAACGACTTAGTTCGAAAAAATAGTAATATTTTTATTACTAAGGCCGCTTACGATCCAGCTCATCGATTGTCACCATCTTTTTATCGACATACGACTCTGGAAATGCTATTTCTTTGACCTCTGGATGCTCCTCCCCGCGGGCCCCGGAAAGGTGCACCACCGAAGCCATGAAAAACAAAGAACAAAACATTTCCTATAATAGCAAAATGCATCGGGGGAGGAGTTCGCCTAGCATATGCAGCCTTAATGTTTTACCCCAAATATAGCAGATTTCTAGTCAGTGTGTGCACTACCCTGGTTTCCAGGTGCCCAGGCCACCTATCGAGAGTGTGGGGCCCATGAGGCTTATGTCTGTAAGGTCTTTCGGGCGGACAGTGGGGTTGAGGTTGAGGTACCAGATGGATCATCTGCCTCCGCAATACTATACTGCCCGTAACGAGCCCGATTTTGCCAAACCCGTTTGGCCGCGTGGGGAAGGCCTGGGATACTAGGATCCGTGGGGACATTTGAACGGGTCGGGTGGGAGTTGAAGCATCGTTTTGCAGAATCTGCTACCAGTATTGGCTCTCGGGACTGCTTTTGATTTCAAACGTTATCTTTTTTACTAGACCAATCGATTTTGAAGAAATATTCGCTTGGAATGCAGTATTGATATTGTTGTATTTTTTTCTTTGATATCCTGGAACATGTCGTCGACCTTCTCTTCCGGCAGCCCTCCAATTGGCAGGACATTCGCGGTCATCCGAATAAGCTCCTCCGCCGCGATTCGTAGGGACTCTCCTGTCTGTCTCTTCTTCGAGGGTCTACTAGTACACATCGTGTTCGTGGGGTTCCGATGGCGTTCGTATGGTTCCGGCGAGATTTTCCCAAAACGTATAATTTTATTTTTTTATTGGTTTGTGGTGAAACTGTGAAAGATGGAGAGAAGGGATGAAAGAGGAGAAGGGAACGTGCAGGAGTTAGAATTTTTTGGTTTTAGGACCAATTGGCAAATATGTATAAGTCATAAGTTATTTTTTAAATATCATATATTTATTTTTTAATTAAACTTTATTTTTATTAGCTTTTTATTTAGAAATAAATGAAAAAAGAGAGGAATATCATTTGTATAATTTCACCATTAAATAATGGCACTCAGTGCAATTTCAATTTCCTCTATATAGTAACTGTATATTTTTATATATTTTCCTCTCCAATGTCTTCAATTTTGGCGTCTTCTTTGTTTTTAGCGATTGGTCTTGTCCGTCGGGAGATTCTTTCCAAATTTCATCTTTCCTCTCTTTTTTAATATTGGAAATAACTCTAAATCGATTACGTGTTGAATTTTAATACTCCTCTCTCTATTTGTTCAATTGGGTCAATATATACAGTAATTAGAGTTTACAGTCTCAATGACATGCTTAATTAATCCTTACAATTAAACTTTCTCTCAACTAAACCAAACAAAAACCATCCCAAAGGCAATGGCCTCATCTCCGAACGAGCTCCACTTCGTCCTGATACCTCTCATGGCACCCGGCCACATAATCCCGATGATCGACATGGCCAAACTCCTCTCCCAACGAGGCGTCCACGTCACCATCATAGTCACCCCACTCAACGCCGCCCGATTCGCCCCTGTTATCGACCGAGCCTCCGCCTCCGGTCTTCCCATCCGCCTCCTCCCCGTCCGCTTCCCGGCCGAGGAGGCCGGCCTGCCCCCCGGCTGCGAGAGCGCAGAGTGCCTCCCGTCTTACACCCTCATCCGAAACTTCTTCGTCGCGGTCAACATGTTCCGGAAGCCTCTGGAGGAGGCGCTGACCGATCTCGGTGGGGCCAGCTGCATCATCTGCGACAAGCACTTACCGTGGACCGCCGACACGTGCGATAAATTCCGGATCCCCAGGATCATCTTCGACGGGATGGGCTGCTTCGCGCAGCTCATCATCAAGAGGCTGCTGGATTCCAAGGTCTACGAAACGTCCGAGCTTTTCGTGGTCCCTGATTTGCCGGATAGGGTCGAGTTCACGAGGGTTCAGCTGCCAGGGTACTTTAATCCCGGGCCCACGTACGTCGGCGACTTCCGCGAGCAGGTTGTGCGGACGGAGTCGCGCGCGTACGGGGTGGTCGTGAACAGCTTCGAGGAGCTGGAGAAGGAATACCTGGAAGAGTATCGGAAGCTGAAATCGGGCCGGGTTTGGTGTATCGGGCCGCTGTCGCTTTCTACGGACGATAATTTACAGGACAGGGCCCAAAGAGGGGATCAGGCCGGAATCGATACGGCCCAATGCCTGGAGTGGATGGATAACCGGAAACAGGGGTCGGTGATCTACGCCTGTCTCGGGAGTTTGAGTCGATTGCCGCCGATGCAGTTTGTCGAGCTGGCGTTGGGCCTGGAGCTGTCGGGCCGACCGTTTATTTTGGTGGTGAAAGGAGACAAATCGGCGGAGATCGATAGGTGGATATCGGACTCCGGGTTCGAGGAGAGGGTGGGGGAGAGGGGGCTTTTGATTCGCGGGTGGGCCCCGCAAGTGTTGATCTTATCTCATTCCTCGATCGGTGGGTTCTTGACGCACTGCGGGTGGAATTCGACGCTGGAGGGAATATCGGCGGGCGTGCCTATGATCACGTGGCCGATTTTCGCAGAGCAGTTTTTGAACGAGAAGTTGGTGGTGCAAGTGTTGGAGATAGGAGTGGGAGTCGGGGCTAGGGGCGTAGTGCATTTGGAGGAGGGAGAGAATGTCGAGAATAAGGTGACGAGAGAGGGGATCGCGAGTGCTATAGAGAGCGTTATGGACGAGGGGAAAGACGGGTGCGAACGAAGGGAAAGGGCGAAACAGCTCGGGAAAATGGCAAAGAGGTCGGTCGGAGAAGGAGGATCTTCTTGCCGGAATATTACACTACTAATCCAGGAAATTGCAAAGATTGGATCAAAGAAACCGGCACTATTGAATGATAGTGTAGAGTAATATTTTGAATTTTAAGTTGAAATTTGTGACTTTTTGATGTTTTTTGTGATGATAATAAAGTTCCTGTTACACTAATACACGGGCGCACCTCCAGTCATATTTTTTGGGCCTTTTTATTGTCTCAAGATAGTTCACACTTAACATTACCACGTAGTTGAAACATTTTGTTTTTAAAAACGATAAAAAAAATCTTAAGTAATTATCATTTTCTCTTCCTCCACTGTTGGAGGCGCCTTCGCAAATTTCAAAGGCGTCAAAATTTTAGAAGAAACAAAGTATGTGAAGGAAATAAAATATTTTCTTGTATATAGCTCTACTTATTAGCGAGATATTTTATTAGAGATTTCCATGAATCTCTTCCATAAGTTTAGGGATTTTGGATGTAAATCGTCTTATATATTCTGGTGTACACCATGAAAATAATCAATACAAAACCATATTTTACATGGTATCAGAGCAGGAATAAACCCTTGATCCAAAAAAAAAAAAAAAAAAAAAAAAATGGATCCAAACTCACAATATTTCCTTCATGGATCTGACTACCCTCGAACGATGCACGTCAATGAAGCTTTGACTGACAGCAACTATGGAGACTGGTTGCAAGAGATGACGAATTTTCTTTTCTCAAAAAATAAGATAGGTTTCGTCAATGGAAACCTCAAAATACCGAAAGAAGGATCGGAAAAAGATCTCTGGTTGCGTTGCGATGCTATGATCAAAGGATGGCTCACAACAGCAATGGAAAAGGATATTAGGAATAGCGTGAAATACGCAAAAACATCGAAGGAAATTTGGGATGATCTTTCAGAGCGTTTTGGGAAAGAAAACGCCCCTCGTGCATATGAATTGAAGCGTGAATTAACTCTAATTCACCAAGACAAGGCTTCGATCTCGGCTTACTACACAAAACTCCGTGGACTTTGGGATGAAATACAATCTGTCTCACCAATGCCGAAATGTGAATGCGGTCTTTGCAAGTGCGATATAGAGAAGAAACTTCTAGATGCAAAAGAAAAGGATCAATTGTATGAATTTTTAATGGGTTTGGACGATGGGTTTGAAACTGTAAAGACACAAATCCTTACGACAAGACCAACTCCTACATTGGGTGCGGCATATCACATGGCGGCGGAGGACGAAAGACAAAAATTAATATCTAGCGGAAGGAGGCAGATTCCAGAAATTTCTGCTTTACAGACCCACTCAAAGTCCATCCCAATACAAGGTGATTCTGCTGCTATGTACACTCATCAAAATAGAGGGGGTGGTAAACGAACAAGCGGTGAAGAACAAGTTGTTCAGTGCACACATTGTAAGAAACAAGGACATACTGTTGAGGGCTGCTTCAAAATAATTGGATTCCCGGAGTGGTGGTCAAATAAAAACTTGAAGCGAGAAGGAAACAAAGGAGGCGACAAATTGAACAATCCACGGGCTGCGCATGTGAACTTCGACACAAGTCCAATATCTGGTATAACGGCAGAACAATATGCTCGAGTAATCAAGCATTATGTCGAAGGTGACGGGTCTACTTCTCAATCCGCAACACCTATGATCAACATGGCGGGTAAGAACAATTTCAATATGCCCTGGATAATTGATTCTGGAGCAAGTGAACATATAACTCACGATGATAAAATTCTTTCTGATGGGAAAGAAGATGTGAATGGGGCTCCAGTAACCATTCCAAATGGTGATAAGGTCCCTATTAAAGGGGTTGGGAATTCAACTTTACCGAACGGTTTGAAATTAAATAATGTCTTACACATTCCAGGTTTTAAGTGTAACCTACTGTCTGTGAGCAAGCTTACCAAGGACTATAACTGTACTTTAACCTTTTCATCGGATCTTTGCATGATACAGGACTCACACTCGAGGACTTTGATTGCCGTGGGTAGTAATCGCAATGGTCTATATTACATGGAGCCGGCGATTAATAGAGGGGTGGCAATGACGGCATCAGTAGATACGGAAACTTGGCACAGAAGGTTGGGTCACGCCTCAAATAACAAGATTCGGCATCTCGATTTTTTGAGTAATTTTATTAGCAATAAAAATGCTGTGCATTGTGATTCATGCTTGAAGGCTAAGCAAACTCGTTTACCATTTTCTGATAGTTCTATTAAAACTACCGAATGTTTTGAATTACTACATTGTGATATTTGGGGTGGATATCGAATTCCGTCACTATGTGGTGCTAGATATTTTTTGACAATTGTTGACGATTTCAGTCGTGCCGTTTGGATTTATTTGATTAAATTTAAGTGCGATGCGAGCTCTTGTTTGAAGGCCTTTGTTAATATGGTGAACACACAGTTTGAGAAGAAAGTTAAAAGAATCCGAAGTGACAATGGTGGTGAATTCACTTCTAATATTATGCTCGATTTTTATGCCGAGAAAGGGATTCTTCTAGAAACCTCATGCCCTTACACGCCACAACAAAACGGGGTGGTAGAAAGGAAACATCGACACATACTTGAAGTAGCTCGAGCACTCAGATTTCAAGCAAATTTACCCGTCGGCTTTTGGGGAGAATGCGTATTAACAGCAACTTATATTATCAACAGACTTCCTTCAAAGGTAATTAAGAACAAGACTCCATTTGAATTATTATTTGGGCGCTTGCCTTCATACGATCACATGCGCATTTTCGGTTGCTTGGTTTATATGAAGGACAACGCGAGAGGCGAGGATAAATTCGGGGAGAGGGGGAGGTCTTCTATATTTCTCGGATATCCCAATGGACAAAAAGGATATAAGGTTTATGATTTAAAGGAAAGAAAAATTGTCATCACACGTGATGTCAAATTTTTTGAAAATGAATTCCCATTTAAAAGAATGCAGATGAGTGATCTTCACAGTGAACATCAAAGTCTGAAGCATTTGGACAATGAACTACATGAGGACTTTATGATGTTTTCTACCTCTTCTGAAACACTTGAAACAAATGAGGCAGAAACATCACTTGAGAATTTACCTAATGGTGAAAGTACATCGCAACCAGATTCTGAAAATCGTGAACATGACGAACTTCAACGAAATCGAGTAACTGACATCACCAATGCAGTGGGCCGAAAAGGTGAAAGAACTCGGACAATATCAAAGAAGCTTCAAGGTTATGAAATTGATTTTCCCCCCTCTATAGACCATTCGCGGCCCACGACCAACTCCGAATCCTCGACGGTACATCCTTTATCCTTATTTGTGTCTTATGAAAATTTTTCTCCTTCCCACAAAGCGTACTTATCGGCCATTACATCACAAGATGAGCCTAAGTACTTCCATCATGCAGTAAAAAATCCGAAATGGAGAGACGCTATGCAGAAAGAGGTTGAAGCCCTTGAACACAATCAAACTTGGACGCTTGAGAATTTGCCATCGGGTAAGCGTGCTATTGATTCCAAGTGGGTGTATAAGATAAAATATAAACCCACGGGGGAGGTGGAACGTTATAAAGCACGTTTAGTGGCAAAAGGGTTCACTCACATTGAAGGTATCGATTTTCACGAAACATTTGCACCAGTGGCAAAATTGGTCACCGTTCGCAGCATGCTCGCTGTTGCGGTCAAGAAAAATTGGACAATTCACCAATTGGATGTGAATAACGCCTTCTTGCATGGAGATTTGCACGAGGAAGTTTACATGAAACTCCCACCTGGTTTCGCAAAAGAAGATGACACAAGAGTATGTCGTCTTCGAAAATCACTATATGGGTTGCGACAAGCTTCTAGAAATTGGTACCATAAATTCACTCGAGCTCTTTTAGATATTGGCTTCCGACAGTCACGCGCTGATCATTCTCTCTTCATTTACAAAAGAGGTACATTATATATCTCAGCACTTATTTACGTAGATGATGTAATTCTTTTGGGAAATTCTGATGCCAAAATTTGTGAAGTCAAAGAACACCTTGATCAGCTTTTTAGCATAAAAGATTTAGGGCCTTTGAAATACTTCTTGGGAATAGAAGTAGCTCGAACACCAAATGGACTTGTACTTAGCCAACGTAAATATACGTTGGACATATTGGAAGAGAATGGGTTGTTGGGATGCCGGCCGAGTCCATTTCCGATGGAACAAAATATTCATTTGGATGATGCGGTTAATACTCCACTAGTAGATGCCGCACACTATAGAAGATTGATTGGAAGGTTGCTATACCTCCAAGTTACACGACCAGATATTACATTTGCCGTTAATATGCTCAGCCAATTTCTTTCCCAACCACGACAACCACATATGGAAGCTGTCATGAGAATTCTGAGGTATCTAAAGTCTACTCCTGGACAAGGAATTTTTCTTCCATCATCTGGTGAGTTGAATTTGTCAGCATTTTGTGATTCCGACTGGGGGGGTTGTGCACTTACAAGGCGATCAAGAACGGGGTATTTAATTACCTTAGGAGGTGCTCCGATTTCTTGGCGAACTAAGAAACAATCGGTTGTCTCGAGGTCGTCGGCAAAAGCAGAGTATAGAGCGATGGCTGCCACTGTTAGTGAAGTATTGTGGTTACGATGGTTGCTCAAAGACCTTGAGGCTCCACAAGATGGGCCTACGAACCTTTACTGTGACAATCAAGCTGCGCGGCACATAGCAAATAATCCGGTTTTCCATGAAAGAACTAAGCATGTTGAAATGGATTGCTACTTTGTTAGAGAACGAGTCGAGTCTAACGAAATATCTCTTTGCGTCATCACTACTCAAAACCAAGTTGCGGACATCTTTACCAAACCACTTGGGACAGAGCGTTTTCGATTTCTTTTGGGCAAGCTAGGCATTCGTGATCTTCATGCTCCACCTTGAGGGGGAGTGAAGGAAATAAAATATTTTCTTGTATATAGCCCTACTTATTAGCGAGATATTTTATTAGAGATTTCCATGAATCTCTTCCATAAGTTTAGGGATTTTGGATGTAAATCGTCTTATATATTCTGGTGTACACCATGAAAATAATCAATACAAAACCATATTTTACAGTATGGGGTGTTGATCATCAGCCCATGAATATAATCTTACGCCGCTCGAATAGCGCCGCGCGGTATGTCGCTGTCGGAGAGGAGTCTATGAGTGTGGTGTAGGCGAGATGAGAGTGGCGGGTGAGGATTTGTGTGACATCTGGATCTATTCATAGGTCGAGCGATTGTAGGAAAGAAGTTCTATTATAGGAAAAAGAAATTAATTCTTTGTCCCAACACGGTAATTTAAAAAAAAAAAAGTGTGATCATCGTAATTGTGTTCAAATAGAGAGAGTAATTAAAATTAGAGTGATAGGTTTGAGAGTCTTTTGAATTTTTTATTAAGCTTTATTCATTTAGTATTTTGAAAAGTTCTAAAAAAAATTGATATCTTAAGTATTCAATACAAATTAAAAAAAATTAAAAATCTCTAAATATTCAAAAAAAATTTAAATTTTAAATTCTAAATATTTTATCAGAATCTCTGAATCTGAATAAGTAAGAGTCTTTGAAATTTCGTAACAAGAAATCTCCCATAATGAAAAGAAATTTGGAATTATATATATATATATATATATATATATATATATATATATATATATATATATATATATATATATATATATTTCATTCATTACCATAGAAAATGTTAGGTTTCACATTTTTTATTGTCCTAAAATAATGGTCACATCCCTCATTTACACACTTTACACTATTAAAATATCGAAAATACCTTTATACCCTAAAAAAACAAAAAACAACATTTTTGTTAAAAAAAACCGTGCACACTAATTATGTCCATTTTTTAGATAAAGGAGTATTAGGTAATTCAATTTCATTAAAAAGTCATTAAACTATGTATAGACTTTAATTTTTTAAATTAAATGAAATTTGAATTGAATACACAATTTTTAAATCTGGATGCGTTAACTCATTGGTAATTCTTACACCATTTTTATTGTTTATTCATTAAATTATTATTTTTAAAAATAATTTGAATTGACAATATTGCCCTTAGTGATGTCATGTCATGTGTATTTCATATGATTGGAATATTCTTTAAATGTTTCCTTTTCGCTTCCGGTAGATTGAAAAATGTAAAATCATAAAACTTTTGAGTTGTGATCAGTAAAAAAAATCAAGCGAAGTTGAAACGTGTAAAAATACTTAAACCTCGTGTTAGAAAATGTAATCATCCCTAATAAAAACAATATAGAGTATAGTATAACATATTATTTAATAATAATAATAAGGGTAAATATCTTAGACTGAATTATACTCTAAGACCAATCTTTACACTAATTATAAAGAAATAAGATTTACCAATAAAGCCCTTTTTAATTGTTGTACACTATGAAAATCCCCCATTATATGATTCTCTTAATTCAGTCTACTAATTATACACTTACCATATAAAGGTTATACACTACAAAAAAAAACTGTACCGAATTAAATACATATTGCACAAAACTGGTGTAATACACTGCATACATGAATACGTGAAACGGTTATCACAATTCTTCGATACAAAATTTCTTTATGTGATTCTCTTGCCGGCGCAGTCGTCTACGTCTTGATAGTGTGAAGGATCAATCCTCGAAGCGTATCCTTTCTGTTAAGGTAAGTTTCCCCAAATTTCACTGTTCTTGTTCGATATAGTTCAATAGATTACATTCCGGATTTAGGGTTCTTTGATTTGGGGACTGAATCTACAGAAAAGATGAAGTTAAAGTTTTGAATTTCCATAGTGTATTACTCGAAACTTTGATTGCATGTTTTAAAATTAATTTACAATTGAGTTGAATCTTCAATTTTTAGTTTTGATTTTTTTTGTGCTCCAGTACAACGAAAATCACAAATTTCAGTGTCGACCCTATCACAAAACTCAGTGTCGAAATTCAAAGGTAGTGTGTTGGTGAACTGTAGCGGCAATTTCATCCTGATACAGAGAATGTAATGGGCAAAATCTTGTTTTGTTTTTTGTTTTGGGAAAACTGATACTCTAAACACATGCTTAAGTTGGTTTTGATTTTTGGTTTTTCAAGAAACCATAGATCCATACAGTGTCTTACCTTCTAGTATTCTTTTTGACATGGGGTGATGATGCTTAAGTTGGTTATTTAGTACTTTAACACTATCTATTTTGAATCAGGATTTGGGAACATGTCGCCGACAACTCGTTCCGATTCGATGAAAAAGAAGGGGCAGATTCGGGAAGCTTTTTCTGGATCGGCGAAGCGTAGTCTAGATAATGACTTCGAGGCAACTGTGTCTGAGGGTCAGACTCATATTAAAAAGGTACTGAAATCATCGCTTTATGAAAATCAGTAGTTGAATGTCTTTCGTTATCCAAACTCTCTGCTGATTACACTGTAGGTGGGAAAAAGTGCGGCAAAGAACATTAACAGGCAGGTGCCGATAAAGTCGCAAAAGAGGAAACGATTCAACGTGGGGATAAGCACTCCTAAAATTTCTAAGAAGCCAAAGGTATATGCCATATGATTATGGTTTGTATTCATAAAACCTAATCGTTATGAATTCTACTGTCTTTTAGGAGTCAGAATCAGTAATTGGAAGCGATGACGATTTCCAGTCAAACCAATTTAATCTAAAGAAAACAAAGCGCGTAAGTGAATGAATTAATTGATTTGTCTATTCAAATATTTCCAACTTCAGTCATAGAACTTAATAACAATGTACATAGTGTGTCAACGTGTATGACAATAATTCCTTATTTACCAGAGTGGAATAAAACTGGGAATAGGTCGTGGAAAGTTTGCTCGAGAGAGGTTGGCTGACACAAAAGTATGTCCAATATGCCTATCACTTTATACATGATCTGTTATCATATTGCATTGTTGAAAAAATACACTACTCCATAAATGATTTATCATTCATCCTGCCAAAAACACTGTGACACAGTGAATGGTCACACTTGCAAATAACACTGTGAATGGCCAATAACACTTTGACACTGCCAAATTTTAGACCGTACACTTAACCCATTTTATCAGTGTTGGATTTCTTCTTGGTTAATGTATGGTATGCACTGTCACTTACACTATGTGGATCATTCACACTACCAAAACCACTGTGATTTATTAGACAGATTTTAGTTCAACAACTTAAGTGATTCAATCGAACAATTGAGTAGTAAATTTTTCAACAATGCAATCTGTGTTTTGTTGTGTGGACCATCCACACTGAGAATAACTCTGTGTTGGTTCCTGTTATATTTCCACACTGAGAATAGCACTGTTGAGGTTCCTGTCATATTTTCGCACACATAGTGTTTACGATGTTTCAGAACTTATATGAATATGATACAGTGCCATTACGACTTTAGCAATTTCATCTTGTAGTGTAAGATACATTAGATTCTATTTTGAAAATAATGTGAATGCACATTACCAATAACATTTAAAAAATTTATTGACTGACGTGTTCTTGGTTGTGATTCGCAGAACTCTCAGTTTAGAAGCACCGTTCCTGAGTACAATGACAAAACAGGAAACCCTATCACAGAGGGTGTTAGAAAGATTATTTCCCAAACTCCATTTGGCCATCTATTCGATTTATTCTTCACCGGTAAATTGACTATTTCTAAGTCAAACAAACAGCTTAGCATGATTCTAACAGGTTACAACCACAAAGATGAATCCTTTACATTCGGAGATACACACGGCCGAATCTCTCTGAAAGATGTCGAAAACATACTCGGGTTGAGCAGTGTTGGAGAGTACATAGAAGAGAAAGGTACTCCACCTTCTGCGTTTGTGGTGGAAGCATTTGGAAATGGCAAGTCACCAATAAAGAAGTCGGACGTTGCTGATGCAATCAATCGAGAACTGCTCAAAGAGCCTGTGAGGGTTATTGATGTTCAAGAGAGAGATCAGAACTTAGCACGCCTGGTTCTGATTGATATCTGCATCAAGTTCCTTTTTGCCAATGGAATGGGTAGTCTAAGTATGAAGCATGTCCGAGCATGCGAGGATTTGAACGAGATAGGTAAATACGCATGGGCGAAGGAGATTTTGAAACACCTTCATGAGAAGCTGGAAGTGTACATGATCAAGAATTCTACTTCAAAGAACACTGGAGGATGTGTCTACATAATTCTTGTAAGAGTTGTCTATTTACAGTTTCTATTATGTTATGTTGAGTATCAGATTTTATTATATACTAATGAAATTTTTCTTTTTGCAGTACTGGTTATGTTTGAAAACAAACATTCTAAAACCTATGGCTGGGATGGAGGATGCGTTGCCTCTAATTAAACGCTATGATTTGACCGTTTTGGAGCAGATGCTGAAGAAGACGACTTTTAAAGAATTATGTGTAAGTTGGACTCGTCAAACGACGGATATTTTAAATTAGTCCACTACATTAATCTATTATGTTATATTTTGTTTTGATTGGTTTGTTTTGTGAACCTGGCAGGCAAGAATTAACGGAACAGAGAACGATCAGTACGGACTGTCAATGGCGGATCTCAGAAAGGAAGTTGAAGATTCAAAGAGAGAGATTTTGATTCTGAAGACTAAATCTGAGGAGCAGGAGTTGAAGATTAAAAGACTCGAAGAAATTATCGAAAATTCGGTCTACAAAAGTGCACAGAGAACAGAAAGACACGGTGAACCTAGGGTGAGCGAGGTTGACTCGACAGATTTTCAGAAAGGTAATATTGTATTTAAATATACTAGTTCAATCAAAGTATGTCATATCGAATTCCCATTGTTTAACACTACTTAATTATACGTGATTCGAATACCAGATGATGTTCATTCGCATGAAGCGCAAGAAAGACGGGCTCCTGATAATGAACCTATGTTTGAGGAAAGAGATGAACAAAGTCAGTTTAAATAGTGTTAATTGTAGTCCCTAACTCTAGGATCAGTTGTTATCTTTAATATTTTAAAGCTCTTATTGTTTTGTATGTTATGTTAGGTAAACTTTGACTAACTATGAATGTGTGAAACTATATTTGTTAATCTGTGTTATGTGGTTTTTGTTATACCTACGTTAACAACCAGGAACTTGTTTGATTGTCTTAAACTATGTTAGGTGATAAACAACAGTGGGCTATGATGGTCGGATGCGATGATCCTAGAGGGGGGTTCGGATCACCTATACACTCTGCTGGAAAGCAGATGTCAGGTACTTCGCATACTTTGTAAGATATAAACAATATGTATTACTGATGCCCCTAAAACTTGTTGGTTTACTACATTAAAACCTTTAGAAGAGGAGGAGTTTGATATGCTCTGCATCGAGGCGGTAGAGGCTGTTGAGAAATCTGTGGAGTCTGCAAAGAATAGTAAACCAGAAGGTAATGTGAATAATTTCCAATCCATAAACCAAATGTCTGACGTTGGGGGAAGTTTAATTGCATACACCTTAAACGCTAAACTGCAGGTGGAGAAACGCCAAGCACTGACGGTAATACGAAATCTGTTTCTGGTGAAGCAAGCGCCAATGCGAGATGGTCTCATTTCGATGGACCAAGCTTTGCCCTATTGAGTGACGACGAAATCCATACACCGGAACCGCAGCTTCCAGCACAGTGCTCATCGACTATCTTGCCACTGGATGATATGCATACGGGGATGACAGGCTCGTCGATAGGCCTGTATTCGTACGCAGATCTGCCGGAAAAAAGAATACTGACGCCAAGAAATGACAACATCTACTACTTTCCTATTGTGAAGAAAAGGAGAATTGCAAGGAATAATGCTAAGAACAGGTCACCTCCTACGATAATCGATGTTGACGCATTGAAGGACACTAAGGAAGAGAAGATTCTGAAGAATCGGTGGAACAAGAATAAAAGTTTTCAGAACTTGTTAGACGCATACACAAGGAACAGTCTGAAGGTGTATGTTGAGAAAGCACCTCTAGGGTATGTGTCGTAATATCCCTCTCGAACTTTTTATGAATTGATATATATATATTGAATTGATCTTCATCGATTTTTTTACAGTGAAAGCTACTGGAAAGCTAATGACTCTGGCCTCACTGACATAACACGGCACGAGATCGATATCTTGTTGTCAACCGATGCTTTGACAACCACAATAATCGATGCGTATTTGTGCCTACTTGCAGAAGAGCTGAAGTCACGTGACGATATTGGCTTGGTCACCAGGTCGCTTTATACACACGCATGGGTAAAGTCTTCCTAACTAGTAAATTATATTGTGCTAAAATCACTTTCAAGTAGTAGTTATATTTTGTTCACATAATATAGACGTAGATTTGTACATGTCAGAAATCCCAAAACTTCATCTTTCATGATACACACTATTTATGCATGTTCAATCAAAGAACACTGTTTAGAACACTGCCTAGATCCTGATAGTGTATATCTAGGGTATGGTCAGTAGTTCATAAATTTCCACATGTGTCAGTTTCATGATATATAATTAGACGATTGGTCTGAACTAAGAATACCAGTTTAAATATAACCTTATTAACATGTCAGTTTAAATATAAACTTAGCAAATACACTGTCATTGATGATTTAGTGAATTTCTTTGTTATAATGGCAATCTACGGGTGACTGATTTAGGTGTTACAATGGGGTTTGGCTTAAGTTTTTTTACCATTACAATGGTGTTTGGAAATGAATGCAGGTCGCAATCGAGAACATTGAGGCAGTGGCAATGCATGAATTTATATTTGAGCCACTGTATAAGTACTTGGGGAGCGCGCATTTAATCCTCATTCCGCTGACCCACAAGCAGAAATTCCACTTCACGCTATTAACTTTAGACCCTATTGCAAAGTGTTTTTTCCATTACGACTCCATGTCCTCAAGAGATTCAAGGACCACAGAGTGCATAAAGGAGGCAGGCTTTATGGTATAATAATATCATTATTCTTTATTTTTTATAATGCTAGTATTTCATATATCTTGGCAATACACAACGCAAATTCATTCCGGCAGTGTTTAATAAAACACGTAATTAACCTGGTATTTAACTGTAATGGTATTAGGTACACATGATCAATCAGTGGATGCGTGGCGTAGCGTTCCAAGCCGACCTCATGCTGAATTCAGGTATGAGGAAAAAACTGAATAAACGTGCATGCTCGAATGTCGCGTTGCAACTGGATCGGGAGGCTTTGACCGAGAAAGAAATTCTGACAATAAAGTGGGTGAAGGAAAACTTCCATTGCAATTTTAAATTGATTGATCAGAAAAATATTGTCTCGAAGCAGGCTTCTGGATCGTAAGTACAAAAAATATCTACTACTCATTTAAATAGATTCATGTAGAATGTGTGGATAATACTAATATGGATGTTACAATGACAGCCTGGACTGCGGTGTTTATGTGATGCACTATATGGATGATCTTGCATATGAAAGGTTGCCGAGTGATAAATTTGACGAGACTGCAGCAATGGTATTCAGAGCTGATCTTATCAAGAGATTTGCAAGAAGTTCAAAGCGTTGGAGGGCCCTGATTTAGAAACTTCAGTTATGCTTTTCTCTTTTCCAAACAGTAATAATTAGGCAGCTGGTTTATCAGACATTGTGGATGGTTTATCAGACATTGCAGCTGGTTTTTCTATTTTGAATTAGTTCAAAAAGATGGGAAGCTTATGTTAACGTTAAGATTTTGGATAATATAGTGTTGAAGTTTCTTCAGATTGTGTTTTGATATTACTCGTTTGAGATTGTAGTTGAGATGTTATTATAATAAGAATCATCTTTTGATATTACATCTTGGAGATTGTAGTTGAATCGTTCTTATAATAACCAGACTGCATTATGTTATTATAAGAACATGAGAAACATGATGCACTACCTTCATCAGAAATAAAGGAAATAAAGTAATACACTTTCTGAAAATAGTGTTGTTAAATCAAACTACATATACATTGTATCTGAAACATGTTAATATCAGTTGAGTCTTCCAAATGTAACTTTTGCTAAAATATATGATGCCCCACTACTAAGAAACCTCACTGCCAAAATACTGCTTAATATGCAGTCAGCGAATGAAAGAACACAATAAATGATTTACATGGAAATATATGACAAGAACCTCTACAGTGTTATTCTCAGTGTGGAAATATAACAGGAGTTTCCACAGTGTTATTCTCAGTGTGGATGGTCCACACAACAAAACACAGATTGCATTGTTGAAAAATTTACTACTCAATTGTTCGATTGAATCACTTAAGTTGTTGAACTAAAATCTGTCTAATAAATCACATTGTTTTTGGTAGTGTGAATGATTAACATAGTGTAAGTGAAAGTGCATACCACACATTAACCAAGAATAAATCCAACACTGATAAAATGGGTTAAGTGTACGGTCTAAAATTTGGCAGTGTCAAAGTGTTAGTTGGCAGTGTGACCATTCTTAGTGTCACAGTGTTTTTGGCAGTGTGAATGATCAACACTACCAAAAAGCATTTTGCTACGTTGAAAATTTTAGTACTAAAATGAACAATTATATCACTTAAGTTGTTGAAATAAAATCTGCCTTATATTCCAAGTGTTTCTGGCAGTGTTACTGATTCACAAAAAGAACAACAGATCGCATTTGGTAGTGTAAGTGGCAGAAGGAACAACGTGTTATATTCTGAACAGTACACTGTCACTGTGACCCTTTACATAGTGTAAGTGACAGAGCATTTCTAAAATAACCAAGAAGAATTCCAACAGTGATAAAATGGGTTAAGTAATGGAACTAAAATCTGTTGTGCTTTGAAAGAGTTTGAGTAAGCGGATTTATCCTCTATATTAAACTGTTTGTTCCCAAAAGACGAAACATATTTATGCACCAACAACTATATAATACACTGTGCATGGTGAGTAATATATACCGAGGTTTAACACATTACACTAGATGGCCAGTGTTCATCAGCTAATACACTTTTTTCCAGGTTTTCAGATTATCGAAAATAGTATTTTGTTAAACACACTATTGTCATTTTTAATCTACTTGAAAGTGTTATTGTTAGTGTGTATGATACACAGCAGAAATATAACACGTTCGCATTATCCATAATGATACACGGCAATATAAACTAAAATGACGACAACTGAAATTAAGACGGACCAATTCGATAGTACCATAAATAGTGTATCTAGTCGAAATAACACATAAAAAAACATCTTAGAAGCAATTTATTCAAGTTCAACCTCGGTTGAAATCTGAATAAGTTCAATAACATATTAATCCTACAAATAAGCCTTTATTGGAAATGTGCTGTAGTTACTTTCTGGAAAAAATCAGTATTAGATAACTTCTTTGCACGTCGTCTTGTTGTGGTTCTTGAATTTCTTACAGCGACTACACTTGATTATCCGTTTTACCTCGCTCCTGTTCTTCATCCTAACTTGTCTTGGTCGGCCGGCTGGGCGTTTCGTCTTTGGAGGTTGGATATTGACGGACTGTGAAACCATCTGAATCGGCTTCGCGATTGTGGGAACAGGATTGATTGTGAACGAATACGTCAATCGATACTTATCCACCTGCATAAATAGTGATACTCATTAGTTTCACAATAAGATGATAACTACTGACGAGGATCCACGAAAGATGATTTGTACCAATTGCTGACCTTAAAAAGAGGATCCACGAAAGAGTAAATATCAGGACATTGATGTTGAGCAGCAACAAGAGCATGCGCACAAGGGAATCCGTTAATTTGCCACTCCCCACAAGAACAAACCTTACGTTGCAGGTCCACACCAACTGTATTATTTTGTGTCTTAATCTCATACACAAACTCGTTAGACATGCTAGCTCCCCAATGTAATCCTAGTTGAAGATTATCTTCAAATCTCTTATCCATGACGGGACACAATTCAGATACCCATCCAACTGCAATTTGTTTGCGTGTAGCAATCAGATTCATCATTCTAACGCGTATCTCATTGTTCAAATCTGTGATTGGCAATCCCTTTAAATCTTTCACCCAATTGTTAAAACACTCGGCAAGGTTATTCGTCATTTCACCAAATCGCTCCCCGTTGAAGTGACATGTTGCCCAAGTTGAAGGATGCAGTTCCTTCAAAAAGTCTTCTACAATCTGGCCACCTTCTCGTCTCAGATCCCGTAAATGAATTTCAAAACTCTCTTCGTCACGTGAATAAGCAGCTTGCATAAATAAAAAAGTTATCTTCTTGCCATGAGCTGAGCCTGAGGGGTACTTATTGAGTAGATTAGTCTGCAAGTGTCGATAACAGAATCCCAGCGGGCTGTTGGGAAACACAGACCGAACAGCAGCTAAAAGTCCAAGATTACGGTCTGAAATAAACGTAATGGTGCGGCCTGAACCCTTGTCTAAACAAGCTTTAATATTCTCGAGAAAGTATCTCCAGTTGCTCTCAGTTTCAGAATCCACAATGGCGTAAGCCACAGGATATAGACCTGTATTTATATCAAGTACACTATCATAAGATTCTACAATTAAGATTAATTCATCATAAGTGTTCGTGTGTATTTGTGTAGAACATTTTAAACTAATAACATATACATGGCCTATCCAAAAATAATTATTGTAACAGAAAATCTAAGGATTAAAGGGGGAGTGTATGGGGCAGTAAATAGATGTTTTTGCCTTTTAGAGTTAATCCAGAAACACTACATAATTGGGTTTAATCACTCTTTCTCTATTTACTAGATTGCATTGCAATTTCATTTTGAAAAAAACACCAGTAGTTGAAAAAATACACTTTCCAGTACAGAAAACAGGAAAAGACGTAAAAGATATTTACCAGAGTTACCATCTTTAGCAGTTGCCCCCAGAAGCATGCCTCTATACTTGTTTGTAATGAATGTAGCGTCAATATGGAGAACTGGCCTGCAATGCTCAAAACCGCTAAATACAGAGGCGTATGAGACGAACATACGTTGAAACCTGTATTCATTGTTCTGAGTTTCTGTTAATGGAAGACACTGGACATCAATACGAGAGCCGGGGTTCGCTTGTATAGTGTTCTCGCCGAACCATCTCAGCTCCTTATATGAATCAGCCTCCACACCGAGAACGTCGTCCCTAGCGCGTTCCTTCCCGTACCAGGCCTTGTGATATGGAATATCTAATCCAAAATGTAACTTCATATCTTTGAGAATATCAACGGCCTTCGAGTTCGGGTTATCACGAATCTTGTCAACCATAACTGACTTTATTATATTACTTGAAAGCATCTTGCTCTTGGAAGTGCGAACAACTGACCTACACTTATGCTCGTTGTCCAAGGCGTATATGTAGAAGAATCCATTGTGCCTGAGATTTAAAGACGACGTACGTTAGTGTACTACCAACATCTACTACAAGTTAACGCAAAAAATTGACTACTAGAAAAAAGTCTAATAATGTCTATATCATACATTGGACAGTCATACGCAATCTATATCACTATCATGTTGGATTGAACTAACACTATTAAAACCCAATTAATGCTACTGCCTAGATTTAGGAAAGATACTGTAAACCATATTCAATTAAGAGATGCCTGTAAACCATTTAGGACAGATACTGATTTAGGACATATACTGTAAACCATATTAAATTAACATGTAAGAAATATATGGTAAAAGAAATCGACACAAGTCAGTCAAGGGAAGAAAGATACCTATTAAGAGATGCCTTCACACACCAGTTGCACCCATCGGTGTCCCTTTTCTTGCAAACAGCAGTAACACGATCTTTTTTGTTTATTAGGTAAGTATATTCAAAACCAACCTCGATGGCATACATACGCAACTTCAACCGAAAGTCTATAGCTCCGCGTTCAAACATCTGACCTTTATGCGTGATATAATTCTTCCATGCCGAGGACATATAAGTTTTCGCTTCTTCTCTTCTGAAGCAACCCAAGTATTGGTTTGCATCGTCCCCATAAAAAGAGAACTCAGTTGGTGTTTGAGCAGGAATTTGTTTATCCACAGTTGTCGCTTCAGCTTGTGTTGATACGTTAATGTCAATCCAAGATGACTTCAGCTGAACGAGTACCATATGAATCATGGACATGTCGACATCGTTACTTAACCGATAGATTGTTGAGTCGGGAGGCACCGTAAATTTAAGTTGTAAAGACTTGCCAACCAAAACTGGGAATTGGTTTCGAATATTGTCGCATAGTTCGTTGTAGGAAAAGTTGGGGCAAAACGATATGGCCGCACCCTCACCGGCGTATACAAGCTTAGCAACATAAGACGCCATCTATCCTGCAACAAGGAAGGTTCTAACTCATCAACGAATTATACAATACACTAGCAACAACTGATAATCGATTACAATTAACCACCTATACAAAAAAAGCCAATTAATCGCTTTCACTGGTATTAAGAATTATACTATACACTAGCAGCAACTGATAATCGCTTTCACTGGTATTAAGAACATGTTTGCAAGAAACGGAAAAGTCGTAGATAGTTTCCAAGGTAACATTGGGCAGTGTTTTGAAAACGAAAACAAAAACAACAGTTCAATACGGATTCAAATTTGCAAAAAAAAAAAAATTACCTCTTTGATACTGAGAGAACGGCCAAGCAAGAAAAACAGTATACGGCTATGTGATTTTTTTTGAAATTTGAAAAAAGATCGTAATGCAATCAGACAATATTTTCTAAAATAAGCTTCCTCTAATTGATTTCAACAATCTTGTCCAAAAACAACGTTTAAGATTTCTGAAAAAAATAAACCGTTACATAATAAATGTGGGATAATGTCAACGAATAATACCAAGGTTATAATAGACAAATCCAAAATAAAAAACTTTACTAAATTATAAATACCATTAATAAGAATACGTTAAATTATATAAATACAATAATTTGATTACCTTTTTTATTAGAAAGGTAAACTAGGTTACTATTCTTTAAATAATAATCCTAAACTATTTTTTTCTCTAATTTTCTCTATTTTTTATATATTATTAAATATTTATTAATAATATTTTATCATAAATTACATTATATAAAAACATTTATCTTAATTATTCGTATATTTTATTTTTAAAATTTAATTTTAAATAAACTGAATGAAACTTTGTAGAGTCTCTTTGATCTAAATTCAATGAATCAAAGTTGAACGGTTAAAATAAAGTTAAAAATAACAAGGCCTAAGAAATAACCAGCTTTGATTGGAAAGACGTAACAAAATAATTCCTTGATATCGATGGAAAGTTCGGAACACGGGATCTCTATTTTAACAGAACATGTATAGTACTATTTATTTTTATATGTATTTTCGTTTTCAATCCTTCAACTATGTCTTCAACTTTGACGTGTTCTTTGTTTTTCGTCTTCGATCGTCTTCTTCTTTTTCTTTAGTGATTGTCCATATAGCACAATAGTTCAAGATTCCTTCCTGATTTCATTATTTTCTTTTTTGGAATTTTTTCTATAATGCTTACTTGGAATGGAAATAACCCCAATTTGATTTAACCGTTCATTTCCATCTCAATGTGTTTGAATGTGTTACGTATTGAATTTTAATACTATTTGTTCTTAATAAGTATTACTCTTGTCAAATATAAATAGTAACACTTCAAAATGTGACTATTGATTTGAACAGATGTAATATAATTAATAAGTATCACTTCTCACTTAAAAAACGAAAGAAGTATTGTAACATACTTTTTCTTTTTTTTCAGCTAGATCTTATTCATGATTAAATATTTTTTACTTTTCGTTTACAATCACTATAAAATGTTTTATAAAAATACTCATTTCGTCTCATTTTTATAGTTATTAGTATTACCTCCGTTCTAATAAATTATGCACATTTCATTTGTAAATTACAAAATAAATTATAAACAAAAAAATTATAAATTATAAATAATAATATTATTAACCATATTTAAATTATATATAAATTCTAAATAGTAATTTGAAATTATATATTTTTGGTAATAATAATTAATCATCATATTAAATATATACGTTTTTATTTTTTTTCTCAAAATTATTTTTTATTTTATTAATATTAATTTAATTCAAATTAATCGTATTTAATACAAATCGATATCCTCCTTTTCTCTAATCCATCGGAGTTAAAAAAAATTCATCAAACTTTTTAGGTATATATATTATTTTCTCTTGCTATAATCTGGTTTCGTATGTCATTTTTTATTTTTCTGAATTGAATCGATTTACATGTATACGTTATTCTATTTATTCATTTTTTTCTCGATTTTTTTAATTTTATGTATTAATTATGCTTTTTTTCGCAAATTTCAAAATCAAATTGTCAAGGTATTAATTATGTTCGACTACATTTTTTTTAACTTTTAATTTATCCCTAATTCAGTTTTGTAAAATTTGTTTTGCACGTTAAAGTACATTATATTAATATAATTACATTTATGTCATCTCATCCCCTTCATGTTCACCAAGTAAATTCAATTTTTTTAATTTTTTTTTATTTTCCAAATTTATAATTTTTATTTTCCATTTATTTTGATTTTTTTCCCCACGGGTTTTAGGTTTTTGTTGGATGCGTTTGACACTCGAGAAATGCAGAAACGAGAAACTCCTCTCCCACCAGATTAGAGGCTCATCAATCGGGTATACGATGTAAATCGAGGAATGTGCTCGAGTAGCAGACACATGTGGGAGAGAGCCAATAGATCTAATCTCAAGACTAACTTCATAATATTTCAATGAAAATTTTTCAAATCCGAGATTCGATCTCTGCGTCGCCGAGGAATTACATCAACATCACCACAAACTTTAGTACTCGGCTATGCCCCAAGAAGCTTACATACTATAAATTACATCAAATCAAATAGGCGTGATCTCACTACAAAAAAATTAGAAAATGCTTACGGCCAGATACGTAAGCAAATCCGTAAGCAAACTGTTTACTTGCGGATTTGCTTACGGATTGAGGCCGTAAGAAAACCTTTCGTAGGTAAATATTTGCTTACGGATTTTATAGCGCCGTAAGCATTTCCTTACGTCTTTCTTTACAGCGTAAGGAGTTTCAGACCAAAACCGCTTGCGAATTTGCTTACGCCAACAGCCGTAAGCATTTCCGTAAGCATTTGCTTACGGACAAAAGCCGTAAAGATATTCGGATCAATATTTTTATTAAAAAAAATTGTGGCACACCTGGCCCGCCCGCAACCAACCTCTCCGAGCCCCCCCCAGCCCGCCCGCCACCAGCCTTCGACCCGGCCCGCCGCTGCCCGTAAGAGGGTCGGTCACCCACACTTGGGATGTGTGGGATTCGAACGCAGCACCTTCAGAGAAACCGTTAAGCTACAACATTTATATTTAATAAATTGAATACTTTTGATACATATATGTATATATCATAAAATAAGCATCTATAAGTCGTAAGCAAATTTGTAAGCAAAATTGGAGGCAAATTTTGGCGCCGAGTTTCCTTACGGCTTAAGGGTCGTAAGGAAATGCTTACGTCGCATCCGTAAGTAAATTCGTAAGCAACATTGGAGGGAAATTTTGGCGCCGAATTTCCTTACGACTTAAGGGTCGTAAGCAAATGCTTACGTCGCATCCGTAAGTAAATTCGTAAGCAAAATTGGAGGCAAATTTTGGCGCCGAATTTCCTTATGACTTAAGGGTCGTAAGCAAATGCTTATGGCGTATCCGTAAGCAAACCCGTAAGCATTTCCTTAGGACATGATCCGTAAGTAAATCCGTCAGCATGAAAAATCCGTCAGCAAAATTCCGTAAGTATTTTCAATTTTTTAAAAACAATAAAATTTTCATAATTGAGATAACAGTTAATAATGAGATTAATACGAGTTTATTAAGTGAGAGTTCGATTATTAAATAAAATAATTTCTTAGTCCATTAATAAATTTTTGGCGAAATATGTTAGAGATTAAATAAAATTTTAAATTATTTTAAATAAATAAATCACAATAATTTTTTAGTCCATTAATAATTTTTTGGCGAAATACGAGATTAAATAAAATTTTAGATTATTTCAAACAAATAAATCACCGCCTGGATGGTAAATAAATCAGTGCGTGACGTCAGTGGTATAGTTGTTCACAATTCCTAATTGGTAAAAATCAGTAAACAATAGTAGTAGTTTTTCAACCTCCATTCAAATGACGCGTGAGTAATTGTTGTCGACATTATGAAAGTAATTAGAGTTTGCACTTTGCAGTCTCACTCTCACATGCTTAAATACTCTGTTTCT
This sequence comes from Euphrasia confusa, assembly GCA_954870475.1. NCBI lineage: Eukaryota > Viridiplantae > Streptophyta > Magnoliopsida > Lamiales > Orobanchaceae > Euphrasia > Euphrasia confusa. The sequence goes on along the minus strand of OX940955.1, from coordinate 2,438,337 downwards.
CTTTCTTAAACTTCTCTCTACTAAAATCAAACCAAAACAACCCAATGGCCTCACCTCCGAACGAGCTCCACTTCGTCCTGATCCCCCTGATGGCTCCCGGCCACATAATCCCGATGATCGACATGGCCAAACTCCTCTCCCAACGAGGCGTCCACGTCACCATCATAGTCACGCCACTCAACGCCGCCCGCTTCGCCCCTGTAGTCGACCGAGCCTCCGCCTCCGGTCTTCCCATCCGCCTCCTCCCCGTCCGCTTCCCGGCCGAGGAGGCCGGCCTTCCCCCCGGCTGCGAGAGCGCGGACTGCCTCCCGTCCTACTCCCTCATCCGAAACTTCGGCCTCGACATCAGATTGTTCCAGAAGCCTCTGGAAGAGGCGCTGGCCGACCTCGGGCCCCACTGCGCCGTCTGCGACAAGCACTTACCGTGGACCGCCGACACGTGCGATAATTTCCAGATCCCGAGGATCCTCTTCGACGGGATGGGCTGCTTCGCGACGCTGATAACCCAGAGGCTTCTCGCTTCTAATGTCCACGAAACGTCAGAGCCTTTCGTCGTCCCTGATCTGCCGGATAAGGTCGAGTTCACGAGGGTTCAGCTTCCCGGGTACTTTAATCCCGGGCCCACGTACGTCGGCGACTTCCGCGAGCAGGTCGTGCGGACGGAGTCGCAGGCGTACGGGGTGATCGCGAACACGTTCGAGGATTTGGAGAAGGGATACGTGGAAGAGTATCGGAAGCTGAAATCGGGCCGGGTTTGGTGTATTGGGCCGCTGTCGCTTTCTGCAGACGATAATTTACAAGACAGGGCCCAAAGAGGGGATCGGGCCGGAATCGATACGGCCCAATGCCTGGAGTGGATGGATAACCGGAAAGAGCGGTCGGTGATCTACGCCTGTCTCGGAAGTTTGAGTCGATTGCCGCCGATTCAGTTTGTCGAGCTGGCGTTGGGCCTGGAGCTGTCGGGCCGACCGTTTATTTTGGTGGTGAAAGGAGACAAATCGGCGGAGATCGATAGGTGGATATCGGACTCCGGGTTCGAGGAGAGGGTGGGGGAGAGGGGGCTTTTGATTCGCGGGTGGGCCCCGCAAGTGTTGATCTTATCTCATTCCTCGATCGGTGGGTTCTTGACGCACTGCGAGTGGAATTCGACGCTGGAGGGAATATCGGCGGGCGTGCCTATGATCACGTGGCCGATTTTCGCAGAGCAGTTTTTGAACGAGAAGTTGGTGGTGCAAGTGTTGGAGATAGGAGTGGGAGTCGGGGCTAGGGGCGTCGTTCATTTGGAGGAGGGAGAGAATGTCGAGAATAAGGTGACGAGAGAGGGGATCGCAAGTGCTATTGAGAGTGTCATGGACGAGGGGAATGATGGGTGCGAACGAAGGGAAAGGGTGAGAGAGCTAGGGAAAATGGCGAAGAGATCGGTCGGAGAAGGAGGATCTTCTTGCCGGAATATTACAATGATGATTGAGGAAATTGCAAAGATTGTATCAAAGAAAACCACACGTTTGAATGAATGATCGTGTAGAGTAGTGTATTTCGAATTTTAAGTTATTGTGACGTTTTGATGATAATAAAGTGGAAAGGGACTTGCTTGTTGATAATAAAGTTATTGTGCCGTTGTTGCTTGTTGTTGGGTGTATATCCACCACATACTGTGATTTTCTTTATGATTAGCATGTTACTCCTTCAATCTACATAATATGTTTCCATTGTTTAGTTTAGCTTTATCTTGTTGAGATGATGATGTATTGCTACTTGGATCAAGAGTTTGATGTTTAAGTATAATACTCCATATGTTATATATTTAATTCATAATTGTACGGTATATGATTTATAATTTAATTTTAATCAATTTCAGAGACGATTCTCGCGTGGTTGGGGTACATAGCTTCAGGACTAGTGTATCTGACCCCTCTGTAAGCAATATATCTTTCACTTTTTTTTTTTAAATGAAAATATATCACTCTTATTTTGTTCTAATATGGATAGACGGCTTCCTCTTCTCTCCCTTTCTTTGTCTTTGTATTGTAGCTTCGGTTCCGGTTAGTGTGATTTTCTTTATGATTAGCATGTTACTCCCTCGGTCCCAATCATATAGACGCGCTGATCGGCGTTGTTTTTAAGAAAAGTCAATTTTTCTTCTTTTTAAGCTGAATGTTGAGGGGTATTGTTGTCCTTTCAATGGACATATTAACACTTTATTAAAATTAATCTAAGCCACTTAATTGTTAATCTTTACTTCCATAACACATTCCAAACAAAATTCAAACACGATACAAGATTGAAAGTACTGTTCACGCCCAAATTTTTTGAAGAACTAAAATAAAAAAAAAAATTACAAGAACAAGGATGAACTAAAATTAACAATCTTCAAAAAACAGAATTTCTTCAAATCACTGATTCTTGTTCTTGGCTATGTTCATGCTTCAAATCCTGCAAAAAAAAAGTTAATTTTGAACAGTAAAAAAATTTGGAACAGTAAAATTTTGGAAATTTTACTTCCCTCCACTTTTTCCCACTTTATTTTCCCCCCAAAACAGAAACTAATTTAAACCCTAACTAATCACACTTCTATAAATAGAATTTGCACATTCAAAGCAAGCTTTTATTGCCAACAACCTTAAAAAAATGGAGCTTCCTCACAGCCCCACACCAAACAAAAGAACAGAGGTCCCACCAGATGTTAAAAATCACATTTCACAATATCTCATGTCAAATGCAGTGGACAATGTTGTCCACCATGGCAAGATCAAACAAGCTGCTGAAAAGTTTGGGTACTCAAGGAGGACAGTTCAAAGGATTTGGGCAGCAGCGAGAGATCAAATAATTCAAGGTAATCCAGTTTTATTCAAGTCTAAAAGGCTAGGTGTTGCATTACCAAAAACTGTTTTTTTCGACAAAGAAAGAATGGAAAGGATTCCTTTTTCATTAAGAACAAGTATCAAAACACTTGCTGCTGGGCTAAGAGTGAACAAAAGCCAAGTGGGTAGATGGGCAAAAAGTGGGGTGATCAGAGTTCACACAAATGCAATAAAACCACAGTTGACAGACAAAAACAAGCAAGAAAGGTTGCAGTACACTCTCAGTGCAGTAAGGGCAGACAAAGACACATTGCAAATCAAGTTTGAAGGAATGCACAACATTGTCCACATTGATGAGAAGTGGTTCTACATGACCAGAAACACAGAGAGATACTACATGGTTCCAGAAGAGCCAGATCCTCACAGAACTATTCAATCAAAGAGGTACATTCCTAAAGTGATGTTTATGTGTGCAGTAAGTAGCCTATCATGAACACTCTAGGGGAAGTGGTATTTGATGGCAAAATAGGGTTGTGGCCATTCACAAAGCAGGAACCAGCAAAAAGGAGTTCAAAAAACAGAATTGCAGGAACTATGGAGACAAAGGCAATGGATTCAGTCAATAAAGAGGTTATAAAAGAGTGCATGCTGACTCAAATACTACCAGCTCTGAAAGCTAAGTGGCCAGCAGGTGCTAGCAAAAGGATATTCATTCAACAAGATAATGCAAGGCCTCACATATCAAATGAAGATCCAGATTTTAGGGCAGCTGCCACAGCAGATGGATTTGATATCCAATTGGTGTGCCAACCTGCCAACTCACCAGACATGAATGTTCTAGACCTAGGGTGGTTCAGAGCTATTCAATCATTGCAAATAGAGACAGCAAGCTACAATGTGGAGGAGCTGGTAACTAATGTGATACATTCATATGAGGTAATGGACCCTACAAGTCTGAATAAGGTGTTCCTAAGTCTACAGGCCTGTATGGTGGAGGTTTTAAAAGTGAAAGGACACAACAAGTACAAGCAGCCACATATGAACAAAGACAGGCTCATCGGAGAGGGCAGACTACCAATGTGTTTGGATGTGGACAGGGGCGGAGCCAGGATTTCAATCGAGGGTGGGCCAAATTTTAAAAATATTTAATTAAATAATTCAAAAATATTGCGAGTTTTCATAGAATGAAAACGTTTAATAATAACATTCGATTTTCAAAAAAATACTTCATTTTCTACGTAAACAACAAATTTATCATTCAACAAATCATCACTCATGCGATTGCTCAATTTGTTCTTCACAATATTCATTGCGAAAAACACTCTCTCAACACTTGCCGTTGCAACCGCCAACCGGTAGAATTAATGTCAAGTCAAAAGTTTGTAAACAAAAAAAAACTTGTGTGGTTCTTAGTTTGTAACAACTTCAAGAAAATGAATCTTATGGAGATAAACAAGCTATTCAAAGTAGCAATTGCGTACTAACTTCTGGAAATCAGTCGTTTAATTCTTGAAGTTGCAAACCAATAACGGGGTGCCAAGTGCTCAAGTGGATGCAGTGGTGATTTACAGATTTTTACGGTGTTTGGAAAATTGGATTTTTACAATTATTGTACATATAATTTTTTAATGTAGTTTTTTTTTTATTTGAGGTAATTATGTTAGGATAGAAAATTGGGCTTTTGAAAATGGGTTAAATTAAAAAAAAAAGTTCACTTAAGTTTGTTTTGTATTTTGTGTGGACTAGTTAATCCTAAACAATAAAATTTTATTTAATATATATAAGTATTTCTTTTTTTTAGCGCAAATTTTTTTTATTTATCATATATAAGTACTTTTTTTTGCGCAATATAATTTTATTAATATATATAGGTAAATTTTATTTAACATATATAGGTAATTTTTTTTTTTTGCGCAATAAAATTTTATTAATATATATAGGTACTCTTTTTTTATTTTTTTTCAGCGTGGGCCATCGCCCACGCTGGTCCTATACTAGCTCCGCCACTGGATGTGGATGAAGTGTTGGTAAGGGAAAGCATACAACTAGTGCTAGAAGGTGGGAATAGAGATGCATTTTCAGAAAAATTGAAGGAGCTACTTTCAGTTTTAGGGTACTAAAACTGTAAGCCAGCAGGTAGCTTTTTTATTCTTACAGCATGAACATTACCTCCTTGTTTTGGTAAAATATGTTAAGGAGATGTTCAGTTTGTAAGAAAACTTTTGGAGGGTTTTTTTGCTTGTTTTTGTGTCTACCCTCAGACCTTAAAAACTTGGTCATCCATGGGAGTTTTTGAAACTGTCAATTAGTTTTATTTTGCAATCATTTTGTACAAAGTCTCAATCACTGTGAATGCATCCTATGGGTTACACATTGAATCATGCACATTGCAAGAAGTCTCCTAAACTAGGAAATTATCCTAGTGGTGACTAACATGCATAGCACAACAATATTCAAATTAGTCTCCTAACATAGAAATGCAAACACAATGTTTGCTAATGCACATTAATTCAAACTGATCACCATTTCAAACATGCAGATTCATCATTTCACCACATATACACTGATCACTCATCTTAACCCACAATTTTTGCAAACTTTTCATGCACAAGCCAGCAACCAACAACACAGATAACACAAAATTGTCTAACAAAAATCAGAGATGAAACTCAGAGGCCACATAACACAGATTTCACACACAAGGCACAAAAGATAGTTTGAGATTCCAGAGTACCTAAAGTCCCGCATCATCAACCCCTTTTCAGACCCGCATCATCATCCTCTTTCACACCCGCATCATCAGCCGCTCTCAGACCTGCTGCTCTGGCCTCTCTCCGACCCGCTGCTGCCGCCTCTCTCCGACGCGCATCGTAATGACTCATGCATGTATCTACACAGAAAATGAAACAAGTTTTAAAAAATTAATTGCATGCACTGTTAGATCTAGGGTTTTTTGAAAAAATTAAAAAAAAAAACGGATAAATTACCTATGTAACGAGGGAAGTGGATCCCGTACATCTTCTTCATAAATTCACGGTTAGGTATGTCAGAAATCAACGAAGGTGGGTCGGAGAACTGCAGATCTACATCTGAAATTGGCGGAGGTGGGTCGGAGATCTGTAGATCTGCATCGGGCAGTGGCAGATCTAAGGCGAAGGGCGTCGAATCGTCGAGAACATGGAAGGTATCCGGCACATACCCGAAATACATCCATAAATCTACGTCGTCGAGGTCCATCAGTGACTCAGTGGGTGTCTCCGGCGGGAAGTTGACCTCCGGCCTTTGAGAAATAGAGTCGAGATCTCTCTGAGAATTGGGTATTTCTTCCATGCGGATGAGAGCAAGTGAAATGGAGGATGAGAGCAAATTGAAATGGAGGTAGAGAGCAAGAAATGTTTCTGAAGCAAGAAATGTTTGAGAGGAAATGAGAGAGGAATCGAGAGAGGCGATATCAAATGAAGCTGCAGATGAGTGTTAGGTTTTTTTGATATGAATGTAGTATACAGTAGTGGGATTGGGATGAGTGTTAGTGGGTGTGTGATTAATTATGTGTTTGTTGTAATTAAATTTGTGTTTGTTTTAATTAAATTGTTTAAGTAAAAATTGAAGTAAAAATCAGATTTAAATGTTATGGCATTTAGGTAATATTGAGATATTTTAAGTGTAAAGAGTAAGTAAAATTTGTTTTTTGGAGTGTGACTATAAGTATGGGACATCCCAAAAAGGAAAGTTTGTCTATAGCTTCGGGATCGAAGGAGTATAATTTTATTTTATTTTATAATTGAATTTTGGTTTATGATTATTGTGGGTCCATCACGTGTCTCTTTACTATTTCTTGAATTAACTGAAAATTTATATGGGGTTGGATACGGATTTTGCATCTGGTCAATATTAGTAATATATTTATAGTATAATAAATATGACACGGTGGTCTATGAATAATGGGATAATTGGTTAAAGGGTCATTTCTCAAATTGTTTATAAAGTCTTTTGCTTTGTTTTTTTTAATTAAAGTAAATAAGGAAATGTCTAGCCCTTTTGTTTATAAAGTCTTTGACAAAGTCTTTTGTTTATGAAGTCTTTTGTTTTGTTTATTTAATTCAACTAAACAAGGAAATGTCTATATTGCCCGACCATTCAACTGTACTTAAGAAAATGATATTATTTTCTTGTTGAACCAACTGAATTAGATTGAATAATTTATCAAATTTTAAATATATATATATATATATATTTTTATATATTAAAAAATAATTTTATTTAAAATTTTATATATTTTTCTAGCTTATGGTCTCGAGATAAATAATCTGAAAAGTTGGATGTTATTAAAATATGTTTTTACGTACTCATATAAAATATCATAAGAACATATTATAGGAAAATGTTCGATCTAAAAAACTACTAAACTAACTAAACGTTTATTTATGATTATTGTGGGTCCATCACGTGTCTCTTTACTATTTCTTGAATTAAATGGAAATATATATGGGGTTGGATACTTGGATTTTGCATCTGGTCAATATTAGTAATATTTTTATAGTATACTCGTAATAAATTATGACACGGTGGTCTATGAATAATTGCATATGGTAAAAAGTTGTGTACATCTATATTGGTCATATAAATACTGTAATTGGAACAAAAATAAAAATAGCTCCATTTCAAAAAATTGCACTAATTCCTTTGTAAATTAGTGCAACTTTTGTGAGAGTGTACCAACAATTTCCCTAACAAAATATACTACCTCCTTCTCAAATCAATCTCAAATCAATGACACCATATAATTTTTAAAAATTTACAAAGAAAATTTGATAGAGAATATATTTAATTGGTGTTGAATTAGTATATTATTTCTCAGCCTATTTCATGTCACATTGAAGCATGAATTTGTTGTTCCATAACATCCCGAATTAGAACCGATATGTTGAAACAAGCCGAACCATCACTCTCCATCTTACTCGTAGCCACATCCTTCAACTTCATGCACCTCCTCCGTCTCGTCTCGCCTTCTTCCCCTCCGCCCATCAGCACTTCTACAGCGCTACAAACATCTTCTTTCCACACGAGAACTCCGACCTTCTCCTCGTCTCCCCACCTGACGGGCATTTCAACCCCGACCCTCACTCCGATCCTCAACACCTCTACGACAAGTTTCTCGTTCAAGAATTGCTCTGCAAACATTGGCCACGTCACCATCGGCACGCCCGAGCAAACTCCTTCTATGGTTGAGTTCCACCCGCAGTGAGTCAAGAACCCTCCGACCGCCGGGTGGGATAAAATCAGGACCTGCGGGGCCCACCCTTTGATGACGAGCCCTCGCCCTTCGATCGCCTCCTCGAACTTCTCACCTGCCAGGCAGTCTTCCAGCTCCGCCTGCTGCCCGTCGGGTCCGGTTTTTATGACCCAAATGAATGGTCGTTTCGACTCTTTCAGCCCGAGACCGAGCTGGATTAGTTGTGCCGGGACTAGCCGGCACTGGCTGCCGAGACATGCGTAGAGAACGGACTTAGGTTCCTTGGAATCGAGCCATTCCAAACACTTGGTCTCGTCGATTGAGGCCTTGTTCCCTCTTTCGAACTTGTCCCTTGTTTCACTACGGTATGTATGTAGAAAGAATGTTATGTTTCTGATTTTGACCCCATGTACAATAGTCGAAGAAAAATATCGCGATTTCGTGATGATCGATGTTTGTTCGATTGGAGATAGATCAAATATAAATTGAACAATTTTATCAATTTTACCAGATGTTTTAAAATGTTATTAACTCAACTTTGACAATGTTCGATATTTCACATCAATGAACCTTAATAAGGCTTTTTAAGTTGTTATTGACTTAACTCATGGTTACATAGGAAACTCATTTAAGTTGTTATTGAACTAACTCATAGTTACACAGTTATTGACCTAACTCATGGTTACATAACAGACCCATTTAAATTGTTATTGACATATCTCATAGTTACACAACTCATAGCACAACAACTCAAAGTTGTTGACCCATTTAAATTGTTATTAACCTAAATTATAGTTATAGAGCAGACCCAAAGTTGTTGACCTAACTCATAGTTATTCAGGCTGTTGTTATTGACCTAATGTTGACCCATTTAAGTTGTTATTGACTTAACTCATAGTTATAGACTCAAAGTTGTTGGCACATTTAAGTTGTTATTGACCTAACTTATAGTTAATGAGTCTGTTTGTATTGATCTAACTCATGGTTACAGAGCAGACTCAAAACTACGTGGGTGACTCAGCCGATAAATTTATGACCTAAAATACTTAAGCAACTCGAAATTGAAATTTTCTCGATTACCTGTTACATAGCGAAACCGGCCCGACGCACCACACCTTCTTGCCGATAACCTTCCTATACTCCTCGACGCAGCCACCTTCCAGCTCAGGAAAAGAATTCACCACCACACCAAACGCATTCGACTCCGCCTCCCGCATTTGATCCCGGACATCATCCAAGTCGGGCAGCGCCACGAACGACCCGGGCAGCTGAGCTCTCGTTATTTCCAAGCCCACGGGCATCCCGGGCACTTTAAACCGCTCCGAGTCCGACCCAACCGACAGGTGGGGCCGGTGGAGCCTCACATTGTACGAGCTCAGGAGCGCGAAGCAGCACATCCCGTGGAAAACAACTCTCGGCACATTGAACCTCCGGGCAGTCTCGGAAGTCCAGGGCAGGCACTTGTCGGAGATTACGCAGCTCGGGGGCGGGCCGTGGGCCCGCAAGTGGTTTTCGAGGGGCAGCTGGAGGGAGTCGAGGGCGAGGTAGAAGTTCCTGAGGAGGGATCGAGAAGGGACGCTGTCGAGATTCTCGCAGCCAGGCGGGAGGCCGGATTCGAGGCAGGGGAATGGGATCTCGATTAGGCGGATGTCGAGGCCGGAGGTTCTGGCTCGACGGATGGAGTCGGAAAATCGGGAGGTGTTTTGAGGGGTGGTGACGAGGCTTGCGATGGCTCCCTGCTGGGCGAGGAGCTTGGCCATGTCGATCATCGGGATCATGTGGCCCTGAGCGAGGAGAGGGATTAGGACGAAGTGAGGTTGTGACATTATATTTTTGTTGTGGGATGATTAAATGAAATGAATACCGTACATATATATATATATATTGGGAGTCTATGAAAGAAGGCTTGACTGGGTCGGGTATTCGGGTAGTGATGATGATGAGATGGATGATCGAGACACAATAGAGGACGGCCGTGTAAGTTGGGGAATGGTTTTTGGTTGGATTAGGTTACGTGTGCGTTGAATCAGGCCAGCACCGCCGCACCGGCCGTGTTGCACACGTTTTTTTTATTCAAAAGATGTTGTTACTACAAGGTACAGATGGGTTATTATTGTCTTTTTTTATATATGTCTCGATGATGACCCTCCCCTTTGGATGAGTCATATCATTACTTTTTCTTTTTATTATTCTACAGTATATTATTTTCATTCAAACTTCTGTATTATCAGACAATTGCGGTCAATTTGGATTATGTAATCCATAGTTTAATTTTAATAAGACTTTGTTGGTGGTATTAATTAATTTACCTTTATAAAATGAAGGGAGTACTAGTATTGACTAGCGTTGACCTTGACTAACAACATAACGCCCGCCTAATATGGTTGTTGGATACAACACTTTCCGCAAAAACTTTTTCACGTGAATTATTCGGTAATAAGGTGGACGGTCATTCTAGAGTTGACCTAACGTTGACTCGTCCTAATTGACGGCCGACACAAGCAGGCGTTCCCATTTTCACATGTGAAATAAAAAAATGCACTGTGTCTGTATTAGAGATGCAAAGAGCAGCAAACATTTATTTACAACAATTTAACAGTTCAAACACATAAATCACAAAAAAACATTTCCAACTAACCTGAAGATTCTGGTATATTTAGTGTCTGGAATCTCCTCAAAATAAGAATGATACAAAGCGTAAATTTAATGATCAATCGCTGCAGGGGGCATCCGAATCTGTTTCGTCGTGGTTCAGAACTCGAGTTTTTGGAACTGGTTTTTCTAACATGGAAGTTCCTTTGAATGTCATCATCTGCCAGCATATTTTCCTGTAATTCGAAAGCTGCAAAAAAAGGGAACGCAGAGGATCAGGTTTGAAGAGAGGGTGGAGAAAGGGAGTGGGGACCCATCGCAGCTTGTGTAGTGTACCTGCTCTTGTGGGATCTTTTCGAACCCAAACTTGTCTGTCCAGATTGACTTAGCATCGTCGGTTGCGGGGAGAACAAGGCTTTTTATGTTCAAGAATGCAAGCAATTTCTCGATGCACGAATACAGTATTTGGAAGTATCCCTGCAAACAAATATCAGACATATCACAATGTATAATAAAAGATTTGTCATGATTTGAAATCCTATATAGCACAATAAATATATTGCATATTTCTTAACCTAGTTATACTTTTGTGAATAAAAAAAGGTCGTTTCTATAAGATCAAGCAAGCACTTGCATACATGCTGCCATTTTTTTCAAACTGCAAGGCAGAAAAGTTTAATGTAAAAATTTGGGATTTCAAACAACCTCTTCAATTTCAATCATAAAAATCCAAATGAGTAACCAAACACATTTCCACTTGTCACACGAAAACCAATAACTTATTAATTATCACTTTCCCCACTAAAATTGAAAGAGAAACAATTCCATCCATCACCATAGTAACTTTAGCGCCATCACACTTCTTTTTGTTGATTAGGTCAAAACCCAGGTAATAGAGCACAAGTAATTTTGGTTGAAAAATAATTGTTACCTTGCCCTGATTACCACTGCGTGTGGCAGCCAATGGGAGTTCAGCAACTTCTTGTCCAAAAATCCGAAGGATCCCAGCTGATACAACCGTTGAGCTGCAAGATTGGAAAAATTGATGACAACCAATGTACTTATTATCTAACGAAAATTAATCAAAGTAAACACGAGGAAGAAAAGGTGGTTCTCACTTCACCATCAAAATAGCACAATACATTCCACTGAAGTCTTGACCTCTTATATTCCTCCTGGCAGATGTAGTGCAAGATAAATTATAAAAGGGAACATGATGGACACTACAGGAAAAATATAAAACTATGTCCAATAGAAGTCAGCCAATACCCATAAACTAAAGATGGAATGAAGTCTCGTCCAGTTTCTGAATCAACAATTGGGTCAAAAGAATCCTGAAACACAATCAATATGTAAATGTAACAATCGGAACTTAAAAGATGAAGCAAATAGATTTATCTACATAGTACTGTAATTTTGTTTTTAAAATGAAGAGAGGAAATTTTTCTAAGAGGCGTGCATCAAGAATTTCTTTTGCATTAGCTTAATTTATTTTGCATTATTTTACATATAATCACAGCCTCACAGGGAAATCACTGCAAACACTGTACACCATGTTAGATACTATAAGAATTCTTACATGGAATATAGCTACAGCCTGTGACAGTAACACCCTGGTTTCTCGAGAAGTGATTTTCCCATTCAAGAGTCTCCAACTCACGTCAACATCATTATCAACTACTGAAGTCATTTCTATTTGCTTCTTCTTTATCATCTCCAAATAAGAGTTGGGGAGCTTTTCCACACCAGAATTCAGCAAATTCTGCAGAGCAGAATATATCCACTTGCAATTCCCAGAGCAGAACCATTTTCCTTTCGGAAGTTCCTATTCAGCACATGGACCATAAGTTTACAGAAAACAACAACTTTAACTAACTGGCCAACCGGTGTAAATAAATAAACATTCACAGAATGTGCTCACCTTTAGATCAGCCATCTTACTTTTTTTCAAACAGCCCACGTGATATTCCCTTTCACACTGGTACATACACAATTAAGTTGAGCAATGTGTATCCATATTCCAAATTCCAATTTTACAAGATAAAAGGAATGAAGAATTACCTGATCACACAATATAACAGTGCGTGGACCAAAACCAGATTTACTAAAATCATAGCCTCTGCAAACAAGCCAAAAAGTTGGATACACAAACAAGCATTACACTTTTGCAAAGACGATTTTAGTTTATGTGTGTCACCTGCAGATTACACATGCAATAACTTCGGCTTCGGCCGGGCTCTTGACATGGCGAATGCAACGGTTCCTTATTTGCTCAATTGGTACTGTCCCAGAAACTCGGCCGGCTGCAACAGCATTAGCATTCCATTCGGCAAATCTTTCCCTTTGGAACATATTTTGGCAATATGTGCAATACCATTTACCACGAGGGATGCTTGATAAAGATGCACACTCTGCATTTTAAGATAAAGATAGAAGATGTTCAACACCATCCTGTTAGGAGTATGACAAATCGCCAGAATCTAATATGTAAACAGTGTTTCAATGAGATTTTCAAGATTATCTTGACAAACTCTAAAGTAAGAACTAGCCATTATCCTAGCTTGTAACTGGCAGATACTAATTTATAAAACTACCATTCATTTGAATTTACAAATGACCAAACAATATCAAAACTGTAATAGAAGGTATTTTTCTGACTGAACAAGAAGAATTTAATCTTATCAGCAATTAGAAAAAAAAATAGCAAGCTTGATATTGTTATAAATCTAAATACCTTTGTGAAAGGCCCTTGGACAGCCATCACAAAGCACAAGCTTCCCACCATCGGCACAAATGATGCACAAGTCGTCATTGTCTTTGGAAGAACATTTGCGTCCTTTTAGTAGAGAGATAGCGAATTCATGTAGAGACACTCCATTAGACGTGTATATATAAATATATCTGCAAAATCAAGAGATAGCGCCAGGCTTAATTCAGAAAGTCGATCAATAAATGTTAATTGGCTCAAAAGATGAACCAAAGAGACATACGGTTTTCGGCGGGAGGCTCGTCCAGCATGAGCTTCAAATTGAGACGGACTAACCTGCTCGTGGATGTTAAAATTAATAAATATATCTTTAAGAAATCAGGTATTATAGTTATAGATGCAAAACATTTATACCAAAGTGCTGCAGCAGCGGCAAATTATTCCTGAGCCCATTTTATAGCCTTCGCGCAATAGCTACAATCAAATTCAAAGAAGATTACAATGATGAAACAGAAATTTGGAACGACGCATATAGCATTTTCTATGAACCACCTTTCCATTAGAATAATAAGCAACTTCAGTCCCATCTGGTAATCCACCATTCTCAAAGACCAGTTGGTGCATTCTCTGATCTCTGAGTAGAACACAACAAAAAGACAACTAAGAATTTCTCACTTGCCTACTTAATAACTATAAGGAATGCACAATTGACCATCAAAGTGAGCTGTACCAACTTTTTAGTTATCTTTGATGGACTTTTTGATTGCATAGAGATAGATGGAGATCCACTTTCCATGGACTTGGAGACATATGCAGTATTTGATAACCTGAAACACCACAGCAAAGTTTACATACAAAATTATTACTGCACATATATAACAACATACACAAAAAGATAGGCATGGTCATCAACTTCTTTATGATATTTCTCGTGGTTTTGATCTTCAGTGACCCATGCATGGAAGTACAGCCCTTTGAAGTTGGATCATAATACTCCATTGAAGTACTTTCCGGTGACTTCACCACAGAAGCTTGTTTGGATAACCTTAGCATGCCAAACATGAAGTATCAGAAAAGGAGGTGTTAAAAAGGTATACCGTATACACGTAGTTTAATTATAGTAATAATAAATAAATAAATAAAGTCACCCTAAACAAATTACAAAGAAAGACAAGTAAAAACAACTCACATTTTTGCTATCGTCCTTTGGCTCCTCATTCTCGTTGCAACACGCAGTGAGGATTTACCAGTAGATGTATGATTTGTGAACTCTGAATGCCTGAGATGGGGACATGATGACATACTTTTTATTATTTATCTTCCTGCCAATAACAAAAGAAAAGGCAGAAAAATACAGCAGCAAGATGAAAAGTGAAAGAAAACAAGAAAGAAGATGCGAACTTTCTCTTTTTCTTTCCTCTGCGGCTCTTTTTCTTCGGCGTGTAATGCACTTCATCATTCTCAGGCATCGGCAAACCTAAAAGTGGCTCCAAAAGCCTGAAAGAAACAAACCAAAAGATATTCGTAGGAACTAAAAGGATAGATTCACAACCAGTTATTCCTGCGTATCTGTAATTTATAAACAAGTTAATTTGATAACACGAAACAACCACTCCTACATAAAGGAGGCTAGAGACAACTCAAGGTGTGTCCTTGCAAAAACTAAAAGCTAGTGGATAATAATATAACTACTTGCAGTTTAGGGTTCAACATTATGCTAGAACTCGTTAAAAATATTTATCATGTAGTTTAAATAACTTTATTTATAGAATCTTCTTATCAATTACCATTAAAATCAGAACATGCAAATATCATCAATCTCAAAGTAAGCGAAGGAGAGGAGACATACTACCAACATGCACCAAGTGAATAGAAGTTGTGAAAACATTTGAAGTAAGAACCAATGAGGAGGTTCCAGAGAAAATCATGTCGCAGTAGTTTTTAATTGTAAAAGAATACATGCCTTGATTTGACACATTCTGCATCAATTTCTGAATTCAGAATAATCATACAAGAATCACAAAGTAGTTCCACCTTTGCAGCTGATGTTGCAAGAAATGATCCTAGACACCAAAGAGCACCAAGCAGGCTATTAAAAGTGAAACATAAGGAAGATTATAAAAAACAAAACAAAACAAACAAGCACACGCACACGCACACACACATTCAGAACTAATCAATAGAGACTCACCATTGCAATTTGAACATGTCACAGATTCCTTCACAGACCTAGGCCCAATGAAGTTTTGTATAGTTTCTTCTAATGTTCTTACACAAGATTTACGGCATTCTTTGACCACATCCAGCAGGCTTTTCCCATTCTCTAAGCATATATACTGAGATGCACGTCTATATGTTTTGCAGGCATGGATCTCAAATTGACAAGGCGGGACTATCTGTACAGATTCAAAATATAATTGCACATGGAGTCATGTGAAAAGTGCAATACAAACAAAACCAAAGTTAAAGGAAAAAAACAGATTTGAGTATGCACCCGAGTTCCGTTGCACAAACTGCAAGAGCAGAGGATTCCAGCATCTTTTATGGTTCCCCGTAGTGGGAATCCCTAGAAGAATTGTATAGTCAGTAAAATTTGTATATATAACATGGTGCTCTTATTGTCTATGTAAACATAAAAAGCAGAAGAAAATTACCCCTGGAGCTATAAAATATATGACCAATAATATCAGTCATGTCTTAATCCTAAAAAAGTTTAAGCAACAGCAAGACTTTTCTATGAGACCCTGCTTCAATGGAGTCGGATTTATGAGATATGTTAAACTTCCGTGTTCATGAAATGGCAACATGGGGAATATGCATATAGTGGTCACTGGTCAGTGTGATCCTGGTATTAAATCTACATGGCTAGTCATTTCCTCATGACTTAAAGTGCAGCTACCATACTAGCTAGATGACTTATGCAGTATAGGATATAGGATATTCAGATCCTCGTCGATCCAGATTACGATCAGTAATGAAAAATTCTATAAAACAGACTAGAAACATGTAAAATGGCTTGTTATAATGTTTACACTTCAACTGAATAAAAATCTACAAAAATTATTTCCTATCGTTATATAAATAATAACAAAGGAGTGGCTTGTTTCTGATACTTGCATTAAATTTATCAACCTTTCATGTTTTCTCATAATCATATTTTACAAATGCACGACCCGTTTTATATAAGTAAATTACAATGTTAAAAGAATATTATTGAAAATCCCAAAATTAAGCTTTTCCTATGGACTTTCCTGTATCAAAAAGCAGAATTAAAAACAGAGTTTTAAGCTCAATAAGTACTATGAATTTATAAAGCACGCACTATGGAAAGCTCCATCTCTTAGTTTAGTCCTAATAGCCAGCTTCTAGTAATAGGAATGAGAAATGTTAGCTAGTTTATCCTTTATATTCTTTCTTTTCGCAATTCTCATTGAAACACAAAAACTGATTTTTGAAACAGGAATCTTTCGAGAGAAGATTAAGAAAGGAAGTTAGTTTACAAGACCTTCCCTGACATCCTCTCGTAACACCTCTTACTCGAGGACCCTAAACATGAACTACCTACTTTTCTTCGTATAGTGCACTTAAAGAGACTCTATCTTGCGATGCAACAAATAATGAAAGTTCAATGTCAATATTTGTTGCACTGCTAATCACTTATTTATGCAAATGGATGATGATGATAACAATGATAAAATGTGTAATAATCATTATCAACAGAAGAAATCTGAACAAACAAATAATAGGAAAGTATCTGCTATTACCCTCTTGCCGCCATTGTAGACTACTGGATATCCTTCCAGTAACCCCGTCTCAAAAAGCTCCCTAACTGTCGTTGGCCGCCCTTTCACGAGTATTTTCTTCGACATCTTCATCTCCATTTTCCTCTTCTCCGGACTACCCAGCACCATCGAATTTCCACTCACCAACCCATCTGCCTCCGAAATCACAGTTTCCCTTAATTCCCCATTATTCTCAATTTCAGATTCGCTGTTGGACTTGAACACGGAACGAGTAAACCTCCGAGCGGTAGGTTCCTCCTTTACTTCAATCTCCATCATCTCCCCCTCTCCATCCTCTCCCTTAACCCCCGAAATCCCGAAATTACCCTCGCCACCAACTACACCTTCGCCGTTCCAACTCACAGCCTCCGCCCCCAACTCATCTGGGAACTCATCCAAATGGCCAAATCTACTCACGCTTCGACTCCTCAACCTCTTACTCCTGCTATAGACTGCGAAACCATTCGCCTCGCTCGGCCTAACCCTAAGCGCATTGCGCCGATCCATCTTATCCGAACCGTCGGAATCAAGCCGGGTCGGATCGCTGGATCCGGGCTGCAAGTCACCCGAACTCTCGGTTTCGAATCCGGGTTCGGGCTTCATTACTGTATATTCCCCAAGCAGTTCACTTCACTGATGCTGAGCTTGCGAAGACGGCGGATAAGAGAGAGAAAATTGTGGCTATGGATCTGCTTGAAATTGATGATTCGGCTGCATGCACTTAAATGGAGTTTATTTCGGATTTCAATTTGTGGAATTACCCTATCAAAATTGGACGAGGAGAGAGAGAAAGAAGTAAGAGTAAACAGAGAAAATTGTGAACAAAATATGAAAAAGTTGTTTCTGTGGGTATCTTCGATGTAGAGTATATTGAAGTTTCAATTTATGCAAAATAATTGTAATAACAAAAACACTGTATAGTTACATGTTTACTAATTATACACTGGAGTATTTTTTTTTGTTAGCAGCACAAAATAATTGTAAAAAAATTAATTTACAATTATTAATATTTTATAATTTACGCGGGGTGTAGATAAAACCGTGCCCATATAAAATAAGAAATGTTCATTAATTTCCAGATTTTGGAAATTTAGGGCCACCTTATTGGAATGGGCTGTAAAAGATTATCAGGCCCCATAGATTTAATTGGCATTTGTGGGATACAATAGATTCAACTCTTGTAGTAATATTCATTTCTACACAATAATTTAATTTAATTTTAAATAATTTTAAAATACCTAACATGTCCTTTTTATCATCGTGTTAGTAGTAGCTGCTCCTTTCTTAATTCTTACATTACTATTTTTTCCTATATTGAAAGAAATGCGTTCAAAATTGGACGGTCATATAACTCTCAAAATTAAATTCTTTCTACTATTGAACAACACATTTGTGTGAGGCTAACGAGAGACGAGGAGGCAAGCTAGCAGCGGCTTTGGAATGGTTTTTGGTGCTTGTGAGTTTGTATCAGGTTGGTTGAAGGTTGTTGGTTTCTCGAAGATAATTTTCAAATTTGTAAACAACCGTTGCGTCGCTCATTGGTCCCGACTTTTGTGTCGGTTGAAGGTTAACAAATTTCTAGACGGTTGATTTTCGATGGGATACAAGCTGAGAGAGGGTTGAAGTTGTTATTTCTATTTTTTTTTCTCACATTCAGACTTTGCGGTCGTTAAATAATTCAGAAGTACGGTACTCTCCTTCCGTCCTTAAAACTTATCAAAGTATGTGTGCAAATGAAAAGGAGAAGTGTAAATATCCTTAGGTCAGTTGGGCCGATCACACAGTGTGACTGTGTGACTGGGATTAATGGAAGATGAAGCAGTGGCCTGCTTGGAATCATGATGCGCAGCTGTTAAAGACGGCGAGCCTTCATTGAATGTTTAGAAAATTTTTCTCAAGCTCAGAATTGCATTTCTTCATCATTTCCTGCAAACAAATTAAGTTCATGCATTGATATGTATATATAATCATAATTAATATAGTAGTAAATTATAGTATTTCGGTATTCCCTATTGATTAAAAAAATATTAGTAGTACTATACATCTATACTTGGTCAATAAGATTACCCAAAACAAATGAAAATAATAACTAGTAAATTATAGTATTCCGGTATTCCCTATTTGTTAGTGTAAATATGTCTAGGCAGAGTAATGCGGCAGAGTTACTGAGCATAACAATGCCTTAGTCATATTTACATGTTTTCTCCTTTCTTCACATCTTTATATTGTTGTTTTTCACTCTTTATATGTGTGGAATGTTTGAGCATGATGTCCCAGTTGAATCATGCGTGTTTAAACAATCAAGACGTTAGCAGAATCATGCGGCAGGACGAAGACCTTCGGCATGCCGCACGACGAACAAGAGCAGAAGACTCAAGTATGAACGATAGGCATAGAGAACCTGAAAACAAAGAGAAATGGAAGGCATTAGCAAGAGGCAAAGCATTCCAGTCAATTGAAGAAGGTTCGCCCTGCCTGAAGAACAGCTCACTGTGCGGCAAAGACAGAAGCTGGGTCAAAGGCGGTTCCTATCTTCTCTCAACCACTTTAAACCTAGTTTTACTAGGGATTTCGGTTGAGAGCTCCTCCTATAAATACCAGGAGACTTCAGCTCATTCCTAAACAATTTTATCTATCCCGAAAACACAAATTGTACTCAAGATCATTCACTAGTCAGTTTTGTAGGCAAGATCTTCAGTGGAAGTTCTTCGCCCATTTATCTTCTCGTCGAAGAGAATTACGTATGACTAAGTGATGATCTGGAATTTAGTATATGATAGATTTATTTACTTTATTTCAGTTTTGATTGTTCACTAATCTCCGGATCCGATAAACGAGAAGGAATGCCTTCGCATTGCCTTAAGTTTAATCGATTGTAAATCCGAGATTATCCTTTGTTGTAAAGACGCTGATCTTTAATAATATCATTTTTGCCGTAAGGCACATTCGTATGGGTATAATTTAAATACCCATACAAAGATTTAATTCCTTTTGTTATTTATTTCTCGTTTCGTTTGTGTGTGTGAGTTTGTTCGTTCTGCCTAACGTTTATCTTTCCGCTGCATAACTTATACATATATCACATATATATATTAAACTGATAATTTAAGATACACATTAAAACACTTAAATTAATTAAAATGAACAAACTAAATCGTAAGGCTTCGTGGTGCGGCATACTGAAGTAGCGCATCACCCTCCCTTAAGCTTGGCAGCGTATTTTTCTTCGTAAATACCCCTGCCGCGCACTTTCAAGTGGTATCAGAGCCGACACTAGACTCACTTAGTGCTAACGGTCCCTCTAATTTTACACACTCACAATGTCAGATCCATCCTTTATCGTACAAACACCGGTTGTTCTTGACGGTACCAACTATGGATTTTAGAAGACACGTATTGAGGCAAGGATTAAATCCATTGACCGAAATGCTTGGCTTTCAGTCCTTAGAGGATGGAAACCTCCTTTGGAGGAGTTACCGGACGGTAAAATGCTTGAAAAAGCTCCCGAAAAATGGTCTACCGGTGAGGTTGCCGCAGCTACTGCCAACGATAGGGCAAAGTGTGCCATCCTTGAGTCTATCGATTGTGATATGTACTAAATCGCCAAGCAATGTGCATCAGCCAAGAGTATATGGGATCAATTGGAACTTCACTGTGAAGGAAACACCACGGTGAAGAAAACCAAGGTCCGAATGCTCATGTCTCGCTTCGAAAACTTACGAATGCGTGAGGATGAGTCGGCAAGGCAGTACTTTGGCGAAATCATGTCCATCGTCATTGAATGTGCTGACCTTGGCTCTCCAATTGGCAATGAGGCTGTTTGTAGCAAACTACTTAGATCGATGAACTCGAAGTTTCGATCAAAAGTAACGGCAATCGAAGATGGTCCCGTAGGTACCTCTGAAGATTACATCACCTTAATGGGAATTCTTAAGAACCATGAGCTTAATGAGGAAGACCGTGCATCCTATGGTCAGTCACGCGAAAGAAAAAGCGAGAAAAACCTTGCCTATACGGTGGCAGAACCTGACGGCAGGGACTCCAGAAGTTCGCATGGCAGAGACTCCAGGAGCTCACAAGGCAGCAGCACCAACTCCTCTACAAATGACTTGACTGACGAAGAAATATATGAGCTACTGGGACAAGAAGACGGAGGAGACACGTACGCCCTACTCTCAAAGAAGGTGGATGCCATGCTTGTTCGGTCGTTGAGAAAACCATACGATCCCCGCCGAAGGAAGTTTCCTCCCAAGACCCCTTCAAATCAAGATAAAAGGCTCGTCACACGTCAATCAAGCCCTGGATCAAGCTCCGGTTCCAACTCCTCGAAGGACTGGTCTAAGATCACTTGTCATACATGCCATGGACTCGGGCACTACTCTTCGGAATGCCCATCAAAGGATCGAGGCATTGCCCTAAACTCCATGATTGAACCAGAAGATTTGGAACAACTATGCCATGAGTTCTCCGAAACCACACTGGCAGCTCGGTATGATGGCATCTCTCTCTCGGATGCAAAAGATGACGATCTAACTCCTGCCGCAGGCCGAAGCCATGTTGCTTTCTTTACCTCTGCCGCAGCCAAGGCAGAACAGATCGTTTGTCTCACTGCCTCCATTTCAGACAATGAATATGAGGATGAGGAAATTCCCATTGATCTATTTATTGAACTAAAAGATAAATTTGATGAGCTACGCATGGATCTTCAACGGCAAAACAAAATGGTAGAAGTATTAACCTCCAACAAAGCCTCATATGAAGAAAAGCTAAAGAAGCAAGCCATGACCATAGAACAAATGCTCATTGAAAAGAATGAACTTGAAGGACGCTTGATGAAGTTCGATGTTCAACTCACAAGAAAAGACATGGAAGTTGAAAAACTAAAAAATGAGCTTGAACGAGCAAATGGCAAACTCGAGGCTGCCAACAACACTTTTGAGAAACTCAACACGGCCACATCAAAACTTGATGCCGTGATGAGTATTTCAAATGTTGAAAGACAAGGCCTCGGTTATCAAAAGACCGTAAATGCCGTTTTTCCCCCAAAGAAGATTTCAACGGGAATATCCTTTGTGAAGAAGTCAGATGATGGTCCGCAAGATACTCTCACATCTTCACAAGAATCCACTACAAGAGAAAGCAAGAAAATGACTGCTCACGGAAAAGGCAGTAGGCAGAGGCAAGGACAAGCTGCAGCAGGCAGAACGAAGACAAGGCAGCCTCTGCCCAAATTGAAAAACAAATCGAAGAGACGATATGTATGCCACTACTGCTTGATTCCTGGTCATATTCGACCTTATTGTTGGAGACGTGAAGAGGATTGGGAGAATGGCCGTCAACTTCATTCAAACGTTGGATCATGGCATACCAACAAGAAGGTCAACAACACTCGACCTAAATCAAATGCGTCTAAGGTAAAGGAGACTTATTTAAAGAAGTCTAAACCTGTTGCATCACATATGTGGGTTCCAAAAGCTAAATTCACTACTAATAACGAAAGTTTTGTTCCTCCTGCCTTCCCTGATGCTAGTCTTGCCACATCATCTATCAACAAAATTGACATAAAATGCAGTGTTGTGTTCACCGCCCTCAAGGCTACCAAGGATGACAAATGGTACTTTGACAGTGGGTGCTCACGACACATGACCGGCAATAGTAATCATCTCGTCAACTATAACGCATTTCAAGGAGGCGAAGTCACATTTGGAGGAGGATCTAGCGGAACAATTGTAGGCCGAGGCACCTTGAACGTACAAGGCCTGCCTAAGCTACAACAAGTTCTCCATGTTGAAGGCCTAATCACCAACCTCATTAGCATAAGCCAATTATGCGATGACGGCATGCATGTCAAGTTCACACATCAAGCATGCGAAGTGTTTGACAAGGAAGGCAAACCACTTGTTAAGGGGGAGCGGTCTACATCAAACAACTGCTATTCCATCGGTGAAACATGCTTCTCCGCAAAAGTGCAAAACGACGTGGACCTATGGCACCAAAAACTTGGTCATACAAGCCTTAGGAATTTGGAGCGCCTTATCAAGCTCGATGCCGTCCGTGGACTTCCAGCACTCTCCAAGATCGAGAAAAGTGTATGTGGACCATGCCAACAAGGAAAAATGACCCAGACAAGTCATCCAGCTCTCTCTGCCGCAGAGCGAACTATCTCTGCCGCAGGATCAGCAAATTCCGAGACAGATTTTTACCAAAAGCAATCTCAATGCTTTGAACTCCTTCATATGGACCTGATGGGACCTATTGAGACAGAAAGTCACTCTAAGAATCGATATGTACTTGTAGTTGTCGATGACTTCTCACGATACACATGGGTACGCTTTTTAAAGGATAAAAGCGAGACGTTTGGAGAAGTTTCTAAATTCATTAGGTGGATCAAGACAAATCATGAGACAAATGTCAAACGAATAAGGAGTGATCATGGCACCGAATTCGAGAATCAACAACTTGCCAAGTTTTGTGATACACAAGGCATTGTCCAAGAGTTCTCTGCCCCAATCACACCTCAACAAAACGGTGTGGTAGAGCAAAAGAACAGAACATTGCAAGAGATGGCACTTGTCATGCTGATTTCAAAAAATCTCAACAAAGCTCTTTGGGCAGAAGCAACCAACATCGCATGCCACATTCTGAATCGTGTCAGCCTACGACGAGGCACATCGAAGACAGCTTATGAAATTTTAAATAATAGGAAACCAAATTTGAAATATTTTCATGTGTTTGGCTCTGTATGCTATGTTTTGAATGATAGAGTAGCTAGCACAAAGTTTGAACCAAAGGCATTCAAAGGATTATTTGTTGGATACTCTAGAAATAGTCATGCCTATCGAATATTTATCCCACTAACTAAAACTATTATTGAATCAGTGAATGTGCAGTTCGATGACCTAAGCATTCTCAAGAAACCTCGAGAAGATGGTGTACAAGAACTACTCGAACACCCTGCCGCAACTGGAACAACAGAAGGCACTGCGAACCCGGCTGCCTTACCTACTGCAGAAGGCACTGCGAACCCGCCTGTCTTACCTATTGTTCCCAATGCCGATACTCGAACGGATGAAGCATCCTCGGATCATTCCAACAAAGATACAACACCTCAAGAATCTGATTCATCAGATATAGAAGAGGCATTGGAAGAACCACGACGAGATCCACCAGGGCATGTTCGAAGGAATCACCCATCGAGCCGATTTCTGCCGAAACGCACAAGGAACCATCCGCCCATTGATTACAAGAACATGACAAAAAATGTAAGCATGTCGGCCACATGCATTGAGATAGGCATTGTCTCATATCTCTCAACGGTTGAACCCAAAAATATCAAAGAGGCATTGAAGGATGATTTTTGGATAATGGCCATGCAAGAGGAAATGAACGAGTTCGAAAGAAACAAAGTTTGGAAACTCGTTCCTCGTCCCAAAAACAAGAATGTCATCGGGACAAAATGGATCTTCAAGAACAAATCAAACGAACATGGGCAGATCGTGCGCAACAAGGCAAGACTAGTAGCACAAGGCTATACACAGATCGAAGGCATCGACTTCGATGAAACATTTGCCCCAGTTGCACGCATGGATTCCATAAGGCTGCTGATTGCCATCGCTTGCTACCTTAACATCACGTTGCATCAAATGGATGTTAAGGCTGCCTTCCTAAACGGCATACTTGACGAAGAAGCCTTTGTTGCTCAACCTAAAGGCTTTGAAGATCCTACATTTCCAGACCATGTGTATAAACTTCACAAGGCACTATATGGCCTAATACAAATACCTCGAGCTTGGTATGGGTGCCTAACCGACTTTCTCCTAAATTTTGGTTTCACCCGCGGCATGATTAGACGTTTTTATGTGCGTCTCTCGTCAAAATCCGAGGTCAGTTGTAGTTTGACTCGGTATCAATCCAAGGAAACAGAAGAGTAATATTCAAGTGAATGTTCGTGTTAGAAGCATATGACATAATTCTAAATCCTAAATTCAAGTTGTTCGACAATTAAAAATATCAAAAATGAAAATACAAATATGAGAAAACGACTTGGACGATGACAATCAAAACATTTAAAATAATTTCACAAACACTCAATTAAATCAATTCAATCAACACACGAAAGTCAAGCTCCCGGTCGGGTTACTTCACTCGTCGTCACACGTTTAATCCACTTAGAGGTTCGCTCCCGATCGGGTTACGATTCTAAGATTATGTTGACGTATTGAGATCAATAAGGTAATTGCTAGTTATTCTTGTTCGTTCATCATATCATCATCCAAAATGAAAATTTAGTTCAACATCTTGACAAAGTATTTAACAACGATAATCAAAAGAGACATGATCATAAATTAAAATAAGATGAAGCATTAATAAAAATAACATCAAACAATTAGAAATCTAGATGTTTATTACAAGAAGTTAAAAGCATGAAAAGAAGCAAAGATTAGTAAAACAAATAATCGAAATCAAGTTTAAAGTTCAAACTAGTAAAAGTAGTGGCCGTAGAACTTCGATCGTGGTTCTCGACTCGTGAACGTTGCCGTTGTCAATGGCTTCATTCCCGATCTTTTCCCCAAGTTCAGAAGGCGGAAGTTAGCTTTCCAATGCAAAAAGAATCACTTAAATCGGACTTCAAACGCCCAAGAAACCGCCCCGTAACCGCCGATGTCGCATCTGTCCAGCATCGTCCGGCGCCCGCTGGAGGCTTTTCGGCGACCGCGGAAACCAAAACGGCGACCACCGTTTTGTGTGCCGGAATTCTGGTGCTTTTCCAGGCCTTTCGGCGCGCGCCGAAGGTGGTCTGGCGCCCGCCGTTTCTCCATTTATCGCTCTTTGCTCGATTCTTCGACTTCTCTTCGATGAATGACCTGAAACTTGACCAAAAACCCTCCTACACACCCGTGAGAACTGACAAACACAAATAAACACAAAACATACTAAATAACATCAACACTATACAAAACGACTCAAACACAACACAAAAACATAAATGAAAAACACACAAATACGAGACAAATCACCCCCCTACGCTCAAGTCCTTGCTAGTCCCGAGCAAGGTAAAAATCAACCAACAACGTGTTTGCAAAAATCACGTACTTTGAACTCACTACAAACCACGTACCAACCAACTTGTCATATACGAAAAAAATGAGAATAGTAATATCATGTCACTCAAGCTCACCTCATTTCTCAAAATGTATCCCTCGGAAAATGAAATGGTCACCACTCATCAAGCACATCGAGAATATATAAATCAATACATCACAAGAAAATCCGCATACTTTAACAAAGAAGAACCAAGAATCGGTACGAGATTGCAATATGGTAGGCTCGGGTCATAGGTGAGAATAGAAAGAAAAATAATAAGGCAAATAGGCTCCTCCCTCGACAACCTCCTACGCCAAATGTTCTCACATCACAACCACTCTTATAACATCAATACACATCAAATAAATCATGTTCTCGTCAGGCCTTTATTATTAGTACTCCCCGCTTTTTACTTTTATTTTTTTATTTTATGCTTTTTCTCTTTTTGCTTTTTTTTTTCATCCCTCATCAATTGTTTTCACAACCAAAGAGTATTCGTTTTTTTTACTTTTTTTTTTTTTGCTTTTTTATAGGGAGTAAGCTTTTTCTTATTATAGCTTGCCTTTATACGAGAAAACACGTTTACAATCATCACAATCCCGTATTAACCTTCAAAACAATCTTGCAACACCTCTCAAAATCTCACATCACTCGTGGAACTCTCGGTTACAAGAAAAGGAACCATGTAAGCTCAAAAGGTTAACTAGGGAGTCCCTCGACGGGCACGGTCATTTTTGGGAAATTTTAAAAATGTGGAGTTAAATCCTAGCAATCTCATACGTCATATTCTCATTCTTAACAAAGTCAAAGTAACTTCATATAACAAATGATGTCAATAACTACTTCAATCATGCATTCTCAATCATCTCATGCTCACAACTCGAGAAAATAATTATAATTTCGCTCCAAGGAAAATAGGCTCAAAAGCTCACATGTATATATAGCTAGGAAAGAAACTCATGAATAACATATACTCATTTTCTCGACACTTAACAAGTGGTTCAACCTTCAACCAAGTGAGTTCAAGCTACAACTTGACCATATCCACATGCAAACACACCACATTCGGGACAAATCAAATTTTTGAGCATAGAAAAGCAATTCACATAAATCAAACAAACTAACAATGAAAAGAAACATAACTAAACCACACAAAACAATAAAGCACCACACATATGTACAAAGACATAAAAAGAAAAGAAAAACGTACCAAGGTCGTGCCTAGCACGACCTCTCTCACATGTTGGGTGGTGGGAAGTTTTGGTTCGTGGGCTGCCAAGTACTTCTTGAAACACGATCTCGTTCCTAGCCTTTATTCTTGCTCAATTTTATGTCGAGAGCTTGACTTATTTCTCTTCTCACATCAGCCCTTCTTCTTATCAAGTCGCCAATCCTTGTCGTCTTCTACATGCGACTTACTTTCGAAGTACCTCTTCTTCTTCTCTTCTTCCTTGCCTACTCTTTTCTTTGGAATCAAATGAATCGGAGGCACCCAATCATCCTCCGTTGCTCCCACTTTCGATCCGTTTCCATATAATAGGATGTTATTCGCCTTGACTATATCCTTAAAATCGATTTTCGCCAACAAATTATACAAGTGCTGAAAGTGTTGGTCTTGCTTCTTGTTTATGAGGTTGCTTGGAATCAATACGAGTGGATGATATGACTTTTTAAACATGTGCAACCCACCTTTCTTCGTTTCATCTTCTTCAACTCTCCTCCTTTTATTCTTCTCATCCTCCGCATCCTCAACTTCACTCTCCTCATTTTTCTCATCTTTGACATGGTTGTTCTCTTTCGGAATTTGAACTTTTATATCCACAACTTTCTCTGATCTTAACACTGTAAGAGCCTTAGCATGTGATGGTTGGCTTAGAAGTTTTTCGGCCTCATCTTTTTCTTGTAGTTCTCTAAGTGTTGTTGCCATTTGCCCAAGTTGTGTACTAATATCGTTCAACACCGCATTTAAGCCTCCAATTTTCACTTCAAGGTTATTCATCCTCAAATCACTTTTCTCCACGTATGTCTTCATCCATTCCTCAAATTGAGAACCCGAAGCTTGTTGTTGATATTGTTGTTCATTCTTCATTTGCTGCTCTTCAACCATTAATGGAGTATTCAATTGAGAGTTCCATCCATATGCATTGTATTGCATTCCGTATCCTCCTTGCATCATCGGATTTGACATCATGAATGGCACTTGTTGTTGTTGTTGTCCATTCATGTTGAGATATGTTTGAACATTTGATTGTTGGAATGGATAGCCGTATTGTCGAGGATGCACCATCTGATTATACATCTTGCTTCTTGTGATATCCATGAACACTCAAAGTAGATGGTTAGAAATAACAAGACAATTAAACTAAACTAACTAAATGAGATATGAAACTAATACTAACAAACACTTAAACAAAACTATCCGTTTCCCCGGCAACGGCGCCAATTTTGATTAGACGTTTTTATGTGCGTCTCTCGTCAAAATCCGAGGTCAGTTGTAGTTTGACTCGGTATCAATCCAAGGAAACAGAAGAGTAATATTCAAGTGAATGTTCGTGTTAGAAGCATATGACATAATTCTAAATCCTAAATTCAAGTTGTTCGACAATTAAAAATATCAAAAATGAAAATACAAATATGAGAAAACGACTTGGACGATGACAATCAAAACATTTAAAATAATTTCACAAACACTCAATTAAATCAATTCAATCAACACACGAAAGTCAAGCTCCCGGTCGGGTTACTTCACTCGTCGTCACACGTTTAATCCACTTAGAGGTTCGCTCCCGATCGGGTTACGATTCTAAGATTATGTTGACGTATTGAGATCAATAAGGTAATTGCTAGTTATTCTTGTTCGTTCATCATATCATCATCCAAAATGAAAATTTAGTTCAACATCTTGACAAAGTATTTAACAACGATAATCAAAAGAGACATGATCATAAATTAAAATAAGATGAAGCATTAATAAAAATAACATCAAACAATTAGAAATCTAGATGTTTATTACAAGAAGTTAAAAGCATGAAAAGAAGCAAAGATTAGTAAAACAAATAATCGAAATCAAGTTTAAAGTTCAAACTAGTAAAAGTAGTGGCCGTAGAACTTCGATCGTGGTTCTCGACTCGTGAACGTTGCCGTTGTCAATGGCTTCATTCCCGATCTTTTCCCCAAGTTCAGAAGGCGGAAGTTAGCTTTCCAATGCAAAAAGAATCACTTAAATCGGACTTCAAACGCCCAAGAAACCGCCCCGTAACCGCCGATGTCGCATCTGTCCAGCATCGTCCGGCGCCCGCTGGAGGCTTTTCGGCGACCGCCGGAGACCATTCGGCGACCGCGGAAACCAAAACGGCGACCACCGTTTTGTGTGCCGGAATTCTGGTGCTTTTCCAGGCCTTTCGGCGCGCGCCGAAGGTGGTCTGGCGCCCGCCGTTTCTCCATTTATCGCTCTTTGCTCGATTCTTCGACTTCTCTTCGATGAATGACCTGAAACTTGACCAAAAACCCTCCTACACACCCGTGAGAACTGACAAACACAAATAAACACAAAACATACTAAATAACATCAACACTATACAAAACGACTCAAACACAACACAAAAACATAAATGAAAAACACACAAATACGAGACAAATCACCCCCCTACGCTCAAGTCCTTGCTAGTCCCGAGCAAGGTAAAAATCAACCAACAACGTGTTTGCAAAAATCACGTACTTTGAACTCACTACAAACCACGTACCAACCAACTTGTCATATACGAAAAAAATGAGAATAGTAATATCATGTCACTCAAGCTCACCTCATTTCTCAAAATGTATCCCTCGGAAAATGAAATGGTCACCACTCATCAAGCACATCGAGAATATATAAATCAATACATCACAAGAAAATCCGCATACTTTAACAAAGAAGAACCAAGAATCGGTACGAGATTGCAATATGGTAGGCTCGGGTCATAGGTGAGAATAGAAAGAAAAATAATAAGGCAAATAGGCTCCTCCCTCGACAACCTCCTACGCCAAATGTTCTCACATCACAACCACTCTTATAACATCAATACACATCAAATAAATCATGTTCTCGTCAGGCCTTTATTATTAGTACTCCCCGCTTTTTACTTTTATTTTTTTATTTTATGCTTTTTCTCTTTTTGCTTTTTTTTTTCATCCCTCATCAATTGTTTTCACAACCAAAGAGTATTCGTTTTTTTTACTTTTTTTTTTTTTGCTTTTTTATAGGGAGTAAGCTTTTTCTTATTATAGCTTGCCTTTATACGAGAAAACACGTTTACAATCATCACAATCCCGTATTAACCTTCAAAACAATCTTGCAACACCTCTCAAAATCTCACATCACTCGTGGAACTCTCGGTTACAAGAAAAGGAACCATGTAAGCTCAAAAGGTTAACTAGGGAGTCCCTCGACGGGCACGGTCATTTTTGGGAAATTTTAAAAATGTGGAGTTAAATCCTAGCAATCTCATACGTCATATTCTCATTCTTAACAAAGTCAAAGTAACTTCATATAACAAATGATGTCAATAACTACTTCAATCATGCATTCTCAATCATCTCATGCTCACAACTCGAGAAAATAATTATAATTTCGCTCCAAGGAAAATAGGCTCAAAAGCTCACATGTATATATAGCTAGGAAAGAAACTCATGAATAACATATACTCATTTTCTCGACACTTAACAAGTGGTTCAACCTTCAACCAAGTGAGTTCAAGCTACAACTTGACCATATCCACATGCAAACACACCACATTCGGGACAAATCAAATTTTTGAGCATAGAAAAGCAATTCACATAAATCAAACAAACTAACAATGAAAAGAAACATAACTAAACCACACAAAACAATAAAGCACCACACATATGTACAAAGACATAAAAAGAAAAGAAAAACGTACCAAGGTCGTGCCTAGCACGACCTCTCTCACATGTTGGGTGGTGGGAAGTTTTGGTTCGTGGGCTGCCAAGTACTTCTTGAAACACGATCTCGTTCCTAGCCTTTATTCTTGCTCAATTTTATGTCGAGAGCTTGACTTATTTCTCTTCTCACATCAGCCCTTCTTCTTATCAAGTCGCCAATCCTTGTCGTCTTCTACATGCGACTTACTTTCGAAGTACCTCTTCTTCTTCTCTTCTTCCTTGCCTACTCTTTTCTTTGGAATCAAATGAATCGGAGGCACCCAATCATCCTCCGTTGCTCCCACTTTCGATCCGTTTCCATATAATAGGATGTTATTCGCCTTGACTATATCCTTAAAATCGATTTTCGCCAACAAATTATACAAGTGCTGAAAGTGTTGGTCTTGCTTCTTGTTTATGAGGTTGCTTGGAATCAATACGAGTGGATGATATGACTTTTTAAACATGTGCAACCCACCTTTCTTCGTTTCATCTTCTTCAACAAGGAAGGCACCAATGGGCTCAACGGACAAAGTTGCTCAAGATACTGGTTCTGCCGCAGTAGATCAGACACTCTATCGGTCTATGATAGGAAGTTTACTTTATCTAACGGCAACACGACCAGATATTATGTATAGTGTTTGTCTTTGTGCTAGGTTTCAGGCAGATCCAAAGGACGACCACTTGAAGGCAGTCAAACGCGTCATTCGTTATGTTGCCTCTACCATCGAGCTAGGCATTTGGTACTCAAAAGACACCAACACCAACTTAGTTGGATTTTCCGATGCCGACTGGGCTGGAGATTTAGACGACCGGAAGAGTACCAGTGGAGGATGCTGCTTCCTTGGAAACAACATCATATCTTGGCATAGCCGCAAGCAAAACTGCATTTCTCTATCCACTGCCGAATCTGAATACATTGCCGCAGGGAGTTGCAGTACTCAACTTATTTGGCTCAAACACATGCTCGATGACTATCATTTGGATAGTAACACTTTTACCCTCTATTGTGACAATACTAGTGCCATTAACATCAGGCATAACCCTGTTCAACACTCGCGAACCAAGCACATCAGTATTAGGCATCACTTCATACGTGACCTAGTGGAAAAACGTCTCCTAAGGCTTGACCACATACCAACGGAGAATCAAAAAGCCGACATCTTCACTAAACCACTAAGCTCAGATCGCTTCATCATACTAAGAAGATCTTTGTGCATGTGCTTCATGCCCTAGAAGCATTTCTGCTTCGTGCTGCCGCAATGTCATGCCAGCTTCGCTCTGCCTATGTTTTTTTTTATCAAATTAAAATTGCGTGTAAAATTTTCCGAAGGAAAAGAACATACCAACATCGTATTGGTAACATGGGCGAACCCATATACATGTAATTAGTCTAACTTGGGTTAAGATTCCATGTACAATTCGATTTAGGTATTTCATACACTCAATATTTACTTTGTTATCAATGCCTATGTAAGAGCAAGCTCTACCTATGCAGCACGAAGAATTCACACCAACAAAAATATGTTTTCCTTTTATTAAAAAAAAACACAGAATATTAAAAATAGAAAAATAGAAATAATAAAAAAAAAATTGGCAAGGCAGTGCACTGCGGCGCCACCCTGCATACTCTGATGCCAATTCTGACATGGAGGAAATGGGTGCATATTCTGAGAGGTATTGGTCCCGTCGCCGTGCCACCCTCGGTCCTTACTATGCCGCAAAGCCAATCATCCCCGACCGCCGTGTGGATTTCACGACTTGCATCGATCAATGGCTTGATCAATTTATTGATCAAATGCAACTTCGCAAGGTCGTGTCATATGCCAAAGGTTTTTGTGCCAAAGGCCGTGTCAAATTTGCGTCATTGCTTTGCAAACCCCAAGTCACAAGGATATGGCAAGGTCTATGTTCGGCAGCATGTTTACGATTTCTCTCCATCTGCTATCAACAAATTTCTTGATCGTGACGACAAACACACGTCGGGTCCATGCTGCCACTGCCGAGCTCATCTATGCCCTCGGTGCAAGCAAACAAGTCAATTTGGGTGAGCTTATTTTTGCAAAAATGTGCAAACAAATTGAGGATCTCAATCCGAGCCATAGCCTCGCCTTTCCTTCTCTGATTTGGGAGATATGTCAAGATCAAGGGTATCAACCCATTGCTTCTGACAATGTATGCCGTAGCAGCCCGATCATCAAATTCACTCCCAAGGAGCCGAATGATCTGCCATGGATAGGATATCACATGTTTGAGACCAAGGCGCCTGCTACCACTGGTCAACCGCAGGATGAAGCCACTGGTGGTGCTGCCTCTTCCCAAGGCCTGTCTGAGATATATCTCCAAGCTCGCAAGTTTGCACAAGACTATGCGGCTCAATTATGCAAGGATATGACTTCCCATATGGCTGTTGATATTGAAAATGCCATTTTCTACTTCCTTGACAACCATGGGATTTCTACACAAAAAAGGGGAGGAGCTACGCAGAGGCAGAGTAAAGCACAGGAAGGGCAGACTCAAGAGAGTGAAGGGCATGAGGAAGAGAAAGCAGATGATGATGAAGAGGATGAAGATGCAGCTGCCACAGAAGCAAAGAAGCTGGTGGACTATGGAGATGATGATGATTCATCTGAAGAATTTTAAATTTTCAAGTTTTTAGTTTATTTTGATGTTGAACAATTATTTTTGCTTGTTGCTTTATTTCAAGTTATTTTGGTTTGAACAATTTAAATTCTAGTTTTTATTTCTTTTTTTAAAAAAAAAATTGGTGTGTTATTTTTCAAAGTTGTTTGTTATTTGTTTTCTAACTTAGAAGACATTAACTAAGGGGGAGTTCTTACTCATGCCTAAAGTTAAGTCAAACAAAATTTATTCATATACTTCTAAGTAAGAGAGTTTTCATTGAGGGGGAGTTGTCGTTATACTCTGCCTCATGTTTTGTAAAGAAAGATAAAAAGGGGGAGTTTGTTAATGTAAATATGTCTAGGCAGAGTAATGCGGCATAGTTACTGAGCATAACAATGCCTTAGTCATATTTACATGTTTTCTCCTTTCTTCACATCTTTATATTGTTGTTTTTCACTCTTTATATGTGTGGAATGTTTGAGCATGATGTCCCAGTTGAATCATGCGTGTTTAAACAATCAAGACGTTAGCAGAATCATGCGGCAGGACGAAGACCTTCGGCATGCCGCACGACGAACAAGAGCAGAAGACTCAAGTAGGAACGATAGGCATAGAGAACCTGAATACAAAGAGAAATGGAAGGCATTAGCAAGAGGCAAAGCATTCCATTCAATTGAAGAATGTTCGCCCTGCCTGAAGAACAGCTCGCTGTGCGGCAAAGACAGAAGCTGGGTCAAAGGCGGTTCCTATCTTCTCTCAACCACTTTAAACCTAGTTTTACTAGGGATTTTGGTTGAGAGCTCCTCCTATAAATACCAGGAGACTTCAGCTCATTCCTAAACAATTTTATCTATCCCGAAAACACAAATTGTACTCAAGATCATTCACTAGTCAGTTTTGTAGGCAAGATCTTCATTGGAAGTTCTTCGCCCATTTATCTTCTAGTCGAAATGCTCGAGTTTACTTTAGTTGCACACCCTGTCTAGAGTCCCTTTCGCACTCTAGCCATTGAGGCCATTAAAGTTAGTTGCACACCCTGGTCTAGATGCCCTTTCGACGCTCTAGCCATTGAGGCCATTAAAGTTAGTGCCACCCTGCTTAAGGTAGTTCCTTACGATGCCCGACATTTCGTTTACTTTAACATTAACTTTCATTTTTTTAATATTTTGACCGTGACATAAACTTCTAATGCAAATGCATCCCTATGTGTATGCATGAACTAATAACATGAATCCATCTATCACCTCGTTAACAATCTAAAGTAAACTCGTAAGATCGACATCAAATAATTAAGTGCAAACATAAATAAACCTGTAAGGGCATACTATCCACTTTAAAACCGAAGCATCATCAAAATACACAACTTCAAGAACACCATTTTATTCATCAAGTATGTACAGTTTATATATGTACTTTAATTTGTTAACTCTTCTTACATACACATGCATACTCTTTATATATTTATAGTTACAGTACATATATATTGATGTTGCTACAACATCCAGCATCATCATATCCATCATCCACATCCACATACCGACATACACATATAATATATTATATACATAAGGATTGTGCATATAGACATGCTTTAACACATTGGTACACACGTACATATAAATACACACATCTGCACACACATACATCACATATGACATATAACCTATCAATACATATAGATATGCTACTGCTACTTGCATAAACGCACCTACATACGTACACATTCACACATGTTTATTCATACACCTACACATACATGTACACATCCATATTTACACGCGCACAAACAACATATATGAACAACAACACCGCATAGATTCAATAAATCGACTAACCCTAGAATTGAAATGTAATCTAATTTCTACGTGAAACTTAAAGACCCACTTGCCTTAATATTACGAGATCGAGGTTGAGAGATTAAGGTCCTTATGAACACCTTGAAAAGCCACGTTCTTCTTCTCCATCCCGTCGGATCGCCTCTTTCTCTGTTCTTTTCTTTCTCGTTGTTTTTAATTTTACTTTGATATCACCATCCTTAGGGTTATTTAGCTCATTTCAATATAAAAGGTTTAACCCATAAATAAAATGTTTGGATAGCCCATTTTAATCTAATTTCAGCCCACTAATAGATGTTTGCATTTTTATTAGCTACATTACATTAAAAGCACAACCTATAATATTTCAGAGTCCATGTACAACTCAATTATTATTTCAGCCCACTAAAGTTAATTATATTTTATAAAAATTCATTTAAAATAATACTAAACTCAACTAACACGTGGACAAAAGGCTATTTAAATTACTAATTTTTATTGTTAAAATTCGGGTTATTACATTCTACCCACCTTATAAAAAGTTTCGTCCTCGAAACTTAGTTCAATTTATAAAATGTTGAAGCCCAGCTATTATTTAATTTGATTAGCTCATAAAATACAAGTCCAGCCTATTAAAATAAATTTATTAGTTAAAACTATAAAATACGAAATCCAATTAACACGTAAGCAAATAAGCTATTTTAATTACTTAATCTTTATTGTAAAATTTTGAGTCGTTACATTCTACTCACCATATACAAAGTTTCGTCCACGAAACTTAGTTCAATTTTAAAAGACATGTTATCAAAAGTTTTAAACACACGTTATATAATATCAACTTATATAATATTAACGAGAATAAACCATTAGTAGTAACAAAACTATCTTATCACAAATAGCTACATATTTATAATATACATTATATACATATAAGTAAGTTATACATATACTACACCACCTTTAAAAATGTTTCGACTACAAAACTTAGTTCAATTAATACGACATGTAGCAAAAGATTCAAATGCATCACCTAATGTCAGTAAAATATAATCATCTAGAATAATCGAATTAAACATAGCAACTTTACAAACATATGATGTTCAAATAACACATAAAACAATTTTGATCATTAAACATTCAAATAAAATTCATACAATTATCACAAAGCAATTAACAGATACAAGAAATAACTTACCGGAGTAATGAAGATGTCTGGCGTGATTCATACTCATAACTTAATTTTTAAACTTGTAAATTATGAAAATTTTGAACACAGGTCGAGAGAATCGATTTTAAAACTCTGCGCTCTGATACCATTTGTCACGCCCCGATTTATTTTAATAAATAAAAGAAATACAAGTAATAATTTTTAAAGATCTCAAGGGCGCAAGATGCAATTTTTCAAACTCCACGTCGGCATAATAAAATTTTAACGGTAAAAAAAGTTTAAATAATAGTAACTGCAGCGGAAATAATTAAAGTTGTAAAACACGTGCGTTAAATACTTAAAATAGTTTTACTCATTAAACATTGTACGAATCACGACGCAGCATCCTCGACTACTCCAATTTATATCAAATAGTATCACCTGAAAACGTTTATAACGGCAAGGGTCAGTCCACTGACTGGCAAGTAGGCATGCAATCTATATGCTTTAATGTTATCACTTGTCGTCTTAGTTCGTATTTTCAACGTTGATCTTTAATGCAATGCACGACGTACTTAACTTAGACGTAGGACATAAACTTTAACTTTAACTTGAAACGTTTACGTAACTTTCCTTTAACATTAACGTTCATATCATTTCTTTCACGTTTAGACGCGAGCTCACTTGACATCGTAAGGGCTACCCCAGTCCATTGAGGCCATTCATTCGTTGTTAGTTGCACACCCTGTCTAGAGTCCCTTTCGCACTCTAGCCATTGAGGCCATTAAAGTTAGTTGCACACCCTGGTCTAGATGCCCTTTCGACGCTCTAGCCATTGAGGCCATTAAAGTTAGTGCCACCCTGCTTAAAGTAGTTCCTTACGATGCCCGACATTTCGTTTACTTTAACATTAACTTTCATTTTTTAATATTTTGACCGTGACATAAACTTCTAATGCAAATGCATCCCTATCTGTATGCATGAATCCATCTATCACCTCGTTAACAATCTAAAGTAAACTCGTAAGATCGACATCAAATAATTAAGTGCAAACATAAATAAACCTGTAAGGGCATACTATCCACTTTAAAACCGAAGCATCATCAAAATACACAACTTCAAGAACACCATTTTATTCATCAAGTATGTACAGTTTATATATGTACTTTAATTTGTTAACTCTTCTTACATACACATGCATACTCTTTATATATTTATAGTTACAGTACATATATATTGATGTTGCTACAACATCCAGCATCATCATATCCATCATCCACATCCACATACCGACATACACATATAATATATTATATACATAAGGATTGTGCATATAGACATGCTTTAACACATTGGTACACACGTACATATAAATACACACATCTGCACACACATACATCACATATGACATATAACCTATCAATACATATAGATATGCTACTGCTACTTGCATAAACGCACCTACATACGTACACATTCACACATGTTTATTCATACACCTACACATACATGTACACATCCATATTTACACGCGCACAAACAACATATATGAACAACAACACCGCATAGATTCAATAAATCGACTAACCCTAGAATTGAAATGTAATCTAATTTCTACGTGAAACTTAAAGACCCACTTGCCTTAATATTACGAGATCGAGGTTGAGAGATTAAGGTCCTTATGAACACCTTGAAAAGCCACGTTCTTCTTCTCCATCCCGTCGGATCGCCTCTTTCTCTGTTCTTTTCTTTCTCGTTGTTTTTAATTTTACTTTGATATCACCATCTTTAGGGTTATTTAGCTCATTTCAATATAAAAGGTTTAACCCATAAATAAAATGTTTGGATAGCCCATTTTAATCTAATTTCAGCCCACTAATAGATGTTTGCATTTTTATTAGCTACATTACATTAAAAGCACAACCTATAATATTTCAGAGTCCATGTACAACTCAATTATTATTTCAGCCCACTAAAGTTAATTATATTTTATAAAAATTCATTTAAAATAATACTAAACTCAACTAACGTGGACAAAAGGCTATTTAAATTACTAATTTTTATTGTAAAAATTCGGGTTATTACACATAATCTCAATTCAATTATTTTAAATAAATATATTTAAATTAATTGAATTTGAATTTTTTTTAATTAATAAAATATTAATTTATCGATATATTAATAACTCTTTAAATTAATAAAATTGTACGGTCCCAGAGTATTAATTTACGAGAATATTAATTTATAGAGGTTTTCCTTTACTTTCTTATAACAAAAGCAATTTAAACTTTTTACATAACGTTTAACAAGATTTGAAAGGGTGTGTAAATCAATGTTATAGGGTAAATATCCTTAGCCAAAATGTAATTAACCTTTAATTAAACTTTGATTATTCCATAAGTGTAATGGATTATTTCGTAATTGAAACACTAAAAAGGTTATAAAGTATCAATATCCTCACAACTTGCATCATTCGGATCCTGCACGAACAATCGTATTTTAGTCCTCAATGGTGGGATTGGAAGATCATGAAGCAGTGCCGTGTGATGAATGCTTCGTAGTTGCAACAGACGGCGAGGCATCGGTGAAAGTTAAGAAAAGTTTCTCAAGCTCAGAACTGCATTTCTCAATCATCTCCTGTAAACAAATTATGTGCATTGATATATATATAATCATAATTAATAAATTATACTCCCACTGATTAAAAAAAACCTTTATATATCTCTCTACCTTGTCAATAAGATTACCCAAAACAGATGAAAATATAACTTGAAATATAGGGTATTCTATCGGATAGATTTTTCTGGAAATCACATGAACGGCCGAACTCGCAATAACAGACTGTCGAAACCCTTTGAAACTTAAATCTACACATTTTACAAAAATTAGGTGAGCATAGCCAAAATATAATCAAGGAAACAACAACATGCTTCCTATACATAGAACCAAATCATACAGTTAGTGTAAATCAAACCTCATAGATATCAATTACTATACCTGATAGATACTTGACTAGAAGCTCCTTTGAAACGGGTATATACGATTTATCAGGAAGAATAGGACTAAACAATGACAGGTAGTTGAAAGCGGTAACCAGCCGTTCCAAATTCACGCCAAACAATGTCTCAATATCGATCATCATAGAGTCCACTGGTCTCATAAACTTTTTGTAACATCCCATTTTTCAAAACATAGACTAAGAAATTTTTTTTCAATTCTTTCCAAAATAAACTTTCGAACTTTTACAAATTACTTATCGTCAAAACACGATATTTTCCAAAACAAATAAATTCAAAGTCAACAATAGTAAAATCCACCAAAATAGTGTTCATCCTCATAGTCAAATTTAGATAAAATAACAAGAGTTGTATTTGTCGAAAGCGGAAAGCGAGTAAACATAAAAAGAGTGGAATAAAGTTTTGAAAATTGACGAAATGCACACTACTATCGTCGCCACCCTCGTCGTCTCGCTCCGAACTCGCCTAACCTGAAAACAATGAGGTTTTGAAAGGGGTGAGTTATCGACAACTCAGTAGGGATTACAGTTCATACATTACATAATACGAGGCAACCGGATAACTCTCAACAATATAACCCAACTGAACTGATGAACGGTGGGATGTACCCAAGGAATCTGGTTACCGAACGATTTAACGTTCCCGTTCTACTACTGCCTGAATAACCACGAACTCGTCATTACATTACGCGAACATGGCGTCGCGCGACTACATATGTGCACATAACTGAATAGATAATAAGTCCTCGATATCAACAGTAACTGCGTATCACATACTGAAATGAACTGTATTTAAAAAGAGTTTTAGAAAATATCCCTACCTGAACAATGCAGACTCTGAATGAAAAGATGCTCGAATGTATGCTTGTGCAACCTAAGTCCTCAAAATCCTTAAATCCTACATATATAAAATAATCTAGTATTAATTTAAATATTTCCTTATTTTGAAATATCATTAAAATAGTGATAGTATATGTATAAATAGGTCATAAAATATTATGATAAGATATATATACTTATACTGTGAACCAAGATTGGGCTTCAAAACAAGGGGGTAAATATCTAATGGTTTTGAAAAGGGCATTGGGTGTGAAACACGAGCTGGGAAAAGAGAAGAAAATTGAATTGGGCTTGGAGAATAAAAATAGAGTGGCTTGGGATTTACCAATCGGCCGACCAAGGGAAATAAAAGAAAAAGGGGATAAGAATCCCTAATATCCCAGCGGCGACACAGAGAGATCCGGAGGGTGAGGCCGATAACAATGTCTGAGGCGACATCCCCGGTCGTCGTTCCTCCGACAAGGGTTTGACTCAGGTTTAAAGGGTTGATAGAGTTTGAGTACTGGTTCAACACAGCTCAAGGAAAGAGTCAGGGCTTCGTTTTATCGGACGGGGTGACTGTTTTAGGCTCGGTCTTTGGGTGAGAGGGTCGGCGGTGGCTGACCGGAGATGGTACGAGCTTGAGTGCGGGCTGAGTTTTCAGGTAATGGTTTTTGGGCTGCGGGTTTTGGGCTTGTACGACCTGAGGCTGGGGGTGGATGAGCATATATATTTGTGTAGCAAAGGGAAGAACACAATACCTATTTGTTGCTGCTGTGGGTTAAGGTTTTGGAGAAGTAAGATATACAACGTAGTAGAATGTACTGTATGTGGTGGTAAGAAGAAGAAGCAAAAGAAAATAGAAAATTACCTAGTTGTTGTTTCTATAAATGGTTGGAGGTAAAAAGAGAGAGAGATTACCGTGGCTTCAATGGTTGGCTTCTACTGTGCGATATGTTTTGTTGAAGGTGGGTTTTGTGAGTTTGGTGTGGATAAGGTAGAGAGAAATGAGAGAGAGGGGATCACGTGAGTGGTGAGTGGTGTTTTGGTTGGAGTGGGATGAAGAGTCTTGGTGAAAATGGACAAAATGAATTAATTTTGTGTAAGCAAATCTGATTTGGTTTGTCTCACTAGAAGACCAAAATTCAAATTCAAATAATAATAAACATAGAAATACTAATGCTAATAATATAAATATAAAATACTATTAATATGGATATTGAAAGTGAGGACTACTAAATGATTTATGATGCTAAAGGAAACATGATCTATGAATGAAACTGAACATATGATAAAACTCAAAATGAACATTAAATTGAAGTAAAAGAATAAATTTCAATTGAACAACATATAATTACTTCGTATGCAAATCGTTAATCGGGCCAAAATTACTTAATTGATTAGTATGATTTCTTCGGTCGTTACAACCTACCCTTCTTAAAAAAAATTTCGTCCTCGAAATTCGTTAAAAAAAACTTCCTAAACTGAAAAGAACTAATGATACTCTGCATGAATCTTATTTCACTCTCGACAAGTGCTACCAGCGTGGTTAACCTTAACCAATGGATTCCTAAGATGACATTGTAGTGTTTATCATGTGAAGATTGGCTTTCACAGAATTCGTGCTCCACCGGAAGTAAACAAACAAAATAAGCACGTCAAACATTGTGAACGTACCTGTCTTAGCACCTGAGCCCTCATTTGGCTTAGGCTCCTGTCCTCCCATGGCAAACACACGTGCTACTCCCTTCTTGTTGTTTTCTTGAGCCTTTGGACGAGTACAATGATGGTATGAGTGTCCTGGTTGCCCACAGTTATAGCAACCTCTCATCCCATGCAAACACTCTCCTTTGTGTCTCTTCCCACACTTGGTGCATGGTGGTATGGTAGGAGTAAAACTCCCCGACCCATTCTCACTCGTCCTTCCTTTCTTAACATCGGGACCTTCTTTGAATCCCAAACTTCTTCCATTGTTGAAGTTTCCAATCATGCCCCCGAAGTTTTCGCTCTTAGGTTGCTCCCACTTGCGTTTTCCGGAGGCATCACTACTAGTCATAACGAGCGGCACCGAAACCATGCGAGCAGATATGGCCTGAGCTCGCTCGACAACCTCAGCATAGGTCTTGAGCATTAGACCCGCCATGATAGTCCCTATCTCAGGGCGAAGTCCTCTCTCAAATCTCCTCGCCTTTCTCTCATCGGTATCCACCAAATGAACGGCAAAGCGTGAAAGTTGGTTGAACTTTCTCTCGTACTCCTCCACAGTCGAGCTCCCTTGCTTAAGCTCAAGGAATTCAGTCTCCATAGCATCACAAAAGGACTGAGGGAAGTACATCTGCATAAGTACCTCCTTAAACTGCTTCCAAGTCATCTGCAAGAGCTGATCATCACTCAAACTAGTACGCCTGTAGGCATCCCACCAATGTGCTGCATCCCCCACCATCTGAAACACTGCACACGAGATCTTGTGCACGTCAGCACATGCAATGTGGGTGAAAATCCTCTCTAGACTCCTTATCCACTCCTCAACCACTAGTGGGCCACCACCACCATTGAAGGTAGGTGGCTGGTATTTCCGAAACTGCTCGACCACCACTGCAGTAATGCTAGCTGGGTTCGGTGGTGGTGCCTGCGGCGCTGGCGCTGGCTGACGAAGCCCTTCTAGCGCGGAAACCAATGTCTGGAGTAGGGTCGCATTCGGGTCTCCTGTCGGAACCTGATTAGCACGGTTAGCATTCATCTCTGGTGGCGGATTAGCATTCTGGTCATCTGGAGCAGCGCCCACCACACGATTAATACGAGGTCGTCCACGAGGCATGATCTACTTCCACAGAACAAACGACATTAAACTTAGCATAAATTCCATAACTTCTGAAAATCATCCATGGAGAGTAGGTTAACCTTCATAATCATCTCAAGTTCCTAAGGCCACAATTAACTTTTTGCATACTAATAATTATATAAATCATGAAAATCATTTTTCCTGTAAACAACATTTTTCATTAACATATGCATCATGATTTGCAATAAATTGCGCACATCTGGACATAATAATCATGAACTGAAAACTGAGATTGAATCTGAAACTGAAACATGGGCATAAAGTGCGCAATTTAAACCAAATAACTTTGAATCTGAAAACTCAATCTTGAAACTTGCAAATGCACTGGAGACAACATGAACTTGAATTCATCACTTTGGAAATCCATGCACTTGGAAATTATGAACTTAATGCATCTTAATTGAAAATCATGAACGTGAAATGCATTTTACTTGAAACATGAGAACAAAACATGCATTTTACTTGAAACTCATGAACATAAGAAGCATGCAACTTTAAAATCATGAAACTGAACTTCCAACTTAAATGATAAATCATGAATGTAAAATGTACTTACTTGCGAGGTCGGCGCGAGCGACGTAGGTGGATGATAGTAGTCAATTTTCTCAAAACAAACATTTTTGGTCCGCAAATAGAATCGTAATGCTCTGATACCAAGTTGTAACATCCCATTTTTCAAAACATAGACTAAGAAATTTTTTTTCAATTCTTTCCAAAATAAACTTTCGAACTTTTACAAATTACTTATCGTCAAAACACGATATTTTCCAAAACAAATAAATTCAAAGTCAACAATAGTAAAATCCACCAAAATAGTGTTCATCCTCATAGTCAAATTTAGATAAAATAACAAGAGTTGTATTTGTCGAAAGCGGAAAGCGAGTAAACATAAAAAGAGTGGAATAAAGTTTTGAAAATTGACGAAATGCACACTACTATCGTCGCCACCCTCGTCGTCTCGCTCCGAACTCGCCTAACCTGAAAACAATGAGGTTTTGAAAGGGGTGAGTTATCGACAACTCAGTAGGGATTACAGTTCATACATTACATAATACGAGGCAACCGGATAACTCTCAACAATATAACCCAACTGAACTGATGAACGGTGGGATGTACCCAAGGAATCTGGTTACCGAACGATTTAACGTTCCCGTTCTACTACTGCCTGAATAACCACGAACTCGTCATTACATTACGCGAACATGGCGTCGCGCGACTACATATGTGCACATAACTGAATAGATAATAAGTCCTCGATATCAACAGTAACTGCGTATCACATACTGAAATGAACTGTATTTAAAAAGAGTTTTAGAAAATATCCCTACCTGAACAATGCAGACTCTGAATGAAAAGATGCTCGAATGTATGCTTGTGCAACCTAAGTCCTCAAAATCCTTAAATCCTACATATATAAAATAATCTAGTATTAATTTAAATATTTCCTTATTTTGAAATATCATTAAAATAGTGATAGTATATGTATAAATAGGTCATAAAATATTATGATAAGATATATATACTTATACTGTGAACCAA
Source organism: Euphrasia confusa (assembly GCA_954870475.1). Classification (NCBI taxonomy): domain Eukaryota; kingdom Viridiplantae; phylum Streptophyta; class Magnoliopsida; order Lamiales; family Orobanchaceae; genus Euphrasia; species Euphrasia confusa. The sequence goes on along the minus strand of OX940955.1, from coordinate 2,393,416 downwards.
GATTGGGCTTCAAAACAAGGGGGTAAATATCTAATGGTTTTGAAAAGGGCATTGGGTGTGAAACACGAGCTGGGAAAAGAGAAGAAAATTGAATTGGGCTTGGAGAATAAAAATAGAGTGGCTTGGGATTTACCAATCGGCCGACCAAGGGAAATAAAAGAAAAAGGGGATAAGAATCCCTAATATCCCAGCGGCGACACAGAGAGATCCGGAGGGTGAGGCCGATAACAATGTCTGAGGCGACATCCCCGGTCGTCGTTCCTCCGACAAGGGTTTGACTCAGGTTTAAAGGGTTGATAGAGTTTGAGTACTGGTTCAACACAGCTCAAGGAAAGAGTCAGGGCTTCGTTTTATCGGACGGGGTGACTGTTTTAGGCTCGGTCTTTGGGTGAGAGGGTCGGCGGTGGCTGACCGGAGATGGTACGAGCTTGAGTGCGGGCTGAGTTTTCAGGTAATGGTTTTTGGGCTGCGGGTTTTGGGCTTGTACGACCTGAGGCTGGGGGTGGATGAGCATATATATTTGTGTAGCAAAGGGAAGAACACAATACCTATTTGTTGCTGCTGTGGGTTAAGGTTTTGGAGAAGTAAGATATACAACGTAGTAGAATGTACTGTATGTGGTGGTAAGAAGAAGAAGCAAAAGAAAATAGAAAATTACCTAGTTGTTGTTTCTATAAATGGTTGGAGGTAAAAAGAGAGAGAGATTACCGTGGCTTCAATGGTTGGCTTCTACTGTGCGATATGTTTTGTTGAAGGTGGGTTTTGTGAGTTTGGTGTGGATAAGGTAGAGAGAAATGAGAGAGAGGGGATCACGTGAGTGGTGAGTGGTGTTTTGGTTGGAGTGGGATGAAGAGTCTTGGTGAAAATGGACAAAATGAATTAATTTTGTGTAAGCAAATCTGATTTGGTTTGTCTCACTAGAAGACCAAAATTCAAATTCAAATAATAATAAACATAGAAATACTAATGCTAATAATATAAATATAAAATACTATTAATATGGATATTGAAAGTGAGGACTACTAAATGATTTATGATGCTAAAGGAAACATGATCTATGAATGAAACTGAACATATGATAAAACTCAAAATGAACATTAAATTGAAGTAAAAGAATAAATTTCAATTGAACAACATATAATTACTTCGTATGCAAATCGTTAATCGGGCCAAAATTACTTAATTGATTAGTATGATTTCTTCGGTCGTTACACTTTTCGTTGCTGAACAAATCAGTATGCTTCTGCATGAAGGTGACATATATATATATATATACTACTATGAGATATTATATATGTTGGAAAATATTAAGTCAAAATTGGTTTTATGCAATGTTTGACTGAGTTGACTGGCTATAAAATTAATTCCGATTGGGAATTAAATTGTACGATAATTTTCTACGTCGTTCGTAGATAATTATAGAATTTTATTTCGTCAAAAACCGATTTTCGGTGAGTGAGAAATAAATGGTTAAAGATAGCCAATTAAAAAGGCATTTAATTGAAAATGTAATAAAGTGTAAAGATTTATTACATTGAAATGTGTAATATTTATTACATCCCACATTGAAAGATGTAATAAAATGATTACACTTAATAAATGGTTGGAGGATTAATGTGTTCAACAAGTGGGTAAGACCATGGACCGTTAAGGTACATGGCAATCGCCACACGCGCGTCCGTCCGTCCGTCCGCTCGGCTCGGCTCGTGCCCGTGCCCGTGCCCGTGCCCGTGCTCGTGCTCGTGCTCGTGCTCGTGCTCGGCTCGGCTCGGCTCGGCTCGGCTCGGCTCGGCCCGTCCCGTCCCGACCCGACCCGACCCGACTCGCCTCGTCCTTGGACTTGGATCTTGGCAATTGGACTTTGGGCTTCCTTGGGCTTCCTGGGGCTCCTGGGCCTGGCCATCGTAATAGTTTTGCTGACGAGCTGAACTATAGATTGGGCTCACAACTGGTGGGCTAAAGTTGTACACATGTGGGCTGAAGTTGAAAAGGCAGCCTGTTAAAATAATATTTAATAATTATATTATTATTATTATTTTCAGAAACTCCAACGGTCAGCAGGTCATTACCTGGCTGTTACAACGTGTTGAATGACCAGGCTTAACTCCTGGAGGTTACAGGTGGTGGTAATGGCAGCATTACTCACCTGCATGAATGCCTTGACTTGACCCTTCACATGCATGGAGCTCAGCTATAAATAGTGAGTCCTAGGCTGCATTTCATACACAGCAAAAACGCAAAAGAATTTCCCAGCATATCATACAGTTCATACTCCTCACTTTTTCTCGTTCGAAAGAGGTTCTGCTCTGGTTGCTTCAGAGAAGAACAACTGAAAGTCGTTGTATCTTTGGGGACATTACGTCTGAAAACCGTAGCAAACACGGGACGTATTTGTCTTGCGGATAGCGAAAGCGCCTCGACTACCCGCAAACTGATCGAAGTTCGTGTCCAGTTCTGACGTACCACCGGAGTTGAAGATCTGTTCGAGTGTTTCTCATCTTCTTCATTTCTTTATTTTTATTTAGTTTCTGGAAAAGTGTAAAGTCTCAGTAGTACTGATTCTAATCCAGAAACAAGCACTGTAATAGCTACGTAATACCAACAACGCAAGACAAATATCCGTGCTAAAAAATGACAACCGAAAGCACTGGTACTGAGAAAAATAGCACTGTTCCACCGTTGAACATGAACATTCCAATCATGCCTTCATCGGTGGTTCATGCTGAGAAACCTGAGAAGTTCAATGGGACTGACTTCAAAAGGTGGCAACAAAAGATGATGTTTTACCAGACCACGTTGGGTTTGGCAAAGTTTCTCAAGGATGAGCCTCTGGCCATGGATGAGAATGAAACTGATGCTAATAAGCGTGCGGCTTATGAAGCATGGGGCCAGGGTGATTACCTGTGCCGGAATACCGTCTTGAACGGGTTGAGAGATGACCTCTACAATGTGTATGGGAACATGCCTTCGGCCAAAGCACTCTGGGATGCTTTGGAGAAGAAGTACAAAACTGAGGACGCCGGAACTAAGAAGTTCGTCGTCGGGAAGTTTTTGGATTTTAAGATGGTCGACTCTAAGTCGGTGATATCTCAATTCCAACTCTTCCAGCTGATCTTGCATGACCTTGAGAATGAAGGCATGAAAATCAGCGAGTCTTTTCTGGTGGCTGCTGCTATTGAGAAGTTACCCCCGAGTTGGAGGGCTTATCAAAACTATCTCAAGCATAAGACCAAGGAAATGACTATTGACAAGCTGGTTGTCAAGCTTCGTATCGAAGAGGAAAACCGTAAGAGGTTTAATCCTGGGAGTGTGCCTGAGGAGCCTCGTGTGAATCTGATGGAGCAACCCAAAAGGAAGCTGCCTCCTCCTCAGAATACCTCTAAAGGGAAAGAGCCTGCCACCAAGGTCTGGAAGTTCATGGGAAAATGCCACAACTGTGGAATAACTGGCCACATGGCTAAAGATTGCAAGAAGCCTAAAAAGCCTATTGCACAGTACAAGGGGAAAGGGAAGCAATCTGCTAACCTTGTTGAAACCTCTGGGCAGGAGCTGACTGAAATGGATATGTCAGCAATGGTGTTTGAAGCCAACTTGGTTGGTAATCCCAAGGAGTGGTTCATTGACACTGGAGCCACTCGCCATGTCTGCTCTGATAAGGATGCATTTTCTACCTATGCTCCTTCGACTGGCCGAAAGCTCCACATGGGGAACTCTTCCTCGTCTGCTGTTGCTGGAGTAGGGAACGTGACCCTGAAGCTCACCTCTGGAAAGGAGCTGCTATTGAAGGATGTGCTGCATGTCCCGGACATCCGCAAGAACTTAGTCTCTGGGTCTCTCCTAGTTGAGCATGGTTTTAAACTTGTATTTGATGCTAAGAAGTTTATTTTGACTAAGTTTGGAACTTTCCTTGGTCGGGGCTATCTCGACAATGGACTGTTCAAGATGAATGTAATGGCTGTGCGCCGTGTAACCCCTACTGCCTCGAGCATTAATAAAATTGATTCTGTTTCGGTTTACTTGCTTGAGTGTTCTGAATTGTGGCATATTAGATTAGGACATGTAAATCTAAATGCAATTAAAAGATTGATGAATTTGGAATTATTACCAACTTCAAAAATTGATACACAAAAGAAATGTGAAATTTGTGTTGAAGCCAAAATGGCTAAGTTACCTTTTCCCTCGATTGAAAGGTGTACTGAACCTCTTGGTTTAATCCATACTGATATATGCGATTTGAAATTTGTACAAACAAGAGGTGGAAAAAAGTATTTCATCACGTTTATTGATGATTGTACTAGATATTGTTACTTATATTTATTAAGTAGCAAAGACGAAGCCTTAGAGGCTTTTACCAAGTATAAAGCTGAGGTTGAAAATCAACTTGGTAAACGAATTAAAATAATTCGAAGTGATAGAGGTGGAGAATATGTAGCTCCGTTTGAGAAGTTATGTTCTGAAAATGGGATAATTCATCAAACGACGGCTCCTTATTCACCACAATCAAATGGTGTTGCAGAACGAAAAAACAGAACTCTTAAAGAAATGATGAACGCCATGTTGATTAATTCGGGTTTACCTCAGAACATGTGGGGGGAAGCTATTCTGACAGCTAACCACATTTTAAATAAAATCCCACTTAAAGGTAAAAATGAGACGCCGTACGAATTGTGGAAAAATCATAAGCCGTCTTATAAATATCTTAAAGTGTGGGGGTGTTTGGCTAAGGTATCAGTTCCTGAACCAAAGCAAATGAGAATCGGACCTAAGACGGTCGATTGCATTTTTATCGGATATGCATACAATAGTATGGCTTACCGATTTTTGGTACACAAGTCTGATAATCCAGACGTGCATAAAGGTACCACGATTGAATCGAGAAATGCTTCATTTTTCGAAAATATCTTTCCTTGTAAAGAAAGAGAAGAATCAAGTTCTAATAAAAGAACTTATGAACCTGATGTCGACGCAACACCTGTTGGTGACGATCAGGTAGACGAAGAGGTTATTGAACCTAGACGTGGTAAAAGGATAAAAACGGCTAAGTCGTTTGGACCTGATTTTATTACGTATTTATTGGATGACGAGCCAAAGTCCTACGGGGAAGCTCTATCCAGTCCAGATGCACCGCTCTGGGAAGAAGCTATTAATAGCGAAATGGAGTCTATTCTGCAAAATCACACGTGGAAGTTGGTTGATCTTCCACCGGGTTGTAAACCTTTAGGATGTAAATGGATCCTAAAGAAAAAGTATAAAGCAGATGGAACGGTCGATAAGTTTAAAGCTCGTTTGGTAGCCAAAGGGTTTAAACAAAGAGAAGGATATGATTTCTTTGATACATATTCACCTGTAACCAGAATATCGTCTATTCGGGTGCTTATTGCGATTGCTGCTTTGCACAATCTCGATATTCATCAGATGGATGTGAAAACTGCGTTTCTGAACGGTGAATTGGAAGAAGAAATTTATATGGAACAACCCGAGGGATTTGTAGCACCTGGACAAGAGAAAAAGGTGTGCAAATTAATAAGGTCGTTGTACGGACTTAAGCAAGCTCCTAAACAATGGCATTTGAAATTTGATAACATTATGATATCAAATGGATATAAAATCAACGAGTGTGACAAATGTGTGTACATTAAAGGTACATCTGACTCGTTTGTCATAGTCTGTCTATATGTAGACGACATGTTAATCATGGGTAGTACTCGTGAATTGATCATGAATACTAAAGCAATGTTAAAAAGAAATTTTGACATGAAAGATTTGGGTGTTGCTGATTTAATCCTCGGGATTAAAATTGCAAGAACCCCAAATGGAATTGTCTTATCACAATCTCATTATGTTGAGAAAGTGTTAAAGAAATTCAATGCCCATGATGGTCCTACGAGTAGGACGCCGATTGACTTAAGTATAAATCTTACTGTCTATAAGGCTGAACCTGTAGCTCAGTTAGAGTATTCTCAAGTTATAGGCAGTCTGATGTACTTAACAAATTGTACACGTCCAGACTTGGCCTATCCTGTGAATAAACTGAGCAGGTATACGAGCAATCCAGGTGTTGAGCACTGGAATGCTTTGAATCGGGTTTTAAAGTATTTAAAATACACCCGAGGTTATGGGCTATACTATACGAGATATCCTAATGTACTTGATGGATATTGTGATGCTAGTTGGATATCTGATTCTAAAAGTTCACATTCCACTAGTGGTTACGTCTTCTGTATCGGGGGCGGAGCAGTTTCGTGGAAGTCAACGAAACAAACGTGTATAGCCAGATCCACCATGGAATCTGAGTTTATAGCTTTAGATAAAGCTAGTGAAGAAGCAGAGTGGCTTCGTCACTTTTTGGAAGATATTCCATGTTGGAAAAAGCCTGTGTCTCCCGTGATGATTCACTGTGATAGCCAAGCAGCTATAGGGAGAGCACAGAGCATTATGTATAACGGTAAGTCTCGACATATTCGTCGGAGACATAATACCGTTCGACAATTGATCTCAAATGGAGTAATTTCCTTAGAGTATGTAAAATCTAAGGAAAATCTAGCTGATCCTTTGACAAAAGGAATGAATCGAGATCAATTGGGCGTGTTGCTAGAGGGAATGGGTTTGAAAAACCACAATCCAACGAACGATCATAACGGTAACCCTACCTTGATGAATGGAGATCCCATAAACTTGGTTCAAAGGGAAAACTAAGTTATGAAAGTTCAATCGAGCACTTGTACTCATCCCTAAAGGCAATTCAAGTGTTGTTTCCTGACGTGTGGTAATAGGTTAAGTTCTCGAGGAGACTTTTAATGAATCCCTACCTTGAAAAGGTTAAGTATGTCAGGATACTTATAATGGGAGGTCACCTATATAAATGTGAAGTGAGGGCCGCTTCAAATGTAAACATTTATGAATCCAAAGTGTTGTCCATGGCCAAAACGGACACAACATAGAACGGGAAATTGAACGGAATTTATTGCGTGAATAGCATTGACTCGTTGTACGATGTGGGGGAATAGTTCAAGGCATCGTGTCCACTAGGCCTCCTGTACTTCCGATGCTATATCACTACGGAAGGTTCAAAGCCGCAAACTACCTTTCCGGAAGCGATAGATTCTTTTGGGGAATTGAACGAAGAGTCTGCATACATGCATGCATTGATTTCCACTCATGTGGGGGATTGTTGGAAAATATTAAGTCAAAATTGGTTTTATGCAATGTTTGACTGAGTTGACTGGCTATAAAATTAATTCCGATTGGGAATTAAATTGTACGATAATTTTCTACGTCGTTCGTAGATAATTATAGAATTTTATTTCGTCAAAAACCGATTTTCGGTGAGTGAGAAATAAATGGTTAAAGATAGCCAATTAAAAAGGCATTTAATTGAAAATGTAATAAAGTGTAAAGATTTATTACATTGAAATGTGTAATATTTATTACATCCCACATTGAAAGATGTAATAAAATGATTACACTTAATAAATGGTTGGAGGATTAATGTGTTCAACAAGTGGGTAAGACCATGGACCGTTAAGGTACATGGCAATCGCCACACGCGCGTCCGTCCGTCCGTCCGCTCGGCTCGGCTCGGCTCGGCTCGTGCTCGTGCCCGTGCCCGTGCCCGTGCCCGTGCTCGTGCTCGTGCTCGTGCTCGGCTCGGCTCGGCTCGGCCCGTCCCGTCCCGTCCCGTCCCGACTCGACTCGCCTCGTCCTTGGACTTGGACTTGGATCTTGGCAATTGGACTTTGGGCTGGACTTGGGCTTCCTTGGGCCTCCTGGGGCTTCTGGGCCTGGCCAGCGTAATAGTTTTGCTGTCGGGCTGAACTATGTTTTTATTGGGCTCAATTATATTGGGCTAATGTTGAACACAATTGGGCTGAAGGTGAAAAGGCAGGCCTGATTGAAATAATATTTAATAATTATATTATTATTATTTCTGAAAATCCTCAACGGTCAGAATACTACTGGCCATGTCCATTACTGCTGGGCAGTTACATGGATGATTATGGAGGTGGTAATGGGCTGCATTACTCACCAGATTGAATGCCTTGACTTGACCCTTCACATGCATGGAGCTCAGCTATAAATAGTGAGTCCTAGGCTGCATTTCATACACAGCAAAAAAAAACGCAAAAGAATTTCCCAGCATATCATACAGTTCATACTCCTCACTTTTTCTCGTTCGAAAGAGGTTCTGCTCTGGTTGCTTCAGAGAAGAACAACTGAAAGTCGTTGTATCTTTGGGGACATTACGTCTGAAAACCGTAGCAAACACGGGACGTATTTGTCTTGCGGATAGCGAAAGCGCCTCGACTACCCGCAAACTGATCGAAGTTCGTGTCCAGTTCTGACGTACCACCGGAGTTGAAGATCTGTTCGAGTGTTTCTCATCTTCTTCATTTCTTTATTTTTATTTAGTTTCTGGAAAAGTGTAAAGTCTCAGTAGTACTGATTCTAATCCAGAAACAAGCACTGTAATAGCTACGTAATACCAACAATATATGCATAAATTTAACTAGTTAACGAAATGTATCGATCAATATCAAATATACTACTTTTGTCCCGAATGAATGATCACACTTCTTTTGTTGAAGAAAGCGTGACCATTCATTATTCAAGACGGAGGAAGTATATAGTTTAGTACCACCACAAATTTCTCGAGATCACGATACTCCATCTTTTCCTTCGCAGTCATAACCAGACAGGCAAAAGCACAGAGAACCACTTCATCCACACTCTAAAACAAGAAAAAAAAAATTATATGATCATTATGATGATATTTAGGTATAAGCATTAATTAACAATTAATAGTCGTATTTTTACTTTTCGTCTATATATCCAAAATCAGTAGTAACATCCATGAATAATATTACATAATCTCCATATCCGAACACATTTGTCTATGAGTCGTCCTAGGGAGTAGATATATACCTGTACCATCAGGTCACAGCGGCATCGATCGTAGAGAAGGAGTGCAAACACCGGTATCTCGGCGTTGTAATCCGGAGAAGATGTTGGATATAACTAATTAATTATAAGAACCAATTATAAATAAAATTTAAAAAAAAAAAAAAACAGTCCTAATCATAATGTGTATGAATTTATCAAAAACCCTATATCTATATTTATACCTTGTGTATGGTTTGGAGTGCAAGCCCTCGCAATATAATTCCATCGTCATTATCGATCTGAGGAACGAAGAAATAAGCTTCTCTGTGGATTAGCCCATCAAAAAAATTTCGGTAACCCCATGAGAGAATGGGGTTTTCTTTTATTCCAACATACGTCTTTATAATAGATTTGGTCATACTGTGATTAAAAAAAAATCAAAATATTTAAAACAAGAGTACTGATCTATTAGAGTTTGAAAGTTGTAGTCCGTTTTTAATTCCTATTATTTGGGCGTTTAGATCGGGTATATCCAGGTTTTATCACAGCTAGAATGCCGTACTCAAAAATAAAATTAATTAAAATGGACTAAGTCATACACTGTACATATATGGAAGGTTGTAGGCCATTTGTAATCGGCTTAATTTTCGACTTCATAATCTAATCCACACTTTAATTAATTCAATTAAAAATAATTAAACAAATAAAATCACAACAAGTTGAACTAATCTAAGTCAAATCCGATTTAAAAGGATAATCCGAGATTACATATTGGAACTTCACATTATCGTCTTCACAAATTAGCCCTACTATCAGAATCTCACCGATCGGAAGTGGAATTCGAGATGCACCTTTTTTTTCGTTAATTGATTTCACAATCATATAATTTTAATTTTGAATTTATGGATATTTTTAACAGTTTAGCCGTTCATTTTGATCGGAAGGGGAACAGAGAGTCTGAAGCGAATTCAACGGACAGATTCACCGACTTGCCGGATGACGTCATCCGTCACGCACTCTCTTTTCTTCCGGCCGACTCTGCCGTTCAAACCCGCCTCATTTCGAAGAGGTGGAGGTTCCTCTGGTCCAAAAACAGAAATCCCCCTTTTCACGTATCTTCTAGCTCCAGCAATCACTCGTTCGAGTCGTGGATCGACGCCGTTTTCGCGCGCAATGTCCGTAACCTTATCATCAGCCCGCCGGACGACCACCAGCTGCCGACGTTGCCTCGACGCCTATTCACCTGCGAAACCCTCGTCGATTTGTGTGTCGTTGATATCCACGTGGACTGCACCGTGCGTTTCCCGGCTCTTAAGAAGCTTCGACTAGTCAACGTTGGGTTTGACTCTTCTGAATCCCTTCCCCGCCTGCTCTCGGGATGCCTGCTGCTCGAGGAGTTGAGCATTATCGATTGGAAGTTGTGTAGGTGTGAATGGTACGTATCGTCCCACAATCTAACGAGGCTCGTGCTCGATTTAGATGACGTCACCCTCAAGTTAGATACTCCCGCACTGACGTATCTTGGCTTACGCCTTCGTAACTACTCTTGGTTTGTCCCGGATGGGCTGCTAGAGCTAGACTCGTTAGTCGAAGCAGATATAGATCTGAACCAAGACAAAGTTGACATGTTTGAAAGCAGATGTTTTAATTACAATGATTTGGCGAAATTTCTTGCTAAGTCGTGTAATGCCAAGCGCCTAACCTTATCGACTCGGCGAATGGAGCTGGTGAGTGTATTCTGTTGGACTAAAATAAATGAGTTTGAACTGAACTGATATTCGTTGTTTGTTTGATTGTTCGTTTTTTCAGTATACCTGCGACTGGGATGGCTGGTCCTTATTTTCGAATGCCAACTTTCATCATTTAACCCAACTCGATCTGTGCGCTGATTGGCTTTTCATTTCAAGTTTCCTTGAAAATGCTAATAATCTCCGAGTCCTTACGATTCGTCGTATGGTATATTTTCTTCGTATTCTTTTAAAATTCGCGGTTTTCCTCTTCTCGTTTAAAATGTTTATCATAATTAATGACCAGATTGATCATAATGCACAATGCTGGACGGAGCCGAAAGGAGTGCCCGAGTGCCTGAGTTGTAATCTCGAAACAGTTAATGTAGTCGACTTTGGGTTTGTTAAAGAGCATGAGTTTGAGATGTTCAGATACATTTTGAAAAACGCAAAGGTTTTGAGGAGGTTGGACATGGTTTGCACTCGACGGTATCAACTCTATTGGGACAAGAAACTTGAAGTGCTCGACAGAATCGCATCGTTTGAGACGTTGTCAGCTTGCCTTCGTTTGAGATTGCGCAGGGTCTCAGATATGTCAACTTGGATACCGACTTTTTAGAAACGAGAATAATGATATGATCCTTGTATTGTTTGTATTGTTGTATTGTTACACCCGAGTGAGTACGAATTTGTTGGTATTACGTAGTTATTACAGTGCTTGTTTCTGGATTAGAATCAGTACTACTGAGACTTTACACTTTTCCAGAAACTAAATAAAAATCAAGAAATGAAGAAGATGAGAAACACTCGAACAGATCTTCAACTCCGGTGGTACGTCAGAACTGGACACGAACTTCGATCAGATTGCGGGTAGTCGAGGCGCTTTCGCTATCCGCAAGACAAATACGTCCCGTGTTTGCTACGGTTTTCAGACGTAATGTCCCCAAAGATACAACGACTTTCAGTTGTTCTTCTCTGAAGCAACCAGAGCAGAACCTCTTTCGAACGAGAAAAAGTGAGGAGTATGAACTGTATGATATGCTGGGAAATTCTTTTGCGTTTTTGCTGTGTATGAAATGCAGCCTAGGACTCACTATTTATAGCTGAGCTCCATGCATGTGAAGGGTCAAGTCAAGGCATTCATGCAGGTGAGTAATGCTGCCATTACCACCACCTGTAACCTCCAGGAGTTAAGCCTGGTCATTCAACACGTTGTAACAGCCAGGTAATGACCTGCTGACCGTTGGAGTTTCTGAAAATAATAATAATAATATAATTATTAAATATTATTTTAACAGGCTGCCTTTTCAACTTCAGCCCACATGTGTACAACTTTAGACCACCAGTTGTGAGCCCAATCTATAGTTCAGCTCGTCAGCAAAACTATTACGATGGCCAGGCCCAGGAGCCCCAGGAAGCCCAAGGAAGCCCAAGTCCAGCCCAAAGTCCAATTGCCAAGATCCAAGTCCAAGTCCAAGGACGAGGCGAGTCGGGTCGGGTCGGGACGGGACGGGACGGGACGGGCCGAGCCGAGCCGAGCCGAGCCGAGCACGAGCACGAGCACGAGCACGAGCACGAGCACGGGCACGGGCACGGGCACGGGCACGAGCCGAGCCGAGCCGAGCGGACGGACGGACGGACGCGCGTGTGGCGATTGCCATGTACCTTAACGGTCCATGGTCTTACTCACTTGTTGAACACATTAATCCTCCAATATCTTATTAAGTGTAATGACTTTATTACATCTTTCAATGTGGGATGTAATAACTATTACACATTTCAATGTAATAAAGTCTTACACTTTATTACATATTTAATTAAATGCCTTTTTAATTGGCTATCTTTAACCATTTATTTCTCACTCACCGAAAATCGGTTTTTGACGAAATAAAATTCTATAATTATCTACGAACGACGTAGAAAATTATCGTACAATTTAATTCCCAATCGGAATTAATTTTATAGCCAGTCAACTCAGTCAAACATTGGATAAAACCAATTTTGACTTAATATTTTCCAACAATCCCCCACATGAGTGGAAATCAATGCATGCATGTATGCAGACTCTTCGTTCAATTCCCCAAAAGAATCTATCGCTTCCGGAAAGGTAGTTTGCGGCTTTGAACCTTCCGTAATGATATAGCATCGGAAGTACAGGAGGCCTAGTGGACACGATGCCTTGAACTATTCCCCCACATCGTACAACGAGTCAATGCTATTCACGCAATAAATTCCGTTCAATTTCCCGTTCTATGTTGTGTCCGTTTTGGCCATGGACAACACTTTGGATTCATAAATGTTTACATTTGAAGCGGCCCTCACTTCACATTTATATAGGTGACCTCCCATTATAAGTATCCTGACATACTTAACCTTTTCAAGGTAGGGATTCATTAAAAGTCTCCTCGAGAACTTAACCTATTACCACACGTCAGGAAACAACACTTGAATTGCCTTTAGGGATGAGTACAAGTGCTCGATTGAACTTTCATAACTTAGTTTTCCCTTTGAACCAAGTTTATGGGATCTCCATTCATCAAGGTAGGGTTACCGTTATGATCGTTCGTTGGATTGTGGTTTTTCAAACCCATTCCCTCTAGCAACACGCCCAATTGATCTCGATTCATTCCTTTTGTCAAAGGATCATCTAGATTTTCCTTAGATTTTACATACTCTAAGGAAATTACTCCATTTGAGATCAATTGTCGAACGGTATTATGTCTCCGACGAATATGTCGAGACTTACCGTTATACATAATGCTCTGTGCTCTCCCTATAGCTGCTTGGCTATCACAGTGAATCATCACGGGAGACACAGGCTTTTTCCAACATGGAATATCTTCCAAAAAGTGACGAAGCCACTCTGCTTCTTCACTAGCTTTATCTAAAGCTATAAACTCAGATTCCATGGTGGATCTGGCTATACACGTTTGTTTCGTTGACTTCCACGAAACTGCTCCGCCCCCGATACAGAAGACGTAACCACTAGTGGAATGTAAACTTTTAGAATCAGATATCCAACTAGCATCACAATATCCATCAAGTACATTAGGATATCTCGTATAGTATAGCCCATAATCTCGGGTGTATTTTAAATACTTTAAAACCCGATTCAAAGCATTCCAGTGCTCAACACCTGGATTGCTCGTATACCTGCTCAGTTTATTCACAGGATAGGCCAAGTCTGGACGTGTACAATTTGTTAAGTACATCAGACTGCCTATAACTTGAGAATACTCTAACTGAGCTACAGGTTCAGCCTTATTGACAGTAAGATTTATACTTAAGTCAATCGGCGTCCTACTCGTAGGACCATCATGGGCATTGAATTTCTTTAACACTTTCTCAACATAATGAGATTGTGATAAGACAATTCCATTTGGGGTTCTTTCAATTTTAATCCCGAGGATTAAATCAGCAACACCCAAATCTTTCATGTCAAAATTTCTTTTTAACATTGCTTTAGTATTCATGATCAATTCACGAGTACTACCCATGATTAACATGTCGTCTACATATAGACTGACTATGACAAACGAGTCAGATGTACCTTTAATGTACACACATTTGTCACACTCGTTGATTTTATATCCATTTGATATCATAATGTTATCAAATTTCAAATGCCATTGTTTAGGAGCTTGCTTAAGTCCGTACAAAGACCTTATTAATTTGCACACCTTTTTCTCTTGTCCAGGTGCTACAAATCCCTCGGGTTGTTCCATATAAATTTCTTCTTCCAATTCACCGTTCAGAAACGCAGTTTTCACATCCATCTGATGAATATCGAGATTGTGCAAAGCAGCAATCGCAATAAGCACCCGAATAGACGATATTCTGGTTACAGGTGAATATGTATCAAAGAAATCATATCCTTCTCTTTGTTTAAACCCTTTGGCTACCAAACGAGCTTTAAACTTATCGACCGTTCCATCTGCTTTATACTTTTTCTTTAGGATCCATTTACATCCTAAAGGTTTACAACCCGGTGGAAGATCAACCAACTTCCACGTGTGATTTTGCAGAATAGACTCCATTTCGCTATTAATAGCTTCTTCCCAGAGCGGTGCATCTGGACTGGATAGAGCTTCCCCGTAGGACTTTGGCTCGTCATCCAATAAATACGTAATAAAATCAGGTCCAAACGACTTAGCCGTTTTTATCCTTTTACCACGTCTAGGTTCAATAACCTCTTCGTCTACCTGATCGTCACCAACAGGTGTTGTGTCGACATCAGGTTCATAAGTTCTTTTATTAGAACTTGATTCTTCTCTTTCTTTACAAGGAAAGATATTTTCGAAAAATGAAGCATTTCTCGATTCAATCGTGGTACCTTTATGCACGTCTGGATTATCAGACTTGTGTACCAAAAATCGGTAAGCCATACTATTGTATGCATATCCGATAAAAATGCAATCGACCGTCTTAGGTCCGATTCTCATTTGCTTTGGTTCAGGTACAGACACCTTAGCCAAACACCCCCACACTTTAAGATATTTATAAGACGGCTTACGATTTTTCCACAATTCGTACGGCGTCTCATTTTTACCTTTAAGTGGGATTTTGTTCAAAATGTGGTTAGCTGTCAAAATAGCTTCCCCCCACATGTTCTGAGGTAAACCCGAATTAATCAACATGGCGTTCATCATTTCTTTAAGAGTTCTGTTTTTTCGTTCTGCAACACCATTTGATTGTGGTGAATAAGGAGCCGTCGTTTGATGAATTATCCCATTTTCAGAACATAATTTCTCAAACGGAGCTACATATTCTCCACCTCTATCACTTCGGATTATTTTAATTCGTTTACCAAGTTGATTTTCAACCTCAACTTTATACTTGGTAAAAGCCTCTAAGGCTTCGTCTTTGCTACTTAATAAATATAAGTAACAATATCTAGTACAATCATCAATAAACGTGATGAAGTACTTTTTTCCACCTCTTGTTTGTACAAATTTCAAATCGCATATATCAGTATGGATTAAACCAAGAGGTTTAGTACACCTTTCAATCGAGGGAAAAGGTAACTTAGCCATTTTGGCTTCAACACAAATTTCACATTTCTTTTGTGTATCAATTTTTGAAGTTGGTAATAATTCCAAATTCATCAATCTTTTAATTGCATTTAGATTTACATGTCCTAATCTAATATGCCACAATTCAGAACACTCAAGCAAGTAAACCGAAACAGAATCAATTTTATTAATGCTCGAGGCAGTAGGGGTTACACGGCGCACAGCCATTACATTCATCTTGAACAGTCCATTGTCGAGATAGCCCTGACGCTACCGTCGTGGAGTAGCGCAAAATAATATTTATAAGACCTAAACTATTCACTAGCACAAGTACTAGTAGCAAGTATAGGGTCGATCCCACGAGGAGGCGATTTAGCTTATAGTTTTCCCGGCTTTGAATGCTCAATTGGGTTGTCACGTTTGAAAAGGTTTTGTTTTGGAGAGCAGTTGGGCACTGCCGAACCGTGGTCACCGTGTGTACTTGACTGAAAAATAACAAATAACTTAAACAAAAATAAAACTAGCATGCAACCTAATTAAATGATTGAGCAATTAACAGACTCGACTAAGCAAATAAGATGAAACAAATAAAGACTAAAGTATCCAGGCATCGACTCCCCTGACTTCCCCCTTGACCTATGTGCTGCCGATCATCGGTACGTATATCATTTTGCTAACAGTTTTGTCTTCCAGTTATAGATCCCAAGTATTAACATCCCTATGATGTCACGCATATTAATACCCCGAACCCTTATTCGCTCTTATGTTTAAGTCCTGCCAGATCTCTCTCGACAGGTCTCCTGACGTTGACCAATTCGACACTATGTGACCGCATGAGTCTAAGTTGGTCAAGTCGCCTTCATCCTCCAAGCAAACCCGGAATGGCCAATAGCATGCCTGGACAGACCCAAGTCATACGACCACATCTCCAGCAACATGTTGTACTTCGCGGACGCCCAGTCTCCCGGTCGCGTTGATCCACGTACTCCTGTGTTAGGCAAGTCGGGGTTCCCACTGGTCACTGTAGGATTGCCCAAGTCCCTAACATGCTTAAGTTACTACCCTGTTGAATCGGGAACAAAACTCAGCTAGTTGCTGTCATCAATAAGCCTCCCGGCACGATCACGTCTCAGGGTTGGTCAGGTTCTGCCTTTGCCCAGATACGAACTGATTAGCTACTTGACATAATTAAAACAGAAAATAAAACAAAGAAATTACGACGAACTATATTATGCATTAAAACTTGGAAATTGTTCAAAGGGAAATGAAATCAAAGTACGAAATCAAAAGCATTAAAACATAAAGGAAATTGTTTTTTTAGCCCGAGGGCTTAACAGAAAATAAACGCCGGCGAGTGGTGTTGCTCACGCGGCCGCCTTCTTCGTCACTGGTCAGGTAGGGTTCCGATCCGGATTGCTCGCTGCTCATACGTCGTGGTTCTTCTTCATCAGTCACTCCTTTATGTAGACGGGCCTTTTTGCTGATGGGAGACGTGTGGGGGAATACCTCTAGGGTTGGACGAGAGTCCTCCTTTTCTTTATCTCTGAATCTGGTCATCTTTGAAGAGTCCACGATTTTCAGGATTCTGGGTACACCGATTGCCCAACGTTCCGCCTCCGTCAATGTTAGCGCTTGCCCATGTACTTTCTTCTCTGACTGACTGAGGTAGCGGACCATGTGCGGTACTTGGTCGAGCTCAAGTCTTGCTCCACCTGCTGACGTCCTGGTTGCTTGCTCAACTCTACTGGACCCTTTTCGTCAGTCTGGCTTTCTCAACTAGTGCTCTTGACCATGGAAGGTGATTTCCTTGCCTCTTTCACACAGTGCGCTCCTCTTTTCACTCCTTTACCTGCCCACCTGCAAAACTTGCCCAAGTACCCAAACGTGCCCTCCCAGACACAAATAAAGTAAAAACAAACTAAGGACTCGATATACTTGACTCTAAAAACCTAAAAATGAGCCAAAAAATATGGCTCATCAAGCCCCGACCAAGGAAAGTTCCAAACTTAGTCAAAATAAACTTCTTAGCATCAAATACAAGTTTAAAACCATGCTCAACTAGGAGAGACCCAGAGACTAAGTTCTTGCGGATGTCCGGGACATGCAGCACATCCTTCAACAGCAGCTCCTTTCCAGAGGTGAGCTTCAGGGTCACGTTCCCAACTCCAGCAACAGCAGACGAGGAAGAGTTCCCCATGTGGAGCTTTCGGCCAGTCGAAGGAGCATAGGTAGAAAATGCATCCTTATCAGAGCAGACATGGCGAGTGGCTCCAGTGTCAATGAACCACTCCTTGGGATTACCAACCAAGTTGGCTTCAAACACCATTGCTGACATATCCATTTCAGTCAGCTCCTGCCCAGAGGTTTCAACAAGGTTAGCAGATTGTTTCCCTTTCCCCTTGTACTGTGTAATAGGCTTTTTAGGCTTCTTGCAATCTTTAGCCATGTGGCCAGTTATTCCACAGTTGTGGCATTTTCCCATGAACTTCCAGACCTTGGTGGCAGGCTCTTTCCCTTTAGAGGTATTCTGAGGAGGAGGCAGCTTCCTTTTGGGTTGCTCCATCAGATTCACACGAGGCTCCTCAGGCACACTCCCAGGATTAAACCTCTTACGGTTTTCCTCTTCGATACGAAGCTTGACAACCAGCTTGTCAATAGTCATTTCCTTGGTCTTATGCTTGAGATAGTTTTGATAAGCCCTCCAACTCGGGGGTAACTTCTCAATAGCAGCAGCCACCAGAAAAGACTCGCTGATTTTCATGCCTTCATTCTCAAGGTCATGCAAGATCAGCTGGAAGTGTTGGAATTGAGATATCACCGACTTAGAGTCGACCATCTTAAAATCCAAAAACTTCCCGACGACGAACTTCTTAGTTCCGGCGTCCTCAGTTTTGTACTTCTTCTCCAAAGCATCCCAAAGTGCTTTGGCCGAAGGCATGTTCCCATACACATTGTACAGGTCATTGCTCAACCCGTTCAAGACGGTATTCCGGCACAGGTAATCACCCTGGCCCCATGCTTCATAAGCCGCACGCTTATTAGCATCAGTTTCATTCTCATCCATGGCCAGAGGCTCATCCTTGAGAAACTTTGCCAAACCCAACGTGGTCTGGTAAAACATCATCTTTTGTTGCCACCTTTTGAAGTCAGTCCCATTGAACTTCTCAGGTTTCTCAGCATGAACCACCGATGAAGGCATGATTGGAATGTTCATGTTCAACGGTGGAACAGTGCTATTTTTCTCAGTACCAGTGCTTTCGGTTGTCATTTTTTAGCACGGATATTTGTCTTGCGTTGTTGGTATTACGTAGCTATTACAGTGCTTGTTTCTGGATTAGAATCAGTACTACTGAGACTTTACACTTTTCCAGAAACTAAATAAAAATCAAGAAATGAAGAAGATGAGAAACACTCGAACAGATCTTCAACTCCGGTGGTACGTCAGAACTGGACACGAACTTCGATCAGATTGCGGGTAGTCGAGGCGCTTTCGCTATCCGCAAGACAAATACGTCCCGTGTTTGCTACGGTTTTCAGACGTAATGTCCCCAAAGATACAACGACTTTCAGTTGTTCTTCTCTGAAGCAACCAGAGCAGAACCTCTTTCGAACGAGAAAAAGTGAGGAGTATGAACTGTATGATATGCTGGGAAATTCTTTTGCGTTTTTGCTGTGTATGAAATGCAGCCTAGGACTCACTATTTATAGCTGAGCTCCATGCATGTGAAGGGTCAAGTCAAGGCATTCATGCAGGTGAGTAATGCTGCCATTACCACCACCTGTAACCTCCAGGAGTTAAGCCTGGTCATTCAACACGTTGTAACAGCCAGGTAATGACCTGCTGACCGTTGGAGTTTCTGAAAATAATAATAATAATATAATTATTAAATATTATTTTAACAGGCTGCCTTTTCAACTTCAGTCCACATGTGTACAACTTTAGACCACCAGTTGTGAGCCCAATCTATAGTTCAGCTCGTCAGCAAAACTATTACGATGGCCAGGCCCAGGAGCCCCAGGAAGCCCAAGGAAGCCCAAGTCCAGCCCAAAGTCCAAGTCCAAGGACGAGGCGAGTCGGGTCGGGTCGGGACGGGACGGGACGGGACGGGCCGAGCCGAGCCGAGCCGAGCACGAGCACGAGCACGGGCACGGGCACGGGCACGGGCACGGGCACGGGCACGGGCACGGGCACGGGCACGAGCCGAGCCGAGCGGACGGACGGACGGACGCGCGTGTGGCGATTGCCATGTACCTTAACGGTCCATGGTCTTACTCACTTGTTGAACACATTAATCCTCCAATATCTTATTAAGTGTAATGACTTTATTACATCTTTCAATGTGGGATGTAATAACTATTACACATTTCAATGTAATAAAGTCTTACACTTTATTACATATTTAATTAAATGCCTTTTTAATTGGCTATCTTTAACCATTTATTTCTCACTCACCGAAAATCGGTTTTTGACGAAATAAAATTCTATAATTATCTACGAACGACGTAGAAAATTATCGTACAATTTAATTCCCAATCGGAATTAATTTTATAGCCAGTCAACTCAGTCAAACATTGGATAAAACCAATTTTGACTTAATATTTTCCAACAGAATTGAGTACGGATTGAGAGGTTGATGGTTTGAGTTTTTATTGGTGTTCGTAAATTATTTGAGACTTGTATTGTTTTATTATTGTCGACTCTCGTGTGATTTGGTATTATTTAGATTTATTTGGTATTATTTGGATTTATTTGGAGTTATTTGGTGTTATTTGGATTGATTTGGTGTTATTTGTGATTTAGGTTGATCTGAATAAATTGGTTGATTTTTTCAACAACCAATTTATTCAGAATATTTGGTAAAGACTTTTTATAGATATTGCTACCCGACATGAAAAGTAAAGTATGAATTCTTCTTTGATTGTTTCACCACATAATTTTAATTGAGAAGTTATTATCATGATAGCTTATTTATATGACTCGACAGATTTAAAATCCTATAATTGGATGTGGAGTCAATCATTTTTTTGTAGTAAGACCAACTTCTTTCTTTTAAATCTTTCACAAAGCTAGTCTTTCAAAGATATTATTTCAGATATAATTATAATCAATTTGATATTGATATTTATGCGGGAATATCACATCATATGTTCTTATTATGATAATTTAATTTTGATATTTATTCATATTATAATATATTTCAAGAACATTTGGAATTTAATTTCTCACAATTTTGATATTTATTCATATTATAATATATTTCAAGAACATTTGGAATTTAATTTCTCACAGAAGAGGTAGATATATATATGATATATGTATAACTGTTATATTAAATATAAATATAAATTATTGGTGATTAAAATTGGATGATTAGAAGATGAATATTTGATGAAAAAAAAATTTTTATGTCATTTAAACTCAATAAAAATAGAGAGAATAATATATTAAAAATATAAATAATATGAGAAAAAATAAAATTGTTATTTCATTAGATTTTCATATGGATAGTTTACGTCTTTTTCACGAAAACGAGTTATTCACTCATTACAATATTTATAACAATTAACATTAAAAAAAAAAAAAAGTGAATCAATTTTTTGGTACATATAAATTAATATTAAGAGTACAGTACATCTTTTATCTTTTGTTACAACAAATAATGATACTATATATTTGAATATAAAAAAAGTGAGCATAAAATCGAAAAAAAAGATTGTGGTTTGTCTTTTAATGATGTACAGCCAAGTACAGGTATAAAACTCATGACTTTATACATTATCAACAACCAAACAAAGTAAATCACGTGGGTCAATATAAAATTTTAATTAGAGTTTTTACCAATTGACGCATTTGAATATAATACTAATATATAATTAAATTAAAAACGAGAATATGACTCAGTGTCAAAGTATATCTTTAATCTAATTTGATACACCGAATCATGATATACTACTTGTGTTAAGAACTAAGAACCAATTATCACACTAATATAAAAAGGAATAGGATCATTAGTTTGAAATGGAGGAATTTGTTGATTATATTTGTACAAATGTTTAAATTCGATACATAAATTAAAATAATTTTTTTACAATACTACTAATATTTACAATTCGAGAATAAAATAAATAAATAAATAAAATTTTAATCGAAACGTTTTCGTTATTGACAAAACTAAAACGCACCGTCAATGAGTATGAAGACGTTTACTGCACATGAAATGATATTTTAATTTGAACTTGAATTAATATTTAGCCATAAAAATCAATCAAATATTGGTCAAATTAAATATTTTATTCCAATTTTTTCAACATTATTAATAATTTATATGTGAACAAAAGAAGTAGTAATAAAATAAATAAAAGGGAGTCGATTATTCATTTATTAGTGGCTTTATTAGTAGAATGATCGGGTGAATGTCGGACAATGAAATTTAAAAATAAAATAAAAAAATCTACCTCATCCAATGCATTTTAGTCAAAATAATATACATGTAACTCACTCGCACATTTTTATATTTTGATTATAAAAATGTTGATCATATACATTTTTAAAAAAATATTTAAATTATACAAATTTTATAAACGTAAAAAAATATTTATAGTAAAAAATATTAAATTACTTCAAACAAACTATTTCAGACATAAATTTATATTTATGAATAAATATAAATACAAGTCATCATTTGTATTATCAATTGACATTGTTGTTGTTTTTTATGAGTCGGACGTGATAATTAATGGTAATATAATACTAATACTAATATACTACTAGTACTTGATTTGAATAGGAATAAAAAATAAAACATGCAGGATTCATCATCATCATCATCATCATCATCATCATCATGTTTTGTGGATTTCACAAGTGGGCAAATTGTTACCCAGAATGATGATCATCACGATCGTTTACTCGAAACCCAGAACGATCATTATCAGCAGTTGAACGAATTGCCGGCGGTGGATGATGTTCTGACATACATCGACAAGATGCTGATGGAGGAGGACATCGAGGACGACGAAAACACGTTGCAAGAGTCTTCGGATTTCAAAGACAAGGAAAGATCTTTCTACGAGTTGCTCGGCCAGCACTACCCGCCTTCATCGCCGGCACACCATGAATCCGCGTTGACCGGTCCAAGCAGCAGTCAACGCCTTACAAAGAAAAAGAAAACCCACGGCTCGGTTCATGAGGAGTTCGACAAGTGGATTTTCAAACCAGATGGCGGCTGTCACGATCAGGTGTTCGAAGGTCACGTGACTGACATGAGAAACGCAGCAGCCAGATTAATCTGCGTGCATCAGCCAAGAAAGTCGAACATAAAAAAAAAAATCTTTCGACTTAAAAAAATCTGGCTCGTTACGCGGAGATGTTCGGCGTGCCGTTTGAGTACAACGCGATCGTTAAGAGTTGGGAGAGTATTACTCTGGAGGAACTTAAGATTGAGGAGGTCAACTGCTTGATGCGGGCCCAGAATCTAGAAGACGGTGGGCCGGAAAGCCCGAGAGACGTGGTCGTGGGCCTGATTAGGAAGATGAATCCGGACGTGTTTGTTCACGGGGTGTTGACCGCGGATTACGGGTCGCCGTATTTCGTGACTCGATTTCGGGAGAGTTTGTTACACTTCTCTTCGGTGTTTGATTTGTTGGACGTGGTGATACCGAGTGAAAGTGTTGGGTATTTGATATGCGGAATAAAAATATTAAAGAAGAAAATGGAGTTTTTATTATGGAGTTTTTAGTTTTTATTTGTTTTTATTGGATGATCAATAAACATGATCAAGAACACAATTTATAGGAGAGGAATGGATACAAAGAGACACTCCATTCCAAGTCCCAAGTTCTTAAGAGAAGTAAAGAGTAGTCAAAGAATACACTTAGACTTCTACAAGTTGGAATGATGTTCCAACTTATTATTGAAAATATGAATTATTATTTTCAACACCCCTTCTTAATTCATAATTTTCAGCATCTTCTTGAACTTCTCAAACTTCTCGATCGTCACGGCTTTGGTAAGAAAATCGGCAGCTTGATCATTGGTGTTGACGAACTCCATTGAAATTTCTCCTTCGTTGACGAGATCACGAATGTAGTGATGACGAAGCTCGATATGCTTGGACCTTGCATGAAAGACCGGATTTTTAGTCATTGCAATTGTTGACATGTTGTCACAAAAGATGGTAGTAGCTCCTGCTTGTTTTTCTTGCAAATCCGAGAGTATTCTCCTAAGCCAAACGGCTTCACAAGCGGCATCCGTCGCTGCGATATACTCGGCTTCACTTGAAGATAAAGCAACCGTCTTTTGCTTTTTAGAACTCCATGCAATCACCTTCGTACCAAGAGGAAAAACATATCCCGAAGTACTTTTTCGATCGTCCAACGAACCTGCCCAATCACTATCCGTGAAACCAATCAAGGAATTATTTTCTTCTTTTTCATACTTCAAGCCTTGATTTTTTGTTCCATGAAGGTACCGTAGGATCCTCTTTGCGGCTGCATAATGAAGCTTGCTTGGATCACTCATAAACCTCGAAACATAGCTAACGGAGTGCACTATGTCGGGTCTAGTATTTGTGAGATAGATCAGCGAACCAACAAGGCTTCTATATATTTTTGAATCCATTTTTTCAGCACCATCATCTTGTTGCAACTTCTCATTTACCGCCAAAGGTGTTGCCACGGGCTTGCAATTTTCCATGTGGAATTTTTTAAGCAAGTCGACCACATATTTTTCTTGAGATATAAAAATCTCGCCTTCATTTTGTTTCACTTGAATCCCAAGAAAATATTTCATGAGACCCAAATCGGACATCTCAAATTCTTGCATCATATTTTTCTTGAATTCCTTCACCATTTTTTCGTTAGTACCAAGATAAATAAGATCATCGACGTAGAGACAAATGATCAAAAAATCTTGAGTACCTTCTTCCTTTTTTACGTACAGCGAGGGCTCACTTGGACTCTTGTGAAATCCATTTTTGTTGAAATATCCATCAATTTTGCTATTCCAAGCACGAGGCGCTTGTTTTAATCCGTAGAGAGCTTTCTTCAAACGGTAGACTTTTTCCTCCTTTTCGGCAACTTCAAAGCCTTGAGGTTGATGAACGTAGACTTCCTCTTCAAGCTCTCCATTTAGGAATGCGGATTTCACATCAAGTTGATAGATATTCAGCCCCAATTGAGCTCCAATCGCAAGTACACATCGAATTGTTTCCATTCGAGCTACCGGTGCGAACGTCTCGTTGAAATCTATCCCGGGCTGTTGTGAATAACCTTTTGCAACAAGTCTTGCCTTGTGTTTTTGGACAGAACCATCTTCATTGAGTTTGGTTTTGAACACCCACTTCAAGCCGATCAAATCTTTCCCTTGTGGCAAGTCCACAAGCTCCCAGGTTTTATTTTTTTCAATTGTTTCTATTTCGGCTTCCATGGCTTTTCTCCAAACTTCTTCTTGTTTTGCTTCTTCATAATTCTGAGGTTCACAACCAAAGAAAGCAACATCACAATGCTCATAGATATCTCTCAAAGATCGGTATTTTAATGGAGGCGATTCGGAATCCGAACTCGACGAACTTGAGGGACTTCTTTGAGGTGTTCTTTGAGGACTTGTTTGAGGTGTTTCATCCTCATGTTGCTGCTGCCCATTTGGAGTATAAGGTGATTCCACAGAATCATTTAACACCAAATTATTTGGTGAAATTTTTTTCTCCTTTTTCCATTTGGCTATTTCATCGAAAATCACGTCTCTTGAGACGATGAGTTTTTTATTTTCCGGGTTATAAAGCCGATAACCCTTCGACTCATCGCTGTAGCCAACATGAATTAATTTTTCACCTTTTTTATCGTATTTGTCTCGGTTTGGAGTTGAGACATGAGAGTCCAAAAACTCTCAAATGGTCAACCGTTGGCTTCTTTCCATGCCAAGCTTCGTACGGTGTTTTATCAAGGACCGCCTTTGTTGGAGATCGGTTGAGAATGTAGATAGCCGTGTGTACAGCTTCAGCCCAAAATTGTTTTTCCAAGTTTTTCTCTTGTAGCATGCTCCTCGCCATCTCGACGATGGTTCTATTTTTTCTTTCGGCGACACCGTTTTGTTGTGGACTTCTACGAACGGTGAGTTGCCTTTGGATCCCATTTTTATTGCAATACTCCATGAATGGTTTGTAGAGAAACTCACCACCTCGATCCGTCCGCAACGACTTGATTTTTAATCCACTTTGATTTTCTACAAGAGCTTTGAATTGTAGAAAAGTGGAGAACGCTTCTGATTTTTCACTCAAAAAATATATCCACATCATTCTTGAAAAGTCGTCGACAAAAAGAATGAAATATCTTTTATTACCGAGAGATGGAGTCCTCGTAGGACCGCAAATATCCGAATGGACCAGCTCCAAAGGACATTTGGCTCTCCAAGAAGTTTTAGGAAAAGGTAGCCTGTGCATTTTTCCAAAAATGCACCCTTCACAAACTTGCTCCTTTCTTTCGATGGATGGAAGACCAACGACCATATTTTTATTTTTCAAAAATTCCAGCCCCTTGTTGTTAAGATGACCATATCTCAAATGCCACAGATGGAATTTATCGATGCTTTCTCCTTTGAAGGCCACTTCGTTTTTCGACGGCATGACGAAGGGAAACACCTTGTTTGATGTCATTTGGATTGTCATCACATGAGTTTTATTTTTCTTATCAAAGATGTTGCACTTGTCATCATCAAAGGATAGTCGATATCCTTTTTGCATGAGTTGGCCAACGCTCAATAAATTTTGAGAGATGTTCGGGACGAAAAGAACATCGGTAATGAACTTTTGGTTACCTCCTTTCTTGTTGACAACAATAACACCTTTTCCGTTTGCTTCGAGAATGCTTCCGTCTCCAAGTTTTATTTTGGAAGTGTGACTAGTATCCATCTCCACAAAGATAGTACGATCACCACACATGTGATTGCTACATGCGCTATCGACATACCACACGTTCTCAAATTCTTCTTGCTCATTCATGCAAGAAAAGAGTTGGTCTTCTTGTTGCTTGGAGAAGTTGGCTTCGTCTTTCTCGTTATTGTTCTTTTTCGGACACTTAGAATACGAGTGGTCCGCATCCTTGCAACTCTTGCATTTAAAGAAACAAGCTTTCGTTTCATGGTTCGATTTTTTGCAAATACGACAACACGAAGACGAATTTTCAGCTTGTTGTTGTTTTCCTCCTTTGAAGAATTTTCCTTGCTTTTTTTCTTTGTTGTTGAAACCGCCTTTTCCACCTTGCCAACTTGATTTGTTCTTGCTCGAAATATGAAGTTTCGATTGAAACGCTTGATCAACGGGCTGATTTGATGATCGATTCAACCTTTCCTCATGAACTTGAAGAGAGCTCATAAGTTCATTAAAAGTGTAGGTGGAAAGATTCTTCGATTCTTCTATGGCTGCAACAACATGATCGAATTTTCCCGGAAGACTTCGAAGGATTTTTAGAACAATTTTACGTTCTTCGATAACATCACCGAGGCTTCGAATTTGGTTGACGATTTCAGCAACTTTCGAAAGAAATGATTGCATCCCATCGCCTTCTTTCATCGCCATGTTATCGAAATCTCTCCAAAGAGATTGTAACTTCAAGGAGGTGACTTTCTCATCTCCTTTGTAACTTTGTTGAAGAATTTCCCAAGCTTCTTTCGCCTTTTTCGCTCCGAAAATTCTCGGAAAGATGGTTTTACTCACGCCTTGTTGGAGATATCTCAAGGCACTTGCATCTCTCCGAATATTATCCTTGTAGAGTTTTTGATGATCTTCACTCCAAGTTGAACTCGTAGCTTGTTTCGGTGGCTCGGCGTATGTATTTTCCACGATATCCCAAAGATCCAATGAGATATATAGAGTTTGCATTTGACTACTCCAATAGTCGTAGTGTTCTCCATCAAAGATGGGTACTTGGTTGGAGGTAAGAGCAAACATGGTGGATTTTTATTTTTAGTGTGCGAGATTAGCCAAGAAAACTAACTCGGCTCTGATACCAAATTTGTTGGGTATTTGATATGCGGAATAAAAATATTAAAGAAGAAAATGGAGTTTTTATTATGGAGTTTTTAGTTTTTATTTGTTTTTATTGGATGATCAATAAACATGATCAAGAACACAATTTATAGGAGAGGAATGGATACAAAGAGACACTCCATTCCAAGTCCCAAGTTCTTAAGAGAAGTAAAGAGTAGTCAAAGAATACACTTAGACTTCTACAAGTTGGAATGATGTTCCAACTTATTATTGAAAATATGAATTATTATTTTCAACAGAAAGGCCTGAAAGGATACTGCTGCAGCGTATTCTCGGAAGCGAAGTTGTGAATGTGATTGCGTGTGAGGGAGCGGAGAGAGTGTCGAGGCCGGAGACGCATAAGAAGTGGCAAAAGCGTCATTTGAGGGCGGGTTTCAAGCAGCTTAGTTTCGGGAGGAAGTTGGTAGGCGCCATACAGAACAAGGTAAGAAGTTCTTACCATAATGATTTTGTGATAGGTGAAGATCACAAGTGGCTGTTAATGAGCTGGAAAGGGAGGCCTATCTGTGCAATATCGTCTTGGCAACCTGTTTATTATGGTCAATAAGATTACCAAAAACATATGAAAATATTTTAACTTGAAATTAATATGGTGTATTTCCTCCGGATAGATCACATGTACGGCCGAAAACGCAATATACAATTGAAACATGTATATACAATTTATAAGGATATATAGGACTAAACAATGACAGGAAGTCGAAAGCGGTAACCAGTTCCAAATTCAGGCCAAACAATGTCTTAATATCGATCATCATAGAGTCCACTGGTCTCATAAACTTTTCGTTGCTGAACAAATCGGTATGCTTCTGCATGAAGGTGCCAGATGAGATGTTACATATGCATATATAATTAAGTAGTCTCAGTTGGGGGCGGCAAAATAGTTTTAGTTGAGGGTTGCAATTTTGTCTTAGTTGGAAAAGCCACAAGCTTATTCAAATGAAAGGAAAGCACAGAAATCATGGTAGTCCAGTGTCGCCTAGCTAGTTTGTATCGGGGAGTACAAAGAAGATCTTGTAGTGTTTTATTCAAGATTTATATAGAACATATAAAACATTACATAAAAAAATTAAGCGTTTTGAAATTATATATTAAAAAAAAAACTTGGTTTATTAAATTTTGAAATAGAACATATAAAACATGAAACAGGCAAATATTAAAAAAAAACTTGGTTTACTAAATTTTGAAATAGAACATACTCTATAAAACATGAAACAAGCAAACATAAGAAAAACACAAAAAAGTTGATTCAGAAACTTACATAATCGAATTCACCCATTAAGCGTTTTGAAAAACAGGTAAGCGTTTTGAAAAACAGGTCAAAGACCACAGCCACATTGTCAAACATTTTGAGCAAAACTGTAAGGATAAATATGTTAAGGCATTACAATGCCTTAAAGGATCCAGGCAAAAGTTGTTTTGCTAACATATTTATTTGTTTTCTTCTTTCTTCACAATTTAAACTGTTGTAATCACTTGTCATATTGGTGATTTGATTTAGCATAGTTCATTAGTTGGAACGTGCTTGAAAAACAATCAACATAGAAGGTTTCTGCCGCAGCACAGCCAGGCAGTGTTATGCCGCAAGCAGTGCAAGGCTTGGACAAGAGGTTGAGTTCAGAGAATCAAGTGAAGCATGATATAAGGGCAAGGGAATGCTGAAGTCCAGATAGTATGGAAGGCAGTGCAGTGTGGCAGTGAATTCCAGAAGAACTTCAGAAGGCATCCTGCGGCAGCAGTCAAAGCAGCCTGCCCTGGTTTCTCTCAACCGATTGTTGACCTAGCAAAATGAGGAAATCGGTTGGAGACTCTCACCTATAAATAGAGGACGACCCAGCTGCATTTACTCAACACTCATACAACACATTACCACCTCCAGAAACACATTTCCTTCGGGAATCGATCATCGAGCTTTTAGAGCCGCGACTTCATTCGTGAAGCTCGTCGTGCCGTGTGTTCTCTCGTTCCTACGAGAGTTCGTTTGGTCAGCTGATGATTCGATAGCTTAGTATAGGTGTTCATTTCAGTAGCTAGGTTTTTGTTGTTGATTGTTCATACTCTTCGGATACGATTAATACGAAGGCATACATGTGTATAGCCTTTGGTAATATCATTTGTAAATCCAAGAGTATTCTTTTGTAAAGACTCGTATCTTTAATAAAGTTTCTGGCCGTAAGGCCGTTTCGTATGTGTATAATTTAAATACACATACAAAGATTAAATTCGTGTTCTTTACATTTCCGTACGTGTGTGTGTGTTCGTTCGTGTGATTTATTTTTAATTAATTCCGCTGCAACTTATATACATATATCACATATAATTTATCAATTAAACAACTTGGTTAATCTGGATAAAATACTTAATCTCAATTAAATCACGAAAAACGAACGTTTTCTGTACAAGGCATCGTCCTGCGGCATACGCTGTTCTGCCGCAGAACACTGCCTTGCCTAGGCAGCGCATTTCACTGCGTTTTATTTACTGCCTACGACTTTCAAGTGGTATCAGAGCGGGCACTAGACTTACTTAGTGTTTAAGGTCCGTCTGATCACGCACACTTACAATGGCAGATCCATCTTACATCGTTCGAACACCGGTTGTTCTTGACGGTAGTAATTATGGATTTTGGAAAACCCGCATTGAAGCAAGGATCAAATCAATTGATCGCAGTGCGTGGCTATCCGTACTTCGAGGATGGAAACCACCTCAGGAGGAAATCCCTGAGGGCGGCAAGCTTGAAAAAGCTCCGGAGAAGTGGTCTATCAAAGAGACTGCCGCAGCTACTGCCAACGATAGGGCAAGGTGTGCCATCCTTGAATCCATCGATTGCAATATGTACAGAATTGTCAAACAATGTACTACTGCCAAACAAGTATGGGATTTGCTGGCTCTTCATTGTGAAGGCAACAACACAGTGAAGAAAACCAAGGTCCGTATGCTTATGTCTCGTTTCGAGAACTTGCGTATGAACGAGGACGAGACTTGCCTTCAGTACTTTGGAGAATTAATGTCCATTGTTACTGAATGTGCTGACTTTGGTTCACCCATTAGCAACCCGGCAGTGTGTAGCAAGATTATGCGATCGATGAGCAAAAAGTTCCTGCCGAAGGTCACTGCCATAGAAGACAGCGAAATGTCTGAAGAAGATTATGTTTCATTAATGGCGATCTTCAAGAATTATGAACTGAACCATGAGGATCGTGAAACTCACGGGAAATCACGTTCACGAAGCGACGAGAGAAATATTGCCTACACCGTGGCAGAGCCCGACGGCAGAGAACAAGGCAATAGCTCTCATGGCAGCAGCCCCACCTCTACCAATGACTTGACCGATGAAGAGATCTACGAGCTACTTGGATCTGATGGTGGAGATGACCAGTTTGCATTACTCGCCCGGAAAATGGATGCTGTACTTGTTCGCTCGCTGAAGAAGCCCTACGATCCCCGACGAAGGAAGTTTCCGGCAAGGTCACCACAAACTCAAGATCGACGCCTTGTGATTCGCCAACCAAGCACGGGATCAACATCAAGTCCAAATTCAAAGGACTGGTCGAGAGTCAATTGCCACGTTTGTCAAGGGATTGGACACTACTCAACCGAATGCCCCTCAAAAGATCGAGGCATTGGAATTTTGAATTCCATGGTTGCACAAGAAGATAGGGAACAATATTGCATTGAAGACTCAACCACTGCGCTTGCTGCTCAATTCGAAGGCACAACCCTATCTGACGTTGAAGATGACGGTCCATCCAATATGAATGCACGACGGCATGTTGCATTCTTTGCCTCTGCCGCAGAAACAACAGAAAGTCCTGCCGCAGAGAATTTGTTGGAAATCGACTACCCGGGATGCGTTCGTTCGATCACTCGAACATCCGAACGATCCCAGTCGACCTCCAGGTCCGTTACTCCGTTCACGTGCCAGCCCGTGTCCCGATTCACGCCCAGCCATTGCCCCGAAGGACAACCGCGCGAACCAGAGCTGGCTGCCCGAAAAACAGCGAAACGGCGACCGCCGTTTGCCCTCCGGTGACCGCCGTTTGTCCGCGAACAGCAGCGCGACCTGCTGTTCCGAGCGCGTTTCCGGGTCGATTTTCCTCTTCCGACTACCGATCCGGAGGTCCTTGACCCCCAGTAGTCGAGGAACATGATCCACGACGCCCGGAACCCGATCTTAGATCCGATGTATTTTTAACGAAATAGAAAACGAAACGTATGCGGAATAAGGGTTTCGATTTCTTATACCTTTGTCGCGTGATTCGGAGAAGCCGAATTGTTGAGACCACGAAGCCTTCCGATGTATGTCTCTATCCCCGACGTTCAGCCGTTGAGTGGGCAACGATCCGCTGAACCTTCCTCTTCTCCTTTCTCTCTTGAACCCACCGTAGGAATAATATATCCTCTGTCTCAGAAATATATTTGCGCAAGCAAAATTATTTCTACAGAATTATTACTGCGCTAATCTGAATTAATTAAGCAGAGGAAAATTAATTGCGCAAGCTTTTATTTTCTCTGCAGAATTAATTATAGCGGCGTAATTAAGGTTTTGATCTTCTGTCTCAGAAATATAATTGCGCTAGCAATCAATTTCTTCAGAAAATAATAACAGCGTTAATCTATTTCTTTTTACAGAAAAATAATTGCGCAACAATTTATTTTTCTCCGCAAAAATAAAATAGCGGCGTTTCTTAGGTTTAGAGAAAGAGAGGGTGAGGTATTTATAGAGCTACACCAAGGACCTTATGGAAATTAATTATTAGGCTAAATTGCAATTTAATTAACTCGGCGTCCTAAAAGGCAAACCTTAATTAAATTCCACAATTTTAATTATAATTAATTCCACTATAAAATTATAATTGAATTCCCAATAATTAATTTATATTATTTCAACAATAATAATTCCGCCGAATTACATATACGACTTTCCCCGTGTTTAAGATATCGTATGTCCACGAATTAACTTCAATTACTAATAATTAAATTAATTCGTTTCTTGTTATCCGAGACTAGTACCACTCATCCTTATTATCATGTGGAACGAATCCACCTGCAGGGTTTACATGATAAACTTTATGAGCTCATCTCGGGGACATCATCAACCCAATAAATGGGACACGGTTTCCTGTCTATAATCTATAGCATGCCGTGTGTACAATTCCGATTCCCAATTTACCGAGAATATTGACTAATCAATTAGTCTCACTCACTAGTAAGTCAAAGAACCGAGAATTGGACACACGCACCTATAATTATATAGGGATTAGGAATTCGTATATCCGTAATATCTGAGGTCTAGTTCGATTACTGCGATTAGTATAAATCGAACGCCCTCCCGTGGTCCTGCTCAATACACCAAGTGTACGAGTGTAACATGATAGTCAAAACCGACTATCTACCAGTCACACTACGACGTACCGATGGATTGTCCCTGTCCATCTAAGTCGTGAGCTACTGTTCGATAGTATACGAGTAACCGACAGTATGATCTTCCGCGTGTCTCCTCACGCCATACTGTCTACAACGTATACATCAAGGACTATTGCATTAAATGCAATCATGCTTGAATCATATCTCGAATTAAGGTATAGATAAGGAGTTCCGTATTTGCACTAAACTAGACATTTAGAATACAACTCCATCAATCTCCCACTTATACTAAAAGTCTAGTCGCCCTCTCCCAAACATCAGATTCCCATAACCTTATCACGCCTACCCAACGCTTCCGCTGGAAGGGCTTCTGTGAATGTTTTTACCAGGCAATCCTCTCGATGCAATCTAGGTGATAACTGCATCGTCTTACTAGACGATCTCTCGAATCAGGTGGTACTTGCGCTCTACGCGTTATCTCCCACTCTGGACTCGTGGCATTTCAAATTTGCCAATACCGCTATTCAAAATAGCTTTGGGTGAACTAGAAACCACATCTAAGTCCCTTAGGAAGTTCTGGAGCCACACTGACCTTTTAACTGCCTCAGAGGCCGTTATCCTTTCAGTTTCCATGGTAGAGTCCGTAATGCATCGCTGCTTTACATTCTTCCATGTGACTGCTCCACTTCACAGTGAGAACACATAGCCTGACTTCGACTTTCGACTGTCCCTGTTTGATTTGGAAATCCAATTCTTGTTGGAGTTGTGTACTTAATGTCTAGATTTAAGTAACAGAAACTCACGATCCATTGCCATTAATCTATTTAATTAAATAAACAATTATTTGCGTTTAATTATTTATAATTAAATATATGCAAATCATAGTCCTGGATTTTATACGTTGTAGTTAGTATGGTGCTGCATGGGCGCACAGAAGATCATACTATCGGTTACTCGTATTTAATCGAACAGTAGCTCACGACCTAGATGGACACGGACCAATCCATCGGTATAGTCGTTGTGTGAGAGAGAAAATAATTTATCTTAATTATTTTATCACACTTGTACACTTGGTGTATTGGGCGGATCTGCTTGAGATTTATCGATTAGGATTGCCGGCGATAATCGATTTAAGTCTCAGTGTATTTTATTCTTAATCCCCGATATTATTGCGGGTGTGTATATTTAATATTAGTGACTTTGATTTACCAAAGGAATTAACCGATTTAATTATTGGGTTGATTACCGGTTAAGTTGGGTCACTATATTTTATATATGACATGCCGTGAATAATTGACCGGAAAGTGTATCCCGTAAGGGTTGATAATATCCCCGAGATGAGTTCATAAGGAATTATTATGTAAACCCTGCAGGTGGATTTGTTCCGCATAATAATTAAAGTTGAATGGTACTAGTCTCGGATATAAGAGATGAATAAATTAATTAGCAATAAATTAATTTTATTCATGGATATTTATATCTTAAATACACGGAATAAATAAATACTACCGGAGAAATATTATTTGATATAATATGGTTTAATATTGGGAGTGCAATTAATTTTATATAGTGGAAAATAGAATTAATTAATATTAATGGATTAATAGATTTGGGCTTGGGCTCAATTTAATCATTAATATTGGAAGCCCAATATTCCACCTCCTTAAGATCCCCTACGTAGCCTATAAAAGCACTACATGGTCTTCTCTATTCTAAAAACTTGAAGATCACAATTCTAGAGAGAGAAAGGAGAGAAGGAGATCCATAGTGTTCGGAGGATCGTCGCCCACCCGACGTTCGAACAAGTGCAAGGAATACGTGGGAAGATCTCAAGGTCTTCAATACGATCTCGTTTCTCCGCACAACGAATCGAAAGGTGAATTAAATTTCCGCAATTTAATTCTAGTTTATTGATCAATTATCGAAAAACAAGATCCGAAAGTCGAACCCGGATTAGACGAACGATCACGCGGTGGTGGCGAAGCCACCGGACCGCGGGATCGCCGCCTAGGGTTTCGGAGGGGCGAGAGGGTCGAACCCTCGGCTGGAGCCGAGGGCGTGCGGTCGATCCTCATGATCGATCGCGGAGGGCGCGGGCTGGTGCCGCCCCTCCCCACCGTGAAGGTGGTCGACCTCCAGGCGGCGGCGAGTCGCCGGACTCGCCGCGGGGGCTGCTGAGCAGCCCCACCCCAATCGATCGCAAGCGCGCACCCGTGGGGGTGCGGCTGGGGCGTGCGCGGCCTTCGGGCCTCGCTGTGCGCTTCGGCCGTATCCCGGAACGTGTGTCGTGTTCGTGTGATCTCCGGCGAAGGGTTTGATCGGGTTATTGGTTTCCGCAAATTTAAATAACCCGGGATATCGAATTCCAACAATTGGTATCAGAGCGTACGGTTACGTTTTTCGTTAATTGTTTCGATAATCGATTGTCGTTGTTTATAGCCATAGATTAATTTAAATTGTTAAATTATTGTGCTATATTGTTCTACGTACTTGATTTTATCTCTCGTATGAATTGTGTTTGTCGGAAAAATTAAATATTAAAAATCGAGGGTTTTCGGAAAAGTCGAACCTTGTCGATCGACCGTGGGCTCGGGATAGGGCTGTGTGTGTTGCTGGACGTGAGCAGGGGCATGGCTGGGCGCGTCGGCGTGTGCCACCAGTGGTGGTGGTTCGCCGGCAGCCGGCGGTTGTGCTCGGCAGTCATGTTGGCGGCGATTATGCACGCGGCTTCGAATTCGAGCTCGGACGGATCGCGGGCTGCTGGTAAGCCTTGGAGCGGGCTGTACCTGATGTGCGGGCTGCTGGAAGTCGACTGAGCATAGCTGGGCATGTCGGTTCGCCGGCAGCCGGCGGTTGTGCTCGGAGGTCGCGCTGGCGGCATCGCATAAACGCAAGACGTGAGTCGCGGCTTCGCTGCGATCTCGGACGGTTTGTGCGTGGCAGCAGCTGGGGAATGATGGTTTTCGATGCCGATCCAATCGCTCGATTACCTTGTTCGTGTGTGCGGAAGCGTGTAAAACAATAGAACACGAACAACATGAAGATCTAGGCACACATTATATGTATAGACACGTTTATATATATACATCCAATATATATATATAGGGATTAACGAGAACACTTACAACCGGTGTAGCGTGCCTCGTTGATGTTGATGAAGGTGGTGTTGAGTCGATTGAACCACCTTCATGGATCAGTCACTAGATGCTCTCCTTGTGAATGACCTCGTCACTCTTCTTGTCTAGATCGCCCGGATGTTGAAGCCGCACAAATGGCCCGGCCTCTACGTGTTGCACACGAACCCGGATGACGAACACTTTGCTTGCTTGAGTCGGTTCTCCAAGAACACTCTCTCCTTTCTCTCTTTTGTGTGAATCTCGAAATTGGTGATCAAGTCATTGTGAAAATCAGATTTTCACTACTTAACACCTTCATTACCACCTCCATCACTCCCTTGTAACCCCCATATTGAATATGCACTATTATATCACATAATGGGTGGTTAATGGGGAGGTGAAAGGTCATGTACACATCATTATGCCACAATGGCATAAGATGTGGTCCCTCTTGCTTGTGTGGCATGTCATGTCACACTATGTGACATGCATCCATGCAAGCCATCCCATGCATCCCATGCATGCATATAAATTCACGTAAATATTGATTCTAAATCAATATAATTAACAAGCATTGTACATCATCTACGAGTCCGTGTGTGACCCTGTAGGTATGATTTATCGATCCATATTATATTGTTCCCAACAATTAATATTATCGAATAATCATTTAACATCCAAAGACGACCTCATGACTTTATCGATTGCACACGTAGGATCGAAGGACATATCCCAACAATCTCCCACTTGGCCTTCAGAGCCAGTGTGCTGCCAATTTCCTGTTGTCTCTTTATGTCTAAGTTTGAACTTGAGGTAAGACTCGAGTCATCCTCAATCGGCTCAAACCTTTCTTGGACTATGAGACAGACTGTAAAACCAGATTTATCACTATGATACGAATCTGGACGTGGCCACGTATTTTCCACAGTCTCGACTCTCCAAGTGGCCGGTAAGACATGTATCCCATTATAAAATGGAGGACAATCCCATCTTGTCAATCCAAGCTCTCCCACTTGCTTCCTGATATACCCAATAACAAGTTTTATAACCTCCTTTTACGAAAGGCGTTTACTTGTATCAAAGTACACCATTTCACAATGGAATCACTCTGGACTACTCAGGTCAGAGGAAATTGCTCGACAGTCAATGAAATAGTATTATGACTCGAAATCTCAAATACTATTTCAGTCGGGTCTGTTCGATCATTAGCTCCCAGCTAATATCTATGTAATTGTACTTGATGTCCCACATCACTAGCCCATGAAGCGGCGCTATAGTACACATTACAAACTAGTTCATTGTATTCTCGGTTTGTCCGTACTCGATTATACGAACCAGGAACAACTATATGATTCAAGTATATCAGTTCAACCATTGGGACTTCATTATGCGGTAAGTCGACCTCATAACCCAATTGATATCACTTAATCATTTGGACAATTCATATAAATTAAACCATATTTATATGAAGAAATATGTATTATACATATGAGTGAATATTTACCAAATCTCCAAAAGTATCTAATACAGTAATAGAAATCACAACCCATCTCTAAGATGTCTGATCTCTATTGCAGTCGTGAAAGCCTCAAGCTTAAACTGCTGGAGAGGTTTAGAAAGCGGGTTTGCAACCTTACCAAAAGTTGCAACTTTATTATCTCGATGTCTCCACAAAACTATCTCCCAGATAATGTGGAACATCCTGAGCACCAGCTTTAGATTTGTAGTGCTCCCTAGGCTCATAAGCTTGCGCGATATATCTACTATAAATAGAGAACTATCGGATGGGCTGAGCTAGTTACGCCACCTAGTTCATTCAAGAACTTTCAAATCTTAAATGCCAACATTTATGCATCCAATGCAATAATGTGCTCAATTTTTGTAGTTTAATCAGCTATATTGCATTGCATGGAACTATTCCAGCAAATATCACCTCAAAAAAGACAAAAGATATAACCAGATTAAAATCGGAAATTATCTTAGTCTGTTTTGAAGTTAGCATTCAAACAGCTTGTTAATATCAACTCTTCTTGTCTTCCAAAGACAAAAAAATTCTTTTGTCCATCTAAGGTACATAAGAATATTCTTGGTCGCAGTCTAACGCGCCTCACCTGGATTTCCTTGAAACTGACTCGTCATGCTCAAAGCATACGATACGTCCGGTCGTGTACATATCATGACATACATTATAGACCCTATTGCCGAAGCATAAGGAATGTTTTCCATCATCTTTTGCTCATCAAGTCCCGTAGGGCCTTGCATCTTGCTAAGAGATGTGTCATGACTCATTGGAATGAGACCCTTTTTGGCTTCTTTAATTCTGAACTTATCAAGCACCTTATCAATATAGGTCGCTTTACTAAGTCCAAACATCCTTTTCGATCTGTTCCGACAGATCTTGATGCCCAATATGTACTGTGCTTCTCCAAGATCCTTTATTGAAAAACAATTTTCAAGCCATTCTTTAATAGAATTAACCATAGAAACATTGTTTCCAATAAGGAGTATGTCACCGACATACAACACAATTAATACAACGTAACTCCCACTGATCTTCTTGTAAAACAAGACTCTTCTGAGTTCCTCTGAAATCCAAATCCCAGTATGGATTCATTGAACTGAAGATTGCTACTCCGATATGCTTTGCTTTATTCCATAAATGGAATTATAAGATTGCATAATTTCTCAGCCTTATTAGGATCGATAAAACTCTTTGGCTGTGTCAAAACACATTCTCTTCTAGAATCCAATTCAAGAAGTTAGTTTTAACATCCAATATTACCATAACTCATTATCAAGATGAGTAGCAATGGCTAAGATAATCTGAATGATTTACTCAAAGCAACTGGTGAAAGTTTTTCCATAATCTACCTCGTGAATAAAACTTTTACCATCAAACTTGCTTTGAAAACCCTAGGTTTTCCATCTGTCTGTTTAGATCTTAAAGATCTATTAGCATTCATTGGGTCTAACCCCGTGATCAAGTTCCAAACTTGATTATCAGATATTGATATCATCTCAGATTTCATGGCACCATGCCAATTTTCAGTAGCTGGACTCGACATAGCTTGGAATTAGGTCGAAGGTTCACCGCTTTCCAAAAGCATGAATTCATATCTCTCATTGGTCACAATATCTAAGTATTTGAATAATAGAGATAGATTTATTCCTTTCAGACCTACGAGGGCTGGTATGGCTTCCAAAACCATAAGAATACTCTCAACCTAGTCTTGAGTATTCATCATTGGTTGTTTCACTTGAACCTCGTTCAAGACAACCGATCTCCCACTGAATTTCTATGAAAGATAACTCTTTTCAATAAAATCACTATCTCGAGCAACAAAATATTGTTCTCAAATAGATCGTAGAAGTTGTACCCTCGAGTTTCTTATGGACATACCATAAGAAAACTTTTATCCCATTTGAGTTCAAGCTCTATAGAGATAAATCTCGTCAGAGAAGCTTTTAGAACCTCAAATCTTGATGAAAACAATTTAGGGACCCTCCCTTTCCATACCTAGTATGGTGTCTTATCAACAGCTTTTGACAGCGTCCTATTCAGTGTATAAGTTGAAGTCAAGAATTGTGTGTTCCCAAAAGAGACCAGTAGTTCATTTAGACCTCTCATCGAATGGTCGAACTATATCTAATATAGTTTGTTTTCTCTTTTCCGAAACATAACCTTCATGTGCTTGTGAACTAATAGGTTCCACATACATCAGTATGGATCATCCCTAATTACTCACATGTTCTCCTTTCTCCAAGAAAGATGACATTGTTATCTTTTTAATCACACATCATTCACATGTATCAAATGACTCCAAGTCAAATGATTCTAAAATTCCTTCTAAAAGAAGCTTCGTTACATGTTTAGATTTTGATTTGATCTAATCAACAATGTTTCAGTTATGTCTCATCGATACTTATTCGATTTGGCCTTTGGTCTTAATGATATATATGATTTGTCAAGTTTAAAGTATACATAAACAATATAATAATCGTACCAAAACAAAGAATAATTCACCATTAAAATAGTTACCAAACTATTTAATAGTGAAAAAACTAATTCATCAGTATCTAATACTTAACCAATATTCATTGTTTATTGAAGGTACGAAATTACATAGTTATAATACTAAAACAAGGCCCTAAGGCAAAACAACATCATATGATCATACGGCTAATGCAGCGACCTTCGCTCCATTTCTTGTCCGTAGATCGACATCTCTATTCACCAAACTTATACTTCTATGTAGTTCCTCCACATAAAAATGTGAGAACTACATTTGGCATCCAATACCCAAGAAGTAGAATTTGTGAAGTTTAATGTCTATTTCATTAATACTTGAAGATGAAGCAACCCCGTTCTTCACATCTTCTTTGAACTTTGGGAAAATTCAATTATTCCCAATAATTGAGTCTCATTCAAATTTCTCATTCAAAATTAATACAATGTCAAAACGTGATAAATCGTAAGTGAAAAATCGAAGTTTTCTAACCAGCGATATTA
This sequence comes from Euphrasia confusa, assembly GCA_954870475.1. Lineage (NCBI taxonomy): Eukaryota > Viridiplantae > Streptophyta > Magnoliopsida > Lamiales > Orobanchaceae > Euphrasia > Euphrasia confusa. The sequence continues at coordinate 2,352,760 of OX940955.1, read as the reverse complement.
TCATGCAATTGAAGCCCTATCTCTCATAAAATATGAGGGAGCCAACCAGACAATCGTTTCACGCCATCCAATGGCTCGAAAGTCTCTAATTTGTGTCATTGATGAACTTAAGTGTTTTGGATTAAATCACTCCCCGAGGTGTAAATAATCCTAACCTTATAATCCATCAAATGAAAGACAAATTAGGCATTTGTTTTGAAATTGAATAAAATATGAATTTTTATATGTTTCCAAGTAGTGTCCAACACTTTTGCAGTAGACGCATTGAGATTCCCTAGGAACCCTAGTAGCCTTCTTGCCCATGCTCTTTTGAATACCCTATCCCATATCATAAGAATTTCCCTCTTAGGGTCCTTATCTATCGCCGGCTCAGCAGCTTTGAGCATCCCGTGGAGCTCACGAAGCGATTTCTTCAAACCATTCATGTGGAAATTTTAGCCTAAAGGCATTATAACCATCATGAGATTGAAGTATGAAATCGGTTGCCAAATAATCATCATAGGAAAAATCTAGGCGGTCACTTGAAGCAAATAATCCAATCATTTGTTGCACATGTGATTCCATAGATTTCCATTTTTCCAGCCTAGCTGAAGCGATGACCCTGGTCATACCGAACCGCTCAATCTTAGCATATTCCCCGAACATGCTATTGAGTTGTTCAATGATATCTTAGGATGTGGTTATTTAACACATTTTCATTGTCTTCGTATTTGAGGACCTTCCTCAAATTACGTTGTGAATCAAGAAAATTTATGTTGTTCAATTTTTCATAATCAAGAATTGAACCAAACTTGAATCGAGTTGAAATTAACATGATAAACTACAAAAGAAAGATAAATAAAGTATGTAAACATTCACAAAGCGGTAAACAAATAAGATTGTCTAACAAGCTACTTATTTATTCCATTTTGTTCAATCGATATCTAATATCTTTGTTCCCTTGAACAAAACAATCCCAAGACCCTCATCTTGCAAATTCTTAAGCCGACTGAGTCCGCACTTAAGAAGTCCAAGATAGGTAGACATCCCATGTCAATGACATCTAATGTCACTCTCGGTCGATGAGAGTCCCATTCTCATCTCATGTCTCGATAGCCACGCCTGCAGTGGATCTATCGATGAGAAAACCAAACTCACGTGTAAAGGTCTAACCTTTACTCCCACTTATCCCAAGATAACAAGTAGTACCCCGCTGAGGCGGACCTACCAACTTATGATCGAGGGCTTCATGAGTGTGATGTTTTTGGACAAGACATTATACTCATTATTTTGGGAACTTGCATGCATAGGTGTTTATATGTAAGTTGAGCATTTATAACATAAAACATCCTATAACTAGCAAAACAATTAAATACGTAATCGAAAGGCCCCTAGAACCTCACAACTCTCAAACGAAAAGATTAAAAGCATTAAAATAGGCTTTGAACATCTTCTGGACTGGTCCACGCCCGCCGTTTCAGTTCCGCGCCCGCCGATTTAGGTCAACCTTAGTCCGTACCCCAAAAACCACGAACGGCGCCCGCCGTTTCACAAACGGCGGTCGCCGAACACCACCGGCGGTCGCCGTTTCCAAAACGGCGCCCGCCAAAAGGGTACAGAATCGGGGATGACCTGAAAAGAGCCTTTCGGCGGTCGCCGTTTCCAAAACGGCGCCCGCCGAATCAAAACGGCGCCCGCCGGAGCTAAAACGGCGCCCGCCGTTTGGCTCCAGCAGCCCGGTTTTCGCCCGTTTCGCTTCGTTTTGCTTCGTTTCTTCTCGTTTTCGCCGGAGAGCCGATATCCAATGTCGATCCATGGAATCAATCCATTGATTACACATTGAACAATACATTTTTTAATAGATAAAACCTATCTATTACAAAAGATTCCAAGGGACGCAGCCCTCCAATACTATGGCCAATCGTACGTAAAAAACGACAATTTCATTCACCCGACCACTAACGGTGGCCGGCCTTATATCTAAACACATAATCACATAATCACAATTAAGCCAATTATGTTGATTTAAACATACTGTGTCCAACACAAAAGTGTGCACGAGCCCTAGGCTCTGATACCAATTGATGGTTTTCGATGCCGATCCAATCGCTCGATTACCTTGTTCGTGTGTGCGGAAGCGTGTAAAACAATAGAACACGAACAACATGAAGATCTAGGCACACATTATATGTATAGACACGTTTATATATATACATCCAATATATATATATAGGGATTAACGAGAACACTTACAACCGGTGTAGCGTGCCTCGTTGATGTTGATGAAGGTGGTGTTGAGTCGATTGAACCACCTTCATGGATCAGTCACTAGATGCTCTCCTTGTGAATGACCTCGTCACTCTTCTTGTCTAGATCGCTCGGATGTTGAAGCCGCACAAATGGCCCGGCCTCTACGTGTTGCACACGAACCCGGATGACGAACACTTTGCTTGCTTGAGTCGGTTCTCCAAGAACACTCTCTCCTTTCTCTCTTTTGTGTGAATCTCGAAATTGGTGATCAAGTCATTGTGAAAATCAGATTTTCACTACTTAACACCTTCATTACCACCTCCATCACTCCCTTGTAACCCCCATATTGAATATGCACTATTATATCACATAATGGGTGGTTAATGGGGAGGTGAAAGGTCATGTACACATCATTATGCCACAATGGCATAAGATGTGGTCCCTCTTGCTTGTGTGGCATGTCATGTCACACTATGTGACATGCATCCATGCAAGCCATCCCATGCATCCCATGCATGCATATAAATTCACGTAAATATTGATTCTAAATCAATATAATTAACAAGCATTGTACATCATCTACGAGTCCGTGTGTGACCCTGTAGGTATGATTTATCGATCCATATTATATTGTTCCCAACAATTAATATTATCGAATAATCATTTAACATCCAAAGACGACCTCATGACTTTATCGATTGCACACGTAGGATCGAAGGACATATCCCAACAGGGAAAGGCGGTGGCTGGACGTCTGGGCTCGTCGACTTGGCGTTCACCATCGTGGGATGGTTCGCCGGAAGTCGACGGATGTCCGGTGAGTCGCGGCTGATCCGGCGAAGCTCCAAACGGGCGCCGGCGCGATCGATCGAACAACGTTTCGTTCGGCTTGATCGCGGGCTGCTCGTGCATCGCTGCACCATGGGTCGATGGCATGGGTCGTCAGTGGAGACGTCGTGCCGGAAATTGACCAGGGCTGGTGCACAGAGTCGCCGGAGAAGACAATCGATTTTTTTGCATACGCTGAAATATTACAAAGATGTCGGCCGACATTTCTTCTAAAGTGGGCCGACACCAATGTTTTTTTTTTTGGTGTTTTTGCATGTACGATTGCATGCTGTGCATGTCTTCATGCATGGCTAGCCCCTCATGCATGGTTTCAAGTGGGTTCGATTTTTGGGCACGGACATAGTTGATTCGAGTGGGTCTCGTTTTTGGTTCGTCCCGGTAAATCCGATCTTTCCGGAAATAATTTAATCTTTCTAATTTTATTTAATTTAATTTTGGAATTAATTCAAATTCTATTTGGATTAGATTTCTTAATTATGGAATTAAATAATGGAATTAGATGGAGAGTTAAATTAGGAAAGAAAATCCTAGTTTCTCTAGATATCCTATACCTACTTGGATTAGAAGTCTTAAGAAGAATCAAAATTCGATTTTGATTAGGATTCTTGAGATCTAATCTAAATAGGATTGAGAAATTATTAAAATATTGATTTTATTTAATTTAAGTATTTTATTTAAAATCATTAGATTAATTCAAAATTTATTTTGGATTGGATAATCTTGGATTTTATTTAGAATAGAATTAAATATGGAGAATCAATGGATTTTAATAATATTGATTTTATTTAATTTAAGTATTTTATTTAAAATCATTAGATTAATTCAAAATTTATTTTGGATTGGATAATCTTGGATTTTATTTAAAATAAATTAAATATGAGAATCAAAGAATTTTTCCGTCACTCGACAAAGTATTCAAGACGTAGAATGAAGACTCAAGGAAAGCATGCTGGAATTCATCAAGGTACGAATAGTCGAGAAATAATTTTTTACTTGAGCAATTATTTGATTATTTGTGAACGTACTTGCATGAAATGTATATTTGTTATTATGCTTATGTGTATTTAATTATGCATTAGATAGCGTATCCCTTTATTGTAAAAAGCTAAGTGGGAGAGGGAATGGAAACATTGCCATGGTCTCCATTGCTGTTCTCTTGGTGACTTTTATGGACTTCTGAAGTTCATGTAGATAAGTCATTGGAGGAGAATTCTTGTAATTCCTTTTACGAGAAACATTAATTAAGTTTATCAAACAATGCCTAATTTGTCTTTCCAAAGCTGATTTCAAGTCGACTCATTCTCACCCCGGGGAGTGGAATGGAGCCAAAGCCACTTGGTCATGTAGAGGACACAAATTAGAGACCTTCGTGCCATTCTTTGATAGATGGGTCGATTGTCTGCTCGGCTCCCTCATTTATGAGAGATAGGGTTGTTCGCATGGTGAATCACTGGTTAGAAACTTCGAGTTTCACTTATGATTCTCCACGTCTTGATTTGCAAGATTAAATGGATCAAGTAATTGGGAGTCAATTATAAAAGTCTCTTAGTGTAGTAAACGTCCACACCACGTGGCTTGCTATACTGACGGACTTTGGATTAATTGATGTAGACAGTTGTAAGTAATTATGAAGAGTTGTGAAGTTATCGTAAACGTCCACACCACGTGGCTTGCGGTGATGTAGCAATTCCAAGTAATTCACTTTGGTACTGAGTAATGGTTTACACTTAGATACGCATTATAGTATTCCTCCCCACGAGGTTCCGCTATAAGTGATGTATGACCGAAGCAAATCTAATTGCTAAATCATTTGGGTGGGTAAACGTCCACACCACGTGGCTTGCCTTACCTGATGGGATTTTAGATGTGATTAGTGGTTTAATGATATTATTTGAGGGAGATAATATCGGAGATTAAATCGATTGTTTGTTGTTATATGTGCTCATAGATTAGGATATGGCTTTGAACCCACTTTATGTGATACGTAAGGATTTTAAACTCATTGGTCCCTGAATGTATTGATTGGAATAGAGATCTGGACATTGCCCAGACTGTTGAAGAGTACAAGTTTGTACTCAGTGAGCTTTGTCCTCCCGAGCCTACCAATGTCTTAACTGATGAGGAAAGAACTGATTTTATCATGTTCAAACTCAAGAAGATGTTTAGACATGATGTAGAGGCTAAACAAGAGGCGATGAGGATACTCATAAAGGCCAGTCGATTCAAGGAAACGCTTAAACACGTTTTTGAGATGATTGACCTTTTAGACGAGTTGAGACGGAAATCGCAAGCTCTTGTAGCCAATGCCAAAGGTTTCGAACCTAAAGGCATGAATCGGGGGAAAGGACAAGAAAGCAAAGAAACCCAGTGGTTCCTTTTGGACCACGAGATGGGACGAGAAAGCCATGAGGCAAGAATTCTCGTTGCAAACAGTCTGGGTACTGGAAGTCTGATTATCCTCTCAAAGAAAGTACGAAATCTTCTTTAGTCGTAAAACATAGTCAGTGGTATTATCTGCCGGAACCTGGTGTGTAGATATGGAACCACTGACGGTATGTGCATTCTAAATGCAAGGGTTCCAGGAAGCCCGACGACTTAGAAAAGAAGAAATCGTAGTCTACATGGGCAATGCTGTGGAGGAGGCAGCAGTTGCAGTGGAGGACATTATAGGATTTCGTTTTTGGTTATTGCTTTTATGTACCTTTCAAATTAGAAAGAACTTTGTTCTGGATTTCTAATAAATGGATATTTTATTTCTTTTAATCATTTGATGGTTATAAGAAGAAATAATGATATTATCTATTGTGGTACATTAGCTAGCAATATATAAATGATGAATCCTGAGTCCACCACGATGCGACGAACCGTTTTACATAACTCGTTTTACTAATAAGAGATTTCTTTATTAAATCATTTATACTTGTGGATTCTTATGCTAAGTCATATTTATTCAAATAAGAAGTTCAAAGGTCGAAAATTGATTATCAATTAAGTTGAAGGAGTGGACCTTCCGACCTAAGAATCTAATTTGGAAGATAATACGACTAAGCAATCCTTTATGGATATAAGATATAAGATCCGGACAAGTATTAGAATTGATTAACTCTGATTTATGATCAGAGCTTGGGATTGGATCCCAAATGACTACACCATACAGTCTTCTGTAGGATTGGTGTGTCGGAAATAAGAAATGGAACTCTTATAGAAATAGTAAAAGATGAGTTAAACGGAACTACCTATGTTCTATGGATATGTCTTAGAATATCCTAGAAGAACAAAAGGTGTGTGTTCGAATAGTACTATGAACCAGAAGGACGTTATAAGTTCTAACGCCCGGTTCTTAGAGGAAGACTATTAGATGAACCACAAGCCCAAAATGACATGATACTTCTGAAGAGAGAGAAAACGATTAAGACTTAGAACCAGCCGAACCGAGTAGCGATACACCACTAACTGCACCTACTGTTATTACTGTTTATACACCGGAATGCCGTTGTAGTGGGAGGTTGTTTGACAACCGGAGATATTCATAACACTATGAGAGTTTTCGGACTCTGGACCTAGTATACATGAAATCGATCCCTGGATCTACATAGAGGCAGTACTAGATCTAAATGTGCCTTCTTGGAAAGCAATAAGATTATTGCTAAGAGGCAAGATCATTTAGAGTACAAGCTTAGTCGATCCATTTATGGATTGGAACAAAGCATTGAGTTCGTGGTACTTGCAAATTGATGAGATAGTCCATTTTATGGATTCATCAAAGCATAGACGAATTGTGTGTATTGGAAACGTGATGGAAAACAAGGTGGTGTTTCTCGGAGGTTTTATGTAGATAGCATTTTATCATTGGTAACAATGTAGAGATGTTGTCAGACATAAAATGATGGTTGTCTAGAAAAATCGATATATGAGATAAAGAAGAAGTTAGAGCATGTTCTTAAGATCTAGTATCTCAAGAAAAGAACATTGTACTTCTCTAGATATCTTATACGATTATGGTTCGTTTTAACATGCAAGATTCCGAGAAAGGTTCGTTACCTTTCAGAGACGGAATGCATCTATCTAAGGACATGTGTTTTGGAAACACAAAAGGAGATAGAAGCAATAAAAATCGGTTTCCTACACTTGGAGTGTGGAAAGCTTGATAAATGCAATGTTGAAAACAAGAACCTGATATCGGCTATGCGGTTAGCATAGTGGGAGGATATCAAGGTAATCCTGGAAAGGAATACTTGACTGCTGTAATGAACATTTTAAGTACTTTCGAAGTACTGGAAACTATGTTCTGGATTACGGAGCAGACAAACATTTCCTTTGGATTACATTCTCTTAGATTTCTAATCGAATGAGGACCGGTGTAAGTCGATATCAGGCTATGTGTTTCACTATTGAAGGAGAAGGAGTTTTACATGGAAGAGTGATAAGCACGATGCTTTTCGGACTCTACCATGGGTAACCAAATAAGCGGCCTCAGAGGCAGCGGAAGTTTTGGTATAACTCCGGGATAATCTCTGGGACTTGGATGTGATTCTTAATTTGCCAAAGGCTATGTAAATAGCGGTGCGATGGCAATGGTAAGAAGTCACAAGTCCATAAGTGTAAGATAACACATAGTGCAAGTACCACCTGATACGAGTCATCGTCGAGGGAGACGACGCTGTAGTCACCAAGATAACTTCAGAGCGGCAACCTAGATTGCTCATTCACATAGTACTTCTTGGAAGTACAACTTAAGCACGTGATGAGTATGGGAGTCGGGAGTTTGGAGGAAATGACTAGACCTTAGTACAAGTGGGAGATTGTTGGAGTTGTGTACTTAATGTCTAGATTTAAGTAACAGAAACTCACGATCCATTGCCATTAATCTATTTAATTAAATAAACAATTATTTGCGTTTAATTATTTATAATTAAATATATGCAAATCATAGTCCTGGATTTTATACGTTGTAGTTAGTATGGTGCTGCATGGGCGCACAGAAAATCATACTATCGGTTACTCGTATTTAATCGAACAGTAGCTCACGACCTAGATGGACACGGACCAATCCATCGGTATAGTCGTTGTGTGAGAGAGAAAATAATTTATCTTAATTATTTTATCACACTTGTACACTTGGTGTATTGGGCGGATCTGCTTGAGATTTATCGATTAGGATTGCCGGCGATAATCGATTTAAGTCTCAGTGTATTTTATTCTTAATCCCCGATATTATTGCGGGTGTGTATATTTAATATTAGTGACTTTGATTTACCAAAGGAATTAACCGATTTAATTATTGGGTTGATTACCGGTTAAGTTGGGTCACTATATTTTATATATGACATGCCGTGAATAATTGACCGGAAAGTGTATCCCGTAAGGGTTGATAATATCCCCGAGATGAGTTCATAAGGAATTATTATGTAAACCCTGCAGGTGGATTTGTTCCGCATAATAATTAAGGTTGAATGGTACTAGTCTCGGATATAAGAGATGAATAAATTAATTAGCAATAAATTAATTTTATTCATGGATATTTATATCTTAAATACACGGAATAAATAAATACTACCGGAGAAATATTATTTGATATAATATGGTTTAATATTGGGAGTGCAATTAATTTTATATAGTGGAAAATAGAATTAATTAATATTAATGGATTAATAGATTTGGGCTTGGGCTCAATTTAATCATTAATATTGGAAGCTCAATATTCCACCTCCTTAAGATCCCCTACGTAGCCTATAAAAGCACTACATGGTCTTCTCTATTCTAAAAACTTGAAGATCACAATTCTAGAGAGAGAAAGGAGAGAAGGAGATCCATAGTGTTCGGAGGATCGTCGCCCACCCGACGTTCGAACAAGTGCAAGGAATACGTGGGAAGATCTCAAGGTCTTCAATACGATCTCGTTTCTCCGCACAACGAATCGAAAGGTGAATTAAATTTCCGCAATTTAATTCTAGTTTATTGATCAATTATCGAAAAACAAGATCCGAAAGTCGAACCCGGATTAGACGAACGATCACGCGGTGGTGGCGAAGCCACCGGACCGCGGGATCGCCGCCTAGGGTTTCGGAGGGGCGAGAGGGTCGAACCCTCGGCTGGAGCCGAGGGCGTGCGGTCGATCCTCATGATCGATCGCGGAGGGCGCGGGCTGGTGCCGCCCCTCCCCACCGTGAAGGTGGTCGACCTCCAGGCGGCGGCGAGTCGCCGGACTCGCCGCGGGGGCTGCTGAGCAGCCCCACCCCAATCGATCGCAAGCGCGCACCCGTGGGGGTGCGGCTGGGGCGTGCGCGGCCTTCGGGCCTCGCTGTGCGCTTCGGCCGTATCCCGGAACGTGTGTCGTGTTCGTGTGATCTCCGGCGAAGGGTTTGATCGGGTTATTGGTTTCCGCAAATTTAAATAACCCGGGATATCGAATTCCAACAATTCTATGTAATCCAAAGGAAACAACTTGACTGCTTTGTAACTCAGAACATAATTTCTGGTCCTCTGCAGGAGCCTAAACATGTTCTTTACATCAGTCGAGTGATCCTTTCCAGGATTACTATGATATCTCACCACCATGCCCACGGCATAGTAGATATCAGTCTCGTGCATAGCATTACATACATTAAGCTTCCCACCATTAAGGTGTAGGGAACTGCTTAATCTTCATCTATCTCCTTTATTGTGTCGGACACAAAACTTTAGATAGATGAATTTCACATCTAAAAGGTGAAGACCTTTCTTGGAATTCTGTATGCTGCAACGAGTAAGAATTGTATTTATGTATGAGGCTCGAGATAAGTTCTATGTTCTTTTCTGGCGATCATTTAATACTTTGATCCCAAGAACATTCCTGACTTCTCCTAAGTCTCTTACATTGAATTACTCGGACAACCATCCCTTTATGTCCGATAACATCTTTCATATTGTTGCCAATTTAGAAGGATGTCGTCTACATAAAGAATGAGAAAACACCACATCTTTTCTGTCACTTCTTTATTACACAAAGGACCTAAACATGCCTTGAATGAATCCATGAAATGGATTTTCTCATAGGTCCGCATGTGTCCAAGATCTTGAAGCTTCCTTCAATCCTAAGATTGATTAAGCTTGCTTACCGAATGCTCTTGGCTCTTTTCGATGAATCCCTCTGGCTGTCCCACATAGATGGTCCCGTCAAGACTTCGATTTAGAAATCCGTCTTGACTTCCATCTTCCATGTGAAGACAAAAGAATCCGGATCGTCTTTTGCCAAGACTGAGCATCTTGATCTTCCAGCGTCTCGTCATAGATCTAGGGGTCGGCTTCATGTTCTCCAGGTAACAAGTCCGAAGACTCTCCTATAAACATGAACCTGTCGGGTTGTCTAACAACCCTCCCACTACGACGACGCTCCGGTGTGTCTTTAGTGAATAAAGATTACAGTAGTGAACTACTCAGTTAGGCTGGTTCTAAGTCTTGATCAGTCCTTCTAAGCACATTAAGTATTACCCTACTCTTGGGCTTGTGATATTGCATATATATAGTCCATGTCTAAGAACCGAACATTGATGCAATCAACGAACATCTGGTCCTTTGGACTATATTACATATCTCAATTCGTTTTCTTAGGGTATCCTATAAACAGCCGAATATCTGTACAAGTTTCCAAAGGAATCAAGTTCAGGATAAACGCCGCTGTTTCCAAGCCATATCCCAAAAACGAATTAGGTAACTCCGAATAACTCATTGTCTAATTTCCCATATCTATAAGAGTCCTATTCCTTCTTTACAACACATTATTTTGCCGAGGCATAAATGGTGTATTCTGTCGGGAGTTAATCCCATTTTCTGATAAGTATGCCTTACTCCTCAAAGAGGTCTGCATATATCAGAGCGAATCAACTCTAGTACTTTCTTGGATCTTTTCCCTTTAACCGTAAAGGGTTGCTAGGTCATTTAAACTTCCAAGTATGATTTGAAGGTTGGAAGGTCCTTTCCTTCAACCTAGCTGAGTATTCCATCAGCTTTCACCCTTTGAATCGTACTCAAGTTAAAATGATCTATTCCAAGATTCCATAAGTACATTTGATTCATCCTAGAAGGATCTTTACTCTTATTGGGGTTCGAAAATGTGTTATTAGCTCCGGTGTGTTGCATCGTGGAAGAACACGGATTTAGTATTAAATTGTCTATCAATGTACCAGAATAGATAATATCCCCGTTTCCTACTTCGATAAGTATGAAACTATCAGAAGAAACGGAATATCTATTCTAAGCCAACTTAGAAATCCGAAATGAAATTTCTTTCTAAATGCCGGCACATAAAGACAATTTATTAGAACTGAAATCCTACCGTTAAAACATTTAACATCTCCCACTGCAACGGCTGTTACCTTAACATTATTGCCCATGTAGGTTACTACTTCTTCCTTTCTAAGTCTCCGGGTTTTCTGGAACCCCCGCATTTAAATGCAGACATGATTAGTGGTTTTCGTATCCACACACTGGTAGATAACACCACTAAACATGTTTCGGTGACTAAGGAGAAGTTAACTTCTAGTTGCTTTGAGAGGACAATCAAACTCCCAGTATCCAAACTGCTTACAACGGAAGCACTTACCCCTTGGGCTTGCTTTTCCCATTCCGTGGTCCAGATATATTAGGCCCACTGGGTTTCCATATTTTCTTCTTCTTCCTTTTGCCGCCCGAAAGCCTAGGAAGAGCCAATTTCTCAGCCACAAGTGCTTTGAGAGCCATTAAAGATTCCCTCAGCCGCTTGAAGTTCAACCAGGAGCTCCGCCATTGAATAAGACCTCTTATCCATGTTATATTTTAGGCGGAACTGCTCAAAACTTCTCGGCAGAGACTGGAGCACAAAATCAACCTGGGTTACCCCATTGATAATAGTTCCTAGAATCTCTATCTCATTTAGATAGCCCATCATTCTAAGAACGTGATCCCTCACGGGCGTTCTTTCCGACATGATGGCCGTCATGAGTTGCCTCATTTCACTTTGTCTGGCTGTCCTGTCCTGATAACAAAAAACTTGTGAGGTTAAGCATCATATCATAGGTAATAGTCATGGCATGATCCTGATGTCGCAGCACATTTGACATGAAAGTCATAATGTTGCTCCGCGTCATCTCATAGCCTTGATCCATTTCCAATGAGCTTCCTTTCCTCAGTAGTGGAAGCATCATTTGGTTCAGCAGGTCAATTGACTTGGAGTACATATTTGTACTCCTCTGCAGTTAGGACAATGTCCAAGTTTCTTTTCAAATCTATAAAATCAGGTTCAGTGAGTTTGTTGACTTTTAATGGGAATAATACCATATAAAACAAACAATGAGTTTAATTCGATATCATTTCCCTCAAGTGATATCATTAAACTACCAATCATTTCCAAAATCCCATCAGACATAGCAAGCCACGTTCTTGTGGACGTTTACCAGTCCAAATGATTTTATGATTGGATTTCACTTCGGTCGTACATCATCATAGCAGTGACTCCGATGGGGAGGATACTATAAAGCGTACCTAAGTGTATACCATTTCTCAGTACTAAGTCCACCGCTCGGGAACTACATGTCCACCGCAAGCCACGTTCTTGTGGACGTTTACGTTGACATGCGGTCCTCCACGACTTTCTATAACTGTCGAGCCTCAATTAATCCCAAAGTTCCGTTTCCATTTAGCAAGCCACGTTCTTGTGGACGTTTACTAAAACAAACAACTTTATTAATTGAATCTCACTTATTTAAATTTCATAGAATCTTAATTAACCCAAAGTACCGTTTCCATTTAGCAAACCACGATAGTGTGGACGTTTACTAAAACAAACAACTTTGTTAATTGACTCTTACATTTATTAAATTTCACAATTTTATTAATCAAAGCTTGATATCTCGTAAGTGAAACTCGAAGTTTCTAACCAGCGATCAATCATGCAATTGAGCCCTATCTCTCACGAAGTGAGGGAGCCAATCAGACAATCGATCTAGTCATCGAATGACTCGAAAGTCTCTAATCTGTGTCATCGACATAACCAAGCGCTTTGGCTCCATTCCACTCCCCGGGGTGAGAATGAGTCGAGTTGAAATTAGTCTTTGAATGACAGATTAGGCATTGCTTTTGAGAAATATAATTGTTCAATTTTATATGTGGATTTTAAATTCGAATTTTGATCCAGTGATATCCGTGTATCGACTTTATCCGATAGGGAGGATGACACTAAAGCCAACTCGTAAGTCAATACACATCACATTCAAAACAGAGAATGGAGACCGCGGGATTGTTTCCAATCCCTCTCCCACTTAGTATTTTACGATAAGGGATAACATGCATAAATAATTTAAGCATAATAATAAACACGTAAATCACATAAAAAGCAATTAACGTGGCCCCGATTATTATGGCCTTAAATATTTTCCAATGCACGTCTCTTGGAACTTCATCTCGTTGCTCGTCTCGATCTCGGTCCACCACCGACTCGCTCGAGGGTCAAGAGACGAACTCCTCCCACTGGAGCCTCGTCTCGAGCCTCGTTGAGTCGTCCGTGGGGTCGAACGAACCGCAGCCCCGCTGCTGCCCGTCGCGAACACGGGGTGTGTTCGATGGCTGCCCGTTGCCGGTTCGCTCTCCTCGATCCTCGTTTCTCCGGGTTTTGATCTCGTCTCGATCCACCAAAATTAGTAAGAAAAATTACAAGAATAAACTTACTAAATCCGGCATCGATCCTATACAAGGTGATCGACCCTATACATGTCCCGGATACAACGAAAAATAAATAAACCTAACGACTCAACCCGTCGTTTTTATCTATTACAAACAAGCATCGTTTTTCCAAAACAAAAACAATCTCGACAAGCCCGAGAGTTTAATCAAAACCACAAATTAAAGCACAACATACAATCACAACGTTGACCATAATAACCGGGTTCGAACCTGCAAAACAAATCTCGCAAAAATACAACGAATCGACAAAACCGGCTCTGATACCAATTGTTGGAAATCGACTACCCGGGATGCGTTCGTTCGATCACTCGAACATCCGAACGATCCCAGTCGACCTCCAGGTCCGTTACTCCGTTCACGTGCCAGCCCGTGTCCCGATTCACGCCCAACCATTGCCCCGAAGGACAACCGCGCGAACCAGAGCTGGCTGCCCGAAAAACAGCGAAACGGCGACCGCCGTTTGTCCGCGAACAGCAGCGCGACCTGCTGTTCCGAGCGCGTTTCCGGGTCGATTTTCCTCTTCCGACTACCGATCCGGAGGTCCTTGACCCCCAGTAGTCGAGGAACATGATCCACGACGCCCGGGACCCGATCTTAGATCCGATGTATTTTTAACGAAATAGAAAACGAAACGTATGCGGAATAAGGGTTTCGATTTCTTATACCTTTGTCGCGTGATTCGGAGAAGCCGAATTGTTGAGACCACGAAGCCTTCCGGTGTATGTCTCTATCCCCGACGTTCAGCCGTTGAGTGGGCAACGATCCGCTGAACCTTCCTCTTCTCCTTTCTCTCTTGAACCCACCGTAGGAATAATATATCCTCTGTCTCAGAAATATATTTGCGCAAGCAAAATTATTTCTACAGAATTATTACTGCGCTAATCTGAATTAATTAAGCAGAGGAAAATTAATTGCGCAAGCTTTTATTTTCTCTGCAGAATTAATTATAGCGGCGTAATTAAGGTTTTGATCTTCTGTCTCAGAAATATAATTGCGCTAGCAATCAATTTCTTCAGAAAATAATAACAGCGTTAATCTATTTATTTTTACAGAAAAATAATTGCGCAACAATTTATTTTTCTCCGCAAAAATAAAATAGCGGCGTTTCTTAGGTTTAGAGAAAGAGAGGGTGAGGTATTTATAGAGCTACACCAGGGACCTTATGGAAATTAATTATTAGGCTAAATTGCAATTTAATTAACTCGGCGTCCTAAAAGGCAAACCTTAATTAAATTCCACAATTTTAATTATAATTAATTCCACTATAAAATTATAATTGAATTCCCAATAATTAATTTATATTATTTCAACAATAATAATTCCGCCGAATTACATATACGACTTTCCCCGTGTTTAAGATATCGTATGTCCACGAATTAACTTCAATTACTAATAATTAAATTAATTCGTTTCTTGTTATCCGAGACTAGTACCACTCATCCTTATTATCATGTGGAACGAATCCACCTGCAGGGTTTACATGATAAACTTTATGAGCTCATCTCGGGGACATCATCAACCCAATAAATGGGACACGGTTTCCTGTCTATAATCTATAGCATGCCGTGTGTACAATTCCGATTCCCAATTTACCGAGAATATTGACTAATCAATTAGTCTCACTCACTAGTAAGTCAAAGAACCGAGAATTGGACACACGCACCTATAATTATATAGGGATTAGGAATTCGTATATCCGTAATATCTGAGGTCTAGTTCGATTACTGCGATTAGTATAAATCGAACGCCCTCCCGTGGTCCTGCTCAATACACCAAGTGTACGAGTGTAACATGATAGTCAAAACCGACTATCTACCAGTCACACTACGACGTACCGATGGATTGTCCCTGTCCATCTAAGTCGTGAGCTACTGTTCGATAGTATACGAGTAACCGACAGTATGATCTTCCGCGTGTCTCCCCACGCCATACTGTCTACAACGTATACATCAAGGACTATCGCATTAAATGCAATCATGCTTGAATCATATCTCGAATTAAGGTATAGATAAGGAGTTCCGTATTTGCACTAAACTAGACATTTAGAATACAACTCCATCAGAATTGCCTGTGTCTCACTGCCTCAATCAATGGCTATGAATCTGAAGAGGAGACCATTCCCATTGATCATTTCATTGAGCTCAAAGATAGTTTCGATGAGCTACGCATGAACTTTGCCCGGCAGACCAAGATGATGAAAATGCTCACTTCTACCAAAGCCGGATACGAAGAGAAATTGAAGAAGCAGGCCATGGCAATTGAACAAATGCTCGTAGAAAAGAACACCTTTGAAGAACGATTGAAGAAGCTAGATGTCCAGCTCACTAGAAAAGATTTAGAGGCCGAAAAACTAAAAATTGATTTTAATCGTGTAAATGAAAAACTCGAAGTTGCAAACAATACTTTTGTAAAACTGAACCCGGCAACAACAAAATTAGATGCAATAATGAGTATTTCACATGTTGAACGGGAAGGCCTCGGACATCAAAAGGTTGTAGATGCCGTTTTTCCAAAGAAAAACCCAACGGACATGGCATTTGTAAAGGCATCAAATGACGATTCAACAACTGCCGCACAATCCTCAACTCCAAAAAGGGATGACCAAACCGAAAGCAAAGCCACTGCCTCAGCCAGAGACTGCCGCAGACGGCCAAAACAAAGGCAGACATCATCAGGCAGGATGAAGACAAGGAAGCCCTTGCCTAAGCAACATTTTAAATCGAAGAGACGATATGTTTGCCACTACTGCCTTGTACCTGGTCACATTCGACCTTTCTGTTGGAGACGCGAAGAGGACCAAGCAAGAGGATTTTACTTTCACTCCAACACTGGACCACGGAATCCCAAATTTTTCGCACACTCTATGTCTTCACGATATTCTATCAAAAGGAAGGCAACGACGATACGCAAATGGGTGCCCAAAACTAAACTCTCTTCTAATGTTTGTTTTACAGATCCCTCCAATGACTCCTCTGCCGCATCAAATGCCATCCAAAGTGCTGAAACATGCAATGTTATCTTCACTGCCCTCAAAGCTACCAAAGATGATAAGTGGTACTTCGATAGCGGATGCTCGCGGCACATGACCGGAAATAGTGATCACCTCATCAACTACAAAGTTTTTCACGGAGGAGAGGTCACATTTGGAGGAGGGTCCAGTGGTTCAATAATTGGCCGAGGCACATTAAATGTGAAAGGGCTGCCGAAGCTACAACAAGTGCTTCATGTTGAAGGCCTCATCACGAACCTCATAAGCATAAGTCAACTATGCGATGAAGGCATGAATGTAAAGTTTACTCACCAAATGTGTGAAGTGTTTGATAATGCAGGGAACCCACTCATTCAGGGGGAGCGTTCCAAGGCAAACAACTGCTACTCCATTGGAGAAACATGCCTCACTGCACAAGTCAAAGATGACATTGACCTATGGCATCAAAAACTTGGACACACAAGTCTTGGGAATTTAGAGCGTCTAATCAAGCTAAATGCTGTTCGTGGACTTCCAGCTCTCCCAAAAATCCAGAAGACTACATGTGGACATTGCAAACAAGGAAAAATGACTCGTGCAAGTCATCCAGCAATACCTGCCGCAGGACAGACTGATGCCTCTGCCGCAGGACCTGCCAATTCCAAGGCAGGGCTGTATCAAAAGCAAACCAAATGCTTTGATCTCCTCCACATGGATTTAATGGGACCATTCGAGACAAGAAGCCACTCTGGAAAACGCTACGTACTCGTCGTAGTCGATGACTTCTCAAGATACACATGGGTGCGTTTTCTCCAAGACAAAAGTGAGACGTGTGATGAGGTGTCCAAGCTCATTAGGTGGATAAAGACCAACCATGAAGCCTCAGTAAAGAGAATAAGAAGTGACCATGGCACCGAGTTTGAAAACCAACGGCTTTCTCGTTTTTGTGACGCGCATGGCATTGCTCAAGAATTTTCTGCCCCCATAACACCGCAACAAAACGGCGTGGCTGAAAGGAAGAACCGAACCCTCAAAGAAATGGCGTGTACCATGCTGATCGCCAAGGGCCTAAGCAAGCAATTTTGGGCAGAAGCATTCAATGCCGCATGCCATATCCTGAACCGCATCAGCATACGTTCAGGAACATCAAAGACGGCTTACGAAATTCTGAACAATAGGAAGCCTAATTTAAAATATTTTCATGTTTTTGGCTCTGTTTGTTATGTTTTAAATGATAGGGAACCTAGATCGAAACTTGATCCAAAATCCCTTAAAGGATTATTTGTTGGATACTCTAGGAATAGTCATGCCTATCGTATTTTTATCATACAAACTAGAACCATCATTGAATCTGTGAATGTTGATTTTGATGATCTTAGTCGACTCAGGAAACCTAAAGAAGAAGATGTGAAAGGTTTGCTCGAGCCTGCCGCAGTAGCAGAAGTTGAAGGCAGTATCACACCTGCACAGCCTACTGCCGCACCTACTGGCTCGAATGATGATGCTCAACCTTCGACAGCATCTCCTGAGAAATCAAACGATGATAGTGTTGGGATTCGATGTCCCGGGCTATCAAAAAAAATTGCGGAACCGACAACCCGACCGAATACCCGTCGCCGGAGTTCGCACGAACACCAACTCATCCGCAGGAGTCCGACCTTTGGAGACTACGCGCCCGAAGACACGCAGCCCGCCCCCAGCCGATTTTCTCCCACGAGTCGGATCCACGAACGCGAACACCACGCGAAGAACCGGGCTCGACGAGAGCGTCGCCGCGGGATGAACCCGCGGCTAAACCCTAGCCGAACCCCATCGCGGGGTTCGCGATCGCCGTGCATGGCGATCGCCGGGGATGCGCGGCATCCCCGTGGGGCTGTTCGGAACAGCCCCCTGGCGGTGAGTCCGGCGACTCACCGCCGCCATCCGACGGGAGGAGGGGCGCCCAGTCGAGGCACCAGCCCTCGACAGCCCCGCGATCGAGCTAGGGCTCGATCGCTCCAGCCGCGGCATCCAGCCGCGGCTGCCCCCCCGCTGCGCACGCCGCCGTCGAAGGGGTGGCTGGGGTCCGCCACGGCACCAGCCCGTGGCACCCCAGCGATCGACCGAGGTCGATCGCGTGCCCCGGCGTCCAGCCGGGGCTCCCCTTGCGGCGCGCGGTACCGGCGGTCGAACCCTAGGGTTCGGCCGCCCCTCTCGATCCCGACGGGGATCGAGCGATCCCCGTATCCCGGTTTCGACGCTTTCCCGGATCGTCTTGTTCATGTACATATCACGATTAAACGATACAATTAATCACAAATCATAAAAAGGAGTTTATGATTATTACCTCGAATCGTTGTACGGAGAAACGAATTCGGTTGATGACCTTGTGACCTTCCCGCGTATTCCTTGCACCTCGTCCGAACGTCGTGTGGGCGACGATCTATCGAACTCTATGGATCCTCCTCACTCTCAAGATTTTATGATTGGCGTAGGTCAATTAATTCTCTCTTGAAAGTGAAGACCATGTAGTGCTTATATAGGCTACGTAGGGGATCATAAGGAGAATAAATATTGGGCTCCCAAATATTGAAAATTAAATTGGGTCCAACCCAAATCCATTAATTCTTATCAATATTAAATTTTATTTATTTTCCACTATATAAATAAAATTGCACTCCCAATATTATTCCATATTATATCAAATAATATTTCTCCATCTTAGTATTATTTATTCCGTGTATTTAAGATTTAAATATCCATGAATAAATTTATTTATTGCTTAATAAATAATATTCATATCTTATATCCGAGACTAGTACCGTTCAACCTTAATTATTGTGCGGAACGAATCCACTCATGAGGTTTACACAATAATTCCTTATGAACTCATCTCGGGGATATTATCAACCCTTCCGGGATACACTGCTCCTTCAAGAATTCACGGCATGCCATATATAAAATATAGTGACCCAACTTAACCGGTAATTAACCCAATAATTAAATCGGTTAATTCCTTTGGTAAATCAAAGTCACTTATATTAAATATACACACCCGCAATTGTTTCAGGGATTAAGAATAAAATACTCCGAGTCTCAAATCAATTATCGCCGAGCAATCCTAATTGATGAGTCTCAAGTGATCCGCCCAATACACCAAGTGTACAAGTGTGATAAAATAATTAAGACAAATTATTTTCTCTCTCACACAACGACTATACCGATGGATTGGTCCGTGTCCATCTAGGTCGTGAGCAACTGTTTGATTAAATACGAGTAACCGATAGTATGATCTTCTGTGTGGGCCCGACACACCATACTAACTACAACGTATAAAATCCAGGACTATATTTTGCATAATTAATAAATAATAATTAATTTGCAAATAATTGTTTATTAATTAAAATAGGTTAAATGCCATGACCGGGAGTTCACCGGTACTTAAATCTAGACATTAAGTACACAACTCCAACAATCTCCCACTTGTACTAAGGTCTAGTCATTTCCTCCAAACTCCCGACTCCCATACTCATCACGTGCTTAAGTTATACTTTCCAGAAGTATTATGTGAATGAGCAATCTAGGTTGCCGCTCTGAAGTTATCTTGGTGACTACTGCATCGTCCCTCTGACGATGACTCGTATCAGGTGGTACTTGCTCTATGTGTTATCATCATCTTTTGAACTTATGACCTCTTCCAGTTCTCCATGCACCGCTATGTAAATAGCCTTTGGTGAACCAAGAGTCATATCCAAGTTCAGAGGTTATTCCGGAACCTGACCAAAACTTCCGCTGCCTCTGAGGCTGCTATTCGGTTTATGATAGAGTCCGACAAGCATCACGCTTATCACTCTTTTATCCTTAGGTTCCACCTCTTCTAAAAGTGAACACATAGCCTGATATCGACTTACACTGGTCTTTCTCCGATTCTTGATCTAAGAAACTGTAATCCAAGAAGATTTCGTATTGCTAGTAATCCAGTACTTCCAAGTACTTTACAGCTTTCGAATATTTCTTATCCAGATTACTTCGATATCCTCCCACTACGCTAACCGCATAGTTGATATCAGGTTCTTGTTTTACAACATTGCATCCACAAAGCTCTCCACACTCGAAGTGTAGGAAACCGCTTTGTCTATATCTATCTCCTTTATGTGTTCAAGACACATACCTTAGATAGATGTATTCTGATCTCGAAAGGTATAACCTTTCTCAGAATTGTGCATGTTTAAAACAAACCATAATCATATAAGATATCTTAAGAGAAGTACAAATGTTCTTATCCAGAGATCGAAAGATTTCTAAGAACATGATCCAACTTCATCTTAATCTTATATCTCGATTTATTTAGACAACCTCTATTTTATGTCTGACAACACTTTTACATTGTTGCCAACGATGAAGTGTTATCTACACAAAATTCCGAGAAACACCACCTTGTTTCCATTACGTATCTAACACACCTTTCTCGCAAATCTATGCAGAACTAGGGATCGATTTCATGTCTACTAGATCCAGAGTTCAAAACTCCTCCAGTCTTATGAACATCTCTGGTTGCTTAACAACCTCCCACTGCAATGGCGTTCCGGTGTATAACAGTAATAACATTAGGTGCAGTTAGTGGTGTACCGCTACTCGGTCAGGCTGGTTCTCAGTCTCTTCTTTCCTCATTTTAAAGTACTTTGTCAATAAGGGCATTGTAGTTCATCTAATAGTCTTCCCCTAAGAACCGGGCGAGGATACCCATCTGGTTCGTAGTACTATTGAACATACAATTACTTGTTCTTCTAGGATAATTCCACAACCACATAGAATGTGCTATTGTATCCAGAAATATCCATAGAACATAGGTAGTTCCAAACAAACTTGTTCTCTTTACTATTAGAATTCCATTTCTCATTACTGACATACCATGTCCACACATCAGTGTATGGTGTAGTCGTTTGAGACTTAATCTCAACCTTTGATTTATGCTATGTGTTATTTAGATAGGTGATAGCCTCCGCGAACAAGTCGCAAGCTTCTAATGGATATACTTTGAAGGTCCCCATAATTGCTTTGTGTTGAAAACACTCCGCTCTTATGGCACAACAAGTAATCTAATCCATCTTCGAGTATTCTTGAAAGAACAACTCGCACCTTTTCCAATCACACATACCGCATTAATCACAAATCATTTTCTATACTTGTCCGAATTCCATCCTTTATCCAGAAAGGTTAACTCAGTTGTATCATCTTTCAAGATCGATTCTTAGGTCGGGAGGTCCATTCCTCCAACTATAATTGATCAAATCAATTTCGACCTTTTGAATCCCTTTTGAATAGATACTACCAAGTTCAAGAATTCACAAGTATAATGATTAATAAGAGAAATACATCTAATGAGTAAAACAAGTTATACATGGTTTGTTGCATCGTGGTAGACTAAGGATTCACTATTCATATATTGCTATCTAATGTACCATAATAGATATTACCATTATTTCTTATCCAAACCATCAAATGATTAAAGAAATAAAATATCCATTAATAATAAAGAAAAACAGAACGAAGTTCTTTTTCAAAATAAAGGGGTACATAAGCAATAACTGAAATGAAAACTTAAAACAGATAAATGTCTTCCACTGCAACCGCTGCTACCCCAACAGCTTCGCCCATGTAGACTCGAACTCTTCTTCTCTAAGTCGCCGGGTTTTCTGGAACCCCTGCATTTAAAGAAATGCACATACCGTCAGTGGTTCCATATCTACACACCAGAATTCTGGTAGATAATACCGCTGACTATGTTTTTACGACTAAAGAAGAATTCGTACCTCTGAGAGGACATTCAGACTTCCAGTGTCCAGACTTCTTGCATCGGAAGCACAAGCCCTTTGGCTTACTAGCCCCCACTCGTGGTCCATTCCTCTTGGCACCACTGGGTTTCATAGCTTGCTTCCTTTTCTTGCCCCTACCTCCAATAGCTTTCAAGCTTTTGGACTTGGTAGCCACAAGCGCTTGAGACTTGCCCTTCTTGTAGATCCCCTCTGCCGCCTTCAGTTCAGTCAGGAGTTGCGCAAGAGTATAAGATAGTTTACCCATATTATAGCTCATACGAAACTGCTCAAAACTAGGGGTCAGAGACTGGAGTATGATGTCGACTTGCGTCTCACCATCAATCATAGCTCCTAGGACCTCCAATTCATTCAACAGACTCATCATCTTGAGAACGTGCTCCTCGACAGGCGTTCCTTCAGACTGAGTAGTTGACATGAGGACTCTCATGGCATCTTGCCTACCCGCACGGTCATGATGCCCAAACATCTCCTTGAGGTTAAATAACATATCCTCGGCAGTGTTCATCGGCTCATGTTGGGTTTGGAGTACATTTGACATGGAAGCCAAAGTATAGCACCTAGCCATCTCATCAGCCTTTTTCCACTTCCGATATGCTTCTTTTTCCTCATCAGTTGAGGCGGCCGTGGGTTCAGCAGGGCATTGCTCATAGAGTACAAACTTGTACTCTTCAGCAGTCAGGACAATGTCCAAATTTCTCTTCCAATCAATATAATTGGGACCAGTGAGCTTATGCTCCTTGAGTATCACAGAAAGTGGATTCATAGCTATTCTCTAAACCTATAAGCACATGTAAACAAACAATCAATTTAATGTCCGATATTATCTCCCTCAAATAATATCATTAAATTACTAATTGCATCTAAAATCCCATCAGGTAAGGCAAGCCACGTTCGTGTGGACGTTTACCCACCCAAATGATTTAGCAATTAGGTTTACTTCGGTCGTACATCATTATAGCGTTACTTCGTTGGGAAGAATACTATAAAGCGTACCTAAGTGTAAACCATCACTCAGTACCAAGGCAAATCGTTTAGAATTGTTATGTCACCGCAAGCCACGTTCGTGTGGACGTTTACGATAACTCGCAATCCCTCACAATCTCCTATAACTGTCTACATCAATTATTCTAAAATCCCTTTCAGTATAGCAAGCCACGTTCGTGTGGACGTTTACTACACCAAATAGATTTATATAATTGAAATCCAATTACTTGATCCATTTGATTTCGTAAATCAAGACTCGGAGAATCATAAGTGAAACTCGAAGTTTCTAACCAGTGATTCACCATGCGAACGACCCTATCTCTCATAAATGAGGGAGCCGAGCAGACAATCGATCCATCTATCAAAGAATGGTACGAAGGTCTCTAATTTGTGTCCTCTACATGACCAAGTGGCTCTGGCTCCATTCCACTCCCCGGGGTGAGAATGAGTCGACTTGAAATCAGTTTTGGAAAGACAAATTAGGCATTGTTTGATAAACTTGATTAATGTTTCTTGTAAGAGGAATTACAAGAATTCTCCTCCAATGACTTGTCTATATGAACTTCAAGAGTCCATAAAAGTCACCAAGAGAACAGTGATGGAGACCATGGGAATGTTTCCATCCCCTCTCCCACTTAGCTTTTTACGATAAAGGGATACGCTATCTAGTGCATAAAATAAACACATATAGCATGCATGAAAGCAATAAAGCACATAGGTCACATAGTCAAAATAATGCTAGATAAATTATTTTCCCGACTATCATGGCTTTATCTTCATTTGCATCCTCTAGTCTTCAGTCTTCGTTTCTTGAATGCTCCAAGTGACGAGAATATTAATTTCCAATATTTAAATCTATTTATTTTCAATTAATCCAAAAGTTACTTAATTCGAAAATTAAGTCAATTGAATATATCAAAAATAAAATTAAATATTATTAATATTTTTATTTATTTATTTTCCTATCTAGTTCTATTAAATCTCTAGAATAATCTATCCAAATAAAATTTGGAATATTCTAGAAGACATCTATAATAGAACAAGGAAATAAAATAAATTAGGACTTATTACTTTCCAAATTTATTTTTATTCCTAATCCATGAATATTCCCATGAGTAGGAATAATCAAATAGGAAAAATAAATTTAGTACTAAATTAATTTAAATTTCCAATCTATGATTAATTCCATGAAGGAAATAAATCAATAGAAATAAATTAATTTAAATTAATTCTTTTCCTAATCCATGAGAGTTTCCAAAAGGAAAGTACTCAAATAGGAAACCCGAATTAATTGGGAAAGTGGATCTTGGCAGGAATAGCATGAGATTGGGAGACCCCATGCCATCCCCACCGTCGACCTCCACCGCCCGGGACCACCACCGCCGCCGCCCCCAGCCCACGCGCCACCACCACCGGTGGCCGGCGTGGCCGGAAGCCCTAGCGGGCAGCCCCTTTGATGGGGTCGATCGATCCTCATGGGGATCGATCATGGGGATGATCGATTCCCCGGATTTTTCGTCCTCTTCGTCTTCGTCACACGTCTTCGTCTTCCGGCGATCGTCTCATCATCGAACCAACGTAAAATAAATTACAAAATTTAAATTTACAATTCCGGTATCGATTCTATACATGAAATCGACCCTATACATTTTCCGGAAAATAAAGTACGTAATAATAAATCCTAAATTCGGTCAACCCCCGAATTTTTACTATTACAACATTCAACCACACAAAACGAATCTCGACATGTCCGAGAGTTTAATAATCATGATAATAAAATTAACAAAAATTAAATTAACCATGATAGCCGGAAATCCTGCAAGGTAGAACAATAATCGAACATATACATGAACACGAAACCAAACGCTCTGATACCAGTTGTTGGGATTCGATGTCCCGGGCTATCAAAAAAAATTGCGGAACCGACAACCCGACCGAATACCCGTCGCCGGAGTTCGCACGAACACCAACTCATCCGCAGGAGTCCGACCTTTGGAGACTACGCGCCCGAAGACACGCAGCCCGCCCCCAGCCGATTTTCTCCCACGAGTCGGATCCACGAACGCGAACACCACGCGAAGAACCGGGCTCGACGAGAGCGTCGCCGCGGGATGAACCCGCGGCTAAACCCTAGCCGAACCCCATCGCGGGGTTCGCGATCGCCGTGCATGGCGATCGCCGGGGATGCGCGGCATCCCCGTGGGGCTGTTCGGAACAGCCCCCTGGCGGTGAGTCCGGCGACTCACCGCCGCCATCCGACGGGAGGAGGGGCGCCCAGTCGAGGCACCAGCCCTCGACAGCCCCGCGATCGAGCTAGGGCTCGATCGCTCCAGCCGCGGCATCCAGCCGCGGCTGCCCCCCCGCTGCGCACGCCGCCGTCGAAGGGGTGGCTGGGGTCCGCCACGGCACCAGCCCGTGGCACCCCAGCGATCGACCGAGGTCGATCGCGTGCCCCGGCGTCCAGCCGGGGCTCCCCTTGCGGCGCGCGGTACCGGCGGTCGAACCCTAGGGTTCGGCCGCCCCTCTCGATCCCGACGGGGATCGAGCGATCCCCGTATCCCGGTTTCGACGCTTTCCCGGATCGTCTTGTTCATGTACATATCACGATTAAACGATACAATTAATCACAAATCATAAAAAGGAGTTTATGATTATTACCTCGAATCGTTGTACGGAGAAACGAATTCGGTTGATGACCTTGTGACCTTCCCGCGTATTCCTTGCACCTCGTCCGAACGTCGTGTGGGCGACGATCTATCGAACTCTATGGATCCTCCTCACTCTCAAGATTTTATGATTGGCGTAGGTCAATTAATTCTCTCTTGAAAGTGAAGACCATGTAGTGCTTATATAGGCTACGTAGGGGATCATAAGGAGAATAAATATTGGGCTCCCAAATATTGAAAATTAAATTGGGTCCAACCCAAATCCATTAATTCTTATCAATATTAAATTTTATTTATTTTCCACTATATAAATAAAATTGCACTCCCAATATTATTCCATATTATATCAAATAATATTTCTCCATCTTAGTATTATTTATTCCGTGTATTTAAGATTTAAATATCCATGAATAAATTTATTTATTGCTTAATAAATAATATTCATATCTTATATCCGAGACTAGTACCGTTCAACCTTAATTATTGTGCGGAACGAATCCACTCATGAGGTTTACACAATAATTCCTTATGAACTCATCTCGGGGATATTATCAACCCTTCCGGGATACACTGCTCCTTCAAGAATTCACGGCATGCCATATATAAAATATAGTGACCCAACTTAACCGGTAATTAACCCAATAATTAAATCGGTTAATTCCTTTGGTAAATCAAAGTCACTTATATTAAATATACACACCCGCAATTGTTTCAGGGATTAAGAATAAAATACTCCGAGTCTCAAATCAATTATCGCCGAGCAATCCTAATTGATGAGTCTCAAGTGATCCGCCCAATACACCAAGTGTACAAGTGTGATAAAATAATTAAGACAAATTATTTTCTCTCTCACACAACGACTATACCGATGGATTGGTCCGTGTCCATCTAGGTCGTGAGCAACTATTTGATTAAATACGAGTAACCGATAGTATGATCTTCTGTGTGGGCCCGACACACCATACTAACTACAACGTATAAAATCCAGGACTATATTTTGCATAATTAATAAATAATAATTAATTTGCAAATAATTGTTTATTAATTAAAATAGGTTAAATGCCATGACCGGGAGTTCACCGGTACTTAAATCTAGACATTAAGTACACAACTCCAACAGATAGCACCCCACATCAATCAGATTCATCAGATGGTGAAGAGGAATCAAACCAACGACGAAGGGATCCCCCAAGGCATGTTGTCCGAAACCACCCTTCGAGTCAAATGTTGGCCAGACGCATGAGAGTTCATCCGTACATCAACTATCGCAACATGACCAAGAATATAAGCATGTCTGCCACATGCATTGAAATAGGCATTGCCTCGTATCTCTCAACGATCGAACCGAAGAATGCCAAAGAAGCATTGGCCGACGAATTTTGGTTTATGGCAATGCAAGAAGAGATGAACGAGTTTGAAAGAAACAAAGTTTGGAAGCTCATTCCTCGTCCCCAAAACAAGAATATCATCGGGACAAAGTGGATATTCAAGAATAAGTCGAATGAGCATGGGCAGGTTGTACGCAACAAAGCAAGGCTAGTGGCGCAAGGCTATACGCAAGTTGAAGGCATCGATTTCGATGAAACTTTTGCCCCTGTAGCACGCATGGAGTCCATTCGTCTACTCATTGCCATTGCATGCCACCTCAACATCACCTTACATCAAATGGATGTGAAGGCAGCATTCCTCAACGGCGTACTTGAAGAGGAGGCATATGTTGCACAACCAAAGGGCTTCGAAGATCCAAAATATCCTGACCATGTGTATCAATTGCACAAGGCATTGTACGGCCTAAAACAAGCTCTTAGAGCTTGGTATGGCTGCCTAACTGATTTTCTACTCAGTTTTGGATTCACCCGAGGCACAGCCGACAAGACCCTGTTTGTAAAATTCAATTCTTCCAAAATTTTAATAGCTCAAATTTATGTAGATGATATTGTTTTTGGATCCACATGTGAGAACATGCTTAAGGCATTTACATCTGCCATGGCATCAAAATTTGAGATGAGCATGGTAGGAGAACTAACTCATTTTTTAGGGCTCCATATCAAGCAATCATCAACTGGAACTTTCATCTCACAAGCTTCATATGCTAAGAATCTCATCAAAAGATTCCAACTTGAAGGATCCAAGCCCATGAAAACACCTATGGGCTCAACGGACAAAATCTCCCGAGGCACTGATACTGCCGCAGTGGATCAGACACTCTACCGATCCATGATAGGGAGTTTGCTTTATCTTACGGCAACTAGACCAGATATCATGTATAGCGTTTGTTTGTGTGCCAGGTTTCAAGCTGATCCAAGGGAAGAACACTTGAAGGCAGTCAAACGAATCATACGCTACGTTGCCGCATCAGTCGAGTTAGGCATTTGGTATACCAAAGATACCACCACCGATTTAGTCGGATTTTCAGATGCTGATTGGGCAGGAGACACGGATGAACGCAAGAGTACAAGCGGAGGATGCTGCTTTCTTGGAAACAACATCATTTCATGGCATAGCCGCAAGCAAAACTGCATTTCTCTATCCACTGCCGAATCAGAATATATTGCCGCAGGGAGTTGCTGTACTCAACTGATTTGGTTGAAGCACATGCTTGATGACTACCACCTTGATAGCAGTGTTCTTACACTCTACTGCGACAATACGAGTGCCATAAATATCAGTCATAATCCAGTGCAGCACTCAAGAACCAAACACATCAGCATAAGGCATCATTTCATACGAGATTTGGTGGAAAAACGCCTTTTAAGGATTGATCACATCCCAACAGAGAAGCAAATAGCTGACATCTTCACCAAGCCATTGGACTCAGAACGGTTCATTGCTCTAAGAAATTCTTTGTGCATGTGCACCATGCCTTAGATGCTGATCTGCATCATGCTGCCGCATTGTCATGCCTACTGAACCTCTGCCACAGCATTCTGCCTTAGTCAATTTATGAGATTAAAATTTTCCGAAGGAAGAGAAAATACCCAAACCACGTTAGGCAACATGGTCAAACCCATATACATGTAATTAATACTCAATGGGTTGAGATACTATGTACTAGGTGAACTAAGTATTTAATAATTTCATTTTTGACATGGCATTATGCCCAAGTAAAGTCTAAGTACTTATGATGCAGCATGATGTTCCATTAGGATTAGATTGTTGTTACTCTTTTCCTAATTTTGCTTTGTAAGCTTTGATGTTTCACACCACAAAAATATTTTACTTCTTTTATTCAAAAAAAAAAAAAATACATATGAAAAATAGAAAAAGAAAATATTCTAAAAACAGAAAAAGAGAATATTAAAAACAGAAAAAGAATATATTAAAAAAAAAAAAAAAAGGATTTTTGTGTTTCATTTTCTGGCAACGACCTGCCGCAGAGCAATGCCCCACTTGACCGTTGGGCAGCACTCGAGTGTGCGGCAGGCGACGGTTCAACTTCAGAAAGTAACCGTTGCCTAGTTGCCCATCCCATCAACTGCCATCCGTTTCTTTTTCATAAAACTCTTTCAAGTTTTATTTTTAATATTTACTGAAATTACAAATCCTAATCCTTTTCAAACTCTATCTCTCTCTATCCAAATCCGATCAAGAGTTTGATTTTTCTGAAATTCTTCAACCCTAGTTCTTTTTCTTGAAACGCACGAGTATAAAATCATCATCCTTCTTGCGTTAAATCGTGCACCCTTTTTTCTCGAAACCCTAATTTCCTATCAAGAACTTGAAATCAATGGCTGGTGCATCTCCAATCCCAAATCCGTTCGCCCGCTACTTCGAGGACCCTCGATTTTTGGAGCTGGTCAGGGAGGTTCGCCCCAACGCAACGATGGACGACCTTAATGAAGGTGAATCGATAGATGCAATCAACCGCCTCAAGGCTCTCAACGCCGCCGCCGCCACTGCCGCCGCGTCGCAACAACCATCTCTCTCCCCAGAATCACCGCCACTCGATGCCGGTGAAGGATCAGGTAAAGCTTCTCCCATGAACATCTCCCCGGATCATGATGCAGGGGGAGAAACTGCCGCAGAAGAAGGACTTGCCGCAGAGGATGAGCCTATTCCCCTTCAGATCATACTCCCTGGACCCAGCAACTCTGAGCCATCCCAGACTCCTCGATCACCGGTGGTTGTTTCTGGGATCGACAATGTGCTTGATTACGAGGCTGCCCTGAATGAAAGATCCCTAAACACCTCTGATTTTAAGGGACTTTACACTCCTGAGCCCTCTGCTACTGCCGCATCATCTGCCATTCCACTGGCAGACACTGAAGTGCAGCAGCAAGGCAAGAGCATGCCTTACAACAGGAGGGATGATGCTGATGATTTCGACTACAGCGAGCTCTACGACAACTACCCTTCTAATAAAAAGACCAAGGATCGCAAGCCGACCCCTTACCCTTCTGCAAATCCACCCTCTGACGAGGAAGATTCCGGCCACTCCAGCCAGCAGCAGCATGATGCCGCAGATGGCTCTGAAACAGAATCTGACCCACTGCTGCAGGAACTTGCCTCAAGGAAGCGCAAGAAGAAGCAGGTGCCCCTTCCTCCTCGCCGGCCGTCCACCAGATCCGCCACTGCCAAAGGAAAAGGCCCGGCTCTGCCCCCTACCTCAATGGAAAATCCCATTGATGTTGAGACCACCGCCGCCAAGAAGTCCCGCAAGGGAAAGAGTGTTGCTGTCGCTTCAAAAACTGACAGCTCACACAGTGGTGATGCCGCAGCACAACCCGCTGCGAAGAAAGGTGGCAAGGCACCAAAAATTGATGCCCCCAAGGAGGACTCGGATTCTGACATGAAATCCGGGAAGGGTTATTCGAGGCGATTCTGGTCGGAACGTCGTTCAGTGATTGGGCCCCAGTTCTACTCCAACAAGCCTATTCAACCTGACCGTGGTGGTGACTTGTCAACCTGTGCCAAACACAAAGTTGACAGGTTCCTGAAGAAGATGAAGTTGGTCAAGGCAGTATCCTACGCAGCACCCTACTGCGAGGATTTGGTGCGCGATTTTTATGCTAATTTGCGCCCCTGCTTTGGTGATGATGGATCCAGAGGCTATGGCAAGGTGTATATGCGTGAGAAGATCTTTAACTTCACCCTGCCGCAATTAATGCTTTCTTGGAGCGCTCTGATGTCGAGTATCCTGCCGCAATTGCTGACCCCACCATTGCCGCAGTGTCTCACCGCTTGACCAGATCACCACCCGATGCTGCCAACAACATTCCTTGCTCAAAACTCTCTTCTTTTTACTACTTTTTGTTCACTGTTGCCAGGCACAACTGGATTCCCACTACGAATGTGCATTTCGTGCACACCCAAATGGGGGAGGTCTTGTTTCACCTTGGTGCAGGTAGGCAGGTGAACTTGGGAGAGCTCATTTTTGAGAAGATAGCATCACAGGCAGAAAACATTACCCAGACGCAGAGCCTTGCGTTCCCATCACTGATCTGGGAAATGTTGAAGATCCAAGGGCTCCCACACAATAGTGCTGATCTCCTGACCTCCGTGCCGCAACCTTACAAACTGTCTGTTCGGGAGTACAATGACTTGCCCTGGACTGGTTTTCATGTCACTGCCGCAGTGCCACCCACTCCAGCTCAAAAGAAGACATCTAAGCTGCCGCAAACTGCTGCCCCGAGCTCATCTGCCCCACAGCCTAATATTCATGCTCGTGTCCAGGCATTTGCAGAACAAACTGCTGCAAGTCATATGGTCTTTATGCAGGAATACATGGCCAAGGCACTTGTAGATGCTATCACTTTCTTCCTTGAAGAAGAGGGCATTTCTCCACAAAAAGGGGGAGTACCAGCAGCCGAGGCTAAAGTGGCAAGGAGCACTGTTTTGAAGATGTTGAAGAAGCGCATTGATGAAGACATCAAGGAGGTGGAAGCTGAAGAAGCTGCAGAGATGGAAGCTGCCGCAGCAGAGAAGGCTGCCGCAGACACTGCAACAGAGATTGATGGAGAAGAGCGTGGATCGTCCCCTGAGCACGATGACTGAAGAATGGAAGGATTGCAGTTCTGAAGACCTGAAGAAAAATTATTTCTTCTTTTGATTTAGCTTTTATTTGCTCTGAACAATTTATTTAATTTCTGTTATTTGTTTATTTGGTTTTGAACAATTTGTTTAAGTTCTTATTTGGTTTGAACAATGTTTAATTTAAGTACTTATTTCTCTTATAAAAAAATTGGTGTGTTATTTAGAGGCTTACTTAGTTTTACTTGCTTTTGTTTTATTAGTTAGGTATCAAATAAATGTTTTTGTTCCACTTAGGAAGTATCAACTAAGGGGGAGTTTCATTGCCTTAGTTGTTTGTCAAGATAGATTTCATATACTTCTAAGTCAGATGTATTTCATTGAGGGGGAGTGCTCCATTGCGCTGCTGCCTCATGATTTTGTGAAGAAAGATAAAAAGGGGGAGTTTGTAAGGATAAATATGTTAGGGCATTACAATGCCTTAAAGGATCTAGGCAGAAGTTGTTTTGCTAACATATTTATTCGTTTTCTTCTTTCTTCACAATTTAAACTATTGTAATCACTTGTCATATTGGTGATTTGATTTAGCATAGTTCATTAGTTGGAACGTGCTTGAAAAACAATCAACATAAAAGGTTTCTGCCGCAGCACAGCCAGGCAGTGTTATGCCGCAAGCAGTGCAAGGCTTGGACAAGAGGTTGAGTTCAGAGAATCAAGTGAAGCATGATATAAGGGCAAGGGAATGCTGAAGTCCAGATAGTATGGAAGGCAGTGCAGTGTGGCAGTGAATTCCAGAAGAACTTCAGAAGGCATCCTGCGGCAGCAGTCAAAGCAGCCTGCCCTGGTTTCTCTCAACCGATTGTTGACCTAGCAAAATGAGGAAATCAGTTGGAGACTCTCACCTATAAATATAGGACGACCCAGCTGCATTTACTCAACACTCATACAACACATTAACACCTCCAGAAACACATTTCCTTCGGGAATCGATCATCGAGCTTTTAGAGCCGCGACTTCATTCGTGAAGCTCGTCGTGCCGTGTGTTCTCTCGTTCCTACGAGAGTTCGTTTGGTCAGCTGATGATTCGATAGCTTAGTATAGGTGTTCATTTTAGTAGCTAGGTTTTTGTTGTTGATTGTTCATACTCTTCGGATACGATTAATACGAAGGCATACATGTGTATAGCCTTTGGTAATATCATTTGTAAATCCAAGAGTATTCTTTTGTAAAGACTCGTATCTTTAATAAAGTTTCTGGCCGTAAGGCCGTTTCGTATGTGTATAATTTAAATACACATACAAAGATTAAATTCGTGTTCTTTACATTTCCGTACGTGTGTGTGTGTTCGTTTGTGTGATTTATTTTTAATTAATTCCGCTGCAACTTATATACATATATCACATATAATTTATCAATTAAACAACTTGGTTAATCTGGATAAAATACTTAATCTCAATTAAATCACGAAAAACGAACGTTTTCTGTACAAGGCATCGTCCTGCGGCATACGTTGTTCTGCCGCAGAACACTGCCTTGCCTAGGCAGTGCATTTCACTGCGTTTTATTTACTGCCTACGACTTTCAAAAACCAACATCAATGTTTTATGCCACAAAACAAAAGGGTGAATGTGTGTTTTGAAAGTCGAAACTGCAAGAAATTCAATACAAACATTAGGTAGGGGCATTTTATATTTAATAATATAGAAAAAAAACGTACGTAAGTAACACCTAGAGCAAATAGTGGTATAGTCGAGATGCAATGGAGAAAACAAATTCACGTAGTCGAAGGCATTTGGGATTGGGCAGAGCACACATTAATCCCTAATATTGTGCAGGCAACTTTCAACTCGATGTATACCCGTTGATCCATCGCATATGGATTTGGATCGAGTTATCGATGATCCGATGTGTCTCAGGTCGAGTACGAATTAATTTTTTTATTCGGTACAGATCGAATAACATGCTAGGAAGAACATGTGATCAATTATTCTAACATAGACGACCATTGTCACAAACACTCTGCTTACTTTGTTTCCCCCCAGCCTTGATTTCTTTTTATTTTGGTCTTGAGTCTGGTAAGTCGTACCTTACTTTTGAGGACAAGCGTACTTCAAGTGTGTGCGGTTTGATGAGCCATTTTATTTTCTTATTTTTGAGCCCTTTTAGAGTCATAGTAGAGTCAGTTTGAGTCGTTTTATGTGTCTGGGAGGGCACAATGGAGTGTTTGGGCAAAGTATGCAGGTTTGCAGATGGCAGGTGGAGATTGTGCGGAAAAAGCAAAGGAATGGTCCAATTTGGGCAAACGCGCGGATTCGAGGCAAGGTGACTTGAGCAGTTTGACCCAAGAAGGCAAAGTCACCACTATGGGAAAAGTAAAGATGTCGAGGATGTTGGAATAGGTGACCGGCGAGCCAACGGTTGGCCGAGCGGTTAACCGTATTCCGTTATATAACGGTTTATATCGTTAATTAATGAAACCTATATTAATGGCATATACTATATCTGCTCCCAATGTTGAATCATAGATATAGTCCTGTACAGTTACACATGTTGTATGAATTCGGTTTTGTGGAAACCGAGAGATAATTCTGTTAACGCAACGTAACTGGTCAAATTCAGTTCCTAGTCGATGGGTTACGCCAATAACAAGGATACCCGGCCTTTCCCCCTTGAGACTAGCACTTAGTGTATGTGGGCTAATCTCGAGCCTCGGTGTTGGGACATCGACATACTTGAGTGGGTGCTCACTGTTGATGAGTTCACTGAACCCCCTCTCCCTGGAATCTCTAAGTGGTTATCACTGATCGAGTAGAGAATTCCATAATATAGTTGTACACAATTAATCCTTAAGACCCAGACATCACCGTGACTTCATCAGAGGACTAGCTGTATCGTGACATGTCTCTGATTCCCTGGAAAGGGAGTAAGTCGAAAAAGGAGACAATGTTCATGCAGTTCGAAATCTGATGTGAAGTCTGTGCATGGTAGTAGGGGATCTGATCGCTTGATATAGATCATGGATGTCCTGTGTGTTCTGATGGTTCGTAGTCCCGGAATCTCTGGCCAGAGTTGAATAGTGAGGTGATTAGAGAAATGTGTTTCTCTGAATCAATCACGACTGGATTTTACGAAACCTAGAACGTACGCACAGTTATCAAACTCAACAAGAGATCTCGATTAACCAATATCTCTAGTTTGATCGGGACATATGTATCGGAGGGATCGTACTGTACGCTAACTATATTACAAGGTTCTTGCAGGCACTTCATTTGTATCTAGGGAATTAGTGAAGCGTGGCTGCTAGACGCTCGTCACTGATTCGTTGGGCACCGACTTGTTCGGAGATTAAATAATATGATTATTAATCTAAAAATCATGGGAGTAGTTGAAATAAGAACAATATGTTGTTCGAATCACAATATGTTGTGAGCCCACGGCTAGTTATACACCTGAACCATTGAGGGTCACATTCTCGTGTAAACCGATCCTTGAATACGATCATGTATTAATTAACTGTTAATTAAGTACATATAGTCGGAGATCAATATGATTGAATCCGAGATTCATAATTGTGATTATGAGTTGGAAATAATAATGAGCTAAAGAAAACGGACACGATGGTGTACACTTTCTATTTTGGGAAATTTCCCGATTTAGCAGTACCCCTGAAATGGGCATTCCGATTTTGTGAAATTGGAAATTTTTATTTTTATCTCATATTGATGAGAAAATTAAAACGAGAAAGAAAATATAATCGTTATATTTTTCGGAGATGAAATTGATTGTCAATTTTGGAGAAACGTAATGACGGCTAATGTATTGGGCCGGCTAGGGTTAATGGATCCGATCCATTAGGGTTTGAGCCCAACAAGCTCCTTTCTTCACCTATAAAAGGAGCTCCATAGGCATGAGAATAAACACACCAAAGTGAAGAGCTCAAAACCCTAGCCTCACTTTCTCTCCTCTCTCCCTCTCGTCCGCCCCCTCGGCCCCTCCCTCGGAGGACCGCCGACAACTGGAGCCGCCGCCTGCCGCCGCCTAGTGCCGCCGCCGGCAGCCGCCTCCTCTCGCCGGAATCCGATTCCGGCACCGTTTTTCCGGCCCGTTTTTCCCGTCGTATTCTCCCTTACGTGTTTCTAGTGCAATACGTAAGTTGGATTACCTATACGAGGTGAAACCTGATTAGACGAGAGACGCCGAAGGAACGCCCGAGCACAGCCCGAGTCGCGCTCGTGCGCTCCAGCCGTGACACACGAGTCCAGCCGAGAGCCCCGCCACTCGCCCGGCTCTCCCCGCACACGACCCGTGCCGTCCCCGCGTCGCATCCGCGCGACTTCCGACGAACCTCGTTTCGTCCGATGAATCCCTGAGGTACTTACGATTAAATTTAGATTTAATTGTTTGCGTTAAATGTTTGCGCTATGTACTGTTAATGTTTGCGCTATGGGATTTTTAATTGATATAGAAAAATTAATTGTGATTAATTTAAATGTCAATTAAATTCAAATTGATTCGAATTAAATAATATGATTATCTTAATTGTCAATTTGACGCAAACTGATTATGTGGACATGTTTACGTAATTAATTATATATGTGTAATAAATTAATTTGATTAATTTAATTGCACAATTCAAGTTGATTAGAATTAAATAATATGATTATGTTAATTGTCAATCTGATGCAAATTAATTATGTGCGGATGTTTACATAAACTCAAGTTGATTAGAATTAAATAATAAAATTATGTTAATTGTCAATTTGACGCAAATTAATTATGTCTGTATGTTTACGTAATTAATTGTATATTAATATGATTAATATAATTGCGCAATAAGTAATATATTAATATGATTAATATAATTGCGCTAGAAGTAATTATTTTATATGATAATATAATTGCGCTAGAAACAATTAATTTATATGATAAATTTAATTGCGCTAGATTTAATTTATGTAGTATGGGATGCATGAATTAAATATTTAATTATTTGATAATTAAATTAAATGGTGAATTATTGATTCTATTAGATTTGAATTAAATCAATTAATGCATGTAATATTGAAAATGGGATTTTCAATAAAATAAAATAAAATAATGTAAAATGTTTACATTAATGAAAAACGGTTTTTCATAAAAATTTTTGTTTTCCGCTGCGTATACATGCACGATCCCCAACAGTGGTATCAGAGCGTAGGTTCTGAAATTGATTAATTGTCTATGAATATAATCGCCTAAAGCATGCTGTTTGTTGAATTGATTGATTTAATGTTGTTTAATTGGGACTTAGTTGTTTCTATTAAGATATTTATTTTTATCTAATAGATCCAAACAATGCCTAATTTGTTATCAAGTAACAATTCAATGTCGAACATGAATGCACCTCGGGGAGTGATTCATCTAGACTCGTTTTTGTTAAAACAAATTAGTGACATCGAGCCATATGATGGCATGATTCGATGGTCTGCTCGGCTCCCCCATTTATGGGAGATAGGGTCGCTCGCATGATGAATCGCTGGTTAGAAACCTCGAGTTTCACTTACGAGACATCACGTTTTGATTATTAAGATATTAATAAATTGAAATAGAAAGGAAGTATCAATATTTAATTTAGTGAAATTATTTATTGACCAATTAAATAATTGATTTAAATATTCGATCAACAAGGTGATAGATTAATTATTTGATTTAATTGTTAAATCAAGTTAATTAATAGAGCACCATTTAATTTGCATACCTCGTTTTAATTGTGATTAAATGCTATGTGAATTATGTGAGATATATATATTGTGATATATGTTATGATCGTATGTGCTCGTTAGGATGACCTATAGAGGACATAGTTGTTAAGAATCAACAATCGATCACTCACTTCATTCTCTCCTGAGAATGTATAACGATTATTCTGATGAGATAACCAATCCTATACTCCTCCATTCTCTCCCGAGAATGTATATCAAGCCTTAAAGGAGAACCGATGTGTCGTTCTTTCTCCTTTCCTTCTACCGACAATAAATTATGTGAAAGCCACTTACATGTAGTATGGTATGCCGTGTTAGCGGGGAGTACTGCTTGTGAGTTAAGCTGTAATTTATTGACATAAGATGGAGAGGTGTTAGCTACGATTCTTTTAAATGTGTGTGGTCGGATAGATTAACTATGGGCTTACACATGTTTACTGGAGTCCAACTTTCACTTCTCAGATCGGTAGGTCGGTCTTGACACATGGTTGACTTTGAAGGGTACGATTAACGTAGTTCATTGTCATGGTGAGGAAAAGTAATCTTTAGGGTCACATAGAGATGTGATTGAAAATGTTTCTACCTTTAGGTGAATGTAATCGGGCTAGATTAACTACGGGTTATATTCACGCTATTGGACCTAAAGCCCAACTAAGGAAAAATAAGTTTTCCCGTCTGTCTGCTAGAGGATAGCGGAATTCGAAAAATTTAGTGGGAGGCAATTAAATGATAAAGACCAAACATTTAATTGTAATCATTAATAACGAATTATCTCAATGTTAATCTTCTTAATATTTCTCAGTAATATTCTCTAAGATATCCCGTAACATCGATACTCGACCAATCAAAACTCACTGGCCCAAACCATTTGAATTGGAATCTCAATCTTGTGATTTAAAATGATGAGTGCCTCTATGTACTTGAGAATAGATTATTTGATAATCTCACTCAACCTTTGACTGCTGAGGAATGCCACTTATGAGAAGTGGATTTCTAGTTCTTATGAATCGTTCATTATGAACTACAACATGAACAAAGCTCGATCCTTCAATGGATAAGTTGTTCAAGATGTTGATCAAAGAGTCAACCATCAATACGAGAAATTTGTTCTCATTATTGCTTCTTCATGAAAGAAGTGTTCTTCTTGAAGAAAATGACGGAAATGGTTTCCGGTCTAAGCATAAAGATGGATAAAGGTGATACTAGAAGGGCGACTAAGAACAAGGTCAACAAATGAGTTGATGACGCTTGCCATCGTTGTGTGAATAAAGGCCATAGGGCC
Organism: Euphrasia confusa; assembly: GCA_954870475.1. Lineage (NCBI taxonomy): Eukaryota > Viridiplantae > Streptophyta > Magnoliopsida > Lamiales > Orobanchaceae > Euphrasia > Euphrasia confusa. The sequence goes on along the minus strand of OX940955.1, from coordinate 2,313,560 downwards.
ATAACTGCTAAAATACCTTGGGCAGAAACGTTCTGACAAAGGTTCGTATTGGGTTGTAGTTATTCTATTGTTTTGAACAATTGATTATTTGTTTCGTCTAAATTTAGAAACCTGCTATTAATAGAAATGTTCTATTATTAGATCTTACTTCTATATTTGATATAGAAGATAAAGGTTTTAATTTTGTTTTGGAAATCCGATTTCCTTTATACAAAAGAAAGCAAATATGATTTGCTAAAGACGATAAACAAATAAACAAGAATGAACTAAACCCAAATATCAGCAATGGATAGAAGTCAAAACCCCGCACAACTTTAGCACGCTAGTTGAGTGTGTTGAAGATCTATTGGATTTGATCCAAACGGAGATGTGTGATCCACTAATGTGTTACTGGTGGGGGTGGTTTTCAACTACCAAATGTACTTATGAAGTACACGTCTCTAATTTTGAAGTGTTCAATAATTTTAGACATCAAAGTAGGAAACCAACTTGGTTGCTATATTACGATATGATCGTGGTAATAAATATTTAAGCACCAAACTTATTGACTATCTAAAAGAGAATACGATTCTCTGGCAATGGACTCCGTCTGGAACTCCTTAATTGTATTGAGTGTCCGAATGATGGAATCAAACTTTGTTGGACATGGTTCGATCCACAAAGGGGTTCACCAAATTGTCGACGAAACTGTAAAAGTCCTGCACTTTTGACAGTCGTCCATTTGCTGAATAGTGTTACCACCAAAGCAGTTAAAACCACACCATATGAACTTGGGCACTCCCGTATCCTGCTTGCATGAAGCAGTGGCTAGTGGGAGATAAGTTGGATAGTAGATCCGGCTTATGCCATTTTGTGGGGTATCCTGAACATTCACAAGGATACCTGTTCTACTATATTTCTAAAACAAAATGTTTGTCTAAAGGAATGTTGCCTTCTTAGCGAAGAAGTTTCTATTCGATAGAAAAGGCAATATAGTAAATCTCGAAATAGTTCGAGAATATGAACCACACTATGAAGTTCAAACACAAGTACTTGGAGATGAACCAATTCAACAAACCACTAATATACCTCTTCATCTATCGGTTCGTAAATCCGAAAGTGTTCGGAAGGTACCTGGTAGACGGTTCCAACTTGATAATGATCAAGATAAAGTTGACGATGGATATGATCCAATAAACTTCATCTGGTTCGTATTAGATATGAATATGGGACATTGACTTATTGCCATGAAATTCATAATGGACTGTATGTACTCCAACAAGGTTTGACCTTGGTAGATCCACCAAAGGGAATCGTTCCCAAAGGCTGCATATTGATCTATTAATTATGACGTGAGAGTATATATATAGAAAGGTGTGACCTTTAAAGCAAGGATGATGGCGAAAGAAGTTACTCAAAGACAATGTGTTGTTTATGAGGCAATCTTTCCATCAGTCGCTATGCTTAAGTCCATTACAATTTTGCTGGCCATTTCTGCATAGTACGACTATGAGATATGGAAAATAGATATGAGGTCTACTTTCCTTGAATGTGATATTATGGAAGAGTTGTAGCGCAGCCGGAAGGCTTCATATCTTCTGGAAAGGAGCAAAAGGTTTGCATACTCCAGCGATCCATTTATGGATTGAAACGAGCATCCCTAAAATGGAACATGTGTTTTAAATACAATAGTCAAAGCGTTGACTTGGTATAAAACTTAAAGGTACCTTGTATTCAAGAAGGTTAGTGGGAGCGCAGTGAAATTTAAGTGTTGTACGTTGATGACATACTAATCATAGGGATGATTGAGTGATGTTGCAGTCAACGAAAGCACGGTTATCCACACGTTTCTCGAATAAAGGATTTGAGGAGAGGCATCCTACGTATTGTGATACGTCACTATAGATATAGATCTAGAAGAATGCAAAATCTTCTCAATCCTTGTACATAGAAACTGTTTCTGAAATGGTTTAGCATGGAAGAATCATGAAGAGATTCTTGCCAATGTCCCATGGGGTTCATCTCTCGTAATTCGTGTGACTGTAATGTTGATGGAATTCGAGGAAATGAAATGGACAACACATATATCTCCGCACTAGGGAGCATTATGTATGGCATGCTGTGTACTAGACGTGATATTAAAAATGTTGTGAGTGTCACAAGTGAATATCAGTCGAACCCAAGACCGGCTTATTTGAAGTCGTGAAGGACGAAATCCTTGAGCACTAGCAATCAAAAGCATTAAGGAATTGTTCTTAGTCTATGGGAGGTCCGAGTTGAATTTAGAGGTACTTACGAACTCTAGTTTTCAATCGGATGTGGATGACTAAAAGTCGATATCGGGATTCATATTCGAGCTTAGAGGTGGTGTCGTATGCTGGAATGGTTCCTGCAAACGACTAATGATTCTACCACGAGAACCTGAATATGTTGCAGCATCTAAAGCTGTAAAAGAGACTGTTTTGGACACGGAAATTTATCCAAATGTTGGTTATAATTCCGGACACAAATAATCAAGTAACTTGTACTGTGATTATACGGTGTCCTGTAGCGAATGCTAAGGAACCGAGATCTCATCAGAAGTCCAAACATGTACTTGAGAGAATATCATGTGATCTAAGAGATCAATGACAGAGGTGACGTCTGAGTCGAGAGTGTCACTTCGGAAGATAACTTTGTAGATCCCTGTACCAGGCCTTTATCTGAATATGTCCGCGAGAAACATCGAGAGTCGATGGGACTAAGATTCATGGATAGTTGGCTCTAGGTCAAGTGGGAGATTGTTGGAATAGGTGACCGGCGAGCCAACGGTTGGCCGAGCGGTTAACCGTATTCCGTTATATAACGGTTTATATCGTTAATTAATGAAACCTATATTAATGGCATATACTATATCTGCTCCCAATGTTGAATCATAGATATAGTCCTGTACAGTTACACATGTTGTATGAATTCGGTTTTGTGGAAACCGAGAGATAATTCTGTTAACGCAACGTAACTGGTCAAATTCAGTTCCTAGTCGATGGGTTACGCCAATAACAAGGATACCCGGCCTTTCCCCCTTGAGACTAGCACTTAGTGTATGTGGGCTAATCTCGAGCCTCGGTGTTGGGACATCGACATACTTGAGTGGGTGCTCACTGTTGATGAGTTCACTGAACCCCCTCTCCCTGGAATCTCTAAGTGGTTATCACTGATCGAGTAGAGAATTCCATAATATAGTTGTACACAATTAATCCTTAAGACCCAGACATCACCGTGACTTCATCAGAGGACTAGCTGTATCGTGACATGTCTCTGATTCCCTGGAAAGGGAGTAAGTCGAAAAAGGAGACAATGTTCATGCAGTTCGAAATCTGATGTGAAGTCTGTGCATGGTAGTAGGGGATCTGATCGCTTGATATAGATCATGGATGTCCTGTGTGTTCTGATGGTTCGTAGTCCCGGAATCTCTGGCCAGAGTTGAATAGTGAGGTGATTAGAGAAATGTGTTTCTCTGAATCAATCACGACTGGATTTTACGAAACCTAGAACGTACGCACAGTTATCAAACTCAACAAGAGATCTCGATTAACCAATATCTCTAGTTTGATCGGGACATATGTATCGGAGGGATCGTACTGTACGCTAACTATATTACAAGGTTCTTGCAGGCACTTCATTTGTATCTAGGGAATTAGTGAAGCGTGGCTGCTAGACGCTCGTCACTGATTCGTTGGGCACCGACTTGTTCGGAGATTAAATAATATGATTATTAATCTAAAAATCATGGGAGTAGTTGAAATAAGAACAATATGTTGTTCGAATCACAATATGTTGTGAGCCCACGGCTAGTTATACACCTGAACCATTGAGGGTCACATTCTCGTGTAAACCGATCCTTGAATACGATCATGTATTAATTAACTGTTAATTAAGTACATATAGTCGGAGATCAATATGATTGAATCCGAGATTCATAATTGTGATTATGAGTTGGAAATAATAATGAGCTAAAGAAAACGGACACGATGGTGTACACTTTCTATTTTGGGAAATTTCCCGATTTAGCAGTACCCCTGAAATGGGCATTCCGATTTTGTGAAATTGGAAATTTTTTATTTTTATCTCATATTGATGAGAAAATTAAAACGAGAAAGAAAATATAATCGTTATATTTTTCGGAGATGAAATTGATTGTCAATTTTGGAGAAACGTAATGACGGCTAATGTATTGGGCCGGCTAGGGTTAATGGATCCGATCCATTAGGGTTTGAGCCCAACAAGCTCCTTTCTTCACCTATAAAAGGAGCTCCATAGGCATGAGAATAAACACACCAAAGTGAAGAGCTCAAAACCCTAGCCTCACTTTCTCTCCTCTCTCCCTCTCGTCCGCCCCCTCGGCCCCTCCCTCGGAGGACCGCCGACAACTGGAGCCGCCGCCTGCCGCCGCCTAGTGCCGCCGCCGGCAGCCGCCTCCTCTCGCCGGAATCCGATTCCGGCACCGTTTTTCCGGCCCGTTTTTCCCGTCGTATTCTCCCTTACGTGTTTCTAGTGCAATACGTAAGTTGGATTACCTATACGAGGTGAAACCTGATTAGACGAGAGACGCCGAAGGAACGCCCGAGCACAGCCCGAGTCGCGCTCGTGCGCTCCAGCCGTGACACACGAGTCCAGCCGAGAGCCCCGCCACTCGCCCGGCTCTCCCCGCACACGACCCGTGCCGTCCCCGCGTCGCATCCGCGCGACTTCCGACGAACCTCGTTTCGTCCGATGAATCCCTGAGGTACTTACGATTAAATTTAGATTTAATTGTTTGCGTTAAATGTTTGCGCTATGTACTGTTAATGTTTGCGCTATGGGATTTTTAATTGATATAGAAAAATTAATTGTGATTAATTTAAATGTCAATTAAATTCAAATTGATTCGAATTAAATAATATGATTATCTTAATTGTCAATTTGACGCAAACTGATTATGTGGACATGTTTACGTAATTAATTATATATGTGTAATAAATTAATTTGATTAATTTAATTGCACAATTCAAGTTGATTAGAATTAAATAATATGATTATGTTAATTGTCAATCTGATGCAAATTAATTATGTGCGGATGTTTACATAAACTCAAGTTGATTAGAATTAAATAATAAGATTATGTTAATTGTCAATTTGACGCAAATTAATTATGTCTGTATGTTTACGTAATTAATTGTATATTAATATGATTAATATAATTGCGCAATAAGTAATATATTAATATGATTAATATAATTGCGCTAGAAGTAATTATTTTATATGATAATATAATTGCGCTAGAAACAATTAATTTATATGATAAATTTAATTGCGCTAGATTTAATTTATGTAGTATGGGATGCATGAATTAAATATTTAATTATTTGATAATTAAATTAAATGGTGAATTATTGATTCTATTAGATTTGAATTAAATCAATTAATGCATGTAATATTGAAAATGGGATTTTCAATAAAATAAAATAAAATAATGTAAAATGTTTACATTAATGAAAAACGGTTTTTCATAAAAATTTTTGTTTTCCGCTGCGTATACATGCACGATCCCCAACAGAGGAGTCATAGGCATAGTCACCACCACCGCCTGGGAAGAGAAGGAACTGTACTGAAGTCTTTGTACCGGGCAGAGAGTCTCTACCAGGACTTAAATAAGGAAAGCAGATTTTGTTGGGATATGTCCTTCGATCCTATGTGTGCAATCGATAAAGTCATAAGGTCGTCTATGGATGTTAAATGATTATTTAATAATATTAAATTGTTGGGAACAATATAATATTGATCAATAAATTATACCTACAGGGTCACACACGGACTCAAATATGATGTACGATGCTTGTTAATTATATTGATTTAGAATCAATATTTACGTGAATTTATATGCATGCATGGGATGCATTGCATGGCTTGCATGGATGCATGTCACATAGTGTGACATGGCATGCCACACAAGCAAGAGAGACCACATCTTATGCCATTGTGGCATAGTGATGTGTACTTGACCTTTCATCTCCCCATTACCCACCCATTATGTGATATAATGGTGCATATTCATTATGGGGGTTACAAGAGGGTAATGGAGATGGAAATGAAGGTATTAAGTAGTGAAAATCTGATTTTCACAATAACTTAATCACCACCCACGAAATTCACAAGTAAAAGAGAGAAAAGAGGTTGTTCTTGGAGAATCAACTCGATCAAGCAAGCAAGTCATCATCCGGGTTCGTGTGCAACACGTAGAGGCCGGGCCATTTGTGCGGCTTCAACATCCGGACGATCTAAAGGAGTGACGAGGTCATTCACAAGAAGAGCTACGAGAGACTGATCCATTTGAGGTGGTTCAATCGACTCAACACCACCTCAACGACATCAACGAATCACTTCGTCACCAAAAGTAAGATTTCGTTGATATCTCTCTCTCTATATATATATATATTGGATATATATATATATATAAATATATGTGTGTCTATACATATTTGTGTGCACTAAGATCATGGCATAGTAGATCTATCGCTTTACACGCTTCCGCATACACAGTATATCGATCGGATCGGTATACCGGTACCTTCAATTGGTATCAGAGCCTAGGGCTCGTGCACACTTTTGTGTTGGACACAATATGTTTAAATCAACATAATTGGCTTAATTGTTTTATGTGATTATGTGATTATATGTTTAGATATAAGTCCGGCCACCATTAGTGGTCGGGTGAATGGAATTGTCGTTTTTTACGTACGATTGGCCATAGTTTTGGAGGGCTGCGTCCCTTGGAATCTTTTGTAATAGATAGGTTTTTTCTATTCAAAAAAGTATTGTTCAATGTGTAAGCAATGGATTGAATCCATGGATCGACATTGGATATCGGCTCTCCGGCGAAAACGAGAAGAAACGAAGCAAAACGAAGCGAAACGGGCAAAAACCGGGCTGCTGGAGCAAAACGGCGGGCGCCGTTTGTGCTCAGGCGGGCGCCGAATGGATTCGGCGGGCGCCGTTTTGGAAACGGCGACCGCCGAAAGGCTCTTTTCAGGTCAGCCCCGATTCTGTACCCTTTTGGCGGGCGCCGTTTTGGACACGGCGACCGCCGGTGGTGTTCGGCGACCGCCGTTTGTGAAACGGCGGGCGCCGTTCGTGGGTTTTGGGGTACGGACTAAGGTTGACCTAAATCGGCGGGCGCGGAACTGAAACGGCGGGCGTGGACCAGTCCAGAAGATGTTCAAGGCCTATTTTATTGCTTTTAATCTTTTCGTTTGAGAATTGTGAGGTTCTAGGGGCCTTTCGATTGCGTATTTAATTGTTTTGCTAGTTATAGGATGTTTTATGTTATAAATGTTCAACTTACATATAAACACCTATGCATGCAAGTTCCCAAAAATAATGAGTATAATGTCTTGTCCAAAAACATCACACTCATGAAGCCCTCGATCATAAGTTGGTAGGTCCGCCTCAGCGGGGTACTACTTGTTATCTTGGGATAAGTGGGAGTAAAGGTTAGACCTTTACACGTGAGTTTGGTTTTCTCATCGATAGATCCACTGCAGGCGTGGCTATCGAGACATGAGATGAGAATGGGACTCTCATCGACCGAGAGTGACATTAGATGTCATTGACATGGGATGTCTACCTATCTTGGACTTCTTAAGTGCGGACTCAGTCGGCTTAAGAATTTGCAAGATGAGGGTCTTGGGATTGTTTTGTTCAAGGGAACAAAGATATTAGATATCGATTGAACAAAATGGAATAAATAAGTAGCTTGTTAGACAATCTTATTTGTTTACCGCTTTGTGAATGTTTACATACTTTATTTATCTTTCTTTTGTAGTTTATAATGTTAATTTCAACTCGATTCAAGTTTGGTTCAATTCTTGATTATGAAAAATTGAACAACATAAATTTTCTTGATTCACAACGTAATTTGAGGATGGTCCTCAAATACGAAGACAATGAAAATGTGTTAAATAACCACATCCTAAGATATCATTGAACAACTCAATAGCATGTTCGGGGAATATGCTAAGATTGAGCGGTTCGGTATGACCAGGGTCATCGCTTCAGCTAGGCTGGAAAAATGGAAATCTATGGAATCACATGTGCAACAAATGATTAGATTATTTGCTTCAAGTGACCGCCTAGATTTTTCCTATGATGATTATTTGGCAACCGATTTCATACTTCAATCTCATGATGGTTATAATGCCTTTAGGCTAAAATTTCCACATGAATGGTTTGAAGAAATCGCTTCGTGAGCTCCACGGGATGCTCAAGGCTGCTGAGCCGGCGATAGAGAAGGACCCTAAGAGGGAAATTCTTATGATATAGGATAGGGTATTCAAAAGAGCATGGGCAAGAAGGCTACTAGGGTTCCTAGGGAATCTCAATGCGTCTACTCCAAAAGTGTTGGACACTACTTGCAAACATATAAAAGTTCATATTTTATTTAATTTCAAAACAAATGCCTAATTTGTCTTTCATTTGATGAATTATAAGGTTAGGATTATTTACACCTCGGGGAGTGATTTAATCCAAAACACTTAAGTTCATCAATGACACAAATTAGAGACTTTCGAGCCATTAGATGGCGTGAATCGATTGTCTGGTTGGCTCCCTCATGTTTTATGAGAGATAGGGCTTCAATTGCATGATAATATCGCTGGTTAGAAAAACTTCAATTTTTCACTTACGATTTATCACGTTTTGACATTGAGATAATTTTGAATGGAAATTTGAATGAGATTCAATTATTGGGAATAATTGAATTTGCCCAAAGTTCAAAGAAGATGTGAAGAACGGGGTTGCTTCATCTTCAAGTATTAATGATATAGACATCAAACTTCACAAATTATACTTCTTGGGTATTGGATGCCAAATGTGGTTCTCACATTTTATGTGGAGGAACTACATAGAAGTATAAGTTTGGTGAATAGAGATGTCGATCTACGGGCAAGAAATGGAGCGAAGGTCGCTGCATTAGCCGTATGATCATATGATGTTGTTTTGCCTTAGGGCCCTGTTTTAGTATTATAACTATGTAATTTCGCACCTTCAATAAACAATGAATATTGGTTCAGTATTAGATACTGATGGATTAGTTTTTCACTATTAAATAGTTTGGTAACTATTTTAATTGTGAATCATTCTTTGTTTTGGTACGATTATTATATTGTTTATGTATATTTTAAACTTGACAAATCATATATATCATTAAGACCAAAGGCCAAATCGAATAAGTATCAATGAGACATAACTGAAACATTGTTGATTAGATCAAATCAAAATCTAAACATGTAACGAAGCTTCTTTAAGAAGGAATTTTAGAATCATTTGACTTGGAGTCATTTGATACATGTGAATGATGTGTGATTGAAAAGATAACAATGTCATCTTTCTTGGAGAAAGGAGAACATGTGAGTAATTAGGGATAATACATACTGATGTATGTGGAACCTATTAGTTCACAAGCACATGAAGGTTATGTTTCGGAAAAGAGAAAACAAACTATATTAGATATAGTTCGACCATTCGATGAGAGGTCTAAATGAACTACTGGTCTCTTTTGGGAACACACAATTCTTGACTTCAACTTATACACTGAATAGGACGCTGTCAAAAGCTGTTGATAAGACACCATACTAGGTATGGAAAGGGAGGGTCCCTAAATTGTTTTCATCAAAATTTGAGGTTCTAAAAGCTTCTCTGACGAGATTTATCTCTATAGAGCTTGAACTCAAATGGGATAAAAGTTTCCTTATGGTATGTCCATAAGAAACTCGAGGGTACAACTTCTACGATCTATTTGAGAACAATTTTTTGTTGCTCGAGATAGTGATTTTCTTGAAAAGAGTTATCTTTCCTAGAAATTCAGTGGGAGCTCGGTTGTCTTGAACGAGGTTCAAGTGAAACAACCAATGATGAATACTCAAGACTGGGTTGAGAGTATTCTTATGGTTTTGGAAGCCATACCAGCCCTCGTAGGTCCGAAAGGCATAAATCTATCTCTATTATTCAAATACATAGATATTGTGACCAATGAGAGATATGAATTCATGCTTTTGGAAAGCGGCGAACCTTCGACCTAATTCCAAGCTATGACGAGTCCAGCTACTGAAAATTGGCATGGTGCCATGAAATCTGAGATGATATCAATATCTGATAATCAAGTTTGGAACTTGATATATTTGCATCACGGGGTTAAACCCATTGAATGCTAATAGATCTTTAAGATCTAAACAGACAGATGGAAAACCTAGGGTTTTCAAAGCAAGGTTGATGGTAAAAGTTTTATTCACGAGGTGGATTATGGAAAAACTTTCACCTGTTGCTTTGATTAAATCATTCAGATCATCTTAGCCATTGCTACTCATCTTGATAATGAGGTATGGTAATATTGGATGTTAAAACTAACTTCTTGAATTGGATTCTAGAAGAGAATGTGTTTTGACACAGCCAAAGAGTTTTATCGATCCTAATAAGGCTGAGAAATTATGCAATCTTATAATTCCATTTATGGAATAAAGCAAAGCATATCGGAGTAGCAATCTTCAGTTCAATGAATCCATACTGGGTTTTGGATTTCAGAGGAACTCGGAAGAGTCTTGTTTTACAAGAAGATCAGTGGGAGTTACGTTGTATTAATTGTGTTGTATGTCGGTGACATACTCCTTATTGGAAACAATGTTTCTATGCTTAATTCTATTAAAGAATGGCTTGGAAATTGTTTTTCAATAAAGGATCTTGGAGAAGCATAGTACATATTGGGCATCAAGATCTGTCGGAACAGATCGAAAAGGATATTTGGACTTAGTCAAGCGACCTATATTGATAAGGTGCTTGATAGGTTCAGAATGAAAGACGCCAAAAATTGTCTCATTCCAATGAGTCATGGCACATCTCTTAGCAAGATGCAAGGCCCTACGGGACTTGATGAGCAAAAGAGGATGGAAAGCATTCCTTATGCTTCGGCAATAGGGTCTATAATGTATGCCATGATATGTACACGACCGGACGTATCGTATGCTTTGAGCATGAAGAGTCAGTTTCAAGGAAATCCAGGTGAGGCGCATTAGACTGCGGCCAAGAATATTCTTATGTACCTTAGATGGACTAAATAATATTTTGTTGTCTTTGGAAGACAAAAAGAGTTGATATTAACAAGCTGTTTGAATGCTAACTTCAAAACAGACTAAGATAATTTCCGATTTTAATCTGGTTATATCTTTTTTCTGGATAGAGGTGAAATTAGCTGGAATAGTTCCATACAATGCAATATAGCTAATTAAACTACATAAGCTGAGTACAATACTGCATTGGATGCAGTGACGTTGGTAGTTCAGATTTGAAAGTTCTTCAATGAACTAGGTGGCGTAACTAGCTCGGCCCATCTGATAGTTCTCTATTTATAGTAGATCTATCGCGCAAGCCAATGAGCCTAGGGAGCACTACAAATCTAAAGCTGGTGCTCAGGAAGTTCCACATTATCTGGGAGATAGTTTTGTGGAGACATCGAGATAATAAAGTTGCAACTTTTGGTAAGGTTGCAAACCCGCTTTCTAAACCTCTCCAGCAGTTTAAGCTTGAGGCTTTCACGACTGCAATAGAGATCAGACATCTTAGAGATGGGTTGTGATTTCTATTACTGTATTAGATACTTTTGGAGATTTGGTAGACATTCACTCATATGTATAATACATATTTCTTCATATAAATATGGTTTAATTTATATGAATTGTCCAAATGATTAAGTAATATCGATTGGGTTATGAGGTCGACTTACCGCATAATGAAGTCCTAATGGTTGAACTGATATACTTGAATCATATGCTTGTTCCTAGTTCGTATAATCGAGTACGGACAAACCGATAATACAAATAACTAGATTGTAATGTGTACTATAGCGCCGCTTCATGGGCTAGTGATGTGGGACATCGAGTACAATTACATAGATATTAGCTGAGAGCTAATGATCGAACAGACCCGACTGGAATAGTATTTAAGATTTCGAGTCATAATACTATTTCATTGACTGTCGAGCAATTTCCTCTGACCTGAGTAGTCCAGAGTGATTCCATTGTGAAATGATGTACTTTGATACAAGTAAATGCCTTTCGTAAAAGGAGGTTATAAAACTTGTTATTGGGTATATCAGGAAGCAAGTGGGAGAGCTTGGATTGACAAGATGGGATTGTCCTCCATTTTATAATGGGATACATGTCTTACCGGCCACTTGGAGAGTCGAGACTGTGGAAAATACGTGGCCACGTCCAGATTCGTATCATAGTGATAAATCTGGTTTTACAGTCTGTCTCAAAGTCCAAGAAAGGTTTGAACCGATTGAGGATGACTCGAGTCTTGCCTCAAGTTCAAACTTAGACATAAAGTGACAAAAGGAAGTTGGCAGCACACTGGCTCTGAAGGCCAAGTGGGAGATTGTTGGGATATGTCCTTCGATCCTACGTGTGCAATCGATAAAGTCATAAGGTCGTCTATGGATGTTAAATGATTATTTGATAATATTAAATTGTTGGGAACAATATAATATTGATCAATAAATTATACCTACAGGGTCACACACGGACTCAAATATGATGTACGATGCTTGTTAATTATATTGATTTAGAATCAATATTTACGTGAATTTATATGCATGCATGGGATGCATTGCATGGCTTGCATGGATGCATGTCACATAGTGTGACATGGCATGCCACACAAGCAAGAGAGACCACATCTTATGCCATTGTGGCATAGTGATGTGTACTTGACCTTTCATCTCCCCATTACCCACCCATTATGTGATATAATGGTGCATATTCATTATGGGGGTTACAAGAGGGTAATGGAGATGGAAATGAAGGTATTAAGTAGTGAAAATCTGATTTTCACAATAACTTAATCACCACCCACGAAATTCACAAGTAAAAGAGAGAAAAGAGGTTGTTCTTGGAGAATCAACTCGATCAAGCAAGCAAGTCATCATCCGGGTTCGTGTGCAACACGTAGAGGCCGGGCCATTTGTGCGGCTTCAACATCCGGACGATCTAAAGGAGTGACGAGGTCATTCACAAGAAGAGCTACGAGAGACTGATCCATTTGAGGTGGTTCAATCGACTCAACACCACCTCAACGACATCAACGAATCACTTCGTCACTAAAAGTAAGATTTCGTTGATATCTCTATATATATATATATATTGGATATATATATATATAAATATATGTGTGTCTATACATATTTGTGTGCACTAAGATCATGGCATAGTAGATCTATCGCTTTACACGCTTCCGCATACACAGTATATCGATCGGATCGGTATACCGGTACCTTCAGATTTATTTATGGAAATTGCTGCGCCTAATTCCAGGAGGCCCATGCAGCTGCGATTATTAACCCTAATTGAAGCCTATAAAAGAGAGGACAGAACAAAAACCCATACCTTCGACACACTCATATACCATGAAATAGAGAGAGCAAGGAGTGGCCGCCGGAGAGCGGAGAAGAGATCGGAGCCACTATGGCCGAGATCTTTTCTTCGCTTTAATGTTTATATGTTTTTGATTTCGTTTTGTTATTTCAGTTTCAAGAAAATTTCAATTTTAGTTATGCAAACTTTTTTTCTTTTCCAATTTATTTTTGTCTTATTTATTTCCGTATGAGTAGCTAAATATCCAGGGCGTCTGGGCAAAGGCAGATCGAAGGGAAACTCTGGGCTAAGATAGAACCGTGAGGTTGATAGGGCTTAGTTAACTACCTAGGGTTTGTCCCGATTACACAGTTGAGGTTTAACTACATTCTCGCAGGTTTGGGCAGACTAATTTGGTCGTTAGGAAACCCTTAAACTTAGAGATACTGACGATTAATCAAACCGAGTAGGACTACCTTGTTGTACTACGGGCATAGTGCTAGAACGTGTTGGAGTTGCTTGAACCTGACCCAGTAGTCATGGAAGTTATCTCCTCCTCCCATCTTGATGTTGTTGATTTTCTTCCTCATTTGCTGGATGCGTGCAGCTGAGAAGAACTTCTCAAGGAACTTCTGCTGAAGTTGACTCCAGGTGGTCACTTCTCCAGCAGGCAGAGTGTAGAGCCACTCTCGGGCACCTTCATCCAGGGAGAAAGGGAAGGCTAAGAGTCTGATGTACTCCCCTAGCCCTTCACTTGCTCGGATGGTGCCACATGCCAATTCAAAGTCTTGGAGATGTCTTTGGGGGTCCTCCAATGGCATGTCATTGAACTTGGGCAAGATCTGGATGAAGCCGTGCCTCATCTCCCATGTATTGTTTTCGACCGTGGGCAAGGTGATACCCAGCGGTTTCAGATTTAAGTTCTCTGGGAACATCGTGTCCCTCAACGTCTTTTGCTCTGTCATCCTTGATCGCGGTGGTGACCTGGATGCGTTCGGTGAAGCTTCTCTCGATGTGTCCGAGATCGGCTCTTCTTCCTCAGTTATGGGAAACTGAGTTACTTGAGCGGCACGTGCTAACGCTTGCTTCTGCCTTGCTGCTTTTCGATTCTTCCTTGCTACTGGATATCCTTCCAGTAACCCCGTCTCAAAAAGCTCCCTAACTGTCGTTGGCCGCCCTTTCACGAGTATTTTCTTCGACATCTTCATCTCCATTTTCCTCTTCTCCGGACTACCTAGCACTGTCAAATTTCCACTTACCAACACATCTGCCTCCAAAATCACAGTTTCCCTTAAATCCCCATTATTTTCAATTTCAGATTCGCTGTTGAATTTGAACACGGAACGGGTAAACCTCCGAGCGGTAGGTTCCTCCTTTACTTCAATCTCCATCATCTCCCCCTCTCCATCGACTCCTCAACCTCTTACTCCTGTTATAGACTGCGAAACCATTCGCCTCGCTCGGCCTAAACCTAAGCGCATTGCACCGATCCATCTTATCCGAACCGTCTGAATCAAGCCGGGCCGGATCGCTGGATCCGGGATGCAAGTCGCCCGAACTCTCGGTTTCGAATCCGGGTTCGGGCTTCATTACTGTATCTTCGTCAAGCAATTCACTTCACTGATGTTGAGCTTGTGAACACGGCGGCGACTGATTATAGAGAGAAATGTGGTTATGGATCTGCCGGTTCAGCTGCGCCTACATGCACTTAAAGAGGAAATTAATATTAGTATTTCGGATTTCAAAATTGTGGGAAATTTTCTTATGGAAATTGGACGAGGAGAGACTAAAGAAGTAAATGTAAAGGAGTATGTGAGGGCTGGAAACTAGCTGAGCCCGAGTCGAGCTTTGAGTTTGTTGTGCCACAAAAATCCCCCACCGACACGTGGAATGGGATGACACCCAACACCGGATAAAATGGCCCGGATATGGCTCCTACTGGTACCATGGGCCCCCACGCCAACTCGCCATCACAAGAATCAGTTAATGCCCACGCATATCGTGCCCGGATCCCGGCCACCGCAACGGGCGACATTAACTCGACATACGGGACGACGGGTCAAATGGTCCCGGAACGCGGCCCAGAAAGAAGATTAGGCGCCAATGACCCGCATACAGTGGGACAGTGCCCGAGCCCCCGAATCGCGCCAGCACATCCCGCACGGACGCCAAAGATCAGTCCCCCCACCAACTGGTGGCGTGGACCCACGTGCCAGCCCCCGTCGCGAGGATCATTACAGCCCCCGAGATCGGGCGCCAACGACCCGGGATCACGCCCCAGCACGGGGCACAGACATTAACAACCCAACGGGGCCCGACACGAATCACCAAAGCCAAGCAACCTGGCATGAATGATGACGAGGACGACGGGAGATCAAGCCCTGAGACGCCCCCGGATCCCAACCGCGGGAGAGCACTCCGTGAGTAAACCCGCGACGGAAGACCGCAATCAGTCTCGGACGCCCGTCCCGGGGCCGTATCGCGGGACTCTGACGCCGCACAGGTGCGACCTGCCTCGACGTTCATTACCTCAGGACGTTCATATCTGTGCATGCAGAAACACGTGTCGATTCCGGACAGTTGGAATTCCACGCACATCTTGGAAGGATAGGGATCCCATTCGCACACATGGACGTGGGGCCCTGTGACGGGGTCCGGATCACAGAAACTCATACCCGCGCACCGCCGTGGAGTCAGGCCGAAATCGCTAGGCCAGGCGGGCGGCCGTTCACGGAGCACCCGATCCATTCACAGAGCACCCATAATAAGTACAAGACAAGTGTGTCATACCATCATCATCACGAACCCCAGCCACGACGGGGCGACTCGCGGCCACCACCATCAAGGACCCCGCACCACGACAAACGCGCCTCGGAATCGTGCATCGGCATTTAATGTATCTAGACTAGGTACCCAACGTGTTAAGGGTATCGTGGCATGGATAAGCATGTATCATCGCCTATAAAAGGCACCCTCCCGTAAACGATTAAAGGGGCGGCACAAATTAGCTAATAAAGCCATTATATAAATAAAGGATATTATCCTCCCAAGCTCCAAGCTCTTATCCTGTTTTCCGGCCTAAAGTAATTAGCCCTTTCTACATATAAATTTAATGTATTGGTACCGTTTCCAAACCCTCTAAACACAGCCCAGCCCGTACTTTTCTACCCGACCAAAACGTGCCAAGACATTTGGCGCTAGAAGGAGGGGGTTGTAATCTTTAGACCCAGGAAAGAAGCCAGAAAGAAAGATGTCCGGCCAGGAGCAAGACGGAGCCACCGCGTCAGATTCCTCGAGATCCGCCACCAGGCGGAGGTTGGAACGAGGAAAGATGCCCGAGGAGGATGAGCCCACGATCCGCCCACTTACCAAGCAAGGAGTTTACCTGGCGTCAGAGTCCGAGGTCAGACGGAAGGATGCAAGGCCGCACCGATCCGTCTCCCGGCAAGCTCATAGCGGCAGCGAAGCACGGCGGAAGAGACGCCATCATCGCCTGGAACGACGCCATCGACAGTCACACCCTAGCCCAATCCGGGACCCACCTCGCTCGCCACCGAAGTCCCGTTCACAAGCGACATGCTCGACACGCTCGAGAAGATCGACGAGATCATGGCCAACTTAACCCAACGTGAGCACGCTTTAACTACTCTTGCTTTCCATTCAGGTCGTAAACAGGCCAAGATGAGCACCTTCGACCGGTTAGACCCGGGTCAGGGAAGCAAGGATCAGCGGGTCCCCCCCGCGAGGAGGTTGTTGTTCGACCTAAACAGTGAGTCCGAACATCAGTCCGCCTCGTCAGCACCCCGGGTGCCAGAGTACGGGGACCCGGATTTGCGAGCACGTTTGGAGAGGCAATACCCTCCGCCCCTCGCCCAGGCCGCTCCCGTCCCGGAACCTGAAGCAGGCCTGCGCGATGTATACGAGAAGATCACGGAGATGAAGAAGGAACTCGACGAGGTGCGAGCCAAACCCGAGCGAGCCGATATTTGCAAGGAGCCATTGGCCCCGGAAATCGAACATGCCGCCATGCAGCACGAGATACAACCTTTTCAAACGAATCTCTACGACGGAAAGACGGACCCCGTGTTGGAGTTGTGTACTTAATGTCTAGATTTAAGTATCGGTAAACTCCCGGTCATAGCATTTAACCTATTTAATTAATGAACAATTATTTGCATTTAATTATTATTTATTAATTATGCAAAATATAGTCCTGGATTTTATACGTTGTAGTTAGTATGGTGTGCATGGGCACACAAAAGATCATACTATCAGTCACTCGTATTTAATCAAACAGATGCTCACGACCTAGATGGACCCGGACCAATCCATCGGTATAGTCGTTGTGTGAGAGAGAAAATAATTTATCTTAATTATTTTATCACACTTGTACACTTGGTGTATTGGGCGGATCGCTTGAGATTTATTGATTAGGATTGCCTTAGATAATCAATTTAAATCTCAGAGTATTTTATTCTTAATCCCCGATATTATTGCGGGTGTGTATATTTAATATTAGAGACTTTGATTTTCCAAAGGAATTAACCGATTTAATTATTGGGTTAATTACCAGTAAAATTGGGTAGCTATATTTTATGTATGACATGCCGTGAATACTTGACGGGAAAGTGTATCCCGGAAGGGTTGATAATATCCCCGAGATGAGTTCATAAGGAATTATTGTGTAAACCTCATGAGTGGATTCGTTCCGCACAATAATTAAGGTTGAACGGTACTAGTCTCGGATATAAGAGATGAATATAATTTATTGAGCAATAAATAAATTTATTCATGGATATTTAAATCTTAAATACACGGAATAAATAATACTACCGGAGAAATATTATTTGATATAATATGGTTTAATATTGGGAGTGCAATTAATTTATATAGTGGAAAATAAATTAATTAATATTGATAAGGATTAATGGACTTGAGCATTGGGCTCAATTTAATCTTCAATATTGGGAGCCCAATATTCCACCTCCTTATGATCCCCTACGTAGCCTATAAAAGCACTACATGGTCTTCACAATTCACAACTTAACTTAACCTACGCCAATCATAAAGTCTTGAAGAGTGAAGGAGATCCATAGGAGTTCGATAGATCGTCGCCCACACGACGTTCGAACGAGGTGCAAGGAATACGTAGGAAGATCGCAAGGTCATCAATCCGATTTCGTTTCTCCGCACAACGAATCGAAGGTAAAATCATAAACCCCCTTTTATGATTTATGTGCGTATTAATTGTGATATATACATGAACGCACGATCCGGAAAAACGACGAACCTCGGGGACGGGGATTCGAGATCCCCGGCGAGGATCGAACGCGGCGGTCGAACCCTAGGGTTCGGACCGCCGGACGCGCGGCTAAGGGAAGCCCCGGCTGGACGCCGGGGCATGCGATCGACGCGAAGTCGATCGCCGGGAGGTTCGCCGTGGGCTGGTGCCACGGCGGGTGGACCTCCCAGCCACCCTTGGCCGGCGGCGGTGGCGCACGGAGAAACCCTCGGCTAGAGCCGAGGGGGTGCGATCGATCCTCGGATCGATCGCGGGTAAGCTGCGGGGTCACCCGCAGCGACCCCGTACGTGCTGCGGGTTCGCCCGCAGCGGATGCGTGCGGGGACTAAGCCCCGCTGGGCAGCGAGTCATGGACTCGCTGCGGGGCTGCTACGAGCAGCCCCGGGGATGCCTCGTGCATCCCCAGCGATCGTCCGAAGACGATCGCAAGCCCCTCGCGGGGGCTCGGCTGGCGCACGCGGCCTTCGAGCCTCGCTGGGCGTTCGGTCGGGCCCCGGCTCGTGAGGTGATTCGCGTTCGGGTCTTCCGGCGATAGGGTTTCAGTCGGGTTATCGGTTCCGCATAATTTTTGATAGCCCGGGACATCGAATCCCAGCACCCCGAGGTCCACCTCAGTCGGTTCCGCACATACATGTCGGGACGAGGGGCCAGCGATGCCACGAGATGCCGACTGCTTCCACTAACTCTGGGAGAAACAGCCCACAAGTGGTTCGCCGGGCTACCCGCCAGATCGATCCATTGTTTCGACGACCTGGTCTAGCGGTTCGTCGCCCACTTCGCCTCGAAGGTCAACCGGCTCGAGCAGAGCCAAAGGTTGATCGGAGTCAAACAGGCGTCGCATGAGAGTGACGAATCCTACGTGGACAGAGTGGGGGACATCCTGCTCGGCGGGGAAGAAGTCGGCGACGACATGAAACTGCACACCGCCATGAGTGGGCTCCGGAAGAATTCGGAGCTGTTCAGACACCTGATGTTGTGCTACCCACGGAGTTACGAGGATTTCCGCGTCAAGGCAGGGGCACAATGTTGGTTCCAGAGGCTTATGCGAGAAAACGACAACGCCCCGGATCCAAAGAAGAAATGTCAGGACCCCGAGGACCGGAGGCCGGCGAACATGCCAAGACAGGCTCCTTACAAGCCGTACGAGAAAAGCCGCCCGCCCCCGAGCTATAGAGAGATGGAGGTGAAACTGGTGGAATAAACGGGTCAGGACGCCATGACCATGATGGAGATACTCCTCACCACAAGAGAAGACATCCTCGTCAAACCGGGGCCCATGCGAGCCCCCGACGACAAGTTAGACAAGAGACTTTGGTGCTCTTTCCACGAACGGCATGGGCACACAACGGGTCAATGCCGGCAACTACTGCAGCAGCTATGGAAGCTTTTCGAGGACGGGAAACTTTGGAATCTGCTCTCGAGGCCCGGACCTCGGGGTGACAATCACGCAGCCCGAGGCATCCCCGGACAGGCCGGAGCGGGACGCGGCGCCAAGGGGCAGAACCTCGGACAACCCGTAGGCCAGGGGAGGCAGATATTATAAGGGGTTGTAATGCACCACGGGAGAGTCCTTCCTTAGAGGTTTTCGAGCCCGTGGCCCCCACCTACTATATTTGTATCAATTTCCCTGTCCCCTCTGTTGCCTTTGGCACCGTGGAAGGAGACAAGATAATAACAATAAAGTGTTTACTATACTCTCTTTCTTGTGAAACCTTCGATTCCACCTAAATATGGCGGAAGGATATCACCCTATGGTAGCGAATTCGCCAAAAACCCACCAGACCTGATGAGTCGAGTCAACAACCCAGAACCAAAGAGATAAGACCGACTCGCCGCGCACGGCCGAATCAACGACAACATCTAACACGATCAAGGCGAGGTCTACGAGACCAATAGCGAAACAACGGACCATCGAGGCATATCAAACGGTCCCGGGGCCCGAGCCCCGCCTCTCGGACCAACCGGTGCCGGGGCCCGAGCCCCGTCTCCCAAACCTACCGGTCCCGGGGCACGATCCCGATCTCTTAGACTTATTCAATAGAATCATGGAGTCTGAGCAGAGACTAGGGATGACCCAGTTCCAACCTTTGCATACCGATGTTTGGGCAACAACACCGATCCCGGGTCTCGAGCCCCCTCTCTCGTGGGTTGGCGCAGTTCGCACGGTCCAGGAGAATCAGATAAGTAAAATCAATTGATATTTTGCTATGTTAATATTATTGTGTTGGAAGTAATATTGCAAATTCTCAGCACAGAATCGGGCAAACTTGTTGCATCATGCGGCACGACTTATGGGTTTTCATGTCGGAAAGAGGTGACCAGGCCCAGTCTCGCCGAGTCACGGGTCGCGGGACCCAACCCAAAGCGCGTTGCAAACGCGGCCAAGGGGATCCCATTGAAGGCATGATCTCCACCTCACAGCTCGATACCACGTCCCAAACTCGAGGAACGCCTACCTGGGTCACAAGTCTTAACGATCCCCAAGGCGGGAGAGACGTTATTCCTTTACCCGGCGTCCAGATCAAGCAAAACTCCAGGGAGCAGAACTCGCAGGCCAACACGCTATCCTAGCTAGCCCCGTCCGAAAAATTCGCGGACCCGTCCCGGGGAGAAACCCTCCCGGAAGTCCCGGAAGTCGGGGCCAATTGGCGCGACCCAATCAAGAATTTCATCAGGTCCGAGGCCCTGCCCCGGGATAGGGTCGAAACAAAACAGCTCTGAATGCGAGCTAAAAGGTACTCTGTTTCGGGTTCTCAACTTTATTACAAGAACTTTTCAATGTTTTATTTAAAATGAATCCCCATAGACAAGGTGACCCCAAGAGGTCTCGGTATGAGGAGTAAAGGGAACACAAAATAAAAACCCATAATCCCCATAGACAAGGTGACCCCAAGAGGTCTCGGTATGAGTAGGAAAGAGAACACAAAATAAAAACCCACAATCCCCATAGACAAGGTGACCCCAAGAGATCTCGGTATGAGGAGGAAAGGGAACACAAAATAAAAACCCAAATCCCCATAGACAAGGTGACCCCAAGAGGTCTCGGTATGAGGAGGAAAGGGAACACAAAATAAAAACCCACAATCCCCATAGAAAAGGTGACCCCAAGAGGTCTCGGTATGAGGAGGAAAGGGAACACAAAATAAAAACCCACAATCCCCATAGACAAGGTGACCCCAAGAGGTCTCGGTATGAGGAGGTAAGGGAACACAAAATAAAAACCCAAAGTCCGAACGGGGTCCCAGAGAAAAAACCCCGGTCTCGGGACACAAAAATCGGCATCCCGGGGAGCGTCAAAACAACCGAACCCCCGGGCCGAGAACAATACATTAAAATTCCAAAATCCAAACAGGTCCCGGAAGAAAAACCTCGGTTTCGGAAAGACACCAGAACATTAAAATAAGATCGGCATCCCGGAGAGCGTCAAAAAACGACCGAACCCCGGGGCCGTGAGCCTTAAAACTATAAGATCGGCATACCGGAGAGCGTCAAAACGACCGAACCCCGGGGCCGTGAGCCTTAAAACAATAAGATCGGCATCCCAGAGAGCGCCAAGAAACGGCCAAACATCGGGGCCGACAACGACCAAACCCCAAAACCACAAATCCCTAAACCCATACGGCCCCAACGGGTCCCGGGTCGCGGAGGTGCGGGTAAAACAAAACCCCAAAACCACAAATCCCTAAACCCATACGACCTCTCCGGGTCCTGGGTCGAGGATGGTGCGATTTTGCGGAACCAATAAATCCTAAAGTCCAAACGGGGCCGAGTCACCGGGCGACAAGGCCAGACCCCGACGACAGAAAAAGTTCATGAAGAAATTTCTTGAGTGGAGTCCCCACTCACCGATGATCCACATGCAGAGGGACAAGTTCCGGACCCAGGATCGCGACCTGACAGGGACGTCAACGATCAGGCCCCCGCCAACTCGGGCACGGGCCCACATGCCATATCACCGCTACAAAAGACCTGTACGGAATGCGTAGACCTCGACCATAACGACCCGACGTCGATGACCCGTCAAGCGAAGGTTTCCGCCCGGGCCCCGGTCTCCGCTTTGGTTCACCACCGCGGGAAATACAAAATCCCCGAGCCAAGGATATACGATAGCACAAGCACAGACGCCAGACAAACAACGACAAAGCCTTTTCAAAGCATCAATCAAGACAAGCAAACGGATTTATGAAGCCACGGACCAGACCAAACACAACATTCAGAGAAATCAGCGGAGTCCCTCCACGGACTTCTCTGGGGGCCAGTGTTGTGCCACAAAAATCCCCCACCGACACGTGGAATGGGCCGATACCCGACACCACATAAAATGGCCCGGATAAGGCTCCTACTGGTACCATGGGCCCCCACGCCAACTCGCCATCACAAGAATCAGTTAATGCCCACGCATATCGTGCCCGGATCCCGGAAACCGCAACGGGCGACATTAACTCGACATACGGGACGACGGGTCAAATGGTCCCGGAACGCGGCCCAGAAAGAAGATTAGGCGCCAATGACCCGCATACAGTGGGACAGTGCCCGAGCCCCCGAATCGCGCCAGCACCTCCCGCACGGACGCCAAAGATCAGTCCCCCCACCAACTGGTGGCGTGGACCCACGTGCCAGCCCCCGTCGCGAGGATCATGACAGGCCCCGAGATCGGGCGCCAACGACCCAGCTTGCGGGAGGACAGACCCGGGATCACGCCCCAGCACGGGGCACAAACATTAACAACCCAACGGGACCCGGCACGAATCACCAAAGCCAAGCAACCTGGCATGAATGATGACGAGGATGACGGGAGATCAAGCCCTGAGACGCCCCCGGATCCCAACCAAGGGAGAGCACCCCGTGAGTAAACCCGCGACGGAAGAACGCAATCAGTCTCGGATGCCACGTCCCGGGGCCATATCGCGGGACTCTGACGCCGCACAGGTGCGACCTGCCTCGACGTTCATTACCCCAGGATGTTCATATCTGTACATGCAGAAACACGTGTCGATTTCGGACAGTTGGAATTCCACGCACATCTTGGAAGGATAGGGATCCCATTCGCACACATGGACGTAGGGCCCTGTGATGGGGTCCGGATCACAGAAACTCATACCCGCGCACCGCCGCGGAGTCAGGCCGAAATCGCTAGGCCATGTGGGCGGCCGTTCACGGAGCACCCGAGCCATTCACAGAGCACTCAAAATAAGTACAAGACAAGTGTGTCCTACCATCATCGTCACGAACCCCAGCCACGACGGGGCGACTCGCGTCCACCACCATCAAGGACCCCGCACCACGGCAAACGCGCCTCGGAATCGTGCCTCGGCATTTAATGTATCTAGACTAGGTACCCAACGTGTTAAGGGTATCGTGGCATGGATAATTATGTATCATCGCCTATAAAAGGCACCCTCCCTTAAACGATTAAAGGGGCGGCACAAATTAGCTAATAAAACCATTAAATAAATAAAGGATATTATCCTCCCAAGCTCCAAGCTCTTATCCTGTTTTCCGGCCTAAAGTAATCAGCCCTTTCTACATATAAATTTAATGTATTGGTACCGTTTCCAAACCCTCTAAACACAGTCCAGCCCGTACTTTTCAACCTGACCAAAACGTGCCAAAACAGAGTTTAAGGAGTCAGCTCTGAAAAAAGTTAGCAGGCTCGAGCTCGAGCTCGGGAGAATGCTCGAGCTGGACCGGCAATTTTTTTGTCATGTTCGAGCTCGACTCGATCTAGCAGCTCGACTTTTGATTCCCCGATTAGTTTAACTTCAGTTTGTTCGAGAGTCTCAATTCGTAGTGCTCGAGTTTGATTTGATTTGAATTGCTCGAAAAGTCCAACTTGACTCGATATATACACATATAAAGTATAATGAATTAAAAAATTATATAATTGAACGGCTCGTGAGCCAGCTCAATTATTCAAGATTAGTGCTCAAGCTCAACTCATATAAAACAATGCTCGACTCGAGCTCGGTTCGAGTTATAAAATATAATTAATTAAAAACTTATATAATCGAACGGCTTGTGAGCCACGCAATTATTCAAGATCGGTGCTTAAACTCGGCTGGTGTAAAATAATGCTTGATTCGAGCTTGGTTCGAACTCGAACTGCTTGGTTCATTTACCACCCTATTTTGTGAGCTAAATGAAAAATAATAAAAAAAATTGTAAAATATAATTAATTAAAAATTATATAATCGAACGGCATGTGAGCTACGCAATTATTAAATATCGGTGCTCAAACTCGAGTTGTGTAAAATAATGCTCGACTCGAGCTCGATTCGAACTCGAACTTCTTAGTTCATTTCCAGCCCTATTTTGTGAGCTAAATGAAAAATAATAAAAAGTTGTTTGGTGCCTTTATGCGGGCATAGTTTATTTAGGCTTCTCTTGTACAAATTTTAAATTTTTTAGTTTATAAATTTATACTATAAAATATCTAAAATACCTATATACAGTATACAATTTTATTTATGAAAACTTGAAAAAATATACATCTAATTCACAGAGATAAGAAGAAACATTGTTGAAAAATAATTATGAAAAATATTTTCATTTATTCTTTACTATTCTTTGTATTTTAATTGTTCTTTTGAATAATACTTATATAATTGCAATTAAAAATTCAATTTTTAAAATAATTTTCGACTCTCTATTCTAATTATTTATGTGAATTGTTGATAGACATTATATCGGAGCGCAGAAATATTTTTATTTCAAAAATCAATTGAAAAACTTTTATTTTTTTATTTTAAAAGTCAAAATAATAGTTTTTCACCAAAAAAATTAAGGTGTTACAAGAATCGAGACCAAAATCGATCAACTTTTGCTTTACTCGAAATTAAAGATAAAGAAATATTACTCCATACTTGATTTTTTTTCGGATTCAAAACAAACGTATTTACACATCCCTTTTGATTGACACAATGACACATCCTTTTTTGATTAAAGGACATAAGCATAAATCTCCAGGCAGCGTGATGAGCCATATTTTTTGGCTCATTTTTAGGTGTGTGAGTGAGGAGGTGGTTTATCTTTGCCCAGGAAAAATGTGTGAGTGAGGAGTTTCACCATACTCAATATGATCGTTGTTGTTTGAATTTTTTTGTCGAGGGAAGCCCCTACTGATCTTATTACCTTTGCACCCACTTTGCCAAGGCAATGTGTGTGAGGGGGAAAGGAAAAGAGCAAACTTCTGTGTCTAATCGTTGTCAGCATGATTGTGTGAATACTTTGGGCTTACTTA
This sequence comes from Euphrasia confusa, assembly GCA_954870475.1. Lineage (NCBI taxonomy): Eukaryota > Viridiplantae > Streptophyta > Magnoliopsida > Lamiales > Orobanchaceae > Euphrasia > Euphrasia confusa. The sequence goes on along the minus strand of OX940955.1, from coordinate 2,287,624 downwards.
GAGCATCTTATTTGTACAGGAACTCAAAATTTGTAATTAAAGGCATGAAATATGGACGATGAAACTGTATTAGGAAACTGTAAGACTTGAGCCATACATCGAATTGAATTTTATTTCTTGAGAGTCTGTTGTGATATTTATGATGCCTGACTTTGCCTATTTGCTGTAATGAGTAGTTTTGTTAAGTGGATTTATTAGATGATTAGGGCATTTCTTTCCAGTCATTAATCCCTTGCTAGCCCTTTGAGCTTGATTGATTTTCTTGTATACTAGTCTGGTGCTATGCCCTTAGGCACCTGGACAAATAATGAGGGTAGAGAGATTGATGTTCAGCAAAAAAAAAAGAAAAAAAAAGAGAGAAGCAATAAGTGTTTGTATGCTAAGGCCTGTAAGAAATGGGCAAAGAGGTAGAGAAAGACTAATCCCAAAAAGAGTCATCTTCCCAAACAGTGTTTACTTCTCAAAATCCACCCAAAGAGCCTACATTACAACCCAATAAAAGCCCCTATGATGAGACCCCTACTTAGTCAAAATAACTTGATCAGCAAACTGTCAAATTTGGGCAAAGTGACATTATACCCATACACTGAAAAGAGAGATACACTTGCGAGGGAGTGACCTAAAGCCCTAGTAAAGAATCTTGACCATTTTTTATGTCTCTTAACTCGAATTTTGATTTTTCTGTATATGTTATGCCCATTTCTATTATATCAGTCATGCTAGTCCCTTTGAGTCTCTGCTTACTTTGTTTACCCCCAGCCTTGATTTCTTTTTATTTTGGTCTTGAGTCTGGTAAGTCGTACCCTACGCTTTAGGACAAGCGTACTTCAAGTGTGTGCGGTTTGATGAGCCATTTTATTTTCTCATCTTTGAGCCCTTTTAGAGTCATAGTAGAGTCAGTTTGAGTCGTTTTATGTGTCTGGGAGGGCACAATGGAGTGTTTGGGCAAAGTATGCAGGTTTGCAGATGGCAGGTGGAGATTGTGCGGAAAAAGCAAAGGAATGGTCCACTTTGGGCAAACGCGCGGATTCGAGGCAAAGTGACTTGAGCAGTTTGACCCAAGAAGGCAAACTCACCACTATGGGAAAAGTAAAGATGTCGAGGAGTCATAGGCATAGTCACCACCACCACCTGGGAAGAGAAGGAACTGTACTGAAGTCTTTGTACCGGGCAGAGAGTCTCTACCAGAACTTAATTAAGGAAAGCAGATTCTTTATGGAAATTGCGGCGCCAAATTCCAGGAGGCCCATGCAGCTGCGATTATTAACCCTAATTGAAGCCTATAAAAGAGAGGAGGACAGAACAAAAACCCATACCTTCGACACATCCATATACCATGAAATAGAGAGAGCAAGGAGCGGCCGCCGGAGAGCGGAGAAGAGATCGGAGCCACTATGGCCGAGATCTTTTCTTCGCTTTAATGTTTATATGTTTTTTATTTCGTTTTGTTATTTCAGTTTCAAGACAATTTCAATTTTAGTTATGCAAACTTATTTTCTTTTCCAATTTATTTTTGCCTTATTTATTTCCGTATGAGTAGCTAAATATCCAGGGCGTCTGGGCAAAGGCAGATCGAAGGGAAACTCTGGGCTAAGATAGAACCGTGAGGTTGATAGGGCTTAGTTAATTACCTGGGGTTTGTCCCGATTACACAGTTGAGGTTTAACTACATTCTCGCAAGTTTGGGCAGACTAATTTGATCGTTAGGAAACCCTTACACTTAGAGATACTGACGATTGATCAAACCGAGTAGGAGTACCTTGTTGTACTACGGGCATAGTGCTAGAACGTGTTGGAGTTGCTTGAACCTGACCCAGTAGTCATGGAAGTTCTCTCCTCCTCCAATCTTGATGCTGTTGATTTTCTTCCTCATTTGCTGGATGCGTGCAGCTGAGAAGTACTTCTCAAGGAACTTCTGCTGAAGTTGACTCCAGGTGGTCACTTCTCCAGCAGGCAGAGTGTAGAGCCACTCTCGGGCACCTTCATCCAGTGAGAAAGGGAAGTCTAGGAGTCTGATGTACTCCCCTAGCCCTTCACTTGCTCGGATAGTGCAACATGCCAATTCAAAGTCTTGGAGATGTCTCTGGGGGTCCTCCAATGGCATGTCACTGAACTTGGGCAAGATCTGGATGAAGTCGTGCCTCATCTCCCATGTATTGTTTTCGACCGTGGGCAAGGTGATACCCAACGGTTTAATATTTAAGTTCTCTGGGAACATCGTGTCCCTTAACGTCTTTGGCTCTCTCATCCTTGATCGCGGTGGTGACCTGAATGCGTTCGGTGAGGCTTCTCTCGATGTGTCCGAGATCAGCTCTTCTTCCTCAGTTATGGGCAACTGAGTTACTTGAGCGGCACGTGCTAACGCTTGCTTCTGCCTTGCTGCTTTTCGATTCTTCCTTGCTATTGGATATCCTTCCAGTAACCCCGTCTCAAAAAGCTCCTTAACTGTCGTTGGCCGCCCTTTCACGAGTATTTTCTTCGACATCTTCATCTCCAAATTTCCACTTACCAACACATCTGCCTCCGAAATCACAGTTTCCCTTAAATCCCCATTATTTTCAATTTCAGATTCGCTGTTGAATTTGAACACGGAACGGGTAAACCTCCGAGCGGTAGGTTCCTCCTTTACTTCAATCTCCATCATCTCCCCCTCTCCATCCTCTCCCTAAACCTCCGAAATCCCGAAATCGCCCTCGCCTCCAACTACAACTTCACCTTTCCAACTCACAGCCTCCGCCCCCATCTCATCTGGGAACTCGTCCGAATTTCCAAATCTACTCACGCTTCGACTCCTCAACCTCTTACTCCTGTTATAGACTGCGAAACCATTCGCCTCGCTCGGCCTAACCCTAAGCGCATTGCACCGATCCATCTTATCCGAACCGTCTGAATCAATCCGGGCCGGATCGCTGGATCCGGGATGCAAGTCGCCCGAACTCTCGGTTTCGAATCCGGGTTCGGGCTTCATTACTGTATATTCGTCAAGCAATTCACTTCACTGATGTTGAGCTTGTGAACACGGCGGCGACTGATTATAGAGAGAAATGTGGTTATGGATCTGCCGGTTCAGCTGCGCCTACATAGACTTAAAGAGGAAATTAATATTAGTATTTTGGATTTCAAAATTGTGGCAAATTTTCTTATGGAAATTGGACGAGGAGAGACAGAAGAAGTAAATGTAAAGGAGTATGTGAGGGCTGGAAACTAGCTGAGCCCGAATCGAGCTTTGAGTTTGTTGTGCCACAAAAATCCCCCACCGACACGTGGAATGGGCCGACACCCGACACCGGATAAAATGGCCCGGATAGGGCTCCTACTGGTACCATGGGCCCCCACGCCAACTCGCCATCACAAGAATCAGTTAATGCCCACGCATATCGTGCCCGGATCCTGACCACCGCAACGGGCGACATTAACTCGACATACGGGACGACGGGTCAAATGGTCCCGGAACGCGGCCTAGCACGAAGCTCAGGCGCCAATGACCCGCATACAGTGGGACAGTGTGATGGGGACCCCGGTCGATCGAACAGGTCCTTGCACCAAACACCTAACCAGCCAAGTTTGTTGAGGCGCTCGCGCGGTCTTCAAAGCTTGTTTAGCTCGAGAGTACAATGAGTTCTTCACGGTACCGCACGCCTCGGGTAGAGTAGATCGACCTTTACTCGAGTTGATTGATACGTTGGCTCCTTGGGTGGATTGAATCGAGCGATTCTCAGTCCGTCTCGACTCGCGAGATATGAACGTGGGTTCGATTATCACAATCTACACCACACGTGTGTCCCAACAAGTGATTATTACGATCAACTTGTGGTTCCTCAAATCAAAGTGATCACGCACTTGACTTGGCAAAGGTAACGGTTTTATAGCCTTGTAATCGGCTCGAGTGTTTGAGATAACACCAAACTATACAAGCACTGCTTGTCAATAAACCACACGGTTTTTCTATTGATTCCAATGAATTAATTTTACAATGGTATGAGGCTCCTTATATAGGAGTAGTTCCTTGGTCCCTAAGCTAAAGAAAATAATATAAAAATGATAAGAGAATCCCAACACTTGGAAACTCTATCACGACCAAATCTAAAAGAATCCTAATTCTTTTAGACTACTATTTTCCCTAATTACTTAATTAAATAAACTACTAATTAATTAAATAATAAAAAGAAAATAATAAACTAAACTAAGATTAATTAATATTATTAATTAATATTAATTAATCGGATAGGGTGGACGCGAAGTCGGGTCGCCCACTACCGCCGCCGTGGCTCGCCACCGCCGCCGTCCGTCGCCGCATGATCGCCGCCGTACGTCGCCGTGCACCACTGCCATTCTCCGGAGATCGCCGTCCCAATGGCCGGAAGTTCGTCGGACAATTCCTTCTCCTTGCCGGATGATTCGCCGGAGCTACGCCGCATATACGCGAGTCTCGTATCTCCGCCGCTGGATTCTACTAAGTACACCGGACTTATGGTGACCTTGATCACCTCTCGTAACTAGGCTCGTACATCGCTGCGAGATGCTACTAGTACTACCGTAGTCACTAGCATCGCGCGCTGTCTCGCTCCGATTGCTCGTTGACAACTCGTGTCCACTCCCGCGTCGCCTTATAGGTATCGTGCGTATTCGCATAGAAAACCTCTTAAGTGACTTGCTACGGGGTGCTATGATAGACTTGAACGCTGGCTCGTTCTGTGTCTCATAGTAATCCTTGAGCGCATCATCGCTCCGCATCTCTCGTAGTATTTGGACGAATGTCTCGTACACTACTTCGAGAATTGACGTTAATACGTCCTTTAGCTCACGTACTCGGCCTGGTGACTCGTTGATACGAGTGCTAATCGAAGCCTCCACTAGTGATTCGTACGCTGCCTCGTACGGTCTCGTAGCGGGTGATTCGATTACCCTGACTTCGAGTGATGACTCGTAGCGAGCTACGGTCCTCGAGTCACGGTTCGCATCATTCCCCCTTCCTTTAAAACTATACTTGCCCTCAAGTGTATCTTCAAGGTGGGAACGCGTCGCCGCCTCTACGCTCGAGTCATGTTGAAAACAAATTTTCAACGTGGCTCTTGCCTCGCCTTTGGTGTTGACTTGTACGTCTCGTGGGTGCCACGCCCTTGAAACTCCAAGCTTCACCTCGGTTCTAACCATACGACCTCCGTCTCGATGAGTACACCAATTCGAATGGCACCAATCATGGTAACACCAATTCTTATGGGTTTGATTACTCAACGCAACTTGGCCCATGGCTCGCTCCTCAGCTTCGTACTTGATCTTCGAGTCTTGTTGGTTTTGCCGTGCCAACGCGCCTCGCTTCAAGTGCTCCGCCTCGGACCACCGTCCTCGTTCTATGGGTCCACAGGATTCGCTCTTTAAACGATCAAATCGTAGAGCTTTGAAGTCCTCGTCATCCCCATGGAACTTCCATGTAGAGTCTCGTAGCTTGTCCAGGTTGCCAACCCTTCGAGCCACGCTCCCCTTGTACTCCCGTGAGTACGCATGACTTAGCCTCGAACCATCGTGGCTTCGTCGTTGCTCGACGCCCCTCCGTGTCTTGTCCCGAACGCTTCTCCATGACAGAGTCGTGCCTCGGCCTTCGACATGGAAATCGATCCATCGTTCGACTCCGATGAGTATCGATCTTTGACGCCATGATGCATCACGCTGTGGCTTGGCTTGCTTCCTCTCGTACCATATTACGTGGTCCTTCGAGTCGTCTCGCCTCACCTTGGATAGCCTCCTCTTGAACGCACGATCGTGTGTCCTTGGAGCATCCTTCTCGCGGTTCTTCACAGCAACAGGTGTTGTGAATCGCCGTGTGCTACGCCGCACCTCCTCCAATCTTCGAGCATCAAAGATTGTGGACTTAGCCATCTCCGTGGCCGCCTCGAGGACATCTTGCCTCGGAAGTAGGGTTCTCGTGACTTTGCTTCGCGGCATCGTCTTCGAATCCCTTGAGCTCTTCACCAACTACGTGGCCAACTCAATACAACTCAAAAACAGGAGCCCTTCGAAAATTACTTTCGAAAAACTCCTCTCAATGAGAGCACCAGTTGATGGGGACCCCGATCGATTGAACAGGTCCTTGCACCAAACACCTAACCAGCCAAGTTTGTTGAGGCGCTCGCGCGGTCTTCAAAGCTTGTTTGGATCGAGAGTACAATGAGTTCTTCACGGTACCGCACGCCTCGGGTAGAGTAGATCGACCTTTACTCGAGTTGATTGATACGTTGGCTCCTTGGGTGGATTGAATCGAGCGATTCTCAGTCCGCCTCGACTCGCGAGATATGAACGTGGGTTCGATTATCACAATCTACACCACACGTGTGTCCCAACAAGTGATTATTACGATCAACTTGTGGTTCCTCAAATCAAAGTGATCACGCACTTGACTTGGCAAAGGTAACGGTTTTATAGCCTTGTAATCGGCTCGAGTGTTTGAGATAACACCAAACTATACAAGCACTGCTTGTCAATAAACCACACGGTTTTTCTATTGATTCCAATGAATTAATTTTACAATGGTATGAGGCTCCTTATATAGGAGTAGTTCCTTGGTCCCTAAGCTAAAGAAAATAATATAAAAATGATAAGAGAATCCCAACACTTGGAAACTCTATCACGAACAAATCTAAAAGAATCCTAATTCTTTTAGACTACTATTTTCCCTAATTACTTAATTAAATAAACTACTAATTAATTAAATAATAAAAAGAAAATAATAAACTAAACTAAGATTAATTAATATTATTAATTAATATTAATTAATCGGATAGGGTGGACGCGAAGTCGGGTCGCCCACTACCGCCGCCGTGGCTCGCCACCGCCGCCGTCCGCCGCCGTACGTCGCCGTGCACCACTGCCATTCTCCAGAGATCGCCGTCCCAATGGCCGGAGGTTCGTCGGACAATTCCTTCTCCTTGCCGGATGATTCGCCGGAGCTACGACGCATATACGCGAGTCTCGTATCTCCGCCGCTGGATTCTACTAAGTACACCGGACTTATGGTGACCTTGATCACCTCTCGTAACTAGGCTCGTACATCGCTGCGAGATGCTACGAGTACTACCGTAGTCACTAGCATCGCGCGCTGTCTCGCTCCGATTGCTCGTTGACAACTCGTGTCCACTCCTGCGTCGCCTTATAGGTATCGTGCGTATTCGCATAGAAAACCTCTTAAGTGACTTGCTACGGGGTGCTATGATAGACTTGAACGCTGGCTCGTTCTGTGTCTCATAGTAATCCTTGAGCGCATCATCGCTCCGCATCTCTCGTAGTATTTGGACGAATGTCTCGTACACTACTTCGAGAATTGACGTTAATACGTCCTTTAGCTCACGTACTCGGCCTGGTGACTCGTTGATACGAGTGCTAATCGAAGCCTCCACTAGTGATTCGTACGCTGCCTCGTACGGTCTCGTAGCGGGTGATTCGATTACCCTGACTTCGAGTGATGACTCGTAGCGAGCTACGGTCCTCGAGTCACGGTTCGCATCACAGTGCTCGAGCCCCCGAATCGCGCCAGCACATCCCGCACGGACGCCAAAGATCAGTCCCCCCACCAACTGGTGGCGTGGACCCACGTGCCAGCCCCCGTCGCGAGGATCATGACAGGCCCCGAGATCGGGCGCCAACGACCCGGCTTGCGGGAGGACAGACCCGGGATCACGCCCCAGCACGGGGCACAAACATTAACAACCCAACGGGACCCGACACGAATCACCAAAGCCAAGCAACCTGGCATGAATGATGACGAGGACGACGGGAGATCAAGCCCTGAGACGCCCCCGGATCCCAACCGCGGGAGAGCACCCCGTGAGTAAACCCGCGACGGAAGAACGCAATCAGTCTCGGATGCCACGTCCCGGGGCCGTATCGCGGGACTCTGACGCCGCACTGGTGCGACCTGCCTCGGCGTTCATTACCCCAGGACGTTCATATCTGTGCATGCAGAAACACGTGTCGATTCCGGACAGTTGGAATTACACGCACATCTTGGAAGGATAGGGATCCCATTCGCACACATGGACGTGGGGCCCTGTGACGGGGTCCGGATCACAGAAACTCATACCCGCGCACCGCCGCGGAGTCAGGCCAAAATCGCTAGGCCAGGCGGGCGGCCGTTCACGGAGCACCCGCGCCTCGGAATCGTGCCTCGGCATTTAATGTATCTAGACTAGGTACCCAACGTGTTAAGGGTATCGTGGCATGGATAAGCATGTATCATCGCCTATAAAAGGCACCCTCCCATAAACGATTAAAGGGGCGGCACAAATTAGCTGATAAAGCCATTAAATAAATAAAGGATATTATCCTCCCAAGCTCCAAGCTCTTATCCTGTTTTCTGGCCTAAAGTAATCAGCCCTTTCTACATATAAATTTAATGTATTGATACCGTTTCCAAACCCTCTAAACACAGCCCAGCCCGTACTTTTCAACCCGACCAAAACGTGCCAAAACAGAGTTTAAGGAGTCAGCTCTGAAAAAAGTTAGCAGGCTCGAGCTCGAGCTCGGGAGAATGCTCCAGCTGGACCGGCAATTTTTTTTCATGTTCGAGCTCGACTCGATCTAGCAGCTCGCGCTCGGCTCGATTGAGGCACGATTGAGCAGCTCGGCTTTTGATTCCTCGATTAGTTTAACTTCAGTTTGTTCGAGCGTCTCAACTCGTAGTGCTCGAGTTTGATTTGATTTGAATTGCTCGAAAAATCCAACTTGACTCGATATATACACATATAAAGTATAATTAATTAACAAATTATATAATTGAACGGCTCGTGAGCCAGCTCAATTATTTAAGATTAGTGCTCAAGCTCAACTCATATAAAACAATGCTCGACTCGAGCTCGGTTCGAGTTATAAAATATAATTAATTAAAAAATTATATAATCGAACGGCTTGTGAGCCACGCAATTATTCAAGACCGGTGCTTAAACTCGGCTGGTGTAAAATAATGCTCGATTCGAGCTCGGTTCGAACTCGAACTGTTTGGTTCATTTACCACCCTATTTTGTGAGCTAAATGAAAAATAATAAAAAGATTTTGTAAAATATAATTAATTAAAAATTATATAATCGAACGGTTCGTGAGCTGCGCAATTATTAAAGATCGGTGCTCAAACTCGAGTTGTGTAAAATAATGCTCGACTCGAGCTCGGTTCGAACTCGAACTTCTTAGTTCATTTCCAGCCCTATTTTGTGAGCTAAATGAAAAATAATAAAAAGTTGTTTGGTGCCTTTATGCGGGCATAGTTTATTTAGGCTTCTCTTGTACAAATTTTAAATTTTTTAGTTTATAAATTTATACTATAAAATATCTAAAATACCTATATACAGTATACAATTTTATTTATGAAAACTTGAAAAAATATACATCTAATTCACAGAGATAAGAAGAAACATTGTTGAAAAATAATTATGAAAAATATTTTCATTTATTCTTTGCTATTCTTTGTATTTTAATTGTTCTTTTGAATAATACTTATACAATTGCAATTAAAAATTCAAATTTTAAAATAATTTTTCGACTCTCTATTCTAATTATTTATGTGAATTGTTGATAGACATTATACCGGAGCGCAGAAATATTTTTATTTCAAAAATCAATTGAAAAACTTTTATTTTTTTATTTTAAAAGTCAAAATATTAGTTTTTCACCAAAGAAATTAAGGTGTTACAAGAATCGAGACCAAAATCGATCAACTTTTGCTTTACTCGAAATTAAAGATAAAAAAATATTACTCCATACTTGATTTTTTTTCGGATTCAAAACAAACGTATTTACACATCCCTTTTGATTGACACAATGACACCCCCCCCCCCCCCCCCCCTCTTTTTAATTCAAATTAAAAAAATTAATAATTGTTATGTACACCATCCCTCAAATTACCAACAATACCCTATTAAAACTATTATTAAAACAAATTAAACAATATTTTACCTCTTAGTGTCGATTATACCTATAATGTTGTAGTAATAAAATATAGTAGTTGTTATTGATTTATTGAATCTATAATGAGAAAAAGGGTTTCACTTTATTAAACCTATGAACTTGAACTTTTTGTTTGCCCTCAGACGAGTAGAAGTTAGAGACTTAGTTATAAGCCGGGTGCATTTGTGGGGGGTTTTAGTTCAGTACCGTGGGACCAAGGGTAGGTTTGGGCTAATTGGTAAATGATAGATTTTGTGTAGGAAGAGAAGGGTAGTATTGATATTTTGAGGGTGGTGGGAACTGTGGTTTGTGAATTGTGAGTGGTGGAACTGTGGTCATAAATATTTGGGCTTGAGTATTTCAATATAATAAAAACTAAGTTCATAACCAAACATATCACAATCCATCAAAAACAAAATTAACCAAAATGTCACAAATTCAACATAACCAAACATGTCACAAATAACATAGCCAAATTTGTCACAGATTCCATCCAAAACCAAATTAACCAAAAATGTCACAAATCCAAAACAACAAATATAAGAAACCAATAAACCGTCTTGTAGTGCGAGGGAGTTAGGAGGTTCTTACTATGAAAGAGGATTATGGAAGACGGGAGGTAGACTGGTTCGTATCACTTGAGGGCGGCGTTGTCGACCTTGGACAGCACACCAGTCTCAGTTGGACTGGTCAAAAGCCTCATCTGAGGCCGGAAGCTGCACTTGTGAATCCGGGGACAGCACAGAACCCTCAGTAGGAGTGGAACTCGTGGTAGGAGCAGACTTGAGGGCGGCGTTGTCGACCTTGGACAGCACACCAGTCTCAGTTTGGGACAGCACAGAACCCTCAGGAGTGGAACTCGTGGTAGGAGCAGACTTGGTTAATTTTAAAATCAAACAGTTTAATGCTTTTTCTACCTCTTCGGCCTCAGAAGTGGAACTCATGGTAGGAGCAGACTTGGTTGATTTTAAAATCAAACAGTTTAATGCTTTTTCTAGCTCTTCAGAGCCTTCACTTTGCATAGCCTGTTCATAAAAAAAACAAATTATAAAAAAAAAAAAACTTGATTTACTAAGATCTGAACTAGAACAAACATACATAAGAAACAAGTTCAGAAACTCACATAGCCACATTCCCTCATTAAATTTGTGAAAAACATTTTGAAGACGATAGCCACATTGTCGAAATTATGCCACAAAACCACCATTAAAGCTGAATGTGCCAACAAAAAAGGATGAACCAGAGTTTTGAAAGTCGAAACTGGAAAAAATTCAAACAAACATTAGGCGCCAGTTTTTAAATAATGATATATAGAATCAGAATAATGATATAATATATATATATATATATATATATATATATATATATATATATATATATTATCAGAATATTAAATATAACAGAAATTGCTTACTTACTTGAATAGTAAGAGGAGATTAAATCCTCGGTCAGGGTGACATACTCGAGTCCCCGTGGGAGCAAAGGTGTAAAGAGCTTCAAATAATCAAATGCACTTGGGACAAAGCACAGTTCAGAACCTAATTTTTCGTAGGCAGCCTCCAAGTGAGCCTCAACCTCTTCTTGGAAGGAGGGAATCTTGCACTCCTTAACCCCCATCTAAGAAAATAAAACAAAATAAAATTGATGACATGAAAAACTATAAAATTCACTGAAAAAATAACCCAGTACCAAAAAAGCTTCCTAATATCTTAAAATTTTAATTAATTACTCACAATTCTGGTTGGTAGTTGATTTTTAAATTTATGTATAGTTTCATATCATACTACTTTTTTTTCTGACTTCATCTTTGCTAGTCCTGCCTACACTTTGAAACAGGATAGATTATGGGTGAAAACAAAACAAATTGTATTATTTTACACTTATATATTGTTGAGAGTTCGCCTCATTCCTCAATTGTTGTATTTTGAAAACTTAATTGTTTGTTTAGAGAAACGAAAAACTAAAAAATTCACTGGAAAAAAACTCAGTACCAAGAAGGCCTCATAATCCTCGTACTTCAAATCCTTGGACTCCATCCTTGTTTTGAAGGTGATAACCAGAGAAGCCACGACAAATGGCGTCAAATCCTTTTGTAACTGGTTCACAAAATTGCCCTGAAGGAAGGGTTTGGCAAGAAATTAAAAATACTCTTATCCTATTTAAAACTGAAATATAAAAAAATAATTTAAAAGGTTAATACCTGATTGAATACATGATTGAAGATAGCCAGGGCCGAGATCGGAACATCCATGTTGTATTTCCGTGCCGAGGTTCGATAAAGCTATATAATTTAAAATCAATTTCAAAATAATAATCATTGAAAAGGAAATAAAAACAACAACCCAAGTGCGATAAAGCTATATAATTTAAAATCAATTTCTAAATAATAATCATTGAAAAGGAAATAAAAACCACAACCCAAAGTGAGAAAAAGCTATATAATTTAAAATCAATTTCTAAATAATAATAAGATATTTGAAAAGGAAATAAAAACGAGCTTGTATCCATACCTGCTCGACTAGCTTCGAAGCCCACTTGTGGAAGCTCAGCTGTGCCTCCGAAAATTCATTCCGCTTAAACATGTCATCCTTCATATTCAGCCTCACAAATCCGGCCATGAGTTCTTTTTTCAGAAGGGGTTGCAGGGTAGCGCGGTTATTGGTAAGTAGCATCTGATTCAACATTAAATCCATCGTCGTCTTGAAAACCAAATAAAGAAACTACTATTCAATATTAAATGCGCACGCGAGTTGGTATTTCTTTATTTATTGGGCGGCGGGGTTGGAGTCCTGAATCCAAGGGTTTCTTCCCGCATCAGAAATCCTTATATTCGAAAGACAAAAATACCCTTCTGTAGAAGTCGTTTATTTAATTAAATATTAGGGTAATTTTGAAAAATGAGAAATCATTTATATTTGTTTAAAATTCAATAACTTAATTTATTCTAATTATAAATTAGGTAGTATTCCATAAGTATTTTTTTCAATTTTCAATAATAAATTTAATTTAAATTGACAAAATTCTTTTATACACTCTAAATCTTAATTTTAATCTTAATATAATTAATTTAAATGGTAATTTTTAATTTCAAAATTTTAATGGTAATATTAATTTTAAATCTTAATTAAAATAAATTTTAATTTTAATTTTCAAAATAAATATTAATTTTATAAATTTTAATTTTAATTTTCAAATCTAGTTTATAATTATTAATATAAATTAATTTATTAAATATAAGAGTATTATAATCTTTGTATAATTCAAATATTATCCTTTAATATAATACAAATATCTTAAAACCCTATTTTATTAAAAATAAAAATAAATTTTTTTTTTAGAAAGTGAAAAATATGGGATATTTTTTTATAATAACTAAAATTAATGTTTCATTTTTCTCAATAATACATATAATACCTAAATATCAATGCTTCCTAATTCTTCGGTTTGCTTTTTTGTAATTTCGCAGGAACAATCCAAACTCCCAAAATTTTAAAACAATCTTTTTTTATGTATATTCGTAAAGGGACGTTTTATTTGAGCAAAATCTGCACAAGACAAAAAGAAAAAAGTTATTATTTTACCTGCCACTAATTTGTAAATTTATTTTTTTGATATATTTTTATTTGTTTTTACCCGCACGTGCAATTAATAGAATGCAATTAATTATTGTTGTGACAGGAAAATCCAATCGACACATGTTCAAAGTCAACCGTCACGTCAGCAAACGAGAAAGTCAATCAAAGAGAAAGTCAAAAAGACTATCAGAGAATTATCCAGACCAAAATACGTGAAAATATGGACATGAAAGATCCCCTGACCAAGATAGGAAATATCGCCCTAGCCAGATATTATACCGGAGCGCAGAAATATTTTTATGTGAATTGTTGATAGACATTATACCGGAGCGCAGAAATATTTTTATTTCAAAAATCAATTGAAAAACTTTTATTTTTTTATTTTAAAAGTCAAAATATTAGTTTTTCACCAAAGAAATTAAGGTGTTACAAGAATCGAGACCAAAATCGATCAACTTTTGCTTTACTCGAAATTAAAGATAAAAAAATATTACTCCATACTTGATTTTTTTTCGGATTCAAAACAAACGTATTTACACATCCCTTTTGATTGACACAATGACACCCCCCCCCCCCCCCCCCCCCCTCTTTTTAATTCAAATTAAAAAAATTAATAATTGTTATGTACACCATCCCTCAAATTACCAACAATACCCTATTAAAACTATTATTAAAACAAATTAAACAATATTTTACCTCTTAGTGTCGATTATACCTATAATGTTGTAGTAATAAAATATAGTAGTTGTTATTGATTTATTGAATCTATAATGAGAAAAAGGGTTTCACTTTATTAAACCTATGAACTTGAACTTTTTGTTTGCCCTCAGACGAGTAGAAGTTAGAGACTTAGTTATAAGCCGGGTGCATTTGTGGGGGGTTTTAGTTCAGTACCGTGGGACCAAGGGTAGGTTTGGGCTAATTGGTAAATGATAGATTTTGTGTAGGAAGAGAAGGGTAGTATTGATATTTTGAGGGTGGTGGGAACTGTGGTTTGTGAATTGTGAGTGGTGGAACTGTGGTCATAAATATTTGGGCTTGAGTATTTCAATATAATAAAAACTAAGTTCATAACCAAACATATCACAATCCATCAAAAACAAAATTAACCAAAATGTCACAAATTCAACATAACCAAACATGTCACAAATAACATAGCCAAATTTGTCACAGATTCCATCCAAAACCAAATTAACCAAAAATGTCACAAATCCAAAACAACAAATATAAGAAACCAATAAACCGTCTTGTAGTGCGAGGGAGTTAGGAGGTTCTTACTATGAAAGAGGATTATGGAAGACGGGAGGTAGACTGGTTCGTATCACTTGAGGGCGGCGTTGTCGACCTTGGACAGCACACCAGTCTCAGTTTGGGACTGGTCAAAAGCCTCATCTGAGGCCGGAAGCTGCACTTGTGAATCCGGGGACAGCACAGAACCCTCAGTAGGAGTGGAACTCGTGGTAGGAGCAGACTTGAGGGCGGCGTTGTCGACCTTGGACAGCACACCAGTCTCAGTTTGGGACAGCACAGAACCCTCAGGAGTGGAACTCGTGGTAGGAGCAGACTTGGTTAATTTTAAAATCAAACAGTTTAATGCTTTTTCTACCTCTTCGGCCTCAGAAGTGGAACTCATGGTAGGAGCAGACTTGGTTGATTTTAAAATCAAACAGTTTAATGCTTTTTCTAGCTCTTCAGAGCCTTCACTTTGCATAGCCTGTTCATAAAAAAAACAAATTATAAAAAAAAAAAAACTTGATTTACTAAGATCTGAACTAGAACAAACATACATAAGAAACAAGTTCAGAAACTCACATAGCCACATTCCCTCATTAAATTTGTGAAAAACATTTTGAAGACGATAGCCACATTGTCGAAATTATGCCACAAAACCACCATTAAAGCTGAATGTGCCAACAAAAAAGGATGAACCAGAGTTTTGAAAGTCGAAACTGGAAAAAATTCAAACAAACATTAGGCGCCAGTTTTTAAATAATGATATATAGAATCAGAATAATGATATATAATATATATATATATATATATATATATATATATATATATATATACAGAATATTAAATATAACAGAAATTGCTTACTTACTTGAATAGTAAGAGGAGATTAAATCCTCGGTCAGGGTGACATACTCGAGTCCCCGTGGGAGCAAAGGTGTAAAGAGCTTCAAATAATCAAATGCACTTGGGACAAAGCACAGTTCAGAACCTAATTTTTCGTAGGCAGCCTCCAAGTGAGCCTCAACCTCTTCTTGGAAGGAGGGAATCTTGCACTCCTTAACCCCCATCTAAGAAAATAAAACAAAATAAAATTGATGACATGAAAAACTATAAAATTCACTGAAAAAATAACCCAGTACCAAAAAAGCTTCCTAATATCTTAAAATTTTAATTAATTACTCACAATTCTGGTTGGTAGTTGATTTTTAAATTTATGTATAGTTTCATATCATACTACTTTTTTTTCTGACTTCATCTTTGCTAGTCCTGCCTACACTTTGAAACAGGATAGATTATGGGTGAAAACAAAACAAATTGTATTATTTTACACTTATATATTGTTGAGAGTTCGCCTCATTCCTCAATTGTTGTATTTTGAAAACTTAATTGTTTGTTTAGAGAAACGAAAAACTAAAAAATTCACTGGAAAAAAACTCAGTACCAAGAAGGCCTCATAATCCTCGTACTTCAAATCCTTGGACTCCATCCTTGTTTTGAAGGTGATAACCAGAGAAGCCACGACAAATGGCGTCAAATCCTTTTGTAACTGGTTCACAAAATTGCCCTGAAGGAAGGGTTTGGCAAGAAATTAAAAATACTCTTATCCTATTTAAAACTGAAATATAAAAAAATAATTTAAAAGGTTAATACCTGATTGAATACATGATTGAAGATAGCCAGGGCCGAGATCGGAACATCCATGTTGTATTTCCGTGCCGAGGTTCGATAAAGCTATATAATTTAAAATCAATTTCAAAATAATAATCATTGAAAAGGAAATAAAAACAACAACCCAAGTGCGATAAAGCTATATAATTTAAAATCAATTTCTAAATAATAATCATTGAAAAGGAAATAAAAACCACAACCCAAAGTGAGAAAAAGCTATATAATTTAAAATCAATTTCTAAATAATAATAAGATATTTGAAAAGGAAATAAAAACGAGCTTGTATCCATACCTGCTCGACTAGCTTCGAAGCCCACTTGTGGAAGCTCAGCTGTGCCTCCGAAAATTCATTCCGCTTAAACATGTCATCCTTCATATTCAGCCTCACAAATCCGGCCATGAGTTCTTTTTTCAGAAGGGGTTGCAGGGTAGCGCGGTTATTGGTAAGTAGCATCTGATTCAACATTAAATCCATCGTCGTCTTGAAAACCAAATAAAGAAACTACTATTCAATATTAAATGCGCACGCGAGTTGGTATTTCTTTATTTATTGGGCGGCGGGGTTGGAGTCCTGAATCCAAGGGTTTCTTCCCGCATCAGAAATCCTTATATTCGAAAGACAAAAATACCCTTCTGTAGAAGTCGTTTATTTAATTAAATATTAGGGTAATTTTGAAAAATGAGAAATCATTTATATTTGTTTAAAATTCAATAACTTAATTTATTCTAATTATAAATTAGGTAGTATTCCATAAGTATTTTTTTCAATTTTCAATAATAAATTTAATTTAAATTGACAAAATTCTTTTATACACTCTAAATCTTAATTTTAATCTTAATATAATTAATTTAAATGGTAATTTTTAATTTCAAAATTTTAATGGTAATATTAATTTTAAATCTTAATTAAAATAAATTTTAATTTTAATTTTCAAAATAAATATTAATTTTATAAATTTTAATTTTAATTTTCAAATCTAGTTTATAATTATTAATATAAATTAATTTATTAAATATAAGAGTATTATAATCTTTGTATAATTCAAATATTATCCTTTAATATAATACAAATATCTTAAAACCCTATTTTATTAAAAATAAAAATAAATTTTTTTTTTAGAAAGTGAAAAATATGGGATATTTTTTTATAATAACTAAAATTAATGTTTCATTTTTCTCAATAATACATATAATACCTAAATATCAATGCTTCCTAATTCTTCGGTTTGCTTTTTTGTAATTTCGCAGGAACAATCCAAACTCCCAAAATTTTAAAACAATCTTTTTTTATGTATATTCGTAAAGGGACGTTTTATTTGAGCAAAATCTGCACAAGACAAAAAGAAAAAAGTTATTATTTTACCTGCCACTAATTTGTAAATTTATTTTTTTGATATATTTTTATTTGTTTTTACCCGCACGTGCAATTAATAGAATGCAATTAATTATTGTTGTGACAGGAAAATCCAATCGACACATGTTCAAAGTCAACCGTCACGTCAGCAAACGAGAAAGTCAATCAAAGAGAAAGTCAAAAAGACTATCAGAGAATTATCCAGACCAAAATACGTGAAAATATGGACATGAAAGATCCCCTGACCAAGATAGGAAATATCGCCCTAGCCAGATATTATACCGGAGCGCAGAAATATTTTTATGTGAATTGTTGATAGACATTATACCGGAGCGCAGAAATATTTTTATTTCAAAAATCAATTGAAAAACTTTTATTTTTTTATTTTAAAAGTCAAAATATTAGTTTTTCACCAAAGAAATTAAGGTGTTACAAGAATCGAGACCAAAATCGATCAACTTTTGCTTTACTCGAAATTAAAGATAAAAAAATATTACTCCATACTTGATTTTTTTTCGGATTCAAAACAAACGTATTTACACATCCCTTTTGATTGACACAATGACACCCCCCCCCCCCCCCCCCCCCCTCTTTTTAATTCAAATTAAAAAAATTAATAATTGTTATGTACACCATCCCTCAAATTACCAACAATACCCTATTAAAACTATTATTAAAACAAATTAAACAATATTTTACCTCTTAGTGTCGATTATACCTATAATGTTGTAGTAATAAAATATAGTAGTTGTTATTGATTTATTGAATCTATAATGAGAAAAAGGGTTTCACTTTATTAAACCTATGAACTTGAACTTTTTGTTTGCCCTCAGACGAGTAGAAGTTAGAGACTTAGTTATAAGCCGGGTGCATTTGTGGGGGGTTTTAGTTCAGTACCGTGGGACCAAGGGTAGGTTTGGGCTAATTGGTAAATGATAGATTTTGTGTAGGAAGAGAAGGGTAGTATTGATATTTTGAGGGTGGTGGGAACTGTGGTTTGTGAATTGTGAGTGGTGGAACTGTGGTCATAAATATTTGGGCTTGAGTATTTCAATATAATAAAAACTAAGTTCATAACCAAACATATCACAATCCATCAAAAACAAAATTAACCAAAATGTCACAAATTCAACATAACCAAACATGTCACAAATAACATAGCCAAATTTGTCACAGATTCCATCCAAAACCAAATTAACCAAAAATGTCACAAATCCAAAACAACAAATATAAGAAACCAATAAACCGTCTTGTAGTGCGAGGGAGTTAGGAGGTTCTTACTATGAAAGAGGATTATGGAAGACGGGAGGTAGACTGGTTCGTATCACTTGAGGGCGGCGTTGTCGACCTTGGACAGCACACCAGTCTCAGTTTGGGACTGGTCAAAAGCCTCATCTGAGGCCGGAAGCTGCACTTGTGAATCCGGGGACAGCACAGAACCCTCAGTAGGAGTGGAACTCGTGGTAGGAGCAGACTTGAGGGCGGCGTTGTCGACCTTGGACAGCACACCAGTCTCAGTTTGGGACAGCACAGAACCCTCAGGAGTGGAACTCGTGGTAGGAGCAGACTTGGTTAATTTTAAAATCAAACAGTTTAATGCTTTTTCTACCTCTTCGGCCTCAGAAGTGGAACTCATGGTAGGAGCAGACTTGGTTGATTTTAAAATCAAACAGTTTAATGCTTTTTCTAGCTCTTCAGAGCCTTCACTTTGCATAGCCTGTTCATAAAAAAAACAAATTATAAAAAAAAAAAAACTTGATTTACTAAGATCTGAACTAGAACAAACATACATAAGAAACAAGTTCAGAAACTCACATAGCCACATTCCCTCATTAAATTTGTGAAAAACATTTTGAAGACGATAGCCACATTGTCGAAATTATGCCACAAAACCACCATTAAAGCTGAATGTGCCAACAAAAAAGGATGAACCAGAGTTTTGAAAGTCGAAACTGGAAAAAATTCAAACAAACATTAGGCGCCAGTTTTTAAATAATGATATATAGAATCAGAATAATGATATAATATATATATATATATATATATATATATATATATATATATATATATATTATCAGAATATTAAATATAACAGAAATTGCTTACTTACTTGAATAGTAAGAGGAGATTAAATCCTCGGTCAGGGTGACATACTCGAGTCCCCGTGGGAGCAAAGGTGTAAAGAGCTTCAAATAATCAAATGCACTTGGGACAAAGCACAGTTCAGAACCTAATTTTTCGTAGGCAGCCTCCAAGTGAGCCTCAACCTCTTCTTGGAAGGAGGGAATCTTGCACTCCTTAACCCCCATCTAAGAAAATAAAACAAAATAAAATTGATGACATGAAAAACTATAAAATTCACTGAAAAAATAACCCAGTACCAAAAAAGCTTCCTAATATCTTAAAATTTTAATTAATTACTCACAATTCTGGTTGGTAGTTGATTTTTAAATTTATGTATAGTTTCATATCATACTACTTTTTTTTCTGACTTCATCTTTGCTAGTCCTGCCTACACTTTGAAACAGGATAGATTATGGGTGAAAACAAAACAAATTGTATTATTTTACACTTATATATTGTTGAGAGTTCGCCTCATTCCTCAATTGTTGTATTTTGAAAACTTAATTGTTTGTTTAGAGAAACGAAAAACTAAAAAATTCACTGGAAAAAAACTCAGTACCAAGAAGGCCTCATAATCCTCGTACTTCAAATCCTTGGACTCCATCCTTGTTTTGAAGGTGATAACCAGAGAAGCCACGACAAATGGCGTCAAATCCTTTTGTAACTGGTTCACAAAATTGCCCTGAAGGAAGGGTTTGGCAAGAAATTAAAAATACTCTTATCCTATTTAAAACTGAAATAAAATAATTTAAAAGGTTAATACCTGATTGAATACATGATTGAAGATAGCCAGGGCCGAGATCGGAACATCCATGTTGTATTTCCGTGCCGAGGTTCGATAAAGCTATATAATTTAAAATCAATTTCAAAATAATAATCATTGAAAAGGAAATAAAAACAACAACCCAAGTGCGATAAAGCTATATAATTTAAAATCAATTTCTAAATAATAATCATTGAAAAGGAAATAAAAACCACAACCCAAAGTGAGAAAAAGCTATATAATTTAAAATCAATTTCTAAATAATAATAAGATATTTGAAAAGGAAATAAAAACGAGCTTGTATCCATACCTGCTCGACTAGCTTCGAAGCCCACTTGTGGAAGCTCAGCTGTGCCTCCGAAAATTCATTCCGCTTAAACATGTCATCCTTCATATTCAGCCTCACAAATCCGGCCATGAGTTCTTTTTTCAGAAGGGGTTGCAGGGTAGCGCGGTTATTGGTAAGTAGCATCTGATTCAACATTAAATCCATCGTCGTCTTGAAAACCAAATAAAGAAACTACTATTCAATATTAAATGCGCACGCGAGTTGGTATTTCTTTATTTATTGGGCGGCGGGGTTGGAGTCCTGAATCCAAGGGTTTCTTCCCGCATCAGAAATCCTTATATTCGAAAGACAAAAATACCCTTCTGTAGAAGTCGTTTATTTAATTAAATATTAGGGTAATTTTGAAAAATGAGAAATCATTTATATTTGTTTAAAATTCAATAACTTAATTTATTCTAATTATAAATTAGGTAGTATTCCATAAGTATTTTTTTCAATTTTCAATAATAAATTTAATTTAAATTGACAAAATTCTTTTATACACTCTAAATCTTAATTTTAATCTTAATATAATTAATTTAAATGGTAATTTTTAATTTCAAAATTTTAATGGTAATATTAATTTTAAATCTTAATTAAAATAAATTTTAATTTTAATTTTCAAAATAAATATTAATTTTATAAATTTTAATTTTAATTTTCAAATCTAGTTTATAATTATTAATATAAATTAATTTATTAAATATAAGAGTATTATAATCTTTGTATAATTCAAATATTATCCTTTAATATAATACAAATATCTTAAAACCCTATTTTATTAAAAATAAAAATAATTTTTTTTTTTTAGAAAGTGAAAAATATGGGATATTTTTTTATAATAACTAAAATTAATGTTTCATTTTTCTCAATAATACATATAATACCTAAATATCAATGCTTCCTAATTCTTCGGTTTGCTTTTTTGTAATTTCGCAGGAACAATCCAAACTCCCAAAATTTTAAAACAATCTTTTTTTAT
This sequence comes from Euphrasia confusa, assembly GCA_954870475.1. Classification (NCBI taxonomy): domain Eukaryota; kingdom Viridiplantae; phylum Streptophyta; class Magnoliopsida; order Lamiales; family Orobanchaceae; genus Euphrasia; species Euphrasia confusa. Next base: position 2,265,667 of record OX940955.1, on the reverse strand, counting down.
GTATATCCGTAAAGGGACGTTTTATTTGAGCAAAATCTGCACAAGACAAAAAGAAAAAAGTTATTATTTTACCTGCCACTAATTTGTAAATTTATTTTTTTGATATATTTTTATTTGTTTTTACCCGCACGTGCAATTAATAGAATGCAATTAATTATTGTTGTGACAGGAAAATCCAATCGACACATGTTCAAAGTCAACCGTCACGTCAGCAAACGAGAAAGTCAATCAAAGAGAAAGTCAAAAAGACTATCAGAGAATTGTCCAGACCAAAATACGTGAAAATATGGACATGAAAGATCCCCTGACCAAGATAGGAAATATCGCCCTAGCCAGATAGGAAATATGTCCAGACGACGGATTAAAGGACAGAAGCATGAATCTCCAGGCAGCGTGATGAGCCATATTTTTTGGCTCATTTTTAGGTGTGTGAGTGAGGAGGTGGTTTATCTTTGCCCAGGCAAAATGTGTGAGTGAAGAGGTTTACCATACTCAGTATGATCGTTGTTGTTTGGATTTTTTGTCGAGGGAAGCCCCTACTGATCTTATTACCTTTGCACCCACTTTGCCAAGGCAATGTGTGTGAGGGGGAAAGGGAAAGGGCAAACCTCTGTGTCTAATCGTTGTCAGCATGATTGTGTGAATACTTTGGGCTAACTTAGAGCATATTATTTGTACATCAACTCAAAATTTGTAGTTAAAGGCATGAAATAGGGACGATGGAACTGTACTAGACAGACTGTGAGACTTGAGCTATACATCGAATTGAATTTTCTTTTTGAGAGTCTGTTGTTATATTTATGATGCCTGACTTTGCCTATTTGCTATGATGAGTAGTTTTGTTAAGTGGGGTTATTAGATGATTAAGGCATTTCTTTCCAGTTTGACCAAATAAATAACATTAATCTCTTCCTAGTCCTTTGAGCCTGATTGATTTTCGTGTATACCAGTTTGGTGCTATGCCCATAGGCACCTGGACAAATAATGAGGGTAGAGAGATTGATTTTCAGCAAAAAAAAAACAAAAACAGAAAAAGAGAAGCAATAAGTGTTTGTGTGCTAAGGCCCGTAACCAAAGCTCTGCGATAACAGGTCACAGGATCATAACCTAGCTCTGATACCACTTGTTGTACTTTTTTACGATGCTCCGATACCACTTGTTATGCTTTTTACGATGCTTTGATACAACTTGTTTCGATATTGAAAAACTAAATGGCTCACAACTCTCGAAATATATATGAGATGCGAAGAAAAAGATAAACGAAAGAATGAACACACAAATTTACGTGGAAACCCAAAACACGGGAACAAAGAAAATTCATTACATCGTTGAGACTTACAATAATCCACTCTATTGCACTCTATGATCTTCGTCTACCAGAGAATCCCAATTTATATGTGTATCAAACCTATCAAATTGGAAATAATTAGAATTAAGAATAAATCATTTTCATAATATATGACTCCTAAATTAATAAAGAATATAATTATATTCAATATAATTCTAATTTCCTAATCAAACAAATAAACCCACGCGAAAATCCCAGCAAAAACCCACGCAAATCCCAGTGCAATCATGCGCTGAATTTCTACGCAAAACTCTTGGTGTCGGCCGACACGCCTGACGCGTTCGCGAACGGGCTGGAAACATGGGATTGTCGGCCGACACTCCTTTCCTGTCGGTCGACGCCTTCTTGGTTCTAGTCATATACAACAGTGTCGAAAGATCGAACCTCGAGCCGGCTATATATTTTCAATATGTAAAATCCGTGCACCAACAATCACCTTGTATGAGGAACCATGAGTTGATTGTAATAATCACTTGTTGGGACAGCGTGTGGCGAGGATTAAAACTCAAACCCACGTACATATTTTGAGAGTCGAGGAATGCTTATAACCTCTCGATTCATCCATCCCAGAGCCAACACAACAAACAACTCGAGTAAAGGTCGATCTACTCTACGCGAGGCGAGCGGTGCCGTGAAGAACTCATTGTACTTTCAAACCAAACAAAGTTGGAAGATCGCGCAAGCGCCTCAACAATACTTGGATTGGTGGTTTTTGGTTGGGCCCTACATCACAATGATAGGTAAATTTCCTACATGTCATGGAATTGACATCCTAATTGTACGTACAATTTCTAAAAATGACATGAAATTGTCTCTAGGTACACAATTGGGGAGTTTGGTACAATTGAAGTGTGAGAAAATTGATTATTTAAGGATTTGTTCTTTTGGACTGAAACTGGACTTAGAGCCTGTTTGGATGAGCTTATAAGCTCCTAAAATTTGTTTGGTAAAATTTTAAAAAACTTTAAAATAAGCTGTTTAAAAAAAAGTAAGGGAGGAAGTATTTTTTTTAAATAGCTTATAAGCTTTTCCAACTTAAATAATAAAAGACCAAATTACCCTTAAAATTATTACATTTTATATATATACAAAAATTCCAAATTTATTATTTAGTTAATATAATTTTTTTTATTTTTTTCATATATAATAATTTATTTTGGTAATTTTAACTATATAAGATCTTAAATTGCCAAACAAATTAACATCTTTTAAGTTTATATATCTATTTTATCCAAAGGCTTTAACAACTTATTTATTAAATAAATATAACATCTTATCAGCTCTTGAAACAACATATAAGACTTAACATCTTATAAGCTATTTTAAATAAGCTCGTCCAAACAGGCTCTTAATATGCCTGAACTGGGGAGTTGGTTACAATTGAAGTGTGAGAAAATTGAGTATCTAATGATCTGTTCTTTTAAACTGAAATTGGCTGAACTGGACGTAATATGTCTGAACTGAACTTTATTGTTCTGAACTAAATTAATTTATGAGTCATATAAAATGAAATTAAGTTCAATTAAATTCAATTTTAAAATATTAAATATTAAAAAATAAAAATAAAAATAAAAATAAAAGAAATTTAATAACTGGATTGAATGAGTCTGAACAGAACTTAATTAATCTAAATTGAACTTAATAGGTGTGAACTGAACTGGAAAAAAAAATCCAAAATAACATCCAAACTTAACATAATGGATCTAAATTGAATTTAATGTGTTTGAATTGAAAAAAAAAATCCAAAAGAACAAGTCTAAGAACAAGTCGGAGTTCGGAATTCCGAAGAGGTGGCCGATAGACCTGGTACGTATCTTTAGATGGCCATCCTCATGGTGGTCTTTGGCTGTACTATGGCCGAAAATTTAGGACGACAACATCTCTGTTTCGAGCACGAATTCGGGCTTCGAATTGGGTTTTCTAATTGTGAATTTGTGATGTGATTAACAATTGATGATTTTAGACTTCGCGAGTGAAAACAAAAAAAAGAAAGAGAGAGAGAGAGAGAAATGTGTTTTTAACGCGTCGGTGATTATGAAAATCCCTCACGTGGAGGGGAGCAGGACTCAGTATATAAATACTATATATAAATACTCTATACAATTTCAATTGTGGGTCTAATTTATCATTTTTTTATTTTTTTATTTCTTGTTATAATATATGTATATAAATAAAATAAAAATGTGTATATAGCATGGACCTACAAACATATAAATTGTACATGAACTATTGAGGATTGTAAATATAAAATGAATTTATTTTTGATGTCATATGCTTGGCAAAAATTCGTACTTAAATAGATGTACACAATTGGAGATCCTCTCTTATTAAAAAAAAGCGATTTAGACTTTTTACATAAGTTTAAAAAAATTTGAAAGAGTGTGCAAATCAATGTTATAAGGTAAATATCCTTAGCCAAAATGTAATTAACCTTTAATTAAACTTGGATTATTCAGTAATAAAGATGGATTATTTCGTAATTGAAACACTAAAAAGGTTATAAAGTATCAATATTCTCACAACTTGCATAATTCGAACAATCGTTGAAAGTTAAGAAAAGTTTCTCAAGCTCAGAACTGCATTTCTCGACAATCTCCTGTAAACAAATTATGTTCATTGATATTGATATGTATATATAATCATAATTAATAAATTATACTCCCACTAATTAAAAAAACCTTTATATATCTCTACCTCGTCAATAAGATTACCCAAAACAGATGAAAATATAACTTGAAATATAGGTGAAATTGTGTTTGAAGCACTACAGTGTTAAGAACTGCAGTACTTGGTAGACCCGTAGTGTAAAACGCGTTGGGTCTATGTACTTTGATAATATGTCAACACAATAAAGAGGTTCTTGAATAACGGCTTTGTATTAAACACTTCAATCAAACATCTATAAGTCCTTACGAACTTATAGAAAGGTCACACGACCAAAAACAGCGTCTAATAGTTCAAAGTACTAGCGTCCTATGAACTACAGACTAAACAGATACACTATGAACTCCTTCTAGCGAACTCGTTCTAAGTGTACTACAGTAGAGTGAACCGGAGCTTTCTAGCGAATACTCTCGGGTTACAATATTTCTCTCTCTAAGAAATTCCAGATAAAAGTGTTAAGTTCTACAAACAATCTAGCGACTATTTATAGACCTCATGGATGAAACCCTAATGGGCTTCCGAGTTTTACGCTTGATGGGCCGAGCCCACAGCATCTTCTATGGAATCTCGAATATTCCAACACTGACTTGTACTCAGTCCTTTGTCTCTGGCGAGCCTTCGAACTTCGAACGGAGAGTGCGTAGAGCTACTTGATGTTTTACTTCAGCGAGTTCGAATTCCCTTAGCAGGGCCTTCTCACTCTTCGCGCTTCTGGCTTCATAGCCCTAGCAGGATGAACTCCAGAGCCATCAGCTTCTACAACACTCCTTCGGTGGATTAGTGAACAGGGAGTTCGAACCCTTGAAGACTTCGAACTCCAAGGACTTTATCATCAGCAGAGCTTCATAGACTCACAGTGCAATTTGTCCTTGCTTACAGCTAAGTCTTCCAAGCACTAGCATACTTAGAATTACTTAACCTGTACAAATAACAAAAACACATGAGAATGAAGTTCATTCAAAAACCAAAGTGTGAAGTTCAAGCTAGTTCACAAGAGTCCGAAGACTCTTTATGAACTAGAGCGAACTTACACACTAACAATCTCCCCCTTTTTGAGTCAACTTCATAATCGGGGATTCGAACTGAAACTCCCCCTCAAATTAGTATCACACTCAAAAAGTTGTAAAGATAAACAAGTGCAAGACATGAAAGAGAAAGAACGTAGACAACGGCACTGAGGTTCGAACACCAAAACAATGAGATAGAATCAATAAGAGAATATATAAAAGAAACTCATTGTTCAAACAAGAAACAGAATCAAATGATTAAACAGTTAAACAAGTTCGATCGAGCAGAGAGATAGTAATTAATCACACAAGAAAAATTAATCAGAAGCTGAAGCTGAATCATCAACCGGTGTGTCAGGCCTTCGAAGATCCGTGTCATCCAGATCTTCATCATCGCTGAATGTGACATCGATGTCTTCATCATCAGTTTTCTGTTCTTCGTCTTTGTTACACCATAAAAATTCAACACCGACACGTGTCCAGACGACCGGAGCCACGTCATCAAAGAGACGATCAAACGGCGGACCAAAGTCAGAATTGAAGTCATATATGAAGTCAGTACCAGGTGAGCTCAACGGTAGCCCCAGAAAGACAGCCCCGTACCAGACTAGGGGATCGGCCAGATAAGGCTCCAGGCAAGAGGCGGTGCGCCTCTGGTGACATGCAGCAAGTGGAAGACAAGATTAGTGGATATTTAATGCAATGGCTTAAAAGTCTTCATTAGTGGGATTAGATGTGATAGAAGGCTAATAGGTGGCATAATATGAGCTTGCATGCTCATGCATATTACTAGTATATAAGAGAGGGAAGAGAGAGGAGAAAAGGGACTTCACCTTTTTTAATTTCCAAATACTATAAGTAAAGGAAATAAAGATCAAGAACACTATGATGTTCATCCCCCATTTCCAGATTTCCGGCAACATACATTTTCCGATCTATAATCCGTCCTAAACAAATAAATATCTGCTTGGAGCCCTATTCTATAACCCCCCGTTCCAGTAATATAAGAATTGAGTGAAAAAGGGTCCAAACAGTCTTCCTCCTCTTCCTCTTCTTCATCTTCGTTCTCTTCATCTTCGGTCGCAGGGGTAGGAGAAGGAAGCTTGACTGATTTCTTCTTCGAAGGCCCTTTGTTAGCCACTTGCTTCCTGGGTACTTTCTTCACAGACACGCCTGTTCTTTGATTAACAACAAGCTTCACAGAGTCATTTGACTTCGAACCTGCAGAAGATTTATTAGTGGATATTAAATGGCCTTTTTCTTTTCCTTCAACAGTGATAGTGCTCGAAGATTTGAGGCTGGACTTCGATCCATCAGTATCATCTGAGCATGGGAGCCCTAGTGCTCGAAGATTTGAGGCTGGACTTCGATCCATCAGTATCATCTGAGCATGGGAGCCCTTCAGCATCATACTTAGTGAATTTCGTCTTCGCTCTCTTGGCAAGTGGGATCTCGTCCACATCCAATTCCACTACATCATCATCATACTTCACTTCCTCATCAAACTGTATTTTTCTCTTCTTTTCCTTTGACTTCGAAGTCCTAGCCTCTTCTACTGCAGCGGCGTCTGCCTTCTCTTTTTCAATCCTGATAGTCTCTGCAACAGACGGCGAGCCTTCGTTGAATGTTAAAAAAAAGCAATTTGATTAGACTTTTTACATAAGTTTAACAAAAATTGAAAAGGTGTGTAAATCAATGTTATAGGGTAAATATCCTTAGCCGAAATGTAATTAAACTTCGATTATTCCATAAGAGTAATAAAGATGGATTATTTCGTAATTGAAACACTAAAAAAGTTATAAAGTATCAATATCCTCGCAACTTGCATCATTCGGATCCTGCACGAACAATCGTATTTTAGTCCTCAATGGTGGGATTGGAAGATCATGAAGCAGTGCCGTGTGAGGAATGCTTCGTAGTTGCAACAGACGGCGAGGCATCGTTGAACGTTAAGAAAAGTTTCTCAAGCTCAGAACTGCATTTCTCGATCATCTCCTGTAAACAAATTATGTGCATTGAAATTGTTATACATATAATTAATAAATTATACTCCCACTGATTAAAAAAACCTTTATATATCTCTCTACCTTGTCAATAAGGTTACCCAAAACAGATGAAAATATAACTTGAAATATAGGGTATTCTATCGGATAGATTTTTCTGGAAATCACATGAACGGCCGAACTCGCAATAACAGACTGTCGGAACCCTTTGAAACTTAAATCTACACATTTTACAAAAATTAACGTGAGCATAGCCAAAATATAATCAACATGCTTCCTAGACATGCATAGAACCAAATGATACAGTTGGTGTAAATCAAACCTCATAGATATCAATTACTATAACCTGATAGATAGTTGACTAGAAGCTCCTTTGAAAGGGGTATATACGATTTATCAGGAAGAATAGGACTAAACAATGACAGGTATTTGAAAGCGGTAACCGGTTCCAAATCCACGCCAAACAATGTCGTAATATCGATCATCATAGAGTCCACTGGTCTCATAAACTTTTCGTTGCTGAACAAATCAGTATGCTTCTGCATGAAGGTGACATATATATATATATACTACTATGAGATATTATATATGCATAAATTTAACTAGTTAACGAAATGTATCGATCAATATCAAATATACTACTTTTGTCCCGAATGAATGATCACACTTCTTTTGTTGAAGAAAGCGTGACCATTCATTATTCAAGACGGAGGAAGTATATAGTTTAGTACCACCACAAATTTCTCGAGATCACGATACTCCATCTTTTCCTTCGCAGTCATAACCAGACAGGCAAAAGCACATAGAACCACTTCATCCACACTCTAAAACAAGAAAAAAAAAATTATATGATCATTATGATGATATTTAGGTATAAGCATTAATTAACAATTAATAGTCGTATTTTTACTTTTCGTCTATATATCCAAAATCAGTAGTAACATCCATGAATAATATTACATAATCTCCATATCCGAACACATTTGTCTATGAGTCGTCCTAGGGAGTAGATATATACCTGTACCATCAGGTCACAGCGGCATCGATCGTAGAGAAGGAGTGCAAACACCGGTATCTCGGCGTTGTAATCCGGAGAAGATGTTGGATATAACTAATTAATTATAAGAACCAATTATAAATAAAATTTAAAAAAAAAAAAAAACAGTCCTAATCATAATGTGTATGAATTTATCAAAAACCCTATATCTATATTTATACCTTGTGTATGGTTTGGAGTGCAAGCCCTCGCAATATAATTCCATCGTCATTATCGATCTGAGGAACGAAGAAATAAGCTTCTCTGTGGATTAGCCCATCAAAAAAATTTCGGTAACCCCATGAGAGAATGGGGTTTTCTTTTATTCCAACATACGTCTTTATAATAGATTTGGTCATACTGTGATTAAAAAAAAATCAAAATATTTAAAACAAGAGTACTGATCTATTAGAGTTTGAAAGTTGTAGTCCGTTTTTAATTCCTATTATTTGGGCGTTTAGATCGGGTATATCCAGGTTTTATCACAGCTAGAATGCCGTACTCAAAAATAAAATTAATTAAAATGGACTAAGTCATACACTGTACATATATGGAAGGTTGTAGGCCATTTGTAATCGGCTTAATTTTCGACTTCATAATCTAATCCACACTTTAATTAATTCAATTAAAAATAATTAAACAAATAAAATCACAAAAGTTGAACTAATCTAAGTCAAATCCGATTTAAAAGGATAATCCGAGATTACATATTGGAACTTCACATTATCGTCTTCACAAATTAGCCCTACTATCAGAATCTCACCGATCGGAAGTGGAATTCGAGATGCACCTTTTTTTTCGTTAATTGATTTCACAATCATATAATTTTAATTTTGAATTTATGGATATTTTTAACAGTTTAGCCGTTCATTTTGATCGGAAGGGGAACAGAGAGTCTGAAGCGAATTCAACGGACAGATTCACCGACTTGCCGGATGACGTCATCCGTCACGCACTCTCTTTTCTTCCGGCCGACTCTGCCGTTCAAACCCGCCTCATTTCGAAGAGGTGGAGGTTCCTCTGGTCCAAAAACAGAAATCCCCCTTTTCACGTATCTTCTAGCTCCAGCAATCACTCGTTCGAGTCGTGGATCGACGCCGTTTTCGCGCGCAATGTCCGTAACCTTATCATCAGCCCGCCGGACGACCACCAGCTGCCGACGTTGCCTCGACGCCTATTCACCTGCGAAACCCTCGTCGATTTGTGTGTCGTTGATATCCACGTGGACTGCACCGTGCGTTTCCCGGCTCTTAAGAAGCTTCGACTAGTCAACGTTGGGTTTGACTCTTCTGAATCCCTTCCCCGCCTGCTCTCGGGATGCCTGCTGCTCGAGGAGTTGAGCATTATCGATTGGAAGTTGTGTAGGTGTGAATGGTACGTATCGTCCCACAATCTAACGAGGCTCGTGCTCGATTTAGATGACGTCACCCTCAAGTTAGATACTCCCGCACTGACGTATCTTGGCTTACGCCTTCGTAACTACTCTTGGTTTGTCCCGGATGGGCTGCTAGAGCTAGACTCGTTAGTCGAAGCAGATATAGATCTGAACCAAGACAAAGTTGACATGTTTGAAAGCAGATGTTTTAATTACAATGATTTGGCGAAATTTCTTGCTAAGTCGTGTAATGCCAAGCGCCTAACCTTATCGACTCGGCGAATGGAGCTGGTGAGTGTATTCTGTTGGACTAAAATAAATGAGTCTTAACTGAACTGATATTCGTTGTTTGTTTGTTTGTTTGTTCGTTTTTTTCAGTATACCTGCGACTCGGATGGCTGGTCCTTATTTTCGAATGCCAACTTTCATCATTTAACCCAACTCGATATGTGCGCTGATTGGCGTTTCATTTCAAGTTTTCTTGAAAATGCTAATAATCTCCGAGTCCTTACGATTCGTCGTATGGTATATTTTCTTCGTATTCTTTTAAAATTCGCGGTTTTCCTCTTCTCGTTTAAAATGTTTATCATAATTAATGACCAGATTGATCATAATGCACAATGCTGGACGGAGCCGAAAGGAGTGCCCGAGTGCCTGAGTTGTAATCTCGAAACAGTTAATGTAGTCGACTTTGGGTTTGTTAAAGAGCATGAGTTTGAGATGTTCAGATACATTTTGAAAAACGCAAAGGTTTTGAGGAGGTTGGACATGGTTTGCACTCGACGGTATCAACTCTATTGGGACAAGAAACTTGAAGTGCTCGACAGAATCGCATCGTTTGAGACGTTGTCAGCTTGCCTTCGTTTGAGATTGCGCAGGGTCTCAGACATGTCAACTTGGATACCGACTTTTTAGAAACGAGAATAATGATATGATCCTTGTATTGTTTGTATTGTTGTATTGTTACACCCGAGTGAGTACGAATTGAGTACGGATTGAGAGGTTGATGGTTTGAGTTTTTATTGGTGTTCGTGAATTATTTGAGACTTGTATTGTTTTATTATTGTCGACTCTCGTGTGATTTGGTATTATTTAGATTTATTTGGTATTATTTGGATTTATTTGGAGTTATTTGGTGTTATTTGGAGTTATTTGGTGTTATTTGGATTGATTTGGTGTTATTTGTATCGATTTAGGTTGATCTGAATAAATTGGTTGATTTTTTCAACAACCAATTTATTCAGAATATTTGGTAAAGACTTTTTATAGATACTAGTTGATTCAGCCCGTGCGTTGCACTGGGAGTAAAACTCAAAGTTTTACCCGGAGATATTTAGAACTTAATTTAAGTAAATATGTTTAAATTTTTGTTCAATATTTAAATTAGAATACAAATTTTTGATATAAATAAAATGAAAATAGATTGATCAATTGTAATAAAAAAAATTCTATGATTTAAACTTGAGATGGATATATATATGTATATGTAACTAAATTTGTTTATGATTACTTAATTGTTCAAAACTAATTCAACAGATTATATCATAAACTAATACACCAGTTTATTAAAAAAAACACAGGTTTAAGATGAGGAAGAAATTAATGATTACACTTCAAAAACTTATATCTACGGACAATGAATGAGATCATATCATATATATTACTCAAAGAGAGATTCAAGTTCAATGCTACACAACAACATGAAAACGTTTAGATGGAAGCAAGCAAAACAATACACCCAATATAGAGTTTAGAAAGATGGAAAATACATGATCTCAAAAAATCTCTAACATAAACTTTGATAAACTATGGAAAACCGAATTCAGCAAAATATGAAGCCTAATTGGCTTCATTATTCAGAACTGCTTTCACTGTCCTCGGAGGAAGAGTCACTGGAATCTGAACTTGAATCGTCTTCGTCAGAAGAAAAAACATATAAGACTTGAGATGTACCTTCAGGATAGCCTCTTTCCATTAGCTGCTTATGTTTTTCCAATAAATCAGTATCATCGCAACATTTGACAACGCAATACTCCCGATATTTGGTTGTCTCAAAGTGATGATCTTCGACCTTGACCTTAAACAACAACTCTCTTCCAATAAGACTTTGAGAAACTTGAGCAGGCAATCCTGGATTTAGGTTTCCCTGCAAATTAAAACAACATATATTGCAACTATTATAAACAACAAAAGTTTGAAACAAATATTTAAATATAGATATATTTATTGGGAAAAAAATAAATATAATTAAAAAGTTCAGTAGATGGGCTTACTTTGAAATGAAGCTTCATCAAAGAGAAGACAGATGCCTAAATTAAAAACCTCGCAAGTTCATTCATCAAAATGATTTTGGCAGAACTCCCACCAATGTCCTCAATAGTTACTTGTATTTTAAATTGGTCTTATGAAGAATAGGGTCTTAAGTAAATATGTTTAAACTTTTGTACAATATTTTTATTTGTATACATATTTTGATATAAATAAAATTAAAAATTAAAGAAACGTTTCTAGTTTCAAAACATAGAAAAAAAATATAAATACAATTTAAACTTACTGGAAATTTCTGAAAACCTCCTTGTACACAACATTTTTAGTTTTATTTGTCAAGTTTCCATCTTCGTCACTTATTAAGAATTTCAATCATGCTCTGTTAGTGACCCTTGAAACTGCAACATACAATTGTCCGTGTGTGAAAACAGACTTTCTCAACAGAATCCTCACTTTTGACAAAGATTGACCTTGACTTTTGTTTATGGTCATAGCATACGAAATCATAATTGGAATTGGCGAAGTTGAAAGCGAAAAAGACAATTTTGAATTTGAAGGAGAAAGTGGCAACTTTGGAATGTAAACGATCTCATCTTTGTTTTCGCCTCCTAATACCTTCGCTTCAATAACGTAGGTTTTCAATTTGGTCACAACCAATCGAGTTCAGTTGCATAATACGGCCGTGTGGTCGATATTTCATAACAACATAATTGACACCCCAACCTACAAAATATGACCTACAAAATATGACGTATATTAATTTCAACAAAAAACTAAAATTACAAATGTATAAGAACCGTAATAAGTAACATTATATATTAATTATTTAAGTATAAACTTAATTTTTTTTCAAATTGCATAGCTTACAAAGTGTGGTATCATTAATATTATTTGTGTAATATTATTTGGTATCATTAATATTCACATTTATAAATAATTTTTCAATTAATCTATTAATGTCTATTAAGAGTATTAAAAACAATAAAATCAATAACAAAGTAAAATAAATAAATATATTATTAAAAAAAAGGTTTTCGTGAAATATAGCACTTTGAATTATAGCATTTTGATTGGATAATAATATTTGTTTGTTTTATTTATTAATTTTTATATTTAAGTTGATAATAATGAGATATAAAAGTTTTATTTTAAGTTTACAGTAATTTGACTCCAACCGAGATTCCAATACTCAAACTTAAAAGAATATTCTCAAATTCTTCTTATATAACTTTTTATAAATAACCAACATATTTACAAATTTACAATTTAACCTGTAACTTTTGACATAAAAAAAAATTTATTAGTCATTATTTTTAATTTAAAATTTTAAACATAATAAAAAAAATTGTAGATATCCCATACTGTTATTTTATGTTTAACGTCAATTAAATAATTTAATATTTAATTATATTTTATATTGTAATATTTAATTTATTTTCATTATTAAAAATATTTTTATTAAAACTTATTTTAATTATTAATTATATGATTATTAAAAAAAATTATATTATAAAAAATATTAAATAAGAAACTAAAAAAATGTAGATAAATTATATTTATTAAGTTATATTTTATAAACAATAAAGTTTTTTGTTTGAGTTTAAGGTAAACTTAAATTTAAGTATTTTTTCTGTGGTCCCACCATAAAACCTATAATAGGTTTATCTTAACGTATAATAGGTTTATTTTTTGGTATCGCTTTGGAGTATCTCCCCTACTCCAAAATAGGTTTTTTGTATCGCTTGGAGTATCTCTCCTATTCCAAAATAGGTTTTTGGTATGGTTGGTTTTTGGTATCTCTCCTACTCCAAAATAGGTTTTTGGTATCGCTTGGAGTATCTCTCCTACTCCAAAATAGGTTTTTGGTATCGGGTGTTTTTGGTATCGCTTGGAGTATCTCTCCTACTCCAAAATATGTTTTTGGTATCGGTTGGAGATGCTCTAATAATATACATGAATATATTAATTAGTTGCAATAAAGTTCAGGTTTTTGGTATCGCTTGGAGTATCTCTCTTACTCCAAAATATGTTTTTGGTATCGATTGGAGATGCTCTAATAATATACATGAATATATTAATTAGTTGCAATAAAGTTCATACATAATCTCAATTCAATTATTTTAAATAAATATATTTAAATTAATTAAATTTGAATTTTTTTTAATTAATAAAATATTAATTTATCGATATATTAATAACTCTTTAAATTAATAAAATTGTACGGTCCCAGAGTATTAATTTACGAGAATATTAATTTATAGAGGTTTTCCTTTACTTTCTTATAAAAAAAGCAATTTAAACTTTTTACATAACGTTTAACAAGATTTGAAAGGGTGTGTAAATCAATGTTATAGGGTAAATATCCTTAGCCAAAATGTAATTAACCTTTAATTAAACTTTGATTATTCCATAAGTGTAATGGATTATTTCGTAATTGAAACACTAAAAAGGTTATAAAGTATCAATATCCTCACAACTTGCATCATTCGGATCCTGCACGAACAATCGTATTTTAGTCCTCAATGGTGGGATTGGAAGATCATGAAGCAGTGCCGTGTGATGAATGCTTCGTAGTTGCAACAGACGGCGAGGCATCGGTGAAAGTTAAGAAAAGTTTCTCAAGCTCAGAACTGCATTTCTCAATCATCTCCTGTAAACAAATTATGTGCATTGATATATATATATATATATATATATATATATATATATATATATATATATATATATATAATCATAATTAATAAATTATACTCCCACTGATTAAAAAAAACCTTTATATATCTCTCTACCTTGTCAATAAGATTACCCAAAACAGATGAAAATATAACTTGAAATATAGGGTATTCTATCGGATAGATTTTTCTGGAAATCACATGAACGGCCGAACTCGCAATAACAGACTGTCGAAACCCTTTGAAACTTAAATCTACACATTTTACAAAAATTACGTGAGCATAGCCAAAATATAATCAAGGAAACAACAACATGCTTCATATACATAGAACCAAATCATACAGTTAGTGTAAATCAAACCTCATAGATATCAATTACTATACCTGATAGATACTTGACTAGAAGCTCCTTTGAAACGGGTATATACGATTTATCAGGAAGAAAAGGACTAAACAATGACAGGTAGTTGAAAGCGGTAACCGGCCGTTCCAAATTCACGCCAAACAATGTCTCAATATCGATCATCATAGAGTCCACTGGTCTCATAAACTTTTCGTTGCTGAACAAATCAGTATGCTTCTGCATGAAGGTGACATATATATACTACTATGAGATATTATATATGCATAAATTCTACTAGTTAACGAAATGTATCGATCAATATCAAATATACTACTTTTGTCCCGAATGAATGATCACACTTCTTTTGTCGAAGAAAGCGTGACCATTCATTATTCAAGACGGAGGAAGTATATAGTTTAGTACCACCACAAATTTCTCGAGATCACGATACTGCATCTTTTCCTTCGCAGTCATAACCAGACAGGCAAAAGCACAGAGAACCACTTCATCCACACTCTAAAACAGAAAAAAAAAATTATATGATCATTATGATGATATTTAGGTATAAGCATTAATTAACAATAGTCGTATCTTTACTTTTCGTCTATATATCCGAAATCATTAGTAACATCCATGAATAATATTACATAATCTCCATATCCGAACACATTTGTCTATGAGTCGTCTTAGGGAGTAGATATATACCTGTACCATCAGGTCACAGCGGCATCGATCGTAGAGAAGGAGTGCAAACACTGGTATCTCGGCGTTGTAGTCCGGAGAAGATGTTGGATATAACTAATTAATTATAAGAATCAATTATAAATTAAAAAAAAAAAAAAAAACAGTCCTAATTATAATGTGTATTAATTTATCAAAAACCCTATATCTATATTTATACCTTGTGTATGGTTTGGAGTGCAAGCCCTCGCAATATAATTCCATCGTCATTATCGATCTGAGGAACGAAGAAATAAGCTTCTCTGCGGATTAGCCCATCAAAAATTTGTCGGTAACCCCATGAGAGAATCGGGTTTTCTTTTATTCCAATAGATTTGATCATACTGACACTTGATACAAAAAATAAAATAAAAATATGGAAAACAAGAGTACTGGTTTGATAGTTGTAGTCCATTTTTAATTCCTATTATTTGGGCGTTTAGATCGGGTATATCCAAGTTTATTGGAGTACATGGGCATCTTGACAGCTCATAATCACAGCTAGAAAGTGGACTAAAATAAAATTAATTAAAATGGACTAAGTCATACACCGTACATATATTGAGGTTGTAGGCGGAAAAGGCTACAGTTACACAAGGCAAGGTGTACCGATATTCCGGTACACTGCCAATCAAAATGTGACATTATTAAATTAATTAATTAGATAAATAGCTATTTAATTATTATTAAATTGAATTATTAGTTAGAAAATTGAGAATCTTCTATATAAAGTTCAAAAAATAAAATCAATATAATCTTTCCAAATATTAAATATACTACAAAATTTATGAGATTTTTTTTCACTTATAATATACTCCCCAATAAAATAAAATAAAATAATATATATATTAAATTGACCAAAAAAAATGTACGAAAAAATTAAAAAAAAACGTAATTTCTTTAAAGAAAAATATTTATATTTTATTTTTTTTAAGTAAAATTAATGTATATATACCTTATTAAAATTTATATACACTAGTTTTATTATTTAATTTATAAATAAATATATTTAAAAAATATGAATAATATATTTAAAAAACGCAATTTTTTTAAAGAAAAATATTTATATTTTATTTTTTTAAGTAAAATTAATGTATATAAACCTTATTAAATTTTATATACACTAGTTTTATTATTTAATTTATAAATAAATATATTTAAAAAATATAAATAATATATTTGTACGTGATAATTATTGAAATAGATTATATATGTAAATATAAAATAAAAATGAATTTATAATTAATAATTTATATATTGAACAAATAATGCATAATAATATCATTTTAGTATTTAATTTTTTTAAAAACCATGAAAATTTGAATCAAATCTCAATTGAGTCAAATAACTCTATTAATTTTTTATTTTATTGTTATTTATGTACAAATGTCAATGATTAATTTTATTTTTTAAGATTAATTGTAAGAAAAATTATTTTGCATATAAGCATGTCAAAATATTTTAATATTATTACTAACATGACATGTGATATTATATTTTTTATTTATTTAAAATAGAAATAATATAATTTTAATAAACATAATAATTTGATTTAATTATTATCTCACTTTTAATTATATCTTTCAATAAAAATAAGAATGTGATAGTGTTTAATTCAAAATATTATGTTCAATTTTAAATTATTATTGCAATTGAGAAAACTTATCTCTATATTTTATATCGTCGTTCAATTTATTTATTTGTTTAGCAATGACTCATTTGATTTGTAATTACAAATTTAAAACATAGTAAAGTGTCGTTTAATTTTCAAAAATATATTATCAGATTTTACACAGCCATAACAGACTGTCGGAACCCTTTGAAACTTAAATCTACACATTTTACAAAAATTAACGTGAGCATAGCCAAAATATAATCAACATGCTTCCTAGACATGCATAGAACCAAATGATACAGTTGGTGTAAATCAAACCTCATAGATATCAATTACTATAACCTGATAGATAGTTGACTAGAAGCTCCTTTGAAAGGGGTATATACGATTTATCAGGAAGAATAGGACTAAACAATGACAGGTATTTGAAAGCGGTAACCGGTTCCAAATCCACGCCAAACAATGTCGTAATATCGATCATCATAGAGTCCACTGGTCTCATAAACTTTTCGTTGCTGAACAAATCAGTATGCTTCTGCATGAAGGTGACATATATATATATATACTACTATGAGATATTATATATGCATAAATTTAACTAGTTAACGAAATGTATCGATCAATATCAAATATACTACTTTTGTCCCGAATGAATGATCACACTTCTTTTGTTGAAGAAAGCGTGACCATTCATTATTCAAGACGGAGGAAGTATATAGTTTAGTACCACCACAAATTTCTCGAGATCACGATACTCCATCTTTTCCTTCGCAGTCATAACCAGACAGGCAAAAGCACATAGAACCACTTCATCCACACTCTAAAACAAGAAAAAAAAAATTATATGATCATTATGATGATATTTAGGTATAAGCATTAATTAACAATTAATAGTCGTATTTTTACTTTTCGTCTATATATCCAAAATCAGTAGTAACATCCATGAATAATATTACATAATCTCCATATCCGAACACATTTGTCTATGAGTCGTCCTAGGGAGTAGATATATACCTGTACCATCAGGTCACAGCGGCATCGATCGTAGAGAAGGAGTGCAAACACCGGTATCTCGGCGTTGTAATCCGGAGAAGATGTTGGATATAACTAATTAATTATAAGAACCAATTATAAATAAAATTTAAAAAAAAAAAAAAACAGTCCTAATCATAATGTGTATGAATTTATCAAAAACCCTATATCTATATTTATACCTTGTGTATGGTTTAGAGTGCAAGCCCTCGCAATATAATTCCATCGTCATTATCGATCTGAGGAACGAAGAAATAAGCTTCTCTGTGGATTAGCCCATCAAAAAAATTTCGGTAACCCCATGAGAGAATGGGGTTTTCTTTTATTCCAACATACGTCTTTATAATAGATTTGGTCATACTGTGATTAAAAAAAAATCAAAATATTTAAAACAAGAGTACTGATCTATTAGAGTTTGAAAGTTGTAGTCCGTTTTTAATTCCTATTATTTGGGCGTTTAGATCGGGTATATCCAGGTTTTATCACAGCTAGAATGCCGTACTCAAAAATAAAATTAATTAAAATGGACTAAGTCATACACTGTACATATATGGAAGGTTGTAGGCCATTTGTAATCGGCTTAATTTTCGACTTCATAATCTAATCCACACTTTAATTAATTCAATTAAAAATAATTAAACAAATAAAATCACAAAAGTTGAACTAATCTAAGTCAAATCCGATTTAAAAGGATAATCCGAGATTACATATTGGAACTTCACATTATCGTCTTCACAAATTAGCCCTACTATCAGAATCTCACCGATCGGAAGTGGAATTCGAGATGCACCTTTTTTTTCGTTAATTGATTTCACAATCATATAATTTTAATTTTGAATTTATGGATATTTTTAACAGTTTAGCCGTTCATTTTGATCGGAAGGGGAACAGAGAGTCTGAAGCGAATTCAACGGACAGATTCACCGACTTGCCGGATGACGTCATCCGTCACGCACTCTCTTTTCTTCCGGCCGACTCTGCCGTTCAAACCCGCCTCATTTCGAAGAGGTGGAGGTTCCTCTGGTCCAAAAACAGAAATCCCCCTTTTCACGTATCTTCTAGCTCCAGCAATCACTCGTTCGAGTCGTGGATCGACGCCGTTTTCGCGCGCAATGTCCGTAACCTTATCATCAGCCCGCCGGACGACCACCAGCTGCCGACGTTGCCTCGACGCCTATTCACCTGCGAAACCCTCGTCGATTTGTGTGTCGTTGATATCCACGTGGACTGCACCGTGCGTTTCCCGGCTCTTAAGAAGCTTCGACTAGTCAACGTTGGGTTTGACTCTTCTGAATCCCTTCCCCGCCTGCTCTCGGGATGCCTGCTGCTCGAGGAGTTGAGCATTATCGATTGGAAGTTGTGTAGGTGTGAATGGTACGTATCGTCCCACAATCTAACGAGGCTCGTGCTCGATTTAGATGACGTCACCCTCAAGTTAGATACTCCCGCACTGACGTATCTTGGCTTACGCCTTCGTAACTACTCTTGGTTTGTCCCGGATGGGCTGCTAGAGCTAGACTCGTTAGTCGAAGCAGATATAGATCTGAACCAAGACAAAGTTGACATGTTTGAAAGCAGATGTTTTAATTACAATGATTTGGCGAAATTTCTTGCTAAGTCGTGTAATGCCAAGCGCCTAACCTTATCGACTCGGCGAATGGAGCTGGTGAGTGTATTCTGTTGGACTAAAATAAATGAGTCTTAACTGAACTGATATTCGTTGTTTGTTTGTTTGTTTGTTCGTTTTTTTCAGTATACCTGCGACTCGGATGGCTGGTCCTTATTTTCGAATGCCAACTTTCATCATTTAACCCAACTCGATATGTGCGCTGATTGGCGTTTCATTTCAAGTTTTCTTGAAAATGCTAATAATCTCCGAGTCCTTACGATTCGTCGTATGGTATATTTTCTTCGTATTCTTTTAAAATTCGCGGTTTTCCTCTTCTCGTTTAAAATGTTTATCATAATTAATGACCAGATTGATCATAATGCACAATGCTGGACGGAGCCGAAAGGAGTGCCCGAGTGCCTGAGTTGTAATCTCGAAACAGTTAATGTAGTCGACTTTGGGTTTGTTAAAGAGCATGAGTTTGAGATGTTCAGATACATTTTGAAAAACGCAAAGGTTTTGAGGAGGTTGGACATGGTTTGCACTCGACGGTATCAACTCTATTGGGACAAGAAACTTGAAGTGCTCGACAGAATCGCATCGTTTGAGACGTTGTCAGCTTGCCTTCGTTTGAGATTGCGCAGGGTCTCAGACATGTCAACTTATATACCGAGTTCTTAGAAACGACGACGGTCTATATTAGAATAATGATATGATCCCTGTGGACACTTAGAATAATCATAGTTCATTGTGGACTATTTTTCTGCAGCATTGTTAAATTAAGAGATCCTATAATTAAATATATAAATTGACTATATACTGTAGTTAACAAAAATAAAATACAACTCAATTAATTATGAAGAAATGACAAATGTTTGGATAACTAACTGTGATCAAGATGAAAACAGTGACTTCCAATAAAATCCAACACATTGTGATCGGCTAATAGAACAAATCTTCAAAAAGCTAGGAAGAACATGTGATCAATTATTCTAACATCGACGACCATTGTCACAAAACGCTTCTTAGAACACGGGATCCAAGTTGACTTGTCTGAGACCCTACACAACCTCACACGAAGGCGAGCTG
This sequence comes from Euphrasia confusa, assembly GCA_954870475.1. Lineage (NCBI taxonomy): Eukaryota > Viridiplantae > Streptophyta > Magnoliopsida > Lamiales > Orobanchaceae > Euphrasia > Euphrasia confusa. The sequence goes on along the minus strand of OX940955.1, from coordinate 2,244,886 downwards.
ACAACGTCTCAAACAATGCGATTCTGTCAAGCACTTCAAGTTTCTCGTCCCAATACAGTTCATATATACAGCCGAGTGCAAGTTATGCCCAACCTCTTCAAACCCGTTGCACGTTTTTCAAAATGTATCTGAATATTATGATGTGAATTGATCAGTTCAAATTGATCTGACTTGATATCTTTATTTAAAATTGATCTCTGACATTTCACATTTCACATTTCAATTAATGATTTTTTTTACAAGATTAATTTTGATTTTTACAGTATAATTTTTTTTAACATCACAGAAAAATATATGAACTTTATTGATATATTAACATATTAGTTCTCTTGTTTTTTTCCCTTTCTCCATAGCTATAGTTTATTAGTCCTAAACTGTATACATGTAGATTTGCAGCTGAAATTACATACTAAGAAAATTAATCACATTAAGCTGTTGACCTGATCAGCTGTTAATTCATGCAGACAGATGATCACGAGAACCATCTCTTTCCGGCTTTGTTCGCTCTAAGCTTCATCACAAGAGCCTCACGCTCGCCCTCGACTTCAGCATACTTTAGGCTCATCTCCAGGTACCGTTCTCTGAGCTCTCTTAGCTCCGTCTCAAGTGACAATTTCGTCGTTACTGTAGTTGTTAGTTTTGGCAACAACATATGTGTTTGTTGTCTCTGTCTTTGATTGCAGGTGTAGGTTGCGTGAATGCAAAATAATCGACATGAAGTCCATCCTCAAGTCCATGCGACTGGAGTCGCACGACAAGGCTTCACCACAACACGCGACAGAGTCGCACGCGACAGAGTCGCGTGACTCCGCACCTCACCATCTCACGCGACAGAGTCGCGTGACTCAGCCCTCTCTTCTTCCGCGACAGCGTCGCACGCGACAGAGTCGCGTGACTCTCCCTTCTCCATCTCACGCGACAAAGTCGCTTGACCACCTTGGCTGTTCCTCGCGACTGGAGTCGCACGCGACAATGTCGCTTGATCTCCCTCCATCCAGCTTGTGCGACTGGTGTCGCACGCGACTGGCGTCGCGAATGGTGCTTCTTCATCCCACGCGACTGGAGTCCCTTGCCATGCTCCTTTGACTTCGTGTATCACCTGATGCATGAAGTGTTGTTTACTACTTCAACTCGATTGACGACAATGAAGACGATGAAATATGAAATGTTCAATGACGAGTGTCCACCACGATGAAGTTGAAGATGAAGTATTGAGATCGACGGAGTCAAGATGTGTTGAAGTCTGAAGTTAAAGAATCGAAGATTCAAGATTCGAAGATTCAAGAATCAAAGATTCAAGATTCCAAGATTCAAGAATCGAAGATTCCGAAAGTGATGTCATCCATGGAATTGTGATGTAGGCCAAGCATGTGACCAATCAGATTGCACTACCTCAAGGCTTCACATGTGCGAGACTACTATATATACCCATGGAGTTGGATGACATCCTTCGACGATTTTGAGAGAACGAAATCCGATATCTGAGTATCAACGTTCGTTGTTTACGGCTTATAGCTTTAAGAGTTTTGGTAGTTGTTTTGTGCTGTGCACCGATAGTAGAGTTATGCGATTTAGCTCTAGGTGATATAGTACTAGATCATTAGTTCGTTGGAGTGCTGCGTCACTTGGGATACGACTCTTGATCATACCGTCTACCTTTCTCCACAAGTGTAATAGTTAGTTTTGTTTATCAATGAAATGAAACTATTATACAACCTTGTCTTCAGCATTTTACTTTACTCTTGTTGAGTTCGAACACACTACTTCACCGAACAATATACATAGCTAGCAGAGCTAAGTGTGTGCGAACGAAGTTGCTGAAGTGACAGTGTTTAAGACCGACTTCGCGAAAAGTTGGTATCCTACGTCGAAGACGTAATTTCAATTGGTATCAGAGCGGGACGTCATACGTATAAGACGTGATTCGTTACTTGACTCCATATTTCCGCTACAATGGAGTCGTCTATGTTTGTTCAGAAACCGATTATGCTTACTCATCAGAACTACTCTAACTGGAAAGCGAAAGTATCTGCTAGAATCAAGGGATTTGACTCAAGAGCATGGATGGCTGTGTTGGAAGGATGGGAACGTCCCTACACTGAAGATGCTGATGGACTTAGAACCCCTAAGCCTGAACGTAGTTGGACTAGAGAAGAGCATGATTTGTCTACTGCGAATAGCAAAGCTCTTCTACTTATATGTGAATGGCTGGATCTCAGCATGTATCAGTTGGTCAAGAATTGCACATCTGCCAGAGATGCATGGGAGACATTACAGAGAACTTGTGAGGGTAGTCACGCTGTTAAGCGCTCAAAGATCAGAACTATAACTGCTCAATTTCATCAACTCCGTATGAGAGAAGATGAAGACATAAATGACTACCTGGACAAGGTTATGAGATATGTCAATGAGGCATTTGAACTGGGAGAAGTCTTTCCTGCTATCATGGTATACGAGAAGGTTCTATCGAGTGTAAGCTCGAGATTCGAGAGCAAGGTGCTAACTATTGAAGCACGTAACGATGGTAATCAAAACTGGGACTATGCTGACCTGATGGCTGATTTGAGAAATTATGACTTGACTCTCAAAGTACGAAGCAACCCAGATATGTCTCTTGTTTATGAGCCGATGACTGCTCTTAAGATTTCTGAGAAGGGGAAGAGTTCAAGAAGCACGAAATCTCAACAATCTCGTTTGAAAAATGAGAAGTGTGAAAGTAGCTTTTCAGCTGATTTGAATGAGTCCGACGATGAGGAAGCAGAGGACATTGAACGATTGATGAACTCTAATAATCCGGACAAGCTTGCTGTTTTGACTGATATAGTCACATATCTTGTGAAACAAGATTTTAAGAGAAAGAACCGAGCACGAAATTTCCGAAAATTTCAGAAAAGATCTAACTCATATCCGAACACTCCAGACAATCGAAATCAGGGGTCTTCATCTGACAAGAAGTTTAAAGGCACAAAGCTATCACCATACACTTCTAACAGCAAAGATGTATCGAAAATGCAGTGCTATGAGTGCAAGGGATATGGACACGTCAAGAATGAGTGTCCTAACTTGCATCGAAAGAAGAAGCTACCAGTGAGCTATGTGGTGATCGATGATGAAGATGTGTTATCTGAGAATGATGGGTCTGATGATGATAACTCGGATGAAGATGAGGACAACGCTCTCGTTGTCACATTCGATGAAGGTTTTGACCTTGCGAATTTTGAAGTTGAAAACTTCCAACTTGATGCTTTTCTAAAAGATACTGCTACTTCAGACAACATTTTTCGTGTGGCCTCAGAAAATCGAAATTTCTGTGATGACAATATTTTCTCAGATGATGAATCTGAGCCTGAAGCTGAAGAGACAGAGATGACAACTGAGGTGTCACATACTGAAGCAGAGTGTGCTGAACTACTCACTCTGAAGGAGAGTCATACTGAACTCAAAAGACTACATGACCTAGCTATCTCTGAGAATAGCATGCTGGATGTGTCACGTGTATGTCTGAATGAATCTTTGAATGAACTTTTGAGTGAGAAACTAAAGTTGTGTGATGAGGTTGCAGAGTTGAAAACCTCTGTTGATAAGACGGAGGATGAGAAGAAAAGGTTGAATAACTCTCTGACAATTCTGAAGATTAAATTTGATGCTCTCTTCGAAGAGAAACACAATTACTGTAAAGAAGTTGTCGAACTGAGAAAATGTTTTGAAAAATCGAACTCTGAGAATTTGAAACTGAAGGCTAGTCTGAAGAAAGAAACATCTGAAGTGAAGAAACTCCAAACTCTCTTCAAAAACACTGATGCTGAGAACGATGAGCTAAAGTCATCCTTGATGAAAGCTCAAACTGATCTAGCTATGTGTGACAAGGAACGTTATGTACTGAAGGAGAAACTTCAGATGACTGATGAGCTTTTGCGAAAGATGAATACTAACTCTTCAGTATTTGACAATGCCGCATCTTATATGAACCCAGGTCGTGTTGGACTTGGATTTCAGAAAGTTTTTGAATCTATCTATACTGCACCTGAAAAGAAAGAAGTGACCTTCGTCAAAGCTTCTACTGACTCTTCTGAGAGTAAGACCATGGATGATTCTGAAACTCTGAAACGAAAGGAAATAGCTGAAGGAAAGAAAGTTGCTACATCTCCAAAAGCCGAATCTCAAAAGTCGTTCTCGACTACTGGCTTGAAGGCGGAGACATATCAATTTCCGAAGTCCATAGTAAAACATCCTCGTGGTATTTTGCCATATGAGAAGACACTGTTGAAGAAGTTGAGTAAACCTCAGAATGTGAAGCTGAATGTACAACTCTCTCGCTCTAAACCTGTCATGGTTAAGACCACAGTGAATGCTAGAGTTCGTCATAAGAGAGAGTATGTATGTCACTACTGTAATGCACCTGGACACATTCGACCCTTCTGCTATAAGCTTAGGGATGATTTGGACCGTGATGTTGTGACTAAGAAGAAGAGTGTTGTTGTCAAGAGTGTGAAGATACACACGTCTCCAGTGGTGAAAGCTGAGAAGGATGTGAAACTTGTGACTGAGACTAAATCTCAGAATCTTGGTATGAAGAAGAAGTGGGTACCCAAGTCCCAAAAGAGTGAAGTTAAACTTAACTCTACCACTTCAACTGCCTGGAGACCAAGAGAACTCATATTTTGCAATGTTGCGCTGAATGCCTCCGACTCTGGGAACAAAGGCATTTGGTATTTTGACAGTGGTTGTTCCCGACACATGACAGGAACCAAGAAGTTCTTAAAAGATTATGAGCCTATGACTGGTTCTCCCGTGGTATTTGGAGGGGGAGCTAAGGGCGTCGTCATGGGTAAGGGAACGCTGCACATCAAGGGATTGCCACCCATCAGAAATGTTGTTCATGTGAAGGGACTCGTGGCAAATCTCATCAGCATCAGCCAACTGTGTGACGAAGGGCTGAATGTTAGCTTTGATAGAGACTCTTGCAAGGTGTTTGATGCTGAAGGGAAGTGCATCATGGAAGGTCCGCGTGCTAAGAACAACTGTTATACAACTGAGTATAGCTGCTTCTCAGTGACTGTTCCTGATGAAGTCGATTTATGGCATCAACGCCTTGGACACACTAGCACTCGAAACTTGAGTAAACTGGTTAAGGGGGAGATAGTTCGAGGAATCTCTCAACTCCCCAAAATTGAGAAAAGAGTGTGTGGTGACTGTCAGAAGGGTAAGCTGACGAGAACCCCTCATCCTGCACTACCAACACTGATGAGCACTTCTGCTCCTTTTGAACTACTTCACATGGATCTCATGGGTCCAATGGAAGTGAAGAGTATTGCGAAGAAAGAGTATGTGTTGGTGGTTGTGGATGATTTCTCACGTTATACTTGGACAAGATTTTTGGCCACTAAGGATGAGACTTTCAATGCCTTCAAAGGTATTGTGAAATGGATTCGAACGAATCATGAAGCTAAGGTGAAGAGGATCAGGAGTGATCATGGAACTGAATTTGAGAACTCTAGCTTCAATGAATATTGTTTGATGAAGGGAATTCATCATGAATACTCGGCTGCGAAAACGCCCCAACAGAATGGGATAGCCGAACGGAAGAATCGTACATTGCAAGAGATGGCACGTGTCATGTTAATTTCGAAGAACCTTGCTCGTACTTTTTGGGCGGAAGCCGTCTCTACTGCTGGTTATATCCTTAATCGCATAAGCATTCGTTCCGGCACTACGGCGACCGCCTATGAACTTGTTAATGGCAAGAAGCCATCTGTATCTCACTTTCGTGTCTTTGGCTGTACGTGCTATATACTGAAGGATCGTGATCCTCTGAAAAAGTTTGAAGCCAAAGCTGATCGTGGTATATTTGTTGGTTATAGTCAGAATAGCCATGCCTACCGTGCATACAACCTCCGAACTAAGAAAGTCATTGAAACTGTTAATATCAACTTTGATGAACAAGACTTTCTCGGAAGGAATGCTAATGAAGACTGGGTGAAGGAAGGGATTCTGGAGTATCGTACATTTCCATCTACACCGACTACTGAGATACCAGATACTCCTACTCCTAACACATCACCTGAAGTAGGAGAGCCGAGTCAGAGGAACAATGACACTTCATCGTCTTATGATGAAGAAAATGACCAAGTTGACAACCCAGTTGACGCTCCTAGAGAAGCACCTGGGTACATTCAAAAACGCCATCCTCCGACACAGATGATTGGAAACATGAATGAGCGAATTACACGCTCGAAGAAACAAATTCCTTCTCCTGATGAACTCTACAACATTTGCACTTCTGCTGTGTGCCATGAAATCGGAGTCTCTTGCTTCCTATCTGAAACGGAACCGAAAAATTACAAGGAAGCTATGAAGGATGACTTCTGGATAATGGCTATGCAAGAAGAACTTAATGAGTTCACGAGAAACAATGTTTGGTCCTTGGTTCCCCGTACTTCGAACATCAATGTTGTTGGGACCAAATGGATTTTTAAGAACAAAACGGATGAGCATAACCAAGTTGTTCGAAACAAAGCTCGTCTCGTTGCACAAGGCTATGCCCAAGTTGAAGGGATAGATTTTGATGAAACTTTTGCTCCAGTTGCACGCATTGAGTCTATTCGTCTCTTAATCGCTATTGCATGTCATCTTGGCATCAAACTTAGACAAATGGATGTTAAAGCTGCATTCCTAAATGGAGTACTTGAAGAAGAGGTGTATGTTGCTCAACCAAAAGGATTTGAGGATCCTAAGAAACCTAATCATGTCTACAAGCTTCATAAAGCTTTATATGGGTTGAAGCAAGCTCCTCGTGCTTGGTATGGGTGTCTGACAGACTACCTTCTGAAGTTTGGCTTTGAACGCGGCTCAGTGGACAAGACTCTCTTTATCAAACGTGATGGGAAACACATGATCGTTGCCCAGATTTACGTCGACGACATTGTCTTCGGTGCTACTTGCTCTAAGCTCGTGAAAGCATTCACGGATTCTATGTCTTCTACATTTCAGATGAGTCTTGAAGGCGAGCTACATCAATTTTTGGGTCTTCAGATATCTCAACGACCAAATGGGATCTTCGTCTCACAAAGCAAATATGCGAAAAATATGGTTGAGAAGTTTGAGATGCACCATGCTAAGCCTGCTAACACTCCCATGGCGACAACTGATCGGTTATCTATGTCGACTAAGAGTCGAAGTGTTGATCAAACACTCTATCGCTCCATGATTGGGAGTTTACTTTATTTAACTGCTACTCGCCCTGATATAATGTTTAGTGTTTGTATGTGTGCCAGGTACCAAGCTGATCCTAAGGAGGACCATCTACGAGCTGTGAAACGGATACTCCGCTACATCTCTGGAACTTCTGACCTCGGTCTTTGGTATGCGTGTGACACTACAGCAAATCTTGTCGGGTTCTCCGACGCGGATTGGGCGAGTGACAATGATGAACGAAAGAGCACGTCTGGATGCTGCTGCTTCCTTGGCAATAACATAGTGTCATGGCATAGTCGGAAGCAAAATTGCATCGCTCTATCAACAGCTGAGTCTGAGTATGTTGCAGCTGGGAGTTGCTGCACTCAATTGCTTTGGCTAAAGCAGATGTTGAATGATTATCTTATCGAGAGTGCTCCCTTGGTGCTGTACTGTGATAACCAAAGTGCTATCAAAATCAGCGAAAATCCTGTTCAGCATTCTCGCACTAAACACATCGACATTCGACATCATTTCATTAGAGATTTGGTTGATCGTGATATAGTCAGTCTACAGCATATTTCAACAGAAAAACAAATCGCTGACATCTTCACCAAACCTCTTGACTTTGAGAGATTTAAAAACTTAAGAAACTCTCTCTGCATGTGTTCTCTATAAGAGTTCACGAAAATTTTGAAGTCTGAAAGATTATTTTCTTTACTTCTGAATACGCACTATGGATCGTCGTGGATTAATCTAATCAGATGAACATGGATCGAGGCCGCTTTAGTCTTCGGACCCAAGTGCATTTATTCCTCTGAGTGTAAACATGTGAACTTGGCATATAACTCCCATAAGCTCATTTGCATTGATCTATAATACTGAGTAACGGAGGACGCCGGATCACTTTGTCCGCCGGCTCCCCTCTTCGAAAGGTAGCTCATAGACGCTATAATTTAAGATGCTCTACCATCACACTTCGGAGATGCAGGATGATCCTTGCTCCCCTCTGACTGTTGTAATGAGCATCTGTTGCATAATCATTTAAAAGCTAAAACTTGTCTAGAGGACGCCGGATCACATTGTCCGCCGGCTCCCCTCTGATGTAGTAACGCTTGTCCCAAATGGAGTGCCTTAAGAGTTCACCTTACACTCATGAATCAAAATCTCTTGTGCGGTGTTAACTCATCATATATGTTCCGATGAAACACGATTGCATTCTTGTGATTGCGACGAAGGACAAGTTAAACTTATTTCAACATACTTCGGTCCGTTTCACCGGTTTTTACTTCGAGAGATATTTCATTATACCTCAAAGTTTTTATTCACCTTGTGTGATATTTTTGATTTGGAGATTGATGAAAAGTGAAATTTTTTTTGGGAAAATATTTGCTCTTCACTGCCTGGTATCACCGATTGAATCTCCACTAAAATGTTTTTGAATGTTTGCAGTGTGTTGAACGCTTGAATACTAACTCGGGATGTGTTGTTTTGATATTCTTATAACTCATGTTCAGCATCTCGTGGAGTACAATCCTTAAGGCGGAAGATGAGTGTAGCAGCTTCCAATGCATAACTCCTCATGCAGAGATGAGTATGCTGATGGTCGGTCAGCATCTTAGCGCTATTCACTCCATCTCCATATCTGCTGTTCAACAACTATGATGCAACACAACCCACCCCCGCCAACCTGATGACCGACGATGAACGTCTTTGCTACATCTTGCTCGTCGACGAAATTTTTCGAAAATTTTTGAAAATTTTGAAAATTTTTTTTACTTAGATTATTTTTCATGATTTTCAGCTGATTATTTTATTATATTTTATTCGATTTTTGTACTGATGGGCCAATTTTGTTCTGTTAAATGGGCTTTTTCGCAGGTCTTTTTATCCAAGACGAGCAGGCCCAAAATTTTTCTATATATAGGCCATCAAATTCTTGGATTAGGGTTACTTGCATATCCGAATTTCCTAAGTATCGTTGCTATCCTGCTCTCGTGGTTGAAGTATCATCGATCTCTTGCTTCTCGCATCCGGCGATCGACGTTCGATTTCCTCTCTGACTTCGTGCATCAGGAACTAGCGTTCTTCACTTAGGTTCTTAGATCGCCAATCTTGCTATCTCTCGTTTACTATCACTATGACTTCATCTGCTGGTAATGTCTTTGATGAGATCGATAAGGAAGTTCTATCTGAACTAACTAAGACCTGGCGAGAGGCCCCCTCGCCCGACTCGAAGAAGAAGGCACTTCACGCCCTTCAGAAACACATGGACAAAATGGATAATCGCGGTGGTAAGTCTCCTTCTGTGGATCTTACAAAACCTGCTCACCCTGCCCACTCAGTGTCGAAGAGTGGAGGTAAGTCTGAGAAGCCTGGACAACAGTCGAAGAAGTACCCTTCAAACTTTCTTCGTTGCTACAAGGGTCTCGTCTCACCGTCTGAATATCAGAAGTTAGTTGCGGATGGTATTATGACTGATGATGGGAAGAAGATCACTAAACCTGCTGATGTTGGTGCGGGTGAAAAGAAAACTGTTTCTGGCCATGGTGCCATGTTGAAGAAGACGTCATCTGACGTCACTGCTGATCAGAGGAAGCTTAAACCCTCTCTTACTACTGCCGCTGTCGATCTTAGGAAATCGAAACCCTCTATCTCCGCCTCTGCTGATCAAAAGAAGGTTAACCCTTCTATCTCCACTGCTGAGACTACTCCGAAGAAAGTCCTTTCTTCAACTCCCACTGCCTCTGCTGGAGGTTCAAAGAAGAAGTCTTCTGACTCCGTCGAGGGAGAGAAGTCGCTGTCTCATGATTCCAGGAAGCCACCTCGTGCTCCTACTACTTCTGGCTCAACTGGAGCCACTGCTGAAGTAGTATACTATCAAACTGTTGAAGAGTGCGGGAAGCACTATAAACCTGACTTTTTCTATCCCAAGGCCGAGCGTCGGCTTGGCTTGATTGAGAACTTGCCAATTCTGAATGACCGTCACATCCGCCCTGCGGATTATGAAAAACAAGGTATCACAAAATTCTTCGAGGATATGAAGTTGTTGGAGTCGGTCACTGCTACCTATCGCTACTCCATTCCAATCATCCAAAAATTCTATGCAAACCTCACTCCTGAGTTTGCTGACCCTTCGAGCCCGATGTATGGGCGTTTTGTTTTCAGAAATAAGTTGTACACTCTCCGCCCTCTAAACATCAATATTTTCTTGAAGAGAATAGAGGTCGATAGTACCTGGACTACACCCTCTGATGAGGATCGAATGAATGCGACGAAGATTGGATCCTTCTTGACCCAAGGCAAAGTTAAGTCCCCTCTTCCACATCCTAGCAAGCTATCTGCCTTCTACGGCAATCTCCATAGGTTTGGTGTGACAAACTGGGCTGCTCATCCCGATGAGAACTATCTCTCGCCTAAACTGATGCATATCATATTCCGTCTCGGCTGCGGAGAACAGGTCGACCTCGGCGAAATCATCTTCGCTGATATTTGTAGAATAGCCACGGCATCTGACTCATTGCTCATTCAACAGTCAGAGGTAGAGGAGGAACGTCGTATGCACTTAACTCATCCTTGTCTCATTTATGGGATGTTGACTGAACAGAAGTTCATTCCAATGACGGAGACGGAGAGAAAGGTGAAGAAGAATTCACATGTCAATATCACTCCAACTTGGTTGAAGAATAGGGTGTTTGATCTTCCGTGGACGAAGTTTGCAAAGAGGGAAGATGTTAAGGAACCTATCACTCCACCTCTTTCGCCGGTGAAGACTAAGAAGCGTTCTGCTGCTGCTGCCAAGCTTGAACCCTCTGGCTCTAAGCGTCATAAGCCTGAGGTGATTCCCATTGAAGATGTTACTGAAGGTGATGAGTTTGAGAAGGATGATGATGTGAAGGAGTTGAAGCGTGAAAAGGTGGCGCCTCAGAAGTTTGGTCCTCAGTCTGGGTTACCGCCAAAGGAGAACCCCTATCACCCAATGCACAATTATCGTTCGGTGGTTCCCTCTGCTGCGATACATCAATGCTTTATCACGACTCAAAGACTTGAGCGTAAACAAGCAGCTCATGCTATTGCCCTTGCTGAGATGTTGGATGCTCAGAAAGATCAGAAGGCCGCTTTCACTCATCTTCACCAGCTGACCCATCAAGGGGGAGGGTTAGGTGGTATATCTCGTGCTGGCTCATCTGGTCAAGGCTTAAGTGATACGTTCATCTTTCAACTGATCAAAGATGGAATCAAGGAAGCAATGGCTGATCTTGTCAGGCCCAAACGTGAGGAGAGTGATGATGACGGTGATGAGGGGGTTCGTGAAATGTTGGCAGGAGAGGTGTTTGAAATGCTGAGAAAAGGAAAAGAGAAGGTTGTTGATGAAGGTGATGATACTACACATCCAGAGGCATCGCGTGCGATGCCGTCTGACGGTTTGAAGGATGAGAGTGAAGACGTTGATATCGAAGGTGTCGGTCTTGATGATGATGATGATGAAGAGAGGATCAAGCTTGGTGAGGATGAGTTTGGTCAGTATGAAGTCTACGGCAACCGTGATGATGACTTCGCGACTGATGAAGATGAAGTTGAGGAAGACGCAGGTGAAGAAGCTGGAAATGATGATGATGATGATATGAAGACTGGTGAGGCTTCACCACACACTACTCCAGTGCGCTCGCCATCTCCTGCTGGATCTCCGAAGACTTGAAGTCTTCATTCCTTGATTGTTTTTGTTTGAACAATTTCAGATTCTTCTATCTCTTGCATGCATTTGACATTGATATTTTTCATCATGCATGTTTTTCATATCTGTTTTGTTGAACCTTGACTCTGTTAGTTTGTTGATTGAATTCTATCTAAGTGTTTGGTTATTTGATATCTACTCATTGATAATGCTTGTTGATTGAATGTTTGTTGAGTTTATTTTACTTGGTTGTTTTGATATGCTTTGCTTGAGGGGGAGATTTATGCATCTCCTTTACTAACCTTTGGTCACATGAGTTGTGCCAAAAAGGGGGAGATTGTAGTTGTTAGTTTTGGCAACAACATATGTGTTTGTTGTCTCTGTCTTTGATTGCAGGTGTAGGTTGCGTGAATGCAAAATAATCGACATGAAGTCCATCCTCAAGTCCATGCGACTGGAGTCGCACGACAAGGCTTCACCACAACACGCGACAGAGTCGCACGCGACAGAGTCGCGTGACTCCGCACCTCACCATCTCACGCGACAGAGTCGCGTGACTCAGCCCTCTCTTCTTCCGCGACAGCGTCGCACGCGACAGAGTCGCGTGACTCTCCCTTCTCCATCTCACGCGACAAAGTCGCTTGACCACCTTGGCTGTTCCTCGCGACTGGAGTCGCACGCGACAATGTCGCTTGATCTCCCTCCATCCAGCTTGTGCGACTGGTGTCGCACGCGACTGGCGTCGCGAATGGTGCTTCTTCATCCCACGCGACTGGAGTCCCTTGCCATGCTCCTTTGACTTCGTGTATCACCTGATGCATGAAGTGTTGTTTACTACTTCAACTCGATTGACGACAATGAAGACGATGAAATATGAAATGTTCAATGACGAGTGTCCACCACGATGAAGTTGAAGATGAAGTATTGAGATCGACGGAGTCAAGATGTGTTGAAGTCTGAAGTTAAAGAATCGAAGATTCAAGATTCGAAGATTCAAGAATCAAAGATTCAAGATTCCAAGATTCAAGAATCGAAGATTCCGAAAGTGATGTCATCCATGGAATTGTGATGTAGGCCAAGCATGTGACCAATCAGATTGCACTACCTCAAGGCTTCACATGTGCGAGACTACTATATATACCCATGGAGTTGGATGACATCCTTCGACGATTTTGAGAGAACGAAATCCGATATCTGAGTATCAACGTTCGTTGTTTACGGCTTATAGCTTTAAGAGTTTTGGTAGTTGTTTTGTGCTGTGCACCGATAGTAGAGTTATGCGATTTAGCTCTAGGTGATATAGTACTAGATCATTAGTTCGTTGGAGTGCTGCGTCACTTGGGATACGACTCTTGATCATACCGTCTACCTTTCTCCACAAGTGTAATAGTTAGTTTTGTTTATCAATGAAATGAAACTATTATACAACCTTGTCTTCAGCATTTTACTTTACTCTTGTTGAGTTCGAACACACTACTTCACCGAACAATATACATAGCTAGCAGAGCTAAGTGTGTGCGAACGAAGTTGCTGAAGTGACAGTGTTTAAGACCGACTTCGCGAAAAGTTGGTATCCTACGTCGAAGACGTAATTTCAGTTACTTCACTATCAGTAGAAGGCTTCTTGGAAGAAATATAATGCTTCTTCTGCCCAACTGAAAGAAGACCACGTTCATGATTCTTCGCACCCTACCGAACATGGAAACACCAAATTCGAACAAACCAAAAAAAAAAAAACTTGAAGAAACGGAGATAGAATTAGTACCTCTTTACGAATACTCTCTTTCTCCTTCGCCAACTTAACTACTTCTTCTTCAAGAGCTTGAGCTTTCTTCAAGCACTCACTTTTCTCCTCCTCAAGCCTATACGTCTTTTTCTTCAACTGCGCGTTTTCTCTTCTAAGGTCTTCATTCTGGATTCGAATCGTCTCTTTCAAAGTCTCCATTTGCATAAGCTTTTCTCCCAAGACTAATATATTCCTTTTGCATTCATTGAAATCGGATGCAACTTCCTGCAAATCCGATATCTTTTCGGATAACAGAATATTCTCCGCCTTGATTTCTTCTTTGTCGCCAGAAACCGCCTTCAGAGAGAGCTCTAGTTTCCTCTTATCCACTTCACATCCCTGGAGCTCATCTTTTAAATTTGCGATTTCATGCTCGAGGCGTGGTATCTTCTCTAACTCAACCTTCAAAATGCCAATTTCTTTTGTAAGTTTCTGCCGCTTTAATTCAACCTCGTTCAAGTCGCGATTCAGTTTCTCTTCGCGATTTTCTAGCAACTTAAGAGCCCTTTCGTGACCAGCCATTAGTTTCTCATTGCTCTGCTCAGAAGCACCAAGCTGACGTGTCAAGTCCTGAATTTTTGACTCGGATTTATGACACTCCTCTCGAGTCGATAACAATTGTTTTTGCATGTCTTCGGATTCATGTTTGAGGGTCGTGGCAACTGATTCAAAATGATTTATTTCCTGCTGACAGGATTCCTTTTCGCCTTCTAGTAGTCTGATCTGACTTTCCAGTTCGGATACGCGTCCTTCTAACAGTGCATTCTCTTCTTGTAATCGTGATAAATTGTTTTCAAGTTCCTTCCATTTTCTTTCTTCAGTGGGATCGCTCGATTCTGGCTCGCTCGACATGGAATCAAAAGACGCACAATTTCTGATATCGGTGATTTTATTCGAATCCTTCAGCTTCAGTAAAAGTTCAGGATTCTCTTCAGTGAGCTCGGAACAATCGTTCTCTAGCTTTTCGATTTTTAATTTCAACGACTCGACTTCTCTGACGGTGGGATCCGAATTACAATTTTCCTTGTGGTCATCCATGGCCTCGAAATGCTCGCCCTTAACATAACCCAAGAGTGTGGCTTCGAGGCTAGCAATCTCTTCTTCTTTCGCCGACAATTTGCATTCGTAATCCTTCTCGACCCGTAACAGAATCTGTTCGCTCGATTTCCGTTCGTTCTCCAATATAATTCATCAATTATAGCTACCTCTTGCATCGTTTTCGAAAGAATGATGATATTTTTCACTCTTGGAAGCACTTCTTCCGGATAAATCTTCCTTAACGGTGTGTTTTAGTTGCATGTAAAAGTCGAGATAGAATCAGAAATTAAGAAAATGGGATAGTTCAAGCACCTTACTATCACTTGAATTATCTGATATAGTATATGATTTGGAGTCCAAATCACCCCTACACATGTTTATGTCTTTTTCTTGATAGCTCGAGTTTCTCGATTCCTCGCCCCTGGACATATTGAAAATAGTCGGTTAGAAGTTCTACAAATAAAAAATGGAGTTCTGTTAAAACATTAATACCAACCCGGTTTTCGACCTTGAAGTCAGGCAATGAATTTTGAGCTGTAATCCATGAAGAAGCAATTAGACTTGCCACCAAACAAAAAACGATTTTTATGTGGTCGACAAAACTTACACCTAATATAAACTAAACTGTAGAATAGTACCATAGATGCATTTCTTAAGAGGCTGTGAAACTGCAGGAGAGATTCTTGAACTTGCATACTGTGCCACATTGATTATTTCTTCTCCCAGTGTGCTAGATCTCGTTGACGCCTAATTTATTTTTACGAAAATAAAATCTTCTTGTTTATTCATTTTTCAAAACAGCTCATAATAATCTATCAATAACAAGGAAAAGTGAACAAAATAACAAAATAAAATCTTCTTGTTTATTCATTTATGAATTGATGACAAGTAAAAGAAATACGAAAACAGAATAACACACAATTTACCGTGGAAAAATCAAAATCGAAAACAAAAATCACATAAAAATGATAAGAACTTTACTATGTCAAAAATAGATTACAAAGTTCGTTGATCATCAATCGCTACCAAATGAGAGTTCTATAAGCGAATTTTACATTCATTTGTATTATTGTATTATTTTTGTCCACATATATAATATGATGCATGATCTAATTTTCATTTCCTTTTATTTCAGAAATTTTAAAATTCATCAGATTTTTATGTATCTTTCTAATGATTTCTACATGGTCAAATCATGCATATATTTATCGTTGTTACTGCGAGAAATATTAGGTAGGAGAACTTAATGTCATCCTTAAAAATATTTTTTATTAACATCGAGTTTCTGCGAAAATCTTTTGAGCAACTAATCTCGTTTTTCGTAGGAACACCTGCATATATCCTTTTAGATAATATTTTAAGTTGTGTAGTATATAATCAAAATATATCTTTATTCAGTGAGTATGCTCATCCTTAGTTGTTCGTTTCTATTTGAGTGTTGCCGACACACTATTATTGATTTAAGTTTTGGATTCAGTTTTTCAAATATATCGTTGACGACTTTTTATTTTTTCATGTTGATGACAATTCAATATATAAACCAAATCTTTAATCCTTTCCCAAAATACACATGTTTTTTCAATGAGATTAACTTTCTTTAGGAAATTTTGAGGGTGACTTAATTAATTTATAATTTGAGATCGATCTACTACGCTTCTGCATATATTAGAATCAACATTTGAGTTGATTTCTTTTTGCATTTGAACTCTTATAGTTCATTTTATCACAAATACATGTGATTTTGTCACACCTTCATTAATATGTAAATGAATTTGGTAGAATACTTTAAATATTGCAAGTTACTTATTTTCATGAACTTCAGGTTCAATTGATTGGATCTAGAATTGAAGATCGTTTTCATTATGAAATTTCTCGGCATTTATATCTTTTATATTCTTATCTTCCCTAATGCCGGGAAATGATGTTCCTTAAATATGCAAATCAGCGTAATTGTTATAAACCGATCTTCTGGATCGGGGGCTCGAGATATTTAATATACCTTATTTTCTATTATGCCCCTTCGTAAAAATAAATTCGCAGATGATAAATGTTTGATTAATTTCCACGCAATTACTAATAATCATATGCATCATTTTCATCTTTAACAATGATGTACTCGTGAGGATAATTAGTAAAGCTCTTCTGTTATGTATCTTTACCAATGATGTATTCGTGAGGATAATTAGTAAAGTCTTCTAGAGCCCACCTTAATATGTTATCATTTGCATAACAGTATATTTACGATCAAAATATTAGGTACCAATCAAAATACTTGTGTTTTTTGTTTTAGTATATGTCAATTGTAATGTCTTTGGATTCGAACTTAGGATCTTTTGATCCTCAATTCAAGTGTTCAACCAACTGATCTAACAACTCTCGACAAAATACTTGTGTTATTCAAACTTTATTGACGAATAATCAAATCAAATATTTTTCAAGAATATTTATCAAATTTAATAATTTTGAGTTCGAGTCGCATTGCTTCAAGAAATGGACTAAAAGTTGTGATTAATTATCATTATAGCTTAATTATATGCCTTGGCAGATTTAAAATCCTATAATCGAATGTGGAGTCAATCATACCATGTTTTTGTTAGTACGACCAACCTCGTATCTTTCTTTTAAATCTTTCCACAAAACGTAGATTTTCAAATATATTATACCAGATTATTAGTATATAATTATAATCAATTTGATATTGATAATTATGCGGGAATATCATATCAGATGTTTTTATTAGGATAATTTAATTTTGATATTTTTTTCATGAATATTTGATGAAGATATTTAATTTAATTTCTGGGAGAAGAAGTAAATATATATATGTATAACTATTATTAAATATAAATATAAATTCTTGGTGATTAAAATTGGATGAGTAGAAGATGAATATGTGATGAAAAAACGCTTTCTTATGCCATCTAAACTCAATAAAAATAGAGAGAATCATATATTAGAAATATAAATAATATGAAAAAGAATAAAATTGATTTCATTAGATTTTTATATAGATAAAAATAGGGTTTATGTTTTCCTCACCAAAACGAGTTATTCACTCATTACAATATTTATAACAATGTTTACATTAAAAAAAAAAGTGAAATCAATTTTTTGGTACATATACATTAATATTAGGAGTACATACATCTTTTATCTTTTGTATACAACAAATAATGATACTATATATTTGTAGGAGTGTTCATCGGTCCAAAACCGGACCGAACCGGACCGGAACCGGAATCATGAAAAAGCATGACCCGGAAATCGGACCGGAATAATACCGGTCCGGACCGAACCGGACCGGTAAATTCGGGTCCGGTCCGGTTTTGGACCGGATAAAACCGGAATAATTTAAAAATTATATAAATTAAATATAAAATAATAATTTAATTTAATTTTAATATTTATAAATTTTAAATTTATTCAGTAAATATGAAACATTATTATTTTTAAGTAAATAAATATTTTATAAATTAAAAAATATATAATTTTTTATTAATTTTGGATTATTTTGTTATATTTGTAATTAAATTAAATATTAATAATTTAATATATAGTGAAATTTTAGTTAATAAAAAAATTATATTTGATAAATAGAAAATTTTTAAATAAAAAACACAATTTATGAATTTATTTATTTACTTTTTAAAAAATATAACAATTAATATTATTAAAAAATAATAATATATATATAATAAATTAAAATCCGGTCCAATTCGGTTCGGACCGGATTTTACCGGTTTTTAACCGAAACCGGACCGAAAACCGGAATCTCATTTTTATGTAGACCTGAAACCGGACCGAAATTTTACCGGTCCAAATCGAACCAGACCAACTGGTCCGGTTCCGGTCCGATTCCGGTCCGGTCCTATTTATGAACACCCTTATATATTTGAATATATTTAAAGTGAGCATAAAATCGAAAAAAAAAGATTGCGGTTTGTCTTTTAATGATGTAGAGTAAGTACAGGTATAAAACTCGTGACTTTATACATTATCAAGGCTAATTCAACAACCAAACGAAGTAAATCACGTGGGTCAATATAAATTTTTAATTAGAGTTTTTACCAATTGACGCATTTGAATATAATACTAATAAATTAAAAACGAGAATATGACTTAAGTGTCAAAGTATATCTTTAATCTAATTTGATACACATATACTACTTATGTTAAGAACCAATTATCACACTAATTTAAAAAGGAATATGATCATTAGTTTGAAACAACGAATTTGTTGATTATTTTTGTACAAATGTTTAAATTACATAAATTAATTTTTTTTTAAAACAGTATTACTGATCTTTACAATTCGAGAATAAAATAAATAAATAAAACAACTTTAAATTGTGGGTAATCGAAACGTTTTCATTATTGGCAAAACTAAAACGGCTCGTCAATGAGTATGAAGACGTTTACTGCGACATGTGATGATATTTTAATTTGAACTTGAATTAATATTTAGCCATAAAAATCAATCAAATATTGATCAGATTAAATATTTTATTCCAATTTTTTCAACATTATTAATAATTTATATTTGAACAAAAAAAGTAATAAAATAAATAAAAGGGAGTCGATTATTCATTTATTAGTGGCTTTAATAGTAGAAATATCGGGTGAATGTCGGGACAATGAAATTTAAAAATAAAATAAAAAAATCTACCTCATCCAATGCATTTTAGTCAAAATAATATACATGGAACTCACTCGCACATTTTTATATTTTGAATATAAAAATGTTGATAATATACATTTTTTAAAAATTATTTAAATTATACAAATTTTATAAACGTAAAAAAATATTTATAGTAAAAAATATTAAATTACTTCAAACAAACTATTTCAGACATATAAATTTATATTTATGAATAAATATAAATACAAGTCATCATTTGTATTATCAATTGACATTGTTGTTGTTTTTTATGAGTCGGACGTGATAATTAATCGTAATATAATACTAATATACTACTAGTACAGTATTACTTGATTTGAGAATATTATTAAACTTGGTCATGTATAGGAATAAAAAATAAAACATGCAGGATTCATCATCATCATCATGTTTTGTGGATTTCACAAGTGGGCAAATTGTTACCCAGAATGATGATCATCATCACGATCGTTTACTCGAAACCCAGAACGATCATTATCGGCAGTTAAACGAATTGCCGGCGGTGGATGATGTTCTGACATACATCGACAAGATGCTGATGGAGGAGGACATCGAGGACGACGAAAACACGTTGCACGCGCTCCAAGAGTCTTCTGATTTCAAAGACAAGGAAAGATCTTTCTACGAGTTGCTCGGCCAGCACTACCCGCCTTCATCGCCGGCACACCATGAATCCGCGTTGACCGGTCCAAGCAGCAGTCAACGCCTTACAAAGAAAAAGAAAACCCACGGCTCGGTTCATGAGGAGTTCGACAAGTGGATTTTCAAACCAGATGGCGGCTGTCACGATCAGGTGTTCGAAGGTCACGTGACTGACATGAGAAACGCAGCAGCCAGATTAATCTGCGTGCAGCAGCAGCCAAGAAAGTCGAACATAAAAAAAAAAAATCTTTCGACTTAAAAAAATCTGGCACGTTACGCGGAGATGTTCGGCGTGCCGTTTGAGTACAACGCGATCGTTAAGAGTTGGGAGAGTATTACTCTGGAGGAACTTAAGATTGAGGAGGTCAACTGCTTGATGCGGGCCCAGAATCTAGAAGACGGTGGGCCGGAAAGCCCGAGAGACATGGTCGTGGGCCTGATTAGGAAGATGAATCCGGACGTGTTTGTTCACGGGGTGTTGACCGCGGATTACGGGTCGCCGTATTTCGTGACTCGATTTCGGGAGAGTTTGTTACACTTCTCTTCGGTGTTTGATTTGTTGGACGTGGTGATACCGAGTGAAAGGCCTGAAAGGATACTGCTGCAGCGTATTCTCGGAAGCGAAGTTGTGAATGTGATTGCGTGTGAGGGAGCTGAGAGAGTGTCGAGGCCGGAGACGCATAAGAAGTGGCAAAAGCGTCATTTGAGGGCGGGTTTCAAGCAGCTTAGTTTCGGGAGGAAGTTGGTAGGCGCCATACAGAACAAGGTAAGAAGTTCTTACCATAATGATTTTGTGATAGGTGAAGATCACAAGTGGCTGTTAATGAGCTGGAAAGGGAGGCCTATCTGTGCAATATCGTCTTGGCAACCTGTTTATTATGGTCAATAAGATTACCAAAAACATATGAAAATATTTTAACTTGAAATTAATATGGTGTATTTCCTCCGGATAGATCACATGTACGGCCAAAAACGCAATATACAATTGAAACATGTATATACAATTTATAAGGATATATAGGACTAAACAATGACAGGAAGTCGAAAGCGGTAACCAGTTCCAAATTCAGGCCAAACAATGTCTTAATATCGATCATCATAGAGTCCACTGGTCTCATAAACTTTTCGTTGCTGAACAAATCGGTATGCTTCTGCATGAAGGTGCCAGATGAGATGTTACATATGCATATATAATTAAGTAGTCTCAGTTGGGGGCGGCAAAATAGTTTTAGTTGAGGGTTGCAATTTTGTCTTAGTTGGAAAAGCCACAAGCTTATTCAAATGAAAGGAAAGCACAGAAATCATGGTAGTCCAGTGTCGCCTAGCTAGTTTGTATCGGGGAGTAGAAAGAAGATCTTGTAGTGTTTTATTCAAGCTTTATATAGAACATATAAAACATTACATAAAAAAATTAAGCGTTTTGAAATTATATATTAAAAAAAAACTTGGTTTATTAAATTTTGAAATAGAACATATAAAACATGAAACAGGCAAATATTAAAAAAAAAACTTGGTTTACTAAATTTTGAAATAGAACATACTCTATAAAACTTGAAACAAGCAAACATAAGAAAAACACAAAAAAGTTGATTCAGAAACTTACATAATCGAATTCACCCATTAAGCGTTTTGAAAAACAGGTAAGCGTTTTGAAAAACAGGTCAAAGACCACAGCCACATTGTCAAACATTTTGAGCAAAACCAACATCAATGTTTTATGCCACAAAACAAAAGGGTGAATGTGTGTTTTGAAAGTCGAAACTGCAAGAAATTCAATACAAACATTAGGTAGGGGCATTTTATATTTAATAATATAGAAAAAAAAACGTATGTAAGTAATAACTAGAGCAAATAGTGGTATAGTCGAGATGCAATGGAGAAAACAAATTCACGTAGTCGAAGGCATTTGGGATTGGGACAGAGCACACATTAATCCCTAATATTGTGCAGGCAACTTTCAACTCGATGTATACCCGTTGATCCATCGCATATGGATTTGGATCGAGTTATCGATGATCCGATGTGTCTCAGGTCGAGTACGAATTAATTTTTTTATTCGGTACAGATCGAATAACATGCTAGGAAGAACATGTGATCAATTATTCTAACATAGACGACCATTGTCACAAACACGCTTCTTAGAACACGGGATCCAAGTTGACTTGTCTGAGACCCTACACAACCTCAAACGAAGGCGAGCTGACAACGTCTCAAACAATTTGATTCTGTCGAGCACTTCAAGTTTCTCGTCCCAATACAGTTCATACAGTCGGGTGCAAGTTATATGCCCAACCTCTTCAAACCCGTTGCGTTTTTCAAAATGTATCTGAACATTATGATGTGAATTGATCAGTTCAAATTGATCTGACTTGATATCTTTATTTTTAATTGATCTCTGACATTTCACATTTCACATTTCAATTAATGATTTTTTTTACAAGATTAATTTTGATTTCTACAGTATATTTTTTTTACATCACAGAAAAATATATGAACTTTATTGGTATATTAGCATATTAGTTCTCTTTTTTTTTTCCCCCTTTCTCCATTGCTATTGTTTATTAGTCCTAATTAAACTGTATACATGTAGATAAATGCAGCTGCAATTACATACTAAGAAAATTAATCACGTTAAGCCGTTGACCTGATCGATCAGCTGTTAATTCATGCAGATGGATGATCACGAGAACCATCTCTTTCCTGCTTTGTTCGCTCTAAGCTTCATCACAAGAGCCTCACGCTCGCCCTCGACTTCAGCATACTTTAGGCTCATCTCTAGGTACCGTTCTCTGAGCTCTCTTAGCTCCATCTCAAGGGACGATTTCGTCTTTTCTTCCCTTTCTTTCACCGCTACTTCACTATCAACAGAAGTCTTTTTGGAAGAAACATAATGCTTCTTCTGCCCAACAGAAAGAGGACCGCGTTCATAATTCTTCGCACCCTACCGAACAAGGAAACACCAAATTAGAACAAACCAAAAAAAAAAAAAACTTGAAGAAACGGAGATAGAATTAGTACCTCTTTACGAATATTCTCTTTCTCCTTCGCCAACTTAACTTCTTCTTCAAGAGCTTGAGCTTTCTTCAAGCACTCATTTTTCTCCTCCTCGAGCCTATACGCCTTTTTCTTCAACTGAATGTTTTCTCTTCTGAGGTCTTCATTTTGGATGCGAATTGTCTCTTTCAAAGTCTCCATTTGCATAAGCTTATCTCCCAAGACTAATTTATTCCTTTTGCATTCATCAAAATCGGACGCAACTTCCTGCAAATCCGATATCTTTTCGGATAACAGAATATTCTCCGCCTTGATTTCTTCTTTGTCGCCAGAAACCGCCTTCAGAGAGAGCTCTAGTTTCCTCTTATCCACTTCACATCCCTGGAGCTCATCTTTTAAATTAGCGATTTCATCCTCGAGGCATGGTATCTTCTCTAACTCAACCTTCAAAATGCCAATTTCTTTTGTAAGTTTCTGCCGCTTTAATTCAACCTCGTTCAAGTCGCGATTCAGTTTCTCTTCGCGATTTTCTAGCAACTTAAGAGCCCTTTCGTGACCAGCCATTAGTTTCTCATTGCTCTGCTCAGAAGCACCAAGCTGACGTGTCAACTCCTGAATTTTTGACTCGGATTTATGACACTCCTCTTGAGTCGATAACAACTGTTTTTGCATGTCTTCGGATTCATGTTTGAGGGTCGTAGCAACTGATTCAAAATGATTTCTTTCCTGCTGACAGGATTCCTTTTCGCCTTCTAGTAGTCTGATCTGACTTTCCAGTTCGGATACGCGTCCTTCTAACAGTGCATTCTCTTCTTGTAATCGTGATAAATTGTTTTCAAGTTCCTTCCATTTTCTTTCTTCAGTGGGATCACTAGATTCGGACTCGCTCGACATGGAATCAAAGGACGCACAATTTCTGATATCGGTGATTTTATTCGAATCCTTGAGCTTCAATAAAAGTTCAAGATTCTCTTCAGTGAGCTCGGCACAATCCTTCTCTAGCTCTTCGATTTTCAATTTCAACGACTCGACTTCTCTGACGGTGGGATCCGAATTACAATTTTCCTTGTGGTCATCCATGGCCTCGAAATGCTCCCCCTTAACATAACCCGAGAGTGTGGCTTCGAGGCTAGCAATCTCTTCTTCTTTCGCTGACAATTTGCATTCGTAATCCTTCTCGACCCGTAACAGAATCTGTTCGCTCGATTTCCGTTCGTTCTCCAATTCATCAACTCTAACTTGCGTTATCTCTATTTTGGATCTCTGCTGTTCTATGGTCTCCTCGAGCTCTTGAAGAATGGAAACGAGCTCGATGTTCGATTCCTGACTTCGTTTTAGCTGTTGTCCTAAATCATCATTCAAATCTCGTTGATATTTCATCTCGCTCTCCAATAGCTTTTGCATCTGATTCAGATTCTCAGACTGAACCATGGAATCATGAGCAAGCTGGTTTCTTGTCATTTTCCCAAACTCGACTTTCAACTTTTCGTGCTCCGTTTCTAATTCTGACTGCTTTTTTGACATTTCAGAAAGCTCATTTCTTGATAAATCCAAATCGGACATCAGTCTCCTGGCATTTCTCTCCCACATCTTGGCTTCTGCTCGGAGTTCATCGATGTTGTCTTCGGAAGCTTCCGGAAGGTGTTTTGAAGACCCAATGGTTCTTTTCACTATTTCTTCATTTTTATAGTCTTCCCTCATATACCGCCTGACATTTGAGGACGAATGGTTTGGTGAAGGGATAATGTTGACTGATTGATAAACGGGTATTTGGCTACTGTTATAGCTACCTCCTGCATCGTTTTCGAAAGAATGATGATATTCTTCACTCTTGTAAGCACTTCTTCCGGATAAATCTTCCTTAACGGTGGATCCCACCGGAGAATTCAATTGACTTGTTTCCTGCAACAAAAGAGAGTTATTGTCGTTACATGATACCGTACCTATAATGTCCAGTTCTAACAGTGTGTTTTAGTTGCATGTAAAAGTCGCGACAGAATCAGAAATTAAGAAAATGGGATAGTTCAAGCACCTTACTATCACTTGAATTATCTGATATATATGATTTGGAGTCCAAATCCACACTACTCATGTTTATTTCTTTTTCTTTACAGCTCGAGTTTCTCGATTCCTCGCCCCTGGACATATTGAAAATAGTCTGTTAAAAGTTCTACAAATAAAAAATGGAGTTCTGCTAAAACTATAATACCAACCCGGTTTTCGATCTTGAAGTCAGGCAATGAATTTTGAGCTGTAATCCATGAAGAAGCAGATTAGACTTGCCACCAAACAAAAAACGATTTTTATGTGGTCGACAAACATACACCTAATATTAACTAACCTGCAGAACAGTACCATAGATGCATTTCTTAAGAGGCTGTGAAACTGCAGGAGAGATTCTTGAACTTGTATATTGTGCCACATTGATTATTGCTTCTCCGAGTGTGCTAGATCTCGTCGACGCCTAATTTATTTTTACAAGAAAAAAAACTTCATGTTTATTCATTTATTCAAAACAGTTCATAATAATCTATCAATATAAACACTTCAAATGTAACACTTCAAGGAAAAGTTAACAAATGCTCCGAAAAGGGAGGCCACCAAATTGTTTGGTAAAGATCCTCCTCCTCCATGAAAGATATTGTTATGAATTGATGACAAGTAAAAGAAATATGAAAACAGAATAACACACAATTTATCTTGAAAAATCAAAAATCGAAAAAAAAAATCACATACAAATGATAAGAATTTTACTATGTCGAAAAATAGATTACAAAATTTGTTATCATCAAATGCCGACAAATGAGAGTTCTACAAGACCATATGTGAAAATCCGAAACAACATAGGTGTTGACCCAATCACTCAACCCACTACTAAGTCCTGAAAAAATCCTATTTCAGGGGCTTTTCAGCCCCACCTAAACCGAATCCGGTCACTACATCGCGTTGTTAAGATAATTAAGAAAGAATCCAAAGACTAAATTAAGAAAATTGAAAGAACAGAAAAGACCATGAAAAAGAATCAAATTTTATATGATACTGAAAGGAAAAATGGAAAAAAAAAACAGTCTTACCGAGGAAACGATAATCTTGACAAGACATTCTTGATACCCTCTTGAAGATTCATCACTCCTCGAAATGTGTACAGTTTCAGACAGAATTTCCGACCATTGGCAGCTGCTGTTTCTCACAACGCCTTTCCCCAATTTTGCCATTGTCTTCCCTGTTTCCACGTGAACCAGAGACACAGAGAGCCTGTCCCATCCCTTCGGCACCTGCAAGAAAAAAAAAAGTTCTTTTTTCAATCTACGCAAAATCAAACACAAGAAACACGTGCCCAGAAACAATTCGAACCTGAAGGACTTGAAAGTTGGAGAATTTGAACTCGAATTCGAATCTATCTGTTCTTGATTTCGGTGCTCTGTTCTTCAACATTTTCTGGTTTTCACACTCACTGTGTGCGCGTGTGTGTGTTTATTGAGCTGCAATAAAGATTCGTCGGATGACAGTATTATTGTTACTGCAGTGCGTGTATTAATGAGAGAAATAACAATGGAGGTATAGAGGTTAGTTGGGGAGTCATTGTTCTCAACCTCTTGTGTGTGTTAGCATATGCACATTCTAGCAGTTCAACTTCAGGCGCACTTTAATGTTTGTGGCGCACTCAACCAAACGAATCAACAGACCAAAACAAAAAAAAAAGTTTGCTACAATTATGGATGAACGTGCATTAATAGGCATGGGTACTTGACCTAACTTGATTCGAAATTAAGGAAAAAAATTATTTTGCTTTGAAATAATTTTATTGTTTATTTCTTGGTAAATTAATATACTTCTTTTTAACTAATTCAATTTATAATCATATGTTCAGTACTTCAGTTAACACGTTGTTAGAGAGTCGAGAAACGTTTAACAACGTCAGGTTTGGACATTCATAGAGTGGTTGACAGTAGATTCATTTTCTGCTGATTGTATATATGGATCACACACCAATTGTATATTCATCACGATTACACATCAATTGTATACTCATCACGATTACACATCAATCGTGAAGCTATGTAGTTCTTACGTGTGAAAAAATCGAGCAACCGCTCAACTCGAAGAAGTTGCTGCAGCAAAAGTGGACGCAGTTTGCCTTTGAGTCAATGTCATGTATAAGCCCTGCCACAGAACACACATTTTAATCACTTTTAATCACACGATAAGTACCGATATAAAAAAAAAAAAAAGGCCGACGATTAATTACATTCGTTGTGTGTATAGTGGCACCGGTGGTCATGCTGATATTTTGATCCGGGACCAAATCAAAGCTCAAGTGCTGCAAAACTACGGCAAGAGCAACAATCGCTTCGAGCAAGGCAAACTGATCGCCAACACATTTACGTGGCCCGCCACTGAACGGGATGAATCTGGAACAAGATTGTTTCCGTTAGAATCTATAGCTTTGTTAAACTAGTGAATTTATGTGGCTTACTTGAAATCGGTATTCGTTTCATTTGGAACTGCGCCTTCTAAATCAAATCTTTCCGGCAAAAACTCATCTGCTCTTTCCCATACCTTGAAAACAAACAATTCAAGAACTGATCACTAAATGATTTGTAGAGATTACTAATTCGTCTTCTCAGGTAAGGAGGTACCTGAGCAGAGTGATGAATATTGTAGACTGAGATCATGATATCTTGACCAGGATTGACCTTGTAGTCGCCCGGTAGCACGTCGGCAACTTGAGCTCTTCTCAACAAGACCTTAACAAGATAAATATTCCAAGATTAAAAAAAGAAGTGATGGTATATGGTTAAAACATTGTCATTAATCGAGGGTCGGGCTTTGAAACCAACAGGTGGGTGAGGATATAGACGCATGGATTCCATAATGCAACGCGTCAAGAATTTGAGATTCTTTATGTCCTCGTAGGTCGGAAGCCGGCCCTCTAAAACTCTGTCAACCTCTTCCTGTGCTTTTCGTAAAGACGAAGGGTCCTGAATTTATTTTTAAGAAACCAATGTCAAAACACTGATCTAGTTTACAAAAAACAATCATAACACACTGCTAACTATACCTTACTCAGCAAATACGCAGTCCATGTTAACACTGAGCCAGTCGTTTCGTGGCCAGCAACTAGCATGGACAGAAGGTCGTCTCTCAGCTGGTTACTTGAAACCTAATTCAAATATGATGATCGCAGAAACAAGTATTTAAGAACAAGAAACAACAAATGTAATTCATAAATTTAATTATATACCTCCTCTCGACTAGCAAGCAAGAAACGAAGAATGCTTGGGTCCGCGTCATTCACATACTCCTCCTCGTTTATCCTCTCACCCTCACTTTCCACAATCTCTCTGCACTTCCCTATCAGCTCCTCTACAGTTTGTCTAATTAAAGAAACCGCCTTCTCCGCTTTTATTTGCCTTGGTATCACTTTACACAAAGCATTAATCTGAATGCAAAAACAAACGAACAATCACACGCAATGTAAATCAACTAAATCGAGGATTAACTCCTTAGTTAAAGAACAGCATGTTGCATGCCTTCCAATACGGCAATAAATCAGTTGAGCGCAGCTCGGCCTCTTTCAGCGAGGTGTAAACCGCATCGATAACCGGACTATTGGCAGTGAGAGACTCGAAGTTATAATTGAACAACGCAAGCCCGATAACATCGAGAGTGAGCTGCGAGAACTTCTCCTCCATATTCACAGCCGACCCAGAGAGTGAATCGGATTTCAGTTTCTCCACCAATTGCTGGGCACATCTGCAAAAGACCCGTTCGACTATTACCGACAAGTACTTCTTGTGAAGGGAGGGAACGACTGCCCTCCGCCTAACCTACAATCAAACACTCCCTTAGCCACACTCTACCAAATGCACAATCCAATTCATAATTCGACGCAGCAATCAAAAACCCTAAAATCGATTATCGGGAAATTGGGGATTACCGTCCAAAGGGAACCCTCGGCGATGGCGAAACCGGAGCCGAAGAGGAACTCGGAGACCTCGGCGACGAGCCCTTTGGAGTACTTGGTACCGTAGTTTCTGAGGACGTGCTTGGCGACGGCGGGGTCACTGACGACCACGAAATCTCTGGGGCCGGCGGCGAGGCGGTAGATGGGGCCGTACTCGTTCATCCATTTGAAGAGGGGGAGGAAGAGGGCTCCGCCGAGGAGGTCGGAGACGTCGTCGAGCTTCGCGCTGGCGATGGGGATGTTGGAATCGTCTTTTGGGCCGAACGCGGTGAGGGATTTGGCGAGGGAGGTTAGCCAGTCCGGGCTGACCCATGATTTGGGCTTGGTGGTAGATGGTGTTTTTTTGTTGTTGTTTATGGAGTTTTTGATGGAGAGTGAGGGAGAGAGACGGCGGCGGAGACGGTGGTGGTCGTGGGTGATGGAGAGCGGGGAGGAGGTGATGGAAAACGAGGTGGATGACATGGTGAATTTAAATTCCAGTGTTGATTCTTGTGATTAGATTTCCGGCCACCATGGCCACTCGTAGTGTCGTACACCCCTCCTTTTTTTCGTTTGGGTTTATAATATCTTGTTTGAATTTTAATTAAATACTAAAATAATACTCCCTCTGTCCCAGAGCTATAGTCACAGATGGTCAACGCTGACTTTTTTTGACCGTCCAATACGTATGATAAACGGTACAAAAAAATTATGAAAAAATAACTAAAATAAAATTTAACTATTAAATTTTATTTTAGTTATTTTTTCATAATTTATGTGTACCGTTTATCATATGTATTTGACGGTCAAAAAAAGTCAGCGTTGACCTCAAATGACTATAGCTCTGGGACAGAGGGAGTAGTACTTTAAATTAAACAAGATTGTTTATAATAAAATTATTAATTTAAATGATTTTTTATTTTGCTCTTTTTTCAAAATTTTGAAATTAACGTAATCCAAACCAAATGAAATGAAATTAAAACCAAATGAAATGAAATTAAGTGAACTCAATCGAACTAAAATCATTTTCAATTACTATAAAAAAATTATAATTGTAAATTTATTATAACATGTTCAAATCATGAATCTATAAATTTGATTCAACATTTACAACATACCAATCTCATAAATTTTGCCTATTCTATTTTGAGAATCTTGTTATAAATATTATAAAAAAAGTGTGACCACTTCTATGGGCGGGAGAAAGTACATTTTTTTAAATATCAAAAATAATAATATTACGTATTTCATATTTTCATTTTTCTATATAAGACATACTCCTATGACTTTTGAAATTATTTTAATTTATATTTAGCTTTGAGCTTTCAATGAAAATTAAATGTGTTTTTTTTTAAATTTTTTTTAATATTAAGTAAAAAAATTTACATATTAATTAATTAAATATTTAATTTAAATTTTCAAAATAGTTACTTAATTAATAACAAAATAGATAATTAATACTATTTAAATTAATATGTATGCATGAGATTATGATAACCTATACAGTATTTTAAATAAAAAAGAGTACTAATTTTTTTTTATTAAAATAATAAAATGTTTAATGTTATGTTATTTTACTTTATTTCAAAAATAATAACAAATTATTACCAGATGTTTAAACTTAAAAAAAGAGAGTAAAAAGTCCATTTGTATGTAAATGAATTAATGAAATTTCCTGGAATTAATGAATTTCTTTTCCTTGGATTCAGAAGATTTGAGATAATCTAGGAACTTAGCGAAATCCGTGTCCTTGTAACGCCGTGGATTTGACGGCGTCACAAGCTTCTCCGACGGTCTGACGATGCTCGTGAACGGAAAACTGTGCAAAGACGCGACGGAAATCCTGCAACTCGTTGCGTTCACGAGCACCCTATGCAACACACTCTTGTACCTCCCGTTGCTCAATATCTCGAGGTGGTCTCCAACGTTGACTACGAACGATCCGGGTACGGGTCGAACCGTGACCCAATTATGTCGGTGTTCGATTTGGAGACCCTCGACTTGATCCTGAAGGAGAAGGGTGAGAAATCCGTAGTCCGAATGAGGTGGCATCCCTAGTGTCAATTCGGGTTGCGGGCATGGAGGGTAACAATTCACAACCATAATTTGGCTTCCGTTTTCGAGTTCTCTCAACACATCTTTGTCTTCGTCTTTTATCCCTAGGCTTTCGAGGATCGCCTCCACAAGCATCATGAACAAAAATCTCGTCTCCTTTGCATAACAAACCGTCGATTTTCTGACAAAAAATGATCATATGTTATGACAATTAATAAGCGCAATTATGCAGACTGTTAGCATAATTAATTCGGGTGGAGTCAAACTCAGTACTTCGCCTTTAGCCTAACGCTATGATACATTGTTTGAAGTCAGCATTCTCTAACAGCTCGAACTGTTAGAGAAGTTGAACAACTTGATATTTATATTAGTGAATCGAATATATTTTTTATTACAGACAATCTACCTAAAGTCGGAAGGCGAAGTTGGCCAATGGGGAAGGGCGGCCTCATGCGGAGGATGACAAACGAGTTTGAGAAAATCCCTCCAGCAAAAGACGACGTCGTTCGTCTGATTGAAGCTCGTTCCATACCGGACGGGAGAGCTCATATCCGACGACATGTACTTCTCTCTTTGGGAGAGTGGCATCTCGAAAAACATTCGGCTCACGTGCACCATGTTGCTTATGACCTCTTCCGGAATACCGTGATTCACAAGCTGCAATGTTTTAGCATATATATATATATATATATCGCGAGATCATTTTTCGATCATGAAAAAACAAAAACAAGAAAATCGCAAGAAGTAGCCTACCTGAAAGAAGCCGTAGTTTTCGCAGGCGTAGGCGAGAGATTGAAGGACACGGGCCCTGTTTGGACCACGGAGTTCGGCGAAATCAATGACGGGCAGGTCGAGTTCGAGGGTCGGGCAGGAGTTTTCATCGGGAATTGGATTCGGGCGGTCGGGAAGGGGCAATTTGTACTCGGGCGGAACGTGCTTGATCCGGCTGTCGTACATGTGCTTCACTCCTTTGTGGGACATGCTTTCGAGGGAATCGTCGTTAACATTATGCCCCGACATTGCGCGGATGAAGTGAATCAAGAAATGAAAGGACATGGTATATTTATAGTTAATTGGAATGAAGAGGGTTTGATTGAATGTTTCGGGTGACGAACAAAAGTGTAGTGGGAATTGGTTTTGGATTTGTGTAGTAGATTCTAAGAAGTATCTAGGTCTCCGATCGATCGAGCAGACAAAACCGTTGAAAATTTGGTTTGCAATTATTATTATGACTACGATATAGTGTGAGACTGTGAGGTCTATTTGTTTCGTAACTTACGTGTTCAAAAATGTGTTCTACATTTTATTACAGGCTGTATTTTGGTCGACGAGACAAGGAGCAATCATACAAAATTTTTGTCATATCATCAACCCAATCCACGTATCATCAATTCATCATATAAAAAGTTTTTTAAAAAAATATTTTGACATTTTATACTCGTTTCATACGGTATATTATTTTGGTAAAACAAAAGGTAATTTGACATTTAAAATAAAAAAATATATATTAAATTAAGGATCTAATTATATTTTTAAAATAAATACTCATCTGTCCCGTACTAATTAATGGTCATATGTGGTCTACTTTGACTTTTTTTGTCCGTCCAATACATATGATAAATAGTATACAAAAATTTTGAAAAAAATATTAAAATAAAATTTAACTATTAAATTTTATTTTAGTATTTTTTTCAAAATTTTTGTATACTATTTATGATATGTATTGGACGGACAAAAAAAGTCAACGTTGACCACCTATGACTATTAATGTGGGACAGAGGGAGTATATAAAAAAAATTCTTGAGGTCCTTGTATATTGGAGTATAAGGAAAC
The DNA here is from genome assembly GCA_954870475.1 of Euphrasia confusa. Lineage (NCBI taxonomy): Eukaryota > Viridiplantae > Streptophyta > Magnoliopsida > Lamiales > Orobanchaceae > Euphrasia > Euphrasia confusa. The sequence continues at coordinate 2,212,065 of OX940955.1, read as the reverse complement.
CCGAACAAAAAAATTTGAAATAGAAGTACTAGTAGAGATGCGGTGGGCTCTTCCTAAACGTAAACGGTGTGCGGTGAGTTTTAACTCAAAAATGTGTTGGGCCTAGAGGAACTTGGTTCATTTAGGATAAGCCCAGGATTCAGTTGAGCATATGTTGGACGTTTGGGCCAAATTTTGTACAGTATTTACGCTCTGAGCCCAAGTCCAAAATAATTTGTTAGCGCTCGTCACTTTATAGTACTACTTCTCAGCAATGGTCACTTGGTCACACATCATCTGTATTTTGTAAAAAAAAAATGTGATAATTGCTATGAGATAAAGCTAGTATGATTTTGATATATTAGTTTGTTTTTATATGAAATACATTAATTTTTTATATTACCTCTCAATTTCATTTAAACTTTTATTATTTTTTAAAGTAAAAAGAAAAAATTAGCTAGTGTTCACTTTTGGGTCATTCTCACTAAAAAATGATCCAAATCAAATGCACAAATACTTGTTTTGATGGGCTAAATTCGCATTGAAGTGAACTGATACGAATTGAAAAGTATGAACAAAATCCAAATAATCCATGCTCTAAGCTTTGAGTAAAGACTTAATAATAGTTTGTTTTTTAAGTTAAGTCAAACCACATACACGTACACAATAAATATATTTCATCAATTGATACAAAACTTATATTCCTATGTGACATGAGATTAATTTAATGTGACCAAATCCCAAATCTTCCCAGCAACTTTACCTACTAATTAGGCTCCACCAAATTACAGTACGTAGCCAATTAACATGACCTAACATCCTTTTCATTTTATTTAATTAATTAAATACTTGTCATGTTTGAAAAAATGTACATTTTTTTTGGTCTGACAACAATATAAATATCTCAAATTTATTTTTTATTATCTCTCTAAAAATATTTTCACTTTCCATTTTTTATTACTTAAAAAATTATTTAAAAACTCACAGTCACATAATTTCACTTTATACATAAAATGTAGTAGTATTTTTTAATTTAACTTTATATTATATTTAAATAAAAATATTACAACTGTATATCTACATTTTCATTTTTTTTTTGTTTTAATTTTACTAGCAATACCTCTATAAATTAATACTCGATAGGTTAATAGAATTAATAGATTTTCCGGTTTCAACTTGGTCTTTAAAATGAAAAAAAAAAATACTCCATAAATTAATAATCTCTTTAAATTAATAAAATTTCACGATCCCCAAACTATTAATTTATAGAAGTTTTTTTAGTGTATATTGTATTTGTCAATAATAAAATAGGAAGAAGAAAATGGTAAATATAAGTGAAGTAACATATTTCATATCATAATTGGACTCCCCAAAGACTTTCAATTAAATTAAGGTGTTTTGTTTTGTATTCTTTAGGGGGCCCACCCCCAAATAATACTAGTAGGTTGCCTAAAACTATTTTTTTCCTTAAAAAATAAATAAAAATGAAACGAGGGGTCATGCCCGAACATATGAGTTGTATAAAGAAGGTCTATATTATTAATTAATCAAGACTAAACTTAATTAATTAAGAGAAATTGAATTTATGACCTAAAAGGTGCTCTTTGTGGAATGCCTTTTCTTCTTCTTGAGTTAGGGGGAGGTGTGGGCGGGTATATGTCTTGTTGTGAGCCTTCACGCAATTCCATTTCCTTATCTTCATCTTCTTCTTCTCTTGATGAAGATGAAATATTATTATAATAATAATTATTATTATAATTTATTCTTGTACCCAACACCCCTTCTCCTCTCTGTCTTCTTACAACCTCGTTCTTGGATGATGCATCCACATTTCCCTTAATTCCTACGAGCTAAAAATCACTTTCAACCATTAACTAATTAATCATCATAAAACAATAATGTTGATGATGGAACAAGAGAATGAAATGGAGTGATCAATGTTACCTTACATCCCAAGGAACAAAACCGAAAAGTGTCGAGAAGGCTTCTCCCACAGATTTGACAGAGATGAGAAACAACTTTCCCACCCTTAGGCTGAGGCCTCTCGTTCAGAAACAAAACCCGAGCGCTGTTGATTACGTACGTCTGCACACCGCTAATGTCGAGCACCTTCTGAATCTCCGACACCCGAACCACATCGTGGTACGAGGATCGCCTTATCTGCAGCAATCAATGAATCAATTACAGTATAGTCTAAAAATTTCATATCCAAACAATAAAAATAAAACGTGATAAAAATTTGGGCGAAAACGTGTTTGGTAACGGCCTCACACGCAAAACGAAACAGGGCGGTTACAGATAACATTGAAGGCGACTCTGTGATCCAACTCCAAGAAATAAATGAGAAATTGATTGTTACTAGTATTAATTAATAATGTTAATTAATTAAATATTATAATCGGTGTGGACCTGAATGACTTGATGATCCTTGTGGTCGGAGGAGCGGCAGTAGAAGCAGAGGGCGGCGGCATTACAATCCAGGCAGAACATGTTGCACTCGCTCCTGGCGGCGTCGGAGTGGCTCCGGCAGACATTGAAGAACTTCGTCTTCAGCAATTGCTCTAGCCACGGAGGCACCACCGCCTCCTGCATTGGCCGATCGATCATATGACTCCGGAATTCAAATATACAATATATATATATAACATAGAGAAATAAATATAATTAAAATAAAAATTACACTAATAATTACCATAATCGAATTCGGATTTCGGCAAACGGAGAAGATGAGTTTGGGGGTAAAGTTTTTAGAGAGAGAAAAAAGAGGTGAGGGGATAGCCTAAACAACCAGCAACTTATAAATGAACAAACAAAAAAAATACACCTAATAAGCTAAAGGGAGGGAGGGAGGGAGAGAGGGGCGAAAGTCTAAATTTATGAAAATGTTTTTCTGTAACGGACGGCCAAGATGTAACCGGGTGGGGGCTCAGGATTTTTGTGGACCGCTCGATCTGAAAAGAGAGATGGACGTGAGGTGGCGCGGGCGGGGGTTAATTTGGCTCTACCGCTTATTAAAATACTAATTTCTCATGTTTTTTTTTTTTTTTGGAATTTTGAGATACAGACTACACTAGTGAAAATTTTAATTGTTTTTATTTAATTAGTATCCTATTTTATAAAAAAAGAAATAATATAACTACTATCTTGATTTCTAATGTGAAAAATATTAAAAGTTTTTTATAATATTGAAAACCAATTTACATTATTTTTTAATAATATTTTTTTTCAATTAAAATATATTTTCAATTAAAAAAAAAATATTGTATTAAATTAAGATTGAGAGAGTATTTATTTTATATACACATTTTTATAACTCACACAAATTATTTACTTATGCATCACTTAATATATGTAATGTAAGGTAAGCTATATCAATTTTGGATTTAATTTCAGTTCAATTCACACTCATTTGGTTTAACTCTAAATTACTTTTATCATTATTACCACTCATTTTCAATATTATATTCAAACACATTCATAAATAAAAAATTAATATTCTATTTTTTTATTTTAAAATATAATTTTATTCTTTATTTTATTCATTTTTTATTTTAAATTTTCCTAACTACTTTTTACTTTTGTAAAAATATGTTCGAAATTCTAAATTTTTTGTAAAACAATTTTATGCCGCACTATGAAGGCAGTGACAGTGCCGCACGAACAGTCGGTTCCTGGCATGATTAAAGATTTAGGCAAAATCTTTTATTTTTTTTAAGAAACCAAAAATTGAATATCTCTTTTCATACTTATTCGATTGAGTTGATTTAAAAGGCAACATAATCTTTGGAGCATAAGAAACTTATTTCTACCATAACTTGGTATCTAGGTCCTCTATAAAAAGTTCAACGATCAGAGGCATCAAAGTCGTGACGAGAGAAAAAAACACGAGTTCTATAGTTCTTCATTTAGAGATTAAACTTGTAATCGATTACACCTTGTTGGTTCTAGAGTTATTAGAAATAGTTGTAATCTCGTTTTCATATAATAAAGAAGAAACACCCCTCTCCACGAGAACGTAGGTTTCTGCTGCCGCGGTACAAAACCGAAGTTCGTAAATCTTGTCTTGTGCTTTCGTTTTTATTGTTTTCGTGTTCTTGTAAGTTCATATATACGTGAGAGATCGTGAGTTTATTGAGAGTCAAGTCATATTCGTGTGATTTTGAGTTATTCATATTGACGTGGTTTATGAAAATTTAGTTTAATGGATTTATTTGGTTATTTGAGACAAATCTTCAACCACTTTTATTTTAAATATATATTTTTATTTTTTATATTATATCAAAAAGTAAAAAAATATTTTTTTTTTTCTTAATACTTGCTCAATAAAATTAGACGTTTTTTTGGGACAATTATTTTTTAGTTTAAAATATAATACTCTCTTTTTACTTCTTATTTTTTATTTATTAAAAATTATTATTTTCCTTTTATATGAATACTAAATTAAGACAAAAAGAATATTACTGCGCACAAAAAATTATTTTTTCATAACTTACGTGTCATTTATTATGAGTAAAAGATATTGAATGAAGACATTGTATTATAAAATTAATTATTTCTTAATCATTCACTTTTTTATATTTTAATTCAAACAATACAAATTGCAATATAAAAATTATTTTTTATGATATATATTAGAATACTACACTATCTTCAAATCCTATAATTTTAAAATATAAATTATAATCATCGGATTAATTTAAAATTTTAGATATTATTTTAATCATTTATATAAATACTATAAAAATAATAATTACTAAACATATTATCTTTAAAACAAAATAAAAATTAAAGAAGGGAATGACTTGTATGTTTTTTCTAAAAGATTGAACATCAAACTCCATAACTTGATTTTCCTAAAAGATTGACCAACATCAAACTCCATAACTTGGTTTACGGATTAACATATTAAATTATACACAAAATTGTTGGAAAGGTAATGTAATAAATGGAATAATATTTTTTATTCTATATTTTTAATTTTGTATTTATATCACCAAAATTAAGGAATATATTTAAAGCTAATTAAAAATTACAAATTGTTTGTATTTGTAATAATTGTTTGTATTTGTGTGTACAATATTATGCTTAATTAACCATTTTGTATGTGTAAATATAACCATTATTTTTTAATGCCTCAATTAATGCAACTCAAAATGTAGTTTAGAAATAATAGAGGGTTAGTTACTTAGTTAAACCTATAATTAGTTTTCAAAAGGGAAAACCAACTAAACAAGTAATACTTAATACCACACTCGTCAAGTTAAATTAATACTTATATCAAATATTATTTACTACAAAAAAATTTGGAAATGCGTACGACCGAATTCGTAAGCAAACAGTTTGCTTACGAATTCGAACGGTGAATAAATCCTAAGACAGTAAAATATTTGCTTACGAATTGTAGGTTGCCGTAGGCATTTCTTTACGTCTTTCCTTACGAAAATTTGCTTATGACTTAAGCTTAAAGAAAGCCCGTAAGAAAAGTCGTTGGCATTTACAACATTTGCTAAATCCGTCAGCATTTTTGTAAGTATATACTTACGGCCGGATTCAGTAAGAAAATTCCGTAAGTATTTTTCAGTTTTCTAGTAGATTATAATATATCTTTTGTAAATTTACAAAAATATACTAGCATTTTTCAATTTTCTAGTAGATCATTAGTTTGGGACTGTATAATTAAGAAGCCATCGAGGCTGGCAAAACGTGTATCAAGCAACGCTGGCCCTTTTTGCTAGCCAAAGCCTAATTGTGCATGTTATATGCAATTATTTTAACCTTAATTAATTATTAATACACATATTTCACACATTAATTATTACTCCCTCTGATCTAGAGATATAGACACATTGATTTTTTTTATCGTTGAATACATGAGATAAAATTATGAAAAAATTACTAAAATAAAATTTAACTATTAAATTTTATTTTAGTAAATTTTCATAATTTTTGTATAGTATTTATCATATGTATTGTACGGTAAAAAAATCAATGTACCTATAGTTATTATGGCCTATGAGACGGAGGGAGTAAGAGACTAAAAGTTATGGATTGAATGGGCCAAAATTCAAATCTTGTAAAGCATGGGGGTTGAATTGAAAATTCAACATTGTAAGGGCCAGAACTGCAATTCACGAGAAGAAGAGAACACCCAAAAAAACTCAACACGCTTAAAAATTTAAAATAGCAAAAACCCCAATCAATCTGATCTCGGATTGTGAATTCCTTCTGACCATGGTTCTAAAAATTCCCGCCTAGCTCCGATTAATCCCCGCCTAGGCTCTAGGCTGTACTTGACCGCCTCGATTTTAGGCTCTAGGCCCCTAACCCGCCTAAGCGCCGCCTAAACCCGCTTTGGACCGCCTAAGTTCAATTAATTTCGTCTTTACTTACTTAGACGGTTCTCGAGCAGATTTAACTGAACAATTAAATTAGATGCAAATCTTGATAAATCAAATAAAATAGATGATGTTATGATAAATTTTGAGTTACAACACCAAAATTTAAAAAAAATATTAAATATATAATGAAAATGATCTAAAATTTTAAAATTATAAACTATTTTTTTTATTATTTTACTATGTTAAACTTGTGATTAATACTATATTTAGATTATTTATTGATTATTTTGTTAAAAATATTAATTTATTATGCATAGAAATATTTTTAAAATATTATATTAATTAATTAAATATAAAAAAGTAAAACGATTAATCCCGCCTACGCCTAGTCCCCGATTAATCCCTCTAGGCGCTAGGCCTAGTCACCGTCCGACTAGCGCTAGTGCCTTTTAGAACCTTGCTTCTGACAAATCAATTTGTTATTTAGGGTTTTGGGATATCAATTTTGTTATTTAGGGTTCGGGATAATCGGTTCTTTACCTTGATTGATCGATCGATCGATCGATTGATTTTTCCCATCAGACGATTCGACGACTTAGACCTCTTCGAAGTCATGTTCAAAAATTTCTGGTAATCAGATACGTTCGCCGTTTTTCACTTTGTGTTTCCGGTCGATTTTCTGAATTTGTGCATTCTTTATTTATGGAGACGTGATCCATTTCTGTGATGATTTCTCCATGTTATTTGCTTCTGCATATACGGCATGAATAATTTTTCCCTAATTGACCACCTCTTTGTTTGATGTTAAAGATATGATTTTTTTTATCCTTTAGGGGCTCTCAGGAGCAGCAACCTCAGCCACGCCCATCTGAGATGTCAACGGATTCATGGTATCCGCCTTCTGTTCTCAGTTCACCCAGCTCCTCACGGCCCGGAACACCTGGCCCGGCGAGACCCACTGACCGACCAACCAATCTGTCCAATGTTTCTCCGGCGGAGGCAGCGAGCATTCTTGCAGTGTTGAAAGATAAGAGGTGGTCAATTGCTATTTTTTTCGTTTCTTCATTGAATTGTTAGTGGTACATTGGTTTTATCGGTTGGAGTGATTGAAGAGATGGAATGTTCTACGTTTTATTACCATTATATCTATATAGTCTGTAGAGATTATTGGTATAAATGATTTGTGTAATATTGTGATTTGTAAATTGGTGATCATATTTGTTTGGTTAATGTTTTCAGTGTTGATGAGCTAAGAAAGCTGCTGTCTGACAAGGAGGCTTATCAGAATCTCTTACTTTCTGTTGAACCTGTCAAAACTCAGAACAGGGTAATGTTTCTTTATACTGATTTTTGATGTTTCTTGCTTGCTCGAAGTTCCAATTATCTTGAACGGACTACTTAAAACTATTAGTTAGGCGCTATGTGAAATTGTATTTCAAGTTTTTAAAACGATCCAAAAAAATGGCATGCTTGGGGCTTATCCTTTTATGCCTATTTTATGTTATCATCTTGAAGTATGTTAAAAATATTTGAAATATGTGGTTTTAGTTTTTTTCATTCTATGACAATAATGTAGCTATTCAAGATCAAAAACCGTGTAACCGTTCCAAACCGTTTAGTGCTCGCCTGTTCATACTGATTTGGTTTGCTTGATTAAAGACTAAATTTCATTTGATTTAAAAAAATCATTGGAGTTAAAAAAAAAAAAACCTTTGATACATTATTTCTGTATTCTCGTGAACTCAGGACAAGTTATGCATGTATCATGTATGAATTCGAATGTTTCCAATGTGTCTTTTTTTCGTGCAAGTCTGTTTTAAGGTAGTTCTGTGTTTTGCATTCATTTTAACACACCATCATTTTATATAATACCCTTATCAGGTCAGAGATGAACTTAGGAACGAAACAGTGCAGCTTGCTAGTAAGTTTCTTTCTTCACGACATATTCAGTTATCAGTATTTAATAAATTTACCGAACTTTTATTAACAAACTAGAAGTAATTGAGTGCAGGAGAAAATCTGGATAAGGAACCACGTATAATGGAGCTGAGGAACCAGGTGAATTAAGTGGCCGTAGATTGCAGTCTCTATATTTTCCGTTGAAGTTTAATTCTTCTAGATGCAGTAGTGACATTGTTTTATGTATTTCTCTTCTGTCCTCAGTGCAGAATAATCCGAACTACAGAGCTGGCTACTGCCCAAGAAATTTTACATGAATTGGAGAGGAAAAGGGATGACACTCTGAAGTCTTATTCCCCCTCGTCGCTCATACATCGACTTCAAGGTATTAGCTTCTCCTTTTTTATCAACTCCGTAAAGACTGAACAGTAGTTTACGTTTGAGGAACTAAGGCTGCACTGAAGTGAAAAAATGAAAAATGTGAATTGTATAATTTTTATTTCAGATGCAATGAATACTGCGGATGAAGAATCCGAGACCCTGCACAGGCAGCTTCTGGATAGAGAGATTGATCTTTCAGCTTTCGTCCAGAAATATAAGACGATGCGTTATACCTATCATAAACGTGCCCTCACACATCTTGCTGCCAAGACATCTGCAACTAGCTGAACCTTTGTGTTGTGAAAATTGAACTTAATGTTCTTTCGAAAGTTATATACCGAATCTTATCGTTCTAGTGTAATATAAATGTTATACTTTTGCTGGTTTGGTTCTTTTCCTTTTTTTTTCTTCCTGTGTTCGATTATGTTTTACATATCGATTTCAAACAGTGTTGTATTGATTAATGTAAAAAAAATGATTCGTTAAATTTTAATCTCATGTAGCTATTGAATTTTGTATCATATGATGAAGAAACAAGAAGGTGAATTCATCAATCCCTTCAATACAAAATATAATCAATAAATACTGCCCATTAAGATCAAGAATAACAATAAACAGATTTAAAACATAAATAAAAGTATAAAATTGGATTGATTGAACTAATAGTTTCTCTGTTTGGCATCATCATCTTCATCAGCGCTGCTGCTAGTGTCCGGTTCATCGCACATTGGAGTAGTGTAATAAAACGGGCCTAGCGCATATTTGATTATGTCCCTGTAGACCACCGACGGGCGATGGAGCTTCACCCCGCTCTTCCCTCCAGCGAAATTAGTGGCCATGTTGCAGACAGGGTCGGGCGACGAAACCAGCCTCAAGAAGCAGCTTTCGGGCTTGAGCTTTTTCCCGTTCACATATTTGCTACACTCAATGTCAAAGTCTCCGGCCTCATCAGTCAAGTCACTTGCGTAATGGACAACTCGGTTTCTCTCGTCCATGCACGTAACCGAGACCTTGCTACCTGCAACAAAAACAAATTACACAAAACACCCTGAGATTTCATTTTGCCTTACATTTACCCCTTCATTGTAATTTTGAAAGTTAGATGGGGTTTCTTTGTAATTAAATAATACTTCGCTCAACTTCGACGATTAACCATAGAGATTTAATTCGACAGCTAGGATATGTGTATACCTTTGATTGGTTTGGCGCCATTGACCCATTCGTTCCAGCCCTTATCGCACTCCTGGCAGAGAACTTTGCCGGAGACGTGGAAAACTTGAGCTTCTAACTTGCCTATATCTCCGACGGCTGAGCCCACTAGAAGTAGCGACGAGGTAATGATAAACAAAATATTTGCTCCCATCTTAATTTCCTCTTTTAGATTTGATTGCAGTATATGGTACCTCATCGAGACATATATAGAGATGAATATGATACATGTATTGTGTGGGAAGGCACTACTTGTGACGTGCGTACCATGAAGGTATTTTATTTAAGAAACTATTGAAATTATATTTAATTTAAAAAATATATACTATTAATATAAGTTTGTTGTGATACAATATTCAAAAAAACATTGCAAACACACCGTGTTTTATTTATTTAAGAAACTTTTTCAACCGATCATTTAAATCACTAATCATCAACACAATCCACTTTGAAATAAAAATTCGAAAATATATTTAATTTAAAAAATGAGTATATTCAATTCAAACCTCAGCAAATTGAATCCGGATCATAACACCCACTATCATCATCCCCTATAATACGTAGTATAATACAGGTACACAACGGATTAATAACATAGCAAACACACCGGGGGATTTGAAAAGTTCAAATCATCAACACATATCTCATCTCTGAGAAAACGATGCCTTGTTTTTGCTCCGTGCCAAGTCACATTTGTCTTCACAATGAACGAAAAATATAAGAGAAAAAATCGAGAGACAGACAGATGGGGAATTTTTTAAACCGTTTCCGAGTCAATTTTGCATTCCACTTTCTCCAGATACTTCATGATGCGTGCAGTGAGTTGCATCCTCGTTAAAAACGGATCACATAAAGCTGCTGAGCCTCAAAGTAATCCAGCATGCTCAAGGGCAATCTGAAATTCCTTCACACTATCCCATGGGCTCACCTGCAATAATCATACAAAGGACAAACATTTCATGAAATCAATCAATCCCGTGAAAACACTTGATAAATCATAAAAAGGATCAGATCATACCTCGGTTATATGGGTGTTGAAATATTTCTCAATCTTGCCCATAACCAGAGCATCTCTATTATCAACAAGCAAGTTGAATACTGCACCTGCTCAGTTACAAGAAACCCGTGTCATCATGATGGGGGTATTAAATTTAATTAATTTAATTACAAAAAAGATTATGAACCACACTGCAGACTTAAATCATCAGGAATCTATTTACACCCCGCAATCACTTGATAGGGAAATTGAGGTTACAAGACAAGTTTATGTAAAAATCACTGGAAGAGAATCGATCAAAAATATCCACGGTACCTTTGCGACCAAAGCGTCCTGCTCGACCAACCCGATGCAAGTAAACTTCATAGTCGGGTTCAGGACTATTAAATACCACGGGAAGATCATAATTTACGACCAAATTAACCTACATGACGATAAAAAATCAAGAACGTTAACAGGAAAAAGAATAGTAATGTACTTTAGTAATAAATTTAAATGCTGGAGCAAAAGAGATAATAAGCACCTGTTGCTGGTCAAACCCTCGAGCTAGAAGATCAGTTGAGATTAGAACATGAGTCAATCCTTCCTTAAACTCTTTTATAATTCTATCTCTAGCCTCTTGCTTCATTGCACCTTGGATTGTGGTGACCTCATAACCCATGTCAACTAAGGCTTTGTGCAACATAGATGCACTGTTCCTGGTCTTGACAAATACAATTGTCTGGCCCACCTTCTCTCCGAGTTCGAGTATTTGGGATTTAATCACCATGATCTTAGAACGCTCGTCAGGACAATGCACCTTGTACTGTTTTACGGATTCTAACGAGAGTTCTTCCTTCTTGACAAACATTTGGTTATAATCCCTGACAAAAATCTCCTCAACTATTTTGGATACAAAAGCTCTGACAGCATCATCAAAGGTAGCCGAGAATAGAAGGACCTAATCATTATTTTTTTACAACAAACAGTAAGCTACACAATCCTTTTAGGTGAAACATATGCTATCGAGTGTAGTTGTTTAACATACATGCCTTCATAACCTTCTTTTCTATCTCTACTTATTTATGTTCCAAACGAAACATATGAAAATAAAATTATATTATTTGTGTGTGAAATGAATAACACACCATGAAATCTACAATTATTTTCAGTTTTATTTTTCCCAAAAGAGTTCCCATCAACAGGTTCCAATACTGTTTTTTGATGGGTGGATTGTCCAATATAAAATTTTAGATTCATTTCAATACTTAGGTGCACATAACCCCTGCACGAAACATGATCAACAGGTCGTAATCACCAATTGGAAGATGGTCGATTGTATACCATTTTACAAGAACAGCTAGAAAAAAGTGTAATCGTAGTTCACAGAGCCATACTAATGATTGGGGTAATGAAGAAACAATGGGAAACATACTAATACTATAAACATTTCATGAATTACAAATATATAAACTGACAAGCAACTTCTGCTTACTTGCACCCACACTTTTGTAGTTAATTAATTTTAAAGTTGGTCAGAGATGCGTAAAAGGAAAATAGAGAAGCCGGTTCTTTATAAGATCATTAAAAACATATAAAGGCTTAGCTAACCTGGCATTTGGAACTGCTTTTCTCAATCGTCCTCATTATCTTCACTGAGTCATCTCGAAATCCACTCTACATAGGAGACAGTATTCAAAAAGCACAATTTCAAAAAGAATACAGTTACCCTATGTTTCTCAAGTTAACTACAATTTTTTAAAAAGAAATTAAGAGAAAAGAAGCAGAAGAAAAAGCATAATTTCAAAAATAGGGTGGACTCAACATCTTTAGAGTACATATCAAGGTTTTCAGAAATTTCATTTTTTGTGTCATTTTCTTCCCAGTAAATGCAATAGAAATGTGAGTATTTACAAAAATGGATGCTAGAGTAAATTCAGAACGATGATGGCCATCTACCATTATGAAGATAAATGAAGCATTTGAACGTAATCGTCAAGTCCTTCAACCATATAGCTATATATCTTTTAATAACTATTGCCAAGTAAGTTTTAGAACATCAATTACATTGCAGAAACTAGACATGCAATAAAAGGTATCTAGATGAGCTATCCAAACAAAAACCCAGTCAGAAATAGCTACAATATATCCCAAATAAAGTTGCGTGTGAAATCAATGCACAACAAAAGAATCTGGATACATAAAGGTTAAATGAATCATTATATGCTACAAACCAGGGAATTACCTCCGACAACATGTGGTCAGCCTCATCAAACACAAGAATATTCATGTTACTCATGCCTAGTTTCCTCGCTTGCATCCACTTACTTATTGTACCAGGTGTGCCAATAATCACTTGTGCTGTAATTGGTGGCCTCTTTTGAATTGGAATGTAGTTTGAAAGATCTGCTGGTATGGCTAATTCCGAGGTTATCCCAGTAAACTTTCCCATCTTCAGAAGCACTTCCATATTCTGTAACATTTACAATTTTTCGAATGAAACCATATAGTAATAAATAAACAAAGAGCCGAATCGCACATACCACTTCAGTAGACAAAAGTCCAGTAACACTTCAAACAAACAAACATTTCAAAATCTAAAATAGCACGACCAGTATTCAAACAAGTCAAGAACCCATTGTACTCTTTTAGCGAAAAAAAAAGAACCATAGAGCATTCAATTCTAGAGTGTTACTAGTTACTACTAGTTCTAAACCGTCACCCTGCTTCTTTTTTCCTATATCCAAAACTAATACTTGCATGCTAAATTGCTAATAAGTTTACGAGAAGAATCGCCTCAAAACCAAATAACAAAATATAATTGAAGACAAGAAATGTTACCAAACAAACTTAACCTGAATGGCCAACTCTCTGGTGGGGCAAATACAGAGAGCCTGGGGAGCCGTGATCTTTGGATCGACACGACTCAACATGCCAAGGACGAAACATGTCGTCTTCCCAGACCCGTTGTGCGCTTGAGCGATTAAATTCTTGTGTGGAGGGGTCAGGATCATGGGCAAACTTATTGCCTGTATCTTACTAGGCTTCTCAAACTTCATTTCAACGTACAGGCCCTTGAGCAGTTCAGGCGACAAGTCCAAGTCCTCGAATCGCTTTGCTGATGTATATGGAGTGTCCCCTGAAGTAACCTGTAATAATTCATTGCAAAAGCGCCAAGTAAGAACAAGTTTTTTTTTTTTTTCAATTCTACAAATCATGAAAACAATAACAGGAATTTTCAAAGTTCCTTCGATATAAACCTAGCTCCCAGATAAACCCTAGCTTACTGAGGTCAAACCAAAATCAGCAATCCGAATCAAGCGGATTGAAAACAACTTGCAGAAATCATTGAAGTTCTAACTACTCAGCAAAACCCCGAAATCGGATAAATGGAATATGCAAATAGAAACAGAAAATTAATTAGTTGATTGTGAGGATTACAGCTTCAATCCGGGAGTCATCGGGATCGGTAAGCGTGTTGTGACCAACTCGGGACTCGTCGATAGACAGTGAGTCAACATTCACATCGGTTGAGGAGGTTTCAGTTTTCTCTTGCTCCGCCACCGCCACCGCCTCCGCATCCTCCTCTTCAGCAACGTCAGCCCACCGCTTTGTCTCCGGAAGCTTCGATGACTCCGCCGTTAAACTGGAGGCGCTGAAAGGTGTCTCGGCGGAAAAGTTGTCGGCCATCGTAGTAGTAGAGCTGATGTTCAATCGATGAGGAGTTGAGAAACTTGTAGATCAATTGAAAACTTTTAAGGCGGTGGCTTACTGTTTCTGTGTGCGGGTAAATAATTCAATAACAATTGGAGTTGTAGAAGGGAACTTTCCTTCAATTCTTGGGCCATTAATTGATCGGGTTCTTTTCTCTGTCACGGCCCATATCAGTGAATCTTGCTGCCCATATCAGTGAATCTCTGCCACTTGCTGCCTACCGAGAGGCCCATCACATATATTTGGAATGCTGTATGAAAACGTTCTTTTCTTTAATAGGGCTGAAATCAAAAAATTACAAATTTAACTTAGTATAATTAAATAAAGGTAATTTTAAGAAAAAGAGTTTATTAATTTTTATTATTAGATCAAACAACAATATTTTTTTTACTTGTAAATTAGGATTTTATATTTTTAAATTTCTTTTAGCAAAGATTTATGAACTAGGGCACTAATTATATTTTTTTGTTGACTATATTACTCTTTTGTAATAATATAAATTTTATATAAATTAAAAATAAAAATTAATAAATATTAACGAACCATGTTTGACCGTTTTAATATTTAATTAATATAATTACAAAAATTAATCTCAACTATTTTTTTATTATTTATTAATAATAGTTATTATTTATTATTTGTAAAATTAATCTCAACTATTTTTTTATTATTTATTAATAATAGTTATTATTTATTATTTGTTTTATGTTATTTTGAAACTGCTGATATCCCATGATAAATAATAAAACAAATAATAAAAAACAAATCTGATAAAAATAAATAATAAAACAAATCATAAAATCATAAAAAATAAATCTTATAAAGATAAATAATAAAATAAATCATACAAAACAAATTTGATAAAAATGAGCGTGACATAATGTGAATTTTTTTATTTAATTACGTTATTATAACAATTAAACATGTATTTATATTAATTTAGTTATTATTATTCTTTGTAATTGAAATAATTATTCTTTGTAATTGAAAAAGGTATTTTGGTAATGATGACCTAAAATACTATTAGCCTAAACAATGACAGATAAATATAATATAAAATATTACAGATAAATATAATATAAAATTTACCGTTGCCCCCATATATATATATATATATATATATATATATATATATATATATATATAGGGGATACTACGGTGCCTTTAAGGCACCATACATTACTTTAATCTAGACCATTCAATTCAAATATTTAATATAAGCCTTTCGACTAAGGAAGGTGTATTCATTTCGGATTTTGTTGGATTTTTATAGATTTTAAAAAGTTCGTGGATTTTCAAAATCTATTGAGTCTTTGCAGAGTTTGACTGACTTTTGTTATTAATTTATACGGATTTTTATAAACTTTAAAAAAATTTGAAATATGCGTTTTTATTGATTTACATATATTTTCATAAACTTTGCGCCATTACTTATTGATACAACTTATATGAAAAATATTTTTGTATAAAAATATTAATTCAAATTATTTAAAAAAAACATTAATATAGTATTATTTATATCTTTATTTATATTATTAAAATTTTAAATATATCTTTAATTATTTTTATTATATATTTTTTTAATTTTTTAGAAATTTTATTGATAGTTAAATCATAGTTTTTATTTAAAATATTAATTTTTTTCTGCTTCAAATTATTTTTTTCTTAAAAATATATTTTTTTCTATTTTGTTTATTTATTTAATTTTATATAATTTTTTTAAGTTTTTATTATTTTTTAAAGATAATCTAGTTGATTAAAAGAAATTCTATTTTTCTTATTTTGTCATTTTTATTTAATTATATATATATATATATATATTTAAGTTTTTATTATTTTTTAAAAATAATTTAGTTGATTAAAAGAAATCCGTAGAAATCTCTCATAATTATGAGAGATTTTGAAAGTTGAAATTGCTTTGTATTTTTTAAAGAGAATCTTTAAAAATTTATGGACTTTTAAAATCTTTAAAAATCTATAAACTATTGAATACCTATAGATTTTAATTGACTTTTTAAAATCCAAGTTGAATACCTAGGATTTTAATGGACTTTTTAAAATCTTTATTGAATACCTCACAACTTTAAAAGTCTTAAAGAATCCCACGAAATCCCAAAGAATACACCCTCCTAAATGAAGAACATGATATTATGGAGAGAATCAAGACACGTTATTATTGTCTATACATATGTAACTTAACAAACCGGTCATCTACTATTTTTTTCTCAATTAAATATTATTTTTAATTTAATTAAATACTTAGTGGGCAACGAGTTATTTTAGTTGTTTTAATTTTTTTAGTTTAAATAATATTTTTACTTAATTAAATATGATTTTGAAATTTAAATTTTATTTTTATTTTTCAAAGAATTGTTAAACAATTTTATAAATTGATAAAAAAATTAAAAAGTGCTAATATTTTAGTTGATAAATAAAATATACTTATAAATATTTTATTTTTATTTTGTAAATGTTAATATCCTAAAAATTAAATAAATGTAAGGTTACAACAATGCACATAGAAAAAAATTATTCTTATTAAAAAATCTAAACAAATAAAAAAAATAAAAAATAATATTTTTATTAAAATAAAAAAATTGTATAGTATTAAGTAAAAAAAATATAAAATATTAAGTATTCAAAAATATAAAAAATGAATAATACATATTTTATGTTCTGATCATAAAAAATATTTCGTATCTTAAAATGTATTAATTCGAATCGAATTATAAGTGTAATATTTAAATCGAATACTAAAGGGATTTACATTCTTATTTATATTCGTATTCGATATTTTTCTTACGAATAATCAAATATACTAATCACAAATCGCCGCAAAAAAATGATTCACTTGCAACTCTTATCGTTGTCAAGTCATGTGGTTTAATCTAATTCAACTTTCAATTTGGATGGTTATATGAATGATTCACATGTATTTATTTCTAAAGCCGAACATTTTTGTATTAATTATAATCTTAAACAAACTTGTTTCACCAATAAGTTACGAAATTTTTTGAATTTTTCGAAACATCTTCTCTGAACATTGAGGTTCGTACGTCCCTCTGTCTTTATAGACTTTTCTTGGATTCACTTTGATCAACAAATGATCTATGCTCTTTTTGATATAATTATTATTGAAATCGATTGAATATTTCTAATATATAAGTCAAACACAATTATAAAATAAATAACTTCATAATGTTATTGAAAGTACGACTTGATTAAATTTATTGTACTAGACAACTATGACATTATAATATATTTTAAAAATTAGACATGTTAAAAATAATTTATTATATTTTTTCATAATTCATATGAAATTATTTACTTATAATATTAAATGAGATAAAATAAAAATGATGTGAAATAAATTAATCGATGTTTAAAAAAATATATAAACATAAATATTTTGTTTTAAAATATAATTTATCAATCAACTCTAAAATAATGTTTTAAATAAATGTATTATTATGTTTATTATTTAATTAAATTAATCAAGTATATAAATATATTTTTTAAATTGTTTAATTTAATTTAACTTCATAATTATATAAAAACATTTTATAAAATATTAATAAGAGACATGCTATAAGAGGTCACCTTTTATTTAATAGGTTAAAGACTAATTAAAGTGTCCTTTTTTTTATTAGTTAACTTATAAATGTACACCTTTTATTTAATAGGTTAAAGACTAATTAAAGTGTCCTTTTTTTATTGCCTTTTTTTATTGGTTAACTTATAAATGTATGACACATTTAATGAAGTGTCCTTTTTTTTAGTAGTATTCTCCTATATATATATATATATACCCCTTAAATAAAATTAAATATATAAATTGTATATAATTTAATTATATAATTAAGTTAAATTTTTTAATCTAAATGCAAAAAAATGCTTTTTCAGTAACATCCAATTTTATCCCTCAAATTCTGAATTTACAACATTGGGTCTAAACTATTGAACCCATGATCAGAATTAAATTAACCAAAAAAGGAAGCTCGTCCGTAAATCTAAAAATGATAGTCTCGTCAACAAAACAAACAGGGGGGCGATCCAAACAGCTCAAACTTCACCTCCATTTCTCCTGAAGATCTTTCTTCTCCGACCAAACCCACGTGACGAATATCGCCACAACAAGTACAACGATCGTCAGCAGAAGCAGAGCATAGCTAAAATCCTCAGTTAGAGAATCGTATGTTCGAGAAGGTGCAAGCCGAGTGAAAAACAGATCCACTCCGTAAGCAAATACTAGGGCGGTCGACTCAAGTTTAGCAGGAATCGTTGCTATGCCTCTGAGACCTTCCACCTTAAGAGCATGAGTTATGTATGACTGCAAAAAATGAAGGATCAAAACATTAATGAAGTAAAAACAATTGTCGGTCGAACATTTCTTCTCTTTTTTTTTTTGCCCGAGAATCAATGTCATTTTGAGAAATCAATGCATTTTGGCCTCAAACTTCCAAATAAGATAAGAAACACACTTTCAGGATACAATACATTAATTACACTTGAATAGGAGGGATAAGACAGTTTGTAAGATTTCCTAATTCGTGAGCAAGCTTTTAAACTGACAACCATTTTGGGACGGGGAAACTAAGTCAAAGCAACAATCTTTGAAGAAAATGTTAAAATCACCTGAGGAATAATTGGTAATGAGTCGGTAAGAGGGATAATTCCTTCCTCTTTCTCAGCTTGAGTGGGATTAACTGTTCTCCGAGGATCCAAAAAGCGCTTATCGAGAGCTAAAACCTGTCAAATATAACTAAGTCAATGACAAACTGTTCTAGAAGATTTCACATATATAAGACAAACTCCAAGTACAAAAAAGCCGACCTGGTCACCAATTGTGCCGAGAAGGATCTGCTTGGAAGTGATGCCTTTGGCTGTTGATGTCACTGCCATGATTTTTGCGGAATGTGCGAAAAAGTAAGACTGGGACTTTGTGAAGACTTCAGGACGGGAAAATGCAGTCACAGGAGAAGTGAGATTATGTGTTCTGAGAACAAGCTTCAACATATCTTTGTTTTCCTGCACATGGTAATAATTATTAAAAAATATATACAAACCCAGGGAGGATAAAAAAAAAATACAGAAGCTGTGGGTGAAGGAAGTACAGCACGAGCTTGGTCGTAGATTTCGATGACAGACATCTCATATCGGTGTGCCCTCAGATTGAAGTAGTGATAGACAACCCAATTCTCACTAAAGACCTTTACAAGGCAAAAAACAAAAATTGTATATTATTCAGTTTCCGCAATGAACAATGATTAAAAAGAGTGGGATTTTTTTATAAAGAAAATTATTACTAATATATAATCTATCTCTCTTCACATTTTCTAATTTCCATAAATGATTGTAAAGAGAAGGGAGACGTACAGCCTGTACAGGACCCTGTGAACCATGATGGGTCATTCGGTGCAAAATACGGCCAGTTACAGTATCAATGACATAAACTACCAGAGATGACTCATCCGGTGTCACTGAACCGATAGGACCATCAGCTTTAGGTGTAACGGTAGCCAGGAATAGCATATTCTTCGACACATATTTATACATCACTTCATTATCTGACGTCACCTTTGCTTGAGTATGAACTACCTGAAGATGAAAAGGAAAACCGAAAGTGTGAAATTAAAAGATATAAATAAAATATAAGAGGGGAAATTATCAAATAGCAAAAGGTTCAAATAAAACGTGGACAGATAACTTTCATGAAGCATGTGACTTGATAGCAATTGGAAGACATAATGCCAGTGCAAGTCCAGCTTTCCTCTTAACCAAGAAAGCCAGAGTATATATGAGGGATGTCAACATAGAAGGCAGGAAAACATATTTCTTTCCACTTACATGCTAACACATACTTTGACAATGCAATAAATGAAATAAATGATACAGATGAATCATTTGATATGTACTTAAGGTTCATAGTTAAAAAATGGAATGGGGTGCCTTGTTGAATTAAGTGGCAAGAAGATCATAGAAATTTATTAATGAACCAAACATAGTCTATTAAACTGGAAAGCTTTCTACATTGATAACTATTTTACCGTTACATGCAGATGGCTGAACTAATAAATTTGTATCTCGCAAGGAAAAATTCAATTATGAACAGTCCACAACCATGTCAGAATTCAGATAACATAATAACTTCTTCCAACTAAAGTCACCCTATCAGCCAAAAGATCGCCCACCCTTTCAGAAAGCATAGATAAAATGTCAAAAGAAGTACCTCATTTAAACTCCTTGTTGCAGTTGCAGCAATCTTTTCTGACTCTAAGGGGAACACAATTGACCATAGATCTCTTGTGCCGAAACAGAAGTCGTCTGACACCTCCAGAACACAATTCTTCTGCACTCCATGACCCCTAAGAACATTTGTATCCGTATCAGCTGAATACCAATACATATTCCCTAATTCCCGCTGAAAAATATCAAGAGCCTCGCTACTCCTGGGGTATAAGTAAGCATGTCCATATGCATCCAATAGCAAATGCAAACGCTGTTCAATGGAATCACTGTAAGGCAAGGGAATAATGTGTGCAATGGAATGAATGGGCCCTATATGACTCCGCTCCTCTCCTGTGTATGTGTCAACAACAGAGAGAACTCCAGCAGAATCCAAACTGGGCCCACATCTTCCAACAACCAGAATAGACGGGTTTTCATCCAGTGCGTGGTGATGAGGGTCCTGCCATTGGTGCAAACTAACTCCTCTGGGATTTTCACATGTTTCCGACTTCTGAAGGGATGTCAGCAAAAGAGACCACACAATCCTTCCATCTCCGGAGTGGAGTGCAAAAACTTTCCCCGACCTCGTAAGAACTATGAGAAGCTTCCTGAAACCATTGCGATCCCGAGTCATCTTGCTTTTCTCAGAGCTATGCAGCCTTATTTTCTGTATGGCTGCCACCTCATCAGGGGTTGCTATCATCAGGGTTCCTTTGAGCTTCAACAGATGTCCCTTCAAAAGACGATACGGAAAGAATATTGATTTAATAAATTTGATAAATCAATTAAACCTGTTTTCAAGTACTAAGGCACATGACTAGTAATTAAAAGGGTCCATGCTAACAATCCTAGGGAGGTGCGTTTCTTATTTTCTTTGACAATATTTCGCCTCTAGCAGGAAATATATGAAACCCTCCGAAAATATGACAAATATATTCAACATCATTAAACAATAAATCTTCAAAGGAAGCATAAACCGCAAAGCTACAAATAAACTAAATAGCTATCTTAATTTTAAATACATCTCACCTTTAGCCATTCAAATAGGCTGTGTTCTACTTTTGCCACAGACACGCCATCCTTTTCAACTGGTAACTCTGAGGGCTTTACATCCACAATGGAAGCTAGTCCATCTTCCCTAGTCCAGACAATCGCACCTTGTTGTAAGAGTAACAATGAATGGTCTTCCATGACAATCAGAGCCCGGAATCCGTTTGACCTGTCGGTTCGAATATAGCTATTTATGAAAACCTTTTGCACAAGTCCTCTCTGACCATCCATCTGAGTTGTTTCCTCGATTACATTTGATGTCCAGTCATTACTTAGCTTCACAGTCAGAAGAATCTTACCATCACCATGCTGAACTAAGGCAAAAGCTTGTTGGCCATCTGACAGAAAGAGAGCATC
Organism: Euphrasia confusa; assembly: GCA_954870475.1. NCBI lineage: Eukaryota > Viridiplantae > Streptophyta > Magnoliopsida > Lamiales > Orobanchaceae > Euphrasia > Euphrasia confusa. Next base: position 2,189,934 of record OX940955.1, on the reverse strand, counting down.
ACTGACAGCATCTGCATGACCAAGTCTGCCCTCTAGCTCCAACTTACCATCACTTATCACCTTAATAAAGTTAACAGATCTATCTAGCTTTAAAATAAATGATCCTGCAATTTTTGAGGGCAATATAACAGCCGCTCCTGAAAAATCCTGGATGAGTTCCGAAATAGGCGTCTCGTGATAGCTAATTTGCCCATTTTGGAAAAGTATAGTAACTAAACTCTTTCTAGTGGAATCTAAAGCCACAGCTGTGCCATCAGTTACAAATGACAAATCCCCGGAAAACCCAGTAGGGTACAACATGTTGTAATGCTTCAACAGCTCACCACTCTTGACATTAAACTGATAAACATCAAACTGGGAGATACCGGCATGCAGACCTACTGCATATAAAATATCACTTCCATCGGGGTAAATTAACTTTTGGACTTCAATGCTGCAGTAAGATGAGGAAACATCAGCCAAATGATTGAAAATATGACCACAAAATAAATAAATACTAAAATGAGTTGTGATGTGATAAATACCCTTCAGAGGCTAGCTCAGTTTTCCAGAGAACCTCACCATCAATGCTTGCCACAGCATGGATAAAACCATTACCATAAACAAATAGTATGTTGTCCTTTCCAACCTTCAAATTTGTCTACAACAAACATTACTAGATTATGTATTTTCCGGCAATTTGCAGTGTAACAATTGTGCATAAAAAGTCGCATATATTTGCAGTCACCATCTCAGGTTCAATTCAACATTAAGTGAGTGAAGACATTGCACTCATAGTTCATTAAAGATTAATCATCATTTCATCTTGAACTAAAAGCAAGCATGTAAAAAAATTATCCAAAAAAATCAAAAAACTGTAACTTGTAGCCGTTTTCACTCACTGGGATTAGCAACAACGGCTTCAAGGGATTTGAGCCAAGAAGTGACGACTCCCACACCATCTGTCCATCAGGAAGATTCCAAGCTCTTAAGATACTTCCTCCGGATGATAGAGTAATAACATCTGCAAAAGATGTGACAACGTAAGAAATGCATAGCCATATCAGACACATAAAATTCATTATTATACCGAGAGCTGCTAGAAGTATATTTCCTAAAACTCAATATTTCAATACGTGTAATTATGACGTTTATGTTTGTATCAAGCTTTTAAAACGAGTTATTTCAGATTTTGCCAACAGCATAGGAAACTTAGCAAGCTACTTGATTGAGCAAAAAAGGGGCAACTGAAGATTGAAAAGGAAAACCCAATTCATCTGAATTCCATTATATTCAATCGGCTGGCTTTTAACATATACTGTAATAAACAACTAACAATCCGATCCCCACTAACAAATCAAACATACGAAGCGATATGAATATAAGAATATAACGAGGATATGATGGATTTACATTTTCCAAGAGCAAGGTCGATTTGATCGATGACATCATCGGGGCCCAGAACATGCCTCCAAACTGCACCGCAATCAAGACGTTAAGCAAGATGCAATTACAAATTACTCCTACAATACAATCGGCAGATATTAAAATCTTACAAATCTCTCCGTGACGAAGATCAAGCGAGGCGACAACGTTTTCCTCGGTGGAGACGATGACGCGCTTCCTCGCCGCCTTCTGAGTGTGGAAGACTGCGTGCTTCACTTTCCCTATGTACCGGTGATGCCTGAATTATTGGAAACAGTTCAACCACTGAATTCATCGACAGTAAAAAAATATACGGGGAGATAGTGCGAGGAGGATAGTACCAATCCGCGAGTCCGACTTGGTCTTCGTAAAGAGAGAGAGCGGGATAGCACGAAGAAACGAAGAGGATGATCAGCAGATAAACCCTAATCGCCATATCCGGCGAAGACTCGTGAGGTTTCTCTAGGAAATCAGATCTGAGATAAAGGAAGCTAAATATGCTCTGCTTGAGAGTGCCGCTGAGGCTTTGGCTTTTGCTTCAGCTGAGTTTTTACTCGTAGAGTCTTGGTAATTTTATTTTTTACGGAGTACTTTAGTCTCTTCTTATTTTTAGATTTTTGTTAGGTTTGTTTTAAATAGGTTAAAGTCTTAAATTGTTTTGAATTTCTTGTGATTTATTTACATAAGTGTGTGTACATAATTGTCTCAATTTTTCAACACGAGCAAAAATTAGGAGATCGTTTTTTATATGAGATATCTCAAGTTTTTGGTTTAACTCTCAATTTAAGGTGTATAGTGGGCGATGGGGGTGTTGATCATCACTCGATGGGACGAGTGGCACCGTGTCGTTCACAAGGTGATGTTATGTTTTTTTTCTTCTTTCTTTTAATGTCCTTGTATTATTAGCAATGAATAAGAAATACTACCAAGCTTTAGCTTGTAATTCCATTAATTCCGTATAGTTTTAACTGATCAAAGTATACATTGGTTCTTATACAAAATTATCCTTCAACAACTTTAACAGGAGACCTGCATGAAAAGAAACATTCAGTGATGAAATATTGCAATTGGGACGAAGACACAAAGGCGTCTAAAGGACAAATTACGTACCCAAACGGGCTTTGCTTGATCGACAATAGTTCAACGTCCAACTGCGGAATGAAAATACAAGCTCGATAAATTCTTAAATTCCATCAAGCAAACCTTGGCAGTTTTTTTTTTCTTTCAAAAACTACATTTGTGTACCTCAATTGTTGCATTAGGAGGAATTTCCTGTACCCCTTTACTCCCATAAGCTAGCTCAGGAGGTACTATCAGCAATCGCTGCGCACACAAACAAACAAATGAATATTTCAGTTCTCGACTTTGACTAAATTGAACGAGGTTTCCAAAACTATCTCGCAGTTTGACTGAAAAGGACTACACAGCTTAATTTATCAACTTTGTATGACAGATTGATTTCATTTTACCTGGCCTCCAACTCGCATTCCTTGAACTCCTAAGTCTAATCCTTTAAGAACTGCTCCTCTATCAGAGTCACCAACATCAAAGCCGTAAGGCTACATTATCCAAAAAATGAACAAAAATTAACTATCTCCGAGCCTAGCGATGCTTTCAACAGCATTCGAGAAATAATAAAGGGACGTGTCTCAGAAAAATCTAGAAGAACTTCTTCTCACTGGAATGATCATCTTTTAAAAGGCTTTCTAAGTGAATGCTGGACTTATCGTTATTAGAGTTACAATGTGTAGAGTAGTCATTCTTACAGTTCCACCGCCGACACCAAGACCTTGTCTACTAGTCATAAATGTTATGCCTCTCCACTTTGCGACATAATGGACCTAAACATATCCAAGCGAACAAGAACAATAATTAGTAGAAGTTGCAACAAAAGAATAATGTTAGAACATTATATTTCTATTATGTAATGTTCCACAAATGATTATTGCTCGTGGACTGGTACATGTGCAGCCATAGTTAATTACGAATTAATGTGAATTAGTTATGCAGCACAGATTAGCATAAGAATTACAAGTGCAGATGCCTAGTCTAAAATGTAATACTTAAAAACTATGAAACTTAGATATTAAAAAAAAAATCAACTGCGCCACAGTCGTACTGCAACCCGAGATCCCTTTACAGCTTCAGATCCCCCGCCAACCTTGATGTCGTAGTACCTAGAAAGTTATATCACTCAGCAGTTGAGTAATTAAATTATAAAATGATTTTAAAGAATTAATACAATGTTATGTTGCAAGCCGAAACCAAATATAATCATTTGATAAGATTAAAAAACTTCAGGGAAAAAAAGCCAAAAATTTACAGCCTCCACGAAACAAAACAAAATTCAATTAAAATCATAGAATCTAGAAGATGTTATCATACTAACTTTAGACCATTCGGGAGATCTTTGAAGTCACTTTCCGGGATTTTGGCTCCTTTTAGCTGCGGCGTACCAAAATAAGGATTGAAGATTAAATGCAATATAGTAATATATTCACACGCGTTCAAGAGAATACTACTACAAATTACAATAGGTAATGATGAATCAAAAAAAAAAAAACTTACATACAATAGGTAATGATGAATCAAAAGAAAAACTTACAGCTCGTCGGCTTGTGCTCACGGCAGTAGCCGCTTCACATAAAGAAATTCCAGCAGCTGATAATAGATAGCAAATAATAAAATAGGTTACTAGTGTGAGTAACAAAATGATGAGTAAATAATTAGTAGTATTATTTTGCTATAATTTTTATTTTTTATCTAATTTATTCTCACAACCATAGAAGATGATCATACAATCTCTATAAAGGCGAAACAAGATCATTCAAATAAAAACAACAATTCTTAATATTCTTAATAACTGATTTTCGATATAAAATATTTTTAAATATTTGAGCAAATTAATTGAACAAAAAAATCCCTCTCAGCCTCTCAGGCAATAGATAAAATAGTAATATCGCTAACCCGCTGCAAAGAGAGAAGCCATTAATGCCCTTCTCCCATCGTTCTGAGGAGAGGATTTCTGAACAGAAACCGCCATAGAAGAAGACGAACAGCGGCACCCCGAATGCGGCGACGGCGACTTCGTGTAGAATTGTCTTTTTCCTGTACTTCAAGGAAAGAAAAACTCCCCAATATTAAAATGACATTAATAATGATAATAATAATAATACAGAGGCTAGCAAACCTGAGGTGGGAAGGGAGGAGAGAGAGTGGCGGAAGACGGTGGGTTTGAGTGGGCGGTGAAGGAGACTGAGTTCCATTCTCTGTTGGCTGTGCTGACGAATTGAAGAGGATAATTATGAAGGTTGAGTGGCAGCCACAAGAATGACTAATTACTCCCCCAAACATTTTCAAATAATTGTCATTTTCATATACTGTATAGTCTGAATAAATTAGAAATTGATATGTGAATATTTTAAAGGAAAATTTATGAATTGAACTTTGAAAATACTTCAAAATATTTAGAATATATTATAAATCATTTTAAAAATCTTCTAAATGTTGAAGAAGTAATTTAAATTATTCTACAGACAATTTAATATATTTTAAAAGTTATTCACCTCATTTAAAAAATATTTGAAAGTACCTTTGATTAAATGGGTTGAAAGACATTACAATTCATTTAACATATTTAAAAAAAAAATTGAGTTCTTCAAATCATTTATTAGGTAAATATTTTTAAAAATAGCTTATAAGACTAAAAAATAAGTTGTTTAAAATTTATAAATAATTTTAAAAAGTATGAATATTTTAGCTTATAAACTCTTATAACTATAAAATATAAAATTACTTCTAAAATTATTATTTATTAATTTATTCACACATTTATTTTCTAATTTTTTTTAATATATAATTTTTTTTTATAATTATGTGTTAATATAAGATTTTAAATTGTCAAACTTTAAAATTTGTTTTTATACAAACATTTTAACAACTAATTTATAAATAAAATATAACAACTTCTGCTTTTAAAACAACTTATAAATTATAACATCTAATAAGCTATTTAAAATAAGTTTACTCAAACAAATCTCTAAATATTAATACTAGTTTATCTTATTTACTAAATAAATTGTTAATTTTTTAATTTTTATTTCTGTAAAATATTAAATATCCCACCACCACCCCGATTGACCCACCGGAGTCGCGCGGTCAATTTATTTTGTCGGATTCCCCAAAATCAGCCATCACCACACCACCAATCTCCCCTTCGCAGCCATCTCAGCCCCACCCGCCCATCTCCATCATCAATACACGTGTCTGTTTTTTATTCGCTACCCTGTTGACCCCCGTAGAAATACAACAAACCCTGCCCGTGTGCATTTCCCCTCCCTCGCATTTCTGACTGCAGCGGCGGCGGCGGCCCAAACATACATATATTTCGTACAATTATTCGCATCTATACATCACAGAATGGAAGTTCTCCGTTTTACCCCTGTGCGCCACCCTTTCATCGGCACCAGATTTTTCACTGGTAATGACGGCCCCGTTAATGCTAACCCCACTGCCGTTCGAACCTCGCGCCCGAGCCCGTCAATTCACGCCGCGCTTTCCAAACCGGTGGCGGAGATTTTTCCGTCCGCTGAGAAGATCCCGACGCCCACGGTGCTAGCTCCGCCACCTCCTCCTCCGGCTGCGGCGGAGAAACCCCTGTTGAGAGTTTCGGCTAGCTCTCTCCAGTGTGAGAGTGGGTATCTGTTACCCAACGAGAATCTGGGCTGCGGTGCGGCCGGTGAAGGCTCGTTGGGTGCTATGGAGTACCTGACGAATATTCTGTCGTCGAAGGTGTATGACGTGGCGTTCGAGTCGCCATTGCAGCTGGCGACCAAGCTATCGGAGAGGTGGGGGGTCAATGTTTGGCTCAAGAGAGAGGATTGTCAACCTGTACGTATTTATCTTCTTTTGAATTCGCAATTTCTCAAGTAATTTATGTTGTTCTAAGGTTTTGATTGAAAAAAAAAATCAACTAAAGGTTTAACAACCTGCTTTGTAGGTTTTCTCATTTAAACTTCGAGGGGCTTATAATATGATGGCAAAGCTTCCAAAGGAACAGCTTGAAAGAGGAGTGATATGTTCATCAGCCGGAAATCACGCACAAGGCGTTGCATTATCTGCCCAGAGATTGGGCTACGATGCCGTGATTGTTATGCCTGTTACCACCCCAGAAATAAAGGTTATTTCCATTTCACTCTCCTTCTCCGTTTTTCCATTATTGATGTAAGTGTCGTTTTCTAAATCCTTTCACATTCGATGATGGTAGTGGAGGTCGGTTGAGAGGCTTGGAGCAACTGTTGTGCTTGTAGGGGACTCGTACGATGAAGCCCAATCTTATGCGAAAAATCGGGCTGAAGAGGAGGGCCGCACGTTTATCCCTCCTTTTGATCATCCAGATGTTATTACAGGGCAGGGGACAGTTGGGATGGAAATCGTGAGACAGATAAAAGGCCCAGTAGAAGCAATATTTGTGCCTGTTGGTGGCGGCGGGCTTATAGCTGGTATCGCTGCCTATGTGAAAAGGGTCTCTCCAGAAGTGAAGGTTATTGGTGTGGAACCTTTCGATGCCAATGCCATGGCTTTGTCCTTGCACCATGGTCAACGTGTGGTCTTGGATCAAGTGGGAGGTTTTGCAGATGGCGTGGCAGTCAAAGTGGTTGGTGAAGAGACTTTTCGTCTTTGCAAGGAACTGATAGACGGGGTGGTTCTTGTTAGCCGTGATGCGATTTGTGCATCAATAAAGGTTTTGCTGGCTTATTCTTTTATCTAGGCTCTTTCTTCTTTTACATTCATTCGGGATCCCTAGTTTTAATTTGTATTTTACATTAATTTGCATTTTTAGGATATGTTTGAGGAGAAGAGGAGTATCTTAGAACCAGCAGGTGCTCTTGCTCTAGCTGGAGCTGAAGCGTACTGCAAGTACTATGGACTAGAGGGTGCCAATGTAGTAGCCGTGACTAGTGGAGCTAACATGAATTTTGATAGACTAAGATTGGTAACTGAACTTGCAGATGTTGGTAGACGACGGGAAGCTGTATTGGCTACTTACATGCCAGAGGAACTTGGAAGCTTTAAGCAGTTCTGTGAGCTTGTGCGTTTTTTTTTTTGTCTATGTTGTGTCATATCAAATGAACCCTCCTCCGTTTTTTATCATGCTATTGTTTATATGCAGTTGGGACCGATGAATATAACTGAATTCAAATACAGATATAACTCAGATAAAGAGAAGGCTCTAGTACTGTACAGGTACGACATATATACTGATTATTTTCGCTTAGAATGAACCATGTTATTACTGAGATACTTATTTTATTTAGCATTTGTTTTTGTTCGCTTTCTTATACAGTGTCGGTCTTCACACAGAAGCAGAACTTGATGCCATGGTGGAGAACCTGAAGTCATCTCAACTGGATACTATTAATCTTACAGAAAATGACTTGGTCAAAGATCATTTGAGACATTTGGTGAGGACTTCTATTACTTACTGACTTACATGTACATGTCTACCTAGTCGATTTCATGACTCTGACGAAACCCTAATAAGGAATTTCACTGTTACTTACATATGACCTTGTTCACGAACAAGCTTGACCTTGAAAATTTCATTTGTCATTCCAAAAGGTCAACTGTGCAGGAAATTGTACATTTTTTTCTGAAGTAACAAATCCATTGTTAAAACTTAAAAAACGTGGATACTACCATTTCTAATTGAATATTTTATGGGTTAGTGAAATCTGTTAGGAGAAAGTTTTGTTTTTTGAACAAGATAAGATACAATAGACGATAAATATGTCAATCATGTGAATGTGGGAAAATGAAAAATTCCTTTCATGTATAGGCTGAAACATGTGATTATGTTTGATGCAATACAATGTAGAACCTTGGATGGGATGGGAATATTTGTTGTATATATGTCCTTAAAATTCTGTATATATTAAGAGTATTTATTACTCACACTACTTACATGCGAATCTATTGAATCCGTGTCAGATGGGTGGTCGATCAAATGTTAAGAACGAGCTTTTTTGCCGGTTTATTTTCCCCGAGAGGCCGGGTGCTCTGGTGAAATTTCTGGGTGCTTTTAGTCCGCGTTGGAATATAAGTTTGTTCCATTATCGGGGACAGGTAATCTCTCAAACCCTTTATTTATTTCTAATAAATCTAATGGAGTATTGTATTCCTGTGGTGTCATCTCATGCTCACATTTTACCATTTTTCGTTTCGTTTCCAGGGAGCAACTGGTGCAAATGTTCTGGTCGGTATCCAAGTCCCTGACTTTGAGATGGATGAGTTCCGAGGTCGTGCAAACAGTCTGGGATACGAGTATGAAGTAGAGACTAAAAACGAAGCTTTCCAGCTTCTAATGCGGTGAACTGACTGACAACTTCCTAAGTTGGAAGTGGAGTGTGATATGTATGAGTATGACATGTAATGTAATGAATACATTTAGTTTGTGTTTTCTTGATCGGAAGTCATCACCGATTGCTGACAACTTGTTGATATTGTTGTTTCATCGTGTTGTAAGAGAACAGACACGCCTGATTGTGTCGTTCGGTGGTATTTTAAATGATCGATTCGGATCGAGTTGAATAAGAAGCAGCAAAAAAAGCATGATTTTCTTCCTCTCTTTTTTGTTCTTTTCCTTCTTTTATGGAAGAAAAGCGTGCAATCCATAATAACACCAAAAACCGCATAAGAAACGTGTTTTCAATCACGCTATTTTCGCTGTAAACGCTCTAAAAAGCTGCTTTAAGCTCGAACCATAACACCAGATACCTTGTCCTTAGTACCGACCCAAAAACAAACTCTCCAAAATAAGTAAACCTTCAACTGATTTTAGGACATCCTGATAATCACAAACTCAGTTCACTTTATTGACCTTTTTCTAACCAAAGCCCTCCATAAATTCAACCCCATTTGTTCCATTTCCATTCCACAACAACCAAACAAAAAAAAAAAGAAAAAAATGGATCTCTTAAAATGTATATTTGGTGCAGTATTACTTCTTGTTTCATCATTAGTTATCAATGGTGACCCTTTAGTTCCTGCCCTCTGCATATTCGGCGACTCTGTTGTCGACGCCGGGAACAACAACAACTTGCGAACTCTGATCAAAGCAAATTTTCCTCCTTACGGAAGAGATTTCGCCGCTCACAAACCTACCGGAAGGTTCTGTAACGGAAAGCTCGCCACCGACTTCACCGGTAACATTTCATTTTCACATACCAATTGTCACATAAAACAAAAGCTTATATAATACTTAGTTACTTACCCATTTTTGAACATACATAGCTGAGTACCTCGGGTTCGACTCGTATCCACCGGCGTACCTTAGCCAAGATGCCAAAGGTAGGAGAATTCTCACCGGGGTCAACTTCGCCTCGGCTGCCTCCGGTTATTACGACAACACAGCACAACTATACGTTAGTCCTTTTTTTCTTTCATTCATAAACTACAGAACAAAAATAAACTCAGATTACGACTGAGGTTAAACCGAATGGTTGTGTTTTTTTTTTGCAGAGGGCTCTCACGTTGGGACGACAGTTATCGTATTACAAGGACTGGCAAAGCAAAGTGGTGAGCTTGGTTGGAAGGAATAAAGCCGACGCGATATTCTCCGGAGGGATCCATCTCATAAGCGCCGGAAGCAGTGATTTCATCCAGAATTATTACATCAACCCGATCCTTAACCGAGCGTTCAACCCCGATCAATTTTCCAACATTCTCATGACATCTTACTATGCCTTAATCCAGGTCAGAGATCACATGATGCATTCTTGTTTTACAATTCTCATCATTAGCTTTTGGTTTTGTTTTGAGCAGAATCTATACAGCCTCGGAGCACGGAGAATCGGAGTTACGACTCTGCCCCCGACCGGATGCTTGCCGGCTGCAATAACCTTATTCGGTTCCGGAAGTAACCGGTGTGTCGAGAGGCTGAACAGAGACGCTGTCTCGTTCAACAATAAACTGAACTCGACTTCTCGTAATCTGAAGACCATTTTACCCGGGCTGAAGCTCGTGGTCTTCGATATCTATCAACCTCTGCTGGATTTGATCTCGAAGCCAAGTGACAACGGTTGAGCTAACTAACTACATAAATAAGCTAATTCTACATAACATTTTTCGTATACTTTCTAGTTTAACTAAATGAGCTAAGTATCTTTTTTCAGGATTCTCCGAATCGAGAAGAGCTTGCTGTGGGACGGGTACGATCGAGACATCGTTCATGTGCAACGCGAGGTCGGTAGGCACGTGCTCGAACGCGACGGGTTACGTTTTCTGGGATGGATTTCATCCGTCTGAATCTGCTAATGAGAAGTTGGCACAGAGTCTGCTGGAACAAGGATTCGATCTCATGTCTTAGTATCTTGAATTTATCATAATGTATGTTTTTTGATGATCATACAACATAATATATGGTATATGATACAAAATATGTTCACGAAATCTATCTATATATAAATAAAATTTTAAACAATTTCTTGAATAAATTATCTTTTTACACACGTGTTTGATTTCGTTTTGAAGTTATCCCACATCGAAATACGAGCTTTTGTACGGACTTGTTATAAACAGGATGAAATAGTATGTTGTTCGCCGAGCTAAGTAACGAGAGCTTGTAATCCATGTGGAGGCATTAAATTGGTTGGACATTGGGCTGGTCCTGCTTGCTGGGCCGCTGTGGGCTAATTGCAGGCCTGCCCGTTCCAAGTGGGGAGTCTGGTTGCGCGGCCCAAGCGAAGGCATGGGCTTCGTCTCCTTTAGACCGGAGGGCACCGCGTCAGGCTGGCCTCACAGAGCAGCGATCACCTCCTGCTCCTCTCAGTGGAAGGATAACGGGCTTGTGCTCTCACGGCCCAACAAAGTTGGCTGGGCCTGCCTCAATTGAACAACCACATTTTTTGAAAAAATAACTTTATTTTATTTGAATAAAAAATTGATAGAGTAATAATTATCCTTTTTTTTTTTTTAAGAATGCCAAATTATTTGGGAAGTCTTACGAAATGATAAATATGAAACGGAAAGAAAGCTTAAAATAGTGAAGTTATAAAAAAAGCCATTACAAAACTTCATTACAAGTAATTAATTAGGTGAGTATTCCTGATAAAAAAAGTAATTAAAATTAACAATGTTGTAAGTTAAAACTCGATATACGGTTACAAAGAGACGTCCACGGTACGTAGAATAAGGATTCCTATGCAAACACCAATTCAAATTCCAACAACTTAGAGACAATATTTACATGAATTTATTATTATATCCGATTAAAAAAAACCATGAAATTTATGTTCTTGGATCTTGATCTCTATGTTAAGTCTCGTTGTCTTGTATGGGAATTATAGGCATAAATAAACAGTAAACTAGCTTAATTTTAATTTGTTATAATCCTAAAATTGTCCTATAATATGTCTTGTTTTTTTCAATAATAATACTGTAAAGGCTTTGTTGGTCTATTACGAGACAGGATCTAATTAACGGGCTTGGTCATGATCAATAATGAACTTCATAAAGAATTTCTTCCACATATAAAGAAGTTAAATGTAATCCATTATTAATTATCAACAAAAGGAAAAACGTTGAAAACCAAATAAATAAAGTGATTGGTAATTTTTAGCCAAAGAAAAAAGTAGAGTAACCAAGTCATGTTCAAATGTCTCTTTTACCCATTCTGTTTCCTTGTTTATTTAAGTCATACCCTCTCCTAAATATTGATAACTAAAGAGTATAAATCAAATTTTTTTCTCTCGTTTTTTATTATGCCTCACAACAAATTGACCATGAAATTAAAAAAAAAAAAAAAAAAACAAAAACTTATAAATTCCTCTCCATTTGAAAATTCATGGCAGATTTGAATATGAGTTTTTTAAAATTGAACGGTACGAAAAGATGAAATTACGATTTTATCCACGTAATAAGTTTGTGTTTATTTGTTTTTTGCTGGCTACCCAAAAATTATACGGAGTATTATTTTTTCTTAAATATGCTAAATTTATGTTTTTCGAAGAACTCACTTGGGACTTTTGGGATAATGATAAATTCAGTTCAAAGCTGACGTCATCATCATGAGATGCTCGAACAACGTTTGACTAAAAGACAAATTACTGTTCGTTCTCCTAGACAAATCACTGACCTCGACATAAGGGTAGTATGGTAATTAAACGGAAAAGGACCGTCATTTTGCATGAAATGTATACACGTTGGCGTGGCGATTTGCGGCCACCTCTTCATATATATTATATATACATTCCTTGTTCCAGTTGAGTTTTTCTATATGGAGATGAAGGGGTTGTGTTCATGGTGGAATACGTCGTCGTATTGGACGAGGCTCCTCTTGGGCTTCATGGCGGTCTCTGGGCTGCTTGTTTTGTTGGGCTCCAATTCCTCCGACTACAATCCTTGGGCTTGGGCCTCGGTTTTTCCAGCTGCCAGCTTTAAGGGCTTCGGTGGATCGGGCTCTGACCTGCGGCGGCGGACGGTGGTGGCTGGAGGAGGCGGCGGGGGAGAAATGGAGGAGGCGCTCGCGGTCGATTATATTCTCAACCGCTCGGCTGCGCCGCCACTTGCTCATGTAACAACTCTCACCAAGCTAGTATATATTTTAAATTGTACACAAATGTTTTTTTATTTAAAAAAAATCAGAACAAGAATATTGGTATATATTTTAATTTTTTAAGTGTTGCTGATTTACAGATAATTATCTTTAATCATAGCTAACTCCGTCACCTAAAATGAAAAACAAATTAATTAACACTACAATTATTACTATGAAATCAGGTGGAGATGAAGAAACACGATTTTGTTAACACGAATATTAATGGAACTTCCGACGTTACACCTCCTTTGGACAACGACACTCGCCTTCTTCCGATGAGTACTACTCCTCGAATATATCCGAAATTTAGCAAACTGCGGTTTCTCGAGGCCAAACTGCAGCAAGCTCGGGTCGCAATTAGAGATGCACAAACCGGAAATGGAACTTACGACATGGAGTACATCCCGACGGGTCCCATCTATCGAAATCCCTCGGCTTTTCACAGGTGCACTTCGATATATATAAACGAGATTTAATTAAATTAAATCAAATCAAATCAAACGGAAATATTTGTTCTATTTCAGGAGCTATTTGGAGATGGAAAAGCTCTTCAGGGTATTCGTTTACGAAGAAGGCGAAAACCCGATATTTCACAACGGCCCTTGCGGGAGCATATACTCCATGGAGGGTAATTTTATCAACAAACTCGAAAATTCCAAATTCCGGACGAGGGAACCCGAAAAAGCAAGTGTTTACTTCCTTCCGTTTAGCGTCACATCCATAGTCCGCTTCATATATGATCGAAATTCCCACGATCGTTGGCTACCGATGAAACAAATCGTGAAGGACTATGTCGACCTCGTCGCCGGAAAATATCCCTATTGGAATCGGAGCCTCGGATCCGACCATTTCATGCTTTCTTGCCATGATTGGGTACGTATTTAACAGTAATTATACAGTACTTCACTGTCTGAGTGTCTCATATCAATAGTCACATTTTATTTAAAAATATATATATTTCTGTTCTTTCATTGTAAAAGACATATATACCCTTATTTGAACTGGTTGTTGTATAGGGGCCCGAGCTTTCAAAGTCTCTCCCGGAGTTATTCACCAACTCGATCCGAGCATTGTGCAACGCAAACACATCGGAAGGATTCCGACCCTCCAAAGACGTCTCCATCCCGGAGATCAACCTCCCCGGCGGCCGGACCACCGGCTTGATCGGAGGGCCGTCCCCGTCCAAACGGCCGATCCTCGCTTTCTTCGCCGGCGGGGTCCACGGGCCCATTAGGCCCATTCTCCTCGAGCATTGGGAGAACAAAAAAGACCCCGAAGTCCAAGTCCACAAGTACCTCCCGAAGAACGCGTCGTACGCAACGATGATGAGGAAGAGCAAGTACTGCATTTGCCCTAGCGGATATGAAGTGGCGAGCCCGAGGATGGTCGAGGCCTTGTACATGGGATGCGTGCCCGTGCTCGTAAAGGACCATTACGTGGCTCCTTTTAGCGACGTCTTGAATTGGAGGTCGTTTTCGGTTGAGATTTCCGTGGGGGAGATTCGGAACATGAAGAGTATTCTAATGGGGATTTCTTCGACGAGGTATATACGAATGCAGAGGAGGGGTAAGACGGTGAGAAGACATTTCGAGGTTAATTTGGTTCCGAGGAGGTACGATGTTTTCCACATGGTTCTTCATTCGGTTTGGCTCAGGCGATTGAATGTTCGTCTGCGTGGTGTTGAGGATTCGTGATATATATATATAGATCTAGAGTGACTACTTGTTTACGGGAAAGAAAGAAATGAGTAATAATAATGCATCAAGTTAAAATAAAACGGGATAATTACAAATTGTTGATCAGTGTGTGCTTGCCCGAAAACAAAATGTTAGCTTAGAGTTGATTATTTTAGCACGGAAAAATATACGGTAGAAGTCAAAAAGTATAAACAATAATTTAATTAGAAATAATGTGATTCATGAATTGACTCTATCTTCAATTCATTTAATTTAATTTCAACCCAAATAATCTGGGCATATATTTATTTTGCAATTACCTTTTGTTTTTCTTCTTATATATAATTAGTATATGTATATATATATTATTACTAATGGGAATTAGATTCCATCGGCTGTTGAAGAAGGCTATAATGTGTTTCAAGATCAGTATTAATATTAATGATCGGCGGCTGCTGGCCGGAGAAGGAAGATTGAAGGTGGAGTGCATTACTACTCCGAGAGGATACGTTCCCATATACGTTGGAGACGAGCAACAAAGGTACCTCACTACCTTGTACCCATGTCGGCCGTCAATTCCACCGCATTCGAAGTGATGATGATTACATCAGTACTCAAAGTGGGCCCCTGTCGGTTTCTTGCTTTGCCGTGGACTTCGAGAATGTCCTCCGGCATGTTGTGCGTAGTTAAAGCATGATGATAGACGATTCATTTTAATTTACAAACTACGCACACGCGTATAAAATTTTCAATCTTGATCGTTGGTGTAGAAAAAAACTAAGAACGAGCATTGCATTGAAATCGAATTTTCGACTTTTTGTTTATAATAAGAAGACACGAGAAACTCCACATTCGTTCGAGCTCAGACAAATTTTATTACACTTTCATCACCGCATGACTTGTCATTCGGCTATGTTTGGACCGAAATTTCGACTATTTAAAACCTTATTGTGAGTAAAGGATTGACAAAAAGATCTCATAAAACGGCCCAAATTTATAAGCCCAATAAGGATGATGGAGCATGGGCCTGATTTTATACTGGAAGTCTCGATTGTGTGTGGTAGTTAGGCCTAGAGGAACTTGGTATACAGTGGTTGACCGGCACCACGGAAATTAAAAAAATGTTGGAGTATTTTACTATTTTAACATGATAATAAAAAAGTTGAGGGGTTAAAAATATATTTTTAAATTAAAAATAAAGTAAATATGAATAAGTTGAAAATGTATAGATAAAATAATATTTTAACGTAAAAACGTAAAACAATTTTTTTTAAGTGTGTACATAATTAGTTGTCACATCAAACAAAAAAGGAAAATGTGCATAAATAATTATGACATAGGCTAATTACAAATTTACAAGGAAGAGAATAATGGTTTTTTTCTTCATCCATAGCTTTCTTATGACTTTGAAAAACAATGTGCAAATTAAAAACTGTGCAATTGCCCACATGTCCTTTCACTCTTGGTCATACGTACACATTAAAAAAACACCAATATCGTTTTTATAATGTAGATTCGATGAATGTTGTATTCGAATGTTTTACGGGTCAGTAGTCAAAACATTCCAATTTCCTTTTTTCCGTTTACTTTAAATAGTCTTTTGGTATTTCTTACTCCATTGATTAATGGAGCAGTACTAGAAACAAAACTTTTATATTTTTTGAATTATGGATGTGGTTATGTTTCAAAATTTAAAAAGGTATAATTTTATTTTAAAGTAAAAAAAATAACTATAATTATTTCCCTTTTAGAAATATAAAATACTCTACTTTGTTTAGATACGGAGTTTAAGAAAATTGTTATTTTTTTTATTTTTTTATTGAAAAGTAAAGATTAAAATATACGTAGTATTTTAAAAATGAAAAGTAAAGTAGTTGGGAGTAAAGTTTAAAAAGTAGGTGGGGTAAATTAGAATAAAATTGTATATTAAAATGAAAAAGTAAGAATAATTATTTCCTTTTTTGGGGTGTGTCAACTATTGTTGGACATCCCAAAAAGGAAAGTATGACAACTGTATTTGAACCGAGAGAGTAAAAGCGAAATTTATTAGAAAAAATAAAATACATTCTTTAATTATTTTTAATTAGATAATTAGTACTCGTAGTATTATTTTCTAAATTTGACCAAAAAGAAATATATATTAGGGTTAGTGTATACTTAGTGATTTAATCGGGTTTTATCTATGCTACACTGGGTGGTGTACACTATGTACATCTTAACCGTAGATTTAATATTATTATATTAAATACACACTCAATCACACACACTCGACCTGTATTGTGTATGCATCTACAGTTAATATGTCACCCGGAGTATTGCTCCCGGTGTAGCATTTCATAGACCGATTTAACCGCTTTTAGAGTAATAATTTTTACACTGGTATTTGAAGAAGCACTTTTCGATCACAAATGAAAGAGAAAGCGTTTTTACCTCGCTTCAAAAACCGAGGGTACGTTGTAATTCGACCACTCGGATTATCAATCCGAGGGAAGGCTAGAGTGAGGAGTTTTCATAATCATATTCATTTCAATGTATAACAAAATAACAAGTTGTTCAAGTAAACAATCAAAAGCAAGTAAACAAAGATATATCAAATGGAAAGAAGTGGAGATGAAGTCAAGGAAAACGCCCACAAAATGATTAACTAATGCTTTGGTAAATTCCCAAAGGATCTCGTCCCTAAAGTCGATCCCTTGTAGTGTTTAAGTTCAAATAATCGATATATGGAAAGAAAAGGCCCGACCTATCGGTACCTAATCGTTTAATCTCTGTGTGTAGCACCGTAATGAAAACACACGTTATCAATTATCGTTACTTAAACCTTTAGTTTGTACATGCAAAAACCGAACCTCGAGATGAAGAGCCCCGCACCATGGTAGCTTATCGATTTTAATCTCCAATTAACCTAAACCCCGCCCCACGGAGATTTGGATCAATTGTGGTTCGAGAAATTACACTTAAAACTAAGTTTTATTCATTGAAGCATTTTGTCAAACACTTTGTAGGCATTACCTAAGCTTCATCTCCAACGAGGAATTTTAGCCAACAAAAGCCATGGAAATCACCAACAAAAGCATGGAATCAATAAAGGAAAACATGATCAACATAAATCTCAAGCAATATCTCAAGTCTCATACAAATCCAACACAATTCAATACTAGAAAATGAAAAATAACAACAAAACAAATGAGGAAAGGGAAGAGAAATGTGTAGCCAATTGATGTAGAGGATGAATCTCTCGTCTCCGTGGTTGTTCGAGCTTTAATCCGTCGTCAATGGATGTTTGAACCTTGAGGAAAATGATCTCCAATCTCAATTTGTACTACTCTCTCTCTCTCTAATTTTCTCTAAGTGTCAAAAGTTCCGTGAGAAGAGTGTTTCTCCTCCTTTTATACTCACATGGGATGAATAACCGTTTCTAGCTCTTTTTCCCCCAAAAATAGATCGGAAATGACGTTTCTACCCCTCGGTCAAAGCTTAATAGTCACGGTCAATGCCCGGTCAACTCGTGGTCAACACCTTTCAGCCCGGGTCAACTCTTCCTCGGCGCATTTCACTTGGTCCTCGCTGGACATTTCAATCCTCGCCGGTGTGGTCCTCTCTAGATTTGGCGCATATTGAATTGATGCATTTCAGGTGGTATGCGCTGAAAGGCTCCCTCGGTCCTCGCAATTCTCTGTACAACTTTTCTCCTCTCCTCATTCCATGTTGGTCCTCGCCCAAAAATGCGCATATTGCCAAAATGCGCTCCGGTCCGCGCCAGTTCCTCCCTTACGCGCGACTTTTCGATTCTCGTCATAACTTTGCCGTCCGAACTCCGATCGTCGAGATTCAAAATTCTACGGATTCCCGACTTCAAGATCTTCGCTTCCATGTATGGCACAACCTCTAGTTCCGAGCTAGTGATAGCAGTTTTAGCGTCGAAGTCGCTGCAATTTCCAGGTTCAGATTTTCTCCTCGTTTCTCTCGTTTTCACCTACATTTCACACACAAACTCGACTATACCGTGCATAAGTTCCGTCACATCAATAATAAGCAAATCCTCAATGATCACACACATATTTACCTAAAATATACAAAACCACGCCCAAACATAACAATAAAAATGAGCAAAATATCGGCATTTCAGTATTTAATTTGAATTTGACCAAAAAGCAATTCTCCATGTTTAGGTTCAAAATGAAGGATTGAGGGTGTGCTGCACTTTTGCACTGCACCATAAAAAGTGTAATATCTCACGTTAATTTATTAGATTTATTTTTGTACATGTTGATATTAAAATAATACTTATTTTTATTCTCAATTAAAATTAACAATTATGATTATACTTTAGTTTAACTTAATAATTTTAATTTAACGTAAATTAAAATTATTATTTAACGTAAATTAAAAATATTTTTTCTGAATATAAAAATTATGTAGTAATATTTAAATAAAATAATATAAATATATTTTTAATATTTTATACTATTCTATATATATTTTTAAGTACAATTTTTAAAGTTTCTATTGAACGTTAATATATAAATCATTAAAAAGTTAAACTTGGTCTTATTTTAATATTATTCTATAATTTAAAAAAAATTATACTATTTTCTAAAATAATAATATAAAATATTTAAAATATATTTATATAATTTTATTTAAAGGTTACTTCATAATTTTTATAATTAAAAAATAATTTTAATTTGTGTTAGAAGAAAATAAGTGTTTTTTTTTTTATTATGTGTTAAATTATGGTTAATTACACTTTTCTACCTGAGGTTTGACGATTTTTACACTTTTCTACATTTTCTACTAGAGGTTTGAACAATTTGCAATTACTTACCTGCCCGAAATCAAAAGAGTATATTCCAGCGAATATTCCATTCATGTATCAAACGTGTGACTTTTCAATAGGTAATTTTGTATTTTCAAATATTTTGAATAAAAAACTTTAAAAAAATTCAAAACATTTTATTTTACATTTAACAAAATTAAAAGAAAACATAATTTTAGAAACAATATGATTTCTGAACTGTCATCTTCAAGCATTTTACCAAACAAAAATGCACAAAATTATTCATAAATTAAACACCCAAAAAAACTTTCATGAAATTTCAGAACAAAAAAATCGTATTTTCGAGTACAACAAAATTTAGAATCAAAACGAAAAAAAGAACAATATCCCCATCAGACCAAAGTACTTGAAAATTATTGTTCTTATCAAATTTGGAAGTGCGCAAGAAGATCAATATCACCATGAGACCAATTTCTAAACAAAGAAAAAAAAGAACAAAAATTCTGCCCACCGATAAGAATTATTTTTTCAGAATCTTGCAGAAGACGACCTACAACTTGTCTTTTCTGGTGACGCGACTCAACCCATGTTCTTCTCACTGTGCTCTCAGATTTGTTTGTAAATCTCTGATCGAAGTGGTCTGATGGAGAGTTGGATGAGGGCAAAATCATTTGGCTCGACCAGTGGCGACACACGAAGAAGGTGATATGGGGGGTCAAACATCGGTGGCTCCAAGTGGTGGTCGGCGGCGGCGAAATTTAGGTTTTAGTAAATAAGAATTTCGTTTCTTCATCCATCTTGAAAATTATTCAACAATCTTATACAATATTCAGTTTTCTTTTGAACAAATTCATTGGAAAAAAATGAATAATTGTATAAATAGATTTCAGAAAGTTATAGTAACAGCAACGATCTTCAAGATTTATTTTAATTTTTAATTTAATAATTAAATCTTTAGTTTTTGTATTTTTTTAATTTTTAATTTTTAAATTAATTTTGTAAAAAGGGTAAATTTGTCTTTTATATTTTTAAAAGTCACGTGATTGGCAAATAAAGAGAATATTCCTTGGAATATTTTTTTCCGACTTCCAGCAGATAGGTAAATACAAATTGTTTAAACTTCATGTAGTAATATGTAACAACTTTCCGACGAGGTAGGAAAGTGTAAAAATCGTCAAACTTCAAGTAGAAAAAAATAATTAACTTGTTAAATTATAATTATTTGCGTTAATATAATCACAATTGTTAATTTTAATCAGAAAAAAGATAAGTCTTATTTTAACATCAAAATCTAACCGTACAAAAATAAATCTAATAAATTAACGGTTAGATATTACATTGTTATGGTGCAAAAGTGCTAAATCCCAAAATGAAGTACTGTATGAAATATGAATCATCGTCTATTCATTCATATTCAATGTGGTGCGTGACAATTGCTTCATGGTGTTAATAAACAAACATAGTGTATTACACTTGCATCATTTCCAATGGTCTTTATATTTGGACTCAAATTTTAGTTTGAGTTCAAAATCACTTTTAATGACGAAATATTTTTTTATACAAATACTATTCATGTATTTTTTATTTATTTAAAATTTATAAATTATTTCAATTTATTTAATTTAACATTAAAATAATTTTTAAAAATTATACGTAAATATAAAAAATTATTATTGTTTAATTTTTAAATTTATGAATATTTTTTAAATTTAAGTAATATTTCTAAAAGTGATCATTTTTATAAATTGTACAGTATTTTTGTGTGTATTAAGTTTATATAATTTATTATTTTATATTATTTAATTTTGACTTAAATATTAATAATATTAATTTAAAATTAATTTGAAATAAGAAATTCAATAATAAGAAAAATATACATATTATAAATACACAAGACAAAGTAAAATTAAACATACATCTCACATACAAAAATAAATTTTAAAATTAAATACATATATTTTGGTGTCAATTTAAAGTCAACAATTGAAGATAATCATAGTACGTACCTACAAGTCAAAAGATATATTAAGGGTTGTTTACTCGAGAACCCTAACAAACTTATCAATTTTGAAATAATTAAAATTAAGAATAAATCAATTTTATGACTTTAAATCTATTAAAAATATATAATTATATTCTTCATATAATTATATCTTCCTAATTAACACAAAAAACAAACTTTGACCGAATCTAAAAAAATTAATTAACCGAGCATGAAAACTTGCTGATTTTCTTTTTGTTAACGATCAATATTATATAAAAAAAAGTGTAGAGATACAATACAACGTATAGGAAAAAGCCTACATCATCAACGGGCTAACAAGTTAGTTTTAAGAATGTCCAACAAGTAAAACAAACTAACGACAAACACTTCCTACCATCTCAAACTTTGGCAACTTTGTCAACACATCTCACGCACTCACGGCAATACAATTAAAACAGTGGTGATGTCAAGATGACATCACCGCTGATTAATTATTCCAAATTAGTCGTGAGTTATATGTGCATAATCCCAAATAAGCTCTCTCCGTTTTGCTTTTCGGTCTCTTTGTTTTTGTTCCGTTTTCTTTTAAATTCGAGTTATAATTCAACAAAAAATAAAATAGTTGTAAATAAAGTTTAAATAGTAGATGAATAAAATATAAATAAATTGTATTTTAAAATGAAAAAATAAAAATACTATTTTTTTAGTGGATAAACTATTATGAAACACTTTAAAAAGAAAGTAGTGCAACTTTTATGAATTTTTTGAGTGGACAAAGTATTATGAGACACTCCAAAAGGAAAGTAGTGCAACTTTTATAAGAGAGAAAAAAGTAATATTTTTTCCAGAAACAAAATTCTTTTTTATATTTTTTGAATTGAGGATGTGGATTATGTTTCAACTTTCAAATATTTGCAAGTATAATTTATTTTAATTAAAAAAAATAAGTTAATTATTTCATTTTTTAGAAATATAAAATACTGTAGACGCCAAATTATTAAAAAATAAAATATTATTTAATCATTTTCAGTTAAATAATTAGTACTCGTACGTAGTATTATTTTCTAAATTTGACCAAAAAGTAATATATTTAGGTTCAATGTATATTTAGTGATTTAATCACTTTTAGAGTAATAATTCTTACATTAGTATTTAATTTGAGTTTGACCAAAAAGTAATTCTCCATGTTTAGGTTCAAAATGAAGTATTGTATGAATTATCGGTTTTATCTATGCTACTCTCGGTGGAGTACAGCATATATATCTTAACCGTTGATTTAATATTATTATATTCAATACACACACAATCACACATACCCGACGTATATTGTGTATGTATCTACAGTTAATATGTCACCAAGTGTATTGTACCGGGAGAAACATCTCCTAGACCATGAATCATCATCTATTCATACATATTCGCTTTGCTGCGTGATAATGTATTTATGACGTGGTGTTAATAAACAAACATAGTGTGTCTCACTAATTACATCATTTCCAAATTCCAATGGTCTTTATATTTGGACTCAAATTTTAGTTTTAGTACAAAAATCACTTTTAATGTCGAACTCAAATCTTTATACAAATATTTATTCATGCATTTTTTTATTTATTTTAAATTTATGACTATTTTGTAAATTTTAGCAATAGTTCTAAAAGTGATTATTTTTGTAAATTGTGTTTTTGTATTAAGTTATATAATTTATTATTTTATATTATTTAATTTTGATTTAAATATTTATAATTAATATTAATTTAAAATTAATTTGAAATAAAAAAATCAATAATAAGGAAAACATACATATTATATTACACTAGACAACATAAAATTAAACATACATTTCACATGCAAGTATAAATTATAAAATCAAATACATATATTTTGGTATTAATTTAAAGTTAACTATTGGAGATGATCATACTACGTACCTAGGCTGGAAACGAGTCGAGCCGAGTCGAGCTTTGAGCTTATCGAGCCGGCTCGGAAAAAAAATTAACATGCTCGAGCTCGAGCTCGAGCTCGACGAGCCGTTCGGGAGGGTGCTCGAGCTCGGCTCGCGAATTTTTTTCCTTGCTCGAGCTCGACTCGATCGAGCGGCTCGAGCTCGGCTCGGTCGAGCTGCTCGACTTTTGCTCGGTCGATTAGTGCCTCCAGCTTGTTCGAGTAATTCAACTCGTATGGATCGAGCTCGACTCGACACGAATTGCTCGAAAAACTCGACTCGACTCGATATATATACAAATATTAAGAATATTTAATTAAAAAATTATATATACGAGCGGCTCGCGAGCCGCTCGATTATTAATTAATGGTGCTCGAGCTCGGCTCGTATAAATTAATGCTCGACTCGAGCTCGGCTCGAGCTCGAGTTTGACCGAGCTCGAGTCGAGCGTTGACTCGAGCAGCTCGCGAGCGCTCGCGAACTGCTCGGTTCGTTTCCAGCTCTATACGTACCTACAAGTCAAAATGTATAGTCAAAGGTTTTTGCTTACTCAGTTGGTTGAGCATTGAAGATCGTAAAGTTCAATGTTTGAACTCGAGACATGATGTGTGAGTATTTAAATTTTTGGAATTGATTATAGGTAGCGATCCTATACAAAAAAAAGAAGTCAAAAGATATAAACATTAA
This sequence comes from Euphrasia confusa, assembly GCA_954870475.1. Taxonomy (NCBI): domain Eukaryota; kingdom Viridiplantae; phylum Streptophyta; class Magnoliopsida; order Lamiales; family Orobanchaceae; genus Euphrasia; species Euphrasia confusa. The sequence continues at coordinate 2,165,865 of OX940955.1, read as the reverse complement.
TTTAAAAATAATTTGATTGACGAATTGACCGAATCTTACTGTTTATCTTCATCTTACTTAAGTCCACGGAATATAATCCGGTTATATATATGTATGTATGCTTGTGCGAAAACTCTAATTAATTAATCCTTTATTAGTATTTTGCAATTACCTTTTGGTTGTTCTTATATATACATTATTACTATTAGTTAATTAAGATACAACATAATATATATTAATGGGAAGATTCCACCGGCTGTTGAAGAAGGTAATGTGTTTCAAGATCAATAACATCGATGATCATCCGGCCGGAGAAGATAGATTGAAGCTGGTGAAGTGCAGTAGCAGCAGTACTACTCCGAGAGGATACGTTCCCATATACGTCGGAGACAATCAACAAAGGTACCTTGTACCCATGTCTGCAGTCAATTCCACAGCCTTTGAAGTGATGCTCGACAGATACAAGGAAGAAGACGATGCTTACATCGGTGCTCAAAGTGGGCCCCTCTCCATCTCTTGCTCTGCCGTCGACTTCGAGACTGTCCTCCGCCGTGTCGTAGTTAAAGCATGATCATCGAACGATTAATTCGTTTTTTACATACTATATATAGAACTTGATTTAAGAGTTTACTTAAATTTTGGCTGAAAATCTTTCAATCTCTTGATCGAATTTTCGCCTATTTAAAACCATATAACATTCAAAATCAGTCGAAAAAAATATAACATGTATACATGAAAAAAGCACGATAATTTGTTGTTATAGTCCGTCTAATTGTTTCTGTATAGTAGTAAATGTTATCGATGGAAATATATATCTTATGTTGTCTTTAATTATTCTGATGAATTCTTTTAGGTTCATGCTCGCATTAATGAATAATATCCGAAAATATCGATCTTTTAGGTTCATGCTCTGCTCGGCCCGACCCCATTGACAATCTTACTCAATAGCATAATCTTAATTAATTAATAGAAAGCATAACTTAGAAAACCAAATTACATTTGAATTGAAATACTGTAAATGTTTTTAATTTACACTTGGTTTCGGTGTGGGGACCAATATCGAGGTCGTTGAGTCTTTCGTATTAGAGCATCTCATGTTACCAATCGTGTTTTTTTTTTTCATGGTCAAAATTAGATTACGTTAATTATGGGAATAATAACTTATCTCTCACGTTAAATATAGTATTCATTTTTTATAGTAAAAAAATTCCTTAATTTTTTTTCTTCTTGTGCGTGAAGCCGTGAACTCAACACAGAAGATATAGAAACTCCACACTTAAAAAAAATCATCTTAACATTAGTTAGTGATAACTAAAATAAGGTAACTCCTTAAACTTATAAAATGATTTATCTTCCCACATAAATTCAATACTACGAGACAAATTCAAAACGAATATCTCCACACATCAACATCAACATCAACACCACTTGACCGTAGGTCTGCGGTATCATTGGAGCGTGTCCTCAGTCGTCAAACCTATTTACTCTATTTTTTTCTTATCTTCAGAGTTTGCATAGAAAAATTTTCACGTAAATTAAAAAAATATATGTGTTAAATAATAAAAATTAGAGATGTAATAAGTATTGTTGTTTAAATAATAAATAAATTAGATAAAAAAAATAATAATGTTAATGTAAATAAGATGGTATTGAAAGAATAAAGTTATAAAAAAAATTCATTTAAAAATTTGCAAAATTTTAAGAAAAAAAATAAAGGGTGCAAACTCTTGTGATTAGGAGGGACTAATTAATATATTACATTTCTCAATAAATTATACACTCATTCTTTCTAAATTACAATGTAAGTGTTCATAATTTTCTAGAATGAAAGTACTATTTAAGAAGTTAAAAAATGCACCAATTTATTGTGTTGAAATTAATTTTTGTTTATTTCATTTTAAGTTCAATTCAGATCGTTTGTTTAATTCAGTTAATTAATTTTAAATTCATTCACTTTATCAAGATTAAATTCATTTCAAAGTAAATTAAAATAAAAAAAATAAATTAATAATTTTAAAAATATTATTCACTTCAGATTTATTAAGTTAATTCATTTCAATTCAAGGAGTTTTATTAAAAAAATAAAGCAGATTCTTACATGTCATGGCTTCGCGCACGTTGGACATCCAACTCGACTTGGAACGAAAATACAAAATAGCGGTGGGCGAAGGCCGATTCGGTCCCAAATAATATATAGTTCAAAACATCTTGTTTTCTGAATGTAAATAAGATTTTGTTTTTGTTTTTTCAATTCAAGTATCAAAGAAACAACAATTAAGCAAACTGTTAACATCAATACAAGTCTAAACAAAAACTAATCGATCAAATCAAGGGCAAAACGTAACGAGATAGTTGGCCCCAGTCGGGCACGTAAACGTGCTCGTCTTATCGTCGTAAGCATAGCTATACGCCTGCGGGCATTGCCTCTTAAACACCTGCGAATAAAACGTCGGCTCGCACTTGTCGGGCGTAGCATAATCCCCCGTGCAGCAATACTTCGGCTCGTTCAGAGCAAGACACGCGCTCTTGCAACCAATCACATTTCCGTTTCTATCCCTCAGAGCCAACTCATTCGGACATCCTCGATTATTAATATCCACCGGACAAGCCGTCTTCGGACAATCCCTCCGGTCGGGGACAACCGACACCGGCAGATTGAACCCGTCGACTAAGCTGATGTCGAAAAAGTCTTTTCCGCCGTCTCCGCCTAGAGTGAACTCGGCGAGGGAGGCGGGAGGGATTGCTCCGGCCCCGTTGCATTCGACTTTTCCCGAGTTGCAATCACCGCTGAGGCAAGTGAATTTACCGTCGTGCCCTTTGGAGCATTGGAATCGAGCCCAGAACCTTCCGGACCATGGGGGCGATATGGTTATAGCTTTCGTGGCTTGGGGTTTCAACTCGAAGCCGGTGACGGAGGCGGCGCCTGCTCCGGTCAGAGTCGCCGGCCAGATAGGGTAGGGGCAGTTGTTTTTCACGGTGAACACGGCGGAGTCAACACCAACTGCAATATACCCAAATTAACAAATAATTAAATTAATTACAAAAATAAAATAAAATAAACAGAGCTAACCATTGAAAAAACATAGTGCAACAATAAGCAACGGAATTCCCATGATAGATGATATGATGTTTTGGGTGTGCCGTGTTGAAAGAATATATATAGAGATTCGTGGAAAATCAAATCAAGTTTTATGTTGATTTCATTTTCTTATTTACATACAATACCTTTTAATGAGTTGCTATGTAAATACATTCGGTAAATAACAGTGCTATTTGGGTTAGATTTAATCAACTAATTTATTTTTAAATGAATTTTCGAAAAAATAATTAAAACATAAAATGGAAATAATAGTCACTAAACAAAATATCTTGTGTAATGGAGTAATAAATAAGAGGCATGTACTGGAATTTTGGTCACCTTTATAAGAAATACGGGGTATATGTTATTTAACTTACTTCATACAACTATACAAGTATAAGTATTTGACCCAAATTATAATTGAATTGTTTTATTTACCATTCAAACTTTTCAAAAAAAAGACAAAAGAAAAAAAAAAAAAAATCCCCACTTTTATTTTCTCTTCTCTCTCCCTTTTTTTTTTTTTCTTTTTCGATTCAACCAATTTTCTCACTGGAGATATCATCGTAGTCGGCGTCAGCGTCCAAACATGAAGAGGATGTAAAGATCTCTACGAGACCATCACCGATTTCAGTTTTTTTTTCAGTCGATGGGCTATTCGATGAACTACTCGATGGCGTAGACATTCGAGTAGACCATCGAGTAACTAAGAATACTTGAAGATCCTTATTACTTGACGGTACGTTACTCGAACTCGAATTCGAGTAGCAACTTCACGGATTAAATAAATTTTGCTCATTCGGAATCTTGGTTTGTGCCATATATGGATGCAAAGATCTTGAAATCTAAATTATGGGGAATTTCGAACATAGACGATTGGAGTTCGTACGAAAAAAATATGATAAGAATCGAGAAGTTGCGCAAAGAGAAGAATTTCGATTAACTCGAATTCGAGTAGCAATTTCACGGATTAAACTGATTTTGATCATTCTGAATCTTGGTTCGTGCCGTAAATGGATGCAAATATCTTGAAATCTATATTCCGGGAAATTTTTAATCGAGACGATTGGAGTTCGTACGAAAAAGATATGACAAGAATCGAGAAGTTGCGCAAAGAGAAGAATTTCGATTAACTCGAATTCGAGTAGCAATTTCACGGATTAAACTGATTTTGATCATTCTGAATCTTGGTTCGTGCCGTAAATGGATGCAAATATCTTGAAATCTATATTCCGGGGAATTTTTAATCGAGACGATTGGAGTTCGTACGAAAAATATATGACAAGAATCGAGAAGTTGCGCAAAGAGAAGAATTTCGATTAACTCGAATTCGAGTAGCAATTTCACGGATTAAACTGATTTTGATCATTCTGAATCTTGGTTCGTGCCATAAATGGATGCAAATATCTTGAAATCTATATTCCGGGGAATTTTTAATCGAGACGATTGGAGTTCGTACTAAAAAGATATGACAAGAATCGAGAAGTTGCGCAAAGAGAAGAATTTCGATTAACTCGAATTCGAGTAGCAATTTTACGGATTAAACTGATTTTGATCATTCTGAATCTTTGTTCGTGCCGTAAATGGATGCAAAGATCTTGAAGTCTAGATTTCGAAAAATTTTAAATCAAGACAATCGGAGTTCGTACGAAAAAAAAGATATGACAATAATGGAGAAGTTGCGCAAATAGAAGAATTTCGAGTAACTCGAATTCGAATAGAAACTTCACGGATTAAACTGATTTTTATCATTCTAAATCTTGGTTCGTGCCATACATCGATGCAAAGATCTTGAAGTCTAGATTTCGAAAAATTTTGAATCAAGACAGTCGGAGTTCAGGTGAAAAAGATACAATAAAAATCGAGAAGCTGCGCAAAGAGAAAAATGTTCGAGTGATCTCTCAGTTACTTGAATTTGAGCATTCTCTCTGTTACTCGATCGTGTGTTAATCGAAAAAATGTCTTCGAGTAACCACCGAGTAGCCAAGATCAGGCGATCGAGTAGTGATGAATACCTTGCTTACTCGATCCTCTGTTACTTAATTACGTAAATGATCATCTTAGTATTTTAAGCTATTTTTACATGAATGGGTGCAAATAAAATGAGTATTTTAAGCTATTTTTACGTAATTAAGTTGCTATTTGCCTAATAAATTCAATTTAAAGACTTAAAACATTCAACAAACATGTTAGATGATCAATCGATTAGTTTGGAGTGATAACAATTGAAATTTTGAAAATCGCTTATATTATTGTGAATATTTTAAGAAAGTTTACAACAAACAAACTATAATATTGTTCAATGTTGACATTCTATTGATTGAAAATTCAAAATTGAACATTAAACATGTTTGATGAATGTTTTTTATCATTAAAATGATGTTACATATAAAATTGAAAAAAAATGAGTCATGTACTTCACTACTCGATGGTGTCTTCTTAGTTACTCGATGGAAACCCTATTCTACTTGATGGAAAACCCTATTCTACTCGAAATTGGCTACTCGAAATCGAAATCGGCTACTCGAGTTGCTCGAAATTCTTCTCTTTGCGCAACTTATCGTTTCTTGTCATATCTTTTTCGTACGAACTTCAATCGTCTCGATTCAAAATTTACCGGAATATAGACTTCAAGATATTTGCATCCATGTATGGTAAGAACCAAGATTTCAAATGAGAAAAATCAGTTTAATCTGTTAAGTTGCTACTCGAATTCGAGATTTCGAGTTACTCGAAATTCTCATCTTTAAGCAGTTTTTCGATTCTTGTCGTATTTTTTTCTCCCGAACTCTGATTGTCTCGATTCAAAATTCTACGTAATCTAGACTTCAATATCTTTACATCCATGCATGGAACTAACCAATATTACGAATGAGCAAAATATGTTTAATCCGCGAAGTTGTTACTCGAATTTGAGATTTCGAGTTACTCGAAATCGAGTAATGTACCGTCGAGTAATGAAGATCTTCAATTGTTCTTAACTACTCGATGGGCTACTCGATCGTCTGCGCCATCGAGTAGTCCATCGAATTACAGTCGCAGAAAAAAGAAAAGAAAATGGAATACGTAACTCTCGTTTTCGCTCGTTAATCCAAGCGTATATCCGACCGAAAATTTTCAGAATCTAACGCGGCAACATGAACGATTTTTTGTGTGAATTTAAGAAGATTTTTTATAATTTTATTTTTTTTGGTTTTGAGTTGTTTGAATGAATGCCGGTGTTTGAATGCACCATTAATCCCCAAGTATTAGTTTTATTTTTATTTGATTTGATTTTTTTTTTTTTGGATTTATTGAAATAGTAAAGGTATAATAAACAATTCATGTGCAATTGTTCTAAATAACTCTTACTCTTATAAGCATGGTTAAATAACATATCCCCTTATGAAAAATGATCAAAAAGTCACATTACCTCAATAAATAAATATGTGTCATTACACATTAGTATGTACAACATATCCCAGTAAACAAAACACAAAACCTTAATAGTCATTCAAGGTTTCAGCTCACTTAACAAAATTTAGTTGGGAGAGCAAGAAATGTATAAATGCGAATGATCGATCGGCTTTCTCCCTGGTCCCGACTGTTTGAACAATGTTTGCTAACGGTACAGGCACACATCGTCCTTTCACGACCAAACATGCCCATCATCCACCTTCTGCTTCTTCTTCCTTTTCCTCTTTTCGTCTCTCTGCATCCGCCCATCGTTCTCTTTTGAATACCGCGTGCGTATCTCCAGTAGTTTAGCTTTTGCATCCCTAAATGGCGCGTCAGATTTCGCGGCCATCAGTTGCTGGGATGAATATAAAATTTAGGATATTAGATTGTGTGAAAATATGGTAAAATTTGAGGGCAGAGATGTAATTAACAATTACCTTCAAATGGTCCATGGCGGCTATGTTGAAGCCTAAGGTATCTTTACATTCCTGTATTAAAAAAAAACATCAATTGGATAAACCATTGCAAACAATAAAGAATTAAGAATTTTTTCTTCTTTCGAATATCCTGTGAAAAATATTACCTTAACTCGTGCATGCAAGATGTCTTTGAGAAGTGATAATAGAGGTCTAGCTGCTAAGGTAGAGGTTAGCTGGTCATGATGGATCTGTAGTAGAATAGTGGCAACCCGACACACAAGCTCAACCTAGAAAAACAATACCAAAGTCATGTAATTACGATGAAGAAAGTAATCTCAGAGCCCCCGATATTAAAATGTCACCCTTGGAATCGGTTAAGATGATTGATGATAGCTCTCGAAAATTTATTACTAACCTTGTCAGGGAAGGTAACCCAATCTTTCAAATAAGACAAAACCCTCAAGGAATCTGAGAATGGCAGAGACTGCAAAGAATTCATCAAACCGGTAAAGATCGACAGTAAAAAATATTCAATGAAAAATCATAAGGGATGGTGAAAGTGTGATTTCAAAGATACATCAGGTGAGCTCGGATATTTCTAGCTTACAAGTCATCAGCTCAAAACTTACAAGCAACGCCTGCTCCAAATCATTGGTCTGGACCTTAGAGACTGCCTGAAGAACATGTTCAGATGGAGAGCCTTTTATAATTATGTTTGGTCGGAAAACAGCAACTTTCCCTTTCGAACTCTCCTCCTGAATAAAAAAATCATGAAAAAAAGGGGGATAAAGAGAAATACTAAACGGATAAACCATGAGACTGCAGACATTCCCACCACAATTTTAATAACATATACCTCATGTTCAGATATACGCTTCAGTTCGTCTTCGGCTACATCTAGTGCTTCCATAATAGAATCAGCTGCAGTTACAGTTTCTCCGGTCTTCTTTCCTGCCAGTGCCACAGCCCCCTCTTCCGGAACTTCCTCCTTGGGTGCATACTTATTATCAAACACATTGTCAGTGTCTGATTCAAACATCTCTTCCAGCCTCTTTTCTTTCTCTTCCTGCAATAAGACGAAGCGAGTCAGATAACAAATCTAAACTAGAGCTTTAAGAGAAACCAATTTCACAGATGGCAATACCTCGATAAAAAATTGATCTTCGGTACGGTCCCAGCGGCGAATAGATCTATCGTGAGATCCTGTGACGATAAAATCACCACGATTGCTGACGTCAAGGCACCAAATTGGATGATGGTGACCTTCAAGAGTTAAAAGCAACTCAAACTTGTCTGCGTCCCAGTACTTCACTAGTCGGTCTTTGCCCACACTAAACATGTAATGAGTATTTTTTACAAACTTAACTGCCATGACACTGCAATCAAACATGACTTCAGATTGTTAGGGGTAAAAAAGACATTGATGTTGATTGGGAGAGTGAAAAATAGACTAAGTGGGGGGTATAGAGGATTCTTTAAGGAAAATAGCAATCGGGTTCATTCACATAAGATAACCAAGACTCAACAATATAACCAGATTGTAAAAGTGTAATTTTGGCTCGTATTTTGACTTGGATTAACTGACAATGGGAAATTTTGGCTGGACTATGTGTCCTACAGAAGCCATAAATTGAACTTTTCATATTTCATCTTGCAGTACCTATCAGAGTGCGCAAAAAGAGACTTGTGGCAGTCACCAAAATCCAAACCCCAAATCTTCAAGTTTTTGTCGGCGGAGCCGCTAACAATCAAGTCCCCATCAGAAGATATGTCCATGCACAACACAGGCAGCTTGTGACCATACAAGGAGAGGAAGAATTTGAGGGAGTCCAGGAAGAAGACCTGATTATTTATGACAACAGTAGTATTAGAAATAAATCAAAAGGATGTCACACAGTACTATAAGTCTTTACTAGTGTCACCTATATCAACCAAAATTGTTCGCAGATTATGGCACAAAAAAAAAAAGACAACGTCAACTCGAAAGGACAGAACCCAAATATGGGCAAAAAAAAATTTGTGTTAATGGGGAGAAAAATCAACTAATGAGGAGATTTTCATCTCAAAACTGACCAGATCAGCCCATAGGAGTGCCTAAGCAGTAACATGTTTTTCTAAATCACTCTGGGTCGTTTGCCACTCATTTAGGTGATTACATCTAACCTCAATAATATTGTAAACAAGCTACATCATTAAAAAAAAGTAGGAAGAAAATGTAAGCCAACCTTCACTGTGAAATCCAACAAGGCCACAGCAATATATTTTCCCTCTGGGCTAACAGAAACCACTACAACATCATCATTCATTTTCAGGTTCTTCACTGGAGAAACTGTCAAATGTTTGTAATCCTGTAAAACCACAGTAATCAATCAGTACATGTTCATTAACGGTCAATTATATACTATTAAAATGCATCAGAAAGTAAATACACAATTGTTTTAGAATCATAAAACCAGTTGCAAGAAACGAAAAACAAAAGCAGAACAAGGAATAATAGCACGCACTTGACCCGTTTTTTTCGTAATTTGGTACTCCCAAAACTTGACATCCTTGTCAGAACTCCCTGTGACGAAGCCATCAGATGTAGCAGCAATAGACTGTACAGCACCACCGTGAGCTTCCACAACTTCCACACAAGTGCCACTCCGAACATCAACAATCTCTAATGTCCCGCTTTTCGTACCAACAATCGCATACTTATCGCCAGGGACAAAAAGTCCACACAATCCATATCCGGAATCAATAGTTCGGAGACAAGACCCAGTACTAGGATTCCATATCTTAATTGCGCTGTGACTTGTCGACATTAAAAGTGTGTTGTCCGAGCTAAGAGAGACACTTCTCACATCAGATCTGTGTCCGTGTAGTTCAACGGTACTTGTTTTTGTGGCCAAGGTATCCTCAATTGAATAAAACTCTAATAAATTATTGTTTAAAGACAATGCTAAGGTTGCCAGGGAACCTTTTGTAGTTACAGGACAGAAAGCCATGGAGCATATCTTCTTCTTGGCTCGTAAAATTTGAAGAGGCTTAAATACATCAGGGACCGTAACAAGGAACTCACTACCCTCTTCTACTGTTACATTGCTAAGTCCATTTTCGGTAGCCTCAACTTTTCCTTTTGATATTTTTTTCTCTTTCCTGCTGATTCTTCTTTTGGCTTTGCGTTTAGATTCGGACTCGTCCAGCACACGAAACATCTCCACTATTGTCCCAGCTGCTTGACAAGCTAACAAATTCCCAGCTTTACTGAACCTGACAGTAGAAACTCTATCTTTACTACTATGTCGTTGTATATCACCAAAATGCTTCAAAACTTCCCATTTTTTAGGCACAGAGACAATTCCATTATCAACATCAGATTTAGTTTTCCCCGGCACGGGTTTTCCATCAGCCAGATCATTGGTAATCTTGTAGAATCTAATTTCTGGGTCTGCTGACCCAGAGACTAAATATCTTTCATCAGGGTCAACATTAATTGACCAAATTTCACTGTGATGACCACTGATGATCTGTACACAATGCTGCGTTTCCAGGTCCCAAACCCTCAAAAACTTGTCTTTTGATGAACTCACCAATTTTTTACTAGAATCTAGGAACACAAGATCAGTTACCTACATTATAGAAGAAAAATGAGCGATAGTGAATCCTGCTCCCAAAAAAAATATAGAGGCAATACTTCATTTCTGTATAAACACATCAAATCATTGGTTAATCTGGCAAACCTGATCGTGATGCCCTCGAAGGCGAAAGAGCCCAGCTTCACCGATTACGTCCCATAAAATGATGTCACAGTCTTTGCTTCCGGAAGCAAGCAGAGATCCAAGCTTGTTATAAAGGAGGACTGTGACAGCAGATCTATGCCCATTCAAAGTGGTTTCACACGAACCCTTCTCGCCATCCCATATTCTCACGGTACCATCGGCATAGCCACTTGCAATCTACAAACATATCCCATTCTCAGTTAATCCTATTTCGACAAATAACTAACGCTACATCATTTACATTTACAAAATCCATATAACGAAGGAAGAAAAGCCAACGGAGCTGTTTATCTATAAGACAGGCAAATCGTTCAATTCAACATTTCCAATGCATTTAAAATAAGCAGGATTGAAGAGTGTTACTAGAGAAGACGGAGAAGAGGCGATGGTGGTGACGGCAAGAGAGGGGCCGCGGGAGGAGGAGGTGGGAGCCGGAGCTAGGGTTTTGGTGCAGATTCCCTGGCGCACGTGCCACACGCCAAGCTTCTCAAGAGCCGCCGCCAATAGGTGCTTGCCGGAGCTGTCGTATGCTATGTTACAGTCAACAGATACTATAACCCCAAACGCCGAAGCCGCCGAGTACCTCTGGTATAACTTCACCATTTTTCGTTTGCCCCTTTCCGGTCGGCGGTGGCGGAGGAGTTATTGACTTGAATTGCAGAATGTGGCCGCGAATTTCAGGGTTTAGGGTTTAAGCTTCCACTTTCAGTCTTTCGCCCTTTTATGTAATTTGTTATTTAATTACTTATTGCTCCATTTGGTTTGGACCTTTAACGACTATCGAATGGATTGTAAAAAATAATGGGCCACAACTGGGTCGTGATATCTTTGAGGCCCAAAACGACTTGTAGGATCAATAAATATTGTCAACTCGAAAGAAAACAAATTAGAAAAAAAAAATTACGTTTTTATAAAATAACTTTTTTTTAATTTTTATTCAGAAAACACGATAATTATTTTATAATTTTGAATATTTTATGAAAAAATCAAAAAATAATTTTTATTTACATTTTCGTTCCAAAAGTATATTAATTATTCTGAAATGAAATAATATAAATATTTTTTTATCTCGAATATTAATCATATACAATCAAGTAGTATATAATTATAGAATCAAATTAATAATTTTTTTCAAGAAGAAGAAGAAAAATCAACATATGTTTGTTTTTTAAAATAACGTTATTTTTTAATTGAAAGAGTTAATTGCTATATATTGAAGTAAAATGGATGTGGCATTCTTATATCTTTATGCTCTCAAGTCTCAAGTATTAAATAAAAGTAAAGAAATTAAATTCTAAAAAAATCGAAACAAAATATAATGGAAAATGAATGACATATTCCTAATTAAACATCAAAATATCTTTCTTAATAAATATAAATATATAATCCACGAAAACAATGATGTATTACTAGTAACATGGAATATCTCGAGAAAAATGATTAATGTAAATAATAATTAAAATTAATGATTTATTTAAAAAATTCAATTCAAATTCATACATTTCAAGTTATTTAACTTCAAACGAATTCAAATCAAAATAACTTGTTTTAACACGTTGCTAGTGTTATGTGATTGATACATGGTGATTTTATAATTCGTAAAATAAGTATATGGTTTTGGACAAATGTTTAATTAGCAGCAGTGAATACCAAATCCAGCAACAAAATCCTCATGGAATATTGTGTAAGGATTTCAAAAATCTACTTTATGGATATTTATGGTAACTTTCTTATTTGATGACACTGACAAAAAGTTATTATATACTCCCTCCATCCAAAGACAGTTGTCGTACTTTCCTTTTTGGGGTGTCCAACAATAGTTGACACACCCCAAAAAAGGAAATAACTATTCTAACTTTTTCATTTTAATATACAATTATATTCTACTTTACCCCACCTACTTTTTAAACTTTACTCACAACTACTTTACTTTTTACTTTTAAAATATATTTTTACCTTTTACTTTTCAATTAAAAAATACAAAAATAACAATTTTCTTAAACTCCGTGTCCAACAAAGTATGACATCTATTAATAGTCGGAGGGAGTAAATTAATAAAAATATTTATATATTTATTCATTCAGATTGGATTTATTAAGACATGTTTGTGATTTTAATCGAAAGTTTTGATAAAATTTCTAATATAATATTTTATAAATTCATCTAATTTTTTTCCCTACACCAAATTATCCAATTTAATTATTTACGTAATAATAATTATATTAAAAAAAACAGTGTAAGTTAGGTTTACACAATACCTATATCATACTCCCAGGAGTACAATACAAATAGTACTCCCACCATTAAAAATATAAAAGCCCAATAAAATCATCATTTAATAATTAAGAAATCTTTATTTCAAAAAACAATTATTATAAACATTATATTTACATAGTAATGAATATATTAGCATAACCAATGAATATTTATACATAAATAAATGAAGATATACTCATGGGTGTACAATTAGAATCGTACTCCTAGGAACACAGTATAAATTGCCAGGTTTACATGCAATTTTGGTGTTTGGATTATTACTAGTTTTAGTTAAAGTTGGAATCCTTTTAGGGTTTAAATAAAGAAAAATCATGTTCTACCGCAATTACACCACGTACAAACACCCTAATTAAAAATATCTCAAAAACCGAAGCCAACCCTATATGATACTACGGAGCAGCAATATAACCAACTCCCAACTAATTAATCGTTAGATTTTTTTTATAGTAACATTTATGGAGCATTTTTTATCGTCTAGATCTCGATTTATTATGAAAAGATAGTTTATCTTGTAAATATATACAGTTACTTACAAGCGTTTTATTTAAATTTCACACTAAAAAATTTTGAAAAAAATGCCGTTTAGGGCCGGTCGGTGGCCGGACAAAGAAAAGCTAAGGAGGTGAATGGAAATTGGAATTCTTATAAAATGACAAGAATGTACAGTATTAAGATGTTGCTTTTATTTTATTTTATTTTTATTTTATTTTAGGTGTGTGTCTTAATTATTAGTTCAACGAATATGTGCATGTTGTTACCGACATCGATCTTCATAGGTTTGAATTTGGACACATGAGTATATACATCTGTCAATCCACTACATCTCGATTAGATTGAATTTGAAGTGTGTACTTCTGTGTTCATGAAATATTTAAATATTTTATTTTTTAATTTAAAAATATTATATAATTTTACTATTTATTTTTAATTAAAAAATCAAAATAATAATACAGTATGTGTTTCGCCTCAACCTAATATGAACACTTATGAATTGGGTGGAAGTGAGTATTTAAATTGGTAGTATGCGCTAGATCAACGATTGTATTACTATTATCAATCAAACTCAAAAAATTTAAAACTTCAATTATATTAAACTGTAAACGAAGGTAAAAAATCAAAATCGATGCAAAAGCTTCCTTCAACAACTAATTTGTATCATCATTCGTATAAGCAGCGTCTCGCGCATAAAAGTCAATTCGAAGTCTCAAGACCAATAATTTCATTTCCATTCAAAAGTCGTGAAAACTAAAAAGGGATGAAAAACTTCTGTCAATTATCAATTTAATTGGATCAACATTCGTATACACAGATCGCGTTAACACACAAATTCTCAAAATCCAATAAATTAAGTTGATTGACACCACATACACATAAAATAAAAAGGTGGAACATAACTCAAAGAATTCAGTTCCAACAATTATATACCATGTGAGTTTTTGAGTTACCTCTTTCCTCTTTATATCATGTGTTTGTTATGCCAAATTGAATTTAGTGCGACAAGCATGATGACTTTGAGTTTATGATTTTGAGTTTTACCCGAAAGGGCTTTGTACGGGATGTATACATTTGTCATGCACATATTAGAGCATCTCCAATGGTGTACCTCTTATTAGGTACAAATTAGTTGACACATCATACATTATTTGTACCTATCAATTTGTACCTCAACATCCCATTGATTTTAAGGTACAATTTTTCTTCTTTATGCATGTGGGTCCCACTATACAAGACACTACCAAATTGTACCTAGTATCTAAACTTTGATACTCCTTTTTATCTCTCCTCAATTGTACCTACTTCCCCAATGGTATACCTAGGTACAATTCCATGCCACATAGGAATTGTACCTACCATTGGGGATGCTCTTAAGCTTCAATAAATAATCAAGAATTTTTTAAATTACCTTTTTAGTCACACGTCTCTTCTTGCACAAAAATAAAGCTGTAGTTTGATTTCCCAATTATCACAATGATCCCACATTCCCATGTCGTACTTAATGATATGATCTTAGTTACTAATTTAATTAATTAAGAGCATCTCCATTTGTATACCTCAATATAGGTACAATTTAGTTGCCACATCATAAAATTATTTGTACCTATCAATTATTTGTACTAAACATTATTTGTACCTAAACATTCCAATGGTTTGAGGTACAATTCTTCTTCTTTTTCAACGTGGGACCCACAATATAAGACACAAACCAATTTGTACCTAGTATCAAATATTTAATACTCAATTTTATCTCTCCTAATTTGTACCTCCATCCCCAATGGTGTACCTAGGTACAAATTGTTGCCACATTGGATTTGTACCTACCATTGGGGATGCTCTAAAATTATTTTGATATTTCCAACCTAATCAAATGCCATCACCAATTTATGACAATATTATTACCTAAAAAAAGAACCGTTTTTTTATATTGTTAGGACACTGCACCTTAATTATTTTATCTTATCTAATTTATGACATTTAATGTTATATCATTAAATTGCTTTTACTTTTAGAAAAAAAAAATTAGAGAATTATAAATTTATTCTGTTAAGATGCTAAAATAAATAAATAAAACATGATGAGTAAAATTAAAAAACCAATAATTAAATTAGTGTAAAGTAAGCAAGAGCAACTACTGATTTGTTGTTTCATAGCAAAAATCAAGTAGTGTCCAAAAAAACGTCGAGGGCCCGCGTGTCATTATATCAATGGCTCAAAGTTGTTCCAGGTTGAGTAGGTGGAATGCCAAATAGGGAATCCAATGCGTTGCATTATTTTATTTATTTATCTTAATATTTATCAATAAAAAAATAATCAAGTAGTTATAAAATATTATTTGTGAATGCGATTTATGTGAGAAAAAAATGTAACTTATTGTTCTTGGTCCCAGTCACATTTAATAGATATACATAATTGTTTGGAAGCCCCTTCATAAATATAATAACCATGTCACATTTATTTATAATTGCAATTTGTCCACTATATATGTCTACTGCCCCTCCTTTAATATTCCTCATTTTATTTTACTCCGCCTGTCACAAAGTAAATTCATATCATTAATTATCATTATTTTTTGAGACGAAGGAGCTCAACTTCAAACTACATAAAAAGATTCGTGAAATCGCGATGCAAGAAGATACACATACAAAACATGTTGTCTACGTTGACCACGAACTAAGTTCAAGTACGAAATTTTAATTGGACACGTAAGCTGAAAAAAATCAACATTTTTCATTAGTTGACAAGAATAACAGCATTCACTTAAGATAAAGAAAAGATATTTTTTTCCAAAACAGGCCCGCAATAAATCTGTTATTGATGGGGACGTACGTATATTAAGTTATTTGAAAAATAAAAATGTAAGTAAGAAAAGATTACATGTTACACTTTATTTATTTCATTTTTTAATTGAATGTTTCAAAATAGTAGTATTATTTAAAAAAAAACATTATGATCAAGAAATCCATAACAATACTCGTATTTTTATTTTTATATGATTTTCGTATCTGAAAAAGTATATCATTCCAAATCAGAGTGATTATCAATTAA
The DNA here is from genome assembly GCA_954870475.1 of Euphrasia confusa. Classification (NCBI taxonomy): domain Eukaryota; kingdom Viridiplantae; phylum Streptophyta; class Magnoliopsida; order Lamiales; family Orobanchaceae; genus Euphrasia; species Euphrasia confusa. Next base: position 2,149,366 of record OX940955.1, on the reverse strand, counting down.
CCGTTGAATAGTGCATGCATTGATAATGTAAAACTAGAGTTTTGGACGGCTAGGATATGCATAATTTTATTGATTTATGTACATAAATAATTACATTTGGTATAGATTTTCAAAGAAAGTCATGTCTAACATCTACCCTACTCAACTATATTCTCAAATAGTCAAATGTTTAGATTTTTCATGGCAAGGCCTCACTAATTCAAAACTTTCATCTATTGTAACATTTTAAGATCTAGTTTGTTGCTACTCTAAATTTTATCGATTTTACAATCTGCACGACGAACGACGAACGAATAGTAGTCACTTTTTTTAAATGAACATCACACAATTTTTTTTTTCACTTTAAAATATAATTTATACCATATATTTAAAATATTTTACCCTTTTAATTTAAAAAGATATTTCTACATTGTGAAAATTCAAAATGAAATCTTAATATTAGAGGGGAAAAACATATAAGTTGTGAAATTATACTCATGTTGGAAATCCCATTTATAGCCTTGCAAAAATTCACAGCGGCGCACGCACGCACACAGTACTCTAATATGCGCAGTATAACAGGCGTTTTGTGATAAGATAATCTATCAACGTTATTTTAGTGTTGCTGTTTCTTCGCCTTCAAACCTTTTTTTTTTTGTTTTTTTGTTTTTGCAGAATCAAATCGATACGATTGAAGAAGCTCAACTAAAAATCTAACCGAATAAGAATCGCTTTCATCACTTTTCTTTCTCTCCACCACTGTCTCTGTCTTCCTTTTTTATTTCTCCTGCATTTAAGGTATCCTTTTCTTTTCCGTCATAATTCTTCTTCCTTTTCTTCTTCTTTGAAATTACTAACATGGGTTTTTGTTTATTTCCATTCCCCCACCGTAATTTCTTGTTGTATGAGGTCAACGTTAAAAAAGATTCAATTTTTATGTGGGTTCTGATTTCTTGAGTTTCAATTTCCAGGATACGATAATGATTATATGTTCACCGCTCTGTATTTTTCGCTTTGTTTTGAGATGTGGGGTTTCAATTATCAGCAATTTATTGGAGTGTAAAATCACCAGAGATGTGTGGGGGATCAAGAATGAATGATGATTTTTAATTTCTAATTTCTATTTATGGTTATTGTTATAATCTTGATAAATTAAATGAAAAAGAAACAAACCAAAAAAAGATATCTTGAAAAAGTATGAGCTGTTGCTGCTTGAAATTACAGTAACCAATTTCTTAGAAAAAGTTATTTGAAATTGTTCATTTCTAATTCTAACAATAATATGCACTGTCTCTGTTCTCAGGTTGTGTGATAGTCACAGATTCTGAACTTTAGTATCTAGAACTGAAAAAACTCCCTTTTAAGCATTGTGCATGTCTGGTCCTGTGGCCACCATCCCTAATAATGCCGAACGAGCGCTCCCTTTATCCGGCACGACGAAATCACTCGAGCCCAACTTATCTTTACCGAGTGAAAAAGTTCGGTCGAATGAATCGAACGGGGACGCGACTTCCCTTATCCTCACCGATGGGCTCAGAGCCACCAGCATCTCGCTCCCAAACGGCGAGACCTATCGTGGGTCCGTCCTCGGGAACACCCCCGAGGGCCCCGGCGATTACATCTGGTCCGACGGCTGTAACTATGAAGGCGAATGGCGTTGTGGGATGAGACATGGCTATGGAAAACTCAGGTGGCCTTCTGGTGCTCTTTACGAAGGCGAGTTTTCCGGTGGTTATTTGCAAGGAGCCGGGACCTACACAAGGCCCGACAACACGGTTTACGAGGGAAGGTGGAAATTGAATCTGAAGCACGGGTTGGGGTGTCAGAACTTTCCGAATGGGGACTTGTTCGAAGGGTCGTGGATCCGTGGGACCCCGGAAGGGCTCGGAAAGTACGTGTGGGCCAATGGGAACGTTTATATTGGAAATGTTAAAAACGGGAAGATGTCGGGTAAGGGGACGCTGACGTGGCGCAATGATGACTCTTACGAGGGGAGTTGGTCGAATGGGACCATGCATGGGTTCGGGGTGTACACGTGGGCTGATGGGGGTTCGTACTTGGGAACATGGACTCGAGGTTTGAAGGATGGGAAAGGCACGTTTTATCCGAAAGGCAGTAGGCTTCCGGATGGGCAGCAGTTGTATCTGAATGCTTTAAGGAAAAATGGACTCTTGCCTGATTTCGGAAAACAGAATCGAGTTTCGGATATGGAGTACGTGAAGACTCCTAGGAGGGTGAATGCTTCCTTGGAGAGACGGTGGAGTCTGGAGGTGTCGATTGAGAAGGTGATAGGGCACACCAGATCACTGAGCATGTCGGAGAGCATTTTAGAAGCAGAAGATAATAACAACAACGAGGAGGATCCAAATCCTCCGATTCTTGAGAGGGAGTACATGCAAGGGGTGTTGATCAGTGAGCTCGTGTTGAATGATCGGTTTTCGCCTTCATCTAGAAGAACAAAGAAAAGAGAGAAGAAACTCGCGAGGGAGATTAGAAGGCCGGGTGAACAGATAATTAAAGGGCATAGGAGTTATGATTTGATGCTGAGTTTGCAGCTTGGAATCAGGTGTGAATTTTTTCTCTCGACCCTTTTGTTGCATATATATGTTATAAATCGAATACTAATAGGAGAGATTTTAATGCGGCTAGATATACTGTGGGGAAAATCACTCCCATACAGAGGAGGGAAGTTAGGGTGACTGATTTCGGCCCTCGTGCAAGCTTTTGGATGAGTTTTCCGAAGGAGGGCTCACAGCTTACGCCCCCCCATCAGTCGGAGGATTTCAAGTGGAAAGATTACTGTCCCATGGTTTTCAGGTTTGTATCATGTCGTCACTTACTAGTTACTACTGTTGACTTTATTTATTTCAACAATTGTTATTTTGGTTACCGTAGGAATCTGAGGGAGATGTTTAAGATTGATGCTGCCGACTACATGATGTCTATATGCGGAAATGATGCGCTGAGAGAGCTTTCGTCTCCCGGGAAAAGTGGGAGTGTGTTTTTCCTGTCTCAAGATGATCGTTTTATGATCAAGACTCTGCGAAAGTCCGAAGTTAAGGTTTGATCTCACCGTCCGAAACATTCATAATCTTGATTTTGATTTATTACAATCACTGACCTGTCTGACTGGTAGGTTCTGCTCCGGATGCTCCCAAACTATCATCATCACGTACGCAGATACGAAAACACTCTCATCACTAAGTTTTTCGGTCTTCATAGGATTAAACCCTCGAGTGGCCAAAAGGTAAAAAGACATGATAACATAAGTTTTCGGATCAACCTTAATAATCTTGAAGGGAATCACATCATGTATTTTCTTTTTTGCATGCGCGCAGTTCCGATTTGTGGTTATGGGAAATATGTTTTGTACGGAGCTAAGAATTCACCGGAGATTTGATCTGAAAGGCTCTTCTTTGGGACGTTCGGCTGACAAGGTTAAAATTGACGAGAACACTATATTAAAAGATCTTGATTTGAACTACTGCTTTTACTTGGAACCGACTTGGCGAGACGCCCTTCTACAGTAAGTTGTTATAGCCTTTACTTCACCTTCGTATTTTGAGTCTACATAAAGATGTTAAACAAAATAATGGGTCCACTATACCATGACAGTTGAAGTCTTCCTTGGGGAGGATATACACACTCTGTGCTAATAGTTCGGTAAATTGTGTTTACAGGCAGATTGAAATAGACAGCAAATTCCTGGAATCGGAGAACATAATGGATTACAGCCTCTTGTTAGGTGTTCATTACCGGGCCCCACAACACCTACGCTCCCTAATGTCTGGTAGTCAGCGCATGACGGTGAATGGATTAGGGATCCTGGAAGAAGAGGGTAAGACAGTTGATTTTATGGTGTATTAAGAAAATTTTGAATCCGGTGATCTTGACATGGGACTATATTGTGTTTGTTGTCTTTTTGTGAACTAAATCTTCAGAGTCGATGGAGGATGAAATATCTCCTCAGGGCCTTGTTTTGGTACCTCGAGGTTCTGATGATAATAGTGTGGTCGTGGGACCGCACATTAGAGGCAGCCGATTGCGAGCATCATCCTCAACTGGGGACGAGGAAGTGGATCTTCTCCTTCCCGGTACAGCAAGGTATTAACGTAAATTAATCAAAAACGGACTTGTGCACAATACAAATATAGTGCTTGGTTTTTAATTTGCTTTTTTCCACTACAACAGATTCCAAATCCAGCTTGGAGTGAATATGCCAGCAAGGGCAGAGCTTATTCCAGGGGAGAATGTTACGGAGATGTTTCACGAGGTGTATGATGTCGTCTTGTATTTGGGCATTATCGACATCCTGCAGGAGTACAACATAAGCAAAAAGATTGAACACACTTATAAATCCATGCAGTTCGATTCACTGTCGATCTCCGCTGTGGACCCCTCGTTCTACTCTGAACGGTTTTTAGACTTCATTCAGAAAGTTTTTCCATCGAATGCTGCTGTGTTGGACTAGGTTAAGAAGACCCGAGTGATTTCTTGTCCTTGCGGCTAACCAAGAAGTTCTTTGAAACCCATTCTGACTATACCTTGAAAGTCATAACAACATGTATGTAATGAATTTAATAAGAGTTTATAGAACCTGTTTATTGCATAAATTCTGTATTTTTTTTTCCTCATGTACTTTGGTAAATTTTGTTGTTGATCATGTACTACAGAATGAACAATCTCTATTAATGAAAAAAATTAAACTTGTGAAGCTCGGAAGGACGTACATGCTTCGTCTGATAAATGCCGTTCTGAACGACGAATTGTTCTTAATTCACCATTGGCAACCATTACGTTCACCGTAGTCGAAGCCCATGTGTTATTGTGAGTCCAATTGCAGGATCAATCAAAGCATACTGTTATGATTCATACCACATAAAATTGATGTCTTGGGAATTAAATCGTGGCGTTGATACACGAAGTCGTTACAAGGCGGAGGACATCAAAACGTCGGCTTGAACGACCAATTATTCTTAATTCACCATTGGCAACCATTAGGGTCAACGTAGTCAAAGCCGATGTCAGTCTACCTCAAACCATTTGGGACAAGCGTGGTGCTCCTAATATTAGGAATATTAGGAGAAAAATTAAAAGGAGAGGATCTGAATTCTTTTTTTTATAAAGTAAAATCTCTATAAATTAATAGTCTTGTAACTATAAAATTTTATTAATTTAGAAAAGTTATTAATTTATCCAATTTTTTTTTATTAAAAAGACTGGACCTGGAAATTTTACGGTACAATTATTTATATTATTTTTATAAATATCGAAATCTTTACAAATTTACAATTTAACCTCTTAATTTTTTACATTAAAAAATCTAATTAATATTATTTTCAATTTAAAATTTAAAATCTAATAAATATAAATAATACTAAATAAAATATTAATTAATTATTAAAAAATTACATTAAAACGCACGAAAAACTTATCATTAATTTCTTTTTAATTCGTATTTTTTTTAAGAATCTTTTTTTAATTATTTTATTTTTAATGTTACTTATATAATTTAATATTTAATTATATTTCATATTGTGATATGTAACTATATTTTTATTATTAAAAATATTTTTATTAAAATTTATTTTAATTATTAATGATATGATTATTAAAAAAATTACATTACAAAAAATATTAAATAAAAAATTAAAAAATAATTGATAGGTCATTTTTATTAATTTGTAAAAAAGAGAATCATTTTATAAATAATAAATATTTTTTTGTTTGAGTTTACAATAAACTTAAATTTGAGTATTTTCCGATCGAATTGATTATAGAAACATAAGTTTAATTAGTCGATTTATTAGTGAACAAGGAAAAATATTATCTCGACGAATGAATAGATTGACCTTGAACCAACAACGATTAATTACTATTGCTATAAAACAAGCTCGTATTTTATTTTTGTTACCTTTTCTCAATAATGAGAAATAATTTGAAAGAACAGAGCCGGTGGCTATTGAGGTTCCACAAGCAGTACTTCCCGATACTGTCTTTGAAGCAGTTGTTCGAATTCCTTATGTGGAAAAGGCCCGTATCAATAATTATGATTTTACGTATCGACAATTCCTCAATATCTTGTTCATTCGCAACAAAATATTTTCTTTGTGCGTCGGTAAAAAAAACATGCTTTTGGGGGGAGAGATATTATTTCACCAATCGAGTCACAGGTATCTAACATATTCATAACTAATGATTGTCCCACCTATAAATCGATAAACTTAAATTTAAGTATTTTTTGTGTATCCCACTTATAAATCAATAATAGATTTATATTTTGGTATCGATTGGAGTATTTCCACTATTTCAAAATAAGTTTTTGGTATCAGTAACATCTCTTATCTCCCAGTAATACATACAACTCATAATTGCACAATTAACCCTGGGTTTTAGTTAAATATTATTATTTAATAAAATTCGGTAACATTTTTATTCAACAATAAAACCACAAATTAATTAACCAGTGGGGGCGGGGGATTGCCGGCGGCGGGTGAGGGTGGGGGAGGGATATTGCGGCCGGCAACATTAATAATAATAATTGTAGCTCACAGTAGCAAAATTGCTACTGTGTATATTATTGTCAGTACCTTGGGTAATTTTCCAGGTAATTGTGCCGGAGGTACTTCCGGGCCCGGCAAAGTTCCCACCTCTGCGTAAGAGCTTAAGGGCTGCTTCGGTGAGAGTGAAGTTGTTGGTTAATATATAACTAAATATACTCACGTGTAGATATGTTATTATACTTCGATTTTTAATAAAATTCAACATTATCAAATTAAAAGCTGATGTATAATAACATAATAATAAGTTAATGAAAACAAGTAATTTTGTATATAACTATATATTATATTATATTAAAATGCACGTAAAATGCACAAAATAAAAAACAAAAAATGCACGTAAATAAAAAAATGGATGTGTGCACAATACAGCATGTTATTATAAAAACGTGTAGATATGATATTATACTTGATTTTTAATAAAATTCAATATTATCAAAGCTAATGTATAATAACATAATAATAAGTTAATGAAAATAAGTAATTTTGTATATAATTATATATTATATTATATTAAAATGCACGTAAAATTCACAAAATAAAAAACAAAAAATGCACGTAAATTAAAAAACGATGTCTGCACAATACAGTATAGTCCTTGGTTTTAAATTTGCTTTCCCCTACAACAGATTCCAAATCCAGCTTGGAGTGAATATGCCAATAAGGGCAGAGCTTATTCCAGGGGAGAATGTTAGGAGATGTTTCACGAGGTGTATGATATCCAGGCCTGTTCCTGAGTTTACAGGGCTCTAGGCAACATATCTTAAATGGGTCCACATTAAATTATTAAAAAAATATATATATAATTTTTTATATTTTCTAAAAACATTATTAATTAAAAACATGATGTCATTTTATTAAAAAATATTAAAAGCCCGTTTGGGCAAGTTTATTTAAAATAACTTATAAGATGTTACGTCTTATAAGTTGTTTTAAAAGCTGATAAACTGTTATGTTTTATTTAATAAATAAGTTGTTAAACGTTTGGATAAAATAGATATATAAACTTATAAGATGTTAATTTGTTTGACAATTTAAGATCTTATATAAATAAAATTATTAAAAATAAATTGTTATATATGAAAAAAATAATTAAAAATAATTATATGAACTAAATAATAAATTTGGAATTTTTGTATATATATAAAAATTAATAATTTTAAGGGTATTTTAGTTTCTTATTGTTTAAGTTACAAGAGCTTATAAGCTGTTTTAAAAAAGTACTTCTCTCTTACTTTTTTTTTAAATAGCTTATAAGCTGTTAAACAGCTTATTTTAAAGTTTTTTAAAACCTTTTTCTAAATGTTTACCAAACAAATTTTAGGAGCTTATAAGCTCTTAAACATCTTATAAGCTGTTTTAAGGAGCTTATAAGCTCCGCCAAACAGACTCTAAAATTATTATTGTAGTACATAAATCTTTAAAAATTCACAAATTTCTATTTTTTTTATTTTACATTAAAAAAAATTATCAAAAATTTAAAACGTAGAAAAAAAATGAAAAAAAAATCAAAAATTCTATAATTACTTCTCAAATTTTGTTCAATGATTTGCTTTATTTTTTAGTTTTAAATTACTACGTATAATAAAACGAAAAACAATTAAAATAAATGATTTTTTTTGTTACTTAATAAAATAATTAATTTTCAATTTTTGTTCAATAATGAGTTTTTTTTTTTTAATTACTGCTTATAATAGTTCGAAAAATAGAACAAAAAATAATTAAAATAAATTAGATTTTTTTGTTAATTAATAAAATAATTAATTCTCAATTTTTGTTCAATAATTTGCTTTATTATTATTTTTAAATTACTACTTATAATAGAACGAAAAATAATTAAAATAAATGAGATTTTTTTTGTTACTTAATAAAATAATTAATTCTCAATTTTTGTTCAATAGTGTTTTTTTTTTAAATTACTAAGCATAATAGAACAAAAAATAATTAAATTACATGAGATTTTTTTTTTAATAAAATTTGAGATTTGTTAAAAGATTTTTGTTTGAAAATAAATAAATTAAGTTGAAAAAATTTAATATTTTTGTTGTTTAAATGGTAAAATAATTAAAATAAATATTTTTATTTATATATAGAAGTGTTATTTTTAAAAAACATAAATATATATATATATATATATATATAATTAATTTAATTCGTGAGTTTATCCTCTTTACTCTTTTTGTTCTCTTTTCGATTGTGCCAAAAGAGATCACTTGACGAATCTACGAGACAGTCCAATCTCGTCGTATGTCGTTCATCGATTTTCGAGTTGCTGCATCGATCTCGTGTTGGGGTTTAGGGTTTCGTCCTTAAATTATTTCACGAATCAGGCTCAGAAGTTTGAGATTTTCCACTAGGTATCCGAATTAGTTATTTCTTCTTCTTCTCGTTCAATCCATCAACGAAGTACCTATCACAAATGTCAGTCATCTTACAAAAGAATCGATGGCCTTCAGAAGCACAATGTATTGGAAGATGATAAATAACTAAAACATATCAAACTCCGACTTCAATTCGTAATAACACAACAAAAAAATGCACTTCATCCCATGTTAGGAGGTGGTGGGTACTGTCCCGAGAACCCTTGAGGCGGCGGTGGCATAGGAGGCCTTCCCATTTGCATGCCAGGAGTAAAATTTGCCATGGGACCACCGCCAGCTGGCGGAGGTGGTGGGGCAGGTAAATTTCCGCCAGGTGGCATAGGCCTTGGTCCATTGGCCGGAGGCAAGGACCCAGCTGGTGGTGCTGGAGGAGGTCCTTGCGGTGGAGGTGGAGGAGGACCTTGGGGTGGTGGTGGCAATGGCCTGGGTGGAGCTGCTGTCCCATTGGTGGCAGGAGGAGGAGGTTGAGGTTTGTTTGCCTCCGGCGGCTTTATCTTGAAGTACAACTGCAACTGCAAATTCAAGTGTCTCAAAACAATGGTGATTTTTGAAATCAAAGCATGGAGATTTAAAAGATGAGAGAACGTGATTTAGTACTGTAAACATCTTTGAGTCTGGGTCCCAGTGGGAGAAGAACTTGGGTGTCGATTTATCTATCTCTGTGCTTGGAACCTAAAAGATCAAGGCACTGGGATCAGAATGAAGCAATTAAACTTTATCATAAATTGGAAGTGGGAGTTTATTGTTTTACCTGAAAGGATATGATCTCATATGGTTCGGCAGCAAATAAAAGAAACTGATATCTTTTATCGAAAGGTTGAACTTTCTGCATGTTACGAGAACATTATTAAAAAAATTGTAAGAGAAAAAGAGAATTGGCAGAAAATTCTGAAATCGTGGATTGGTACCTGCTCAAAGGATGACATAAACCGATGCCTTGGCTTTGCATTGTCTTCAATCTCGGGATACTCTATCTGAAAAAGTATCAAATTATTACCAAAAAAGGAATTCACGTCCACAAATATCATCTAAGAAATCAAGCTTTATTCAGCTGAGTAATATAGAAACAAGTCTTCATGAAAAGTACAAAATTTTATTAAGCTGACTAAGCAGCTAGTAATTTCTTTTGAAACAAACAAACTCCTCCTATGGGAGCCATCGATCAACAAGTTACATGACTCATGTCTATGCACTTATAAGAATGACCATATATCTAATGCAACTGGTGTATCATCATGTAACACAAAACAAATAATGGGTTGCTTTTTAACTTGTGTATAAATTGTTATACAACAAATGACAGTTGAAAACACATACCTGGAAAAGCAATGATCTCTGTTTTGTCTCTGGGTCGAATTGCTTAGTCACCCTGTATCCAGGTCTGCCAATTTTAACTGCAACAATAACAACAAAGTTTCAACACACGTTCAAAATAGGAACGGAACATTGAACAATTCACATTTTCAGTATTCAACAAGAAGAGATTATTGCGTCACAAACCATAGCTTTTCGAGAATGTAATAATTACAAGTTACCATCCACGTGAAAAATTAGCCAACAACAAAGTAAACAATAACATTGCACATTCGGATTACTTAGTTACCATTTTTCTTTAGGTTAATTGTGCGCTTATGAGGCTGAGGTTGAGCTGGCGCCTCTTTGGCTTCACGAGCCGCTCGTTTAGCCAAGTTAGTCTGGTGACGCTTCCCCTGCGTATGCGCCAAATAATTCCCCTCATTGTTGTGAAGTGTCAAACAGAGCTTACACTCGTAGCTACAAGCCAAATAATATATCACAATTTTTTTCTTTAACAAATACAGTGAAACCTCTATAAATTAATACTCGATTCATTAATAACCTCTATAAATTAATACTCGATTCATTAATAACCTCTTTAAATTAATAGAATCTTTCGGTCCCAATTTGGTCTTTTAAATGAAAAAAATACACTCGATAAATTAATAACCTCTCTAAATTAATAAAATTTCACGGTCTCGATGTACACAGTATAATCAATTGAGACTTGAGAGAGATAAAAAACACGAATCGGAGAAGAAAAATGCATAGTAAAAAAGTGTACGAATTCTATGGTTTTACCTTCCGAGGTGATTGCGCATGAAATAGGGATCTTTTGCTAAATCGATTGTTTCTAGGGCGAGGCGGCGGAGACGTTCCCGGCGGTCTATGGCTTCATTCTGTGCGGAGGCGGCGCCACCACTTCCAGGCTTCGAACCCCATTCTCTGTCCATAGCTGCTGGTCAGAATAAAAAGCTCTGCCCGGCGCGGCGGAGATCGACGGAGCAATTGTTCGAGTTTTGGGTAATTTCAATTTGAGGACGATGAAGTCGTTGGGCGCGTTTGGGAGATTTATGAACTCACGATTTTAGTGGGCGTTTAAATAATTGGGCCCCTATCCATTGGGCCTTTAATAAACATTTTAGATCCATTGAGTCGTCAAGACTCAAGAATTGGTCCGTCTTGGTTTAGGGTTTAGGAGTAGATTAATTAGCAGGATAATTTAGTTGAGTTAGGTGATTACTGATTAAGTACCAAAATTATATTTAAAAAAATAATAATTGAATAACTCGATCTATTACTTTTTTATCGTTGTTTTGACTAGGAAATAGGAATGACCGGAGAAGCTTGTTTTTCCGTTTTAGTCGATGGCCGAATAAATCGTCCGTGGATGACAGTAATTAATCAAACGTAAATTTGTTAATCGAAAGAGAACAAAAAACAAGCACCGTAATTAGATGGAAAAAACAAGATTATCATATATGCATGCATGGTTGAATAATAATTCCCATGCTTTAATTCCACATGGTCAAGTTTCTTATACATACATAAGAACATCAATATTTTCAAGTTGTACTATCTATACTCATCATTAATTACTTATTCACGCGCAAGCTATGGCACGGCTGAGGACGTTCTCGAAAACCACGGCAGAGCACGGCAGCGTCAAGGGCCCACGTCGAGCGATGATGTCATCCCGGAACTCGTCGAGCATGGAAACAAAGGCTGGGGAGTTCATAGCCGCCATTGGAACCTCGTACAGTATCTTAGGCCCTTCGTCCTCTCCCACGTATATGGGAACGAATCCCTTTCGAGCACCACAAGTCGACCCGCTTCGCTTCTTCTTCTTCTTCTCGTCTCTTTCGATCTCCAGCTTTTCATACGATCTGCCTTCGGCTTTCTTGAAATCGAGCACTTTCTTCAACACGCGCTGGAATTTGTGCGAAAAGACGGTCATTTGATCTTCAATGAACGGAGAACAATGTTGATATCACACACGAAACATATATTGATGTATGTATATAAACCAATATATAGAGATAGTATACCGAGTCGGTTAGGGTTAGGATCCTATTCTGACCAATAGAAAATAAATCTTCAGTGTAAAATATATTCTCCATGCACCAATAATTGTAAGTTACTTGCGTGCCAAATTATTGATTATCATTTAGGAAAAAAAAAAGAATTGAATGTATTTTAAATTTTAAATTAACAGTAAACCATAACAATTCTTAATTAAAACCACACAAACTTAAGGTCCAACTTAAAGCCCAAATAGTCAAATACTAATGTGGCCCAATAATCTATTAGTTTTTGCAAATAATTTTATTATTATTATTATTATTATTATTATTATTCCAACAAAAAGAAAAATCGAATTCCACTCCAAAACCCTCCCATCTCCATCGTTGATTTACCGGCCGGTCTCACACAAACATACGGTATATCCCTCGATTTATATTTTATCCAACGGAGGGTTTACGTTCAGGTGAGTCAAGTTTCTCGTCTCTCTTCTTTATAAAAAAAGTAATGAAAAAACCATTTTTTTTGTATTTTAAATATTGTAAAAAAGGACGAGATAAAAATGTTTCTCAAGAGTATTTCCAGGACAATCACCAGATATAATCACCAGCGTGGCAGCGTCGCACACAGTAGCAAAACAACTACTCTCCCATCCCAGAATTGTTTGCAACTCTGGTCAACTGCTCTCTTGTTTGACCGTCGATTACTTATAATAAAAAATATATAAAAATCATAAAAAAAATACTAAAATAACATAATAAGTTATTGAAAATAAATAATTTTGTATGTAACTATTATTGTTTGACCGTCGATTACTTATAATAAAAAATATATAAAAATCATTAAAAAATATTAAAATAACATAATAAGTTATTGAAAATAAGTAATTTTGTATATAACTATTACATTATATTAAAAAAAACTCGTAAATTGCACAAAATAAAAAATGCACGTAAATTGCACAATTAATTTATTATATCAAAAAGCACGAATGTAATTTTGTATAGTCGAGAGTTGTTAGCTCAATTGGTTGGACACTTGATCGAGAACCGTAAGGTCTAATGGTTTGAACTCGAGACATTTGTGTGTTAATATTTAAATATGTGCAATTGATCTAAACAAAAAAATTGTAATGACTATTATATTATATTAAAATACACTGTATTTAAATTTTTACAATTGACCAAAACAAAAAAAAAATTTAAAAAAAAATTGTATATAACTATGGGGTATATATGGGGGCAACGATAAATTTTATATTATATTCCTCTCTCATTGTTTAGGGTATTTTAGGGCATCATACTCAAAACACCCTTTTCAACTACAAAGAATAATAATAACTAAATTAATATAAATATATGTTTAATTGTTCTAATAATGTAATAAAAAAAAAAACTCACTCTATGTCACGCTCATTTAAAGAATAATAATAACTAAATTAATATAAATACATGTACAGTATAATTGTTCTAATAACCTAATTAAATAAAAAAACTCACACTTTATGTAACGCTCATTTTTATCAGATTTGTTTTTTATGATTTTGTTTTATTATTTATCTTTATCAAATTTATTTTTTATGATTTTATGATTTGTTTTATTATTTATATTTATCAAATTTGTTTTTTATGATTTGTTTTATTATTTCAGCAGTTTCAAAATAACATGAAACAAATAAGTATAACAAATAATAACTATTATTAATTTAAAAAAATAGGCGATATTTATTAATATTTATTTTTAATTAATATTAAATTTATACTATTACAAAAGGGTAATATAGTCAACAAAAATAAAATTAGTGTCTTATTTCATAAATAAAAAACTATTAAAATCCTCTGCTAAAAGAAATTTAAAAATATAAAATCCTAATTACAAGTAAAAAAAGTATTGGTGTTCGATCTAATAGTAAAAATTAATAAACCATTTTCCTTAAAATTACTTATAATATTATATCAAAATATACGTAAATTATATTAAAATTTAAAATTATATTTTCTCCGATCAATAGCTTACGATCGGGTGGGGTAAAGTTTCTCGTCTCTCCTCCTTATAAAAAAAAAGTAATAAAAAACTATTCTTTTTTGTATTTTAAATATTGTAAAAAAAGGACCAGACCAAAAAGTTTCTCACCAAGTACATGAAAATTAGCATATACTCACAATTTTTACCAAATTATAATAAATTGCACAACATGATTAACATTATTAATCAACATTAAAAATCTCAAAACAATCATTTAATTAACAAGGTGAAGGTGGGGGAGGGAGATTGCCGAGGGCGGGTGAGGGCGGGGGAGGGGGTTCCCCATGACCACCACTGGGGTGGGGGAGGGATATTCCGCCGGCGACGTTAATTGTAATTATAGTCGCCCACAGTAGCAAAATTGCTACTGTGTATATTATTGTCAGTACCTTGGGTAATTTTCCAAGTAATTGTCCGGCCACTTCTACGTAAGAACTTAAGGGCTGCTTCGGCGAGGGTGACGTCGTTGGTTAATATATAACTAAATATAGACACTTAACATATAATCAAAACTACTCACGTGTAGATATGTTATTATATTTCGATTTTTAATAAAATTCAACATTATCAAAGCTGATGTATAATAACATAATAATAAGTTAATGAAAATAAGTAATTTTGTATATAGCTATATATTATATTATATTAAAATGCACGTAAAATGCACAAAATAAGCTACTATGTATATCACTATAAGCGACTTGGACATTTTGCCAGGAATGTCTATCGTAAGTAAACCGATTCTCGGCAAAGTCCCCGACATAGCCCCTTTCTCCGCGTATGAAGCGGTGGGCGGCAACCAGGTAATTTTTGGCAGCGTTGGCGAGGGTGCTTCGGCGGCGACGACGATGATAATGATGATGAAAGCCTTCATTGATTATTGTTTGTGTGTGATGTGTGCATGTTTTTTATTATTGTTAGTATAATTTTTTTTACCTAATTTCTTACAAACAAATTTATCAAAAATATTTATGATTTTATTAGTTTTCAATATATAAGTAAATACGGACACTTAACATATAATCGAAACTACTCACGTGTAGATATGTTATTTTACTCAAATTTTAAATAAAATTCAACATTATTAAAGCTCATATATAATAACATAATAAGTTACTGAAAATAAGTAATTTTGTAGTATATAATTAGTATATTATATTAAATAATTAGTATATTATATTAAAATTCAAGTAAATTGTACAAAATAAAAAATAAAAAAAAATATACTTAAATCACAATTAATTTATTATATCAAAATGCATGTAAGTAATTTTCAAATTTTGTATAGTCTAGGGACGTTGTTAGCTAGTTTGTTGGGCACTTGAAGAGTTCAATGTTTGAACTGGAGACATGTGTGTGTGAATATTTAAATTTCTACAATTCATCTAAATATATAAATATATATATATATATATTAGAAACTTTATATAGTAATAAAAAATTCAAGTCTGAGGACTGGTTATAAATATGAATAAATAAGTCATACATTTTTTAAGTTTTATTTATCAAAATCAATAACATGTTGAAGATAACTTAAAATATTTATGAAAATCAATAACATGTAGTATATGGTCAAAATTTATAGTTCTTACATTTATTAGTATTTTATTCAATTTATATGTTAAACACAAAATTTTTACATATATGTAGTCAAATTTTCTTAGTCAAAATTATTAAATTAGTTACATGAACTTAATGATAAATAATATGTTATGTATGTTATTTTTATATTTATATTGTTTTTTATACTAAAAATTATATTTATTTTGTAAAACCATATATAAGAATAACTGTGTATAGTAATATTTTTTTTCGATTTTAACGATATGTTATTGTATATATAAAATTTGTAGTTAGACTCTTATTTAAAATTGGGCCTTGGATGGTCGCACCTCGGGTCTATGCCCCGAACTTGTGTTTGTGTGTGTATGTTTATAGGGTGTAAAGGAAGAAAATGGTTGATTCGATAAGAACGACAACTTTGACAACTTTAATTTTCGCTATAAATTGTACATAAGTGAACCGCTAAGAAAAGGAAAAGTTTTATTTAGGTGGTGTGTATTGAATTGAAAGTTTATAAGATTTTATTAAAATTTAAAAGTTGAAAGGTATTCAATTACCAATTTTAAAAAAATATTAAAACATCAATAGTTATTCAAAAATTTATAGATTTTAATTACATGCGAGCGCTATAGCACGGCTGAGGACATGCTCGAAGGCTTTGGTGGAGCACGACAGCGATAAGGGCCCAAGTCGAGCGGTGATCTCATCCCGGTATAAGTGAAGCATGTAAACAAAGGCAGGTGAATTCAAAGCCCTCGTTGGAACCTCGTAGAGTATCCTAGACTCATCATCCTCTCCTACGTGTACAAGTATGTATTCCTTCCAAGCACCACGTCCACATTGCTTCTTCTCATCGTCCATCTCCAAGTTTTCATACGATTCGAGGGCTTCACTTTTGCGACGACCGGCTTTCATGAAACCGAGCGCCTTCTTCAATACGCGATAGATCTTTTGCAAAGGGACGGCCATTTTATCAAGAACAAGTTTATAGTCACACAGAAAATTAGACGAAGCATATATACATATAGAGAGAGATTGGAGATGTTACTTGTTAGGATTTGGATCTTAATTAGATAGGACTTAGGAGACTGATAGACTCGACGGTTTTTGGTCAACGAGGCCCATTCAGGTGAATTATGTGGCCCATTGTTTCGTTGCAAACCTTAAATTTGCTATATTTGATTTCTATTTTTAATTATATTTTGAAAAATTCATGTAATATCCTAAAAAAGAAGGCAAAAATAAATCCGTGTATAAATTAGTATTTTTAGGTAATTAATATTTTTTCATCAAAAACAAGTAGAATTAAAAGTTATTTTTTTATATATATTTTCTCGATTGTATTTATGCACGTAGTAACTAATTAAAAGGTAATGTACGTAATTAAGACAATAAAATCACATAGATTCCGATTCGCCAAAAAATCAGATTTGATTTTCCATAATTTACCTAAGTAAAAGATTCTATTGTCAAAATATACCAATATCAATTTGTTCTTATATATACACACTCCATAATTCTTCTTTCAATTCAACATCATATCACGCAACCAAAATTATTTGTCTGAAATTAAAAGAATTTGATCGATCATCATGGGAATTCAAGTCTTACCAGCTTTGTTTCTCGTCGCGCTATGTTTTTTTAATGGTGAGAGCTATTTTTATTATTTATTGTCGATAGAGAAACTCTAATTAATTTATATTTTTTTGCATGCAGTTGGTGTTGACTCCGCCGTGTTCACGTTGAAAAACAACTGCCCCTACCCTATCTGGCCGGCGACTCTGACCGGAGCAGGCGCCATTCCGGTGACCGACTTCGAGTTGGAACCCCAAGCCACGAAAGCTATCTCCATCCCATCCCCATGGTCCGGAAGGTTCTGGGCTCGATTCCAATGCTCGAACGGGCCCGACGGTAAATTCACTTGCGGCAGCGGTGATTGCAACTCGGGAAAAGTCGAATGCAACGGGGCCGGAGCAATCCCTCCCGCCTCCCTCGCCGAGTTCACTCTAGGCGGAGACGGAGGAAAGGACTTTTTCGACATTAGCCTTGTCGACGGGTTCAATCTGCCGGTGTCGGTTATTCCCGACGGGAGCGGTTGTCTGGAGACGGCTTGTCCGGTCGATATTAATAATCAAGGATGTCCGGATGAGTTGTCTCTGAGGGATGATAACGGGAATGTGATTGGTTGCAAGAGTGCGTGTCTTGCTCTGAACGAGCCGAGGTATTGTTGCACGGGGGATTATACTACGCCCGACACGTGCAAGCCGACGTTTTATTCGATGCTGTTGAAGAGCCAATGCCCGCAAGCTTATAGCTATGCTTACGATGATAAGACGAGCACGTTTACGTGCCCCACCGGGGCGAACTATCTCATTACGTTTTGCCCTTGATTGATTAGTTTGTTTTAGAGTCCCCCTAGTTTTATTTTGATTGATTAGTTTGTTTTAGAGTCCCCCTAGTTTTATTTCTTATAAGGTTTTGCCCTTGATTAGTTAATTAGTAGTTGTTTTATCTATACTTTGATTTATTTCTCATTACGTTTTACCCTTAATTTTATCATATTTAATGTTTACATTTTCTTAAATATTGACAACATTGAAGTTTTCAAACTTCACTTTTTTAACAGTTTCATCTTTAATTAGATGGTGTACTTTTTTAACAGTTTCATCTTTAATTAGATGGTGTGACTTCTAAGTTCTAACATAGTATCAAAGCCACAACTTCTTAAATTTGAAGCCTTATGCCACGAGTGCTATATGGCTTCTAACATGTTCTCAAAATGCCAATTATGACTTCTAATATGATATCAAAGCCTTAGGCTAGTGTCAAGGTGTTGGGTTAGACTCCTGTAACAAACGACTACACTTGAATTAATTATTTAGTTTTTGAGTACGACTACACTTGAATTAATTATTTAGTTTTTGAATTTAAACGTCAAGTTGTTCACTTCTATAACAGTCCAAAGAATTCGATATGGGGACGATTGACTTTCTTTAAATCGCGTTCCTTCTTCAATACTCGATGGAGTAATTTGTAAGAGTGGACACTTTATCCCGGAATCCCAATCTCGTCTCGGTCTAATCTCGGGACGAAACAGAATTCTCCTTATCCCATCCCCTGCACACACACCCTAGTAATTTGTGAGTAATTTGTACCAAAGAACGTCCATTTGATCAAGAGCAACTTTATAATCACACATAAAAATTGAGATTATGAAAGTAACATTTTGTTGAAAAAGTACATCTGCTCTAACACCAATGGCCCATTACTGTAAAACAAAATGATTAGAACTGGCCCATGAAGAATACATGGAGCCCATCGCGACAAAGGCCCACCAAAATCGCCCCACATGGAGCCCAATCAATAATTACGGCATCTCTTATTATTCACAAAATGACCCCCGACCTTCCACTATATTACACTGTGTGCCATCTCAGTTCAAAAAAGAGTACTGAAATAGACCAACAGAAAAAGAATCTCCAATAAGTTTCTCAAATGAATTTTGTGCCTTGTTATATCCTGTAAACAAATTTCTACATAGTGGAAATATTGTTTTTCGGATAGTGATCAACACGCCTCAAGGCTTTTCAATTTCTGTCTCCTATACATATAAAAAATACACAACAATCGAAAAACAATATCTCTATACCGAGACAGAAGTAATCAACAACATGAAGGTGCAATTCCAAGGAGAAGGATTTCGTCAAACTCGATGGCACAAACTTATAGGTGACAAGATAAAAAAGGTGACATCTACACTCTCTTTGATACGTTGTATATGTTAATATAAAGTTACTTGTTCCTAATAAATCCAAGTTATGATCAAAGGACATTAAAAGTGTTTTGTTGGTTATGCTCAAAATTTTGAGATTGTTGGACTGACAATCTAGTATAATAATGGAATTCAAAATCCATTTTAGTGAAAAAGATGATTCTTATAAAATATGTAAGAGCCTATCAAATATGATAAAAGGCAAGAAAAATCGTGAAAATATCAAGAGTAAATTCACGAAGGAATCAGCAAGAAAAGAAAAGGACTTTGGTCTTATTTTTATTTCACTAGATTAAATAACTTTTCTAGTACATACAAGCTTCTAGAGAAAAGATTCAAAATATTAGACCATTGGAAAGTAATCGCAATGAATCTTGGTTATAAAGACTAAGATGATAATAACTTTTCAAATGTGCTTAGAAAGTTATTTGATACAAGTTGGATGTACAATACTAATAGGTGGACGTTATAAGTTGCTCCTCCAAGAAACAAATTTGCATAGCATATTGGAATCAGAGTTTATAGCTATTGCGTAAGAAGCAGAATGATTAAAAAAAAAAAAATTGTTAATCGATAGTTAATCGATCCAAGAAACAAATTTGCATAGCATATTGGAATCAGAGTTTATAGCTCTTGCGTAAGAAGAGAATGATTAAAAAAACAAGAAACAAATTTGCATAGCATATTGGAATCAGAGTTTATAGCTCTTGCGTAAGAAGAGAATGATTAAAAAAAAAATTGTTAATCGATAGTTAATCGATCCAAGAAACAAATTTGCATAGCATATTGTAATCAGAGTTTATAGCTCTTGCGTAAGAAGAGAATGATTAAAAAAAAATGTTATAGTTAATCGATATAGAGTTGTGGCCACAACCATGTCTGCTTTATACAGCATATATAATAAACATATAATAAACATATTGGTGTAAAACACTAATATGTAAGAAAATTAATTACAAAGTGTGTAATTAAACTTAGCATATATATAGAGACATATATAATAAACATATTGGATTAAAAGACTAATATGTAAGAAATTTAATTACAAAAGTGTAATTACAATTATTTATAAAAGATCCGCAGATCATCTCATTGAGTAATTCGATCAAAATTATTGGAATTAAAAATAAAATAAAAAAATAAGCACCTATGATGGGAACCAACTTTGAATTAGTAAGAACTAATGATAAAGTTCAATGGGTAATAACAAGTCATAGTAATGTGCTTGATAGCACTAGTGTATTTCAAAACAATACAATTATAACTAGTGGTGACAATTGCCAGAAGAAGAGGATGAACATATTGTTCTTAATAAAGTCTTAAGTCTAAAGCAATTGGGACAAATTAAAGACTTTACCTAAGTAAACATAGAAGTGGTGCCGCTTCGATTAGAATTTGTGATATTCTATTAATGTTTACGAAAATGACAGGATTAGCACATAGCCATATATAATAGTCATATATAATAGTGCTAAGGTTAGTTAAAATCTTTTGAGAAATATAATAATAAATATATTATGTGTGTTATATTTTCGGTTTAACACTTAAGAGATTAAGGTTCAAATCTTAAAGATACCTATAATTTCGTTAAACTTTAAAGTATATACACTAATTGAAGGTCCAATCGAAAGATACCTTCTTCTATTCATAATATGTTTAAAGTGGAGAATATACAAATTAGTGGGGGATTGTTAGTAATTTTTATCCGTTATTTTACGTAAATAAAATAAATTATATCTGTTTAAAATAGATATAATATTTTACGTAAACAAATTAATTATATCAGTTTAAAAGATATAAATTAATAATTAATAAAACAGATTAATTATTTTCAAATAAAGAATTATATTAACGCTAAAATATTAGCATTAGATTATGAAACGTTGCGTATAATAATAGTTGCAATAATTGTGAAACCGTATAATATTTGAAAATAATAATTGCGTAATCTGAAATAATAGTTGCTGAAACAAATTGCGCCCTTATGAACGGTTGTGTTCTGTGTATAAATATAAGTTTGCGTAAAGCACAAAAATGCATTGTGTTCTGTGTATAAATATAAGTTTGCGTAAAGCACAAAAATGCATAGAGTAAAAGAACACAAAATACAGTACAAAAAAGAGTACTGAAATAGACCAACAGAAAAAGAATCTCCAATAAGTTTCTCAAATGAATTTTGTGCCTTGTTGTATCCTGTAAACAAATTTCTACATAGTGGAAATATTGTTTTTCGGATAGTGATCAACACGCCTCAAGGCTTTTCAATTTCTGTCTCCTATACATATAAAAAATACACAACATTTTAAACATAAATTATTAAATAAGTAAAATAATATTGGACTTATTTATATTAAATTTAAATGATATTTTAATTTTATTTAATATTTCAAAATAAAAATGTTAGTATTTCTAAACACAAATTAAACAACAAATATTAAATTATTTTGAAATATTATGAAATTTTAAAAATATACTTAATTTAATAATAAATTTAATTGGGAATATGATTAATATTTTGATATTTTATTAATTTCTTTGAAAATATGAAAATTATATTATTATTAAATAAATTATCGGGACGGGACGGGATAGAACGGGATCGTCCCGATCCCGTCCCGTCCCGTTATGAAAAAATTAAAACGGGACGGAATGGGACGAGATTGCCATTTTCAAAAGTGATCCCGTCCTATTCCGCTAATTTTCGGGATAGGATCGAGACGGGATCGAGATTCCGGGACGAAGTGCCCACCCCTACATGTGTTTGTGTGTAATGTTTATTGGGTGTAAAGGAAGAAAATGGTTGATTCGATAATAACGACAACTATAATTTTCGTTATAATTGTACATAAAATTCATAATAATATCTGGTTAGGATTAATTTAAAATTAAACGCGAAGAAAAGGAAAATTTTAATTTAGGAGGAGTGTATTGGATTGAAAATTTATAAAATTTTATTAAATTTTAAAAGTTGAGAGGTGTTCAATTACATATTTTAAAAATTCTTAAAAATTCTTTAAGTATTCAAAATTTTATGGATTTTATCTTCAATTTTTTTTTTATGGATTTTAATTACATGCCAGGGCTATAGCACGACTGAGGACATGCTCGAAGGCTTCAGTGGACCACGACAGCGATAAGGGCCCAAGTCGAGCGGTGATCTCATCCCGGTATAAGTGAAGCATGTAAACAAAGGCAGGTGAATTCAAAGCCCTCGTTGGAACCTAGTAGAGTATCCTAGACTCATCATCCTCTCCTACGTGTATAATTATGTGTTCCTTCAAAGCACCACGTCCACTTTTCTTCTTCTCATCGTCCATCTCCAACTTTTCATTCCGACGGCTTCACTTTTGCGACGACCAGCTTTCATGAAATCGAGCGCCTTCTTACGCGATAGAATTTTCGCAAAGGGACGGCCATTTTATGAAGAACAAGTTTATAGTCGCACAGAAAATTAGACGAAGAATGTATACATATAGAGAGATTGGAGGAGGTTGTTACTTGTTAGGATTTGGATCTTAAATTAGATAGGAGACTCAAGACTGATAGACTCGCGATGGTTTTGGGTCAACGAGGCCCACTCTAAGCTGAAATTAGGGCCACATATCGCAAACCTTTTTGCTAGTAGTATTTAATTCCTAATTTTAATTATATTTTGAAAAATTCATGTAACTAGTATCACTGTTCGTGCGATTCACGTGATTTATTTGTTTGAAATAATCTAAAATTTTATTTAATCTCCAATTATTTCGACCAAAATTTTATTAATGGACTAACAAATTATTTTATTTAATAATCGAACTCTCACTTAAATTTGTAAATTCGTATTAATCTCACCGTTATCTCAATTATGAAAATTTTATTATTTTCAAAGACTACGCATGTTTGATGTAACTAATACCAGCCCGTGCGATGCACGTGATTTATTTGTTTGAAATAATCTAAAATTTTATTTAATCTCCAACGTATTTCGATAAAAAATTTATTAATGGACTAACAAATTATTTTATTTAATAATCGAACTCTCACTTAAATTTGTAAATTCGTATTAATCTCATTATTAACCGTTATCTCAATTATGAAAATATTTATTAATGGACTAACAAATTATTTTATTTAATAATCGAACTCTCACTTAAATTTGTAAATTCATATTAATCTCATTATTAACCGTTATCTCAATTATGAAAATTTTATTATTTTCAAAGACTACACATGTTTGATGTAATTTATAGTATGTAAGCTTCTTGGGGCATAACCGATTGATAAAGTCTGTGGTGATATTGGTGTAATTCTCCGACGACGCAAAGTTCGAATCTCGAATATGACAATTTTTCATTGAAATATTATGAAGTTAATCCTTGGATGAGACCTATTGGGCGCATCCCTCGATTTATATCTTACCCAATTGAATACTCATTAAATTTTGATGAGTTATACTACATAGAATTGAGGTTATATTTGGCATAAAAAGAATTCATTAAAATGTGTGAAAAACTCAAAACGTCAATTAAAAAAAATGGGAGGGAGTAGAACTTATTTATATTTTTTAAAGATTTTTTTTTTAATCAGTAGACTTTTAAAATTTTATAAAATTCTTCATATGCTATTGAATAACTATATATTTTTAATAACTTTAATTTAAAAATACATGTTAAATATATTGTCATTTATATTCTATTTTCATACTCCAATGTGTTTTGGGTCGTTTTTGTCGGGGATTATTATATATTATAAGCGCTTGGTAGGGTTTGGAGACGACGCAAAAAACAGGGATATTTGTATGTAGAAAGGGAACTGAAATGAAATCACACCGAGACTAGGCTTGAATGCCCGAGATTAATATCTCTATTTATTTACTGGTATTTTATCTTGTTCTTCCTCGAGAACTATTACAGTGGGTTTCTTCCTCCCTCTTTCCGTCGTTCGGTCCTCCCCTATTTATAGGAGAATAAAGTAGAATCCACCTGTTCATTATTGACACGTAACCTACGCATGCAAAGATAAGAACGTATTCTATTTGTCCACTTCTAGCCGGTGTAGGTCTTATCTGCGTGTTGCCCGAGGTACGGTCCCGGAGCTCGGGGCCCATCATCCTCATCTTTGTGCACGGCGGGTTGTCGGCACCCGTACATGGTGCTCGGGCGCGGTTCTGGGTCTCGTACTCCCGTCGTCTCGCATGTGTAGTCTTCGTCGCCCGTGGCGGGTGC
Organism: Euphrasia confusa; assembly: GCA_954870475.1. Taxonomy (NCBI): domain Eukaryota; kingdom Viridiplantae; phylum Streptophyta; class Magnoliopsida; order Lamiales; family Orobanchaceae; genus Euphrasia; species Euphrasia confusa. The sequence continues at coordinate 2,124,561 of OX940955.1, read as the reverse complement.
TCGGGCGCGGTAATGGGTCTCGGTGCCCCGTCGTCCCTCATGTAAGCACGAGTGCGGTCCTGGGTCTCGAAGCTCCTTTGTCCCGTATGTAAGCTCGGGTGCGGTCTTGGGTCTCGAAGCCCCTTCGTCCCGTATGTATAGTCTTCGTCGCCCGTGGCGGGTGCTCGGGCGCGGTACTTGTGTATGCTGGGTTGTCATTCTCCTTGCTCGGTACTCGGGCGTGGTCCGGAGTACGGTCCCGGGACCCGCATGTATGGTCGTCTTTGCCCGTGCTTGATGCCCGTGGTGAGGTCCGGGGTACGGTCCTGAGTCTCGTTATTCTATGTGTCTGGCCCCGGGTCTGGTAGAAATCTTCTACGAATATTCTCTTCCAGCGCGGGCTGCACCTATGCTCCGTGAAGGGTGGCCGTTACGCTCGACCCGACTTCTCGTAGAAGTGAGCTGGTAGGTGGGCCCATGACACGTGTCTGTGGGAGATTTTTGTGCCTCAACATTGGCCCCCAGAGAAGTCCGTGGAGGAACTCCGCTGATTTCTCTGTAAGTTGAGCTAGCTCTGGTCTTTGGTTCATGGACTTGTCGCTAGCTTTCTTTAATGGAATGGTTGGGTCTGACTAAGTGTTGTCTTTTGTCGACGATCGTATCAGCAGCTCAGGGGTGCGTGTCTCGCGGATGATCGTTGTCGGCTCGCCACGGCTCATATAGACAACAGTTTGTTTGCTCCGGCTAGGTTCAACTCCTCGTCCTCTCGGCAGCGGGCTGCAACTCGTCCACACGACTGAGGTATCAATGGCTTGGCAGCGGTGGTACCGGTGTTGCAGCGGAGGTGGTAAGGTCTAGTACGGGCAGCAGCGCTGCTCTTAGCGGTGGATGGACGTTCATGGCTCGATCGAGCTTCGTCTCGTTCTGCTCTTCGATTGCCGTATACCTGGCTATAATATATATACTGTATATATATACATTGATGAAAATAATTTATTTATTTTGTTTTTCTCTCACCGACTCCCGGCACTCGGCTCCGAGTATAATTCTTACAAACCCATTTTGTTTTTATTTTTCCCGGGCCCCGAGCTCAAGTATATACATACTATAATACATGTAATTTCTTTATGTTTTTTCTCTTCCCGGGCCACGGGTTAAATTTTTTCAAAAACAATATGGAGTAACATAGCATGTATACCATATATATTACACATGCAAAACATATTAAGGCATCGTGAGTCACCACTTTCATCTTCATGGAGTATGTATATATATATATATATATATTAAAAAGGATATTAATCTCCTTTGCTTTGTTTCTCTCACCGTCTCGGCCCCGACACCGTGTCACGGGTAATATTTTTATTTTGCCGACTCGGGCTCCGGCCCCAAGCTTTTTGTTACCGGAGTGCGTGGTCTTTTGCCGAGCTTTGAGTAAGTATCACAAAGGGAGACGCATGTCATCGTCGTTTTTCTCGAGGTGCTCGCGTTGGCCCGAGGAAACTACCGTTGGTGTTGCCTGTTTGTTTAGCTCGTACGTCGGTTAAATCGAGGTGGGTTAATATCTGCGAGACGGGGCGTGGACCCCTGTCGGGACCGCGGCCACCCTCTGGTCGTGCAGCGTGATAAATAAATATGCGAGGCTGGGCGCGGGCTCCTTTCGGAACCACGAAAGCCTATAAGTCATTCGTTACGGTGACACCGAGCCCGGGATCCTTTCGGAGCCGCGAAGGCCACGGTTCGTTTCTCACGGCGAGACCGGGCCCGGGATCCTTTCGGAGCCGCGAAAGCCTACGAGTCTTTTCTTACGACGAGACCGGGCCCGGGATCCTTTCGGAGCCGCGAAAGCCTACGGGTCTTTTCTTACGACGAGACCGGGCCCGGGATCCTTTCGGAGCCGCGAAAGCCTACGGGTCTTTTCTTACGACGAGACCGGGCCCGGGATCCTTTCGGAGCCGCGAAAGCCTACGGGTCTTTTCTTACGACGAGACCGGGCCCGGGATCCTTTCGGAGCCGCGAAAGCCTACGGGTCTTTTCTTACGACGAGACCGGACCCGGGATCCTTTCGGAGCCGCGAAAGCCTACGGGTCTTTTCTTACGACGAGACCGGGCCCGGGATCCTTTCGGAGCCGCGAAAGCCTACGGGTCTTTTCTTACGACGAGACCGAGCCCGGGATCCTTTCGGAGCCGCGAAAGCCTACGGGTCTTTCCTTGTGCTTCCCCAGTTTAGTCGATATTGAGCTTACGGGGTCTGCAAAAACATTTTCAACATAGGAGTACAAGTATGACAAAATACTGATTAGTCTCTTATTGGTTTCCCCTAACCGTGCACCGTGCGCCGGTAAGGGTCAGAGATTTTAATACAGTGGCCCGGGGTGGCCGAAGCTAACTGTCCCGGTCCCCGGGATGGGTTACTAGGCCCCGTAGCTCTCCTTTTTCGGGGCATGCGAGGAGGGCTCATCACTTCTCATAAGGCGTTGGTAACGACATTGAGCCCCGGCTTTGACTTCGAAATCTTCGTAGCTTTGGGGACAACTCAACATAAGGTGTTTGAACAGTTCCGAGTTTCTCCTGAAGCCGGACATCGCGACGTGCAATTTTAATGAGTCGTTGACCTCCTCACCCTCGAGCAAAATATCCCCTACCCGGTCCACGTAAACCTCATGTGTTTCTCCGATCTTTTGTTGGATGCCGATCAACCTCTGGCTCTGCTTCAGCTGGTTGATCTTGGACGCAAAGTGTGCAAGGAAACGGTGTACAAGTTCATCAAAATTATGTATGGAATTTGACGATAAACATGTGTACCATTTAAAGGCCATGTCCCCTAGGGTGAGCGGGAAAAGACGGCAACGGGTGGCGTCGGTGGCTCCTCTAGCGGACATGCGCGTTCGAAACCGACTCAGGTGAGTCTCCGGGTCCGTCTTCCCATCGTAGAGAGGGGTCTGGAGTGGGTGGACCTCATCCTGGAAGTATGCCTCTACTATCTCCGGAGCCAAAGGCTCTTTATGGAAATTTGTAAGTGTGGGCTGGACCTGGGTCTCGGCTAGCCGTTGCTCCATCCCCGCTATTCTATCGCATAAGTCTGAGAGACCAGGATCGGGACCCGGGGTTGGTCGGTGGGGCTCGGGCCCCGGGACCAGTATGTCTGAGAGACCGGGACCGGGCCCCGGGGATTTTGGGTTTGCCTCCGAGGTCCGGCGTTGCGCACCCGGACGTGCTTGAATGTTGTATGAGTCCGCGAGACCGGGACCGGGCTCCGGGACAAGTGGGTCGGCATCCGGGGTCCGGTATTGCGCCTTCGGTCGCTCGGACCTGCTACCTGCGTGATTAAGCGGTGTAGTTAACACGTACCTGCGACGTTGAAGTTCATCCGCGCCTTCGGTACCCGGGTCCGAAATCAACGATGGTGGTGGACCTCGCCCCGCACGCGCTAAGCGTTGTCGACGATTGGGCCGTGGGCGGCGCATAACTCGCGCAACCAAGGCATCGTCCCTTCGGTTCTCGGTTGTAAGGTACCCCGTTCGGCCTTCCTCTCGAGCATCTTCCTCCATCTCCGGTGGATCTTGCTCTAGATCTGAGACCGGGACGGCATCTTCATCTTCTCCGGCCAGCATCCTTCCCCGTTCCAGCTTCCGTCTCTCGGGAAACGGTGAGGGTTCTGACGCCGTGGCTCGTCCTTCTTCACTGCTCCACATCTCGTAGCCGGATCTCGGATGGTCAGATTTCTCAGTTCCCTACCTGGCGCGCCAACTGTTTTGGGTCGTTTTTGTCGGGGATTATTATATATTATAAGCGCTTGGTAGGGTTTGGAGACGACGCAAAAAACAGGGATATTTGTATGTAGAAAGGGAACTGAAATGAAATCACACCGAGACTAGGCTTGAATGCCCGAGATTAATATCTCTATTTATTTACTGGTATTTTATCTTGTTCTTCCTCGAGAACTATTACAGTGGGTTTCTTCCTCCCTCTTTCCGTCGTTCGGTCCTCCCCTATTTATAGGAGAATAAAGTAGAATCCACCTGTTCATTATTGACACGTAACCTACGCATGCAAAGATAAGAACGTATTCTATTTGTCCACTTCTAGCCGGTGTAGGTCTTATCTGCGTGTTGCCCGAGGTACGGTCCCGGAGCCCGGGGCCCATCATCCTCATCTTTGTGCACGGCGGGTTGTCGGCACCCGTGCATGGTGCTCGGGCGCGGTTCTGGGTCTCGTACTCCCGTCGTCTCGCATGTGTAGTCTTCGTCGCCCGTGGCGGGTGCTCGGGCGCGGTAATGGGTCTCGGTGCCCCGTCGTCCCGCATGTAAGCACGAGTGCGGTCCTGGGTCTCGAAGCTCCTTTGTCCCGTATGTAAGCTCGGGTGCGGTCTTGGGTCTCGAAGCCCCTTCGTCCCGTATGTATAGTCTTCGTCGCCCGTGGCGGGTGCTCGGGCGCGGTACTTGTGTATGTTGGGTTGTCATTCTCCTTGCTCGGTACTCGGGCGTGGTCCGGAGTACGGTCCCGGGACCCGCATGTATGGTCGTCTTTGCCCGTGCTTGATGCCCGTGGTGAGGTCCGGGGTACGGTCCTGAGTCTCGTTATTCTATGTGTCTGGCCCCGGGTCTGGTAAAAATCTTCTACGAATATTCTCTTCCAGCGCGGGCTGCACCTATGCTCCGTGAAGGGTGGCCGTTACGCTCGACCCGACTTCTCGTAGAAGTGAGCTGGTAGGTGGGCCCATGACACGTGTCTGTGGGAGATTTTTGTGCCTCAACACAATGTAATAATTTTTTTTTTCTAATTGGTTCTTAAAGATTATCATCATTTTTATTAATCTTAAATTAATATTTAATTATTGTCATAATATTAATAAATGATAATTTTAATAATATAGCGTATTAATTTAATATAGATTCCATTAATTGTATATATTATCCTTAATACTGTTATAATATTTTATTAACATTAAATAAAATTTTATTAATAACTGTATTGTATCAAGAAAATTTTAATAAAATATTATAATTAATCGTGTGAATTATAAAGAATGTGTAATCATTCTAATGAGTTAGAAATAATATTAACTATAGATTATAAACATAACTTTCGAAATAATATCATATACATAAAATAATCTTGATACATATAAAATTATATATACATGACATAAATTACAAAATTATAAAATATACATAAATTACGGAATTAACTTTATTAATCATAAGATCGATCGATATCATCAAAGAAAATTGTATTAGTTAAAAATCAACCAATTGGAAATCTTGAATATGACGATATTAGAGTCGTTTGAGTAATAAAACCGAGTCCTTTGAATTTCTCTCTTAATACTTTCATTTCGATAATATAATTATTAAGTTTTGTTATAAGATCTACGTACCATTGCACAACAGATAGACAAATACATATTCTGCAATAACAATATTATCGAGACTCCAACCTAATTAAATAATATAATATTATAAAAAATAATAAAAAAATATGATAATATCACTAATTTGAATTAAAAAGTCTCCATAAAAATGAATACACAAATAATATGCCTATCAACGGGAACCTATACCATGGGGTAGGGGCCCATGTAGATTTTATGGTCCCCAGCCCAATTATAAAAACGTTTCAGGCCCAAAAAAATTGGCCCCTATACGCACACGATCACGAACACGTGAGGAGTCTATTCTTTCTCTCTTCTCACAACTGCGCGCACAGAAGCAAAAACCGACACCATCACCGGGAAACCACCGCTCCGCACCAACGTCCGCCGCCCGTTCGCACCACCGTAAATCCACGTCCACCGACGACACAAGCTTTTCCCACCCCGACGCCAACAAAAAAACCACCAACAACCATCAACAACACCACCGTAACCACCAACGGTACCACCGAACTTCGAGACTCGTCGGAGCACCGCGAAGAAGAGAAAACGAAGTACCAGCAACAACAACAATTCCTGAACTAGTAAAAGGTAATTACGAACCCTAATTTCTCTAATTTCAATTTTTACTCAGATTGCATGTAAAAATTTGTGATGTTTTCAGCTACTGTGATGCCTGTGTTTTTGGGACTTCTAATGAGTATGTTTGCCTGAAAATCAAAAAAGCAATTGAGTTTAGAATGCGTTGAATTGTGTTTTGCAAGTTGAACTTGAATTGTGATGCCATCTACTGAGCAGAACCTATATTGTACTGAGAGTTTGGAAAAAATCTCCTCTGTTTTTTAGACTTCTAATGAGTTTGTTTGACTGATAATGAGCATGTTACAAAGCCTTATAGTAATTACTCTATTTTGGGATTAATTGGAATCATAAAGTTTGTTTGTATGTGTGTGTTTGTTGATTAAACAAATAATCACAAACTCTGTTCATCATTGAGTTAAGTTAGAAACTGAATCAACTGTAACTTCTGAACTTGTGTGTTAGGTTTGATATGTTGTTAGGTTTGATATGTTGTTAGAGTCTACACTTGTGTGCTGGATTTGGTAAGTATAAATTTCAGTTTGCATATTAGGAAGCCTTATAGTTGTTCAGTTTAAAGCTGTTCAGTTTTCATATATTTGGTAGTATCTACTCTAATCAGATTATGATTGACTGCAAATAAAAAAAAACCAGCTACTTTCATTACTGTGATTTGTTATGACTTCAACTTTGATTACTGTGAAAATACAAAAGTTAGCAAAAGCTGTAAAATGAAAATTACAATTTACTGTTTGTTGTGTATGTGTGTGTGTTCTGTATTTGTGTTTGTTCTATTTGGAACCTTTTTAGTTATTTGCATTCACTGTTATTTACTGTGTTCATTACTACTTTGTGATGCCACCTTCTATGATTATATGTGTATTTTGTGATGATATCTTCTGTGATGCTATCCTCTGTGATGCTATCTTCTATGTTCATATGCTAGATTGTAGTATGAATCTCCTCTGTTTTTAGGGACTCGGTAATGTGTATGTTGTATTTGGTATGTTGATTAACACACTGTATCTTAATACTAACATAATAGAAAACCAGCTACTTGTACTATGATTTTTTACTGTTTTCAAATCTGAGTTGAAAAAAATACAAAGCCTGCTAGTTCTACTATGGTTTTCTGAGACTTCTAATTAGTGTGTTTGATTGAAAACAATACAACCTGTTTCTTGTGTTTGATTTGTTCATAACTGATTCAACAGAGTCGACTCTACTGTGATTTCTGAACTTGTGTGTTAGGTTTGATATGTTATTAGGGTCTACTCTGATTTGTTATGACTTCTACTTTGAAAAGTAAATCAATCTCCCGTGTTTCTGTGTATGTGATATGGAATTTGAATCAGTAGAACAATACTGTTGTATTTGGTATGTTAATACTAACATAATAGAAAACCACTATTAAAACAGAATATGGGGAAAATACCATCAGTTCGTGCAATAATCAATGGTCAACGGGTGAAAATCATACAGAGCACAAAAAGAAAGGTCAACCCTTAATTGAATGTAAGGGGTGTGGGGAGGATTAATTATGTACAAAGAATAATTATTCTGTTTTTATACTTTTTAGGAAATGAAGAAGCAGTTGGTTCATAAAACAAGGGGAAAGAAGAAAACAACAGTTAGTTCTAGTACAGCAAGCCCGAGGAGGAAACTAAATTTCACTCCTGAACAAGAAAAGGTTTGTAATATTCACTAAATACTACTACGACTACTCCAGAAGTTTTCTCCTCTATTATTTCATTATTACATACTAATGTTTGTTTGATGCGATATGGATTAAAAAGAAAGCACAAGCCCCAGAGGATGTGCGACAAACTGGAGAGGAGCGGGCTATGGTTCTTTTCGTCCCTCAAAAAGAGAAAGAAACTGAACCAGTCCAAACAACTGGAAGAAGTTCTAACATGGTAAATATGTTATTAATATATCATTATACATCGTACATTTTATGCTTTTTGGATTGAATTCTTTTTTCTTATTTCATTATAACATACTAATGCTTTATGCGTTATGAATAAAACAGGAAACAGAAGGAGCCCAACCGCAAAAACCTAAAGGTTTAAAGATCAGAAGGAGCCCAAGGAGGGAAGCTGTAAATGAGGTTGCAGCAGCTGAACCTAAAAGGAAAAAGGTAAAATCTTATACATAGTGAATGCATTCTCCTCTATTATTTCATTATAACATACTAATATCTCTGGCTTATAATTGCAGCAAAAGAAGAGAGCAGATGATAAAGAAGCTACTACGAAGGAGAAGGAGAAAGTTGTTGAAAAAGAAAACAAGAAGAAGGACAAAGAAGAAGCAGAGAAACAGAAAAAAGAAAAAAAGGAGAAGGAAAAAGAAGCTGCTGAGAAGCAGAAAGAAAAGATAGAGAAGGTAATATTCTACTTTCACTGATATGTTAAAGTTTCAATTTATAATTCAAATGTGTTGGTTCTTCTATTTTTGCGTAAAATACTAAAATATCTCTTGTTTTAAAATACTTAGCAGGAAGCTGAGAAAGTTGAAAAAGAAAAGAAGAAGAAGGAGAGAGAAGCAGCACTCAAAGTTGTAAAGGAAAGCATGGAGAAGAGGAAAAAAGCTGCTGAGAAGCAGGAGATGGAAAAAGAAGCTGCTGAGAAGCAAGAGGTACACAGTAATTGAACAGATTCTACACTGAATTGTGATGTACTCTGCTCTGATTAATATGGTTTCAGTTGACATTATTTTTTGCTTATTTCAATAATAAATATTCATTGTTCATAATTGCAGCAAAAGAAGGAAGCTCCCAAAGATATAAAAGAAAAGAAGGAGAAGGAGAAGGATAAAGGAGCAGAGAAAAAGGAGATTGAGAAAAAAGCTGTGAAACAAGCAGCTTTGAAAAAGAAAAAAGAGGAAGAGGAAGCTGCTCAGAAACAGAAAGAAAACAGAGAGAAGGTAATATTATACTTTGACTTATATGTTAATATATCATTATTCATCGTGCATTTTGTATTTAGGATCAATACATGTTATTTTTTTCATTAGGATCAATATAATTCATTCAATCAATGTTTAATAAGTATGTATTTACTGTATTATAATGTAAAAATGTGAATCTACACTGTAATTGAACATATTCTACACTGAATTGTGATGTAATCTGCTCTGATTCTTATATTATTTTGTGTCATGTAATTAATATGGATTAAGTGAAGTATAATGTAAAAATGTGAATCTACACTGTAATTGAACATATTCTACACTGAATTGTGATGTACTCTGCTCTGATTCTTATATTATTTTGTGTCATGTAATTAATATGGTTTCAGTTGGCATTATTTTTTCTTTGTTTCAATTTATAATTCAAATGTGTTGATTATTCTATTTTTGCAAAAAATACTAAAATATCTCTTGTTTAAAATACTTAGCAGGAAGCTGAGAAAGACAAAAAGAAAACAGCTGAGAAGGAGGTGGAGAAAGAAGCAGCTGCTGAGAAAGAGGTGGAGAAAGCAGCTAAGAAGAAGAAGGAGAAATTAGCTGTGAAACAAGCAGCACTAAAAAAGAAAGAAAAGAAAGAAGCTGCTGAGAAGGAAGTGGAGAAAGAAGCAGCTGCTGAGGAGCAGAAGAAAACAAAAAGAGGTGCTTCTGAGAAAGATGATCCAGAGCTGCTTCTGGGAAAGAGGAAAAAGGCAAAAATCGACAAGGGAAAAGGGAAAGTTGAGGAGGATGAGGAGGATGAAGCAAAAAAGAAATTCCCTTGTCGTATGTCGCCAAACCATGTATCAAGTTTGGTTAAAAATATGAATGAAGATCAGAAACAGGCCGTGCGAGATATCGGCTTTGGAGGTTTTCTGAATCTGGAGATCAGTCAAAACAAGTTCAAGCACGCCCCTGGAGACTCTACGTGGACGGATCGTCTACCAGTGCGTGCTCGGGGGCCGGAGTAGTGCTCCTCGGGCCAGATGGTGACTCGTTTGCCCACGCGGTAAAATTTGAATTTTCCGCAACAAATAACGAAGCAGAATACGAGGCGCTTGTGGCCGGCCTCGAAATGTCCATCGCGGTGGACGTCCCGCAACTCCACTTGTACATGGACTCGCAGCTGGTGGTGAACCAAGTCACAGGCGACTACGAAGCCAAAGGAGAGCAGATGATCAAGTACCTCGAGCTGGTATGGAGGCTATGCGGCAAGATTCCCGACGTCCGGATCGAGCAGATCCCAAGGGAGCAGAACTCGCAGGCCGACGCGCTTTCCAAACTAGCCTCTTCCGAAGGGGTTGCGGATCTGTCCCGAGTCGTGTTAACACAGCTGAAGACTCCCTCAGTCGATGCCCGAGAGGAGATCCTCCCCGTAGCCCTCGAGCCCGGGGCCGACTGGCGGGACGCGATCAAGGGTTTCATCGAGTCCGGGGCCCTGCCCTCGGACAAGGTCGAGGCAAAACAGCTCCAAACGCGAGCTGCAAAGTACTCCGTTCTGGGCTCCCAACTTTATCGCAGGAGTTTTTCCATGCCTTTGTTAAAATGTATATCTAGGGACGAGGGAGCAAAAGTCCTGTCCGAAATCCACGAGGGCATCTGCGGTAACCACGCCGGAGGTCGGTCGCTAGCCCACAAAACCATGGGTCAAGGTTTTTATTGGTCAAACCTACGCCACGACGCCGCCGAGTTCGCGAAGAGATGCGTCCAGTGCCAGCTCATGGGACCCAACATCCTCACCGCACCCGGATCCCTCAAGGCGTTGTACTCCCCATGGCCCTTTGCCCGGTGGGGCATAGACATCATCGGCCCGTTGGCCCCCGCCCCGGGCGGAGTCAAGTTCGCGTTTGTCGCGGTCGATTACTTCACCAAGTGGGCCGAGGCGGAAGCAGTCCAGAAGATCGACCAACCACAAGTGATCAAGTTCATCTGGAAGAACATTATATGCCGATTCGGATTACCCGAGTCCATCATCTCGGACAACGGTAGACAATTCGACGGCGAGCGAGTCTCGGACTTTTGCGCGCTATGGGGCATCAGGAGGGCATTCTCGACTCCATACCACCCGCAATCCAATGGGCAGGTCGAGGCGGTGAATAAAATATTGAAGCACACCATCAAGGCGAAACTAGAGTTGCGGAAAGGAAGGTGGGCCGAGGAGCTACCCGAGGTGCTGTGGTCATACCGCACCACGATGAAGAACGCCACCGGAGAGACGCCATATGCTCTCGCGTTTGGCACGGAGGCCGTGATCCCGGCCGAGGTGATAGTCCGCTCGCACCGTACCACCCAAGACGTCACCCCGGAGAATGAGGCGGTGCTGCGCCTCGAGTTAGACCTCCTTGAGGAGCGGAGGTTGAGTTCTGACTCCCTCAACGCGATGAACAAACAACGAATTGCCAAGATGTACAATACCAAGGTGAGGATCCGAGAATTCAGCCCCGGGGAGTTGGTGTTGAAAAAATTACTGGGAACCCACCCCGGGGCCCTCGGACCGACATGGGAAGGACCTTTCCGAGTGACAACCTGCCTGGAGAACGGGGCGTACGCGCTTGAACTAATGGACGGGACGCCAGACCAGTACCGATGGAACGCACTACACCTAAAGAAATTCTACCACTAGAGGGACGGAGACCGGAGCAGGCCCGAGCCCCCACGAAGCCGATGAGCGAAGACTATATGTATATGCTCTAAGATAGCAAAAATAAAAAGAGCACCCACGAGTGTCGGCGAATTTGAAACAATTCCCTATGATTTGAGTATTGTCGTTTAGTCAAGAATAAGGCCTAACCTGCTTAAGACCCGAAGAGCGGAGATTGAAATAACATAATCCCGGGACGCGGGCTGCGGGGACGATACGAGAATAATTTGTGGACTCATCCGCAAAAGCCCAAAAGGCCACGAACCCATTCAGTCTCCAACTTAGGCGACTCTAGAGTAAGAAAGTCATTTACCATGTCCCAAGTTGCGAGCACGGGGGGAGAAAATAAAAGCTAGAAAAAGCCACAAAAACCCCATTTAAACCATCAATCCCCAAACCCATAAGGACTCTACCGAGCCCCGGGTCGCGGAGGTACGGGTACAAAAAGAACCAAAAATCTTTGGCCAAATCCGAATTTCGGAAAGAATAAAAAATCGCATTTACAGGCAAAATGAACGCCACAAATAGGGCCCCGGTGCCCGGGACGACTAAAACCCGGGACCCGCGGCTCGGAGAAACCAAACTAAAGCCCTGCAAACCCAGGACGGAAGCAAAGCCCTAAGGCACCCCGCGGAACACGCAAATAAAATGTTAGTCATAGAGAAATAAAAACATGATTAAACATACCGGGGTTCGCCCCCGCAAAAAACACATGAAATATCCGGGCTACTGCCCCAACAAAAACCAAATAAGAATAGCAAAATAGTCTTGGGGCCAAGGCCCACGCCAAACCAAAATCAAGATAAACATAATAAAAGAGTATTCGGGCTAAAGCCCACATCAAAGCACAATCAAGGGAAGAATTCTTTAGCAGACAGACCATCAGAGTTCAGATACGCTCACGGGGTCACCTCAAAGGATTTTTTGGCCGTAGAATCCACACCGGCCTCGCCATCTTCCACCACCGGAACAACCCCAAGGATGGCGTTCGCAGGGAAAGCTTCGCCAACCTCGATCCCGACCTCCGCACCCATCTCCACCGGCAACACGGGCAGCTCGATCAGGGATTTCTTGGGGCGGACCAAACGGTCATAGCTAGGCCACCATTTCATGTCAATGCCGAAGTCCTCCTCAAGGTCCAGGTATTCTTGGTGTAGCCGCGGATCGAGAACCCGGGAACTCATGTAGCGTTTCCAATATTCCAACACCCGGTCCCGAGCTGCCACATCATTTTTCGAATGTGCATACCTGACAGCATCGGCCAAACCGCTTGAATAGAAGTGGTCATTGAGCACGCGATGATCGGTCCACGGGCTGGCAAGCTCTTCTTCGAGAATGGCGGTCTTGGCCCGGTTTCTCTCTAGCTGGTCCTGTAACGCCGCGGCCGCAATACGCTGAGAGTCCAGGGACTCCGTAAGCCGTGCCACCTCGTCTCTCCCCTCGTGGATTTGCTGCGTCAGGATTGCGGTCTGCGACTTGACAGTCGTGATTTCGGCCGCCACCATCTCCAATTTGTCACCCCGATACTCGGCGAGTTCACGCCACATGTCCCGGTCCCTCGAGGCAGTGGCGAGGGTTTTGGTGAGCTTCTCGACCTCTGACATCAGCCGCTCGTTGTGAGAGCTCACCTCCTGGTTCAGGCGGGCCGCCTCTTCGATCTTCTTCTCTTTCTCCAGGGCAGAATCCTTCCATTGCTCCACCGACGCAGTGAGATGCTCAATCTGGCGGGCCTGAGCCTCCGACCACTCCATCCCAGCGGCACTAAGAACGGCGGCTTGACTGGTCAGCATCGTGGCCATCAAGAAAGTATGATCGCGACGACCGACTATGCTTTGCAGCTCGTGGGTCCAAGATCGCCCGAGGGCCCCGAGAGCCGCACCAACCGGGGTCCCGGGAGTAGTCGGCGGAGACGCGGGGCCAAAACCAGCCAGGTAATCCCTGATCATGGGAGGCATATCGGGCGTCGCATCCAGAATCCTACAACAGAACACCGGCGCGAAGGCACCAAATTACAAACCGAAAAGACAATAACAGTATGAAGGCTTTCTAACGGCCATTGAAAAGTTTTCGAAGCCACGACACAGCCGAGATAAAGGGCGAAGTGGTGCTTACCTCTGCCGGCGGCTCGAATCAACGCCGTAATACGGCGAGGACCCTACCAAGGCCGGAGTAGGAGTGGGGCCCTCATCCGCAGCATCCGAAGGCTCCCCGCGACCAAACTCCCCAGCCTCGGGGCTCCCAACGGCCTTGCGCTTCCGCGGCCCGCCGGCACCCGAATCCTCAAAGGTGTCGGGAGCCACGCGAACGTCGGGGCACGGCGAGGCGCAGTCTACAGCCGCTATCCCCGCCCCCTGGGGAGCTAGGACCGGGGGGACCGTCTGTGGCACGGGGGCCGGGGGTTTAGGGTCCAAGGTCAGGTCAATCACCTCATTACCATCAACATAAGGCAACCCAGGACCGCTCCCCGCCACTCGCTCACGGGGGGCTAGCCCAGACTTCCCCGCGGAAGCCATGGGCGAGAAGGGACGCATCTCGATCGGAGTGGCCCGGGTACGCCGAAGTGCTCTCGAACTCGAGGGGCCGGCCGAATCAACCGAAAGGCTCCGCGAGGCCGGGATCGGAAATTCAGAGCCCTTGCGATCAGTAATCCCGGGGAATCCAGGCATTCTCGACCGAGGGCGGCTCTCAAACACGAAATTACGAGGGGCTGTGAACAAAACACGTTTAGACACGCAAGGTCCTAAAAGGGCGTACATAATAAGAGCAGAGTAGCCACGAGTCCACTGTTACCTGGATAGGGGTCGTGAAGATGCCGCGGAGGACAGATGAGACGAGCATTCATAAGCAGATCATCCCGGCAGAGGACAGAGGCTTGGCGCTCGGCCGACGTATAGGCTCCTGCGATCTTCAAGGCGACTTGATAATCCCAGTTCAAGGGGCCCTCCCTCCGAGTGTTAACACCTGTCCACGAGAAGGAGGAAATTAAAATTCAGTAAAAACCAACGAGGAACAAGGGAGGGGAAAGTACGACTCACTCGAAATCTTCTCAGAATACTTGGTAGGAATGTCGATCTCCCCGTCCGGCGTCAGGGTGCGCCACGCCCCGGAGACGTATACCCATCTCGGCCACGGATTGTCCACCCTCGAGGATTTCACTCCAACGGCGGGGATGCCGTCCCGACCTTTCACCGTGTAACGCCCTTTCAGACCCCCAATGCTCGAAATGCCGAACGAGCGGCGGATCTCAGCATCGGTGAGCGTCCGAATCAACCCCGCATTCCCCAGCAGGGAGAGGAAGGCCAGAATTTGGGCCCACCCGTTGGGATGAATCTGATGAGGGGCCACCCGCCAAAACCGCAGCGCCGCGCTCACCGAGGGGTGCAGCGGGAAACATAGCCTGAGGTCGAGCGCATCGATCCCCACCGCGACCATTCCCGGCGGCGGGCAGCAGGGGGACTCCCCAGGGGCCGGGGCGTGGAGATGTACGTCCGCGGGCACTTTCCACGCGACCCTCCTCTGATCAAGGACATCCGCGGTAACCACGCTAGATTTCCCATGATCATCCCATTTGGGGGAGTGACAGTCGACGGGCGGGGTGTACGGATCGCGAGCGATGGCCACGTACTGGTGTTCCCGAAAATAACGCGGATAGTCAAAAGCCATGGGCACAGGGAACTTCTCGTCAACCAGGCTAAGAAACTGGGCGTGAAGGGAGTGAATATCTGTCGCCTCGGCGGAACTCGTTGAGGAACCGCTCGATACGGCGTCACCCCCGGAGCCCGCAGCAAATCCCTCCGCCTCGGCCATGGTTTCGTCGTGCGAACTCGACATTGTTAAAAGTAGGAGAGGAGAAGAACAGTAAGCGAACGAAGATAAGGAGGGGCAATTACTATAACTTGACAGTTTTGAGAGAAATGGATCTACGGGGCACGATCAAAGTCAGTCAATAGGCACGAGAGGTAACTGTGGGGTATCCGCCCAAAAGGTGAAGAGGCGGGAACGGTTACCTACAGACACACTCAAGAGCTTTTGGGTTTCCCAAGCCAAAAAGCTGGCCCAATGAGAGGAGGTGGGCCCAAGGGAATCTCAATGATGACCCACTAGGCAGAGTCACCCCTGCAGCCCTACTGAATAGGCCCGGATCCCAACCGCGCAGCACGTGAGCGCTCAGGGCCCAGCGGCACCCGGGGTCCGGAATCCAGGCTGTAAGACGCGCCCTCCTAGGTACGTCTATCCGGACCGCGGCGCCCGAAGGAGATGTACCCCCACGCCCTCCAAAAAGAAGGTTCTCACCGAGGAATTTCGCTCCGGGCTGCGGTATCCCGGCTCCTAGGCCCAAGATACGGGCATACAGGAGTATGAAGCCAGAGAGGAAGCGACCAGGACGCAGCAGGAAGCATAGAGCGGCCTCGACCAAGCAAAGCAAAGCCCGGCCAGGGCGTCTTCGGCCCATGACCGCGGAGAGGAGTAATGATCGCCGACCCAACGAGCGGAAACCTCCCCGGATCTCGTACGTTCCGACGATGTTTCCGGGGGCCAATGTTGGGGGATAAAAAATCAATTTGTACACGTGGAAAGACGGGCCCGCGCGCGGTGCTCAAAACCAACGAAGGAAGCTTAGGCCGAACACCGGGTCCGAGCCCATGCAAACCATGCATGAACGCAACCCCGGGAAACCGACGGAGGGGAGGGAGTTGCGCTGATCCCCACGATCCAACGACTAGGGAACGACGTCCCGAAGCATCAGACAGGGCATGCCCCGCAACGAAACCCGACCGGACCCCGGGCCCGGGCTCATGCAACGCGCTCGAAGCGCCACCCCGGGCCGAGGAGATAGTACCGCCCTATCGTGGCTGATCCAAAAGGACAAATCGGGAAGCACCTCTGCCATCGTCTCCGAACGGAAGTCGCACCAGTCCAGCCAAACTCACGTCCCGGGACTCGCTTAAAACCCAGCTCGGAATCGTGCCCCGGCATTTAATGATCCTAGAGTAGACTTAACGTGTCGTGATGTCGTGGCTATGCATGAGCATGTGCTCTCGCCTATAAAAGCCGGCCTCCCCGTCTCATTGTAAGGGCGGCGAAAAATACAATTAAAAGTATTATCGAAATAAAAGACATTATCTTCTTGAGCTCGGATTCTTATCCTTTTCCCCCCGGGCCTAGAAATTTCAACCCTTTCTACATAAAAATTTACTTGGTTTGGTAGTCGTTGCGAAACCCTCGTATCCACCCGTACTTCATTCTCTCCAACAAAAACGACCCAAAACAAGTGCCATTACGTTTTTGTTGTCAGTCCGGAGAATGGTATATTAGACTACGGTCGTTGAATGTTCATGAACAATATTCTTGGATATTTTGCATGTCTCCATTTCACGAAACACAATTTTTTGGTCACATATGGTGGAAATCGAAAGAAATATCATTTAATGTCTGCAATAAACATATTTACGAGGCTTCTGATCCATTCAATTAATGGGCAGCAAGAAAGGATGGTATTTATTTTTCTGATTGCAATGATCCATCTACTTTTGTCAAAAAATATGATTGGAATTAAATATACTTTTAGTAGGTCAAACTTTAAGCTCTTGTATATAGGGTTGTTTGACTCATTTAATAATTATTACAAAAAAATTGAAATTTTTGATGAAAATATGTAACTCTTGATCTTATCATTTAACATCAATCTTTTCATCAGGTGTACTAATAAAAACGGTGTATTTTGGTTGTGTTGATAATCTTTTATAAATCACATTTCACCTTATTTTTTATTGTATTTACACTATTAAATAATAATTAAATTGAATTTATTTAAAATTATTCAAAAGTAGAATAATTATTAATTTAATTTTACATATATAATATAAGTGATTATAATAGACATAGTCACTAAATTTCCTTTATTAATTGTAATTGAATATAAAAAATATAAAAAACTAATTAAAAAAACATCTCATAATAATATTTTGGAGTGTATTCCTTTTGCATTTTTTTTAATCAATAAGTATCGTAAATACGTGTGTGGTCACATTTATTCATTTGAGTTAATAAAAGTATAAATTTAAAGTCATAAAACACAAAAGACTTTAGTAATCTGACATACATGTGTGAATGTTTCAATTACAACTAACATGCAAAATTTTAATAAAAATTCATCAAAATATAACAAATATTGATTTTTCGTAAAATTGAAAAACTTAATTTGAACTGCGAAAAAAAAAAGTTGTCTTCAGTGAAAGAAAAAAGAGGGATCACTACTATATTTATGAAAAGTCAATATTCGTTATATACGATAATCTTTAATTGAATTTTTCATTTTAGTCATATTAATTGATATATACGTGTATGTCAGATTACTCGAGTCGATTGTCGTGTGGGAATAGTCAAGTCAATTATACATGTATGTTAGA
This sequence comes from Euphrasia confusa, assembly GCA_954870475.1. Classification (NCBI taxonomy): domain Eukaryota; kingdom Viridiplantae; phylum Streptophyta; class Magnoliopsida; order Lamiales; family Orobanchaceae; genus Euphrasia; species Euphrasia confusa. Next base: position 2,106,632 of record OX940955.1, on the reverse strand, counting down.
TTACTCCAAAATATTATTTCATACGTTCCATAGCATTTATACGGAGTATATTTTTTCCATTCTAATGTGATTATATATGTATAGTTATATTTTTTTTACTTATATATATATATATATATAGGTAAAATTATATGTTTGAGTTAGCCTCAATTTTAAAATTATAGATTACTCCAAAATATTATTTATACATTCAATAGCATTCATATATTTATCCATTTTATTTTTATTATATATGTATATTTATATTTTTTTTCCATGAATATATAGGTAAAATGATATAATTGAGTTATCCCTAATTTTATAACTATAAATATAGTTCTCCAAACACAAGTTATTGCACATCACAAATTCAGTACAATGAAATTAATAATACTTTTTGTGATAATTCTAAATATCATACTAGCTTCAACATCTTTTGAATGTGGAGTTTTCGAAAAAGAATAATAAGTTCATGTTGTGAACGATCTACCGTCAAATTCAGTGCCATTACGTTTTTGTTGTCAGTCCGGAGAATGGTATATTAGACTACGGTCGTTGAATGTTCATGAACAATATTCTTGGATATTTTGCATGTCTCCATTTCACGAAACACAATTTTTTGGTCACATATGGTGGAAATCGAAAGAAATATCATTTAATGTCTGCAATAAACATATTTACGAGGCTTCTGATCCATTCAATTAATGGGCAGCAAGAAAGGATGGTATTTATTTTTTTGATTGCAATGATCCATCTACTTTTGTCAAAAAATATGATTGGAATTAAATATACTTTTAGTAGGTCAAACTTTAAGCTCTTGTATATAGGGTTGTTTGACTCATTTAATAATTATTACAAAAAAATTGAAATTTTTGATGAAAATATGTAACTCTTGATCTTATCATTTAACATCAATCTTTTCATCAGGTGTACTAATAAAAACGGTGTATTTTGGTTGTGTTGATAATCTTTTATAAATCACATTTCACCTTATTTTTTATTGTATTTACACTATTAAATAATAATTAAATTGAATTTATTTAAAATTATTCAAAAGTAGAATAATTATTGATTTAATTTTACATATATAATATAAGTGATTATAATAGACATAGTCACTAAATTTCCTTTATTAATTGTAATTGAATATAAAAAATATAATAAACTAATTAAAAAAACATCTCATAATAATATTTTGGAGTGTATTCCTCTTGCATTTTTTTTAATCAATAAGTATCGTAAATACGTGTGTGGTCACATTTATTCATTTGAGTTAATAAAAGTATAAATTTAAAGTCATAAAACACAAAAGACTTTAGTAATCTGACATACATGTGTGAATGTTTCAATTACAACTAACATGCAAAATTTTAATAAAAATTCATCAAAATATAACAAATATTGATTTTTCGTAAAATTGAAAAACTTAATTTGAACTGCGAAAAAAAAAAGTTGTCTTCAGTGAAAGAAAAAAGAGGGATCACTACTATATTTATGAAAAGTCAATATTCGTTATATACGATAATCTTTAATTGAATTTTTCATTTTAGTCATATTAATTGATATATACGTGTATGTCAGATTACTCGAGTCGATTGTCGTGTGGGGATAGTCAAGTCAATTATACATGTATGTTAGATTACTCCAAAATATTATTTCATACGTTCCATAGCATTTATACGGAGTATATTTTTTCCATTCTAATGTGATTATATATGTATAGTTATATCTTTTTTACTTATATATATATAGGTATAATTATATTTTGAGTTAGCCTCAATTTTAAAATTATAGATTACTCCAAAATATTATTTATACATTCAATAGCATTCATATATTTTTCCATTTTATTTTTATTATATATGTATATTTATATTTTTTTTCCATGAATATATAGGTAAAATGATATAATTGAGTTATCCCTAATTTTATAACTATAAATATAGTTCTCCAAACACAAGTTATTGCACATCACAAATTTAGTACAATGAAATTAATAATAATTTTTGTGATAATTCTAAATATCATACTCGCTTCAACATCTTTTGAATGTGGAGTTTTCGAAAAAGAATAATAAGTTCATGTTGTGAACGATCTACCGTCAAATTCAGTGCCATTACGTTTTTGTTGTCAGTCCGGAGAATGGTATATTAGACTACGGTCGTTGAATGTTCATGAACAATATTCTTGGATATTTTGCATGTCTCCGTTTCACCAAACACTATTTTTTGGTCACATATGGTGGGAATCGAAAGAAATATCATTTAATGTCTGCAATAAACATATTTACGAGGCTTCTGATCCATTCAATTACTGGGCAGCAAGAAATGATGGTATTTATTTTTCTGATTGCAATGATCCATCTACTTTTGTCAAAAAATATGATTGGAATTAAATACCTTTAGTAGGTCAAACTTTAACCTCTTCTATATAGGATTGTTTGACTCATTTAATAATTATTACTCTTGATCTTATTATATAACATCAATTCCTTCATCAGGTGTACTAATGAAAACGTGTATTTTGGTTGTGTTGACACTATTCTGTAAATCACACTGCACCTTATTTTTTATTGTGTTCACACTACTAAATAAGAATAATATTTAATTTATTTGAAATTAATCAAAAATAGAATTAATTATTGATTTTATTTTACATATATAAGGTAAGAATTATAATAGAGATAATAACTAAATTTCTGGTATTAATTGTGATTGAATATAAAAAATTAAAAACCAAAAATTACAAAAACATCCCATAATAATATTTTGGAGTGTATTCATCTTACCTTTTTTTAATCAATAAGTATCTTAATTATGCGTGTAGTCACATTTAGAGTCCTCCCGATTTTTTAACACATCTATAAAAACCCTATTTATTTTGTCCCCTCCCATAAGTTTACATTTATTTTAGACAAATTGTAAAGGAATTGTCCTCTTTACCCTTACCTTTTCCAAAACCAAACCAAACAAAATAAAACATAATTAAAAATTCGGTCCCCACCCTAATATTCTCTCTCTCCGAATCTTCAAATCGGTCCCCCCACCCTCTTCAAAAACCGCCGCCGATTTTGAGAATCAAAGAGAAATCCGGCCAGTCGAAGCACAATGTCAGGCAACAACGACAACAACGAACAACAAGACGAGCCACAATGGCCGATTCAAGCTCCGGTTAGTGCCAAAACCTAGCTTTTTTCAATTTCGAAAATTCAAATTTTTTCAATAATGTGTTCAATTTGATGCGTTAATTGCTAGTATTTAAGTGTATTATAGTTCCTTATTGTGTTTTAGTTGATCTAGAATCGAAATTCAGTGTTGAATTGCTCGTTAAAATGTCTGAAAATCTGGGTTTTCGCTGCTGTTCCAAGCTACACGGTGGCAATTTTCTCGGTCACCGTGTAGCTTGGCCACCGTGTACCGGTAACGTGACCGATAAAATCTCGCTTCACGGTGAGATTTTCTCGGTCACCGTGCACCGGTTATCACCGTGTACCGGATAACATTGTACACGGTGACCGAAAAAATCTCGCTTTCATGAAGAACACTTCTTTCATGAAGAAGCAATAATGAGAACAAATTTATCGTATTGATGGTTGACTCTTTGATCAACATCTTGAACAACTTATCCATTGAAGGATCGAGCTTTGTTCATGTTGTAGTTCATAATGAACGATTCATAAGAACTAGAAATCCACTTCTCATAAGTGGCATTCCTCAGCAGTCAAAGGTTGAGTGAGATTATCAAATAATCTATTCTCAAGTACATAGAGGCCTCATCATTTTAAATCACAAGATTGAGATTCCAATTCAAATGGTTTGGGCCAGTGAGTTTAGATTGGTCGAGTATCGATGTTACGGGATATCTTAGAGAATATTACTAAGAAATATTAAGAAGATTAACAAAGAGATAATTCGTTATTAATGATTACAATTAAATGTTTGGTCTTTATCATTTAATTGTCTCCCACTAAATTTTTCGAATTCCGCTATCCTCTAGCAGACAGACGGGAAAAATTATTTTTCCTTAGATGTGCTTTAGGTCCAATAGCGTGAATATAAACCGTAGTTAATCTATCCCGATTACATTCACCTAAAGGTAGAAACATTTTCAATCACATCTCTATGTGACCCTAAAGATTACTTTTCCTCACCATGACAATGAACTACGTTAATCGTACCCTTCAAAGTCAACCATGTGTCAAGACCGACCTACCGATCTGAGAAGTGAAAGTTGGACTCCAGTAAACATGTATAAGCCCATAGTTAATCTATCCGACCACACATATTCAAAAGAATCGTAGCTAACACCTCTCCATCGTATGTCAATAAATTACAGCTTAACTCACAAGCAGTACTCCCCGCTAACACGGCATACCATACTACTTGTAAGTGGCTTTCTCATAATTTATTGTCGGTAGAAGGAAAGGAGAAAGAACGACACATCGGTTCTCCCTTAAGGCTTGATATACATTCTCGGGAGAGAATGGAGGAGTAAATGATTGGTTATCTCATCAGAATAATCGTTATACATTCTCAGGAGAGAATGAAGTGAGTGATCGATTGTTGATTCTTAACAACTATGTCCTCTATAGGTCATCCTAACGAGCACATACGATCATAACATATATCACAATATATATATCTCACATAATTCACATAGCATTTAATCAAATAATTAATCTATCACCTTGTTGATCGAATATTTAAATCAATTATTTAATTGGTCAATAAATAATTTCACTAAATTAAATATTGATACTTCCTTTCTATTTCACTTACGAGGTTTCTAACCAGCGATTCATCATGCGAGCGACCCTATCTCCCATAAATGGGGGAGCCGAGCAGACCATCGAATCATGCTCGATGTCTCTAATTTGTTTTAACAAAAACAAGTCTAGATGAATCATTCCCCGAGGTGCATTCATGTTCGACATTGAATTGTTACTTGATAACAAATTAGGCATTGTTTGGGCATTATTTGGATCTATTAGATAAAAATAAATATCTTAATAGAAACAACTAAGTCCCAATTAAACAACATTAAATCAATCAATTCAACAAACAACATGGTTTAGGTGATTATATTCATAGACAATTGTTGGGGGGGTTAAAACCGGATACGGAAACGTATTTCCGAGACGGGACGCGCGAGGCAAGGGCCCCCCGGGGCGGATCATGCAGGAAGAATCGGGGGAAGCCGCGACACACTGGCAGATGCCCCCCCCCAAACGCCCGAGGCAGGGAAGCGGCTATGGGGGGACGCGTCGCGTCTCGGGTCACGGGTCACGGACCCCGTGGGCAGAACGCGCAATGAAGAAACTCGGGGCATGGCCGCGATACGGGTCACGAATCAGGTCGGACGAGCCTCGGCGGAGTGTAACGCGAGATATACGCACGTCCCGAGGCTCGGGTCACGACGTCGTCTCGCGAGCCATACAGGGGTATTGACCCCGGGGCGCGCCCTCGATCCACCTCCACCAGACCGCCCGGCGTTCCGTACGTAAAGACGGCGGGGATTCATCCAGCTGCCCTGATCGCGCAATCAGTATCTGAGGGAGGGCTCATCCTGGGGAGAACGAAGACATCACCCACGTGATCCCACATGCGTCGTTGGCATTCCGAGTCACGGGCCTCGGGTCGTTACTAGCTTCATTTAATGATATAGACGTAGTACGTGGTCTGAATGTAATCATTCGATAACTCCCTATAAATAGGGGGCTTATCCCTCCAGATTAGAGGCGGCACTAATTAGTGAATATTCTCGATATTAAAAGAGTGGATAATAGAAATCCTTCAGAAGAAGCTTCAAAGCTCAAAACCTCTGTTCTTTCTCAGATCTAGTCCAACCCCTACTCCAGAATATAAATTTACATGTATTAGTATCGTTTCAAACCCTCTATACACAGCCCAGCCCCGTATCATACTACCCGATAAAAACGTGCTAAAACATTTGGCGCTAGAAGGAGGGGGTTGGTATACTAGACCCAGAGAAGGAAAGAAGAGCCGAAGCCATGTCTGATGGAGCCACCGCGTCAGATTCCTCCCGCTCCGCCACGAGGAAGAAGCTGGAGAGAGGGAAGATGCCCGCCGTCGAGTCAGACGCCGCCCCGCCACTCTCCCCAAAGGTCCCGGGGAACGTCCCCGGGAACGAAGACGTCGTCACCACCGGAGAGCTGGACGGCCACAACACGTCCAATCAGTACCTCCGTAGCAGTTCTGAGGCCCGACGCCTCAGACGCCGCCAGCAGACCCACCGCCATGCGCATCGCTCGGATCCTGAGTTCCGACGCGGACCACCTCCGCTCGAGACACCGTCCCGGGAATTGCACCTCCTTTTGGACACCCACGAAAAGATCGACGTTGCGATGTCCGATCTCATACAGCGTAAGCGTACCCTAACTTCCCTCTCTATTCGTCCAGGTGAGAAGATTGGGAAAGGAAGCGCGTTCGGCCGTCTGGGGCCCGGTCACGCCAGCCACAGCGCGTTCGACCGCCTCGGAGGATGCCGTGCCGGCTCCAACCGCTACACAATCCCCGCCCGACGACTCGTCTTCGATCTCGACGAGGAGGCCGGCAACCAATCGGCCCCAGCAGACCAGTTCGGGGGAAACGGCGAGGAAAAGACTCGTCGCGTCGAGCCGGAGCAAGGTCCCGGAACCCGTGTCCCGCGACCACCGGGACCCGAGGCGGGTCTCCTAGACCTCTACAGCAAGGTGTCCGAGATGGAGAGAAAGCTGGCCGAGGCCCAGGCCCGACCGGAGCGGGTCGACTACTGCAAAGAACCCCTGGCCCTGGAGGTCGAGCACGCGGTCATGCAGTACGAGATCCAGCCCCTCCAGACCACCCTGTACGACGGGAAGACGGATCCCGAGATCCACCTCAGCCGTTTCCGTACATACATGTCCGGGAGGGGAGCCAGCGACGCCACGAGGTGCAGGCTTTTCCCCCTCACCCTCGGGGATGTGGCCCACAAATGGTTCGCCGGGATCTCCTCCCGCTCAATCCACTGTTTCGACGACCTCGTCCAGCGTTTCGTGGCACACTTCGCCTCCAAGGTGAACCGTCTCGAGCAGAGCCAGCGCCTGATCGGCATTCGCCAGAATGTGGAGGAAGGCGACGAGCGGTACGTGGACCGAGTCGGGGATATCCTGCTCGGCGGAGAAGAGGTCGGCGACGATCTCAAGCTACACACGGCGATGAACGGGCTCCGGAAGAATTCCGAGCTTTTCAAACATCTGATGCTCAACTATCCCCAGACCTACGAGGACTTCCGCGTAAAGGCCGCGGCACAGTGTTGGTACCAGCGCCTCATGCGCGGGACGGAAACCCCCGGAGACGCGAAACGGAAGGATCCCGCACCCGTGGAGGCGAGACCGAGTCACGTTCCCAGGAGAGGCCCTCCCAAGGCCCCGGAACGGGACCGTCCTGCCCCGAGTTACCGCGAGATGGAGGTCCGCTTGGTCGAGGTCATCGGGCAGGACACGATGGCCATGATGCACGCACTCCAAGCCATGGGGGACGCCCTGACCAAACCCGAACCCATGAGGATCTCGCCGGATAGACTCGACCGGCGCCTATGGTGCGCATTCCACGAGCAGCAGGGGCACCCCACCGGCCAGTGTCGTCAGCTGCTCAGGCAACTATGGAAGTTATTTGAGGAAGGGAAACTCTGGGAGCTCCTCGGCCGACCCGGGGACCGAGGGACCGGCCGGGTGGCTAACACGGGCAACGAAAGAAATATGGTCGCAACCCCGGGTCGCGGAGGGCAGAACCACGGCCAGTCCCCAGGACACGTCGCGCAGATCCTGATGATTGGCGGGCCGCGACCCGTCTCAAGTGAGAGCAGGGAGAAGGAGAAGCATGAGATAGATAAACGGGGGGTCGACCCAGAGACTAACCCCACTCCCCCTCAGAGCTTTACGGGACACGCCTCGATCACGTTCTCCCCCGAGGACCGCGAAGGGGTCACCTACCCCAAGAGCGAGGCTTTGGTGATCGCCACCGCCATACTCGGAGAAGAAGTTGCGCGGCTTCTGATCGATAACGGGGCCCACTGCAATATTTTGTACAAGCAGGCCCTCGACCAGAGGAACGACCTGGCACAATACATACTCCCCAGTAACATGAGACTGAAAGGCTTGGGGAAAGACGTGTTGATTCCCTACGGGACGGTGATACTGCCTCTAGAATTGAAAGACGAGAAAAACCCCGAGATAAAGCTATTAAGGAACTTGACCTTCGTAATAGTAGATGAAGTTAGCGGATATAACGCACTTTTGGGGAGGCCCTTTCTAGAAGCCTTCGAAGCTGTGGCCTCCTCGCACTATTACTGTATCAAGTTCCCGGTTCCCTCCGGAGCCATTGGCACCGTACGGGGGAACCAATTAATGGCAAAAGAGTGTTCGACGTATTCCTCGGATAAAGAAATCAAAGAAATAAATGCTCACGAGGAAGTAATCCCCGCGGACCCGGAACTCGGAGTCAATCCCGAGACATCCGGGACTCGAGATGAAAAATGTGAGAAAAACCCAGAAGAGTCTTTCATAGTAATTGCAAAAGATAACCTGGGTTCCGGGGTAGAGCGTACACCAGGGACGGACACTACAGATAGAGTCTCGGACCCCGTCGCAATTCCGAGTCTTGAACTCGGCGGAACGTCACTAGACGGTTTAACCTCGGACCCAGGGTCGAGACCCTATATGGATGAAGAACCGGATGCCAAACCCGCGCCACGGAATGCGGACCCCCGTGGTCAAACCCGCGACACTCAGGACCCGCTTCCGGGAACCCGAAACCGGGACAGCATAGGGGTCGAAGCTCTAGAGAAGACCGTCCCCCGTGAAGTCGGAAGCGACGACTGTCCGCGACAGCTGCTCCTCGGATCGTCAATGGCGCCCGCTACAGTGGATGGGCTCGAGAAATTCCTCCGAGTCAACCTGCCTACATTTGCATGGACAAGTGGGGAACTCGGCAGGGTTGACCCGGGACGCGCTTGCCACCACCTACGGCTGGATAACAAGCGCCGCGCCGTGGCCCAAAGACGCCGGAAGATGGGCCCCGAGAAAAACGAGGCGCTTAACTCCGAGGTAGACAAGTTGCTCCAAGATGGCTTGATCCGACTCGCCCCACATGACGTGACATGGGTCGCGAACGCGGTCATGGTGAGGAAAACCCAGGGGAAGTGGAGGCTCTGCATCGATTACACTGATCTCAACGATGCGTGCCCCAAGGATCATTTCCCGATGCCGCACATCGACCAACTAGTAGACAGCACCGCGGGACACGCCATGTTTTCGATCATGGACGCGAGCTCCGGATACCATCAGATCCCGATGAATCCCGACGATACCCGGCACACGGCATTCTATACAGGGAGCAACGTCTACTGCTGGGAACGGATGCCGTTCGGTCTAAAAAACGCAGGGGCCACTTACCAAAGGCTAGTAAACACCATGTTCGCCGGAGAACTCGGGAAAACAGTCGAGGTTTACATCGACGACATCATCGTCAAGAGCAAGAGCGAGTCCAACCACGTCAAAGATCTGGCCCGAGTGTTTGAGATCCTGGGTCAGTATAATATGAAATCGAATCCCAGGAAATGTCACTTCGGGATTCGGAAGGGAATGTTCCTGGGCCACGTGTTCGGAGAAAACGGGCTCGAGCCCAACCCAGCAAAGATCAAGGCAATAATCGACATGCAAGAACCTCGGGACATCAAAGGAGTCCAACGCCTCACGGGATGCTTGGCGGCCCTTAGCCGGTACATCTCTCGCCTCGGTGACAAGACGCGCCCTTTTTTCGGGTCGATAAAAAATCAGGAGTTCCATTGGAAGAAGGATAGCCAGAAGGCGTTCACCCAGATCAAGGAATACCTCGCTGGTCCACACTTGCTCACGGTGCCGAAACCGGGAGAAAAGCTGTTTCTGTACCTCGCCGCGACGGAGGGCGCTGTCAGCGCCGTGCTGGTCCGAGCCGAGGGTACCCTCCACATGCCCATCTATTTCATAAGCCACGTGTTGCACGAAGCTGAAACCCGCTATACCCCCCTCGAAAAGCTCGCCTACGCCCTCGTGATCTCGGTCCGGAAACTGAGAGCTTACCTTTTCGAACATCCGGTCGAGGTACTCACGACAATGCCGTTACGACAAGTGCTGCACAGATCGGATGTCTCGGGGAGGTTGCTTCGTTGGAGTCTGGAGTTAAGTCAATACGACCTGACTTTCGCGCCCCGCACATCGATCAAGGCGCAAGCCCTGGCGGATTTCATCGTGGAGCTCACCTTTCCCCCACGGAGCACAGGTTCAGCACGCCCCTGGCAGCTTCACGTGGACGGGTCCTCAACCAGCGCGTGCTCGGGGGCCGGGGTGGTGCTCCTGGGGCCAGACGGAGACTCGTTCACTCACGCGGTGAAGTTTAATTTTTTCGCAACTAATAACGAGGCCGAGTACGAGGCCTTGGTAGCAGGTTTAGAGATGTCCGTGGCGGTCAGCGTCCCCCGCCTCCACATATTTATGGACTCACTGTTGGAATTCGCTATCCCGGGTTATCAAAATTGCGGAACCGATAACCCGAACGAACCCTTCGCCGGAGATCACACGAACGCCGACTCATCCGCCGGAGTCCGGGCTTTGGAGACCACGCACCCGAAGGCGCGCGATCCGCCCCCACCCGAACCCCCGCGAGTGCGGGGTTCGTACGATCGAATCGATCGCGCCAAGCGCGATCGGGGTGGGGCTGCCCAGCAGCCCCCGCGGCGGGTCCGGCGACCCGCCGCCACCAGGAGGCCCCCGCCTTCACGGCGGGGTAGGGCACGGCACCAGCCCGTGCCCAGCGATCGATCCCATGGATCGATCGCACACCCTCGGCCCAGCCGAGGGTTCGCCCCCATGCCCGCGAAACCCTAGCCCGGGCGATCGCCCGTGGTCCGGTGGCTTCGCCACCACCACGCGATCGTCCCCCGTTCATGGTTTCATATCTCGGATCTTCGTCCTACGGTATTCTCGATAAATCAAATCGAACAATAATCAAGTTAGTTGAGAATTGTACCTACGATTCGTTGTTCGGAGAAACGAAATCGATGACCTCGTGATCTTCCCGCGTATTCCTTGCACTCCGTTCGAACGTCGGGTGGGCGACGAGCTATCGAACTTATGGATCCTCTTCACTCTCGGAACTTTATTGTTTTCTTAACGTAGGTTGAAAAGTGAAGACCATGTAGTGCTTTTATAGGCTACGAAGGGGATCAAAAGGAGAATAAATATTGGGCTTTAATATTGAAAATTAAATTGGGTCCAACCCAAATCCATTAATTCTTATCAATATTAATTTTATTTATTTTCCACTATATAAATAAAATTGACCTCCCAATATTATTCCATATTATACCAAATAATATTTCTCCAACTTAGTATTATTTATTCCGTGTATTTAAGATTTAAATATCCATGAATAAAATTTATTTATTGCTTAATAAATTTATTCATCTCTTATATCCGAGACTAGTACCACTCAACCTTATTTATTGTGCGGAACAAATCCACTCGCGAGGTTTACACAATAAATCCTTATGAGCTCATCTCGGGGATATTATCAACCCTTACGGGATACACTGCCCCTTCAAGAATTCACGGCATGCCATATATAAAATATAGTGACCCAACTTAACCGGTAATCAACCCAATAATTAAACCGGTTAATTCCTTTGGTAAATCAAAGTCACTTATATTAAATATACACACCCGCAATTGTTTCAGGGATTAAGAATAAAATACTCCGAGTCTCAAATCAATTATCGCCGAGCAATCCTAATTGATGAGTCTCAATCGATCCGCTCAATACACCAAGTGTACAAGTGTGATAAAATAATTAAGATAAATTATTTTCTCTCTCACACAACGACTATACCGATGGATTGGTCCGTGTCCATCTAGGTCGTGAGCAACTGTTCGATTAAATACGAGTAACCGATAGTATGATCTTCTGTGTGCCCATGCCCCACCATACTAACTACAACGTATAAAATCCAGGACTATAATTTGCATGTATTTAATTAACAATAATTAAAAGCAAATGAATGTCTGTAATAGATAGGTAAATGAAAGTGCATACAGAGTTCAGAATACTCAAATCTAGACATTAAGTATACTACTCCATCAATCTCCCACTTATACTAAGGTCTAGTCATTTCCTCCAAACTCCCGACTCCCATACTCATCACGTGCTTAAGTTGTACTTCCAAGAAGTACTATGTGAATGAGCAATCTAGGTTGCCGCTCTGAAGTTATCTTGGTGACTACAGCGTCGTCTCCCTTGACGATGACTCGTATCAGGTGGTACTTGCACTATGTGTTATCTTACACTTATGGACTAGTGATTTCTTACCATTTGCCATTGCACCGCTATTTACATAGCCTTTGGCAAATTTAGAATCACATCTAAGTCCCAGAGATTATCCCGGAGTTATACCAAAACTTCCGCTGCCTCTGAGGCCGCTATTTGGTTACCCATGGCAGAGTCCGAAAAGCATCGAGCTTATCACTCTTCCATGTTAAAACTCCTTCTCCTTTAATAGTGAAACACATAGCCTGATATCGACTTACACCGGTCCTTATTCGATTAGAAATCTAAGAGAATGTAATCCAAAGGAAATGTTTGTCTGCTCCGTAATCCAGAACATAGTTTCCAGTACTTCAAAAGTACTTAAAATGTTCATTACAGCAGTCAAGTATTCCTTTCCAGGATTACCTTGATATCCTCCCACTATGCTAACCGTATAGCCGATATCAGGTTCTTGTTTTCAACAATGCATTCATCGAGCTTTCCACACTTAAAGTGTAGGAAACTGCTTTCATTGCTTCTATCTCCTTTTGTGTTCCAAAACACATATCCTTAGATAGATGCATTCCGTATCTGAAAGGTAACGAACCTTTCTGGGAATCTTGCATGTTAAAACGAACCACAATCATATATATGTAAGATGTCCAGGAGAAGTACAATGTTCTCTCCTAGAGATCCAAGATCTCAAGAACAGGTCCAACTTCTTCCTTTATCTTTCATAATGATTTATCCAGACAACCATTATTTCATGTCTGATTACATCTTTACATTGTTGCCAATGATAAAATGTTATCTACATAAAACCCGAGAAACACCACCTTGTTTCCATCACGTTTCCCATACACACGATTCGTCTATGCTTTGATGAATCCATAAATGGACTATCTCATCAATTTGCAAGTACCACGAACTCGAGGCTTGTTTCAATCCATAAATGGATCGATTTAGCTTGCACACTAGATGATCTCGCCCCTTAGCAATGAATCCTTCTGGTTGTTTGTCTCGTCAAGACTTCCATTAAGGAAAGCTGTCTTGACATCCATTTGCCACACCTCATAATCCATATGAACTGCTATGGATAAGAGAATCCGGATCGACTTTATTTTGGCTACCGGCGAGAAGGTCTCCTCATAATTGATTTTCTCTTTCTGAGTATATCCTTTCGCAACAAGCCGAGCTTTAAAGGTTTCAACCTTTCCGTCAGATCCTCTCTTTCTCTTGTAGACCCATTTACACCCAATTGGCTTTACGCCGCTTGGTGGTTCTACAAGATCCCAGACTTTATTAGAATCAATAGATTCTATTTCGGATTTCATCGCTTTCTTCCAAGAAGGCGCATCTATATCTTGTACCGCCTCATCATAGGTCCAGGGATCGATTTCATGAACTCCGGGTGCCGAGTCCGAAGACTCACCCAGTCCAATCCATCTGTCCGGTTGTTTAACAACCCTCCCACTACGACGGCGTTCCGGTGTATCAACAGTGACAGTGTTAGGTGCAGGTTCTAGTGGTGTATCTATACTCGGTTCGGCTGTATCCAGTCCTTATCGTTCTCTCTCATTCAAAGTATTACGTCACTTTGGGCTTGTGGTTCATCTAATAGTCCTCCTCTAAGAACCGGGCGTTAGAACTTATAACGTCCTTCTGGTTCATAGTACTACTTGAACACACATCTTTTGTTCTTCTAGGATATTCTACAACCGCATATGAATGCGCCGTTGTTTCCAGACATATCCATAGAACATAGGTAGTTCTGTATAATTCATGCCTTTACTATTTCTATAAGACTTCCATTTCTTAATTTTCGACACACCATTCCTACACAAGAGTGTATGGTGTAGTCATTTGGGATCAAATCCCAATCTCTGATCAGTATGCCATGCATTCCTCAGACAGGTATTTGCCTCCGCGATTAGATCGCAGGCTTTCAATGGATATACCATGATGGTTCCCCACAATAGCTTTGTGTCCATTGACTTGTCAAAACACTTTGCTTTTGTGGCACATCAGGTATGCTAGTCCATTTTTCGAGTAATCATAAAATGAAGTACTCGTATCTTATTGTCTGAGTAGACAAAGGTCTGCATACATCAGAGTTAATCAATTCTAATACTTGTCCGGATCTTATACCTTATATCCATAAAGGATTGCTTAGTTATGTTATCTTCCAAATTAGATTCTTGGGTCGGAAGGTCCACTCCTTCAACTTAATTGATCAAAATATCAATTTTCGACCTTTGAACTTCTTATTTGAATAAACATGACTTAGCATAAGAATCCACAAGTATAAATGATTAAATAAAGAAATCTCTTATTAGTAAAACGAGTTATATATAAAACGGTTTGTTGCATCGTGGTGGACTCAGGATTCATCATTTATATATTGCTAGCTAATGTACCAAAATAGATAATACCATTATTTCTTCCTATAACCATCAGATGATTAAAAGAAATAAAATATCCATTTATTAGAAATCCAGAACAAAGTTCTTTCTAATTTGAAAGGTACATAAAAGCAATAACCCAAAATGAAATCCTATAAAATGTCCTCCACTGCAACTGCTGCCTCCTTTACAGCATTGCCCATGTAGACCACGATTTCTCCCTCTCTAAGTCTCCGGGTTTCCTGGAACCCCTGCAATGAATTGCAGACATGGTCAGTGGCGCCCGTATCTACACACCAGGTGCTGGTAGATATCACCGCTGACAATGTTTCAGTGACTAAGGAAAATTTCGTACCTTTGATGAGAGGACAATCAGACCTCCAGTGCCCAAACTGCTTGCATCGAAAGCACTTGCCAGAAGGCTTGTTTTTCCCAATCCGTGGCTTTGAGCCACTGGGTTTCTTTGCACGCTCTTCCTCTAGCCTTGCCACAAAAGCTCTTGATTTTCTTAACTTACACACAAACTCCGCTCTCGTTGATTCCTTTTTAAGGGACTCATTGAAAGAGAATTCTGTGAGTATGTTAATCACCTCTTGTCCGGCTTCCACGCTATGTCTCAACATCATCCTGAGGTCATTTCGAATGTCCTCATCAGTTGGGACAACAGTGGATTCGGAAAGCTCAACAGTCTGGACAATGTCCAGATTTCGTTCCCAATCATCACAATATGGAACCGGTGAGTTTTCATCCTTAAGTATATCACAAAGTGGGGTCACAGTCATTCTTAACCTATAAGCACATAAAACAAACAAACAATTTAATATCCGATATTATCTCCCCAAATAATATCATTAAATCACTAATCACATCTAAAATCCCATCAGGTAAGGCAAGCCACGTGGTGTGGACGTTTACCCACCCAAATGATTTAGCAATTAGATTTTCTTCGGTCATACATCAATTATAGCGTGACCTCGTGGGGAGGAATACTATAACGCGTATCTAAGTGTAAACCATTACTCAGTACCAAAGTAAGTTACTTGGAATCGCTACATCACCGCAAGCCACGTGGTGTGGACGTTTACGATAACTTCACAACTCTTCATAATTACTTACAACTGTCTACATCAATTAATCCAAAGTCCGTCAGCATAGCAAGCCACGTGGTGTGGACGTTTACTACACTAAGAGACTTTTATAATTGACTCCCAATTACTCGATCCATTTAATCTCGTAAATCAAGACGTGGAGAATCATAAGTGAAACTCGAAGTTTCTAACCAGTGATTCACCATGCGAACAACCCTATCTCTCATAAATGAGGGAGCCGAGCAGACAAACGACCCACCTATCAAAGAATGGCACGAAAGTCTCTAATTTGTGTCCTCTACATGACCAAGTGGCTCTGGCTCCATTCCACTCCCCGGGGTGAGAATGAGTCGACTTGAAATCAGCTTTGGAAAGACAAATTAGGCATTGTTTGATAAACTCAATCAATGTTCCTTGTAAGAGGAATTACAAGAACTCTCCTCCAATGACTTATCTATATATACCTCAAAGGTATATAAAAGTCACCAAGAGAGCAGCAATGGAGACCATGGGTATGTTTCCATACCCTCTCCCACTTAGCTTTTTACAATAAAGGGATACGCTATCTAGTGCATAAAATAAACACATATAGCATGCATACATGTAATAAAGCACATAGTATTATCACATAGTCAAAATAATTACTAGAATATTATTTTCCGACTATTATGGCTTCATCACATCCCCGTACGCATCTTCTAGTCTTCAGTCTTCGTTTCTTGAATGCCCCATGTGACGAGAATATTAATATCCAATATTTAAATCTATTCATTTTTAATTAATCCAAAAGTTACTTAATTCGAAAAATTAAGTCAATTGAATATATCAAAAATAAAATTAAATATTATTAATATTTTTATTTATTTTATTTTCTTTTTCCACTTCATTAAATCACTAGAATAATCTATCCAAGATATTCTTGGAATATTCTAGATGATATCCATAATGAAATAAAGAAATAAAATAATTAGTACTATTATACTTTTCCAAATTTATTTTTATTCCTAATCCATGAATATTCCCATGAGTAGGAATAATCAAATAGGAAAAATAAATTTAGTACTAAATTAATTCTTTTTCTATTTTTCTAGAATATTCCATAAAGAAATACTCAAAATAGGAAATAATGAATTAATTAGGAAAGTATATTTCCGGTAGGAGTAGTCCGGGTTGGGAGACCCCGAACCACCCCCACCCTTCGATCGACCGGCCAGCCAAAGGGAGGAGCGCCGCCCCCCAGCCAAGCCGACAACCACCGAGGTGGTGGCAGCCGCGGCTAGGGCAACAGCCCCCACGCCCATAGCCATCGATCGGGCATCACGGGGATCGATCCAATCGATCCCTAGCCCTTCGTCCCTCTCGTCACTTCGTCTTCTCCGGCGGTCTACGATACGTCGATCCAATCGCAAAATAAATTTACAAAAATCTAAATTACAATTCCGGTATCGATTCTATACAAGAAATCGACCCTATACATTTTCCGGAAAAACAACGAACATAATAATAAATCCTAAATTCGGTCAACCCCCGAATTTTTTACTATTACAAGCATTCACCACCAAAAACGAATCTCGACATGTCCGAGAGTTTAATAAAACCAACAATCACATGACAAAATAATTAAACGAATAATCATCAAGCCATAATAGTCGGAACCCTGCAAGGTAGAACAATTTTATCGAAAATACCGCGAACGTAAACCACGCTCTGATACCAATTGTTGGAATTCGCTATCCCGGGTTATCAAAATTGCGGAACCGATAACCCGAACGAACCCTTCGCCGGAGATCACACGAACGCCGACTCATCCGCCGGAGTCCGGGCTTTGGAGACCACGCACCCGAAGGCGCGCGATCCGCCCCCACCCGAACCCCCGCGAGTGCGGGGTTCGTACGATCGAATCGATCGCGCCAAGCGTGATCGGGGTGGGGCTGCCCAGCAGCCCCCGCCTTCACGGCGGGGTAGGGCACGGCACCAGCCCGTGCCCAGCGATCGATCCCATGGATCGATCGCACACCCTCGGCCCAGCCGAGGGTTCGCCCCCATGCCCGCGAAACCCTAGCCCGGGCGATCGCCCGTGGTCCGGTGGCTTCGCCACCACCACGCGATCGTCCCCCGTTCATGGTTTCATATCTCGGATCTTCGTCCTACGGTATTCTCGATAAATCAAATCGAACAATAATCAAGTTAGTTGAGAATTGTACCTACGATTCGTTGTTCGGAGAAACGAAATCGATGACCTCGTGATCTTCCCGCGTATTCCTTGCACTCCGTTCGAACGTCGGGTGGGCGACGAGCTATCGAACTTATGGATCCTCTTCACTCTCGGAACTTTATTGTTTTCTTAACGTAGGTTGAAAAGTGAAGACCATGTAGTGCTTTTATAGGCTACGAAGGGGATCAAAAGGAGAATAAATATTGGGCTTTAATATTGAAAATTAAATTGGGTCCAACCCAAATCCATTAATTCTTATCAATATTAATTTTATTTATTTTCCACTATATAAATAAAATTGACCTCCCAATATTATTCCATATTATACCAAATAATATTTCTCCAACTTAGTATTATTTATTCCGTGTATTTAAGATTTAAATATCCATGAATAAAATTTATTTATTGCTTAATAAATTTATTCATCTCTTATATCCGAGACTAGTACCACTCAACCTTATTTATTGTGCGGAACAAATCCACTCGCGAGGTTTACACAATAAATCCTTATGAGCTCATCTCGGGGATATTATCAACCCTTACGGGATACACTGCCCCTTCAAGAATTCACGGCATGCCATATATAAAATATAGTGACCCAACTTAACCGGTAATCAACCCAATAATTAAACCGGTTAATTCCTTTGGTAAATCAAAGTCACTTATATTAAATATACACACCCGCAATTGTTTCAGGGATTAAGAATAAAATACTCCGAGTCTCAAATCAATTATCGCCGAGCAATCCTAATTGATGAGTCTCAATCGATCCGCTCAATACACCAAGTGTACAAGTGTGATAAAATAATTAAGATAAATTATTTTCTCTCTCACACAACGACTATACCGATGGATTGGTCCGTGTCCATCTAGGTCGTGAGCAACTGTTCGATTAAATACGAGTAACCGATAGTATGATCTTCTGTGTGCCCATGCCCCACCATACTAACTACAACGTATAAAATCCAGGACTATAATTTGCATGTATTTAATTAACAATAATTAAAAGCAAATGAATGTCTGTAATAGATAGGTAAATGAAAGTGCATACAGAGTTCAGAATACTCAAATCTAGACATTAAGTATACTACTCCATCACTCACAACTAGTGGTGAACCAAGTCACTGGTGATTACGAGGCGAAAAGCGAACAGATGAAGAAATATTTGGAGTTGGTGTGGTCCCTTTGCGAGAAAATCCCGGACGTCCGTATCGAACAAATCCCACGGGAGCACAACTCACAGGCCGACGCCCTGTCCAAACTAGCCTCGGCCGAAGGATCCGCGGATTTGTCCCGAGTCATCTTGACCCAGTTGAACGCGCCATCAATCGCGGCCCGGGCGGAAGTTATGCCAGTTGACCCGGCTCCCGGGACGGCTCCAGAAGCTACATCCGGAATAGATTGGCGCGACCCGGTGCTGCAATTCATCGAATCCGGGACCCTCCCCTCGGACCGAGTCGAAGCGAAGCAACTCCGCATACGCGCCGCGAGGTACACGATTCTAAACTCTCAATTATTCCGCAGGAGTTTTTCGATGCCGCTCTTGAAATGTGTCTCCAAGGAAGACGGGATGCGGGTACTGTCGGAGATCCACGAAGGACTATGCGGAAACCATGCCGGGGGCCGATCTCTCGCCCACAAGACAATGGGCCAGGGTTATTACTGGCCTAGCTTGCGCCGAGACGCGACCAACTTCGCCCGCAAATGCCTCCAGTGCCAGCTTATGGGGCCAAATATCCTGGTGGCCCCTGAAGAACTCAAGCCAATATATTCTCCGTGGCCATTCGCTCGATGGGGAATTGATATTATTGGACCTCTAGCCCCCGCGCCGGGAGGAGTCAAGTTCGCGATCGTGGCGGTAGACTACTTCACCAAGTGGGCCGAGGCGGAGGCGGTCCAGAAGATCGATCAAGCCAAAGTGATCAAGTTCATCTGGAGGAACATAATCTGCCGGTTCGGTTTGCCCGAGTCCATCATCTCGGACAACGGCAAGCAGTTCGACGGAACCGTGGTCGCGGAGTTCTGTGAGCAATGGGGGATCCGGAGGACGTTTTCCACCCCTTACCATCCACAGACTAACGGGCAAGTTTAGGCAGTAAACAAAATCTTGAAGCATACCCTTAAAGCGAAGCTCGAGTCGCGGAAAGGGAAGTGGGCCGAGGAGTTACCTGAAGTGCTGTGGTCATACCGGACCACGGCCCGGAACGCCACGGGAGAAACGCCATACGCCTTGGCATTTGGGTCCGAGGCTGTGATTCCAGCCGAGATCACGGTCCGTTCGCACCGAACCGCCCAGGCCATCACCCCGGAGAACGAAGCAGTCTTGCGCCTGGAGCTGGATTTTCTGGAAGAGCGGAGGCTAAGCTCCGACTCCCTCAACGCGATGAACAAGCAGAGGATCGCCAGAGCTTATGACGCACGGGTTCGCTCTCGCGAATTCGAGACCGGGGATTTGGTATTGAAAAAGCTGCTCGGGACGCATTCCGGGGCCCTCGGACCAACGTGGGAGGGACCGTTTCGAATCACCAAATGCCTATTAAACGGAGCGTACGAGTTAGAGCTGCCGGATGGAACCCCGGATCAATACCGATGGAACGCACGACATTTGAAGAGGTTCTACCAGTAAGCGGAAGCTGCCGCGGTCCCGGGTCGAGGGAAGCAAGTTTTACCTCTATTCCTGGATGGGGAATATATAAAAACGGATATTTCCGCACAAGCTAAATGCCAAAGATCCCGGTAAAACTAACGAGCTCCTAAAAAGACCTCCGGGTCAAAGAGTCATAACGTACGGGGGAACATATAAAAACGGATATTTTCCGCACGGCTGAGAAGCCAAAGATCCCGGTAAAACTAACGAGCTCCTAAAAAGACCTCCGGGTCAAAGAGTCATAACGTACGGGGGAACATATAAAAACGGATATTTTCCGCACGGCTGAGAAGCCAAAGATCCCGGTAAAACTAATGAGCTCCTAAAAAGACCTCCGGGTCAAAGAGTCATAACGTACGGGGGAACATATAAAAACGGATATTTCCGCACAGCTGAGAAGCCAAAGATCCCGGTAAAACTAATGAGCTCCTAAAAAAGGCCTCCGGGTCAAAGAGTCATAATGTTCGGGGGGAAAAAGGACGGATATTTTCCACAAGCAAAAAAGCTACAAGCTAGTTCCGATAAAAAAGCGCGAGACAAACGCGGGGCCACGCGACTTTAGTCAGGATGAGGTAGATCCCAAACGCGTGATAAAAACACGCGACGGGCCCCCAATACCCACTCTCGAGGCCACGTCCCGCGTGACAGGGTCGCGAGGCGGCATCCCGAACCCGTACTTTCCATCCGAGACCCGTGGTCCCAAAAGGAGATAGTGGGAGCATCCCGGACCTTCAACGGTTTCCCATCTTTCCATCCCGGGATATCCCAAGAAAAGGGGTGCGATCCACTTAGACTCGGGTCGGGCCGCTAAAAATAACAAGGCAAAATAGCGCTATGATCATCAAATCCGCGCGCAGATAATGGATAAAAACACTGAACAAAAATCCAAATAAAAACCAAAATCAAGCCACATGGCACAAATTTAAAAGATCCAAAGAGGCAGAGCCTCAACAAAGAACATCCAAAGTTCAGAATCAAGAACAAGAAAAAGAAATTGTCTTGGGCTAAAATACCCTCGGCCACCAACGGCCGCTAAAAGAAAGCGGAGAACGAAGAATAATTATGGTGATAAAACAGAGGTCCCCTAAAGGAGACTGCCATTACTCTAAAGCCCCAGCCACATCGGGACGCTGACCATCAGCCTCGGCCATCACTTTATCTCCCTGCCCGGAAGCTGGCACCTCGGGAGCATCCCCAACCGGGTCTACGCCGACGGTAAGGACCTCCTCCATGATCACCTCCTGGCCGGGGTACGAATCGCCTGTCGCCTCCGGGAGCGCCTCAGGGACCACATCAGCATTCTCTCCTATCACTTCTGAGGCATGGTCGGCGGTTCCCGCCATCTCTTCAGCAGCAGTCAAAGCAATGCCTGCCGGTCTCGAAGGGGCGGCGTGAGCAGGGGGCGAACCAGGTCGGACCAGTCGATCATAGGTGGGCCACCACTTCATGTCAATGTGAAGGTCTTCCTCTAGGTCGAGGAAGGTTTCGGAAATCCCAGGATCGAGCTCGCGCCCCTCCATGTATTTTTTCCAGTAGGCCAGGACGCCGTCAAGAAGTGCTTGATCGTTGGTTCGGTGAGCGTGCCGGACGATATCCGCCATGGAGCGAGAATAGAAGTGGCCCAGAAGAATGGTGTGATCGGTCCAGGGGCTCTCAAGATAGTTTTCCAGCTCGTCGGTGCGGGCATCAGCCTCCGCCTGCCGCTCCCGGAGGGACGCCACCTCTGCAGCCCGGGTGGCGAGATTTTGTTCTAACTGCGCCGCGCGGGCCGTCGCCTCAGATAGCGCAGTAGTTATCTGCGCGACCCGGGCCTCCGCCGCGGCAGTCCCGACAACCGCCTCCTCTAACTTCTCCCCTCGAAGATCCGCCACGGTGCGCCATTTATCCCGGTCTCCCGACGAAGCGGCGAGGGCCTCGGTGCTCTGCCGGAGAGCCTCCTCGTTCTCCTTGAGTTCGCCGCTCAGCTGTTCGTTCCGGGAGACTACGTCCACGTTCAGGTGGCCTGGTTCCTCGATGGTGCTTTCCCTCTCGCTGGCCAGATCCATCCAGTGCTTGATCTGACGAGCCTGCCCCTCGAGCCAGTCGTGGACCGCGGCCATGGCCACTGTGGCCTGACTCTGTAGCATGGACGCCAGGAGGAATGCCTCATCCGGATTCCGGTTGGTGGCTTGTAGCTCATGGGTCCAACAGCGGGCCACCGAGTCGATTGCCCGGCCTACGGGGAGTCCCGGGGTAGATACGGGGGGCAAGGGCCCCCGGCTCGCAGCATACTGGAGCAGCAGCGGCGCTAAATGAGGCGCCGAACCCAAGACCCTGCAATCACAAACGCGCGACGTGACCGAATGGATTAACCACCGCGAAAGAATGGCGGAATAGAATACAAGGATTGAGCTGCGAGGCGCCTACCTCTGAGCGACGCACGGGTCGACCCCATAAATCGGCGTGATCCCCACGGCCGGCACGGCCCCGGAAGACCCTATCGGCGGCGGCTCGACGCTGGCCCGGGGGCCGGATCCGACCTCCTCCGGGACGAAGGCTGCCCTCCGCTTCCGGGACAAAGACGGTTCTGGCATCTTCGGGATATCCTGAGCAAATACCCCGCCAAAGGGCGAATCGGGAAAGGACCCTATCAGAGGTTCCCTTGCGGGGGACGACCCGTCCGAGACCGCGTCTGCGTGATCCCCATCCCGGGACCCGGGAACGCGGCTACCAGAGGGAGACGCGTGGATCACACCCCTCGCGTCCACTATGGCGGTACCATGGGGGATCTCGGGAAGTGATCCCGAATCTCGGGACTCCGCCGCTCCCTGCGATAGCAGAGGCGAAGACTGACGGTCTCGACGAGCCCGGGGGGCAGGCCGAGCCGGGATCGCCTGCGGCGGTGCGGCGACCGAACCGCGGGTCCTCACTCTCAGGGCGGGCCTGCGAGGCGGCGGCGCGGGAGTCGGAATCTTCCGGTCGGGAACTCCGGGGCATTTGGACATCTTGTCGCGAGGGCGATCTTCGAAAACTCGATTAAACGGGGCTGCGACACGATCGTCAAAACCCATCAGCACACCAAGGGATACCAACCCGACAACCTAGTAAGAAACAAGAGCGGGGCTTTATTACCTGGGTACGGGTGGGACAGATGCTTGGGGGGACAAATTAGGCGAGCGGCGTCCCGGGACTCCTCAGTGCACAGGTGGTCGACGCGGCGGCGTCTGGACGGCAAGGCGGCGGCGAATTTCAGGGCGACCTGATAATCCCAATTCAGCGGTCCCTCTCGACGAGTGTTTACGCCTGTGAGATCAGTAGAAAGAGTTAAAATCAGTAAAGCAGGGGATACTTAGAAACGTTTCGACCCTTACTGGCAATCTTGTCATGATAGCGAGTGGGGATGTCAACCTCCCCGTCGGGGGTCTGGGTCCGCCACGCTCCCGAGACATACACCCACTGGGCCCAGGGAAGCTCCACCTTAGATACTTTCACCCCAACGGCGGGTAGTCCGGGGCGGCTCTTGACGGTATAATCACCATCGTCTCCTCCAAAGCCAGAAATCACGAACGTGCGCCGAATCTCCGAATCCGTGAGGGTCCGGTAGAGGCCTACGTTGCCCAACATAGAGAGCACCCCGATGAGTTGCGACCATCCATTGGGGTGGATCTGATGAGGGGCAACTTCCCAGAACCGGAGCGCGGCACTAACGCTGGGATGCAACGGGAACCGGAGCCCTACCTCCATCGCCTCCGTCCCGATCGCCACCATTCCCGGGGGCGGGCAGCAAGCGGATTCTCCGGCCCGAGGTATGTAGACATGAACATCATTTGGGATCCGCCACCTCTCCCGTCTTATCATAGCAGGGGTCACGATGCTCGCCCGACCATGGGCCCCCCATCCGGGGGTACTACAGGCACGTGTAGAGCGGACTGGGGGCCGCGACGGCGCGCCGGGGTAAGGGTTCTCGCGGAAGTAGGACTCCCAGGGAAACTCGACGGGCGGAGGGTACTCCTCGTCCATCAACGCGTCGAATTGCTGGAACAAGATGTTCATATCCGTTTCCGAGTCCGACGTCAATTCGCGGGGAGCCTCCTCCCCCGCCGCATCTTCGGATGATGTGTCCGACAACATGAGTTCTTTTCCCCGGGAGGACGACATCTGTGCCTGTATTAACAAGTAAAGAAACGAAGGATTTACCTTGAGCAAAAACTCTGAAGGACTTGAGGGCGAGGAACCGGCGATACCTAGGGTTAGTAAAGCAGAATTGAAGATGCGAAAAAGAAACTGATGCGCATTTGGGGGTTTTTTATAAAGGAAAGCCGCACCTCAGAGGGGACAAGCGGGAACGGTTATTGGTAAAAACACTCAAGTACACCCAAGGCCCAACACGCAAGTAATGGGGGCCCAAACGACTGTGGCCCATCCACGGCGTGACGTCGGCCCGCGTTCCGAGGCGCGGGGCCCGTGTCGCGGAATGAGTACCCGGACTGGATGGTCCTTTTTTGGACATACATGGTGTCTCCCCGGAGATAGAGCGCAGCATCGCGGAAGTTCCCCGCGCAGGCGCCGCGGGGATCCCGAGGGGCGACCCGCGATCCCTATGACACCGCACACCGGGTTCCCGGCGGTGGGAGGGACGTGACCGAAGAGCGGGGCGTATCGTTTTATGCCGCGAAGGTATTCGAGTCGAAAAAAGAATGGCAACGGGAAACCTCAAAAGAAAAACATAGTTTCATTAAAACAAGTCTCCGACTGGGGGAGAACCCTTTACATCAAAAGATCGAGACTAGAGATTACAAAAGGAAAAGATGGGGTTGGAACAGGGAAGGCCGCGCGGATCAGGCGCTGGAGGACCCGGGGCTCTCCGAGGTTCGGTCCGGCCAAGACCTCCTGATCCATTGGCTATCGAAGACAGAGATGGAAAACCCAGACCCCGGATTCCACACCAACTGAACGTGCCATCCCCTCCGGAGCCCGGTATGCTGAACGAATCTGATCCAGCCCTGACCCCCGAGGGCTATCTGCCGACGTAGACGGGTCTTGGAGACCCTCCACACCTGGCCTCCGTCGTCGGTCAGCGTAATCTCAGGGCCCAGCAACCCCTCCAGCGGACGGACGAACGCCATCGGTAGGGGGAAATTTCCGTAGTGCCAACGGCCTTCGAATTTCCGAGACAAGCGTCGCCATCCCGAAGAGCACGAGATAACCTCTGGCGCCATTGAGAATCGTTTGCCTAGTGGAAAAAGCACAGATTGGAGTTTCCCCAAAGCTACCTGAACACCTGACCTTTATAGGGGCGGGAAGGTGCGCTTAGTGGGGCGAAATTAGGCGGGAATAATCCCGCCACTTATTCGTGGTGTGACTATGTGGATTGAAAACCAGGGGCGGCACCCACCGGCCCGAGGGATGAGATCGGGCTGCAGAGGAATCCCGGGTCCCGGAAAAAACCGCTCTATTCGCAACACCCGAAAAACTTGCGAAGACCCTTTGTCCCCCCCCAGAGGGTGTCCCGAGGCTGAAATCATCCCCAGGCGCCAGGCCGAGATACGACCGGCCCGATATTCCCAACGGACGGAGACATCACCAGAAGAAGGACCTCCGGCGATCTCTCCGGGGGCCAATGTTGGGGGGGTTAAAACCGGATACGGAAACGTATTTCCGAGACGGGACGCGCGGGGCAAGGCCCCCCCGGGGCGGATCATGCAGGAAGAATCGGGGGAAGCCGCGACACACTGGCAGATGCCCCCCCCAAACGCCCGAGGCAGGGAAGCGGCTATGGGGGGACGCGTCGCGTCTCGGGTCACGGGTCACGGACCCCGTGGGCAGAACGCGCAATGAAGAAACTCGGGGCATGGCCGCGATACGGGTCACGAATCAGGTCGGACGAGCCTCGGCGGAGTGTAACGCGAGATATACGCACGTCCCGAGGCTCAGGTCACGACGTCGTCTCACGAGCCATACAGGGGTATTGACCCCGGGGCGCGCCCTCGATCCACCTCCACCAGACCGCCCGGCGTTCCGTACGTAAAGACGGCGGGGATTCATCCAGCTGCCCTGATCGCGCAATCAGTATCTGAGGGAGGGCTCATCCTGGGGAGAACGAAGACATCACCCACGTGATCCCACATGCGTCGTTGGCATTCCGAGTCACGGGCCTCGGGTCGTTACTAGCTTCATTTAATGATATAGACGTAGTACGTGGTCTGAATGTAATCATTCGATAACTCCCTATAAATAGGGGGCTTATCCCTCCAGATTAGAGGCGGCACTAATTAGTGAATATTCTCGATATTAAAAGAGTGGATAATAGAAATCCTTCAGAAGAAGCTTCAAAGCTCAAAACCTCTGTTCTTTCTCAGATCTAGTCCAACCCCTACTCCAGAATATAAATTTACATGTATTAGTATCGTTTCAAACCCTCTATACACAGCCCAGCCCCGTATCATACTACCCGATAAAAACGTGCTAAAACAACAATTAATCAATTTCAGAACCTACGCTCTGATACCACTGTTGGGGATCGTGCATGTATACGCAGCAGCGGAAAACAAAAATTTTATGAAAAACCGTTTTTATTAATGTAAACATTTTACATTATATTGTATTTTATTTATTGAAAATCATATTTTCAATATTACATGCGTTAATTGATTTAATTCAAATCTATTAAAATAAATAATCCACCATTTAATTTAATTATCAAATAATTAAATATTTAATTCATACATCTCATACAACATAAATTAAATCTAGCGCAATTATATTTATCATATAAATTAATTACTTCTAGCGCAATTATATTATCATATTAATATATTACGCAATTAAATTAATCATATTAATATATTACTTCTAGCGCAATTATATTAATCATATTAATATATTACAATTAATTGGGTAAACATGCGGACATAATTAATTTGCGTCAAATTGACAATTAACATAATCTTATTATTTAATTCTAATCAACTTGAGTTTAATCTAAATTTAATCGTAAGTACCTCAGGGATTCATCGGACGAAACGAGGTTCGTCGGAAGTCGCGCGGATGCGACGCGGGGACGGCACGGGTCGTGTGCGGGGAAAGCCGGGCGAGTGGCGGGGCTCTCGGCTGGACTCGTGTGTCACGGCTAGAGCGCAAGGGCGCGGCTCGGGCTGTGCTCGGGCGTTCCTTCGGCGTCTCTCGTCTAATCAGGTTTCACCTCGTATAGGTAATCCAACTTACGTATTGCACTAGAAACACGTAAGGGAGAATACGACGGGAAAAACGGGCCGAAAAAACGGTGCCGGAATCGGATTCCGGCGAGGGGAGGCGGCTGCCGGCGGCGGCATCAGGCGGCGGCGGGCGGCGGCTCCGATTGTCGGCGGTCCTCCGAGGGAGGGGCCGAGGGGGCGGACGAGAGGGAGAGAGGAGAGGAGAGAAAGTGAGGCTAGGGTTGTGAGCTCTTCACTTTGGTGTGTTTATTCTCATGCCTATGGAGCTCCTTTTATAGGTGAAGAAAGGAGCTTGTTGGGCTCAAACCCTAATGGATCGGATCCATTAACCCTAGTCGGCCCAATACATTAGCCGTCATTACGTTTCTCCAAAATTGACAATCAATTTCATCTCCGAAAAATATAACGATTATATTTTCTTTCTCGTTTTAATTTTCTCATCAATATGAGATAAAAATAAAATTTTCTAATTTCACAAAATCGGAAAGCCCATTTCAGGGGTACTGCTAAATCGGGAAATTTCCCAAAATAGAAAGTGTACACCATTGTGTCCGTTTTCTTTAGCTCATTATTATTTCCAACTCATAATCACAATTATGAATCTCGGATTCAATCATATTGACCTCCGACTATATGTACTTAATTAACAGTTAATTAATACATGATCGTATTCAAGGATCGGTTTACACGAGAATGTGACCCTCAATGGTTCAGGTGTATAACTAGCCGTGGGCTCACAACATATTGTGATTTGAACAACATATTGTTCTTATTTCAACTACTCCCAAGAGTTTTAGATTAATAATCATATTATTTAATCTCCGAACAAGTCGGTGCCCAACGAATCAGTGACGAGCGTCTAGCAGCCACGCTTCACTAATTCCCTAGATACAAATGAAGTGCCTGCAAGAACCTTGTAATATAGTTAGCGTACAGTACGATCCCTCCGATACATATGTCCCGATCAAACTAGAGATATTGGTTAATCGAGATCTCTTGTTGAGTTTGATAACTGTGCGTACGTTCTAGGTTTCGTAAAATCCAGTCGTGATTGATTCAGAGAAACACATTTCTCTAATCACCTCACTATTCAACTCTGGTCAGAGATTCCGGGACTACGAACCATCAGAACACACAGGACATCCATGATCTATATCAAGCGATCAGATCCCCTACTACCATGCACAGACTTCACATCAGATTTCGAACTGCACGAACATTGTCTCCTTTTTCGACTTACTCCCTTTCCAGGGAATCAGAGACACGTCACGATACAGCTAGTCCTCTGATGAAGTCACGGTGATGTCTGGGTCTTAAGGATTAATTGTGTACAACTATATTATGGAATTCTCTACTCGATCAGTGATAACCACTTAGAGATTCCAGGGAGAGGGGGTTGATGGAAATCGATATCCCGGGCCATTAAAATTTGCGGAAAATAATAACCCGACCGAAATCCTCGATCGCCGGAGATCCGACCACGAACCACCGTACGAGCCGGAGTTCAACCGAGCACCACCACGGTCCGCCTGTTGTGCCCAGCCGAGCCCCCGCACGGGGCTCGCGATCATCTCACGATGATCGCTGGGATCGCTCGTAGCGATCCCTGGGCTGCTGCGAGCAGCCCCGAAGCGGGTACACGGACCCGCTGCCCTAGCGCACGGGATCACCCCGTGCGAGCCGCTACGGGCGAACCCGTAGCTTGCACGGGGTCGCTGCGAGTCACCCCGCAGCTGACCCGCGATCGATCCGAGGATCGATCGCCCCCCCTCGGCTCCAGCCGAGGGTTCCCGTAGCCGCGCGTCCCGGCGGTCCGAACCCTAGGGTTCGACCTCCACCTTCGATCCTCGCCGGGGATCTCGAATCCCCGTCCCCGAGGTTCGTCGTTTTCCCGGATCGTGCGTTCATGTATGTATCACAATTAAATCACACAAAATCACACAAGGAGTTTTATGATCATACCTTTGATTCGTTGTGCGGAGAAACGAAATCAATTGAAGACCTTTGAATCTTCCTACGTATTCCTTGCACTCCGTTCGAACGTCGGGTGGGCGACGATCTATCGAACTCCTATGGATCTCCTTCAACTCTCTAGAACTATCAAGTATTGATATTCTTGTCTTATGATTTATGAAGGCCATGTAGTGCTTTTATAGGCTACGTAGGGGATCTAAAGGAGGTGGAATATTGGGCTTCCAATATTGAAGATTAAATTGAGCTCAATGCTCAAGTCCATTAATCCTTATCAATATTAATTAATTTATTTTCCACTATATAAATTAATTGCACTCCCAATATTAAACCATATTATATCAAATAATATTTCTCCGGTAGTATTATTTATTCCGTGTATTTAAGATTTAAATATCCATGAATAAAATTAATTTATTGCTAATTAATTTATTCATCTCTTGAATCCGAGACTAGTACCATTCAACCTTAATTATTGTGCGGAACGAATCCACTCATGAGGTTTACACAATAATTCCTTATGAACTCATCTCGGGGATATTATCAACCCTTTTGGGATACACTTTCCTGTCAAGTATTCACGGCATGTCATATATAAAATATAGTGACCCAACTTAACTGGTAATTAACCCAATAATTAAATCGGTTAATTCCTTTGGTAAATCAAAGTCACTTATATTAAATATACACACCCGCAATAGTATCTGGGATTAAGAATAAAATACACTGAGACTTGAATCGATTATCGCCGGCAATCCTAATCGATAAATCTCAACGATCCGCTCAATACACCAAGTGTACAAGTGTGATAAAATAATTAAGATAAATTATTTTCTCTCTCACACAACGACTATACCGACGGATTGGTCTGTGTCCATCTAGGTCGTGAGCAACTGTTTGATTAAATACGAGTAACCGATAGTATGATCTTCTGTGTGTCCATACACACCATACTAACTACAACGTATAAAATCCAGGACTATGATTTGCATATATTTAATTAATAATAATTAAAAGCAAACAATTCTTTATTAATTTAATAGATTAAATGCTATGACGGGGAGTTTACCGTTACTTAAATCTAGACATTAAGTACACAACTCCAACAATCTCCCACTTGTACTATGGTCTAGTCATTTCCTCCGAACTCCCGACTCCCATACTCATCACGTGCTTAAAGTGTACTTCCAAGAAGTACTATGTGAATGAGCAATCTAGGTTACCGCTCTGAAGTTATCTTGGTGACTACTGCGTCGTCTCCCTCGACGATGACTCGTATCAGGTGGTACTTGCTCTATGTGTTATCATCACTTTTGACTTATGACTTCTTCCAGTTTACCATGCACCGCTATCCAATAGCCTTTGGTAAACTAAGAGTCATATCCAAGTCAAGAGGTTATCCCGGAACCTAACCAAAACTTCCGCTGCCTCTGAGGCTGCTATTCGGTTATGAGAGAGTCCGAGAAGCTTCCTGCTTATCACTCTTTCATTTTAAGGTTCCACCTCTCCCAAAAGTGAACATATAGCCTGATATCGACTTAAACTGGTCCTTCTCTGATTTGAGATCTGAGAATATGTAATCTAAGAAGATTTCGTCTTGCTTAATAATCCAGTACTTTGCAAGTACTATTACAGCATCCGAAAATCTCTTGTCCAGATTACTTTGATATCCTCCCACTACGCAAACCGCATAGTTGATATCAGGTTCTTTTTTTTCAACATTTGCATTTAAGCTTTTCACACAAGGTGTAGGAAAATGCTTTGCTTTATCTATCTTTTATGTGTTCGAAACACATGACCTTAGATAGATATTCTGTCTCTGAAAGGCAACAACCTTTCTCAGAATTATGCATGTTAAAACAAACCATAATCGTATAAGATGTCTAGGAGAAGTACAATGTTCTTATCTCTAGATCATAAGATCTCAAGAACATGCTCTAACTTCTACTCAATCTTATATCTTGATTCATTTAGACAACCATCATTTTATGTCTGACAACATATTTACATTGTTGCCAATGATAAAATGCCATCTACATAAAAGCTCCGAGAAACACCACCTTGTTTCCATTACGTCTCTAATACACCTATCGTGTATGCCTTTTGATGAATCCATCATATGAACTATCTCATCAATTTGCAAGTTCCACGATTCATAGCTTTGTCACAATCCATAAATGGATTCACTAAGCTTGTACTCTAAATGATCTAGCCTCTTAACAATAACCTTATTGTTCCAAGCAGTGACATTTAGATCTAGTACCGCCCTTATGCAGAGCTTAGGGATCGATTTCATCTTTACTAGATCCGGAGTTCAAAAACTCTTCTAGTCTTATGAATATCTCTGGTTGTTCAACAACCTCCCACTGCAATGGCGTCCCGGTGTATAATAGTAATAACAATAGGTGCAGTGTGTGGTGTACTACTACTCGGTTTGGCTGGTTCCTAGTCTTTGTCCTTTTACTCATTACATGGTATTACGTCAGTTCAGGCATTGTGGTTCACCTAATAGTCTTCCTCTAAGAACTGGGCGATCAAACGTCCTTCTGGTTCATAGTACTATAGAACACACATTACTTTGTTCATCTAGGATATCCTACAATCATATGGCCGTTGTATCCAAGAATATCCATAGAACATAGGTAGTTCCGAACAACTCGTTCTTTTACTGTTAGATTTCCATTTCTTATTTCTAACACACCATCTCTACACGTAAGTGTATGGTGAAGTATTTTGGGATTGAATCCCAATCTTTGATTATGCTATGCGTTATTTAGATAGGTTATGGCCTCCGCGACTAAGTCGCAGGCCTTTAATGGATATACTTTGATGGTTCCCCATAAATAGCTTTGTGTCCATTGACTAGTCAAAACACTTTGCTTTTATGGCACATTAAGTATTCTAATCCATCACCGAGTATTCTTGAAAGAATTACTCGTACCTTTCTAATTTACACATACGTCTGCATATCTAATCACTCCCAATACTTGTCCGAATTCTATCCTTTATTCAGAAAGGTTTGCTGTATTATCCTCCAAATTCAATCCTTAGGCCGGAAGGTCCATTCCTTCAACTATAATTGATCGAATCAATTTCGACCATTTGAATATTATTTGAATAAATACTACTAAGTATAAGAATTCACAAGTATAATGATTTAATAAAGAAATATATCTAACAAGTAAAACAAGTTATAGAACGGTTCGTTGCATCGTGGTAGACTTAGGATCTATCACTCATATATTGCTATCTAATGTACCAGAATAGATAATGCCATTATTTCTTATCAAAATCATCAAATGATTAAAGAAATTAAATATCCATTCATAGAAATCCAGAACAAAACGTTCTTTCTAAAATAAAAGGGTACATAATGCAATAATCTTGAAATGAAATCCTATTTAACTACTAAAGCAGATAAATGTCTTTCACCGCAACAGCTGCCTCCTCTATAGCTTTTGCCCGTGTAGACTCGAACTCTTCTTCTCTAAGTCGCCGGGTTTTCTGGAACCCCTGCATTAAAATGCACATACCGTCAGTGGTTCCATATCTACACACCAGATTTCTGGTAGATAATACCGCTGACTATGTTTTTACGACTAAAGAAAAATTCGCACCTTTGAGAGGACATTCAGACTTCCAGTGCCCAGACTTATTGCATCGGAAGCACTTGCCCCTTGGCTTTGCAGCCCCCACTCGTGGTCCACTCCTCTTGGCACCACTGGGTTTCCAGACTTGCTTCCTCCTCTTGCCCCTACCTCCAACAGGCTTCAAGCCTTTGGACTTGGTAGCTACAAGCGCTTGAGACTTGCCCTTCTTGTAGATCTCCTCTGCCGCCTTCAGTTCAGTCAGGAGTTGCGCAAGAGAATAAGATAGTTTACCCATATTATAGCTCATGCGAAACTCCTCAAAACTAGGGGTCAGAGACTGGAGTATGATGTCGACTTGCGTCTCCCCATCAATTTGAGCTCCTAGGATCTCAAGCTCATTCAACAGACTCATCATCTAAAGAACGTGCTCCCCTACGGGCGTTCCTTCAGACTGAGTAGTTGTCATGAGGACTCTCATGGCTTCTTGCCTTGCCGCACGATCTTGCTCCCCAAACATCTCCTTGAGGTTAAACATCATATCATAGGCAGTGTCCATCGACTCATGTTGGGTTTGGAGTACATTTGACATGGAAGCCAAAATATAACACCTAGCCATTTCATCAGCCTTTTTCCACTTCCGATATGCCAGTTTTTCCTCATCAGTTGAGGCAGCCGTGGGCTCAGCAGGGCACACTTCATGGAGTACAAACTTGTACTCTTCAGAAGTCAGGACAATGTCTAAATTTCTCCTCCAATCGATATAATTGGGGCCAGTGAGTTTATGCTCCTTGAGTATCACAGAAAGTGGATTCATAGCTATTCTCTAAACCTATAAGCACATTTAAACAAACAATCAATTTAATATCCGATATTATCTCCCTCAAATAATATCATTAAATTACTAAATACATCTAAAATCCCATCAGGTAAGGCAAGCCACGTGGTGTGGACGTTTACCCACCCAAATGACTTAGCAATTAGATTTTCTTCGGTCATACATCACTTATAGCGTAACCTCGTGGGGAGGAATACTATAATGCGTATCTAAGTGTAAACCATTACTCAGCACCAAAGTAAATCGTTTGGAATTGCTACATCACCGCAAGCCACGTGGTGTGGACGTTTACGACAACTTCACAACTCTTCACAATTCCTTACAACTGTCTACATCAATTAATCCAAAATCCGTTAGTATAGCAAGCCACGTGGTGTGGACGTTTACTACACCAAGAGACTTTTATAATTGACTCCCAATTACAAGATCCATTCGATTTTCGTAAATCAAGACGCGGAGAATCATAAGTGAAACTCGAAGTTTCTAACCAGTGATTCACCATGCGAACAACCCTATCTCTCATTAGATGAGGGAGCCGAGCAGACAATCGATCCACCTTAAAAGGATGGTACGAATGTCTCTAATTTGTGTCATCCACATGACCAAGTGGCTTTGGCTCCATTCCACTCCCCGGGGCGAGAATGAGTCGACTTGTAGTCAGTTTCAGAAAGACAAATTAGGCATTGTTTGATAAACTTAATCAATGTTTCTTGTAAAAGGAATTACAAGAATTCTCCTCCAATGACACGTCTATATGAACTTCCAAAGTCCATAAGAGTCACCAAGAGAACAGTATTGGAGACCATGGGAATGTTTCCATCCCCTCTCCCACTTAGCTTTTTATAACAAAGGGATACGCTATCTAGTGCATAAAGTAAACACATATAGCATGTATACAAGTAATAAAGAACATAGCACATAGTCAAAATAATGCTAGAAAAAATTATTTTCCGACTATCATGGCTTTATTCCATCTCCGTATGCGTCTTCTAGTCTTTAGTCTTCGTTCTTGAATGCTCCATGTGACGAGAATATTAATCACAATATTTAAATCTATTTATTTTTAATAAATCCAAAAGATACTTAATTCGAAAATTAAGTCAATCGAATAAATCAAAAATAAAATTAAATATTATTAATATTTTTATTTATTTATTTTCCTATCTAATTATTTTAAATCTCTAGAATAATCTATCCAAGTAAGACTTGGAATATTCTAGAAGACTTCTATAATAGAATAAGGAAATAAAATAAATTAGGACTCTTCTACTTTCTAAAATTAATTAATTTCCATTACTATGAAAATTCCCATAAAATAGGAATAATCAATTAGGAAATAAATTAATCCTAAATTAATTTTTATTCCTTTGCAATTCTATTAAATCTCTAGGATCCTATTCCAAGTAGTACTCGGAATACTCTAGAAGACTTCCATAATAGAATAAGGAAATAAAATTAATTCCAATTAATTTTTTTCCTAATCCATGAGAATTCTCAAAAATAGGAAAACTCAAATAGGAAAACCGAATCAATTAGGAAAGTAGAATCTTGGTAGGAGAACACGAGATCACGAGGACCCCGCGCCCCCCACCTTGATCGCCGGCCGGGAAGGAGCGCCGCCGCCACCTCAGCCCACGCGCCACCACCACCGGTGGCCGGCGTGGCCGAGGATCCCCGCGGGCAGCCCCCTCGCCCCCTTCGATCATCATCATCATGGGATCGATCCCTAGTCCTCCCTCTCATCTTCTCCTTCGTCACATGAGTTCTCCGGCGGTCGTCTCGGCATCGATCCAACGTAAATAATTACAAGAAATAAAATTTACAATTCCGGTATCGATTCTATACATGAAATCGACCCTATACATTTTCCGGAAAACATAGAACAATAATAATAAATCTAAATTCGGTCAACCCCCAAATTTTTACTATTACAAGCATTCATCCACACAAAACGAATCTCGACATGTCCGAGAGTTTAATAACGAATAATCATGGTAAAATTAAATAACAATTAATAAAACAAATAATTAACAATTAATTAACCATGATAGTCGGAATCCCTGCAAGGTAGAACACAATTGAACACATACATGAACACGAAACCAAACGCTCTGATACCAATTGATGGAAATCGATATCCCGGGCCATTAAAATTGGCGGAAAATAATAACCCGATCGAAATCCTCGATCGCCGGAGATCCGACCACGAACCACCGTACGAGCCGGAGCTCAACCGAGCACCACCACGGTACGCCCGTGGTGCCCAGCCGAGCCCCCGCACGGGGCTCACGATCATCTCACGATGATCGCTGGGATCGCTCGTAGCGATCCCCGGGCTGCTGCGAGCAGCCCCGCAGCGGGTACACGGACCCGCTGCCCTA
The DNA here is from genome assembly GCA_954870475.1 of Euphrasia confusa. Lineage (NCBI taxonomy): Eukaryota > Viridiplantae > Streptophyta > Magnoliopsida > Lamiales > Orobanchaceae > Euphrasia > Euphrasia confusa. The sequence continues at coordinate 2,070,014 of OX940955.1, read as the reverse complement.
GCGCACGGGATCACCCCGTGCGAGCCGCTACGGGCGAACCCGTAGCTTGCACGGGGTCGCTGCGAGTCACCCCGCAGCTGACCCGCGATCGATCCGAGGATCGATCGCCCCCCCCCCCCCCCCCCCCTCGGCTCCAGCCGAGGGTTCCCGTAGCCGCGCCTCCCAGCGGTCCGAACCCTAGGGTTCGACCGCCACCTTCGATCCTCGCCGGGGATCTCGAATCCCCGTCCCCGAGGTTCGTCGTTTTCCCGGATCGTGCGTTCATGTATGTATCACAATTAAATCACATAAAATCACACAAGGAGTTTTATGATAATACCTTTGATTCGTTGGGCGGAGAAACGAAATCAATTGAAGACCTTTGAATCTTCCTACGTATTCCTTGCACTCCGTTCGAACGTCGGGTGGGCGACGATCTATCGAACTCCTATGGATCTCCTTCAACTCTCTAGAACTATCAAGTATTGATATTCTTGTCTTATGATTTATGAAGGCCATGTAGTGCTTTTATAGGCTACGTAGGGGATCTAAAGGAGGTGGAATATTGGGCTTCCAATATTGAAGATTAAATTGAGCCCAATGCTCAAGTCCATTAATCCTTATCAATATTAATTAATTTATTTTCCACTATATAAATTAATTGCACTCCCAATATTAAACCATATTATATCAAATAATATTTCTCCGGTAGTATTATTTATTCCGTGTATTTAAGATTTAAATATCCATGAATAAAATTAATTTATTGTTAATTAATTTATTCATCTCTTGAATCCGAGACTAGTACCATTCAACCTTAATTATTGTGCGGAACGAATCCACTCATGAGGTTTACACAATAATTCCTTATGAACTCATCTCGGGGATATTATCAACCCTTCCGAGATACACTTTCCCGTCAAGTATTCACGGCATGTCATATATAAAATATAGTGACCCAACTTAACCGATAATTAACCCAATAATTAAATCGGTTAATTCCTTTGGTAAATCAAAGTCACTTATATTAAATATACACACCCGCAATAGTATCGGGGATTAAGAATAAAATACACTGAGACTTGAATCGATTATCGCCGGCAATCCTAATCGATAAATCTCAACGATCCGCTCAATACACCAAGTGTACAAGTGTGATAAAATAATTAAGATAAATTATTTTCTCTCTCACACAACGACTATACCGATGGATTGGTCCGTGTCCATCTAGGTCGTGAGCATCTGTTCGATTAAATACGAGTAACCGATAGTATGATCTTCTGTGCGTCCATACGCACCATACTAACTACAACATATAAAATCCAGGATTATGATTTGCATATATTTAATTAATAATAATTAAAAGCAAACAATTGTTTATTAATTTAATAGATTAAATGCTATGACCGGGAGTTTACTGTTACTTAAATCTAGACATTAAGTACACAACTCCAACAGCCCCGATTATTATGGCCTTTAAATATTTTCGATGCACGTCTTCTCGGATCTTCGTCTCGTTGCTCGTCTCGGTCTCGATCCACCACCGACTCGTCTAAGTGCCAAGAGATGAACCCCTCCCACTGGAGTATCGTCCCAGGCCTCGACGAGCGTCCCGTGGTGTCCGTCGAACCCCCGCGGCGTTGCTGCCAAGCCCCGGGCAGCGGGCGCTGCACCCTATCCAGCGCTCGTTGGAGAAGCTCTGGGCAGCGGGTGCTGCTCCAGCTACAGCGGGCGCTGTTCATGCTCAGTCAGCCGCGGGTTCGAGTTCTCGACCCTCGTTCGTCCGGCCTTCGATCTTCTCTCGATCCACCAAGTAGCAGCAACATTACATAAGTAAAACTAACTACTTCCGGCATCGATCCTATACAGGTTGATCGATCCTATACAATCCGGATTTAACAAAACATAAATAGAACCTAAACGAATCAACCCGTCGTTTTAACTATTACAAACAAGCAACGCATCAAAACAAAAGATCTCGAAAAACCCGAGAGTTTAATCAAACCACAAAACATACAGCACAATCACATGGCCATAATAATCGGGTTCGAACCTGCAAAACAAATCTCGCAAAAATACAACGAACGCACAAAACCTGTCTCTGATACCAATTGTTGGAAATCGACTACCCGGGACGTGTCCGTTCGATCACTCGAACATCCGAACACGCCCAGTCGACCTCATATGACAGCTCTACGCTGACGACGAAGCCCCGCAGCCGATTCACGCCCAGCCGCCGCGCACGAGGCGCAACCGCGCGAACCGGATGCTGTTTGATGCAGCCAGCGGGCGCTGCCCCGCCACCAGCGGTCGCTGCTGACTTTCAGCGGCCGCTGCTTCGCCACCAGCGGGCGCTGGAGAGGCCCTTGGCAGCGAGCGGTGCCTGGCTTCCAGCGAGCGCTGCTCGTGACGAACAGCAGCGCGCTGCTGCTGTTCCGGGCTCGTTTCTGGTCCGTTTTTCCTCTTCCGACCACCGATCCGGAGGTCCTTGACCCCCCAGTAGTCGAGGAACACATACCACGACTCCCGAAACCCGATCGTTCGTCCGATGTATTTTTAACGAATTTAGAGATCGAGAATTGCGGAATTAGGTTTGATCTCATACCTTTGACGCATGATTCGGAGGAGCCGAATTGTTGAGACCTTAGACGTTTCTAGCGTATGCCTCTTCCCCGATTCCAGCCGTTGTGTGGGCAACGATCTGCTAGATTCTCCTTTTCTGCTCTCTCTTTGATAAACCAGCGCAAGTTTCTTTCTTAAAGAAAAATAATTGCGTTAACTCTTTTATTTAAACTGAGAAAAATATAATTGCGCTAAACATTTTATTTTCTCTGCTGAAATAATAGCGTTTCTTAGGTTTAAGAGAGGCAAGGGGGGTTTATATAGAGTTACACTAGGGACCTCTTAGGTAAATTAATTAGGGGCTAAAATGAAATATTAATTAACTTGGAATACTTAAAAGCAATTCCTTAATTAATCTATTTCAATTTTAATTATTATTCACTCCACTAAAGAATAATAATTGAATTCCCGAAATTAATTTAATATTATATCAACAATAATATTTCCGTCGAATTACATATACGACTTTCCCCGTGTTTAAGATATCGAATGTCCACGAATTAATTTCAATTACTAATAATTAAATTAATTCGTTTCTTATTATCCGAGACTAGTACCACTCATCCTTATTATCATGTGGAACAAATCCACCTGCAGGGTTTACATGATAAACTTTATGAGCTCATCTCGGGGACATCATCAACCCGATAAACGGGACACGGTTTCTTGTCTATAATCTATAGCATGTCGTGCGTACAATTATGATTCCCAATTTACCGAGAATCTCGACTAATCAATTAGTCTCACTCATTGGTAGATTAAAGAACCGAGAATTGAACACACGCACCTATAATTATATAGGGATTAGGAATTCGTATTATCCGTAATATCTGAGGCCTAGTTCGATATTAAATATAGAACAAGATTCACTGATATGGGCCGTGACAGAGAAAAGAGCCCAATCAATTAATGGCCCAAGAATTGAAGGAAAGTTCCCTTTTACAACTCTTGTCAAAAATATATACTCCAATTGTTATTGAATTATTTAATTGATCTACAAGTTTCTCAACTCCTCATCGATTGAACATCAGCTCTACTACTACGATGGCCGACAACTTTTCCGCCGAGACACCTTCCAGCGCCTCCAGTTTAACGGTGGAGTCATCGAAGCTTCCGGAGACAAAGCGGTGGGCTGACGTTGCTGAAGAGGAGGATGCGGAGGCGGTGGCGGTGGCGGAGCAAGAGAAAACTGAAACCTCCTCAACCGATGTGAATGTTGACTCACTGTCTATCGACGAGTCCCGAGTTGGTCACAACACGCTTACCGATCCCGATGACTCCCGGATTGAAGCTGTAATCCTCACAATCAACTGATTAATTTTCTGTTTCTATTTGCATATTCCATCTATCCGATTTCGGGGTTTTGCTGAGTAGTTAGAACTTCAATGATTTCTGCAAGTTGTTTTCATTCCGCTTGATTCGGATTGCTGATTTTGGTTTGACCTCAGTAAGCTAGGGTTTATCTGGGAGCTAGGTTTATATCGAAGGAACTTTGAAAATTCCTGTTATTGTTTTCATGATTTGTAGAATTGAAAAAAAAAACCTTTTTCTTACTTGGCGCTTTTGCAATGAATTATTACAGGTTACTTCAGGGGACACTCCATATACATCAGCAAAGCGATTCGAGGACTTGGACTTGTCGCCTGAACTGCTCAAGGGCCTGTACGTTGAAATGAAGTTTGAGAAGCCTAGTAAGATACAGGCAATAAGTTTGCCCATGATCCTGACCCCTCCACACTAGAATTTAATCGCTCAAGCGCACAACGGGTCTGGAAAGACGACATGTTTCGTCCTTGGCATGTTGAGTCGTGTCGATCCAAAGATCACGGCTTCCCAGTCTCTCTGTATTTGCCCCACCAGAGAGTTGGCCATTCAGGTTAAGTTTGTTTGGTAACATTCTTGTCTTCAATTATATTTTGTTATTTGGTTTTTAGGCGATTTTTCTTGTAAACTTATTAGCAATTTAGCATGTAAGTATTAGTTTTGGATATAGGAAAAAAAGAAGCAGGGTGAAGGTTTAGAACTAGTAGTAACTAGTAACACTCTAGAATTGAATGCTCTATGGTTCTTTTTTTTTTCGCTAAGAGTACAATGGGTTCTTGACTTGTTTGAATACTGGTCGTGCTATTTTAGATTTTGAAATGTTTGTTTGTTTGAAGTGTTACTGGACTTTTGTCTACTGAAGTGGTATGTGCGATTCGGCTCTTTGTTTATTTATTACTATATGGTTTCATTCGAAAAATTGTAAATGTTACAGAATATGGAAGTGCTTCTGAAGATGGGAAAGTTTACTGGGATAACCTCGGAATTAGCCATACCAGCAGATCTTTCAAACTACATTCCAATTCAAAAGAGGCCACCAATTACAGCACAAGTGATTATTGGCACACCTGGTACAATAAGTAAGTGGATGCAAGCGAGGAAACTAGGCATGAGTAACATGAATATTCTTGTGTTTGATGAGGCTGACCACATGTTGTCTGAGGTAATTCCCTGGTTTGTAGCATATAATGATTCATTTAACCTTTATGTATCCAGATTCTTTTGTTGTGCATTGATTTCACACGCAACTTTATTTGGGATATATTGTAGCTATTTCTGACTGGGTTTTTGTTTGGATAGCTCATTTAGAGACCTTTTATTGCATGTCTAGTTTCTGCAATGTAATTGATGTTCTAAAACTTACTTGGCAATAGTTATTAAAAGATATATAGCTATATGGTTGAAGGACTTGACGATTACGTTCAAATGCTTCATTTATCTTCATAATGGTAGATGGCCATCATCGTTCTGAATTTACTCTAGCATCCATTTTTGTAAATACTCACATTTCTATTGCATTTACTGGGAAGAACATGACACAAAAAATGAAATTTCTGAAAACCTTGATATGTACTCTAAAGATGTTAAGTCCACCCTATTTTTGAAATTATGCTTTTTCTTCTGCTTCTTTTCTCTTAATTTCTTTTTAAAAAATTGTAGTTAACTTGAGAAACATAGGGTAAGTGTATTCTTTTTGAAATTGTGCTTTTTGAATACTGTCTCCTATGTAGAGTGGATTTCGAGATGACTCAGTGAAGATAATGAGGACGATTGAGAAAAGCAGTTCCAAATGCCAGGTTAGCTAAGCCTTTATATGTTTTTAATGATCTTATAAAGAACCGGCTTCTCTATTTTCCTTTTACGCATCTCTGACCAACTTTAAAATTAATTAACTACAAAAGTGTGGGTGCAAGTAAGCAGAAGTTGCTTGTCAGTTTATATATTTGTAATTCATGAAATGTTTATAGTATGTTTCCCATTGTTTCTTCATTACCCCAATCATTAGTATGGCTCTGTGAACTACGATTACACTTTTTTCTAGCTGTTCTTGTAAAATGGTATACAATCGACCATCTTCCAATTGGTGATTACGACCTGTTGATCATGTTTCGTGCAGGGGTTATGTGCACCTAAGTATTGAAATGAATCTAAAATTTTATATTGGACAATCCACCCATCAAAAAACAGTATTGGAACCTGTTGATGGGAACTCTTTTGAGAAAAATAAAACTGAAAATAATTGTAGATTTCATGGTGTTTTATTCATTTCACACACAAATAATATAATTTTATTTTCATATGTTTCGTCTGGAACATAAATAAGTAGAGATAGAAAAGAAGGTTATGAAGGGATGTATGTTAAACAACTACACTCGATAGCATATGTTTCACCTAAAAGGATTGTGTAGCTTACTGTTTGTTGTAAAAAAATAATGATTAGGTCCTTCTATTCTCGGCTACCTTTGATGATGCTGTCAGAGCTTTTGTATCCAAAATAGTTGAGGAGATTTTTGTCAGGGATTATAACCAAATGTTTGTCAAGAAGGAAGAACTCTCGTTAGAATCCGTAAAACAGTACAAGGTGCATTGTCCTGACGAGCGTTCTAAGATCATGGTGATTAAATCCCAAATACTCGAACTCGGAGAGAAGGTGGGCCAGACAATTGTATTTGTCAAGACCAGGAACAGTGCATCTATGTTGCACAAAGCCTTAGTTGACATGGGTTATGAGGTCACCACAATCCAAGGTGCAATGAAGCAAGAGGCTAGAGATAGAATTATAAAATAGTTTAAGGAAGGATTGACTCATGTTCTAATCTCAACTGATCTTCTAGCTCGAGGGTTTGACCAGCAACAGGTGCTTATTATCTCTTTTGCTCCAGCATTTAAATTTATTACTAAAGTACATTACAATTCTTTTTCCTGTTAACGTTCTTGATTTTTTATCGTCATGTAGGTTAATTTGGTCGTAAATTATGATCTTCCCGTGGTATTTAATAGTCCTGAACCCGACTATGAAGTTTACTTGCATCGGGTTGGTCGAGCAGGACGCTTTGGTCGCAAAGGTACCGTGGATATTTTTGATCGTTTCTCTTCCAGTGATTTTTATATAAACTTGTCTTGTAACTTCAATTTCCTTATCAAGTGATTGCGGGGTGTAAATAGATTCCTGATGATTTAAGTCTGCAGTGTGGTTCATAATCTTTTTTGTAATTAAATTAATTAAATTTAATACCCCCATCATGATGACACGGGTTTCTTGTAACTGAGCAGGTGCAGTATTCAACTTGCTTGTTGATAATAGAGATGCTCTGGTTATGGGCAAGATTGAGAAATATTTCAACACCCATATAACCGAGGTATGATCTGATCCTTTTTATGATTTATCAAGTGTTTTCACGGGATTGATTGATTTCATGAAATGTTTGTCCTTTGTATGATTATTGCAGGTGAGCCCATGGGATAGTGTGAAGGAATTTCAGATTGCCCTTGAGCATGCTGGATTACTTTGAGGCTCAGCAGCTTTATGTGATCCGTTTTTAACGAGGATGCAACTCACTGCATGCATCATGAAGTATCTGGAGAAAGTGGAATGCAAAATTGACTCGGAAACGGTTTAAAAAATTCCCCATCTGTCTGTCTCTCGATTTTTTCTCTTATATTTTTCGTTCATTGTGAAGACAAATGTGACTTGGCACGGAGCAAAAACAAGGCATCGTTTTCTCAGAGATGAGATATGTGTTGATGATTTGAACTTTTCAAATCCCCCGGTGTGTTTGCTATGTTATTAATCCGTTGTGTACCTGTATTATACTACGTATTATAGGGGATGATGATAGTGGGTGTTATGATCCGGATTCAATTTGCTGAGGTTTGAATTGAATATACTCATTTTTTAAATTAAATATATTTTCGAATTTTTATTTCAAAGTGGATTGTGTTGATGATTAGTGATTTAAATGATCGGTTGAAAAAGTTTCTTAAATAAATAAAACACGGTGTGTTTGCAATGTTTTTTTGAATATTGTATCACAACAAACTTATATTAATAGTATATATTTTTTAAATTAAATATAATTTCAATAGTTTCTTAAATAAAATACCTTCATGGTACGCACGTCACAAGTAGTGCCTTCCCACACAATACATGTATCATATTCATCTCTATATATGTCTCGATGAGGTACCATATACTGCAATCAAATCTAAAAGAGGAAATTAAGATGGGAGCAAATATTTTGTTTATCATTGCCTCGTCGCTACTTCTAGTGGGCTCAGCCGTCGGAGATATAGGCAAGTTAGAAGCTCAAGTTTTCCACGTCTCCGGCAAAGTTCTCTGCCAGGAGTGCGATAAGGGCTGGAACGAATGGGTCAATGGCGCCAAACCAATCAAAGGTATACACATATCCTAGCTGTCGAATTAAATCTCTATGGTTAATCGGCGAAGTTGAGCGAAGTATTATTTAATTACAAAGAAACCCCATCTAACTTTCAAAATTACAATGAAGGGGTAAATGTAAGAACAAATGAAATCTCAGGGTGTTTTTTGTAATTTGTTTTTGTTGCAGGTAGCAAGGTCTCGGTTACGTGCATGGACGAGAGAAACCGAGTTGTCCATTACGCAAGTGACTTGACTGATGAGGCCGGAGACTTCGACATTGAGTGTAGCAAATATGTGAACGGGAAAAAGCTCAAGCCCGAAAACTGCTTCTTGAGGCTGGTTTCGTCGCCTGACCCTGTCTGCAACATGGCCACTAATTTCGCCGGAGGGAAGAGCGGGGTGAAGCTCCATCGCCCGTCGGTGGTCTACAGGGACATAATAAAATACGCGCTAGGCCCGTTTTATTACACTACTCCAATGTGCGATGAACCGGACACTAGCAGCAGCGCTGATGAAGATGATGATGATGCCAAACAGAGAAACTATTAGTTCCATCAATCCAAATTTACATTTTTTATTTTCGTTTTAAATCTGTTTATTGATTTTCTTGATCTTAATGGGCAGGAAAATCATCTTCTTGTTTATTTTTCATATTTCATGCATATGATACAAAATTCAATATAAATCATTTTAGCTGCATGAGATTGAAATTTCAAGAATCATTTTTTTTTTTTACATTAATCAATACAACACCGTTTGAAATCGAAATGTAAAAATAATCGAAAAAAAGGAAAAGAACCAAACCAGAATAAGCGTCAAAAGTACAACATTTATATTACACTAGAACGATAAGATTCGGTATATAACTTTCGAAAGAACGTTAAGTTCAATTTTCACAGCACAAAGGTTCAACTAGTTGCAGATGTCTTGGCAGCAAGATGTGTGAGGGCACGTTTATGATAGGTATAACGCATCTTCTTATATTTCTGGACGAAAGCTGAAAGATCAATCTCTCTATCCAGAAGCTGCCTGTGCAGGGTCTCGGCAGTAGCCAGCTCTGTAGTCCGGATTATTCTGCACTGAGGACAGAAGAGAAATAGATAAAACAATGTGACAACTGCATCTAGAAGAATTAAACTTCAACGGAAAATATAGAGACTGCAATCTACGGCCACTTAGTTCACCTGGTTCCTCAGCTCCATTATTCGTGGTTCCTTATCCAGATTTTCTCCTGCACTCAATTTCTTCTAGTTTGTAAATAAAAGTTCGGTAAATTTATTCAAAACTGATACTGAGTATGTGGTGAACAAAGAAACTTACTAGCAAGCTGCACTGTTTCGTTCCTAAGTTCATCTCTGACCTGATAAGGGTATTATATAAAATGATGGCGTGTGTTAAAATGAATGCAAAACACAGAACTACTTTAAAACAGATTTGCACTAAAAAAAGACACATTGGAAACATGAGAATTCATACATGCATAACTTGCTAAGAAAACTATCTAAAAGGTAAATAGAATACCAATAGAAAAAATGCAACTTCCCTGAGTTCACGATAAAACAGAAATAATGTAACAATTTTTATTTTTTTTAATCAAATGATTTTTTTAAATCAAATGAAATTTAGTATTGGATCAAGCAAACCAAATCAGTAAGAACAAACAAGCACTGAACGGTTTGGAACGGTTACACGGTTTTTGATCTTGAATAGCTACATTTTTATCATAGAATGCACAAAACTAAAACAATATTTCAATTTTTTTTTAACATACTTTAAGATGATAGCATAAAACAGGCGCAAAATGATAAGCCCCAAGCATGCCACTTTTTTGGATCGTTTTAAAATATCTTCTACTCATAATAAATTACACATAAGTTATAAAAAATAATTTTTTGTGCGTTTAGTAATATTCTTTTTGTTTTAATTTAGTATTCATATAAAAGAAAAATAATAATTTTTAATAAATAAAAATAAGAAGTAAAAAGAGAGTATTATATTTTAAACTAAAAAATAATTGTCCCAAAAAAACGTCTAATTTTATTGAGCAAGTATTAAGAAAGAAAAATATTTTTTTACTTTTTGATATAATGTAAAAAATAAAAATATATATTTAAAATAAAAGTGGTTGAAGATTTGCACAATAAGGTCTTGAATAACCAAATAAATTCATTAAACTAAACTTTCATAAACCAAAACGAATAGACTTGACTCAAAACCACACGAATATGACTTGACTCTCAAACTCACGATCTCTCACGTATATATGAACTCACAAGAACACGAAAACAATAAAAACGAAAGCAAAAGACAAGATTTACGAACTTCGGTTTTGTACTGCGGCAGCAGAAACCTACGTTATCGAGGAGAGGGGTGTTTCTTCTTTATTATATGAAAACGAGATTACAACTATTCTTAATAATTCTAGAACCAACAAGGTGTAACCGATTACAAGTTTAATCTCTAAATGAAGAACTATAGAACTCGTGTTTTTTTCTCTCGTCACGACTTTGATGCCTTTGATCGTTGAACTTTTTATAGAGGACCTAGATACCAATTTATGGTAGAAATAAGTTCCTTATGCTCCAAAGATTTTGTTGCCTTTTAAATAATCTCAATCGAATAAGTATGAAAAGAGATATTCAATTTTTGGTTTCTTACAAAAAAATAAAAAAATTTGCTTAAATTTTTAATCTTGCCAGGAACCCACTGCCTTCACAGTGCGGCATGAAACTGTTTTACAGAAAATTTAGAATTTCGAAATATTTTTAAAAAGTAATAAAGTAGTGAGGAAAAATTAAAATAAAAAAATGAATAAAATAAAGAATAAAATTATATTTTAAAATAAAAAAAATATAATATTAATTTTTTATTTATGAATGTGTTTGAATTTAATATTGAAAATGAGTGGTAATAATGATAAAAATAATCGAGAGTTAAACGAAATGAGTGTGAATTGAACTGAAATTAAGTCCAAAATTTATATAGCTTACATTACATTACATATATTAAGTGATGTATAAGTAAATAATTTGTGTGAATTATAAAAATGTGTATATAAAATAAATACTCTCTCAATCTTAATTTAGTACAATATTTTCTTTGTAATTTTATTAAAGAAAAGATGGTTAATTGCATTAAAAAAACTCAACATTTATTTTGGTTGCAAAAAAAAAAAAAAAACTTTTTTAAGTTTGGAATGAAAACTATGATATTTAATATTTTTTTACTAAATAAATGAGGTGGATATTTAATAAGTTGTTGAAAATGGTTCTTAACGGTCTTGTTTCAACCAAATCATTTATTTAGTAAATAATATTAAATATCATGGTTTTTATTACAAGCTTAAAAAATTTTGTTTTTTTTGCAATAGATTGAAATTTTTAATGCAATTAACCAAGAAAGTATTGCATCAAAGATGGAGGGAGTAAGTATTGAGAAGATGAAATAAAACATTTTATGTTTGAAAATACTCTAAAGGGACCATAAAAAAATTGTCCAAACAATTAAAAGATTAAGAAAAATATATTTTAATTGAAAAAAAAATATTATTAAAAAATAATGTAAATTGGTTTTCAATATTATAAAAAACTTTTAATATTTTTCACATTAGAAATCAAGATAGTAGTTATATTATTTCTTTTTTTATAAAATAGGATACTAATTAAATAAAAACAATTAAAATTTTCGCTACTGTATTCTGTATCTCAAAATTCCAAAAAAAAAACATGAGAAATTAGTATTTTAATAAGCGGTCGAGCCAAATTAACCCACGCCCGCGCCACCTCACGTCCATCTCTCTTTTCAGATCGAGCGGTCCACAAAAATCCTGAGCCCCCACCCGGTTACATCTTGTCCGTCAGTTACTGAAAACATTTTCATAAATTTAGACTTTCTGTAAAATAATAAAGCATTAATCCTTCTAGAAATATATACTCATTTCTACCCTTTTCATGGGTGGACTACACAAAAACAAGATGGATCCATTAGCATATAGAGAATTCCTAATTAATTAGGTAACTAGAATATTCCACATTACTCTCTTATGGTAGAATATTTTATTAGTAACTAGAATCTTCCTTAGGAAGATGATTAGTATAAATAGGACATCAATCTCACTTTGTAACAATCCAAAAAAATTGTACTCAAAACACTTCTAATAAAATTCTATTTTCTAAAAACTACTCTTCTAAATATTTCGGAGATACGTACTCCAAATTCTAAAATATTTCTAACAAGTGGTATCAGAGCCTCGTTCGATCATCTAAGGCGAAATGGCGTCATCCAACATCTCAGTCACTACTCCGATGTTCAACGGAGAGAACTACGATTTTTGGTGCGTCCGTATGAAGACCTGTCTGGAGTCCTACGACCTTTGGGATATAGTCGAAGAAGGGGTCACCATGTCGGAGGAAGAAACCGACAAAGCATCTTCGTCCGAGGTACGTAAGAAATTAAAGCAACAAAATGCCAAAGCTCTCTATCTCCTCCAACAATCTGTTAGCGATTCTATAATGTCGAGAATCATTCAAGCTACTACTGCCAAAGAAGCTTGGAACATCCTTAAGGAGGAGTTTCAAGGAAGTGCTAAAGTTCGAACCATTAAACTACAAAGTTTAAGGCAAGAACTTGAAAATCTAAAAATGAAGGATTCAGAGGCGGCTAAAGATTATTTCTCGAGAGTGATAAAAATAATCAATCAAATGAGATCCTATCGAGAAAAAGTCTCAGACGAGAGAATCATCCAGAAGGTCTTAATAAGCCTCACCGAAAAATATGATTCGGTAGTAGCGGCGATCGAAGAATCGAAGGATCTATCAACTATGTCCGTGGCAGAGTTGATGGGTTCTCTGGAGGCACACGAGCAACGGCTAAACAGGCGGCAAGAAAGTTCACTCGAGAGCGCCTTCCAGTCCAAGCTCAACGTCAAAGGAAACAAGCCGAGAAATGGTGGAAACTACATACAAAGAAGCTCCGAAAACAAAGAAAGGGCGAAATTTTCACCATGCGGGATTTGCAGGAGGACGAATCACTTGGAGAAGGACTGCTACCATCGAGGCAAGCCGCAGTGCAAAAATTGCAAAAGGTTCGGGCATGCAGAAAAAGACTGCAGAGATAAAAGAAACCATCAGGCCAACTATACAGAAGACCAGAAGGAGAAAGATAACATGTTCTACGCGTGTCACTCAGCGACGGAAGCAAAAGAAGAAGAATAGTTCATCGACAGCGGATGCAGCAACCACATGACATCCAACGAGGCCATCTTTCGTGAGCTCGACGACTCCGTCCGAACGAAGGTCAAGATGGGCAACGGAGAACTAGTGGAGACGAAAGGAAAGGGTACCATCGCTATAGAAACCAAGAAAGGTACGCGCTTCATTAAAAATGTTCTCCTAGTCCCACGCCTTGCTACAAATCTACTAAGCGTCGGCCAAATGATGGAAAATGGATATGCCCTCCACTTCGAGAAGAATTTTTGTTGAATCTACGACAAGAAAAATAATCAAGAAATTGCCGAGATAAAAATGGGAAGTAACAAAAATTTTCCCATCCAATGGCAATATCCACAAAAGGCCCTGGTAGCTCAACTCAACGATACGAGTCTGTGGCACCGAAGATTTGGGCATTTCAACCTCAATGCCCTAAGGCTACTCCATCAGAAAAATTTGATGAGAGAAAAGAAGGAGTATGCGAAGGATGCATGACCGGGAAGCAACACAGGCAGCCGTTTCCAACAGAGAAGACATGGCGAGCCAAGAAGATTCTAGAACTTGTCCACACTGACGTCTGCGGTCCAATGCGCAAGTCTACTGTAAATCAAAACAGGTACTTCATCCTCTTTATCGACAACTACTCTAGAATGACCTGGGTTTACTTCCTAAAGGAAAAGTCGGAAGTTTTTAGAATCTTCCAGAGATTCAAGAACTTCGTGGAGAAACAGAGTGGTCAGAAAATAAAGAAGCTAAGAAGTGATCGAGGTACCGAGTATAACTCAAAGGAGTTCAACAAATTCTGTGAAGACGAAGGCGTAGAGCATCAACTAACTGTGGCCTACACTCCACAACAAAATGGAGTGTCAGAAAGAAAGAACCGGACAGTCATGGAGATGGCGAGGTCTATGCTAACAGAGAAAGGATTGCCGAAGAAATTTTGGGCAGAAGCAGTCTACACCTCGGTCTACCTACTAAATCGATGTCCAACTAAAGCAGTTCTAAACAAGACTCCAATAGAAGCTTGGTCGGGACAAAAGCCTTCAACCAAACATTTGAGGGTTTTCGGAAGTATCTGCTACATCCACGTCCCCTCGGTAAAAAGACACAAACTAGAGGAGAAGACGGAGAAGGGCATCTTCCTCGGCTACATCACTATATCTAAAGGATATCGAATCTACAATCTCGAGACCAAAAAGCTGGTAACAAGTCGGGATGTAGAGTTTGACGAACAAGCGTTCTGGAATTGGGAGTCCGACACCGTCGAGAGAAAGACAACTACTACACAAATCCAGGAAATTCCAGAAGAAGAAGAACAAGATCAACAAAGTCCGACTAAACGCCAAGAGCCTCTTCAGAAGTCGATACTACTAGTGAATTTGACTTCTCACCAGAATCTCAACCTCTTCGAGTAAGAACTCTAACCGATCTATATGATTCCACTAATATCATCGAAACATGCAACTTCTGTTCTTTGGAGCCACACAACTACGAAGAAGCTTCAAAAGACAAAGTTTGGATTAAAGCAATGGAGGAAGAGATCAAGATTATAGAAAAGAACGAGACTTGGGAGCTGGTGGATCCTCCAAGTAACAAAGACGTTATAGGAGTCAAATGGGTCTACAAGACGAAATTGAATCCCGATGGATCAATCCAGAAGCATAAGGCGAGACTCGTCGCAAAGGGATATGCTCAAATACCAGGAGTCGACTACACAGAGACATTCGCTCTAGTTGCTCGGATGGACACAATTAGAGCACTCATAGCTCTAGCAGCTCAAAAGAAATGGAAAATATATCAACTTGATGTCAAGTCGGCATTTCTAAATGGAGAGCTGAAAGATGAGATATATGTAGAGCAACCAGAAGGCTTCCTGCAAGAAGAAGGCAAGGTCCTACGACTAAAGAAAGCATTGTGCGAGCTTAAACAAGCGCCTAAAGCATGGTACACCAAGATCGATGGGTACTTCACTCGTCAAGGATTCAGGAGGATCATAAGCGAGCCCACTCTCTACATCAAATCTCAAGGTAACAACATTATTATCGTCTCTCTTTATGTTGATGACTTAATCGTCACCGGAAACAATACAAGTCTGATCGAAGAATTCAAGAGAGACATGATGGCAATAAATTACGGCATTTGGTACAAACCAAGCCCCGACTCACATATCGTCGGATATACAGATAGCGATTGGGCTGGATCGCAAGATGATATGAAAAGCACCTCAGGATATGCTTTTACGCTCGGTTTTGGAGTCTTCTCATGGGGATCGAAAAAGCAAGACTCGGTTGCACTCTCGTCAGCAGAAGCAGAGTGCGTCGCAGCAGCCGGAGCAGCGTGCCAAGCTATATGGCTTAAAAGAATATTAGCAGACATGAGAGAACTACAAGACTCGGCGACAGAAATCTATTGCGACAACAAATCAGCTATTGCGATGGCCAGAAACCCAGTCCAACACAATCGAACCAAGCACATCGACATCAAATATCATTTTCTAAGGGACGTCCAAGCAAAGGAGCTTATCGAGATGAAGTACTGCCCAACAGAAGAACAAATGGCGGATATCTTCACCAAAGCCCTTCCAAGAGATCGATTCCAATTTCTACGCACGATGCTTGGAGTTACCGATTAATGCTTCAAGGAGGAGTGTAAAATAATGAAGCATTAATCCTTCTAGAAATATATACCCATTTCTACCCTCTTCATGGGTGGACTACACAAAAACAAGATGGATCCATTAGCATCTAGAGAATTCCTAATTAATTAGGTAACTAGAATATTCCACATTACT
The DNA here is from genome assembly GCA_954870475.1 of Euphrasia confusa. Classification (NCBI taxonomy): domain Eukaryota; kingdom Viridiplantae; phylum Streptophyta; class Magnoliopsida; order Lamiales; family Orobanchaceae; genus Euphrasia; species Euphrasia confusa. The sequence continues at coordinate 2,053,711 of OX940955.1, read as the reverse complement.
CTCTTATGGTGGAATATATTATTAGTAACTAGAATCTTCCTTAGGAAGATGATTAGTATAAATAGGACATCAATCTCACTTTGTAATAATCCAAAAAAATTGTACTCAAAACACTTCTAATAAAATTCTATTTTCTAAACACCACTCTTCTAAATATTTCGGATATTTAGTTTATAAGTTTGTTCATTTATAAGCTATCCCCCTCCCCTCTTTTTTCTCTCTCTAAAAACTTTACCCCCAAACTCATCTTCTCCGTTTGCCGAAATCCGAATTCGATAATGGTAATCCGTATTGTAATTATTAATGTAATTCTACTCTAATTATATTTATTTCTCTCTGTTTTATATATATATATATATATATATATATATATATATATATATATATATTGTATATTCGAATTCCGGAGTGTGATCGATCGGCCAATGCAGGAGGCGGTGTGGCTAGAGCGATTGCTGAAGACGAAGTTCTTCAATGTCTGCCGGAGCCACGCCGACGCCGCCAGGAGCGAGTGCAACATGTTCTGCTTGGATTGTAATACCGCCGCCCTCTGCTTCTACTGCCGCTCCTCCGAACACAAGGATCATCAAGTCATCCAGGTCCACACCGATTATAATATTTAATTATTATAATATTTAATTAATTAACATTATTAATTAATATACTGTACTAGTAACAATTAATTAATTATTCATTTATTTCTTCGAGTTGGATCAGAGAGTCGCCTTCAATGTTATTTGTAACTGCCTGTTTCGTTTTGCGTGTGAGGCCGTTACCAAACACGTTTTCCCCCAAATTTTTATCACGTTTTTTTGTTTGTTTGGATATGAATTTTTTAGATTACAATTTGATACATTTATGTTTTGATGATGCAGATAAGGCGATCCTCGTACCACGATGTGGTTCGGGTGTCGGAGATTCAGAAGGTGCTCGACATTAGCGGTGTGCAGACTTACGTGATCAACAGCGCTCGGGTTTTGTTTCTGAACGAGAGGCCTCAGCCTAAGGGTGGGAAAGTTGTTTCTCATCTCTGTCAAATCTGTGGGAGGAGCCTTCTCGACACTTTCCGGTTCTGTTCCTTGGGATGTAAGGTTACATTGTTCACTCATTTCAATCCTTCTGGTGTTCCATCGATCGATCACCATATTTGTTTTATGATTATTGGTTAGTTAATGGTTGAAAGTGATTTTTAGCTTGTAGGAATAAAGGGGAATGTGAATGTATCAAGCTGCTTTACCTTGGATTCCAAGAAGGAAGTTGCAAGAAGACAAAGAGGAGAAGGGGTGTTGGGTACAAGAATAAATTATAACAATAATTATTATTATAACAATGTTTCATCTTCATCAAGAGAAGAAGAAGATGAAGATAAGGAAATGGAATTGCGTAAAGGCTCACAACAAGACATATACCCGCCCACACCTCCCCCTAACTCCAGAAGAAGAAAATGCATTCCACAAAGAGCACCTTTTAGGTCATAAATTCAATTTCTCTTAATTAATTAAGTTTAGTCTTGATTAATTAATTATATAGACCTTCTTTATACAACTCATATGTTCGGGGCCTTCGGGCATGACCCCTCGTTGGCTCGTTTCATTTTTATTTATTTTTTAAGAAAGAAAATAGTTTTAGGTGAACCTATTATTTGGATGTGGGCCCCACAAAAGAATACAAAACTAAACTCCTTAATTTAATTAAAAGTCTATGGGGAGTCCAATTATGATATTAAATAACTTATATTTAACATTTTCTTCCTCCTAATTTATTATTGATAAATATAATATAGTTGCGACTAAAATTAAAACAAACAATGAAAATGTAGATATAAAATTGTAATATTTTTGTTTAAAAATAATATAAATTCAAATTAAAAAAAAATGTACATTTTATGTATAAGGTGAAATTATGTGATTGTGAGTTGTAAATAATTTTTTAAGTAATAAAAAATGGAAAGTGAAATATTTTTACAAAGAGAATAATAGATAGAGATATTTTTTCATTGGGAAGATCTCTTTATATAGATACAAAGTAGGGTTTCTGTTTTGTTCACCAAAAAGGTAAACTAGTCCTTTACTAATTAATAATCACTAAAAAAACCAGGAATCCCTACGGGTTTCCTAGGGCCTGGGTGACTCCCGTAGGGAATTCCCTTAGGGAACTGCGTGCGCATTCGCGCGCATAGCTTCCCTACATTGTCCCTATGGCATATGGTCCCGTAGGGGAATAATAAATCTCGGAATTTTTCTAGTAGAGCTATTTCCCGTAGGAGAGAATTGAAAAATACTCACCAAATGTTTTTTTTTCTTTTTTCAAACTATTCATTTTTATAATAATAAATTAATTAAATATTATTATAAAATTATGCTAAATTGTTTGAAATGTTTTTTTAAACCACTATTTCACTAAATAATAAATTACAATTAATTTTTTTTTTAACTTTACGTACGCAATTATAATTTTATAAAAATAATTAATTACAAAAATTATACAATTACGCAAAAAAATTACGTAATTTTATAAAAATAATTAATAACAAAAATTATTCAATGTTGGTTAAACATTTTGACAAGTTTTTTTAAGCAATTATACAACTACGCAATTATAATTTTATAAAAATAATTAATTACAAAAATTATACAATTACACAAATTATAATTTTATAAAAATAATTAATTACAAAAATTATACAATTACGCAAAAAATTAGCAATTTTATAAAAATAATTAATAACAAAATTATACAATTACCCAAAAAATTAAGCAATTTTATAAAAATAATCAATTGCAAAAATTTCGCAATTTAATATATTTAAATAGTGTTTTATTTAAAATTTGTTTTGTTAAACCACTATTTATATTTATAATTTAAAATATATTTTTATTATCAAAAATTAAAAAGTAAAAATATACAAATAATAATGTTTTTCTCGATTAGCATAGATTTTTACTTTTTAATTTTTAGTAGTAAAATTTTTCTTTAATAAAAAATTAAAATAAAAAATTATTGTTAAAATATAAATATTAAGGTGAGACATACGTACTAGTAAATTAAATGCAACATATATATTTTTTTGTTTTTTATGTTAATTGAGCAAAATAATTTTTTATTTGATTATTATTTATTATTTATGTTTTATTGATTATTTTTTTATGTAAATAATAATTTTTATTTAATATGATAATTATTAATTAATTATGTATTTTATAATTTATACTACAAATTAAATTATATATATAATTATGTTATATATTTTGCCAACAAATTAATGTAGCAACCTTAATTACCAGGGATCGAACCCATGTCAAGCAAAACATTGACCGAATATGATAGCCCTAAATTAAGATCGACTACATATTATCCCTCTCAAACATTTTTCTTGAATCCGGCCATGAATTTCCGAACCAGAGTGAAAATGTCATCCCGCCTGATTTTCTCTCACCCGTCGCCATCCCAACACCTCTTCAACCTCCACTCTCAAACCCCCTCTCTCCGACAATCAGATTTCTATTCCACCAAACCCAGAAACCCAAGGCCGCCGTCGTCGACCTTCAGCCAGAGAGTCAGGACCCAGACGGAGGCTCTATCCGCAGTCTGGACGAAGCACGGAGACATGCCCTACCAGGCAAAATTCGCCAACTTCGTGAACTTGATCGGTCGCCACGGCCGTGATTTCTATAGTGGACGGAGGTGAGAAAAAATCTCCGATGGTCCCTGTGGTGTTTGAGGGGGACCTGGCTCACGTCGTGTCCTGCTACGTGAAGGAGAACGATTGTGTTTTCGTGGCGGGCCAGTTGAGCGTGGGCCCCACGAGGGAGGTTTCGATCGACAGCCTCGGGAAGTTTCATGTCGTGGCGGAGAATATTTACTTTGGGAAGGGGTTTAACAAGAACGAGGCCAAAGACAAAGTGTTCGACAAAATGCCCGAGAGAGCTGGTTTTAATAATGGCCACAACAATATGTTCGATGAAATGCCCAAGAGAACAGCTGATGTTGAGGACCGTAATGATTCCGGGAGCGACGATGAGTCAGTGATGCCAGCGGCTGCACAAGTTGACCGTGGTGTGGTCTTGAAGTCGAAGCTAAAAAAAGATAATGGGAACAAGAATAGAGTCGAAGAGGGTCTTTGGAGGGATCTCCCGATGAATCCGCAGCAGTGGCTGGATTTTAGGTGGTTTAATCTTCATATCCGATCACGTACGACTATTCGTACGAGTACCTTAGTTTTCCAAATTTTAGGTGAATGTGCAAGTAACATCTCAACAAGCATTTGTTGCAGAAAGTAATATTATGTTTGTTGCACTTCTTACAATTTGGTGCAGAAAGCAAAATTATGGTTGCTGCATTTCTTACACTTGAAGGCATGAGTCTCTGATTCAATCAATCATATAAAAGAAGCAATAAAAACATTATATAGTTTTGAGTTCACTACAACTACACATGAAAAGAAAATAAAAATTATTCGTTCCAAGAACTTGTCGCTAGGGTCTTTTATTGATCATGGGATCTTCAGAAAGATCAAGAAAGAAGCTTCACATGTGGAAGAAAGCCATATTCCATTTCTTGCTCTGTTTCGTGATGGGCTTTTTCACGGGTTTCGCCCCGATCAGCAAGACCTCAGTGTTCTCAAGCCACATCACGATGTCAGTGTCATCGTTGACAGCAGAGCAGCCAGTTGAAGTCTTCCAGGAATCGGAAAAGACGCAAAATTTCAACAGAAGCATGTTAGACAAATCAGAACCAGAACTGAAGAGAATAAAGATACAGTAATAGTCACAGAAGAGGAAGAAGAAGAAGAGGAGGAGGAAAAAGTAAATGCGCGAAGGCTATTGATCATTGTGACCCCAACTAGCGCGAGGAATAAGAAGGCCCGGGGAGTGTTGCTGAGGAGGCTAGCAAACACGTTGAGGCTGGTGGCTCAGCCTTTGCTGTGGATCGTCGTGGAGAGGCAGTCCGATGATGATTCTACGGTGTCGGGACTGCTGAGGAAGACGGAGATCATGTACAGGCACGTCGTTTCCAAGGAGAACTTTACGGATTCGAATTTGGAGATGGATCACCAGAGGAAGAGGGTGATAATTGAAGGGCCTGTTTGTGATTCTTCAGAAGTTGTGGGGTGGATTTTGAGAAAAATGAAAAATTTAACAGACACACACAAACACAACAAGTCCACCCCTTTTCATATATCTCAAATGAAACAATTATTATTAAACAGACACACACAAACACAACAAGTCCACCCCTTTTCATATATCTCAAGCTTTGAGTAACATTATTAAACAATTATTATTAACAATAAAACAACTATTTAATTAAGTGGATTGCCGGCGGCGGGTGGGGGCGGGAGATTGGTGGCGGCGGGTGGGGGCGGGAGATTGGCGGCGACGGTTGGGGGCGGGGGATTTCCAGCGGCGGGTGGGGGGTTCCCCATGACCACCACTGGGGGTGGGGGAGGGGTAAGTCGGCCGACAACGTTAATTAGGATTATCGTAGCCCACAGTAGCAAAATTGCTACTGTGTATATAATAGTCAACACTTTTGGCAATTTCCCAGGTATTTTCGCCGGAGGAACTTCCGGGCCCGGCAAATCTCCTACATCCGTGTACGAGCTTAAGGGTTGCGGCAGCTTCGGCGAGGGTGCGTCGGCGTCTGCGAGATCTTTGGTGTCGGCGGCGAAGTCGCCGGCGACGGAGGCGCCGGCGACGAGGATAACGATGATGAAGATGGCCCTCATGGTTATTTTTTGTGAGTGTGTGTAATGTGTGCTGAGTGTGTGTTGTAGATAACTGAAGTCTCTGACGAAAGAAAAAAGATTTATACTCTTAAATACGTAGTTATATTAACACGAGTTAATTATATTCTAATTAAAAAAATCGTACCCCACAAACTCAACCCCTCTCTTTTCTCTTTCATCTCATTCACCCCTCCCATTTTGTTATTGAAGAGAATAATCTATCTTCCAAAAAAAGAAGAGTTTCAATCCCACGAAAAATATATTCAAGAGAATAATAAAAGTGAAAAAGAAGTTTACTAACTTAATAAGAACACTTCACTTACTAACTTAATTTCTAGAAAGAATACTAAGAGAATAATACAAGTGAAAAAGAAGTTTACTAACTTAATAAGAACACTTCACTTACTAACTTAATTTCTAGAAAGAATACTAAGTGAAGTGAAAAAGAAGACTTGAAGTTTTGATCCCACGCCTAAAAGGTTGTGTAGCAAATGTTTTTTGAACACACTTTTTTTGGGCATAGAAAAAGAAAACTAGATGCCCGGGCATAAAAAAAAAAAAGGAATGCATTTGATAAAAAAAATACGGGAAGGATGAATGACCGAAAAGAGAAAAAAATTCAAACACATATGTGAGTTTCACCTTGAAAATCCTCACGCGCAATCATCCACACCGTGGCAGAAAACATATGAGTCGAGTTCCTTCACTACAGGACCGATAACACGAGAGATGATTCGATTGAGCTTGACGAAAAAAAGGCCCACGCACCTCGAGTTTAGTTTTCCTCACCAAAAATCTTGAAATCATGTTAGTCGATGGACGAATCGAGAAGGCCCAAAAAGCGCTAAACCAAGGGGAACACAAGGTCAATTACGCTATAGACCAAAAATCAGTAACAAATAACATGATTTTTTATAATGTATTTACTTTGAATTTAGGGGTTTTTAATGTTTAATAATTATTTATTCAACTCAAAATATATGTTCTTACTCCTTAGATTATCTCAAACAAACATAAAAATTTAAACTAAAAAATAAGTTTAATTTTAAGTTTACAATAAATTAGGTTCAACCGATTTCAATACTTAAATTTAAAAAAATATTATCAAAATATTCTTTTAATACCATTTTTATACTATTTTTATAAATAACAATATTTTTATAAATTTACAATTTAATCTCATAACGTTTGAAATTAAAAAAGTTAATAAATATTATTTTCTATTTGAAATTTCAAATATAATAAAAAAATATTGTGATATCCCAACTTCGTATTGTGTTATTTTATTTTTAATTTAAATTAAATAATTTAATATTTAATTATATTTTATATTGTGATATTTATTTTTATTTCATTATTAAAATTTATTTTAAGGGATAATTGTAGGCTAGTGGCTGACCTATAGGCACTTTTGTACTTTGGTTACTCACCTTGCATTCTGTACACCCGAGTAGCTGAACTTTAAAGAATTTGCACTTTCATGCAAAATCGAGCAGAATCCAGCGACACGTGACTTATAATGACATTTTCGTTATTATACATTGATTTGATAAATGTGTAATTACATAAACACCCTCATCTTCTTTCCCTTTCTATCTTCATCTTCATCTCTCAATTAATTAATTCATTAATAACAGAAAAATAAATAATTATAATTATTCAATTCTTTCAAAAACCCATTTCCAATTTTTTCATATATTTGTATACAAAGTTTCGATTAAAAAAATAAAAAAAAAAGTAAAGAACCCAAAGAATTCAGCTGCAATTTTTTCAATTTTTCCATCTTCAAAGAATCCAAAGAACCCCAGCTCTCTCAGACGCAGAGGTATGAAAACCCGAAAAGGCCGCAATAACAGACGAGTATGTGAAATCGTCTTATTGAACTATATACGCATGCAGCTCATGCATAGGCTGCATGCACGTCCATGCATGCCCATGAGCTAGGGTTCATGGGCTTTGGGCCTTTTATTGTTTTCCTTATTTATTTGGTTTCTTAATCCTATTAGGGTTCTTATTTTCTTGATGTATATATAGACTACGACTTATTGGTTTTATGTCAAGAGGTTGTAAACCCTAATTCATTAATATACATCTTTATTTCGTCTATAGAGAGGAAACACTCCTCTCCCGTTTTCTGTATTTACCAATTCTACATGGTATCAGAGCTTATCCGCGCGCATCATGGTTAATTCAGAAGAAAAAGAAAGCGGCGGATCCCACGGGGGAGATTCGAACCCCATGGATCCATCCAAACCATCCAGTCCATTCTTTCTGCACTATGGAGAAGCACCGAGCCAAAAACTTGTCAGCGAGCCGCTTCATGCGAAGAATTACCAGACTTGGAGCAGGAACATGATGATGGCTTTGATGACTAAAAACAAGCACGGGTTCGTAGATGGTTCAATTGCAGAGCCTGCCCCAGACGACCCCATATATATTGATTGGAGAAGATGCAATATCATGGTGTTGACATGGATCTCTTCTAATCTGTCACCAGAATTAGCTGGCTTTACTGCTTATGCGACTTCAGCCAGACAGGTATGGAAAGAGCTACAAACAAAGTTTTCAAAAGCAAATAATAATATGGTTTACATGCTTGAGCAAAAACTAATTAATACTAAGCAAGAAGGTGATGCTGTGAGCATATACTTTGTCAAACTTAAAAGTATATGGGATGAGATAGCAGCTTATGAACCCCTTGCTATTTGTTCTGTAAGTGGTTGTCCTGCCATGATTGACAACAATCAGAAAGCAGACAAGAGGAAGGTGTTGCAGTTCCTCATGGGACTCAATGATGAGTATGTGAATTTAAGAAATCAGATTCTACTTCAAGATCCATTGCCTACCCTTGATCAAATTTTCAGCCTTGTCTCTCAAGAAGAATCAAACTTGGAGTTAAAGAATCTTGGTACAAACAACATTCATTCCAACGCAATGGCAGCCAAACAAGAAGTCAAAACCGCAGGCCAGCAGAATTGGAGCAGAGGAAATCAAACAAATCAGAAAGGATCCATGTTCTGTACTAAATGTAAAAGAACTAATCATACTGTGGATAAATGTTATCTAATATATGGATTTCCACCTGGATATTTTACAAGGAATTCATCTGATGGCCAAAATCAAAGTGGTCAAAGTCAGAATAAGGGAGAAGTAATTTGTAGTCATTGTGGAAAACCCAACCACACTGTTGAAAGATGCTTCCAGTTGCATGGATTTCCTGACAAATATAAAGCCACACAAAATAAGACTTGGAGCAATCAAAAGTCCAATGTGAATCAAGTTGAGAAAAAGGTGTTGGAAAATATTAAGTCAAAATTGGTTTTATCCAATGTTTGACTGAGTTGACTGGCTATAAAATTAATTCCGATTGGGAATTAAATTGTACGATAATTTTCTACGTCGTTAGTAGATAATTATAGAATTTTATTTCGTCAAAAACCGATTTTCGGTGAGTGAGAAATAAATGGTTAAAGATAGCCAATTAAAAAGGCATTTAATTGAATATGTAATAAAGTGTAAGATTTTATTACATTGAAATGTGTAATAGTTATTACATCCCACATTGAAAGATGTAATAAAGTTATTACACTTAATAAGTGATTGGAGGATTAATGTGTTCAACAAGTGAGTAAGACCATGGACCGTTAAGGTACATGGCAATCGCCACACGCGCGTCCGTCCGTCCGCTCGGCTCGGCTCGGCTCGGCTCGTGCCCGTGCCCGTGCCCGTGCCCGTGCCCGTGCTCGTGCTCGTGCTCGTGCTCGGCCCGTCCCGACCCGCCCCGCCTCGTCCTTGGACTTGGACTTGGACTTGGACTTGGATCTTGGCAATTGGACTTGGGCTTCCTTGGGCTTCCTGGGGCTCCTGGGCCTGGCCAGCATAATAGTTTTGCTGATGGGCTGAACTATGGTTTTGATTGGGCCTACGAAGGGTGGGCTAGAGTTGAACATATGTGGGCTGAAGATGAAAAGTCAAGCCTGAATAAATAATAATAATAATTATATTAATATTATTATTTTCTGAAATTAAATCCTCAACGGTCAGGTCATCACTCCTGAACCGTTACATGGTTTTGATGGGGCTGATAATGGGTGTTTATTGCCCAGGTATCAATGCCTATACTGAATGCCTTTGACCCCTCACATGCAGGTGGATCACTATAAATAGTGAGTCCTAGGCTGCATTTCATACACCAGAGAAAAGCAAAAGCATTCCCAGCATTTCATAAGTTCATACTCCCCACTTTTTCTCGTTCGAAAGTGGTTCGGCTCTGGTTGCTTCAGAGACGAACAAGAAAGTCGTTGTATCTTTGGGGACATTACGTCTGAAAACCGTAGCATACACGGGACGTATTTGTCTTGCGGATAGCGAAAGCGCCTCGACTACCCGCAACAAATCTCTGATCGAAGTTCGTGTCCAGTTCTGACGATCCATCGAAGTTGAAGACATGTTCGATTATTTCTCTTCTTCTTCATTTCTTTTATTTTATTATAGTTTCTGGAAACGTGTAAAGTATTCAGTAGTACTGTTTACTAGTCCAGAAACGAGCACTGTAATAGCTACGTAATACCAACAACGCAAGACAAATAACCGTACTAAGAGATGACTAACGGAGACAATTCAGGTGCTGAGAAGACCACCCAAACTGGACCTAACCCAACGATGAACTTGAACGTTCCGATCATGCCATCATCGGTTGTTCATGCTGAGAAACCTGAGAAGTTCAGTGGGACTGACTTCAAAAGGTGGCAACAAAAGATGATGTTTTACCAAACCACGTTGGGTTTGGCAAAGTTTCTCAAGGATGAGCCTCTGGCCATGGATGAGAATGAAACTGATGGAAATAAGCGTGCAGCTTATGAAGCTTGGGGCCAGGGTGATTACCTGTGCCGGAATACTGTTTTGAACGGTCTGAGCAATGACATGTACAATGTGTATGGGAATATGCCTTCGGCCAAAGCACTCTGGGATGCTTTGGAGAAGAAGTACAAAACTGAGGACGCCGGAACTAAGAAGTTCGTCGTCGGGAAGTTTTTGGATTTTAAGATGGTCGACTCTAAGTCGGTGATATCTCAATTCCAGCACTTCCAGCTGATCTTGCATGACCTTGAGAATGAAGGCATGAAAATCAGCGAGTCTTTTCTGGTGGCTGCTGCTATTGAGAAGTTACCCCCGAGTTGGAGGGCTTATCAAAACTATCTCAAGCATAAGACCAAGGAAATGACTATTGACAAGCTGGTTGTCAAACTTCGTATCGAAGAGGAAAACCGTAAGAGGTTTAATCCTGGGAGTGTGCCTGAGGAGCCTCTTGTGAATCTGATGGAGCAACCCAAAAGGAAGCTGTCTCCTCCTCAGAATACTTCTAAAGGGAAAGAGCCTGCTGCTGGGATTCGATGTCCCGGGCTATCAAAATTTGCGGAACCGATAACCCGATCAAAACCCTCGATCACCGAAGACTGGATCCCCGACTCATCCGCAGGAGTCCGACCTTTGGAGACTACGCGCCCGAAGACACGCAGCCCGCCCCCAGCCGATTTTCTCCCACGAGTCGGATCCACGAACGCGAACCACCTCACGAGCCGGGGCCCGACCGAATGCCCAGCGAGGTCCGAAGACCGCGTGCACCCAGCCGAGCCCCCGCGAGGGGCTCGCGATCGTCCTCGACGATCGCTGGGATCGCCACGAGCGATCCCCGGGGCTGCTCGCAGCAGCCCGCAGCGAGTCGCGATGACTCGCTGCCCAGCGGGACGTGGCCCCCGCACGCATCCGCTGCGGGCGAACCCGCAGCACGTACGGGGTCGCTGCGGGTGACCCCGCAGCTTACCCGCGATCGATCCGAGGATCGATCGCACGCCCTCGGCTCCAGCCGAGGGCTTTTCCGTGCGCCACCGCCGCCGGCCCAAGGGTGGCTGGGAGGTCCACCCGCCGTGGCACCAGCCCACGGCGAACCTCCCGGCGATCGACTTCGCGTCGATCGCACGCCCCGGCGTCCAGCCGGGGTTCCCTTTGCCGCGCGTCCAGCGGTCCGAACCCTAGGGTTCGACCGCCGCGTTCGATCCTCGCCGGGGATCTCGAATCCCCGTCCCCGAGGTTCGTCGTTTTCCCGGATCGCGTGTTCATGTATATATCACAATATTCAACACAAATAATCATAGAAGAGGTTTCTCGATTATACCTTCGAATCGTTGTACGGAGAAACGAATTCGGTTGATGACCTTGTGACCTTCCCGCGTATTCCTTGCACCTCGTCCGAACGTCGTGTGGGCGACGATCTATCGAACTCTATGGATCCTCCTCACTCTCAAGATTTTATGATTGGCGTAGGTCAATTAATTCTCTCTTGAAAAGTGAAGACCATGTAGTGCTTATATAGGCTACGTAGGGGATCATAAGGAGAATAAATATTGGGCTTCAATATTGAAAATTAAATTGGGTCCAACCCAAATCCATTAATTCTTATCAATATTAATTTTATTTATTTTCCACTATATAAATAAAATTGCACTCCCAATATTATTCCATATTATATCAAATAATATTTCTCCATCTTAGTATTATTTATTCCGTGTATTTAAGATTTAAATATCCATAAATAAATTTATTTATTGCTCAATAAATAATATTCATATCTTATATCCGAGACTAGTACCGTTCAACCTTTATTATTGTGCGGAACGAATCCACTCATGAGGTTTACACAATAATTCCTTATGAACTCATCTCGGGGATATTATCAACCCTTCCGGGATACACTTTCCCGTCAAGTATTCACGGCATGTCATATATAAAATATAGCGACCCAACTTTACCGGTAATTAACCCAATAATTAAATCGGTTAATTCCTTTGGAAAATCAAAGCCTCTAGTATTAAATATACACACCCGCAATAAGATCGGGGATTAAGAATAAAATACTCCGAGATTTAAATTGATTATCCAAGGCAATCCTAATCAATAAATCTCAAGCTGATCCGCCCAATACACCAAGTGTACAAGTGTGATAAAATAATTAAGATAAATTATTTTCTCTCTCACACAACGACTATACCGATGGATTGGTCCGTGTCCATCTAGGTCGTGAGCAACTGTTCGATTAAATACGAGCAACCGATAGTATGATCTTCTGTGTGCTCATGCCCCACCATACTAACTATAACGTATAAAATCCAGGACTATATTTTGCATTAATAATTGCAAATAATTGTTTATTAATTTAATAGGTTAAATGCTATGACCGGGAGTTTTACCGGTACTTAAATCTAGACATTAAGTACACAACTCCAACACCTGCCACCAAGGTCTGGAAGTTCATGGGAAAATGCCACAACTGTGGAATAACTGGCCACATGGCTAAAGATTGCAAGAAGCCTAAAAAGCCTATTGCACAGTACAAGGGGAAAGGGAAGCAATCTGCTAACCTTGTTGAAACCTCTGGGCAGGAGCTGACTGAAATGGATATGTCAGCAATGGTGTTTGAAGCCAACTTAGTTGGTAATCCCAAGGAGTGGTTCATTGACACTGGAGCCACTCGCCATGTCTGCTCTGATAAGGATGCATTTTCTACCTATGCTCCTTCGACTGGCCGAAAGCTCCACATGGGGAACTCTTCCTCGTCTGCTGTTGCTGGAGTTGGGAACGTGACCCTGAAGCTCACCTCTGGAAAGGAGCTGTTGTTGAAGGATGTGCTGCATGTCCCGGACATCCGCAAGAACTTAGTCTCTGGGTCTCTCCTAGTTGAGCATGGTTTTAAACTTGTATTTGATGCTAAGAAGTTTATTTTGACTAAGTTTGGAACTTTCCTTGGTCGGGGCTATCTCGACAATGGACTGTTCAAGATGAATGTAATGGTTGTGCGCCGTGTAACCCCTACTGCCTCGAGCATTAATAAAATTGATTCTGTTTCGGTTTACTTGCTTGAGTGTTCTGAATTGTGGCATATTAGATTAGGACATGTAAATCTAAATGCGATTAAAAGATTAATGAATTTGGAATTATTACCAACTTCAAAAATTGATTCACAAAAGAAATGTGAAATTTGTGTTGAAGCCAAAATGGCTAAGTTACCTTTTCCATCGATTGAAAGGTGTACTGAACCTCTTGGTTTAATCCATACAGATATATGCGATTTAAAGTTTGTACAAACAAGAGGTGGTAAAAAGTACTTCATCACGTTTATTGATGATTGTACTAGATATTGTTACTTATATTTATTAAGTAGCAAAGACGAAGCCTTAGAGGCTTTTACCAAGTATAAAGCCGAGGTTGAAAATCAACTTGGTAAACGAATTAAAATAATTCGAAGTGATAGAGGTGGAGAATATGTAGCTCCGTTTGAGAAGTTATGTTCTGAAAATGGGATAATTCATCAAACGACGGCTCCTTATTCACCACAATCAAATGGTGTTGCTGAACGAAAAAATAGAACTCTTAAAGAGATGATGAACGCCATGTTGATAAATTCGGGTTTACCTCAGAACATGTGGGGGGAAGCTATTTTGACAGCTAACCACATTTTAAATAAAATCCCACTTAAAGGTAAAAATGAGACGCCGTACGAATTGTGGAAAAATCATAAGCCGTCTTATAAATATCTTAAAGTGTGGGGGTGTTTGGCTAAGGTATCAGTTCCTGAACCAAAGCAAATGAGAATCGGACCTAAGACGGTCGATTGCATTTTTATCGGATATGCATACAATAGTATGGCTTACCGATTTTTGGTACACAAGTCTGATAATCCAGACGTGCATAAAGGTACCACGATTGAATCGAGAAATGCTTCATTTTTCGAAAATATCTTTCCTTGTAAAGAAAGAGATGAATCAAGTTCTAATAAAAGAACTTATGAACCTGATGTCGACACAACACCCGTTGGTGACGATCAGGTAGACGAAGAGGTTATTGAACCTAGACGTGGTAAAAGGATAAAAACGGCTAAGTCGTTTGGACCTGATTTTATTACGTATTTATTGGATGACGAGCCAAAATCCTACGGGGAAGCTCTATCCAGTCCAGATGCACCGCTCTGGGAAGAAGCTATTAATAGCGAAATGGAGTCTATTCTGCAAAATCACACGTGGAAGTTGGTTGATCTTCCACCGGGTTGTAAACCTTTAGGATGTAAATGGATCCTAAAGAAAAAGTATAAAACAGATGGAACTGTCGATAAGTTTAAAGCTCGTTTGGTAGCCAAAGGGTTTAAACAAAGAGAAGGATATGATTTCTTTGATACATATTCACCTGTAACCAGAATATCGTCTATTCGGGTGCTTATTGCGATTGCTGCTTTGCACAATCTCGATATTCATCAGATGGATGTGAAAACTGCGTTTCTGAATGGTGAATTGGAAGAAGAAATTTATATGGAACAACCCGAGGGATTTGTAGCACCTGGACAAGAGAAAAAGGTGTGCAAATTGATAAGGTCGTTGTACGGACTTAAGCAAGCTCCTAAACAATGGCATTTGAAATTTGATAACATTATGATATCAAATGGATATAAAATCAACGAGTGTGACAAATGTGTGTACATTAAAGGTACATCTGACTCGTTTGTCATAGTCTGTCTATATGTAGACGACATGTTAATCATGGGTAGTACTCGTGAATTGATCATGAATACTAAAGCAATGTTAAAAAGAAATTTTGACATGAAAGATTTGGGAGTTGCTGATTTAATCCTCGGGATTAAAATTGAAAGAACCCCAAATGGAATTGTTTTATCACAATCTCATTATGTTGAGAAAGTGTTAAAGAAATTCAATGCCCATGATGGTCCTACGAGTAGGACGCCGATTGACTTAAGTATAAATCTTACTGTCAATAAGGCTGAACCTGTAGCTCAGTTAAAGTATTCTCAAGTTATAGGCAGTCTGATGTACTTAACAAATTGTACACGTCCAGACTTGGCCTATCCTGTGAATAAACTGAGCAGGTATACGAGCAATCCAGGTGTTGAGCACTGGAATGCTTTGAATCGGGTTTTAAAGTATTTGAAATACACCCGAGATTATGGGCTATACTATACGAGATATCCTAATGTACTTGATGGATATTGTGATGCTAGTTGGATATCTAATTCTAAAAGTTCACATTCCACTAGTGGTTACGTCTTCTATATCGGGGGCGGAGCAGTTTCGTGGAAGTCAACGAAACAAACGTGTATAGCCAGATCCACCATGGAATCTGAGTTTATAGCTTTAGATAAAGCTAGTGAAGAAGCAGAGTGGCTTCGTCACTTTTTGGAAGACATTCCATGTTGGAAAAAGCCTGTGTCTCCCGTGATGATTCACTGTGATAGCCAAGCAGCTATAGGGAGAGCACAGAGCATTATGTATAACGGTAAGTCTCGACATATTCGTCGGAGACATAATACCGTTCGACAATTGATCTCAAATGGAGTAATTTCCTTAGAGTATGTAAAATCTAAGGAAAATCTGGCTGATCCTTTGACAAAAGGAATGAATCGAGATCAATTGGGCGTGTTGCTAGAGGGAATGGGTTTGAAAAACCACAATCCATCGAACGATCATAACGGTAACCCTACCTTGATGAATGGAGATCCCATGAACTTGGTTCAAAGGGAAAACTAAGTTATGAAAGTTCAATCGAGCACTTGTACTCATCCCTAAAGGCAATTCAAGTGCTATTTCCTGACGTGTGGTAATAGGTTAAGTTCTCGAGGAGACTTTTAATGAATCCCTACCTTGAAAAGGTTAAGTATGTCAGGATACTTATAATGGGAGGTCACCTATATAAATGTGAAGTGAGGGCCGCTTCAAATGTAAACATTTATGAATCCAAAGTGTTGTCCATGGCCAAAACGGACACAACATAGAACGGGAAATTGAACGGAATTTATTGCGTGAATAGCATTGACTAGTTGTACGTTGTGGGGGAATAGTTCAAGGCATCGTGTCCACTAGGCCTCCTGTACTTCCGATGCTATATCACTACGGAAGGTTCAAAGCCGCAAACTACCTTTCCGGAAGCGATAGATTCTTTTGGGGAATTGAACGAAGAGTCTGCATACATGCATGCATTGATTTCCACTCATGTGGGGGATTGTTGGAAAATATTAAGTCAAAATTGGTTTTATCCAATGTTTGACTGAGTTGACTGGCTATAAAATTAATTCCGATTGGGAATTAAATTGTACGATAATTTTCTACGTCGTTAGTAGATAATTATAGAATTTTATTTCGTCAAAAACCGATTTTCGGTGAGTGAGAAATAAATGGTTAAAGATAGCCAATTAAAAAGGCATTTAATTGAATATGTAATAAAGTGTAAGATTTTATTACATTGAAATGTGTAATAGTTATTACATCCCACATTGAAAGATGTAATAAAGTTATTACACTTAATAAGTGATTGGAGGATTAATGTGTTCAACAAGTGAGTAAGACCATGGACCGTTAAGGTACATGGCAATCGCCACAAGCGCGTCCGTCCGTCCGTCCGCTCGGCTCGGCTCGTGCCCGTGCCCGTGCCCGTGCTCGTGCTCGTGCTCGTGCTCGTGCTCGTGCTCGTGCTCGGCTCGGCTCGGCCCGTCCCGTCCCGTCCCGTCCCGACCCGACTCGCCTCGTCCTTGGACTTGGACTTGGACTTGGATCTTGGCAATTGGACTTTGGGCTGGACTTGGGCTTCCTTGGGCTTCTGGGCCTGGCCAGCATAATAGTTTTGCTGATGGGCTGAACTATGGTTTTGATTGGGCCTACGAAGGGTGGGCTAGAGTTGAACATATGTGGGCTGAAGATGAAAAGTCAAGCCTGAATAAATAATAATAATAATTATATTAATATTATTATTTTCTGAAATTAAATCCTCAACGGTCAGGTCATCACTCCTGAACCGTTACATGGTTTTGATGGGGCTGATAATGGGTGTTTATTGCCCAGGTATCAATGCCTATACTGAATGCCTTTGACCCCTCACATGCAGGTGGATCACTATAAA
Organism: Euphrasia confusa; assembly: GCA_954870475.1. NCBI lineage: Eukaryota > Viridiplantae > Streptophyta > Magnoliopsida > Lamiales > Orobanchaceae > Euphrasia > Euphrasia confusa. The sequence continues at coordinate 2,036,028 of OX940955.1, read as the reverse complement.
TAGTGAGTCCTAGGCTGCATTTCATACACCAGAGAAAAGCAAAAGCATTCCCAGCATTTCATAAGTTCATACTCCCCACTTTTTCTCGTTCGAAAGTGGTTCGGCTCTGGTTGCTTCAGAGACGAACAAGAAAGTCGTTGTATCTTTGGGGACATTACGTCTGAAAACCGTAGCATACACGGGACGTATTTGTCTTGCGGATAGCGAAAGCGCCTCGACTACCCGCAACAAATCTCTGATCGAAGTTCGTGTCCAGTTCTGACGATCCATCGAAGTTGAAGACCTGTTCGATTATTTCTCTTCTTCTTCATTTCTTTTATTTTATTATAGTTTCTGGAAACGTGTAAAGTATTCAGTAGTACTGTTTACTAGTCCAGAAACGAGCACTGTAATAGCTACGTAATACCAACAAAAGGAAGATGAACAGGATGTAAAGTTGTCATCAAAGGAGTTTAAGCATCTGTGCAGTCTCTTGCAAGGCATCAACAATGGATCAGTTGAAAAGAAAACAGCAGGTAATCATTGTTCATATACTCTTGCCTCACATTGTATGTTAACTATGAGTCACAAAGCATGGATCATGGACTCTGGGGCCAGTGATCACATAGCAAATAGTGCTAAAGGTATGAGGGATATCAGGTCAAGGGATCCCATCACCCTCAGGTTACCTAATGGCACTACTATATTGGTTAAACATGTTGGGACAGTTGATCTCAATGATCACATAACACTCACCAATGTGCTTCTAGTTCCCTCATTTCACTTTAATCTCATCTCAGTGAGTAAATTACTCTTTGATACTAATTCAAAGTTGGTATTTTCTCATGGATGCTGTGTTATACAGGATATACACAGCTGCAAGGTGATTGGGACAGCTAGAGACATTGAAGGGTTATACCATTTTGAAGTAGCAGAAGAAGAGAAAAGGAATGAGAGCAAGAGCAGTAGTATAAGTAGTAGTGTTTCTATTGATATTTGGCATAAACGTATGGGGCATCCATCTGTACAAAGAATGAATCTCATGCATCAAATTAATAAACAGTTTCCTTCAGTTTCTGATACTTTTGTTAAGCATGCTTGTGATATATGCCATAAATCCAAACAAACAAGATTACCTTTCCCAGAACATATAGACAAAGTTGTTTCTTTGTTTGAGTTAATACATGTGGATATCTGGGGACCTTTCTCAGTCAGTACTCATGGAGGTCACAGATATTTCCTCACAATAGTTGAGCACAAAAGCAGATTCACTTGGGTTTATTTAATGTATTCAAAGTCTGAGGTCAGAAAATTATTAGAAAACTTTATTCTCAGTGTCAAGACTCAGTTTTCTAGCAACATTAAAACAGTAAGGAGTGATCAAGGGAAAGAGTTTGAGATGCATGAAATATACAATGCTCATGGCATTGAACATCAAAGGAGCTGTGTGTATACTCCTCAGCAAAATTCAGTGGTGGAAAGAAAACATAGGCATATACTTGAGGTTGCAAGGGCTCTCAAGTTTCAGTCTAATGTACCTATTGAGTTGTGGGGTGAATGTGTGCTCACTGCCACTTATTTAATTAACAGGCTACCCTCCAAGATCATTAATAATCAGACACCTTACTCTATTTTATATGGCAAAGATCCTGACTTCTCCATAATCAGAACATTTGGCTGCTTGTGTTTTGCTGCTAATCTGGATCCTAAGAGAGACAAGTTTTCTGCTAGGGCTCACAAATGTATAATGGTGGGATATCCTAAGGGAATAAAAGGGTATATCTTATATGACATAGAACAACATACCCTTATCACTGCCAGGGATGTGAAATTTTATGAAGAAATATTTCCTTTTTATGATTCTGATGATGCTCAGTCAGAACCGCATCCCTCAACACCACTTGACATACTTGATCAGCCATCTGCTGATAACTCTCAAACACTCACAACACCAGACACTGGTGATCATTCTTCTTCTCCACAAGATACCACATTGGATAATGATGATATTAATAATGAAAATAACAGCTCTCCTGCTGCTGCTGAGTCTCCTTCATTTCCTAATGAAGATGATGATCATTCATCACCAATACATCCAATAAGAAGAACAGGAAGACATTCTAAACCCCCAGGTTATCTGAAGGACTATCAGTGTCATCTTATTGCTCAGACAGAACACAAGATTTCAAACTCACCTTTGACCATTACTGAATACCCTTTGTCTGATCATCTTACCTTTGATAGGTTAAGTAATTCATACCTTGCATATGTTTTATCTACAGCAACTCACACTGAGCCAAGAAATTTTAAGACAACAGCTACTCAACCAGTATGGCAGGAGGCAATGAACAAAGAAATCAGGGCACTTGAGGCAAATAAAACATGGACAGTGATCCCTATTCCACCAGGACAAAAACTCATTGGTTGCAAATGGGTATATAAGATTAAAAGAAACTCAGATGGCTCTATAGAGAGGTATAAAGCAAGGTTGGTTGCGAAGGGGTACACACAACAAGAGGGATTGGATTTCTTTGAGACATTCTCCCCAGTTGCCAAGATTGTCACTGTCAGAACAGTATTAGCTTTAGCCTCCTCTCTCAACTGGCATTTGACTCAGTTAGACATTAACAATGCTTTTCTTTATGGAGACCTTCATGAGGAGGTTTTTATGACCCTTCCTGAGGGCTATTCAGCTAAATCCAATTCAAATCTTTGCTGCAAACTTCATAAGTCCCTTTATGGCTTAAGACAAGCATCCAGGCAGTGGAATGAGAAGCTTTGTTCAGTGATCACCTCATATGGTTTTATCCAAAGCAATGCAGATTCATCTCTATTCATCATGAGGTCAGGTTCATCCATTACCTTCCTTCTCATCTATGTTGATGACATAATATTGGGAGGAAATAATTCTGACTCTCTCACCAAATTAAAAGCCTATTTATCCAGTCATTTCCAACTCAAGGATCTTGGTATTTTGAGATATTTTCTTGGAATTGAAGTGGCAAGAAATAGCAGTGGCTTGACCATCAACCAGAGGCAATACACTCTTGATGTTATTTCTGACTGTGAACTCATTGATAGTAAACCTGTCAAATTTCCTTTTGAACAAGGTTTGAAACTTACTAAGGAAGAAGGTACTCCTCTCTCTAATCCCTCTGAGTACAGGAGATTTATAGGAAGACTATTATACTTAACCCTAACCAGACCTGACATCTCATATTCTATTCAAGTGCTAAGCCAGTTTCTTGATTGCCCTACTGATCTTCATTTCTCAGCAGCCATTAGAGTTGTCAGGTATCTGAAGTCATCACCAGGTCAAGGTCTCTTTTATCCATCATCCAACAACATTCACCTAAAGGCATTCTGTGATGCAGACTGGGCTGCAGATATTCAAACCCGGAGGTCAGTGACTGGATATTGTGTGTTCTTGGGTGAATCTCTGGTTTCTTGGAGATCCAAAAAGCAGACCACAGTCTCCAGATCTTCAGCTGAGTCAGAGTATAGAGCCATGGCTTCTTGTGTCTGTGAGCTTATTTGGTTCAAGAAATTACTACGAGACTTCGGCATCATTCATCCCCAACCTGCACTTCTTTTCTGTGACAATGTAGCTGCCATGCATATTGCTTCCAATCCTGTGTTTCATGAGCGCACAAAACACATCGAAATTGATTGCCACATTGTCCGGGAATGGCTTCAAAAGGGCTTGTTCAAAATGTTCTACTTGAAAACTTCAAACCAGGTTGCGGATTTATTCACCAAAGCTCTTGGTCATACAGCTTTCCATCATCTGTTGTTCAAGATGGGAGTTAAAAACATCTACTCCCATCTTGAGGGGGGCTATTGAACTATATACGCATGCAACTCATGCATAGGCTGCATGCACGTCCATGCATGCCCATGAGCTAGGGTTCATGGGCTTTGGGCCTTTTATTGTTTTCCTTATTTATTTGGTTTCCTAATCCTATTAGGGTTCTTATTTTCTTGATGTATATATAGACTACGACTTATTGGTTTTATGTCAAGAGGTTGTAAACCCTAATTCATTAATATACATCTTTATTTCGTCTATAGAGAGGAAACACTCCTCTCCCGTTTTCTGTATTTACCAATTCTACACGTCTTGTATCAGTTGACGTCTCCGTAGTCGGATAAAAAATCGGTCTCTTTGGGGATCTGCGAAATGAGACATCACTCAGATCTTCGAAAACAAATTCCAGAAACCCTAATAAAGGAAAGTAAAACCTGAAATTTTTTTGCGGAATGAGATAAAGAAAGATCGAGAATAGAGAAATTGAACGGGAAAAAGCAGCAGCAAAAGCAGCGAACTTCTTTCTTCGATCTTGCATCTGCATCTTCGATTCTCGGTGGATGAAATGACGTCGTTCTCGGTCCGATCAGAATAATGGTGTGAGCTTTGCGTGCGGCGAACGGTAATCGGAGAGTTAACTACTTCAGAATAGTCGATCGGAAGAGAAATCAGCCTACGGATAAATGGGCTTGGTTTTGGAGTGATTTTGGATTTGGAGTGATTTTCACGAAGTGGGTTTTTGAACGACGTCCCTGCAAACCATTGAAATTGTTAGATGGGTTGAATGAAAAAATTGACGATGGATAATTTGGGTTCTTTACTTTTTGATTTTTTTAATCGAAGCTTTGTATACAAATATATGGAAAATTAAAAATGAGATTTTGAAGTAATTGAATAATTGTAATTTTTTTTCCGCAATTAATGAATTTAATTAAGGAATGAAGATGAAGATAGAAAGGAGAGAAGATGAGGGTGTTTATGTAATTTGAAATTACGTCTTCGACGTAAGATACCAACTTTTCGCGAAGTCGGTCTTAAATCAGTCTTCAGCAACTAAGGTTTACACACACTTCGTTCGTACACACTCAGCTGGCACTTGCTTCAGTTGGAGCGCGCACGGTTCGTGTTATGTATGTATGTTCGCACTCAGTGAATGTAAAGTAGTGAAAACAAAGTTATGTAATAGTTTTCATTTCATTGAATCAACAAAACTAAACTATTACACTTGAAGAGAAAGGTAGACGGAATGAACAAAGGTCGTATCCCAAGTGTCGCAACACTCCAACGAACCAGAGTCCTAGTACTACTACACCTAGAGTTCTATTCTCCAAACTCTACTATTGGTGCACAACACAAAACAACTACCAAAACTCTAAGGCTCAGCGCCTAACAAACAACGATAGCGATACTCGAATATCAGATTTCGTTCTCTCAAAATCGTCAAAGGATGTCATCCAACTCCATGGGTATATATAGTAGTCTCGCACATGTGAGGCGTTGACGTGGCACGATCTGATTCGTCACATGCTTGGATGATGCAACAATTCCATGGATGACATCACTTTTGGAATCTTCGATTCTTGAATCTTGGAATCTTGAATCTTCGATTCTTGAATCTTCGATTCTTTAACTTCAGACTTCAACACATCTTGACTCCGTCAATCTCGATACTTCATCTTCAACTTCATCGTGGTGAACACTCGTCGTTGAACATTTCATATTTCATCGTCTTCATTGTCGTCAATAGAGTTGAAGTAGTAAACAACACTTCATGCATCAGTTGATACACGAAGTCAAAAGAGCCACGGCGTGCGACTCCAGTCGCGTGGAATGAAGGTCAGCAACATGCGACTCCAGTCGCGTGCGACGCCAGTCGCACATCACGGACATGCGACGCATGTCGCGTGCGACGCCAGTCGCACTAGTTGGCATAAGGAGTTCAAGCGACTCCTGTCGCAAATGAAGACATGTCGGCTTGAGCGACGCCCGTCGCGTGCGACGCTCGTCGCGTGCGACGCCAGTCGCATTCCTTGGCCATGGAGATCATGCGACTCCTGTCGCATGACATAAAGAAGCAGATTCGCGCGACGCCTGTCGCGTGCGACTCCTGTCGCAAGATGAGGAGGAGACGGTTCGTGCGACACCCGTCGCGTGCGACTGCAGTCGCACAACATGACACGCGACGCTTGTCGCGCGCGACTCTAGTCGCAAAAGGAGGAGAAGGCTGTTCAAGCGACGCCCGTCGCATGAACTTGATGACGATGTTACTCATTCCATCATTATCAACACTTGAACGTGGATATACATCTCTTGAACTTGACGTTGATGATAGGACGTTACACATACATCATCAGATGATGAAGTGGACCTTGCGCCGATAAGATCAGGTGTTGTGAAGCAGACCTTGCGCTGGTAAGATCAGGTGTTGTGAAGCAGACCTTGCGCTGGTAAGATCAGGTGTTGTGAAGCAGACCTTGCGCTGATAAGATCAGGTGTTGTGAAGCAGACCTTGCGCTGGTAAGATCAGGTGTTGTGAAGCAGACACTTGACCAGTAAGCTCAGGTGTTGTGAAGCGGACACTTGATGCATTGACTTCACTCATTCCATTTTCACCAAGTTATAAGTCTTGCATCCATTCACTTCAACACCTGAAAACAAAAACAAACAACAATCACATGTTGTTGACAAAACTAACATCTACAATCTCCCCCTTTTTGTCACAACTCATATGAACAAGAGTTAGCATAAGGAGATACAAAGAATCTCAAAAACCAGGCAACCAAAACATATGTTGTTGCCAAAAACCAACATCTTCAATCTCCCCCTTTTTGGCACAACTCATGTGACCAAAGATTAGCATAAGGAGATACAAAAAAATCTCCCCCTCAAGAGATACACATCAAAATGTGAGTAAGTAAAAACAAAAGCAATCAATCAGAAAACAATGAAGGACTAGCATTGATAAGGTATGAAAAACCAAAAACACTTAGTCAAATATTCAAAGCCAAAGTCACCAAAGGTGTTCATCAAAACGAATATGAAAAACATGCATGGTGGAGAATAGTTTAAGTCTTATGCATGCAACGATGAAATATGAGAAACGAAAATATTCAGGGTTAAATCAAAACAAGATAACCAAGCATCACTGAGATGCAAAGTCTGAGCCCTTGGGTGATCCAGCTGGAGTAGGCGAGCGCAGAGGAGTAGTAGGTGGTGAAGCATCCCCAGACCTTGCCTCATCATCATCAGCTGCACTTCCATCACCTCTATCTTCATCAGCTTCATCGCCATCAGAGTCTGATTCATAGTCTTTCTCAAGAGTTTCATAGAATCCAAACTCATCTTCTCCGATCCTCACTCTCTCATCATCATCATCATAATCTTCAAAGTTGACGTCTTCATCTTCATCCAACAGACCACCAGACGGCATCGCACGCGACACCTCTGGATGTGAAGGTTCAACGACCTTCCCTTTTCCCTTCCTCAACATATCAAAGACTTCATCAGCCATCATTTCACGTACACCTTCATCATCGGTGTCAATCAAAACATGCTTGGACTTAGCTAAATCATCTATCGCCTCCTTGATCTCATCTTTGATAAGCTGAAACATAAATATATCAGTCAAGCCTTTGCTAGATGATCCAGCACCACCTAATCCTCCCCCTTGATGGGTCATCTGGTGAAGGTAGGTAAAAGCATCCTTTTGATCACGCTGAGCCTCCATCATCTCAGTAAGAGCAACTGCATGAGCAGCCTGCTTACGTTCCAATCGTTGTGTTGTAGTGAAACAACGATGAATTGCAACAGAGGGAACGATTGAGCGATAATTATTCATTGGATGATGAGGGTTTTGGTGAGGCGGCAGACCAGAGCGCGGACCAAAATGTCGAGGAACAAAATTTACACGTTTCTCTTCTTTCTCCTCTTCCTCCACTATCTCTTCAACTCTGACAGTTTCGGGCTTCTGTCGCTTAACACTTGAAGATTCAAGTTTAACAGCGGCAACTCGCTTCCTTGACGACTTCGGTGAAGGAGGTGGAGTGATAGGATTAGGTACCTCATCTCTCCTTGCAAACTTAGTCCATGGTAAGTCTAAAACTCTGTGCTTAAGGAAGGTAGGAGTGATGTTGACATGAGCCATTCTCTTAACTTTTCTCTCCGTCTCTGTCGGAGAAAATTTTTGGTCTAGCAACATCCCGTAGATCAGGCATGGGTGAGTGAGGTGCATGCGTCTCTCCTCTTCTAGATCACGCTGTTGAGAGAGAGTTGAGTCCGATGCCTGAGCAATGCGACAAATATCATGAAAGATGATCTCCCCGAGATCAACCTGTTCACCGCATCCAAGGCGGAAAAGAATATGCATGAGTTTGGGTGATAGGTAGTTTTCATCAGGACGAGCAGCAGCCCAGTTCGTCATTCCGAGTCGATGAAGCGTGCCATAAAAGGCCTACAACTTCGAAGAAAGAGGTAGAATAGACTTTGCTTTTCCTTGAGTAAGGAAAGATCCAATCTTCAATGCATTTAGTCTATCATCATCAGCAGGCGACTTCCATGAACACACAACCTCCAGACGCTTCAGATAGATGTTGATGTTCAGTGGACGAAACACGTAAAGTTTCGATCGGAACACAAACCGACCATACATCTTACTCATCGGGTCAGCGAACTCAGGAGTGAGGCTAGCATAGAATTTGTGGATGATAGGGATAGAGTACTTAAGAGGCAGTGTCACAGATTCCATCAAGTGCATAGCCTCTAAAATTTTTGAGACGCCGGTGTTCTCATAATCAGCAGGGCGGATGTGGCGATCCGCAAGAATAGGCAAATATTTAATCAGGGTAAGGCGATGCTCAGCCTTACGAGTAAAGAAATCAGGTTTGTAGTGTTTGCCACACTCTTCAACTTTCAGATAGTAATAAGGTTCAGCAGTAACACCACCAGAGAAAGAAGGTGTTGACTTCTTAGGATCCTTAACACTAGAAACTGAGTGCTTCACGTGCTTAGTAAGATCAACAGTCTGAGTGTCAGAGTTCGATTTTCCAGATCGCCTGTCCATCTTATCCCAAATTTTGGGCCGACTCGTCTTGGACAAAAAGATCTGCGAAAAAACCCAATAAACAGTACAAAAATTTGCCCATCAGTACAAAAATCGAATAAAAATAATAAAATATTAATCCAAAAAACGGAAAAAAATATTCTAAGTAAAAAGATCGAGTGTCGTCGATCGAAGGTCGCACGACTGAAGTGTTGGAGTGTTGATGTTGTTGATGTTGTGTTGGTGTGTTGATAGCATGACATAGTGTTGAGTGTTGTTGATACCATGTTGTGTTGATAGCAATACATGGTGTTGAGTGTTGTTGATACCATGTTGTGTTGATAGAATGACATGGTGTTGAGTATTGATGACAGTGTGTTGTTGATACCAGGTGTTGATATAGTGGTGTAGGAGTGAAGCAGCAGGGTGAAGACAGCAAGAGGTCACGATACGCTGACACTGGCGCATGTCTTTACCCTCTCACATTGACGCTAGCGCCATAATACGCACACCGGGGGATCAGTGCCTGTTGGCGCAAGCGCCGACTTGCGCACGTCGTGAGTATGAAGATTGCCAGGTGCTGCTACACTCATCTTATGTCTTTACGTTTGAACTCCATGAGATGCTGAACATGAACTACAAGAGTACATATCAAATCAACACATCCCGAGTTAGTATTCAAGCGTTCAACACACAGCAAACATTCAAATACATTTTAAGAGAGATTCAAGCGGTGATACGAGGCAGTGAAGAGCAAATATTTTCCCAAAAAAAATGTCACGTATCATCAATCTCCAAAACAAAAATTTCACACAAGGTGAATATAACTTTGAGGTATAATGAAATAACTCTCGAAGTAAAAACCGGTGAAACGGACCGAAGTATATTGAAATAAGTTTAACTTGTCCTTCGTCGCAATCACAAGAATGCAGTCGTGTTTCATCGGAACATATATGGTGAGTTTACACCGCACAAGCGATTATAATTCATGAGTGTAAGGTGAACTCTTAAGGCACTCCACTAGGGACTAGCATTACTTCATCAGAGGGGAGCCGGCGGACAATGTGATCCGGCGTCCTCCAGACGAGTTTTAGCTTTAAATGATTATGCAACAGATGCTCATTACAGCAGTCAGAGGGGAGCAAGGATCATCCTGCATCTCCGAAGTGTGATGGTTGAGCATCTTAAATTAGCGTCCATGTGCTACCTTTCGAAGAGGGGAGCCGGCGGACAAAGTGATCCGGCGTCCTCCGTTACTCGGTATTATAGATCTATGCAAATGAGCTTATGGGAGTTATATGCCAAGTTCACATGTTTACACTCAGAGGAATAAATGCACTTGGGTCCGAAGACTAAAGCGGCCTCGATCCATGTTCATCTTATTAGATTAATCCACGACGATCCATAGTGCGTATTCAGAAGTAAAGAAAACAATCTTTCAGACTTCAAAATATTTTCATGAACTCTTAAAGAGAACACATGCAGAGAGAATTTCTTAGTTTTTGAAATCTCTCAAAGTCAAGAGGTTTGGTGAGGATGTCAGCGAGCAATTTTTCTGTTGAAATATGCTGTAGACTGACTATATCACGAACAACCAAATCTCTAATGAAATGAAGTCGAATGTCGATGTGTTTAGTGCGAGAATGCTGGACATGATTTTCGCTGATTTTGATAGCACTTTGACTATCACAGAACAGCACCAAGTGAGCACTCTCAATAAGATAGACATCCAAAAATTCAGTGTAGCATCTCCCGGCGAACTCCTTTGGTTTCAATTTCAGAGGCATTGAGCGCAACACTGCCGAAGATCAGTTCCTTTTGTTTCCAACCATTCGAAGTGGTGTAGTTAAGTTTAACTTCATCTGATTGTGGCTTCAGCACTCATCTCTTCTTCACATCAAAATTTCGAGAATTTTTCTCGATCACAGACTTCACATTCTTCTCAACTTTCAGAGTTTGAGAAATGTGTTTCTTCACACCCTTGACAGCTCCACTCTTCTTCTTCTCAGTCACTAAATCCCGGTTCATGTCATCTCTCAGCTTATAGCAGAAAGGTCTAATGTGTCCGGGTTTGTTGCAGTAATGACAAACATACTCTCTCTTACGACCAACTTCAGCACTCGATGAAGTCTTAACCATGACAGGTTTAGAGCGAGAGAGTTGAACAGTTGGCTTCACATTCTGAGGTTTGCTCAACTTCTCCAGCAACGTCTTCTCGTATGGCAAGGTACCACGAGGATGTTTCACGATAGACTTAGGAAATTGATATGTCTCCATTTTCAAGCAAGTAGTCGATATTGATGATGGAGTTATATTCTAAATGTCTAGTTTAGTGACAATATGGAACTCCTTATCTGTGTTTCATAATCTATTAATCAAACAGTCTGCATTTTGTTTATTATAACTCTGTGCTCTATAGTCCTAGATATATACGTTGTAGACAGTATGGCGTGAGGAGACACGCGGAAGATCATACTGTCGGTTACTCGTATATTATCGAACAGTGGCTCACGACTTAGATGGACAGGGACAATCCATCGGTACGTCGTTGTGTGACTGGTAGATAGTCGGTCTTGACTATCATGTTACACTCGTACACTTGGTGTATTGAGCAGGACCACGGGAGGGCGTTCGATTTATACTAATCGCAGTAATCGAACTAGACCTCAGATATTACGGATATACGAATTCCTAATCCCTATATAATTATAGGTGCGTGTGTCCAATTCTCGGTTCTTTAACTTGCCAATGAGTGAGACTAATTGATTAGTCGAGATCCTCGGTAAATTGGGAATCGTAATTGTGTGCACGGCATGCTATAGATTATAGACAGGAAACCGTGTCCCGTTTATTGGGTTGATTACGTCCCCGAGATGAGCTCATAAAGTTTATCATGTAAACCCTGCAGGTGGATTTGTTCCACGTGATAATAAGGATGAGTGGTACTAGTCTCGGATAATAAGAAACGAATTAATTTAATTATTAGTAATTAAATAAATTCGTGGACGTTCGATATATTAAACACGGGGAAAGTCGTATATGTAATTTCGGCGGAAATATTATTGTTGAAATAATATTAAATTAATTTCGGGAATTCAATTATTATTATTTAGTGGAATTAATAATAATTAAAAATGTAATTAATTAAGGTTTTCTTTTTAAAGACTCCAAGTTAATTAATATTGCATTTTAGCCCTTAATTAATTTAACCTTGGGTCCCTAGTGTAGCTCTATTTAAACCCCCCCCCCCCCCCCCCCCTTGCCCTCTCCTAAGACCTAACATTCGCCGCAACAATTTATTTCAGCAGAGAAAAAATAATTGTGTTAGCGCAATTAAAGTTTTTTTTCTCTGTTAAAATAAAAACAGTTAACGCAATTAAATTATTCTCATAGAATAATTCATACGGTGGTCTTGGAAAGGAGAGTGCAGACAAGGACGAACCCAGCGGATCGTTGCCCACACAACGGCTGGAGTCGGGCAGAGTCATACACTAGAAGCGTCTAAGGTCTCAACAATCGACCGAGAGGTATGAGATCGATTCTTATTCCGCTATTTATTCGATCTCTGTTTTTGCGTTAATCATACAACGAACCAAAGATCGGGTTCCGTGGCATGGATGAGATGTTCTCGGACTGCTGGGAGGTCTCTGACCTCCGGCGTGGCAGTCGGATCGAGAAAACCTCATCGGAACAGCCGGAACGGGCGGATCGCGCTGCTGTCCGCAGCAGCCAGGCGACCGCCAGAGGGGGCAAGCGCCCGCTCGCGACAGGTCGCGGGCGATCGCCTGGGAAGCAAGCGCTCGCTTGCCTTGCTGCGCGAGCGGTCGCCTGGTAGGCAGGCGGTCGCCTGCTCCGGGCAGATCGCGAGCCGCGGCTTCGGCTGCGGCGGACGCGCGATCTCTTGGGTGGGCGGCCATGGCTGTCCGAGGGTGACTTCCAGAAGTCGATTGGGGACGTCCGGATGTTCGAGTGGTCGAATGGACGTGTCCCGGGTAGTCGATTTCCAACAAATGGTATCAGAGCCGGTTATCGGTTCGTTGTATTTTTGCGCGTGTTACCTTGCAGGTTGAACCCGATTATTATGGCCAATTTATTTTTGATATTTTGTGATGTATGTATGTGGTTTTGATTAAACTCTCGGGCTTGTCGAGATCGTTTTATTTTTGGAAAGTTGCTTGTTTGTAATAGATAAAAACGACGGGTTGAGTCGTTAGGTTTATTTATTTTTTCGTTGCATCCGGGACTTGTATAGGATCGATCAAAGTGTATAGGATCGATACCGGACTTAGTAGATTTTTTTTGTAATTAATTTCTGCTATTGGATCGAGACGAGATCGAAGCCCGGAGGAACGAGAATCGAAGTTGAGACGAGCAACGAGTTCGAGTTCCAAGAGACGTGCATTCAAGATTTTAAGGCCATAATAATCGGGCCACGTTAATTGCTTATTGTGTGATTTACGTGTTTTATTATGCTTATTATTTTATGCATGTATATCCCTAAATCGTAAAATACTAAGTGGGAGAGGGATTGGAAACAATCCCGCGGTCTCCATTCTCTGTTTCGAGAGTGATGTGTATTGACTTACGAGTTGGCTTTAGTGTCATCCTCCCTATCGGATAAAGTCGATACACGGAAATCACTTTGATCGAAATTCGAATTCAATTCCATTTATAGAATTGAACACTTAAGTTTTTCAAAGCAAATGCCTAATCTGTTTTTCAAAGACTAAGTTCAACTCGACTCATTCTCACCCCGGGGAGTGGAATGGAGCCAAAGCGCTTGCTTATGTCGATGACACTGATTAGAGACATTCGAGTCATTCGATGACTAGATCGATTGTCTGGTTGGCTCCCTCACTTAGTGAGAGATAGGGATCAATTGCATGATTGATCGCTGGTTAGAAACTTCGAGTTTCACTTACGAGATATCAAGCTTTGATTAACGAAATTGTGAAATTTATTAAATGGAATTCAATTAACAAAGTTGTTTGTTTAGTAAACGTCCACACTATCGTGGCTTACTAGACGGAAACGGAACTTTGGGTTAATTGAGGCTCGACAGTTATAGGAAATCGTAAAGGGACCGCATGTCAACGTAAACGTCCACACTAACGTGGCTTGCGGTGGATATGTAGTTCCCGAGCGGTTAACTTAGTACTGAGAAATGGTATACACTTAGGTACGCTTTACAGTATCCTCCCCATCGGAGTCACTGCTGTAATGATGTACGACCGAAGTAAAAGTCCAATTATAAAATCGTTTGGACTAGTATACGTCCACATGAACGTGGCATGCTGGTCTGATGGGATTTTAGGATTGATTGGTAAATTTAATGATATTAATTAAGGGAGTTAATATAGAATTAAATTTGACGGTTTGATTTGTCTCTTTTATAGATATGGCACTCAACCCGCTGTCTGTGATACTAAAAGAAAACAAACTCACTGGTCCAAATTATGTTGATTGGAAGCGAAACTTGGACATTGTCCTAACTGCTGAGGAGTACAAGTATGTACTCCAGGTCGAATGTCCTGTTGCACCTACTGAAACTTCCTCTCCTGAGGAAAAGGAAGCTCATCGGAAGTGGGTCAAGGCTGATCAGATGGCGCGGTGCTACATTTTGGCATCTATGTCAAATGTGCTGCAACATCAGCATGAAGCCATGGACACTGCCTATGATATGATGCTTAACCTCAAGGAGATGTTTGGTAGTCAGGACAGGGCAGCCAGACAAGATGCTATGAGGCAACTCATGACGGCCACTATGTCCGAAGGAACGCCCGTGAGGGATCACGTTCTTAGGATGATAGGCTATCTGAATGAGATAGAGATTATGGGAGGAGCTATCGATGGGGAAACTCATATCGATATAGTGCTCCAGTCTCTGCCTAGGAGTTTTGAGCAGTTCCGCCTGAACTATAACATGAACAAGAGGTTATATACGTTGGCGGAACTCCTGACTGAACTCCAGGCGGCAGAGGGTATCTTTAAGAACTCTCAAGCACTTGTGGCTGTGAAATCGACTCTTCCTCGCCCTTCGGGGATTAAGAAGAAGAAAAAGCAAGGACGGAAACCCAGTGGGCCCAGAGTTGGTGGACCACAGAATGGAGTGAACAGGCCTAAGGGCAAGTGTTTCCGTTGCAAGCAGTCTGGACATTGGAAGTCTAATTGTCCTCTCAGACAAGGAGGTATGAATTTTTCCTTAGTCACTGAAACATGTTTAGCGGTGTTATCCACCGGTACCTGGTGTGTGGATACGGGAGCCACTGATCATGTCTGCAATTCTTTGCAGGGGTTCCAGGAAACCCGGCGGCTTAGAGAGGGAGAGATCACCATCTACATGGGCAACGCTACGAAAGTGGCGGCGGTTGCAGTGGGAGATGTTCATTTATCTTTTAATAATAATGTTTTGGTATTGAATAATTGTCTTTATGTACCGGATTTTAGAAAGAACCTTGTTTCGGTTTCTAAGTTGGTTTTGAATGGATATTCAGTTTCTTTTGATAATTCTGTTATTGTCAAAAAGAATGGTGATTATATCTGTTCTGGTACATTGATAGGCAACTTATATATACTGAATCCTAATTATTCCACGATGCAACGAGTAGAGTCGTATAACACATCTAGTACCAATAAGAGAAAGGAGCCTTCTAGGATGAATCAAAAGTACTTATGGCATCTTAGGCTAGGTCATATTAACTTGGGCAGGATTCAAAGGTTGATAACTGATGGAATACTCAGTGATGTGAAAGATGAGGACTTTCCAACCTGCGAATCATGCCTGGAAGGAAAAATGACCAAGCGACCCTTTAGTGATAAGGGGTATAGATCCAAGGAAGTACTGGAATTGATTCACTCTGATTTGTGCGGGCCTTTATCTGTCCAAGCGAGAGGAGGTTACGAATATTTTGTAACCTTCACTGATGATTACTCAAGGTATGGTTTTATATACCTGATGCTCCGCAAGAGCGAGTGCTTTGACAAGTTCAAGGAGTACAAAGCTCTTGTGGAGAACCTTCATGGTAAGACCATAAAGACTCTACGATCTGATCGTGGAGGAGAGTACCTCTCGGGAGAGTTTAAGGCGTACTTATTAGAGAATGGGATTGATTCCCAGATGACTGCACCATACACGCCCCAGCAGAATGGTGTAGCAGAAAGAAGGAATAGGACTCTTATGGAAATGGTAAGATCTATGATGAGTTATTCAGAACTACCAGTTTCGTTCTGGGGATATGCCTTGGAAACAGCAGCTTATATCTTGAACTTAGTTCCTTCCAAATCAGTCCCTAAGACACCCTCGGAATTGTGGACCGGGCGTAAGCCAAACTTGAAACACATTCGGATCTGGGGTTGTCCAGCACATGTGCTGAAGCACGGAGCTGATAAGTTGGAGTCACGTTCAGATATTCGGTTGTTTATAGGATATCCTAGAGGAACGAAAGGTGGTCTATTTTATAGTCCTAAGGACCAGAAGATCGTTGTTAGCACCAACGCTCGGTTCTTGGAAGAGGATTATATAATGGACCACAAGCCCAATAGTGAGATAATACTTAACGAACTGAGAGGGAACGATCAAGGCTTAGATCCAACCCAACCGGGTGATACGCCACCACAGTCTGCACCTGTAGTTACTGAGGTTACACCGGAGCGTCGTCGTAGTGGGAGGGTTGTTCGACAACCCGACAGGTTCATGTTTATAGGTGAGTCTTCGGACTTGTTACCTGGAGAACATGAAGCCGATCCCTGGACCTACGGCGAGGCGCTTAAAGATCAAGATGCTCAGTCTTGGCAAAAGGCGATGAAATCTGAGATTGAATCTATGGATTCAAATCAGGTCTGGGATCTTGTAACACCGCCCAAAGGTGTAAAAGCCATTGGTTGCAAGTGGGTGTACAAGAGGAAAAGAGGATCTGACGGGAAGGTGGAAACCTTCAAAGCTAGGCTTGTTGCGAAAGGGTACACTCAGAAAGAAGGGATCGATTATGAGGAAACTTTTTCGCCGGTAGCTATGCTAAAGTCGATCCGGATTCTTTTGTCTATAGCATCTCATATGGATTATGAGGTGTGGCAAATGGACGTCAAGACAGCATTCTTGAATGGGAATCTTGACGAGACCATTTATATGAGACAGCCAAAGGGTTTCATCGAGAAAGGCCAAGAGCATCTAGTGTGTAAGCTAAAGCGATCCATCTATGGATTGAAGCAAGCTTCTAGATCTTGGAACATGCGGTTTGATGAGGTTATCCAGTCTTATGGATTCATTCAAAGCATGGACGAGTCGTGTGTATACCGGAGAAGTGACGGAAACAGCGTGGCGTTTCTCGTGCTTTATGTAGACGACATTCTTCTAATTGGCAACAATGTGAAGATGTTGTCGGATATAAAGGGATGGTTGTCCAAGCAATTCGATATGAAAGACTTAGGACAAGTAGGGCATGTTCTTGGGATCAAGGTTATACGGGATCGCCAGAAAAGAACATTGAGCTTGTCCCAGGCTTCATATATTGATACGATTCTAGCTCGTTTCAACATGCAGAATTCCAAGAGAGGTTCTCAACCTTTCTGCCATGGAATTCATCTATCTAAGGATATGTGTCCCAAGACACAAAAGGAGATAGATTACATGAAGACGATTCCTTATGCTTCGGCAGTGGGTAGTCTAATGTATGCTATGTTGTGCACGAGACCTGATATCTGCTATGCCGTAGGCATGGTAGCTAGATATCAGAGTAACCCTGGGCAGGGTCACTGGACTGCTGTAAAGAACATACTTAAGTACCTGGGAAGGACTAGGAATTATGTTCTGAGTTACAAAGCGTCTGAATTGATTCCTGTGGGTTACACAGATTCGGATTTCCAATCTGATAAGGAACAGCGAAAGTCTACATCAGGCTATGTGTTCACATTGGGAGGTGGAGCAGTTTCATGGAGGAGTGTTAAGCAGAAATGCATTTCGGACTCCACCATGGAAGCCGAATATGTAGCAGCCTCTGAGGCAGCTAAAGAATCGGTGTGGCTCCGGAACTTCATAATGGACTTGGATGTGATTTCTGATTTGCCCAGAGCTATCACAATTTTATTGTGACAATAGCGGTGCAGTGGCAAATGCGAAGGAACCACGAGCCCACAATGCGAGTAAACACATAGATCGCAAGTACCACCTGATTAGAGACATCGTCAAGAGAGGCGATGCGGTTGTCACCAAGATTGCATCAGCGGATAACCTGGCAGACCCCTTTACGAAGGCACTTCCAGCGGAAGCGTTCAAGAGACACGTGAAGGGGATGGGTATCGGATGTATGGGAGAGGGCAACTAGACTTTTAGAATAAGTGGGAGATTGATGGAGTTATATTCTAAATGTCTAGTTTAGTGACAATATGGAACTCCTTATCTGTGTTTCATAATCTATTAATCAAACAGTCTGCATTTTGTTTATTATAACTCTGTGCTCTATAGTCCTAGATATATACGTTGTAGACAGTATGGCGTGAGGAGACACGCGGAAGATCATACTGTCGGTTACTCGTATATTATCGAACAGTGGCTCACGACTTAGATGGACAGGGACAATCCATCGGTACGTCGTTGTGTGACTGGTAGATAGTCGGTCTTGACTATCATGTTACACTCGTACACTTGGTGTATTGAGCAGGACCACGGGAGGGCGTTCGATTTATACTAATCGCAGTAATCGAACTAGACCTCAGATATTACGGATATACGAATTCCTAATCCTTATATAATTATAGGTGCGTGTGTCCAATTCTCGGTTCTTTAACTTGCCAATGAGTGAGACTAATTGATTAGTCGAGATCCTCGGTAAATTGGGAATCGTAATTGTGTGCACGGCATGCTATAGATTATAGACAGGAAACCGTGTCCCGTTTATTGGGTTGATTACGTCCCCGAGATGAGCTCATAAAGTTTATCATGTAAACCCTGCAGGTGGATTTGTTCCACATGATAATAAGGATGAGTGGTACTAGTCTCGGATAATAAGAAACGAATTAATTTAATTATTAGTAATTAAATAAATTCGTGGACGTTCGATATCTTAAACACGGGGAAAGTCGTATATGTAATTTCGGCGGAAATATTATTGTTGAAATAATATTAAATTAATTTCGGGAATTCAATTATTATTATTTAGTGGAATTAATAATAATTAAAAATGTAATTAATTAAGGTTTTCTTTTTAAAGACTCCAAGTTAATTAATATTGCATTTTAGCCCTTAATTAATTTAACCTTGGGTCCCTAGTGTAGCTCTATTTAAACCCCCCCCCCCCCCCCCCCTTGCCCTCTCCTAAGACCTAACATTCGCCCGCAACAATTTATTTCAGCAGAGAAAAAATAATTGTGTTAGCGCAATTAAAGTTTTTTTTCTCTGTTAAAATAAAAACAGTTAACGCAATTAAATTATTCTCAGAGAATAATTCATACGGTGGTCTTGGAAAGGAGAGTGCAGACAAGGACGAACCCAGCGGATCGTTGCCCACACAACGGCTGGGGTCGGGCAGAGTCATACACTAGAAGCGTCTAAGGTCTCAACAATCGACCGAGAGGTATGAGATCGATTCTTATTCCGCTATTTATTCGATCTCTGTTTTTGCGTTAATCATACAACGAACCAAAGATCGGGTTCCGTGGCATGGATGAGATGTTCTCGGACTGCTGGGAGGTCTCTGACCTCCGGCGTGGCAGTCGGATCGAGAAAACCTCATCGGAACAGCCGGAACGGGCGGATCGCGCTGCTGTCCGCAGCAGCCAGGCGACCGCCAGAGGGGGCAAGCGCCCGCTCGCGACAGGTCGCGGGCGATCGCCTGGGCAGCAAGCGCTCGCTTGCCTTGCTGCGCGAGCGGTCGCCTGGTAGGCAGGCGGTCGCCTGCTCCGGGCAGATCGCGAGCCGCGGCTGCGGCTGCGGCGGACGCGCGATCTCTTGGGTGGGCGGCCATGGCTGTCCGAGGGTGACTTCCAGAAGTCGATTGGGGACGTCCGGATGTTCGAGTGGTCGAACGGACGTGTCCCGGGTAGTCGATTTCCAACAATTGACTCTTGTGATTCAGCTTTCGGAGATGTGACAACCTTCTTTCCTTCAGCAATTTCCTTTCGTCTTACAGTTTCAGAGTCATGTGTAGCCTTACCATCTGAAGATTCAGTTGAAGCTTTGACAAAAGTCATTTCTTTCTTCTCAGGTGAAGCATAGATAGACTCAAACACTTTCTGAAAGCCAAGTCCACAACGACCTAGGTTCATGTATGATGCGGCGTTGTCAAACACCGAAGAGTTTGTGTTCATTTTTCTCAGTAGCTCATCAGTCATGTGAAGTTTCTCCTTCAGAACATAACACTCCTTATCACTCATGGCTAGATCAGTTTGAGTTTTCAACAAGGATGACTTTAGCTCATCATTCTCAGCATCGGAGTTCTTAAAAAGAGTTTTAAGTTTCTTCACATCAGATGATTCTTTCTTCAGAGAAGCCTTCAGTTTCGAATTTTCAGAGTTCGACTTCTCAAACAATTCTCTCAGTGCAACAACCTCCTTGAAGTATTTGTGCTTCTCTTCGAAGAGATCATCAAATTTATTTTTCAGGATTGTCAGAGAATTTTTCAACTTCTGATTCTCATATTCAGTCTTGTCAACCACGTCCCTCAACTCAACACATTCTTTGTAGAATTTTCGTTCACGCTCGGAGAGTTCATTGATAGCTTCTTTCAAGAGTTGTTTAGAGACTATGAGTTCAATATTCTCAGCAGAGCTTGTTTCAAGAGATCTATGAAGTTCAGAGTAGCTCTCTTTCAAGGCAAGCAGTTCGGCACACTCAACTTCATTTTGAGATACATTCAAAGTCACCTCATCCTCTTCAGCTTCAGTCACGGATTCATCATCCGAAAATATATCCTCATCACATGGTCTTTCTTTCAAATCCAACATTTTTCTCGACTCAACATCAACTTGAGGTGTTTTAGGAGCATCCTCTGTCGATTCCGATTCACACTCAGATTCACGATCTGAAGAAGTTATTCCAGAATATATTTCACACTTTATGTCGTCTTCATGCTCTCCCATCTGAAGCTTATTAACTAGAGTAGTGAGAGTGCAACTCTTAGATTTGTTGACGTGTTTGCATCCTTCACAAGTTCTCTGGAGAGTTTCCCAAGCTTCTTTTGCTGAGGTACAATCTTTGACAAGTCGATACATGTTGAGCTCCAGCCATTCACAAATGAAACGTAAAGCTTTGTTGTTGGCAGTAGAAGCTTCATGTTCTTCTCTTGTCCATTCACGTTCAAGTTTAAACACCTTCACTCCATCTCCATTTATAATATGTGGGCGTTCCCAGCCTTCCAACACAGCCATCCAAGCACGAGAGTCGTTCCCTTTAATTCTAGCTGAGACCTTGGCTTTCCAGTTGGTATAATTTTGATGGGTGAGCATGATAGGTTTCTGAACAAACATAGGCGACTCCATTGTAGCGGAAAGTATGAAGTCCAGTAACGGATCACGTCTTATACGTATGACGTCCCGCTCTGATACCAATTGAAATTACGTCTTCGACGTAAGATACCAACTTTTCGCGAAGTCGGTCTTAAATCAGTCTTCAGCAACTAAGGTTTACACACACTTCGTTCGTACACACTCAGCTGGCACTTGCTTCAGTTGGAGCGCGCACGGTTCGTGTTATGTATGTATGTTCGCACTCAGTGAATGTAAAGTAGTGAAGACAAAGTTATGTAATAGTTTTCATTTCATTGAATCAACAAAACTAAACTATTACACTTGAAGAGAAAGGTAGACGGAATGAACAAAGGTCGTATCCCAAGTGTCGCAACACTCCAACGAACCAGAGTCCTAGTACTACTACACCTAGAGTTCTATTCTCCAAACTCTACTATTGGTGCACAGCACAAAACAACTACCAAAACTCTAAGGCTCAGCGCCTAACAAACAACGATAGCGATACTCGTGATGGAGTTGTATTCTAAATGTCTAGTTTAGTGCAAATACGGAACTCCTTATCTATACCTTAATTCGAGATATGATTCAAGCATGATTGCATTTAATGCAATAGTCCTTGATATATACGTTGTAGACAATATGGCGTGAGGAGACACGCGGAAGATCATACTGTCGGTTACTCGTATACTATCGAACAGTAGCTCACGACTTAGATGGACAGGGACAATCCATCGGTACGTCGTAGTGTGACTGGTAGATAGTCGGTCTTGACTATCATGTTACACTCGTACACTTGGTGTGTTGAGCAGGACCACGGGAGGGCGTTCGATTTATACTAATCGCAGTAATCGAACTAGACCTCAGATATTACGAATATGCGAATTCTTAATCCCTATATAATTATAGGTGCGTGTGTCCAATTCTCGGTTCTTTGACTTGCTAGTGAGTGAGACTAATTGATTAGTCAATATTCTCGGTAAATTGGGAATCAAAATTGTACACACGGCATGCTATAGATTATAGACAGGAAACCGTGTCCCATTTATTGGGTTGATGATGTCCCCGAGATGAGCTCATAAAGTTTATCATGTAAACCCTGCAGGTGGATTCGTTCCACATGATAATAAGGATGAGTGGTACTAGTCTCGGATAACAAGAAACGAATTAATTTAATTATTAGTAATTAAAGTTAATTCGTGGACATACGATGTCTTAAACACGGGGAAAGTCGTATATGTAATTCGGCGGAATTATTATTGTTGAAATAATATAAACTAATTATTGGGAATTCAATTATAATTTTATAGTGGAATTAATTTTAATTAAAATTGTGGAATTTAATTAAGGTTTGACTTTTAAGACGCCGAGTTAATTAAATTGCAATTTAGCCTAATAATTAATTTCCATAAGGTGTCTGGTGTAGCTCTATAAATACCTCACCCTCTCTTTCTCTAAACCTAAGAAACGCTGCTATTTTATTTTTGCGGAGAAAAATAAATTGTTTGCGCAATTATTTTTCTGTAAAAATAAATAGATTAGCGCTTTGATTATTTTCTGGAGAAATAGATTGCTAGCGCAATTATATTTCTGAGACAGAAGATCAAAACCTTACTTACGCCGCTATAATTAATTCTGCAGAGAAAATAAAAGCTTGCGCAATTAATTTTCCTCTGCTTAATTAATTCAGATTAGCGCAGTAATAATTCTGTAGAAATAATTTTGCTTGCGCAAATATATTTCTGAGACAGAGGATATTATTCCTACGGTGGGTTCAAGAGAGAAAGGAGAAGAGGAAGGTTCAGCGGATCTTTGCCCACTCAACGGCTGAACGTCGGGGATAGAGACATACACCGAAAGGCTTCGTGGTCTCAACAATTCGGCTTCTCCGAATCACGCGACAAAGGTATAAGAAATCGAAACCCTTATTCCGCATACGTTTCGTTTTCTATTTCGTTAAAAATACATCGGATCTAAGATCGGGTTCCGGGCGTCGTGGATCATGTTCCTCGACTACTGGGGGTCAAGGACCTCCGGATCGGTAGTCGGAAGAGGAAAATCGACCCGGAAACACGCTCGGAACAGCAGGTCGCGCTGCTGTTCGCGGACAAACGGCGGTCGCCGTTTCGCTGTTTTTCGGGCAGCCAGCTCTGGTTCGCGCGGTTGTCCTTCGGGGCAATGGCTGGGCGTAAATCGGGACACGGGCTAGCACGTGAACGGAGTAACGGACCTGGAGGTCGACTGGGAGCGTTCGGATGTTCGAGTGATCGAACGAACGCATCCCGAGTAGTCGATTTCCAACAATTGGTATCAGAGACGGTTTTGTCGATTCGTTGTATTTTTGCGAGATTTGTTTTGCAGGTTCGAACCCGGTTATTATGGCCAAGGTTGTGATTGTATGTTGTGCTTTAATTTGTGGTTTTGATTAAACTCTCGGGCTTGTCGAGATTGTTTTTGTTTTGGAAAAACGATGCTTGTTTGTAATAGATAAAAACGACGGGTTGAGTCGTTAGGTTTATTTATTTTTCGTTGTATCCGGGACATGTATAGGGTCGATCACCTTGTATAGGATCGATGCCGGATTTAGTAAGTTTATTCTTGTAATTTTTCTTACTAATTTTGGTGGATCGAGACGAGATCAAAACCCGGAGAAATGAGGATCGAGGAGAGCGAACCGGCAACGGGCAGCCATCGAACACACCCCGTGTTCGCGACGGGCAGCAGCGGGGCTGCGGTTCGTTCGACCCCACGGACGACTCAACGAGGCTCGAGACGAGGCTCCAGTGGGAGGAGTTCGTCTCTTGACCCTCGAGCGAGTCGGTGGTGGACCGAGATCGAGACGAACAACGAGATGAAGTTCCAAGAGACGTGCATTGGAAAATATTTAAGGCCATAATAATCGGGGCCACGTTAATTGCTTTTTATGTGATTTACGTGTTTATTATTATGCTTAAATTATTTATGCATGTTATCCCTTATCGTAAAATACTAAGTGGGAGAGGGATTGGAAACAATCCCGCGGTCTCCATTCTCTGTTTTGAATGTGATGTGTATTGACTTACGAGTTGGCTTTAGTGTCATCCTCCCTATCGGATAAAGTCGATACACGGATATCACTGGATCAAAATTCGAATTTAAAATCCACTTATAAAATTGAACAATTATATTTCTCAAAAGCAATGCCTAATCTGTCATTCAAAGACTAATTTCAACTCGACTCATTCTCACCCCGGGGAGTGGAATGGAGCCAAAGCGCTTGGTTATGTCGATGACACAGATTAGAGACTTTCGAGTCATTCGATGACTAGATCGATTGTCTGATTGGCTCCTTCACTTTGTGAGAGATAGGGCTCAATTGCATGATTGATCGCTGGTTAGAAACTTCGAGTTTCACTTACGAGATATCAAGCTTTGATTAATAAAATTGTGAAATTTAATAAATGTAAGAGTCAATTAACAAAGTTGTTTGTTTTAGTAAACGTCCACACTATCGTGGCTTGCTAAATGGAAACGGTACTTTGGGTTAATTAAGATTCTATGAAATTTAAATAAGTGAGATTCAATTAATAAAGTTGTTTGTTTTAGTAAACGTCCACAAGAACGTGGCTTGCTAAATGGAAACGGAACTTTGGGATTAATTGAGGCTCGACAGTTATAGAAAGTCGTGGAGGACCGCATGTCAACGTAAACGTCCACAAGAACGTGGCTTGCGGTGGACATGTAGTTCCCGAGCGGTGGACTTAGTACTGAGAAATGGTATACACTTAGGTACGCTTTATAGTATCCTCCCCATCGGAGTCACTGCTATGATGATGTACGACCGAAGTGAAATCCAATCATAAAATCATTTGGGCTGGTAAACGTCCACAAGAACGTGGCTTGCTATGTCTGATGGGATTTTGGAAATGATTGGTAGTTTAATGATATCACTTGAGGGAAATGATATCGAATTAAACTCATTGTTTGTTTTATATGGTATTATTCCCATTAAAAGTCAACAAACTCACTGAACCTGATTTTATAGATTTGAAAAGAAACTTGGACATTGTCCTAACTGCAGAGGAGTACAAATATGTACTCCAAGTCAATTGACCTGCTGAACCAAATAATGCTTCCACTACTGAGGAAAGGAAGCTCATTGGAAATGGATCAAGGCTATGAGATGACGCGGAGCAACATTATGACTTTCATGTCAAATGTGCTGCGACATCAGGATCATGCCATGACTATTACCTATGATATGATGCTTAACCTCAAGAAGTTTTTGGTTATCAGGAGGACAGCCAGACAAAGTGAAATTAGGCAACTCATGACGGCCATCATGTCGGAAAGAACGCCCGTGAGGGATCACGTTCTTAGAATGATGGGCTATCTTAATGTGATAGAGATTCTAGGAACAATTATCAATGGGGTAACCCAGGTTGATTTTGTGCTCCAGTCTCTGCCGAGAAGTTTTGAGCAGTTCCGCCTAAAATATAACATGGATAAGAGGTCTTATTCAATGGCGGAGCTCCTGGTTGAACTTCAAGCGGCTGAGGGAATCTTTAATGGCTCTCAAAACACTTGTGGCTGAGAAATTGGCTCTTCCTAGGCCTTCGGGCGGCAAAAGGAAGAAGAAGAAAATATGGAAACCCAGTGGGCCTAATATATCTGGACCACGGAATGGGAAAAGCAAGCCCAAGGGGTAAGTGCTTCCGTTGTAAGCAGTTTGGATACTGGGAGTTTGATTGTCCTCTCAAAGCAACTAGAAGTTAACTTCTCCTTAGTCACCGAAACATGTTTAGTGGTGTTATCTACCAGTACCTGGTGTGTGGATACGGAAACCACTAATCATGTCTGCATTTAAATGCGGGGGTTCCAGAAAACCCGGAGACTTAGAAAGGAAGAAGTAGTAACCTACATGGGCAATAATGTTAAGGTAACAGCCGTTGCAGTGGGAGATGTTAAATGTTTTAACGGTAGGATTTTAGTTCTAATAAATTGTCTTTATGTGCCGGCATTTAGAAAGAAATTTCATTTCGGATTTCTAAGTTGGCTTAGAATAGATATTTCGTTTCTTTAGGAAATGGGGATATTATCTATTCTGGTATATTGATAGACAATTTAATAATAAATCCGTATTCTTCCACGATGCAACAGACCGGAGCTAATAACACAATGTCGAACCCCAATAAGAGTAAAGATCCTTCTAGGATAAATCAAATGTACTTATGGAATCTTAAGCTAGATCATTTTAACTTGAGTACGATTCAAAGGGTGAAAGCTGATGGACCACTCAGCCAGGTTGAAGGAAAGGACCTTCCAACCTTCGAATCATACTTGGAAGTTTTAATGACCGAGCAACCCTTTACGGTTAAAGGGAAAAGATCCAAGAAAGTACTAGAGTTGATTCGCTCTGATATATGCAGACCTCTTTGAGGAGTAAGGCATACTTATCATAAAATGGGATTAACTCCCGACAGACTACACCATTTATGCCTCGGCAAAATAATGTGTTGTAAAGAAGGAATAGGACTCTTATAGATATGGGAAAGTAGACAATGAGTTATTCGGAGTTACCTAATTCGGTTTTGGGATATGGCTTGGAAACAGCGGCGTTTATCCTAAACACTATTCCTTTGGAAACTTGTACAGATATTCGGCTGTTTATAGGATACCCTAAGAAAACGAATTGAGATATGTAATATAGTCCAAAGGACCAGATGTTCGTTGATTGCATCAATGTTCGGATCTTAGACATGGACTATATATATATGCAATATCACAAGCCCAAGAGTAGAGTAATACTTAATGTGCTTAGAGGGACTGATCAAGACTTAGAACCAGCCTAACTGAGTAGTTCACCACTGTAATCTTTTGTCACTAAAGGTACACCGGAGCGTCGTCGTAGTGGGAGGGTTGTTAGACAACCCGACAGGTTCATGTTTATAGGAGAGTCTTCGGACTTGTTACCTAGAAAACATGAAGCCGACCCCTGGATCTATGACGAGACGCTAAAAGATCAAGATGCTCAGTCTTGGCAAAAGCCGATGATATCTGAGATTGAATCTTTGGATTCAAAGATGGAAGTCAAGACGGATTTCCTAAATGGAAGTCTTGACGGGACCATCTGTATGGGACATCCAGAGGGATTCATCAAAGAGAGCCGAGAGCATTTTGTAAGCAAGCTTAATCGATCTTTGGATTGAAGGAAGGTTCAAGATCTTGGACACATGCGGATCTATGAGAAAATCCATTTTATGGATTCAATCAAGGCATGTTTAGGTCCTGAGTGTAATAAAGAAGTGACAGAAAAGATGTGGTGTTTTCTCATTCTTTATGTAGACGACATCCTTCTAAATTGGCAACAATATGAAAGATGTTATCGGACATAAAGGGATGGTTGTCCGAGTAATTCAATGTAAGAGACTTAGGAGAAGTCAGGAATGTTCTTGGGATCAAAGTATTAAATGATCGCCAGAAAAGAACATAGAACTTATCTCGAGCCTCATACATAAATACAATTCTTACTCGTTGCAGCACACAAAATTCCAAGAAAGGTCTTCACCTTTTAGATGTGGAATTCATCTATCTAAAGTTTTGTGTCCGACACAATAAAGGAGATAGATGAAGAAGTAAGCAGTTCCCTGGACCTTAATGGTGGGAAGCTTAATGTATGTAATGCTATGCACGAGACTGATATCTACTATGCCGTGGGCATGGTGGTGAGATATCATAGTAATCCTGGAAAGGATCACTCGACTGATGTAAAGAACATGTTTAGGCTCCTGCAGAGGACCAGAAATTATGTTCTGAGTTACAAAGCAGTCAAGTTGTTTCCTTTGGATTACATAGAATTGGATTTCCAAATCAAACAGGGACAGTCGAAAGTCGAAGTCAGGCTATGTGTTCTCACTGTGAAGTGGAGCAGTCACATGGAAGAATGTAAAGCAGCGATGCATTACGGACTCTACCATGGAAACTGAAAGGATAACGGCCTCTGAGGCAGTTAAAAGGTCAGTGTGGCTCCAGAACTTCCTAAGGGACTTAGATGTGGTTTCTAGTTCACCCAAAGCTATTTTGAATAGCGGTATTGGAAAACTTGAAATGCCACGAGTCCACAGTGGGAGATAACACGTAGAGCGCAAGTACCACCTGATTCGAGAGATCGTCTAGTAAGACGATGCAGTTGTCACCTAGATAGCATCGAGAGGATTGCCTGGTAAAACCCGTTCACAGAGGCACTTCCAGCGAAAGCGTTGGGTAGGCGTGATGAGGTTATGGGAATCTGATGTTTGGGAGAGGGCGACTAGACTTTTAGTATAAGTGGGAGATTGATGGAGTTGTATTCTAAATGTCTAGTTTAGTGCAAATACGGAACTCCTTATCTATACCTTAATTCGAGATATGATTCAAGCATGATTGCATTTAATGCAATAGTCCTTGATATATACGTTGTAGACAATATGGCGTGAGGAGACACGCGGAAGATGATACTGTCGGTTACTCGTATACTATCGAACAGTAGCTCACGACTTAGATGGACAGGGACAATCCATCGGTACGTCGTAGTGTGACTGGTAGATAGTCGGTCTTGACTATCATGTTACACTCGTACACTTGGTGTGTTGAGCAGGACCAAGGGAGGGCGTTCGATTTATACTAATCGCAGTAATCGAACTAGACCTCAGATATTACGGATATGCGAATTCTTAATCCCTATATAATTATAGGTGCGTGTGTCCAATTCTCGGTTCTTTGACTTGCTAGTGAGTGAGACTAATTGATTAGTCAATATTCTCGGTAAATTGGGAATCAAAATTGTACACACGGCATGCTATAGATTATAGACAGGAAACCGTGTCCCATTTATTGGGTTGATGATGTCCCCGAGATGAGCTCATAAAGTTTATCATGTAAACCCTGCAGGTGGATTCGTTCCACATGATAATAAGGATGAGTGGTACTAGTCTCGGATAACAAGAAACGAATTAATTTAATTAATAGTAATTAAAGTTAATTCGTGGACATACGATGTCTTAAACACGGGGAAAGTCGTATATGTAATTCGGCGGAATTATTATTGTTGAAATAATATAAACTAATTATTGGGAATTCAATTATAATTTTATAGTGGAATTAATTTTAATTAAAATTGTGGAATTTAATTAAGGTTTGCCTTTTAGGACGCCGAGTTAATTAAATTGCAATTTAGCCTAATAATTAATTTCCATAAGGTCCCTGGTGTAGCTCTATAAATACCTCACCCTCTCTTTCTCTAAACCTAAACGCCGCTATTTTATTTTTGCGGAGAAAAATAAATTGTTTGCGCAATTATTTTTCTGTAAAAATAAATAGATTAGCGCTTTGATTATTTTCTGGAGAAATTGATTGCTAGCGCCGCTATAATTAATTCTGCAGAGAAAATAAAAGCTTGCGTAATTAATTTTCCTCTGCTTAATTAATTCAGATTAGCGCAGTAATAATTCTGTAGAAATAATTTTGCTTGCGCAAATATATTTTTCAGACAGGGGATATTATTCCTACGGTGGGTTCAAGAGAGAAAGGAGAAGAGGAAGGTTCAGCGGATCTTTGCCCACTCAACGGCTGAACGTCGGGGATAGAGACATACACCGGAAGGCTTCGTGGTCTCAACAATTCGGCTTCTCCGAATCACGCGACAAAGGTATAAGAAATCGAAACCCTTATTCCGCATACGTTTCGTTTTCTATTTCGTTACAAATACATCGGATCTAAGATCGGGTTCCGGGCGTCGTGGATCATGTTCCTCGACTACTGGGGGTCAAGGACCTCCGGATCGGTAGTCGGAAGAGGAAAATCGACCCGGAAACGCGCTCGGAACAGCCGGTCGCGCTGCTGTTCGCGGACAAACGGCGGTCGCCGGAGGGCAAACGGCGGTCGCCGTTTCGCTGTTTTTCGGGCAGCCAGCTCTGGTTCGCGCGGTTGTCCTTCGGGGCAATGGCTAGGCGTGAATCGGGACACGGGCTAGCACGTGAACAGAGTAACGGACCTGGAGGTCGACTGGGATCGTTCGGATGTTCGAGTGATCGAACGAACGCATCCCGGGTAGTCGATTTCCAACAACTCGAATATCAGATTTCGTTCTCTCAAAATCGTCAAAGGATGTCATCCAACTCCATGGGTATATATAGTAGTCTCGCACATGTGAGGCGTTGACGTGGCACGATCTGATTCGTCACATGCTTGGATGATGCAACAATTCCATGGATGACATCACTTTTGGAATCTTCGATTCTTGAATCTTGGAATCTTGAATCTTCGATTCTTGAATCTTCGAATCTTGAATCTTCGATTATTTAACTTCAGACTTCAACACATCTTGACTCCGTCGATCTCGATACTTCATCTTCAACTTCATCGTGGTGAACACTCGTCGTTGAACATTTCATATTTCATCGTCTTCATTGTCGTCAATAGAGTTGAAGTAGTAAACAGCACTTCATGCATCAGTTGATACACGAAGTCAAAAGAGCCACGGCGTGCGACTCCAGTCGCGTGGAATGAAGGTCAGCAACATGCGACTCCAGTCGCGTGCGACGCCAGTCGCTGAAAATCTCTAAGTGTTGAAGCCTCAGAATTTCATCGTCTTCATGGTCGTCGATATCATTGAAGTAGTAAACACAAAGTCTCCGAACACAAAGTCTCCGAATCCAATACATGAAGACAGTCGACAGTCGCTGGGTTGGACAGTCGACAGTCGACAGTCGCTGGGTTGGACAGTCGACAGTCGCTGGGTTGGACAGTCGACAGTCGCTGGGTTGGACAGTTGGAGTCTCCGGTTTTTTAGTCTCCGGATTTTGAGTCTCCGTTTTTGGAGTCTCCACTTTTGTGTAGTCTCCACTTTTGCGTAGTCTCCACTTTTGCGTAGTCTCCACTTTTGTGAAGTCTCCACTTTTGCGTAGTCTCCGGAAAAGTTGACAGGAGTCTCGGTTTTTGGCGTTCTCTGGAAAAGTTGACAGGAGTCTCCGTTTTTGGCGTTCTCTGGAAAAGTTGACAGGAGTCTCCGTTTTTGGCATTCTCTGGAAAAGTTGACAGGAGTCTCCGTTCTTTGGCGTTCTCTGGAAAAGTTGACAGGAGTCTCCGTTTTTGGCATTCTCTGGAAAAGTTGACAGGAGTCTCCATTTTTGGCGAAAAATGAGTCTCCGGTTTTGGAGACGTGAGTCTCCGCTTTTTCAGCGACTCCAGTCGCTGGTTCCAAAAGCGGCGACTCCAGTCTCTGGATCCATGTTGTAGCTCTTGAAGTGTAGATTCCAAGGAATTTTGAATCAAGTCAATCGGATCTCGCACCAAGGAGATATGCCCAAAATCGACGGACTGCGCATGGTGAAGTCTTGTAGTCTCCGAAACCAAATTGTGGCGACTCCAGTCGCCGGATCCAAATTCGGCGCCTCTAGTCGACAAATCCATTTTGTAGCTCTTGAAGTGTGTATTCCATAGAATTTTGAATCACCGCAATCGGAGCTCTCACGAAGAAGATATGACAATAGTCGACGGACAGCGCACACCTACCCAACCACTCCTTATAGTAGTCCTTACTAATATATGGGTAGTGACAGCAGTAGACATCAGCCACCCTGATTTTTACACACACCCTGCTAGAGTTCTAGTTCCAGTTGGCACTCATGTTGACGTGATGCATTGGACATCACTGATTCCATATCACCATGTTATATGCTATTCATCAATTCATTCAACACCTGAAACAAAACACAAACACCCAAAACATATGTTGTCGCCAAAACCAACATTTACAATACCTCAACTCAACAATCAAATCACACAAGCAGAAATAAGGCAAACCTCAGCATTACGGCATTCCAAACAAACTCTCAAGAAAGAAATATTTTCATAACATTGGCTCAAATCTCACGGCTATCTAATTGCAGTTCCATCGTCCCAATTCTCATTCATAGACTAATAAGTTTGAAAATATGTTCAAATTGACCAAGTATATTCATCAAGCATACGACACGACCAAGGACAGGGGTTGCTCCTACCCGTTCCCCCACTCACACACTTTGCCTCCGGCAAAGTGGGTGAAATAGTAATAAGATTGGGCAGGGACTTCCCTTGACATAAAACTCCAACTCCAAACGACCTTGGCGCACCTCTCCACTCACAATGTTTGCCAACCTGGTCAACTGAGGTTCTCTTGTTTGACCGTCGATTACGTATGATAAAAAATATATAAAAATTATTTAAAAAATACTAAAATAAAATTTATATGATAAATTTTATTTTAGTATTTTTTAAATAATTTTTATATATTTTTTATCATACGTAATCGACGGTCAAACAAAAGAACCTCAGTTGACCAGGTTGGCAAACATTAGCAGGACGGAGGGAGTATTACTTGGCCCGTTAGGCCATTGCTGTAAAACAAAACGATTAGAACTGGCCCATGAAGAATACGTGGAGCCCCTGCCCATCGCGACAAAGGCCCACCAAAAGCGGCCCACATGGAGCCCAATCAATAATTACGGCCTCTAATTATTCACAAAATGACCCCTGACCTTCCACTATATTACACTGTGTGTCATCTGACTAGAGTCACCGTCACCGTAACCGTCAAAGACCCACGGCCACGTTTCCGTTGCCTTCCGCGCAAAAACGGGAATCGCATCTGAGTCCTCAGCACACAAACAGAAAAGAATAACCATTGCCCTCTGCTAACCCTTCTCCTCCACTTTCTCTCTCTCTATATACATACATACAAAACTTGTATATATTGATTGTCACCGTTACAGTTGTTGAGCAGCCAAGTGCATAATACCTGATCGTCTTCATCTTTTAGAGAGAGAGGTTTTTTTTTTAGGTATTTGAATGGGGACTTCTTCCGGTCAGGGGCAGAGCAACTACGATCTGTCATTCAAGGTCTTGCTCGTCGGAGATTCAGCCGTCGGAAAGAGTAGCTTGCTCGTCAGTTTCATTTCCAGCACCGTTGAAGATCTTTCACCTACCATAGGTATTTTCGATTCCTGATTTGATTCTAGATTCGATTGGGTTTTTCGATTTGATTTTTGTTGTTTTTTTGGTACCAATATTTGGGGATGATTATTTCTCTTCCGATTTCGGTGCAAATTAGAATTCTGGATTTTTGTTGTTTTTGTTCCGTTTGCTCGTTTGTAGATTGTTAGTTGTTTAATCTATTTTTAGTTGTAACTTGTGTCTCATGTTGTTGACATTCTTGTGTGGATTCAAATAGTTAAATGCTTCGTAGACGGCACACAATTTTATGTGTCGGGTTGCTTGCCTTTGTGTATGATCCAATTGCTATGCGACCTTTGCTAGCAAGCCAGTCGAGAAATGAAGCACAAAAAATCACATTTTCCTTTCTCGTGAAATTCCAGAGCTATTCATATCAGCAACCCCCGTTTATTTCCTAATAGCTTTCTAAGATGAACTGACTATGTTTTCGTGTCCCTCCTTTTTATTTAATGTCTAGGTGTGGATTTTAAAATCAAGCTTCTCACGGTTGGTGACAAAAGACTGAAGCTTACGATTTGGGACACAGGTAAGAACTATTCGGCAGTCGTAACTATTAAGCAAATTAGTTGGATTCTCATTTTCAGATTAACATGTTTTATGGTATTTCAATATCTTTTATTCTAAACTTTAAATTTCATGCTTTTTGCAGCTGGACAAGAGAGGTTCAGGACATTAACAAGCTCGTACTACAGAGGTGCACAAGGGATTATTCTAGGTATAAAGCAAAATCACCATTTTTCCAGAGTATTGTATGTATATTGTATGCATATTGTATGTGTTTTACATGGTATATATAAAACATTCACAGATGATCATTTAGAGGTCTTATAATATAGTTGTCTGACCGTCGCCAAAAATTAATTTAGTTACTGAAGATTAATTTAGTCGAATAGAGGCAGTTATCTCTCGTAAATTATTATATTTGTTAGAGAATCCACGCTGCAGAATTAGTGGTCCCTGGGTCCATCCAGACACACCAAAATTTCATCTCACCTAACATGCAAATAACATTAGGATTTGGAGCCCATCGTTTATAGATTGGTTTTGGGAAATCGCATATGTTGAAATTTGAATATTGCAGAAATCTGATATATGAAAAGATAGGTCAGCATCTGCCCGTATTAATTTCCTATGGCGTTTACTTTTGTATTCTAGCGAGCATCTTTATGTTCAGTAGTCGGGGATGGTAGGTACAGAATATTTAATTTGACGTCTTGTGCTAATCACTGATTAACGGTCTCTATGGTGTGTAGTTTACGATGTAACAAGGAGAGATACATTTACAAACTTATCTGATGTATGGGCAAAAGAACTGGAACTGTATTCTACTCATGCGGATTGCATCAAGATGCTTGTTGGAAACAAAGTTGATAGAGTTAGTCCCTTTGCCTCTCATTTGGACCGGTTAATGCTTATTAGTTATATTTCGTTTTTATTTTTGTCTACCTTTTTTTTCTTTCGAAATTATTGTTTCAACATACAACGCCATGCAGGAATCGGAAAGAGTTGTTAGCAACGAAGAGGGGCTGGCCCTGGCAAAAGAGCTTGGATGTCTATTTTTAGAATGTAGTGCTAAAACTCGTGAGAATGTGGAGAAATGTTTTGAAGAGCTCGCACTCAAGGTATGAATAATTCAAAAATTAACTCAAGTTTTTGCCTAATTCAAAGAAGGAAAAAAAATGTTATATTTATAACTGACCATTGAAACAGATAATGGAGGTACCCAGACTACTTGAAGAAGGATCCAATGTGAAGAGAAATATCTTGAAACAGAAACAAGAACATCAGACACCTCCTACTGGTGGGTGTTGCTCATAGAACGACTTGCGGTGAATAAAAGAAAACGACACACCACATGGTTTCCCAATGACCAAATCCTTCTTTTTAACAGTATGGTCATAATGTGTAAATGATAGTCGTTTCAGTCGTGCTGCTATTGTGTTCGACTGCCACCAGTCACGTGTGCTGCTCTTGTTGTAATGATTCGGTAACTAGTGTAAATTTGTTGTAGGTTTGGTTTTACATCTCTATTATTGTGTTGAATCCCACCTAAGTCGATGTACACAGCTTATCTTATCTGGTCTGATATTTGGTTTTTATGATTGCATTGGATCCTCAAGATATGGGTTCTAAATTTAGAATCTTACTCAAAACTAAAAACAAACAGTACAATATTTTTGACTTTGGTACAACCGTACAACACAAAACATGTGTATATTCCTTCCATAGTAAAACCATTTTAATTACCCAAATCATCTCCCATTTGATCTTATCATATCATATTTTCATGCATTAAGAAAAAACACAGCAATATACTCAACCAACACAAAAGGAAAATGAGATGCTTGAAGGCTAGCCAGTCATCAATCAAGCCAAAAATTGATACTCAGGTTCATATTCAGAATCTATTACACCTACGAAACCTTTACGGAAGAATGGTAGCATAAATTTCACAGAAGAATGATAAGCATAAATTGATGATATCCCAAAAGCTAATGACCAAGTACGGCACCAGTAGCCTCTTCTAATATGCTCCTGGCTTCAGTTCCAGGATCAGCAAGTTCAATAGGAGTCTGGCGAAATATTTAATATTACTCATTAACTGATACTTTGGAATCATAAAGTAGTGATAAAAAGACAAAGATGTGTTTACCTTCCCATAGAGATTTGTCGTATTCGGAGAAGCCCCATAAGCAAGCAGCAATCTTACTGCATCAGCATATTCTCCTCTAGCCGCATGGTGAAGTGGCTAAGCACAGAAACAAACGTTATAAGATGTTGGATCGCCAAAAAAAAATCAGATAATTAAGACGGTATAGCTAGATAGATAGACTCACTGAGTCTCCTTCCATGTCAATAGTTTCAAGCATTCTCCTCACACGCTCAGGGTCATTAGCCGTGCTTAGAAGAAGTCGTGCTACCTCAGTATAACCTGAAAAGAAGTTTCAGGAACCAGAAAAATAGGTCCTAAGGAACAAGGTGGTGGTTGTTAAGACAATAAACGTACCTCCGGCACAGGCATCGTGCAAGGGAATTCCTCCATCTTCATCCTTAGCTTCCATGTTAGCTCCCCTTTCTAACAAAAACTGCATAGTTAATCATTCATATGAGTTTACCCACAAGTAATATTTATTTATACACACACAAATGTGATCTGATATCTAGCTTAGAGATCATTTGACCTGGACGCAAGCTAAATGGCCGTACAGACATGTGAGATGAAGAAGAGTATCGCCGTCTTCCATTGGCTCATCAATGTTACCATTAAAATTGTCTGCAATTTCCCAAGTATTTGGAAGTTATTACACATAACAACACTTTTTTCATTCTTTAGTAACTACACAAACTTTTTTTTTTTAAACTACACAAATGTAAGTGTTAGCTAGTTTCACAAAGAGAGAAACTAAAGAATCGAAGTTTATGCCACTACTCAAATCTCGGATATTTTAAATGCAAAGTGAAGATGAATTTGATATGCAATTTTTGATTGTTTGATTCAATCAAGTCGTTCATTAGGTTCAATCAGACAATTCTATCTTGAATCCAAAATAGATATGAGTTCACGAATCGACTTATACAGTAAAATAGTTAAATATAAACAATGTATGAAAAAAAAACATAACAGTGGCGGAGCTAGACCAAAAATTAATTCGATTATTCGATAAAAACATACTATAAAGCTAAGGATGTGAATTTACATTTCACATCATAGATTACAAATGGCGTAACTTACAGTAAACCTAATATCGTTTCATCCAAAAACGTACAAAGCAAAATACATCAAATACACCTAATTTATTCGTCTCTACGGAATTATAATTCAACCGGTAATAAAAATAAATCGACAAATTGAAAGGAAAAAAGTGGAGAAATTACCGAGGGCGAGGCGTAGGGCATTAAGGTCTCCAGACTCCGCGGCGGAGACGAGGGGACGAAGGTGGGGAGGGATTTCGGAGTCGCTCCCTTCCTCATCCGTGAAGTCAACGCCATCTTCCTCGAATAGAACTGCGCCGCCGTCATCTCCGCCTCTCCGACCGTCAGACACAGCCATCTCCGACTGATCTTTCACTGTAACGGCGGGAATTAAAATACAACACCAAAAGTTTTAACCAAGTGTGCGTGCGTGGGTAAACAGGATACAAACCTAATGAAATATACTATATATATATATATATATATATATATATATATATATATATATATATATAATTCGAAATTTTAATATTATAAAAAAATTACTAAAAGAGTGAGTAGTGACGGGCACAACAACCATTGGGCTTGTAGTTGTACTTTTATTTTGCATTGGTCTTTAGTTTTCTAGAGAATGGGCCTCAATCAAACTGGTTAAGGCCCATAATACGAGCTCGTTTTCAATGAGTGGTTGGATCCGAAATCTGAAAATGTAAGAATTATAAAACGAACATAATACTCTTCTCCCATAAAAATTAAAAACATTTGTTTTGTAAAATACAAAAATAAGCATTTGTTCTTCCGAAACATACTTACATAGAGTACTAATCAATTACATAATCGTTGAAAGACATACAACATATTTCGATCATAAATATGATTCCTGGATGTTTATAAAAAAGAGCTTCGAGGTTTGAAATGTTGTGGATGAGATTAATACCTATGAAGTTATAGGATTATTAAGTGATCGTAATCTCTTTTATGTTTAATAGAAAACTCTCATATCTACAAACACTACTTAGTCATTTGTAACATATATGAACAATTGATTCTCGTAAATTTTTATTTTGTATATTTTTCTTTTTTTGTATTAATTAGTGTGAATTTATATATGTTAGATATCTCAGATTGAGTTCAAATATAAGTTGGATAAACTTATTAACTTAACAAGATCTTTTAAAATGTACGTTATTGACTAGACTTCAATAATAATCCAATTTACCTTGTTGTATAAATCCTTAATAAGCATAACGTTTTTAAATATTATATTTATAATTTTTCAAACAAAAGTTGAGAATAATTGACAAAAGATAGATATAATTAATATTAATCCAGCAGTGTAAGCACACATGAATTGTGAAATAGAGTCACTTTAAGGTGCAATCATTAAAGTACAGTGTAGAGTAGTATATGCAGTAGTATATAGTCACAGAAAAAACAAAGAAAGAGCTGCGGGAAGCATGTGCATCCAATTCTCTTTAACCTTGTGACTTGTATACATAAAGAGAGAGATGCCTTATTATTATTACAACCCACACATGAAACATTGATGATCATTAACATGACAACCCACAAAACATGGAGTTGGTGTCTTTATGTGTTATATGGCCCAAAAAATATATATTGACACTGGGGATCGATATATTGTAATTAGGGTTTTGTTATTACCTCAAACTTATACGAATGAATCGACGTCAATTTTATAGGAATTAATCGATGTTTGTACAAGCTAGTTAGGTATTTCTAAATATATTACATCTAATGTGGAGATAAATTCACTGACCTGATTATATATCTTGTGTACACCAAAGTACGTGATATGAAAGCAATCACATGCATGATCATTGCTAGCTATACATGTTGCGTGCATATGGTTGACAATATTAGTCTAATCTGATTATCGAATCGAACTGTCAAATTAAAATTTAGTTTTCTATAACAATATATGTACATAAAATTTTCATTGAACTAATGTCACTCCACATTTGTCAACATATGTGCACAAGTTAATTATATATATAATTGCATGCGTAAGCATCAAAATTCAAAGGTTATATATGGCGAGACAAGAGGCGGAATTGTAACTTGTGATTAGGTGCATCATGATTTCTAAGTATATATATATGGGACGAATCTTTTATTTAATAAAAATATCAGAACTTCATATGAAAAAAAAAAGAATATAGCAAGGTTTTATGCGACACGAATTGTTTAATTAATAAATTAAATTATACTCATTTCAATTTATTTAATTTTGAATGTACGTAAAAATGGGAATGTTAATTGAGGTGCGTGCATGATCTCATTCATTAATTACGATTGATTTTTTTTCAATTAAACCGGATCATTGAACATGATTTCATGTTTGTATTTAATATACGTAGTAATTAATTAATTAATACGGAATGTGAGAAGAAAAGAAAGTCGTCGGTCGTACTTTCCATTCCCAGACAGTTTTTCAAAGACATTACTAATTACCGCAGGAGTAATTAATTAATTAATTAATCAATCAATCAGTATGTAATTAAAGTTGTTAATTGTAATTTAGTGGTTCACACTTCACACTCTCTACTGACTACTCAGTGTGTGATCACAACTCACAAGTCACAAGGGGTAGAAAAGAGATTCATAAAGACGGCAAATTATACAGTATATAGCTAGTGTGATTAATATTTAATAACATTCCTCGTGATAGGATTATGGATCTTGTATATGATTAGAGTTGATTGTTAAAGTAATTAGTCATATTCTCGTGATTAATTACTCGTTAGCCACTTAATTAACCGCCCCTATGCATTTCCATGACACGCTTTCATCGACTTTTTTACTCGAACTTTATGATCATTCATATTGATGATTAAAATGAAAATTGAAACATAACAAACACTTACTTTGATGTTTATTAATTTTTGGTGTCATGAAATAAATCAAACGAGGAAAAAGAATATTGGATTCTATACATACAATTGGAATTGAAATGAACGAATTAATCGACTAATAATGACAATCGACGAGAGGCGAGGCGGAGAAGATCATGACTTGTTGATCTACCTTGGACGCAAACGGGAATATTTTGTTCGGCTCATGATCCTCCGGCGCCGGAAGATTAAGATCCAACGACAACACGTCATGATTATTCCTCTGCCTCTTCGTATCTTCCGCCGGAATAATATTAATCGGCCTGTGCCTCCGCATGTGGCCGCCCAGGGCCTGGCCGGAGCCGAACTCCGCCCCGCAGATCGAGCACTCGTGAACCCGAGACTTATTGTTCTGGGTTATAATTTGTTGATGGGAATTAATTACATTATTAGCCCCGCTGTCGTGATCACGGCCGTCGGATTGAGAATCTGGCTTTTTATCATCTACGGTGATCGTCGGCTTGTTGTTGTGGGGCCGCTTGTGGCTGGCTCGGTGGCCCCCCAGCGCCTGGAAAGAAGGGAAACTCTTGTTGCACGTCTTGCACGGGTAAGCGTCCGCCGCCGGCGGCGGCGGCGGCGGCGGATGCGACGAGCCTCTGGCCAATAGAATCAAGCAGTTGGCCATATCTTCCTCGTCGTCGTCCTCGACGAGGCCGGAATCGGAGGACGACGGGGAAAGGCGGTCGGAAAATAAGTCGCCGGAGGAAGTGGTGGCCATGGTCAGGGAGAGGCGCGGCCGCTTGCTGGCGCCGCTGCGCTTTCGTCGGATGGCGGTTACTTCTTGTTGAGCTTGCATAATTAATCCTTTTCTTCTTTCTTTTTTTCTTCTTACACCCGAATTGGTACTTGGTAGTTATATATATGTGGTATGTGTGAGTAAGTAACATAGGAAACTTGAACAAGTGAGATATCCCTAATTAATTAATTAATTAAATAAAATAGTAAATAAATGAGATGAGCTCATCACTTTGTGTGTTTAAATTCGATTTGCCGGTGTGAACATGAGTTGGACTCGCTCGGTTGGTACTCGACGTGTACAAGTTCTCGTTACAAATTTTCATCATAACTTTAATTAGAATAACTTCGATCAGATTATTATATTATTCTCTCTGTCACATATAAGTTGTAGCACTTTCTTTGTAAATAATAATAAAAAGTGCGATAACTACTATAAAACGAAGGGAATAGTATTTCAATAAAACAATTTTGTTGATTTTTGTTAGAATAATTGTGATAGAGTAAACAACGAGATTAAAGTAAAATAGTAGGTACTAAGTTAGTAGCTAGGTAGGGAGGTGAGAATCAGTTGGCTTAGAAGCGAAGGGCATTATTACTTTTAGGGATTAAAATTCGTTGTAGAGAATTGGAGTGCAAGAGTGGCACCACAGAATTTGCGGTACCTTCACCACTCCCACTACTCTTTTCTATTTTATTTTATTATTTTAATATTTTAATGTTTGTCGTCCTGGCAACCAATTACATTGCGACGTACGAAACATTAATTAATTAATTAATTTGGTATATTATTATGTATGTAATTATGTCTAACAAGTCTTCGGT
Source organism: Euphrasia confusa (assembly GCA_954870475.1). Taxonomy (NCBI): domain Eukaryota; kingdom Viridiplantae; phylum Streptophyta; class Magnoliopsida; order Lamiales; family Orobanchaceae; genus Euphrasia; species Euphrasia confusa. Next base: position 1,994,570 of record OX940955.1, on the reverse strand, counting down.
TTAGACATTACTTAAAGGCCAAATTGCGATTATATTTCAACTAATCAATCATTGCATTTTCATCAAAGTCAGAGACCGAGTGTACGTTTTTTAGTGATCACTCTCCCACGCATTTAGTTTCTTTTAATCGAATTGAATTGAACCGACTATTACTTAATCATTGTGTATCATGCCGATCTCGAATTAAAACTCGAATATAGCGAATACACCAAAAACTTGTTGATGAAACGTACAAACGTGGGCGGTGGCTGTTTACACATTAAGAATCTGTCTTAACGTACTAATAATTTGAAGTTAATTAATTAATTAATTAATATGAGGTGGCTTGTGAGTGCAGAGAGAAAGAGAGAGAGATTCTTGGCGTATATTTGGACTATACGTATTATCTACGAGTGTGCGGAGGGCACGTAACATTAAAATTTAATTTATTTCTTTTTATCTATAATTTTTGGCATTGCCTATATATTGATATCCTCAATCCTTGTTGAAAATATGCACACATAAAGTGTGAGTTGATTAATTGTATTACTAGTAGTATAACTTAAGCGGGATTGAAGGTGAAAATTGTATAGCCATTAGCCAATGATGCTTTTAGAGTTGCATTACTTCTCATAGTCAAATTAGAATAACGAAAGTATTATTAACGGGTTTTAAAGACGAATACTAGTATTTAATTTATCTATGTTTACGTTGCAGCTGCTCGACTAAATAAACGTCATGCAAAACATAACACTCGAGTAAATTGTTACGTGTTTCTCAAATGTGATAAACTCGCAAAATTCGACTTTAAATTTTAAAGAAAAATTATTTTTTCATAAAAAAAATAAAAAAATGCAATACTCAGTTAGGTTACATCTGTTAAACAGTAATGACTTTAAATTTTTTTTTTTTTTTTTTTTGTATTTTTAAATTTAAAGTGAATTATCAAAATAATTAATTATGCATCTATCATTCATCAAAATATGACGGCCCAAGCTTTACTTTTTGGTAATCGGTTTCTAATAATCCCAGTAAGCCTCGATTGGGCTTCGATTATGTTGTATGCCTTTGAAGCCTGTTGGGCCCATTGTCCGAGTAGAACTTGATGCATAAGTTTGTTTTTGTTTTTTTTTTTTTGCCAAGAATTAGAGTGTCATCCAATGAATGAATCAATATAATTTTTCGTGTCTTTATTTTGTACTATCGTTTTGATTTTTCTTTCTATTAGTTCACGAATAAATTACCATTTTTTTATTTTGTATTTGTAGTTTGGCCATCGGACAATCGTGAAATAAAGGATCGTATTCTAGTGCATCGTCGTACGATTGTTGAGAAATACATAATCCAAAAATTAATCGAACGGGTGAGTCATGGAGGAGATGGCATGGCATCAGTGTTTCAACTTGTGATGAAAATGAATTGGTGCAGTCTAATGATTTTTTTTTCTGAGGTGTGGACAACTACATCTATAGAGTACACAACATGGACTTGGTAGCGTGGATATGAATATAAAAATTGTGGATTTGTTAAACGTACTGGCTGGTTTGCCCGAGAGGTTAAGGGGGAAGACTTAAGATCTTCTGCACATAAGTGCGCATGGGTTCGAACCCCATAGCCAGCATTATTTGATTTTAAATAATTTTTACTAGAAGTTTTTATTTTATGAAAAAGGGGCTTCAACTTTCCAGCCATATTTTATGAAAGTTAACATATTAATTAATTAGTCTTATTTTTCTATTTCTTCAGTGATATCAACGCAAGAATCAAACTTTAAATTTGATTTTTCAAGATATCGAGTCGAGTATAAGAATAAGACTGCCACACGTTTAAAAGAAGAAAATGCATATTCCATCTCGCAATAATTACACGTTTTGTTTTCTCTCGTAATTTCAAATTACCTAACAAAAAATCACTTTTTAATTTCTCAATATCTTTTGTAAGAAAAACGAGACACTTTATAACCAATTTAGTCGCATGTTACAAATACAAATATTTTTGTTCAGAGATGACATGTGTATACAATGTTAATGGTTACACACTTACACTTATCTTGTAATTAAAAAAAATATAACTATTATTATTAAATAGAAGCAGTAGTATTATTCATTTATATGAATAAATAGTACTACATTGTCATCACATACTAATTGTCACACTGTATTATTCACTTATATGCAAGGGCGGATATTGAATAAAAAAGTAAGGGAGGCTAAAATCTAAAGTGATTTTTTTAAAAAACATTAGGGGGGCTGAAGGGCTTGAACCCCTGTCCTTTTGGTCATGAAGTAACTGATTGACCACTTGAACTACATACAATATTTGGAAAAATTAGTAGATATAAATATATTAAGGGGGGGCTAGAGCCCCTTGCTTATATGATTAAATAGTACTACATTCGTCCGGTCGTCCCATACTAATGTCCCATACTAATGTATAGTTGGCATACTAAGTATGTGCACCGAAGATTAAAAAATAATACTATTATATTGTTATTGATTAAAGTCAAAAGGTATTTTTTTTAGTAAAATTAATTTTTGTTGGATAAAGTGATAGTATTTTAGAAATATTGTGTTGTTTTAACGGTATAGAAAGTAATGATGATTTCATTTTTTGAAATGTAACAACTAAGACATGACGACAAAAATAATGTGATAATTTCTATGGTAGAATATTGTTATATATTGAAATGAGACAATTTAATTATTAAAATGTAGAATTTTATCGTAAAAAACATCATGCAAATTAATTTATATAAATTATCATCAATTTTATCAATAAATAAATAAAATATAAATTTATATGCTATTTTATACTTCTTTCCTCCCACCAATAAATTCTGCTAAGAATATGAAAAATATTTTCTATTATTTTTTCCTTGCGCATAATAACCTACAGTAAGAGTTTAAATAGATAAGCTTAAGATACAAAGCCCATGCACGACCCAAACGTAATGAAGTTAATAAATTCTTATAAATTGACACTAAATTTATGAATGAATGTATTTTAACGGTGTAAAGTGAATTATAAGCGATCGGTGGTCTAATATGTTTGGGCACACAAATGCATGAATTTTAGTTCGTCGTACAATACAGTTACATGATTAATTATATGAGCAACAATCAACATGAGCGCTACAAATTAAATGTTTCATAATCTCGAAATATATATGAAACCACCATCGTCGATACAAAATAAACTCTCTCGCTCTCAAACTCGTTCTCATGAATATCGATCAATTCGTTTTTCCTGGCTCGTATAGGTAAATGTCTCGTGTATGATTCGCCTGCAATGGCCTTGCATTATTCGCCGCATTCTGTGCCAAGAATCCAAATATAAATATAAGTAAATTAAATGTAAATAAATAAATGAAAGAAATTACTAAATAAATTAAAAATAACGACTTACATCGTGAACAACATCTCGGAGGTAATTAACCTGGTCTCTCGAAACAGTCTTCACCTACAAATTAACGTTCAAAGAGGAAGCAAACATTTTTTTTATATTTTGATTAATTAAATATTAATTAGTATTTTATATATTAATTTAATCATCATTTAGAATTTGACCTTTTTACTTATGGTCCATATGACTCCTTCAGTACAAGGAGGAACCGTAAGTGACCCCATGTATCGAAAAACTTTTCTCCCGCGTACGCCGATCTCCTTAGGATCGATCAACCCCAAATTCTTTGTCGTGTGATTGTGAACATCGATTTCGGATATATTTCGCAGTAACTGGTGCACATAAACATAAGTCAAATTTCAAATATTTTGTTATGTAGTTGTTAGCTAGGTAAACCAAGATTTTCAATGCATGACTCTTGACTATTATTATTACATTGGTGAGAAATTTGTCGGGACGTGGACCAATCTTGTAGAGTGCTCCGAGGACCGCAATCTTGTTTTTCACTTTAGGGTCCGTGCAAAGGTGCACCATATGCAACTCCATGTCGTACCTATCGCACACACGACAAAAAAAAATAAAATAAAATTATAATTGCAGTAGTTGTGAGTAAAGTTTGATTGATATTGTGTACCTTGTGCCGTTGATAGTGTGCTCAGAAGGAGAGTGCCAATGTGCCGATAGGAGAAAGTAACGATGCCCGTGTATGGATACCGAGCCGGCCTCTCCCATGAGCCACTGAATCTGCAATCGATCGATACATAAAATTAATTATACGTACGTACAGAGATATATGAAAATCAAAAAATATACTATATATGATCTTAATTTAATTGAAGTATATATATACTTGTACGTCGTGGCCTCTGTTGGTGACTTTTGCGTCGCAGGTTGTGTAGTTTCTGTTCTTGGGCAGGTTGCGAATGGTCATGACTCTCTCGTGGACGAGGTCTATTGGAGATTGCATGGAGCCTGTCTTGCACGCGGCCCACTCGGGCTTGATGTCGCCCCAATTATCCGGGCCCTTTCCGGTATTGTTTAGGTAGTCGAACTCGCTTTCATCGTCTGATCAATCGAAAAATTATGAGCAAAAACAAAATAATAAGGCAAAAGTACATATAGTAGTATTATTAATTTTCATTACATACCAACTTCTTGAGCATTGTATTTCGGCGCAACCAAGAAAAGGCAACCAATCAGAAACGAGGAGAGAACGTTGATGATCAGAGACTTGCTTTGGCTCTTCATTCTTATTCTTAATTTGCTTTCTTGTTTTCCGAGGAACTCAATGTAAGCAATGGCTTTATATGGTTTTTTCCATGCTACTCTTATGGGGTAGTACCCTAATCCATGGATGATTGCCATGTGGCTTTATTAAAATGTTAAAAATAAATTATGTGATTGAGATCAAAAGTACCGGCTTTATATATGTACATTTCTTTAATATATATATATATATATATATATTAAAGAATATATATTCGATTCACTAATATAAATGTTATTCAATTTCTTTAATATGAATGTCAAGTCGCTCAGCTTCTCTAATACTTTGAACGTTTAATGAAACGACTTCTAATAATATATACTCGTACTACTTTTGCCATGTCACGGTGATAATTTTTTTTATTTTTTTTAAATACATTTTTTTGAACACCTAAATTAAGAATAAAGTAGTACATTATTTATATTAGTTTTATGACAAAGGTAAATGTGCGTAATTTGGAATTTAAATTTAAAAAAAATGAAAAGTTAATGTTATAATTATAATTATAAAAAAACAAAATTCATCCAATACATCATTAGTTTCTTTTTGAAAATAATTGCATGTATTAATATACAATACAGTACAGGAAAAAAAAAACATTGACTGCCATGTTAGAAAATTTGACATGATCAATTAACGATAGGGAGTAGTTATAAGTATTGCAAAAAACGTTGTGAAGATAGTAGGTAATTATCGATAGGATATATGACTACTTGAGTACTTGACTAGTTGACTAGTCAATTCCGTTTGTATTAATTTATTTGTATTATCGGTATGATGTTTTTTATGATATTGAAAATTGAAGAGTTCCGGATTGAGGGGAAGCTGATACGGTTACACTCGGTGTATTGACTTTTCAATACACTTCCAATTAATTTTTGACATTTGGAATTTATTTGTTTAGTTATTTTTCATTTTAAGTTTTTAGTTTTTCATGTGGTCAAAGGTAATAGAGATCAGTTACAGATTTAGTCTTTTTTTTGTGCGAAAGAGTTTTAAATTTTGAAAAAAATTGTTTTTAAATAATTTAATTAAATATATATAAATGTAATCTTAAAAACTTATTATTTTTTTCGGAAATAGTACTTTTTATTTTAAAAACTTTTATTTTTCAATAATTTATTTAAATATATAGAGTAAATATAAATTTTTTTGCGTAAATAGTTCATTATTTTGAAAATTTTTGTTTTTAAATAATTTAAATAAATATATATGGTGTATATAATTTTAAAAACTTTATTGTTTTGCGTAAAAAAAATTTATTTAAAAAAAATTGTTTTTAAATAATTTAATAAAATATATATAGTAAATATATAATCTTAAAAACGTATTTTTTTTTTCGGAAATAGTAATTTTTTATTTTGAAAACATTTGTTTTTAAATAGAGTAAATATAATTTTTTGAAGAGTAATTTTTTATTTTGAAAACATTTGTTTTTAAATAGAGTAAATATAATTTTTTTACGTAAAAAATTTATTATTTTGAAAAAAATTGTTTTTGAATAAATAAATATGTATAGTGTATATAATCTTAAAAACTTTATTTTTTTCTGTAATTTTTTTTACTTCTTTTACAAATTTTAAAAATTAAAATACCTTACTTAGTAAAAAATAAAAAATAATAATAATTGATTTTTATAAATTAAATTACTGTACATGAAATATTATCAATTATAATATACACAATCTATGTTTCATTATTATTTATTTAAGAAAAAATAAATGCATTTATTTTTCAAAGAAATAAATTTATTTTTTTATTTAGGTTAATTGTACAAATTTAAATACTCACACATACTCAATTCAAGTGAGCTAACAACCTTCGACAAAGAGATCATTTTTCTAAAAATATCATATGCATGGCATGTGTGTCTTTTAATGTAGTTTACAATAAAGTATTTTAAAATTTGAAATGAACGTCAAATTATTTTTTTGTTTTCATTTGTGATTTCATTTTTCAATATTTATAAATTAGATTCTAATCAACTAATTACTATAATTTAATTTAATATTATTCAATTAAAAAAATATAAATGTATTTAGTTTTTAAATAGATCAATGTTTTGAAAACTTGACATATTTTGCATTTGTGTGTATTAGATAAGTATATTGAATTGTGATTTCATAAGATTTTTTTTCGCATTTGTATATGTTAGAGGGTCGCATATTTCACATGTATATCTATTAAAGGGGTGTATTGAATTATGATTTCATAAGATTTTTTCATAGAGTGGTATGTTGAATTTATGATTTCAAAAGATATTTTTTGAAACTTTAAAAGTTCTTAAATTTAAAAAGTCTATAGACTCTATGCAAATTTTGACTTGTTTTTTTAATTGATTTGTATATATTAATTTTTATTAATTTGAGAGAACTGTAAACAAAAATTATTTATTTAAGTGAACTTCCATACACTCTGACTTATTGATTCAAATTAATATGAGTATATAAAAAAATTATATTATTTAGAAAATACAAAAACCATTATTATTTATTATTATTATTCTCATTTTTATTATTTTATACTTGACTTCATTTTTTAAATACATTAACGATACTCATTTTTCATGTATCAACTTTCGTTATTTGTTAAATTACAATTTTTTCTATTTCATATCGAGATTTTCTACTTAAATATTAAACAATATACAATTTTAAATAAATAGTTATAACCAATTTTTTAATTAAATTAAATATTAATACTAATAATATTAATTTATAATATTTTGATTTATTGTTAAACAAGTCTTTATATTAATAATCACAAAAATAATTTATTATAAATATCATCTATAAATAATTATTTAAAAAATATATATGATTAGTCTAATTTTTTCAAATAAAATTTTGATTATTTGTCTAAAAACTATTTTAATAATGTGAAATGTAAACTTTTGCAATAATTATGAGCACTACATTAATAGAAAAAAAGAATTAAAAAAGAAATCGATAGAAATATATTAAAATAAAAATAATTATTATTACAAAGTGAACGCATGTCATATTTTTTGATGGAAATGTATAAAAGATTTATTACCAATAATATTATTACAACCCGCCAAATGTCATGTTTTAATTGGAAGTGTATCAAACATTGGTTACACTTTGTGTATATATAGCCTTTTCCGGATTGAGGGGCCGTGCAGTGCACTTTTGCACTGCACAATAACAAGTGCAATATCTCACCGTTAATTTATTAAATATATTTCTGTACCGTTAGATGTTAAAGTTAAAACACTATATACTTAAAACTTATTTTCTGTTCAATTAAAATTTACAATTATAATTATATTTTAACGCAAATTAAAAACCGATTATATTTTAAAGCAAATTAAAATTATTTTTTAAATTTAAAATAATTTATCTTTTTCTCATTTAAAATTAAGTAATTATAATTTAACACAAATTAAAATTATTTTTTAAATATAAAAATTACAGAGCAACACTTACATAAAATAATATAAATATATTTTTAATATTTTATATTATTATTTTAGAAATTAGTATTTTTTTAAATTATGGAATAGCATTTAAATAAGATCAAATATAATTTTTTTAATGATTTATATATTAACGTAATAAATCAATAAAATAAAAAATTGTACTTAAAATATACTGTATATAGATTTCTCTAAAATATTAATATAAAATATTAAAAATATTTTTATATTATTTTATTTAAGTATTATTCCATAATTTTTATATTTAGAAAATAATTTTAATTTGCGTTAAATTATACTTATAAAATAATTTTAGTTTGCGTTAAAGTGTAATTTTAATTGAGAAGAAAATAAGTGTATAATACTTTGCAATCTAACGGTACAGAAATAGATCTAATAAATTAACGGTGAGATATTACACTTGTACGGCCTCTCAATCCAAGAGTTCCCTATTTTAATTTGAAGATTGACGATGATGCTCACGTAATAATTAATAAACAAACAGCTAGTGCATTTACAAAAAATATTGGTACATTAATGAATTAAAGGACTGTTTGACTAAACTTAATTAAAATAAATATAAAATGTAACATTCTACAAGTTATTTTAAGATCTATGACATTTTGCCTTATTTATAAGTAAATTGTTATTTGCCTTATTATAATCGCAAACAAACCATATTCGTAAGCCCACACCTCATCTCAGCCTATGGGGACTAATGGATTGGGGGCCGAACTAATAGGATTGGTCGAGTAAATTTAATTTGCACAATTTCTTTATAATTTAATATTTTAAATTTTTTATTTTAAAAATATAATTTTGCCTTAAAAAAAAGATGTACGTTGAACGTCGCCGCCGGTTTGCCGTGATAGAGACTGGATCTTTGTGTTTATTTGTGAGATACATATAATTGATTAATTATTGATTAATGTAGACGGAATCCCGCATTTTGTGTGGGCCTCATGGGTTGTGGCCCATTGGTCTAGCCCACTTTCACGTTGGACTAAGATCCACGATAATTTTAAAACACAAGTCCGTTATTCATTTCAATAAAAAACATAATCTTAAGAAATTAATATTATATTTACCAACACTGTGCTCGAGGGTCCTACTAACATGACAAATCAGAAAACATCAAAATTATTTTCAAAATTTTATTTTTCGCAAAAGAGGGTATGAAGAAAAATGAAGAAATAACATGTGGGGGCCCACATGCCTAATTAAAGTCGTAATTTCTTGGAGAAATAACTTTTTTTTTTGTAATATATGAGTGAAAAATATCAAAGCTTTAATCGAGGAAGTTGAAATTCGAAGGAGATAAAAAGATATTGACACAAAGCGTGCATGGGATTGCATTAAGATTCAAAGCTACCTTACCCGGCCCAAAAGCTTATTTATAAAAAAATGTTTCAAACCACATACATAATGTATAGTCAATTTGATGACATACATCTGAAAGACAAGATCGGTTTAATTCAGTTTTTCGGATTGTATTTTGTTTGGTGTTTCTTGATATGAACTGAAAAAGAGCCGACCTAGCTAAAACATCTTAAATCAAATTATCGATCGATAAATGTTTAAGTTAGTACTCGATAGGCTTATTTTAAAAATCGTACGAAATTGGTTACTGCTAGAGTTAATTTGATTTGTAACTCAATACGGTTAATTGGTTATGTATATTTGTATCTTCCTCATTTCTATGATATTTAGGGCTTCCTTCACAATTGAACTATATATTTAAACATTAAATTTACTTCCCAAATATTAGCGTATCTTTTTTTTTTTTCCTTTTCTATATCTTTTGTTTATTTTTATTGTTCTATTTGGGTTCCCTTTATGTGTTTTGTATTGGGTCAATGGGTCCAAGTGGTGGACCCAATTGTTTTCATACTTTTAGTAAAATATACGCATGAACAAGTATATGATACTTCATACTAGTATATATTTGGTTCCAAATATCCAATTACTTATACATGCGCCGTTTAGTTTAATTGACACTTAAATTAAAAAAATATATTTTTTTATTTATTAAAAAAAATAAGTGATAAAAATATATTTTTAAGTTAAAAATAATATTTTAAAATATAAAAGTAATTTTTTTTTTCTTAAACTTAAAAAATTAGTTAAAACTTCAAAAAAAAAAAAAAAAGTAAAATGTGCATAAAAATGAACACCTGACCAAATAAAAAATACAATTACACGAACACAACACAAAATGCGAATTGTTTCAAATCAAATTAACAACAATAGCAACAATTCAGTTAATTCGTTTATTAGAAGTTAATGAGAAGCACGAAAATTGCCAAAATATTTTCTTTGGAGCAAGATCGGGCAAGGACTGCTTTTTGGGAGCACGCCTCAGCTAATCACGGAATTATAAAAAGATTAAAGAAACATAAAAGAGAGATTAGCAGTGTTTTTTACGGCCATTATTATTATAATAATATAACTGAACAGCATCATCAAAATATCCCACTAAAAGCACCAAACAGGATTATATTGGCCCATTAAGTACTTCATACTATTATATTTTATTTTCGAATCCTCTTACATTTTATTTTTATTTTTATTTTTACTTATTCTTTCTTCTCTAAATACAGTGTCTCATTTCTTATATCGAACTTTCAATTATAATATTGAATAATTATAATTTTTTATAAAAATATTTGTCTCATTAGTATTTTACTATTTTTTAACGAGCGAAGAGGACTAGAGGAGTATAGGGAGTGGAGTATTATTCTACACACTTGACTTGGCCCACAAATTGGGCCCCATTTTATTTGGATAATTTCGTGGGCCACCTACGAGACTTTTGAGAAAACCAGCCCAACTTCATCTATAAGCCCATGTCCTCTCCTTTTTCCGTTTACACTCGAACGTGATTTGATTGTACGAGTATATAAATGTGGATTAGTGTCTTCCATTAGGGATTCATTGTTGCTTAAGCTTCCATGTAGATTAAAATATGATAATTAGTTTAACAATCTCAAGATTTGAAGTCTAAAATTTAATTGTATTCTCACATTTTTCTTTATCTTTTTCATTGATTAATTATATATCATCACACTTCTTAAAACTAAACTAATTATTTTTAGTTACATTTTCATCTTAAAATAAATGTTGTCATAGAAAATTATGACGCTCTTAAATAATTATTTAATGTTTTATTTTAAAACACAACATTGTCAATATTTCTTAACTTATATTTTGAATTTACTAACAATTACTATCATTTTTTTATTTGTTATTCTTTTGATTTTACATAATAAAAAAACTATGTTTCTGGTGTATGAAAATATTTTTGAGATGAAAGAATATTTAAAAGGTAAGATTTCTTCAATTATTATTATTATTATTATTATTATTATTATTATATGGAATATTGCTTTAGTCAATTTGTATGTGCAATGTTTTTGGAGACATACTTATTATAAGTTATTCATACAATTTTTTATAAAGGATAATATAGAAAAAGTTCTAGAGCACTTGATCTGGTATGATATAAGTTAAAAAATGTGTTCGAGTAACAAATACTGAATTGTGAATGAGATTCAAATATCTCACTCTATAATACACTGTATAATATTTTTATGATATATTTTTTTTCACTCAATCATATAACTTGTGTAAAATAGAGAAATTATAGTGCTAAATTCACCAACATTAAAGTACTTTCAAAGGAAAAATTGTATATGAACCTTTTAAAATGATTATATATTATGACCTATAGTGATACCACACACATATTAGTAGTAGTGGTAGAAAGAATGAAGTGATAGCAAATAGTGTAGGAGTACATACTCCAACCTAGTATACTATAGTAGTACTGCTATATACCAAAACCTTTTTACCATAGAGCCCCTCAAGAATCTATGAGAATCTAAACCACCTCCTTCCACAGTCCACACACAACTCACTCTTACAAAATTCAAATGCAGCACCAATTGCAAGATCACTACCATCACTCTCCAATGTTGATCTGCTGCATTTGGGCTTTCTTAGTAGTCGGCTCATTCGGCTCGCCGGCGTTCGTCCCTAACCTCACTCTCGCCGGTCAACATCCCAGCCCTGAACTTGTCGCCGAACACCTTCACAGGCAAGTGTCCGAATTCAGACCTTCATTTTTACTATGTCACATTCATGCTATGGTTCACATTTATTTCTTTTGCTCTACATAATTTTTATTTTTGCTTCTTGGTAAAGCTGACAACCTTACTGAACACTGAGCTTTTTTGCGTTTACAGTGAATTTACCACTATGCCCCTCCACTGCACTTTTTTTTTTTTTCTCCTTTCCTGCTTTTACTCTCTCTGTGAGACCCTACAAACATCATTTCTGATTTCACGTTGACTGCGTGGCGCGTGGTATCCAATGCACATAACCTATTTCTTCAAAACATTAAACTACAAGGACTTTTTCGTCTATTCACACGTATATATTCCAACCGGAAAAATCGGCTTTTGTGCGGCGGTTTCTTAACCTGTCCCCACCCGGCGCATTTTAACGCCTCCCCGTCCGTTACTCTCGCAGGAAAGTCGCCGAATCGATCACGCGACGGCGCGTGCTAACCGACTCCGGCTGCCTGACCGGCAACCCCATCGACGACTGCTGGCGGTGCGACCCCAACTGGCAGCTCAACCGCCAGCGCCTCGCCGACTGCGCCATCGGTTTCGGCCAGTACGCCCTCGGCGGAAAAGGCGGCCGGTACTACGTCGTGACCGACTCCTCCGACCACGACGCCGTCACCCCGAAGGCCGGCACGCTCCGGTACGGCGTGATCCAGACGGAGCCCCTCTGGATAGTTTTCGCCGCCAGCATGCTGATCCGCCTCTCCGAGGAGCTGATCTTCAACTCCCACAAGACCGTCGACGGCCGCGGCGCCGATGTCCACATCACCGGCGGCGGCTGCATCACCCTCCAGTACGTCAGCAACGTCATCATCAGCAACGTCCACGTCCACCACTGCTACAGCAGCGGCAACACCGAAGTCCGCTCCTCCCCCTCCCACTCCGGCTACCGGAGCCTCTCCGACGGCGACGGCATCTCGATCTTCGGCTCCCGCGACCTCTGGATCGACCACTGCTCGCTCTCCCACTGCAAGGACGGACTCATCGACGTCGTGATGGGGTCCACCGGAATCACGATTTCCAACAACCACTTCTCCCACCACAACGAGGTGATGCTGCTCGGACACAGCGACGATTTCTTGCCGGACTCCGGGATGCAGGTCACCATCGCGTTCAACCACTTCGGGCAGAAGCTGATTCAGAGGATGCCGAGGTGCCGGAGAGGATACATTCACGTCGTCAACAACGATTTCACACGGTGGGAAATGTACGCAATCGGAGGGAGCGGAAGTCCGACTATCAACAGCCAGGGGAATCGATACATCGCACCGTACGATCGAAATGCTAAAGAGGTACGAAAATTGTTCTTAATTTTATCATATTTAAAAAAAATATTAAGTAATTATTTGAAATTGTTTCAGGTGACGAAGCGAGTTGATACGTCGGAGGGGGAATGGAGGGGTTGGAATTGGAGGAGCGAAGGGGATGTGCTGGCGAATGGGGCCTACTTTGTGGCCTCCGGCGAGGGCGTTGAAGTCAAATATGAGAAGGCGTACAGCGTGGAGCCCAAGTCAGCTGCGTACATTGACCAAATTACCCTCAACGCCGGTGTCCTCGGCCACAGGTCGTTTTTTTACTTTTTTGGGTTTTTCTATATTGCTTTTTTACTTTTTTGTCCCTCTTTTTTGCTTTATGGTCTGACTATTGGGCCTAGCTTTCGAAGCCCATTATAATGGCCTGTTGGGCCGTTTTTCTGATTGCTGTTTTTTTGTTTGCATGAGCAGAGGTAATAATCTCGGAAAGTGGACGGCCGGAAGCAACGGCTCCGGAGGTGTTTCCGATGCGAATTTCGGCATTTTCGAAGACTACAATGACTACACCGACTCGTCCGGAACGTATTACGGCGGTTCAACATTGCTGACTTTTCTAACGGCCTTGTTCTACCTTTTGTTTCTGAGCATCGACTGAAACTGCACGTGTTGTTCCTTCGATTTCTCTTCTAATTTTTTACGTTGTCAGTTTACCACATCACGAATGTTGATGTAATTGGATTTTCATTTAAATCTTGGAAGAAAAAAAAACTCAAAATTGGGTTGCGTTTGCAGTAAAATGTATGCTGTGATGCGTGTTTCACTGTTTTCCTAGTAAGGGGCTAATTTGGTCATTTCACAACTAGGCTAAAGTTAAGGTTTTGTAGTTTGTCTGATCTTAAATTGACTAGGTAGATAAATGTGAGTGAGAATGATTTATATTTGTATCTTGTGTATTAATGGTACTTATAATCATCCTTCAAGACTGACTGACCTCTCTCGGCTTGCCATTGAAATATGGAACCTCGGTTGATATTAGAAAGCCAGAATTCGCTCTAACAGATTTAGCTCATACATTTTTCGTGTGAAACCGATTTTCCAGATTTGATGTCACTAGACAGTGTGTGTAGTGTGTGTGCACAAAATGCACCGAGAGTGTTCAATCATGCACCAACAATCATCAAACATTAAAATCCATTTTGCGCTCGATGAAATACTGTATACCATAGTACAGTCTCTTAACCGAAAGCGTCTCGAAAGTTCAGGGAATCATAAGAAAATACTAATAACTAATAAGCCAACAATTAATTTATACTGTAGTATATTTGTAATTGTCCAACAAACTTTAAAAGTACAAATTGCACTCAAACCTCACTGCCCATCCCACAGAGAATAATCCCATGTACTGCAACTGGTTATCCAATTCCAATCATCAGAGGTTGACCATTCTGGATTAACGAAATTAGTTTCGTTGCTCGACACCCATTCCGACAATCTTGTTTCGTAAGGCGACCGTGTCAAACTCATCGTCTCGAACATTGCATCATCAGGTGGCCTCGAAATATGATCAGTCCTCATCGAGAACTTCTGATCACCGTTGGTCGAGCATGGACTGGCCGTCACACATTCCGATCCCGATGCACTACTCAATGATTCTATGCATGAAGACCATTTCCAGTTTAAGAAGATTAAAAAAAATCGACAAAAAATAAATCTTTTTTATTAAAGAAAATACCTTTCTCAAGAAGCAGAGGTTTTTTCCTCAAGTGACTTCTCCAATAGTTCTTGATCTCGTTATCCGTCCGTCCCGGTAATTTTCGGGCTATCCTCGACCACCTGAAAGAAAATACTTCTTCAATTTCCATAAATATATATAGTATTTTTTTCCATTCTAATGAACTAGTTTATAACATACTTATTGCCCCATTTCTCGTGGAGTTCGACGATGATTTTTTCTTCTTCTTCGGATATATTTCCGTGCTTTAAGTTGGGGCGGAGGTAGTTCATCCATCTCAGCCTGCAACTCTTTCCACTTCTCCTCAAACCTACATAACCGAAAAAAAGTTTTTGTTTTTTCCTCAAAAAAAAAAGAAAAGATTGTTTTTTTTCCTGATTATAATACATACCCGAGGCTTTTGCTAATGAATCCCATCTCCTATCTCCTAAAACAGCTACTGCAGCTGCGAGTTGTTCATCCTCTTCTTCGACCCAAGGCCCTTTACGCAGGAGCTCGACTTCTTGCATGCTTACCACACACAGTAGTTTCAAAAGTAGTACTATAATATATATAGTTGTCTTTATAGAGAAAGTTTCCAAAATAAATAAATAATAATAATGAAAAAAAGGAGTGACCAGAAGCAGTTACATTAGCAAACTAAGTTGGTGGAGTGTGTGGGGAACTCCACCATTGGCTCATTGTCATGATCTTGATTAGCCTTTTAATTGATTAATTTAAATAAAACAAAACAGCCCATAATCACTTTTTTTGGAATGTTATCTATCCACAGATTTTCTTTGGTCTCATCTTAATTTTATATAGACATCAGCAATGCAGTTACAATAATATTCATGGCACCACCATATGTAGCCCTACAACGTCGGACGATAGCCTTACACGGTAAAACTGCATTTTTTTGCCGTAAATTTTAAGTTATGGTTCCATCCCTTCATGCATTGGGATATTTTGATTTTGAGATCATTTTTGATTGAGAGAATGAGAAGTGTGATGTAACTAAGTGGGGGACAATGGCCTCTTTGTAGAGGCCAAAATATTAAGGGATAACATATTGCTTGCACAAGTTTTCAAGATTTGTTTTGGTTGTTAAGAAGAGCTCGTTTGAAAAACGAGTAGTATAGTTGTAAATTGAGAAACAATCAATATAATTTAAAGTCGCTCTCAACGTGACTCATCAATGTATTGTCACATAATCAACTTTGGACAAGATAAAATTCAGATGATACAAGTATACATAGAATTGAATTTTCTTCGTATGTCTACCCCTGGATTCAAGATGGGACTCGACTCTAGCGATCATCGATAAATGATTTGTTCATAAGATCGACTGCACCATCCATGAACTGAGACGACAATAACAAACATGGATGAGAATGAGGGAATGCCATAAACTGATTTTGAAATGCATTTTTGATTGGACTCCTCATCTTTGGTCATTGCAGAAAAAAAAAAAAACTATCAAAAAAACTTACCCTTCCAATTGATTTGAGCTCCCTCCCAACCGGCTCCATAAACTTCAAGTCCATTTCAATGGGCCATACCTGCATACGAGAAACGAGATTTTTAATCCTACTGAACTGGACATATGACCTACACAGCTACACTGATTTTAAAACTTCATTGAGATCATCTTAATCTCAAAAGCAAAAACCTATGGCTTAAGGCCATATGACCTATGTGCAATGGGTAGAGACTGGAAATTCTCGACCAAACTATGAACTGGAAGGATGATGAGGAAACAAGCATGAAAATCAATTCATACGCATCTTTTCATATTCTTCATCATAATTTCAGTTAAATAAAAGCACACAAGGGAAAATAGCTAGAATGATTATTTGATTTTTGCCCCGCTGGATTCAAGAAATTATATAATCCTGCCTCGTGGGAAAAAAAGGGAAATAAACAACCCATTGGATAAGAATGTGGCAAGAAACATAACAAAAAACAAATCTCAAGTGTCAGTGTTCGTTGGGGCAGACGAATTATAAGAGAAATTGACGCCTTAATTGGGTGGAAATATTATTAATCCAATCTCCCCGCTACATATACAGTTCAGTCTCATTCACACATAAACCAAACAAATCAACTCGTAATGAATTTTGGAGTCTCAGAATAAGACGTATACACAAATATAAATCTTAACAAAATTTATAGGACGACCAACTTGCATTTTCCCCTATTGAAATCCGAAGGAAAATAATCGGTCTTTGGACCCAAAAAAGGAAGAAGGAATATGCACTTAAGTGAAACATGCTCAGCAAATGAAGAAAGCACCTTAAGACCAAGTAATTTGACGGGCGTAGTCAATCCGGGCACAATGCAGTCCGGTCCAGCAGCTTCGATTACAGCCGCCGTCCCTAGCCCACTACCAATCGGATCTTCATGCTGAATACAATTACCAATCAATATTCAATCATACATTCAATTCAATCCCAACAACAAAGAGCATGGATTCAAAGCTACTACAACTTAAAATAAAAATAAAAATAATACCCACATTAAAATAAAAATCAAGTCTTTATTTTGAATTGGCAATTTAACATCACTAGTTCAATCAAAAACAACAAAAAATCAAAACAACCCACATAAGAAAATGATGAAATAATTGTACACGCAACCATTAAAATACAGGCAACGAACCTTCATAACAGAGAGGCCGTACGTAGATAGAGGCGTCTGGGGAAGACGAAGCACGGGAGAGTGGTGAATTTTGGGAATGGGTTTCGGGGCCGACGACGCTCTCCATGGGACGTCGTTTTGAAGGACAGCTCCTCCTTTTCTTGACATCAAATTCAACTATTTTTTCACAGGTATTATTGCTGCTTTCTACAAGATTTTATTTTAAAAAATTATGTTTATGTTTGAGTTTTTATTTGTTTGGATTAGGTTGTTATTTTGGATTATTTTCTTCAGTTTGTGAAGATAAGAATTAGGATTAATTGGTGAAATAAAGAGAGGGCGATCGATCCCCCAAGAGGATTAATGGTGCAGAGGAAGTAGAGAGCCGATAACGCTCCTAACCTAATTGAAAGCGATTTTAGCCCTGAGAGGCCCAAATTCACTGGCCCAATATGAAATTAAACATAACCGTATAGAGTTTTTCGTCTTTTCACCTTACTGAGTCGAGTAGCAACACTCAAACTAGCAAAACGATAGTTTTCATTTTGTATGGATCTTTTTGATCATCACAACATTGAAGATGTTGATGACAACTCGATAAATCAATGTTATGTTATAACAAAATTCAAACATTCAATTGAAAAAACCCTTTAAATTCGGAAACATGGACCAAAACAACGCGAATATAACAAACTTTAGTGGTTGGGTTGGAAGATAAGAGCCAAATGTCACACAAGATCAAGATACAATATCTCGATTGTTTGACTCAACCATCATGAAATTAAGGCTCCAAGTGTGTCCAATTAAGTGCGACGTTTGATTGTACGTAAAACTTGGAATGAATCAAAGTTTATTTCAATTAAGTTCATTTTATTTTATTTTTAAAAATACTACTCCATATAAATTAAAACACGGTAATATGAATTGTCGTTTCCCGTCTCCCTCCCCTATATATCTTATCCCATATGATGCTGTCCAAATCATAAGAACGAGTTTTAATTACTATTACCAATTAGCGCGCGGCAAAAGTTAAAAATTGCAGTTTTGTCTTTTTCCAATCAATACCATGGAGGAAGAAGATCATATGAAGTTAGAACAAGGAATGGCTGCTGACGTCACGGCCCCGACAACCTCGGGCCCGCCGCCACCGACGAAGAGAGTAGCCACCTTAGACGCCTTCAGAGGGCTCACCATCGTGGTACGAAAAAAAAAGAGGGGCGGTTCTTGCAATTAAACTAAAATTCAGGGGCTGTTTTGTAATTTAATTTATCATAATTCTCTACACTGAGTGTATACTGCAGTTGATGATCCTGGTGGATGACGCTGGGTGGGTGTATCCGCGCATCGACCATTCGCCGTGGAACGGGTGCACATTAGCCGATTTCGTGATGCCGTTTTTCCTCTTCATCGTCGGAGTCGCCGTCGCTCTTTCCCTCAAGGTGTGACACGTCGGTTTAAGGAAATTAAGTTCGTAATTTTTTATGATTTTTCTTCGATGTTTTTGTTTTCGCAGAGAATTCCGAATGCTAAGCAGGCGATTCGAAGGATACTTCTTCGGACGTTGAAGCTTCTCTTTTGGGGAATTCTGCTTCAGGGTATGTTGTGGATTTTTTCTGTTTTTTCGCGGTTTTGATTTCGATAATTAGTTAGAATCGAGAATTTCGGTGATGGTTCTGTTTCAAGATCAAACCTTTAAGGTGTTTTAATTATCGATTCTCGCGTCGAGTGCAGGAGGGTATTCTCATGCACCGGATGATTTGTCGTACGGGGTGGATATGAAGAAGATCCGGTGGTTTGGCATTCTCCAGGTCAACACAACCGAGCCTTCTCGATTTTATAGTGAAATCCATCTCTTTTGTAATTTTTCTTTGTATTTGTATCCAAACAGAGAATAGCTTTAGTGTACTTTGTTGTGGCTTTGATAGAAACCGCAACCACCAAGCTCAGGTCGACGGCTCCAGAACCCGACCATTTCTCGATTTTCACCGCATACAAATGGCAGTGGTAAATAACCTTAAAATTTATCGATTGTCCAGCACAATTTACAACAGTTTTTTGTCTTATTATTTTGGTTTAGGATGGGTGGATTTGTTGCTTTTATAATCTACATGGTCACTACGTTTTCTCTCTACGTTCCCGATTGGAGTTTCGTGTTGTACCATCACCACAAGCCTCAAAGATATACTGTAATAAGCTTCGTACTTATTTTAACTTTTTTTTTTTTTTTTTTTACTTTTTTACTTTGGCAGTAACATTTTACTACAGGTAAAATGTGGGATGAGAGGACACTTGGGACCCGCGTGCAATGCGGTCGGTTACGTTGATAGACGAGTCTGGGGAATCAATCATCTATACGACCAACCCGTCTGGACTCGGCTACGAGTCAGTAACCATTGCTACGTTGTGTGGTTTATTGCAATTAATCTATATTACAGGGTACATTATGTAATTATCCGGAAATATTGATCTGCAGGCGTGTACTTTAAGTTCTCCGGATTCCGGTCCATTCCGGAAGGGTGCGCCTACTTGGTGTCGGGCTCCATTTGAACCCGAAGGGTTTTTGAGGTTTTTCGCGCTTTCATTTTCATCTATTGTTGTCTATCTTGAATGAATCTTGATCGAGAATTGCCTGCAGCTCGATTTCAGCGATCATTTCCGGCACCATCGGAGTTCACTATGGCCATGTATTGATTCATTTCAAGGTAGGAAAAAAACACACACGCGAGTTTGAAGTGTTTTGAATACACATGTCGACTTTTTTTTTTTTTGCCTTGTAGGGTCACGTCGAACGACTCAAGCAGTGGTTATCTATGGCGCTCGTTTTACTAACAGTGGCCTTGATTCTTCATTTCACAGATGGTATACACTTTTTTTTTTCGACGTAAAAAGTAAAAATCACAATGTAGATACGAGGATTTACGGTTTTTTTTTTCACAGCTATTCCAATGAACAAGCAGCTCTATAGTTTCAGTTATGTTTGTTTCACTGCTGGAGCTGCAGGCATTGTGTTCTCAGGGTTCTACTTATTGGTAAATTACACACAGACCCCTGATAAAAAAAAAAATTACTACAATAAAGGAACTATCTTCCTTTTTTTTTTTTTTTGTCGCGTGGCCAGATCGATGTATGGGGAATGCGAACGCCGTTTCTGTTCTTGGAGTGGATAGGAATGAACTCGATGCTGGTTTTCGTCATGGCGGCTCAGGGGATATTCGCGGGGTTCATAAACGGGTGGTATTTCGAGGATCCAGACAACAATCTGGTGAGTTTTGATAAACGAAAAATCCGAATATATATTCGATCTGCATTTCATCCTCAAATGTATGTACTGTGTATGTTATATGTGATATTCAGGTGAAGTGGATTCAGGAGCATGTGTTTATCAATGTGTGGAAATCTGAGAGAGTTGGGACTCTGTTGTATGTGATATTTGCTGAAATCACTTTCTGGGCTGTGGTTTCTGGGCTCTTGCACAAACTCGGCATTTATTGGAAGTTGTAAACACACACCAGATGAAAAACAAGACTTTGAAACGAAAACTTTTACGAGCTATTTATATACTAATTAAAGCGAGCAAGCCTCGCTTTCTCCACGACCACTTGTTGCACGAGGCGTGCCAGGTTGAGGCTAGACGAGCCACCTTCCTCCGTTGCACGTTTCGCCATATTCCCGAGCTTCCGAGCTCTGTCCCTCCTCTCTTCCCCTTGTTCCCCTCCATCCATCAACTTCTCAATACCCATTGTAATGTCAAAACTCTTCACTTGAACTCCCACCTTTTCTTCATCTCCAAACTCAACCGGAAACTCGACTCCCACTCTTACTCCTGTCTTGATCACACTCACGACAAACTTCTCGTTGCAAAATTGCTCCGCAAACATCGGCCACGTCAGCATCGGCAGGCCAGCTGTCACCCCTTCCATCGTCGAGTTCCACCCGCAGTGCGTAACGAACCCTCCGACCGATGGGTGGGAGAGTATAAGCACTTGCGGGGCCCAACCCTGAATCACAAGCCCCTTCTCCGAGAGTTTTTTACCTTGAGACGACAACCATTTTCTGAAGTCCTCTTTGGCGTTTCTGATCACCCACACGAAAGGCCGACCGGAATCTTCTAGCCCCAATCCTAGCTCCACGAGCTGTGAAGTGGATACGCTCGACATGCTCCCGAGGCAGACGTAAATAACCGAGCTCGTTTCGTGCGAAGCGAGCCATTTCAAGCACTCGAGGTCGGCCTTGTCCCCTCTGTCGGCCTTGTCTTGATCATCCTCGTTGCAAAGCGAAACCGGTCCAATGCACCACACCTTTTTGCCTTTGAGCTTCGACAACTCGTCGGCGTATTCGGGCTCGAGCTCTTGAAAAGTGTTGGCCAACGTCCCGAAGGACTCCATGTCAGCATCCCACATCTGCCGGAGAACGTCAGCCCATTCGGGCGGAGGGTTTTCATTGGTCGAGCCTTTGATCTGAGCCTTGGTGATCTCGATCCGGTCGGGTAAGCCCGGCAACACGAAATACTCGTTGTCCGAAGATACTGGTAAGTCTCGGAAGCCATTGGAGAGTAGTAGCTCGTGCAAGCAGACGAGGGAAAAGCAACTCATCCCGTGGAACACGAGCTTCGGGATACCAAGTTTCGCGGCGACGCGCGTGGTCCACGGGAAGCACATGTCCGAGATCAGACATGTCGGGTAAGGTTTGAGGTGTTGGAGTATTTGTTTGACCTGAGGTTCTAACATGGAGGTGGCGTTGAAGAATTTGACCGAGTCGGAGGAGGAATTCACCGTGTCGTAGGATTGGCATTCTTCCGGAAGGCCGGGGAGGTTGATGTGGGAGATGGCGATGTTGGATCCGGATGCAACCGAGCGGTCGATGGTCGATTTGATTCGGTTGTGGTTGTAGGGAGTGATGATAATCGTGACGGTTAGGCCGAGGTTGGCGAGTAATCGAGCGATGTCGACCATGTGGCCTTGGGCCATGAAAGGGACAAGGGCCAAGTGAGGAGGTTGTTGGTTTTCCATTTTCTTAATTTGAAGCTCGATCGATCGATCACTTAAATTAAGATTTGTAATCAAATGTTATTAGTAAGAGTTTGGTAGGGTAGGTAGACTACTTTCTTATGCTGTGGTGAGTAGTGAATAGTGATTATTTAAAAAAAATGATATATAGATACCAGCATTTACTACACCTACGTAAAGTTTTACGTGACTCTGACTCTACACGAGTCACGCCGGGCCAGACGGCGGACCATCGGCTGGGAAAGATCAGCCCCATGTTTCGCTACGGTTTCCCATGATGATACAATAGTCAAAGCCCTTTAGTTGTTCCCAACACAAATACATACCGAAATCACTACAAGAAAATTTGTCATTCTCTACTGCTAGCAAGACAAATACAAGAAAATTTGTCATATTAATTATGGTTTTTTGTACTTTACAATAACAATTCAGACATTTTTATCTATGTACTTTTGGATTCATAATCGGCTACTATGTTTTTGGAAATTCAATATCTATTTGGTTGAATTTTAATTTTCTTCTTAATGTAGATATATTTTTGTTGTTGAACTGATTACATTTTTCTTATACTGTTTTCCAATAATTTTCATCTTACTTATGTATGTTTATAGATTCCATTTTTTTTTTATTATTCAATATTATTTTATGCTATATATTGATAAATTATGATTGGTGTGCATACTTTTTTTTGTTTAAAGCAGTTATTTAAACCCCATGACTACTTGCAGTTAATTACACAACTGCTCATATGCCCTTCCATATTCTGGGACTGACATTTCCAAGTAATAATTGTACATAGTCCAATTTTTCCAAAAATATGCATCTCTTCATATTCTCAATCTTTCACTAATTTAGATAAAGATTTTTAATAAATAATGTTTTAAAATAAATTCATATTTTATTATATTCTTGGAAGTTTTTTTGGTTTTCCAATTTTACTAAAAATCTTCTCTTTAAACATCTCAAAAAAAGATTAATAATCAGCAGTTTTTGTTCAAAACAATCTCTTACCGGTTTCAATCTCTTTCTTCCAAATGGCTAAGTATTATTACTCAGATCTCGGTCAGATGAATCCTTCTACAGATGACCCTATTTTATGCTTAAGGATATGCCGCAAATGGCAAACCCTCATCCCAGACATGCTTCCTGTATCTTTGCATGTTGTGATGAAGGATTTCAGAGTATGTATTTTTTTATTATGTTTTTTTGTTTTCATAGCAATGATTTCAAATATTCCATACAAGTTCACTATTTGAGATTATCATGAATGCTTTTTTCTGTTTTTAATTTTTCAACATTTGCAGGGCTTAATAATTGAAGGGTCTGTTTCAAAAGACCTGATTAGTGATTTTAACAAGCTGTTAAAAGAGGGAAGCATATGTAATCTTCACCATTTTGATGTTGTCCCGAAGTCATCTTCCTCTGCTGTTAAAAATCATGATTTCATGATTGTGTTTCGAAAGAATACTTTTGTTAGGAGTAGCAATTACCATTTCTTTTCTCCTTCGATATTCAGTTTTGCAACTTTCAATCAATTGACGCGCCGTTCAAAATTCCCAGAGGCCAACTTTTTGGTAATACTATTATTTATCTATTTTTTTTAATGATTATATATCTTACTATCTTACTTCTTTTATTCATTATCTCATTCTAATATTTTTCAATTCGTGTTGATTCAAATATACAAGATGTTATTGGTCGTGTTGTCGATGTGAAAGAAACCCTGGAGAACTTACCCGCTGTCCATCTCATGCTTCAAGATTCTAGGTGATTTGTTTTAATTATTTATTTCCTATATTGCTTTCATTTCACATCTTCCATCCATTTAAATCTTTTCATTCTCTGTTGGCTGATTGTAAAGTTTTAAAATTTATCAGTAAAAATCGTATGCATTGCCTAATCTATGGGCCCCTTCGTTCCAAAATTGAAAATTTTGTGAATGTGTTGAAGTCATCCATTTCCACTCCCATGGTTGTTATTATGCAGCTGTGTCGAAAATCCATCTATAAAGGTAGACTGCTTTAATTTTCAATTTCTATTTTGATTTTATTTTAATTTCTTTATGTAGTTTCTAATAATGTATTGATCTATGTTTAGGCAAGGTCTGTGTATCAACAACTTTTGATGTTTCTGATGTGATAGTGGATCAATCTCTGACTGAAATTGTTGAATATAAGAAGAGGTTGTTTTATCTATTTTGAATGATTTTCTTTATTTGCCATTATATATTTTATTGTATCAAATCCACTTCATTCTGACTTTTTCTGTTGTTTGGTTCAGCCTGCCAATTTCCCACAAAATTAATTTCATGGATGGTGCTATGTTTCCTGATATTTCTGCCACGTCATCTTTGAGTGAACTGCTGAATCCAAGGCTGACTGTTTATAACCTTGGGGACGTGTCGTATTGTGAAGATGTAAGTAAATTCAGTTGCGCTGTAACTATTATTTCTACTTAGATGCTATCTGAATGTTCTAATTCGTTGTTTTAATATATCATATATTATATTCTGCAGCCCCAGAACTTATGGACAATTGGAGCAATAACTGAAGTTCATGAAAATCGAGGATGGTATTACACATACTGCTCCAATTGCTCTGCTATATATGACTGTTCATGTTCTGAACTTTTTTGTCCAACATGCGGTGAAAGCATTATTCATAATGCAAAGTATAAAGTTCATGTCACTGTTGATGATATATTCGGTCATTCGGCATCTCTTATCTTGGTTAATGATCTGACAACTTCTTTAATTCAAACTTCCGTCCACTCATTCATGAATATATATTATAAGGTCAGTATTCAACAAATTCTAATCTTATAAGTATATGTTTTTTTTTTCGCCTTAAGACTGCCTATTGTAACTATATTTTCTATTAACAGGGCAGGGGCAAACCAGAGTTTCCCTATCAAGTTTTTCTAGCTCTTATCGGAAGGGAGATGTTTTTTAAAGTCAAAGTTGAAAATCATCATGTAGAGACTCGCAAACCAAGAGAGTATGAAGTTGCACAAAGATACATGGTATAGACATGGACATGACAAGTGCTCCACTTTACTAAACTAAAACAACTAGAAACATAAGAAAGCAATAGGAAGGGGAAGTCGACCCTTCATGGTGCACAAAATTACCTCAGCAAGTAGCTCAGGGTCTGCAATCCTTTCTTCTTCATCAACAAGCACACCTTCTAATTTCAACTGCATATATTTTACGGAAAACGAGTGGGAAATGAGCGCAAAGGAGCAAAAAGAAAGCCGTACAAAAATATGTGTTCAATGTTGTATTCATATGCTCCCATCACTGACATGACAGATGAAATCAACTTACACAGCCTTTGAACAAACATTTTCTTAACAATATAACTTCACAGTTCAACATAGTCACTTTTTTTCTCTCTTTGTTTTGGCTCCCTATCTGTTCCTTTCTCCTCCAGCTCCAAGTTACATGAGATGAAACAAATAAGTGCTTCACTCTCAAGCTCACCTCGTAGAATCCGCATATTCACTCACCCTTTTGTTCAAACAGCCTATCCAAAGTAATTCTAGGAACAAGAGCGCGATGGCTTTGAGCCTGAAGAGAGAGCCTAGCTTCGGTTTAAAGATATTCATGGTGGTGAGGAGGTATCTCATCGGCGGAGATGAACGGGCAACGGGAACTTCGTTTACGTCTTCATCGCGTTCGGAGCTCGACGACAAGGAGATCAAGGCCCAGGTCTAGGACACCGCCGGCCAGGAGCGATTCCGAGCCGTCACCTCCGCCTACTACCGCGGCGTCGTCGGCGCCCTCGACCCCAAATCCGGTGAAGACCAGCCGTCGAACCCGACCACCACCGCGTTCACAGCGTCGTCGTGAGCCACAATCGACTCCATACACTTGGAATCGAAGATCGAATTCCAGGAAATTGTCGCGGACGCCGTTCTCGATGATTGCCGCTCAGCACGTCGATTTCGACTGCGATTCGAATTTCAGGAGATTGTCGCGGTCGATTTGGGGGGTGTAGAAGGAAGAGCTGGCGGGGGAGTAGGTGGCGAGATGGGCGGCGGCTGCGGCGGTGAGGAGGGCGGCGGAGGAGTAATTGGAGGTGAGGACCTCGTTGCCGACAGGTGAGATTGGGGTGGGAATGTATCGAGAAATTTGGGAGAAAGGGTATTGAGGGCTTTACACATTTTAAGCGGCCTAATTGACACGCGTAATTTCCTAAAAGCCTTATTGCCGAAAAAATGCTGAAAATTGGTCTTATTGCCATTTTTTCCTAAAAAAATAAGATTGAGAGTTCTATTTAATTTAATATATTTAAATATTCTTTTATTTAAAATTATCATTTTTTTAAACCTCTATTTATATTTATAATTTGATATATATATATATATATATATATATATATATATATATATATATATATATATTAAATTAAATAGAACTCTCAATCTTATTTTTTTAACCTTTTTCCGTTTACAAGTTTTATGTAGATTTAAATATTATTTAGTAGTAGTTTCTGAAATGCGTTTAAACTATAATACCTTCTTATTATTTGTTGCTTAAATTGCTATTTTTTGTAATTAATTATTTTTGTAAAATTGGTATTTTTTTGTAATTAATTATTTTTATAAAATTATAATTGCGTAGTGCGTAAAAGTTAAAAAATATATTTCAACACTCCAAAATAGCCGTAAGAGAAGGGAAAAATACCAGTAGAGGATTTATTATTCCTCTACGGAATTTGTTCGTAGGGACAATTTCCCTACGGCTAGCCGTAGGGGACCCGTAGGGCCTCTTGGAGAGAAGTTATGCGCGCGCGCAGTCCCCTACGGGGATCTCCTACGGGAGTCACCCCTACGACTGGGAGTAAAGAATGCCATAGGAAAAATCAGAATATGATCCCCATAAGGAATGCCATAATGTTCCAAAAAACCCTGGACTATGCAATGTTTACTACGGTTTTCTGACGTAATGTTCCAAAAAAATACAATTACTCTCTGTGTTCTTCTCTGAAACAACCAGAGTCGAACTTCTTTTGAACGGAAAAATATCGAGAGTAGAGGGTATGCAGAGTGCTTTTTTTTAATAGGTGGTGTATAAAATGCATCCTAAGACACTATTTATAAGTGTCCACTTGTATGTGGATGGTTGAGTCAAGAATTCATGCAGTTGAGTAATGGTAGCCATTATCACAACTTATAACAGCAGAGCAGAGGGTGTTCATAATATGGCATGGACCGGAAACCGTACAAGATTAGTTCGGTTCGGTCTGGACCACTAAAATTCCTGACCGATTTCCGATTCAACTAAAAATGAAATTCCGGTTTTCGTTTCGTTTCCGATTAAAAAAACTGGTAAAATCCGGTCCCGGCCGGATTGGATTAATACCACTAAAATTCCTGACCGATTTCCGATTCAACTAAAAATGAGATTCCGGTTTTCGTTTCGTTTCCGATTAAAAAAACTGGTAAAATCCGGTCCCGGCCGGATTGGATTAATACCACTAAAATTCCTGACCGATTTCCGATTCAACTAAAAATGAGATTCCGGTTTTCGTTTCGTTTCCGATTAAAAAAACTGGTAAAATCCGGTCCCGGCCGGATTGGATATTAATGTATGTGATATTAATCCGTTTACCGGATTGGTAAAATCTGAGAGTGTGGGACTGTTGTATGTGATACTTGCTGAAATCT
The DNA here is from genome assembly GCA_954870475.1 of Euphrasia confusa. NCBI lineage: Eukaryota > Viridiplantae > Streptophyta > Magnoliopsida > Lamiales > Orobanchaceae > Euphrasia > Euphrasia confusa. The sequence goes on along the minus strand of OX940955.1, from coordinate 1,966,076 downwards.
TTCTGGGCTGTGGTTTCTGGGATATTGCATGGCATCTATTGGAAACTGTAACGAAAACAAGACGCTGAAACGAAAACTTTTACGATTAATGTACAGGAATCGAGCAGCGCCAAACCACAGCAGTTAAAAAAACACGAAAGTATTTACTGCCAACTCATGAGCATCTTCCACACAGTCTCCTCTATCGTCTTCTTTGAGACAGAGCTATTATCTCCTTCATCGAGTAGAACTTTGTAAAGTTCCCACTCCCGGTCTCCGATCATGTACCTCCTGATTTCAGCCTGCAAAGATGAAGAGATTAGGACGACGATGATTTGAGTTATAGGATTTTCTAAGGCGATGCATGCTGAGAAGTGACATGTACCGAAAAGATTGGTTGATCGAGCATCTTTAGCGCAAGGGTTATGTCGTGAAAAACCAGGGGGCGGCCCTTTCCGGATAACTCCACGGGATTCGCAACTAGCAGCTCGGTGTCGGGCCCACGGCTAGTCAATGATACTCTGAGCGGACGACTCAGTTCCATTTCAAGACTGCCACGCAACGCATTCTGTTTGCTCGGGTCTACAATCTTCTTACCATCTGCTTGCATGATAAATAAGTCCATTTCACAACCCGTTTTCCCTTTCGTGGTGAAACGCCCGTAAGAAATCTGGTCGTAAAACAAGTGGATTTTCATTCTACAAAATATAAAATTTTGAAAGTACTTCCGAGAATTTATATAGGTACCTGAATGTTATAATCCTTGAGAGTTCGCATGACGTCGTACAAGAGACCTTTATGATCGTGACAAGCGATTTGGACGAGCGTGTGAGAAGGGCTCAACTGGTTATCCAATGTGATCGATGGGCGTTTAAACATGACAGGATCGTATAATTGGTGTTGGTCGAGCGTCTCTAAATTGAACATGCCTTCGGTGATTGCGTCTGAAAGAAACGAGGGCCCTTGGGAGCAGGTTGTGATTTCCGGGCCCGCCATTTCTATGTCACAGCTGATCACAGCGACCCCAAGAACGGTTTTTAAATGTTCGTACGTGTCTTCCTTTCTCTGGTTTGTGTGTAGAAGTTCTCTGCAAGGTTTATTGAACTGAATGCACGATCAAATACGAAGACACTTTAGGAGCTATTACTTGCAAGATTCTTTTTTTTTTTATTGAAGCTTCTTCTAAAGTAGTAGCAAAAACAGTAAGTGTTACTTCCTACAAGGTGTAAAGAGTGGAAAACCTCGTGTCGGTTATGAAGAAGAGATCCATCACTTTCCCATCTGGGGTGGTCGATACCTTCACTTTCTCTATTGTTAGTTCAAGCTCGCAAAGAACCTTCGTCACATCTGCAAAAAAAAAACAAACACTCCAAATCTCAACATGGATTCAACCAAAACTTCAATACTACATCATCCAATTTATACAACAATTCCACTTAATTTTCCTCGAGAAATTACAATCAGCTAAATCAAGAAACCGATTTTCACAGTGTGTTTTATCCGATACAATTCAAGAACTTAACCTTGGCATCCTCTAAAGCAACTCCCATCACATGTAAGAACCCACAAGTTATTTCAAAAATAATCCAAACACTAAAACCCGAAATCTCCAATGAATTGATCGAGTTGGCATAAAAGCTAATTTACCGTGCAAAAGGCCTCTTCGGTCGCGGCAACACAATTTGAGGAGGAACACGGCCGGAGGCTTCGGAGTTTGCGATTCGTCGTCTCCGTAATACGACATCCCAGAAACAAATGTGCAACACGGGCAAGCCCCAATCAATCTCTTCTTCAACAAGTCCCACCTCGTGCCGGGCTTTCCCATCACCCAGAACACCAAGTAGCACCATTTCCCATCCGTAGATACATCTAAATCAGTTCAACTGATTACAGTTATACTTATACCAATTCTAAAATTATTTCATCAAAAACAAACAAACATATATACCTGTTCTGACTACGGTGAGCCCGAAGAAGAGGATTATGCGGCAAAGGTCAGAGCCCAACCCGGTTTTGTCGGGGCAATTCACGGTGATTACACTGGCTTCGTCTTCTTTCTCCGGCTGGCTGATTATCACGGCATCATCGAACAGTAACCCCATCTCGATTTTCAACCAAAGATTGAATTTTTATATATGGACATAACAAAAATCACAACTGGGTAGGTTTCAGTGACACAAACATGTGTTGGGAAGGTATGGAAATGGTGGATTAAAGAAAAGGAACAAACAAAATTGGAGCAAAAATTAAGCTGGTGTTACTTCCAAGTAATTTCTGCCCTTCTCTTTTTTTACATTTTTCTTGAGATCTTTTGTGGTTGGTGAAAGGCTGAGAATCCAGATTTGGGAAATATATATATATCATGCTCTTAAAGATACATGTTCGGTGTCTATAAAGATACTACTTACTTTTGAAGTTATCTTTTTTAATACACAGTTGAAATTTCTCGTCATGTAAAATGTTTGTTTTTTATCAAACAGTTTCTTTGTTTTTGTGATTTTAAAATGCACTCGTTCGTATTCTATTTTTTTCGAAAATTTGCTATACCTTTTGAATTCGACGAGTCTCTCAAGTCACAAGACACATATACATTGATAATTGTATCTATAAACTAAAAAATCGTGTCTACGCAAAGTACAAATACTAAAGAGAAAAAAAAAATGTACTGAGTATGTTTGAAAAGTCATGTGTGGATGTACATAAAATGTTACGGAAAAATAAATGAATCACACACTAGCATTTGTAAATACCAATCATACACATTTTTTTATGGAGGAAATATGTGGAGTGGGATCTTAATGTTTGTTTGGATAAGAGTTTGGAAATTGGAATATAGGAGTATGTATTTTATTGTACTTAGTTTTCAAGCCGCGTATATATTATTATTATTATTATTATTATTATTATTATTATTATTACTATTTAAAAAAAAATTATAAAGCTTAGTGGATTCATCTTATTGTTGTTTTGGGGAGGGCGGCCTTAACTAATTAATAGGAAATCCTTGATGTGATTTTAATCCGACCAAACTAATGGCCGTCAATTAAGAATTAATTATTTGGAGTCGGATACACGTGCTTAATGGGAGCTTTCCTTGTCAGATCGCACAAATTGAATTGATTATGATGACATAAATACACATTGCATTGTCCCTTGTTACCAAATTTATTTTCAAACTCAAAGAGGAGAAGTGTTTCGAGTGCGAATGAATGAAAAACAAAATGTGATGAAAAAAATATATCTTTTGATTTGAGTGGTCAAAATACCATTCTTCTGTTTTCGTGTGCTAGAAGTGAAACTATACAATCACACAATGTTGTTGACGTAAGAATGCACTCACACGCTGTGGAAGCACTTAAATGTTTACATGGGCCTTGTTCATAGTGGGCTTGCCGGCAAGTAAATCTACATGTTTACATGGGCCTTTCTCATAGTGGGCTAGCCGGCAAGAAAATCCACGGTGCTTGGCCCATAAGCGAGTTAATGGGCCAAATTTTAAATCATACATGGGTTATGAAAAGACCCAAGTGATCATAAGTATTTCCTTGAATAGTATTTTTTTTTAAACTACTCCTATAATATTTTTAGTATTTTATATATTATTATTAAATATTTAAAAATTAGCAATTCCAGTGTTACAATCCCAAAGCTAGTTTACTAGTCCATATATTTTTTGGAAGAATCTGAAAAATCTTGGCAAAAAAATACAAAGACCCAATTTATAATACAAACACAATACAGTACTACTTAGTACTATATCCAAGGTTAAAGGTAGCTTTTGTACATCTCCCAATGCATGTTCTCACCTAAAACCATTCTAGGAGATCTCCACCTCCATATCCTATGATCTTGAAGATCTCATTGCAATTATTTTATTAATAAGTACTTGACAATTAAACCAATAATCAATATACCTAAATTAAATTAAATTAGATTAATTTTTCTTCTATTTTTGTTTTTCACTTTCTTGAAAATTTTGCACTTGTCAAGCTTATGATGATAACTTATACTGTTTCTAGTCAATTACTGTATTAGGGAATTATTAATCACAGTAGTAACTTTGTTTTTTCTCCTTTTCACATCCCCAAAAGATTTTATTTGAAGAAAAAAACATATAAATATATATATATATTTACCCAAAAAACAAATCTTTTGATATATTTTGGAGCCCCTCCTACATCTTTAATCGTTGCCATAGCCTTTCAGCCTCTCAGGACAAAGGACAAAGGTAATAGTTTTCATTTCTAATTCCTAAACCCTTCAATCATAAATTCATACTTAGAACATCGTACCTTTCACATTCAGATTCAGCTCGTTTTCCGATGATATAACTTTTAAGTTTTTTTTTTTTTTTTAATTTCTATTTTTCTTGTTTAATGCTTTAATAGAATTTGGATTCTCTGAGAATGTGTGTTGCTTGTATCTTGATGATTATCGGAAAAACCCTTTTGTTATTAGCTCAATCCCATGCTGAAATTTATTTATTGTTTCAGAAAATATGAAATATTCATGATACCTCAGAAAGATTTGATTTTTCTTTTCACATGTTATTTTTTTGGTGAATTTGAAAAATTAAAATATCTGGGCCTGCCCATCATTTAGTGCCCTCGTCAGTTTCTTGAATTTATACTCTGTTCTTGATAGATTTTGTGCGGTATTTTTTTGGTATTTGCAATTATAGGGGGTTGACTGATATAAGTCAAAGATGGAGATCGATAAAGCTATAAAAGAAAGTGATGATACAAGGTTGAAGACTAAGTACAACAATGCCATCTATGCTATCCAAAGGGCTTTTGCTCTCTACTCGTACGCCCTCGATATCTGTCTTGTATATATTTGCGTTCCTTTTAGAAAGAGAAAAAAAGATACTGATTTAAGAACTATCTAATTCTGTTAATAGCGTTGAAGAGGTCGCCTTGAGCTTCAATGGAGGAAAAGACTCCACTGTGAGTTGTTGTTTTTCCACATGACAAGCTCTAGATATGTTTCTTGTGATGATTTTTTAGTAATATGTATAAATGCATCGCCTATATTTTTTATAGGTTTTGTTGCACCTTCTTAGAGCTGGCTATTATTTGCACATGGCTGGAAGTGATTCTGGTGAAGCTGAAATCTCATTTCCTATAAGGACGATATATTTCGAAAGCCCAACTGTTTTCACCGAGATTAACTCATTCACTTATGATACAGCTCTTACGTACATGCTCTCCCTCGTTCTATGTGTAGATTTTCTTTCACCGTAATATCTTCAATTGATGATTGATGCACGTTTTTGTTTATCGGAAAAAAATGTCAGTTACAAATTGGAAATGGATATAATTCGCTTAGATTTCAAGTCTGGGCTGGAGGCTCTTTTAAAGGCTAAGCCCATAAGAGCATTTTTTCTTGGAGTCAGAATTGGTGACCCTACTGCGGTATTTATGTACACGTATCTCTGTTTTCACTTAAATTCTGATCTTATGTTAGAAAATGAGATAATATTGAACTATATTCGCTCGCTATAATATTTCAGGTGGGGCAGGAGCAGTTCTCCCCTAGCTCGCCTGGATGGCCAGCTTTCATGAGAGTCAATCCCATCTTGGATTGGTCATACAGGTTTAAATTTTTATTTACCATATATATTTAGCTTTTGTTGATTCTTAGATTATCATGATATCTGGGGTTATAGTTGATGTATGTTGCGTTTATGTTTAACTTAAAAGATAATATGTGTAACTTAGTCGTTTGATTTTCAAAAGCATGGTGTACTTATCACATTTATCTCCCAAGCCCATGGTTCTCGTTTTCAGGATGAGATTAGACCACATTCTTTGTTGTCTTTATCCTTCTTTTAAGAGGTTTAGGACCAATGAACAACGACTCTAGTACGTTTGGCCTTACGATAATTATAAAGTAAAAAAGACCATTCTAGTGTTCCAGCATTAGAACCTTATAACTTATTACATTTTTCTAGTCGAATGTGTTCTTCCTTTCTTTCTGCATTGGATATTATTCTCTGTTGATGCACACGCAATTAAATGACCACAGGTTCTTGAGTCTTCTTTTGTGTTTATTACAACTTGATTACGTCGATCTTACCTTTTACTAATTGTAATGGCAGAGATGTTTGGGCCTTTCTCTTGACTTGCAAGGTCCCATACTGCAGCCTTTATGATCAAGGGTAAGCAAACCTTCGTTTTATTTTTCATGACCATATTTTTTGGAGAATGATCTGTTTTTTCTCATCGGCATTTTGCAGTTATACTTCGATTGGTAGCATTCATGACACTGTTCCCAATGCGCGTTTGCGTCTGACCAAATCCATCACTGGTGAAGCTAAATTCAAACCTGCTTATCTTCTTTCTGACGGTAGATTGGAAAGAGCGGGGAGAGTTAAAAAGTTTGTTTCTCAGCCATCATCTACTATGAGCAATGGGTCGGAAAATGAGGCTTTACATTTGAAAAGTATTTTTACCGCCTCAATCACTGCAGTCGGAGATGAAATCCTGTAAGTCTTTGTTGCTGATTGTTATCTTATAAAAACTTGCAGTCGCTTGTGTTTCTGTGAATTTCGTAAATAATATTTTTTGTGTTGGTTTCATAGCTCAGGTCTGGCAATGCTGAGGATCGGATGGGTTCCGCATTGTGTAGGAAGCTCCACTCCATAGGATGGGTTGTTTCGCATGTTGCAGTTACCAGGAACGATGTAAGCATTTGCCGTGTTGGATTAGTTTGATTGGTTTATGATATTATACACTGAAAAATTCATATCAGCATGCTTAATTAATCTCTTTGTCATTTGCTACTAGATTTCTTCGTTCATAAATTCGCTTCTTGAAACTTACCGGTTGCTTGTCTTTCGGTTCTCTGTTTTATCGAATTTTTTCAAAGTATTTAACTTTACTTGAGGTGATATATCCAGATTGATTCTGTGGCAGATGAAGTTGAGAGACAAAAGTCTACGAATGATATGGTAAATTCTAATGTTATATTTATTTGTGGTCTGTAATCTGCGTGTGAGAAATATAATTTTTTACTCAGTACAGTATGTTTTAATTTATTACTTCCTCCAACCATCTACGATAAACTTGAAGGAAAAATTCTCAAATTAAGAAAACACAAATAAATTCACAATTAATCTGATGTTTAATTGAACTTTTATTTTTTCCAACTGATTTAATCAATGAAAAAGAAAGGAGCTTATAATTCGGGACGGAAAAAAAAAAAAGGAAAGTGATTTGTGACTTCAATTCAGGTTTTCATATATGGAGGGGTAGGGCCATTACCATCAGATGTCACTGTTGCTGGTGTTGCCAAGGCATTTGGTGTCCGCTTGGTACATGTTTGTCCTTATTTAATGTGTCGATTAATCTAATAAACGATGGATCTAATTGGTTTTTTGTTCTTATAAATCACTTTTATTTACTCGTTCAGTTTGTTTGATATTATTTTCCTTATTCCTGAAGGCCCCTGATGAAGAATTTGAAGAGTATTTAAGGCATCTAATCGGGGAAAAGTGCACTGGAGACAGGAATGAGGTAAAAAATTCGTTCTATTTACGATGCTTTCATATTCATGATGGGATAAGCTGAATGTCTGCTTTTTTTTTCAGATGGCTCAGTTGCCTGAGGGCATTACTGAGTTGTTGCATCATGAGAAACTGACTGTGCCTTTGGTAAGTTCATTAATCTCGTCTCTGACATGATCGATTAATCCGTGATTAAATGCATGCTTTAGATAACTGATTTTCCTTTTGTTTTTCATAGATCAAGTGCCAAAATGTGATAATTCTTACTGCGACAAATGCTGCTGAGTTGGACCAGGAGTGGGATTGCTTGATCGATTTGATGAGATCCAACGAACTTTTAGTGACAACAGAACCGTTTGTTTCAAAGAGACTGGCAACATCAACTCTTTCTGATGCAAGTCTCTCTCTCTCAATTGATATTCTAGTCGAAATGTTGTTGCTCTTTTTGTTCAAGCAAGTATATTCGTTCATTCTACGGTACGACTTATGCAGGTTGAAGCTGCTCAACCTATATCAGAAATTTGTATTGGGTTTCCCGATATATTCATTGGTAAGAAATAATATTTTTAGTTTTTTTCGAGGCCTCCCCCATTGGAATTTACTCTGTTACTCATCACATTCCCTTTTGGTAAGTGAAGGGGGTTATCGGGAATCAAGAAAAGGTCCTCTGATCATTACCTTTGAAGGGAAGGTAAAGAATACGGATTTTGCTTAAACGATTGGTAGTATTTCTTATGAATTTCAAGAATCTGAAATCCTTTTTTTTCTTTGCAGGATAAAACGAGAGTCCGTGCTGCTGGTGAAGCATTATGCAAGAAGTTTCACCCTGGCGCGTTTTCTCAAGCCGACTGAGCAAATGAAAGTTTAAACTCTTCTAGTGGTACACTTCTCAGGTCCTTTGTCTGAGAAATGATTTTTGAACTAATCATTGTTAAGGAATGGCGTTATCCCGAATGAGATAACGAGCAAATATGTGGGGATATCCGATAAAACGAAGAGGACACGGTATGGCTACGAGCAAAATGTCACTTTACTTGAATGAGACTGCTGTATTATTATTAGAAAAAAGAAAAAAAAAATACAATTTGAAGAACAGCCAAAATTTGATGGTATTTCATGAATTTGAACACTAACACTATGTTCCTTACTAAGGTTTATCTTTAATTTTCGACAATTTATATTATGCTTTTATGCCTTACTAAGCTTGTATGATGATTATGCCTGCAGTGATTTCATATTTGTATTTCTGTTTCTTTGAAAATGCTGAATAACATCCAAGAAACTTTTCTATAAACTTCAAACTTGTTTTCATAAATAAACCTCCTAATAAAACATACTCTATTTAATTTTGTTGAGAGCGAATTAAAGAATAATGTATTTTATTGCGAGAAAAGTGACAAAATATTGTTGAGATTGATTTAAAAAATAATGTACTACTATTTTATTGCGAGAAAATGGCAGTATTTCATTAAAGATAATCTTTATAACAAAAAAAAAAATAAAAAATCCAGTGAATGTGAAAAATATATGAATAAGTTGATAAAACATGAAATAACATGGTCATTTAATGATACACCATACTATTCAAGAGTATGGGAGAAAAATGAAAATAAAAAACAACTCACTAACAAAACCAAAAATAACCAAAAAAAAGAAAAAAAAGCTCCAACGATTACACAAGGCTCCCAATATATATCTTCACTTGAAATCACAGTAAACCACTTATCTCCAAACACTCTTTAATATATCCAAAGCCAAGCTTCTTTATTTTTCCGAAACTCAAAGATTCGATCAAGCCTTGGGCTTGAGGGCCTTAACAGTCTCCCAGGTGAAATCCTTGTCATCACGGCCAAAGTGACCATAGGCAGCCGTCTTCTGGTACCTAAAGTTACCTCCCCTCAACAGATCAAGGTTAATCGCAATCATCCCTGGCCTAAAGTCGAAGGTCTCCTTGATCAAAGCCAGAATATCCTTATCCGGAATCTTCCCAGTCTTGTAGGTATCAACGAAAACCGAAAGCGGCTCAGCAACTCCAATCGCATACGACACCTGCACAATGCACCTACGAGCAAGCCCAGCAGCTACAACACTCTTAGCCGCCTGCCTCACAATATACGCACCGCTCCTATCCACCTTCGTCGGATCCTTCCCGGAGAAAGCACCACCACCATGAGCACCCCACCCACCATAGGTATCGATAATGATCTTCCTACCGGTGAGGCCAGCATCACCGTGGGGCCCTCCGATGACAAACCGGCCAGACGGGTTGAGATGAAAGATCGTTTTGTCATCGAGATATTTGGATGGGATCACGGGCTTGATCACATGCTCCTTCAGGTCAGCAGCGATCTTGTCGTTGGTGACAGTTTCGTCGTGCTGAGTCGAGATGAGCACAGTGTGGACCCTGATCGGGACCATGGCTCCGTTATCGTTCTTGTACTCGACTGTGACCTGGGTCTTTCCATCAGGTCTCAGCCATGGGACTGTCTTGTTCTTCCTGACCTCGGTGAGCTTGGCTCCGAGCTTGGTGGCTAGGACGTGGGTGAGGGGCATGAGCTCAGGGGTCTCGTCAGTGGCATAACCGAACATATGGCCCTGATCGCCAGCTCCGATCTCTTCTGGTTTTTTGGTGAGGTGGCCGTGGACGCCCTGGGCGATGTCGGGGCTCTGCTGCTCGATGTTGACGAGGACCTTGCAGTGGTCGGCGTCGAGGCCGACGTCCGGCGAGATGAAGCCGATGCCGCGGCAGGTGTCGCGGACGATCTTCTCGTAGTCGACCTTGGCCTTGGTGGTGATCTCGCCGAAGACCATGACCATGTTGGTCTTGGTGCAGGTCTCGCAGGCGACTTTGCTGTCGGGATCCTGCTCGAGGCAGGCGTCGAGGATGGCGTCGGAGACCTGGTCGCAGAGCTTGTCGGGGTGACCTTCGTTGACGGACTCGGAGGTGAAGAGGAAGCTGTCCATGTCGAGTGTCTGGAAGAATAGGTAATTTACAGAGATCAGGGCAAAAAACAAATCTACACTCAAATTTCTAACAAAGATCGATACAGATCTGAATCGTGTATCAACAATGTGATCCAAAATCAACGAGGCAAAAATGAATGAGGGAATTGGGAGGGGTGACCCTCCCAATATTACAAATCAGATAAATGCCCCTCCTTCCATTTTCTATTTTTTTTTTTAATTAAAATGTAATAAAAATAAAACAAAATCAGAAAATAAGTTTTAGAAATTACAAATTAACCTATGAATGTTTCACAATTGCACTTTAGTCCTTCACAAAAATCAAAACCCTAACCCCACCCGCTACCCCTCTTTTCTCTCTTTTCTCTCTTACCAGAAACACAAACGAAGCGCAGAAGACGAACTCCACTCCGGCGAACAAACTAACTCCGACGACCGGCAAAGAAAACGAACTCCGGTAAGTACCCCTCTCAATTCTCTCTGCCCCGCACCTCTCTCTCTCTCATTCGCAATTTCAACTTTTGAAAAAAAAAAATGAAAATGCAGAATTCTCTCTGCCCCGCACCTCTCTCTCTCTCATTCCGGCAATGTCGACCGCGTCAACTTCCGCGAACAGGGCAGGGAAAAGGCCTCGTCGGCCATCCCCGTCCCCAACTGCTCAGAGCAACCCGACGGATGAAGCCCGTTCGAAGTCGATGCACGACCGCGACGACGATCGTTTCCTCGGGTTGCCGGAAACACAGGCCCGAATGAATTATCAGGTACCACTCTACTTCCCTGGCTCGAATGCAATTCAATTAACTGTCGTAGATTTAATTTTGGGTCGAGATTAAGTTTTTTGAAAATTCGGAAATTGTGTTCTGTGTTCTTGAGTGAGGTGCGCAGGTCGTGGCTTGCGCACGGCCTGCGCACGGTGCGCAGGTGCGCAGGTCAAGGCCGGCGTCAGAACTGAAGCCGTGCGCAGGCCGTGCGCAGGCCGAGGCCTGCGTCAGAACTGAAGCCGTGCGCAGGCCGTGCGCAGGCCGAGGCCTGCGTCAAACCGTGTGCAGGTTGAGGCCTGCGCACCTGCGCACCTGCAGATTCCAGTTTTGACAAAGTTTTGTTTTTTCTGTGTTTTTCAGGAGGATTATCGCCCTGTGATGGCAGTCGATATCGGTGAGTTACCCCCACGCAAATACGGCGATGTGGTCAGGCCTGGGAAGTTAACCACGCGCCACGGGTACAAGGACATTCCCGACATAGCCGGACCACTGTTGAGGGCCTTCCCACATGTCGTGGATGATTACCCTCAGTTGGGGAACTTCTTACTATTGAACGGGGAAGGGAACGTGCCAAATGCGGCCATCCATCAGTTGATGGCTCGAGTGTGCAGTTGGCCTGACCCGAAGAAGGTCCAATGTAGGTTGTTCGAGGTGAACAACATGATAGTTCGCCTCAGCCCCGTGGAGTTCAGTATGATCACCGGGTTGCACTTTCAGGACCTTCGCACCGATGAGGACAAGGAAAAGGATCAAGACCTGAAAGAAATAGCATTTCCGGACTATGAGGAGTCCAACAAACAGGTTCTATTTTTATAACAATACTTCGTTGTCAAAAAATATATATTGTGTGTGTAGTGTTTTAATTATTTTTTCATTTTTAAACAGGTTCCGAACGACTTGCTGCTTAAAAAAATCAAAAAACTTTTGAGCAAGAATAATCCGGAGAGGTACCCATTTGTAATCAACCTAACATTTGTTTGGTTGGTTACAAATCTGTTAGACATACCTAACAGACAATTAAATGTCCCTGATGAGTTTTTCAAGGTAATACGCGAATTAAATTTTCTTTTTATTGTTTATTAAAATAATTTATTTCTTTTTTTAATTTTTGTGTTTATTACAGCTTTGCAGTAATCTCGATGCATGCCAGAACTATCCATGGGGGATAAAGGCGTGGGACGCTATCGTAGATGATTGCTTCAATAGAATAGGGGAAATCGAGGGGCCCGGCCGAACGCGCGCATGGAATGCCTATGGGTTCATTCATTTTTATGCGGTATGTTTTAAACTAGTTTTGTTGATAATTGAATAGTTGTTGTAGTGTTTAATAATATAAACTTGAATAGTTGTTTTAGTGTTTAAACTGTCGTAGCTTTAATTTTGGGTCGAGATTAAGTTTTTTGAAAATTCTGCATTCTGTGTTCTGTGTTCTTGAGTGAGGTGCGCAGGCCGTGGCCTGCGCACGGCCTGCGCACGGCGTCAGTTTTGAAGCCGTGCGCAGGCCGAGGCCTGCGTCAGAACTGAAGCCGTGCGCAGGCCGTGCGCAGGCCGAGACCTGCGTCAACACGTGTGCAGGTTGAGGCCTGCGCACCTGCGCACCTGCAGATTCCAGTTTTGACAAAGTTTTGTTTTTTCCTGTGTTTTTCATGAGGATTATCGCCCTGTGATGGCAGTCGATAGTTGTTTTAGTGTTGTTTAATAATATAAACTTGTTTTGGTTTTAGTTTTGGATGCTTGAGGCTTTGGAGGGTGCGGATGTACAATTGGACGCAACCCGGAGGAGAGAGTACAGGCATTCGTACCCCAGGATGCTGCGATGGTCTCTGAGTAATAACTCACCCAAGAACGAAGATTTCAAGAAGTTCTTGGTGAACGATGTGCAGGTAAATGTTTGAACAATTTTATTGTATGAATTTAAATTATTAAAACTTATAGAATTTTAAAAACAAACATGCAGGTTGTGTATCCGCGCTTGAAGCCGGACGTTGCCGAGTTGCGGTCTTCGTATTTTCATGGCACCCTGTGCTGGTTCGAGCGGAGATATTTTGCCAGACGCGCAGACGCTCTACGGTTGAACGACGACGACATCTTCTGCGACGACTACGTGTCGTTCATTGCTGCACCTCCAGCTCCAGCTCCATCCCCATCCCCACCTCGACGACAGAGGACACTCTCACCTGCACACCACATCTCACCTGCACACCACACGACGTACTCCGCATTTCCTGAGTCTTTTCAGGATGCAGGTCAGTCGCACTTTCAGGCTGCAGGTCAGTCGTCAGATCAGGCTGCAGGTCTACCTTCGTGGTGGGGAGGTTTGCAGCAGATGAACACTGAGATGATGGCAGAGATGAGGGCCCAGAGGGAGTTGATATCTGCTCAGAGTAGACAGATCGCCGTGCAGACTACTCAGATCGCCGAGCAGAATGCGATGATGACCCGGTACGGTACGCAGCTCGACGGGTATGGGGATCAGTTGACTCGGTACGGTACGCAGCTCGACGGGTACGGTGTGCAGTTGACTGAGTATGGTGTTGTGCTGAGAGGGCACGGTGATCAGATCACCTCACTCCAGGCGAGCTTTAGGGAGCATTGCAACTTAGGAGATAGGCAGAACGAGGTTCCGTAGTTTGTTTGTTTGTTTTTTGTTGTTTTGAACAAGAAAAAATTATATTACTATTAATATTTTTTGAAAAAATTATATTAGTTCCTTTGTTTTGTTTGTTTCTTTGTGTATTTTTTTAAAATATGAATTTTTAAAAATATATTACTATTAATATATTTCAAAAATTAGTATGACCTATTATTTGAACTCATTTTGTTTGTTTGTTCAGTTTCCTCCAATGGAGTATTACTCTGCTCCAACTTGGGATAGTCCACAACCACAACCGCAAGCGATGATCGAGTATTATCCTTCTCCTGTGCCACTCTCGCGCGAGGTTGAGGATTTTCAAACTCCATTCCAACCTCCGCGATTCCAGTCGAATGTAGTGAACGAAGCTTCGTCGTCGAGCGTGGACAGGACAAGAATGCGAGACGTACGTATTCGTCGTCCTTCACACTTCGTGAGATCACCGTACAACGCGCTCCCCAGGAAGGGGCTACCTAGAAGGCCAGCGGTGGACAGGTTTAGAGATTATTTGGCGGACAGGAATGACAAAACGCTGTTAGTTCTCTATCCTTTTAAGTTTGACAATGTTTTTCTACCATTAGCGTCTTATTAATCCACATTATGCAGGCGCGATGTTGGTTTGGAATGGCCGGTGGATCGGGATTGGTTCGAGGGGATGAGTGCAGGAGACACCGATATGGATATTTACGTAAGTATTGTCAAAAATATTATGTTGCATAGTTACAGACTAATTATTTACGTGCCCAATCTTTTTTTTTTTTTTTTTTTGCAGCACATTAATGCAGTTCTTGGAATTTATCACAACGACTTCGAGTACATATCAAGAATGACATGTGACCGAATGAAGAACAATTACACTATCGTGCCCTGCTCATTCTTTGTAAGTAGTGAAAAATTTAAATTTAAAATTTAATGTACATTTAGATATTTATACTAAATTTTTAACCTTAATTTACAGCAAACTTTGCAATACGTGTGGGAAGCTGGGAATTATAATCCTCAGTATTACGAACCTGTCCCGTTGGATCAGTTGCAATCATGCATTGAATGCATGGCCAAAGGTGCGCATGGATGGAAACCGAAGCCGTGGGCTGGCCTCAAATTTGTAAGTTCATTTACAAGTCAATTTTCACTCTTAACTTTGAACTAGAATAAGTATGACCTATTATTTTTTTTCAGGTTCTCCTCATTGCGAATGTTGGAATGCAGTGGATGACAGTGCGATTGGACCTTGAGAGGGCAATTATTAAGCTGTATGAGACGGAGATAAATGCCACCAGAGACATTGTAAGAAATCAGAGAAGGGCTGCATTACTTCCACTGCAGTATTGGATGCACGAAATGTGCGTCCAAGCTGGACTGCCGAGCGCCCGTTCAGTTTGGGAAATTGCCTTCGCGAGGCCGAATGATTGTTACAAACAAGAGTTTCCAGGTCGATCCGGTAATTACGCGCTGATTCAGGTGACAGCCATTATCACTGAACAAGTTTACAGGGACGACTGGAAAATTAAGAACAAAGTAGATGAGTTCAGATGGAGATGTGCGTGCCAGGTTTGGGACTTGAGTGCTGTTTACGATGGTCCGCCTCCCAGATGCGAAATCTGTTCCACAGAGGGTCACGAAGGGGTTGACTGCCCGGTTTTAGGCGATTAGAATTCGTATTTGAGACTTTTAAACTTTGTATTTGTGTTGTACTTTATTTTTCATGTTGGAAGTGCTGGAATTGTGTGTAAATGTGGTCTGAACAGGTTGGAATTACAAAAAAAACAGCCAAAGTCATGTCTGCCTTCTGTTGTGCGCAGGCTGGCGCAGGCCTCAGCCTGCGTCAGTTTGTAATCAGTGCGCAGGCTGAGCGCAGGCTTCAGCCTGCGTCAGTTTGTAATCAGTGCGCAGGCCACAGCCTGCTTCAGCCTGCGCACGGCCTGCGCTCAGCCTGCGCACGGCCTGCGCACTGATTACAAACCGACGCAGGATGAAGCCTGCGCACCCGGCGCCTTTGACAGGTGCGTCTCGATGCGATTTTCGTTAGTTCTTGGATAATTAATGTAATTTGAACCGTTGGATCATCTTAAAATGTAGTTTTACATGTCCCGTGCAATTTTCGTGAAAAAATATTATCCGGAATTGCTCGATCTGATAGTGTCGAGAAAATCGACAAATTCTCGACGTTATCGATCCGAGCACTTCCGGACATTATTTTTTCACGAAAATTGGGCGAGACGCGTAAAACAACATTTTAAGATCATCCAACGGTTTAAATCACATTAATTATCCACGGGTATAAGTATTTAGTGTTTTGGTCACTTATTACTTCTAAGGTTTAATTATAAATGTTATAGTTTGAGTTGAGTTTATGATATTCAAGGTATGACAAAACATTAAACTGTGATTTAGTAAATTTGAACCGTTGGATGATCTTAAAATGCAATTTTACGCGTCTCGCCCAATTTTCGTGAAAAAATAATGTCCGGAAGTGCTCGGATCGATAACGTCGAGAATTTGTCGATTTTCTCGACACTATCAGATCGAGCCCTTCCGGAGATTATTTTTTCACGAAAATTGCACGGGACATGTAAAACTACATTTTAAGATGATCCAACGGTTCAAATTACATCGATTATCCACGAGGTAGTCGAAAAATAGCGAAAACTCCATCGAGACACAATCTGAAGCAGGCTGTGGCCTGCGCACTAATTACAAACTGACGCAGGCTGAAGCCTGCGCTCAGCCTGCGCTCAGCCTGCGCACAGCCTGCGCACTGATTACAAACTGACGCAGGCTGAGGCCTGCGCCAGCCTGCGCACAACAGAAGGCAGACATGACTTTGGCTGTTTTTTTTATAATTCCAACCTGTTCAGACCACATTTACACACAATTCCAGCACTTCCAACATGAAAAATAAAGTACAACACAAATATAAGGTCTCAAATACGAAGTCTCGATACATAATAGTCTCAAAACAGAAAATTAAATCCAAAGCGTCTTCTTCTTCGCTACACCGGCCTTCTACAACTTCCTCCTCTTCACTTCACAATCTGCATAGTAAATGTTTCACAAGTCAATTTACAAAAAAATATATATGAAAACACACACAACTACATAAAAGTTCAACAGTGTTTACTCTGGCGGAATCGGACAAGTCTGTGCATTATGACCCTCTCCTTGACATTTGCCACAACGATATTTTTTCTTCGAAAACCTCTCAATTCGGCTCGTGAAACGGTCCATTCTCGGCCGCCCTGGAGCTCGTTTCACCAGTGGTGGCAGCACTATCATGCTTTGGACATGTTCGGGAATATCCGTCCATTGATCTTCTGAAGGAACAGGTATAATGTTCTCCTTATATGCTTGCATGAAATACTCACGGGTGAAATAAGGAGAAGTCAGCTCATAAACATATTGTCCTGCCCGACTCGGGTCCTTGGCGCACGCTGCGGCTATGGCATGCTCACACGGCATCATGTCAATCTGAAACACACCACATTCACACGTCATTGCCTCCAAATCCACAACCCCACACCATCTAGTCGACTCCACAGTGTACATCCAAGTACTTATTTTTCTGGTAACCCATTTAGGAGCACGGTCATAACGCTCACGCAACGTTGTTTCCCTTCTCGGTGTCAATACACCGTTGAACGCCCAAGCTTCTTCACGATGTCTGCAAAACCATTCAACCATCTTATCCACAATAAACTTGATCAAGGAACATATGGGGAGGTCTTTAGCGTCTTTCATCACAGAATTTATCACTTCCACAGCGTTAGACGTCATCACCTCGTATCTATTCACACGGTGGTGGACTCTTGACCATTTCTCAAACGTGATGTCTTCTAACCACTTCGCACATTTTTCGCTCGCTGCTCTAAGCTCTGAAAAATTGAGATTGAACTCGGATAAAGTGTACGAGCACGCAGCCTTCTTAAAATGACCAACCAAGTCTTTTCTTTTGCTGTACTTGGACTTGATGTTTTGCATGATGTGCCAATAACAGTGTCCATGTTCCGCATTAGGGTAAACAGCAGCTACAGCATTTATAATTGGCTGACCTCTGTCAGACACGATTACCAGATCAGATCTATCTGGAATCAAAAACTTCAAGCACTCGAGGAACCAAGTCCAGCAACTGGTGTCCTCTGCATCACCCACACCCCAAGCAAGTGGGTAACTGTGATGCTCACTGTCAGTAGCAGAAGCAATAAGAAGCGTTCCCTTGTATCTATTGGTCATGAACGATGCATCAATGACGATAACGTCCTTCATGTACTGAAATCCCCGAATACACGCTCCGATAGCCATGAAGAAGTACTGAAATTCACCATTGACATCTGTCTGAATACGGGTGAACGTACCTGGATTCCTTTTTTCAAGCATGTAACAATACGAAGGAAGCTTCGAGAAATTATCTTCATAGGATCCGCGAACATTTTCCAGGGCTTTCTGCTGCGCTCTCCATGCTTTGTCGTAACTGACAGTAATATTTTCCTCAGTACGCATAAACTGCTGAATTGCAGCCGGTGTCAGAGGTTTCTTTGCGTTCAAGAACTGGTCCTGGAGTCGATTGCCGATAAGACTGCTAGAGGCCTGCCTGTGCACACCACTTCTATCAATCAATGAACAAGTGTGGATATTGGTGTAGGTTTTAATCACAAACTCATCGGTCGCCTTCTTCCTCGTTGCACGAATTTTCCATTTGCAATTTTTTTCAACACATTTCACCACCTTTCGATTGTGATCAGATTTGTGCACAACGAATTCAAACTTGCCCTGCAATGCTACCCGACCGACAACATAGCTGAAATCGTCTTTGTTCTTGAAAGTCTGACCAACTACCAAATCGGAACCATCATACCGACCACCTCCGTCTCGATCACAAAGTCTAAAAGCAGGAACAACAGGCTCGTCCACAACAGGATTATTATAATAAGAACTACCGCCCTCATTATAACCGTCGTCACCACCATCATTACCATCGTCATCAACAACATCATCGTCGTTATCATCGACTTCGACACCACCACCACCATCATCATAATCACCGCCCGCACCACCATCATAATCATAACCATCATAATTATTGCATAAATCAATGCTATCCCAAATAGATACAGACGGATCATAAGTAGATGACACTATTACTTGACTGTAATATTCAGATGTTTCACCTGAAGTTCGTCGAGTTGGAAGTTTTTCTGGGCGAATTGGACTTTGACGTGCAGGACTTTCACGGGCAGGACTTTCACGGGCAGGACTTCTCGGTACAGAGGGACTGTAGGTCACAAACAACTCCATTTCATCTTCGTTTCTATGAAGCCATAAAGTCGTGGCCCAAGTTTCTTCATCATTAATATATTTAGGAGGACACTTTTCCTTTGGGAATCGAGAGATCGCAACTTCATTACATGATGGATCGATGACGATTTTTCCACACACTTTCTCAATAAGTGCATTAAACGAAATGCTCCTATCAATCAATATTGTTTTCGAGTGCTTCAAATCGCTCATTATCCATCTCCAATATCCCTCGAAGAGCTTCCACTCTCCACTATAATGTATTGTGATTGATATCTTATCCATGCTCTTATCCATGCCTGTAATTACAATAAAACGGGAAGAATCAGATTTCCAAAACTGGACTGGTAAGTGCGCAGGCCACTGCCTGCGCACAGAGTGAAGCTGTGCGCAGGCTGAAGACTGGCGCAGGTGCGCAGGCTGAAGACTGGCGCAGGTGCGCAGGCTAAGGGCTGCGTCAGTTTTGACGCCGTGTGCAGGCTGAGGCCTGCGCACCTGCGCACAGCCTGCGATTTTCATTTTTTTTTTGTTTCGAAAAGCTTTGAAACGCAAAATTAAAACTCGAAATTGAAAACAACACACACACAAGTCATGTAGAAGTGAATGCTAACCTTTTTACGTCGAATTGTTGGTGGAAAATTGAGAATGTCGGAGCTTTTTTTTTGGGCGATTTAGGTTACGGGAGAGCGAAAATGGGGGAGAAGAAGAAATGAAAGTGGGGTTATTGTGTAAATAGTTTTAGGGGTTAATGTGTAAATATTTTGTATTTTAATTTCTTTTACATTTATTTTAATTGAGGGAGGGGTAGATATCCGATTTTATTTTTGTAAGGGTTAAATAACCCTTACTTACTATTGAGAGGGTTAAATGACCATATTTTTTGGAGAATGATCTGTTTTTTCTCATCGGCATTTTGCAGTTATACTTCGATTGGTAGCATTCATGACACTGTTCCCAATGCGCGTTTGCGTCTGACCAAATCCATCACTGGTGAAGCTAAATTCAAACCTGCTTATCTTCTTTCTGACGGTAGATTGGAAAGAGCGGGGAGAGTTAAAAAGTTTGTTTCTCAGCCATCATCTACTATGAGCAATGGGTCGGAAAATGAGGCTTTACATTTGAAAAGTATTTTTACCGCCTCAATCACTGCAGTCGGAGATGAAATCCTGTAAGTCTTTGTTGCTGATTGTTATCTTATAAAAACTTGCAGTCGCTTGTGTTTCTGTGAATTTCGTAAATAATATTTTTTGTGTTGGTTTCATAGCTCAGGTCTGGCAATGCTGAGGATCGGATGGGTTCCGCATTGTGTAGGAAGCTCCACTCCATAGGATGGGTTGTTTCGCATGTTGCAGTTACCAGGAACGATGTAAGCATTTGCCGTGTTGGATTAGTTTGATTGGTTTATGATATTATACACTGAAAAATTCATATCAGCATGCTTAATTAATCTCTTTGTCATTTGCTACTAGATTTCTTCGTTCATAAATTCGCTTCTTGAAACTTACCGGTTGCTTGTCTTTCGGTTCTCTGTTTTATCGAATTTTTTCAAAGTATTTAACTTTACTTGAGGTGATATATCCAGATTGATTCTGTGGCAGATGAAGTTGAGAGACAAAAGTCTACGAATGATATGGTAAATTCTAATGTTATATTTATTTGTGGTCTGTAATCTGCGTGTGAGAAATATAATTTTTTACTCAGTACAGTATGTTTTAATTTATTACTTCCTCCAACCATCTACGATAAACTTGAAGGAAAAATTCTCAAATTAAGAAAACACAAATAAATTCACAATTAATCTGATGTTTAATTGAACTTTTATTTTTTCCAACTGATTTAATCAATGAAAAAGAAAGGAGCTTATAATTCGGGACGGAAAAAAAAAAAAGGAAAGTGATTTGTGACTTCAATTCAGGTTTTCATATATGGAGGGGTAGGGCCATTACCATCAGATGTCACTGTTGCTGGTGTTGCCAAGGCATTTGGTGTCCGCTTGGTACATGTTTGTCCTTATTTAATGTGTCGATTAATCTAATAAACGATGGATCTAATTGGTTTTTTGTTCTTATAAATCACTTTTATTTACTCGTTCAGTTTGTTTGATATTATTTTCCTTATTCCTGAAGGCCCCTGATGAAGAATTTGAAGAGTATTTAAGGCATCTAATCGGGGAAAAGTGCACTGGAGACAGGAATGAGGTAAAAAATTCGTTCTATTTACGATGCTTTCATATTCATGATGGGATAAGCTGAATGTCTGCTTTTTTTTTCAGATGGCTCAGTTGCCTGAGGGCATTACTGAGTTGTTGCATCATGAGAAACTGACTGTGCCTTTGGTAAGTTCATTAATCTCGTCTCTGACATGATCGATTAATCCGTGATTAAATGCATGCTTTAGATAACTGATTTTCCTTTTGTTTTTCATAGATCAAGTGCCAAAATGTGATAATTCTTACTGCGACAAATGCTGCTGAGTTGGACCAGGAGTGGGATTGCTTGATCGATTTGATGAGATCCAACGAACTTTTAGTGACAACAGAACCGTTTGTTTCAAAGAGACTGGCAACATCAACTCTTTCTGATGCAAGTCTCTCTCTCTCAATTGATATTCTAGTCGAAATGTTGTTGCTCTTTTTGTTCAAGCAAGTATATTCGTTCATTCTACGGTACGACTTATGCAGGTTGAAGCTGCTCAACCTATATCAGAAATTTGTATTGGGTTTCCCGATATATTCATTGGTAAGAAATAATATTTTTAGTTTTTTTCGAGGCCTCCCCCATTGGAATTTACTCTGTTACTCATCACATTCCCTTTTGGTAAGTGAAGGGGGTTATCGGGAATCAAGAAAAGGTCCTCTGATCATTACCTTTGAAGGGAAGGTAAAGAATACGGATTTTGCTTAAACGATTGGTAGTATTTCTTATGAATTTCAAGAATCTGAAATCCTTTTTTTTCTTTGCAGGATAAAACGAGAGTCCGTGCTGCTGGTGAAGCATTATGCAAGAAGTTTCACCCTGGCGCGTTTTCTCAAGCCGACTGAGCAAATGAAAGTTTAAACTCTTCTAGTGGTACACTTCTCAGGTCCTTTGTCTGAGAAATGATTTTTGAACTAATCATTGTTAAGGAATGGCGTTATCCCGAATGAGATAACGAGCAAATATGTGGGGATATCCGATAAAACGAAGAGGACACGGTATGGCTACGAGCAAAATGTCACTTTACTTGAATGAGACTGCTGTATTATTATTAGAAAAAAGAAAAAAAAAATACAATTTGAAGAACAGCCAAAATTTGATGGTATTTCATGAATTTGAACACTAACACTATGTTCCTTACTAAGGTTTATCTTTAATTTTCGACAATTTATATTATGCTTTTATGCCTTACTAAGCTTGTATGATGATTATGCCTGCAGTGATTTCATATTTGTATTTCTGTTTCTTTGAAAATGCTGAATAACATCCAAGAAACTTTTCTATAAACTTCAAACTTGTTTTCATAAATAAACCTCCTAATAAAACATACTCTATTTAATTTTGTTGAGAGCGAATTAAAGAATAATGTATTTTATTGCGAGAAAAGTGACAAAATATTGTTGAGATTGATTTAAAAAATAATGTACTACTATTTTATTGCGAGAAAATGGCAGTATTTCATTAAAGATAATCTTTATAACAAAAAAAAAAATAAAAAATCCAGTGAATGTGAAAAATATATGAATAAGTTGATAAAACATGAAATAACATGGTCATTTAATGATACACCATACTATTCAAGAGTATGGGAGAAAAATGAAAATAAAAAACAACTCACTAACAAAACCAAAAATAACCAAAAAAAAGAAAAAAAAGCTCCAACGATTACACAAGGCTCCCAATATATATCTTCACTTGAAATCACAGTAAACCACTTATCTCCAAACACTCTTTAATATATCCAAAGCCAAGCTTCTTTATTTTTCCGAAACTCAAAGATTCGATCAAGCCTTGGGCTTGAGGGCCTTAACAGTCTCCCAGGTGAAATCCTTGTCATCACGGCCAAAGTGACCATAGGCAGCCGTCTTCTGGTACCTAAAGTTACCTCCCCTCAACAGATCAAGGTTAATCGCAATCATCCCTGGCCTAAAGTCGAAGGTCTCCTTGATCAAAGCCAGAATATCCTTATCCGGAATCTTCCCAGTCTTGTAGGTATCAACGAAAACCGAAAGCGGCTCAGCAACTCCAATCGCATACGACACCTGCACAATGCACCTACGAGCAAGCCCAGCAGCTACAACACTCTTAGCCGCCTGCCTCACAATATACGCACCGCTCCTATCCACCTTCGTCGGATCCTTCCCGGAGAAAGCACCACCACCATGAGCACCCCACCCACCATAGGTATCGATAATGATCTTCCTACCGGTGAGGCCAGCATCACCGTGGGGCCCTCCGATGACAAACCGGCCAGACGGGTTGAGATGAAAGATCGTTTTGTCATCGAGATATTTGGATGGGATCACGGGCTTGATCACATGCTCCTTCAGGTCAGCAGCGATCTTGTCGTTGGTGACAGTTTCGTCGTGCTGAGTCGAGATGAGCACAGTGTGGACCCTGATCGGGACCATGGCTCCGTTATCGTTCTTGTACTCGACTGTGACCTGGGTCTTTCCATCAGGTCTCAGCCATGGGACTGTCTTGTTCTTCCTGACCTCGGTGAGCTTGGCTCCGAGCTTGGTGGCTAGGACGTGGGTGAGGGGCATGAGCTCAGGGGTCTCGTCAGTGGCATAACCGAACATATGGCCCTGATCGCCAGCTCCGATCTCTTCTGGTTTTTTGGTGAGGTGGCCGTGGACGCCCTGGGCGATGTCGGGGCTCTGCTGCTCGATGTTGACGAGGACCTTGCAGTGGTCGGCGTCGAGGCCGACGTCCGGCGAGATGAAGCCGATGCCGCGGCAGGTGTCGCGGACGATCTTCTCGTAGTCGACCTTGGCCTTGGTGGTGATCTCGCCGAAGACCATGACCATGTTGGTCTTGGTGCAGGTCTCGCAGGCGACTTTGCTGTCGGGATCCTGCTCGAGGCAGGCGTCGAGGATGGCGTCGGAGACCTGGTCGCAGAGCTTGTCGGGGTGACCTTCGTTGACGGACTCGGAGGTGAAGAGGAAGCTGTCCATGTCGAGTGTCTGGAAGAATAGGTAATTTACAGAGATCAGGGCAAAAAACAAATCTACACTCAAATTTCTAACAAAGATCGATACAGATCTGAATCGTGTATCAACAATGTGATCCAAAATCAACGAGGCAAAAATGAATTTACAGAAAATCACATACTCAACGAGATCTGAAAATACGTCGGAGATTCCGATACATCACATCACAACCAAAACAAATCGGAATCGAAAAAACATTTAATCCGGCGACATTATTCAATTACAGAAACAGAATTACAAGATCTAACAGAGGGAAACGTACCTTAGATCTGCAAATCACAGTGGAGGAGGAGGAAGAGATGAAAGCGCAAGCACGAATTGGAGTTCAGACGAAAGGCGGGTTTATATAGAAACGGATCCGAATGACTCGCTCTCACGGTTGGGCCCCAACACAATTGGATGGTGCCACCTGGCGATTTAAGGTTGATCGACGGCCTCAAAATTTCCGGAATTTCATTTCTATATTGGGCGAAAGAGTTGAAGAGTTGTACTCAGTGCAGCTGGATGTGTACGTTGAGTTGGTGAAATTGCGCTATCCACCTCCCTGAAGAGCTGGGAATTCCAGCCCGGCCCGATGGGCCGGCCCGGCCGGCCCGACCAATGGGCCAGGCTGGGCCATGAATTTTGAGTCCCAAAATATTTCGGGCCTCTTTGGCCCGGCCCGATGGGCTGATGGGCCAAATGGACCAACCTCATTTTTGGCCCGATGGGCTGGGCCGGCCCGAATATTTTTAATTATTTTTTTAATTTTTAATATTTATATTTTTTAAATATTATTTGTTTAATATATTAATTTAATATTGATTTTATTATTAATTTAATTAATATTATAATTATATTTTATATAAATTTTATTATATTTTTTAATATTAAATTTTTTTATACATTTATTTTGTATTTTTAGTAAATTTAATAATTAATTTATATTAAAAATTTAAATAATTTTATTTTAAATTATTATTTTATTATTTTTTACTTAAAATTACCGGGCCAATTCGGCCCGGTGGCCCGGCAGCCCAGTAGGGGCTGGGCTGGGCCTCAGAAATTTAGGCCCGAATATTTCGGGCCGGGCCGGACTGGGTCCATAAATTTGTAATGGCCCGATGGGTCGGGCCGGGCTGGCCCGGCCCAGCCCAAGTCCCAGCTCTACGGCTCCCTCGTTAGTCTTTAGTTAGAGCCGCATGTGTGGAAAGGTAAATAGTAAAAAACACATCTAAAAAAAGTGGGGAAATATATTTTTACCATTTTTTATTTGAAATTTGAAATAAAAATATAAAAATAATTATTTTCTTTTTAATTATTAAAAAATACGTAATAAAGTAAATTACTAGTAGTACTTCATTTGTAAAATACTATTTTTGGACAAAGTTATAATTATTCCATTGGTTACATATGAATTCAAATAGTCAAAAAAAGGTGAAAGCAAATGTAAATTTGCTGTAAGTAATTCAAAACCAAGTAGCTGCATAGATGGCAGAGAAAAAAGGAATGCTATTCATGAGAATAAGAAAAAGGAATCACATGTGCATGGGAGTTATGCACCTGGCAATCCAAGCCACACATCTTGGAGAGTGACATCATACAGTGGGGACCAATGAAATGAGCACTGCTATGCTGCAAACCGTTTTGCAGTTGGAATTGTACTATTAGTTTCACTTATTGCCTTTTGGTCCTTATTCTAGATTATTCTATGAACTCTATATATATGTCCTCTCTGTATGCTTTGATCATTCAAGGAATGAAAATACAATGAATTGAACAGCTTCATTTCTGCAGAAATATGTTTTTACATTAATTACACACAGGTCCCTGTTTAGGGGTCAAAGTGCAAATATTTCTGGGAATTTTATTTGTTGCAGGAATCTCTATTATTCTTTCATCTCTTCATGTTTTTCAACATGGTATCAGAGCCCTAATTGATTCTTGCAGAGTACACATCCCAGATCTACAGTCATGAGCTCAACAACAGAGGCTACTTCCTCTCCTCCCAGTCAGGTGGTTCAACCATTAAATCAGTTGATCACCATAAAGCTTAATGACAACAACTATCTTATTTGGAAGCACCAAATCATGGCAGCTATCCGTGGCTATGGCCTTGAAGATTTTCTCACAGGCAGAAGAAGAGCACCACCACAGTTTGAATCAAATCTGAACTCTGATGATGAAGGTACTCTAAACCCTGATTATATAAATTGGATGAGACAAGATCAGTTAATTGCATCTTGGCTGCTTGCTTCTTTGACTGAAAGCTTGCTTGTTAGTACTGTTGGGTTGAATACATCTTGTGAAATCTGGAAAAGCCTGGAATCTGGTTTTGGTAGTCAATCTAGGGCTAAGATTCTGCAATTAAAACAACAGCTGCAAAACATTAAAAAGGGAACACTGAGTATGAGAGATTATTTGAATAAGGTGAAAAGTTGTTGTGACACTTTGGCTGAAGCTGGTTGTAGAATATCCAGTGATGATCAAGTTTTATATATTATGTCTGGATTGGGAGCTGAATACAACCCTGTGATTGTGTCCATGTCATCTAAATTTGAACCAGTGTCTGTTATGGAGCTCAGCTCATTGCTGTTGACATTTGAAGCAAGGCTTGAAAAAGTGGATAGTCAGCAGTTGGGTTTTGAAGGTTCTTCTCCTAATGTCAACTACACTAATCAAGGTTATAATCAAAGAGGTGGTAGAGGTAGAGGAAATGCGAACTACAGAGGAGGAAGAAACAACCAGAGAGGTGGTGGTCAAGCAAGAGGCAGAGGTAGCTCTTTTGGTGGTAATGGTGTGAAATGCCAGATTTGCCACAGAAACAATCACATAGCTGATAAGTGTTTCTATAGAGCTGACCTAAACTACACTCCTAACACTGGTTACAACAACAACAACAATGGCAACATGAACAACAATGGAAACAACTTCAACAACAACCCCCAGAGAATCAATGCTAATTATAGCAACCAATCTGCAGCTGGCTCAAACAACAACATTCCAGATTCTGCTTCTGAGGACTCTTGGTATCCTGATTCAGGAGCAAATAGTCATGTGACCTATGATCTCAACAACCTCAACATAAGCTCAGATTATCAAGGACAGGAGAAAGTCCATATTGGCAATGGAACAGGTTTGACTATCTCTCACTTTGGTAATTCCATAGTTAGGCCTGTGAATTCTTCTAGACCCTTTCTGTTACAAAACCTTCTACATGTCCCTAGCATTGATAAGAACCTTATCAGTGTTTCCAAGTTTGCTAAAGACAACTCTGTTTTTTTTGAATTTCATTCTGACTCTTGTCTTGTGAAGGATCAGGAAACAGGTCAAATCCTTCTTCAAGGGAGAGTCAGTGATGGCCTTTACACCTTCAAACTCAATACAAATTCCAACCATTCAAGTCATCCTTTACCTGCATTCAATAAACATCAGCCCATCAAACCAGCCTGGGTCAACTCTGCTCAAACTAAGTTGTCTCTCAAAGCTTGGCATGATAGACTAGGACATGCTTCTTTTGATATTGTTAGAAGAGCTCTAAGACAGGCTTCTATTGATTTTAATGACTGTGAAAATTATGTTTGTGATGCCTGTATGAAGTCTAAGAGTCATACTCTTCCTTTTAATGAAATCATTTCACATAATTATTCCATTTTTGACCTTGTCCATACAGACCTCTGGGGACCTGCCCCTGTTGTGTCTGCCAGCAATTACAAATATTATGTGTCATTTATTGATCATGCTAGCAGATTTACTTGGATCTATTTCCTTAAACTCAAATCAGAAGTCCCCAATGCCTTTAAACACTTCAAAAACCTTGTTGAAACTCAGTTTAATAAGAAAATTAAAGCTTTGCAATCTGATGGTGGAACTGAGTATCTTGGCTTAACTGAGTTAATGAATCAATCTGGTATTATACACAGAAAATCATGTCCTTACACTCCAGCCCAAAATGGCCTTGCTGAAAGAAAGCATAGGCACATTGTAGAAGTTGGATTATCCCTTTTGGCTCAGTCTCATGTCCCTCAAAAATATTGGGCTGATGCTTTTACTCATGCTGTTTATCTGATCAACCACACACCTTCTAAACTCCTTAACTACACCTCACCTTATACACTCCTTTTTCAGAAACCTTCTCCATATATCCATTTCAGAATTTTTGGTTGCTTATGCTATCCTCACATAAGGCCATACAATCAACATAAATTGAACTTTAGAGCTTCTCCTGGTATCTACCTAGGATATAGTCCTCAATATAAAGGTTATAAAGTTCTCATTCCACCTCACAAAATACTTGTTACCAGAAACATTGTGTTTGATGAATCTGTTTTTCCATTTCAAAATCCATCACCTACATTTTCTGATACTAATCAAAATACCATCAATGATAGCTCCTCTACTCTTATTGCACCTCCTGTGATCAACAATACTCCTTCTTCTACCACAAATGCTAATTTCCATTCACCACCCAACAGCCCTCCCCATTCATCCAATTCACCAACCTTCTCTAATTTCCAAATGAACAATTCTAATCCTGATTCTCCATCCAGTTCCCATTCTCATTCCCATTCCAGTAGTCCCATTCATGTGGATTCACATGGCCAACTCTATGTCAATTTACCATTTGTGATTGATAACAACCCTGTTTCTACTGTTAGTATGGATGCTGCAGGTACAGGTTCTCATCAACCACAGTCAACTCACCATATGTTGACTAGAGCTAAAGCTGGAATTTTTAAGCCAAAAATTTATGAATCTCACCTCCAGCATCAACAAGAACCATCAACCTACCAAGAAGCTCTTCTATCACCTCACTGGAAAGCAGCAATGGATAAAGAATTCACAGCTCTCATAAAAAATCAGACTTGGTCTCTCACCCCTCTTCCACCTGACAAACATACTATCAGCTGCAAATGGATTTTTAAGCTGAAATACAATGCTGATGGTTCAGTGGCTAGACACAAGGCTAGGCTAGTGGCTAGAGGATTCACCCAACTACCTGGTTTTGATTACACTGAGACTTTTAGTCCAGTGGTTAAACCAGTTACAATCAGAGTTATTATCTCCATTGCTCTTTCTCAAGGCTGGTCCATCAGGCAATTGGATGTTGATAATGCATTCTTGAATGGAGATATTGATACTGAGATTTATATGGATCAACCACCAGGATTTGAGCAAGAGGGGGGACTGGTCTGCAGATTGCGCAAATCCCTATATGGTTTAAAACAAGCCTCCAGAGCCTGGACTTCAAAATTTGGAGCTGCTGTCAAATCTCTTGGATTCTGCTCATGCAAAGCAGATAATTCTCTATATTACAGACATTCTTCAATGGCTACTATCTACATTCTCATATATGTAGATGATATAATAATCACAGGTTCAAATACTAATGAGGTTCAAAAAGTCATTAATCAGTTGAACAACCTTTTCTCTCTAAAAGACCTTGGTAATCTTAGCTTCTTCCTGGGAATTGAGATAATTCCCACAGCTAATGGTTTGTTTCTGAATCAGACTAAGTACATTGAAGACCTTTTGAAAAAGGTGAACATGGAAAAATCAAAAGGTATAAGTACCCCTATGATCACTGGTAACTTTCTTGGAAAGTACAAGGGTCAACCTTTTAAAGATGGAAGGTTATATAGGAGTACTGTTGGGGCTTTACAGTATGCCACAATAACCAGACCAGATGTTGCATTTTCTGTTAGCAAGGTTAGCCAATATATGCAAAACCCCACTGATGAACACTGGAAAGCAGTGAAAAGAATATTGAGGTACCTTTCTGAAACCAGGAGTTATGGATTGAATTTTAACAAACAACAGAATTTGAACATTTCAGCTTTCTGTGATGCTGATTGGGCCAATGACTTGGATGATAGAAGGTCTGTGGGTGGATACTGTGTATTCTTAGGAGGAAATTTAGTGGCTTGGAGTTCAAAGAAACAGCCCACTGTATCAAGGTCCAGTACAGAGGCAGAGTATAGAAGTCTTGCCAATGCCACTTGTGAGGTTGTTTGGATCAAATCCTTACTTGAAGAACTTGGCAGAAAAGTTGAGAGAGTGCCCATCATTTGGGTTGATAATGTTGGGGCAGTGTCTTTGGCAGCTAATCCAGTATTTCATTCAAGGACCAAACACATTGAATTGGATATTCATTTTGTCAGGGAAAAGGTGATGAGTAAAGAGATAAAAGTTCAACATGTTCCCAGTATTGAACAGGTTGCAGATTGTTTCACAAAAGCTTTATCAGGGCAATTCTTCATGTACCTCAGAAACAAGTTGAAGGTTACTAATAGAGGCACACTTGAATTGAGAGGGGGTGAAAGCAAATGTAAATTTGCTGTAAGTAATTCAAAACCAAGTAGCTGCATAGATGGCAGAGAAAAAGGGAATGCTATTCATGAGAATAAGAAAAAGGAATCACATGTGCATGGGAGTTATGCACCTGGCAATCCAAGCCACACATCTTGGAGAGTGACATCATACAGTGGGGACCAATGAAATGAGCACTGCTATGCTGCAAACCGTTTTGCAGTTGGAATTGTACTATTAGTTTCACTTATTGCCTTTTGGTCCTTATTCTAGATTATTCTATGAACTCTATATATATGTCCTCTCTGTATGCTTTGATCATTCAAGGAATGAAAATACAATGAATTGAACAGCTTCATTTCTGCAGAAATATGTTTTTACATTAATTACACACAGGTCCCTGTTTAGGGGTCAAAGTGCAAATATTTCTGGGAATTTTATTTGTTGCAGGAATCTCTATTATTCTTTCATCTCTTCATGTTTTTCAACAAAAGGCAAAAAGAAATTGGGTATTGTTGCACCACTGCAAGTATGAGTCGGTAGACGACCAATATCAACTACCTACCAACCGTTTCGTAAATCATTTTTTCTTCATTCCAATATCACACCATCATCACTAGGTCGAGAGTTGGCAGATCAATTCGCTCGAATCATCAACAACTATCCGATTTGGGATTGATCAATATCCAACTCGAACGCCACTAATATATGTATGGTGATCATTATCATTTACTAATTCAAGATTAAACAAAATAGATATTAATATAGTTTTAAATATACGAGTAATTACTCCTATATTATTGTTCAATTTTGTTGTCGGTGGATGATTGAGATTTAAACTTTTGATTTCATCTTAACCAACAAATAAAAATAGTCACGTGGAGGGAGGGAGTGTGTGATTCATTCGTCAAAATTAAATATAGAGGAGTATATTATTTTATCTCGAAAAACATTGTACTGTAGTGTGTTGAAATGAAAAAAAAAATGATTGCATAATTTGCATGTGACTTCCTTCTCTTTCCACCGACGTGCTCCCAATCAATACACGACCATTGCTAGCTATTAATGAAAGCACATGCGTTATAACTTACAAGTTGCATATCGAATTTACTCACAAATAAACATATACACCAATGGCTTTTAGCGGATTAATCATCACTCAATTTTTGTAGTATAGAGTTTTCAGGAACATAGGGTATAATTTTGTCTTTATATTGAGATGAAAGGTTTACGTTTTATGTCTTCCTATATTCCTAATGAACTTACAAAATAATGAATTTACATATCCAACATGTTATCGATTTTCTTACAACATATATACTCTCCCTTATTTGCTTGCACATTGATATATAAAATGTACACAAAATTTGAAGTCTAAAAATGTTTTAAACATTTTAAGCTTTCAAAGGCAAAATAGTCTTTTCAGCAGGAATTGAATCTGCTGTCTTCTTCCAAACTACGCCGTGTTGCCAGAAACAACGTCGTTTCGCTTGGAATTTGTGGAATGGCGGGCAACTTTGATTCGATGATTTCTCATGTGTTAGTTGATGAAAATCCAAGCTTCCAAATCCTTTTAGATTCTCGTTAGCTCACGTACAACATGTGCATCACAATTTCTGTTAGAAATCTGTGGTAGAGATTCGCCCAACTCGAGTTGATCGTGGGGTTCATATGCTACGAGATTTTGGAGAAATTTGTGTGCATATATGATAGTTCAATTCACGAGTTGTGTGTGATCTAGAGTTGTAACTGAATATTTTCCTAATTGCCTTGAGAGCTCGAATAATACAATAGAACCATCTCCCCTCCCCGTGTATGTAGATCGAAGTTCATTCGATCGAATCACGTAAAATCTTCGTCATTTTATGTGATTTCAATAATTCAATTGCATTATACTCCTACGAGTTCGTAAATACTTTTAGGTGTGTATGATAGCGTATTCGACGTCTGAATCCATTTTTACCATTGTTGAGTTCGAAGGTCGAGTTTGAAACTTTTGAGCGGCGCGATTCGTGATAGATAAATTTTAGCTCGAAGCTCAGGTTTGAAGCTTTTGAGCATTATCTAGCTCGAAGCTCGGGTTTGAAGCTTTTGAGCGCGCGGTTCGTGATAGATAAATTTTATTATCAATGGCCCTACGAAAGTCATAATCTAATATCGAATCTTTCTGTTGGCTTTCCCAATTCATCCGTGAATAAGAATTCAAGGGCGTGAAGCGAGTGCTTCTAGCTGCTTCGCTTAGTCATAATCTAATATCGAATCTTTCTGTTGGCTTTCCCAATTCATCCGTGAATAAGAATTCAAGGGCGTGAAGCGAGTGCTTCTAGCTGTTTCGCTTTATTTTATTATGGCGGCTATGTTTTCGCGGCGGAAATGAACGAAAAGCGATATGAACGTGTTTGAAGCTTTTGAGCGCGCGGTTCGTGATAGATAAATTTTATTATCAATGGCCGAAGCCCGAAGGGAGTCGAGCACCTGGAATAGTGTACATAACAGAGGTTCATTATCATTTGTTTCATCCTTCAAAATTATGAAGTTGGACCAATTAATTATATCAACAAGCATGAGAGTGCATGCAACTCATTTACATTTTTCACATTTTCTTTACATGAAAATAAAAGACAAGACATATAATACTATTCACAAAAGGCCATGAAAATAATATGGATCATGGCTATTCTTACAGGAAGTCCCACTGCCTATAGACCTTGTCCACAATCCCACCACCACTCCTAACTGCAAGGTGGAGAGTTTCCGAAGCCGGAGGCACTCCCCAGAGCAAAGGAACTGCGACTGTCATAGTTAACTTTTCATGCAACCCTCCTTTCGTTGCTTTCTCAGCTACCACAACCTGCAACGCTCAAACCAGATGAGACGATGAGCTATCAAATCAGCATGTGAATCATCGTTTGTACCTCTCCGCCATGTTCCAAAACAGTGTCTTCCACGACATCACAAAGCATTTCAATGGACCGACAGAAGCCAAAGATGCAGAGACGCCTACTTGTGTCGAGTCCCTACACGTCGAGCATTTCCCACAAAATTTTATGTTAGAAGAAATGAGTTCAAAATGGATGAGATATTTTTTACGAAGGGCGTGATTGATTTTACATTTGTTGCTGCTATATCAAACAGTGCACCCAGGCATAGGCTTTGGCTCGGGTCCATGTACTTGCTCTCTTGAAACCGTTGCGATCTTTGAGACGTTCTCGCATTCCCTTGTTTCTTCTGCAAAGTTATAGCTAGCTCTTTAACTACATATAGTTTTATGGATTAAACACATCATCAAAAAATTGACCACCCGCCCTTTGCTATTGATCGATAAATCACAAGTCAATCATAAAGACATTCCTATCAATATCGGGAACTCGAGAGGAACTACATTTACAAAAACCCGGCATCGCTATTGATCGATAAAATCACAGTTCAATCATAAAGACCTTCCTATCAAAATCGGGAACTCGAGCGGAACTACATTTACGAACACATATTCATCACATATTCGAATCGTAAAACACAAGCAGGAAAGGAAAACATACAACGCGTCGCGGAACGAGATTCCCGCCAATTTGGATAAGCCCATCAGAAGTAAACAATGTCACCTTCTCCTCCGTGACCCACTGCACAGCTAACCCAAAAAATACGGCGGATCAAACGCTAAATAAACCCTAATCGAATGGAACCCAGACAATAACGTTTGGATTAAACAAGGTATATTTCAAATCAATTCATCGAAATTACATAATAGAAAGGAATGAAACAGCGAAATTACAAGATTCAGAGGCGCCGGGGTTTTCCCAAGGGTAAAACCCGAAATCGTCATCGACTGGGAAATGGGCCGACCCGGATGCTTTGACGGTAAATCTGGCCGGCGGAGATCGGGGACGATGAATCTGCAAGGAGAATCTCCGGCAAGTAAAGGAAGAAGTCGACGACGATGAAAATGGGATCGAGGTTGAAAAGCAGATGGCGTAGCTGGTTTCAGCCATTGATCAATTGGTTTTTTTTTCGGCAAATTTTTGAAAGAGGATTTTGTGGGATGGATGAGAATCTGGGGGAGACGGTGAGAGAATCTTGCCCTGTTGAAGATGAAAAAAAAAGGGAAAGTGACGACTATTCAGAGTAAACGAACTCATGGCCACATGTTTTCAGGACGACACGTGGAGGAGGAGAACCGGGCCGGAAGCGGTTAACTTTTATCTTTTGGGCCTCTGATTCTATTGCGTGAATGGGCCTTGGCCCATGTTGGGCTGAATATCGAGAATCAAGTTGCGTGCGATGTTCCTTGAGAAAAAGAAAAAGGCTGGCTCTGGCCCATTAATATTTTTTTAAAAGAAAAGGAATTACTCCGTTATGGAGTACTCTAATTTAAAATTTAAAGAAAAAATTAAAGAGGA
Organism: Euphrasia confusa; assembly: GCA_954870475.1. Classification (NCBI taxonomy): domain Eukaryota; kingdom Viridiplantae; phylum Streptophyta; class Magnoliopsida; order Lamiales; family Orobanchaceae; genus Euphrasia; species Euphrasia confusa. The sequence goes on along the minus strand of OX940955.1, from coordinate 1,931,068 downwards.
CAAAAAGGGCATGGGTCAGCCTCTACTCAAAAAAGTGGTCACAAATTAACACAATCAATTGAACATTTTTCACGCATGGATTATGCATACCAACTTCCCACTAGTGAGGTACAATAATAAAAATAAAAATTATTTAATAAACAAAAAAAAGGAGTAGCTACTCTTTTTGTCATTTTTGGTTATAAAGGTCAACTTTCATAGAATTGATTTGGGATGCATGTCACACCACCTCTACCCTACACTATAGTACACAAATAACCCACAAATTGATTGAGATTAAGGCTAGTCTTGAGAGGTCATTATATGACCCGCCGGCCCCAACTCATTGCATCCATATTAACCGGCCAAGGCGTAAATTGTAATATACCGAGATAATCGATAATCGATCAATCAGTGCATATATAATTGGAACGAAGGTAATATAATTTACATTAAGACAGAAAAACTAAGACTGGTGTTATATGAATAGTTAATTAATAATTATGAATAAAATATAATATGTACAATTTACAATTCGATAATGAGGTTATGGATTATAAGTTTTTGAAGTAAAAATAAATGATTTTTGAATTGTACACATATGAGTCTATGACACCACTTTTACTTCAAAATATCTCCCTTCCAGTGCTGATAAGTGATAATGCTCTAAGCTTAAGAGTGGTCCAGGTAGAAGATGCCCTCATGTGCTTTTGGACATAAACTAATTCCAATGCTCCAACTAGGAAAACATGTAGTACTACAAAATTCACAATTAATTTTAAGGATTAGTGTCACCAATTGAAGCTTTGATCCCCTTGAGGATTCCATTTAAAAATTAATGAATTACTCTGATCCTAGCTATCTTTCTTTTTAATTATAAATAAACACAAACCCCTTTTTCCAATAGGTATCCCACTAATACCAATCCCAGATTCTAAATATTTTTTTTACTGTCACTTTAATTAATAATCTTACATTATTAAATAAAAACATTTCAATTGTAAACTAATGAGCTGTAGCCATATTCTTTTAGGAATTATATTGTTTTATTTATAGCTTTATTACTAGTACTATTATTAATTTTAATATTAATATTAGTTGGTAATAATGTGGCTATGATTTCTGAGATTGATCTTATATATGGTGGGAATACAGCAATGGACTTCAAAAGTAGTCAAGAATCTTTGCAGGTGGAGTTTATATATGGAGGCAGCTTACCTGCTACCAAAAACAATTCATCAAATCACTTAATTGCTCTAAAAACTAAAGGTTTAAAGTGCTAAATCGAGATTCTAATTATAGTCGAGCGAGCAACGAAAGGAAACTGTTAGACGAACGCACAGGTAGATATAAATTTTGTCTACCGACGACATTTTTGATAACAAGAAGACTGAGTTCAGATTTAATATGTATTTTTGGTGAATTATAAACTGCGCTTTTAATTAAATTACAGTGTACCTATTGAGATTTGTACTGTATTGGACACTGTCGCATGTAGTCAGAATTTTTAGTAATTATATATATATATAGTGTATATAATTTTTTTTAAATGCATTTATACTTTTATTTTTAATTATTGAATAATTTTATTTTTTTTAATTTCACTCACTTTTATTTATTTTTTAACTTACAAATATATTTTTATTTTTTATATTTTTTTATTAAAGAGCTCTCCCTATCCAAAAAATATGCAATTTGTTTGGATAAGAGACACTTTATGACATAAATATATGAAATCATGTCTTAACCAAAAAAGATAGCATTACTATTGTTATTATCATCATTGAAAACATCAAATAAAGGATTTGCACCTATTTAAGCCAACAACTAATTATACGTAGTATCTATTTCTAAAAATCATAAAAATGATATTTCATTTCCACCCGATTAATTAATTACTCCACAATTGAAACCTACTAGACAGTAAAATTAATGCACGCGACGCCTACATTTTTAGCACCCGAGTTTTTCAAAGGTAGACCTCACACGTACCTTTGACTATTTCATTTTCAGCCCACAAAGAGAGCTGCAAACATAACAAATAAAGTTTATACTGCAATAGATTTCAATGGGTTTTTTTCGTAAGTTCGCTTTGATGTTACTCTTAATTGTTATGAGGTCAGAGAGCATGTAGTTGTTCGAATCGAGAATCGACCATATATTGCTACACTCGGAACCGACATCTTGTGTTGTGTTGGATGTTATTGCCGTGTAGTTAGTCAATCCGAAGACCGAATCGATTTCAAAGCTCAACTTACGATTGACCTTTTTCCATCCCCTCTGATTCTCAATTTCTGATGGTCAATAATTTTGACTAATTCATTCTTATTTCCAGTCACGTTGAATATAGTAGGAGTATATAACAACGCCTAATGTCGAAATTAAATAAATGATACTTCTACTATCCTCAAAATGTAGTTAGAATTTTGGTGTGGCATTGATTCTTCATGTCATTTCGAAAAGAAAAACTTTTACTTTTATATTGCGTTAGGTGGATTAATGTGATTCCAGCTCGAATTCAATCCTTTTTTTTTTTTTTTTTGAGTTTATAAAAATACAAAAACTAAAAATATACTATTATGATATACTGTATTTATTTGAAGAGTAATAAATGACTACTTTCACTGTGGATATTTATGAGTTCCCAGAATTCAGAGTTACTTGCATAAAAACTATACTCTGCTCAGGGATCCCACTTCACTTCATACACGATACAACCCTTCTTTACTTGTTTCTATTTCAAGTTACAAAATTAAAGTTACCTTGATTTTACGTACTCTTGTATAGTCGCATATAGTGAATTCGATCAAACCATCGACTTTCAAAATGATTTAAACACAAAAACTCGTGTACTCGTTTCGTCCCACAATAACATACATTTTTTTTTCGTAAGGCATAATGTATAATATTTTCCACCAAAAAATTAGTAGTTTAAAAAGCGAATAATTATTTTTGCACTTTTTTTTTTTTTTTGAAAAATAATTCTGAGAAAATTTTTTGAGAGAGGGAGAATATAAAAACCTTGGATGCAATTGAGTGTCCACTAAATATTGTCTTCAAACAACGCTTCGTAGTTAAGCTCTAACTTGTCAGATAATACAAATAGTTACACCACACACTTCCACCCATGTACTGTGTGTTTGTCCGTACAATAATATACTACATATTATATATATATTAATTTATTCAATATTCGAGTTAGTAATTAATTACGTAACAATATACAGTATGACCGAACGTAACAATATATGCTTGATAAGTAATGTTAAATTGATTTGATCATCAAACACACATTTTAAAATACTTTACTAGAGGAAATAATCCCGGATTTATCGGAGACAAACAATATAAATGATTGATGAATAGTTTGAACATAGACTTTCGATTCTTTCTTACCTGATAAGCCTCCCAATTCCCAAGTTTTAACTTCCATCCCACGCCACAATCTTCGCAATTAATATATATCGAAATTAATTAGCTTTAATTGTGCTGCTAATATCAATTAATTTCACTCTAATTCAATGAAGTTTTCATTATTAATAGTCGAACTTAATTGAAGGTAAACCGTAACCACTTGCAATATCCTGTTAAATCAATTGTAAATATAGTACAGATACATATAAATATATGCTGATGAGTCATAAATCATAATCATCATCACCATATGCATTTTAACTTTAATATGACCGGTCAACGATTTTATCAAAACAATTACTCTACCACAAAGTCCCAACACAAATCATGCACATCTTATTCGTAAAACTTTTTATGATCAATCGATGGAAATAATATTTTTAATCTCTTTATAGAGAAAAATGTAAATATATAAGAGATGGAAAGTTGCACTCCTCCCTCCGTTTCAAGTAATAACTTGATTACTTTCCTTAAATGAAAATTTTATAATAATAAAACTATTTAAAAAAGAAAGAAATATTTTTATTATTTTATTTTAAAATATAATTTTACTTCTATTTTATAATATTTTTTAATTTTACTCACAACTAAAATAACTTAAGAATACATTTATACATTTCATTTTTTGATTAAAATGTCAAAAAGTAACATTTTTTCTTAATTTTTGACAAAAAAGTCCTATATTTATGAAATAGAAAAAATAACAATATTCTTTTTACTTTGTAAAAACAGATACAAGATACATTGTTCAAATTGATACAGTATTTACTTTCTTAAAAAAAATACATAGTTTTATTTTTTCACTTAAAAATATGATTTTATTCTTATTTATCACTTATTTTTATAATTTTACTATTAATTTTTTTAACGTAAAAATATTTTTATATCCCCTATAATATTTAAAAATAATTTAGGTAAAAAATCTCTATGTTCGAAACCGGAAGTGATCCAATAATTACAAGACGTGGGAATATAATATAGTTGGTCAAATTCAATACTATTTGAAGTTTCACACACAGCATTGTTTGTCGGGTTCCAAAGTCTTGTTAGTTTGAGGCCCCCTCACTCACTCACTCTCCCATCACCTGTCAATATCGGGTCGGGTCAATTGTGCCTCTTCCCCTGTTTTTTTTTTTTTTTTTTTACTTTTTTATCCTTTTTACTGCTGAAAAACTGAGGAAAACAAAAGGTACTGACCAAAAAAAAAAAAAGTGACTAAATTAATTTAACCACTTAATTATGAGTTAATAAAGCCAGCATGTAAAAAGCAAAAAAAATAATATAATCAAGAAAAACAAAAGTGACAGTAAAACGAGATCGAAAAACTAGCTGCTGCATATGCACATATGCAGCCGTTGCAGATTACAGAGTGTGAAAAAACAAATGGTGTGGGGGTGGTGGGAGTGGGGGTGCTGCTGATCTATATTCTATTCCATTTTTTATTTTATTTTATTTTTCAGTGGTTCAAATTAATTATTTAATTAAATAAAAATAAAATGTCAGAAAAACAGGGGATAAAAGCTTTGGAGCAATGGAGATGCTCTGAAACCCAGGGCGTAGAGCTTCTCGTCGCACCCGATTACAACCCTCCTCCTCCTCCTCTTAAACCCCACACCCACATTCGCGCCGCAAAACCCCAGACGTCGATGGAGGTCTCCACCTCCGGCGGGAACAACGACGCCGGTGCCGAATCGGAGAAGCCCGGTTCGCCGCCGCCGGTCGGGTTCGCAGAGCTCTTCCGATTCGCCGACGGGCTCGACTACGCGCTGATGTCGATCGGCACGGTCGGCGCTATCGTGCACGGCAGCTCGCTTCCCCTGTTCCTCCGATTCTTCGCCGATCTCGTGAATTCCTTCGGCTCCAACGCCAACGACGTCGACAAGATGACGCAGGAAGTCGTGAAGGTGCGGCGGCGCGTGCACCTCGTACCCAATCGAAATTCAGTATTCTTTTCCCCTCTGCTAACACTTTTTTTAACTGTTTTTTCCAGTACGCATTTTACTTTCTGGTCGTCGGAGCTGCGATATGGGCGTCTTCATGGGCAGGTGATTCGATCGAATTGAATTCGTGGGCCGTCGTAAAAATCTCTCCTTTTTATTAAATGCTCGATTTTTTTCTTCGATTCGCCGCAGAGATATCCTGCTGGATGTGGACCGGCGAGCGGCAGTCGACGAAGATGAGGATCAAGTACTTAGAAGCAGCTCTGAACCAGGACATTCAGTTCTTCGACACCGAGGTTCGAACATCCGACGTCGTTTTCGCTATCAACACAGATGCAGTCATGGTCCAAGATGCCATTAGTGAGAAGGTAATTAAAGCAAAAAAAAAATTGGATTTTTATTTTTTACTTGTTCTTGATTTTGCTTATTGTTTCAGTTGGGAAATTTCTTGCACTACATTGCAACATGTGTGTCCGGATTCGTGGTCGGTTTCACCGCGGTTTGGCAACTGGCTCTGGTAACTCTAGCCGTGGTTCCGCTCATAGCCGTGATCGGAGGCATTCACGCAGTCACATTGGCTAAGCTTTCCGGCAAAAGCCAAGAAGCGCTTTCTCAAGCAGGGAATATTTCCGAGCAGACGATAGTCCAGATCAGAACCGTGCTGGCGTTTGTAGGCGAGTCGAGAGCGTTGCATTCCTACTCAGCCGCTCTCAGAGTTTCGCAAAAAATCGGATACAGAATCGGATTTTCCAAAGGCTTAGGACTCGGGGCAACATATTTCACTGTGTTCTGCTGCTACGCACTTCTCCTGTGGTACGGTGGGTACCTCGTTCGACACCATTATACCAATGGGGGACTGGCAATAGCGACTATGTTCGCTGTCATGATCGGTGGACTGTAAGTAAATACTATACAAACTACTCCAAAATTAGTCCAAAATTTAATTTATGTTTTTATAACTGATAGGTCGTTGGGGCAATCGGCTCCGAGTATGGCTGCATTCGCAAAGGCGAGAGTTGCGGCTGCTAAAATATATCGCATCATCGACCACAAACCGGCGGTCGAGAAAAACGGGGAATCGGGCTTGGAGTTAGAATCCATAACGGGGCAATTGGAGCTCAAGAACGTCGACTTCTGCTACCCTTCGAGGCCTGAAACTCAAGTGCTCAACGATTTCTCTCTGACTGTTCCGGCTGGAAAGACAATCGCCTTGGTCGGTAGCAGTGGGTCCGGGAAGAGCACGGTTGTATCCCTCATCGAGAGGTTTTACGATCCCACATCAGGTGATGATTACAGTATCTGTTCATAAATAGGGGAGTTTTGTAATTAGGATAAACCTCAGGGGTAAGAACTGAATAAATTGGAAATTTGACAGGGCAAGTTATGTTAGATGGTCATGACATAAAAGCATTGAAGCTGAGATGGCTAAGGCAGCAAATAGGTCTTGTGAGCCAAGAGCCTGCTTTGTTCGCCACCACCATCAAGGAGAACATACTCCTGGGCCGACCCGACGCGAGCTTGGTCCAAGTCGAGGAGGCGGCTCGAGTCGCAAACGCCCATTCGTTCATCGTCAAGCTTCCGGACGGCTACGACACTCAGGTCAGCTATAGCAAACCTCGATTATTCGGTCAACAAAACAAATCTAAACATAACTGTATTAAAAATGAAAGGTAGTAACATGGCCACAGTCAACAATGCATGTGCTTCTGTTTAGTCTGTTCCCAATCACTCCCATGTAGAAACAAGAAAGAATCAACCTTCAAAACAAAAAAATCACAATTGCCCCCTCAACATTTGTCCCTATTTACATTTTTCACCCCAAAAGTTTTAACTTTTCGACAAAAACAGGTCGGAGAGAGGGGTTTGCAGCTTTCCGGCGGGCAAAAGCAGAGAATAGCCATAGCGAGAGCAATGCTGAAGAACCCGGCTATACTCCTCCTCGACGAAGCTACGAGCGCGTTAGATTCCGAATCCGAAAAGCTCGTTCAAGAAGCGTTGGATCGATTCATGATCGGAAGAACAACTCTCGTGATCGCCCACCGTTTATCCACGATCCGAAAAGCCGATCTCGTGGCAGTCTTGCAACAGGGGAGCGTGACCGAAATCGGGACCCACGAGGACCTCTTCGGCCGAGGCGAGAACAGCGTTTACGGAAAGCTGATCCGAATGCAGGAAGCCGCTCACGAAGCCGCCCTCACGAACGCTCGAAAGAGCAGCAGCAGCGCGAGGCCTTCGAGCGCTCGAAACTCAGTGAGCTCGCCGATAATCACCCGCAACTCGTCCTACGGTAGGTCCCCGTACTCTCGACGCCTCTCGGATTTCTCCACCTCCGACTTCAGCCTCTCTCTCGAGACAGCTTACCCTAACTACCGCCACGAGAAGCTAGCGTTCAAAGAGCAGGCGAGTTCGTTCTGGCGACTAGCGAAGATGAACTCACCCGAGTGGGCCTACGCGCTGTTCGGCTCGGTGGGGTCCGTCGTCTGTGGGTCCCTCAGCGCGTTCTTCGCGTACGTCCTCAGCGCGGTCATGAGCGTTTACTACAATCCGGACCATGATTACATGATAAAGGAGATCGCGAAATACTGCTACTTGCTGATCGGAGTCTCGTCGGCTGCTCTTGTTTTCAATACTCTGCAGCATTACTTCTGGGACACGGTTGGGGAGAATCTGACGAGGCGGGTCCGGGAGAAGATGCTGGAGGCGGTTCTGAAAAACGAGATGGCTTGGTTCGACCAGGAGGAGAACGAGAGCTCGAGGGTTTCCGCCAGGCTGGCGCTCGACGCCAACAACGTGAGGTCGGCGATCGGGGACAGGATTTCGGTCATCATGCAGAATTCGGCTCTAATGCTCGTCGCCTGCACCGCCGGATTCGTGCTGCAGTGGCGGCTCGCGCTCGTGCTCATCGGCGTGTTTCCAGTCGTCGTCGCTGCCACCGTCTTACAGGTTCGTCCTATTTTCATACCTCGTAAAAATTCAAACTTTCTGAAAGGCTAAGGTTATTTGGTGCCTGATTTTGAACTAAATGAATTTGATACCACTTAATGAAGTTGAACGGAATGGGTCTGAACTGAAGCTGTTAGAAGTTGAACTGAATGAGTCTGAACTGAAGATGTTAAAGAGCTTATTTTTAAGTTTAGTAAGATCTTTTTTGAAAATTTTAACAAACAAATTTTAAGAGCTTATAAGCTGTTTTAAGAAGCTTATAAGTTGTGTCAAACACGCTCTAAATGAGTATGAACTGAAACGATCTGAATAAAAATGAACTGAAATGAAGTCCAAAAGAACAGATTCTCACAAATGATCGTATTTGATTTGATCAGAAAATGTTCCTGAACGGGTTTTCCGGCGACCTCGAGGCCTCCCACGCCAAGGCGACGCAGCTCGCCGGAGAAGCCGTGGCCAACCTCCGCACCGTCGCCGCCTTCAACTCGGAAGCCAAAATCGTCGGCCTTTTCACCCTCAACCTCAGAGTCCCCTTACGCCGCGCCTTCTGGAAAGGCCATATCGCTGGAAGCGGCTACGGAATCGCCCAATTCGCCCTCTACGCCTCCTACGCCCTCGGCCTCTGGTACGCCTCGTGGCTCGTCAAGCACGGCATCTCCGACTTCTCGAAGACCATCCGAGTCTTCATGGTCCTCATGGTCTCCGCCAACGGGGCGGCCGAAACCCTAACCCTAGCGCCCGACTTCATCAAAGGCGGCCGAGCCATGCGGTCGGTTTTCGACCTCCTCGACCGGAAAACCGAGATCGACCCCGACGACCCGGAGGCGGCCCCCGTCGGGCCCGGGCCGCTCCGCGGCGAGGTCGAGCTGAAGCACGTCGACTTCTCGTACCCGGCCCGGCCTGACGTGCTGATCTTCCGTGATTTGAACCTGCGGGCCCGGGCCGGAAAGACGCTGGCGCTCGTGGGCCCGAGCGGGTGCGGGAAGAGCTCGGTGATCGCGCTGGTGCAGAGGTTCTACGAGCCGTCTTCCGGAAGGGTGATTGTCGACGGGAAGGATATTCGCAAGTACAATCTGCGGTCGTTGAGGCGACACGTGGCGGTTGTCTCGCAGGAGCCTTGTCTTTTCGCGGACACGATTTACGAGAACATCGCGTACGGGCACGAGTCGGCCACGGAGGCGGAGATAGTCGAGGCTGCCACGTTGGCGAACGCGCATAAATTCGTATCGTCTTTGCCCGACGGGTACAAGACTTTTGCCGGGGAAAGAGGGGTACAGCTGTCGGGAGGGCAGAAGCAGAGGATCGCTCTCGCTCGAGCTTTTTTGAGGAAGGCGGAGATAATGCTGCTCGACGAAGCAACGAGCGCGCTCGATGCTGAGTCGGAGAGGTGCATTCAGGAAGCACTGGAACGGGCTTGTGCCGGAAAGACGACGATCGTGGTGGCTCATAGGCTGACCACGATAAGGAACGCGCACGTGATCGCGGTGCTCGACGATGGGAAAGTGTCGGAACAAGGATCGCATTCGCATCTGTTGAAGAATTATCCGGACGGGGTTTATGCTCGGATGATACAGTTGCAGAGACTTTCTCCGGCGGCGGCGGCGGCGTCTGGATCAGGGTCCTCTAATGATCATGGTTCTTAGGTTCTCTGATTTTGTTTATATTTTATTTTTTATAATAATATTTAGTATATATAATAGCATGTGGATTATCATCTTATTATCATTATCATTATTATTATAATGAAAATCTCTTACAGTACTAGTTGAGGACCTTTCCGAAGTTTTCAGAAAACATTGGGGCTATTTTTGAAATAATTTGTTGGTTTAAGTATATTGTCAAAGGTTCACACGTGAGTAATAAAATGAAACTCGGGCACGTTGATTAGGAACGTGTCGAGCATCTTCATGCTTATTAATGTGGATGATGATGACATGGACACAATTATTAGTGCAGCTTCACGTGCTTGCTGAAACAGATCTTAGGAAAGGAGAAAGAAAAAAACATGGAGAGTAGGACAAAAGGAGGTTAAAAGTGGGCTTGCCGCATGCGGATTGCCGAACAAGGCTTGGTAAAGTGGACCTGTATTGGGCTAATGACAGATACGCAGTGGGCCCGGCCCATTAACATATGATGGGGGACATCATCCTTTTCGCATGATTAATTTCTTTCAAATCAATGTCTAACCACAACTCAAAACAAAGAGTTCAGACAAGCTGAACAGAACTATAAAAAAAAAAAACAGAAACAAACAAACCAAAGAAAGCTGTATGAAATTTGAAAACTTTGTCCCACCCCAATTCAAAACATTGTTGCATAATTCAAGTTGGACGTTCTCTGTGAAAATCTCTACTCTTAGATCAAAATCAAACGAATTCATGAACACAACTTTACATTGCCATTAACTTGGGACCATTGTCAGGCATGCCCATCCCAGCAGCTATGTCGGCATCCAATTGGGTGTGCGGAGCAGGACCCATCATTATCTTTATACTGCACATAGAAAGCAATTATTCAAACGTGTAACTCAGTCGATGAATTCAGTAATAATCTGGATACAAACATATTCTGCATAAAGCCACCTAAATTTTAATTTTAATTCATTCATTTTCATGCATATTTTGAATCGAAAAACATATTCCCCGTCCCCTGTCACTATTTGTAGTTACTGCTCTCCGACTAGGAGGATAAATGTACACAATAGCCATTTATGTACATTCAATGTAACCAGTCGATAGAGGAATACACCGAGAGGAAACAAGAGGATGGTACACTTGATCAATCCTACTGTTTTTGAAGCGAATAAAATCTTTTTGAACCTCGCCTTCAAGCAGAAATTACCTGTTAGTCCTCAAAGACCTAAATATCTCATTTTTCTACTATGAATATTGTGTCCAATGTACTAGTTCGATGGACTTATAAAGTTCCAGTTGATAGAGGAATACACCGGGAGGGCAAAAGAGTATGGTACACTTGATCAATCCTTCTGTTTTTGAAGCGAATAAAATATTTTAGAACCTCGCCTTCAAGCAGAAATTACCTGTTAGTCTTCAAAGACCTAAATAGCTCATTTTTCTACTATGAATATTGTGTCCAATGTACTAGTTCGATGGACGTATAAAAGTTACGGATTCATTAGGGTTTTCTTGTTATTCGCCTCCGTTTTAAAAGAAGCTAGCACTTAATAATTTGTGTCCAATGTACTAGTTCGATGGACTTATAAAAGTTACGGATTCATAAAGGTTTTCTTGTTATTCGTAGAAAAAGCCGGAACTCGCCTCCGTTTTAAAAGAAGCTAGCACTTAATAATTTTCAGAAATATATTCCAATTTCTTCCAAAACAACTGCTACGGAGTACAATACATAATGAACCCATCTTTTTAACAGTAAAAAAATAAAATTTACATACCGCTTCCTATGCCTTTTGGTCTTGAAATGTTCATCCCTCACAGCAACATTAGCAAAATATCGACTGAGGAAAATCCCAAAAATGAGCAAAACTTTAGATATACATCTAACAGTAATTTCCAACAAAAAATTAAATTAAATTTATAAGGAATTAGTAAATTACTCGCAATGCAAACAGTAGTACTGTCCCATCCCCGGGAGGTCTTCGTCTACGGGCAAGGGTTTATTCTCTCCGGGCGCTTTCTGAAGCTCGTCATAAACGGCGTCGTCGCCTTTGAGAAGAAATTTATCGCGCCGGAAGGTTTTATGAGAGTATCGCCGCTTCTTCACGCGCCGATGAGGACACTTTCCACCCATTCTCTTCTGGTTTGAAAACTGAAAATCAGAGTTTCAGCAAAACCCTAGATTTCGAAAAGGGGGTTAATTTCAATATTTATATATCTTCGTAAATCGTAATCCGACGTCGTCAGCAAGTAATTGAATGAAAGTTGGGCTTTTGAATAAAACGTTGGGCTCAGAACGTAATGGCCCATATGGAAATCTTGGGCCATAGTTTGAATAGTGTCTTCACTCATTATTCATTTTAGATCACACATCCTTATTTTATTTTATTTTAAATAATATCTTACAATAAATAATCCATATTTTTTTCTTTAATAAAATCAATCTATTCATAAAAGACAATACTCATTCCTTCCTTCAAGAGTTTACCTTTAGAAATTTTCATGTAAATTACGAAAAAAATGTTTTTTATATATTAAATAGTATAAATTAGAGGTATAATGGGTATTGTTAGTAATTAAAAACTGAATTAGAAGAAAAAGTAAATGTATTAATGTAAATAAATCTGAATTAGAAGAAAAATTAAATGTATTAATGTAAATGTGAATTAGAAGGATAAATTATAAAAAAAACATTTTATTTATATGTGTAGATAGGGGTGTTCAAGAATGAGCTCGGACCGGAAACCGGACCGAAACTGGACCGGTTGGTCCGGTTCGGTCTGGACCGGAAAAATTCCGGTCCGGTTTCAGGTTCGCATAAAAACTTAATTCCGGTTTCCGGTCCGGTTCCGGTTAAAAACCGGAATTGTCCGATCCGGACCGAAAAAAACCGATAAATAATATTTTTATTATTTTTTTAGTATTTAAATATTATTAAGTTCTCTAACATAGAATGAGTATACAATCAGATTTAATCCGAGTTTCAAGCATATGCGTATCTTCTCCAATTCCGAATCTCGGACCAGATAAGTTCCCAAAATGTTTTCTAACCCTAACCATAATCAATTTAAAAATCGGACTCTTCTACAAAGACTACAATCGTTGGCGTTGCATAAAAACTGTGAAACATCAACTCAAAGTTCTTGCAGTGTAAGTTTTTTCAACTCTCAATTTATTTATTAATGTTTTTGGATTTTTGTGAATGTCTCAGTGAATTGATTTATCTACAAGGTGTTGTTTGTTGAAAAAGTGAAACACGATTCATCCCTTTTAACTTCTTGGAATTTGCACAGTTGCTTGCAAAGTGTTTGTCAAAATGTGAATGGGTTTTTTACTTAATTAATTATAATTCATTCAATATTAGTTGTAGCTACTAGCTACTGTATTCTTTTTTTAATTTCAATTTTTTTTGTTGATTGGTTTTAGATGACGGAAACTCAATCTAGAAACTTACACGCCCCTTCTAATCAACCGAGCTCCATGGCCATGACACCCCTTGCTGATGAAGAATTGCAGGAATTGCAACTATCTTTACCTGAAGATAAAAAGTTGACAATGGGCCGTACTTATATAAAGCGAAAGAGCAAAAAAAGAGGTATATTTTGGGAGAACTTTCTTGAGTACTGATGAGCCATTTTATTTGCTCATCTTGAGCCCCTTTTAGAGTCAGTTTGAGTCTGTTTTATGTGTCTGGGAGGGCACAGTGGAGTGTTTGGTCAGGGTATGCAGGCAAACAGGTAACAGGTGGCGCACTGGGCAAAAGAGGCACGGAAAACCCCTTCTTTGGGCAAACATCGATCTGGAGCGTGTAGTGACTGAGCAAAGATGGCCTAACAGGCAAGTCAAACCATTCAGGGTTGAGTCATGAAGCAGAAGACCCAAATCGACTACTAAGTACCGTGCCTGGTCCGTTCATCTGTGGAGGAGAAGAATACCTGAAGGGAGTTTGGGAAGCGGGTTGCCAGCGGGCAAAGTCAAGGGCGGCTGGAGCTAAAGATGGAAAGAACTTAGCGGCGCCTGGAAAAGGAAGCCCATGCAGCGGCCCATGCAACTGCGATTCCGCAACCCTAATTCATGCCTATTTAAGGAAGAGAAGCTGGAAAAGAAAAGGACACAGAATTCCGACCCCGTTCACGAAGCAACCGCCGGCGATTGAAGCTTGGAGATTTTCCGGCCAAGTTGTTTTGTGTTTTGAAGTTGATCGCGCCTTCGGGCATTAAAACAATTTATTGCTTTATGTTTTTAGTACTTTGTTTTTATTATTCCAGTTGAACGATTTCAATTTCCAGTTAATATGAATTTCAGTTTCGTTTTCCAAATTATTTCTTATTTTATTTCTTCACGTATGAGTAGCTAAACTTGCAGGGCATCTGGGCAAAGACTGATCGAAGGGAACTCTGGGCTAGGATAGAACCGTGAGGTCGATAGGGCTTTTAGTTAACTGCTTGGAGGTTTGTTCCCGATACATAGTTGAGGTTTAACCATATTCTTGCAGGTTTGGGCAGACTGATTTGGTCGTTAGGAAACCCTTACACTTTGAGATACCAGCGATTGATAAACCGAGTATTCCGCGTTAGATGTACTACGGGCATAGCGCTAGAACGTGTTGGAGTTGCGGTCGTATGATTCGGATTACCGGACATGCTATTGGCCGAATTGGGTTCGTCGAAAGAGTAATGCGAGTTTGGGCAAACTAGATCCATGCGACCACATAGGTATCGAATTGTCTAGGCTCAGGGGATTAGGCATAAGTATACCTTGCCTTTCTTTACCCAGTAAGGACGGATTGGGGTGGGGTGACTGTAGGCGTGACTTAATAGGACTGCTTTCACTTTGTTAGACATCCTATAACCGATTGACAAACCATCAGTTAAAATCTTTAGTGCCAGGAATCGGTAGTTTGCCCAGAGAACCCAGAGAGAAGCCAAAGCCCAGAAGCCTATTTTCGCTTATTTGATTTCAGTTCAATTAATTGTTTTCTGTTTCCAGTTTGGTCAAAGTGATAGTTTATTATGTTTGCATGTTAGTTTGGGGTAATTAGTTTCATTGTTTCTTATAGTTAGTAGTTTGATTAAACGCTGTGACTCAGCAACCAAATCCAAAACCTTTTTATTGTGACACTATTTGGGCAAAGCCGAGATTAACTAAATTGCAATTGCTTCCTCGTGGGATCGACCCTATACTTACCACTTGCTATCTTGTGTTGAGTTTAGGAATCTTTATAAATTTATTTTGGCCGCGTTAGCTTCCACGACAAAGTTTTCGCGTCGTCAAGTACATAGATGATACAAACCGCTTTCGAGCCGAATGTAAGCTTTGTGATGCAACCTTTGCTGCTGATCCTAATGTGAATGGATCTAAGAATATTAGTAGGCATTCTGAAAAATGTATTCGTAATCCGGCTAATAAAGGTAAAGGTAAGCAAACTGAATTGATGTACAAGGTCGGGGATGGGAACAATGGTGGGGAAGAGGGCGATGGTAAATTGAAATACGGGAATGTAAGCTTGAAAGATGTTAGGGAGGCAGTTGTTTTCATGATCATAATAGATGAGTTGCCTTTTAAACACGTTGAGAATCCTGGGTTTAGAAATCTAATGGAGGTTGCTTGTCCTAGATTTCAAGTTATGTCACGCTCTACTGTCACACGCGATTGCCTTCAGGTTTATAAGAATGAAAAGGTTAAGTTGAAAGATATTTTCAGAACTTCTTGTCAAAGAATTAGTATTACTACAGACACTTGGACATCAAATCAAAATTTGAATTATATGTGCATCACAGCTCATTTTATTGATAGTGGTTGGAAACTTCATAAAAGAATTATCAATTTTTGTCCAATCTCTATCCACAAAGGCGAAGCTATTGGTAAAGCGATTGAGTCATGTTTAGAAACATGGGAAATTGAAAATAAGGTGTTTACAGTCACTGTTGATAATGCCAGTAGTAATGATGTGGCGTGCGGGTACTTAAGAAAAATGGTTCAGCGTACATGTAGTATTTCTGATGGAAAATATCTTCATGTAAGATGCATGGCTCACATTATCAACCTTATTGTGTGGGATGGAATTGCGTTGCAAGGTACTAGCATCCGTAGAGTTAGAACAGCTGTTAAGTATATAAAAAATTCACCGGCAAGATGGCAAAGGTTTAAAGAACTTGCAGAAAAATCTAATATTGTTTGTGGTTCTATTTTGTCTCTTGATTGCGCTACTAGGTGGAATTCTACTTATACTATGCTTGAAACAACTTTGAAATATCAGCGCGTCTTTGGTGGTGTAAATTTACCATTTTGGGAGGGCATGCCACTAGGCGAGATGCCTCCTGATGTTGAGGATTGGAAAAAAGTAGAAAGGTTGGTTGTTTTTTTGAAAGGATTTTATTTGTTAACTCGGCGCATCTCTGGTACTTCATATGTGACTAGTAATAAGAGATTTTTTGAAATTGCGGCAACTCTTGATATGCTGACCAAGTGGGGAAAAAATATCGATGAAGATTTTAGAGCTATGGCCGTGTCTATGAAACTGAAATACGATAAATATTGGGGTCAAATGGAGAAAATGAATTTGATGATTTATGTTGCTGTTGTTCTTGATCCACACTCAAAATTCGAAGTTGTTGAATTGACACTATTGGATATGCATGGCTACACAAAGGGTAAAACATTGGGTGATACAGTAAAAAGATTCACTTATTTGTTATTTGATGAATATCGATGCATGTACGCAACATTGAATCCTCAAAGTGGTCAAAATGATGATATTGCCTCTACTCGCGATGAGTATGATAGTGGTGGGGAAACTGATTATGTCAAAAGTCTTCAAGATAGAGCTAAAAGATTAAAAGGGTCTAGTGGGAGCATTAGGAGTGAGCTTGAAAGGTACTTAAATGAAGAATTAGGAGATGAAGAACGTGACTTGGATGCTTTGTCTTGGTGGGGTATTAATGGACATAGGTATCTGATTGTGTCAAGAATGGCACGTGATATACTTGCTATTCCATTGTCCACCGTTGCATCAGAATCCGCATTTAGTGCAGGAGGTCGTCATGTCAATGATTTTAGAAGTTCCTTGAGTCCACTGGTAATATATTTCCTTCATTTTTTTTTTTAATATTCATTAAACTCTTGTATTACATGTCCAAGTAACTGCTATATATTAATGTCTCATTAGACTGTGCAAGCTCTTATTTGTACCCAAGATTGGCTACGAGCGAGAAAAACACCTAATTATTGTCGTGATATAGAGGAGAATTTGCGGGAAATCCAACAAATTGAAGAAGGTATATAATTTTATTTATATTAATCTGAATCCTTTTTTAGTTTCATATTGCGAAGATTTAACATTCTTATTTATTTTCATATTTTCACAGAATTAAAAGGTTGTACATTTGGAGAGGAAGATAATGTCATATACGTCGTGGAGCCATAATCCCTTTTGGAATTTGATTTTATTATTATTGCTTTTTATAGCTTATTAGTACATTTTTCATATTCATTAGTTGTTGCCTTGTTGGCACTCGAAATTTTGAACAGTTGAACACATGATTTAAAATATTTATTTTTGATTTTTTGGTAAAAGTATTGTGTAGCAGATTTTTTTAATAAATCCGGTCTAATCCGGTTAAAACCCGGACCAAACCGGAATTTATCGGGTCGGTCCGGTCTGGACCGGAATTATTCCGGTCCGATTTTCGGTTTAATGTTTTTCACGATTTCGGTTCCGGTCCAAACCGGTTCCGGTCCGGTTCGGTCCGGTTTTGGACCGATGAACACCCCTATGTGTAGAAACTTTTAAGGGATTAAAAAAAAACAGACAATTTTTTGGAAGACTGAGTGATTATAAATTAACTTACTTTTTCAATTTAAAAGTTATACTTTTGTTATTTCATAATAACAGGAATTCTTTTTTTTTAATAGACATTTACAATAATAGGATCCTCCTAAAAAAATTTTACTTTTTCAACGTTTTTACTTTAAATTACAATTTTACTCCTAATTTATACAGTAAAAAAAATTATTCAATTTTTTGTGAGGGTCTTATTATGAAGTGTTTATTTAGAGAGTGGACCTTTTATTATGAATCGGAATAAGTATTGAAAATTATGGAGATTACTAAACACATCATTTTGGCGAAAAAAGTAGTACGAAGTAGTAGTACAAAACTTGGTAGATGGAGTGGGTTTTCAAGTACAAGTCATGTCCATGGAACAACCGAACAAGGGTACGTACGTATGCTTAGTTAGTCGGATAGATTAATGTAGTACGAATGTACTATTACTCAGTGGCGGAGCCACGTGAAGGTCTCTGGGGGCTTAAGCCCCCACTGGAAAAAAAAATTAGGCATTTTTTTATTAAAATAATGATAAAATATTATTATATTTATATTCAGCCCCCACTAATATTTGTGCACATACATATATAATTGTATATAATATATTTCAGCTCTCCCTAATATATTTTTCTGGCTCCGCCCCTGCTATTACTTCGGTACAATCAAAGTTAATTTTAAATTATTTTATAAATAAAAAGTTTTCATAAATAGTTTTAATGGGGTTAGATCTTGTGATAATTTTAGAAAAGTATAGAGTTAAATTAGAAGAACAAATATTGTAAAATTCTCAAGTATTTCGATTCAATTTATAAATAATGAATTTATTTGTGGTTGCAAAGTAGAGGTTGAAAGAAATAAATTGATGTCATTCCAAGAGAAAATTCGTTGCAATCATATTAGAAATGGAGAGCTACATCAAGTAGACAGACAAATTTTGTTTGTTTCATTCTATTTATTTTATATGAGGATCGATCCTTTGTTTCAAAGCGTTACATGTGTGATCGCACTCGTTTTTATGCAGTTTACGTATGAACTTGATTTATGAAGTTGGATAGTAATTCAAAATGAATACTACAATTTACATAATATATATTTATATAGTATTTGATATGAATCCAAATTATGTTTGTGCGAGGTGATGTAAGATTTTGTTCGGATTTATAGCTGTCGTAATAAAACTAACTTGCATGTAATTATCCATCCTTGTATATGGTGATGAAGCATTGCACTAAGATAATAGGACACCCCAAACCAAACATATACTTATATCATATATATGCATCTACTCACTGTCTCATTTCAATCATTGTATTGTATTGTATTATTCGGAAATAATTCAAACCAAATTACATTTATATATACTTCTTTCATCTTTATACTTGTCAAACAGATGATTAAAAAATATATAATTTTATATTATTTTGATAAAAAAAAGGTATAAACTTGTATTAAAATCTAAAAAATAAAAATAATTTTTAGTGAAATTGGAAAAATGAAGATATAATTTTATTTTAATTAAAAAAAATTATTTTAATGTTAAAAAAAACTAAAATTAAATTTGTAATTATCAACGAACGGACATCATGCTTCACGCGCCACGCCCGATCCGGTTTACATAATACAATTAAAAATACTCGATTGTGAGCCCAGCAATGACCTCGTTTTTTCTTTATTTAATTTGTGGGCCCGCACCCGGTGACTTCATAAATTTATAGTAATAGTAATAGTAATAGTAATAATAATATATTAATTGCGGACCGGTTGTCTATTTATATACGGACCGGTTGCCTCCGATTTTTTACTCAAATTTCAAATCTTTTTCTGTCTACTCATTCGCGAGAGCGATATATATAGAGAGAGAGAGAGAGAAAAGGTTTATATGGGTGAGGTAATTATATAATCTTTTTTTTATGAAGGCCTTTTAATCCACTCTTTAATCAAAATTGTTTTTAATTTGATGAATTAAGTCTTAATAAATTTTATGGTATAATTCAGAAAGACGTCGGAGAAAGTAAGGCGGAGGCGGCCACCACCGCCGTGCTGAAGCTCGACTTACATTGCGAAGGTTGTGCGAAGAAGGTGAAAAGAGCGGTTAGACATTTCGAAGGTAATTAATAAATTAATTCATTCATTGTTAATTAATAGATTGTTTTAATAAATTAAGGGTTTCTAAAGTATGTGTATGTACTACCTGTTTGACTTTTTTCAAAATTTAATTATTTCTGATAAAATAAATTATCCAAGAGTATGGGCCGGTTTTAAGTTATTCTTTTATGTTTTGTTGATTGGGAATTGGAAATTATCCAAAAGGTTGAAATTCAATTCCATAGATAATCAATTAACTTAGCGTGTGTATATTTTTATTTTTGAACGTGTACGTAGGTGTGGAGAAAGTGAAAGTTGACTGCTCGGCCAATAAGTTGACCGTGACCGGCAATGTGGACCCCGCATGGCTCCGAGAGAGAGTTGCATACAAGACCAAGAAGACGGTGGACCTCCTCTCCCCGCACCCCAAAAAGGACGTCGGCGAGAAATCCGACAAGAAAATCGAAGAGAAGAAGAAGAAGGCTGATGATGACAAGAAACCCAAAGAGGTAATTACACTAAACTAAACGTAGACTAATCTTGATTAACTTCGTTAATTATCAAACTAATTATACTCTTTAGTTATATAAGTTGATTGATAGTTAATAATTATACAATATTGATTTGTTTTTCGTTTCGTTCAGCCTGCGGTGAGTACAGTCGTGATGAAAATCAAACTGCACTGCGAAGGGTGCGCGCATAAGGTTAAGCGAGTCGTGCTAAAGAACATCGACGGTGAGTCTTTTTGTTAGACACGTTATAATCAATCAACAAATAATTAATTGATCCATATACATTATTTCTAAGTAGGTGTGACATGAAACCTTACACAATATATATAATTAACTACGAAGATCAAATTATTTGAACTAATTGGCCGTGGTATATTAAATAATATTACTCCGGTGGGTGAGATACGTAATTTTTTAATCAACAGGGGTTAATTCGGTAAAAACGGATTTACTGAAGGATTTGGTCACGGTAACTGGGACTATGGACGTGAAGGAACTCGCAACTTACATGCAAGAAAAGCTCAAAAAAGGAATAGAAATTGTTCAACCTAAGAAAGATGGCGGCGGTGATAAGAAAGACGCGAAATCCGACGCCAAGGAAACGAAACCGGCCGCCCAAATCGAGGGAGGAGAGGGGGGTAAAAAAGTGGAAGTGAACAAATTGGAGTACAATAGGTACAATCCACAAACGTACTTTGCAGTGCCAATGTATAATCAAGATTATGACATGGAAGTTCATCATCATCATCATCATGCTCAAGGCGAATATGCTAGTTATAGTCACGGTTATCCTCAGACGAGTTATGCTTCGGCGCAATACTCGCAAGGGCCGCCTCTTCCACCACCGACGTACTTGAATCTAAACGATCAAATGTTTAGCGATGAGAACCCTAATGGATGTTCCTTGATGTGAAATTAATTAAAAAATTTATATAATATTGATCGAATCAAGAGGATATATATTATAGTTTTTCTAAATGTACATATATATTTAAAAACATGCATGTGTAATACGTGAATATGAGAACATAAATCTCATATATATTATTGATATTTTGTTTAATTAATTGTTCGATTTGTAAATTCAATTTTACCGTCATTGTCACTATATTATCGTTGAAACTACGACCTTTAAGAACCTCCTATAGCTGCTGATCGAATGGATTTGAACCTTTGATTTCTACGAAAAGATCATATTCCAATGGTGTCTTTTCATCATCGTGATAAAAGGATAAGCCACAATAATTAATTTTGTAATTTATTTTTTGATGGTTTGGATTTTTCAGTTTTAATAATAAATTGTTATTGGAGTTGGAGATATTTCAATCCTTTCATCATCAACTATTTCCCTACTTTATTACGTCAGAGTTAGTTCGGCTAACGTTCGTGATCAACTAAATTATGTTTACTATATGAGAGATATTTTATAATGGTCAAATATATATAGTATTCGAAAAATAAAATATAGTACAAAAATAAAAATATAGGAAAATGTATTTAATTAATAGAATAATAGGAGTTATATCTCTGACCGGTGGCCTACCGAGCTAGCTAATTTGGTTTATTTGAATTATTATTTAGGTACTGTATTTATTAATTTCATCAAGTGGAGAATTAATAAACTCAATCGATTAAGAGCATATATATCCTTCAGACCAAGTTACAGACGACACCATTATTATATTTTCATCATTTCGTTCTAATAATTAAGCGACTAAATAATTTATTCAATTCATAGATTTCGTGGGATCGCTTTCAACTAATATAATTAACTAGATTTTGAAGGAAAAATTACAAATCAATTTCAATATTATCATCTCATTTGAAACAACTTAAAATATATATAGTCCGTGTCTTATAATAATAATTTTATATTTTTTTTTACTAATATCCATACCTTCAAAAAAATTCTAAACCAGACGTGCATTATTTTTTACTTACTTTCCGAAAAACATTATTTTAATCAATGCAATAAATTTATTATAAATATTTATATGTTTTAATTTATAGACATAATAATCGGAATAACTACACCACCAGTTATGCATTAGTATTATTCAACATTCGAATTCTGATGACCAAAATCTTCACTATGAGTCATCCAAATTAATACATCATCAATTACTTAATAAATATAAATACTATGTGTTCTAATCACGATTACTGGATGTATTTGTCGGTTCTTAATCTAGTTTAATTTGCAAATTAAATTGGTAATTACCCCTAATTTACAGGGAACTCTTCGCCAATTAGTCAAAGTCTGACTACTAAATTTATCATTCGGATTGTGATTTGTGAATTGTGAGTATGTGACTGCAACACGCAATTTCAATAATAAGATAATTTATTATTAAGCATTATAAAATATATTTAATCCTTTTTTTTTTTGTTGTAGTGCATTCTTATACTCTATCCTATTCAAAACAATTAATTTTTTATTTTACATTTCATTAATTACTTTAATGCTAATTTACAATATATATATGTTATGCGGGAAAATATCGACTAACTCCCGAGCATAAGGAGCCCCCATTTTTTCGATATAGAAAAATGGTCTTCAGCTCGGCCTCGGAAGGGAAGGCGAGCAGGCGGGTAGCGTTTATGCTCGAAAATCCGTGGACAGAGACCAAAGCCGAACTGGATGAGCTCGTAGCTTCAGGAAAGGATGGCTCCGGGAAACCTCCACACCGACCCGGGACGGGGTGAGAGCGTGTTCGAAGACGATCATATCCTTCGGGCCCTATTAAGAGAGATTGGGCTTAATGGTGGGTTTATTTGATGGGCTTGGCCCATTAACCAACTTAGGAAACCCTAATTTGTATTTTCTATAAATAGATGGTGTAGTTTTCCATTTAAGGTATCTACACATTTCCCCAAAAATTAATAGAGAGCAAAAGAGCCTTGTTCAACACTCAATCCCCAAATCTCTATTTTTTAGTTGATTATTGGAGAACACGATTTTTCGACTATCAACAATTGGCGCTAGAAGGAGGGGTGATCCTCGGGCGTTGAGTGAATTAGAACGAGCATAAGCATGAGTTATCCGAACATCACAACGAGTCTTCTGACCACGACCGGGGTCTCGGGCTTGACCTCGGCGGAGAAAGGAAAGGGTCCCGAGGAGCCGAATGATGTCCGGGCCGGAGGAGCAGAGATATCTCAGATAGAGAGGGAACAGCTCGATCACATCGAAATGCTGAGAGCTGAGCAGCGAGAAATCAGGGAAGAGCAGAGGGTCCTTCAGGAGAAAAAGAGGGAGGCCATCAGAAACAAGCGAGCTGTCGAGAGCTTGCCCGACCTGAATCTCGAATGCCTTCAAACTCCGGAGGACATCAAGAGAACCATACGACTGCTGCAAGAGAAGTCAGCTCGCATGGAAAGGGCGAACAAGAGTCCGGCCCAGGGACCCATAGTGAGGAACCTAGAAGGAGACTTTCAAGAAGAGGAATTCGCAGAAGAGTTGGAGGCTCGGGCGATCTCACCTGCACGCCCTCGCAAGAAAGGTCGCAGGTTAGGGTTGATCCGACAAGAAGAATATGATGGCGATTCCAGCGAATCGCAAGAATCAGAGGAAGATTATGAAGAATGGGACGACCAGAGGGACGTCAGGACTCCACCTCGGGCCGTTAGACGAGGTCGGAAGGCGAGGAGGCAACCCCGCGGTCGCCCCGACGGAGGTGTGATTAGAAGGCTGGAAGAAATGGAGAGGCAGATCGCTTTGCAGAAAGGCGAGGGGCCTCGAAGAACGATTTTGACTGATCCACTATCACGCCGGCTCGCGAGCGCTAGGACCCAAGTGGACATCGCGCCGATGATGAATATGATTTATGATGGGAAGGCGGACCCGGAGGTCCATTTGAGCAAATATAATATATATATATGATCGGGCGGGGAGCTAGCGAGGCAACCAAATGTCGACTCTTCCCGCTCACGTTGGGAGACACAGCGCATAAGTGGTATACTAGCCTCCCCAGTGGATCTGTTAGTAGCTTCGAAGAGTTGGGAGAGCTGTTCGTCACCTATTTCGCTGCGAAGATCCATCGCCCGGAAAGCAGACAAAGGCTTATGGGGGTCAAGCAAGGAGGCGAAGAGACAGATGAACAATATCTGGACCGAGTAGAAAAGATAGTGTCTCAAGGAGAACCTATCAGCGATGATGTGCTCGTGCACGCTGTGGTCGGGGGCCTAAAGCCCAGTTCAGAGCTATTCAAACCCATGATGCGGGAATACCCCAAGACTTACGCTGAATTTCGCCGGCGCGCAGGTGAGGAGATCGTGCAACAGCGAATTTACGAACAGAGGTTGAAGGAAATGGACGGACATATTAAAAAGGAGAAGCCCACCTTCGAGAAAAAAGAGTGGGTTAAAAAGAACACAGGCCCCAGAAACTTCAACGGTCCGAGAAGGGAGCAGCAGAATGAACCAGGAGAGAATGGAGTCTTTCATGGAAGGACTGCGGGGAAGATTTTGGAAATCTTCAAGGATAACAATGTGTTCGCTTTGATGCCACCGCCACCACTCATCGGGCCACCAGAGAGGAGGAACCCGAATAAATGGTGCGAATTCCACGAGGACATTGGACATCCCACAGATGAGTGCAGGCAGCTGCTCGACCAGCTGAAACAGTTATTCAGAGAAGGAAGGCTCGAGCAGCTATTGAGGAGACCGGGAAGAGGAAGGGGTCGAAGAGGTAACGGCCATCATAACCGACCATACGTGCCCCATAATCAGAGATTGCCGGAGCCCCAGAGGTTGCAGATCGAGCAGCCGCCTCCCCCGCCGCCGGTGGAAGCAAGAGGAAACAGGGACATACCCCCGATGAGAGAAGGCGGAAGAATCAATATGATCGGCGGGATCGCCCCTGGAACCCAGAGGTCGAAGAGGCAGAAGAAGGCCGAGCTGCGAGCCTGGGAGAGCATCAACGCGGTCATCCCCCTGAAAGAACCAGGCATCGCTAAAGGCGTCGTCATCCAGTTTACCGATCAAGATCGGACAGGGGTCAGATATCCAAAGGTGGAATCATTGGTCGTTACAGCTCGGATCCAAGGAGTAGAAGTAGCTCGTATCCTGATCGACAATGGCGCTCATTGCAATATACTGTTCAAAAGGACTTTTGATCAGCTGGGAGACATGTCTGAATATCTCAAGATGTATGAAGGATCGCTGAGGGGTTTTGGAGATGTAGAGGTGAAGCCCTATGGAAAGATCAAGCTGGCGGTGGAGCTCGTCGACTACCAGGATGCAGCAGTTCGGATTACCCGAACTACAGAGTTCGTCGTGGTCGACATTGAGAACATTTATAATGCTTTCTTAGGTAGGCTGTTTCTGGAGGCATTCGAGGTCGTAGCCTCGTCCCACTATTATTGTATTAAGTTCCCAACTCTAAGCGGATCCGTTGGGACCGTGAAGGGAGACCAATATATGGCTAAGAAATGTTTTGATTACGATTTGTGTCCGGACAAGAATATTGCGAGATACGCACATAAAACTAACGACACCCCCGAAATCGAAATGACGAGGAGAATGACCGAGGATGGCAAGATTGAAATCAGAGAGATCGATCCCGCAGGAGAAATGGAGATAGAAGACGGCGATTACCTGGCCGCACTTTGGGAAGAGGGAGAAGCCCGGGAAACCGACCTTTGGATCACGAAAGTAGATGAGACCTTACAGGCTGAAGAAGAAGTGGAACCTCGCATAGGCGAAGACGAAGAGATCGTAGATCCCCGAGGGCCTTCATCATGCTCGGCCGTAGATGACTTAGAAAGTGTTTGTTTGGATCCAAGCAGGCCCGAGACGGTGGTGCTGGTCGGTGCACGATTACCCGATGACATCAAGCGGGAGTTGATCGCTTGCTTACGAAGGAATATAGATGTATTCGCCTGGTCGCACAAGGACATGACAGGGATTGATCCGAAACACGCATGCCATCACCTGAAAATTGACCCGATGAAAAAGCCCGTGGCGCAAAAGCGTCGCAGGATGGGCCCGGAAAAATATGAGGCATTGGCCGTGGAAGTGAAGAAGCTGATCGATAACGATTTGGTGATAGAAGCCCGAGGAGAGACTCAGTGGTTATCCAATTCGGTGCTCGTAAAGAAAACGGGGAACGCTTGGAGATTGTGCGTGGATTTCACCGATCTCAATCGAGCATGTCCAAAAGACCATTTTCCCATGCCCCATATTGATCACCTCGTGGATAACACGTCGGGCTACGCGGTACTTTCCAAATGTGATTGTTATGCAGGTTACCACCAAATCCCGATGGCTCCTGAAGATATCGAACACACCTCTTTCTACACAGAAAAGGCGGTGTTGAGCTGGAAACGAATGCCGTTCGGATTAAGGAACGCGGGGGCCACGTATCAGCGGTTGGTGAATAAGATGTTCGCCGAGCAGATCGGCGAAACCATGGAAGTATACGTGGACGATCTCATCATCAAGAGCAAGCTGCTGGAAGACCACGTGAGGGACGTGGAAACCACTTGTGAAATTCTGAGAAAGTATAACATGAAGCTGAACCCAAAGAAGTGTCACTTCGGAGTTTTCGAAACAAAGTTCCTAGGTCACATCGTGAGCACCAGGGGGATTGAGGCAAACCCGAACAAAATACAAGCAATAGTCGACCTCAGGGAGCCCCGTTGTTTAAAGGATGTCCAGCGTCTGACCGGCTGCCTGGCGGCGCTAAGCCGATTCATACCCCGGCTGGGGGACAAGAGCCGACCATTCTTTCAGGCTATCAAGAACCAGAAATTCAAGTGGAAGAAGGATAGTCAAGAAGCGTTTGATAAACTGAAACTTCACCTACAGGATCCGCAGATCCTATCGAAGCCAGTTAGAGGAGAGAAATTGTTCCTGTACCTAGCAGCGTCCGAGCATGCCATCAGCTCGGTCCTGGTGCGAGCTGAGGATAAGCTGCACAAACCCATCTATTATGTCAGTCAGACCCTGCAGGACGCCGAATCCAGATACACGCCCTTGGAGAAGTTGGCGTATGCGTTGGTTATGAGTGTTCGAAAGTTGCGATCATACTTTTTCGATCACCCCGTCGAAGTATTGACCACCATGCCTTTAAGGCAAGTGTTACAGCGACCGGACACCACAGGTCGTCTGTTGAAGTGGAGTTTGGAAGTAGGCCAGTATGACATTACTTACGCACCGAGGACGGCTATCAAGGGTCAGGCACTGGCCGATTTCATTGTGGAACTCACTTTTCCGCGGACTGATTCCTCGCTTCCTATCCCACCGTGGAAACTGTATGTGGACGGGTCATCCACAAGCTCCCGCGCTGGGGCTGGAATAGTGTTGGTCGGACCGGAAAATCAATCTTTCGCGCACGCAGTGAGTTTCGAGTTCGATGCTACCAACAATGAAGCCGAATATGAAGCATTGATAGCCGGGCTGGAACTTTCTATGGCAGTGGGAGCCGAACAGTTAAAGGTGTTCACGGATTCCTTACTGGTGGTGAACCAGATAAAAGGAAAGTATGAGACCAGGAGCACGAGGATGGAACAGTATCACGAGCATGTGATGAGGATGATAGGCAAGTTCCCCCGAGTCGAAATCGAACAGATTCCCCGGGAGTTGAACACCCAGGCGGATGCCCTGTCCAAGTTGGCCTCCTCGGAAGGGACAGCCGATTTGTCCAATGTGATTCTACTAAGCCAGGGTCGATCAGCACTGGATAGAGCCGAGGTCAGCACGGTCGACTTGATCGACCGAGGAGAGAATTGGATGGGACCCATCCTGAACCATCTGCGCACGGGGGAGTTGCCCGACGATAAGGTAGAGGCCCGACAGCTCCGAATACGCGCATCAAGGTACACATTAATCGGGGATTTGCTGTATCGGAGGAGTTTGTCTATGCCCTTGCTACGGTGCATAACCCCTGCGGATGGAAGAAGAGTGTTCGGAGAGATTCATGATGGAGTGTGCGGAAATCATGCCGACGGGCAATCTCTGGCGCACAAAACCATCAGACAAGGTTACTATTGGCCAACTTTGAGGCGAGATGCGATTGAGTACGCGAGGAGGTGCCATCGATGCCAGATAACGGCGCCGATCACAAGAGTCCAGCCCGAGTACTTGAATTCTATATACAGCCCCTGGCCTTTCGCGACCTGGGGAATCGATCTGATCGGGCCTTTGCCGACGGGGCCAGGAGGGGTCAAGTATGCAATAGTGGCCGTGGACTACTTCTCCAAATGGGCGGAAGCCGAGCCATTGAATAAAATCGACCAGCCTCAAATCATCCGTTTCTTGTGGAAGAACATCATATGCCGATTCGGTATACCTCACACTGTCTCGTCGGATAACGGGAAACAGTTCGAGGGGCTAGAAATCATGAAGTTTTTCGATAAATGGAAGATAAGGAAGGTGTTCTCCACGCCGTACCACCCCCAGACTAACGGACAGGTGGAGGCGGTGAATAAAATCTTGAAGCACACACTGAAGGCCAGGATAGAAGAAAGGCTGGGAAGATGGGCGGCCGAACTGCCCGATGTGTTGTGGGCCTACCGAACAACGAGCAAAGTGGCCACGGGAGAAACACCATTCGCCCTCGCTTTCGGATATGAAGCGGTCATCCCTTCCGAAGTAGAGGTGCCGACCCACAGGACGTCGCAGGAGCTGACGGATCAGAACGACCAGATGATGCGGGTCGAGCTGGATTTATTAGAGGAAAGGAGAATAAACTCGATATACCGAAACGCGGCGGCCAAGCAGAGGGCTGAAAAGTATTTCAATTCAAAAATCAAGGTGAGGAAATTCAAGCAGGGGGACCTGGTACTAAAAGAAATCCTGGGAGCTAATCCAGGAGCATTAGGGCCTTCCTGGGAAGGGCCATTTCGAGTAAAGAAGGTCTTACAAAATGGTTCATACGAACTAGAACATCTGAATGGGGTGGCCGACCAGTATTTTTGGAATGCAGTGCACCTCAAGAAATACTACCAGTAAGCTTTTGGCATTGTATCGTAGGGTGTTCGTTTTCCCTTTATGCTAATAAAAATGAAGTTTCGGAATCTTTCATAATCTAAATCAACCCCAAGGGGTAGAGCTCGGCTCCCCCTGAGCCCGACCGAGCATGGACCAGGTGTCCCTCGAGTCCGGGAGAGATTAATAGAAATAAACCCCAAGGGGTAGAGCTCGGCTCCCCCTGAGCCCGACCGAGCATGGACCAGGTGTCCCTCGAGTCCGGGAGAGATTAAAAGAAATCAACCCCAAGGGGTAGAGCTCGGCTCCCCCTGAGCCCGACCGAGCATGGACCAGGTGTCCCTCGAGTCCGGGAGAGATTAATAGAAATAAACCCCAAGGGGTAGAGCTCGGCTCCCCCTGAGCCCGACCGAGCATGGACCAGGTGTCCCTCGAGTCCGGGAGAGATTAAAAGAAATCAACCCCAAGGGGTAGAGCTCGGCTCCCCCTGAGCCCGACCGAGCATGGACCAGGTGTCCCTCGAGTCCGGGAGAGATTAATAGAAATAAACCCCAAGGGGTAGAGCTCGGCTCCCCCTGAGCCCGACCGAGCATGGACCAGGTGTCCCTCGAGTCCGGGAGAGATTAATAGAAATAAACCCCAAGGGGTAGAGCTCGGCTCCCCCTGAGCCCGACCGAGCATGGACCAGGTGTCCCTCGAGTCCGGGAGAGATTAAAAGAAAACAACCCCAAGGGGTAGAGCTCAGCTCCCCCTGAGCTCGATGCGGGAAATAAAGAGCGAACGAAAATAAGATTAGATAAGCACACTGGGGCATTTTTGGGCAAACATCATTCTGCCCAAAAATGGATAAGAAACAATTCTTACAACACAACCACAAGGTGAATACTTTATTACACAATAAACCAGGTCCGAACAAGAACTGGGGCATTTTCGGCGGGGAAGAGATCCCCCGCCGAAAATCCCGAACACGATGAGCAAAAAAGAAAAAAGGCAAACACGTTAAGACCTCGGACGCCTGAACTGCACGGGGAGGGTAATGAGCTGGTTGTCAGCACCGAACAACGCTACAGCCCACCCGCGATTGGCGTCGTAGCGAATGCGAATGAAGTTCGACGGTTGAGGATCGAACTGACGAACGAAACCTCTCCACATTGGGCCCTCGAACTGGTATTGCCCACGGCGGCGAGAGACGTACATCACCCACCGATCACCATTCAAGTCCACCAACGGAAGAAATCGAGGAAGCGCGGATTCATGATCCAGGTCGGCAGTGAACTCGATGGGCAAGGGCAGCCTTATCCGATAACGCCTATCGTTGAAGGGAAGCTCGAACCACTTGGATCCATTCGGATTCACATGAATATGCACCATCGAAGGAGACGCCCGTTGCAACGCCGAAGAGAGAGAGAGCGAAAATACGATTCGAATAATAACAGGTAATAGGCCTGCAGACGTATTTATAGACCCGGCCCTCACACAAAAAGGCGCGCCAGGGAAAGGACAAGGCACGCAGACGTCAGGAGTGAAGGGTCACATCAAGGCAGGATAAGCAAGCAAAACGACAAACGAAAGGCTGGCAAAGTCCAGGACGGCCGAACATGATGCAGAAATCCCTGAAGATCGGTGGGGAAAAAGGATCCAGGGCACACTAGCATGATCTCGGAAAGAGACTGGGGCATTTTTGGGCGAGCAGGCCAGTCCGCCCAAAAATACGAAACAAAACTACGCGCAAGGGAAAGCATGAAGCGCCGCAGATGCGGGCATGTTCGGCAAGACGAACAATACGAGCATCCCAGAATTCCCGAACAATACGAGCATCCCAAAATCCCCGAGGGGAAAACAAGCGGGGAGCTAGCCAACTTCGCCCACGATCAAGTCGAACAAACATATAAAAGCAAAGTGTACCGGACAACTACCTTTAAACGATAAATTAACTTCTAATGAAACAGGAACAAGGATACAAAAACAATGAATATCCCGAACATAACTAAATACGAAATGCTCCGATCATACGAAGATCACAACACATTACAGCGTCGAGTTGTCTAACAAAAGCACCATTCAAAGACAAACGAAAAGGCAAACAGACAGGCCGCATAGGCGTTTAGAGCGAGCAACATTACATCAGTTTAAAATTCGAAACAAGAGCGAAATAAAGATAGTTAAGCAACTAAGCGGAAGCCCCTCTCGTCATACACCCGGATGGAAAAACCCTCGTCCTCGATCCAAAGAATGCGGACGATCAAACCCCGGTAAAGCCCTTTCTCACGAACGAAGCGCTCCCATGCTGGGCCACCAAGGGCAAGCTGCCGCCGATGCCGAGCAAGGGCGAACGACCATGGGTTGCCCCTGGAGTCACGAACGGCAACAAAATGGACAAGGGGCGAACGGGCGGCCCGCCTGAAAGCAGCTGGTAAGGGGAACCGGCGACCATGCCACCTTCCGTTGAAAGCTTGATCGACATAGCAGTACTGATCTCGAACGACCAAGCGAGACATGCTCAGCTGGCCAAGGTGGGATCAAAACTTGTCATGAAAGATATTCACGAGCATCGAACAATAAAATGATTCACACTCAAGAAAGGAAAAAGCTGAGATAAACAGTAAAATATATACGAACAATTCGACAAAAAATTTAAGCATAATAATAAAACATCATAAACATGCGAAGAGAATTCATGTTCGGACAAATACGTCACCACAAGTTTTTAAAGGAGGTAAACAGAAAAAAATAAACAGAAATCACAAAATCAATAACAGCAGGCAGGCAAGCGCTTAATCTTCAACAGGAATCGGGTCCTCCACAACAGCCTCGGGCTCGGCAGCGACGAGCTGGCTCGGATCGGGCCACCAGGCCAGGTCAACCCCATGGACCTCTACCAAATCGAGAACCGGGAAAAGGAAGCGGGTGTCAAGATTGACTCCCAGACGATGAGTGCGGAGGTCGTCCATGATCAGGTTGTATGGCAGTCCAGCTCGCACATGACGGCGGATACAGTCAAAATGACTTAGACAATAGGAGTACGAGCTGTTCTGATCCAAGTCCTGCATAGCATCGGCTTTGCGCTCCGCATCAACTTTCTCAATCGCCTCGGTCCGAGCATTCAATTGATCGATCAAGAGATCCATGCTCCGGCGATTCTCCTCGGCCCTACGCACCCTCTCCTCCAGCTCCGCTGCCCGATCACGCTCAACCGCCAACTCACTCCTCAATTGACTCGACTCTTCGCGCCCCTGGTCCCGTTCCCTGGCCATTCCCGCGGCGCTCGACTCAGCCTGCTCTGCTCGGGCTTTCAGCTTGCCCTCATCCTCTTGATACTGGTCCACCAGAGTTCGCATGCTAGTAAGTTCGAGCTCGAGCTCAGCGACCTTATCCGCGAGGCCGTCATGGGCACCAGCCGAGGAAACCATGGGTTGGTTCAAGCTCGGGCGAACCTTGCTCAGAGAAACTAAAAGCATGAGCACCCGGGAAGCCATCAAAATAGCCACTTGCTCAGCTTGTTCTGGTCGTTGGCTAATTAGCTCGGCTTGAGTGGTCCAAGAGCGGGGAACACATTCCATTGCCTCGCGCATCAGCGCGGGTAAACTGGAGAAATCGTGGGGGCGAGCAGCAAGAAATTGGGCCAAGCTGGCGGCCATGGTCGGGCGCCCTCCCAAGCTGAATCAAACAAATGAATGCGGATAAGGAAAATCGAGAGAAGACGAGGAGGCGCGAAAAGAGAAAAGTGAAAAGGCGTAACAAGCTAGCGTACCGAGCAAATATCTCTTCGTCGATAGTGGCCACAGGGGTGTAAGGAATGTTCTCGGGGGCACTCTCGGGGACCTCTTGCATCGGCTCCTTGCCGCGCCGGCGTTTAGGCATTCGACCAGGAGCAGGCCCCGCCTCCGAAGGCCCCTCGGGAATGTCAGCAGGGCTGGCAGGAGGAAGTGAGCTCGCCCTCGTCGTCGGGCGAGTCGAAGGAGCCTCCGAGTTGACCGAGCGAGTCGGCCGAGCAGAGGGAACAGGGGGGACAATGGCCTGTTCGCCCGCAGCGGCCTCAGCTGCTCGACGATTACGCTCGGCGAGTGCGGCCATCCGAGCACGGGGAGTATTTCCGACCATATCTTCTGGAGGATCGGGGAAGGAAGGAAACCTAACCACTGCGATACAAAAAATAAAAACAATAAGTAACGAATAGGACAAGCGGAGCAAGAATAGTAAAGTACTCACGGGGATATCGGTCCCGAACATGCCGAGGAATAGTAATAAAACGGGAGGATCTAACACGAGTTCTAGTGAACACAGTGTTAATAAGCAATTGGCTGTCAGGGAGAGAACGAACACGCTCACAAACGGCCGCGAAATCCCAGCTAAGCTCGGAAATATGCGGCGCCGGAGGACCTGCCGACCAAGAAGTGACCGAACAGGAAGGGGTCAGAACGAAACAAGGGGAAGAAAACTTAAAAGGAGTAAAATGAAAGGGAAGGGACTAACGACGACATTTTCGGGTAAATGAAGTCGGAATCTGAAACGCCTCGGAAGCCCAGGCGCCATCCACATAAAACCAGTCGGCCCACCAGGCCGTCCTCTTACTCTTCAAATCTTCAAGGAGCCTGGTCGGGGCTCGCAAATAATGATCCCCTCCTCGGAGATGGTTGATGATTAAAAGGTAGGATGTTTCAGAAGCAGACAAGTGACGATAAAGGCCATAATGGCCGAACAGGATGTTTAAACTAATGAGCAAGACCCAAGAGTTCGCGTGAAGCTGCATGGGAGCAACCCCCCACGCTTGTAGAGCCGCAGCGATAGAATCATGAATGGGGAATCGGAGCCCGGCCTCCATCATCATGCTCGTCACAGCGACCATGCCCGGCGGAGGACAGTTCGCCCGTTCATCCGGAGTGGGGCAGTAGATGTGGACATCGGAAGGGATGCTCCAGACCGACCTCATGGCTTGGAGCTCGGCCTCGTCAAGGATGGTCGAGCTTCGATCGCTGGCATATATACCAGTTTGGTCAGGGCCAGGGCGGGCACCAAACCGCGTACGCTCCACGAAAACGTAAGGGTTTTCATGAAGATAATGAGTAAATATGAAAGGGGATGGGGGACCCCGTATCCCGCCCATCATGTCGATAAGGCGACGGTAACAGTCGCTAACTCCGCCAGCGAACAACTCAAGTTTCTCCATGTCCGAAAATCCAACCACGGGCGCCAGGTCATCTCCCGACGAGGAGGAAGCAGAGGCCCCGGAGTCGGACGAATCATACGAGGCGGGAATATCAGATAGGGTGGCGGAACTATCATGGTCACTCATATTCGCGTATTGAATCGTGTATTTAATCGATGTATGCAAATAATAAGCAAGCCCTACTGCTATAAAATCCCCAGAACAAACGACGGAAAAGAGAATTAGACAGGGAAACCTACGTGAAGTTTGAAGCCGAACACTTGGGATGGGAGCCGAGCAGGTGATTTTGGATGTCCGGAAACTAGCAATTCAGAAAGGAAAAGTGTTAAATGAAGGGTGTTAGAGGCTATTTATAAGGAGGAAAGGGCGGAAAAATTCAAAATTTGAATTTGAAAAGGCAGTTGGCGGAAGTCGAGGCGTCCATTCAGAGAAACGCCAATGGGGACGTGACAGGTTGCAGTAACCGCAGAGCCGCATTAAATGACTCGCCGAAACCGTCGAATCGGGCCTTATGCTCGGGCGAGCCGATGACGAACCACATGCCGAGACCGATCTCTTCTCCCGACCAGAACGGTCTCGGGGGGCATTTGTTATGCGGGAAAATATCGACTAACTCCCGAGCATAAGGAGCCCCCATTTTTTCGATATAGAAAAATGGTCTTCAGCTCGGCCTCGGAAGGGAAGGCGAGCAGGCGGGTAGCGTTTATGCTCGAAAATCCGTGGACAGAGACCAAAGCCGAACTGGATGAGCTCGTAGCTTCACGAAAGGATGGCTCCGGGAAACCTCCACACCGACCCGGGACGGGGTGAGAGCGTGTTCGAAGACGATCATATCCTTCGGGCCCTATTAAGAGAGATTGGGCTTAATGGTGGGTTTATTTGATGGGCTTGGCCCATTAACCAACTTAGGAAACCCTAATTTGTATTTTCTATAAATAGATGGTGTAGTTTTCCATTTAAGGTATCTACACATTTCCCCAAAAATTAATAGAGAGCAAAAGAGCCTTGTTCAACACTCAATCCCCAAATCTCTATTTTTTAGTTGATTATTGGAGAACACGATTTTTCGACTATCAACAATATATATATATATATATATATATATATATATATATATATATATATATATATATATATATATATATATATATATATATATATATATATAATTTATTAACCTGAAAAAAAAATCAGAATGAAAAGTCAAAGATCACATCTAATTTAAGTCAAAGTCAAATGTATATAGATTTATTTATTTTACCAAGATACATTATGTGTCCGATTGAAATGTACAAAATAGTTATCTCGTGTGTTCTTTTGTATTATTTTTAATTTAATAAAAATGTACAAATTTATTACGTACTCCGTACATTATTAATATCATACACCAATTTACTGTTTTTTAAATTATAAATAAGATAATTTTTAATTGATTATATATTTACATGAATTACTTACCAATTTATGATGAGCTGACGTGGAGCCTGATCTGTGAGTCAGCTCTGACTATGACGAGCCTAACATTTTGGCTTATGACATGAGTCACATGACATACAATTACTTAATAAATATGTGTATCATCCATCCGTAATTATATTACTATAAATTACACGCATTTTTCTCTTATTTATTTATTTAAAATTAGGCGGTGTAATGGAAGTATTAAATGGATTAATTAGAGTCGAGAATTATATATATACGCGGAGTATATATCATGGAATATTTATTAGAAGCAACTAAATAATCTAAAAAATAATATAATGTGATTGGTGGGTCCAGCCCACGTCATTTTTACTTGGAGCAACGTTTGAGGAGTTGCTAGTCCATCACAACATACAGTATATATTTATTGAATATATATATTTGCACATACATATTGATTGATTGAATTGTGCGTCATCCACATATAAAAAGAAAACAAAATTTGTGTTTTGTTTTGATTCAAAGTCAAAGTAATGCTATTTGCAATGGATAGGTTTTCACATTATCTCAATGCCTTCAACTTTAAATTCCTTTGCCAAAATTCAATTTTTGTTTTTGTTGTTTTACCTTTCTTATTGTTTCTTACATACAGTATGTTATAAGTGTAATCGAATTGAAAATCGACTTGAGTTACAACGAAAACGAGAATTAAGACTCTAAACATTTGAAACAGATTGAAATAACGATCACCCAATGTTCAACGAGAAATGGTTGAACGAATTCATTATATTTGACCAACAGTGGCGAGAGCAAACTTTCCTAATTTCTATTTATATCGCGACAAAAGTTATTCGTTTGAACTGCAATGGTAGAATATTTTCACTATTTCTTCAAACTACTCTTTTCCACTCAAATAATTGTTCATTTTTTTTTATAAATTACAAAAGAATGTGACAACTCTTTTGAGTGAAAGGATATTATTTCTTTTTTGTTGAGTTCAATTTCATATAAAGGAAAAAAATTACAGTAGATTATAAACACGAACGTAAGCACCAATACACAAAATAATGAAAACAAGAAAAAAAAAACATAAACTAGCATCATACTTACTACCAAGCTATACATCAAATAAGTCTCATATCCCCGAGAAAATATTTCACTCTTTCTTAGAACTATTTCTTTTTTGTTGAAGTGAATTTCATGTAAAGGAAAAAAAGTAGTTTATAAATACGAACATAAACACCACTACGCAAAATAATGAAAACAAGAAGAAAAAAAAATCATAAACTAGCACCATACTCACTACCAAGCTATACATCAAATAAGTCTTGAGACTCCGAGACTGAAGAGAATCCGCTAACCTCGATAATATTAACAAGCATAAATATTGAAAGTTGGATCAATAATACCTTAAAAGGCTTTGTCAAGGTGATAAGATTTTCCAACTTATATTTGACCTGTTCGATCGATTTCCAACTGAGCTCGATTTTGAATTGTGTTAGGTCTGCTCTAATAACATATCATAGTTGAACTAATAATGTTTTAATTCTTTTTTTTTAAGTGATAAGCTTGTTCAACTTATATTTGAGTTATAAAATTGATTCCCAACCAATTCTGGAATATTTTACAATATCAACAATTTTACAAACATGTTCAAACAATGTCATGAAAGTTACTGATTTTTGACATAATTTTTCTACAGGATAATAATATTAAAAATAATGATTAAATAATTTTAAATTTTCAATCTCCAAGTGTTTTTTCAATAAAATTTTGTTAAAAAAAAAGTAGTACTATTATGTTATAAAACTTTGCTCATTATTATTGGAATTCAGTAGAAGTATTTAAAAAGTGCAATGTAAATATTTCAGAGCATTGTAAAATAATAAAATTAAAGAAAAAAAATATTCTTAAATTTTCTGTCTATATAGTACAATAATTTCATGAAGCCTCTTTGGGCCCTGGATTAATGTATTCAGTATTCAGTAACAAAATAACCTCCTTCTCCCTCCCGCTCAGACCCAGGTCGGGCCGGGTCCGGACATGAACACCAACTGTTTGATCAAATGACAACATGGATTTTTTCCCTATATATTGCCATAGTATTACTGTAACTTGACTTATTACTTCTGACAATCATTTGGATGCCTTATTTGCATATAGTTTGTGGAGTATATATTTTACTTGTGCACTAAACATGAATCTTGCTTTTGTAGGTTTCTCGGTTCGGATTGGGATTCAGTTCTTCCCCAATGCTGCAGAGATCACAGTTTGTTCGTGGGAAAAAGATTACACCTTTATCACAAAAGCGCACCTCAAAATATCTAATTCGAAATATCTAAATGCCGTATCGAAAATAACATGACCGCGACCATGCGAACCCGAAAAAGGTACCGTAGTTGTCGGTGTTAGGCTTCGAGTTTCAATTAATTGATTGCACGTTAAGTTAGCTCCGTGTGGTTATCGGTTTACTTACATCATATGTCCCATATTGTTCCGCATTCAAGTTTTGTTCTCTTGGTTACAAACTAGCCAGCACGAGCTTTTCGATCATTCCTCTAAATTATTTTTTCTCTGTTTTGTTTTTAACTTTGAATATTATTTACTGTAATTACAGAGGGCAACACTATATGTGTTAGCCTCGTTTAACTAATAGCTTTCGTATGAAAGAAAGTCGAAGGCTTTGTTGGCATATTAGTTAAATCCATGCATGCTTTATTCAAGATTGCTACCGGTTTTCCTCATTTAATCAACCATGATCAGTATTCCTTGAACCTTTTCATTGTGTATGTCGAGTAATAATCACGATTTGTCGTTTTGGTTGACGCTTTTTTGAATTTCAGAGAGACGAAAGTGATTTATCAGATGTTTTCTTGTTGTAAAGCACATGCGTCTTGCTCTCAGGTATCTTTCGGAAACCCGAATTTTCGTTCCATCCTTAAATCCCTTAACCCTTTATATATTTGCACCATTGTTTTAGTGATAATACAATAACATACTACAGTACTATACAATACAAATATATCCCTCAAGAGGATGAAGGGCGGTTTAGTGATTCTTAAAGTTGCTAGGAAAATGCTTCGAAAAATCCTCCTCACAACGTCTATTGATCAGTATGAGGTGGATCAGGATCATGATATCTTGGATGGGAACCTTCCGGAAGATGTGACAGAGGGACATTTTGCTGTGTACGCTGTCGAGGGTGGTGAGTTGAGGCGGCTTGTGATAGACTTAAGGTACTTGTCTCACCCTGGTTTTCAGAGGCTCTTGGAGCAAGCAGAGGAGGAGTTTGGTTTCGCACAAATAGGGGTTCTCGCTATTCCATGCTCGTATTCTGACCTTCAACGTGTTGTAGGAAGCAAAGGCGAAAGCTAAGGCACATGTTCGTGAATCGTGATAATGTAGTGTCTTTCGTTTCTCATGTACTGTGTGTGTGTTTCATCCTCGTATTTTAATACGTACGTAGACGTAGTAAGTGAATGCCACGCGTATACGGATACGAGTACGACGATGCCCTACATGTACGTAGGCACTGAATTACTCTGCTGTACATGTACGTAAGCTCTGAATTGGTTACACCCTTGTAATGAAACAAATTCATATGACTTGTCAAAATGAATTCAGTCGTATGCCTTTAAATTTCATGGCACCTAACAGTACTGATTGGTCATCACAAATTGTACTTGCCAGGGCCCGATCATCGGCTCTGTCGGGCTTTGAGTAGTCAAAACCTAGCTAGTACACTTATTTTTCTAAAAATAATATCCGTTTCAGTTCAATTCATTCCAGTCGAATTCAATCAATCCAAAATATAGAGTTGACAAAATTTTCAGTTTAAATTGAAAAAGTCTTTCATCATTTATTAATTATAAGTAAATAAATTAGTATTTATTTCCTTGTTCAACTATGGCTGCAAGATCAAAGAAACACCCAAGAAAATACAAATTAAATGCCCTCAACTTCTCGCCATCTACGAACCTTCACAGCCGCCCAAAAAACGACATTATAAAATAAGAAAAAAATGTCCCTCCATGATCACCTCTACGAGCTTTTGCCATCAAGATCCTCAGTTTAAATTATGGCACAAGAGAGGAGAAAAGGGTTGATCTCACTCAAGCTTCTCATCAAGAGACTTCAGAGCCATCTCCAGCTTTCGATAAGGCTAGACACGATGAGAGGGTGCGAATGCGAGGATGAGGTCGGAGCAAAGGAACTCGTTCCGGGAGATGTGAAGGAAGGGCACTTTGCTATCGTGGCCAAGAATGAGGACGGGAAGCCGACTAGGTTCGTTGTGGGACTTTGCGTGTTGAGAAAGCCTGAGTTCTTGAGGCTGCTGGAAATGGCAGAGGAGGAATACGGGTTCCAGCAGAGAGGTGCCCTGGCCGTGCCGTGTGGGCCCGAGGAGCTGACAAGGATTTTGCAGGAACGAGGACCGAGTCTATTATGTTAAAATTCTTTTTGAGTTGTCATGTATACTTGTGTATAGAAAGGAAGATGATTGATGAGTTGATTCAAAATTTGTTCCATAATATGACATTTATTCGACTAAAAGATCAAATCGAACTGTCCCGAGCTGAAGCAAACTCCATTGGCAAACTTGTAATCAGAACAAATAGTAACATCTTGAAAGAGTAGAACAAAAGAAACAAGCGAAAAGGGCAACCAACAGTTTTCTCTCTGCAGATGAAGTAAAAATTCCTTTGTGCCTCGGATGCATCATTTTACACGGTTAGAAATACGAGTTCCTGAGTTTTTCCAATCAAATAAGCGTATATGTCACACAAAATCTTGAGCCTAACCGAAATCCTGAATTGTATCATCACTTGAGCTTCAAGTCCGTGTCCAAAGGAAATGCTTTCCCACGATGGTTGAACACCATGAAATCCAAATTGGCGGGCAAGCTCACCATTCTGCTTTGCCAAAAAGAAAAAAAAAACGAAGAAAGTTTGACATCAGTAATGAGAATCATGTCCCTAAATGAAAAAAAAAAAACAATAAAAAACTAGCCAATTGCTATATTCAGGACTAAGGTCCACTATGTATGGTGAGCTCATGAATTTTATGGCGCCATAAGATTGTGCAACAACTTGATTATGGTCTTAACAGACGACCCTACAAATACGTGCGGCATATAATATGATCTTGGCACTGCCTAATTGATGAGCTGGACTTGAATCACTATGTACATTAATTTATACATTTAGATATTGTACTAAGACGAATATATATCAGATACATGGTACATTAACTACTAAAACAACTTAATACATCACATAGCAACTGCGGACACTTATCCGAGTTTATAATATATCGGTTTTTGCTAAAGAATTTGATCAAGCTACATTTCTGCATTCATTACTTCGTTAATCTACTCGTTTAGTTACTTCGTCTATTCTTTAAGTTACTAGAGTATAATATTAGCTCTTTCGGTTTTTCCATCAACTGACACTAGGATTTCTAGTAGAGGGACGAGTAGAACCTCAAGCGATATCAGATGGGCTTCCGCAGATAAATATCAAAGCATAAGACATCAAGGGAAGTGCTCATCACACATAAAGCACGGCCAATTTCACGGTACACACACAAAATATAATCCAAGAGAATTCAAAACTTACGATCACAATCATCCAAATTTCGATTACTATACAGATCTATATTTATCAATCACCAATGACAAGAACATAACAGCTGAGTGAGGAGATTGTTACTTAATTAGTAGTACCTGTTTTCATCTGAATGGGGGAGAATCGACAAAAACTTTCCGGGCACGGTTAAAGCAGCCCACACACACAACACCAGGGCTCCGATCAGCTCCATTAATACCTGCACAATACTCCAACAAAGAGATAGTACAACAGTTCAATCGACACGCATCTAACAAAAAGCAAATTAAAAAAAAAAAAATTAAAGACGAAATTACGTTGATAGGGGGAACGGAAAACTCTTCCTCAGTGATTTTGAGCAGGGACCTATCTGCAAATACACAGTAAACAGTCT
The DNA here is from genome assembly GCA_954870475.1 of Euphrasia confusa. Taxonomy (NCBI): domain Eukaryota; kingdom Viridiplantae; phylum Streptophyta; class Magnoliopsida; order Lamiales; family Orobanchaceae; genus Euphrasia; species Euphrasia confusa. Next base: position 1,889,219 of record OX940955.1, on the reverse strand, counting down.
GAGGATTTGGTAATCGAGCTGAAAGAGATTTGAAATCGGAGAAGAAAATAGTGATTAGAAGGTACACTGGATTGTGGAGTAGGCCGCGTGTGAGAGGATTAAAACTCCGACAACGCCGACGAAGAAACCTGCACCCATGATTTGTTCTTATTCGGTAGTCTCTGTAGAAGGAGGAGTTCGCCGGCGAACCGTGGAGAGAGGAATTTGATGGTAGATCCCGAATACCATTCGGATAATATATTGCACTGGGTCTGGGCCGGAGGATCCGGAAATATTGTAATGGGCTTTAATGCTTTATATTGGGCCCTAGTTTGATATCAAGGTGTGTGAATATTTTGTTTGGTTTGGACTAAGAGCATCTTCAATGGTGTACTATTTTTAGGTAAAATTTGATGCCACATCACTTGACACATCACAAATAATTTGTACCTATCAATTTATACCTATATCTCCGAACATGGAAGGTACAATTTTACTTTTGTAGGTCCCACCACTATACACATTTTATTTTTATTTACACACATATATATTAAAACAAATAATAAAAAAATGAAAACAATTCAATTTGGGCCCACATTTTCATTTGTACCTGGTATCAAAGAATTGATACTCATTTTTATCTCTCCTCATTTGTACCTAACTCATCATTTGTATACCCAGGTACAAATTAGTGCCAACAAGGAATTGTACCTCCCATTAGGGATGCTCTAAGTAATTGAATTCAATGGAGTTTAACGTAAATTAAAATTGACTTATTAAAATAGTTTGTATACTTCATAAAAAATTAGTATAAGATTTTTTGAATTTTAAAATGAACTGAATCGACTTGAATGACAGAAGAATCGAATCCAGCTATTATATAGAGTATTATTATTGTTATTGTATTTGTGGCACAAACTCCATATAAACCCTATCAAGTATCAACCAACAATGAGACTCGTATTAGCTTGAATCTTTGCCTCCAAATCCTTGATAAACCGAACAAAGTTTTTCTCCGAAGACCCGTCGTTCTCCGTTGCTCTTTGCATCACACTCTTCACTTCATCGGCCTTCCCTCTCAAACCCTTGGAGCTAAAACCATCACTACACATCAAACTCTTGATCTTCTTAGCAACTTCACTTCTATCAACTACATTATCTTTGTCACACAAACTGATCCCAATCTTCCAATCATCGACCACCAGTTTTCGATTAGTAATCTGATCAAACTTCATCGGATAACATATCATCGGGACTCCGCACCACATGCTCTCCGTAGTAGAATTCCACCCATTATGCGTCAAAAATCCCCCGACCGCCGGGTTGGACAAAACCGTAATTTGGTCACACCACGGAACTATCAACCCTTTATCCTTAATCCCATCCTCGAACCAAACCGGCAACACGTTAGAGTCATCGGAGCTTACAAGGATTCCCGGCCTAATCACCCAAATAAAATCGACTTCACTAAGCAGAATCCCATAAGCTAACTCTTGGATAATCTGCTTACTAAGATGGACATAGCTTCCGAACGAGACGTACAACACCGAGCCAGTGGACTTGGATTCGAGCCAGCCGGTGCAGTCCGACTCGGTCCATAAGCTCTTGCGGACTTTGACTGTGGGGAGATCTTTGGAGACATTGATTGGGCCGATCGCGTAGTTCGGCTGGTACTCGTTGAGCGATGATAGTACGTCGAATTCAAGCGCTTCGACCGTGTTGTGCAGGATAAAATCGGCTCTCTTCACTTGCTCAAACGAAGTCGATATTATTTTGTAAACTACATTCGATAATCCGGGGTCGTCCTTCATAGTTGGCATCAAGTCCTTTGCGTTAATCGACTTAACTCCGGGAACGTAATCTATTTCATATGTTTTATCTACGCAACAAAAATACAGTTATAATGAAGCATATAATTAAAATTCCAAATATTGAACTTAAACTAACTGAACTGAACTGATTGGACCTTGCGTATATTTTGATAGTAATCGTGAGCCGAACTGAATGAGTATGAACTGAATCGAACTGAAATCAATAAAAAAAAAAAAAACATAGGCAAGTCTAATTAAAAAAAATAATAATACTACCTTTACATGGGAAATGACCTTTCTCTTTGAGAAGGTCCCAATGGTAAGCTAAAGAGAACAGCAAAGCTGGTTGTGTCCAGAACGAAACACTAACGACATGGTACTTGTCGGCAATGCTTGATGCCCATGGATAAAACGTGTCGGTGACCAAGAACGAAACGAGGAGTGGTTCAGATCGAATCATCTTCCCGATAAATTCATCGGCACGAGATGGGAAATCACGCAGCATGGACACCCAATACTCATCATAGTGGGCTTCTCGGTCGAACTCCAACGGTAAGCCGTCGCTAATCGTTGTGTAGCGTATGTCGAGGCCCGATAATCGAGCTTCCGAAAAGTAATCGTAGTCGACAACTTCTTCATGATCACTACCGTTAAGGTGGACTTTGGACAATTTGTGGTGAACGTGTTGGAAATGGGCGAAGGTTACAGTGAAGCCGTTGGAAGCGAGCTTGAGAGCAAGATTGGTGTAGGGGTTGATGTGGCCTTGGTATGGGAATGAGATCATTATCGCATGAACTATTTTGCTCTGCCTCTCCATATTATTGTTGTCTTTAAGAATAAAATTTTGCTGCAGGTTTTGTTAAATACTAATACACTCTTCCAGAGTAGGCCTCAGTTTTGTCGGTCATACTAGTAAACTTACATTATCGTTGAAGTTTGACTAATATCACTCTAAAAGACATTGTTTAAGTGATAAAGTTGTCATATACTTATGATATTTCCACAACCACAAGCTAGCTATATGTGATATTTAACACTTATAGCTAGGTAGAGATATTATTATTGGTTGTGTTTAATTTGTGTGGCCCTCGGATAATGAACTGTGTATACAATTGTACGTACGTAATTTACGACCACAAGTGATGATCGATGAATGGTTGCATAAGATTTCTGTTTCAAGCCAAGTTGAGGAGAGGACAAAGGAGTTTCAAATCAAGACAATAATATATATATATATATATATATATATATATATATATATATATATATATATATATATATATAGTCCGTATATCATACGTAACGTATACTTATTGTGACATCGTTTGATGCCAAACAACCAATATGATTTATAAGCATATGCCTGCAAGTAGGTTTTGGTTAGTTAATTTGGCGGACATGATTCGACCTAAATTCAAATGGAAATTATTTTCAGACATTTTCAATTGTTTTAAAGTAATTTAAATCATATGGAAATTATTTAGAGACCATTAAAAATGATTTAAGTGTATTTTAAAGTATATAAAATTATTTCTATCCAATTTAAAATGTTTAAAAAGTATTGAAATCATTTTAAAACACTTTAAAAGGATTAAAAGATATTTAAGCTTACAAATTCTCTTAAGACAAACTAAAATATATAAAAAGTATTTAAAATCATATGATTGAATGATCATTTTCAAAATATTTTTTAACGTATTTCAAATCATTTTTATTTTAAGGCACTTTTATATGTATTTCAAATTAAAAAATAAATAAATTATTTTAAATAAATTTACAATACTTAAAAGATATTTTAAATCATTTAAAAAATTATTTTAAGGCATTCAAAAATTATTTTAGGACATATTCATATATTTAAAAAGTATTTTTATATAATTTTAAATCATTTTAAAATTTGTTTTAAGACTTTTTAAAGTGCTTAAAAAGTATCTTGAGTCATTTAAATATTGTTTGCTCCAAATATATATGTGGGCGTGTAGTTTTTGGGTCGACTGTGTACCCATGACTCACCCAATTTTTTGCGAGTTCAAAAATTTTAAACCGTGATTTGTTTTGTTAAAAATAAAATTGACGGATCTTGGCTAGTATGAATGGATTTCACGCCTGGATTTGACAGTTTTTTTTAACATCCCTAAATTTGGATATGAAAACAACCCAATGACTTGCAGATTGACATATAATTCTGAAATCAAATCCAGTTTTTTCGAACATCCCTAAATTTGGATATGAAAATAACCCAATGACTTGCAGATTCACCCGATAATTATGAAATCTAATCCAGATCAACAGTAGGGTAATAAAAAAACTTAACTTTATTGAAGTATTTTTCAATAAAAAAAAATTACAAATAAGTAAAACAATTGAATATAAATACCAAACCACACACATTGAAATTAAAACCATAATAATAATAATAATAATAATAATAATAGTAATAATACATGCTACCTTGAGACCTGTTATCATTATTAAAAAAAGAAAAGAGTTTTATTTTACTTCAAAATTAACCTTTCATAAAATGCATTTTATTATAGGGAAAGTAATTGTAACTCTTACTAAAGCTTTTGGAGGTTACCGACTTTTTCCGAAGACAATGGCATAGTTTTAACACGAAGTTTTGCCTCCAAATCCTCGAGAAATCGATCGAAGCTTTTCTCCGAAGACCCATCGATTTCCATTGCTTTTCTCATCACACCCTTCACATTATTCGCATTCACTCTCAAACTAACACCATCACTACTACTCATAAGACTCTTGATTTTCTCGGCAACTTCAATTCGATCGACACTATCCCCGTCGTCACACAGACTGATCCCCATCTTCCAATCATCGACCACCAGTTTTCGATTAGTAAACTGATCGAAATCCATCGGATAACATATCATCGGGACCCCACACCACATGCTCTCCATCGTAGAATTCCACCCATTATGCGTCAAAAATCCCCCCACCGCGGGGTTGGACAGAACCGTAATTTGGTCGCACCACGGAACTATCAACCCTTTATCCTTAATCTCATCCTCGAACCCAACCGGAAAAACGTCAGAATCGTCGGAGAGAATGATACCATCTCGAACAGCCCATATGAAGTTGACTTCACTAAGCAAGAGCCCATAAGCCAGTTCGCGAATAATTTGCTTGCTGGTATGAACAAAGCTTCCGAACGAGACGTACAACACCGAGCCGAGGGGCTTGGATTCGAGCCAGCCGGTGCAGTCCGATTCGGACCACAAGCTCTTGCGGACGGTGGTTTTGGGGAGATTTTTGGAGAAACTGATTGGTCCGACTGCGTAGTTCGGCTGGTACTTGTTGAGAGCTGACATCACGTCGGATTCTAGCTCTTCGACCGTGTTGTGTATAACAAAATCCGCTTTCTTCACTTGCGCGAACGATGCCGACAATGCTCTGTAAACTACATTCGACAACCCCTCGGGGTCGTCCTTCAAAACCGGCATCAAGTCCTTTGCATTGATCGGCTTAACTCCGGGAATGTAATCGATTATTTCATCCGATTTATCTATATATGTCAAAAAGAAATAAAAAAAAATGTATGCATGATGATTAAAACTGCATTTACAGAACATATACCTTTACACGGGAAGTGACCCTTATCCTTGAGAAGGTCCCAATGGTAAAGCAAAGAGTACACCAAAGCCGGTTCCGTCCAAAACGAGACGTTCACGAGATCGTACTTGTCGGAAATCGTCTGAGGCCATGCGTAGATAGTGTCGGTGACCAAAAAGAACGGCACTGATCGATTGATATTGATCATCAGCTTCCCGACGAATTCATCGACACGAGCCGGGAAATCGGTGAGCATGGACTCCCAGTACTCCTCAAAGTGGGCTTCGCGGTCGAACTCCAACGGGAACCCGTCGCTGATGGTGGTGTAGCGTATGTCGAGGCCAGATAGTCGAGCTTCTGAAAAGTAATCGTAGTCGACAACTTCTTCATGATCATCACCGTTAAGGTGGGCTTTGGACAACTTGTGGTGAACGTGTTGGAGATGGGCGAATGTAACGGTGAAGCCATTGGAAGCGAGCTTGAGAGCGAGATTGGTGTAGGGGTTGATGTGTCCTTGGTATGGGACGGAGATCATTATCGCATGCCCTTTGCTCATTGTTTTTTTTATGATGTTTTTATTTGTTACGTGAGACTTATAGTGGAAGTTGTGGTATAAAATATGCGATATTTTGATTAGTAGATATTGGTTGTTTAATTGTGTGGCTCTAGCTAAAGACCAATTAAAGAGTGAAAGACACTACATATGATGCATATACCTAAACGTAAATGCGTGTACTTAATTGTGATAGATATGCACAAGCCATATTGAATTATTCCTCTCCAAAGAATTGGACCAACATGCATGCCTGCATTCCCATCCCTCCCTCCCTTAAATAGTTTATAAAAATAAATATTTTAAAAATATTAATATTTTTTATAATTTTGTAATTCATAAAGATTAAATGCATAATTAATTGAAAGAGAGGTAATACAATTTTAACCGTATTTTCCATTTTAAAAGATTTGGAAAAATCATGGTGCATCCAAAAAAATTCGGTCTCTAATTCGGGTTTTAAAGAACCGAACTGGTATTTTCGGTTCGGTTTTGGAAAACCGAAAACCCAAACAATTCGGTCTTCGGTTCTTCAAAAAGCTGACATTCGGGTTCGGGTACCCGAAATTTCGGTTCAGTTAACCCAAACCGAACCGTTATCCAGCCCTACACATAAGTGTACGATAGATCGATGAATTGATTTTTTATTTATTTTATTTTAAAACAATTTTAATCGTTGAACTAAACTGAACATTTCAACTGAAAAGATCTTAAGTAAACTAAATTAAGTATAAAAAAACAGGTACTATTTATAAATAATTAATATTTTTTATTTTTTATTTTGAAAAATAATTTTACACTTATTTTTTAAATTTAGTATTTAAAATTCTACTCATGATTACTGATTGTATTTTATTTATTTTAAAATATAATTTTACTTCTTTTTCTTCATAATTTTTTTTTATTAAAACATTTATATTTTTTGATTTATTTATATGTCCGGATGCACACGGTATTAAAACCCATTAGAATTCGGTAGTTGAGTTTACTTGAATTATTGGATTTGTCATTGTTATGTAAATACGTTCAATTATTTTTGGTATGAAATCTATACATATATAATTTCAGATCTTCTAATGCCACGTAGACCAATAAAAAACTAATAATAATATTGTGTTCACACTATAAATTATAAATAAAAAAATTATAAATTCTAAATATGAATATTATTAAACATATTTAAATTATATATATATAAGTTTTTATTTCTTTTCTCAAAATTCTTTTTTACTTCATTAATATTAATTTAATTTCAATTAATTTATCTCATAAAAATCGATCTCCTCCTATTCTCTAATCCACTGGAAGTTAAAAAAAATTCATCAAACTTTTTAGGTATATTATTTAGGTATATTGACATATGATATATTAATATAATTACATTTATGTCATCCCATCCCCTTCATATTCACCAATTAATTTAATTTTTTTATATTTTTATTTATTTTCTATCTTTATAATTTTTATTTTCTATTTATTTTTTATTTTTCTCCCACCGATTTTAGGTATTTGTTGGGTGCGTTTGACACTCGAGGAATGCAGAGACGATAAACGGAATGCAGAGACGAGAAACTCCTCTCCCACCAGACCAGAGGCTCCTCAGTCGGGTATGATGTAAATCGAAAGATGTGCCCGAGTAGCAGACACATATGGGAGAATCGAAAGATGTGCCCGAGTAGCAGACACATATGGGAGAGAGGCAATAGGTCTAATCCCAGGACTAACTTTATAATATTTCAATGAAAATTTGTCATATCCGATATTCGAACCTTGAGTCGACGGGGAATTTTACCAACATTACCACAAATCCTACCACTCGGCTATACACCAAGAAACTTACATACTATAAATTCATCAAACAGGTGAAATCCTTGAAAATAATAAAAATTTCATAATTAAGATAACGGTTAATAATGAGATTAATACGAGTTTACAAATTTAAGTAAGTTCGATTATTAAATAAAAGAATTTTTTAGTCCATTAATAAATTTTTGGCGAAATACGTTGAAAATTAAATAAAATTTTAGATTATTTCAAACAAATAAATCACGTGCATCGCACTGGAAGTGGTACTAGTTATTGCAACTTTCAATTTCCGATTTAAAAGTTTTTCTGTTTTAAAAAAAATATAAAATTACAAACGGTTAATTATGAATCGAATCTAGAAACAAAAAGTGGGAGTGTCGGCCAAAGGATGGTGTCATTACAAGTTTTTTTAGGGTTTTCAATTTTTGTTGGCGCAAGATTTTTAGATTTATATTTGTTTTAATTAGAAATTAGAATTATATTAAAATATATTTATAGATTTAGTAGTCATCTTAGGAAAATTATTTATTCATTTGAGATTTATTGAATACGAATTTTGAGATTATGATTATGCATGAAATTAATTGTTAATTCATGTACTTCCATTTTTTGAAGTAGTGGAATACAAAATAAATTTGTTGTTTTTCCTATTAACATGAACTCTTTTACTTAAAGATAGGAAAAAAATGAAAAGTTGCCTTAAAACTAGTAATTAGTAGCATTAAAATAAAGTTAATTTGAGTATAATTTTATTTTATTCATAAGTGTGCATATGGATAGAACGACAAACAAATATATAGAATGGGAGAGAGTATGTAATTTAGGTTCATTTTGGTTATCCTATAAATAGTCATGTAGTCTTTCATTTTAATATATGAGTTATTAATACGATTTACAAGAAGTAATATAAGAGAGTTCAAGTAATTTTCGTGTTGATCGAGTGAGAAAAACAAGAGTGTTAATTATCTCCTTTTCACATATTTTGTTTCCTTTATTCCGCTGTGAGTTAATTGAGTTCACTTTTCCAACAAAGTGGTATAAGAGCTAGATTCAATTCTCCTTAAAGACGATGGCCGTTTATGAAGCTCTCGAAGGACAACATTAATCGATGGAGCTAGCATTCAAATGAAGACATTTCTTGGTGAATAAGATGTTTGGGAAGCAAAGGATTTAATGTATCTCAAGATCACGCTCATTTAAGCAAAGCCGAAAAGAAAACTTACAAAGAAGCCAAGGTAAAAGATCAAAGGCTCTATCTATCATTCAACTCGGCATGAACGACAACAATTTTGAGAAGATTTCTCAATCAACCACGGCGAAAGCAAGCGTGAGATATTCTTAACGATGCTTTCAAAGGCATTGACAAAGTTAAGAAAGTTCGACTTCAATCACCCAGAGGAGAGTTCGATTCAGTGAAGATGAAAGAATCATAAGAAATATCCGACAACATCTCAAGAGTTGTAACGGTTGTTAACCAACTTGATAGTAATGGAGAAAAGCTAGAAGAAAATCGAGTTGTTGAAAAGATACTTTAATCTCTTGTGCAAAAATTTGATTACATCGTAATATCAATTGAAGATTCGAATGATGTCGATACTCTTAACATGAATGAGCTGCTCGGAAAATTACAAGTCCATGAAGAGAAACTCAAAAGACGAACAAAAGAACCAGAAGTCGAGCAAGCTCTTCAAGCAATGACGATCAACTCCGATCAATATAAATTTGATATTTCTGGAAATCGCGGTCGTGGGAGAGGCCGCGGTAGAGGTCGTGATCGTGGTCGTAGCCATGAACAAGATCACGAAGAACAAAACTCATATAATCAAGACGAGTCACAATCGAAACCTCGTACGTCAAAAGCTCATAGAAGAAGTGGATATATTTAATCGTCATCAAAATAAGAGAGACATTAAATGCTATAATTGTCACAAATTTGGGCATTACGCTTAAGAGTGTCGAAACGAGTCTAGCTCCGAAAAGGCTCATTTTGAAGAAAAAAGAGTCCGACCAATCGTTGTTGCTGTTAAAAGTTCCAATAGAAGAAAAAAATACTTCGTTGTATGTAGACTCAGGTGCGAGTAATCACATGTGCAGAGAGAAGCACATGTTCGTTGACATTGATGATACTGCTGCGGGAAGCATCTCATTTGGTGATATGTCGAAAATCACCATCAAAGGAAAAGGAAGTATACTCATTCGGTTGAAGAGTGGTGGACATCAATTCATTGAAAATGTTTATTATGTACCAGTGATGAAAGCAAATATTTGAGCATTGGACAATGGCTCGAAAAAGGGTACGACATTCATATGACAGGCCAAAGCTTGACCTAAAGAATTCTGAAGGGAGATTGATTGCTAAGGTACAAATGTCAAGTAACAGATTGTTCAAATTGAAAATTCAACACGACGTGGCAAAGTGCTTGAAAGTGTGTTTTGAAGACGAGTCCTGGTTGTGGCATTTGAGGCTCGTCCATATAAATTTTGGCCGATTGAAGACGATGTCATCCAAGAAGTTAGTGAGAGGACTACTTGTGATTAACCATCCTGATCAGATTTGTCAAGGACGACTGGAAGGAAAACAACATCGACACTCGTTTCCAAAAAAATCTTTCTCAAGAGCGAAGCAACCGCTGGAGTTAATACATACCGATATATGCGGACCTATTGAACCATCATCGCTCGGAAATAATCGGTATTTTCTGACTTTCATTGATGATTTTAGTCGAAAGACTTGAGTTTTTTTTAAAAACAAGTCAGAGGCATTTTCAACCTTCAAAAAGTTTAAGTCCCTAGTCGAAAAGCAAAGCGACTATCAAATCAAAACAATGAGGTCGGATAACGGAGGCGAGTTCAGTTCGACAGAGTTCCAGAAATTTTGTGAAGAAAATGGTATTCGAAAATCTCTTACTGTTGCTTATTCTCCGCAAAAAAATGGTGTCGTGAAAAGGAAAAATTGTTACATCATGAATATGGTTCTATGCATATGTTGAAAACATAGAATTTGCAAAAAGAACTTTTGGCAGAAGCTGTCGAATGTGCCGTTTATTTATCTAATCGGAGTTCGACAAGAAGTGTTCATGATCAAACACCACATGAGAAGTGGAGTGGTTTCAAACCAAACATTTCACATTTGCGAGTATTTGGTAGTATTGCACATGCCCACGTGCCAGATCAGAAAAGGGAAGAAACTTGATGTGATGGGCCAAAAATATATTTTTGGTGGTTATGATCAAACTTCGAAAGGCTATAAATTATATGATTCAGTTGAGAACAAAAGGAAACTTAGTCGTGATGTCTTGTTCAACGAGAAGAGTTCTTGGGACTGGAGTACTCAAGATAAGGAGCAATATACTTTTTATCCTTTCGAGCCGAGTTTGAATTAAAGAAGTTGTGGAAGAGCCGTTGGAGCCCTCGAGTCCTCCATCGCCAACCCCGCGTAACGAATATTCATCGGAAAGCGAGAGTTCAAATAGTGGAAGGCCTAAAAAGAGGAGATCGTTGCGAGATATTTACGAGCTCAATCAAAATCCAAACTTGTTTTGTTTGTTTGCTGATACTGAGCCCATAAACTTTGAAGAGGCATCTAAGAGTCAAAAGTGGAAGAAAGCTATGGACGATAAGATAAGTTCAATTAAAAAAAATGAAACTTGGGAACTGAAGTGCCGATATTTTGCTCGTTTTTTTTTTGTTATGATTGGGTGTGGTTTTGTGTATAATAAGTACATATGTGTGTGATCATTGAGAAAATTCTTATTATTGTGTTGACGGGGCTTACGTGAGATGTATTCGAGTTTTCTTGTCAAAATGCAGGTGAAAACGAGGTGTCAATTCGAGGGCGGAATTACAGCAACTTTGATGTAAATACTGCTATCGCTCGCTCGGAACTAGAAGCTTTGACGTATATGGATGCGAAGATCGTGAAGTCGAGTTTCCGAAGAATTTGGAATCGAGAAGATCGGAGTCCGGACGAAAAATATATGATGAAAGTCGAGAAGCTACGCATAGAAGAAGGTGATTCGAGCGGAGTCGAGAAGTGATGACTAGGGCGTTGACTGAGTTCGCGTCGAGACTCGCGGACAAGTTCGCGGAAGAGCTAGGCATAAGTTGAAGAGAAAATATGAGTTTCACAGCTCAATACGCGGGATCCTCGCATTGAAACTCGCATCGAAGAGATGTAGCTCGCGGTAAGCGGAAGTCTTGTTGACTTGTGTGGACTCGCGGACAAAGTGGGTTGACTCGCGGTTGACCTCGCAACAGAGAAGGCTCAATGCGAGTAAAATGCACTTCAACGCGAGTGAAGAAAGACTCAATGCGAGTTAAAAGCATTTCAATGCGAGTGAGTAAAAAGGAGGTTCAATTCGAGTTTTTTTTTTTTTTTTGGTAAAGGTCAATCAAATATAAAATGAAAAACATATGATACAGTAGTGCAGCGCATAAGAAATGATATCCTTACCGCATCACCGAGCTAACAGACTAGCTCCCCAACCTGCGAGCTAAAATTTCTTGTCCTCGAGTTGACTATGTTGACCAAAGCTTAAATGGTCATTTCCCAACCAAATTAAGGGGGATTTTCGGCGGGAGCTATAAAAGGAGTGGGAGCTGCGTTTTTGGAAGGGACTTTTGACACTTTGAAGAGAGAGGTAGTGCAAATTGAGATTGAAGAATCTTCCTTTCCTCAATGTTCAAGCATCCATTACCACGATTAAAGCTTGTGGAGGTTAGAGTGTTTCCTCTTATTTAAAAGTCTCAATTTATTCTAAAACATGAAAAGAAAAAAGATGTATGTGAACCAATTGAGAATTCCATCAAGGTGATCGATCAACGCCATTCATGCGACCACCGGAATCGTGGGCTGCTGGTTAATCGCAAAAGTGGTAGTTTTAACACGAAGCTTTGACTCCAAATCCTCGACAAATCGATCAAAGCTTTTCTCCGAGGGCCCATCGATTTCCATTGCTTTTCTCATCACATCCTTCACCTTATTTGCATTCACTCTTAAACCAACACCATCACCACTTCTCATAAGACTCTTGATTTTCCTAGCGACTTCAATTCGATCGACGCAATCCCCGTCGTCACACAGACTGATCCCCATCTTCCAATCATCGACCACCAGTTTTCGATTAGTAATCTGATCAAAATCCATCGGATAACATATCATCGGGACTCCGCACCACATGCTCTCCATCGTAGAGTTCCACCCGTTATGCGTCAAAAATCCCCCGACCGCGGGGTTGGACAGAACCGTAATTTGGTCGCACCACGGAACTATCAACCCTTTATCCTTAATCTCATCCTCGAACCCAACCGGAAAAACGTCAGAATCGTCGGAGAGAGTGATACCATCTCGAACAGCCCATATAAAGTTGACTTCACTAAGCAGGAGCCCATAAGCCAGCTCGCGAATAATTTGCTTGCTGGTATGAACAAAGCTTCCGAACGAGACGTACAACACCGAGCCGGGGGGCTTGGATTCGAGCCAGTCGGTGCAGTCCGATTCGGACCACAAGCTCTTGCGAACGGTGGTTGTCGGGAGATTTTTGGAGAAACCGATCGGGCCGATCGCGTAGTTCGGCTGGTATTTGTTGAGAGCCGATATCACGTCGGATTCTAGTTCTTCGACCGTGTTGTGTATGACCAAATCCGCTTTCTTCACTTGTGCGAACGATATCGACTGTATTCTGTAAACTACATTCGACAACCCCTCGGGGTGGTCCTTCAAAACCGGCATCAAGTCCTTTGCGTTGATCGGCTTAACTCCAGGAATGTAATCGATTTCATCCGTTTTATCTATGTCAAAAAAAAAAAAAATGCATGATGATTAAAACTGCATTTACGGAAGTTACAGAAGAAGTGAGTCATCTTTTATGAGACAGAACATATACCTTTACACGGGAAGTGACCCTTATCCGTGAGAAGGTCCCAATGGTAAAGCAAAGAGTACACCAAAGCCGGCTGCGTCCAGAACGAGACGTTAACAAGATCGTACTTGTCGGAAATCGTCTGAGGCCATGGGTAGACAGTGTCGGTGACCAACAAGAAAGGCGGCACTAGATCTTTCGACGATGATCGATTGATATTGATCATCAGCTTCCCGACGAATTCATCGACACGAGCCGGGAAATCGGTGAGCATGGACTCCCAGTACTCCTCAAAGTGGGCTTCGCGGTCGAACTCCAACGGGAACCCGTCGCTGATGGTGGTGTAGCGTATGTCGAGGCCAGATAGTCGAGCTTCTGAAAAGTAATCGTAGTCGACAACTTCTTCATGATCATCACCGTTAAGGTGGGCTTTGGACAACTTGTGGTGAACGTGTTGGAGATGGGCGAATGTAACGGTGAAGCCATTGGAAGCGAGCTTGAGAGCGAGATTGGTGTAGGGGTTGATGTGTCCTTGGTATGGGACGGAGATCATTATCGCATGCCCTTTGCTCATATTGTTTTTTTTATGATGTTTTTATTTGTTACGTGAGACTTATAGTGGAAGTTGACAAATGACAAGTTGTGGTATAAAATATGCGATATTTTGATTAGTAGATATTGGTTGTTTAATTGTGTGGCTCTAGCTAAAGACCAATTAAGGAGTGAAAGACACTACATATCATGCATATACCTAAACGTAAATGCGTGCACTTAATTGTGATAGATATGCACAAGCCATATTGAATTATTGATTCCTCTCCGAAGAATTGATGGACCAACATGCATGCCTGCATTTCCATCCCTCCCATAAATAGTATAGAAAAAAAATTAAATATTAATAATGCATTTTTTATAATTTTGTAATTTATAAAGATTAAATGCATAATTAATTGAAAGAGAGGTAGTACAATTTTAACCGTATTTTCCATTTTAAACTAATTACAAACATGTTCTTTTGGACTGAAATGAATGAATTGAAGTGAACTAAACTAAATATCGGAAGGGATCTGAATTAAACTAAATTGATTTTTTTATAAAAATAATACAAAATTTTATAAATTATTTAATAATTTTTTAAAAAATATTAATAATATTGTGAAATTAATTGTTGATTAAAATTATTTTTTATTTATTTTATTTTAATTTATTTTGAAACAATTTTAACCAAGTTCAACATTTGAACAAAATAGAACAAAACTAAATTAAGAGCCTGTTTGGCAGAGCTTAAAAGTTCTTTAAAACAGCTTATAAGCTGTTTAAGAGCTTATAAGCTCTGACAATTTGTTTGGTAAAATTTTCAAATAAGATCTTATAAAATTTAAAAATAAGCTGTTTAACTGCTTATAAACGGTTTAAAAAAAAGTAAGGGGAGGTACTTTTTTTAAACAGCTTATAAGTTGTTGGAACTTAAACAATAAAAGACCAAAATACCCCTAAAATTATTACTTTTTATATATAAAAAAAAAATTCTAAATTTATTATTTAATTAATATAATTATTTTTAATTATTTTTTTTCATATATAACAAATTATTTTTGAAAATTTTATTTATATAAGATCTTAAATTACCAAACAAATTAACATCTTATAAATTTATATATTTATTTTATCCAAACAATTTAATAACTAATTTATTAAATAAGACTTAACAGCTTATCAGGTCTTAAAACAACTTATAAGACGTAAGATTTTATAATAAGCTCGTCCAAACGGCTCTAAGTCTAAAAGAACCTATTTATAAATAATTAATATTTTTATCTTTTATTTAGAGAAATAATTTTACACTTACTTTTTTAATTTATTTTTTAAAATTCTAAACAAATGATTACTGATTGTATTTTATTTATTTTAAAATATAATTTTACTTCTTTTTTTCCATAAATTTTTTATTAAAAAAAATTATATTTTTTGATTTATTTATATGTCGGGATGCACACGGTATTAAGACCCCGCACGCGCACACACTTCTTTTTTTCCCATAAATTTTTTATTAATTTTTTTTATATTTTTTGATTTGTTTATATGTTGGGATGCACACGGTATTAAGACCCCGCACACGCCATTTATTGTATTACTATTAGAATTCGGTAGTTGAGCACAAATGCTAATGCTATATGCACACTACCGGTTTGGAGGTGACAGTTGGACTTTTGGTTTTTTTTTTGTTTTTTTTAATTATTTAAATAAAAACACGTTTTTCAATAAAATTAATTAAAATTGGTTTTTACAAAACGTAAATATTTTTACATTTTTGAAATCTACAAAATGCGCACGTAATATAAAAATCAATTTAAAATATCAATTAAATTCGTCCCGAATTTCAAAAGAAACTAAATTTTTAGTTTCTGAAAATTGCGAAATAAATATAAACAAATACTACGAGACTTTTAAAGTATAAAATTTTCATTCAAACTCATAAAAACATTTATTTACGATTATTATTATTTTAATTGTTTATTAAATATTTTAAAATATAATAAGTATTTTATAGTATAATTTATTTGTGTTTCAATGTTTTTATAATTTTCAATGACAATTTTATACTTTAAAAGTCTCGTAGTATTTGTTTATATTTATTTTGCAATTTTAAGAAACAAAAAAATTAGTATTTTTTGAAATTCGGGACAAATTTAATTGCGTGTGCGAGTATGTAGAAACGCATGACTTAATTGATATTTAAAATTGATTTTTATATTATATGCGCATTTTGTAGATTTCAAAAATGTAAAAATATTTACGTTTTGTAAAAACCAATTTTAATTAATTTTATTGAAAAACGTGTTTTTATTTAAATAATTAAAAAAAACAAAAAAAAACTAAAAGTCCAACTGTCACCTCCAAACGGGTAGTGTGCATATAGCATTACTCGTAGTTGAGTCAACTTGAATTATTGGATTCGTCGTTGTTAGAGCATCCCTAATTTAGGAACAAATTCAATGTGACCAAAATTTGTACCTAGGTATACGGTATACCATTAGGGAATGAGGTACAAATTAAGAAAGAGAAAATTGAGTATCTAATATTGGATACTAAGTATAAATTGATTTTGTGTCTTATACTATGGGTTCCACATGCATAAAAAGTGAAAAATTGTAACTCAAACCATTAGGAGGGTGAGGTACAAAAATTGATAGGTATAATTATTTTGTGATGTATCAACTAAATTGTACCTCAATATGAGGTACACCATTGGAGATGCTCTTATGGTAATAAATACGTTCAAGCATTTTTGGTACCAAATTATTGCAGCTTTCAACTTTCGATTTAAAAATATAATAATATTTTAATTGTTTGTTGACATTTGTAATATTTAATTATAATATATAAAATATATATTGTAAAAAAAAATCAAAAAAAAATTTAATTAAAAATAATACATATTTTTATATTTACACTAAAAAATCAATTAAATAGAAAAAAATATTTTAATATATAATAATAAAAGATAAAATTTTTATTTTAATATATTTATTAAATTTATTATATTTATAATTTTGTAAAAATAAAAAAATAAATAATTTTGGGCAATCCTAGTTGTGGCACTTGAGGCTTGGGCATATAAATTTTGACGAATTGAAGACGATGTCATCCAAGAAGTTAGTGAGAGGACTACATGTGATTAATCATCCTGATCAAATTTGTCAAGGATGCCTGAAAGGAAAACAACATCGACACTCGTTTTCAAAAGAATCTCTCTCAAGAGCGAAACAACCGCTAGAGTTAATACATACCGATATATGCGGACCTATCGAATCATCATCGCTCGGACATAATCGGTATTTTCTGACATTCATTGATGATTTTAGTCGAAAGACTTGGGTTTTTATTTTTGAAAAACAAGTCAGAGACATTTTCAACCTTCAAAAAGTTTAAGTCTCTAATCGAAAAGCAAAGCGACTATCAAATCAAAGCAATGAGGTCGGGTAACGAAGGCGAGTTCACTACGACGGAGTTCCAGAAATTTTGTGAAGAAAATGGTATTCAAAAATCTCTTACTGTTGCTTATTCTCCGCAACAAAATGGTGTCGCGAAAAGGAAAAATCGTTCCATCATGAATATGGTTCGATGCATGTTGAAAACCAAGAATTTGCCAAAAGAACTTTGGGCAGAAGCTGTCGAATGTGCCGTTTATTTATCTAATCGGAGTTCCACAAGAAGTGTTCATGATCAAACACCACAGGAGAAGTGGAGTGGTTTCAAACCATGCATTTCACATTTGTGAGTATTTGGTAGTATTGTACATGCCCACGTACCAGATCAGAACAGGAAAAAACTTGATGTGAAGGGCCAAAAATATATTTTTGTTGGTTATAATCAAGCTTCGAAAGGCTATAAGTTATATGATCCAGTTGAGAACAAAAGGAAACTTAGTCGTGATGTCTTGTTCGGCGAGAAGAGTTCTTGGGACTGGAGTACCCAAGATAAAGAGCAATATACTTTTTATCCTTTCGAGCTGAGTTCGAAAGAAGTTGAAGAAGAGCCGCTGGAGCCCTCGAGTCTTCCATCGCCAACCCCGCGACGAATCTTCATCAGAAAGCTATAGTTCAAATTGTGAAAGGCCTAAAAAGATGAGATAGTTGTGAGATATTTACGAGCTCAATCAAAATCCAAACTTGTTTTGTTTGTTTGCTGATTCTGAGCCCATAAACTTTGAAGAGGCATCTAAGAGTCAAAAGTGGAAGAAAGCTATGGACGATAAGATAAGTTCAATTAAAAAAAATAAAACTTGGGATCTTTCTAAAATCCATTGGAGTTTAATGGGTTTACAAGGTGAAAAAGAATTCAAAAGGAGAAGTAGAACAATACAAGGAAGAGGCTCGTAGTCAAAGGATACAAACAAAAAGGTAGAATTGACTACGATGAAGTTTTTGCCCCTGTACCTCGTCTGGAAAATTCATCAAAATGTTTGATCTCGCTAGGTTTGGAAGTAATTGTAACTCTTACTAGAAGCTTTTGGAGGTTAGTGTGTTTCCTCTTATTTAAAAGTCCCAATTTATCCTAAAACATGAAAAGAAAAAAAGATATGTGAACCAATTGAGAATTCCATCAAGTTGATCGATCAACGCCATTCATGCGACCACCGGAATCATGGGCTGCTGGTTAATCGCAAATGTGGTAGTTTTAACACGAAGTTTTGCCTCCAAATCCTTGACAAATCGATCGAAGCTTTTCTCCGAGGACCCATCGATTTCCATTGCTTTTCTCATCACATCCTTCACTTTATTTGCATTCACTCTCAAACCAACACCATCACCACTTCTCATAAGACTCTTGATTTTCTCAGCAACTTCAATTCGATCGATGCAATCCCCGTCGTCACACAAACTGATCCCAATCTTCCAATCATCGACCACCAGTTTTCGATTAGTAATCTGGTCAAACTCCATCGGATAACATATCATCGGGACCCCGCACCACATGCTCTCCGTCGTAGAGTTCCAACCGCTATGCGTCAAAAATCCCCCGACCGCCGGATTTGACAAAACCGTAATTTGGTCGCACCACGGAACTATCAACCCTTTATCCTTAATCTCATCCTCGAACCCAACTGGAAAAACGTTAGAATCGTCGGAAAGAGTGATACCATCTCGAACAGCCCATATAAAGTTGACTTCACTAAGCAAGAGCCCATAAGCCAGCTCGCGAATAATTTGCTTGCTGGTATGAACAAAGCTTCCGAACGAGACGTACAACACCGAGCTGGGGGGCTTGGATTCAAGCCAGCCGGTGCAGTCCGATTCGGACCACAAGCTCTTGCGGACGGTAGTTGTGGGTAGATCCTTGAAGAAACTGATCGGGCCGATCGCGTAATTCGGTTGGTGCTCGTTGAGAGCCGACATCACGTCGGATTCTAACGCTTCGACCGTGTTGTGTATGACAAAATCCACTTTATTCATTTGCTCAAACGATACCCACAATGATTTGTAAACTACATTCGATAATCCCCCGGGGTCTTCCTTCAAAACCGGCATCAAGTCCTTTGCGTTGATCGGCTTAACTCCGGGAATATAATCCACTTCAAATGTTTTATCTACACAACAAAAAGTGCATGATGATTACAGGGGCTGCAAATTAACTCAACTTGAGCCAAAAAAAAACATACCTTTACATGGGAAATGGCCATTCTCTATAAGAAGATCCCAATGGTAAAATAAGGAATACACCAAAGCCGGCTCGGTCCAGAAGGAAACATTCACAAGATGGTACTTGTCGGCAATGCTTGTAGTCCACGGATAAATAGTGTCGATGACCAAGAAGGGAACAAGGTGTGGCTCGGATCGTATCGTGGTCCCGACAAATTCATCGACACGAGCCGAGAAATCGGTGAGAATGGACCCCCAATACTCCTCGAAGTGGGCTTCGCGGTCGAATTCCAACGGGAAGCCGTCGCTGATCGTGGTGTAGCGAATGTCGAGGCCCGATCTTCGAGCTTCCGAAAAGTAATCGTAGTCCACAACTTCTTCATGATCACTACCGTTAAGGTGGGCTTTGGACAATTTGTCGTCAACGTGTTGGAGATGGGCGAAAGTGACGACGAAGCCATTGGAAGCGAGCTTGAGAGCGAGATTTGTGTAGGGGTTGATGTGGCCTTGGTATGGGACGGAGATCATTATCGCATGCCCTTTGCTCATTGTTTTTTATGCTCTATGATAATTTTTATTGGTAATTACGTGAGACTTAGTCGAGTATGGTAGTGGATACATTTTGAGTAGATATTATTGGGTTGTTTTTGTGTGGCTGTAGCTAAATACCAATTAAGGAGTGAGAGATATATATTTTTTTTTTTTGATAAGGAGGAGAGACGAGAAACTCCACCCCCACTCGATCGGAGGTCCCTCGATCGAGTAGGATGTAAATCGAGGAATGTGCCCGAGTAGCAGACACCTGTGCGAAAGAGCCAACAGGTCGAACCCCAGGACAAACCTTCATAATATTTCAATGAAAATTTGTCCCACCCGAGATTCGAACCCTGCGTCGCCGGGGAATTACACCCACATCATCACAGGCCTTACCACTCGGCTATGCTCCTGGGGACGGGGAATTACACCCACATCATCACAGGCCTTACCACTCGGCTATGCTCCTGGGGACAGTGAGAGAGATATATTATGATGCATATATACACCTAAACGTACATCGGTACATGCGTGCACTTAATTGTGATAGATATCCACAACAGCACAAGATTCCAAAGAATTGATGGACCAACATGCATGCCTGGATTTCCCTCCTGCCACAAATTGTTGGAACACTAAATAATTGAATAATCACGTTGAGAGAGGTAGCTAGATAGTACAATTTTAATTTACATTTTGTTTCCATTTTAAACTAAGTCACAGTCACTTTGTTTTTTAAATTAAAAATACATTTTTATAATTTAATTTTTTATTATAAAAAGTATATTAATATTTTTCTTAATTTTTATGTAATGCCAAACATGTGAAATTAATTTAGATAAAATTACCAATTTAGTCCCAAAAAGATGAACTTTTTTTTTGGTACCACAAAGTTACACTTTCTTAAATTAATCTAATAAAATTTCAAATCGAGTCGATTTCATCCAATTTTCGCCTAAAAATTCAAAATACACCGGAAATCGACCGCGTGAGTCGCACGCGTCATTTGAATTAGGGATTATCGACGACCTAATACACATGACGACAGTTGATTGGCTGTAGTTGTTAAAAAAAAACAAAAAAATAATAATAATTTCCACATGTAACTGCCATGTGTATATTAACATGGCTACAATTGATTGATTATAGTTGTTAACAACTATAGGTGTGGATGAGAATAATAATTCTTTTTATAATTTAAATTCATTTTCTTTTTGTTTTTTTATAAATATAATATACGCGTGGCAAATACATGTGAAAATTATTATTATTTTTTGTTTTTTAACAACTACAGTCAATCAACTGTCGCCACGTGGATTAGGTCGCCGGGAATCTCGAATTCAAATGGTGCGTACGACTCACGCGTTCAATTTCCGGCGGATTCTAAATTTTCAGGCGAAAATTGGATGAAATCGACTCGATTTGAAGCTTTACTAGATTAATTTGAGAAAGTGTGATTTTGTGGTACCAAAAAGAAAATAACCCATCTTTATGAGACTAAATTGATAATTTTCTCAATTAATTTATGAGAGACTGAATTAAAATCGAGTCAATTTATTAGACTCACATTTGTATATTATCAATAAAATTATTCTTTGGTTAATATAATATTATTTTTTAGGAGAAAATAAAAGATAAATTATATTTTTAAAATTAAAATAAATTTAGGAAAAATGGCAATAAGGCCAATTTTCAACATTTTTTCTGCAATAAGGCTTTCGAGAAATTACGTGTGTCAATTAGGCCGCCTAAAATGTGTAAAGACTCTATTACCCTCCTCCCTCTTTTCTCCCCATTCGCGTGGTGTTACGCATACAGAAACATGAATCCCTAATCTCTGTGTTCATCCCTCCGGCCGATTTCAGCACGCCGCCGCCGCAAGGTGATACGAACCTCGTTGGGATACGAAGAATAGAAAAGTACAAGAACAGAAAAGGATAGATGATACTGGTGGAAAGGTCCCAAAACCTCTGAATCTGATTCGTGAAATAATCTAAGGACGAAACCCTAGACCCCAACACGTGATCGACGCAGCAACTCGGGGATGAGGAAGACACACGAACGAAGGGTGGATCGCTTCGTTGATTCGTCGGTTGAATTCTTTGGGATAATCGGGTAGAATTCGAACCCAAGAGAGAATTTTATGAAAACTCACGAAACATAATTTTTATTATCAAAGTCTTAATTAAAACAATGTCTTGGGGCCTTTAAATAGGCAAAACCTAAAAATAAAGCAAAGAAAATAACTTGAAAAATAAGTCACGAACAAAAAGAAATAAAATATCATAAATTTGGAATTGTTGGCCTTTGGGTTGCATCATTCCCCTTCTCTTCAAGAGGATTTGTCCTCAAATCCAAGTCGATGCCAAGCTCGAACACCACTCTCACGAACACATTCGGAACCACGTCGGTCTGATGTAGTGGGAAACCAGGGGATACATCATCAGGGAAGACATCATGAAGTTTCTGCAAAAGAAAAAGAATAGAAGGGCGTAGAGATGAAAGATCGTCAGTGAGAAACGGATCCTTCTTGGACATCATCACCAACATCGGCTGCCCCTCTTTCACTGCTTTTTTCACCATGAGTAACTCCAAACGCTCCACCGAAGTCGACGGTTCTGACTTCTCGCCCTCATCATCAGTCACTACTTTCCCAGCAACCATTGACGCATGTACCAGCTCCTCTACCAGACGCTCAATATTGCTCCACCTCTCGTCCTGGATCTCAGCTCTGGTCCTCCTCTCATCAATGTCAGAGGCTTTATCCTTCTCAACACGAAACTCCTGACTACGATCACGGGCTCGATGATGGTCATTCCGAACTCCTCGATATCCGCCGCCACCTCTTTGATACCATGCATTATCTCGACGAGGTCTCTCCTTCAAGGTGGTAAGTCGCTCATGCACCACCTCCATCTCCGACGTAATCATCGTCCCTAACTCCGCTCGTAATGTCTCCAGGATGAGCTTAGCTTGGGGATGATCCATCTCAGTCATCCTGCAAAAGTGTTAGAAACAAAATAGAGAAATCCTCACCACTCTCGTGTATCACTCAATACGGTAAGTCACTCAACGCTTGGGTTTCTCTCACTTTTTTCTCTCTCAAGAATCGAACTTCCCAATCTACCGGTCGAATTCAACTCCAACAAAATCCACGAATCCAAAATAAGGTCGGAAGGGTGATAAAATTGGCACGAAAAAAATCGCTAGAATCAAATTGGCTCACAACGATGCCGGTAAGCTAAAGAATCACTCACAAAATTTTGGTAGAGGATTTTTTTTTACTGATGAACAGTAATTTACTGTTCGATGAACAGTAATTTTTTTTAAAAATCTTTTTTTTTTTTAATTTAAAGGAAGAAGAAGAAACGAAAAAAGAATAAAAAAAGACGAAAGAAAAAAAACGAGGTTACGTAATCGAAAAAAAATTGAACCCTAACCTGGGCTCTGATACCAAATGATACGAACCTCGTTGGGATACGAAGAATAGAAAAGAACAAGAACAGAAAAGGATAGATGATACCGGTGGAAAGGTTCCAAAACCTCTGAATCTGATTCGTGAAATAATCTAAGGACGAAACCCTAGACCCCAACACGTGATCGACGCAGCAACTCGGGGATGAGGAAGACACACGAACGAAGGGTGGATCGCTTCGTTGATTCGTCGGTTGAATTCTTTGGGATAATCGGGTAGAATTCGAACCCAAGAGAGAATTTTATGAAAACTCACGAAACATAATTTTTATTATCAAAGTCTTAATTAAAACAATGTCTTGGGGCCTTTAAATAGGCAAAACCTAAAAATAAAGCAAAGAAAATAACTTGAAAAATAAGTCACGAACAAAAAGAAATAAAATATCATAAATTTGGAATTGCTGGCCTTTGGGTTGCATCACAAGGCCCGACGACGCCGACCTCAACATCGCCCGCGAGCTCCTCCTCTTCCGGAAGCTCCAGCTCCGAACGGAGTCACCTTCCTCGTCGATCCGAACGGAGCTAGCGATCGATCTCCTCTCCCGCCTCACCGAATCGGGCGGCGACGCCGCACTGGATCTCCAACGTCAAGCCACCACCACCATGGCGCCGCCGTAGAAGCCTCCCCGAGTTCAAGCCGCCGCTGGTTGTCGGCCTTCTCGAACACCTCCGACGAGCCTCGCCGGCAGATGACGCAGTCGAACGGCTCCCCGTCGTCGTGGTCCCCGCGTAGAATCCGATCCTGATGTCCGCCCCGTCTTACCCCGCCGCCTCCGCGAACGTCAGCGGCACCACCGCGGCCCACCGGTCGAACGTGAGGGCGAACACTGTGGTCGTGACAGAGGGCGTGAGCATCGGGAGCCTCGGGAAGTACACCGAGGAGAAGGACGTGAGCGCGATCTCGATCAGAAACTGCCACCTCACAAACACCATGGACGGAGTTCGGATTAAGGCATTGGGCGAGGGGGGTGTTCGACGAAATGTATCTTGTCTCTTGGAACTCTGTCATCGTCGGATCCTTGCGGAACGGCTGTTACCGTGAGGCGATTGGTTTCTTCAAGATCCTGATTGCAGAGGATTTGACTAGACCTCCTCAGGTGAGTTTCTCGAGTGCTTTGAGTGCCTGTGCTTATATGCCCGTTGTGGCAATTAATTTGGTTCATGTACGAAGGAATCTTGTTGATAGTGGTCATGCTTTGCTTAATCATGCTCATTGTACTCAGCAAGAATATGATAGGTATAGCCAGCTTCTTATCAGTTATGTAGATAATTCATTTTTAATTTTATCACACTATCTCCTATTTTGCCTACAAAATGTCTCTGAGTGAATCTATACGCATGTTTGTCTTTAGGTAAACATATATGGTGAATGATGGTGGTAATGTACTTTAAAAGTTGTTTTTTTGTGTAAAAGTCCATTTGCAGAAGTGTTATGTAATTTAAACTGACTTTTGGGAGAAGTTGATAAGTCGTTTTTATAGCGGCGAAATCAATTAAAAATAACTGAACTAGTTGCCGAAACAACTCGCCCGAGTCGGTCTCGAGGAACACTACTATTGGCGCGTAAAAGTATTTATTTATTTGCAACGGAGAAGAGAAAATGAAATAGCATAATGCAATGAGTTGTTTTGGTTTTGTTTTTAAACTAAAGTAAAATAACTTGAAGTGAATGAGCTATCGAAAAGGCGTTAAAATAAGAAACAATAAGAGAATGAGATTAGGGATTGGGAATTCAATTCTTGATTACAAAGTTTAATTTTTATTTGAGAAAGTCATAAAGGAACGCCCGTTACCGGTTGGCTCGATTATGGTTTAAACCATTCGAATAAATATGCAAAAGACCTTTTTCAAACACCTTTCGCGCATTTCAAAATATTCAACTTTTACTTTCGACAATTGAACTCTCTTACCCTAATCAAATGATTAGCTACTCATGCTTTGAATCGAGAGAAAATTAAAGCTAGAACTTTTAGGATTCATGAAATCGTTTTTGAATAATCGACGAGAAAAAAAGAAAACAAATACTAAGATTGAAACGAAACACAAGCAATAGAAAGAAAGAAAAACTTACTACGATTAATAACGAAATCAAAGCATCTATCGGCGGTAAACTCCGACTTTTACCGAATTCGAATACAAGCAAAGCGATGAAAAGTAGATGAAAAGCGAGTCTCGATGTGTTCTCTTTAATCCCAAAAACATGAAAGTAAAAAGCGTGTCTAGTCTTTTGGGACGAAGCCCTAATTATACATCAAGAGTTTCCGCGGTCAACAAAGTCAAACATCAAAAATCGGGGGCCAAGCGGCCGCTAGGGGGGTCAAGCGGCCGCTTGCCCCAACTTCCAGCCTTCTCGGATCATACAGCGGGGCGGCCGCCTGAGGGGTCAGGCGGCCGCGTGGGGGTTCATGCAACCCCTTCTGGCAGGGGCACCAGGCGGGCGCCTGGGGGGTCAAGCGGTCGCCTGCCTGGTGGTCAGCTTGGCCCTTTGCCCTTTGCCCTTTGTCCTCTCGTCGCCTCGTCTACTTGTCGTCTCGTCCACTCGTCTACTCCATAATACCTCCAAAAGTCGCTAATAACACCAAATATTCCCTGCACACTACACGAACACTTCAAACGCACCAAGCCAAGAGAAATACGCTAAATACGACACAAAACAAGAAACAACGACTCAAAACGACATAAGAAAAACACACAAAATCACACACATCAGAAGTCATGTTCATCGAAACCATTTTGGATGTTGACTAAAGTGCTTTGGTAAAAAACTGGAACATCGATTCAAATGGATAACACATCTATATTGGAAGCAGGGATTTATAAGCACTTCTTGAAAGCTTTTATTGGAAAGTTTGTCCAATGTTGGACTTTTCACTTCTTCATGTAGGCTTAAACATGACATATATTTTTTACACTTGGCAAAATGGGAATCCATTTGTCCTTTTTGGCATGCAGCAACCCTTCTTCGCATTTATAGGTCTAGAAAATCTTGATGCTTGTTTTATTTTCTTCTTAATAATTATGTATGTTTTTCTTTTTACCATAAATGGCGCTCAGAAGTTGTTAGGCATCTTCATAGCTGTTGCATATTTTCTTTCCGGGATGTACTGCAGTGTTAGCCAGCTTAGTGTGCGTACGAAGGAGAACTCGAAATCGAGAAGTGTGGCTGCTGCCGCACCGTGCAGTCCTCCTCCGACCCCGAGGAGCAAATGCATTATGTCGACTACTTTCCCATGATTTTGATCTTGATCATCAGGCGGAGTACCGACGTTTATGTATTTATTATATTTCATGTATGAAAGTTTTATTTGCTGCAATGTTTTGTAATCAAAATTGTCATGTGATACATTTTGTTAAATATGTTTGAAAGAGTCGAAGTATTGATTTTTTTTGGAATAATATTTATTTTATTTTTAGTGTGTTTTTATGACGTTCAGTTACTAATGAAGTTTTTTGTGGTATTTCTAATTTGGAAAGAGATAGGGGTTTTTCTTTAATTAACACTGAATGTCATATTTTAACACTGAATGTCATAAAAACACACTACACTGAATGTCATAGTTTAACACTAAATGCCCCATTTTTACACTAAGCATAATAACACTGAATGTTATAAAATTACACTGAATAACAACATACTGAATGTCATATTTTAACACTGAATGACATATTTTAACACTGAACATACTGAATGTCATATTTTAACACTGAATGACATATTTTAACACTGAATGTCATATTTTAACACTGAACATACTGAATGTCATATTTTAACACACTGAATGACATAATTTAACATTGAACATAATGAATGTCATATTTTAACACTGAATGACATATTTTAACACTGAATGTCATATTTTAACACTGAACATACTGAATGTCATATTTTAACACACTGAATGACATATTTTAACACTGAATGTCATATTTTAACACTGAATGTCATATTTTAACACTGAACACACTGAATGTCATATTTTAACACTGAACACACTGAATGTCATATTTTAACACTGAATGTCATATTTTAACACTGAGTGTTCGATGAATAAGACTGAATGTCACATGAATACACTATTTGATTAAAAAAATACACTGAATAAGACTAAAACACACTGAATATGAATGAAACACACTGAATGTCACATAAATACACTGTTTGATTAAAAAATATACTGAATATTATAAAAAAAACACTGAACATGATATCCAATATCATTCCAAATACAATCTCGATGTGTTTTAGAAGACAAAGGGAAATCATTGGGCCAAAAATGTACCAAAAATTTTGAAAACTTAATCAGTTGAAACAAAAAGGCCTAATTGACAAAATTTTTGTCTTTCCATATACATTTTTTTTGGCTCAATTGGAACAAAAAGGCCTAATTGACACATAAATTAGAATTTGGCCTTATTGGCTAAAAAATGTTGAAAATTGATCGTATTGCTATTTTTCCCAATAAATTTTTTTGTAATTATATTTAAAAATTATGTGGCAAAATAGAATAATGTGTATTTTAAATAAAATATAAAATATTTTTTAAATTAAATATGAATATTATTAGAGCATCTCTAATGGTATATCAAACATAAGTACAATTTGATTACATGTCATATGACATATCAACAAAAATTTATACCTATTAATTTGTAGCTCAATATCCCAATTTGTAATTATATTTAAAAATTTATAAGTATTCAATAGTTTATAAATTTTAAAAAAATTTAAAAGTCAATTGATTTTAAAAAATTCTTTTAGAAAAATACAAAGAATTTCATTTTCCAAAATCTCTTATTACTACAAGAAATTTCTAGATTTCTCTATTAATAAGTTAAATTATTTTTTAAAAACAATAAAACTAAAAAATTATATAAAAATAAATAAGATAGAAAAAAATATGAAGAATATATTTTAAAAAAAGAAAAAAATATGAATTTGAAAAAAAATATTTTAAATAACAACCGTAATTCAAATATCAGTAAAACATTTAATAATAGAAATGAAAAAAAATAATAGTTGTAGTATTTTTATTTATTTTTTGAAAAATATGTATAACATTTTTTAAGCGCAAATGTGTTTCATATATATAATTTATATCAATAATTCATGGTTTGAAATATATAAAAATCCCATTAATAATATTTATATATTTCACAATCTTTAAATTTTATGAAAATTCATATAAATTAATAAGAAACGTTAGTTCGAAAACTCTATAAATATTTTTCCTCTCTTATTTAAAAGTCCCAATTTATTCTAAAACATGAAAGCAAAAAAGACGTTTGTGAACAATTTGAGAATCGCATCAAGGTGATCGATCAACACCATTCATGCGACCACCGGAATCATAGGTTAATCCCAAATGCCGTAGTTTTAACACGAAGTTTTTCCTCCAAATCCTCGATAAATCGATCAAAGCTTTTCTCCGAGGACCCATCGATTTCCATTGCTTTTCTCATCACATCCTTCACATTATTTGCATTCACTCTCAAACCAACACCATCACCACTACTCATAAGACTCTTGATTTTCCTAGCGACTTCAATTCGATCGACGCAATCCCCGTCGTCACACAAACTGATCCCCACCTTCCAATCATCGACCACCAGTTTTCGATTAGTAAACTGATCGAAATCCATCGGATAACATATCATCGGGACCCCACACCACATGCTCTCCGTTGTAGAGTTCCACCCGTTATGCGTCAAAAATCCCCCGACAGCCGGATTCGACAAAACCGTAATTTGGTCGCACCACGGAACTATCAACCCTTTATCCTCAATCTCATCCTCGAACTCAACCGGCAACACGTTAGAATCTTCGGAGCGAGTAATACCATCTCGAACAACCCATATGAAGTTGACTTCACTAAGCAAGAGCCCATAAGCCAGCTCCTCAATAATCTGCTGGTATGAACAAAGCTTCCGAACGAGACGAACAACACCGAGCCGGGGGTCTTGGATTCGAGCCAGCCGGTGCAGTCCGATTCGGACCACAAGCTCTTGCGGATGGTGGTTGTGGGGAGACCCTTGAAGAAACTGATCGGGCCGATCGCGTAGTTCGGCTGGTACTTGTTGAGAGCCGATATCACGTCGGATTCTAGCGCTTCGACCGTGTTGTGTATGACAAAATCCGCTTTCTTTACTTGCGCGAACGATGCCGACGCTATTTTGTAAACTACGTTCGACAACCCTTCGGGGTCGTCCTTCAAAACCTGCATCAAGTCCTTTGCGTTGATCGGCTTAACTCCGGGAATGTAGTCGATTATTTCATCCGATTTATCTGCGTAACAAAAATGCATGCATGGTGAATAAAAAAACTGCATTTACAAAAGAAGTGAGTCATCTTTTCATGAGACAGAACATATACCTTTACACGGGAAGTGACCCTTATCCTTGAGAAGGTCCCAATGGTAAAGCAAAGAGTACACCAAAGCCGGTTCCGTCCAAAACGAGACGTTCACAAGATCGTACTTGTCGGAAATCGTCTGAGGCCATGCGTAGATAGTGTCGGTGACCAAAAAGAACGGCACTGATCGATTGATATTGATCATCAGCTTCCCGACAAATTCATCGACATGAGCCGGGAAATCGGTGAGCATGGACCCCCAATACTCCTCGAAGTGGGCTTCTCGGTCGAACTCCAACGGGAACCCGTCGTTGATCGTTGTGTAGCGTATGTCGAGGCCCGATAGTCGAGCTTCCGAAAAGTAATCGTAGTCGACAACTTCTTCATGATCAGTACCGTTATGGTGGGCTTTGGACAATTTGTGGTGAACGTGTTGGAGATGGGCGAAGGTGACGACGAAACCGTTGGAAGCGAGCTTGAGAGCAAGATTGGTGTAGGGGTTGATGTGTCCTTGGTATGGGACTGAAATCATTATCGCATGTCCTTTGCTCATATTGTTTTTTATGGAACCTCGCTCTATGATCGATAGTTTTAGTGGTTACGTACGAGACTTATATATAGTCGAGTAGTATGGTGAAATATATATACTATCTCTGTCTCATTTTTATAGTTACACTTCTTTTGTTATTTTGTAAAGAAAATGTGATTATTGCCTTGGAACAGAGGAGAGGTAGTATAAAATATGTATGCGATATTTTGAGTAGATATTGAGTTGTTTTTGTGTGGCTGTAGCTAAAGACCAATTAAGGAGTGAAAGATACATATCATGCACATACACTTAATTGTGATAGATATGCACAACAGCACAAATTGATTCCAAGGAATTGATGGACCAACATGCATTTCCCTCCCTCCCACAAATATTTGGAACACTAGAAGTATTTTAAAATATTAATAATGCATTTTTTTCTATTACAAAAGAAAAAGTGAATAATTAGTTGAGAATATTAATAATTAGTGAATAATGCATTTCTCTTATTTTCAATTTTAAACTAACTCACAATTCACTTTATTTGTAACTTAAAAATAATTTTTTATCATTTACTTTTTTATTATAAATATATATAAATATATACTAGTCCCTCTATTTCAATAAAATTATTCTCTCATTAATATAATATTAATTTTTATTAGAAAATAAAAGATAAATTATATTTCAAATTTTAAAAATAAAATTGTTATAGTGCTACTAATATTTAAAAATTATATGGCAAAATAGAATTATTTTGTATCACAAAATAAAAAAATATATTTTTTTAATTAAATATGAATATAATTATGTAACAAAACTAAATATATATACATATACTACGTATTTGATACTCTTTACATCCTTTCAAACAGTATACAGTATAGTTTTTTGTAAATTACAAAAAAATGCGTAATGTTTTTGTAAATTACAAAGAAATTATGGATTGTTCAAAAATTAGTACTACCTCCGGCCATTAATAGATGTCATACTTGGCTGCTGTATACAGTTTAAGAAAATTGTTATTTTTTAATTTTTAATTAAAAAGTAAAGAGTAAACATATATTTTAAAAGTAAAAGGTAAAGTAGGTGTGAAGTAGGTGTGAGTAAAGTTTAAAAAGTAGGTGAAGTAAAGTAAAATAAAATTGTATATTAAAATGAAAAAATTAGAATAATTATTTATTTTTTTGGAGTGTTTCAATTATCAACTATTGTTGGACACTCTAAAAGGAAAGTATATCAAGTATCTTTGTATTGAGGAGTAATTCATTGTGCCCTCCTTTTTTTTAGTTACTCACTCAGAAGTCACATCACGTACGTGTTGTATACAGTATATATTAGTCCTACGTGCACTACTACAAAAAACACTTTTAACATCTGCCATTTTACATCGGTTTCTTAAAAACCGATGTTAGAAGATTATCCACATCGGTTTATATAAGCACCGATGTTAGTATGTGAATGGACATCGGTTATATGGAAAGTGATGTCCATGAATAGATAATGGACATCGTTTTTAAAATAACCGATGTTAATTTTATTTTCAATATCGGTCCATATAAAACGCGTTGTGAGTTAAAATTTCATTGAAATCGGTTATATATATCTGTTGTTAATTAATAATTTGCGGTTACCACTTCTATATTAACTGACGTTAGATTAAAGTTTATAACACACACTATTATTATTATTAATTAAATACTGTATAAAATATCTCTCTTTAAATTTAAGATTTAGGGTTGCTCTTCATATCCTTTAACGCAAAAAAAAAAAAAACTGTGCCTTTCTCCTAACGTCGTATCACCACTGTCATTGTATCGTCACCGCTGCCATTCCTCCTCTCAGACGGCCCCGGTAACTGCTACCTCTCAACTCTCGTCCTCCATGCCCAGAATCACTACCTCGTTCTTATCTTCCTGTACATCTTTGAGACCTGAGAGGCTAAGCTCCTCTTCAATGCGTCGATCGAGGCGACGCTCGTCTGCTCGCAGTACAACAAGTGGGATTTCATCGATGCCTTCTGTCTTGAATCTAGAGATCGAGATCCTTGAGGTCGATAACAGGATTACAACTTTCGTACGGGCCTCGGGCAGGGCATGATTTTGCCTATCAACAAGAGACTCAGTTGAGGGTCAAGAAATCAGAGTTTGGTTCGGATTACTGGCCGACCTTTGGGTAGGGTGAGTGCCTCTATTAATATTGCTTTCTAATTTCTATGGTTGACAATCTTATAAATTGATTTGGCAAAGAAGATGTGATGTAAAGAAGATGAAGATACTAGGGCGAAAATTTCACTCTTTTGATTCTCCTATCCCATTTTGAAACTTTATGGGTGCTTGGTTACTACATGCTTTCAAATTAAAGAATAAATTTTAGAGGCGTTTAGATAGAATATTACTGGTGCTAATACTATAGCATACTCTGTGTTTTACCTGAGTACATACTCTTTTTTTTTGTTATTGAATTCGAAACTTGTTAATAAAAACAAAAATTAACAAAGTAGTCTCAACGCTTAGGTCATTCCAAATTTGAAGTTGATGGGAGCTTTGATAGATGATTCGTCCCAAGGCGAACCTGACATATGTTCTCTTACACCTTAACAAGAAGGTAAAACCTTTTTTTTTTTTAGTAATTTGTATTGTATGCTAAATAAAAGTTTGATCTATTTCTTATTGAATGTGATATATGGAATGCAATCTACTCCTTAATTTCGTCCCTTAAGTGACTTCAGTCTCGCTAGAGCTAACTGCTCCTTCTTCTATATAGCAAGTGACGAGCAGAAATCACTGCTTATTTTATAAGAATTAATTTAGGTTTTAGTTATTAGCTTCATAGTTTTTACTATTATATATGGAATGCAAACTACTCTTTGTTGGAAAATATTAAGTCAAAATTGGTTTTATCCAATGTTTGACTGAGTTGACTGGCTATAAAATTAATTCCGATTGGAAATTAAATTGTACGATAATTTTCTACGTCGTTCGTAGATAATTATAGAATTTTATTTCGTCAAAAACCGATTTTCGGTGAGTGAGAAATAAATGGTTAAAGATAGCCAATTAAAAAGGCATTTAATTAAATATGTAATAAAGTGTAAGACTTTATTACATTGAAATGTGTAATAGTTATTACATCCCACATTGAAAGATGTAATAAAGTCATTACACTTAATAAGATATTGGAGGATTAATGTGTTCAACAAGTGAGTAAGACCATGGACCGTTAAGGTACATGGCAATCGCCACACGCGCGTCCGTCCGTCCGCTCGGCCCGTGCCCGTGCCCGTGCCCGTGCCCGTGCCCGTGCTCGTGCTCGTGCTCGGCCCGTCCCGTCCCGTCCCGACCCGTCCTTGGATCTTGGCAATTGGCAATTGGGCTGGACTTGGGCTTCCTTGGGCTTCCTGGGGCTCCTGGGCCTGGCCATCGTATTAGTTTTGGGCTCACAACTGGTGGGCTAAAGTTGTACACATGTGGGCTGAAGTGGAAAAGGCAGCCTTTTAAAATAATATTTAATAATTATATTATTATTATTATTTTCAGAAACTCCAACGATCAGCAGGTCATTACCTGGCTGTTACTATGTGTTGAATGACCAGGCTTAACTCCTGGAGGTTACAGGTGGTGGTAATGGCAGCATTACTCACCTGCATGAATGCCTTGCCCCATCCCTTCACATGCTTGGAGCTCAGCTATAAATAGTGAGTCCTAGGCTGCATTTCATACACCAGAAAAACGCAAAAGTAATTCCCAGCATATCATAGTGTTCATACTCCCTGCTCTTTCCCGTTCGAAAGGTGGTTCTGATCTGGTTGCTTCAGAGAAGAACAAGAAGAAAGTCGTTGTATCTTTGGGGGCATTACGTCTGCAAACCGTAGCATACACGGGACGTATTTGTCTTGCGGATAGCGAAAGCGCCTCGACTACCCGCAATCCATTTCCGACGTTCGATCGAAGTTGAAGACCTGTTCTTATTTCATTCTTCTTCGTTTCTTTATTTTATTTTAGTTTCTGGAAAAGTGTAAAGTTTCAGTAGTACTGATTCTAATCCAGAAACAAGCACTGTAATAGCTACGTAATACCAACACTCTTTTCGTCCCTTCGTGACTGAGGGAATATATTTTTTAGTTAGTATGGTTTCATTAGTTGTGTGTTTATTTTTTATGTAGTTATGTGATTTCAGAGATATTTTTTTGTTTTAGTTAATATTATATTCCTACAATGTTTTATTTGTACAGGAAAAATTGAAATGCGTGTGATAGAAAGCAAAAGGCTGTACCAGATAATGATCACCACTTGGAATAGCTATTAAACTTCAAATTATGTATTCTTCGATTTTGTAGTAGTAGTTGATGATTTTGTATTCTTGGATTTTGTTGTAATAGTAGTTGATAATTAAAATAATTTTTTAAAATGTATAAAAGCTCCAGTATTTTTTTTTTAATTTTTTACATTTAATTTAACAACAGTTCCAAAAGAATCCGATGTGAATAATACACCTTTTACAACGGTCCAAGTTCACTGCCCGCGGGCAATACAGATTAATTGAGGTTTTCCACATCATTTTCTATATAACCGTTGTGATTAAATTACTCCCTCCCATTCATATTAGTTGTCGTTCTAGCACTTTTTTCTTTTTGCGTTTTAAATGTCGTTTTGAAAATAATATCCTTATATACCCTTATTAATGATATTATCATTAATGATTAGTATTCAATTTTTTATTATTATTTTGACTAAACGTAGGGAACAATATAGAATACTAAAAGTTTGTTATAAGAGAAACTCTTTACGGGAAATAATTTAATAATATCTTGTTAGCTTTAATAGGGTTAGATTAGGCATATTTTTTTCTCATTAATTTGTGTGCAAAATGCTAGAACGACATATAAAAAAAACACGAGGGAGTATAAGTTTACATCGGTTTTATAACCGATGTTAAATACCGGAACTTTTAACAACGGCATTTATGATATCAGTTGAAAAACTGATGTTAAAGGTCATTTTTAACCGATGTTAAAACCCTCTTTTGTAGTAGTGGTGTCATATTTTTCGTTTCATATGACTGATTACTATATTTATTTATTTTAAAATACAATATATTTTTACTTCTTTTTTTTCCATAAAAAAATCATTAAAACATTACTATATACTCTCTCGTGTTTTTTTTATATGTCGTTCTAGCATTTTGCACACAAATTAATGAGAAAAAAATATGCCTAATCTAACCCTATTAAAGCTAACAAGATATTATTAAATTATTTCCCGTAAAGAGTTTCTCTTATAACAAACTCTTAGTATTCTATATTGTTCCCTACGGTTTAGTCAAAATAATAATAAAAAATTGAATACTAATCATTAATGATAATATCATTAATAAGGGTATATAAGGATATTATTTTCAAAACGACATTTAAAACGCAAAAAGAAAAAAGTGCTAGAACGACAACTAATATGAATGGGAGGGAGTATAATTTTTGATTTATATGTCGGGATGCACACGGTATTAAAGCCAGCACAGATATTTATTTCATTGATCGTATTCGCTGCATAGTAGTTGAGTCGTCTTGAATTATTGTATTCGTCATTATATTGTTGATTTGTTATGGTAATAAATACTTTTAATTATTTTTGGTATGAAATTATTGCAACTTTCAACTCCCGATTTAAAAGTTCTTCTGTCTTACAAGAATATAAAATCACAAACAATTACAGTAAAAATAGTTGAACGGATTAATCCAAAGATAGAAACTGAGTTTTTTGAGGTCGTAGACTCGGCAGTGTTCGACTATTATGGATACAAACACGTACACCGATCCTTATTCAACCGGAGATACTATATGTACGTGTTTATTCATCACCATGTGCAAGACATGCAACTTTTTTCTTCAGATCATCGATAAACCGATCGATGTTTTTCTCCGACGATCCGTTCTCTTCCACCGCATTCTTCACTTTCTCCTTCACTTTCATCGCCTCGTCCCTCAACTTCTTCGCGTCGGGCCCACTCATAAAATTCTTGATCTTCTCCGCAATCACCTTACCATCAAGAGACTCCCCATGCTTGCATAGCCTCATCCCAATCTTCCAATTTTCGACCACAAGTTTTGCGTTTGTGAATTGATCGTACGCCAACGGATAACAGATCATGGGGACCCCACACCACATACTCTCGAGCGTCGAGTTCCATCCGTT
This sequence comes from Euphrasia confusa, assembly GCA_954870475.1. Classification (NCBI taxonomy): domain Eukaryota; kingdom Viridiplantae; phylum Streptophyta; class Magnoliopsida; order Lamiales; family Orobanchaceae; genus Euphrasia; species Euphrasia confusa. Next base: position 1,852,422 of record OX940955.1, on the reverse strand, counting down.
ATGCGTCAGAAACCCTCCCACGCCAGGGTTCGAAAGAACCCTAATCTGGTTACACCAAGGTATGATGATCCCTCTCTCCTTGATTTCCTCCTCGAACCCCGTCGGCAAAACACTAGTGCCATCACCGGCGCCGAGAATACCTTCTCGAACAACCCATATGAAGTTGACTCCACTCAGAAGAAGCCCGCGAGCAATTTCATCGATCACGTCCTTGCTTGTCTCGATAAGGCTTCCAAACGAGACGAAAAGAACCGAGCCGGCTGGCTTCGAGCCGAGCCAGCTTTCGCAGTCGACTTCCGTCCACAAGCTTCCGGTGACGGTGTTTGTGGGTATGTTTTTCAAGAAAATGGTGGGCCCAACCGCGTAGTTCGGTTGGAATTTGTCCAGAGCCGATAGCGAGTCGGGCTCGAGTTCTTGGACCGTGTTGCGTAGCATGAAGTGCGCCTTCTTAGCTCTCGCAAATGCCACCATCAGAGCTTCGCACACTATATTATCCGGGCTGAGATGCCTCAACAGGTCACGCGTGCTTATCGATTCGACTCCCGGAACGTAGTCTATGACCACGTCAGTATCTGATTATGATACAAAGAAAGTGTGACTATTAATATATTTTCTTGGAGTAAATAAGTATATATATATATATACCTTTGTTTGGGAGATGGCCCTTTTCTTTAATGAGATCCCAATGGTATTCCAAACATCCCAGGAACGACGCTTCGGTATGGAATGCGACGTGCACAAGGTTATACTTTTCAGCAACGACCGCCGGCCATACAAGAATAGGGTCGGCGATCAAGAAATAATCGAAGCTCGGGTCGGATCGGATCATCTTCCCGACAAACTCATCAGCACGAGATGGGAACTCGCGGAACAAGTAGTTCCAGTAGACTTGGAAGTTGAGATCTCGATCGAAGTCCGTAGGAAAATCATCGGAGATGGTTGCGTAGCGTATGTCGAGGCCCGAGGCTCGCGCCTCGGAGAAGAAATCGAAGTCGTTGTGGTTAGGAGTGTTGGCGGCCTTGGAGAGCTTGCGGTGAATGAACTCGAGGTAAACGAAAGTGAGGGTGAGACCCTTGGAAGCAATCTTGAGAGATAGGTAGACATTCGGGTTGATGTGGCCTTGGTATGGGGGAGGGATCACAATTGCATGAAGGGGCTTGCTTTGCTTTGAGGCCATTTTTTTTTTCTTTCTGTGGTTGAATATGCGAGCTCAATTAATCAGAGTTTTTACAATAGATCACAAATAAGTATATAGTGTACATAGCTAACTAAAATAGATGGTTGATGTTTTATTGCAACTGTATTTGCAAGTTGTGTGAATTTAATTGATAGGAGTATCACATAGTAGGGATGTTATAAGTTGTAACATGTTGCTGGCCTAATAATAGTCTCATTTCTTTTTCGATATGGAATTTAAAAATTACTACTTTCAACATCTTTTTTTTTTTTAATTTTTGAATTAAAAAAGTTTTGGAGATCCAATTTGTTGTTGAATTCTAGCTATAACATACTCTTTGGTCTCATAAAAATAGTCATATATTCAAGTGAATTATTGCTCTAAATTTAATATTATTATATATAAATGTACATATGATTATTTACATTTAACGTGTATGATATAATCTTTTGTTTCATAATTTTAGAACCACTTTTTTAAATGGACATTTGATAAGACTCTTTCAAAAAGAAAATAAATATTGCGATATAATTTTCCCATTTTATAATATTAGAACCATTTTTTTTAAATGGATATTTTATAAAAAAAATCAAAAAATAAATAAATATTCTCATTATTCTCTTAAAAGAGAAAATAAATATTCTTATTTTTTTTTATTTTAATATACAATTTTACTATTAATTTATTTATTTTTAAGTTTATTTGCAATTACTTTTATATTTGTGTGGAGAGAAAGGTTAGTGAGTATATTAATTTAGAACTAGTATACTGTATCTATCACCTAGTGTACACTTGCCATTTGCCAAGCTTTTAATTACTGTGGTACCATTTTAATACTATAGGTTATACGTACGAAACAGGTAACCACTCCACTCCACTCGACCAAAAGGTCAACATCACAGTACCAATCATACAATTAATTCCCAAAACATCGGTGATTCTTAGTATTTCTTAATGAAATACTGGTCCATACGGGTCGGGCCGGGCCGATTCAGCGGGTCACATGGTTGGTACTTGGTAGGTGAATGAATCAGATTATGATATGATTTTCTTGGAAATATGAGCCACACACAGTCCTATATCCAAAGCATTTTAATAACCACGAAATCATCGACGATGCATTGTCTCTAATTAACGAAATCAAATAATGTCGATGCACATCATCATAATCGCCCCTCCTTTCCAGGGCCACATAAACCCTTCAATCCAGCTAACCTTAAACCTCGCCTCAAAGGGCTTCACCGTCACCTTCATCAACACACTCGCCACTCACCACCTCATCACCAAATCAAACAACAACAACAACAACAACATATTCTCCGCGTCGGGCCTCGACAACATCCGTTACCGGACCATCAGCGACGGATTCCCCTTGTCCTTCGACCGCTCTCTCCACCGCGAGCAGTTCATGATGGGCCGGATCCACGTTTTCCCGGCCCACGTCGAAGACACCGTGGCCCAGCTCATGGACTCCGAGCCCCGGCCCAGTTGCCTGGTGTCCGACGGCTTCGTCACCTATGCTCACGACGTCTCCAAGAAATTCGGGCTTGCCTTCGTTTCTTTGTGGACTCAGCCCGCATTGGTTTTGTCGCTCTACTGCCACGTCGACTTGTTGAAGCAAAATGGCCATTACGGTGCTGCACCTGGTGAGTCACTAGTACTAGTTGCACCTCACAATCCAAATTAATTATCTTTATATTTTGTGTTTCGATTTTGAATCAACACAGATAACAACAACGAGGACGCCGTAATAGATTACGTGCCGGGAGTAAAGAAACTCGAAGCCCGGGACATGGTTTCGATTCTTCGAGAAACCGACACGACTACAGCTTTGCACAAAGTAATCCACAAAGCGTTTTCGGATGTTAAAAAGGCCGATTTCATCATCTGCAACACGGTGGAAGAACTCGAGCCCGACACCATTTCAGCTCTCAATGAAATCCGGCCCTTTTACGCGATCGGGCCGTTATTCCCAACCCACTTCACCAATCCATCCGTCGAGATGGACCTGATACCTCAATCCGATTGCACCCTCTGGCTAGACTCCAAGCCTCCTTGCTCCGTTTTGTACGCCTCGTTCGGGAGCTTTGCCCACAGCAGCAAGGAAGACATCGCGGAGATAGCGAACGGGCTTTTGCTTAGCGGGCTGAACTTCATTTGGGTTTTGAGGCCCGACGTGGTGAGTTCCGAGGTGACCGACTTTTTGCCGGAGGGGTTTCTGGAGAGTGCTGGAGGCAGAGGATTGGTTGTCTCGTGGTGCAAGCAGAATGCTGTTCTCTCGCATTCTTCCGTCGGTGGATTTCTCACGCACTGCGGGTGGAACTCGATACTCGAGAGTGTCTGGATTGGAGTGCCGATGGTTTGCTTCCCGTTGCACGGGGATCAGTTCCCGAACAGGAAGATGGTGGTGGATGATTGGGAGGTCGGGATCGATCTCGTTTCCCGAGGGAAAGTCGTTTCGTGCGATGAAGTTGCCGAGAGGACAGTGTTGCTGATGAGGGGCGAGACGTGCGAAAAGCTGAGGGCTAACATCGGACGAGTTAGGAAGACGCTGGAGAATGCTTTGTCGGACAGTGGATCGTCCCGATTGAATTTTGAGAAATTCGTGGAGGATTTGAAAAATCACGAGATCAAGAGACGCGATGATAATCAAATGCTTTGAGGACTACTTATTATTCATTTGAAAGGGCGGAAACATTATTTGTAGTTCAAGTTGTCAACTTCTTACTTCATGACCAAAAATTCAAGAGTTCAAAATCTTTATCCCTATTAGAGTTCAAAAGGGATGAACAAAGAAATAAAATATATATTTATTAAAAGAAGAAATAAGTAGCCAACGGAAGCACTCTTCCGTCCAAAGTCTAAAGACTCCAATTCTAATTGATCTCCGAAGATAATTCTAACCTAATAATCAAAGATATACTTATAGGAATTAAAGTCCACAAAACCCTAATACCCTATACCGCTGCCGCTAATAAGACTCCTAATAATAATAATAATAATAATAATTAAAAATACTAATTAACTTGCATCATATCAACTCCCTTCCTCTTAAAATTTGCCTTGTCCTCAAGGCGGAAATCTGGGCGTGTAACCATGAATGTCGTTCCCATGCTCCGGTAGAAAAAATCCCATATGTTCGGTTTCTAAGCTCTCTTCCCCCTCTCCCAGAACCATGATCCTTAGAGACTTGCTAGAACACACATGAGTTGGAGAGAATGGCTCCTTGCACTTAAAACATAATCCTTTAGCGCGAAGATCTAAGAATTCATTATGAGACAATTGTTTAGAACCGCCTTGACGGGTCGAGTTTGAAGAAACCAGTGAGTCTGAAGAACCCAGTGAGTCGGACTGGGAATTTCCGTAGGGCTGCCCCCCAGTTGGTTTTACAGCTCCCTGAGCGCGCGAGTTGTGGGAATAGCCCCAAGATCGGGATGGATTCGACAGCCCGTTTGCTCGATTTTCCCCCGACACATCACCCTTGTTCGAGACTTGTGACCCATTACTTGTTCGAGACTTGTGACCCATTAATTGCGGCAATTTCCTCCTCGATTTCTCTCGCTAAATGCATCGTAGCACAGATATCTTCCGCGTCCTTCGAACGTATGCGGATTCGAATGTCCTCACGTAGGCCATTGAGAAATAAGCCTAACGAGTGAGAGTCCGGTATGTTTTTAACCGCCGCCATTTTAGCTATGAATTTCTCCACATAATCGTCAACAGTAGATGTTTGACGACAGGACGCTAAAGCTTCAAAAGGATTTGTCCGAGGGTTATCTCCATATCGGCGTAAGAGTTCCAACGTAAATTTTTTCCAACTCAAGCTCGGGTACCTTTCCTGGAGCCATTGCAGCCATTGTAAGGTGGTACCTTCCATTGCTATGAGCGCCACTTCCAGTCTCATATCCTTCGGGGTATTATCAATTCGAAAGTATTGTTCTGCTCGGGAAATCCACGCCGAAGGGTTCTCGCCATTGAAAGAGGGCAGTACCAATTTAGTTGGACTTGTTGTCGAGGCTCCTCGGTTTGAATGTGCCGCTGAATTTTGTCGAGCGCCTTCGGGTGTGGACCCCGACGTACCTTCTGTTCCAATTCCTTTGTCATGTAGCAATTTTTTTAGCATGGTCTGCACTTCCTCCCATCGATCGTCCACCGATGCCTTCAAGTCTCTCATCCCTTTTTCTAACCTCTCGATGGCAGCTTCAACAGCGTTCAGTCGATCCTCGCTTCTCGTCATGGCGAATCCGGCAGGTCGGACCAATTTGTTAGAGTTCAAAAGGGATGAACAAAGAAATAAAATATATATTTATTAAAAGAAGAAATAAGTAGCCAACGGAAGCACTCTTCCGTCCAAAGTCTAAAGACTCCAATTCTAATTGATCTCCAAAGATAATTCTAACTTAATAATCAAAGACATACTTATAGAAATTAAAGTCCACAAAACTCTAATACCCTATACCACTGCCGCTAATAAGACTCCTAATAATAATAATAATAATAATAATAATAATAATTAAAAATACTAATTAACTTGCATCATATCAATCCCCTTATTTTCTTAAACTTTTTTCATTTTAAATTTTAGCCCTCTTCATTTTTTAATTCTATATTCGAAAGGATGAGCTGAAATGATAATCAAATCCTCACAGATAAGTCGATCAATGTCTTTCTCGGACGACCCATCGTTTTCGGCTGTCTTCTTAAATTTCACCCCTCAGCGCATTCAAGCTCACATAGCTTGATCCCGATCTTCCAATTTTCGACCACAAGCTTCGTTTTCGTCATATGATCCAAGGCCAATGGATAACAGATCATGGGGACCACACAACACATATGTTGTCGAGCGTCGAGTTCCACTCGTTTTTAGTATGATACAGATGTAGTATTTATTATTAGTACACTTAACTTGCAATGGTAGTTAAGTTAGTGGGGCAGGAAAGCGCGTGATTGAGAGGTCACCTGTTCGATTCTCCCGTCTTACCATTTATAAGAAATAAATAGTTTTTTTTGAAAGATATACTATTATTAATTTTACACTTAATTTTATTTTTATTTTCTAAAATTTTACTTAAAATTACTTAAAAGTCGATTTGAAAGATCAAGTGTTTCTCGATCTAATTGATGCGGGCGCGGTAGTGTTAAAAAATAATCGCTAAACTCAATCGATTATTCTTAATTTATACTCTACCGCGCCCGCGCCCGCATCGTCAATGATTTTCGTGGGTTCTAAAAAATAATCGTCGATAATTGATGCGGGCGCGGTAGTGTTAAAAAATAATCGCTAAACTCGATTCGCCGCCGAACCAACCGGTCTTCACCCTAATTCGTCGATTTTATATTTAAAAAAATCACGATTTAAAATTTTAGAACCCACAAAAAAAAGGTGCGAGTAAAGGTACATAGTCGACCACCTACTTAGCTTACAAACCAATCCGCCCATATATTTGGATAAAATTGATAATAGCCGTTATTTGGATAACTCATTTTTTAAAGGTTTATTCTTCCAAACACGACATGTCGGGATGCACACGTACGGTATTAACACCCGCACACGATATTTATTGCATTATTAGAATTCGTTGTATAATAAGTTGAGTCAACTTGAATTATTGTATTGGTTCAATTATTTTTGGTACGAAATTACGAAAGTTCCGATTTAAAAGTTTTTTTTATGTGAACAAAAATATAAAATTACTAACAATTACAGTGAAAATAGTTGCGCTTATATCTAGATAAAATATTGCACAAGTGACAAAAGCTCGATCGAGGTCGCCTTTGAACGGAATCCACCGATAGAAACGAGTTTTTTGACGTCGTCACGTAAACCCGGCAGTGATCGACTATTATGGATACAAACACACCGATCCTTATTCAACCGCCACTGCCGAGATACTATATATAGTAAGTGTTAGCTTTTAGGATCGTAATCTGGCTGTAATACCACTTGTTACGGGACAAAGTTCTGAACGCCACACGATCAAGACCGGTGCCACTAAATACTACTTGTTGCAGATCGAAGATGTATAATACGAATAATAATGCGGAACCCCGAAAAATAACTCAACAATAAATAAAGAAGAAGACAAGTAATGAAGACAAGGAATTTACGTGGAAACCCAAATCGGGAAAAAACCACGGGAGGAACGACGAGAACTTTCACTATAATATTGACGACGATTACAAAGATTGATATCTACTCTAAAACCCTCTAATCTCACACAATATTATCTCTCTATGATGGTATTAACTCGTGTTCTACACAAATAATTATGTCTATGGAGATCCCTATTTATAGGTGTAGAAAACCCATAGGTAACCAATAGGAATAGGAATAAACCTTTTTCCTAATATATGACTCCTAAATCCATAAGGAATATTATTATATTATATTCAATATAATTCTAATTTTCCTAAATAAAGAAACAAAATTCCTACGGATTCGAGTCATATTTCAACAATCTCCACCTTGACGAGAAACCGTGAAATCACATCGCACATGTGAAATCAAATCACATACCAAGCCGCAAAGCGAAATCACATCGCCCATGCGAAATCACATCGCACTCTATAGTCTCGTCCCTCGTCTTCCTCCAAATGCCCCAACGGGCCTAGTTCCTAAAAGTTTGGACCTTCAAAGGTCCCCATAACTCGGAACGTACATACCCGGGTGTCTTCTTCGAGTTGTGAGCCCAATTCGAGATATACCCTCTCGACCGCTTTCCAAGCGCACATGGCTCACCAAGTTTAGAAACACTCCATAGATCGAGAAACACTCGATCCTTCAAATCGACTTTCCTCACATGCCCAAGCCGCACATGGTCTAGTCGTGTAGACTCTTCATCCGAGAGCCTAGTTTTTCCCACGGTTACTTCGTTCACCGCTTCATCTTCAATAAGTTTGGTCACTCCGGCCTTACTTGGTTGCATGCCTCTAAGCCAGTGAGACTCTTCTAGCAAGAGTCGAGGTTCGGCCCCGGTTACTTCCTTCATCGCGCCTTCATGGAGGACATAAGGTCGCTCTGCCTTTTCGTCTCCTCCCAACACTATCAAAGCCTCTTCGGTAGCCTTAGAAACTCCACCTTTTCCGGTGTAGCTAGTATTAACCTCGGTTACTTCTTTCGCCGAGCTTCCATCGAGGACATAAAGACGACTCGTCTTTCTCTTTCCCCGCAATATTACCAAACCACCTTTGGTAACCCTTAAAACTCCACCTTTACAAGTGAGTTTATAGCCCTTCATATCAAGGGTACTCAAGGAAATCAAATTCCTCTTCAAGTCAGAGACATGTCTTACCTCGCCTAACGTGTGCACCGTGTCATCGAACATCTTCAAGCGGATATTCTCAATCCCTTCGACCTCGCACGAGGTGTTATTAGCCATGAACACCGCACCATGCTCCAAAGATTCATAAGTCTCGAACAACGTCCGGTCCGGACACATATGAAACGAGCAACCCGAGTCTAAGATCCAATCATCACACAAGTTGGAGTTTTCGCCTAGAGCCATTAGTAGTTCTCCATAGAAATTCCTATCTACTAATCCAACGTCACCGGAATCCTTATTACCGGAATTATTGTTGTTGCTCTCCTTTTTCTTCCATGCGTAGCACTCCGACTTTATGTGTCCCTTCTTCTTGCAATAGAAACACGTCTTATTCCCGTGTCGCGACTTCGAATTCCCTGAGTCGCTCCCTTTATCACGGTACTTCTTTTGGACGCTAAGTCCTTCACCCACATCGGGCAGACCATCTTTGTTGGACTCCATCTTTTGCACGTTTTCCCTTGACGAGAGAGCCGAAGTTACGTCTTTAAACGTGAGACTATCTCGTGAATAGAGAAGTGTGTCCCGAAAAGCCGCCATGGAGGGGGTAGCGAGCATAACATCCAAAACGCAAGATCATCATCTTCGATCTTCACGCCAATTTTCCCAAGGTCAGCTACACGCTCCTTGAATCTCGCTACATGGTCTTGAATCGACGACCCCTCCGCCATCTTGAGGAAGTAGAGACTTCTCTTCAAGTGATGCTTGCTGGACACCGTTTTCTCAACGCACATCGATTCCAACAACTCCCATAATTCCTTTGCGGTCTTCGCCTCCGTCGTTTCCTCGGTCAAAGAATCCTAAACATGAAGCCCAATGGTCGCCATAGCCATATGATCGAGCCCAACCCACTCGTCATGCTTCATGTCTTTCGGCTTGTTGTCAACACCAAGAAGAACAATCTCTTGCTTAAGAGATCTGAGGACTAACCTCATCTTGTATTGCCAAATAGGAAACCTCGTGTTGAGACTTAAATTCGGTAGATCGTACCTCACGCTCGCCATCGAAACCTTACTCCGGAAGGTAGTAGGATCGTAGTCTGGAAGGTCACGGGATCGTTGCCTGGCTCTGATACCACTTGTTAGCTTTTAGGATCGTAACCTGGCTGTAATACCACTTGTTACGGGACAAAGCTCTGAACGCCACACGATCAAGACCGGTGCCACTAGATACTACTTGTTGCAGATCGACGATGTATAGTACGAATAATAATGCGGAACTCCGAAAAATAACTCAACAATAAATAAAGAAGAAGACAAGTAAAGAAGAGAATGAATTTACGTGGAAACCCAAATCGGGAAAAAACCACGGGAGGAACGACGAGAACTTTCACTATAATATTGCCGAGGATTACAAGGATTGATATCCACTCTAAAACCCTCTAATCTCACACAATATTATCTCTCTCTATGATGGTATTAACTCGTGTTCTACACAAATAATTATGTCTATGAAGATCCCTATTTATAGGTCTAGAAAACTCATAAATTAGGTAACCAATAGGAATAGGAATAAACTTTTTTCCTAATATATGACTCCTAAATCCATAAGGAATAGAATTATATTATATTCAATATAATTCTAATTTTCCTAAATAAGAAAACAAAATTCTTACGGATTCGAATCATATTTCAACAGTAAGTAGTAAGTATTTATATATCTTCACCATGCATGGCATATTGGCATGCAACTTTTTCCTTGAGATCACCGATAAACCGATCGATGTTTTTCTCCGACGACCCGTCATCTTCCACCGCATTCTTCACTTTCTCCTTCACTTTCATCGCCTCGTCCCTCAACGCCTTCGCGTCGGGCCCACTCATAAATCTCTCGATCTTCTCCGCAATCACTTTACCATCAAGAGACTCTCCATGCTCACACAGCCTCATCCCAATCTTCCAATTCTCGACCACAAGCTTCGTGTTCGTCGGCTGATCGTACGCCAACGGATAACAGATCATGGGGACCCCACACCACATGCTCTCGAGCGTCGAGTTCCATCCGCTGTGCGTCAGAAACCCTCCCACGCCAGGGTTCGAAAGAACCCTAATCTGGTTACACCAAGGTATTATAATACCTCTCTCCTTAATCTCATCCTCGAACCCCGTCGGCAAAACACCCTTTCCGTCATTGGCACCAAGAATACCTTCTCGAACAACCCATATGAAGTTGACTCCGCTCAAAAAAAAAAAATGGCCTCGGACCAAAATTCCTATATCCGTCATTGGTCACAACTCAATTGGTTTATTTAATCAAAACATAGAAGCCCATGTGGGCGGATATCACCTTAAATCCGACTTTAGGCAATAAGGAGAGAGAGCCCACCTTCTGATTTTTTTTAATTTTGTTTTTGTTTTATAACTACGTGGCGTCCTTGTGGGCACCGATAAACATACCTTTGTTTTGCCGTGGTCGGGGGCTTTCTGATGAAACATAAGGGTAGTGACATTGGATGATTTAGAAATATACTCATTTGTCCACTAATTATAGACACACCTGGTCAACGTTGATTTTTTTTGTCCGTCCAATACATATGATAAACAATATACAAAAATTATGAAAAAATAACTAAAATAAAATTTAATAATAAAATTTTATTATATTTATTTTTTCATAATTTTTGTATACTATTTATCATATGAATTGGACGGACAAAAAAAGTCAAAGTTGACCACCTTTTTCTATAATTAGTGGACAGATGGAGTAGTATTTTTATCTTTGGTTAATTTTTTATATATATCGAGTATCCTTTATTTGGGCTGGCTAACAATCAAGGAAATAGAAAGAAATTGGTGAATTTATGCAATTGCTAAACAATGTAAAATGTCACAAGTAAATTTGATTCTCAAACTATTCACAAGTTCTTGAACGAAATATTCAGAAACGACGAGCAAACTTCTTGTGGTTGCGGATCCATTTCATTATCAAATTTTGGGTTCAATACTTATATAACATAATTTGCTTGATTTTGTATATATTTAATAAATCATTTCATTAATTCAATTTTTTTTTACCAAACATTAAATATGTGTACACTTTAATGAATCATATTTTATAACTACAACTGTCTAATGTAATCATCTTTTATAGATAATTGTAGCGATATGCCACTCTATGTTCATATAAGGGTAAATTACACTTTTTTACCTGAGATTTACCATTTTTTACACTTGCTTACTTGATTGGAAAATCGTTACATCTTACTACACGAAGTTTGAGAAATTTATAAAAACCTACCCGACCGAAATATTCTTTAGAATATTCCGGTCACTTGAGAGATATTTGACTTAATTAGAATTTGTCTTTTCAAATTATTTTCATTATTTATTTGTTAAATAAATAAATAAATAAAACATTAATATTAATTTTTACAATCCAATAATAATTGAAGAATGAAGTGTCAAATTTCAAATGGGGGTGTTCAAGTGCGGTCCCACGCCTAGCGCACACACGAGAGCGGGAGCTCGAATATGCACTAGAGAGCCTCAATCTAACTCAAAACCATATGGTACTAAGTAGGAGAACTCCCTAGGCTTATATCATAGACTCCCCTCTCACAATTATTCGATGTGGGACAACTCACAAGTGGCCTTCAACACACCCCCTCCACTTGCAAGGACTCATATCATAGACTCCCCTCTCACAATTATTCGATGTGGGGGTCCTAGTCAAAGGGTGGTTATAACCACTCACAAACAGGATCGAAACCTGCTCTGATACCATGTCAAATTTCAAATGGGGGTGTTCAAGTGCGGTCCCACGCCTAGCGCACACACGAGAGCGGGAGCTCGAATATGCACTAGAGAGCCTCAATCTAACTCAAAACCATATGGTACTAAGTAGGAGAACTCCCTAGGCTTATATCATAGACTCCCCTCTCACAATTATTCGATGTGGGACAACTCACAAGTGGCCTTCAACATGAAGAACCCTAAAACTTGATGTAGCGCCGCTGCCTATTATGCTTGAATAATATGAAAAATGTCGATTTTATTTTTTTATCTATATTCTGAATTCGTCTTGGAGCCGCCGCCTTGTTGTGGAGGATATCGTGGTCGTTCAATTCATCCTCGCAGGCAGGAGCTTCGAGAAGCTTCCGGAGCAGGGATGAAGAGGAGGTTGTCGATGCCGGCAGAGGAAAGGTCGTGGAACTGGTCGGCGACTGCTTTCTAATTCGGTCTCATGGGAGGTGGGTTCCATCGACTAGTGAATCTGGTCGTTGCAGCATCTCGTGGTGGAGAATCGGAAGGCGGAGGATGACGACGATGGGTCTTAATTGCTAATTTGTAGTTGACATAACTCATTGTTAGGGTTATTTCCGTATTTTGAATATTACACTGTTGAGTCGAGAGATGGCTCTCTGTCCTTAAGACGAATTTGCCCCGTATTAGTGGTTTACGGAATTACAGGCAAATGTCTCCCAAGATAAAACAGCAAATAAGACAATATCAAAGCACACGATACTGAATCTGATGAACAAGAACAGGAGAAATCATATGCACTGAAGAAAGGAAAGAAGAGAGGAATATCGATAACTCGAATTGTGTTCTCGGATTGTGTGGATCGAATGAATGTTGATGTGATGAATGTGTGGTATTTATAGTCCTTCACCACCTTTCAATTATAGGTACGTACCTATTCAATTTTTACATAAGAATTCTTTTAATTAATTAAATCAAATTAATTAACTTCTGAAAGGGTGCATGACCTTTTGACTTGAATTGCACCTCTTTGAAGAATAAGTGCCCATTCAGTCTAGGACTTGTAATTACATGCATGTAATTTACACAATCCCATACCACATGCGTACACCATATACTATATATAATATAACATATATATTATATATACAATACACATTACTACATATTATAAATTATATAATATATATATATAACACAAACTAATTAATATTTAATTAAATTAATTAATTAATCTTTAATTAGTCATTTTTCTTTTAACATTTTAGCAAATTAGAATAATACATATTCTAATATTCATTCTTTTATATTTAAACTTTCAACTACCATACTTTTACAACAATTACCCTTTCACCAATACATGAATTTTAGTAATTATTGATCAAGTAACACCTACTCAAATAATAGAATTAAACACTCGAAGAATTAACAATTACGTCGACGTGCGGGGCTCCGTAATTTAATCGTTAAATTAAAGAAACCATGCTAAAATTCCAACACTCATGAGTGTTAGATTTTCAGATATAAAAATGGGGGATTTCAAGATTGTATCATGATTTTCTTCAATTCCGTGTTGAAAAAGATTGAAAAAGATGAAGATCTTAATGTATTACTATATTTTTCTTAATAAAAATATTATTTAAAAATTTATTTTGTTCTAGGGTCGGGATTCCTAAGAGTATTGTATAGTTTAACTTCTTTGATAGTGGAAATGAGTTTTTAAGATGTTAAACAAGAAATTATTGTTGATTTGTTTTAGTTTTAATATGTTTATTTCAATTATAAGAATTGACGAACACAAAATGATGAAGAAATGAAGATGACGGTGATGATGAAATGAAGATGAAGGTGCAATTTTTTATTTCATTTTCTTTAATTTTTATTTATTTTTTTCCAAATAATTAATTGAAGAGTAATTTAGTAAAAAGCCAAGAAAGTGGTAGAATAAATGATTAAAGTGTTAGAATAAATAATTAATTTATTCTACCACTTTATAAATTGGCCCCGATGGTAGGTTTTTACTATAAAGTGGTAGAATAAATAATTAATTTTATAAAGTGGCCCCGATGGTAGGTTTTTATAAAATTGTTAAACTTCAAATAGTAAGATACAATGATTTTTCGATCAGGTAGAAAAGTGTAAAAAGTGGTAAACATCAGCCATGAAAATGTAATTTACCCTAATTAATAGGACAAAGTGATAAACAATAATTACCGCTAGTCCTTGAATACATACCCCGAGTGTACTATACGTAAAATAGGGTGTACTATACGTAAAATACTGTAGTTTGTTTTTTTATCTCTTAACTTATCATGCACATTTTTTTATTTGTCAATTTATTGTTTACATTCCTAAAATAAAAATAAAAATTTATTTTTTTATTTTAAAATACAATTTTATTTATATTTTTTAAATATATTTTTCAAACTTTATTAACAATATTTTTCTTAAATTAGGTATAATGCAATATAATTTTGGAACAAAAGTAAGTATATACACGTCCTATAAAAAGAAAAATTACTGTACCTAGCTAGCTAAATACAGTAAAGAAAATTTGATTTTTATAAATACTGTACAGATTTTATTGAAAGTAGTATGGAGGTAAATGGAATTTAATTAATTAATTATTATGATTGTGGTATCGCATGGATCTCGTGCAGTCGTGCGTGATGGAGACCAGTGCTTAATTACCTTTTCCTTCCGTACTATATTAAAAATGGTACCACAACATGAAGTTTGGTCGTTTCTGAATAAGTTGGAACCACCCTGTATTCTGTTCTTGCAATTAATATCGATGGATGATATTGAGATAGTGGTCCAAAGTAAGTAGTACGGACGTAATATTTGAAGAATACGCAACAAATAATCTTTCTAACTAAATCAATAATTTCTGGTTGATTGGCAATTAAATTAAGAAAAAATAATATTTTAGAAACATTTTTTTTGTCTTTGCTTAATTGTTTTGTGTACTAAAAAAATAATATTTTAAATATTAAAATAATAAAATTTAAGTAAAATGTAATTTTTATCAAAATTTTAAGTGTTTAAAGTAATTTATTGAATATTTGGTGGTAAATCTCAACTTTTATGAAAGCTTTGAGAATTTAAAGCTTTTTTACTTTATTTTAATTTCAACAATGAATTAAATTAATAATCTTACTTATGATTTAAAATTCTATATAAAAGGCTAGTTTAATTTGCTTTAATGTGATAAGATATTAATATATTTCAATGAGGTTACATAGTAGTATAAATAATAAGATTATATTGTACAATCTACTTAATGTTAAATATAAAAAAACTATATTTTTTAAATAATAAGATTGTAGAATATATTAGTACTTATATATTTTACTAGTTTATTATGTTAGTTCAATGTGTTTTTTAATTAATTCGATTTATTGTAATTCTTTTTGTTTTGTTAAGTAAGCATTAGCATAAATCAAAATTTTATACTAATATTTTTAAGGATAATATTTATTTGAACATATTGAAGTATCAAAGTTTGTTTTCTAAGAGCATCCAATGGTGTACTTCTTATTGAGTACAAAATCCCCACAATATGGAACGACGCCGTTTCGAGGGCGTGGGAGCAGCGGAATAGGGTGATCGATTTCTCAGTCCATTACAAGCCAAATGATCACATGGTTCTTGTTGCATTGTTATCTTTGTCAGCTCATCTCTCGATTGCAAGGGAAATTGCAAGATATGATCGCACAGTTAAAAAATGCGAAACAGTTGAAGGTCGACGACTCAGATGAACTTTCCATTTGTGTGTTTTCGTTTTAGTATATAATCGCATGTGTTAGGGAGTTATACGCAACCAGTGAACTTGTTTGTACTGTTTTGAAGCTTCGTATAATCTCAGAACCATCTTCTCCTTTCACCGTGCACGTACGTAGGTCGTCTTCCTGCATGTAAAATACTATTGTTTGTGTGTACATATTTTTCTTTTGTACTTGTGTTCGCAATAATCAATCGATACTTTCGGTGAGCTGAGAATTGAGAGATTGATTCTCGATCTTGATTTGAGTTTTTATCTCGACTTATCGGTCTTGTATTTTGAGATCGATACTCGCCGAAGCTCGCGGTTGTTTCCGGCGGTTTTCTCAACATGTTTGGTTTTCGATTTTGATTTTTTTTTTAATTTTTCGATTTGATTTGATTTGATTTTTTAACCCATTAATCGATAAAAATCAAACAAAGCTGAATAAAAATAAAATTAAATTAAAATTAATTAATATATATTATTTTAAATGTAAATAATAATAATTTATTTCTTTTATATTTTTATAATTAATTAATATTAATTAAAAATAGTTTTTATATTTCTTTTTAATTTTTTTAATAAATAATCTTTTTTATTCTAATTTATTAAATTAAAATATTGAAAAATAATTTTTAAAATTAAAATTTGGTTAAAACACTAAACCTAACAAAACGGAATAATTTCTAAAACATTTTTGTTTTTGGTTTATAAAAAAATAAAATTTTAATGGTTGGTTAACCGAAATTTCGATTTGGTTCGATTTAACCAAATTGGTTAAATCCAAACTAAGCCTAATCAAATCGAAAAAATTAAATTAAAATCAAACCAAACAATTTCCAAACCAGTTTTATTTTTCGGTTTATAAAAAATAAAGTATAAATAGTTCGATTAAGCAAAATTTCGATTTGATTTGATTTAACCGAATTAACACCCATATACGGAAGAGGTAACCACGGTGTCACAGTGTCCACAATAATAGATTAGGTTTGAAACGTTTATGTTGTGATGACAACGGAAAATCTAACAAATAAAATATGAAATGTAGTTTACAAAAGTTTTTCCATAACGTGGTTTGTTCTCATTCTCATGCCATGGCCGGGGTTTTTCTGTTGAGACATAATAGTTGTGATGGAAGACATGAGACGATTTAGAAAGTTTTTATCCTTTATTTGGGGCTAACAATGAAGGATATATATATGTAGAACGAAATAGGTGAATGCAATTGCTCATCAATAAGTTAATTTGATTCTCAAGCTATAATTGTAGATGTAGTATAAAAGAAAGAAAGAGTGTACGTACCTAGCTAGGTAGCTATAATTGTAAGAACAAAACACAGGGGTTAATCATGAGATCGATGTACGGACTCCACCACGAGGTCCACGATACCACAATCATAATAATTAATTATTCCCAGCACATGCATGTACGAAGCTACGTACACCCACACATTTTCTTCTATATAATTAACGTGAGAAACTGAAAACGATGAAAACAAATTAAACAAAACCCGATCGATATCGAATCGATGTCGAGGCACGTGATCGTAGTCGCTCCCCCTTTACAGGGCCACATAAACCCTTCCGTTCAACTAACCTTAAACCTCGCTTCAAAGGGCTTCATCGTCACCTTCATCAACACACACGCCATTCATCACTTTATCACCAAAGCAAAAAACAAGACCAACATACCCAACTTATTCTCCACCTCGGGCTTCGACAACATCCGTTACCTCACTGTCTACGATGGGTTCCCCTTGTCCTTCGATCGCTCTCTGCACCGCGAGAGCTTCATGATGGCCCAGGTCCACGTAGTCCCGGCCCACGTGGAAGAAATCGTGGCCCAGCTCATGGCGGAACCTTCCGGACCCCGCCCAAGCTGCCTCGTCGCCGACACTTTTGTGGCCTATGCTCACGACATCTCCAAAAAATTCGGGCTTGCCTTCGTTTCCCTGTGGACTCAGCCCGCCTTGATTTTGTCGCTCTACTGCCACATCGACATGCTCAAGGAAAATGGCCATTATGCTACATGTGGTACGTAACTAATAATCATTTAATTTTAATTTTAATTTTAAACATGCATGCACATGCAGATAACCGTGAAGACGCCATAATAGATTACGTACCGGGCGTGAAGCCACTCCAAGTGAGAGACTTGGTATCGATGCTTCGAGAAAGCGACACCACTACAGCTATACACCAATTAATCAAGAAATCGTTTTCGGATGTCAAGAAAGCTGATTTCATCGTCTGCAACACGGTGGAAGAACTCGAGCCCGAGCCCATTTCAGCTCTGAATGAGATCCGGCCCTTTTACGCGATCGGGCCCTTGCTTCCGTCCCACTTTGCTAATCCATCCGTCGAGATGGACCTCATACCCCAGTCGGACTGCACCCTCTGGCTCGACTCCAAGCCTCCTTGCTCCGTTTTGTACGCCTCGTTCGGGAGCTTTGCCCACAGCAGCAAGGAAGAGATCGCCGAGATAGCAAACGGGCTTTTGCTTAGCGGGCTGGACTTCATTTGGGTTTTGAGGCCCGACGTGGTGAGTTCCGAGGTGAGCGACATTTTGCCGGAGGGGTTTGTGGAGAGTGCGGGAAGCAGAGGATTGGTGGTCCCGTGGTGCAGGCAGAATGCGGTCCTCTCGCATTCTTCCGTCTGTTGATTTCTCACGCACTGCGGATGGAACTCGATAATCGAGAGCGTGTGGGTTGGCGTGCCCATGGTTTGCTTCCCGTTGTACGGTGATCAGCCAACCAACCGGAAGATGGTGGTGGAGGATTGGGAGGTTGGGATCGATCTCGTTTCCCGAGGAAAAGTCGTTTCGTGCGATGAAGTTGCTGAAAGGACTTCGATGCTGATGAGGGGAGAGACGTGCGACAAGCTGAGGGCTAATATCGGACGAGCTAAGAAGATGTTGGAGAATGCCTTGTCAGAAGGTGGATCCTCGAAGCTGAATTTTGAGAAATTCGTGGAGGATTTGAAAGACAAGATCAAGAGCTAGCCGATCGATCGAGATAATAATCACCTACTTTGAGGACTGCCAGCCGCATCGATCTTCTCTCATGCTATGAAATTTCTATGTTTTCGCCTTCGAGTTAATTTGTTATTCATTTTGTTCATCATGGAGTAATTTGTTAGGATTCATTAACGTCTCTTAGAATTCATTCTTTAAGAGTACGTTAAGATCAAGTCTCGAAGCAGTTACTTAATTGCATTAATAAATAAGTTTGCTTCTTAGCTTTCTTGTCATAGTTGTTTCTTTCTTAATTTTCTATCATTCTTCTTATAATATACAGTAATTCTCAACATTTATTTTAAGGCAGACTGCATGTGGTGGCAGTAGGAATAAGAATGGCTGAGATTATTTTATAAGAGTATATATACACACACTTATAGGAGTGGCTAATTGACTAAGCATAAGATAAATGTATTTTTTCACAAAAAAAAAAAAAAAAAAAACTGGCTTAAGCCCCGCAAGGCCACTGGTGGTGGTATATGATCAGAAGTATATTGACTTCATAGAATTGAAAATACATATATTGAAAATTTCTTTCGTACAAAATGATGAGCAGAAATGACAATCGAATCCTCACCATTGAATGAACAACAAATAAACAATGCAACAGGTACTACTTAACACAACAGGCAGTAACAAGTGACTATGGATACAAACACATCGATCCTTATTTAACCGTACGACGTCACTGCCGGAGACACTACATAAATGTTTTTATTCACCATGACACGCGACCTTTTCCTTCAAATCGCCGATAAACCGATCAACGTTTTTCTCCGACGACCCTTCATCTTCCACCGCGTTCTTGAATTTCTCCTTCACTTTCCCCGCCTCAGCCCTCATCGCCTCCGCCTCGGGCCCACTCATAAAACTCTCGATCTTCTCGGCAATCACATTTCCATCAAGAGACTCCCCATGCTCACACAGCCTAATCCCAATCTTCCAATTCTCGACCACAAGCTTCGCGTTCGTCGGCTGATCGAACGCCACCGGAAAACAGATCATGGGGACCCCACACCACATGCTCTCGAGCGTCGAGTTCCATCCGTTGTGCGTCAGAAACCCTCCCACGCCAGGGTCCGAAAGAACCCTAATCTGGTTACACCAAGGTATGATGAGACCTCTCTCCTTAATCTCATCCTCGAATCCTGTCGGCAAAACACCTTTGCCATCACCGGCGCCCAGAATACCTTCTCGAACAACCCATATGAAGTTGACTCCGCTCAGAAGAAGCCCGCGAGCAATTTCATCGATCACGTCCTTACTCGTCTCGATAAGGCTGCCGAACGAGACGAAAAGAACCGAGCCGGCTGGCTTCGAGCCGAGCCAGCTGGTGCAGTCGACTTCACTCCATAGGCTTCTTGTGACGGCGATTGCGGGTATGTTTTTCAAGAAGATGGTGGGGCCCACCGTGTAGTTCGGTTGGTATTTGTTCAGAGCGGATAGAGAGTCGTGCTCGAGTTCTTCGACCGTGTTGCGCAGCATGAAGTGCGCCTTCTTAGAGTTGGTAAACGCCACCGTCAGAGCTTCGTACACTATGCTTTCCGGGCTGAGATGCGTCATCAAATCCCGTGTGTTTATCGACTCAACTCCTGGAACGTAGTCTATGACCACATTTGTATCTGATCGAAATATATATAAGTGAAAAGTTACTAGTATGTTATAAATGTTTCAATACTTTTATTTTTATGATATTGTACAATCCAAAAAAAAAAAAAAATATTCATATTTTTAGTCAAAAAGTAAGAAAAGGACGTTTTTCTTAATCTATGTGCTAAAAACAAGTATTGTAATTTTAGCGAGTTAGAGGGAGTATATATATACCTGCAGTATCTTTGGTTGGGAGATGGCCGTTTTCTCTAATGAGATCCCAATGGTATTCCAAGCATCCCACGAATGCTGCTTCGGTCGAGAAAGCAACGTTCACGAGGTTATACTTTTCGGCAACCATCGCCGGCCACACGTGGATAGGGTCGGCGATCAGGAAATAATCGAAGCTCGGATCGGACCGAATCATGTTCCCGACAAATTGATCCGCACGAGATGGGAACTCGCGGAACATGTAGTCCCAGTACACTTGAAAGTTGAGCTCTCGATCGAAGTCAATGGGAAAGTCATCGGAGATGGTTGCGTAGCGTATGTCGAGGCCCGAGGCTCGAGCCTCGGAGAAGAAATCGACGTCGTGGTTGTTGGTATCGGTTGGATTGTGGGTGGCCTTAGAGAGCTTGCGGTGAATGAAGTCGAGATGAACGAAAGTTAGGGTGAGACCCTTGGAAGCGATCTTGAGGGAGAGGTAGAGGAATGGGTTGATGTGGCCTTGGTACGGCGGAGGGATCACGATCGCATGCAAGGGCTTGATTTGATTTGAGGCCATTTTTTGTTGCGTTTGATGTGAGCTTAATTGTGTGTGTTACGATTGATCATATATACACTGTTACAGACACGTATTTTTAAATAGCAAAAAATAGATGGGTAATTAAATGATTGGACTTGCAAGTTGTGTACGATTATTGGTCATGAGAAACAAAAACGGAATAGTAAAATAATAAAAATGGATCCATACCGAAAGAGGAAAGACTGACGCGACTTCCCAACCGTTTCATAATTGATCTCCCCATTCTAATAAATGATACCCCTCCATAATTGATCTCTTCGTGCTCACACTCCATTTAAATCACGACCATATGTATAAGTAGGATAATAATGAAATATCAAAGAAATCAACAATAAAATAAAGAATACAAGAATTTACGTAGAAATTCAAATCGAGAAAAGTAAAAAAATTAAACAAACTTATTCTCTATTTATAGATCTTAAAAATAAAAAATATTGATATAAAAAAATATAAATTTAATATAAATTATATATTAAAATATCGATTATAAAAGTAAGATTAAATTTAATTATGTCGTCAATTCCTATATGGAGACTCCACTTTTCTTAATTTTTGTCATAATAACTAAAAAAAATATTGATTTTAAAAAAAAAATGGACACAAACTTACCACTCTCAAATAATCCTTATTGGAAAAGGAATTATCCTCCCAAAAAACTCCTATTGAAATTTTTGTTAGGTAAAGGTCAATTAAAAAGTGTATGATACAGTAAAGCGCGTAGGGAATGAAATCCTTACCGCATCACCGAGCTAACAACTAGCTCTCCAACCAACCAACTAAACATATATCACTAAAAATACAAGCATAATCACCAGGCTATATGTTATACTTCTTCAGCGCACGTGCCTGAAGAGAATCTGGACTTCGTAACGAGCGGATCCTCTCCTGTATGATAGAAATCGCCTGAGAGGCCACCACTCCAGGCGACACCGAACAAGTCTCATGAATCCTCGTGTTCCTCTCGAGCCAAATAAAATAAATCAGAGCAGCGAGAAGTCCACGATACGCGCAAGATATCAAGTGTTTCCCACGCTATCCACTAGAAGCCCGTAATACAGCACTATGCCAACTACCACGTGGCCATAAAAATCTCACCTCCACCTTTAGTCTCCGCAAGCAATCCTGGGAGAAGGAGCACTCAAAGAAAAGGTGAGAGTGTGTCTCCGTGCTCTCCCCACCACAAAGCACACACGAGTTGGTCTTACAATGACCGTGAGTTAACACTATTCAACGCGTCAACTTTATTAAGGACATGTTCTTTTGGACTGAAATCCTGAAACGATCTGAACTGAATTTAACTGAAACTGAAATGAACTGAACTTAACTTAATTAATTTTTTTTTATAAAAATAATAATAATTTTTAAAAATTATTTAATATTTTCTTAAAAAATATTAACAATATTGTGACATTAACTTGTATAGTTAAAATTATTGATTTAAAATAATTTTTTATTTTATTTTAATTTATTTTGAAACGAATTTAATTGATCTGAATTGAACCGAACTGAAACGATCTGAATTGAAAACTGAACTGAACTCAAACGATTTGAAATGAACTGAAATTAAGAGGGGTGTATTGGTTAGAGAGTTTATAGGATTTTTAAGACTTTTAAAGTCTACAGGTATTCAATCTGGATTTTCAAAAGTCCATAAAAATATTGAGGTATTCAATACCGATTTTAAAAAGTACTCTTTAAAAATCTATAGGTATTCAAAAGTAAATGGATTTTAAAACTCAATTGATTTTATTGGATTTTTTCTTAAAAATATGAAGGATTCACACTCTTTAAAATCTTTCGTAATGAGAAGAGATTTATGTTGAAAATCGGCATCCCGGGGTCATCGGAAAACGCGAAAGTGACAACCCCAACCAAAATTCCGTTCGCCGGAGATTACGCGGAGCCAACGCACGAACCGGGGCACGATCGAACGCGCCACGCGGGAAAACCTGCGCGCGCCCAGCCACGCCCCAGCACGGGGCTCGCGATCGCTCGCAGCGATCGTATGGGGCTGCTACGAGCAGCCCGCAGCGAGTCCGACGACTCGCTGCTACGGGGTGCTGCGGGAAACCCCGCAGCGAGCTGTTGGGCGCTGCGAGAAACCTCGCAGCCCAGCCGCGATCGAGCTCCGAGCTCGATCGCCCCCTCGCGTGCGACCCTCGCGGTCGAGTCGTCGATCCGCCGGCGGTTCGTTGGTTCCACCACCACCGCCCGGTTCGACCTCGTCCTCGGGTTTTGATTCTCGGATCTTTGTTCTACGGTATTTCACGATAAATTAACTTTAAAATCATAAAATGGTTTTCATGATTTTACCTTTGTTCTCGTTGTCCGGAAAAACGAGATCTATTGTAGACCTTAAGACCTTCCCACGTATTCCTTGCACTAGCTTGAACGTGAGAGTGGACGACGATCCTTCAAGCTCTATGATCTCCTTCTCAATTCTCTAGACTAATCAAGTATGATTATCTTTATGAGAAGAAGTGCTTATATAGACTAGAAGGAACTTAAGAAGTAGAATATTGGGCTTCCAATAGATATAATTAAATCGAGCCAAAGCCCGAGTCTATTAATTATTATATTAATTATATTAAACTCTACTATAAAAATATAATTGCACTCTCAATATTAAACTATATTATATCAAATAATATTTTTACGTAATATTATTTATTATGTGCGTTTAAGATAGAACGGTCAATGAATAAATTATATTTATTTCTAATTAATTTACTAATCTCTTATAATTATAGACTCAACTTTATTATTACTTTATTATTATTATGCGGGAACAAATCTAACGAGATTTATATAATAATTAAATTATATTTATTTCTAATTAATTTACTAATCTCTTATAATTATAGACTCAACTTTATTATTACTTTATTATTATTATGCGGGAACAAATCTAACGAGATTTATATAATAATTCCTTATGAGCTCGGAAATTATCAACCTTTATCGTGACACATTTTCCGTCAAGAATTATAGTGACCCAATTTACAAGTAATTGACCGAATATATCTAATTAGTCAAATCATTCCGAAAATCAAAGTCACTAATATTATATGCACACATAATATCATGATTAAGAATAAAATACACTAGATTTAAATCGATTATCCAAGTCAATCTTAATCCATAAATTTCAAGCGTACGCCCAATACACTAAGGAGGGTGTATTCGTTTAGGATTTTATAGGATTTTTTTGGATTTTAAAAAGTCAATGGATTTTGGAAATCTATAGAGTCTATGGAGAGTTTGACCGACTTTATTATTGATTTATATGGACTTTTATAGATTTCAAATAATTGTAAATTTTTTTTATTGATTTACGTAAACTTTCATAAATTTCAACGCAAATATATATATATATGAACATATTTGTACATAAAAAAACCAACTTTTGTAGAAAAATAAAAAAATACATTATTATTCTAATTTTTATAATTTTTATTTCCATCACAAAATAATTTATTATTAATATCATGTATAAATAATTATTTTTAATGAAAATATGATTAAATTAATTTTTTCAAATTAATTTTTTATTATTGTAAAGTCTTGTTTTATTTTTATTTGTTGTGTTTGATTTTTCGTGTTGTAAATAAATTTTGTTTTATGTTTATTTTTTGTGTTTGAGTTTTTGTGTTGTAAAAAAATCCATCAAAATCTCTAGTAATTATGAGAGATTTTGAAAAGTCAGTTATATTATGTAAAGAGAATCATCAAAATCCATACACTTTTAAAATCAATTAAAATCTATATACTTTTGAATACCTACCGATTTTAAAAGATTTTTTAAAATCCTAATTGAATACCTCCAGATTTTAATGGATTTTTAAAAATTCGGATTGAATACACCTAGACTTTAAAAGTCCACTCAAATCCTACAAACTCTTAATCCAATACATCCCCTAAGTGTATATGATAAAATAATTAAGACAAATTATTTTCTCATTAATATAACGACTATACCGGAGGATTGGTCCTTGTCCATCTAGGTCCGTGAGCAATACGAATAACCGATAGTATGATCTTCCGTGTGACATCGCACACCATACTAACTAAATCGTGTATAATCTAGGATTATGATTTACATATATTTAATTAAACATATTTAAAAGGAAATGAATGTTTATTAATTAAATAGATAAATGACATGTAAAGGAGTTCCGAATTAAGTATACTTACTCCATCAATTTACATAGATTTCACTTTATCGTATTAAATTATTATAAAAATAAAATTTTAAATATTTTATAAAAAATTACATTTTATATTTATTTCTCTTCTTATAAACTATGTTATTATTAAAAATAATAAGAATTTAAAAAACTATACTTATTTTTTATTTTATTAAAAAAATATATTAGTGAATTATTATTAAAAAATAATAAAATTTGAAAAATTATATATAAAAAAGAAAAATGAAAAATATTGTGTAATGTTTTTTATACAGTATATTTGTATGCAAAAATTAATCAAGATATCAATTTATATCACTAGTTATAAAAAATCAATAAAAATCATTATAATTTTATAAAAATATAAAAAATCAATAAAAATCATTATAATTTTATAAAAATATATATTATCGTAATCAAATAAAGTCTATGAAAATTCATATAAATTCATAAAAAAATCAGTGAAACTCTGTATGAAATTTGTGGATTTTTTAAGTTTATAGATTTTTTAAAGTTAAAAAAAATCCAACGAAATCTCAATTTAATACATCCTCCTAAGTTTAAAAGAACAAGTCCTAACTCCCTTAACTAGTTAATTACATAAATTATGTTATATAATTATTTAATTTCTAAATTTAATTATATTTATAAATATTATATATTACTATATTTTTGTCATACTTAATAAATAAATAATTATATATTAATACATACCATTAGTGTAATAGCATTTCAATAATAGGTACAATTGATATGTGGTATGAATTTGTACTTAAATACACTATTGAAAATACTCTAATAACACCATAAAAAAATGTAAAAAAAAAAATCTTACATAAATAATTTTTTATTTTAAATATGATAGAAACTATATAAATAAAAGAAATATAAAAATAGAAAGAATGAAAAAATTAATTAGTTGAATCATTATAGTTGAAATATTTTAAAATTTTCAATTAAAATTTATATTTGTTTTATAAATAACTAGTCATCCTACCCGTGCGATGCACGTGTATTTAATTAACTTTTTGTTACTCGGAGTAGTGCTCTTTCTCCTTAATATTAGATGTATACATTGATATCAATGGACAAATAAATATTAAGTAAATGATCTAATTGAAATAGTACAATAAAGAAAATTACATTCATATTACAAATTCTGGAATACTTCTTTATACACTACATTTGTTCTATCAGTAAGACGACCACGCTGGTCACAAAGCAAAAGCTTCAACCCTTGGTTACTCTAGACAACTACAATTGATCGTGCGTAAATACTGGTTTCTTCAAAAATATTCCAACATTTGTCAAAGATTGACCTTAACTCTTATTAATAGTCATGACATACGATATAATAATCGGAAATTGTCTTCATTGGAAAGCAAACTGAAATTTGGTATTCGAGGGCGTCAGAGCAATTTGAGTATTAAAAACCATTTCCCCAGAATTATTTCTTCCTAATACTTTTGTGTGGATAATATAATTATCAAGTAGTGTTACAATCACCCTAGTACTATTGCTTAGTTCGACAGAAGCATCCTGTTAACGGTGAGAAAATCCTGCTCGATATCTACCGAACTAATAAAGAGATTTTGGGAATTGAGTAAAGTGGGTCACGTAGCAAGCTCGGTCCGAATTTTTCGGGAAGCGTGTGATTAAAATAATCCGTGTACAATACCTACTATTTATAGAGATACAAATTAGGGTTTAAAAAATGAGTATTGGGCCGAAATCTAATTTGGGCCGTAAATTTATACTATCGCGGCCCATGCGGAATCCCTCGACGACCTCGCCTTATGCCGTGTTCTCCGGTGAGTATGCTTCCCTGTTCGGATTGGGCCCTGCTTGTTCATATTCCACCGAGCAGGGCGAGGCTTCTCGGTCGGTTCGGTGTATCACTTAGCGGTCATGATAGCTTATTTCCTCATGGCCTGTTCGCTCGTAATCTACCGAGCTAGCCCCCACCTTCTCACAATTGATCACCGACCTGGACTCTTTTTATTGGGCTGTCGGATCTTGCTTTGATATAGGGGCCGAGAGCTCATCATACTTGAGCCCGAGAAAATGTCTATCAACACATCCATATTCCGCAATAGTATAACGGTCACCCCAACTAATACGAAACAGTTCATGTATCAAAAACTATATACAATGTCACAACATTTAATTAATTCGTATATTATATACAATAAATAGAATATGACATGACTATATAAATTGTTGTTTAAAGAAAAATAAGTCTACACACACACACACACACACACACATATATATATATATATATATATATATATATATATATATATATATATATATATATATATATATATATTTAGATTTTAGTAAAAAAAATTATAATAATATCAACCTTCAGCTTCATGGTTTGGTAGTTTGGAACACTTGTTGATATTTAATAACTCAACCGAATGCATTTAATCAAACATATTATCTCCGCGTTCAGTATATAAAATACTATCTAAACTCAGGTAAATCCTTTAGTCCGTATTATGCATTGCAACCATGTAATCGTTTATTTCATTAACGTCATCCAGAGTCGGCGCTAGAATCGCTCGTCTTTTTAAAAAATTAATATTCTCGATGTAATTATAAAAAATGTTAATACATAAATAAATCATAATCATATTAGAAAAAATAATTTATAGAAGTTGAGAATGACTAAAGATGAAAACTTTTTATAGGGGTAAAATTGAATTAAGTTTTGTATAATTTTTGAAAATTAATTGAATAAAAATCGCAAATTATAGAATTAAATCCGGATATTTTGGTTGAAAATTTATAATTTAGTTGACTAATAAAAATAGAATAGAGTAAATTAAATTAAATACAACCTAATTTACTTAATATTAATATGATATAATGATTAATACAAATTAATATTAATACTTGTTTTAGCACGTTTTTATCGGGTAGTATGATACGGGGCTGGGCTGTGTATAGAGGGTTTGAAACGATACTAATACATGTAAATTTATATTCTGGAGTAGGGGTTGGACTAGATCTGGAAAAGAACAGAGGTTTTGAGCTTTGAAGCTTCTTCTGAAGGATTTCTATTATCCACTCTTTTAATATCGAGTATATTCACTAATTAGTGCCGCCCTTTAATCTGAAGGGATAAGCCCCCTATTTATAGGGAATTATGAAATGATTACATTCAGACCACGTACTACGTCTAAAGCATTAAATGAAGCTAGTAACGACCCGGGGCCCGTGATCCGGAATACAGGTGATGCATATGGGCTCACGTGGGCGATGTCTCCGTTCTTCCTGGGATGAGCCCTCCCCCAGATAATGATTGCGTGGCTCGGGCCGCGGCCTGCGTCTTTGAAACTCCGTTGTCTCTTCGCACGGAATGCGTGATGGGCTTGTGTAGAGGATCAAGAGTGTGACCCGGGTCCGCAATCCCTGCATGGCCAGTATGACGACAACGTGATCCGAGCCCCGGGACGAGCATGTTCCTCACGTCATATCCCTGCATGGCCCGCCTCTAATGATCCGTGACCCGAGTCTCGGACGCGCCCCGAGTCATTTCCCCGCGTGGATAGCCCAGGAGATCCGTGACCCGTGGTCCGAGCCGCGACGCGTCCCCTGCGTCGTCCCCCTGCCTGGCACGCCTCGGGACAGCCCTAGCCCGCGTGCCTTATCCTCGGATATATGTCTTTGTATTTTGATTTTTCCTCCCCCAACATTGGCCCCCGGAGAGATCGCCGGAGGTTTTGTATTTTCGGGGATGTCTCCGCCCGTTGGGGATTTTTGGCCAGCTGTCCCCTGGCGACTGTCTGCCTTTAATTGTGGGGGTTGGCAGGTGGCCCTTTCCTGTACTTCGTCGCCCGCTTCGGGAAATCGTGATCGCCTGAATGTTTCTGGCCCGCTGCTGTAACACTGAAAGGCCATTCAATGCACCCGGGAATCGTGCCTAGACGGTGGCCTCGGTCCTCGCAATCCGGGGTCTTTATAAGGCCGCTAAGTTCTTGGTTTTATCCATCCCCAGAAAAATAGATCATGTCAAGCCTTCCCCCGAGTACTGCTAACTCCGGCGTGGGGCCCATCACTCACCCCCGGGAACATGAGCCCGGGGAAGAATCACTGGTGGCTACTCTGGAGTCTGGGGTTAAGCGCTTCATCGTGTCCCGGAAGTTTCACCCTCGATACCATCGCGAGGTGCTTCTGATGCCATCTCCTTTCTCGCATATGTATGGGCACGTGTGGCCCGCTTTGCTCGCGGTCACTGATTCCTCCAGTTGCCTGTGGGTCTTTGACTTGATCTCCGGCGGGAATCGCTTGGGGATCGGGGGTATCGGATGGGCCGTCTTTGTCAAGCATATGCAACTGCAGGAAGGATGGAGAGTGGAGCTGCGCTGGTCGGCGGTGGAGGATATCAACATCGCTGTTTTCAGTGATGATGGTTCCCTGGTTCCCGTACCCGTCGCGGCTCAATGGCCCCTTTGAGCTGGGCCGGCCGACTCGCTTTCTACATCCCCTGCTCATGTAATAATTAATGAAAATCTCGCTTCGCCTTTATTGGGCCTGTAACGGTCTTTGATTTTCTCGAATAAATAATAATTGAAAAAAGGGAGAGAAACATAATAATTGATTTTTCCCGTGTGCCGGGTCGCGGATCCGGGTTACGAGCCCAGATCTCGGGTTTTTACCGCGCGGGACTGTTTGGTCCCTCGGGAGTCGAAACGCCACATCGGTTCCCCAGGGTAATGATGACGCTTTATGCACGTCACGTCTCCTGGGGATCTTTAAAAGATACTGTCGCCTCAGTCTTCTTCCCCGGCTTCCCCAAATTCCTTCATCTTTAATTTCTGAATTCTTCTTCCGAAAGTCATGGTGAGCTCGTCCGTTGGCAGCAACGACTATGTCCCACCGGAGGTCATCTACGTCCCCTCTGATTCAGACGTAGAGCCCGACGAGGAGCTCTTTCGAGCCCCGCCGGAGGTGGTCGAGATTTCATCGGATTCCGACCCGGACGCCGGAGACAGTCACCTTTCCATCGAGCGTACGGTGGAAACCGCCCAATTCTGGCATTCGCGGACTCGGCCAGCGATGTGGCGGCGCCAAGGCCTGCCCTTGCCGCCACCTCTCTCCGTTCCCTTCGCCGGCGTGGAGGATCGTCGGGTCATGGTCCAAGACGCCTTGGGCCAGAACTGGCCCATGAAGCTAACTCGACTTCGCGACCGGCTCCGGGTACGGGGGAAAGGATGGCGTTCCTTCTACCGCCATCTGGGAGCTCGGAGAGGGTGGCGTGTCTGGATCAACTGGTCGCCGGATGGGGTTTCTCGGATTCGCGTGACCGACGAACACGGCGTCGCTCAGACCAGACCTCGGTAGGGTGCTTTTAGGACGGCGAGAGGGCCGGTTTTTGTGTAGTCTTTTGTAGGAAATCTCTGATTTCTCCTTTGTAACTACGGGATTTTTTCCCTTTGATGTAAAGGGTTCTCCCCCTCAAGGAGCTTTGTTAGTGAAAATCCCCTGTTCTTCATTTCTTTTTTCTTTCCCTGTGTTAATCGTGCCTGCGGCATTAGACGCCCCGACTTTTTGTCCGGCCTTCCTCTTCTTCCGCCGCCGCCTGGGAAGCGGCGCGCGGGAACATCGGGATGGCGGGCCGCCGGACTATGCGAGACCGTGACCCGTGAACATCCGTGGACATTGTGTCATCCCGGAACGCGGTATTGCGTGGTTGGCGAGGTGCCATATTCCGAAAGCCACGATTCACCCGGTATAGGTATTTGCCCCGTGACACGGGTTCCGGATCGCAATCCTTTGGGTTTCGTCCCGTGTCCCGGTACACGGCCCTTCGTGTTCTGTGGACGGTTCAAATTCGCTTGGGCCCCTTTATGCGTGTTTGGGCTTCGAGAGTACTTGAGTGCTTTTATCAATAACCGTTCCTGATTGTCCCCTCTTTGGTGCAGTCTCCCTCTATAAAAACCCCCCAATCACGCAGCGGTTTCTCTTTTCGCACCTGCAAATTTGCCTCGAACCCTAGAAATCGCCGGACTCCAGATTCAGAACCTCTGGGAGTTTGCTCAAGGTAGTTCTCATCACCCTTTTCTTATTTCCCTTTTCACAGGTTCCGATGTCGTCGTCCCGGGGGAAAGAAATCATGTTGTCGGATTCCTCGTCCGAGGACGCTGCGAGAGGAGAAGATCGAGGCGGGTCATCGTCGGACACGGAGCCGGACATGAATGCCCTTTTTCAATAGTTTGACTCGCTGATGGACGAGGAATATCCTCCGCCTGCTGTGTTTCTCTGGGATTCTTACTTCCGCGAGAATCCCTATCCCGGCGCGCCGCCCCGGCCCCCTGCCCGTTCGCCGCGCGCCTGTAGTACCCCCGCATGGGGGGCCCACGGCCGGACGAGTATAGTCACTCCCGCCATGTTAAAGGACAAACGAGAGGAGTGGAGGATCCCGATCGATGTCCACATCTATCTTCCTCGTGCTGGGGAGTCTGCCTGCTGCCCGCCTCCCGGGATGGTGGCGATCGGGACAGGGGCGTTAGAATTCGGACTCCGGTTTCCCTTACACCCCAACGTCAGTGCCGCTCTCCGGTTTTGGGAAGTGGCCCCGCATCAGATCCATCCCAACGGGTGGTCACAGCTCATCGGGGTCCTTTCTATGCTGGGCAACGTCGGCCTCTATCGGACCCTCACTGATTCGGAGATCCGGCGCTCGTTCACGATTGCGCGGTTTGGGGGGAGCCACGGCGATTACACCGTCAAGGGGCGCTCCGGGATCCCTCCCGTGGAGGTGAAAATGTCCAAGGTGGACTTCCCCTGGGCGCAGTGGGTGTACGTCGCCGGGGCCTGGCGGACCCAGACCCCTAGCGGGGAGATCGACATCCCCACTCGCTATCATGACAAAATTGCCAGTAAGACTCAAGTCATTTTATAAGTCTTCCCCGTCGTACTGATTTTAACTTCCCCTTGTGCTTTCGTAGGTGTGAATACTCGCCGAGAGGGGCCGCTGAACTGGGACTACCAAGTCGCGTTGGGGTTTGCCGGTGCCCTGCCGACGAGGCGTCGCAGAGCCGACTATCTGTGCACTGAGGAGTCGCGGGACGACGCTCGCTTGATCTGCCCCCCCAAGCACCTGTTTGACCCGTACCCAGGTAATGTTGCCCCGTTCTCGTATTAATTTTATAGACGGGTTATTCTGTAGATACTCATTTGTTTACTCATGGAGTTGGGGAATGTGTTGCAGCCCCTTTCAACCGAATTTTCGAAGATTGCCCCCGCGGCAAAATGTCTAAGTTTCCCGGAGTTCCCGATAAGAAGTTGCCATCCGCCGCGCCGCGCCGCCGCCGCGCAGACCCGCGATTCGGGCGAGGACCCGTGGTCTGGTTGCCGCACCACCGCCCGTGATCCCGGCCCGATCCGCATCCCGGGTTCGCCGAGCCCGGCCGTCCTCGCCGCCGCTATCGCAGGAGGCGGTGGAGTCCCGGGACTCGGGGCCACTGCCCGAGATCCCTCACGGCCCTTTCATCTTGGATGCGAGAGGCGTGATCCACGCATCCTCCCCTGGTAGTCGCGTTCCCGGGTCCCGGGACGGCAGTCCTGTGGACATTGTCTCGGACGAGTCGCCTCCCGCGCGGGAGCCGCTGATGGGGTCCTTCCCTGATTCGCCCCGAGGCGGGCTGTTCTCTCAAGATCCCCCGGAGGTGCCCGAGCCCTCTCTGTCTCGGAAAAGGAGGGCGCCCTCCGACCCGGAGGGAGGAGGCTCCGGTCCCCGGGCTCCCGTCGAGCCGCCGCGGACTGGGCCTTTGGGAAATGTCCCGCCCGTTGGCAGCACGCCGGTTTACGGGGTCGATCCGGGGGTCGCCCAGAGGTAATTCTCTCCCCCCTTATCCTCGTGTCTTTTCTTCTGCCACGACTGGCGATTTATTTGTTGCTTTCGTTCTTGGTGACAGTATCTCGGGTTCTGCGCCCCACCTGGCGCCGCTCCTGCTTCAGTATGCCGCGAGTCGGGGGCCCCTTCCTCCGGTGTCCACCCCTGGACTTCCCGTAGGCCGGGCGATCGATTCGGTGGCCCGCTGCTGGACCCAAGAGCTGCAAGCCTTCAACCGGGGACCCGACGAGGCCTTCCTCCTTGCGTCCATGCTGCAGAGCCAGGCGACCGTGGCCATGGCCGAGGTACATGACTGGCTCGAGGGGCAGGCCCGCCAGATCAGGCACTGGATGGATCTCGCCAATGGGAGGGAAAGGACGATCGAGGAGCTGGGCCGAATGAATATGGACGTGGTTTCTCGGAACGAGCAGCTAAGCGGCGAGCTTAAGGAGAACGAGGAGGCTCTCCGGCAGAGCACCGAGGCCCTCGCCGCTTCGTCAGGAGATCGGGATAAATGGCGCGCCTTGGCGGATCTCCGGGGGGAGAAATTAGAGATGGCGGTTGCCGGGGCTGCGGCGGCGGAGGCCCGGGTTGCGCAGGTATCTACTGCGCTTTCCAAGGCGATGGCCCGCGCGGCGCAGTTGGATCAATCCCTCGCCTCCTGGGATGCATAAATGGCGTCCCTCCGGGAACGGCAGGCTGAGGCTGATGCTCGTGTGGACGAGTTGGAGGCTTACCTTGAGAGCCCCTGGACCGACCATACGATTCTCCTGGACCACTTCTACTCTCGCTCTATGGCGGACCTCATCCGGCACGCTCATCAAATCAATGATCAGGTACTCCTCGATCGTGTCCTTGCCTATTGGAAGAGGTACATGGCGGGGCGCGAACTTGATCCCGGGATCGCCGAAACCTTCCTTGATTTAGAGGAGGACCTCCATATTGATATGAAGTGGTGGCCCACCTACGACCGCTTGGTTCGCCCTGGCTCACCACCTGCTCACGCCGCTCCTTCCAGACCGGCGGGCGGTACCTCGGATGCAGCCGAAGTGACGGCGGAAGACGCCGCCCATGTCCCGGAAGTGGTGGGGGAGAGTGCTGGCGTGGTCCCGGAGATGACCCCGGATGGGAAAGGCGACTCGGATCCCAACCAGGAGGCGGCTATGGAGGAGGTGGTGTCGGGCTTCCCGGAGAAGTCATTTGATGCCTTCATGGCCGGTTTGGAACAGGTTGAAGATGCTACTGCGGTGCCGGTTCCCGGGCAGGAGGATCAGGTGATGGCCGAGGCGGATAGCCAATGTCCCGAAGAGGCGGGTGGTTCCGAGTGATAATAGTTCCCGTGAGGGGCCCCTGATTAAAAATGCTTTTTGCTTTTGCTTTCTTTTTGCGGCCGTTGGTGGCCGTGGGCGTTTAGCCCAGAACAATTTCCTCCCCTTGCTTTGGATTCCGCATTTCGTGTGGATGTTTTTGATGAGGCTCTGCCTCTTCGGATATTTTTAGTCGAGCCACGAGGCTTGGCTTTGGTTTTTTATTCGGGTGTTTATTCAGTGCTTTTAGCTAGTTTCTGTGCATAGTTTTCAACGTAGCATTGGTTTCCTTTGGTATGTTTCGTGGCCCACCCCGAATCTAACTGGTAGGCGGATCGTACCCTTTCTCCAGAGATTTCTCAGGATGGATTTTCGGGATGGAAACCCCTAAAGGTCTGGGATGTTGTCTCATCGATCCGTCTCGGGACTAGGGTCCCGGGTGGAGTTTGTGAATCCGAGATGCAGCCTTGCGGCCCTATTTTGGGGATTTTGAGATGCGGTCTTGGGCGCGGGTATCGGGGTCCCGTTGCGGATTCTTTTACGCGATCTCGGGATCCACCTCCTTCTGATCAAGGCCGTATGGTCCCGTGATTGTTTCCGGATCCTTTTACTCGGGACAGCTCGTAGTTTGTTTGCGGAAAATATCCGGTTTTATATTTTACCCCGTACGTTATGAATCTTGACCCGGAGGTCTTTTTAGGAGCTCATTAGTATTACCGGGATTTTTGGCATTTAGCTGTGCGGAAATATCCGGTTTTATATTTTCCCCCGTACGTTATGACTCTTGACCCGGAGGTCTTTTTAGGAGCTCATTAGTATTACCGGGATCTTTGGCATTTAGCTGTGCGGAAATATCCGGTTTTATATTTTCCCCCGTACGTTATGACTCTTGACCCGGAGGTCTTTTTAGGAGCTCATTAGTATTACCGGGATCTTTGGCATTTAGCTGTGCGGAAATATCCGGTTTTATATTTTCCCCCGTACGTTATGACTCTTGACCCGGAGGTCTTTTTAGGAGCTCATTAGTATTACCGGGATCTTTGGTATTTAGTTGTGCGGAAATATCCGGTTTTATATTTTCCCCCGTACGTTATGACTCTTGACCCGGAGGTCTTTTTAGGAGCTCATTAGTATTACCGGGATCTTTGGCATTTAGCTGTGCGGAAATATCCGGTTTTATATTTTCCCCCGTACGTTATGACTCTTGACCCGGAGGTCTTTTTAGGAGCTCATTAGTATTACCGGGATCTTTGGCATTTAGCTGTGCGGAAATATCCGGTTTTATATTTTCCCCCGTACGTTATGACTCTTGACCCGGAGGTCTTTTTAGGAGCTCATTAGTATTACCGGGATCTTTGGCATTTAGCTGTGCGGAAATATCCGGTTTTATATTTTCCCCCGTACGTTATGACTCTTGACCCGGAGGTCTTTTTAGGAGCTCATTAGTATTACCGGGATCTTTGGCATTTAGCTGTGCGGAAATATCCGGTTTTATATTTTCCCCCGTACGTTATGACTCTTGACCCGGAGGTCTTTTTAGGAGCTCATTAGTATTACCGGGATCTTTGGTATTTAGTTGTGCGGAAATATCCGGTTTTATATTTTCCCCCGTACGTTATGACTCTTGACCCGGAGGTCTTTTTAGGAGCTCATTAGTATTACCGGGATCTTTGGCATTTAGCTGTGCGGAAATATCCGGTTTTATATTTTCCCCCGTACGTTATGACTCTTGACCCGGAGGTCTTTTTAGGAGCTCATTAGTATTACCGGGATCTTTGGCATTTAGTTGTGCGGAAATATCCGGTTTTATATTTTCCCCCGTACGTTATGACTCTTGACCCGGAGGTCTTTTTAGGAGCTCATTAGTATTACCGGGATCTTTGGCATTTAGCTGTGCGGAAATATCCGGTTTTATATTTTCCCCGTTTAGGAATGAGAGTACAGATTCGCTTTTCTTGATCCTGGATCGCGGCGGCTTCTTCTCACTGGCGGAACCTTTTCAAATGTCGCGCGTTCCATCGGTACTGATCCGGGGTTCCGTCTGGCCACACCAACTCGTATGCTCCATTCAATAAACATTTTGTGGACAGATACGGCTCTTCCCGCGTCGGCCCGAGGGCCCCGGAGTGCGTCCCGAGCAGCTTCTTCAACATCCTGTCCCCCATCTCGAACTCGCGGGAGCGGACCCGCGCGTCATAAGCTTTGGCGATCCTCTGTTAGTCCTTCGCGTTTGAGGGAGTCGGAGCTTAGCCTTCGTTATCCCAGAAGATCCAGCTCCAGACGCCAGACCGCTTCGTTCTCCGGGGTGATGGCCTGGGCGGTTCCGTGCGAACGGAACGTGATCTCGGCTGGGATCACTGCTTCGGATCCAAATGCCAGGGCGTATGGCGTTTCTCTTGTGGCGTTCCGGGCCGTGGTTCTGTATGACCACAGCACCTCGGGTAACTCCTCGGCCCACTTCCCCTTGCGCGACTCGAGCTTCGCTTTAAAGGTATGCTTCAAAATTTTGTTTATTGCCTCAACTTGTCTGTTCGTCTGTGGATGGTAGGGGGTGGAAAACGTCCTTCGGATCCTCCATCGCACACCAGAACTTTGCGACCGCGGATCCGTCGGCCTGCTTGCCGTTGTCCGAGATGATGGGCTCGGGCAATCCGAAACGACAGATTATGTTCCTCCATATCAACTCGATCACTTTGGCTTGATCGATCTTTCGGACCGCCTCTGCCTCGGCTCACTTGGTGAAGTCGTCCACCGCAACGATCGCGAACTTGACTCCTCCCGGCGCGGGGGTTAGAGGTCCAATGATAATGATCCCCCACCGGGCGAATGGCCACGGAGAGCGTATCGGCTTTGGGTTCTTCAGGGGCCGCATGGATGTTTGGCCCCATGAGCCGGCACTGAAGACCTTTTCGGGCGAAGTTGGTCGCGCCCCGGCGCAAGCTCGGCCAGTAATAGCCCTGGCCCCTCGTCTTGTGGGCGAGAGATCGGCCCCCGGCATGGTTTCCGCATAGTCCTTCGTGGATCTCCGAAAGTCCCCGCATCCCGTCTTCTTTGGAAACGCATTTCAGGAGCGGCGTCGAGAAACCCCTGCGGAATAAATTAGAATTTAGGATCGCGTACCTCGCGGCGCGTATGCGGAGTTGCCTCGCTTCGACTCGGTCTGAAAAAAGGGTCCCGGACTCGACGAATCGCATCATCGGGTCGCGCCAATCCATCCCGGGTGTTGCTACTGGTGCTGTTCCGGGAACCGGGTCAATCGGCGTAACTTCCGCCCGGGCCGCGATCGCGGGTGAATTCAACTGGGTCAAGATGACTCGGGACAAATCCGCGGATCCTTCGGCCGAGGCTAGTTTGGACAGGGCGTCGGCCTGCGAGTTGTGTTCCCGCGGGATTTGTTCGATACGGACGTCCGGGATTTTCTCGCAGAGGGACCACACTACCAAATATTTCTTCATCTGTTCCCTCTTTGCCTCGTAATCACCGGTGACTTGGTTCACCACTAGTTGCGAGTTCATGAATATGTGGAGGCGGGGAACGCTGACCGCCACGGACATTTCCAAACCTGCTACCAATGCCTCATACTCGGCCTCGTTATTAGTTGCGAAAAAATTAAACTTTACCGCGTGAGTGAACGAATCTCCGTCTGGCCCCAGGAGCACCATCCCGGCCCCCGAGCACGCGCTGGTAGAGGACCCGTCTACGTGAGGCTGCCAAGGGCGTGCTGATCATGTGCTCCGTGGGGAAAGGTGAGCTCCCTGATGGGGTCGGTATAATTAATGCAGAGCCTCCATTTCTCCTGGGTTTTTCTCACCATGACTGCGCTCGAGGCCCATGTCACGTCGCGCGGGGCGATTCGGATCAACCCGTCTCGGAGCCGCTCGTCTACTTCGGTGTTTAGTGCCTCATTCTTCTCAGAGCCCATCTTCTGGCGTCTCTGGGTTATGGCACGGCGTTTGCTATCCAGCCGTAGGCGGTGGCACGCGTGCCCCGGGTCAACCCTGCCGAGTTCCCCGCTGGTCCATGCAAACGTGGGTAGGTTGACTCGGAGGAATTTCTCGAGTTCGTACTTTGTTTGCGGGTGCTAGAGACGATCCGATGAGCAGCTGTCGCGGAAGCTCGTTGCTTCTGACTTCGAGGGGGATAGTTTTCTCCAGAGCCTCGACCCCTATGCTGTCTCGGTTTTGGGTCCCCGGTAGCGAGTCATGGGAGTCACGGGTTTGATCATATGATTCCGCATTCTGTAAAGCGGGTTCGATCGCATTTCCTTTGTTCAGTTAGGGTCTCGGCCCCGAGTTCGAGATTACATCGTCCCGTGATCCCGACCCGAGTTCAAGATCCGAATTTTGCGACGGGGTCCGTGGCTCGCGAGTCCGGTGTACGTTCCAATTCGGGGTCCGGGTCATCCTTTGTCCCTGCTATGGGGGACCCTAATAGTTTTTCCTCATATTTTTCATCTCGGGTCCCGGGTGTTTTGGGATTGATCCCGAGTTCCGGGTCCGCGGAGACTACTTCTTTGTGAGCATTTTTTATTTTGATTCCTTCACTCAAGGAGTACAACAAACATCTTTTTGCCATTAATTGGTCTCCTCGGACGGTGCCAATGGCCCCGGAGGAGACTGGGAACTTGATACAGTAATAGTACGAGGAGGCCACAGCTTCGAAAGCTTCTAGAAAGGGCCTCCCCAAAAGTGCGTTATATCCGCTAACTTCATCGACTATTACGAAGGTCAAGTTCCTTAATAGCTTTATTTCGGGGTTCTTCTCGTCTCTTAATTCCAAAGGTAGCACCACCGTCCCGTAGGGAACCAGCACGTCTTTCCCCACTCCTTTCAGCCTTATGCTACTGGGGAGTATGTACTGCGCCATGTTGTCCATCTGGTCGAGGGCCTGCTTGTACAGGATATTGCAGTGGGCCCCGTTATCGACCAGAAGCCGCGCAACTTCCACTCCGAGTATGGCGGTAGTGATCACCAAGGCCTCGCTTTTGGGGTAGCCGACCCCTATGCGGTCATCCGGAGAGAACGTGATCAGGGCGCGTTCCGAGATGCTTCGAGGGGGAGCCGGGTTCGTCTCCTGGTAGACCCTCCATATCTCCACCTCGCGCTTCCTTTTCCTTCTGCTCTCGCTAGTGATGGGCTGCAGCCCGCCGATCATCAGGATCTGCCCGACGTGTACCGGGGACTGGCCGCGGTTCTGACCTCCGCGGCCCGGGGCCGCGACCACGTTTCTTCCGTTGTCCGAGTTGGCCACCTGGCCGGTCCCCCGGTCCCCGGGTCTGCCGAGGAGCTCCCAGAGCTTCCCCTCCTCAAATAACTTCCATAGCTGCTTGAGCAGCTGACGACACTGGCCGGTGGGGTGCCCATGCTGCTCGTGGAAGGCGCACCACAGGCGCCTGTCGAGCTTGTCCGGCGAGATCCTCATGGGCTCGGGTTTGGTCAGGGCGTCCCCCATAGCTTGGAGAGCGTGCATCATGGCCATGGTGTCCTGCCCGATGACCTCGACCAGCCGGACCTCCATCTCGCGGTAACTCGGGGCAGGACGGTCCCGTTCCGGGGCCTTGGGAGGGCCTCTCCTGGGAACGTGAGCCGGTCTCGCCTCCACGGGTGCGGGATCCTTCCGTTTCGTGTCCCCGGGGGCCTCCGTCCCGCGCATGAGGCGCTGGTACCAACACTGCGCCGCGGCCTTCACGCGGAAATCCTCGTAGGTCTGTGGATAGTTGAGCATCAGATGCTTGAAAAGCTCGGAATTCTTCCGGAGCCCGTTCATCGCCGTGTGTAGCTTGAGATCGTCGCCGACCTCTTCTCCGCCGAGCAGGATGTCCCCGACTCGGTCCACGTATCGCTCGTCGCCTTCCTCCATACTTTGGCGAATGCCGATCAGTCGCTGGCTCTGCTCGAGTCGGTTCACCTTGGAGGCGAAGTGCGCCACGAAACGCTGGACGAGGTCGTCGAAACAGTGGATCGAGCGGGAGGAGATCCCTGCGAATCACTTGTGGGCCACGTCCCCGAGGGTGAGGGGGAAAAGCCTGCACCTCGTGGCGTCGCTGGCTCCTCTCCCGGACATGTATGTACGGAAGCGGCTGAGGTGGATCTCGGGATCCGTTTTCCCGTCGTACAGGGTGGTCTGGAGGGGCTGGATCTCGTACTGCATGACCGCATGCTCGACCTCCAGGGCCAAAGGCTCTTTGCAGTAGTTGACCCGCTCCGGTCGGGCCTGGGCCTCGGCTAGCTTTCTCTCCATCTCGGACACCTTGCTGTAGAGGTCCAGGAGACCCGCCTCGGGTCCCGGTGGTCGCGGGACACGGGTCCCGGGACCCTGCTCCGGCTCGGCGCGACGAGTCTTCTCCTCGCCGTCTCCCCCGATCCGGTCTGCCGGGGCCGACTGGTTGCCGGCCTCCTCGCCGAGATCGAAGACGAGTCGTCGGGCGGGGATTGTGTACCGGTTGGAGCCGGCACGGCATCCTCCGAGGCGGTCGAACGCGCTGTGGCTGGCGTGACCGGGCCCCAGACGGCCGAACGCGCTTCCTTTCCCAATCTTCTCACCTGGACGAATAGAGAGGGAGATTAGAGTACGCTTACGCTGTATGAGATCGGACATGGCGACGTCAATCTTTTCTGGGGTGTCCAAAAGGAGGTGCAATTCCCGGGCCGGTGTCTCGGGGGGAGGTGGTCCGCGTCGGAACTCAGGATCCGAGCGATGTGCATGGCGGTGGGCCTGCTGGCGGCGTCTGAGGCGTCGGGCCTCGGAGCTGCTACGGAGGTACTGGTTGGACGTGTTGTGGCCGTCCAGCTCCCCGATGACGGCGGCGTCTTCGTTCCCGGGGACGTCTCCCGGGACCTTTGGGGAGAGTGGCGGGGCGGCGTCCGACTCGACGGCGGGCATCTTCCCCCTCTCCAGTTTCTTCCTCGTGGCGGAGCGGGAGGAATCTGACGCGGTGGCTCCATCAGACATGGCTTCGGCTCTTCTTTCTTTTCCTGGGTCTAGTATAACAACCCCCTCCTTCTAGCGCCAAATGTTTTAGCACGTTTTTATCGGGTAGTATGATACGGGGCTGGGCTGTGTATAGAGGGTTTGAAACGATACTAATACATGTAAATTTATATTCTGGAGTAGGGGTTGGACTAGATCTGGAAAAGAACAGAGGTTTTGAGCTTTGAAGCTTCTTCTGAAGGATTTCTATTATCCACTCTTTTAATATCGAGTATATTCACTAATTAGTGCCGCCCTTTAATCTGAAGGGATAAGCCCCCTATTTATAGGGAATTATGAAATGATTACATTCAGACCACGTACTACGTCTAAAGCATTAAATGAAGCTAGTAACGACCCGGGGCCCGTGATCCGGAATACAGGTGATGCATATGGGCTCACGTGGGCGATGTCTCCGTTCTTCCTGGGATGAGCCCTCCCCCAGATAATGATTGCGTGGCTCGGGCCGCGGCCTGGGTCTTTGAAACTCCGTTGTCTCTTCGCACGGAATGCGTGATGGGCTTGTGTAGAGGATCAAGAGTGTGACCCGGGTCCGCAATCCCTGCATGGCCAGTATGACGACAACGTGATCCGAGCCCCGGGACGAGCATGTTCCTCACGTCATATCCCTGCATGGCCCGCCTCTAATGATCCGTGACCCGAGTCTCGGACGCGCCCCGAGTCATTTCCCCGCGTGAATAGCCCAGGAGATCCGTGACTCGTGGTCCGAGCCGCGACGCGTCCCCTGCGTCGTCCCCCTGCCTGGCACGCCTCGGGACAGCCCTAGCCCGCGTGCCTTATCCTCGGATATATGTCTTTGTATTTTGATTTTTCCTCCCCCAACAATACTATTATCTATTAAGATTTATATGATAAAGTAAATAAATTAATAATATATGATAAATAAGTAATAAAGTGAAAATATTAATAGAAGATATTAAAAAATGATTTATTTAATAATTTTATTTTTTCAAGTCAATCTTTACTATAATTAAGGAATTTATAAAGATAAATTATATAAAATTAAATAGTAAGAGAATAAAAAAAATATAAATATTATTATTTATATATTAATTATGTATTTAATATTTACTTAATAAATCGATTAAGATTAAATATTAATAAATATTTGTGTGAACAAAATTCTTAATCTATTTATTATTTTTTAATAAGTGTGAACACAAATAAATCAAACAGTTAAAATATATGTACAAATGTTAGCTGAATTATATATTATAAGGATTAAATACAAATACGGTTGAGTAATTATAACTGAAATAAAATTAGAATAAAATTAAATAAAATATTATAAATTTTATTAAAATAATAATTGTGAGTTACATAAAATATTATAAATTACAGTAAATTACATAATAAAATAAAAGATAAAAAAATTACAGTAATAATGAAAAACTTGGTTCTATTTAAAATTTTTGCAATTCAAATGGAGTTCTGATTGTTCGATTTGCAGAGTCTTTTACTTATAAATAAACCTACAAAATAAACAAAAAAAATAATAAATACAAAAGGCCTGGAAAAAAAATGAATCCTTTAAAAAATTTAAAAAGCCTAAAAAAAATACAAAAATCATTACCAAATAAATTGTTTACAATACAATTATAATCAACAAAAAATAATATTAAAA
Organism: Euphrasia confusa; assembly: GCA_954870475.1. Classification (NCBI taxonomy): domain Eukaryota; kingdom Viridiplantae; phylum Streptophyta; class Magnoliopsida; order Lamiales; family Orobanchaceae; genus Euphrasia; species Euphrasia confusa. The sequence goes on along the minus strand of OX940955.1, from coordinate 1,809,092 downwards.
TTAAATATCAGAATTTGTATGAAATACTTACATTCAAGCCTGCAAAAAATAAAAATATTAATAATCAAACAATAATATTAAAACTAAAATTAAAATTAGTAAAAGATACTACAAAAAATAAAAACATTAATTATCAACAATAGTATTTAAATTAAAATCAAATTAGTGAAAGAATGCTTACACAAACAAAAACCACAAAACTTATGGAGCTCTGCAAAACAAAACTGAGCTATGCAATATCCTTATAATATACTATAATTCAGCTAGCAATTGTCCGAGTTGTCGTATGTTTTCACCGTTTGATTTTTTTGTGTTCACACCTATTAATATACAAGCACTGTTAAATTAAATTTGTGTTCACACTGATTATTATTAATTATTATTTTTAGCGTAATTAATTAGCGTAATTTTTAGCGTAATTAATTGAAACAATCATTTTTAATTAATTAGCGTAATTATTTATTTTTTTATATAATATAATTTACATTTATAATTTCTATGATATAATTTCCTTAATTGTCTTCGTAATTATTTTTAATTAATTAAAAAATTATTTGTAATTAATTATTATTTTTAGCGTAATTAATATAATTATTTTTAATTAATTAGCACAATTATTTTTAATTAATTAGCATAATTATTTATTTTTTTCTTTATATAATATAATTAACATTTATAATATTTTTAGCATTTAATTATTGTAATTATTTATTTATTTATATAATATAATTTATATTTATAATCTCCTTAATATAATCTCGTAAATATTAACTTAAAATATTTACAATATCACATTTATTCCTTATTTATCTTTTTTAATTAGTTTATTCTATTATACTACTAAAATTAATTATCATAATTAAGGAATAATTAGAAAGAATATGCATTTTTTATTAATATATTTAATCGATTAATTAATTAATTTTTATTATATAAACAATAATATCGAAATTTAAGGTAATTTAAATTAATTATATTTAAAAATAATAATCCTTATCCTTATAATATATAATTCAGCTAACAATTGTCCGAGGTGTCGTATGTTTTCAGTTTGATTTTTTTGTGTTCACACCTATTAATAAACAAGGATCGTTAGATTAAATTTGCGTTCACAATGGTCATTATTAATTATTATTTTTAGCTTAATTAATTAGCATAATTTTTAGCGTAATTAATTGAAACAATTATTTTTTATTAATTAGCGTAATTATTTATTTTTTTATATATTATAATTTACATTTATAATCATTATCCTTATAATATATAATTCAGCTAGGAATTGTCCGAGTTGTCGTATGTTTTCACCGTTTGATTTTTTTGTGTTCACACCTATTAATAAACAAGCACTGTTAGATTAAATTTGTGTTCACACGGGTTATTATTAATTATTATTTTTAGCGTAATTAATTAGCGTAATTGTTAGCGTAATTAATTGAAACAATCATTTTTAATTAATTAGCGTAATTATTTATTTATTTATATAATATAATTTACATTTATAATTTCCTTAATATAATCTCCTTAATTGTCGTCGTAATTATTTTTAATTAATTAGAAAATTATTTGTAATTAATTATTATTTTTAGCGTAATTAATTAGATAATTATTTTTAATTAATTAACACAATTATTTTTAATTAATTAGCATAATTATTTATTTTTTTCTTTATATAATATAATTTACATTTATAATATTTTTAGCGTTTAATTAGTGTAATTATTTATATTTTTATATAATATAATTTACATTTATAATCTCCTTAATATAATCTCCGTAAATATTAACTTGAAATATTTACAATATCACTTTTATTCCTTATTTATCTCCTTTTATTCTATTATACTACTAAAATTAATTATCATAATTAAGGAATGATGGGAGAGAATCTACATTTGTTATTAATATATTTAATCGATTAATTAATTAATTTTTATTATACAAACAATAATATCGAAATTTAAGGTAATTCAAATTAATTATATTTAAAAATAATAATTATTATCAAACCCTACTTTAAATCCGTTTCTATATAGACGTTATCTTCATTCACTCCCTATTTTTCACTTTTCATTTAGGTATTTTTTTTATTTGTTCATTCCTCACATTTATTTATTCACTTTTAATTTTAGTTATTTTTTTTATTTGTTCATGTTCACATTTATTTATTTTTATGCAGAGTTATTCTAGGTAAGTTTTGTTGTTTGTTTTTGTTTTTTTTTTTTGTATTTTTTGAACTATCTCTCACTTTTAATTTCACCTATTTTTTTTTATTTGTTTATTCTCACATTTATTTATTCAATTTTCATTTCAGCTATTTTTTTTATTTATTCATACTCACATTTATTTATTTTTGTGCAGAACTCTATGTAAGTTTTTTTTTTTTTTTTTTGTTTTTTTGTATTTTTTGTAGCCTTTTCATTTCAGCTATTTTTTTTATTTGTTGCTCACATTTATTTATTTTTGTGCAGAGCTCTTATATGTAAGTTTTGTTTTTTTTTTTTTTTTTGTTTTTTTTGTATATTTTGGATTACCTCTCACTTTTAATTTCAACTATTTTTTTTATTTGTTCATGCTCACATTTATTTATTCAATTTTTATTTCAACTATTTTTTTTTATTTATTTATGCTGACATTTATTTATTTTTGTGCAGACCTCTATGTAAGTTTTGTTTTTTTTTTGTTTTTTTTTTATTTTGTGTAGCCTTTTCATTTAGCTATTTTTTTATTTGTTTATGCTCACGTTATTTTTTTTTTTAGAGCTCTATGTATGTTTTGTTGTTTTTTTGTTGTTTTTTGTATTTTTTGCAACTAAGTATTTTTTTACTAATTCGATTTTAATAACTTTTGCAGGTAAGTCATTTTTTTTTGCAGAACTTATGAATTTCTTACTCATTTTTTGTTTATTTTATATGTTTATTTATAACTATTTATTTTGTAGGTTTCATTATAAGTAAAATACTCTGCGACCAAAGTCATGAAAAAAGATGGAAACATTGGATTGCACAAATTTTAAATAGATTCCAAACTGTTTATGTTTCTTGATAAAATTAGAGTAGTTTGTGTTAATTTTATTTATGATTTAATTTACTCAATTTACTGTAATTTTAAAGTAGTTTGTTTTATGATGTATTTTATCTATTTAATGTAATTAATGAAATTTACGCAATTTACAATAATTCTATTTAATTTTACAAATATCTCTAAAACAGAATTAATTTATGTCTTTTAGTTCGATCTTTTTTTATATATAAATAATAATAATAATTGTGATTTAATTAATTTATGTATTTTAATTATAGAAATTACAGATAATTAAAGTAATAAATTACAAAAATAATTATTATATCGATTAGTCATCCAACCATATTTGATGTATAAATAATATTATAAATTTATAAAATAAAATTTATCTTTAATTAGAGAAATTAAATAAAATTTTTATTATCTCTTTTTATAAATTATATATCAAATATATTATTAATTATGAGAATGGTAAATCTATTTCTTATTTTAAGCAATTAATAAATTTAATGGTAAACTAAAATTATATATCAATAATATTATTAATTATGAGTATTTAAATCTATTCCTTATTTTAAGCAACTAAATAAATTCAAATTTAACTAAAATTATATATCAATAATATTATTAATTATGAGAATGGTAAATCTATTTCTTATTTTAATCAATTAATAAATTTAATGGTCAACTAAAATTATATATCAATAATATTATTAATTATGAGTATGTAAATCTATTCCTTTTTTAAGCAACTAAATAAATTCAAAGTTAAACTAAAATTATATATCAATAATATTATTAATTATCAGTATGGTACATCTATTACTTATTTTAAGTAACTAAATAAATTCAAAAGTTACGTAATTGATTTGAGAATGAAACAATAATAATTCAATTTTTTATTAATAAATTAGAAATAATATTATCCTCTATTTATATCCTTCCTTCCTTATAATTCATAATTCAGCTAGCAATTGTCCTTGGTGACATATGTTTTAGCCGTTAGATTATGTTGTGTTCACACTTATTAATAAACAATGATCGTTAGATTTAATAAACAATGATTGTTAGATTAAATTTGTGTTGTAATTAATTAGCAATTATTTTTAATTACTTAGCGTAATTATTTATTTTTTTATATAATAATTTAAAATATAATCTTTATTCCTTATTTATCTCATTTAATTACTTTATTCTATTATATTACTATTTATTTATAAACTAAAATTAGTTAGCGTAATTAAAAGTGATGAGAGAGAATTTGCATATTTTTATTAATATATTTAATTGTTAATTAATCAATTTATATTATATAAACAAAAATATCGGAATTTTAGGTAAATCTATTCCTTATTTAAAGCAACTAAATAAATTTGATATTATCTACTATTTATATTACTATAATCATTAATAATTCAAATCGTGTTTATATATGAATTTCGTCATCTTCACTCACTCCCTATCTCTCCTTATTCTATTTTTTTTTTATTTATTAACGCTCACACTTTTGTTTTTTTCAGAACTTTACGCAAATTTTGTTTTTTTTATTTTTGCCAAATTTTGTTTTTTTTATTTTTGCCGTTTTTATTTTTTATAGCTTTCAAGTATCTTTTATTAATTCGTTATAGCTTTCAAGTATCTTTTATTAATTCGAATTTTAATTTTAATATTATCGTTTAATTATTAATATTTTTATTTTTTGCAGACAACCTTCAATGTAAATATTTTTTACTAATTTGAATTTTAGTTTTAATATTATTGTTTGATCATTAATATTTTTATTTTTTGCAGCTTTCAATGTAAGTATTTTTTACTAATTCGAATTTTAGTTTTAATATTATTGTTTATTGATTATAATTCTATTGTAAATATAACAATTTATATGGTAATGTTTTTTGTATTTTTTTCCAGTTTTTGAATTTTTTTTTTAGTTTTTTTAAAGTTTATTTTTTTGTAGGCTTTTTGTATTTCTTATTTTTTTTTATTTTTTAGGTTTATTTATAAGTAAAAGACTATACAAGTCGAACGATCAGAAGATCGAAATATTGGATTGCAAAAGGTTTAAATGGAATCAAGCTTTAATAAAAATATTTTGCGTTAATAATTTATTTATCTTTTTATTTTATGATGTAATTTATAATATTTTATGTAACTCATAATTATTATTTTAATAAAATTTATAATATTTTTATTTAATTTTATTCTTATTTTATTTCTATTTTATGTAAGTCATAATTATTATTTTAATAAAATTTATAATATTTTTATTTAATTTTATTCTTATTTTATTTCTATTGTAACTTATTTTTAAATAGTATTTTTATTTAATTCTTATAATATATAATTCAACTAATTTGTGGCATACTCCCTACAAACCAGAGTAATAGTCACACTTTCTTTGTATTTTGGGAAGGAATCACAGTAATAGTCAAACTTTCTTTATATTTTGTGAAGGAAGTGTGACTATAGTAGAAGAGGAAGTATATTTTAAACGTTTGATTTATTTGTGTTTACACTTATTAAAAAATAATAATTTTTAGATTAAGAATTTTGTTCACACTAATATTTATTAATATTTAATCTTAATAAATTTATTAAGTAAATATTAAATACGTAATTAATATATAAATAATAATATTTATATTTTTCTTATTCTCTTACCATTTGATTTTATATAATTTATCTTTATAAATTCCTTAATTATAGTAAAGATGGACTTGAAAAATTCAAGTTAATAAATAAATTATTTTTTAATATCTTCTATTAATATCTTCAATTTATTCCTTATTTATCATATATTATTTATTTATTTACTTTATCATGTAAATCTTAATAGATAATAGTATTAATATTTATTTGTATTAATCATTATATCATATTAATATATTAATATTAAGTAAATTAGGTTGTATTTAATTTAAATTACCTTATTCTATTTTCATTAGTGAATTAAATTATAAATTTTCAACTAAAATATCATTTGATTCTATAATTTGCGATTTTTATTCAATTAATTTTCAAAAATTATAGAAAACTTAATTCAATTTTACCCCTATAAAATGTCTTCATCTTTTACTCATTCTAAAATTCTATAAATTATTTTTTCTAATATGATTATGATTTATTTATGTATTAACATTTTTTATAATGCATATCATTAATAATTCTTTTTAGCATTCTATTGAGTTCTTAAATAACAAGTGTTCCAAACTATCAAACCATGAACTTGAAGGTTGGTATTATTATAATTTTTTTTAATAAAATCTAAATATATTAATTAATATAGTAATATATATATATATATATATATATATATATATAGAGAGAGAGAGAGAGAGACTTATTTTTCTTTAAACAACAATTTATATAGTCATGTTATATTCTATTTATTGTATATAATATACGAATTAATTAAATGTAGTGACATGGTATATAGTTTTTGATACATGAACTATTTCGTATTAGGTTGGGGTAACCGTTATACTATTGCGGAATACGGATGCCTCTGTGGTACTAGGATGATTGTAACATTACTTGATAATTATATTATCAAGGCGAAAGTATTAAGAGAAATAATTCTGGGGAAATTGTTTTTAATACTCGAATTGATCTCACGCCCTCGAATACCAAATTTCAGTTTGCTTTTCAACGAATACAATTTTCGATTATAATATCGTATGCATGACTATTAATAAGAGTCAAGTTCAGTCGTTGACAAATGTTGAAATATTTTTGAAAAAACCAGTATTTACGCACGATCAATTGTAGTTGTCTGTATTCTATAAAGAAGTATTCCATAATTTGTAATATGAACGTAATTTTCTTTATTGTATTATTTCAATTAGATCATTCACTTATTATTTATTTGTCTAATATCAATATTTACATCTAATATTAAGTCGAAAGAGTACTACTCCGACTAACAAATAGTTGAATTAAATGCACGTGCATCGCACGGGTAGGAAGACTAGTAATATATAATTCAGCTAGCAATTGTCCGAGGTGTTATATGTTTTCACTGTTTGATTTTTTTGTGTTCACACTTATTAATAAACAAGGATTAAATTTGTGTTCACACTAATCATTACTAATTATTATTTTTAGCGTAATTAATTATTTTTGATTAATTAATGTAATTATTTATTAATATATATAATATAATTTACATTTATAATTCTTTTAATATAATCTCCTAATTGTAGTCAATATTATTTTTAGCTTAATTAGTGTAATTATTTTTAATTAATTAGTAATTATTTGTATTCATACTTTCATTATTAATTATTATTTTTACCATAATTATTTTTAATTAATTAGCACAATTATTTTTAAGTAATTACCGTAATTATTTATTTCTTTCTTTATATAATATAATTTATATTTATAATAGTAAATATTGCGTAATTATTTTCCTTAATTGTAGTAAATATTATTTTTAGCGTAATTAATTAGTTTAATTATTTTTAATTAATTAGCACAATTATTTTTAATTAATTACTGTAATTATTTATTTCTTTATATAATATAATTTACATTTATAATTTCTTTAATATAATTTCCGCAAATATTGACTTGAATATTCAAAATATCACCTTTATTCCTTATTTATCTCATAGTATTCTATTATACTACTAAAATTAATTATTGTAATTAAAGAATGATGAGAGAGAATATGCATTTGTTATTAATATATTTAATCGATTAATTAATTATTTTTTATTATACAAACAATAATATCGAAATATAAGGTAATTCAAATTAATTATATTTAAAAAATAATTATTATTATCTTCACTCCCTCCCTTTCACTTTTCATTTCAGCTATTTTTTTATTTGTTCATCCTAACATTTATTTATTTTTGTGCAGAGCTCTATATATAAGTGGTCTCACTTTTCATTTGCTATTTTTTTTATTTTTTCATGTTGACATTTATTGATTCACTTTTTATTTCAGCTATTTTTTTTATTTATTCATGCTCACATTTATTTATTTTTTGCAGAACTCTATGTAAGTTTTGTTTTTTTTTTTTTTTTGTATTTTTTGCACTATCTCTCACTTTTCACTTGGGCTATTTTTTTTATTTGTTTATACTCACATTTATTTATTCACTTCTTTTTATTTGTTCATGTTTACATTTATTTATTCACTTCTCTCACTTTTCATTTCACCTATTTTTTATTTGTTCATGCTAACATTTATTTATTCACTTTTTATTTTAGCTATTTTTTTATTTATTCATACTTACATTTATTTATTTTTGTGCAGAGCTCTATTTAAGTTTTATTTTTTTTCTGTTTTTTTCAGCTATTTTTTTTATTTATTTATGCTTACATTTATTTATTTTTGTCCAGAACTCTAAGTAAGTTTTTTTTTTTTTTTTTTGTATTTTTACAGCATTTAGCTATTTTTTTTTTTATTTGTTTATCTTCACATTTATTTATTTATTTGCAGAGCTTTATGTATGTTTTGTTGTTTTTTTGTTGTTTTTTGTATTTTTTGCAGCTAAGTATTATTTTACTAATTCGATTTTAATTTAAATTTGATTGTTTGATAATTAATGTTTGATCATAAATATTTTTATTTTAAGTATTGTTTATTAATTTGAATTTTAGTTTTAATATTATTGTTTGATTATTAATATTTTTTTTTTGCATTTTTTACTAATTTGAATTTTAATTTTAATATTATTGTTTCATCATTAATATTTTTATTTTTGCCTTTCAATGTAAATATTTTTTACTAATTGAATTTTAGTTTTAATATTATCGTTTGTTGATTATAATTGTGTTGTAAATATAACAATATATTTGGTAATGATTTTTAATTTTTTCAAGTTTTTTAATTTTTTTTATTCTTTTTAATAATTTATTTTTTTGCAGAAGTTTTGGATTTCTTACTTTTTTTTTTTTTATTTTGTTGGTTTATTTATAACTATTTATTTTGTAGGTTTTATTATAAGTAAAATACTCCGCGAAATGAACAATTAGAAGTCATGAAGAAAGATCGAAACATTGCAAAAAATTTAAATGGATTTCAAGCTTTTGTTTATGTTTCCTGATAAAATTAGAGTAGTTTGTGTTAATTTTATTTATGATTTAATTTACTCAATTTACTGTAATTTTAAATTAGTTTATTTTATGTATTTTATCTATTTATAATAATTTATGAAATTTACGCAATTTACAATAATTCTATTTTATTTTATTATAATTTTGTTTATGTTGTAACTTACCCAACAGTATTTTTATTTTTATTACTTACAAATATCATTAAAACAGAATTAATTTATATATTTTAGTCTTTATTTAGAGAAATCAAATAAAATTTTTATTATCTCTGATTATAAATTATATATTAATTATATTATTAATTATGAGTATAGTGATAAATTCAAAGTTGAATTAAAATTATATATCAATAATATTATTAATTAGGAGTATTGTAAATCTATTCAAGCAACTAAATAAATATATTATGGGTATGTTAAATCTAATCCTTATTTTAAGCCAACTAAATAAATTCAAAGGTCAACTACTAATTAATTTGAGAATGAAATAATAATAATTCAATTTTTTATTAATTTACAATTAGAAATAATATTATCCTCTATTTGTATTAATTTAATTATGCATCTTTAAAAAAATATTTTACCATAAAGTAATAAATTAAAAAACAATCCTTTGTTCAATTAAAGGTCAATTACGTAATTAATTTGAGAATGAAATAATAATAATTCAATTTTTTTATTAATTTATAATTAAAAATAATATTATCCTCTATTTGTATTAATTTAATTATGGAGCATTAAAAAATATTTTTTCAAAAACAATTCATTATTCAATTAATCATGCTTGAAACTTAATTAATATATTTTGATTTATTTAAATAAGGAATATTCATAATATCAAATTTATTACTTATTTATCTTCTTTAATTACGTTTATTCTATTATACTACTATTTATTTATAATACTAAATTAATTTGTGATTTTTTAATTATATTTGTTCATTCTTTCTCATCTCTCTAATTGTCTAGAGATTTTTCTAAAATAATTTCATTTTTTAAAACTATTTACTAATCATTTTCGTAATAATATATGTTGATTATATTCTTCTTTGTCTCCATATATTAATTCCTCTTTAAATTGATAAAATTTCACGGTTCGATAGTATTAATTTATAGAGGTTTTAAATGATTAATTATGATTTCTTTTAGTAGTTATAGAATAAATATTAATGATATATTTTTTTAAGTGATATAAAATGTTCATAATAATATTAGATTAGTAGTTTATTAGAGTATTGATTTAAAATTAAATTACTTATATTTTCAATTTTATAATAAATATTATTAACCGCGGAATTGTAATAGAAAACTTAGTGATATTTTTTTATTTTACAACAAATATCACTAACAGTTGAATTGTAGTACAAAATAATAATTAATAGAAGTTTATGTAATTAAATATTTTTCTAGAATTTCAAATTAACTTATTTATGACAAATAATTTATTTTTATTTTGTAGGATTATTTAATATTTTTAATTAACATTTGTTAATTAAAAAAATATTTACTATTTATTATTCGTACGATTTATATAAGTGTCAATAAAAATGTCGAAAATTATTATTAGAAAACACGATCTTTTTTTATTTTCTATATAATTATAAATATAAATAAATTATTAAAACAGAGTTATTAGAAATATAGTTGAAATAAAAATAATAAAACTATTTATTAATAATTTAATATTAATATAAAAATTCATACAGATTATATATTTTAAAAATCAATCCAAAAGTGATAATTATGATTGAAAAAAACTTGAAGTTTTATTTTATTTTATTTTTTGTATCATTATAAAAATTAATAAAATAAATTAAGAAATAAGATAGATAAAATAAAAACAAAATTATCAAAAATCTAATTTTATTAATTATTATAATTTACAAGGTTATATGACTAATGAAAAATTGCAATTATTTAAAAACACTCTTAAATTGTGTTTTAATTTATTTTTTTTATATACAACTATTCATTTTTAATAATTCGCATGAATTTTATATTTAAAATGAAAAATAAATGCTGATTTTTTGTATTTAATTTTGATGAATATATCATTTTTTTGATTTTCTATATTAAGACAAATAAATTAATAAATCAATTATATTTAGATCGATATTTGAAATACAAACAAACATAATTATTCACCAATTTAATTTTATTATAAAGTAATCATGCAACTTTTATAATGTTTAGGGGTAATATATTTTTAATTTTATTAGAAATCAATCATTCAACTTTTATAATTTTTACAGCAGCAGGAAGAGATTTTCTTCAAATTTGACCGGTCATGCCTAAGTGTACGAGGTAGAATATAGTTCACTCTACTATTATTTTTTCTAATATATGAATAAATTGCAAAGTTTTGCGCTTGACCAAGATAATGAGGTTGCAAAATATCGGCGATGAAAATGATGGTCGTAGGTTGAGTGAGTTCTCTGATTGACTCTTCTATAGAGGATGGTACTACTGACGGCGAGAACGACGGGGAAGTAGATATAGAGATCCCGAATGAATATTTGATAATTCAATCGGACAATTATATTGAATCGATTGTTCATGCCGCTTACCCATCTTTCCATGGTTAGATCGAGAATATCAATTTTTTAGAAGGACGAGCGTATCTAGCGCCGACCCTGGATGACGTTAATGAAATCAATGATTCAATCTTTGCAATGCATAATACGGATGAAAGGATTTACCTTAGTTCGGATAGTTTTTACCTACCGAACGCGGAAATAATATGTTTGATTAAATGCATTCGATTGAGTTCTTAAATACCAACAAGTATTTCAAACTACCAAACCATGAAGTTGAAGGTTGGTATTATTATAAACTTTTTTACTAAAATCTAATTCTATTAATTAATATAGTAATATATATATATATATATATATATATATATATATATATATATATATATATATGTGTGTGTGTGAATGCCTCTGTAGGACTATGCAATGGTACTGGGATGGTTGTAACACAACTTGGTAATTATATTATCTACTCGAAAGTATTAGGAGAAAATAATTTTGGGGAAATGGTTTTTAATACTCGAATTGCTCTGACGCCCTAGGATATCAAATTCCATTTTGCTTTCCAACGAAGACAATTTTCGATTATGATATCGTATGACATGACTATTAATAAGAGTGGGGAAATGGTTTTTAATACTCCAAGTGCTCTAACGCCCTCGGATACCAAATTCCAGTTTGCTTTCCAACGAAGACAATTTCCGATTATGATATCGTATGCCATGATTGTTAATAAGAGTTAAGGTCAGTCGTTGACAAATGTTGAAATATTTTTGAAGAAACCAGTATTTACGTTGCGTTGTCTAGAGTAACCAACACATCGGGTTGAAGCTTCTGCATTGTGACCAGCATGTGGTCGTCTTACGAATAGAATAAATGTAGTCTATAAAAAAGTATTCCATAATTTGTAATATTAATGTAATTTTCTTTATTGTACTATTTCAATTAGATCATCCACTTAATATTTATTTGTATATCTAATATTAAGCCGAAAGAGCACTACTCCGATTAACAAAAAGTCAAATTAAATACACGTGCATCGCACGGGTCGAAAGAGCACTACTCCGATTAACAAAAAGTCAAATTAAATACACGTGCATCGCACGGGTAGAAGGACTAGTTAGTATAATAGAATAAACGTGGAGATAAATAATGAATAAATGTGATATTTTGAATATTTCAAATTAATATTTACTATTATTAAGGAAATTATAAATGTAAATTATATTATATAAAGAAATAAATAATTACACTAATTAATTAAAAATAATTAGTTAATTAATTATAGTGTGAACACAAATTTAATCTAACAGGTAAAACATATGACACCTAGGACAATTGCTAGCTGAATTATATATTATAAGGATAACAAACTGTTTTCAATTATAATAGATTAGATTTCAATAGTTTTTGAATGATATTAAATAGATATAATGATTTTAAAATTATAAAATAGAAATTTGATAATAATAAATTGATATTAAAAAAAATTATAGATTAACAAAAAGTACGGAAAAGTAAAAATTAAGTTGAAATAGATATCATGATACAAAGTTATGAAAATAAAAAAAGTACAAAAATAGATAATATTACTAAAAGATAAAAAAAATAAGTTCAAAAGGTGGCATGATTCTTTATCGCTTCAAAGGACATCATCATTGGATGTATAATCCGAGGAATCATCGTTCGACTTCTTAATTAATTCGGAGACCCCATCAAGAATTGTAAGGTAGGACGGATTACGGATTAATTTTTCCTTGTGCAGCCATAATAATGTAGAATCTAAATTTCGCATATTTACAATGCAACGACATAATCTTCCTAAAAGATTGTCTCCGTCAACGCTGACCTTAAACATAAACTCGTTTTCATTAAGAGATGATACAACCGCAGGAGTTACTTTGTTTGTACTTTCAGTCGAGGATGTTCCAATATGATCGTCGGCATTATCCTTGTATACACAAAGATACATTGCATTATTAATTAATTTATTAATATAATAAAAAATACAGTTATAAAATGAAAGAAAAATAAAATTATATAAAAAATTGATATATATGTAGGAGAGAATTAAATACCAAGATTGAAAGAACCAATCGATCAGCTGATTTCTGATTTAGAAATAATGCAACTTCATTCATCAATACAAAATTCGCGAAGTGATTTGTCATGAACTTGTAGATGAATTTTGAACTTGGTGTGACGAATAAAATCACGTTGACAAAAATAGCACACAAAATTGCAATAATTGACATAATGTGAATGATTGCATGTGGGGCAAATAATATAATACCAACATCGACTCAGACAGTTTTTCATAAATTTTAAAAGTTGTGCAAATTTTAATAACCTGCATTAAATATAATAACAATTATAAATCACTTCTTTATTACACATATATAATAAAAAAAATGTATTTAGGTCTATAAACATTAAATTCAATAACATACCTTTAGTAAAACTGAACGATACCAAGATATTGATTGAAAATGATTAGTAAAAAGTTGAAAAAAAAAATTAGAGGGATGAGAAAGAATGAAGAATCACAAATTTATTTAAAATTATAAATAAATAGTAGTATAATAGAATAAACGTAATTAAAGTAGATAAATAAGGAATAAACGTGATATTCTGAATATTACTTATTTAAATAAATCAAAATATATTAATTTAGTTTAAAGCAAGAGATAAATAAAGCAAGAGATAAATAAGAAATAAAGCCGAAAATATTTTAATGCTATAATATAAATAGAGGATAATATTATTTCTAATTGTAAATTAATAAAAAATTGAATTATCATTATTTAGTTGCTTAAAATAAGGAATATATTTACCATACTCATAATTAATAATATTATTAATATATAATTTTAGTTTACTTTTGAATTTATTTAGTTGCTTAAAATAAGGAATAGATTTACATACTCATAATTAATAATATTATTGATATATAATTTTAGTTGATCATTAAATTTATTAAACCTTAAAACCTAGAAATAGATTTACCATTCTCATAATTAATAATATAAATATATATAATTTATAACCAGATAATAAAAATTTTATTTGATTTCTCTAATTAAAAAAAATTTTATTTTATAAATTTATTAAAATACATAAATTAATTAAATCACAATTATTATTATTATTTATATATAAAAAAAGATCAAATTAATTATGTTTTAGTGATATTTGTAAGTAATACAAATAAAAATTTTGTTGCGTAAGTTAAAAAATAAACAAAATTAGAATAAAATTAAATAGAATTATTGTAAATTGCGTAAATTTCATTAATTACATTAAATAGATAAAATACATCATAAATAAAATGAAAACAAACTACTTTAAAATTACAGTAAATTGAGTAAATTATATCATAAATAAAATTAACACAAACTACTCTAATTTTATCAGAAAACATAAACAAAAGCTTGGAATCCATTTAAAATTTGTGCAATCAAATGTTTTGATCTTTTTTCATGACTTAGGTCGCACATTATTTTACTTATAATGAAACCTACAAAATAAATAATTATAAATAAAACTACAAAATAAACAAAAAATGAGTAATAAATTCAAAAGATTCGGAAAAAAATGACTTACTTGCAAAAGCTATTAAAATCAAATTAGTAAAAGAATACTTAGCTGGAAAAAATACAAAAAACAACAAAAAAAACAACAAACATACATAGAGCTCTGCAAAAAAAAAAAAAAAATGTGAGCATGATCAAATAAAAAAATAGCTGAAATGAAAAGGCTACAAAAAACACAAAAAAACAAAAAAAAAAGAACAAAACTTACAAAGGCTACAAAAAATACAAAAAAACAAAACAAAAAAAAACAAAACTTACATAGAGCTCTCACAAAAATAAATAAATGTGAGCATGAATAAATAAAAAAAATAGCTGAAATGAAAATTAAATAAATAAATGTGAGGATGAACAAATAAAAAAAATATAGCTGAAATTAAAAGTGAGAGTTAGTGCAAAAATACAAAAAAAACAAAAAAAACAACAAAACTTACATAGAGTTCTGCACAAAAATAAATAAATGTGAGCGAACAAATAAAAAAAATAACAAATGAAAAAGCTACAAAAAATACAAAAAAAAAAACAAAACTTACGCTCTGCACAAAAATAAATAAATGTTAGCATGAATAAATAAAAAAATAGGAAAATTGAATAAATAAATGTGAGCATGAACAAATAAAAAAAATAGCTGAAATTAAAAGTGAAAGTTAGTGCAAAAAAAAAAAAAAAAAAAAAACTTAAATAGAGTTCTGCACAAAAATAAATAAATGTGAGTATGAACAAATAAAAAAAATAACTGAAATCTAAAGGCTACAAAAAATACAAAAAAAACAAAAAAAACAAAACTTACATAGAGCTCTGCACAAAAATAAATAAATAATAAAGAAGTAAGGAATGAGCAGCACAATAGTAACGAAACGTGGAAGAGGACGCCCTAAGAAGAAGAAGATTGAATCCAATAAGGTTGGATCGTACTCAGCGGCCGGTTCTGTTCCGGTCAATACTCCGTTGTTACAGTCACAATATGTGTCGGAGGAGATGGTGGATAATATCACACAGAGGCACCCAGATTTTGGACTAAATGCAATGAATTTCAATGACTTGATGGATAAGGTGGAAGGCCGGAGGAAGAGTAGGGAAGAAAAATCTGGGGTCGAGGGATCTGCTATCCAGGGGGCAGAGATTAACCCCGATGGTTTTGATGTTGACGAGTCTGGGTTACCGAGTATCACTAACCTTGAATTGGAGATGAATGGTTCAATCAGGCGAAGGGCGGAGAAAGATACTTTTGTGAAGGAGGGTATGACTACGGAGATTGGGGCTGTTGGTAACACATCGAGTGATAGGGTTCAATCCAGGACAGAGATCGCCGGTGAAAGGGGTGGAGATGTGGGCCTGGGACCGGCTACTCAAGAAAAATTTGGATCGATAGTGTCCTCGACGGAACGATTAAGAGATAAGCGGGTGGCGTTTAGTGATCGCCTGCTTCAAACGGCGAGTGAAGGTGTGATTTCTGGAAATATGGACTCGAAGGAGGTTGATGTTCAAGCGGCAGTTCGTGCACATTCTGGGGTCGAGCATAATTTGGATCATTTTTTGAATAATTCTATGTTTTTGGAGAGCCAAACAATCCCTAATAATTCAAATTTGAATTTCGTGGATTCAGTTTACTTACCTTCGGGCACGAGCAAATCAGGGATTGGTGAAGGAAATAATCCTCCTATTATATTTGGAAGCGAGACCGATAAGGAAGGCATGCATGTAGACGCTATTATGGAGAAGAGAGCGATGGACAAGCGCCGAACACTAAAGTGTCGAAAGGGTCGAACCTGAACCATACTTTGAGAAGTGAGGAACGTAGTGCGATTATTGTAAACCCTGGACTGAATAGGGTTGAACCGAGTAAGGTGGACGTACGGGCTGACCAGAATCCGAATCTGAATCCAAACTCGATCAAAGAAGCAGGGCCAACTGACGGGAATACATCAGACCCGTTCAAAAATCTCTTTTTCGGAACTATGCAATGTAACCCGTTACTCCCAGGGACTGAAGTTATTATGGCCCCAACGCTGAAACCTACTAGAGTCTCGCTCCACTATGTGAAGCCTGAAATCAACAATGGACGAGTATTTGTTCGACCGTCTTGGGAAGTAGTACAAAAAGGATGTAAGAAATGGGATAAAACACTGGTGGGTTATTTCTTGGGCAATTCACTTGGATTCCAAACAACCAAAAGATTTGTTTCTTCAATTTGGAGGGGACTGGTGGACATTAAAATGACGGATAATGGTTTCTTTTACTTTACTTTCAATTCCGAGAAGGAGCTCTTAGATGTGGTAGAGGGAGGACCTTGGATATTTGCTGGACAGCCCCTGTTCCTCCAACGTTGGTGCGCGGGGATGTCGATGGACAAGAGGATTCACCGTGAAATCCCTATATGGGTGAAATTCAGAAATTTGCCATTGGAGTACTGGACTGTAGAGGGACTAAGCACGGTTGCTAGTTCGGTGGGGCGGCCGTTGTACCCGGATGCTTTTACCTCGTCGTCGGCTCGACTCGATTATGCTCGGGTGTGTATTATGATGAGTATTGAGGATGACTTCAAGGACCATGTCATTATTTTGAAACCGACTACGGAGAATGAGGGTTATAAAGGTACTTGTCGAGTGGGTATTGAATACGAATGGCGGCCGAAGTCATGCACCTTGTGTGATTCGTTCGGGCATGGGAACTCTATCTGCCCTAAGCGCACTAAACCTACTGCCTCTACACCTATCAAACGTTATGAACCGAAGATTAGTACTAAAGGCAAGCCTTCACTGGATAATTCAGACCCCCAGCTTAATGGGGATGGGTGGATAGTAGTAGGTTCTAGGTCGAGGAAACCACGAGAGACAGTAGCTTCGACAAGCTCACGAGAGACAGTAGCTTCGACAAGCTCGTACGCGACGGGTAATAATCCGAAAGAACCGGGATCGAAAAATTCTTTTGATGCATTGAGAAGCTTGACGAACGCTAAGGAATTGGAGTGGCAGTTGATTACTGAAATGGGGAATAAGAATCCTCAAATACAGCAGGTCGTTGGAAAAGATATGAATATGCATGCCAATGGAAAAACTAAATTAACTACGTCGAATGAAATGGGATTGACTCATTCTTTTAATGCACTGGGCAATTTGATTTCTCCTACAAACTTGGAGAGGCGAGTGAATAAAAATTTGGAGAAAGAGAATACTCAGTTAGAGGCACTTGGAGCAGAGAAGAATGTGCATACCAGTGGGAAACATGCTTTGAACAACCGGGCTGAAATTAAGGCGAGGACAGGTACTTTGGTTGGTACATCAACTAATTCCTTTGATATCTTAAAAAATGTGCGGGAAGGGAATGGTTTAGTGATCGAAGAGATTATTGATCCGGAGGAAACAGAGGAAGGAGAGTTTGTGGGAGGTACGGGAGGTACAATGGTGGTTTATGAACAGGGTCCTATAGCAGCCCTTCCTGTGGTTACTAATGTGTAGTACACTTTGTTGGAATGTTCGGGGGCTGAATAAGCCGGATCACCAGCGGGCTGTCCGGGACCTTATTCAGGAGAACTCAGTTAGTCTCGTTTCTCTTCTGGAGACACATGTTACTGGTAGTAGGTCTTCTTTTATTGCAGACCGAGTGTTTTCTTCGTGGAGTAGGCACATTGATTATGTGGATGGCCCGGGTATGCGTATCTGGGTCGGTTGGGATCAGAGTTTGGTGGATGTCCAAATCGTTCACACCTCTGACCAGTGGTTCCACTGTCGAGTTACGGAGCTCAGGACGGCGGTCACGCGATTTTACACGTTCGTCTATGCCCATAACACTGTGATTCAGAGGCGAGTGTTATGGGACTATATTCGTTCTATTTCTGAGCACCTGCAGGATGTTGATTGGGTGGTGTTGGGTGATTTCAACACCATCCTGGATACGAGTGAGGCACTGGGAGGTAGAGCGGCTATGGAGACAGATGACGAGTTCCAGTCATGTCTGACGGCGGCTGATTTGGTCACGTTACCGACGGTGGGACCGTGGTACACATGGCATAATCAGCAGGAGGCGGATCGGAAGTGGCGCCGACTAGATAGAGTGGTGGCTAACCCTTCCTGGTTGGTGCATCGTGCTGAGAGTATGTATCACACCCTACCGTCTCGGACGTCGGACCATACTCCTCTGCTTCTGGACCCGGTGACTTCTGGGAACGGGTACAAGGCGTGGTTTCGGTTTGACAACCACATTACTGATATGGAGGATTTTCTACCCCAAACGAGGCGTATCTGGGAGTATGATATTCATGGTCTGCCTATGTATTCGGTGGTTAAGAAGCTTAAGCTTCTTAAGGGTGTTTTCAGGCAGATGAGAAGGAGACAGGGGCACCTTGGGGCTAATGTGACGAAGGCTAGGGAGTTCCTGCTCTCTGTTCAGACATATTTGACTATGGACCCCACTTTTGAGCCATTACTTGTTTTAGATGGTATATGTCGTCGCTTATACGCACGGGCGGTTGAGGCGGAGCAAACTTATTTACGCCAGAGGGCGAAGACGTCATGGCTTCGAGACGGGGACCAGTGTACAGCCTTCTTCTTTAGGAGTATCGCGGTTCGACGGGCCCGGTCGCGAATACTCCAGGTTGAGACAGCTACAGGGGATCTTGTTCATGATTCCTCCCAGATTAGTAGTACGATAGTGTCGTTCTTCCAGGGACTGTTGGGTACTTCTACACATCCCGTGGTAGGAGATTTACGACATTTCGTGACTCGGAGGTTGACTACTGAGATGGCTGAGCATATGATCAGACCGGTGACGGCTGCAGAGATTCAGAGTGTACTTTTTGCATTTGATGATGATAGAGCCCCGGGTCCAGATGGTTATTCTTCGGCCTTCTTCAAACAAGCCTGGCCGGTGATTAAATCTGAGAGTCTCAACGCTATTTCAGATTTCTTCCGCACCGGGAAGCTTGTTAGAGAGATTAACTCGACGATTCTTTCGCTTATACCGAAGGTTGCTGCACCGAAGCATCCTAAGGACTTTCGCCCCATCTCGTCCTGCAATGTGTTGTACAAGGTGATAGCGAAAGTTATTTCGAATCGTATGAGTTCCAGTATGGCATTATTGGTTGACAGATCGCAGACAGCCTTTGTCCCTGGCAGACGAATTGGGGATAATATCCTTCTTGCACAGGAGCTACTGCAGGGGTACGGACAGAGACGACTTCCAGCTCGATGTGTGCTGAAAGTCGATCTTATGAAAGCTTATGATACGGTTGAGTGGAGCTTCGTGCGGGCGACGCTGGAGACCATGGGTTTCCACCAGGTGTTCATTGGTTGGATTATGGAGTGCCTCACTACTCCGGCATTTTCGGTGAACATCAATGGTTCGGCTGAGGGTTATTTCAGAGGTTCTCGAGGATTGAGGCAAGGGGACCCGATGTCACCCTTTCTTTTTGTCCTAGTGATGGAGGTATTACATGGGATTTTGGAGTGGCATATTCAGGCTGAGCCGGAGTTCCAGTATCATTGGAGATGTGAGAGGACCCAGACCTATATGCTGAGTTTTGCTGATGACCTTCTACTTGCTTGTCACGCCGACCCTGTTTCTATCGCTACACTTAGACGAGGAGTGCAGCTTTTCTCGACTTACTCGGGTCTACATGAGAATGTAGATAAGAGTAATATATATCTCTCCCTCCAGGCGCAGGATGATGTGTCGATACTCCAGCCAGTCTTTGATTTCCCGATCGGGACCCTACCGGTGCGTTATCTGGGAGTCCCTCTGATCTCTTCTCAGTTGAGGCTGAGGGATTGTGCCCCCCTGCTACAGAGGATTGATGCTAGACTGGGCTCTTGGACCTCTCGTACCCTATCTTATGCAGGGCGATTACAGCTGATCCGATCAGTTCTTGGTACTTTACATATCTACTGGGCCAGTGTTTTCATTCTACCCCAGGGGATTATCGAGGAGATTGAGAAGAGGCTGAGGAGATTTCTTTGGTTTGGGTTGGGCAACAAGGGGTATGCCAAGGTCCGATGGGTTGACATTTGCCGCCCTACCAGTGAGGGTGGTTTGGGTATCCGGGATCTCACTGCCCAGAATCGGGCCCTTATGACTAGACATATCTGGGCTATTCTGAGTCAGGACCCGGAATCCGTTTGGGTCAGTTGGATTCGAGAGAATCGACTGAGGAGGAACTCTTTTTGGAGTGCTAAGGTGCCGAGGGCATGCTCTTGGAGTTGGCGACAACTTCTTAAGATACGCCCGGCTGTGTTACCAGCTATACAGATGCAGGTCGGGGATGGGTCGCAGTTTTACCTTTGGAGGGATCCGTGGCATCCCCTTGGTCGATTAGAGGAGGTGTGTCAGTTGAGGCCATGGCTTAGGAGGCTCCCGCGGGCTGCATCGTTGAGTATGGTCATAGTTGATGGGGTGTGGAGGTGGCCATCAGACTTTGCGGCGGAGTTCGTTGATCTTATGGATGGCTTGCCGAGTATAGATGTGAGTACAGATACAGTGCGGTGGACATTGCATCGATCAGGGACCTACACCTCTGACTCGGCATATACTCTTTTCTGCCCAGAGGGTCCAAGGGTGCCGTGGGCTTCCCTTTTGACTGGACCAGGACGTATACCACGACACAGTTTCATTCTTTGGTTGGCTATCCGAGGTCGGTTGCCGACTCGGGATAAGCGTTGGATTGGTCGGGGGAATGATTCGTGTGTCCTTTGTGGTGATGAGAGCGTGGAGACACACTCCCACCTTTTCTTTGAGTGCCCATTCTCACAGGACTGTTTGCGGAGATTACGGGTGGAGGTGGGTTTTCTATGGCCACGAGGAGGTTGGCATAGTGCTGTACTACGGGCTGCGAGTCGATGGCGTGGTAGGCACTTGATCTCTTGTGCGTATCGTGGACTTCTCGCTGCTCTGATCTATTATATATGGCTCGAGAGGAACACTAGGATCTTTGAGACTCGGTCGGTGCCGTCTGGAGTGGTGGCTTCTCAGGCGATCTCTATCATACGGGAGAGGATTCTCTCCTTACGACTCCCTGATTCTATTCAGGCACGGGCACTGAAGAGGGTTTGGCATATAGCATGGTGATTGTTTTTGTATTTTTTTAGTGTTATATGTCTAGTTTGGTTGGTTGGAGAGCTAGTCTGTTAGCTCTGTGTTGCGGTGGGGTTGTTTTCCCTATGCGCAGTTCTGTATCATACTCTTTATTTTCTATGTGATTGACCTTTACCAAAAAAAAAATAAATAAATAAATGTGAGCATGAATAAAAAAAACTGAAATGAAAAGTGAATAAATAAATGTGAGCAATGAACAAATAAAAAAATAGTTAAATGAAAAACGAGGAGTGAGTGAAGATGACGTCTTTATATAAAAATAGTTAAATGAAAAACGAGGAGTGAGTGAAGATGACGTCTTTATATAGACACGGATTTGAAGTAGGGTTTGATAATATTTATTATTTTTAAATATAACTAATTTGAATTCCTTTAAACTTCGTTATTATTGTTTGTATAATAAAAATTAATTAATTTATCCATTAAATATATCAATAACAAATGGAGATTCTCTTTTATCATAATAATTAATTTTATAGTATAATAGAATAAACTAATTAAAGGAGATAAATAAGGAATAAATGTTATATTTTGAATATTTCAAAGTCAATAGAAGATTATATTAAAGAGATTATAAATGTAAATAATATTATATAAAAAAATAAATAATTATAATAATTAATTAAAAATAATTACGCTAATTAATTACACTAAAAATAATATTTATTATATTAAAAAATTTACAAATGTAAATTATATTATATAAAGAAAGAAAGAAATAATTACACTAATCAATTAAAAATAATTGCGTTAATTAATTAAAAATAATTACGCTAATTAATTACACTAAAAATAATATTATTAATGTAAATTATATTATATAAATAAAGAAATAAATAATTACGCTAATTAATTAAAAATAATTGAGCTAATTAATTAAAAATAATAATTATCTAATTAATTACTTAAAAATAATTGAGCTAATTAATTAAAAATAATAATTATCTAATTAATTACGCTAAATTAATTAGGTAATTATTTGTAATTAATTATTATTTTACCTAATTAATTAAGTTAAAATAATAATTAATTTCAAATAATTGCCTAATTAATTAAAAATAATTACACTAATTAATTTTGCTAAAAATAATATTGAATTATATTAAGGAAAATATAAATGAAAATTATATTATATAAAGAAATAAATAATTACGCTAATTAATTAAAAATAATTGTTTCAATTAATTACGCTAAAAATTGTAATTAATTACGCTAAAAATAATAATTAATAATGACCACAAATTTAATAACGGTGCTTGTTTAATAATAGGTGTGAACACAAAAAAATCAAACGGTGAAAACATCTGAATTATATATTATAAAGATAATGCAATTCAATAATTTAATTGTTAACAATGATGACATAGTGTGAAAGCAAAATAAAATTTTATATTGATTCAATTTTTATTTTATAAGTTTTTTTAAAGGTCAATAATATAGAAAAAAATGTATGATACAGTACAACGGAGAATGAAAATCTTATCGCGAGCTAACATACTTACCTCTCCAACCATCCAAGACATAAAATTTTATATTAATTCAATTTTCATTTTATAAGTTAGGGGTATATAGTATGTATATATTAATCTTTATCTTTCATAAGTGTAACATTTTTTATTCATTTGATAATATTTTCTATACTTAAAAAAATTACAATTGTCACTCACTTTATATATTTTAATATTTTTTCTCGTAATTTTTATATATCATAAAATTAAATTATAATTTTATTATTTTACTTTAAATTAAAGTCACAAAAATAAGAAATTCAAAAGTGATTTTGTTTTTGTTTTAGTGGGCCTTAGTTATTATTCCCTATTTTTTAAATAATTGTGGTGATTGCATGATTGGTTCAAGATTCGTCTCCTTTCGATCATCACCGAGACATCCATCCTTCCTATCATTTGTCGATGTCTCTGAATAAATTTCAAAAAGTTTTCCAATCATCACTCAAGACACCCTTCCAATCAGTTCTCGATGTCTCGAGTGAATTTCCAAAATTTCGTAAAAATAAATATGCTCTCATTGAGAGTTGAACTCAAGACCTCCCGCTTACTAAACGGGTGCTCTAACCAACTGAGCTATAAGAGCTTAGTGCCAAGACTTAAATATTACTTTTCATAAACTATAATTTTATTGGAATAAAAAATGTTACTAGGGCCCAACCGGGTTCGAACCGGTGACCTCTTGATCTGCAGTCAAATGCTCTACCACTGAGCTATGGACCCTTTTTGTAAACATTTTGTGTAATAAATTAATTGTAATTCTAAGGTCCTAATCAAAGAATGCATTACTCATCACACAACTAAATTTGGTTCTCAAGGTATCTGCACATGTTCTTGAACGACCCATGCGGCCAATTTTAAATTGCCGAATACCTTAAGTCCACTTCTTTGTGGCCGAGAGCCTTATCAAATGTAGCATATATATACACTTCATCCGGTCTCCTTACATACCATTCTGTTCGATTGTCTTAATTAAAAGACCGACATACATGCTGCTTGGAATTGCAATAGCAGTTTGCAGGATTATGGTATGAACGAGCTAGCTAGTGAGATCACGCATGATCTCATTTTTTCATCGAAGCATCTGTCACAAAAAAATCTTATTGATAGTGTACCTTGAATTTCCCATTAAGCTTTCAACAAGAAAATGAAAGAGAAATCACAAACAAACAAAATGAAAGATTGCTTATTGATCAATTTTGATTTCTTTGGCAGCCCATAAAGTCAGTAGTGCCTGATTTTGTGTTATCTTGATTTTCAATTGAAAAAATATATGGGGATATTCCTCAACCTAATCATGGTACAATAAAAACCAAGTTAACCTACTACTCTTATACTTGGACATCTTGCCAAACACAAGGACCAATCTCATTTCACCTATTTTTATTTATTTATTTATTTATTTTGCCTTTTGAATTTGGTGTGTATTTTAAGTTGAAATTTATACCATTGAGATTCACTTGATGAAAAGAAGCACATAATGACAATTATTGATGCATTCATTTAGAGCGTTTAATTTCAATTAATTTGTACTTATAAATCTATTTATATTTCAATTTTTCAATGTTTGAGTTACAATTATTTATTTTATACTGGAAAATTCACAAATAAGACACGTATTTCATTTGTACCAGGTATCAAATGTATGTTCAATGTCCCAAAAGATCGAAATAAAATTATTCACTTTTATTCATTTTAGAACTCAATAGTAGTATTAACTACTATTGAGCTTTAATTTAGTGGAAATGTTTAATTTTGAAAAAAAAAGTAAAATATGGCCAAAAGTATTTAACGTGCTGTGGTTTTAATCTTGCTATTCCGGTAGTGTCGTAGCAATCTATAGGACCAATTACAGAACTCCAAAGAAAGCATAATTTTGGGAATGATTGGGCCCACATTTAAATATCTACATAAATAGAGGACCGATTTTGCAATTTTCACATATTCTAGAAATGATAGGCCTCATATTGCAATATCTAAATAAATAGAGGATGGATTTTGCAATTTTCCATCTTCTAGAAATCATAGGGCTCATATTGAAATTTCTACATAAATAGAGGACCGATTCTGAAACTTTTCCCTTCATCTTCTATAAATGACGGGGCTCATATTGAAATATCTACATAAATGGAGGACCGAATCTGAAAATTCTCCCTTCATCTTCAACAAATGATAGGTCTCATAGTGCAATATATACATAAATAGAGGACCGATTTTGCAATTTCCGCCTTCATCTTCTATTTCAGGCTTTACACGTGAGACGATGAGAGTCTGAGACACACATTTATACTCAGGCGGCAAACCAAAAAAAATTGAGGGGGAAGACGAACCAAAAAAATTGAAAATTAAAAAAAATTAAAAAAGAGAAAAAGAAAAAAAAAATGGCAGGCGCTCAACAGAAGCCTCACGCGCTCATGATCCCGTACCCGTACCAGGGCCACATCAACCCGTTCGTGCACCTCGCCGTCAAGCTAGCCTCCCAGGGTTTCACCGTCACCTTCGTCAACACTCAATCGGTCGACCGCCGCATCTCCAGGGCGCGTTCGGCGGCGGGGGAGACCGACATTTTCGCGGGGGCTAGGGATTCCGGCCTCGACATCCGCTACGCCACGGTCTGCGACGGGTTCCCGATCGAATTCGACCGGTCCGCGAATCACGACCGGTTCGTCGAGGGTTTGATTCACGGTTTCTCCGATTACGTCGACGAATTGGTCGCGCGCCTGGCGTTATCCGATCCGCCGGTGACGTGCCTGATAGCGGATACCTTTTACGTGTGGGCGTCCGCCGTCGCCGGGAAGCACAATCTGGTCAGCGTGTCGTTCTGGACGGAGCCGGCCCTGGTTCTCTCCTTGTACTACCACCTCCATCTCCTCGAGGAAAATGGGCATTTCGGTTCCGAAGGTAAAATACCTATTTTACCCTCATGAGCTTCTGAGCAGTTTTATTCATTTTTAAGGGTGGGGAAAATGTGATATTGTTGGCTTGTTGCTATATTTCTGGCTGATAGTATGTGGTGTTGATTGACATATCTGACTTGGATTGAAACTGAAGTTTGGTATATCGAAATTTTCGGTATACCAATATCCGACCGATATTGTATGTTGTTTACATCAATCTCATATAGTATTTGTAATTTGTGTTGAATTGTTAAGGTAAAATCTCAATGAGTGTTATATCAACATTCATTTGAACTTGAATTCAACTGATTTTGTTTTTGTCAGTGAAACGTGGTGACATCATAGATTACATACCCGGAGTTGGGACGATCAAACCGACTGACCTCACATCCTATCTCCAAGCAGACGACATACACACAGTGGTGCACCGTGTGATTTACCGGGCTTTCGAGGACGTGAAGAGGGCTGATGTCATCATCTGCAACACGGTCCAAGAGCTCGAATCAGACACGCTCTCTGCCCTTCACAAGAAGCAGCCAACCTACGCGATTGGGCCTATCGTTTCGGGTTTCACTAACCGGACAGTGGCCACGAGCCTGTGGTCAGAATCGGACTGCAGCCCGTGGCTCGATGGAAAGCCCGACGGGTCGGTTCTGTATGTCTCGTTCGGCAGCCACGCCCACACCACTAGTAAGGAGGACATCTGGGAGATAGCCCGCGGGCTTCAAGCGAGCGGGGTGAACTTCGTTTGGGTGGTTAGGCCCGACATTGTGAACTCGGGCGAGGCTGATTTCTTGCCACCTGGATTCGAGGAGAGCATCAAAGGGAGAGGGTTGATCGTGCAGTGGTGCAGCCAGATCAAGGTGCTTTTGCACCCTGCGATTGGAGGGTTTATGTCGCACTGCGGATGGAATTCGGTGCTCGAAAGCATTTCGTGCAAGGTTCCTTTGATATGCTTCCCTCTGTTTACTGACCAATTTACCAACCGTAAATTGGTCGTTGATGACTGGAAAATCGGGATTAATCTGTGCGATAGGCCATCCATAACCGGAAAGGAAGTGGAAGAGAAGATCAAGCATCTGATGAATGAGAAAAGCTCTAAAGAGCTGAGGAATGCAATCAGGGAGGTGAGCAGGAAATTGGAGAGTGCATGGTCAAGTGCTGGATCATCTGAGATGAACTTCATGTTTCTGGTTGAGGATATTATGGCCCAAATGAAAAAGAGAGTTGGGCCGGCCTTTGAAGTGCCTGACCCAACAAGGGATCTTGTTTGGGGCCTGAAAGCAGCGAGCCTTTGCCAGCAAACAACTTGATCGCCTGTCCAAATAGGTCGAGTAGTGGGCTTCGGTAGCCCAACCCAGTTATGGTTACTGTTTGATTTAGGAGCTTGGACTAGTATAGTACTGTATTTGATGGGAAATGGTTTTTGGAATTATGTAACGAATATTTTTAGTCCCAATTTCGTATCAACTTTCTTTCTAAATACAAAATTAAACCTTTTTATTTTGATAAAACTTTGTAGCCATAAATTGGTAAGCTCATTACTCCAAGAACCCTTTCAATTTTTAAAGATGCTTGTGCTAATTATTCTGTAATGCTTTAATTCTTTAGCCTTGTTTATTCATAAAAATTACTATAAGTTTTGTATTAGTGAAAATCAATATTCTCTTACTTTCTTTCCATTGTTTTCTTTGGGACTTTGGAAAAGTCTTTTATTGTTGAGTGGACAAAAAAGTGAGTTGAAATTTAACATGGAGTATCTTTTTGAAGTTCATTTCAATTAAATTCAATTTAGTGCACATCACCAAGAATATATCAAAGTTACATATAAACACAAGGGATTTAGGGAACAAGTGCTACTTAACATCTTTGAATTTAAATAATTTGATCTAACATTCAATATTTGAAAAGAGTTTTGCTACACAAAAAAAAATCTATCTACCCGTGCTAGGGAAAAGTGCTACTTAACATCGTTATTGTGCACTGCACTATCATAAAATCCAAACAGAAGTACACAACCATCCAAAAAAAGAGATTATAATTTTGTAACTCAGATTTTTTAAATTTTCAACAATCCATTTATTTTCATTTAATTCAATCCAATTGATCAATACAAACAAGGGAAATAAGGGTTGTTTTAAAAGTCTTATTCCAACTTGATTTCCCAGCTCATATTTGTGTACTTATTCTTGAGAAAACAGAGCACAGCAAGGAAAGCTTCAATGGCGAACCAGAAGAAGCCACACGCTATAATGATATGCTTTCACCTTCAGGGCCACATCATCCCTTTCGTGAACCTCGCTCTGAAGCTCGCTTCAAAGGGCTTCTCCGTCACTTTCGCCCATCTCGATTTCATCCACCAACAGATCTCCAGATCTAACCCCACCACCACCCAAGACGACATCTTTTTCCGGGCCCGAGATTCGGGCCTCGACATCCACTACACCACCTTCAACGACGGCTTCCCCGTTGACTTCGACCGGGCCGCCGATTTCAACCTCCATCTCGAGAATTTCCTCTACAGATTCCCCGACAAAGTGGACGAGCTCGTCGGGAAATTAATAGCCCGGCCCGAACACTCGGGCTCCGATTATTTCCTAATCGCCGACACTTTCTGCGTTTGGCCCGAAAAAATCGCCAGGAAATACAACCTGGTGAACGTCTCCTTCTGGACCGAGCCAGCCCTGGTGTTCTCCTTGTACTATCATCTGGATCTTCTGAAGGAGAAGGGACATGTGCCCGCCGGGACCCGCCGGGAAATCGTGGATTACATCCCCGGAATCCCGTCGATCAACACCAAGGACTTCACGTCGTATCTGCAGGATTCGAGCCCGACCCTGATGCACGAAATAATATCCCGGGCTTTCGACTCCGTCAAGAGAGCGGATTTCATCCTCTGCAACACGGCCCATGAGCTAGAACCGGAAACCATATCGGCTCTGCAGAAAAAGCAGCCATTCTACGCTATCGGGCCTGTATTTTCTTCAGGCCCGGTAGCGAGAAGCCTCTTGCCGGAATCCGACCCCACGGGCTGGCTGGATTCCAGGGCCCGTGGGTCGGTCCTGTACGTTTCTTTCGGAAGCCTTGCGAAAACCGATAGGAACGTTATATCCGAAATCGCGGGCGGGCTTTTGCTTAGTGAGGTGAATTTCGTGTGGGTGCTTCGACCGGGGATGGTGGGTCCCGAGGGCGGGGAAATTCTGCCCGACGGGTTCGAGGGCAGCGTGAGGGGCAGGGGTATGATCGTCCCGTGGTGCGATCAGAATCGGATTTTGTCACACTTGTCGATCGGAGGTTTTCTGACGCATTGCGGGTGGAATTCGGTGATGGAGAGCGTGTGGTGTGGGATCCCCATGCTTTGTTACCCGTTGTTTACTGATCAGATTACGAATCGAAAATTGGTGGTGGATGATTGGAAGGTTGGTTTGAACTTGTGTGATGGAGGAATCTTAACGAGGGAAGAAGTTGGGGTGAAGATTGGGATGTTGATGAATGGGGAAAAATCGAATGAGTTGAGAAAGGAAATCGAGAAGGTGAGTGAGATGTTGCGATTTGGGTCGACGAAGGATGGATCTTCGGAGAAGAATTTTGATTGTTTTGTTAGGGATGTTTGTGGTGAAATAGTTGGGAGGGGGTGTAAGAAAAATGTAAATGAATGTTGATTTGTTGTATAGATCAATGTTGTTTGCATGTGTTTTGCAGATTCTTGATCACCTCTGATTGCTTGTCGAAAATTCGAACACTCAAATCGAAGAACAAGAGACCATGAGCATTTATTGACCGATTTGTTTTTTTTTTTAATTTAGAGGTCATTTTTGGCTTTCGAAAATTCGAACACTCAGATCATCTCCAACCGATACCAAAAACCTATTTTGGAGTAAGGGGATGCTCCAACCGATACCAAATTATAAACTTATTATAGGTATTATGGTGAGACCCACCTAAAAAACACTTAGATTTACGTTTACCTTAAACTCAAACAAAAAACTATTTATTATTTATAAAATCATCCTTTTATTTTACAAACTAATAAAAAATACCTATTAACCTTTTATTTTAATTTTTTATTTAATATATTTTGTAATGTAATTTTTTTAATAATCATATATTAATAATTAAAATAAAATTTTATTTTAAAAATAAAAATAAATATTTATAATTAAATATTAAATATTTCATGTTTGCGCAATTTTGTCATATTTAATTAATATTTTATTATATTTTTTATATTTGAAATTTTAAATTGAAAATAATATTTATTAATTTTTTTAAATTTAATTTCAAAAGTTACGGAGTTAAATTATAAATTTGTTAAGATATTGGTTATTTATAAAAATAGTATAAAAAATTGTATAAGAAGAATAATTTGAAAATATTATTTTAAGTTTAAGTATTGGAATCTCGGTTGGAGCTAATTTACTGTAAACTTAAAACTAAACTTATTTTTGAGTTTAAGTTTTTGTGTTCGGTTGGAGATGGCCTCAGATCGAAGAACAAGAGACCATGAGCATTTTATTGACCGATTTGTTTTTTTTTTTTTAATTTAGAGGTCATTTTTGGCTTTTCAATGAAAATTAAATATATTTTGATAAAATTACTCTTAATGTATTTTCTACGCTCACTTACCTAAACGAAAACGTTAATCGGCAAATGCGCCACGTCATTGTCCCCCAAATCACTCGGTAAAAACTAAAAAAATCAACTCGAAGAACGGTATTTTCCTCCAAAAGATTCGAAAGAAGAACACCTGGTAAACTTTATCTGGTTTTTTAATTTCATCGGGTTGTTTGTTGTCATTTGTTCGATCGAAATTCATTGAATCATCGTTACTGATATACATACACAATTACATGGCCAACCAAAAGGATGGTTTCTTGAAATTGCAACTCTGTTTCATCAATCTTGTGTAGTGTTAACATGTGAATGAATAGGCAAATAAACTAGAGTACATATAGTGTCGTTTGGAGTGTCCTTGGCAGCTTGAAAGTAAGGATATTCATCGTGTCCTTATACGTCTCATCTCTTCTGATGAGATCGTATCACGTCAGTCTGTCTTCTGGCAAGAGAAGTCTCCAATGGAGTCCGGCGGGATTCTAAATTCATAGATTTTTAATTTAGAAATAATTAAAAATGCGTTGCAGAACGAGCTATAAAACAATTGATAAGGTTTGATTCCTGACCAGTAGTACTGCTAGAGCCCACTTCTTTCCCACACTACGAGTGAAAGGGAAAATGTAAAGACTACCATTAAAGCAGCCCAAGCGAGACTTACTATATCCATGTGAATTATGTGTTGATCATTCGGACCTTTCAATTCATAGATGTAGATCTCGGATCATCAAAGCAAAGAGATCGTCCCCTATATCAGCAAATGCACCACATCATTGTTCCCCAAATCACTCGTAAAAACTAAAAAAATCAACTCGGAGAATTGTATTTTCCCCCCAAAAGATTCGAAAGAAGAACACCTGGGAAACCTAATCTGGTTCTTACATCGGAACCCTAATCTCGTTTCAGTTCAGCTGAACTCGGATTTAATCATTTTGCTTAGGAGTGATTTATTTGAGGTTTGACTTTTTTTTTCATTAGTTTCTAGAAATCAAGTTCACCGTTCCTTAATAACTAAATAAAATTAAGGAGAGTATATTTAATTTAAATTTTATTATTTTTTTTTAAAATTTTAAAAAGTCTGAATTTAGAAAATCAATAAAGTCTAATCTATCGAGAGAGTTTGACATATTTTTTTTATTGATTTGTATGAATTTCTATAAATTGAGTGGATTGTTTAAAATATTTTTTAATAAATTAACATAGAGTTTAATTGATTATAACTATTAATGTATATATATTACTTATATACTACTATAAAACTATATATATCTAACTAATTTAAAAAATATACATTAATTAAAAAGATACATTATTATTCACTATTATTATTCTATTTTTTTTATATAAATTATAGATCTAATCAAATAATAATAAAATAAATTTCAAAATTTTAAATATTCAAAAATAATTAAAAGTAATAATTAATTAATTAATTATATAAATATATTTGATTATGTCAGTTTTTATTAATTAATTAATAATCTCAATGAAAATAACATAATTAATTATAAACTAAAAAATAAAAACTCAAGTATGATGATTTAAAGTACGGTTGTTATTTAAAAATAGTGTGTTCTTATTTAAAAATAGTGTGAAACATTTGAATTATTTTACTTTTACTTCTCAAATTTTTTGTTGTTACCTTTTTTTTATCGTTCACTTCAAACTCTATTTTTCTTGTTTTTAAAATATTTTTTTCAAGTTTTATTATTTTTATAAATAATTTAGCTAATTAAAAAACATTTTTTTTAATTTAATTTCCAAAGTTTTATTATGCTTAATAATTTATTTCATTAGAAAGAAAATATGAGTATTATTGTTTTTATATAGTCATTTTTTAAAGTTTTATTATTTTTATTAATGTTTTAGTCAAATCCATAGATATCTCACCTAATTATAAGAGATTTTGAATAGGAGAAACATTTTGAATAGTGAAACTGAAAACTATTCTTATTTAGAAAAGAGAATCAATCTAAATAAATATGATTTTAAAATCTATAAACTTTTGAATATTTATCGATTTTTATGAACCTTTAAAAATTAGGATTGAATAACTCTACTTTTAAACTTGAGTTCGAAAAAAAAATCTTACTGTTTTCAATTCAAGTGTCCAACCAACTAAGGTAGCCTTCGATTATACAAAATTACTGCGTTTTGATATACTTATTTTTTGTTTTTAAATGAAAATTAAATATATTTTTGATAAATTTACTCTTAATATTAATTAATTTAATTTTGATTTTTAAAAATAATTAATAATTAATGATAAGAGTAAAATCGAGAGTTTTTTTTTTTGGTAAAGGTCAATCACATATAAAGGAAAAAGTGTATGATACAGTACAGCGCATAGGAATGAAATCCCTACCGCATCACCGAGCTAACATCCTAGCTCTCCAACCAACCAACTAAACATATAGCATAAAAAAATTACAAACACAATCACCAAGCTATATGCCATACCCTCTTCAGCGCACGTGCTTGAAGAGAGTCAGGAAGTCGTAACGAGCGAATCCTCTCCTTCATGATAGAGATCGCCTGAGAGGCCACCACTCCTGGCGACACCGAACGAGCCTCATGAATCCTCGTGTTCCTCTCGAGCCAAATAAAGTAGATCAGAGCAGCGAGAAGTCCACGATACGCGCAGGATATCAAGTGCTTCCCACGCCATCGACTAGAAGCTCGTAATACAGCACTATGCCAACTACCACGTGGCCATAGAAATCCCACCTCCACCTTGAGCCTCCGCAAGCAATCCTGTGAGAAGGGGCACTAAAAAAAAAGGTGAGAGTGTGTCTCCGTGCTCCCCCCACCACATAGTACACACGAGTCATCCCCCCGACCAATCCACGGCTTATCCTTAGTCGGCAGCCGACCTCGGATAGCCATCCAAAGAATGAAGCAATGTCGTGGGATACGTCCTGGTCCAGCCAAAAGGGCAGCCCACGACACCCTAGGTCCCTCCGGGCGGAAAAGAGTATATGCTGATTCAGAGGTGTAGGTCCCTGATCGATGTAGTTTCCACCGCACTGTATCTGTCCTCACATCTATACTCGGCATGCCATCCATAAGATCAACGAACTCAGCCGCAAAGTCTGCTGGCCATCTCCACATCCCATCAACTATGACCATACTTAACGACGCAGCCCTAGGAAGCCTCCTAATCCACGGTCCCAACTGACACACCTCCTCCAATCGACCTAGGGGATGCCACGGGTCCCTCCAAAGATAAAACTGCAAACCATCCCCGACCCGCATCTGTATAGCTGGTAACACAGCTGGGCGTAATTTAAGAAGCTGACGCCAACTCCAGGAGCATGCCCTCGGCACCTTAGCACTCCAAAAGGAATGCCTCCTCAGTCGATTCTCCTGAATCCAACTGACCCAAATAGAGTCCGGATCCTGGCTCAGAATAGCCCAGATGTGTCTGGTCATAAGGGCTCGATTCTGAGCAGTGAGATCACGGATACCCAGTCCACCCTCACAAGCAGGCCGACAAATATCTTCCCATCTGACCTTGGCGTACCCCTTATCGCCCAACCCAAACCAAAGAAATCTCCGTAGTCTCTTCTCAATCTCCTCAATAATCCCCTGGGGGAGTATGAACACACTGGCCCAGTAGATATGTAGTGTACCAAGAACTGATCGGATCAACTGTAGACGTCCTGCATAAGAAAGTGTTCGAGAGGTCCAGGAACCCAGTCTGGCATCAATCCTCTGCAGCAGGGGGGCACAATTCCTCAAACTCAATCGAGAAGATATTAGAGGAAGTCCGAGATAACGCACCGGAAGGGTCCCGACCGGGAAATCAAAAACTGGCTGGAGTATCGCTACATCATCCTGCGCCTGGAGGGAGAGATATATATTACTCTTATCTACATTCTCATGTAGACCCGAGTAAGTCGAGAAAAGCTGCACTCCCCGTCTGAGTGTAGTGATAGACACAGGATCAGCGTGACAAGCAAGTAGTAGGTCATCAGCAAAACTCAGCATATAAGTCTGTGTCCTCTCACATCTCCAATGATACTGGAACTCCGGCTCAGCCTGAATATGCCACTCCAACATTCCATGTAGTACCTCCATTACAAGGACAAGCAGAAAGGGTGACATCGGGTCCCCCTGCCTCAGTCCCCGAGCACCTCTGAAATAACCCTCAGCCGAGCCATTGATATTCACCGAATAGGCCGGAGTAGTGAGACACTCCATAATCCAACCGATGAACACCTGATGGAATCCCATGGTCTCCAACGTCGCCCGCACAAAGCTCCACTCCACTGTATCATAAGCCTTCATCAGATCAACTTTCAGCACACATCTAGCTGGAAGTCGTCTCTGTCCATACCCCTGCAATAGCTCCTGAGCAAGGAGGATATTATCCCCTATGCGTCTGCCAGGGACGAAAGCAGTCTGAGACCTATCAACCAATAAGGCCATACTGGAACTCATACGATTCGAAATAATTTTCGCTATCACTTTGTACAGCACATTGCAGCACGAGATGGGCCGAAAATCCTTAGGATGCTTCGGGGCAGCAACCTTCGGAATAAGCGAAAGAATCGTCGAGTTAACCTCCCTAACAAGCTTTCCGGTGCGGAAGAAATCTGAAATAGCCGTAAGACTCTCAGATTTAATAACCGGCCAAGCTTGTTTTACGCAATTTTGATACTCCTAATTTTACGCAATTTATACCTTGTTCCTAGGAACACGATTATAATTGTACACCGTGAGTATATCTTCATGTATTTTTTGATAAATATTTATTAGGTATGCTAATAGATTATAATTGTACACCCGTGAGTATATTTTCATTTATTTTTTGATAAATATTCATTAGGTATGCTAATATATTCATTGTTATGCTAATTTAATGTTTATAATAATTATTTTTTAAAATGAAGATTTCTTATTATTTAAAATGAAGTAATTTTTATATTTTAAAGGATGAGAACACTATTTATACCGTACCCATACTAATTACTATGATATAGGTATTGCTAATTTTATGAGTACAGTAAAAACTCTATACAGTCATATCGTTGGGACCGGGAAAAAATATTACTATAGAGAGTTATTCTTATATAGAGTTTTACATAATAAAAATAATTTTTTCGTATAAAAAAATAATATAAATATAAAAATAAAATACATTGTATTTATTTATCTTTAAGTTTATATAACCAATTTAATAGTATTGACTGTGGATATTTGATCATAAATATGTAAAAATAATACAAATATAAAAATAAAATACATTGTATTTATTTATCTTTAAGTTCACATAACCAATTTAATAGTATTGACTGATTATGTTTAACATATATATATATATATATTGAACAAAATACTAATGAATCTAAGTACTATAAATTTTGATCAATAATATATGTTATTGATTTTAATAAACATAGTAAGTTATTTTAAAACATATTATTGATTTTGATAAATAAAAATATTATTAATAAATATTTTTATTATATATTAATCATTTATTTTTATATAGAGGTATAAATTCTTAAGGCGGGACTTGAAAAAGTATGACTTATGACAATGTGGAGTTTATTCCTATTTATAACTGCTCCCAAGTCGGGACTTGGATTTTTTTATTCCTATAAGGAGTTTATTCCTATATAGAGTATTAAGTTTCTACTGTACTAACTTTTCTTTCCTAACAAGAAACGTAATCCATCTCTATATATATTTGCTCCTCTCCTCTATTCCCAAAATCCCTAGATCCCTTTAATTCACATTCTTCCTGAATATTCGATCGCAAAACCCTAAAACGATCATTATTCCTCCGCGATGAGTAATCAAGCGGAATCCTCCGAGCCGTAAGTGTTCTGAGCTCACACATATTTGATCGATTCCTACATTACAACTCGAATCGCTCTTTTTTTTTTTTCGTTTTGTTTCAATTAGATTTTGTTGGATTTTGATGGGTTTCTTCCGTAATGTGTATATAGCAAGGGCACGAAGAGGGATTACAGCACGGCGATTCTGGAGAGGAAAAAGGCTCCGAATAGGCTGGTAGTGGACGAAGCTGTCAACGATGATAACTCTGTCGTATCTATTCACCCGGACACAATGGAAAAGCTTCAGCTTTTTCGCGGCGACACCATCTTAATCAAGGTTTACTTTATTATTACACTGTTCGTAGAGTATTTTCTTTTAGTGATTATTTTTAGATTGAGGTGGTTGGGGATGGAATTCTGGGGTTTCTGGATTTGCGAGTTTACTTTATGGGTTCGACAAAACTTCTTTCTTTTTTCAATTCTAAAAAACAAATCTTTGGGTTTTGTTGTTATTAAGCGACATGATCGAGTTGGATTATTAGATTGGCAGTCTTAGTGAATTATATTTATTTTGGATGGGATCAGATATCAGTGATATCTTAAGTTGTTTGCTATTTACGAATTTCATTAGTAGCGTCTTATCAGGTGATTTAAAGTCGGTGTATTTGTAGAGATACTTTGAATTTGCAGTTTCTAGATTATATGCTAGAGAATTGGTAATTGTTTTTTGGTGAATTTGCAGTTTCTAGATTATATGCTAGAGAATTGGTAATTGTATTTTGATTATGATTTGCGCTTACATTTAAAATTCAGAAGCTATAGAATTTAATTTCTAACTTGGACGATTGTTGTACTGATAATAGGGCAAGAAAAGAAAGGATACAGTATGCATTGCCCTTGCTGATGAGACTTGTGAGGTAGCCAAGATCCGAATGAACAAGGTTGTCCGAGCCAACCTCAGAGTTAGGCTTGGAGATGTGATCTCTGTCCATCAATGTGCTGACGTCAAGTATGGGAAGCGTGTTCACATTCTCCCCATGGATGACTCTATTGAAGGTGTCACTGGAAACCTCTTCGATGCCTATCTGAAGCGTAAGTTCTTCACACATTTAAACTTTGATCAATTGAAAAACTATGGGTGCTAAAATTTATAATTTTGCTATTTTTATCAGCTTATTTCCTAGAGGCATACCGTCCTGTAAGGAAAGGGGACCTCTTTCTTGTCAGGGGGGGCATGAGAAGTGTGGAGTTCAAGATTATCGAAACCGACCCTTTGGAGTACTGTGTGGTTGCCCCTGACACCGAGATCTTCTGTGAGGGGGAGCCTATCAAGAGGGATGACGAGGATCGGCTAAATGAGGTGGGCTATGATGATGTCGGTGGGGTCCGCAAGCAGATGGCCCAGATCCGTGAATTGGTCGAGCTCCCGCTCAGGCACCCGCAGCTGTTCAAGTCAATCGGTGTCAAGCCCCCGAAGGGTATACTCCTGTACGGACCCCCTGGTTCTGGGAAGACTCTGATTGCCCGGGCTGTGGCCAACGAGACCGGTGCTTTCTTCTTCTGCATCAACGGGCCTGAGATCATGTCTAAGCTTGCCGGAGAGAGTGAGAGTAATCTGAGGAAGGCATTTGAGGAGGCTGAGAAGAATGCTCCTTCGATTATATTTATCGATGAGATTGACTCGATTGCGCCCAAGAGGGAGAAGACTAATGGAGAGGTTGAGAGGAGGATTGTTTCTCAGCTCTTGACTCTGATGGATGGGCTGAAGGCTCGTGCCCATATAATTGTGATGGGTGCTACTAATAGGCCCAATAGCATCGACCCGGCCCTGAGAAGGTTTGGTAGATTTGACAGGGAGATAAATATCGGTGTGCCTGATGAAGTTGGGCGTCTTGAGGTTCTTCGTATTCATACGAAGAACATGAAGCTTGCTGAAGATGTAAGCTAGAATATTCCAGGGCATTGTTTTTCATCTCTTTTGGAGAAGAACTTTGACCTTTATATGATTGTTTTTTTGGCAGGTTGATTTGGAAAGGATTTGCAAGGACACGCATGGGTACGTTGGTGCTGACTTGGCTGCTTTGTGCACTGAGGCTGCTCTTCAATGCATCAGGGAGAAGATGGATGTGATTGACTTGGAAGATGATACCATTGATGCAGAGATACTTAACTCCATGGCTGTCACCAATGAGCACTTCCAGACTGCTCTTGGAACAAGCAATCCCTCTGCTTTGCGTGAAACCGTAAGAATAATTTTTTCCCTTTCTATTCTTTCATTTCATTGGTTTCTTATTTTTCTTTGATCTCAACTAAATATACGGTAATGTGTTGTTGGTAGGTTGTTGAAGTGCCCAATGTTAGCTGGGAAGATGTTGGAGGCCTGGAGACTGTTAAGCGTGAACTCCAGGAGGTATTGTTCACTCTCTAATTTGAAAAAGTCTTGAGTTTCCTCTTTGAACTATTTTTTTTTTTAATGTATTTTCTTGTGAATATAGACTGTTCAATATCCAGTGGAGCATCCTGAGAAATTCGAAAAGTTTGGCATGTCTCCTTCCAAGGGTGTTCTGTTCTATGGACCCCCAGGGTGCGGAAAGACTTTACTGGCAAAGGCTATTGCCAACGAATGCCAGGCGAACTTCATCAGTATCAAGGGCCCTGAATTGCTCACCATGTGGTTCGGAGAGAGTGAGGCTAACGTCAGGGAAATCTTCGACAAGGCCCGACAATCCGCTCCTTGTGTATTGTTTTTTGACGAGCTGGACTCCATCGCCACTCAGGTATGTCATAAAAAACCGATTATTCATTTCTAGAATCTATTTAATTTATTTATTCATTTGTTTGTTAACTTTTCTTTTTTTTTTTTGGCAGAGAGGAAGCGGTTCAGGGGGTGATGGTGGTGGTGCTGCTGATCGTGTGCTGAATCAGCTTCTAACCGAAATGGACGGCATGAATGCTAAGAAGACTGTTTTTATCATCGGTGCAACTAACAGGCCCGATATTATTGATTCGGCCCTCCTCCGTCCAGGCCGTCTTGATCAGTTGATTTACATCCCTTTACCCGACGAGGACTCGCGCCATCAGATCTTCAAAGCGGCCTTGAGGAAGTCGCCCATTTCCAAGGATGTTGACCTCAGGGCTCTCGCTAAATACACTCAAGGTTTTAGCGGTGCTGACATCACCGAAATATGTCAGCGCTCGTGCAAGTACGCTATCAGAGAGAATATTGAGAAAGTAAGTGTCAGTTACTCTGTATTTTTTTTCTTAAATGACAATCTAATGTTTTTAGAGGCTAATAACGTAATTTGTCCATTTCTTCAGGATATCGAGAGGGAGAAGAGAAGAAGTGAGAACCCAGAGGCCATGGAGGAGGACGTTGATGACGAGGTGTCGGAGATCAAAGCAGCCCACTTTGAGGAGTCGATGAAGTACGCTAGGAGGAGTGTGAGTGATGCTGACATTCGCAAGTACCAGGCTTTTGCTCAGACCCTGCAGCAGTCGAGAGGGTTAGGTTCTGAGTTCCGATTTGCTGAGAATAGCAGCGGCGGTGGTGGGGCAACAACTACGGGGGCGGCCGATCCATTTGCAGCTCCAGCTGGCACGGCTGATGACGATGACCTGTATAGTTAGCTTGGAAATCCTCTGATAATGATGATATGTTTGGGTACTTTGATTCCCTATTATGTTGAATATTTATTTTGCTCATTGTTTTTAACAGATGAGTACTTTATTTTATACTATAAAATAATTCTTCTAAAAACAAAATCTTTATGATAGATTTTCAATCAATTTTATACTACTCCATATATTACTACTACTTAAATAGTACAAATACATGAAAAGTGAATTAATACTGTAAAGCCAAATACTGTACACTAATTCAAATCAGCTCTCCTCAACTTAGAAAAAATGATTTCAAACAAACACTCTTGTCTTGTTTGAACTATGAAGAACCAAGCCGTTAACAGACAATCGAACACGAGCGTGCATTGTTGACATCGGGCGAGAAATCAAGTGCAGTAGAAAGTGACGAGCACTGTGAGACAGCGTATACGAGCGGAAAAAAAAGATCGAATACGTTTGAAATAAGAAGTTTCATTTAAAAAGTGACACAAAGGGGGGCCTATATTTCATAGAAATTAAGCATGGGTGGTACAAGTAAAGACGAAGTAGGCAACGCATTAAGGGTTTGCTGAAATTGGAAAATTAGCACATGCCAAGATTATCACGATGTGCATGAAATGAAATGACATTAAAATGTGTGTTTTTTTTCAAAGTATCATCATTTACTTGTGTGTGTATATATATACTCCACAAATTATTATTTTGGTAATTCTTAATACTACTTTTATTTTGTAGAATTATGTACATTTTTAAAAACTATCACATAATTTTTAAACTTTACAAACAACTATGAGCTATTAAGTTCACTTTTTAAAAAACACATTTTACTCTCAAGTTCTTTTTCATTCTTTTTAGTGATTTGCGTAGTCATTAATGTGAATATATTATACTTAATCTAAATTTATTTATTTATACTGTATTTTAAAATTAATATATTTATACAAAGCTTTTTATCTCTCTTTACAATTAATAAGCCTTATTAGTAGCATATAAGAGTAAATAATGTAAAACATCAAATATCAAAATATAAATTACTACCTATGTATTACTACTACTTATTTACATGTAGAATTCTCTTTGTTTATTTATTTATTTATTTATTTTTTTTGACATGAACCTTTATTTTTTATTATGCCAATTTATAATCTACCTAATAATTAAAAAATACATTATTTAATCTTGTATTATCATCATTTCCATTAAAAACATTCAAAAGGATGAGACATGACCACCACCGCCTTATCTTCAACGATCGAAAATACGAGTAATACACACAAACACCACAACTGGTTTTTCAGACAATGTCAGAAACGCACGTGTTAGTGTGTTACCATTTTAACCTTTGTTCATCCTCTTAATAACTGTATTACTGTATTTTATTTTTATTATTTGTAATATAATTTCACCTTGTCACAGAATAGCAGCTGGCCCGTTGAAAAGTCCACCGTCCGCATTTATAACTCCAAGCTTTGTCTTCTAAAAGTGACGTGTCCTCCTCGTCTTCTTTGACCAATCCATTGTTCTCACGTGAAACCACCAAGCTTACTAGTATGATTTGGACCGCGTCTAGACGATAAAAATTATGAATTTTGCAACTATAAATTACTTTCTCCCTCTCACAACAATGATCTAATTTAACTGAATACGCAGATTAATTAAAAAAATATCCAACATAACTATTAGTATATCTTACATCGATTAGAGTAAAAACCTTGAACAGTTGAACTCACACATAAATTAGATAATCGTATCATTTTAATAAGATTTTTAAGGAATTATTAACTCAACTATGATATAATATCAGAGCAGACTCAATACGATACGAGTGTTCAATCGTTAGAATTTCCAACTTATTCGTGAAGAACAATGTTAGTATATCTCATATCGTGGATAATTAACCTTTATCACTTAATTATACTTTTTAAAGTAAAGTGTTGTTGTTGCCCAACTTTGACAAGAAGGAACCAAGGAACGAACGACAAATGTTTCGGCCCCCACGACCACGTTAGCTAGCAGTACTTGACCAATTTAATTTCAAGTTATAGAAAAAACGAAAATCATTTGTGTTACCAAAACAAAAAGGAAAAACTTTTACCCTTGCACGCTTGCATATTTTACCCCCTCAAGACCATACCTTCCTTGATATTTTTGGAAGCTGAAAATGTAACAAGAAAAGACACGCACAAAAACGAACTATGAAAAAAAAAAGTGAACTTATATCGATACCAAGACTTATTATCTTATTGACTCAATTTTAATATGCAGTTCTTTTCACCGCTGCAAACGGTTAGTATCTTTTTGACATCTCACCGCAAGGGTTAAAACTTTATTTTAAAAAACCAAAAAAATAGTACTGTGATATATTAATCGATAATTTTTTTTTTTTATATTTGAAAATATTACCTAGCTACATTATTTATAAATTAATATTTTCTCTATTTCAAAATAATTCACATCTTTTTTTTTTGTCTTGACATATTTCAAAAAATGAAATAAATATATTAAGTATTTCACTTTAAAATACAATTTTATCACTCTATTATTCATTTACTTTTTAAATTCTACTTCTTAACTTTACTTTTTAATCTTTTAAAACATTTAGTTCAAAAAATTAAAATAATGTTTTTCTTAATTTTGTTACTAAGCAAAAAAAAAATAATAAATAGAGAAAAAGTTGGTCAAGAATGGTCCAGGTGCAGGTGCAGGTGAAGGTGCAGGTGAACCAGCGAATAACCTGAAAAAAGTAATGCGCAATACTGCAGGGAGAGATTCATACTCATTACTCGTACCGAATTCTCACACGCTTTTCTAAATGATTCTCACTGTCGGTTTTTTTTTTCTAAAAAAATAATAGACTAAATAAAAACATTTCAAGAGCAAAAATAAATCTCAATCTGACTATCTGAGACTACTAAATGATGTTTTTCATGCATGCAGGATGAAATATTGAAATAAATTAAGTTTCCAAATCACACTTCACAATTAAATTAAAAATATAGAGTAATTAATTAGACAAAAAAGATAGGGCAGTGTGTATAATGTATATATATATATATAGATATATACGAAGTACATTACGTCTACCATACTAATGTATCTACATTCAACGTACATACTGTTTACAACGGATCGATGGATCATTTATCTCTGTCGTTCCAGCAAACAAGGATTGCGATGCAGCGGCGTAAGATATAAAACTTAGCTCGCTGCTTTTTAGCAAGGTGGCTGCATTTCTCTCCGATCGATCGGCCGCCACTGCAAACTTGATGATCCGCTTGCTCGATTCCTTCTTCACTCTCACCCATTAATATATTATATTTATAGAGTGGATTTTGGAATTAAAAAAAAGAAAAATTATAATAATAAGAACCTCGGATGAGTGTAATAAAATAAGTGGTGGGTATGTAATGAAAGGAGTAGTTTTTTTTTTTTTTTAATATACCATAGTCTTATTTTTCTATACAGGATACGGTGGAAAATGGGAAATCTAAGACAGGTAAGAAAAATATATCCTCTCACTATTAAAAGTTCGCCACTTTTGTGATCATGAATATTAAAAAATATTATTATTTGATTAAAAAAATAAATAATAAAAATGTAATTTTAAATTAAAAAGTAGGGTAGTTGTTAGTAATTTTTTTTTAAGTAAATGTAAAATTATATTTAAAAAAAAAGATTTTTTTGGTTTATGTCAATTATTGTAAAAATACAAAAAATAAATAAATTATGTTACAACAATTATAGAATAAGAATATGTACATACTTACATTTTCCTGGTCACAAACATTTTTGTTTTATTTATACAATTAATTACGTGGAGGTGTGAATCAGACAGGCGACAGCCCCTCGTGAAATATTTTGTACGTAATATGGAAAACGGGTTGGGCTTACAGTGCCAAGCCCATAAGAATGTTTCAGCCACGATTGTGTGGGCTTTATCGACTTCTTGGCCCACATCGAAGCTGGTTATATTATTTATTTATTATT
This sequence comes from Euphrasia confusa, assembly GCA_954870475.1. Lineage (NCBI taxonomy): Eukaryota > Viridiplantae > Streptophyta > Magnoliopsida > Lamiales > Orobanchaceae > Euphrasia > Euphrasia confusa. The sequence goes on along the minus strand of OX940955.1, from coordinate 1,764,389 downwards.
ATTATAGCAATATCTTTACCGAGGATTAAGCCACTCCCCCATGTGCTAAGTACCTTATTAATCTGACACTTTTTGTAGTATAATAATGTTTTTTCCTTGTGGAATTAATTTACGGAGGAAAGGACAAAAGAAAATATTAGTAATAGATTCTCAGGAGAAATAGATGATTATAGTTAAGTATTATTATTATTATCAATTAATACTCAGTAATCATTTTAATGTGTAGAAAAGAATCTTGCTGTGTGTATGATCAGAAGAGCCATGTTATTACATATATTAGGATATCGTATAATTTTATGATTATTAATTTTGTTTGTACTTTCGGCGACTTTTATTTAATGCCACAAGTCCACAAAATAATATTAAATATAATTATGTAGTAAAATATATACTGTAGTAATTAAATAGATTCCAATTTCCAGCTACTGAGGAAGGTCCACGAGCCGCTCCTGAAATTAAACTACTCTTAAACAGTCCAATTTAAATCCAATCATTAAACATTTTGGTGGAATGATGATTTGTTTTAAATCAATTTCATACATGTAAAAAGAGCACAATATTAACGTCTCAAAAACGAGCTAAAAGCCTATCTCACGAACACAATAAAATTATTATTTTTTGTAAAATACTACTACAAAAGAACAAATTTTATTTTTCTTAGACTAATGAAAAAGTATATCGTATACTTCTAAATATTACTTAAGGTCAAAGCCCACATATTTACTCGAATGTTTTTTACATGATTATTTACTTAGTCAAGGTAATTAGTATTTTTAATCACCCCTAAAACTAGGGAATATTCCTTTAAAAAAGATCTGGTGGTGCCAAACCTAGCTAGTATATAACCTACACGGGATCATTTGTTTTGCTCCCACCTTCCTCTCTTCTCCCTAACCTTAGTACCTCAACCCCACACACAAATTAAATACTGTTTCTTTTTTTCAATAAATCCTGGATTTCCTTCCATCTTCTCCCCTTGCATTCAAGATTAATTGATGCATGGTTGAAGAGAAAATTCATTTTAATTCCTTGCTTGCGTGTTTTACGATTTCTTTATAGGTTATGTTTTAAGATACACATAACATATAGTCGCTGTTTGCAAGTGCAGCGTTATCAAGATTCACATTTCAACTAGTTGTCAACACCGACTAGTCATGATTAATGAGAATCTTGATGATGCTGCATTTGCGAATATCGACTCACAATCATTTGATTCGTTGATTGATTATTGAACAATGGATTTTTCTTCTTATTGCAGGAGGTTTTCACAAATACTGCACAATAATATATCTATTTGAAAGGAATTTAATTATGGCCCATTGTTATTATATAGGATTATTAGTTGATTGGTAAGGTTTTCAAATATATCTATAGGAAAGGAACCTATGGAGTGTTGTTAATTAACTTATATGATTGAACACTTGAATTGAGGACCGTAAAGTTTAAGATTCGAACTCACACACGTATATTTATAAGTATTAAAATTTTTGCAATTAACATTATCAAATATTATAAATTACTGTAATTTTATAATTTTCTATTTCATAATAGTTTTTTTTTTTAATGTTTCAACACTATAAATTGCACTTATTTATTTCATAATAGTTAGAAATATATTTTTTAAAATGTTAACAGTATAAATTGCATTTATTTGCACATAGCTTCTAGGCTCTAGTCGGGCGGTGACTAAGAGACCTAGCGCCTAGAAAGATTAATAAGAGACTATGTAAGAATATATTATTTTATATTTTTATATTTAATTAATTAATATTATATTTAAAAAATATTTTGTATGCATAATAATTTAATATTTTGATTTAAAACAATTCATATATAATCAAAACATATTAATAATCACAAGTTTTAATTTAATAAAATAATCAAAATAGTTTGTAAATTTAAAATTTTAATTAATTTTCATTATGTTTTAAATATATTTTTTAAAATTTTGGTCTAATACTCAAAATCTATCATAACACCATTTATTTTATTTAATTTATCAAAATTTACAATCAATTTGATTGTTCGATTAAATATGTTCGAAAACCATGTTATTAACACGAATCCACAAATTAAAATTAAAAGATTATAAAATTCATATTTAAATTAAAAGTGCAACAATGTATCACAATTAATATTAAATTAACTGTATTACTAAAATAAAACACTACAAAATCATGTAAATTACAAATTCAATCATTAATACTCCGTAGATAAAATACTTTTTTTTTTATTAAATATTATTGAAATTTACTTTTTAATAGTAGTACTTTTTTTACTAAATATTTTTGAAATTTGATGCTTTTATCTCTTTTTTTAAAATAAAATAAAACACTCTCTTCTGTGTAATTTGAATCAAGCAAATTTCAGTTGGTGTTGGTCTGAGCTAAATACTCTTCTTTCATCATCTTCTTCTTCTCGATGTCCAACCAAAAGTCTTGCGCCATTACGAAGCAACTTCTCAGCTCGAATTTCGCTCCCAAATCCAACGAACGCTACACCGCCGATTTGATTGCTAAAACCCTAATTAAATCAACCCCAAAACCTCCCCAATTTCCGTCGTCCCTGATTTCAAATCTAACCCCCAGCATAACCCACCTCGTTCTCTGGAATCCAAAACTCTCCCCTTCTTCTTGCTTGCGATTTTTCGAATTTCTCCAGTCGATCAATCCGCCCAAACCCGATCTCGAGGCCCATTTAGCAGTTACATTGCGTCTGTTCGAGACCACAAGGTTCTCGAAGGCCAGGAGTATTCTGGAAGCTGCCGTTTCAGACGAGAATCTCCGATGCCCGGTGGCGGAAATAGTTTCGTTACTGGATCGAAATCAGAATGTGGAACCCAGGTTTAAATCCAAGCTTCTGGATCTGCTATTTAGGGTTTATGCTGAGAATGGGAGATTCGACGAGGGTTTGGAGGTGTTCGAGCATATGGAGAATATTGGGATTGCAATTGACGAACGCTCTTGTATGGTTTGCTTGATTGCATTCAAGAAACGCAACCGGTTTGAGTCGATGTATAATTTTTTCCAGAGGATGGTGGAATGTAATGTGTCGATCACGGTTTATTCGATGACGATGGTGGTCGATGGATTGTGCAAGAAGAAGGAAATCGAGAGAGCGAGGAAGTTGATGGATGATTTGGTCGGATTAGGGATTAAACCGAATGCGTATACTTTTAACACATTGATCGATGCTTATGTGAAGAAATCAGATAGGAAGGGAGTCGAAGAAACTCTGGCTGCCATGGAGAAAGCCCGTGTGGAGTTGAATGTGGTAACGTACACTCTTCTACTTGACTGGCATTCGAGAAATTCGAAGATCGGAGATGCAGAGAAGGTGTTTGAGAAAATGTCTGAGCATGGGATAGCAGCGGATATTCACGTGTACACCGCAATGATAAATTTATATAGCAAGTCGGGTGATATCAAAAGGGCGTTTTTGTTATTTGACGAGTTGATAGAAAAGGGCCTCGAGCCGAATGTAAGGACTTACGGTTCCTTGATACACGGCTTGTGCAAAACGGGAAATATGGAGGCGGCAAAGATGTTGCTCGATGACATGCAGAGCTCAGGGATAGATGTGAACCGAATAATATTCAACACGTTGTTGGATGGGTATTGTAAGACAGGGATGATCGATGAAGCTTGGAGACTAAAAGGGGTCATGGAGAAGAAAGGGCTCGAGCCCGATATTTACGGGTACAACATTCTTGCAAACGGCTTATGCAGAGTGAATTTGCACGACCAAGCAAAGGAGTTGCTTTTCTCGATGAAAGACAAGGGGGTGGCCACGAACACTGTTGCTTACACGACACTGATCGACATTTACGGGAAAGAGGGCAATTTTGTCGAGGCAGAGAAAGTGTTGGATGAAATGGGGAAAACGGGAGAGAAACCGAACGAGGTGACGTACAATGCTTTGATAAACGGGTACTGCAAAAAAGGCAAGATGAAAGAAGCGTATGCGTTGAGGAAGAAAATGGAGAGTAACGGGCTCTCCCCTGATGTTTATACGTACAGTTCGCTTGTTCATGGGGAGTGCATTTCTGAGAAGGTAGACGAGGCCCTGAAGTTGTTTGAAGAAATGGCGGCGAAGAACATAGTTCCGAACGTGGTAACTTATACGGCATTGATATCCGGTTTATCGAAAAAGGGGAGGTCGGACGAGGCTTTTAAATTGTACGACGAGATGAAAGAGGCTGGTCTCGTTCCAGATGATAGGGTGTACACTTCTCTTGTTGGGAGCCTCCATGCTACTTGAAAACTATGTATACCTCCAAGGTCTGTTTCTGTTACTGACGTAGATTTACTATATTGCCCTTTCAAAAATGGCTCTGCTAGGCCCAATATGAAAAAGCCCAACAACAGCCCAATACTGGAACGCGAGAGGCCTCAAATTAGTCCAACAAAGTCATATTGAGTAGAAGTCCACGTCGAGCCCAACTAGATCTCGTTAAAAAATGTTGGTGGGCCAGGGGTATACGTATATTCCGGTGGGCCCTTAAGTGGGCCTCAGCTCACCTACAATTTTGTGTAGGGCCCAGTCTCCTTCCCAGGAGTAAGGCTGCACACGACTCGAGCCGAGTCGAGTATTGAGTTAATCGAGCATGCTCGATCAAATTTTGAATATGCTCGAGCTCGAGCTCGAGCTCGTCGAGCTGACAAATTCGAAGCTCGAGTTCGGCTCGACCAGATATAGAATGCTCGAGCTCGAGATCGAGTTCGGCTCGCCTGCAATTTTTTTTCCTAATCGAGACATAAAAAAACTGCTTAAGGAAGGGCTACAAAAAAAGTGCTATTTTTTTTATGAATTCACAAAACCAATTCATCTTTGAGAACAAACCTGAGTTTTGAAGAGGTGGAGGCGTGGAGCCCGTAGCTGTTTAAGAAAACGGGATGAGTAGAAGAGACGATAGAGATAGGTATAAGTTTAGATCTGAGAATTTTTCTCTCTTTGACGTTGACTTTGAATTTAGATTAGGGAATATAAAAAAAATACAAAATACATAATTATATATATAGTATTATATATATTAAAAGTGTTTCAGATGAAAATTCCTATTAAACGAGCGGCTCGCGAGCCGCTCGTCACTTTGATTATGTAGCTCGAGCTCGGCTCGTGATGTGAGTCGAGCAGCTCGAGCTCGACTCGAGCTCGGTCAAACTCGAGTTCGAGTCGAGCGTTGACCGAGCAGTTCGCGAGCGGCTCGTGAGCCGCTCGACTCGTGTGCAGCCCTACCCAGGAGACACTCTTCCTATTCTTCAGCACCCCCAAATTACAAATATACAAAACCCTAACATTTGCTGTGTTCGTTCGAACAAACAAAAAAGAAAAAAATGTCGTCTTCAGAAATGGTTCTTCACCACCCCCACCTTCTCCCTCCCGAAACCCAACACCTCGCTCCCCTGCCGATCTCTGCCGTCCCACATCCCGCAGCCGCCTCCGCCGTCGCCGCCGGCAACGCAAAGCCCAAAACCAGAAAGATCGCCGCCTCCAGCAGGGACCGCCACACCAAGGTCAACGGCCGCGGCCGCCGCGTCCGGATGCCGCCCCTCTGCGCCGCCCGCGTCTTCCAGCTGACGCGGGAGCTGGGCCACCGCTCCGACGGCGAGACCATAGAGTGGCTCCTCCGCCACGCCGAGCCCTCCATCATCGCCGCCACCGGAACCGGCTCCGTCCCCGCCGAGGCCGTCTCCACGTCCTCCGGCTCCCTCCCGCCGTCCCGCGCCGAGGACTCCGTCCAATCGGCGGCGTTCTCCAGCGGCGGCGCGTTCGCGGCGCACCCGAGCTGCCGGCTGGACCTGCGCCAGCCGCCGCCGCCGCCGCAGCAGGCGATGGGACTGGAGTTCCTGTCGAACGGGTACCGCCACATGCCGTTCACGGCGCTGCTGCTGCAGAGGTCGGCCGTGGTGCAGGATCAGGGAGAGATGACGGAGCGCCGGGATTAGATAGAGCTCAGTCAATACAGGTGTACAAGTAATTATTGGAGTAATTAATTAGCAGCTGTTAATTGTGAAATTACTGCTCGTGTAATAAATCAGTGAATTTCCTTTGATTTTGTGGGGTAGACTTGTGGATTGTGGGGCCCCTTTTGCACTGTTTGGAATTCAAATTTTCAATTTTCAATTTTATATATGATGATCTGCTATTGTTAATTACATCATCATACACGTTAAGCTTGACGATGGAGATAATCAGCTTGATCTTAGCCGTTAAGCTTGACAATGGAGATAATCAGCTTGATCTTAGCCTATTTCCATCGGAAAGCTCACTTAATTTTGCACGTTCCAAGGCTGATTTTTGTGTAGTTTTTGTTTTGTTTCAATTTAGGCTACTGTGGGGTGAAAAAATAATCTAGCAGATGCATAGATTTTTTAGTTCAGTCAAAAAAGTAGTCTATTTGTTGTGGACCGAATCAAAATTGTTAGAATCGAGTAAGAAACAAAGAGTGATAAATAATGGAGAAAATTATTATTAGAACCTTTAAGTAATGAAGTATTACAATACACCCACTATATTATTGGTAAATTACAAAATTACCTTTGAGGTTAGATCTAATTACAAAAAATCCACATAAATTTCAAGGTTTGCAAAAAATCACCTTTAAGTTTGTCTTTCCTAAGAACAATTTTCGGAAGTACAGAATATTAAAACATTTTGTTTTTTTTACACATTGTAGATTCAATAGTTTAAAATTTAAATACGCATTACTTCACTTCGTACCGTCGAAAAACATTCAATTTATATTAGTTTATTTCTCTGGTTTTCTTTTGGATTAATCTCATAGTTTCTCTTATATTCATTTGAACAAATTACAAATGAGGGCTTATATTATTCTGAATTTTCGGTTTAATTAGAGTTGACTAAAGAGTCAAAATTGACAAAGATACGATACGACGACGAAGCGGCAGCCGCCAGCCGGCACACACAATAACCTCGGACGCCAAATCATCTATTCCATTTTAACTTTATAAAACCTCCTTCGATTCCGTCGATAAAACTCTTCCCCTTACTCTCCTGCACAGACACACACCGAGCACGACGAGATAACTCAGGCGAGTCGATGTTTTTGTTTCGTACTCCTATTTAATTATTATTTCTGTAATTCGTAATGCGATGATAATCACGATGATAATTTTAGGGCACTGTTCTGTATCGTTCTCTTGCCTGATTTTTGCATTTGTTATTTTGTTGCATTTTTTAGATGATAAATTACAAATGATTGAAGTAAAAATGATTTCCGCCATTGAAGTACCAATTTTTTTCTACGTGAAAATTGGTACTTCAATGGCGGAAATCATCACGTAGAAAATGATTGAAGTAAAAATGATTTCCTCCATTGAAGTACCAATTTCCAATGGCGGAAATCATTTTTACTTCTGTGATATAGTAACTCTGTTTTTAACTGTATATCGACAATTGGGTTTTACATGTTGTGTGTGTATGTGTGTGTGTTTTCAATCCCTTTTGTCAAATTGGGATTATTGTTTGTGTTTTTCACGAGGGTTCTTTGCTGTCTGAACCTTTATGTTACCAGGTGATGGAGAACGAGCCTTCGACGATCGGATTCGAAGACGGGGCAATCGATTTCGGGCATTTGCTCCTGGAGCATAAAGACGGGCACGTCTCACTGGACAGTGTCATGGAAATGGGACACATTTCTCGTGATTTCGGTATACCCTAAAATCGAGCATTTGTCATTTTTAACCGGGGTGATTATTTCTGTTTTAGCCGCGCTTACTGATTTTAGAAAATCGTGTATGTGTTTGTTTGTCGGCATTTTCCAGGTGTTTCGATTTCGAATACTGGTTTCGAACGGGAAAGGGAACGCGTTCTCAATCGGGATGTATGTGATAATTTGGTTATTGGTTATAATAATCTATTTAGTAAGTACTAAATTGTGTGTGTGTGTGTGAAGGTACTTGATTCAGTAAGGAACGAAGTCGAAGTTGGTTACCTTCGATTGCAAAATGAATGCTGCAGCATGGGGGGAGATTATTTTCTAGGTCTGCTTTTTTTTTTCTTTTCGAATCGTTTTCAGTTTTCTATAATATCTCGGTGCCCCTCCTAGAAATAAAATAAAATTGAGTATGCAGGATTTGGATTTAACGAGAGTATAACGAATCTGGATTACGGTTCGAATGAAGGCTTGATGACTTCAGTTCCAGACAGTTCGATCCTAACATCTAAGTGTAGCCCTTGCAAAGCAGATATATTTAGAACAATGGACACCTCCGACTTTGGCGAAGTTCCTAGTCTTTGGCATGAGGTTGAAGCCCTATACGAGCAGCAATCTCCAAATTCACCCACATCGTGCAATCTGCAAGATACCGAAAAGTTTCATGATATACTACCTTATGGAAACGTCTCTGACCCTTCCCCTCTGGTCAAAATGTTTTGTAACCCAAAGAACGAGAAAAACGATGGCTACGAGTCGACAGGACAAAATGTAAGGTCGAAAAGGTTAAAACCAACGACGAACCACAAAGGGTGTGACTGGGATCACCTTCCTACTCAAAAGAGATCGCGTAAGCCCACACAGAGGTACATTGACGAAATCATGGACCCAATTTCAAGATATCCTAAAGGAAGACGGGAAGTGTCTTGTTTGGATCAGAAAAAACGTTGCTTGGGATCTTGGTGTATGGAATTGCCCGCTGAGGAGTCTTCTGTAGTGGCTATTCAAGTCCCATTCGACTATATAGTGCGTAAACAATGCCCAAAGAACCCTGCTTGTGAAATGGTATGTTTCCGATAAAGATATGTTCTGATTATTATCACCTAATAGAATTGAAAATGTGTTCATGAAGCCCAAATGCCTTTATAGTTGAATTGGTTTTCGTACTTTTTATAAGAAAGTAGGTTTGCATTTATCGTTTTCTGTTTTTTACCCCTGCTTCAGGATCAACTCATGACAAGTCTACGCATTTTATTCGCATTGTTTCCATAGTAATCGAGTTGGTGTTTTTCATAATACAAACTCAGGTTCGTAGTTCAGACAAAGGAAGCAATCCCACTATGAAATCAGAAGATAACATTGTCACTCGGCATAACCAAAAGAGAAGGAACGAGTGTACCATAGCCCTTCATCTCAAGAAAAGGAACTATCATAATCTCAGGTCATTAAGCCAGAAGAAAAGGGATCATATTGGCTTGACAACTCGTGTAAAGAAATGGAGCGACCGCACAACAGCCCCTTGTCTGAAAATATTAACGCGGAAAATTAGAGATGATGACTGTCCCACTGAAGAGAGCTTTCTTAGAAAGCGAAAAAACAGGTTATGGACTATTGCGGAAGTTGAGAAATTAATCGACGGTGTCTCTGAATGCGGTGTTGGGAAATGGAGTCGGATAAAAAAGCTTTCTTTTCCTGCTCCTTCCCATCGAACGTCTGTACATCTCAAGGTGAACACGCTTTCTTCTTTTTGGGTAACACTAAAAAAAACAAAATGCCTTTTTGGTACATTTATCATTTTGATCTCGATCGTAACGCAGGACAAATGGCGGAATCTCTTGAAAGTAAGCCGTTTGCAACTAAGCAATCAACAGGTTTCCTTTCATCGCTTCTCTCAAAGTCTATATTTTGTACTCTTAGTATTCAGTAAATCACATTGTACAAAAACCAATTTTCAGCTCGAGGTTTGAAAAGTTTTAGTTTTGAAAATTATTCTTTGATACAGGGAGAGAAGAAAAGTAACATTGTTTGGCGATCTCTGCCCAAGTCCATCCTTCGACGTGTGCGTGAGCTGGCAATCATGTATCCTTATCCCAAACGCTAAAACCACCACAACAAAATTGCCCACGATTCTCCGGGTAGAAGTTCAGATAATTGCATCGGGCGACTACAGAAGAATCTTAGGTAGCGTACTAATGGGAATTATACACCTTTTGAAACATTATAGTCCGATTTTGATCAGTGTCGATTTACTGAATGCATGGTGCTATGAATCCCTGCAACTGTTTTCGTATTAACTTGTAGCAGGAAGATCAGAAATTGTTGTTAATTGACCGACTGTCTGGAATTCTATCATTGTGGCCCGACGAAACTTGTTCAGTGGTGGCTCTATGTACATGTTCTGCAATAGCTATTTCCAGTTTGTTTGATTAAGGTGTGGGGAATCATCTATCACCAATAACTAATAACTAGAAAAGCATGAGAAAGTGAACACAGATTCTGTCTTAATTTGCTGTATAAATAGGAAAAGTCCACTTTCTAAGTGGGATTATAGATCACAAATTCAACTTATAATATTAGTGTATAAAATCAGGATGTGGAATACAATCCATGATAACACAACTAAGAGGCATCACTTTTCATTTAAATATTTTAATTTGGGATTAAAAAAGAACATATGGTAAGAGATTTGTTACAATATAAAATAAAGTTTGAAAAATATGTAAACAATTAATTGCCATTCAAACTCAGAATTAGCAACCAGAAAAGGGAGAATCAAGAATACTAGATAAGAAAGAATATAATTTTTAAATGTATAAACTATATTGTGCCATGAACCAATTTGTGACATGTTCCTATTCTAGTGTATACAGTGTGTAATATAATATGTAATAACAATTTGAATAATTAATTTAAATTTGAATAAAATGACACGTTCTTATTCAATTTTAAGTTAATTATTCAGTTTTATTTATTACGCAAGTTAATATCATCTATATATTAGTACAATTTAGACATGTAACCAAATAGTGGCTGTAGTTTAGTGGTAAGAATTCCACGTTGTGGCCGTGGAGACCTGGGCTCGAATCCCAGCAGCCACACTAAATATTTTTAAAAAAATAAAGTTTTCCTTTTTTTTTTTTGAAATAATAGATTAGGAATTAAATATGCATTTTCAATAAATCACATACTGTATCTCGATTCTTTGTAGATTTTTTTTTTTAAATAATAGATTAGGAATTAAATATGCATTTTCAATAAATCATATACTGTACGTAGAAATTAAATAGTGCCAGGTGCCAGCTAATAATTACTCCATGCTATAAAAAAAACTGAAGAAATACACGTGATGCTTATTTTACAAGTCAGAACCAAATCAAATCAAATCATTGTCTCTTCCAGTATTATACTATATATAATTATTTATATATTGTTCTACAATATCAATAAAGAGAAGAAAAAAGGCAATATAATCACTCCATAAAGTTTACTTGATTATTTTATTTAGAAAAAAAAATCATGGTTATGTAATTTGGAGATGAATGAAATTTGTAAAATATGCAAGTAAAATATTTAATATATATCATGGTTATTTCATTTTTCTTATTATTAAATTTGTAAAATATGTTTTTATCTAATGTTAAAATTCTACTATTAACATATGTGTTTGTGTATAAAATTTAACAAATGGTTCAATTTTTACTTTTGTTTTTACTATTTTCTCCAATGATTCTCTACTTTTTTTTTAATATCCTATGAAAAAAAAATCTATGAATCATTTGTTAATATCACACTTTTACCATATAATCAAATATTATATTAACAAAAAAATGATAAAAAAAAAATGAAGATGCGCATAGGTGTCAACAACATGCATGTCTCCTAACCCCCATGGCCCATCAGCCTTAAATGGGCCCACTTCTCATGTGCTCTTTATTTAATGGGCCTTTCTCTTTCACCCCAAATATCCCAATCCAAACAACCTTTCCATTTTCTTCATGCAAATTTCCACACGCCAATATTTCCTTATTAGTTAAAAGACACACCGTTGTCGGTACGGATCATTGCTAATTTAATTCCAAATTTCTAAACTTCAAACTTCAAACAATAATAGTCAATAATTGATCGTTACGAAATCAATCGATCACTAACACATCGAGTTATCGAACTCTAGTTCGCATGCACTTTGGTAGAGAACAATATTAATTATTATGAATTAATTTGGACAGCTTTTGGTGATGATGAAGATATGCAAAACACAAAGAATAGTGTCTTTGGGGGATGAATCACTTGGCTGGCTCGAGGCTTCTTCTGCTCAGACCGATATTTATAACTCATGATATATCACATCATATCAAATATATATACATTCAAAAAACCTTGCTATATAAATAGCAATATAGTATTGTGACATTATTTCCTGATATAGAGAATTCAATGAAAGTTTGAATTCAATTACGACCATACAAATATATATTTATATTGAAATCAATTGAGTGTGAGTTGTCTCCCAACTGCAATCTTAATCCAAATTCTATATGATTTCATGAAATACTAATCATCATCATACTCACTATTCTTTTGAGTCCTACCAAAGCAACCAACACAAAACATAACAAAACACATTTTGTGAGTGTTACTTGAGCTAGCTAGACAACATTGATTTCTCGATTAATTAATCCCACCTAAGTAATATTGAAACGAGCTATCTCTAACTTGGTCTCATGATCTATTTGTGAGGTTTTCATTTTTTCTGGATTATACTAAAAAATGAAGTTTATTATTTAAATATATTTGTAAAATAAATTAAAAAAATCTGTCACACTTGAGGGGTGAGGGTACGGGCCAGTACTCACTTCTTTGTACTCATCAACAAAATAATTAGATAAAATCACACACACTTCCATAAACAAATGCATGAATAATTAATTAATAAATTATGAATTTCATCTCTTAAATTGCAGCATGTTTATCCATTAAATTACTGTTAACCACACTCAATAAAATCTCATTAAATTAATATATAAGTGGATATTGCACTTTCTTCAAAGAAGCTTATCTTCCCCATCCCTCCTCTTCCATATATCTTATCTATATAGTAATAATATATACTATATACTATATGAATCGTGCAAATGCATGTTCGTACGATTTCGTATACATATGGAAATGCAATCCGCAAGAGAAAGGTACAGCTATTACAAGTGCTCACTCAATCATGCACACAATGTATTAAAGATATATACTCCAAATAAAATCTTACGGGGCCTAATCGAGTGGTAAAGTTTGTGTTATTCCTGCGATCGCAAGTTCTATCCTCGAGTGGAATAATATTTTATTGAAATATTATAGAATTTAGCCGAGACGAGACAAGCTCTCTTTTTCCACAGGTGTTTATTCTCCGAACACATTTTTATTTACATTGAAACTCAAGAAAGTAATATAGTATATATTAATAAAAATAATGAGGCTCACACTTACCTTACCTCTTAGCTACACACCTGCACACACTTAATGTTCCAGAACAATGGGTGCCTCTCCACTCTTATATAAACAAACCCTTTCCTCCTCACATCAAGGAAATAAAGAAAAAACAAGAATCACAACTCAAAGCAACATGAATGGAAAACTCCTCAAAGCATGCAAGAAAAAGCTGCCCGGAAAGGTCGAGCCCTCCGCCCGGGGCAGCGTGTGCTGCTGCAAATGGCCCTTGTGGCCGGAAAAAGAGAAAATCGTCCCGAGCGATGTCCCCAAGGGTCATTTGGTAGTTTATGTGGGTGAGTCCCACAAGAGGCATGTGATTAAGGTGGCCTTGCTCAAGCACCCTCTTTTCCAGGCGTTGCTCGACAAAGCACGAGAGGTCTACGGATTCACGAACGAGGCCAGGCTCTGCATCCCGTGCGACGAGAGCATGTTCCTCAGCGTCGTTAGGTGCGCCAGGTCACCGCCCGATCGGAGGCTCTTCGTCTGCCTTTGAGTGAGAGAGAGAGATTGATTAATTCCATAGATTGATTGATCCATCTTTTGCAATGTGATAAAATGATCACTTGTGTATTTGGTTTTTGACCTGTGTACAATATGTTGAGGGGAGAGAGATGTGTATATCTTCGTACGTAGTTTCTGCTTCTGTAATGAAATGGCGAGATTATTATAATCGGAATGCAATTGTCGATGGGGATGTGTACTCGGACTTCTTTTCCTGTAAGGGAATGCTATAGTCAGAATTCAAAGAGAATATGAGGCAAAATTCCATAATTTGAAGCCTAGATATATATCTTATAAAGCGATCAATATCTGCAACATAATAGACGATAAAAACATCTTATATAGAGAAAAGCTCGATAACAGTGCGATATTTTCGTATGTGACATAGGTAAAGGCGCGTAAAGAAAAACATACCTGCATTTGTTTAGGCATCATTCAGAAATGCAGAAACAGAGGACTGTTTAGTAACTCAATCCCAGTTCTTCCTAACATAGTTTATTAGCTATTACCTTGTCAATTCCAGTCTTTGGCCTTTATCCAAGGTATCGAAACAATTGGAACTTGAACATTTGAACGATAGAATCACACCTACTGGAGAGAGATTTTGATACTCTTATCTTACATTACTACGAATCATATCTTTTCCTAATCAAACAATAGTAACATTCAGAATCGGTAACAAAACCATCTCCCAATGGTTGCATAACAATGCAACCATCAACACTTGCTACAAAAAACAAAAGGTATATGTATATCATCAAATTCTCAAAGAAATGGAACATAACGGAAGGTCTTTTTGCTTATACGAACTTGTTGCTTGAGTGAGCATGCACAATTGCACATTACAACGGTTAGACTTATCAATACCTTTACATTCTCTAAATAGGCCAGAATAAACACCAATTTATATACACATTAATTTCTAGGAGATTTACATTTTACGTTTTGTTCCCAACGACGAGGAAACAAACAAAAAAAAACACACAGAAACGGTTAGTATCACCAAGCAATATCAAGAAGACCTTCCAATTCTCTCCGACCGAAAGTCCTCCCGAGGGCAGCATCATGTTTTTTCCTCGCAGCAAAGTAAAGAACCAGCCAAGCTACCATGAAATACACCTCCATCAATGACTGAAAAATCATCACAGAAACCACCCCCAACACCCTCTTCAACATCCACCTCCCGAGGGCCCCACAAGCTACTGCTTCCAGCAATCTTATTTCGAAAGCAGGGTAAAACAATGGCAACACTAATCGACAACCATCCTTCACAACCTCCCAGTCACCTCTTTTGGGGTCTTCAAACGCAACCCAAGAACCAACAGAAAATATCAAGCCCACCGCAAAATCACAGAAGAACCAGACCACGACGAAACCAGAGCTCTCTCTGACCAACGCCCCACACGGCTCCGAAACCAGAGCTCTCTCTGACCAACGCCCCACACGGCTCCATATCGGCAAACGGCATGAAAATCATCTTCAGGAAAACTTTGAAAACCAAATACTCGTCTTCAATCTCACCGAAGTAGCACAATACCAGCAGCTGGGCTATGGTAAACCTCACTAAACATTTCACCGCGATGAAGCCCGCGAGCCCCTTGAGCCCGATATTCAGCCCGTCCCCAAACGTGCCGACAAAGAACCTGCGATTTCCGAGCAAATGATCTACCACTCTCAGGAAAACAACCCCATTTGCCCCAGAGTAGGTAACAGTGAATGCAACCAATAGACAAGCATATGAGGATAAGACCCCCGCGAGGAAGAACAAGGAGGCAGCGGCCGCGGCATCCCGCCCGCTCAATCCCAAACCCTTGCCGTCGTCTATACCGATCTCCGCGAATTCCGGGTTGAAACCGAAAGCTCCGGGCTTGACGATACTGGGGAATGAGATTCCGCTGTCGCGAACGTCGCCGGAGGAGCCGTAATTAAGGTGAACGAGCGTGGCGTTGGGTATGGGGTTTCCGGAATTGGATCCGAGGATTCCGGCGTAGTAGAGGAGCGATTTGAGTGAGGAATCGCGGTCGATGCGGGATGAGAGGTAGCGAGATGCACTGAGGACATTGGAGCGGAATGTGAAGACGAAGGTTGAGAGTAAGAGGAAGGTGAGGAGGTGGGAGTAGAACAGCGACGTCGTTCGCTCGAGGATTCGGCCGGCGGGGGTGGCGGCGAGACGGAAGATGGGAGGCGGCGGAGGAGGATTGCGCTGGTGGTGGTTCATGGCGGATTGGCGGTGTGATTAATTCGGTTTGGGGCTGAGTTGTGTAAATAGGGGAGAAACTAAACAATTGGGGGGAGTAATGTGTAATTGTTAATTTTTAATTTGAAAAGGAGAAATTTGTTTTATATATTTACGGAAAGATGGACCACTATTCTGCAAATCAGCATTTCTTCATTTGCAATTCTGTAATTGCAAAAACACCCTCGAACACCGATTATATAACAATATAATCACTTTTAAAATGTCAAATTAACCCCTTCATTTTCTGGTTATTGGATTCTTGTTGAATTTGATTTTGTAGTTCTTACGACATTATTTTCGGTCTCTTTAATTAATTTTCAAATACGAGTACTACTTTTGGGCTTTCTTTTCAATTATTATTATTTTTTCATTTTAGGAAATAGAAACAACTACATAAATTATTACACTTGGGTATTTTACGCGTCAAGGGCATTATAGGTATTTAGTGTGGCAAGGGTTGAAATTGGAAACTGGAAAGAGAATTATATATTGAAATTGACCCCTCCTGCAATGGCAAGGGTTTGAAATAGAAATATACAAAATTGGAGTATTGAGAATGCGACTTCTGCTGCATTTTCATGGGTGAAACTGTATTATTTCCTAGAAATATTAGGAAAAATTGGTCAGAAAATTACAAAAATAATTTATTTTACAGAACAACGAGGTTCGATTTCAGTGGATGTCTTTACCGTGCTTTTGATCCACATCCACTCCATCGTAAGTATAGCTGATGCATATTCTCAGACGAACATTTTGAAGTCACTATCAAAAGAAAATAAAAAAAAAATCAAAGTCGGACAAGGAGAAGCTCAGTCAAATTTGTGTTAAACAATTTTTACCAGCTTCATCACTCAGTAGTAATGCACAGAATTTACAGCACTCATGAAAGATGATATCCGTGATCTATCTTTTTGTATTCCGTCTGGACAACAAATGCCGCTACTGACATCAACCCCAGTTGGCCTGAGAGTCGAAAGCGCTTCGCATGCATTCTCGGGCTTAATTCCTCCGGCTAATAGCCATCCCTGTTTGCTCCTAATAGGTGGCAGCTTAAATCGGGACCAGTTAAATTCCTTACCACTGAAAAAAAAAATGTTTCTGGTGATCAGAATTCAAAGGACACTAAGATAACAATTTATTGAAGCAGAAAAATGCACCTGCCACCTTGAGCACTATCGACAAGAACCCAATCAACTTGAGAGCATTTTTCATCAGAAATAGAATTTAAAAGATCCCCATCCTCATTCGCATAAAGAACATAAATCACTCGGTTTTCCTTCACTATAATTTCAAAAGCATCCCGAGAACCATTTCCATGAAGCTGCACAGACAAAAACAGACTGAGAATCGGATATAGCACTGAGAGTGGGTTAAGATTTTCACGTTCGAATTCGTTTTCATGCAAAATACTTTCCTGAACATATCCAAGTTCGCTTTTATCCATGGCTTTTAGTATTGTTTCCACATCATCATCCACAAAAACCCCGACAGGCTCGGCCCCGTTTTGCCGGGCCACTTTCGAGATCTCCTTTGCGACTGAAAGGGAGACAGATCTCTTTGAGTTGGGCCAGATAATGATCCCGATGAAATCCGCTCCGGCTTCGGCTGCCAAGGCAGCATCTCTAGCTGATGTGACCCCGCACATTTTAACTAAAGGCTTGGTCTCTTTCAGTTTCTTGTGATCAGAAGAAACTTTTAAGGATTGATACGTAGGGCATGTTGTTTTAATCTTCCGAAATGTTTGACCACTGGATAAATGCGTATCTTCACGTTGCAGACCTGAATATTGGCAGTGACATTGTTGAGATTAATTGGTTGGGGATGATTACAACATGTTTGCCCTAATCACACAACAACAACAACAAATTTTAGATTAAAAACGCAAATCAAATCAAACTGAAATGGATGACTCGACAATTAAACATGTTCACCTCATTATGCATTCATGGGAATAATCATCTATCTCACCCCAAAAGTATAATAGGAAAATTCCAAAGGACCCTCTATATTATTAAGCCAAAACAACCAACCACACGAGAGATTTTACACACGAAAATGAGCTGCGGAAAAAAAGCTTCTATCGATGAATATTTGCGGTAAACAATACCTGAGCATTTATGAACAGTGAAAACTGTAGGCAGAAGTTGGGCTCCCATGATTAGTTGATTACAGCTGAAAACAGAAGCTCAAAATTGTATGCAATGAAATATACATATATAACTAATTTAAATGTCATATTGATTAGAAGAATTATTATCTAGGATTCGATAGAATAGCTAAAAAAACTTGTCTTTTCAGTGAGGACGTTTCACAAACATCTGTTGTGCAGACCCAGAAAATGGAAACGAAAACGAAAACTTATAGTAAATCACAGTTTGATAATTTGGTAAATTAGTTCGAGTACCTGGCTGGGGGACGAGGTTGACTGCTCGAGATGGCGCCGGCGCCATGGCGGAGAGGCGTCGAACCGATTGCCGATTGGGGAAGATGAGGGGAGGTGATTAAAGGTTAGATATGAGATTTAGGATATAATTTTTTTACTGTAATAAATTAAATAATTATATCGGTTATCTTAACTAATTAATCCGTTCAACCGAAAAAAACGATATTTTTTTTTTTTTTACAATGGAATTGTATTATTTTATTTTCAAATTAACCCCTTGATTTTCTGGTTATTTGATTCTTGTTTAATTTGAAGTAACACTGACAAAATATATAATGAAGGTTCACTAAAGAATCAACAAATTGCAATATCTCTTTCTGATCAAAAGAACATTTACAAGGGGAGTAAAACATGTCCAGCAAGAGACGACCGTGAAACCACCGGCGAATACAAACGCGCACCAGGAGGCGACAATTTGAGTGCTGTAATGGGCTGAGGAGACCTCGTATGCAAAAAGTGTGGGGCCGGTCGCCTAACTGGTTGGAATTTTGGAATGTATTGGTTGGATCTTGAATCTAAATTTGCAGGATGCGATTCATGAGTGGGCCCTCCAGGAATTGAGCTGCCAGGTTCGATATCAGCAGCTTGATTGGGTGTCAGTGCTGTGTTTGATCCACTCCATCGTAAAAACAGATTATGCATCTCCTCGGACGAACATTTTGAGGTCACTGTCAAAACCAAATGAGGAGAAACGCAACAATGAGCAATAAAAATGAGTATAATAAATCGAGCATTAACGCGACACGATTTTAAACAAACCTTCTGAAAGAGTTGAATCGTCTTCACTATATTTATGCACCACTGCCTCGGCTAATGTTTTATTGATCAAGACTTTGCTGTATTTGGCGTCAATGACGTTTTTCTCCTCCAGAAAAGCCGTCTCAGCATTCTGAAGCAGCACATCATACTTCTTACGTATCTGATCAATCTCTTTCTTGCATTCCTTCATCGTTTGCAATTTCTACATGTATTTTTATTATATATATATCATGTGAGACAGAAACAAAACATAGTATTACAGGAAATGCTGAGAGAAAATATAGAAAAAACAAACCTTCTCTTCATGAATCTTCAAAAGTTCGCTTTTCTGTTGTTGTAGTCCTTCCAACTCAATCAGGAGTGATCTACATACAGGTTTTAGTGAAATGTGAGAGGGTTCAGGAGGTTCCAGATTCTGGGAAGTAAGATGTACAGGTCCATGAGACTGAGAGTGATCATTTTGCGTTGTTCTAGATGAAGGCAACCAATCGCGTTGCACATTCCTAATAACCGGATGGTTCCTCTGGGAAAAAAGTACCGAACCTGAAAGCTTTCTTCCAGTATCTCGTTTTCGAAGTTTGCTTCTAATCTTTCGTCGGATGTTTGATGGAAATTGATATAAACTGCTTCTGGCCACTTTCCTCCTCTTCCTGGTAGCTGGTTCAGGTAAATCACAAGTCTGTGGAACAATTTTCTTAAGCCGTCGTGGTTGGCTAGAAAAATACTTCCAGGTAGGGTTCCTCCCTTCGAGTATCTTCCTCCAGAAAACACGGGGTTCTTTCAACATCTTACTGTCCACTAGACGATTTTTTTCCACTTCGCCGAGTACAGAGATATTACTAGAGTAAGCACCATCAACATTTTTTACTTCCTCAATCAGTGATTTTTCTATCTCACATACGCTGCTCTTCTCGTTATCAGGCAATAAGTTTGATAGCTCAGCAAATACATCTTCCACAGAATTCACAACAGAAACTGATGGCATATACTCTGGAACTGAAGAATTCCCATCATGGAACTCGTCAAGCTTACTGAATAAGTAGGAGGCACCCCAAGTCAGCAGCTGATGGCATATACTCTGCTTGATATCCGATATATGACCTTCAAGAGCCATCCCTTGTTTGGAAAGGATTAGTGCTTTTTCTTCTAAAGTGTCAGACGTATACAAGCGAAAGACCTTCACGTGTTTAGATTGGGAATCCAAGTCTAGCCTTTGTAGAGCCTTCAAGTCGTTCATGGGGTTCCAATCACTGTTGAAGAAAATAACGACATCCATAGACGTGAGTTTAATGCTCGGGACACAAGAACGGGTTTCCATCAGACAAACTAATCTCTCATTGTTTTTATCATTAAACGTGTTAAGCGCAGCCCGCTTTTGAGAGGCAGATATTCTTCCACTACCACCAAGGCGCACAGATACTTTAGTGCCGAACTCTTGATCAATGATCTCTTCCAAAATATCTCCAACAGAAAATGAACCAGAGCCTCCAAACGACTGATTAGTCATACAAATTTAAAAAGAAAAGTATCAGAACATATGTTCTTTATCAGGATATGGACATTTGCTTGAAAGTACAAGAATATAATAATTACTAGTTGTTAAACTGTAAATGAAATTTCAAATCAGTCAAAACTACGAGATTAATTTTAACATACAGATTTTTTCAAATCTACCTGATAAAGGATAAGTACCCTTAATCCTCGTTTTCTGATCTCCCGGAGAACCTTATGAAGAAGAAGCAATTTGTTACTCAGTTTAATCTCTGCATTCAGTAGTTCAGGTTTGGGGATATCTCGCATCAAGGAGGTGGACAAAGACCCATCCACAAGATAAGGATGATCACAACACTGGCAAACAAAAGGAAAAGAAAACTTTATCACAAGTCTGAAAAGGATAATGAAAAAAAAATGTAAATCAACAATATTTAAGTCAGGATATTTCACAAGGTTTCAAACTGCAGAAGATGGAAATTGAAGCAAAACCTTTTTGGTTGAGATGAGTATTGAGACAAATATGTCATTCAGGAGTTCCATTGAACCGTGCTTTGAATAGGAGCACAATAAGTCTGCATTAGAAAGAAGTGTGCCACAATACAGCTCGGTTTGCATTTCAGAGAGCCCGACAGGAACCCAATACTCCACAAAATTAGGTTTGCTAGTCTTGGCCACATGTGCGTCAAAAAGTTCATATTCTTTTTCCAGCACTGATTTATCCATGTCGTTTACAGTTTCCGATTCGTGCTCCTTCTCTTTCTGCAAGTCAAAAGGTTCATATTCTTTTCCCAGCACTGATTTATTCGTGTTGTGTACAGCTTCCGATTCGTGCTTCTTCTCTTTCTGCAAGTCAAAAAGATCATATTCTTTTTTCAGCACTGATTTATCCGTGCCGTGTACAGTTTCCGATTCGTGCTTGTTCTCTTTCTGCAAATTAATCATATTCAAGCATTTGTCAACTTGCAGAAAGGCGAAAAGCACACATATGGGAAATGATATAGGAGTCTAGCAATATAGATTCTGCAGTTACCTTCAAAAGTCTAACATAATAGCTAGAGAAGAGAACCAAAAGAAACCAATACATATTTGAGTACCAACAAAACCAATGGATCTATTCATATAACCATAAAATTCAATCCCAAAAATAACAATTACTAGACTAAAATGCTGAAAAACTCGATTGAATCCAAACAATACAATTACTAGACTAAAATGCTGAAAAACTCATGAATGGAGTTTACCAGAGAACCAAAACAATATCTTCAACAAGAAAGCCAGCCAACTTACCGGATTTACTTCTGCTTGAGTAGAATGCTTTGAGCTATTACTCCTTTTTACACAACCAGCAGCTTTCACACGCCTCAGAAGAAAATCCAATCTGAAAACACGCAATATTTTTAAGGGAGTCAGAAAAGGGAACAGATACTTGCACTCGCACGTATAGATATACAAAGTTGCTAGTTCTGATGCCATATTCTAACGAGATATGGTCGCAGCACTTCACAGTACAACAAAAACAGAAACAAGAGGTAAACAAAAAAATTAAGGTTGTATGTTTAAGTTTCAGATATTTGCTAAGGACCTCTGAACCAAGTCTCTGGGATACAAACATGTATTCGAAATAATGAAGAAAATCTCCGAAAAATCAAAATAACAAATGCTAATCATACAACTACTACCTTTCACTTTTAGACGGATGACTCTTTTTCTCAATGGAAAGATCTGCAGAAAATGAACATATATAAGTTTAGTAGAAAAAGACCACTCTGATCATCACTAATAAACGCGTCTAAAGTCTTTAAGAACGACTAGCGGGTTACCCAAACTTAAACAAGATCCGGGTATATCAAACTCCGTTCATTCGAACCATATTGGACTCCATTAAATTGCGAAACCACTATTATAAGAACACATAAAAGCCAGGAAAACTTCAAAAAATACCCAATACCCCACTACATAAACCAAACTACAGTTAAAAAAATCTCACCTGATCCCTTGTTTTTTTTCATCAACCACTGTTTATATTGGTGCCCACTCACCATACTGCCCACTTCCTTCTCCCTCTTCTTGATCACAGTTCCTAATAACCCCAAAACAACATTAGGTTACATGTAGCAGCAAACATGGTAATAATTGTTTATTGAAAAAAAAAACACCCCTAAAAACATAAAATCTCTCAATAAATATTACTCAGAATCGGTGAAAAAAATGTGTGAAGTAAAACCAACATTACTGGGAGATTAAGATAATTAATCATGTTGATAATAATCATAAATAAATAAATCTCACACAGAGGAGGCGTTTCGAGTAAATCAACAGCCAGAAGAGAGAACGAAAAAGAGGTTGATAGTGAATGTTTTTTGTCTGTATAGACATATACATACACGCGTTCCGTATCTATAAAAGACGAGGAGGGGGACGAGAGGAGAGGGGCATGTACTCACCTGCTGCGACACTCACCGCAGTGCAGTGGGAGCGCGGCTGTACGAACCGTTTTACAGTCTGTTGGCTGGGTGCGACGGCCACGTGTCGGTTTCGTATGGCCCACGCCTCTCATTTTAACCGCCTACCGGCGGTTCGTGCTTTTTTTAATTCATGAGAAAAAAAATAGCAACAGTAACTTGTTCTTACGAATCGCTCGTTTTTAATCGTTTATAGCTTAAGCTACTGATTTCACCAAAGTAGGAATACTGGGGCAGAACAATCATACCGCGTTGAATTTTGACCGGTTTTAGAATATGAATGCAAAAATTAGAAAGAGAGAACATATTGAAAGTGAAGCCTAATTTTTTTTTTTAAAAAAAACTTTACCAAAATCAAGTGTTAAGTGAAATCGAGAAAGCATCAAATATGTTCGATCACAAATCATATTGCAAAGTTGATCAAACAACATTGTTTTAACTTTTGGACTTGAGTTAGCTAGTTCATATATATTCCTTCTCAACCAAAATAATAGTCAAACTTTTTTTTTTTTTAAATAAAGTGTAACTATTAGTCTGGTTGCGAGGGAGTAATAAAGGGTAAATTGTGGACAGAATTTACCATTTATATCATTTTATTTTATTTTTTGATTTTGTATGAAAAAAATAAAAATTAAATGTAATTATTTGGATAAAATAATATTTATTTAGTTATTAAATGTAACTTCTTCTTTTTTTTCAATTGTTTAGATTTATTTCTTTTACTACTAAATAAAAGAGAAGTTCATATACGGAATTAGACTGTTTCGATTCCAATTCAAAATTTTCGGAAATGGTAAGGGCAAAGCGGCGGCAAATTCTAATCGCTACAGCGCTGGTGATGCTCATGGGAATAGCCGTTTACTTCCGACTGTGGACTATCGATTATCGCATCTCCGCCAACGACACTGAGCTCATCAGGTTCTTCCGCTTCTTCAATTACGTTTACTGTGTGTTGATTTCAATCGGTTCTGAAAGTCAACTTCCCACTCTCAATCTCCGGTAATCGGAATTAGGGCGTAGGTGCGCCTATGATTTTTCATCGATTTTGCGATGTCCGACAGTCTTCGTGTTTCGATTCACTTTATTGTAGGATGCAATTCGATCTTGCTAGCAGAGAAGCCATGGATGAATCTGCAGAGTGGCGAAGGAGGTACGACGATGAGTCGGCGAAGGCTTCCATGTGCTTCACAGAACTGGAAAAAGTATGTTTTGGTTTTGATTCACTGCATTGCGTAATTGATTGAATTGATAGGATTAACCCTAACTCTATTGGGGAGACTTCAAAGGATTAGGAGTCGAAAAATTGATCATTAAATTTTGCGTGTTCGTCATTTTCCGAGCGAAATATTCAGGGTGTCTCGGTTTGTTGCTTAGATGTGTGTTCTTATTTGTTAATGTTTACTTTTTTAGGTTAAGAAGTCTCGCGGAAAATCAACTGAGACTACCACGCTGAATCGGAACATAGAAATGTTACAAAAGGTTGGTTTATCCTGAACTTCACATTTCACATATCGGAAAACACTTTCATTTCCAAATTGCCCTTTCCCGTCACCAGGAAAACACGGATCTGCTCGAGCGAGTCGAGTCTTTGAAGCAAGAGCTCGAAGCTGAAAAACTAAAATGCAGTGAGCGAAATGTGATATTATGAATAATAACAGTGTATACGAGGTATGTCATGGCGATGATTCGACTCTTTAGTTTCCTGTGTTGTAACAAATGCAGCTTCTCTTTCGACAACAATGCCACTGGATATTTTGTGAAAGTAGATTACGCGTCTTAGTTGGTATTCGGTAATGACAAGAGTATTCTTTGCAAAGAATGTTTAATCCATGAAACAGCACCAGTATGAATGCGCCTCCTACTTAACTAGTTTCGTTTCCTGATTTTCTGCAAAATGTTTGAATTCGTGTCCACTTGACCTGTTTTGTTTCGGAACACCGGCAGCTGCCGACATACTGCCTTCCATCAATCCTTCTGTTGACAAATGCAGTTCCTATTATCACAAGTTTCAATGGTTTCCATATCCTCTAGAGAAATCAATTTTCCATATTATAACAAAAAAAAAAAAAAAAAAACCAGAAAATCTCTCTGCATTAAGTAAAACCAAAATTACTGGCATAAATAAGTGGGAGCACGGCTGAAAAACGTTGTGCAGTGAGTTGGCTGGCTCTGGTGCCTCTGTGGATGTGACCGCCACGTGTCCGTTAAAACTGGCATAGGCGTTTTAGGTTTTTCGTGGGTATTAATTGATATAGGAATCTGGACAGTTTTTCCTTTTTCATTTTCTGTTTTTGTGAAGGACTGCTCTCGTTTACAGGTTACAGAGCTTCACCAAAATAGATAAAATGGGATAGAGCAAGACCATGTGTACAATTTTTTATTTTTAGCTTAAAGCTTACCTATTGATTTCACCAAAAAATAGCTAAATAGGTCAAATATAATTAATGTGATTTTATAGTGGTGATTATAAAAAAATGTAAAATAGGTCAAATATAATTTAATGTGAATTTTATACCGGTGATTGTTAAAAAAAGTACTAGTCCTTTTAACAGTGGACCTAACACAATTAAGAAAATACTATTATTTTATTAATTTTTTGATCAAAAAATTAAAAATAAAAATGTAATTTTAAATTAATAAATAAATAATTTAAAAAATACGAATAAATGAATAATTGTTTTTTAAAATTAAGTGTGACACAACTCGAAAAAATAAGTGACCATTGATACTTAACAAATAGAGTAGTAAAAAACTTCAGAATAGAATCAATTCAATAATCGGGACTTGGGACTTGAGCTGCAAATGAGCCAGGTTAAGTAAAACAGTCATAACTCGGCCTGTGGTTAGGAGAATCAAGCCGCGGGCTAAGGTATGTTCAGCGCGAAATCAGCTCGGGACGAGCCTATGACTATCCGTAATCTTTGCAGAGAATGATCATAAAACAAAACAGAAAACGATATGGACAAAACTAACCAATGAAAGGAAAATATGATATTGTTTCATCGCCCCTGGAAAACAAACTACATTAATCAATCCACTTCTCCACAAAACACAGTGGAGTGTCGTCTTCACTCTCATCAAGTACAATCTATGCAAATAGTCACCTGGAAGCCAGAGACCAAAAATTCAGCAGAAAGGAGGGAGACACTGCGAACCAGCTCAGGAAAGCCATTGCTGTAGCTGACATGAATCTCGCGCAATGGTTGAGATTGCACTTATCAAGATCATTCCCGATTAGGACAGTGATGCCGGCAGATGCACAGGCCGCAGCAAATGTTAGGGTCGAAGTAACCTGCACCCAAACCATTATTACGTACTGTATTAAATCTACGTTTGCACATACATTTCAACAAAATATGTTGATTTTTCTCTTACCCCATCACCAATGGCAAACAATGTGACAGCTCCCGTATTTCTGAATCTTCGTCTTACTAAAAGAGCATATGCGTCCGCAAAAGCAAGAGACAAGCTCCACACACTTTGCAAACCAACAGCAGCAACAAGGTAACTAGATATGGTGTACAACAACAAGAAAATTTACTATTAGCTTTAGTAAAGTAAAGTCTCCTAAATTTTTAACCCCCAAAATGAGAATACTAAGTTAAGTTCAGCGCACTCATGATCATTAACGAGAGAGCTCGGCGTGATCGAGCAAGTTCAAAACGATCGTGATTGCTCAACAAGACGCAACTTCAAGTTTATGTTATAGTACCAAATTTTGCATAAATCACATCAAAAATCTCATATACACTAATTCACGAGAATAGTGCAAAAGTTCAATTGTTCTAATTCCGAATCCCCTTCCCCTTAATTAAATAAATAAATAAATAAATTCTCCACAACTACAACACGAAGCACAAATTAGATTAAAACCTAACCGGAAAGCGGTTACAGAGGGGAAATCGGAGGTGGTGGCCATGACGAAGAGAGAAACGACGGCGAACACGAACTGGAGGAGGCGGAGCACGAGCGCGCCGGTGGTTCCTGCCATTCCCTGGACGTCTTTCATCCTAACCCTCGGCGGCGCCGCTTCCGTCGGCGGAGCCTCAACCGGGTGCACCGCCGGCCCGCTCATCAGGAAAAAATCCTTCAAAAATCAAAATGCAGTCATCGTATTATGCGATGATGAGATACCAGAGCCCCGGAAAAGTAAATTATCTGTAAAATGATCTGTTGCTAATTTTATTTTTGTGGTGGAACAAAATCGGAAAACGAATTTGCTTTGGCAGGGGCAGTGCACTGAGTGGGGCCCGCACCGCTACTCTTTTACGTGGTGTTGAGTGTCTTCTACTTAAAGCGTGGTGCGGCTTTTAGCGTTTTTAGTTTCGTAATATGGAAATGCTTAATTATATCATTATTATCACGGTCGACTATAACTATTTTATAGCCTTGCTTTTGGGACCTAACTTTAAAATTAAATATTAAAATTTGTATGGTTCAAATTTAAAATTAAAATATTTTTTTCTTTTTTGACTAGTTATTTGCGCAATTTTTTTATTCTTTATTTAATGGTTGTGTGGTTGCGTTAAAATATAAAATTTCCTTACAATTTAATCTTCACAATTATAAATTTAAGAGTTGCTATTTGCACCCAAAAAATGATAAGCAATTCAATTATAATCATAATTATATTATTTAGTTAAACGTCAATTATATCCCTATTAATCTAATTATATAATTAATTCTCATACACCTCCACTTCTTCTTTTCTTGCGTAACTTTAAAGGTTGCAATTTTAAAGGCAACTTTAAAGATTTAAATTTTTTTATCTTTCTTCCCTCACTCTTAAATTCATACGCAAGTCTTTTTTTTGTTTTTTCATTTTATACGCAAGTCTTTTTTTGTTATATATGGATAAGGAAGAATTAGAAGTGGTAAGTTTTCACCATGAACAGATGAGAAGTCAAAAAATACTCGTTCTTCTAATTAGATGGGTTGGACTAATATATATATATATATATATATATATATATATATATATATGTATAGTAATTTATATTTTTAAATTCACAGTTGGATATAGAGGATAAGCACTTTTTTTTTATTTGTTGTAGTTAATTTATATTTTGTGTGTATATATATGTATAGTTTTACATTTGAGTTTGAATAATATTGAAAATTTATATGATTTTTTTTTAAATATTAATGAACCGTGATCATAAAACTTTTTTTTTAAATTAACGGAGATTTTGATTTATTGTGTTAGTTAATATATAATTTAATAATGTTATAATTTATAAAAGATTAAAATGTACGGTGTATTGTTAATTTTTTAAAGGATATTATTGATAGTTCGAGGGGTTTATTAAATAAAATTTATAAAAAGATTTATAATTTATATAGGTGTATATGTAGTAAGTGGTGTACTTATAATGTTTAGGGGTGCAAATAGCAATTCCCTTTATACATATCCATTTTAAGGGGCAGAAAAAAACGATTAGGGGCTGAGATTATTTTATGTATACTGTGTATATATATACACATATTTTAGAGGGGGCTAAGCATAATAAAAATACATTTTTTTAAAAAATTGTAAAAAATGCAAAGGAATTTTCTTTTTAGGGGGGGCTTATCCCTTGGTTACATCTTAAGCATGTGTTTATTAATATGTAAAGACTATTAAATGTATATTAAAAAAATATTAAATATATATTAAAAAAAATACTTTTTTAGTCTCAAAAAAGTAATCACATTTTTTTAATTAAATGAACGTCTTCAATAATAATCATCTTTCATAACTAAAAATAATATCTTTTGAAACAAAACTAAAAATAATATCTTTTGGAACTAAAAAATAATTATTCTTATTTATTTACCGTAATATACAATTTTGCATATTTAATCAACTTTATCATATATTTTTTTCAAATATACTCTTATTTTTTCAACTTCAATTTTTTTTAGTTTTTTTTATAATAAAAAAATACGGAGTAAAATTTAATACTCATTATGTTTATTTCTCTGAAAATATGAAAATATTTTAATATATCCTGTTTAAAGACTTTTGTACTTTAAATACCAAACAATTAGGTTAAACTTGGACTTGGGACATTTGTTTGGGCTAAGTCCTTGTTATATGGGCCTACTAAAAGTCCATTACGGGCCCAAGATATTTCTTAGTGGCAGATTTGGACAACCCATTATTATAGTGGGAAACCCAATATACTACTACTGGCCGACACACACATTGAAAAGATGATGATCTGAAGTGTTGAGGGTAAAACCGTAAAAATCACACCTGTTTTTAGTAGATTGATTCGAGCCCACCAACATGGGCCATGAATCATGCAGTTGGGCCTTGGATCTCTCAAATGTCTTCAAAATAAAAATTAAAAAAAAGTGACTTAAGTCTTACACTTTTGGGATCGATCGATCACAAGTCACACACGACACTTTGTCCTTACACGTAATTTGGAAGCTAAACCTAACTCCAATAAATACACATTTAATTTAAACACTGCACATGCAAATTGCAATGAAAATCAACACTAATTACAAAACGCAACATGTTACTTCGTACGTACGATGTTAAATCACACAAATTCCAAAAAAACTATATGAAGAAGAAACAACATCTTGTCGTTTTTAATTAATAATACTTCTTCTTTTCTTTACATATTTACATTTATATCTGTTTCAAAACAATTGTAAGTGTCCAAACACGAATATTAAAACAAAATCTACATACATTATTTTTTTTATAAATCAAGTATGAATAAAATTTTGTTTTTAAATTAATAAAGTAGTTGAGTGTAAAATTAAAAAAAAAAAAGTAAAAATATACTATGTCATTTAAAATGAGAAAGTATAAATAATTAATTTCTTAAATGATGTCTAAACATTGATTTAGGGCAACTCAAAAAAATACAATATACTTTTTTGTATTTTGTGAAGCAATTGTGATCATTACTCTTATATTTTTTTAAATAATTAATACCTTTTGTATCTTAGAAAATATACTCTATTCTTTTTTAATGTACAAGACACAGAAAATACAAAAGTGACGAAAATAAAATCGTTGTCGAGTAAGCAACATGTGCGGCACTTGAATAGGGGAGTTAAATTACAAAGCTGTGTTTGGTCCAACCACGTGACTTGTGTCCCTAAATTAACTCTTAACTCTTTTTTATTTATTTTATATACCATTTAATAAAATAATGACGTGGAATAATATTTATAGTCAACTCTCTTTTCATGATTTTTAGATCATACTAGATTTTTTCTACATATTAATCGAGCACGCAAAAGATGCACCACATAAAAAATTTAAAGTTTCTATTATTCATTCTTGATGATGACAATATATATAGTTTCTATTATTCATTCTTGATGATGACAATATATATGTGTGATTTATCATGAAATTATATGTGCACTTATACTATAATAATCTTCACGAAAATACTTGTCACGAGTTCAAACTAGGAAGGATCGGTGTAAATATGTGTGCAGTGATACTATACTATTATAGATATAATCCTTTACATAGAACTAACATAAAAATCTTCAAAAAAGTACTTGTCACAAGTTCAAACTAGAAAGCTTGAAGCTTTTTTACTACACTAAATAAAAGTTAGGATGACAAAAACTCTCTTCCAATTCACTCCCTCAAGAATCTATACTTCCTACATCTTCGTTGCTCGAATCATCGGCAACAATCGTTAATCTTCTCGTCGTTTTCGCGATATCCCTGCGATGCAATGCACACCCCGAAAATAGAAATAAATAAACCTGTCGAGTTCAAAGAAAGCATGAAATTTAAGTAACTTGGCTAACAAATCTCACCCGAATAATTTATCCCCGACTCGTTCAACCTCCGTTACCCCTCCGGGAGTGTGGCCAGCTCCGGACCCATCAGAAGAACTATTCATCGTATTATCGCTCGAACATCTCATAGAGATCATCTGTCTCTCTGTAAGTATCCTCTGCCCGAAAAGCATAAACGGGGCCTTTCCGTTATCGGATTTCTCGAGCCCGCGGGATTGGATCGGGCCACCCATCGTCAGCTGACAAGACACATTCTCGGTGCAACCGGGCTTTGGGGTAATCGGGCTGGGCGGAATAAAACCGACCGGAAATGAGTTGTTGGGTCGGGACGATAAGCCGTATAGGCCATGCCTGGCTCCCTGCATGCCAGCAGGATTGCTGTTGTTGTTCGGGTTATAACCGAAAGGATTTCCCGAAAACGACCCCAACGGAATCTCGAGGGGCGATTCCCGAGTCTCCGGTAGCCGGAGCTTTTTCCGGGGAAGGTTGAACGGGGAAAAGTGGATGGCGGGCACGTTCGATACGAGCTCGACTAACCACGGGCTCACGCGCTTCACGTTGTGTAGAAGATCCGGCTCGTCCCAAGCCACCTGCAATCAGTTGATCATCAAGAATCGAAAACAATTGTCAAGAGTTGTTAGCTCAGTTGGTTGAGCACTTGAATTGAAGACTTAAGATCTTAGGTTCGAACCCAAGACACTTTGACCTAGACAAAAAAATAATCGAAAACAAGAAACAGAGAAAACAGGACAAAATTATTTTCACCTGTAGAAGCCTCCAAGGCGAATCGGGCCATTGAATCGGATCCTCGACTTGAGCCGACGAAACCGTCCCCATGAACCAGCTCACGCGAGACGAGTCCTCCGTTTCAAACGCCATTTTAAACCTCATTCCCGAACACCACCTTATCCTCATAGCCGCTCTCACCAAATCCGCTCTCACGCAAAACTCAGGAGTGCTAGCTCTCGGATAAAAAACAACCTCAAAAGCCCGCCCACTCCCCGCAAGGCCCGCTGCCAAAATTACGTCTTCGCCCCTCACTCTCCCGGAACCCTCGTTTTTCATCCGTTTACTAACCTCGGGATCAACCCTATAAAACCCCGCGTAGTTCCACCCCATCTGCATCTCGGGCCCGCCTCCAATCCCTCTCTTGGCCCGCCTAATCCCTACACAAAGCTCACCACTCTCGGCCCGCATAAAAACAATCGAGTCCCCAGCCACGAGCTTCTTATGGTTAACGAAAGTGCTCCAACCTGTGGTCAACAGATGCCTCCGAGGGGTACCGCGGTAAATATGTCTGAATTTCCATGTCTCTCCGTGGACATCCTTAGCCAGAACCGTCTGAACCGGCGGTTCAGACGAGTAATCGAGCCGGGGGAATATAGTCTCGGCACAATACCTAGGAACCGAGAACCCTCCACCGTTGTTCGCGTCCGACTGGGTCAGAGTCTTGGCGAACGAAGCGGGCTTTTCTCGATTGTCGGGCTCGACGGGCCCGGGCTCGCTCGAGGTTCTTGAAGCGGGAACCAGTCGAATCTTGGCGAAGACCTCGTCGGTGTCGGGGTCAGCCATGAAGCTGACTCCGGTGACTCGGCAGGGCACGCAGGGCGGAACCCTGCCGAGGGTCCGGAAGTCGACGGAGGCCGAGGCGTGCTCGGAGTGGCCCTGTGGGAAGTAGAAGACCTCCGAGTTCGCCGGAGGCATTTGGACCATGGCGCCGGCGCAGGCGTGCCATAACTGAGAATCCACGCACTTTCCGGCGCCGGAATCTTGGGAGTTTTCTTTGGGTTTTTCCATGAAGGCAATCATTTTTCTTTACAGGGGATTAGTAAAAAATGCTGTCATGTAAATTAAAGAATTGATTTTTATGAAATTTGTGCAACGAAACAATCAATTGAAGCTGTAATAAATTAAGGGTCGGATTTTTTTTTTACCTGAATCCATCGGCAGAAACTGGAAATTCGCTGTAAAACCTAAAACCAGAAAACAGAGCAATAATCAGAATTCACAAAAATATCACAAGCGAGGTTTGTTCAATTTCATTACTATCTATCCAAAACCTCAAAATAAATGATTTTTTGTTTTCAAGATTTGATTTTTATTATTTTTACCTTTGCTTTCAAAGAACAGAACCGACACGGCACATGAAAATAAAAATCTAATCTTTACAATTTTTGTGTCCAGGAATTAAAAACCCACATCAAAATTCAAACTTTTAAAATAGAAAAGTACATTACTCAGAGAATTGAAGAAGAAAAAAAAGTGATTACTGTATATAAAAAAAAAAAAAAGCTTCTCCCACTGTGTGTGTATAGGTATAAAAGTATTCATGAAGAAAGTCTTTTTTCACACGTACACACAAATAAAAAAGTGTCTTTTATTAGAAAAATCTTTTTCGGTTCCATTTTATTATTTTTATTTATTATTATTTTTACCTCATTAGATTTTATTGTATATTTAAAAATAAATAATATCTTGGTACCTTTTTCTTCGGATCTGGAGAAACTTCTCATGTACCTTGAGAAGCCAGCATAACAACAAAGATCTTTAAAAGGAACCCTAAATGCCAAACTTATTTCAAATATAGTTGGAGACTTATAGACATTTTTCTTTTGTATTTTATAAAAATAATGTGTATAAATATAGAATATAAATTATACCATATTGCTATTTCTATCTCAAAGGACTTTTATTGATATGTTTTTTTTGTTAATTTACAAAAGAAGAATGAATATAGCATACTTTTTGAAAGAGAGTAATACTTGTAGTACTTTTTTGGCTCATAATTATTTTAGATGTATGGAAAAACAACATTTTTATTAATTTTCGTTGTTAAAAAAAATGTGAATAAAAATTTGATAGGTTGGTTTATGGCATTAATTTGTTTATTGATGATTATAAAATAATAATTAAAATCATTTTGAGAGGACCAAGGTATATTGTAGTGAGTGAAACACTCTAAAATTCATTGGAAGTTAATTTAATCTTTACTTCAATTGAGGGGCAAGTCAATAGTTGCTCTATTACCAAGGCTAACTTAATTAATCTTGAGTAGTCAAACAGGTGGGCATTTAACCATGGTTAAGACTTAAGGCATGTTTTTACTTGGAACTCATATTAAATAAACATGTAGGAATACAAAAGGGCATTAGTGTCAAATTAAAATGGCATTTCATATTTTTTTTGTCATATTACAAATGAAGTAATACAACTTTTTTATAACATAGAGAAGTAACATATCGTATATATTAAGAGTACAAATACAAAATGATATACAAAAATACTGTCCCAAAATGATCATTTTTGTTTTGGTATTTTATACTAATTGTTTGTATATATGTTTATGGCATTCATTCATGATATATTAATTAAACTTGTATATTTATCGAGCTAGGTGTGAATTCAAACTTTTACTTTTCGGGTATGTTGACATTTAACTAACAAAACTACCAACAACCCTTCTTCTTACTTTTTTTGTTTTATTTAGGGCACTGTATTTATTTATTTATATTAAACAAGAAAATAAAAATATATATATATCTAAACACTAATTTACCACGTGCGTAATACGAGATGTAATTTATACAGTAATTTAATTGTACAGTACTCTATAAATTTAAATACATAATGGGTCAATTAATAAATAAATACTCCGTTTATTTCATAATAATAAAATCACTATCTTTAACGGAATATTTTATAATAGTAAGACAATATATATATATATATATATATTCTTAAAAGTAAAATAGAAAAAATGAATTTGTTTATAGTAGGAGACAGTGAATTAAATGTGAAAATGAATAATTGTTGGAAGTGATAGATTGAAAAAACGCACACACACTATGATGGATCGATGGAATACGTACCTTAAATTAATGTCGTTAGAGTGATGAGTAGGACGTGACAAAGAGCACAGCTTGTCTGGGTCTTACACATTATTATGATGTCATGCATAAATATTATGCACACTCTCGCCTTTTTAATGATCCAATTTTATATATACATTAAAAAAAACTTTTCAATAAAAAAAATATTACATTTTTTATTTACTTTTTAAATTTTCTTCATAAAATTTTTGCAATTTTACCTTTTAGTATTCCACCATATATCCCTTAAAAGTTAAAACAGTGTAGAATCTTTTGTAAATTAAATTACAAATTAAATGAACTAATGCACTGTTTTAAAGAGTGAACAAAATATTACTTTTTGTCCAATGACAAAGTACTTTCTTACTATTGAAAAAATATGTCCTATTTTATATATATATATATTTTTTTTTTATATTCCACAATAGTTAATACACTCTAAAAATATACTTCACTTCCAATACAATGGTTACATTTTCATTTCAAACTAATGATCACACTTTCTTTGTAGTTTCAATAAAATTTTAAAGTGTAACAATTGATGTGGACAAAGTAAGTGTTACTACTTCCGTAGTTCCGTCCCAATTTACTATGCATTTTCTTTTATATTGTAATGACTTTTTTTATTTGTAAATTAAAAATGACATAAATCATCTATTACATGTATATATTATACACGTGTTTGCATTGTTATCCACCCAAATATTAATGCATGAAATGAGTAGTTGTTGGTCGATATATATATATTGTCTGTTTCGGCCACCTGATCAGACAAGCTACCCGGCCAGCCCACACGGAGGCGGTCACTCTTCATCACTTATCAGTTACCTCTTTAAATGATTAATTACTCTGTTTTTAATTTGTTTGTTAAAATTTTTGTAAATTTATAAAAAAAACTTAACTTGTAAGACAACAAAATTAATGAAAGTGAGAAACAAAAAAATGAAAGTAGACAATTTTAATGGACAGGAAAGTAAGACATAACATAGATTATTGAAATAATTAAATTCAGGAGCAGGGTGGTTATGTTAACAAAGACCTAACTTTTGAACAAATTTTGTGGCAAGAAATGATGTCCAAAATGTATTCTAGATGCTATGTACAAGATACTTGCTGAAAGCAACATGTGATATAGGTCCACACTATGTTTTGTAGCTAGGTAATTAACCTTTTTCTTATTAATTAATTCTCCCCTAATTAAACTCAACAACCAACCCATTATTTTTTTTTAATTTTGATATCTTTATTCCATACTTTCTTCGTCCCCATATGAAAAAAGGCCATGCTTCATTTGTAATTACAAAGAGAATCGTGATTATTACTTTGGAAGAGAAAAAATAATTATTTAAAAAAAATCAAAATTAATACTGTAGTCAAAATAAGAGAAAAGGCTAATAAGTGAAAAAAAAAGGCTACAGTTATTTACACCTCCACTATTTCTTTTCACACCCCTCTTCTATTTTTTTAATTTAAATAAAATTTTAAAATATCTATATTACCCCTTTCTAATTACTACTTACACAGTTACACCCCTCCCATCAAAAATCAAAATAAATTAATACTCCTCCAAAATTCCCAATCGACAATCACCGATGGCGATGCTCCGATAGACCTGCGGGCTAATGTCTGAAAGTTCGATGGCGATGCTCCGATGGACCTGCGGTGGTTTTCTACGGAAATCGACTACTTCTTTTTGTCTTCTCCGACATGGAATATGAGGCGACTATGTGGGTTATCTTCGGGCTTGGCAGCAGAGAGGGAGGGTGGATTGAGATTTATACCCTAAATAGTTTCAATTCATTCATTCGTTTTGGTTGGTTTGAGTCGTTCGGCCTTCAAAATTTCCTTTAAAAATCTAATCCAACTCCATAAAGCCCAATCCATTTAGGATCAATATTATCTCGAGCTGACTCGGCCCAGCCCATTTATTGGTAAGTAGTTGGCCCACACTCTATACGTTACATTGTTACGGACGAAACATATATTCCAATGACAACTCGTATCATACGTTCTAAAGTATTTTTCTAGAACCACATATTTCAACCTTTCCATTTGATAGTCAATTTCATAGAAGACAATCGGTAATCGATAACATAGTACGTAACGCAACAAGTTGTTCGACTCAATCTAATAAGTGATCGAGCAAGTGAGAAAATAGAGGAGAATAAGACATTTGTATTTTAGTATATATTTCCCCCCCTTAGACTCGGACACATGGAACTATTCATCACCACCAATTCTAAGTAACTAACTAAAACCCTTTCTTTCTTTCTTTTTTTTTCATTCTACCACCAATTGCCCAAAAATGGCTTGCATGAAACTTGGCTCCAAATCTGAAGCTTTTCACTGCGAAGGCCAGAGCTGGTACTGCGCCTCATCCGGTCTCCAGAGCGATGTCACAATCGAAATCGGAGAAATGTCATTTCATCTACACAAGGTAACATAACATATATAGTTATTCTACTCATTACAACGATTGACACGTGTCATTCGCTCGCAGTTTCCCCTGCTGTCGAGGAGCGGCCTCCTCGAGAAGCTCATCTCCGAGACGACCCCGACCGGGTCCCCCTCGGGCGGCGGGGTCCAGCTCAGCAACCTCCCGGGCGGGGCCACGACGTTCGAGCTCGTTGCCAAATTCTGCTACGGCATCAAAATCGAGCTGACCTCGATGAACGTGGTCAGCCTCCGTTGCGCGGCCGAGTACCTCCAAATGACCGATGACTACGGCGAGGCCAACCTCATCTCCGTCACCGAGTCGTTTCTCGACCAGGTTAAATTTTTTTAGGTTTTTTAATTCAAGCGTTCAATCAACTGAGCTAACAAACCTCGACGACCAGGTCTTCGCCAACTGGACGGACACCATCAAGGCCCTCGAGACCTGCGAGGACGTCCTCCAGCTGGCGGAGGACCTGAAAATCGTCACCCGATGCATCGACTCCCTGGCGACGAAAGCATGCGCCGACGACCCGGCCTTCTTCGGCTGGCCGGTCGAGCCGCCGCCGGTTTCTTGGAACGGCATCCCCACGAAGCCTACCCCGCACCGCATCGCGGACGATTGGTGGTACGAGGACGTCTCGTTCCTCAGCTTGCCGCTCTACAAGCGGCTGATCAAGTCGGTCGAGGAGTCGGGCATGCGAGCCGAGAGCGTCGCCGGAGCCCTCGTTTTCTACGCGAAGAAATACGTCCCGCAGATGAACCGGCAGTCGAGCTTCAAGAACCTCCGGTCCTCGACGATCTCGATCCCGTCGGAGGCCGACCAGGGCGCGCTCCTCGAGGAGATCGTCGAGCTGCTCCCGACGGGGAAAGGAGTGATGCACACGCGGTTCACGCTGCGGCTGCTGCGGACGGCCATGGTCCTGCGGGCGAGCGGCGCGTGCAGGGAGAGCCTCGAGCGGAGGGTCGGGATCGAGCTCGACCGGACGTCGCTCGAGGATTTGATGATACCGAATTTGGGGTACTCGGTCGAGACCATGTACGACGTCGACTGCTTCCAGAGGATGCTCGACCACTTCATGTCGTCGGCAGAGCAGATGTCGTCCACCGCCGCCTCGCCGTGCGTCATCGTCGAGGAGGCCGCCGGCGGCCACTCGCTGACGTCGCTCACCATGGTGGCGAACCTGGTGGACGGGTACTTGGCTGAGGTGGCGCCCGACGCCAACCTCAAGTTCCTCAAGTTTCAGACGCTGGCAGCCACCATCCCCGACTACGCGAGGCCGCTCTCCGACGGGATTTATCGCGCCATCGATATATATCTCAAGGTAAGTATTTCTTGACATTTGGA
This sequence comes from Euphrasia confusa, assembly GCA_954870475.1. Classification (NCBI taxonomy): domain Eukaryota; kingdom Viridiplantae; phylum Streptophyta; class Magnoliopsida; order Lamiales; family Orobanchaceae; genus Euphrasia; species Euphrasia confusa. Next base: position 1,725,915 of record OX940955.1, on the reverse strand, counting down.
CCTAAATCAGTAAGGGACGGGTAAAATTGTCATTTTAAGAAGTTAAAAAGTAAAGTAGTGTTACTTTTTTTTATTTTTTACCAAAAACAGTAAGGGAAAGGGTAATATCGTAATTTTAACTTAAAATGTAAAGTATTTTTTTTTTATTTTTTGACAAAATCAGTAAGGGAAAAGTAAAATTTAAATTATAATTTTAAGTTGAAAATAAAGTAGTATTATTTTTTTACTTTTTCACAAAAACAGTAAGGGAAAGGTAAATTTGTAATTTTCACAAGAGAAGAGTAAAATTGTAATTTTAAGTTAAAATGTAAAGTAATGTTATTTTTGGACTTTTCGACCAAAACAGTAAGGGAAGGGTAAAATTGTAATTTTAAATTAAAAAAAATAAAAAGGTAAAATTGTAATTTTAAGTTCAAAAAGTAATATAATTTAAAGTTAATTATGTAATTTTAAGTTTAAATTGTAAAGTAGTGTTATTTTTGGATTTTTTTTACCAAAACAGTAATGGAAGGGTAAAATTGTAATTTTAAGTTAAAAAGAAAAAAAAAACTAAAATTTAAATTTTAAGTTAAAAAGTAAGATAGCGTTATTTTTTTTTACTTTTTGACCAAAACATTAAAGGAAAAGTAAAATTGTAATTTTAAGTTGAAAAACAAAATAGTTGTGATTATAGTTTACGCGTGATGCAGGCACATCCGTGGCTGACGGACTCGGAGAGGGAGCAAATATGTCGGCTGATGAACTTCCAGAAGCTGTCGTTGGAGGCGAGCACTCACGCGGCCCAGAACGAGAGGCTGCCCCTGAGGGTCATAGTCCAGGTGCTCTTCTTCGAGCAGCTCCGCCTTCGGACGTCGATCTCCAGCTGGCTATTTGTCACGGACAACCTCGAACAGTCTCAGAATCCAGGCGACGGACCATGCCAGGGTTTGACGAGCATGGACGAGATGAGGGAACGCGTGTGCGAGCTGGAGAAGGAGTGTCAGGGGATGAAGGAAGAGTTCCGGAAGGTGGTGAAGACGAAGAGGAGTTGGAACATATTCTGCAGGAGGAAATCGAGCCGTTCAAAGTCACCCAAGAACGGCAAGGCCAATCGTGAAAACGGCGAGACGGGGTGCTACTAGAGATTCATCTCATCTGTATTGGGTGAAAGATTATATTTTTTTTCTTCAAGAAATGGTCCCTGATCTTTTCTATATTTTCATGTTTCTTGATTGTGAAACAAAGTTGGTCCATTAGTGGTGTGCAGGAAACCAGTAGCAAGTAGCACTGCCACTGCCACTACCACTTCAGGACCACAATCTCATCAACTTGTTTGTTTCTTTCTTTCTGTCACAATTCACAAACAAGAAAAACATAAACACAATTTGCCTCTCATTCTTCAACAAGGTGGTAGTTGGAAAAACGGTGTTCGTTTTCTCAGAAACGGAACGTAAAACCCGACAGGCAATCGCAAAAGTCGAGTCATGAATTTCATAATTAATTAGTAGAGGGCAGATACTATAGTTACAGCTTGAAAACCAAACTAAAGCTTCCCATGGAGAAGGTTGATACCAAAGGTAGATTTACATAAACCGATTTCTAACAGATTCCTATCGTGTGTTTTTTTTCCAGCTTAATTCCTTCTTCTTCAAAGAGCAAACCCATTCTTTTTCTTCGGAGGGTACCCCAATTGCTCCGTCTCCCAGCTTATTTTCGAAGCAACTCTTTCATGGCGAGGTACATATTCCTATAGTAGAACGATTCATGAAACACCTATTCTTTTTTAATAGCTAGTGACGATAATGATAAAAAGTTTACCTCCAACTTCTTGACGAGCTCCTTGGCAGTCGGTGCTGACACGATGATGTGCCTCGCATTCGGGCTGATGAACCCTTCCTCCACAGCTTTGTCGATGAACGACAGCAAAGAGTCGTAATACTCGTCCACGTTCAGCAATCCTACCTGTAAAAACATCGCCATGCATGAGCCTTTTTTCTTCGAAAATGATCTGATCGAACTATAGTTTCGTAAGCGCGACAAGCTAAATACCGGCTTGTCGTGGATTCCGAGCTGAGCCCATGTTATGACTTCAAGTAACTCCTCCAAAGTTCCATAACCACCTGCATGAAATTGATGGGTGTTTTTTGCAATTACACCAAAGTCAGGGGTAGCTTTTGTAATTATTCAAGAAATGAAGGAAGCACTATAAGCAGCAGCAGCTGCTGCTCTGAGACCCAACATGCATGTCCTAATTTTCAGTGCAATAAGTAAAGAAAATGGGTCAACAAAACAAAGTCCTAAATCAAGGTCAAAGGGCAATTCTCTAATGATGGTTCTTGGAGATTGTGACAATCAAAAAAATAAAAAGGAAAAGCTCAGACTCAGTCACACAGTTGTTTTCACAGTTGCCATAAATAGTTCAACTCACCTAGTAAAAAATAGTGAAACTTGGTTCTTTCATCCAAGAATAGAAGAGTAATCATCATTAGGTTTCATGGTTCATTTTGTACTGAATAGGCCTTTTAGTTAGGACCAGAAAAAATGAGACAAAGTCTTAAGTACCTAATTTGAAATTACACAAACCTGGTAATGCAATGAAAGCATCTGAGTGCCTTGCCATCTCTGCTTTCCTTTGATGCATATCTGCAACTGCCTTCACCTCCCCTACTGTTTCACCAGTTAACTGCAATACAACAAATTGAAAAAAAAAATCTTAAAAAAAAAATACACACAATTTGTGTTGGTTTATGTGCACTTCTGTTGTCATGTAATGATGGTATTTGCAGAAAAGGACAAGAAGGATAAATACAAGAAAAATAATGGTGGGGTGGGGGTGGGGGGCAGAAAAACAGAACAAAGTGAGGGTGGAACTGAAAAGAGAAACCATTTTTAAACCAAAAAAGGGCACATAAACATTGTAAGTGAAACAAACCACAACCTCATATGCTGTTTTCCTTGTGGATAAGAACACACAAGAAAGTAGGTATTTTTTTTTTCAATTTTCAAAGTTGTGAGAAATTTACCTCAAACAAGAATTGACTGTGCTGTAAATAATCCATGAACAAGAAAAATGAATGCAATAATATTGTACACTAACCTCTCGAGGCATGAGAGTCTTGGGAATCACCCTGCATATGGAGGGAATAATTAACACAAAATCATCATTTAAAGACCCCATCTTTTTTAGATTACTCTACTTTATGAAAAAGGAAATGGAAGCATATATATATATATATACCCAATAACATGCCGACCTCCATCATGAACAGCCTGAGAAACCAAACCCATCAAGCCTATGCTGCCTCCTCCATAGACCAAATCAATGTTCCTCGAAACCTTAATAAACACACAAACATTTATAAACCTTAATTTTTTAATTGATGTTTAACCTTTTAGAGGAAAAGGCATTAAAAAAGGGGGGTTATTTCCACCATAGTCAAACAGAGATACTATACAGTCAATAGTTCTACTTTTATAGAGCATCAATCAGCCAATCAGAAACATTCTTCATCTCATAGAGAATAAAACAGAGCATTTGCATGTGAGTATATATAAATATACAGAATCAACCTGAAACCAAACAACACCCAAGAAGAGAGACACACACAAAAAAAGATGAAAACACATGATTTTGACTAAGCCCATTTGTTCAATCAATCAAAACCTTAAATCCAAGCAACACACAAGAAAAAAGACAAGATTTTGAACAAGCCCATTTCATGTTTCTGCAGTTCAATCAAAATCCCAGGAAACATAAAACAAAGAAAATGAAAAGGACAAGATTTTGAATGAGCCCATTTGATAATCTTGACATTAATCAACACCCGACTAAAAAAATATGTACTTAAAAGAAAAGAGATGTCAATATTACCAAAACCTTGCCGAGCTCAACGGCAGCTTCTTGATAGCTTTTCTTCTTGCCATGGCTACTCCCACAAAAAACACAGACCCTTTTGAACTTTGATTCCCTCGCTTCGTTCTCTATCTCCATTTCTTTGTATATATTTTTTGTCTGGTATCTCTTATTGTGGGTGACAACTCGATTGGAATAAAAGAAGATTCTTGCTTCCAAACACAGTAGAAAAAAGAGAAAACCAAATTATACACACACACCTAGTTGTCGTGTACAGTGGGTGTATGTAGTGCCCACAGATGATAAAAATGTTTATCTTTTTTTTTTTCTGGTGTGTGTGTGTGAGATTTGAGAAGAGAGATATTGGGGGCTTAAGATTGAGCCATGGAAGTGGAGAACTTTTTTTGGTTAACCAGTCTCTTTGCCTCTACACCAATAACATTGGGAGGGGCTCTGATTTTATAAGGGAATTCGCACGTGCTAAGAGTGCAGCTGGCACGTGTGGGTCACTACGTTAACTTGGTAGTATAGTATGAGTATTGACCTAATTCCACAAAGTTACATTTGTACTAAGATTGTTTCTGAGTTAGGATATGTTTCGGAACTTATATCAATAGATTTGAATGAATTGATCGAATGGATATAAATAAAAATAATAATAATTTTTATAAATTGTTAAATATATTTTTTAAAATATATAATAATATTATAGCAGTAATTAGATTTTATACTTCAAATTATAAATTTGAATTATTTTTTGTATAATTTATTTTGAGACAAACTTAATCGAGTTAAATTGAATAAGTGAAATGAACTAAACTCAAATAATTTGATCTGAAGTTAAATCCGAATGAGTTTGAACTAGACTGAATTCAAACAATTATATTTGAACTGCACTACAATTAAATAAAAAAAAATACTTAAAAGTATTAAAAATTCAACATTATTAACAATTTGACATACTTCACAAATTTCAATATTTTTTAGATTATTACATTTTGTATATATATATATATATTACTACATCTACCTTCTTTTTCTTTTTTTGAACTAAATATGTGTGATGTGCGAGTATATAATATAAATTGAATTGAAATGAAATTACACTAAAACAAATTATAAATATAATTTTTTTATAAATTTTTTTTAAATGTTTTATTTTTTGTGTTTTCTGATAATAATTTATTTTAATTATTTAAATAATAATTACGATTACACACATTCACACATAAAATATATTATTTTTTTAAATATCATATAACAAAAAAATGACACGCTCTTAGGAGTGTAAAAGCACATTTGCGATCTAGAATTTTCTATTTGAAATGTATGACGAAATGGCATTGGGATTGACACCAAAACTTTGTTCAATTAAAAGATGAGCACCTTTTGTATTGAACACAAATACAGTAGGAAATTAATATAAATCATTTATCTGGACAGCGTAACGTGGGCACAACGTGCATGCGTATTAATTTAAAATTAAAAAAATGAAGTAATTAAGTAAAACATTAATAAGTATACATAATGTTGGGTTAAATTTCAAGAATTAACATGTGTTTTTTTTACCATGATTGGATCAAACATGAGTTGAGTTGAGTTGATCAGTGAGTTTGTACCCTCGTCATAATCGATGAAGGGACAATGTTGATAGATGCATAAGAAACAATGTATTTTTTAATTCAACAAATTATAATATGTCGCTAACTTGATTATTGAATAAAAAAAACATGAAGACTTTCTTCAAAAGTCTCTCTTGATATTTCTTTTATGTTGGAGTATTATCAGAGATGGAGCTAGAAAAATCGAGTAGGACGGACTGAAATTATTTTATACTTTATAATATATACACACATATTTTAGGAGTGACGCCGACTGAGCATAAAAAATACATTTTTCCAGAAAAAATTATAAAAAAAATACAAAGACAGTAAAATTTGGAGAAAAAATAATTACACTCTATTATATACAGTAAATAGTAATTTACTCCAATAAGAGAGAAAAATTGAAATGAAAGGGCGGGAATTATGAACCATACAATTAAGAAACTATACGTACTGTACTCGGCATATTGCAATTAAGAAGATTATTAATTAATTAATTATAAGTGCGATACTTTAGTTTGAGTGCTTCTATTGCATGCTTAGTTAGTTAATTAATTGGATTATGTATTAAATTGCCCACATTCCACTATATATAAATATATAACCCATCATTACTGCTAAAGTCTTATATATTAGTTACAATTATATATATGTTCAGCACACAAATTAAACAAAAAAATCGATTTATTGAGTTTGGCTAAAAAAATAAGGATATAATTTTTTTTAATTAATAAAATAAGTAAAACTGAATTGGTTTAAAATTTAAGAGTATCGAAATAGAAATTGTGATTATAATTGAGTCTTAATGATGTTTGAAAATTTAATTTATTTAATTATTTAAATTTTAATAAAACGATGTTTAAGTATCGAATGACACCTGTCATAAGCCACTCCCAAATTAGGGGACGTCTCCATTAATTTATTGTTTTGAATTTGCATATATTTCCAATTCGGGTCCCTAATCTCCAATGCTAAAAGCCCATTTTCACTATTTGTGGATCCCATTACATGTCACCTCATATCAAATTGGGCAAATAAATAAAGTGGGCAACTTTGTACAATGGTAAAGCCCACTTACATCTTTTGAATAACCAATTAAAATGTGAGCTGAATAATTTAATATTAAAACAAACACACACAAAATGAAAAAGCTGACACGAATAGTGATATTGGGCTTGGCTACCATAGAGGCCATGCCCACTTTTTTATTTTCCATCCAATGCTATTTTTGTAAAACTACGGTGCCCATGCCCACTTCACTTGGCCCAATGTTGTGAAGTGGGCAGCATTGGAGCATCTCCAATGCAGCCCATTTGGGTGCATTGAGCCAAGTAAAATGGACTTGGGCACTCAAAATTCATTTTTTTTGCATTGCAGCAAATATGAAAATAGTGAGCATGCCCACTGTTTTGGCCATGCCCATTTCTGACATGTGGGCCTTAATTATTTTTTTTTCCACTTTTTGTATGTTGTAATAGTATTATTTAATTAATATAATTGGAATTTAAAAGTTAGAAAGTGGACTTTTGCATTGGAGTGAGTTGCCCACTTTTTTTATTTGCCACTTAATATGATGTGGCAATAAATGAGCCCACAAAAAGTAAAAAAGAGGTTTTGTGCATTGGAGATGCTCTAAAATTGAGACTTTTACGTCACGGCCCCGTCGGATGTAACAATTTGCATCTTCAGACGAAACTTTCTTTTACTAAACCTGGATAGTATATTATTGCATTATTTGCATGCTCTATTTACTTTATGCTATAATTAATGAATTCCCCCTAAACTTTTAATTAATTAAATAAGTACCCTATAATTTTTATTAATTTATTTTCCATTGTTTATAGGTATAGGAGCGGTCACGTTTTGTCTCCCAAATTGCAGCCGTGGCTGAGTCAGCATCTCACCAATGCATATTCTTTTCCTTTTGTTATACTGCATTTATTTATTATGATTTAAAAATAATAATTAACAAATGATGAAAATGACAAAAATAAAATAAAATTATATGAGTTCAAAGACCCAATATAATAATGTAATATGGTTGTCCTAGTTGGATAAAATTAATTTTCAATTTATCGTACATATATATTATTCCGATTCATTCCATGCTACAACATGGCAGTACCTTAACAATACCATAGATATAATTACTTTTCACCACAAATTTTATTTCTAATTTTTTTACAAATACACATGGCATTAGGGTAGCATGAAAAAAAACCTATAATTCTATATCTGTTTTAAAAACTTATTTACATTATTTTAACTCACACTTTACATGAGAAATTAAATGATTAATTTATATATTTTTTTTTACTTCATTTTTTTTTTAAATTTTTTTATATACTCCATACTAGTACTATTTAATTAATGTATATTAGGGAAGAGATGGTATATAATTAAAGTATATAAATATAATTGGTAATTTGGTATATGGTAATTATACTGTAGAGGCAAGTAATTAATAAATAAATAAATGAATTAACTAAGCAGCAGGCATAGAATCTTAGTCTACATTGTCGGCCATGCATGCGTATCAAAAAATATCATTTTATATACAAAATATATAATAAAATGTAACTACATATATTGATCTGCATGTTATGACCAACTTTATTCTATTTGACGACCCTTAATTATAAAATAAAACAAGTAATACTTTTTTAAAACATATTATAATTTGATTAAATCGAATTAAATTGAACTGGGGTAAATTTTTTAAAAATATCCGACTCGAAAGTGGGCCCAACTTTGCCGACACTGTACAAATGAAAGCTCCGTCACCGAAAGAGATCAATTTGAATTAAGACAAGCAACGTACTGACAACTGAGAATTCCCATAATACCCCTTCGTCGCGTCCAAAATTATAGCAAGAAATGAAATTGAATTTTGGTCTGAAGAACAAAGCCATTCTGAATGAGCATGATTTGATAACGGTGATGGAGGAAATGTATTGGGCCCATTTAAGCGGCTATGGTATTTGGTGTCTCACTTTTACAAGGAATTCTAATGTCGGGCCCTTTTGTCTGGCTTTTCGGCCCATACTGCGCTTTACTCATATTTACATATTATTTTTTACTTAACTTATTCATTATTTATACAATAAAATATCCATTATACTTTACTTTATATTCTTAATGTATGGGTAAGCCGAAAATTTCATTGGCTAAGTCACTTATTGTTGTATTGGACCCGCTCTGATACCATATTAAAGTTGAGTTAATAACATTTTAAAATACTTTATTAATACAATAAAGTTGTTCAACTTATATTTAAGTTTTATGATCGATTAAAATTTCTAACATATATATAATTATATAAATTTTAAAGTAACTGAATGGAAAGAGTATAAAACACAACTAATTAAATATTACTCGAGCTCTAAAGATATATCTCAAATCAATAGTTCTTTCTTCCATTAAGAACAAAATTGAATATCAAACCACAAATATAGTAATAATTTCAATTAGTCAAACAAAAAGAAATTTGTGTATTTAGGTTGAGAAAGAAAAGGGTTGTAGTCAAAATAAGTGAAAGAAATAAAGTTGTTTATAGATATGATTAAGGTCACACTTTAGTGTTGCCTTTTAAAAGTTTGTACTTGATTAAAGATTTCAAAAAACAGCTGCAGAATAGAAGACTAATTATACGAGTCAATTAATTTAACAACCACAGACCAATATTAGTTCTAAAAATCTCCGCATAGCTCTAATTAATTCCCGCCTAGGCTCTAGGCTGTACTCGACTGCCTCGATTTTAGTATCTAGGCCCCTAACTCGCCTAAGCGCCGCCTAAACCCGCTTTTGACCGCCTAAGTTCAATTAATTTCGTCTTTACTTACTTAGACGGTTATCGATTAGATGCAAATCTTGATAAATAAAATAAAATAAATGATATTATGATAAATTTTGAGTTACGAGACCAAAATTTGAAAAACAATATTAAATATATAATGAAAATGATCTAAAATTTTAAATTTACAAACTATTTTTATTATTTTATTGTGTTAAACTTGTGATTAATACTATATTTAGATTATTTATTCATTATTTTGTTCAAAATATTGATTTATTATGCTTAAAAATATTTTTAAAATATAATATTAATTAATTAAATATAAAAATATAAAACGATTAATCCCCGCTTAATCTCCGATTAATCCCGCCAGGCGCTAGGCCCCTAGTCATCGCCCGACTAGCGCTAGTGCCTTTTACAACCTTGCCAATATCATGATATATTGTCACTGTGTACGTACTTTACTTACTATATAGTCTAAACCTTAATTATTGTTACTACTCGCATAATTATAACCTAATTAACTAGTTAACCATATTAAAGGGGCCCACCCACATCATCTCCCTGTCCGCGCGGAATTACTCTTTCTCTTCCTCGTCTATTTAATTTGCACAAAGAAAATATGAAAAAAAACTGTTTTAACGTCTAGAATAAAATAAAAATATACTACCTCCCAAACGAATGATCTTATTTACAAAAGAAGTAAGACTATTTATTTGGGACAATGATAGTATTGTAGTAATTTATATTAATAAATAAATTAGTTAATTTAAAAAATAACATTATTTTTGTACCGTAACTGTTTGTTATTTTCTTTTGTAATTTACAAACACTTTTGGACGATAAAATAAACTTGTTTGTATACCGTTTATCATACGTATTGGACGGTAAAAAAAGTTAGCGTTGACGGTTGACCACCTGTGACTATAGCTCTGGAACAAGCAGTGACATACTCAAAAATACTAGTCAGGAGGTGCAAATTTGAAAAAAAATATATATTCTTTTAATTTCATAAATATAAGACCATTTTTATGCATATTATGAAAAATATTACTTTTTGATTTTTTGAGCAAAAAATGAAGGGTATAAATGTATTTTTAAGTTAAAAATTAAATTAATTGTAAGTAAATTGAAAAAGTAAGGGATAAAAATTAAGAAAAATGTTACTTTTATGTTTTTTAGCAAAAAATTGAAGAGTATAAATGTATTTTTTATGTTAAAAATTAAAGTAATTGTGAGTAAATTTGAAATTTTTTGAGATAAATTAAAGTTAAATTGTATTTTAAAATCAAAAATAAAAATATTTGTAAAATTTAAATATAAATATCAAATTAAAGGAGAACTTTTGACAATACCTATATCATGCTCCTAGGAGTGATATAAATAATGCTTTAAGCCTTTAAAATATAAAAATCATCATTTAATAATAAGAAATCTTCATTTCAAAAAATAATTATTATAAACATTGAATTAACATAACAATGAATATATTAGCATACTTAATGAATATTTATCAAAAAATACATGAAGATATAATTATGGTGTACAATTAGAAATGTATAAATTACCAACTTTTGAGGGATAACTTTCAAATTGTAAAATTAAATCATAATTTTATTGATTTAATTTTAATATAAAGTAGGCAGAAAATTGATGATATTCTAATTATTTATTTGTACAGTGATAAATTATTATGTAGCGTTAATAATTGATTAGTATATATATTTTTTAAAGCGTGATAAATTAGTATTTTAGAAGTAATATTTTATTAAGAAATAATTTATTATCATTTTTTAGATAAAACATGTCAATATTTCAACAAAATTTCAATTAAATTCTAATTATTTTGAAATAAATTATAATTATTTACATTAATATATAAAATTAAGGCTATAAATTTTTATTTTTTTAAATTGAGGGGTGCGATCGCACCCCTTCCAGACCAAGTGAGTACGTTCCTGGAGACAGAGAGAGTATTATCTTAAGTACCTTTACATAAATTTACTTAATACAGTAGCTTAAATAATTTTAGATCCCCTTCTAAAAAAAACTTATGGAACTAGTTTATCATCATATCCATTGAACAATCATAAAATTGGGCCCTCGTCTCCTTAAAGGTTGGGCCTGGGTGTTGCATGTTTGGACCGGTAGTTTATGGCCCAGTAACTCAATCCATAACAAATAAACCATTCATCATGGTTCTTAACTTCTTTGTCACGAACAAAGTATACAACCCTCCATCTTCTAAGACTTTGCTTATTAGAGAATACTATCATATTTTATTTTTTTAATAATTTTTATAAACTATTTATCATATGTATTGAACGGATAAAAAAAGTCAAAGTTGACCAAGTGGGAGGAAGTATAATTTTTTATGTGTTAAATAATAATATAAAATAAAATTATAATAAATATGGTTGTGTAATAATTTTAATGTAAATAAATAATTATTAGAATGATGGTTTAGAAACCGCTATCTCACAACAACCCTACAAAAGATAAATAATTCAAAAACCGAAAATTTTCGCCCAAAAAACACAGGGTTTTATGTGTTAAATAATAATATAAAATAAAATTATAATAAATATGGTTGTGTAATAATTTTAATGTAAATAAATAATTATTAGAATGATAAAATTGTGAAAAGACTAGCTTGCAAACTTTTAAGCGACAACTAAAAAAAGTCAAATAAGCAAAACTTTAAAAGTAATTCAAAAACCGAAAATTTTCGCCCAAAAAACACAAGTGCTATCAGGGGGATTACAGGGTTTTCAATTCCAAAAGCACAACAAAAATATAGCAGTACACTTGCACTCTCAGCATAAAAATATCCGTAGTAGCAAAAGTGATTGCAAGTGTTCATATCTAAGCGCTATCCTGAATGCTTCAATATTAAGTGATTGCAAGTGTTCATATCTAAGCGCTATCCTGAATGCTTCAATATTGGCGGGGCGGACGTGACTCAGCAAGATTAACCCGAATGGACCTTCCGTTTAGGTCCTGCATTTTGGATAAACAAACAACTCAATTAAAATATCTTTCTCACTTTGCATATTGATCAAAAGCAATTAATTTCTCAGACGAGATATCAAATGTGTATCGAACAAAAACACTTACGGAGCCATCAAATGCTTCAATGGCACTGTTGACCTCCTCAGCTGAACTGTAAGTAACAAACCCGAACCCCCTTGACCTGCCGCTTTCCCTGTCGTAAACAACCTTAGCTTCTGTAACTCTGCCCTTCTCCCTAAACATATTCTCCAGGGCAACATTGTCAACGTCCCATGAAAGGTTACCCACGTAGAGCTTGTTGGTGTCACTGGAACCAGTCCGGCCACCTCCATATCCTCCACCACCACCTCCTCCTCCATATCCTCCCCCTCCGTATCCTCCTCCACCTCTTGGCCCATCTCTGAAAGAAGAGTTCTCCCTCTTCGGAGGTGGTGGTCCATTATTAACCCTTATAGCTCTACCATCAAGCTCCTGCAAAAAAACATTCCACCCGGTTTAGGATATTAAAATAAAATAAAAATTGAAATGCTAGTTAGTGACGAAAGCTTTTACATATCCATTGAGCTGTTGGGCTGCGACTTTGGCATCCTCGGCTGAAGACATGGTCACAAAAGCAAATCCCCTGCTTCTCCCTGTGGCCTTGTCCATGATCACCTGCAGAGTTAATGTGACACATATACGTCAACAAGTTCATGGCGAAGTCCACAATCTCTAGAATACTACTTTTACACTACTGAAATGAACCCTGCTACATTCCGAAAACAATTGCAAAATCCAATCATTCCTAATCGACAATTCACATCAATCCCGTGTCACACAAAATACGCATCGAATACAACAGACTAAACCAAGCAAATTCATGATGAAAGCAATCTGAAACCCTAACATTATCTACTTCACAGCTATGAATTACAAAGAGATAGGAACTGGAAGTGTGAGCGGAAAAATAGAGTTACCTCAATCATCTCGACGCTTCCGATTTGTTCGAACAATCCGGCAAGCGTGCCGCTGTCAACGCTGAAGGGCAGATTCCCCACGAAGAGTTTCTGCTCGGGCGGGAATCTCTCCTCGGCGCGCGAGAAATTGAGGGGCTCGTCATCTTCTTCGTCTTCGTCGTCCAGATCTTCTTCCAGCTCAGACGACACCGAGACTTTCGGGACGAACCTGGAAATTGAGTGCGCGTGGTATTTTACGGGAGAGAGGGCGAGCGCGAGCCTCGGCAGAGGTTTGAGAGAGCAGGGCGCGAAGAGAGCGGTCACGGCGGCGGAGTGGTGGAGGGAGAGGGTTTTGGGAGTTAGGGATAAGAAATAGGTAGAAGCGGCCATTGTTACTGCGTGTGTTGTGTGTGTGTGAAGATAAGGTTTTGAAATGGGGCTTTGGGGAGTGGGTTTAAGTAGACGGAAAGAGTGAAAATTGCATCGGCGTCCCTGAACTTTGAGACACTTGTCAGATACATCCCTAATGTTTGGACATATTTGACATGTACAATTACGGAAATACCCTTGAATATTGTAGGTTGTAGATATCATATTCATATGGATAAACATTTATAGCAATATTTTGTCTTTTAAAATATAAATTTATTATTTTAATTGCATTATTTTTAAATCACAATGACCATTTGTGTAACTCAAATAAAATGTTACTGAATTCTTATCAGCATTATTCACCACACCCCCACAAGACAATCACAATCGCATCACCGCCTTCTAACTTTGCCCTTCCACCGGAAAACCAGCGAGAAAACAGGAAACACAGTCTGTGGCCTATGGCCCCATAGAGCAATGAGCAATGGTTTTCTTCGAATAATAGTAAGAGCGCGAAAAAGAATCTCAAACACAACATCAAAATATAAGGTAGAAACATACCCAGTTTTCATTATTACTAATCGATAAATCAGACAAAAACAAACCGAATCATGGATGAACTCTGCTTTTACGAACTAAAACAGCAAGTCTTCCTCTAGAAATCCATGCAACACATCAAATGTTTCCATGGAAGTTATATGCTATTAAAAACAAAAAGGAACCTTCAAATCAAAGCTAGTCTCATAATAAATATCAGGGACCAAGTTCTCACCTGAATAAACTGTAAAAAAAAACGCTTTCTCAGCTAGTAAAAGCCATTGACCCCTTCTTATCTCCTTTCTTGCTCGTCTTACTCACCACCTTCCCCTTGATCATCCGGGACAGAATATCCGCTTGCTTCGAATGCCCCTCTTCATTAAGACTCCTGATCAAATCTTTGCAGCTACCCCAACCATCAGTAACCCCACCTTCTTTCATCATAATCTTACACAGCACCGAATAGGCATTAAGCGTCTTCCCAGCCCCCAGCAGAGCATCCAGAACCTTCTCCCAGGCCGACACCTGTACACTGTAATCCCTTTCCAAACAGTAATCCAAGAGCTTCAAAGCAGCGATTGTCTTCCCCTTCTCACACAGAACCGTCAGGACACCATCGAAATCTGGCTGAACTCCACTCTGCATTAGCAGCTCAATTCTCCCGAGGGCTTCCTCCACGTGACCCCTCACAAAAAGCGCTTCCAATATCTTAAAGAAGTAATCTTGTTGACCTTCGGTCAAACCCTTCTCCAGCATCATCACCATCACCCTGCTCGCTGTCTGTACACGGCCGTCCTCAAAGAGGCTCTCCATGACGGATCTACACAAGGAAGAATCCGGAAGGTGGTCGTTCTCGACCATGCTATCAAGAACGGCTTTAGCTTCAGCAGGGTCGCTCTTTTTCAGATAGCTCTGAACCAGAGCGCTGTAAGCGCTTTTTTCAGAACCAGCTTTTCTCCTGAGCATAATGTTCAGAATCTCGAAAGCAGAATCGGGGGACCCTTCCAGAGAATGCCCTCGAATTAAAGTGTTCAAGGCAATCGGATCCTGCACGCCCACTTTCATCAGCTGCCGGACTAGGGCTTCGGCTTTTTCAGTCATTCCGTGGCCGCAAAGATATTGGATCAACGGGTTGTAAGCACTAGGTTCCATATGTGAAGTACTTTGAGGTCTTAGGATGATATCCTTTTCAATGAGCTTATCGAGTAACTTCACAGCTTTATCGTATTCACCAGCATTGCAGCAATTTTCAATCAAAATCCCATAATGACCAGCCTCAGTTGGCACACTCAGCCTAATCATGGCTTTCAGTACATCCAAGGCAGCATCCAAATGACCTGCCTTGCACTGGCCAGAAATGAGTCTCGTGAAAATCGAGTTATCCTTAGGTGGGATATACCTCTCCACCATCTCCTTCAGTACAATACGAGCCTCAGGCATTTTCTCAGCATCACAAAGCCCAGGCAACAAGGTCGAGTAAGTAATTGCATTCGGCTTAATCCCGAACCCCTTCATCTCCTCCACCAATCTCAAGGCATCATCAACTCGCTCAACCGAGGCATACCCTTTGATCAGAGTCGTGTAAGTAATCACAGTTGGCTCAATGTTCCTTCCTTTCATCTCCACAAAGTACTTTTCAGACTCCTCCATTTTCTTCACACGGGTATACCCATTGATCAACGTGTTGTACGTGACCACATCCGGCGTAATCTCACGGCTCTTCATATCCTCGAAAAACCTATTGGCCGTCTCCACTTTCCCCGAGAGAAAGAATCCCCATATCAGGATATTAAACGTGTGCCTAGTCGGTTCAATGCCTTCGCTCAACATCTTGTTGAAATACCTCTTGGCCATCATATACCGGCCCCTGCGCAAGATCACCTTGAACAGAGTGTCGTACGACTTTATACCCCGCTCGACTCCCAACTCCTCCATCTTCTGAAACAGCTTCACGCTCTCCTGAACAATGCCAGCGTTCCCGTAACTCTCGATCATCATAACCCACAAATCCTCGTCCCATTCCAAACCCTTTTTCGGCATGTCGAGCAAAATGCACCTGGCGTGGTTAAGCTTCGAGGCCCTCCCCAGGATTTCGATGATCTTGTGATGGGTCTCCCTGTTATGCTCGAAGAGACTGGATCGCTCGACCCAGCGGAAGAACTGGAGAGCGTGCTCCGAGTTCTTGGCGCTGTGCATCACGTTGTAGACGAGCTCTTGGTCGAAGCTCGGGACCAGGTTTCGGATCGAGTTCTGCAGGCGGGTCGTCCAGGCCCGACTAGCCATCATTCTGCAGATGGTGTCCTCTATTTTCTCCGGGCTCCGGCGGGGCCGGCCTTCACGGCGGATTGTTACGGGCGGAGCTGTTGCCGTCTCCGATGAGGGAGTTTCGGAATCCGGATTCGCGGGCACGGAGGTGGCTTCATTTGAGCTAGGGTTTGGGGATTGGGTGGTGCAGAATAATAGGGGTTTGAGGGAGATGGGGGATGGGTGCTTCGTGAGGATTGGATTCAAATGGGTTCGTCTGGATGCTGCGAGAAATGCCATTTTCGCTCAGCTTGCTCCGACCGATGACGGGAGTGAGTAGGATTTCTGATCAGAAAGAAGTGAAAACGGCGTAATTAGGGTTTTGAGGTGGTTGCACTGCGAAACGGCGCCGTTTAATAATAAATTTAACAAATATCATTCCGCAATACTGTATTTTTTTGTTATTCTAATTCTATCGTTAGAAAATCGCACATAAAATTATTTTTACTTTATTTTTTGACCAAAATTAACAATATATATTTAAATTAATAAATTAAGTTTTAAAACATAATTGAAAATATAAGTACGGAGTATAACATTATTAGTTATAATAAAAAAAATCCCCAAAATAAAACAATTATATCTTTTTATAAAATATTTGTATTAAATAAATTTATTACTTATGCTTCAACTAATTATAGAACGGATGGATTATACTTATCAAAGTTTTTTTTTAATGGAATACGTACTATGATTATTATTAGAAACTACTAATTTAAATTTAAAGTTACTGATGTTTGGGTCACAAATTGGACTATTTGCAACAAGCCTGACCCACTATAACACAGTCACAAACAAATAAATAAAGGAGGTGATGATGTAGGTTTGGAACCTTGTTTTTGAACGAGACATGTTGTCTTTGTGTCTGTTAATCGAGCACGTTCTTTAATTTATTTTCTATTCGATCGAATGCCCACAATCGGGTGGTAGTAAAAATTTTCCTCTCTCATTCTTATTTAAAAAAATGATAATTCAAAAGAAAAAAATTGAATGGGCCCCAACTTCTATTAAAAATAAGATAAAATGGAAGAAGGGTAGACTAAAGGTTTATTGAGTTTTTCTCAAAAATATTTATGAAACTGTCTCAATATAATTATGTTGAGGGGTGACTTGAATCCAATCGAAATAAAATAAACGAAGATTAAAATTGATAGACGAAACCAGACGAGGAAATGACCAAAAAGGCTCGGCGTTGGCTAGCTGCTTTAAGCGACTACGGTAAATAAATACGGAGTATGTTAGACTTATCGAGGTGTTAATTGAGTTTCACCTTAATTATCGAATGGGCCAAAGCCCATGAAGAGATAATGCGCAGGTTCGGTCAATTCAGAAGGGAATCTGTTACTACGTCTTTCCGGAACATTAATATATCATCGAGGTATTAATATATTGGGATGTTTTTTATTTTGGGGTGTTTTTTATTTAGGAAATATAATTATATTTGAGATATAATTATATTATTTGGAAAGAAAATTAGAGTTTTATTTGGAATAAAAATAAAAAGATTTTATTCTTAATTCTGTTGTTACTTATTTTATGAATTTGTTACACTTATAAATAGGAATTTACATGCTTAATTGTTAGCATGATCAATGTTAATGAGAGATTGATTCGATTATATTGATATTTTTTCTTTGTCATTCGTTAGTGATTTTTCTCTTTGGGTTTCCACGTTCGTGATTTATTTCTTGTTTTCACGTAAGTTCTTGTTTCCACGTAAGTTCGTGTTTTATTTTTTATATCGTTTTTCTTTTACTATCAATTTTTTATTTCAAAGTATTTTATGTAATATAATTTTGAGAGCCGAAATTACCACAAATTACAATATTTTGGATTCTCACCGCACTCTTTCGATGCATTCGTTCTTCAAGCTTTTCTAATTGAGAAGTGGTATTATTATTTTTGGCTTACTATTATTATTATGCTGTAATTTATATCTTAAATCATTCATTTGCATTGGTTCTCTCTTTCACAAAATAGATAAAGAACAAATAATCTCATGTTTCACTTGTGAGCCTAAAATTTTAGTACTTGAAAGTTTTTTCGATTATCTGTTCTGGAAGGTATATGCTTTCAAATCTGTTCAAGAAATCAATTTTGTTTGAATATAAAATCATGATTTTAACCTTAATTAGTACTCCATATGAAATTAAAGCATATATATATAATCTGAAATTAATGTTTAGTGTATTTGATCTACAGGTTTGCTCGTTGTTTTCGCCTAGCTAGAGAGCAAAAAATGGTTTACATAGTTGTGATTTCTCTACCGGTGGTCTTGCTCATCTTGATCTTTGTTGCTTGTTACCTCTGTGGTAGGGCCCGCGGAAGGCAAGAGAATGTTCGACTCCCTCATCATTACGGCCCCCAAGCTCCTCCTCCTCCTCCGATCGGACCATAAGCTTCTGGTCCAGGCAATCAGCTCTAGGACTACATACATACATACACATGCCATTGATATCTTAGTAGTTCATAATTAGTTTCATATATGGACTGGGCATTTAAATCTAAGCCCATTCTTGACTATTAGATCTTTTCCCACATAAATGGAAGAAGGGTAGAAGAATGGTTTATTGAGTTGTTCACAAAAATATTTATGAAACTGGCCCAATATAATTACAAATATTTCAGAATTGGATTCTCACCGCACTCTTTCGATGCATTCATTCTTCCAGCTTTTCTAATTGACACGTGGTATTATTATTTTTGGCTTAATATTATGCTGTAAGAAATATCTTAAATCATTCATTTGGTTCTCTCTTTCACAAACAAAATAATCTCATATTTCTCTTCTCAGCCTATAATTTCAGTACTAGCTAGAGTTTTTTTTTTTTTTTTTCGTCGGGGAAGGTACGCTTTCAAATCTATTCCAGAAATCAAATTTGTTTGAATATAAAAACATGATTTTATCCTTAATTGGTACTCCATATGATCTGTACATATTCAAATGAAATCTATTCCAGAAATCAAATTTGTTTGAATATATATAAAAACATGATTTTATCCTTGATTGGTACTCCATATGATCTGTACATATTCAAATGAAATTATTTGACATGATTTGTAATAATTAAAGCATGTCTTGGGAGAATTGATGATCTGCAGTTGTTGCAGGTTTGCTAGTTGTTTTTCGACTATAGAGAGCGAAAAATGGGGTACATAGTTGTCATCTCTCTGCCGGTGATCTTGTTCTTGTTGATTACTGCCGTTGGTTGTTACCTCTTTGGTAGGGCCCGCGGACGGCAAGAGAATGTTCGACCCCCTCATCATTACGGCCCCCCAGCTCCTCCTCCGCTCGGACCACAAGCTCCTGGTCCAGCCAAGTAGCTCTAGGACATATATGCCATCTTACTATCTTACTAGTTCATAATTAGTTTCCAAAGCCCTAATAAATAAGATGTGTATTTTTTTTTTTTACTTTAATGCCATTTTAGTAGTTATGTTTCCTTGTCCAATGACTCCAATCACTCTTGAGTTTTTGGAACCCAAAATTTTCAGAATAAAAATATATTTATATTACATGATCTGTTCATTAGCAATAAACATACTTCTTTGTAAAAAAATATAAAAAAAATTGAGTCTCCAATTGTTTTGGGTCCGGGCTCATGTAATACTTCGATTGGAGCTTTTTGGGTACAAATTTACGGGAAACCTAGTTGCAAATACTTGTATCTGAATTACAGTTAACATCTGCTTGCTCGTATTGTTGAATGGGCCATTTAGAAGTACCTGACAGGTTGTTAATAAATGGGCCAGCATTTAAATGGGCCAGTGGTCCCCCTCTCTTTATATATAGATTGATGCCCAAAATTGATAGTGGCCCATTCAGCCTCGCGAATAAAATGTCTGGTTCACGATCTTCCAAATATACGAATATATATAATAATTTTATTATCATTTTTTTATCTTATTTTTTAGATGTATCGTGTTTTGGACCATATGTTCCACCTACCACTAATTTCACGTACCATGTTAATTACGTGACTTTTTTAAGATTATACATATCATGTTACATGGAGTATATCATATTATTAAATCCCAATAATCCATATAACTCAATTATGAACTTTAAATATTAATTGTACTTTTAATTTATATAATAATAATTATTATTATATATAAATATGTAAGCTTTTTACCTATAAAATAAAATAATTTTAATTTATTACTACTAATATTAGACCATGCATGTCATGATAACCAAAGTCCAACCGAGAGATTAAAATAAAAATATTAGGGGAGTTGGTTTATCGATCCAAACCAATAATCAAATTTCAAATCTCTCCCTAGTTTAATACTATATTTAATGGTCATTGTTTTAATTATTATTATTTATGTAATTTAATCTTATTCGAGATTGGAAAGCACGAGAAAACGATAACACTGACGTATAAAAACCATTTAATATAATACACGCGTAAGGGTATTTTTGTCCTTTCGAAAATCATGCTTTAAGCATATTTCATATGCAGGCCAACAACCCCATAAAACAAAATAATAATAATAATAATAATAGTAATAATAATAGTAATAATAATAATAATAATAATAATAATAATAAGCTCACAAAATGTACGTACCGTATAAAGACTTTTGACGAGTCCTGAAAAGCCTTCGCTAAGGTTAGGTGTAAAACGAGTACCACAACACATTCATACATCCTACCCATTCTTTTTTGACCCAATCGAACTAGTCATCATGTGACTTGTTTAATTCGGAACAATATTATAGTTCAACCGTGTACTGTATATTTCATTTCTAAGTTAGTGTTAGTTGACTGTAAATTTAATTTTTTGCAATTGAGTTGATCCTGATTATATTTGATAAGTTAAGTATTTATATATCATCAATTGATTTTAAAATTAAAAAAATAATTATACTATAACGACTTGAGTTTCCTTTTCATGATATAGAGCCTGTTTGGCGGAGCTTATAAGCTCCTAAAATTTGTTTGGTAAACATTTAGAAAAAGGTCTTAAAAAACTTAAAAATAAGCTGTTAAATAGCTTATAAGCTGTTTAAAAAAAAGTAAGGGGGAGGTACTTTTTTTAAAACAGCTTATAAGCTCTTGTAACTTAAACAATAAAAGACCAAAATACCCTTAAAATTATTACTTTTTATATATAAAAAAAAATTCCAAATTTATTATTTAGTTTATATAATTATTTTTAATTATTTTTTTCATATATAACAATTTATTTTTGATAATTTTATTTATATAAGATCTTAAATTGCCAAATAAATTAACATCTTATAAGTTTATATATCTATTTTATCCAAACGGTTTAACAACTTATTTATTAAATAAGACATAACAGCTTATCAACTCTTAAAACAACTTATAAGATGTAACATCTTATAAACTATTTTAAATAAGCTCGCCTAAACTGGATCATAGTCGAAAAGACAATAACTTATTTATCTAAATAATTTTTTTATCGTTTTCACATTGACTCGACGAACATAGGTAACTAGATAGGACTTGTAGGAGTGGGTTTAAATAATTTGACCCAATCATCGCATGATCTTCATTGTGATCGTATGCTGACTCGGGAAGAATGAGCGAAATAGCGAATGATGTAAGAAACTTTTTTTTTACTTAATTTGTAATCCAAAATAGTGCCCGCTTTCGTCGAGGAAATTAGTTGGAAGGAAACGAGAATTGGTAATGACTAAAGGAAAGTAGGACATGAATGAGAATGATTGGTGGCCGACACCAACCGAATACAATCACGAATTATTTCGTTCAATTGTAAATTTTGGTGTTTTTCCTAGACAATTTTATATTCTATATATATTATGTCATATATATCTTTAAATAACTATTTTTGTCTCAAATATTTATGTATATATTGATAAATACATAAATCAATAAAATGTTACTTTTTAACCTTTTAACAAAAAAAATTAAAAATAACTAAAAATAAAATTTTAAGTTAAAAATAAAATACTTGTAATTAATGTCAATATGACTCAAGATAATATGATACAAGACGGAAGCATGAGTACTACTTTTTTGTTTCATAATGTTGTAGGATCGGACGATATATAGTATGATAATATCAATAATATCGAAAAAAAGAAATCAACGAAAAAATAGAGAAGACAAGAATTTACGTGGAAACCCAACTAGGAAAAACCACGGGAGGAACGACGAACAATTCACTATAATATTGCTTCACGATTACAAGGATGATATACGCTCTAAACCCTCAAATCTCACGCAATAGCTATAAAATTATAATCGGTGTTGTTTATGCCCATGGAGTAGCTCTCTTTATATAGGGGAGAGACCTAATTAATGTATGGAAACATTAATTCTCGCCCATAGCATGCCTTGAAGGAGAAGGAAACCAAAACGGATCAAAAATAGAATTTTCCTAAAATTCTCGCGCCTGGCATAAATGGCGACCGCCGTTTGCAACCGGCGGTCGCGGAATCGATTCGGCGGTCGCCGAACCTCTTTCGGCGGTCGCCGAAACCCCCAATTTTATGCAACCCCGACTTCGTCATTCGATGACCTTTTCGGCGGGCGCGGAACCATTTTGGCGGTCTCCAAACATAAACGGCGGGCGCCGTTTTCCTCTGGCGGGCGCCGAATTCTCCAGTGTCGTTTCTCTTCTCGGTTTCGTGGCAAACTCAACAAATCTCCACCTTGGCACTAAACCGCGAACTTCCTTCGCCGTCCGTCTTCCTCCAAAAGCCCCTAAGGGCTTAATCTCTCGATCGAAGTCCAACCAAGCTAGAGCAAAGCTCAAACTTGGTTGCGGGTAAACTCTTCGTCAACATGTCCGCCGGATTGTCGTGAGTACTAATCTTACTCACCTTAATATCGCCTCGAGCGATCACCTCACGGACAAAGTGATAACGAATATCAATGTGCTTCGTTCTCTCATGGAACACTTGATCTTTTGTGAGACAAATAGCACTTTGACTATCACAAAAGATGGACGTCGTCTTAGAACCCTTCGAGAGCTCTCTAAACCAACCTCTCAACCATAGAGCCTCTTTGCACGCTTCAGTGACCGCCATATACTCCGCCTCGGTAGTAGATAAGGCCACCGTACTTTGCAAAATAGCTTTCCAACTTATGGCACACCCACCAATGGTAAAAACATACCCGGTAAGAGATCTTCTTTTATCTAGATCACCGCCATAGTCGGAATCCACGAACCCTCTAACATCTTCTTGATTCCTCCCGAACACTAGCTTCTTGTTAGACGTACCTCTTAAATAGCGCAACACCCATTGCACCGCCTTCCAATGCTCTCTTCCCGGATTCGCCATATACCGACTCAAGGCACTCACGGCGTGGGCCAAATCCGGACGCGTACACACCATGGCGTACATCAAAGACCCAACGGCATTGGAATAAGGGACTCGAGCCATATCCTCGATGTCCTTCTCCGTAGTCGGAGAGTAAGTAGAGGTAAGTCTAAATTGTGTTCCAAGGGGAGTACTTACCGGGTTTTGCATTCTCAAGGTTGAACCGACGTAGCACCTTCTCTATATACCCCTTTTGGCCAAGATACAACTTGCCATCTCTTCGATCTCTTGTGATTTCCATTCCTAGGATCTTCTTTGCCGCACCAAGATCCTTCATCTCGAACTCCTTACTAAGTTGTGCCTTGACTCTCTCCACCTCCGACTTATCCTTAGCCGCTATCAACATATCGTCGACGTAGAGGAGGAGATAAACTAAAGACCCATCACGGCCTTTCCGGAAATACACACAACTATCATAGGAGCTCCTTCGGAAACCATTCTTGATCATAAACGTGTCGAAACGTTTGTACCACTGTCTAGGAGACTGTTTCAAACCATATAAGGACTTCTTGAGAAAACACACCTTGTTCTCTTGGTTTGAACCCTCGAACCCCTCGAGTTGGACCATGTAGATATCTTCATCGAGCTCCCCATGTAGAAAGGCCGTCTTCACATCCATTTGCTCAAGCTCCAAATCATGCATTGCCACAATGCCTAGAATTGCTCGAATCGAGCTATGCTTGACCACCGGTGAAAACACATCATTGAAATCTACTCCGGGAATTTGGCTAAAACCCTTAGCCACCAATCTCGCTTTGTATCTCTCGTCCTCAACCCCAGGGATGCCCTCCTTCTTTTTGAAGATCCACTTGCACTTGATGGCCTTCTTGCCTTTAGGAAGATCAACTAACTCCCAAGTGCCATTCTTATGAAGAGACTCCATCTCTTCTTGCATAGCTAGCATCCACTTGCCCGAGTCATCACAAGTAACCGCCTCGTCATATGTGGAAGGCTCCTCATACGAATCAACATCATCGGCTACACTCAAGGCATAAGCGACTAACTCATACTCGGCTAACCTTCTAGGTGGTCGAGTCTCTCGTCTTGGCCTATCTCTAGCTATGCACTGCGGCTTTGCCTCTTTTGGATCTTCCGGAGTAGTCGAACTACTCGTCTCATCGTTCGGGGAACTTGACCCATCATCTTCCTCTTGCACCCTGTCCGGCTCCACCTCAATAGGAGTACTTGGAACCTCGAGATTCCCTTTAGACGACCGATCACCCATCATAGAAGCCTCATCGAAGACTACATCACGGCTTAGTATGATCTTTCTCGTCTCTGGACACCAAAGCTTGTATCCTTTAACTCCTTCCTTAAAGCCAACGAATATGCACTTCTTAGAACGTGCACTCAATTTTCCGTCGTTGACATGCATGTAGGCCGGACACCCAAACACCCTCAAGTCCTCATAATTCGCCGGAGATCCCTTCCACAACTCTTGTGGGGTCTTCTTGTTAATCGCCATGGACGGGGAACGGTTGATAAGGTAACATGCTAAAGAAGCCGCTTCAGCCCAAAAACCTTTACTCAACCCAGAAGTTGCTAACAAGCAACGTACCTTGTCCATAATCGTGCGATTCATTCTCTCGGCTACGCCATTTTGCTGAGGGGTGTATCTCACAGTGTGGTGCCTCACAATCCCCGAACTCTTGCAGAATTGGTTGAATTCTTCGGACACAAATTCTAGGCCGTTGTCCGTACGTAGGTTCTTTACGACTTTCCCGGTTTGTTTCTCTATCATCACCTTCCAATCTCTGAAGGTAGAAAACACGTCGCTCTTGTGTTTCAAGAAGAACGACCAAACCTTTCGGGAATAGTCATCGATGATGGTAAACATGTAGTAAGAACCTCCAGTGGAGGGGACCGGGGATGGTCCCCATAGATCGGAATGGACATACCCGAGTATCTCTTTAGTCGTGTGAGCGCCGGTAGTGAACTTCACTCTCGTTTGCTTCCCATAGACGCACTGCTCATAGAACTCCAACTTCGACAATCCCTTATCCCCAAGAAGCCCCTGTCTACTCAACTCGGCCATTCCGGAATCACTCATATGCCCTAGACGCATATGCCAAAGTCTCGTTGTATCGACATCCGGGACTTTAGAATCACCTACGGCTACTTCACCTTTCACCGTGGTGCCTTCAAGAACATAAAGCCTATTTGACTTACGTTCGCCTCTCATAACCACCAACGAACCGCTGGCAACCTTCACGACTCCACCTTCTCCGGTGAACGAGTAACCCTTAAGCTCCAAAGTACTAAGCGAAATCAAATTCCGCTTTAAGCCGGGAACGTATCTAACCTCGCTTAGGGTGCGGATCGCGCCGTCAAACATCTTGATCCGGATGCTTCCTATCCCTTCGATCTTGCATGACGCGTTGTTTCCCATAGTCACCGCACCTTGCTCCACCTTTTCAAAAGTATCGAACCACCCACGATTCGGACACATGTGGAACGTACATCCCGAGTCTAGAATCCATTCCTCGCTTGATTTGGAGACCTCACCCAAAGCCATGAGAAGATCACAATAATTCTCGGCTACACCAACTTCACCGGAACTCTTACCGGAATTATTGTTGTTGTTGTTGCCGCCTTCTCTCTCCTTCCTATTTTTCAAGGAGTAACAATCGGCTTTGATGTGACCCTTCTTCTTGCAATAGTTGCAAACCTTGTTACTATGTCGTGACTTCGATCGAGACCTATCTTGCCCCGTCGATCTCTGGTTGGTTCGTCCACGGACATTCAATCCTTCACTTGGCGTCTCTCCCGAATTAGGACTCTCCATCATCAAAATATTCTCTCTAGATGAGAGAGTCGAGGTTACGTCTTTAAACGTGAGGCTATCTCGAGAATAAAGGAGAGTATCACGGAAACTTGCCATAGAAGGGGGTAGCGAAATTAGGAGCCAAAACGCGAGGTCGTCATCTTCGAGCTTCACGCCAATGTTGCCGAGGTCGGCGACTTTCTCCTTGAATTTCGCTACGTGCGCGGGGATAGAGGAACCCTCCGCCATCTTGAGAAAATATAAACTTCTCTTCAAATTGTGCTTACTTGACACCGTCTTGGTGATGCACATCTCTTCAAGCATCTCCCACAATTCTTTTGCTGTCTTCGCTTTCATGATGTCCTCCGCCAAAGCGTTCGAAACATGGAGCCCTATGGTCGCCATAGCCATCTGATCGAGCTCTTCCCACTCTTCATGCTTCATGTCCGTCGGCTTGTTTTCAATACCTTTGAGGGCGCCCTCTTGCTTCAGGGATCGAAGAACTAACCTCATCTTGTATTGCCACGTTGGGAACCTTGTGTTGAGATCCAGCAACGGTATGTCTGTTAGTGTGTAGTTCTTCCTAGTTCAACATAGAACCACGTTGTTCTTGCTTGAACTACGTTGAACTATACACTTTGTTTTGTAGTAACTTCATGTTTCATGTTTGTATGTTTTCCATTCATTAATTCATACAAGTCTGCTAGGTCTACATAGAACGAGCTGGTTGAACTGTGGAATTAACAAGTGGCTCAACGCGTGACCACGGTTCATCAGCATGGAGCAAGCAGACTTGGTCACTACAAACTACATGGAGTTGCATCAGTGCATAAGCATGGAACGAGCTATTCTATCAACGTGGTTCAACGTGGATCAGAGAGAATTGCGAGTTCATCAACGCACTACAAATCAGAGAGTTCAAGGGTTACCATGAAGACCTTGAATCAGAGTTAACACCTTGACGGACGCGGTGCAAGCATAGCTATACATACGGCTGGACGAATGACTGCTAAGGAATGAAGCCAGCTATGGGTATGACTAGAAGACTTCGCTAGAAGAATTGTAGTCCAACGAAATACGTCAAGTATACCAACTATGCCCGCCACAAGCTTGAAGCACGAAGACACGCTAGTGTGGCAGTGCGTAGAGCTGGGTTCGTCAAGCACGGAAAAATGGAATCTCGAATATTCCATGAAGATGCTTTGGGCTCGGCCCATTAAGCGTGAATTCCGGAAACCCTATTTCTCGACACCTATAAATAGCGGGTTGTTGGAATTCACTATTTACGAATTGATTAGACATTTTCTAGAGAGAGAAAATTTGTAGACCGAGAGACTTCGCTAGAAAGCTCCGGTTCTATTGTCAGTTTAGTCTTGGTAGTACGAGTCGCTAGATTAGTTCAACATAGACTTAGTTTTTGGTCGTGTTGACCTTTCTACAAGATTCGCTAGGATTTTGTAGATGTGTTTGTAAGTGGTTCCACCCTTTACAAGTTATACAAAAGAGTTTTCTTTAGAATCTCCAAATTGTGTTAAGACTTTGTACTCTACCCTTTACACCTCTGTTCTAGGTAGAACCAAGTACAAAATACACAATTTCAATTGGTATCAGAGCAAGGTTCACCACCTTTGGTGTGATCCTAGGAAGAGATTCTACAATGGAGTCATTCACCGTTGTCAAGCCCGTCATTCTCAACTCTACGAACTACTCCTACTGGAAGAGCAAGACAAGGTTGAAGTTGAAGAATGTGGACTCACGCGTTTGGGGAGCTGTGCTAAATGGATGGCAACCACCAACCATAGTAGACAAGGATGGCGACACCGTCGCAAAGGATGAATCTACATGGACCACGACCGAACATGAAGCCGCCACCTTCAATTCGAAAGCCATCCACATTATCACTGACCTCATAGAAGTCCACTTGTTCTCTGTGGTGAGGCATCTCACTTCGGCGAAGCATGTGTGGGACACCTTGGAACGCATGTGTGAAGGGAGTGACAGCATCAAGAGGTCCAAGATCAGAGGACATATTACTACCTTCCACCGGCTCGAGATGAGGGAAGATGAAGACCTCGACTCTTTTTTCAATAAAATCATGGCTATCGTGAGCGAATGCCAAGAACTTGGAGACCCTATCCCTCCGCCACTCATTTGCACCAAGGTTCTACGAGGTGTGACAGAGAAGTTTAGCGTCAAGGTTACCACGATGGAGGACACGAAGCTTGGTCTATCGGGCGATTACAACGAGATCATGAGCCATTTGAAGAATTATGAGCTGAACCAAAAATTGAAGGACAAGTCTTACACTATGACTCCATTTGAGAACTCCATGAAGGCTCTCTCCATCTCTCAGAATGCCTCTAGCTCTACCCCCAACAAGGCCGGCTCTACCCACTCTCCTCAGTCTAACGAAAATAATGCTTTTCTTGCTGAAGACTCCGATGATGAGAGTGAAGCTCTTTCTCTTCTTGACTCACCAAATCCGGACAAGTTCATCGCTATTCAAGACGCTGTGAGCTACCTTGTTCGTCAAGACATCAAAAGGAAGAGGAGGTTTAAGCAATTCCGAAATCAGAGGAGCCCTGGGAATTCCTTCTCCACTCCACCCGCCACCAACCGCAGTGGGTATACCCCAAGTCGGAAGTTCGTCAGTGGCGCCCCTAGCAAGGACATGTCTAAAATCAAATGCTTTGAGTGCAAGGGGATGAGGCACGTGAAGAATGAATGTCCTAACTTGCATCGGAAGAACAACATGGATGTGAGTTACTTGGTGTTTGATGGAGATGATGCTTTGTACTCCTCTGAGGACGACAAAGGGAAGATGGTAGAGCCCAATGAAGTCAACGCACTTTTAAGTGCTATTGGTGATGAGAGCGATGAGGAGTATGAGGTAGATCAAGATGACTTGGCTACTCATGAAAATATCTTTTGCTATACCTCTGTGGTTGCAGGTACTACTGAGAAAGGTGGTAGTTCTACCCCCAGATCTCTGGCTGGGGGCATGACCAAGAAGGAAGCTGAGTCTACCCTCGACTCTGAGAGGGTGAGCAAGAGGGAGTTCGAGATCGTGAAGCTGGAGCTAGAAAGGGCGTTGAAGAAGGCGAGTGAGCTGGAAGCCATTGTGAAGAAGGAAGACACGGAGAAGGACTTCCTGAGAGACTCCTTTGCCAAGATGGAAGAAGGCTATGCCATGCGCACCAAGGAGCTCTAGCAAGTGAAAGACAAACTTGATGTTGCCAATTGTCTCTTTCAAAAGCTTAACACTGGCACTTCCAAACTTGATAACATGTTGAACTGTGTTAACACCAAGCACTTTGGGCTTGGATTTAAGGAAACATTTGATTCTGTCTACTCCGATTCTCCTTATGTCTTTCCTAAGTTTGTGCATAGTAGAGATAAAGCTATCACTAAATCTAATGAGGCCAAGCCAAAGGGTGTTAATACATCCAAAGGCAATGTGGTTTATACATCTAAGATAAAAATTCTCAAACGTCCCTCCACTTCATTACCCCAAAATGCTTCAATGTCCTCGTCGACACCGGTCTCTATCTCTGCTCTACCCGTGAGCAAATCCAGGTCTACCCATGAGAAGAAATCTTTTACACGGAATGTCTCCAATCGATCTAAGCTCTCCAACTCTACTACTAAATCGACTTTGAAATTCCGATCTCCCGGTGTTACCCCTCTATCAAACCCTGCTAAAGGCATGACCACTCACAAAAGGAAGACTCCTTCTACCCACCACAAACGAGTCTATGTGTGTCATTACTGCGGGATGAAAGGGCACATCAAACCTTATTGCTACAAGCGCGCCGAAGATTTAAGTTCTTGTACTATGGCTTTCAGACAAGTATGGAGACCAATTGCCAAGCACTCGCATGACAAGGTCAATCAGGTATGGAGAAGAAAGCAAGAGGTGACATGTAATGTCGCATTCACCGTGGCCAAGGGCACTACAAAGGAGACGTGGTATTTTGATAGTGGGTGTTCTAGGCATATGACCGGAACTAAAGACTCGTTGGTCGACTTCGTTCCTCATTCCGGTGGTCCCGTCACCTATGGAGGTGGGGCAAAGGGGAGTATAATTGGAAGTGGTACATTAAACGTGAAGGGTCTACCCGCGCTCAAGAACGTTCTCTTGGTGGATGGGCTATGTGCTAATCTCATAAGCATTAGCCAACTTTGCGATGATGAACTCAATGTGAAGTTCAATAAGGAGAGTTGTGAAGTGTATAACACTAATGGAGAGTGCATTCTCACAGCAGCCCGTGCGAAGAACAACTGTTATGCCATTAATGAAGCTTGTCTAAGTGCCTCTACCCATGACGAGATAGATATCTGGCATCAAAGGCTTGGTCATACCAGCCTTCGAAATCTTGAGAAGCTGGTTCAAATAAAGGCCGTCAGAGGCATAGATAGCTTGCCCAAGATCGACAAGAGAGTGTGTGGTGAATGTCAGATGGGTAAACAAACTCGAGCGCCTCATCCTGCTATCTCTACCCATAACCGTACCACAGAATGTTTTGAGCTTCTCCACATGGACCTCATGGGGCCAATGGAAGTGCAGAGTTTGGGGAACAAGTGGTACACCCTTGTCATTGTTGATGACTTCTCAAGGTACACTTGGGTAAATTTTCTTGGAACCAAAGACGAGGCATTTGAAGCCTTCCGGTCCCTAGCCCGTCGAATTCGAGCCACATATGCCAAACGGGTCCAACGCATCAGAAGTGACCATGGAGGTGAATTCCAAAATGGGGTGTTCGTTGAGTATTGAACCCGTAAAGGGATTCACCATGAATTCTCTGCACCAAAGACTCCGCAGCAAAATGGAATTGTAGAGCGGAAGAACAGGACTCTACAAGAAATGGCAAGAGTAATGTTGGTGGCTGCGGGTATGGCCAAGGGCTTTTGGGCAGAAGCCTTGAGTGCGGCCTGCTATGTGGTCAACCGGATAAGTATTCGAGCCGGCACTCAATGTACGGCCTACGAATTGCTCACCTCCAAGAAACCAAATGTGGCTCATCTACGTGTCTATGGGTGCATATGCTACATTTTGAATGACAGAGATGCCTTAAAGAAGTTTGATCCAAGGTCGGACAAAGCTATTTTTGTTGGCTACTCACTCAACAGCCATGCTTACCGGGTGTTCAACTTGCGAACAAAGACCGTGCAAGAATCGTCTAACATCAAGTTTGATGAACTCCATTTCCATGAGAGTCCATCCAAGTCTACCTTGCAACAACAAGCGTCTAACCCTGTTCTACCCATAGCAGAAGTATTAGTTGAGGGGGAGGTAGATCAGGGTATAGGGTCACCCATACCACCAAATGGTAATGATCATTCTACTGCTCACAACTCTTGTGACTCTATTCCCACAGAAAGTAATGATGAAGGGTTGAATCGGGGTTCTTCTAACCCTGCCATGGGTACTACTGGAGCTTCTACCTCTACCGGAGTTCCGAACTCGGGTCCACCTGCATATATCCGGAAACGACACCCAGACCAACAAATGATTGGGGATCTCAATCAACGTGTTACTCGTTCTACCTGCTCTACCGGCACTCTGCCCGCTAGCTACCCCAACACGTTCTCTAATTTGGCTCTTCTATCTCCGGATGTGGGCATAATGAGCTTTGTCTCTGAAATTGAGCCCAAAAACATAAAGGAGGCCATTCTCGATGACTTTTGGATTGCGGCTATGCAGGAAGAACTACATGAGTTTGAGAGGAACAAGGTGTGGTCGTTGGTCCCAAGACCGAAGGGTGTCAACGTCATTGGTACCAAGTGGATCTACAAGAACAAAACCAATGAGTTCAATCAAATAGTGCGCAACAAGGCACGACTAGTTGCTCAAGGGTACACCCAAGTGGAAGGAATTGACTTTGAAGAAACTTTTGCTCCCGTGGCTCGCATAGAGTCCATCCGCTTACTTATTGCGGTGGCGTGTTACAAAAATATTCCGCTACGACAAATGGATGTGAAAGCGACCTTCCTAAATGGGGTGTTGGATGAGGAAGCCTACGTTGAACAACCTAAGGGGTTCGTGGATCCGCACAAGCCGGATCATGTCTATCTTCTTCATAAGGCCCTTTACGGGCTGAAGCAAGCACCTCGTGCATGGTATAGCTGCCTTACGGAATTTCTCTTGGAGTTTGGATTCACCCGTGGGAATGCTGACACCACTCTCTTCATTAAGATTGTCAAGAATGAAATGCTCATTGCCCAGATCTATGTGGATGACATTGTGTTTGGTGCTACCCATGACCGCTTGGTTAAAGAATTTACAGATGCCATGGCTTCCTCTTTTCAAATGAGTTTGGAGGGGGAGCTAAGTCACTTTCTTGGTCTTCAAATTTCTCAACGTCCGGATGGTATGTTTGTCTCTCAGACTAAGTATGCTATCAACATGCTCAAGAAGTTCGATATGGAGGATGCTAAACCCATGAGTACTCATATTGCTACCACTGACAAGCTGAGTAGAGCGGAGAAGGGCAAAGATGTTGACATCTCTACCTACAGATCTCTTATTGGTAGCCTGCTCTACCTCACAGCCACTCGCCCGGACATCATGTATAGTGTGTGCCTCTGTGCCCGCTACCAAGCTCAACCCAAGGAGGAGCATCTCATTGCCGTAAAGCGTATCCTTCGATATGTGGCCGGGTCTACCAACCTTGGTCTATGGTATACTAAAGATACTTCTTCTTACATTGTTGGTTTTGCAGATGCTGATTGGGCTGGTGACAATGATGAACGGAAGAGTACGAGTGGTGGGTGTTGCTTCTTAGGAAACAACCTTGTCTCATGGCATAGCAAGAAGCAAAATTGCATTGTTCTATCCACCGCCGAATCCGAGTATGTGGCTGCCGGGAGTTGTTGTACCCAAATACTATGGCTCCAACAAATGCTTGCCGACTATCAACTTCATAGCACGCCACTAACCTTGTACTGTGACAACCAAAGTGCTATAAAGATAAGTCAGAATCCGGTACAACACTCAAAGACCAAGCATATTGATATACGACATCACTTCATTCGAGACTTGGTAGAACGGGGTAAGGTGGTAATGGAACATGTTCCTACGGAGAAACAACTCTCAGATTTCTTCACAAAACCACTTGCTTCGGAAAGATTTTTATCCCTCCGGAAGTCTCTCTGCATGGGTGCCTTTTGAAGGGTAGTAGGCCGCAATTGGCTACCTCTACCCACAGCCGTTTATTTTGTCAATGGAACCATGAGGTAGAGCAAGGTGAGGTTAGTTGTTGACAGTTGCAAAGTGACGTAGTATTTGGACATACTGTTCTTTAAATATTTATATAAGCAAGTCATTGGAGTGAACTTTGTTTGCTCTATGTCTAGCAGGAAAAGTCGGCCTAAAGATTTCCTCGATGGATCGGGTCTTGATTGACTGGGTCTTCGGGCAAATGCAAAAGACATGGCCTTATACATATAATGATGAAAACAAAAAAAATATATATGGAAACATCATCTTATAACACCCCTCTGATTGGGTCCTAACAAGCCTGTTCTACGCTTGAAAAAGCAAGTAACATGGTCGTGGTTACACGCTGAACTGGCCAAAATAGCAATACCGTCCATAAAGCACTGTCACTCTACCTCCAATAACTCTACTTAATGTTCTTTCCAGCGATTTTGATTCACTGTGTGGTGGTACGTATGTCCACGTTGTGTGTGCCTGCTATGCCTTTAACTATATTTCGTGTTATAAATTTTGCAGAGTACTCCTGGTCTACGGAGCAAGCCTGTTCTACCCTGAAGTGCTTCCTTAGGCTTCGTTGGACAAGAATAATTTTTCCGTGAATTCGAAATCTGGGTAATTCAACATAGGGCTGTGTGTAATAGCCCCTGCTCTACGTGTGCTACTTTGAGTACTCATGAAAGTCGTTCCTGTCTAACGTGTTACTCTTTGCTTGTTGTGCTGTTTGCTGATTTTACATTATAAGTATCGTTATTCTACCCATCACCATTTTTGTAGGGCGTGCTATCCTCTAAAAATTGGTGCTACTGATGCGTTGCACAACCTAGCTTGTACACACTCTCTGGCAGCCCATCTCTGCTTGTCACGCGTCACATCAAGTGCACCTGCCCGCTCGCCCACCGCAGTTCTACTTACTGTCCAATTTGGACTATTTCATGATTATTTTCATTAAGTTTCTTTGCTCATTGTTTTATATTTCTTGTGGTACGTTGGGTGGCTTGTTTATCTATTTTGCAGCTACGATGAATTAAGTTGCTTGTTCCACGCGCCTCTGGCGTCCTATGGACCCCCTTCAGCGCGCCACCACTTGTATCTTTGTTTACACTCCTACGCTGAACCGCCCTGTTGACACGTGGCGCGCTCTACACCACAGAATTTGAACCGTTTCGGCTGCCCTATAAATACCTCTCTCGGTCAAACACATAGTGCACCTTTCACTGCGTGTTTTAGAGAGAGAATTCTTGCCCACTTGCTGTTCTTATCTTCTACGTATAAGCTCATATCTTCTACTGCCATTTTTACTCTTTGTTATACGCAGGAAATATTTTTCTCAACGCCTCACCAAAATGACTTCAACTGTCTCTCTTGCTACCGCTAAGCCCACATATGAATTGCCCTCGTTCTACACAGACAAGATCACTGAACTCAAGGCTGAAGAGGCCACACTTGAAGCCGCGCAAGCCGCGGAGGACGATTTTGACAAAATCACTGAACTGGAGGCACAGATCAGTGTGGTACGTAAAACTATTCTTGCTCACCGCCGAAACCAAATTATGGTTGAAAAAGCCATAAGGGAAGAGGAGGCACGTAGAGCAGAAGAGGAAAGAAAGAAGAAGGAGGAGGAGGCACGTTTAGCCGAGTTAGAACGGCTACGTATAGCAGAGGAAGAGAGGAAAAAGAAAGAAAAAGAAGAGGCTGATCGTATAGCCGAGTTAGAACGAAAGAAGAAGGAGGAGGCTGACCGTATAGCCAACGAGGAAAAGAAGAAAAGAGAAAAGGCGGAGGCAGACCGTATTGCCAAAGCCAAACAGGATAAAATTGATGAGGCCAACCGTAGGGCCTAGTTGGAAAAGAAGAAAAAGGCAGACGTAGAAGCAGCTGCCTTACTGGAAAAAGAAAATAAGAAGACGGCCGATGCTGCTGAACGCATGGCCACAACCACTACTGCCCCGGCTACACGGGCTACCACATCTGTGGCTATTAATGTTGGTGGATCAAATTCGCCTAAGGATGGTGGCTCTCCTGCCCACAACGCCAATGCTCCTGCTCAACCGTCCCCGCTCAACGCTGAGCCAATTGAAGAGGAGGAGGCTAAAGTGCCGGAGAACAGGATTGTTGTTCTGTCACCCTCGCGCTTCGCAGGGGAAGGTTTTTCTGCTGACTTCCACTACGAAGCAGCAAGTTATCGTTTTGACTCTCTGGCGGAACAGAAGATCAACGCCGAGCGGCACTACGCTGGAAAGGTGAAATGGGTGGGTCGCGGGCTACACGCATTCATGCAAGAAATGCAGCTGTTAGATGCCATCAACTTCGACGTGGACTACAGTCACTTTGTCCACCGTGTTGTCTTCTCCCACATCGATCAGCAGTTTGGGGATCCCAGCCACCCGTCGTACGGCAAGGTTATTATTCGGGAGCGGGAGTATGATCTATCCCCACGTACGTTGAACAAGATGTTAAAACGTACCCACATCAAGGCCACTTGGGAACCCCCCTCTCCGCAGCACCCTGACAGTCAAATGATGGGATTCATTGTGACTGGCGACCTTGCCTCTACGGCCCAGCCGGCTTGCACCTCGTTGACCCAGTTCTTCACCCACCTCAATAAAATTATTGCTAACAACTGGATCCCTACGTCGAGCTGCTCCGTGGTCCACGCAGACGCACTACACTTGATGTACAAATTGAGCCGTGGCATCCAAGTGGACTTGGGACAGGTGGTGTTTAATAAGATTGCGTCGTATGGGGATATGTCTGACGCCGAAATTGCACAATCCAACCTACCATGCCCTCACCTGATCAGCGCCGTGCTAGTTAGCCAGGGCTTTACGTATGAGAAGGACGATGAACCGTTGATTGGCCTTACTTCTTTCCGTTTTGATTCCAAGTACATGGCGCCCCACAAGGTTAAAGATCTTCCATGGCGTCGACTGGGAAGTATGGAGGCGGATCGTGCGTTGTTCACCGCTTCACAGGCCATTCCCTTGCAAATTCAACATGCCAACAAGGGAAAAGGAAAAAGGGC
Source organism: Euphrasia confusa (assembly GCA_954870475.1). Lineage (NCBI taxonomy): Eukaryota > Viridiplantae > Streptophyta > Magnoliopsida > Lamiales > Orobanchaceae > Euphrasia > Euphrasia confusa. The sequence continues at coordinate 1,689,195 of OX940955.1, read as the reverse complement.
CAAGTCCATTCGTGCTACGAAGAGGAGCATTGACGCAACCCTTGACTCTTCGTCCGAGGAATCTGACTCTTCGTCAGACGAGTTGTATCTGTGTGAGCCGACCTCGCTTCTCCAGGACTTCGTGCAACTACGTGGCACGATTGATGCAGTGGCCCGTCTCTCCGCCCACATGCACCGTAAGGCCCGTCGAGCGGCTCGTCTAGGGGGAGATGGGTCCTCGTACGCCGACCTAGGGCCATTAAAAATGCTTCACGCGCGTCTGACCGGTATAGTCAATCTCGTGGCAGAGCAAATGGAGGCATCGAGGAACGCTGATGACCGTCCCACCGAGGCCAAAAAGAAAAGTGGAAAACGTAAGGCCAGTGAAGTGGACGTAGAGGAGGAAGTTGAAGAAGTTGAAGTTGATGAGGTGGAGGGATTGCGTGCTGCGTATAAGAGGAGTAAGAAGGAGGCGGGCGATGCGCATAGCGGCCTTGTTAAAAATGTCGATGGCACGGTGAAGGAGTTGGATGCCGTGAAAAAGGATGAAAAGGCCAAGGGTGCTGGCTCTTCGGGCACCAAGGAAGTGGAAAAGGTTGCTCCTACGGTGGACAGGCCCAAAATGCCAAAATTAAAAGTCACCAAGACGGGCGTCACCAAAGAAACACCCACCAAGGTTGCTCCTGCTGCTACGCCCAAGACAAGTGGAGGTAAGGGTTTAATGGTTGCAGGACCAGGCGGTGCTGCGACGCTCAGCAAGAAGGAAGTGGCGATGAACAAGCCCACGGGTCAACGAAGAAAACAAATGGCCACCAAGAACAAGCCCAAACCCGTGCAACAGAGAAAATTGAGGGATGTGACGTCGGACGAAGAAGGATCAGAGAAGGATCTTCGTGCTCATACGCCGCCTGAAGAATCAGATGCTGAAGCGAGTGAATTATCAACAAACAAGTGTTTTCTATCCCTGCTCTTCGTTGAACTATTTACTTTTGTTTTATTTATGCTGTTTTTATCACTTTGTTAAACGCATGATACAATGCTGTGTTGTTCGAGTTGAACTATGTAATCATTTTGCAATCTTTCTTTGCTCTACGTATGCATGTTGTTCTCTTATGCTTTGTATTACGTATGACTGTGTTTATTTCGTCTCCTGCTCTACGTTGAACTTTTTGAGTATGATACTAGTTTGAGGGGGAGTTTCTCTACGAATCCCCGCTTATGAAGTTGACTCAAAAAGGAGGAGATTGTTAGTGTGTAGTTCTTCCTAGTTCAACATAGAACCACGTTGTTCTTGCTTGAACTACGTTGAACTATACACATTGTTTTGTAGTAACTTCATGTTTCATGTTTGTATGTTTTCCATTCATTAATTCATACAAGTCTACTAGGTCTACATAGAACGAGCTGGTTGAACTGTGGAATTAACAAGTGGCTCAACGCGTGACCACGGTTCATCAGCATGGAGCAAGCAGACTTGGTCACTACAAACTACATGGAGTTGCATCAGTGCATAAGCATGGAACGAGCTATTCTATCAACGTGGTTCAACGTGGATCAGAGAGAATTGCGAGTTCATCAACGCACTACAAATCAGAGAGTTCAAGGGTTACCATGAAGACCTTGAATCAGAGTTAACACCTTGACGGACGCGGTGCAAGCATAGCTATACATACGGCTGGACGAATGACTGCTAAGGAATGAAGCCAGGTATGGGTATGACTAGAAGACTTCGCTAGAAGAATTGTAGTCCAACGAAATACGTCAAGTATACCAGCTATGCCCGCCACAAGCTTGAAGCACGAAGACACGCTAGTGTGGCAGTGCGTAGAGCTGGGTTCGTCAAGCACGGAAAAATGGAATCTCGAATATTCCATGAAGATGCTTTGGGCTCGGCCCATTAAGCGTGAATTCCGGAAACCCTATTTCTCGACACCTATAAATAGCGGGTTGTTGGAATTCACTATTTACGAATTGATTAGACATTTTCTAGAGAGAGAAAATTTGTAGACCGAGAGACTTCGCTAGAAAGCTCCGGTTCTATTGTCAGTTTAGTCTTGGTAGTACGAGTCGCTAGATTAGTTCTACATAGACTTAGTTTTTGGTCGTGTTGACCTTTCTACAAGATTCGCTAGGATTTTGTAGATGTGTTTGTAAGTGGTTCCACCCTTTACAAGTTATACAAAAGAGTTTTCTTTAGAATCTCCAAATTGTGTTAAGACTTTGTACTCTACCCTTTGCACCTCTGTTCTAGGTAGAACCAAGTACAAAATACACAATTTCAATGTCATACCTCACGCTCGTCATCCTTAGCTTTGATACCACTTGTTGTAGGATCGGACGATGTATAGTATGATAATATCAATAATACCGAAGAAAAGAAATCAACGAAAAAATAGAGAAGACAAGAATTTACGTGGAAACCCAACTGGGAAAAACCACGGGAGGAGCGACGAACAATTCACTATAATATTGCTTCACGATTACAAGGATGATATACGCTCTAAACCCTCAAATCTCACGCAATAGCTATAGAATTATAATCGGTGTTGTTTATGCCCATGGAGTAGCTCTCTTTATATAGGGGAGAGACCTAATTAATGTATGGAAACATTAATTCTCGCCCATAGCATGCCTTGAAGGAGAAGGAAACCAAAACGGACCAAAAATAGAATTTTCCTAAAATTCTCGCGCCTGGCATAAATGGCGACCGCCGTTTGCAACCGGCGGTCGCGGAATCGATTCGGCGGTCGCCGAACCCCTTTCGGCGGTCGCCGAAACCCCCAATTTTATGCAGCCCCGACTTCGTCATTCGATGACCTTTTCGGCGGGCGCGGAACCATTTTGGCGGTCGCCAAACATAAACGGCGGGCGCCGTTTTCCTCTGGCGGGCGCCGAATTCTCCAGTGTCGTTTCTCTTCTCGGTTTCGTGGCAAACTCAACACATAATTACATTGGTACGTTGTTTGAAACATAATTATTTTTTTTTTAAAAAAGTGGAGCAAATACATTGCAGAGAAAAGTGGTCTGAAACAAACGCGAGTTCCGACGACACTGACTCCCACACAATAACACTGAATCACCAAAACGAACACTAAAATCTCATACTCGTCGAAAACACTCAACACACACCTCACCGCGAGTTTGTATTGGATATTTCGAACGCAAATACGAAGAGAAACAATCACAGAACAAACGATTTTACGTGCTTCGATCACCAGAATGTAATCTACGTGCACGGTGGAGGGGAGGGGTATTATGGTATTATATGAAGCTCAAAAACAATTGTACAAAACTCTCTCTAGCCCAGTGCTTGCATATCAATCACAAACACGAGTGATTATATGATAAAACTGAAATGCACAAAATTGATGTACACATCCTAGCCATCGAGCCATAACAACCTCGCAAATCTCGACCGTGCGATGATGCGTAACAATTCCATGTGCGTTTCGTAGATGAGTTGACAATGATCACGTAGCCACAAGAATCATGTCAAATTGTGTCGAATTCATTGAGAAATTGTGCGCCCTAGACCGCTGCACCCGCATCCAGTTCATAGCTGAGACGACGTCGTTTCATCATACGCGAAATTTGAATTCTAAGCAAAATTATTATTTTGCCACTGCAACGCATCTTGTCGATTTTGCTCCGAAGATAATTTTTCGTGTAGATTTTAACATACATATTTATAAATTAAAAATAAAAGAGTCAATTCTAATTAAATTTTAAAAGAAAGTGGTAAAAATATATAATCACACCGGATGTAAAATTATTTTCAAGTTATAAAATATTTATAAAATACTACTACTACTACGTGGTATAACTTCAAATATGTTTCATGGCCAGAAAAGTTTACTACATAATGAATGTCAAATCATGTGTTAGTAGTATATCTCTAAAAGGCAACAAACGTACAAAAGACTTGCAGTAGTTAAACAATTACTGGTGTAGAAAAGGCAACAAAATTTCAAAAAACCTACGGTAGCTAAACAATTACTACAAAAGGCAACAAAAGTACACAAAAAAAAAAAAAAAAAAAAACACTACTGAACATGTAGTACAATAGTTAAACAATTAGGCTACACCAAGTTTTACCCTCCGAAAGAAACAAATTGAAAGATTACTAAGTAAAAAATACTTAATAAAATTGAATAAAATTGTATATTAAAATGAAAAAGTTAGAATAATTATTTCTTTTTTTGGGTGTGTCAATTATTGTTGAACACTCAAAAAGGAAAGCATGACAATTGTCTTTGAACCGAGGGAGTACTTCTTATTTCTCATAAAATTAAACATTTCATTTATAATTTACAAAATAAATAATTACTGAACTCATAAACAAATCGTGACACTGGGTGCTTTTCGAGTGTTCATGCACAAATACCATGTAAGGAGGACTTGAACTTGTTATTCACTGTTTGCAATGAATTATTGATCATCAATTTCCTCTGCAGGGTGGACTCAAATAATAAGACAAATACCACTAATACTTATTTATAAGATATTTACTAATGTTTTATCGAGTTGTAAACAATAAATTGATTTTTTTTATACTTATACAAACATATATTAGTAGAAGTTAAATATGAAATAATACGATTTTAAATAAATAAAATTATGAGTCACACATAATACCTTTTTGAGTAAAGGTCAATCAAATAAAAAAATAATATTATACAGTATAACAAGAAATGAAATCTCCATCGCATTAACGAACTAACAGACTAGCTCTCCAACCAACTCATAATACTCCACAAAAAATTATGCACAATTTTTTTTTTTAAATTACAAATAGAGTTTGTATACTTTTTTCTTGATACGGGACATGACGTTGCTGTCTCCGTCAGTCTATTACTGTACTGTCACAAATGAACTCCACAACGTGGAAAACATGTGTTTTTGTCATCATCCCTCTTTGAGCTTCTTTTGTTTTTGCATTTGTGCAGATCGGAGTAAAATATAATAATGTCAGTGAATCTAGTTTGAACGATGTTTCTTGATTAGTTTCAACGATCAATATTAAGCAAATGTGTTCACGCTTAATTACGTGAATTCGCGAACGATCACGATCGAGCACGTGCTTAGATTTTTTCGATCGAGCTCACGTACTCAAGATATATCTATATGTAGATGCATATTTTATTGAGTAAATCTCAGTAAAATTAGTATAATATTTTTCCTTAATTAAGTACTTATTTTTCTTAATTAATAAACTACAACACACCAATAAATTAAATAATGATCAATAAAACCCTATATTACTACTGTATTAATTAGGTGAGACATTAAAACTTAAAAGTCTCCGCTAAGACCATGTCCCCAAAAATATTTTCCAAATTTCGCGACAATCTAGAATTAGGAAATTCAGTATTTTGGGAGAGAAGACGGTGAGATATTTTTTTCTTCACATTTTTTTTTTTGAATTACAGAAATGATTATTTACTCCTTTTAAAAAAATTAATGTTATTTTGGAAAATTTAAAAATTTATGTGATCTATTTGCAATTTTGAGAAATATGAATTTTAATTGGTCAAACATATTTATAAAAAACCTCTATTACGACAATTTTTCCAACAAAAAGATTAGTATAGAGAGTGAATTTAGAGCACCTAATTTTCCAAAGTTTCGTGACATTCGCAAAATCCCCCACCAACCACCACACCCACGACGAACACGTCAGCAGATCCCGACCGTCCATTGAATCCAGCCCAACCCGACGGCCCAGATGAATTCTCAACCAACCCCCTATCGACATGTCTAACTTCTTCTCCTCCGTCCCTCATGCCCACCTACCAAAATCTATACTCAACCGCACTCGATTAAATCCTTCTATTTAAGCCCACATGCTTTGCACACCACCTTCAAACCCCCCTACTCTCTCTCTCTACAACTAACAAACACTGAGTGAGAGAATTTTTTTTTTTTATAATGGCAGCGGTTAAGGAAAACGGCCACCACCACTCGAACGGTTTCTGCGTGGAGAAGGCGGCGGCGGCGGCGGCGGATCCGCTCAACTGGGGAGCGGCGGCGGCGGCGCTCTCGGGGAGCCACCTCGACGAGGTGAAGCGGATGGTGGAGGAGTTCCGGAGGCCGGTGGTGAGCCTCGGCGGGAAGACGCTAACGATATCGCAGGTGGCGGCGATCTCCGCCGCCGGGGAAAATGCGGCGGTTTCGGTGGAGCTGGCGGAGGCGTCGAGGGCGGGCGTGAAGGCCAGCAGCGACTGGGTGATGGAGAGCATGAGCAAGGGGACGGACAGCTACGGCGTCACCACCGGCTTCGGCGCCACGTCACACCGGAGGACGAAGCAAGGCGGCGCGCTCCAGAAGGAGCTTATCAGGTACTGTAATTTTTTTTACTGCTTGGGGGTAACATGGTAAAAACACATCCGTAAATTAATCTTTTTTCGTTGAGCTTGAAAATAGATGCTCACGTGGCGTGACGTACTACAGTAGTATTATAAAAAATAAAATGTTAAGCGACGGAAGTTTGGCAAGATTAGGTGTCACCTAATTTAAAACATAAAATCAAATTAAAAATTATTTTTAACCAATATCCAGCTGGTCAATGTTGACTACTGTTATTTCAATTAAAATATATTTCTGAAATTTCGATGAAACGTCCCCAGGTTCTTGAACGCCGGAATATTCGGAAACTCTACGGAATCCAGCCACACCCTGCCGCACTCCGCCACACGCGCCGCCATGCTCGTCCGCGTTAACACCCTCCTCCAAGGTTACTCCGGCATCAGATTCGAGATCCTGGAGGCCATCACCAAACTCCTCAACCACAACATCACCCCCTGCCTCCCCCTCCGCGGCACCATCACCGCCTCCGGCGACCTCGTCCCCCTCTCCTACATCGCCGGGCTCCTCACCGGCCGCCCCAACTCCAAAGCCGTCGGCCCGACCGGCTCACCCCTCACCGCCGATCAAGCCTTCAAGGCCGCCGGCATCGACTCCGGCTTCTTCGAGCTCCAGCCCAAGGAAGGCCTCGCCCTCGTCAACGGCACCGCCGTCGGATCCGGCCTCGCCGCCACCGCCCTCTACGACGCCAACATCCTCTCCGTCCTCTCCGTCGTCATGTCCGCCGTCTTCGCCGAGGTCATGAACGGAAAGCCCGAATTCACCGACCACCTCACCCACAAGCTCAAACACCACCCCGGCCAGATCGAGGCCGCCGCCGTCATGGAGCACATCCTCGCCGGCAGCGCCTACGTCAAGGCCGCCGAACTCCTCCACGAAACCGACCCTCTCCAGAAACCGAAACAGGACAGATACGCCCTCCGCACCTCTCCCCAGTGGCTCGGCCCACAGATCGAAGTCATCCGAACCGCCACCAAAATGATCGAGCGCGAAATCAACTCCGTCAACGACAACCCATTAATCGACGTCTCCAGAAACAAAGCCATCCACGGCGGTAACTTCCAGGGAACCCCAATCGGAGTCTCCATGGACAACACTCGCCTCGCCGTCGCCTCAATCGGGAAATTGATGTTCGCCCAATTCTCTGAACTCGTCAACGACTTCTACAACAACGGCCTCCCGTCGAACCTCTCTGGCGGCCGGAACCCTAGCCTCGACTATGGGTTCAAGGGGTCGGAAATCGCCATGGCTTCCTACTGCTCGGAGCTTCAGTTCCTTGCGAACCCAGTCACCAACCACGTGCAGTCGGCCGAGCAGCACAATCAGGACGTGAACTCGCTCGGGCTGATCTCGTCGAGGAAGACGGTCGAGGCTCTGGACATCTTGAAGCTGATGTCAGCGACTTATTTGGTCGCGCTCTGCCAGGCTGTCGACCTGAGGCACCTGGAGGAGAATTTGAGGCTTGCGGTGAAGAACACGGTTAGCCAGGTGGCGAAGAGGACGCTGACGATGGGGGTCAACGGCGAGCTTCACCCGTCGAGGTTTTGCGAGAAGGATCTGCTGAGAGTTGTTGACCGGGAATATGTTTTCGCGTATATCGATGATCCGTGCAGTGGGACCTACTCGTTGATGCAGAAGCTGAGGCAGGTGCTTGTGGAGCATGCTTTGAAGAACGCCTCGATTTTCCAGAAGATCGAGGCGTTTGAGGAGGAGTTGAAGGGGGTTTTGCCGAAGGAGGTGGAGGGTGCCAGGGTGGCGGTGGAGGAAGGGAGTCCGGCGGTGGGGAACAGGATTGTGGAATGTCGATCTTACCCTTTGTATAAGTTTGTGAGGGAAGGGTTGGGGACTGGTTTGTTGACAGGGGAGAGAGTTGTTTCTCCAGGGGAAGAGTGTGAGAAGGTGTTTGGAGCGTTGAGCAAAGGTTTGATCGTTGATCCGTTGTTGGAGTGTCTTGGGGCTTGGAATGGTGAGCCATTGCCTATATGTTAAGCTGCATGTTTTCGATTGATTCGAGTCCGATGGATTTTTATTCTTTTATATCGACCCTGCAATGCAATGTGGTGTTGTGGTCAAGGCCAAAAAATGTTGTTGTTCTGTTTTTAGGGTGAAATAATATGTAAAACATGTTGGATTTCTTCGTAATGTTATTGACCAGCTTTGTGCTTTATCTATGGCTCTTGTCATCACACTTTCAACCATACCACTCCTCACTAGGAGATTTGAGTATATCGTCTCGATCTAAGTCCGTATTTCTAAACCTACTCGAGTCAATACGGATATCTTCATCATCATAATATATATCATGTGGTAAATCCACAAATAAATTTGAGAATGCATAAGAAACCCGAGTGGAATGACCCAATTCACATTCCTAAGATAGAGTATAATTTGTATATATATAGTATGTGTGTACCATTGTTAATTAAAGGATTTAAGAGAGAAGCGCTTGATTTAATTAACTTGAGAATCAAATATATGGAGTAGTATTTTTTTTATGAAAACAATTTAGTAATCAAACGGAATTTAAATAATGTATAAATAGTATTGCACAATTAATACTTCATTTGATTTTATAAATTATAATAAATAAATATTTTTTTATTTCAAAAATCAATAATAAAAAGTTTGAATATGATTTTTTATGCAAAGTTAATGAAGTCTTAAAATTAAAGTAATTTCTTTTAAAAAAATTAATAGTACTTGAGTAGGTAAAGAATAGAACATAATGCAATTTTATGTTTATGTTATTCTTAGAAATACTAAGATCACAACTAAAATATAATTAAAATAATTATAAATAGAGATTTATGAATTGATTGAAGAAATAAACGACTCATTTTAACTCATTCCACAATGTAAAATAATAAATTCAGGGCGTAATAAACAATACCTAAAAATGTAAATCAATCATAAGTACGTACATATTTAATAAAAGGTTTATTAATGGAAATTGGGGGTAATTAAAGACTTTTATTTATAATATTAAGGATTGATTAAAATAAGAATACTAAATACATAACACAATAACATTTATAAAGATTTATAACATTGATTGATTTGTAAAATAGTTTAGAGAAGTTCTATAATGCACTTATGACTTATCTTATTACATTTATGAAGATTAATAATCAATAGTATGGTTTTATTTGTATATTAAAAAAGTATATAACTGTTTTTTTAATATAAATAATACTACTGTTCTTGGTTGTTTATTATTATAAAAATGGTATAAAAATGGTAAATTTGTCAAATGGTTTCTCATAAAATTTGTTGAATAAAGAGTATTGAGTTCAAATATAAATTGTACAATTTTATCACCTTAATAAAAATATACTCATTTTTCATAAATTTGTTTCAATCTTGCAGTATTACTACTACAAGTTATCCAAGCAATTTATTGCTCAATTAATATCTCAATTTGATCTATTACAATTGTAGAAGCATTAGGGCACTGATGCATCGTTCCGGCTATATCCGAGTCGGGATGTGTTGAATCCTTGATCTTGAGACCCAAGCAATTTTTGAGGCATTCCTTGAAACAAGGTTTTCCATCAGCGGGATGAAGAACTACGTATTTTTCTCCCGACAAGTTGCTATGCAAATTAAGAGTTGTTCGTAACCATCACCACCATCATTGTCTGCCGATGTTCTCGGATAGTGACCAAAATCAAAATCGTTGCAATTTGTTACACCATAAAAATTCAACACCGACACGTGTCCAGATGACCGGAGCCACGTCATCAAATAGACGATCAAACGGCGGACCAAAGTCAGAATTAAAGTCATATATGAAGTCAGTACCAGGCGAGCTCAACAGTAGCCCCAGGAAGACAGCCCCGTACCAGACTAGGGGATCAGCCAGATAAGGCTCCAGGCAAGAGGCGGTGCGCCTCTGGTGACATGCAGCAAGTGGAAGACAAGATTAGTGGATATTTAATGTAATGGCTTAAAAGTCTTCATTAGTGGGATTAGATGTGATAGGAGGCTAATAGGTGGCATAATATGAGCTTGCATGCTCATGCATACTACTAGTATATAAGAGAGGGAAGAGAGAGGAGAAAGAGGACTTCACCTTTTTAATTTCCAAATACCATAAGTAAAAGAAATAAAGATCAAGAACACTATGATATTCATCCCCCATTTCCAGATTTCCGGCAACATACATTTTCCGATCTATAATCTGTCCTAAACAAATAAATATCTGCTTGGTGCCCTATTCTATAACCCCCCCCCCCCCCCCCCCCCCCCCCCGTTCCAGTAAAATATGAATTAAGTGAAAAACGGTCCAAACAGTGGCGCTAGAAGGAGATCGGATTTTACGCATCGGAAAAAGAGGTTCAACCGGCGACAGATATGGCAGACGAGAAGGAGGGCGAGACGGCACCCGACGACTCTGTTGATTCCGGCAGGTGGCACGACGTCATGGGGAAGGCGGCTCTTGAGGATCCCAACGCTCCGGCGGCCGAGGTAAACCCAGAACCCGACAACCGCGAAGCGCCACCGCCGCTGATCCAGATTGTCGATGAGGGCAGCCCCGCCGACGGCCATGCAGAGACCGATCTGCAAACCGAATCTCAGGTAAGATCTCCTCATCGCCGTCATCGTTCTCGCCGCCGTGCTCGTCGTTTGCACCCGTATGATTTGGGAGGGCCGTCGACGCCCGTTGAGGCTCCGCCCCCAATCAAATTCGGAAATCTGGATACTCCAGAAAAAATTGATGAAGCCGTGCATGCTCTTATGCACAGAAAATACGTTTTGACAACTCCATTGAAACATGCAACCGGTGCTTTTATGACACCTGGACATGCCACAACTGTGGCTCCAGAGAAGGTCAAACGCCTCCACAGGAGAGAGCGAAAAAAGCACCCAGTAATAGATCTAAACCGAAATGCTGAATCTGTGGCCACTTCGACGGATCGTCGAAGGAGAGGCAGCCAGAGTGACATGCATCGGTATCGGGAGGGTTCTCCTGTGCCAGTGGCCCAAGGGGCCACCCAAGGGGCCAGGGCGGAGGACCCGGAGATCGTAGATCTGAAGCAGAAATATGCTGAGTTGGAGAGACGAATGAATGAGGGACAGGGTGTGCATGTACCTTCAGGTTACAAAAATGAACCCCTGGCCCCAGAAATTGAACATGCATCCATGCAAACTGAAATCCTCCCCATGCCATCCTTAGTCTATGACGGTAAAACTGACCCAGAGACTCATTTGAGTAGGTTCAGATCTTACATGTCCGGCCGCGGCGCAACTGATGCGACGCGCTGTAGACTTTTTCCCCTTACGTTGGGTGATGTTCCTCACAAATGGTACGCGGGCCTTCCTGCCCACTCGATTAAATGTTTCGATGATTTGGTGCAAAGGTTCGTGATGCATTTTGCCTCTAAGGCTGTGAAACTTGAACAGAGCCAACGCCTACTCGGGATAAAACAGGATGATGAGGAGTCGGATGAAAGGTATGTGGAGCGAGTTGAGGAAATTCTCCTGGCTGGCGGGGAGGATATAAATGAGAATTTAAAACTCCATACCGCCATGACCGGTTTGAGAAGAAACTCAAAGTTGTTCAAATCTATGATGAAAAATTATCCAAAATCCTATGAGGAATTTCGTGTGAAAGCTGCCGCGGAGGTAGCATATCAGAGGTTGACCAGGACCCCACGGGGCCTGGGCGAAACCAAAAAGAAGGCCCCATTCTCTTCAGAGAAACGGCCAAACTATATTGGAAAGAAATCCAGTGTGAAAACCGGTACTGGTCCCAGAATGGATGAAATCAGGGAACTGGAAGCCAATATTCGGTGTGAAACTGGTAAGGCCCCAGAGGCCATTTTGCAGGTGTTCCTGACTCAGAGGGTAGATGTGTTAACCAGGCCCCCGCCTATTAACACTCCCCAAGAGAAGTTGAACCCAAACCTATGGTGTGATTTCCATGAGAAACACGGTCATGCAACGAACCAGTGTCGTCAGTTACTGAGGCAACTGTGGAGGCTGTTCAATGAGGGAAAACTCTGGCAGTACCTCCCCCGTCCCGGGGCTGTAGGGAATGAGCCACGAGGTCAGAATCCCCAGGGCCCTCCACCAGCTGCACCGGGCCAGAATCAAAATATTCCGGGACCTCCGGGTGCCCAGGAAGTTATGATGATTGGTGGTGTCAGGCCCTTAACTGAGGACAGCAAGCGGAAACGCAAAAGAGACTTTGCCATGTGGGAAGTTCTGATGGCTACTGCGCCTTCGCAGAGCGCAACAATCTGTGACTCTGTGGTGATATCTTTCACGCCACAGGATCGAGCTGAGGCCAAATTCCCGAGGGATGAACCCCTGGTAATCAGGGCGAGGATCCTGGGAATCGATGTATCTCGCACTTTGGTTGACAACGGTGCTCACTGCAATGTTCTGTATAAGAATGCCCTGGATCAGATGGGTAAGTTGGCTCGTTATGTCTCACCGTGCGATCTGATACTCAAAGGCTTTGGCAACGACGTGGTACATCCATATGGCAAGATCGTACTGCCGGTGGAGCTGAAAGATGTCAATAATCCAGGTCTGATGTTGGTTAGGAACTTGGAATTTGTAATAATAGATAGGGAAAGTGGCTATAATGCACTTCTAGGTAGGCCCTTTTTGGACGCTTTCGAAGCGGTAGCCTCCTCCTATTACTATTGTGTAAAATTCCCTACTCCCTCCGGTGCGCTTGGCACCGTTAGAGGCAACCTACTAATGGCAAAGAAGTGTATTTTGTATTTCTGTGATCTTGATAACTTAGCTATAAATGCAAGTGATAATCCCCAGGAGAGACTGGAGGAAAATATCAAAGACTCACGAGATGAGCAAACCAAAGACTCACAGGATGAGCAAATCAAAGACTCACACGATGAGCAAAACAAAAAGTCCCGAGTGGATGAAGTTACTATTACAGGTGTGGAATCCCAAACTCCTGAAGACATAAATACCGTGGGGCCCGGAGCGATCCAAGAGTTGGTTCTGGGGAAGGAAGCAAGTTCCCCAGGGCAAGATCCCTGTGCGGGAACAGCTTCCACCGACCAAACTCAGGACCGGCTGGGGCCAGAACACGAGGATTATGATCCCAGGACGGGAACCAAACACCGAAAAGGAACTGCCTTGGAGGTGGTCGAAAACTTAGACTCCATAGTGTTGGATCCCGAGCAAGCTCATAAGCAAGTTCTCGTGGGTACGCATATGTTAGAGCACACTCGAAGTGGACTGATCATTTTCCTCAGGGAAAATCAGAGTACTTTTGTAACGCCCGTATGTAAAAAAAGAAATAATAATAATAATAATAATAATAATAATAATAATAATAATAATAATAATAATAATAATAATAATAATAATAATAATAATAATAATAATAATATTAAATTATTAATTTATAATACAATATAATTATATATTTACATCAATTAAAAAAAAAAATCATAACAAAATAATTCAAATCAATTTGTAAAGAATATTTATCTCCACGTTCTCCCACTTTTAAGGAACAGATTTCATCCCTCAACCCTAAAACCATATAAGCAATAATTCTCTATAAACAAAAAGGTATTCACGATATATTCAGAAAGTCGATAAGCAAAACGAATCTGGAAGATTGAAGCGCCTCCTCGTCTTGTCGATCTAGTTGGCTTGTCCCTTGCCTTTCCTTTCGTTCGTAATCGCAGATCAGGTAATCCCAAACCCTCTAAGAATTCTCATGGAAATATTAAATTGCTTCCTTGCAAAAGTATATTTATCGACCCTCTTACCTTTCTCTACCCAAATCATCTATATGACCGACACTTTAATTAAGAGAACAATTTGATGTGAAGTATATTTTTAAGTTACTTGTTTTAGGACCACTTAATAAATACGTGAAGCAATATATGAATAATCACGTACTGTTACTATTCTTTCTAGCCTAATGGAGTGGAAATAAATCATGGTTAAGTAGAACTATTAATATAAATATTGGCCCCTCCTTGATCCTCACGGTTTAGTCATTGAAACTAGCCTCTCAAATTCTTGTACACGGCAATTTGGTCCTTCTGTTGATAAGTTTTCATCAATATTTTTAAATTCCCATTTCCTACTATATGGTCGGCCGTTTCTTTATATCAGTGGTTGAGAACTATAACATTCTTAGTAAACACACCAACAGATTAAATAAAATGGTAATAGATAAATTAGACTAAAGGGGAGTGAGATATTTAATTGGGGCATGAATTCACCTCAACAGGGAAGAAGACGCAAGGAAGTTAGGACTTTATTTCGGGCTAAGGTTTTACTAGCACGACACGTTTACGAGGTAGGGGTTTCTTATCTTTTTCTCATGGTTTATGTTATCTCTATGTGCGTATGTGTATTTACGTGAATGAATATTTATGTGATCTCTACGTGGCCATTGTGATTATATGTGAATGTTACGATATGATATGCCATGTGTTAAAACATTGTTATGTATGCATAATGAAATGTGAACGAGGTAAGGTACTATATTTATATATACACGAGTCTCAATGACACGAGGTATACATATACACGAGGTACATATATACACGAGGCCCAATGACGACGGTCTTGGGGTGAGGCCATGGCGACGGCCATGGGTATACATATACACGAGGTACATATATACACGAGGCCCATGACGACGGTCTTGGGGTGAGGCCATGGCGACAGCCATGGGTATACATATATTCGAGGTATATATATTATGTTCGAGGCATTATGATCGAGGTACATGTATGAATATTTGAGAAGATGTTTATGTGATATGCTATGCCTGTGTTCTTTCATGTATTTATATGTATGTCATGTGTTGATGATATGATTCATGATATTAAAATAAGTTACTCCTATTGAGCACGTTGAGCTCACCCCAATCAACAACATTTTTTTTTAGGTATGAACGGGGGACTTGACAGGCGTGACGAGGATGTGGCACAGTGACACGTGTTTATGATATCGTTTCTTTTACTTTTATGACTATGTTTATTTAGACTTAAATGCTTGACTTTTATATTTAAGTATTTTATTTTGAAAGACTAAATTATTTTGGAAAATGTTACTCTGATTTTGAAAAATCAATCTATTTTACGTAACTCCCGCATTTTATTAAATGTTATTTTTAAATAAATTATTTTATTTTAAAGGCTTCCGCTTTATTTTTCAAAACTGAAATCGGGGCGTTACAACTTTCTCCTGGTCAAGTGCGGATTTGGGAAAGATAGATCCCAAACATGCATGCCATCGGTTAAAAATCGACCCCAAGAAAAAACCTATTGCCCAGAGGCGAAGGAAAATGGGGCCGGAGAAGTGCGAAGCACTGGCCGGGGAAGTAAACAAACTGATTGAGAATAAACTGGTGAGGCAAGCCTCGAGAGATGCCACCTGGTTATCCAATGCTGTGATGGTATCGAAGACAGTAGGCGCCTGGAGACTATGCATAGATTTTACAGATCTGAATAATGCATGTCCCAAGGACCACTTTCCGATGCCACACATTGATCACCTTGTCGATAATTTGACAGGTCATGCTATCTTTTCAACAATTGATGCTAAGGCAGGTTATCATCAAATTCCGATGCACCCAGATGATATAGAGCACACGGCGTTCTACACGGAGAAAGGGGTGTTTTGCTGGGAAAGAATGCCTTTCGGTTTAAAGA
The DNA here is from genome assembly GCA_954870475.1 of Euphrasia confusa. Taxonomy (NCBI): domain Eukaryota; kingdom Viridiplantae; phylum Streptophyta; class Magnoliopsida; order Lamiales; family Orobanchaceae; genus Euphrasia; species Euphrasia confusa. The sequence goes on along the minus strand of OX940955.1, from coordinate 1,673,194 downwards.
ACGCCGGGGCCACATATCAAAGGTTAGTAAACATGATGTTTACAGATTTAATCGGTAAAACTGTTGAAGTGTATATCGATGATATCATTGTGAAAAGCAAGAATGAAGCGGATCACATAAAAGACCTTGCAGAAGTCTTTAAGATTCTGGGGCACTACAATATGAAACTGAATCCCAAAAAATGCAATTTCGGGATCAGGAAAGGAATGATCCTAGGGCATGTAGTCGGGGAACATGGGATTGAACCCAACCCGGCCAAGATCAAAGCCATACTGGATATGCGGGAACCCCGGGATATCAAGGGTGTGCAGCGCCTTACAGGTTGCTTAGCCGCCCTGAGCCGGTATGTCTCCTGTTTGGGGGATAAAACCCGTCCTTTCTTTGCATCCATCAAGGGAAACAAATTCCACTGGAAAAAAGATGCTCAAGAAGCTTTTAAGCAAATCAAAGAGTATCTATCCAGTCCCAAAGTGGTTGTGGCTCCGAAGCCCGGGGAAAAGTTATTTCTGTACCTAGCCGCGTCGGAACATGCCATCAGTGCAGTTTTGACGAGAGCAGACGGAATAAAACACCTCCCCGTGTACTTCGTGAGCCAAGTCCTGCATGAAGCAGAAGTACGGTACACACCGTTAGAAAAACTCACTTATGCCCTGATTGTGGCTGTGAGAAAACTCCGGGCGTATCTTTTCGAGCACCCCGTAGAAGTTTTAACAACCATGCCGCTAAGGCAAGTATTGCACCGGTCCGATGTCACCGGGAGACTCCTGAAGTGGGCTCTGGAGATAAGTCAATATGACATAACCTTCAGCCCCAGGACAGCAATCAAGGCCCAAGTGTTGGCCGATTTTATTGTGGAACTGACGTTCCCGGAAAAGTCCAATAATCAATCACGCGCGTGGAAACTGTACGTGGACGGTTCAGCAACCACAGCGTGCTCGGGGGCTGGTATAATACTACTTGGACCCGAGGGAGATTCTATCACCCAGGCGGTTAAATTCGAGTTCCCTGCGTCGAATAATGAGGCTGAATATGAAGCTCTCGTCGCGGGACTTGTAAAACCGTTTGACGGAGATACAATGTAATGCTTGTTAGCAATTTCAATCTATAACGAAGGTTTTGAAGTTTGAGGTAATGTACCACTATCAATTTTCTTCTTACCTTCATTATTTTCATTTTTATATATACAATCACTTCGGGAAAAGGCTAAAAGCCGTACCCATGTGATAAATATAAATAAGCCTACAAGAAGTTAAAACTTCACTAAGGCAAGACCTCTATAAGGGGCAAGTACGAATATCATAAATTATATATTTTCCCGGGAAGAGGCTTAGAGCCCTACCCAGGTGATAAATATATCTTGGCCGGGAAGAACTTTAAGCTTCACCCAGGCAACCCCTGAATGAGGGATGATTCCTGTACCAGGAAATAAATTTCCGGCATCCCTGTGAAAGTCTATAAGACTTGAGGGCCGACGGATTCTCTTCTCGGGGATTAGAATTCTGTAAGCTCACAATCCCTCGGAAAGAGAATGAGAGACGATCTGGTCAAACCAAGAGGCTCAGAAAGAGTCCACTGGAACCAGACTGAACTTCGTAGGCATGCGATCGGGGTAAGCAAATGGGACCAGGGCCGAAAGCGAGCACCAAATGGAAAAGTACATTTACCTTTGAATCGCCCTACGAAGTTAAGAGCTCAAAGTACCTAGAACGAAGGGTAGAGCCACATTATTCGGACTTTGAAAGGCTGACACATTGTGAAAAGAGCCATGCCGAATAATAAAGAGGTGCGAACGCATCCAAATTGTTCAGAGATCCCTATAAGAGGATCCTAACAAAAACATCAAATAAAAAGAGGTGCGAATGCATCCAAATTGTTCAGAGGTCCCCATGAGAGGATCCTAACAAAAACATCAAATAAAAAGAGGTGCGAATGCATCCAAATTGTTCAGAGGTCCCCATGAGAGGATCCTAACAAAAACTAGCAAAAACTTAAAGTTTTGAGCTATTACAAACCAGAATAGTAATAAGGAATTGTCTGGGGCCGGAGGCCTATAGATAATACTTATAAAATACTGAAATGGTTAAAACCCTGGGTTTTTCACACCCAGGGGAGGTTTCATAAACTTTGCAGACTCTTGAGTTTTGACACTCAAGAGGTGGAATTACCATCACGGGGAGGAGTCACGGTAGAATCTTTTGGCATGCCCCCGGCCCGTCACCAACTAGATCCTGTGCCTCCCCATCCTTCATCTCTTCATCTTCTTTGACAGCTTCTTTTGTTGTAGCAGTAGGCAGTTCACCAGGCATGCAGAGTTTGTCATAAGTGGGCCACCACTTCATGTTTATGCCGAACTCGACCTCGAGATCCTTGAAAGGCTGAGGCACCCGGTCATCGAGCGTGTCCTCCTTCATGTAATATTTGAGCGTCTTGAGGGCAAAGTCTTTGACAATCTCGTTCTGCTCCTTAGCCGCTGACCTGACCATTCCAACATAAGCAGTCACATAAAGAAGGTTAGATAAGATTCGAGGGTTATGCGCCGTAGAATCTAGCATCTCGCAGGCATTATCGAAGTTATCCGTGGTCTCCTTTAGATCAGCTTCGGTCTGGGCCAGTTTGGCCTTCAAATCTTTGATTTCCCGGGACGTCTCGTCCAGGGCCTGCTCCATCATCTTCTCACTCTCCTTGACAGTCTTTAGGGCCTCCTCCAACTCAGATTTTATTTTCGCCTTTTCAGTCCGCTCAGTGTCAATGACTTTCCGGCAAGTGTCCCGATCCCCGGCTGCAGATTTATAGGCCTCATTGAGCTCCTTGATGTGTTGCTCGAGCTTTTTTGCATTGGTTTCGTGAGCTATGATTGCCTCGAGCATTTTCTCTGTACGAGTATGAGCACCGGCGATGGCCACTGTAGCTTGACTGGTTAGCTTGAGCGCCAGGGAATGCGCATGGTTGTCGTGGTCCATCAAGTCATTGAACTCGGTAGTCCAGCACCGGCCAACTGCATTAATTGCTTCGCCCACAGGACTGTTCTGAGTAGCTACCGGAGGGATGGGACCTAGCCCGGAATAGAATGACACAAGCACTGGAGGAATTGGAGGATCGTGCAGGGACAGTCTGAAGGATGATACAGTGAGAAGAATGAATGTAGAGTAGAAGACTCAAAATAAATTGTATTTATTTTTAGAGTATAAACATAACAAGTAAAATACTTACTTGGAGAACAGCTCCGCATGTAACCCATACATAGCGTTTTCGCTAGTGTTTGAGGAACGTGGTGGAGAGTCTGTGACATCGATTATAGGTCCCTGGGACCCCTTGCGTTTTTTCCCTTCTTCCTGTTTGATCTTGAGCAGTGACAAGGCTCCAGAAGGTGGCAATCCTGTGCTCGGGGCAGCTTCAGACATCACTGTGTCAGAGCACTCTTTCCTCGACCAGCCGATGTGACAGCCTTGGCTTTTCGCCCCTTGGTGAAAACTGCAGCGTCCACGAGGCCAAGTGTCCTAAAAATATCACTGTTGTCAGCCATGCCCTCAGGTTTCTCAGAAAAGACAGTGTTGAAATACTCTGCACAGGAAACATCTAAATCATTACTCCGGGAGGTCTGAAAAGGTATCCCAGGGCAGTTTTGGTTTATGACATAATGGAGTACCGGGAAGTCTTTTTAGATATCCCAGGGAAGACCATTTAAAAAACAAAAATATAACTAAGTACCAGGGAATTGAAAAATTCCCAGGGAAACCAGTACTCGGTTTTTGAGCAGAATACCATGGGATCTGAAAAGGTCTCACAGGGAAAACTTAAATACTTTGAGAAAAGGTACCTGGATAATCTCGACCTTCGATGTATGGTGGGTAGTATAAACCGGCTTCGTCCCGAACGTCGTCGTTGTACAAGTTGCAATCTCTTTTTTCTGATGGGATACACAGGGCTAGGAGATTCGCCGTCTCTAAATCCCACGGGAGATTTATTGTTTTCGGCAATCGACCACCTGCATCATTGAAAAAAGTTTAGATCAGTCAAAATTGTACAAGGATGAGTTTGAAGGGCTTACAGTCAGGTTTTTCAGAATAAGTGACAGGAATGTCAATTTCCCCATCACGGGTTTGAGTTTTCCAGCGGCCCGAAACAAACAACCATCGATCCCACCAGCGAATGTCCTTGAGTTTGGGTTCCTTGATCTTCACTTTATTCGGCCTGAGGCGAACCGTATAGTCCCCGCGGGAAGAGGAGTTGGAGATGACTGGGCTGAAGAATTGATGGAACTCCTCACCGGTAATGGGTCGAGAAAGCCCCACCTGGCCCAACACGGTGAGTACACCGTACAGTTGGCCCCATCCGTTAGGATGAAGTTGGTGAGGGGCTAATCCCCAGAGGTTGAGGAGTCCAGAGATGGAGGGGTGCAGGGGAAACCGCAACCCCACGTTCAGTGCGTCCTCTCCGACGGCCACCATTCCCGCCGGCGGACAACACGCCGATTCTCCAGGCAACGACACATAAAGGTGAACGTTATTTGGGATCCGCCATTTCTTTCGCTTGTCTAGTAGTGTTGAAGGATCTACCGTACTCTTCCGGCCGTGAGCGCCCCAGTCTTGGTGATCCGGATCGGGCCCCACCGAAATCGATTTTCTCGTAACCGGTTGGTAAGGCCCTTCGGTAGCCGGATCTGGCGCCTCCGGCGACGGAAGATCAGGTACTGCTCCCTCCATGAACGATTTATATTCTCTGCCGAAGACGACGTGTGGAGCTTCGGGCGGCTGATGCTTCCCTCGAGGACCTCGTCTCAGTCGCGGCATAATTCGATTTACAGTCGAAGAAAATAAAAACAAAAAGCAAAGATTTCGTAAGGGAAAAAAGAGAAATCGAGAGCGAATTTTTCTTACACCAAAATATGAATTTTGAATAGTGAATCGTGATTTCAAAATTTGAAATAAAAAACGATGATGAAGAATCTGATGAGACGCAACAGTTGCGTATGGGGAGAGAAAAGGGGCGGTTACCGAGGAAAAGCACTCAATTATCGCCCCACTAACTCAAAACCCTAATTAATTCAGCCTTTAACCGTCAGGCCACGTGGCCAGAAAAGCCTGCAAAAAGGTGATTTCTGATTTTCGTATCTTTTCAAATCTTTTCATTTTATCTATTGATTTATTGATTTATTATAATCAATTAAAGACCGAAATTAAATCGGCATGCAACGAGTCTTCCCATCTGCACAGGGAAAGAAAATACATGGTCTCAGTACCATGATGAATATTGTTACAGGGGAGTCTTAAGACACAACCCCGTGAGAAAAATACCAAATTTTCTTATCTAAGGACTATATGTGTCCATTACAAAAATACTAATCGGGAAAAATCCCGAAAGAAATTTTTTATCAATGCAGGTACAAAAGTCCAGAACGATAAGAATCGCAATCTCCTCTCCATCCCTCTCAGAATTATCTTTCAAGACCACACTAGAGCCACCTAAAATCGAAGATATCCCAAGAAGATCCCACGTCAAAATCCACTGCTGACAAGATCCACAAGCCAAATACCAACTCCGAAGAGTATCAAGAGTCGATTACCAGGAGATCCAAGACCAAACTTCAGGAAAAAAGATGTTATAATCCATCAATTTTCCTGGGGGCCAATGTTACACTATAAAAATTCAACACCGACACGTGTCTAGACGACCGGAGCCACGTCATCAAAGAGAAAATCATACGGCGGACCAAAGTCAGAATTAAAGTCATATATGAAGTCAGTACCAGGCGAGCTCAACAGTAGCCCCAGGAAGACAGCCCCGTACCAGACTAGGGGATCAGCCAGATAAGGCTCCAGGCAAGAGGCGGTGCGCCTCTGGTGACATGCAGCAAGTGGAAGACAAGATTAGTGGATATTTAATGCAATGGCTTAAAAGTCTTCATTAGTGGGATTAGATGTGATAGGAGGCTAATAGGTGGCATAATATGAGCTTGCATGCTCATGCATACTACTAGTATATAAGAGAGGGAAGAGAGAGGAGAAAGAGGACTTCACCTTTTTAATTTCCAAATACCATAAGTAAAGGAAATAAAGATCAAGAACACTATGATGTTCATCCCCCATTTCCAGATTTCCGGCAACATACATTTTCCGATCTATAATCTGTCCTAAACAAATAAATATCTGTTTGGTGCCCTATTCTATAACCCCCCGTTCCAATAAAATATGAATTAAGTGAAAAAGGGTCCAAACACAATTGTTATTGTTCTTTTCCTTCTCCATGCCTACAAAACTAAGAAGGCTCAAGTTATTTACACTTTCGTTTTTACTGCACACACCCCTATGATTAAAATGTTACGTTTTATAAGTTGTTTTAACAGCTGATAAGCTGTTAGCTCTTATTTAATAAATAAGTTCTTAAATCGTTTTGATAAAATATATATATATATATATATATATATATAAACTTATAAGATATTAATTTGTTTGGCAGACCTTATATAAATAAAATTACTAAAAATAAATTGTTATATATGAAAAAAAAATTAAAAATATTTATATTAAATAAATAATAAATTTAGAATTTTTGTATATATATAAAAGGTAATAATTTTAGGGGTATTTTGGTCTTTTATTAATTAAGTTACAAGAGTTTATAAGCTGTTGACAAAAAAGTATCTTCTCTTACTTTTTTTAAACAGCTTATAAGTTGTTAAACAATTTATTTTTAAGGATTTAAAAAAAAAATTAAAAAAATTACCAAACAAAATTTAAAATCTTATAAGTTCTGCCAAACACTCCCTAATTCACCCCTATATTAATAAGACAACCTACCTAAACTACCCTTTCTATGAAATACCATCCAAAAAAAAAAAGAATTTCAGGCTTTCTCTACAGCCTAAATCAAACTCTAAATTCAATGTTTTTTTCCAATTAATCTATGATTGATAGGTTTATACAAGAATAAGAATCAATATAATTCGTATTTTCAAGCTTCCCAGAAGAAGCAAAATAGATCCCAGAAACCGAAACCATCCACCGTCGATCCCAATCAAAGTTTACGAATTTGAGCAAGGGTATGAGTGAAAGTGTGAAAACAGAGTTTTATCTACCGGGACGATTTTTTTTTTTAATTAAGATGGCTATGAGTAAAGGTTCGGAAATAGGAGCGCCATAGATCGATCATGAAACTTGGATATGGTGTTGAAGCTTGGATTCTGTGGCGACGATGGAGTAGAAGAATTTCACCGGGGCAAAAAAAAAAAAAAATCAAAAAAAAAAAAGAACAAAAATATGAAGTTGAAGCTTGGATACATTTTCTATGCCTACTGTAAGCTGCGCTTCTCCGCCATGAAACTTGAATTAAAGCTTTTAAGTGTTTAGGGCAATTTGGGTAATTGAAGGAGAATTATCTAATTAAAATAAGGGTAAATTAATATAAGGTGTAAAGAATAATATTGGAGGTGTAAATAAAACTAACCAATTAAAAATAAATTTTTATTTTTAATAAAATTTCATGTAATATTGTAATAATTACATTTACATAAAAGTATATTTTCTTTATGTATTTAATTAAATTGTCTAATTTCCACACTAATGATATACTCCCTCCTCTTTTTTTTATAAGACGTTTTACCAATTTTTTTATTTGCTTAATATTAATCGTTTTAAAATATATTAATCCTAAATGCATTTAATAATTATTTTATTATTAATAATAAACAATCAATTTTATTATTATAATAATAATCTTAACAAAGATTAGAGAAATTTAGGAATTTTATATAAAAAAATGTCTTCAAAATTTATTTAATATTAATTTCCAGCTTTGAGTGATATAAATATTAATAAATAAAGTATAATTTTGTTTTCTTAATTTGTGTATAAAAGGCTAAAACGCCTTATAAAAACAAGAAGAAGGAGTAATTGATTTTATCGTTTTTAACGCATTCAGCAAAACAATATAACGAATATCATTGCTGCACTTGTGATTGCTCGGACTTCTTTCCCTTGTCCGTCGTGCCCGATAAAAGCTCAGAATGTTTGTTGAAGTTGAATGATATGTTTGTGAATAAATTTATAGTCAAAACTTTGGCGTAGAATTAATGATTCAAAACTTTTTTCAAGAAAAATAAAAAAATACAGTACTTCATATTATGACAATTTTTCAAAAGTTTATATTTCAAACTTCATTAATGATTCCACACAACGTTATTAAACTTGTGACTTATTTAATTAAAATAAAGTTAAAAATAATTATATTCCAATTAGAAAAATATCATCAACATACTCAGTAATAAAATATAATTTCATGAAAAGTAATTATATTGAAAATGATGTCCCATTCCCATTAACTAGTATTTGTATAATTAATTAATTTATTATGAAGTGATTGAGGAGTGAATTTTACTCGAGGAGGTAGTTTAGCTTTTATTGTTAGCCTCTTGTTTTCTTACCTACCACTACCAAATTAAATTAATTAAAAAAAAGCAAGAAAAATGAAAACAATAAATAAATCATTGAAATGGATAAATTAACATTTATCTTAAACACGAATATAAATTTAAAAATTACCCTGTTTAGAAAAATAAAAAATTATTTAAATACAATGGGATATTGGGATCACCCGAACATTCAGAAATTACACATCCATTAATTATAATTAATTAATTAATTAATTAGCAATCCTCTGAATCAAATCTAACAAAACTAAACAGAGGATCGAATACACAAATACAAAAAAAAAATAATAAGTTACAGTTAATTAATAAAATAATTAATCTTCGAACCCAGTTTTCTTCCAAATTGCATTTCTGACCCTACTGAGGTCCCTCCCCTTGAGCGTCCTCCCGATCCCTTCGTGCACCGACAGCGACGCCGCTCTCGTCCGCGCCAAATACTCGTGAGGGGGAATTCTCTCGCCCCCCTCCTCCTCGTAATCGTCCACGCACTCTCCCGCGCGTGGGCCGCACTCGCCCCCAAATATTTTCGACCAATCGGGGACGTTCACCGGCAGGGACCTCGGCCCGGCGTCGGCGACCTTCCTCGACGGAGTTCGGATCGGACGGGGATTCGAAGACGGAGTTCTCGGGTCGGATCGGGCGATTTTTTCGCCGGTGGCCCAAACGTCGGCCTCGTCGAGCTCGAAGTCGAATCGATCGCCGAGATCGGCCGCGCTCTGCCGGTCGGCGCGGCCGAGGTAGCGGTGGATCTTAGTTGCTGCCATTTGTTGGGGAATGTTGGTCGGTGGTGGTGGATGAAACGACTTCCGGTGGTGCGTTTAGAGTGGGAAAAAAAATGGAGTTTGTTGGTGGGGATGGAGGTTGGGGTATATATAATGGTTTGAAGGTTTTGGATAAGTTTTTGGCATTTTATTTTTCATTAAATTAAGAAATGTAAAAATAATAAATTTGTGACCAATAATAGGAACAGGAAAAGAAGAATTTATTGTTGTGCATTTGTATGTCGTGACACTCGTGAGCTGTATTTAATTTATTTTTCTAATAAATTTTATTTAAATTCTCATGTTTTTTCTTGAGATAATTTATTTATTTTCATGCTGTTTTTTATCTTGATTAAAGATTTGATACACTTTTTTAGAATACTAAAAAAATGTTTTTTTTTTACTTTTTGATTAATAAGTGAAATGTATAAATTTATTTTTAAATTAAAAAAAATTGTTATGAATAAAGTAAAAAAAAAATTAAATTTTTTTATCATTGTTAACTTTCAATTTAAGTAAAGTGATTATTTTATTCAAAATATATGGAGTATTACTCTTTTTGTGTAATTTATAAAAAACAATCAATTTCTTTGAAACAATGATGTTATTTTTTTTAATTTTATAACTAAAGAGTGAAAGTTAAATTATATTTTTATATTAAAATTTAAATTAAATTAAATTACAATAAAAGTTTAAAAATGCGTTTTTCGTAGGGTTTGAATTATTGTGAATAGCTCTGTAGGAAAATTGTTGCAATTTTTTGGAACATATGAAGTGTCATTGGTTTTTTTTAGTAATGCACCATGTGAAACGATTTAATTGAAAATGTACAACTTGAAATAGGTTGAAATTTTGGTTTAATATTGGTTGGTTTCTGATTTGTTTGACATGGAAAAGGACCCGTAATTAAACCCAAAAATTAATATAATAATATTTTTTTAATTTTTCGTATTGTATTCTTAGACAATTGTCTATTGTTATTTGTTACGAACCAATAATACTCTTAATTTTGAAATTTTATAAAGAAAATGTACTTTCGTAGTAGTACAAGTAAAAAATAAATTCAATGAGCCAAATACAGTACAATTTGAAAACGGTAACTTGCTTTATTTATTATTAAAACAAATAAATTAATATTTGTATAAATATACACGTTTGTACTCGCATATAGTTTTGTCGAGTTATGAGAGTTATGACATGAGAATTGAGAAGTTGATCATTATTATTATAAGCAGATAATGTGGACCAGGAAAAGCAACGTGGACCAATGAGAGGCGGCCTAAGTCAGCTTTCGTACGTCACATTTATTAAAACTAGCTGCTTGGTGTGGGCCCCACTATCCAATCAAGAGCTTCGGACAAATTTTTTGGCACACAATAATTTGCCCTCTCAGCTCATCGGTGTACGTACTTTTTTGTCCTCACCTTAAAATTATTTCGTATCGAATTATCTGGTTCAAATTAAATATAGTACTAGTAATTGTTACAACATTAATATTTTTTAAAAAATTCATACGAGATTATATTTTTATTTGTAAATTGAATATTATTATAAATAATACTCCATGAGTAGTAGGAGTATCTACTATCTACTTAACCATCTGAAGTCTGAACAATAAATTTATTACCATACTAATTAAACATTGTTTAATAACATAAAAATATATTTCAAAATAGAGTTTAAAAATATTGATTAACATTCGAAATGTACAAATAACTAACCAATGCATTATAAATTTAGGTTTCAATAGCTTCCATGTTCTAAGTGCAACAATCCACAAGCCTCGCGGATAGTATATTTCTAAACTAAATGAAATGGTCTAGATAAAAGAAGACTAAGTTTGTCGTTTCTTATAAGTTTTTCAAAAGCTAATTACACAAGTATAAAAATAATCTCAACGCCAATAAGGAGATTTCTTGCACGAAATCATCGCCTACATTTTTGGATTAAAGAAAACTTTGTTTTGTACTTCCTATAATCCAATTAGGTAGAGAGCTATTGAGAGCTAAAGGAAGTTCATGCAATTATTACCACCATCTTATCTTATCTTATCTTAAAACTTTGGTTAAAATAGAATATAATTGGGTTAGGCAATAATTAGCATGATAGTATTTGGCTAATTGATTGCATATGCTCGTTCACATGGGTCATCTAGCTACGTTTATAATTTAATCATTTTAAATTGGTGCATGTGCACTAATTTAGTTCTCGAAGCCAATTCATTAGACCTTGAGATAAAAAAAGTTAAGCCAAAGGTCGAACCTTTGACCTACTAAAATTTAAGCATACTTATAAACAATGTTACAAATTCAATATATAGAAAATTGTACGTAAGATATTTTATAGATATACTATACAAGTGACCAATAAGAAATCACTGATACGGAGTTACAATTTAGAAAAATATCGAAGTTGACGAGTGTCGATCTCAATAAACTTTTGCCAACTGGGCAATAATTATAATATAAAATTCATTGCTGATAAGAATATATATATATATTTTTTTTTATTTTTGATAAGGAGAAGTGACGATAAATTTCTCTTTCACCCGATCAGAGGTCCTTCAATCCGATAGTTAGTAAATTGGAATGTGCTCGAGTAGCAGTCATCTGTGCGAGAGAGCCAACATGTTTCACCCCAAGACATACTTAATAATATTTCGATAAAAATTTATTCAACCAGAAGTTCGAATCATGCGTCGTCGTGGAATTACCCAAATTATCATAAACATTACCATTCGACTATGCCCTGGAAACAAATATATTTATTTTTACTTTGAAAAATCAAGGTGGCTATACGGATCGTCATAACGTGGCTCCGCCCTAAGTGAGTGAGTAGCTAAGAATGAATCGATAACTTCTTATGAACCAATTCATAAAATACTCTCTCTTAGAGATATATATTAAGGACAAAGCAAAAACATCAAGAAAAAAAATATTTTTGTGTTAATAGAAAAATAAATAAAGAGTAAACATGTAATTTTAAGTTCAAATTAATAGAAATGTGAGTAAAATTGAAAACTTAAGTGTATAAATTATGATAAAATTGTATTTTAAAATAAAAAATTTAGTAGAATATTTTTATTTTATTTTTTTAAGTATGTCAATAATTGTAAAACAAAAAAAAAACGGTGTCAACTGTCAACAATTTTAGGATTGAGGGAATATTTTTTTAATGAGGTTTCATGATAAATTGAAAAAAATAATAAAAATTATTAGTTAAACCGAAATTTTAAAAATCAATATAATCTTTCTTCATAGAATTTTTTTTCTTATTCAATTTATTTGTCATTTTGGTTATATATATTTTCTTATTTTGGTGTTTTGAACAATTTTTACATTTTAGAGAGTTTCTGTATTAATTATTATTTAATTGATTAAAAGAAAAATATTTTTCATTTTTAAGTAAATGTAGATTAATAGTTAATTCAAATAATTAAAATAAATTCATACTTAATTTAATTAATACAATCCTCTTTTTATTCCAAAGAAATGTGCTAGTGGTGTGCATGGTTTTTAAGAAAATATATATTTTTTTTTTCAGTTTTTTGATGTGTATAAAAGTATTTTTATAGTGCATAGTGTGTAAATGACCATTAATTTGGACAATAAAAAAAAAGTGAAATTTATCCTTTTCAAAGAAGGGATCATTGTTATATTGTGCGTTTTAACTTTTTTTTTTTTTGAATTATTTCTATGCCTAATCAGTTATTTAAATATAATAAAAATTAATTTATTAACAAAATTTTCTGTGCCGTGATCAGGTTATATAGATACAATAAAAATTAATTTATTAGAGTTATTTAAATATAATAAAAATTAATTTATTAACAAAATTTTCTGTGCCGTGATCAGGTTATATAGATACAATAAAAATTAATTTATTAACAAAATTTTCAAGTGCTATGTCGATTAAAATTAATTTAAGTTTTAAGTATGAATTTATATAAGTAAAATCGTACGTTTTGAAATTCTTATTTAAATTTAGGGATTCTAAAATATAATAGATAACTCTCAAAGTTACGTAGTTTGTTTAACATTCTAAAATGTTTGTAAAGTTTCTAATTACACAAAACATTTCTCTAAAACTGATTCAAACACATCCATTGGGCCACACACGAACGGCCCATCACCATTTCAACAAAACCCGTAGCTAAATCTTGAAACCCTAAATTCACACCTACATTCCGCCGCAGCCCTAACTCAACCCGCCCAAGTTCGACCCTTCTCAGGTCGTCGACGTCATCGTCCGTGTCACCGGCGGCGAAGTCGGCGCGGCTTCGTCCCTCGCTCCCAAAATCGGCCCGCTCGGTCTCTCCCCGAAGAAAATCGGCGAGGACATCGCCAAGGAAACCGCCAAGGACTGGAAGGGCCTCCGAGTGACCGTCAAGTTCACCGTGCAAAACCGTCAGGCGAAGGTCACCATCGTCCCGTCGGCCGCCGCGTTGGTCATCAAGGCTCTGAAGGAGCCCGAGCGGGATCGCAAGAAGACGAAGAACATCAAGCACAGCGGAAACATTTCCCTCGATGACGTCATCGAAATCGCCAAGGTCATGCGCCCGAGATCCATGGCTAAGGACCTGAGCGGCACGGTGAAGGAGGTTCTCGGCACGTGCGTCTCCGTCGGTTGTACCGTCGACGGGAAGGACCCGAAGGATTTGCAGCAGGAAGTGAACGACGGCGACATGGAGGTTCCGCTCGACTGAGGTTTATTGGTTGGGTATTGTCAGTTTTTTGTAGCTTTTTTTTATAACATTTTTAATACTACATGTTTTGGTTGATTTGATGATCTTTTGCGGTTGATTTTTACTGGGTTAAATGAGACTTCAATTTAACTAATAGGTCATTTTTGGGAAAATATTTGATTAAAAAAGATTGAATTTTTATTATGGAGTCAATGAAATTTGATTCTTAACTTGAATTTCATTTGATTCTTAACTTGAATTCTAGAAGGTATGCTAGCTACATTTAGTTATTTGACCGAAAAAATATCGCGGAACTGTGTTTCGACTGATTATTTCTAGTATTTGTACTTAATGCAGAATTGATCCTTGAATTGGTAATTTACTGAAATCTTGTTTGACCAGCTCAGCTGTCTAGATTTATGCTTAAATAACTTCGTCTCTGAGATTCTCACTTGTATCTATTACATCCTAATTCTTGTGTATTATTTTTCCCGGGTGCCGCATGTGCTCGATTATATGTTTTTGTTATTTGTGGATTTCCCAAATTGATATTATCCATGTTTGCTATTCTATTTTTTTTCTGCCTCCTTGCTGAAATTTTCTCAACATCTGCCTAAAATACCATTATTAATTTATTATTACGTTATGCAGTAGCATATAGGATATGCTGTGCTGCATATGAGATTCATTAGACATTTTCTGTTTTCCATTTTTAGCATGATATTTGCCCTTTGTCTCAGTCCTGTGTCAATGAAGATTCAAAATCCAGGCAATTTCAGAGTATTTTTTGAAATGATCTTTTAAGTTGTATATGCATTCATTGTGGATCAGCTCGTTAATGAACTCGTGATTGAATTAATATTGAATTGGGAAGTGTTTTAACAAAAAAATTAACTTATGCCATTTTAAAAAAAATAAAAAAATAATAATTCATTTTTTATATTTTTTATATTGTGAACAAATTATACGTTATATATAAAAAAAATTTAAATAAATAAATTTATTAACTCTATGAAGTTATTTTAAAAAATAATTTATTCAATATACTTAAAAACTTTGTAAAGTTCAAAAAAAAAATCAATAAAACTTCAATTAATATACACGAAAAATACCTAACATAACTTTTGAAAAAATACAAAACTCTCGCACCCAAGGACCAATCAATATTATCTACTTGGAACGTGTATTTCTCAATTTCTCACAGCCACTTGTTTCTGCTCCTCGAGTCTGGACTGTGTTGAGAAAAGGACAATCCAAGGATTAAACTTTTACTAGTAACTATAAATATTAAGGTTTAATTACATGAATAAAGGTATGTTGGACAGTGACGTGAATGAAGCTTGGCAACGTGGCGGGATGCAATTGGCTGGATACATTGTTGAAGGGATAGTGATGTCATGTGAGCTGGAATGGACGGTGGCCGGTGGTGGTGGTGCTGCTAAATTGAAATTGGGTTTCATGATTGAAGGTCGGTTCTTCTGATGTCGACACACTTATCATGTGACATATGTTGTCGTAAACGATCATATTTTTCATATTGGAAAGTTTCAAATCAATTTATAACATTTTATAAATATAAATATAGTATTATTTTAAATTCTTTATTTTTGTAAAATTTATTTTAAGTTATTTATTTTATTAATATGACGATTAATTAGGAAGAAAAATAAGTATATTTATAATAATTTATTAATTTATATTGTTCTAACTAAAAGTTTATGCAATTATACTACCTCTATTTCAGATGAATATACATAGTTTAGTATGGATCAAAAACAAAATTGAGCGACTTTTATTCCAGAATCAAGATGTAACCAAGAAATGTAACATTGCTATGAAACATAAGTAGTATATATTATTATTAGAGGAATACAATAAACATTTTTTTTTATAATCAACATCATCTTCACTAAAAAAGATTAATTTTATAAAAATCAGTGAATCATCTCAAAATTTTACATGTTCTATTAAAAAAAAGTAAAAAAAAAAAGATTTTCATCTCAGAGTTTCTATGTTAAGTCTATTACTCAATTGTCACCCAACTAAATACACAAAAACAACAATTCACTACAAAATTTACATTTTAAATAAAATTATTTTTCTTATTCTAAAAAACATATAAATCCAACACAAAAAACGTATAGTAATAAGTAGGGGCCTGGGGCCTCTAGGGTGGGGGAGGGAGGCGAGTGGTGGGCCCCACTCAAAAATGGCAAACTACTGAAATGGGGCGGCAGCAAAGCTATCCATTTTTTTCATTTCATTTTTCAAGCAAATATAATTACTTCAACTCCCATATAAATACCCTTCAAACCTCCAAACCACATTCATCAACATCAAGACTCACTCTTTAACCATTTTCAAACTTGCACTCATCGAAAAAATGCCGAAAGACGTGGAAAGCGGAGGCAGCGAATACGGAGTGAAAGACTACCACGACCCTCCCCCGGCCCCACTCATCGACCCGGGCGAGCTAGCCAAGTGGTCCCTCTATCGAGCCGTCATAGCCGAGTTCATCGCCACTCTCCTCTTCCTCTACATCACCGTCCTCACAGTCATCGGCTACAAGACTCAGTCCGCCTCCGACGAATGCGGAGGCGTCGGAATCCTCGGCATCGCCTGGGCCTTCGGAGGCATGATCTTCGTCCTCGTCTACTGCACAGCTGGCATCTCCGGTAAATCTTCATTTATTATCAACACTGAAATCATCACTATATAACAGATTAATCATCAGTAAAAAACATGTACGCAAAATCTGGCATTTGATTCGTCTTTTTATATTATTATTATTTCTAATAATGTGATGAAGGAGGACACATCAACCCGGCCGTGACGTTCGGGCTGTTCTTGGCCCGGAAAGTCTCCCTCGTTCGGGCCGTGCTTTACATAGTCGCACAGTGCCTAGGGGCAATCTGCGGCTGCGCTCTGGTGAAGTCGTTCCAGAAATCGCTCTACGTGGAGTATGGTGGTGGGGCCAACTCGCTGGCGGAGGGATACAGCTCCGGCACCGGGCTGGCGGCTGAGATCGTCGGAACTTTCGTACTCGTTTACACTGTCTTCTCCGCCACAGACCCCAAGAGAAGCGCTCGAGACTCCCACGTTCCTGTAAGCAAAAAGATGACTTTTTTTGTTCTTTCTCCCCATCGAGAAATTCGGTTATGATCGAATTCGGGCTTGCAGGTTTTGGCCCCGCTTCCGATTGGGTTCGCCGTGTTCATGGTTCACTTGGCGACGATTCCGATCACCGGGACCGGAATCAACCCGGCGAGGAGTTTCGGAGCTGCTGTGATCTACGGCAAGGACAAGCCGTGGAACGACCAGGTTTTTTTTTTTGGTTTTTTTTCATTGGGGCATTTCGTCGAACACTTTCCCTGCGCGTTTTTTTTTTATCGATTTCTTATGGAGTTGATTTCGCTGTTGCAGTGGATATTCTGGGTGGGGCCGCTGATCGGAGCCGCCGTTGCCGCGATCTACCACCAGTACATACTGAGGGCAGGTGCGGGGAAAGCTCTGGGATCGTACAGAAGCTCTTCTTAGTGATAATATCACTTAGTTGAGGGTTTTTAAAGTGTGCTCAAATGTGTATTAATATGTTTTTTTTTTTTTTGGTTTATTTCAGGTTTTATAATTTATATTTGATCTATGTTTTTTTAAATTTGGCAATTGTGTAATGTACTGGTGTGTTTAAGCACCAAAGTAATAAATTATATGAGCAAGTGCTTTACTGTTTTAATATTATTTATACTACTTTTTGACTTTTTATTTTATGGTATAAATATTTAAACTAAAAGGTAAAATAATCAAAATAATCAGAGTAAGGATTAAAAATTAAGTTATAAATACGACTAAAATTATATTTGAAAGTGAAAAATAAAAGTACACGTTTAAGAGAAGTTTTCAAATTATTAAGAAATAGAGAGTATTAATAATTAGACTAAAATTATATTTGATAGTGAAAATTAAAAGTACCCGTTTAAGAGAATTGTTCAAATTATTAAGAAATAGAGAATATTAATAATTACTACTTTCGTTTCGATTTAGTATTTATAAGATTATAAGATTTTATAAGATTTTAATGGACTTTTAAAGTCTAGGTGTATTCAATTCGGATTTTTAAAAGTTCATTAAAATCCGAAAGTATTCAATTAGGATTTTAAAAAGTCTTTAAAAATAGGTATTCAAAAGTCCATGGATTATAATGGATTTTAAAAGTTTATGGATTTTGATGGATTCTCTTTACAAAATATAACTAAATTTGACTTTTCGAAATCTCTCATAATTATGAGAGATTTCAATGGACTTCTTTACGACACGAAAACTCAAATACAAAAAATAAAAATAAAACAATTGTTAGTCATTTGACAATAGTTACACAAATCACTCTATTCAAATTTTTATTTGAGAAAAATGATCTTATCATATTTTCGTTAAAAATAATATTTATACATGATATTAATAATAAATTACTTTGTGATAAAAATAAAAATTAGAATAATAAATTATTTTTTGTTTTTAAATTTTTTTTTATATAAAAATATGTTCATATACATTTAGATATAGTTGATATTTATGAAAGTTTACGTAAATCATATATATTTTACAATTCTTTAAAATTTATAAAAATTAATATAAAATCAATAATAAAATCGGTCAAACTCTTCATAAAATCTATAGATTTTCAAAATAAAAACATCTTATAAAATCCTAATCGAATACACATTTATGGAGATTGAAAATCGAGTATTGTTAATGCTATGTGGGAAATGAGGCTCATGCATTACAATAATATAAATGAAGATAAAATAATAATGATGAATAATAATATTTATTTATTTTTGAACATATGCATTTTTTGATAAATAATAATATTTATTTATTTTTGAACAAATGTATTTTTTGATAAATAATAATATTTATTTATTTTTGAACAATTTGGATTTTTTAAAATAATTAAGATTTTTTTATATATAAAAGTTTATAAAAATTCAAGTAAAACAATTTAAAAAATTATATTTGAAGTTTATGAAAATCCATCAAAATCAATGGATAAAAGTCAGTCAAATTCTACGTAAACTCCGTGGATTTAAAAAATCCATAAAAATCCACGGACTTTTAAAAGTCCAAGAAAATCTATCAAAATCCCAGTTGAATACGCCCCTAAGTTAAGCACAATGACTTATAATTTTTTATTTATTTTTTTTTTACAAAAACAATTAAAAAGTAATAATAAATTTTAAGTTGAAAAGTAAAATAATTTTTAATAAAATTTAAAAAATAAATAAAAAATAAGAAAAATTATATTTTAAAATAAAAAAGTAAAATAATTTTTTAGGGGTTAATAATATTGTGGCATATCTAAAAAAAAAAAACTATTAATGGAGTGAGAAAATTTATTTTCTAAAGTCAAAATAATCAATTTGTAATACTCTAGTAAATGATTGATAAGTGAATTGTTATGTTTACTGCCCAAATTATACTCCATATTCCATATGATAGATACAGTAATTTAAATCAATTTTATGCTAAAAGAAAATTAAAAAAATAGTCAAAAAATACAGTGGTAAGGCCCAAATTTAATGAGTCAAGCCCATCAAAAATGTAGTCCACCGTATTTGAGTTGGGCCGAAATACACATTTAAAATCCTACTTAATATTCATTCAAAATCAATAAATAACATTATACACAATTACACATCAATCGCCATACACTTCACCAATTTTAGGGAAAGAACAAACAACTTACTAATTTTTATTTATAATTGCTTGCCTACACTTCGGCGGAGGGCGGCGGTGCCTGGCCGTCGACAGGCAGCGGAGGACCGGCAATGGGTGGCGCCGGCGCCGGAGTGTGACAACAGAATATTCCTATCATCATCGATATCACTAAAAACACCGTCAGAATTCTGACGGAAATGAGTGCTATCGTTATGGAGTCCATTCTCTTAGTATTATTATTTCGTGCTTAATTATACAGTGAGAGTTGTAGGGTTGTGGTGTTTTTATAAAGGCGTGTTCAATTTCTTTTTAGGTGAAAAGAGATATTAATTACCTCCGTAAATGTAATTTGGCAATTGATTTGGAACGACGACCCGAAATAGATAGTGCAACCACTTGCGATATGTTTTATTTATTATTTATTTAAAAAGGAATTTTGTTTTAGCTATTTATAATGGAAAGATGGACCACTCTTCTTCTTCGATGATGAGCAGGAGGAGGGTGTTACCGGTATTTCACACGCCGGAGGGGCATTATCAGTGTTTGGAGAGGTACCTCCATTTCATGAGTAAGGGTTTGAATTTGGAAATATACAAAATTATAGTATTAAGAATTGACCCCTGTTGCTGCATTAATACGGAGGGTTTCGTTTTGTAAATGAAATTAAAAAATTATGAATATTTATTTGTGTATTTTTTTTTAATTATTTGTTAAGTTGAAAATAAAGTGTAACACTTTCATCAAGATGGTAAATTGTTAAAATTTAAGTTGTTAAAAATTAAGCTATAAATACGATTAAAAATATTAATAATATTTTAGCATTAACTAAATTGTATATCTTAAATTATTAATTTTATTTATTTATTTTATTAATTTATTTTGAAACAAAATTAAGCGAGATAAACTGAAAGAACAAATTTTAACTAAAATGTACTGAAATTAAGTTCAAAATAAATAATAACATTATTCCATCAGTCTTATAATACTACTACTATTTTCTTTAAATGAATTTTTCATAATAATAAAACTATCCCAATAACAAAAATAAATACATTTACTTTTTATTTTAAAAATATTTTATTTTTGCCTTTTTTATTTACTTTGAACTTTACTTAAAATATTTTATTTTAAAATTTAAAAATATATTTTTACCACTCATTTTTTTCAAAAAGTTTAATAATTTATATGGGTGCATATGGGTGGAGGAATTACACACATTACACAATGTCTTACAACTCGAGTATAGGAGCAAAGATCTTAATTATTCTTGTAGTACTATATATTGTGTATTTACTAAACCTCAACTTATTAAATTATATACGACCAATATTTTTCTCCCCCCCATATATCTACCACTCCATCACTCGTCTCTGTTTCCCGCCAAAACCAGAGCGGCAGTTTACCTAAAAGTAAGCGGCAGACTATAGGGCGGAAAATCAGAATGGCTCCGGCGGCTGATCCATCTTCTCCGACATCCATTCCCACCTCAGAAACAAATCTCCAGGTAAATCCCTTTTCGAATCTGATTTTCAGTAAATCGGAACAGAATGATTGTAACAAGTACGAACCCTTAAAATCTGCTCGCAGCCTTTCTTCGTTCTTCATAAACCGTCTCACCGAAAGCCCGCCGCAAAAGCCCGACGAAAAATCGATCTATCGCCCCGAATCTCCGATGGTTCTACAGATAGCAGTGACGATAACTTGCGATTGGAAACCTTCAAGTTTCTCTGGTCCAAAACTGAGTCCGTTATCAAGGTAAATCATTTCGTTCTCTTCGCTTATCTTCTTCGCAATTTTCTATGTATCTGATAAAAGTTCGCTATGAATTTCAGGAAGTTTTGAGAAATCTTAACGCCAATGTGTTCGATGAAATTCACAAATGGGTCAATGTGTCCTTTGATGCTATTCGTGCCTGCCGAAACCTTGATTACATTAGCGTGACTCGCCCCTATCCGATCCTGAATAGTGTTTCAATTGCCGCCGCAGGTGCATCCAGACAATTATTCACTGCATTGCTTTTCACGAGTAAGCACTTGCTCCTTCAACCTTTGATGAATCAATGGTCACTGTTAATCAGCAATTACTTTAGTTAGTGCCAAATTTTTGTCGTTGGTATGGTCACTGTTTTGCTATTCCTGGAAGACTATGCGATTTGATGTGCCCATTTTTTTCAGAAAATATGGAAATCGTTGATGACATACTGACATTCGAGGACCTTGGTGTACATTTGAGGTCCCATGGATGTTATGTAGCGAACCTCACATCATTGGACTTCACTGCCAAAAATGGAGTCGGTGGTTGTCTTAAAACTCTACTGAAACAGTTTCTGATGATTGACATTGATGTAAGCATGTCACCAAACCTTTGACACAGTTTACAAAACTTTACTTTTCATGTGATTTGACAATTACTCTTGCTTTTATTCTTCAATTGTGTATAGGTACCTGACATGCCCGTTTTAGCTTCATGGTACACCGAACAAGATGAGAAACCAATAGTTATCGTAATTGAAGATGTGGAAAGATGCTGCGGTCCGGTCTTGAATGATTTCATAATAATGTTGAGGTAAATCAGATTCAATAAATAATCACCAGGACATGGTGTGTTCACTTGCTCGCTTGACTTTAATTTGTTATCATGTAATTCCATTTTTTTCGTTCGTTGTTAGATAAAGTTTTTAAGATATGATGTCTAGGTATTTCTGAACTCATGCATTCCTTATTCCATTGCAGAAGTTTAGATTCTTATTTTATTTTTATGGAGTGATTATCTAGAAACTTAGCAATTTGTGGATATGCTTTAGGGAGGCTTAGAGGGAGGGGTTGTGTTAGGAGGACAAGAAGGGTGGGAGAAGAGCTTCACATGAGGTGAAATTTTAATTATTGAATAAAGAACCGTTCACTTTCCTTTCTCGAGGACTGAAGTTCTAAAGATAGTTAATGGGTTATATTTGCTGTGGATCAGCCCACTCTCATATTTGAACATCCAGACTTTGACCTCTTTGCTAACTGCTAAGTGCCATGTATGCCCATACTTGTGTGGATCATATTGTATGCTTTTATGATTTTGTGCACTTCAATATCCTTTGCCCTTTACATGGTGACATATCTTGCTTTTGACAGGGAATGGGTAGTAAAAGTTCCTATAACTTTAATAATGGGAGTGGCAACGACTATTGATGTTCTACGAAACATTCTAAGCTCAAAGTCTTACTTGGACTTATCTGTTTGCGAATTCAACTTGGGAACCCCAGCTGAAAGAATGGATGCTGTCATTGAGGCAGTTTTTCTAAAAAACTGTGAAAGCTTCAGTATAGGGAAACATGTGTCATCATTCCTGAGAAATTACTTCTTACGACATGATGGAACACTGACCTTATTCGTTAGAGCTCTAAAGGTTAGTGTACAGGCCTTAGCCTCCAACTTCCAATCCCCCACCATACTGGCTATGTTTGAGTGAGGTTGCAAGCTTCTCATATCCTTTCATTTGTTCATGATTTTGTAACAATGTTGCAGATTGCTATGGTCCAACACATTTACGTGGAACCATTGAGCTCAACTCTTAGGAAGTTAGTTGATAAAGATGTTGACAATGTAAGATCAGTTGTTTTTGCTGTTTGTAATTTATTGTTTATACATTTAATTTAGTTGACTTGAAAGTTGAAGTGCACTTGAAAGTCCTAAATGTAATGATTAAATGTCTTTGTTTTCTGGATTCAATTTTATAAACAGGATTAGTAGCTCTGATATATATAGTTCATTGAGATTGACTATTAGATCTCATGAAGTTTAATCATCACAAAATCATATTCTGATCCTTTGTTCTCTCTCTATCTCTCTCTTTGAAATAAGTACTCCAGTCGTTTCCTTATTTTATAATTTTGGAAGTCTTTTGCAGTCAAATGCTTTTTCCGATTTGCAGGGGTTTGACTCTAATGGTATTTTACTTGGAGAAGCTGAGCTCAGGCGGGTTCGTGATCTTCCATCTTTACAAAGGTCTGAAGGCTGCAGTGTATTATCTGATACTAATAGTCATGAATCATGATCAACCACACACACACACACACACATATTTTAATGTTGATTTGCAAACATTCTTGAAGATGCTGTCAGCCTAGTGCCAACAATGGTGACTTGCTCTCTGGTTTGCATGAACTAAGAAGGCTTCGTAAGCTATGGAGCTCTACGGTTATGGTAAGATCCTGAGTCTATTATATCTTAATAGACCATATCACAACTTCCACAGTTTTCCAGTATTGAAATACAAGTTTGGTTTGGAAGCCTGAGAAAGAAACATGGCCTTTTTTTCATCAACATTAATTCTGATTTTTAGAGAGGAATTTTATTAATTAATGGAATCACTTTGTTGCAGTGTCTGTTTGAAGTTGGAAAGTATCGCAAAATTACACTGTTAGATTTATATTGCGAGACTCTTCAACATGAACCATGCAACCTCAAGGCTTCTGATTATACACAAATGGAAAAGGACATGACCATTTCGTCTAATAATCACCGTTTTGTTGGCGGCTTGCAAAGTGAAGGTCATGTTATCTGGTCATTCCAGAAAGTGAGGTAGAGCTTGTTTTTGGACATAAAAGTTGTCTAACAGACACTAGATTTTCCTTACTCTTTCATAAATTGCAAGTGGATTGCTTTGAAAAAATCTCACGATTGGGAAATGACACTAAGAACCGAAGTTAAATTTATTCGAAAATATAAATTTAAATTGGTGTGTGCAGCAATTAGCGTTGCAAATTAAGGATTTCCGTAAAGAACATTTTGTTACAGTTTAACTCGATTGAATGGGACCTATACATGAATCTCATTACTAAGATGAAGGTTGCATATTACAAATGATATTAGATATTATATACATTCAGAGCTTTTTGAGTATTTTATTTATGAAGGGACTTGTCATCTGTGGAACTCTGCAAGCTGCTCAACAGGTGGGAAGTGCATACCAGGGACATAGCAGAGGTATGGTTCTTTTTAGTTTTCCCCATACTTGATGGATAGATTCATGATTTTTGTATTTCTGCATCCTATTCTTGGAATTACTTTTAGTTATTTTATGCTATTTTAATTGCCAATATTCTTTCAAAATAGTGATCCTGGTTTATTCGTATTTCACTACCTTATTCGCCAAAAATGATTAAATGTAAACAAAAATGGTAATAACTAACAAGAATGCTGCCAAGGATGATAGTGATGATTGATTTCTAAAAAGTCTATGCCCTTTATGTACGTGACAAGAGATGCGTGGATTGATAAGTTGATATAGCTCTCTGCCTTCTTAATGAAATTTGAATGGGTACAGACGAGGGACTTAGGAGTCACTTATAGACCTAAGAACACAATGTTCACAAATTTCTGTAAAATCAATAAAATTCTGCAAACCACTATAAATTATAGAAGTGTGAAAAATGATTTGGTAATGCAATTAAGATAACTCGTAAGAACTAAGAAGATATCTACCCACAAATTTTATCTGCTTTAATGTCAAGTTTTGTCAGCCTTGTGTTGTTGATTGATATCAATTTCTAAATGTTGAATGATGACCCATGACAGCCTGTTTATTAATTTATCTGATTTGCCTACTTGAATAAAAATATGGTCCAGATCCATGAAAAAATAAAGGAGCTACAGTCCCTGGCAGCATGCGAGGAGACCCGTCCAAAACGGGAGCCAGCAGAGTTAACTAGGTATCTTTTCACTGCCTTCCCTAACGTTGAATTTTCATTCCATGGTTGGTGAAATTAAGCAACTTATTTACTTTTTCTTGATGTCACAGGAGGTCCACAACCCGATATAGTGTAAATGAGAAAACAGATAAAACAACAGTCAGTGAAAAAGTTGCTACATTTCTACAATGTATGGTCAGGTAAGAGCTCCCCTGTACATCTCAACCTGTTCCACACACCACACGTGTTTCCATTTTTTTTTTGCAAACAAAATCTTGGCTATTACAAAATATTAAAATAATGAGAACTTTTCTTCGACGATATGTGGTCTCTTACATTAATATCATGTTTTACACATCGTGAGCACAAACTGTCAAGCATAGCATATCAACAAAGCGATGTATGTCTACAAAGTCTACTTAATCTGGGTGAAATCGGAAACCAATTGCCAAAAATATACTCAACATATAACTGAAGGACCAGGGCAGATTCTTAAAATTGAATTTTCTTCTTGCTATTATAAATGGATAAAATGTTTTTCTAAATCACTCTTTATCTCAAGAGTGTTTGTGCTTGATTTATCCAATATTTTATATCTGATCTATCACATTTTGTGTTCTTATCAAATAACTATGTGCCTTGTTTCCTTTTGTTCTTGAATCAGGCAATATATCCAGCCCATTGAAAGTTTACCTCTCAATGAAATAGTGTTCTTCGATAACGTTGACAAACTTCAAACAGTTACGCGTTCTATAAAACCCTTAGATTCTATACAAACAATTTATGAGGGCTGAAGTCATTTGCGTATATAATTACCTAGCACACATGCTAATACTTGAATTCATTCTTGTTCTGTCTTCATCATATTAGGCTTTGATAGGAGACCCTAGAAGAAGAATTCAGGTCGACCTCTTAGAGTCCCACAAATTCCTGAAGTGTACATGCTGCAGCAGCAACAACAATGTTGGTGGGCCTGTTCCATCCATGCATGATACATCTATAATGTAAGTAAGGCATGTCTTCCTATAGTGGAGAACAAGAAGTTTTCCCCCTGTAGTGTAGTACTGAAAAGTCTATCGTAAACAAATCTCGTAGATATCCCTAAAAAATTTGATCTCCTGTAGTTGACTTAATTTGCTTGCATAGGTATTCCCTGGCTCAAGAGCACGGCGATCTAATCAATCTTCACGAATGGTTTCATTCTTTCAAAGCAATTGTTTCCCGCCCACCTCCACGGCCCAAGAAGAAGCAGAGAATGTCACCATCACCTAAAAAACGAAAAGAATCAAAAGAAGCTCAGAACAAAACCGATGCCTCACTGCAGTATCCTCTTAAATGTTTCAGTTCCTTGTTATATAAGTTCGTCGATCTTTCTTTTATTGTTACAGTGAGTGTGGTTGACGTTTGGATCTCCTTTAACTCCCATGGTGTACAGAGCTGAATTTTGCAGGGCAGTGACTGAGCTACAAATCACAGGACTCATTCGGATGCCGAGCAAGAGGCGGCCGGATTATGTGCAGAGAGTGGCTTTTGGAGTTTAACCGTTTGTTTATTGCAAGCTCATTATCAAACCTTTTCTGTTTTTGAACTGAAGATGAATTTTTTGTTAATTTAATGTAAAATTAAACTAACAAATCATTGAAATTTAACCAAAACAGATAATATCACAACACGTGTCTAGACGATGACCAGGTTTCTTAACAAGCAGCTGCAAGGTTTGAGTAAACTCAGGGGACCCAAGCCACTGTTGTTATTTAATACTACTCCATAATTAATTTAATATTTGTAGTACAATGTCGCAATAAATCTCAATTGATTATTTCAGAAAAATAAATAAAAAAATAAATAGATTTTATTATTTTGTTGTACAATGAGGAGTGGAATGGCTGTGTGTGAATCTAACAGGCTGTATTTATACCGTACTCTTACGACCACTACCAAACCTTCAATCATTTCTTCAAAACCACCGGCAGCGGCGGCAGCAGCGACTGTAAGAAATATTCCTTTTTTTACCTCATCCATTGTAAGCAGCGGCAGGCGGAGTATGGCAACGAGAGCGGCGCCGGCACCGACGGCGGCGATGGCGTCGGAGAGTCTGAAGAAAGGGATAGCGGAATTCTACGACGAGTCTTCGGGGATATGGGAGAACATATGGGGGGACCACATGCACCACGGCTTCTACGAACCGGACTCCGACGTCTCACTCTCCGACCACCGGTCCGCTCAGATCCGGATGATCGAGGAGTCTCTCCGGTTCGCCTCTCTATCCGGTTCGTTACCATTTTTCTTTTATGTGCGGTTGAAATCTAGATTAGCTGAAAAACACACACAGCACAAATTGGGGGAATTTGTGGCGTCTCATTGTTCAATTGTTTGTTGATTTCAGTTAGTTAAATGGAGATATATAGTTAATTAAAAGTGATTCTTATCTTCTAGCCAGTGAATTATACGAACCGTTTCGATTTGTTCTGAAGCTCCCGTTGTGAGCATTGACATGGTTGTTGTTTTCTCGTTAAATTCAAGTTGCAGATGATTCAGTGAAGAAGCCAAGAACTATTGTTGATGTGGGGTGTGGTATAGGGGGCAGTTCAAGATACCTGGCTCGAAAATACGGGGCCAATTGCCAAGGCATCACTCTGAGCCCCGTGCAAGCAAAGAGAGCTCAAGAACTTGCCGCCTCTCAAGGATTGGATGACAAGGCAAGCGGAACATTTCAGTTTCGCCTTTCTTTTTCTTCCACTTGAAATTCAACTTTTGATTGTGATTATCCATTCTGTTTCTTTTTCTCCCTTTCTAATCGTACAACTAATGTAACAGGTTTCCTTTCAAGTTGCCGATGCATTGAACCAACCGTTTCCTGATGGGCAGTTTGATTTGGTTTGGTCCATGGAGAGTGGAGAACACATGCCAGACAAAACTAAGGTTTTTTTTTCGTGTATTTTTCATAATGTTTATTTATTATAAATCTCACTATACCTTGTGGAATTTGACTGTTGTAGTTTGTCAATGAGCTGGCTCGGGTGGTGGCACCTGGGGGAACAATAATAATCGTGACATGGTGCCATAGAGATTTATCTCCTTCCGAAGAATCCCTACTTCCGGAGGAGAAAAATCTGTTGAACAAAATATGCGATGCTTATTATCTTCCGGCATGGTGTTCGACCGCCGACTATGTCAAACTACTTCAATCTCTCTCTTTAGAGGTAATTGTTTTCTTGTCCAAATACATACTGGTTAATTAATTGCAAGATAGCTCTCCATCATAATTCATAAATCATGAATAAATCTGATTCTCTGAGTCGATAATTTTGAAATTTTTTGCAATTAACTTGTAATAGTAGAAGTGAAATGTAGTCAAACTTAAACTAAAGTCAGAAAATCTACCCGACACTCTACTAGATGATTCAACACACTAAAAACAATACTCTTGGGGGCGCTCTACTCTACTATATGATTCAACGCTTGAAAATTCGATAAAGATTCTACTTTAGGGGGACAATTACAAAATGTACTATTGAAGTTTGACGTTATAACAAAGAAAAGTAACTTTCAATATTACAAAATACACCTGTGAGATCTCATGGATAGTTTTTTGAATTTTGAAAGTTCCCTGTTTTTTTCTTGTAATACTGTAATATGATATCTAAAGAGTACTTTTTGTAATTGATCGCCTTTTTTTGTAGCCAAACCTAGTACTACTATTTTACATCTTTGTTGAAATATTTGTTGTGCCAGGATATTAAGGCATCCGATTGGTCTCAGAATGTGGCTCCATTTTGGCCAGCTGTAATAAAATCGGCATTGACATGGAAGGGCATCACCTCTCTCTTTAGAAGTGGTAATCCAGATTTTTGATTTTAAGTGATAAACTAATGTCGTTTTCCCATTAGATGATCTAAACTAAAGGTTTATCTTGATCAGGATGGAAGACGATAAGGGGAGCCTTAGCTATGCCATTGATGATCCAAGGTTATAACAAGGGTCTGATCAAATTTGCCATCATCACATGCCGAAAATCCGCATCATGAGCAAAATCGTCGGAGTTTCTGTATTAGTACTCGAGCTCTAAACTGATATTATTGCTGATAATAATGAAAAGCCGTTGGCTAATCACGGAACATTTCCAAGTACTAGTTGTGAAATCGATCAAATTTGTGCAAAAATAATTCAATAATATTTGGGATCATCGGATCCTTTTATTTACATTCTTGAATCTTGAGTATTTAAGGTGGGATATGTATAGGAAAAACCCAGCCGCTGTAAGGCTGTAAAAATATTGAGAACAACAAATTTATGTCTGACGAAAATTGCTGATATTATCAAATAATATTACAATTACGTCCCTCAACTTCTTAAAAGTACTTTTGAGCCAATATTATAATTTTAAATAGTAAGAGTACATGTGGACAATATTATCCCATCACGTATGCGTTGTACAACATCACAATTCACACATCAACTAGCAAAAACAAATTTGTTTCACATAATTATATAGGAGTAATTATTAATTATTTCACGTTACTCTAAATATCATATTTGTTAAACACTTGGTTAGTCTATTTCTTGAAAATAAAATAATATTTTTTATTTGTTTATCTGGTAAAAAATAGGTTGACCACACATTAAGGTTCGAGTTTGACTCCCATACAATTCAGATCGATCTCAACATTAACAAGTCAATCTCTTGATAAATGTCAACAGAAAATTGGAAATATTATCTGTAAAACATTTTGTTACAGCTCATAAAGTTTATGCATGAAAGAATCAAGTGGAATATATATAATGTAAAATCAAGAATTTCTTAAAAAAATTGCTTTACTTGTATGTAATAAGTCAGAATTAAAATTGGAGTTGCACATGATTTTGAAACTGTACGTAGCATCAATATATATACAAAAATCTTACATGAAATCTGCATGCGTCTTTTCTGTCCCGACAAATCACATGAAATTAAAGAGTATTAATTTATTTTAATATTTACTTGCATACAAATTAAATTAGAAGTACGGCTTTTCTGTATAAAACTTGCATATATTGTATATTAATGAACATATAAATATATCGAGTGTACGATTATATATTAAATTAAAATATTTTATTTTCAATTTTTGGGTGCATTGAACATTTTTGTATTTAGCATATGGTATATTTATATATATATGTGTGTGACCGTTCACCTATATATATAATATTCTGGACCCATATATCATGCAGATTACTCACATGCTCAGTACATTACAAAATCATGCATTGATACATTATTTGTCTAATCATATTTGACCAAGAAAACAAGACATGAACTCAAAACCCATTCCAAATTTCGCTTTCATTCTTATAACGTGAACAAAACAATTTTATTAACACTTTTATTTTTACTTGATTAAACTCGAGCTTGCTAGTTCAAAAGTTTCGCTTTCAAGCCAATTATAAATTTCATTGAGCTAGTAGATTTTCAATCAGTAAGTTATAATGTAGAAATCAGAGTTGTGTGAGTTACAAGGTCTCTCTCTTTCTCACAAATCCAATATATGTGTCGACAACTTATATGAGAATCGAACATCTCAACACATCAACTTTAACGCGTTCAAAACTAAAAATTTTACATTGTCAGAATACATAGCTAGTGTTGGAATCCAATGTATAAATCAGTTGATGGAATGAAGCATATGATACAAAAACGGAGTATCATACAAGTAAATGACAAAGGTGGAAAATCCAATTAATTATGATGACAAGGAAAGGGCACATGAGAAGTTATAGCATGTGCATGACAAATCGGCAATAAAACAAGAGAAGCACATAATATAATATAAAAGCCCATGTCGAATTGATATGTCGATCGATCTCGAGTGTCAAATGACAATATGAGTGATCGAGTTAGTTCTTTATCCATTTTTGTGAGCTGAGGGTACACCAACGCATTTGGACATTAATAATGAAATCGATCACATTTCTATATTTAATTTGCTACTTGCCCACCATCTTCTTCATCAATGCGTGAATCATCTACAATTCCCTCATAATTAATTTGTTCATTATAAGATCGAGATTGCATAAGTATCTCAATTCAAACACGATACACAGTCAATTTGATCGAACCTTTAGTCCAATTAATCAAGGCTTGATTCAATACAAAGATAGTAAAATTTTGAAAGTAGTATAAAAACAACTTCATTTTTATTTAGTACATTGATTCCCTCTCCATTTGTAATTACAAAACGCAAATCTAACTAAGCAAATAAAATATACTGTACTTAGTTAATACAGTAATTAAATACTTAAAAAGATGGATTTATTTTTTGAATGTACCCTAAATGTACTTAATGAATTTACCGGATTAAAAATAGTCGTTGTTGGATAATTAATTAATTGTATAATTAATTAAGATTATTAAATAAAATCCGTAGCGTATTTTTCGGTTTCTCAACACAAAGAAAAAAATAACAGTGAAGAAATACGGCAACCAATCCCACGTTCTCTTCCCCTCATCGCATCCACACCTGATTATTATCACTCTCACTATCTCTCTCTCTCTCAATGTCCATTGCCACACCATGAAATCCATTTCCCCCAATTGCCTCACGCTCTGTTTCCTTCTGATCATCGATCTCGCCGCCGATCCCGCTTCCGGGTTCGGTTGCATGGGCCCCATATCCGCCTCCTTCGGCGACTACGGCCTCTTCTGCGCCATCGACGCCAGCGGCAAGCAGGCGGTGATATGCTGGGACGAAGACGACAACTCCACCTCCACCTCCTCCTCCAGCTCTCTGCACTACTCCGCCGTCCTGCCCCCCATGGCGGCGCTGTCCGGCGGCGAGGGGTTTCTCTGCGGACTTACGTCGAACACCTCGCAGGCACTCTGCTGGGACTCGATGGGATTCTCCAACGCCTCCGATCTCGTCCCTCCGCCTCTCAAGGACAACACCTACTCCCACATTGCCGCCGGTAAGGACCACGTCTGCGCGATCCGCGGATCCTACTTCTCCGACGAAGTTTCCGGCACCGTCGATTGCTGGGACGTCGTCAAAGCTTCCAACACCAGCTTCATCTCAAGCCAGAGCTCCCGGTTCTACGATCAGACCGCCGCCGCGCTCGTGTTCCGGAAGCTAGTTTCCGGCGACGGCTTCACTTGCGGCATCGTCAGAGAAACAGGGGTTTCTTGCTGGGGCCCGAACTCCGGCGGCCTGGGAATCTCCGGCGTGTCCGAGGATTACCTATCCTTATCCTCCGGGATAAACTCAGTCTGCGGTATTTCAAAGCTTTCCGGCGAAGTCAAATGCTGGGGCGACAGCAGCTCGTTCGACAACCCCCCGGTCGGAATTCGATTCGTCTCGTTGTCTGCCGGAGCAAAGCATTTCTGCGGCGTTCGAGAGGACGATCACGGGATAGAGTGTTGGGGGAACTTCAACTCTTCTCTGATCCCGAGAGGGCCGGGCTTTCTCGCAATCGCTTCCTCGGGCTTTCTCACTTGCGGCATAAGAGAAGGCGATTTAGTCCTCAGCTGCTGGTTTCCAAACTTATCGTCTCGGGCCGATCACGACCCCCCGTTGGAGCTCTGCAGCCCGGGACTATGTACACCTGGCACCTGTTCTGAAAACATGTTCGCCTTCAACGCAAGCATTCTGAACGAGCCCGATTTGACGAACTTATGCCTGAGGAAAGATTTAAAAATCTGTTCTCCGTGCGGATCGAACTGTTCGGACGGGTTCTTCCCTTCGAGCGTATGCACTCCCGATGCCGATCGAGTCTGCACTCCTTGCTCTCTCTGCCAGAACACATCCTGCGATAATATCTGCAAGCTTCATTCCCAGCCCGAAGCCCGAAAAAAACGCAACTTGAATCAATTCCGTCAGCTTCTTCTCATAATCGGCTCTTCCATTTCCGGGCTCTTGCTAATCTCCCTCGCCTGGTGCCTCTTGCCTCGCGTGAAGCTCGTCACCGACGAAGAAGACGAGAAGAAACGATATTGGGCCTCTTGCTTCATAAAGCCCAGGCCCAAGCCCGGCCCGAATCCGGATCAGCATCCCCTAGCTTCAGTTTCCCCCTGCCCAGGAGCAGCTCAGCTCTTCCGACTCTCCGAACTGAAAGACGCGACGAACGGGTTCAAAGAATTCAACGAGCTCGGTCGAGGCAGCTACGGGTTCGTCTACAAGGCCGTCCTCCCTGACGGGCGGGCCGTGGCCGTGAAACGGGCCAACGCCGCCACCATAATCCGGACCAACAGCCGGGCCTTCGAAACCGAGCTCGAGATCCTCTGCAATCTCAGGCACGCAAACATAGTGAACTTGCTCGGCTACTGCTCGGAGATGGGGGAGAGAATCTTGGTTTACGAGCTCATCCCCAACGGGTCCCTCCACGATCACCTGCATGCGGGCCTACCGAGTCTACCGTGGACCCTCAGGCTGAGGATCTTGACGGGAGCTGCCCGAGGGCTCGTTTACTTGCACGAAGAGGTTTCGCCTCCGATCGTGCACAGGGACGTGAGGAGCGAGAAGATACTGCTCGACTCGGAGTGGAGGGCCCGGGTATCGGATTTCGGGCTTTTGAATTCGGGCTTAGGGGAGGATAAGGGGATGGATGTGTACGGGTTTGGGGTTGTGATTCTCGAGATTTTGAGCGGGAGAAAAGCTCGAGACGAGGAGTGTGTGATTCCGGATATAGTGGAGTGGGCTTTGCCGAAGATTAAGGAGGGGAAAGCTGCGGCTGTGATCGATCGATACGTGGAGCTGCCGAGGAACGTCGAGCCTTTGCTGAGGCTGGCGGAGATAGCCGAGATGGCTTTGAGGGAAGATCCGAACGAGAGGGCTTCGATGGCGGATTTGTCGAGGTTGTTGGATGAGTTGGTTAAGGATGGATTGTTCTTGTAGTTAAGTTTTTTTTTTTTTTTTTTTGTAGTGTGTGTGTTTGTTGATGATTTTTTGATGTTGCTCTCTTACTACAAACTGTACATTTTGTTATGAGTGATGAAATAAAATTTTATTTAGTGTTAGATTTTTCTTGTAATTTTAGGATGAATCTTGAAACTAGCTAGCAACAAAGTGTTGCTGTGCATGCTCGGTTATGAGTGTTAAATTTTACTATAAATGGAGTAAGTATAAATAGTAGTATTTTTTTGACGGAGTATTAAATACTATTGATAATGATTAATGACTTACCCAAAACCAATAGATTAGTTGCAGACTTACCCAAAACCAACAGAGTTGAAGAACAATTAAAAGCAAAAGTCAGTGCATATTATTAAGCACTAATTAATGTTGTATTATTATTATAAGTCTATTATTTTTGTCGTTTTATTTTATGGTCCAAAGTGGTTTAGTACTTTGGTATCAAAGTCACATGAAATGTGGTCGAATCAAATACATAATTAAATTTGTACTAGTATTTTTTTAAAAGTCTAATTGAGATTTGAGGGTTGACTATGTGATTATATATTTATATACTATATGAATTTTCATTTTTTTTTTCATTACCTGCATTTATAGTAAGCGGTAGCACAGGTCACATTGATAAGTTGACTGTAGGCTTACACATATTATGTCATGTCATGTAAGTAGTAAATGAGCCAAATAAAATTTTATGTAATTTTTGAATAATTTAGATTAGGTCAAATAATTTAGATTGAACCAATATTATAATTCCTAAATTGCCCCTCCAATATTCAAAAGATGAGTACAAATCCCCTAATTCTCTCTTAAATCTTTTTATGATAAATAAAGAAAAAAACACACACACACGCACTGTACTTATTTTTTTCAAGTCGGCCATAGATTTCACCAAATAAAAGCTCCCCCCTTTATGCTGAATTCGCTATTTATTGAATTAACCAATTTATAATTTCTATATTTGCATTTTTTAATATAGAATCCATGGACCATGATGAAGGAAAATCTCTATCGACAGAAGGTGATGAGGGTTTTTCAAGAAACAAAAACCCAGAGGTATGTGTGAATCTTT
Source organism: Euphrasia confusa (assembly GCA_954870475.1). NCBI lineage: Eukaryota > Viridiplantae > Streptophyta > Magnoliopsida > Lamiales > Orobanchaceae > Euphrasia > Euphrasia confusa. The sequence continues at coordinate 1,637,975 of OX940955.1, read as the reverse complement.
GATTAAACTCTGACATAGTATATCTACAAATATTTTGATTTATTTTTTCTCTAATTTATAATTTCATGGCGGATAAAGTGTAAAGATTGTAGCTTTATAAAAAAAAAATTTAGGATACACCTAATTTAGATTTCTTGAAAACACCATGTATTATTTTATGAGAAAAAATGAAAATCTTTGGGTTTGTGATTGAGGTTACCATGTATCCATATCAGTCATGTGTTTGTGCAAATTAAAAATCATTTTGAATTCAAAATAATCGATCCATCTAGCTTGTTTAGACAATTCCTTACCGAGTTATTGAGCAATCATCTTGTTTTTTCTTCACATTGATAAGTCCGTTCTTCGCGTTTTCTAGGCCCGTAAATCAAATGAAATAGTAGCTGAAGACCCTTCGGGCAGTCACGAACGAACGATTTCTAGGCCCGTGAGTCAAGATCTGGTCTTGAATATACCCACAAACGATTTTGTGACGATAAACATGCCCCCTTCGCCTTTACCGACTCCCAAGAGAGTAAATTTCTCCCCACTGCCAAGCCCGGACCAATCGAGAATCAGTGGATCTCCGGGCCCGTCATTCTCTAAAGGAGGGAAAGGAGGGAAGTCGACTGTGAAATATTTTATTCCCAAACTGAGCCTCAAATTCTGGAACCCGAACGCAGAGATTGAAAAAGCTGCCATGCTGGCACTGGGAGTTTCCCCCGAAAAGACATCTTCTGGCAGGGGATTCTCTCTTTCTAAGATATTCTCGCCCATGATGAATAGGACGTCTTCTTTACCACCTACTCCGATTTTGCACTCCAACCCTGAGTCCGCGCATGGAGGAATTATTACAAGCACTTCAGCTGTGAGTTTTTTTTTTAATATTATTTTTGAGCTCGGGATATCTGTCGATTACTTAATAGAAATTTCGGTGAATAAGTTGTAAAGCTGTGTCATTTGTATGTAAAATTTAGTGTTTAGAGACACTACCGCGTTTATGGTTTTAATTCTCTTTTAATGTATGAATGTGTGCATCTTTCTGCATAAGAGTTTTTCAATAATTTTCTCGTGTTCGCTGACTTGGTCTTACAGATTTTATCGTTATGCAGAAAGGTGGGCCCAAGAAATCAATGCACCGTTCACGCTCGGTGCCCGTGTTTAATGAAGAGGGAAGCATGAAACAGACGGATTATTTAGGCAGTGTGTACCGTGTGATTCCTTCTGCTCGTAGATCAACGGAGCAAACTGTGGCCACACCAATCCCTAGTGCAACAATTGATACCGGTATTTTTTTAATTTTTTTTTATACCTCAAATGAAGTATTAACGTTGTTGCCTTTTGATTTGTTATGATAATCAACCGTTAGTTATTTTTATATCTTGAGTATTTGGGTTATGCCTCAAATGAATTATTAAGGTACAACTTATCATATTAGTCACTGTGTTCAGATGTGGACACGAATAATTGTACGGAAGACATACCTGAAGAAGAAGCTGTTTGCAGAATCTGTTTTGTGGAACTGGGCGAGGGCTCGGACACACTAAAGATGGAATGCAGCTGCAAAGGTGAACTTGCTCTGGCCCACCAAGAATGCGCGATTAAATGGTTCAGCATAAAAGGCAACAAGACTTGTGAAGTCTGCAAGCAGGAGGTTAAGAATTTGCCCGTCACCCTTCTACGAATCCCAAACTCTGAAACCCGAGGGCACGGGATCAGTTCACCCGACGTAGGCCGATACAGGTAAGTAGATTATAATTAAGAGAAACTTATGTTTAACCATCATTTGTAATTGGGATGATTACAGAAAGTACCCTCGGCCTTTCAAAATTACTACTATAAAATACGCATGATGTTTGATTTAATGTTAATATCTAGGGGCTAACTGCATGCAATATTTTTATAAATTTGAGGATACAATTAAATTTCAGGGGTGGTGGTTGTAATTTTTAAATATAGTTAGGATTTCCTTGGTGATTAGGCCAAACATCGTTGGTACTTTTGTAATTAATCCTTTGCAATAGGGTTTGGCAGGATGTTCCGGTTCTCGTGATCGTTAGCATGCTTGCGTACTTTTGTTTCTTGGAGCAACTATTGGTAAATGAAATGACTCCAAATATCTCGATTTCTTGAGTTCTAGGGATAGTTACGAAAACTAACCCCGAGGTTTTGATTTTCTTATAAAACATAACAGCTAACTTTGAGAATATTACAAAATTTCCCTTGAGGTTTAAGTCATATACATTTTGGCCCGACCGTCGGTTGGGCTAACATAATTTGCTGATATCATCATAAGAGCCCTTGTTTTTCAAAATATTATAAATAGCTCCTACTTTTTGCGCAATTTTCGTCGTCATGATAGTTTGTAAAAAAATGTTGGTAGGGTGTAACGTCAAGGTCGTTCAAAGTTAGCTATATTTATATTTTATAGTAAATTCACCAAACCTTAAGGCTGGTTTTTGTAATTATCTATATTTTTTTGGGAGATTCAGTTTTCCACAACATAAATTCAAGTGATAATTTCTAGTTACTGTCATGTAGGTTAGTAGCCTGGGATCGAGCGCGATTGCCATATCTTTGCCGTTTTCTTGCATATTAGGTCTCCTTGCGTCTATGACATCAACTACCATGGGTAAAATCTGTTTTCATTCGTAAAAAATAATATATATCAATGCATAAGTTTTTCCTTTCTTTCGACTGATTTTCTTGTTTTTCTTTTTCCTGTGTAGTAAGGAAGAGATATGCTTGGTTGTACGCTACGATTCAATTCGCAATGGTGGTTGCTTTCGCCCATATCTTTTACTCGCTGGTAAGAAGACACGTTAAATCTTTTGGATCATTATAAAAACTACCCGCGAGCTTTAGCCAATTTTCAAAAGCACCCCTTGTGTTTTCTCAGCACTAAGCCATCTGAATTTATCTGTCTACAGCTTCATGTGCAAGCGGTTCTGTCGGTCCTGCTTGCCACCTTTACGGGTTTTGGAGGCGCAATGTGTGGCACTTCGTTTCTTTTCGAGTTTATAAAGTGGGTGAGAAAATTGAACGATTCGTCAACTTCAAGGCACGATCCCTCTCAGCCCAACGAAGAAGCTTCGTCAAATTCAAGGCATGGTAGTATTACACAGCCTAACCAAGAAGCTTCTTCAAATTCAAGGGATGATCCTACGCGGCCCAACGAAGAAGCTTCAGGGACCGCTGATAACGTGGGCCCAATGGACCCACGACAAAATCAAAGTGAAGCGCGGCAATAAAGCCGAGGACGGGTAATAAGAGAGATTCACACATTGTACATTCGTTACACTCGTGGCAAAGAAGCTACGACGTATTCGTGTGTTCTTTCGATCACTTGGAAACAATTTTCTTTCTTTTCATTTTGAAAATTTCAATTTCAAAATTAAAGAGAAAAAAAATGGGAGCAACATCAATTATTTAGATTCTGATCACCAGACATTTGTTCTCATACTTACAAAGGGTAGTAGTAGTCACAGACTCGCAGGTTCTCTCTCAATCTCAAGGTAACTCCAAAAAGACACCTTTACCCCTCTGCTATACAAAGACCTTAGTCAGTTAAAAATATTAGTAACATCATAGTAGTATGTTTTTTCCCCTGTCATTTCATTAAAAAACAAAAAAAACTGTCATTATTCGTAACTAGACTCGCCCGCCCGGCTTAACAATCGATTTCTCCTTCAAGCTCGTGCTCAACAAAGAATCGGAGCTCTCGGCAGCGAAACCTGGCCTCGTCCATATTTTAATATGGCCCTCTCGACAAACAGTGAGGATAGATTCCTGAGTAAAAGTCAAACCAGAGAGAGGCTCTGTGTGGACTCGGTGGACCATCAATGGGGATAGCTTTGGGACATCGCGAATGCTCGGTGCAGGCTGTAAGATTCCTACAGGGCAGGCGCTGTCCCAATGAGACGATTGGCTGCCTGTGCTGAAAGTGGGGGACCCGCCTGGGGCCCGGCGGACTGGGACCACGAGTTCATCCATCTCTAGATCCCACAGTAGCAACTGTGTGTCCTGCTTGGAATCGAGTAACACAATAAAACTCTATATACACTCTGGAAAAATAGTGTATTTTGTTCGGAAGTACCTGACCAACAGAACCGAAACGATAAACTATGTTTTCCCCAACGCCGTCAGAATTCGGAGCTACCCAATACGAATCGAATGCCACTCCACTAACCTGCCATCAATCACCAAGTAGTTTTTTTCGGAAGCAAAATACGATTTTATAAGAAAAATTATGATATCTGGAAAAAAAAATGGTACCCATGAGTTATGTCCCTCGCCCCATGCCACGACCTTGCGTTCTTCCATACTCCAAACTTGAACAAGGTCATCCTCGCCTCCGGTCAAAATGTACTTTCCGTCCATGCTGTGTTGTTTTTAGCTTGTCACAAGTTACGATTTTGACCACAGTAATTTAGTTCTGGAAAAAAACGGAGTCATTTACTCACCTCCAAGCACAACACAAAAGAGCGCCGTAATAGCTTTTAACGCCGCAAATGAGTTGTTCGTTTCTGTAATCAAAGACTCGCAGGTAACCTGCAGGCAATCAATTTTCCTCATCCTAAAAATGGAGATGGGAGACAGGAGCGAAAAATTGAAACTAAGTAACTAACTAACAACCAAAAATCCATAAAATTGTATGATTATACATGGGTCGAATTATAATGCAATACCATCCCTTCCCACAGTTGCTAGATAAGCACCGTCTGCTGAAAACGCAATGCCGTTTATTGAGCCTTGGCATACGTGCCATCTGGCAACTGGGTTCTGCAACGAACCATTTGTCATTACTCATTATCCCGAGAGCAATTTATAAGTAGTGTTTGCTTTAAGCCTTTAACAATAGGATTCTTCTTGATAATCACAATATCATTAATAAATTAATTAAAATGGGAAACAAATTATTAAACCCGAAAAAAAAAATTGTAATAAACAATTACCGACCTTACTGTTACGTGCATGGGATACAGAAAACTGAGTTTGATCTTTGATCACTGGGAATGAAGGATCACCGGATCCATCTTTATTCTAAACAACATGAAGAGCATATAAGAATTCCTGAAGTGAACTAATTAAAAGGACACCATTAACTTATTCCTCGTAAAAAGTTCAAAAACTTGCCTTTTCATATACATACACATTACCATCTGCGTGTGCAACAACAAATGAGCCATCAGTGTTGGGAATCCAAGCAACACAAGTACATCGACTGTTAGAAGGAAGACCGAGCAAATTTTCATCATATAAAAAATTGGCAAATACAAATAATAGATAGAACACTGCACGTTTTTCAATTTTTCATCTTAAACAAGAATTCAAATTTCTTGCCTAGTATTAACAGAGCCATCTTTATTATAGTGCATAGCCCCCACGAGCTTCTTCCCAACATCTTGCAATTGTTGTCTAAGAGACACCGAGTAAACTACAAGAAACATAGAAACAAAAACTACATTATATTGAATAAATTCAGAAATCGTGTATTACTCCGATTATATTTCCGAGACAAGAGGCATACCATCTCCGGTGTTCAAACCAATAAGCAGATCATGCCCATCTTTCGAGTCAGGATCATATGCGTGGCAAACAGGGTTCGAGTTACTAAAATGAATAGACTTTATTGGATCCTATGCAGCACAACAAAACCCCTCTAAATCAATCCAATGCTAATTCTTCAAAATATATGTAATATATATTAAGTGCAAATGAACCACCAAAGTACCTTATCCTGAGAATTTAAGTCACTCAAGAAAATCGCATCACCAACATTGAATACCAAATACGTCCCTTTCCCATCGAAATTCGGGTTTCCAGCCAAATTATTCGAACTCGAAGCCCCTAATGATCCTATTCTAGAATTGTTTCCGCTCGCGGGCTTACTTCCACCATTGCCTCCGACGAAACTAAGTGCCCTACTTCCGTTGCTCCCACCCAATAACCTTGCTGCTGCTGACCTCACACCACTGCTCACACCCAAACTCGACGAGGATTGAGACGGTGCCTGCATTGGCCTTTCCTTAAGATGAGCTAATGTTACCTGATATAAAAAACACATCTTTTATACAACCACTTTAAATTCAGCCAAAAACTCGACTTTTTAATCTGTTCGAACCACCAACAAACACGGGTCGATTATCGAATCGACAAATTTACACGGAAAAAATCCGAAACTAAATCCGCAATCGATGAAAAACTGTTAAACCCCAAATCCCATAAATTGCAATTTCAAGAAGAATTGAAAAAACCTAAAAAAAATGTCGAAAAATTCGACGAACCTGAGTGACAGTTTTGCCATGGGCGTAGTGAAGAAGGCCCGTGGGGTGGGTCTTCTCGTACTGAAGCTTGTATTTGCCCTCGGGGGTTTTGAAATACGTCTTCAAACCCGGCGGCGGCGCGTTGTTCCCAGACGCCGGAGCGGAGGACATCATGTTGCTATTCGCCCCGCTGTTCATCATCTCTCTCGCCCAAATCTAAAACGATATATCTCGTCGATAACTTTTATGAGTCAAAATTTTAACGAGATCATGTATTCAAAAAAGGAATTTTATTTTTTTGAAGAAAAAAAAAAGTGAAAATGATAATTAAAGGTTCTGAGTCGTGCTTGAAACAGTTTGTGGAGAGTTTGTGGAGATGGGTTTTTTTTTCGTGTATTTATTTTCCGTTAAATTCTGTGTGAAAGAAAAAGAGAAACTTCTGTTCAGTGAGAATGGTGAGATTTTCCTGATTGTGTAAATGACTTTCGCTTGGAGTTTAGACACGCCCACTGTGTGTGACTGTGTGTGAGTTTTTTTTATAAATAAAATATAATCTAAACTTCTAAATAATAAAGTATTGGGGCTTTTTATTTTATTTTGTTAAATGGAAGTTTCAATTAAAAATTCAGCTATTCTAGTAGAAAAATACAATTTTAAAAATAAAAAATATAATTATTTAAGTTGATAAAAATAAATACATTTATTCAAAAATTAAAAATTAGATACAAGCATACACTTACGTATAAAAATTACTTCTTCCGTTTTATCTGTATCTTCATATTTTGTAGGTAAATTAAATTATTTATATTAGGAGTTAAATTATATTTAGAAAAAGTGAAAATAATTCCTGTGCAAAGTTAGAAAATTATATCATATAATCATATAATTAATTTTATTTTAAAATAAAAAATTAAGTGTAATTATTTTGTAAAGTGTGAAGTTACAAGTGAAATGTCAAAGAAAATTATGAAAATGTAAATGAACTCAATAATACTCTATTTTCTTTGAAATTATTTTTACTTGTCATTTGAGTGTCCATTTAATTTGTTTATAAGTGTAATATTCGTATAATCAAGTTGATACTCTTAAATTAGAAAATTTTGTGATTTTTTTCAATTTTATTAAATGGAAAAAAAAATAGACAGTGATGGTGATGATGATTGACGAGTCATCCATTGGAATAAGGATGATGCCCTCCAGCATCAATGACATGGCACAGTCAAATTACCAATTATGAACATTCTTTAATGGAGGAAAAGGGCCCATTAACCTAAATTAGATGGTGGGCCTTCGTGGCCCATATTTTTATTTTGCTGAAAGGCCCTCTACATTTCTATAATGGGCCAGCCCAATTATCTATACTACACTCAATATTTTTTGTATCATTTTTTATAATTTCAAAAATCAAATTATATTTTATTTTAATAAGCTCAATATTTCTTTACTATACTAATTAAGTACATTATTTTCGTATATGTACGATAAGAGGTGAGAGGGTGGACAAATTGGTCAACGCCCACAGCAAAAAGTGATTGAAATTAACAAAAGCGAATTAAGGAAAAATTGGGAAGAAAACATATGCAAAGGACAAGAGTCAATAAATATAATTAAAATGCGGCTTCCCAATAATCTTTCTCATAAACCAACTTTAATTTCTTTTTAGTTATCGTGTTTACGGTTTACCTAAGATTCTGACCTAATTCCAATCGCTTTCACTTTTTTTTGCAAAAAAAAGTCAAAGGTCCACTTCTTTCGTTGAATATTAATTTTCAAGAGAACGTTAAAAAAAAGTAGTATGACGCGGAAGCAGTCGATATTTGACGTGGAAAATGAAGGAGATGAATATATATGATGACGTGGCAAGTTCATCTCGGCCTCACCGAAGTTACCATATAGTACAAAACAGCTGATCAAGAAAATAAAAAAAACACAACACACAAACACACACAGTAGCTAGCTGGCGAAATGGCGGCTCATCCCCATGGCCGACGCGAACTTAGCCATCTCTTGCGTCAAAAACTGCCCGTCGCCGCCGCCGCCCCCTCCGTCTCCGGCGGTCACGCCGAGAAAATCCCTCGTCTGATCATGCAAACCCGGCTGCCCGCCGGGCAGCCCCGCCTGCCCGACAAAACCGTTATTATTAACCGACGACGGCCCGAAACTCATCATCCCTTCCCCGCCCGGATTCTTCTGCTGCCCGAAAACCTGGTGCAGCTCGCTCCTGCTCTGACCGAAAGCAGCGTTCGTCGAGGAAGAATTAGACGGGGACGAAGAGGTCAAAACCCCCACCGAGCTCCCGAAAAAACCCGGCCCGCTTTTCGTGGACCCCATTTGGGCCGCCTTCTGGAGAAGCGCCGTGGCCGACATCGGAGCCGTCGAGGGCAAAGAAGTCTTTTCGTAAATCGAAGCCAAAGAGTGATGATCCGCAACGTTCTCCTCTTTTAAAGCGTAACTTCCCGAACCGCCCCCGGCGAAGATATTATTGCCCGATCCCATATTGTGCATCACGTCGCTAAACATATTATTCGATTGATGGTCGATATTATTGTGATTGATCATCTGATGATGGTTCAACCATAGGGGCAATCTCGGCCTCTCGAATTCCGTCGTCGGCCGGAAATCGAACCCTTGTTGCAAATTAGGCTGATGAGGGCTCATCAAATTATTGTTGTTGTTGTTGTTGAAGCTCAAGCTGTTCGTAACGACGTTCGTGTACTTGGCACTATCCTCGACCAAGGCATCGCAGAAAGCTCTGTGCGTGATGAAACTATCTTTTCTGCAAAATTATAGCAATATTTTTTTATCATAACTTGTTTAGTTAATAAAATTTCAACAATACCAGAAAGATATTTATGAAAGTAATATTTTTTTTTATTATAACTTGTTTAGTTAATAAAATTGCAACTGTGTAATAAATACCCAATCATTTGGTATGCATTAAATGTATTATACCTGGAAAAAAGAGTGCCGCAGTCGCATTTATACTCCCTAGTGCCGCAAGTTTTGGAATGGGCTTTCCAATCGGATTGGACTGCGTACTTTTTCGAGCACTTATCGCATTTCCATTTCTTCTCGCCGTGCTTCCGGCTGAAGTGCTTCTTGATTCCGGTGAGATCTCCAAGGGCCCGGGCCGGATCATGGTGGACGCAGGTCTTCTCAGGGCAGATGTAGACCTTCTTCCTGATCTGATCCTTGTTGGCCCGCTGCTTGAGCTTCCACGGGAGGTTATGGCCCCTCCGGTGGAGTTGCAGGTTCTGATCCCTTTGAAAACCCTTGTTGCATATCTCGCACACGAATCGATTCGTCGCCATTAGAGTCTTAGGCGAGATCGCAATCACCTCCGCATCCGGATCTGAAAAAATATTTATAGTGAAAAACAATCTTAAAACATACATTTTTGTCGTCGTCGAAGGTAATTGATTAATTAATTAATTATTACCTGGTGTACCTGGTAAATTTCGTTTCCTTTTGGGGTTTGGTTTGGGGTTGGGGTTAGGGTTAGGGTCGGGTTGAGAATTGGGAACACAAAAAACATCGCCGGAGGAAGACATCATTTTTTTGTGATTTATGTGTTGTGATGAGAAAAAACAAATGGGAGGGTTTTTGGAAGGTGGGGAGAAAACAAAGGGGAAGGGCAGGATTTGGTGTTATTGAAAAATCCCACCACTACTTACTTAGCTTCTTTGAAACAAGGTTTTTCAGATTGTTCAAAAAGAACAAGAAAATAATTAAGAGAAAAAAATATGACTTGAGTTACAAATATAAAATAAAACCCAGAAGAAGAAAACAATCATTCATATGTGTATATATATATATGAATAAAAAGCTTTTAGGACATATATGCTTTCTCAGAGAAAAAGAGAGATCTGGGTAAGGGCTTGTTTGGTTTCTAAACAAAAAAAATAAAACCTAATAAAAAAAATATATATAGAGAGAGAGAATATGTATCTTGTTTGCAAAATGCAAAATGAGAGCTTGCTTGCTTTTGCATATGATCCTCTCCTATCTCTTCTTTATCTCCTCACAATTTCAAAGTCGGGGTCAGCCATAGATTCAGCTGGTGGGGTCCACACATTCTCTCTCTCTCTCTCTCTATATATATATATATATATGTGTGTGTGTACTGTATGTATGTATTTGTACGTATGCATTGGCCGTATGCTGCTTGTAACAAGAATGTGTAGAGCTGTGTGTCAAAAACTCATGTAGTTTTTCGAGCTAAAAAAATACAATTATCAAGAAGGAATTCAAAAGGAGATGAGTTATTTAAATAATACAGTAAGTAATAATCTTTTCGTCTGAAAGAAACAAAACAAAAACAAAAATTATGTCTTAATTTGTATTTTGAAAAAAAAAAAGTGTTTCAATTGAACACGGATGTATTACTATGTTTTTATAGTGAGTGAGTAGCCAGTACTAAAACTACTATAGTACAAATCACATGTCTAGTTTGAGTATATGTAGATTCTCTTTAATTAGCTAAATCTAATCAAATTTTACACTTCATTAAGGTCCGTTGTTGTTGTGAAAATGTGCTCAAATTCAACATTATCAGACCTTTTTTAATTTTTTTTGTTAACTTAATTATTTCAATATCGTAAAAGAAGAAAAAAAACTCATTTAATTTAGAGAGTTATATTGTTGTCATCTTCTTTTAAACTTAATATCAATTCACTTAAATTTAATTCATATCGGTCAATTAAGTTCAGAACAATTAAATTTAATTAAAATCTTGACAAAAATTTAAAATAGAAAACAATTAAAATGAATTGATTGATAATTATTTCATGTAAATAATATAGTTCAATATAGAATAGTATTCATATTTTTTTAATTTATTTTTTAATGTGTAATTTATTATTATTATTATTATTATTATTATTATTATTATTATTATTATTATTATTAAAAATTTAATTTCAATTATCGGTTCAACTGAATTCATTTAAAGAGATCAATATTTTAATATTTTCAAACATCAAACGCATATAAAATTAATGACAAAATAATTGTTTCTTAAGATTTGATTGAGAAAATTAAGATTTGAGAAAGATTTGACTGAGAAAATTAAGATTTGAGAAAGATTGATGATGTTTGTTATTCGTAATAAATAAAAATGATAGATATCTCATGTGTACATAGTTTTAGATCTCTGCAAAATGAGATCAAAAATCACATAAAATTGTTACATATATATACTTCATATTGATTAATTTCTTTAATTGTGTATCCAATTATTTTGTAATTAAGCACTATGAATTGGATAGATTATAAAATGCATACATAAATTGATCCATAAATAATTAATACAATTATATAGTACTTCATGCACATTTTATTATATTTAATTTTGCGGAAGATATTATACTTTAGAGATTCGAAAAAGGAAAAGTAGAAAGGGTTAATACGATGCTACATGTAAAAAGTGGTTTGCCTTTAGAGAAGGTGAGTGTGTGTGACTCGTGCGCAGAATAAAAATCATTACCACATAATTAAAAGTTGGACAACTTTTATTTTTTGTTTTTTTTCTTACGTGTAAAAATAATTTAATCGAAAAAAAAAATAAAATTGTACTAGTACTAACTACAGTGGTATATTTTGGATTTATTATAAATTAGGGGTGGAAAAAAGAAATTATTGAGAAATGCAAGGACGTTGTCAGAAAGAGCGTGTTTTGCAATTCCCGATGAGGTTTTCGGGCAACCCGTGACCTCTCCTACCCTTTCTCTCTCTCTCTCTCTCTCTCTCTTTGTTGTCGCAGTGACTCTGACTTCCATGGGACCCACACTTTTTTCTTGTGCGTGTCAGAATGATAATGTTGTTGTAGTCATCCATCGTATGTATAATTTGTACACGTATGTATAATAGTATACATGGAAGAATATGGAGTATGGAGTAGTATAATATAAGGTGATTTGATGTAAGTTTTGATATTTCGGTGGGACAATTTTTTATGAAAATATTATAAAGTTTGTCTTGAATAATAAGATCTATTGGTCATATATATTTTATTATTGAACATATTTTTCGATTTACATTAATCGATCGAGTGAGTTGTCTCTCCACCTTATATACAATATTACATGTGGCATACTCTTTCCGTCTCAATATCTAAAGAGTTGCATACATTTTTTTGAGCATATGAACTTGACATTTATATTAATAGTTGAAATCATTGTGGTCATCTCCATAATATTCCTTCCGTCTCAATTTCGAAAGATTGAACACACTTTTTTGTGCACGAAAATTAACTTTTTGATTAAAAAGTAATAAATAAAAATGTAAATTTAAATTGAAAAGTAAAATAATTATGAACTATTATTATGAGACACTTAAAAAAATGTGTGTGAATTATTTTGTGATTGAGATACATTGTAGTGTTTATTTCTAATATAAAAAGGAAAGAATAATATTTAATGTTAACTACTTTTGGCTCCATGCAATTGGATCATACTACCGAACGAATTATTCCCTCCAAAGAACCCCACCATCCCCATCTCTTAAATTCGTGATACACATATTTCAAATCTTGAGGAATCACAAATATGTTTATATCATTAAGGGAAATTTAAGAGTATAAATTTCTCAATTTTGTAGAAATTAGAAGTGTATTCCTAAAATATTATAGTCAGCGCACAAAAACGTGAGAAATATTACTTTAAAATTATTTCATAATAAAATCAATTTTTGAAAAAACAAAATAACTTTTAAACGCTTATAAAATGGTCCTTTTTTCATAAAAAATCAATGGAAACAACTCATTATTGAACATCATAACACAATTATAACAAACGAAATCACTTGTGAAAGCAGCTTGATGATAGGTAAAATTTCTATGTGGCCATAATTTGTATACCTATATACACAATTCGAGAGTGAGGTACATATTAGAAGAGAAAAAAAAAAGAATATCAAATATTTGATAATAAGTACAAATTTAATTGTTTTACTTTGGGAATTTCACAAATATAAAGAAAAATATTAATTGTACATCACTCCATCGAAATATTGAGGTATAAATTTTTGTTGATATACATTTCACTAAATTGTACATATGTTTAAAGTATAGTTGAGTCACATGATAAATGATCACACCTCCAACAATGATAGATAATGAGTCTCTAACCGAACAACTACATGAATATATACTCTAACGTCGTGGGCATGAGTGATCAAATCGACAGAGCATGAACCGCATTGGAAGAAACTTTGCAGCTTGCCTCTTTATTATATCATGTGGAAATATGAAGTGTGACACTATGGTCTCACTCTTAGTATACGAAAATGAGAGATAGAAAAACTCAAGACAGTTTATATAGTCCTATATTTTATCATAAAATCAATTAATTAATAATAAATGGTTTTATAAGTTTAAAATCAACTTTGAAGTGAACATCACAAAACAATTTTAACAAAGTTTCATTTATATATATAGCTTGATATTTTCCATTTTCACTATTTTTAATATGATCATGATACTTGAATAATCATAAACCACAATTATTTGTGTGTATATATTTGGTGAATTGAAGAAGAATGCACATGCACATGCATACGTAGGGCATATGGGACCTATCAATTGGCCTACAATATATACTGTATATATTATAAAACCCTAATTCCAAGGGTGAATGAGTATATATATTAAAATTATTATATATGAGGTGATAGAATGATTTAATTTAATGTCCGACCACGTACGTAAGGAATCATCACTTCCCTATATGCTACAACTACGAGTCTTCGTTGCACTCGAGCTCGTTGAAAAATAAATAATTTTATAATTGACGATGAGAGAATTATTGGATGCAAAATCAAAGCCCCCTTAAAACGCGCTTTTAGTGTTGCATTTTCAAGGTGCCTATATATAGAAATTGGTAAACGCTACTACCAAGATATTTAATTTAATTAAACTAGGTACATATATAATTCTCTGTCGATAATTACGGGCATGTGTATGAGAAATAAAAACAATATCTATACGATGGATAGATAGATCTAAATTAAGATGCATGGGAATATATTCAAAACAAGCGATCGATTAATTTATACGTCCAATTCTTGTACAATATTTTAAGAAATGTTTCTCCCAATTGTAGCAAGTAGGGCTTGAATATTAGCGAGTTGAGAAGAGACATAATAATCTATACATATAAGTTTTAAGATATATTTATTGTAATGTCTCACAAAACTTCAAAAACGAATACACTATGTACTTCTGTCTTAAAATAAATTAATTGCCATACTGAATCAAGTGTTTCACCGAAAAGTTGTTTGTAAATGATAATTTTGTGAGAGAATTGTTTGTAAATGATAATTTTAATTTTATATATATATATATATATATATATATGTACAAATTTTTAATATGACATAAATAAATAAATATTTTATGTACAATTTAATATATATGTACAATTTCTTTATAAATAAAAGAGTATTTTATTGAAATTTAGGTAGAGTAAAAATGATTATTTTTAATTTATAAATTAAAATTAATGAAAAATAAAATAAAAAAATATTTTAAATATTTATAATAATTAAAAAAATCCGTATTTGTTGAAAAGTAAAAAAAGAAAATGTTCATATTAAGTTGACATAGGAAGTAGTATTATTGTTAGTAATAGCTAATTGCAACACAAGTTGCACGTTTTGCAATCCACGGCAAACAATCTCATATGGTTGGTGTTACACATGGGTTTGTCTATATATATAAACAAAAATTAAATAAAAGAGTATCCAATGCTCTTTGCTCCATTCAATTTATATCATTCTATAGATCTGTATTCATCACTTAAAAATACAGGAAATCCTGAAATTCGCCAAACATAATATTTTATACGAAACCAAAGTACGTAACATGGTCATGAGTATCTTGGCCTGGAGCTGTCGGTATTAACTAAAATATACTATCACTGTTGTGAGTTAATTCGTCAATCCCAATCTTGCTTCTTATTAATATACTCGTTTCATCTCATAGAAACATGCACACTTCTTTTGTAATTACTAATGAAACGTCAGTTATTACGAGACAGATAAAAAAAGTCAAAGAAGCCAAGCAGTTCCCATTTTTCCCCTCGACAAGTCAAGTACAGAAATCAACCAATTCGTCGACTACTGCCTAATTAGAAATAACAAAAGACTTGACCATATAAAAACAATAATGCAACTGTTCAAACAGTTTTTGAACAAGAAGAAGAAGGAGAAGAAAACATGACAGAAAAGAACAAGAAGTAGTTGCTAATGTCTAAATTAATTTCATGTTCCCTCACACTGCATGTACACATAAAGCAAGGCATCACCAAGGATGCTGCCAAAGAGTAAACAACACTCTATATATCCAGGTTGAAGCATTTATTCTGCCCTTGTCATTCGACTGTCTTATATCTGGGGTTAGTAATGCCGTCCCAAAAAACTTGGCACGTATCGTAGAAACTAGAAATTATAGATCTTTTTCGTATAAAATTAAGGCGATGGAGCTACCCCGGTTCTACACCAGTTATTAGAGAAAACATTTTCTACATATATTAAAAATGCTAAACTCTACGAGTGCCAAACAAAGATGAAAGGAGGAATAATATATAAACTTGTAGTAATACAGATGTTCCTTAACTCAATCACGCAAATCATTCAATAATGCAGTAAGCATATATCTCGCACGGGACACAAACACACACAACACATCACAAACAAATTATACAACAACCAAACATATGAAAGCCGATATCCACTTGGAGCAAGAGAATACCGAAGAAATAATGGCTTTCAATCCACGCTACTACGTTCACCTCCTCAACACACTGCAACCAGTTTTATATTATATTATCAGCAGGAATGATGAAAGACATCTCATAACTTAAAAAAGTTTTTAGTGAAAATTTATTTAATGCAGCAAGTTGAATCATGTGTGATACGTGTTGTTGGTTAGTGCTATCTATTTGTCTATAAAAATGAGAAGACATGAATTAAAAGATATGGATCATGTTTGATTAGTGGGGATTTTTTTTTTCTTCAAAAGGAACTCGATCCAAAACCTAGTCTGAAAACACCCAAAGCAAACATAACTTAAGGCATATTGATACGAAGAAAAATAGAAACTTACTTGTACAAATAGGCTGCAATTCCAAGAATTATACACATCAAAATGATGTCGATGCAGAAATTCCGACTAGACCTCAACTGAAATGAAATCAAAAGAGCTCCATCAAGTATGATGAAATTGAAAAAAACGTTGTAGAGTGCAGCTATATAAGAAGAGCATGTCAAGACTGCAGAGAACATGAAGTCACCTGATTAACAGTGTGCTTCAGTCTGACATTGGTATTTTTAAGGTCAGCAGTTGCCTTGTCCACCTACAAAGAGTTCAAAAATAAATGCTCAGAATTCTCTATCACGATTGTTGGGGATTCAGAGTTGCGTCTGAAAGTCTAACCTTAGTGTCAATCTCATCCATAAGAGGAACTTGCCTGTCTAATTCCTGCATGAAAAGCATCGTAGTAGAAGTTTCTATTAGTGACTGATTATTGGAAAGTAACAAATAAATACCCAAAACAAAAATAAATGAACAATGGATATGAACACAAGGAACATAGAACCCTAAGGTAACCTCATTCATGTCACTGGCCATATTTTTCAAAGTACCCAAACCTTCGGATATGACGTCTAGGCCTTGCTCCTGCATGATATGTGAATATATGATAATGAAGACACAATGAATAAAAAAATCCATTTTATTTACAACATATATGTGACACAAGCACAAATAAAAAAATGCCTGTTTCATCTTCCGCATCTCATACTCTTGCCTAAATTGGCTCGACTCTTCAGTTTTCTGAAAGTACTCATCGTCAAATCGTCCATCTAAATCATAATCCAATGCACAAATTAACAATCAAATAACAAACCGACCACCCCAATGACTTACCCACCCACCAGGATGAAAATCCAAGATACACACAAACATAAAAAGAGATACAGAGTAAGTTAGGGAAGCCCCAGAACATCATAGAAATCAACCACACGGAAAAAATACCCGAATCAAATTTGATTTCTGTTCGAGGAGCTGAAGTTCCCCAGCCCCCAGATTGTTTAGGTGGTGCAGCCGAGCCATCAGATATGGAATGGATTCGATCAGGCAATGCAAGGACCAGGTCGTTGCGGACTGCATATTCCTCTGTTGAAAGTCCTTTAACCTGCGGCCATGGTATATTCAATAGCAAAAAAAAAATATTAAAAAAAAAACTTCTAACCTATGGCTTGCTCATCAAAACAATACATGACACATTTATGTATGGGATATATCAAGGTAATAAACTCCAGATAAATGGGAAAACTTGTTAAGAACATCGCAAATCTAAACAAAGTTTAATACAATCTTAATTATTTCTACAATTCTCCAACAATTATATATTTTGTTGCTAAGAAACAACCTATTTCACAATTAAAAAAAAGTTATGACTAAATAAGACATCCACCCTGTAGAGTTCAAGATCCATCCATCGAAGTGCCATGCTAAAATCTCTAACCAAACCATGTCTAAAATATTTACGACTATGGATCAGTGGAGATTTTACGTGATCCCAAACATCCATGACAAACTATACGAACAACGAGCTCCTTTAGATTCTAACAAACTATATCAAAAGAAATAATCAGAACACACGAGCTCGGATTACCTCACTATATGACTACCTCCAGATGACTTCTTTTTACGAGGCAGGTATGCGTCAAGTTTTAATTTTTGTTACAAAACCTTCAATTTTAATCCCCAATTCACCATTATCATTTGTTTTGTAAGAAATAGTAACTCAAAAAACTTAAATTTCTTATGTTGCAGGGAATTGGGGAAGATGGTAGGAGTTAGAATTGTGGTTATCCTTTTTAGCATTAGCTAGAGTGCACCATTGCGATCAATTACATTTATCGAGATCGCATTCGGATTCGAAGGAAATGATTCCACGAACTCAAAGCTACAGTTAACAGATCTCGATTCCAGTTCAGGAAGAGTCAAAAGCTGAAACCCCTCTAAAACCACTGTCACTTTTAAGTGACCTAATATATCTCGGACAAACGAACACGGTGAAGGCGAACCCTAAATCCACAACGTAAACAGTAATAAATCAGGGAGAACTCATCAAACCTTCTTAACGGCTAATCTCTGCAATTTGGGAACCTCCTCGAGCAACCGGGCCTTGGTCCTCCGAATCTCGGCATTGATCGCTACAGCAGACGCCCTGCTCTTCTCGCTCGAAGCCGTCTCCGATTTCTACCAAATAAAAATAGGAAAAAAAAATCAGAAATCGAAGCCCAACCACAGATCGAAAACTGAGGCGTATAGGGTGCATAAATCTAAACCTGGAGGAGGGAATCGATGTCGGACTCAACGGAGGCGTAGAGGCGGGCGAAGGCGTCGTCGCCGGAGACATTGGGGTCCTTCGCCGCGACGTCGTACTTGTCATATTTCTTGCAGATCGCGTCCACACGGGTCAGAAGATCGATCACGCTCATCTTTCGGTGTGGGTATTCGCTTTCAAATTTCTTCGGAGTTAAGTCAGTGGAGATTGAAACTCAGAAAGGGGGTTGAAGGGGGGCTTTGCTTCGACAGGCTGGAATGGGAGTGGTGGCGTGACTACGCGAAATTACCATTTTGGTCATGTACAAAATTGTAAAATACCTATTGAACCAAATTTTATTTATTTAACAATATTTAATTCAAATGAATTTATTATTTGGGCAACGTTTGGGCTAAAAAAATCTCAGAGATCGATTTATAAAAACTCTAAAACCTGCCTCGAATAAATTATTATTATTATTATAATAACAAATCATTCCAATTCAATAAAAAAAGGCCTAAAATCTTTAATCAATTCTAATTAGAAACTTGACCTACTTTTATGGGTTCATAAATTTCCTTCTCCGAAAATAAATTTATTAGCGAGTATTATACATTTAAAATATTTTAAAAAAATTGCAATTAATTTTCATATCTACCTAAATTCCAAACCCACTGTGATTGTCTTTTTCACTTTTTTTTTTCTTTCTTTTTCCTACAAATCTATTTATCACCTTTGACTGTATTTTTGTTTACTTAAATTTTAATATGAAAATGTGTATCGTAAATCAACCATTATAATATATACATACATAGGAGTATATATATCACCGCTCTCTCTCACAATTTACTTTTTGTTTTTGATTAATCTACACACGCAAACCCGACGGCGGTTGTTCATCCATCGGAGTTATCCGATCATCCATTTCCGAAGGTTCGTGTTGTTTTGTAGGCTGATTTTTTCTCCGTGTTTTTTTTTAAATTTATTTATCTATAAACGTATGCTTGATCGATTATGTATGTTTGAATTTGATTTAAACGACCTCCTATTAACTGCTATTGTTTTACTGCATCTCGATTTTCCTTTGGTGTTTGTTGGAGATATTCTAAATTTCTGGCTTTTTTTCCTATTGTTTTTTTTTTTAATTTCATTAATTTTGTTGAGCTGCAAATTGAATTATGTGGTTGGATAATCTATATAAGCTGGTTCGATTCCTGTAAATCTTGCTTAAATTGCTCATTGTGTGTTGGAGTTGTCTTGTTTGATAATCGTTGAGCCATTAGTCGCGTCGTTTAACCCATAAACTGCTCTAGTTTTCTGATACGACCTGGTTCATTATGTATTAATGATTCTCTACTGGTATGACCAATTTTTTTTCTGGGTGTTTACTGATTTGTATTTGTGCTTTGTCATGACCATGACAGAAGTAACTTTTTTCCTGACCATGACTAGATTATTTCGTAAAACAATACATATGTAATTGGTTTTGAAAGTAAGAGATTGCAAGGCAGAAGTAACAGGATTCTTAGTGTGATAAAGAGACCTTGCTTGTTTGGGTGACCTAACTTGGTTAAAAAAACAGTGTCCTTCATATAAATACAAATTGAATCGACTTAGTAGATTTTGGGAAACCAGGTCTAATGTTATTATCAGTTACGGTGATCTAATTTAACTGGACTTTTCGTATTCATGTGGTGTTCAGACTATTTAATTCAAATCAGCTTTCAGAGCCTCCAGCTCTTCTATGTAAGATATCTGAGAGGCTTAATTGTCTGATATGTTCTTGGCATACTTGTGATTTCCAGGTTGTTGGGCATAGCACAATCCTTAAACGAGGTTGTTTTGGTAGTTTCTTGCTGGAAAGACTTTGCGAATTTGAAAATCTTGTAAGTTTGGTCACCATGTAATTTTTTTTGCTGGAAAGTTCTTCGGTTGTTTACCAATGAGATAACTTATGTGCTATATATTTAGTTGAAATCGTTATTTTTCATCTTCTTCGTGTAGAGGAATTTCATGGGTAATTGGGTATTTATGATGATATCTTTTTCAGTACATGGAATCGGAATTATCTGCAGATGATAGTAGTAGGTGTTTTTGATTCATTGTGAACTTGTGCTGTTCGTTGCCAAGATAAATTTCCTGCAGGACTTATTTCCATTTGATTCTCCGACAAATGAGATGCTGGAAGTCTTCACCATTTCACTTGATGTTGTTACCTGAAGCATATCCCCTCATCCAATTAATCCTCTACCACTAGGGTGTTCAATTATTTCTGAGGTCTATTGCTGGGTTACATGAAAATATACTGAAGTTAGTGAGTATGATGGTTGTTGGATGCTATCTTATTTCTTTTCCGATAATGCTAACCTTATTGTTAATATATAATATAATAAATAATTTAAGGATTTATCTTCTACCCAATGATGACTTGAATCCAAGACTTTTGTTCTAGGTAAGTATGTCCTTTGCCATTTTATGCAACCCAATACGTTTGTTTAACGATTCTATTGCAATTTGGAATATACCTATTTCTTGAAAAAACAATTTCCTTCTTTTATTCATCAAGTAGAGACATCTAATTAAATTTAGTATGTGATGTATTCATTTGACATTTTTTTTTATGAATTACAATTATTATCCAACCTTTACTTTACCATTGTATTCTGCCCTCAAATTTTCTGCATAGGTTTAATCATCTTTAAAATTTTTGTGCTATCATTTTTGGATTAAACCAAGAACGGATAGGTTTAGAATTTAGATGTTTTCTAATATGCAGGGAGGGGTTTCTGGCAGCGTATATTCCTCGAAGATTTGGCCTTTGATTTGTAGGAATCTCTATCTATATCCAGCTTAATAGTTCAAACGTAGGGCTTTTCCCAGTACTTGAGCTAGCATTTGGGGACAATCACTGTATACCATTTTTGTTCATTTTCTTTGCCTAAAATGAACATGAGTTAGCAAAGCATATGGATGGATTGAGTGAGTAATTCACAGGTTAGATGTCTATTTTCTTCTCTCCCTCTATCTTATGCACACACACACACAATCTCTTTTCAATATCATACTCCTGATTTCTCAATTTTAGCCTACACTGCAGCCTATTGCTGTCAGTGACAGGTTTTATACATAGTAGTCTAACATCATTTCTAAGAACAGCTTATATATTGAGTACTGTTAGGATTCAAAATTCAAGCATCTCTTCTAGCATAGTTAGCATTCAACATTTAGAGGTTTCAGAATATGTATCAGTCGCACATGATAGGGAACACATTTAGTGGATAGTTACTTGACATCTCTAATATGAAGAATCTGAATCACAAATCGTATTGCAGGCACTTATTTAATCTCTGGATCTTTGACGAACAGATTTGGTTTTGGTTTTGATTTCTGGTGTTCCCTCAAGAATGATTAGATTGACTCGTTGCAGTTGCATGATGATATGTGCCAGATTTTGAGTTGGACAGGAAACAAGCATATCTAGAAAACATTAATGCATGAATAATAAGTTGATATCCCTTGCACATCATTCTGTATCAATAATACTATTGCCAATACCCCTTTATGAATGAAACTAGCCATATTGGTGTTTCAGGCCTTTTTTGGTGGGAGACATTTGGCATACTTTGTCTTTCCTCTATGGGTCATGATGTTGGGCAAATGTTACCACATTATTGTTCTAAGAGCTCTTTAATGGCTCATAGAAATGATCTTAAGTATTGTCTCCAAAGTGGTCATGGGTAACAAAGAGTTAGAGTACCGAGTTACGATGTTATGGATTTTTGGTGCAATGAAAGAGAGCAAGATTAGCTTATGGTTATTTTTTACATGTCTCTGGAGAGCTGTATGTAAACATATCGACATTAACTCTAGTATGAATTCCTCTAATTCTCTGTTTGTTGGTGGTGGTTCCCTTACGTCTTTCACTGATTCAGTTGATTCTTTTTGAGATAGTTATTCTCAAGATCTAAAGGTTACCAATTGTGATCTCAATTAAATGGGGACTAATAGTCAGCTTGAGTAAGAGAGCTATAATGATGACCGATGAGGTGTATACTGTCCTACTGGATAGTAGAATATATCAGTGCTGCCTAAGAGGAATTACAAGTTCAGTTCAAAAGGCTGTTATCAAAATGGGACAATTATAATCCAGCATTATTGTGTCTTATTGCTCTCATATGGGAAGACAAATGTTGCATTTGAGATGTACTGAACATTGAACATCCATCTCAACTGTTAGGAAGTGACATCTTACTATTGATCTTATTTATTTATTTATAGATGACCATTTTTTCCTTTGCTTTTACCTTTTCTCTGATGAGTTGAAATGACTGATTTATAATGCCTATATTAGCTTAAAGATTGTTATTGTTTTTCGTGGATGCCTTATTGCCTCAAATTGCACTCTTGTATTTTTACTTAAAATTATACTGTTGATAAAGCTTTGATTAATCCAGCAAGGTCACCAATCAACAGTTTTATATTTTCCCTCTTCTCTTGGAAATAAATTTCATAATGAAGGTTCCTATACACTATGAAGTTGCAATTTGCTTTAACCACCTGAGGTCCAATTATTGACTTTTCTCACTTTTCTCCCTTTTAAGGTGTATGATTCTTCGCCTGAAACTGATGGAATTTTTATAAATCTAGAAACATGCAAGCAGGGTTTTCCATGACTATGTGCTTCAGTGTTTCATAAATCTTTGTTTCTGATGGTAAATATTTCGAAATATCTACTCTGATAAAATAGACAAGGTATAGTAACTTGCGGAGTTGCAACTGTTTTCATGTGATTTTTTAATTATGTTTTGCAGTGTTTAGTTAAATTTTATTATTTAGGATCTGTGTATTCAATTGAATAATGCTTGGGATTAATTGTGTTAGTGGAAGTTTTCACTATACTGTTTCCAGTTCAAAGGTTATGCTGTTATTCATGATTCCGGACTTCGATATTGTTGAAAAGCTAATCAGATTCTTTCAGTTCACTTATAGTTAATGACTTATATATTATTATTAGACTTCATCTTACTGTAGCACTTATTTCCTACTATCTTAAAGTGTCCTTCCTCTAAAAAGAAGCATACCTTCGTAACATTCATGGTTCTTTAAGCTGATGAAGATCGTATAAACCCATGATTATCATTTTTGACAATCATTTCAAGAGTTGGCACTCTAGCATACGATGATCAAATCAGTCATTTTAGAGTTCAAAGTATAGAAAGGAACCATTTAAAGCTATACGCTTGGATATGGTTATTAGAATGTGTATTCGTAATAAATATGCTTCATAGAAGTCTCATGTTTTCAAGTTTTTTTTTCCTCTTCCAATTAGCATGTATTGATTTGGTGGATTGAGTTTAGTCTCTAGTTGAGGATGTGGACATTTTATGCAACGTGAATCTTAACAATATACCTTCTTTGAACTATTGGATTTGCTGCATGTTTCCTTAAATTTTTCGAAATTTACTGGTACCCCTGAGTTACTGTGTGATGCCCTACAGGTTTGGGTCTACTGGAGAACTTAATTTCGCGCAGGTCAGACAACTATGGGACACAGAAATACCTTTAATATACCTAAGATTTTTGAGAATGAGAGTGATCAGGGATGGAATCATGCAGAACAGCCTTACAATCCCATTGGTATAATATTCTTTCCGTGTTTCATTTTCGCAACTTTTGTTTTGTTATAATTTAGTTATATACTCATAATGTACACTATTGACTATGCAAAGAAAATTGTCGTTTAATGTCATCATTTTAGTTGTGCTACTGATTCCATAAACTACTGATAGTGATAGGTATTTGTCGTCACAGCCTATTTACATTTTCGTAACATTTTGTCTCACATCTTTCCATTCATATTTTGGCAGCAAGGGGTGCTCCCGAAAGCAGCTCAATAATCCATCCTGTGGATAATATGACCGTCCAAGGTGGACCCTTTCCACCTCAGTGGACCCCTACTCCTAGGTCTAATGGATACTCTTCATCCATTCCTAATGTGGAGCTTTCACAATACCAACTGATGCCGACAATAGCTCCCGTCCCATCTCGTGGTCTTCTGCCTCCACCTGCTTCCGGAAATCCCCACATGTTTCGAGAAAGTTATCCTCACCACCCGCCTTCATCCAGCATCGGGGGGCAGACTGTCACCGGAATGGACAGTGCCTTTTACAATCAGACAGTAGGCAGTGGAAGAGCGCCCTACAAGCGGAAAAGTCCAAGTATCCCTCCAATGTTTGAGAGGGGATCCACAAGCAGATATTATGACGTCGGGAGTTCATCCGATAATCACTTGCCTGAGGATCCATGGGAAGAGAAGCAGATTACCGAATCTTATAACACTCACTGTGATTACCCTCCAAGATACGGAGGTAATAGCCTCTCGATAGGCGGTGAAGGTTGTCAAATGAGAAATGTGAGAAGTCGGTCCGCAGTTGTCCCAGAGACCAATTTAGCCAGGATTAATTCGTCGAGCAATAATTCTTTGCATCATTCCTTTTCTAATCAACCCCCTGATCAGTCTAACTCTGTAGATCTCTGGGGTCAAAGTTCAAATGGGCCGTCATGTGAATGGAATCATAATCGTGTAGCACCTGCTGCTCATGGGGTGACTTTCGGCTCGGGTTAGTTATTTTTTATTTTCATTCAAAAGAAAATTAAGATTACTAAGATCTTTTGTTAATGTTTCAGATTCCGGTTTCTTCAGTTATGATCCACACCCACTGAATACGATGAACAGCCATCCTAATAGTTCTGTTCAGGTTGCTGCTTACAACAATGATATTACCTTAAGGAGAAACCATGCCCCTCAAGATGTTAGCAGTAATTTGAATTTGAACCAGTCGGTCAGAGGAGTCCGAACCGGTTTTGGTCAAAGATCCGCCCCGACTCACAGGGCTTCGTCAAGCAACTTTCGGCACGGACAACACATAGCTGCCCCAGATGAAGGGCAGCGTGTGCCAGTAGGGCAGCGTGTTCCAGAAAGTTATCACTCGAGATATCCAAGGGCCAACCCCAACCTAAGGTTGCGCAATGTTGACCGGAATGTGAGAACTTGCATGCCAAGTGACAGATATAGGCATTATAACGACGAGGCAAGTTTTCATGATCGACTGACCCCAGAGGTATATATAACGTGTAACTGATATCTTCATGGCAGAATACACCCTTAAATAATAGGAAGTCGGATATGTTTTATGGTTAACCATTTTATATTTTGGAGCTACTGCTCTATTTTCTATTTGTTATTTTAGTTAATGGAGTAGTTATTGGTTTGAGGCTTTCAGCTTAGGTGTAAAGTAATTCATCCAGTTCGAACTTGTTGTCAATGACCTAGTGCTTGCTTAATGTACAAATACTTTGAAAGATTTGTTTTTATACTGGATTGGAGTGTTGCAATTTTGGTTTGGTCTTTTTTTTTTCTCCTTGTAAGTTAATAAAGAGGAATTTGGTTCTTTGAAATGGATTTGGTCAAGTTACGATGCACCCAAGTTTTCTCTCCCCATAAATGGGAAACTAGTAAATGCAATGTGGGGAAGATTGAAATAAGAGTTTGAGGTGGTAGATTGGTTTTATGAGCATAGAATTACTATGGGCTACTAAGTGAAAGATCACGATAGGTAATATTACAAACGCTTATTTAAATATAGAACGTGCTGTTATGAAGTTCATCATAGTGACATTAACCGATCCGCCTATGTTTGTATCTCAGGGTCTCATGGTTGCAGACAACAATGCATTTTATGGATCAAGAACCATGCTTGATCAACACAGGGACATGAGACTTGACATAGACAATATGGGCTACGAGGTCCCATCACTACCCTCTGTTTCTGAATTTCTCATTTATCATTTACAGTTTTCCATGTTTTATCATTAATATTGTCACTCTCATATATATGCAATTCTTGCATGAGCAGGAGCTCCTTGCACTAGGAGAGAGGATCGGAAGTGTCAACACTGGCTTGTCGGACAATCTAATTTCTAAATGTCTGGTCGAGTCTATATATTGTTCATCAGACCCGTCTCAAGATGAAGGAACTTGTGTCATTTGTTTGGTAAGAATCTGGCACCCTGTCCTTTTAGGTCAGTCAACTGGAACAAGTTGACCCAGTGACTGAATTTCTTAAAAAAATGTCGAGTGTATGTACGAACTGTATGCAAGTAGATGATTTATGTAGATTTTCAAAGTAAACGAGTCATTTTGAGTTGGTTTCTGTCACTTGTGATTCGTATTGATGAGTTTATTGCGATTTGGTTGTCTCACCCACACATGATTAATTTGAGTGGGTGTATACGTCGTGTATGGAGCAGTTCATTATTTTGTCATTCGATAGGAGAGAGAATTCTGTATTAACTCGAAGCCCTGAAATGTTGTGATGAAACTAACTGTGTGTTTGACAGGAGGAGTACAAGGACATGGATGATGTAGGGACATTGAAAGGCTGCCGCCATGATTTTCACGTGGGCTGTATCCGGAAATGGCTGTCGATGAAGAATTCATGTCCGATCTGCAAGGCAGCTGCCGTTAATGATAAGGAAAAATGACTGTTCTCCAACAATTTATCTGAAACATATTTATTGTATATAGGTGTGTGAAAATGTTCCTGGAAAATAGAAGAAATGAATATCGTTTGTGAAAGCAACGACACTTAAATTTGTTTTACTTATTTACGTTTTCGTTTTTCACATTTCTTTTTTGGGCTAATTTATTTTCCTGTCTTGATTCTTGAACGTGACCCCATTATTTTGAAGTGGAGTTTAAGTAACAAACAATGTACAATGCATAATTATTTATGGCACGATGATATTTGCACAAGTTTCTTTTTTAATATTAAAACACTATATTTATTTAATACACTTTCAAAATTTTTTTTTTTTTACAAAAGACTTTATTTTATCGTCATAGTTAAATCATAGTTAAAAACTATCATTGAATTTGCCACAGCAACTTTCAATGTCAGACAAAAAAAATGACGGATTTTGGCTAAAAATTGTACCAATTGTCGTGAATCTTATTTCCACAAAAAATGACGGATTTTAGTTAAAAATTGTACCAATTGTTGTGAATCTTATTTCCACAAAAAAACCTTTTTAATTTGATGATCGAAATTTAAGCAATTATTGAAGAAGATGATTTGTAATATAGTATTGATTAATATCATGGACCTCTATTTAAATTGAGGAAGAAAAAGGAAGAAAGCGGAGCCCAGTTCGCCACTTAGCCTATGAAAATAAAAGATGAAATTTGAGGGGCATTCCGAGAATTGAACTCGGGACCTCTCGCACCCTAAGCGAGAATCATACCACTAGACCAAATGCCCTTTATGTGACAATAATAATAATCATAGTATTTAAATCTCTATTTATCTAACAAACAATTAAGTTTTAATTACACTAGTAATTGCACTAAATAATATTTAATATTTTTAGCGTGGATACACACTAACACACTTTTTTTGGCACAAAATTAAAAAATAATGTTATTTTTGAATAAGTTAAAATTTTATTTTTTAAACTAAAAAGTAAACCGGTTGTAACTTGTAACTGAAGTAGAAAAAATAAATTAAAAATATAGCCAAGATTGTATTTTAATGTAAAAAAAAAAAAATATTTCATTTTCAAGTGTCATCCAAATAAAAGTGTATTATTTTGAGTTAAATATATATATTTTACTCTCTTTATATCTATTTCTTTTGTAAAATACAAAAAAATACTCCCTCTGTCCCAGAGCTATAGTCACAGGTGGTCAACGCTGACTTTTTTTACCGTCCAATACGTATGATAAACGGTATAGAAAAAGCTATTGAATTTTATTTTAGTTATTTTTTCATAATTTTTGTATACCATTTATCATACGTATTGGACGGTAAAAAAAAGTCAGCGTTGACCACCTGTGACTATAGCTCTGGGACAGAGAGAGTATATGTTTATAAGTCTAAAATAAAGTAAATATTCCATGTTTTGCTATGATACAAGTCATTATTTCAATGAAAAGATGTGTCTTCTCCATTTTGCAACTCTAATTTAATTTTTGGTTTACTAATCACTACCAAAAAATGTGTACCATTTTCCCCATCATTTACTAACAATTATCTTATTATTAATCTAATACAACGTAAATTCTCCATGTTTTTCTTTTCAACTATTTAAGTATTAATCCTCACATTTGCAACCAATATTGAGAGATGAAGTGGGAGTCTACCATTTTCCCCATCATTTACTAACAGTGAAATAGTATATACTCCCACTTTTCAACTATTCAAGTATTAAAGTCATTATTTCAATAAAAAAAATAACTCTAATTTTATCATGCTTTAATAAGACCAAGTTTATTCACAACTTCAGTTATCTCAACTTTTTAATAAATTATTCATTTCACTTTACTTTTCAATTTATTACTTTATTAACTTTTTAATTTTTCATCATTTATCCACAATTTACAACCCATTTCAAATTTTAAAATGCTCCAATTGATAATTTTAAAATAAAAAATCAATATAAAATACTAAAAAGTACTCCATCGGTCTCTATAAAGTATAAATTGTTACGGTTGAAACGTGAGAGAAACTAAGTTGTAATGTGGCATCCATTTTTTTTTGTCTTTTAATGTGACGTGGAGAGCGTGACGCTCCCAATAAACATGGTCTAATCACACGTATGACATGCTACACTGAGAATATTACTTTGACATATTAATCGTAGATATATACATCATACATGTTTGTGATTGCGTGTGCATTTAATATAATAATATTAAATCTACGATCAAGATGAGCATAATGTACTCCACACCCGGTGTAGCATAAATAAAACTCTAATTACACCTTAATAAAATAATACATCACTCCTTCCAAAACTATCACTAAAACCTATACTATATTGTATCTATATACGTACTTTTTATTTAAAATATTATTCAAAATCAAGCAATATCAACGTAACCTAAAATATGCTATATGTATTTGAGTTGACAAATAAAATGCTGCCATATGGCAGTCTATAGACACCGAAAAATGATAGGGCGACTTGATAATGGAATTTCAAACCAAATAATGTGTAACGCCCCGGCCCGTTGAGGAGTCGAAGCCCGACCCTAATGGGCCGGTTCGGTTACAAATGACTGCCTTCGGGAGTAATATCCTGGCCCAACTGTACCAACACTTGTCTTTTCCAGCGCACTTTGTCCTCACTCACTCGTGCGCACCCGAAAAACTTCCCAGGGAATCACCCATCCTAAAATTACTCCAGAGCCAGCACGCTTAACTTTGGAGTTCTTATAAAAGGATGCCCAGAAAAATAGATGCATTGGTATGAGTAGCATATTTAATTCCTTTAAGCCTGTGAATTTTCTGGAACGTTACATAATGTATATAGTTTTTCTAAAATTTTATTAAAGAATCAAATTAAAATAAAAGGTTAAATTTATTAATATAGAACTACATAAAAATAAAAAACAGGACTTTTCAAAAATATTCGGGTTAGGTTTATAAAATTTGGAATTTTTTTGACGGATTAATTCCGCCATTTCATCGTCGGTTGACCCAACGACCATTGACTTGATGACCGTTATATACGAATCTAAAAATAACCAGGAAACAATTAAAATCCTTCATTTCTTCCATATACTCATCATTTACTTATTCACTATTAATTATTGTTGTTGTTATTATTAAAAATCAAAATCATGTCGGCCGAAGAAACGCCCCCCGGCTCGCTAGCATACACCCCGACATGGGCCGTGGCCGTCGTCTGCTTCATCATCATCTCCATCTCCGTTTTTCTCGAGAACTCAATCCATCATCTCATGGATGTACGTGAGCACAATTAGTCGAACGTATCGAATATTTTTACAATACGATCGACGTTACATTTTTTTTTTACCTTCCCTTTTTCACGCATATATGCAGTGGCTGAAGAGACGACATAAAACGATGTTGTGCGAAGCCCTCGTTCGAGTGAAATCGCAATTCATGCTTCTCGGATTCTTGTCGATTCTTCTGACGGTCACTCAAGGGTCCATACAGAAGATTTGTATACCTGCTGAGCTGGCAAACAAGATGCTCCCATGTGGCAGCGCCGGTGGCTTGGTCGGTTACGCACATGATGGGAACGATCGATTTTCAAGGTTGTTATTGTCCGAGGGAAATAATAACAATAATGCCGGTGGCCGTGGAGACGAGGAAGCTGGCCCTTGCAGCTCCAAAGTAATTAATTAATTATGTTTAATTAATATTAATTAGGGTTTGGTTAATTATTTAATTAATTGTGCAGGGAAAGGTTTCGTTTATAACAACGGAAGGAGTTGAGCAGCTCCAACAATTCTTGTTCGTGTTAGCAGCTACGCAGACTCTGTACAGCGTCCTAACAGTTGCTTTAGGAAGGATTAAGGTAATTATTATTGTTGTAAAACGACGATGTATAGTACGAACAATATGCGGAACCCCGAATATAACTCAACAATAAATAAAGAAGGAGACAAGAAAAGAAGACAAGGAATTTACGTGGAAACCCAAATCGGGAAAAACCACGGGAGGAACGACGAGAACTTTTACTATAATATTGTCGATGATTACAAGGATTGATATACACTCTAAAACCCTCTAATCTCACACAATATTATCTCTCTCTATGATGGTGTGTTAACTCGTGTTCTACACTCAAATAATTGTGTCTATGGAGATCCCTATTTATAGGTGTAGAAAACCCATAAATTAGGTAACCAATAGGAATAGGAATAAACCCTTTTTCCTAATATATGACTCCTAAATCCATAAGGAATAGAATTATATTATATTAAATATAATTCTAATTTTCCTAAATAAGGAAACAAAATTCCTACGGATTCGAGTCATATTTTAACAATCTCCACCTTGACGAGAAACCGCGAAATCCCATCGCGCATGCGAAATCTCATCGCACATCAAACCATAAAGCGAAATCACATCGCCCTCAATAGTCTCGTCCCTCGTCTTCCTCCAAATGCCCCAACGGGCCTAGTTCCTAGAAGATTGGACCTTCAAAGGTCCCCATGAATCGGAACGTACATACCTGAGTGTCTTCTTCGAATTGTGAGCCCAATTCGAGATATACCCTCTCGACCGCTTTCCAAGCGCACATGGCTCACCAGGTTTAGAAACACTCCATAGATCGAGAAACACTCGATCCTTCTTGTCGACTTTCCTCACATGCCCAAGCCGCACATGGTCTAGTCGTGTAGACTTTTCACCCGAGAGCCTAGTTTTTCCCACGGTTACTTCGTTCACCGCTTCATCTTTAATCAGCTTGGTCACTCCGGCCTTACTTGGTTGCGCGCCTCTAAGTCGGATAGACTCTTCTACCAAGAGTCGGGTTTCGGCCCCGGTTACTTCCTTCACCGTGCCTTCTTGGAGGACATAAGGTCGTCTCGCCTTTTCTTCTCCTCCCAACACTACCAAAGCCTCTTCGGTAGCCTCATGAACTCCACCTTCTCCGGTGTAGTTTGTATCAACCTCGGTTACTTCTTTCGCCGAGCTTCCATCGAGGACATAAAGACGACTCGTCTTTCTCTTTCCCCGCAATATTACCAAACCACCTTTGGTAACCCTTAAAACTCCACCTTTACAAGTGAGTTTATAGCCCTTCATATCAAGGGTACTCAAGGAAATCAAATTTCTCTTCAAGTCAGGGACATGTCTTACCTCGCCTAACGTGCGCACCGTGCCATCGAACATCTTTAAGCGGATATTTCCAATCCCTTCGACCTTGCACGAGGTGTCATTAGCCATGAACACCGCACCATGCTCCAAAGATTCATAAGTCTCGAACAACGACCGGTCCGGACACATATGAAACGAGCAACCCGAGTCTAAGATCCAATCACCACAAAAGTTGGAGTTCTCGCCTAGAGCCATTAGTAGTTCTCCATAGAAATTCCCATCTACTAATCCAACGTCACCGGAATTCCGATTACCGGAATTATTGTTGTTGCTCTCCCTATTCTTCAACGCGTAGCACTCCGACTTTATGTGTCCCTTCTTCTTGCAATAGAAACACACCTTATTCCCGTGTCGCGACTTCGAATTCCCCGAGTCGCTCCCTTTATCACGGTACTTCTTTTGGACGCTAAGTCCTTCACCCACATCGGGCATACCATCCTTGTTGGACTCCATCCTTTGTACGTTTTCCCTTGACGAGAGAGCCGAAGTTACGTCTTTAAACGTGAGACTATCTCGTCCATAGAGAAGCGTGTCCCGAAAAGCCGCCATGGAGGGGGGTAGCGAGCATAACATCCAAAACGCAAGATCATCATCTTCGATCTTCACGCCAATTTTCCCAAGGTCAGCTACACGCTCCTTGAATCTCGCTACATGGTCTTGAATCGACGACCCTTCCGCCATCTTGAGGAAGTAGAGACTTCTCTTCAAGTGATGCTTGCTGGACACCGTTTTCTCAACGCACATCGATTCCAACAACTCCCATAATTCCTTTGCGGTCTTTGCCTCCGTCGTTTCCTCAGTCAACGAATCCGAAACATGAAGCCCTATGGTCGCCATAGCCATCTGATCGAGCTCCACCCACTCGTCATGCTTCATGTCTTTCGGCTTGTTGTCAATACCAAGTAGAACAATCTCTTGCTTAAGAGATCTGAGGACTAACTTCATCTTGTATTGCCAAATAGGAAACCTCGTGTTGAGACTTAAATTCGGTAGATCGTACCTCACGCTCGCCATCGAAACCTTAGCTCTGATACCACTTGTTGTAAAACGACGATGTATAGTACGAACAATATGCGGAACCCCGAATATAACTCAACAATAAATAAAGAAGGAGACAAGAAAAGAAGACAAGGAATTTACGTGGAAACCCAAATCGGGAAAAACCACGGGAGGAACGACGAGAACTTTTACTATAATATTGTCGATGAATATTACAAGGATTGATATACACTCTAAAACCCTCTAATCTCACACAATATTATCTCTCTCTATGATGGTGTGTTAACTCGTGTTCTACACTCAAATAATTGTGTCTATGGAGATCCCTATTTATAGGTGTAGAAAACCCATAAATTAGGTAACCAATAGGAATAGGAATAAACCCTTTTTCCTAATATATGACTCCTAAATCCATAAGGAATAGAATTATATTATATTAAATATAATTCTAATTTTCCTAAATAAGGAAACAAAATTCCTACGGATTCGAGTCATATTTTAACAATTATTTATGTCGATTTTAGTTTAGAGTTCATAACACTCGATACTCGATCATTTTTCAATTTTATTTGAAAATTAAGGATAGTGTAAAAACGAGAAGGGAAGGAAAAAAGATTACTACAAAATAGTCTAAAAGATGATTCGGGACGGTGATGATGAGTACCTAAAATACCCTTCAATTATACTCCAACTGTCACATACTAGTACTTTTTTGTGAGACATAAAAAAACATTCAAAATACATATAATTAAAATATAGAAAAAGTATAGTATAGTTCCGATCCTATAGATTTCTTGAAGAAAATTGCGCTTTCAAATAATACTTATTATTTTTATTATTTGTGACCTGTATATTCAAATATGCATGCCATATATCTTTATCTCTTCCAACTAATTATAGACTGGCAGTATGATATTTAATTTCTCGATCTTTATTAGGATTTTCTTGTTGACTTGAATTGGGTCGTCTTTGACTCTTTGTATTATATATCCATCATTCACGCAGATGAGGCGATGGGAAATTTGGGAAAAAGAAACACGATCAATCGATTACAAGAATAATCACGGTATATATAATAAAGTAATTAATAATATGTCATATTCGTATATATGTTGAGTTGCATGCACAAAACAAATAAAAATGGTTGGTCGGATATATATCGACTAGATGATCGAGCATAACAGAAGAAACTGAACTCTGATACCACGTTTAAATCGATCGATCGAGCATATGCTCAATCGATCGATTAAGTTACTGCGCTCGATCGATCTCTCATGCATGGCCGACTTACAAGTGAGGAGGGGCGGGTGAGTTAAATACAATTGAAACACTTGCATTAGAGTTAAATCAAAACATACGACTTGGGACAGATAAAAATAAACGACGATTCTCAAGACAAACTACGTTTTGGAAGCGCCACGAGACGTGTACAGAAACGTCGCTTCAGTTGTGGATAGTAAGTCCATCGATCAATCTTCACCTTTAACTAATTCCTTTAATCAATTTTCATCTTTTGTTTAACAAATTAAGATTTTGATGGTCTGGATCAGAAGTGTTTCTTCAGACAATTTTTCACTTCGGTGGCAAAAACGGATTACCTCACCTTAAGACATGGCTTCATCATGGTACATTATTATATATATGAATTTATTATTATTATTATTAAATTAATTTTAGTGAATTTATAATTCAAAATATATAAATTAATTAATTTTGCAGACTCATTTATCCGAAGGGCAGCTCACCAGCTTCGATTTCCAGAAGTATATTAAGCATACTTTGGATGAAGATTTTAGAACTGTAATCAGCATCAGGTGTGATCAAGGGGTTATTTTTGTAATTTCACCTCACCGAGAGTATTTCATTCTCTGACCTAAATTATGCTATACATATGCAGCCCTATGATGTGGTTTATAGTAGTCGTCTTCATGCTAGTCGATATTCATGGTACGTACGTACTTACGTATAAATTAATCAATTCGATCCTATATACTCTGATTAACTAATTAAATATTACATAAATCGATGATGATCAGGTTGGCATTCGTACTTTTGGATATCGTTCGTCCCATTAACGGTGAGCTAGCTAGCTAGCCATGTCATACGTACTCGATCATATATATGATCATAATAATTAATTAAATCGCAAATTTTAACGTACATGCATGTGTATTGTGGTGCAGGTAGTCCTGACAGTTGGAACCAAACTGGAAGTGATCGTTGCCAACATGGCGCTTCGACTCAAAAAGCAGACGAACGAGATTGCACGCGTGGAACTCAGTGACGACAACTTCTGGTTCGGGCAGCCAAGTTTCTTACTAGATCTCATGCACTTGACACTTTTCATGGTATATACTTATCGTCGTGTACTCATCGTATATATATTTTAATAAGATATATTGCAAGTTGACTGACATGAATTAACGTTGTTGGTGATCGTACGTAGAACGCGTTTGAGGTCTCGTTTTTCATTTGGGTCATGGTAAGTATATATATAATACCTTCAATTCGAGGCTCGGGTACGTACACTTCAATTAATAAGTATTAATGTGCGATGAGTGACGAAGACCTCTCTCTCTCTCTCTCTCTCTCTCTCTCTCTCCAGATGGAATTCGGGTCTAATTCTTGTTACCACGAGAGCACCACGACGTTAATCCGAATGGTGATGACGTAAGTACGTAGTACTCTTTTTCCGTTCGATATTCGGTTTTGATTCGTGTAACTAAATTTTCGATGCGTTTTTAATTTAATTGCAGATTGATAGTCCATTTCATTTGCAGTTACATTACCCTTCCTCATTATGCACTAGTGACACAGGTATATAATTCAATTGATCGTACCAACACCAAAACTACTAATGTCGTCGTCGTCGTCGATTGTGTTAACAGATGGGTTCGAGTTTCAAAGGCGAGATATTCAACGAAAAAATAGCAAAAGTTTTTAAGCAATGGCATATTCAAGTGAGAAGGGCTAGGAAGATGAAACAAGCTGAATGCAGTGCCGGTAAGTTTGAGCAACCTCCTCCTAATACTCATCCTACTACGGAGAATCGCAACATCGACACTAGTCTCGGTGGAAGTAGTCACAAATCGGAGAAGTTGTATGAAATCACGGAAGAGAGCGATGAATGAGTGTCACTACAAATTAACAAATCGACCGATAGAATAAAAAGTGTTGGCTCTCTTTGTATTAATGATGTAAATTAAATAATCTCTTCAATTGTTTAGAAATCACATCATTTAAAAGCTCAAACTGTTAGAAAAGTTGATATTTCTTAACGTTTATATTAGTTAGGTCGAATATATGAATATATATATATATATATATATATATATATATATATATATATAATTTTCACCATGACAAAGACAAGGTGTAATACGTGCTCATGAACGTACCCCTACTTCTATTACGATTTATCCGAGATCCTTATAATTACATAGTACATTTTTCTTTTCGAAACATTTCATACTGCAAAGTGCAAATGAGTCGAGCGGGTCGGGAACTGGTTAAGTCGGATTAAGTGAAATTGTTATGTGAATAAACTTTGTACTTAAAAATCATTTCAAATGTTATACGTGTTGTTAGATATATCTCAAATTGATTAGAATAAAAAAAATGAGCTTAGATAAGTTAGACATTAACATTTTAACAAAGTTTTTAAAGTGTTATTTATCCAATTTTAAAATGTGTACATATTTTAATACTAGTGAATTCAGTATTGTACACACTAATGACGTGATGATTAATTATATTATAATGTCAAAAGTTATATTTTCTCTGATTTTTGTCGGTTTTCTTCTACGGAATTGTACATAATTTGAAAATTTCATCTCAATTCAATATTTGTTATTATACTCCATTATATATATATATATATATATATATATATATATATATATGTGTGTGTGTGTGTGTGATAGAAAAATTATGTAATTTCTACATTTAGAATATTTTATTTTGAATTCATATTCATTTAATTCAGTTCATTAAGTTTATTCAAATTAAAATAAAATAAATAATAAATAATTATTTGAATCAATAATTTCATGTATACTTAATATTAGAATATAATTAATATATTTTATAAAAAAAATATTTAACAATTTGTTAAAATTATTTGTTTTATAAAAACTAATTTAGTTCACTTCAATAAAATTTATATCCGGATAAGATTCATTAAATTTAATTTAGTTCAATTCAACATATTTCAATCCCAAAAACAAGTCATATGTATAAAAAACCGACCTTTTGTATTCAAGAATTATTTTTTAAATATAAAAAATTATTAAAAAAAATAAGTATAATAATATGAACTCTCATTTTTTTCTCCTCGTTAATAATTTTTGAAAATTTAAATTAAACATTAAACTAATTACTAGCACAATAATTAATTACGTGGAAAATATGAGAAAAAACATTTAATTTTCATTAAACGAAATATATAATATATAAAAAAATTAAAAGTCAAAATTATTATTATTAATGTGAATGAGTTCATGAATTCAATTATTTTAAAAGCAAGCCATTAATTCACTAGGAGAGTATTGAAAAACAAAATCAATATAAATACTCTGCACCACCGTCGATCAGTGCTAAATTAATAGTCTCATCTCTTGAATTTTATGAATGAAATGTCAACATTGATTTGGGAAGGAGGTATTATGATTTTTTATGAAATTTTAAAATTAATAATTATACATTTTTTATATTTTGTAAATGAAGTGTCACAGTTGATTTGAGAAAAATAAAATATGATTTTTTTATGAAATTATTATCTATGGCATACCTTCTTTGTGGTAAGATTTTTTTATTTTTTTATGGGATAGAGTTTGTGTTAAAAAAACCAAATTCGATTCGTCCGCCAAATCAATCGATACCCGCTTAAATTCGTTGATTTTATATTTTAAAAAAAATATGATCAACCAAATGTGTGGTCAAGTCATAATTGAAATTTCACTAACGATTGAAAAAAAACAAGAATTAAAAGAAAATTCTCAAACCCAATTGAAAAATTC
This sequence comes from Euphrasia confusa, assembly GCA_954870475.1. Classification (NCBI taxonomy): domain Eukaryota; kingdom Viridiplantae; phylum Streptophyta; class Magnoliopsida; order Lamiales; family Orobanchaceae; genus Euphrasia; species Euphrasia confusa. The sequence continues at coordinate 1,599,687 of OX940955.1, read as the reverse complement.
AATACTTTCACAGATCACAACAACGTAAGCTTAACCAGAAAAATATATGTCGTCTAAGGTAACTCTAAGATTCATATAAATATGTCGATCCCTCTAGTCGAACATAAGAAAGCAGCAATATACCAAATTCATCTTAACTAAATCATTCTTGTTTGAATCATCTTTTTGGGCAGCAAGTAAATACTTCATCTGTCCTATAACAATAGTCACAGGTGGTCAACGTTTACCTTTTTTGTCCGTTCAATACATATGATAAATAATCTACAAAAAATATGAAAAAAATAACTAAAATAAAGTTTAAGTATTATATTTTGTTTTAGTTATTTTTTCATAATTTTTGTAAACTATTTATTATATTTTTTGGACGGACGAAAAAAGTTAACGTTCTATTGCTATGAGACGGATGGAGTAAGATACTTAGGGTTCTAGGCATCCCAAACTTTAAGGGATATGGTTGTGAACCAATAAGATAGAAGATTTTCTAATCCCATATACTAGTATCTAATAAATTATACTATTTATGTTCTAGAGATTAGTATTATTTTAATATACAAATGCAAAGTATTTAGAGATTTTTGTAATAATAACGTCGTGTCAAAAGAAATTAATCTTAAACTAATTAATTTCACTTAAATTAATATTTAATTGATAGAGTCTTGGTGTATCTCAATTGCAAAAATGGCCAATTAAAAAAAAAGTTGATAGTTAGGTTTAAAATTATTGCTACATTTACTTGGAATTTATTTAGTTGGTGGGCCACTCCATGAGCGTGCTGCGAAAACAGCCCAAAAGTGTGGAAATTTTAGTACAATTGGATCATTAATCTTTAGAAAATATCTCATGGGCTCCCGGCCCATCATGACCAATACCTCCAAAAAAATTAGCTATAATACACCTTTAAATAGGGAGTAGTAGTAATAACAACACACAAATAAAAATCACTCCATTAATTATTAATTATCAATTAATTATTGGAGCACAAAAAAACATACGAAAATATGGCAACTATCAACTTCAACCTTGGCCTAGCTTTCATCTTTCTGTTATGTCCGTTGTTTTTGCAGTTTTATTTAGGTAATGACTTTTCTTTCTTTTTTTCCGAATAATTTTATCGGTCGAAGATATATACTCTTTGTGTCTTAGAGAGGTTGTCACACATCTTTCTTTTCCTTTGTAATTAGGAAATGAGGTGTGACAATTAGTATGACACGAAGGAAATAATTAATTTTTCATTTTTCCATTGTCATTAGTAAATGTTTCGTTTGGACAATATTATTTTAGGTGTAAGCGAGCTTGAGTTGAACTACTACAAGGTGAGTTGCCCGAGAGCCGAAGAGATAATCAAAGACCAAGTTTCTGATCTATACGAAAGGGAAGAGAATATAGCCGTTTCATTCCTCAGATTCATCTTCCATGATTGTATGGTTGAGGTGATTTTTTATTATCATTATTTAGATTGATAATTAATCAATTTTTTATAAGGTAAAATATATAATAACAAAATTAATTTCATTTAAAATAAATATATAGAGGTGCGATGCTTCATTGTTGTTAGACACGAGAGGTGACATATTATCAGAGAAGAAGGCAAACAGCAGTTTCGGATTGAGATATTACAAGTACTTAAACACAATCAAAACCGCTCTCGAGAGAGAATGTCCGGACACTGTCTCGTGTGCGGACATTCTCGTTCTTTCAGCGAGAGACTCGGTATCCGCGGTGAGTTATGTTCGCCCTTTCTGTCGTCGTAGTGTTTTCAATATGTTAACATGTACTACTTCCGATTCTAAAGAGTCTGCACACTTCCTTTGTAATTTTCAAAGGAATCTTTTGTAATTTACAAAGGAAGTGTGCAGACTGTTCATAATCGAAGGTAGTACTATATATTGAGTCGATCGATTTAACTATATATTTCGTTGCAGTTGGGAGGTCCAAGTATCGAAATGAAGACCGGCCGAAGGGATAGCGACGAAAGTTACGCATCGATAGTCGATCAAGTGATGCCTAATCAAGATTCAACCATGTCGTTCGCTCTAGAGGCCTTCGAGAAGATTGGCGTCGATACCGAGGCATTCGTCGGTCTACTAGGTACACGTTATTTGTTTTTTATCTTTTACTATTGAACATTAAATTTGACTCGCTAATATAAATGTCAAACTGTCTAATTTCTTTAACAGTTCGAGCTTTTAGATGATGTCTCGTTTGATTCAACGATATTCATGCAGGTGCACATACGGTAGGACGAGCTCATTGCGTAAATTTTGTGAATAGGCTTTATCCGACGGTTGATCCAACCCTAAACTCGGAATACGCCAAGTACCTCATGGATAGACGATGCAAGGAAGATCAGTCGGACAAGTTTGAAAAAAAATACGCGAAGAACGACCCCAGTACGCCGATGGTGTTCGACAACATGTACTACAAGATCTTGTTGGAAGGCAAGGGACTCATGCGAATCGACCAAGAATTGGTTTCCGATAATAGAACAAAACCATTCGTGGTAAAAATGGCGGGTGATAATGACTATTTTTTCAAGCAATTTACGAGGGGTATGCAGATTTTATCCGAGAATAATCCGTTGACCAGTGAAGACGGAGAGATCAGGAAGAACTGTGGACGAGTAAACTCACAACGTGACTAAAAGTTGGGCTTCATATTTTGTGTACTTCATATATTACTACCAATAAAATTATTACTATGTACTACTTTGCTAAATTACTACTTAACCAATAAAATCAAAAAATTATTTCTTGGATCAATGATTAAAATGCAAAGAAGGCATCAAATTTTTATTTAAAAAAAGTTACAAAGATATATATAGGTAATTATATTTCTCATTGATGAATGATTAAAATGTGCATTGAAAGCATTGAAGAAACATTACAAAGTAGCTAGTAATAAATTCCATTGATCAATAATTAAAATGCTTGTGCCTTGTCCAAAATAATTATAATTGTGAACTTATGGTAAACATGATTACATTGTCTGTTCATATAACATGATTTTTATTTTATTTTATTGAATGTAAGGTTCTAATTATTTAAATAATCGTACTCAGATATACTATATATATACTATATGTTACGTGATTGAACCATTTGTAACATATAAGAGAAGATGCCAATGAACGTTTGAAGCAAGGGCGGATCTATTCAGGGGCTGGGCCGGGCTACAGCCCGCCCTAATATATTTTTTTATAGTAAATATTTTAATATATGTTCAGTAGTTCAACTGGTTAGCCCACTTTTCTAATCTTACTCTAAAAGTGAAAGGTATGGAGTTCGACCCCCCACAACACCTTTTTTCTTCTCATTTTGTTTCTTTTTTTTTTTTTCAATTTTTAACCTTTTTTTACAATTTTTTCTACTCATTTTGTTTACTTTTTATATAATTATTTCATTTCATTTTGTTTATCTTATATTCTTCTTCTCATTTTGTATTTCTTATTTTCAATTTTTTTTAATATTTTTCATTTTACTTGCTTTTTTATTTACAAAATTTTCTTTTCATTTTGTTTCTCTCTTTTTCAATTTTTTTCATATATTTTTTTTCATTTTGTTTCTATTATTTAAAAAAAATTATATTTTTCATTTTAGTTGCTTTTAAATATTGTGTGCTTTTGAAAATAAAATTATCATTACTTATATTTTACTATTAATTTTAGTAAACAAGTTGAAAATTAATTTATTTAAAACGTTTAGCCCTCCCTCGATTTTGATTCTGGATCCGCCCTTGGTTTGAAGGCATACCAAAATAAATATTACAAATTCTAGTTCAAAATTTCAAATTTACCAATGATCAAAATGTGCATAAACAGAATATTTGCGGCATTAATGTTGCCAAGTAATTTAGATACAAGGAATATATACTTTTGAGAGTCATCAAGAACTCATGATACATACAAGAAACTATATTTTTTTTATTTTGGTATCTACTTTTATTTTATATTCTAATGAAAATAATTAGTTGGTTTTATCACCTTTTCCTTTTTTATCAGTCCCAATATTTTTACTCTTAAATTTTCATCTATTTTTTTAAAATTAATTTACAAATATTCATTTTATTAAATAAATAAATAATTTTATATCTTTACTGTTTGATTAAAAAATTAATAAAAATAATTTTTAATCTTTGTCCATAAAGTGTAACAACAAATATAAAACATATAAGAGAGAAAGTAAAATGATACTACACCCTCTATCTCAAGAAATTATCCACATTTTTTTTTGTAATTTATAAAAAAAAATTACATAGTGTTTTGGAACAAAAGTAGTAGGTGGTTGTAAATTTTGTTTAAAAAAAAAAAAATATATATATATATATATATATATAAGAATTGTTAAATAGTGTTTAGACTTGATACATTGAAAAAAAATGTCAATAAATAAATTGATAGTCACCACTATTATTACTTACAAGAATTTAATTTTTCCAAAATTATTAGTTTGGTGGAAATTTTTGACACAATGGATCACGAGACTGTAAAAATATTCGATGGGCCCGGCCCATCATGACAAGCTAGATGCCTTCTTCACCTATAAATGCCCAAAGAAAATCACACAAATTTATCAATCAAGTTCACATTCTCCATTTTTAAACCAAACATAGAATGGCAAAACTCAACTTCAACTTTTGCACTACTTTCATATTTATGTTGTTACCGTTTCTTTTGCAATTTCGTTTAGGTAAAAAAAATTACATTTTTCCATTTTATCGCTCTTGTTGTTCGGTTTTATTCGTTAAACGACTTTGAATATTGAATTACGATATAAGTACGCTTTTGACTTGTGATTTTTGTAGGCGAATGCAGTATTAAGTTAAATTACTACGAGAAGAGTTGTCCGAGAGCAGAAGAGATAGTCAAGGAGCAAGTTTTGAATCTATATCACAAGAAAGGAAACATAGTTGTCGCGTTCATCAGGATGCTCTTCCACGACTGCATTCTCGAGGTGCTTGTCGAAATTATTTTCTCACGACGAAAACAACAATCGTTTTTACTAACTAATTTCATTTATATATATGTATATAGTCATGCGACGCTTCGTTGTTGTTGGACACGAAGAGTGGCATAACATCAGAGAAAAAGGCGACGAATAGTTTCGGGTTGAGGTACTTCGGCTACATTGATACGGTCAAAACTGCCCTCGAGGGAGAATGTCCGAACACCGTTTCTTGCGCCGATATTCTTGCTCTTGCAGCAAGAGAGGGAGTGTCCTTGGTACGTAATTGTCCGTTTTGCCCTTCATATCGTCGAAAATTTCACGTGTGAGCTATCTATCTATGTGTTGTTATCGCAGTTGGGAGGTCCGAATATAGAAATGAAAACCGGCCGAAAGGATAGCACGAAAAGTTATGCATCGATAGTCGATACAGCGATACCGAACCAAGATGCCAATATGTCTTTCGTGCTCTCGACCTTCGCATCGATCGGAGTCAATACTGAAGGATTGGTTGCCCTGTTAGGTAATACTGTTAGAAGCCGAATCATCTAAAAACTCGAATTATTACTGTTAGAGAAGTTGGACAATTTGACATTAATTATATTAGTAGGTCAAATATATTATTCGATAAATATTGGAGAAATTTATTCGACCCATTAAATTAAAGTTAAATTGTCAAATTTCTCTAACAGTTCGAACTTTGATAGAAGTATTGATTTTTGTGTCTATATTATGTAGGTGGTGGGCACTCGATAGGACGAACGCATTGCAGGAACATTGCGTCGAGGCTCTACCCGACGGTTGATCCAACTCTGAACCCAAAATTAGCCGATTACCTCATCAAGCGAGGATGCAAACCGGAGAACTCGAGCACAAACGATATCAAATACGCGAAGAACGACCCTAAGACGCCAATGAAGATAGACAACTTGTACTACAAGAACTTGTTGGATGATATGGGGCTTATGCGACTCGATCAAGAGCTCGGTTCTGATAACAGAACGTACCCGTTCGTGGTGAAGATGGCCGACGATAATGAATACTTTCTCGACCAGTTTTCGAAGGCTATGCTGATTATGTCCGAAAACAATCCCTTGAGCGAGGATGATGGAGAGATCAGAAAAAAATGTCGATTTGTAAACTCTAAAGAGTAAGTAGTGATTTTCCCTTTTTAATCAAGCTAATAAATTTGGGCCAGTAATGGGCTTTTTTACTTAATGGGCTTATACTTAATGGGCCTGTACTAATCTCATTCTCATCTAGTCATTTGCACCAAGAAATGAAATACTACACACAAGCAAGAAATAATTTGGTTTTTATTCTGTCTTACAACAAATGTGGCACACGATACAAACCGATACAAACCGACGAGAAGTTCACGGCAACGAAAGTTTATATAAAGGTATAAGAGAGTCGATGTAGACTATATAACAGACGGAAGATAGTAGTGTTTTTTTTTTACACTCCACGGCCCATTGACTGTCCACCAGGTGGGGCCATGACCAGGAGTGGTCGAGAGTTGAACCCAGGATGAGGAATCCTGCGACGAATCTCGCGACCTTCCTGACAAAGTGCGCACGCGTGGCAGAAGACATGTGTGGCGAAATCGCAGGTCGTCTCGCATTGCTCACGTTGAACCTCGTCCTCCAAAGGGGCACCCACGCACGGACAAGATCTAGTAAGCATCTCACAGCTTCCCTGTATAATAATTCACATTCGCCAAACATTTAATACTACTTACTTGATATGCAAATGCATAAGGTAGAAAAAAAGTGTTATTGGTAGTCTTCATTCAAACTTGAGAAAATCGATCATAGATCAATTCCCCTAGTGATCTAACTTTTCCTATATATATGAATGCCCATGTTTCGCTTCTAATCATATATCCTACCAATCGACTGGCTTCTTATATTAATATTATCAAAACGGAAAAAAAACATCAGAACAACCAACCTCGAGATCAAACTTGCGCCTAATGGCGGTGCGAGTAGGATAGGAAAACCATGGCGCGAGGCAGTTCCAGCCGAACAAAGTGTTCCCGATTAGGTAAAAACCCGTGTAAGGCAAGCAGTGATTAGCAAAGGAGTTAGGCGTGGATCCAAGTCGCTCTACATTCGTTCCATAGAGCACACAAGGCGCAACGCTGCCCAACAAACCTGCCCAATATCATGATTCACATATACTCAATTCTAACTGATATATCAATCCCATTATCGATGTTCATATTGCTTCGAATCTTCGATAGATTCAAGTACAAATCTATCTAGGGATTATCTAGCAAATTAGACTACATGGTGTTTATTTTTCTCGGTACTTCAGATCAGGAACCAATAATTAACACCAAATCCCATATGCAGATAATCAAGAAAACCCATTACATAAAAATTGAATCTTGAGCTGAAAAATAAAGATCTGAATAAAAATAAAAATAAAAGGGGAAAGAAACTCACAAACTTCAAGATCGCTGCTGCAGAACTCATCGGTCCTTCCGAAACAAGAGAGGATGCTAGAATCCCATTGGGCCCTCTCCGTGACCGGCCCACCCACGGGGAGCCCATCGACCGTCCATCCAATCGGAACCGCCGCGGAAGGGGTAGATCCGCTGTTCTTGCCGGCGGTGGATTTCTCGTCGGTTTTTGTCACTGTTGCTTGATCATGGTTCGGTAAGAGAGGGTTTGATTCCTCAGAATTCGCCATTAATCGAATTGGTTACTGATAGATCGAGAAATTGGTCGTTTGGTATGTTCTTCTTTTTATGTAGGTCTACGGTCTACCAGCTCGTCGGTTGTACATACTTGTATTTATCTACTCATTTTTATTTATATAAAATAAATAAAAAATATGGTTGTACATACTTGTATTTATCTACTCATTTTTATTTACATAAAATAAATAAAAAATATTGTGGTTCATTAATTTCTACAATAAAATAAAACTTTTATAAAATAATAATTTTGAGATTGTAAAATTTTATTAATTTAAAATTATATTAATAAATTAATATTTTATTAATTGAAAAATTACTTATATAAATTTATTAAATTTAAGTTATTGAAAATAAATATATTACTGGAGTATGTTTTATTAGTATTATGCTCTCGAGAAATGCTCTCCTCCCCGTGCCGGGATCCCCACCTATCTACGTGGACTGACACGTACAATTAATATATTATTAATTGAATGATTCTATCTTTCTTTTCCTATTCTCATTAATTATTTATTTTCGCTAAAGGTGCAGCTTAGCTTGAAGACATCTCTTTCTCCGAGACTCCGACTGCCGTCAAGGCTATGCCGCCCTCCTCCTCAGAGGGTTGAGGTCGCCGACACCACTTACAATTTACAAAAGCTTTAGTCACTGCCAATATCTTTTCCTCAGTGTTCGATCAAACAAAAATCGAAGCAGCTTAATTGAAATTAGGGTTGGGGCTTTTGATTGTAAAAAAAAAATTGTTGACCCAATAATAAAGAGAGAAGAGAGATGAGGGAGAGAACGCCACCGCCTCCGTCTTCATTAACAAAAGAAAACCTAAAATTTATTTCTCTTTTCTTAGCAGTCAATTCTCAAACTGAAAAATCATTGCACCGAAATCCGATAACTATTTCCGTTGCACCGTCTTTCAAGAGCGCCAGCACCTCGAGGTTGATTTCGCTTCGTGCCGCTTAATATGTTAAGTGTGAATTGTCAGTTCGTGATGAGTTGATTCTTAATATTTTTCATGATTTTATATTTTAAAGAGCGGAGAAGAAGATGAGTAAAAAAGTAAAGTAAATATATTAAAATGCTACAGTAATGACGTGGGAAGTGCCACATTAAAATCGGGGACATTAAAAAACCCCGTGTTGGGGAGGGGATCATTTCTGTTATACTCTCACTGTTCTAAAAATCTCTATCTAGCTTCCCATAGGCTTCACCTAAGCTTTAAGCTATACTTGTTCGCTTCGATTTTAGGCTCTAGACTGCTAGGTCGCCAAAGCACCGCCTAAACCCGCTTTGGGCCGCTTAAATTCGATTAGTTTCGTCTTTATTTGCTTAGAAGTTTTTTAGCATATTTAATCAAACAATCAAATTTTATGCAAAACTTGAAATATAAAATAAAATAAATGGTGTTATGATAAATTTTTAGTATGAGACCAAAATTTGAAAAAAAATTATTAAATACGTAATCAAAATGGTCTAAAATTTTAAATTTATAAACTATTTTGATTATTTTACTATGTTAAACTTGTGTTTAATACTATATTTAGATTATTTATAGATTATTTTTTTCAAAATATTGAATTATTATACATAATTAATTAAATATTCTGTTTAATATTAATAGTGACAATTCTTTTGTAATTTACAAAAAAATGTGAGTATTGTTTTGAGACATATGTTTACATTGATGGTTACACTTAAAGTATATTCATGTATACAATTAATTACTAACTAATACTATATTATAATTTGGTTACACTTAAAGTATATTCATGTATACAATTAATTGCAAAGTAATATATTAATAATTTGTTGTGCATAAACTATAGTAGTATTCATGAACGAGTAATCAAATACAAAATTTTAATATGAAAATAAAATAAATGTATAATAAATAAAAAAATATATAATTCTCACGTTAAAAATAAAATATTAAAGTTTTGTCCAAAAATGCTAGAAATAAAATTCAATTAGAATTAAATAATAATAAATTCATTTTTTAGTAAATTATAATAATGTTTATAATTGTAATGTTTATGAATTATTAATTTAAAATTTTAATCTTGTATTTATAAAAGATTTTTCCAAAAATAATAAATAATAAAGCTTCTACTAAGTATTCTGTGTGGAAAAAAAATATTATGTGGTAAATTTGATTTCAAAATTAAATATCACTAGTGAAGTACAACTTCTTATGTGTGAACAAAATAAATATAGTATAGAAATGCAAGAGCAATAAATACGAGTAGCACCCCCATGAGGAGCGACAGAGAACACGAAGCACACCCCGAATTTAATATACTAAAATAAAATCCATCTTCTTCATCAATCATCATCTATCTGAGACACTCAATTTTCGATTCATAACGATACACGCTCGATTCTGAGATAGCATTTAGTTGAGTTTAGTACAGTATGAGTTAGGAAAACATAAAGCCAACTAAAAAAAATTGGAGAAATTAATTAATTAATCATAAAATAAAATTCATCAAAAATTATTAACAAAAAATCAATCAGATTCTAACCGCCTCTGCAACAAGAAACTCTCTGTAACAACAAGCTTATCCCCTTTCCTCGCCGGCTCAGATTTACACCTAGTCAGCAACAACGGGTGAACTGCGACGATTCCTCTGTTTTTCGCCTCCTTCGAATCCTCCGCCTTCTTCTTCTCCGATTCATCCGGCGACTTTTTCCCCTCGCTCCCGATATCGATTTCCCCCATCTTTTCATCGGCCCAGAACCTTCCGCCCAGCGACGACGACCTGTACGGCGCAGATCTGCACCTCGTCAACAGCAGCGCGTTTCTCGGCGGCGACGACGACGACGAGGCCGACTCGGGAAATCCATCTCCGCCAATTCCTCCGTCGCTGCAAACGCTGCGCCGATTGTTATTAATTTCTCGATTTTCGATTGGGTCGATTTTTCGATCGGAGTAAACCCTAGAAATTTCCCCTTCCTCCCCGCAGCATCCGGACCTGAAAAACCTGCGGAGCATTTTCCCCAGGGGCTTTTTCGGGAATCCGCACGAGAAGGGGTTTTGGTTCGGGCGGCGGCGACGGCGGGCGTCCGCGGCGGAAGCGTCGTTTTTGCGGCGTCGGACCCTGACTTGGCCGATGCAGGTGACTTTCGGGGAAGATGGTTCCGGGATGACTCCGGCGGGTGGGCGCTTCTTGCTGCGGAGGTAGAAGAGCGGGCTGGCGCGTGACCTTCCGCGGCTGCGGCTGCCGGCGTTGCTTCGCAGGAACCTCATTAATGGCGGAGGGAATTTTTCGGCCCGGCCCGGACTGGACAGTGGCTTTGATAAAGCTTTCATCCTTTAATTTTTCCGCACTGCAAAAATTGTGGAGTATATACTGTGGGATAGGTAATAGGTGTATAGATACAATATATACATATTTATTTATTTATTTATTCATGTGTGTGGTTGATGTTTGGGATGGCATTTAAATATTAAAAATATATATGGAGTATTTAATAATAATAATAATAATAATAATAATAATAATAATAATAATAATACTACTAATAAGTTTTAATTTTTTTCTTAGTTAGAATTAAATATTGAGATTTGAGAGGTTGGTTTGGGACAAATAAATTTAGTAATTTTTGTTTAATTTTTTTTTGGTAAATGTCAATTTGTTTAAATTTCATGATAGTAATATACCATTTATGCTCAATTCTTTATTGACAAAAAAATCTTTGAATAAGTAATAATGTATTTGATTCGGTCTAAATTCTATATAGTAATACTCTCTAATCTCTATAAGAAAAAACTCTCTAATAAAAAATTCAAGTTCCAACTTTGGACTAATTATAAATAAAAATAAACTCCACATTGTCATAAGTCATACATTTTTTAAGTAATACATGAATAATATATAATAAAAATATTTATTAATAATATTTTTATTTATTAAAATCAATAATATGTTTAAAATAACTTAAAATATGTATCAAAATCAATAATATATAATTTATAGTCAAAGTTTATAGTCCTTGTATTCTTTAGTATTTTATTCAATATATATGATATGTTAAACTCAATTTTTACACATGTATTATCAAATTTTCTTAGTTAAAATTATTAAATTGGTTACGTAAAATTAAAAGATATAAAATATACAATGTATGTTATTTTTATATTTATATTTTTTTTTATATTTTTTTTTATTTTGTAAAATTTTATATAAGAATAACTTTTTTTATAGTAATATTTTTTCTCTCCCAAAATATGACCAAAATATGACTGAATATCAAATGAACATAGTCAAATATTCCAATTAATATTAAACATTGATATTTGATCGATCGGACATTTGTTTTTCATCAAGCAAAACCTTTGTTTTTAATATTCTTCTTGTTATTTATAATTTTAATTGGTACAATATTGATGTGATATTTTTTGTAATCACCAATCAACATTTATCCGTGGAATTCATTTTGTTTTTTTATGATAGAAGTGGGCTGAAGTGATGTTGAGGTGTAGCTGCTGTGGAAATAAAAGAATAAAGTGCATGAAGATGTTGCAGCAAGCTTTTTTATATTGTGTTGGTATTTTTGTTATTAATAAGTGTTCTGAGGACCATTTTGCAATTACTAGTTAGTATATAATATTGTATGTACTTGACTTTGTAATTCAAGTTTTGGAGTAGAGCGCATTATTCTCCCGCTCATATTTTCCCCAATTTCTCTGTTCTTCTTCAAACTCCATTACTGCAATCATCTTTTGATTCATGGAATTCTTAGCTTCCATTTCCACATGGTATCAGAGCCCCGCTATTGCGGTGGATTTCTAGCTCAATCGATTTAATTTCCCTTTCCTTCCGCACGTCGTTTTTGTTTCGGAGATGAGTACGTCAAGTTTGCAATCGAGATCTGGAATGGGAGAGGCTGCTAATCCTTACTATCTGCACAACGGCGACAATCCGAATACTGTGCTTGTGTCACCGCTGCTGGATAATCACAATTATTTTTCATGGCGTCGATCCATGGAAATTGCACTTGGTGCGAAGCGGAAAATGAGTTTTGTCAATGGAAGGTTACCGCGACCTACAGAGATGGATCCAACCTTCGAGGACTGGATTCAGTGCGATCTGATGATCTCTTCATGGATAATCAATTCCTGCAGCAAAGAAGTTGCACCTTGTGTTCGCTATGCCAAGGATTCTGCCGAGATGTGGAGGGTGCTTGAACGGAGGTATGGACAAGGAAATGCTCCTCGTCTCTATGAATTGCAGACCACCATTAGCTCTCTCCGGCAAGGTAGTCTCTCAGTCACTGAATACTTCAATAAGTTGGATGGCTTATGGCATGAATGGGATCAGTTTATTAGGACTGCTCCATGTAACTGTGTGAGTTATGAATTCCTGAGTGGAAAATACAGGATAATACAGTTTCTTATGGGATTGAATGAGAATTTTGCTGCTATTAGAAGTCAGATTTTAGCTATGAATCCTCTGCCTGATTTGGATCAAGTCTTCAATTATGTTCTGCAAGAGGAGACACATAAATCTGTTGTTCAAACCACTTCTGAGGCATCTGCCTTGAATGTCAGTAGAGGAAAGGATGTTACTCCTGTTACTGATTCTGTTATTGGAGGTCAATCAGATGTCAGTGCTCAATATGCAAATCAACAAGGTAACAAAGGGAAATGGGGAACTACAGGGAAGCCAATCTGTAGTTATTGCAAACTTGAAGGTCATGTTAAAGATAAATGTTACAGAATCCATGGATTCCCACCAAATTTCAAATTCAGAAACCAGCAAGGTAATGCAGGCTCTAATGGAGGCAATAATGGGAATATGAATGGTGGAAATCCAGGATATGGGAACACTGGAGGCAATCATGGTTTTTCTGGTTCCCAAATGAATTCTGGCTCAGCTCAAATGGCATCTGGTTCAATCAATAGTGATGGTTCTTATGTGGTCAGCAAAGAGCAATATGGAACTCTATTGCAATTGTTTGGGAGCTTGAAGCCTTCTTCTACTGGTTATCATTCACATGGGAACTCTAACCACAATGGTATTCTGCCAACACCTCATTCACCATCATCATCTTCATCTAGCTGTATGGCATCTGGAGGTATACATTCTACTTTCACCACTTCCTTGCATCATTCCTTTATGGTTGGTACCTCACCAGTATGGATTATAGACACTGGTGCAACTGATCATATGATCAGCTCAGAATCCTTGTATACACACAACATTGTTCCATATCAACTTCCCATTAATCTGCCAAATGGACAGGTTACTTATACCACTCATAAGGGTTCTGTGAATATCAGTCCATCTCTCACCCTTGACAATGTGTTATGTGTTCCCCAATTCCATGTCAATCTCCTATCTGTTAGCACTTTGCTTAGAACTACCAATTACCAAGTTTTGTTTTCTGAGTCAACTTGCCTTATACAGGATTCCCATACACACCAAGTGATTGGCATGGGTAGATATCATCAAGGTCTTTATCTTCTTTCTTCACATTCTAAAGCCCATACAGTTTCTACTTGTAAAGGTCTTTGGCATTCCAGGTTAGGCCATCCTTCCCTCTCCAGAATGTCTCTTTTGAAGCCTTATATTTCTGATGTTGTTTCTTCTGATAATGTTGTTTGTAATATCTGTCCTATGGCCAAACAACATAAGTTGCCTTTCAATAAAAGTGTTTCAGTTTCTCTAGCTCCTTTTGATCTCATTCATTGTGATCTTTGTGGCCCTTTTCCTGAATCTACCTTTGATGGTTTCAATTATTTTCTCACCATTGTTGATGATTGTACCAAATTCACTTGGCTTTGTTTGTTACAACATAAATCAGATGTCAAAAATAAACTTCAGACATTTCACAAAATGGTTTCTACCCAATTTAATGTGTCCATCAAATCCATAAGATCAGATAGAGGCTCTGAATTTCATCTTCCTGAGTTTTATGCTCTTCATGGCATTATTCATCAAACTTCATTTGCCTATACCCCACAACAGAATGGGATTGTTGAAAGGAGACAACAAACCATATTCACCATTGCTAGAGCTTTGAAATTTCAATCTGGGGTTCCACTTTCTTTTTGGGGATATTGTGTTTCCACTGCTGTTTACTTGATGAATAGAGTTCCATCCCCAAATCTGGACAACACCTCTCCATACCAGAAACTGTATCATCATCTTCCTACCTATGATCATCTCAAGGTTTTTGGTTGTGTTGCCTATATGTCTAACCCTCTGCCTCACAAAAGGAAATTTGACCCTAGAGCAAGTCAGTGTGTCTTTATTGGCTATCCTACCAGCTCCAAAGGTTATGTTCTTTATGACTTAACCACTCACAATGTCCATGTTTCTAGAAATGTTTATTTTGTTGAGACAGAATTTCCATTTCTTACCCCTGAAACAGAGTCTCCACCTCATTTCATCCACACTGATTCAGATTTCTCATACACACCCACTATAACTACCCCTGTTCCTTCTACTTCACCTGTAATACCTTCTTCACCTACATCACCTACTTTGTCTTCTCCAGTTCATAATACACCTGTCCATAATACACCAGCTCATAATACACCACCTTTGAGAATTCCCAGAAAAAGAAATCCCCCTGCTCACCTCAGTGATTTTCACTGTTATAATTTGACTGTTCCCATCATTTCTGAGCCCTCTAATTATAGAGAGGCAGCCTTGGTTCCTCAATGGCAGGAGGTAATGAAAGCAGAGCTTCATGCTCTTGCTCAAAATCAGACCTGGCTTATTACTGATTTACCACCTGACAAGAACCCCATTGGTTGTAAGTGGGTGTTCAAGATTAAACATAGAGCAGATGGGAGTGTTGAAAGATACAAGGCCAGGTTAGTGGCAAAGGGGTATACCCAACAGGAAGGGCTAGATTATGAAGAAACATTTGCTCCAGTTGTGAAAATGACAACTGTGAGGGCACTTCTGGCCTTGGCTGCTGTAAAAGGTTGGACTCTTTCTCAATTGGACATCAACAATGCCTTCTTACATGGTGATCTCCAGGAGGAAGTTTATATGTCATTACCTGAGGGGCTTGCAAAACAGGGGGAGAACAAAGTTTGTAAGTTGTTGAAAAGTCTATATGGCTTAAAACAGGCAAGTAGGCAGTGGTTTTGCAAGCTCTCAGGAGCTCTTTTGGATTATGGTTTCACTCAGTCCAAATCTGATACTTCTTTATTCACTTTTAACAATTCTGATCAAGTGCTCATCATACTTGTTTATGTGGATGATTTGATCATTGCAAGTAATGATAGCCACAGAGTTACAAAAGTGAAACAGTTTCTTGATGATGTTTTTCATATTAAGGATTTGGGACAACTCAGTTTTTTCCTAGGCCTTGAAGTTGTTCAGACCTCTGAAGGTATTAACATTGGGCAGCAGAAATATGTCAAGGAAATTCTTAAAGAGTATGGTTATTCAAACTGCAAATCAGTTTCCTTTCCCATGGATACAAAGGCTAGATTCAGTGTGACAGATGGTGATAAACTTGAAGATGTCACTGGATACAGGAAGCTTGTGGGAAAGTTATTATACTTAACCATCACCAGGCCTGACATCACATTTCCAGTGCATGTTTTAACTCAGTTCATGAATAGTCCTTCTCAAAGTCACCTTGGAGCTGCACACAGAATTCTCAGATATTTGAGAGGAACAATAACACAGGGTGTTTTCTATTCAAGAACAGCAGAGATAAAACTTAATGCATTTTGTGATGCAGATTGGGCAACATGTGTGGACACAAGGAGATCAGTTACTGGCTTTGCTATTTATCTCGGTGACTCATTGATTTGTTGGAGGTCCAAGAAGCAGACTGTAGTTGCAAGGAGTTCAGCAGAGGCAGAATATAGAGCATTGGCACTTACTGTGTGTGAACTTGTTTGGCTAAAGCAGGTTTTCACTGATTTTGGTATTAAGCTACCAACTACAAGTGTGTTCTGTGACAGTAAAGCAGCTCTTGCTTTGGCAGCCAATCCTGTGCACCATAGCCGTACTAAACATGTTGATGTGGATTGCCATTTCATTAGAGAGAAAATACAAGATGGAACAATCCACACTCTATTTATTCCAACTCATCTACAGGTGGCAGATGTGTTTACAAAGGCCTTGGGAGCTGATCTTTTCCACAGGATGATTGTCAAGTTGGGACTGCAATCTAGGGGCGTTCCAACTTGAGGGGGAGTGTTGAGGTGTAGTTGCTGTGGAAATAAAAGAATGAAGTGCATGAAGATGTTGCAGCAAGCCTTTTTATATTGTGTTGGTATTTTTGTTATTAATAAGTGTTCTGAGGACCATTTTGCAATTACTAGTTAGTATATAATATTGTATGTACTTGACTTTGTAATTCAAGTTTTGGAGTAGAGCGCATTATTCTCCCGCTCATATTTTTCCCAATTTCTCTGTTCTTCTTCAAACTCCATTACTACAATCATCTTTTGATTCATGGAATTCTTAGCTTCCATTTCCACAAGTGACCATATTGACCTTTAATTGTTGGAAATGTTGCACGGACGGTTGGATTGGAGTGGTTGGCCTCACCAAGACCAAGGTTAAATTTGTCTTTACACGTTTCGTCTCATTATTTAGATATGCACGGTCAATTAAATTTTGTGAAGAAAATTATTGATTCAAAATTTGATGTAAGGACCGTTAATAGAAAATTAGAAGAGATCAGAGTACAATTTTTTGTTTGTATATTATTTAATCAATTGTCTGAAAAGTATATTATATTTTCGACCACATATTTCACGAATAATTACTTCTTTAATGATTGTAATAATTAAAAAAAAAAGTATTTTTAAAGTTGTGGACAGTTTTAAGTACATGTTGAAGTTGACTATAGACTGAATCGTAATGCATGTGGTGGACTGGACACTTCGAGATGTACTAGAGGGGCAAGATGGGTATTAACTGTTTGTACCTATTTTATTCGAGTTCGAGTTGGTGTTGAGTTCCAATTGAAATCAACTAGAGTATACTTATTGAACACGAGCTTGATCCACACTTTTAACCAACCAAAATCGTAATGACTTATTAGAGTATTTCAAATCCAATTAGTAACAACTCAAAACAGAAGATACAGCATATGTTTTTAAAATACAAAATGTAGTCTTATATTTTTATCTATTTTTATAAAATTAGAACATAATTTTTTTTATTAATTTAAAAATACATTTTAACTTAATTTTTGTTACACAAAATATTAATGAAACATATTTGCAATTTTAGAATATGTTAGTTACATAGCCAATTCTCAATCCTCCTACAAGAAAGAGAGGTAGGGCCTCTTTCATAATTTTATTATTCTATGGGATGTGAACAGCAAAACCTGCAAAAAAGAGATTTGACATGCAAACAACTTTTTCATTTCACCTTTTCAGCATCACATTTTGTGCAAATTATTTGTAGGCCCATTGCACACACACACCAAAAAAAAAGTCAATAAAACTTTTAAATTTCTCAGTGTGATTTGATTGATGTCAACCTTTCAATCGTCAAGAGAGCAATGGAAGTTAACAGTTCACTCTAGTAAAAATAAGGGGTAAAAGTGAAACAAAACAAAACTAGTGAACTAAAATGTGTATATATCAAAACTACAGACAGTAGAGCTATTGTTGTTAATATAAGAATGACCCCTACATTATATATTAATTAAACATTGAGTCATCTCATCTTTGTATGATTGTAGATGAATAAAACAGTGCCAATCTTTGGAACAACAAAAGGCCTGAAACTATTCTAGTGTTCGTTTCATCCCGACCGTTGATTCGGTTGGTTCAAACCCGACATCCTCATCGGTTTCTTCATCTGAAAACAAAAATCGCAATCTTGAGAATTAAGATAAAAGAGAATGAGAAGGAAAAGAAGAGACAATTAGAGTTATTATCATGCCTGAAGCATTTTCGAGCGAAAACTGTGTCAGTCGTTTAACGCAGTCTTTGAGTGCTTGGAGCTCAGCTTCTTTCTCGTGGAGTTTGGAATGTGCATTGTGTAACTCGGTCTCTAGCCCCACGATTTGATTTTCCTGTTGCTCGATCAGCAAGTCACGCAATTTTCCATCAAGTTCACATGGCAATATTCCACTGCATTCGTACGAGTTAGAATGTTCTTTCACCAATGATTCCACCTGCACGACAAATATAAGGGAAATTGTATGAAGTAGCCAAGTGAAAATAATACCGGTAACAATGGATGGTCTATTGTGTCGTTTAGAGCAAGTTATAAACGTGAAGAAAACAAGTCGGTCGATTATCTGGAAGAACTGAAAGGTGGATGGAAGGTCTATTTTTCATTTAAAGCATCGCAACCCATTTTAGGCCGGAGCTATCATAAATGTCATGAAAGCTCCAACCTACCGACCTAACCCTTTTATAAACCCAGCTGTTTTAGTTAGTTATTCGGAAAAGAATCGAAAAAAGGATTGACTCGTATACATATACAGCACAATATGAAGGTAATATTTTGATCCAAACACTAAAAAAAGTGTTTTTTGATGTTTTAAAATGTCATAATTACTTGTAATTCTACTTTGTTACTTCTTTTACCAAACATCATCCAAATATATAGAATGATAATTGATTCAGTACATAAAAAGGCTAACCTCAAAGATGTCCATTCTTCCATCAGAACAAGAACCTTCGGTTGCACACGAATGGAGTTTTTGCAGTTCGGACTCAAACTCCGCTTCCAAACGATCCATTTCTAACACCTCCGGCTGCTGGTCCTCCTTGAGGTAATGCTTCTTTGTTGAGGATTCGTTTTCACCAAGAGAGCTTCTTCTTCTCGAGATCTCATCTTTTAGTTCTTGGACATTTTTCATGGTCTCGTCCATTGTGCAGTTGAGTCTACTGATTTCGGCATTTCCGGCTGACATCATGCACACTATCCCAAGCCCAAGTCCCCAACCAAAGGAATTATCTGAAACAACCAGTCAACTGATCTCAGAAGGAGAGAACGAAAACTGATATTTGTCCAAACAAATGAAATCAATACATATAAATCAATGCTTAAGTTTATAAGTATGTAAAATAAACACATTGGTATTAGTTTCGTCCGGACAACCCATAGCAAGTCGTAAGAGACCTTGATCGGGCGGATATTGTTCATACATTCTCTCTGTTTTTCAACCACTTTCGTCATCACATATATGCTCACCTTGGATCAAACTCAAAAAACACAAATCAACGAAAAATTGCGTAATAACAAAATGTCTAAAACCACACACACACACACACTAACAATTAAACAGAAAAACATTTCAAGTAAATGTTGATGATTTAAGTGAAATCATTGTCCATTTAATGTAATTGGATTCATACAAAGTTTCGGTTATAATCCTAAGGCACTATAATGTGATTAAGGAGGTGCGGAGTGCACGATCATGTAAAAGTGATAAAGGATTATGTGTTGGATAAGTGATAGTATATATGCTGAAATTAATACTTGATGTTAGTATATATATGATGTTAATTTCGTGGTTGCATGTTTAGATATGCTAATCACGTAATTGCATGCATGGAAAATATTTGAATTATTTTCCAAAAGGTGTGACCATTATGAAATGGTGCAACTCTTCCCAAAGGGTGCAGCCCTTCATGAAAGGGCATTTTCACTATCCAAAGGGGTGTTTCAACACCTATATAAGGGTGTTGAAAATCAGATTCTAAGACCCACGAAATTAAGAGCTTTGTGTTAACGAAGTATAGCGAATAAACATTCTATAATATACTTGTTTCTACGCCAAAGAACAAGTGCGGTATTGTCTTATCCTAGAAGAAGTTTCGTGATACCTTGGCTGTTATAGGGTCGAAATATTCTTTAAGGAAAACGTGTAAACGTGATTCAATATTTTCCAAAGCCTCCTCATTCAGAAACACACAAAAGTTACAACAATCTTAAAGAATATTTACTATTCTGAACGATGGAGTCGGTTCGTGAGATGAACAGCAAATTCGGAAAATTGGAGAAGTTCGAAGGCGTAGACTTTCGAAGGTGGCAAAAGAAGATGCATTTCTTGCTAACAACGTTGAAGGTGGTGTACGTTCTAAGTACTCCACAACCAGAAGCAGCAGACAACGAATCGCCGGAGGAAACTCGGAAACGCTGCAAATGGGAAAATGACGACTATATATGTCGTGGGCATATATTAAACGGTATGTCTGACTCTCTCTTCGATATCTATCAAAATGTGGAGTCTGCTAAGGCCCTTTGGGATAGCCTTGAATCCAAGTACATTGACGAGGACGCTTCTAGTAAGAAGTTCCTAGTTGGTAATTTTATGAATTACAAGATGTGCGACGGAAGGCCGGTAATGGAGCAATATAATGAATTGCTCCGGATATTGGGTCAATTTACCCAACATAATATGAAGATGGACGAGTCCATCTCGGTGTCTAGTATTATAGACAAATTACCGCCGTCGTGGAAAGACTTCAAACACACCTTGAAACATAAAAAGGAAGAGTTGTCTTTAGTACAACTCGGTAGTCACTTGCGCATAGAGGAATCTCTAAGGGCGCAAGAGGGTGAAAAACCCAAGGACAAGGAACCGATAAGGTCTGCAACTATCAATATGATGGAAGCAGGGGAGAGTTCGTATAAGAACCGAGGGACAAAGCGTCCCTACAACAACAACAACGGCAACAATGCTGGGAGTAAGAAGCCTAAGGGCGCTTGCTGGATATGCGGAAAAACGGGTCACTTTAAAAGTGATTGTCGTGCAAACAAGAATAAAAAGGGAACGATGAATAATCGCTCGGGACAAAGGTCTAATAACCAGGGTCCGGACACCAATCAAGGATGATTCGGTGGCATGGTGGATTGACTCGGGTGCTACTAAGCATGTTTGCAAGGATCGTCATTGGTTTCAAAAGTATGAACCAGTTGTAGATGGATCAGTGCTTTACATGGGAAACGAGTCAACAGCCCCTATTCTTGGTCGCGGCGAAGTGTTGTTGGAATTCAGTTCCGGAAAGTCCTTAGTATTATTAGATGTATTACATGTACCTGGAATAAGGAAAAATCTTGTATCCGGTAGTGTTTTATCCAAGTATGGATATAAACAAGTATACGAATCTAATAAATATGTATTGACTAAGAATGGTGTATTTGTCGGTTTTGGATACCAATGTAACGGGATGTTTATGCTTAATATTATGAATAAAGTTGATGATTCTGTTCTTATGGTTTCTTCTAAAGTGAATGATTCATTATTGTGGCATGCTAGACTAGGACATGTTCATTATAAGCGCATGATTGATATGTCCAAACTTGAATTAATCCCTGCTATGAACATAGAAGAAGATAAGTGTAATACATGCATGCTAACTAAAATCGTTAGGCAGCCTTTTAAAGATGTTCAACGTGAATCTTGTATGCTTGAACTTGTGCATAGCGACTTATGTGATTTCCATGCTACACCTTCGTTGGGGAATAAGAAATACTTAGTAACTTTCATAGATGATTATTCTAGATTTTGCTATGTATTTCTGCTAAGTACTAAAGATGAAGCGCTAGAAAAGTTTAAAGTATTTAAAACTGAAGTTGAACTACAACAAGAGTGCATGATTAAAAAGTTGAGAACCGATAGGGGAGGTGAATATTATGATCCTGTTTTGTTTGAATCATGTGGTATTATTCATGAAATAACTGCGCCCTATACTCCTCAACAAAACGGTATATCCGAAAGGAAGAACCGTGTACTAAAGGAAATGGTGAATTCCATGTTATCCTATTCGGGTTTGAATAGTGGATTCTGGGGAGAAGCCGTGTTAACAGCTTGCTATTTATTAAATAGGGTTCCTAACAAAAGGAACAAAGTTACCCCCTACGAACTTTGGTACAAAAAGAAGCCGAACCTTAATTATCTTAAGGTTTGGGGCTGTCGGGCTGTCGTAAGACTACCGGATCCCAAAAGGAAAACTTTGGGAGAAAGAGGCATTGATTGCATCTTTGTTGGATATGCTGTGCATTCCAAGGCATATCGATTCTACGTGATTGAGCCGAATGATTCAGTAGCGATTCATTCTATCATAGAATCGAGGGACGCCATATTTGATGAAACTAGATTTTCATCAATGGTTAGGACCAAGGATCTGGTGCCTAAGGTGGCTGAAAGCAAGGAATTAACCTTGCCCGAGCCTGAGTCGCTTGAACCTCGTCGAGGCACGAGGATAAGGACTAAGAAATCGTTCGGTCCTGATTTCCAGACCTTTCTGGTTGAAGGATCAAGGGACGAAGTTGGATTTCAATACTCGTATAGCTATCATGTTGATGATGAGCCTAAAACATACGAGGAAGTCTTGAAATCGCAAGATGTTGCATTTTGGAAAGAAGCCATCAATGATGAGATGGATTCCATTATGGGAAACAACACTTGGGTGCTTGCTGATTTACCTAACGGTTGTAAACCATTAGGATGCAAGTGGATCTTTAAGAAAAAGATGAAAGTCGATGGTTCAATTGACAAGTATAAAGCCCGATTAGTCATTCAAGGCTTTAGGCAAAAGGAAGGTATTGATTACTTCGATACCTATGCTCCTGTTGCGCGAATAACTACGATTAGATTATTGATAGCTTTGGCTGCAATAAATAATCTAGTGATCCATCAAATGGATGTAAAAACAGCGTTCCTTAACGGTGAGTTAGAGGAGGAAATTTACATGAAACAACCCGAAGGGTTCGTTATGCCTGGTAATGAGCATAAAGTATGTAAACTTGTTAAATCCTTGTATGGATTAAAACAAGCACCTAAGCAGTGGCATCAGAAATTTGATGAAGTAATTTTATCGAATGGTTTTAAGTTAAACCAATCGGATAAATGTGTGTATAGCAAATTCGATGACTTTGGTAAAGGAGTCATCATTTGTCTATATGTTGATGATATGCTTATCTTTGGTACTGATCAAAGACAAGTGGATTTGACTAAGTCATTTTTATCATCAAACTTCGATATGAAGGATATGGGGGAGGCAGATGTGATTTTGGGAATTAAAATCATTCGTGAAAACAATGCCATTACTTTAACTCAATCTCATTACATTGAGAAAGTGTTAAAGAAATTTCATTGTGATGACTATTCTACGGTCAGTACTCCATATGATTCGAGTGTAAAACTCATGCCCAATACGGGTGTTGCTGTGTCCCAGTTGGAATACTCCAAGGTAATTGGGTGCCTTATGTATGCTATGACTAGCACAAGGCCGGACATTGCATTTGCGGTAGGCAAATTAAGTAGATACACAAGTAATCCTAGCACGCATCATTGGCAGGCTGTTAGGCGTGTATTAAAATACTTAAAGGGAACCAAAGACTTTGGTTTGACATATGTCGGATATCCTTCGGTGTTAGAAGGGTATTCTGATGCGAGTTGGATAACCAATATAGAGGATCATTCCTCTACTTCTGGTTGGGTTTTCTTACTCGGAGGCGGTGCTATAAGTTGGGCTTCAAAGAAGCAAACTTGTATTACGAGTTCCACTATGGAATCGGAATTTATAGCACTTGCGGCAGCTGGTAAAGAAGCTGAATGGTTAAGGAATTTGGTTTATGAAATTCCTTTGTGGCCAAAGCCTATTTCGGCGTTTTCAATTCATTGTGACAGTGCAGCCACTTTGGCTAAGGCATATAGTCATGTTTATAATGGCAAGTCAAGACACTTGGGCGTTAGACATAGCGCGATCCGTGAGCTGATCACTCAAGGAGTAATCTCTATTGATTTTGTGAGATCACAACATAATCTTGCTGAATCATTTGACCAAGGGATTAGCAAAAGACTTGGTAGTAAAGTCGGTGATTGGGATGGGTCTGAAGCCTCTTTGAATCTTCAAATATGGGATACCAAATTCATTTCTAATTGTATTAGAACCAGAATTCAATTGGGAAGCTTATATTTGAGATTGAAACACATGGAAATTATCCCAAAGGTATGTGTTTGAACCTGCATGTTAAGGTTGAAGTTAATTCTTAATGAATCATTTGATAAAGTGCATTTTGCAGGTGCACGAAGAAATGATTCACCTATATGAGTGGGAAGTGTGGCAGCTTCAAGAGTCGTGGCTAAGCTCTATATACACTCAAGAATGGATAGGATACAAGGCCTAATTTTGTATCGGAAATCATTATAGAATGTATTTGGAATTATGTGTGTAGTATCTTTTATGTATTCAGATGGGTTGAAGAGTTCAATCTTTTAAGACACTCTGATTCTCGAATATATAAGTTGTATATAACACTAAGTTGAAAATTCAATCTTCAAGACATTTTCATTTTATGCATAATTCTGGCTGTTATTGTTAAAATAAGTGATTCAAGGATTACACTTAAATGGGGGAGGAATGTTGATGATTTAAGTGAAATCATTGTCCATTTAATGTAATTGGATTCATACAAAGTTTCGGTTATAATCCTAAGGCACTATAATGTGATTAAGGAGGTGCGGAGTGCACGATCATGTAAAAGTGATAAAGGATTATGTGTTGGATAAGTGATAGTATATATGCTGAAATTAATACTTGATGTTAGTATATATATGATGTTAATTTCGTGGTTGCATGTTTAGATATGCTAATCACGTAATTGCATGCATGGAAAATATTTGAATTATTTTCCAAAAGGTGTGACCATTATGAAATGGTGCAACTCTTCCCAAAGGGTGCAGCCCTTCATGAAAGGGCATTTTCACTATCCAAAGGGGTGTTTCAACACCTATATAAGGGTGTTGAAAATCAGATTCTAAGACCCACGAAATTAAGAGCTTTGTGTTAACGAAGTATAGCGAATAAACATTCTATAATATACTTGTTTCTACGCCAAAGAACAAGTGCGGTATTGTCTTATCCTAGAAGAAGTTTCGTGATACCTTGGCTGTTATAGAGTCGAAATATTCTTTAAGGAAAACGTGTAAACGTGATTCAATATTTTCCAAAGCCTCCTCATTCAGAAACACACAAAAGTTACAACAGTAAACAGAACTACAAAATCGAATCTCAATACGAAAAAATAAAAATAAAAATCAAACCTTTTGAAACACAAGATTCACACTTCTCTGCCACGTCCTTCCCGGTTTTTCTCCTCTTCAAGATGGAGATTTTCTTACCGATTTGAGCGCCCATTTTTTTCTTCCCCTTCTTCGAGCCGCCGACGTTGCTTTTCCGAGGTTTCATCTTCGATTTGTTTTCTGGGCTCGAAAACCTAAATATTTTGCCGTCGCCGCAGAAAGATTCCATCTTTTCTTCGAATTCATGGAGATTCTGGTTAAAATCGGAAATGGGTTTTTGAGATTCGGTAGGGTTTATCAGTTTCTTCGCCAAAATCCCAGATCCTGCAGCTGCGGCCGCTGCTAGCAGCATTTGCCACATTTTTGGCTACTTTTTTTTTCTCAAAAAAATGGAGAAAAAATTAAAGCGCAGAAACAATTTCTGCGCTATGATTATGAAATAGAAAAAAAAACATAAAAAAGTCTGATCTGATAGATATAAATTGTTGGTTTTTTTTTCTTCAATTTTTTTCCATTAATTAACTTTGAATAAAAAGGTTGCTTTATTTGGTGAAGGCACGTGAGTTTCTCTGAGATCAAAGAGAGTTTGCGTCAACACTCAACAGTCAAACTACATAGTGAATAGTTTAAACTTTAACGTCACGTGCTTCGCGCCTAATGACATTTTTATATTATTTTATATTATTTTTGTGCTAAAAACTGTTTGGATATAAATAATTACTCGTATTATAATTACTATACTGAGTTTTTATTTAAAACATACTCCTTGTATTCAAATAAATTGTACTCCATTGTCAATTATTTTATTAACCCTAAATTTATATTCAAATTTCAAACATTAATACATTAATTATAACGTATCAAAAAATGCAAGTACTTAAAAGAACTTAAATATGTTAATCATATCAAAGAATTCATTTTAAGAACTCCAAGTATCAAAAAATGCAAGTACTTAAAAGAACTTAAATATGTTAATCATATCAAAGAATTCATTTTAAGAACTCCAAAATTAAGTTAATAGAATAAAAAATCACTCTCTAATTAATTGATAATCGAACTGATTTATTAAGGTTGAGCTTCGACCAGCAAGAGCTGAACAAATATTAGTCTAATGACACGAATTTAATTTTTACCATTATCTCAATTTATTTTCTTTCGATTTACGATTTCATAACCCTTCCTCCGTATTACACTATTACCGTATCCTCTCAAAAACCCCAAACCCTCCTCTGAAAACCCTAAATTAAGATCGACTACATTTTATCCCTCTCAAACATTTACCTTGAATCCGGCCATGATTTTCCGAACCAGAGCGAAAATGTCATCCCGCCTGATTTTCTCGTACCCGTCGCCATCCCAACGCCTCTTCAACCTCCACCCTCAAACCCCCTCTCTCCAACGATCAGATTTCTATTCCACCAAACCCAAAACCCAGAAACCCAGGAGTCCGCCGTCGTCGACCTTCAGCCAGAGAGTCAGGACCCAGACGGAGGCGCTATCCGCCGTCTGGACGAAGCCCGGAGACATGCCCTACCAGGCAAAAGTCGCCAACTTCGTGAACTTGATCGGTCGCGTCGAGCTCCCCGTTCGTTTCGAGTGCATTGCCGACGGGAGGTATTTCGCCACCGCCGTGATTTCTATATTGGACGGAGGTGAGAAAAAATCTCCGATGGTCCCTGTGGTGTTCGAGGGGGACCTGGCTCACGTCGTGTCCTGCTACGTGAAGGAGAACGACTGTGTTTTCGTGGCTGGCCAGTTGAGCGTGGGCCCAACGAGGGAGGTTTCGAGCGACAGCCTCGGGAAGTTTCATGTGGTGGCAGAGAATATTTGCTTTGTGGAGGGGTTTAAGAAGAACGAGGTCAAAGACAAAGTGTTCGACAAAATGCCCGAGAGAGCTGGTTTTAGTAATGGCCACAACAATATGTTCGATGAAATGCCCGAGAGAATAGCTGATGTTGAGCATCATGATTATTCTGGGAGCGAAGATGAGTCAGTGATGCAAGCAGCTGCACAAGTCGACCGTGGTGTCGCCTACAAGTCGAAGCTAAGAAAAGATAACGGGAACAAGAAAAAAGAGGAAGAGGGTCTTTGGAGGGATATCCCGAGGAATCCCCAGCAGTGGCTGGATTTTCGCAATCACAAGTCCAGTGGATTGGTTACAGAGAAACATCCCGATTTCAAGCATAAGGTGACAGGGGAAGCACTCTGGATTGACAATATGCCGAAATGGTTGTTGCCCGGAATCGGGAGATTGGAGTTTGGTGTTAAGAATATTAACCCGAAACAAGTTAAGGGTGCCACGGGCGATGATTCCTGGAAGAACCTCGTGGAAAATCCTAAAAAATGGTGGGATAACAGATTCAAGAAGACTAACCCGAAAGGGCCAGATTTTAAGCATAAGGAAACCGGTGAGGTTTTGTGGCTAAACCGGGCGCCGGCTTGGGCGTTGTCTAAGCTCCCCCCACTGGTGAAGATTTAAACGAGAAAGAATGCCTGCATAGAAGTGTTGTGATTTTCATTTTCGAATTTTGAGTTTATATGCAAGTTTTCAGGGTTACAAGCCTCTGTTGAGACATAATTAACCGCATTTCTTTGAACCTTTTTTTGTATTGATCATATGTGAAGTGAAGTGAGTCAAGTTCTATGGAGCACCTCACCATCAATGACAAGAGCTCAAATTATTGGTACGTCCTAAATTAATTAGTAAACTTTTAATAAAATTAATAATTATTTTTATTTTTTCATTTAAAAAGATAATTTTTTATCTTTTATTTTTTGGTTGAAAGATCAGTTAAACAATAATTTTGTAATTTCCATATCCGATCAGATACGACTAAAACTATTGGTACGGAGTACCTTCGTTTTCCAAATTTTAGGTGAATGTGCAAGTAACATCTCAACAACCATTTGGTGCAGAAAGCAATATTATGTTTGTTGCATTTCTTAAAATTTGGTGCAGAAAGTAAAATTATGGTTGCTGCATTTCTTACACTTGAAGGCATGAGTCTCTCAAGCAAAGCTTCAATCAATCATATAAAAGAAGCAATAAAAACATTATATAGTTTTGAGTTCACTACAACTACACATGAAAAGAAAATAAAAATTATTCGTTCCAAGAACTTGTTACTACTGTCTAGGGTCTTTTATTGATCATGGGATCTTCAGAAAGATCAATAAAGAAGCTTCACATGTGGAAGAAAGCCATATTCCATTTCTTGCTCTGTTTCGTGATGGGCTTTTTCACGGGTTTCGCCCCGATCAGCAAGACCTCCGTGTTCTCAAGCCACATCACGATGTCGGTGTCATCGTTGACAGCAGAGCAGCCAGTTGAAGTCTTTCAGGAATCAGAAAAGACGCAAAATTTCAACAGAAGCATGTTAGACAAATCAGAACCAGAAACGAAGAATAAAGATACAGTAATGGTCCCAGAAGAGGAAGAAGAAGAAGAAGAGGAGGAGGAAAAAGTAAATGCGCGAAGGCTATTGATCATTGTGACCCCAACTAGTTCGAGGAATAAGAAGGCCCGGGGAGTGTTGCTGAGTAGGCTAGCAAACACGTTGAGGCTGGTGGCTCAGCCTTTGCTGTGGATCGTCGTGGAGAGGCAGTCCGATGATGATTCTACGGTGTCGGGACTGCTGAGGAAGACGGGGATTATGTATAGGCATGTCGTTTTCAAGGAGAACTTTACGGATTCGAATTTGGAGATGGATCACCAGAGGAATATGGCTTTGAATCATATCGAGCATCATCGGCTGAGTGGGATTGTTCATTTCGCCGGGCTCTCGAATGTGTATGATCTCGCTTTCTTTGAGGAGGTCAGGGAAATTGGGTAAGTGATTCTCAAACTATTGCTTTTCCTCGAAAACATAAGTTAGGTAAGATTATATCTTTGCTTATGTAGGGATTTTTTTGCAATTTCCAAAAAGTCTTGGGTTATTTTGTAATTAGGCCAAGCCTTTACAATCAAACTATAAATAATTTTTGCTTGGTGATTTTGTCATTATAAATGCTGAGATAATTTTCAGGGCATTCGGAGCATGGCCAATAGCACGACTCGCTGCTAACAGGAAGAGGGTGATAATTGAAGGGCCTGTTTGCGATTCTTCAGAAGTTGTGGGGTGGCATCTGAGAAAAATGAACAATTTAACAGACACAACAAGTCCACCCCCTCTTCATATCTCAAGCTTTGCCTTCAATAGCTCAATTCTTTGGGACCCGGAGAGATGGGGCCGCGCCTCGGCTGTTCAAGACACCTCTCAGGTAATACATACAGCTCATAATTGCACAATTAGCCCTGGGTTTGAGTTAAATACAGAAAAAGCCCAGATCTTTTCAAAACTTACAAGAAGAAAGAAAAACGATGTTTGGTTTCTAATTGCACTTCATAAGCTGTAGCACATAAAAACAAAATGCAACATCACATGAATATGAAATGAGTGGCGTAATTTGAAATTAAACTCATATATAAAACCAGATTCATAACTGGATACGTAATTTATATGCTCTGATGTTGATATACTACTCAACATGTAATCTACTACGGTAGATATATACAATGTCTGGGGCACTAAAGTGATCATTCGTTTTTTTGTGCAGAATTCTCTGAGATTTGTGAGGAAAGAGGTTCTTGAAGAGGAAACCAATTTGAAGGGAATCCCAGCTCGTGATTGCTCTAAAGTTTTGCTGTGGGACCTCAAGATTTTTAAGAACATTTAGAATCAATAATAAGAAATCAGATAGAATCATTTTTTTACATCTATATTCCAATTTTCTTTATTTTAATTTTTTTAAATATTGTGCTACGTAGATTAGTATTTTAAATATCTGACATATTTACCCGAATTAAGAAAAAAAGGACGATATAGGGAATAAAAATATTTCTCAAAAATTAGCGAATACTTGATTTTTAATGAATAATAATAATAATAATAATAATAATAATAATAATAATAATAATAACAATTGATGATATTTGAACCTAATGGAACTTAATTTAATGGACTTTGGACTTGAACCGAAATATTAAATTAGTTTGGACTTAATTAATTTGAACTGAAATTAATTGAATTCAATTTAATTTATTGAACTTGAATTGAATTGAATTAGACTCAATTAAATTGAACTTAATAATTTGAACTGAATTTAATTGAATTTTGAATTATATTGAACTAAATTAAACTTAGTAGTCAAGGGTTGTTAGCTCAGTTGGTTGAGCACTTGAATTGAATTGAATTAGACTCAATTAAATTGAACTTAATAATTTGAACTGAATTTAATTGAATTTTGAATTATATTGAACTAAATTAAACTTAGTAGTCAAGAGTTGTTAGCTCAGTTGGTTGAGCACTTGACTTGAGGTTCTTGGTTCGAATCTCAAGACACTGTAATTGACATAAACAAAAAAAAAATTAAACTTAGTAAATTTGAATTCAATTCAATTGAATTGAAGTAGACAAAATTAAGTCTGACATGACATGTCCTTACAATTTATTTTAATTTTAGAGTGATTGATATATTATCCACCTCCAAAAAAAACGTCAATATTGTCGGTTTACACTCCCTCCATCCTGAAATTTTACCATTAATTTTTTACTGATTGATATATTATTCACCTCCAAATAAAAAGGTCAATATCGTTAGTTTACATTCCTTCCATCCAGAAACAATTTGACCATTTTCTACCCCACTCAACTGAATCAAGGTTTTTACACCTTAGTTAGCACGCAAAATTGGAAAAAAAATTGAAAAAAAAGTAAAAAAAATATAAATGTATTTTTAACGTTAAAAAGTAAATTAATTAATTGTGTGTAAAATTTAAAAAATAAATTAAAAAAATTAGAAGTAAAATATTTTTAAAATAAAAAAATAAAAATATTTATTTTCATTATTGAGAGAGAGTTCTATTATTATATGACATTCATTTAAAAAATATAGTCATATTATTATAATTAACTACATTGATCTGCATGTTATGACAAATTTTATTCTATTTAAAAAACATCCGAATTTTGTATTTATATTCAAGTTTATTTATAAAACCATAATAAAGAATTGTTTTATTTATTTATTGATTAAGATTTTTTTATTTTAAGTAAATTTAAGTATTAAAATATATAATTTAATTCATTACAATATATATAATATATATATATATATATATATATATATATATATATATATAAAATTTAAATTATAATTTTTTGTTTTTTTCAATTTGAATTTATTTATTATTAATATATTATTTATAATTAATTTTTAAATAATAATAAAAGTGATAATTTATTTTCCAACATTAAAATGGTTATAATTATTTAAAAAACAAAGTAAAGTTTGTAATTTTATATTCTACTCCACGACTTGTCATTTAAAAATTACAAATGACAAGTAATTATTGGTCAATTATCTTGTGTAATGCTTATTCAAATTACGTTTGTCAATTTCGACACGATCTGATAAAGTTACATTTTTTCAATTTCACATTGATTCGATTATGTTTGAGTTTCGCCAGCAAATTCAAAAATCGTCTCAATTTGTGCGCATGAGACGCATGTGACATTTGATTTAGAAATTCCGACGACCTAATCCACGCGGCAACATTTGATTGGTTGAAGTTGTTAAAAAAAAAAAAATCCACCTGACTGCCACGTATTAGTAGAATAATAAAAATTGAAAAATAAAAGAAATTACAATAAATAAAGAGAGAGATTAAGGGTTTCGATCATTCACCCACAAATCAATTTCCGCGTGGATTAGGTAGTCGAAAAGCCATAAATCAAATGTCACGTGCGTTTCACGTGCACAAATTCAGACGATTTTTGAATTTTTCAGCGAAAATTGGATGATATCGAATTCATTTGGAGATTTAATGGATGAAATTGTAAAAATGTGACTTTGTAGCACGAAAAAAAATATCTATTTTTATGAGACTAAATTGATAATTTTCTATATATATTTATTTAATTAACGTGCATATTTATTTATTTATTTTAATTTATTTAGCTTGAGGCAGAGAGCATGGGAGATGTCAAACCTCAGTTGCTCTATTTCCACACTTACAGTGTGTATTGCATATAATATTAAAACTAAATCCGCGGCGGAGGCGGTGCGACCGCTCGTACTTTGATGATGTAAAAAATCATAGTTGGGGATTGTACGCTGGAAGAGATATTGACCGTCGGAAGCTCCGGAATGGCGGAGTTTGCTTTGGATTTGGCCGGAGAAGGTGGCGGTAACAGAATCTCATTATCTCCGGCGGTGGCGACGGCGAGGAGAAGGGTCAGTAATTCTAGCATTGACATAGATATCGGATCGAAATTTGCATTTTGATTTGTTTAATGACAATTAATCTCTGAAAAAAATGTATTAATTTATATATATATATATATATATATATATATATATATATTGTTGTACTATATATATTTTTTATTAATAAAAATGATTTTTGTTGTTGTATTGTATAATTTGCATTCATTGTTTTCTGTTGGTATTGTACAATATTATTAAACGACTTTCTATCAACATTCATTTGAAAATAAATTAAAATAAATAAATTTGCACGTGAATTAATATATATATATATATATATATATATATATATATATATATATATAATAAAATAAATTAAAATAAATAAATATGCACGTCAATTAAATATACATATATGTTAGTTATTTTCATCAAATGTATAAATAACATATGTATTTATTTAATTAATGTGCATGTTTATTTATTTAAATTCATTTAATGTGCATGTTGAAATTTTCCTCTGGGTTCAAAAGGGTAAAAATATCATTTCGATTTTCAACTGAAAGAGCGGTAAGATGTTCCGCTCTTCGCTCTCTCGATCACATAATCCCAAAATCACAAATTAAATAAATTAAAAAAAAATGAATATGCACGCTAATTAAATAAATAAATAATTGATGATAGCTGACCATAATTATACTTAACTTAATGGACTTAAACTGAATTGAATTAGGGTAATTCTTAAGTAAACTGAATTGAAAAATATATATTTTTTATTTTATAAATTAAGCCACGAGAGATTTATTTAATATATACTTACATATAAAATTAAACGCTGACGGAGGAGAGGAGGTGGTGTTGGAGGCAGTGCGAGCACTCCTCGAACTTGGATGACACCTACGACTACAACGGTGGCGCAAATGAGGATCGGTTGGCTGAGGTAGAATAACATTGTGTGGGGTTGTATGGTGGCGGGGACAGTCACCGGAGGCAGCTCCGGTATGGCCACGTTCCCTAGGGATAGGGCCGGCGAAGTTGGCGGCGTCAGCGGCGGCGGCTAGGAGGAGGGTCAATAACATTAAGAAGTATATATAGTATTTTCGTGGATATTGAATTTATGGTTTGGTTATGAAAAAAATAAGTATTACATTACTGTAATAAGTATCCGGACAGTCACCGAGACAAAGGTTGAGCAAATGAGGACGGCCATGCCGAGTGGTGGGTTGTATGGTGGATTTATGGTTTGTTTATGAAAAAAAGAAGTATTATTACTGATTAAAAGTATTTTTTTTTGTTGTATTGTAAAATTTGTATTCATTGTTGTTATTTGTTGCTATTGTACAATTTTATTGAACATTTTCTATCGACGTTCATTTTTAAATAAATTAAAATAAATAAATTTGCACGTGAATTAATATACTTTTTCTATTCATTAAAAACAAGCAAAAATAGTCAATTTGACTTTTATTGTTCATTAAATACATATAATAAACAATATATAAAAATTATGATTTTTTTTCCATAAATTTTGTATACTATATGTATTTAAAATGAAGAATTTTTGAGAGAATGTGCCCTTGTAAATGATTACAAAATTTCCACTATTTATAAAATTACAATTATAGTTTCCAATTTTAGAATTAAAACCCTCCTTTATAAAAAATCATGATTTCATAACTCACAACTCAAGATTTTGTATCTACTCTTTTGAACTTTGTATTTATTCTTTTGAACTAATTTTCATTTCATCTTAGTTTAATTACTTCATTTAATTGAGTTGAGACCTGAACTGAATTAGATTGATTTTTTTATAATTTTTACAAATTATTAAATATATTTTTTTTAATATTAATAATACTATGACAGTGATATAGATAGATTTTTTTATAATTTTTAAAATGTTTAAGTATTATTTAAAAAATATTAATAATATTATGTCAGTAATTGGATTGTATATTTAAAATTATAGATTAAAATTATGTTTTATTTATTTTATTTTAATTTATTTTGAAAAAACTTAATAGAGTTGAAGTTGAACTAAACTGAACTTAAGCGATCTATACTAAACTATATTGAAATTAAATCCAAATTTAAGTTAATCATTCAAGTTTAACAATGCAAGTTCAATAATTTATTTTTTTATTTTACTTTATTTATTATTATATATTATTATTATTATTATTATTATTATTATTATTATTATTATTATTATATTATTACTTATATAAATATTAAAAATTAATAAAAATATTTATATTATAAAAGATATTTAAATATTTGATTAATATTTTAATATTTTAAAATTTAATTTAATTGAACTTAATTTTAGTCGTTAAACTCATCCATTAACTTTAGTTCAATTCAATTTGATCTAAACAATGTTAAATAGTTCCTAAACTAAAATTAATTTGATAAATTAATAATATCTCTGAAATAATAAAATTTTCGATTTTACTTTGAAATTAATATAAATAGTACATAAATTAATATTTTTTCAAATTAATAAAATTTACGAGACCCAATATTATTAATTTATAGAAGTTTTTTACATGTCCTTATAATATATAATTCAGTTAGCAATTGTTCGAGGTGTCGTATGTTTTTACCGTTTGATTTTTTTGTGTTCACACCTATTAATTATTAATTAATTTTTAAATGTGCGTTCACAGGTCATTATTAATTATTATTTTTAACGTAATTAATTAACATAATTTTTAGTGTAATTAATTGAAATAATTATTTTTAATTAATTAGCGTAATTATTTATTTTTTTATATATTATAATTTATATTTATAATTTCCTTAATATAATCTATAGTCAATATTATTTTTTAATTAGCGTAATTATTTTTAATTAATTAGAAAATTATTTGTAATTATTTTTAATTAATTAGTGCAATTATTTTTAATTAATTAGCAGTAATTATTTTTTTTCTTTATATAATATTATTTACAATTATAATATTTTTAGCTTAA
This sequence comes from Euphrasia confusa, assembly GCA_954870475.1. Classification (NCBI taxonomy): domain Eukaryota; kingdom Viridiplantae; phylum Streptophyta; class Magnoliopsida; order Lamiales; family Orobanchaceae; genus Euphrasia; species Euphrasia confusa. The sequence goes on along the minus strand of OX940955.1, from coordinate 1,563,837 downwards.
TTAATTAGTGTAATTATTTTTAATTAATTAGTGTAATTATTTATTTATTTATATAATATAATTTACATTTATAATCTCCTTAATATAATCTCCGTAAATATTGACTTAAAATATTTACAATATCACATTTATTCCTTATTTAACGGTACATTTGTTATTAATATATTTAATCGATTAATTAATTAATTTTTATTATACAAACAATAATATCTAATTCAAATTAATTATATTTAAAAAAAATAATTATTATCAAACCCTACTTCAAATCCGTGTCTATATAAAAAAAGATGTCATCTTTACTCACTCCTTACCTTTCAGTTTTCATTTAGCTATTTTTTTTATTTGTTCATTACTCACATTTATTTATTCACTTTTCATCAGCTATTTTTTTTATTTGTTTATTCTCACATTTATTTATTTTTGTGCAGAACTCTATGTAATTTTATTTGTTTATTCTCACATTTTTTTTTGCAGAAATCTATGTAAATTTTGTTATTTTTTTTGTTTTTTTGTATTTTTTGCACTGACTTTCACTTTTCATTTCAGCTATTTTTTTTATTTATTCATACTCAAATTTATTTATTCAATTTTAATTTCAGCTATTTTGTTTATTTATTTATGCTCACATTTATTTATTTTTGTGCAGAGTAAGTTTTGTTGTTTTTTTTTTTGTTTTTTTGTATTTTTTGTAGTCTTTTCATTTAGCTATTTTTTTTATTTGTTTATGCTCACGTTTATTTATTTATTTTCAGAGCTCTATGTATGTTTTGTTGTTTTTTGTATTTTTTGAGTTAAGTATTCTTTTACTAATTTGATTTTAATAACTTTTGCATTTTGCATGTATGTCATTTTTTTGCAGAACTTTTGAATTTTTTACTCATTTTTTGTTTATTTTGTAGGTTTATTTATAACTATTTATTTTAAAGGTTTAAAATACTCTGCACACAAAGTCATGAAAAAAGATAACATTGGATTCCACAAATTTTAAATGGATTCCAAGCTTTTGTTTATGTTTCCTGATCAAATTAGAGTAGTTTGTGTTAATTTTATTTATTATGTAATTTACTCAATTTACTGTAATTTTGAAGTAGTTTGTTTTCATTTATGATGTATTTAATTAATGAAATTTACGCAGTTTACAATAATTCTATTTAATTTTATTTTTATTTTTTTTATTTTTTAACTTATGCAACAATATTTTTATTTGTATTAATTACAAATATCACTAAAAAAGAATTAATTTATATATTTTAGTTTGATCTTTTTTTTATATATAAATAATAATAATAATAATAATAATAATAATAATAATAATAATAATAATTGTGATTTAATTAAATTATGTATTTTAATAAATTTATAAAATAAAATTTATCTTTAATTTAAGAAATCAAATAAATTTTTATTATCTCTAATTATAAATTATATATCAATTATATTATTAATTATGAGAATGGTAAATCTATTTCTAGGTTTTAGGGTTTAATAAAATTAATGGTCAATTAAAATTATATATCAATAATATTATTAATTATAAGTATGTAAATCCTTCCTTATAATATATAATTCAGCTAGCAATTGTATATTTTAGCCGTTAGATTATATTGTGTTCACACCTATTAATAAACAATAATCATTAGATTAAATTTATGTTCACACTGGTAATTAATTAAAATAATTATTTTTAATTAATTAGCGTAATTATATTTCTTTATATAATATAATTTAAATTTATAATCTACCTTAATTATATTAAATATTGATCTGAAATATTTAAAATATCAACTTTATTCCCTATTTATCTCTTTTATTTTATTATATTAATATTTATTTATAATACTAAAATTATGAGAGAGAATTTATATTTTTATTAATATATTTAACTTAATTAATCAATTTATATTATATAAACAATAATATCGGAATTTTAGGTAAATCTATTCCTTATTTAAAGCAACTTAATAAATTTGATTTTATCTATTATTTATATTACTATAATCATGAATAAAGCAACTAAATAAATTTGATTTTATCTATTATTTATATTACTATAATTATGAATAATTCAAATTCGTGTCTATATATAAATTACATCATCTTCACTCACACTCTACCTTTCCCTATTCTAATTTTTTTATTTGTTAATGCTTACACTTTTGTTTTTTTTAGAGATATATGTTGTTGTTGTTTTTTTTGTTTTTTATAGGTAAACGTTCTTTTACTAATTCGATTTTAATTTAAATATTATTGTTTGATAATTAATGTTTTTTTATAGCCTTCAAATGGTAAGTATGTTTTACTAATTCAAAATTTAATTTTAATATTATCGTTTAATTATTAATATTTTTATTTTTTGCAGACAACAATGTAAGTATTTTTTACTAATTTGAATTTTAGTTTTAATATTATTGTTTGATCATTAATATTTTTATTTTTTGCAGCATGTAAGTATTTTTAACTAATTCGAATTTTAGTTTTAATATTATTGTTTATTAATAATAATTGAATTGTAAATATAACAATTTATTTGGTAATGTTTTTTGTATTTTTTTTCCAGTTTTTGATTAGTTTTTTTTAGTCTTTTTAAAGATTATTTTTTTGCAGGTCTTTTGTATTTCTTACATTTTTTTTATTTTTTAGGTTTAAATGGAATCAAGCTTTAATAAGTTTAGAGTATTTTGCGTTAATAATTTATTTATCCTTTATTTTAAGATGTAATTTATAGTATATTATGTAACTCACAATTATTATTTTAATAAAATTTATAATATTTCTATTTAATTTTATTCTAATTTTATTTTTGTTGTAACTTAACAGTCATATTTTTATTCAATCCTTATAATATATAATTCAAATAGAATATATTTTAAGATTTTGATTTATTTGTGTTCACACTTATTAAAAAATAATAATCATTACATTAAAAATTTTGTTCACACCAATATTTATTAATATTTAATTTTAATCAATTTATTAAGTAAATATTAAATACGTAATTAATATATAAATAATAATATTTATGTTTTTCTTATTCTTTTACATTTGATTTTATATAATTTATCTTTATAAACTCTTTAATTATAGTAAATATTGACTTGAAATATTTAAAATATCACATTTATTCCTTATTAACTCCTTTATTCTATTATATTACTATTTATTTATATAGTACTAAAATTAATTAGCGTAATTAAGGGTGATGAGAGAGAATTTGGATTTTTATTAATATATTTAACTTAATTAATCAATTTATATTATATAAACAAGAAATTTTAGGTAAATCTATTCCTTATTTAAAGCAATTAAATAAATTTGATATTATCTACTATTTATGTTACTATAATTATGAATAATTCAAATCAATGTCTATATATAAATTAAGTCATCTTCACTCTCTCTTTACCTTTCCTTATTCTATTTTTTTTATTTGTTAATGCTCACACTTTTGTTTTTTTGAGAGATATATGTAAGTTTTGTTTTTTTTTTTGTTTTTTGCAAACGTTCTTTTACTAATTCGATTTTAATTTAAATATTATTGTTTGATAATTAAAGTTTTTATTTTTTATAGCTTTCAAATGTAAGTATTTTTTACTAATTCGAATTTTAATTTTAATATTATCGTTTAATCATTAATATTTTTATTTTTTGCCGACAAACTTTAATGTAAGTATTTTTTACTAATTTGAATTTTAGTTTTAATATTATTATTTGATAATTAATATTTTTATTTTTTGCGGCTTTCAATGTAAGTACTTTTTACTAATTTGAATTTTAGTTTTAATCCTATTGTTTATTGATTATAATTGTATTGTAAATATAACAACTTATTTGGTAATGCTTATTGTATTTTTTTTCCAGTTTTTGAATTTTTTTTAGTCTTTTTAAAGATTATTTTTTTGCATGGCTTTTGTATTTCTAATTTTTTTTTGTATGTTTATTTATTAATAAAAGACTTTTCAAATTAAACTATCAGAAGATCGAAACATTAGATTGCAAAAAAGTTTAAATGGAATGAAGATTTAATAAGTTTAGAGTATTTTGCGTTAATAATTTATTTATCTTTTATTTTAGGATGTAATTTATAATATATTATGTAACTCACAATTATTATTTTAATAAAATTTATAATATTTTTATTTAATTTTATTTTAATTTTATTTTTGTTGTAAATTAGGCAACCGTATTTTTATTCAATCCTTATAATATATAATTCAACTAACATTTGTGAAATATATATTATGTAACTCACAATTATTATTTTAATAAAATTTATAATATTTCTATTTAATTTTATTCTAATTTTATTTCTGTTGTAACTTACTCAACCGTATTTTTATTCAATCCTTATAATATATAATACAACTAACATTTGAGATATATATTTTAAGCGTTTGATTTATTTATGTTCACACTTATTAAAAAATAATAATCATTAGATTAAAAATTATGTTAACACCAATATTTATTAATATTTAATCTTAATCAATTTATTAAGTAAATATATAAATAATAATATTTATATTTTTCTTATTCTCTTAACATTTGATTTTATATAATTTATCTTTATAAACTCTTTAATTAGAGTAAAGATTGATTGAAAAATTCAAATTATTAAATAAATTATTTTTTAATATCTTCTATTAATATCTTCACTTTATTCCTTATTTATCATATATTATTTATTTATTTACTTTATCATATAAATCTTAATAGATAATAGTATTAATATTAATTTATATTAATCATTATATCATATTAATATATTAATATTAAGTAATTAGGTTACATTTAATTTAATTTACCCTATTTTTTTATTTGTTCATTGCTCACATTTATTTATTCACTTTTCATTTCAGTTTTTTTTATTCATGGTCACATTTTTTCATTTAGCTATTTTTTTTATTCATGCTCACATTTATTTATTTTTGTGCAGAGCTCTATGTAAGTTTTGTTCTTTTTTTTTGTTTTTTTGTATTTTTGTAGCCTTTTTATTTCGGCTATTTTTTTTATTTGTTCATCCTCACATTTATTTATTTTTGTGCAGAACTCTATTTAAGTTTTGTTGTTGTTTTGTTTTTTTTGTATTTTTGCACTAACTCTCACTTTTAATTTCAGTTATTTTTTTATTTGTTTATGCTCACATTTATTTATTCAATTTTAATTTCAGTTATTTTTTTTTATTTATTCATGCTCACGTTTATTTATTTTTAATTTTCATTTCAGCTATTTTTTTTATTTATTTATACTCACATTTATTTATTTTTGTCAGAGCGTAAGTTTTGTTCTTTTTTTTTTGTTTTTTTGTATTTTTTGTAGCCTTTTCATTTCAGCTATTTTTTTTATTTGTTCATGCTCACATTTATTTATTTTTGTGCAGAACTCTATGTAAGTTTTGTTATTTTTTTTTTTTTTGTATTTTTTGCATTACCTCTCACTTTTATTTTCAGTTATTTTTTTTATTTGTTCATGCTAACATTTATTTATTTAATTTTTATTTCAGCTATTTTTTTTATTTGTTTATACTCACGTTTATTTATTTTTTTGGAGATCTATGTATGTTTTGTTGTTTTTTTTGTTGTTTTTTGTATTTTTTGCAGCTAAGTATTCTTTTACTAATTTGATTTTAATAACTTTTGCAAGTAAGTCATATTTTTCCAGACCTTTTGAATTTGTACTGAAGTGATGAAAAAAGATCAAAACATTTGATTGCACAAATTTTAAATGGATCTCAAGCTTTTGTTTATGTTTCTTGATAAAATTAGAGTAGTTTGTGTTAATTTTATTTATGATTTAATTTACTCAATTTACTGTAATTTTAAAGTAGTTTGTTTTCATTTTATTTATGATGTATTTTATCTATTTAATGTAATTAATGAAATTTACGCAATTCACAATAATTCTATTTAATTTTATTCTTATTTTGTTTATTTTGTAACTTAGCAACAATATTTTTATTTGTATTACTTACAAATATCACTAAAACATAATTAATTTATGTATTTTACTTTGATCTTTTTTTATATATAACTAATAATAATAATTATGATTTAATTAATTTATGTATTTTAATAAATTTATGTATTTTACTTTGATCTTTTTTTATATATAACTAATAATAATAATTATGATTTAATTAATTTATGTATTTTAATAAATTTATAAAATAAAATTTATGAGAAATCAAATAAAATTTTTATTATCTCTGATTATAAATTATATATCAATTATATTATTAATTATGAGAATGGTAAATCTATTTCTATGTTTTAGGGTTTAATAAATTTAATGGTCAACTAAAATTATATATGAATAATATTATTAATTATGAGTATGTAAATCTATTCCTTATTTTACGCAACTAAATAAATTAAAAGGTAAACTAAAATTATATATCAATAATATTATTAATTATGAGTATGGTAAATCTATTCCTTGCAACTAAATAAATTCAAAAGATTTGAGAATGAAATAATAATAATTCAATTTTTTATTAATTTACAATTAAAAATAATATTATCCCCTATTTATATCAGAGCATTAAAATATCTCCGGCTTTATTCTTTATTTATCTCCTGCTTTAAACTAAATTAATATATTTTGATTTATTTAAATAAGTAATATTCAAAATATCACGTTTATATAATATTTATCTCCTATTACGTTTATTCTATTATACTACTATTTATTTATAGTACTAAATAAATTTGTGATTCTTCCTTCTTTCTCATCCCTCTAATTACTCTAATTGTCTAGAGATTTTTGTATAATAATTTTATTTTTTTTCAACTTTTTACTAATCATTTTCAATCAATGTCTTGGTCTGATGTCAATTCCTCCGAAAAAGATTTTCGTTCAGTTTACTAAAGGTATATTATTTAATTTAATGTTTATAGACCTAAATATATTTTTTATTATATATGTGTAATAAATAAGTGATTTATAATTGTTATTATATTTAATGCAGGTTATTAAAATTTGCACAACTTTTAAAATCCATCAAAAACTGTCCGAGCGATGTTGGTATTACATCATTTGCCCCATGAAAAACTTTTACAGTGCCTGCATGCAATATAATTCATCGATATTTTTGATAATCGACACCTAATTATTAACGTATTTTTTCCATATTATCCTCAGATGTAACTCTCACACAAAATGAGTTTTATAATTTGTGCTTGCAATTCATTGAAGAGATGTTGAAGCGCCAAGGACAAACGCTGAAAGATATTCCAAATATGCCATATCCAAAATTCGTTGATGTTACTGTTGGACAAAACAGCCTCTTAGCAGCCGAGCTTGCCTATGACAGAAATGCTCTCCGAGTCGAGTACGAACAATTAGTGGCCATGTTGAATGATGATCAGCGGAAGGCTTATAAGACAATCATTCGAACTCTCGACGATCCAAACGAACAGGTTTTCTTTTTGTATGGTTATAGTGGAACTGACAAAACTTTTGTTTGGAAGACTCTATCTGCTGTCGTCCGATCTAGGGGCGACATTGTTCTAAATGTTGCTTCAAGCGGTATAGCTTCTCTTCTTTTACCAGGAGGTAGAACAGCCCATTCAAGGTTAAAGATTCCGATATCTTTGCACGAAAGCTCTACGTGTAACATCAGGAAGCAAAGCGATCTAGGTAAATTGATTGTTAAGACGAAACTCATTATATGGGACGAGGCTCCTATGATGCACAGGTATTAACAATCAATTAATCAGATTTTGTTGTCTTACTATCTTATATTTTTGTGTTTATTATATAATTATTAATACAACATAATCATATTTATTCTATTTTGGTTTTGATTTTTGCAGGAATTGTTTTGAAGCACCAGATCGAACAATGCATGATATCATGAGCTCCTATCGACCTGAAGCTCAGCATCTGCCTTTCGGAGGCAAGGTTGTTGTGTTCGGAGGAGATTTTCGACAAATTTTACCGGTCATACCTAAAGGTACGAGGCAAGATATAGTTCATGCCACTATTAATTCTTCCAACATATGGATAAATTGCAAAGTTTTGCGCTTGACCAAAAATATGAGACTGCAAAATATCGGTCAGAGAAGTGATGGTCGTAAGTTGCGCGAGTTCTCTGATTGGCTGTCTTCTATAGGGGATGGTACTATTGGTGACGATAATGACGGAGAAGTGGATATAGAGATCACGGATGAATATTTGATAACTTATTCGGATAATCATATTGAATCTATTGTTCAAGCCACATACCCGGATTTTCATGACCACATTGGTGATATCAATTTTCTAGACGGACGGGCGATTCTGGCGCCGACCCTGGATGACGTTAATGAAATCAACGATTACATGGTTGCAATGCATAATACTGAAGAACGAATTTACTTGAGTTCGAATAGTATCGTCCCTACCGAACGCGGGGATAATATGTTTGCTCAAATTCATTCTGTTGAGTTTTTAAATACCATCAAGTGTTCCGGACTGCCAAACCATGAGCTGAAGTTGAAGGTTAGTATTACTATAACTTTTTTTTTTCAAATCTATTTCTATTAATTAATTAATATAGTAGTTAATATATACATTCAAATATGATCATTATATAGCTGTGCGACTAATATATATATTATTGAAAAATAATCAATCACTTTTGATTATTCCTAATATTTATATTCATACAAATATTACGTTAATATATATGTATTTAAATTGTAACTTTGATAATTAATTAAATGAATTAATTCCATTTTGTGAGATGTTACATATTTTTGATACATGAATTGTTTTGGTGTGCCCGTTATGTTGCTACGGAATATGGATGCCGCTTTGGGACTATGCAATGGTATTAGGATGGTTGTAACACACCTTGGTAATTATGTTATCCAGGCGAAAGTATTAGGAGGAAATAATTATGAGGAATTGGTTTTTATTCCTCGAATTGCTCTGACGCCATCAGATACCAAATTCCCGTTTTCTTTTCAACGAAGACAATTTCCGATTATGATATCGTATGTCATTTAATAAGAGTCAAGGTCAGTCGTTGAGAAATGTTGGAATATTTTTGAAGAGACCAGTATTTACGCACGATCAATTGTACCTGTCTAGAGTAACCAAAACCACCGGGTTGAAACTTTTGCTTTGTGATGATCGTGGTCGTCTTACGAATAGAACAACAAATGTAGTTTATAAAGAAGTATTCCAAATTTTATAATTTTATTGTAATTTCTTATTAGATATTACAATTAGATCACAAACTTAATGTTTATTTATGCATTATCAATGTCTATATCGAATTATTTGTTAGGTTAAACATCAAATATAAACAGAAAGAACTTATTTCCATTAACAAAAATTTGAAATTTATTAGCGTGCATCGCACGGGCAAGAGTACTAGTTCTTTTAAACGGAAACCAACTTAATTAAATAAATTTGAAACTTAATTAGATAGATTTGAACTAAATTGATTTTTTTGTGAAAATAATAATATTTTTTTATAAATATGAAATATTTTTAAAAATATATTAACAAATTAAATTAAATTTAATTGGAAAGAGTAATCTGAACTGAAATAATAAATTAAAATTAAGTAAAAAAGAAGAGACCATAAAGATTATTTGTATGGAATGGAATAATACAAGATTATTTGTGATATTTACGTACAGTATATCAGTTCTCTAGCGTCACACTTTAAATTTAAATTGTATTTTATCATAAAGTATATTAGTATTTGTATAATTTTTTATTCTTTCTATGTTATAAAGAATTAAAGTAGAGTATTCGTATTTTGCTCAAGATCTATGACAAATAATAAAAAAAACTGAAATAAAAAAGTAGTCAGATTATTTATCTGCAAATTAAAAAAAAAAACTGAAATAAAAAAGTAGTCGAGATTATTTATCTGCAAATTAAAAAAAAAAACTGAAATAAAAAAGCAGTGGAGATTAAATATTACTGTATGAATTGAATAAAATAAATATTTAATCATAAGATTTGGTATTGTTATTTACGGAGATCTCTACAGGCTACAGCACACACTCACTGCAATATATACATACATATATATATATACACACTCGAGTGTGTGTTTCTCTGTAATTGATGGAGGTATCAGCAGAATCAAAGTTGTGGAGAGACAAGCTGGCGAGCCTAGTGGACGATACCGGGACGATATTGGGCGCCGCCGATTCAATCGCAGATTTACCGGAGGGATTGTCCGGTAAAACCCCGGCGCCGGCGCCTGAAACAACAGAGAGCCTGAAGGATCAAATCAAGGGCTTCGCGGAGGCGTGGGGAGAGCTGCTGGTGGAGTTCGGGAGAGGGTGCAGGGACGTCGCGCATCAGACGATACTGACCGACGATTCGTACATCGTGAAGAAGACCAGGGCTCCGTTGGCCGAGGTCTCGGGGAAACTGAGGTTTCTGAACGAGCTCTTGCCGGAGGATCGCGATCCGGTTCACGTCTGGCCGGTCATCCTGTTCGTGTTCTTCCTCGCCCTTTCTGGTAACTGGTCGGATCTCTCTCGCTCTCACGAATTTTCAGTGAATGTGTGATTGCAATTGATTCCCCCAAATCTGAATTCGGAATAATGAAATCCCTAATTCGACGAATTCTTCTAAAAAATAATTTACTAATGTTTGGATTCCAAATCAGTGATTTGAGTAAGAAAAATGTTGAACCTAATTTGAGTTTTCCCTTTTAGTTCTGAATGTAAATACTAGCAAACAAGAAATTTCACTTCCAATGGGGAAGAAAGTTTGTCTGCACCCTCCCGGCGCACTACGCGTACTTCTTCCTGACGGTAGATACGTAGCATATCACGAGACTGGAGTTCTGGCGAACGAAGCGAGAATTTCCATCATCTTCCCACACGGTTTCCTCTCTTCCCGTCTAGCAGGTACTAAAGCTGCTCTAAAGATTATAAAAATTGAAATGTGTAGCAATGGAGTTCTAATGCTTTTATAACGACAGGTACTTTGCGGATCAATGTGACACTACTGGAAGAGTTTGGCGTTCGGCTTGTCAGTTACGATCTTCCAGGTTTCGGGGAGAGTGATCCTCATCCTAACAGGAACCTTAGCTCGTCAGCGATGGATATGTCCTACGTGGCGGATTCCGTGGGAGTTAATGGGAAGTTCTGGGTTTTGGGATACTCGAGCGGCTCATTGCATGCTTGGGCTGCTCTAAAGTATATTCCAAGTAAAGTTTCAGGTAAAATAAGAATGTAGAACTTGACAAAGATTTCTTGCACTTGGATCTTTCTTTAGACTTTGATGATGTTTGTTACTTACATTACAGGTGCTATCATGTTTGCCCCGTTGGTCAACCCGTATGATTCCAGCATGACCAAAGAAGAGATGTCCAGAACTTGGGGAAACTGGACACGACGAAAAAGACAGTTGTTCTTTCTGGCTCGAAGATTTCCGAGATTCCTCCCTTACTTTTATCGTCGAACTTTTCTCTCCGGGAAGCATGGTCATATCGATAAATGGTTGGCTTTGTCATTGGGAAAGAAGGTACACATCATCATTACTCAGTGTGAGGTTAACCATGGATTCTATTATCGACATTTTTCACTGTGTGCAGGATAGAGATCTTGTAGACACATCAGCTTTCGAAGAATTGTGGCACAGGGATGTGGAAGAGTCGGTTCGTCAGACTAATCCAAAACCATTTGTGGAGGAAGCTATGCTCCAGGTTTCGAATTGGGGTTTCAGCCTCGCGGATCTTCAGGTGCAGAAAAAGTGCAGGAGAAAAGGCATTCTCCCTTGGCTCCATTTCATGTACGGGCAGCCCGAATGTGAACTGACCGGATATCTCGGCCCGATCCACATATGGCAGGTCCGCCCGCTGACACTTTCCAGCCTCTCTCCTCTCCCTTTTTCATTTTCTTCCCCCCTTATTATGGTTTGTTGAACAGGGAATGAATGATACTGTTGTACCACCATCGATGACGGATTATGTATCCCGCGTTTTACCTAGTGCTGTTGTGCATAGACTTTCGGAAGAGGGCCACTTTTCGTATTTCTCTCTATGCGATGAATGTCACAGGAAAATATTTTCAACGGTTTTTGGAAACCCGAAAGGCCTGCTGCTCCACACTACTAAAGATAATAATTCTCTAACAAAAGACTACACAGACTCCACAGGGTGAGATAATCTTTCCACGTTTTTTAAATGACAGTGTAGATATCCGAGATTAATTTGCTGACAATAGAAATACGGGATTGAAAGCAGAGTATTTTTGGGTTCTGGTTTTTGTTCCTTATTTCAGATTATTATGTCTCCATGAGTAATTTTATGCCCTACAAATTGATGAATTTTTGTTTGTATGCTTAGAATATTTTGTTGTTAAACACAGTGCTACTGTTTTCTATCTTATAATGGGTTGGTCAAGTTGATTCTTATTTACTCCATTTTTCTATTTAACTTACTGTCAAGTTGACTGGCTATCACATATTTAAGTAGGTTAATTGTTTTTTTAACTTATGTAATAAGATGAGGAAATCATATTTTGATTTGTTTTATTTAATTAATAACTTATTAACATTAAAAATAAAGCGTTTCGAATCATAAAATTTTATCATGAAACAAATAGGAATCATCTAAATTTTGAATACATCATCTCGTATTATACATTTTTTATTTCGAAATATTGTAGCAATAAAATTGGTGATTTTGAATATTAATATTCCTCGAGAAACGTTATGGGATGCAACTTTGCGGATTTCGTACGCTGTCAAGGGCGGTGCTGGTCCCGATGTGACGGTCATGATGCCGCCACGCCATGTGTGATCGGATGGAAAAGCGCCGACCACTTTTTCTTTTACAAAGAGATTAAAATAAACTCTTACTGTAATAATTACATTTTTATTTTTTTATTAATGAATCAAAATTACATTTTATTTACAATTACACAAATAGTTAAATACTTACTCTTTCTAATATAAACATTAAGTAATTTTCAATTATATTTTAAAATAAAAAATTAATATAGTATGATTTTTTTATGATGTAAAAATATACGTGGATACTGGACTAAATTTGTAATTTATATTTAGAAGTTTCATTGGTTTGATTAAATAAATTATTTTTAATTCTAAATATATAAGTATATTATCAAATCCGGTTTATATATTCCAATCGTTAAACCGTTCAATGGAGTCGAAGAAACCGATCGAACCTTACCTAATTACCCCGGTTCCAAAACCGAAAATTGGTCAATTATAATTTCCCCCTTAATACTTTTACCGTACTAAAATAAACCCCACACCCCGCCGGTCGCGGTCCATAGTCAACCGGATATCGTCCGCCGTCTCTCCCGCCGGAAGGTACATATAATATATATATGCGTTGTAATTGTTCTTGATATTTAGAAAATTGTTTTGCAATAATGATACGAAAACAATTTTAGTGAATGTTCGATTGTACTATATGATATGGAGATGTTTTTTGGGCTGTTAATTGTTTAGGGAAGAGGAGGGATTTCGATTGTGATGCATGTCAGAAATACTGATGCGTAGATTTCGTTAAGCTGAATCATGCACTCAATGTGTTTGATGAATGTACAAAACAATAATTTAGAGAAATATTTTATGCATGTGTTGGAATCGGTAGTAATATACGTATATGCCGAAAGCTCCATTGACCTGAAATATTTTCTAGAATGGATATCGAAGGGAGTGGGTTCTCGTGATTGAGCCGAACATGGTTTAGAGTCATCTTATTTTCATTTGTTATTCAGAAATGTACCCCGTGTTTTTTTCTTTCTTCTGTTCAATCAGCATTGCACATCTGATACAACAATGGAAGACCAGAGAAAACGGACACTTGATGCTCTAGACCGAAGGTTTGCACAAGCTAAAGCAGATGTTGAGACAAAGCAGCACAACAAGAGCAAGAAAAGGCCAATCGAAGATAAAGAGAAAATTCCTTCGAATAATGAATCTCCATCTGCTGATAAAACGCCTATAAAACCGTTGTCAGATAATTCACACAGAAAAGGTCATCTCTTTTGAAAAAGTTAGCCATTTTGTGTTCTTAATTATGAGATTGCATCGAGGCTTCTGAACTTCCAGTAAATTTTTAGAGTGGTGGCATTTATAATACTTGTTAAATAACATCCGCTTGCTATGTCTAAACAAGGTAGCCATTTTTATGCAGGCAGCATTTCTTTCTTGGGTCATACATCTAAACAAGGTATACAAATTCAAGTTTCATATATATTTTTTCAATATACGTGATACTGAATTTGAAATGTTTTCTTCTTCTATTTTACAGATGTAGAAGTGAACGAGCCAGCATACTATAAACTGTCTCATCCGGTACATGAAAATTTGCTTCCAAATGGTGTCGAGGTCACTCTTTTACCTTACTCTATTTATTTTCCGAATTACTACGCATGTACTCGATTTGAATTTCTCTGGAAATTACCAGATTTCTTCGGATGGAAAGGTCACTGTTAATCGGGTTTTGCATGAGCTCCTCCAGCATGGTGATGCTGCTCAGAAGTACATCCACGGGTCTAAAAACTTGAAAATTGAGAACACAATACTTCTTGATAATTTTGTTCCGAAAAGTGGGTTGTCAAGTGGTCGGGCCCTACAGAGCGGGTCAAAACGCTCTAAAAAGCACATGTCTAGGAAGCAACATAAGAAGATTGGGTCGCTTGATTTGCCTAAAGAGTTACAAAAGTGAGTTCATTGTTATTTTGCATGTTTTAGGTTGTTGACTTGGTGATGTCATGGCATTCGTTTTCAACCAGTTTAGTGCAAAAATAGAATCTGGAAGTTGTTATATTATATATTGAAAATTGGTATTCTGCCATCGCAATTGTACAATAACTTAAAATTTTTGAGATCTTACTAGTTGGTCTTCAATTGTTAAAATCTGCAACTTATGTTTTGGAGAATCTGTTAACCGCATAAAATATCTGTGCCTAAGATTTGTTTCGAATTTGTAATTTCTTGTTGTGCAGCTTTGAGACCTTTAGACCCATGCATGATAAGTGGAAAGACTACGTAGTGCAACTTCTAAAAATTATTGGGTTAGTGTGGACCGCTTCTTGTTCATATTTTGCAGTTCGTTTATATCAATGAATTATGTGAGAGTTTTTGTAAGTCGTCAAATTCTGTTGCAGGAAAGATCAATTGGCACAGTGTTTTCTCAACGCAGATCTACATGGTGCAATCATGTTAGGTTCGGAAAATTCAATTCTCCAAGTTCTATATGGCTTCTATCAATACATATCAATTACATAGTTGCATTCACTTGTAAACCTGACGTTTAAAATCAATTTTTTTTGCTGTAACTTGTTAGATGGAAATTTTAGAACTGTGGTTGGAACACGCATCAATATTTTTCTTGCATTAAGTTTGTCCATACTATGTGGATGCTTTATTAACGTTTTTAATTTTTTTGTAGTTGCACAGTGTAAAGCAATTAGCCACGTTGGAATACATGGCATCATGGTACGAGAAACTAAAGAAACGTTTGGAATCATTACTCAAGACAACAAATTCCGAGGTGATGGTGCTTATAAGTCGTATTTATCAAGCTTAGTTTTTACCTTCCGAAACCAACCTTTGGCACTCTGGCTATTACTGTGGCTCGTTTGTGTGACACATAGCTCTCCTTATTCGCAGTTGTGCCAAAGAAGGGTGCTGTATTCGTGCTCCAAGCAGATTGCTGGAAGATAACACTTAATGGAGACAAACTCTCGTCTAGAAACTTGACTCCGTGATCGCAACTGGAGTATATTTCCATCAAACATCCTGTCGGATGGACATGAAAAACACCGATCCTGGTCAATAAAATCATCATTTGATCTCTCATGTATTACAAAATCGATACATTTTTTCGTTGTGAGATCGTATTTGATGGTCATGTGTTGGTTTTCCTGAAAATGTTATGGTACTAATATGAAATAATTAACATAAGCAGGACCTCCATGTAACATTGCAAAGATCATTTGAAGCTTTGTTTGTTTTGATAAGTTCTAGTGTGTAATTTCTGACAATTTATCAATTTTAGCTGAATAATTGTTAATTTTGTTTTTTTTAAAAAATCATTTGACATTATTTAATAAAAAAAATAGTAATATTTTTTTACCATGTTATTTAAAGTATATAAAAAAGGATATAAATTAAAAATGAATACGTAAATAACACGGCACTGCTTGAAATTATTTCTTTCAACCACCTATATGAATATGTTATTCGTAGTCGGTAGACATTTTGACTGCAACACAATTGGTCAAAGAATGTCAAATTAAACTTGTGTTTATTCCTTACACACTTTACATATACTTAGGCCAATTTATACCTTCTTCTTAAGAGTTTAATTCTAATTGTACATTTAGTTGTATATCTTCATGTATTTGTAAATAAATATTCATTATGTATACTAATATATTTATTAGTATATTAACTTAATATTTATAATAATTGGTTTTTGAAATGAAATTTTTTTAATTATTAAATGATGATTTTATTGAGCTTTTATAATGTTTTGTTGGGCTTTAATATTTTAAATGTTTGTTTTTTGAAATAGAGATTTCTTAATTATTAAATTATAATTTTATTGGGGTTTTATATTTTAAAGGTCGAGAGTACTACTATTGGAATTATGACATAAGTATTGAACTACTATCTCTAGCTTTTTTTATAGTATTAATTAATATTCACGCTGCATATTTTCCTTTTTGTCCCAACTCAATATTTACACATTTAAAAAAATCAAGGTAAAATATAAATTTTATTTTTATTTTTTCACCATTTTCTTAATAATTAAAAAAATGCAATTATTTTTATAGAATAAAGAGTTTTTTTTATCTTTGTATTCACGAAAGAATAATTTTTTACCCAAATAGAGTAGGTTGAGAATTTAACTTTTTTGTTAGTGGTTTTTCGTCTCCATAAATTTTATATTCTCACGTTTTACCATTTACATAAAATTTTACAAATAACTAAAAATTACACATTTTACACAAATAAAAATACATATTTTCTCTGTTTATTCAATATAAAACCATTTTACATTTGAAGGTTATACTATCAACTTTAAAAAGAAAGTTCTTATAGGCTACTTTTAGTCAAATTATTCTATGTTTTTTTTACTTAATATTTTTCACTCAACTACTTTATATTTTAAAATTTTAATATCTCATTCCCTAGAATTTTGCATATTTTTCTTTATGTCAAAAAATAAGTAATTTTGTATATAATTATTATATTATATTAAAATACACGTATATTGCACAAATAAATTTATTATATCAAAATACACATAAATTGTGCAATTTATGTGTATTTTAATATAATATAATAGTTATATACAAAATTATTTATTTTTAGATTTATGTTCATTTTAATTGTTAAATCAATTGTTAAAAAAATTTAATAATTAAAAAAATGCAATTATTTTTATAGAATAACGAGTATTTTTTTATCTTTGTATTCACGAAAGAATAATTTTTTACCCAAATAGAGTAGGTTGAGAATATAACTTTTTTGTTAGTGATTTTTCGTCTCCATAAATTTTATATTCTCACGTTTTACCATTTACATAAAATTTTACAAATAACTAAAATAACACATTTTACACAAATAAAAATACATATTTTCTCTGTTTTTTCAATATAAAACCATTTTACATTTGAAGGTTATACAATCAACTTTAAAAAGAAAGTTCTTATAGGCTATTTTAAGTGTCAAATTATTCTATGTTTTTTTTACTTAATATTTTTCACTCAACTACTTTATATTTTAAAATTTTAATATCTCATTCCCTAGAATTTTGCATATTTTTCTTTATGTCAAAAAATAAGTAATTTTGTATATAACTATTATATTATATTAAAATACACGTATATTGCACAAATAAATTTATTATATCAAAATGCACATAAATTGTGCAATTTATGTGTATTTTAATATAATATAATAGTTATATACAATATTATTTATTTTTAGATTTATGTTCATTTTAATTGTTAAATCAATTATTAAATTTGTGCAAATTTACTTATTTTCAGTATATATATAGTATTAGTTGTACTATTTTTCTTTTTAAATGAGCCTACGAGAGGCTCTGGGCCGTCGCACCATGTGTGCCTTGATTATACTTCATTTGTAAATTTTATTACTATTATTATTATTTTAATATACTCCACTATTTTTATCTTGTATGACATATTTTTGTTATTTAGGAGTGAATTATATATAAACATTTGAATTTTGGTTACAAAAATGATAAAATAAAGAATTTTAACAATCAACTTCAAAATTCATCGACTCATGTCATGCATGACATCAATAAAGTTCGTCAAAATATACTTTATCGCCTAATAAACTCGGAGAGCTCAAATTTATAACTTCCCGGTTTTAAAAAAATAGTCCTATTATCTTTTTAAAATGGAAAAAAAATAAATTCACGATAAAGTAAAATTTTAATATTCGTATGAAAAAAAACACACAGTGACTTGACGAGAGAGATGGAATACTATTTAAACTAATACAAAATATCTTTCACAAATATTATTAATAATGTAAATACTATATCAATTAATTTTGAGAGTGTGAGTCAATCAAATAGGAGTTTGGAATTCATTTACGTTTCCAACTTCTCCTCCGAGCTCCTTCTATATAAAGTGTTGAGCCTGAAGACAAGAAACTAAGAAATTCACATACATATCCTATTGAAGAATAAACTAAAATGTTGATTAAAATAGCAAATATTTTGATTTTTATAGTTGTAATCATGCAAGCTATTATGGTTTTAGCGGGGACCACACCGTTGCCGCCGTTTGAAAAGAAGCCGAGAGTCGTCCTGTCGTCCCTATTCCCGCTCCCGGGCCATCCAACAGGAGCAATACACCATCACCCCCTGGAAAACACCGTTGAAGTTGTCACAACTCGCAATCTCCGTTTCGTTTTAAACCAGAAAAATGTACTACTACTACACATCTCTGTATTGCTCAGTTTACTGCATATGTTTTCTCTCATACCAGACACATGTTTAGTACTACTCTACTACTATATGTATGTTGTACCAAGACTTGCATGTAAGGGTCAATAAATAATCTTCTTTGTGAAATACATTAATTACAGCTTTATTAATTAGTTGCAAATGAATTGCTATATCAAAATATCAAGGTCATATGGTCGATTTTATTTATTTCAGTATGATTCAATTCAATTTAATTTCCTAGGAGTAAAAATAAATAATTTATCATCGTAAAAAATATACTATTTTCGTTCCAAAGTAATGGTGACATCTAGAGGTGGAAATGAGTCAAGCCGAGTTTTGCTTAAATAGAACTGAGCCTAATGTGGAATTTTTAGGCTCAAATTTGGCCTATTACCTATCATAGACTATTTTATTTAACAATAAAAATGGTAGAATTAGAGACAAAACAAGTTTGCCATTAAATATGTTTTTTCTTGTAGTGGGATAAATCGAAGATTCAATTAAAAATAGGGATAATTATAGTTTAGTACCTGAACTATAGGCACTTTCGGGCTTTGGTGACTCATCTATTTTTTTTTGGGGTTTGGTACCTGAACTTAGGCTTAATTAGACTTTAGCAGCTGGAGTGGCGGATCCCGGCCACACGTGCAAATCACGTGCCTATTTTAATAACATTTGCAGGCTCTGGAGGGTATTATGGACATTTCCATACATTACTAATAAATACGAAATGAATACATCACTAATAAATACCGAAATGAATACTGTGTATCCATTACATAATAAATACGTATTCTTTTATTACATAACAAAAACCGACATTAACAAGATTTCTTCAACTCTCGATTCTGAAAAATCAGTAACTTCATCCCCGATTCCACAATAACAAGAACCCTAGAATTTGAAATCTCCAATTCTCTTGCAGTAGCCCTCCCCCGCCCTCCCCTGTTCCCCTCTTGAAGCTCGCGCCCACGTCACGACCCCTTTTTTTTCACTCACACATCTTCATCATCTTCCCTCATTTCCCCAATTATTTATTTAATAAATAAAAAAAATAAAAAATCAGATTCAATTATATATAAAAAAGGTTGAAAAAAACCAAGCGATTTGGAGTTTCAATCCACCCACTTGCAAGTGATCCATGTTTCTTGAAACCATTGCCCACCAAATAACAGAAAAAAAAAACTCCAAAATAAAACCCCCAAATTCTTGAAATGAAAAGAGATCGTGGACGCCGGGATGGACTTGCTGATCGCCGTTCTGGGGTACAAGGTGAAGTCATCGGACATGGCGGATGTCGCCGATAAGATCGAGCAGCTCGACATGGCGATGGCCACCACCACCACCGCGGGCGAAGGGGTTCCTGTTCTCTCCGCCGACGCCGTCTATTACAACCCGTCGGATCTCTTCGGGCTGGTCGACACCATGTCATACGCATTAGGAATCGGGGTTTACTCGGGCGATCTGAGAACGATTCCAGGCGGGGCGGTTCTCGGCGGCGCCGAAGACGGTTCCCGCATCTAATCCTCCCTGGGCTTTTCAATTGTTCTTTTCAAATCGAAATTAGAGTTTGTTCTTCAAATTGGGGAAAATCTGTTCTTTATATGAAGCTGATTCAGGTTATACGTAATTTTAGTCGTATGTATGTATAGAAAGTTGTATGTATGTATAGAAAGGGTATATACATATTTTGAGTTTTAAAATTAAATCAAATTAATAATGAAAAGGTTAAAATAGTAATTTCTCGCCTTCAGCCAACGAAATCCTGACACCTGTTAACTGAAGGCACGTGTTTTGCACGTGTCGCCGGGATCCGCCACTCCAGCCGCTAAAGTCTAATTAAGCCTAAGTTCAGGTACCAAACCCCCAAAAAAAAAAGATGAGTCACCAAAGCCCGAAAGTGCCTATAGTTCAGGTACTAAACTATAATTATCCCTTAAAAATATTTTAATTAAACTTGTTTATATTTAATTCATTTTATAAATTACTTTTAAGCAATTAATAGTAAAAGGCAAGTAAACAACATTTTATAAATGTAAAAAATGTTTAAAAACTATTCTTTCATCAAAGTGAAGTACTTAATATAATTTTTATAGCTAAAAATATTGTATTTTTTTATATAAACTTAGATAAATACTTTATTAATAAATTTATGTATTATAATTTATAAATTTATTAAATTTTCTATATATTTTATGATGTACATTTTATGAATATTATATATATATATATATATATATATATATATATATATATAATTAAATAGGTTGGCATGTTAGGTTTAAAAAGCTTGACCTGTTTATATAAACGAACTTTTAAAAAAGCTTAAGTCTGATTTATTTGTTAAACGAGCTTAGTCAAGTCGAGCTTTTGTAGGCCGAGTTATAGCCCCATGTTTTGTAGCGTGACTCATTCCCACTTCTAGTCACATCTAATAATATTAATTATTAATATTATAATTAATATTATAGTATTTTTGATAAAATATAATAATATATAAAATTATTAATATTATTATAAAAATTGAGTTTTGTTAAGATAATTCAGTTCACTTAAAATTTTCGTACAATGTTATATATCTCCCTATAATTTGTAGTTATACATGTTTAGATGGATAATTAATAAAAAAATGTGAATAATTACACTTTGAAATTTGAGTGTTTTAGAAAAAAATGTCACAAAACATCCCATAATAATATTTTGGAGTATATTCATACATCTTTCCTTTTTTAAAATTCATATGTATTTTATTTTAAATACGTGTGATCACATTTATTCATTTGAGTTATTAATAAAAGTATAAATTTAAAGTCATGTTTGTGTTATTGTACCAACTCCTGTTGAATAATTAAGCATCATACGACACAAGGCAGGGCTTGAATAATCTGACATACATATATGAATCTTTTAAATACAACTAACATGCAAAAATTATAAAAACATCAAATCATAACGAATATTGATTTTTTAATAAATTGAAAAAACTAATTGTGAACTGCAAAAAAATAGTAGACTACATTGAAAAAAGAGGAATTAATTAGTACGAGTTTTACGAAAAATCAATATTCATTATATTTGATAATCTTTAATTGAATTTTGCATTTTAGTCGTAGTACTTGATACATACATGTATGTCAAATTAGTCGAGTCGATTGTAATTTTACAAAAGAAATATGACAAGTGTTATTGAACTTGTATTTTATTTGGACAATATTGGAGTATTTTATTTATATGCAACTTTATTTAAAAACTTATAATAATAAATTGTTTATTTATTATTATTATATATTATATAATAATATGTTTTTGTGTTTTTATAATATTTGAATTTCAAATTGTGATTATTTGCATGTCAAGGATACAACTAAAAAACACAAGATTAATTTCAAAGAAATTAAAATTGAAAAGAAAAAAAAATACATAAAAAATATATAGCTCTCTCTTGGTTTCAAAATAATTGATAGACTTTTTTTAAAGATGTTTCATACGAACTTAAAAAAAAAATTTATTTTAATTTTTTTTATTTTAAAATACAATTTTATATTATTTTTATAATTTAATTTTTAAATTTTATTTAAAATTATTTTACTTTTTACTTTAAAATATATTTCAACATTTTAATTTTTGGTCAAAAAAATAAAAAATTAATATTTTTATTAAACTCAAAAGTATAATATTTATTTTGGAATGGAGTATATATATATATATATATATATATATATATATATATATATATATATATATATATATATATATATATATATATATATATATATATATATATATATATATATATATATGAGGAACTTTCGCTAAGTAAAAAAAATTCAAAAATCATCAATATTTTTTTTAGTATAGGTCAATTACAATATTTTGGGGTTCAAACCTAAGACTTTTGACCTTGTGTTCAACCAATTGAGCTAACAACCCTCGATACTTAATTACACACTTAAATCACATTTTCCACTTTAATACATTCGTACTTCAATTTTGTATTGTATTTTAATTTATTTTAAAATAAACTTTACTCTAATTTTTACATTTTTTTATGTTTTTAAAAAGATCTTTTCACTTCTTATTTTTTCTCAATGTCCTTAACCAACAGCCCAAACACTGCATTTATCTAAACAATTTTTTCCCGCCAAACAATCTGAAGACGTCGCGATTCTCAGTTGCCGGAACCGCCGTCAGCAGAGATGTACGGACACTCAGCTGCGGCCAAGCTCGGTAGATCGAAATTCCAATCGACGGAGACCAGTGAATTGTGGCGCATCCTGACCGTCTATTTCCCCCAAATCACTTCCGACGACGGAGCGGAGTTCAGATTCCATCTCACTTCCGACCTATTTCGTTTCTTTTCATCATCTCCTCAGGCAAAAAACATTGTCTCTCAGGTGGTTGTTGATTTCATTTTCCTGCTTTCGAGCTCATAAGATTTATCACTGTTTTAGTGCACGGAAAGTGTTTGTTTAGAAACTTCTAGTTTCTGTACTGTGTAAAAACAATAATGATGGTCATTGTATAAGATGTAGTTGATTTTATTTTATTAATTCATTCATTAATTTTGTTATAATATCATGAATAGGTGAAGGAGGAGGATGGTTTATTCTTCTTGCCACTCGATCTCCAGCAGTTTCGAAAATTATGTCAGATCGAGGAATTTTACGCAGCACTACATGAGAAACCTAAAGATGCTCTTCTTTGTATGAGCGCCGCAATCCACAAGGTACATAAATTTTGGGGTTCTGTAAATAGTTATGTGTGTTTATTGTGCTTCTTAAATGATACTTTGTGTGCGCGAAAAAAAAATCGGAGTAGGCATTTTTTGTGAAAGAGGGTCCCCCGGATGATAGTTCAAAGATTAATATCCGCCTGCACAATTACGAAGAGTCAATGATTGCTTTGAAGAACCTGAAGGCTGCTTATATTGGTACTTTTACAATTTTCTCTCTGTTATCATGTTATAGAAACAGTTGAATTTTATTTATTAAAGTGTGATTTTCATAATTGGATGACGTCACAGATATGCTTGTTTCGGTGAGGGGAACTGTAACAAAAGTTAGCACAGTCCGGCCTCTGGTGATGCAGATGAGTTTTTCTTGTGCTAAATGCGGGACCACCATAACCCGTGACTTCCCTGACGGGAAATTTTCTCCACCACCAAAATGTGAAATGCAAGCATGTAAAAGCAGAAACTTCAATCCGATCAGATCTACTGCTCGGCCAATAGATTTCCAGAAAATAAGGTACAGTTGTTAATACATCTGACCACACAATTGTTAGGAACACTTTATAGACATATATATTTCTCTTAGGAACACTTTATAGACATATATATTTCTAATGTTGTTTTCTAAAACAACATTCAGGATTCAGGAGCTGCTAAAATCTGAACATCATGAAGAAGGGCGTGTTCCTCGAACAGTTGAATGTGAACTGACCGAAGATCTAGTGGATGCATGCATTCCTGGAGATGTTGTAACTGTATCTGGATTTATCAGAGTTATTAATAATTATATGGATATTGGAGGAGGTACGGTGAATTGTTTGATAAAGAAGCTCATTCTCATATTGGAAAATGCATATATAGTCTTTTAAGGGGAATATATGTTAAGGGAAAGAATTATTTTGGTCATGAATTGCATGCCTTTTGGTGTAAGAGTTATGTATGTGTTGATCTTGATGCGTAGCACATATATATCTCATGCTTATTGTTTTCTCTCTCTTCCTTTCTTATTTGTTTTTTTTATTAATACTCCATTTGTTTAATTTTTAGGAAAATCTAAAGGCAAGAATCAAGCACTGCACTATTTGTACTTAGAAGCTGTATCGGTAACAAATTCCAAGTCTCAGTCTGTGCCTGATGATACGCAACATACTGACAACAATGCTAGGGCAGCAGAGCATTTAGATTTGTACTCATTTTCTCCAAGAGATCTAGAATTCATTGTAAAGTTCTCTGAAGAGCATAGTTCTGATGTATTCAGACAAGTTTTGCAATCGATTTGCCCCTCCATCTATGGGCATGAGCTTGTTAAAGGTATATGAAAATGGACAACCAGAATTGACTGTTATTTACTGTATCGTTTAATTTCCAACTGATATATTTCATCTAGGTGTGAAAGGTAGACCTATCTTTTATATCATTGTCCTCTTGTACACTGTTTGTTTTAAGCATATCAGCCTTTGAGGCCTTGACCTGAACTGAATTAATGTGTGCAACTGTTTGTTTTGCTGGTCAACAGCGGGAATTACTTTATCCCTGTTTGGTGGTGTTCGGAAGCATTCAATGGATCAGAACAAGGTACCAGTCAGAGGAGATATTCATGTAATTGTTGTTGGTATGGAACCCTAATTCACAAAATCCCATTAGTTTTTATGCTGTTACCACACCAAAGATTACTCAGAACTGACGGGAGTCTTCATATGTCAAAACTTAATGTGCAAGTTATTTATGTGATTAGGTGACCCTGGACTGGGCAAAAGTCAACTGCTTAAAGCGACAGCTTCTGTTTCCCCGCGTGGCATATATGTGTGCGGCAACGCCACGACTAATGCTGGACTTACTGTTGCCGTGGTTAAAGACCATATGACGGGTGACTTTGCATTTGAGGCTGGTACACTTTTTTCTCGAGAATTTATATTGCCTGATAGGCTACAGAGTAATCTCCATTATAATTGGTTCAGTCAGAATTCATGGGTAGGGCAAGGAACTTAGACGAGGCATATTTTATTTACATGAAATTCTTTAAATAAGCCATTAGTTGTGTCTGAAATATATATATTAGATATAAACTTTTTCTTCGATATGTATATATCAAGCAAAAACTCATTGCTAAAGTCATTTGTCGTTTTATTTTTATAGGTGCCATGGTAATTGCAGACCGTGGAGTATGCTGCATTGATGAGTTTGACAAGATGTCATCTGAACACCAGGTTTGTGAAGTGCTGATTTATTCCGAAAAGTTGATTTGTTTCATTCTAATGAAAAATAAAAATATAAAAAGTAAGAAAAAGTGTTTATCCTATAATTCATTCCAGGCCCTATTAGAAGCGATGGAACAACAGTGTGTCTCTGTTGCAAAGGCGGGACTTGTAGCAAGCTTATCAGCAAGAACATCCATTTTAGCTGCAGCAAACCCTGTCGGGGGTCATTATAAGTATTGCACTTAAAATTTAACCTCAATTTTGATTTGCTATACATGCATTTTTGGAAATAGTAATGCAATTATAAATTATTCATCTACTCGCTATTGGAAAGACGAAAATGTTAAATACAACCTTTACATGTCCATGCCACAAAATGATTTTTTTAGGTTAAATGGGTAATTTTATCTGCCGATTATGATATAATGCAATACCTCTCATATCCTAATCGCAATTTTGAATTTTCAGCCGAGCAAAAACTGTGAATGAGAATCTGAAAATGAGTGCCGCTCTTCTCTCACGGTTTGATTTGGTGTTTATATTGCTCGATAAACCTGATGAGTTGCTGGACAAGAGACTTTCAGAGCACATAATGTCAGTAAGTCAACCTGTCTGCCATCCAGAAGGCCAGAACTAATGCATGGGTAGTAATATTGTGGTGTAACCTTCTTGGTATACGTGCTAGCTGAGCACTTATCTTAACCGATGTGTGCTTAACCTTTCTGTGAATCAAATTAGTTAACTGTGTCAGTATTTTTTTTAGTTACCTCAGTTTCTTAAACAGTTGGAAAAAAATTGTCTGTTACTCTGTTTTGTTAGAAGATCTATCAAACTTTAATAGTCACTGGATTTGTGTTAATTGAAAAAACGAAAAAGTTATAGTTAGAAAAGTGTACAAATAATCCATGAACCTTAGGATGCGTACGTATCCTTATGGTAGAAATTGGTCTAAATATAAAAAAAATGAAAATTTGAAATTTTATTTTTGCAGCTTCATTCTGGCAATGGCCAACCGTCTCCTTCTGCAAAGAGATTATGTACAGGTGATATTTTGACCTCTGCTAATCTATTTACCGTAGGACCTTTTTTGACACAATATATTAATCTGACGAATGCAGAATCAAGGGATATTAGAGATATAGATATGAATGTAAATAGCGGTTCCCTAGTTGCGAGGTTAAGGCTTGACCCTAAGAAAGATTGTGACTTTGTTCCGCTGCCTGGTCCTCTTCTGCGTAAATACATTGCATATGCAAAAACTTATGTATTTCCAAGGTGATCTCATGATCTCTCTCTACAATGTGAAGCCTTTTGTTGAATATTTTATTTAAATAAATGATTGACAGTTGCTAATGTAATTATTTCTTTCATGAAGGATGACAAAACCAGCTGCCGAAATCTTGCAGAAGTTTTACTTACGACTAAGGGATCATAACACTTCTGCTGATGGTACCCCAATAACAGCACGACAATTAGAAAGCTTGGTACGGCTGGCAGAAGCTCGAGCTAGGGTGGACTTGAGAGAAGAAATAAGCACACAAGATGCTTTGGTAAGTTCGTCTTGTGAAAGAGTAATTGGCTATTGAATATCTTCTTCTTTTATGTGAAATATAAACTACACACACATAACTTGAACAGGATGTGGTTGAGATAATGAAAGAGTCCTTATACGACAAATATGTTGATGAGAATGGGCTTGTTGATTTTGGACGTAGCGGTGGAATGAGTCAACAAAAAGAAGCCAAGAGATTCTTAAGTGCTTTGAATAAGCAATCCGAGTTGCAGCAAAAAGATATCTTCTCTATATCAGTAAGTAATTCTTGGCCCTTGATTTTTTTTTTCCTACCATCAATCCAGATTTCATACCATCAATACGAGTAGTTATTATTTGATCATCTATTCAGGAATTATACAGTTTGGCAGATAGGATCAGTTTAAGGGTTCCGGATGTCGACACATTAGTCGATAACTTAAACAGCGTTGGTTATCTATTGAAAAAAGGCCCAAAGGCATATCAGGTACCTACTGTGACTTCACTGAAAATGAGGATGCTAACCGACTTTATTTTCTGTTCCTAACTTAAATTTACCATCTCACTGAATTTGGTTTTACTGCAGGTGTTATCATCATCTTATTCTCGCAGCCAGTCATCGAAGTCTAGATGAATTTTGCAGCCCTGTACAACATAACACGCTAATCCCTGAACTCTTTTTACATTGCCTCGTACAAATGCTTGTGCAAATGATGATTGTTTATTCACTTGCTACATATTCAGTACATAAATGTTCTTCTGGTATAGTATTTCAGTACACAATACCAATCTGATCCCGAGAGCGTCGTGTTAGTCGATGGGAACCAACAACTATCTATAGATCGTCGGGTCAAAAATTACATAAATACACATACAAGCCTACACATATGTATACATTATAACAATTGCATGAATTCTTATTCATCAGCATTTTCTGGATCAATCCGCCACTCGCTCTCATAATACGAGTTTGGCAGTCCTAACCAGAATTTGAAAGCCTCAGCCGCTCGTTTCCTATCCCTCCTTCTGTCTTGCCTAGCTCTCGATGCATGCTTACTAGTAAACATCCTCGAATGCATCTCCACATAAATCCTCTTATACTTTGTCTTATTCGGAGGTATACCATGTTCCTCCATGCACGCAACAATCTCCAAAGCTTTCCTAAAGAAAGCTGCCCTCACACAAATATCCGCCAATGCATCTAAAAGCCCCTCGTCTGGTTTTAGAGGAGGGACTAAGCTCGAAGAATCGCTAGATTCTTTACCATCACTTAAAGCCCCACATCTCTCCTTGATTTCATTCCATAGTAAAAGTGCTTCCCCCGGTTTTCTAGCCAATGATATCCCATTCGCAAGGCTTCCATAAGTGGCCACATTCGGATAAACTCCATTTTCCTTCATCTTTTGAATTATGCTCTTTCCTTCCTCAACCTTCCCTAGCTTACAATACCCTTCGACCAACATGTTCCACGCAACCAAGTCAACTTTCACTCGAGGGTCCTTCAGCATTTCATCAAACACCTTGTGAGCTAGCTTCGGCTGCCCGGTTGAAGCGAATGCTTTCATCAAAGTAGTGTAACTCACTTTCGTGGGCGCAATGCCTCTCTTACGCATCTCGTTGAAATACGTCAGAGCTCCCGCACTGTCGTCCATCGCTATGCACCCGTCGATCAACGTGTTGTATGAAACCACGTCGGGTTCGATTCCAACCTCAACCATTTCCCTAATGAGATCCTCGGCTTTATCGATCTGAAGCTGGTGGCAATACCCTTTTACGAGAATATTGTAAGTGACGAGATTAGCAGGTACATTGTATCTAGCCATTTCCGAAACCACTTGTCGAGCCTTATCCATCGATCCAGCCTTCACAAATGCAGATATAACCGTGGTGTAAGTTACGTGGTCCGGATGGCTAGAACTGTCTTTTTGGTGCCTCATAGCCTCTAGGGTTCTCACTGTCTCGGCCACACGGCCAGCCTTCATATAACCTTTCATCAACGTTGTGTATATTCTCGAGTCCGGTGGAAATACTATAGGCAACTCAGGAGGCTCCGAATTACAATCGGTCGAATAAGGCAGTAACTTTTCAAACACATCGCTTTTTTCATTTCCTGTTTTTTCTTCGTCATCCGAGTAAGTATCCTCGGATAACGAATCCCTTAAAACCCTGCAAAGGTCTCTCCTCCCTTCTCTCATTGCCTGGACAATTTTCTCGGCAGTCTCCAAATCACCGAAACCGACGTAAGCAGCAACCAAAGAATGCAAAGTGGTGATGCACATCGTTACCCCCTTTTGAATGATCCTCTCGAGTACGAACACGAGCAAGTCCTTCCTCTCGACCCGAGCGCAAAGTTTGATCATCACGTTGTAAGTGAGCGAATCGGGCTCACATCTGAACTGAGGCATTTCATCGAACAGTTGGCGGAAAGTCTCGGTATCGCCGAGATTGGCACAGGCATTGAGCACGGCATTGTAAGCTCCTGTATCCGGGCTCGAATCCTTGACGGCCTCTAAGTCTTCGAATCTGCGGACCCTATTGGTGACGGAATTGAAGAGCTTGATGGCCTCGGTGGGCCCATCGTCGCCGGCGGCGGCGAGCCTGCTCACCACGGCGCTCCAGGCCTTGACGTGGGGGAGATAGCCGGACTTGAGCATGGACTTGACGATGGAGGCGGCGTAGAGCGTGTGGCCGCCTTTGGCGGCGGCCACGGCGAGGAGGCCGAGGGAGTTGGCGTCGAGGCGGTGGAGCTGGCGCTCGCGGCGGAGGCGCTGGATGACGGACTGCGCTCGCGTCAGGCCGTCGGCCGTGTTGAGGTAGGAGAGCTGGGAGACGAGGCGGCTGAGGCAGGTGGGGTTCGGGAGGCTTGCGCACTGGGCGTACAATAGCCAGGCCTCCTCTGTTTTCCGCTGCTGGAGGAGCGTGAGAAGCAGCTGGTCGGGGGTATTGGGGAATTTGGCATTTCCGGCGGCCGCGGCGGAAAGAGGGGCGTTGGAGGGGTTTTTGGTGGTGTGGACTCGGAGAGTGGAGGAGGGTTTTGATGCGGTCGAAAGGGAAACCTTGGCGGTGGCGAAGAGGGTGGTGGTGGTGGTGGTGGTGGTTGAAGGCGGCGGCGCAACGCGGTGGAGGGTGAGAGTGTGGGTAGCGTTCATTTCTGATCCATTCGACGGTGAAGAAAAGGTGGGAAGTTGTGAATTGTGAGGTTATTTGATTCAAAATGATTTGATAAGGTTTCCAGATATTTTTATTGGAGAAGGAATACTAAATTCATAAAAATATTATTTTTTATTAAAATATAAAAAGTGAAATTTATTTTTAAATTAAAAAATAAAATTAATGTAAATAAAAATTTAAAAATTAAGTAAATAAAATAGAGGTGAAGTAATATTTTAAAAATAAAAAAAATAAAATATTTATTTCTTTGTTTGAGTTAAATTTTAAATTTTAAAGTATAGTATAGGAGAATAAAAATAAAATCACGAGTATTTACTAAAAATTATGAAAATAAAATTTTGAAATTGATAGCACCAACAATTATTACTAAGTAAATTAAGTCGAATTTTCAGCAACAATCATCCTATGCAGCTCAAAAAAGTTAATGAATTAAGTACAAGAATAAATAAAACATTGCAAAAAATAATTTTGAATTCAAGTTAAATAACAATTCATAAACTAAAGTAACAAAAATCCGACACAAAACTCTTAAACACATCACAAGGAGATCCATAAACACCACCTCTCAAACTCGCTGTTTCTTATTCTTGGTAAAACCACTCTTACTAAACCCCCTAAAATCATCCGTCGTCTCAGCCGTGTTCTGCTTCTTCAACCCTTTCCTTCCTCCGAACCCAAACTTTGAGTTCTTAAAATCCCTACCCTTCTTCTTATCAACACCTTTCCCTGCCCCCACCTTACCCTTCCCACCCGACCGATCACCGGGACCCACTCCAGGCCTCTTCTTAATCGGCCTCTCAAACGACTTCCCATCCTCAAACGCCTTACTAAAGTCCCCATCTTCTCCTGCAAATCCACTCTGCTTCCTCTGCTTCCTCCAGTTCTTAACTGACTCAATCTCGTCCTTCTTCTGCTTAATCCTCTCCTTCTGCTTCTGATTCTGTATCTCCTTAGCAAGCTTCTTGTTCTCCCTAGACTTCCTCCTCTCATCAACCTCCTCCGATTTCTTCTTCTCAGCCAAGAGACGACCCTTCACTTTCTCCATGTGAGTGTCAGATTTCACCATCTCTGCATAGTAGTCGGAAGGCCTGAGGAAAGGAAGACCCATGGACTGGAATTTCCCGAGGGCTTGCCGGGCCCCTTCGAGGGCCTGAGTGTAGAAAGCCAGCTCACGGGTGAGGTCATCGTTCACGTCTATCTCTTGGTCGTGGTCGATATCAACTGAGAGCTTGTGTATCCAGTCGACGTTTTCAGGCCAGTTGATGTCTCCGAGCTTGTCGAGAAGGCCGGCTTTGTCGTTTACTGCGGTTTTTGAAGGCTCGCTTTGCTTGACGTGTTCGTCTTCTTCGGAATCGGACTCGGAAACTAGTGGGTCGTCATCTTCTACTCGGGCAATGTTTGGTGGTATAAGGTTTTTCGACATGATCGTTTGTTCTGCTTGAATGATAAAAGAAAAGAAACAAAAAAACTTAAAAATTCTAGATGAATATGCTGGACTTCTTTAGAATGAAAAAAAAACACGACACTGATGAGCCTCCAATCTCAATCAATTTTTGTTTCTCTCAGCAATCTTTCACAGAGTTTTCCTATCGACATATCAGTACATCCAATATTTTCTAAATATCTAAAATTCACACATCAATTATGAAACCTAGAAACCCTAGCTTCAAAATCGAACGATTTCAGTGAAGAACAATAAACCCTCAAATGGAAATATTGAAAAACAATAATCGTTTTACACGGAGAACTAAATCAATTCTGAAACATAACTGAAGTACGTATTTTTATACAGCGCAATACAATCAGAAAGAACTCAATAAAATTTCAAAAAATCCGAAATAAAATCAAAAAAACTTCACTAATATATTACCTGATTTTTTTTCTTCTGTATCGGTGTACTTAGATCTCTTAGAAACAGAGAATTGAGAAATTGAGGTGGAGACGGGAAAGAAATTAGGGTTTAAAGGGTTTTAGGTCATTTGCTGTCTTCTTTCTTATCTTATACTGTACTGATTTTTTTCTTCACTTTAGTCATTTGCTAGTCGGGCTGACCCGAGACCATAGAACATTGGGCTGTATCCGATCGATGGGCCAAGCCGCATTAGTGAATGGGTTTTTGATTTTAATTTGTAAACACAACTAATTTTTAATTTCTTAGGTTTTTTAAGTGAATGAGAGATTTTGAGCTCTAGTAAAACTATTTTGTACAACGGATTTTTAATCTAATTTGAGTTATGTTTTCACCAGGAACAAAAAAAAGTGTTTTTTTATCTTTATGTTGCGAAGAATTCTAGATATTTGTTAAGAATACACGTGCTAAATAATTCAATATTAATTTGTGAAAAATAAAGTGTATTTAAAAAAAATGAATTGTAGTTGCGAAGAATGCAATAATAAATTGTGAAAAAATAAATAATAATATTAATATTTGGAAGAATAGTATGATTAATATTGTGAATTATTTAGTATAAATACTCTCAACAGAAAATGTGCAAGATTTTTTTTTTCATTTATGTCAAAAAATAGTATGGTGTGGAGTAAGAAATAAAGGATAAAAATTTAAGAGATACTTCCCTCAAATTTAAATTGCAACAACCAAAATAAAAAATAAAAATACCATAAATTGAAATCAAAAGCACCCAAATCATAAAGCATTGAAATCTGAAACAATCAAACCAGTATTTGTACACCACCACGCTCTCTTGATAAATATTTCGCCACTGCTTCAAAATAGAGTACTAGACTTGTACAGCCATTCCTCGACCAGATGTCGACTAAAGTGGCAGACGAGTAAACATTATATCTAAAAAACTTGTTCTACTTGTGTAAGTTAATGGGCGGCCGTCATTTCCATACACACACATCACATCACACCTCAACCGGGCCCCACTAACCGTAGCGTCTGCTAAAGAACATATAAACCAGCTTCCTCCCATATTATCTACAATAACCAGACCTAAACTGATATTCACATGATATTTACGAGCGCTGAGAACAGATATATGTTACGAAAGGTGAAACGATCCCTGTCCCTCTGTTATGGCATACAGAAGCTTCTCCTTCATAACTTCCTGTAAATTAAACGACCGGGAGTTCAACAGATGATTACATAAACTACCCATAGGTTAGTGTTTTCATACGAAATGCTCAAGGTCAAGAGTACTGAAAGTCTGATACCGCAAAGGAATGAAGAGAAAATTTCACCTTTGAAGAATAAGGTGGAAGCTTCAAGTAATTTGCACAGGTCATCACACTAGGCAAGTCGACGTCTATCCCCTTCATAGAATGCTGTCGAAAAAAAAAAGGATCTGAGTAAATTTCACATGTCTCAATTAAAAATAAAAATAAATATTAATACAAGAAATACCTTTGTTCCAACCTTCCTAACAATTGTCAGTTTCGGGTTGAGAGAAGACAAACCCCCAGTTGGAAGCCTGGGTGCCCCCGTTACAAACTGCAAGAATGCTCTTTGCTGCTTCAGATCAAACTCTTGCATGATCTCCAACAACTGAAGATAACAGGAAATACCCATAAAATTGCAAGAATATAAAACAATACTGGGGTGCAAAAATCAGAAGCAATTGATATATTTTAGACATACGTTAACAATCGGAGGGCTGCTAATTGTGTACCCATGGTCGAATTTGATGTGCTCCATGAGTTCGTCCGACTATATTCAAGCACGGAAAAATTATAAAAGAACAAAAAAGGAGCTTTAGTTGCCCATACAAATGGAGAAACAATAGCTTCGCAGAAAAAGAATGGATAACATACATTCCATGGCACATGTTCTCCACACAGCAAACGCTCTAATTCTTCTTCTGTAAAAACCTTAAGGTGTCTAATGGGAAAGACCTGAAAATCGATGATTAAGATAAGAGGAACTACATAAACAAAATTGTAAATAAATAGAATCAGCAAATAAATAATAAGAAAAAGAGTAAAAGACAAAATATATATTAAAAACAACTGTATACAACATTGCATAATTGGAAATAAAATAGTTTATGATCAGAGCACTAAACCTGGTCAAAACCCGACTTGAATGCTTCTACTTGTCTAACAACTCCAGACTTTGTAGTTGCGTCAACCATGAGGGTGACATATTCATTCAAATTATCAGGATTTACCTACATCAAAACCAGCATGGATTGTTGAACTGTATATATCCACGAATCAGAACAAGGTAAAAGGTAAAAAGACTTCAAAGCTAACCATCTTAGAATCTGAAACAAGAGAATAATCCGGATACCCAGGAAGGGTAAAATCAAGACATAGATCTTCAATTTTCATGTTCCGCAAGCAAATATCAAGATCAGGAGAGTTTTTCTCACACAGAGGCCTCAAATACTCTCTCTTTTCAACAATAGCCCAGAACTCTAAAAT
Source organism: Euphrasia confusa (assembly GCA_954870475.1). NCBI lineage: Eukaryota > Viridiplantae > Streptophyta > Magnoliopsida > Lamiales > Orobanchaceae > Euphrasia > Euphrasia confusa. The sequence goes on along the minus strand of OX940955.1, from coordinate 1,528,888 downwards.
AGCCCTACCAAGATCAGGATCAAATGATTGGATGTCATACAGAGTAAGGTCCTACAAAAAAGTTTGATAAAAAACAAAATCAAATGGAGGATCGTCAAGTCATAACACATATATTAACATAATAATAAAATAAAATCATACCTCTCCCAAAATGAGTTTGTAGAAAGCTTTCGAAAATGGCAGATCCAAAACCCTACCATCTTGAAGAGCTTTAGCAACTATATATCCGAGCAGAGAAAATTTCTTAATCACTTCAGAATATGATGTTCCACTAGATGTGCTATGGGAAGGTGACCAAGGGCGAGGGAATAGTCCAAAAGGCGACACAAGAATTCCAGCGTTCTCAGCCTGATTGTCTCCTGTGCAGTGACGTGAGAGACAGTCATCTCTCCACATCCCTAAACCACTTATCTGAAACTCACGGCAGACTAATGTGTAGAATTCCAATGTCGGGCCAAGACCAGTACCCACCTCTTCTACATATTCCACCTCAAGAAGAACCTTGTGAGAGGCATGGTGTTCCATCATCTGGGCAGCTGATTCTAATATTTTATCTCGATGAACCAAAATCTTTTTCCGAGACGAGTTCCTGTGATTTTGATGCCTGCCACTAGAACCCACAGCATGATCTTCTGATGTAGAACGAGTTTGAGATGGTGATCGGCCTAATGCAGCCAATTGAAAATAACTGCACCTTGTTTCAAAACCAAACAAGAACGGGCACCGGTCCATTAACTGGGTGCACCATGCAGGCATGGCGCCGACAGAGACAGACATGGGATCCCGCATTTGCTGTTCTAATTTCTCTGTTAACTTTTTGTTGACAAATTGGTTTGCCGGAACTTCAGTAACCGCTACCTTTAGCATATCCAAATCATTTATTTCCCCTTTCGCAAACCCATTTGTTCTCTCACGGTACGCCAAGTGAAATCTTAATCTGTTTATTCCTTCCATGAATTTTAGAAGGGATAATACATCGTAAGCTGGGTCCAGATTCTCAACGTCAGCTTCCATAAACATGGGAGAGTACTGAAAAAATGTAGTTCTTTTAGATAAAAGAGAACCCGGGTCCTTATCAAGATTACACTTGGCCTCACTTGGTGCAGCTGACGCGCGTCTTCTGTAATTTATTTTGTATCTACCAGTCCAGAAGCTAGTACTTGGGGTAAAGTCATGTTCTGTTTCATTTTTCAGTCTGATAATTGACTGATATAAAGTTAGTTCAGGGTTTAGCTGTTGCCCTTCCAGATATAATAGTAACTTTTCCGATGTGTATCCACTGCCACTGGATTCTGGATGATCCATATTCATCCCATCATCCTCTGGTAGAAGACTATGCTCCTCTTGCTCAACAATATCCTTCAATATTAATACAGAAAATATAAGCAATATATACTACAAGTCTACAACAAGAAAAGTAGAAAACTATTACTACATGATAAGTAGGTTTCCTGTGTGGATTCCAGGCCAAGATGAAATAAATATAATAAAGCAATCAAAAAAGGAGCAATGAACAATAAGAAACAAACTTACAGTTTCAACTTCAGCTACGTCTTCTGGTGAAGATAACAACGAATCCAGTTTTCCCTCCTGCAGAGAAGGAAGGAACATCCAAATATAAAATAAGTACGATTCAACAAATGGAGATAGGGATTTAATTCAGTTTCATGTTCCAGGAATAAGTTGCAAAGGGTAAAAGACATGCAGCATGAAATGAGTCAAATGACATGTTTATAAAAGAACCTGGGAAGTGCTTGATTCTGGGGGTGAAGAGGAGCACAAGCTATCTTTCTCTTTTGAATCCTGAGATCCGGAAGTCAAATCCTTGGTTTTGTCGGTACTCACTCTAGGCCTCAAGTAGCCTTCAATTTCATCCAGAGGTACAAAGGGGTCCACACTTACAGCACCATCAGCATAATCACGTAGGCCGGCCTCTCCATTTTCTCTCACAAACTGAACTTTCAAACATTGGTGTGAAATGCATCGCTCATATGGAACAACGACATAAGAGTCCCTCCGCTTATATTTATGGTTTGAGATGACAGGGAAATTTTCGAAAGAAGTCAGAGCACTTTGTAATCTCTTTATCAGCATCAAAAGTGGAAATTCATCTCGAGCTGTGTCAGCATTGGGTACTAATAGTCTTCCAAAGACCTCGAATCTTTTTTCCATGATAAACAATTGATATTCCATATTGCTATCTTCTTTTCTGATATAATGTCTGCCATTTGATAGGTAACTGACTAATGCTTTTATAATTCCACTCTCCACAAACTCAAAGGCGGAGATGGAATCCTTTTCGTTAAGTTCCGTCATGATTTGGTGCAAAACATCATAGATATCTTCTTCGTATTCACTCGATGGATCTTCAAGAGACTTATCCACTATTGCTGTCAATACAGTTGATAAAGTTCGGAGCTTTTGAAGAATATCAGTTACTCCTTTATCAGGATTCTCAGACTCGGTTTCAAAGTAACTAGTCCATATACGTTTTGCAAGATCCTGAGTTGTTTCCTGAATCTTACAAGTCCCACTCCCTGTGGAGTTTGATGAATGAGCTAATTCAAATATGAAGCATGGGCATCTATGGACATTTGGGGCAGCTGATTTTAGCTTCAAATCTTTATCTGGGGAAAGTAGGGCATATATTGCGAAAAGAACACCTTCTTTAATAAAGGATTTCAAATACACATGTGGAAGCTTTAACATTATAGAATCAACAATCTGAAGAGCCAGTATTATCACATGTTGATCCTTCCTCATAAGAACTCCAGCCAAAAAACTGTCACTCAAACATGGTCAATCCACATTTTAGATTGAAAAGTTAAGTGGGTGAAAAAAGTTAGTACTAAAGGACATACGAATCAAAAGGATAGTGAAGAAGCAAATTCACCTTGGGAAGTTAGCAGTTTGTAGCAAACTATGGAGTGCATCAGATGCGGTGAAATGAACCAACTTATTTATAACAGATAGACAGCCGTAACATATATAAAGATTCACTCCAGAATTCACTACCTGCTTAACAGTAAAAAAAACCAAGTATAAGTGAATGGGGAAAACAAGTGTGGAAAACCAATTCAAGAAAAATGGTAAGATGGGAACCTGAATCAAGATAGGAAGTAGATCAACACCAAACTTCTGCAGAATATCAGGATGGCTCAAAAGAAAACCTTCCTTTTCTGACTTCTGTTGATCACCCTGTTCTGAAGTAATTGTTGGGAGTAGCTCATTTAACAACTTCAGAACCTCAGTTATCTGGAAAATAAGATAAGGAAGCCAAAATATTTTTTTCAATGATTAATGGTCCGATTCTATTCTAACTAAATGCAACTAGAACTTTTTATTTTCCATAAATAGAAGCAAATTAAACAACCGTCAACATCTATATTTTTTTCTGGAGAAAGCATATCATCAGTGGTCTTCCATTCTCCGTACATCCATATATATGTATATATATAGGCATGTTTGTGTAAATGCGTACTGTACGTTCTTTTGGTATTTGTCAATATTATCAGTACAAAATAATCCAGTTACAGAATGCAGTCGTGAATGGATCTGATATACCCTTCTTGATATATTACACTACCTCTAACAATCACACTACGTGGATGGAAGCATGTTTCCTTAAAAGATAGGTTGTCTATATCCATGAAGAAAGGATAAGAGAGGCCAATGTAGCCAACCTGACTATGACGTCCATCCAGCATGGGGGTAGATATCAGTCCATGTGAAACACAGTAAGTTGAAAGCATTTCCTTGCAAGTATTGCTTATGTCAAGCTCAAAGAGTTTTCTGAATGCGATAGTTGAGCCAGAGACCAATTTCACAAGCAATCCAAGCAACCCCTGTCAACCGGAAAAGTAATTACGGACCTTAGAATGGAGTTAGCAAAAGGGTTTTCAACCATTATAGGGACACATACAGAAACTTCTGCTTACAATATATGTTGGTTGACAAAGGGTAGTTCGGCTATTTATGCCTATAAGATGTAGGGTGTGCTGAACCAGCTGATGGTTACAAATTTCATCCAACACATTTGGAGAATTATAAACTTGGTCAACTATTGTAATCAAGCAAGTCGCTACACTCTCAACGAGCTTAAAAAAGCAAAAACAGAAATATGAAGGTCAGCAAATTGAAACGGAATAACATTAGAGAAATAAATCAGGAATGAGATTTTTTTGTAAAAGAATACCTGTCTATCCTCACACTGGAGGAGATTACACAAAATTGGAACGGCCTCCATGAAAAGTGAGGAAGATTCCGAAGAGAGTTTCTTACATATATTGGATACAGTAGAAAGTGCAACTCTCTAGGATACACAACAAAACCAAAAATAAAAACACAAATGAAAGAAGAGAAGAGAAATCTCAGTCCAAATGCCATAACCACTGTAAAAAAGAACATGCAACAATAATTTAAAAGTAGTTGTACAAACTGGACATTACCTGCACGCTCGTTGAGAAGAAATCTATATAGCATAAAACAGCCATTATTGCACCAGATTGCAAACATGCCATCGGTTGTTCACGTGATAATTTCTCTAATGCTTGTAAGCACTACATAGGAAATAGAGGTTATAACCTGTTATGGGAAATAAAATAGTATACTACGTGTATATCAAATATACAAACTATGTATCCATATAAAGTTTTGACAGCATACTTGCTCTGCCACATCCAAGTATTCAATTGCCATTAGCCTTTGACAAAGAGCAGGGACCGCGTCATGCCTCACAAGAAAACCCGAGGATCGGGTATTTTGGTCGCACATATAAGTTATAGATCTAATCGACAGGAGCATTATATCCGGATTGGTCTCATTCCTTGCCAGTCTAACAAGTATTGGCGAAAGTGAATCCGCCGTGTGGCTTGATAAAGAACCATCACTACAAAAGGACAATAATTCACAGAGCTGTGTTAGTAGAACCAACTGCCCTGATTCCTCCGGCTCCTCGCTTAAACTCGACAGCATTTTCTTGAACTTGCTCTGATCACTCACTGATTGATTACTATAGTAGTTATGGGGACTATTATCGGAATCACAAGATCCATAGGGAGATTCTTTCCCTCCATCGCCCTCGGATCTAGCTGATCCAGAAGTGGAAGATGAAGTGTCCATTTCAGCATCCTGGGGTTCGTGAACAGGGTCTACTGGTGTTTGTGCTAATGAACCAGCATTCTGAGATTCATGAACAGTGTCCATCGGTGTTGGAGGGGCCAAACTCGTAGCATCCTGGGATTCAGGAGCAGTGTCCATAGGTGTTGGATCAGATGAACCAGTAGCATCCTGGGCTTTCTGAGCAGTGTCCATCGGTGCTGGAGGTGATGAACACGGACGGAATTCCAACGAACTGCAAGCACGCTTATCCGCTGGCAATTCGTCCACTACTTCATTTCTTTTTTGACCACGATTAGCCATTCACCAATGCTACTGGGACAGGTAACAGAACCAACGTCAGAACATGAACTCGTGTTCGAGTATTATCCAGAATAACATTGAATCAATTATCACGCAAGATTTTCAGCAGCAACAACATCAACAACAAAAAGTCAGAATAACAGAATTTGAACTTTAAGTCCATAATCAGATACACAGAATACACCACGCCTAAAAAACCATGACTTATAACCGAGCAATAACTGTGATCACTGATTACTTCTCGGTCGATTAAAATCGAACACGAAAGATTAAAAAAAAAACTTTCCACGCCAACAGAAAACGAAAAAAATCACACAATAATATATATGTAAGAAAAAAAAGCAATTTTTTCAGAAGAAACACACGATAAATAAAACAATAAAAATAATAATAATAAAAATCGATGACGAACAAAAAAAAACCAATGACGAGTTGTTCATACTTTTACGGATAATCGATCTTCGAAAGCGATTGTAGAAATCCTAGGGCTTTCTGCAAAATTCTCCTTTCATTTAGCTGAAATTTCTCCCGAGATATAGTTAAATATTTTTTATATATATTCCATATATACATACAGGTCGAGTAGCGTGTATATATACGGAGATTACAGGGATGATTAAAGACGGGTGAAAATAAAACACAATAAATATTTAAAATAAATAGCTAAATGAATGTGGGTTTTCAAATTTTAATTAAAAATTATAGTAATTCTTAATAATAATAATAATAATAATAATAATAATAATAATAATAATAATAATAAATTAATGAACAGAGGATATATATTAACGGTGCATCTGTGATGTGACACGTGTAAGGCTATTACGACGATGGGCTTGAAACGAAGTTTTGGGCTGGGCCATTTAGCCCATTAGCGTCCTGTCTTCGGTTGGAAGGAAATGTAGCTTGGTAATTGTAAATTATATTTTCTTCATCAATTATTCATTTTATTTTATTTATTGTGCTTGGTCAATGACGTTCGGAAGTAGGGTTTTTCCAACCATACACCACGAGATTTAGTATGTTAGTATCAAATTATCAATGTTATCTAGAAAATAGGGGGATTGGATATAATGAAGTTAAGGTAACAATATCAATTTATTTATTTCGTGCTAGAAAATAGGGGGGATTTGATATAATGAAGTTAAGGTAACAATATTTATTTATTTATTTCGTGAAAATAGACAAATAGTTATAACTCTCTTAATTATTTAAGCACAGTTTATTTTTAAATTACAAAAATTGTTAATAATACTAATTCGAATATTTTTAGAGTACATTTTATTGGACATAAGAAAAATTAAAAATTATTTTTATTGCATTGGTAAAAAGTAAAAAAATAAAAATAAGTACATGTAAACTTTAGAAAAACAAGTTTACATTATAAAATATAACCGTGGTCCCAATATATAAAGCAACTAGAGAAAATACATTCATTTCAATGGAGTAACTAATAAGTATATACGAAAAGACTTGTAAAGATGCGTGCTTTTGGGCCAGACAACTTATTTTCTTTCCCACCATTATTGATTAATTACTCGTGCAAGACTTTTTTATTTTTATTTTTGAATTAAACAAGTCTAACTACACAATAATTACATAGAAATGTTGAGGATGAAGAGAATATTCTCAAGTTTGTAACAAGAGTACTGTAGGGGCATCCAAAACTGAATAGCACCTTGGACTTTGTCGTCGATCTATCTAACACCACAAAGGCGAGTCATTTCCGACTAACTTCACCATCCAACAAAATGGTACAATGTAATGATACATATCTCGATATCAATAACAATTCATATAAGAAAGTTCCTTGAAATATATAGCTTCAATTCATATAACCGAAATCTCAAGCTTTATGAACCTTTCGTCTACGTTTTCTCTTTACTTGCTATGTGTTATTTTTGATAAGGGTAATATGGTGCATAATCACTTTCCAGATGGATTTCCATGTTGCAATCTCTTCACAAGGAAAAGGTGCTCTAATCAACTAGATGCACTATTTCAGTCTCAACAGTCAACACAAGACATCCATTTTTCTGACAAATCCACCACCAATAAAACTCCTTTTGAAATCACTCCAAAGCCAATGACAATCACTCATCATATATAATCCAAACGAACAAGATTGAAAACCAGTCGGGAAAGCATATATAATCGGGGAAAGTACACACCCCAAAGTATACACACAAAAATAGGAACATAATTATACCCATAATTCATGTCTTGTGAGAAGTAATAACATGAAACGATGCCGGCAAATTGAAATCAACATCCGACAACAGAGTATAGTATATAATACTCCCCGGTCTAAAGACAGTTGTCATACTTTTCTTTTTGGAGTGTCCAATAATAGTTGACACACCCCAAAAAAGGAAATAATTATTTTAACTTTTTCATTTTAATATACAATTTTATTCTACATTACCTCACTACTTTTTAAACTTACTCACAACTACTTTACTTTTCACTTTTAAAATATATTTTTACTCTTTACTTTTTAATAAAAAAACTAAAAAATAACAATTTTCTTTTAAAATATATTTTCTCTTTAATTTTTAATAAAAATACTAAAAAATAACAATTTTCTTAAACTCCGTGTCCAGGCAAAGTATGACATCTATTAATGTCGGAGGGAGTACATGGGAATTAGAGGAAAATTGGTTGTTGCAAGACTTCCTTCCTCGCAGATCCATCGGAACCCTTGCGAGAACCCTCCATATCACTTCTATCTAGCAATCCAAGAGTTAGATCACCAATCGAAAAACAAAATTAAAAAAAAATATACTCCCTCTATCCCTTAAAACAATGCATACTTTCCTTTTTAGTTCATCTCTTAAAACAGTGCACATTCCATAAATGGAATGTCTTTTCACAACTTTATCCTCTCAATACACATTTATTTACTCTTATACCACTACTTTTTCAACTAACTACTTTATTACTTACACATCAATACCTATTATACCCCTACTTTATATTATTAAACACATAAAAAATCACTTTTTCTTAATCTACGTGCATCTTTTGCACTATGTAAGGGGATGGAGGGAGTAGTATATAAAAAAAGTTTCAAAAATAAATTGGAAACACCCACAAACACGCACAAACACACGCATACGGTGATGAATTCAGAGACAAATTCCTGTACGATCGTTCTTCCCGTTCGCAGGGAACAGTAGCACCTTCTTCATGATCCGGAAAATATTCGCAATCGGCAAAAAAAGGTCTTGCTCGCGGGCGGCGGAGCGCGATCGCCTCCACTGGGTGGCTTCCACCGCCGGACACCTCCGACGACATTCGATCGAAAAATATCCCGCCAAATTCAATCGAACCCTAGGTCACCATTGTAGATAGAGGGAGGTCGTTACCTGTCGGGCAGTGGAATTGAATTCGTCGAATTTGTAATTTGGCGCGAGAGATTGATTGGAGCCATTTGGAGGAGAACAACTAAGATTTGGGGATTTTGAGAATTGGGAATATTTGAACGAGTCTTTAATTAGAAATATTTTTTAAACGTTTTAAATTTTTTTAAATTTTGTTAAAATATTTTTTAAGTTAGTACCTTTTAAATAATTTCAAATATATTTTAATCATTTTGAATATCTTGTAATATATTTTAAACTATTTTAAAATATATTTTTAAGGATTTTAAATATGTTTAGACATTTTAAAATATTTTAAAAATAATTTAAAATACATTAACAAATCTTTAAATAATTTTAAATGATTTGTAATACATTTAAAATATCTTAAAAACTCTTAAAATAATTTCCAATCATTTTAAAAAATTATTTAAATATATTGTTTGAAAAGTGATATAAAATATTTTGGGAATTAATTTTAAGGAGTTGCTATTTGCACCTCTGATAAGTACATCACTTACTACATACACTTATTTAAATTATAATTTTTTTTTCGTAAATTTTATTTAATAAATCCTCAAATTTATCGATAATACCCTTTAAAAAAAATAACAATACACCTCTTAAACTTTTATAAAGTATAACATTATTAAATTATATATTAACTTAAAAATAACACAATTAATCAACAATTAATCAAAATTTGCATTAACTTAAAAAAAATGTTTATGACTTAAAATAACAAAATTAATCAAAATTTGCGTTAACTTAAAAAAAAGTTTTATAATCACTGTTCATTAATATTTAAAAAAATTATATAATTTTTCAATATTATCCAAACTCAAATTTAAAACTATACATATATATACACACAAAATATAAATTAACTACAAAAGATAAAAAAAAAATTAAAAAAAAATGGGTGCTTCTCCTCTATATCTATCTGGGAATCTAAGAATAAAAATTACTATACATATTATATATATATATATATATATATATATATATATATTTTTTAGTCAAACCTATCTAATTAGAAGAACATGTGATTTTTGGCTTCTCACTTGTTTATGGTGGAGACTTAACACTTTTAATTTAACTAACTATTTGATTATTCCTATTCATTTAACTATAAATTAAAACCACATTAAAAATGTAATTTACACAAGCAATCAAGTCATCAAAACTAAAACTAAAACAAATTATATGGAGAAAAAATCAATATTGGCAACATAAAAAATACTATAAATTAAAGTGTATGCATAGAAAGAACAAAAAAATAAACTTGCGTATGAAATTTGCAGAGTGAGAAGAAAAATGAAAAAATAAAAAATTTTAAAGTTTCTTAGGTAAAAAAGAAGAAGAGTGAGGTGTATGAGAATTAATTATATAATTAAGTTAATAAGGATATAATTGACTTTTAACTAAATAATATAATTATAATTATAATTAAATCGGTATAAATGTAATTAATTAGGGTGCAAATAGCAAATCCCTTAATTAATTTTATGGTGGTAGTTAATTACCTATTTCGTAGGTATAAATGTATAATGTATACTATATACTAAATTTTACTACAATAAATCAATAATAATGAAAAAGTTCGGCAAGCATAGTGAAGACCGTCGGTTTGGATCCATTTTTATTTATTTATATATACAGCACTCCATAATACTTAGCTCAAATCAGAAGCAAAGCAAGCCTTTGCATGCAATCGTGATCTTTCCGCCCTACCAAGGCCACATCAACCCATTTCTCTACCTCTCTCTCTCTCAAGATCGCTTCCAAGGGTCTCACCCTCACTTTCGTTCCTCTCGACTTCGTTCACCACAAGCTCTCTAAGGCCGCCAACAATCCTAACCACAACGACATCGATTTTTTCTACGAGGCGCGAGCGTCTGGCCTCGACATACGCTACGGAACCATCTCCGATGACTTTCCTCTCGACTTCGATCGAGAGCTCAACTACAGAGTGTATTGGGACTACATGTTCCGCAGTTCCCATCTCACGTGGAGGAATTCGTCGGGAAGATGATCCGATCCGACCCAAGCTTCGCTTATTTCTTGATTGGTGACCATATTCATATATGGCCGGACAACTCATTAAGCATGGTTTAATCTTTCTTAATCCAATCTTCTTTTAACAAATTTGTTATCCGCATTCTATCAACAGGATTAATCCCCGTGGCCGATTAGGCAACTTACCGATCGATAGGAAATAATCGATTGACAAACCAAAAAATATTCTTGCACGAGGTTTTTACAGTGTTCATCATCCATACTTCACCTCTGCGAAACTAGAGAGGCCAGCTAAATTGCAATCGCAAAGGCAAAATGCTGCAAGTTGTAAGTCCGCGCTCACTTATTTGAGGAATGCTCGTGTGGCCAAGTCTGGACGTAATCGTAAAACACTTGTATCGGTTGTGAAAATTGTGTTGAGCAAGACAAGCCATACAACTCATTAAGCATCGTTTAATCTTTCTTAATCCAATCTTCTTCTAACAAATTTGTTATCCGCATTCTATCAAGCAGGACTAATCCACGTCGCCAATTAGACAACTTACCGATCGATAGGAAATAATCGATAGACAAACCAAAAAAATATTCTTTCACGAGGTTTTTAGCAGTGTTCATCATCCATAGCTAAATTGCAATCGCAAAGACAAAATGCAGTGTTCATCATCCATAGCTAAATTGCAATCGCAAAGACAAAATGCTGGAAGTTGCAAGTCCGCTCACTTATTTGAGGAATGCTCGTGTGGCCAAGTCTGGACGTAATCATAAAACACTTGTATCGGTTGTAAAAATTGTGTTGAGCAAGATGAGAGAACACGGTATGAAAAGAATAAATAGCAAATCAACACCTTCTATCCGAACCACCTTTCTATAAAAGGTAGAATCTGAATCCCCACTCGACACGTGCAATGTTCGTACGATTCGATGTTGCACTTGACTTCCACACTAATGTTATCCAGCCAGAATTTGAGATCTCCGATGACATAACCTTTGTTTTCAGCGTACATAAGAAGGCTATTCTGGGTGCATCCCACACTCGTACAGACATCGTGAATAGCATTGTCACTCCTAACTTGAGTTCCAAACAACTCACTATCTAAATAATAAAGAGTTGTTGTTTCTGCTTGATGTTGTTGTCGACTAATGTCATTAGTCATCCGTTTGAAAAAATCACCAACATCAACCGTCGTATTTTCCTTTGTTCGATTCAATAGAAACAACTGTTCGGAATCTTCAACATTAAGTGACTCGATAAGACTGAAAAGTTTACCTTTTACGCTTCGAGGTGATAGATTTGTTCGATTCAATACAAACAGACATCGTGAATAGCATTGTCACTCCTAACTTGAGTTCCAAACAACTCACTATCTAAATAATAAAGAGTTGTTGTTTCTGCTTGATGTTGTTGTCGACTAATGTCATCCGTTTGAAAAAATCACCAACATCAACCGTCGTATTTTCCTTTGTTCGATTCAATAGAAACAACTGTTCGGAATCTTCAACATTAAGTGACTCGATAAGACTGAAAAGTTTACCTTTTACGCTTCGAGGTGATAGATTTGTTCGATTCAATACAAACTATTGTTCGGGATCTTCAACATCAAGTGACTCGATAAAATTGTAAAGTTTACCTTATACGCTTGGAGGTGATAGCTTTTGACCCACGCGGCTCTGAAAAAAAACTATATAAAACTTGTGTCTAGTTAGAAATATAATAAAAAAAAAACTATATAAAACTTGTGTCTAGTTATAAATATAATAAAAATGTGTGGAGCACAAAAATAATTATTTGTGAGCAATTATATTTTTTTATTATATAAAATTAAATTATATGTAGTGCAAAATTAACAAAAAGTAAATATTGCAATATAATAAATGTGTGGAGTAAAAAATAATTATGTTTTAGAAAAAAATTAACAAAAAGTAAATATTGCAAAATAATAAAAGTGTGGAGTAAAAAATAATTATGTTTGTAAATATTGAGAAAGTATATATTTTTATATTATATAAAAGTAATTATATGTACATAAAAATAATTATGTATTAGAAAGTAGTATTTTTTATACTATATAAAAGTAAATTATATGTAGAGCGCAAAATAATAAATGTGTAGAGTATAAAAATAATTATGGGTGAGAAAATAAATATTTTTTATATTATATAAAATTAAATTATATGTAGAGCACAAAATAATAAATGAATGGAACACACAAAAATAATGCAAATAATAAACGTGTGAAGTAAAATTATAAAGATCAATCGTTCTTATTCTTCATATATTATTTTTTTAAAATTTGAAAGTGTGATAAAATATAGTTTAGTGACAAAATTATTTATCAACAAAATTTTGAATTTTAACTTTATTATTAAAAAGTATAAATATATATATATATATATATATATATATATATATATATATATATATATATATATATATATATATATATTTTCAAATAAAAATAATTATGAATATGAAATTAATCCAAATAAAATTTTTGTAGGCTAACACAAAGGAAAAAAAACTCTATTAATCAAATTATATAATGAACAATAAGTATATTCCTTGAAAAAATTGAATGAAATAATATATTGAAAACAATATTGTTTGTGGAAAGACAGAATAATGATAAACCTTAAAATCTCCTCCGGCAATGTTTGGAATTTACAGAAATCGAATAAAAGTACCAAAAATGATAATAAAAAAAAATCAAAAGGCGAAAAACGTAAAAATGGTACATGTTCTATCGAGCGGTTGGCCGTGTGATGGAGTCATCGATCGACAAATAGTGGTCGCTTGCTCCCATATCCATCGAACCCAAGTGCAACGAAGAGTGAACCGACTGCCTCGAAATCTCATCCGAGCTTCCTTCTCTTACAGCTTCAGCTCCTTTTTCAATGGTGATAGCGTCTTGAATCTCCTTGATGACTTCGGAAATCGAGGGCCTCATGCTCCCATGGGGTTGAACACACATCAATGCCTTCTCGGCTATTTTCCACATGGACTGAATATCGTACCCGTTTAACGAGGGGTCGATAATCCCCTGTATGTCCCCGCTCTCAATGTGCAACTTCGACTGCGTAAAAAATATTCACCCAAATTAGGACAATGGTGAAAAAATTCAGACAACAAATCTTTTACTTACCCATTGGACTATGTTGCGACAGTTGATGCCGAAGTTTTCGTTAGAAATCGCTTCTTGACCGGATATCAGCTCGAGAAGAATGACACCGAAGCTGTAAACGTCGCTCTTGTCTGTTAACTGTTGGGAGATGTAATACCTTTCGTAACACGAAAAAAGGCGAAGAAGAAATCAGATAGAGCAAATTAAAAGAAAGCGTGCTGTAAGATGAACTGTAATATCGAGCCTTACTCGGGATCAAGATAACCGACAGTCCCTCGAACTATGCTCGATACGTGAGAAGCTCCGTCGACGGCAAGTTTCGAAAGGCCGAAATCGGAAACTTTAGCTCTCATGTTCTTGTCGAGAAGAATATTGCTCGTTTTCAAGTCCCTATGGATGATCGACGGGACACAACCAGTGTGAAGGTACTCGATCCCTGAAACGAGAAATATGTAAAGATCGTTTTTTTTTCCTTTCTTCTCAACACGAAATTACTGACCTTTCGCAGAGTCTTGAGCAATCTCGAGGCGCTTGATCCAACTCATGCCTCGTCCTTGCGTTAAGGGACCTGTAATAACGTTTATTTACGTTGAGCGAACTTTTAACTTAATTTCCGGTTTAGAAAAAAAAAACAGAGCTTACCGTAAAGATGTTCCTTGAGAGTTCCATTAAGCATGAACTCGTACACGAGGATACTTATCCCGTCTTCTTGGCAATATCCAAGGAACTGCACTAGGTTCCTATGGTGTATCCTTGAAAGAAGAGATACCTCGTTCGAAAATTCTCGCTTGCCCTGGAAGGAATCGTTGGTCAAAATCTTGACCGCGATTTCCCTCCCGTCTTTCAGTCTCCCGTAATACACGACCCCGAATCCGCCCGACCCGATTTTCCTCTCGAAGTTATTCGTGGCATCTTTGATCTCGGACAACGGGAAGTAATGCGCAGCTTCGTGAGTCGCAGTATCACCCAAGGAAGAGACGAGCTTTTGAGCCGATAGACCGTGTTGAAATTTTCCTACGAAACGAGAAAAAAAAACGTGAATCCATCCATCCACACGAGTATTTTTAACATGTAATGTGGACTCGGTTATATAATCGACTAAATCTAACCTTGCTTTTTAGGATAGTTCTTTCCCTTCGGCAACAAAACGAAGGCTGTAATAGTAGCGATAAGAAGAACAGCTGCGCCTACTGATGTTCCGATAATGATTTTTTTACGGGTCCCGCCATTGCCTTCGTTTCGAAGATCCGGGTTTCCGGTGTAGCTGAAATAAATGATTAATACATGAAAGGTATTTTTGTGATCTGAAGACGGTTTCGTATTTAAAATTACTCACTTCAAACTCATGTCTTTGTTAGCAAGGCGAGACGGAACTTTTCCCGACAGTCGATTATTTTGAACATACCTGCAAAATCCATCGTTTTAAAAAAAAAACTCGTGTTTCGAGCGTATATATTTTATTTCTTCGATCTTA
The DNA here is from genome assembly GCA_954870475.1 of Euphrasia confusa. Lineage (NCBI taxonomy): Eukaryota > Viridiplantae > Streptophyta > Magnoliopsida > Lamiales > Orobanchaceae > Euphrasia > Euphrasia confusa. The sequence goes on along the minus strand of OX940955.1, from coordinate 1,513,493 downwards.
CAATTCTCTCAAATTCGAAAGATCTCCCAGGGAAGAAGGCAGTTCGCCAGTCAACTGATTATTCTCGAGGTGTCTGCCACATGGGAACGAAATTAAATCATCAGTCGCTGTAAGATAATAACACAGCGTCAAAACTTAACATAATTTGAAGTGCATCCTCACATTAGTCTCAAGTTGGGGCATCCGGAAAAATCAGGAATCGGACCACTCAGTGAATTATTATCGAGCCATCTGCAATGATAAGAAAAAGGTTCGATTTTTTCAAAATATATACTGAAACAAAATGGAAATAATTCAAAAAGATTCGATTTTTTCTACAACTTACAACTCAACTAGGCTACCCAAATCCGTCAACTGCAACGGAATTGTTCCCATCAAATTCTTCCCCGACAGTTTACTGCACGATCACAAAATTTCAAATACAAAATACTTTCGGCATAAGTCAAAACTATAGAACACAAAGTACAGCTTACATTGTTGTTATTCTTGGTTGGGGATCTGAATTACACTGGACCCAGGACCATGGAGCTGGAAGGCACGGGTCCCCACCTTCGAGGGCCCACTCAGCCGACGAATAAGCTGCTGCCACAGTGGCAAGAAGTGGACCTGCAAGTCAAGTAAGCCCACTACCGATTATTCAAGCTCGGACGAAAGCATACAATGCAATATATTATATATAATATTACGCATCCTCACCATCAGCAGAGCCATCGCTCTTTCTCAGATACTTATTTATCTCCATCGCATTCAGGAGTGGGCCCAACGTGGAATCTGAAGTCTTTGCGAACCTGAAAGACAAAACAAAAGGCAGAGAGAGGTTGTAATATCCCGGCTCGTACAGGCGGTATTTTCCCTGAGCGTTTTCTTGAATATTTACAGCAGCCTTGCTGAGGTCAGGTTCTCCAGGGAGCAGCAGTCTGAACTTCCTCGTATCATTCGGGCCAAAGTCTTCGATCTCGGCGAAATACGTAAAGGCCCAACCGAAAGCAGGAAACCCGTCTAGGTTCAGACGGTAAGTCAACGACCCGTTTCTGCCGACTACGGCTGTCTGCATGACTTTCTCGGGCGGCCTTTCGTCATTACTTACGTCGATTGGCTTCCGGGTAGATATTTTCTCGGTTCCTGGGGCAACGTCGACTAGGTAGTTTGCTTTTTTTATGGAGTCGGACTCCCATATCCTGTCGAATGGGTCGTCTGGATACCTGTAAATGAGATTATTCTTTTTAATCAAACATAAATAAATGAATGAATGAAGAAACTATTGATCAAACTTAGGTTGTGATTGCAAAGAAAAGCTGATGTTCGAAAAGTTAATTATAAAAAGTACCACTGAGGTTTAGCTTTATTACAAAACACAGTTATTTAAAATTACAAAAGATACACATGGGATTTTTATTTACGTATATTCCCTCCCTTCATAACAGAAAAACAACCCATAAGCTCAACGATTGTAATTTCGAAAGTTGGAATCTTTTTTGCACATACGCCAAACCTTGTTGAAGATACCTTTTGAATATTTGTTGAAGTTCTAGTTTTTAATGCTACTAGAACTACAATATGAAGAACACTATAAACAAACTGAAGGAGTGTTTAGAATAACGTTGCGTTTTAAAAGAAGCGAGATGTTACAGAAGAAGCTGAAAGTTGTTCAGAAGCAAAGGGTAACAGGATATGCCACTTCATTTGCCGATTTTTTTCTCCCAAGTTGAGATTTTTATTTTTATAAAGGAAAAAAAGAGTCAAAATTCAACAATTCATGAAATTTCAGATATTTCTACCACAAATCACTTCAACTCATTTTTCAAAAGATATTTATCTAACCAAAAATATTTATTTTTTCTTATAATTGCAAAAAGTACTCTTAAGTTTGAACTATTTACACAAAATACCAAATGAGATTTTATGCAGTAGCTCCTTCACAATGCTGAAGCCTGGAAGTACTTCATTGTATAAACTATAAAAATATCAGGCATGCATACCTGACAGGTGCATCACTCTCTGCACCAAAGTTCATCCTTGCCGACAAACTAAGGAAATACTGATTCTCAAATGAATTAAAATAGATAGAGCCATTAAACTGCCGGAGCTCGAGTGTCGATATAAATGGCACTCCAGTTGTAGCATTCGACAAGCAGACGCTGATGGTGGGGTCCGTGGCCAGAAATATCAACTCCTGGCTCTCGATTGTGTTCGCATCTGAAATCACAATTGTGGCCCAATGTGTCGGCCCGAACGAGATGTCGAACTTGGGATACACGTTGTTGCTATCAAAGTCTCCGTACAAGAATGTGGCCCGTACGAGGTACCTGGTCCGACTAATAACACCGAGTGTATAGCAATACTTGTTTGTGTCTGCCGGAAAGTGCCTCACTGTCAGGTACTGTGTTCGAGTCTCGTTAGCTGCGGATATGTTTGCTGATTGGCCGCTTAATATTTGGTTATCCGGAGTCCAGTTGAGGCCCAGATCGTCTGTAAAGTTATTCGTGCCACCACAGTCGAGGCTTACAAAACCTGCATCATGAGTATATGTTTGTTGTTATTACGAAAGAGACCCGATAAAAGCAAGTGGTCTTGGATTAAGTTTCGTGGTTTCCCTCCCCATCTTCCACCTCACTCCGCCCCACCACCACCATCACTATAAATATCATTTGCTTCAAAATGAAAGGAAATAAAAAAGAGGGTAATTTAAGAACCCAATCCATCACAAACAGAGCAATCAAGAAAAATCAAAACCCAACTCCCAAATCTCTGAAAATTAAATTTTTGAAAAAACCACACATATATGTATGTATATGTGTGTAAATATCTAATATATACATCACAAACAGAGCAATCAAGAAAAATCAAAACCCAACTCCCAAACCACACAAAAATCTAATCTTTGAAAAATACACACATACGCACCATTTGCAGTAACAAGATTTCCATTTTTGCAAATTATAGTTAAAAAAAATAAATCAACAACATATATCCAATGAGCAATCAAGAAAAATCAAAACCCAGCTCCCAAATCACACAAAAATCTAATCTTTAAATAACTACACACACATAAGCACACAAAAATCTAATCTTTAAATTACTACACACACATAAGCACCATTTGCAGTAACAAGATTTCAATTTCTGCAAATTATAATAATAAAAAAAACAAATACTAGCATATTTTTTCAACCATATATCCAATCAGCAAGAAAGAAACATCAAACCCCAGCTCCCAAATCACTCCAAAATCTAGTAATTTTTTTTATAGAGTACTCCATAAAAGAAAACATTTACAACAAATACACTCCATAAATCAATAAATAAAGGAAAAATGAATAACCTGGCATTTGGGCAGTGGATGCATCCATGAGAAAAAGAACATAAAAAGGTAGAATAAGAAAGCGAACACGAACGCGAACAGCTTCCATTTCTCAGGAAATAAAATTATTTCATAACACCGAAGAATTAAAGCAGAGATTTTTAACTACGAGATTAGATGTGAAATAGTAGAAAGAAAGAAATGAAGAAATGGGGCTGATTGATTTCCAACGGAGATACATACTGTACATCTTCAAAAAGGTACGATTTTTTTTAAATATATAATAATTATATACGCGGGGTATATATGTATTCGATTAATTTCTTTTAAATTATCGCTAAAATCTCGGTGTGAGAATGTTTTTGAACGAGTAAAGAAATGCAAAGAACGCCTTTTTGGCTTAATAAGTGTTAAAGTGAAGAAAGGACTCTGTCACTGGCTGGCCACCCCACCCCACCCCCACCCCCTCCAACTTTTCTTTTATACTGGTTGTCCTTTTGTTTTATTGTATTTTACAAATCAATTAGTCATATTATTAAAAAAACATAGAGATTATATAATTAGAGATTCTTTAATTAGAGATTCTTACATTATGAAATATTTTTTATTATTATTTTGAAAATTAACTTATCAAAATAACATTAAATACAAATTGAATTTGCAGAAGTGTTGCAACCATTCACACTAATTTATGGCATATTTCTTCATATACATGGCTACAAAAGTTGACACACTACTGTATATAACAAAATGTTTTTGAATTTAATGCTTTTCGGGTCAACAGCAAATTTTGCGTTTATATTCGACAACATAATTTAAAAGAAAATGATAGTACTCTTTTATCTTTACTTTTTGTTGAGTATATTGATTATTGTGTATATTTAGTTGTATTGTTGTAAATCATTTGATGTAATGTAGTAATTGCTAGGAGAGAATATTGTTTTTATGATGATAACAAAATAAAAAGAATCTTGTTTTGTAAAGTAAAAAAAATAAAATATAATATTAAAAGTAAAATATATGTAAAAAAAATTCACTTGCACAAATATTAAAAAATTGTCAAGGGTTGTTAGCTCAGTTGATTGAGCACTCGAATTGAGGATCACAGGTCCTAGGTTCGAATCCCAAAACATTGTAATTGACCTATACAAAAAAAAATATTAAAAAATGAATTACAATAAAATACTACTAATTATACGGTGGAGTTATAGATCTTAACCGTTAATTTAATATTATTATATTCAATACACACACAATCATACACCCGTGTATTGTGTATGCATCCACATTTAATATGCCACCAAGTGTATTGCACCTGGAGTACATAAATAAACGAGTAAAATGTGGGTTTTATCTATGCTACTTCCGGTGGAGTACACCGTATAGATCTTAACCGTTAATTTAATATTATTATATTCAATACACACACAATTATACACCCGTGTATTGTGTATGCATCCACAGTTAATATGTCACCAAGTGTATTGCACCTGGAGTACATCTCCTATACCTAAAATGTGTACATTTTAAATACATTACAAAATATTCTACATGTAGGCACTATAAGAAAGTGGTCAAATAAATTGAGGACATGAATTAGTGCTAAATCTCTAAGTCCAAATATAAGACTTTAGTCTTTGGTACCCAAATTTCTAATTTTCTTCATATATACATAAAAAGTTGATCGCCCACGTGTCAAGTAAAAATTTTCTTCATATGGGCTATTTTGATTTTTTCATTTGAGAAAACAAGTAAAAATTTAGGTTTAATATTAAGAAATTGAATTCGACATTTTACATTGATCAATATTTTTTTACTTGATCGAGGACTTTAGAATAAGTTTCATGTTTAGATCATCGAGGATGTAAGCATTGTAAAAGTCGATGCCTTGCTCCTATTGGGTTCTCCAAAATTTCATAACGTAATTGACTACGTATATATTACATCGATCGTATAGATATATAGTATTCACATATGCTCGATTTCTTTTCATGACCTTAAAATAAGTATCGACGTGATGTAAGCATTGTGAGTAAATGCTTTGTTCCCACAGGGTTTCCTCAAAATTCCATATTGTATTGATAATGTACACATTAACAATAGAGTAAATGTTTACAAAAACAGGTTGTAATTAAGTTTTTTTTTGGTTCATATTTGTAGTAATTATATTTACTCTTGCACTAAATTAACAAGTACGTACTACTTTTAAGGTTATACTGTAACGTTTTAGTACATATACTGATATACAGATGTACTAATACTACTTTACTTTTAGGTTTCATTGACTTTTCTCTAGTGGAATTCAAACACCACATACATTTGGAATTTTGGATGTTTGCTTAATACTAGTGTACTTACATACGCAGTTCCTTAGCTTTTAAGTTTTTATACTCTTTTTGAATCTATAATCACATTTTCTTTATTACAAAAAAATAATATAATTACAAATTTAGGACATAGGAAACATTTTGTAAATTATATTATTTTATGTCTCATAAGAATGATCACAAAGGAAGTACTATAATAATTTTGTAAATTATATATATATATATATATTTTCGTCTCAAAACAGTTGATGTACCTCTTTTGTTAAAAACAAGTGCGACAACTAAGTATGAAATATAAGTAATATAGTTTTGTAAAAACTATTATTCTATCAATCTCAAAGGTGTTTTTGAGCTTATTTGTAAATTTACAAAAAAGAATGACAAACACTTTTGAAATTAAGGGATCGATTGCTTACATATATTTTAAGATAAATTCGATGATAACTTGTTTTATAATGAAATTGAAAATTTTGCAATATAATGTTGACTGACTGATATGATGTTTATTTAAAACCATGCAAATAATATAGAGAAAAAAGGTGAATAATTTTTGTAAGTATATTAGGTAAAATAGAAATATATCATTGTTTAAAAAGGGTATTTCAAATAAATTATTTAGACACAAATATCATAATTTAAATAGACAAAATTGGGCCTAAACAACTGACTCGGTCCAGTAGCCAGTAGGGCTAATTGGGTTGATTAGACTCGGGCCGAAATGATCCGAATAATAAATAGCCAACCCGACCCGACATCCGAAAACTTAATTGAATAAAAATCCCCAAATAGAAAACGAATTAGAGGAAAAGCGTTGTCGTCATCCTCGGACCGATTTCAGATTTGCAGTTCACAAAGCAAACCCTACTCACTCCCCGCTCGCCGTCGACGCCGCGACATCCAACCTTTCCGCCGCCGTCCAATAAGCATATCGGTAAGAATCCAATTTTATTACTATTCATATCATTTTTCACTGTCTGCTGAAACTCGAATCCCCGATACATCGATTATTTGCAGAAATTACTTATTAGATGCATGGAAGATTCTAAAAGCAAATCCAGGAGGGATGGATCTGTGAAGGAAGGATCAAAGTCGAATCACCACAGAGAGGAACGCGGCCGCGAAAAGGAGAAGAACGGCGACAGGCACAGGGACCGCGATAGCCGACACGAGAGAGAGAAGAGCGTCGATGAGAAGCACAGGGACAAGGAGAAGCACAAGAGCAAGCGCCGCGATAAGGAACGCGACCACGAAAAAACTAGGAGCCGCGGTGATGATGAACGGATTCGCGACAAGTCGAAATCCAGAGAGAAGGAGAGGGGGGATGATAGGGAAGTAGATAGAGATCGTGAAGACAAAGAGAGGGAGAAGGAAAAGGCAAGGGATAGAGCTCGGGAGAAAGAGAGGGAGAGGGAGAAAGAAAAAGAGAGGGAAAGGGAAAGATTCGAGCGAGATAAGGAAAGAGAGAGGGAGAGAAGGGAGAAGGATAGAGAAAGAGAAAGGAAAGAGAAGGAGAAAAATCACGAAAAGGAAAAACGGAGAGACGTGGAAAGGCTGCACAGTAGTGATGATGAGGTTAAGGAGCATGAGAGAAAAAGGCGCAGGCGAGAGGAGGATCACCCTCACAGGGAGGCCGAACAAAACATCAAGACTAATCGCCATAAGGATAGTAGTCAAGAAGGTTCCCGGAGAAAGGCTGATGGGGACCTGGAGATCAAGAAAGAGATGACCCGTGAAGAGGATTTTGCCGAAGAGCAGAAGAGATTGGATGAGGAGATGGAAAAGCGGAGGAGGAGAGTTCAAGAGTGGCAGGAGTTGAGAAGGAAGAAGGAAGAGTCTGAGAAAGAGCAACTTGGGGTGCCAGGGACTCATGAGCACGAGTCTGGGAAGACCTGGACTCTGGATGGGGAATCCGATGATGAAGATGCCGGCTCTCAGGGAAAAGTAGCTATGGATGAGGATGGGGATGGGGATGGGATTGTGAAGCCTATTGGTGAGGATGGAAATGGTATGTCCATTGATAATGATGAAGAGGTTAAGCCTGCTTCGCAGAATGGTGGTGACCATGCCGTCGAGGATGAAGAAATTGACCCGTTGGATGCATTCATGAATTCAATGGTGTTGCCTGAAGTCGAGAAGCTAATCAGCAGCGTGCCCCCTGTTGCAAACGATTTGGGTCCTGATTTGGTTAAAGGAAATGATAAACAGGACTCCAGACCCTCTAAGAAGGGGACAAACAAATCCACTGGAAGAATTATTCCCGGTGAAAATTCTGATTCGGATTATGGAGATCTTGATGATGATGAAAATCCTTCAGAGGATGAAAATGATGAAGAGTTCATGAAAAGGGTGAAGAAGACCAAAGTTGAGAAGCTTTCGGTTGTTGATCATTCAAAAATCAAGTATCCCCTTTTCCGGAAAAACTTTTATATTGAATCTAAGGAAATTTCCAGGATGACACCTGAAGAGGTGGCTTCTTACAGGAAACAACTTGAGTTGAAGATACACGGAAAGGACGTGCCTAAACCAGTCAAAACCTGGCATCAGACTGGTTTATCAACCAAGGTTCTGGATATAATCAAGAAATCAAATTTTGATAAACCAATGCCCATTCAAGCTCAGGCCTTGCCCATAATTATGAGTGGCCGAGACTGCATTGGCATTGCGAAAACAGGCTCCGGCAAAACCCTTGCATTTGTGCTGCCCATGTTGAGACACATCATGGACCAGCCTGAGTTGGTGTCAGGAGACGGACCTATCGGGCTTATTATGGCCCCCACGAGGGAGCTTGTCCAGCAAATTCACAGTGATATCAAGAAATTCACAAAGGCAATGGGTCTTAGCTGTGTGCCTGTGTACGGAGGTTCCGGTGTTGCTCAGCAGATAAGCGATTTGAAACGCGGAACTGAGATAGTGGTTTGTACCCCTGGCAGAATGATTGATATTCTATGTACGAGTGGTGGTAAGATCACGAATCTCCGCCGTGTCACTTACTTGGTCATGGACGAAGCTGACCGTATGTTTGATATGGGTTTTGAACCTCAGATTACTAGAATTGTTCAAAATACAAGACCTGATCGTCAAACGGTTCTATTTTCCGCCACTTTTCCTCGCCAGGTAGAAATCTTGGCTCGTAAGGTGTTGGTTAAACCCATCGAGGTACAGGTGGGTGGTAGGAGTGTTGTTAACAAGGACATACAACAGCTGGTCGAGGTTAGACCGGAGAGTGATAGGTTCCTTAGACTCCTGGAACTTCTTGGGGAATGGTGTGAGAAGGGAAAAATACTGATATTCGTCCACTCACAAGACAAATGCGATTCCTTATTTAAGGATCTGATTAAGTCCGGTTATCCTTGCCTCTCACTACACGGTGCAAAAGACCAGACAGACCGCGAGTCCACAATAGCCGACTTCAAGAGTAATGTGTGTAATGTATTGATTGCGACGAGTATCGCCGCCAGAGGTTTAGACGTGAAGGATCTCGAGTTGGTAGTAAACTATGACGTCCCTAACCATTACGAGGATTACGTTCACCGGGTCGGTAGAACGGGCCGGGCCGGTAAGAAAGGTTGTGCGATAACTTTTGTTTCTGAGGAGGACGCTCGATACGCACCTGATCTCGTGAAAGCCCTGGAACTGTCCGAACAGAGTGTGCCGGATGACCTAAAAGCCCTTGCCAATGGGTTCATGGTGAAAGTCAACCAGGGGCTCGAGCAAGCCCACGGGACAGGCTATGGTGGTAGTGGGTTTAAATTTAACGAAGAGGAAGACGAGGTTAGGAAGGCCGCCAAGAAAGCTCAAGCGAAGGAGTACGGATTCGAGGAGGATAAATCGGATTCGGATGACGAAGACGACGGGATCAGGAAAGCTGGCGGCGATATTTCTCACCAGGCTGCCATGGCTCAAGCCACGGCTTTGCCTAACGCCCTTGGTCTGGCAATTCCGGGCATGGGGGCAGTTGCCCATGTGGCTGGTCTTCCTGCCGGAAGCAGCGATGGGGCAGCTCGGGCAGCTGCCCTAGCAGCTGCTCTGAACTTGCAGCATAACCTGGCAAAGATTCAGGCTGATGCACTGCCCGAGCATTACGAGGCTGAGTTGGAAATAAACGAGTTCCCGCAAAATGCTCGGTGGAAGGTAACACACAAGGAGACTCTTGGCCCGATTTCTGATTGGACGGGAGCTGCCATCACGACTAGAGGGCAGTACTATCCACCTGGCAAGATTGTGGGACCGGGGGAGAGGAAGCTTTACTTGTTCATCGAGGGTCCCACGGAGAAATCTGTGAAGAGCGCGAAAGTGGAACTGAAGCGTGTATTGGAGGATATAACGAATCAAGGGTCTTCGCTTCCTGGTTCAGCTCAACCTGGCCGGTATTCTGTTGTCTGAGGGAGAGTATCGTCTTTTTTAGACTCGTATTTTTGTCCTATCTTCTTGGGGCTGGTATGATGAAAAATTGTTTTTTCATCCTTGTTTACCCATTTAAAATTTTACTTCCTTGACATAGTACTTGTTAGAATTTGAGTGATCCTTTTGTTTTGGAAATTGTATGGTCTTTATGATATTTTTATACCTGTTGTGTTATTCTTCGAATGATTAGAATAAATCATCGATAGTTATCTATTCAGGTTTTGTGTGATTCTTGGAATGAGTCAAGGAATCCTTGTAACATTTCTTGGTGCACTTGAATTCTAAATACCGGTTGTGTGATTCTTCGAATGAGTCTAGGAATCCTTGTAATATTTCTTGGTGCACTTGAATTCTGAATACCTAGGAATCCTTGTAATATTTCTTGGTGCACTTGAATTCTGAATTCGGAGAAATATTTTGCCATTTCGAATTGTAGGTTTCTTTCTTTTTTCACAAGGGCATATTATTGCTTAAAGCAACTATTTGAAGTATCCATTTTTGTAAAATAATTACATAAAAAACATTTCTCACATCTATCTTTTTTAATACAAAAACACATTTTTAAACCACAAAATTAATTTAAACTAAATAAATTGAATTTGCAATACAAAACAAAAAATGTAGTTTCTCAAAGATTGATGACGACCATCATCAAAACAAGGCACGCCGAAGAGGGTTCAAGCGGTTCGGAGTGGATTACATCACAAACTGAGATGGTAGCATCTTAGTGTTCTTATCCAGGCGCTGAAGCCAGTTTCTTCTCACTTACAAGCAAGAACACGTTTTGATGTCAAGATTTTGAAAAATATTTAAATGAAAAAAAGAGCATTGTTTACATCTATCCTTTTTAATAGAAAAAATAACCATTTTTACAAGCACAATGTGAAAAAATTAATCGATAAATTAAGACAAAAATAAAACTTGCTTAAAAATTATGAAAGCACACATAATAACAATTCTCAAACTAACAAAAATGTTAAAAGGAAAACAGAAGGGTAAAAGCATTAAATAGTATTTTGCATCGATCCTTTCAAAGCATTTGGCATCAATCCATAAGATCTGAAACTTGTCTTTAGAACTCAAAATAGGAAAGAAAAAACCAAGAAACAATTCCCAAAACAAAACTAAAAATGTAGTTTCTAACAGATAAGAGTCGATCAACATGATGATATGATTCTATCACTCTGACACACCCAACCACTTGGAGAAGTTGTCGAACTCAGTGTAATCGCTATCAGAGATCATAGTCTTGTACCAGGCCTTGCCAGCAGATTGAATTTTAGCTGCCTCCTCCTACAAAGGGAAGAAAAATGTGATCAGGAACGAGTATATATGAATCAAACTACCAAAAGATCTTTGATCTTCGACAATAATGAGGTATTCATATAAATAAATAAATCTAACATTTATTTAGAAGAAGCATATGCAATGAATTCAGTATAAACCTACCACTATCTACCCCAAAGAGAACACATCAACCTTAGAAAATCATAAGCAACATCTCATAAAAGTAGGCCAAGAAACAGAAGACCAGTAAGAACATTTGGTTCATTATAAATGAGAAACAACAACCTCCATCGAAGGATAGTCAGGTCACTATTTCCAGTATTCCACAAAGAAAGTCTTGTTTCTAAAACGATCACATTCATGTAATCATCTTTCATTTGTAACTCACAAATATACATATAAAATTTGTCGATATTTTATAAAGGGAATCAAGTAAGCAGTGAATAAAACCAAACATAACTGAATCAAAGCACATCACAGAACATAAATTTAGCATCATTTGAAATAATACCTTGGTAAGTGGCTTCCTCTTCTTCTCAAGCTTATCTTGCTTCGCCTTAACCCTCTGGGCCTCAGCAAGAAGAGCATTCCTCTTGGCAGCCTTAGCATAGGGATTGAGCTTCAGCATCACATTCAGATTCTTCAACGGGTTCTTCTTCAGCTGTGCTCTCTTGACCTCCTTCTTGATCGGCTTCACCACAGACTGCACCTCATCGGAGTTGATAATTCGGGCAAGATCAGCATTCACCATCTTAGTCCTCGGCAACACATACCCCTTCTTCTTCTCCGAAGGCTTGTCGAACTTACCGTAAATCTCATCCAACTTCTCAAAAGCAGATTTGGTCCAGACAATAAACCTGCCGAGATGACCTCCCGGAGCAAGCTTCAGCAAGTTCAGGCGAGAGACATGAGCAAGCTCAACGCCAGGGATGTTGCGGAAAGCCCGGACCAGCTTGGCTCCCTCAGTGCCGTAAACAACGAGAGGACCCTTCCTGGAAACGTACCTGCGGTTACGACTTTTACCCTTTCCAGCGCGAATAGCATGGCTGTCCTTGGCCTTCTCAGCATCAGGGAAAGCCCCAATCTCCTTAAGGACCTTGACGGCGGCGTTGGTCTTCTCCAGAGCCTCCGCAGAGTCAGAAACCACGAGGGGCAATTCGGGAACTTCCTCAATCTTGTGGCCGCGAGCGAGCACCAGCGACGGCACGGCGGAAGCAGCGATCGCTGAGACAATCGCGTGGCGCTTCTGGGTGACGTTGACCTTCCTGTGCCAGCGGCGCCAGATCTTGGTTGGGGCGAACATCCTTCCTCCACGGCACATGTTTCCAAAGGCTCCCTGTCCGGCGCGGTGGGTTCCGCCTCCGGGAACACGGGGGATACGAGACACGGCACGGCCCGTGCCCCATGACTCGGCGGAGGTCTGGTGGCCGGCGCGCTTGGAGACGGCGTAGGGCTGGCGGGAGTTGTTGGAGATCTGGGAGTGGACGAATGTGACGATGTCGGGGCGGATGGAAGCTTTCATCACATCCGGAAGAGGGAGGGAGTTGGAGGCCGCGGCCCCTCCATCGGTGGCCATGTCGTTCTCCAGTGATTGAACGGTGACGAGAGGGCGAGCGGCGGCGGCTGCCATTTCGTGATGCTGGTGGGAGGGGGAAATGAAGGCGCTAGGGTTCTGAGCTCAGAGTGAAATTTTAGGGTTTCTGAGTGAAGGGCTTTATATAGAGTGGAAAATGAGTGGTTATTACGGGATTGCCATTGTAGGTTAAATATGGGCTGTTTATACATATACAGTTGTTGGCCCATTGTAGAAGCTCTTATAATTGGGCCTGTCCAATAGAGAAAATCCAGTAATACTGTATATAATAAAATGATATTTAAAATATTTTTTATTTATTAATTTTGTGCCTTTCGTATTCAATCTTCGAAACGACAATGTAATCTCTCCAGTCCCACTGAAACAAATCGGTTGGCCAGGAAATGAGAGACGCGCTATCGATCCTCTCCTGCGCCACCGTTCTCCCTCCCGCAGCCGCTTCTTCCCGCCGCCGTCGCCGACTCACTACCTCCACCACCACAAATTCCCAGGCAAAACCTAACCTCAAACACAAACCCCAAATTTCCACGTATTTTCCACTTCTCTCTTCTTCTCCATATGACCGCCGCCGAACCCTTACGGAGTACACCGAGCTGGCCTCGAAGCTCGCAGAGGATGGGAGGTTCGAGGATTTTCTCATGGTCCTGGAATCCGTGGTCGCTTCTGGAGTTGAGCCGTCGGAATTCATAGCTCTGCTGGATTCCAAAAATGTCGCTAGCGGGATTGCGGGCGTGCTTGCTGAATCAGAGCTCAGTAGTAGTGTTGAGATGCTGTTGGATGGTGTGCGAAAGCTCGGGATTGAGCCGGTTCAGCTGTTTGACGGAGTTGCAATGGAGTCTCTGCGGGGAGAGTGTCGTAGGCTGCTGAAATGCGGTGAGGCGGAGCAGCTTCTGAGCTTAATGGAAGTACTTGCTGGTAAAATTGCATAATACTAGTCTTGTTGGGTCTGGATTGGCATCAATTTTGACATTGTTAAATCCTGATCAGTGTTTGAGACATTGAATCGGTGAATCAAATATTTGGTTGATGTTTTTTAACTGCTAAATCGGCTACTGTAGTGAATACAGTGTAGATAGTTATACCATGCCATACATGAAATGTTATAACACACGGATTATGCCATAGTATCGAAGTTAAATTTTGGATAATTTGTTCAGATAGGGAGTGATGTTCACGTCTGAGAAATGCATGTTCCACTGGACCAGGATTTCAGTTTCGAATCAAGGAATTGGTGGATCCATCTGATGTCATAAATCATTTTATCAATAAGAGGGATCCAACAACAGCCATAAGGTTTCCTTTGCAATTCGTCTTCTTTTATATTCCAGATGTTATATTCTTGATCAATTCCTGAGGTTAACAAGATGAAAAAGTGGAAGTTTGGTGGTTTTCATGTCGTGGAACAAATGTTCATTTATTTAACCGTTCTTATTAGACTCATACTATAGTTGATTCATAAACAAAAATTGACTGCCATGGATATGTGTACAGTGTTGGTTGAATTCTCTTAACTTGAAACACCCAATTTAGCTTTAAAGCGGCTTCTGCAGGTTTGCACAATTTTTTCCTCATGCTGACATGCTATGTTGCTCAATAATTCTTGAATTTGGGAAGAAAAGGGACATGGCATCTGCTCTGACAGCCTTTAAAGCATTCAAGCAATATGAAAGTTCTCCTAATATGCATGCTTACCGCACAATCATAGATGTATGTGGTCTTTGTGGTGACTACTTGAAGTCGAGGGATATTTATAAGGTACTTGATGTCTGATCATTTTGTTAGTAGTTCACATGCCCAGCCGAGTAAAATTTGTCCATCTTGTTATCATAAACACGAAAATGAGATAAACACCTGAAATTATTAGATATATAGTATCTATCTTTTTTCATAATGAATTACTGCACAGTTCTTTTCCCCTTTCCATTTCTTAACCTTCCTAAATTTTGATCTTAAGCTTAATTGTTTCATAGTTGAAGTGGATAAAAAAGAAGAAGATACAATCATTTTCATCTTAGAACCAGGCTGTTTCATTTATACTGTAATTCTTATCAATTCTCATTTTATTAAGACCCAACATTCTCTACATCTTATCGATGGCAAATTTCTTAACTGTACCAGTTTATATGATTATATCATAGTTTATCAAGTTGTGTCAATTGATATTATCCCGAAATGCTCTCGTATGTTCAAGAGTGCTAACTGCTACCTGACACTGATCGTACTACAGGGGCTACTTGCTGAAAATATTACCCCAAACACATATGTTCTCAACAGCCTTATGAACGTAAATTCTCGTGATCTAAGTTATACCTTGGATATCTACAAGAAAATGGAAGTAAGGTTTTTTGACTCGTCTTCCCCCTTCAGTGTTTGACTATTTATTGCATTTACATGCATGGGTGTAAGCATGTAAATATTCCTCTCTTCATGTAGCTCCCTTTATTTTTCTCTTTATCTATATTTTGCAGCTCTTTATCTCCCTTTTAAGTTTATTGCTATGTTATTACATCATCATATTCACTTGAGTGAATGCCAAATTCAGAAACTTGGTGTAAAAGCTGATACTACATCTCACAACATACTATTGAAAGCATGCTCTCTTGCTGCAAACGTTGATCTTGCTCATGATATCTATAGCAAGATACGGAAGTTAGAGTCTGAAGGAGCATTGAAATTGGATGTGTTCACATACAGCACGATGATTAAGGTAAGAGTTTGCTTTAGTGTTTTAGCTACTTCATCTGAATAAAGTAATGTAGGTGTATGCATCTTTGAATCTTTTTTTACCTTAAGAATTAATGTGATTCTCATGTAATTATAGTATTATACTACCGAGCATCTATTAAATTTATTCTTACAATTTGCTTTTGTGCACAATGCTTGTGGTGTTTTCCTGCTTGCAATGTTTGGCGCAAAATGGGTAACTACCTAGACTACCTCTTTTGGGCATCATAAGTACAGGCCAACTAATCACTGTTGCAAGAAACATTATCTGTAAGAATGTTAAATAAATCGACACTTGCCAATAAACATTCAGGTCTTTGCAGATGCCAAAAAGTGGAAACTGGCACTAGAAGTCAAAGAAAACATGGTGTCCTCTGGCGTCATTCCCAACACAGTTACTTGGTCATCATTGATCAGCGCATGCGCAAATGCAGGTCTCACAGAGCATGCAGTCAACTTGTTTGATGAAATGCTCCAAGCGGGTGTTCAGCCCAATTCACAGTGCTTCAATATACTTCTTCATGCTTGCGTCGAATCTTGCCAATTTGATAGGGCCTTCCGACTATTTCAATGCTGGAAAGAGAGGGGCTTGCAACAACCTATCACTGATGATGACTTGGACAACTCAAACCAAATGAGTGTTCCATCAAGACCATACTCACGCATGGCCGTGAAACTTCCATTCAGACCTACTACTACTACATATAATATATTGATGAAAGCATGTGGCACTGATTATTACCGTGCCAAGGATTTGATGGATGAAATGAAGACTATGAGACTTCCCCCTGATCAGATAAGCTGGTCGATATTGCTTGATATTTGCGGAGGCTTTGGGAATGTATTGGGTGCCATACAGGTAATCCAGTCGTACTTTATCTACCATGTAAGGATACCATAACTGAATTAACCTGTATTGGTTCAAAGATATTTTCAAGCCACATGTTGCAAGTGACCAAAAGCATCGTCACATTCCCACATTTAAATAGATACTGGTGCCAGACCACCTAATGGAATGTATTTACCTATGGAGTGAAACACATAATATCTACCATGTGACCTCTCTCCTTTTGTTGCAGATCTTGAGGTCAATGCGTGAATCTGGTATTCATCCTGATGTTATTACGTATACCACGGCCATTAAGGTTCAAAGATTTTATCTTCCTAAGAAACTAGACTATTTGTACTTGAGTATGCCCGATCATCTCAATTTATATATTGTTCTTGATTTTCAACTTCAGATCTGCGTGGAAAATACGAAGCCAAAGCTTGCATTTACTTTATTTGCTGAAATGCTAAAGTTTCAAATAAAACCAAATTTGGTGGGTTATCATCATGGCTCATTTTTCCTTTTGATTTTTAATTTTTAAGATTTTTTGTTTGTTTCAAATACAAACATTTGCTTACGTCTGAAACTCAAAATCAATATTTCAGGTGACTTACAACACTATTCTTAGAGCTCGTAGTAGATATGGTTCACTTAAGGAAGTGCAACAATGCCTCGTTGTGTACCAACATATGAGAAAAGCTGGGTAATCCTATCAGGACTTCTCTCTTAATGTGGACAATGTGAATCTTGTATAAAATTCTACTCTGTCCTGGATATATACATATAAATTATGTTATAGATCCTAATCTCAACCGCACAAACACCTTCTGCAGGTACAAGCCCAATGATTACTATCTAAAGCAACTAGTCGAGGAGTGGTGTGAGGTTGTGATACAAAATGAAAATAAGAGTAAAAGCAAGTTCGCTTCACGTGTAAGAGATTTTGAGCCTGAAAGCTTGTTTCTTGAGAAAGTTACAGAACACCTGCAAGATAGTGCTGAAAGCCTTTGCGTTGACCTCCGAGGTCTAACCAAGGCAAGTATCTAATGCAACCCTAAACTGTTGTTGGATTCAGCACAATGGGATTTGTATTGAACACTAAAAATATATAATACTGTATCCCATAATTATGTTTCTACTTAACAACTCATACGGACTATATTTACGCAAATCCTGCGTTCTGATTTGACAGGTGGAAGCACGAATCGTTATTCTTGCAGTTCTGGGAATGATCAAAGAAAGGTTTATTGCAGGTGACAAAATCTTATTTATTAAGCAATCTCCTTTTCATTTTCTGCCCAACATTCTCTACTCTCAATGGCCATCATTTTCCATGGACAAAAGGAGCTACTTTTCCATGGACAAAAAGTCAGACGGAGCTACTTTGCTTGAAAAGTATGACCATGCGAGCCGTTGTTTTTGGTTGCAGGAAGTTCGATAAAAGATGACGTCTCAATCATACTAGAACAAGAACGACCAAACGCTCATGTCGCAACGGATGAGAGTGCAACAAAGGAAGCTGTTATCAGGCTCTTGCAACATGATTTGGGGCTTCATGTTTTCGCAGCAGGTTCCAGAGCTGGGGACGGTGTAAGGAGACAGAAAGGAGGTCGCATAAATCTGGAAGAAAAAATAGTCGGAAGAAGTGGCTCACCGGAAACTCCCAGAAGACCTACATCTCTACAGAGGCTTAAGGTAACCAAGGAGTCCTTGCATCGTTGGTTGCAAAGGAGGGTGCCATCGTCAACCTGACGAATCATCTCCATTTTTTCTTTATTCTTTATTGACGATTCTGCCCTTTTGCCCACAATAATGTACACAGGCAATAACACTATTACCAGAAACATGTAAAAGAATGAATTATCAGGGCAGCACACTGAGAAATTTCTTCTGAGACAAACAACAATTGTATCAGTTCTAATTATTTAAACATTATTAAAATAAAATAATATCTTAAAATTGTTAATTTACAATTATTTCGATTAAAAACTTGTTTTTTTTTATTCATTATAAAATATTGTTAAATAATTACTAATCACTTTTCAGTATCTCAATTCATTTTTGTATGATGGTAAAATTGTCATATTTCATTCATGCCAAAAAAACATTTTTATTCTCAATTCATTCTTGAACACTTAATTGGGCTTTTTCATCACCAAATGCAAATGGGCCATATTTCATACACCAGGCCCAATCCTGGAACCCATTATAAGTATCACCACGAACCTTAAATTCCAATTCTTTGCATTTCCTGGATTAGGGTTTTACGCTCGGCGGCTGTTCCTTCTACGCATCTCCCTGCTAATCTCGCCGTCGGTTTCGTGTTCTCAGCTCTGCAATCATGGGGTACGTACATACATTTTATTTCGTTTCTGTTTACAGTCGGTTATCTGATTTTTAAACCGATAAATTTTGGTGTTCGGAGTTGCCTTAGTTTCTGCAGTTCGATTTTTCTCTGTACACACATTGATGAATGAGCTGGTTTAATTAAATACATTTATTAAAAAAATTAAGAAGAATTTTACAGAAATTTTAGAGGAACAGTGATTAAATGTATGGAACGTAATGGGTTTTGTTTCAAATGAAAGAAAAAGAAAAAGAAAAAGAAATTGCTGTTTTTCGTAGGAGACATAACTGAAACCCAATTGATTTTCTGGTAATGATGGTTTCTTCGTATCAGACTCTTGTCTTAGTAGCTCATGTTTTGTTGATTTTTCTTGTTCAGTAAGACACGTGGAATGGGAGCTGGTCGTAAGCTCAAGTCCCACCGTATCGCCCAACGGTGGGCTGACAAGGCCTACAAGAAATCTCATCTTGGGAATGAATGGAAGAAACCATTTGCTGGGTCTTCCCACGCCAAAGGCATCGTCCTCGAGAAAATGTGATACTTGTAGCATTTTCACTTACATTTAGCTCTTTTGTTATTTGTGGATAATTTTTTTAACTTGCCTGATTCGTATTTTTCAGAGGCATTGAAGCTAAGCAGCCTAACTCTGCTATCCGTAAGTGTGCTCGTGTGCAGCTGATCAAGAACGGAAAAAAGATTGCAGCTTTTGTTCCTAATGATGGGTGTTTGAACTACATTGAAGAGAATGTGAGTTCTAATATGTACAAGTGTGATATATTAGTTTTTTCCGAGTAAATGTGCATGTTTCTAAGTTAGTAATGCTTATAAATTTGCCATCTTGTTATTTACAGGATGAAGTGTTGATTGCTGGATTCGGGCGTAAGGGGCACGCCGTGGGAGATATTCCCGGTGTTCGTTTCAAAGTGGTGAAGGTGTCTGGTGTTTCACTCCTTGCCCTCTTCAAGGAGAAAAAGGAAAAACCTAGATCTTAGTGCGGTTTTCATGTGCTTTTTTAGTTTTGCCGAATATTCAGTTTTGGTTTGATTCTGTGGACAATCTACTATCGATCAATAGCTTACTGTAATGGAAATGTTCCATTAAACTTTGTGGTCTTGTCTTATTTATTCAAATATCTCTTTTGTTATGAAAGTATGTTTTTGATTCATGGCATATTATCATTTCTGTTATTTTGTTCATTATCATCCCCATTGGTACAGGATAGTATTGTAGGCTTTGTTCTAAGTCCTTCGTTTGGTTCCGTTTAGTCTCCTTTGATTTTCGTTTGTGCTAAGCTCTGAAAATGGTGATGGCTCAACTTGAAAGCAGATAAAAGAGATGGAGATAGATGAGTATACCTTCTCTCATCTAAAGGATTCTAACTGCATTGCCATTTTCATCCATTGCCATGTGTTTCTCTGCTGGCTCGATTTGTGAGTTCATGTATCACATAAAAGTTTTCTTAATTCACTCACACATGGGATTCTATTATTTTTATGAAAATAAATTCCTTTGTATAAAAAGATTACTTTCACTACTTCAAGATTGAGAATGAATTGTTTTGCTACAACAAAGCCTTCCTTCGTCTTTAGTGGGGTCGACTACATAGACCAGTAGCCGACTTCACCAAGGAAAGTAGTTTATCGTGAGGGGCTAGTGAAACGCAAAAACAGGAATTAGGCATCTACATAAATCACAATTCTTGTTTATAAGCAACTTGGGAGTGCTCAACCATAGCACAAATTGAAAGAACAACTACCATTTTCTTCTTCACTTTCGTATTACAATGAACTCCTTAATCTACGAAGCAAAGGAATCTTAGTCATTCAAGTAAGATCATAAGTACATTATTATTCACTTCACTTTTTAACTCTCGCGAGGTTCTTAGATGATGATCTTTCTATAGAATCGTATAATCGCGTCTCTGCAATTTCCTCGATTTTTGTTCTAAAAATCAGCCAACGCGTGCATACATTTTGATGCCAAAACTTACGGACATTTCGTGTACAATAATTTAAACGTCTGTTTTTGATGATAATTATTGTTATTTAATCATTTAATTAATGTTTATTTTTGTACACGTAGTTTTTATAGGCCAATCCCGTCAAATCGCAGAAACAAGTTAACGCCGTCAATAACGAATTACCGCCCCCACATAACGGCGTCGTTCTGCGCAGAGAATCGAGATATTTTCCTCCAACCGCGCACGTGTCTCCCTCCGTTTTGTGGCTTCGGGCCTGTTTAGATTTGGCCGAAGCTCAGAACTCTCGCGTTCAGATTTTGTCCACGTCAGTGGATCGGGCTCACACGATGTCCCAAATATATCCACGTGTCATCCTATGAGCCAGCAAATGCGCCATGTCATTGTCCCCCAAATCACTCGGTAAAAACTAAAAAAATCAACTCGGAGAACTGTATTTTTTCCCCAAAAGATTCGAAAGAAGAACACCTGGAAAACCTTATCTGATTCTTAATCGGAATCCTAATCTCGTTTCAGTTCAGCTGAACTCGGATTTAATCGTTTTGCTTAGGAGTGATTTATTTGAGGTTTGATCTGTTTGTTTTTTTATCATGTATTTTTTGTCAACGTTTGCAGACCTGATTTGAGCAATTTTGACCGTCGATCTGGCCTAAATTTGGTGATTTCAGGATTTCAGGTTGATGATCATGGAAATAATTGTGTTTATTTCAGTAGAAACG
This sequence comes from Euphrasia confusa, assembly GCA_954870475.1. NCBI lineage: Eukaryota > Viridiplantae > Streptophyta > Magnoliopsida > Lamiales > Orobanchaceae > Euphrasia > Euphrasia confusa. The sequence goes on along the minus strand of OX940955.1, from coordinate 1,491,983 downwards.
TTTTTTTTTTCGGCTGAGTAGTGTTTGTTTTGTGTTTTCTGGATGCTGCTTATTTTCTGAGGATTCTCCCTTTAAATGGATCATGGCATGATTGATTAATTGATTTTCATTAGAAAAAAAAATTAAAAAATTAATTTGTTTCTGAGTGGTAGAGACACTTGTGAGTTCTAGTATTTTTGCAGGACTGATGCTTTGAACAAGATTCGTTCGAATTCTTCTGGGTGAAAAGTAAAGGATTGTTTATCCAATTATCCTTATGCTTCCGTTCATGTTTCTTAATCTTTGACGATGGAGTAACCGAGGCTGTTTGATAAGAAAGGATAACCGTGACCCTTTTGCCTCATCAGCTTTGTTTTTGCATCTGATTCGCCGGGTGATATGAATATTGGTACCAACGGAGAAAAAAAGCCACCAGATGATGACAAGGACGGTAGGAACGGTTTTTTTGGCGAGAGACGTAGACTGACTCAAGTCACTGATGTGAAGGCTGATGCTAGCAGATCACAAGGTTCGGGTATTATGCAATTGCAGCAGCAGGTGGCGGGTAGTCAGGGCTCAGTGGTTTGTTGGGAAAGGTTTCTTCACGTGAGGACCATTCGGGTCCTGCTAGTGGAGAATGATGATTCTACGCGTCATGTTGTCACTGCTTTGCTCCGGAACTGCAATTATGAAGGTACTATGCGATATCAATATATTTCTTCAAGTTTCTAGTGTAAGATTATAGAATGATTTTGGTCTTGGATAGAAATGCAGTTGGAATGTGCATGTTAGTAAATCATCATTAAAGGATACATGAGTTTTAGTGGTCGTTGAACTTCAGGAGTATGGGTAAGATGGATTTGAAATCCTTAATTCTGATTTTCCATGTCACCTGGATTGCATGTTTCGACCATTTTCTCATGATATTTCTAACAGATCTGTGTAAATGGGTGAAGGTTCAACAATATGTAGGTGCACCTTCGTTTGTTATACATAAGTTTAAATTGATATTTGGCCTTTAATGCAAATGGAGAAGTACTCATGATTTTAATGTAAATATCATTACCGTAGGTTTTCATTGAATGAACAAATTGACATATTATATTTTGCATAAATGCTGCCAAGTTTTTAACAGTATTTGGGAGAATCGCTTCTTGGAGAATATTCAGCACAGAGTTTAAGAATTTTTTTATATTTTCTTTAGAGGTGAATAATGTTAAATCAACTTTATGATAATGAGGGGTTGTGAGGGTTATTGGAGAAAGTAATGACATGGGCCAAATAAGTCTATATAGTAAGTTTGAGAATTGTGAGATATATTTCCATTTTGGGTTGTGCAAACTTATGAGACGTGGACCAAAAAGGCAAGTGTGCAAACTTTTCTCGGACATATGAAGTACAGTATTATTTTTAATTATTATTCTTGTTATTTTCTTGGCATTATTTGTGTTGTTCGGATTCAGTTTTATGTATATAATTCTAGTCGAATTTCAATGCAGTGGTAGACGCAGCGAATGGACTGCAAGCATGGAAAATTTTAGAAGATTTAAACAACCATATTGACATTGTCTTGACGGAGGTGGTAATGCCTTGTTTATCTGGAATAGGTCTTCTATGTAAGATCCTGACCCACAAAACTCGCAAGAATGTTCCTGTAATTAGTGAGTGATTGATCCCTTGTACCTTTTCTTATTGCTACCCTCAGGTGCTATTAATATCATCTGACACTGAGTTATATGTGCAGTGATGTCATCTCACGATTCAATGGGTCTAGTCTTTAAGTGTCTATCTAGAGGAGCAGTGGACTTTTTGGTCAAACCTATAAGAAAGAATGAGCTTAAAAACCTTTGGCAGCATGTATGGAGAAGGTGCCACAGTGTGAGTCATCATAATTCTTCTCACTTGACGTGCTCATCTGAGACGTATTAAATTACAATTAAAATGAATAAAAAATATAAGAAAACTAGAAAAGTGTTTGAAGGATATTTGGGATTCATATTATCTGTGCACTTTTTCTCGTTTCCTTCAATTTAAATAAGTTTATATTGGTTTTATTTGCACATATTATATTCTTATTTCATATGCATTTCAGTCTAGTGGAAGTGGGAGTGAAAGTGGAACGCAAAGTCAAACCCACAAATATGTGAAATCAAAAGCTAGTGAGAAATCCGGTAGCAGCGATGAAGAGGAAAATAATGGATTAAATGCCAGAGATACAAGTGATGATGGGAGTGGAGCACAGGTGGTGATGTCCCCTTTTTTGTTTTCTCCTGGATGAAATAATGCACACGTTATCAAAATTCAAATATGGCATGTTTGAAAATTTTGTGGTGCATCAGTTTGTTGATATACTCATAAAATTTTGGGGGAAATGAACCTCTCACATAAATATTATAATGTGTGAAAAATTGCTTTGTGTTTCGGCTTGATCAATATTTTCTGGCACTATTATGCATAGTAATTTTGCCCCAAAATCAGGCCTACCTGATAGTAGGAAACTTAAGGTTGAAGCAGAGAAACCATGTTTAATCATATTCTTCAATTTTCTGCGTTATTTAGTTTTTGTCTAGACACAAAATATAACTCCCGAGTTTTTTACAGAGCTCCTGGACAAAGCAAGCTGTAGAGGTTGACAGCTCTCAAGCTCTATCTCCAATTGATCAAGTATCTGAGTGCCCAGATAGCACCTGTGCCCAAGTCATTCGCTCGAATGCCGAGTACTCTGACTACAACAAGGTGCAACTTATTGTAGCAGGGGAAGGCCATGGACAAAACCTGCCTGGTATTATGTGGACAGCTTATCTTTAGCTTCTTTCATTTTTTTTTCCAAAATTCAATTTGATCTGTTCTTTCCTAATCATTATGCAAGTAATGTGCAGACGCTGTTGAAAATGAGAATGGCATGGATAAAATTATGCATAGAAATGTCGTGCATAAGTCGGAGAATCATGTAGAGGGACAACAATCCAATCCCACTGGAAGAGAATTGGAGTCTACTGGAGATGTGGCAAACACATTGGATCTCAACAATAACGTCACTGATGATAGTAAAGAATCAAATTTAGAGCTTAGCTTAAAGAGACTTAGAGGAGAACAGGACACAGAGAGATCTGTTCAAGACGAACGTTATGTCTTGCGTCGATCTGAACAATCAGCCTTCTCAAGGTCTGAACGAAAATGAAGTTAGATAATTCAGTAATTTCTTTATTTTGCCTTTTGATGTTGTAACGGACCAATCCATTATTAGATCTGATTTCTAAATCATTAATTTTAGGGCATCTTGGCAAAAATGAATTTGACAAATTTAAGCACACTGGCCAGCTTATTTTTCAGTTATATAATCCAAATTAAAGAAAAAAGACAAAATTACCTTTGAAAATTAAGTACAGTTGTTTCTTCTTGGAGTTTCAGACATTCAATCTAATAATTTTGCGAGAGCGACTGAATGAAAATTATTTCTTAATTTTATTTGTTTTATTAACGGCAAAATGCAGGTATAACACATCCACAAATGTTGCCAAGCCCCCTATTGCAATCACATGCAGCAGTTACTTGCTGGACAATAGTACGGAAGCTGCAAAAAGAGAGTCGGTTGGTGATATACAAGTATTCTCAACTGACCATATCATATATCAAAGCTCTAACGGAGTTAGCAACAACGTGGACAAGGGCTCCACTACTAATAAGCTTCCTGGGGATAAATCCGAAGCAAATTCTGCAGTTAATGGCTTACACATTTCTGCTATCAGACCTGTAAAAAACGATACTAGATACAACAGTCCACAGCAAGTCAGCCTCCTGTCTAACGGCATGAAATCTACGGATCGGGAACCGCAAATTGAACACACACAATACCACCACCAGAAACCATCATCCAATCATGATGTGCAGTCCGTAAAGCAGTTTGTTGCAGATGCTTCACACTGTGGGTCGACAAATGTTTTAGGTGGACCCACACTTGATGGTAATGATACGAGGAACTGTAGTCTGAACAGAAGTGCCTCAGGAAGTAATCATGGAAGCAATGGACAGAATGAGAGCAGCAATGCCGTTAATGCTGTGGGGATTAATAATAATGCAGAAAGTGATTTGGGTCGAGCTGGGAAAATCAGAAGTGGAGATCCTAGTGGCAGTGGGACTAAAGTAGATGAAATCAGATTTGCACAGAGGGAAGCTGCCTTGATCAAGTTCCGCCTGAAGAGGAAGGAAAGATGTTTTAAGAAAAAGGTAATCCTACTATTTTTGTTTTGGAAAGCTGGATAAACTTTTGGGGCGAAGTTGAATAAAAACCATAATATTTGCCTGAGATATGTTACTAAAAAAAGTTTGTTGGCTAGTTAGTTGTGATCTAGGTGTCTCATTTATGCCCGGTTGAGAGGGGCTGCTGCTTATCCTATTTACACATGGATATTTTCGTCTGCTAATTTTCTATGCTTTTGAGCTTCATTCAAGTTGATTCTAAGGGTTCTCTCTTTACTCATTATTTCACTGTTAGAATACTACTTTTGAGCCCAAATTTGTACGTGTGTTTGTGTTTGGGCTTTTCAGACAGTATCATTTGTGTTGAATAACTTGAATTTTTCTCCCTCTATCAGGTAAGATATCAGAACAGAAAGAAATTAGCAGAACAGAGGCCACGTGTCCGAGGACAGTTTGTAAAGCAAGCAGGGACTGAGGGTTCAAATAGCAGTGGAGGTGAATAATATCACAATCATTCCGTTAAAAAGCAGTTGTAAGTGTCCCTGTACCTTATCGTCATTTATCGGATGATTATCATTAGTGTTCTTCTTCCATTCTTGTATAGTTTTGAAAGTTTCCTTACTGCAGCAAAAACACTGTTTAATTCAGACCCTTTTGTAATATGGACAAAAATGTTATACGTGGATTTTATTGGGCTGACCGTGTGAATTCTCAACTTGTTCCTCCTCGAAAGCTTTTCGGTTTAAAGCCTAAACTGGTTTCATTACTATATTGATTATGTATTTGGTAGATATTGGTGTGATGTTGATTGTTGTCGGTTGAAATATGAAACTTAGGCCAGCAGATAATTTCCATAAATCTAATTCGAATAAATGAAAGTATCAAGTCGATCTCCACTACCGTCGCTGGCGGTTATGGGCGGCTCGATGAAGGCTGACCGCCCAAAACAGCTAAGCTAGAAGCTCATCTCCTGTTCTTATACATGTCTGATTGCATTGATTCAAGATTGGGCTTGACTCAGATTAAGCCCATCCAAGGCCCATTTGATGTTTCAAATTGGGCCCGGAACGTTATTAGGGGGGTCAAGAAAAGCGCTGAGAAAATTATTGCTAAAATAATTACAATATTTATTACTACAACACTAATCCTGTAATCCATTTTTTTATGGACAATAAATTAGTATAAAGATTGAATAATAATCATTATATTTTTTTTACTTAAGATAATATATTTTAAAATAAATAAAATATTACGTGCGCAAATTAGTCTTGGCGGTGGTGTTAGCACGTGCTGCGTATGATAAAAGTTTCAACTACCATTCTTTTAGAGAGATGAAAAAACAGGATGGAGACAGAAGGTTCGCCTACCTACACAGCTACACTCCCCCAGTATTATTTTTATTTTAGTTTTTAGTAATTTAATTAAGAATTGGCTTTTATTGGCAGTGACAATTTATATTAGAAGTTTGCTATTTTTGTATAATTCTGATATTTCAATATAAAGTATGTATTTTTAAATTACTGATCTTTCGTACATAGTTTCGATCCATAGTTATCAAAATGTGAAGCTGATTGATGTAACATATGTAAGCATATATATATACACAACATGAATTTTATCTTTTTATACATTTTTGAAAGTAGTACTAACAAGTCATATTTGTATAGTATTTTTAAGTGTGCCGTATTAATATTCTGTTTCGTGATTAATCTTACATACTTTTTGAGTGTATAACTATTTTGTTTGGTGATTAATTTTACGTATTTTATATTGAGTGTGTAACGATTATTTTACGTTTCTTAAAGGGACAACAACTAATACGGAGTACTTCATGTTAATAAACAAAACATACTCACACACACACACGAAGATAGTTAGTTGGGGTAAGCTTCCCACCCACCACTTCCTCACCTGTTCTTGGAAAAAAACAAATCCAGGCAAATACCAAATTATCTGCACATTTACAGTATTATTTATTTATTTATTTATTTTTAATTAAGAAATACCTGAAATCAGAAACCAGATAAGACAAGAGCTTCAAAGAACTCTGCCTTCTTTCTCTCCATTGTCCACAGTTCGAGTGTTGCGAGGTAAAACAACATTTTTTTTACTTCTTCAATTTCCCTTTTGTGTGTGTGAAAAAAGGGATAAAGTTTTGATCTTGACGTGTGTGTGTGTTAAATTTGATGTATTCAAATAAGAATATATATGTAAATTGGGTCTTCCTTTTTTTTTTGTTTTGCAATAGATTTAGTTTCTTTTTGTGGTTTGATAATTATGATTATGTTTGTGATTAGTTAGATGATTATGATTAATACTAGCTAGTCCACATTCTTGATGGTTTAATTTTGTGGGCTGCTCTTGTTTTTGTTCCATTGCAATTGCTGTTGATTTCATCCGTTTCACGATACGATCTTCGTTCTGTTTTTTTGTCTTGTAGGAGGGTGGGGAATTCTCAACCATGGTTGAAACCCAAGAGAAGGAGAAGTTTGTAATAGTCAAACCAGTTGCGTGTAGACCGGGGCCCGGCTTCTCCAGTTTGAGATCCTTCACTTCAGTTGACACTTCTCCACCGGAAACTGCAGTTGATGTCGTGCGACCAAGGGCAGGGGTAAAAGAGATATTTCCTTTTCCTGCAATGTGATAATCGTGAAGTGTTTCTTATTGTATGAGTAAATGTTTTTAGGAGGCGTCAGCCTCCGATCCATCCGAAGTCGTATCCAATGTAGTGTACAGGCCGATAGCTATGCTCGTTTCGAAGAAGACTATCGCTTCCCTGGCAAATCTGGTTAGTATGCAAATGTTCGTTTTTTTCTCAGTATAGATTGATTGATTCACTAAAATAGCGCAAAAATTGATAGTGTTTGCATATAGTAGCTAAAAGTCGAATAAGATTTGATGCTTAAATCGACCCGTTATATAGGGGGGGAGCGATATTATTCAACCATCATCAATTCACCCCACAGTCGTTCCTTCCTGCGACGGCCACAACTGGAGGAAATACGGACAGAAACACGTGAAAGGAAGCAAATACCCGAGAAGCTACTACAAGTGCACTCACCCAAATTGCCCTGTAAAAAAGAATATAGAGAAGGCGTCAGACGGTCGGGTTTCGGAGATAGTGTACAAGGGCGAACATAACCATCCGAAGCCTCTCGATTATGAAGTCAGACATGATCAAGAGGGAGATAATCATAGTAATCGTATCGAGACCTCCAATAGCTCTCTGGCTATGAGTGGGGAATGCGAGGAAGTGAGCGAGTCTTTGGACAACTTTAAAAGCAAAAGAGCGTAAGTGTCTGTTTTCGTGTGTTCGTGATTTGAATTCAAGATTATTTGCTTATTTGCTTATTCGAGATTATTGTTGTGTTTAGGAAACATGAGAATCAGTTAGGGATTGTGGCTGAGAACAACGTTACTGCTGATTGTGGAGACGGGTTTCGTTGGAGGAAGTATGGCCAGAAAGTAGTGAAGGGAAAGACATACCCAAGGTTAGTAGATAATGTCTGAAATCGAAAAATCGCGAAGACTGTTTTACTATTAACTATTTACCATTTACCATTAATCGATCGTGCAGGAGTTACTACAGATGCACGAGCCCCAAGTGCAACGTGAGGAAGTACGTGGAGAGGATGTCGGAAGATCCTTCCAACTTCATCACGACATACGAAGGCAGGCATGACCACGTCATGCCTAATGAGACCTCCAAGAGGAAGAGCAAAGATCGAATCTTGATTACCAAATGAAAAACGACGAACATACGAGTAAGAGGTCGTCGCGCATTCACCTATCTTTTTTTTTTCATTTTTGAAATCTTCCCATCAACAAATGACATTCAGATAGCTAATTGCAACTTGTTCTCAGAGGGGAGAAGGATGTGTTCAAATTACAAAACCACCCCTGAACTTTAGTCAATTTACGAAAAGCACCCCCTACTTTTTTTTTTTTTGTGCATCATTCATTTCAATTGTCCCCAGATCTTGGTTCTTGAATTTTTTTTATGAACAATCAAACTTCATAAAAAACACTTTACTTTTATTGTAACTTTGATTTTATTGTATTATTTGTTACAATTATTTCAATGTGTATTACATTGACTCGTGGAAAACATGTTCAACACTTGGAGACAAAATTGCCCGACATAATTATTAGACTTATCACCTCCCTAATTATCGCCTTTACATTTTGTTTTTATTACATTTGGGGGATGTCATAGAATGACACGTGATAAACACAAGCCCAACCCACTAATGGTATCAGTCATCAAAGGCCCATATCTTTTCCATAGGCCCATATTCATTCACCCTTTGATAATTTAACCGTTTTTATGTTACAGTATTTTTTTTAGTGAAAATCTAATAAGAAAATGAAGAATTTTTCATAAAGCTATTAAAATTGAATTTCCCAATCATTTCATAATTTAAAGTAGTTATGAATGTTGCTACAAATAAACTAATTTATTTATAACAAAATTTTACATTCAAAAAGTCAACATAATAATTCTTATAGACATGATGATTTGACCAAAATAGACTTAACACCCAAATAGCAAAACATTTTTTTCTTGCCCTTTTATAAATTGTCAAAAAAATCTCCAAAAAAAATCAAACCTAAAGATATTATTCCAAGATTCATTTGGTAAAATATCTATTCCCAATACCCATTTTTTTTACCTTTTATTCTTTAAAAATATTAAACCCAAAGTCTTCATGTGCAAAATCAAATGCGAGTAATAAAATTACATTACATTTTTAAAAAGAAAAAAAAAAAAGCATTATATATATGTATTATACTATATAATTATATGTGCAATAAATGCTATTTCCTCCTTTTTATCATCACCATCATTCATAGTAAAGCCCACACTTTGATTAATCGGTTTTATATCCGAGAAAATAAATAATTGGAATAAGATTTACTGAATTTGTAATTACCCATTTTGTGTCGTCTTGCTCTGCCACTCAACTCCTTCAACATCACTCGCAGGCGGCGGCGGCGGCGGCCCTCAATCGGAGCTAATTTCGCTTTCGAGTGCGTGAGAGAGAAAATGGGATGGTTCCCGTGCTCAGGGCAACCGAAGCGAACGCCGAAGAAGTCGAGAGACAAGAACGAGTCCCTCGAAAGATTGGAGTCGAGTTCAGGCATGGCGTTTCTCGATATTCATTCCCTTTTCTCTGCACCGTAAAAAGATTGAATTTTTTTATTTTATTTTGGGGAAAATAATCAAGGGTTTGCTTTGAAATTTCGATCTTCTCAAAGTTACTGTAGCTTTATTTTTACTGTGAATTTGAAACACAGATCTCGAAAATGGGGTTAATGCAGTTTATTGACTTAGAGTTGAATTTAAATATGATGTTGTGTTGTGTTGCATTGCAATCGACGAGGATGATGATAATCGTCGATCGATCATGGGTTGTTTTTGTTTGTTTGTTAGAAATGAATAAAATCTGTTTCTTCAGGCACATCGAAAGAGACTCCTCCGAAAGATGGATCCTCCAATCGAATCGCAGCCAAGACTTTCGGCTTTCGCGAGATGGCAGTGGCTACGAGAAACTTCCGAAGCGAGTGTCTTCTAGGGGAGGGAGGTTTTGGCAGGGTCTATAAAGGACAGCTGGAGGGCTCCGGACAAGTATGTTAGAACTTGATTCGTTTTTTTATATTTATCAAGAAATATTCAGTTTGGGCTGAACGGTAGGTTCTCTTTGTTTTCGTAGATTGTTGCTGTCAAGCAACTTGATCGTAATGGACTCCAAGGGAACAGAGAGTTTCTTGTCGAGGTGTTGATGTTGAGTCTATTGCACCACCCTAACCTCGTTAATTTAATCGGATATTGTGCCGATGGAGATCAAAGACTTTTGGTTTACGAGTATATGCCGTTGGGGTCTCTGGCCGATCATCTTCACGGTATGTGTTAGTGTTTTTCGTTTTAGGGTGAGAAATTGTGAGTTTTCGTGCTCTCTATCTTTTATTCGATTATAACTAATTATAATGGAAAATTACAAATCTTTTACATTTGCATCTTCTTGATTTTTCTGTGTATTGCATAAAACCAAATGAAAGTTGTCCCTATTTGTAAAATTGTAAAGTCAATGGTATGATTCTAATTATTCCAAAACTTCAGCAGATTTTATCACCAACGAAAATGCAAGACGAATCAAACCCCGATAATTGTTTTTCTAAATTTCAAAATTCCATTCTTTTTAGATTTTTTTAGTTAATGATTTGAGAACTCAATTCTCGTGCAGATATCGTGCCAGGTCAGAACCTTCTCGACTGGAACACGCGGATGAAAATCGCAGCTGGGGCTGCAAAGGGGTTAGAATATCTCCACGACAAGGCAAGCCCTCCCGTAATATACCGCGACCTCAAGTGTTCCAACATTTTACTCGACGAGGGCTACTCACCAAAGCTCTCAGATTTCGGCTTAGCCAAACTGGGGCCCGTTGGAGACAACACACACGTCTCCACTAGGGTTATGGGCACCTACGGATACTGTGCCCCTGAATACGCTATGACCGGGCAGCTGACCCTCAAATCCGACGTTTACAGTTTCGGGGTTGTTCTTCTCGAGATCATTTCAGGCAGGAAAGCAGTCGACGATACTAAAAAAGGAGGCGTAGAGCACAATTTAGTCATATGGGTATACAATGTCCTTTCGATTGTACTACATTCTTGAAGAGGAGGATCAAGATTTGTTTTTTTTTTAACCTTTTTTTAATTTTTCAGGCGAAGCCATTGTTTAAAAACAAGAGGAAATTCGCTCAAATTGCTGATCCGGGATTGCAAGGTCAGTATCCGGCGAGAGGCCTTTTTCAAGCTCTTGCGATTGCAGCTATGTGCGTTCAGGACCAACCCAACATGAGGCCCGCCATGGCAGATGTTGTCACGGCTCTGACATATCTTGCTTCGCAGAACTATGATCCCGAGGCAGAGGCTCCTGCCGAGAGCCCGGCCCGGGGCCCGCATGTCACCACTCCTAGAAGTAAAGGGGACCCCAACGGTAATGGCAGGTCGGAACGAGAACACACCTAAAGTCTCTCGTATTTTTTTGGACTTATTTCTTCGTGGGTTCTTTAGATTTTGTATTTTTTTTTCGTGAATGACTGCATTTTTTTTAAGAACATTTTTGGGTGGAACAAGTTATGCATTTGGGGCCCGATTCGGTTTGTTTGGTCTTGTTGTACTGTTGTACAGTTTTTACCTTATAGGATGAATGTAGCTATTTGGGATTGAGGGACTTCAATGGTTTGTACAAGTCTTTTTATTTCACTAATTACTACTGTAGTATTATTTGGTCTAAGATCTCTCTCACTTGGTAAAGTTTGTTCATCGGGAGGTAAGGCCCGGCCCGTAAGATCACAGCGGACTGGAATATGAGTTCAAACGTTAGAGTGAGTTTAATATTTCACCCTATATTTAATTAAACATATTTCTCCACCCGTTTATTATATCTTTTTAGATTTAGGACCTCCTCTCTTGGACTGAAACCGGCTGAACTAAACTGACGAACTGAACTGACGAACTGAACTGAATTGAACTTCTTAGATTTAGGCATGTTCTTGATTTAGGCATGTTCTTTTGAACGAAAACCAACCCAACTGAAATTTTTTTTAGAAAAATAATAATAATTTTTATAAAATTTTAAATAATTTTTTTAAAATATTAATAATATTATAATAAGAATTAGATTATATATTTAACATTATAGATTGAAATTATTTTTTATTTATTTTATTTAAATTTATTTTGATGCAAACTTAATCGAGTTGAATGAATGAATATTTTTTTTATAAAAATAATAATAATTTTTATAAAATATAAATATTTTTTTAAAAATATTAATAATATTATGATAAGAATTAGATTGTATATTTAAAATTATAGATTGAAATTATTTTTTATTTATTTTATTTTAATTTATTTTGATACGAAAGTTGAATTGAAGCATTTGAACTGAACTAAGTAAGACACTGAAATTAAGTCCAAAAGAACATGTCTTTAAAGTATTATATTCATTTAGGAGTTTGTTGGATTTTAATGAACTTTTAAATTATTATATTTTCTTAGATTTAGGGTATGTAGGTAGGAGTTTGTTGGATTTTAATGTACTTTTAAAGTTTAAAAGTATTCAATTCATATTTTTAAAAATTTATTAAAATGGGAGTTATTAAATCATGATTTTAAAAAGTCTTTAATTATGAGTTTGTTGGATTTAAATAAACTTTTAAAGTTTGAATGTATTCGATTCAGATTTTTAAAAGTCTATTAAAATCCGGAATATTCAATCACGATTTTAAAAACTTTTAAAAATTTTATAGGTATTCAATAGCGATTTTAATAAATTCTAATAATTCATGATTTTGATAGACTTTCTTTAAAAAATATCATTAAACTTGACTTTTTTTAATTTCTCATAATTAGTAGATAATAAATTTTAATAATTCATTGATTTTGATAATTTCTCTTTAAACAATATAACTAAACTTTACTTTTCAAAATCTCTTATAATTAGTAGATATTTCAACGGACTTCTTTCCAACATGAAAAATCAAACAAAAAAAAAATTAAAAAAAAATAAAAACAATCATTGATCATTTAAAAAATTATTACACAAAACAATATATATAAAATAATCAAAATTCTATTTAGAAAAATTGATTTCATCATATTTTCTTATAAATAATTATTTATACATTATATTAATAATAAATTATTGTGTATTTATTATATAAAATAATATATTATTTAATAACAATCAAAATATAATAAATTTATATTATTAATATTCAATTTATTTAAAAAATTATTCATGGCAATTTATTTACAATTGTTTTATTGATTAATAGTTGATAAAATATATGATCAAAATTCATCACATTTGACACCAATAATTTTTTTTAATTTGATATTTTAAAATCAACTAAAATAAATAAGAAAATTTATAAATGGAGAAGAAAAATTGCTAATGCGAGATAAATAATGAATTTTAAGTATAATAGTGATAGAAATAAAAATAATAATAATAATAATTTATTTGTTTTTGTTTTTCTAAAAAAACTGATTTTTATATACAAATATGTTTATACGCATTTGTATCAATATTTGAAAATTTTGAAAGTTTACCTAAATTAATAAAAAAAACATATTTTATAATTTTTAAAAATTTATATAAATCAATGATAAAGTAGTCAAATTCAAAAACTTTTTAAAGTCCAAACAAATTCATTAAAATCTGAATAGAATACACACACTTTAAGTTAATGAAAATTAATATATCATATTTCTTAATAAAAAAAAAATCTTATTAATACACATGAGAGAACATATAACTTTTGATTACAATGTTTATCACTTTTGATTACACGGTCACTTTTGAATACATGATTCATTACACGGCACTTTTGATTATACGGTCAATTTTAGATATATATTGATTTTTATTTATTTAATTAGAGTGCATATTTATTTATTTCTAACACACAATAAGAACACGATTAATTAATATAATTAAGCAAGCATTATGTGCAAATTAATAAAAATATAATTTAAGTGCAAATTTATATATTTTGATTTATTATATATATATATATATATATATTATATATATATATATATATATATATATATATAATTTAAGTGCAAATTTATATTTCTTTGATTTATTTTATATATATATATATATATATATATATATATATATATTGATTTAAATTATAATTTAAATCAAAATATACAAATTTGCACTTAAATTAAATTTGCACTCAAATAAGTTTCGTTTAAAATTAGAGAAAAAAAGTAGAGGAATACATTTATTTGAAATTCTCAACCCTCCACCACGACACAACCACCACCTATATCGCAGCTGAGGGGTTGTCGGATTTTCTTCCAGTGAAACTCTCCGAGTTCGGGAGTATGACGAAAACGGCTATGATATTATACATCATAGCCGTTTCCGTAGGTAGCGCAACCCTCATTACGGCGGCGTTCATCAACCGACGCGGCAGCCCTACGGTGGTCATCAACCGAGTCGGCAGCCCTCCCTCTTCTACCCCTGTTTGATAATATTAATATTGTTATTTATAATATTATTTTTATGACTTATAGAATTTTTAATGTTATTTTTATGACTTATAGAGTTTATTTATTTAATTAGAGTGAATATTTATTTATTTCTAACACCCAATAAGAACACGATTAATTAATATAATTAAGCAAGCAATATGTGCAAATTAATGAAAATATAATTTAAGTGCAAATTTATATATTTTGATTTATTATATATATATATATATATAATTTAAGTGCAAATTTATATTTTTTTGATTTATTTTATATATATATAATTTAAGTGCAAATTTATATATTTTGATTTAAATTATAATATAATATAAATCATAGCCGTTTTCGTAGGTAGCGCAACCCTGATTACGGCGGCGTTCATCAACCGACGCGGCAGCCCTACGGTGGTCATCAACCGAGGCGACAACCCTCCCCCTGTTTCTTCTGCCCCTGTTTGAATTTGAAATATTTATTTATGTAATTATTAATAATATTATTATTATTATTATTATTATTATTATTACTTGTGGACGCGGTTTCTTTATTTTGTTTTATTTTCGTTTCTTTATTTTGTTTTATTTTTGTGGCTACTACTAATTTAATATGTTGTTATGTTACACATCTTCATCTTCTTTTGATTAAATTAATAATAATTTGGGGCAATAAAATAAAAAATATAGGTCTTATAAGAAAAATTACAAGGACTCATTCCAAGAATCACACAACCTTGCCTGAAAACAATAGATGCTGATTTAATGTTAAGATTCGGCATATTTGAAAATTTATACAAGCAATTCATTTTTTTTTTTTAAATATTGGTGCAAGTAAATTTACTTTACATATTTTTTACTTTCAATAATAATAATTTTTATTTTTTTACTTTACAAAACAAGATTATTTCTATTTTGTTATCATCCTAACAACAAAATTCTCTAACAATTGCACTTAGTGTATTATTAGAAAATTACACATTTTTTATTCCAAGTAACAAAACACAAGACATGAGTTTAAGTGGCAAGAAGGCATTTTCACGCTATTTGGTATTCACGCTATGCTCTGATTTTCACTCCCTATAAATTACGTACCTGCATTATGTTGTGTATTTTTTATATGTATAGGAGACAGAAATTGAAAACCTTGAGGCGTGTTGATCACTATCCGAAAACAATATTTTCACTATGTAGAAATTTGTTTACAGGATACAACAAGGCACAAAATTCATTTGAGAAACTTATAAGAGACTTCTGTATTTTTCTTGTACTGTACTTATTCTGTGTTGGTTTGTATTACTCTGTTTTTGTACTATTACTGTGTCTGTTTATTTCTTTGCGTAAACACATATTTATACACAAAACACAACTTTGGTTTGTATTACTCTGTTTTTGTACTATTACTGTGTCTGTTTATTTCTTTGCGTAAACACATATTTATACACAAAACACAACTTTAGAGGAGGGATGTAATGTTTCAGATTATACATGTTTCATTGTTAACTTTGTTGGACACAATTTGTTACGCAAACAGCGTTAACTTTATTGAACACAACTTTATTGGACACAACCTTTGAAAGCTTGTAACGTTAACTTTTTGCGTTAATATTATATGCAACTATTATATGTAATTATTATACACAACGTTTATAATAACGTTAACTTGCGTTAATATTAAACTTTATCTGAAAATTAATATATCTGTTTTTATGAATTATTAATTTATATCTTTTAAACTGATATAATTAATTTATTTACGTAAAATATTATATCTATTTTAAACAGATATAATTTATTTTATTTACGTAAACTAACATATACAAATTACTAACAATCCCCCACTAATTTGTATATTCTCCACTTTAAACATATTATGAATACAAGAAGGTATCTTTCGATTGGACCTTCAATTAGTGTATATACTTTAAAGTTTAACGAAATTATAGGTATCTTTAAGATTTGAACCTTAATCTCTTAAATGTTAAACCGAAAATATAACACACATAATATATTTATTATTATATTTCTCAAAAGATTTTAACTAACCTTAGCACTATTATATATGGCCATGTGCTAATCCTGTCACTTTTCGTAAACATTAATAGAATATCACAAATTCTAATCGAAGCGGCACCACTTCTATGTTTACTTAGGTAAAGTCTTTAATTTGTCCCAATTGCTTTAGACTTAAGACTTTATTAAGAACAATATGTTCATCCTCTTCTTCTGGCAATTGTCACCACTAGTTATAATTGTATTGTTTTGAAATACGCTAGTGCTATCAAACACATTACTATGACTTGTTATTACCCATTGAACTTTATCATTAGTGGTTACTAATTCAAAGTTGGGTTCCCGTGCTTTTTTTTTTTTTTTTTTTTTTTTTTTTTTTTTTTTTTTTTAAAGCCAATAATTTTGGTCGAATTACTCACTAATTTCTTTAATGAGATGATGTGCGCAGATCTTATATAAATAATTATAATTACACTTTTTGTAATTAAATCTCTTACATATTAGTCTTTTAAATCAATATGTTTATTATATACTCTAATTACACACTTTGTAATTAAATTATATATGGCTATATGCTCTTTAATTTTAATTACACACTTTGTAATTAAATCTCTTACATATCAGTGTTTTAAACCAATATGTTTATTATATATATATATCAATATACTCTTGACATTGTAGCGCAACTGTCACGGTATAAAGAAATAGCAGGGTTGTGGCCAAAACTCTATATCGACGTTAATCGATTAACAAAATTTTAATCATTTTGCTTCTTTTATTGCTCACGCAAGACTATAAACTCTGATTTTATTGTGCAATATAATATGCACGTTTGTTCATTATATTGAGAATATTCATTCAATAGATTTTCTCTCAGTACTGTAAATACAACTTGTATTACAATAACTTTAAAGTTATTATCATCTTATAGTCTTTAGATAACCAAGATTCATTGCGATTTTTATCCAATGATTTGTATATGCTAATATTTTTGAAAATTTTCTCCAGTAGCTTCTACTAGAAAAATTATTTAATCCACTGGAATAAAAACAGGACGAAAGTCTAGTCTTTTTTTTTTCTTACTCATAGACTTTTTCTGGATATACACTTAAATCTTTTCACGGTTTTTTCTGTTTGCCATGATTATTTGATTCATTTGTGTTACCATAATTTAATTTCTCTGGCCTTTTTATCTTCTATGATAGGCTCAACGATATAAGAATATATCTTCAAAAATTCCACTTGGATTCACTATTATATTAGATTGTAACTCTAACAATCTTCATGCTTCAGAATTTTGAGCATAACCAACCGAACATTTTTAATGTCCCTTGTCTTAACTTGGATTTATTATGAACTCAGTAAGTTTATAATAATCTATACAACGTATCAAACTTTTAATGTCCCTTAAATCTAACTTGGATTTATTAGGAACAATAAGTTTATAATAATCTATACAACGTATCAAAGAGAGTATAGATGTCACCTTATATAGTTTGTGCCATATGGAATCCTTCTCCTTGAATTGGATCTTCTTGTTGATTTCTGGAATTGCACCTTCTTGATGATTTCTTCTGTCTCCATTAGTCGGAAGTATTGTTTTCGATTGTTGTGTATTTTTTATATGTATAGGAGACAGAAATTGAAAACCTTGAGGCGTGTTGATCACTATCCGAAAACAATATTTCCACTATGTAGAAATTTGTTTACAGGATACAACAAGGCACAAAATTCATTTGAGAAACTTATAAGAGACTTCTGTATTTTTCTTGTACTGTACTTATTCTGTGTTGGTTTGTATTACTCTGTTTTTGTACTATTACTGTGTCTGTTTATTTCTTTGCGTAAACACATATTTATACACAAAACACAACTTTAGAGGAGGGATGTAATGTTTCAGATTATACATGTTTCATTGTTAACTTTGTTGGACACAATTTGTTACGCAAACAGCGTTAACTTTATTGGACACAACTTTATTGGACACAACCTTTGAAAGCTTGTAACGTTAATATTATAGCAACTATTATATGTAATTATTATACACAATGTTTATAATAACGTTAACTTGCGTTAATATTAAACTTTATCTGAAAATTAATATATCTGTTTTTATGAATTATTAATTTATATCTTTTAAACTGATATAATTAATTTATTTACGTAAAATATTATATCTATTTTAAACAGATATAATTTATTTTATTTACGTAAACTAACAGATACAAATTACTAACACATTACACATAAATACACACACACAAATGGCAGAATTCCTGACGGCAGTCCTCTTCCTGCTACTATGGGAGGGGGTTACTGCCATTTTGTTATATATATATCAATTGACGTGCAAATTTATTTAATTAGCGTGCATATTTATTTATTTTACTATATATATATATATATCAATTGACGTGCAAATTTATGAAATTAATTAAAGTGAAGACACGCTCTAACTACACTACTAACATACTAATATTAGTAGTTTGTATTAAAAAATTAAACAAGAAAAAAGCACTAATGAAGTATCATTTGGGCGACTATTGTCATCATAACCGTAGTCAACCGACTCCCCGGCAATCCCCTCCCCTGTATAAGAAAACATAAGCATTTTCCTTTTCTTCGAAGTTCAGTTATGTACAAATATGAAAGAAAATAAAAGTTCTCGTTCTCTATCTAATTAATAGAAGCATAGACGGAACCACATTGGGCCCAGGGGGGCAATGGGGCCCCCCTGATTAAAAAAAAAGGACTATATATATATGTATGTATGTTTATTTACACTTATATGTATATATCATGTACGTGTGTATGTATGTCATTGTAATATGCACTACGAGTCTTGCTTAATTAAGTTAGGCCTGTTTATGTTTTTACGCTTTTAAAACACACACAAATTTATATTTTATTTTATAATTTCAAATTTTTGTTTTATTAAATGACTAAAAATGATATTTATGTTGAAAATAAATGGAGTAAAATTTTATAATTTTATACTTAATATATATTTTAAATTACGTACTCTAGGTTTCAAGCTTTTAATACTTTTTACAATAATATATTTTAAAATTTATTTTTTATAATTAAAATTATTAAAAATTATAAATAATTTTGATTTGTCTATAAAAAATTTATTAGCTTCATTTCAATTTAAAAAAATATTCCCTAATTCATAATAATATTACCACTTTATTTAAATGAATGATTTAACAATTCTCTTGTTTTTTTAATTTAAAATACAATTTTACTATTAATTTTTTTTTAAAATACTTTTACTTTTTCAATTTGACTTTCAATTATTTTACTTTTTGAAAGTTAAAAATACATGTAATTCCTTCATTTTTTGTTATAAAAATCACATTTTACTTAATTTCGTGTCCGTAGAAGTGATCATATATTTTTAAAACAGAGAGTTACATTTTTTGAACTTTTTTATGTTAAAATTAAAAAAAATAGGTGTTTTTTTCAGCAGTTTACATGTTATTTACTTATTGTGCATAGGGCTGGGCGTTTCGGCCCGAAAACCCGAAAGCCCGGACCGAAAACCCGAAAAAAGTCCGTCACGGGCCGGTCCCAATTTATTTTGGGACCGGCCCGACAAGGACCGGACCGAAAATTAAAAAGTCTGTCCGGGCCCGGTCCCAAAAAAAATCGGGACCGAAAGCCCGGACCGGCCCGTTTTTTTATTTTTATATAAATTTTTAATAAATATTAAATATATTTTATATAATTCTTTAATTTTTTAATTATTAATTCAATTTAAAAAATTTTAATTATAAATATTTTATATAATAATATTATTTAAAATTTAAAATTTTATTTTTCCATAAAAAAATATTAATAAAAAATTATTTTTAATAATTAAAAATATATTTTTAAAATTAAAAATCGGGCCCGAAAAGCCCGAAAACCGGCTCGGACCGTCGGGCCCGGTCCCAGGCCGGGCCTTCATTTTAAAAAAACCCGGACTGGCCCGGACCGAAAAATCGGGTTTTGGGCCGATCCCTAAAAATTTTGGGACCGGCCCGACCCGCGCCCAGCCCTAATTGTGCATATTAAATTGAGATGGAAAAAACAGTAAAAGTGGGCCCCCCTGACCGAAATTTCTGTATCCGTCATTGAATAGAAGCCTTTTCTTCCGTTTTTCTTATAAATAATTAAACACACACTCACTCCCATTTTTTTTTTCTTCTTATAAATTATTTAATATTTTATAAATTAGAAGGATTATACTCCATAATGTAAGAGATCAATAAAAACATTGGAAAATTGAGTAAGAAGATAATGAAAACACAATCAAAACAATTATTAAACAAATTAATTTTATTAGAAACCCATCTCAAGTCTTTTTTGATTTTATAATATCATTATAAATACAAATAAATGTATATATTAAATTCATAATAAGAGATAGTTGAAACAAAAAAAGTTATTTAACAATTTAATTTATAAGTTTTTTTTATATAAAAGTGAATAAAATATATAAAGAGGGAGATAATTATTTAATAAATGAATAGTGAAATGATACGTGAAAGAGAGTGAAACAATTATATTATCAAATAATTTGATTGGGAAGAGTTCTTGATAAAGATAGTCTTACATTACTGAGTATTATTTTATTGATAATGTAGCTATTGTTTTCATCACCAAAACAGCAAAACAATGACTAGCTGTGATTACTGGAACTCCATGAACAGAACGATTTTTGTATTATTATATATCCGAAAAATATCATTGAAAATCAACTGTAGATGCTAACTACGAAAAAACTGAAAACCGAGAATCGAAAAATCAAGACCGACACAGAAAGATGATACATTTTGGATTATATTTTTGTTAGTCGTTCTTCTTAATCAAACTCAGGCAAACCCCGCTCATCAGAGACGCGGCCACCAATCCAAGGGACACTTCAGTTGATATATGGAAACCTGACAACAGTAAGATTCAACAAACATAATTTAGGTATATACTTACGCAATGGCAAAGTTGAGATTGTTACAATCACAGACACTCACCGAAGAAATCTAGTATCATCTTACACCCAATAAATCCCAGAACAACCCCGATTGCTGGCTGAAAGAGTACATCAGCAGATGGTAAGGGTTAATACAGGCGGGTTAAAACTTAACGCACGATAACCGTACAACTTACACTAGCCAAAACATAAATGCCACCAGAATGAAAAAACGACACTCCTGTAACATGAAAACGTGTCACAATATGTAAAGCAAATCTCACCTGCAAATACTCTAAATCTGCCATTCTTTCTGAAATGAGCGTGAAATATGACCTTAAACCTACAATATGAAAAGGTTGGGCATAAGAATCCCGGCAAAACCTGAAATGACATTTTACAGAAACATATTACCCCCATGTAAGGAGACCGAAGAAATAAAGGGAAAATTGAGAAATATTCTGAAGGTGGGAAAATTATTTGCCTCAAATTGTAACAAAGGAAATTAACTTGGTAAATATATCATATGAGTATTTAACCTGGCGCAAGAGTAATTTTTTGACTTCCACTACTGTTTAATCATCACCTGATAATGTTGGACTATTTGTCCTACATTATTCCCACCTAGATTTTTTTCAAACACCCCACCTCCAACACCCACAAAAATAAATAAATTAGAACCTAGTTAATAAGCCTGTTGGTGTAAGAAAAACTGATCATGATGAAAAAGGACACACGTGTAACCCCGCTCATAACTATACCGAAAGATAAAATAATGGATTAAAGATGCACCTAAAATGGCGAAGAAATTAGATGAAAGTACTATGAAGGAGTCCCGTGTGACACCAAAAACTGCTGGTATGGAATCCACCTGACAAGAAAAGAGGAAAAAACTCATGTCAATAATAAGCCCAAAAAACAGTTTTTCAAACGTGTCACAGTTTTTCTAAAGAACAAAATACCCACGGCAAATGCAATGTCGCTAAGTTCAATAACCACAACTGTCAGAAGCAAAGGTGTAGCCTGCCCAAAACGTTTCACTCCTGTTAGAAAACGAGTTTAAATAACAACATTCCGTTTTATGGAAGTCCTTTGTGGCAACTGGTCTTGACCAAGTATTATGGCACTGCTTCACAAAAGTAAATTCCCACAAATTGATTATGATCACACAAGCAAGAGTTAGCTAGCCTATTTGAAAACTTACTTTCCACAAGCCATCTTGAATAGTTATAAATCGATTACCGTCATAAAAAGCTGCAAATTGGGAAATGTCGAGGAGTTAAAATTACTGTAGTGTAATTATGTTACAAACAAAAGAATTGAGTCCGTCTGAAAAAGTCCCAAAGATGATAGCTATAAATGTGTAATACACTCGTACCACACTACCACCGTTTGAACAAAAAGAAAATACAGTCTTGCATATCATTTCCCCGAAATGTGAGTGGAAGACAGAGGACCTTACAAGTTACAGGGATGAATTTCTGGCATGTCTTTACAATAAAATTATCTGAGAGATCAGTATCTTCATCATCTTCGGAAAATAACTGAAAAGAAACAACATTAAGAGCACATAAACTAAAGAAACCTAAAGCCTTCCATCATCACAACATGCTAACAAAACAGGGAACAAATAGATTATAAAAAATATAGAAAACTACTTCAATGGAAGTTATTTCACACTATCACACATTGAAATTAAATAGCTCAGATAAAGAGGGATTATAAATTCTTACATAAGACACCACTCATTAATAAAAAAAGAAAAATAACAAACATATACAAACAAAATATCTTCCTTTCTCGTCATTGGATTCAAATTCAATAACTTTGACTGCCTGTTGATGTCGGTGACTAGATTCTATGCAAATCTCTGATTTAGATGAACTTTAGTTTATATAAGAGAGCAACAATTCAGTGACAGTGGTTACCTTGAATGACGAGTAAAGTAGTATCGCTGCCAGAAGAAGGTTAACCGCCTCAAATCTCTAATAATCAGATTAAAATAAATCACAGATTAGAAAGAAAGTAGTCACTCATTCACGTATTATTATAAAAATATTAGCGACTAAGCATGAAAGACAATAATCGTAACTGACCTGAAGTGTTGCTGTTCCTAGAAGTATTAATGACAACCGGAAAATCACAGCACCAACAATACCATAAGAAAGCACTCGGCTCTATTTCCCATCGAAACATTTGTTTAGCACCGGAGATAACATCATACAAAATGGGTTAAGTAAATCCAGTTTGTCTGCACAAAATGTGAAGTTGCTCTTTATAAGGACTGTGAGTCTGTGATGCATATACCTGATAATCGAGTGGCACCTTGAAATACTTGAATATTAAAATAAATACAAATAGATTGTCCACGGATAAACTCTGCTCCAGTAGATACCTGAGAAATTGACAAAGAGTAAAATCATGACAAAATGCACAAGCCCACAATAGCAGATTTCATATGCACTAACATGTAATCAATGGCCATAAAAAATCTAAAACTTTTATTTTTGTAGACTTTCCTTTTAAACCAAACACCGGAAACAAAAAGGTAAATGATGTTTATCATCAACTACTTCAAGCACATGCATAGAAAGGCCAGTTCACATACCCAGCGAAAAACTCAGATGATTTGCCGATTCCATCTTTGAAACCCAAACCAACACCAAATGCCACAGCCGCAAACACCTACAACAAAAGTTTACTACATTGAATTCAGTCCGGGTTACAAAAATCGAGTGTCACTCAATCATGGCAGGGAAATACATACGCATAAGCCTACGGTTCTAATGGAAGCATCATAATCTGCACTCGTTGAAGTCGTCTCTCCTGAAATACCAGGAGAGGTATCTTCACATGAGCTCTCATTGGCATCAATGCCCTCGGGCGACCGAATCCCGAAAGCTTCATTTTCTGAAGGAACATAATTATGACTATTGACTAGCCACAACAATCAATAACAGAATATGCCAGCACTGCTACAATCTCTGCCATCTAACTAACCAAATTCGAAATAATTAAACCCGATAAATCTCACCACAATCACTACGTGAAGTCGAAGGTTCCTGTTCACGCTCAGTCCTCCTCGCACGAGCGACTGTCGAATAAATATGCGCAACCGGGCTTCTTCCTCCTCCTCCTCCGTCCTTACAGCTGGGTACT
Organism: Euphrasia confusa; assembly: GCA_954870475.1. Taxonomy (NCBI): domain Eukaryota; kingdom Viridiplantae; phylum Streptophyta; class Magnoliopsida; order Lamiales; family Orobanchaceae; genus Euphrasia; species Euphrasia confusa. The sequence continues at coordinate 1,467,629 of OX940955.1, read as the reverse complement.
GTTTCTGAAACAAAAAAAAAAGTGGCGTCTAGTTATTATTACTTGAATACATAATACTTATGATCGAGTTGCGATTGACTGTAATTTACACCTGATAGGGCGGCGCGAGGGCGGCGAAGAATGAATTTGCCGGGGACGTTCTTAGGGCACGAAACTGATGAAGATTTTATCAAATTGAAATCGAAAGTGAATTGGATTTGGATCGAATTGGGGTGAATTGAAGAAGCCAATTTCATGGTTCCAGAAGTTATTATTTTCTTCGTGGTTTTATTTTTTCTGACAGTGATTAGAGTGAAGACGAAGGCGCCTATATCTATCTTATCTCAACTATACTCTATTCTCATTATCAAGTGATAATTAGCTAAAAATTTAGTTTACTCAAACATTACATTTAAATTAATTAAAAAAAATGTAATGAACGGCTTTATGAAATTTATAATGATTGATTTCACATAATTAAATATAAGCATTTCATTGGTAAAATATTAAAAAATGTGTTAAAATCTAATTACAAAACGTGTTTACCATCAAGCTCTCATTAAATTTTTTTGAATTTTAATACTGGAGTAGTATATTTCAGTAGAAGGGATAATAAATCAGATTTTATATTTCGATATTTATATTTTATTCACAAGCCCACTATATATGTTAGGTTAAAAATTTCAGAACCGAAATAAAATACTGTACTTCGTGAATTTTATTTATTTGATCTGTCAGTCTCTTGCTCAATCGCAAATACGCAATGGCAACCGCAACAGCACCTATAGTCGAAAACCCTAACAATTCCACAGATCTGAATCTAACTCCTCCCAGCACCGGAGATGTGTCTCCAACTCAGCAGCCTCCACCTTCCGATGCCGGCGGCGACGAATTGAACGGTAAGACTGCGGAGGCGGAGTCAGCGGCGAAAACCAGCGATGTCGATGGAGGCGGTGCAGGCACCGATGTTCAGAAGAAGATGAAGCGTGCGGAGCGGTTTGGAATGCCGGTGCACCTGTCCGAAGAGGAAAAGCGCAGCACTCGAGCTGAGAGGTACTCAATTTTTATAATCAGATATTTACTACTGCTCTGCGTATTTGGATTTTCGAATTTTCGAATTGTTGTATTAGAAATTTTAGGGTTAGGGTTTGAAATATTTGTTGCGTTGAAGATTCCTGATTTAGGAATTTCATCTAATTGTTGTTAATTGACGGAATATGTTCTTGTGTGGTCTCAGCTGGTATATCTCCCGATTACAGTTTTTGTCTATTGTTTTTATCTTACCGAAAATATGGTTTTCGAGTCGAGAGCTGTCTAAGCCCATCGTTTCTGTGAAGGTTCGGCACTGCTTCTGCAACTAATGGATTAGATTCATCAAAGCAATCCGAGGAGCTGAAGAGGAAAGCTAGAGCTGATAGGTTTTCCCCTTTTCTGTTTGGTTTACAGTGATTCTGTCTTTTGGGAGAAATTTGTTGACACTTTCAGCTTTATATAGGTTTGGGGTTGTGCAATCTACTCCAACTGATGAGGAAGTGAAGAAGAAGGCTAGACTTGCTAGGTTCGGGTCTTCTCCTCCGATTGATCCGGCAGAGGAAGATAAAAAGAAAACAACAGAGGAAGATAAGAATAAGAAAGCAACTGAGGAAGATATAAAGAAAGCAGCAGAGGAAGAAAAAAAGAAAGCAAGAGCGCTCAGGTTATTGCCTTAATCACTTTTATTCTCCACTGTCTAAAGATCTGATGCAGTAATGATAATTTACATTTGTTCTTTTATAAGTCTGGACTTCTTTATCTAGCATGGTTATGAAATGGAAAAGTAGCTGAAGGAACTATTCTGCAGGTTTTCACAGCCAGATGCTAGTTCAAAGGCAAACGGAGAGGTGAGTATTAAGGCGGTTAGTTATAGTGTTATACTGTTATATTTATAGCAATTGCTTATTATCTGTATGCACATTTCAGAAGGCAGCTGGTGCTAGTAAAGCTGGTGGAGGAACCTAAAAGCTACTATCTGTGATCAGTAGTAAGACATTCTTACTGAAACTTTATTTAATTAGTATGCTCATTTCATAGGTCAGATTGATTGATTCATGATTCTTTTTACTCCTATTCTTAATTGGATTTATTCTCTTTTTTTTTCCAGGAATGTAGGTTAGTTGTTAGGTTTCATGTCCCCCCTGTAGTTTTCATGTTGACTCACTGATGGATTCTGCCAGCATTGTCCTTTTTCACAACCTTCATCGATGTACAAGCGATGACCGTTTTCTCTGTTTTCGTATTCTTGTTATGATTTTCCTGGTGAGACCTGAGACAATTACTAGCCACCTCTGTGTTAGCATATCTTAAATGACCATAACCATATAAAAAATATTCAAATTGATGCATGAAGGTATTGTAGAGTCATGCTTAAGATGGTTGTAACAACCATCTTGGTATTTTTCTCTATTTCGCATGACATCTTTTCACCTACCTGATTTCCAGTGCAGATTAGTCTGCCAGTTTTTCAAGAATTAGTCTTTTTATAAACAAAATTAGTCCGGAGTCTTTTGTTTATTTTCACTTGCCTGATACCATTAACTTCCCTAGTACTATTTTCAAGAATTTTGTTTAGTGTCAACTTACTCACCCCACCCACCCCACCCACCCATCATCTGTGGTCATGTTTTAAATCATCCATGTATTGCTGACCTACTTACGTGAAGTGAATATCATCATGGATTATAACATGCTTGGAATCTGTGGCCTGTGGAATATCTATTCAAGCCAATTTTGACAATGTAATTGATGAAACCTTGAAAGGAATTCATCGATTTAATGACTTGATTTATAATTATATGAAATGGATTTCTCTTCAAATTGGCTTGATGATACAGGTTTTCTCCAATTGTTTGTTCTTACATGGTTTTGTGTCACTCTTGGTACGAGTAACTCAAATAAAAAATAAAAATAATACATAACTGTTTGGTTGTTTTTAACTAATTTGCTTGGTAGTCAGTTACGCTCTAGTATTTTTAACATATTTTTTTATATGGTTCAATTGAGATATTTTGGTGCTCTGGAGGTGGTTGTCAATTGCTTATTGTCTTACCAGGAAAAATGTGCTAGGGTTCTTCGTTGTGCAGAAATGGGTTGCTTTCATTGCCTGGAAACTTTTTTTTTTGTATCTTCTCTTCTGGATTTTGAGACTTATTTTAGAAACCATGTATCAATGCTTGATAAGTTTTGTAAAAGTTGAATGAATTGATCATGAATCCTTCTCGACTTCAAAGTCCATAATATGTTTTTAAATTGTTGAAATTTATTTGTACTTCAGAGCCTAACAATTGTTGTTAGTAGTGATACTTAATGCACCAAATTTCGTAAAATGAATCCAACATGAGAATTCAGATATAAGAACTTTAGTTCAACAATTGCATTATGCTACTAGTTCATTAGGTCCCTTGAGAGGCCATTAACTAAATAAGTAGCCATTAACTAAACAGACAAGTCTTATTGATATAATCGTGAAAACACGGGTGCAAAAGTACTCGAGTATCGTGTATATACGAGCAGTTAACAACTTGGTATATCTAATTTTCACATCATTTAAGTTGACATTCTCAAAAACAAAGAAATCTACAAAGCTAAAATTATGAATATGATGGACTACCGCCTCCCCTTGGACTACCCCTTGGACTACCGCCTCCCCTTAAAGAGACGATTGAATTATGAGAACGGGACCTTCTCATAGATGAAGGCTTATCTATAAAAACAACCACAACCGTTATATCATCGTGAAAATGCCTCCTAACGCCTCTGTCGATTTTCTTGAGGTCCGAGTAGCGCATTTCTCTCTTCTTGGCCGCCTCATGAAGTGCGGCCTTAACAAGTTTCTTAGCAATACCCTGCTCCAAAATAAACAACAAAAAGGTAAGAGAATGATAGAAAAATTAACCCACTTTTTTTGTGCCGTAAAAATCTTTCACATTGCTTATAAAGAGAACTTACATTCCGAGGGTTGCTGTTAACAATATCGACTGCCTCCTGATTACTAAGGTGCTCCCACAAACCGTCTGAAGCAAATATCAGGAACTGATCGTCCGGGTTCAGCTTGTGTACAAGCATAGAAGGTTCTGCGTTGAGAATTGGCTTGCTGAAGGGCTCAGGCAACCTAAATTTGGCCAACAGTGGTTCTCTGTTGAACTCCGACTTCTTAAGATAAGAGTCCCCGATGGATCTTGAAACCTACATATGTATCAGAACCAAGACAACTAACTATAAAACCATACATACTCGATTCTCATTTGATTCAATCATCACCTGATCATCGATCGTGCAATGATAGTGTATGTTAGTATATGTACCTGTATAATACCCTTCACGCGCCAAACTTTATGCTTTAGGACAACAATTTTCGAATCATCAGGATGCAAACTCCGAAGTTCCTCTCTAATGGAATCGATATTAGCATTGTGCTCTATAGATAATTGAACAGCACTCACTCCCCTAACAGCCTTATCCGTTCTGCCTAAGACTACTCGCGAGTCTCCGGCATTGGCAATATACAGAAGACCATTGCATATCACCCCTACCAAACAACACGTCCCAACCGAGGCAAGTTGTGGCTTCACGGACCATTGCTGCCTCACGAGGGAGAGAAACTCCTCTTCAGTTGCCAAGAACGCTTTTTTAATAACGTTCGCGGACATATCTTGATTCTCTGAAGCGAATTCTGTGGAAATCCAATGAATGATTCGAATAAGCAAATGATCTAATTAACTTAGTTTTGAGAAAGGGAAAAAAAAGAAACGTACTCTTGAGATTGGCGAAGAGGCTCTCGTTCACGAAACGGGAAGTCTCGGGCCCGCCATGGCCGTCATAAACTCCGATAAAAGTACCACTGGGCCCGTTATCAAGATAACTCAAGGGCCCCGATTCAAGCTGGCTCTGATCCTCCATCAACACATTCGCTTGGATCACAGCCATCGAGAAATCTCCGTTCACATGGTGCCCGAGATCCTTATACCACCACGGCCCATCATTCCTCCCGTTCGGATCTCCCCCTCTCCTCCAACCTACACCGTCGCCTTCGACCGACGGTCTCCAACAAGGCTTCACCATTCCCACCTCTCTCTCTCTTTATTTCTTTTTTTTAAGCAAATATAGTGTGTGCTATATACTTCACAAATAAGCTACATGTCCAAAATGATCTTACAACAATGAATACACACACACAACAAAACACTACATACAATTTTTCTATATCATTATACACAGAATATGCTACAATATATGTTTATATCAATCTCAATCTCAACTCCATCTTTTTTTTTTCTTATCTTCGAAACCCACATCCATCCACAATTCTCAGAACTATATACCCAACAGCACTACAAGGCCTAGACACCATTAATATGTAACCAAACATACACACACAAAAAAATTTTAAATTTTACCAAAAGGGTATGGGCAAAAATTAAAATTTAACCCAGAAAATAAAAAATAAAAAATAAAAATAAAAGATTTAGATGTGTTGATGGTGGGCCTTGCATTGCATACCTTGAAGCTGGGTGTGGACCATCCATGGTTTTCTTGTGTCACCTTTCACCAACAGCCTTAGCTGTAAAAACCCATATGAGAGATTTGGTTGTGACAGAGTTTGTATTGTTCAATCAAATCAAAATCAAGAAAATAAAAATTGAGTCTTTGTTTGCAGAGAGAATTCGTTTTAAAAGAATTGGGGGGTCAGAATGAGATCTCAGTTTTTTTATTTTTATTTTGAAATTATTAATAGAGAGGTGAGGGTGATGGTGGGAAGGTGCAAGAGGAATGATAAAATTATAAATTGAATTAAATAAATAGATTTGAAATAAATTGTTTTGAATTCAAAGAACCAATATTTTCTCTCTCTGTTTTATTATTATTATTTTTTTACTGTATTTTTTTATGTCTATTTCCTTGTTTTTTGTCAAAGGTTTGCAGGGTTTTTACTTGCATGGTCCAAGATTAAAGCTTTGTAACGTTATGAACAGCAAGCCAACATTTTAGGCAATTTTTTCTCATCTCAATTATTATTATTATTATTATTATTATTATTATTATTATAGTCATACTTATTTGACGACGAAAAAAAATTGTTGAATTTTATTTTTTTTGAATTTAAAACATATTCTTGATAGAGTATAAAATATTACCCTCTCCATTTCATATCATCAATCATGCATTTTATTTTATTTTTCTCAATTTAATGTGACATCTCATAAGAAAAAATATAATTACTTTGTCATTTAAAAAATAATTTTACAATTATTTTTTAAAATATAATAATAGCTATTTTATTTTAATAATTAAAAATGTTTTTATTTTAAATTTCTTATAATATTTTCTTTTTCATTTTTCTAGCATAAATAATTAACTACTACTGTCTACTATTAAAAGTACTGTATTAAGGACAGAACTAATCAAAAAAGTACGTTTATATCGTCAGTTCGTCACATAAGATTACAAATGATTTTATATCGTTCGTCACATAAGATTACAAATGATAAAAAAATGTATTTTCAAGTTGATTTAAAAATATATATTTTTCATGTAGTTAAATTATATTTTTCACACTTGGATAGATAATTTTTAAAATTAAGTAAACATAATTGCGTAAAAATTAAAAGAAAGTGAATTAAAAATTAAAAATATAATTATATTTTAAAATAAAAAATATTTTGTAAGTATTATTTATTTATTTTATGCCACTGATGTGATTCCTTGCGTCACATTCACATTCACAAACATGGCTTTTGGAGTGGCAGGTGAAAAACAAACCTTATATTCTAACATTCTATAAATTCATCATCAATTCATCACAGGATATCATTTAAAATTCCAAAGTACTACCAAATTGAAATTAATTCAAACATTCTAGAAATTCATCATGCTATCGTTTATAATAATTACATTTTTCATAATAAATATTTTGAATTTATACGTTTGTTGAGCTCGTTTTTTATTTGATTTCGCGTCGAGGGCGGTGCCATTCAATGAAAATGAAATCAAATAGTCAAGGGATCGATTCTTTAACCCCCTCTTTTCTCATTTAATTACCTTTTATTTTCTTATTTTCTTTTATTTTTACATAGAAAATATCCTAATTTACATTAAATTGGGTTTATAGTAAAGTTGGTTGTAGGTAATGTATGTTTAATATTTTGGAAATCAAAAGTTCTAATTTTTTCATGATTTTTATTTTTATTTTTTTACTAAACTTAATTTCTCATTATTGCTAGTCCACCTTGAAAACAAATCACCTTCAAACGTGATGATATGAACACCGAAGTGAATATATCGTTAAAATCGAACTTGCAAAAACAATAGAAATTGATTAATAGTGATATTGTTTTTTAATATATTTTTCTTCTTCTTTATTTTGGATAACATATTCAGTGGACCAAAAGTAACAATTGATTGGTCATAAGTCAATATGGAGTAATATTTCTTTTTCGTAATCATCAGTCTTGTTTTCTAGGTAAAGAATTTGACCACTATAGTTTTGCTACTTTTTACTTTTTTGTCTTGTTGCAGCACATGTTCAACGTGCAAATTTGACCACTGTAGTTGGCCGGAACGAACAATCCGATCAATATGCTCAAATAGTTGACGATGTACGCGACAAAAATCTATAAATATTAGATTATTTAGATTCACTCGATCAAATTAAACGAAAAAAAATAAAAAAAAAATTGGAATATGACACTCTAAATTTGAATTTAAATTATTTCAATAAAAAAAAGTCTAAAATTTTAATTTGTAGCACTTTTTTCGGGATCGGAGGACCATATGTGTAAATTTACACTAAAAAGTGTAATTAATTAATGATAAAAAGATTACACTATTTAATAGAGCATTTTCAATAGTTTACTTATAGATATATATACAATGTAGTGACACAAATATATGTACAATGTAGTGACACCTACTTTACAATACCTATAGTTTGAAGTACCATTATTCACTTTTATACATGTGGGCTCATCAAATAAGACACAAAAATAATTTGTACTTAATATTAAATATTTGATACTCAATGTATACCTAAGTACAAATGTATGCTACATTGAATTTGTACCTACTATTGGGGATGCTCTTAGAGCATCTCCAATAGTGTATCTCTCATAGGTACACATTTGTGTCAAACATCAAACATAAATTACCTATCAATTTATACTTACACTACCCAACAATGTACCATACAATTTTTCTTGTGTAGGTGTCACCACTATACTTATTATTATTTTATTTACATATATATATCAAAAAAAAAAAATTGACTCACAATTACAATTGTAACTAATATCAAAGTTTAGATATTAATATTTCTCTTATCTAATTGTATCTTTCTTCCCAATGTTTGTTGATGGAGTATTTTTATTTTTATTTTTGGAGATTCTGAAAACTATTCTGTTAGTTCGCTGATACGGTAGGATCTTTCAACTCATTTTATTTTTCTCTTATATGATATTGACCGTTAACAAAAAAAAAAGAATTGTACCTATCATAAGGGATGCTCTTATGCATTGTATATTTACAGGGCGGCCTCAGATCCTTTTTTCTGGATTGAGGGTCGTGCAGTGTACTTTTGCACTGCACAATAACAAGTGAATGTAAGATAAGAGATTACACTTGTTATTGTGCCGTGAAAATGTGCACTCCAAAGCTCCCCACTCTCTTTTTTCCTTTCCCCCTCCAATGACGGTGGACAAAGTTGACAAATATTCATGCTTAATTACAATTTATAAGACCTTTAATTTAGTTCAACATTAAACTAGGAAATCTTCAGGAGCATAGCCGAGTGATAAGACCTGTGATGATATGGGTGTAAATCTTCGGCGATGCAATGTTCGAATCTCGGGTGAGACAAATTTTCACTGAAATATTATCGAGTGACCTCCAATCGGGTGGGGTGGAGTTTTTCGCCTCTCCTCATAAAAAAAACATTAAACTAGGAAACTATAAATGCGCTATAAGTAGTAATTATAATTTATAAATGCCATTTTTGTCGTATTGTTAAAAAAAAAGTATTTTTAAAAAGTAGTCACATTCATCGATATATATCAATTTTTGTTACAAACAAAAGTATAAATTAAAATATATTATTTCTTAAAATCAAATTAAAACACGTATTCTTTCAATATTGATAAATTTGATATTTTAAATTTTATATATATATATATATATATATATATATATATATATATATATATATATATATATATATATATATATATATATATATATATATATATATATATGTATATTTTTCACACACGTGCTTAAACTCAAGAGTCAATGTTGTTTTCATTCACTTTTCAATTTCAAACGAGTAATATACAAGTTATGATCGTTTGACCGTGAGTCTTACCGGCCGATGGTTTTCATTGTGCTTTGGGTTGGGGGTAGATAGATAACACACTCTTTACGTGAATAGATCAAACGAGTAATATACAAGTTGACCCAAGATGATCGACTTTGGTCCGATTTCGTTTAGTTGAAGTTCGACATATGTAATTTTGATTAAATAACACATCAATGAATATTAAAAACATAATAAAAGTGGTGTACGATTTTAAATTTACAAATTATTTTGATTACATTTTTAATTTTTAAATTATATATTAATATTATGTTTAAATTATTTATTGATGTGTTTTTCAAAATATTGAATTTTAAGTACCACTTCCCGTGCGATGCACGTGATTTATTTGTTTAAAATAATCTAAAATTTTATTTAATCTCCAAAGTATTTAGCCAAAAAATTATTAATGGATTAAGAAATTATGTTATTTAATAATCGAACTCTCACTTAAATTTGTAAACTTATTAACAGTTATCTTAATTATGAAAATTTTATCATTTTCAAGGATTACGTCTGTTTGATGTAATTTATAGTGTGTAAGCTTCTTGGTGCATAGTCGAGTGGTAAGATTTGTGCTAATGTTGGTGAAATTCCCGGCTGACGCAGAGTTCGGATCTCGGATATGACAAAATTTCATTGAAATATTATGAAGTTAGTCATGAGATTAGACCTATTGGCTCTCTCCCACATGTGTCCGCTACTCGGGCACATCCCTCGATTTACATCATACCCGATTGAGACCTATTGGCTCTCTCCCACATATGTCCGCTACTCGGGCACATCCCTCGATTTACATCATACCCGATTGATGAGCCTCTGGTCTAGTGGGAGAGGAGTTTCTCGTCTCTGCATTTCTCGAGTTATCTAACAAATACCTAAAACCAGTGGGAGAAAAATCAAAATAAATGGAAAATAAAAATTATAAAGATTGAAAATAAATAAAAATATAAAAAAAATTGAATTTACTTAATGAATATGAAAGGGATGGGATGACATAAATGTAATTATATTAATATAACGTAAGTTAATATAACTAAATAATATACCTAAAAAGTTTGATTAATTTTTTTATTAGAAAATAGGAAGAGATCGAACGGTTAATTGAAATTAAATTAATATTAATGAAATAAAAAAGAATAATATAACTAAATAATATACCTAAAAAGTTTAATTAATTTTTTTATTAGAAAATAGGAAGAGATCGATTTTTATGAGATACGATTAATTGAAATTAAATTAATATTAATGAAATAAAAAAGAATTTTGAGAAGAAAAATATAGACGTATGACGAGCACGAATGTTTGTCGTTGGGAACAAACGCGCTGTCAAAATAAAATTTGTATTTAGCCAGTACCCCTTTAACTACAAAACGTAGATAATGGTAAGTACGTGGGGTCGGTCCCACAAGGAGGCAATTACATTAGGTGATCTCGGCTTTGCCCAAGGGGTTGTCACAAAAAGTTTTGAGTTTGGTTGCTGTGGGCACAGCGGTTTTGCAATCGTTCAAACACTCAGATCTAACTACGGCAAACAGAAATAACATGCAAATAAATAAAACCAAAAGTAAACAAGCAAACACTCAGATCTAACAGAATACTAAAAGTGAAAACTTAAATCAATAAATAAACAAGGCATCCGGGCAGAAAACTTCACTCAGGATCATTAGGGCAAACTACCGTTCATCGGCACTAAGGATTTTTACCAGCGGTTTGTCAGCAGTTATAGGGTGTAAAAAGACAAAAGTGGTCCTATTGCGTCACGCCCAGCAAATGCCCCACCCCTCATCTATCCTTACTGTATAAAGAAAAGGCTTGGTTTACACTTTGCCTAATCCCCCTGGATCTGAACAATTCGATAACCTATGCGACCAAACATGGATCTAGTTTGCCCAAACCCGCATTACCCTCTAGACAGACCCGCTCGGCCAATAGCATGCTCGAAACATACGACCGCATCTCCTGCAAGTTCTAGTGCTATGCCCGCAACAATACTACAAGGTACATCTATGCGGTTTGCCAATCACCAGTATCCCAGTTTGTAAAGGTTCACTAGTGGTCGTCCTAGTTTACCCAAACTCCCCAGAAATAAACCTCAAACAACTTTGCCTCGGGAACAAACGCCCAACCGGTTAGTTCAGCCCCTCCAACCTCGCGGCCTAACTAAACCCTAAATCACCTTCGATCCGTCCCTGCCCAGATGCAAATCAATTTATCCAATCATACAGAAATTAAAAGACGAAATAATTAAAGGAAAGCAAACTATATTAACCATAGCTTCAAATCGAATAATCGTTTTTGAAGGAATTGAAATACGGAATTAAAAACTTAAAAAACAAAACATAAACCAAATTGTTTCTCGACCCGAAGGTCGGATCTACTGCAATTAAATAAAGGAATCCGGACGAACAGCTCCGCTTCCTTCTCCGGCAACTCCTCCGGCGGTGACGGCGACTTCGGGACCGGCGGCTCTTCCGACTTCTCGGTGCGTAATGTTGTTTTTCTTTGCTGCCCGTCGCGCCCCTTTAATAGACTTCGAATTTGAATTTGAATTCCCGGCTGTTGCTCGCCCCTTAGGAATAGGCATCCTTGGTCAATGGGCTGGGGGATAAGTCAGATCCCCCGAATCCAGGGATTCTGGTACGCTGCCAGCTTGCCCGCAGCGAATCTCCTGTCAACAGCCGCTCTCTGCCCAAATCGAAGTCTGCAGGTATTTCTTCTCCTCCACAGGTGGTCGGACCAGGCACGGTACTTTGTAGGAATTCTGGGTCTTCTGCTTCATGACCTTACCCATTTGCCCGATGTGGTCAAACTGTTGCTTGTCACTACCGCTCCAGAATCTGATTTGCCCAAAGAAGGGGATTTCCTTGCCTCTTTTGCCCAGTGCGCCACCTGTTACCTGCATCACCACACACTCTGCCCAAACACCTAATTGTGCCCTCCCAGACACGTTAACGACTCAAACTGACTCAATAAAGGGTGTAAAAGTGCTCTAAGATGAGCAAATAAAATGGCTCATCAGAACCGCACACACTTGGATACGCTTGTCCCCAAGCGTGGGCTCTGATTTGCCTGACTCAAGACCAAAGTGAAAACAGAAATGAAAGAAATAGAAAGGAATAAAGCAAGGGACTTTAGCATGATCAGTAAAGGGCATAGTACATACAGATAACACAAAATTCAAGTAAAGATAAAAATAAGTCAAGAGTCTGTTCTAGGTCTTTGGGTTCACTCCCTCACAGTGTTTCTCTCTTTTTAGTGTTTGGGTTCAATGACACTCATTTTCTGCTGTGACTCCACTTTGCCTAAATTTGCCTTATTGCTAATCAGAGTTTGTTTTAACTAAGCAGGGGGGTTATCAAAGGGACTTTTATTGGGTTGTAGTGTTGGGCTCATAAGGGTAGATTTTTCTGGGAGTAGGCTCTATTTGGGCAGAGGGCTTTTTTGATGTTAGCCTTTTCTCTGCCACTTTGCCCCTTTTCTTACGGGCCTTAGCACAACAACTTTTTATTCATCTTTTTTTTTTCTTTTCTGATTTTTTTTTCTTTTTTTTTTCTTTTTTTTTTTCTCTCTTTTTTTTTTTTTTTTTTTTTTGAACACTATGCCCTAACTCCCTTTCTCTCTCTGGCTGCCTATGTAATGTGGGAATAATACCAGATGGGTTCACAAAGAATATTCAATAAAGCTCAAAGGGGCTAGCAAGGGATAATGTTATTTATTTTGGGGAAATAAAACAAAGAAATGCCCTAATCATGTAACAACCCTACTCAGTCAAACTACTCAATTCAGCAAACAGGCAAAGACAAGCATCATAAAGTTCACAGCAGACTCTCAAAGAAAGAAATCATATATCAATGTAGGCTCAATTCTCACAGTTTGCCTAGAACAGTTCCATCATCCCTATTTTCATGCATCTTAACTATAAATTTTGAGTTACTGTATGTATGTTTGCCCAAAGTGACACATAATCATGCTGACTCGATTAGAAACAGTGGTTTGCCCTTTCCCTTTCCCCCCTCACACACTTTGCCTGGGCAAAGTGTGCAAAAGTAATAAGATCAGTAGGGGCTAACCACGACCAGACTATGACTCAAAAAATTTGGCGCACCTGCCCCCTCACACACTTTGCCTGGGCAAAGTGTGTCAGCAGGGAGATCAACCTAGTCTCCCCCGAACCAGAGTGACTCGGGGGTGACCTTAACAAAAACAGAAAAAAAAGAAAATAAAACCTAACTACTACTAAAAACAAGGGAGGGTACAATTTAGGAGGTGGAAGCAGGTGTGTACCTGAATCCACTGTAGTCAAAGTATGCGATCATCATCGCCTTCACTTCCTCGAACACCTTCTCGATCTTATCCAAACGCGCCTCGATCGCGCCTTGCCTCTCTGCAACTTCCTCCTTGGCCTTAGCCTCAGCAACCGAATCCTTCATCTCTACCTTCACTGGTTTCTCTTCCAAAAACTTTACACCGCCGTCACTCAATGGCACAATGTCCTGCATGCGCTTGAAGCACTGGATGTCAAACTTGCCCTCCACCATCATCTCCAGCTCTTTGCCCTTCTTGATCAAGTTCATCTTGGCTGCGTACACCATCGAAAAATGGGCCAATGATAGGCGCTGGAGGGGGTGAGTGTGCAGCCACTTCATTTGGGCACAGAGGCAGGCACTGAAATGAAGCCTGATCTTCTGATGCATGCACCACAGTATGCCCAGTTCCAGACGGGAAACAGCACTACTGGTGTCTGTCTTGCCAAAGAAGTTGACGGCCAGGATCCTGTGGCAAACCCTGAGTGCATGGCTCTTCAACTGGATCGACTTGGTGCTTTGCCCCACGAACTCGCCTCCTTTGCCCAACTGCTTCCAGATCTTCTGCATCTCCTTCTTTGTGTACTCTGGCAAAGCCCTCAGTGACTCCTGGTAGGCCTTTGACTTCAGATCTGCAATACCTGCCATATACAAACACAAATCCAATTCATTACCACCAATAGACACAGCCCGATCAAACAACTCAAACTGAATCCCTATAACTCCCTCATCCTTGGTCTCTTTGATACCCAGAGACCCAAAGAACTCTCTCACGATGCCTTCGTTGATTTGCCCAGACCACTCAAGAAACGGCTCCCACCCTATGGCCTTGAAATAGCCCCGAACTTCCTTCTCCACACCCATCAGTTTGAGTGATTCGAAGCACACGGTTTTGGGGGCCGCGATTTCGCGCGCCGTGGTGTCAACCGCCTTTCTCTTCTTGGTGGATGCGCGGGTCCTGCTTTTGGGGGCTGGGCTTTTTATCACCTCCTCTTCTTCTTCTTCTTCCACCGGAGTTTTACCGGCGGCCGTTGATTCCTCTTTTTCCTTGTCGTCGGAGGTGGATCCGGCAGTGGGGGTGGGAGTAACCTTCTTCTTGCCTTTGCCCGCCGATTTTTTCTGCTTCTTTTTCGGGGGGCTGTCAACGGCGGCTTTGCCCTCCTCCTTCTGAGCGGCGGTGGCTAGGGTTTCCAGATCTTCTTTCTCGCTGGTGGTTTTGGATTCGTCAATCTCTCTGGCCAAGTCGTCAATAGGGGTGTTGTCAGTCTCCGTCGTGGCGGGGCTCGGTGGGATGGTGGCCAGCGGGACGGCGTGGATGGCTTCTTCGGCGGCGGGGGATTTGGGCTTGGCCGGACTCGATCTTTTCGGAGACACCATCTTCTTCAACTTTGATGCGGCGGTTCCAATGGTTAGATCAATTAGGGTTCCAGTGGGGATTTTTCTGAGTTTGTTTTTTGCACGGGTAGATACCATATGGAGAGAGAGAGAGTATATAATGTTTGTTTTGAATTTTGAAAAAGGCTGAAAAATTGGGGGTGGCAGTTATCGATAATCGTGGGGGAGTTATGATAAGGGTGGAACTGCAGAGTCCCTGATGGGACGGGCTCCAGTCCCTTGAAAATCGCAACTGCCCCACTTGCATCCCTATTTGCCCAAAGGCTCAGTCTGCCCAAAGTTCTCCTGCAAAATCAAAAACAAACAATACCTTTTCTCGCGGCATAGTCAAAGTCCCTTGTTGCTAGTAGTTTATTCCTAATCTAAAAATTGAAATAACAAAATTATACAAACATACCAGGTTGCCTCCTGGCCAGCGCCCTATTTATAGTCCCGGGCAGGACCCAACTGCTTATCTGATCACTCAATCAGGGCAAGCTGCCCTTCCAGATTCTCTTTCCCAAAGTAGGGCTTCACTCTATGACCATTCACTTTGAAAATGTAGTCATCATCTTTTTTGCTTTTCAACTCCACAGATCCATTTGGGCTGACATGGTGAACAAAATAGGGTCCGTCCCACTTAGAGGACAGTTTGCCCGAACGGAACTGATTCCTGGTTTGGTATAGTAGCACCAACTGCCCAGCTTCAATCTTTTTCCTCTTGATCAGTTTGTCATGAGCCCTCTTGGTCCGCTCTTTGTAGTGGGCAGCATGGTCATACGCCTCAATGCGAAGCTGCTCTAATTCGACCAAGTCAAGCTTACGCTCTTTTCCAGCCAGATCCCAATCAAAGTTGACTTTATTCACCGCCCAGTGTGCCTTGTGCTCTATTTCCACGGGCAAATGGCAAGCTTTCCCAAATATCATTCGGTAAGGGGAGATACCAAATGGAGTCTTGAATGCAGTGCGGTATGCCCACAGCGCATCATCCAGTTTGCCTGCCCAATCCTTCCCCTCTGGCCTAACTGTCTTCCTCAGAATAGCTTTTATAATCCTGTTGGAGAGCTCTGCTTGGCCGTTTGCCTGGGGGTGATAGGCACAAGTGATTCGATGAGTGACTCCATATTTCCGCAACATCCACTCAATTACAGCGTTGCAAAAGTGGGTCCCCTGGTCGCTTATGAGTGCTCTGGGCACACCGAACCGAGTGAAAATATTCCCTTTGAGGAATTCAGCCACAATGCGCGAATCGTTGGTGGGGGTCGCCTTTGCCTCGACCCATTTTGAGACATAATCAACTGCTAGGAGTATATATTCCTTACCTTGTGAATTTGGAAATGGCCCCATGAAGTCTATGCCCCAAACATCGAAGATCTCTACTGGCAGTATGGGCACAGAGGGCATTTCATTGCGCTTGGTCAGATTGCCTTCCTTCTGGCACTCATCACATCTCTTGCATAGCTCATAGCAGTCTCGAACCAAAGTGTTCCAGTAGAATCCGCAATCCAGAATCTTTCTTGCTGTACGCCTTGGCCCAAAGTGGCCTCCACAGGGTTGTTTGTGGCAGTGATCCACTATGCCCTGCTGCTCGGACTCAGGAATGCATCTTCTAAGGACTTGGTCTTCACATCTTTTCCACAAATAGGGTTCATCCCAGACATAGCTCCTTGCCTCACGCTTCATTTTGTTTTTCTCATAGTAGCTCATGCCGTCCCTGAAAATTCCAGTAACCATGAAGTTCACAAGGTCAGCGAACCATGGCTCTTCGCCCAAAGTGGTTATAGAATACAAATGCTCATCAGGGAACGTTTCGGTTATGGGCATATCCTCTTCTTTCTGGAGAATCCTACTCAGATGATCTGCAACGAGGTTCTGATTGCCAGACTTGTCTCGAATTTCGATGTCAAACTCCTGAAGTAACAGGATCCATCGAATAAGTCTTGGCTTAGTCTCCTTCTTTGCCATGAGGTACTTCAGTGCAGCGTGG
This sequence comes from Euphrasia confusa, assembly GCA_954870475.1. NCBI lineage: Eukaryota > Viridiplantae > Streptophyta > Magnoliopsida > Lamiales > Orobanchaceae > Euphrasia > Euphrasia confusa. Next base: position 1,450,603 of record OX940955.1, on the reverse strand, counting down.
TCTGTATACACTATGGTCTTACTGCCCAGCAGATAAGACCTAAACTTCTCAAAGGCAAAGACAATGGCCAAAAGCTCCTTCTCAGTTGTGGCATAGTTACTTTGGGCAGCATTAAGGGTCTTCGAGGCATAGTAGATCACATGCCTTTCTTTCCCTTTCATTTGCCCTAACACAGCTCCCACTGCATATCCACTTGCATCACACATCAGCTCGAATGGCATGCCCCATTCTGGTGGTTGAATAATAGGTGCTGTGACCAACCTCTCCTTCAAGTGATTGAAGGCAGCCTTGCAGTCCTCATCAAATTCCCACTCTACATCATTCTGAAGCAGTCTGGTCAAAGGGCGAGCAATTTGGGCAAAGTCCTTCACAAAACGTCTGTAGAAGCCAGCATGCCCTAAGAACCCCCTGACTTGCTTCACATTTCTCGGGTATGGCAGCTTGGAGATGACTTCAATCTTAGCTTTATCCACCTCTATGCCCTTAGCTGAAATCACATGCCCAAGGACAATTCCCTCTTCGACCATGAAATGGCATTTTTCGTAGTTCAGTACAAGGCTCTTCTCCACACACCTCTTTAGCACCATCTCTAAGTGTTCCAGGCAGGAGTCAAAGGAGTTGCCATACACGGTGAAATCGTCCATGAACACTTCAATTCCATTCTCGAGCAGGTCAGCAAAAATACTCATCATGCACCTTTGAAAAGTTCCTGGTGCATTGCAGAGGCCAAAGGGCATTCTCCTGTAGGCAAAGGTGCCAAAAGGACAGGTGAAGGTGGTTTTTTCCTGATCCTCTTGAGCAACCCATATCTGCATATACCCTGAGTAGCCATCCAGAAAGCAAAAGTGCTTCTTCCCAGCCAATCTTTCCAACATTTCATCAATGAAAGGCAAAGGGAAATGATCCTTGCGGGTTACCTTGTTCAGTTTGCGGTAGTCAATGCAAACTCTCCACCCAGTTTGTAGTCGTGTGGCAATCTGCTCATTTCTTTCGTTCTCTATGACTTGAACTCCAGACTTCTTTGGCACCACATGCACTGGGCTAACCCACTTGCTATCTGACACTGGGTAGATTATGCCTACACTGAGAAGCTTCTTGATCTCTTTGAGCACAACTTCCTTCATTGCTGGATTGAGCTTCCTTTGAGGATCACGTACGGGCACAGAGTCATCTTCCAGAAGAATGTGGTGTTGGCAGATGCTTGGACTTATCCCTCTGATGTCAGCCAAAGTCCACCCTATGGCCTGTTTGTACTGCCCCAGCACATACCTCAACTTTGCCTCCTCTGCCTCTTGCAAGTAGGCACTTACGATGACGGGCAAAGTGTCATTATCTCCCAGATATAGGTACTTCAGGTGCTTGGGCAGCTTTTTCAATTCCAGCATTGGTGGCTTTTCGAGGGAAGGCACCATGATCATTTCTTCAATCTCTATCGGTTTGCCCGGACTGCCTTTAAAACTCTCCAGAGAATCTAACTGCTCTATTGCCTCTTGCAATTCTTCCGGTTCGTCCTCCATGTCAAACTCTGTAAGCCCTTGTTGAATGGCTATCTCAGTATGATCATACTTGCCACATTGGAGCGCCTTTGCCTCCACTGCCTTCTCAATTTGGTCAATGTAGTGAATCTCCTCGGTGTCAGCTGGGTGCTTCATGGACTTGTAGAGGTCAAAGGTGACCGTCTCTCCCTCGAATTTGCACGTCAGCCTACCGGTTTCGCAGTCGATGTGGGTCCTTGCTGTTTTCAAGAACGGTCTGCCCAATATCATCACTGGGGCTTTACTTGATCTGCCCATATCGAGCACATAGAAATCAGCGGGGAATATCAACTCTTCCACTTTGACCAGGACATCTTCCAGTATGCCCTCAGGATAAACATTCGATCTATCAGCCAGTTGGATCACAACTCGAGTGGGCTTCAGTTGCCCTATTTCCAAGTCTTCGTACATCGTTTTGGGCATAACGTTGATTGATGCTCCAAGATCGAGCATTGCCTTCTCTATCTTCATATGCCCTATGATGCACGGAATGTAGAACATGCCTGGGTCTCCACACTTTGTAGGTCCAGTCTTCTTAATCACGGCAGAGACATTCTCCCCCACCTCAAACTTCGCATCATCCTGATATTTCACCTTCTTTGTGCAAAGCTCCTTCAAGAACTTAGCACATCTGGGCATAGCGTTCAGTATGGTTAGAAGGGGCATATTGATTTCCACCTTCTTAAACATCTTGAACATCTCTTGAGTTTCTTCCCTCTCACGGTTTTTATTCAATCTGCCCGGAAAGGGTGGCCTGATTTTCGGTGGTGGGGATTTGTCCCTCTTTGCCTTGACTATCACCTCTTCTTGCTCAACATCTGTCCCAGGGTCTTCCTCAATGACTGGGGGATCATCTAACACAGGCTCTTTGCCCTTTACTGCAGAATTTTCCACTATAGTGAGTGGTTTGCCACTTCTGAGCTGGACGGCATTAACATGGGCATTGTTTACTTCGATTTTCGGGGGCAAAGTACCTCCTTTCTGTTCCAGCTTTGCCACCACTTGAGTAAGATGTGAGACTTGGGCTCCTAGATTTTGGAACTGCCCTCTAGTCTCTTGCTTGAATTTCTCATTCTCTTGGTGGGCTTTGGCATTCTCTTGCTGGAACTTGATGTTCTCTTTGACCAAGGTTTCCATCATTTCAGACAGGGTAGGCCCTTTGGTCTGAGCGGGCTGGTGGTATATCCCGGGGCCTTGCTGTTGGTACTGCCCCTGTTGGTTGTAGCGCTGGAAATTTTGGTTTCCATTATACCCTTCATTGTAGTTGTTATTCCCATACCTATTATCATAGTATGGTTTCCCCCTTCCTTGCCCGTTACCGTTGCTCTGCCCCATTGCTTTGACCTCCTCGTCATACAGTGAGGGGCACTCATCAGTGGCATGCTCTGTGCCCTGACAGATCTGGCAAGCTTTCACACCTCTCTTTGGCCCGGTGGCCATAGAGTTCATGAACTTTTCCATAGCACTGCACAGTTTGTCGATCTTTAAATCTGCAGCGGTGGTTGTCCCCAAATTGGTCCTGGGCAACTCGCTTCCATCATCTCTGAACTCCTCTGCCATTTCCTTGAAGAGTTTAAATGCCTCTTCAGCACTTTTATTAAGGATAGACCCTCCACTGGCAGCGTGCAGGAGGGTTCTCTCGTGCATCCTTAGCCCAGACACAAAGTACTGGATCAAATCGTGGTCAGGGATCTGGTGCTGAGGACACTTTGCCAACATCTGTTTAAACCGTGCCCAGTATGCGGGGAACTCTTCGCCTGTCCCCATCTTAATGCTACTGATGTTTCTTCGCATGTGTTGGATTCGGGCGGCAGGGAAGTACTTTTCCAAGAACTTCTGTTGGAGCTGTGCCCAAGTAGTGATTTGTCCTTCGGGCAGAGTGTAGAGCCACTCTCGTGCTCCATCCCCAAGTGAGAAGGGAAAAGCCAGCAGTCGGATGTATTCACTCAAAGGGGGCCCTCCCCTTATAGTTCCGCAGGCTAACTCGAAGTCTTGAAGATGCCTCTGTGGGTCTTCCATGGGCATATCGCTGAACTTAGGCAGTATTTGGATGAAATTGTGTTTCATCTCCCAGTTCTCGTTGATGGTGGGCAAAGTGATGCCTGATGGTCGGAGGTTCAGATTGGCAGGGAACATCATTTCCATGAGGGTTGGGTTTGCCATTGTGGCTGGTTCCGGTGAAGGTCTTGGTGGGGTAATTGGGTCACCTCTCCTTGCCCTTCGCGGATTTTCTGCCCTTGGTGTATGGGCAGCTTCTTGGGCGGCACGTGCTAACGCTTTGGCTAGCCTTGTTTCTTTCCGGATTCGCTTTGCGGTCTTTTCGATCTCTGGATCGTACCAGGTTACAATCTCTTTGCCAGCAACAGAATCCTGCATAAACAAAACAAGTCAAACTGTTAGCACAGACGACTTACTGTTGGAAATTTGCCTCCCCGGCAACGGCGCCAATTTTGACGAGCACGAATGTTTGTCGTTGGGAACAAACGCGCTGCCAAAATAAAATTTGTATTTAGCCAGTACCCCTTTAACTACAAAACGTAGATAATGGTAAGTACGTGGGGTCGGTCCCACAAGGAGGCAATTACAGTAGGTGATCTCGGCTTTGCCCAAGGGGTTGTCACAAAAAGTTTTGAGTTTGGTTGCTGTGGGCACAGCGGTTTTGCAATCGTTCAAACACTCAGATCTAACTACGGCAAACAGAAATAACATGCAAATAAATAAAACCAAAAGTAAACAAGCAAACACTCAGATCTAACAGAATACTAAAAGTGAAAACTTAAATCAATAAATAAACAAGGCATCCGGGCAGACAACTTCACTCAGGATCATTAGGGAAAACTACCGTTCATCGGCACTAAGGATTTTTACCAGCGGTTTGTCAGCAGTTATAGGGTGTAAAAAGACAAAAGTGGTCCTATTGCGTCACGCCCAGCAAATGCCCCACCCCTCATCTATCCTTACTGTATAAAGAAAAGGCTTGGTTTACACTTTGCCTAATCCCCCTGGATCTGAACAATTCGATAACCTATGCGACCAAACATGGATCTAGTTTGCCCAAACCCGCATTACCCTCTAGACAGACCCGCTCGGCCAATAGCATGCTCGAAACATACGACCGCATCTCCTGCAAGTTCTAGTGCTATGCCCGCAACAATACTACAAGGTACATCTATGCGGTTTGCCAATCACCAGTATCCCAGTTTGTAAAGGTTCACTAGTGGTCGTCCTAGTTTACCCAAACTCCCCAGAAATAAACCTCAAACAACTTTGCCTCGGGAACAAACGCCCAACCGGTTAGTTCAGCCCCTCCAACCTCGCGGCCTAACTAAACCCTAAATCACCTTCGATCCGTCCCTGCCCAGATGCAAATCAATTTAGCCAATCATACAGAAATTAAAAGACGAAATAATTAAAGGAAAGCAAACTATATTAACCATAGCTTCAAATCGAATAATCGTTTTTGAAGGAATTGAAATACGGAATTAAAAACTTAAAAAACAAAACATAAACCAAATTGTTTCTCGACCCGAAGGTCGGATCTACTGCAATTAAATAAAGGAATCCGGACGAACAGCTCCGCTTCCTTCTCCGGCAACTCCTCCGGCGGTGACGGCGACTTCGGGACCGGCGGCTCTTCCGACTTCTCGGTGCGTAATGTTGTTTTTCTTTGCTGCCCGTCGCGCCCCTTTAATAGACTTCGAATTTGAATTTGAATTCCCGGCTGTTGCTCGCCCCTTAGGAATAGGCATCCTTGGTCAATGGGCTGGGGGATAAGTCAGATCCCCCGAATCCAGGGATTCTGGTACGCTGCCAGCTTGCCCGCAGCGAATCTCCTGTCAACAGCCGCTCTCTGCCCAAATCGAAGTCTGCAGGTATTTCTTCTCCTCCACAGGTGGTCGGACCAGGCACGGTACTTTGTAGGAATTCTGGGTCTTCTGCTTCATGACCTTACCCATTTGCCCGATGTGGTCAAACTGTTGCTTGTCACTACCGCTCCAGAATCTGATTTGCTCAAAGAAGGGGATTTCCTTGCCTCTTTTGCCCAGTGCGCCACCTGTTACCTGCATCACCACACACTCTGCCCAAACACCTAATTGTGCCCTCCCAGACACGTTAACGACTCAAACTGACTCAATAAAGGGTGTAAAAGTGCTCTAAGATGAGCAAATAAAATGGCTCATCAACGTATATATTTAAGATAATTATTAATTATTATTACAAAAAATATATAATTTCAAATTACTATTTATAATTTATATATAATAATTTAAATATGCTTAATAATATTACTATTTATTTATTTATAATTTATAGTGTGAACACAACATTATTATTGTCTTTCTATTGGTCTACGTGGTATTAGTGGATCCTGAAATTATATATGTATAAATATAATGTATTAATTAATTAGAGGTATCAATTTCCCCAACTTTTTCCACTGGATCAGCCTAATATTCAAAATAGCAAGATTCTCACCCGGACCCAAAAGGGAAGAACCCAAAGCCCAAATCGTTTCTCCCCTTGAAGCCCTCGAATCTTTGTGGGCTGAATTTCTCCAGGTCGGCCCATACATTTGGGCTGTGCTGAATTTCCCACACGCTCGCCATGACTTTGTGTCCCACTTTTCACCCCTCTCTCCTTTCTATATAAAGCCTTAGCCTTGCATGGAATTAAAACACACACACTAAAATATGTCGATCAAGAAAGTTATTAATATTTTGTTTTTTATAGTTCTAGTGTTAGCGGCAGCGTTCGCCGCCGACGAGAAACCGTCACCACCGCAGTTTGATCAAATGATGCCGAAAGGTACGCGCGTTCCTCCCTCTGGATTCCATTGGAACAAGGCACCACCATCAGTACCCTAATAAAAACACCATTGAATTGAAGTTCATGTTTGCCGCCATCGATCATCACCGTCGCAATCGCAGTCTAACACAGACGAATATACGTTTAATTAATACTACTATATTATATATATACATGTGCCAATCGAGACTCTTGTATAAGGCTCGATTAATAATCTCTCTTTCTGAAATAATAATATAATCAATTTTCGTGCATTTTGCTTTTTTAAAGATAATTACAGTTTTATCAATCAATCAATTAACACGGAGATTTCACTTTTGAGAAAAATCAACACCATTATTCTTTGTCTAAAAGACAAACACAAAACTGAGAAAAATAAGTCTTTGCCCAGAACTTACTGTATTATTTAATTTTTATTTCTAAAAGATTTTTTTTCACTATTCATTTTATGAAAAACAACGTAGACTCTTGAGTTTGAGAAATATTAAAATAAATCTAAAAACGTTTTAGAATTTCGTTAGTCGAATCTAAAATGTAATTGATAACTCACTATGGTGTTCAGTTTTGTCTGAAATCAATTCAATTGAATGATTGTCACGAAAAATAACTTTAAAAAATAAACTAAATTCAATTTATTTTTTAATTGTGACAATTACTTAGTAAGACAAAATATTAAAGTAATCCGTCACGCAGGCTTTGAGAACAACCAACGTGCGGAATTCCACTAAAAATCTTTAATTATTTCAAAAATTATTTTTTTCATAAACTTAAATAATTAAATATGGAACCGAACTATTTTACAGACTTATAAGATATTATCTTTATATAAAAATACACAATAAAATATAATTTGTTGAAAAAAAAGTATCTACATAAAAAGTTGATTTTTTTATGAATTAAGGTGATTTTATCATTTAATATATCAAAACATCATTTAAATTGTAAAAATATTTTAAAAGTTAAAACATAATTTTTATAAGATGGAAGTGAGCACTACTTATTTTATATATGTAAAAAGTTATCGGACGTACCTCAATAACATTCATCGCATAAACACTTACTATATCAAAAACATTCTTCGCTTGTGAAATCAAGTCAATTTAATTATTTTTAAAAAATTAAAAAAATTTGATAAAATCATTATCGTATATATTTGATTCATAATAATTTTAAAGTAAAAAATTGACCAAAAATTAAAGTAATTTTACAAACAATCTTACTTAAACCTGTTAGTGTAAATGCCCACGCACTTTCAAAACCAATCTCATGCACGTTCAATATTTTGTTTACCAAAAATTAGGTTACATTATTTTTAGAAAAAATGACACAACATTCATTTCAATGTTGGAGCCAAGTCAAGTCAGAATTAGACATAATCTTACAACTTTAATTTAAAGTCTATTGACACATATAATTATAGTATAAAATGCAAATTTTGTTATTTTAATTACATATATAAAGTTATTAGTACTTACGTATGTAAAGCACATTTATAGCGTTTGCACTTACGTACATCAAGAACATTTATCTCATAATGTCAAATCAAATTTAAATTAAAAAAAAAGTTGATTTTTTTTTTATAGAATAACCCCTAATTTTAAGAATTTAAACCCTACACCTACCGACCTACTATGCTAATAAAAACACTCCTATTGACCATTGAACCAAAATTACTTGTTAAGAAACACTAACAATATTTATAATATATTGTTAAGATAAAATGAATTTTTGTTATAATTTAAAAAAATAAATTGTTTTTGTATTATTATAATTACTAATGTGATATAATTATCTAATTTAATTAATTTGAAGTATAGTTGCTGAAAAAACAATTATTATTATTAAATATAAATTAATAAATCAAAAATACATTTTTCCATTAAAAACTTGTTAATAAAATAGATATAAATATATAGAACGATTTGGGCTTACTCATATCAATTTTCCCAAGCACTGAATATTGGCCCAGCCCAATATTGAAAATAGCCAGATTCTCACCTGGGCAGGCCCGTCTCCCCGACCCAAAAGGGAAGAACCCAAAGCCCTCGAATCTTTCTTGGTTGAATTTCCCCCTCTCTCCTTTCTATATAAAGCCTTAGCCTTACATGAAATTAAAACACACACTAAAATAATCTTTCTAGGTTGAATTTCCCCCTCTCTCCTTTCTATATAAAGCCTTAGCCTTGCATGGAATTAAAACACACACACTAAAATATGTCGTTCAAGAAAGTTATTAATATTTTGTTTTTTATAGTTCTAGTGTTTGCGGCAACGTTCGTCGATGTCTCCTCGATTGACGAGAAACTGTCACCACCGCAGTTTGATCAAATGAAGCCGAAAGGTGAGCCCGTTGCTCCCTCTGGAGGATCCAAAAGGCACAACGGGGCACCGCCACCCGAATAAAAACACCATTGATTCGAAGTTCATCTTTGCCGCCATCATCACCGTCGCAATCGCCGTCTACCACAGACGAATATACGTTTAATTAATACTACTATAGTACTATATATACATGTGCCAATCGAGACTCTTGTATAAGGCTCGATTAATAATCTCTCTTTCTCGAATAATAATATAAGCAGTTTTGCGTGCATCTTGCTTTTTTAAGGATAATTACAGTTTTATCAATCAATCCATCAATCAACACGAAGATTTCACTTTGAGAAAAATAAACACGATGATTGTTTGTCTAAAAGACAAACACAAAACTGAGAAAAACAAGTCTTTGCCAAGAACTTAATGTAATATTTAATTTTTTATTTCTAAAAGATTTTTTCACTATTTATTTTATGAAAAACAACGCAGACTCTTGAGTTTGAGAAAAATTAAAATAAATCTAAAAACGTTTTTTAAAAAAAAATAGAAGCCAAACAACGACTAATAGCTTAAAAAGTGAGTACATATTGTATTACTTTATCAACTACTGTATGAATTATATACCCTATCCTAAGCTTGTACACATTATTTAGCAAATTAAAATAATTTATTATAATTAATATGCACTGAACATTAAATATAAAAATATATATATATATATATATATATATATCATAAAACGTCCTCTAAAATATCTGATTCCACATTTATTTCTTTAAGTTTATGAAATATCAAATATCGTCATATTTAACAATTTTTAGTAGAATTTCGAATTTTAGTCAAATTTAAAATGTACTTGATAACTCACTATGGTGTTCTGTTTTGTTTGAAATCAATTCAATTGAGTAAGTGTCACGAAAAAATAACTTTAACAAAAACTACATTCAATTTTTTTTTTTACAATTGATTCGCCTATATATGGAATCAAGTCAATTTAATTATTTTTAAAAAATTAAAATTTTTGATAAAATCATCATCGTATATATTTGATTCATAATAATTTTAAATTGAAACACTGATGAAAAACTAAAGTAGTTTTATAAACAATCTTACTTAAATCAATCTCACGTTCACTATTTCATGTTTACCAAAAATTAGGTTACATTATTTTTAGAAAAAAATGGCACAACATTAATTTCAATGTTGGAGCCAAGTCAAGTCAGAATTAGACATAATATTCTTACAAATTTAATTTAAAGTCTATTGATACATATAACTATAGTATAAAATACAAATTTTGTTATTTTAATTACGTATATAAAGTTATTAGTACATACGTATGTAAAAGCACATTTATAGCGTTTGCACTTACGTATATCAAGAACATTTATCTCATAAAGTCAAGTCAAATTTAAATTAAAAAAAATAAGTTGATTTTTTTTAATAGAATAACCCTTAATTTTAAGAATTTAAAACCCTACACCTTATGGTAATAAAAACACTCTTATTGACCATTGAACCAAAATTACTTGTTAAGAAACATTATCAATATATATAATGTTATAAACTCAAAAGAATTGAGAGAGAATAATAGAGTATAAAGAGAGACAATGAGAAGAGAATAGAAATTGTTATTTCATTCATATGGAGAGACCCCTTTATATAGGATACAAAGTAGAGTTTCTGTCTTGTTCACCAAGAAAGGGTAAACTAGTCATTCACTAATTAATAATATTCATAACACTCCCCCTTGAATGACTATTTACAGTATTGCTGCCTCGTTAAAACCTTGCCAGGAAAACCCAGTGGGACAAAACCTGAGCGAAGGAAAAAGAGTACAACTTGCTTGTAATCACCGAAGATCTTTGACTTTTTGAAAATTATTGGTGATCAATCAATCTCATTAAGACCTGTATATAACTAATAAAACCATATAGGAAAAACTTAGTTATTCAAATATAAATTTTGGTCTTCAGGACCCAACCTTCGAGTTGTCGAGTTTCATATTCATTTGTATTATTGTATATTTTTCGTCCTTCAGGGACATGCCTTTACCAGACATCTATATTGACTAGAGCATTCGCAATTGCTATAACCGGCCGGTAACTCTTCTGGAGTATTTTATATGCGTTTAGTGTTCAATATACATTTCTTGACAAATGAATAATGTGAACTTCAATTCACAATCATTTGAACTTCACATTCAATATCTCAGTTTATCTCGAAAATAAACTCATATCGAGTGATGTACATGCCTCGTTAAAAACCTCGTTATAAAACCTTGTAGGAAAAAAAAATACCCGAGGAAAATAGTACATGACATTCACATTTATATTTTGATGATTGTCTCGTTAAAAACCTTTAACTAAGAAAACCCTGTGGGAAAAACTTAGTAGAGGGAAAAAGAGTGCAATCACTGGTCTTCGAGACCAATCACTAGTCTTCGGGACCTTGTTTCAATATCAATTTTGTCCATAATAACATAGTAATATGATATTGTACATATTCTGATTTTCATTTCCTTTCATATCAGAAATTTTAAAATCCATCAAGGATTTTCATGTATGTATCTTTCTAATGACTTCTACATAGTCAAATCATATATTCGATGCATATATTTATTATTGTTGCTGCCATAAATATTAAGTAGCGGAACTACATGTCATCCTTAAAAATATTTGATTAACATCGAGTTTCTGCGAAAAACTCTTGAGCAACTAACCTCGCTTTTATATCTCACCACATCATTACTCGTTTTTCTTACGAACACCCACGTATATCCTTCTGGGATAATATTTTGAGGTGTGTACTATAAAGTCAAAATATCTCTTTTATTTAGCGAGTCATGCTCAACCTCAATTGCTCGTTTCTTATTTCTTGAATGCTGCTGGCACACTATCATTGATTTAAGTTTTTGATCCAATTTTTCTAGAGCAACTCTTGAGGCAAATATGTCGTTGACGACTTTTTCCATGTTGATGACAATTCATTCTATCAACCAAATCTTTCATCATTTCCCAAAATATTTAATTTGGTTGTTCCGCAATCCCACGATTTTCTATTATCATGTGCACGTGTTTTTTCAATGGGATTTCCATCTAACTCTCTTCGGGGGATTTTGAGGGTGACTTAATTTCTTTGTTTTTCCGCGGATTTATTTTATATCTTAAGATCGATCTATTACGCTTCAGGCGTATATTAGAATCAACATTTGAGTTGATCTCTTTGGTATTTGAACTCTTATAGTTCATTTATCACAAATTTATGTGATTTTGTCACACCTTCATTAATTTGGCAGATTACTTGCTGAATATTGCAAGTTACTTATTTTCATGAACTTCGGGTCCAATTGATTGGTGCGTGAATTTAGAATTAAAGATCGTTTTCATTCCATGAAATTTCTCGGCATTTACATCTTTTATATTCTTATCTCCCCATAATGCCGGAAAATGATCTTCGTTAAATATGCAAATCAGCGTAATTGCTATAAATAGATCTTCTGGATCGGGGGTTCGAAATATTTAATATACATTTTTTTACTATGCCCGTTCATAAAAATACACTTTAGTGGTGATATTAATATAACTTGCATATATAAAATTAATTCGCAGATGGGAAATGCTCGATTCATTTCCACGCACAATCATGATATGCATCATTTTCATTTTTAAGTACATTTGTAGTACTTGTGGGATAATTAGTAAAACTCTTCCGGAGCCCACTCTTAATATGTCATAATTTGCATAACAGTATATTTACCAATGATCCTTCAGGGATATAATACATTTACCAATAATCCTTCGGGGATCAAAATATTTGTGTCTTTCAAACTAATAATTGAATCAAATATTCTTCAAGAATATTTATCAAATTTAATAAATCAATTGTGTATTCTTCAGGAATAACACGTCAATCATTAAGAAAATAATAGACTTTTTCGATATTCTATGAGTACCCACATAGTACATTTGTTCTCGATTTTCAAAAGATATCCTTCAGGGATAATTCATATGACGAGAATAATCGAATTTGGCTACTATGAGTACCATGTTGTAATTTTATTAAAAACATTTAATGTTTTCAATTTTGCTTCTTCAGGAGCAATCAATAAAAATATTCTTTCAAGAATATTTTGCATTAATTCTTAAGAATATCAATATCGATATAAAATATTTAAAGTTTAATTGCTACATCATAAGCAATTTGATTTTATTTGATATTTCTGCGAGAATATCATATCATGATGTTCTCCAAGAACATTTAAAATTTAATTTTGATATTTAATCATGAATATCATATCATAATAATCTTCGGGATCATATAAAACTTATTGCTATTACGGGAGCAATTTAATTTGATATTTAGCGAATAATATCAAATCATGATGTTCTATATTCTTCCCGAACGATCAATATAATATTTAAACCAATAGTACATGTTCTTCAGGAAAAATTAATTTATTTAATATATTAAAAATAATTGATTTGATAATACTTCAGGAATATCAAATTTTCATGGGATTCAAACTCATGTGGCTATCCCAATATTCAAGCAAATAACCATCGGGCTATTCAACAAGGTTTTGATTAACTTTTCCTAAAGTTTCGTCCACTTTGGAATTTAGGAAGTACCTCAATTGATTCATTGGTCGAGTTCGCACATAACTCGACTACGAAAGACTCGCACGATGATTCCGGAGGCTACGCCCCCAATTATGGATCAACGTTTTAAGGAGTTTCAAACGATGTTATTCGAGATAATTAATATTTAATCATAATCAATTTGATATTGATATTTCTACAGAAATATCACATCACGATGTTCTTCAGGAACATTAAAATTTTAATTGATTTATAGGCATAGTTAATTTGATATTTCTTCAAAAATATCATATTATAATGTTCTTCAGGAACTTAGGCATAATTAATTTGATATTACTTCAAGAATATCAGATTATAATGTTCTTCGGGAACATGTTACTTTTGGAAAGAAGAGGAGAAGAAGTAGATATATTTATAATTATTTAATAAATATAAACAAAATATAAATTCTTGCCTTGTACTTCGGATCTTGGATGGGTAGAACTTCGATGAAAAACGCGGTTGAGCTTTCGTGCTGATAACGTGTTATAAACTCAAAAGAATTGAGAGAGAATAATAGAGTATAAAGAGAGACAATGAGAAGAGAATAGAAATTGTTATTTCATTCATATGGAGAGACCCCTTTATATAGGATACAAAGTAGAATTTCTGTCTTGTTCACCAAGAAAGGGTAAACTAGTCATTCACTAGTTTAAAAATGAATTTTTGTTAAGATAAAATGAATTTTTGTTATAATTTTTTTAAAAATATTGTTTTTGGATTATTATAATTAATAGTGTGATATAATTATCTAATTTAATTAATTTGAAGTATAGTTATTGAAAAAAATTATTATTATTATTAAATAATTATACTAAAATTATTTAATATATTGTATTCCGTCTATCCATGTAATAGTCACGTTTACTTTTTTTTTACCGTTCAATACATATGATAAACAGTATAAGAAATTATGAAAAAATTATTAAAATAAAATTTAATAGTTCTGTTGTTCGTGGTGATGTTTGTCGATGTCTCCTTGACCTCGAATATTAACCGCCGATTGAAAAGTTGTCGAAACGTAAACCTGTTCCTCACGCCGCGCCATCCAAAAGGCCCAACGAGGTACCACCACAAGGACAAAAACATTAAACATCCACCGCCAACCGGAAAACACCATTGAAGTTGTTGCTGCAATGCTGCCATCATTGCCGTCTCCGCCGTGAAACCACACAATTTATAATGTACTATCTATATATGTTTCCTCATACTAATACTATCTATACATGTACCAAGACATATATATTAGTCAATAAAGAATTATCTCCATCTCTTTTTGTCCAATAATAATAAGCAATTGCCTATTCTTTCTTATACGTTAAAAAAAATTATATATATTCGTCATATGTACTTTTTCTCTTAAATAAGAAAATAATACTCCATGTTTTGTCTTAAAATTAAAAAAAAAAATTGTTTTTTTTATAAATATATACATATTAATATTGAACTTAAAGTTAGGCACGGAGTGTATCATTTATCATATATTAATAGGGTAGCGCTATTTGAACCCTCATTACCTCTAAATACACCTCCACTTATTTCTAATTTTAATTATTTATTATTTTTACTTGATAAAACACATACTCTTCCTAATTTACCCTTTTTGATAAAAAATGCACAACTTATTCTTTGTTATTCACAGTAACGTCTACTACTCCTTGGTGTGTCGTCTTCTTCCTCGTCTACTCCTCGTCTTTTCAATTGACCCCACCGAAACCACCTGGCACACGTGATCGTCAGTTTCCCTCGATGGTCGTTTGCGTGGTGGAGGAAAGCGTCCGCTTGGCCTTCGATCTCGCAGGCGATTCTCGGGAGTTCTTTTGGAACTCGGATACGAAGTAGTTCACGAGCCCGTTGTCAAAATCCTCGCTGCCGAAGTGGTTTGATTTTCAAATGTTAAAACTCAACAATTAATTAGTTCAATTTTACAGTCCCACACTTAGTGTGCACATCTCATCGCCTCCCCACCGTTCTAATCGACTTCCCCAATTGCACTACCACCATTAATTTCCTCAGATTTCCCGCCACATATACAGCTTCACCGACACAGCTGTCGACTCCGTACGCCCCCAAAAAAATCCAAAACTCCTCCTCCGCCACACCTGCTCCGCCTCCAATTCTCTGAGATTAGGTTCACCTTCTTCGTTCTTTTGTTTTTGCGCGGTGACCTCAAAAAGTATTTAAACCTATTTATCTCAAGATGTATATTGTTAATTGGAGAGGGTAAATTAGGAAAATCATGTGATGTATTAATAAAAAATAAAAAATAATTAGAATTATAAATAAAAGGTGGTGAACTTAGAGGAAACGGTGGTGTGAATAGCGCCACCCATATTAATATGTACATATTTTATGGTGTTATGATAATAATAATAATAATAATAATAATAATAATAATAATAATAATAATAATAATAATAATAATAATAATAATAATACAAGAATTCAAGCAAATTCAAATACAAAAAATTAATTTTCATTTTTTGTTGAAAGTAGTCGAAATACTTAATTTGTAAAAACATTAAAAAAAAAATCAATTCCAAAGATATACTTTAATATATGGGTGATTTTGGATAAAGGAGATTTTTTTAAGTTTCATTAAAATTAAAGAACACTATTTTTCCTAATTATTAATAGAAGCAGTTTATATAATTTTATTTTAATTTTATTAATTTACACGTCGGTTATTAATTAATATTTATTATATGAGGTAGGCGGTTATTACACCATATTATAATTATAATCTTAAAGTACTTTTAATAATAAAAAATCTAAAAAAATGAAACATTAATTTGTAAGCGTTAATTCATGCGGTAAAACTTAAAATATTATAAACTATAATACCTCTTTCCCTAAATAGTTCTTAATATATATATACCTCGTTCATTCGTTTAAGAGAAACACAAACTTTTTTTATAAATTACAAAATAAACATTTTTTACTTGTGAAGTATAAAATAATAATTATAAAAATAAATAAGTTTATAAATATTATAATTTAAATCATAATGTATAGGTTATGAAATGAAATTTGAAGTCATAAATATTATAGTCAATCTAACTTAAATCAAATTCTCAGTTCATCCTTTGATGTTAACAAAAATTACGTTAAATCATTTATGGAGAAAAATGATCGAACATTCTTACATGTTGAGTCAAGTCAAGTCAAAATTAGACATACACGGAGTATAATCTTATAAATTTAACTTAAAGTCTATTTAAGTAGATATATAATTAATTAATATAAAATGAACTTCATTATTATTTTAATACTTTATATAAGATTTATTAGCACTTACGAACATACTTCAAGAACATTACGCGAGCACTTACGTACATCAAGAACATTCTTTGTATAGAGTCAAGTAAATTAATTAAATTTAAAATGCTTTATTATACGGCAATTTATATCCTTACATATATACTAGCATAGTAGCATGTACCGAGCATCGTACATCTAGTCCAAATATAAAAAAAGACAAAAAATAAATCATCTTATCATTTTTTATTTTATTTTCTCTCTCTTCTCTCACCCTCTCTCCCCTTTTATTCTCCCATTTTTGTTTTTTAATTTTTTTTTCATTATCTAAAAGATTGTGTTCTCTACTTAATTATATTAATTATAAAAAAATCCTGAATAAATATAGAGATTTACTTTTTCAAAATCTATATTTTGTTACTTATATAATCGGATTTTGTGAAATGAATGAATATTTTATGGGTATATGATGAATACTTTGACTAAAAATAATGAAGATTTATTTAAAATCAGATTTTGTGAAATGAATAAATATTTCAATTATATGTTGTGAAAAATTTAACATTATACAGTGAATATTGAATGAGTATTTATTTTATATGACATATTTATGAGTATTTCTTTTATATGACATATTTTATTTTATACAATGATGATTTATTAATAATTAAATGCATATTTCAATTATATGTGATGAAGATTTTAACAATTTTTTTTAAAATCAATCTAAACTTTGAGTTAATTAATTTACGATAAAGATTTTAGTAAGTCAAAATTAAAATTTAATTTAAATAGAAAAGATAAAATAATATTTAATGAAGATTATATATATATAGAATGAATATTTTGTAAATATGTGATGAATATATTTACATAGTCTCTTTTATACCAAATCTGATTACAAATTAATAAAATAAAATAAAAAAGTGTAAAAAAAAAATTATCAAACCAGAACTTTAACAAAATTCAATATTTATTCTCTAAATTTTTATGCGCAATCAATCAACCATTGATGAATTATCACATAAATATCAAGCCGAGATCCTCCATCAGTAGATTCGTCGGAAAAGACGAAGCTTGGTTCTGGATTGTGCGCCTTTGCTGAAGATTGTACCATTCGTTCGCACCCCCATTAGCCTCGCCAAGAACACACTGTACATGTAATTTCTGATCTTCTTCGCCAATCAAAATCGCCGTACACGATCACGATAGTCACTGAGCACCCCCAAACAATGTATTCGCGGCCATGGATCTCTCTCAGTGGATTGTATTCGCTGCCATTGATCTCTCTCGGTGGAGTTTTGGTGGTGAAATTTTTGTAGGTTTAGGTTTAAATTTATATATTTGTGTTTGAGCTTTGTATTTAGTGGGTCGATTGTACCATGCATTAATGTACATTCGATTGCACAATATAGGTACTCTTATTATACTATGGGTAGTGATATTTACACCTCCATGTTTACTTTCCACACTTTACTTATTATTTTTTTTATTACTAATATAATAAAATGAATATATTACCCTTTTTATAAAATTTATAAAAAATAAATTATTTTTCCCTCATCAAAAAATAAATTATTCTTCCCATCATCGTCATCTTCAATCTAATAAATACAATAATGTGATTTCTGAAAACGTCTACAATTCCATGTGTCATTTTATCATACGGATCTAAGAAAAATTGTTTTTCTATTTAATCCAAAAATATTGATTCTTTAATATAAGAATTATGTTTTTGCGCAATTTTGTTTTTTACTTTTCTCTTCGCAAAATATGCATAATTTTTTTTTTAATTTATTGTTCCTTTGTTTTTCACTGTTTATCTAATTAATTCGCAAATAATTAATTAATTTTTTTTTTGTGTATTGTTAATTTTAATTTTTTTTTCTTTTGTTTTCGGGATAGTTATGTTTTAATTATAAACAAAAACAATCTTTGTTTCTTTTTCTTAAGATGAACAGTTGTTCATCGTGGTAAATTAGGGGTAGGTGATACAACTTCTCGCAGCCAAGGGACGGCGCGGCGAAGCTCCTGCAGTCAACGAGCGTCAAGAATAATCACCTCTACGGGCCGGTGTGACGATGATCAAGCAAACACCAGCCTAGGAATAGTGATCGGCCTCTGCAATAGCGACAACTCA
The DNA here is from genome assembly GCA_954870475.1 of Euphrasia confusa. NCBI lineage: Eukaryota > Viridiplantae > Streptophyta > Magnoliopsida > Lamiales > Orobanchaceae > Euphrasia > Euphrasia confusa. The sequence goes on along the minus strand of OX940955.1, from coordinate 1,431,908 downwards.
GCGCTCGCCTTCGACTCGACTTTCGCAGAAAGTTGAGACGGGTTGAACATCTTTCATAGTTCTTTCTTTCTGGGTTTTGGTATTTTTTATTTGCAGATTTTATTTTATATTTAATTATTTATAAATTCTTAGAAAGGAGGGTATTAGTGACATTACGTAATATTAATAAAAAGAAAAAAAATTAGAGAGGTGTACAAAGTAATGTTGTAGGTGTAAATATCATTACCCTTATACTATTTCTGTCGTACTAAACATGCAATATTTGTTTGACCACGGAGATTAAGAAAAACGTTAATTTTTTACTTTTTTTACCAAAAAATAATACTCTTTCTCTTCTACGTACTAAACATGCAATATTTGTTTGACCACGGAAATTAAGAATAATGCTAATTTTTTACTTTTTTATCAAAAACTAATAGATTTAATATATTTTTAAATAGGAAAAAAAGTAGTTGTGAGTAGAGTTTAAAAAGTAGATGGATAAAGTATGAATAAATCGTATTTTATAATGAAAATGTAAGATTTTTTTTTTGGTGTATCATATATTATGATATACCTCAAAAAGGAAAATAATGCAACTATTATTTAAAATTGCATTAAACATAAATAATGAAAATAAATGACAAAAAATTTTCTTGAATTGTAAATTCAGACGAATTTCAACTTATTACGAGATATTGCGTCAAACAGAAATTTACGAAAACACGATATAAATACTAATACGAATACGACAAAACGTCATCATTTCAAAGCCTTATTAAAACTTAGTAAGAAAGGGACGTGGGCTGCACTTAGCCATCAAGGGTTGGACCTTGCCACCTTGGGCGTGGTCGTTCCAGCCACTTCACTCATAATCCCTTCCATTTTTTTTATGTGTAGTTATAAACTTTTGCATATTTATTACTCCCTCCCATTTTTTATATATGTCGTTCTATTGTTTTGCACATACTTTAATAAAAATAAAAATATCCCATTTTACCCTTATTTATTGATTACATGCATTAAAGTATTCAATTAAAACGTTTTCTTTTTTTATTTTTCCCTCAGCAAGTTTTTTCTTTTCAATCTCTTTACAAGTTTCGTATTCATCTTCAAATTTTTTCATCTCCCTTCTGAATATTTTTTTTTGTTTTATCAATTGAAAGAGAACTTTCGTATTCTTCTTCAAATTTTCGTTTTGGAGCCAAACTATTGAAAATAGATTCACTAAAAAAATTCGTTTTTGAATTTCGAAATTCAAAGTATTTTCATCTACGTACAAATATGTCAATAAGGTACTTGCATCTTCATATTCTTGTTCATGGATTCAATATTTACAATCGATTTAAATCAACCCCCTCCAATTTTCGACCATGAATTACCCAATAATGAAAGAGAAATTCCAATTTTTGTAACAAATTCTCCATCCGGAAATATCATAATTGAGTTAGAAGACGATCATGAGATCGAGCATACTATTTTAGAGTTCGACGTTCAAGAGTTTACTGAAAATAATGATGGAGCATCTTCACAATCATCTGACGAGGAGGTAGTTGCCCATGAAACAGGTATTCATCCGGCGAGGAGATATTTTTTATCTCCGAGTAAGCTGCATACTCCATTAGATTAGATTATTAATCGCACATTTTTTGTTTTTTTTTTTCATTCTGTTAAATGAGTTGTTTGAATAAAGAGTTTTATCCTATTAAAATGAGTTGTTTTCAAATAATTTTTTCCATTCCATTTTCGAGCATTTTGCATTTAGAATACATAGTTCTCTGCTACTAACATGCAGCATTACTTTCAGACAATGGTCAAACAAGAAAAAGAAAAGTTTTATCTAACGATGACCGATGGGCAGTATATCGCGCATTATTAGAGAAAAGTGTCAATGGAAAATTGAAGAAAAACACGACAAAAGAAGTACAGGATATGTTCAATATTCAGAATGTGCGAACAGTCCAAAGAATATGGAAAATTCACAAGAGAACTCTACCAGGCACAACCGTGGACGTGTCGTCAAGAAAGTCACGAAATTGTGGTCGTAAACGAGTTGATATTGATCTAAGCCGAGTCCTAGAAATAGAGTTGCATCAACGAACAACACTCACATCTCTTTCAGATGCTTTAGGAGTTTGCTACTCAAAGGTTTATCGTCTTTTTAAGAAAGGTGTCATACGTCGTCACTCCAGCGCCATCAAACCACATTTGAAAGAGGTAAATAAATTATCCCGCCTAGAGTTTTGTTTGTCGATGCTTGACGAAAGCACATTGTTGAATAATCCAAAATTCAAGGGAATGTATAATTATGTCCATATCGACGAGAAATGGTTTTACATGACCAAAAAAGATCAAACGTATTACTTGCTCGACAATGAAGGCGATCCGGATAGGTCATGTCAAAGTAAAAATTTTATAGAGAAAGTCATGTTCTTAGTGGCTACCGCTCGTCCCAGATTTGATGAAGAAGGAAGGGTGGTTTTTGATGGAAAAATTGGATGTTGGCCATTTGTTACTCAACGATCAGCTCAGAGAAGTAGTCAAAATAGACCTGCCGGCACTATGGAAATGAAGGCAATTACTTCTGTTAAGAGAGATACTATTAGAATGTTTCTAATTGAAAAGGTTATTCCTGCCATTCTTGAGAAGTGGCCAAGATCAGAAGATATAGAAACAATATTCATCCAGCAAGACAATGCTAGGACTCATGTTATCCCTAATGACAGTGATTTCATGGTCGCGGCTTCTCGAAGTGGGTTTGACATTCGGTTATTTTGTCAACCCCCAAACTCTCCTGATTTTAATGTACTTGATCTTGGTTTTTTTAGAGCTATACAATCGTTGCAACAGAAAATGCGAGCGAGAACTATCCAAGAGCTTGTTTATGCAGTAGAGAAAGCATTTGAGGACTATTCCCCCACCAAGCTAAATTATGTGTGGTTGTCGTTCCAACTATGTTTGAAAGAAGCAATGAAATTATATGGAGGAAACCGATATAAAATACCTCACATGAACAAAGCACGACTCCAAATGCTTGGTTGCCTTCCTACACAGATTTGTTGCGAAGCTACCTTGGTGCAATCGACCAAAGACTTCGTTGCTAATGGACTTGGTAAGTTAGTTTTTAACATGTTTTTTCATTTAGTTTTTTAACATGTTATATAATATTTCTATGTATTGAAGGAGGCCCTATTGAAGAATGATTCAAGTTTTGGATTGAAGTCATATCCAGGTTTGTTGTATTGTTAACTTACTTTAAAATTTACTGTATTTGTTTTTATTTGTATTGATGTTTTGGATTGTAGTCTTATTTAGGTTTGTTGTATTTTTATACTACTGTAAAATTGTACTGTGCATTTGTTTCTTTATTTTGTAAAATTTTGTTTTAGCAGGTTTCTTTTTGGATAAGAGATGAAGCTTCATTGGTTAACTGAAGTTCGTCTCTCGCCTACAACTCCTCAATATTTGTATTTAGAATGGTGAATTTCAATGTGATCCATGTACGTAGTAATAGTAGAGTTGAAAAAAGAATGAGAATTTGTTTGAGATGTCTTTATTTTATTGAAATGGTTATGGTGACTCAGCCTCTTATTTTTTACTGTAATTGTTTTTTAAGAAATTTACATATGAGTAGTTGGGATAAAACCATAATAATACTAGTTCTAAAAGAGAAGAAATTCTGAGTACTTGGGATAAAACCATAATAATACTATTAGTTCTAAAAGAGAAGAAAATCTGCATAATATTTTCCACACAGATGAAACTAAACATAAACATCAATGAAAATTACATACACTGTGATACTCCAACACTTATTTGATGAATATTTTTAAGTACTAGGTGCAAAAACTAAAAAATCATAATATTCCCATGTAATCTTCCATCATATTGAAGCACAATACAGTAAAATTATTACATTCATAAATATGAAGCCCACAAAAAATATTATTCCATCATAAACTCAAAAAATTATTGAAAAGGAGAGTACCAATTATTCATAACCCAATAAGCATCTATTTTTTCTGGAACAATAGAGGAAGCAAAACTTTAAGCATCGGATTTTCAGATTCTTCATCTTTATCATTCGTGATGCATTTCTCCTCGACTTTAATAGCAGGACGACGAATGCAAGGTGTAGAAGTTCGGTGAACATCATCTTCAACGTCTGAATCACTTACGTACATATTGAGGGATGTCCCTTTAGCATTACAAATTTGCCAAACAATTTTTTCAGCCTTCTCCAATGACAATCTTGCCTCTCTAATAGCTTTCTCCATATTTAATTTTGCCTCTTCAAGGTTGGGGATTCCATTAGAATCCATGATTTAAAACACTTAATTGTTACACCTTCAAAAATAAATTACAAGATTATTTAACGGAAAAAATTAGAAGAAATAATCCATAACAGCATACTTCAATTCTCTTAAACAATCTTCCTCAAAATAAAACGGATGTATGCAGTGTCAAATAGCAGGACAACACATATGGGCTAAAAATTCATATTAATGTGGATAACTCAAATTTCTTGAATTTAAACACAAAATTTTAAGGGTATTTTCCAAAAATCTAAACAGAATCATAGGAAAAATTAAATCGTACTCTCAAAATATAAAATTATATAAATAAAAGAAAATTCAATAAAACACCAAAAAAAAGTACTCACCAATTCAGATGGATAATCTTCTTTCTTTCCAACACATAAAGAAAATTGAAGAATGATGAAAGGCATAAAATAGTGGAGGAATTCGATCCATCATCAGTTATTGGAAAATAAAACTCTTATTTGCTGGTCGTATTGATAATGACAATAAATAAGGGTATATGGGGTAAAAAAAGCTAGAACGACAATTGAAATGAAAATAAATAAAAAAGTCAGAACGACATATATAAAAAATGGGAGGGAGTAATAAACAAATAAAATACCTAATTTAACCCTATTAAATGTTATAAATTCAACATTCATTGTTCATTCATACCTCTTGATATTCATTGCTTCTTTACAATTTATATTAATATAAAATAAATATAAAATGAATACATAATCAATAAGGAACAATTAATAAGGGTATAAATTTCAAAACGTCTTAATTAGTAAAAAGAAAAAAAAAAGTCACTTAATTAGTAAAAAGAAAAAAAATCAAAACGAAAAAAAATCAAAACGATACTTAATATGAATGGGAGTGAGTATCAATTTTCCCAACCTTCCCAATCGAAGCACTGGATCAGCGCCCCCAGGCCCAACCCAATATTCAAAATAGCCAGATTCTCACCCGGACAGGCCCGTCTCCCCGACCCAAAAGGAAAGAACTTAAAGCTCAAATCATTTTTCCCATTGAACTTTATACACTCTACTTAATTTTTTCTTTTTTAATTAATATTATAAAAAGTCTAAACTACCCTATCTATGAAACTTATAAAACCAAAAATATATTTCATCCTTCCACAGTTTCACTATCATCTCAAACCGCAAATTGAAAACTAATCTCAACAAAAAAATATTCATTAATTTGTTTGTGGATTAGTTTAAGAAATACCACGTGCAAACGTAATCGTGTTTGTATATATTTGTTTCCCGTCGACTAGACGAATTTTCTTGACAGGGCCGAGAAAACTCTGTTCCCACTTGCCGTTGACGGACTTGTACTACCGGAAGCTCAGAACGCAAAGTTCGGTATCTCGCCTAAGACCAAAACGAGGTCAAACTTTCCGGTCGATTTTGAAACCCTTGGCCATCGCGACGGCGAAATTTGGCGTTCTCGATTTGAGGAAAATTGGAGATATGGTTATGATGGGTGGGTTTTTTCTCGGGCGGGAGGGAGACCGTGAAGAACCAAGGATCGTCGTATGGGATCTTGGAGGTGGCGGAGGACACGACGATCTTCCATCTCCTGCAAATATTCTTGGAAAGAAACTCCGACATTCAATTCTTTTTAAATTCTTCATATACTCGCAAATAAAATTAAATAATGTAAAATATTATTTGTTAAGTTTTAGAGAGAAAGGGTAGTTTAGACTTTTCATAATATTAATTAATAAAGAAAAAATTAAGTAAAGTGTATAGAGTAATGTTGGAGGTGTAAATAACTTTACCCTTTCCCACACGTTTACCAACAATATGGCCCCCGCCATGACTTTGTGTCCGCCCACCGTCCTTGCCGGAGGCGCTATGGGGCATCATCGTCGACGCCGGAGGATGCAGCCGAAGCGTCTCGCGGACGATGCAGCGGAGATACGGCAATGACGCCATGTCAAGAAAATTTATTAAAATAGAATTCAGTATAAATCTTTTGTACTTAAGTTTTTTTTTGAAAATCTCAATTTTTTTATAATTTTCAGAAAAAATCCAATGGAATCAATAGAATATTAAGAATTCATAAACGTTTGAATATATAATTTTTGAAGACTTTTAAAAATTCGTACTAACACTTCAAAAAAATTTATAAACTTTTAAAATTTTGAATTGAGTACATTTAAATTTTAGCAGTTCAAAAAAAAATTATATTAACTTTCAATTAATGAATACACTTTCTTTAAACATTCATAATTTTTAAAATATATAATTAATTTTAAATGTTTTATTTTCAATTAACTTTTTTACTTTAATAATTTATGTCATCACTTACGTCCATCAAGAAATTCATGGCATATGAAGTCAAGTCAAATAAAAATTAAAAAAAAAAAATTATATTAAAATACTCCTATATATGACCGTTGAGAATTACTTGTCATAAAAATTTAACAATATTTATTATATAATGTTAGTATGACACTTTTAAATTTATTAGATTTTTTATTCTTTTTAAATATAATAGAGTATTATATAATACTTTTTTCCCTTTTAAATTAAAAAATATGTATCTTTTTTTGTATTTTGTGAAACAATTGAACCTAAACAAAAGTAGTATCAAACAAAATTAATAATAATAAGATAAAATGATTTTATGTTATTGTTATTTAAAATATATAATATATATTTTCTTTTTTAAATATTTCAATATTAAATTGAAATATTAAAAAAAAAAGTGGATATATCACATAGTAACTTTTTTGTAATTTTTAATAATTTTAATGTTATTTCTTTTTGTTAAGACTAAAAGAATAAATAACAAAAACTAATATTATTATACTTTATTTTAAATAAATATAAAATATTCTATTTTTCTCAATTTATTTTTAAAATAAACATATATACTCGTATAAGATTAATAAATGGACAAAAGGATGTTTATTTTTATTATTATTATTCATCAAAATATCATGCGTAGTAATCTTTTCGTGTCGATTTAATTTTCAGAATTTTGATTGATATGAAAAATAAAAAAAAACGGTTATTTTTATTTATTTATTATTAAAAAATAGTAAAAATATATTTTAAAAGTTAAAAAATAATTTATTTTCGTATACACGTTTCCTACCTGCCCTGCCTCTACTTTCTATATAAAGCTTTGAGCTTGACAAGAAAATAAGAAACACACATAATCCTCTTGAAAAGTACACACACTAAAATGTCGATCAAGAAAGTGAATGTTTTGATTTTAATAGTTGTGGTGTTAGCGGCGACGTTTGTCGATGTCTCCTCGACCTCACCACCACCACCACCACCACCGAAGGGTTCGGCGTATAATAACATGATGCCGAAAAATGTTTCCACTCCTTCGGGTGGGCCATCCAAGGGCATTAATGGACCACCACCTGGAAAAGGCCATTGAAGTTGTTGCCGCTTTACTATGTTTCCTCGTACCACGCTCATGTTTAATACTACTACTATATGTTAATCTATGTTGTACCAAGACTTTTATATAAGAGTCATAAATAAACTCTCTTTGTTGAATAATAATAAGCAATTTCGCGCATTAATTCCAGTTTCACTAAGAGAAGATCAACACAATAATTCTGTCTAAAAGACAAACACAAACTTGAGAAAAATATATATTTATTTATTTTTTTGAGAAAAATAAGTCTTAACCAAGAACTTAATATATAATTTTTTTTAATCTATTGTTGCTTTTATTCTAAAATATAGATGGAGTATTTTTTTTTTAAATGATTTTTCAATACTTATTTTTTGAAAAACAACGCAAGACTCCTGAGTTTGAAAGAATAAAAATAACTCTAACAAACGTTTAAAAAAAATTAGAAGACAAACTGCAATATTACACCACTAATGATATGTTGTACCAAAACTTTTATATAAGACTCAATAAATAAACTCTCTTTGTTGAATAATAATACGCAATTTTGTGCATTAATTCCACTTTCACTATGAGAAGATCAATAAAATAATTCTGGCTAAAAGACAAAAACAAAATTGAGAAAAATTAAATAAGTCTTTACCATGAATTTAATAGGGATAGAAAGACCATTTTCAGGACAATAATTGGGTAGGGGAGGATTCGAACCTTGGTGATTAGAAGGAATACTACAGCCTTAACCACTACACAACAATAGATGAAGGAAAGAATTTGTGATATTAGTATATATATACTTTAGAAGTTGTAGTATAAATTAAAGAGATTTTGAAAAAAATGTAAATTTAAATAATTGTTTATTATTAAATGTATTAATTTTTCTTAATTATAAATTTGAGTAAATTTTATAGAGTTTGAAATATATATTAATAAACTAGAATACCCTTTTTTCTAAATGCTTCTATAAATTATAAACTAAATAATTAATTAACAATTATCATATAAATAACATAATTATTTCCCTTATTATCATAAAAAACAAAAAAAACATAACTCATTTAATTTACTATATACTAAATATATTAAATAATTATACACACTTTGTTTTTTTTATATTTCAACTTAATATGTAAATATTTAAAAATAAATAAATATTTTTTAAACATAAAAATACATTTTTATTTTTTAATTTTTAGTAGTAAAAATGTTTTTTATGTAAGTTCTAAATAGATTTTTATTTTTTAATTTTTAGTAGTAAAAATGTTTTTTTATGTAAGTTCTAAATACATTTTTATTTTTTAATTTTTAGTAGTAAAAATGTTTTTTATGTAAGTTCCAAATATATTTTTACTTTTTATTTTTAATAGTAAAAATATATTTTTTATGTAAAAAAGTAAAACAAATTTTATTTTTTAAGAGTATACATAGTGTGTATAATTATTTAATAAATTTAGTATATAGTAAATTAAATGAATTATGTTTTTTTTTGTTTTTATGGTAATAAGCGAAATAATTAATTACGTAATTGTTATTTACTACTATTATTTATGTTTTTATTTATTATTTTTAATATAAATAATTATTTTTATTTATATAATAATTATTAATTAATTAAGTAATTTATTACATAATTATATGATTAATTACGTAATTTTTTATTTATTTATTTTTATTTATATGATAATTGTTAATTAATTATTTAATATAAATAATTATTTTTATTTATATTATTTATTGGGCTTTGTTTTTTCTTTGAAAGACCCAGGTTCGAATCCTGGCAACCACAAAAAAAAAAATTGCATGAGGTGACAGTTTTGGCTGAAGTGGCGATGCCACATCAACTTTCCGACGATGGGGTGAATTCATGTGCCATTTTTCGCCCGAACAGTCCGTTTATGAAAATTGATTAAATATGAATCTATCCCAACTTAATATTTTTTTTTACCTATTGTTACTTTTATTCTAAAATATATATGGAGTTATTTTTTTATTTAAAAAGGATTTTTAATACTAGTACTTATTCTTTGAAAATCAATGCAAGACTCCTGAATTTGAAAGAATAAAAATAAATCTAATTAACGTTTTGAAAAAATTAAGAGGACAAACGGCGATATTACATATTATCTTATCAATTTGTAAATTATACAATTGTTAATTGTTTTTATACTAAATCCACTACATTTCAATATGAACACTTTAATGGACGCATAAAAACTCAACTTTTTAATTTTTTTTATTTTTTTATTATAAGAATGCACATGTTAAGATGAAACGAAAAATAAAAAATATGCATATTATATTCAAACATCATCATTTATCATAAAAAATGTACATATTTTATATTTTATGATGTCATAATTTAAAGAAAATCAATAGTTCAAGCAAATTCAAATAAAAATAAATAAAAAATTTAGTTGAAAGCAGTCAAATACTTTATGAAAAAAATAATGAATTCTAACAAAATACTTGTATATGCGTACTTTATTCGTTTAAAAGAAACATACTTACTCCGTATACACTTTCTTTAAACTCTATTTAGGCATAATTTTTAAAATATATAATTAATTTTAAATGTTTTATTTTCATTTTACTTTAATAATTTATGTAAGCAAGTGCGTCCGTCAAGAACATTCATGGCACAGAAGTCAAGTCAAATATAATTAAACAATATTTAAGCTAGAATTGAGCTAGAATTACTTGTTATGAAAATTTAACAGTATTTATTATATAATGTTTTATATGACACTTCTAAATTTGTTAGATTGTTTTTTTATTATATAGTAATACTTTTTCCATTTCAAATTAAAAAAATATGTATCTCTCTTTTGTATTTTATGAAACAATTGAACTTGAACAAAAGTAGTATCAAACAAAATTAAAAATATTAAGATTAAATGATTTTATGCTATTATTTATTTAAAAAGTATAGTAAAATTATTTTCTTTTTTAAGAATTTGCATATTAAATTAAAATATTAAAAAAATGTCATAATTTTTTATTATAATATTTGTGAGAATCATAAATTAATTCATTTTATTTTATTACTCCTCTTCATTTTGAATTCACTTTTAGGAGTTTCCAACTTCCTCCTCTCCTTTCTATTTAAACCGTTGAGCCTAACAAGAGATTAAGAAATACACATCCTCTTGAAACAAATAAATTAAAATGTCGATAAAAAAAACAAATATTTTGATTTTTATAGTTCTAGTGTTAGAGGCGACGTTTGTCGATTTCTCCTCGACCTCGAGGTACGAACCACCACTGGATCGTCAGCCGTTTGATCAAATGATGCCGAAAGGTAGATTTATTCCTTCCCCCGGGGGGCCATCCAATAGGAGCAATCAGGTAAAACCCAAAAACAAAAACCATTCACCACCGTCGCCCGGAAAACCCAATTGAAGTTGTTGCCGCCGTCACCGCCCTGAAACCACGCAATAATGTACTCTATATCTATATTATGTTTCCGCACACCTTTATTACTATCTATACATGTACCAAGACTTTTATATATATGGGTCAATAAATAATTATCTCCAAATCTCTTTTTGTCCAATAATACTTATAAGCAGCTGTCTATTCCTATTATGTTCAAAAAATTATATATCTCCGTCATATGTACATTTGCTCTTAAATAAGAAAATTAAAAAAAAAATTGTTTATGTACATTTTCTCTTAAATAAGAAAATTAAAAAAAAATTAAAAAAAATTGTTTTTTAGTCAAGGTTATTAGCTCAGTTGGTTGAGCACTCAAATTGAAATCAAAAGTTGTAATTGACCTATACCAAAAAAATATAATTTTACATATTTATTGAAACATTGAAAAATAAAAAGTGAGCATATTAAAGTTAGGCGGGGAGAGTATCATTTATCATACATTAATATGTACTCCAATATTTTATGGTGTCATAAAAAATAAAAATAAACAAACCCAAGAATTCAAGCAAATTCAAATACAAATTATTAATTTTCATTTTTGGTTGAAAGTAGTTGAAATATTTTGTGAAAACATAAAAAAAAAATGATCAATTCCAAATAAATACTTTAATATAACTATATAAGTACTTCATCCGTTTAAGAGAACGTACAAACTTTTTTTTTTTTATAAATTACAAAAAAAATATTTTTTACTTATGAAGTATAAAATAATAATTAAAAAAATAAATAAGTTTATACATAAAATAAGAATTTTGTTATAGTACATAAATGTGTATTTTAAAATTTATCCCTTTATATATATTTTTTTATTAACTCTTTATAAAATCATCTAATATTACATGTGATTCATAATTTTGAATTAGTTACGAGTTGAAAAATTGAAGTCATAAATAATACATCAATTTCTCATTTCAGCTTTTTATGTTAACAAAAATCACGTTAAATCATTTATGAAAAAAAATGATCGAACATTCATTGCATGTTGACTCAAGTCAAGTCAAAACAAAATTATTACTCACAATCTTACAAATTTAAATTAAGGTCTATTTAATTAGATATACAATTAATATAAAATTTAACTTAACGTCTTATATTTTAAGGTGTATATTGGCCCAATTTTGACATTGTATCAGAGCAGACCCAACAAACGTGGGGCCCCGGACGATAAAATTTCCAACTATAGGCACCCCTGCAAATGAAATTTCCGGTCACGAGTAATTCCGATGAAATTTCCGGTTTACTCGTAAGGGGGAGTGTTAACGTATCTCACATCGGTTGGATAAAAAACTTTGGGCTCACATATAAGTTGGACAATCTTATCATCTTAAAAAGACATTTTACTGTGTTATTGACCCAACTTTGACAATTACTCTTATGTATATATTTCAAGAACATAATGCGTGATCGCTTGCGTAACATTCTTTGAGTGTTTGTAGAGTCAAGTCAATATAATTTTAATTTAATTTTAATTTAGAATGCTTTATTATATACAGTAGAAACTCTATAGAGTAATACTCTATATAGTAATAAACTTTCTATAGTAATAAAAAATTAAAGTCTCAATTTGGGACCAGTTATATTTAAGAATAAACTTCACATTGTCATAAGTCATACATTTTTTTAGGTCCCGTCTTAAGGATTTATACCTCTATATAGGAATAAATGATTAATATATAATAAAAATATTTATTAATAATATTTTTATTTATTAAAATCAATAACATGTCAAAATCAATAACATATACTATATGATCAAAGTTTATAATTCTTAGATTAATTAATATTTTATTCATATGTTAAACACAATTTTTACACATATATGGTCAAATTTTATTATTTAAAACTATTAAATTGATTTTGTGAATTTAAAGATATATAATATTGTATGTGTATTATTTTTTATGGAAAAAATTATTTTTATTTTTTGAAACTCTGTATAAGAATAACTCTCTATATTAATATTTTTTCCCGGTCCCAAAGATATGACTGTACGGAGTTTCTACTGTAATGTGATGTACGACTTTTAAATTTGTTACATTGATTTTTAAAATATATAATATATATCTAAAAAACTTATAAATATTAAGATAAAATAATTTTTTGTTATTACTATTTCTGTCTCAAATGAACTCATCTCATTTGCAATTTGTAAAAAAAAAATTATCATTAGTTTATAATTTAGGGAGTATTATTTATTTAAATTTTTATTGTTGTATTTGTATTGTCAAGAAAAACAAATCACTGACACATGTACACTCATTATAGACTACATGAAGGATAAATCAATTATAAAGAGATGCCCAAACCCTTGAAATTCCAAAGGTAGCTAGAGACAAAAATAGAGAGGATCACACAGGTCATTTTAGTCTTATCTAGGGGAGACGACAAAGAGAAGAGATAGACAAGTTTACAGGCAAAAACATTTAAGTACTTCTGGGAGGCTCCATGTAGGATAACCATTGGATTATTGAAGTTTTGGAGAATTTTTTTAGTAATGTTTTTGGTTCAATATACATGTCAAAATGTAAGGGTGATAGGTATCTAACAGATGTCATTAGAAGTAGATGAGAAATCATACATATATAAATGAGAAAATCACATGTCAAAGATGAGAGAGAAAATCATAAATCACATGTAAATTACAAAAAATAAAGTTGTTGGAATAGGTGACCAGCGAGCCAACGGTTGGCCGAGCGGTTAACCGTATTCCGTTATATAACGGTTTATTTCGTTAATTAATGAAATCTATATTAATGGCATATACTATATCTGCTCTCAATGTTGAATCATAGATATAGTCCTGTACAGTTACACATGTTGTATGAATTCGGTTTTGTGGAAACCGAGAGATAATTCTGTTAACGCAACGTAACTGGTCAAACTCAGTTCCTAGTCGATGGGTTACGCCAATAACAAGGATACCCGGCCTTTCCCCCTTGAGACTAGCACTTAGTGTATGTGGGCTAATCTCGAGCCTCGGTGTTGGGACATCGACATACTTGAGTGGGTGCTCACTGTTGATGAGTTCACTGAACCCCCTCTCCCTGGAATCTCTAAGTGGTTATCACTGATCGAGTAGAGAATTCCATAATATAGTTGTACACAATTAATCCTTAAGACCCAGACATCACCGTGACTTCATCAGAGGACTAGCTGTATCGTGACGTGTCTCTGATTCCCTGGAAAGGGAGTAAGTCTAAAAAGGAGACAATGTTCGTGCAGTTCGAAATCTGATGTGAAGTCTGTGCATGGTAGTAGGGGATCTGATCGCTTGATATAGATCATGGATGTCCTGTGTGTTCTGATGGTTCGTAGTTCCGGAATCTCTGGCCAGAGTTGAATAGTGAGGTGATTAGAGAAATGTGTTTCTCTGAATCAATCACGACTGGATTTTACGAAACCTAGAACGTACGTACAGTTATCAAACTCAACAAGAGATCTCGATTAATCAATATCTCTAGTTTGATCGGGACATATGTATCAGAGGGATCGTACTGTACGCTAACTATATTACAAGGTTCTTGCAGGCACTTCATTTGTATCTAGGGAATTAGTGAAGCGTGGCTGCTAGACGCTCGTCACTGATTCGTTGGGCACCGACTTGTTCGGAGATTAAATAATATGATTATTAATCTAAAACTCTTGGGAGTAGTTGAAATAAGAACAATATGTTGTTCGAATCACAATATGTTGTGAGCCCACGGCTAGTTATACACCTGAACCATTGAGGGTCACATTCTCGTGTAAACCGATCCTTGAATACGATCATGTATTAATTAACTGTTAATTAAGTACATATAGTCGGAGGTCAATATGATTGAATCCGAGATTCATAATTGTGATTATGAGTTGGAAATAATAATGAGCTAAAGAAAACGGACACGATGGTGTACACTTTCTATTTTGGGAAATTTCCCGATTTAGCAGTACCCCTGAAATGGGCTTTCCGATTTTGTGAAATTGGAAAATTTTATTTTTATCTCATATTGATGAGAAAATTAAAACGAGAAAGAAAATATAATCGTTATATTTTTCGGAGATGAAATTGATTGTCAATTTTGGAGAAACGTAATGACGGCTAATGTATTGGGCCGGCTAGGGTTAATGGATCCGATCCATTAGGGTTTGAGCCCAACAAGCTCCTTTCTTCACCTATAAAAGGAGCTCCATAGGCATGAGAATAAACACACCAAAGTGAAGAGCTCAAAACCCTAGCCTCACTTTCTCTCCTCTCTCCCTCTCGTCCGCCCCCTCGGCTCCTCCCTCGGAGGACCGCCGACAACCGGAGCCGCCGCCCGCCGCCGCCGGCAGCCGCCTCTCCTCGCCGGAATCCGATTCCGACACCGTTTTTCCGGCCCGTTTTTCCCGTCGTATTCTCCCTTACGTGTTTCTAGTGCAATACGTAAGTTGGATTACCTATACGAGGTGAAACCTGATTAGACGAGAGACGCCGAAGGAACGCCCGAGCACAGCCCGAGCCGCGCCCTTGCGCTCTAGCCGTGACACACGAGTCCAGCCGAGAGCCCCGCCACTCGCCCGGCTCTCCCCGCACACGACACGTGCCGTCCCCGCGTCGCATCCGCGCGACTTCCGACGAACCTCGTTTCGTCCAATGAATTCCTGAGGTACTTACGATTAAATTTAGATTTAATTGTTTGCGTTAAATGTTTGCGCTATGTACTGTTAATGTTTGCGCTATGTAATTTTTAATTGATAAAGAAAAATTAATTGTGATTAATTTAAATGTCAATTAAATTCAAATTGATTCGAATTAAATAATATGATTATCTTAATTGTCAATTTGACGCAAACTGATTATGTGCACATGTTTACGTAATTAATTATATATGTGTAATTAATTAATTTGATTAATTTAATTGCACAATTCAAGTTAATTAGAATTAAATAATATGATTATGTTAATTGTCAATCTGATGCAAATTAATTATGTCGATGTTTACATTAATATGATTAATATAATTACGCTAATTGTAATATATTAATATGATTAATATAATTGCGCTAGAACTAATATATTAATATGATTAATATAATTGCGCTAAAACTAATATATTAATATGATTAATTTAGTTGCGCTAGAAGTAATTAATTTATATGATAAATTTAATTGCGCTAGATTTAATTTATGTAGTATGAGATGCATGAATTAAATATTTAATTATTTGATAATTAAATTAAATGATGAATTATTGATTCTAATAGATTTGAATTAAATCAATTAATGCATGTAATATTGAAAATATGATTTTCAATAAAATAAAATAAATATAATGTAAAATGTTTACATTAATGAAAAACGGTTTTTCATAAAATTTTTGTTTTACGCTGCGTATACATGCACGATCCCAACAGGTAAAGCATGTTGAATTGATTGATTTAATGTTGTTTAATTGGGACTTAGTTGTTTCTATTAAGATATTTATTTTTATCTAATAGATTCAAACAATGCCTAATTTGTTATGAAGTAACAATTCAATGTCGAACATGAATGCACCTCGGGGAGTGATTCATCTAAACTTGTTTTTGTTAAAACAAATTAGAGACATCGAGCCATATGATGGCATGATTCGATGGTCTGCTCGGCTCCCCCATTTATGGGAGATAGAGTCGCTCGCATGATGAATCGCTGGTTAGAAACCTCAAGTTTCACTTACGAGACATCACGTTTTGATTATTAAGATATTAATAAATTGAAATAGAAAGGAAGTATCAATATTTAATTTAGTGAAATTATTTATTGACCAATTAAATAATTGATTTAAATATTCGATCAACAAGGTGATAGATTAATTATTTGATTTAACTGTTAAATCAAGTTAATTAATAGAGCACCATTTAATTTACATACCTCGTTTTAATTGTGATTAAATGCTATGTGAATTATGTGAGATAACCAATCCTATACTCCTCCATTCTCTCCCGAGAATGTATATCAAGCCTTAAAGGAGAACCGATGTGTCGTTCTTTCTCCTTTCCTTCTACCGACAATAATTTATGTGAAAGCCACTTACAAGTAGTATGGTATGCCGTGTTAGCGGGGAGTACTGCTTGTGAGTTAAGCTGTAATTTATTGACATAAGATGGAGAGGTGTTAGCTACGATTCTTTTGAATATGTGTGGTCGGATAGATTAACTATGGGCTTACACATGTTTACTGGAGTCCAACTTTCACTTCTCAGATCGGTAGGTCGGTCTTGACACATGGTTGACTTTGAAGGGTACGATTAACGTAGTTCATTGTCATGGTGAGGAAAAGTAATCTTTAGGGTCACATAGAGATGTGATTGAAAATGTTTCTACCTTTAGGTGAATGTAATCGGGCTAGATTAACTACGGGTTATATTCACGCTATTGGACCTAAAGCCCAACTAAGGAAAAATAAGTTTTCCCGTCTGTCTGCTAGAGGATAGCGGAATTCGAAAAATTTAGTGGGAGGCAATTAAATGATAAAGACCAAACATTTAATTGTAATCATTAATAACGAATTATCTCAATGTTAATCTTATTAATATTTCTCGGTAATATTCTCTAAGATATCCCGTAACATCGATACTCGACCAATCCAAATCAAAACTCACTGGCCCAAACCATTTGAATTGGAATCTCAATCTTGTGATTTAAAATGATGAGTGCCTCTATGTACTTGAGAGTAGATTATTTGATAATCTCACTCAACCTTTGACTGCTAAGGACTTCCACTTATGAGAAGTGAATTCCTAGTTCTTATGAATCGTTCATTATGAACTGCAACATGAACAAGCTCGATCCTTTGTTGATCAACGAGTCAACCATCAATACAAGAAATTTGTTCTCATTATTGCTTCTTCATGAAAGAAATGTTCTTCTTGAAGAAAATGACGGAAATGGTTTCCGGTCAAAGCATAAAGATGGATAAAGGTGATACTAGAAGGGCGACTAAGAACAAGGTCAACAAATGAGTTGATGACGCTTGCCATCGTTGTGTGAATAAAGGCCATAGGGCCATAACTGCTAAAATACCTTGGGCAGAAACGTTCTGACAAAGGTTCGTATTGGGTTATAGTTATTCCATTGTTTTGAACAAATTGATTATTTATTTCGTCTAATTTTACTATTAATAGAAATGTTCTATTATTGGATCTTACTTCTATATTTGATATAGACGATAAAGGTTTTAATTTTGTTTTTGGAAATCCAATTTCCTTTATACAAAAGAAAGCAAATATGATTTTCTAAAGACGATTAACAAATATACAAGAATGAACTAAACCCAAATATCAGCAATAGATAAAAGTCAAAATCCCGCACAACTTTAGCACGCTAGTTGAGCATGTTGAAGGTCTATTGGATTTGATCCAAACGGAGATGTGTGATCCACTAATGTGTTAGTGTTGGGGGTGGTTTTCAACTACATAATGTACTTATGAAGTACACGCCTTTAATTTTGAAATGTTCAATAAATTTAGACATCAAAGTAGGAAACCAGCTTGGTTGCTATATTACGATATGATCGTGGTAATAAATATTTAAGCACCAAGCTTATTGACTATCTAAAAGAGAATACGATTCTCTGGCAAAGGACTCCGTCTGGAACTCCTTAATTGTATTGAGTGTCCGAATGTTGGAATCAAACTTTGTTGGACATGGTTCGATCCACAAAGGGGTTCACCAAATTGTCGACGAAACTGTAAAAGTCCTGCACTTTTGACAGTCGTCCAATTGCTAAATAGTGTTACCACCAAAGCAGTTAAAACCACACCATATGAACTTGGGCACTCCCGTATCCTGCTTGCGTGAAGCGGCTAGTGGGAGATAAGTTGGATAGTAGATCCGGCTTATGCCATTTTGTGGGGTATCCTGAACATTCACAAGGATACCTGTTCTACTATATTTCTAAAACAAAATGTTTGTTTAAAGAAATGTTGCCTTCTTAGAGAAGAAGTTTCTATTCGATAGAAAAGGCAATATAGTAAATCTCGAAATAGTTCGAGAATATGAACCACACTATGAAGTTCAAACACAAGTACTTGGAGATGAACCAATTCAACAAACCACTAATATACCTCTTCATCTATCGGTTCGTAAATCCGAAAATGTTCGGAAGGTACCTGGTAGACGGTTCCAACTTGATAATGATCAAGATAAAGTTGACGATGGATATGATCCAATAAACTTCAACTGATTCGTATTGGATACGAATATGGGACATTGGCTTATTGCCATGAAATTCATAATGGACTGTATGTACTCCAACAAGGTTTGACCTTGGTAGATCCACCAAAGGGAATCGTTCCCAAAGGCTGCATATTGATCTATTAATTATGATGTGAGAGTATATATATATAGAAAGGTGTGACCTTTAAAGCAAGGATGATGGCGAAAGAAGTTACTCAAAGACAATGTGTTGTTTATGAGGTAATCTTTCCATCAGTCGCTATGCTTAAGTCCATTACAATTTTGCTGGCCATTTCTGCATAGTACGACTATGAGATATGGAAAATAGATATGAAGTCTACTTTCCTTGAATGTGATATTATGGAAGAGTTGTAGCGCAGCCGGAAGGCTTCATATTTTCTGGAAAGGAGCAAAAGGTTTGCATACTCCAGCGATCCATTTATGGATTGAAACGAGCATCCCTAAAATGGAACATGTGTTTTAAATACAATAGTCAAAGCGTTGACTTGGTATAAAACTTAAAGGTACCTTGTATTCAAGAAGGTTAGTAGGAGCGCAGTGAAATTTAAGTGTTGTACGTTGATGACATACTAATCATAGGGATGATTGAGTTATGTTGCAGTCAACGAAAGCACGGTTATCCACACGTTTCTCGAATAAAGGATTTGAGCAGAGGCATCCTACGTATTGTGATACGTCACTATAGATATAGATCTAGAAAGATGCAAAATCTTCTCAATCCTTGTACATAGAAACTGTTTCTGAAATGGTTTAGCATGGAAGAATCCTGAAGAGATTCTTGCCAATGTCCCATGGGGTTCATCTCTCGTAATTCGTGTGACTGTAATGTTGATGGAATTCGAGGAGATGAAATGGACAACACATATATCTCCGCACTAGGGAGCATTATGTATGGCATGTAGTGTACTAGACGTGATATTAAAAATGTTGTGAGTGTCACAAGTGAATATCAGTCGAACCCAATACCGGCTTATTTGAAGTCGTGAAGGACGAAATCCTTGAGCACTAGCAATCAAAAGCATTAAGGAATTGTTCTTAGTCTATGGGAGGTCCGAGTTGAATTTAGAGGTACTTACGAACTCTAGTCTTCAACCGAATGTGGATGACTAAAAGTCAATATCGGGATTCATATTCGAGCTTAGAGGTGGTGTCGTATGCTGGAATGGTTCCTGCAACGACTAATGATTCTACCACGAGAACCTGAATATGTTGCAGCATCTAAAGCTGTAAAAGAGACTGTTTTGGACACGGAACTTTATCCAAATGTTGGTTATAGTTCCGGACGCAAATAATCAAGTAACTTGTACTGTGATTATACGGTGTCCTGTAGCGAATGCTAAGGAATCGAGATCTCATCAGAAGTCCAAACATGTACTTGAGAGAATATCATGTGATCTAAGAGATCAATGACAGAGGTGACGTCTGAGTCGAGAGTGTCACTTCGGAAGATAACTTTGTAGATCCCTGTACTAGGCCTTTATCTGAATATGTCCGCGAGAAACATCGAGGGTCGATGGGACTAAGATTCATGGATAGTTGGCTCTAGGTCAAGTGGGAGATTGTTGGAATAGGTGACCAGCGAGCCAACGGTTGGCCGAGCGGTTAACCGTATTCCGTTATATAACGGTTTATTTCGTTAATTAATGAAACCTATATTAATGGCATATACTATATCTGCTCCTAATGTTGAATCATAGATATAGTCCTGTACAGTTACACATGTTGTATGAATTCGGTTTTGTGGAAACCGAGAGATAATTCTGTTAACGCAACGTAACTGGTCAAACTCAGTTCCTAGTCGATGGGTTACGCCAATAACAAGGATACCCGGCCTTTCCCCCTTGAGACTAGCACTTAGTGTATGTGGGCTAATCTCGAGCCTCGGTGTTGGGACATCGACATACTTGAGTGGGTGCTCACTGTTGAGGAGTTCACTGAACCCCCTCTCCCTGGAATCTCTAAGTGGTTATCACTGATCGAGTAGAGAATTCCATAATATAGTTGTACACAATTAATCCTTAAGACCCAGACATCACCGTGACTTCATCAGAGGACTAGCTGTATCGTGACGTGTCTCTGATTCCCTGGAAAGGGAGTAAGTCTAAAAAGGAGACAATGTTCGTGCAGTTCGAAATCTGATGTGAAGTCTGTGCATGGTAGTAGGGGATCTGATCGCTTGATATAGATCATGGATGTCCTGTGTGTTCTGATGGTTCGTAGTCCCGGAATCTCTGGCCAGAGTTGAATAGTGAGGTGATTAGAGAAATGTGTTTCTCTGAATCAATCACAACTGGATTTTACGAAACCTAGAACGTACGCACACAGTTATCAAACTCAACAAGAGATCTCGATTAACCAATATCTCTAGTTTGATCGGGACATATGTATCGGAGGGATCGTACTGTACGCTAACTATATTACAAGGTTCTTGCAGGCACTTCATTTGTATCTAGGGAATTAGTGAAGCGTGGCTGCTAGACGTTCGTCACTGATTCGTTGGGCACCGACTTGTTCGGAGATTAAATAATATGATTATTAATCTAAAACTCTTGGGAGTAGTTGAAATAAGAACAATATGTTGTTCGAATCACAATATGTTGTGAGCCCACGGCTAGTTATACACCTGAACCATTGAGGGTCACATTCTCGTGTAAACCGATCCTTGAATACGATCATGTATTAATTAACTGTTAATTAAGTACATATAGTCGGAGGTCAATATGATTGAATCCGAGATTCATAATTGTGATTATGAGTTGGAAATAATAATGAGCTAAAGAAAACGGACACGATGGTGTACACTTTCTATTTTGGGAAATTTCCCGATTTAGCAGTACCCCTGAAATGGGCTTTCCGATTTTGTGAAATTGGAAAATTTTATTTTTATCTCATATTGATGAGAAAATTAAAACGAGAAAGAAAATATAATCGTTATATTTTTCGGAGATGAAATTGATTGTCAATTTTGGAGAAACGTAATGACGGCTAATGTATTGGGCCGGCTAGGGTTAATGGATCCGATCCATTAGGGTTTGAGCCCAACAAGCTCCTTTCTTCACTTATAAAAGGAGCTCCATAGGCATGAGAATAAACACACCAAAGTGAAGAGCTCAAAACCCTAGCCTCACTTTCTCTCCTCTCCTCTCTCCCTCTCGTCCGCCCCCTCGGCTCCTCCCTCGGAGGACCGCCGACAACCGGAGCCGCCGCCTAGCGCCGCCGCCGGCAGCCGCCTCCCCTCGCCGGAATCCGATTCCGGCACCGTTTTTCCGGCCCGTTTTTCCCGTCGTATTCTCCCTTACGTGTTTCTAGTGCAATACGTAAGTTGGATTACCTATACGAGGTGAAACCCGATTAGAAGAGAGACGCCGAAGGAACGCCCGAGCACAGCCCGAGCCGCGCCCTTGCGCTATAGCCGTGACACACGAGTCCAGCCGAGAGCCCCGCCACTCGCCCGGCTCTCCCCGCACACGACACGTGCCGTCCCCGCGTCGCATCCGCGCGACTTCCGACGAACCTCGTTTCGTCGATGAATCCCTGAGGTACTTACGATTAAATTTAGATTTAATTGTTTGCGTTAAATGTTTGCTACTGTTAATGTTTGCGCTATGGGATTTTTAATTGATAAAGAAAAATTAATTGTGATTAATTTAAATGTCAATTAAATTCAAATTGATTCGAATTAAATAATATGATTATCTTAATTGTCAATTTGACGCAAACTGATTATGTGCACATGTTTACGTAATTAATTATATATGTGTAATTAATTAATTTGATTAATTTAATTGCACAATTCAAGTTAATTAGAATTAAATAATATGATTATGTTAATTGTCAATCTGATGCAAATTAATTATGTCGGATGTTTACATTAATATGATTAATATAATTACGCTAATTGTAATATATTAATATGATTAATATAATTGCGCTAGAACTAATATATTAATATGATTAATATAATTGCGCTAAAACTAATATATTAATATGATTAATTTAGTTGCGCTAGAAGTAATTAATTTATATGATAAATTTAATTGCGCTAGATTTAATTTATGTAGTATGTGATGCATGAATTAAATATTTAATTATTTGATAATTAAATTAAATGGTGAATTATTGATTTTAATAGATTTGAATTAAATAAATTAATGCATGTAATTTTGAAAATATGATTTTCAATAAAATAAAATAAATATAATGTAAAATGTTTACATTAATGAAAAACTAACATTTTTGTTTTCCGCTGCGTATACATGCACGATCCCCAACAAAAGTGTCAACTTCTTTGAGACTACGAACTTATTTACGATTGCATATAACATAAATAATAAAAAAAAACAAACCACACAAAACGTACTTCAATTGTAAATTCATAAAAAAATTGACTTATTACGAGATATTGCGTCAAACAAATAAGTACGAAAACGTCACGATTTCAAAGGCCTAAGAAACTTAGTAATAAAGGGACGTGGGGTGCACTTAGCCATCAAGGGTTGGACCTTGAGCGTGGTGGTTCCAGCCGCTTCACTCATATCAATTTTCCCAACCTTCTCCCAATCGAACCACTGGATCAGCGCCCCCAGGCCCAGCCCAATATTCAACATAACCAGATTCTCACCCAGACAGGCCCGTCTCCCAGACCCAAAAGGGAAGAACTTAAAGCCCAAATCACTTTTCCAATTGAATCTCTCTGGGCTGAATTTCTCCGGGTCGGCCCACACTTCTGGGCTGTGGTGAATTTCCCACACGTTCACCAACAATATGGTCCCCGCCGTGACTCTGTGTCCGCCCACCGTGCACGCGGCGGAGGAGCTGTGGGGCATCAGAGTCGACGTCGGAGGATGCAGCCGGAGCATCTCGAGGACGATGCAGCGGAGATACGGCAATGCCGCCACGTCAGAATCGGTGATGATGCGGTCATGTCCGACATGGGCTTCGATTTCGGATTGGGCTTTTTTCAGCGTTTCCGGATTGTCGAGCAGCATTGTAAAAGCCCATTCGAGAGTGATCGCTGAAGTAATAGTCCAAAAAGTTGTGAAGTCGTAAAGACAAGTGTAAGGCCCCAGAAAATTCAAAGGCTTAAAGTTATTGAATATGCTACTCATGCCAACAGATGCATCTACTTTTCTGGGCATCCTTCTATAAGAACTCCAAAGTTAAGCGTGCTGACTCTGGAGTAATTTAAGGATGGGTGACCCACTGGGAAGTTTCCCGGGTGAGCACGAGTGAGGACAAAGTGCGCTGGAAAAGACAAGTGTTGGTACAGTGGGGCCAGAATATCACTTCCGAAGGCAGTCATTGGTAACCGAGCCGGCCCATTAGGGTCGGACCTCGACCCCGCAACGGGCCGGTGCGTTACAAATGGTATCAGAGCAGGTGCCGACCGGAATTGTGGGAACTAAATGTGTTGCTTCCGAAGGCAGTCATTGGTAACCGATCCGGCCCATTAAGGTCGGGCCTCGACCCCGCAACGGGCCGGGGCGTTACACAAGATTACCCTTTGATCGGGAAATCATAGTCAACATAGTGTAACACAAAACGTTGGCTTAATTATGTGTACCAAGAGGAGACTTCTTATGGTTTGGTCCGAGTAATACTCAGGTTCTGTTCTTTGCAACTCTAAGCAAAACATCCAGCATTGTTTTCTTCTTGGCTTCGTCGTCGTTCTCCATCGATCCTTTTCGATTCTCGTCTATCACTCTCTGCATAAACTCGTCCCTCCTTTCCTGTATGGCAATCAGTTTCCTTTCGACATTTTTGAACCCGAACCATCGCATGAAAGGCAAGAAATCGACAACGGTCGTCTCCGCCGCCACCTTAGACGTGTCGCTCGATATCTGTTCGAATAACTTGGTTTCTTTGGAGTTCTCCACATTACTCCCATAGTACCTATCCAACAAGGTCCAGTTATATTATATCAGCTGTCGTACCTCCTTTGTTATTTATTTACAAACAAAATTTGTGCGAGACAGAGAGTAAAAAAATAGGAGTATATATAATATAAGTATTGAATCAATTATGTTAAAAAGTAATTATACTAATGAAAATATACAAATATTAAAGGAAAAACTTATAAAAAAAAAGTTGTTAAAGTGTACAAATTTGCAATAGACAACCAAAAAAGAAAGTAATCAATGTTTTGAGAGACCGAGATATATAATAGTAACAATAACCTTTTCCTAAGATCATCCTTGTGAGGACATTGAACGTGTACTCGAAAAGTGTCGATTTGATTTCCAAGGCCTTGCCGGGCTCTTCCGTACGAGGCCCACCGTCTTGTCGGCCCGAATATGAGCGAGCCCGCTTATCCTTTGTGAGGACAATAGCCTATGCGACGAGATCCTCCTAAGGTTCCTCCAATGCTCATCGTATGGGGCCCACGACATGCTCGTGTAGTTGTAGCCGAAGTGTTTCCCATTGAGTAGGTCGGGCTGATTCGCGAATATCGCATCGTTCTCTTTTGCAAGACACTCCTCGGCTAGAGACGGAGACGAGACGAGGAGAACGGGCCGGAGTTATAGGGCCGGGCCGTGCCACCTGGCGATGGCGGATAGGCTGCGGTGGAACGGCTTTCGGAGCAAGTAGGTGTGACCTATGAGGGGTAGGGCTGGGAAAGGGATGGGGGTAAGTTGTGCTATACAATGATCAAAGGGAATAGATAGAACCAAAGACTTTCCATTGTATATCAATTGAATATTTGTACATATAACACACACATATACTATATAATAAATTAATTGAAACCTTGATTTGTAGTACATGAAATCTTTCTAAAGTAAATTGGGGTTGATATGATTTTGAAATTGTGTGAATAACCTTTGAAAATATTTTACCATGAAAGTAATAAAATAATCAGTCACTGTCAAATACTAATATTATTAGCCATATTTTTAGCGGTCTCTTTGAATTAATATTTTTTTTTCATTTTTTGGTTATTAAAATTTAAAAATATTTATCAAATAAATTTCAACACAACAATAAAATATCACAGTTAATAAAATTTTGAAACAAAAATATTTTCAAAGGAGTAATATTCCAATATTTCACCAGCCCCACGTATATATTCACACGTTGAGTCGGAGCAGGTTTATCTACGCCAGAAGGCAAAGACGTCTTGGCTCCGGGATGGAGATCAGTGCACGACCTTTTTCTTTAGGAGTATCGCGGTCCGACGGGCTCGGTCGCGTATCCTTCAGGTCGAGACGGCTACGGGAGATCTTGTGCATGATTCGTCGCAGATCAGCGCCACGATTGTTTCGTTCTTTCAGGGATTGTTGGGCACTTCGAGCCATCCAGTGATGGGAGATTTACGGCCTTTCGTGATGAGGCGGTTGACGGATGAGATGTCAGAGCATATGGTTCGGCCGGTGACTGAGGCGGAGATCCAGAACGTTCTTTTTGCGTTCGATGATGATCGGGCACCGGGCCCTGATGGATACTCTTCGGCCTTCTTCAAACAAGCGTGGCCGGTGATTAAATCTGAATGCCTCACGGCTATCTCAGATTTTTTCCGTACCGGGAAGCTTGTTCGAGCGGTCAACTCTACGATTATCTCGCTCATTCCGAAGGTTGCTGCCCCGAAGCATCCTAAGGACTTTCGTCCTATCTCGTGCTGCAATGTGTTGTATAAGGTGATAGCGAAGATTTTATCGAATCGTATGAGTTCCAGCATGGCGTATTTGGTGGATAGATCACAGACGGCCTTCGTCCCTGGCAGACGCATCGGGGATAACATCCTATTGGCGCAGGAGATTCTGCAGGGATATGGACAGAGGAGACTTCCAGCCAGATGTGTGCTGAAAGTCGATCTTATGAAGGCCTATGACACGGTTGAGTGGGGATTTGTCCGGACGACGTTGGAGACTATGGGATTCCACCCGGTGTTTATCGGTTGGATCATGGAGTGCCTCACTACTCCAGCCTACTCGGTAAACATCAATGGTTCGGCAGAGGGATATTTTAGAGGTGCCCGAGGACTGCGACAGGGAGACCCGATGTCGCCATTTCTTTTTGTCTTGGTCATGGAGGTCTTGCATGGGATCTTAGAGAGGCATATTCAGGCAGAGCCGAGATTCCAGTATCATTGGAGATGTAAGAGTACACGGACCTACATGCTTTGCTTTGCGGATGATCTACTTCTCGCCTGCCATGCAGACCCGATCTCGATTGATACCCTTAGGCGGGGGGTGCAGCTTTTCTCTCTTTACTCGGGTCTGCATGCGAATGTAGACAAGAGTAACATTTACCTCTCGCTCCAGGCACGGGAGGATGAGTCAGAGCTACAGGCAGTTTTTGATTTCCCTATTGGTACTCTACCGGTGAGGTACTTGGGTGTTCCTTTGATTACCTCACAGCTGAGCTTGCGGGCCTGTGCACCCTTGATTCAGAGGATTGAAGCGAGGCTGAACTCGTGGACTTCTCGTTCCTTATCTTATGCAGGTCGCCTCCAGCTGATCCGCTCAGTTCTAAGTACTCTTCACGTCTACTGGGCTAGTATGTTCATACTACCAAAGGGTATCATTCGAGAGATTGAGAAAAGGATACGGAGGTTTCTTTGGTATGGGACGGGTACCCAGGGGTATGCCAAGGTCAGGTGGGTCGATGTATGCCGCCCAGCCAGTGAGGGAGGACTGGGAATTCGGGATCTCACTGTGCAGAATCGAGCCCTTATGGCCAGACATATATGGGCGATTCTGAGTCAAGATCCGGAATCGGTCTGGGTCAGCTGGATTCATGAGAATCGAGTGCGGAGACATTCTTTTTGGAGTGCTAAGGTGCCTAGGGCTTGCTCATGGAGTTGGCGACAGCTCCTAAAGCTACGTACGGAAGTCCTACCAGCATTCGAGTTGCAGGTTGGGGATGGATCGCAGTTTTTCCTATGGAGGGACCCATGGCATAGACTTGGTCGTTTGGAGGAGGTGTGTCCGATGGGACCGCAGATTACTGGACTCCCTAGGGCTGCGTCGTTGAGTATGGTTATTGTTGACGGGGAGTGGAGGTGGCCGATTGACTTTGCAGAGGAGTTCCATGACCTTATGTATGAGCTACCGCGGATTGTTCAGAGGACAGATACAGTGCGATGGAGAGTGCATAGATCTGGGGCATACACTTCCGCCTCGGCCTATTCTCTCTTCCACCCTGAGGGTCCTCGAGTGTCGTGGGCTGCCCTTTTGGAGGGACCAGGGCGTATCCCGAGACACTGCTTCATTCTATGGCTTGCTATTCGAGGTCGACTGCCGACTCGAGATAAGCACTGGATAGGTAGGGGAGAGGACTCGTGTGTACTGTGCGGAGGGGAGAGTGTTGAGACGCATATCCACCTCTTCTTTGAGTGCCCCTTTTCACAGGATTGTTTGCAGAGAGTGCAGGGAGAGGTGACGGGCTTTCTGTGGCCACGTGGTAGTTGGCATAGTGCTGTTTTACGGGCTGCCAGTCGGTGGCGGGGGAAACACTGGATATCTTGCACTTATCGTGGACTTCTCGCTGCACTGGTTTATTTTATTTGGCAGGAGCGGAACACGCGGATTCAGGAGGCTCGTTTGGTGTCGTCTGCGGTGGTTGCTGCTCATGCTGTTTCCATTATACGGGAGAGGATCATCTCATTACGACTTCCTGACTCGCTTCAGACACGCGCGCTGAAGAGGGTGTGGCACATAGCTTGGTAGTAGTTCATTTTGTATTATAGTACTACATGATTGGTTGTTTGGAGAGCTTGCAGGTTAGCTCTTTTTTGCGGTAGGGCTCTTCCTTATGCGTTGTTTTGTACCATCTACCTTTTCTTTTATATGAAATTGACATTTACCAAAAAAACAGAAAAAAAGAAATGAAATATTTACGTTTATTTTTTAATTTTATAATACAATATAAATTTGTGTTTTTCTTTAATTACTTTTTTTTTCATTGTGTTATTTTTATTTCTTCACATAAAAAATATAATTTTTTTATCTAAATAATAAAAATAATATGTATATTAATTTCTTTTTTTTGAGACAGTAAAAGTATTATGAAAAAGAAAAAAATACTCCTACTATTTATTTGTGAATATTTGTAAATATACGATACAGACAAATAAAAAAAACATCAAGGTCAATAGTCTAGCGTAGACAACTATTGTAGATGAATTTTTTTATTATTAGTAAAAAAATAAAAATAAATTACACTATTCCATATAAAACACATGAGCGTCATTGATTGCGTCATTGATTGCGTTATTGATTATGCATAGTTGAAGAAGATACAAATTTGTATAAATTAAACTTAATAATAATATAATTTTAATCAATAACATATAATATAATTTAAAAAAATTAATAAGTCAATTAAAAAAATTATATTTTAAAGTAAATTAATAAAAATAATTTAACATTTCTTTTAATTAAATTTTTGGAAAAAAGAATATTCAAGTCAAAAAATGATAATACTCTGTCGTATATATAATAAAAAAAATAATTAAAATAAAATTATATTTTAAATACAAAAAATAAATAAAAATAAAATTATACTCCTTCAATCCTTAATTTATAATTAAAAAACATTGTTGAATGAACTTTTCACCAAATTTTTAATTTTTAATTCACGATTATTTAATTTATTACTTAAAATTACATTTGAATTGCTTATTTTTTTTTCATAAAAGTATCAATATACAGATATTTTATTTTTTTAATATTATGAAGGCAATTAATAAAAACAACAATTACTAAATTTATATTTACATGTAAACAACAAATTTTAATCTCACAAGAATTTCAAACTTAACATTTCCCTGTTCTTTCTCGAATGTGCAGATAGAACTTGAAACTCCGATCAGTTGAGAGACCGCATTTCTTTAACTGTACGGCATTGGATCTGAGGAACTGCAGAGACTCGTAACCCAGAAATTCTTAGTTTTTGAGGTACCGAAAAATGGAAGTTCTCAGTCTCTGTAATTCTGGGTTTTGTTTCAGCTTTTTTTTTCTAAAGAGTTTTTTTATTTTCGTCTTATCTTCTTCGTAGAAATGGAGGTGAAGATAGATTTCCCCGATTCTTTACGAAATAAATTAAACCCAATTAGGGTTTCATCTGGGACTTTCGGATTCGATTTGGGTATTTTGGGGATTAGGTTGAAATTTTATTTTTAATTGTCCTGCTATGAACTAAGAATTCATAGGATTTTGTTTTGTTATTCAAAACAAAAACAAAAAAAAATAATGTTGTTTCATTTTCATAAATAATGGTTTGTCTCTTGTATTTTGAGGGGAAAAATTATTGGGAGAGGCTGACCAACTAAATTAATGAAATGAAAGATCTCCAAACAACATTATATCGTTCGGCATTTACCTTAAATTCCCCCTACTTTTACCCTGTAATTATGTTTGGTATGTTACGAGTAATGTGCTCTTTCGTGGCATTTTTAATTCGAGTTTATATGATGTTCAATTGAATTAGTTTGTCTTAATTCATTACTCTTGTTCCGTGCCACGATCCATATTTTACTTCTTCCCTTAGGTTTGTTTGAGTCAAAATAGTTCAAAAAATGGGAATGCCAAATTATGAAAAGTAAAATCATGGTAGCATAATCTATTCAATTTCTTTCACGTGTAAGCAAGCTATCGGCTGGAAGTGCATGTTGCGTACGTGTCTTGTAGTTTGCCTGATCTATATTACCAACTTTGTACCATATTAAGGGTCTTAGCTGGCTCGAGAACTCTGTATCCTAACCGTTACTTTTTTGTGTGTTATTTTCTCATCACCAAATATATGAATATCTGTTGCTCCGGTTATAAATTGTCCTATCTATATTAGAATATCTTTATCATTAGATACGTGGTGTGTGCAATCTTAATACGGAGTAGTATTTAATGCTATATCGCATCGTCATTTAATCTCATTACTACTTGAAGTTGATTTCTTGTTCATAAACATACCGAATCTTGGTAATCTCATAATTTTCCTTTACACTTTTTTTTTTTCGCTCGAACATACCCTTAATTCCATTATTGCTTTGTAGGTTGAAATCGTTATATATTAGCAGAACAAATTAAAATGGAGGGAAAACGAGCTTCCATTTTCAAGATTCCTGGGGAACCGGCCATTGTAATAAACAAGCTTCCTCCGTTGTCACCAACTGAAACAAATTTCGTACCTTGTGCTATTAGTGATGCACAGCCACACAGATTTGCTGGTTTTGGGGATTGGTTGGAAGGGAGAGAAGTTCAGAAGTTATTCGAGGGAAACTATTATAATGGCAAAGTAACCCAATTCGACGAGGAAATGGATTGGTACAGGGTGGTTTATGACGACGGCGACTTTGAAGATCTCGAGTTGCATGAATTGATGGAGACCTTGGTGCCGTTGGATGTTAACATCCCTTTGACTGCCCTCGCGAGCAAGATCATCAAGAAGAGACAGAAGCCCTTTTCAAAAGCCTTGAAAGTGGCGATGTGGCGGAGATACGACAATATTAGACATTATTTTCAAATATATAATTAATAGTATTAAATGTTTTGTATTTATTTTACTAATTTTATAATTTATGTAAGCACGACAGCACGTACGCAGATGATAGATCATACATCAAGACCATCGCATGTATGACACTTTTTTAAATTGATTTTTTTTTAAAATACAATACAATATGGAGTAATATCTATCAAAATTAATATTATTGAAATATTCACTGCTTTTGTTATTGTTTTAAAAAGTAAATAATTATTTTCTTTTTAACATTCAAACAAAAAAGTATGAATAATTATTTGGATCAACAATTTTATTACTCTATTTGTTCCAATTGTATGACATTTATTTTGGGACAGAAATATTTGAAAGACTTGATAAATTAATTAATTCATCATTTATTTTTTTATTCCCCCTCTTCCTTTTGAATTCACTCTTGCGTTTCCAACTTCCCCACTCTCACTCCTTCTATACTAGTATATGGAGTTGTATATATAATGGGATGAGCCTCACCATGAAAATAAAAAATTCAGATCCTCTTGAAAAACAAAATACTAAAATGTTGATCACAAAAGCAGTGAATATTTTGATTTTAATAGTTGTGGCTTTAGCTGCGACGTTTGTCGATGTCTCATTGACCTCGAGTGACGAGAAACCACCACCACCACTGCAGCGTTATGCCCCGTTTAATCAAGTGATGACGAAAGATAAACCCGCTCCTCCCAGTGGGCCATCCAGGTTGTTAGCATATATTTATATTAATTATTATATTTATAGGATTATGGTTTATCGATTAAGATTTACCTTGTGTTTTGGCTATATAAAGCCTCTCTCTTGTATATTTTAGATCACGCTTATTTTGTTCTAATACCACATGTTATATGAATCCTAACACCAGGAACCATAATGGACCACCACCGCAGCCTTCGCCGTTTAGTCAAATGAGGCTGAAAGCTCCTCCTCCCGGAAAACGCCTTTGAAGTTGTTGCCGCCACAATCGCCGTCTCGATTACTATGTTTTCTTCATACTACCAACGCGTTTAATACTATGTATAGTTCTGCATGTACCAAGACTCTTGTATGTAAGGGTCCATAAATAATCTCTATGTGTCGAATAATAATCAACGGCTTCCTACTTTCTTTTTTTTAACGTTAATTACAGTTTTTATCAATTCATACTATCATTAATTCCATGTATAAAAGACAAACACAAATTTGAGAAAATTGTTAACCATATATCATGAGTGTGTACGTACGTACCTTTTACAATTGTCGATCTCTACCATTTGTGTTCATAAAAATTATTACTTAATTATACTAACGCATCCCATTTAAGAATTTTGAACATATGTCGACATCAACATGTATATTTTTCTTAAATGAAAATGAATTAAGTCATGATGGTCCCGATGAGGTTCATAGAAAACATGATGAACCTCAACTTTTTTTAAAGATTATTTTATCTTAATTTTTATATAATAAGATAATTAGTTATAATTTATTCAAAGATAATTAGAATTTAATTGAGATTTTGTTGGAATATTGATATGTCTTATATAAAAAAAATAAGATAATGAACTATTTATTAAAAAAATATTACTTCTAAAATACTAATTTATCACGCTTTAAAAAATATATTTCAATTATTAACGTCAAATACTAATTTATGCTTTAAAAAAATAAAAATATCAATACTGATCAATTATTAGTGTCAAATACTAATTTATCACGCTTAAAAAAATAAGAATATCAATACTTATAAGTTATTAGTGTCAAATACTAATTTATCACGTTTTAAAAAAAAATAAAAATATCAATACTGATCAATTATTAAATACTAATTTCAAAAAAATAAAAATATCAATACTGATCAATTATTAGTTTCAAATACTAATTTCAAATACTAATTTTACAGTTTCTTTCAAAAGTTCTACTTTTATTTACATTTGCCTAATTTCTCACAAATCATAAATCACAATTGTTATTTCTTTTATATTGTTTTATATTGTGGTATCCTTAAAAAAGAAAATAAATATTCTTATTTTCTCACTTTAAAATACAAGTTACCCTCTATTTTATCTAATTATTTTTTTTAAATTTACTCACAATTAATTTATTTTTTATCATAAAAATACATTTATATCCTTAATTTTTTTCTCAAAAAGTCAAAAAATAACTTTTTTTGTTAATTTACGAAAAAAAGGTCTTTAATATATGAAATGGAGAGAGTATTTTTTTCCAAGTTTGCACCCCTCACCAATAGTTCTAGCTAGAGGTGCACAGACGGGCGGGTTTGACCCGGCTCGTCCGGGCCCGCCCGTCTATCGGGCTAGAAAAAAGCACAGCCCGTATGACCCGTTCTCAAACCCGTCTGGCCCGCTATAGGTACGGGCCGGGCTCGAATTACGATTTGCTGTCCCAAAAACCCGCACAGCCCGGCCCGCTCTGCTAACCCACCCGGCCTGTGACCCGCAGCCCGCCGACCCGCCCGCTTGATTCGCCATTAACGACACTTTTTCAATTTTTTTGATTTATTATTTATTTATTAAGACCTAGAGCCCCTCTATATTAAATCAATTTTTTACTTTCCATGTAGTCAGATGTAAGTTTCCAATAAAGTAGTTGTTGAGTTAGTATTGCGGCTAAGTGTCCTCTTCATTTGATAATTAGCCGCTTTTAATGTCATAAATAAAATTAAAAAACAATAAATATTTTAACATAATTAAAATTTTAGCAATAATATAATAATTAAAAAAATTACACAGCCCGCACAGCCCATTCGAGCCAATTACGGGCTGATGATATTATAATTCGTGACCCAGCCCGCCTGGCTCGACTATCCACGGGCCGAATCACGGGTCTGTATTTTTCTTGTTAATTTCATATTTTATGTAAGAAGTTATCCGTCCTTACCTAAATCAAGAACATTCATTGCATGAGCACTTAAGTATATCAAGAACATTCTTGGCATGCGGAGTCAATTCAATTTAATTAAAAAAAAACATTTTATAATTCTAAAGTAACAACTCACAAGTTGAAACATCGTGATTCATAATTCTAAAGTAAAAACTCACAAGTTGAAAAATTGAGGTAACGTTACCATCAGACATCAGTCTAACTTAAAATCAAAATTACTTGTTCAGAAAAATTAACAATAATTATTATATTTTGTAATGTTAGGTAGGAGTAATACTTTTTAAATTGATTTTTTTAGAAAAAATATAGTAATACAATATACTAATTATGTTACGAATCAATAGTTACATTTTTTTTTATTTGCAAAGTGTTATTGATGCAAATGGAGTAATATCTAACAAAATGAGAAATATTAAGATATATAATATTTTATTTTATTATAATTTATTTAAAAAATTGTTTTTGTATTATTATTAATAATTTGATATAATATTTAAAATTATTATTATTATGGACTAATTGCATTAAAAATACCAACTTTTATTTTAGTTGCAAAAAAATCAAAAATTTTTAAGTTTGTAATAAAAGTCATGACTTTTAACATATGTCCTAATTGATGATGTAACTAAATTTTAATAAAATGTTATATTACAAAATAATTATGCTTAATATATTAATTAAAAATAATTACACATCATTCAATTAAAATTTTATAAAAACTATTTTAAAAAAAAATAAATACATATGGAGAATAAAAAAGTTTTTTTTTATAAATTAAATAATGTGATTCAAGGTCGGAGCCTCGGAGGTGGAAGCTTGAAAACGGTGTTGTTCACCAACGACTTTTTCGAGGGCTAATTATGACGAAGGGGTATAAGGTCCATATTTTTTTAGAAGTGAACGATAATGGAAAAAAAAAATTGGCAACGATAGAACTAATTCGGTGAGCGACTTTTTTTGACGGTGACGAGTTGGAATATAGAGCAGCGGCTTGCACATACGGCCAAAGGCTCAGGGTCGACGACGAAAATAAATGTAATAGATCACTTGGATTTTCTTGAAACTGGGTCGTTGATGCAGATAATATATTTAAATAAGGCAAAGATTGTTTCTTATTGCCCAAGTTATTAATTATTATTTTATTTATTTTATTAGAATTTTAGTACTATTTATATGTCTGGTACTTTTATTTATTCAATAGTTGTTTTTGATATGAATTAAAGAGTTTATCTCTCTCAAGGGTTTCTTGAGTTTTATCAAGTTTCGGTATTCTTAGGAATCAACGATACTTTGATTTCGTTAATTCTCGGGTATTCTTAGAATTAACGAGTTTTAATCGTGTGTTTTATTGCTTCTCTGCGTCAGTTGGTATCAGAGCCGAACGATGCCTCTTTGTCGTCAGTATGCTCGCGAATCCGCCGTTAAGACCGCAGTCCGTCGTGATGCCGACGTCGCCGCCTTAAGCCGCCAGATCGCAGCCCTTGCCGTCGAAGTCGAGGAACTCCGCCTTGCTATCACCAACAAATTATCGTCTCCTCCACCCCGACATGGTCCCAGATTTGCGTCGCGATGGGCCGACTCAACGGCCATGGTCCCCGCGACCTCGTCACGCGCCCCTCCTGTTGGATTTGGGAACCTGTGTCCCGACTTACTACCCACTCTCCCCGTGTCCGTCACCACTCTTGCCCCGTCCTCGGCTGGGCGCTGTTACAAGTGTGGGGAATCCATCCACTGTAGTGCGGGTTGTCCCCGTGCACGCCTTCGTGCGATCCCCCTGGAAGATTGTGACACCACTCTTTATACTGGTCCGCCTCGTTTTGACGAAGAGACGCAAGTAGACCCGATTGAGGTGCCCGTCGTCGGAGACGTCAACCCACTGTTCAAGATGCGCTATGCCTGCTTCGCACCAAAGAGTACTCAGGCTGATGCATTCCACCGTGGCCTCACTTCCGAAAGCACCTGTTGGGAGAAGTTGATAGGTGTGCCCGTCGATGTGTCTACGAAGATTAAAGGTGTCACAGTGGGATTGTTTAAATCTATTTGGTATGCTGCACGTGGGCCAAAATTGAATCTATTTGGGGCTACAATGAGTCACAAAATTTTTAAGCTAAATAGGATGATAGTCACTTCTCCTACTACGTTCAAGGTCGATAATAATGGTCGTCACCAGTTCGTGTTTGATCCCAGCATCTTCGTGCTCGAGTTTCAGGTTCGCGGTCGAACTTTCTCCTAGAGGGAGAGAATGATGCAGATAATATATTTAAATAAGGCAAAGATTGTTTCTTATTGCCCAAGTTATTAATTATTATTTTATTTATTTTATTAGAATTTTAGTACTATTTATATGTCTGGTACTTTTATTTATTCATTAGTTGTTTTTGATATGAATTAAAGAGTTTATCTCTCTCAAGGGTCTCTTGAGTTTTATCAAATTTCGGTATTCTTAGGAATCAACGATACTTTGATTTCGTTAATTCTCGGGTATTCTTAGAATCAACGAGTTTTAATCGTGTGTTTTATTGCTTCCCTGCGTCAGTCGTGTTGTCCAACTTTGAGTGGGAGAGCGACTGAGGTTCTATAAAATTGGGAGCCACAAGCGACATTTCGTAGACTCGAAAGGTGCTCGAGACTATAATTTTTTTTTTTTATATATCGCTAATCAGTCAATGTGTAATTATTTTTAATGAATACATTACACGTAAATATTTTGTATTATACTAATATTTTTATTAAAATTTAGCCTCGTCATTCAATTAAGAAAAAATGTTAAAAAGTCGTGTCGTTTATTTCAAACTTAAAAAAAGTTTGATTTTTTTTTTCAACCAACATAAATATGGGTATTTCTAATGCAATTAACCTTATTATTATTATACAACATGAGCATAGCCGAGTGGTAAGATCTGTGATGATGTGGGTGATTACCCGGCGACGCAGGGTTCGAATATGAGGTGGGACAAATTTTCATTAAAATATTATGAATGTTTGTGGAACTTCCAATCGGGTGGGGTGAAGTTTGGGGTGAATTTTCCGTCTCTCATCCTAATTAAATTATTATTAAATAAAAATATTCACTCTTCTTACTACTCTTACTATTACTACTCTGTTTCACAACTTTTTGTCAGATTATTTATAAATTTAAATTTAAAGAGAAAATGACAAACGCGACACAAATACAACCCAACATCACGATTTCAAAGCCCTAAAGAAACTTAGTAATAAAGGGACGTGGGCTGCACTTAGCCATCAAGGGCTGGACCTTGGGCGTAGTCGTTCCAGCCGCTTCGCTCATGTCAATTTTCCCAACCTTCTCCCAATCAAAGCATTGGATCAGCGCCCCCAGGCCCAGCCCAATATTCAACATAGCCAGATTCTCACCCGGATAGGCCCATCTCCCCGACCCAAAAGGGAAGAACTTAAAGCCCAAATCATTTTTCCCATTGAAGCCCACAAATTTTTCTGGGCTAAATTTCTCCGGGTCGGCCCACACTTTTGGGCTGTGGTGAATTTCCCACACGTTCCCCAACAATATGGTCCCCGCCATGACTTTGTGTCCGCCCACCGTGCATGCGGCGGAGGAGCTGTGGGGCATCAGAGTCGACGCCGGAGGATGCAGACGGAGCGTCTCGAGGACGATGCAGCGGAGATACGGCAATGCCGCCACGTCAGACTCGGTGATGATACGGTCATGTCCGACATGGGCTTCGATTTCGGATTGGGCTTTTTTCGGCGTTTCCAGATTGTCGAGCAGCATTGTAAAAGCCCATTCGAGAGTGATCGCTGAAGTCACGGTTCCTCTTTGTAGTTACGCCTGAAATAGTCCAAAAAGTTGTGAAGTCGTAAAGACAAGATTACCCTTTGATCGGGAAATCATTATCAACATAGTTTAACACAAAACGTTGTATTTAAGAAAATATTTGAACATCTCAAGTTCTTTATAATTTTCGAAAAAAAATCTAATAAAATCAATGGATTAATATTAAAATTTATAAACTTTTGAATATATAATTTTTTTAAGACTTTTAAAAATACGACTTCCAAAAAATTATAAAGTTTTAAAAATTCAAATTGAGTGCATTTAAATTTTAGGAGTCCAAAAGAATCATATAAACTTTCAATCAAATACACTTAATTTCTTTAAACTTTAAGCATAATTTTTAAAATATATAATTAATTTTAAATGTTTTATATTAATTTTACTTTAATAATTTATGTAAGCACTCACGTCCATTAAGAAATTCATGGCATATGAAGTCAAGTCAAATAAAAAAATTATATTAAAATACTCCTATGACCATTGAGCTAGAATTATTTGTCATGAAAATTTAACAATAATTATTATATAATGTTAGTATGACACTTTTAAATTTATTAGATTGTTTTTTTTTAATATAATGGAGTATAATATAATACTTTTTTCCATTTCAAATTAAAAAAAATATGAATCTTGTATTTTGTGAAACAACTGAACCTAAACAAAAGTAGTATCAAACAAAATTAAAAATATTAATTAGGAGAATATGACTTTGGAATTCCTACACGTTTACGACTTCCCCCACTCCTTCTATATAAAGCATTGAGCCTTGCAAGAAATTAAGAAACACACATCCTCTTAAAATTAAAAGTGCATACACTAAAATGTCGATCAAGAAAGTGAATGTTATGATTTTTATAGTTATGGTGTTAGGGGCGACGTTTCTGGATGTCTCCTCCGGTGATGGGAAACCACCGCAGATGCCGCCGAAAGAAAATATGCCGAAAATGACTCATATTCCTCCCCGTGGGCCATCCAATAGGAGCAATTCAGTATCACCACGAAACCCCAAAACACACAATTGAAGTTGTTGCCGCCATCATCTTCACCGCTGCAATCGCCGTCTCGTGTAACCGTACCAAAAAATGTATTACATAACTGTCTTGCTCGTTTACTATGTTTCCTGATATACCATGCTCACGTTTTATAATACACTATATACATGTACCCAGACTTTTATATATATGGATCAATAAATCATTTCTCTTTGTTTAAACAATAATGAGCAAGCAATTTCGTTCATTTTTTGTTAGGTATTATTGAGAAATACTAATGTATATTGATTTTCATTATTTAAAAAAAAATCAATACATTTCTCACTTTACCGATAAAGATAATATATTTTTATTATTAATTAATTATAAAATGAGATAATAAAATATATATTTTTTTATATTTTAAGTTAACTTCTAAAATTGATAATGACTTTTCAAGAAAGTTAAATTTTGACTATTTACCCTAATTTTAAATATATATAATTAATATAAAATGTATTTTTATTATTATTTTAATACTTTATGTGAGAAGATCTCAGCACTTACATACAATTACATCAAGAACATTCATCGCTGAGGAACGGAGCCATAAAAAACGATAGGGGATGAGATTATTTTATGTATAATATGTATATTATATACACATATTTTAGGGGTTAAGTATAAAGTATTTTTTGCAAAAAAAATTGTAAAAAATACAAAAGAATTTTTTTAGGGGATGCTTAAGCCCCCTATCCATAATAATATATACATATGGCAAAGTTAACTTTTTTTTTCGTCCAATACATATAATAAATAATATACAAAAATTGTGAAAGTATAACTAAAATAAAATTTAATAGTTAAATTTTATTTTAGTTATTTTTTTCATAATTTTTGTATAATTTTTAGCATATACGTGGATATTTGCGTGAAAACTTAAGACGGGAAAAGTTATTGAAGCAACGACAAGAATTTCATTATAATATCTCAATAATTACCAAAGATAGATATTAACTCTCAATCCTTTATATTCTCTCTCAATGTATGATATAGCTCTCTTATGGTGTCTCTCTTTTGGTGTTAAACATATATCTAATTGTGTCTATGAAGATCCCTATTTATAAGTGTAGTTACGTAGAAAATCTATAAACTAGATAACCAAATAAGAATAGAAAATAAATCATAAGCTTAATATAACTCCAGAATCCCAATAAATAAATAATAAAATTATATTTTTACTATAATTCTAATCTCTTTAAATAAGGAAATAAAATGCCT
Organism: Euphrasia confusa; assembly: GCA_954870475.1. NCBI lineage: Eukaryota > Viridiplantae > Streptophyta > Magnoliopsida > Lamiales > Orobanchaceae > Euphrasia > Euphrasia confusa. Next base: position 1,391,190 of record OX940955.1, on the reverse strand, counting down.
ACGAATTCGAGTCATATTTTAACAATTAATATTATTTGTCGTGAAGGTTCAGTTTCTAGCATGAAAATCGGGGTGGTTTGTATTTTTATTGAGGAGGAGACGGATTAAGTAGTTTGGCCTTAACCGACTATCCTGAGGCCTAATCAGGGTCGTGTGTGGCCGACTCGATTGATTCGCCTCTTGCAGTCAATAAGCTCGTTGTTAGTTAAACTATGAGAAATCTCGTGGGGACCGAAGTTTGAATTTCTCTGTTGGGTAAAATTAACCGAGATCGAATACGAGAGAAAACGCGTTTAACTTAACAACCATTCATGCGAAAAAAATCAGTCTCGACTTCAACTAAAACGACTCTTTCCCCTAACCTCGTTTCCTTTTGTTAAACACTCAATTATTTACTTTTGATTGATTTCTTAATTATTGTTTGTTATTTGAATTCAAAAATTACAAAACCAACCAACAGTGACTATTTGACTACATGCTTTCTTTTTACGCTTTTAACAATCAATTCAAACTCACTACACTTCTCAATAATATTACTCTTTGCGAGAACGACATTCACACGTTAAATCGATAGCACTTTTAAAATAAACAAGAACGTACATCAAGACCATCTATCTATCTATATGGTTTATTCTATGTTACCCTAATAGTGTCAGAATATTAAACATACAGTATAAGAGTGTTTTGCTGTGAATTCATTCTTGTTTTCATTCTATAAGCCACCCCCTTAAATAAGGTTTACAAGATCCTCTAAAAAGATAACAGCCGAGCATAACGGGATTACGATAACCAAAAAGATCGCGTAATATCCGCATAATATCAACTGATATGATATTCTTATTATACGGATATTATACGCGTAACACCCCCCCTCAAACTGGAGTATGAAGATCAAGAGTGCCCAGTTTGCGGAGAAGAAACACAAATTGAGATGCAGCTAAAGCTTTAGTAAAAATGTCTGCTAACTGGTTTTGAGTGGAAACATGTATGGGCGTAATAAGACCGGCTCCAATGGCATCACGAATGAAATGACAGTCGATCTCAATATGCTTCGTCCGCTCATGAAAAACTGGATTCTGAGCGAGTTGAATGGCAGATTGGCTGTCGGAATGAACATGAATAGGACAAGAGAAAACAATACCCAGACTTGTTAACAATCCCTTGACCCATTTTAGTTCGCATAGAATGGTGGCCATGGCGCGGTACTCGGCCTCGGTGGAAGAAAGAGAAACTGTGTGTTGCTGTTTCGTCTTCCAAGAGATAGGAGAGTTTCCCAGAAACACGACCCAGCCAGACACTGATTTTCGCGTGGTCAAACAACCTCCCCAGTCCGAGTCACACCACCCTGTCACCTCAAGCTTGCTGTCGGCCCGTAATAAAATACCTTGTCCCGGACTTTGAGATAGCGAACGACACGAAGTGCGGCGTCTAAATGTTCCTTGCGAGGTTTGCTTAAAAAACGAGACAAGACATGCACAGCATAAGAAAGATCTGGTCTTGTAACAGCGAGATACACGAGTCTCCCAATGAGCCGACGGTATGATTCGACATCATCCAAGAATTTCCCTGTAGCAGCCCCGAGGGTGTGGTTTTGTTCAATAGGAGTAGATACAGGTTTAGCTCCCAATAAGCCGGCCTCGGAAATAATGTCAAGAGCATATTTCCGCTGACTCAAAAAAATACCCTCTGAGTTGCGTGCTACCTCAATGCCGAGGAAGTACTTCAATACTCCCAAATCTTTCATGTGAAAGCACTTCCCAAGATAATGTTTAAAAGTTGAAATAGCAACGGGGTCATTACCCGTAATAACGAGGTCATCCACGTAAACCAAAATATGGATACATACTTGATCACGAGTGTAGCTAAAAAGGGAATAATCGGAATAAGATTGAGTGAACCCATAGTTGCGTAAGGCGGCAGCCAACTTAGCGAACCAACATCGAGGAGCCTGTCGAAGCCCATAAAGAGATTTTTTAAGACGACACACTTTTCCTTCTCGACCATGGCCAAAACCCGGAGGTAGCTTCATGTAAACCTCTTCGTCAAGATCACCATGCAAGAAAGCATTGTGTACGTCCATTTGATGAAGTTCCCATTTTTTTATAGCTGCAACTGCTAAAAGGGATCGAACCGTAACCATTTTAATGACAGGAGCGAAAGTCTCACCATAATCTATGCCTTCGACCTGATGGTTACCAAAAATTACCAGACGGGCTTTGTATCGCTCAATACTACCATCGGAGTTGTATTTGATTTTGTAAACCCAACGACAGCCGAGTGCTTTCTTACCAGCCGGAAGATCAGACAGTTCCCAAGTAGCATTGTTTTCGAGAGCTGTAATTTCATCTTTCATCGCTTTACACCAAGCCGGGTTAGAAAGTGCAGCACGAAAATTTGGTGGCTCAACACCTGCAGTTATAGCTGCGAGAAAAGCTTGGTGGTGCAAAGAAAATTTTTCACTAGATAAGTAATTAGCTAGAGCATACGGAGTACCTGAGGAGCGAGGAAAGTCGGGAGAGGAGTCGGAGTCAGAGGACGTATCGGCGGTGGTACCAACAACATAGCCTTGAAGACGAGAAGAAGGAAACTTGGGCCTCTTGCCACGACCCATATCAGCTTCAGACGAAGCAGAGGGACCCGAATTATTTGAAGTATCCGAGCTGGGACCCGAACCCGAATTATGAGAAGTATCCGGGGAGGTACCCGGGTTGGTACCCGTATCTGTCGCTTCAATAATAGTAGAATCTGAACCCATAGCAGGCATTATACTCATGTCATTGTTAGGCTTAGGGTAAGAATCACTACTAATGGGTTCCATGTCAGGGTAATTACTCGTGGGAGAAGGCCTAGCATCCGAAAAATAGGGAAAACTGTGCTCGTAAAAATACACATCTCGACTCACAAAAATTTCCCGTGTAGCCAAGTCAAGAACCTTCCAACCTTTTTTATTATGAGGGTAACCAATAAATAAACATTTACGGCTTCTCTTAGCAAATTTATCTCCTTTGGTATGTACATTATGAGCGAAACACAAGCAGCCAAAAGTCCGTATATGTGTATAATTTGGTGCAGAGCCAAATAAATGCTCATACGGAGTTTTATTTTGTAATAAAGGGGAAGGAGTGCGATTAATTAAATATGCCGCAGTTAAAATGCATTCACCCCAAAAAGAGAGCGGAAGGTAAGCTTGAAACATGAGAGCTCTAGCGACATTCAAAATATGACGGTGTTTTCTTTCAACCCGTCCATTTTGTTGAGGAGTGCCGACACACGAAGTGCGAAATAGAATTCCATTTTTTCGAAAGAAATCAGCCATGTTAAAGAATTCCGTTCCATTATCCGATTGCACATATTTTACTATGGCTGAAAACTGGGTTCGAACCATAGCAAAGAAATCTAAAAATATATCAGTGACCTCTGTTTTATCAATGAGTAAATAAACCCAAACAATTCTAGAGTAATCGTCCACAATGGTTAAAAAATACTTGGCACCACATGTAGACGGAGATCGATAAGGACCCCATAAATCACAATGGATTAATTCAAAAATTGTTGAGGCTTTATTATCATTCGAATCAAAACTGCTACGACTATGCTTTGCTTCATGGCAAATGTCACAAATAATGTCTGAATCGGAACGAAAATTACTAACACACGGCAAAAGTTTAACTACTTTATTGGATGGATGACCAAGACGTCGATGCCATAAATCAAAAGAATCAGCGCTAACCCGATGGATTGTTGGTTTAACCACCGCTCGCAGCAAATAAAGTCCTTCCCTTTGCTCACCGACTCCAATCCTCGTCCTCAAAGAACGGTCCTGAATATGACAGGAGGTGTTAGTAAAACTAATAACACAATCCGTCGCGGAAACCAATTGGGAAACGGACAAAAGATTGCAAGTAAGACTTGGCACATATAATACATTTTGTAAAACAAGAAATTCATTTAACCGAACCGTCCCGGCTAAAGTAGCCGGTACACTTTGCCCATTGGGAAGCGTAACCGGATGTGGTGGAATAAGATGTGGGTCAGCTAACCATGTCTCGTCTCCGGTTACGTGATGTGAGGCTCCCGTATCAATAATCCAGTGAGGGGACTTACCACTTAGACGATCTTGAGACGGAATCGACGAGCTACCCAGAAAGTTGACACGGGTTGAAGAAGAACGAGAGGCAGAGCGTTCCCGTCGTGCTTTAATTTCATCAATAGTCCGGGGACGATCCCCCCACCACTCCGGAAATTTTTGAGACTTAATGTAGCAATTATTTACCTGATGACCCAAAGCAGTACAAAAACTGCATTTTAGTTTCTGTTTTTCTTGCCTCTCGGCGTCACGCAAGGCACGCCAATCAGGGACACCGGAAGAAGCAACAGCGGCAGAGGATCCACGAACAGCAAATGCCATGACGTCTGTGACTTCAGTCGTCACCGCGGGACTAGCAAGGAGGCGTTCTTCTTGTAACACCGCATGATATACACGACTAAGAGTCGGAAGCGGATCAGAGCAAGTTGATGATTGCGAATGGGTCCATAAAGGGTCTTATCCAAACCCATAAGGAACTGATGAAGTCGCTCCGAGTCTTGTCTTGCGAGAGCGGCTTTAGTGACACCACAATTGCACCCGACAGTGTTGCAAGAAAATGGTGGTTCGTGTGCAATTATGGCATCCCACAAGGTTTTTAAATTTCCATAATAAGTAGTTACCGACATACCTTTAGCTTGACGACATTCATGTAATTGAGTTTTCAGATTGTGAATTTTTGCTCCATCAACCACGGCATATTGATCCTCCAGTTCTGACCAGAGAAGACGAGCATCTTCCGTGTCCGACACACTATCCCGGATAGATGGATCGATAGAGTTGAGAATCCATTGTACCACGGTGCAGTGTACGACTTCCCACTGATCGAGCATAAAGTCACCAGTGGGTTTAGCAATCGACCCGTCACAAAAACCGAATTTGCGTCTTGATTTCAAAGATCGACGCATTGAACGACTCCATTCATCATAATTGTCGCTTCGGAGTGTGACGTGAGTGATTGATTGACCCGGCCCTTCTTGATTAACGAGAGAAAAGGGGGATAAGGAATCAATTTTGTTATTGGAAGTAGAAGGAGCCTCTGTCCCTGTCATATTCGATCAGAGAGGAAAAAGGAATAGGGTATGGAGATTAGACGGCAGGGAAGAAGAAGAAAAGAAAAAAGATTGTCTCTGATACCATGTCAGAATATTAAACATACAGTATAAGAGTGTTTTGCTGTGAATTCATTCTTGTTTTCATTCTATAAGCCACCCCCTTAAATAAGGTTTACAAGATCCTCTAAAAAGATAACAGCCGAGCATAACGGGATTACGATAACCAAAAAGATCGCGTAATATCCGCATAATATCAACTGATATGATATTCTTATTATACGGATATTATACGCGTAACAAATAGGGGTAGTACCAAATCCATATAAAATGTTACATGTGGCCATTATAAAAAATTTAACCAATGAAAAAAGTAAAAAGATAAATATAAATACACATGTAAATGGGTATATGGCAATGGGGTAGTACCCTTATGCTAGCATAGAACTAACCCTATCTATATATATACTACCTCTGTCCCATATTAATGGTCACACTTCCTTTGTTATTTGTGAAGGAAGTGTGACTATTGCTTTGAGATTAAAAAATGATCGAACATTCATTACATATTAAGCCAAGTCAAGTCAAAATTAGACATAATCTTACAAAGTTAACTTAAATCAATATAATTAGATATGTAAAGAGTGTATATATATATATATATATATATATATATATATATATATATATATATATATATATAATTTTTATTATTATTTTAATACTTTATATAAGATGTTATCTCTCAGCACATACGTATATTAAGAACATTCCTTTCACGTGTGTAGAGTCAAATCAATTTATATTTAAAATGATTTATTAATGTTATGTACAACTTTTAAATTTGTTAGATTGATTTTTAAAAATATTATTACTATTAAATAATAATACTAGATTATTTAATATATTGGACCTTGGGCGTGGTCGTTACAGCCATCAAGGGTTGGACCTTGGGCGTGGTCGTTACAGCCGCTTCACTCATATCAATTTTCCCAACCTTCTCCCAATCAAAGCATTGGATCAGCGCCCCAGGCCCAGCCCAATATTCAAAATAGCCAGATTCTCACCTGGGCAGCCCATCATCCAGACCCAAAAGGGAAGAACTTAAAGCCTAAATCACTTTTCCCATTGAAGCCCTCGAATCTCTCTGGGCTGAATTTCTCCCGGGTCGGCCCATAACAATTAAAGAAAATAACAATTACTAAATGTAAACAACAAATTTTAATCTCACAATAATTTCAGACTTAACATTTCCCCATTTATGTTCTTTCTCGAATGTTCAGATAGAACTTGAAACTCCGATCAGTTGAGAGACCGCATTTCGTTAACTGTACGGCATTGGATCCGAGGAACTGCAGAGACTCGTAACCCAGAAAATCTTAGTTTTTGAGGTACCGAAAAATAGAAGTTCTCAGTCTCTGTAATTCTGGGTTTTGTTTCATCTTTTTTTTTTCTAAAGAGTGTTTTCATGTTCGTCTTATCTTCTTCTTAGAAATGGAGGTGAAGATAGATTTCCCCGATTCTTTTCAAAAATTAAATTAAATCTATTTCGAATTTTAGTGTTATAACCCAATTAGGGTTTCATCTGGGACTTTCGGATTCGATTTGGGTATTTTGTGGATTTAGGTTGAGATTTTATTTTAATTGTCCTGCTCTGAACAAAGAATTCATGGGATTTTGTTTTGTTTCATTTTCAGAAATAATGGTTTATTTGAATCTTGTGTTTTGAGTGAAAAAAATATCTTGGGAGAGGCTGACAAACTAAATTAGTGAAATTAGAGATCTCTAAACAACATTTCATCGTTTGGCATTTACCTTAAATCCCCCCTACTTTTGCCCTGTAATTATGTTTGGTATGTTATGAGTAATGTGTTTTTTCGTGGCATTTTTGTTCGAGTTTATACGATGTGCTATAGTTCCGTGTCATGTTCCATATTTTACTTCTTCCCTGATGTTGGTTTGAGTCGAGGTAGTTTAAAAAATGTGAATGCCGAATTATGAAAAGGCAAATCATGGTAGCAAAATATATATTCTAAGGCACGTCTATTCAATTTTTGTGGGTGGAAGTGCATGTTGCGTACGTGTCTTGTAGGTTGCCTGATCTTTATTACCAACTTTGTACCATATTACTGGTCCTAGCTTGGCTCGAGAACTCTGTATCCTAACTGTTACATTTTTTGTGTGTTATTTTCTCATCACCAAATATATGAATATATCTTACTCCGATCATAAATTTCCTGTCTATATTAGGATCTCTTTATCATTAGATACGTGGCGTGTGCAATCTTAATACGGAGTAGTATTTAATGCTATATCGCATCGTCATTTTATCTCATTACTACTTGAAGTTGATTTCTTGTTCATAAACATACCGAATCTTGGTAATCTCATAATTTTCCTTTACACTTTTTTTTTTCGCTCGAACATACCCTTAATTCCATTATTGCTTTGTAGGTTGAAATCGTTATATATTAGCAGAACAAATTAAAATGGAGGTAAAACGAGCTTCCATTTTCAAGATTCCTGGCGAACCGGCCATTGTAATAAACAAGCTTCCTCCGTTGTCACCAACTGAAGCAAATTTCGTACCTTGTGCTGTTAGTGATGCACAGCCACACAGATTTGCTGGTTTCGGGGATTGGTTGGAAGGGAGAGAAGTTCAGAAGTTGTTTGAGGGAAACTATTATAATGGCAAAGTAATCCAATTTGACGAGGAAATGGATTGGTACAAGGTAGTTTATGAGGACGGCGACTTTGAAGATCTCGAGTGGCATGAATTGATGGAGGTTTTGGTGCCGTTGGATGTTAACATCCCTTTGACTGCCCTCGCGAGCAAGATCATCAAGAAGAGACAGAAGCCCTTTTCAAAAGCATTGAAAGTTAAGTCCAGAGTTAGAAAAAATGTTTCCTTTGAGGTTAAGGGCAAGGAGAAGGAAGGTGGTGACTCTTGAATTCAGTCAGTATGTTACTTGCAATTTCAGAAGATATACTGCATTTGTATCGCAATTAGGGTAGGCGAACCCTTAGAATCATATCGTCCAAATTCTGAACTACATAACATTATCGCCTTTTGAAACCGTCGAAAATGGATCAAATTTTGAGTTTATGTTTCATTGGATTGTATTTTATGGTTAGATATGCAGAAAGTTTTTGCTTTGTTCTGCCTATTGTGTTTTATTTTGTGAATTCCATAAATGCCCTGAGGTTTAGCCTAATTACAAAAGAACCCAATTATCTTTTAAGGTAAACACAAAACTCAGGGGGTCCTTTTGTAATTAACCATCCCTTTCCTGTTTCTTTCTGGTTTTCTTCTATAGCTCAAAAGTAAACCAATAGAGAACCCTTTTCATTCTCTAGTTTTTGCTCATACTTATAACATCATTTTGTGTATATAAATGTCAATGTCTGGATAACATCAAGCCGTTGAAGGGATTGACGCCCAGGATCAAGCCGGGCGGATCGTAATTACACACGACGTAAACGCCCTTCTGATTATCACAGTAAACGGCCCCGCTGCACCCGACCCGTCTCGTCGTGCTCCAGACGACGCTCAGGTAATGTCCGCACTCGCAGCCGGCTCTCTCCGGCCGGCAATTGCACTCCATCCTCGTGTGGTTGTAGAGCTTCGACTCCGAGAACCACCACTTCACGGCGTCCTCCGGGCTGAACTCGTGGTAGTTCATCCAGAAGATGTTCTCCCCGTAGGGGTTCGCCGAGTGCCGGCGGTAGTCGCAGTCGGCGCGGCGGCGCTCGGCCCACGAGCGGGCCGCCGCCGTCAGGTGCGGGTCCCACGAGAGGGCGGTGACGTTCACGCTCCGGCGGAGGAGGTTGTGGGCGAGGAGGTACCTCTGCTGCTCGGAGTCGAAAACCGGGACGTACGGCGGCGGGGCGGCGGGGTGGGCCCAGCCCGGGGCGAGGCTCCGCTTCTTCAGGTGGCTCCGGGGAACGGAGTGCTGGACCATGGCCGCCGCCGAGGCGGCCAAGGCCGCGGCGAGGAAGAAGAAGAAGCCCCAGACGGAAGGGTTAGGCATCGTTTGTTTTTTTTTTTCTCTATAATGGTATTATTGTTATTATACTGAATTTGGATGGTGGTTGTTTTCTTGAAAGCAGCGCCAATGGAAGGATAGAGAGGTTGAAAATAATTATACTAAAAAGTCCACAGATTTTTCATTGGACAATTGACCAAGTCAACATTATATTTTTAATGATTTACTTTGGTTAACTATTGAGGTGAAGTAAAACATTCAACATTAGTTACAAATTTAAATTGAATAATAAATTTCTTATTTTTTTGGACTGAAAAAAGTTGAACTTATGTTCTTTTATTAAAAAGATTGTATACTTAAAATTATTGACAAAAATTAAGTCCAAACTAACAAAAACAGAGCCTAAATAACGAACAAAAACAGAGCCTAAATAGTAACCACTGAACTAAATTTAAGTTTAAATAAATAAAATCTAAGTAAAAATCAAAGCCTTCCATACTCTCTTCATATAATTTTTTCTTTTTTCTGTTTGACTGACCATTACCAAAAAAACAAAAATAAAAATGATGCAAACAACTAATGAACAAAATAAGCAAAGTACTGTTACAAATCATAATATATCCTCTAAAACAGAAAACAAATAAAGTTTGTAGTAAAGCACACAACACAAACCAGAAAGATGAAAAAGGGCAAGAAAATGTTTTCCCAAATAGTAAAACTACATTACAAAAGTTCACACATCAGGTCCCTCTTTTATTATCGTTCCTCGAGAATTCACGGGGACTCGCTGCCTCTAGGAGAGCGAGCAGTGTCGTCATCATCAAGAGGGCTCCTGTCGTCCCTAGGGCTAGGGGTTCGATCTCGGCCGTTGGCAGCATACGGGCTCTCGTCGTACTTCCTAGTAGCAGTGCCCTTGGGGCTGTCACTGTTATAACCATCTTGCTCTGTCTCCATTCTAGCTCTAGCTGGAGAAGGGCTTCTCTCAGCAGACGCTTCTCTGTCTGGAGTCGGGCTCAGTTTTCTCGCCTTAGCAGAAGGACTAATAGCCCTCTTTGGCTCAGGGCTTTGGTCAATTGGACTCCTCGATCTCCTTTCTTTATAGTCGGCATCACGAACCCTTCTTGCAGCTGGGGACCTTGATCGGCTGGTAAAACAAGAACCATTCGAGGGGAAAATAGTTAACATCCAAACAACTATATTTACACTTTTGAGCTGAAGTTGGTTACAAAAAGTAGACACAGAAATTCTCAGAAGTCGATTATGATTGCATGGTAATTTTGTACTTATTTCTGAATTTTTAAAAGATGTTTATACCCTTACCTGTAGCTGCGACTTCTGCTGAAGCTTCGGCTCCTGCTGCGACCACGGCGGGGAGAAGGTGACCTCACAGGAGAGCGAGAATCACTGCGTCCACTAAAGAAGCATTGAATGATCAGAAAACATTTAAAGCGTAATGAAAAAAAAAAAACAATGGATTGCATATAATTATTCAAGTCGAAAAACATGGCATACCTAACTTTCTTAGGACTGTTCTGGCAGTTCCTTTCAATATGACCTCTTTCCCCACAGCGGTAGCATTTATTTTTCCAGTCACCAGCTTTGCAATCTCGGGCCCAGTGGCCGTCCAAACCACAATTGAAACAGCGACCTGACCCTGGAGCAGGGCCTCTGCCCACATACTCCCGATGCCCTCCAGGACCACGCGGGACCTATTATCGTAAAAACGTAAACTAGCAATTAATTCCTTTCTAAAATTACATCGGAAAATCACAACATTTTATTAATATCCCAAAAACAACTTACCCCCTTGGCAAATTCAACAGTAATACGACGCCCATCAACATCACGTCCATCCATGCTGTATCTCGCATCATCGGCATCACGTGGATCACTAAATTCCTGCACAAGGACAAAGGGAAAGGAACCCAAAACGAGACACCCACAATTTGTAACATGCAAGGCTTGATATTTATGGTAAAACTTTTAATAATAAGGTTGGTGATACATACGACAAAGGCGTAGTCTCGCTTCATATCCACATCACGTACTCTGCGGAAACAGTAAGGCCATCATAACTAGTTACGTACTTGCAGTGCATGCAACTTGATCCTCAAGACGGGAACTAAACACCCAGTTTTTGATTGATTGTTGCAAATTCCATAAAAACATGAAAGACAACATAGAAAATCGCCAAAGGCTTCTAACAACCGGCGGAGAAAATCCACCAGGTCCACCACCCTCTCACCATTGACCACCAGGTCAGGGAAGGTCCACCCTCACACCATTGACCACCAGGTCAGGGAAAGGCTCAGAAAAACCTTCAATAGAATTATTAAAGTCAAACTCAATGGATCCTAGGCTACATCGTTCCTTAAAAAACAAGATGACAAAGATGCCAAAGCCAGAACCTTGCCTGGAAAGGAACCGCGCCCTTATACAAAGGTGAGAAGCAAACCTATACCCTAAGGAGACAAAATAATTTACATCCAATGCCAGAACATTGACTAAAGAAGAGCCATACTATACCCTAAACCCATTTATTATGTAAACAAAATTAAGAGATCAAAAATATCTCTGTTCACATGATTTTGTTTCCTATGCGTCTTTTAAAACTCAATAAAGACATCTGAAAATATTTCACTGTGGACCCTTATTAGGAAGAAAACTAGGGGTCACCTATACTCCAAGGAACGCAACTAATATTTTGAACTCCCGCAGCAACTAATAAAATTAACGATCCAACAAGAAAAGAATATAAAAGCTGAAATAGAAAGATAGTGCTAATCAATTACCTTCCATATCTACTGAAAATGTGCTCCAAATCCCGTGTACGGGTCCTTGAAGACAAGTGGCCAACGTAGAGGCGAGTAGTAGCGCTATACCTATCTTCGTAACGAGGCATTTTCAGCTGCAAGAACATAAATTGATTACTTTATTTAGCTAACAAACGCTATTGACAAAACTATAAGCAATCAAACAACAGAACAATGAACCTACTAATCAGAAGCCGACTAAAACCAACATGACTGACATCCCACAAAAGAACTTCCTTTTTTCAAAAAAAACTCCATCCCAATAAAAAAAGATTAAATTTTCGGAACGCGATTTGAAGAGAGCATACATATAAGAAAAGCAGAACAAGGGGTAACTCAATTACACTAATTTCGCAACAAAATTCAAATCGGCTTAGCCACCGAGTAAGATTCGATCGGTGATTTTAAAACGAGATCCTTATGTGGATCGTTGTAAAACAGCATAGCAAGAAGAAACACAAAAATTCAAGCAAAATTGTCAACAGAGAAATCGTAAAAATCAATTCTTTTAACTCAAAAACAATAAAGAGTGTATTTTTACATGTAATTAGAACTTACAGATAACTTGCGAGCTGAAATCCCCAAAGTTCAGATTGTAACCCTAATTGTGAGCACGGCGTTAGAGAAGCGAAGAACGAGATCCCGATGGTAGCTTTATATGCGTACACCGTTGTATTTGACGGCTAGGATACGTTTGAATGAATCGAAGGATGGAAAATTGACATTAAGTGGGCCGGGTTACAAAAATAAACTCTCGCGAGCCCATTATTAAAGTTTAAACCCACATGCCCAAAAATAATTAAGATATGCAAGTACTTGTTGATTAAGAAATTAAATACGGAGTATGTTAGAGCATCCCATGATAAGTATAATTCTTACCTTGTCATGGAATTGTACATAATTATACATCAAAGACTTAGGTACAATTCAAGTGAGAAAAATATATTAAAATTTTGATGCTAGGTACAATTTATTTGTGGATTCAGTTTATTATATTTTAATATTTGTATTATTTCTTTTTTAATATATGTTCGTAAATAAAATGAAAATATGTATAGTGGTTATAGTTAGACCTACATATATACATAAAAATATAAATCGTACTTTGCATTGTTGGGTAATGTAAGTTCAAATTGATGAGTATAATTTACTTTTGATATGATATATGTGACGAAGTTGTATGCTCTTACTACTAAATACTTTTTTTTAATAAGAATAAAGGACAAAAAACTTCATTTTTACTCGATTGTTGATTTTTCGATCAAAAATTGAAAGATATGTTTGAGTAGCAAACAACTGTGAAGAAACCCAACAAATTACACTCCAAAACAAACTCCATAATATTTAAACCGTCAGTTTAACGAGAGCTTTATTATTATAATCAAAATCACATACCCATTCTTCAATTCTTGATACATGGTGATGATGGAAAAAACAATGCACTCCAAATTCTTCAACTCACATTCTTCACCTTCTCTTGTTTCTACTCCCAAGCAACAACGCAACGTAAAACAAAACCCTAAACACAACCCCAAGCGCAACCGTAATCCACAAGCAACCCCACTTATCGATATCCGTCACCCCGCTCTGTCTCAACACATCCGCCCCCGTCGTCAAACAAGTCGACCTCGTTATATTCACCCCCAACGTCTTACTAATAGATCTCAACATGCTCAACTTCACGGACTCAGGCACACCGCGCAACGGCGAGCCGTCGAACACCTGAACGCCCCTCACGAAGCACTTGGACGGATCGTCGAACTCGTTCTGCATCACCCCTTGGTACGGATACTTGACGAGCGAAAGGTAGTGAAACCAAATCCAGTACGAAGGAATCCTATCTCGAGTTATGAACAAACCGCTGAACAAAACGAAGTAGGCTAAGATCGCAACGACTACAGTGTACGCGAGCATGAGGTTGAATATAACCCCCGAGAGGAATGTGACGAACGAGCTCCCGGCCCAAAACGAAGCCAATATGAAGATGAAATAGTAAGCGAATCCAGATGGGCCTCCTGACAGGCCCACGGCCCAATAAGTCGTGGAGGCGAAAACGGCTGAGAGGATTAGGAGCGACGGGAGCGAGATAATCGCGTGGGCGAGGACGTAGGAGGATCGGCGGTAGGCGTTGTAAGCGGTTTCTCGGACGAAGATGTATCGCTCGAGGAGGAAAACAGGTATCGCCTCGGCGCACGTGTAGAAAGTAGTCGACATGGCGAACGCGAAGAAGCCCAGTCGCTCCTGGACGCCCTTCGGCGAGTCGTCGAGCCCTCGGAAGACGGTCGCGAGTATTGCGCCGGTGATGAGGACCGCGCCGAGCCGCGCGCCGAACTGCTCCGGCGATCTCCGCGAATTCGTGATGGATCTGTGCGCGATCACGACAATCTCCTTCCAGAAGGGGTTCGCGCTGATTGCGTCGTCGAGAGACAATTTCGGACCGGTAGGGTTCCGGATCGGAAACCGGATCTTCGATTCCTGCCAATTCCGGTTGAAATCGGCCAATTCCTCCGTCCCTCCGTCCGATTGCTCGAGCTCGCGGATGAAATCCATGGCGAACTCTGTTTTCTCCTCCTCCGCCGGGATAGGGTTTCCGAACGCCGCGAAAAATTGGGGCAAATCCCCCGGCGCGGCGGAGAACACCGCCCGGCCGCCGGAGAGTATCAGGATTCGGTCGAGGAGGCCGAGGATCCGGTAGCTCGGCTGGTGGATCGACATCACCACGACACTCCCGCTCCTTGCGATCCTCTGTAGCACACGCACCACCATGTGCGCGCTCGTCGAGTCGAGCCCGGAAGTCGGCTCGTCGAGGAAAAGCACGATCGGGTCATGGATGATGTCAGTCCCGATCGAAACCCGCCTCCTCTCTCCTCCAGATACCCCTCTTCTCCCCTCGTCTCCGATCACAGTCTTCGCAGCTCCCCTGAGGCCCAATCGGTCGATCAGGGCCTGGACCCGGGCCCGCTTTCGGGCCCGAGACATCGTCCTCGGGAGCCTGAACTCGGCCGAGAACATCAGCGTCTCCTCCACCGTCAGCATCGGGAACAGCAGGTCGTCTTGCATGACGTATGCTGACATCACCTTCAGAAGCTTCGACTCCAACACCTCTCCGTTTAGAGTGATGGTCCCGCCCAGGCTCTCCCTCGATATGCGGTCGGCTAAGGCGTCGATCAGGGTCGATTTCCCCGACCCGCTCGCTCCGAGAACAGCCATGATTTCGCCTTCGCGGGCTTCGCCCGATATCCCGTTCAGAAGAACTTTCATTCCGGATTTGCCCTCGCTATGATTAGCCATGTTGAAGCAGTTGGGGATGATTTTCCGAGGTTTTTTGACGCTGTAAGTGAGGTTATGAAAGGAAAGAACGAAAGGTGGCCGAGAGTTGGGCTCGACTCGCTGGAGAAGCTCGCCGAGCGTGTGGGAGATGGTTCGCTTGGGCCTTCGGCTGAATTCTTGAAGCTCCATGGACTCGCGTGGGCCGAGGAATGGCATGTCGCTCGCCATGGAGAAGTTATCGCTATCACTAGTGCTTGGCATGAGGTTCGTTTTTGTGTTGTATTTGTCGAAATTGTTTTTTCGTGTTCGAGAAAGAAATCGAAGATCTTCGCCTCTGTATTTATGCTGTGTGGTTTATGATTTCGTGTGGAGGGATTGAGGATTAGGTGAGGAGTTGAACTGGTTTTTAACAGCTTAGTTATGATGATACTTTATACTATGTGTTTGCACATGTAATATGTGTATATGTATAGTAATGTATAAATGGAGTAATATATAATAATGCAGTTGGTTTGTCTAAGTCCAGCATTTGGTTTCTTGTCAAGATTTACTTCCATGCATGTTTCTATCACCCATTTGCTTGTAGGAATGAACTTTTAACCACTCCAAAGTATTCTTTCAGATTACTGGTAAATGTAAATTTGAGACGAGCTAAGAAACGCGTTGTGCTCACGGATGTCATACGCGCGAAAAATTAGGATTCCACATTTCCACGCGATTAAATTATGCACAAATCAATGGAATGTATGTATATGGACAGCTTCTTTCTTGATCAATTGGATTTCACAGCAAGCAGTTAGGGTGTTCAGCAGCTTCAGCTACTGTCACATTTTTCCTTTCTGTTTGGCTTCTACATATTTAGAAATTAATTTGACCCTGAAATTAGTAATTTATTTGTTGTCCATTCTCAATAATTTTCAAGGAATATTTTCACTGTTTGGCTTCCTTCTGTCGTCCATGAATATAATGTTTGTACAACTATGGATTCAAGTTAAAAACAACAAGAGACAACTTCACAATAATTTTAATTGTAGGGTCAATTGTTTATTGTTGTCACAATTCGATTTCGACGTATTCGTGTGTTCAAATCGTAAGTCCACCTCAACGGAGACTAACGACAGTGCTCGCTCGCAATGATAATAACAGTGTCCAAAATGCCAGTCCGCCAGAACGCAGCCTAAGCCTAACAACAATTTTCTTGAAGACAATAATCGGCTTGCATGACCTGAAGCTCTAGCTCACAAGGAATCAATCAAACTATGTACATATAATCAATGTGTCCATGTGATCCCAACAGATATAACTAGATTAAAACCAGAGACTCGGCTTTCCAACAAATAGCAGTGAAGAAAATACCTCACAAATACAACTACAGCACAATACATCCTATTATGTGAAGTGAACAAGGAGCTGCAGCTGAGGTAACGGATTACCAAAATAAGTAATTTGTCGATTAACACCTGCTAAGAATTATAGTAGAAAAAAGGCCATGTTTATAACAGCTTAGTTAGGGTGTTCAGCTACTGTCATGTTTTTTTACTTTCTGTTGGCTTATGGAGACATTTAGAAATTAATTTGACCCTGAAATTAGTAATTTATTTGTTACTTGTTTTCCATTCTCAATAATCTAGAAGGGATATTTTCACTGTTTTGGCTTCCTTATGTCGTTGATACAAGTAAAAAAAACGACAGATGACAACTTCACAATAATTTTAATTGTAGGGCCAATTATATTGTTGTGACATTCGGATATTAAGTCCGTCTGAACGGAGCTTATCAGCCGTGGTCGCGATGAAGTCCACCTGAACGCAGCCTGAGCCTAACAACAATTTTCTTGATGACAATAACAGCATGACCTGAAGCTCACAAGGAATCAATCAAACTATATACATCTAATCAATATGTTAGTCTGATCTCAACAGAAACAACTAGATTAATGTACTGTGAATCGACTAAACTGCAAATCAGTGAAAACAACTAAAATATAAAAATCTCGGTTTTCTAACAAATAGCTATGAAGAAAATCACCCAGGAGGCTTTGTAAAAGACATGCATGATAATATGGGATCATGCATAAATAGCACACAATTACAGAGATTCAACTAAAGCACAAGACATTTCCTATTATGTAAAGTGAACGAAAACAAGTAATTGTCAATTAACACCTGAGAAACGACGTTACATTTTCATTATCCAAAAGTCGAAGAAGCAACTGTCACATAATACTCACCGTGTCTCTACAGAAACTGAAAGTAAGAAATAGAGGAGTAAAACAGGTAACACAAATAAGAATTCTGCAGCAAAACCTATCCATATAATTGCTAAAAATAACACGAAATATGTAAAACGTAAAAAAGGGAATATCTTCCGGACCTCCATCTTCAAAGCTCGAATTCTTCATCCTTGAGAGCCATCTCCGCAGCCTCTTCCTCGTCATCATCAAGTGCAAAGTACTCGTTCTTCTCGACCGGCATGAACATGTTAAAGATTATACAATAGAAAGCAAGGCTGGCAATCTCCTCAGCCCCATTAGCCACCCACTGGTACTTATAATCAGCAATAGTCTTGAGAGCAAACACAACGATTCTCGTGAAATACAAGTACCCGATAACAACAATGTAGAACTGCCTGAAGAGAGTCAGCTTAGCCAGATTCCTCGCAGCCTTCCCATCGGTCTTCGACGTCTCCCTCAATGACCTAATAGACCACACGATCGGAAAAATAATCGCACAGCAACAGATGAAATCCACCATCAGGAAGACCTGATTCCAAGTCACCCAATCTTTGATAAAGGGACCCGTCTCCCCAATCACGACAGATGCGATATTTGCCAGGACTTGCAATGGGATCACAATCATCAACACCTTCTTCTCCTTATCCTGTAAAAACGGCTTCAAGAACGACCACCCGGTGCCGATCAAAACGATCACGGTGAACAACAACACAACCCTGATGAACTGGAAGATGTAAAACAACACATCCCATCCATGAGGCGTCCCTGTAACCTTCACGTAGTGCTTATCCTCAGCAGCACAAAGCAAGTTCAGCGCCTTCATCACAACCAGAGTCCCCATGAGCAAATGGATCCTGTGCACAGACTTCTTATTTCTCAAACAGATATAGATCCAGTAACCCAAGAACGCGAAATACAGAACGGAAAAACAGGAATACAACGACGGCAATTGAGTCATGCCGGCGGATAAAAAGTCCTTCTCCCTCCCGAAGCCGTCGAGGTTATAGAGCTCGGTACGCACATCCATCGACACCGTTGTTTCGGGGGCGCAATTGGCGAAAAACAGGGAATACTCGTTCGGGGAAGTGACCGGGTACGAGCGGTTGAACAAAGAGTGCGGCGGAGGAGATAGATCGCGGAAGGTGAAGAGGAGATTGATGTACTTGGAATCGAGGACGCAGAAGGTAGGGTTCGATTGGAGCTCGAGGAGGACTTGGATTAGGGATTCTTCAGCGAGGAGGAAGAAACCTAACCTCGAGGGCTCCGTCGAGCCGACGGCGGACATGACGGAGACGGCCGACACGGTGACGGTTGCTTGGCCGGTGTGCGTGAACCCGAACCGTTCGAAGAGGATCATGGGGCGCGAATCGGATGAGATTTTCAGGTTTTTGATCTCGGCGGAGGTGAGGGCGACGAGGAGGAGGACGTGGAGGAGAAAGAGCAACTTCGCCATTTCGATCGGGCGGCGACGGCGGTGCGGGGGAGGGGATTCGATGGGATTTGGGAAATCGGGAGAGAAATGGTTAACTTTGCTATTGAGGGTTTGTTATTTAATTCCGTAAATGCCCTTAGATCTGTTGAATGGATCGGGGTGAAGGGAATGCTTGAACCGTTGAATGTGCGACGGCTCACCACAAGAGAAGCTGACTTTTCCTTGAATCGAGAAGGGCTCTTCCGAGTCGAGTCAGCGTCTTCATTCTTTACTCGTGCGGATCGAAACGAACCGAGCCAAGCGAAATTATTTTTTTTATTGAAAAGCTCCAGCTTGATTTTAATTTTTTAAATCTTAAATTCGATTTGTAAATTGAATATAATATCATAAATTAAGATAAGTCAACATTTAATCTTTTAAATTTATAAAAAATTAAAAATTTATCATATTTTACTATTCTCAATCGAATTTCAAACAATAATTGTACGTAAATTTTACTTGATAGTTACTTTAAGGTTTTTATTTTGTGTAAAGTCAATTCAATTAGCACAAAAACATGATTTTAAAAAATAAAATATATTTAATTTTTTCATAATTACATGACAAAAAATCTTTTAATTAAATAAGTATCAAAAAAGACAATACAATATACTCCAGTAACCAGTCACGTATGTATAATTATTAAAACGATATTTGATTTTTTTTTATAATCTTAAATAATTAATTGTGAAATAGAGTGTTGGTTATTTTTGTACAAAATGTCTAAATCCGAAACATAAAATAAAATTACATCTGGACTAGAACAGTACTACTGATCTTTACAATTCAAAATAAAATTAAATAAGATAAGTAAATAAATTAACCTTGAATCGGGCTTCGAACAGAAACTTGTTGCGGGTAGTCGAGGCGCTTTCGCTATCCGCAAGACTAAAACGCCCCGTGTATGCTACGGTTTTGCGACGTTAGTCCCCAAAGATACAACGACTTTCAATCGTCTTCTAGTCTGAGGCACACCAGCTAGAAGCTCCGGCGAACGAGGAAAGAGCGAGAACCGAGCATATGCAAATGCAAGGAACTAATATTGTCTACACAATATTCCAACACTAGAATGTTTATGAACTTAGAGAGAAGAGATTCTGATGTGGGATAGAAGTATGAAATGAATTGTCTATCTCTCTCAACTAAGGCACCTATTTATACTCATCAAGTGGGGAGTACCAAAAGACAAAAGGCATTCCAAAGGTCTTAACCAAATTCCGTACAACTCATATTGGGCTAACTATTCAAATTTCGTACAACCCATTTAGGCTAGCCCAACAGCATAACCCAATTAAATATTTCAACTAATTTACTCAGCCCAAAGGCTAGCAAGCCTAAGACATAATAACCAACGTGTTATTATTTAACAGGCCCAATACAAATTAAATTTGTACTTTGTTAAACTTTTATAGGCCAAGAAAATTCTCAGAAGCCCAAGTCCAAATCATTATATTCCAATTGACCAAGAATAAAATTCAAGTCAATGGACTTAATCAAAGTTGAAACATATCACTACTCCTCATATAACACCACAAAAGTATAAACTTTCTCACCACATTCAATGTGGGATTGTGACTTTTCACATTCTCAACAATTAATACACATGACCTTTTATAATAGTTCTCACAAACCCATTATCTACCACATTTCGATGTGGGATGAGACCTTACAATTCTCATTCAATAATGCCTTTTCACTTGGCTAATTCATTATTTATTTCTCACTCACCGAAAAATCGGATCTTGACGAAATAAAATAATATAATTATCTACGCAATATCGTAGAAAATTATCAACAAATTAATTCCAACTTGAATTAATATTTAGCCATAAAAAATCAGTCAAATATTGGTTAAACCAAATATTTTATTCCAATTTTTCCAACATAGAGTATCTTAGAATATGATTTGTGATATTATCTCTTGTAAATTGATGACTCCAAAAAAGTATTTTAGGTAAATAGACTTGATTTTGAAATTATGATCTCACTTTAGAAAAAGACACTTGTGTGTTAAACGAGCTGATCTATAAAAAAAATAAGCAAGAATGAAATATTTTAAGAGGCGCGTGACAAGAACGCGAGATAAACTTTGAATCGAGTACAAATGTACATGGCAAAACAGGCGCGAAACGAACGGCTCTGAATCATCATATTTCCCATAACGCTCAAATTCCACTGCCCTGTTTCTCTCTGCCTCTCTTTCACTTTTTATTTTTATTTTTATTTTTATATTTATTTTTATTTTTTATTCAATATTTTAAATATATTCTGTGTGATCCCAGCTAATTAAGATGTCTTGGTTCCGATCGGCGGTGTACAAAGCCGTGGAAGTCGGCGGCAACAGGAATCTCACGCGCGTCGTCCGCCGCTACGCCGACACCGTCGTCGGCGGGGCCAAGCTTTTCCACGACCGCCTTGTAATCATAATTTCGATTTAAAAAAAAAACCAATTCCCGATTTTACCGCAGTAATTAAATTATTCGATTTTACCGCAGGGAACTCGCAATTTCCAAAATTATAAAGTCGCCGTGAAACAGATCGAAGAAGCTTCCGTTTCGTGCAGAGGCGCCGAACGAGTGCAGTTACTGAGAAGATGGTTGAAAGAGATCGAGATGGAGGGCAAAGAAGACATTCACCACGAATCCATCATCGACTCTCCCACCAAGGAAAACGCGGTAGTTTTTCAAATAACGAATTGCTCATATTTATATATAATTAATTATTCGTCCCTATGGTTAGAGTATGTACTACGACCCTGATCTCACCGGAGAGCCGATGAATTTCCGGGATATGTTCCTCCGGAGTCAAGCTCTAGAGGGAATCACGTTGTCTTTGGTAAAGTGTTCGATCGATTCTCGTTTTTTGATCTCATTGCTTCATTCGTTTTTCGTTCGATTTTCGGTTGAATTGAAGTCCCTTGTTTTTCAGATTCTGGAAGAAGCGAGTGAAGAGGAACTTACTTTGCTCTTACAGATATTTCGGTGATTGATTTTTTACGTTGTCTAATTGCAATTTTAACTTCTCGCTCGTTTTTCGGTTCTAATACGATTAATTCGTGTCAAGGTTATGTCTCCTGGGAGAAAAGGAAGCGCAGGACGTGACGGTTAGCTACGTACGAGATTTGGCTAAGGCCTTCTCGACCTACAACGAGGAAGTGCTGGTATTTATAGATATAATTAAACCTCGTTTTTTTGTTGAGTTCGTTTGTGTAATTGTGTTATTACCGATTCTTCTGAGATTACAGGCGAAGAGGGAAGAGATACTGGAATATGCACAGGATGCAATAGCCGGATTGAAAATGAATGCCGAGATAGTAAGGTGGTGGTTAAGGGTATACCTCCCGTTTTTTTTTTTTCTCGATTTCGTCACGAGGTTGGGTCGAAAAATCATTTTAAGTATTACTTCACTTTCTGTGTTTTCATTTGCTCTCAGAATAGATTCTGAAGTCTCCAACATACACACAAAACTCGACGAACTTAAAGAGCAACTGCCTTCTAGCGACGGAGGGGAAAAATCTTCTGAGAAATCATCAGACTTGTCGAGCGAGGTGAGAAGAGATAAAAATCGACTTAATTTCAGTTCAGTTCAATTCAGTTAAACTTGATTAAGTTGATCAGTTTAATTCAGTTCAGTTCAGCAAATTTTAGTCCAAAAGAAGAGTTACTTAATCTTATTTCTGCTTCTGATGATTCATGAAGAATCTCGAGGAAGCGCTCGCTCACTTCGAGCTCTGCTCCCGGTTGGAGGAGCTTCTGCTTCAGAAGAAACGCATAATGAACGGGGATTCCCCGACTGCCCACAAGAAAAAGGTATATACGTTTTTTCTCGACCCAAAAACGATATAATTTTCGAACTAAAGGCTTCCTTCGTTTTTCAGCTCGACAAGCTAAAGGTCGTATCCGAATCCCTCTCGAGCTCGACTCTCAACGCCGAAAAACACATCTCCAACAACCGACTCCAGAAGGAAGAGTCCCTCAAGTTCCTCGTAAACAAAACCTCCGAAATGGTCACGCTCGAAAAGGAACTAACGTCCGATATCAAGTCCCTTCACAACAAGAAAGACGAGCTCGAAGAAGAGCTGAAGAAGGTCACGACTGCCTTGACCTCTGCAAACGGCCGCCTACACAACGTGAGGGAAGAGAGATATCAGTTCGACGAGGCCAGCAATCAAATCGTTCAGCATTTCAAGTCGAAGGAAGATGAGTTGTCTAAATCTGTGGATTCGTACAGGGTCGAAGCAGAGGTGTGCAACACTTTCGTCGGTTTTCTCGAGAGCACGTGGGATTTCCAGACGTCGTATGCTGACCAAACGGGGAAGATGATCGAGTAAGTTCTTTCGTTTGTTCGGTTTTTTTGTTCGAGTGTTAGAGATCGACTAACCGAAACGCCTCTCTGTGTGTAAGAGATGAGCTGGAGAGACACAAGGAGTACTTTGTGGATTGGACTACAACCTTCTTAACTTCACAAAAGGTACGTAATACTCTAATACTGCTCAGTTCTTTTGAATTGAAACTAACTGGACTAAAATGAATGAGTTGTGATAGTGATAAAAGTAATCGAGAACTGAATTGAATGAATCTGAAATGAACTGAACTAAAATTAAGTCCAAAAGTTCATAGTCTTTCGGTTTCTTCGAAAGATTCTCTCTTTTTTTTTCAATTTTTCGTTGTTGTGATATTCGGATAGTTTCGACTGACCATTTGTGGATTGGACTACAAGCTTCTTAACTTCACAAATGGTAGGCAAACTTTGTTCTTTTGAACTGAAATTAATTGAATTGAATTGAACTTGAACTTGAACTTGAACTTGAACTTGAACTGATTTTTTAAAATAATTTTAAAATTTATGGAATTTTGAATTTTTTTTGTTTAATTACATATACTTATATTAATGAAAAAATATAAAATAAAATAAAATATTGAAGTGAGTACGACGATAATGATAATAATAATCGAGAGTTAACCGAATGAATCTGAACTGAACTAAAATTAAGTCCAAAAGACCATAGTCTATTCTTTGGTTTCTTCAAAAGATTCTGTTTTTTTTTTTTTTTCGATTTTTCGTTCTTGTTATATTCGGATAGTTTCGACTGACCAGGAGGAGATAGCGAGTTCGATATCTTCGGTCAGGGACATTGCGGAGATACTAAAAGGGTTAGACGGTATACCGACCGCAGACGGAAACGATGTCGACGAAGTTATTAATCCTCGGAAGAATCTAGAAGAACAGTTTCGTATCCAAACCACCAAGGTATATATCGATGATTTCTAACCTTAATTCTGTCAAAAAAAAAAAAAACGGATACACTACAGAGTCGGTGTTCCTTGTCGCAGTTGATAACCGCCTTCAGCTTAGCCGACAGCATCAGAAAACATTTCTCGACTCAACGAGACGACTGCGCGAAAGTGCACGAGCTACTAGACTCGGTCGAGAAGTTGAAGTCGAGATACGGGTCGATCAAGAAGCCCCGCGTGGAGCGAGAGCCGACGGAGATGGAGAAGCCGAGGACCCCGAGAAGGGCAAATTCGGAAAACGAGGTGCAAAAAGGTATTTCGTTGGGATTGAGTCGGATAAGGTTGGTTAGAAACCGATCCGGGAATGGGCGAAAGCCGTCAGATGCAGAGGCTCAATGGTCGAAGATCAAAATGGAGTTGGAACTCGACGAGGATCAGAGTAGGCGAAGCTCCACTGATGGCAATTTCGATTGGGAGTTTGATTAGGAGCAATGATCGAGCTAACCTTAATTAACCTTTTTTTTCTATATAGAATTTTACGTTGCAAAGTTATTATAGGAGTAGGAATTTTTTTTTTTAACCGAGTCGAAGGGGCCGAATGATTGGATGGGGGATGGTCCATAGTAGAGATGTTATGATTTAGATTCTTTTGGAGTGTTGTTGGTTTGTGACATGTGAAAGAACTGATCGAATGAATGATCGATGTTACACAGCATATGTATAGTTGTTTTGTTGTCATCGGTGAACTTCTGATGCTCGACTACTCCCGTTTTCGTGACGATAGAATCGGGGCTTTCGACACAATGTGGGTAAGGTAGAGATTGATCTCCGAATGTCACATGCCTAAAGCCTCTCCCTTTGGTACCACAAATGCACCTTCCAAAACATACCCTGAAGTTGGCCTTAATTTCAAAAGAAGGGTCTGCATTTTTTCTAAAATTACAAACAACACCCATTTTTAATTAAGCTGAAGTTTAGGCTTGTTTTTGTAATTATTATTCGATGCAATAGCATTGTCAGATGACACGTGATGAATCTGAAATAGAGGGCACAAAAGGGTACTCTATTTGTTCTCTCTAGTCTCTACGTCTACGTGCCAAATTGTGAGTAGAAATCAAATGTTGTCATGAGAGCTTTTTTTTCTTATATATATATAAAAAAAAAAAACATAAATATCTAGGCCAGTACACGTATCCAAGGTCATCGGTATGAATTTTTTTTGTTTAAATCTCGTTTCGTCCCTTTGTCGTTTAGAAAAAGGTATTTGTACGAGAGATCGGGTGCATCGGATCAAATGCCCATATCCATGATTTCAAGTAAATCTATGCATGTAACGAGATTATTACAAGAGCATGGAGCCAAAAAAAAAAAAAAAATGGACCTTGGGATGGAAATTGAAATCTCCTTTGTTTGGTCAACCACAAAATGTATGAGAGAAAAAACATTAAGAAAGCCCATGCGTTGACCAAGTCAACGGTGGTATTTATATGATATCACTCCCGATTATTTATTTATAACAATTTGAGAAAATGAATTTGAAGTAATGATTGTGGGTGGTGCAGAAAATGTTCCAATTTTTTTTTTCCTCTGAATTGCAGAGAAGGTTATGGACGTTGCAGGTGATAATAGACATAGGCCACCATTATTCAAAATTCATGTACGTACTATACTTCCTATATAGTACTCCATACTGCTCACTCCCATTCCAAATAAATAAAATTCTCTCATTTGTATTTTGTGAAAAAAAATACACAATTATGTAAATCACGAGATAATGCACATACACTAGTATGTGTACATGTTGATCTTGGTGGTCCACAGCCTCGTAAAAGCAACTACATTACACATAACATGTAATCATAGAATAAATTTATAACCCTATACTTTATTTTATTTTTATAAAAAAAGATACGACTGACAAATTTTCTTTCCACTACTTTCAATCTTTTGGAACCATCACTCCCCGTATTATAAGCATCTCAACACACACAAAAAAACACAAACACACAAAACACCTAAGTGTCTTATGCTATTTCACCTCCAAGAAAAATGTCCTCTACCACTAGCAAAAACTTCCCATTACAAAACAACGACAACAACGAAGAAGAAGAAGAAGATGATTACGTCATAGACATGGAGTCGAAAGAGTTCGAGTTCCTCACATCCCATCCCTCCGAAAAATCGATTCCCATCAACACGGCCGACGACCTCTTCTACAAGGGCAAGCTCCTCCCCCTCCTCCTCCTCCCCTCCCGCCGACAAATGCTCGATTTTACCAAAATGCCCTTGACCTACCACTCAACCCCACCGACAAAAACACTCAACACCCCGCTCGACTCATGCAACATCTCCCCCTCGGAGTCATGCAGGGCGAGCTGCGAGCTCAACCCCGACGACTACTTCTTCGAGTGGTCGAAAACCGAGCTAACGAAAACCGAGAGCTCCACCGTTCGAATAACATGCAGAAAGAAGCTTCCATGGTACTCGAAAAAGCTCAAGGCTTCTAGGGCTTACCTGAAATCTTTATTCTCGAAGGACATGGCCTCGATCAACTGCGGATCGAGACGGAAGGAGAAGACGACGATAGCCGCTATAATGAAGAGCGGCTTCGATTACTATAAAGAAGAAGGCAATGCGATGATCAAAAGGAGGTCGTTTTCGATCGCGATCAAACGGCATTCGCCGAATATTAACGACGATAAGTGCTTGACGACCTCGTCGTCCGATTCGTCCTCGTCGTCGTTTTCGAGGACGAGCAGCGCGACCGAGGTCGAGGGCTCGATCGAGGCGGCCATCGATCATTGCAAGAAGTCTTATCAGGTGTTGTAGCATTTTTTGGTGATGTTTTTTCTTTTTTTTAATATATATAATTTTGAGAGAAGAAAGTTTTTTGAATCTTGGCCATATATGAAATAAAATATCTTGTGAGTGAGTTTTGGAATTTGTGGTGATTTCTATTTTCTTTTCTTTTTTTCAAATTTTACGATTTTTCGTCGACTATGCAACGGTTACACGACGAGTGACGACAATGCCTAGCTCGACTATAAGCACGACTGCCCGACTCCGGTCGAATGAGTAAATATCATTTAGACATTGTTGTTTCCCTTTCGAGGATTGTACAATTGAGCATTTGGTAGATAAAACACAAAAGGTTACAACTAGCTAGAGGATGTTGAACAACAAAAATTTAGAAGTTTTTTCCTTTTTTGTAATATGAGTAAACTTAGGGGTGGGTTTTGCAATTATCTCAAAGATGAAGTGGAAAAGGGGAGAGAAAAGTGGTCCAAGCTTTTGAGAGATGAAAAGACTAGAAAATAAACAACTTTCCCACAAACCTGATGTGTCCAACCTTTTAACAAAGTGGGACTCAACTTTTGAAGATATATCACACTATGTTTATAGCATTATTAACAATAATAATATTAATATTAATGTTATTAGTGATTATTAGGAGTAATAAAGGAATACCTTTTGTTCTTCTTAAAAGTGAAACAATGCTGCCTAAAATGGTGAGGGAATCCTGGCACTACTTGTGAAAAATACTTTACAGAAAAAAAATATTAAAGGGAAAATTTGGGTACTCACTCAAAAATAAAACAAAAATAATATTTAATTTAATTTTATAGAACAAATTCCAAGGCAATGACTTTGATATTTCAATAACATAGAGCCAAATAAGTATGCTAAAAACTTTGGGAACTGCCGGAGAGTCTTATGTTTCTTTTTCGACACTTAAATTAAAAAAAATACGCGAGTAATAAAGTATGATAAGTGATTGTAGTCAATTGACATGTAACTCGACAGTTGATTTAGTTCTGGTAGAAGTGTAGAACATGTGTATTTAAAATGAGATTATGCCTCCTATTGTTTTGACTCGAATATTTGAATAATACTAGTAAAACTTATTGCTTAGAAAGCTAAGTTCTACTAAACAAAATAAAGCAATTTTGATAAGTGTTGTTGTGAAGTTCTAAAATTGGTCAATAAAATTAACTCTCACCCTCTTCAAGAGCTACAAGCCTACAACTATAAATGATTTTAATTGTACTTTTCATTTAGAAAAATATGTATTTTTATTAAAAAGTTGATAGTCTATTAATAAATAGAATAAAAATTCTTCATATAATAATAATTTTAATATTCGACAGGTAAACATATATTATTAAATGCATATTTCTATCACGAGGATTCATGCGACTGGTTCGGTGTCGTCTGGAGTAGTGACTTCTCAGGCGATTTCTATCATACAGGAGAGGATTCGCTCGTTACGACTTCCAGATTCTCTTCAGGCACGTGTGCTGAAGAGAGTTTGGCATATAGCTTGGTGATTGTGTTTTTATATTTTTTTTGTGCTATATGTTTAGTTGGTTGGGAGGAGAGCTAGTCTATTAGCTCGATGATGGGGTAGGGAATTTTTCTTACTATGCACAGTTCTGTACCATACACTTTTTTATTTGTATGTAATTGACATTTACCAAAAAAAAAAAATTATTGGAAATGAATTAAAAAATTTAAAACAACACAAAAAAAATCCGTAACAATAAAAATAATAATAAAAAAAACGTACTAGTAGTAATATTTAGTGTCGGTCAGTTTCAATTTTTTTGCACCACTGAAAATATTAATAATATTAAATAAATAAAATCTGTAACAACAAAATCAATAAATTATCACTTAATGAAATCAACTGTTTCACATCCATTTACTTGCAACGGAGAAATTAAATAAAAAAAAAACTATAAATACCGAATATTCAGAAATCAAGATAACAATTACTAATAAAAAGACAATTCCAGTTGAGAATTTGAAGATGGGGTTGCAACTGCCGTACGCCCACGTGGATTCCAGCTTGAGGGCTCTGGCCGGGAAAGCTGAGGGCTTCGGACGCGCTGCCGCAGGCGGCTTAAACGGCGTCGTTTACTCCGTCACCACCCTCTCCGGTAAGAAGAACATTCCAGAAACTTTTTTTGCTGTTTTCCAATTTCCATGGATTAATATTGCAATTATTTCGTTGGGAAGATGATCAAAAAAATTATTAGGATAATTACCAAAAGCACCCCAAAGTTTTGGATGATTACCAAAAAACACTATGTTTGATTCTTCTTTGGGATTTGAAAATATATTGTGGAAATATAGTCTTAGTTATGAAAAAAATGGTATAGTTCTTTATATTGACAATACTGAAAGTTCTTTACGAAATTAATATGTTAACTGATTTCACGTGTCATCTAATATTTCGATATTTTGTTATATATACCAAAAATAATTAATATAATTCGATATTCTTAGTTATGAAAAAAAATGTTATATAGTTTGTTATAGGGACATTTTCGGTATACTGAAAGTTCATTACGATATCAATCAGTTAACTGATTTCACGTGTCATCTAATATTTTGATATTTTGTTATATATATCGAAAATAATTGATATAACTCGATATTCTTAGTTGTGAAAAAAAATGGTATAGTTCGTTATATCGACATTTTCAGTATACTGATTTCACGTGTTCTCTAGACGACGGGCCGGGCTCGTTGCGCTTCGGTTGCCGTAAGAAGGAACCCCTTTGGATCGTGTTTGAAGTCTCGGGCACAATCGAGCTCTCGTCTCACCTCACCGTGTCCTCCCACAAGACCATCGACGGGCGTGGCCGGAAAGTGAAGATCGCCGGAAAAGGCTTCCGGCTAAAAGAGTGCGAACACGTCATCATATGCAACCTAATTTTCGAAGGCGGACGAGGGCACGACGTGGACGCCATTCAGATAAAGCCGAAGTCGAAGCACATTTGGATCGACCGGTGCACCCTCAGCGACTACAACGACGGGCTCATAGACATCACCAAAGAAAGCACCGACATCACTATTTCCCGGTTCGTGTCGGGGGTAGTTTCGTAATTTTCGCGGTTTCCGATTTCTTATTATTGGTTTTCGATTTTTTGTTTTTTGTGAAGGTGCCGCTTTGCGAAGCACGATAAGACGGTGCTCATCGGGGGAGATGCTTCGAACACGGGAGATAGAGGAATGCGTGTTACGATCCACCATAGTTTTTTCGACGGGACAAGACAGAGGCACCCGAGAGTTAGGTTTGCGAGGGTGCATTTGTACAATAACTACACGAGGGATTGGGGGATTTACGCCGTCTGTGCCAGCGTGGAATCTCAGGTGAGATAACTTTTTTTTTATTTTGTCGAATTAAATTTATCATCTTCTAATATTTATCTCTCTGATTCAGGTGTACTCACAGCACAACATATACGAAGCTGGACACAAGAAAGTAGCCTTTAAATACCTAACAGAGAAGGTATAAATTTTTTTTTTTGTAAAGGTCGATCCATAGAAAAGAAAAGTGTATGATATAGTACAACGCATCACCGAGCTAACAGACTAGCTCTCCAACCAGTCAATCTAAACATATAACACTAAAAAATACGTCGACTTCTACAGATAATATCCGTACTTATAGTACTCACAGTGTGTGTATTATTCGGCAGGCGGCTGATAAGGAGGATGATTGCAGCGGCTGCATTAAATCCGAGGGCGATTTATTTGTTGGAAAATCCACTGAAGCCGGACTGACGCCTCTCCCGAGCGAGTCCAGCGTGTTCGATCCCAAGGATCACTATGAGACGTGGACCCTCGAAGCACCTAACGACGATCTGAAACACTTTCTTCAACACTCCACCGGATGGCAGAAAGTTGACCTCCCTCCATGCTGATCAATTGATCATACTATTTGTGTGCCTGAAACAGAATCCAAATATATGTTTTCTGTTAAAATAAAATAAAATAAATTTGTGGCTTTTATGAAATTAGATTTTCTTTTCTTTTTAATATATATATATATATAGTGATCAGATGATGAATAACCGTAAATCGTTACTTACTCTGTTTCCTTTCTTCTTCTTCTTCCCCTAAATCCAAATCTGAATCAAAAAAAAAATATATATAAAAAAATAAATCAGGCAATGAAGCAGCTTCACAAGCAATCGTCGATGCCGATCTCGCAGTCCCCGCAGCAGCCGTACTCGCCGAAATCCCTAAAACACCCTCGCTCCCTCCAGAAATCTCTATCCTACCTCCTCAAGGAGCAGCGCCTCCTCTTCATCCTCGTCGGATTCTTGATCGGAGCCGTCCTCTTCCTCCTCCACCCCTCCCTCTCCTCCGTCGACTCCGCCCCCCTGGCCCGCTCCGCCGTCCGCGAATCCTTCTCCAGCCGCCGTGACCCCCAGAGCCGGCCGGCCGATCTCGGCGGCGGGTCCAGGGTCTCCGGCGGGGTGGGCCGGATTCCGGTCGGGATCGGCAGCCGGAGGAAGAGGGTCGTCGTCACCGGAGGGGCGGGGTTCGTCGGGAGCCACCTCGTCGACAAACTGATCGCGAGAGGGGATGATGTCATCGTGGTCGATAATTTCTTCACCGGGAGGAAGGAGAATCTCGTACATTTGTTCGGGAATCCGAGGTTCGAGTTGATTAGGCACGATGTGGTCGAGCCGATTCTGCTGGAGGTCGATCAGATTTATCATCTCGCTTGCCCTGCCTCGCCTGTTCATTACAAGTACAACCCTGTCAAGACGATTATATCCTTGATTTTTCTCTGTTTTTTGTTTTTGGATTTGTTTGTTTGGTTCTTTTGAAAATCCTTGACGATTGAGATTGATTGATGGATGGATCGATCACAAGACGAATGTGATGGGCACGCTTTATATGTTGGGCCTGGCGAAGAGAGTCGGGGCCCGTTTCCTCCTCACGAGCACGAGCGAGGTGTATGGAGATCCTCTCGAGCATCCGCAGAAGGAGACGTACTGGGGGCACGTGAATCCCATCGGTGAGCATATATAAAGTATTGATGTGTAAGTAAGGAAGTCGTCAGTTGAAAAAATAGTGGTATAAAAGTAAATAAATGTGTCTTAGGAAGATAATGTTGTGAAAAGATATGGAATGTATTGTTTTAAAGGAAGTATGTATTGTTTTAAAGGATGTGCAGTAATGTTTTAATTGTTCTGTTTAATTACTAGGGGAAAGGAGTTGCTACGACGAAGGGAAGAGAACGGCCGAGACTTTAGCTATGGACTATCACCGAGGTGCGAATGTCGAGGTCCGTATAGCTCGTATTTTTAATACGTACGGCCCTCGTATGTGCCTAGACGACGGGCGTGTAGTCAGCAACTTCGTTGCGCAGGTATTTTTTTCGATGATCGAATGAGAGTTGGGCTTTTATGTATGTATATATATACGAGATTCTTACTTTCGTTGGTTTAGGCTATACGGAAGCAACCGATGACAGTATACGGCGATGGGAAACAAACGCGAAGCTTCCAATTCGTGTCTGATTTGGTACGACATATCGACAAATTATTTTCTACTACAACGGTTGTGTTATATATATATTTATCTCGATACCGTCTAGGTTGATGGGTTGATGGCATTGATGGAAGGCGAGCACGTGGGCCCGTTCAACCTGGGAAATCCGGGCGAGTTCACAATGCTAGAACTAGCCGAGGTATGTAATTAAAGCTCTCGACTTTGGTTATATTTGTGAGATGTGAATGTATGGATTTTTGCAGGTTGTGAAAGAAACGATTGATCCTAGTGCGACGATTGAGTTTAAACCGAACACGGCGGATGATCCTCACATGAGGAAGCCGGACATAAGCAAAGCGAAAGAGCTCCTAAATTGGGAGCCAAAGTTTTCGTTGCGAGAGGGGTTGCCTCGGATGGTGAACGATTTTCGGAACCGGATCTTGAATGAAGATGAAGGAAAGGGAAACAAATGAACACAGATGAAATAGTGTGTTTACTGTTTAGTATGAAAAAGAATATTGTTTTTTTTTTCTTTCTAATTTTAAATTTTATATTTTCTCAGCTAATTGCAATTTTGTTCGACACATATAATTTTGATGAACTTTGTAGTATATTTACTGATTAATTGTTCACGTTCTTGCAACAAATTAAATTTGAAAAGCTACTCAATTTCTTTAAAAAATGTATACAATTATTTAATTTTTTTAACAACAAGATTAATATGCCTTTTAAGATATTCATTTTATCATTTCTTTTTTTTTTAAAGGTCAATTACATAAAAAATAAAAAATGTATGATATAGATCAGCGCATGAGGAATAAAAATCCCACCGCATCACCGAGCTAACAGACTAGCTCTACGACCATCCAACCTAAACATGTAGCACTAAAAAATACAATCACCAAGCTATATGCCAAACTCTCTTCAGAGCACGTGTCTGAAGTGAATCAGGGAGTCGTAACGAACGGATCCTCTCCTGTATGATAGAAATCGCCTGAGATGCTACCACTCCAGGAGACACCGAACGAGCCTCATGAATTCTCGTGTTCCTCTCGAGCCAAATAAAGTAGATCAGAGCCGCGAGAAGTCCACGATACGCGCAAGATATCAAGTGCTTCCCACGCCATCGACTAGAAGCCCGTAAAACAGCATTATGCGAACTACCCCGTGGCCAAAGAAATCCCACTTCCACCTTCAATCTCCGCAAGCAATCCCGTGAGAAGTGGCACTCAAAGAAAAGGTGAGAGTGTGTCTCTGCGCTCTCCCCACCACATAACACACATGAGTCATCCCCCCGACCAATCCAATGCTTATCCCTAGTCGGCAACCGATCTCGGATAGCCATCCAAAGAATGAAGCAATGTCGTGGTATACGGCCTGGTCCAGTCAAAAGGGCAGCCCACGGCACTCTGGGACCCTCCGGGCGGAAAAGAGTATATGCCGAATCGGAGGTGTAGGTCCCTGATCGATGGTGTGTCCAACGCACTATATCTGTCCTCACATCTATACTCGGCAAGTCATCCATAATATCAATGAACTCCGCCACAAAGTCTGCAGGCCACCTCCACTCTCCATCAACAATAACCATACTCAAAGACGCAGCCCTAGGAAGCCTCCTAATCCACTGTCCCAACTGACAAACATCCTCCAATCGACCAAGTGGATGCCAAGGGTCCCTCCAAAGGTGAAACTGTGATCCATCCCCGACCTGCATCTGTATAGCTGGTAATACAGTTGGGCGTAGCTTAAGAAGCTGACGCCAACTCCAGGAGCAAGCCCTCGGCATCTTAGCACTCCAAAAAGAATGTCTCCTCAGTCGATTCTCCTGAATCCAACTGACCCAAACCGATTCCGGATCCTGACTCAGAATTGCCCAGATGTGTCTGGTCATAAGGGCCCATTTCTGAGCAGTGAGATCACGGATACCCAGACCACCCTCACTGGCAGGGCGGCAAATATCAACCCATCGGACCTTGGCATACCCCTTATCGCCCATTTTACCATTTCTACACAAAAATTAATGGGGGTTTTACAAAAAGACTAACTTATTAGTGTTTTAGTATAATTAAATTAATACTAATCTTTTGTCTAATATTAAAAAAGTAAATACTTACGAAACTATCCTTTGTTTTAGACAATTAACAATACTATATACAGTCTTTTAACTTTGCCTGATTGGTTTTTTAACTTTGAGGTTTAGAACTGGAAAGTTTGGCATAAAACTAGTAAATGTATTCAACAAAATGATGAATAAAACTATCAAAAAATTGGTAATATTATTTTATAAAATTAAAAACGAAACTAAGAAAACTAATAATTGTTTTACACAAAATTAAATGATGAGCGAAATTAGTAATTGTATTTCATAAAATTAGAAATAAAATTAGCAAAAAGAAACTATCAAGGAAAAATTAAAAATAATTGTATTTTACAAAACTAAAAATAAAACTAGCAAAAAGAAACTATCAAGAATGAAAAATTAAAAATAATATTAGCAAAAAGAAACTATCCAGAAAGGAAACTACAAAGCTCTAATAAATATATAACTAAAGAAACTATCAGAAATTACTAATTGTTATAATACTCAAAACTAAAAAAACTATAAAAGAAATTAGTAATTGTATTATTCAAAACTTAAAAAAAAAACTATTACAAAATAAAAAAAATATAAAAACTATCAAAAACCAACAAATAAATAATTACAAAATTAAGAAAAAAACTATCAAAAACTAATAATTATAAGAACCAAACTAGTAAAAAACTGATAATTGTATGAAACTAATACAAAGCTGATAACTGTATTTTACAAAATTAAAATCGAAAATAGTATGTATTATAAAAAATTATGAACGAAACTAGCAAAAAATTAGTCATCGTCGTCTTCATCTTGTACTGTCATCGACCAAATCATTTTTCTATTTCCCATTGTTTGGTTTCTCATCCTCTTGTACTGTCATCGTCCAAATCCTTTTTGCATTTCCCATGCTTTGGTTTGTCATTCCTTCATACATACATATTATTATTATATGTGCACTACGACTGACTTCAGCAATTAAAACCAAGAGAAGCTAAAATATGCAAATATATTAATAACAACAAATTATTCCAAAGAAGATTGTATGTATGTATCCAATAGCTAAAGTATCCAATAGCCTAGTACAGGCAGCACAACAGAACAAGTTAATCTCTAAAAATTTGATTTGAAGAAATATTTCCGAATAAAAAATAAACATCCTATTATTATTATGAGAATTATGAGAAATAAGTTGTTTACAAATCAATCTTGCAATAATAAACATACCATTTGGCACCAACTTATAATTAAATTTCAAAAAATATTACAAATAATACCCAATTCGGATTGACCGATGAAGAATTTCATACGCGAATAATTCACAAACTCAGTTGCCAATACACAGTGAATTTGAGAAGAAGAAGACAGAGAAAAGAGGGGAAAATAATTGGAGGGAATAATTTTCATTCATTCAGCTCAAATGAGAAAAGTCGCAAAAATACAAACTTATACAAAAATAAGTATTTGCAACTAGGTCCCTCAAGAACAGCTTATTAACAGAAATTAATAAAACAGTAAAAATAAAAGATGCTACACTTGCGCAACTTGAATTCCAACATCTTAGCTCGATCTTTTGCAGCATCTCAACACTCCCCCTCAAGTTGAAATGCTCTGCATTCCCAACTTGTGCACCATTTTGTGGAAAAGATCAGATCACAATGGTTTGGTGAACATATCTGCAATCTGTAGGTGAGAAGGGATAAATAGTGCATGGACTGTGTTGTCTTGTATCTTCTCCCTGATGAAATGACAATCCACATCCACATGCTTGGTTCTACTATGATGAACAGGGTTTGCTGCTAAAGCAAGAGCAGCCTTGCTATCACTAAAGATGTTAATGACAGGTAAAGCTACTCCAAAGTCTTTAACCACCTGTTTTAGCCACATCAATTCACAAATGGTGAGGGCTAATGCCCTGTATTCAGCTTCAGCTGAGCTCCTTGCTACCACAGTTTGTTTCTTTGATTTCCAACAAATCAAAGACTCTCCAAGAAAAATCACAAAACCAGTTACTGACCTTCTAGTGTCAACACAAGTTGCCCAATCAGCATCACAAAAGGCATTGAGTTTAACTTCTGAGTTCCTTGAATAGAATACTCCCTGATTCATAGACCCTTTTAAATATCTCAATATCCTATGTGCAGCTCCAAAATGTTTCTGACTTGGGCTGTTCATAAATTGTGTTAACACATGTACAACAAAAGTAATATCAGGCCTTGTAATGGTCAAATACAGCAGTTTTCCCACCAATTTTCTATATTCTGTTGGATCCTTCAGCTTATCATCATCAAGACAACTGAACCTGACTTTAGCATCCATTGGAAAAGCCACCTGATTGCAGTCCATATATCCATACTCTTTCAAAATCTCCTTTGTGTATTTCAACTGCCCCACAGTGATTCCATCAGAACTATGCATGACTTCAAGTCCCAGAAAAAAACTTAATTGCCCCAAATCTTTGATATGAAAGGCCTTATTCAGAAATTGCTTAATTTCTCCAACCTTTTGAACATTGTTACTAGCAATTATCAGATCATCCACATACACCAAGAGTATAACAATCTATTGAAGGTTAGAATTGTTCAGAGTGAACAAAGATGTGTCAGCCTTAGACTGCTCAAAACCATAGTCAAGAAGGGCTCCAGAAAGCTTGCAAAACCATTGTCTGCTGGCTTGTTTAAGACCATAAAGACTTTTCAACAGCCTGCATACCTTGTTCTCCCCCTTTTTGGCAAGCCCTTCTGGAAGATCCATATAAACCTCTTCCAATAAATCTCCATGTAAGAAGGCATTATTGATGTCCAGCTGAAAGAGAGTCCATTTGTGAACAGCATCCAAAGCTAATAATGCTCTTACAGTGGTCATTTTAACAACAGGAGCAAATGTCTCCTCATAATCAAGACCTTCTTGCTGATTATAACCCTTTGCAACTAGTCTTGCTTTGAATCTTTCAACACTGCCATCAGCTTTTAACTTGATCTTAAATACCCATTTGCAACCAATAGGTATCTTTCCTGGAGGTAGATCAGTAATCACCCATGTGTGGTTGAGATCAAGAGCTGTCAATTCTGCCTGCATAGCAGCTTCCCATTGGGGAACAGTAACTGCCTCTTTATAGGTGGTAGGTTCAGAAAAAATAGGTAACTCCAAGGCAGTGTTATAGCAAACAAAATCAGTGAGATGAGATGGAGGTTTTCTGTTTCTAGAAGGTCTGATGGAAGGTGGAGATGAAGGAACAGGTGGAGAAGAAATTCCAACATCATCAAACTCATTATCATCAACAGTATCAGAATCATGAGGAGGAGATGGATTAAAAGAAGGATCAGAAGGATTATTTATTTCTGGAGTTTTGAGGAAATCAGAAGAGTTATAATCTGATGTGTGTATCTGGAAAGGTTGTGGTGGTTCAGTAGGATTAAGAAAGGGGAAACTGGTTTCAACAAAGTGTACATTTCTGGAGACATGAATAGAATGAGTAGTTAAATCATAGAGGATATAACCTTTAATGTTGACAGGATAGCCAATAAAGACACATTTAGATGCTCTGGGCTCAAATTTTCTTTTATGGGGTAAAGGATTGGACATGAAGGCTAAACAACCAAAAACTTTGAGATGATCAAAGGTAGGAGGAGAATGAAACAAATTTTCATATGGGGAGATATTGTTTAAATTTGGTGAAGGAACCCTGTTAAGAAGATGAACAGCAGTTGTGACACAATAACCCCAGAAAGATAAAGGTACTCCAGATTGGAACTTGAGTGCCCTGGCTATTGTGAAGATGGTTTGTTGTCTTCTCTCAACAACACCATTTTGTTGAGGGGTATAAGGACAGGTTGTTTGGTGTATTATGCCATGTTGATTATAAAAATCAGAAAGAGAAAACTCAGATCCTTGATCTGTTCTGATGACTTTGATAGAGGTATGAAATTGGTTGATAACCATGGCATAAAAGTTAGCTAGTTGTGTTCTGACATCAGACTTTAATTTGAGTAAACTGAGCCAAGTATATTTGCTATAATCATCAACAATGGTTAAGAAGTAACTGTACCCATCAAAGGTTGGTTCAGGAAAAGGGCCACAAAGGTCACAATGTATGAGATCAAACATATGAGTAGAAACTGAAATGCTTTTATTAAAAGGTAACTTGTGTTGTTTGGCCAAAGGACATACATCACAAATCTCATTTGAGGTAGGAAGAACATCTGAAATTAAAGGTTTCAAAAGAAGCATTCTGGAAAGAGAAGGGTGACCTAACCTGGAATGCCATAAACCTTGACAAGTATGTGCAGCAGGGAAAGTATTGGGAGATAACAGATACAGTCCCTGATGATACTTACCCATGCCAATCACTTAGTGAGTAAGTGAGTCCTGTATGGTACAACTAGACTCAGAAAAAATGATTTGAAAAGGTGTGGTTCTAAGTAGTGTACTGACTGAAAGCAAGTTCACATGAAATTGTGGAACACACAACACATTATCAAGGGTTAAATGTGGATTTATAGTAACAGATCCCTTGTGTGTGGTTGTGGTGGTCTGACCATTTGGAAGATTTATAGGCAACTAAAAGGGAATCACATTATGGGTATAAAGGGCCATAGAGCTGATCATATGGTCAGTTGCCCCAGTATCAATGATCCACATAGGAAATGAAGACTCAACAGTGAAGGCATGAGGTACAGAACTAAAAACATACTCACCTCCATAAGCCATGCAACTAGATGAAGAAGATGCAGGTGAATGAGATGGATTAGGGAGAATGCCAGTTGATCCATGTCCAGTGGCAGTATTTCCAGACTGAGAAAGATTCACAGATGGTGGCTTGAGATTTCCCAACATTTGCAGCAAATTAAACTGTTCCCTGCTAACCATAAAGGTTCCATCACTCCCAGTTGAACCAGATGCTAACTGAGCTGAAGGTGAAGGTGCATTATAAGAAGGTGCATTGTGATTCACATGGGAAGGTGTATGTCCATTTCTGAACTTGTAGCCAGGTGGATAACCATGAAGTTTATAACACTTATCCTTCACATGCCCTTCCAACTTACAGTATCCACATATTGGCTTCCCTGTAGTTCCCCATTTATGTCCACCATTCTTATTGGCATATTGGGCACTAGATTCAGAATCATTACCCTTCTCAGTAACAGGAACCTGTCCATTCCCTTTACTAACATTCAAGGCAGTTATATCAGAACTAACATGAGTCACAGATTTGTGTTTCTCCTCCTGGATCACATAACTGAAAACTCCATCCAATGAGGGCAGTGGTGACATAGTTAAAATCTGCCCTCTAATACCTCCAAAATTCTCATTCAATCCCATGAGAAACTGAATAACTCTATTTTCACCACTCAGAAACTCAAAACTAGCACATGAACATGGGGATATTTTATAGAATTGATCCCACTCACTCCACAGTGCGTCAAGAGAGTTATAATAATCTGTGACAGAGAGACTACCTTGCTTCATGTTGCTGATGGTAGTCTGCAGCTCATAGGTTGGAGGTCCATTTCTCTGAGCAAACCGCCGATGTAGAACTCTCCACATCTCCGCTGCATCGGCTGCATAAACAATACACTGAGCTACCTTCTTATTACAGGAGTTAAGAATCCACGAAGAAATCATTAGGTCACACTGAAGCCAGTCTTCATATGTAGGATCATCCTCGTGAGGTCGAGGTAACTTCCCGTTCACGAAATTCATTTTCCTTTTAGATCCAAGAGCAATCTCCATCGAGCGACGCCAGGAGAAATAATTGGAACCATCTAGCAAGGGCGAAACCAACACGATATTTGGATTATCACCGCTGTGCAGATAATACGGATTCGAGACCTCTCCTACACCAGATCTGGGATTCGAACTAGAAGAACTCATCACTGGGAAAGGAGAAACAGCTCAGAGAAGAAATGAGTAGGAAGCGAGAATCAACCGTATGTACGGCGCTCTGATACCATGAAGAATTTCATACGCGAATAATTCACAAACTCAGTTGCCAATACACAGTGAATTTGAGAAGAAGAAGACAGAGAAAAGAGGGGAAAATAATTGGAGGGAATAATTTTCATTCATTCAGCTCAAATGAGAAAAGTCGCAAAAATACAAACTTATACAAAAATAAGTATTTGCAACTAAGTCCCTCAAGAACAGCTTATTAACAGAAATTAATAAAACAGTAAAAATAAAAGATGCTACACTTGCGCAACTTGAATTCCAACATCTTAGCTCGATCTTTTGCAGCATCTCAACAACCGAAGCGAGATCGATGCAACAATCCGCTGGTTTTGAGCGTGAGATTGTCGAAGTTCTCCTCCATCCTAGCCCAGGCGTCGGCGACGGTCCCCGTCTTGGCGATGAACTTGAGTCTCATGAGTGCCAGCGCGGCCGCGGACTTCAATCGGTCGAACCCTGTGAGGGTTATTATCTCGACGCAGTCATAATCTCCGGCGGCGGGGAGGCTGAA
This sequence comes from Euphrasia confusa, assembly GCA_954870475.1. Taxonomy (NCBI): domain Eukaryota; kingdom Viridiplantae; phylum Streptophyta; class Magnoliopsida; order Lamiales; family Orobanchaceae; genus Euphrasia; species Euphrasia confusa. The sequence continues at coordinate 1,350,218 of OX940955.1, read as the reverse complement.
ACGTGGCGACTGATGACCGCGGAAAGTGGACAAGAGAATATAGAGCCATCATATCAAATTTAGGTTATTTAAGAATCTTAAAAAAATGAGTTTTAAATTTATTAATTAAAATTATATTTATTGTAATATAAAGGGTATAAAAGACTTTTTAATTTTAAAAAAGTATCTTAAAATATAATTATAAAACATAAAATTACTTGAATTATGATAAAGTAAAATTTAATTTACATTTTTTATAGTAAGTCAATTCTATGGTATTTTCTTAGAGACGTAGGGACTTGGTCCCGAAGGGGTGCGATCGCACCTCTCAATTTTTTTTAAGATTAATTTTATATTTTATTTTTTATAAATTAAGGTAATCCTTATAATATATAATTCAGCTAGCAATTGTTCGAGGTGTCGTATGTTTTCATCGTTTGATTTTTTTTTGTTCACATCTATTATTAAACAAGCACCGTTAGATTAAATTTGTGTTCACACTGTCATTATTAATTATTATTTTTAGCGTAATTAATTAGAATTTTTAGCGTAATTAATTGAAACAATTATTTTTGATTAATTAGTGTAATTATTTATTTCTTTATATAATATAATTTTCATTTATATTTTCCTTAATATAATTCAATATTATTTTTAGCATAATTAATTAGTGTAATTATTTTTAATTAATTAGGCAATTATTTGAAATTAATTATTATTTTTAACTTAATTAATTAGGTAAAATAATAATTAATTACAAATAATTGCCTAATTAATTTAGCGTAATTAATTAGATAATTATTATTTTTAATTAATTAGCTCAATTATTTTTAAGTAATTAATTAGATAATTATTATTTTTAATTAATTAGCTCAATTATTTTTAATTAATTAGCGTAATTATTTATTTCTTTATTTATATAATATAATTTACATTAATAATATTATTTTTAGTATAATTAATTAGCGTAATTATTTTTAATTAATTATTATAATTATTTATTTTTTATATAATATTATTTACATTTATAATCTCTTTAATATAATCTTCGTAAATATTGACTTTGAAATATTCAAAATATAACATTTATTCCTTATTTATCTCCTTTAATTATGTTTATTCTATTATAATACTAAAATTAATTATTATGATAAGAGAGAATCTCCATTTGTTATTAATATATTTAATAGATAAATTAATTAATTTTTATTATACAAACAATAATAACAAATTTAAGGGAATTCAAATTAGTTATATTTAAAAATAATAAATATTATCAAACCCTTCTTCAAATACGTGTCTATATAAAGACGTCATCTTCACTCACTCCCTACCTTTCACTTTTCATTTAACTATTTTTTTATTTGTTCATTGCTCACATTTATTTATTCACTTTTCATTTCAGCTTTTTTTTTATTCATGCTCACATTTATTTATTTTTGTGCAGAGCTCTATGTAAGTTTTTTTTTTTTTTTTTTTTTTGTAGCCTTTATATTTCAGCTATTTTTTTTATTTGTTCATGCTCACATTTATTTATTTTTGTGCAGAACTATATTTAAATTTTGTTGTTTTTTTGTTTTTTTTTTTTGTATTTTTGCACTAATTCTCACTTTTAATTTCAGCTATTTTTTTTATTTGTTCATGCTCACATTTATTTATTCAATTTTTATTTCAGCTATTTTTTTATTTATTTATGCTCACATTTATTTATTTTTGTGCAGAGCGTAAGTTTTGTTCTTTTTATTTTTTTATTTTTTGTATCCTTTTCATTTCAGTTATTTTTTTATTTGTTCAATCCTCACATTTATTTATTTTTGTGCAGAATTCTAGCTAAGTTTTGTTGTTTTTTTTTGTTTTTTTTGTATTTTTTGCACTACCTCTCACTTTTTATTTTCAGCTATTTTTTTATTTGTTCATGTTCACATTTATTTATTCAATTTTCATTTCAGCTATTTTTTTTATTCATGCTCATATTTATTTATTTTTGTGCAGAGCTCTATGTAAGTTTTGTTCTTTTTTTTTTTTGTTTTTTTTATTTTTTGTAGCCTTTTCATTGTAGCTATTTTTTTTATTTGTTCGCATTTATTTATTTTTGTGCAGAACTCTATGTAAGTTTTTTTGTTTTTTTTTTTTTTTTTTTTATTTTTGCACTAACTCTCACTTTTAATTTCAGCTATTTTTTTTATTTATTCATGCTCACATTTATTTATTTTTGTGCAGAGATCTATGTAAGTTTTGTTCCTTTTTTTTTGTTTTTTTGTATTTTTTGTAGCCTTTTCATTTCAGCTATTTTTTTTATTTGATCATGCTCACATTTATTTATTTTTGTGTAGAAATTTATGTAAGTTTTGTTGTTTTTTTTGTTTTTTTGTATTTTTGTACTAACTCTCACTTCTATTTTTTTTATTTGTTCATGATCACATTTATTTATTCAATTTTCATTTCAGTTATTTTTTATTTATTCATGCTCAAATTTATTTATTTTTGTGTAGAGCTGTAAGTTTTGTTGTTTTTTTTTTTGTATTTTTTTAGCCTTTTCACTATTTTTTTATTTGTTAATGCTCACATTTATTTATTTTTTTCAGAGCTCTATATGTTTTGTTGTTTTTTTTGTTGTTTTTTGTATTTTTTCCAGCTAAGTATTCTTTTACTAATTTGATTTTAATAACTTTTGCAAGTAAGTCTTTTTTTTCCAGACCTTTTGAATTTATTACTCATTTTTTGTTTATTTGGTAGTTTTATTTATAACTATTTATTTTGTAGGTTTCATTATAAGTAAAATAATGTGCGAACCTAAGTCATGAAAAAAGATTAAAACATTTGATTGCACAAATTTTAAATGGATTCCAAGCTTTTGTTTATGTTTCCTGAAAAAATTAGAGTAGTTTGTGTTAATTTTATTTATGATGTAATTTACTCAATTTACTGTAATTTTAAAGTAGTTTGTTTTCATTTTATTTATGATTTATTTTATCTATTTAATGTAATTAATGAAATTTACGCAATTTACAATAATTCTATTTAATTTTATTCTAATTTTGTTTATTTTTTAACTTACGCAACAACATTTTTATTTGTATTAGTTACAAATATCACTAAAACATAATTAATTTATGTATTTTAGTTTGATATTTTTTTATATAAATAATAATAATAATTGTGATTTAATTAATTTATGTATTTTAATAAATTTATAAAATAAAATTTATTTTTAATTAGAGAAATCAAATAAAATTTTTATTATCTGGTTATAAATTATATATATTTATATTATTAATTATGAGAATGGTAAATCTATTTCTAGGTTTTAAGGTTTAATAAATTTAATGGTGAACTAAAATTATATATCAATAATATTATTAATTATGAGTATGTAAATCTATTACTTATTTTAATCAACTAAATAAATTCAAAAGTAAACTAAAATTATATATTAATAATATTATTAATTATGAGTATGGTAAATATATTCTTTATTTTAAGCAACTAAATAATAATAATTCAATTTTTTATTAATTTACAATTAGAAATAATATTATCCTCTATTTATATTAGAGCATTAAAATATCTCCCGCTTTATTCCTTATTTATCTCTTGCTTTAAACTAAATTAATATATTTTGATTTATTTAAATAAGTAATATTCAGAATATCACGTTTATTCCTTATTTATCTACTTTAATTACGTTTATTCTATTATACTACTATTTATTTATAGTACTAAATAAATTTGTGATTCTTCATTCTTTCTCATCCCTGTAATTTAATTTTTTTTCAACTTTTTACTAATCATTTTCAATCAATATCTTCGTCTGATGTAAAAAGACTTTCGTTCAGTTTTACTAAAGCTATGTTAATTGAATTTAATGTTTATAGACCTAAATACATTTTTTTATTATATATGTGTAATAAAGAAGTGATTTATAATTATTATTATATTTAATGCAGGTTATTAAAATTTGCACAACTTTTAAAATTCATGAAAAACTGTCCGAGCATGTTGGTATTATATCATTTGCCCCACATGCAATCATTCACATTATGTCAATTATTGCAATTTTGTGTGCTATTTTTGTCAACGTGATTTTATTCGTCACACCAAGTTTAAAATTCATCTACAAGTTCATGACAAATCACTTCGCGAATTTTGTATTGATGAATGAAGTTGCATTATTTCTAAATCAGAAATCAGCTGATCGATTGGTTCTTTCAATCCTCTTGGTATTTAATTCTCTCCTACATATATATCAATTTTTTTATGTAATTTTATTTTTCTTTCATTTTATTGGAACATCCTCGACTGAAAGTACAAACAAAGTAACTCCTGCGGTTGTATCATCTCTTAATGAAAACGAGTTTATGTTTAAGGTCAGCGTTGACGGAAACAATCTTTTAGGAAGATTATGTCGTTGCATTGTAAATATGCGAAATTTAGATTCTACATTATTATGACTGCACAAGGAAAAATTAATCCGTAATCCGTCCTACCTTACAATTCTTGATGGGGTCTCCGAATTAATTAAGAAGTCGAACGATGATTCCTTTTCTGAACTTTGTATCATGATATCTATTTCAACTTAATTTTTACTTTTACATACTTTTTGTTAATCTATAATTTTTTTTAATATCAACTTATTATTATCAAATTTTTATTTTATAATTTTAAAATCATTATATCTATTTAATATCATTCAAAAACTATTGAAATCTAATCTATTATAATTGAAAACAGTTTGTTATCCTTATAATATATAATTCAACTAGCAATTGTCCTAGGTGTCATATGTTTTACCTGTTAGATTAAATTTGTGTTCACACTGATAATTAATTAACTAATTATTTTTAATTAATTAGTGTAATTATTTATTTCTTTATATAATATAATTTACATTTATAATTTCCTTAATAATAGTAAATATTAATTTGAAATATTCAAAATATCACATTTATTCCTTATTTATCTCCACGTTTATTCTATTATACTAATATTGTTTGGAGAGCTCCATAAGTTTTGTTGTTTTTGTTTGTGTAAGCATTCTTTCACTAATTCGATTTTAATTTAAATATTATTGTTGATAATTAATGTTTTTATTTTTTGTAGTATCTTTTACTAATTTAAATTTTAGTTTTAATATTATTGTTTGATTATTAATATTTTTATTTTTTACAGGCTTGAATGTAAGTATTTTTTTACAAATTCGAAATTTAATTTTAATATTATTTTTTGTTGATTATAATTGTATTGTAAATATAACAATTTATTTGGTAATGATTTTTGTATTTTTTTTAGGCTTTTTGAATTTTTTAAAGATTCATTTTTTTTCCAAGCCTTTTGTATTTATTACTTTTTTTTGTTTATTTTGTAGGTTAATTTATAAGTAAAAGACTCTGCAAATCGAACAATCCTCCATTTGGTTTGCAAAAATTTTAAATAGAACCAAGCTTTTCATTATTACTGTAATTTTTTTTATCTTTTATTTTATTATGTAATTTACTGTAATTTATAATATTTTATCTAACTTACAATTATTATTTTAATAAAATTTATAATATTTTATTTAATTTTATTCTAATTTTATTTCTGTTGAAAATAATAAATAGATTAAGAATTTTGTTCACACAAATATTTATTAATATTTAATCTTAATCAATTTATTAAGTAAATATTAAATACATAATTAATATATAAATAATAATATTTATATTTTTTTTATTCTCTTACTATTTAATTTTATATAATTTATCCTTATAAATTCCTTAATTATATTAAAGATTGACTTGAAAAAATCAAATTATTAAATAAATCATTTTTTAATATCTTCTATTAATATTTTCACTTTATTACTTATTTATCATATATTATTAATTTATTTACTTTATCATATAAATCTTAATAGATAATAGTATTAATATTAATTTGTATTAATCATTATATCATATTAGTATTAAGTAAATTAGGTTAATTTAATTTAATTTACTCTATTATATTTTTATTAGTCAACTAAATTATAAATTTTGAACCAAAATATCCGGATTTAATTCTATAATTTGCGATTTTTATTCAATTAATTTTCAAAAATTATACAAAACTTAATTCAATTTTACCCCTATAAAAAGTTTTCATCTTTAGTCATTCCCAACTTCTATAAATTATTTTTTCTAATATGATTATGATTTATTTATGTATTAACATTTTTTATAATTACATCGAAAATATTAATTTTCTAAAAAGACGAGCGATTCTAGCGCCGACTCTGGATGACGTTAATGAAATCAACGATTACATGGTTGCAATGCATAATACGGACTAAAGGATTTACCTGAGTTTAGATAGTATTTTACATACTGAACGCGGAGATAATATGTTTGATTAAATGCATTCGGTTGAGTTATTAAATATCAACAAGTGTTTCAAACTACCAAACTATGAAGTTGAAGGGTGATATTATTATAATTTTTTTACTAAAATCTAAATATATATATATATATATATATATATATATATATATATATATATATATATATATATATATATATATATATATATATATATATATATATATGTGTGTGTGTGTGTGTGTGTAGACTTATTTTTCTTTAAACAACAATTTATATAGTGATGTCATATTCTATTTATTGTATATAATATACGAATTAATTAAATGTTGTGACATAGTATATAGTTTTTGATACATGAACTGTTTCGTATTAGTTGGGGTGACCGTTATACTATTGCGGAATATGGATGTGTTGATAGACATTTTCTCGGGCCCAAGTATGATGAGCTCTCGGCCCCTATATCAAAGCAAGATCCGACAGCCCAATAAAAAGAGTCCAGGTCGGTGATCAATTGTGAGAAGGTGGGGGCTAGCTCGGTAGATTACGAGCGAACAGGCCATGAGGAAATAAGCTATCATGACCGCTAAGTGATACACCGAACCGACCGAGAAGCCTCGCCCTGCTCGGTGGAATATGAACAAGCAGGGCCCAATCCGAACAGGGAAGCATACTCACCGGAGAACACGGCAGAAGGCGAGGTCGTCGAGGGATTCCGCATGGGCCGCGATAGTATAAATTTACGGCCCAAATTAGATTTCGGCCCAATACTCATTTTTGTAAACCCTAATTTGTATCTCTATAAATAGTAGGTATTGTACACGGATTATTTTAATCACACGCTTCCCGAAAAATTCGGACCGAGCTTGCTACGTGGCCCACTTTACTCAATCCCCAAAATCTCTTTATTAGTTCGGTAGATATCGAGCAGGATTTTCTCACCGTTAACAGGATGCTTCTGTCGAACTAAGCAATAGTACTAGGATGACTGTAACACTACTTGATAATTATATTATCCACGCGAAAGTATTAGGAAGAAATAATTCTGGGGAAATGGTTTTTAATACTCAAATTGCTCTGACGCCCTCGAATACCAAATTTCAGTTTGCTTTCCAATGAAGACAATTTCCGATTATTATATCGTATGTCATGACTATTAATAAGAGTTAAGGTCAATGTTTGACAAATGTTGGAATATTTTTGAAGAAACCAGTATTTACGCACGATCAATTGTAGTTGTCTAGAGTAACCAACACAGCCGGGTTGAAGCTTTTGCTTTGTGACCAGCGTGGTCGTCTTACAAATAGAACAAATGTAGTGTATAAAGAAGTATTCCAGAATTTGTAATATGAATGTAATTTTCTTTATTGTACTATTTCAATTAGATCATTTACTTAATATTTATTTGTCCATTATCAATGTATACATCTAATATTAAGGAGAAAGAGCACTACTCCGAGTAACAAAAAGTTAATTAAATACACGTGCATCGCACGGGTAGGATGACTAGTTAATTATAATTTATGTAAAAATAATTAAAATTTTGTTGAAATATTGATATGTTTTATCTAAAAAAATAAGATAATTAACTATTTATTAATAAAATATTATTTCTAAAATACTACATTGAAAAATAAATTAAAATATACTCATATATTGTTAACGCTACATACTAATTAATTATTATAGAATATCATTACTAATTAATTATTAACGCGATATTTTATCTATTAATGAAGAGTCAATAAAATTATCGTTCTATTCTCCTTTAATTTTATATTTATATATAATATTGATTAAATTTATATTTGTCTAGTTTTTCACAAATATTTATACATTTCACGCTAAAAAAATCAAAAAGTAACATTTTTTTTGCCGAAAAAGAGATATTTATACATTTCACGCTAAAAAAATCAAAAAATAACATTTTTTGCCGCAAAAAAGTTTTATATTAATGAAATGGAGGGAGTTTTTTTTTTCAAATTTGCACCCTCTGACTAATTTTTCTAGCTACGTCTCTGACTAGTACTACTTCCCGATGCACGTGATTTATTTGTTTAAAACAATCTAAAATTTTATTTAATCTCTAATGTATTTCGTGAAATATTTATTAATGAACTAACAAATTATTTTATTTAATAATCGAACTCTCACTTAAATTTGTAAACTCGTATTAATCTCATTATTAACCGCCGTTATCTCAATTATGAAATTTCTATTATTTTCAAAGATTACGCGTGTTTGATGTAATTTATAGTATGTAAGCTTCTTGGGGCATAGTCGAGTGGTGGTATATGGTGATGTTGGTGTAATATCTCGGATATGACAAATTTTCATTTAAATATTATGAAGTTAGTCCTGGGATGAGACTTATTGGCTCTCTCCCACATGTATCTGCTACTCGAGCACATCCCTCGATTTACATCCTACCCCGATTGAGGAGCCTTTGATCTGGTGGGAGAGGAGTTTCTTGTCTCTACATTCCGTTTGTCATTTCTGCATTTCTCGAGTTTCATCCAACAAATACCTAAAACCGGTAGGAGAAAATCAAAATAAATGGAAAATAAAAATTATAAACCTGAAAAATAAATAAAAATATAAAAAAATTAAATTTACTTGGTGAACATGAAGGGGGTTGAGATGACACAAACGCAATTATATTAATATAATGTTCGTTAACTTGTAAAACAAAATTTACAAAACTGAATTAAGGATAACCTAAAAATATTTAAAAAAATCTAGTCGAACATAATTAATACATCGACAATTTGATTATGTAATATGCGAAAAAATTATAATTAATACATAAAATTTAAAAAATCGAGGAAAAAAATGAATAAATAGAAGAACGTATACATGTAAATCGATTAAAAATAAAAAAAAAAGACATACGAAGCCAGATTACATGAAGAGAAAATAATATACCTACAAAGTTTGATCAATTTTTTTTAATCATGTGGATTATGGAATAGAAGGAGATCGATTTTTATGAGATACGATTAATTATAATTAAATTAATATTAATGGAATAAAAAAGAATTTTGAGAAGAGAAATATAATGTATATATTTAAGATGATAATTAATTATTATTACTAAAAATATATAATTTCAAATTACTATTTAAAATTTATATATAATTTAAATATGGTTAATAATATTACTATTTAGAATTTATAATTTTTTATTTATAATTTACAGTGTGAACATAACATTATTATTGGTTTCTGATTGGTCCACGCGGCATTCGTGGATTCTGAAATTATATTTATATATGTATAGATATCATAAGCCAAACTATTTTTTTTTTCTAGTTTCTTCAAAATTAATTTACTATTTACATCTCTTTATTATTAATTCTTAATTTTTTATAATTTTTTTCTCACATGTGCGAGGAACTCGTTCTTCTTGAACCTTCACCATTAATTCTAATAATTTTAATTTCTATTTAATAATAAATGGAAATTTAGTAGGTTAAAATAACTGAAGAATTTGAAATAATAGCTTAAAAAAATTTGTTTCATTATTAATAAAAGCAAAATTTCATTTTAGTCCTTTTATTTAATAAAAAGGAATAAAAAAGAATATGGATTCAATAGTAATATTTAATTAATTTTGAATCGGGAAATGTTACTAACATTATTTGATGGAAATTTCTATAATACATTTTGTATCATACCTATAATAATTATTGATAGTTAGAGCATCCATTTATAGGTCATTAGATAAAGTTTAAAAGTTTAAGTAGAGGGGCATTGAATGATTTACCTTAGTAATTTTTTTATTTTGATTATATCACATCTTCCTTCATTTGTACTTTCATTTTCTTTATACATCAATAATGTTGTTTTTTGAATTGTGACATATATTGCTACATAACTATTTCATTATTTCACATCTTACTTCATTTGTACTTTCATTTTCTTTATACATCAATAATGTTGTTTTCCGAATTGTGAAATATATTGCTACATAATTATTTCAACAATTTTTTCATGCTTTGACGTCTCACATTCAATGTATATCAATAAACTTGCCTTTTAAATTGTGATATATATTGCTACTATAATAATTTTCATTATTAATTTCAAGTATGAACGTCCGACTCCAGCCCGATGCCTAATTCTCCAGGCGGCCATTGATGATCGTAGGGAGATTACTAATAAGGGCTGATTACTAATAATTATAGCATCCCCCTTTGCACTAAACATTATCATTTTGTGTAAAGAACTGAAAAAAAATATAAGAGAATATTACTGTATTAATTAAACAATTCAGCTCAATTATTTTTTGTTTTATGCGAATTAATTATATTATCGTATTGGGAAAGTGAGCTCACTGCCGGAGCAAAGATTCGTCGAGCTATTCATAAGGATTTATGAAATGGGCCGGACTCCTATTTTACGTTTCAGCCCAAATATTATCCGAGTCCACTTCAATTTAAACCCTCAGCCCAACGTTTTTGTGTCCGAAGCTCATCTACGATTCCAGCCCATTTTTATGTTAAAAGCTAAGCCCAATCTTTAACGTGAAGACAGAGAAAAATACTACGGAGTACTATATGAAAATTTTAAAATCTTTTCACTTTATACGTAGTATTTTTTATAAATAATAAAATAATTCATTAATTTCTCAAAAAACTTTTATATTTTATTTATTATATTTTTTTACTATCTAAACTTTTTAATTATTATTTTAATTACATCTCTATGTTTGATAAAACTATGATCATATTTAGAGCAATTTTTTATTATTGCTTAAAGTTGAAATTTCATGCATGATATTATCAGCATTTATATTTTATCTATATTTTTTTTTCATCTGCAAAAACCACATCAACTTTATATTATTTTTTAGTTAAAAATTATGACCAATATCAAATTATATTATTTCCCCTCACAACAATTTTTAATTAAAATTAAAGAAAACTGATCGAGAATAACTTGCTATCCTTTCTGATCTCTCACAATTCAATGAATCTCACGATTCAATGAATCTCAATAATGTTACCATTTGAATTTTGAAATGTGAAATGGTACTACGATTATTTTAATATTTCAACAATCTTTTAGTATTTTTGTGAAGTTGCTAATAAGTTCTTATTCATTTTATCAATTTCAAATTAATTGTACTTAGCCATAGTTTTCATTGTCAACTATGTTGAGGAATGATTCGATGTACCAATAATGTTGTTTTTTGAATTTGTGAAGTGCTACATAATTACTTCATTATTTCAACAATTTTTTTTCAATACTATGGTATTTTATTATTTCAACAATTTTACATTTTTTTCTCGTCCTCTCATACAATTCAATGAAATTAATTGCACTTAGTCATGCATATTAAATTTGTTAGTGCACGTAAATTAAAGCCATAGTTATCTTATACTGTTATACATGCCCCTATATTAATATTGATCATTTGATCTTATCAATAATGGTAATAATCAAAAAAAAATATTATACTCCTATTAAATCTTAATTACATAAAGATTAGAGATAATGAAGATTAAGAATTTTCAACAAAAAAATACTATTTTAAAAATAATTTAATATTAATTTATTGATTTTAGTGTAACATAAATAGAGTTAAAATAAGCATAATTTTTTAAATTAATTTGTGTGTAAAAAGTTCAAAGACATTTAAAAAGAATAAGAGAAAATACTTTTTCACAAAAAAAAAAAAAAAAAAAAAACACTTTAAAACCGATAAAAGTATACCGACGACTCTTGGTACACTACATACGTACCATTTTCATCACTATAGTAATAGTCATATTTATACTGTGCATCCTCTTAGTCTCCATCTATATAAAGTACGTAATTGTATGAAATAAAATCTCAAGTAATTGATTCTTTAAGATTATACATAAAGAAGAAATTAAAATGATAAAAATAATAATGAATATTACGGTGTGCGTCCTTATAATTTTCCAGCTGGCTACACCAATTATATCTGCATCTCTCGACGCTCAACCGAAATCAACTTCAACTTCAACTTCGATGAAAAATGAAACATTGACTACAAGTGATCGTGTCAACAAGCAGCCGTCTACACCAAAACCCGCACCGGGAAGGGGCGGCCGTTCAGGAAATGAAAATGGCAAGTCCCCGCCGCCTGTCTTTCCCGCTAAAAATAATTCTGAAGGCGGCCATTGATGAGGACCAATCGAGCAAGCTAGCAATATATATAAATAATAATATCATCAATTATCCCTTTGCATGTATGCAGTATGTATGTTCTAATTAAAGAGTCGTGTATGATTTAAAACATTTCTAGAATTTTTATGAATTGCTATAGTGCTAGGGGTGAGAATAATTTTCTAAATTGTCATTCATGCATAATTTGTTATATATATATTTTTAAATAATTAGCTTAAGATAAATAAATTTACTTTTTACTACCATTGTCTAAGTAGTACGTATAATTTATTTTACTAATAAATAAAATATTATCTATATATTAAAAATATAAAAAATGATTTTTTTAAAAGTATATTTTTATATACTAAAAAATGATGTTTTAAGTGTATTGAATTTAATTTTAATTACCGCTATTATTGTATATAATCTCTATGTCCAAGAATGTCCAACTATGTCCAACAAAAATTGACACCCCCATAAGAAAAAATATTCTAATTTTTTTATTAATAATACAATTTAACATTTACTTTATTTCTGTATTTTTTTAATTTTACTTACAATTACTCTATTTTTTTATTTAAAAATATAATTTTTTACTTTTTTATTTTTTGTTAACAAGTAAAAAAAATATCATTTTTTCTTAATTTTCATACTAAAAAAGGTATCAACTATTTCGGGACAACGAGAGTATTATATTTTTATTTAAATTATTTCGTTTCAATTTTTCCAAAATTAGATTATTAGAAATAAAGAGAATTAAGTAAAGGATTCGTGTATTACTTTTGTTAAAAGAACGAAAATATTTTTTCTTATAACCTTTAATTCGTTTTCGATTCATAATACAGTAATAGGACTATTTTTTTTGTTTTTTTTGAAGAATGACTCATGTTGTTATGAAATAGGAATCTACTTTTTTTTTTAAATCAAAGATTTAAAAAATCCATTAATTAAATCTAAAAATAAATTGATCTCACAATTCAATGAAATCTCAACATTCAATATCAGTAACGTCACCTTTTGAATTGTGAAATGTACTACAATTATTTTAATATTTCAACAATCTTAGTAGTGTTTTTGTGTTTTAGCTAGAATTGAAGTTGCTAAGAAGTTGGTATTCCTTTTAGAAATTTCAAATTAATTGCACTGTCATATTTTTTAGTCAACAATGTTGACAGGATGATTCAATGTATATCAATAACGTTCTTTTTTGAATTGTGAAATGCTACGTACATAATTACTACTCCTATTATATTTCATTATTTCATCAAATTTTCAATAAATATCAATAAACTTGTCTTTTGAATTGTGAAATATTTGCTACTATGTACTGTATAATCATTTCATTATTTCAACATTCTTTCAGGTTTTGTCCTCACTCTCACAATTCAATAATATTGTCTTTGGAATTGTGAAATGCATTTACAATTATTTCATTGTTCTAAAAATATTTCATGTTTTGTCTTCTGGCGCACAATGGTCTAAACAAGAAGAGTTACTTATTTCATTGATTTTTAGAGAAAAGTTAAGGATAAATTAATTTCTATAAGTACATCTTTATGAATTATCAATTATCCAAACTAGCCTTATTAATATACAACTAACATGCATATTACTTTTGTAATTTTACTTTTTGTATATTTACTGCTATATATTTCTTTTGGTTGTGTTGTAGAGCTAGTTTGTTAGCTCGGTGTTGCGGTGGGTTTTCTTTCCCCGTGTGCTGTATTGTAATACTACACCTTTTATTTTCTATTTGATTGACCTTTACCAAAAAAAAATATACAACTAATTATTTTTCTTTTCAAACACATGAAAAAACTAATTCCTTATTTACTTTCATTTTTTTTTTAATTTAAGCTTTCGAATCTGAAAAAAACAATAAAAAAAACATGAATTGAATTTCAAATACACGGAATACATAATTTGTCTTGAGTTCATAATCCAATTTTTTCAAAACTTGCAAATTTTGTTCAACCCTTAAGGTGGAGACCGAAACGAGGTCGAAGCATCCCGCCAATTTAGTAACCATTGCGATGGCGAGAATGGTGTAAATAAATTTAGCTATAATTATTTTTTATATTTGTAAATTAAAAAATTTAAAATCTTTTCACTTTATATTTATATTAATTTTCTAAATAATAAATAATTCATTAATTTGATTGATTGATTAATTTCTCAAAAAACTTTTATATTTTATTACCAAATTAAAATTTAAAAAAATGTAAATTATTAAGAAAATAATTAATTATTAAGTAAATAATTAATTATTTAAGTAAATATAACTATATCATGGAATTATATATCTACCAAACCATCGTATCGATAAAGGTTGAAATTTAATTATTAATATCAAAGTAGAATGATTATATTACTCCTAATTAAGTTTCAAGATTACAAATTTTGATCACGTTGATAACCAATTTTGTGAATATTCAACAACTACCTATTCATATGCCAAAATATCACAACACGCATCAATGAAACCCTAAATAAATTTATATTACGCAAATAAGAGCCCTTAAAATATACTGTACCTGTAGTAAAAATATAATTATGAATCATTAAACAATGGAATTTAGCCATCAAATTAAAAAACGTAAAAAAAAAAAAAAATGTTCCACGAAATGAAATGCTATTCACACAAAAGTTTTTTTTCCAGAAGTCTACGTAATCTTTACATATATAAATTCAAGATCCCTCAATCTCACGTGAATCAATAAGAAAGCACCACTATGTTTCAATTGATTGTTTTCTTTTATCGGTTTTGCTCGACCCCGGTGACGGGCAGCCCGATAGGCTCCCCTCCGCACTCATCTTTTTCCGTCGGTCGCCACTCCAGGGAGTCCTCCACCAGGGACTTCTCGGGCTCGCTGAAGCGATGGGATCGAGGAAGTTTTCACCAAACGACGCCGGATCGAGGGGCGATGGCTTTTCCAGGGGTGCATCCATGTATCTGTTGGAATTCGATATACCGGGCTATTAAATTTGCGGAAAATAATAACTCGATCAAAAACCCTTCGCCGGAGATCACACGAACGCCGACGAACGCGCCGGAGTCCAGCCGAGGAGACCACACGCCCGAAGACGTGCGGCTGCCCCAGCCGAACCCCCGCGTCGCGGGGTTCATGCGATCGCCGATCGCATGCAAGCGATCGGTCGGGGTGGGGCTGTCCAGCAGCACCCGCGGCGAGTCCGACGACTCGCCGCCGCCTGGAGGGGAACCACCTTCACGGTGGGGAGGGGCGGCACCAGCCCGCACCCTCGGCGATCGATCCATGCGATCGATCGCATGCCCTCGGCCCAGCCGAGGGTTCGACCCTCTCGCCCCATGAAACCCTAGGGGCGATCGATCCCGTGGTCCGGTGGTTCGACCACCACCACGCGATCGTCCCTCGTTCCGGGTCTCATACTTCGGATCTTGCGTTCACGGTATTTCACGATAAATAAAACCGAATAAAATCAAGGGCGTTTAGATTTTATACCTTCGATTCGTTGTTCGGAGAAACGAAATCAAGATGACCTTTGAATCTTCCCACGTATTCCTTGCACTCGTTCGAACGTCGGATGGGCGACGATCCTCTGAACTCTATGGATCTCCTTCACGAACTCTCTAGAATATCAAGTGTGATAATCTTGTCTTATTATTTGTGAAGACCATGTAGTGCTTTTATAGGCTACGTAGGGGATCTAAAGGAGGTGGAATATTGAGCTTCCAATATTAATGATTAAATTGAGCTCAAGCTCAAATCTATTAATCCCATTAATATTAATTAATTTATTTTCCACTATATAAATTAATTGCACTCCCAATATTAAATCATATTATATCAAATAATATTTCTCCGGTAGTATTATTTATTCCGTGTATTTAAGATTTAAATATCCATAAATAAAATTTATTTATTGCTTAGTAAATTTATTCATCTCTTATATCCGAGAATAGTACCACTCAACTTTATTATTATGCGGGAACAAATCCACTCGCGAGGTTTACATAATAAATCCTTATGAGCTCATCTCGGGGATATTATCAACCCTTCCGGGATACACTTTTCCGTCAAGTATTCACGGCATGTCATATATAAAATATAGTGACCCAACTTTACCGGTAATTGTCCCAATAATAAACCGGACAATTCATTTGGAAAATCAAAGTCACTTATATTAAATATACACACCCGTAATAGTATCGAGGATTAAGAATAAAATACTCTGAGACTTAAATCAATTATCACAGGCAATCCTAATTGATAAATCTCAAGTGATCCGCCCAATACACCAAGTGTACAAGTGTGATAAAATAATTAAGACAAATTATTTTCTCTCTCACACAACGACTATACCGATGGATTGGTCCGTGTCCATCTAGGTCGTGAGCAACTGTTCGATTAAATACGAGTAACCGATAGTATGATCTTCCTTGTGACGACGCACACCATACTAACTACAATGTATATAATCTAGGACTATAATTTGCATATATTTAATTAACAATAATTAAAAGCAAATGAATGTTCATTTATAATAGATAAATGACAGTGTACAAGGAGTTCAGATTACTCAAATCTAGACATTAAGTATACTACTCCAACAGTATCGTGGTGTAACGATTAAGTTGATCAATATATAGATCGATACATCATCATATTCCTAATATCATTTTAATTATTGTTCCAAAATCACTCATAGTATGATATCATGTAATTCTCATTCTGTGAGCATCATCAGCGCAGCATGTGGCAAACACGAATCGGTCGAGTCGCCGGAAACAAAGACTTCTACTTGGAACCTTCAGTAAGCAATCACGTACCCCGTAATATGTGCGTGTGTGTGTATTTATGTGTGTGGTGTAGAAATAATAATGTGTGCAATATGCAATAGCCTATATGTATATGTATCTATGTTTATATATGTAGTTGATAAAAAACCATAGAAATGTCCAATTATTTCACGAGCTTCTCTATTAAGGAATTTATTTTTGCAAAGATTTTTATTATTTGTATTTATCATGATGTATTATAATGGTATGATTTTCATTATTTTTATGTTTTAATTTTTTTATTATACTGTTGTTTATAACTATTTTACGATTTTTATTCCGTTTATATAGTCTAATCGAATTTGTGTAATATCTTATGATTTTTTTTTCATTGTGTGATTACAATTGTGTTTTGAATAACTTTTTGATGCTTTGTGCATGTAGCTATTGTAGCAATTGTAGATATTGCTATACTACTTATGTCTCAAAACAATGATCACGCTTCCTTCATAAATAACAAAATGTGACCATTAATATTGGACATAAGGAGTATTTTTTAAGACCAAAACCTGAAATTTATTATTGAGAAACAGTTTCAAGAACAAAACAATTATAAAATAATATAATTTTATTAACTAACTCAAGTATTTCAAAATTGTAAACAATTATCCAACAATATATTTTTAACCCGTTAATGTAATTTAAAAAGAAGTATTTTATAATTAAAATGATAGTGCATTTAATTTATTATATTTCTTAGTTCTCATTTTTTCAACATAATGTTTTAATTTATAATAAGATAACTATTGAATTTTATTAGATACTCCCTTTGTTCCATCTGTGTTCGAGATTTAGACATTTTTCCTTTGTATTTTACAAAAAAAGATTGGGACGAAGGGAATATTTAATTTATGAGATAATGATTAATAATATAATCGATTGCGAAATACAATTTTAAGAAATAATGATCAATTTAGTTCACTTATTTATAGTAATTCAATTTATTTTTCTTTTCACAATTATTTTTCAAATGGGATAACAATTATGTCTTTTAACAATTATATTAACATCTTATAAGTTATTTTAAATAAGCTTATCTAAATATCTTTTAATTCATCTACTTTTTTGTGACTATAATGCTTTGATTTGAAATGGAAAAAACTATTGAATTTTAATATATATTTTTTATTTATGATATAGTAATGATTAATGTAATACAAATTTGGATTGAGTACTCGATTATCAAATACTACAATTTCAAGAAACAATGATTAATTTAGTACATTTACAATTGTATGTAGGAAGGTGAATAAATTATTAAACTATATGCAAATTATTTTATATTAATTAAATAAATTATTTTATATGTATTAAACTTCAAAAATGTTTTATGTGCTTTTACAATAAAAATATATTTAATCTTTTGATTTTCTTAAAAAAAATCATAATTTTTATATACTAAAGTTTAATTGAAACATTCGTAACCTTTCAATTTTAATAAAAATTAAATGTTTAAGATAAAAATTAATAATAATATCAATATGAGTTTACAAATTTAAGTGGAGGTTCGATTATTAAATAAAATAAATTCTTAGTTCATTAATAAAGTTTCGGTGGAATACATTGCGGATAAAATTTATTGGTTATTTCATATCCACTTATTTTCATAAATTTATAAATTATTTCATAAGCACTAATTTAAAAAAATACGAGCAGATAAAATTTATAGATCACCAAGACACCAACACTACAAAAAAAACTAGCAAACACCGACTAAAATTATCTATTGCGGAAAACTGTAGGTAAGTGCCGATTGTCGAGTGTTAAATTGACTGTCGCGAACCCCGACTGTCGAAAGGACCGTTTCAACACTCAATATCAAATAGTCGCTAACAGTGCGAGAAAAAAACCACGTGCATCGCACGGACAGTGACACTAATAATTAATCAATTTTAAAATAATACGGAGTATAAATTATATTAATTTCCTTTTTTATATAATAAGGCATGCCTATTTTACTTTGTGATATAAAATTTAAATTCATAAAGTAATTTAAATTAGTCAAATGAAGATATGATCAGCAGCACGCGCCCATTGATTTGTTGACCAGAATCAACGATATTCATATTACGGTTTTAATAATAATAATAATAATAATAATAATAATAAATTACTTATATACCCTCAACAAGAAAATGTACTCTTTGTATCTACTACTTTTTTTTCCGTTCAATACATATTATAAACAGTATAATAAAATTATGAAAAATTACTAAAATAAAATTTAATAGTTAAATTTTATTTTAGTAATTTTTTAATAATTTTTGTATACGATTTATTATATATATTGAATGGACAAAAAAAGTCAACGTCTATTATTAGTGGATAAAAGAAGTATATATTTATCCGACAAAAAAAACTTTATTTTAAGACGGAGCAGATATAGTACACAACATTGACGGTATATATTATTGGTAAACAATTCACCTAAAAAAATCAGACTATTGTGAGAGATACTATAATTACGAGCATGCACGAGACCTTGAAAATTCTCAAAATCCGATTTCAAATTCTACAAAATATTTCAGTATCTTGATTTAATTATGGACAATTATATATTATAATATCTACTAGTTATATATTATTTTAATTTATTTCTTCATGATGGAAGCCGTTGTTGCCCGTTGGAATGAGAAATGTACAATAATTTCAACAATATAAGGTAATATGGTATACCAATACTTATGAAATCAAAATTCTCTCTCTCTCTCTCTCTATATATATATATATATCATAACCAATTAATATAAAATACTTGAATTTTCATACTTTTGCAATTAAGAAAAACGATGAGAATGACTTATAATATTTTGGTGTTTGCAATTCTTTTGCAGGTCGTAGTATCCGCGGCTGATCAACGCGGATTCATTTTTCTTCGGCGCGGCTGTGGTGGGGCCTCAAAAGTGACGTTGCAACCGCATCGTCGATTAACACACCACCTCCTCCTTGACACCACCCCCACTAATCAGGCCAAAGGATCAGGAAGAGGCTCTGGTCCAAGCAGGGGAGGGCATGTATAAGAAAACGGGCTCCCCTTAATTCGTGCACGGATAATGAACAACAACAACAATAATAATAATAATATTGGTGTCCAACACCTTCTTTTTATGTAATGCATTGTATGTTAATTCTCCTATGGGGAGGGTTACTTTTTCCCTATTTCATGATATATAGATTCATCAATATTATCCTTATTAATTAGTTGGTGAGCAAATATACTATTACATTATGTGTAAAAGGGTTTAACCATAAATTAAACAAGATTTTATAATTTTTTAACAATAAATATTATAAAATTTAATTAATAAATAAATAAATACAGTGGTATATATATATATTTATAATATTCTATTGTTTGAGTTTATGAAATTTTCAATCTGTCCAAAAATTAATTACAGGAGATACAATCAAACTGAAGGTGAGCGACTGTGTCAGATTTTATTAAATTATTATAATTTAGATAACTTTACATCAATAAAACTTTTATAGGAATTATTGCCCAATTTAAAAAACATGTAGCCATCACTTGACAATAACCATTTAAATTTAGAATTATTTTGAAAAAAAAAATATTTTGATATATGTATTTAAATTTTATACTCCATTAAATTCACTTTTTAATTAAGTGTTTTAATGTCTTAATTATAGTAACTTTCTGTGTTATTATAATTAAAAATAAAAATTACTATTTTACCTTTATATTTAATTAATATTTATTATTAATATAAATTCAATTTAAGTAAATTACTTAAAATTATAATTAAAAAAATTAATATCTTAAATTACATACAAAATTTTAAAAGTGCTCTTTTGTCAAAATCACACTAAAATTTATGAGTATAATTTTAGTTTTTCAAGCCTTTTGAATTTTCCCATTTTTAAAGCCGACACATATGTTTAAGACTCGGTATTCAACTATTCATCATGCATAAGTTTCTTGCTATATTTTTTTCTTTTCAGTCCATTTGAAGATCTTGTAAAGACAATTGTTATGTGTATAAGTATATTTCATTTTCTTTCACTCTATTTCTTATACATTTATGCATTGAGATGAGAAGGTTATTTTATAAAATGTTATTTTGACTTTTTGACTCAAAAATAAAATATAAAAATACATTTTAAGTTAAAAATTAAAATAATTGGCAACAAAAATATAAAGTATGCATTATTAAATTGAGACATCAAAAAATAATGAAGAAAAAAAATCGTTAATTCTAGCATATATTATTTAGTTCTCAACTAGCTCTTATACTCTAGCTCTTATACTGTAATTTTTATTTAATTATATATATATATATATATATATATATATATATAATCTGATTTTAATAATTATTACTCTTTTTATTATCTATTAATATATAAATCTTGAATCACTTAATTCCAATTAGCCAATCAAAACAGTCAATTTTGCCAGCTAGACTAAATTGAATTTTATTGATCAATAGGAATGCTCTATTTCCCTTATACCCAAACATTTTTCCTTTCAATTGAAAATCTATTGGCCAATAGGAATGCTCAATTTCAATCGATTAAAATTGATTTCTCAATTTATTAAATTATCAAATATAAAATATATTAAATATATTAATTGAAACATAAATTTTGTATTAACTCTATTATGTTCCTCTTTCTCATCTTCCTAAACTGTCTTTTCATTTACAGATTTCAAGCTCCTCTCCTCTTTCCTTTCTCCTGTGTACTTAGATCAACCAGGTTTTCATCTATAATTGCGAACCAATTTTTTTTATCTTCTTATGTTTATATCAACCAGGTTTTCATCTATAATTGCGAACCAATTTTTTTTATCTTCTTATGTTGTTTATATTGGGCTTTTTCGATTTCAATTTGGAGGTATTTTCGGAGGTATTTGATTAGTGCTTTTGGTCATGATATTTTTGTGCAGTATCCTTTCAAAACCGACCTTTTCTTCTTCGAACTTCATCCCGTTCTCTATCAGAATTAAGGTTTGAATCAAGTTTTTTTCCAATTCCCTACTCTATCATAATTAGGGCACTTATCAATTTTATTTTTGGCCGTTTCAGAATCAAAGAATTGCAATGGCGATGATCATCTTCTCCGAAATCCACAGCGGCAACGAAAGCTATTCCCACTTCTCCATCAACAATGACCGGGTATTTCGGGAAGAAGAAATTGGAGGAGATGGAAAGGGGTGACGGTGATTTTTCGATTCCCCCTTTTATTTTGTGTCTTTTCTTCGACGACGCTCATCTCCCTCCTTCCCTGGCTTCCGCTGCTATTCCAAATTCAAGTTTCGATCGCCAAGGTTCTAAATTAAGTTTCTGCTATTCCAAATTCTATTGAACATCAATTTTGTTACTCAAAATTAATTCGGTTATTGTGTAATTAAAGGATTTTCTAGGAGCTATTTCTTTTTTTAAGCACTAAAAATTCACGTACTTTCAGGTTTCAATACGGGATCGGGATATAAGTACCTTATGATTTCTTGACCCATTTTTTGAATAGGTTTTTTCAATTGAAGGTACTTTCTGTGGCAAATTGATGAACATAAAATATATAAAATGTATCTAAATGGGTTGGGTTTTACAAACGGTGTTCCTTTTTAATCGTTTTATATTGTTTCCACTGCCATTCTTCCTTCTGATAAGCATAAGAGAACATCTTCTTCCCAAGGTGTTCCCGCCTCATCATCTTCAGGAACTCGATGCAGCTGAGTACGAAGAAATTATCCGGCGTTCGGTCAGGATTAAGAGTCTATCATTTGCAGTAAGTTTATTTTTTTCTTCTATTTGGTAGTGTTATATTATAAGGAGAAAAAAGTTAATTTTTCTGGTGTTTGTTCGGAAAAAAACAGAATAGAGAACTACCTGATGATGAGAATGAAAGTGCTGATGTATCCTCTGCCGAAATATTAGACGCGATGACGACCCGAAGAGGTGAACTGAAGCACCGATCAGTGAGCTTCAACGACCGACAGCTGCAGTCTCAGGTACTGATACGTAAACATAACAACATTTTATTTAGTAATTGGAAAATAGATCATAAAAGTCCTTTCTTTACTCAGGTTGTCCCTAGAACTTAAATGAATCAATTGTTTTTTTTTATATTTTGAGAATTTGAATTAGAGTTCCTCTTAAATTCAGGATTACTGACTTGAGGAATTACTATTAATTAAGGAAATCAGAACAGTGTATACTAATGATTAACCTCACATAATTAAGTTTATAAAAACATTTTCTGTGTGTGCCTGTATTTCAAATCGATTATGGAAATTTCCCTTTTTTTACTCAAAACACTCTATAATTTAATGTGGGGTTTCTCTTATAATCTGCTACGTATTGCTGTTAGCTTGCTAATTAATAGTCGTAAAAATGATTAGTCTATGATTTTGCTTCAAACTGCTAAGCTTATTCAGTTGGTGAATGCTGACTTAGATCAACTGCTGAGGGAGCAAGCACTGTTGTACCAAATCACGAGCTATTGGAATGGGCTAAGCAAGATAAGCGCCGGTTCTTACACGCCGTGTATCATGTGGGAAACCTTGAACGCACCATAAAGTATGTAAGTTATATATATGCGTGTGTGTTACATTTGTGGATTAACTAATATGCACCTTTCTTACATTGCGTATTCTTGGTTCGCTTGCCAGGTTCTACACTGAATGTTTTGGGATGAAGCATTTGAGGAAAATGGATATTCCGGATGAAAAATATTCCAATGCTTTTCTTGGGTTCGGTCCGGAAGAATCTCACTTTGTTGTCGAATTGACGTACATTAAGTCGAATATTTTGATATCCTACCTATTGAATTTCATGGTTTATTTCATATGAAGAGCTCTTGGTATTTCATATGAAGAGCTCACTACAAGGAACTTGCTTAAAGGCGTAACTGTTGATGAGAATGTGACTGTACATGTTCGTATTCTTTTACTTTGTCATTCCATTTTTGGTAGTACGTGCAGTAATTCATTATTCCTGATGAAAATCATTATTGCATGTAGGATACTTCTACTTTAGGTATTGTGGTTGTCAGATATTGTTGGCACACAGCTATCGTGAAAGTGTCGGCTGAAGTGATTTGGGAGACTAATTCCATTCCTCAGGACATTGACATTGAGGACCTTCCTGAGGGAGGAGCGAATGCATTGAACATTCATACGTCAGTAAAGCATGCTCTACTCTACGTTGGTTTGAATACAAGCTCAAGTTTTTTATTACTTTATTCATTATTTTTTATTTATTCCCTCCATTTTTGAAAGTTTATTGTTTATTTTGGTCACTGAGATTAAGTATTATGTTATTTTATTTGTATAGTGGGTTTATGTGGTTGTAAAAATATAATGATATTTGTAAATAACCAATAGAATAAAGTATGACACTTTCCTTGAGACGCTCAATATGCTACATATGAACAGCTTACTCTCGACAATGACTACGAGATGCAACTTTTCTTGGTTCAAGATTCCCTCAGTATTTGTTTGGCCCTTTTTTGCTCAGTTCAGTGGACTGATAAACTCATATTGGTTTGAAAAGCTTGATACAAACTATTTAGATTCATAAATGTTCATCACAGTTACAAGTTTCAATGGAATAGGAATTTTAGCAGAACTCTAAGTGTAATGAATTTTTTTTTTCTGTTATGACTATGCGGTTCTTAGGTAGATATTTTCATGTATTTGCAGATGTTATTACTTTGTAAGCATTTATCAATCTCAATTAAGACATTTATCCATACCGGAAATGGGTCAACAATTATTTCTCGGATGCTTTTCAGGTTCGTATTACTACCTACTATTGAGAATCTTGGTTGGGATCGGTCTTATAGTTCAACAATTATATTTTGTTGATTTCAGGCTTCAGTTTTGCAAACAGAGGACCCGCTAGACAAGTTAAGCGTTTCTTTAACAGGGGAAGAGCTTGATGTGATTGAAAAGCTCTATAATCAAGCAATGAAACTTGAAATAGATTTTTTCCTAGCCCAGCCACTTACTCAGAAAACTGTTGTTCCTCTATGTAAAGAGCACAATCCCACAGAACATTGCCTCATGTTGTTTTCTGATTTTGATTTGACATGCACTGTCGTGGATTCATCTGCTGTCCTGGCAGAAATAGCAATCTTGACAGCCCCAAAATTGGATCAAGGTGAATCACGAAATCAACAACTTGCCCGAATGTATTCTGTCGATTTAAGAAGTACATGGGGAGAACTTTCTAAGCAGTATACTGAAGAGCATGAACAGTGCATAGAAAGTGTCTTGCTTTCCAATGATGGTGAGTGTGTTTATCTCTCTTTCCTTTGATTAAAATTTATATTCAACCATGAAAGTTGGTACACCTTTTTGTTTGAAAACAACCTAAGTCTTGAGAAAGTTGTGCTTGCAGTGGAAAATTTCAATTATGAAGGGCTCTGCAAGGGACTTGAGCACTTTTCGGATTTTGAGAAAAAAGCAATTTGAGGGTCGTTTTGCAAGGATTTTTATTTTTTATTTTTGAAATGTTTGATATTTTAGCATACACAATAACAGGTTGAAATTTTAAGTTGCATATGGCACCCGAACATGGTCCTCCTCCTAGGCGTCTTTTAATACATGGTTCTACCCTATTTTTATTTATTTATCAATAGCTTTTAATTAATTAATGTAATTTGGATGTAAGTTATTGCAGATTTGTATACAGCGTGCAATTGAGGTTGACCACAAATATCACTTGAACAGGTTTGCCATTTATATATTGAACAATTTTTTCTTAATTTATCTCTTTTGATTTTTTCTTTTTTAATATCATTTAGTGATCAATCATTCCATTAATATATTATGTGTATGTTTGATTTCACCTCATTGTATTGTATGTATATTTGATCTTAGTATAATTAATATTTTTCGTATTATGCCTTTCTATGTTGTATTGCGTCCAATGCTACGGAGAAATAGTGTGTTTCCATGTATGGAAGTGGTTGTCAAACTACTGGAGTTTTCCCTAAGGTGCGTTGGACTTTAAATACGTCATAATAATTTGATTATTGCCAATTCGTCTCGAACTCTCGGATTTTTAATAAACTTTTTGATAATTCAAAGGTGCAGCTCCTTTTTTATTTTGAAATATAAAAAAAATCAATGTCAGAGTTTGAGCTCCGAGAGCCATTTGTTATCCACTTAAGCTTCTCATTTTTTAGTCTTATGTAAACTTGACGTTTTTCCATATATATGCTCATGCAGGATGTTATACCATAGATATAAAAAAATTATTTTTATTTATTTTCCTTTTTTTCTCAATAAGAGTTTTTTTTTCTTTTGATTTTGTGATATAGGTGGGTGTTTCTCCTGTTTCGGATCATAAAAAAAGGAAGGGAATGCCAATATAATTATATCAAGCTGATGATGAGATAACTGATAAAAATCTATGCGTGACCACTGCTTTTCATTAGAAGAGACAAGGTGGGAACTTTTAATTGAATTCCTTTGAAATTGTTATGGTGTATACCTTTGGGTTTCAGTGGAAAATTGATTTATACCTTATCCCATGGTTCATCATTCTAACATGGATTGTTATTCCAAGTCTTCTTTCAAAATATCTTGAAAGATATTTTCGTACAAAATAAAAAAATATAATATCTCTTTTTAGAAAGTGAAAATCATAGGTATGGTTTATAAGAGCATCATCAGGTAAGTTACGTGTGCACTAACTCATACTTTTTCTACTTCTACTTAAAAAACTTCTAACCCATCCAACAATTTTACCCAAAAAATTAATTTTATAGGTTCCATCATTTACTTATTTTATACTCCCTCTAAACCACTAAAGATGCAACACTTTTTTTAGCGCGGAGATTAAGAAAAAATGTTGTTTTTTTGACTTTTTGACCAAAAAGTAAGGGTTTAATGTATTTTTAAATTGGAAAGTAAAGTAGTTGTGAGTAGAGTTTAAAAAGTAAGTTGATAAAGAATGAATTTAAAATGAAAAAGTATGAATATTTATTTCCTTTTTTAGGGTGTATCAACTATTATGGGACATCCCAAAAAGGAAAGTAGTGCAACTTTAATGAGAGGGAGGGAGTATTTTTTTATTTATTATTTATATTTAATGTGTAATTGTTTATTTCATTATTATTTTGGTTCTCAATAGGTGAAGAGAGAATACAAATAAAATATATTGCTTGAAATCAATACAGTAAATTGTTATTTTCTTATTCTCGACCTACTTTCTTTTCTTTATTTTTTTTAGTTTATTTCTTATTCGTGTGTTAAATTGAATCATTGTCGATAAAATAGTAAGATTTACTATTTGTCGATAAAATAGTAAGATTTACTATTTTATCGATACATAATTTTGTTTTTATTCAAAATAAAGGATTTCAATCAAAACAGTGATAATTATGATTGAAAAACACTTTTTTTTTTAATATTTTGTATCTTTATAAAACTTATCAAAACAAATTGAGAAATGAGATATTTAAAATAAAAAAAAATTAATGTTAAAGAATTTTATTATATTTTATTTATTCTTCCATTTACTTTTATTTTATGATTAATTTTTCGTCCAAAAATAATGCTTCATACTAGCTTCTAAATGATTATGGAAATCATTCACGATATTATTACGATAATTATGAAATCAATTGTTCAAATCTTCCTAAATCATTAATATAAATAACTAAATAACAAAAATTGAAAAATGAGATAATTAAAATAAAAATAAAACTAATTATACTATCATTAAATTATACTGTCACAAATCCTTCATCATTTTTTCCAATATATATATATATATATATATATATATATATATATATATATATATATATATTAAAATTTTATTTAAATTTATTTATAAATATATTTATTTTAAAATAATTTAATGATATTAATTACACGACTATTCACCATCTATTATTTACACGGCTTATATCATTCAAATGTCTATACAAACCGTCAAAATTAATAATTAAAAAACACTTAAAGACATATTTATTAATTTTCTAAATTATTATAAATATAAATAAATTATTGAAAATTGATATAGTTGAAATACAAAAAATTCAATTATTCGATAATTTAATGTTAATATAAAAATTCACACAATTTTCTTAGGAGACGAAAACAAATATGAAATTGTTTACATTCAAGGTTGCCACTTACGCCTTCTGATTCAAAATTGTCATTTCGCTTTCAACGTCCTAAATTCCCAATTATGATATCGTATGATATGATAATTAACAAAAGTCAGGGTCAATTTTTGTCAAATGTGGGGATTATGTTGAGAAGACCGGTGTTCACACACGGACAAATAATTTTATATTTCAATGGTCACTAAAATTTGTGATAAAAATGACAACTTCACGAATAAGACTACAATTGTCAATTTGTGATATATATATATATATATATATATATATATATATATATATATATATATATATATATATATATATTATCTATTATCAGGTAATATTATTTTTTCCAAACATTTTGATGGCTTTTAACCAAATATTAGATTGTATTTTAACAATTTGCTTGCTGAATATAATCAGGACTAGGAAATAGTGAAATATTTTATTCTGTAACAATTGTTTTTTCCCTTTTGGTTCAATAACATCATACAAGGTAGCTGCATTTCTATGTTTACCACAACCCCATTAATCTGCTCCATTCTCTATATATATATGTGATGAGGGACCCAAAGGGAACTATCTGGGGATCAGAATTTGTTGCGTTCGTATCGCCTAAAAAGGCCTCTAGAGCCGTGAGTTTACATCTGTAACATTTTATCTTAGTAGGTATGTTTACTTCCAGTTTTATTAATGAAAGCAACTTTGATTACTATATGTCCTTATGCATTTCGAGATGAACGGCAAGATGATCGCTAGCAAATATTTTTGATTTTATTATGTAGTATTGTTCGGTATTGCGTGGTTATGCTCAATCTTGGTGACCATGCTTAGATTTTAATTTCTTTATATTTATATATATATTTTTGTGAAATTTGCAGGACAAATTGGAGATTTTTTTGGGATTGTTTCAAGATTTTGGTTAGTTATATATGACCGTGTTTTTTATTTCTTTGGTTTTGCTGACCTAGGCGAATGGTGTTGAATTTGGCACAGATTCTAGGTACAAGTGAATCGCGCCGTTATGGTATTCTCACGTACAAGATACTAAGGAACTCCAAAGCTTCCGAGGATGAGATTTTTTTGGGATTGTTTCAAGATTTTTCGTTTTTCGATTCATTATGCCTTTTAATTTTTTGTTTTTCGTTTCATTGAGCTTTTTAATTTTTCGTTTCATTATCCCGTAGCCATGGCCGTATCATTCGGGTTCGATTTCGTTAGAATTCATGTCTATCAATGTTGTCGTGTTTTTTTTCTTGATGCAGATTATCGGCAAGGTAATTAATTTTCTTCATATTATTTTGTCGGATTATTCTTTTCGTTCTCTGTTTTGCTTTTTATGTTTGGCTAGCCGTAGAAAATCCACAGAGGCAGTCGAGAGAAGTGATAATGGAAGAAATATATAGTATATATTAAGGTACCATACTACCATTTCCTAATTCCTATGCTCTTTGCATGCTAATTGTGTCATTGTTTCCAGTTTGGAAGCAAGCATTGCATATTTGTCATACTCATGCAGCTTCATCTGTTGAAGTATGTCCAAGCAAAGAGACTACAAGATTCAGAGAAGTCACTAAGGTTTGGCATAGTCCATATTTCCAAAAGTCACTTAATATCACAAAGGCATAGGGCCCAGTTGATCTCTGTTCAGAGATAGAGGAAGCATTTCTTCAAGAGTTTTGGTGTGCAGAAGAACTTGCTAAACTAATAGAGCCAGGTATGAAATGGGGGGATTGTATTTTAAGAAAGCCAAAAAAATATATTAAAAAATGAATGCAGTAGAAGGGGGAGTACAAAATAATGTTATGTATTTTTGTTTATTGCAGGAAATATGGAGATGCCAGATGCAATTGAACTGTTGTATCAGTCTGCCTTTGCATTAGACCGACATGGAGCAGTAAGTATTTGTTTCTCTTCCTTTTGTAGCAGTTTCAGTTGCTAAGTTTTGTGACCAACCATAATATTGAAGTAAATATCACCTCCTTTAAGATTAAAATATTCTCTAGCATTCTAACTAATTACAATGGAACTGATTCTCTAAACTCTGGGTAAGCATACAATAATGTGATTCAATCATTTTTAAAAGTTCCTTATTTTGATTAGCTTTGTTTCTTAGAATGAATAAAAAAACGATTAAAACTTGCATGGATATAATGTTGAAAACCCTCTGTAATTTTACATGATCGGTGCCCAAAATTCATTTTTTTTGTTCTTTTTTTATTTCGGAGATCTATTTGGGATGCTGAACTGGATTTCATATTACTATGGTTGGGTTTGCAGATAGATGAATATATGGATGATATTGAAAGCGCCGCCATCTTCTACTCAAAAGCAACACGTTTATTGATGTTCATTCTGGTGGAAGCTCTGTGCCTCATTTTGAATCCTCCATTTTCCCTCACCAACTCTGACCGTTTTCGTGTAAAAAATTACATCGATGTCCTCAATAACAGGCAAAGCATTTCACGGTCTCAAAGACTATGAAACAATTTAATTTCATTAGCTATATAGGACCATTCAATACTCACAATTTAACTTTGTGAAATTTTATTATATATTTATTTATTTAAATTTATATTAATTAATAATATAACTTATAAAATATATAACCATTTAAACTTTTATTTGAAATAGTTACAATACAAACAAACTAATTATTCAACAATTTTGTTTTATTAAATATACAATTAATAAATTATATAATTCACAGTTTACATACACTTTTTTTTCTTATAACACAAATAATTTAATATAAAAAATTGAAAAGTGAGATAATTGAAATAAAAATAAAAATAATTATTCAACTATTTAATTTTATTTATTATTTAATCAATTATCTTTTATTATTCTTCCACACGGATTATATGATTTAAGTGACAAATGAAAGCGATAGAAATTACTCCATTATATAAAAAAAAATGAAATGGCTAGAAATTACTCCATAATAAAGTGGGTTGTCGTATCAACAACTTTAGTTTCAATTACTCCAGATTTTTTTGTGTCTAACTATATTTGAGGTTCGATTAATAGAAATCTCAACCATTAATTACTCCAGATTTTTTTGATGTCTAACTATATTTGAGGTTCGATTAATAGACATTTCAACCATGCGCATAACAGCAGGTGTCATTCAGTTTTACCCTCACCCTTAGCGTCTGTCGTTAGTTCATGTTTGAAATTTGATCACAAGAAGTTGATTAGTAATTTCATAATGCCGACGATATTGGTATTCAACAATTACAATTTACAGTCAAGATATGATGAATAATTGGTTTTGCAAGTTCTGACTATTTTCGGACCCTTAGCGTCTGTCGTTAGTTCATGTTTGAAATTTGATCACAAGAAGTTGATTAGTAATTTCATAATGCCGACGATATTGGTATTCAACAATTATAATTTACAGTCAAGATATGATGAATAATTGGTTTTGCGGGTTCTGACTATTTTCGGATCTTATTTATTTTTGTCTATGACATATGCAAATCTACTGCAAAATATTTTCAACTTTCCATCTTTTCGTATTTAATTTTGTTTTGGTAAGAGACATCTAAGCTTTTTTATTTCTAATTTCTTGATCTAACGCAGATTTGTATCTTCGGCTACTCGGCGTATTCAGCCAGTTAGTTTGATGAAAGGAGCTTACCAAAATCACTCCAAAAGGAGATCATATCAGATGCCATTCACTTTTCGGTCATCTTCCCTCCGGCCGATATCGAGGCATTTGGTTTTCTGAAAGGTAAAAGATCTCTATTCGATTGTTACATGATCCTACTAAATTATTTAATTTTCGATTAACAATTAAACCATTTGTAGATAGAGTTTAATCTTTTTCTTTTGCATATCTATGAGTAAGTTTTTATTGTTTTATTATAAAAAGTATTTTGTTGCTTATTTGTTTTGTATTGATCAAATACAATGTTGGTATTTAATTTTAACACTTTAAAAAGATCTTTTGAAATGTACAGTAATTGTACGAAAGAAGAATCTTGAAGCTTACCCATATGATGACCGTGATTTATGGGTAATTATAAAATTGTTGTTAAAAGTTTGGAATGTCTTATGTTTTGTAACATAAATTTAATTTATTGTGACAAATTTTGCTAAGAGATGTCAAGATTGTATACCCCATGTTTTTCAAGAATAATTAGTTTAGAATTTGTTTAAATCATATAAAAAATCAAGTTTATACTTAAATAATTAATATATAATCTTACTTATTACTTTTGTTATAAATTTACGGCAATTTAAGTTTTTTGTTGAAGCTAATACACGTCGTGTTTTGTAGGTTGGGGTGTCGATTATGTAACGGGACTCGATTGGTTGTGACCAAGTTGGGAAACTACGTTATTGAAGCAAAGGTTTTAGGAGGGGAACAACAAGACGAAATCGTATACATTCCAAGGATGACGCTTTCTCCTTCAGATTCAAAATTACCTTTTCGATTTCAACGTCGCTAATTCCCAATTATGATTTCGTATGGTATGACCATAAACAAAAGTCAAGAGCAATCTTTGTCAAAAGTGGGGATTCTATTGAGAAAGCCTGTTTTTACACACGGACAATTGTATGTCGCAGTTTCAAGGGTCACTAACAGGGCAGGTTTGAAATTCTTAATATGTGACGAAGATGGAAACTTTACAAATAAAACTAGAAATGTTGTGTACAGAGAGGTTTTTAGAAATTTGCAGTAAATTTAAATTGTACTTATATTATTTTTTTCTATGTTTTGGAACTCTAAAAGTTTGATTTTGTTTTTTTTTTAAATCAAAATATGTATAAAAAAAATTATTGTACAAAAAATTATGCATACATACTTAAATTAAGATTTAAATAAATCTGGTAAAAATTTTGAGTTATAATCCCAGTGCAACGCACGGGCAGAAAAAACTAGTAATATTACAAATTAAAGAAAGTGTACAGATATTCACCGACGACCGACGACTGACGACCGACGACACAAAGGAGGTATTTTAATACATCTCTTTTAGATTGGAAAAAATATGATCAAACTTGAGCACCATATATAGGGCACTCTTTTAATTATAACATGATATATATTTTTTTCCAATACTTATATCATACTCCCGGGAGTATAATATAAATAGTTCTCTCGCATTTTAAAATATAAAAGCCCGATAAAATTATTATTTAATAATTAAGAAATATTTATTTCAAAAAACAATTATTATAAATATTAAATTAGCATACTAATAAATATATTAGCATACATATATAATAAATATTTATATACAAATACATGAAAGTATACTATTGGATGTACAATTAAAATACTACTAGGAACAAAGTATAAATTACCGTTTTTTCTTTTTGATGTTATACTATTTCTTTTCTCGCATTTATTAAATGTGTATAGAATGTGGTAGTCTTACGACAGCCCGACAGCCCCAAACCTTAAGATAATTAAGGTTCGGCTTCTTTTTGTACCAAAGTTCGTAGGGGGTAACTTTGTTCCTTTTGTTAGGAACCCTATTTAACAAATAGCAAGCTGTTAACACGGCTTCTCCCCAGAATCCACTATTCAAACCCGAATAGGATAACATGGAATTCACCATTTCCTTTAGTACACGGTTCTTCCTTTCGGATATACCGTTTTGTTGAGGAGTATAGGGCGCAGTTATTTCATGAATAATACCACATGATTCAAACAAAACAGGATCATAATATTCACCTCCCCTATCGGTTCTCAACTTTTTAATCATGCACTCTTGTTGTAGTTCAACTTCAGTTTTAAATACTTTAAACTTTTCTAGCGCTTCATCTTTAGTACTTAGCAAAAATACATAGCAAAATCTAGAATAATCATCTATGAAAGTTACTAAGTATTTCTTATTCCCCAACGAAGGTGTAGCATGGAAATCACATAAGTCGCTATGCACAAGTTCAAGCATACAAGATTCACGTTGAACATCTTTAAAAGGCTGCCTAACGATTTTAGTTAGCATGCATGTATTACACTTATCTTCTTCTATGTTCATAGCAGGGATTAATTCAAGTTTGGACATATCAATCATGCGCTTATAATGAACATGTCCTAGTCTAGCATGCCACAATAATGAATCATTCACTTTAGAAGAAACCATAAGAACAGAATCATCAACTTTATTCATAATATTAAGCATAAACATCCCGTTACATTGGTATCCAAAACCGACAAATACACCATTCTTAGTCAATACATATTTATTAGATTCGTATACTTGTTTATATCCATACTTGGATAAAACACTACCGGATACAAGATTTTTCCTTATTCCAGGTACATGTAATACATCTAATAATACTAAGGACTTTCCGGAACTGAATTCCAACAACACTTCGCCGCGACCAAGAATAGGGGCTGTTGACTCGTTTCCCATGTAAAGCACTGATCCATCTACAACTGGTTCATACTTTTGAAACCAATGACGATCCTTGCAAACATGCTTAGTAGCACCCGAGTCAATCCACCACGCCACCGAATCATCCTGCACATAAAATGCTTCAGAAACTATAGGGACATAATTTAAATTTACATCAAAATTATGTATAGTAGTCTCACCTTGATTGGTGTCCGGACCCTGGTTATTAGACCTTTGTCCCGAGCGATTATTCATCGTTCCCTTTTTATTCTTGTTCGCACGACAATCACTTTTAAAGTGACCCGTTTTTCCGCATATCCAGCAAGCGCCCTTAGGCTTCTTACTCCCAGCATTGTTGCCGTTGTTGTTGTTGTAGGGACGCTTTGTCCCTCGGTTCTTATACGAACTCTCCCCTGCTTCCATCATATTGATAGTTGCAGACCTTATCGGTTCCTTGTCCTTGGGTTTTTCACCCTCTTGCGCCCTTAGAGATTCCTCTATGCGCAAGTGACTACCGAGTTGTACTAAAGACAACTCTTCCTTTTTATGTTTCAAGGTGTGTTTGAAGTCTTTCCACGACGGCGGTAATTTGTCTATAATACTAGACACCGAGATGGACTCGTCCATCTTCATATTATGTTGGGTAAATTGACCCAATATCCGGAGCAATTCATTATATTGCTCCATTACCGGCCTTCCGTCGCACATCTTGTAATTCATAAAATTACCAACTAGGAACTTCTTACTAGAAGCGTCCTCGTCAATGTACTTGGATTCAAGGCTATCCCAAAGGGCCTTAGCAGACTCCACATTTTGATAGATATCGAAGAGAGAGTCAGACATACCGTTTAATATATGCCCACGACATATATAGTCGTCATTTTCCCATTTGCAGCGTTTCCGAGTTTCCTCCGGCGATTCGTTGTCTGCTGCTTCTGGTTGTGGAGTACTTAGAACGTACACCACCTTCAACGTTGTTAGCAAGAAATGCATCTTCTTTTGCCACCTTCGAAAGTCTACGCCTTCGAACTTCTCCAATTTTCCGAATTTGCTGTTCATCTCACGAACCGACTCCATCGTTCAGAATAGTAAATATTCTTTAAGATTGTTGTAACTTTTGTGTGTTTCTGAATGAGGAGGCTTTGGAAAATATTGAATCACGTTTACACGTTTTCCTTAAAGAATATTTCGACCCTATAACAGCCAAGGTATCACGAAACTTCTTCTAGGATAAGACAATACCGCACTTGTTCTTTGGCGTAGAAACAAGTATATTATAGAATGTTTATTCGCTATACTTCGTTAACACAAAGCTCTTAATTTCGTGGGTCTTAGAATCTGATTTTCAACACCCTTATATAGGTGTTGAAACACCCCTTTGGATAGTGAAAATACCCTTTCATGAAGGGCTGCACCCTTTGGGAAGAGTTGCACCCTTTAAGAATGGTCACACCTCTTCGAAATCACTTTCTTTAGGTGCCATGCATGCAATTTCGTGGCTGCATATTACAACCATGCAAACCATGAAATTAACATATATTTCATGCTAATTTACACACAATAAATCAACACCAACATTCACTTAACCAAACAATGATCCGTTATCACTTTTATACAACCGTGCACTCCGCACTTCGCCTAAATCATATTGTAGTGCTTTAGGATCATTACCGAAACTTTGTATGAATCCAATTACATTAAATGGACAATGATTTCACTTAAATCATCAACATTCCTCCCCCATTTAAGTGTAATCCTTGAATCACTTATGTTAACAATAACAGCCAGAATTATGCATAAAATGAAAATGTCTTGAAGATTGAATTTTCATCTTAGTGTTATATACAACTTATATATTCGAGAATCAGAGTGTCTTAAAAGATTGAACTCTTCAACCCATCTGAATACATAAAAGATAATACACACATAATTCCAAATACATTCTATAATGATTTCCGATACAAAATTAGGCCTTGTATCCCATCCATTCTTGAGTGTATATAGAGCTTAGCCACGACTCTTGAAGCTGCCACACTTCTCACTCATATAGGTGAATCATTTCTTCGTGCACCTGCAAAATGCACTTTATCAAATGATTCATTAAGAATTAACTTCAACCTTAACATGCAGGTTCAAACACATACCTTTGGGATAATTTCCATGTGTTTCAATCTCAAATATAGGCTTCCCAATTGAATTCTGGTTCTAATACAATTAGAAATGAATTTGGTATCCCATATTTGAAGATTCAAAGAGGCTTCAGACCCATCCCAATCACCGACTTTACTACCAAGTCTTTTGCTAATCCCTTGGTCAAATGATCAGCAAGATTATGTTGTGATCTCACAAAATCAATAGAGATTACTCCTTGAGTGATCAGCTCACGGATCGCGCTATGTCTAACGCCCAAGTGTCTTGACTTGCCATTATAAACATGACTATATGCCTTAGCCAAAGTGGCTGCACTGTCACAATGAATTGAAAACGCCGAAATAGGCTTTGGCCACAAAGGAATTTCATAAACCAAATTCCTTAACCATTCAGCTTCTTTACCAGCTGCCGCAAGTGCTATAAATTCCGATTCCATAGTGGAACTCGTAATACAAGTTTGCTTCTTTGAAGCCCAACTTATAGCACCGCCTCCGAGTAGGAAAACCCAACCAGAAGTAGAGGAATGATCCTCTATATTGGTTATCCAACTCGCATCAGAATACCCTTCTATTACCGAAGGATATCCGACATATGTCAAACCAAAGTCTTTGGTTCCCTTTAAGTATTTTAATACACGCCTAACAGCCTGCCAATGATGCGTGCTAGGATTACTTGTGTATCTACTTAGTTTGCCTACCGCAAATGCAATGTCTGGCCTTGTGCTAGTCATAGCATACATAATGCACCCAATTACCTTGGAGTATTCCAACTGGGACACAGCAACACCCATATTGGGCATGAGTTTTACACTCGAATCATATGGAGTACTGACCGTAGAATAGTCATCACAATGGAATTTCTTTAACACTTTCTCAATGTAATGAGATTGAGTTAAAGTAATGGCATTGTTTTCACGAATGATTTTAATTCCTAAAATCACATCCGCCTCCCCCATATCCTTCATATCGAAGTTTGATGATAAAAATGACTTAGTCAAATCCACTTGTCTTTGGTCAGTACCAAAGATAAGCATATCATCAACATATAGACAAATAATGACTCCTTTACCAAAGTCATCGAATTTGCTATACACACATTTATCCGATTGGTTTAACTTAAAACCATTCGATAAAATTATTTCATCAAATTTCCGATGCCACTGCTTAGGTGCTTGTTTTAATCCATACAAGGATTTAACAAGTTTACATACCTTATGCTCATTACCAGGCATAACGAACCCTTCGGGTTGTTTCATGTAAATTTCCTCCTCTAACTCACCGTTAAGGAATGCTGTTTTTACATCCATTTGATGGATCACTAGATTATGTATTGCAGCCAAGGCTATCAATAATCTAATCGTAGTTATTCGCGCAACAGGAGCATAGGTATCGAAGTAATCAATACCTTCCTTTTGCCTAAAGCCTTGAATGACTAATCGGGCTTTATACTTGTCAATTGAACCATCGACTTTCATCTTTTTCTTAAAGATCCACTTGCATCCTAATGGTTTACAACCGTTAGGTAAATCAGCAAGCACCCAAGTGTTGTTTCCCATAATGGAATCCATCTCATCATTGATGGCTTCTTTCCAAAATGCAACATCTTGCGATTTCAAGACTTCCTCGTATGTTTTAGGCTCATCATCAACATGATAACTATACGAGTATTGAAATCCAACTTCGTCCCTTGATCCTTCAACCAGAAAGGTCTGGAAATCAGGACCGAACGATTTCTTAGTCCTTATCCTCGTGCCTCGACGAGGTTCAAGCGACTCAGGCTCGGGCAAAGTTAATTCTTTGCTTTCAGCCACCTTAGGCACCAGATCCTTGGTCCTAACCATTGATAAAAATCTAGTTTCATCAAATATGGCGTCCCTCGATTCTATGATAGAATGAATCGCTACTGAATCATTCGGCTCAATCACGTAGAATCGATATGCCTTGGAATGCACAGCATATCCAACAAAGATGCAATCAATGCCTCTTTCTCCCAAAGTTTTCCTTTTGGGATCCGGTAGTCTTACGACAGCCCGACAGCCCCAAACCTTAAGATAATTAAGGTTCGGCTTCTTTTTGTACCAAAGTTCGTAGGGGGTAACTTTGTTCCTTTTGTTAGGAACCCTATTTAACAAATAGCAAGCTGTTAACACGGCTTCTCCCCAGAATCCACTATTCAAACCCGAATAGGATAACATGGAATTCACCATTTCCTTTAGTACACGGTTCTTCCTTTCGGATATACCGTTTTGTTGAGGAGTATAGGGCGCAGTTATTTCATGAATAATACCACATGATTCAAACAAAACAGGATCATAATATTCACCTCCCCTATCGGTTCTCAACTTTTTAATCATGCACTCTTGTTGTAGTTCAACTTCAGTTTTAAATACTTTAAACTTTTCTAGCGCTTCATCTTTAGTACTTAGCAAAAATACATAGCAAAATCTAGAATAATCATCTATGAAAGTTACTAAGTATTTCTTATTCCCCAACGAAGGTGTAGCATGGAAATCACATAAGTCGCTATGCACAAGTTCAAGCATACAAGATTCACGTTGAACATCTTTAAAAGGCTGCCTAACGATTTTAGTTAGCATGCATGTATTACACTTATCTTCTTCTATGTTCATAAGGGATTAATTCAAGTTTGGACATATCAATCATGCGCTTATAATGAACATGTCCTAGTCTAGCATGCCACAATAATGAATCATTCACTTTAGAAGAAACCATAAGAACAGAATCATCAACTTTATTCATAATATTAAGCATAAACATCCCGTTACATTGGTATCCAAAACCGACAAATACACCATTCTTAGTCAATACATATTTATTAGATTCGTATACTTGTTTATATCCATACTTGGATAAAACACTACCGGATACAAGATTTTTCCTTATTCCAGGTACATGTAATACATCTAATAATACTAAGGACTTTCCGGAACTGAATTCCAACAACACTTCGCCGCGACCAAGAATAGGGGCTGTTGACTCGTTTCCCATGTAAAGCACTGATCCATCTACAACTGGTTCATACTTTTGAAACCAATGACGATCCTTGCAAACATGCTTAGTAGCACCCGAGTCAATCCACCACGCCACCGAATCATCCTGCACATAAAATGCTTCAGAAACTATAGGGACATAATTTAAATTTACATCAAAATTATGTATAGTAGTCTCACCTTGATTGGTGTCCGGACCCTGGTTATTAGACCTTTGTCCCGAGCGATTATTCATCGTTCCCTTTTTATTCTTGTTCGCACGACAATCACTTTTAAAGTGACCCGTTTTTCCGCATATCCAGCAAGCGCCCTTAGGCTTCTTACTCCCAGCATTGTTGCCGTTGTTGTTGTTGTAGGGACGCTTTGTCCCTCGGTTCTTATACGAACTCTCCCCTGCTTCCATCATATTGATAGTTGCAGACCTTATCGGTTCCTTGTCCTTGGGTTTTTCACCCTCTTGCGCCCTTAGAGATTCCTCTATGCGCAAGTGACTACCGAGTTGTACTAAAGACAACTCTTCCTTTTTATGTTTCAAGGTGTGTTTGAAGTCTTTCCACGACGGCGGTAATTTGTCTATAATACTAGACACCGAGATGGACTCGTCCATCTTCATATTATGTTGGGTAAATTGACCCAATATCCGGAGCAATTCATTATATTGCTCCATTACCGGCCTTCCGTCGCACATCTTGTAATTCATAAAATTACCAACTAGGAACTTCTTACTAGAAGCGTCCTCGTCAATGTACTTGGATTCAAGGCTATCCCAAAGGGCCTTAGCAGACTCCACATTTTGATAGATATCGAAGAGAGAGTCAGACATACCGTTTAATATATGCCCACGACATATATAGTCGTCATTTTCCCATTTGCAGCGTTTCCGAGTTTCCTCCGGCGATTCGTTGTCTGCTGCTTCTGGTTGTGGAGTACTTAGAACGTACACCACCTTCAACGTTGTTAGCAAGAAATGCATCTTCTTTTGCCACCTTCGAAAGTCTACGCCTTCGAACTTCTCCAATTTTCCGAATTTGCTGTTCATCTCACGAACCGACTCCATCGTTCAGAATAGTAAATATTCTTTAAGATTGTTGTAACTTTTGTGTGTTTCTGAATGAGGAGGCTTTGGAAAATATTGAATCACGTTTACACGTTTTCCTTAAAGAATATTTCGACCCTATAACAGCCAAGGTATCACGAAACTTCTTCTAGGATAAGACAATACCGCACTTGTTCTTTGGCGTAGAAACAAGTATATTATAGAATGTTTATTCGCTATACTTCGTTAACACAAAGCTCTTAATTTCGTGGGTCTTAGAATCTGATTTTCAACACCCTTATATAGGTGTTGAAACACCCCTTTGGATAGTGAAAATACCCTTTCATGAAGGGCTGCACCCTTTGGGAAGAGTTGCACCCTTTAAGAATGGTCACACCTCTTCGAAATCACTTTCTTTAGGTGCCATGCATGCAATTTCGTGGCTGCATATTACAACCATGCAAACCATGAAATTAACATATATTTCATGCTAATTTACACACAATAAATCAACACCAACATTCACTTAACCAAACAATGATCCGTTATCACTTTTATACAACCGTGCACTCCGCACTTCGCCTAAATCATATTGTAGTGCTTTAGGATCATTACCGAAACTTTGTATGAATCCAATTACATTAAATGGACAATGATTTCACTTAAATCATCAACAGTCGCCAAATTTTGGCTTTCACCACTCAATATATAAATTAAATTGGAAAAATACTATGATTCATTAACCCCAATATATTTTTATATAAAATTAAGAAATATTATATTGGTAAGAAATTATAATAATTTTTTCGTCTATCAATTAATTATTTTTATATCGCTAAATTATTTGAGAGACTAGATAAATATTGTCATCAATATAGTAGACAAAGGAATCACAAATCGATTGTGAGAATCTTTGTTATCAATGAAACACGGCTTTATATAAATCTTCGGCATGGAGCTTCATAATTTCAACATTGATTAATTATTTAAACATAATGATTATAATTAATTAATTAATTAATTAATTAATAATAAAAATAAACTTAGCTTTTAGATTTGGTGATCCATAGTCACTCACTCCCCGTCTATAAAATGTGTTGAGTTTAAAGGTTATTAACCTTGAAGAAAATAAAATGGTGACCAAAATATCGAGCATTATGATTTTTATACTACGTATTCTTTTGCAAGCAATGTTTGCTGATGTGTTTAGTCGGGAGAACTCGAAGGCTCGGCTCAAAACCTCGACCCCTCCTCTTGTCATGCCTTCGCCTTCAACATTTTTGCCCGCGAGAAACCGAAACGCAAAGGTCCCCCTCTTACTTCTCATCCATCCAAAGAGGATTGCGTTTATAAAAAATGCCATTAATATTGTCACGGAGGTATTTGATTTTCAAATATATACGTGATATCTTTTTGGTCATTTTCAAGGTAGGGTTGTAACTAGGGCTGGAAGTTCGGTTAACCAAAACCGAACTTAACCGAATGACCGGTTAACCGAACCGAAAAACGACAAAAATGACTAACCAAAACCGAATCGAATAATTTATTGGATAACCAATAACCGAACCGATTTTTTCGGTTCGGTTATCGGTTAACCAAAAAATCGATTAGAAAAAAAGTAACCTGATTTTAAAAATAATATGGTGGAAAAAAAAGAAAAAAAATCAAAATATAAACAAATTTAAATTAAAATCCTACTTATTCAACCTAACATGCATAAATCCAACAAAATACCAAAAATCCGAAATAAGTAAGGGAGTGTTGTCATACAATCGTCCTTAAGAATATATATAATATGTAATATATATAATATATTTCGGTTATTCGGTTTTTAACAATCGGTTATCGGGTTAACCGATAACCGAATATATAAAAAATTTCTTACCGATAACCGAATCGAAAACCGAATTTCTTATATTTGGTTAACAAAAAACCGAAAATTTCGGTTCGTTTTCGGTTTTAACCGATAATCAAAACCGGAATTCCCACCCCTAGTTGTAACAAAACGCACGTTCAATATATATTCATGATTATATACTACTATGTAATGAGACTCCTCTTAGAGCACCCACAGTGGTACAAAATATCGAATGATGAATAAATGGGAGAGTTGATGTGGCAAGAAAAGTAAGGGCAGTGGCGCGGTTGACGAATAAAGAAGAAAGAGTTCTTCTGTTTTGTGGGACTAGAAAAGAAGGAAGTATATCGATAAAGGGAACTATTCATTTATTATTTTATTGTTATTTATTATTTGTTTATTTTTTATTTGCTTAGATTTTTATTTTACGCATTGCACATATATATATTTTATTATTTTAATTGCATATATGATATAATTTTTTTTGTTTATTTATATAATTTTTGAATATTATTATGTGTATTTTTTTTTAAATTTCAAAAATATTAAAAATAAAATTTATTAAATTGTGTATTATATAAAATATTTAATTATTTATTTTTAAAATTATGATAAAATTTATTGAATTATTTTTTAAATAGAAATGAAAGTGTGGGGTAGGATAAAGTAAGAAATATGATTTGATGGTGACTCATTGTTGTGTAGTGTTTTTGTAAATAATTGATGAATAAATTAAAATAATGTGGATGAGAGAAAAAAGTGATGTAAAAGAGAGAGGCGAAAGGGGGTGAAGGATGAAATAACCATTGTTGTGTATGGTCTTATGGTACATGTATGTACGTACCACTCCATAATTATAAAACTTAAATAAGTTATTTCATGGTGTATTTTAATTAAATTAAATTACTCAACACTTATAAAATGTACCGTCGGCTGTTGGCGGAGGGGCCAGTGATGAAAGTGTATGGAGAGTATATCCCCAGGAGGTACGGTTTTGTGGCCATCTTTGGATTGCGATTTAGTGATTAGAGTTCTTCACGGGGAAATTTTGGGGAAAAATTAATGTAAAATGCAAGAATTGATTTCATATGACCTTTAGATTTTAAAAAATAATTTAAAGACTAATAACCAACTGTCTAGCAATTTACCAATCGATTTCGGGTGTAAAAATAAAAAATAAAAGTTGGCGTCGACTGCTCATTCGATCTGAAAATCAAAAGATAATTATCGGCGAATTCAATTCGGCCAGTAATTTGCATTATGTTTTTACACTTAGATTAAGAAAAAAATATTATT
Source organism: Euphrasia confusa (assembly GCA_954870475.1). Taxonomy (NCBI): domain Eukaryota; kingdom Viridiplantae; phylum Streptophyta; class Magnoliopsida; order Lamiales; family Orobanchaceae; genus Euphrasia; species Euphrasia confusa. The sequence goes on along the minus strand of OX940955.1, from coordinate 1,306,149 downwards.
TTCTTCTTATATTTATAAAAAATATAAAAGTAAAATTGTATTTAAAATAAAAATAATTTAAGTAAAGTATGTGAAAAGCTAAAAATATAATTATATTTTAAAATAAAAAAGTAAAAAAATAAAAAAATAAAATTGAATACAAAGACATATACTACCTTTCTTTGCTAAAACTTTGTCAAAAGTCTACTTAGAGTTAAGGATTATTAGCTCAGTTGATTGAACACTTGAATGAAGGACGTAAGGTCTAAGGGTTATAACCCTAAACATTGTAATTGACATAGACAAAAAATCTTTTAAACTTCACTCACAATTACTTTATTTTTCAATTTAAAAATATATTTTTATTTTTTATTTTTTAATCAAAAAAAAATTCTTAATATTAGTGCCCACAAAACATTGAAATTTAATCAAAAAATAAAAATTAACATTTGTTTTTAATATTAGTACTTGTCCACAAAAGTATCTCAACTTTTATGAGAGGAAGAAGTACTACTTTATACGGAGTATTGCCTATAAATATTTGTATGTTTTTTTTCCTCTAAATAATTAAAAAGAAAATTATTATACTTATTTTTTGAATTTTAAACAAAATTATTCTTTTAAAAATTTACCCACTTTTCGATTTTTCAATTTTATACTTTAAAAATATCAAATTACTTTTACATGTTTTTAACAATTAGGGGTGGGAATGAACCAAGTTACCCGACAGGGGCTTATGACCCGACTTACAAAAGATCGGCTCGGCTCAGCTCGTTTAATAAACAAGCCAGACTCAAGTTTTTTTTAAAGCTCGTTTATATATAGCCAGGCTTGAGTTTACTTCTAAGCCTCTTAAGCCTAACAGGCCGACCTATTTATATATGGGTGATTTTATTTACACCCCAAAAACTTATTAGTACACCAACTTACTAAATACACCTCATAATATTATATTTATTTTATTATATTTACTTTATGCACCACTTTAATTTACCTATAATACCCTTATTAAAAAAAATGAAGATACACCCCTTAATCTCTCATATAACACGCATGTTAACATTAATAAAATTGTATTATATTAATTATAAGAATTAAAATCATAATATTAAGTAAGGAAAAATTCAACGTTTGTATTTGAACATTATATTCATATTCTTTTATCCACTAAAACTTCAAAATAACAACTACACTATATAGCTCTTTTGATATCCATTGCATACATTAATATAACCCAATTAAAATGAGCAGTTTTTTAAATTAAAAATCATTACAAAAATGATGATGTCAATACTATATATGTATATGTTATATTCTAACACAATGAAAAACGCATCCAAAAAATGTCCATTAAATCGTTTCAAATATTCCTAGAAGTCTCGTGTCATTGCAAAAATCAAATTAAATATTTATTGTGACACTATTACCACCAATACGATTATTTTCTATCTGCTCTCTATATAAAAATAATTGTTGGCTATAAAATTCTTTCCATCCTGCAGCAATTTCGTCCCGAAATGAATCCCATGCAGCTGCTACAGGTGGTAATGGGTGACCTTCCCCCATGAACACCTACAAAATGTGATGATACAATTAAAAATAAAAATAATGTACATACCTCAAAATAAAGTGAGGATACAAATATTGTACATACCTCTATAAAATGATTCCCATTTACAAATCCCATGCAAATTAGCTTCGGAGAAGATGGCACAATTGTTCGCAGAGGAAGATATGTTAAGGATATACCTTTATCATAACAAACAAGAGCAACATTATATTTTGATGCGACCAAGTGCCCCATTTCGGGCAAAGAAAACCAATGTTTCTTCGGTGCAGGCTCATTGTAAAAGTTTAATCTCGCTAATATTTTATCAACACTTCCCTCTTCCATGAACACTTTTGAATACAACTCGCGATTTGTATCTAACTCGTGGTAGAGGTCTCCTCGAACGCGTCCCCATGATTCTTCACGATATCCAAGTAGGTCGGCTATAGCACGAAAACCACAATGACCATCACTCTCAACATTCTTAATCCCAACAATATAGGTACGCATGTGAGATGGTAGTAGATTCACAAAATTTTTATCAGTCATGGATTGAGTTTGTCGACGCACAACCTATTTAAACACAAAAAAAAGTTACTTGAGTGAAATGTAAAAAAAAAATATAGAAACGTAATAAATGTACCTGTAGTTTTGTGTGCGGCTTCGAAGTGAACATAGGACCATTACTAGACGAGCCAACATTAAAGATTAATTTTTCAACCGGTGAGCAACTATCTTTAATAGACTCCACATATTCAAATTTACTAGGATCACGTTTGGTTGATTTTGATTGTCTAACTTTTTTAGACTTTGGACGGCCACGTATGTGAGTTTGTATATCAGGCTCAATCAGCGAGGTTATTGTTGGACTCACAATCTCCATCAATCTTTTCAATAATAACAACTTCTCTGCTTCAGGAGCTTGTTCAAATTTTGTGTACATGTTAGCAACACACTGATTCAAATGAGTTCCTATTTCATGATCAACACCGACATCATCTTTCGATCTTGGTAAAAAATCTAATTTTCTCCAAAACGAATCAACTTGATCAAGGGGAATCGACTTGTCCAACCTCACATATTCAGAAATTTCATGACTACATGGCAGCCCACATGTCTTTCTCAAGATGCACCCACACAACAAAGGATCAATATTGATCTCACTTATACACATCATTTCATCATATATTTTATTTAACGCATTTGTAGACACCATACCTCGCAATGAAGTGAAGATAACAGACTTATATTTGTGCAAGACCACGTTTCTGCTCTTTTCAAATGATTGCTTAATTGCATTGTGAGAAGTTTCAAAAAGCGTGTGAATTTGTTTCCAACATGTTTCAAAGTCACCTTGGCTTGATCCAAGTTGTTTCTTTAACATGGCATGTTGACCCTCCGCCCTGAAATAATATATTTGATCAAAACAGTTAATGTCATGTGATGAAACTCAGTTCCAAATAAAGCATCTTCTTATCTTAATTTGGGCCACATGCGAGAGTTTTCTTTACAAAAATAAATTAAATGTAATTCTCGCATTAATCTGCCACATTTTGCTAAAAATATCATAACTCCCTCAAAACAGCTCCAAAAAACCTCTCGTTTGAACCATGGGATACTAGACTTAAAGGGCTACAAAATGGTAGGTCTCATGGGATCAGATTCATTCTCAAACAAAGCAGTTTTTAATTTAAAAATGGACTAAAATGCAGAAATCTTATTTCCAGTAATAGCATTTTTATTCAATGTGTTCATTCTTTGTCATCTAGTATAATATAAGAATAGGATAAAGACTTGTAGCAAACCTGTTTGTAGTGGTATTGTCAAAATGCATGACATTATTCGTCCAACATGACACAAATCGTTGTTTATACGGGCACACCCATTGATCCATTGCATATTGCACGGCCGCTGAAAAATCCGCAAAATTTGACTGAAATTTCTTGAGCATATCATTAAATGATACTTCTGTATCCGATATCACCAATAAATTCCAATGTAGGATAAAAGAATCCCATTTTTCTTTGGTGTGGAACATATTCTTGCAATTTGCCACGATATTTTTGTTTATGTGCCAACGACAAAGAAAATATCTCGAGGTGGGAAATACCGTCTCAATTGAATTTATTAACGCTCTTTCTCTGTCCGTAACAATTACATTTGGAAATGAAGGCCCCATCAATGATTTCAAGATATTGCAAGCCCACGTATAATTGTTTTCTCTTTCAAACTCCAAATAAGCAACTCCAATACAGAATGTCATAAGCGTCGATGTTATACCAACAATCTCTAACAAAGGCAACTTGTACCGATTTGTCTTGTACGTGCAATCCATTAATATGACCTGTGGAAAAGAATGCAATAACTCCACACTTTTAGGATGAGCGAAGAATAAATCTTTCACGGTGTCACTCTTCTCACAACGTCTATGATAATAGTAATATCCACATTGCTTTAATTTCCACATAAGTTGTTGCATTTGAGAGCGACCGTCACGTTCGATAACTTTATTTTTCAAACGATTATTATATATCGTTCGTATTGTAGACTTATTGCTTTCAAATTTTTGTTGTAATCCAAATAATATATCCTTTGGTCGAGTATTGCTGCACGACATATCTTTGACATATTGCTCTTCATCTTTAGTTAGTCGACCGGCATATGAGTGACCCTCCAAGTATTGTGCCATTGGATGATTATGAAATCCACATACGACGTCCAATGCCCATTCTCCTTTATCTGATACTTGTCTACCCTTCAAAATAAATGGACAACCACATTTTTTTGTACCGGTTTCTCTCTTCAAAGATGATCTCAATTTGTACACATCTTTTTCTTCAACAATTCTCTCTAAATTATCTTTCTGAGTTGATTTTCCTGTAAATTCACGATAATAACCACCACGTTCGCAAATCAATGACAATCTTGGTTTCCTCTTGCCTAAACCACTATCCGATCTCCCAATAATTACCACCATGTCATGTTCAGTTCCTTTCTCACGTACCCAATTTAATAATTCATCCCGTGACAAAAAGAAATTATGTGTCGTGAACACATATGTGTAGTCCATAACCATGTCTTCACTTTGAACAATCTCATTACGAGAAAACTCAACATCACTTTTACATGATTCCTTAAAAAAAACCAGTTACAATAAATTACGAGAAAAATTGAAAAGCATACCAAACACGAAAAATAATATTTTTACAACAACTATGGTACACTAAGCAAAGCTAAATACTATGGTTTAATCCAAAATAATTGATTACAAGAAAAAAAAATTAATTTTATTCCAATAAAAAAACAACCCTTTTAATCTATGATATTTATGAAGAGTAGAAAAGCAATAAACAATCAAATAAACATAATATCAATTTTCTAAATCAAGAAGAAAAGAAAAAAACAATCTTAAAAACAACAATAAAATAAATAATATTTGCGCAAAATCAGTATAAAGACACGATGAACTTAACCATAAGTTTTCTAAAAAAAATTGAATAAAACTTACCTTATTGATTTCTGAAAAATCTTTTTCTTCCATGTCTTCTTTCATATCAAAAGCAAGAAAAGAAAAATTGCGCTCAAGATGATACAGAAAACTCAAAACGCTGAAAAAATAATGGCGGACAGAGAAGTTAAACGCGAAGAAGAGAATAAGGGGTGTATTAGATATTATTAATATTTATTTAGGTTAATAAGGTTATATTAGACTTTTAAACAAATAATATAATAGTAAATAAAAAAAATTGGTGTACTTATAAGTTTTTGGGGTGTAAATAAAATCACCCTTTATATATATATAAAATAAAATGTTTTAATTGTAAAAAATATTTATGTACTTTTAATTAGTTAGTATGGTATCTTATGTTGTTAGAAGAATATAATTATAATTGAAATATGATTATTTTACATATGATTAGAGAATATTTGTTGAATTATTTATATAATATTGTTTACTTATCTTTTTTACTATTAAATGTTTATAAACAATTTTATAATATTAATTAAATATATTTAAATTTAATTAAAATAATTTTTATTAAAATTTTAATTATTCGTTGAAACAAGTTGAAGTTCAAAATGATTTTAAAAAAGCTTATAAAAGGCTTTCAGGTCAAGCCTATTTACTAAAAAGACTCATGCCGAGCCTCTTAAAAAAGCCTATATCAAGTAAAAGACCAAGCTTGAGCCTAAAAATTTAACATCAGGCTCAAGCCTATTTTACCAAAATCCGAGTGGCTCGGCTCGTTCTCACCCCTATTAAAAACATTATATAAAAAAATAACTTTTCTTTATTATCATGTCGAGAAAAGTATGAATTAACTTTCTTGACACAAAAATAGTGCTCCGTAAGAATTGTAGTCTAACCCTAAGTCAATAAATTCATCACCACAATCATATTCACTCTCTCCTGTAAAAATGTTAGTCTAACCGTAAGAAAGAAATTCATATATTAACTCTTTTGGTACATCAGCTATTGTGAGAAAAAAATAAAATTATCTCAATTACTTTGTGAGGAAAGATTATTAATTGAATATGAAAAATAAAAAATACTACACTTTTAAAAAGTTACGGCCATATTCACTCTCTCCTACTATAAAAACGTTAGTCTAATTACCTTCAATAAAATGTTGCGACCATATTCAGTGTACGTACTTCCTATCTACATAGGAAATGGAGTATTAAATATGAAAATTAAAAAAACTACAAAAAAGTTGCGATCATATTCACTCTATCCTTCTATTATACAAACGTTAGTCTAATAACCCTGAGAAAGAAATTCATATAGGTCTTGTGAAGAAAATAAAATGGTGATTAAATTATCGAACGTTATGATCTTATTTATAATTGTTTTTCAAGCTATTCATGCACCATCTTCATTTGCCGTTGTCTCTAGTCGTGAGAAATCACCGCCGATCTTAGGCAAGCCCGAGCCTCCACCGCCGTCAATTTTTTACTCTGAGAAGCCCAAAAATATACCGATTCCTCCCTCGGGTCCATCCACAAGGAGTCCGCCTCCTCGTAAAATACACCACCCTTTAAGTGCCAGTGATCGAGGTATGTGAAAACGTGTGTATGTAAGTATGTTCAACACTCGATGATAGTATGTAATCTTATTATGGGTTAATAATAAATCTTATAATTTTCATTGGAGAAGGAAATTAAAGGGTAATATCCTGTAGTATTTTGTAAACGAGTGTAATCTTACAAGTAATATTTCTTACATAATACTATATATATTGATTCAAAATAGTATATATAATTATAATATACTTATATAATCAAAGAAAGAATTGAATTCATAAATAATTGTGATCATAGACGTATAAATTAAAATTGTGATAGAGAATAAAAAAAAACAATTGTGATAGAGAATAAATAATTGTGATAGAAGTACAAATAAAAATTGTGCAGAATAAAAAAATAAAAATATTGTGATAGAGTGTAATGTCTCAAAAAATATAAGTGGTTAAAAAAATTAAATATAATATTTATATCATTCATTTATGAATGTATACTAGTGAAAACAAAGTACTGGAATAGACATGTATTAGTACAACCAGTCCCAAGCTCATGGGTCAATTGAACTTTTTGAGTCGATTAGGTCAACCCGATTTTTCATGGGCCATAAATTTTCATGGCCTAACCCGATTCTAGATGAACCATTGGGTCATCAGACCATTTTGACCCAATAATTTATAAAAGAAAATATATAAAATTTACTAATAAACAATAAAATTATATTTAAAAAATAATAAATAATAAATTTAGACCAATTAATAATAATTACATTTTAAAATAATAATAAATAATATTAAACTTACTAAAGAAAATTAATATTAATACAATAAATCATAGGTAGATTAAAAATAAATTTTTTTTTAAATTTTATATTCAATTAAATTTTCTTTTTAATTATAAATAAAAGCTTTATATTTTTTCATTTTTTTTATGATAATGGGTACTAATATATTTATAATTATAGTAAAGTCTACTATACCCCTAAAAGAAACCATTTTAACACGGTTAAGTATTAAAAGAAGTATTTTGAAAAAATGAAATTATGATTTATTAAATTACATTTAATACCTCGTAAAATAAAATTTTAAATTTAATATTTATTATATTTTTTATTTTTTTTATTAATTAGAGTATAATATAGTTATAATTATAAAAAAATGATGTAACAATATGTTATTAACTATCCCTAATTAACAAATTACTGTTGATTTATAATTGATTAATCCAATTTAACACTGATTTATAATTAAAAAAAATATTTCGTTTAATTCTAAACAAACAAAATCACCCTTATTAAAATTGATTCTAAAAACTCAATTATTCCATTACGGTACAGTTATCAAACAACGTGAAAAATTAAAAATTAATTAAAAAACAAATTAAATGATGTCGTATATAATTTAGGGTTCGACCTCGTCAATTCAACCGTCCACATTCACGCAAAAATCAAATTTAACTCTGGGAGTGAATTGGTGGCTTTCTTCAGTATTTGGACGTCAGTGGCAGCGCGGCTCCTAGCGATGGCTTGAGGCGACGCAGAGGTGCAAGGAGGGCAGTGGCTCCGATCTCCGGGGAATTTGTAAGTTTGTAACAATAACTTAAAATTTGTTTCATTATAATTAATAATGGCAAGATTGCATTTTAGTCCTCTTATTAAAAAATAAACAGAATCTGGATTCAATAATATTTTGAATTGTTATATGTTACTACCATTATTTGATGAGTAGTTTTATATTGAAATGTCAACTTGAGATTGAATGATGTAATTTTCTTTATTTTGATTATTTATTCTAACCGACGTTGTACTTCCAAATTCCAATGGACATCACTTATGTCAAAATGGATGCAAGATTTAATTTGTTACATATACGCTCGCCTATAAATTGTTATCATTTTAACAAGACTTTTTAAAATATTATTGACCCAATTTTGATATAATTTACATTGTAATATTTACCTCCAAACGAGTCATTACCCACGTTCGGAACTTAGCTCATGACTAGAGACTTCAAGCCCTTTGGTCGTCTTCGGCAGTAACTACGAGTTCAAGCCTTGTACCCATCCTTAGCGTCGATTGTTGACTCGCCTAGTAAGATTCGAAAGTGTAAATGTTGATTTTGGCGACAACGTAGTTTTTCCTTGTATTTTTTGTCTTTGTTGATTTTCAGGGTTACAGGTTAAGGATCCGAAGTCAACTACCTTGCGCATGGAAATGGAGACTTGAGTCTCCACTTTTGGAATGACATGAAAACGGCGACCAGAGTCGCTGGTTTTGATGCAAGGGTGAATGGACAAGAAAACGGCGACTCCAGTCGCCGAAATGGGTGTGCAAGGAAAACGGCGACAGCAGTCGCCGCTTTTGGTGATATGCAATTGTGCATGGAAAACGGCGACTCGTGTCGCCGCTTTTGGTGAAGTGCGTATGTGCGTGGAAAACGGCGACAGCAGTCGCCGCTTTTGGAGTGTGCATGAAAACGGCGACTCCAGTCGCCGGTTTTGGTGCAATGGACTCTTGGCGTGGAAAACGGCGACACGGGTCGCTGTTTTTGGTTTGTGGCATGGAAAATTTCCAGCGACACAAGTCGCCGGTTTTGTGGACATGCAAATGAAAACGGCGACACTTCCCTTGTCCATTCTTCCGGAGACACTTATGTTATTTTTCGTAGTTCATGTTTCCTTTGCTTTGATTTTATGACTAAGTACTTACAACGTGATTTCTTTCACCAGGTACCCAGTTCAAGGAAATGAAGAATTGTTCCAAGTTTGCAACTTCAACAATATCGACGACCGTGAAGACGATGAAATTCGAAGCTTCAACACTTAGAGAATTTCACGAGAAATTGAAGATGAAGAATTGAGATCGATGGAGTCAAGATTGAAGTTGAAGTTTGTTTTTTTGAAATTGAAGATTCAAGATTCGAAGATTCAAGAATCAAAGATTCAAGATTCCAAGATTCAAGAATCCAAGTTCTACAATAATGATGTCATCCATGGAAATGTGACATAGGCCAAGCATGCGACGAATGAGAACGTGCCACGTCATCACTCTCACATGTGCGGCTCTACTATAAATACCCATGGATGTTCATTTCATCATTTGACGATTTTGAGAGAACGAAATCTGATTTTTAGAATCGTAGTCGAGCTTCGAGTTTGTGTAGTAGCTTTTGCGCCGTGTGCCAAGATTAGAGCTAGGAGATATAGCTTTAGGTACTCGTGTGCTAGTTTGCAAGTTAGTGGGAGTTGTTGCGACACTCGGGAAACTTCTTGTAAACGTTTTGCCTACCATACTCTACAAGTGTAATAGTTTAAGTTTTGTGTTCAATGAAATGGAAACTATTACATAACTTTGTCTTCACTTTTTATTCTACAAATTGTGTGAAGTGTTTTACTTTGACGGAAGCTGTTGTCTGTGAGTTCAAGACCAATTTCACGAAAAATTGGTATCCTACGCTGAAGGCGTAATTTCAATTGGTATCAGAGCGGGACGTCATACGTATAAGACGTGATCCGTTACTTGACTTCATATTTCCGCTATAATGGAGTCGCCAATGTTTGTTCAGAAACCGATTATGCTTACGCATCAGAACTACTCTAACTGGAAAGCCAAAGTTTCTGCTAGAATTAAAGGCCATGACTCTCGTGCATGGATGGCTGTCTTGGAAGGTTGGGAGTGTCCGTATACTGAAGACGCCGATGGAGTAAAAATTCCCAAAGCTGAACGTAACTGGACTAGAGAAGAGCATGACTTGTCAACTGCGAATAGCAAGGCTCTACTTCTTATTTGTGAATGGTTGGAACTAAGTATGTACCAACTGGTAAAAAATTGCACTTCAGCGAAAGACGCATGGGAAACTCTTCAGAGAACATGCGAAGGAAGTAAGGCCGTGAAGCGCTCTAAAATTCGAACTATCACTGCTCAGTTCCATCAACTCCGTATGAGAGAAGATGAAGACATAAATGAGTACTTAGACAAAATCATGAGATATGTGAACGAAGTTCATGAACTTGGAGAAACTTTTCCTGCCGTCATGATTTATGAGAAGACTCTTCATAGTCTAAGTTCTCGGTTCGAAAGTAAAGTTCTAACTCTTGAAGCACGAGAAGAAAAAGATCAAAAATGGGACTATGCAGATCTGATGGCTGATTTGAGAAACTACGACTTAACTCTAAAAGTTCGTAGCAACCCGGATATGTCACTTGTTTATGAGCCGATGACTGCTCTAAAAATTTCTGAGAAGGGTAAGAGCTCTAGAAGTTCGAAACCGCAGAAAACTCCTTCAAGAAATGAGAAATCAGAATGTAGTTTTTCAGCTGATGTAGATGAATCTGATGATGATGAAGCAGAGGACATTGAACGTTTGATGAATCAGAATAATCCTGATAAACTTGCTGCACTGACTGAAATTGTCACGTACCTTGTGAAGCAAGAATTTAAGAGGAAAAATCGTGCCCGGAACTTTCGAAAGTTTCAGAAAAATTCTAACTCTTTTCAGAGAAACTCAGACAACCGAAATCAAACTTCATTCTCTGACAAAAAATTTAAGGAGACAAAACTTTCTCCATATTCTTCTACTAGCAAGGATGTTTCCAAAATGCAGTGCTTTGAATGCAAAGGATTTGGACATGTCAAAAACGAGTGTCCTAACTTACACCGCAAAAAGAAACTGCCCGTGAGCTATGTAGTTTTTGATGATGAAAATGTAATCTCAGAAAATGAGGAATCTGAGAATGAAAATTCTGATGACGATGAGGACAACGCTCTAGTTGTCACGATTGATGATGGTTTTGACCTTGCAAACTTTGAAGTTGAAAATTTTCAAATTGCTGCCTTTCTAAAGGATACTGCTACCGCAGACAACATTTTCCGTGTGGCGTCTGAAAATCGAGATTTCTGTGATGATGATATTTTTTCGGATGTTGAATCCGTGACTGAGTCTGTGAAAAATGAGATGACCCATAAAGTAGCTCAAACTGAATGTGTAAGTGCTGAGCTGCTTGCCTTGAACGAGAGTCACACTAAACTCTCAAAATCTTATGACTTAGTTATCACTGAGAATGGTGCACTTGAAGTGTCTTTAAAAGTTCTTACAGAATCTTGTAATGAACTCTCAACTGCTAACCGGAAGATGTATGACGAGGCTGAAGAGTTGAAAAACTCAGTTGAAAAGACGACAGACGAGAAACGGAGGTTGAATAATTCTCTAACAATTCTAAAGATCAAGTTTGATACTCTATTCGAAGAAAAACATAAATACTACAAAGAGGTTGTCGAACTAAGAGAATCTTTTGAGAAGTCGAATTCTGAAAATTCAAAACTGAAAGCTCTCCTGAAGAAGGAAACTGCAGAAGTTAAGAAACTTCAAACTTTGTTCAAAAACTCCGATGCCGAGAATGATGAACTTAAGTCATCCCTTCTAAAAACTCAGACTGACCTTGCCATGACAGACAAGGAACGCTATGTTTTGAAAGAAAAACTTCACATGACTGACGAACTTTTGAGGAAAATGAATATGAATTCCTCCGTGTTTGATAATGCTGCCTCGTACATGAATCCTAATCGCTATGGACTCGGTTTTCAAAAAGTTTTTGAGTCTATTTATTCTACACCCGAGAAGAAAGATGTGACGTTTGTCAAAGCATCAAACGATCAGCCAGAGAATAAAAGTAAGGATGACGCCGAATCATCTAAACGGAAGGATATCGCTGAAGGGAAAAAGATTGCTAAACCTCTAAAGTTGGTCTCAACTTCGAACTCTGAATCTGAGACATATCAATTTCCCAAAAATATTGTGAAACATCCTCGAGGAATCTTGCCTTATGAGAAGACGTTGATGAAGAAGTTGGATAATTCTCAGAAATTGAAACTGAACAGAAAAACTCCTCACACTAAAACTGGTTTGGTCAAATCGTCTATGAAAGTTGGAACTCGTCAAAGACGTGAATATGTCTGTCACTACTGCAATGTGCTCGGACACATAAGACCGTTTTGCTACAAACTTAAAGCTGACATGAACCGTGAGATGATGCCTAAGGATGACACCTCACAAATTTCTCGGAAGCTGAAAGTTGAGAAAAATATGACAAACTCACGAAATATTAATGTGAGGAAGGTTGAGGTTGCTAAGGACTTGAAGAAACCCATTTCTCCAAACTTGATATCTAATACGAATCTGAAGACTGTGACTGAGAGAAATGTCCAAACTGCTAATGACAAGAAGAAATTGGTGCCTAAGTCTCCACAGAGAAAAGTTGAACTTAACTCTAACTTCGTAAAAGTCAGTTGGCAACCGAGAGAACTCATTTTCTGCAATGTTGCACTTAATGCTTCTGAGACTGGAACCAAAGGAATTTGGTATTTTGATAGTGGTTGTTCCCGCCATATGACTGGCACGAAAAAGTTTCTAAAAAATTACGAGCCTATGACTGGAGCTCCCGTAGTGTTTGGAGGGGGAGCGAAAGGCGTCGTAAAGGGAAAGGGGACTCTACAAATCAAAGGTTTACCTCCTATCAGAAATGTAGTCCATGTAAAGGGACTAGTTGCTAATCTTATCTCCATCAGTCAACTGTGTGATGAAGGACTGAACGTGAGTTTTGATAAGGAGTCTTGCAGAGTTTTTGATGTTGAAGGAAATTGCATAATGAAAGGTCCACGTGCCAAAAATAATTGCTATACAACTGAGTATAGTTGTTTTTCTGTGACCGTTCCTGATGAAGTTGATTTGTGGCATCAACGACTTGGCCACACTGGCACTCGAAACCTGAGTAAACTGGTTAAGGGGGAGATAGTTCGAGGAATCTCTCAACTCCCCAAAATTGAAAAGCGAGTGTGCGGTGACTGTCAGAAGGGAAAGCTGACGAGAACTCCTCATCCTGCATTGCCAACGTTAATGAGCACGTCGGCTCCGTTTGAACTGCTACATATGGACTTAATGGGTCCAATGGAAGTCAAAAGCATAGCAAAGAAAGAATATGTGTTGGTTGTAGTTGATGATTTTTCTCGTTACACTTGGACGAGATTTTTGGCCACCAAAGATGAAACTTTTGATGCCTTCAAAGGCATTGTGAAATGGATTAAGACAAATCATGAAGCTAAAGTAAAAAGGATCAGAAGTGATCACGGAACTGAATTTCAAAACACTAGCTTCAATGAGTTCTGTATGATGAAGGGAATTCATCATGAATACTCGGCCCCAAAAACTCCTCAACAAAATGGGATTGCCGAACGTAAAAATCGAACGCTGCAAGAAATGGCACGTGTAATGCTTATCTCGAAAAATCTTGCACGAACTTTTTGGGCAGAAGCTGTCTCCACTGCTGGATATATTTTGAATCGGATAAGTATTCGATCTGGAACGACCGCAACTGCCTATGAACTTATAAATGGCAAGAAACCTTCAGTTGCACACTTTCGTGTCTTTGGCTGTACTTGCTATATTTTGAAGGATCGTGATCCTCTGAAGAAATTTGAAGCCAAAGCTGATCGTGGAATTTTTGTTGGTTATAGTCAAAATAGCCATGCTTACCGTGCCTACAATCTTCGAACTAAGAAAGTCATCGAAACTGTGAACATAAATTTTGATGAACAAGACTTTCTGGGAAAAGATGCTGAGGAAGACTGGGTAAAAGAAGGAATTTTGGAATATCAAAATCTTCCATCGACACCCACAACTGCTGGTTCTGAGAATGTGTCTCCTGAAACTCTTACTCCAAACACTTCACCTGAAGTTGGAGATTCTAGTAATCAAAACAATGATACTTCTTCTGAGGATGATGAAAATGAGGAAATTGAAAATCCTGCTGATGCTCCAAGAGAAGCTCCTGGACATATTCAAAAACGACATCCTCCGACCCAAATGATTGGGAACTTAAATGAGCGAACTACGCGCTCAAAGAAACCGACAAATTCTCCGGACGAACTCTACAACATCTGCACTTCTGCAATTTATAATGAAATCGGCACCTCTTGCTTTCTTTCTGAACATGAGCCGAAAAATTACAAGGAAGCCATGCAAGATGATTTTTGGATCATGGCCATGCAAGAAGAGTTGAATGAGTTCACACGAAATAATGTTTGGTCCTTAGTTCCCCGAACTTCAAACATCAATATTGTTGGAACTAAATGGATTTTCAAGAATAAAACAGATGAGCATAACCAAGTCGTCAGAAACAAAGCTCGTCTTGTTGCCCAAGGATATGCCCAAGTGGAAGGCATAGATTTTGATGAAACCTTTGCTCCGGTCGCACGTATTGAGTCCATCAGACTCTTGATTGCTATTGCATGCCATCTAGGCATCAAACTTCGACAGATGGACGTCAAAGCTGCCTTCTTGAACGGTGTGCTGGAAGAAGAAGTATACGTTGCTCAACCTAAGGGCTTTGAAGATCCGAAAAAGCCAAATCATGTATACAAGCTTCACAAAGCTCTCTATGGCTTGAAACAAGCGCCCCGCGCCTGGTATGGATGTCTCACGGATTTTCTTCTAAAGTTCGGCTTTGAGCGTGGATCGGTGGACAAAACCTTGTTCATCAAGAGAGAAGGCAAACACATGATTGTTGCCCAAATTTACGTTGACGACATTGTCTTCGGAGCTACTTGTTCTAAACTCGTGACTGCCTTCACAGAAGCTATGTCCTCAACATTTCAGATGAGCCTTGAGGGGGAGTTGCATCAATTTCTTGGCCTTCAGATTTCTCAACGACCAAATGGGATATTTGTATCTCAAAGTAAGTATGCTAAAAACATGGTTGAGAGGTTTGAAATGCATCATGCCAAGCCAGCTAACACTCCTATGGCAACTACGGAACGCTTGTCAACGTCAACAAAAAGTCGGAGTGTCAACCAAACTCTTTATCGTTCCATGATTGGGAGTTTACTTTATTTAACTGCCACTCGTCCTGACATTATGTTTAGTGTTTGTATGTGTGCCAGGTACCAAGCTGATCCAAAGGAGGACCATCTAAGAGCTGTGAAACGGATTCTCCGCTACATCTCTGGAACTTCTCAGCTAGGTCTGTGGTATGCGCGCGACACTTCATCCAACCTTGTCGGCTTTTCTGATGCCGACTGGGCGACGGACACGGACGAACGAAAAAGTACCTCCGGCAGCTGTTGTTTCCTTGGAAATAATCTCGTGTCTTGGCATAGTAGAAAGCAAAATTGCATTGCCCTGTCAACTGCCGAGTCGGAGTATGTTGCAGCTGGAAGTTGCTGCACTCAACTACTTTGGTTGAAACAAATGTTGAATGACTATCTCCTTGAGAGTGCTCCATTAGTGCTGTATTGTGATAACCAGAGTGCTATCAAAATCAGCGAAAATCCTGTCCAGCACTCAAGAACTAAACACATCGACATTCGACATCATTTCATTAGAGATTTGGTTGATCGTGATATAGTCAGTCTACAGCATATTTCAACAGAAAAACAGCTCGCTGACATCTTTACCAAACCTCTTGACTTTGAGAGATTTAAGAATCTAAGAAATTCTCTCTGCATGTGTTCTCTCTAAGAGTTCACGGAAAAATTTTGAAGTCTGAAAGAGTAGTTTCTTTACTTCTGAATACGCACTCGGAATCGTCGTGGATTAGTCTAGTCAGACAAACATGGATTCGAGGCCGCTTTAGTCTTCGGACCCAAGAGTATTTATTCCGCTGAATGCAAACATGTGAACTTGGCATTAAAACTCCCATAAGCTATCATCTGCATAGATCCATAATACCGAGTAACGGAGGACGCCGGATCACCTTGTCCGCCGGCTCCCCTCTTCGAAAGGTAGCACATGGACGATAGATTCAAGACACTCTCCCATCACACTTCGGAGGACGCAAGTGAAACTTAATCCCCTTGCTCCCCTCTGACTGCTGTAATGAGTGTCTGTTGCATTTCATTTAAAGCCAAAACTCATCTGGAGGACGCCGGATCACATTGTCCGCCGGCTCCCCTCTGATGTAGCAAAGCTGTCCCACGTGGAGTGCCTTAAAAGTTCACCTTGCATTCATGAATTAAAATCTCTTGTGCGGTGCTAACTCTGCCAATATGTTTCGACGAAACACGACTGCTTCCGTGTGACTGAGACGAAGGACAAGTAAACATGTCTATCACATACTTCGGTCCATCTCACCGGTTTTTAATATGAGAGATTTTTCATTACCTCAAAGTTACTATCACCTTGTGTGAAAATTTTTGGTTTTTGGAAAATGATGAAATGTGGATTCTTTTCTGGGAAAATATTTGCTCTTCATTGCCTAATATCACCCCTCAAATCTCCACTAAAATGTGTTTGAATGTTTGTGTGTGTTGAACTCTTGATTGACTAACTCGGGATGTGTTGTTTTTGTTTTTGCATTTCTGTAGTTCATATCCAGCGCTACGTGGTTTATCTTCTCTAAAGTCAAAATTTTGAGTGTAGCGACGGCCAACTCGCAAAATTCATGTGACAACATTGTTGGAGACCTGGACACGAAAATTTTTCTAAGTCCCGAAGACGCCAAAAACGGAGACGTGCACAAAACCGGAGACTCGCCCCAAAAACGGAGACTCCTCAAAACCGGAGACTCGTGTCTCCAGTTTCTTGGCTACCTTGACAATGTCACGAAACCGGAGACTCACTTATGCAAAATTCCGGAGACTCAAGTCGCCAGAAAAACGGCGACTCACATTTGGCACAAAACCGGAGAATCTAGTCTCCATTTTCTTGGCAACACTTACATGCAAAAATCCGGAGACTCTCAGCTGAGGACACAAAACCGGAGACTCAACTCAATGCCACAAAAACGGAGACTCTTCCCATGTTCCAATTCCGGAGACTTGGACTTTGCAACTCAAACCAGCAACTCTCGTTTTTGCCTTAGCCAAATTTTCTGTGTCAACGAAAATTGACAACTCAACTTTCTCAACTTTCTCAACTTTCTCAACTTCATTTCTCAACTTCATTTCTCAACTTTCTAAACATTTCTCAACTTTCTCAACTTTCTCAACTTTCTCAACTTCATTTCTCAACTTCATTTCTAAACTTTCTAAACTTTCTCAACTTTCTCAACTTTCTCAACTTTCTCAACTTTCTCAACTTCATTTCTCAACTTCTTTTCTCAACTTCATTTCTCAACTTTCTCAACTTTCTCAACTTTCTCAACTTCATTTCTCAACTTCATTTCTCAACTTTCTAAACTTTCTCAACGTTCTCAACTTCATTTCTCAACTTTCTCAAAACGGAGACTCATGCCTTAGTCAAATTTTTCAGCGTCCAAGAAAAATTGATAACTCAAGTTTCTCAACCAATGGCACTCAACTTCATTTCTCAACCGATGGTTCTTAACTTCGGTTTTCATGCCATGGTTTGATCTTCCCTATACTTTTCATTTTATTATTATTTTTTTTATTTTATTACTTATTATTTTTGGAAATTATTATTTTAATAATATTTTCGAAATTAATAAATTTTTGTTCGTCTTTTTGATCTCATTTTCTTCTTGAGAAGAGCTGTTTGCAGGTATTGGACTGGGCTTTTTCATTCCGACGGGCGGCCCAAATTTTTCCTATAAATAAGCCTTGATGAAATCCTATTTCATTTACGCTTACATCAGAATTCTCTAACTCTCTAGCTCTCGATCTCTCGACTCTCAACTGCAAGTTCGGCGCTCGAAATTCTTAGTTCTTAGGATTCTTGTTTTTCCGTTGCATCCGGCAACTCTTGCTTTGCGCATCCGGCGCCCTGTCCTTGTTTTCTGAAGTTGAACTTCGTTTTCCGTGGTTACCGTTTTCACAGCTGCTAACTGTTGGTTACTCTTTTTCTGAACTTTGAAATGGCGAAAAATTTTGACGACATGATGGCCGACATGACCGCATATCTTAACGAGCAGTTCGAGAATGCTCTAACTCCTGAAGACAAGAAAGCGGCTTACGAAGAGCTTAAAGCTCATCTGGACAAAGTTGATCGTCGCAAAGCAGCGTCTGCTGACACTTCCCTTGACTTGACTAGATCGGCTACACCTGAACTATCGACTGCCCGTCAGCCGGGAAAAGAAACTAAGTCTGGAAAAGAAAAATTCAAGGAAGCTTCTCATCGCATTTACAGTGGAGTCGTTTCAAATGCTGAATATCGTCGGTTACTCGCAGCTGGCGAGATAACTAAAGACGAAAAGAAAGTTGTCAAGATTCCTTCAGCTGCAACTGTGTCTGCTGGAAAGAATCCGAAATCTGCACTTCCAACTGGAAGTGGCTCTGGAAAGAAACCTGTCGTCAGCGGCAGTGGAGTTAAGTCTCCAACTTCAAAAATTTCTGGTGGTGGGTCGGCTGAAAAATCCAAAACTCATAGCTCCCACAAACCACCTTTGGCTCCTCTTTCCTCGGGATCAGCTGGATCCCAAGTCTCAACTGATGGCTTCAAATACATAGCCGAATATTCTGAGTGTCCAAAGGCTCATTCTCGTGACTTTTTCACGCCAACTGCTGAACGTCGTCATAAGTTGATTGAGAAGTTGCCGATCCATACGGACAGAACTATTCTCAAAGAGGACTATGAAAAACATGGCATCACTGACTTTCTGACCAAGGTCCATATGCTCAAATCTGTGAGCCTTACCTATCGCTATTCCATTCCAGTGCTTTACAAGTTTTACGCGAGTTTGTCTCCCGATTTTGCTAATCCGAAGAGTCGACTGTATGGCTGCTTCGTTTTCCGTGAAAAATTATACAAGTTCCGTCCTTTTTCCATCAACGCCTTTTTGGAAAGATTGGAAATTAATTCCAAATGGACGACACCGTCAGCTGCGGAACGAGCTGATGACCTGACGGTTGGCACGTTTCTTACACAAAAGAAAGTCAAGTCCGAACTGCCTCCGCCGTCAAAGTTGTCTGCTTTCTATGGCATCCTGCATCGTCTTGGGATGTCTAACTGGATTGCAAATCGGGATCCGACTGTCATGGACCCCGAGTTGATGCACCTTATCTTCCGCCTCAGCTGTGGCGAACAAGTGAATTTGGGAAAAATTATTTTCAATGACTTGTGCAAAATTGCCAAGCTTTCCGATGAAACCATTACTAGGCAAGACGAGTGGCCTACGGAGAAAAAATTACATCTCACGCATCCTTGTCTGATTTATGGGATGCTTCATGACCAAGGATTTAGTCCGGAAACTGCAGCTGAGAAAAAGATGAAGAAGAACGGGGCAGTCAAGGTCACGGGCAAGTATTTGGCTCCGCACAAAAGAGTTATCGACTTACCTTGGCTTGGACTTTTTGATCGGAACGCACTCCCAGAAATCCTAACTCCGCCATCAACTCCTAAGTCTTCCAGAAAGCGCAAGCCTAGGTCTCCAAAAACTAAGTCCCCAACTCCTAAGCGCCAAAAATCACAGTCAACTGCGAAACCACAGCCGACTGCTGCTGTCGCAGAACCTGAAGTTGAGAGGGCTAAGTCTCCGAGAGTTGTTCCCCGTGGTTTCGGTCCGACTTCTAATATTCCTTCATATCAGAATCCTCATCATCCGATTCATAGCCACCGAGCTGTGGTTCCATCGGCTTTGGTTCAGGAATTTTACGTCGACTCCTTAGCTCTGGAAAAGCGTCAAGTTGAACATGTTGATGCGTACAACAGAATGATTGAGGCCCAAGAAAAACAGAAAAAATCTTTCAAGAGACTGCAACGGGAGATCCAACAAGGGGGAGGACTTGGAGATGTTGGAGCCCCAGATGCGAGTTTGAAAGATACATTTATTCTGAAGATGGTGCGGGACGCGATTCAGGAAGCTCATTCGCAGCTGTCCAAAAGAAACTTGATTGAAGTTGTGAGCGACGATGGAGAGAAGACAGATGAAGACATTTTTGAAGGAGTTATGAATGCTCGCGACAAGGGAAAAGGAAAGATGGGTGATACTTCAAATCCAGGGGCGTCGTTCGCGATGCCGTCTGATGGTCTGCGTGATGAAGAGGATGTCAATGTTGTGGACGTTGACGAAGCTGCTGGTGATGGGTTGGGTGAGCGCGATATTTTCGGGGATCCAGATTCCGACACTGATGATAGTGATGACTCCAGTTCTGACGATGGCTTCAGTTATGAAGATGACGAAGAAGAGTTGATCGAAAGCCCGGAACGTGATCCGTCTCCAACAGCTGCGGCACAAGACTGAAGTTCAAGTGTTTGATCAAGTTTTTCAATTTCTTTTTTTTTGTTAACTCTGAAACTCGTTTTTCATGTTTTGGTTTTGCATGCATACAACATTGAACTTATTCGTCCATGCATGGTTTTCATATTTGCTTAACTCTTGAATTCTTGTTTTGATACTTGAATTATCTATCTAAGTTTTTGATGTTTGGTTTGAAATTTTGTCTAAGTATTTTTATGGTTTTTCATTGATTGTATGATTGATGTTTTTCCATCTTTTTACTTAGTTATTTTTATGGTTTGTTTGGTTGAGGGGGAGATACTTGTATCTCGTTTTTTACTTAACTTTGTTTTTCATGAGTTGTGCCAAAAAGGGGGAGATTGTAAATGTTGATTTTGGCGACAACGTAGTTTTTCCTTGTATTTTTTGTCTTTGTTGATTTTCAGGGTTACAGGTTAAGGATCCGAAGTCAACTACCTTGCGCATGGAAATGGAGACTTGAGTCTCCACTTTTGGAATGACATGAAAACGGCGACCAGAGTCGCTGGTTTTGATGCAAGGGTGAATGGACAAGAAAACGGCGACTCCAGTCGCCGAAATGGGTGTGCAAGGAAAACGGCGACAGCAGTCGCCGCTTTTGGTGATATGCAATTGTGCATGGAAAACGGCGACTCGTGTCGCCGCTTTTGGTGAAGTGCGTATGTGCGTGGAAAACGGCGACAGCAGTCGCCGCTTTTGGAGTGTGCATGAAAACGGCGACTCCAGTCGCCGGTTTTGGTGCAATGGACTCTTGGCGTGGAAAACGGCGACACGGGTCGCTGTTTTTGGTTTGTGGCATGGAAAATTTCTAGCGACACAAGTCGCCGGTTTTGTGGACATGCAAATGAAAACGGCGACACTTCCCTTGTCCATTCTTCCGGAGACACTTATGTTATTTTTCGTAGTTCATGTTTCCTTTGCTTTGATTTTATGACTAAGTACTTACAACGTGATTTCTTTCACCAGGTACCCAGTTCAAGGAAATGAAGAATTGTTCCAAGTTTGCAACTTCAACAATATCGACGACCGTGAAGACGATGAAATTCGAAGCTTCAACACTTAGAGAATTTCACGAGAAATTGAAGATGAAGAATTGAGATCGATGGAGTCAAGATTGAAGTTGAAGTTTGTTTTTTTGAAATTGAAGATTCAAGATTCGAAGATTCAAGAATCAAAGATTCAAGATTCCAAGATTCAAGAATCCAAGTTCTACAATAATGATGTCATCCATGGAAATGTGACATAGGCCAAGCATGCGACGAATGAGAACGTGCCACGTCATCACTCTCACATGTGCGGCTCTACTATAAATACCCATGGATGTTCATTTCATCATTTGACGATTTTGAGAGAACGAAATCTGATTTTTAGAATCGTAGTCGAGCTTCGAGTTTGTGTAGTAGCTTTTGCGCCGTGTGCCAAGATTAGAGCTAGGAGATATAGCTTTAGGTACTCGTGTGCTAGTTTGCAAGTTAGTGGGAGTTGTTGCGACACTCGGGAAACTTCTTGTAAACGTTTTGCCTACCATACTCTACAAGTGTAATAGTTTAAGTTTTGTGTTCAATGAAATGGAAACTATTACATAACTTTGTCTTCACTTTTTATTCTACAAATTGTGTGAAGTGTTTTACTTTGACGGAAGCTGTTGTCTGTGAGTTCAAGACCAATTTCACGAAAAATTGGTATCCTACGCTGAAGGCGTAATTTCAGAAAGTGCAAACTTTTGCTATTATTATAATGAATTTCGTTCCAACCTATATCATTTATCTTTCGTCTTGAATTTACACGTAAATCACTCTTGTTATCTATTGATGCCTTCATTAATTCAGTTGGATCTACATATATCGATCGTTTACATCAAATCAGAACAATGTTTAATTAAAAATAAAGGAAACTTGAGGATAAGTTACTATTCATTCACGTGTGAGACTCACATTCAATGAATATCAATAATGTTACCTTTTGAATTGTGAAAAAGGGTACTACAATTATTTCATCATTTCAACGATCTTTCATGATTTGTGTTTTAGAAGTTGCTAATAACAACTTCTTATTCCATTTAGCAAATACAAATCAATTGCACTTAGTCATATTTTTTTTAGGGTGAACAATGTTGACGAATGATTCAATGTATACATCAATAATGTTGTTTTTTGAATTGTGAAATGCTACATATATAATTATATTATTTCATTATTTCAACAATTTTTCATATTTTGCCGTCTCTCATGATTCAATGAATGTCAATAAACTTGCCTTTTGATATATTGCTACTATAATCATTTCATTATTAATTTCAACAATATGCTCTCTTTCATTTTTTGTCCTCACTCACAATTCAATAAAAATATCAATAATGTTGTCTTTGGAATTGTGAAACGCATCTACAATATATTCATTGTTGTAAAAATCTTTCATTTGTCTTCTCTCACAAAGGTCTAAAGAAAGATTTACTTATTTTATTGATTTTTATAGAAATAAAAATAAAAATATTTCATATATATGCCTCAAATAACAACAAAAAAAAATGAAATTGATAAAAGCATAACAAATTTGTGTATCATTTTCATCATTTGATATGATACTACTCTTTCTCCTCTCCATCTATATAAAATAATTGTACTATGAAACAATTAAAATAATAAGAAACCAACAAGAAAGTATATATATATAATATATACACACATTGCAAGATATAAAAATAATGAATATTATGGTTTGCGTCCTTATTTTGCAGGCTATAATAATATCAGCATGCGTCGAAGCTATACCGAAATCGAAGCTTCGTGGGGTGAAAGCTGATCGAAGCAGTCCCTACAAATCGTTTTCCTCGTCATTATCCACTCTCCCCGACGAGAGCTAACCCAACCCATCAACCCCACTCCAGTCCGGGGTCTAATTCTTCAGGAGGCCATGGATGATCGTACAAAGTGTATTTCAACTATTTTGTAAAAAAGTATTTCAACTATTGAATATGAAAATTAAAATGGCATCAAGAAAAAAGTGTATTGAATATTAAAAAATGTATTTCAACTATTTTAATTTGTGAAAAAAGTGTATTGAATATGAAACTTAAAAAATACGGAGTAACTTTTAAAAAGTTACGGCCATATTCACTCTCTCCCGTAATATAAAAACGTTAGTCTAATTACCTTCAATAAAAATTAGTTGCGACCATATTCAATGTACTTCCTATCTACATAGGAAAAATTAAATATGAAAATTAAAAAAACTATAAAAAAAAGTTGCGATCATATTCACTCTCTCCTTCTATATATAAAACCGTTAGTCTAATAACCATAAGAAAGAAGTTCATACAGGTCTTGTGAAGAAAATAAAATGGTGATCAAATTATCCAACGTTATGATCTTATTTATAATTCTTCTTCAAGCTATCCATGCACCGTCTTCGTTTGCCGTTGTCTCTAGTCGTGAGAAATCACCACCGATCTTAGGCAAGCCCGAGCCTCCACCGCCGTCTATTTTCGACTCTGAGAAGCCCAAATATATACCGAATTCTCCCTCGGGTCCATCCAAAGAGAAACCGCCTCCTCGTAAAATACACCACCCTTAAGTGCCACCGATCGAGGTGTTGATTTTCCAAAATAAATGAGATGTCTATGTTACATCTTTTTGGTCATTTTCTAAGGTAGTATGGTCGTGTCAAAACGTGTGTATGTTCAACACTCGATAATAGTATGTAATCTTATTATGGGTATACAATAAATCTTATAATTTTCTTTGGAGAAGGAACGACTGAACGAGTAATATCTTGTACTGTATTTTGTAAACGAGTGTAATTGAATTATAAATAATTGTGATTAAATTACAAATTAAAATTGTGATAGAGAATACAAAAAAAAATTGATAGTGTAATGCTCCAAAAAAATACAAATGTTTATAAAAATTGAATATGCTATTTATACTATTAATTTTATGAATACTACGAACGAGTAAAAACAAAGTACACAATAAAAGACGCATATTGATAACCAATAAGTATATCACTCCCGATTAAGGCTTTCAAATGGGCCGGGTTGGGCCAACCCGGCAAGTCTATGGACCAATTGAACTTTTCGGGGAAGGCTGAGCCAGCACAATTTGTCATGGGCAGAAATTTCTATGGCCCAAACCGACTCTAGACGGGTCACTGATTGGGGCATCGGGCTATTTTGACCTAATAATTTTTTAAATATAAAATATATAAAATTTAATAATAAACAATAAAAATTAAAATTATTAATTATAGTAATTTAAAATTATAATTATAAAACAGTGTAATAAGTATAATTAATAATAATTAATAAGTCATGTAAATTAACAAGATTAAATAATATTATGTCATATATAGGAAAAATTGAATTATTTAATTTTAACAAAATTTTAAAAACTTTTCTTTATCAAAAATTACCCTAAAATTTATAGGTTAAAAAATAATAAATAATTAAATCAGAACAATTAATAATAAAATCACATTTTAAAATAATAATAAATCAAATTAAACTTACTAAAATAATTTTTAATTAATATTTTATTATAATAAAGTATAATATTTATGCAATAAAATTATATATAGATTAGCAAATAATTGTTTTTATCTTATATACAATCAAATTTTCTTTTTATAATTTATATTTATTAGTCAAATTATCTTTTATAATAAATTTATTATAATGTTAGCTTAACTCATAACCTAGCTTAATTTGGAGCTTTTCCATGTTAGTTGATACTCTCTAACACTAAAAAATTATTCATTAACATAGTACTCCGTATTCTTTAAGTACATATGCAATACGTCTACAAATAAAACATCGTACTATTTTGTCTGTAGGTACATGATACATTGATACATCTCGCAGTGCAGTGAGATGATTCAAACCGATCGAAAAGAAAAACTAGCTAGAAAATATATATATGAACACATGTTGACATGCAAATATGCAATGAACCTTGAAAAATTATAAATTCGATATGATCATACATACCACGCCGAGATCTTTAATGTCTTATGCAATCTTATCTAACATAAATATAAGTATATATTGATTTAATTATTTGAGAATATATTATTTACGATGTATATCAACTAATACAGTGTATACAATTATGAACTTTGTTGAAAATTAGTGGATAAGAAAAATAAAAATTTTAAATAGCAAACTCAATTTGACCAATTCCACTCATATCTCGAAAATTATCGATTCAGTATTATATTGTATCGAAAATTTTAATAAATCAAAATTTTAATATTTTTTATATTTTTCAGTATGATAAGTTTAATATTTCGATATTTTAGTGTATTTTTTTCACACTTCAAATGAGTAAGTACTCGGTAATCAGTAATAATCATTATGCCTAACTTCTTGGTATATTTTTCCTTTTCATTCTATTTGATGAAGATCCAAGTTTATATATATATATATATATATATATATATATATATATATATATATATATATATATATATATATATATATATATATTAAAGTTAGAAATTCAAATAGTTGTGGATAATTAAAAAAAAAGTATGTGAAAAAAAAAGTTACAATTATACTTATTATAAACTGATGAAAATGTATTTTTTTAAATATACAATAGTAGTATTAAAGTTGAGATGCTTAAAATAAAAATTAAGAAAAAAATATGACCAACTTGAACCCCATATTTAGGGCACTTTGTTTTGGTCGGGCAAATTCTAAGTTGCAAAAGTGTAAAAACATTCATGGTACTAAACAAAACAAATTTTCGATTAAATTACAAAGTGTAAAAAACTTCAAATATAGGGTTGTGGCGGAGCCAGCTTAAGCTCACCCTAAAAAAAAGTCCTATGTATTGTAGAATATTTTTTGATTTCACATTACATGCGTTTCACTGTTTATACTCTCCGCACACTATTAAATTAAAATACTCCCAACACTATTAAATTAAAAATAAAATGGAGTTTATTTGTTGTGTTCGCTAACCTACCACTCCACGTCTTTTCTTTTGGTTACTAAAATTAGTTATATATACTCACATGTGTATTAGTGAATTTTTTATATGTGTCTTTACACAGTATAAATTTAAATTTTAAATTAGTTTCTAGTTAAATTATTTAAATATATATATATATATATATATATATATAATTTTTAATTATTTATATTAATCCCTTTGTCTCATATTGTAACGACCCGTTTTTAATTATTTTAATTTTCCGAAAAATCTTTTATATAATTGTAGCTTAGCCTAAATTAAATCTCAACCCACTTGAATTTTAGCCCAATTTTGTTAAATCATACTAACAACAGCCCAATAAATATAAACCCGATTATTTCATTTCTTAACTTAAACCCGTAAACTTATAATCCATACAAATCCTATAGAAACTAAGACTCCCGATTCTCATCTGGTTAGCCATTCAATTTCTATCATCTCTCAACAAACCTACTTCTAAGCCATCTCCTAAACACAACCCTAATCATACTTATAAATACTATCTCCTACTCCTACGATACCATTCAAATACAAAGAACCGACTCAATACATCTAAGAACTCAACATGTAGTCCAGCCCTTAGCCAGAAAAATCAATCGAATCTCTTCCAAAGTATTCCATCTTTGAAAACCCTCTGCCAAAACATACTCTCGACCTCTCGACCGCAACCGAGCTTCATGGCCGACAAATATTTCCTAGAGGCAAGATTACATCGTTGCCCCTCTTTGGTCGGCACAAAATCGATCGCCACCGTCATCATCACAAGAAATTTCCGACGAGACCCTTCAGATTCGTCGAGTCGATGACTATTCACCCGAAGCTCTTCCCTCGTCAATCGCCGACGTAGATTCGACTTGGGGTTTCGGCACATATCCGATCAGATCCTCCATCATGGCATCACCACGATGATCGGCGGCCTTCGATCGAGTCGAGAAGCCATCTGCCGGAAATTGCCGCCTCCGAGACGAACTACCGATTAACACTTCTACATCCGTCGGGCTGAAATGTCTGAGGTCACTCCATCGACGCCAATTAAGTGCTGCCTCCGAGATCCGGTCAAATGAGCACCTACATTCGCCGGTTAGTTGGACGATTTTCTCAGTGTCTCTCCCCTCTCTCACAATCGCTCTCTGCAAGTGGAAAAGGGGAAAAAAAAGGAATTCTGAATCCCAATGTCTCATTCTCAATGCCTCGTAAGCACTCACCTTTAACTATAAGAAATATTTTGCAAAGAGGTCCTCATATATTTAGTTATTATGGGCCACTACTATTTAAATTTGAAGACAATATTATTATGTCCAAAAATGTTTTATAAAATATATTTTCAACCTCTAAACTTTATAGAGAACACTATGAATCCACAAATCCCAAAATCTCCACTTTTAATAAGAAAACCACTAACCATACTACACGCATTATTAATTGAATCGATTTAGGTACTTTATTAATTTTAAGGATACGTATTTGTAGAGAACAGGACGCACGAGACTTAGGATTATAAGATGTGCATTCGAGCATAATATCCAGGCCACGTCAAATCGAGGTAGGTACAAAGTTGTTGGTTTGCTTCGTTGATTTCATGACTTGCTATATATGTGTATTCTATGTGTTCATTATGTGGTTTAAATATGCATACGAATAATCGTTATAACCTAAGACCGGGGAAAAGGGTCGAGGGGGATTAACGCAGCTCATTCCATCGTTGTAACCGGAGACCGGGGAAAAGGGTCGACGGGGAGACGCAATAGTTGGCCCAACTCGCAGTTCACGATAACAAGTTTATCGCAGTTCACGATAACAAGTTTATCGCAGTTCACGATAACAAGTTTATCGCAGTATTCACGATAACAAGTTTATCGCAGTAAAGTATTATTATTCATTCTATGTGGTGTTCATATAGTTTGTGCATATATTCAATTCATGGGTTAAACGAGTAATTGTCCTACTGAGCTTTAAGCTCACACCTTCAACGCCATTTTTTTTTTCCAGGTACTAACGAGATGCCGAGCGAAAAGAGTGACGATGGAATTTCTTAGTTTATTTCAATAAAATTCTTCTCAAATATGATTTCAATTTCATTCAACTTTGTTTCACTATTCAAGTTTGCATTTGAGATATCTCTTTTCATGAATAAAGATTTCTACTTATTATTTTTCTTAAGTTGGCGTGTCAAGATTTTCTGAAACAAGTTTTCAAAATAAAATTTCGTAGCGCCCGCGTTTGAAATAAAAATTTATTTTTCTTCCGCTGCACTTTATTTATTTAAAATAACGGGGCATTACACATATCCTGATACACTTTTTTTTTAAGTCTAATAGTTGACAGACCAAAAATGAAAATAAATATTTTAATTTTTTTCATTAAAATAAAATTTTATACTTATTTTTATTTATTTACTTTTTTTAATTTACTCATATAAATTAGTATATTTTTTCAACTTAAAAATATATTTGCACTTTACATTTTAATAAAAAAAACTCAAATAATATAGTATTTTTGCTCATTATTCATAAATATTGTTAGGTAAAATAATTTATATTTGTAATTAGTAAAAAATCAATACTCCAACATTTTGTAACATAACTTTGTTTTAATCATTTAATTTCAGAAAAAAATTAATATTATATTTAACATTTTGACGATTTGTTATTTTTAGTTGGTCCGAGTGCAACACAAACACAAGTATTAAGAAGTTGAACCCATATATTATTTATGAAGTCTGGTTTTTCGGCCCACCCTAAATCATAATCTTGGCTCACCCTGATTGCAAATTGTAATAAACCCTTTGAATAATGATCTTTAAGTGACTATTTGTAAGGTTTTGAATGATGAGACGTTACACATGGTGGTTTGATCGTCCACATTCAACGAACTTTTATCTTAAACATTCTCTGTAAAAGTACAATCGTCTTTATACATCGAAAAAAGACGATAAAATACTTGAAGAGAAACGCAAATGAGCATGAAAATAATTGAGAATATATAGACGTCTTTTGAACAATCGCTATTTTCTTTCTTTTGTTATCCTCGTTTCTTTGATCTTTCGATAATAATTTTTAGTCAACATCTCAGTTCGTCGAAAGTATATTACGAGCTACGTAATCGTTGTATCATTAGAAACAATCGTACCCTTAATTTACGAATGTATAAAGAAATTGAATTGTACGCGAGAGCTTCGCGATTTTATTTTTCATTTATCTACCTCTAACGGATATAAAAACCCCAATATTTTTAATTATTAGTATTTTATTACATTTTCTTTAGATTTAGAAATGTATGGTCAACTTAGCACGATTTTTTTTATAAGAAGGAGAGACGAGAAATTTCACTCTCATTCGATCGGAAGTCCCTCGATCGGGTAGAATGTAAATCGAGTAATATACTCGAATAGTAGACATCTGTGCGAGAGAGCCAACATGTTTCATCCCAGGACAAACATTCATAATATTTGAATAAAATTTGTCTCACTCGTAGTTCAAACTCTGCATTGCCAGAGAACTTAGCATGATCTTTAGAACAATTTTTTGTAATTATAATTTTTTTAAAATTGAAATGTCATGCAAAAAGCACATCAACTTTATGACCAATATCAAACTATACTCCCCCGACAATCATGGAAATAATTTATGTACGTAATCAGTTACGCACATCGATAATAAAATTTAAATGAAAAATAAAATCGCCAAAATTTTGAAAATGATCAATTCCCATTCTATTTTATTTGTATTAGAATTTTAATAAAAGTGAGAACATAAATGTTACTACATATTGAATCATTGATATGAAAACACTCAATGAAATTGAATAAAATGAATATATTTATCAATATAAATATGGACAAATGCATCACAAATTGATCTATCACAATCTTTATTATCATTCAAACACGACTTTGAAGCGTAATTGGATTTGGGCGTGAAAATTTTCTAGTTCGTTCTCTTTGAAAGTGTTAAAAAGGCCGAGTTGTTGAATGAAAAAATTAAAAAATACTGTACTACATTATGTAGGTAAGTTTGTATAGTTAATGTAAATAAAGTGTAATTTTTGCTAGAAGATAAAAATGTTATTATTTTTAAGTTTTTGATCAAAAGGTAAAGGGTAAAATTTATTTTTAAGTTAAAAATTAAAATAATTATGAGTAAAATTTAAAAAATTTATGAATAAAAAAAGAAAATTGAATATGAAAATTAAAAAAATTAAAAGAATTGGTGGGATCATATTCACTCTCGCCTTCCATGAAAACGTTAGTCTAATTAACCTTCTATAATAAGTTGCGACCATATTCAATACTTACTTCCTATCTTTAGAGAAAGTACTAAAATATGAAGAAAAAAAAAACTTTTAAAAAGTTGCGACCATATTCATTGTCTCTGTCTATAAAAACTTCAAGAGTCTAACCGTAAGAAAGAAATTCATGATATACTCTTGTGAAGAAAATAAAATGGTGATCAAATTATCCAACATTATGATCTTATTTATAATTCTTTTTCAAGCACAGTCTTCGTTTGCCGTTGTCTCCAAATCACCGCCGATCTTAAGCAATTCCAAGCCTCCACCGTCGTCTATTTTCGACTCTGAGAAGCCCAAAAATATACCGATTCCTCCATCACGTCCATCCACAAAGAATAATATTCCTCCGTCTCCTCGTAAAAATTAAAATACACCGCCCTTGAAGTGCAACCGATCGAGAACTTGGTTTTCGAAAACAAACAAATGTCTGCGTTGCATCTTTTTGGTCATTTTCTAAGGTATGGTCATGTCAAAATGTGTGTATGTTCAACACTCGATAATATTATGTAATCTTATTATGGGTTCACAATAAAATCTTATAATTTTCTTTGGAGAAGGAACGGGTAATATCTTGTACTGTATTTTGTAAACGAGTGTAATATTACAAATAATATCTTACATAATGCTATATTGATTCAATATAGGTATATCATGATTATAATATACTTATATAATCAAAGAAAGCATTGAATTCATAAATAATTGTGATCGATGTACAAATTAAAAAATTGTGGTAGAGAATTAAAAAAAATGCGGTGATAGCATAATGTTTCGAAAAAATTAAATATGCTACTCTCATTTATGAATCGAGTCAACTCGTGTCAAGCTCATGGGCCAATTGAACTTTTTGGGTCGGACTAGACCAACCCAATTTTTCATGGGCCAGAAATTTTCATGGCCCAACCCGACTCTAGTCACTGGGCCATCAGGTCATTTTGGCCGAATAATTTATAAACGAAAATATATAAAATTTAATAATAAATAATAAAATTATATTTTAAAAATAATAAAGAATAAATTTAGATCAGTTAATAATAAAATTACATTTTAAAATAATTATAATAAATAAATTTAAACTTACTAAAATATTTTTTGTAAAAAAATAATATTTTATTATAATAAATGTAATATTTATACAATAAAATTATAAGTATTAACAAATAAAATGTTTTTTTATCTTATATTCCGTCAAATTATCTTTTATCTTAATTTATTAAAATATTAGTATGAAAATTATATATAAAAATCATAATCAATAAAATAAAAATGAAATCGATACACACAAATTTATACTCCAATAGAAAAAATAATAATAACAATTAAAATAAAAGTTTTAAATTTAAATTGTTTAATCATATGTTATTTAAATATTGAATGAATCTATATAATTGTAATTAAAATAATAGTATATAAAAACGTAAAAAATAAAATCGAGACGGCTTATAAAATCGAGTCAGATCTGACTCAAGACCGATCGGCACACCAGCCCAATGAGTTGGGCTAAAGTAGGCCCAAATTTCTTTCTGGTCACCAATTTCATGGCCAAACCCGCCCCAATAGTCTGGCAGATCGGTTCGGCCCGCTGAGTCGGGTCTATTTTGTTAGACTAGGAACAATGGGAATGTTTAAAAGAAAAATTAACAGTTGAACTGATGCAATAACGAGTTGAAATGGGTTGTTGAATCCAAATGGGTAAGTGCGTGTTGAATACTTTCAACAAGCGTGAAAACTAAAAAAGGTGGGACCCGCAGCCACTTGTCCACACAGAATTGGATGTATAAAATTATACGGATTGAATTATTTTACCCACTCTTTATCTATCGCTTTTGCCACATGTTTTTTTTCTTCATTTATTCGTTTTAATTTTTCAGATTTTTATCTTATCTTATCTTATCTCTTTAAATTAATTATTTTAAAATAAATTTATTTTTTATTTTTTTTATTTTTATTCGAAAATTCATCATTTTTTATCTATAAATAGAAGTTAGTTTCATTTGATTTGTACAAAAACAAATACGATAACAATAAATATAAGAAATGAAACCCGCTCCCGAGTCACCCGGCAGAGACGCGTATACCACCTATACATCTGCTATAGATGAACCTCATGTGAATTGTCACCACGGTTTAAAGGCCGAACTACTAACTACAACAACAAGATATATGCGTTGTGGCGTTCATGAGGTAATTTGTAATTTAAATCACAAATACATTTTTGTTTTTTATTCTGACCCGTTGATGCTATGATGACTGATGTAAATTGTTTTCTAGTACGATGATTGTAAATTTTTCCGCCTGATTGACGGTAAACTAGCTAAACTCCAAAATGGTATTGTAGCAAGATTGAAAGCGCAAATTGATAAGTTTGAGCATGATAATAGGGTGCTCCAAGAAAGACTGGAGACATTTACTAATAAGTGTGTTGGTTTATCATCTCAACTTTGATAATTATTAGATAAAACAGCTCTTGTACTAATTAAGTTATATGTGTTTCATTAAAGTGTCGTGTGCTTATTATATTGTATTTCATCATAAGTATTTTATAATTTGTCTTAATAATGTGATTATCCTTATTTTTTTCGTCTTTATTACTTAAAAAAATTAAAATATTTATATACTTTATTTTATTATTAATTATTTTAATTAAAATAATTAATAAATAAAAATACAACATATAATTTCTTTTATTATTAATTGATATTTTTATTTATTTATTGAATTGTAATAAAAATAAAATTATAAAAAAATAAAAAGATAAAATAAAAGTGGTGAGATAGAGTGTTGAATTTTATTAAATAAACTATTGTAGAGTGTAAAAGTTGATTGAGTGTTGAATGATTAGGTGAAAGAGAAAAAAGATGATGTGAAATAATAAAGTAGAGTGTTGAATGTTGAAACGATGGTAGATAGTCTTAGGTCTACTCTGCAATTATTGGTAATCGTCTATTTTGTCGGACTTCGATCAACAAGAGTGAAGAGCCAGGTGTTACATAATTTTTTTTTATTAAATCTAAAAAAACACATTAAATAATTGCTATTTTTCATTTATATTTTATATTTAAATAAATAAAATAGTTATATTAAAATTTAATTTGAAAATAATTTAATTTATTATTTTATAAATAAAAACTCATTAATGAATGAAAAAATTAATTTTGAAGAGAAAACATAAATTAAATAGTTTATTATTATTATTATTATTGAAATTAAATAGTTTATTATTATTATTATAAATATTTATTAATAATATTTTTTTATTTAAATGTTACAATAAATAATTTAGTGTGGAATTAATTGTTTTTTATTTATAAAGAAGAGAGACTATTTTTTTATTTAAATGTTACAATAAATAATTTAGTGTGTAATTAATTGTTTTTTATTTATAAAAAAGAGAGACGAGAAATTCCACCAACACCCTCACTTGTTGGCTCCTCTATCGAGTAGGAGATAAATCGAAAGATGTGCTCAAGTAGCAATTATATATATAAGTGAGAGAGCCAACAAGTCTCACTCATAACAAATTTCATAATATGTCAATAAAAATTTGTCTCATCTCAAGACAAATTTGTCTCGTCAGCGTCGCCACACAAATTAGTTTGGGATAATTGTTACATTCAAAAGTAGGTTTAGCGAGTACTCAGGGAATCACTTTTAAAACCTTGAAAACTTTTTCACATTATGCAAGTGCTTAAAATAAGGGACATATTGTTCATAACAACAAAGTGCATCTTCCTTTTCTCTTTCGATTCATAAATTTAGATCTCGAAACAGTCAAATAATTCCTAGTAACAAAATCTCATAGAATCCAGACTAATAATTTTACTGATAAACCTCAGAAGCCTAATAATTCTCAAGACTCAGATCAACCCAAACAAACACTATATAATATAGGCTTGTAACTCTTTATTAAACTTTATTATAACAAAAAAAAAAAAAAGGATTTTATCACCGTTTTCCCATTCACCATCTGCCTATGTTACCCCCACTAGTCTAAACCAAAGTTTAATTAAACAAAATAAACTAAAACATTGATCCATTAGTTTACTACATACACATAACCACCTCAGCCATCATTTCCTCTATCAACACCGTCTCGATCTCGTTCCCGATCATCTCGATCTCTCCCTTGCAGCTCGACCACTGCATCCCCCTATCCGACACCTCAGCATCCAACGACAGCTCTTCCTCGATCAACTTTTCGACCGCATCTCGTACCCCTTCTCTCTGCCATCTCAAATTGAACCCAGGTAATTTCGGCATCACCCATGGGCAAGTCAAGTCAATATACTCCAATGAAATCTGCAACATCACCCAGTTTATTCTGTCGAAAAGTATTCTCCTTTCCAATTTCGTCCCCGCCATCTGTTCATTGTAGTGCATCTCGAGGTCTTCGAACAGCTTCGGGTCCAAAGGGCAATCTTGGGAGTGCCATGATGCTTTAAAGGTATTAAAGTCGGAATCTTGAATACCGGAAGTGATTAGCACGTCAATGGCGTAGGAATATTCCCAGCATCGGGGTTCTGATAGTGAGTAGTTTCCTTCTGAGACAACTGGAGATGCTTGCAGTCCTTCCTCCTCGATGGGGAAGATGGTGGGCCCATCAGCATTGTCGGTGGTTGATTCCATCTTTAGGAGCTTCAGTTGCAGTCGAAGTTCTACGTACAAAAGGATAGAGAAAATCGGGGGGAAATACATAAGAAAAAACACATTATATTTCTGAATACCCCTTCACATAACTTATATTTCAAAACTGCACCCTATTTCAGCTCGAGTGTTTTTTTGTTTTGTTATTTTCAAGCATTTCAGATTTGTTGTCAGTAACTCAACCCTCAGGGATATTTCTATAATTATTCGTAAAATAACGCAAACCTCAAGAGGGTTTTATAATGCCTCGGGGTTTATCCATAATATTAAATGATAGCTAAACTTCAAGGGTAGTTTTTCGAATCAAAATAATTCATGTAGTCTGATTAAAGCTCAATGCAAAAAATCATGAAGATTTGATAGGTCTTTAAGAGTTGAGAGAGACAGTTGGTCTATACCTTGAAGTTCGGCATTGACTCTCTCAAAACTTTCGGAAGAGTGTGTAGTAACTGTATCTTCTGCTACAGGGACCTCAAGCACAGAGTTTGGACTAGGATGTTCAGACTGCTTATTGTAGTTTTCTGAAGATTCCGGCTCAGCAACAGGGCACGGCAAGGAAGGAGAGCCTTGATTGGATGGTGGTGCCACGTGCAGTTCCTAAAACATAAAAAATGAAAAGATCACTTAGTATATAGTTCTTTTAAGTATTCGATGTTCGTTTCGAATGGCAGCTGCACATCATAAACAATCAAAGGAGTTTAAATAACTATAGATATTATTGCACCACGTGCAAAAAATTGATTGCTAACACTTGTCATCACATAATTTATAAACAAAATCATTATGAGTGGGGTAAAAATGATATCATTACAACAAAGATATTGACTATTCATTATAACTTGTATTACAAAATTTATAAAATACTAGTATTAATTGTATATACCAAATATCAGCAAACACTTCAAACACAGATACACATACCAAATGCAAAATGACAGAGTCGGTTTAAACCCAAAAATGGAAATTATTTCACTAGTCTAAAATTTAAAGATGTTTAAATCAGTTCACGAGTAAATGAGGCGATAAATAAGGTTTCGTTTTCTTAGTTCAAAAACCTTCAATCACCCTGTCAAGTCTCAACATCATCCAACCAAAAGTGTGGATTTTTTTTTTAACTTTTTGAAAGGATTTATGAATTTCATTTCTACGCCCATGGGAGTGACTCGATCCCGGAACCTCGATCCTAGGTAGCGATGCCGTTTACCACTTGAGCTAACCCACATTTTATTATATTTTTTTGTTCCTTAGCATAATGTACACGAGGCACTACCATGCCCTCAACAACTATGGTTGTCGTATGCAACGGCTTTAAGGATCCTAAATAGGCACAAGAACGTTTAGTAAATCTAGAGCCTTTGAATATGTTTGAGCTTTCTAACTAACTAGTCCACTTAAAAACTACCTTAAATCAATTATTCGTATCCAATAACATTTAAAGCACACGTACGCAATTGGTTTGTTTGAAAA
The DNA here is from genome assembly GCA_954870475.1 of Euphrasia confusa. Taxonomy (NCBI): domain Eukaryota; kingdom Viridiplantae; phylum Streptophyta; class Magnoliopsida; order Lamiales; family Orobanchaceae; genus Euphrasia; species Euphrasia confusa. Next base: position 1,269,081 of record OX940955.1, on the reverse strand, counting down.
ACAAATCAATCAATTGGATTAAAGAATCCTCCTACTCCTAGAGACCGCTAAAAAACAAAACACATTCTAATAACTTAAAAAGTTTCAAACTTAATAAAATTATTGGAGCTTGCCCATGCAAATGCCTAATAGATGTGGCTAGCTTAAAGTGCTGTTTATTTGTTCTTCAAAAGGGCCATCTACATTATCTTAAAAGCATGATATACTTGGGTATTGGGAACGCTAGTAATAAGCAAGACATTAATTAGACACGAGACATTTATGAGAAGAAAAAACAAAATTATGGGTGAAAAAGAGGTGTTGGTCATATACGTACCAAATTGTAAGATTCCAATGCATAATGATTTCATCAAGGGAAGCTAATGTTATCTTTTCCCTCCTATGGGAGGGGTAGATATAGAAACCTCCAAACTACGACGGAATGTTGAAAGAAATCAGCGTAAAGTTTAGTATTATTTGTTTTTTTTGGCACCTCACCTTGCGGTTGACTGGTTTAGGATTTGATAAATTGGTAAATGTTTCAATTTGAAAGAACGAAAAATCCCAAAGGAAATCCTTATAAATCAAAAACTTTTAGTTTTCAAAGGGGGTTTTAGTGTAAGATGCGCCACTTTTATGTTGAGTGAATATGTTGGAGTAAAGAGGATGAAGGAATTCATGGAATAAAAGCTATTACTGAATCCTAAGTTAACATGGCAACAAGAAGTCGCAAGTTCTCAAAAGTTAGAATATCTTCACATCATAAATGACTATGATATATTGTTTTTTTACGCATTATTTGGATCTTCAAATGTGATGCAACAATGCCATGCAAATACAATATTTTTTATTGACTCGACTTCTCATGAGAAATTATCAGATCACTTTTTTACTGTTATGGTAAATAAAATTTACTTTTTGCAACATTATGATGCATCTTTTTAAAATTTCTTTTCTATATAAATTTTGCAAATCAATTTTAATTGTTCCTAAACTTAAGTTTAGTCACCCTAATATTCTAACTGAGCTCAACAGGAATTCCAGCTGTCTCCTAATCCATTTTGATAGTTGATTTTGTTTTAAAAGACCACTATTTTTACTAGTACAGGAGCCAGGGCCTAGCAACCTTGCTTTTCCCTTCGTCCTTGGCTCCAACACGTTGAAAATTTCCACTAAGACACGACAGCTCAAAACAACTCGTTTAATGTGAAACACTATAATCGAAGCTTCCCATTCCTCTACTTCTACATTCTATACCACAAATGTTCCTTGTGATTGTTGGTTAATGCACAGGTTGAGGATTGTGCCTTAATGTTTCGCCCAAAATGTATATTTTCTCATCATACAATGAAAGATGTAGTAAAAATAATTGGAAAGAAAAAGAAAAACTTTTTCGAGAAAACACGATTCAGCACACTTGTATACATGTAATGTATTAGAAAAAGGAAAAAAGGCATTATAGTTGAAGGCAGTAGCTAAAAAGCCATTAATTGGCATGGAGGAATCCTTCCATATAAGAGTGAAGTAAGATATACTTCTGTCGAAGGAAAGTGATGATTCCATACCTGAAAACTGCAATCTTTATCTTCTTGAGCAGCAGCAGCAGATCCATCGCCATCTATAACAGAACAAGACTCCTTCTGAAATGACTCGCAAGACTCCGGGGACATATTCATGCTTCCGGGATCAGTAACCAGCATTGTCAAATCAACTGCAGGACTCCTACATGCGTCTGCCTTTGCTGACATGGCAAACAAGGACTGATGTTCGGATATGTCTTTAACGTTGGCTTCCATTCGAATCTCGAAATCAACATCCGACAAAGTTTTTATCTCGTCAATAAATAACTCATGCCCCGGATGTGGCTTCTTGCCCCATGACTTCATGTACTTAGACGAAGACGAATAATCTTCCTTATGACTCACACTTCTTTTCACAAACTTACTCTCATCACGACGATAAGAGCTTCTTTTGTGGCCCCGATAAGGAGGCAGAGATTTCGATCGAGACGATGAGCTTCTAGTTATCACCTCATCCATCCACCCATCTCTACTACTAATGCCCGAACTTCTCGTTTTACCATTCCTATCCGGCAGAGAAAGCATTTCGCCTAAGGTGCTCCCCTTGCTAACCCCCACTTCCAATTCCCGATACTCACGACTCATCCTCCACCTCTCAGATAGTCTCCTCCTTGCCTCCCTACTCACAGACGACTCGCCTAACGAAGAAGATAGATATCTCCTATTATCATCCAAAGATTTCCTACTGGGTACTCTGAAATCCTCTGGCTCGCTGTCCGTTTCATCGTAAGAGCTCTCGTCTCCTATGTATCCAATACTCTCATCACAGCCTTCCCTCCTCATCCTCATTGTGATCTCCCTAGCTAATTCTCTTGCTTCTTTCGATATGGGCCTCGAGAGGCCCACCTCACGACTATTCGAATACTCCTTCCCAAGGTTGGGCTTCAAAACGACGATCCTCGTCGGAAGTACATTTTCCTCGTTTTTTCCACTTGATCGAGTCCTAGCTGGCGAACTGCGGGTAATGTGACGGCCGTGAGATTCGAGCAGAAGCCCGTCTTTACGCACGTCTCTCGATTTGCTCTCGTACCTAGTAAGATTCGAGGGCTTCAAAACAGCAATGTGGTCTCTCTCGCCATTGGAAAGACGCCTGGAGTTAACGAGCTTCTGCTCGATACGCGCCATCTCGAGCTTCGTCAGGTCCGGCGGGCCCGCACTCCACCTCGAAGAGAATCGACGGTGGGTAGAAGCTTCTAGATCCTCGTACACATCCTTGAATTCGTGGAGGTCTGTTCGGCTTTCACGCCTTTTCTGGTGATGTTGCTTCCTGGTGGAAGGAAGGCCTTCGAAGCCCATCAGGCGGGCGATAAGGCCCGGGGCCCGTTTCTTCGGTTCGACCTCTCTCGACATTTCTTCCGCGAGCAGCTTTTTCATCGGGACTACTCCAGAGGATTCTCGGTAAGGGGTCGGCCCACCAAAGTGAAGCATAAACTGCAATCAACGAATCATTATCAGAAAACGAAAGGAGAACAAAAAATAATCGGATATATAAACGGAGATAGAAGCTGACCATGTCATCTCTTTTGTTTCTGTCGAGGTAAGAAGGACGAGAATCGGTCGACCGCCTTCCGGAGATGACTGTTTTTTGTTTGTGAATTTGATCGAGACCTGTAAACGAATCGAAGCGACAAAGGACAGAAGTCAGAGAGAGCTAAGTACCATCTTCCTTCATGAACAAGGGGCCATTATAACTACCCAAAAGAGGAACAACATTATGCTGACACCCATTATAAGATAAAGTTTGTGGAGGGTTTTTTCATATGGCACTTAGCTTTAGTAAAAAAAATCATGAACAAAAATTAAAAAGAAAGGATCAATCAATGCGAGAAGAAAACAAAATTCCCGAGTCATGGAAATTGCGTGCTCTCGGCCTTTTTCAGAAAAAGCCATTTTCAGCGGCGGATAAAACCAAATAACTTCCTCCCGAGAAAAATTAATAAAACCAGAAAAAATATTAATTTTAATTTTTCGACTAATTGAAAAAAAGATTAATTAAGGAAAGAGAGATGGGCAGCTTGATTTAATTACCTTCAATGCCGGAAGCACTTTTGGATTTCCTGTGTCGAGCTCTCTGCATTTTCTACTTCTATTTATTTAATTTTTTATTTTTTCGAAATTCAAAATCAGAAAGAGGAAAAGGGGTGAATTAAGAAAAAAAAAACACGAATAAGTCAAGTAAAAGAACAACTTTTTTCTTTTTTTGAAAATAAAAAAAAGCGAAGAAAACACACACACAATTTGGGGGAAATCAGATCGAAATTATCGGAGAAAATCGCGACAGACGACCTCGAAATCCATCGCCATTGATGACCGAGCTCTTTTATCTGAAGCTCAATTCAAAAAAAAAAAAAAACACCGGTCGAAGATTCTCTCGCACATTCTAGAAGAGAGAGAAAGAGAACGTCAAAAATCAACGCAAACAGAGAGAGTGCATTCTAGAGAGAGAGTGGGGAAAGCGGGACGAAGGTTTTAGAGAGAGAAAGCACGGAGAACGAGTGAGTAGAGGAAGACGAACATTTATGACGGCAGTGTGTTTTTGTGTGTGAAAAAACAGAGTTTTATTTCTTTTGAAATTGGAGTCCCGACAGAAAAAAGGGGCTATCGACCTGCCGGGGGCGAAGGGTAATTTAGGAAATTCGCATCGCCGGGTTACACGTGGCGGGCAAACCGAGGTGACACGCAATTAATGCCCCGTGGCTTTTTACTCTGCGGATATAATCGGAATTAAGTTTGGGATTAGCTTGATTTAGAAAAATATAATCGAAGGACTTTGTGCAATGACATAAATAAAATTTGACCAAAATAAGTAATGAAGATAAGATGCGTGTTAAATTAGAAGGTTGTCTGTAATAATGACATTTATAACCTCCACCAAATATCATAAATATCACTTCATCTAAATTCAAATTTAATTTTTTGCGTTTTTATATTTTACTTATCAATGTGTCGCATTTTTTATAATTATTTATAGTTGTTACTGCATAATTTATCAACATTATATGTAATGTGGCATTAAGAGAACGAGTTATCAATAAATCAAGTTACTTACGGCAATAATAAAGTGGCAGAAGTCAATTTCTTAGCTCGATTTGGTGTTGTAATTGAGATTCTGATTGGATGATAAGTATTTAAATTTCAATAAACCTCAATTTGTTGTTCTCCTAACTGAAATGGTAGATGTCAAGTTTTTGTTACTGATTACGACTAAGCTAATTTAATGAATAGCACATTTATCTTTTGAGTTCAAAAATTGATTGTCAGATCGAATGACGAATATCGCCTAACGGTTACAATAAACATTAATTTGTCGTTCTCCTAACTAAAATGGTAGTTTTCAAGTTTTTACGATTAACTCAAACATAGCTTTAATGAAAAGAATGTGTATTATTTGAGTTTGGGATTGATTGTCGTCATATCGAATATCAAATAATACTTTGGCAGTCACAATAAACTTTAATTTGTCGTGTTCGATCTGTGAACAAAAATAATAAGTGTAAAGTTTTTGTGATTGGCTCAATCGAACTTTTAACGAATTGAAAAATAATTATCATTTAAGTTGGAGATTGATTGTCAGATCGAATGACGGATATATTACTTTACGTATATAATTTGTCGTTGACCTAGCTGAATTGTTGGATTTTATGTAAAATTTAATTTAAAATGTCGTTGTTCTAGTTCGATAAGCAAATATCAGAATGTCAGACATTTGTAATCAAATTAACGTACAAATCTTTACTGTGCAGTAATTTTTACTAATAGAGTTTGGGATTGAGCTTAAACTCAAATACTTCTTCCGTGTAAAGAAGTAATCACGCATTCTTTATATGAACGTCTCTGGGATTGAGCTTAAACTCAAATACTTCTTCCGTATAAAGAAGTAATCACGCATTCTTTATATGAACGTCTCGTAATAGTAACCACATTTAAAAAAATAACTTAATGTCATTTTTCTCAATTTTAATGCACATGAAAATTCAATTATTGTACTTCAAAGTAGAAAATATCATTTTATATTAATGTATTCAAGCATTAATGATTCTCTTATCGATTTATTTAGTCATCAAGATATTTGTAGAATTGTACGTTAAATACGAGCTGCTAAACGATGGCGAGAAAAATACATAATCATTTTTTCTCTTATCAAGTTCTTTTAATTTAACTGCAATTTGTGTATACAACGTATGTGAAATCAAATATGTACGTGCATTTATGAAAATAATATACTAGTAGTATAATTCTTCAAAGATAGTTGTGATTATAACGACTAGAATAGTATATTGATTGAAATTTTAACCAAGGATTGAATAAACAACCGTGAGTACTACAATTCAAAAGAGAATTGGAAAAAATGTTACTACAACAATTAGTGAAATATAATTAATATTTTCAAGAATTATTAATAAACCCAAAATTGTTTTTAAATCAAGTTTGGATGCATGTGTATCAATTTTGTTTTTGTTTTTATTTGTGTGCTTTTACCGAGGTTGAAAGCCAAAATATAGATGAAGTCATATAAACTGATTTTTGGTGAATGGGTCCAAATTATTTGGTGAACAAGTGACAAAATAACTTAAGTAGCTTTATATATTTCAGGTAGAAACCGGTTCACTTGAGCAAACAATTAACCAGAAAGGTCCGGTTCAATGTGAAAATATATTCAAATTCAATGACTAAAAAAATACCTACTTTAAGCACTTTTAATTTAAGAACATTGTGAACATTTTTTTTTTAATTTTTAACTGAATTAAAAGTGCTACATTTCATCTCATTCATGGGCCAATCTTAATGATTAAAAAGACAACATAATTCTTAATATCTAATATAATATACCTAATCATAACAATATTCTTATTATTTAATATTCATAATATGTAGAAAATGTTTTTGTAGTGATTTATAAAGTTCTCCAATTGTCAAAATTTAGGCAAATTGTTTTTTTGTAATTTTATTCATTTGATTTAAATTGAATTTGATTTTTCTTTTGTTAGCATAAACTAAAACTTTTAAATTTAGTTGAATTTCATTTGTATAATAACTTTGGTCTCAAATTGATTAACGTTAAGATCAAAATAACCTATAAATTCTACTATGATAAATTGTCACAACATATATAAAAATAAATTAGTGAGATTTACTATATATTTTTATTAATATAAAATTAGTGAGATTTACTATACATCATTCCATTTAGTTTAATTAAATAATAAATAATATAATATAATTAAATACCATTCACCAGTATACATTTAAAATATATTTTTTCTTAATTATGGTTGTCAAAAAAATATTAATTTAGTACTTAAGCAAAGTTTTTTTTGGAATGAATTTGATTGAACTTAAATTAAATTTTATTATAATATATTTTTATATTATTAAAAAATTCAAAATAAATATACTGTATATGAATAATATATATTTTTGTATAAACTAGTTTGTTTATATAAGATTATTCATTTTATTTTAATTTTTTTTAATTTATACTCTCTTGATCATTGATCACATTTTTTTTTTGTAAATTACAAAAGGAGTATATTTTTTAAAAGATTTTGAGCTAAACTAAGATAAAATTTATCCACATAAATTAAAATAATCGAGTTTTGATTCTCTTAAATTATTCAAGCTTCTTGATCACAAAATTTTCATCGAATGAACAACAACCAAAATCCATACTACATAACAACTATCAAACGTCCCAACAACAAAAAAAATGAAAAACAAAATTTGGAAAACTCGGATACCAAATCTATGTAAGATATTGCCTTTGCGAAAACACTTTTCTTAAAACATTTTCACATGTTGTGAATTTCTATTTTCGTCATATGTTCACATGCAATGTGTCTTTTTTTGTTACACATATTTACCCTTTTCACCCTAAAAAATTGACAGTGGGGCAGTAAATAATTATTATAGCATTAATTTATATTTCACGTATTTACAATTTGGACCCGGAAAATTGACAGTGGGGGTGTAATAAGTAATAAGGTTAAAATTGGTGAGCGTGCCCAAGATTGTCTGAAATCTCATTTGTTACTTTTGTAAAAACGGAAATATTTTGTCAGCCCAAAAATATCCAATTCAAGGCTACGTGCTTAATTTATTGTGGAAAAAAATAAGGACTACTTATTACAGCCTATCACATATATAGCTATGAAACATAAATAAATAAATAAAAAAATAAAGACTATAACAATATAATATAATAGTTTTATTATATATTTTAGATTCCCTTCAATAAAATCAGCCGATAAATGAGCTCAAAACAATCACTACAAGCCAAGTTAAAAATAAAAAAGAATCATAGGTCATGATACTGTATAAGAGTGTAAATGGGCAATGCTAATTTGTGATGTTTTGTTTTTAAATCAAATTAATCATGGAGTACATTTTTTTGATGTACAACAAATAATTGTGGCTAACCACGTAGTGTTTGATCATTTCACAATTTTTGCACTTTTTTATTAATAGTCATATTTTTTTTTTTAAAATTTTTTAATTATTGATACCAAACAAGTTAATATTTGAGTTTCACAATTTTTGCACTTTTTTATTAATAGTCATAGTTTTTTAATTTGTAAAAAAATTGTGATTATTGATATGAAATATAGTTAATATTACATTTTTTGTCTTAACACAATAGTCACACTTTATTTGTAATTTACAAAGGAAGTGTGACTATTGTGTTGAGAATGTAGTATTTGATACGATATGTCATTTCGTACCAAAATAGTCATATTGATATCATACCAAAAAAACCCAGATAATTTAAGTATATCGACATTTCGTTAGTATTTTTTTTACCATTTTTACTTGTTACTCTTTATGTCCGAGAGAAATATACTATACTTTTTTTTATAAAATACAGTATAAAGAATAAAATATTTTTATTTTTGTAGTGTAATTAATAAGAGTAACCCTAATGGTTTTGCCAAAATGGCTCTTGTCATTTGCTATTTTGGCCAAAAAATAGCCCTTGTCATTTGCCATTTTTAAAATATACCCCAATGGTATAAAAATAGCTAAGGCCATTTTTTATTAAAACATAATATTTTTAGCTTTTTGACATTTTTTTAATATAATGTTTTTCCATAAATTATATACACAATATTAAAATTTAAAATAATTTATTAAATTGATCACCTACCGAGTACCAACTATCAACCTACACCTTGATATTAAATTTAACAACTCAATCAACCCTACAACAATCACATTAAATTGTACATCAAATTCACATCTTTAAATTATATATACAATAGTAAAATCTAAAATAATGTATTAAATAAATATAGTTATCACATTAAATTGTACATCAAATTCACATCTTTAAATTATATATACAATAGTAAAATCTAAAATAATGTATTAAATAAATATAGTTTTTTTAACGTAAATTTCGTTTGATTTTTTCAAATTAATATTGAAAATTAATCATTTTTTTATTATTAATAATAGTTAAATAAACAAAAAATATACTATTTTATTAATTAATTAATGTGTAGTGTGAGGTGGCAAGAATAGCTCTAGCCATTTTCCCACCCAAATATTAGGATAAATGGCTAGAATTTTGGCCATGACTATTTTTTGGCCCTTGCCATTTTCACCATTGGGGTAAGTTTTTTTTTATTTTTGCCAAATTTTGGAAATGGCAAAATTTTTTTATTTTGGCCCTCAAGGTACGTGCAAAGCTCCCGGAAGTGGATAGCATCACCCTGCCCGGCTCCGGAGGACGAGGCACCCGCGGCATCAATGACTGGGCGAAGAACGAGCTTCTGCCCTTTGGCACGATCATGAATGGGCCGGAAGTGGGTAGGGTCCGCCATGTAGCCGGCTCTCGTAAGCTCGTCGCAAGAGATGGGCTTCGTCTCCGTCGGGGCAATATCTCCAACATAGGCCGCAACGTCAACCTGCAAATGGACAGCAAGCATAGAAATGAGAGTACCTAGGCAAAGCTTTAGAGGCGGGCGCTTCACGATGGTCTCCAACATCGAGAACACGGCACCGATAAGAGAGATCCGGGTGCCGACGTGGGCACGGTGAATGGCCCAGAGCTCCGATGCACTGATCTTGTTGGCCTCAAGCTTGCCGAAAATAGTTGTGGCTAGAAACTTATGCAAAAGCACAAGCTCGGGATCCACCAAGGAACTAGTGTTGACCCCGGAAGTCCAAGTGCCATAGGGAGTCAACGAGCACCACGCCTCGCTCGCGTCCCAATCGGATGGCGGACCCAACTCTCCATCTAGATGAAAGCCCCAAGCCTCATGCATCATCTTCGGAGTGAGAGTGTGCTCGACCCCTCCAAGTAGGAAAGTCGCTATTTGACGCCGCGGAGACTTCTCGAAGCTCAAAAGGAACTCGAAGGTGAGCTTCGGATGATGTGGAAGAGTAGACCGGGCTACCTTGAGGATGCCAAGGTTAGTGCAAATCTCCTTCATACGGTCATAGAGGTCGAGGCTTCGGATGAAGGTCTAGTCGAAAGGACGAGAAGAAGCCACCTTTCCGGCGCGGAGACGAGCATAGCGTGCCTCCTCGTTAGCCTCCGGAGTCAATCCATACACTAGGCCGCCTCCATCGGCCAAATCATACGCAGCTGCCTCGACCATTGCTTCCTCACGTTCCATGATCCAAGACTCGGATAATCGGACTGAAATCTGCCAAAGAACTGTACTGACTGACTGAACTGAACTAGGTGTCGGGCGACACTGGTATTGAACTGCAGAGATGTCGGATGACGAGGTCAAATCCCCAACTCAGAACCCTAATCAGCTGGTGTCGGACGACATAGAAATATCAAAGCAGTGATGTCGGACGACAACTAGAAATCCCCAATCTGCAAACCCTGATTCTGGTTGTCGAACGATTCACAAATACACAGTAAGATAAGTCGGACGACACGTTCAAAACACAGCTCCGGGTCCGGCGAACTTCGACATATTAGGAATCGGGAAAAGAGAGAGCAAGCCGTAAACCTGGTTGTCGAACGAGTTTTGAAGCGGTTGACGGCGAGGACTGGCGGGGAACGGCGGACGGTAGCGGTGGTGGCGAGCTGTGGTGAACGGCGGTGGCGCGGTCGAGCTTCGGGAGACTGTGAGTAGCAGCGAGAGAAAGCGGCGGTTGAGTGAATGGAGAGACGGACGAAGGTAGATGAAGAAGATGGTGACCGGAGATGAAGGTGGTGATTGACGGCGGCGACGGCTGGTGGTGTCGGGCAGGTGGAAATCGGACGACAATGTTTTTTACGGGAGGGTGAAAATGAGGGTGGAGGCGAAAATTAGGGTTGTGCATTCAGGTTTAACCCCCGCTCACTTTTTCGGGCGACACCAGAATCCTGTCGCCCGACACGCTATGTCAGCAGTCGCTCGATCCAGGTAAAAGATGTCGGACGACATCAGAGGTACAAAGGACCCCTGTCGGCCGACATGCTGAACAATTTCCAGCAATTTTCCTCGTCTCAGCCCCGTTTCCCCACGGCTCGACCCACAACCCAACATCTAACATGTGAGTAGGCCCTCACAAAGCACCATTTTACGTCTTGGGCATGACGTTCGTGGGTAGGCCCCCACGGGGCGCTCGTCTACGTCCCGAGCTCGGACACTCTTCTTCTTCAAAACTCAATCATTCCGGGCATTCGCCCGTGCCAACTCATTAAACCGGGACTCAACATACCGACGGAGATCCTCGATTTGTGCCTTCCTAGCATCATCCCGAGTATGTAACTCGGCCATTTGATCCACAATGAATTCACGGAGCTTATCGTAACTCGAACTCGGGAGATTCCTCGAATCCAAAGTACTCGGCCCGGCATCGTTACCTCGCTCGGCCTTCAACTTATCTAGATACTTCGAAATGGTCCCTCGTTCCTTAAATGGGCGAAATGTGGTCTCATCCGCCATAAACTCACCTAGAGCAAGCTCTCTATAACCAAGTGACGTCGGTTGCACCTTCTTCACATGAGCCGGGAGATTATACGCATTCATCACCTTATTAAACGAGATCAAGTACGTCACCAAAAATCCCCAACAAGGATGCAATTTCTTCCGCTTCACTAATTGACCGAGATGATAAAAAACGAGATCCGCTAAACTCACTTGAATCTTCTTATAGGCACAATGAAGAAGCCAAAGTTCCGTCGAATTTACCTTGTTCCCTTCTCGTTTGGCCAACACATTATGTGATATGAATTTATGCAACACAACAAGTGCCGGCTCCTCCAAGAACGCATTACTAATTCCTTCCCCGGACCAATTATCACAAGGAGTAAGTTCTCTCCAATCACTCGATTTCTCGGTTACTCCCGTTGAATGAAGTTTCCAAACCATCCGGATCACCGCCGGAGTCACTTCAAACTCCTTATCTAACATCCGAAATGTAGCCCTTCTTTGAACATTATCAAAGCAAAGAGTCGAGAAAAATTCCGTCGTGAGAGGCTCGTACATACATGCTTCGGTAGAACCAATTTCCTCAAGCCCAAGCGGAATAAGCAACTCCGTAACACGCTCATCAATTCCCGCTTTCTCCAAGAAATACCAATCAAAAGATTGTGAAGCCCAAGGCTTGTTCCCTCTCAATTTTCGAAACATAGCAATCTCCGACTCCTTTTGAACGGTTAACGGAATTTTCTCTGTCTCAACACTAGGGGTTGGAACAACTTCTTCCCTTTCATCCTCCTCCGTCACACGGGCAAGAACCGGGGCTTTCTCTATCTTCTTCGATTGCGGTTTTTTCCCCCGAGTAGTAGCTCGAGTGGCTCGTGACCAGGAAGGGCTCGGGTCAAGGATACGAGGGCGTTTAACCGTTCTCTTGGAAGAAGAAGACATAATGTGGGTGAAGATTTGGGTGAAAATTAGAATTTTTTTTTTCGAGTGGATGGATGAGAAAATGGAAAAGGGGGCGATTTTTAGGTTAAAATTCGAAATCAGCCCCTCCAGGTCTCCGTGTCGTCCGACAGTAAAGTGTGTCGTCCGACGAGGGTCTTGTCGTCCGACAGAGATTCCTGTCGTCCGACAAATTCCCGTTGATCGCAGGGCAGACCTACGAGTCCCGTCTGCCAAGGCTATCATTTCTGAAGGATGTCGTCCGACATAGCTTCAGGGCAATTACACTGACGGACGACATGAGGCTAGATTTTCCGAATTTCGTCGTTTCATGGTGAGAAGGCCCTCACCAAGCACTCTTTAACGTCGGGAGCTTGACGTTCGTGGATAAGCCCCCACGAGGCGCTAGTTTAACGTCGTTAGCTCGACTTAGTCCATCTCGAGCTAAGAAATGCAACCAACGACCTCATAATCGGCCTCCTCCAACAAACTCACCTCGACATTCTCCTTCGGTTTCTCGATCCCATAATACAGTTTAACCCTATGTCCATTCACTTGAAAGGCAGATTTAGTCCGAGGATCAAATAGCTTCACCACACCGTAAGGGAATACCTCTAACACCTCATAAGGCCCACTCCAACGAGATTTCAACTTTTCGGGAAATAAACGGAGTCTAGAATTAAAGAGTAGAACTTGCATTCCGGCCACTAAATCCTTAGGCACTATGTGTTTGTCGTGGAACTTTTTCACTTTCTCCATAGTGATCTTATTGTTCTCATAGGCCTCGTCTCGTAACTCCTCCAACTCCGACATTTCCAAGAATCGATGCTCGCCTCCATTCTCCACATCTAGGTTTGTTGCCCTTATAGCCCAAAATGCCCGATGCTCGATCTCAACCGGCAAATGGCACGCTTTTCCATAGACAAGGTGGAAGGGACTCATACCAACTACGGTCTTGTAGGCCGTCCTATACGCCCACAAAGCATCCACAAGCCTTTCCGACCAATCTTTCCGAGAAGGCTTCACGGTTTTCTCAATAATACCCTTAATTTGTCGATTGCTCGTTTCCGTTTGCCCGGACGTTTGAGGATGGTAGGCCGTAGCTACCTTGTGACTCACCCCATTCTTCTTCAGAAGTTTTTCAAAGATATTGTTACAAAAGTGTGTACCACCGTCACTTATGATTGCCTTCGGGAAACCGAATCGAGAGAAAATATACTCTTGTATGAAGTGAATCACCGTGTTAGCATCACATCTTCGGGTCGGAATTGCTTCCACCCATTTAGAGAGATAGTCGACCGCAAGAAGGATATACTCATAACCATGAGAACTCGGGAATGGTCCCATAAAATCAATCCCCCAAACGTCACACACTTCAACCACAAGATTGATTTGCAACGGCATCTCTTGTTTCGATCCAATATTTCCGAACCGTTGTCACCGATCACATGTAGCACAAAAATTTTGGGCATCCTTGAACAAAGTAGGCCAATACAACCCCGATTGAAGCACTTTATGAGCCGTCTTTTTCCCTCCGAAGTGTCCACCATACGAGTCCGAATGACAACATACCAACACGTCTCGTTGTTCATTCTCCGGTAGACATCTCCTTATCACATCGTCCTTACCCACCTTGTATAGATATGGGTCGGCCCAAAAGTAGTACTTACAATTATTTTCGAACTTCTTCCGAGCTTGAGACGTCAAGTCTTTCCTTAGAGCTCCGGCGGCAATGTAGTTAACAATGTCCGCATACCAAGGACTTGAATCCACTAGCATCAACTCTTCAAAAGGGAAAGCTTCGGAAATTCCCTCATAGGCATGAGTCTTCAAGAAGTCACCAACCGGCTCTAGACGAGAAAGATGGTTGGCTACCACATTTTCACTTCCCTTTCTATCACGGATTTCCAAGTCGAACTCTTGAAGCAAGAGCACCCAACGGATCAACCTCGGTTTAGAATGTGGCTTCGTAAGAAGATATCATAGAGCCGCGTGATCACTATAAACGACGACCTTGGATCCAATAATATAAGGGCGAAATTTCTCAAGAGAAAATATCACCGCCAATAGTTCCTTTTCCGTAGTCGTGTAGTTCAATTGAGCTCCGGATAGAGTCAAGCTAGCATAGTAGATAACATGAGAAAGCTTGTCGACTCTTTGACTAAGAACCGCTCCCACGGCCGAGTTTGAAGCATCGCACATAATTTCGAACGGGCGATTCCAATCCGGTGCACACACAACCGGGGCCGTGGTAAGCTTCTTCTTCAATATCTCAAATGCCTCCGTGCACTTATCATCAAACTTAAACTCCACGTCTTGGCTCAATAGATGGCAAAGAGGTTGGCTTATTTTAGAAAAATCCTTGATAAACCGCCTATAGAATCCGGCATGCCCCAAGAAACTCCGAACTCCCTTCACATTCACCGGAGACGGAAGCTTAGAGATAACGGCAATCTTGGCCGGATCAACCTCAATACCTTTCTCGGAAACAACATGTCCCAAGACGATCCCACTTCTCACCATAAAGTGGCTTTTCTCCCAACTTAGAGTCAAACTCGATTCAATACACCTTTGGAGAACTCTATCGAGCTTAGCAAGACAATCATCAAATGAACTCCCAAATAAAGAGAATTCGTCCATGAATACCTCCAAGAAATCTCCAATAAACTCCGCAAATATCGACATCATACATCGTTGAAATGTCCCGGGAGCATTACAAAGACCAAAGGGCATTCGTCGCCAAGCAAATGTACCAAAAGGTGTAGTAAATGTCGTCTTCTCTTGGTCTTCCGGGGCCATAGTGATTTGGTAATACCCAGAAAGCCCATCAAGAAAACAAAATAACATATGGCCCGCAAGTTTGTCAAGCATTTGATCGATGAATGGCAAAGGAAAAGGATCCTTTCTAGTAGCCGCATTTAGTTTCCTATAATCAATGCACATTCTCCAACCCGTTGTCATGCGAGTCGGGATCAACTCCTTCTTTTCGTTTTCAACAACCGGGCTAACCCATTTGCTATCCGAAATGGCATAGATTAACCCTTCATCGAGAAGTTTCAAGATCTCCTTCTTCACCACTTCCAAGAGTACCGAATTCAACCTCCGTTGGCCATCTCTCATACGTAAGGCCCCATCCTCGAGAATAATCCGATGAATACAATGGGCCGGGTTAATACCCCTAAGATCCGAGAGACTCCAACCAAAGGCTCGTACATTGCGCTTTAGAACCTCAAATAAAGCCTTCTCTTCGTGCTCATCCAAGGTTGAACTTATGATTACCGGTTTCAACTCACCCTCTTCCAAGAAAATATACTTCAAATGTTGAGGTAACTCTTTCAACTCGGCTTTACTTCCCGGAGGTAAGATATTCCCCCTCACCTCAAATTTTGGAAGCTTGTCCTCAAGCTTCTCATCCCATAATGCCTCGGGAAGTGCATCAACCTCGGTTTTGACACCCATACTCTCTCCAATCTCTACATCCCCTTCAATCACAAATACACCATCTATAGATAAGAAAGAATCTTCACCCATCAACTCCAATTCCTCCACCGGGACCTCCTCATTAATCATGTCAATACTCTCCACCGGAATATGGTCAAAGTTCTCAAAGAAATTCATCTCGGAAAGATGATCAATAGAATCGAGAAATGAACATTCTTCCACAAATTTAGTAGAGGGAATCGAAATACCATCTTTAGCCGAGAAGGATACCGTTTCACCCAAGACCGTCATTTGAAGAGACCCATTCTTGACATCATTCAAGGTATTTGTGGTGGCCATAAAAGGGCGACCAAGAAGAATAGCATGGTCTTTCCCGTCTTCCTTGACTTCCTCAACATCGAGAACGACAAAGTCAACCGGTACGATTAAACCCCCCACTTTCACAAGAACATCTTCGATAATGCCCTTAGGATATCGTACGGACCGGTCGGCCAATTGGAGACACATCCTTGTAGCTTTGAGGTCTCCCAAATCCAATCGGTCAAACACGGAGAAAGGCATCAAGTTTATCCCGGCACCAAGATCTAGCATTCCAGAAACTTCTCGTCCATTACCCAAAGCAATTTTTAAGTTAAAGCTTCCGGGGTCACTTTGCTTTTCCGGGAGTTTGTGTTGGAGAATTGCACTAGCCACCTCGGAGACAACCACTTTCTCATCATCAACAAACCTCCTCTTTTTAGAAGCCAAGTCTTTAAAGAATTTCACGTAGGCCGGAACCGTACGGATCACATCAAGAAGAGGAAGATTGATATTCACCTTAGAGAGAAGCTTGTAGATGTCTTGAAATTGTTGCTCTTGTTTGTCATTTTGAAGACGGACCGGAAAAGGTGGACGGTAAGGATTAGCCGTCTTATGAAGAATTTGTACCTTAGGCGGAATCTCGTCTTCCATTGGTGGCACTTGGTTTTGAGTAGAGGCCGGAATAGGTGGATCAACGCGCACTTCATCTTCCGAACTCACATCCCCAACTTTGTTATCCACGATCTTACCACTCCTCAACATGGTCACCGCTTTTAGATGAGACGGTTGGCTTGGGAACGTACCCTTTTGGAGTTGTTGGTGAATCTCACCAAGACTCGTGGAATGTTGGCCCACTTGGATCTCAATATGTTTCAATGCGGCCTCGAGAGTGGCAATCTTCTTATCTTGTTCAATACGGTGATTAGTAGAAGATTGCACATAAGCGTGGAATTCTTGCATGAGAGTCGGTCTAGGTGGTTGATTCGTGCCTTGATACGGAGGTCGAGGTCCCGAGCTTTGTCCGGGTGGTTGTTGATAGTTATTACCGGACTATGAGAAATTGGGATGGTTCTTCCAAGCATTGTTGTACGTGGGGGCAAATGGATCATTCTTAGAATGTACCCCTTGAATAGCATTAACCTCAAAGTCTTGAGGTGGTGCGGTTTGTGGACAATAATCTCCTCCATGGTCCGGTGACCCACACACACAACAAGCCTCCTTCTTCACTTCAACCTTCTCATCCCTTTTCATCAAATGCATACATTTTGTGAGCTCGTTCATTTGATTAGCCATTCCTAAGTTAACCTCATTGGCATTCACCTTATACCTCCCACTTGTTTGCACAATGTTTTGAAGAGAATTTTCCGCCAACGTTTCACACATCTCATTAACTTCCTCACGGTCCAACTTACTATAATTACCTCCAGAAGCGTGATCAACCGTCATCCGAGATTCACGGTCTAATCCATTGTATAAAAATTGCTTAAGTAGCTCCGGGGGAAAATTATGATGTGGGCAAGCTCTCTCCAATGCCTTATACCGTTCCCACGCTTCATGAAATGGTTCGTCATCCTCTTTTCTATAGGCAACAATTTGCTCACGCAAGGCTTGAGTCTTGTGTTGTGGGAAATACCGTCCCGTGAACTTGTCAATTAACTCCTCCCAAGTCCTCAAAGAATTGGGTGGCAAGGTAAGGAACTAAGAACGAGCCTTCTCTTTAAGGCATTGTGGAAAGCACTTCATCATTAATTGCTCCTCCGGAATCCCATTTAGAGGAAAGTCTTTAAGGGTAGAATAGAATTCTCGGATAAAGTCAAGCACATTTTCCGTAGAAAACCCATGATACGTCGGCAATTGATTAAGAAGATGAGGCTTGAGCTCATAGTTCCTAGCTCCCGGGCCAAGAATAATGCAAGAAGAGTCGGCATGAACCCTCGGTTTAGAAAAAAACTCCTATTCTCGGGCGTTGAGGCTCAAAGTTACCGGCCGGAGGACGTTGGTAGGCATACCAGTTTCGTTGACGCTCTTGCTCAAGGTTACGCTCATGATCTCGCTCATAATCTCTATAGTGTTCACGGTCATCACGGCGAGGTGGAGGTTGGTAGTAGTCCCTTCCATGATAGTACTCGTCATCCGTCTCTTGGTGATGCCTCCGGTGAGACTCACGATCTTCATCGGAATAACGGTTGTTCCTCCGGTTTGACCCCCTATCATCCTCGGAATGACGGTTATGTTGATTAAATTCACGTTATCTATGGTCATTCATTCGAGGTGAACGGTTGTCTCTTCCGGAATTAGAATGGTGGGACCCTCCGTCATGAGCATTGTTGTCGTGATTCTCCATAGTGATGTCAAGGAAAGGTGTAGTAGGAATGGAGAGTGGTGGAAATGTGAGTAGTGGCGGATGCTCGGATGTAGAGGCTAGATTACGTAGAGCCTTAGATTGATTCACGTTGTCAATGTATGGCAAGAGTAAAGGTTGAAGACTCCTTCGACATTGCATACACAACACAAACAAAAAGATCAAAAGGAAACAAGAACTTAACTAACACAAAATTCAATTCACGTCGCCTAAATTGCTCCCCGGCAGCGGCGCCATTTTGATTGCTCAAAAGTTATTTATAAAATCCGAAAGGTTTACGAACGTAAACCCCCCGAGTCGATCTCTCGAGGAGCAATGCTATCGGCACGTGAAAAGCGTTTTGTATATGCTATGTTCGAGTTCCAAAACAAGAAAGTAAAACATTATCATCTAAGGGGGGTCGCAATTGAGTGTTTGATTATCAAATAGAACAAGTATTTAAAAACGAGTAATTAAAGAACAAGTTGTAACAAGTGTGTTTGGAAAGCAAGGGTGTTTCCGATTACTCTTCCTAACGAACTAGAGTTGAATTAGATTTATAAAACTCCCAATTAACTAATAATCAGACTAGAGATCAAGTTGTTTTCACGTTCCCTCTCACCATTGATCGTCTACACTCAATCACGACACACACAAGAGTTTCACCCCTCGAGGTCCTCTACTCGGCGTGCCGGTATTTCGAGTTTCGACATTACACATCGACCGTATGGTCTACTAGCGATATACTACGAAGTTGTTCGACACGAGACCACAAATCGAGAGGTGTAATTGTCCAATTAATAGAAATCGAGCTACTTTAAAAGATCAACTTTAATTCATTGAGGAATTTCATCAAACACCCTCACACAAGTTTAGCTAGCCATTATCAAGCACTCAAAATCACAATCCACAATCGAATAAGCCATAATCGAGAGGAAACGAAGAGAATCTCACCACGGGAATAATGGAATCGATGGATGAAGGAGACGATCGAACAGAGCTTCTGAAATCGAGGTCGGACTTCAACTTGTCACCCGGAGAAACCGGTCCGATGAAAACGTCGGGCTCGAGGAGAGGAAGATCGTTTGTGAATGAGATTTTGTCGGATTCTCGACGTACGGAAATTAGATCGTGAATTTATGTTGAGTATTTGAAGAACACAAAATGGAAATATGTGAAGCTTGGAGAAGAAGCTAAAAATAAAATCTCTAAAATTGAGAAATGAAAGTTAGTTATGAAATTACAAGCCAAACACCTATTTATATCCTTCAAAGAGGGGTCAAACAAAGTCAAATCAAAATAGAAACTTGCGGTCTACTCAGCCAAGGATGTCGGGCGACAGCGAAATCCTGTCGCCCGACAAATGACTTGTCGTACGACATAAAACCATGTCGTCTGACAAACCTCCATTGATCGCTGGTCGAACCTGCGATACCCTTCTGTAATCTCTTCAAAATCGCTTACATGTCGTCCGACAAGGTAACGTGTCGTCCTCCAGCTGTTACGCCTTCCTCCGTGTCGTCCTCCAGGCATATGTTGTCCGACATGTTCTTTGTGCTTTTCATCTGTCGGCCGACAGGTGGTCAACCTTCTTCCCAAAAAAACATTTTTACTCGTTTTCCTCCCGTATCGCCTACAAAACACCGAATTCGTCTCGATCATACTATTCTGACCATTAATCATCAAAGGCTATATAAACGGGGAAAAGAGAATCGAAAGAGAAAGAAAAGGACCAAAAACCGACCCGAAATATGCACCAAAAACGGACCAATCATGTTCACTTTTGTGTATATATGTGTTTTATTATTGAGGGATTGCTTATTATCCTATTGACGGAGCTTACGTGTGGTGTAGTCAAGTTTTTATGTCAAAATGTAGGAAAAACGAGACTAAAACGGGATGTCGAGTCGACCCGAACTGCAGCAATTGTTGGAAATCGATATCCCGGGGTTAACGGATTTGCGGAAACATAACCCCGATCAAAATCCCTTCGCCGGAAACCACCGCGAACCACCACACGAGCCGGAGCCCGGCCGAACACACATCCGCGGGGAAGCCCCCGCTTGCGTGCCCTAGCCGAGCCCCCGTACGGGGCTCGCGATCGCGCTTCGCGATCGCATGGGGTTACTCACGTAACCCCCCGGGGCTGCTCGTAGCAGCCCCCGCGGCGAGTCCGGCGACTCGCCGCCACCGCTTGCTTTTCCTTTCCCCGATTTTGCCCTTACGTTCAAAGCCTTTGGCATTGGCTTACAAGAGCTTGCGATTTCCGTCTCAACTCGTCTAAAAGGTCAATCATCTCAAAAACGTGTTTAAGCGTTTCCTCGAAGCGACTGGCCTTTATGAGTATCCTCATCGCTTCTTGTATAGCCGCCTATTTCATGTCTAAACACCAACTTGAGTTTGAACATGATATCTAAAATTAGTCCTTTCCTCATTAGTTAAGACATTTGTAGGCTCGGGAGAACAAAGCTCACTGAGTACAAACTTGTACTCTTCAACAGTCTGGAAAATGTCTAGATCTCTATTCCAATCAATACATTCAAGGACCAATGAGTTAAATTCCTCAAGTATCACATAAAGTGGGTTCAAAGCCATCCATAATCTATGAGCACATATAACAACAAACAATTGATTTAATCTCCGATATTATCTCCCTCAAATAATATCATTAAACCACTAATCACATCTAAAATCCCATCAGATATGGCAAGCCACGATAGTGTGGACGTTTACCTATCCAAATGATTTAGCAATTAGATTTGCTTCGGTCGTACATCATCATTAGCGTTACTTCGATGGGAAGAATACTAAGAAGCGTACCTAAGTGTAAACCATCACTCAGTATCTAAGAAGATTGTTTGGGACACGCATATTCACCGCAAGCCACGATAGTGTGGACGTTTACGTTAACATACGCTCCTTTACTCCCTTCTATAACTGTCTACATCAATCGATCCAAAATCCCATTCAGTGCAGCAAGCCACGATAGTGTGGACGTTTATTACACCAAAAGATTTTTACAATTGACTCCCAATTACTTGATCCATTCGATTTTTGTAAATCAGGACGCGGAGAATCATAAGTGAAACTTGAAGTTTCTAACCAGTGATTCACCATGCGAACAACCCTATCTCTCATAAATGAGGGAGCCGAGCAGACAATCGATCCACCTTCAAAAAGATGGTACGAAGGTCTCTAATTTGTGTCATCCACATGACCAAGTGGCTTTGGCTCCATTCCACTCCCCGGGGTGAGAATGAGTCGACTTGAAGTCAGTTTCAGAAAGACAAATTAGGCATTGTTTGATAAACTTAATCAATGTTTCTCGTAAAAGGAATTACAAGAATTCTCCTCCAATGACTCGTCTATACGAACTTCAAAAGTCCATAAGAGTCACCAAGAGAACAGTAATGGAGACCATGGGATTGTTTCCAATCCCTCTCCCACTTAGCTTTTTATAACAAAGGGATACGATATCTAATGCATAATTAAATACACATAAGCATGCATACATGAAATAAAGCACATAATTATTATCACATAGTCAAAATAATACTAGAATATTATTTTCCGACTTATTATGGCTTTATCGCATCTCCGTACGCATCTTCTAGTCTTCAGTCTTCGTTCTTGAATGCTCCATGTGACGAGAATATTAATCCCAATATTTAAATCTATTTATTTTCAATTAATCCAAAAGTTACTTAATTCGAAAATTAAGTCAATCGAATATATCAAAAATAAAATTAAATATTATTAATATTTTTATTTATTTTTCCTTTCCTTTCTAATTCTATTAAATCCTTAGAATCCTATCCAAGTCAAACTTGGAACATTCTAGAAGACTTCTATAATAGAATAAGGAAATAAAATAAATTAGGACTCCTAATCCTTCCAAATTAATTCCTTTCCTAATCTATTAAAAATTCCATAAAAGAATGATTAAATAGGAAAAATTAATTAAGGACTTTAAAAACTTTCCAAATTAATTATTTTCCTAATCCATTAAAAATTCCATAAAGGAATAATTAAATAGGAAAAATAAATTAATTCCAAATTAATTTTTTTTTTTTTAATCCATGAATATTCCAAAAGGAATAATCAATTAGGAAGACCAAATTAATTCTAAATTTATTCCTTCCTTATCCATGAAAATTCCCATAATAGGAATAATCAATAAAGAAATAAATTTATTCTAAATTTATTCTATTCCTATTCCATGAGAATTTCCAAAAAAAATAGGAATACTCAAAATAGGAAAACCGAATAATTTAGGAAAGTTCGATCTTGGCGGGAGAGCACGGGTTGGGAGTCCCCGCGCCCCACCACCACCATCGATCACCTCAAGGAGCACCGCCGCCGCCGCCCCCAGCCGGCCAGCCACCGTCGCCGGCGACTCCATGGCCGAGAGGGCCGCGGGCAGCCCCATGAGGGTCGATCGATCCTATGGGATCGGCCATGGGGATGGCCGGTCCGAGTCCTCCCTCTCTTTCGTCTCCTTCGTCACACGTCTCTTCCGGTGGTCGTTTCGGCATCGATCCAACGTAAAATAAATTACATAATTTAATTACAATTATCCGGTATCGATTCTATACATGAAATCGACCCTATACATTTTCCGGAAAAGTAGAACGTAATAATAAACCTAAATTCGGTCAACCCCCGAATTTTTACTATTACAAGCATTCACCACACATAAAACGAATCTCGACATGTTCGAGAGTTTAATAATCAAGAACAATATTATGACAATAATTAACGAACAATTATATCTAGCCATAATAGTCGGAAACCCTGCAAGGTAGAACAATTTATCGCATATACACATGAACTAGAACCTGGCTCTGATACCAATTGTTGGAAATCGATATCCCGGGGTTAACGGATTTGCGGAAACATAACCCCGATCAAAATCCCTTCGCCGGAAACCACCGCGAACCACCACACGAGCCGGAGCCCGGCCGAACACACATCCGCGGGGAAGCCCCCGCTTGCGTGCCCTAGCCGAGCCCCCGTACGGGGCTCGCGATCGCGCTTCGCGATCGCATGGGGTTACTCACGTAACCCCCCGGGGCTGCTCGTAGCAGCCCCCGCGGCGAGTCCGGCGACTCGCCGCCACCGCGTCAGAGGGCGGTCCGCCCAGCGGACCGCGGTCGGGCCAGCCACGCGGCTGCCCGGCGATCGAGCCCAGCTCGATCGCGTGCCCCGGCGTCCAGCCGGGGCTCCTCCATGCACGCCCGGCGATCGAGCCCTAGGGCTTCGATCGCCACCCTCGGCGCCCAGCCGAGGGCTTGGTCCGTGCGTGCGCACGATCCCCACGGGGATCCGAACCACCGCGGTCCGGTGGTCTTCGACCACCACCGCCGGTTCATCCTCGTTCCGGGGTTCGTTCGTCCCTCGGATCTTCGTTCATATGCATATACGAATAATCAATTAAAATCATCGAGGGGGTTTCAATGATTTACCTTTGTTCTCGTTGTACGGAGAAACGAGATCTTATGAAGACCTTGAGACCTTCCCACGTATTCCTTGCACTAGCTCGAACGTCGGGTGGGCGACGATCTTCTGAACTCCATGGATCTCCCTCTCTACTTTCTCTCTCTAGAATTGTGATCTTCAAGTTATGAGAATAGAGAAGACCATGTAGTGCTTTTATAGGCTACGTAGGGGATCTTAAGGAGGTGGAATATTGGGCTTCCAATATTAATGATTAAATTGAGCCCAAGCCCAAATCTATTAATCCATTAATATTAATTAATTCTATTTTCCACTATATAAAATTAATTGCACTCCCAATATTAAACCATATTATATCAAATAATATTTCTCCGGTAGTATTATTTATTCCGTGTATTTAAGATATTAATATCCATGAATAAAATTAATTTATTGCTAATTAATTTATTCATCTCTTATATCCGAGACTAGTACCATTCAACCTTAATTATTATGCGGAACAAATCCACCTGCAGGGTTTACATAATAATTCCTTATGAACTCATCTCGGGGATATTATCAACCCTTTCGGGATACACTTTCCCGTCAAGTATTCACGGCATGTCATATATAAAATATAGTGACCCAACTTAACCGGTAATTGACCCAATAATTAAACCGGTCAATTCCTTTGGAAAATCAAAGTCACTTATATTAAATATACACACCCGCAATAGTATCGGGGATTAAGAATAAAATACACTGAGACTTGAATCGATTATCGCCGGCAATCCTAATCGATAAATCTCAAACGATCCGCCCAATACACAAAGTGTACAAGTGTGATAAAATAATTAAGATAAATTATTTTCTCTCTCACACAACGACTATACCGATGGATTGGTCCGTGTCCATCTAGGTCGTGAGCAACTGTTCGATTAAATACGAGTAACCGATAGTATGATCTTCTGTGTGGGCCCGACACACCATACTAACTACAACGTATAGAATCCAGGACTATAATTTGCATATATTTAATTATAAATAATTAAATGCAAATAATTGTTTATTTAATTAAATAGATTAATGGCAATGGATCGTGAGTTTCCGTTACTTAAATCTAGACATTAAGTACACAACTCCAACAGCAATTTCACGGATTAAATTGTTATCGCTCTTAGAGAATAAAGTTTCGGGCCATACATGATTGAAAAGATCGTGAAGTCTAGATTCCTAAGAATTTTGAATCGAGATAATCAAAGTTCGGACGAAGAAGATACGAAGAGAGTCGAGAAGCTGCGCACGAGAGAGGGGGCTACGAGGATCGGGTCGCATTTAGGCGATCTGCGCACCTGAATCGAGGAAACGTTCTGAGAAACCCGAGTCTCAGCCCGCATATCAACTCGAGGATCTCCTTAGCAACCCTAGGAACACTTTACCCGCCCGCAATTGCATTGCGCATCTCTAGAAGAAATGCGATGTCAAGCACATGAATTTCAACACGATCATCTCGAACAAAAATTCGTAATAGCATGTTGATATTTAGTTATATAATCTTGAAATAAAAATTAGAGAGAAAATTTAAGTACACAAAAGTGGATAGTGATACATTTTTTTTACACTATATTATATAAAAAATGTTTTTTTACATAAAAAAGCGGTGAACAATCGAAATTACCCTTCTATTGTGGTGAATTGTATAAGTAATTTTCGACTTGGCGATTCCCACATTCGTGATGGAGTTGTATTCTAAATGTCTAGTTTAGTGGAAATACGGAACTCCTTATCTATGCCTTAGTCTATACATAATTCAAACATGATTGCATTTAATGCAATAGTCCTTGATGTATACGTTGTAGATAGTATGGCGTGAGGAGACACGCGGAAGATCATATTATCGGTTACTCGTATACTATCGAACAGTAGCTCACGACTTAGATGGACAGGGACAATCCATCGGTACGTCGTAGTGTGACTGGTAGATAGTCGGTCTTGACTATCATGTTACACTCGTACACTTGGTGTATTGAGCAGGACCACGGGAGGGCGTTCGATTTATACTAATCGGAGTAATCGAACTAGACCTCAGATATTACGGATATATGAGTTCCTAATCCCTATATAATTATAGGTGCGTGTGTCCAATGCTCGGTTCTTTGATGTGCCAATGAGTGAGACTAATTGATTAGTCGAGATCCTCGGTATATTGGGAATCGGAATTGTACACACGGCATGCTGTAGATTATAGACAAGAAACCGTGTCCCGTTTATTGGGTTGATGATGTCCCCGAGATGAGCTCATAAAGTTTATCATGTAAACCCTGCAGGTGGATTCGTTCCACATGATAATAAGGATGAGTGGTACTAGTCTCGGATAATAAGAAATGAATTAATTTAATTATTAGTAATTAATTAATTCATGGACATGCGATATCTTAAACACGGGGAAAATCATATATGTAATTTCGGCGGAAATATTATTGGTAAAATAATATAGATTAATTAATTGGGAATTCAATTATAATTTTATAGTGGAATTAATTATAATTAAAATTGGATTTAATTAAAGGTTTTCTTTTAAGGACACCGGTTTAATTAAATTACAATTTAGCCTAATTAATTAATTGTCCTAAGGTCCCTAGTGTGGCCTATATATACCCCTCAATCTCTCTTCTCCTAACCTAACATACGCCGCTATAATTAATTCTGCAGAGAAAAATAAAAGTTAGCGCAATTATTTTATTTCTCTGCTTAATTAATTTAGATTAGCGCAGTAGTAATAATTCTGTAGAAATTAATTTGCTAGCGCAAATATATTTCTAAGAGACAGAATAAAATTACCACCGTGGGTTCAAGAGAGAAAGGAGAAGAAGAAGAGAAGATCCCGGTAGATCGTTGCCCACACAACGTTCGGTGTCGAGGGCCAGGATACACACTAGAAGATCTCAGGGTGTTCGCCTATTCGGCTTCTCCGAATCACGCATCAAAGGTATGAGATCGAATCCTAATTCCGCAATTATCGATCTCTGTTTTCGTTAAAAATACATCAGACGAACGATCAGGTTTCGGGAGTCGTGGTATGTGTTCCTCGACTACTGGGGGGTCTAGGACCTCCGGATCGGTGGTCGGAAGAGGAAAAACGGACCGGAAACGATCCCGGAACAGCAGCAGCGCGCTGCTGTTCGGACCAGGCAGGCGCCCGCCTGAGGGGCAAGCGCCCGCTCGCGACAGGTCGCGGGCGCTCGCCTGGGCAGCAAGCGCTCGCTTGCCTTGCTGCGCGAGCGCTCGCCTGGTGAGCAGGCGGTCGCCTGCTCCAGGCAGATCGCGAGCCGCGGCCTCAGCTGCGGCGGACGCGCGATCTCTTGGGCGGGCGGCCATGGCTGTCCGTGAGTGACTTCCAGAAGTCGATTGGGGACGTCCGGATGTTCGAGGGTTCGAACGGACGTGTCCCGGGTAGTCGATTTCCAACAATTGGTATCAGAGCCGGTTTTGTCGTTTCGTTGTATTTTTGCGAGAATTGTTTTGCAGGTTCGAACCCAATTATTATGGCCAACATTATGGGATGTTGTATAATAATTTTGTTGTGGTTTGTTAAACTCTCGGGCTTGTCGAGATTGTTTTGTTTTTGGAAAAACGTTGCTTGTTTGTAATAGATAAAAACGACGGGTTGAGTCGTTAGGTTTATTTATTTATTTCGTCGTTTTCGGGCATGTATAGGGTCGATCACCTTGTATAGGATCGATGCCGGATTTAGTAGATTTATTCTTGTAATTTTTCTTACTATTTTTGGTGGATCGAGACGAGACCAAAACTCGGAGAAACGAGGATCGAGGAGGGCGAACCGGCAACGGGCAGCCATCGAACACACCCCGTGTTCGTGACGGGCAGCAGCGAGGCTGGGGTTCGTTCGACCCCACAGACGACTCAACGAGGCTCGGGACGAGGCTCCAGTGGGAGGACTTCGTTTCTTGACCCTCGAGCGAGTCGGTGGTGGACCGAGTCCGAGACGAGCAACGAGATGAAGTTCCAAGAGACGTGCATTGGAAAATACTTAAGGCCATAATAATCGGGGCCACGTTAATTGCTTTTTGCATGATTTACGTGTTTATTATTATGCTTAACTATTTATGCATGTTATCCCTTATCGTAAAATACTAAGTGGGAGAGGGATTGGAAACAATCCCGCGGTCTCCATTCTCTGTTTTGATGGTGATGTGTATTGACTTACGAGTCGATACACGGATATCACTGGATCAAAATTCGAATTCAATTCCACTGATAAGAATCGAACAATTATATTTTTCAAAAGCAAGTGCCTAATCTGTCTTTCAAAGACTAAGTTCAACTCGACTCATTCTCACCCCGGGGAGTGGAATGGAGCCAAAGCGCTTGCTTATGTCGATGACACAGATTAGAGACATTCGAGTCATTCGATGACTAGATCGATTGTCTGGTTGGCTCCCTCACCTAGTGAGAGATAGGGCTCAATTGCATGATTGATCGCTGGTTAGAAACTTCGAGTTTCACTTACGAGATATCAAGCTTTGAATAATAAAATTGTGAAATTTAATGTAAGAGTCAATTAACAAAGTTGTTTGTTTTAGTAAACGTCCACACTATCGTGGCTTGCTAAATGGAAACGGTACTTTGGGTTAATTGAGACTCTATGACATTTAAATAAGTGGGATTCAATTAATAAAGTTGTTTGTTTTAGTAAACGTCCACACTAACGTAGCTTGCTAAATGGAAACGGAACTTTGGGATTAATTGAGACTCGACAGTTATAGAAAATCGTGGAGGACCGCATGTCAACGTAAACGTCCACATGAACGTGGCTTGCGGTGGATATGTAGTTCCCGAGCGGTTGACTTAGTACTGAGAAATGGTACACACTTAGGTACGCTTTATAGTATCCTCCCCATCGGAGTCACTGCTATAATGATGTATGACCGAAGTAAAAATCCAATTATAAAATCGTTTGGATTAGTATACGTCCACAAGAATGTGGCATGCTAGTCTGATGGGATTTTGGAAATGATTGGTAGTTTAATGATATTATTTGAGGGAAATGATATCGAATTAAACTCATTGTTTGTTTTATATGGTATTATTCCCATTAAAAGTCAACAAACTCACTGAACCTGTTTGTTTGGATTAAAGAAGAAACTTGGACATTGTCCTAACTGCAGAGGAGTACAAATATGTACTCCAAGTCGATTGACCTGCTGAGCCAAATGATGTTTCCACTACTGGGGAAAGGAAGCTCATTGGAAATGGATCAAGGCTGATGAGATGACGCGGAGCTACATTATGGCTTTCATGTCAAATGTGCTGCGACATCGGGATCAAGCCATGACCATTACCTATGATATGATGCTTAACCTCAAGGAGCCTTTTGGTTATCAGGACAGGGCAGCCGGGCAAAATGCAATGAGGCAACTCATGACGGCCATCATTTCGGAAAGAATGCCCGTGAGGGATCACGTTCTTAGAATAATGGGCTATCTTAATGAGATAGAGATTCTGGGAACAATTATCAATGGGGTAACCCAAGTCGATGTTGTGCTCCAGTCTCTGCCGAGAAGTTTTGAGCAGTTCCGCCTGAACTATAACATGAATAAGGGGTCTTACTCATTGGCGGAACTCCTGATTGAACTTCAAGCGGCTGAGGGAATCTTCAAAGGCTCTCAAAGCACTTGTGGCTGAGAAATCGGCTCTTCCTAGGCCTTCGGGCGGCAAAAGGAAGAAGAAGCAAAAACGAAAACCCAGTGGGGCTAATATATCTGAACCACGGAATGGGACAAGCAAGCCAAAGGACAAGTGCTTCCATTGTAAGCAGTCTGGATACTGGGAGTCTTAATTGTCCTCTCAAGCAACAAGAAGTTGACTCTTCCTTAGTCACCGAAACATGTTTAGTGGTGTTATCCACCAGTACCTGGTGTGTGGATACAGAAACCATTAATCATGTCTGCACTTAATGCGGGGGTTCCAGGAAACTCAGAGACTTAGAAAGGAAGAAGTTATAACCTACATGGGCAATACTGTTAAGGTAACAGCCGTTGCAGTGGGAGATGTTAAATGTTTTAACGGTAGGATTTTAGTTCTAATAAATTGTCTTTATGTGCCGGCATTTAGAAAGAATTTTTATTTCGGATTTCTAAATTGGCTTAGAATGGATATTCCGTTTCTTTGGATAGTTTCATACCTATCAGAGTAGGAAACTGGGATATTATCTATTCTGGTACATTGATAGACAATTTAATACTAAATTCATATTCTTCCACGATGCAACACACCGGAGCTGACACACTGTTGAACCCCGATAAAAGTAAAGATCCTTCTAGGATGAATCAAATGTACTTATGGCATCATAGGCTAGATCATTTTAACTTGAGTACCATTCAAAGGGTGAATGCTGATAGATTCAGCTAGGTTGAAGGAAAGGACCTTCCAACCTTCGAATCATATTTGGAAGTTTAAATGACCAAGCAACCCTTTATGGTTAAAGGGCAAAGATCCATGAAAGTACTAGAGTTAATTCACTTTGATGTATGTGAACCTCTATATGGAGTTCAAGGCATACTTATCAGAAAGATGGGATTAACTCCCAAATTGACTACACCATTTATGCCTCGGCAAAAATTATGTGTTAGTACGAAGGAATAGGACTTTTATAGATATGGGAAAGTAGACAATGAGTTATTTGGAGTTACCTAATTCGGTTTTGGGATATGCCTTGGAAACAGCGGCGTTTATCCTGAACTTGATTCTTTTGGAAACTTGTACAGATATTCGGCTGTTTATAGGATACCCTAAGAAAACGAATTGAGATATGTAATATAGTCCAAAGGACCAGGTATTCGTTGATTGCATCAACGTTCGGTTCTTAGACATGGACTATATATGCAAGAATCACAAGCCCAAGAGTAGAGTAATACTTAATGTGCTTAGAGGGACTGATCAAGACTTAGAACCAGCCTAACTGAGTAGTTCACTACTATAATCTTTAGTCACTAAAGATACACCGGAGCGTTGTCGTAGTGGGAGGGTTGTTAGACAACCCGACAGGTTCATGTTTATAGGTGAGTCTTCGGACTTGTTACCTGGAGAACATGAAGCCGAACCCTGGACCTATGACGAGACGCTGAAAGATCAAGATGCTCAGTCTTGGCAAAAGGCGATGAAATCTGAAATTGAATCTTTGGATTCAAAGATGGAAGTCAAGACGGATTTCCTAAATGGAAGTCTTGACGGGACCATCTGTATGGGACATCCAGAGGGATTCATCAAAGAGAGCCGAGAGCATTTTGTAAGCAAGCTTAATCGATCTTTGGATTGAAGGAAGCTTCAAGATCTTGGACACAAGCGGATCTATGAGAAAATCCATTTTATGGATTCAATCAAGGCATGTTTGGATCCTGTGTGTAACAAAGAAGTGATGGAAAAGATGTTGTGGTGTTTTCTCATTCTTTGTGTAGACAACATTCTTCTAATTGGCAACAATATGAAGATGTTGTCGGACATAAAGGGATGGTTGTCCGAGCAATTCGATATGAAGGACTTAGGATAAGTTAGGCATGTTCTTGGCATCAAAGTTATAAGGGATCGCCAGCAAAGAACATAGTACTTATCCCAAGCCTCATACATAAATAAAATTCTTGCTCGTTTTAGCATGCAGAATTCCAAGAAAGGTTTTCACCTTTTAGATGTGGAATAATTTATCTAAAGGTTTGTGTTTGACACAATAAGGAGATAAATGAAAAGTAAGCAGTCCCCTACACCTTAACGGTGAGAAGCTTAATATATGCAGTGCTGCGCACGAGACTGATATCTACTATGCCGTGGGCATGGTGGTGAGATATCATAGTAATCCTGGAAAGGATCACTCGACTAATGTAAAGAACATATTTAGGCACCTGTAAAGGACTAAGATAATATGTTCTAAGTTACAAAACAGTCAAGTTGTTTCCTTTGGATTACATAGAATTGGATTTCCAACAAACAGGGATAGTCGAATACCTGCACACTCAACAAACGCATCACACATACCAAAGCCACGAAGAATACACAAATAATCAACTAAACACGACACAACTCTCACACAAAAGACACGGAAAATCGACACAAAATCACCAACATCAACTCCCCCACACTTAGCTTCTTGCTTGTCCTCAAGCAAGCAATCATAAAAGCAAGAAGTACGTCCCAAACACATGCATGCCAATCACTAACTCGAATTCTCAAAACTACAAATAAATCCTCGATGCGTACGGAAAAGGTAAAGTAAACAACCATCGTCTCACAATGACTTAGAGCAATAAATATCACACAAGCATCATCACAAGTCACAATTTCAAGTTCCCTCACAAGGATTCACATTTTCTTCTTTAACTCTCGAGAATAGGTCACTCATAAGCACACACAAGCGAAAGAACAAGAAACAAACTTGTGTATTAAACAAAGGAAAGCACGAAAGGATCAACGACGAGCCTCAAATAACATCAAATGCACCTAAGGACACCAACTAAATACATGCTCAAATTGCACTCTCCACTAATCAAGGTCTACTATCTTAAGAATCATGGGTGATCGACAAAAATGGGTGTAACGGGGCTCAGCTAAAGGTATTCGGGAATATTTGGGAAAGAGTGGACTAACTCGTACAAGCACGTACCTCCAACACAATCAAATATCCGTCTAACGCACAACACCCCCTTCCACACCAAATACAACAAACGAACTCATCAAAGCCACATCAAATATCCGAGCAATTAACTAGTACCATTATTCGACTCTTTTTGTTATTTTCTCTTTTTTTTTTTTTTTTTTTTTTTTTTTTTTTTGGAGACTTATAACATGTCTCGACTCTTTTCTATTTTTTTGGGAGACTAAACTCGTCTCATTTTTGTTTTTCTCTTTTTTTTTTTTTTTTGGAGACTTATATCACGTCTCATTATTACAAAAGTGGCAAACATCGTAGAACGTAACACCTTATATCCCCAAACACAAAACCTCCCTTCTCTCCTTCAAGAAGCATAGGACAAAAAGAAAAGGCTAAACGTAGGCTCAACGGGGCTACTAGGGTGTCCCACGACGGGCTCGGGGTCAAGACATCAAAAAGCGGCTAAAAGTGGCTATCCTAGTCGATCAAAACCCAATCATTTCCAAAATCAAGCAATTTATGACGTACAAGTCTCGAGTAACAACCTAAGCATGCTTTAGCTATCTCTAGTCCATACGGGTGCATAAGATGTAGAACAAAGAAATAAGAAGCTCAAGAAATCAACGAGATATCACACCAAGAAGAAAGATAAAATGGCTCAAATTCTCACAAGGTCATTTGGAAAGTGAAACGATGACATGCAATTATCCCAAGGTGACATTACGGCATCTAAACACGAGTTCAACAATCATTCACATACCGACCTCTAGCATCAAAAATTCATCGCACCTCAAGAATCGAAATAGAGCAACTAACATGCATGGGGGACATAGCAACTATACTTTCACGGAAATCGTATCTCAACAAGGGGGAGCTATCACAACTAACACAAAACAAGTAAAAGAAAGCAACTAAAGCACGACAAATCACATAGAAAGAGAGGAGAAAGGGAAAAGAAAGCAAACCCCCCCACACTTGGGCTAATCCATGTCCTCGTGGATGAAGTACCCTCCTAGGAAAGCACGCGTCCCAAGAAATTAGCGGATGTCCAAAAGTGACGGGGCGAACCACCTACACACCAACAACTCAAAGAAAACCACAAAGGCACAACCAAGAAATAAAGAAAAACAAGAAAGAAAACACGACTCAAGGAAAAGAAAAACACGGAAGAAACTATATACATACCGCGACCGTACGAAGGTACGGTCGATCCTCATGGCTCGGGTGGTGGATACTGTGGCCCTCGGAACATGGCCATCATCTGAGCGTACTGGGAAGCGTGGTAGGCGTGCTCGGTGTCCTCACGGGCCTGCCGGCGGGCATTCTCGGCCACATAGTAATCATGATGAGTGGCCTGCTGGGTCTCGATCCGGTCTAACCGACCATTGAAATGGTCGTACTGAAGAGCAGCCTGGGCCTCCATCCGGTTGAACCGCTCATCAACGTAGGTCCGAGTAGCTCCCGAAGTCGTCCAAAAATCCTCCCGCATCTCATACTCGATCTCCCTCCTACTAGTCTCCGCGTCTTCGAAACTAGTTCGCATATCTTGGAACTGATTGATCATGTCGTGAAAGCCGGCCGTGTACGACGAATATGACGGATAAGGGATCGGAGCGACGTAGCCCGCTGAGTACTC
Source organism: Euphrasia confusa (assembly GCA_954870475.1). Classification (NCBI taxonomy): domain Eukaryota; kingdom Viridiplantae; phylum Streptophyta; class Magnoliopsida; order Lamiales; family Orobanchaceae; genus Euphrasia; species Euphrasia confusa. Next base: position 1,234,895 of record OX940955.1, on the reverse strand, counting down.
CGGCTGAGGTGGCTGGGGCGAGGGCTGAACGGGAGGCGCGGCGCTCGTCGACGCGGCATTCCTCGAGGCTCGCCCGATGCGCACGGAATGAGGGAGGAATTGCCCTTTCTTGTCGAGGAGGTGGGAACCATTGAGCTCCTGCAAATCAATAGTACGAGGGTTCGCCACATAGTCCGCCGGAAGCGTGCTCGGGTCGTTCATGTCGAGGATGTCCGATGAGTGCGCGAGCCCTGTGGCAAAGAAGAAGAAAGAGGCGTGGTGGGCTCCGCGCTGAACCGACCTCACCAGCTGATCCAACACATACTCGACCGGGGTGGAGGCATAGCCCTTGTATGCGCGCTCTAGGAGAAAGAGCTCCGACTTATTCACCTTGTTCGCTTCATCTTTCCCGGAGAGGTTATATGCGATGAAGCGGTGTACTAGGAGGAGCGCCGGGTCGGCTATCTGTACGCTCCTCCCGGTGTGGATGGGGACCGAGGTAATGGCTTCCCATGCCGCGTGTTTGTCGATTTTTTCAGGGATGTCCCTCTGAGCTCCGTCCCAAGGGAATACGAAGATGTCCGCGAATGTCCTCGGGGTGAAATCAACTTCATAGCCCAAGAGGCGACAAGTGTAGAATCTCCCATTCGAATGTCGCTCCAAGGTACACAGCATCTCGAGGCCTAGGGATGGTGAATAACCGAGGCCCAACTGTGCGATCTCCCATATCCCCAACAACTTCAAGTATTTATTCACGTCATCACGCAAGCCCAATTTTCGGATCAAATCCCAGTCGTACGGGCGGGGGAACTCAAAATTATGCTTACGGAAGGCATCGAGTCGTCGACCTTCCTTGTGGGCGTAAATGGCGAAATCGGCTCCGTACTCGTCCCGGAGATCAACCCGACGATTAGCCGGTGGCTGTGGTTGCGGGGACGGCTGCCGCGGAGGAGTGGGCTGCCTTGGAGGGGTACTTTGGTTCTCCTCTTCGTCGTGGTCCGGGGACGCGTTGGAGGGGCCCACGTCGGTTCGAGCCCTCTTTGAAGCCGGAGCTTTCTTCTTACTACGGGTAAACACCATATTAGTAATAAACAAATCACAAAGATTAAGAAGTTACCGGGATTGCCGGAAGGAGACGAACGGGGCTGCCGAGGTGAGTCGAAAACCGAGACGGGACTGCCGAAGCTCGGAATCGAGGCGGAACGAACTGAATTAACCGAAGTTCACGGGATTGCCGTGAATCGAGTCGAAGCCGGGAGTGGGGCTGTCGGAGTGAGTCGAGAACCGAGACGTGCAACGTTCACGGGACTGCCGTGAATCGAATCGAAGCCGAGGGTGAGTCGAGGTCTGAGCTGCCGAGGGTGCTCGCGGGACTGCCGTGAGTTGGGAGTCGCCCGAGGGGAGGGGTCGCCGGCGGTTGCTGGCGATGGTGGTCGGAACTGTCGACGGCGGCGGCTGAGGTCGGGGCAGAGCCGCGAATCTCTGGGTGCTCTGGTCCGGCGAAGATCAGGCGGCGGCGATGGTGGTGATGACGGTGATTCGCCGGGATAGTGGGCGACGGCGAACTCGGAGTAGGGGACTTCGGCGGCTGAAGCTCGGGTGGACCGTCGACGATGGCTTAGGTCGGGGCAGCGGGTGGACAGTGGGAGCTTGGTTGGTTGCGGCGGAGAAGACGAAGATGAGCGATGGTGATGGTGGATTCACGCTGCAAAGACAAAGACAAGGAAGGGGGCGGACTTAGAAATTAGGGTTCCCCCCCCCCCCCCCCCCCCCCCTTATTCAATTTCAAAATAAAAATAAATATAATAATTATATAAATTTTTATTTATTTTTTTTTTTTTTATTTATTATTAAGGAAAGGAGGCGGGCGCCTCGTTACCAAGCGCCCGCTTGGTCTGAATTACGAGTCTCAGAAGATGAGACCAGGCGATCGCTGCCGGCACAAGCGATCGCCCGCGACGGCGAGGAGGCGGGCGCCTCGGGGGCAGGCGAGCGCCTGCCCCAAAAATCTGATCTCTGAACTTGGCATCGGGCGAGCGCCTTCTGCCCGAGCGAGCGCTCGCGAACAGGGGGGGGCGAGCGCTTCATGGCCTAGCGGTCGCTTGCCTGAATTTTCTGCTCTCTGAACTTGGAGGGAGGCGAGCGCGTCGTAGGGCGGCGGGCGCTCGAGGCAGGGACTAGGCGGTCGCCTGGTTCTTCAGCGAGCGCTTGGTAGGCTTAGAAATCAGAGCTCTTCCCGTTTACCGTGCGATCCTTCCGAACTCGTTCCCCTGCAATACAAAACCACAAGTTGGCTCAATTTACGTCGTGAGCTTGACGTTCGTGGGTAGGCCCCCACGTGGCACTCATTTTTAAAACCGAAAGAGCGACACGGTCCGTGGACTAGTCTCCACGCGACGCTCGTTTATAGTCTCGAGCCCGACTAATATGCTCTATTCATAAGAGACGTTCTCGAGTAGAATCGACTCTACTCCAATGGATTGCGGTTCTCCCTCGATGTACGGTTTAACTCGATGGCCATTGACTTGAAATGCCTCTTTCGTCTTCGGATTGTAGAGCTTGACAACTCCATACGGGAACACCTCTAAAATCTCGTACGGTCCATTCCACCTCGATTTGAGTTTCCCGGGGAACAACCGGAGCCTCGAGTTGAATAAGAGTACCTTCATCCCGGCTTTTAGCTCCTTGTTTTTTATTCTCCTATCATGAGTCACTTTCACCTTTTCTATATAAAGACGCGCATTCTCGTAGGCTTCATGGCGCATCTCGTCAAGCTCGGACAACTCTAAGGCTCGGGCACCTCTGCCCTCCATTAGATCCATGTTGGTAGCCTTGATTGCCCAATAAGCTCGGTGCTCGATTTCCACCGGCAAGTGGCAATGCTTCCCCAACACGAGGCGGTAAGGACTCATTCCGAGCACCGTCTTGTATGCGGTCCGATACGCCCATAGAGCCGAGTTGAGTCTCTCTGACCAATCCTTGCGGGAAGGTTTCACGGTCTTCTCGAGGATTTCTTTCACTTGGCGGTTACTTGTCTCGGCTTGCCCGGAAGTTTGTGGGTGATAGGCTGTGGCTATTTTGTGGTTGATTCTGTTCTTGACCATCAACTTCTCGAAAAGTTTGTTGCAAAAGTGCTTCCCGCCATCGCTAATAATAGGCTTCGGGAATCCGAACCTAGAAAGAATATTCTCCTGCACAAACTTGAGAACAATTTTAGCATCACAAGTCCTAGTGGGGATTGCTTCAACCCACTTGGACAAATAATCAACGCCTAGCAATATGTACTCAAAACCAAAAGACACGGGGAAGGGTCCCATAAAGTCAATACCCCAAACATCAAAAATTTCAACCGCTAAGTTGATATTTAAAGGCATTTCATCTCGCTTACCAATATTCCCCATGCGTTGGCACCGGTCACAAGCTTTGCAATAATCAATTGCATCACGGAAAAGAGAAGGCCAATACAAACCTGATTGGAGCACCTTGTGGGCTGTTTTATGGCCCCCAAAGTGACCTCCACTCTCGTCATGGTGGCAACACTTGAGCACATCAGCTTGTTCCTCCTCCGGAAGGCAACGGCGAATCACCTCATCTTTCCCGAACTTGTAGAGGTAGGGGTCCGACCAGAAGTACTCCCGGGACAAATGCTCGAACCTCGCCCTTTCTTGAGAGGTCATCCCTTCTCTTAGAGCTCCTGCAACCAAAAAGTTCACAATATCCGCGTACCAAGGTACCGGAGTCATAGCCATAGCAAGCTCATAAGGGAAAGAGTTGGGGATCGAACCATCAATACTATCACCTATAATCTCGGGGGGTGGCTCTAGCCTAGACAAGTGATCGGCTACTACGTTCTCGCACCCCTTCCTATCCTTAATCTCTACGTCAAACTCTTGTAGTAAAAGGATCCATCTAATCAACCTCGGTTTGGCTTGAGCCTTGGCTAGCAAGTGTCGTAAGGCTTGATGATCACTATGGACGATGACTTTAGAACCTATGATATAGGACCTAAACTTATCCAAGGAAAACACTACGGCTAACAACTCTTTCTCGGTGGTGGTATAGTTGGTTTGGGCGCTATTTAATGTCACACTAGCATAATAAATAACCCTAAGCAACTTATCCACTTTCTGACCAAGAACTGCTCCTACCGCTGAGTTAGACGCATCACACATAATCTCAAAGGGCAACTCCCAATTAGGTGCTACGACTACCGGGGCTGAGGTAAGCTTCTCCTTAAGTGTATTAAAAGCTACTAGACACGACTCGTCGAACTTAAACTCAACATCTTGCCCTAGTAAATGACACAAAGGTTGGCTAATCTTAGAGAAATCCTTAATGAACCTCCTATAAAACCCGGCGTGCCCAAGGAAGCTACGGATGCCCTTAACATTAATGGGAGGGGGTAGTCGCTCAATAACCTCAATCTTAGCTCTATCAACCTCTATCCCCCGACTAGACACCATATGTCCTAGCACTATCCCACTAGTAACCATGAAATGGCTCTTCTCCCAACTCAAGGTAAGACTACTCTCGATACATCTCTTAAGAACCCTATCAAGCTTACCCAAGCAATCATTAAACGAAGAGCCAAAAACAGAAAAATCGTCCATAAAGACTTCCATGAAGTTACCTATCATTTCGGAGAAGATGGACATCATACACCGCTGGAATGTTCCCGGTGCATTGCACAAGCCGAAAGGCATCCTCCTCCAAGCGTAAGTACCAATGGGGCATGTGAAAGTCGTCATCTCCTGGTCCTCCGGTGCTATCGCCACCTGGTAATAACCTGACAAGCCATCAAGAAAACAATAAAATGCATGTCCTGATAATTTATCAAGTAATTGATCAATAAAAGGGAGAGGGAAATGGTCCTTTTGGGTGGCGGCATTTAACTTCCGATAGTCAATGCACATCTGCCACCCCGTAGTAATACGAGTCGGAAGGAGCTCTCCTTTCTGGTTCTCCACCACGGTGATGCCTCCTTTCTTCGGAACCACATGAACCGGACTCACCCATCGGCTATCGGCAACGGCATAGATCAGCCCCTCGTCCAGGAGCTTGTAGATCTCCGTCCTCACGACTTCCATCAGAACCGGGTTGAGTCGCCTCTGCCCATCTCTCTTAGGAATCGATCCCTCCTCTAAAATGATCCGGTGCATGCACACCGAGGGGTCGATGCCACGGATATCTCCTAGACTCCACCCAAACGCTTTCTTGTTCTGCTTTAGTATCGCCACGAGCGCTTCTTCATCCTCGGCTCTCAAAGTGGCTGAGATGATCACGGGTTTTTGTTCCCCGTCTTCCAAGAAAACATATTTGAGGTGGCTCGGTAACGGTTTCAACTCCACCTTATTTTTCGGAGCCTCGATCTCGGCTTCCTGTGAACTAGGTCGCACAAAGGTGGGGTCCGTTAATTTTTCCTCTTCACCGTCAAGGACCTCGGGGCTGCTCTCCTCTACGAAAGCGGCTTCCACTTCGTCATCAACATGGTCGACGAAGGAGCAATTCTCCACGTAAAGGGCAGCGGGAGTGGCTTTCCCCGTTCGGACGGAGAATGAAACTTTCTCACCAAGAACGCTCATCTCAAGTACACCATTCTTCACATCAATCACCGTGTTGGTGGTAGCCATGAATGGTCTCCCAAGTAGAATGGCGTGATCACGCCCATTCTCGGGAACTTCTCCAACATCGAGTACCACGAAGTCCACGGGGACTATTAATCCACCGACCTGTACCAAAATGTCTTCCACAATCCCCTTGGGATATCGAATCGAACGGTCGGCGAGTTGGAGGCACATACGAGTGGGCTTGAGATCGCCCAACTCCAACTTCTCGTACACGGCGTACGGCATCAAATTTATTCCCGCTCCCAAGTCGAGCATCCCGGACACTTCCTTCCCATTCCCAACGGCAATCATTATGTTGAAACTCTCGGGGTCTCTTTGTTTCTCGGGGAGCTGGTGCTGAAGTATCGCACTTGCCACCTCGGAAACTACAACCTTCTCGTTGTCGATGAACTTTCTCTTCCTCGAAGCGAGGTCCTTGAAGAACTTGACATAGGACGGGATGTTTCGAATGATGTCGAGGAGAGGGAGATTCACATTCACCTTAGACAAAAGCTGATAAATCTCCGAGAACTGCTGATCTTGCTTCTCGTTCCTCAACCGATGCGGGTAAGGTGGCACGGGAGGTCTATAAGGATTATCGGCCTTGTGTAAAGCTGCCCGACTCGTCTCGGGTGCTGGTATCGGATTTTCTACCGGTTTCTCCAACGGTTCCTCGATCGGGTCTCTTTGCTCGGCTTCTTCCGGAGCCGGAATGTCCTCTTCTACTTCCTCGGTTGGCATTTCGACGTGATTATCAATGACACGTCCGCTCCTAAGCACTGTGACCGCCTTAGCCTGATGCGGTTGGCTCGGAATCCGATCCTTCTGATTAGCCTGTGCCATCTCATTCATTCTACTAGCCATCTGCCCAACCTGCGTCTCGATCCTCTTAATCGCCGCATTCTGGTTAGTCATATTAGACTCCACCCCATCTATCTTTTGCTGGTTATTATTCAAGATGGCCTGAGTCGCCGCCATGAAGGATGCGAACTTCTCGTCTAAGTCCGAAGTCTTTGGCGGCACCTGCTGTGGCTGAGGTGGGGGCGGGTAGTACGGCTGATTTTGCTGTTGCTGGTACTGGGGCCTCTGATAATTCTGATTATTATGCCAATTCTGGTTCCCGGCATTCTGGTACCCCTGATTCTGAGGTCGGTTCTGATTATTGAAGTTCGTCTGAGAACCTTGCCCCTGAGTCTGTGGCTGATCTTGTTTCCACGAGAAGTTAGGATGGTTCTTCCAGCCCGGGTTGTAAGTGTTAGAGTAGGGGTCATTCCTCTGGTTGCCCTGCTGATTGTACCCCTGCATCGCATTCACCTGCACCTCTGGACCATAGTTCGGGTCCATCATTTGGGGTGGAGATGGCATCCCCTGACCACAAGTGCTCGAGAAATGGCCTGTTTCCCCACATAAGCTACATGGTTCCACTCGATAGATCTGTCGCTTTGGCTGCTCCTCAGTGGTCTCAAGCATCTGAACTTTCTTTGTTAGGTCGGCAACTTGCTTCGCCAACTGAGCATTGATACTCCCCTCGGGTCTGGCATAGCTACTACTTCCCCTTGAGCTCGTTTGCCTCGACTCAGCTGATAGTAACTTGAAGATCTCCGTCATCTCATCACTGTTCCGACCACTAATATTTCCGCCGGCTGCGGTTTTCACCTCTCTCTGATCCTCTCTGCTCAAACCCTTGTAGAAGAACTGGATGATCGAATTAGGACTGAGGTCGTGATGTGGGCACTGCCTCAATAGACTTCTGAATCGCTCCCAGGCCTCATGAAAAAATTCCCCCGGTTCTTGCTCGAAGGCACAAATCTGACCTTTCAAGTCGAAGGTCTTCTACTAAGGATAGAAACGAGTGATGAACTCCCGGTACATGTCCGTCCAGGTGGTAATCGAGTCCGGCTCCAAGGATAGCAGCCAGTTCTTCGCCCTATCTCTCAAGGCATACGGGACACACTTCAACCGGAGCTGATCATCATCGAGTGCTCCGAGGGGGAAGGCATTCAAGGCTGTGTAAAATTCCCTGATGAAGTTGAGTGCATCCTCGTTAGTGGTTCCGGAGAACTGAGGAAGCTGAGCAAGATGGTGTGCCTTGAGGTCGTATCTCCGGGCGGCATCACTTAGGACGATGCATGAGCTAGCTCTGTCGATTTGCGGATGCGTCAGATCTCCAAAGAGGGGTGGTGGGGCACGGCGGTTGTTGTTGTTGTTGTTGTTATTGTTGTCCACATTGTTAACGTCGCGTTCGTCCATGGTTACGGTTTCGGTCTCGGGTTCGGAGTCGGTAGTGGTAGAGTCAGACGAGGAATCTCCGCCTAACTTCGTGCACCGACTGATGCTCTTGCGTCTGTTGATGTTTTCTATCACGGGTGCAAGCTCGGTATTCGCTTTTCGTGTACCTACCATGCACCAACAAAGACAAACAAACAATCAAACGCACCTGCTCAAGTAAAATAAATAGAAAGAAAAATAAAAAAGAAAATGTTGCAAACACCTAAACACTAATACTAGTGTCTAAAGTGTTCCCCGGCAACGGCGCCAATTTGATTAAAGTCGTTGTAGTGCGTCAAAAAAAATCAAATAAAATTATCGAACTAGTTGCTAAAGCAACTCGCCCGAGTCGATCTCTCGAGGAACACTACTATCGGCGTAAAAGCGTTTAATTGTTTGCAACGGGATTAAGAAAGTGAAATAGCATAATGCAAGAGTTTGTTTTTGGTTTTTGTAATTAATTCTAAAATAAACTAAGGAATTTGAAAAGACGAGAAAGCTAGTAAAAGTATGGAAGATTGTTTTTGAATTAAATGAGAAACAAATTAGGGTTTCGGGAATCGTGTTTATCGTTTTCGAGTTAAACCTTGAATTCATAAAATTATTTCAACATGTCCGTTCCCGGTTGATGTTAATTCAAGATCGGAATTCAAACATAAACCCTATTCGATATTCACTCAACCCTAGTCCTAGCAAAAGAATTTAGCTACTCATGATTTTAATTGAAAAGAAATTAAGTTTTTGAAAATAAAAATTCATGAAATCGAATTACGAAAAGTGAAAACAACGTTTACCCTAATAAGAACAAGAATTTAAGAACAAGAAATTAAAAGCAAGAACTTACTAATTTAATTGTCAAATTCAAACCAAAGTACCCGTCGGCGGAATCTCCGACTTTTACCGAGTTTCAATCCAATCCAAGAAAAAGCAAAACGGAAATCAAAGCTACGTTACGAGTTCCAAGTGTTCTCTCCAAGACGAAAATAAATTCTGGAAAAGAAGTGTTTAAACCCTAGGTTCAAAAACCTATTAAATAGTCTCGAAAACTCGGAGGTCAAATCGTGGTCAAGGCTGGAAAAGAAGGGCAAGCGACCGCCTGGGGCAGGGGGCGATCGCCCGCGTCACGGGGCAGGCGACCGCTTGCCAAGGAGGCGATCGCCTGGTGCTGAATTCTGCTTCTCTGAAGACGGGGGCAAGCGACCGCCTGGCAAGGGGGCGATCGCCCGCGGCAGTGAGGAGGCGACCGCTTGCCAAGGAAGCGGTCGCTTGGTGCGTTTTTCTCAGCCTCTGAATTTGAAGGCAAGCGAGCGCCTGGAGGTGATGCGGTCGCCTGCGTCCTGTGGCAACCGGGCGCCTGAGCTGATGCGATCGCCTAGTGCTGGGACTGCGGCTGGGCTCTTTTCCGACTCGTTTCTGCTCGTTTCTTCAACTTTTTTCGCCACACTCAAGCCCGAATACCTGCACACTCAACAAACGCATCACACATACCAAAGCCACGAAGAATACACAAATAATCAACTAAACACGACACAACTCTCACACAAAAGACACGGAAAATCGACACAAAATCACCAACATCAGGAAGCTTAATATATGCAGTGCTGCGCACGAGACTGATATCTACTATGCCGTGGGCATGGTGGTGAGATATCATAGTAATCCTGGAAAGGATCACTCGACTGATGTAAAGAACATATTTAGGCACCTGTAAAGGACTAAGATAATATGTTCTAAGTTACAAAACAGTCAAGTTGTTTCCTTTGGATTACATAGAATTGGATTTCCAACAAACAGGGATAGTCGAAAGTCGAAGTCAGGCTATGTGTTCTCACTGTAAAGTGGAGCAGTCGCATGGAAGAGTGTAAAGCAGCGATGCATTACGGACTCTACCATGGAAGCTGAAGGGATAACGGCCTCTGAGGCAGTTAAAAGGTCAGTGTGGCTCCAGAACTTCCTGAGGGACTTAGATGTGGTTTCTAGTTTGCCCAAAGCTATTTTGAATAGCGGTATATTGAAAAACTTGAAATACCACGAGTCCACAGTGGGAGATAACACGTAGAGCGCAAGTACCACCTGATTCGAAAGATCGTCTAGTAAGACGATGCAGTTGTCACCTAGATAGCATCGAGATGATTGCCTGGTAAAACCGTTCACAGAGGCTCTTCCAGCGAAAGCGTTGGATAGGCGTGATAAGGTTATGGGAATCTGATGTTTGGGAGAGGGCGACTAGACTTTTAGTATAAGTGGGAGATTGATGGAGTTGTATTCTAAATGTCTAGTTTAGTGGAAATACGGAACTCCTTATCTATGCCTTAGTCTATACATAATTCAAACATGATTGCATTTAATGCAATAGTCCTTGATGTATACGTTGTAGATAGTATGGCGTGAGGAGACACGCGGAAGATCATACTATCGGTTACTCGTATACTATCGAACAGTAGCTCACGACTTAGATGGACAGGGACAATCCATCGGTACGTCGTAGTGTGACTGGTAGATAGTCGGTCTTGACTATCATGTTACACTCGTACACTTGGTGTATTGAGCAGGACCACGGGAGGGCGTTCAATTTATACTAATCGGAGTAATCGAACTAGACCTCAGATATTACGGATATATGAGTTCCTAATCCCTATATAATTATAGGTGCGTGTGTCCAATGCTCGGTTCTTTGATGTGCCAATGAGTGAGACTAATTGATTAGTCGAGATCCTCGGTATATTGGGAATCGGAATTGTACACACGGCATGCTGTAGATTATAGACAGGAAACCGTGTCCCGTTTATTGGGTTGATGATGTCCCCGAGATGAGCTCATAAAGTTTATCATGTAAACCCTGCAGGTGGATTCGTTCCACATGATAATAAGGATGAGTGGTACTAGTCTCGGATAATAAGAAATGAATTAATTTAATTATTAGTAATTAATTAATTCATGGACATGCGATATCTTAAACACGGGGAAAATCATATATGTAATTTCGGCAGAAATATTATTGGTAAAATAATATAGATTAATTAATTGGGAATTCAATTATAATTTTATAGTGGAATTAATTATAATTAAAATTGGATTTAATTAAAGGTTTTCTTTTAAGGACACCGGTTTAATTAAATTACAATTTAGCCTAATTAATTAATTGTCCTAAGGTCCCTAGTGTGGCCTATATATACCCCTCAATCTCTCTTCTCATAACCTAACTTACGCCGCTATAATTAATTCTGCAGAGAAAAATAAAAGTTAGCGCAATTATTTTATTTCTCTGCTTAATTAATTTAGATTAGCGCAGTAGTAATAATTCTGTAGAAATTAATTTGCTAGCGCAAATATATTTCTAAGAGACAGAATAAAATTACCACCGTGGGTTCAAGAGAGAAAGGAGAAGAAGAAGAGAAGATCCCGGTAGATCGTTGCCCACACAACGTCCGGTGTCGAGGGCCAGGATACACACTAGAAGATCTCAGGGTGTTCGCCTATTCGGCTTCTCCGAATCACGCATCAAAGGTATGAGATCGAATCCTAATTCCGCAATTATCGATCTCTGTTTTCGTTAAAAATACATCGGACGAACGATCAGGTTTCGGGAGTCGTGGTATGTGTTCCTCGACCACTGGGGGGTCTAGGACCTCCGGATCGGTGGTCGGAAGAGGAAAAACGGACCGGAAACGAGCCCGGAACAGCAGCAGCGCGCTGCTGTTCGGACCAGGCAGGCGCCCGCCTGAGGGGCAAGCGCCCGCTCGCGACAGGTCGTGGGCGCTCGCCTGGGCAGCAAGCGCTCGCTTGCCTTGCTGCGCGAGCGCTTGCCTGGTGAGCAGGCGGTCGCCTGCTCCAGGCAGATCGCGAGCCGCGGCCTCGGCTGCGGCGGACGCGCGATCTCTTGGGCGGGCGGCCATGGCTGTCCGTGGGTGACTTCCAGAAGTCGATTGGGGACGTCCGGATGTTCGAGGGTTCGAACGGACGTGTCCCGGGTAGTCGATTTCCAACAATTCGTCGTGACGATTCCACGTTCGCCTTGGCGAATCCACATTCGCTGTGATGAATCCATATTCGACGAACATGATTCGACAAACATAAATTCCACAAGAGATTCGACAAATCGAATTTGAAATTCGACAAGAGATTAGACAAATTTTTTGACCTAATTTTTTTAAGAATACAAATAGCCCACCAACCCATTTAAACTCATTTCAAACGCAACCTCTCACTTTTACTTTCGCCATCATTGTCGATGCTAATCTCCACAACAACGCAGCCCCACAACGACGCAGCCCCGTCGCCTCCCTCTCTTTGCAAAATATCTCAATTCGTGTCGTCGTTGCGGCCGAGTCCCCTTTGTAGTTGTCGTCGCCTTCCATCCTCCTAAAGCTTTTCAGATATGCACTACCACCATCTTCCCAACACACAAGATCTATGCAAATTTCATTTACAAGCACAAGATCTATACAAACAAATCTGGAAGAGAAGGGAAAGACGTTCATGGTGCTCGTGGCAGCGAGTTCTACTCAAGTTCAAGGAGTGTGATTCAAATGGGCATGGCCGATGGGGTTTTGATTTTTTTTAATTCTTCTTAGTAATTTAATTTTTTTTTATTAATTGGTATTTCTCATGTTTGTAAATTGACACAAATTTTATTTTTCTCCCTTAATTCCTTCGTTAATTTGCACAATTTATATTGATAGTTAAATTCTTTCGACATTTATTTTGATAGTAAAATTCATTGACATAAGAATTTGCACTTCTTAATGTCAGTCAATCAAATTGTATTCGACAAAAATATGATAGCATTCGACAAACAATTCATAGCTTTACACGAACACTTCAAATACATGTAAGATAACATTCGACACACATTTCATAGTTTTTGCTTAAAAGTTCATGCATTCGACAAACAATAGTATTCGATTTGATTAATGAATTGCCAAAGGTTAATTAGCATTCGACAAATGGCTACATAGATTAGATAACACAAGAATTGCATTCTATTTAATAATTAAAAAAAGAAAAGGTATTTCAGTCAATTAGTGGAGAAAATTGATTTTTTATATGATAATGTAAAAAAAATGTCTTGTTAACACATTTAATGCATTTTTTAGCATTTACACTAAAAAATAATTGAAAAAAAAAAAGTTTCCAAAATGTGATGGAAATGAATACGAAAACATGATGCAATGGAAGATGTAATATTTGCATATAAATTTGTCATCACAACTCTGGTTTCTATAAAATTTAAATCACCTACACTTATTAGTATATATAAATTTAATAGATTCAATACACAATTCAGCAAAATAAAAATATAACTTGGTTATATTTTGGTTTTATTATTTCAAGAAACATATTACATTTTTTTGTGTGAATCAATTTAATAGATTTTTTTGTGTGAATCAATATGCTAGAGTCGCTGTTTGAAAACAGCGGTGTTGTTTTGTCCTAGCGAGATTTATTCAATGCGTGAAATTTTATTTACGTGAGTTTATTTGTTTAATTAGGGAATTAGAATTATATTAGAATATAATTATATTTCTTATGAATTTAGGAGTTATATATTAGAAAAATGATGTATTTCTAATTTTAATTGTTTCCAATTTGATAGGTTTTCTACACCTATAAATTGGAGTTCTCCGGTCAAAGAAATTTGAAACATAAGACATTCGATATTGTAACTTCAACGATATAGTGAAATTGTTTCTTCCTTCCGGTGGTTTTTTCCCGTGTTTTGAGTTTCCACGTAAAATTGTGTGTTCGTTCTTTTTCGTTTATCAATTTCTTGTGTCATCTCATATATATTCTCGAACGGCGTGGCGATTTGTGTCTTAAACAGCAACATAAGTATAGAAAGCAGCGACTTGTCCCAAAAAGATACACGACACATGGTTTTATTTATGCTAATTCCAGTGGAGTACACCGTGCACATTTAACCGTAAATTTATTATTATTATATTAAATACACATAATTACATACACTCTACATGTATGATGTATGTATCTACGGTTAAGATGCCACTAATAGTAATGATGCCGGAATAGCATGCGGTAGACCCACGACACACCTCTCAAATTAAGAAAAAAAATCCCCATAAGCATCTTTTTCATCACAAGTTGTACCGAGGGTCAATTTTTGACCGCGCAAAATTCAAATTTAAATCCTAATTTTGATACTGTATTTCCTAAGTGTAATTGATTGAAAATTCTAATTTACAAATTCAGGGTAATGTTGACTTGTTAAAATAAATTTAAAATAATTTAAAATACTGTATTTCACTTGTTACTCATTTAAAATAAATTTTAACAAACTTGGAAGAACTTTTAAACTTTCAAAAACTTAATAATTTGTAATACACTTGAAATAACTTTTAAACATTTTTTGATATATTTAAATATATTTTATATGATTTAAAATAAAATTTAAACATTTTAAAGTATATTAAAATAATTTTAAAGAGATTTTAAATACATTTTAATTATAATTTTTTTTTTTGGTGTACTACATCTATTTGTCTCGTACCAATTGTTAATAGTTATATATTTTTTGTAAATTACAAAAAACATGTAACCATTTACGAGACCAAGGAAGTATCAATGATATCGAAAGAAAAGCCCCGAATATATTAATGATTAAAAATAAATTAAAATATTGATTAAAATAAATTGTACCCGTTGGTTGGTTGGTTGATTGATATATATATATATATATATATATATATATATATATATATTTCTCTAATTTACAATTTTGAAAGAAAAAAAAATGTATTAAAATTTAAAAATGATTATGTAACAATAACTTGTTGGGCTTGTTTGTGCAGAAAACAGTAAGGGCCCTTCGGCTTAATCAGTGGGCCCATTTATCTTTAGTCTGGATGAGGTGCTTCCTCGATGGGGCCGTCTTTTTTTTTTTTTTTATCTAGGTCAATTGTAATGTCTTGAGTTTGAACCTATAACTTTGCGGTTTTCAGTGTTCAACCACTGAGCTAACAACTCTCTACTGATAGGCCGCTTTCCAAATGGAGTTATCGGTATATACTTTCTTTCTAAGATTATGGATTGGTATATAAAGAAAGGGAGAATTTTTATTTTGGTCCCATAAAGATCGGTCATTCTCGATTTGATCCTATGTAGATACAAATTTTCAATTTAGTCCCACATGATTCAGAAAGCGCGCCGATTTCATCCTTTTTTGGCGGAAAGTGTATTTTTTACCGGTTAACGCGTGACGTGGCAGTCGAGAGTGTGCAGCTCTAATATGCTATTCCACATTGCATCTTTTGATTGGCCGGAGATCACAATTTTAAATCAATTTAAATAAACTATTTCCATGTCATTTATGTTATTATTAAATCATAAATTAAATTAAGAAAAAACAAAGAATTATATTTTTCATATTTAATCGGGTAAGATAACAATTCTCCTTTTCACCTTCACTCTCTCTTTTCTTCTCCCATAAAAAAAGAAAGAACCTAACTCCCAAAATCATATAAACCCGAATTTCCCTAATCACTTTCCTACCCAATAAATTGATTTCTTATGTCAAATTGGATATTCAGACACAAATTTAATTGTGGGGAAACCGAAATCACTCGTATTGATTTCTTACATCAATTGGTTGGTTGGGAGTTCGCATTGATGATCTGTGCGCCAAGATTTTTTTTTTGGTTTTGACTTTGGTATTTATTTATTCAATTTTATCTGCCACTTGGGTTTTGCAACGAAGACGAAGACTCTGTTGTAGTTGAATTTTTCTATTATTTTGTAAGTGTTGAAAATAAATAAATAAAAATAAATAATTAAAGAAAATGGCTGAAGCTGCAAATCTATGGTTGGTGCGTTGCCCCAAGTGCGAGAATCTCCTCCCAGGGCTTCTTGATTTCTCTCTCTACCAATGCGGTGGCTGCGGTGCGGTTCTCAAATGTACAATTCCTACTTTGCCCTTTCCTTTTTGGGTTTTGTTTGAGTGTGTTCATAGTTAATGAATTATCAGTGCTCTGTTTCTTTATTTCCTGGAAATGTGTGCTTGGAATTTCGGTTGATTTAAGTGCGAGTGATTTCGGTTTCCCCACAAGGCCACAAACAAATCTTTGCCAGAATATCTAATTTGATGTAAGATATCAATTTTATTGGGTATGAAATTGATTAGGAGAATTAAGGTTCATATGATTTTGATTTTGGGGTTAGGGTTCTAAATTTTTTTACGTGTAGAAGGTAAGAAAGAGTGAAAGTCAAAAGAAGAATTGTTATCTTACTCGATTAAATGAAAAATGTAAATTTTTTTGAATTTTTGTTTTTAATTTATGATTTATGCCACGTGGAATAGCATATCAGAGTTGCACACTCTCGGTTGCCACGTCACGCGTTGACCGGTCAAAATTACACTTTTCGGCGAAAAAGGACGAAATCGGCGCACTTTCTGAATTATGTGGAACTAAATTGAAAATGTGTATGTACATGGGATCAAATCGAGAATGACCAATCTTTATGGGACTAAAATAAAAATTCTCCCTATAAAGAAAAGAAGATTAAGCATTAGATGATTCAAAAGTCAAAACATAGTTTTATTACTAATTAAATACTTATTTTTCATTAGTGTAAAGTCTTGTAAACTACGAATCAACCATATAAAAAAACTCGAACGGATAGAGAAATTAAATAACTTGACTTTTATATAGGTGAGTCGAACATTTACCGAATAGCATTGTGACAAAGTAGTTGTAATAGCCTTTATTTGAACTATAAATATTCTGACGACATAAAATTTCAAATCACACTGAGCTTGTATGAGTGTTCAATCTGCAGGAACTCCCACCGTAGGTGCATGCATGCTGAGTGCAATTGCCCGTTAGATGATTGTTGTCTGTCAGATTTCTGCATGCACAAGCATTTTTGTATCGATCGATTTATTCAATATTACGTGCGTACAATCAAACATTATATTTCTATATATTACTTACACGAATTGTATTCTTTCGAAATGAGTTACCAAATCGAAAGGTACTGTGCCGTTCAAATTGTTTGATTGTAGTTGACTGTTCTTGCAAAAGAATCATTAACATTAATATTCTTTAATTAATTACATGAATTATATAGTATATATTCTGACACTCACAGATATATCAAACTCGTCAAGTTTCCCAGCTCTGGTGGTATGGGACCTTTGAGAAAGTTATCGTGCAAATCCAACTTTTCCAAATCAACAAGGTTTCCGAATTCAGGAGGTATAGTCCCTGTTAAAGCATTACTCGATAAGTTCCTACAAACGTTTACAAACAAAATCAAACACAGATGATCGATCAATATATAGTAGTATAATTAATGTAGATGTTATATTAATTAGCGACGTACATATTACATAGCATCCTCAAATCACCGAGCTCGGGAACCAGTTGACCCAACATATTACACCCTCCAAGCTCACTATTATTAATGGATGAAAACGTAATTAATTAATTAAGAAAAATATATATAAATCATAAATGCCATGACTAGCTAGAAAAATAATTAATTAAGATTACTCTAGAGTTAGAAGGATCACATTGAGATTACTCTAGAGTTAGAAGGATCACATGCGATACGTGAACTGTTATAAGTGCATATATCAACGAGTGATATCGACGATGAGTTCCAATTACCAGTACAATTCCATTGATCAAGAGTTATAGTTTTCTTGAAGGTTACTAATGCCTTAAGGTCGTTTTTCTCACCTGCTGCAGTGTATCAAACAAATTAATACTATATATTTAGAAATTCACAAGAAGTGAAACTACACACCTTTTGGATAACCGAAACCAACAGGTGGTGTCAAGACTAACACTAGCATGAATAGCCACACCATTCTCGAAGCTACGCTGAAAAAACTTTGAAGATCGATTGAATATTTGGTTTTATGATTTATAAATTTAATTGGCTTTCGGTAAGGATTGTCCGAGTATTATTGCATATCTATACATCTCCAATTTTATAAGGCCAGCGTGATCTTCCCAAGCAGAATTTCAACATAACATTTTGTCGTTGAAATAATCCAAAAAAAGGTGCTCATAGGCCATAGCATGTTGAAATTTAGGATATTTTTTTAATTGAAAAAAATACATTTAATTAAACATGATGCAGTGGAAAACGTAATAATTGTATATTTGTGAAAAATTGTGATGGTATTTACTTATTCTATATTCCTTAAGTCCTGGAAGAGTTAGACTTAATATACAGCTGTTTGTGAATAATTGTGATGATATTTACTTATTATATATTCTTTCAGTCCTGCTGGAAGAGTTAAACTTAATATAAAAATTAAGAAAAATGTTACGACTGATTTTTTATTTTTATTTTAAAAAATTAGAACATTAATTAATTTCTTTTTTTATACTAAAGGGCGCTTGATTATTGCAAGCAAATTGTCATTATAGAGTACTGTTGAAAATAGTTGATGGTTTCATTATATTAAAGTTAAATACGTAGTGTATGATGATAGTATATGATAACCACTCTTTTGTTTTTTACAATGGACCCAAATTCTTAGTTAAAACATTTTTTTCATGCACCATTATCAAACGATTTGACGGTGTTGTCCAAGAGTCACAAGAAGCCAACAAACTACTATAGTACTATATTTAAAAGTAAAAATAAATTTACTCTATAAAATATAAAATACTCTCCAAATTCCAAAATTGTTTTTCAAGTTCTTCGTAAATTTATAAATAATTTGGTAAACAGTTTCGATCTGAAAAAATATATTTTTTCCTAAAAAGTAAGACTATTCTATAAATTAGATAAGTAATACAGTACTCGTATATTGTAATAAAATAATTTTTAACTATAAATGTATAATAAAAATAACTCATATATATATATATATATACATTATTTTTAAAATAATTTAGAAGGTTTCGCCCGTCTTTGATAATTTATACTATTTTTGTCTCAAATTAGTGATCACTTCTCTTTTGAAATTTTTAAAAATAATGGAAAGAGTATATTTTTTGAATTCTCAAGTATTGTATAAAGGAGAGTAGGTAAACATTTTTTTTTAAAAGCATAAAGAGAATGGGATTTTTAAAGAAAATGGAAAGTGTATATTTTTGGAATTCACAAGGAGTAAAGGAGAGTAGGTAAGCAATTTTTTTTAAATGTATAAAGAGAGTAGGTAAATCGTAAACAATTACTAAATGTGTCTATATTTATTTAGTTCACACTAAACAAAAAATGTTTATACAGGAAGTCAGTAAGACATGAGCGTAAGACAAAAGGAATACTATATTTCAAAACGTTACCGTGTTGGTCAAAGTCGACGCTCATAGTTGTTTACTCCAAAATAAAAGAACATAGACTCGTGGAATAAGCCTAATAACCAAAACTAAGCTCAATGAACTTTATTACCTCATAATATTATAAATAAATATTTTATTTATTAATAATTAGAAAAGAAGGAAATCATTTTTTACCCATGACAAATATAAAAAGACATCTTTCAGCCCAGTACGACGTCTCCACCCCATTACTCTTATCTCTACCCCATTACTCTTATGAGCAGCCCATTATAGCTGCTGCCCTATTTTTCCTTTTATACATTGGGACATATTTTGCTATATATATGTTGTGTGAGTAGTGTTTTTATCATTCATCAAGATACAAAAGAAGTGAGATATATTAGAAATATTACCAAGAGTTTTGTTATTTTATTTTCTCAACCCACCACCTTTTAAGAAAAAAATTACATGTAAAATTATATTATCAAATTAAATAGCATCTGTTTATAAGTAAGCTGAAGTGTCATTGAATTATTTTTACTATATTTGGGTAATTTTTCTCTAAAATTACCATTTTTTATTAATGATAATAAAATAAGGAAATCATTCTTTAAACAACACCTTTTAAGAAAAAACGTTTATATTTACAATTATATTATCAAATTAAATAGGCTATAGCCTATATATAAGTAGG
Source organism: Euphrasia confusa (assembly GCA_954870475.1). NCBI lineage: Eukaryota > Viridiplantae > Streptophyta > Magnoliopsida > Lamiales > Orobanchaceae > Euphrasia > Euphrasia confusa. The sequence goes on along the minus strand of OX940955.1, from coordinate 1,215,111 downwards.
CTGAGGTGTCATTGAATTATTTTGAACTAATCATAGTTGATGAAAAATAATCTGACCCAAAGTTTAAACAAATGGTTGAATAAAATACACTAAATGATTTAATTTTATGATAACTAAAAATTATGAGTTATAAAAAAACAATGAAATGCATTTTTTAAGTCAAAAATAAAATAATTGTGAATAATATTTAAAAAATAAGTGAATAAAATATGTGTAGATTTATTAGTATGTTAAAGAGTGATATAAGCTTTTTTTTTCACTAACTCTCTCAATAATACCTTCTTCATCATAAGTTGTACCACGGTCAAATTTCTTCGATTTTTTCTAGATTTGCAGAGGTGTAATTGATTTTCGTTGATTGAAATATCTACTACTCCCTCTGTTACATATTAATGGTTACACTTCTTTTTTTGTTTGTGAATGAAGTGTTACTATTGCTTTGAAACAGAGTTAGAATTACTTAAAGACTTGCGATTTTGAAAAAAAAAAACGTATTAAAAATGATAACTATAACAAGTGACATGTTCTTGGGCATGTTTGTGCAGAAAACAGTAAAGGCCCTTCGGTTGAATTACTGGGCCCCTTGCTCTATGGGCTGTATGAAGTGCTTACTCTGATGGGCCGCTATCCCGCCTGATGGGCAGCCCATCTTCAAAGATTTTCAGGTTAATTTACCATATAATAACGAAGAGGAGAAGATTGAGCATTAGACGATTCAGAACTTAGTAATTTTATTAATACATTTCTTATTTGCCGAACATTCCATTCGATTCCATAGTAGTGCAAGCATTGTGACAAAGTAATATAATATTCTTAATTATGATCGAACGAGCGCTGAGCAACTCCAATACTACGGTGGTATGCTCTCATTACCATACAAGCATGTCCTATTAGTGCAATTGCCAATGAGATAAGGGTTGTTTGTCATATCCCTGCACAATATTGTTACAGAGAGATCGATCGGTGAATAATATCAATCATACGTATAATTAACTATGTTACATGGAGATATATATACTTACACGGTTTGTATCAATTTGATATTAAAATCCGTAGGCAGTACTGTGCCACTCAAATTGTTTGATTGTAGTTGACTGTAATTTGATCAAAAGAATCTTCATTGTTAATTAACTATAGCTATTTTAAGATTAAATATATAATATTGTCGTCACTCACAGGATGTTCAGTTTCCTCAAGTTGCTCAACTCTTTTGGGATGGTTCCATTAAGAAGGTTATTGCACAAACTCAGCTTTTCCAGATTACCAAGATTTCCAAGTGCAGTAGGTATAGTCCCAGTTAAATCATTACTGGACAAGTTCCTATAAAACGTAAGGGATCAAACACTACACATAATCAATTAATGTACGTAGTAATTAATTACTTTTTAAGTTAAAAAAAAAAAAGGAAAAAGTAACACACATATGAATTAACTTTGTCAAATTTCCCAACTCTTCTGGAATGGGACCATCCATAAAGTTATCCTCCAGAGACAACAATTGCAAATTAACAAGATTTCCAAGTTCACGAGGAATAGTTCCCGTCAATGCATTAGTAGATAAGTTCCTACAAACAAACGAAATTAGTAGATAATTAAGTACAGCTAGCTAGTGTAATACGAGTAATAATTTATATATTTATATATATTTACACACACACACACACACATACATACAGTTGATTTAACATCGTCAAATTGGCGAGCTCAGAAACTAGTGAAGCTAACATATTACATCCTCCAAGCTCACTGCAAATTAATGGAATGAAAACAAACATACGTATAGTATCGGACTAATCTTCTCTGTTCTTTTGGAATAAATCCATTTGAAATAAATTGAATTGAACTTATTTTTTTAATCATAATAATTAATAATAATAAATTTTATGCACGCGCTTACATTTGGGTCACTCTGGTCATATCAATATCGCATTTGATATAGGAATCGTTGCTAGTGCATGGGTCGAAATCTGAAGAGTTCCAATTAAGCGTACAATTCCATTGATCAAGAGTTACAGTTTTCTTGAAGGCTAATAAAGCATCACGGTCGCCATCTGTGTACAACAAATTAAACAATCGACTTGTATAAATAAGTTGTTTATAAGGATTGTATAGTATCATTATCTAGCTACTAGTAAGTTTTTCTCCTATAAAATAGAATTCATTCATGTTGTACACATGTCTAGTAGGTTCGAGAAATAGAGTAATGATCCAAAGGTTACAAATTGTGAAATAAATAAATACTACAAGTTTTCTAGATCATGAGCCAGAAAACGAGACCAGCTCATTCAATGTAGCTAGGCATAACACTGATTAACGGGTGAACTACTATAACTCGTGGGTACTTTCAATTTTGAAAGATATAAATAGAAAAATAAAAAATAAACGGCCAGTAAGTACGTTCAATTCTTAATCTCAGTAATTTATAGAAACACACGTTTGATATAATTAATAACATTCAGACCTTCGAGCTAGTCAACATCAAAATTAAGATTAACCAATTGGTACTAACGGATCGATCACAAGAAATTAAGTTATTAACCTTGCAGATCACCGGAACCAACTGGTATCAAGATTAACACCAGCATGAATATTAATAGCCACACGGCCATTCTCAAAGCTACAGCTGCTCCATAAACTTTGAAGATCGATTGCATTGGTTAGAATTTTATGATAAAAGAAGAATTTTGTGATAAATAAAGATTGTGTTATATAACCAATTTTATGATAAAGAAAGATTATGAGTTATACAAAAACATTAAAATGCATTTTTAAAAAAAATTGAGAAGTTGAGTTTAAAAAACTTTAGAGGCTATCGAGATTGCCAACGCTATGAATAGCCACACCACCATTCTGATCACAATGCACTCAACAAACTTCCGATCAGTTTTTTTTATTCAAAGTGGATATTGTTCGGGCCGGGGTGCTTTGATTATACGATCTATCCCTCGATTTTATAGTATATCCAGCCCTACTCGATTCGTGATTATTATGCCAATAGCAAATTGTCAAATATAGAGTGCTGAACTTGTATCATTAACCACCAACAAGAGACAACTTTTATCAATTGAATTGATTTGAATAAAAATAAATAATTTATTATTCCATAAAATCTTAAAAATGACACTTTTTATTCCCTGTAATAAGTACGTAGGGATGTCAATGAGTCGTGTACGGATAAATTCGCGTGGTTTCAGAACTATTCGCAGGTCTTAAAACATAAACTCAAACTCAACACATTTAATAATCGTGTCGAAAAATAAAACTCAAACTCTAATCTATTTATAAACGGGTTACTCATTTACAATTCGTTTTCAACCTATTTAATTAACCCATTTTTCAGTAAGGTTAACTTGTTACTGAATTTCAAGATTTTCCTGCTATTTTTTCTAACAAAAATTAATAATCAAATTCTAAAGGGACTTTTGTAACTTTTCTTTTCAAGATTGATGATATAATCCACAATTGTGTCTCATTTTTTAATTTAATTTTTAGCTAAATTGGAAAAATTTAAATATTCACACACACATGTTAGGTTCAAACCTTAAATTTTATGGTCTTCAATTCAAGTGCTCAACCAACTGAGTACACAACACAATTAATGTAAAAATGGCTAGAAATTCAATTGAAAAATATATTATACAGTAATTTAATAAAAAATTGAAATGTCATTTTAAAATAATTTATTGATAATTTATTTAAACTATAGAATTTTAATTGCAAAAAAAAATCTCCTACTTTTCTAGGAATACTACATAACACATAGTTGCCAAACTGTTTTACTTCAATAGCTTTTGAGACCATATAGATATGTTCAATGTTTATAAGAAGAATATCTTTGTAGGATATTAAAGGAGAGAATTGTAATTAGCGTATCTTTGCGAGGTCAACGGAAAATCCAACTTTTTGATACAATTTCTATATTTTGGGGGTGTAACGGAGAATGGGAAATAAAAAAAATAAAGGAACTTAAAATTTTATTAATAAGAAATTTTATTAAAAGCACCAAAGTTGCCTATATTTAAATTAGTGACATAAGATATGAGCCACGAAACTTATTTTATTTTAAAGTTAATGAAAAAGTCCAAACTTATTTATTCTATTAATAAGAAATTTTATCAAAAGCACGAAAGTTGCCTATATTTAAATTAGTGAAATAAGATATGAGCCACGAAACTTATTTTATTTTAAAGTTAATGAAAAAGTCCAAACTTATTTAATCTATTAATAAGAAATTTTATCAAAAGCACGAAAGTTGTCTATATTTAAATTAGGAGATTAAATCACATTTGGTCCTGTAAATATTGCCGATCCCACATTCAATCCTTTATTTGTTAATTTCATCAAATCCAGTCCTTCCCGGTCAATTTCCACCGGGAAACTCACGTGATGGTCACGTGCGTGCTGACGTGGCGGTCATCAGGGGAGGCTTGCTGACGTGGCTTGAGATTAAATCACATTTGGTCCTCCAACTTAGGCTGATCTCACGTTTGGTCCTTTTTTTTGTTCAAAAAATCAAATCTCATCCTTTCCGATTGATTTCCACCGGAAATTGCACGTGTGGGTTACGTGATGTACATGAAGGTTTTCGATCTCCATCCAATTGCTCGATTACCTCGTTCGTGTGTGCGAAGCATGTAAAATGAGTAAACACGAACATACAAGATAGACCAGCTTGGGAGGGGAGATGATTTTTCATGATCGGCAGGCGAGCACGATTTCAATCCCACCGCCTCACTCCAGCCCGAATCAAGATCGCGAGATGAAGTCTCCTTGGGCTGGGCTTAGCCTGTTGGGTTTATTTTTGGGTCAGGCCCATTAATTTATTTTAGTAACCCTAATCTGTAATCTCTATAAATAGTAGGTATTGAATGTCATTAAGGGTGGACACATTTCCCCAAAACAAAATTTAGAGAGCAAAAATACATTATTCACTAATCAATCCCCTAAATATCTATAATCATTTGACCTCCCCTTGCCACGTCAGCCATAGATGTCTCCAAGACATCTATTTAAGTGGCATGACATGTCATACCATAAGACATGTCAAACTTTATTAAATTCACACAATTTATTTATATAAACCTACTTTATATATATTGATTCTAAATCAATAATTTTCAGCAATTAACAGTTAAACTTCCAGCTCGTGTTTGACCTTGTAAGTTTGATAATTGATCAATATAATTTTTTTCTCTAAGCAATAAATAACATTATCAATATATCAATTAACATCCAAAGATGACCATCTAACTTAATCGATTGCACACGTAGGATTTGAAAGATACTTTCCAACAGTACATGTGGCGGTCGACTCCGGCGGCTTGCTGATGTGGAGAGTAAATATGGTCCCACAGCCTGCCATCTCAACATTAATGTTAGGAAATTCAAAATATTTTTCGGCTGATAGTGTAACGCCCCGGCCCGTTGAGGGGTCGAAGCCCGACCCTAATGGGCCGGCTCGGTTACCAATGACTGCCGTCAGGAGTGATATCCTGGCCCCACTGTACCAACACTTGTCTTTTCCAGCGCACTTTGTCCTCACTCGTGCGCACCCGGGAGACTTCCCAGGGGGTCACCCATCCTAGAACTACCCCAGAGTCAGCACGCTTAACTTTGGAGTTCTTATAGGAGGATGCCCAGAAAAGAAGATGCATCTGTTGGTATGAGTAGCATATTCAATTCCTTTAAGCCTTTGAATTTCTGGGGCGTTACAATCACCCCACCTTTTATGCACAACGTCCTCGTTGTGTGCCTTACTTGCCAGGACCTACCATCCGTGCAGGAATGCCCCTTACGGGTACTCTCACCAACTTCTGGGTGGAGCACTTGGCCCCGCAAGACACTTAGTTTGGGCCGGCTCGGTTACCGATGACTGCCGTAGAGAGTAATATCCTGGCCCCACTGTACCAACACTTGTCTTTTTCAGCGCACTTTGTCCTCACTCGTGCGCACCCGGGAGACTTCCCAGGGGGTCACCCATCCTAGAACTACTCCAGAGTCAGCACGCTTAACTTTGGAGTTCTTATAGGAGGATGTCCAGAAAAGAAGATGCATCTGTTGGTATGAGTAGCATATTCAATTCCTTTAAGCCTTTGAATTTCTGGAGCGTTACAATCACCCCACCTTTTATGCACAACGTCCTCGTTGTGTGCCTTACTTGCCAGGACCTACCATCCGTGCAGGAATGCCCCTTACGGGTACTCTCACCAACTTCTGGGTGGAGCACTTGGCCCCGCAAGACACTTAGTTCCCGCCATTCCGGTCGGCACCTGCTCTGATACCATTTGTAACGCCCCGGCCCGTTGAGGGGTCGAAGCCCGACCCTAATGGGCCGGCTCGGTTACCGATGACTGCCGTAGGGAGTAATATCCTGGCCCCACTGTACCAACACTTGTCTTTTCCAGCGCACTTTGTCCTCACTCGTGCGCACCCGGGAAACTTCCCAGGGGGTCACCCATCCTAGAACTACTCCAGAGTCAGCACGCTTAACTTTGGAGTTCTTATAGGAGGATGCCCAGAAAAGAAGATGCATATGTTGGTATGATTAGCATATTCAATTCCTTTAAGCCTTTGAATTTCTGGGGCGTTACAGATAGAGGATTCAAACTCTAGTATAATTTAAATATTAGAATTATAATAATTATTATTAAATATTAATATTTTATTAATATTAAATTTAATTTGGTATTAAAAATTATTTATTATTATATAATATTTTTTTTTTCAGTCCGAGACCGAAGATTTTAAGGTTAGGGCTACAAATTTTCAGCCCGAAAAAATTTCTGGCCGAACTGAAGTAACTCGATAGCCCGAGGTGGGCTGACCCGATTGACATCCTTATCTACACGTGCAATTTCTGGTGGAAATCAACCAGAAATGATTAAATTTGATTTTTTGAACAAAAAAAGAGACCAAACGTGAGATCAGCCTAAGTTGGAGGATCAAATGTGATTTAATCTCAAGCCACGTCAGCAAGCCTCCCCTGATGACCGCCACGTCAGCACGCACGTGACCATCACATGAGTTTTCCGGTGAAAATTGACCGGGAAGGACTGGATTTGATGAAATTAACAAATAAAGGACTGAATGTAAAATCGACAATATTTACAGGACCAAATGTGATTTAATCTCTTAAATTAGTGACATAAGATATGAGCCACGGAACTTATTTTATTTTAAAGTTAATGAAAAATTCCAAAATTATTTATTATATACTTTATCCGTCCTAAATCTATAACAAAACTTTTTTTATATGTTTATTTTAAGAAATACTACAAATTAGTTACGCTTTTTAAATTAAATTAAGAGAGTGTTTGGGTAAACTTTTTTACAGAGCACATCTTATAAGATATTATATTTTATACTCTCTCCCAATCTAAGGAATAGTCACACTTTCTTTGTATTTTATGAAGAAAGTGTGACTATTAGTCTGGAGGAGAGAGTAACTTTTAACATGTTAAATTTAAATTTGAAAATAAAATGTTAATTGTTTGGATAAAATAATATGAAAGAACTTATAAAATATTAGTAATGACATTTTTCATAATAAAATACTTAAAAATTATGATTTTTTTTAAAATCAGATATTATTTGGAAAAAGAGTAGTGATTATACGTTTTTGTGTGCGTCTCTCGTCAAAATCCGAGTTCAGTTGTAGTTGACTCGATATCAATCCAAGGAAACGGAAGAGTAATATTCAAGTGAATGTTCGTGTTAGAAGCATATGACATAATTCTAAATCCTAAATTCAAGTTGTTCGACAAATAAAAATAGCAAAAATGAAAAATACAAATATGAGAAAACGACTTGACGATGAGAATCAAAACATTAAAGATAATTTCACAAACACTCGATTAAATCAATTCAATCAATACACGAAAGTCAAACTCTCGGTCGAGTTACTTCACTCGTAATTTCACAAACACTCGATTAAACGATCGTCGTCATACGTTTAATCCACTTAGAGGTTCGCTCCTGATGCGGCCCGAGGTCTGCCAAAGAGACAAGGGGTTCGTTTTCCGGCTGGAACGGCGAAGAAGACGCCGGAACGGAGGTCCGACGTGAGCCGAGGACGAGCCGCGGGGTTCCGCCACGAAAATGGCTTGGTGTCGGCCGACACCAAGACCTGTCGGACGACAAAGAGCTGGGGGCGATATTCTGTGGAACCCGAGGATCAACGCGAGGATCGACTCTCACTTCGGGTTAAATGTCGGGCGACAGCGTATACTGTCGGACGACAAAAGGATGTCGGACGACACTCTTTTCTGTCGTCCGACAAAGTCCCAGATTTTGGGAATCGCGGCGGACGAGTTTCGTAATTGTTTTTGTTTCCTTTTCTTATTTCTTATAGGGTTTTTTTTATACCTATTTAAGGTTTTTCAAGACATTGTTTACGGAGACTTTGATATTTGAATAAATTATTTTGTGAGATATATTTCTCCTTTGGGTTTTCCGAATTCTTCCGGGTTCTACCAAAAGAATTCTCCGGCGAATCAACGAAGCTTTCATCCTTCGTTTGTGTGTCATTCATCGTCTCCGAATTGTTGAGTCGCGATCCGTTGGGGTTTAGGTCGTCGAATCTAAATCATTTCGGGGGTAGATTCAAAGGTTTTGGGATCTCCACCAGGTATCCTTGTCAATTATTCCGTATCTTCTTCTTTTTCGATCGAGGTACGTATCATCTGGTATCAGAGCCCAGGTTAGGGCTATTTTCTGATTTCGTACCTCGTTTGTTCTTTTTTTTCCTTTTCGTAACCCTTCTATCTCAATTTTTTTTTCGTCTCTTCTTCCCCTTTTTTCCTGTTCATCGACCGCACAAAAAAAAAAAAAAAAATAGTATTTTGGCGGGAAAATTTTTCTTCGACCATATTTTTGTGTGTGATTCCTGCGATTTCCGGCATCGTTTTGAGCTACTTTGATACTATCGAAATTTTCGTGCCAAATTCTATCACCTTCCAACCGACCATCCTATTGAGTGTTTTCGTTGATATTGTTGGAGTGAATTCGGCTGGTAATTCCGGAAGTTCGATTCTTAAGGGAGAAATTGAGAGAATACTGAGTGATCTCCTATATTGAGAGACATACGAGAGCTGTGAGGGAAAGATTTCTTCATTTCTCTTGTTTTTGTTTTAACGTTGTTTTTGCAGGATGTCTGGTGGGTCTTCGCCAAAGGTGGACGGCACGGTGGCCAACATCCAAACTAAGTTCATCATGGAGGCCTTGCGATCTGAGTTGAAAAAGTTCGTTACATCGGAAATGGAGTCAATGCATGACCGAATGACAGAAGAGATGCCTCGTCAAGATAATACAGGAAATCGGAACGGTGGAGGTTACCACGGAAGGCGGAATGGCAATCATCGTCACCATGAACGACATAGGGATTTTGGATCCGATAATGATGAAGCTTCTGAAACTGATGGGAGGAGGCGAGGAGGTAGAGATCGGGAAGATGACAACTTGGGCAACATCAAGATGAATATTCCCTCATTCTTAGGGAAGAACGATCCCGAGTTGTATCTGGAGTGGGAGCGTAAGGTGGAGCTAATGTTTGACTGTCATAACTATTCTGAGCTCAAGAAGGTGAAGTTGGCAGCGATAGAGTTCTCTGAATATGCACTGGTTTGGTGGGATCAGCTTGTAACCAGTCGGAGGCGGAACCGAGAACAACCTATTGAAACATGGGCCAAGATGAAAGCTGTGATGAGGAAGCGGTTTGTTCCAACTCATTATTACCGAGAGTTGTACAACAAGTTGCAGAATCTACGACAGGGGTCGAAGAGTGTGGATGAGTACTTCAAGGAAATGGAGGTGTCTATGATTCGAGCCAATATTGACGAGGACAGGGAGGCGACCATGGCGAGATTCCTGGCTGGTTTAAATTGGGAGATTCGTAACACCGTGGAGTTGCAGCCATACGTTGAGTTGGAGGACATGGTTCATGTGGCAATCAATATTGAGAACCAGCTTAAGAGGAGGGGTAGCTTGGGAAATTCGAAGCCAATTCAGTCTACATGGAGACAATCCCAGGGCCCTAGTGGTTCATCATACAAGGGGAACCAATGGAAGGAGGAAACAACAACACGGGATTAGAAGAAGATCTTCTACAAAGATCGTCTAGAGGGTGCAGGTCTGACTACTCAGGCCAGTCCCGTGGTTACTGATAGTCGCAATCGGGATAAGAGGTGCTTCAAGTGTCAGGGATTCGGGCATATCATGAGTGAGTGTCCCAACCGGAGACTTATGCTCTTAAGAGATGATGGGGAAGTTGTGACTGATGACGAGGGTGAAAAGCCGGTACCGACAGCTACGGTAGAGTCCGAGGAGGAGGAGGAGATTATCGCACCGGACGGGAAGCTACTTGTAGCGCGAAGAGTCTTGAGTGCACATATTCAGCCCGATGTTCAGGAGCAGCGAGAGAACCTTTTCCACACAAGGTGTCATGCGCAGGATAAGGTGTGCAGTGTCATCATTGATGGAGGTAGTTGCACGAACGTGGCTAGTGCAACCATGGTTCAGCGTTTGGGTTTGGTTGTGGTGCAGCATCCTAGGCCATACCATCTACGGTGGTTGAATGCGACTGGCGTCATCAAGGTGACCAAGCAAGTGGAGGTTCCTTTCCGCATTGGGAAGTATGAGGATAAGGTACTATGTGATGTCATTCCCATGCACGCGAGTCATATTCTATTGGGGCGTCCGTGGCAGTATGATCGGCGAGCTCTCTCTGACGGTTTCACCAACAAGTACTCTTTCGAGTATAAGCAGAAGAAGGTATCCCTTGTTCCTCTCACTCCTACACAGGTTTACGAGGATCAAGTGCAGTTGCAACGAGAGGCCGAAAGGGGAAAGTCTAAGGAGCAGCCCTTCCCAAGTGAGGCTAGTGACATGACGCACGGAGTGGGGGCAAATACGTTGGCGATGTTGTGCGAGAAAGACCCGTTCCTCACTAACAACCTTTCTCCTCTACTACCTTCTCTTCAGTCTGTTTTGCAGGATTTTGATGACATCACTCCTGTTGATACCCCGCCTGGATCACCACACCTGGGAGGGTTTGAGGATGTGCCGACCTTGTTCGGGCCAGTGGTGTTCGAGCCTGGTGAAGTCCTGGATTTGAGGACAAATCCTCTTCAAGAGGAGGGGAATGATGTGGCCCGAGGTCTGCCAAAGAGACAAGGGGTTCGTTTTCCGGCTGGAACGGCGAAGAAGACGCCGGAACGGAGGTCCGACGTGAGCCGAGGACGCGCCGCGGGGTTCCGCCACGAAAATGGCTTGGTGTCGGCCGACACCAAGACCTGTCGGACGACAAAGAGCTGGGGGCGATATTCTGTGGAACCCGAGGATCAACGCGAGGATCGACTCTCACTTCGGGTTAAATGTCGGGCGACAGCGTATACTGTCGGACGACAAAAGGATGTCGGACGACACTCTTTTCTGTCGTCCGACAAAGTCCCAGATTTTGGGAATCGCGGCGGACGAGTTTCGTAATTGTTTTTGTTTCCTTTTCTTATTTATTTTAGGGTTTTTTTATACCTATTTAAGGTTTTTCAAGACATTGTTTACGGAGACTTTGATATTTGAATAAATTATTTTGTGAGATATATTTCTCCTTTGGGTTTTCCGAATTCTTCCGGGTTCTACCAAAAGAATTCTCCGGCGAATCAACGAAGCTTTCATCCTTCGTTTGTGTGTCATTCATCGTCTCCGAATTGTTGAGTCGCGATCCGTTGGGGTTTAGGTCGTCGAATCTAAATCATTTCGGGGGTAGATTCAAAGGTTTTGGGATCTCCACCAGGTATCCTTGTCAATTATTCCGTATCTTCTTCTTTTCCGATCGAGGTATGTATCATCTGGTATCAGAGCCCAGGTTAGGGCTATTTTCTGATTTCGTACCTCGTTTGTTCTTTTTTTTCCTTTTCGTAACCCTTCTATCTCAATTTTTTTTTTCGTCTCTTCTTCCCCTTTTTCCTGTTCATCGACCGCACAAAAAAAAAAAAAAATAGTATTTTGGCGGGAAAATTTTTATTCGACCATATTTTTGTGTGTGATTCCTGCGATTTCCGGCATCGTTTTGAGCTACTTTGATACTATCGAAATTTTCGTGCCAAATTCTATCACCTTCCAACCGACCATCCTATTGAGTGTTTTCGTTGATATTGTTGGAGTGAATTCGGCTGGTAATTCCGGAAGTTCGATTCTTAAGGGAGAAATTGAGAGAATACTGAGTGATCTCCTATATTGAGAGACATACGAGAGCTGTGAGGGAAAGATTTCTTCATTTCTCTTGTTTTTGTTTTAACGTTGTTTTTGCAGGATGTCGGGTGGGTCTTCGCCAAAGGTGGACGGCACGGTGGCCAACATCCAAACTAAGTTCATCATGGAGGCCTTGCGATCTGAGTTGAAAAAGTTCGTTACATCGGAAATGGAGTCAATGCATGACCGAATGACAGAAGAGATGCCTCGTCAAGATAATACAGGAAATCGGAACGGTGGAGGTTACCACGGAAGGCGGAATGGCAATCATCGTCACCATGAATGACATAGGGATTTTGGATCCGATAATGATGAAGCTTCTGAAACTGATGGGAGGAGGCGAGGAGGTAGAGACCGGGAAGATGACAACTTGGGCAACATCAAGATGAATATTCCCTCATTCTTAGGGAAGAACGATCCCGAGTTGTATCTGGAGTGGGAGCGTAAGGTGGAGCTAATGTTTGACTGTCATAACTATTCTGAGCTCAAGAAGGTGAAGTTGGCAGCGATAGAGTTCTCTGAATATGCACTGGTTTGGTGGGATCAGCTTGTAACCAGTCGGAGGCGGAACCGAGAACAACCTATTGAAACATGGGCCGAGATGAAAGCTGTGATGAGGAAGCGGTTTGTTCCAACTCATTATTACCGAGAGTTGTACAACAAGTTGCAGAATCTACGACAGGGGTCGAAGAGTGTGGATGAGTACTTCAAGGAAATGGAGGTGTCTATGATTCGAGCCAATATTGACGAGGACAGGGAGGCGACCATGGCGAGATTCCTGGCTGGTTTAAATTGGGAGATTCGTAACACCGTGGAGTTGCAGCCATACGTTGAGTTGGAGGACATGGTTCATGTGGCAATCAAGATTGAGAACCAGCTTAAGAGGAGGGGTAGCTTGGGAAATTCGAAGCCAATTCAGTCTACATGGAGACAATCCCAGGGCCCTAGTGGTTCATCATACAAGGGGAACCAATGGAAGGAGGAAACAACAACACGGGATTAGAAGAAGATCTTCTACAAAGATCGTCTGGAGGGTGCAGGTCTGACTACTCAGGCCAGTCCCGTGGTTACTGATAGTCGCAATCGGGATAAGAGGTGCTTCAAGTGTCAGGGATTCGGGCATATCATGAGTGAGTGTCCCAACCGGAGACTTATGCTCTTAAGAGATGATGGGGAAGTTGTGACTGATGACGAGGGTGAAAAGCCGGTACCGACAGCTACGGTAGAGTCCGAGGAGGAGGAGGAGATTATCGCACCGGACGGGAAGCTACTTGTAGCGCGAAGAGTCTTGAGTGCACATATTCAGCCCGATGTTCAGGAGCAGCGAGAGAACCTTTTCCACACAAGGTGTCATGCGCAGGATAAGGTGTGCAGTGTCATCATTGATGGAGGTAGTTGCACGAACGTGGCTAGTGCAACCATGGTTCAGCGTTTGGGTTTGGTTGTGGTGCAGCATCCTAGGCCATACCATCTACGGTGGTTGAATGCGACTGGCGTCATCAAGGTGACCAAGCAAGTGGAGGTTCCTTTCTGCATTGGGAAGTATGAGGATAAGGTACTATGTGATGTCATTCCCATGCACGCGAGTCATATTCTATTGGGGCGTCCGTGGCAGTATGATCGGCGAGCTCTCTCTGACGGTTTCACCAACAAGTACTCTTTCGAGTATAAGCAGAAGAAGGTATCCCTTGTTCCTCTCACTCCTACACAGGTTTTCGAGGATCAAGTGCAGTTGCAACGAGAGGCCGAAAGGGGAAAGTCTAAGGAGCAGCCCTTCCCAAGTGAGGCTAGTGACATGACGCATGGAGTGGGGGCAAATACGTTGGCGATGTTGTGCGAGAAAGACCCGTTCCTCACTAACAACCTTTCTTCTCTACTACCTTCTCTTCAGTCTGTTTTGCAGGATTTTGATGACATCACTCCTGTTGATACCCCGCCTGGATCACCACACCTGGGAGGGTTTGAGGATGTGCCGACCTTGTTCGGGCCAGTGGTGTTCGAGCCTGGTGAAGTCCTGGATTTGAGGACAAATCCTCTTCAAGAGGAGGGGAATGATGTGGCCCGAGGTCTGCCAAAGAGACAAGGGGTTCGTTTTCCGGCTGGAACGGCGAAGAAGACGCCGGAACGGAGGTCCGACGTGAGCCGAGGACGCGCCGCGGGGTTCCGCCACGAAAATGGCTTGGTGTCGGCCGACACCAAGACCTGTCGGACGACAAAGAGCTGGGGGCGATATTCTGTGGAACCCGAGGATCAACGCGAGGATCGACTCTCACTTCGGGTTAAATGTCGGGCGACAGCGTATACTGTCGGACGACAAAAGGATGTCGGACGACACTCTTTTCTGTCGTCCGACAAAGTCCCAGATTTTGGGAATCGCGGCGGACGAGTTTCGTAATTGTTTTTGTTTCCTTTTCTTATTTATTTTAGGGTTTTTTTTATACCTATTTAAGGTTTTTCAAGACATTGTTTACGGAGACTTTGATATTTGAATAAATTATTTTGTGAGATATATTTCTCCTTTGGGTTTTCCGAATTCTTCCGGGTTCTACCAAAAGAATTCTCCGGCGAATCAACGAAGCTTTCATCCTTCGTTTGTGTGTCATTCATCGTCTCCGAATTGTTGAGTCGCGATCCGTTGGGGTTTAGGTCGTCGAATCTAAATCATTTCGGGGGTAGATTCAAAGGTTTTGGGATCTCCACCAGGTATCCTTGTCAATTATTCCGTATCTTCTTCTTTTCCGATCGAGGTATGTATCATCTGGTATCAGAGCCCAGGTTAGGGCTATTTTCTGATTTCGTACCTCGTTTGTTCTTTTTTTTCCTTTTCGTAACCCTTCTATCTCAATTTTTTTTTTCGTCTCTTCTTCCCCTTTTTCCTGTTCATCGACCGCACAAAAAAAAAAAAAAAATAGTATTTTGGCGGGAAAATTTTTATTCGACCATATTTTTGTGTGTGATTCCTGCGATTTCCGGCATCGTTTTGAGCTACTTTGATACTATCGAAATTTTCGTGCCAAATTCTATCACCTTCCAACCGACCATCCTATTGAGTGTTTTCGTTGATATTGTTGGAGTGAATTCGGCTGGTAATTCCGGAAGTTCGATTCTTAAGGGAGAAATTGAGAGAATACTGAGTGATCTCCTATATTGAGAGACATACGAGAGCTGTGAGGGAAAGATTTCTTCATTTCTCTTGTTTTTGTTTTAACGTTGTTTTTGCAGGATGTCGGGTGGGTCTTCGCCAAAGGTGGACGGCACGGTGGCCAACATCCAAACTAAGTTCATCATGGAGGCCTTGCGATCTGAGTTGAAAAAGTTCGTTACATCGGAAATGGAGTCAATGCATGACCGAATGACAGAAGAGATGCCTCGTCAAGATAATACAGGAAATCGGAACGGTGGAGGTTACCACGGAAGGCGGAATGGCAATCATCGTCACCATGAATGACATAGGGATTTTGGATCCGATAATGATGAAGCTTCTGAAACTGATGGGAGGAGGCGAGGAGGTAGAGACCGGGAAGATGACAACTTGGGCAACATCAAGATGAATATTCCCTCATTCTTAGGGAAGAACGATCCCGAGTTGTATCTGGAGTGGGAGCGTAAGGTGGAGCTAATGTTTGACTGTCATAACTATTCTGAGCTCAAGAAGGTGAAGTTGGCAGCGATAGAGTTCTCTGAATATGCACTGGTTTGGTGGGATCAGCTTGTAACCAGTCGGAGGCGGAACCGAGAACAACCTATTGAAACATGGGCCGAGATGAAAGCTGTGATGAGGAAGCGGTTTGTTCCAACTCATTATTACCGAGAGTTGTACAACAAGTTGCAGAATCTACGACAGGGGTCGAAGAGTGTGGATGAGTACTTCAAGGAAATGGAGGTGTCTATGATTCGAGCCAATATTGACGAGGACAGGGAGGCGACCATGGCGAGATTCCTGGCTGGTTTAAATTGGGAGATTCGTAACACCGTGGAGTTGCAGCCATACGTTGAGTTGGAGGACATGGTTCATGTGGCAATCAATATTGAGAACCAGCTTAAGAGGAGGGGTAGCTTGGGAAATTCGAAGCCAATTCAGTCTACATGGAGACAATCCCAGGGCCCTAGTGGTTCATCATACAAGGGGAACCAATGGAAGGAGGAAACAACAACACGGGATTAGAAGAAGATCTTCTACAAAGATCGTCTGGAGGGTGCAGGTCTGACTACTCAGGCCAGTCCCGTGGTTACTGATAGTCGCAATCGGGATAAGAGGTGCTTCAAGTGTCAGGGATTCGGGCATATCATGAGTGAGTGTCCCAACCGGAGACTTATGCTCTTAAGAGATGATGGGGAAGTTGTGACTGATGACGAGGGTGAAAAGCCGGTACCGACAGCTACGGTAGAGTCCGAGGAGGAGGAGGAGATTATCGCACCGGACGGGAAGCTACTTGTAGCGCGAAGAGTCTTGAGTGCACATATTCAGCCCGATGTTCAGGAGCAGCGAGAGAACCTTTTCCACACAAGGTGTCATGCGCAGGATAAGGTGTGCAGTGTCATCATTGATGGAGGTAGTTGCACGAACGTGGCTAGTGCAACCATGGTTCAGCGTTTGGGTTTGGTTGTGGTGCAGCATCCTAGGCCATACCATCTACGGTGGTTGAATGCGACTGGCGTCATCAAGGTGACCAAGCAAGTGGAGGTTCCTTTCCGCATTGGGAAGTATGAGGATAAGGTACTATGTGATGTCATTCCCATGCACGCGAGTCATATTCTATTGGGGCGTCCGTGGCAGTATGATCGGCGAGCTCTCTCTGACGGTTTCACCAACAAGTACTCTTTCGAGTATAAGCAGAAGAAGGTATCCCTTGTTCCTCTCACTCCTACACAGGTTTACGAGGATCAAGTGCAGTTGCAACGAGAGGCCGAAAGGGGAAAGTCTAAGGAGCAGCCCTTCCCAAGTGAGGCTAGTGACATGACGCACGGAGTGGGGGCAAATACGTTGGCGATGTTGTGCGAGAAAGACCCGTTCCTCACTAACAACCTTTCTCCTCTACTACCTTCTCTTCAGTCTGTTTTGCAGGATTTTGATGACATCACTCCTGTTGATACCCCGCCTGGATCACCACACCTGGGAGGGTTTGAGGATGTGCCGACCTTGTTCGGGCCAGTGGTGTTCGAGCCTGGTGAAGTCCTGGATTTGAGGACAAATCCTCTTCAAGAGGAGGGGAATGATGCGGCCCGAGGTCTGCCAAAGAGACAAGGGGTTCGTTTTCCGGCTGGAACGGCGAAGAAGACGCCGGAACGGAGGTCCGACGTGAGCCGAGGACGCGCCGCGGGGTTCCGCCACGAAAATGGCTTGGTGTCGACCGACACCAAGACCTGTCGGACGACAAAGAGCTGGGGGCGATATTCTGTGGAACCCGAGGATCAACGCGAGGATCGACTCTCACTTCGGGTTAAATGTCGGGCGACAACGTATACTGTCGGACGACAAAAGGATGTCGGACGACACTCTTTTCTGTCGTCCGACAAAGTTCCAGATTTTAGGAATCGCGGCGGACGAGTTTCGTAATTGTTTTTGTTTCCTTTTCTTATTTATTTTAGGTTTTTTTTTATACCTATTTAAGGTTTTTCAAGACATTGTTTACGGAGACTTTGATATTTGAATAAATTATTTTGTGAGATATATTTCTCCTTTGGGTTTTCCGAATTCTTCCGGGTTCTACCAAAAGAATTCTCCAGCGAATCAACGAAGCTTTCATCCTTCGTTTGTGTGTCATTCATCGTCTCCGAATTGTTGAGTCGCGATCCGTTGGGGTTTAGGTCGTCGAATCTAAATCATTTCGGGGGTAGATTCAAAGGTTTTGGGATCTCCACCAGGTATCCTTGTCAATTATTCCGTATCTTCTTCTTTTCCGATCGAGGTACGTATCAGCTCCCGATCGGGTTAAGAAATTACGTCTTCGACGTATGATACCAACTTTTCGCGAAGTTGGACTTAAACGCACGAACAGCAGTTTCAGTCAAGGTAACACTCACACAAGATCGTGGAATGAAAGACGGAAGACAAAGTTATGTAATATGTTTCATTCCATTGAAAAACGAAACTAAACTATTATACTGAGTATGGTAGGCAAAACGATTACAAGAAGTTTCCCGAGTGTCGCAACAACTCCCACTAACTTGCAATCTAGCACACGAGTACCTAGAGCTAAATCTCCTAACTCTAATCTTGGCACAAGGCGCAAAAGCTACTACACAAACTCGAAGCTCGAAGCTATCGGTCACGATTCTAAAAATCAGATTTCGTTCTCTCAAAATCGTCAACTGGTCAAATCGAAATCCATGGGTTTATATAGGCAGCCCGCACATGTGAGGTGATGACGTGGCACGTTCTGGTTGGTCACATGCTTGGCTGATGTCACTTCTCCATGGATGACATCACTCTTGTAGAACTTGGATTCTTGAATCTTGGAATCTTGAATCTTCGATTCTTGAATCTTCGAATCTTGAATCTTCAATTTCAAAATCAGAACTTCAATTCAATCTTGACTCCATCGATCTCAATTCTTCTTCTTCAAACTCTCGTGAAAATCTCTAAGTGTTGAAGCCTCGGAATTTCATCGTCTTCATGGTCGTCGATATCTTTGAAGTAGAAAGCACTGGAACCATTCTTCATTCCTTGATATGTGTACTTGGTGAAAAGAATCACGTTGAAAGTACTTAGGTGAAAAACGTTGTTGAAGAATGTCAAGGTCGCTGGAATCATGCCTTGAGGACAAGCGTCGCCGAAGCCGTGCCAGTGCCAAAACCGGCGACAGGAGTCGCCGATTCCATGACATGCTACACTAGCACACAAACGGCGACACTGGTCGCCGTTCCAAGGATAGCCAAAAACGGCGACGCTGGTCGCCGTTCCAAAGCAATTGCAAAGACCCGGAGACAGCAGTCTCCTTTCCTTGGTTTGCACCTAAAGCGGCGACACGAGTCGCCGTTCCTCGCGTCACCAAAATCGGCGACTGTGGTCGCCGTTCCACAACACTTTCAATGAGACCAAATTCGGCGACTCCTGTCGCCGTTCCTGTGCACCACCATGGTTCCAAAACCGGAGACTCTAGTCTCCTTTTCCATGCATCTGCAATCCTGAAAGTCAACACAACCAAAAACACAAGTACAAAAACGTTGTCGCCAAAATTAACATTTACAATCTCCCCCTTTTTGGCACAACCCATGAAAACGAAGTTAAGTAAAAACGAGATATAAGTATCTCCCCCTCAACCGAATATATCAACAAAAATAAGCTAAGTAAAAGATGGAAAAACATCAATCATACAATCAATGAAAAACCAAAAAGACTTAGCCAAATATCTCAAACCAAGAGATAAAAAAACTTAGATAAATATTCAATCTCAAAACACTAATCCAGAGATAGAGAAATATGAAAAAAAAAACAATGCATGGACGAATAAGTTCAAAGTGTATGCATGCTGAAACCAAAGTACAAAAAACGAGTTCAAGAGTTATGAAAAACTGGAAATGAAAAAACTTGGAATAGAAACTTGAACTTGGAAACTGGAACTTATGATCTTGAGTCTTCATTCCTTTGGCGAGCCAGCTGGAGTGGGTTCACGTTCTGGACTCTCGATCACATCTTCTTCATCTTCGCCATAGTCGAACCCGTCATCAGAACTTGAGTCTTCCTTCTCGTCCTCATCAGTCTCATCTCCCAGACCAAATATTTCGAACTCCCCGAAATCTTTTCCGGTCTCGTCTTCAACATCCAGGATCTCAACATCATCATCATCATCATCCTGATCTTTCAGACCACCGGACGGCATCGCCCTCGAGGTTTCACCAACCTTCGCTTTTCCCTTATCCCGAGCATCCATCCATCCTTCAAAGATATCATCATCGGTTTTCTCACCGTCATCAGCCCCACGCTCCACCTGTTCCACAGCTATGTTATTTCCCTTTGCCAGCTGCACGTGCGCTTCTTGGATCGCGTCCCTAACCATCTTCAGGATAAACGTATCCTTCAAACTTGCATCGGGGGCTCCAACATCACCAAGTCCTCCCCCTTGTTGGATTTCACGCTGAAGTTTGTCAAAGGATGACTTTTGTTTCTTCTGTGCGTCAATCATCCTGTTATAGGCCAAGGCATGTTCTTCCTGACATTTTTCCAGAGCCAGGGTGTCAGCATAAAATTCCTTAACGCAAGCTGATGGCACCACAGCACGATGACTGTGGATAGGGTGATAGGGATTTCTGTAAGGAGGAACTTTAGAGTTGGGGCCAAAACCGCGAGGAACGATTCTGGGCTGTTGTTGAGTTCGAGGTTCCGCCTCATCAACTGCGGCATTGGATTCATTTTTCTGTCTCTTAGCCGGAGGAGACTTAGCTTTCTTGGCGATCGATTTTCGCTTCTTTTTCTGAGGAGAGGGAGGAGGAGTTAGAATTTCCGGAAGCGCATTTCTGTCAACAGTCTCGTGCCAAGGAAGATCGATGACACGTTTGTTCGGATTCAAGTACGTGCCAGTGATTTTGACGGCGCCGTTTTTCTTCAACTTTTTCTCAAAGTCTGTATCAGGAGTAAAACCTTGGGCATGGAGCATGCCATAGATCAAACACGGATGAGTAAGATGGATTCTTTTCTCCTCTGGCAACTCAGCTTGCCGCATGATAGTTTCATCAGTTGTCTTAGCAATCTTGCATAAGTCATTGAAAATAATTTTTCCAAGATTGATTTGTTCGCCACAGCCAAGGCGAAAGATAATATGCATCAAGTCCGGAGTCAGCACGGATTCGTCTTTGTAGGCTGTCCAGTTGGACATCCCAAGTCGTTGCAAGATTCCATAGAAGGCTGACAGCTTGGCTGGCGGCGGCAGTTCCGACTTAACTTTTTTCTGAGTGATGAAGGTGCCGATTTTTAAGTCTTCGGCCCGTTCATCAGCTGAAGGTGAAGTCCAGTTGGACTGAACTTCCAATCTCTCCAAAAATTTGTTGATGGAGAACGGGCGGAATTTGTACAACTTGCTGCGAAAGACAAAGCAGCCATACAACCGACTCCTTGGATCCGCAAACTCGGGGGACAAGCTGGCATAGAACTTGTAAAGAATAGGAATGGAGTATCGGTAGGTAAGATTCACAGATTTTAGCATGTTCATCTTGCTAAGGAAATCTGTGATGCCGTGCCGTTCATAGTCTTCTTTCAGAATTGTTCGATCAGTAAGGATCGGAAGTGTTTGGATTAGTTTGTGGCGACGTTCAGCAGTCGCAGTGAAGAAGTCAGAGGAGTGAGGTTTCGGACACTCGGAAAATTCCGAGATATACCTGAAGCCGGCAGTCGACTTCTGGGATCCAGCTGATCCCGAAGAAAGTGGTGGTTTCTGTGAGCTGTGGGTTCGGGATTTGGTGACTTGTCCACCAGAGTTTTTCGGAGTGGATGTTTCACACCACCTCCACTGGCGGACGGTTTCTTGCCCTCGGCACTCCCAGCTGGAGTCACCGATTTCTTTCCCGAACCAGACGGCGACATAAGCTTAGGGTCTTTGTCCGCAGTCACAGTTGCAGTCGAAGGAATTTTCACAACTTTCTTTCCTTCCTTCGTTATCTCGCCAGCTGCGAGTAACTTATTGTATTCTGCCCGACTCACAACCCCAGAGTAAATGCGAACGGACGACACTTTGTCCTTGCCCGGCAGACGGACAGTGGAATGGGCAGGATTGGCTGAAGTAGCGATGTCTAACGACGGTTCAGTGGACGCAGCCTTGCGTCTATCAACTTTGTCCAAGTGAGCCTGAAGCTCATCAAAGGCAGCTTTCTTTGACTTGGGAGAAGGAGCGTTCTGGAATTGTTCATTCAGGTACACAGTCATGTCAGCCAACATATCATCCAAGTTCGACATATTTCAGACTAAGTAAAGATGGCTGGCAGCTGAGAGTTCAACACTTAGAAAAAATTTCAATCACGAAAACTGACAGGGCGCCAGATGCGCGAAGCAAGAGTTGCCGGTTGCAACGGAAAAGGAAAAACTAAGAACCTAGGAATGTCGGACTAGCAGTTAGCAGTTGAGAGTCGAGAGTTCGAGAGTTCCAAAGTTCGATGTAAGCGTAGCACAGTAGGTTTCACCCCAGGGCCTATATATAGGAAAATTTTGGGCCGCCCGTCCGGATTGAAAATACACAGCTCAAGACTTGTAAAAAGCCCATCTCAAGAAGAAAATTTGAGCCCATTAGACGAACAAAATTTTATTAATTTGAAAATATTATTAAAATAATAATTTCAAAAATAATAAATAAAAATAAAAATAAAAATAAAAATTAAAAAAAACGAAAAATCAAACCGAGGGTTAGAAAGTCGAAGTTGAGTGCCATCAGTTTGAGTTCCGAAGTTCGTGTCTCAGGAATTGGACGTGGCGCTGGATCAGGAGACCAAGCATTGAGGCGCCACATTTCCAGCGACCCCGGTCGCCGCTTTTTCGGCGACATGAGTCTCCGGTTTTTGGCGTCAGTCGCCGTTTTTGGACATCCATGAGTCTCAGGAAATATCGGCGGACGTAGTCTCCGATTTTTGGCGTTTGGCATGAGTCGCCGCTTTTTCGGGGACACGAGTCTCCGGAAATGGAACATGTTGAATCTCCGTTTTTGGAGAATAGAGTCTCCGATTTTGGTTTTCCAATTTTGCCAACAGTTGAACTTTGTCGTCGCTGCACTCAATGTTTAGACTTCCGAGATGGTAAACCACATAGCCCTGAATATGAACTACAGAAATGCCAAAACAAAAACAACACATCCCGAGTTAGTCATTCAAGAGTTCAACACACGCAAACATTCAAACACATTTTAGTGGAGATTCGAGGGGTCATATAAGGCAATGAAGAGCAAATATTTTCCCAGAAAAGAGACACTTTCATCATTTTCCAAAACAAAAATTTCACACACGGTGAATAGAACTTTGAGTTAATGAAAAATCTCTCATATTAAAAACCGGTGAGATGGACCGAAGTATGTTGATAGACATGTTTACTTGTCCTTCGTCACAGTCACAAGGATGCGGTCGTGTTTCGTCGAAACATATTGGCAGAGTTTGCACCGCACAAGAGATTTTAATTCATGAATGCAAGGTGAACTTTTAAGGCACTCCACTTGGGACTAGCTTTGCTACGTCAGAGGGGAGCCGGCGGACATTGTGACCCGGCGTCCTCCAGACGAGTTTTATCTTTATATGAAATGCAACAGACACTCATTACAGCAGTCAAAGGGGAGCAAGGGGATTAAGTTTCACTTGCGTCCTCCGAAGTGTGATGGGAGAGTGTCTTAAATTCTAGCGTCCATGTGCTACCTTTCGAAGAGGAGAGCCGGCGGAAAAATGATCCGGCGTCCTCCGTTACTTGGTATTATGGATCTATGCAGATGATAGCTTATGGGAGTTTAAAGCCAAGTTCACATGTTTGCATTCAGCGGAATAAATACACTTGGGTCCGAAGACTAAAGCGGCCTCGAATCCATGTTTGTCTGACTAGACTAATCCACGACGATTCCGAGTGCGTATTCAGAAGTAAAGAAACTACTCTTTCAGACTTAAAAAAAATTTCCGTGAACTCTTAGAGAGAACACATGCAGAGAGAATTTCTTAGTTTCTTAAATCTCTCAAAGTCAAGAGGTTTGGTAAAGATGTCAGCAAGCTGTTTTTCCGTTGAAATATGCTGTAGACTGACTATATCACGATCAACCAAATCTCTAATGAAATGATGTCGAATGTCGATGTGTTTAGTTCTTGAATGCTGGACAGGATTTTCGCTGATTTTGATAGCACTCTGGTTATCACAATACAGCACTAATGGAGCACTCTCAAGAAGATAGTCATTCAACATTTGTTTCAACCAAAGTAGTTGAGTGCAGCAACTTCCAGCTGCAACGTACTCCGACTCGGCAGTGGACAGTGCGATACAGTTTTGCTTTCTACTATGCCAAGACACGATATTATTGCCAAGGAAGCAACAACATCCGGAGGTACTCTTTCGTTCGTCCGTGTCCGTCGCCCAGTCGGCATCAGAAAAACCTACCAGATTGGATGAAGTGTCGCGCGCATACCACAAACCTAGCTGAGAAGTCCCAGAGATGTAGCGGAGAATCCGTTTCACAGCTCGTAGATGGTCTTCCTTTGGATCAGCTTGGTACCTGGCACACATACAAACACTAAACATAATGTCAGGACGAGTGGCAGTTAAATAAAGTAAACTCCCAATCATAGAACGATAAAGAGTTTGGTTTACACTCCGACTTGTCGTTGACATAGACAGGCGTTCTGTAGTTGCCATAGGAGTGTTTGCTGGCTTGGCATGATGCATCTCAAACCTCTCAACCATGTTCTTAGCATACTTACTTTGAGATACAAATATCCCATCTGGTCGTTGAGAAATCTGAAGGCCAAGAAATTGATGCAACTCTCCCTCAAGGCTCATCTGAAATGTTGAGGACATGGCTTCTGTGAATGCAGTCACGAGTTTAGAGCAAGTAGCTCCGAAGACAATGTCGTCAACGTAAATTTGGGCAACAATCATGTGCTTGCCATCTCGCTTGATAAACAAGGTTTTGTCCACCGACCCACGCTCAAAGCCGAAGTTCAGAAGAAAATCCGTGAGACATCCGTACCAGGCGCGAGGCGCTTGTTTCAAGCCATAGAGAGCTTTGTGAAGCTTGTAGACATGGTTTGGCTTTTTCGGATCCTCAAAGCCCTTAGGTTGGGCAACGTAGACTTCTTCTTCCAGTACACCGTTCAAGAAAGCAGCTTTGACGTCCATCTGTCTGAGTTTGATGCCAAGATGACATGCAATAGCGATTAGGAGTCTGATGGACTCAATTCGTGCGACCGGAGCAAAAGTTTCATCAAAACCTATGCCTTCCACTTGGGCATATCCTTGGGCAACAAGACGAGCTTTGTTTCGGACAACTTGATTATGCTCATCTGTTTTATTCTTGAAAATCCATTTAGTTCCAACAACATTGATATTTGAGGTTCTAGGAACTAAGGACCAAACATTATTACGTGTGAACTCATTTAACTCTTCTTGCATGGCCATGATCCAAAAATCATCTTGCATGGCCTCCTTGTAATTTTTCGGCTCATTTTCGGAGAGAAAACAAGTGATGCCGATTTCATTACATACTGCAGAAGTACAGATGTTGTAGAGTTCGTCGGGAGAATTCATTGGTTTCTTTGAGCGTGTAGTTCGCTCATTCAAGCTTCCGATCATTTGGTTCGGTGGATGACGTTTTTGAATATGACCAGGTGCTTCACGCGGAGCATCAGCTGGATTTTCGACTTGATCATCATCGTCATCCTCAGTCAGTAAATTGTCATCATTTTGGTTGCTAGAGTCTCCAACTTCAGGTGAAGTATTTGGAGTAGCATTTCCAGGAGTCACAGTTGTGGGTGTTGAAGGAAAAGTTCGACATTCAAGGATTCCTTCCTTAACCCAATCAGCCTCTGCATCTTTTCCAAGAAAGTCTTGTTCATCAAAGTTGATGTTCACAGTCTCGATGACTTTCCTAGTTCGAAGATTGTAGGCGCGGTAGGCATGACTATTTTGGCTATAGCCAACGAAAATTCCACGATCAGCTTTGGCTTCAAATTTCTTTAGAGGATCACGATCCTTCAAAATATAGCAAGTACAGCCAAAGACACGAAAGTGTGCCACCGAAGGTTTCTTGCCATTGACAAGTTCATAAGCAGTAGCAGTAGTGCCAGATCGAATACTTATTCGATTCAAAATGTAGCCAGCTGTAGAAACGGCTTCTGCCCAAAAAGTTCGAGCCAGATTTTTGGAGATTAACATCACGCGCGCCATCTCTTGCAGTGTTCGATTCTTACGTTCGGCGATCCCATTTTGTTGAGGCGTTTTTGGGGCCGAGTATTCATGATAGATTCCCTTCAGCATACAAAATTCATTGAAGCTTGAATTTTCAAATTCAGTTCCATGATCACTCCTGATCCTTTTAACCTTAGCTTCATGATTGGTTCGTATCCATTTTACAATACCCTTGAAGGCATTGAAAGTTTCATCTTTGGTTGCCAGAAATCTTGTCCATGTGTATCGGGAAAAATCATCAACCACAACCAGCACATATTCTTTCTTAGCTAAGCTCTTCACCTCCATTGGACCCATCAAGTCCATGTGTAGAAGTTCAAAAGGAGCTGAAGTGCTCATTAGAGTTGGAAGTGCCGGATGAGGAGTTCTTGTTATCTTGCCCTTCTGACAGTCACCACATACTTGCTTCTCGATTTTAGGGAGTTGAGAGATTCCTCGAACTATCTCCCCCTTAACCAATTTGCTCAGATTGCGAGTGCTAGTGTGGCCAAGTCGTTGGTGCCACAAATCAACTTCATCGGGAACGGTCACGGAGAAGCAACTATACTCAGTTGTATAGCAATTGTTTTTAGCACGTGGACCTTCCATGATACATTTTCCCTCCGCATCATAAACCCTGCAAGATTCCTTATCAAAGCTAACATTAAAACCTTCATCACATAGCTGACTGATATAGATAAGATTGGCAACAAGTCCCTTGACGTGGACAACATTTCTGATCGGAGGCAATCCTTTGAATTGTAATGTCCCCTTTCCCTTGACAACACCTTTTGCTCCCCCTCCAAACACCACGGGGGAACCAGTCATCGGCTCATATTCTTTCAAGAATTTCTTTGTGCCGGTCATATGTCGGGAGCAGCCACTGTCAAAGTACCAAATGCCTTTGTTGCCAGCTTCAGACGCATTAAGTGCAACATTGCAGAAAATCAGTTCTCTTGGTTGCCAACTACTGGTTTTAGAGTTAAGTTCAACTTTACTCTTTTGAGACTTAGGCACCCATTTCTTCTTGCCATTCATTTGGACATTTCTCTCAGTCACAGTTTTCGGAATTTGCTTAGTTTTCGGATTTGGAGAAATAGATTTCTTCATTTCCTTAGCACTCTCGGCCTTTTTCTTCATAGTCATCAACTCTCTGTTCATGTCATCCTTCATCTTATAACAAAATGGACGAATTTGTCCAGGTTGGTCACAGTAGTGACATACATACTTTCTCCTTTGACGAGTTTCAACCTTCATAGATGTTTTGACCAAAACAGTTTTGGTGCGAGAGGATTGTCCATTTTTCTTCACGTTCTGAGATTTGTCTAAGTTCTTCAGCAACGTCTTTTCATACGGTAGGATACCACGAGGATGTTTGACAATATTCTTTGGAAATTGATATGTCTCAGATTCAGATTTTGAAGTCGAGATCGACTTTTGAGTTTTAAGTTCTGGAGACTCGGCAATCTTCTTCCCTTCAGCAATCTCCTTCCGTTTAGATGATTCAACGTCATCCTTGCTTTTATCCTCAGGCAGATCATTCGATGCCTTAACAAAACTCACATCTTTCTTCTTTTCTGGTGTCGAGTAAATAGACTCAAAAACTTTTTGAAATCCAAGACCGTATCTATTAGGATTCATATATGACGCAGCATTGTCAAACACGGAAGAGTTCGTGTTCATTTTCCTCAACAGCTCATCAGTCATATGAAGTTTTTCTTTCAAAACATATCGTTCCTTGTCAGTCATGGCAAGGTCAGTTTGAACTTCCATTAGTGAAGACTTTAGTTCATCATTTTCAGCATCCGAGTTTTTGAACATAGTCTGCAGTTTCTTAACTTCAGTTGACTCCTTTTTCAGTGAGGTCTTCAGTTTTGAGTTTTCAGAACTCAACTTCTCACAAACTTCTCTCAGTTCGACAACTTCCTTGAAATACTTATGTTTTTCTTCGAAAAGATCATCAAATTTGACTTTGAGAATTGTCAGAGAATTGTTCAACTTCTTCTTCTCATCCTCAGTCTTCTCAACTGAGTTTCTCAACACTACAACTTCATCACACATCTTGAATTTTTCATTCGAGAGTTCATTAAAAGATTCAGTCAAGCACTTCAGAGACACTTCAAGTGTGCTATTCTCAGTGATAGCAATATCATATAGATTTTCAAGTTTAGAGTGACTCTCCTTCAAGGTGATCAAATCAATACACACATCTCCAGTTTTAGACCCTTCGGTCGTCTTCTCCATCTTTTCAGCATCAGACACTGATTCATCATCCGAGAAAATGTCATCATCACAGAAATTTCGGTTTGTCAATGCCACACGAAAGATGTTGTCTGCAGTTGCAGTGTCTTTCAGAAATGCATCAAAAACAAAGTTTTCGACCTCCACATTTTCGAGATCAAAAGATTCACCAAAAGTGACAACTAGAGCGTTGTCTTCATCATCGTCAGAATTATTGTCCTCAGACTCGTCGTTCTCAGAAATGACATCCTCATCGTCAATCACAACATAGCTAACTGGTAGCTTCTTCTTACGATGTAAATTAGGACATTCATTTTTAACGTGTCCATATCCCTTACACTCATAACATTGCATCTTGGAGACATCCTTGCTAGTAGAGGAGTATGGTGAGAGCTTTGTCCCTTTAAACTTTTTGTCCGACGACGATCCCTGATTTCGGTTGTCAGGAGTATTTGGGTATGAGTTAGAACTTTTCTGAAATTTTCGAAAATTTCGGGCACGGTTCTTTCTCTTTAATTCTTGTTTCACGAGATAAGTGACTATCTCAGTCAGTGAGAGCTTCCTCATCATCTGATTCACACAAATTAGCAGAAAAACTACTTTCAGTTTTCTCATTTTTCAAATGAGTCTTTCGAGAGTTAGAGCTTCTTGAACTTTTTCCTTTCTCTGAAATCTTGAGAGCAGTCATCGGTTCGTAGACAAGAGACATGTCTGGGTTGCTTCGAACTTTGAGAGTCAGGTCATAGTTTCTCAAATCAGCCATCAAGTCGGAATAATCCCAGTTTTGGTTCTCGTCATTGCGTGCTTCGATAGTCAGCACCTTACTTTCGAACCTAGTGCTAACACTGGAGAGGAATTTCTCATAGATCATGGGAGCAGGAAAGATTTCTCCGAGTTCAAAAGCCTCATTCACATATCTCATGATCTTGTCCAAGTAGTCATTGATATCTTCATCTTCCCTCATCCGGAGTTGATGGAATTGAGCAGTGATAGTTCGGATTTTCGATCGCTTAACAGCATGACTTCCCTCACAAGTTCTTTGTAAAGTTTCCCATGCATCTCTGGCAGAAGTGCAATTTTTGACCAGCTGATACATACTGAGGTCCAGCCATTCACAGATAAGAAGTAAGGCTTTGCTGTTAGCCGTGGACAAGTCATGTTCCTCTCTCGTCCAACTACGTTCCGGTTTCGGAATTCTTACGCCATCGGCATCTTCAGTATATGGGCGTTCCCATCCTTCTAACACTGCCATCCAAGATCTAGAGTCAAAACCCTTAATCCTAGCAGAAACTTTGGCTTTCCAGTTTGAGTAATTCTGATGAGTAAGCATAATCGGTTTCTGGACAAACATGGACGACTCCATTGTAGCGGAATTATGAAGTCAAGTAACGGATCACGTCTTATACGTATGACGTCCCGCTCTGATACCAATTGAAATTACGTCTTCGACGTATGATACCAACTTTTCGCGAAGTTGGACTTAAACGCACGAACAACAGTTTCAGTCAAGGTAACACTCACACAAGATCGTGGAATGAAAGACGGAAGACAAAGTTATGTAATATGTTTCATTCCATTGAAAAACGAAACTAAACTATTACACTGAGTATGGTAGGCAAAACGATTACAAGAAGTTTCCCGAGTGTCGCAACAACTCCCACTAACTTGCAATCTAGCACACGAGTACCTAGAGCTAAATCTCCTAACTCTAATCTTGGCACAAGGCGCAAAAGCTACTACACAAACTCGAAGCTCGAAGCTATCGGTCACGATTCTAAAAATCAGATTTCGTTCTCTCAAAATCGTCAACTGGTCAAATCGAAATCCATGGGTTTATATAGGCAGCCCGCACATGTGAGGTGATGACGTGGCACGTTCTGGTTGGTCACATGCTTGGCTGATGTCACTTCTCCATGGATGACATCACTCTTGTAGAACTTGGATTCTTGAATCTTGGAATCTTGAATCTTCGATTCTTGAATCTTCGAATCTTGAATCTTCAATTTCAAAATCAGAACTTCAATTCAATCTTGACTCCATCGATCTCAATTCTTCTTCTTCAAACTCTCGTGAAAATCTCTAAGTGTTGAAGCCTCGGAATTTCATCGTCTTCATGGTCGTCGATATCTTTGAAGTAGAAAACACTGGAACCATTCTTCATTCCTTGATATGTGTACTTGGTGAAAAGAATCACGTTGAAAGTACTTAGGTGAAAAACGTTGTTGAAGAATGTCAAGGTCGCTGGAATCATGCCTTGAGGACAAGCGTCGCCGAAGCCGTGCTCGCCGTTCCAAGGATAGCCAAAAACGGCGACGCTGGTCGCCGTTCCAAAGCAATTGCAAAGACCCGGAGACAGCAGTCTCCTTTCCTTGGTTTGCACCTAAAGCGGCGACACGAGTCGCCGTTCCTCGCGTCACCAAAATCGGCGACTGTGGTCGCCGTTCCACAACACTTTCAATGAGACCAAATTCGGCGACTCCTGTCGCCGTTCCTGTGCACCACCATGGTTCGAAAACCGGAGACTCTAGTCTCCTTTTCCATGCACCTGCAATCCTGAAAGTCAACACAACCAAAAACACAAGTACAAAAACGTTGTCGCCAAAATTAACATTTACAGGTTACGATTCTAAAATTATGCTGACGTATTGAGATCAATCAAGTAATTGCTAGTTATTCTCGTTCGTTCATCATATCATCATCCAAGATGAAAATTTAATTCAACATATTAAACAAAATAAAAGGTTCAACAAGTACGAGAAATTAAACATAATTATTTCAAGTAAAATCAACAAGCGTTTAAAACGAGAATTAAACTACAAGGATTATTAAAACATATAATTCAAACAAAAAACAATAAGCAAACATAAACTGGAAATAAGAATTCAAAGAACAAAATGATTACGAAAATACATTAATATTCGAAGTACGATAAATGACCGTAGAACTTCGATCGTGCTTTCGTGAACGTTGCCGTTGTCAATGACGTCGTCCCCGACTTTCTCCCAAGTTCAGCAGGTGAGAGATATCTATTTTACCGTGAATTCTCGACTTTATCCATGTCCAGCCCTTTCGAAACCTCCCCCCGCAACTGCCTTTTTCATTTCAGCATTTTTTTTCAAAAACTTTGCGAGTAGAGACCGCTTGGCATAGGGGAGCGGTCGCTACCCCCTTCCAGCACCTAAATCCTTGAATTACAGCGATCGATCAGCGCACTTTTTAGCGTTTCGTGTAGCGTTTAATGTAGCGACCGCTACTCTCCTAGTAGCGACTGCTACTTGGGCATTTCAGCGACGTGCCTCGTTTATTCGTCCTCGACTAGTTTCTTTCGACTTTCCATCGACTTTTCACCTGAAAAATGATTAAACCACGAATTCCAAACACCCGTGAGATCAACTCGATATAACACGATAAATAACACAAAACAACTAACACGACTAATAAAAGACAATTAAAAACAAAGACGAAAACACATGCACACGACATAAATCAAGTAGGGTATCTCTATTTTTTTTAAACAGTTTATAAACTTTTAAAATCTTATTTTTTAACAAAATAAGATCTTTAATTAAAAAATTTACAAATAAATTTAAATAGCTTATAAGCTCTTAAATTTTTATTTTTTAACAAAATAAGATTTTTTTTTAAAACGTTACCAAATAAATTTAAACAGTTTATAAGTGGTCAAATAGTTTATAAGCTTTTAACACCCTCTAAACTGAACATGGCATCTCACAACACAAGTGAGAGATTTTTGATTTTGAAAACATACAGGTATAAAACAAAAAAGTATACATAGCAAGAGTGTGATGACATAAATATCCCCTCTTAGTTAGGAGTATGAAATAAATTGATCCGAACCCAAGATGAAACTGCACCAAGTGAGCACTGAGTTTTAGTAAGGGGCAATTTTGTCATTTATCGTTAATTCATGTTTGAAAACAATTAAAATTTGAAATTGAAGTGAAATGGTTAGGTAACACCAAGATTTTGACCCTAAAAATAATTTTAGGAAGATGTATTGGTTAGAGAGTCTATTGGATTTTGTAGGACTTTTAAAGTCTAGCGGTATTCAATCAGGATTTTGAAAAGTCCAAAAAAATCTGGAGGTATTCAATACGGAATTTAAAAAGTCTTTAAAAATTTATAGGTATTCAAAAGTATATGGATTTTAGTGAATTTTAAAATTATATGGATATTGTTGGATTCTGTTCTAAAAACGTGAATACTTTTCACTTTTTAAAATCTCTTCTAATAAGAAGAGATTTTCATGGATTTCATTTTTAAGAAGTTAAATTATTATTAAAAATAATAAAACTTTAAAAATTAAATAAAAAATTATATTTAAATTTATTTCTATTTTAATTAAATAAATTATTATTAAAAATAATAATACTTGAAAAATTATATAAAAAAATTATATTTATTTTTCTTTTAATAAATTAAATTATTGTTAAAAAAATAATAAAATTTAAAAGTTATATTGTTTAATATTTTTTTATATTTATTATTTGCATCAATAATTATAGCGCAACAATCATTAAAACTCCTAAAAATATATATTACCAAATACAATCAAGTCCATGAAAATCCATACAAATTACAAAAGAAATCAGTCAAACTCTGTATAGAGTCTATGGATTTTTTAAATTTATCGACTTCTTAAAGTCCAAAAAATCCATTAAAATCTGAATTGAATGCACCCTCCTTAGTCACGGATAGAATGACTTTTTGAGGGGATTTTATAAGGTTCATATAATATGAAATTTAATAAAAAAAAATTGTATAATATGATATATTAATTCCAAAGACAAGAAATTTGATTATATTTATAAAGTTACACACAATAGAAGAAATCGAATAACTTTGAATTGATCATTGCAACTCTAATTCACAACACAATCACTGCACGCTTCGACATAAAAAAAAAATAAATCAAACACTCATTTTATTCTGCAGTCCTCGTACAATTTTTGATGTTCTTGTTATTTTTTTTATTGATTGTGATCGACTTTGAATTCAACCACGGTCCGTTCATAGTAATTATTGATTGTAGTAGTGAATTAGTATAATGAAAAAACTGTTGAGTTTGGTGGAGCCAAACCAAACCGGAAGACGGCGAGCCGAAGACGAAGAAGAACGGGCAAAAACGGGGTCTTTTCCCACCCAGGCGCCTGGTCCATCTTCAGAATGCCCCCAGCCCCGAGCAAGCGAGCGCTCAAGGGCTTGGCGGGCGCCCGTGACCAGCAGGCGGGCGCTTGGTCCCAATTTCAGAGAAGGCGATCTTCGGGCAGGCGCCTGGTCCTCCTTCCAGATCTTGATCGCGGTTTGACTCTTCTTTGGGAGGCTTTTGACTAGGTCTTGACTGGGGCAACATATAAATACTTCCTCCCCCTCACTTGTGAACTATGCTTGACATTTGTTAGCCACCAAAGGTAGATCTACATCTAGATCTTGAAGAGAGAAGAGAGAAAGAGAGTTAGGGTTAGAATTTGTGGAAAATTCTTGTAAGCTCTTGGAAGCTCGATTGTATTTCATGTTCTTCTCGTTGGGTGGGCTAGAGTGTAAGTATCCTAGAGAGACTCGTGAGAGTTAGAATTCGAGGTAGAATTTTTGTAAAGCTCGGTGTAACGATTCGGTGTATCTAGTGAAAATATCGTGGCGACAAAGTGGATGTAGTCTATTTAAAGGTGAACCACTATAATTCTCGGTGTCGTGTTTGTTTGTTTTCTCGTTTCGTTTGTATTAGCTTAAATATTTATATTGTGTATGTTTGTGGTGCATCGAGTGTTGGTACCGATATACCGATCCGATCGATATACCGTGTGTGCGGAAGCGTGTAAAGCAATAGATCTACTATGCCATGATCTTAGTGCACACATAATGTGTATAAGAACACATTTAAACATATATATATACACATCCAATATATATATATATATAAGGTTTAACGATTACTAACTTTTGGTGATCGTTGATTTCGGTTAAGGTGGTGTTGAGTCGATTGAACCACCTTAATGGATCAGCAACTCAAAGATCTCCTTGTGAATGAACTCTTCACTCCTTTGGATCGTCCGGATGTTGAAGCCGCACAAATGGCCTGGCCTCTACGTGTTGCACACGAACCCGGATAATGAACACCTTTGATTGCTTGAGAATGGATCTCCAAGATCACCTCTTTTCTCTCTATTTGTGTGGATTTTCGTGGCTGATGCTTGTGTGTGATGAAAATCAGATTTTCATCTATATAAACACACCATTATTCACACCATTACACCTCTATGTAACCTCCATTTTAATGTGCATAAAGATGCACCATTTAACACACAAAAGAGGTTACAAAAGAGGTGAAAGGTCATGCCACATACACATGCCACTATGCATTGTATGTGGTCCCACTTGCTTGTGTGGCATGCCATGTCACACTATGTGACATGCATCCATGCAAGCCATGCATCCCATGCATGGGAATTAAATCCACGTAAATATTGATTCTAAATCAATATATATATATCAATTATCGTACATTATCTTCGAGTCCGTGTGTGACCCTGTAGGTATGATTTAATTGATCAATATTATATTGTTCCCAACAATTAATATTATCAAATAATCATTTAACATCCATAGACAACCTTATGACTTTATCGATTGCACACGTAGGATCGAAGGACATATCCCAACAATCTCCCACTTGGCCTTCGGAGCCAGTGTGCTGCCAACTTCCTGTTGTCACTTTATGTCTAAGTTTGAACTTGAGGCAAGACTCGAGTCATCCTCAATCGGTTCAAACCTTTCTTGGACTTTGAGACAGACTGTAAAACCAGATTTATCACTATGATACGAATCTGGACGTGGCCACGTATTTTCCACAGTCTCGACTCTCCAAGTGGCCGGTAAGACATGTATCCCATTATAAAATGGAGGACAATCCCATCTTGTCAATCCAAGCTCTCCCACTTGTTTCCTGATATACCCAATAACAAGTTTTATAACCTCCTTTTACGAAAGGCGTTTACTTGTATCAAAGTACACCATTTCACAATGGAATCACTCTGGACTACTCAGGTCAGAGGAAATTGCTCGACAGTCAATGAAATAGTATTATGACTCGAAATCTTAAATACTATTCCAGTCGGGTCTGTCCGATCATTAGCTCCCAGCTAATATCTATGTAATTGTACTTGATGTCCCACATCACTAGCCCATGAAGCGGCGCTATAGTACACATTACAATCTAGTTCTTTGTATCGTCAGTTTGTCCGTACTCGATGATACGAACTAGGAACAATTTATGACTTAATTATATTAGTTCAACAATTGGGACTTCATTATGTGGTAAATCGACCTCATAACCCAATTAATATAATTTAATCATTTGGACAATTCATACAATTTAAACCACAATTATATGAAGAAATTATTGAATATCATAAAAGATACGTGAATGTTTACATAAACTCCAAAAGTAGACAATACAATAATAGGAATCACAATCCATCTCTAAGATATCGTATCCCTATTGCAGTCGTATGAGCATCATGCTTTGACTGCTGGAGTGGTTTAGTTAACGGGTCTGCAACATTATCATCAGTTGCAACTTTATTTATCTCGATGTCTCCACGACTAACTATCTCCCTGAGAATGTGGAACTTCCTGAGCACATGTTTGGATTTGTGGTGCTCCCTAGGCTCCTTGGCTTGCGCGATAGCTCCACTATTATCACAATAGAGAGATATCGGATGGGCCGAACTAGGTACGACACCAAGCTCATCTAAGAACTTTCTTATCCAAACGGCCTCCTTTGCTGCTTCAGATGCAGCAATGTACTCAGCCTCTGTAGTAGAATCAGCTACGGTGGGTTGCTTGGAACTCTTCCAGCTCACCGCACCTCCATTCAGACTGAGACCGGACTGAGACCGGAGATCATCTCTGTCTGTTTGGAAGCTTGCATCCGTATAGCCTGTCATAACCAACTCTTCTTGTCCTCCAAAGACAAGAAAATAATCTTTAGTCCTTCTAAGGTACTTAAGAATATTCTTGGCCGCAGTCCAATGCGCCTCACCTGGGTTTCCTTGAAACCGACTCGTCATGCTCAAAGCATACGATACATCCGGTCGTGTACATATCATGGCGTACATAATAGACCCTATTGCCGAAGCATAAGGAATATTTGCCATCCTCATTTGCTCATCAGGTCCCAAAGGGCACTGCCTCTTGCTCAGAGATGTGCCATGAGTCATTGGAATGAGACCCTTCTTGGCGTCTTTCATTCTGAACCTGTCAAGCACCTTATCAATATAGGTTGCTTGACTAAGTCCAAGCATCCTTTGTGATCTGTTCCGACAGATCTTGATGCCCAATATGTACTGTGCTTCTCCAAGATCCTTCATTGAAAACCATCTTCCCAGCCATTCTTTAACAGAATTAAGCATAGGAATATTGTTTCCAATGAGAAGTATGTCATCGACATACAACACAATGAATACAACGTAACTCCCACTGACTTTCTTGTAAACACAAGAGTCTTCCATGTTCTTTTGAAATCCAAACTCTTGTATGGATTCATCGAACCGAAGATTCCAACTCCGAGATGCTTGCTTTAATCCATAAATGGATCTATTAAGCTTGCATACTCTCTCAGCCTGATTAGGATCGATAAAACCCTCTGGTTGTGTCATAAACACTTCCTCTACTAGAATCCCATTCAAGAAGGCGGTTTTAACGTCCATTTGCCATATCTCATAATCATAATGAGCAGCAATGGCTAAGAGAATCCGAATGGATTTAATCATAGCAACTGGTGAAAAGGTTTCATCATAATCCACCCCGTGAATTTGTTTATATCCTTTTGCCACCAACCTTGCTTTGAAAACACTAGGTTTTCCATTCATGTCTGTTTTTATTTTGTAAATCCATTTGCATCCAATGGACCTAGCCCCTTTAGGCAAATCGACCAAGTTCCAAACTTGATTTTCAGACATTGATTCCATTTCGGATTTCATGGCACCCTGCCATTTCTCGGAATCTGGACTCGTCATAGCTTGGATATAGGTCGAAGGTTCATTGCTTTCTAAAAGCATGACTTCATAGCTCTCGTTTGTCAGAATACCTAAGTATCTGTCAGGTTGAGATCTAATCCTTCCGGACCTTCGAGGGTTAGGTGTGGTTTCCAAAACCACTGGAGTACTCTCGACTTGGTCTTGAGTGTCCATCTCAGTTTGATCTTCTTGAACCTCATTCAAGTTTTCTTGAACTTCGTTCAATTCAACTGAGCTCCCACTTACTTTCTTGGAAAGATATTCCTTTTCAAGAAATACACCATCTCGAGCAACAAAGACTTTGTTCTCAGATTGGTTGTAAAAGTGGTACCCTCGTGTTTCTTTTGGATAACCCACAAAGAAACATTTATCCGATTTGGGTTCAAGCTTTGTAGAGATATTTCTCTTCACATAAGCTTCACATCCCCAAACCTTGATATAAGACAAGTTAGGGACCTTCCCTTTCCATAACTCGTATGGTGTCTTATCAACAGCTTTTGACGGTGTCCTATTCAGTGTATAGGCCGCTGTTAAAAGTGCGTGTCCCCAAAAAGATTTCGGTAGTTCACTAAGGCTCATCATTGATCGAACCATATCCAATAAGGTTCTATTCCTCCTTTCGGAAACACCATTCATCTGGGGTGTTCCAGGAGGAGTGAGTTGATATAGAATACCACAACTCATAAGATGATCATCGAACTCTTGGCTAAGATATTAACCACCTCGATCCGATCGAATGGCTTTTATCTTCTTACCAAGTTGATTCTCAACTTCATTTTGGAATTCTTTGAACTTTTCAAAGGCTTCCGACTTATGCCTCATTAAATAGACATAACCATATCTACTTAAGTCATCGGTAAAAGTTATGAAGTAGAAATAACCTCCACGTGCTTGTGAGCTCATTGGACCACATACATCAGTATAGATTAAATCCAATAGGTCACTTGCACGTTCTCCTTTTCCTAGAAAAGGTGACTTTGTCATTTTGCCCATCAAACATCCTTCACATGTATCAAATGACTCCAAGTCAAAAGATTTGAGAATGCCTTCTTTAAGAAGTTTCTCTACACGTTTAATGTTGACGTGGCCTAATCGACAATGCCAAAGGTATGTTTCATTGAATTCATCAGATTTGGCCTTTTTGGTATCAATGTTATATATATGATTGTCAAGTTGAAGTATATAGAAACCATGTTCTAATCGTGCCGAACCATAGAACACTCCACTTTTTGAAATAGTAAATAAACCATTTATTATAGTGAAGGAAAATCCTTCAGTATCCAATACTGAAATAGAAATGATGTTCTTGGTAATACTTGAAACGAAATAAACATTATTCAATACTAAAACAAGGCCCGAAGGCAAACACAAATCATAAGATCCTACGGCTAATGCAGCGACCCTCGCTCCATTTCCAACCCGCAGATCGACATCTCCCTTTACCAAACTTCTACTTCTTTGCAGTCCCTGCACATGTGAAACAATGTGAGCACCGCATCCGGTATCCAATACCCAAGAAGAAGAATTTGTAAAGTTTATGTCTATGACATAAATACCTGAAGATGAAGGAACGACACCGTTCTTCACATCCTCCTTGAACTTGGGGCAAACCCGCTTGTAGTGTCCAACACTCTTGCAGTAGAAACACTCAGATTCCCCAGGAACCTTAGAAGCTTTCAAGAACCTTTTGGAAGGAGTTGCCACAACTTTCCCTTTCCCTTTGCCTTTCACTTCCGGTTTCTTAATCCCCTTGAACGTTTTGGTAACTCCTTCCCGAATCATAAGAACTTCCCTCCTAGGGTCCTTCTTAATCGCCGACTCAGCAGCCTTAAGCATCCCATGGAGCTCATGAAGCGATTTCTTCAGTCCATTCATGTGGAAATTCAGCCTAAAGGCATCATATCCATCATGAAGAGAATGAAGAATGAAATCGGTAGCCAACTCGTCATCATATGCAAAACCGAGGCGAGCACTTGAAGCAAATAATCCAATCATTTGCTGCACATGTGGTCCCACGGGTTTACCCTTTTCCAGCCTAGCTGTTGCTATAGCCCGGGTGACACCGAAGCGCTCAATCCTAGCCTGTTCCCCGAACATGCTCTTGAGCTCTTCTATGATGTCATAGGCTTCCATGAACTCGAATTGTTTTTGCAACTCGGGTACCATGGATGCCAACATCAAACATGTCACCTCATTCGAGGCTTTCTTAGCAAGGGCATATGATGCCTTTTGGGCATCCGTGCCCCCATCAGCGGGAAGCACGGGAAGGGGTTTGTCCAACACACTTTCCTTTTCTTCGTATTTGAGGACTATCCTCAAGTTACGTTGCCAATCAAGGAAATTGGTGTTGTTCAACTTTTCTCTATCCAAGATAGAGCTGAACTTGAATTGAGTTGATACAGACATATTAAACTACAGAAGAAAGATAAATTAAGTAAGTAAACATCCACAAAGAGTTTAAACAAATAAGGTTGTCTCGCATAACTACTTTATTTGTTTCATTTTGTTCATTCGATATCTAATATCGTCGTTCCCAATTATCTTAATATCAAAACCGTGATAAATCGTAAGTGAAAACTCGAGGTTTTCTAACCAGCGATTTTATCATGCAATTGAAGCCCTATCTCTCATTAAAATGAGGGAGCCAACCAGACAATCGATTCACGCCATCCAATGGCTCGAAAGTCTCTAATTTGTGTCATTGATGAACTTAAGTGTTTTGGATTAAATCACTCCCCGAGGTGTAAATAATCCTAACCTTATAATCCACCAAATGAAAGACAAATTAGGCATTGGTTTTTGACATTTTAATAAATTAGAACAAAACGATCCCAAGACCCTCATCTTGCGAATCCTTAAGCCGACTGAGTCCGCACTTAAGAACTCCAAGATAGGTAGACATCCCATGTCAATGACATCCAATGTCACTCTCGGTCGATGAGATTCCCATTCTCATCTCATGTCTCGATAGCCACGCCTGCAGTGGATCTATCGATGAGAAAACCAAACTCACTTGTAAGGGTCTAACCCTTACTCCCACTTATCCCAAGATAACAAGTAGTACTCCGCTGAGGCGGACCTACCAACTTATGATCGAGGGCTTTATGGGTGTGATGTTTTGGACAAGACATTATACTCATTATTTTGGGAACTTGCATGCATAGGTTTGTTTATATGTAAGTTGAACATTTATAACATAAAAAAACTTATAACTAGCAAAGCAAATAAATACGAAATCGAAAGGCCCCTAGAACCTCACAACTCTCAAAAGAAAAGAATTAAAGTAACAACAAAAGCCTTGAACATCTTCTAGACTGGTCCTCGCCCGCCATATCAGTTCCGTGCCCTCCGATTTTGGTCAAATCTATTCCGTACCCAAAAAACCACGAACGGCGCCCGCCGTTTCACAATCAGCGGTCGCCGAACACCACCAGCGGTCGCCGTTTCCAAAACGGCGCCCGCCGAAAGGGTTTGGAAAAAATCTTCCAAAAATCAGGGCTTTCGGCGATCGCCGTTTCCAAAACGGCGCCCGCCGGAGCTAAAACGGCGCCCGCCGTTTGGCTCCAGCAGCCCGGTTTTGCCCGCTTTGCTTCGTTTTGCTTCGTTTCTTCTCGTTTTCGCCGGAGAGCCGAGATCCTCCATCGAACCATGGACTAAGTCCATCGCTTACAAGTAGTACAATACAAATATAATAGAAAAACCTATCTATTACAAATGATTCCAAGGGACGCAGCCCTCAAAAGACTATGGCCAATCGAAACGTAAAAAACGACGAAATCATTCACCCGACCACTAACGGTGGCCGGCCTTACATCTAATCACACAATCACAATTAAACAAATAATCCAATTATGTTGATTTAACCTTCGTGTCCAACACAAAAGTGTGCACGAGCCCTAGGCTCTGATACCAATTGTTGGTACCGATATACCGATCCGATCGATATACCGTGTGTGCGGAAGCGTGTAAAGCAATAGATCTACTATGCCATGATCTTAGTGCACACATAATGTGTATAAGAACACATTTAAACATATATATATATACACATCCAATATATATATATATATATATATAAGGTTTAACGATTACTTACTTTTGGTGATCGTTGATTTCGGTTAAGGTGGTGTTGAGTCGATTGAACCACCTTAATGGATCAGCAACTCAAAGATCTCCTTGTGAATGAACTCTTCACTCCTTTGGATCGTCCGGATGTTGAAGCCGCACAAATGGCCCGGCCTCTACGTGTTGCACACGAACCCGGATAATGAACACCTTTGATTGCTTGAGAATGGATCTCCAAGATCACCTCTTTTCTCTCTATTTGTGTGGATTTTCGTGGCTGATGCTTGTGTGTGATGAAAATCAGATTTTCATCTATATAAACACACCATTATTCACACCATTACACCTCTATGTAACCTCCATCTTAATGTGCATAAAGATGCACCATTTAACACACAAAAGAGGTTACAAAGGAGGTGAAAGGTCATGCCACATACACATGCCACTATGCATTGTATGTGGTCCCACTTGCTTGTGTGGCATGCCATGTCACACTATGTGACATGCATCCATGCAAGCCATGCATCCCATGCATGGGAATTAAATCCACGTAAATATTGATTCTAAATCAATATATATATCAATCATCGTACATTATCTTCGAGTCCGTGTGTGACCCTGTAGGTATGATTTAATTGATCAATATTA
The DNA here is from genome assembly GCA_954870475.1 of Euphrasia confusa. NCBI lineage: Eukaryota > Viridiplantae > Streptophyta > Magnoliopsida > Lamiales > Orobanchaceae > Euphrasia > Euphrasia confusa. The sequence goes on along the minus strand of OX940955.1, from coordinate 1,173,040 downwards.
TATTGTTCCCAACAATTAATATTATCAAATAATCATTTAACATCCATAGACGACCTTATGACTTTATCGATTGCACACGTAGGATCGAAGGACATATCCCAACATCGAGGATATATATGTATTGCCTGTGATTGGTTGGTGTCGTTGTTGGTTGGTCGGGATTCGGTACACTCGGGTTGAGTGGATTCCCGACATCGAAGCCCGACCCTAATGAGCCGGCTCGGTTACGAATGACTGCCTTTGGGAGTGATATTTTGGCCCCACTGTAGCAACACCTGTCTTTTCCAGCGCACTTTGTCCTCACTCGTGCGCACCCGGGAGACTTCCCAGGGGGTCACCCATCCTAGAATTACTCCAGAGCTAGCACGCTTAACTTTGGAGTTCTTATAGGAGAATACCCAAAAAAGTAGATGCATCTGTTGGTATGAGTAGCATATTCAATTCATTTAAGCACTTGCATTTTTCGGGGCATTACAGTAGTAGAGTTCGTGGTGGATTCGTTTGGAGATCGATCGGAGTTTCCGTCACGCATTGGGCGTGTCTGTTCGATCAGGTATCGGCGAGTCAAGAAAAAAATTATCGTGCTCTCTAGGCGTGTCGTGGTGGTCCGACGAGTAGTCGGTGGTCTCGTTGACGTAAAGCACAGCCCGCCTTCCCGGTATAACAATCCCATCAAAAACTAGTACTATTTTATGTTTTTACCAGTCATACGATAGTTCTCCAGTCCTCGTACAATTTTTGGTGTTCTTGTTATTTTTTTTATTGATTGTGATCGAATTTGAATTCCACATCGGTCCGTTCATAGTAATTATTGATTGTAGTAGTGAATTAGTATAATGAAAAAAATAGTACTCTTGTATGTTTTTACCAGTCATACGTTAGTTTTGTATCAAGAGAAGACGTCGAATACTAACGACCAATTAGAGGAATCGTTGTCGTCAAATTTTTCTCGATTAATTCTCCTCAGAAGTATTGTGAGAAGTGCCTTGCTACAGCCTACACAAGGGAAATAACAAGTAAAGCTATTATTGTGTACAATGATACACTGCACATGCACACACAATAGAGCTCTGATGCCAATCGTAACGAGGTCATGTTCGGAAATGTCATGTTTCAATCAATCGTTTGGTCAACCTCGTAAAAAAAACATGCATCACTTAATATAAACACGCTTTATATAGTTGTGATTGCATACATAAGTTTCTGATTGATACTCATTGTGAGGAATGTTAGAAGCCGTTTTATTTAACAACTAGAGAAGTTGGGCCGATTGTAGTCTTCAATATTCCCCGGGAAAGCTCAATAAATAGATAATTAATTCGGGTGAAGTCGTTAATGGCGGGAGTCGATTTCAACCTCAGGGGAAGGCCCAACAAGTAGATAATTAATTCGATTTCAAACTCGAAGGAAGGCTTGTTAGCGATAGAGATATTACGTGATTCTATTTTATCTTCTATTATTTGTTGTTTATCTCATTACCCTATTTTACGGACTGTAGCTTGTATATATAATTCTCGTATCAATGAAATCATTATTGAAGCAAATATTTATCTTCTCACATGGTATCAGCCTAATAATTGGCTTGCAACCCTAATAATATTACTCCTCGTCGTCCCTTTTCATCTCCATGGCTGCAACCGAGATACCCACTCTCCCTCTCTCAACCATGATTCACATGATCAACATTAAACTCACCTCATCCAACTATCTTATTTGGCACGCTCAAATCGAGCCTTTGCTAACCAATCAACAATTCTTGCCCCATCTGGACGGGTCTTCTATTGCTCCCACGCCCACCATCCGTACGACGACCGATGCTAACGCATCGAATCCAGCCTTCGTCTCTTGGCAGCAAAGAGATCAGACCATAAAATTATTCCTCGTCTCTACACTCACCGAGGAATCGATGGCCGTTGTTATTGGTTGCAAAACCTCCAAAGATGTTTGGGATGCACTTTCTCGGGCATACAGCCATAACTCCAAGGCTCGTGAACTCAGCCTCAAGGACGACCTACTTTCCACTACACGGGGTGACAAATCCGTCGCTGACTACGCACGACACTTCAAAGCCCTAGCTGATCAACTCGCCGCTATTGGCCGACCCATTGACCCCTCGGACAAGTCCCACTGGTTCCTTCGTGGTCTTGGTCGTGATTTTGCCGGCGGCACAGCTCGCACAAGACCCGTTGCCTGATTTCTCTACTCTCCTTGCTCGGGCTCAATCTTATGAATTATTTCAAAAGTCTATTAATCACAATAATAATTTGCAGGTAGCTTCTCAGGTTGCCTTCTCTGCTGTCATGCGTGGTCGTGGACGAGGTTCGAGTCCTTATCGCGGACGTGGCTCTAACTCGACTAGAGGTCGGGGTAACTCCAACAACACTTCTGGTTCTACCAGCCACAATCGCGGACGTCGAAACTTTATCCCGCGATGCTTCTTCTGTCGTGCGACGGACCATGATGGCTTTGACTGCCCTAAGCGCTTCGATCGCTCCTACGATCGCTCCTGCCGTCCAGCCAATACCGCAAACCTTGCTGAAGCCTTCTCCGCTGGTTGCAATGTATCTCCCGCTGAATCGTCTGATTGGTATTTAGATACAGGTGCCTCATCTCACATGGTTGTCGATCCTTCTTCTCTCGATCATGCAACGGTTTATTCCGGCACCGATCATGTTACGGTTGGAAATGGTGCGAATCTTCCTATATCGCATATTGGTTCTCTCACTCTCTCTAATAATATGGCACTACGTAATGTCTTTGCCGTAACTGGGTTAACTAAAAATTTATTATCTGCGAGTCAATTGACACGTGATCATCCGGTAACCGTCACATTTTATGATTCTTCTTTTTCTATTCAGCATCGACTCACCAGGCACCTTCTCGCCACCGGCCATCTTGATCGAGGCTTGTACTTGCTGGACCCTCCGTCGAATGCACTTGTTGCCGTCCATGGACAGAAGAAACCATCAGCCTCTTTTGAATAATGGCATCATAGACTTGGGCATGTTGCCCCTTTTATTATATCTTTATTAAATAAACATGGTCTATTATCAGTTACGTCTTTACTACCGTCTCCTACCGTATGTCAGACATGCCAGTTAGCAAAAAGTACTCGATTGCCGTTCGTCACAAATAATAAACGTGCCTCCGAAGTCTTAGATTTAATTCACTGTGATTTATGGGGCCCTGCGCCAGTTACGATCACTAATGGTTTTCGATATTACGTGATATTTATTGATGATTTTTCTCGATTTTGCTGGTTTTATCCTCTACATGCAAAATCCGACTTTGTGGATATATTTATCACGTTTCAGCAGTTCGTCAAAACTCAATTTTCTCGTAAAATCCGACGTTTTCAAAGTGATGGAGGAACGGAATTTACAAATCATCGTCTAAGGTCTCATTTTGTATCTTCGGGCATTCATCATCTCCTCTCGTGTCCGCATACTCCAGCCCAAAATGGTCGTGCCGAACGCAAGCATCGCCATATCACCGAGATGGGCCTCGCCTTACTTTTTCACTCGTCTGTCCCTTTATCCTACTGGGTCAACGCTTTCAGTACAACCGTATATACCATTAACCGATTGCCCACTGTCGTCCTTGGACACAAATCTCCATTTGAGATTCTGTTTAAACAAGTCCCAGCATATGATAGCTTTCACACCTTTGGCTGTCAGGTGTACCCGTGCCTACGTGATTACGCAAAAACGAAATTTTCTCCACGTAGTTTACCTTGTGTTTTCTTGGGATATAGCTCTCAACATAAAGGGTTTCGCTGCATGGATATATCAAATCGATGCATTTATATTACTCGACATGCAAAATTTGACGAAGCGTGTTTTCCGTTCGCCTCCGCCAGCTCCTCTCGCATGCTTTCGTCATTGACTATGTCTGAATTTTTTGACGCCGGTGATCCATCTACGTCTTCCCATAACACAAAAGATTCGGTCCCCATTACACCTACTGTGACTTCATCACCACTGCTACCCTCCACAATTTGTACCGAAGACGTATGTTCGCCACCACCTACGGTTGTGCCCCACGTATCGTCACCGATCGTGCATCAACCACAACCTCCGCCTACCCATTCGGTACCATCACTAGACATGCACCCGCTGCCACCTACGGACGGTCCCCCTCCACCTGGTCCTCCTTTGCGCTCTCATCCGATGCGCACTCGTGCCCAATCTGGTATTTTCAAAACTCGGTACCCCGCTGACGTCACTCTTCTAGAGTCCAATCGCCTCTACTCTGCTCTTACGGCTCTCTCTGAACCCAAAGGCATTAAAACTGCCCTCAAACATCCTGCTTGGGTTCATGCCATGAATGAAGAAATGGACGCTCTTCGTCGCAACCATACCTGGGAACTCGTCCCTCGACCTCCCAATACCAATATAGTTGGCTCCAAATGGATCTACTGGACCAAGTTTCTTGTTGACGGCTCCGTCGATCGCTACAAGGCACGTCTTGTCGCCCAGGGTTTCAGCCAGATTCCTGGTTTTGACTTTACGCACACGTTCAGTCCTGTCGTTAAAGCTTCTACGGTCCGTATCATATTATCCTTAGCCGTGATGCGTTCTTGGCCATTACATCAACTTGATGTAAAAAATGTCTTCCTCAACGGCGTTCTTGACAAGCCCATTTATATGGAACAACCACCAGGCTACATTGACCCTCTACATCCTAATCATGTATGTCTTTTGCGAAAGGCATTGTATGGGCTTCGACAGGCACCCCTCGCCTGGTATCAACGTTTTCGTGTCTTCTTAACAGGACCTGGATTTAGTTGCAACACTGCTGATACATCTCTATTTATTTTCCAGCGTGGGTCCTTCCTCATATACCTTCTCGTTTATGTCGACGACATTATCCTCACAGGCAACAACCACGACACTCTTCGTACTCTCATGACCAGGCTTAGCAACGAGTTTGCTTTAAAAGACCTTGGCCGTCTCGGATACTTTCTTGGCCTCGAAGTCTCGTATCCATCGTCCGGCCTTTTTCTCAGTCAATCTAAATATGCTCGGGATATACTTGTTCGGGCTGACCTCTTAGACTCGAAGCTTGTCGCTACTCCACTAGCACCTGGTGCCTCCTTCACCTCTGCGGGGATCGCCTTTTCGGATCCAACTCTTTATCGCTCATTGGTCGGCGCTTTGCAATACTTAACTATCACACGCCCCGACTTGTCGTACTCAGTCAATACTCTAAGTCAATTTCAGCAACGTCCTACCGTCGATCACTTCCAGGCCGTTAAACGTATCCTCCGGTATGTCAAGGGCACTCTCGGACACGGCCTCTCCTTCACACCAGGTCCGACCTCTCTTCTTGGCTACTCAGACGCTGATTGGGCTAGATGTATCGACACTCGACAGTCTCTTGGAGTGCTAAGAAACAACCGACAGTCTCCCGATCCAGCTGTGAGTCCGAATATCGCGCCTTGGCAAACACGTCTGCTGAACTCATGTGGGTCTCGAACCTTCTTCGTGATCTCTCTGCCCGTCCATCACAACCACCTGTACTCCTCAGCGACAATCGAAGTGCGCTTTTTCTCTCTCAAAATCCCATCTCCCACAAGCGCGCGAAACATATTGATATTGACTGTCATTTTGTTCGTGAACTTGTCGAGTCGGGTCGCCTAACCACTCGGTTTGTTCCATCCACTCTCCAGCTTGCTGATTTATTCACTAAGAGTCTCTCCCGTCCGCTCTTCGACATGTTTCCGTCCAAGCTATGCGTGCTTCATAATCCCACGCTCAGCTTGCAGGGGGTGTTAGCGATATAGATATTACGTGATTCTATTTTATCTTCTATTATTTGTTGTTTATCTCATTACCCTATTTTACGGACTGTAGCTTGTATATATAATTCTCGTATCAATGAAATCATTATTGAAGCAAATATTTATCTTCTCATAAGGCCCAACAAGTAGATAATTAATTCGGATGGAGTCATTCATGGTGAGAGTCGAACCCAAAACCTCAGATAGCCGGAGGCTCTGATACCATGATAGAAGCCGCATCATCTAACAGCTCAAACTGATTGAGAAGTTGGACAACTTAACATTTATAGTGGATCGATTATGTTCTTCAATAAGGACAAGAATCGAGAAGATGAATTAATTCATCGAAAATTAAGAAAATGTTTGAGAAAGATTGTAAACCAAGGGGTTCATATTTACACCCCAACATATATATTTATACACTCTCTTTTTTAATTTTATTTATTTAAGATAATTTTGAAATAACATATTGTCCTTCTTTAAAATTGTTTAAGTACTCACTCTTCCTTATAATAACCCTAATATTATTATATTTTATTATTTTTAACCTAAATATTTTGTTTAGTTCGATAAACATAAGAAAAATCAATGAAATTTTTTTTTTCTTTGTTTGAAAACAAAGATCATGATCCATAAATTTGTAAGTTTTTTTTATCTAAATTTTGTTTTGTCATTCTAAATTTTAAATTATCGATAACTTTTCGCCCCCACCGTGAATAATAGCGTTGAAAAATATGCAAACGTTCGACTATTGTCGACTGAACAAATGTTTTATGTTTGGCAGGCTCGAACATAGGCCTTATGTTCAATCGTTTGTGGATGAACATTTACAGTGTGTTCAACCAGTGATGGGCGAACAAAAGGTCAATGTTCCACTGTATATTTTTGAAACTCTATTAATTCAATTTTTTCAACAAAAAAAAAAAAAAAAAATCCTCAAAACTCGAAACTTGCTTTTTTAGATTCGATCCATGATGTTGGTGTATTGCCAATTCTTTACCTTGAAATAGTTTAAACTTAGTGCCCTCCATTTTTTTGGTGTCTGTGTGTGGTAAACTTTGAGAGTGAATATGAATAAATCTAAAAATTTCATACGAGGATTGAGATAATTTAAGGATAAATAAAAAAATATGTATACTGTAATTATTTTAGAATTAATAATAAGTGGTGTGTGAATTAATAAGGGGTGTGTGAATTAATTAGTAATCTAGTTAATTATTAAATTTTAGGAAGTGTATTAATCTTGGGGGTGTGTAAAATGTCAAATGTGTATCTGTAGCCATAAAGAAAAGAAGATTAAGCATTACGCGATTCAAAACATAGTTTTATTACAAATTAAATACTTATTTTTCATTACTATAAAATACGAATCAACCATATAAAAACTCGAACTATTAGAGAAAGTTAAACATTCACTTTTTATATAGGTGAGTCGAACATTTACTGAATAGCATTGTGACAAAGTAGTTGTAATAAACCTTTATTTAAGCTATAAATATTCACTGAATAGCATTGTGACAAAGTAGTTGTAATAAACCTTTATTTAAGCTATAAATATTCCGACGACATAAAATTCTAAATCACACTGAGCTTGTATGAGTCTTCAATCTGCATGAACTCCCGGTGGCGCGCTCCAGTACTACACCGTAGGTGCATGCATGTTGAGTGCAATTGCCCGTTAGATGATCGTTGTCTGTCGTCAGATTTCTGCATGCACAAGCATTTTTGTATCGATCGATTTACTCAATATATATTACGTGCGTACAATCAAACATTATATTTATATATAGTATTACTTACACGAATTGTATTCTTTCCAAACGAGTTACCAAATCGAAAGGTACTGTGCCGTTCAAATTGTTTGATTGTAGTTGACTGTTCTTGCAAAAGAATCATTAACATTAATATTCTTTAATTAATTACATGGATTATATATGTATCATGTATTCATGTATGTATATAGTATATAGAGGCCTGTGGGATTTTTGGTCAACTTTATAAGAAATGTGTGTTTTTTGTGCTAGGTTATAAAAGCAGGAGTTTTTTACACCAATTATAATAGAATGGTCTAATATACCCCTCAAACTTAATAAAAAAACACAAAAAAGAATTTCGGTCCCCACATTCTTTCTTCTCTCTCCCGTAAACCCGTCGCCCAACATTTTTTTTTTTCGATTTTGAATCACTGGAGCGGGAGCAATGTCATCTCCATCGCAGTCCGAACGTGAGGAAGAGGAGGAAGAGCAACAACAAGAAGAACCGAGTCTCCAACCTTCGGTAATTCCCGAATCCAAAACCCTTTTTTTCATTTTCACAAAATTTCGAGTAATTTGATGGATTATATGGTGTTTCGATGCTTGTTTAAGTTCTTTATTGTGTTATACTTCATTTAGAACTGTAAATGTGAGTTGAATTGTTCTGAAATTTCAGATTTTGATTTCTGTTCTTGACTGCTCGATGGCAGTCGATTAAACCGATCGACTAACCCCTTCGATTAACCTCTTCGAGTAGTCAGTCCTGTTAATCGAATGGGTTGGTCGATGGGGTTAATCGAATCGGTTGGTCGATGGGGTTAATCGACTAACCCGATCGACTAACGCCTTCGATTAACCTCTTCGAGTAGTCTGCTCTGTTAATCGAATGGGTTGATTGATGGGGTTAATCGAAGGGTTGGTCGATGGGGTTGGTCGATGGTGTTACTCGATCGTGTTACACGATCGAGTAACAGAAAGTTTTTTTTTTATCCTATTAATCTGTATTTAATTGCTTCTTCTCCATTTGTGCAGGCTGGTTTCCGATGGAGGAGACCGGATTTCGTCGACATTTCGAGAGCGATCAATTGCGGCGATCGACGCGGCGTATTGAGAACCGTACAAAATTGTCGAAGTATGTTTTGGCGACAACATCTAAGCTTTGCAAGTCTACTCATGATTGTTGTGTTTCACAAGAGTTGTACCAAAAAGGGGGAGATTGTAAATACAAGTTTTTTTTTGGGCATCAACTTTGTGTGTTTCTTGCGCTGTCCGTCGACTATTGTCATATCTTCTTCGTACAAGCTTCGATTGACATGATTCAAGTTGCTATGGAATCCTCACTTCAAGATCTACGCATCCATATATTACAAGTAATGTCAAAAATATGCGACTGGAGTCGCATGCGACTGGAGTCGCACAAACTTGCGCTGTAAGTGCTTGGATGTGCAGTCCGTCGATTTTGGCCATATCTCCTTCATACGAGCTCTGATTGACTTGATTCAAAATGCTATGGATTCCAGACTTCAAGAACTACAAAGAAGCAAAATTATGCGACTAGAGTCGCGTGCGACAGGAGTCGCACACACTGCACCTTCCACTGCGTGCGACTGGAGTCGCACAACTTGCCATTGGATGTGCAGTCAGTCGATTTTAGTCATATCTCCTTCATACGAGCTCTGATTGACTTGATTCAAAATGATATGGATTCTACACTTCAAGAACTACAAAAAAAACCAAAATAATGCGACTAGAGTCGCATGCGACAGGAGTCGCACACACTGCACCTTCCTTTGTGTGCGACTGGAGTCGCACGACTTGCCATTGGATGTGCAGTCCGTCGATTTTATCCATATCTCCTTCGTGCGAGCTCCGATTGACATGATTCAAGATGTTATGGAATCCTGACTTCAAGGGCTATCTCCATCACCAAATTTCGACTGGAGTCGATAATCGTTCCCTCCGGAAAATGCGACTGGAGTCGCAAATCGTGCCCTCCGGAAAATGCGACTGGAGTCGCAAATATTGCCCCTCCGAATATTGCGACTGGAGTCGCAAATTACCTGCCTCACACTTTTGCGAATGGAGTCGCAAGTCTTACCTCTCCATCGTTTGCGAATGGGTTCGCAAATCATGCCCTCCAACAATTGCGAATGGGTTCGCAATTCATGCCCTCTTCATTTGCGAACGGAGTCGCAATTCATGCCTTCTCCGTCTTTGCAACATGGATTGCTATTTACTACTTCAATACTATCGACGACCATGAAGACGATGAAATGCTGAAGCCTCAACGACGAGTGTTTATCACGATGAAGTTGAAGACGAAGTATTGAGATCGATGGAGTCAAGATAGAGTTGAAGTTTGAAGTCGAAGAAGTTGAAGATTCGAGTTTCGAAGATTCAAGAATCAAAGATTCAAGATTCCAAGATTCTAGAATCCAAGTACAATCCAAGTACAAAAAGTGATGTCATCCATGGATTTGTGACGTCAGCCAAGCATGTGACCAGTGAGATTGCTCCACATCAGCGCTCCACATGTGCGGCACTCCTATATAAACCCATGGAAGCTGAAGACTTCACTTGACGATTTTTGAGAGAACGAAATCCGATATCCGAGTATCAACGTTCGTTGTTTACGGCTTACAGCTTTAAGAGTTTTGGTAGTTGTTTTGTGCTGTGCACCGATAGTAGAGTTATGCGATTTAGCTCTAGGTGATATAGTACTAGATCATTAGTTCGTTGGAGTGCTGCGTCACTTGGGATACGACTCTTGATCATTCCGTCTACCTTTCTCCACAAGTGTAATAGTTAGTTTTGTTTATCAATGAAATGAACCTATTACATAACTTTGCCTTCAGCACTTTACATTGCTCTTGTTGAGTTCGAACACACAACATACACCGAACAACATACATAGCAAGCAGAGCTAAGTGTGTGCGAACGTAGTTGCTGAAGTGACAGTGTTTAAGACCGACTTCACGAAAAGTTGGTATCCTACGTCGAAAACGTAATTTCAATTGGTATCAGAGCGGGACGTCAGACGTATAAGACGTGATCCGTTACTTGACTCCATATTTCCGCTACAATGGAGTCGTCAATGTTTGTCCATAAACCGATTATGCTAACTCATCAGAACTACTCAAACTGGAAGGCCAAAGTGTCTGCTAGAATTAAGGGCTTTGACTCTAGATCTTGGATGGCAGTGTTAGAAGGATGGGAAAGCCCATATACTGAAGATGCCGATGGCGTAAGAATTCCGAAACCGGAACGTAGTTGGACGAAAGAGGAACATGACTTGTCCACGGCTAACAGCAAAGCCTTACTTCTTATCTGTGAATGGCTGGACCTCAGTATGTATCAGTTGGTCAAAAATTGCACATCTGCCAGAGATGCATGGGAAACGTTACAAAGAACTTGTGAGGGAAGTCATGCTGTTAAGCGATCAAAAATCCGAACTATCACTGCTCAATTCCATCAACTCCGGATGAGGGAAGATGAAGATATTAATGACTACTTGGACAAGATCATGAGATATGTGAATGAAGCTTTTGAACTCGGAGAAATCTTTCCTGCTCCCATGGTCTATGAGAAAGTTCTCTCCAGTGTTAGCACTAGGTTCGAAAGCAAGGTGCTGACTATCGAAGCACGCAATGACGAGAACCAAAACTGGGATTATGCCGACTTGATGGCTGATTTGAGAAACTATGACCTGACTCTCAAAGTTCGAAACAACCCAGACATGTCTCTTGTCTACGAACCGATGACCGCTCTCAAGATTTCAGAGAAAGGAAAAAGTTCAAGAAGCTCTAACTCTCGAAAAACTCATTTGAAAAATGAGAAAACTGAAAGTGGTTTTTCCGCTGATTTGGGTGAATCTGATGATGAGGAAGCTGAGGATATTGAGAGACTGATGAACTCTAATAATCCGGACAAACTGGCTGCACTGACTGAGATAGTCACTTATCTCGTGAAACAAGAATTTAAGAGAAAGAACCGTGCCCGAAATTTTCGAAAATTTCAGAAAAGTTCCAACTCATACCCAAATACTCCTGACAACCGAAATCAGGGATCGTCGTCGGACAAAAAGTTTAAAGGGACTAAGCTCTCACCATACTCCTCTACTAGCAAGGATGTCTCCAAGATGCAATGCTATGAGTGTAAGGGATATGGACACGTTAAAAATGAATGTCCTAATTTACATCGTAAGAAGAAGCTACCAGTGAGCTATGTTGTGATTGACGATGAGGATGTCATTTCTGAGAACGACGAGTCTGAGGACAATAATTCTGATGACGATGAAGACAACGCTCTAGTTGTCACTTTTGGTGAATCTTTTGATCTCGAAAATGTGGAGGTCGAAAACTTTGTTTTTGATGCATTTCTGAAAGACACTGCAACTGCAGACAACATCTTCCGTGTGGCATCGACAAACCGAAATTACTGTGATGATAACATTTTCTCGGATGATGAATCTGAGACTGAGAACGAAAGGGAAGATATTACAACTGATGTCCATCAAAGTGTGATTGAGTCTGCTGAACTGGTTGATCTGAAAGAGAGTTATTCTAAACTTGAAAAATTGTGTGACACAGCTATCACTGAGAATAGCACACTTGAAGTGTCACTAAAATTCCTAAAAGAATCTCTCAATGAACTCTCTGAAGAAAAACGGAAAAAGTGTGATGAGGCTGTAGTGTTGAGAAACTCAGTGGAGAAGACTGAGGATGAGAAGAAAAAGTTGAACAACTCTCTGACAATTCTTAAAGTCAAATTTGATGATCTTTTCGAAGAAAAGCATAAGTATTTCAAGGAAGTTGTCGAACTAAGAGAAGTGTGTGAGAAGTTGAGTTCAGAAAACTCAAAACTGAAGACCTCACTGAAAAAGGAGTCAACTGAAGTTAAGAAACTGCAGACTCTGTTCAAAAACTCGGATGCTGAAAATGATGAACTAAAGTCTTCACTAATGAAAGTTCAAACTGACCTTGCCATGACTGACAAGGAACGATATGTGTTGAAAGAAAAACTTCATATGACTGATGAGCTATTGAGGAAAATGAACACAAACTCTTCCGTGTTTGACAATGCTGCTTCATATATGAATCCTAATCGTTACGGACTTGGATTTCAAAAAGTTTTTGAGTCTATTTACTCGACACCTGAAAAGAAGAAAGATGTGAGTTTTGTTAAGGCGTCGGATGATCTGTCTGAGGATAAAAGCAAAGATGACGTTGAATCATCTAAACGGAAGGAAATTGCTGAAGGGAAGAAGATTGCTAAGTCTCCAGAACTTAAAACTCAAGAGTCGATCTCGACTTCAAAATCTGAATCTGAGACATATCAGTTCCCGAAAAACATTGTGAAACATCCTCGTGGTATTCTACCATATGAGAAGACGTTGCTGAAAAAGTTAGACAAATCTCAGAACGTGAAGAAAAATGAACAATCCTCTCGCACTAAAACGGTTTTGGTCAAAACGTCTATGAAGGTTGAAACTCGTCAAAGGAGAAAGTATGTATGTCACTACTGTGACCAACCTGGACACATTCGACCATTTTGTTATAAGATGAAGGATGACATGAACAGAGAGTTGATGACTATGAAGAAAAAGGCCGAGAGTGCTAAGGAAATGAAGAAATCTATTTCTCCAAATCCGAAAACTAAGCAAATTCTGAAAGCTGTGACTGAGAGGAACAGTCAAAATTCTGATGGGAAGAAGAAGTGGGTGCCTACGTCCCAAAAGAGTGAAGTTAAACTTCACTCCACCATTTTAACTGACTGGAAACCGAGAGAACTGATTTTCTGCAATGTTGCACTCAATGCCTCTGAAGCTGGCAACAAAGGTATTTGGTACTTTGACAGTGGCTGCTCCCGACATATGACCGGCACTAAGAAATTCTTGAAAGAATATGAGTCGATGACTGGTTCCCCCGTGGTGTTTGGAGGGGGAGCAAAAGGTGTTGTCAAAGGAAAGGGGACACTACAAATCAAAGGTTTGCCACCGATAAGAAATGTTGTCCATGTCAAGGGACTTGTTGCCAACCTCATCTCTATCAGTCAGCTCTGTGATGAAGGATTCAATGTTAGTTTTGATAAAGAATCATGCAGAGTTTTTGATGTTGAAGGAAAGTGTATCATGGAAGGTCCACGTGCTAAAAATAATTGCTATACAACTGAGTATAGTTGCTTCTCCGTGACCGTTCCCGATGAAGTAGATTTGTGGCATCAACGACTTGGCCACACCAGCACTCGAAATTTGAGCAAATTGGTTAAGGGGGAGATAGTTCGAGGAATCTCTCAACTCCCCAAAATCGAGAAAAGAGTGTGTGGTGACTGTCAGAAGGGTAAGCTGACAAGAACTCCTCATCCAGCACTTCCAACGCTCATGAGTACTTCAGCTCCCTTCGAACTTCTACATATGGACTTGATGGGTCCTATGGAAGTCAAAAGTCTTGCTAAGAAAGAATATGTGCTGGTTGTAGTTGATGATTTTTCTCGGTATACATGGACGAGATTTCTGGCAACTAAAGATGAAACTTTCAATGCCTTTAAGGGTATTGTAAAATGGATACGGACAAATCATGAAGCTAAGGTTAGAAGGATCAGGAGTGATCACGGCACTGAGTTTGAAAATGCTAGCTTTAATGAGTTTTGTATGTTGAAAGGAATTCACCATGAATACTCGGCCCCAAAAACGCCTCAACAAAATGGGATCGCCGAACGTAAGAATCGAACACTGCAAGAGATGGCGCGCGTGATGTTAATCTCCAAAAATCTGGCTCGAACTTTTTGGGCAGAAGCCGTCTCTACAGCTGGCTACATTTTGAATCGAATAAGTATTCGATCTGGCAATACTGCTACTGCCTATGAACTTGTCAATGGCAAGAAACCTTCAGTGGCACACTTTCGCGTCTTTGGCTGCACTTGCTATATTTTGAAGGATCGTGATCTGCTGAAGAAATTTGAAGCCAAAGCTGACCGTGGCATTTTTGTTGGCTATAGCCAAAATAGTCATGCCTACCGTGCTTACAATCTACGAAATAGGAAAGTCATCGAGACTGTGAACATCAACTTTGATGAACAAGACTTTCTTGGAAAAGATGCAGAGGCTGATTGGGTTAAGGAAGGAATACTTGAAGTTCGAACTTTTCCTTCAACACCCACAACTGAGACTCCTGAAAACGCTTCTCCAAACACTTCACCTGAAGTTGGAGAAACTAGTCATCGAAACAATGACACTTTATCATCTGATGAGGAAGGAAGTGAAGAAGTGGATAACCCAGCTGATGCACCTAGAGAGGGATCTCGTATTGTGCAGAAGAGACATCCTTCAACTCAGATGATTGGAAACCTGAACGAGCGAACTACACGCTCAAAGAAACAAATTCCTTCTCCTGATGAACTCTATAACATCTGCACTTCTGCTGTGTGCCATGAAATCGGAGTCTCTTGCTTCCTATCTGAAACGGAACCGAAAAATTACAAGGAAGCTATGAAGGATGACTTCTGGATAATGGCTATGCAAGAAGAACTTAACGAGTTCACGAGAAACAATGTTTGGTCTTTGGTTCCCCGTACTTCGAACATCAATGTTGTTGGGACCAAATGGATTTTTAAGAACAAAACGGATGAGCATAACCAAGTTGTACGAAACAAAGCTCGTCTCGTTGCACAAGGCTATGCCCAAGTTGAAGGGATAGATTTTGATGAAACCTTCGCTCCAGTTGCACGCATTGAGTCCATACGTCTCCTAATTGCTATTGCATGTCATCTTGGCATCAAACTTAGACAAATGGATGTTAAAGCTGCATTCCTAAATGGAGTACTTGAAGAAGAGGTGTATGTTGCTCAACCGAAAGGATTTGAAGATCCTAAGAAGCCTAATCATGTCTATAAGCTTCATAAAGCTTTATATGGGTTGAAGCAAGCCCCTCGTGCTTGGTATGGGTGTCTGACGGACTACCTACTAAAGTTTGGTTTCGAACGCGGCTCTGTGGACAAGACTCTCTTCATCAAACGTGATGGGAAACACATGATCGTTGCCCAGATTTACGTCGATGACATTGTCTTCGGTGCTACTTGCTCTAAGCTCGTGAAAGCATTTACGGATTCCATGTCTTCTACATTTCAGATGAGTCTTGAAGGCGAGCTACATCAATTTTTGGGTCTTCAGATATCTCAATGACCAGATGGAATCTTTGTCTCACAAAGCAAGTATGCTAAGAACATGGTTGAGAAATTTGAGATGCACCATGCCAAGCCCGCCAACACTCCCATGGCGACAACTGATCGCCTATCTATGTCGACTAAGAGTCGAAGTGTTGATCAAACTCTCTATCGTTCTACGATTGGGAGTTTACTCTATTTAACTGCTACTCGCCCTGACATAATGTTTAGTGTTTGTATGTGTGCCAGGTACCAAGCTGATCCTAAGGAGGACCATCTTCGAGCTGTGAAACGGATACTCCGCTACATCTCTGGAACTTCGGATCTCGGTCTTTGGTATGTGTGTGACACGACATCAAATCTCGTCGGTTACTCCGACGCGGATTGGGCGAGTGATAATGATGAACGAAAGAGCACTTCTGGATGCTGCTGCTTCCTTGGCAATAACATAGTGTCGTGGCATAGTCGGAAGCAAAATTGCATCGCTCTATCGACAGCTGAGTCTGAGTATGTAGCAGCCGGGAGTTGCTGCACTCAATTGCTTTGGCTTAAGCAGATGTTGGATGATTATCTTATCGAGAGTGCTCCCTTGGTGCTGTACTGTGATAACCAAAGTGCTATCAAAATCAGCGAAAATCCTGTTCAGCATTCTCGCACTAAACACATCGACATTCGGCATCATTTCATTAGAGATTTGGTTGATCGTGATATAGTCAGTCTACAGCATATTTCAACAGAAAAACAACTCGCTGACATCTTCACCAAACCTCTTGACTTTGAGAGATTTAAAAAATTACGAAATTCTCTCTGCATGTGTTCTCTCTAAGAGTTCACGAAAATTTTTGAAGTCTGAAAGATTGTTTTCTTTACTTCTGAATACGCACTATGGATCGTCGTGGATTAATCTAATAAAGTTAAACATGGATTCGAGGCCGCTTTAGTCTTCGGACCCAAGTGCATTTATTCCTCTGAGTGCAAACATGTGAACTTGGCATATAACTCCCATAAGCTATCATCTGCATTGATCCATAATACCGAGTAACGGAGGACGCCGGATCACTTTGTCCGCCGGCTCCCCTCTTCGAAAGGTAGCACATGGACGCTCATATTTAAGATGCTCAACCATCACACTTCGGAGATGCGGGATGATCCTCGCTCCCCTCTTACTGCTGTAATGAGCATCTGTTGCATTTCATTTAAAGCCAAAACTCATCTGGAGGACGCCGGGTCACAATGTCCGCCGGCTCCCCTCTGATGTAGCAAAGCTAGTACCAAGTGGAGTGCCATAAAAGTTCACCTTGCACTCATGAATTAAAATCTCTTGTGCGGTGCTAAATCATCAAATATGTTTCGACGAAACACGGCATGTGTTCTTGTGATTGTGACGAAGGACAAGTTATATGTCTATCAAAATACTTCGGTCCGTTTCACCGGTTTTTATCTCGAGAGATTTTTCATTATACCTCAAAGTTTTTATCACCTCGTGTGAAATTTTTGGTTTTTGGGAAGTGATGAAATGTGGATTCTTTTCTGGGAAAATATTTGCTCTTCACTGCCTCGTATCACCACTTGAATCTCCACTAAAATGTTTTCGAATGTTTTGATTCATGTTGAACGCTTGAATGCTAACTCGGGATGTGTTGTTTTGTTTGGTTCTCATTGTAGTTCATATTCAGCATCTCGTGGAGTTCAATCTTTAAGGCGTAAGATGAGTGTAGCAGCTTCCGGTGACTTACATTACCTCAAGCATGTTAACGCTCACGCCTGCATGAAGTCCATGCCAATACTTTCGACTACCTTCACCAGATGACCCATCAAGGGGGAAGGTTAGGTGGTGCTGGCTCATCTAGCAAAAGTTTGCACCTCAGTGATGCCTGGTTTTAAGTTTTTGATAAACTCTTGAACTATTTCGTTTTTCATTATCTCGTTGCAAGCATAAGACTTGAACTATTTTCCATCATGCATGTTTTTCATATCTTGTTTTGATGAACTAAGTTTTGATGTTTTGATGTGTTGATGTTTGAACTCTTGACTAAGTTTTTTGTTTTTTTCATATCTATTCAATGTAGGTGCTTAACCATGTGATATATCTCTTGAGGGGGAGACTTGCTGGATCTATTTGTACTCATTGTCTCTCATATGAGTTGTGCCAAAAATGGGGAGATTGTCGAAGTATGTTTTGGCGACAACATCTAAGCTTTGCAAGTCTACTCATGATTGTTGTGTTTCACAAGAGTTGTACCAAAAAGGGGGAGATTGTAAATACAAGTTTTTTTTTTGCATCAACTTTGTGTGTTTCTTGCGCTGTCCGTCGACTATTGTCATATCTTCTTCGTACAAGCTTCGATTGACATGATTCAAGTTGCTATGGAATCCTCACTTCAAGATCTACGCATCCATATATTACAAGTAATGTCAAAAATATGCGACTGGAGTCGCACAAACTTGCGCTGTAAGTGCTTGGATGTGCAGTCCATCGATTTTGGCCATATCTCCTTCATACGAGCTCTGATTGACTTGATTCAAAATGCTATGGATTCCACACTTCAAGAACTACAAAGAACCAAAATTATGCGACTAGAGTCGCGTGCGACAGGAGTCGCACACACTGCACCTTCCACTGCGTGCGACTGGAGTCGCACAACTTGCCATTGGATGTGCAGTCAGTCGATTTTAGCCATATCTCCTTCATACGAGCTCTGATTGACTTGATTCAAAATGATATGGATTCTACACTTCAAGAACTACAAAAAAAACCAAAATAATGCGACTAGAGTCGCATGCGACAGGAGTCGCACACACTGCACCTTCCTTTGTGTGCGACTGGAGTCGCACGACTTGCCATTGGATGTGCAGTCCGTCGATTTTATCCATATCTCCTTCGTGCGAGCTCCGATTGACATGATTCAAGATGTTATGGAATCCTGACTTCAAGGGCTATCTCCATCACCAAATTTCGACTGGAGTCGCTAATCGTTCCCTCCGGAAAATGCGACTGGAGTCGCAAATCGTGCCCTCCGGAAAATGCGACTGGAGTCGCAAATATTGCCCCTCCGAATATTGCGACTGGAGTCGCAAATTACCTGCCTCACACTTTTGCGAATGGAGTCGCAAGTCTTACCTCTCCATCGTTTGCGAATGGGTTCGCAAATCATGCCCTCCAACAATTGCGAATGGGTTCGCAATTCATGCCCTCTTCATTTGCGAACGGAGTCGCAATTCATGCCTTCTCCGTCTTTGCAACATGGATTGCTATTTACTACTTCAATACTATCGACGACCATGAAGACGATGAAATGCTGAAGCCTCAACGACGAGTGTTTATCACGATGAAGTTGAAGACGAAGTATTGAGATCGATGGAGTCAAGATAGAGTTGAAGTTTGAAGTCGAAGAAGTTGAAGATTCGAGTTTCGAAGATTCAAGAATCAAAGATTCAAGATTCCAAGATTCTAGAATCCAAGTACAATCCAAGTACAAAAAGTGATGTCATCCATGGATTTGTGACGTCAGCCAAGCATGTGACCAGTGAGATTGCTCCACATCAGCGCTCCACATGTGCGGCACTCCTATATAAACCCATGGAAGCTGAAGACTTCACTTGACGATTTTTGAGAGAACGAAATCCGATATCCGAGTATCAACGTTTGTTGTTTACGGCTTACAGCTTTAAGAGTTTTGGTAGTTGTTTTGTGCTGTGCACCGATAGTAGAGTTATGCGATTTAGCTCTAGGTGATATAGTACTAGATCATTAGTTCGTTGGAGTGCTGCGTCACTTGGGATACGACTCTTGATCATTCCGTCTACCTTTCTCCACAAGTGTAATAGTTAGTTTTGTTTATCAATGAAATGAACCTATTACATAACTTTGCCTTCAGCACTTTACATTGCTCTTGTTGAGTTCGAACACACAACATACACCGAACAACATACATAGCAAGCAGAGCTAAGTGTGTGCGAACGTAGTTGCTGAAGTGACAGTGTTTAAGACCGACTTCACGAAAAGTTGGTATCCTACGTCGAAGACGTAATTTCAAAAATACTCTGAGGGAGGTGGGTGGGGACGAGGGCCTCGCGGAGTACGAACAGACGTGTCTGTTTATTCAGTTCCTTCCCATTGCCAGTGCAGACCGATCGAACAAGCCTCTGCACAAGCTGCTATCGAGAGAGATCGTTAGCAAGAGCAGAATACCAGAGTTTGAGCACTGGTTTGCTATCGGCCGGGATCGTATTGTGAAGTTCCGAGCACAAGAATACGCCCTGATCACCGGTCTGCGCTTTGGGGATAGTAACTTCGATCCCACAGACAAAGGTCATGAAGCTCCCAGTACAGGCATCCATCAGAGGTTATTCCGTTGCAGAGTGATGAAGATTGAAGCACTGCTCAGTTCGTTCAAGGATCAGCGGAGGTTACAAGATGGGGTTAATCGAATGGGTTACAAGTGTGGGTTAATCGAATGGGTTACAAGACGGGGTTAATCGATTAGGTTACTCGAATTGGTTAATCGAACGAGTTACAAGTTTGGATTAATCGAATGGGTTACAAGTTTGGGGTTAATCGAATAGGTTAATCGATTAGGTTACTCGAAATAGGTTAATCGAAGGGGTTAATCGAAATAGGTTAATCGAAGGGGTTAATCGAATAGGTTACTCGATGAAGTCTTGAATATGCAGAATGCCCTTACTGTTTTTTTTACATACCCTGACCTGCAAATCACATAGAAATAACAAAAACCACTGCAAATATCCAAAGAAACACACTGCATATATCCAGAAACAAGATAATAAATCAATCATAGTCATACGATGTATCGAGAAACACGATAACAAATCAACCAAACACAAGAAGAGCCCTCAATCCACACGCATCGGACATTTTGTTTTTGTGTGGCCCTCGGTTCTGCAAATGCTGCACTTTTTCTTCTGCCTTCTTCGACCCGATTCTTGCGTTCCTGAGGCTTCCGGAGGGACATTCAAATCAACGCCTGCAGGAGGGATGTAAGCCTTGCAGTTGCGTATGTTATGTCCTACGCCCTTACATTTCGTACACATCTGCACACAAAGACGCGGTATTAGGTCTTTACTCAAAATAATGACGACACAATATTAGGTACGAAGAACAAACCTGTACACGACGAGCAGACCCAGATCCCTCAACTGCAGAACGAACCCGACTCAGCCGCGGACGTCCAGCCTGACTAACCACTTCCGGTGGAAGACACACGTACGAAGCTACTTCTGGAGGGACAACCCAATCATCAACGTGTGGTACTGGCACAATAGGAGTCGCATACATCTCTCTCAAGCTGCTTTGCTTGAAATAGGGGCCGACGAAATCGTACAATGAAAATCTAGCCCGTCTACATAAAGTATCAAGTTAGTGGCATTAATTAATTGATTGTTTAAAATTAAAAAGAAGATGTAAGGAAACCGATACCATACTGTATAGCAGCAGCAGCATGACGACACGGAATTAGGTCTAAGTCGAACTCCCGACAGTCACACGTGCGTCTCGCGATATCCACGAGATAGGACCTGCCATTTTCCTCAACTCTGAACACGGTCCCCGCACTGACCTCCCGAACAGGAAAATGATGACTCAACTGATTCTGATTAGACACCTTTGCGAATGCCTCTTCGGTCAGCTCATCATCTCTCTCATTAGCCTTCTTTCGTTTCTCGTCAAACCATCTCTCAATCATCGCACGAATCGACTCGAGCATAGCACAAACAGGCAATCGTCGTGGCCATTTGATAGCACCGTTGAAGAATTCGGCCGCATTCGATGTCATGAAACCATATCGTCGTGCAGCACATTTCGAC
The DNA here is from genome assembly GCA_954870475.1 of Euphrasia confusa. Taxonomy (NCBI): domain Eukaryota; kingdom Viridiplantae; phylum Streptophyta; class Magnoliopsida; order Lamiales; family Orobanchaceae; genus Euphrasia; species Euphrasia confusa. Next base: position 1,151,521 of record OX940955.1, on the reverse strand, counting down.
CTTGCCCAGGTCTCAACACCGAGTCCAACGAGGCGCCTATAAGCACCGTCTCCACTGGCTTTCTCCAAATCAGATAAATATTTTTCAAACTCATCCACTCGATAACAGTAGGCAGCTTTGTGTACAATCGTGATCACATGAGAGCGGTACATTGCTAGATTCTTCTCGAGGTGGTGACAGCACAACGCACGGGTTGCGTTGGGATAGGCACTCCGAATAGCATTCGCGATGCTCTTGTGCTGGTCGGACACAATGAGCAGATCGTCTGCATCGTAGCAAAGCCTGAGGTTCTCTAGAAACCACGTCCACTCCAGGTCATTCTCAATCGGACCGATACCAAAGGCAAGCGGGAAAATCTGCTCGTTTCCGTCCTTCGTGACGGCAACAAATAACACACCACTGTTTTTCCCCTTCAAATGAGTGGCGTCGACTACTATGACGGGACGCAGAGTGCGCTGTTGAAATGCACTAATGCACTGCCCAAGTGCAACAAACATGTGACAGAACACGCCCTCACTGGTCGTCTGAATCTGATACCGAGTCCCTGGATTGCATTCTTTCAGCACGTGCAGATATGACGGGAGCATCTGATATGAATCCTGATAGTTGTCGTACCTCATTTCAACGGCCAGGTTCCTCGTCCACAGGGCAAAGCTGTAATCGATCACAACTCCGTACAATCTCCTCAGATCAGAAATCATCGTCTTCGGCTTCAGTGTGATCTCATCGTCGACTAGCTGACGTGCAAAGTAAGTAGCGGCAACCTTGCTCGACACGTGACGATCGGCAGTTCGACCCAAATCATTGACACACTCGTGATTTAAGTTCAGCCTCGTAATCTTCCAGAGTGTTTCGTCATTCCCAGTAGCACACAATTTGAACGGGCACTTCTCAGAACCTCGCTTGCAGACGAACGCTACTCGTTCAGAGGTCGAGCGTTTAGTGGCACACTCCACCATATGCTCCATGTGATACATCCCCACCGCTATCTTCAGATCCGATTTCGTTCGGAATGTCGAGCCGACTGCAATATGACCATACACCAGTTCGGGAGGCTCGACCGATCGCAATGGAACCGCGGGGTCAAACTCCGGCAGTGGAATGATCCAGTTGCGCAGTGGATTATTCTGAGCATTCTGAGTTGCTTCGGGTTGCTCGCCGGATCCCGCACTAGAACTCGAGGACAGATTACGGCGTGACAGAATATTTGTGATGACCCGCGGCTGTCTAATCCATTCTGTCCATTCAGTGGTCAACGACTGCAACAGATCGGTATGACGAGCTTCTTCGTCGTCCTCGGAATTCTCAGCAGGCCTCTCGGCCTCAGTCGGTACATCCGGATCCACTTCTGGAATATTCACCTCGGGTGCATTTGGTTGTGCCTCCTCTAGCATCTCGGTGACGAAAATGAAACAATCGTCCTTTTGCTCGTCTAGCATGCGGGATACATCGTCGTCGCTAAGCAAAGGACACCGCACGCTCCTAAAATCATTGCCTCTTGTTAAGATGAACAACATGTACTCGATATTCGGCGGAGGGCGCAAAACGGCACGAATCTGGCTCACAAGACCATCGAGGGTAAGTTGATCCCTCCTGAAGAAAAGACACATATCTATCCCGTCGACGTAGACCGCTCATTCCCAACGACCACCGTAACGTATCGTGATTCGTTGATTCGACATCTACAATTACAAAAAACATTATTGAATTAGGTTAACTAATACAACATATCCATATATATCGACGAAACAAACCAAAAATTACGAAAAAATGCATTTTTTGGCAAAAAACAGGCCCTGTTACTCGAATGGACTGTTCCATCGAGTAACAGGATGGACTGTCCCATCGACTAACATTCGAGTAACCATTTCGTGTAACCTCAGTTCGAGTAACCTCACATTACTCGAATCTGTGTTTCCTGGAAAGAGGTTACTCGAAACCTGTTACTCGAAATACTACTCGAAGGATTTTCGGGTAACTTCAGTTCGATTAACCTCAGTCGAGTAATGTTTAACTTCATAAATTCTTAGTTACTCGATGGGTTGCTCGATGGTACGCTCCATCGAGTAACCCATCGGTTAACCATCGCAGAACACAAAAATCACAAAAACGGGAACGCGTACCTCTCGTTTTCGCTCCATTAACCACGCGTATGTTCGATCGGCGTTTTCCAGAATCTAACGGAGCAACATGTAGAGAGATTTTGAGAGAATTTTTGAATTTTTTTTGTTTGGTTTTGGTAGGTTTGGGTGAAGATGGAGATATGAATGCACAATAAACCCACACCAAACCCTCAACCAAACAATAAATTTGATTTCATGGGCCCCACATATATTTTCTTTTTATTTTTTTGAAAAAGAAATATGTTTTTGTATTTTTTTTTGTTTTTTTTTTATTTATTGAAATAGTAAGAGTATAGAGACTTTTTATGGACAATTGGTGTAAAAAACTCAAACATTTATAAGGAGGGACTTTTAACTCATTTAGTTATCAAATGTGACTAAAAAATCACATTCCCTCTAGTATATATTCTCACACTCACAGATAATTCAAACTCGTCAAATTTCCCAGCTCTGGTGGTATGGGACCTTGGAGAAAGTTATCGTGCAAATCCAACTTTTTCAAATCGATAAGGTTTCCGAATCCAGGAGGTATAGTCCCTGTTAAAGCATTACTCGATAAGTTTCTACAAACGTACATACAAACAAAATCAAACACAGATGATCGATCAATATATAGTATAATTTATGTAGATATTTTTGAATTGAAATGTGACGACCTATATTAATTACCGACGTACATATTACATAGCATCTTCAAATTGCCGAGCTCGGGAACCAGTTGACCTAACATATTACACCCTCAAGCTCACTATTATTAATGGATGAAAACGTAATTAATTAATTAAGAAAATTATATATATATATGCCATGACTAGCTAGAACATTAATTAATTAATTAATTAAGCAATTAATCTAGGGCTTACATTGAGATTACTCTAGAGTTAGAAGGATCACATGCGATACGTGAACTGTTATAAGTGCATATATCAATGAGTGATATCGATGATGAGTTCCAATTACCACTACAATTCCATTGATCAAGAGTTATAGTTTTCTTGAAGGCTACTAATGCCTTAAGGTCGTTTTCCTCAACTGCTGCAGTGTATCAAACAAATTAATACTATATATATAGATAATCACGAGAAGTAAAACTACACACCTTTTGGATCACCGAAACCAACAGGTGGTGTCAAGATTAACACTAGCATGAATAGCCACACCATTCTCGAAGCTACGCTGAAAATACTTTGAAGATCGATTGAATATTTGGTTTTATGTTTTATAAATTTAATTGGCTTTCGGTAAGGATCGTCCGAGTATTATTGCATATCTATACATCTCCAATTTTATAAGGCCCGCGTGATCTTCCCAAGCAGAATTTCAACATAACATTTTGTCGTTGAAATAATCCAAAAAAGGTGCTCATAGGCCATAGCATGTTGAAATTTAGGATTTTTTTTTTTTATTGAAAAAAATACATTTAAACATGATGCAGTGGAAAACGTAATAATTGTATATTTGTGAAAAATTGTGATTATATTTACTTATTCTATATTCCTTAAGTCCTGGAAGAGTTAGACTTAATATACAGCTGTTTGTGAATAATTGTGATGATATTTACTTATTATATATCCCTTCAGTCCTGGAAGAGTACTTAATATAAAGATTACGAAAAATGTTACGGCTGATTTTTTATTTTTATTTTAAAAAATTAGAACATTAATTAATTTCTTTTTTTATACTAAAGGGCGCTTGATTAATATTGCAAGCAAATTGTCATTATAGAGTACTGTTGAAAAAGTTGATGGTTTCATTAAAGTTAAATACGTAGTGTATGATGATAGTATATGATAACCACCCTTTTGTTTTTTACAAGGGACCCAAATTCTAAACATTTTTTTCATGCACCATTATCAAACGATTTGATGGTGTTGTCCAAGAGTCACAAGAAGCCAACAAACTACTATAGTACTGTTATTTAAAAGTAAAAATAAATTTACTCTATAAAATATAAAATACTCTCCAAATTCCAAAATTGTTTTTCAAGTTCTTCGTAAATTTATAAATAATTTGGTAAACAGTTTCGATCTGAAAAAATATATATTTCTCCTAAAAAGTAAGACTATTACTATAAATTAGATAAGTAATACAGTACTCGTATATTGTAATAAAATAATTTTTAACTATAAATGTATAATAAAAATAACTCATATATATATATATATAGGAGAATGCTACGGTACATTTACCAATTTCATAGGTACCATACCTATCACCATTAACAAATAAGAAATTCACACATGAATTTATTACTATGCACCTTATTACATAGGATTATTATGCAAATTAAAATTGACCCGATTAAAAAAGAGGTGACTTCCAGGTTATTTATTTAAAATTTAAGATAATATTATATAATTACACTAAATTAAATTATTTAAAATAAAAAAATATTTATATAAATCATTTATTGAATTAAATAAATACAATTATTCTAATATATTTGTCATTTATTTAGTAATTTCACATAATTATTATTTTGATCTCATTTAATATTTATAAATAAATAAATTTAAGCACTTTTGATCATAGAAAAAAATCAGTTAAAAATAATTATTTTGTTTTATTCATTTTGTTGGATTGATTCGTATTTTCTAATTAATCATAAAATACAAGTTCACAGTAGTGTATTAAGCTTAACCACATGTTTTCTCTCCATAGCACTACTATTTGAGTTATTTATTGTAGTAGTGTTTAACATTTACACACTATCACACAATGAATATTTGAATGATTTTTAAACTAATGATAATCGAGTTTAACCTATATGAAATAATTGATCGATTTCAATCGTACTTATATCGAATAGAGCTTAGATCATTTGTTGATCAAGGTTAATGCAAGAGAAGTCCATAGGGACGCGATGAACTAACCGTGATTTTCATAGTAAAGAGTTCGGGATGCTCAAAGAGTTTCACATCTTGTTGGCAAACCGAATTTCAATGAGATTATAATTGACATAAGAATGCTCGTCTTTATAAATTGTCATTACCATTTTTAATAGAAATATTTAACAAAAAAAACAAATTGATATTTAATATTCAAAAGAATATGAATACTAGAATACATTTACACATACAAAAAAAATTAAAATAACTGTATAACGAACGCTAGTTTGATTTTCTAATAAAATATTAGCACCATTTTTTATATTTAATATTAGTTTGTAAAATTGGGTAATAAAGTGTTGAAAAATCCAAATATTAATTAAATAAAAAAATCTTATTTATTTAAGTAAAAATATTTTTTTAATTTAATTAAAAAAATTTATAAACCTCAAATTAAAAAATTGTTGCGTACTAACCTTAAATTAATTAAATTTAAAAATAATAGTTAAGTTTTGACACAATTATCTTAAATTAATTAAATTAAAAAATAATAGTTAAGTTTTGACACCGATTTGATAGGTAAAAGAAAAGGTTATAGTATATGAAAATTCTCACTATTATATTCTTTTATTAAATCCAAAGGCTCATATTAAATATTAAAATCTAATGGTTAAGATTTAATTGAATGTATCATGCCGTAAAGACACGGTAGCCTCTCCCTATATATATATTATTTTTAAAATAATTTAGAAGGTTTTGCGCGTCTTTGATATTTTATACTATTTTTGTCTCAAATTAATGATCAATTCTCTTTTGAAATTTTTAAAAATAATGGAAAGAGTATATTTTCTGAATTCTCAAGTATTGTATAAAAGAGAGTAGGTAAACAATTTTTTTTAAAAGAATAAAGAGAATGAGATTTTTAAAGAAAATGGAAAGTGTATACTTTTGGAATTCACAAGGAGTAAAGGAGAGTAGGTAAGCAATTTTTTTTAAATGCATAAAGAGAGTAGGTAAACCGTAAACAATTACTAAATGTGTCTATATTTATTTAGTTGTCACACATTTTTTGTAAACAAAAGATGTTTGAGTACGGCATGAGGTAAGACAAAGGAATACTACTATATTTCAAAACTTTACAGTGTTGGTCAAAGTCGACGCTCATAGTTGTTTACTCCAAAATAAAAGAACAGACTCGTGGAATAAGCCTAATAACCAAAACTAAGCTCAATGAACTTTACTACCGCATAATATTATAAGTAAATATTTTATTTATTAATAATAAGAAAAGAAGGAAATTATTTTTTACCCACCACCTTTTAAGAAAAAAAAAATACATCTAAAATTATATTATCAAATTAAATAGCCCCTGTTTATAATTATAAGTTAGCTGAAGTGTCATTGAATTATTTTTACCATATTGGGGCAATTTTTCTCTAAAATTACTATTTTTTTATTAATGATAATAAAATAAGGAAATCATTCTTTACACAACACCTTTTAAGAAAAAAACGTTTATATTTAAAATTATATTATCAAATTAAATAGGCTATATATAAGTAGGCAGAAGTGTCATTGAATTATTTTGAACTAATCATAGTTGATGAAAAATAACATGACCCAAAGTTTAAACAAATGGTTGAATAAAATACACTGAATGATTTAATAATTTTATGATAACTAAAAATTATGAGTTATAAAAAAACAATGAAATGCATTTTTTAAGTCAAAAATAAAATAATTGTGAATAATATTTAAAAAAGAAGTGAATAAAATATGTGTAAATTTATTAGTATGTTAAAGAGTGATATAAGCTTTTTTTTTTTTCACCAACTCTCTCAATAATACCTTCTTCATCATAAGTTGTACCACGGTTAAATTTCTTCGATTTTTTTCTAGATATGCGGAGGTGTAATTGATTCCCGTTGATTGAAATATCTACTACTCCCTCTGTCACATATCAATGATCACATTTTTTTTTTGTATGTGAAAAAAGTGTTACTATGAATCTGGGACAGAAGTAATATTTATTAAGACTAGCAATTTTGAAAAAAAAAAGTTAAAAATGATAACTATAACAAGTTACATGATCTTGGGCCTGTTTGTGCAGAAAACAGTAAAGGCCCTTCGGTTGAATTACTGGGGCCCTTGCTCTTTGGGCTGTATGAAGTGCTTCGGCCTATAACGAAGAAGCGAAGATTGAGCCATTAGACGACGATTCAGAACTTAGTAATTTTATTCCATTCGATTCCATAGTAGTAAATAAGCATTAATTGTGACAAAGTAATATAATATTCTTAATTATAATCGACGACATAGAATTCCAAATCACACTGGTACGATCGAACGAAGGCTGAGCACAATGTTCGACTCCAATACTACGGTTCGCACTTGTCATCATTCACTGGGCAGCCATACGTGCATATCGTGTTAGCGCAATTTCCATTGAGATAATAGTTGTTTGTCAAATCCCTGCACAATGTTACAGCGAGATTGATCAGTGAATAATATCAATCATACGTATAATTAACTATGTAACAATATATATATATATATATATATATATATATAATATATATATATATATATATATATATTATATATATATATATATATATTGTTACATATATATATACACACACTTACACGGTTTGTATCTGTTTGAAATCAAAATCTGTAGGCAGTACTGTACCACTCAAATTGTTTGATTGTAGTTGACTGTAATTTGATCAAAAGAATAGTCATTGTTAATTAACTATAGATATTTTAAGATTAAATATATAATATTGTCGTCACTCACAGGATTTTCAGTTCACTCAATTTGCTCAACTCTTTTGGGATGGTTCCATTAAGAAGGTTATTGCACAAACTCAGCTTTTCCAGATTACCAAGATTTCCAAGTGCAGTAGGTATAGTCCCAGTTAAATCATTACCCGACAAGTTCCTACAAAACGGAAGGGATCAACCACTACACATATATAATCAAATAATGTACGTAGTAATTACTTTGTAAGTAAAAAAAAAAAAAAAAAAAAAAAACAAAAAAAAAACGCACATATGAATTAACTTTGTCAAATTTCCCAACTCTTCTGGAATGGGACCTTCCATAAAGTTATCTTCCAAAGACAACATTTGCAAATTAACAAGTTTTCCAAGTTCACGAGGAATAGTTCCCGTCAATGAATTAGTGGATAAGCCCCTACAAACAAACGAAACACACATAATGTAATTAATTAATACAGAGAGTAATAATTATATATATTATACATACAGATGATTTAACATCGTCAAATTAGCAATCTCGGGAACCAGTTAAGCAAGCATATTACATCCTCTAAGCTCACTGCAAATTTAATGGATGAAAACAAATATATGTATCAGACTAATCTTTTGTTCTTTTGAAATGAATCCATTTGAAATGAACTGAATTGTAGCTAGTTTTTTTAATTAAATAATAATAATAAGAATAAATAATTTTATGTACGTGCTTACATTTAACCCGTGCTTACATTTGGGTTACTCTGGTCTTATTAATATCGCATTTGATATGGGAATCGTTGTGAGTGCATGGGTCAAAACGTGACGAGTTCCAATTAAGCGTACAAATCAATTGATCAAGAGTTACAGTTTTCTTGAAGGCTACTAAAGCATCACGGTCACCTGTGTACACCAAATTAAACTGTGAAAATATGTTCGAAATTCTAAATTTATGTAAGGCAGTTCCATGCGGCAGGACGAAGGCGTTAACTCTGCTGCATTGCGAAGGCAGAAACCGGTTCCCTGACAAGAGACATGATCTAGGCAGAATCTTCTATTTTTGGTAAAAGACCAAAAATTGAATATCTCTTTCCATACTTATCCGATTGAGGTGATTCAAAAGGCAACGGAATCCTTGGAAGACAAGGAACCTATTCCTACCATAAAGCGACGTCCAGGAAGCCTATATATTCACGTCGAGGCTCAGCAGCGAGATGTGAGAGAGAGGCATGGCTAAAGTATTAGGGTTTCAATACTTGTTATTAGACGTGAGGTTAGATCAATAATCACTTACGCCTTGTTGGCTCAGGATTATCAAGAGTGATTGTAATCTCGTTTACGTTTAATAAAGAAGATACACCCCTCTCCCCGAGCACGTAGGTAGCGGCTGCCTCGCCATAGGCAGCGCGAAACCGAAGCTCGTAAAATCTTGTCTTGTGTGTGTTGTTTATCGTGCTTTTATATTCTTGTGAGTTCACATATATGTGAGTGATTGTGAGCTGGAGAGTCAAATCATATTCGTTCGATTTTGAGTTGTTCACGTCGTGTGGTTTATGAAAGTCTAATTTGATCGGATTTATTCGGTTGGTTAGACCTTGTTGTGCGAATCCTCAACAAGTGGCGCCGTCTGTGGGAAGATAAATCACGAGAAGATGCTGAAGCTTGGATCGAAGAAGGATGATGAGGACAAGGCGTCGACAAGAACAACTTTGGTCCTTGGAGGATCAAAGGCAAGGCGATGAAAACACAGCAGGAGGTTTCTGCTAGCACTGCCATTCTCCAGGCAAGGGGAACTGATAAACCTATGGATGATGCAGCTGATGCTGCGGCAGCAGGTACTCAGGCAGGCCCTGCGGCAGGACGAAGTTCCGGCAGGTACTGAAAAGGCAGGTATTTTGGCTGAACTAAGAAGACAAGGGTTGTTCGCAGGGGCACTACGACGATGATTAGGTGTCTTGGAGGCACGCTAATTGTTGTTGTGTCCAAGGAGCCGGTTGTCGAGACGTCACGGCAGGAACTTGAGAGTTGGTACTCAAGGGAAATTCAGAAGAGGAGTCGGAAGAGTGGGAACGAGGCATCATCTCATGAAGGCACGGTGTCACGTCCAACCTCTTTGTGACCTTGCACAAAGGCAGAGTTGTGCGGCAGGGCGGTGCTGCGCAACAAGGTTGTACGATGCGGCATAGGGAGCAGCACTGTACAGCAAGGCAGGAGAGTGCGGCAAAGGGGTCGGTTGTGCCTAGACCCGGGATTTAGGGCGTGACAAAGGGGTGTTTTCAAGGTAACAAAACCAGGTTCTTAAGGAGGGGTCATCTCTTTAAGAAGGATCTGAATCAAGGATGAATCTAGCACATCACGATGATGATGTTGCTGAGGCAGCAACTGCGGCAGGGTTATGCGGCAGGTCTCCGATTGTCACTTCAACGAAGGGGGCAAAGTGGATTATGGATCTAGCACATCACGACGATGATGATGCTGAGGCAGCAACTGCGGCAGGGTTATGCGGCAGGCCTCCGATTGTCACTTCAACGAAGGGGGCAAAGTGGATTATGGATCTAGCACATCACGACGATGATGATGCTGAGGCAGCAACTGCGGCAGGGTTATGGCGCAGGCCTCCAATTGTCACTTCAAGGAAGAGGGCATAGTGGATTAAAGATTCAGGGTGCACGGTTCACATAAGACCTATGAGGCAGTGGTTTGAGGTTCTTGAAGAAAGATTATCTTGTATTCAAGAAGTCACTGAATCGAGGATGGATCTAGCACATCACGATGATGATGTTGCTGAGGCAGCAACTGCGGCAGAGGGAACTGCGGCAGGCCTTCAATTGTCACTTCAAGGAAGGGGGCAAGGTGGATCAAAGATTCAGGGTGCACGACTCACGTAAGACCCATGCGGCAGTGGTTAGATGGTTTTGAGGAGATGGATGGAGGTTCTATCATTCTTGGAAATTAACCTAACTTGTAAAGTTGAGGTGGTTCGACTTTATACTGAAGGTTGGTTGATAGCTCGTCGAAGCTTTTAACCAAGGGTTGTTCATGTTCTAATGGAGGATTCTTCCAAGGGAAGAGAGGTAACACATTAGTGTTGGAAGGAGAGTAGAGGAATGGAGTGTGTTATCTGAGGGCATTGCGATTACTGTGGCAGACAGTATTGTGGTGGCAGCAGCAGGTAGGCAACACCTGCGGCAGAGTTAAGGCAGCACCTATGGCAGTAGCTACGGGAGTAGTTGCGGTAGAGTCTGCCGTCACTTCGGGTGACAAGGGAACTTGGATTACATTCATTCTGATCTCCAGGCCCATATAGAACAGGGACAAGGGATGATAAAAAGTATATCTTGTTCATCACGCCAGGCAGCGGCAGAGGCAGCAGGCAGTGGCAATGACTGCGGCAGCAACTGCGCTGGGGTAAATCGCAGCAGCGATTACCGGATTAAATAGCCTCAGGATGTTCAAGCATCGCTGAAGGTGAAGGCATCGGCGGATGGGGTCACTCATGGCAGCGGCGGAGGCATTGTCGAAGACAGCGACAGAGGCAGGGCAGTGGCATTGACTGTGGCAGCAACTTCGCTGGGGTAGCTCACTATCGACTACCATATTACCAAACTTCAAGATGAGGAAGACATCGTTGAAGGTGGAGACAATGGCCAATACATCGTCGATGGCAACAACAGGGCAGCAGCAGCGGCAATGGCTGCGGCAGAGCGACTGTCGGGAGGTAGCTCGCGACAGAGCGACCACTTGATTGATAATACTCAACATAAAACTGATCGGGAATGTATCGGTTGTCCAGTTATGCAGAAAGGAGGATCATTCATCAACCTAAGAGGTTTGCAAAAGTTGGTTGTGTACAATGCTCTAATGGTTGAAGAAGGTGCGAATGATAGGTTAATGTTGCTAATTTTGAGGTGGAGTTGTTCAACTTGCCTTAGGCAGCATTAAATACTTTCTGTGGAGAATTGCCCTGCGGCAGGGTGAACGGTCGCAGCAGCCAGGGCAGCAGTGCCTAATGGAAGAGCACTGGGAAGTATCATACATGCTATGGTGTATAGCAAGCCTGATATTGACCAGGGTATGGGTGTGATATCGAGGAGTATGAGCGGGAGTCATTGGTGGCAGTTCGAAGGTTGTTGAGGTATGTCAATGTAACCATTGGTTACGGTTTCATGTCCAAGAAGATGGAGGTCAGTGATGATACTCGAATTGGATGTGGGGATGTTGATTTTGGTAGTCTTGATACTATAAAATCAACAAGGATTGTTGTTGGTGTAGCGGCAACTGCGGCAGCATCTGCTGCGGGCTATACTCATGAGTAGAAGGAGGTGCAAGACATGTACCAAGGGGATGGGCTGGAACCTTTGGTTCAACCATCATTAATCTACTTAGGGACAAAGCAACAAGACCTGGTATCTGTCCGGGAAAGAGGCAGATGGTTTCCGCTATTTCAAGTGGAGGCAGAGACTACTATTGCCTAGGCAGAGGTAATAGGAATTACCGTAGAGCCAAGTGTCAAGGCAGTGACATTTGAAGGTGGATTTGGTGTCAAGTTGTTCGTTGCTTATAGATAAGTGTTGATTCACTTGGTTTCAAGCAGAGAAGATGGACTTCTTCTTAGTAATGCTTGTTCAAGCTTAGAGGCAGGGTGACTTCTTGGAAAGGCTTGGTTAAGTAGGAACAACCGCTGTACACATAAGTGGTAACCACGGCAGCAGTAGGTACTACTGCACGAACTCTACAGGTAGCCGTGTGGTGTAACTGCCGGAAAACACAACATTGAAGCATTCAGTTGTTAGTGTGGTAGGGTACAAGCATGGCAGGGTCTGCCATATGGCATGGCAGGGGCAGAGACGATGTTCTTCTGCCGGATTTAACAAGATGAAGCGGTCATGCTAAGACTCTTGTTATGGTGATGTGGTGCATGGGGTTGATTAGACTCGTTCGAGATACTTCAACAGGATATAATGCTTCTCGAGGTGGAGGCATTGGCTATGGTAGAGACTGCATGCAGAGACTACGATAGCGACTAAGGTAGCAACTACCGCAAGGGCGATTGCGGCAAAGAGTACCAGTAGGGACGTGCATCGACATCTGGTCCCATGTGGACTGTGTCATAAGCTTCCGAGCATTGTGAAGGGGCTGCAGTACGCATTGCGATGCTATTGCAAAGGTTCAAGGGCAGCGATAAGACTCAGGCTGCGGCAGGCAGTTCTGTGAGTTATTGATTTGGAGGATTCACGCTCTGGTGTTATCCGGAGGTGGGGAAAGGTGATTTACATCAACTTTCCGGGATATGAAAATGGATCGCGCTCCATATTTCATGTCGGAAATGCATGTTTGCATCAAGTCCCAAGAGGACAACCTCACAATGCTGAAATTGTGCAGGGGCTGCGGCAGGCACTTTCGTGGTGCCGCAGGGACTGCAGTAGGCACTCTCGTGGTGCTGCAGGGATGTGGTAGGCTTCGTGCTGCCACAGGGGGCCAAGTTAGGCAACAAGATTCAGGCTGCGGCAGGCAGGGTTGTGAGTTGCTAACTTGATGAAGTCGTCTCTGGAGAAGATGCGGGAAGGTGGAGTGACATCTACTTTCGGATTATATGACTTATGTCATATGCGGGCTGTGGTAGGCATTCTCATGCTGCCACAGGGGCCGAGTTAGTCAACAAGATTCAGGCTGCGGCAGCTGGCAGGGTTGTGAGTTTCTAACTTGATGAAGTCGTCTCTGTAGGAGATGCGGGAAGGTGGAGTGACATCTACTTTCGGACTATATGACTTATGTCATATGCAAATTCTTGATGCCGCGAGATGGTGTTGAAGAATTTGGGAATGCAGAACCTAAGGCAGGAGTTGCGGTAGTATTGGGCATGGCAGGCTGAAGCCTAATGACAATACTAGGAGAAATATGATCGGGTATGATCATATGGAGGGTCAGCGTGATCTGAAATCATGCTGGGACTGGAGTCGGATGGTCGGGTTCGATCATGGATTGGTGAATAAGGTGGTTGCAAAGGATTTGCTTGATTTCTTAACTCGACAGGGATGAGCAGTACTTGATCACTACTGCAAGATAGGTGACATGTGTTTAGAAGTTTGAACAAGGTGGAGATTTGTGAAAATATGTTCGAAATTCTAAATTTATGTAAGGCAGTTCCATGCGGCAGGACGAAGGCGTTAACTCTGCTGCATTGCGAAGGCAGAAACCGGTTCCCTGGCAAGAGGCATGATCTAGGCAGAATCTTCTATTTTTGGTAAGAGACCAAAAATTGAATATCTCTTTCCATACTTATCCGATTGAGGTGATTCAAAAGGCAACGGAATCCTTGGAAGACAAGAAACCTATTCCTACCATAAAGCGACGTCCAGGAAGCCTATATATTCACGTCGAGGCTCAGCAGCGAGATGTGAGAGAGAGGCATGGCTAAAGTATTAGGGTTTCAATACTTGTTATTAGACGTGAGGTTAGATCGATAATCGCTTACGCCTTGTTGGCTCAGGATTATCAAGAGTGATTGTAATCTCGTTTACGTTTAATAAAGAAGATACACCCCTCTCCCCGAACACGTAGGTAGCGGCTGCCTCGCCATAGGCAGCGCGAAACCGAAGCTCGTAAAATCTTGTCTTGTGTGTGTTGTTTATCGTGCTTTTATATTCTTGTGAGTTCACATATACGTGAGTGATTGTGAGCTGGAGAGTCAAATCATATTCGTTCGATTTTGAGTTCACGTCGTGTGGTTTATGAAAGTCTAATTTGATCGGATTTATTCGGTTGGTTAGACCTTGTTGTGCGAATCCTCAACATAAACAAATCTCAGACGATCGACTCGTACAGATAAGTTGCTTATCCAGCTACTAGTAAGTTTTTCTCCTATAAAATAGAATTCATTCATGACGTTGTACATGTCTAGTAGCTTCGAGAAATAGAGTAATGATCGAAAGGTTACAAATTGTGAAATAAATAAATACTACTAATACAAATTTTCTAGATCATGAATCAGAAAACGAGATCAGATTCAATGTAGCTAGGCATAACACTGATTAATGGATGAACCACTATAACTCATGGGTGCTCTCAATTTCTAGATCAGTAAGTACGTTTAATTATTAATTTCAGTAATTTATAGAAATACACTTTGATATAATTAATAACATACAGACCTTCTAGCTAGTCAACATCAAAATTAACCAATTGGTACTAACGGATCGATCACAAGAAATTAAGTTACTAACCTTGCAGATCACCGGAACCAACTGATATCAAGATTAACACCAGCATGAATATTAATAGCCACACGACCATTCTCAAAGCTACATCTGCTTCGATAAACTTTGAAGATCCAGGTGGGAAATTGTTTTATTTGTATTTCGTCTATATATATCTACCTTTTTTTTGTTAATTTATGAATATAATATTTGGATGACAATACAATATATAAATGCATTTGATTGATCGACACAAAATTAATTTAATATATATACCTACTAGATCAACGGCGCCACCCTTTGCAGACTTCGGTATCAAAATCGACACCACCACGACAAGCCACACGATCATTTCCATTAATTATTAATATAACCAAAACGACACGTACTCAAAGAATGTTCAAACAAATTATATATATACAGAAGATATTAAAATGTATTTTGATTATTTTGATTTTCAGAGATTTATATAAGCCAAAGTTTCGCCAAAAGCCTTGAACGGTGCAGGGAAGAATGATCATCACACAAAAAAAATATGTCGAAATACCATGTATGTTGAAACAATTGAACGATACATGGAATGATCATCCCCAAACAAAAATGTCGAAATACAATGTATGTCTCAAGAAAAAAATTGTCAAAATAGTTAGTTGAAAGTCAAGGTCAATGTCTATATATCTTGCTTTTTTTTGAAATATATATTAATTTATTACTTGATTTATGTATTTTTCTCTACTCAAAATATTAAATGATTCACAAAATACTATGTACAAAAGCAATTGGAAAATTAATATTTTAATCATATATATTATTAGGAGATAATATTACAACATATATTGTAACTTACATCGATTCTACATTAATAGTTTAATTTTCAAATAGAAAATTTAACACTTGTTCTTTTTAATGATTTTGGGTCGAAATTATACATATGAAGCCTACGAAATGTAGTTATGCACTGAAGTGCCAATTTTTAGCTCATTTTTAGTCTTATTTTTGGTTTTTTTTTTTATTTATATAATTTTGATATATTTTTTATAATCTCTGAAAAAAACTCTTAATATTATGGAGTTTATTTATAGTATTAATTGTGCTTTTCAGCTAAAATGCAAGAAAAACGAAGAAGCATGGACATCTAAACCCAGCCGAGGGTCGATCCCGGCGGGGATCTCTAGACCGCCGGCGGTCCGGTGGTCTTCGACCACCACCGCCCGGTCTATCCCCGTCCCCGGGTTCGTTCGTTTCCCGGACCTTCGGTTCATGTGTATATCACGATTAACATAAAATCATAAAAGGGGGTTTATGATTTCTACCTTCGTCTCGTTGTGCGGAGAAACGGGATTAGTTGAAGACCTTTGAATCTTCCCACGTATTCCTTGCACTTCGTTCGAACGTCGTGTGGGCGACGATCCTCCGAACTCCTATGGATCTCCTTCTCTTATTTCTCTCTCTAGAATTGTTATCTTCAAGTTATGTATATGAGAATAGAGAAGACCATGCAGTGCTTTTATAGGCTACGTAGGGGATCTAAAGGAGGTGGAATATTTGACTTCCAATAGATTAATTAAATTGAGCCCAAGTCCAAGTCTATTAACTAATCTATTAATTATATATTAACTCCACTATATAAATATAATTGCACTCCCAATATTATACTATATTATATCAAATAATATTATCTTCGGTAGTATTATTTATTCCGTGCGTTTAAGATATAAATATCAATGAATAAAATTAATTTATTGCTAATTAATTTATTCATCTCTTATATCCGAGAATAGTACCACACACCCGCAATAATATTAGGAATTAAGAATAAAATACACTGAGATTTAAATCGATTATCTAAGGCAATCCTAATCGATAAATCTCAAGCGATTCGCCCAATACACCAAGTGTACAAGTATGATAAAATAATTAAGACAAATCATTTTTTCTTTCATACAACGACTATACCGATGGATTGGTCCTTGTCCATCTAGGTCGTGAGCTACTGTTTGATCAATATATGAGTAACCGATAGTATGATCTTTCGTGTGACGTCGCACACCATACTAACTTCAACGTATATAATCCAGGACTATAATTTGCATATATTTAATTATAAATAATTAAAAGCAAATGATTGTTTATTTATTTAAATAGATTAAATGCTATGACCGGGAGTTTATGTTACTTAAATCTAGACATTAAGTATACAACTCCATCAGAAATATCATACATGGGTTGTGACCACAACTCTATATCGAAATTTGTTAATCATTCTGCTTCTTTTTTCTGCTGGCGCAAGGGCTATAAATTAATATTCAATTGTTGAATGTGATGTGCAAGTTTTTTTCTTAGATAACCAACTTATAGCCTCTCCGCCTATTGAGAATATCCATCCAGATGTAGATTTTCATTCATTAGTATTGGACATCCAACTTGCATTGAATCCAATGAAATAAAATAAGGATCAAAATCCTTTTCTTTTCTTACTCATTGGTTTCTTCGTGAATTTACACTTAAATATTTGAGTTAATATCACATTGGGTCTTGCAACTTAGGTCAATCCCACACTTAGTCCTTTTTTTGTTCAAAAAATTAAATGTCATCCTTTCTGGCTGATTTCCACCTGAAAAGGCGCGTGCGGGTCACGTGATGGTACACGTGGCGGTCATCTCCGGTGACTTGATGATGTGGAGAGTAAATATGGGTCCCACTTCCACCTCAGCATGATTAAGAAATACAAAAGGAGAATCGAACCCAGGCCTATTGAGGATTAACTAGTGTTGATAGTCAGAAAATCGTGCTCTCCAATTACCAACTAAATTAGAGATTTTGGGGATTGAGTAGTGAACAAGGCTTTAATGCTCTCTAGGAATTTTTGGGGAAATGTGTAGATACCTTTAATAAAAAATTACACCTTCTATTTATAGAGAATACAAATTAGGGGTTCCATAGTTAGTTAATGGGCCAAGCCCACTAAACAAATCCATCATTAAGCCCATCCCCCTTTTCACGGCCCAGGAGTATACAACTCGCCTCCCGGAGGACTGGACACATTGCGAGTGATCATCCACCTCGCCCTTTACTCGGACCGAGCATCGCCACACGCTATTTGCCGGACGCCCTCAATGCTCGTCCTGCTCGGTCCTCTCTTTCTCGGAAAAGGGGGTTCACTCTCGAGGACCCTTTTCCTGTTCGCCCTTTCTTCTGAGGACGAGCATAGAATCGTCTCTTTCCTCACTTCTTGACGTAGGGGTCCCTCATGCCCGGGGTTTAATCGAATTCTCTCCGCATAACAAATGCCCCCTGAGACCGTTCTGTTCGGATGAAGAGGTCGGTCTCGGCATGCGGATCGTCGTTGATTAACCCGAGCATGAGTTTTGGCCCCGATAGTCTCGCCGATTCATTTAATGTTAGGCGGCAGTTATGGCCACCTGTCGTTTCCTGACTGGTTCCTTTCTGACGTGACGCCTCGATTTCCGTCAATCGTCTTTTCAAATTCAAATTTTCAAATATGCCGCCTCTTTTTTCCTATAAATACTCCCCGAAGTTCTTCATTTGACACTTTTCGCCTCCCAGCTACTGACTTCCGGACATTCTGACTCACTTGCTCGGCTATTTCCAAGGGTGCTCGGCTTCCCCTTCGACCAAACACGTAGGTTTTTCTTGTCACCCTTTTACGATTATTTGGGAGCTTTTAGTGGTAGGCTGTTTTGGAATTTTATAGTCTCTTCTTGCGATCATCCTTAAATCGAGTGAGAATGAGTGACCGCGATAGTTCCGCCACTCTCTCCGATATCCTTGCGGATGACGACTCGTCGCACTCCGACACCTCTGCTTCTTCTTCGTCGGAAGATGAACCGGCTCCAGTAGTCGGCTTCTCTGAAGGGGAAAAACTGGAACTATTTGCTGGGGGAGTTACCGATTGTTATCGCCGATTTATCGATATGATGGGTGAGATTCGGGGCCCTCTGCCTCCCTTTATTTTTACTCATTATCTCCATGAGAATCCTTACGTCTTCGTGGAGCGTACGCGATTTGGTGCTCGTCCCGTTCCTGACCAGGCTGGGATATACGCCAGTGATCGCGGCTCCACAATTCTCGATGAGGCCGATCTGCAATCCAAGAGGTCGGCCTGGGGGATTCCTTCTGATGTCCACATTTACTGCCCGACCCCTGACGAGCGGGCGAATTGCCCTCCTCCGGGCATGGTCGCTGTAACAAGCACGATGATGGATGCGGGACTCCGATTCCCCCTTCATGATTCTCTAGCGGCTGTGCTGCAAACGTGGGGCATCGCCCCTATGCAGCTGCATGCGAACTCCTGGTCTTTACTCATCAGCTTAAACGTTCTGTTCGGCCATTATGGTCTCTACCGTCATCTTTCCGTTTCCGAAGTTTCTTTTCTCCTCATCATCAACCACTTTAGAGGCGGGGATCACTATCTGCGTGCTCCGACCAAGCTTCTCGAAAAGCTTCCCAGCAAGGTTACGGCCTGGTGGGCCGACTGGTTTTACGTGGACGGCGCTTGGGGCTCCGAGGCGTTCCCCATTCCGACCTCTTTTGCTCGTCAATACCACCGTTAGTCACTTTCCTGTGTTTCTCCCTTACTTTCGAAGTTTTCTTTGCTTAGTTCTGACTTTTCCATGTTCGGACACTTTTTGTTCGGCAGGTCCTCCGGCCCCATCCATTTCCGAACTCAACTGGGATTTTGCAACCGTCTATGAGCGTGTTCGCTCTCTTCCCGATGCCCAGTTGCTCATCGAGAATGTGTTCACTAGGGCCCATGTTCGATCTTCTCGCTTTATTACTATTCCCCGTAATGCTCGGGAACGATATCCCCGTGAGTGTATTGGTTCGTGTTTTACCTTTTCCTTTTTTTTTTCGTTTAAGTTACTTAATAGTTTCTTCTCTTCCAGTGGTTAGATTTCCCACCTTCCCCGAACCTCCGCTCGAGATGGCTGGTAATAATGCTCGTGCTCGTCTGGCCGCAATTGCCGACTGGCTCGCAGGAACGCCGAGGCTGCAGCCGCCGCAGGCACCGCCGCTAATCCGCCAGTCGCGCCCTCTACTCAGCTCGCCCAACCGACCCGGTCAGGCAATTCCGAGGCCACTTCGGTTCCTCCCGCGACAGGGACCGGTCTTGCCCCCACCCCCTCGGGCCCGATCTCGGAACCCGTGGGTCCTTCGAATCCCCGGGCCCCTAAACGCCTTCGGGGCAAGGAGCCGATGCAAGAGGTCCCCGAAAACCATCCTTATAGCAACGTGGCCACCATCGATGAAGAGGCCATTGCTCGGTACGTTCCCTTTGAATCCTGCCCCTTGCGTCTTCCTCTCTAACTTCCTTTGTTTCGCCTTTTAGCTTGGGCGGTCCTCGCGCGAACTTGGCCACCAGCCTCGCCCAGTTTTTGGCTGCTCTCCCTCACGACTTCTCTACTTTGCCTCCCGTGATGCGGGAGGCGATGGAGTGCATTCCTCGCGCCTGGACCATACCGGCCGAGCTCGCTGCCCAGAAACCTGACCATGCCGAGCAGATGGCCATAATAATGGCTTCGAGTGTGCTTATGCTCTTAGTTACTTTGAGCAAGACTCGGAATCTCCCGGCCCATCCCGAGACTCCTGCCTCCGCCGCTGCTCCGGATGCTCTGACCGACAAGTTGGCTGAGCTGGAGCTCGAGGTCGCCAGCCTTCGTTCCTTAGTGGATCAATATCAGGAAGCCGAAGTGGCGTTGCGGACTAGGGTGAGCGAGGCGGAGTCGAGCGCGGAGGGAGCGAGCAGAGAGAGAGATGTCTGTCAGGAGGAGTTAAACAAATTGAAGGTGGTGGCGGCGTCCGAACAGGACCGGTTGTTGGAGATGACGGAGAGGGTACGATTAGCTGAAGAGAATCGTGAGACCCTGGATCTCCTGGTCGGGGAATTGAATCGCCGGACTGAGGCGTTGGAAAAGGCGAAGAGAGATCGGGAGGCTGACCCTCAACAGGATCTCGATCAGCACAGTGACTACTCTTACTATTTGAGCCATTTCGATTGCATCCGTCGCCATGCCCGTGCAGGCCTGCCTTACAACCTACTCCTCGACGATCTTCGTGATCGCCGTCTCCGGTCTAATCTGCACTCTAGTTTCCTCCTGCCCGTTATGGATCTGGTGGAGGTGCATGGGATTGACCTGTCTTGGTGGCCCGACCAGCGTCAACTCGTGGCGGCGGAAGAGGAGGAGGGGGTTGTGAACCCTATCAACGTTGATGATGAATGAATTCGTGCCTGTTGAATGATACTTTCTTTTTATTCCGTACCGTTTGTATTAGTTAAGATAATTTGCCAGTTCTTTCCGAACAATATCTCAATCTTTTTATGCTCGGATTCCTTGTGTGTTGTCTAAACTTATTCGCATTAACAATATTAGCTTGTGTTTATATTTTGACTTGCATTTTTTCTTGTTATGAAGAAAAACTGCCCCAGTGTTACTTTTATTCGCGTTTGATAATCGTCTATCTCTCTTTTGATTGAGAGTTGATTCTGTTCTGTTCAGCCGACCATGGTTTGCATTGTCGTTCGAGATCAATACTGTTATGTTGACCAGGTGTTCAACGGGAGGTGGCATTGCCGCCGATTTCCCCTGCCAGCTGCTTTCACCCGGGCGGTCGGCTCGCCCCTGATTCATTTCGTTGCGGTTCGGGATGCGCGCTAGAACCCTTGGTCGTTCTCCCTAGCCCGTCATTGGCGTCAACTCGCTCTTGGGGGCCCCGCCTGGGAGCGCTTTGTTCGGGAAATGAGGCTTCGCCGGGGTCTGGTCGTTCGCTTCCTCTGGATCGAACATGAAGGCTTCTTTGTTCGCGTGTACGACGAGGCGGGGATGCATTTGAATTTTCCTTAGGGTCCTTATCTGTTCCCGTTTCGTCACGAACTCGGACTAGTCGTTTAGTAATTATCTTTCTCGAATATGATATTCGAAGATCGAAACCTATGTAGCTTGTCGTTTTGTGTTTTGTGTGCATTTTCCTATGTATGGAATATTTATTTGCAAGCTTTGGTTTCATTAAATCTCTCTCCCCAGGTTTTCTTGCGACACTCTTAACCTAATTATATTTTCGCGTCGATCCTTCTTTTCGTTCGCACGTGACTCTTCTGGTCGGCCCGAGATGGTGCGCATTATTCGTCGCGAATACTCATGTTATGTCGATCAGATGTTCAACGGTCGCTGGCACTGCCGACAATTTCCCTTGCCCACTGCCTTTGTTCGCATCGTCGGGCCCTTGCTTATTCACTTTATGGAGGTCCGGGATGTCCGCTGGACTCCCTGGTCTTTCGCAATCACGCGGCATAGGAGGCAACTTGCCCTTGGTGGCCCAGCTTGGGAACGCTTTGTTCGGCAGATGAACCTTCGCCGCGGACTGTTCCTCAGGTTCCAATGGTCGGACTACGAAGGCTTCTCTGTCCGCATTTTTGACGGGGAGGGTAGGCATATGCGCCCACCTTAGGCCCTTTTTCGTCTTGTTTTGGGATTGCTATTCAAATTTGTCGTTTAGTTTTTGTTTCTTGAGTGGATGTGACTTTTCACTGCTAAAGCCTGCGCGGCTTGTCATTTACTTTGCACGCTTTTTTACGCGGGAATAGTTATCATGTCTCCGTACGTATGTTTGGTACTATATATAACTTTATGATCTTGGCACTTCTTTTCTACATAACTCCGTCTCTTTCCTCCCCGAGAGTTCATTCACCCGTCTGGCATCGCGACGAGCGGCCCCTTCGATGGTGCGCATTCATGTCAATTCGAACGGATCCAAATGGTTCGAGCTTCCGTTCAACGATCGTCGCTACAGGGTGAGGCTACCTCTACCTGTTGAATTTACCGCCGACCTGGATCATGAGTCCGCGCTACCCCGGTTCCTTCCGTTGGTGGACGTGAACGGCGACCGGTGGGTTATGTACGTCTCCCGTCGTCGTGGGCAGTACCTGTTCGAGGGCCCGTGGTGGAGGGGCTTTGTTAGTCAGTTCGGTCTTCAATCGACGAACATTATTCGTGTTCGGTATGATGTCAATCGCGGGTGGGCTGTCGCGGTGTTTGATGCTAACGACCAGCTCGTGACGCTCCCTGTTCAATTTAGGCGTCTGAGGCCTTGATGTGCGTTTGTTTTTCCCTTTTTGTTTCGCATCGTTTGGGATTTTCGGCGAAGAAAGACTTTTCTCCTCGCCGAAAATGCCCCAGTCCTCGTATGGACGTGATCGGTATTTATTGTAACAAATTCTCTGTGGTTGTTTTAAGTGAATCGTTTTTTATTCTATTTTTGGGTGAGTTCCTATCTCGCCCAAAAATGCCCCTGTATGCTTATCCAATCTTGTTTTCATCAATTTTTAATTTTCCCGGACTCGAGGGACACCTGGTCCATGCTCGGTCGCATCGGGCTCTAGGGGAGCCGAGCTCTACCCTTTATGATAAATTTCAACTCTCCCGGACTCGAGGGACACCTGGTCCATGCTCGGTCGCATCGGGCTCTAGGGGAGCCGAGCTCTACCCTTTATGATAAATTTCAACTCTCCCGGACTCGAGGGACACCTGGTCCATGCTCGGTCGCATCGGGCTCTAGGGGAGCCGAGCTCTACCCTTTATGATAAATTTCAACTCTCCCGGACTCGAGGGACACCTGGTCCATGCTCGGTCGCATCGGGCTCTAGGGGAGCCGAGCTATACCCTTTAAGGATATGAGATTATGAAAGACTTTCCCGAAACTTTTCTTTTTTTATTAACGCCAAAATGATCACGATACAACGTTAAATCTTACTGGTAATATTTCCTGAGGTGTGAGGAGTTCCAGAAATACTGGTCGGCCACCCCGTTCAGATGTTCCAGTTCGTATGATCCGTTTTGCAAGACCTTCCTCACCCGAAGTGGCCCTTCCCATGACGGACCTAGGGCTCCTGGATTGGCTCCCAAGATCTCTTTCAATACCAAGTCTCCCTGTTTGAATTTCCTTACCTTCACTTTCGAATTGAAGTACTTCTCGGCCCTCTGCTTAGCCGCCGCATTTCGGTATACCGAGTTTATCCTCCTTTCTTCTAGTAGGTCCAGTTCGACCCGCATCATCTGATCGTTCTGATCAATCAATTCCTGTGTTGTCCGGTGGGTTGGCACCTCCACCTCGGAAGGAACGACGGCCTCGTATCCGAAGGCGAGGGCAAATGGTGTTTCCCCCGTGGCCACTTTGCTCGTTGTTCGGTAGGCCCACAACACGTCGGGCAGTTCGGTCGCCCATCTCCCCAGCTTTTCTTCGATCCTGGCTTTCAACGTATGCTTCAGAATTTTGTTCACAGCTTCCACTTGCCCGTTTGTTTGGGGGTGGTATGGCGTGGAGAAAACCTTCCTTATCTTCCATTTATCGAAAAATTTCATGATCTCCAGCCCATCGAACTGCTTCCCGTTATCTGAAGAGATAGTGTGAGGTATTCCAAATCGGCATATGATATTCTTCCATATGAACCGGATAATTTGGGGCTGGTCGATCTTGTTTAGTGGTTCAGCTTCCGCCCATTTGGAGAAGTAATCCACAGCCACTATTGCATATTTGACTCCTCCTGGCCCTGTTGGCAGAGGTCCGATCAGATCGATTCCCCACGTTGCAAACGGCCAAGGGTTGTATATGGAATTTAAGTATTCAGGTTGGGCCCTCGTGATCGGCGCTGTTATCTGGCATCGATGACACCTTCTCGCGTATTCAATTGCATCTCGCCGCAAGGTCGGCCAAAAATAACCCTGTTTGATGGTTTTGTGTGCCAAAGATTGCCCGCCGGCGTGGTTCCCGCACACTCCATCATGAATCTCTCCGAACACTCTCCTTCCTTCAGCGGGAGTTATGCATCGCATCAATGGCATAGATAAACTCCTCCGATACAGTGCATCCCCAATCAGCGTATATCGAGACGCGCGTATTCGGAGCTGTCGGGCTTCTACCTTGTCGTCAGGCACCTCGCCTGTCTGCAAATAATTCAAGATGGGTCCCATCCAGTTCTCTCCTCGATCGATCAATTCGACCCTACTGACCTCGGCTCTATCCAATGCTGATCGACCCTGACTTAACAGGATCACGTTGGACAGATCGGCTGTCCCTTCTGACGAGGCTAGTTCGGACAAAGCATCCGCTTGAGTATTCAGTTCCCGAGGAATTTGTTCGATTTCGACTCGGGGGAATTTGCTTATCATTTTCATCACATGCTCGTAATACTGCTCCATCCTTGTGCTTCTGGTCTCGTACTTTCCTTTTATCTGGTTTACCACTAGTAAGGAATCCGTGAAGATCTTCAACTGCTCGGCCCCAACAGCCAAAGAGAGCTCCAATCCTGCTATCAACGCCTCGTACTCGGCCTTATTGTTGGTGGCGTCGAACTCGAAACTTACCGCATGCGCGAAAGATTGGTTTCCCGGTCCGACCAAGACTATTCCAGCCCCAGCGCGGGAGCTCGTGGACGATCCGTCGACATAGAGTTTCCACGGTGGGATAGGGAGCGAGGAATCGATCCGCGGAAAGGTGAGTTCCACAATGAAGTCGGCCAATGCCTGGCCCTTGATCGCCGTCCTCGGCGCATAAGTAATGTCATATTGGCCCACCTCCAAGCTCCACTTCAGTAGACGGCCCGTGGTGTCTGGCCGTTGCAACACTTGTCTCAATGGCATGGTTGTTAATACTTCGACGGGATGATCAAAGAAATACGACCTCATCTTTCGAACGCTCATCACCAAAGCGTACGCCAATTTCTCCAAAGGCGTGTATCTCGACTTTGCATCTTGCAGGGTTTGACTAACATAATAGATAGGCTTGTGGAGCTTATCCTCTGCTCGTACCAGAACCGAGCTTATAGCGTGTTCGGATGCCGCCAGGTAAAGGAACAACTTCTCTCCTCGAGCCGGCTTCGAGAGGATCTGCGGATCCTGTAAGTGAAGCTTCAACCTGTCGAATGCCTCTTGGCTAGGGGTGAGCAGAGTTCGGTTATAACCAAATAACCGACCGAACCAAACCAAAATATGCATTTTGGTTCGGTTATTTGATTATCGGTTTGGATATGGTTTTGAAATTTAGAAATATTGGTTTTCGGTTTGGTTCGGTTATTTTGCGGATATAACCGATTAAATAACCAAAAACCGATATATTATATATATTAATATTATATATATATATATATATATATATATATATATATATATATATATATATATATATATATATATATATATATATATATATATATATCCCTATATATATAAATTCAATTATATAAATATAAATGTGTGTGTACAGTACATTACTTGAAGCTTCATTCAATTTTCCATTACTTTTTATTATTATTATTAATATTATAATAAAAAGTATTATTATTAATCTAATCTAAAAAGTAGAATTAATTTTTTCATATCCCCATTGTTTTGCTTGTAAGTTGTGTAATTAGCATTACAAAATTATCAAGTTATCATTACGGATTTAATTTATATCGATCTGAAACTTGCTCTTCTTCCCATTATATTTTGAAACTTTGAACCTTGACACTGTGAATTCATGACATGTTTTTGCTTTTTTACTTTTATTTTATTTAGTTTTGGTTATTGGTTAATAACCGAAACCGAACCGAAATTTTTGGTTTGGTTTTCTATTGGTTTTAACATAATTTAATTGGTTCGGTGACCGACCGAATTAGTTTGGTTTTTAAATTGGTCAAGGTAATTTGATTCGGTCGGTGACCAAACCGACCAATGCTCACCCCTACTCTTGGCTGTCCTTTTTCGATTTGAACTTCTGATTCTTTATGGCCTGAAAGAATGGTCGGCTTTTATCCCCCAGTCGGGGTATGAATCTGCTCAGCGCGGCCAGGCAACCGGTCAGGCGTTGAACATCTTTCAGACATCGGGGTTCCCTTAGACTGACTATGGCTTGTATCTTGCTCGGGTTTGCTTCGATCCCCCGGGTGCTCACGATGTGCCCCAAAAACTTCGTCTCGAAAACTTCGAAATGACACTTTTTCGGGTTTAGCTTCATATTGTACTTCCTCAAAATCTCACACGTGGTTTCCACATCTCTCACGTGGTCTTCCAATACTTTGCTTTTGATAATGAGGTCGTCTACGTATACCTCCATGGTTTCGCCAATTTGCTCAGAGAACATTTTGTTCACCAGCCGTTGATACGTGGCCCCTGCGTTTTTCAAACCGAATGGCATTTGTTTCCAGCTCAACACCGCCTTTTCCGTATAGAAAGAGGTGTGCTCGATATCTTCGGGGGCCATTGGGATCTGATGATAACCTGCATAACAATCAAATTTGGAGAGTACCGCGTAGCCCGATGTGTTGTCGACGAGGTGATCGATGTGGGGCATGGGAAAATGGTCCTTCGGACATGCTCGATTGAGATCAGTAAAGTCCACGCACAGTCTCCACGCATTGCCTGTTTTCTTTACGAGCACCGAATTGGATAACCATTGAGGTTCTCCTCGGGCTTCCACCACCAAGTCATTATCGATCAACTTCTTTACCTCCACGGCCAAAGCCTCATACTTCTCCGGGCCCATCCTGCGACGCTTTTGCGCCACGGGTTTCTTCATCGGGTCAATTCCCGTCATATCTTTGTGTGACCAGGCGAACACATCCATATTCTTTCGTAAGCATGCGACTAGCTCTTGCTTTATATCCTCGGGCAACCTCGCCCCGATCAATACTACCGTTTTCGGTCTGCTAAGGTCTAGACATATACTTTCTAGATCGTCTACTGCCGAGCATTGGGATGGTCCTCGGGGATCAATGATCTCTTCATTGTCCTCGCCTATGCGAGGTTCCATGTCATCCTCGGCCTTTTGGTTCTCGCCTACTTCCGCGATAAAGGGATCAGTTCGTCCGACCTCTCCTTCCTCCCATAGAGCGGCCAGATAATCGCTGTCTTCGATCTCCATTTCTCCCGTAGGATCGATCTCTCTGACTTCGACTTTTCCGTCCTCAGTTATTCTCCTCGTTACTTTAGTTCGGAGGGTATTGTTAGTTCTTTGTGCGAAATTTCGCTAGGAAAGCATTATAGACGTTCTCAATGTCGACCACGACGAACTCAGTAGTTCGTGTAGTCCGAACTGCGGCATTCTGGTAATCGACGAGCTCCACAGCCAGCTTGATCTTTCCATAGGGCTTCACTTCTACATCGCCAAAACCCCTCAGCGACCCCTCATACGACTTGAGGTATTCAGACATATCCCCCAGCTGATCAAAAGTTCTTTTGAACAGGATGTTACAATGGGCGCCATTATCGATCAGGATGCGGGCTACCTCCACTCCTTGGATCCTAGCCGTAACGACCAGCGATTCCACCTTTGGGTACCTGACCCCTACCCGATCCTGATCGGTAAACTGGATGACGATGCCCTTCGCGATGCCTGGCTCCTTCAGTGGAATAACATCATTGATGCTCTCCCATGCCCGCAATTCGGCCTTCTTCTGCCTCTTCGATTTCTGAGTCTCGGGGGCTATGCCGCCGATCATGTTGATTCTTCCGCCCTCTCTCATCGGGGGCACATCTCTATTTCCTCTTACTTCGACCGGTGGAGGAGGTGGGGGCTGTTCGATTTGCAGCCTCTGAGGTTCCGGCAATCTCTGATTATGCGGCACATATGGTCGGTTATGATGACCATTACCTCGTCGGCCTCTTCCTCTCCCCGGCCTCCTCAGCAGTTGCTCAAGTCTTCCCTCCCTGAATAATTGTTTCAGCTGATCGAGCAGCTGCCTGCACTCGTCTGTGGGGTGCCCAATGTCTTCATGAAATTCGCACCACTTATTCGGGTTCCTCCTCTCAGGTGGCCCGATGAGTGGTGGTGGTGGCATCAGAGCGAACACGTTGTTGTCTCGAAAAATCTCTAGAATCTTCTCTGCCGTCCTTCCATGAAACACTCCATTCTCTCCTGGCTCGTTCTGCTGTTCTCTTCTCGGGCCGTTGAAATTTCTGGGGCCTATGTTCTTTTTAACCCAATCCTTCTTCTCAAAGTTGGGTTTTTCCTTCTTGACTTGACCTTCGACTTCCTTCAGCCTTTGCTCGTAAATACGCTGCTGGACGATCTCCTCGCCGGCGCGCCGGCGGAATTCAGCATAAGTCTTAGGGTATTCCCGCATCATTGGTTTGAATAACTCCGAACTGGGCTTTAAACCTCCGACCACGGCGTGCAAGAGCACATCATCAATGATAGGCTCTCCGTGAGACACTATCTTCTCCACCCGATCTAGATACTGTTCGTCCGTCTCTTCGTTTCCTTGTTTGATCCCCATAAGCCTCTGCCTGCTTTCCGGGCGCTGGATTTTAGCAGCGAAATAAGTGACGAACAGATCTCCCAATTTCTCGAAACTATCCACTGATCGACTGGGGAGGCTAGTATACCACTTATGTGCCGTATCCCCCAAGGTAAGGGGGAAAAGCCTGCATTTGGTTGCGTCGCTAGCGCCTCGCCCGATCATGTAAATATTGTATTTGCTCAAATGGACTTCTGGATCCGCCTTCCCGTCATAAATCATGTTCATCATCGGGGCGATGTCCACCTGGGTCCTTGCGCTCGCAAGCCGGCGGGACAGAGGATCAGTTAGGGTCGTCTTCCGAGGCCCTTCTCCCTTTTGCAGGGCGATTTGTCTCTCCATCTCCTCTAGCCTTCTGATAACATCTTCATCAGGACGGCCTTCAGGGCGTCTCCTCGGTCGCCGACCACGTCTCTCGGGTCGTCGGGGTGCCTTGACG
The DNA here is from genome assembly GCA_954870475.1 of Euphrasia confusa. Classification (NCBI taxonomy): domain Eukaryota; kingdom Viridiplantae; phylum Streptophyta; class Magnoliopsida; order Lamiales; family Orobanchaceae; genus Euphrasia; species Euphrasia confusa. The sequence goes on along the minus strand of OX940955.1, from coordinate 1,121,888 downwards.
TCCTTCTGGTCATCCCACTCTTCGTAAATCTCGTCTGACTCCCGCGATTCGCTGGGATCACCATCATACTCTTCCTGTCGAGCTATTCCTAACCCGCGAGCCTTCTTGCGAGGGCGCACTGGTGAGACCTCGCGGGTTTCTCGCTCTTCTTCAAATTCTTCTTGGAAATCTTCGTCTAGATTCCTCACTATAGGCCCCTGACCCGGATTCATGTTTGCCTTCTCCATACGTGCTGACTTCTCTTGCAGCAACCGTATGGTTTTCTTGATATCTTCCGGAGTCTGGAGACATTCGAGGTTCAGGTCGGGTAGGCTCTCGACAGGTCGTCGGTTCTTGATGACCTCTCTCTTCTTTTCTTGGAGGATTCTTTGTTCCTCTCTTATCTCCCGCTGCTCGGCCCTCAGCATTTCGATGTGGTCGAGCTGCTCTCTCTCCATTTCGGATATCCCCGTCTCTCCTAGCCTGGCATTACTGGGCTCTTCGGGACCCTTCCCCTTCTCTGCCGAGGTAAGACCCGACACCCCGGTCGTAACTTGAAGACCTGTTGTAATGCTCGGATGACTCATGTCTCTGCTCGTTCAGAATCTACTCAACGCCCGAGGATCCCCCCTCCTTCTAGCGCCAATTGTTGATAGTCAAAAAATCGTGCTCTCCAATTACCAACTAAATTAGAGATTTTGGGGATTGAGTAGTGAACAAGGCTTTAATGCTCTCTAGGAATATTTTGGGAAATGTGTAGATACCTTTAATAAAAAATTACACCTTCTATTTATAGAGAATACAAATTAGGGTTTCCATAGTTAGTTAATGGCCCAAGCCCACTAAATAAATCCATCATTAAGCCCATCCCCCTTTTCACGGCCCAGGAGTATACAGCTCGCCTCCCGGAGGACCGGACACATTGTGAGTGATCATCCACCTCGCCCTTTACTCGGACCGAGCATCGCCACACGCTATTTGTCGGACGCCCGCAATGCTCGTCCTGCTCGGTCCTCTCTTTCTCGGAAAAGGGGGTTCACTCTCGAGGACCCTTTTCATGTTCGCCCTTTCTTCTGAGGACGAGCATAGAATCGTCTCTTTCCTCACTTCTTGACGTAGGGGTCCCTCATGCCCAGGGTTTAATCGAATTCTCTCCGCATAACAACTAGCATCTATACCACTCGGCTACTTGAAATACTTGTTAGAATATAAAACATTAATGCATATATATGTTATCAGTTGTAGTAAAAAATATGAATTATATAATTAATTAACCAAAATTGTATTAAATAAAAATAATTCTTTATATAAAAAATAATCAATAAAATTTAAATAAAAAATAAAATTTAAATAAAAAATTATTTCGCTTAAATAAAAAAATTACCTTTTATTTAAAAATACTTTTTTATTAAAAATAAAAAAAATAATTATGCAGACTATCATTTTTTAAGGTAAATTTAAAAAAAAAAGTAAATATAGTTTATGAAATTATAACTTCTACTGTATAAAATAGATTTTACAATTTAATGTTATAATTTTATATTATTTTAATTATTTAGAGTAGTTTGATAGTTGTATTTATATAAAAAAAAATATTTTCAATTTGAAATCTCCTTTTTACCCTTAATTAACCTATCCGTGTGAATTAGATTAAAAAATTAAAAATGGAAATATACTCTTATATATAATTAGAAAAAACTATAACTTTTATTCATATAAAATTAATTTAAGCGAAATAATTTTTTATTTAATTGTTATTTTTAATTTATGTTTTATTGATTATTTTTTATATATAATTATTTTTATTCAATATGATATTGGTTAATTAGTTATATAATTCATATTTTTTACTAAAATTTATAACATATATATACATTAATAGTTTAAATTTTATCAAGAAGCTAATGCAGTCGAGTGGGAGTGCTTGCTTCTTTTTCCCCAAACTACCTGGATCGAGTCCTTTGCCAACCAAAATTTAATTTTGCAATTTCTAACCATGCTGAGGTGGCAGTGGGACCTGATTTACTCTCCACATCAGCAGTCTGCCGGAGATGACCGCCACGTGTGCCGTCACGTGACCCGCACGTGCCCTTTCCGGTGAAAATCGGTCGGAAAGGATGACATTTGATTTTTTGAACAAAAAAAGGACTAAGGCCCTGTTCTTTTGAACTTAAGTTCAGTTCAGTTCAGTTCGGTTTTTAATAATAATAATAATAACAACAACAATAAAAATAATAATAATAAAAATTAATGTCAATAAATATTAAAAGTTTGTAATATTGAAAAAAATCACAAAAATTACAAAATTTAAATAATCGGTCAATCTACTTCCATATGATTTACCTCCTTATCATTTTGTTGTACTCCATCGTCATGCTCTTCGGTGTTGTTATCTTTCCAAATAATTTCGGCTATATCCATCATTACCTTAGACATGAGCTTCATTCGATTTTTGTCATCCAAGTTTGTATCTGTTCTCCCACTGGCAACATCATGATGTACAATTGGAATACCACTCTCGTGCATTCGTATGAAATTATGAAGTGTGAAACAAGAAACAATAATTGACATTTGATACTTTTGTGATATTTGAGGCATAATTTTCAACACCTTCCACCTTTTTTTCAACTGACCAAAAGCACATTCAACTTTCATTCTTAATGAAGAATGTCGGTAATTGAAATGTTCTGAAATTCCTCTAGGTGGTCCATGCTTATATTCCGAAATATGATATCTGACGTTGGGATATATTTACCATCAATCAACAATTTCCTATCAATCATCAAATCCACAAGCTGTAGAAACATAATTCTATCAAGTCGTAGCTGCTCAGAACATGATGTAGCATTTTCATTCAACAACCTGTGAATGAATTCAGCTCCCAACAGTAGTTGAATAACACTATCAAAGCTTTTCACTTCTATTATGTTCTTCTACAGAAAAGGGTTCTTTAATTTTTCGTTTACGTGTTTTTTCCATAGAAACCTTTCGGCTCTTTGAACTTGGTATAGATTTCTCATCATCAACCGATATGGGGTCTAGGGATTCCATAAGTGCATCGTCTGAGTCTTCAGTTTCTTGGAATTGATCATCACTAGTAAGATCATCAATTTGCCTACTCAAGTAAGATGATCCTTTTCCCATGGCCAGACTTGTTCAAATCTCAAAATAATCTTATATTATTATTTATTTTGTATTATTTATTATTTGTAATGGTTATGTAAATTATATAGTAATTTTGTGTAATATCGAAACTTCTAACAAAAAAAAATAGTGTCGTAAATACGTATACTTTGTTTGAGTATTCACATGAACAATTTATTTAAATTTATCGATAAATCATAAAAGTTATAGAATGTAAATCATTTTTTAATTTTTTTAACCTCATAAAAAAATAAGAAATTTAATAAAATTGTTTATAATATACAAAATATTGTAATTTTAACAATACTAATTTTAGTTTTTCAATTATTTTAAGTTTCTTATTTTGAACTTAATTTCAGTTCAGGCCCATTCAGTTCAGTTCAGATCAGTTCAGTTCAGTTCAGTTCAGTAAAGTTCAGTTAGTTTCAGTCCAAAAGAACAGAGCCTAAGTGTGGGATCGGCCTAAGTTGCAGGACCAAATGTGATATTAACTCTAAATATTTTCACGGTTTTTCTGTTTATCATGCATTTGTGTTACCATCATTTAAATTTTATTGTCTTTTATCTTCAGGCTTAAAATTCTCTTGACTTTTATCATCTTTGATAGGCTAAATGACATTACACTTAAATGGATTTTGGATTCCACTATTATATTAGATTGTAAGTCCAACAATATCTATGCTTCAGAATTTTGAGCATAACTAACAAAACACTTTTAATGCCCCTTGGTCCTAATTTGAATTTATTAGGAGCAGTAACTTTATAACAAGCTATACAACGTATCAAAGAGAGTAGGAGCCACGTCGTTTTACCTTGTCACCTTGGATAGTGTGTGCCATCGAAACGATCGAGTTTGATGGAATCTTTCTTCTTCAATTGCACCTTCATGTTGTTGATTAATTCTTTCTCCATTATAGAGAGAGATTGTTTTTCGATTGTTGAGTATTTTATATATATAGGAAACAGAAATCGAAAACCTTGAAGCTTCTTGATCACTTTCCGAAAAACAATATTTTCACTATATAGAAATTTGTTTACAAGATGTAACAAGACACAAAATTCTTTTAGTGTGTTTTTCTTTCTTACGCAAACATATATTTATACGCAACAGTTCAAAGGCACGCAATTTATTTCAGATTACATTATTGAGCCTTAACTTTTCGGTTTATTAAACTTTATCGGAATAATAAATTAATTTATTTTACGTAAAATAAATTATTAATTATTAATTTATATCAAACTGATATAATTGATTTATTTACGTAAAATATTATATATATTTAAAATAAATATAATTTATTTTATTTACGTAAAATAAAAAATACAAATTACTAACATTTCATTAGATTTTTTTGATTTTAAGAAAGTGAAATTTAATGGATTTAGAAAATCTACAAAATCTATATAAAGTTTGATTTGTTTTATTTATTGATTTAAATGGATATCCTATGTACATTTTTTTAAATTCATATTGGATACCTTTGGATATAAATAGACTCTTAAAAAATCGTATTAAATAACCTCGAACTTTAAAAGTCTAAAAAATCCTATGAAATCAAATATCATAAAAATTTCATTGGTAGGATAGTAGTAGTAGAATATAAAAGATAATTACTCGTGTATTTATAACTTATTAAACATGTTATCAAGTTATTTAAAAAGAAATTAATGATACCATTTTATTTAATTTAAAGCAAAATTAAAAAATAAATTAATTTTTAATCAATATTTTTATTTTCAATTTCTTTGATTTCCATTTTTTTCTAATTCATAACTACTAACATACAATTAATTATCAAAAAAAATTAAAATTATTTCATACGGTTGATCAATTTATTATACTATTTTACAATATTTATCACATTTATAAATATTGTATTTTTTCTCACATTTTAATAATAAGAGTTTTGTATTTTTGTCATTAACATATCTTAGGTGGTAAGACCGCGTGTGATCGTCCCCAGTAGAATTTCAAATATTAGTCCGTTGAAATGATCATCCCTGTTGTGCAGGTAAATTTCGATCAAAATCCGAGAATAAGGGACCCCTACTTGGTGAGCAGCCAGGGGGACGACGTTATGTTCGCCCACGAGAAGTGGCCGAGCAAAACAAACATTGAAAACCCCACGAAGGCAACATTAGACGATACTCTGTCCGAACATGGAGCGAAAAGAACCTCCGTTCCCTATATGTTCGGATCTCCGAGGATCGAGCTGTCTGTCCCTGGGCCAGGAGAAAGGGGATGGGCTTAATGGTGGATTTATTTGATGGGCTTGGCCCATTAACTAACTTAGGAAACCCTAATTTGTATTTTCTATAAATAGATGATGTAATTTTCCATTTAGACTACCTACACATTTCCCAAAAATTCCTAGAGAGCATAACTGCCTTGTTCACTACTCAATCCCCCAAATCTCTATTTTTAGTTGATTATTGAAGAACATGATTTTTCGACTATCAACAATTGGCGCTAGAAGGAGGGGTGATCCTCGGGCGTTGAGTAGATTCTGAACGAGCAAAGGCATGAGTTATTCGAACATCACAACGGGTCTTCAGATCACGACCGGGGTCTCGGGCTTGACTTCGGCAGAGAAGGGAAAGGGTCCCGAAGAGCCCAACGATGTCCGGACCGGAGGGGCAGAGATATCTCAGATAGAGAGGGAGCAGCTTGACCACATCGAAATGTTGAGGGCCGAGCAGCGAGAAATAAGGGAAGAGCAGAGAGTCCTCCAAGAGAAGAAGAGAGAGGCCATCAGAAACAGGCGAACTGTCGAGAGCCTGCCCGACCTGAACCTCGAGTGCCTCCAGACTCCGGAGGATATCAAGAGAACCATACGGCTGCTGCAGGAAAAGTCAGCTCGCATGGAGAAGGCAAACAGGAACCCGGTCCAAGGACCTATAGTGAGGAATCTAGACGGAGACTTTCAAGGAGAAGAATTCGAAGAAAAGTTGGAAGCTCGCGGGATCTCACCTGTGCGCCCTCGCAAGAAGGGTCGCAGGTTGGGATTGATTCGACAAGAGGAGTATGATGGTGATTCCAGCGAATCGCGGGAATCAGATGAAGCCTATGAAGAATGGGATGACCAGAGGGATATCCGAACCCCACCTCGGGCCGTTAGGAGAGGTCGGAAGGCGAGGAGGCAACCCCAAGGTCGCCCCGACGAAGATGTAATCAGAATGCTGGAAGAGATGGAGAGGCAGATCGCCTTGCAGAAGGGCGAAGGGCCTCGAAAGACAATCCTAACTGATCCACTATCCCGCTGGCTCGTGAGTGCAAGGACCCAAGTGGACATCGCACCGATGATGAACATGATTTATGATGGAAAGGCGGATCCGGAGGTCCATTTGAGCAAATATAATATATACATGATCGGGCGGGGCGCTAGCGACGCAACCAAATGTCGACTCTTCCCACTTACCCTGGGGGATACGGCACATAAGTGGTATACTAGCCTACCCAGTAGGTCTGTGAGCAGCTTCGAGGAGTTGGGAGATATGTTCGTCACTTATTTCGCCGCGAAGATCCAGCGCCCGGAAAGCAGACAAAGGCTTATGGGGATCAAGCAAGGAAACGAAGAAACGGATGAACAGTATCTGGATCGAGTAGAAAAAATAGTGTCTCAAGGAGAACCTATCATTGATGATGTACTCGTGCACGCCGTGGTCGGGGGGTTAAAGCCCAGTTCGGAGTTATTCAAACCAATGATGCGGGAATACCCCAAGACTTACGCTGAATTTCGCCGGCGCGCAGGCGAGGAGATCGTGCAGCAACGCATCTACGAGCAGAGGCTGAAGGAAGTCCAGGGCCAAGTCAAGAAGGAAAAGCCAAATTTCGAGAAGAAGTATTGGATTAAGAAGAACTCGGGCCCCAGGAATTTCAACGGACCGAGAAGAGAGCAACCAAACGAACCAGGAGAGAATGGAGTGTTCCATGGAAGGACGGCGGGAAAGATTCTGGAGATCTTCCGTGACAACAATGTGTTCGCTCTGATGCCGCCACCACCACTCGTCGGGCCACCCGAGAGGAGGAACCCTAATAAGTGGTGTGAATTCCATGAAGACATCGGACACCCTACGGACGAGTGCAGGCAGCTGCTCGATCAACTGAGACAATTGTTCAGAGAAGGGAGACTCGAACAGCTGCTGAGGAGACCGGGGAGAGGAAGGGGCCGAAGAGGGAACGGCCATCATAACCGCCCATATGTTCCGCATAATCAGAGATTGCAGGAGCCACAGAGGCTGCAAATCGAACAACCCCCACCCCCTCCGCCGGTCGAAGTGAGAGGAAACAGAGATGTGCCCCCGATGAGAGAGGGGGGAAGAATCAACATGTTTGGCGGCATAGCACTCGGGACTCAGAAATCGAAGAGGCAGAGAAAGGCCGAATTGCGAGCATGGGAGAGCATCAATGTTGTGATCCCCTTGAAGGAACCAAGCATCGCAAAGGGCGTCGTCATCCAATTCACCGATCAGGATCGGGTAGGGGTCAGGTACCCAAAGGTCGAATCGCTGGTCGTCTTGGCTAGAATCCAGGGGGTCGAGGTAGCCCGCATCTTGATCGATAATGGCGCCCATTGCAACATTTTGTTCAAAAGGACTTTTGATCAGCTGGGAGATATGTCTGGATACCTTAAGTCGTATGAAGGGTCGCTGAGGGGTTTCGGCGACGTAGAAGTGAAGCCCTATGGGAAGATCAAGCTGGCCGTAGAGCTCGTCGATCACCAAGATGCCGCTGTTCGGATGACTCGAACTACTGAGTTCGTCGTGGTCGACATTGAGAACATTTATAATGCTTTCTTAGGTAGACCATTTATGGAGGCATTCGAGGCTGTGGCCTCGTCCCATTATTATTGTATTAAGTTTCCAACCCTGAACGGATCTGTTGGGACCGTGAGGGGAGACCAATATATGGCTAAGAAATATTTCGATTATGATGCGTGTCCGGCCGAAAGTACCGCAAATTGTGCTTATAGAAGTAAGAACACTCCCCAAGTTAGAGTAACGAGGAAGATAACCGAGGAAGGCAAGGTCGAGGTCAGGGAGATTGATCCCGCGGGAGACATGGAGATCGAAGATAGTGATTATCTGGCCGCTCTATGGGAGGAAGGAGAGGCCAGACGAACCGATTCCATGATCGCAGAAATTAAGGATAATCAAAAGGCCGAGGAAGACGTGGAACCTCGCATAGGCGAAGATAATGAAGAGATCGTAGACCCCCGAGGACCCTCCTCATGCTCGGCGGTGGACGATCTAGAGAGTATATGTTTAGACCCTAACAGGCCATAAACGGTGGTTCTTGTCGGGGCAAGGCTACCCGAGGACGTCAAGCAAGAGCTGGTCGCATGCTTACGGAGGAATATGGATGTGTTCGCCTGGTCACACAAAGACATGACGGGAATTGACCCGAAGCATGCATGTCACCACCTGAAGATCGATCCGATGAAGAAACCCGTGGCGCAGAAGCGCCGCAGGATGGGCCCGGAGAAATATGAAGCATTGGCCATAGAAGTGAAGAAGCTGATTGACAACGACTTGGTGGTGGAAGCCCGAGGAGAACCTCAATGGCTGTCCAATTCAGTGCTCGTGAAGAAAACAGGCAATGCGTGGAGATTGTGCGTAGATTTTACTGATCTCAACCGAGCATGCCCGAAGGATCATTTCCCAATGCCCCACATCGATCACCTCGTAGACAACACCTCGGGATATGCAGTACTCTCTAAGTGCGACTGCTATGCAGGTTATCATCAGATCCCAACGGCCCCCGAGGACATCGAACACACCTCATTCTATACGGAAAAGGCGGTGTTAAGCTGGAAACGGATGCCCTTCGGTTTGAAAAATGCGGGGGCCACATATCAACGACTGGTGAACAAAATGTTCTCCGAGCAAATCGGGGAGACCATGGAGGTATACGTTGATGACCTCATCATCAAGAGTAAGGTATTGGAGGATCACGTGAGGGATGTGGAAACCACGTGCGAGATTTTGAGGAAGTACAACATGAAGCTGAATCCGAAGAAGTGCCACTTCGGAGTTTTCGAGACAAAGTTTCTGGGCCACATCGTGAGCACCCGGGGGATCGAGGCAAACCCGAGCAAGATACAAGCCATAGTCGACCTGAGAGAGCCCCGATGTTTGAAGGATGTCCAGCGTCTGACTGGTTGCTTGGCCGCGCTAAGTAGATTCATACCTCGCCTAGGGGACAAGAGCCGACCATTCTTCCAGGCTATAAAAAATCAAAAGTTCAAATGGAAGAAGGACAGTCAGGAGGCCTTCGACAGGTTGAAACTTCACCTACAAGATCCACAAATCCTCTCAAAGCCAGCCCGAGGAGAAAAACTGTTCATGTATCTCGCGGCATCCGATCATGCGATCAGTTCAGTCCTGGTACGAGCCGAAGATAAGCTTCACAAGCCTATCTATTATGTTAGTCAGACCCTGCAGGACGCTGAGTCAAGATACACGCCCCTGGAAAAGTTGGCGTACGCCCTGGTGATGAGCGTCCGAAAGCTGAGGTCTTATTTCTTTGATCACCCCGTCGAGGTGTTGACCACCATGCCATTAAGACAAGTGCTGCAACGACCAGACACCACGGGCCGCCTACTGAAGTGGAGTTTGGAGGTAGGCCAGTATGACATCACTTATGCGCCAAGGACGGCGATCAAAGGCCAGGCATTGGCCGATTTCATCGTGGAACTTACTTTTCCGCGGATTGATTCCTCGCTCCCTGTCCCACCGTGGAAGCTGTATGTCGACGGGTCGTCCACAAGCTCCCGCGCCGGGGCTGGAATAGTCTTGGTCGGACCGGGGAGCCAATCCTTCGCGCACGTGATAAGTTTCGAGTTCGATGCCACCAACAATGAGGCTGGGTATGAAGCATTGATAGCGGGGCTAGAGCTCTCTTTGGCCGTCGGGGCCGAACAGTTGAAGATTTTCACTGATTCCTTACTAGTGGTGAACCAAATCAAAGGAAAGTATGAAACCAGAAGCACTAGGATGGAGCAGTATTACGAACATGTGATGGAAATGATAAGCAAATTCCCCCGAGTCGAAATCGAGCAGATCCCTCGGGAACTGAATACCCAAGCGGATGCCTTGTCCAAGCTAGCCTCGTCAGAAGGGACGGCCGACCTGACCAACGTGATCCTCTTAAGTCAGGTTTGATCAGCCTTGGATAGGGCCGAGATCAGCAGGGTCGAACTGATCGATCGAGGGGAGAACTGGATGGGACCAATATTGAATTATCTGCAGACAGGCGAGGTGCCCGACGACAAAGTGGAAGCCCGGCAACTCCGGATACGCGCATCGCGATACACGCTGATCGGGGGAATGCTGTATCGAAGAAGTTTATCTATGCCATTGCTACGGTGCATAACCCCCGCGGAAGGGAGAAGGGTGTTCGGAGAGATTCATGATGGAGTGTGCGAGAATCACGCCGGCGGGCAATCTTTGGCACACAAAACCATCAGACAAGGTTACTATTGGCCGACCTTGAGGCGAGATGCGATTGAATACGCGAGAAGGTGCCATGGATGCCAGATAACGGCACCAATCACAAGAGCCCAACCCGAATATTTGAACTCCATATACAGCCCTTGGCCATTCGCGACCTGGGGAATTGATCTGATCGGGCCTCTGCCAACGGGGCCAGGAGGAGTCAAATATGCAATAGTGGCCGTGGATTACTTTTCCAAGTGGGCGGAAGCCGAGCCACTGAATAAGATCGATCAGCCTCAGATTATCCGTTTCCTATGGAAAAATATCATATGCCGATTTGGAATACCTCATACTATCTCGTCAGATAACGGGAAACAGTTCGAGGGGCTGGAGATCATGAAGTTTTTCGATAAATGGAAGATAAGGAAGGTGTTCTCCACGCCGTACCACCCCCAAACGAACGGACAGGTGGAAGCGGTGAACAAAATTCTGAAACACACATTGAAGGCCAGGATCGAAGAAAGGCTGGGAAGATGGGCGGCCGAGCTGCCCGATGTGTTATGGGCCTATCGAACAACGAGCAAAGTGGCCACGGGAGAAACACCATTTGCCCTCGCTTTCGGGTGTGAGGCGGTCGTTCCTTCCGAGGTGGAAGTGCCGACCCACCGGACCATGCAGGAGTTGACGGATCAGAACGATCAGATGATGCGGATCGAATTGGATCTGTTAGAGGAAAGGAGAATAAACTCGGTATACCGAAATGCGGCAGCCAAGCAGAGGGCCGAGAAATATTTCAATTCGAAAGTGAAGGTGAGGAAATTCAAGCAGGGGGACCTGGTACTGAAGGAAATCTTGGGAGCCAATCCGGGAGCCTTAGGACCCTCATGGGAAGGGCCACTCCGAATAAGGAAGGCCTTGCAAAATGGATCATACGAACTGGAACATCTAAACGGGGTGGCCGACCAGTATTTCTGGAATTCATTGCACCTCAGGAAATATTACCAGTAAGCTTCTTGCGTTGTACTGTGATTGTTTTTTGCGTTAATAATAATGAGGTTTCGGAGTCTTTCATAATCTCGTTTAATCCTAAGGGGTAGAGCTCGGCTCCCCCAGAGCCCGACATGACCGAGCATGGACCAGGCGTCCCTCGAGTCCGGGAGAGTTAAAATTTATCTCGAGGGTTAGAGCTCGGCTCCCCCGGAGCCCGACATGACCGAGCATGGACCAAGCGTCCCTCGAGTCCGGGAGAGTAGAAAGAACAAGAACTGGTTCAAACAAGCACACTGGGGCATTTTTGGGCGGACAACATCCCGCCCAAAAATAGATAAAGACGCTTCTTTTAGCATAACCACAAGGGAAAGTACTTTATTAAAGCAGTCATGTCCAAACAAAGACTGGGGCATTTTCGGCGAAGAGAAGAGTCTCTATTTGCCGAAAATCCCGTACGACACTAAACAAAGATTGCAAACAACTAAATAGAACGCACATCAAGGCCTCGGACGCCTAAATTGAGCAGGAAGGGTCACGAGCTGATTGTTGGCATCAAACACCGCAACGGCCCACCCTCGATTGGCGTCATAACGAACGCAAATGATGTTCGACGGCTGAAGATCGAACTGACGAACAAAACCCCTCCACATTGGGCCCTCGAACTGGTACTGCCCACGGCGGCGAGAGACGTACATAACCCACCGATCGCCATTCAGATCCACCAACGGAAGAAATCGAGGGAGTGCAGATTCATGATCCAGGTCGGCAGTAAACTCTACAGGTAAGGGCAACCTTATCCGGTAGCGCCGGTCGGTGAACGGAAGCTCGAACCACTTGGACCCGTTTGAATTCACCTGAATGTGCACCATCGAAGGGATACCAAGCAAATGGAATGGAAATATGATGGAGCAAGGCGACACTGAACCTGGATGCGGGGTTTATAAGCAAGGTCTCCGCATAAAAAGACGCGCCAAGGAAAAGACAAGGCAGGCAGAACGTGGCAGTGAAAAGTCACATCCCTTCAGGAAAGATGAAAAGGACAGGTATAAGTACCGAGCTGACAGATAACGTGATCGGTAAATAAGACGAGTACTTTCGGGCAAACAGGTCGGTCCGCCCAGAAACGAGGAGAGACAACGCGCAAGAGGGCAGGAAGAGTTACGGAAGCGGGCGTCTGCGACAACTAAAATCCGGGCTAGCCGAGAACCCCTGGCAGCGCGAACACCTCGCATCTCCGAAGAAAAGAACGAACAAGGAACAGATCAAACCCCGTTAGGGATCAACTGTCTCAAGCATCTAAGAACACATTGTGCGATGATCCAGGAAAAATAACAAAGCTTTCGAAAAGCGAACATAAAAAGCGCGAAACGATCACCGCAAATGTCAAATACATAATGTCATACCCATACGCGAAAAGAGAAAGATTATAAGACAACGATCCCAAATACAAAGGAAAAGCCTAAAATGACTTAGGGCGGGCGAATGTGCCTGCCCTCCCCGTCAAATATGCGAACGGAGAAGCCCTCGTAGTCCGACCATTGGAACCGAAGAAAGTGTCCTCGTCGCAGATTCATTTGCCGAACGAAACGTTCCCAAGCCGGCCCACCAAGGGCGCGTTGCCTCCTATGACGAGTGATCGCGAACGACCAAGGAGTCCAGCGGACATCTCGGACCTCCATGAAATGGATGAGTAAGGGCCCGACGATGCGAACAAAGGCGGCAGGCAAGGGAAACTGCCGACAATGCCACCTCCCGTTGAACATTTGGTCGACGTAGCACGAATACTCCCGGCGAACGATGCGTACCATCTCGGATGAATCAGCGGGATTACCTGCAAAAGAACAAGGGGAAAATCGATGCGGAAGTGCAATTTAAGTTAATAACTTCACACCGAAATTCGAAAGGGAGAACTAATGGAACCGCAACTCGCGAATAGGCATTCCATACATAAAAGAGCATCCACAAAAGACGGAATTACAAACTATAGTTTTTCGAGCCTCGAATACTGCGGTTCTTAAAGACTACTGAACGACGAGCCCGAAGTTCATTGATGAAACAGAAACAATCAAAGGGTCTAAGGGAAAGTCAGGTGCATCCCCGCCTCGTCGTACACGCGAACGGAGAAGCCTTCGTCCTCGATCCAGAGAAAGCGGACGATCAGACCACGGCGGAGCCTCATCTCCCGAACAAAGCGCTCCCAAGCGGGACCCCCAAGGGCAAGTTGTCGCCGATGGCGAGCAAGCGCGAACGACCAGGGATTCCACCGAGCATCCCGAACTGCAACGAAATGGACCAAGGGCGAGCCAACCGCCCGGGTGAAGGCAGCTGGCAGGGGAAATCGGCGGCAATGCCACCTCCCGTTGAACACTTGGTCAACGTAGCAGTATTGATCTCGGACGACGATGCGAACCATGGTCGGCTGAACAGAACATAAATAACTCTCAAATCAAATGAGTGGACGGACATCAAACAAGAGAAAATAAGCATAACACTGGGGCATTTTTTCTTCATGACAAGAAAAAATGCAAGTCAAAATATCGACATAAACTAACATTGTCAGATACAAATAAGTTCAGAATAATAAATATTCGAGCTCAAAACGGCGAATGCTATTGTTCGGAGAAAAGCAACAAATTGTTTTGACAGAGTTAAACGTTACAAAATAAAAAGAGGTTAATAAAAACGCCTTCATTCAATATTGATCGGGTTTACGACTCCCGCCTCCTCTTCCGCCGCCACGAGCTGACTCTGATCGGGCCACCAGGATAGATCGATGCCGTGCACCTCCACCAGATCCATAACGGGCAAGAGGAAACTGGAATCTAGGTTAGACTGGAGACGACGAACACGAAGATCGTCGAGGAGCAAGTCACAAGGCAGGCCAGCACGAGCATGGCGGCGAATACAATCGAAATGGCTCAGATAGTAAGAGTAATCGCTATGCTGATCAAGATCCTGTTGAGGATCCGCCTCCCGATCCCTTTTCGCCTTCTCCAGGGCCTCAGTCCGTTGGTTCAGCTTCCCGACCAGGAAATCCAGGGTTTTCCGATTCTCTTCGGCCAATCGCACTCTCTCCGTCATCTCCAAGAGCTTATCTTGTTCGGAGGCCATGGTCGCCTTCAACTTGTCCAACTCCTCCAGAAAAACAGCCCTCTCCCTGCTTGCTCCCTCCGCGCTCGATTCCGCCTCGCTCACCTTGGTCCGCAGCTCCACCTCGGCTTCCTGATATTGATCCACTAAGGACCGGAGGCTGGCAATCTCAAGGTCCTGCTCCGCCAATTTATCAGCCAGAGCATCCAGGGTGGGGGCGGAGACGGGAGTCTCGGGCTGAGCCGAGGAGTTTCGAGTCTTGCTCAGAGTGACCAAGAGCATAAGCACCCTAGAGGCCATTATAATGGCCATCTGCTCGGCATGATCAGGCTTCTGGGCAGCGAGCTCGGCCGGAATGGTCCAGGCACGGGGAATACACTCCATCGCCTCTCGCATCAAAGGAGGCAGAGTGGAGAAGTCATGAGGACGAGCAGCCAAAAATTGCTCGAGGCTGGTAGTCATGTTCGCCCGAGGACCGCCCAAACTAAGAAGGGAAATTAAGAGAGTTAGTGGATAAGACGCGGATGGCGAAAGTCGAGAGAAACTCACCGAGCAATGGCCTCCTCGTCGATTGAGGCCACGTTGCTGTACGGATGATTTTCGGGTACGTCCTGCATCGGCTCCTTGCCCCGACGACGTTTCGGAGCCCGAGTATTCGAAGGACCCACGGTTTCCGTGACGGGCCCAGAGGGCGGAGGAGCAAGACCGGTCCCCGCCGTGGGAGGAACCGAGGTGGCCTCGGAGTTGCCCGACCGAGCTGGTTGGGCGAGCTGAGTAGGAGGCACGGTCGGCGGATTAGCAGCAGCAGCAGCGGCAGCAGCCTCGGCATTTCGGCGGGCGCGGTCAGCAATGGCGGCTAGGCGAGCACGAGCATTATTACCGGCCATCTCGAGCGGAGGTTCGGGAAAGGTGGGAAATCTAACCACTGGAAGAGAAGAAACTATTAAATACCTTAATCAAGAGAAGGAAAAGATAAAACATGAATCAACACACTCACGAGGATATCGTTCCCGAGCATTACGGGGAATGGTAATAAAGCGAGAAGATCGGACATGAGCCCGAGTAAACACATTTTCGATAAGCAACTGATCTTCAGGAAGGGAACGAACGCGTTCATAAACGGCGGCAAAATCCCAATTGAGTTCGGAAATAGATGGAGCTGGAGGACCTACCGAACAAAGAGTGTCCGAACAGGAAAAAGTCAGATTAAAACAAAGACAGTTTCGAAGAAAGGGAGAATGGAAAAGAAACTAACGGTGATATCTGGGAGCAAAGGAGGTCGGGATAGGAAACGCCTCGGAGTCCCAGGCGCCGTCCACGTAGAACCAGTCAGCCCACCAGGCCGTCACCTTACTGGGGAGCTTTTCAAGAAGTTTGCTCGGGGCGCGCAGATAATGATCCCCACCTCGGAAATGATTGATGATGAGGAGAAAAGAGATCTCGGAAACTGAAAGATGGTGATAGAGACCATAATGACCGAATAGAACGTTTAAACTTATAAGCAATGACCAAGAGTTCGCATGCAGCTGCATGGGTGCGATGCCCCACGCTTGCAAAACGGCAGCTATAGAATCATGAAGGGGAAAGCGGAGTCCCGCATCCATCATCGAGCTGGTCACGGCGACCATGCCCGGCGGGGGGCAATTCGCCCGCTCGTCGGGTGTAGGGCAGTATATGTGGACGTCCGAGGGGATCCCCCAGGTCGCTCGCATGTCTTGAAGTTTGTTTTCTATAACAATCGAGCTGCGATTGTTCGCGTACATACCCGCCTGATCAGGTCCGGGACGTGCCCCAAATCTCGTACGCTCCACGAAGACGTATGGGTTCTCGTGGAGATAATGGGTATATATGAAGGGGGGAAGAGGACCCCGGATTTCGCCCATCATATCAATAAATCGGCGATAACAGTCCGTTACTCCGCCAGCGAACAACTCTAGTTTTTCCTCGTCAGAGAAGCCGACCATGAGAGCTTGGTCGTCCCCGGACGAAGATGAGGCAGAGGTCCCGGAATCAGATGATTCACCGGAAGCAAGAACGTCAGAAAGAGTGGCAGAACTGTCGTGATCGCTCATTCTCACCCGTTATAGGAATTTTAACACGAGAATTATATCGAAAGTCTACTACAATAATCCCTCAAATAGCCGTAAAAGGATGGTGAGAAAAAACCAACGTGTTTGATCGAATGTGAAGCCGAGCACCCTTGGTAATAGCCGAGCAAGTAGGTCAGGATGTCCGGTTGTCGATAGCTTGAAGGCGAAAAGTGTCAAATGAAGGATCCCAGGAAGTATTTATAGGGAGAAGAGGCGGCAGATTTCAAATTTTGAATTTGAAAAGACAGTTGACGGGAATCGAAGCGTCACGTCAGTCAGGAGCCTCTCAGAAGGCGACAAGTGGCAATAACCGTCACCCGACATTTAATGAACCGGCGTAACCGTCGAGGCAATGACTTCTGCTCGGATTAATCAATAACCGTCTGCATTCCGAAACCGACCTCTTCATTCGAACAGGACGGTCTCGGGGGGCATTTGTTGTGTAGGTAAATTTCGATCAAAATTCGAGCTTAAGGGACCCCTACTTGGTGAGCAGCCAGGGGATTGACCACTCACAGAGTTTTCAATTTACTCAAAATACGAGACAATTTCTCACTCACAGAGTTTTCAATTTACTCAATTTGACCAACTCTTTTGGGATTTGACTGTCGAAAAAGTTGTCGTCCATAGCCAAGCATTCCAAATTATCAAGATTTCCAAGTTCAGGAAGTATAGTCCCGAATAAATCATTACTGGATAAGTTCCTACAAACGTACACACACAAATAATTAATGTAATTAGTTTTAAGTTATAACTATTAAGACCATATATAAAATTAAGACGAATAACAAACATACGTACATTCTAATTAACATCGCCAAATTGCCGAGCTCGGGAACCAGCGGACCATGTATGTGATATCCTTGAAGGTCACTATAATGGATGAAAACAAACCATGTATTAGACTGATGATTATAATTAATTAATTAATTTAGTTGAGAAACACACGCTTACATTGCCGTTACTCTATCCTTATCGGAATCGGAAGTACCACATGTGATATGTTTCCATCCGCATGCGGTAGGAGATGTTTTGTCCCAATTTCCAGTACAGTTGTTGTCATCATAAGCCGTAGTGTTCTTGAAGGCCCATAAAGCATCAAGGTCACCTGCAGATTATATTTATATATAGGAGTATGATCAAACAAATTAAACCATGAAATATATATATATATATATATATATATATATATATATATATATATATATATATATATATATATATATATATATATATGTGTGTGTGTGTGTGTGTGTGTAGTTTGTAGTACAAACCTTTCGGATCACCATAACCTGCAGCTGCTATCATCAAGACCAACAACACCTGCAGCATGAATAGCAACACGGCCATTCTCGAAGCTATGCTCGAAAAACATTGAAGATCCATGAATAATATATTTTTGCTTTCAGTAAGGATCAATCGTCGAGTGTTGCATATCTATCTATATCTCCGGTTTTTTATAAGGCCCCGCGGTTGGTAAGCCGGCGGAGATAAAAAATATTTTAGTCCGATAAAGAAGTCATTTTCTCGATTTTGTCCCATTTTGTTTCAGTTTCTCAATCTAGTCCCGTAAAACTCATAATGTGGTCAATTTGGTCATTTTTCAGTCAAAAAAGTCAAAATTTGTTGGAAATCGGTTGACCGATGAAGACGTGACAGTCAATTTGGAGGAATACGACAAGAAAAATTAGCGCGATCCACGTGTCAAAGTGTGATTGGACCAAAGTAATTAAAAAGAAAAGAAAAAATTAACTATATACGTATATAGTTTTTTCTTGCGTATGTAGTTTTTTCTTTTCTTTTTAATTACTTTCGCCAAATCGCAATTTGACATGTGGATCTCACTAATTTTTCTTGTCGTATTCTCCCAAACTGCTGCGACGTCTTCATCGGTCAATCGATTTTAGGCTAATTTTGACTTTTTGGACTTAAAAGAGACTAAATTGACCACATTTTGGGTTTTACGAGACTAAATTGAGAAAGTGAAACAAAATGGGATCAAATCGAAAAAAAAAAACTTTTTTCTGGTACCAAAATAATTTTTTTCTCTAAGCCGGCGTGGTCATCCCAAGTAGCATTTCAATATAGCAAATTTTGAAATTATCATCCCAAATTAAACAATAGTATTAGTCGTTGTTGAGAGGTGACTCAAATCCAATCAAAAAAAAAAACGAAGCAAGACAGATAATCAGATAGACGACCGAAGGCAAACCAGCAGTCAGTGGTTGCGTTGTCAACTACGGAGAGCGAATACATTGCTTTGACTGAGGCAATAAAGGAGGCAGTGTGGCTGAAGGGAATAGTTCAAGAGCTTGGGGTGCCACAAGAGGTAATCTAGGTTAATTGTGATAGTCAAAGTGCCGTGCACTTGGCGAAGCATCAAGTGTTCCATGAGCGGACCAAGCATATTGACGTGAAGCTACATTTTGTTAGAGACTTGGTGGATAAAAGAGTTGTCAAGGTGCAGAAGATTGCTAGTGAAATCAATCCGGCCGAATAGCTTCACTAAGTTGCTTCCGGGGGAGAAATTTAGTCTATGCCAGCAGCTCGTATCGCTGCTGGACATCTCGCAATGCTGAAATTGCGGAGGAGCTGCGGCAGGCGGACTGCCGCAGGAGCTGTGGTAGGCTTCGTGCTGCCGCAGGGGGCCAAGTTAGGCAGCGAGATTCAGGCTGCGGCAGGCAGAGCTGTGAGTTGCTAACTTGATGAAGTCGTCTCTGGAGGTTTCTGGAGGTGCGGGAAGGTGGAGTAACATCTACTTTCGGATTATGATTTATGTCATGTACAAGTTCTTGATGCCTCATGGTGATGTTGAAGAATTTGGGAAGGCAGGGACTGCGGTAGTATTGGGCATGGCAGGCTGAAGCCTAATGTCAATACTAGGAGAAATATGATCGGGTATGATCATATGGGAGCAGTGTGATATGAAATCATATTGGGCTGGAGTCGAATGATTGGGTTTGATCATGGCATGGCGAATAAGGTGTAGTCGAAAAGGATGTCTGGGATGAGCAGTACTTGATCACTACTGCAAGATGGTTACATGTGTTTAGAAGTTTGAACAAGGTGGAGATTTGTGAAATATGTTCGAAATTCTAATTTTTTATGTAAGGCAGGTCCATGCCGCAGCACGAAGGCGTTAACTCTGCCGCAGTGCGAAGGAGTAGACAGTTCCCTGGCAGGAGGCAGGCAGAATCTTTTATTTTTGGAAAAGAACCAAAAATTGAATATCTCTTTCCATACTTATCCGATTGAGGTGATTCAAAAGGCTACGGAATCCTTGGAGCATAAGGAACCTAATTCTACCAAGAGTCGGTCTCCAGGTCCTCTATAAAAGGGACGTCGATCAGAGGCATTGACGTGAATTAAGAGAGAAAAGAATACGTTCTTCTTTTAGAGATTAAACTTGTAATCGCTTACACCTTGTTGGTTCTAGGGTTACTAGGAAGAGTTGTAATATCGTTTTCATATAATAAAGAAGAAACACCCTCTCCCCGAGCACGTAGGTTGCGGCTACCTTGTCATAGGCAGTGCGAAACTGAAGCTCGTAAATTTTGTCTTGTTCTTTCGTTTTTCTTTGCTTTCGTGTTCTTGTGAGTTCATATATACGTGAGAGATCGTGAGCTTGAGAGTCCAGTCGTATTCGTGCGGTTTTGGATTATTCATATTTGTGTGGTTTATAAACGTTTAGTTTAATCGGATTTATTCGGTTATTCTAGACCTTGTTGTGTGAATCCTCAACAGAGTGTTTGAAAGAGTAATTCGAGTTTGACAAAATATCCAAAGCACAAAGTATCAAACGATTTATCAAGTAGAGAACGATTGAGGTAATGAATAAGTAGTGACAATTCGGT
The DNA here is from genome assembly GCA_954870475.1 of Euphrasia confusa. Classification (NCBI taxonomy): domain Eukaryota; kingdom Viridiplantae; phylum Streptophyta; class Magnoliopsida; order Lamiales; family Orobanchaceae; genus Euphrasia; species Euphrasia confusa. Next base: position 1,101,304 of record OX940955.1, on the reverse strand, counting down.
GAATGATCTAATACAAGAGTGATTTCCGAGAGTTCTCGTCCCTAGAGTCGAACTCCCGAGTACCTAAGTTCTAGAATCGATTATGGAAGGAAAAAGTCCGGACAACGGTGGTTAATCAATTTAATTCCCCCAATGTAGCACCCCAAACGGTAGCGAATGAAATGCCGATATTTTGCTCATTTTTATTGTTATGTTTGGGCGTGGTTTTGTATATTTTAGGTATATATGTGTATAATTATCGAGGATTTGCTTATTATTGATGTGACGGAACTTATGCACGGTATAGTCGAGTTTTTGTGTGAAATGTAGGTGAAAACGAGAAAAAAAAAGGAGAAGATCTGAACCCGGAAAATGCAGCAACTTCATGACAAAACCTGCTATTTATCGTCGAGAAATAGAGGTTGCGACATACATGGACGCGAATTTCTTGAATTCGGGAATCCAAGTAATTTTGAATCATGACGATCGGAGCTCGGACGGAAAAGATATGCCAAAAGTTGAAGAACTGCGCGAGGAAGAGACTAGACCGCGGACCGAAGATTCTGAGAAAGACTTCTTAAGAGACTCTTTGGCTAAACTTGAGGAGGCCTATGCTATGAGAACCAAAGAACTCTACAAACTTAAAGACAAAGTTGATGTTGCAAACTGTATGTTCAAGAAACTTAACATTGGGACTTTGAAACTTGGCACCCTTCTGAACTGTGTGAATCCGGAGAGATATGAACTTGGTTTTAAAGAAACCTTTTTTCCACGGTCTACAATGCTCCTATCAACTTTCCATCAAAATTTGTAGGCGAAAAGGATAAAATGATCATGGAGACGGTTGAAGTTAAGCCGGAGGATGCTGAGACTTCTAAAGAAAACTTGGCTTCAACGTCTAGGACTATGTTGTCTAAACCTGAATTTAACTCTGGGACTATTAAGTCTATTTGGACATGTGATGTGTCTGACATATCAAAGGGTCACAAGCATGAGGCTACGACATCAAAGTCCCATAATGAACCTTGCATGATTATGCAAGTTGAGAGTATGAAATATGAGGATAAATCTTCAAAGCCCTCTGTCTCTACGACAAAGTCTTCAAAATCGTCAAAGGGTCAAGTGCCTAAGGCTATGCTGACAACAAAGGGGATTATCACTCTAAAAGAACCAACTTGTTCGAAGCCCCAGAAAGTACCCTCCCACTATGAAGGATGAGAATGATGTTACTAGTACTTCGAAACCCAAACAAAATTCTATTCAAAATTCTTCAAAGGTATATCGGAGAGAGTATGTGTGCCATCATTGTGGGAGGAAAGGACATATCAGACCCTACTGGTACAACAGACTAGACAACATTGCTAAAGGGATTGAGAGCAAAAGTGTTTTGTCACTTGAACAAATTTGGCAACAAAAGTGTGGTAGTTCGAACTCCACTAAGTGGGTATGGCGTCCAAAGAAGGTATCCAGTACGATCTCAACGCAACGAGTATGGAGAAGAAGGAACTCCGCTGACATTGATCTTGCCTACCAAGTATGAAGTCGGGGAAGGGCGTTGGGTTCGAACTTCCGGACTTTGTTGTTCTTCTGGACTATGAAGTTTCTATTGCCCGCCCTATGAACTTTGAACTTCCGTCCCTTCCACCTACTGTACTCTCAATGGCATATTTACTCTTCCAGGCCTTTGTACTCAAGTACTACGTTCTTGAATCCCTGGGGCTTTCGAAGCCGTGGCTCTAACAAAAAAAAACGACGAACTCTCGTGGCTCCGACACGCTTTATGCGCACTTCGAACGCTTGTTCCATTAGGCATCTCGTTGAGGGGGAGGAAGGTCGAAGAGTTCGACGTTAGTGGTCTTGGAGTGTTGTTTTTAAGAAGAGATAGTGACATTTGCGGGGGACAAAGGCCAGAGACTATGACTTCGTAGAACTATGCATTTGAGGGGGAGAATGAAGTCCTGCTTATGAAGTTGAATAAAAAATTAAGGAGGAGAATGTTGGTGTATAGTTTGGTCGAGTTCAACGTAGAGTGTTATCTCTTTGGTGAACCTAACTATACACTTTGTTTTGAATAACTTCATAAAAATGGGAAGAAACACGATGAAGCACTACTTATGAAGTTGACTTAAAAAAGGGGAGAATGTTGGTGTATAGTTTGGTCGAGTTCGTTGAAGAGTTAACTTAAACTATACACTTTATTTTTTACTCATTTCATAATATGGTGGAGGTTATGAAGATATGTTGTGAATGTTATGTAGCTAAGATGGGGAAAGCTGGGTGAGTTCGAAGTGCTAGGAGAACATAGAATAGTACCTCTCTGAGTTCGAAGTGCTAAGAGAACATACCACTGGTCAGAGTTAGAAGTCTCCCAGATAGGACTTCTAACTATGAAGTATGCTGGAAGAAGCTTTGTTTGTTAGAGTTAGAAGTCTCTCAGTGAGGACTTCTAACTATCATTTATGTTTGCAAGAGCTTTGTTTGTCAGAGTTATAAGTTTCCTAGAGAGGATTTCGAACTATCAACTATGTTTGAAGGAGCTATGTTATGCAGTGTTATAGTAGAGGGAGACTACATTCTTAGTGGAGGTTCTAAGGTGGCAATGATTATTGAATTATTCTAAGTCTGCTAGGACTTGGAAGTGCTGGTTACACAATCAGAGAAAAATACACTGCGGGACTTAGAAGTCGGGGGATGACTTCGAAGGCATGCTGAACCAAGACTCCAGAGAATTAGAAGTCTCCCAGCGAGGACTTCTAACCAGTACTATCTTCTCACCGAATTTGTATTGTGGCAATGAGAAGTAGCCCTTAAGTAAATTCTGCTAAGGTATTGAGGCCAGGAGCGCGAAGAGTAAGAAGGAGCTGCTAGGTGACTTCATACTCGCAAATGAAGAAAATATAACATTACTGCAAGTACCAAGTCTGAAGTTCGAAGTCTCGCTAGAGCCGAAGAACTCGGGACTATGTGTGATGGAATCTCGAATATTCCAAGGAAGATGCTATGGGCTCGACCCATGAAGAGGAATTTCCGAAAGCCCATTAAGGTTTTCGGCTACTTTTATCTCTATAAATAGTCTCTAGATCATTTGTAGAGTTTAACATTTTTCTTGGAGAAATTCTAGAGAGAGAAATATTGTAAGTCGTGGGTCTTCGCTAGAAAGCTCCGGCAGTACACTCTGTGTTAGGCAGCTTAGGACGAATTCGCTAGAAGGAGTTCGAAGTATGTCTTTGTAGTCTACTAGTACGAAGCCCCCCTAGGATAGCTTTGTAATAGTTAGACTTGGTTTTTGGTCGTTTGACCTTTCTACAAATTCGCAAGAATGTGTAGATGTTTGTTTGAGAAGTGTTCGAATTCCCATAGTTACGAGGACCAACCTCATCTTGTGTTGTGAGATAGGAAACCTCGTGTTGAAATTAAGCATTAGTAGATCGTACCTCGCAATCTTTGTAGGATATTAAAGGATAGAATTGTAATTAGCGTATCTTTGAGAGGTGTCAACTGAAAATCTAACTTTTTGATACAATTTCACGGGAAATGGGAAATAAAAAAAATAAAAATAAAAAGGAACTTGAAATTTTATTAATAATTTTTTTTTATCAAAAGCACGAAAGTTGCCTATATTTAAATTAGTGACATAAGATATGAGCCAAGAAACTTATTTTATTTTACAGTTAATGAAAAAGTCCAAACTTATTTTCGATAAGTATACTTTATGTCTATTAGATGCTACTCATGGTGTATTACTTTAATGGTATATTAACAATCGATGCATACATTATACACGTCGGTGTGTGTGATTGTGTGTACTTGTATAAAATAATAATAAATCTAGAATTATTAGATGATGCATGGTTTACTCCTCCGGTGTAGCATAAATTAAATCGTATACTTTATCCGTCCCAAATCTAACAAAATATTTTTATATGTTTATTTTAGGAAATACTACAAATTACTTACGTCCTTTAAATTAAATTAATTAAGAAGGTGTATGGGTGAACTTTTTTTAAGAGAACACCCCCATGTATTGTGTATGTATCCAACAGTTGATATATCACCTGGAGCATTGCTCCAAGAGTAGCATCTCCAACACCAACATCTTATAAGATATACCATCTTATCTTTTATAGCTTTTAAAATGTTAAATTTAAGTTTGCAAATAAAATGTTAAGTGTTTGAATAAAATAATATGAAAGAACTTATAAAATGTTATTAATGAAATTTTTCGTAATAAAATGCTTAAAAATTATAAAGAATTTTAAAATAAGATCTTATTTGGGAAAAAAGTAAGAATACTTCTACTTTTTTAAAACAACTTATAAACTATTAAAAGCTTATTTTATAACAAAATAATATATATTTTTTAAAACGTTACCAAACAAATTTAAACATTTTATGAGCGGTCAAACAGTTTATGATTCTTTTAAAGAGCTTATAAGTTCAGTCAAACACTCTCTAAACTGAACATGACATCTCACAACACAAGTGAGTGATTTTTTTATTTTGAAAAAATTGGTGGTCACATATAGGGCTAGCAAAAAAACGCCGAACTTATGGGCCGGCCCGATCGGCCCGACCAAAGGATGGGTTGGGCCTCAAAATATAGAGGCTCAAAAAAAGTTGGGCTTTTTTGGCCCGACCCGACAAGCCCGATGGACCGATGGACTTGGGTCGGCCTGAATATTTTTTTTTTCTAATTTTTATTTCATACTCCCTTTATCCACTAATAATAGTCACGTTCTAGTTTGTCCAAACTTGCATTACCCTCTAGACAGACCTACTCGGCCAATAGCATGCCCGGAACTCCGAGTCATACGACCGCAATCACCAGCAAGTTCTAATGCTATGCCCGCAACAATACTACAAGGTACATGTACAACTATGCGGTTTGCCCAATAACCAGTATCCTAGTTTGTAAAGGTTCACAAGTGGATGTTCTAGTTTGCCCAGACTCCCTAGAAATAATTCTCAAACAACTTTGCTTTGGAAATAAACCCTCAACCGACTACTCTAGCCCCATCGACCTCGCGGTTAAACTACGCCCTAAATCTCCTTCGATCCGTCCCAGCCCACAGGAGCGGATGATCTAAAGGGCAGCACTGGGCTAGAGCCCAGTGCAATTTTTTTTTAGTACCTATATATATATATAAATATTATATATATATACTATACTTCATATTTACTTTGAATTACACGTTTGAGTTGTTTATGTACTCCAGATTTTGTTACTATTACTTGTTAGGCCCAAATCCCATCTCAAGCTCAAATACATTGTTTATTGGGTATTTTGCTTCGTGTGAATCGAAATCTTGGTGGCCTCCAATTCTTCAAACGTGGTGCCGTTGTCGACTCGTCGTCTCTGCAATACAAAGTTTAACATGTTAATTTGTTCTCCAAAATATGATTTTTTTTCAATACAAAGTTTAACATGTTAATTTGTTCTCCAAAATATGATTTTTTTTTAATTATCTTCGGTTATAGACTTAATTTTGAATTTTGAATTTAGTTTCAGAAGTGTAAATGGAGCATCCACCTAATGCGAAGAAGAGAAAAATACTTATATCGTCATTTTTCAAAATGTATTTTTCAGCCCAACCCTTCGTTCAATCCTGCATCCGCCCCTGCCTGCCCAGATGCTTAAACATTTAGCCACTCATGCTGAAATTAAAAGACAAAATAATAAAAGGAAAACGATCAATATTATACATAGTTCAAACTGAACTATTTTAGGAAAAACAAAGTACGAACGGAAATTAAAAGCATAAACAAAAGGAAATTGTTTTCATAGCCCGAATGCTGGATGCCTGGATCTACTTCAATTCAAAGAAAAGAGACTCAACCGAATTGCTCCGATCTCTTCTCCGGCAACTCCTTTCGGCGGCGGCGGTGACTTGCTTCGGGACTCAGCGGGGTCTCTCTATTTTCTGGTGTCTTCAACTCTTTAATTCGTCCCGCTTTAAAGATTTCAAATTAGGGTTGACGCGGTTGTTTCTTCATCCCTATAGAATAGGCGGTCAGCAGTCAACAGTTTGGGGGATAAGATGAATCCCCCAATTTCAGGAATCGGTTGCTCCAGCTTGCCCGCAGGGAATCTTTTGTCCACAGTCGTTGTCTTCCCAAATTGCAATCTTCAGGTACTTCTCCTCCACAGATGGTCGGACCAGACACGGTACTTGATTAGGATTCTGGCTCTTCTTCTTCATGAATTTACCCATTTGCCCGAGAAGGTCAAACTGTTGCAGTCATTACCACTCCAAAATACGCATTTGCCTAAAGAAGGGGATTTCCTTGCCTCTTTTGCCCAGTGCGCCACATGTTACCTGCATAACATCCCTGCACACTCTGCCCAAACACTCCACTGTACCCTCCCAGACTCACTAATGACTCAAACTGACTCAATAAAAGGATAAAAAGTGTTGTAAGATGAACAAATAAAATGGCTCATCAGCGTCGCGTATAATTCTACACGCCGCATAGAATATCTTCGACTTTTACGCGCCGCGTACATACATTCTACGCGCCGCATAAGTTCGCGATCAAAATTTTTCTCTTCGACGCGGGCGCGATTTTTGGGACGAACTCGACCCTAGAAATTCTATTTGACTTCTTGACTTAAGGAATACTAATATTTTTGGATTCTTAACTTGGTTAGGAGGTTTGAGTTATAATAGGAAAAAATTATAATTAATACTCCTATTTATTACCTAATTTATGGATCTTCTACATCTATAAATTAGGATCTACATGAACACAATTTAGAGAGCTGGAGAGATTATAAAGGGTTGAGAGTAGAAATCTATCATTTGTAATTATTGTGATATTATAGTGAAACTCATCGTTCTTCCCGTGGTTTTTCCCAATTGGGTTTCCACGTAAATTCATTGTTTTTTTTTATTTATTGTTGAGTTCAATTTTTTATTCTCGTTATTATTGTACTATACATCGTCGAATCTACAATCGAGTTGCATCAAGAGCTTTGTCAAAAGCTAACCAAATTTTTTGTCGTCAAATTTTCTTGATTAATTCTCCTCAGAATCATTGTGAGAAGTGCCTTGCTACAGCCTACACAAGGGAAATAACTGTTGGGATGTGGAGTCGAAATCGAGAACGAAAACGGAAGAAAAATGAAGTCGGATGAAATCTGGGCATGATTGACCCGTTTTTGGTGTTGAGTTCGGATCTTATTTGGTGTATTTCGTCTCCTCTTTTGTGCTCGTTTCTCCCGTTATATGAGCTTATGTTTATATTTGCATTAAACGGTGTGATCGAGGCATTTCTCGTGTTTTGTAGGCAAAACGGGTGAAAACGGAGCAAATCGGCTTTCCGGGTAAAAATTGCACTGCCGTCGGCCGACAGTGAGATTGCACTGATAAAATGTCGGCGGACATTCCAATGTCGGGCGACATACTCGAAGAAGTAAATCCATGGCGGCCGACATCTGTGTAAATTGGGCGTCAAAATGAAGCTTACAGGCAAATCGACCTTCGCTCAAAGACTTTTCCCCGCGAGCGAAGAACAAATGTCGGCCGACATCAATAATACTCTGACTCGACGTCGGCCAACATTACAATGGCGGGCGACATTTTTACAGTTGAAAGTAGACGGCGGCCGACATTGCGCGATTTCAGTTGACTTTCTGGGACAACTTTGACTGTCCGATTGGGAGTGTTTTTAGGGGCATTTTAGTCTTTTCTAGTAGGATTTTTGGGAGACTTTGTGCATGTTGCACTATAAGACAACTTTGTTAGTTGGAGAATTTGGACACACTCATTCTACTTGTTTTTGAATCTTGTTCTCTTGATATTGTTCTTGAGAGGAATATTAGTTCTTGATTTTTAATCCCAAATATTTAGATTCCTCTTAATCGATTTATCGCCTCACAAAACATCATTCACGAACATCGATCATCTCTCCGAGCCCGTCGTTTCTATCGGAGCCATTTCTTCGGGTGACACGTAGAAGTTCGGCTCGATTCCGGAAGCACGGTTCGTCTCTCGTCTCGCCTCCCCAACATCTCTGTGAGCTCTTTTCGATTATGAGTTATCTATTTATTATGTGCTTGATTGTTTGTGTTGTCATGAGTAGCTAGTCTTTTAGTTAGGGTTTTAGAGAACTTTGCTTAGGGATTGGGTTGACAATGTTTTGAGGGTTTTAAATGAATCGAGGAGTCGATCGGTTCGAGTCATGGGGCCTCGTGTTGAATATCCTCTTCGAGGAACATCACTAGTGGGCTACGCACTCGAGTCGAGAGACGTTTAGGTTCGACTCAAGGTCGTCTCGTGTTGAGGACCTCTCTGAGGTGTATCACTAGTGGACGACGCGGTCGTACCTAAACGACCTCGTTTATAAATTGAGGAATTGCTAGTTGCAAGTTGTGGGGTCTCGTGTTGAATATCCTCTTTGGGGCACATCACTAGTGGATCACGTGCTTGTGGCGAGCGATGTTTAGGTACGGTTCAATGTCGTCTCGTGTTGAGGACCTCATCGAGGTGAATCACTAGTGGACAACGCGATCGTACCAAAACAACCTCGGTTTTGTGAAAATTAAAGGTTTTATTGTGTCGACCTATCCCCCGAAAGCAAAGGAACCTAATTCCCTAACCTCTCTCATATTTGATATCATCTCTCATTTATTACTTGTTTTATTTGGTTACTTCATTGATTGTTGTTTAGTTGATAACCACTCTTTGAAACCCCCCCTTTAGTTGTTAATTATTTGTTTTTTTTCTTTTTATCTCTTTTTAAAACTCGAACTAAACACAACTATGCAATGAGAGACACGTGCCGATAGTATTACTCCTCGAGAGATCGATCCGGGGAATCTACTTTCGTAGGTTTTTCGGTAAATATATAAATAACTTTTTGTGCAAACAGGGCACCTAGCACCCGGTAGGTAGGCTAGCACCCGCTAGGTGTGACCAGCGGGCGCCGAAAAGGTTTCGGCGGGCGCCAAAACCAGGAAATTGGGGCAGATCGGTTTTGGCCATTTCGGCGGGCGCCGAAGGCAAAACGGCGGGCACCGTTTTGCGGATTCCTGGCGACGGGATTTTTCTTATTTGCCAAGTTTCGCGGATTTCGTATCCTTTTTGGCGTAGACTCCTACCTAAATTAAGTTTAGGGTTTTTTATATGTCTTAGTCTATATAAGAAAGCCCCCCAACAATGTAATTAGCATGATAGTATCATAGAGAGAGAATACTAGAGAGATAGAATAGACGAGAGCGAGAATACTGTGATACGTGTGTGTGCGTTTGTAAACTCTCGGAGTCGTCTATTATTATTTTAGTGAAAGATCTGCAGCGGCGAGAGTGGACGTAGCCTATTTGGGTGAACCACTATAATTCTTGTGTTCTTTTATTCTCGTTTATTTTTTGTTCGTGTTTGTTTATCGTTTCTTGTAAACGGAATTGGGCACAAATCCCAACAATAACAAGTAAAGCTATTAGATTGTGTACAATGTTACACTGCACATGCACACACAACAGAGCTCTGATGCCAATCTCGAACGAGGTCATGTTCGGAAATGTCCTCATGTTTCAATCAATCGTTTGGTCAACCTAATTAAAAAAAAAAAAAAAAAAACATATGCATCACTTAATATAAACAGAAGTTCCATGAAGTTGGACTATACTAGAGTTAAAATATAAAATCTATTTTGTCACCATCAAGACATTGTATTTTTCCTAACAATTTACTCTTTACGATGAGTGACAAATAAAACCTTTGAAAGCCATGCACAACTAAATGAGAACTTTATTCAATTTGGGGGCTCACAAGTCACAATTTACAGTCTTCTAGTGTTAATTTGAAGTGATCAAATATACAAACAAACAAGAAAATACAAGTGAAGTATACGGGGTATGATACCTCACGTATCCTCCACTTCGCATTCTCAATTCATTAAAGCTGGAGACATATTTGGAGCTTTCCTTGGTTTTTAATGAAAGCAAGCAATGGAATATCAACTCAAACAATCGAGAAGATGATTCAGATTGAGCTCGATCAATCTATTATATCTTTCGATAGTGTGTGTGGTAACAAGTCCTCTTACTTCAAAATTGAAATCAAAATCGAAAGCAAATGCTTATTGTGTGATGAAAATGAATCAAGTTGACATTAGAATAAGTGTGTTGACCTTTCCTTCATGGGCAACTATTGCATGCTTCAAAATAATATTTGTAGTAGTATTGAATTAACAAGAGAATTAATCCACCTGATAAAATCAGTAATTACCCGAAAAATGATCTTCATATTGTATACAACCAATAACTAATTCTTGTTTTGCTGATTCCTAATTTGACCTATTAATTAGTTAACCCTTGATGAAAACTTCTTTTGCCTATCTTATACTATTATAACCGAAAATCAAATTCTACCGTTAGATTATGTTGTGTTTACACTTATCAACGGATAATAATCTTTCACAAAATTTGATTTTTCAATTTTTAAAATATTTAAAAATTAATTAATTAAACGATTTTATTAATTATCGAAATTTTAATTGAAAACAATTCCTTAATTATAGGTCGAGATAATCTACATATTATAATAATAATATTAATTCAATTTATGGTCAATCAACTCTTTGTTTTAAGCAACTAAATAAATTTAATATTATCTACTATTAAATATTACTATTATTATTTATAATTCAAATTATATTACCATAATTTAAATTTAAATAAACAAATTCAATTATTAACTAACATCACGATTTTGGTATAATTTTTGTCGGTGAATCAAAAATAATTATTTAAAAAATAATAATAATAACTAATCCATAATTCAAATCCGATGATATACAAAGGACGTCTTCTTCCCTCATTTCTTATCTCTTACCTCTTTTTTTTGTATTAATGTTCTTATTTTCTTTTATAATTTACGAAATATCTGTTCATAAATAATTCAAACATAAAAATTATTATTTGTCACGTACTAATGATCTTAAGTCTTTTGTAATTACAAAGGACCTAAGACCATTAGTCTGGAACAGAAGAACTAAATTTTAACATTAGTTTAGTATAAATTACAAAAGATCTAGGACCGTTAGTCTGGGACAAATGAAGTAAGTTTTAACATTTTAGTATAAATTTGTAAGCTCTTGGAAGCCAGCTAAGTGAATGTTTTGGCCTTTAAAATGGAGATGGAAGACTAAGCTTCAGCAAGTGTATAAGAAATTTTAATATATGGAGTATATATTATGAGAACCTTATTATATACTTATATAAATTTAGTAAGTGAAGAAGCACTTTTCATTCACGTGGGAAAAAAAGTGTTCTAATGTAACGTCCCGATCTGTTGAGGGGCCGAAACCCGACCCTAATAAGCAGATTCGGTTACCAATGATTGTCGTCGGGAGTGATATTTTGGCCCCACTGTACCAACACAATGTCTCACATTATCCTCACTCGTCCGCACCCGGGACACTTTCCAGAGGGTCACACATCCTAAAATTACTCTAAAGTCAGCACACTTAACTTTGGAATACTTATAAGAGGATGCCCAAAAAAGATGCATCTGTTGGTATGAGTAGCATATTCAATTTTTTTAAGCTCTTTGAATTTTTCCGGGGCGTACACATTTACCTCGCTTCAAAACCGAGGGTGTTGTAGTTTGACCACTCAATTATCAATTCGAGGGAGGACTATGAATGAGAAGTTTAAAAGTAGTATTCATTGTCATATTTAGCAAAATAAAGAAACGCACGTATGGAATGAGCATATGATGAAAGCAAGTAGTAAAAGAGAATACTCAAGTAGAAAAAGACGGAGATTAGGGTAGATCCGATCTACAAAGCAAATTTTAAAACGCAAGAGAGAATAATTCAGTTGTAATCCTCTCTGAAATGATCATACAACCTTGTATGGTTCAAAGTATAGCCCGGAAAAGAAGGTTTTGTTCACCCAAACTAACCATTTAATTCTCTAATAAAGCATACCAAAAATGGTGATGAGTATTTTAGTCGACTGATGCAGATACGGAAAAGATTGTTTCTTTCTACCCAAGCTTTTAGTATTATTTTATTTATTATTTAAATTTATTTTATTAGGGTTTTAGTACTATTTATATGTTCTCTTTTCATTAAGTTAATCAGTTGTTTTAATATGAAATAAAAAGGTTCCTCTGTTGAGGTTTTTATCAGGTTTTGGTATTTTTCGAAATCAACGATACTTTGATATGTTAATTCTCGGGTATTCTCAGAATCAACGAGTTTTAATCTTGTTCTATAGCTTCCCTGCGTCAGTTGGTATCAGAGTCGGAACGATGCCTCCCGTCGCCAGTATGCTCGCGAATCCGCTGTTGAGGCCGCAGCCCGTCGCGATGCCGATGTCGCCGCCTTAAGCCGCCAGATCGCAGCCCTTGTCGTCGGACTCGAGGATCTCCGTCTTTCTATCACCCATGGTCTAACAAAGGAGCAACACCGACTGATCCCCGCGCTTGAGCGCACCCTTGGCGATTGGCGTCCTCGCCAACAACACCTACCCCAGTCGACACTTGGAGTCCCCACCGTCAACGTGGAATCGCCATTGGCCTCGGTCGTAGTATGCTGCTTTGAGTGTGGCGCGACCGGCCCCCGTCATGAGACATGTCCGTTCTCTCACCCTCACACGCTATGTGTGGATGAAGAGTCATCCACGTATGATGGTCCCCCTAAATTTGATGAAGAGCCCTTTTCGGAAATTCCCGTGAAACTTGTGCTGAATTCTGATGTCGTTACCTCTGCACCACATCAACATGTTTTGCCCTTGCGCTGAAATGAGATGATACTACCCCTGCATCATATCCTCATGTTCATGTTCTTACGCTGCATCCTGATGTCGTTGTCGCTGACCTTGCGTCGCTTCCTCAAGTTGTTGCTCTTGCGTCGGTTCTTCCGGCTATGGTCCCTGCGCCACGTCAACGTGTCACTGCCCTTGCGCTGTTCCCTCAGGGTTGTCGACGATTGGTGTTTGATCCTGGCATCTTCGTGCTCGATTTTCAAGTTCGCGGTCGAACCTTCTCCTAGAGGGGGAGAATGATGCAGATACGGAAAAGATTGTTTCTTTCTGCCCAAACTATTAGTAATATTTTATTTATTATTTAAATTTATTTATTAGGGTTTTAGTACTATTTATATGTTTTCTTTTCATTAAGTTAATCAGTTGTTTTGATATGAAATAAAAAGGTTCCTCTGTTGAGGTTTTTATCAGGTTTTGGTATTTTTCGGAATCAACGATACTTTGATGTGTTAATTCTCGGGTATTCTCAAAATCAACGAGTTTTAATATTAGTGTTATAGCTTCCCTGCGTCATCGACTATACTCGTTCCCTAAGTTTTAACAACCTAATTAATTGTGTACAATCAAGCCTTGGGAAGAAAGCTCCCGTTACCGATGATAGCAATCATTTTGATCACGGTAATTAACCAAAATCATGGCTTTGAAAATACTTAATTAGCCCAAGTAAAAACATCTCAAACATTTTTATCAAACACTATGTAGACATGACTTTAACCAAACTTCCTATGAAAAAATAGGCAACAATAGTCATAGAAATCAATAATCCAAACATGAAATCAATAAAGTAAAATTCATGTTCATCACTTTAAAAGAGTAAAAAGACATTTAAATTGAATTTTTTTTTCTTATATTTCCCGAGAATAAATTAGAGTTATAATTTGATAGTAAAAGGGAAGAAGATAAAGAAGAAATATTACAAGGCTAAAAGAGTAATTACACAATTCAATAACATATTCGTCTCAATAAACTATACACATTTTTTTATTATAAAAAGAATGTGCATAAATTTGTATTACTTCGAAATTACAAAAATGCCATAAAATAATAGGTAAATCAAAATTTTTAATATGTTACTCATAGAAGTGCAAAAAAATAAAATTATAAAATTATAAATATATTTTAAGTTCAAGTATATAATTTTCATTAAGAATCAACACTAAAACAACAATATTATAATTTAGATATTTACAAATAAGGGATTGGGCTTTAAAAATAAGTGTATTATACTTTTTCCACAATAATGCTAGTACTATTTTATAATTGTTTTTCCATTGATAAAAAATAAAAATAAAATTATAATGATTTGGTATTTTTATTTGTATTTTGGGATAGAAACTGCAAATATACAAAATACAGTGAGGGTAAATGCAAAATCGTAAAACATCATGTACCCTTGATGCAAATAATGCAAAGTAGCTTAGCCCAATACTACTAATTACTTAAAGAGCAGCCCCAAAAATTCATCTTAACGAAAATTACTTGCCCACCGACCAAATTAACCCCACCGCCGGAGACGCCGTCGTAATCCGCCATTACGCCGGTGGCTCCGCCTCCGATTCCGTACATTTTCAATAAAGATTCGGGGGGAATAAAGATCAATAAAATGTCACGCGCCTGCAGACTCTCGTTCCACGTGTTCACCGTGATAGCCGCCATCGCCTACATCTACGTATCGACGGTGTTCGTCCTCATCGACCGGCGGTTCGGGCTCGGGTCTTCTCCCGGAATGCTGCACGCTGCCGTTTTCACCTTCTTAGCTGGTATGTGCGTCTCCAGTTACCGCCGCGCCATCTACACGGATCCGGGTCGGGTCCCGGTTACTTTCATGCCCGATGTCGAGGATTCCGGAAATCCGATCCACGAGATCAAACGCAAGGTCCGTTGTTCTGAATTTCCGTATAATTTTCAATTTTTGTAAATAATTATTTATCGTAATGTGGAGGCTCTGTAATTGTTGTTTATTGTCGCCGAATCGCCGAATTGATTATAGGTTTGCCGTCTATTCTCGAGACATTCTGAAAAATTGAATTGTCGAATTAAATGCATTTATTGAATTCATTATTCCCACCATGATTTCATGAATTTTGTTTCCATTTTACTGAATTTGAGTTTCTAATTTGATCCTAGTATAGTTTTGTGAGTTTTTTTTTTCTGGAACTTCTGATGGACGAATCGAGTCGATTCCCTGTTCTAAACAACTGGGACAATGACTTTCGAGTTGTAAGATTTGGAAAATGGGGATGAAAAACAGGCTCTTTGTTTAATATAGACGCGTTTTAGAACAGGAAATCGAAAGAGCCGTAAGTTTCCCCATCGCATCGCATTCCTTTTTTAGTGTGAAAGGTAAATCTTGTTTTTGTTTTTTGCCAGAAACAAACACATAGAGTAGGTAGTAAGCAGAAGAAAAATAGAGAGTGGTTAGTGCTCGGCCAATTGACAGGCCTCTTGTGAGTAACCATTGGTTGACATGTTAATTAACCTTTCACGTATTAATTATCTGTTAATAGTATCGTCTTCATAATGATTACTGGTGGTTTTTATGAACTGAAGATTTATTCCTCGTATCAAAACTATTATAGTAAGTCATATCTTTTTCTTGTAATGTGCATGTAAGTGATGTAACTAACCTCCTCTGAAACTGCTCTTCACTCCCAAAATAAGAAAATAAATGCCTCAAGGGGAATTTACGTTTATTGTGTTTTGTCTGCTTCATCTTTGTATTTATTTCAAGATGCTCAAGTATTTGGGTCTCAAATTTTTAAAAAAATATTTTTGGCAGAATGGTGATTTGAGGTTCTGCCAAAAGTGTTCCCTCTATAAGCCTCCACGAGCCCACCACTGCCGCATATGTAACCGATGTGTTCTACGAATGGTATGACTGGTCCATGTTAATAAAAATCGGCGTATGTTTTTTCTTGAATATACTCCTGAATACTGTTGTTAAAACTGTTGTCTTGTGATGCAAGGACCACCATTGTGTGTGGATGAATAATTGCGTGGGCCATGCAAACTACAAGATTTTTTTCGTCTTTGTGGTTTATGCTGTCATCTCATGCATATACTCCCTGGTATGGTTCATCTTATCCTTTTACTCTTTTGTATGTATATTTGTCTATTGTTGGATTTGATCCATACGGAAAATTCGCATGCTGATATTGCAGGTATTGCTTGTTGGTAGTATAACAGTTGGTTCTGACAAAGATGCTGAAAATTCTTGCAGAATTATACATGTACTTTTTTTTTTTTTTTTGATGAGGTATTTTAAATTTTGTTGTTTACTTTAGCTCAGTAAAGAGTTTATTTATGTCCAGGTTATTTCGGGGTTATTGTTGGTACCTTTAATCGTGGCGCTGGGTTTTCTCCTTGGCTGGCATATATATCTCGCTGTACAGAACAAGACTACAATCGAGGTTTATATTGCTATTCATTGTCATTTAAAAAAAAGTTGTGTTTGAATGTATGATTTTTTATCTGTGTGGCAGTACCATGAAGGTGTAAGAGCTATGTGGCTTGAGGAAAAAGGTGGCGAGCTATATTCGCATCCTTACGATATTGGTACATACGAGAATTTGACAGCCGTAAGTTTTCCATTTTTTCCTGTCAAGCTTGTATCTTCTCTTAAAAATGGAATTTCTTATAACTTTCAAAATTACAAAAATACCCTTGAGGTTTGATACAGTGCCGGGATATATCATATGGGAGTATGTAATACTTTTATTATTGTGAGGGGGATAAAATGTAAAGCATAAAACCTATATTTCTTGCAATTTTGAAAGGTAGCTGTGTTTTTGTACGGGTAGTTAGCTCAAGCCTCAAGGGTCCTTTTTGTGACTAACCCTTCCTCGCAAACTAATGGCTTTGTATTGAACTTGTCATAATCGATTTTGCCAATGTGATTTGACTTGGTTTGGTCAACTGCTACAGATTCTAGGTCCAAAAATTCACTGCTGGCTCTGCCCCACATCAGGACATGTTGGTTCTGGCCTTCGTTTCCGAACTAAGTACGACAAACTTATCGCCGGATCAGTCTCACCTAACGCTGAATAAAAGCCGATTTCCTCGCTAGGAAAAAAAGTACAATACTTTCCTTGACTAAACAAACTGTATCTTCAGCTTTCAGAAGTGCCACCAATCTACCGTGATCCTGCTGGCGTAGATCTTGTATTAACCAAATTACAGTCTTTACGGCTGAGCATTGAGCTTTTTTGTAACACCCCTTTTTATGTTTGTGTCGCGGCCTTATAGGAATCGAGAATCGAGCTTTTGGTTTCCCCCCATTTTTTGTGTTTCTTGGTATAATTTGTGTAGATGTTTTTTTCCTGTACAAAGGAACCCTGCTAGAAAGAACCACTGATTCTGTAACCTGGAGAAGATCAAATAGATTCTGGGCTCTGTAGGCTTCATGTTGTAAACATTTTTTCTTGGTAATAAACATGTTGATACGTTGGATAAGTCGTTTGATTGTTTTTTTTTTTTTTTTATTGCATTTGAGATTAACGCTATTGGGTGCAGGTAATCAAGAAGGAGATTGATAAATAAAGATTTATTATGACTCTCACAACTGAGACTGATTTTTGATTGCAGAACAAAACTTTCAGAAGCAAATCAAAGCACACACAAATTCCAACATTCTCCATCAACACTTGGGCAGATCAGACGGAGGTGGAGGCAACGTTTGATTCGAGAGAGGTCCGTCCCGTACGATCCAAGCCATCCTCAACCCCCAGCTCGTGTGCACTTCGAAGTGGCAGTGCATAAACCACACCCCCGGATTATCTGCAAGAAATCGAATTGCCACCCATCCGCCACTTGGAACTCCTATCGTGTTCCTCTCGACTGGGTCCAACAGATTGAACCCAGCAGGGTCCTTGTTCGAATCATAGTTCCCAAACCCCTGGCCCACCACGAAAAAATTATGCCCGTGCAGGTGGAGAGGATGGCTCTCGGCTCCGAGAATGCTCGTGTCCTGTAAAACGAGCTCGACGCTTGTGTTGAAAGGCAGGGAGATCAAGCGTGTTGCGTTTTCGACTTTCGTGTTGTTTGGGGGCGACCCTGTGTAGTTAAACGGGTTCGTGGGATTCGTCGGGAAATCGGAAGTGTAGATTCTGTTTGAGTTCTTGGAGTAGTGGGCTTGCAAGAGAGCTGTCGAGGGTAGAGCGAACGAGACGTTGTTCACAGAGGCAGCGAATTTCGTCCCGTTCGGGCCCTGACAAGTCGTGTTCTTCGGGCACGGGCTCGACCCGAGCCCGATGGTGAAGAGGAACCGCTTGTCGACTTTTTTCGGGACGTTCGATCCGTTCAAGCTGCGGAACTTGTTGGTGAAATTGGTGACGAAGCCGGTGGCGCCTATCGGTGGGAGAGTTGGTTTGAAGACTTTCGTTTTATTGTTGGTTTGAAGACTTTCGTTTTGTTCGTATTCGAGAAAACCGGCTACGGTTGAATTGTCGAAAGTGCCCTTGCCGGTGGAGTACGGTCTCGCGGCCATTAGGAATGATGCGTTCGGGTGACGAGGTTTGGTTTTGAGGAGGACGTTTGTGGTTTGGCCAGGGGTTATGAAGACCACGCTCGTCGTGAATGGTTTTACGTAGACGGCATCGGCTTCGACTATGGTGACTGTATGGTTGGCGATAGAGAAGAACAGTTCGTCGTTCATGGCTGCGTTTATCAGACGGAGCATGTACGTCTTTCCGGGCTTCACCCTCAGTCTGAATGTATCTGAAAAAAAAAAAAGACTTATTTGTAATTTCCAAAGAAAGTTGGGGCTTTTCTGTAATTAAGCTGAACTTGTGGTACCTCTGGAGGAGCAATTATACAAGGGCCCGGGAAGCCCGTTGATAGTGTAGGCGTCCGATACGTTCGGGCCTCCGCCCGACTGGAGAGCTTGGCTGATAACCGCCTCAGGGTCTGCATTCCACCACTCCCCTGAACATGAAGGAAACAAATAAGATCGAATCGAAAGAAAAACGGAAGAAAACAGTTGAGTTTTACCGAATATGATCGGAATTTCCTTGTAAGGTTTTCGGAAGGGATAAGATTCGTTTTTTCTCGGGAGTATGATTATCGGGCCGTGAAGAGTCGACCTCAGCCATGAAATATGTGCGTGCCAGAAGAGAGTGCCTCGTTGCCCGTTAACCGTGAAGTTGTAAGTGTAACTATGGCCCGTTTGAATCGGGCATTGGGTCACGTAAGCGGGCCCGTCGGCCCATCCGCTTCTGAGTTGCCGGATTCCATGCCTGAATAAATCATTACAGGTATTTTGAGCAGTGATTAATATATGCAGGGGATTGATTTTTGAACTTCTCTTACCAATGAATGGTAACATTGTTGGTCACATTGTTGACCACGTTGACTAGCACTCGATCGCCTTCTCTCGCGACGAGCCTGGGCCCGGGGAATTTTCCGTTCACGGTGACGATGGTCTTAGTGTTGCACAGCCTCGTCACGTTGAGTTGCACGATCTTTGATCAAAAACACTGATCAGTACTCGTTTAAAAAAAAAACGAAAAAAAATGTTTATGTGTAACTCACGTTGAACGTGTAGTGTCGTGTCTTGCAAGACGCGAAACCGAGCAACATTGTCGAGACAAGAACAAGGCCAAGCAGAAGAGAGGACGACATTTTTTTTTTAATTGCGCGTTTTTAAGGTTGTCTACTATATGAATCTGTTGTGTGGAATCGATCTATAAATACTTAATAAAGGGTTTGATTATTAGGTGATTAGAGTGTTGTCATTACAGTGAGAATGTTAATGAAATTTCGTTTTCCTGTTGAGTTGATTTTTACCTCATTTTTTTGCCTGTTCTGGTGAAGCTGAGTTTTTGAGTGCTGATGAAGTATACAGTAATAATGTCAAATTCTTTCTCCGATCATCAAACTCAACCATATGACTTTTTGTAAGTTCAAATTTTCGATAATCGTTTCGCGCCATCTCATACGAATTGTGACTATTTTTATGGGACAAATGTAATATTATAAGATCAATTGAATTGTGTTTGAATCTATCAAATTCATCGGACACATAATCGAACTGATTCGAACACGCGTTTCTTTATTTTTAGTTATTTTAAAATGATCATTTTAACTGTTTTTGAGTATACAACGTCTTAAGAAGCTCTGCACTTAATAATGTATGTAGAGGTTCCGTTTTCCAAATACTTCTTATAAGAATGTCGACGCCAACCAATCAAACACCAACACCTGCATGTGTGGTACGTCACCTTAATTTCCCCTGAAAACGAAACAGCAGCAAAACATCAAATCTCATCGCATGTTTCTATGATTGAGATTGCGCATTGTTTATTGGAAAAGGATACAGTTACACCAGGTGTACCGGACCTTCAGTATACTACCAATTAAAATTCGACATGTGTCATTATTAAATTAATTAATTAAATAAATAATATTTTAATTATTATTAAAATAATTTATTAATTAGAAAAATAAATCTTAAGAATCTTTAAAAAATTCTGAAAAATACATTAAAAATAATATTTCCTTATAAAAAGATATTGTGGCAAAATTAATATGGAAGTAAAATATTTTTGTAAAATTAATAAAATTTATCATAATAGGTAAGAAATAATTAATATATCAATTAAATAAAAATAATAATTAAATCAATCATTTATAAGAATTAAAAAATTAATTAAATTAAAATTTACTTAATTTAAAAAGTTTGCACTTACTAAGAAATTATTAATTAAATAAATTATATTAAAAAATTAATAAATTTAAAAATTTTAACAATAAAATTAATTTTATTAATTAATTAAAATGAACTGTATTAAAAATTGCCTAATTACAAAAAATTTGTTAAAATTTAACAAATTAAGAATAAAGATGTAATTTTTCCAATTCAATTCACATTGAATCTATTGTACAAAAAAATTTTGTTATGTAAAATAAATATAATTTCAATGGTATTAGTACTAATTAATGATGATTTTTTTGTAATTTAAGAAAACATTAAAGTGATTTTTGTAGTTTATTCTTAAATTTTCATCATATAATTATAGATCTATTAAAAAAAATGTACATATGTAGTAATTATATGTGAATATATAAAATTAGTTTTACAAAATTAAATATATAGATTATTTCTATTTTAATTTTAAAAAATGCATGTCTTAAGATATAGTTTGAAGTATAACTAAATTGTGATATTTTTTTTACATGTTTAATTTAAAAATTAAAGTTAATTTTTACTCTTATAATATAATTAGAAAAAAATTACTTTTTAATTATATTATACACAATTACATAAAAATAATACAATTTTACTACCTGATTTCTTTTTCTTATTTTTTTTGAATTTGATAATGGTTAAGTACTATCAATTCTAATATATACGTACTCATTATGTTTTAAGATTTAATATCAATACACAATGATTTAATATGTTCAATTTTTTTAATTTTTTGAAAAAAAATAAATAATTATTATATTTGACATTTTAAAGTGAAATTTTGTTATATAATCATATATGTCAACGATACATAAAATTTTACTATAATACTACCTCTGTACAAAAACAATAGTCACACTTTTGTACAAATAACAAAAAAAAATATAACTATAAAAATAGACCGTTGTAAATATATAATTCACTATTGTGTAATTTTAATTTAAATGCGTTAGTATTATGAATAATGAATAATTTGAATGTCATTTTTTTAAAACCTATGTTTTTTACATATAATTAAACCCATGCGTTAGTATTTTGAATATTTTATTTTAATTTATCTTGATTATTGGTTATTTAATGTTTTTAAATTAATTCAAAAGCATAATGAATTTTTATACTAATTTAATTAATTTT
Organism: Euphrasia confusa; assembly: GCA_954870475.1. Lineage (NCBI taxonomy): Eukaryota > Viridiplantae > Streptophyta > Magnoliopsida > Lamiales > Orobanchaceae > Euphrasia > Euphrasia confusa. The sequence goes on along the minus strand of OX940955.1, from coordinate 1,079,732 downwards.
TTTAACGTTATTTTTAATCTATTTTGATTATTGATTATGTAATATTTTTAAATTAATAAAAAAAAATGTGAAATTCTACTAATTTAATTAATTATTTTTAATTTATTTTATATTCGTAATTTTTTTAATTATGTATAAATTAATATATATTTTTTTACTATTTAATAGTATATTTTTTATTTTTTTATTTGTTAATAATATTTTAAGGAAAACAATATAATAGATTTTGGAAAATATTCAATATTTGGTATGATTATATTGATTTTATTTACTTAACATTTTAGAAGATTTGGTATTATATTTTCCTAATTAATAATTCAATTTAATAATAATTAAAATACTAATTTTTTAATTAATTAATTTAAAAATGACATGTGTCGCATTTTGATTGATGGTGTACCGGAGGCCTGGTACACTTTGTGTAACTGTATCATCTTCTTTGTTTATTTAATTAATCTTTTGGTACACTTAAAAATCATTTAATTATTTTTATCGCATTTCTAAGTAAATTATTAGCTAAAAGCACTCCTTTCTTCAGCAAGCAACACTTTCTTTTTTTAAGTGTTCTATAATAGTTAATACACCTCATAAAATTAAATAAATATTTTAATTTTTTCACTTTAAAATATTATTTTATCCCAATTTTATATGCTTACTTTTTAAACTCTACCCACAACTATTTTATTTTTCAACATACATTTTTACCCTTTACCTTTTAATCGAAAATTAAAAATTAATATTTTTTTAATTTATGTACCCAGAAAAATATTGCATCTTTAATGAATTAGAGATAGTATATACCTATAATAACAATTTTATTGTTCTTAAACTAAAGTTAATTTAATTGAATTTAATTGAAGTAAAAAAAAAATTCTTACAATAATAATTACTATATTATTGAATATTTTTACAAAATTACAACTAATATTTTAGCATGAACTAGATTATTTATCTGAAAGCATTCATCATAATTGTTTTTTTTTTTTTTTGAAGTGAACTTAAATCGATGCGAAAATTGAACTTGCTAAAATTAAATTTAAAATAACATAATTTAAATACATAATTAAGCTCCCTTTAGTTTCATTCTCTATCTGATTTTTCTTTTGAACGTGAAAATTAGAGGGAAAAATGATCTTTATACAAGTATATTAAAGCATGTTCAAAGTTATTTTAATATAATTTTTGTTATTTTATACTCACTACGTCTCTAGATATGTCTCAACTATTTATACACTGTTCTTTTGTAATTATAAAGAAAAATTTCATAAATAGTTGAAACATGTGAATAATATAAGAAAATGGGTAATTTATAGTGGAACATGGAACTCACTAATATTATAAATGTAAATTATTTAATGGAGCGTTCATTAATAATGTAAATTTTTGTCAAGAGTTGTTAGCTCAATTGGTTGAGTACTTGAATTGGGAGCTTGAGGTCCTTGGTTCGAATCCCAAGACACTGCAATTGACATAAACAAAAAAAAAAATAGAAAAAACAAAAAATTCCCAATGAAATGGATGAAGAATACTATAAATTGTTAAAAAAAATAGAAAAAACAAAAAATTCCCAATGAAATGGATGAAGAATACTATAAATTGTTAAAATTCAAACATGCAGTAATAAGAGTAATTATTATTTTCAATTTTAATTTAAATAATAATATACGAGTAATTAATTCGAATAATGATTATTAATTTTTACTTATTTTATCATACACTCGTATTTAACAAATTTGGTGAGGAATATTTAAGGACTCATGTTATGATATCACTGTTGTCTATATTTGTGTGCAGGCCCCACCCATATACATACCATACATATAATGGTACTGAGTGACGCTCTAATTGTAATCCACCTACTATTGAGAGTGATACTTGTGATTTGCACATTTTAAGTTATACTATATACATTTTTTTACTTTGAGATAGAGAGAGTATATAAAGTATAATAGTAATACTACAGTATATGTTTTGCAGTTAAATAGAGCTTAATTAGATTATGCAAGCATTTAATTTGAACAATCAAGTATCGTCGTCACTTCGTTCAGTATCAAACGATATAATCCATAGTCATTGTCGACAAATTTGCGTTAATTATATGTACGGTCACAAATGATCGTTAAATTAACACGCGTCACACATGCATCTAGGAAGTGAATCAAGAAAGTTGAACAAAAAAACAAAATCAAAATCTTTACAAGACATGAGTTAAATCGTCCGAACCATTTAAAATGCAACTATGCCTCTTAGTCTGATAATATAATCCATTCACAATTTGTTTTAGTAATACTATACTTGCAAATATCGATTAATTCTGACTTGTCATTGTATTTTCCGCCAATTCATTTGAAACTTTGCAAATCCAATCACTGTTTTTTCTATTCAAATATCAGCTTACGTGTTTTCCTATTGAGAATTATTCGAAAACGAAGATGCAAAGATTTGTAGAAAAACTAAATTGAAAAGTACTCATTTTTGGAATAAAATCCAAAAGGGACTAAAAATTACATGAGTGCTAATTACTTGCATATAATGCACACACGCTAAACATAATTAAAAACTAAAACAACATCTAATTAATTAATTAAGTACACCCATGCAAAATTAACTAAACCCTAACTAAATCCCTAATTAATTCGCCCCACCCACCCGACCCGGACGAGCCAAGTAGCTGAAGAACGCCTCCATCTCCGGCGACTGGAAGTAGCCGTTAATCGGAGGATCCGCCCTCTCCAATCGGACCGCCTTCTTCCTCGGCGGAGGCGGACACACCAGCGCCGCCGGAATCCGATATTCCCGCTCCCTCGGAGTCGAGCACCCTTGATCCGCTTCCATTTAGCTGCTGAGAAAAAAACAAACCCTAGCTGGAGTGAAGAATATGGGAAACGTGAAATGGGTTTGTCGGTATATATATATAGATAGATTTTATTTTTTCTGTTAGCAAATAAATTTTAATTTTTTTTTAATTTCCTTATTTGCACATGAGTTTTTGAAAATTAGTTTTTCATTTTTTTATTCTTTCTGGGAAGTGTTTAATGGGGGATGGAATAAAATTGACAGTTCAGAATGGGGTGGCACCGACTTGTATGTGCTGACGTGGCCGTGGCCCACCGTTCGAAATGGGCGCCGCCGGAATTTGGGAGGGAAACGAAAGTATTTTGGGATTTTTTGGTTTTGGGTGAAAATTGGGAATTTTTTTATTTTTCAAATTATAAGAATATTTTAGGGAGGTTGAGAAATGTTTATATTTTTTAGTACACCAAAATATTCTACAAAAATCTTTAATCGATCAATCTAGTGATTACAATCTGTTTAGAAAAAATCTATAAATAGTAAGCTCCTCTAGTCATACATTTAGATTTTTTTAATATATAGTTTATTATTTCATTAATTAAAAAAATAAATGAGCATTTTTTAAAAAGATATATCATACCAAATTAGTTATGTCTTTTAAACAAAACAGCAATATTTTACAAGGGATAAAAAGGGTTGGAAACGAACTCACCATCGATTTTGGTCAAACTGTAGTTCGAGTCGAGTTCGAGTCAAATATTATTTTATACGAGCCGAGCACCAATCTTAAAGAGCACCAATCTTAAAGAATCCCGCTCGTGGACAGCTTGAATATATGTTTTTTAATTAAATATACTTTATATGTTTATATATATCGAATCGAGTCGATTTGAAACAATACGAGTCTAGACACTCGAACAAGTTGAAGTTAAACTAGTCGAGCGAGCAAATGTCGAGCGGCTCGATCGAGTCGAGCTCGAGCACGAAAAAAAATTCAGGAGTCGAGCTCGAGCACCCTCCCTAGCCCTTAGCAGCTCGTCGAGCTCGAGCCTTCTAATTTTTTTACGAGCCGACTCGATAAGCTCAAAGCTCGACTCGATTCGTTTCCATCCCCAGGATAAGTGATCCCAAAATTTTAGTTTATTTAGTAATATGTTGATTGTGTGTATTATCACTTAATTTATTATTATTAATTCCAAAATATGTTCAATCTTGTGTCAATCAATATTTTCACAATTTATTTATCTTTCCTCTATCATTTCAAAAAAACTACTCTAAAATAAAAACTAAACTAATAAATTACTGTTATGAATATTATTATATTATAGTGAATGACTTGTTGGCTAAGTCAGAAACCCTATATTGTATCCTATATAAAGGGATCTCCCAATGAATACATAAATTCATAACAATTCTATTCTCCTATCATATTGTCTCTCTTATACTATATTATTCTCTCTCTATTTCTCTTGAGTTTATAACACGTTATCAGCACGAAAGCTCAACCGCGTTCTTCATCGAAGTTATACTCATCCAAGATCGAACTCCAAGGCAAGAATTTATATGTTTGTTTACATTCATTAATAATTATAAATATATCTACTTCTCTTCCCTTCTTCTTAAATCCATATGTTTCCGAAGAACATTATAATCTGATATTTCTGAAGTAATATCATATGTTCCTGAAGAACATTATAATCTGATATTCCTGAAGTAATATCATATGTTCCCGAAGAACATTATAATCTGATATTCCTGAAGTGATATCCTATGTTCCCGAAGAACATTATAATCTGATATTCTGAAATAATATCAAATTAATTATCCCTAGTAAATCAATTAAATTTTTAATGTTCCTGAAGAACATTATGTTATGATATTCCTGAAGAAATATCAAATTTAAAAAAAATTAAATGTTCATGATGAACATCGTGATATGATATTCCTGTAGAAATATCAATATCAAATTGATTATGAATATTTACTAATAATTTCGAATAATATCTTTAAAAATTGACCGTGAAAGATCCAGTAGCTTTGTGAAAAGATTTAAAAGAAAGATACGATCACCCGAAGTTGGTCGTACTACCATCCAATAGCTTTTTGGAAAGATTTAAAAGAAATATACGATCACCCGAAGTTGATCGTGCTACCAAGATTGACTCCACATTGGATTACGAGATTTTAATTAATATGGTGAGACATACAATAAAGCTATCATGAGAAACATTATAATTTGATAATCCTGAAGCAATATCAAATCAATTATTTTTAATTATCAATTAAATTGAATGTTCCTGAAAAACATATACTCTGGTTTAAAGATTATATTGATCGTTCTGGAAGAACATCATGATTTGATATTATTCGATAAATATCAAATAAAATTGCTCCCGTAGTAGCAATAAATTTGGAAATATTAAATTAAATTGCTCCCGTAATAGCAATAAGTTTTAAATGTTCCCGAAGAACATTATGATATGATATTTATGAATAAATATCAAAATTAAACTTTAAATGTTCCTGAAGAACATTAACAATTAAATTTTAAATGTTTTTGAATAAAGTTACATGCTCCCGAAGAAGCAAAGTTCAAAACATTAAATGTTTTCGAATAAGGTTATATCATGATTAGACGAACGCCAAATTCGATTATTCTCGTCATATGAATTATCCCTGAATGATATCTTTTGAAAATCGAGAATAAATGTATTATGTGGGTACTCATGGAATATCGAAAAAGTCGATTATTTTCTTAATGGTTGACGTGTTATTCCTGAATAATATACAATTGATTTATTAAATTTAATAAATATTCTTGAAGAATATTTGATTTGATTATTCGTCAATAAAGTTTGAATGACACAAGTATTTTGATCCCGAATGATCATTGGTAAATATACCGTATCCCCGAAGGATCATTGATAAAGATAATGTATCCCCGAAGGATTATTGGTAAATATTGTCATGAAAATTATGATAACATGTTAAGAGTGAGCTCCGAAAGAGTTTTACTAATTATCCCCATAAGTACTACAAATGTACTTAAAAATGAAAATGATGCATATCATGATTGTGCATGAAAATGAATCAAACATTCCTCATCTGCGAATTAATATATTAAATATCTCGAGCCCCGATCCAGAAGATCGATTTATAGCAATTACGCTGATTTGTATATTTAAGGAAGATCATTTCTCGGCATTAGGGGGAGATAAGAATATAAAAGATATAAATGCCGAGAAATTTCATTGAATGAAAACGATCTATAATTCTAGATCCACGCACCAATCAATTGAACCCGAAGTTCATGAAAATAAGTAACTTGCAATATTCAGCAAGTAATCTGCCAAATTAATGAAGGTGTGACAAAATCATATATATTTGTGATAAATGAACTATAAGAGTTCAAATATCAAAGGGATCAACTCAAATGTTGATTCTAATATACGCCTGAAGCGTAGTAGATCGATCTCAAGATATAAAATAAATCCGCGGTAATAAAATATAGTCACGCTTAAAATCTCCTGAAGAGAGTTAGATGGAAATCCCATTGAAAAAGTATGTGCACATGATAAGAAAAAATTGTGGGATTGCGGAACAACCAAATTAAATATTTTGGGAAATGATGAAAGATTTGGTTGATAGAATGAATTGTCATCAACATGGAAAAAGTCGTCAACGACATATTTGTTGGGATATGTCCTTCGATCCTACGTGTGCAATCGATAAAGTCATAAGGTCGTCTATGGATGTTAAATGATTATTCGATAATATTAATTGTTGGGAACAATATAATATTGATCGATAAAATCATACCTACAGGGTCACACACGAGCTCGATATTGATATACATTGCTTGATAAATATATTGATTTAGAATCAATATTTACGTGGATTTAATACACATGCATGTGATGCATGGCTTGCATGGATGCATGTCACATAGTGTGACATGGCATGCCACACAAGCAAGTGGGACCACATACAATGCATAGTGACATATGTATGTGGCATGACCTTTCACCTCCTTTGTAACCCCTTTTGCATGTTAATGGTGCATTATGATTCCCATTATGTTGTAGGTTACAAAGGTGAGTAATGTGGTGAATAATGAGGCCATTATATGGATGAAAATCAGATTTTCATTATATCACAACATTAGCCACGAAATTCCACTCAAATAGAGATAAAAGAGGTGATCTTGGAGATCAATTCTCAAGCAAGCAAGGTGTTCATTATCCGGGTTCGTGTGCAACACGTAGAGGCCGGGCCATTTGTGCGGCTTCAACATCCGGACGATCCAAAGGAGTGACGAGGTCATTCACAAGGAGAGCTTCATTTTGCTGATCCATTAAGGTGGTTCAATCGACTCAACACCACCTTAATCAACATCAACGAATCCATTCATTATCAAATGTAAGAATTCGTTGATATCTCTCTCTCTCTATATATATATATATATATATTGGATGTGTATATATATATATATATATATAAATATTTGTGTCTATACATATTTGTGCACTAAGATCATGGCATAGTAGATCTATCGCTTTACACGCTTCCGCACACACGGTATATCGATCGGATCGGTGTATCGTTACCATCAATTGGTATCAGAGCCTAGGGCTCGTGCACACTTTTGTGTTGGACACAATGGTTTATATCACATAATTGACTTATATGTTTATTTGTGCTTACGTGAGTAGATGTAAGGCCGGCCACCGTTAGTGGTCGGGTGGATGAAATGTCGTTTTTTACGTACGATTGGCCATAGTTTTGGAGGGCTGCGTCACTTGGAATATTTTGTAATAGATAAGTTTTTTTTTCTATTCAAAATGTATTGTTCAACATGTAAGCTATGGATTTATCCATGTGTCGGAGTTGGATTTCGAAGCCCAAGCGAAAACGAGAAGAAACGAAGCAAAACGGGCAAAACCGGGGATGTCAGAGAAAAACGACGACCGTCGTTTTTATTTGACGACCGTCGTTTTGGAAACGGCGACCGCCGGTGGTGTTCGGCGACCGCCGTTTGTGAAACGGCGGGCGCCGTTCGTGGTTTTATGGGTACGGACTAATATTGACCTCAATCGGCGGGCGCGGAACTGAAATGGCGGGCGCGGACCAGTCCAGAAGATGTTCAAGGCCTTTATTGTTGCTTTTATTCTTTTCTTTTGAGAGTTGTGAGGTTCTAGGGGCCTTTCGATTACGTGTTTATTTGCTTTGCTAGTTATAGGTTGTTTTATGTTATAAATGTTCAACTTACATATAAAAAAACCTATGCATGCAAGTTCCCAAAATAATGAGTATGATGTCTTGTCCAAAACATCACACTAATGAAGCCCTCGATCATAAGTTGGTAGGTCCGCCTCAGCGGGGTACTACTTGTTATCTTGGGATAGTGGGAGTAAGGGTTAGACCCTTACACGTGAGTTTGGTTTTCTCATCGATAGATCCACTGCAGGCGTGGCTATCGAGACATGAGATAAGAATGTGATTCTTATCGACCGAGAATGACATTAGATGTCATTGACATGGGATGTCTACCTATCTTGGTTTTCTTAAGTGCGGACTCAGTCGGCTTAAGGATTCGCAAGATGAGGGTCTTGGGATCGTTTTGTTCAAGGGAACAACGATATTAGATATCGATTGAACAAAATGGAATAAATAAGTAACTTGTTAGACAACCTTATTTGTTTACCGCTTTGTGGATGTTTACATACTTTAGTTATCTTTCTTTTGTAGTTTATCATGTCAAATATCAACTCAATTCAAGTTTGGTTCAATTCTTGATTGTGAAAAAATTGAACAACACAAATTTTCTTGATTGACAACGTAATTTGAGGATGGTCCTCAAATACGAATACAAAGAGAATGTGTTAGATTACCAATTCCTATGATATCATTGAACAACTCAATAGCATGTTCGGGGAACAGACTATGATTGAGCGGTTCGGTATGACCAGGGTCATCGCTTCAGCTAGGCTGGAAAAATGGAAATCTATGGGATCACATGTGCAACAAATGATTGGATTATTTGCTTCAAGTGACCGCCTAGATTTTTCCTATGATGATTAGTTGGCAACCGATTTCATACTTCAATCTCATGATGGTTATAATGCCTTTAGGCTAAATTTTCCATATGAATGGCTTGAAGAAATCGCTTCGTGAGCTCCACGGGATGCTCAAGGCTGCTGAGCCGGCGATAGAGAAGGACCCTAAGAGGGAAATTCTTATGATATGGGATAGGGTATTCAAAAGAGCATGGGCAAGAAGGCTACTAGGGTTCCTAGGGAATTTTAATGCGTCTACTGCAAAAGTGTTGGACACTACTTGCAAACATATAAAATTTCATATTTTATTCAATTTCAAAACAAATTCCTGATTTGTCTTTCATGTGATGGATTCTAAAGTTAGGATTATTTTCACCTCGGGGAGTGATTTAATCCAAAACACTTAGTTCATCAATGACACAAATTAGAGACTTTCGAGCCATGGGATGGCGTTAGTCGATTGTCTGGTTGGCTCCCTCATATTTTATGAGAGATAGGGCTTCAATTGCATGATAATATCGTTGGTTAGAAAACTTCGATTTTTCACTTACGATTTATCACGTTTTGATATTGAGATAATTTTGAATGGGAAATTTGAATGAGACTCAATTATTGGGAATAATTGAATTTGCCCAAAGTTCAATGAAGATGTGAAGAACGGGGTTGCTTCATCTTCAGGTATTAATGTTATATAAATTAAACTTCACAAATTCTACTTCTTGGGTATTGGATGCCAAATGTGGTTCTCACATTTGCATGTGAAGGAACTACATAGAAGTATAAGTTTGGTGAATAGAGATGTCGATCTATGGGCAATAAATGGAGCGAATGTCGCTGCATTAGCCGTATGATCATATGATATTGTTTTGCCTTAGGGCTTTGTTTAAAGTATTATAACTATGTATTTTTCGTAACTTCAATAAACAATGAATATTGGTTCAGTATTGGATACTGATGGATTAGTTTTTCACTATTTAAATAGTTTGATAACTATTTTAATTGTGAACTATTCTTTGTTTTGGTACGATTATTACATTATTTATGTATACTTTAAACTCAACAAATCATATATAACATTAACACCAAAGGCCGAATCGAATAAGTCTCAATGAGACATAACTGTAACATTGTTGATTAGATCAAAATCTAAACATGTAACGAATCTTCTTTTAGAAGGCATTCTAGAATCATTTGACTTGGAGTAATTTGATACATGTGAATGATGTTTGATGGACAAAGATAACAATGTCATCTTTCTTGGAGAAAGGAGAACATGTGAGTGATTAATTAGGGATGATTCATACTGATGTATGTGAAACCTATCAGTTCACAAGCACATGAAAGTTATGTTTCGGAAAAGAGAAAACAAACTATATTAGATATAGTTCGACCATTCGATGAGAGGTCTAAATGAACTACTGGTCTCTTTTGGGAACACACAATTCTTGACTTCAACTTATACACTGAATAGGACGCTGTCAAAAGCTGTTGATAAGACACCATACTAGGTATGGAAAGGGAGGGTCCCTAAATTGTTTTCATCAAAATTTGAGGTTATAAAAGCTTCTCTGACGAGATTTATCTCTATAGAGCTTGAACTCAAATGGGATAAAAGTTTCTTTATGGTATCCATAAGAAACTCGAGGGTACAACTTCTACGATCTATCTGAGAACAATATTTTGTTGCTCGAGATAGTGATTTTCTTGAAAAGAGTTATCTTTCCTAGAAATTCAGTGGGAGCTCGGTTGTCTTGAACGAGGTTCAAGTGAAACAACCAATGATGAATACTCAAGACTGGGTTTAGAGTATTCTTATGGTTTTAGAAGCCCTCGTAGGTCCGAAAGGCATCTCTATTATTCAAATACTTAGATATTGTGACCAATGAGAGATATGAATTCATGCTTTTGGAAAGCGGTGAACCTTCGACTTAATTCTAAGCTATGACGAGTCCAGCTACTGAAAATTGGCATGGTGCCATGAAATCTGAGATGATATCAATATCTGATAATCAAGTTTGGAACTTGATATATTTGCATCACGAGGTTAGACCCAATGAATGCTAATAGATCTGTAAGATCTAAACAGACAGATGGAAAACCTAGGGTTTTCAAAGCAAGGTTGATGGTAAAAGTTTTATTCACGAGGTGGATTATGGAAAAACTTTCACCAGTTGCTTTGATTAAATCATTCAGATTATCTTAGCCATTACTACTCATCTTGATAATGAGTTATGGTAATATTGGATGTTAAAACTAACTTCTTGAATTGGATTCTAGAAGAGAATGTGTTTTGACACAGCCAAAGAGTTTTATCGATCCTAATAAGGATGAGAAATTATGCAATCTAATAATTCCATTTATGGAATAAAGCAAAGCATATCGGAGTAGCAATCTTCAGTTCAATGAATCCATACTGGGTTTTGGATTTCAGAGGAATTCGGAAGAGTCTTGTTTTACAAGAAGAACAGTGGGAGTTACGTTGTATACATTGTGTTGTATGTCGATGACATACTCCTTATTGGAAACAATGTTTCTATGCTTAATTCTATTAAAGAATGGCTTGGAAATTATTTTTTCAATAAAGGATCTTGGAGAAGCACAGTACATATTGGGCATCAAGATCTGTCAGAACAGATCGAAAAGGATGTTTGGACTTAGTAAAGCGACCTATATTGATAAGGTGCTTGATAAGTTCAGAATGAAAGACGCCAGAAAGGGTCTCATTCCAATAACTAATGGCACATCTCTTAGCAAGATGCAATGTCCTATGGGACCTGATGAGCAAAAGAAGATGGAAAACATTCCTTATGCTTCGGAAATAGGATCTATAATGTACGCCATGATATGTACACGACTGGACGTATCGCATGCTTTGAGCATGACGATTCGGTTTCAAGGAAACCCAGGTGAGGCGCATTAGACTGCGGCCAAGAATATTCTTATGTATCTTAGATGGACTAAAGAATATTTTGTTGTCTTTGGAAGACAAAAGGAGTTGATATTAACAAGCTGTTTGAATGCTAACTTCAAAACAGACTAAGATAATTTCCGATTTTAATCTGGTTATATCTTTTGTTTGGTTAGAGGTGAAATTTGCTGGAATAGTTCCATGCAATGCAATATAGATGATTAAACTATAGAAGTTGAGTACAGTATTGCATTGGATGCAATAATGTTGGCAGTTAAGATTTGAAAGTTCTTGAATGAACTAGGTGGCGTAGCTAGCTCAGCCCATCCGATAGTTCTCTATTTATAGTAGAGTTATCGCGCAAGCCAATGAGCTAGGAAGCACCACAAGTCTAAAACTGGTGCTCAGGAAGTTCCACATTATCTGGGAGATAGTTTTGTGGAGACATCGAGATAATAAAGTTGCAACTTTTGGTAAGGTTGCAAATCCGCTTTCTAAACCTCTCCAGCAGTTTAAGCTTGAGGCTTTCACGACTGCAATAGAGATCAGACATCTTAGAGATGGGTTGTGATTTCTATTACTGTATTAGATACTTTTGGAGATTTGGTAAACATTCACTCATATGTATAATACATATTTCTTCATATAAATTTGGTTTAATTTATATGAATTGTCCAAATGATTAAATTATATTAATTGGGTTATGAGGTCGATTTACCACATAATGAAGTCCCAATTGTTGAACTAATATAATTAAGTCATAAATTGTTCCTAGTTTGTATCATCGAGTACGGACAAACTGACGATACAAAGAACTAGATTGTAATGTGTACTATATCGCCGCTTCATGGGCTAGTGATGTGGGACATCAAGTACAATTGCATAGATATTAGCTGGGAGCTAATGATCGAACAGACCCGACTGAAATAGTATTTAAGATTTCGAGTCATAATACTATTTCATTGACTGTCGAGCAATTTTCTCTGACCTGAGTAGTCCAGAGTGATTCCATTGTGAAATGGTATACTTTGATACAAGTAAACGCCTTTCGTAAAAGGAGGTTATAAAACTTGTTATTGGGTGTATCAGGAAGCAAGTGGGAGAGCTTGTATTGACAAGATGGGATTGTCCTCCATTTTATAATGGGATACATGTCTTACCGGCCACTTGGAGAGTCGAGACTGTGGAAAATACGTGGCCACGTCCAGATTCGTATCATAGTGATAAATCTGGTTTTACAGTCTGTCTCAAAGTCCAAGAAAGGTTTGAACCGATTGAGGATGACTCGAGTCTTGCCTCAAGTTCAAACTTAGACATAAAGTGACAACAGGAAATTGGCAGCACACTGGCTCTGAAGGCCAAGTGGGAGATTGTTGGGATATGTCCTTCGATCCTACGTGTGCAATCGATAAAGTCATAAGGTCGTCTATGGATGTTAAATGATTATTCGATAATATTAATTGTTGGGAACAATATAATATTGATCGATAAAATCATACCTACGGGGTCACACACGAGCTCGATATTGATATACATTGCTTGATAAATATATTGATTTAGAATCAATATTTACGTGGATTTAATACACATGCATGTGATGCATGGCTTGAATGAATGCATGTCACATAGTGTGACATGGCATGCCACACAAGCAAGTGGGACCACATACAATGCATAGTGGCATATGTATGTGGCATGACCTTTCACCTCCTTTGTAACCCCTTTTGCATGTTAATGGTGCATTATGATTCCCATTATGTTGTAGGTTACAAAGGTGAGTAATGTGGTGAATAATGAGGCCATTATATGGATGAAAATCAGATTTTCATTATATCACAACATTAGCCACGAAATTCCACTCAAATAGAGATAAAAGAGGTGATCTTGGAGATCAATTCTCAAGCAAGCAAGGTGTTCATTATCCGGGTTCGTGTGCAACACGTAGAGGCCGGGCCATTTGTGCGGCTTCAACATCCGGACGATCCAAAGGAGTGACGAGGTCATTCACAAGGAGAGCTTCATTTTGCTGATCCATTAAGGTGGTTCAATCGACTCAACACCACCTTAATCAACATCAACGAATCCATTCATTATCAAATGTAAGAATTCGTTGATATCTCTCTCTCTCTATATATATATATATATATTGGATGTATATATATATATATATATATATATATATATATATATATATATATATATATATATAAATATTTGTGTCTATACATATTTGTATGCACTAAGATCATGGCATAGTAGATCTATCGCTTTACACGCTTCCGCACACACGGTATATCGATCGGATCGGTGTATCGTTACCATCAATATTTACCTCAAGAGTTGCTCTATAAAATTTGGATCTAAAACTTAAATCAATGATAGTGTGCCAGCAGCACTCGAAAAATATGAAACGAGCAATTGAGGCTGAGCATGACTCGCTGAATAAAGATATATTTTGATTTTATAATACACACCTCAAAAATATTATCCCAGAAGGATATACGTGGGTGTTCGTAAGAAAAACGAGTAATGATGTGGTGAAATATAAAAGCGAGATTAGTTGCTCAAGAGTTTTTCGCATAAACTTGATATTTGTAAGGATGACATTGAGTTCCGCTACCTTATACTTCTGGCAGCAACAACAATAAATGTAGATATGCATGAATGTATGATTTGACTATGTAGAAGTCATTAGAAAGATACATGCATGAAAATCCTGGATGGATTTTTAAGATTCCTGATATGAAAGGAAATGAAAATCAGAATATGTAAAATATCATATTATATATGTCATTATGGACAAAATTGATATTGAGACAAGGTCCCGAAGACTAGTGATTGGTCCCGAAGACCATTGATTGCACTCTTTTTCCCTCTACTAAGTTTTTCCCACGGGGTTTTCTTAGTTAAAGGTTTTTAACGAGACAATCACCATAATATAAATGTGAATGTCGTGTACTCTTTTCCTCGAGTATTTTTTCCTACAAGGTTTTATAACGAGGTTTTTAGTGAGGCATGTGCATCGCTCGATAATAATTAATGAGGACATCATAATGTTCCATATGAGTTTATTTTCGAGATAAAGTGAGATATTGAACCTGAAGTTCAAATGATTGTGAATTGAAGTTCACATTATTGTTCATTTGTCAAGAAATGTATATTGAACACTAGATGCATTTAATATACTCCTGAAGAGTTACCGGCCGGTTATAGCAATTGCGAATGCTCTAGTCAATAGATGTCTGGTAAAGGCATGTCCCATAAGGACGAAAAATATACAATGATACAAATGAACGTGAAACTCGACAATTCGAAGGTTGTGTCCTGAAGACCAAAATGTATACTTGAATAACTAAGTTTTTCTTATATGGTTTTATTAGTTACAGGTTTTAATGAGACTGGTTGATCACCAATAACTACGTTCAAGAAATCAAAGATCTTCGGTGATTACAATCAGGGGGAGGAAGTTGTACTCTTTTTCCTTCGTCGAGGTTTTATCCCACTGGGTTTTCCTGGCAAGGTTTTAACGAGGCAGCAATCCTGTAAATAGTCATTCAAGGGGAAGTGTTATGAATATTATTATATTATAGTGAATGACTTGTTGGCTAAGTCAGAAACCCTAGATTGTATCCTATATAAAGGGATCTCCCCATATAAATGAATACAACAATTTATAACAATTCTATTCTCCTATCGTATTGTCTCTCTTATACTATATTATTCTCTCTCTATTTCTATTGAGTTTATAACAATTACTAAATTATTTCATCTTTCATTTAAAAAACTTCCCTAAAAATAAAAAACTAAAATAATTTTTAAAAAATACATTTTTAATAGAATATGAGTTTAACCAAATCCCATAATCTTGGCCAAATTTAACCAAATCCCATAATCTTGGCCAAATTTAACCAAATCCCATAATCTTGGCCTTTAGCCATATAGGCCGGTCATCCAATTTCATTTAGCGGGTATCACACCCTATTTGTGGATAACCCTCTAACCACAAAATCAGCCGCACAAATTACCGAAATAGACACGACTAAAACCCACGGCTGCGAGCAATTCGCGAGGGTAAAATCGTCAACTGAGCTCCCGATCTCCGCTTTCTCATTTCTTCATGCTCTCCGTCTCTGACTTTGGACTTGCGCTTTTCTGAAACTAGTTCTGCGTGACAAAAATAGATGTTCCAAAACGGATATCTGCCAGCTCACAAACTCGACGACGAGGGGAGACAACTCGATTAGGGTTCTCCATCTTCGCTCCGCTGCCACGTCGAACCTAAATGTCCTGATCCTCGGAACGAATCATGCTCTCTCGGATCGGCCGCTCTGTTTACCGATCGTCTCGCGCGTCGCTGAATAAAGTAAAGTCTATTTTTCTTTTCGATTCTCGAACGCGCATTGGGAACATCGATTCCACGAAACGATTTCAGGTGGGTGATTTGATTGATTTTCTGTTGGCAGGGCACTGCTTCCGGCATCTATGGATTGCGGTCGTCGGAGCTTTCCTCTGGCAATGCGT
This sequence comes from Euphrasia confusa, assembly GCA_954870475.1. NCBI lineage: Eukaryota > Viridiplantae > Streptophyta > Magnoliopsida > Lamiales > Orobanchaceae > Euphrasia > Euphrasia confusa. Next base: position 1,063,454 of record OX940955.1, on the reverse strand, counting down.
TTGCCTCGTCTGAAAACGGCGGGTTAGGGTTGTGGAGGAGCTATCTGACATCGATTGGAGGTAGTAAACAGGGCTTGAAGAGTAATTTAATCAAGGAATTCGAATCGGTTTTCGTAAACCCTAAGCTTCGAAGGCTGTTCAGTAGTGAAGCTCCAAAGAAAAAGAGTGAGAAATTACGCATCTCAATTTATTTTACATTGTGAGCTAGTGTGGAAGTTTAATCATGTTTTGATTTTTGTGAATTGGTTATCATAGAATATGAAAACTATTATCCGAAGAACAAGCCGAAAATCGCAAAAGAGAACAATCAGAAATCTGGGGCTAAAGGTATTGGACCTTGCTACATTTTGTACTGAGCTATGTTTATTAAATTTTCTTGTTTTTCTTTACAAACTATGAACTGAGGTTGGTAAGAACTTATCGGAAGGTATTATTTGCCGTGTTTAGAAATTGTTTGTATAATTGTGAAAGCAGAAATGTTTTCAGTTCGGTGGAGTGAGCATCCTTACTGTCATATCAGTTGTTTTTCTACCCTGCTATATGTAATGCTGCAATATTTCCGAGTTTCTTATCGTTACCTTTTCGGAATGCAGAGGACTCGGGGGCAGGTGAACAATGGAATAGTTCAGAAATGTCGAAGATATTCAAGAATTTTATTGCCCCGTCATTGTTGATAGCTTTTACACTTGATTTGTTATCGGGTTCTAATGACCAGAAGCAGGTGAATACCTTATCGATAGGTTCTACATTTTTTGATTCATTCATTTGGTGCCCCCAGGCAACGTCTTTCCACTCCTATTTCTATTTGATTACACGTGTATCAATTATACAAAGACCTGAGTGGAAACGTTTTTTTTGCTCTAAAGAATGTTCCATTTTAATGTAATTAAAATGAATGTTTGTCTTTGAACCCTTTTCTTCTGAAAATGTGCCATTCTAAAGTAATTGAAATGAATGTTTGCTGTCTTTGTGCCCTATTTTTTTCTGTATGTAGCATGAACCGATTTTTTTTATTTACTTTTTATCATTTCCTAATTCCTAGTATGTTATATTCCGTTGGATCTTTATATATAATTCAGATAAGCTTCCAAGAGTTCAAAAACAAGCTACTCGAACCTGGCCTTGTGGATCGCATTGTTATTTCGAACAAATCAGTCGCAAAAGTATATGTAAGGAATTCCCAACCTGGTGACAGTCCAACCAAATCTGACACTATGCAAGACCCTGCTGGTGACAAGCTTGATAGACGAAACCTGAGCCGTTATAAATTCAATATCAACATTGGAAGTGTTGAATCCTTTGAGGAGAAGCTTGAGGAAGCACAGGAAGCATTAGGAATCGACCCTCATGATCACATCCCAGTGACTTACGTTTCCGAGATGAATTGGTTCCAAGAATTCTTGAAGTATGGTCCCACTTTATTGATTATAGGATCCATCATATACATGGGAAGGAGAAGTGGCATCGGTATCGGAGGTCCTGGCATGAAGGGTGGCCGTGGAATTTTCAGTATCGGAAAAGCTCAAATCACTAAACTGGATAAGAACTCAAAGAATAAGGTTAGTAGTATATAGTCCATGTCTGCTCAATTCATATTTGATTTTATTGGAGGATTTCTTGTCTTTCCTAAAGCAAAACCCATTTTTTATTAACTGATGATTCTTAGGTATTCTTCAAAGATGTAGCTGGCTGTGATGAGGCAAAACAAGAAATCATGGAGTTTGTACACTTTCTACAGAATCCAAAAAAGTACGAGTTGCTAGGGGCAAAAATCCCAAAAGGCGCCCTTCTCGTTGGTCCTCCCGGGACAGGGAAAACACTTCTAGCTAAAGCAACTGCAGGAGAATCCGGTGTGCCTTTCCTCTCCATATCCGGTTCAGATTTCATGGAAATGTTTGTTGGAGTAGGCCCATCCAGGGTTCGGAGCTTATTCCAAGAGGCCAGACAGTGTGCCCCGAGTATAGTATTCATCGACGAAATTGATGCAATAGGACGGGCCAGAGGCCGTGGGGGGTTATCTGGAGGTAACGACGAGCGTGAAAGCACTTTAAATCAGCTGCTTGTTGAGATGGATGGGTTTGGAACCACTGCTGGTGTTGTTGTGCTTGCTGGCACGAATAGACCCGATATATTGGACAAGGCGTTGCTGAGGCCTGGGAGATTTGACCGTCAGATCACCATTGATAAGCCAGATATAAAGGGCCGTGATCAGATATTCCGTATCTATCTTAATAAGCTGAAACTTGATCAGGAGTCGTCGTATTACTCGCAGAGGCTCGCTGCTCTGACTCCTGGATTTGCTGGGGCCGACATAGCGAATGTTTGCAATGAGGCTGCTTTGATTGCTGCGAGGAATGAGAGCACTATAATAACAATGCAACATTTTGAGTCAGCTATAGATCGTGTTATTGGAGGTCTTGAGAAGAAGAACAAGGTATTCGTTTTACTATCTGGTACCTGTTTTTTGTAATTTCATTTCGCCAATATGGCAATATACTTTGGGACTATCAATTTTAAAGCCTGAAATATGGGTTAGTAATCAATACAAGACCAGAAAGTTACAAAAGAAACAATTAAAGTCCCACGAATATAAGGCTTTGTTTGGAATCTTGCCATTCCTTTCATTATTATTTAATACTACTACATTAATATATAAAATTATGATTTTTTTTAATCCTTTCTTTCTTCCCTTCTTTTTTCACACATGAAATTTCATTTATCATATTTTTGGGACTATAGTTTTAGATGATTCTTCTTTAACATAACTAGGAGTTACAAGATGTCAAACAGGACTTAGATTGTGAGTGGTTGATTTTTTTTATTTTTTTATTTTTTTATCTTTCAAGCCGCATAAACATTTTTGTTCCCAATTAATAGTTAAACATCTTTCGGGCCTTAAATTGATAGAATTCCTAATTTCTTATTTCCCCCAGCTTATATATAATTGTACTGTTCACATCTGCAATTATTCTATCTTAGTTTACAAATCTTCTCTCTATTATTCATATTCATGTTGACAAATACGACCCTTAAGTGTCTTCTTTATGGTGAATCGATAATCTTTTGGGTTATGTATTTAGAATAAAGAGTACTGTAAGCTGCCAATATGATCTGGGTTCATGGTCATAGTGCACTTATTTGGAGCAATTGCTCGTTTCAGGTTATTAGCAAGATGGAGAGGCGGACTGTTGCTTATCACGAAGCTGGGCATGCTGTTACTGGTTGGTTTTTGGAACATGCCGAACCATTGCTTAAGGTCACAATCGTCCCACGTGGTACTGCAGCTCTCGGTTTTGCTCAGTATGTTCCTAATGAAAATCTCTTGATGACCAAAGAACAACTTTTTGACATGACGTGCATGACTCTTGGCGGCCGGGCAGCAGAGCAGGTGATATTCTTTTTCTATGATACTTCATACAATTCGCATAGTATGGGTGATTCCATGAAGTACCCTTGAGGTTTGACCTAATTATCCAAAAAAATGAAAATTGTAAAAAGCACCCTGATGTTTGATTTTGTCTTGCATTTACCCCATGCATAAGAAGAAGAAAGATCATAACCCCCTTGCATTATAAAAATATTAGAGTCCTTTCATTGTGATTGAAACTAACTTAACTGAATTGAACTGAACTGAATTAATTTTCTTATAAAAGTAATGATAATATTTATAAATTGTTAATATTTTTTTAAAAATATTAATAATATTATAACAATAACTAGATTTTGTATACCTAAAATTATTGATTCAAATTATTTTTTATTGATTTTATTCTAATTTATTTTGAAATGGACTTAATCAAGTTGAACTGAACTGAACGATTTGAACTGAACTTAACTTAACTGAACGATTTGAACTGAACTTAACTTAACTGAAATAGACTGAAATTAAGTCCAAAATAACAGAGTATAAGTCTTAACTAAATATAAAAGCCAAATAATTACATTTGCATAATAAAGTTAGGAATGAAAAATGAGATTAGAATTGAGCATAATAACTAATAAGTTGAACATTCACTAACACCTCATTGGGTTTTCTGGGGCTCCCTGCATTTTAATTATATCTAATTGCCTGCCGGTGTAGGTCTTGCTGGGAAAAATCTCGACTGGTGCCCAAAACGACCTGGAGAAGGTCACCAAGATGACCTACGCCCAAGTGGCGGTCTACGGCTTCAGTGAAAAAGTCGGTCTCCTCTCCTTCCCCCAAAAGGAGGACGGCATGGAGATGATCAAACCCTACGGCAGCAAAACTGCAGCAATCATAGATACCGAGGTCAGAGAGTGGGTAGGGAAAGCATATGCCCGTACGATTCAGCTGGTAGAGGAGCACAAAGATCACGTCGCACAGATTGCTGAGCTCTTGCTGGAGAAAGAGGTTCTTCATCAGGATGACTTGCTCCGTGTTTTGGGCGAACGTCCCTTTAAGTCTAGTGAGACTACAAATTACGACAGGTTCAAGCGAGGCTTCGAAGAAGAAGAAGAAGTGGCTGAAGATGATACTAGTACTGAAGGAAAAGGCACGACAGGAAATAATGATGGGTCAACGCCGTTAGGGCCAGAAATTGTGCCGGCTTGATAAACAATGCATGATTAATTTGTAAATGATTTAGGGCCTTGACAATTTGCTCTGTGTTTGTTTGAGCCAAAATTCTGTTAGGGTTCTGAGTCGGCGTTTTATGTGGATAACGTAAATGGTCGAGATCTGATTCCACTTTGTTGGAACCGAACCACCCCTTTGGCGTTCTAGTTACGTAACGATACCAGGTTCAGATGAACTGTTTTATTTTCGATTTGTTTAGTCTTTAGATTGTTTTATCAAGTTGATCTTCGTTTTTTTGTTGCGATGTTCTTTGATGGTCTCTTCGGGTTGTTTTTTTCATATCATTATTATGCAAATGCAATAGGCATAAGGTGCAGGAGTTGCCACGTTGGCTTGTGTACAATGTGTGCCCGGGCGCAATTTAGTGGTCTGTCCTACAACACTCGTTCTATCAGCTGGATAAGGATTATCGGCTTTGCATTGACACAGGAAAGTTCAACTTCAAAATCTCAGCCATTTCATGTGGTTTGTACTGTAGTATCACATTCAGATTCAGACACTATATTTGGAAGAAAAAAAAAACATTTTTTTGTTTGTTTGTTTGATGTGAGTTGGGACTTTGTTTTTATTAAGGTTGTGGTTGTAGGAGCATGAAAAGCTCAAGAGTGTATCTGGTTCACATGTTGCTTTTATTGTACCTTTGGTGGTTGATGCAATGGTCCAAACCCAAACCCAACATCTGGGGAGGAAAAGGGTTCAACTCATTTGGACATAAATGTTTTAACTATGATTTGATTTTACTAGTCAAAACCCTTAATCAATTAAGTTGTTCATCAAACACAATTGGCCTCCAATTACCACACAAAGTGCTCCCTTGAGAAAAATGAGGATTATGGCCCGATTAATGATTCGCATTTTTGAATGTATCGTTCAAACTATGTTATTCTTCTACTTCGAGACACATCTGATAGTTTCATTTCTCTATTTGCAAATTAGAGAATGAATTTGACATTCAAGTCATCCAGATTACCTTTCAAATAAACATTAGTTACTCGGAATGAATTTACGTAAGTTGAATTAACTCGAAAATACGTGGTCAACCCGAATAAATAAGCCGACAAATCTACATATGATCACAATTATACCCTATACTATTATCTATATTGTGTAGTATAACACTAAGGTTGAAAAGATTGAATTGCCTCCTCTTATGTAGCAACCACATTATGATAATTGATATGATTGTTGATGATGATGGATTTACATATGTGTGATAAGTGGAAGTGCGATTAGTGCAGAATCACTTTTGTGATTTAAGAGGTATCCTATGAAAAGTGAAAACACAACACATAATATGACTTCCATGTAGGAAAGCAAGAAAAAACTTATCAATAATAATCATAACCATAATAATAATAATTGAAATTGTTGTTGATAGTAGATGAAAAAGGAAGAATGAAGAATCTTTAATCTCACTATTAAGAGAGGATAGGCAGGGGCTGGCATAATATGGCTTTCATGTAAGAAAAATTTCGATATAATTTGTTTTTTTTATCGTTATCATATAAAATTAATTGGTATATTGAAAATGTTTGATAGAAGATAAATTTATATTGGTATCATACAAATTTTTCGATACATCAAAAAAATGTAGGTATACCGAAATTTTGATATTAAAAAATATTGGTATAACGAACTATATTGAATTTTCGTTAAATATCTAATTATATTTATATTGATACGTACATGTTATATTTTGTATATCAGTATATAATGAAATGCCAAAAATTTATAATTTTCATATATTCGATATCTACCAAAATTTTGACAGTATGATCAATACGAACCCAAAATTTCAATATATGGATAATTCAATATTTTTCAATTCAATAATTTCGTTATTTCGTCCTCTAATTGCAGGTGGCAATAGGATTGGTAAGGAAAACCAATATTGGCACCAATAATTGTTACAAGACATCGTCTAATTAAATTATTACAACACAACAAAATGAAACTATATACAACAACTATATAATTGAGTATAATATAAATATAGTAATATGTTTGGATTGTGAAGTGTGCATTATTGATTCTACAAAATTTATTTTATTTTTTACAAGTACAACAAAGATTATGTGATAAGAATTTTGAAAGAATACCAATTATAGCAGCTGTGTGACCGTGTCAATTTTCTAAAATTCGTCTAATGAGGAAAATAATTAATTGCGCTTTTTGCCTAACAACTATGTGAACACTATATATAAATATATAATAAATATATATTTGTTCAAAGATAAAATAAATAAATAAATAAATAAAAATGTAAATAAAAATAAATACAAATATGACTATATATATACGAGAATAGCCGTTGATGTAGCTTTTACATACGTACAGATACAGCCTCACATATTGGAATTTTAATATATTGCAAACTGTCACACGTTAATTAATTAATTAATTAACTAATAAATTTGGTAAATTAATTATTTATTTGAAATATTTTATGTGGCTGAGCTAGGGTGACGTGGCTGACACCAAACTTGATGTTTAAATTCATATTTTATTTCAACATTTTTAATCAAATAAAATTTATTTATTTTAAATATACATAAAATTTTGAAAATTTTAGAACTTAGAAGTACAAAACATTCACTATAATCTAGTTGAAATAATTGTCAAATTTTTATTCAACTTAAAAGCCTATTTCCTAAATCAAATTATCCTCTATAATAATATTATTAAATTAATATTGTGTTTGATTGAGTAACGATATTTCTTTCCACAATTTTGCGGCCATATACATTTAATACTACAATTAGATGTAATTTGAAGACTAAACAAGTAATTATACATGGGTCTTAATTTTTCATTCCACGAGGATTTTTTGGACCAGCCTTTGTAATTGCATCACGTTTATTTTTAAATCTCCTATGTACAATTATTGGTGTCCATTATTAAAACAATACATGTACAGTATATAGGTCACCATAAGTTGATAAGATGGTTCAACATTTATTAATTAAAATGAATAAATTAATTAATCTCTTGTGATTTGTGATTACTGTTTCACACCATCACCATTATAGTAATATAATTCGTTTCTTGTAAGAAATGAACTTATATATAATTGTTCTTTCTTATCCATTTTGAAACAAGTAAACATTAGTGTAGTATTTGTCAACGATATTACACGGTAAGCTTTTGCTCCAGCATTGGTTGATTAGTTTTCTGAACACTCTCAAATGTGTTAATTTAAGAAATTAGTTTATATGGATCGTTAGATAACAATTATTAATAATCGAACATTCATTAATAATCGAACCGAAATAGCTAGACCATTAAAGAAGAGTGGATTAACCTTCTAAGATTAATCTAGATTCAATGAATAGGTGGTTTCTTGGCAAGTAAGTGGAAACTTCTTAGAGTTTGCAAAATCCCATGCACCAAAAACAATTATTTGCTGGCAACACAAAAAGTAGAGGATCTAAACCCTTAGCAACTAAGGGACTCAACAATACTTTTTAGAGCTGGAAAGTAATTAGCACACATGAAAGGTGAGGTGGATTTGGTTATTACATGAACATTATGAATACTATTTACACTTATTTTTGCCAACATCATTTGGCTAAATATCTTTTGGGTGGATGGATACTTAGTTAGGTTGATTCGGATAGTGAGTCATTGACTATGTTTTAGAAATATATATAATTATATTGATTAAATAAAACAAGGAATTGTTGATGAAAATAAATTGAAAAATACATATATAATTGTATTGCTTAAATAAAACAAGGAATTGTTGATGAAAATAAATTGAAGTCAAAATTTGGTCGATAAAATTTTAAAGAGTTCTTGTTAAGGTGATAAAATTGTTCAACTTATATTTGAGCTCAAAGTTACCTAACACTCTCTCACGAGTAGGCTGAAAATTTTATCGACGCTACTTGTGAATTAATGTGTCATCTTTTAGTAAGCAGGAAATTTCATCGACTGAAGCACTCAAATCGTATTGAGTTTGCTCTGATATCAAGTCAAAGATTGATCAATAACACTTTAAAATGTTTTATATATTAAAATGATAAAATAATTCAATTTATATTTGAGCCTAAAATTCTTACAATAGAAGTGTAATATCTAAACATCTATGTACAGTAAACAAAAATGAATTTAAATTAAATAACCGGTATATATGTTTCAACTCAAAGCATGTTTCTCATGGTTGGATTTAGAACTGGAGAGTAGTTGCCACACACGTGAAAAGTGAGAGGAATAATAATTAAGTTATTATAAAAAATAAAAATATTACTCCAAATTTGAACAATACAGTATTAACAAACTTCAAATTTGAACTATGTTATATAGTGTGTTAGTTTTTGCAAGTGATGAAATACATGATGTTAAAACCCCAATCATGTTCCTCGTGGAATCGTGTTGTTCAAATTTGACCTTTCACGCTATTCCAAAATTTTATTTTATTATTCTATTTGCTTAAATATTTGTTCACACTTCACACTATTTCATAATTTTATTTTACTTCAATATTTGTTCACACTTCTAAAAAAATGGTATATACTCCTTCCTCTCAAACGTAAATATATGTAGTATATTTTAAAATTTTAATTTAAAAATAATTAATTTTAGAGTGATTTTAATAAAAGAGTAATTTACCCATTGACCTTTTATTAATAATGGTATAAATTAAATGTAAAAGTAAAATAATAATTAACTTTTTAATAATTTTTAAATTTTAATTTTAAATTACAATTTTATCACTTTCTAACTCTCTATTTCTACTCATTAACTAAGATATTTAAAATACTTTTATTTGCGAGGTGTCCCACAATACTTAACTCACCAAAAAAAAAAATATTTTAATTTTTTTATTTTAATATATAATTTTATTCTATTTTTTAAAATTTACTCACAATTACTTACTTTCTATTTTAAAATATATTTTTATCCTTAATTTTTTTGTCAAAAAATCAAAATTTAACATTTTACTAGAATGTTAAATTTAGTGCTATATTGATCGTCGGAGAGATAGTCTATGCGCTTATCGGTAGCCTATCTTTATGCGGTATGATTCTTCTCTATGCGCTTTTTGTATTCTACACTTTCTTTTATATGAAATTGACCTTTAAAAAAAAACATTTTTCTTAAACTCAACAACAATATGACATTTAATGGTCACTCTAATTCTGAAATGAATTAGATAAATATTTTTTTATCATAAAGTGAAATCAAATTTTTAAGTATTATTTTTAAAAAAAGAAAGAAATGAAAAAAGAACTCAACGGCTCTGCCCTATTTATAGCCATGAAATGGCTTACGTTTTTCCTCCCCTCTCGCCTTCTAATTTCACCATTCTTCATAGTAATATTTTTACAAGAATTTATCCGTTCATACTGCTTCATTTTCCAGCTCCCTATCACAACCTACCTGGTAATCTCAAATTTCCCTTTTTTAATTGTTTTTAATTTGCACATTTAAATAAAAAAAATCAAGTTTTGATTAGTCGTGGGTTTTAAATTCTTTAACGATGATGAATGAGGGCTTGATGAATTCTGAATCGATTCGAGTTCGCTCGTGGGTTTTAGGAATAAAAACGCAACCTTTACCTCAAATCCATGTCGAAATCGGTGAAATTACGTTTATAACCCTTCCCCCGGCATCCTCACGAGTTCCAGAAAATGTTGCAGGTTTTCGCGACGATGATGATGATGGAATACGAGGATTGCTACAGACAGGTCCAAATGCCAAAATACGATTGCCTCTTATTCGGTAAAAAAAACATTTTCTAAATTTTTAATTTTATTTTTGCTAGAAAATTTAATTTAATTAAGTTTATTGTGATTATTTTTTAGATCTTGATGATACCCTTTACCCTTTGAGTACTGGTTTAGCAGCATCAGTTCTTACAAACATCAAAGGTATTATTAATTAATTAATTTTTATTTTTCATTGTCTTTTGTGTGTGTCTTTATAAATCATGTAAATGCTTGTTCAGATTATATGGTCGAAAAATTGGGTGTGGAAGAGAGCAAAATCCCCGACTTGTGCGATCTTCTGTACAAAAACTACGGCACGACTATGGCTGGTCTCAGGGTAAGCAAGGCCTGGCCCAGCCCGATTTAATCTCGATGTTCGTTCTTTTTCGAAAGATTATAGTTTTATAGTTGGGTGTTTGTTTGGTTGTGTGCAGGCGATCGGCTATGATTTCGACTACGACGAGTACCACAGGTACATGTCGGGAAAAAAAAATCCCTTTTTACAATGCAACTTATAGTTTTTACTCGTTTTAAATCTTCCGATGAATCGCAATCTTGCAGCTTCGTCCACGGTCGATTACCCTACGAAAATCTAAAACCGGACCCTGTTCTGAGAAGCCTTCTGCTAAGCTTGCCCATCCGTAAAGTCGTAAGTCTCATCCCAGATAATCGAATTTTCAACAGCTTCCGATTACTTACTTACAAGTGTTATTTTCGTCAAAAAACAGATCTTTACAAATGCGGATAGGGTGCATGCTGTCAAGGCCCTGAGTCGACTCGGTCTCGAGGACTGTTTTGAAGGGATCATCTGCTTTGAGACTCTGAATCCTACACACAAGATCACGGCTTCAGACGATGAGGATGATGTCGAGTTTCTAGGATCAAGACAGTCTTCTTCTAGTGGTTTGGATGGGAGGAGGACCCCTGAGATTTTCGACATTATTGGGCATTTTAGTCGTCCGGGTGCGGGCCCGTCGGGCCTGCCAAAGACTCCGATCGTCTGCAAACCGTTGGAATCCGCCATCGATAAGGCTCTTAAAATCGCCAACATTGATCCACATAGAACTGTAAGTTTCGTTGATACTTATTTTTTCTATTTTCGAGTGGCTGCTCGTGATTGTATTTATATACTTTTTTCTTTCGTCTCTGCAGCTGTTTTTCGAGGATAGTGTCCGGAATATTCAGTCTGGAAAACGACTAGGACTCGACACTGTACTGGTAAATTTCTTGAAAAGACGAATTTTGGGACTTTTTTTTGTAATTAGGCCAAACACCAGGGGTGTTTTTTGTAAATATTTTTGAAAAGTGTACTGAAAACATAATTACACAAAATGAATGCAGGTGGGTAAATCTCAGAGAGTGAAAGGAGCTGATTATGCATTAGAAAGCATCCACAATCTCCGGGAAGCGATACCCGAGCTCTGGGAATCCGAAAAGCTCGCCAACAACGTGAACTACTCGGGAGGGGTTGCAGTGGAAACTTCTGTGACAGCTTAGTTGAAGTTTTGCTTTTGCATATATGTATCTTCTTGTATTATTACCATTTGTAATCTCTATCATTTTCGTCGAAGAAAAGTGTATGTAAAGCCTCTGACCGACTGCTGCTTTTGTCGGTCACTGTAATTTCTTGCGATAATATGAAATAAGAAGTCGATCGATCGTGTACACGCAATGTCTTTTTCTTCATCTTTATTATGAGAAACGGGATGCGTCTAACTATCGAAGTTCGAAACTTTAGGAAGTCGTTCGAATGACGAGGACGAACGATGATTGGATCCAATAATTGGTTTCTGGTATGCTGTGTGATTGATTGATTAGCTGCCCACATTTATGTTGTTATGCTGAGAGTGATGTAATTGACATGTAAGAAAGTTAAATTTCATTTTATGCACTCAACTATTGTTATTTCCACATGTGGCACATAAGTTTTAGTAATTACATTTTGACCCCCAACGTTTCAATTATTGTACTTCTACAGTTTTCTACAGTTTTTGCTCTTTGAGATAAAGTGGTTGGTGAAAAGATAAGAAAGTCTGAGCCCATTTCATTTTCCCATCGACATTCCTCGATTCCCGCCGGATCGCCGGAATATTCTCCCCCACAAACAGCGCTCGGCCATGTCACGTGCCCTCTTCACGGCGGCGTGTTCAGCTTCTACTCATTTCATCGGCACTGCTAAACTTCCGATATTTTCCCTTCCTCTAAAAAAAGCTCAAAGCTTTAGGCGATTTTCTGTGGTTGCGATGTCGGATTCGAACAAAAGCACCGTTCTTGTTACCGGCGCCGGCGGTAGAACCGGTAAGAAAATCGATCCCTGCAAAATGTGTGTATTTGGGGTTTATGGGTTTTTTGATTCTTGAGCCCTGCAAATGTTGTACTCCTTCCCGTAGAAAGAGTTACACTTCATTAGGGTTTTGAATGTTCTTGATTTGTGTTTTAAGAAAATCGATCTCTGCAAAATGTGTGTATTTGAGGTTTATTGTGTTTTTTGAATCTTGAGCTCTGCAAAAGCACCGTTCTTTCATTAGGGTTTTTCGAGTTAGGTCTCATAAGGCCGTGCGTGTTCTTGATTTGTCGAAAACTCTGTACAGGCCAAATTGTTTACAAGAAACTGAAGGAGAAATCGGGCTCGTTTACGGCTAGAGGCTTGGTAAGAACTCCGGAAAGCAAGGAAAAAATCGGAGGGGAAGATGATGTTTACATCGGGGATATAAGGAACACAGACACAATCATTTCTCCGATTCAAGGAGTCGATGCTCTCATCATAGTCACGAGTGCAGTCCCGAAAATGAAACCCGGGTTCGACCCGTCTAAGGGCGAACGACCCGAATTCTATTTCGAAGAAGGGAGTAACCCTGAGCAGGTTGACTGGATTGGGCAGAAGAATCAAATAGATGCCGGTAAGAACCTAGTACTTAAACATTCGTACTCGTTATATTATGTTCTAAGACAATGTGGGGTGTATATATTGAGCAGCTAAGGCTGCTGGAGTGAAGCAGATTGTGGTGGTTGGATCAATGGGAGGGACTAATCCGAACCACCCGTTGAATAGCTTGGGAAACGGAAATATCTTGGTTTGGAAACGAAAGGCCGAGCAGTACTTGGCCGACTCGGGGATACCATACACCATAATCAGGCATGTTCTTGAATGCGAACTTCGTTTTTCAGCTTTGGTACAATCTTATATTCGGTTTTTGCTCGTGTTTTTTGGTGCAGGGCTGGAGGGCTGCAAGACAAAGAAGGCGGCGTGAGAGAGTTATTAGTTGGAAAAGATGACGAACTTCTTCAGACAGAAACGAAGACAGTTGCTAGGGCTGACGTGGCTGAAGTCTGCATTCAAGCACTCGAATTCGAGGAGGCGAAATTCAAAGCTTTCGATCTTGCCTCGAAGCCTGAAGGAACTGGGACGCCTACCAAGGATTTCAAGACTCTCTTTTCCCAAATCACAACCAAGTTTTGATTGGATTTGAGTATTTTAAACGAGTCTGTTTATGTTAAAAGCTCTGTTCTTTTGAACTGAATTCGTCTGAATTAAGTTTAAACAAATATGAACAACTAAAGATTTACAATTTGAGTTTTTTTCAAAAGAGGTTTCCAACATGAGATAGCATTGATAGTCCTCCCTCTCCACCCCACCAAAATCCACTTGCTCTGTTCATCAATCATAAAATCCTTGTGGAAATACATCTTCCCCTTCTCCGTCGCCTCCTGAATAATCTCCCGGTCGAACGCCACCTGGACGAACCCCGCCTTCAAATTACGAGCCTGCCACTGTTTATACGTCTCCGGCCTCTCGACCCTCTCCCACCCCTCACAAGCCACCACGTTAAAAGCTTCCTTCCCGTAAACCTCCCTCTCGATCACTGCTCTCTCTGGCACCTCTCGAGGCACACAAGCCTCCAACATATCAAACATAGCCGAGAACTGATACAAAGCCTCTCGAAAACGGGTCAGGAAAAACGGGGCCCCGTATGTCCCGTTGACTATTCCATGCACGAATATATCCGGGCTTATCTTTCTGATAAGGTCAAGAACCATCGCTCGAGAGCTGTGGGCCACCACGCTCTCGTCTGAAAGATTCTTGGAACGGTACATACAAGTGACTACTAAATACTCGTCCTCCTCGATTTTCAGATCCTCGACTCTGATGCTCTCCCATTTCTGGGCTATGGATTTGTACTCGAAAGGGACGTCGAATTTCTCGGCGTATCGGGCCAGTCTTCGGCCCGTGTCCTCGACCCATTTGGCAGGTCGAAAGCCCGGCTGGGGGAAGTCGATCCCGGTGATCTTGACCTTCGGAGGCCCGTTTTCTCGCTTGGATATGCGGTGGATGAAGTTGGGCCATTGGAAACCGTACATGATTCCGAAATCGATGATGTGGACTTTCTTGGCTTTTCCGGTTCTGTTGATTATGGTTCGACAAGCTGCGAGATTCGAGACCTTGTTGAACGGGGCTGAAGCAAGGGAAGTGTAGTAAGCTCTCAAGTAATCGGCAATGGAAGTTTTTCGGGCGAGGACGGATTTGTAAATCCGGCTGCCTCCTCCGGCTAAACGGGCCTCGAGGGCCTCGGAGAAGTAATGGGCCAGCCTTTGATTCGCGTCCCCAAAAGGGGTCGAATGCTGCTTGATGATTTTGAGATGCTCGCTCGCGTTGTGGGAATCGTCGGCTGCAACGGATTGAGCACAGTTGAGGAGAAGGGTTCTCAAATCGATCACTTCTTTTTTCTTGTCCTGTTTCTTCTTCCTCTTGGCCCGGCCCGTTCTCCCTGCTTTCGTCTTGGATTCGTTCAAAGTGTTTTTCAAATCCTCTCGATAAGCCCCAAACTTCTCTCGGCCTTCCCCCATCGAGTTAAGCAGCATGGAATCGAATTCTCCAACTAGGGCTTCGAACTCGGTGTTCAAAGCAGGCAACTTGCTGACTCTTTCTTCTTCCTCTTCTTGAAAATGTGTCTCGATATTACAGTGATTTCTCTTAACCGGCCCGGATCGAACCCCTTTCTCGAAATCCCACACCGATTCGTTACGAGGGTTTATCCAGCCGGGGTTGATGATATCGATCAAGTAGCCGCTACTACTGGGTTCGGGTTCGGGTTCGGGCTCGGGCTGTTGGGGAGAAGGTGGGTATTTCTTTCCGATGGCGTCGTAAAAAGATTTCTCCTTGGCTTGGAAATGGAGGGACTGTTGGAGCATGTGCTCTTGCTCCTCCATATCTTCCTCCATCAGCATATCGCTTATGTACCCGAGGAGCGGCGCGTGGGAGAAATCGCCGATGTAATCGGGTAAGGGCGCGTTTGGGAGGAAATGACGGATTCTCGCCTGATCGAACGCGCCGGGCCCGAAGCCGATGGGCCCGTTTTCTGAAATCGGGTCCGATTGGGAAGGACCCGAGAACCCGAAGAAACCCGAATCCATTTTCAGAAACCCCAACAACAACAACAACAGATAACAGAGCTCAAATCAAAATTGAATGGATGATGAAAAGGGGATTTAAAACCCTAAAAATAAAAAAGCAGTCTTTATTGAAGGAAGAAACTAGAACAGAGAAGAACAAGTTTGACGATTAGCGTACCTCGGCAAAAGCGAATCTGCGCAGGAGGACTAGAGATGGAGACCAATTATTTATTGGAGTATTATTTAAATCATATTTGGTGTAAAAATAATCGGCTCCATTTGCCTCCTCGAGGGAGGCCTCTTGATTATTGAACTAGGGCACACAGTGTCAATTTTTTGTATATGCTCTATTAAAAAATTGTTTTATTACTTTTTTTTTATTATTTAAATTTATGAAAAATTAAATTTGATTCTATTTAAAAAAAATTAGTAAAATTTTGAATATTGGTTATATGAAGTGTAGGTAACTCACTCTATCTTTATGTTTTGTGTGAAGGGAATTCAATTTGTGTGAAGTGAATTCAATTGAAAGAGTGTTAGAAAATATCACTTTATAATGTGTAACTTGCTTAGTTTAATAAGTTTCAAATACGCACAAAATATTAAAATAAACAGCGACCAAATGAAAAAGACTGTAAACTCAAACTATGTTAAACTTTTATAATATTATCTCAAAATAATTAATATAAAAATAATATACTTGTCTGATTAATTGCTACATCTCATTTGTAACTAAAAAAATGGTGATAATAAAATATTTTTTTAATGGAGTACTACTAATATTTATTTATTTTCAAATTGAACAATAAAAACAGTAATTATAACTTTTTTTAATGGGATGCAGGTGATGAAGTAATATTTAATTTATTTTTTAGTCAAATATACGTATAAAATTCATAAAAAATATTACTGTTAAATTTGATTGATTTTTAAAATGTTTTACTTTGCAGATTCCTCTCATAACTAACTACCCATTAGTCATTATAAATTTTAGGGACGTGCTAAATGAGCAGATTCTGCCCATGGGCAGAATTCTTTTAAAAAATTGTTTAAAAATTATTAAAATATTTTTATTATTATTTTATCATATATTATAATTAAGTACACTATATTAAATATATATTGCACAAAAAAAATAAAAAATAAAAATATTTAGATAAAGATAATGAATATTTTTATATTTATACTTAAAATAATCAATTGATTAGAAAAAAATTATTATAATATATAAAAATGAAAGATAAAAAAATTATTTTAATAGATTTATTAAGCTAATTATATTTATAATTATATAAAAATAAAAAATTAAAAATTTAATAAATTTGGGCAGTTCTGCCCATGGGCAGAATCTGCCCACAAGGAATTACCGTAAATATTATACATGCAGTATGTTACTTAGATTTTAATTGACTTTGATCTGATTGTAAAATCTTCTTAGATATCGGACAGCGCAATTTATTGGATCAAGTCATTAACCAACTACGTAGTTGTCAATTATTTCACTTTTGGTGTCGTTGACATTTTAATAATTTTCATTAATATTTTTTCAACACAAATAGTATTATTTTTTCATTATTATTATATTAATAAAAATAGTGAACACAGTATACAATTATTTTAAAAATAAAAAATGAACATGAAATTGTAATTTTAAAAAAAATAATAATTCTGTCTTGGGAAAGATAATTCGTTTCCATTGTAATTTAAAAAAAAAATAGTCATTTTTTATGAGACAGGAAAAAGTATACTACATGTTCTTTTGGACTTAATTTCAGTCAAGTTCAGTTCAGTTCAGACATATCGCTACAGTTCAATTACAGTTCAATTCAATTCAGTTCGTTTCAAAATAAATTAAAATAAAATAAAGTAAAAATAATTTCAATCTATAATTTTAAATATGAAACCTAGTTACTCTCATAATATTATTAATATTTTAAAAAAAATATTTAATAATTTATAAAAATTATTATTATTTTTATAAAAAAATCAATTCAATTCAGTTCAGATCGCTTAAGTTCAGTTCAGTTTAGATCGTTTATGTTTAGTTCAGTGAAAAATCAGATTTGAAAGTTGAAGCCGTCTATTATTTCGGCCCATAAACAGGTCCAACTTCAACAGAAGCCCATATTTTGACCAATATATGGGCTTGGGCTATCTAGTACAGTCCCTATATTGTCAGCCCAATCTTTAACTCATGAAAAACTAAGAAAAAAGAGAAAAAAAAAAAAGGATATGGCGGTTCGTGTGATGAACGGCGGCACAATCTTCCGCTGCTGCTCGGTGTCGCCGCCGCTCGCCGCCTTTAGATGCTGCCTATACTCCTCCGCTAACCGGCAGCGAAAGTCTGTTCAGTGTCACTCTTCCAATCGATTCTCCGTCACCCGGCACATTCAGTGTCAGCTCATATCCTATGGCTATGGGAGAGCCGCGATTCGAAGATACTCGACGCAGAGCCTGGTGGATATGGTGTTGGAGGAGCTCGAGTCACTGAGAGAGCGTGGTAGAGTTCGAGCCTCAAACAAGTAATTATATGAGATTTTTTTTTTTTTTTGCAATTGTTTTTATTCGTTTGTGAGCTGATTTTAGTCGGATGCATCGATTACAATTACATCGTCGTAGGGTTTGTGTATAAAGAGATTAGTGGATATTCGAATGGATTATTCTGTTGGAATTTAGGGTTTTTTTTTCTTGTATTCGAAAAGGCATTATGACTGAGACTGGGTTTAGAAGCATCTTGGGAACTTGTTTTAAGCAGTAGTTCATGTTACTATGGGGGTTTGATAAATGATGACAAAAATTACGATAAAGGTTCGGAGGTGTTTAGATTTGTAGTAGTATAATTTTTTGTCAAGATGTATTGTCTCATCATGGAACAAATTATTAAGAAGAGCAGAAGACTGAATAAAACATCTTCGGCTCTTCGCCCGAATCTCATACAACCGTCCCAAAACATTATTTTCCCTTTATGAATCACAGTCAGTGATTACAGATATCTTCAAACATCTGATAATCCTTCAATACTTATCTATCATGGTTGCATATGGAAATTATCTCAGATTGGAACTCAAAATCGGTGAAGTGCTTCATGAAGAAAAGACCGGAAAGCAGGTAGTGCAGAAAGGGCTGCTGCTGGAATTCAGGAAAGACCCAGAAAGGGTATTGCTAGCGGTTGTACAGAAACAAGATGGCAAAAGGAATTGGATAGTTACCGATCAGGTAAAATGCCGCGTGTATGATAAGTTATTACTTATTAGGTTTTAGATGTCTGTCTTTTGACTATTTTCTTTACGTCTTAAGAACATTTAGGTTATAGCCACTCATTTTTTCTCCTGACCATGCAGAATGGTGTCATGACATCTATTAAGCCGCAACAAATTACCTTCATTGTTCCTGGTATCATAAACTTTGACCACACAGATATATCAAACTTCGTTCAGAAAGCTCAAGATAATTTGGTCTGTTATTATTGCAGTTCTGAGTAAAAATGACTTGAAATCCATCGGCAGTTTCTAGAAAAGAGTTTGTGTTTTTGCTTTCAGGACCCTGCATTGCTCGAGTTTGCGTGGATTGAACTTCTTGAAAAGAATAAGTCTGCAACATTAGAGGAGCTTGCTGAGGTGTACTTTTTACCATTATCATTTTTGCATCTCGATGTTTCTGTTAATGACACAACTTCATTCTAACAGATGATTTTTGGTAGTGATGAACCTCTTGCAATCTATTCTGCTCATTTGTTACTTGCCAAGGATGAAGTATACTTTACGGTTCTGGAGAGTAAAGGTTCAGTTTCTGTTTACGGACCTAGACCTACTATGCAGGTGTGTTATGGTCATCTGTTACTTACTATTAAAATTTCGTTTTGGCTTCACTTGGACTTGGTATGTTTGAAATGATTTATGTTTCTTTCTTAGTTGATTTTTTGGGTTATTTAGTACGTAGTATGATGGTTCGTGTTTGATTTTGTTAATTTTTCTTGGAGATGAGATATGTAACGATTTGGTTTTCTAGGTTGAGCAATTGACACAAAAGAAGCGTGCCATAGAAACTGCAGAGAGAGAACTTGAAGAGTTTGTTAATTTACTGAAATCTGCTAGGGATATGCCTCTGCATGGAAAACCTCCAAAATCTACATGGAGTTCTGATGAGAAAAATCAGAAGAGGATTGATTCTCTTCGAGCATATGCAATTGATGATTGTAGGACTGAAGATGAAAAGAAAACTGCTGGGCTGGTAGTAACTTGGTTTCCCTTCATATTCATCAATGTGTAGTGTCGTTTACCTGGAAAAAAAATTAGATTTGTGTGAATTCAAAGCAAATGCAACTTTATCCAAAAGGTGATCCCATATAATGCCTTAAATGAGCTTGCAAATATTGCCTTATATCCCCATTGCAATTATTCAACAATATACAACTATAAATGGATAACAGATTGGATAATCATGATAATGTACCTTACCTTTGACAGATTCTCAGGGCCATGGGGCGTGCTAAAACAGCTTCAGCAGCAGTGAATCTCCTTATAGATATTGGATATTTCCCTGTGCATGTAAATCTTGATTTGTTGAAGTTAAACATCCCCACCGAATATCCAGACAATATTTATGCAGCTGCTGAAAACCTTTTGTCTAAGTCACCTGATCTGGATGAGGTATGGTTGTTTTAATCTTAAGTAGGTTTATTTAACATAATTCTCTTTGGACATAAAACCTAATAATCCTAAGTGATTAATCTGAAAACTGAACTACTGTAAGTAGATTTATCACTTGTGTTATCCTGGACATAAAATTATTTTTCAACGCCTTATTCTTTTGTTATTGAAGCATTGTTGTTTTGTGCATAGTTTCTCTGATAGGAAATAAAACAAGGAAGTAGAAATTTTAATATCGTCTTATTATAGTTTCAGTTTATCTGTTGTCAGGCTGACCGAACAGATTTGACTCACTTAAAGGTGTATGCCATTGATGTTGATGAAGCTGATGAGGTATACCCCTTCCCTTAAATCATATAGAAGCTTATGCTTATACAGTTTTCTTGGATCCATTAGGCAGTTAATTCTAGATTGTATACTCGAGGTAGACATTATTTACAAATGGCTAAATAGGCAGGCATTTGCAGTTAGATGATGCATTGAGTGCAACTAGACTTCAGGATGGCCGCATAAAGGTCTGGATCCATGTTGCAGACCCGACTAGATTAGTTCAGCCAGGTGGCATATTAGACAAGTGCGTTTTATCATGCAAAGAACTGTGTTTTGATTATGTTTTTTTTATTTTTCTGAGGCACTTTGTAACATAGTTCTTGATCCTCAGAGAAGCAATGAAGAGAGGAACTTCTGTGTTTTTGCCAACAGCTACTTACCCAATGTTCCCCGAGAGATTGGCCATGCAAGCCATGAGTTTGAAGCAAGGGGAGCTCTGCAAGTCCCTCACAGTTTCCGTTGTGCTGCATTCAGATGGCTGGTAAGTGCGTATCCACCTCTATTATGCCCTGAAATTGGGCTATCGTTTTTTTCTTGGTGTCCTCCAATTAGTCATTAATGTGAAAAAATTAGGAATGGTTTTATCCCTTTTTTTATAATTTTACCTGTTTGCAAAGAGAAATCTCGTCTTACGACTCTTTTTTTCTTTTTTTCTTTTTTTCTATATAGCATTGCGGAGTACTCTGTCGAAAACTCTGTCATCAAACCAACATATATGCTAACTTATGAGAGCGCGACTGAACTTCTCCATCTGAACCTTGAAGAGGAGTCTAAACTCAGACTTCTTTCAGAGGCTGCTGCACTCCGATTTCAATGGCGTCGAGGACAGGTAAGCATTCCTCTTACATTTTTGGTTTCTTATTCATCGCTGTTGTATATCTTGCACCATTTTACATTCTTAAAAAGTAGTGGTATTATATTTCTACTTGTCCAGTGTCCTAACTTAATATATACTCTTGGTATTGACTTGAATATCTTCTATAGGGTGCAATAGACGCATCCACAATAGAAACCAGAATTAAAGTGACCAATCCAGATGACCCAGAGCCCCTGATCAATCTCTATGTAGAGAATCAGGCGGACCCCGCAATGCGACTTGTATCCGAGATGATGATCCTTTGTGGCGAAGTGATAGCCACTCTTGGTACTTCTAACAACATCCCGTTACCTTACCGGGGCCAACCTCAGTCGAATTTCGATATTTCCTCTTTTGCTCATCTTCCGGAAGGCCCTGTGAGAAGTTCTGCCATAGTTAAAACCATGCGTGCTGCTGAGATGGATTTTAGGAAGCCCATACGCCATGGGGTTTTAGGGCTTTCCGGATATGTTCAATTCACATCTCCCATCCGTAGGTATATGGATCTCCTGGCCCACTATCAGGTATTTTTATGAGATATTTATACATTGATACGTCCACTGATACATTCAAAAATAAATGGCATGAAACTAGTAAATATTGTAAAGAAAGTAAAGAAGTGTAAAGACACAATTGATTCTGTACATGCATGAAGGTGAAAGCTTTTCTTAGAGGAGACTCCCCCCCATTCTCAGCTGGACAGTTAGAGGGAATAGCGGCTATGGTAAACATGAATATTAGGGTAATAAAAAGGCTGAGCACGAGCAGCCTGCGGTATTGGACAAGAGAATACTTGAGGCGGCAACCCAAAGAAAAAACATTTTCTGGTTTGGTTCTTCGATTCGTAAAAGATAGAATTGCAGCAATACTCGTGATGGAGGTATGCCGTACGGACTAACATCCATAAATCCATTGCTTGTTCCCTGAGTATATCAACCTCCGATGAATTTTTCTCGGTAGCTTTTGTATTTCACCATAAATTTTTTTAATTTCCACCTTCTCATGTGTAGGTCGGAATACAAGCTTCTGTGTGGGTATCTGTCGGGGTTAAGATAGGCGACGAAGTAATAGTCCAAGTGGATGAAGCCCATCCACGTGACGAGACTCTTAGTTTCAAGGAGGTTGTAAGAACATAAAAAGACAAAACCAAATCAATAATGCTGGTAACCAATGTTAGATAAGATCTCAGCCAAGTAGCACCTTCGGAAGTTGGAAGATACTGATCTTGTTGCCACCTCGTTGACGGATACCGACTATCTAAGGCTCGAGTTAGATGGTAATTAGCATGAAGATTACAGAAAATCCTAATTAAGATTTTGAGAATACATGTCTGGTTGTGAAGGAGCAAAAGCATCTGAGGTTGGCTTTGATTATTTTCCAAGAGGCATGTATGTATAAAAGCCCTAATGTAATGTATGTGAAAAAAGGCTGACAATGATTGTAACCTTTCATTCTATTCTTCCTACTAGACATGCTTTATTTTATTTTCTCACCACTTTTTGCTTGTATATAGTACATTATTTGGAATGCAATAATTTGTACTTTTTGTGTCTGAATATGCACTGTGTTATTTATATTTTACTTTGAAAAAAGTTTAAAAAAAAAAAATGACATTTTGACTTTTGAATTGAGAAAATAACGAGTAAAAATGTGTTACATATAGTATATGTGACACATTAAAGAATCAGTAAACCAGAAGCTTTAATTACTGATCCCACCACATGCTTTTCTGACATAGAAAATGTGTCCCTATGGCCCTATTTGATATACTCTCTCATATTCTTCTGATTTATTTTCCACGCAATTTAGGTAGTCAAATAGAGCTTAAATAAGTATAGTCACCGTTTTTTTTTAATAAATGAAGAGTAACTATAAATTTGAGAAAATTTGAGAAGCCCAGCATAAAATCGATGGTACGTCATAAAATCAACGGTAACGTGCTTGTAATTTTTTGGTAACCAGATTCGAATTTTGGATGAAACAATTTTTTATTGAAATATTATAAAATTTGTTTTGAGTGAGACTTGTTGACTCTTTATCCTATGTGTCTATTCGAGCACATCTTTCGATTTACATTCTACCCGATCGAGGGGTCAACGATCAAGTGGGGTGGAGTTTCTCGTCTCTCCTCAACCCGATCGAGGGGTCAACGATCAAGTGGGATGGAATTTCTCGTCTCTCCTCAATAAAAAAAAATTATAAATTTGAGATAAAGAAAATACTCCCTGTCTTATAATTGTTTGCACATTTTTTTTAGCTGTCTCACAATTATTTTGAAGTCTTACAATTGAAATTTTTTCTTAACATTATCATCATAATACACTTTTATTATAAATATAACACTAGTTTTTCAACCAATTTTTTTATGTAATTACAATCAATAATACACCTACCTTATATTATTCCACACAAAATTTATTTATTTTAAATTAGGAGAAAAGTCTCATTGACAAACATTGCAAGACCAAAAGATGGATGGAGTATTATAGTTTTATGCTACCTCCATCCAATAAAAACTGCACTTCTTAATATGCATGCAAAGAGCACGACTCAAGTTTGTGAGACCGAGCAACGTCTCGACGACCACCTCTCGTGTTCTTATTTATTTTTCACTCTTTTCTCGTCTTTGATCAGCTCAGATTTCACAAATGAATAAAAACATTCAATCGTGTTTTAAACCAACTGACCGATAATCTAACTGAAACACTAATTCTACACAAAACAATAATATACTCTGTGTCTCAAACTTAATTACAAAAGAAATATAATTATAAGTTTAAGAAAAAAAAAATACTATATTTAGACTTCATATATTGTAGTATAAGAGAGAAACTAAAATAAAGAAAGGTCAATATTTGGAGTAGTTATATCACTATATAAGAGAAAAACTAAAATAAATAAAGGTCAATATATATTTGTAGTTATATCACTAATTGTAGCAGTCAACCACTTTACTTACATTTGGAACGCAAAGTACGATGCTTTGCTTAAATCTTAGAAAACACTAACTAAAGTCACGTATTTTAATTAATATTTTACTTTGATCACATTTTTTTCAAAATATATATTTCTCGACACTTATTGTGAAATAATTATTTTAAAAAATATCGAGAACATCTTAATATACTTGCATCGTAAATAGTACGGAGTATAATTTTTTTGTAAATACTAAATATACTTGCATGTGAGATTGGATACCCAAAAATCGTACAGCCCCGAAGTCAAACCTGATACGGAATTAATAAAAATGTCAAACCATAATTGGTGAAAATGTAGGCACAGCACGAGACATATAATAATTATATAAATATTTTTGGAATTAATTACACTAATTTAGAGCGTGATTGAAGCTAATGGATTTGTTGCTTAATTTGTCAGCTAATTATCAATCATAAATCATAATCGCCCAACTTGTAATTAATAAAAATGTGTTCTTGTCTACCAAAGTCATCAACCTCATATAAAGTTATAAATATTTATTTTATTTTTAAAATATGATTATTAATACCAAATATCATAAAATATATTTATATAATTATTATTTTGAAATATTACTTCCGTCCCATTACCTTTTTTTTAATGAAAAATGTAACATTAAATATTTTTTCATAATGTTCTCTTCTCTTACACATTGTTCTATTTTATTACTTCGCTTTTTTTAATATTAAATAATAATTAAACATCATATCAATTGTAATAAACATTCAATTATAAAGAAATTAAATTAAAAAAATAGTACTTTTAAGACAGAGATACAGTAATATATCATAATAAACACTAAAAAAAATAAATGTGTTTACCCAAACATAAAGAGTATTAAGCTAATTGAATGATGTCGTAATTTGACATTTTGTTTTGACTTCCATATATTATACTCTATGTTTCAATTATACAAATAATTATAAAAATGATTTTTGTATGCAAGAAGTATTTTTTTTATTATTTTTTAAAACAATGATATTTTATTTTTTTTTGTTATCTCTTAAAACATTGTACAATTCATAAATTGATTGTCTTTTCACAATTTTATTATTTCAATACATATTTATTTACATTTATACCACTATTTTTTCAACTACTCACACATTAATACTTATTATATCTTACTTTATAATTTATATTATTAAACACACCAAAAATAATTTTTAATAGAGTTCAAGTTTCTCTGTGCAGTAGAGTGAAGAGAGCATATATTTTTATGCGTTCTTTTTTTTAATACTATTTTAATTGTATTATTTATTTAATTAATTAATTTATTTAAATAAATAAAATTATTTTTTATTTTAATTTTTATATTTTATCCATATAATGAAAAAAAAACCCAATTTTAGACCAATGTGAAAATAGAGAGGGGTTGATATTTTCTACTACTACTAAAAGAGTGAATTTATAATAATTATAATTATTTTTATTAAATTTTATTATATATTTTTTAAAATATGGGCAATATTAAAAGATTGAAAATGATAAACAAGTCACATGGAGGTGTGAAAAAAGGAAAAAAATAAGTCAAAATAAAAATAATTGGGTTCACAACACATGTGGGTGTTTGGGACTGGGAGTTTTCA
The DNA here is from genome assembly GCA_954870475.1 of Euphrasia confusa. Lineage (NCBI taxonomy): Eukaryota > Viridiplantae > Streptophyta > Magnoliopsida > Lamiales > Orobanchaceae > Euphrasia > Euphrasia confusa. The sequence goes on along the minus strand of OX940955.1, from coordinate 1,037,352 downwards.
ATTATCAAAATAATAATAATAATAATAATAATAATATATTTTGCTCTTTTCTTCATTCCTATCCAATCCGCACATGGCATTCAATGCACCTGAAATTGTACGTACGTATTTACATATGTATATTTTTCATTCTGAAATTATCGACACAATTACAATTATTCTTGTCTCTTTAATCACGTTTGTAATCTCCTTATTGTGAGAGCATCCCCATTGCTAGGTACAATTCCTAGTTGGCACATATTTGTACCTAGGTACACAAATGGTGAGAGAGGTACAATTTAGGAGAGAGAATTTTGAGTATCAAATATTAAATACTAGGTACAAATTAATTTTGTGTCTTATTTTGTGGGTCCTACATGAATAAAAGTGAATAATTGTACCTCAAACCATTGTGATGGTGAAGTACAAATTGTCGAGGTACAAATAATATGTGATGTGTTTAATGACATGTCAATAATTTGTACCTATGTTTAGGTATTCCATTGGAGATGCTCTGAGAACTCTTATCTATATTAAATAGTACTCTTATTTATTTTTTTATGATAACATATGTTTTTTTACTTTAAAAGAAATATGAATATTTTATTTTTAAAATGCAAAAGAAATATTTTTATTTATCTGTACAAAAGGATTGCATTTTAATTCATATCTTGTACTCCTTATTAATTATCATTTTTTTTTTTTTTTTTTTTTTTTGTAAATTAAAAGGAAAGTTGGACGACTAGTTCCCTACGAAGGGAGTATTATGAATTTATGATGTAACAAATCGATCGAGTACTTCTTTAATTGTATGTTTATTATTCACAAAGGCTGGGATTGGTGGGCCCAAATGCAATTAACAACTCTTGAGGGGCATCGATTAAAATTCTAAATCAAGCATCATTTTCTTTTATTTAATTTATTTTTTAATCAAAAAATTAATAAAAATAAATAACAAATTTGATGAAAAAATAAGAATAATATTAAGTTTTATGAAATATGAATATTAATATAAGATGCACTTAAAAAAGACTGTAATCACAATTGAGACCATATATTATTTTTTTAGGTAAAATAAAAAAAATGTCAAAATGTATTTTACAATAAAAAAAATTAAAAAAAAATTGAGGTACTTGTTTAAGATATAAAAATATTTATATTATTTTGGCATAGAAAGAAATCTATTTGTATCATAGCGAGAGTAAATACAAAAATAAAAAGAATGTTGGGACGAAAATGACCCCCTGTTTAGACCATGTTTATCGGGAGAGCGTGACGCCCTCCCTTAAGACAAAAATAATAATAATATAATAATATGAATTTGACGCTCTCTTCACAACCTGGAGTATGTCACGCCCTTCGGGCGTGATTTTTTTTTTCTTTTTTATTGCCACATGTCCTCAAATCATCTGTGTATTTATTTAATTTATATATCCTATATGATGTTATTTATATAATGATATATATAATGTTATATATTTATAATTATATATATATAATTATATCAAAATTCATAATTTTTTATTAATTATAAAACGAGATCCATATTAATATAGTTTCACTGATAATTAATTATAATTTTTTATTTTTTATTTTATTTAAAAATTATTTATTGAAACATTTTAACAATTTAATGTATATATTTTATAGATTTTAAATATAAATTGAAATAAAAAATATTAAGTATTTATTTAATAATAAAAAAAATTGATAAATTGAATTGAGTTGCAGGTTGTGGATAAAGTATGAAAAAATGAAAAGTTTAGATTGATGATGTGGAAGAGAGTGAAAATAATTTTTTATTAAAAATTTAGGTTGTGAAGGGTTGTTGATAAACATGGTCTTAAACATTGTCTTTTAAAATGATTAATAATTATTTTATAGTTGGCCCCACTTGTCCTCAATCAAGGGTTTTATTTGATTCCTTTTACAAATCAACTATGTTGCTTTTATCATTGTTTAATTTATGCTTACGCTCAGCGAAATACATCATATATTTAACAAACTTAAATTTAATATTATTTTATACGTGTATATATAATCACACATAATGTATACATTTACGATTAAAATACTATTAAGAGTAACATATAATAGACACTTTTATTATATACTCATATTCAAAATAAATAAATATATGTACTGTATTTACCTATATTAAATATGAAATCTAAGCAAACTATGAAATTCAAACAAACATAGCTTTTGGCCTCAAAATATATTTACATAAAAATCTAATTGTTAAAGTAAACACTATTTTGAAGAGGACTAAGTTATGATTAAACGTTCTTAAATGTCCTTGACTGTAAACACTAGTTTTTCACACTATTGAGCAAGTTGATTGGAGAAAATTATTCAAAAATTTGTTTTTATCCCATTGTCTAATATCTCTGTCTTATTTCACAAACTTATGTAGAAGACAATGAAAATTTAAAATGAAACTCGTATAATTTTTAAAATACAATTTTATTTATATTTTTTTCAACACTTTTAAAATTTTCTTACCACTACTTTAATCTTTGAAACCAAAAATTATTAAAATTATTATATAAATATTATTACTCTATATTTGTATAAAGGAATAAAAATGAATGTCGAAATTGTCCTCCCATGACATTTGATCTGGGAAATTAAATGGTCCAAAAAACTAATTTCGTCAATTGTAAGTAAACTATAATTCTTTATTTAAAAAATAAATTAAAATTAAAATATCGATATGCCCCCACAAAAATTCCATCAAACTTGTTTCAGTAAATTGAAAACGACATCGTTTGGTATCTCCATTCACACAAAGTAAAAAAGTAATTTCAATTTAGAGGAGGGAAAAAATACAGAGGCCCCCGCCCCCTTCTCCCTCCATAAGTACCCCTTCACCTTCCCCTCGTTTTCCATTCGCCCCCAAACACAGAAAAAAACCCTTTCACATTCTCTCTCTCTAAAACCGTATTCACACTGAGCGAGAGAGAAAGAGAGAGAGAGAACAGAAAAACACAATGTCCGTCCACACGAAGCAGCTCCTCCGCATTGCCGCCGTCCTCTGCTTCCTCGCTTCCGCTCACGCCAGAATCCCCGGCGTCTACTCCGGCGGCGCCTGGCAAACCGCCCACGCTACCTTCTACGGCGGCAGCGATGCCTCCGGCACCATGGGTAACAATCGATCCCCCCGCCCTCCTACGGCGGTGTTAATTTCCTCGCGATTTTTTTTTTTAATTTTTTTTTTCCGTTTTCAGGTGGTGCCTGCGGTTACGGGAACCTCTACAGCCAGGGCTACGGCGTGAACACGGCGGCGCTGAGCACCGCGCTCTTCAACAGCGGCCTTCGCTGCGGCGCGTGCTTCGAGATCAAGTGCGACGCGAAGCAGGACGGCCAGTGGTGCAACGCCGGCCGCCCCTCCATCCTCGTCACCGCCACCAATTTCTGCCCACCGAACTTCGCCCTCCCCAGCGACGACGGCGGCTGGTGCAATCCTCCCCGCCCGCATTTCGATCTCGCCATGCCGATGTTCCTCAAAATCGCCCAGTACCGCGCCGGCATCGTCCCCGTCAACTTCCGCCGGTAAGGGGTACTTTCGTCTTTTTACGTATACACTGCAAACTGCTTTTTCATCACTGAATTTTTCCACTTAAATTCTACTTGTCCGCTACCGGATTTACCAAAATACCCTCTTATTTTTCTGCAATTACCGCCGAGGGCATTGCCGTAATTTATGGAGTATCTGGTAACCGTTCCCGGAAATTACGGAACGCGCCGCGCGGGTCCCACCACCACGCACCACACGCAAAAAAGCTGCACCTAGAAATTCTGTCCACGCAACCGGAATCGCCGGTCCGCCTAAACCGCGACCGATTTATTTATTTATTTATATTAATTTTTGGCAGGATACCTTGCCGGAAACAAGGAGGGATCCGGTTCACGATCAACGGTTTCCGTTACTTCAACCTGGTCCTGGTGACCAACGTCGCCGGCGCCGGAGATATCGTGCGCGTGAGCATCAAGGGGACGAACACGGGGTGGCTTCCGATGAGCCGGAACTGGGGGCAAAACTGGCAATCCAACTCGGTCCTGGTGGGCCAGGCCCTCTCCTTCCGCGTGACGGCCAGCGACCGCCGCTCGTCGGCCTCCATGAACGTGGCGCCCGCCCATTGGCAGTTCGGGCAGACCTTCACGGGCAAAAACTTCAGGGTTTGAAGAAATTTCTCTGCTGGTTTTTTTTGGGAGTTTCCAATATTGACCCCCGCCTTCTCTTATTTTACCGGGAATGGGTTTTTAATATTATTATTATATTTAAAGTAGGGTAGGAAAATATTATTAGTAATAGGGAAATGTTTGGTGATGTTTTTTGTTTTTTCACTTTTTACTTTTGGATGGTAAAAGAAAAAAAAAAGTGTGTCAATGCTGATGCTGAAGCGGCTGCATTTTAAAAGGAAAAACATGTGGCCCGCAGCGTTCTAAGTGTAATGTAATCGATTTTTATTATTATTATTTATTATTATTATGGTGAGATTTTGTTTTTTTAATTTTAATTTTTTATTTATTTATTTTGAGTTTATAATTAACTTTAACCGATTGCTTTATTTTTTGAGTGATTCGGGTTATCTGGTTTGGGCAAGATAAGATTGATTCCAAAAAGTAAAAACATCTCCATTCCTTTTTCTGGGTCAAATGTTGCAAGCAAGAGCAAAGAGGATCCTAGGCACTAGAGCTTTCAACTATTTCCAAAACAACAAACACTCATTTTTTATTAATTTATTTTTTTGGTCCAAAGTAATACAAAAATTATCTCATATTAATTGTCTTGTTTCTTTTGTAAATAACAAAGGAAATGTAACAACCTAAATCGAGTGTGCGGTGGTCCACAAAGAGAGTTGTGAGTTGTGCGGTGAGAAAGAGATAGGAAGAGTTAGCTTCACAAATTCAATTCATGTGCTTGTTCTTTCTACCTCTACTGCCAACCAACCACACACATCGTTTGCACATTTAATAACATCGTTGCTCGGACAACAAAACAAAACAAAACAAAACAAGCAAAAATCAGGTCCAAATTTCTGACAAATATTTACAAACCAAACCTAATATTTCTGGTCAAGTAAATTAATTTCAACTCTTGGTTTCTCGATTGGATTGTCGTTGTTGGAGCCAAACAATTAGCGTAAAAATGTAACCACCTGTATCTAATATTGTTTTACCGAAAAATTACTTTGCTCCCGAGTTTTTTGTGTAGTTGTTTGCAGTGAGACGAACGAAAGGATTACGAGTAGGAGTGTTCATCATGTGAAAATGTCTTTCGGTAATAAAAAGGAAGCCTAAATTAAGATTTAGGACCACTCTCTCTTTTCTTATCTAGTATTTTCATTAAAGTAAAATCAACAGTCAACACACACCATGCTTCTCTACTTTTGAATGTACAAGTTTCCTAGTCCTTCAACCATTCCAAGTCAACATGATGGTGCACACCTAAAGGTCAAGATGTGCACATCGTGAACTCGAATAAAAAATAAATACATAACCCGAACTTGTTGATTGTATGAAATTCTTACAAGACATGTAATGATGCTTGTATAATGTTTGTTAATCTATAAAATATGAAATTATTTTTTCAAATGCATCATAATATGAATGAGACTAACATAAAAAATGAAAATGATAAATACATAACGCCGTCTGTGGGAATCGAACCCACGACCACGTGGTTAAAAGCCACGCGCTCTACCAGCTGAGCTAAGACGGCTCTGATATACAAAATCAATTTTAATTTAATTAAAGAGCATATAAATAATAGTAATTCCAAAAAGTTTCCTAGTTTCAAGTTGATCCTTTATTAATATAAACATTTAAAAATACCAACAAAACCCAACACTAATTTTCAATTAATAAAGTCTCAATTTTTTATTTTTATTTTTAAAATATATATAAATCAAAACTTACAATTTCAAACAACACAAACACCATCTCACACATCAACAGATTACAAAATACAATCTGAACCCCAAAAAAAAAAAACTGTACAGAGAGATCACACACACTCACCATTATTCCTCCTTTTCCCTCTGCACCTAAACAGCGATAACCGAGGGCCTAGGATAAGCAGCTGTCGTCCCTCCTATTTCCTTCCCGTTCGACCTCGCATTCCTCTTCTGCCGTTGATTATCTTTACTCCGATCGGTTTTCAAAGCACCATCCTTCGGATCTTGAAGCTGCTCTAAATCAGCCACCACCTCATCCATCGTGGGCCTCGACCTAGCATCCGTGCACAGGCAGCGAAGAGCAAGGTTCGCAGCTTTCATGGCGGATCCGGCTGAGTATTGCCCTTCTAAGCGGATATCCAACACCCGGAAGATCCTACGCTTATTGGTGAGATAAGGCTTCGCCCACTCGACTAAGTTGTGTTCGCCCGTAGGCCGATTCTTGTCGATCGCTTTTTTCCCAGATAGGATCTCGAGCAGAACCACACCGAAGCTGTACACGTCGCTCCTCGCAGTTAGATGACCTAATCAAATCAGGAAAAAAAGAAGAGTCGGTTTAGTTAATTAGGACCGTTAGATATATGACTACTCGTTTTTTTTTTTTTTTTTTTTTACCTGTGGATAAATACTCGGGTGCTGCATATCCGTATGTTCCCATGACTCGAGTAGAGACATGGCTTCTGTCGTCCGTGGGCCCGTCTCTGGCCAGCCCGAAATCTGAAAGCTTGGGATTGTAGTTCTGCGAATTAAAGAAAGCACGTTATACGTTTTCAAGACGATTTTTCCGATTCTGCCCTTACTCGTTACTATGCAAAAAATACGTACCGAGTCGAGCAGGATGTTGGAAGTCTTGAAGTCACGGTATATTACTTTGAATTCGTCACTGTGAAGATAAGCGAGTCCCCTTGCAGCACCAAGCGCGATTTTCATTCTTAGGCTCCATGAAAGTGGCTGGAAGTAAGATCCCCCTAGAGTTCAAAAAAGCAAATCACTTTACAATTATATTTTGAATTTTCAGATGGGCACTTTTTGTTTTTGCTTCACAGAGAATAAGACGAACTTACTCCGGAATAGATGATTCTCCATGCTACCCTTTGGCATGAACTCGTAGACCAGAAGCCTCTGGTCATCCTCTAAGCAGTAACCGATCAACTTAACAAGATTCGGATGACGGATTTGCCCTAGATAGTTGATCTCAGCCTGTAAAATTTACTAATCATTCATATCTTGCCACAAGAACTAACTTTACTATAAAGAAAACAAGCCGACATATCTACTTAATCACCAGACAAAGGCTTTTGATTTTTGAAGAGTTTTTTATTTCTTGTAGGGAGAAAAAGGGAATTTGAATATAACATCTCATTTAAACACTGCCCTTTTCATTTTCAAGCAAATGATGGCTCTCTGTAGAAAGTCATTAATTTTCCTTTATTTCATTTTTGATTAGTTCATTTGACATACACTTTATGAAAAAAGTGTTACAATTATTAGATATTGATGTACTACTGCATTGCTTTTCCTTTTAGTTGACATTTTGCACTCAATCAATAGAATCAACGGTTGTTTTTACTAATGTACACTCAAGTATTTCATTTCAATCCCTTTCATCAAGATCAATTCTTTTTTTGCTCAGCTAGGATTTTTCTAAGGATTGAAATAAGGATATACTTGGGAAAATCGTGAAATACCTCTAAATTGGAAAAATCTAACAATCTCAAATGAAACTAATTAAGCAGTATAAAAATGTAGCGAAATTTTATACCAAAATATAGGAAAGAACATTCTTACCAGCCATTCTCTGTGTCCCTGCCACCCTTCTTGGTTGAGCCTCTTAACGGCTACAACCATACTAGAGCCGGGCCTCGATGCAGCCAGCGTATTCTCATCTACCCATCCTTTGAAAACAGAACCGAACCCTCCTTCCCCCAAGACACTATCCGGACGGAAGTTTCTAGTGGCCGACCTAAGTTCACTGAAGGTGAAGCTTTTCAAGTTGGATGACTGCAAAATCTCGCCTTCCGTCCGTGGGGTTGGGGGCACAGAGGAAGCGTTTGTTTTCAAGCTCGTGTTACTTAAATCTGTCCCGTATCCGCTGACCACTTTAGACGAGTTTACGCCTAATTGTATGTACATCAAACGAACCCAAGTTCAAATACATGAGATTTTATTGATATGTGCACTGGAAACTTGTGTTTGATAAAAGTAAAGCATTCGAATACAAATAACATTGTCCAATTACATTTTACCCAATTTAACAGCAGAAGCTCATGAATCTTGTAAGTTGGTACTAAATCCAATTTCAGATTACACACACAACTTAAATATGGCAATTTCAGATACTTGTAATGTATAAAGAATTAGGGAATTTAAATTGAAAAAAGAAGAAAACATTAAGTGACAGAAGAACAAAGCTAACAAACCAAGGGCAATAGATTATAACCATAATTATCTACTTGTATTCTCAATTTAATGAAAAAAATGTAAGAAAAATGAAAAGGTGGAAGCTTTCAGAATATACCTGTACCAGTATGAAAAGGGCTCTCAGCTTTTATCTGGTTGCTCAAGCAACTCCCCATTTGAAATACCAAAAAAACCTCCAAGGATAATAAAAAATGAAATTAAAAAAACCCAAATAATTATCCTGAGAAATTAGGTCACAATTTGAAATCCAAGCTTCAAGATCTCATTGTGGGTTTCTGGGTTGATGGGGCAAAAATCATGGACAGCCCTAAATCAGATCTTGGCCCTCCTTTTCTTTCTCTCTAAAAAAAGGGAGAAAGAAAAAACCCAGAAATGGGAGATCTTGATGCGGAAAAAAGATGCAATCTTGAAGCTGATTAACAAGAAAAAACTGGGTCTTCTTCTTCTTCTCCTTCTCTGTTTGGAGAGTGAAATGTTGACTTGGTTAAACAAATGTTGACTGACTCTGTTCTTGTCTTCTTCTGAGGCGGGCTTTATTTCTATCCACTCGTGAGAAATACAGAGTACTAGTTTATTTATTTATATATAAATGAATGTAAACATGAATAATGAAATTGCAATAAAATATAAAGAAGGAAATACAACACGTAGTGGAGTATTAATTAAATACGCGCGTGTACGGAATTTTGAGGTGTGTACCGAATCTAGAAAAATACTCTTTCAATGAAATATGAGTAAATAGTTAATACTAGTAAATACTGTACTAAATACTACTCCTTCCCTCCTTCCGTCCATAATAATAGTAAGTTAGTAACAAACGGTTAAGTTCATTTTTTGTTTCGTTCAATAAATATGATAAACAATATTTAAGTTGATTTTTTTCCGTTCAATAAACAATATACAAAAATTATAAAAAAATATTGAACAAAAAAAATCAACGTTAACCATTACATATAGTTATTATTAGGGGACAGAAGAAATAGTAAATTTAGAAGAATTAAGTAAATAGTTATTAGTAAAATTGAAAAAATATATTAATAAAATCAAAATTCTATTTGGAAATAAAAAATAAAAATAAAAAATACTTTTATTTGGCATAGTTCTACAAAATGTGTATTTAAGAAAAATAATTATATTATTATAAAATAAAAAACAATACAATATTTTGTCAGCATCCTCATTTTTTATATATTATATTGAATATTATAAGTTAACTTTTTCCTTTTTTTTTTTTTTAATTTTTGATATATTATATTGAATATTATAATAAAATACTAACAGGTTACGTAGTAATGATCATGATTTGTTTTTCTTGGTTTTTTTTAATTCAATATAAAATATTTAAAATAATTACCTTAACAAAAATTCATTTTATTTACAATGAAACTACACTGAGCCAAATGTTAAAAAAAAATACTCTCTCCAACCCATAAAAAATGTTACACTTCATTTTTTTTTTAATGTATGTCTCAAAATAACGGTCATATCCACTCTCATTTACACACTTTACAATTTTTTAATGTCTCAAAGTAACAGTCATATTCACTCTCATTTACACACTTTACACTATGAAACTACATTTATATCTCTAAAAAACCTAATAAAAAATATTTAAAAAAAAAACCGTGCATGCCCCTCTATGCCTATTTCTTTGGGTAAAAGAGGTTACATTATTTAACTTTTAAGATGATGTAAATTACTAAATTTATTTATCCATACATCCCTACCGTGAGTACCCTCTAACATTACTATTTCAATCATTGCTATTGAAGAGTAAAACATTAATTAATTAAAAGCATGTAAAAATAAAATATTCTGTAGGATTTAGAGACTCAAGTCAAACAATGGATAACAAAAACAGCTTGAACTTTTGACTTTGTTGCTAACATTTTCCATTTTTGTTTATACAGTATAACACACTGGACTCGCGCAACCAGCCCATGAGTTGATAAGTTAAGCCCATCTCTAAGAAGTGGGCTTCCACAACAATTAGCTTGGGCCTATCATTATTTTGTAGGCCCAGTGAGATTTAGGTTGAGTGTTGAGAACTTGAGACGAGTATTTACCTCAATATAAGTGCATATTTGCCCAAAATGTCAATGAGAAAGCGGCTGGCCAAATAGTCGAGTTTAAGATTAAATGGATATCAAATCAAATCAGTTCAATTCAATTAAATTAATTTTATATGCAAGTCGCGCCTGACCAAGTTTCTTGATCGATTGGCCTAATAACCGACACTAGGTAGCGCTCGCTACATAGGGGCTTCGAGTAATTTGAATCACTTATGTGTTGGTGCATTTAAGCTATATAATGTAAACACGTAAGATCGTACAAAGACAAACGTATTGACAGTTGACGGTGAACGAGTAAAAAACTAACATAAAAAATTATTAACATATTTGCACTATTTATTCACTTTGTGCCTTACAATCAAGTATTTGATACCGTATAATCAACTAATCATATACTATTAATTGAAATTTTAATGAAGCAAAGTGCGTCTTTATTTATTCACTTGTCGTCGCAAAATTTAAGTATGGATCTGTTGAGAACTGTAAATTTGTTTCTGTCAAAATTATAAATAAATATTACATACATGCAGTACATTTTTTCTTCTAATCAATGGCTAATTAAGGTCCTTCAACTATTGCGCGGCTCGTGTTACTTTTGTGCGCAACGGCTAGCTGCAGTCTCGTGTTACTGTTGCGCGGCTCCAACTTCCTAAACATAGAAATTTGAGTGATATATAAAAACTATATATTTTTCAAACTAGGTAAAATTTAAAAGCAATAATGTTATTTATTCATTTTATTTTTTGGACCGAAATTGCCGAAACAAAAATCATTAACAAAACGAGAACGAAACACTCGGATCAATCATGAAAAAATAGGAAAAGAAATTCTCAAATCAGAAAGAGAATTGAGCTTTTCCTCGTAGAGAGAGAAACATTTTTATTATTATTATTATTATTATTATTGTTTATTGTATGACACCAATCGTGATGTACTTGAATTAATTATTTTTTTGTGCATTTTCAAAAAGCTAGGATTACAATCTTTTCATTCTAAAGAAAATATCTGCTAATACTTGACCATTTCCAACATGCTATGTTGACTCTGATCTTATTTGGCCTTATAAATTGGCTGATACATGTATGCAAAAAATAAAAAATAAAAAAAATCACAAAACAAAGCTTATGCAATTTCGTTCCAAAACATTTCTGTAGAAAAAAAAAAACCGTGTTTTCTTAATATGGTGTGGTCGTTGGTGTTGTGGGTTTTCATATTAAGTCTTGTACATAACGTTTACGTTTATTCTGATCTGGCAGGTTTGTAACTTTCTTTTACTCTCGTAATGTATTTGACAATTATGAGTGATTATTCGTTATCGGGTATTTGGATTTGTACCTAAATATTTGTATCCGATCAGGTATTTGGGCACTCAAGTCCGTTTGTAACTTTCTTTTACTCTCGTAATGTATTTGACAATTATGAGTGATTATTCGTTATCGGGTATTTGGATTTGTACCTAAATATTTGTATCCGATCAGGTATTTGGGCACTCAAGTCCGTTAATACTCGTATACAAAAATTATTTTTACAAACATGGTTTACCCAATTAAAAATAAAAAGTTATATACAGTAAAACCTCTATAAATTAATAGCCTCGGGACCGTGAAATTTTATTAATTTAGAGAGGTTATTAATTTATCGAGTATTTTTTTCCATTTAAATGGTTAAATCGGGACCGAAAGATTCTATTAATTAAAAGAGTTTATTAATCAATCAAGTATTAATTTATAGAGTTTTAACTATATATATATATATATATATATATATATATATATATATATATATATATATATATATATATATATATATATATATATATATATATATATATATATATATATATATATATATATAGAATGTATTGCAAGTATGATGTGTATATATATTCAGGTGCGATTATTCACTCGTACCAAATAGTCGTCACTTCTAACACGGATTTGTAAAAGCTTTTCAATATATATAACATGTGATTTTTACCAATGGTTTTGTTTTGATAGGTGATGACCGTGATGCTTTAACCGCCTTTAAGAATGCGATAACTAAAGATGATAAGAATTGTACCCAGAGTTGGGATGAAACACTTGACAACGCTTGTACATGGCTACCAAGAATAACATGCAATACAGACAATAGGGTAACATCAATGTAAGAACATATTATATATATGACTATTATTAATGTGTATCGTATTTCTTTCGATTATTTATGTATATAATTTAACGATAGATGATCTGTTTTCATCCATTTTTGTTCTTAGTAATCTTAAGGAATGTGATATATTCGTTTCACTAGTTGCGGAACTTGGCAAATTGGGCGAGTTAACAACTCTGTACGCACGCACGTTGGTTAATTCATCGATCAATTTTCCTTGTTAATTAATTTACTTGACGATAGAACTAACTAAAGCTAATTGTTTTTGTAGGCTTTTAAGCGGTAATAATTTCCTTGGACCTATACCAGTGTCTGTGATTGGAAATCTTAAAAATTTGGAAGCTTTGGATCTATCAAGTAGCTTGATTAAAGGTCAAATTCCAAAAGAACTGGGTTTATTACCTAATCTCACTCAACTGTAAGGGATCGAGTAATAAATTCATTCATGTGTTTATGATTAATCGTGTTTAATTATGTTTGATTTGTGTTCATATGTAGGATTTTATCCGGTAATGCGATCCAGGGCAATATACCGCTTGAACTTGGCAATCTTATTTCATTGCAGAAGTTGTACTTAGATGACAACTTTTTGGAAGGTTCCATTCCAAATGAATTGAGCAATTTGAAGAAATTGCTTGAACTGTAAGTGAATTCACATATATATTATGAAAAATATAAATTAATTTGAGCAATTTAAGTGAACTTGGACTTTGATGTATAGAAATAAAAATTTACTTTTTTATTTTTTATTTTTTACATTGACAGCGACTTATCATCTAACAATTTGAACGGTAAAGTAATCGAAGATTTGCCTCATAATCGGTATTTACTTAGTACACTCCCTATGAATTACCCTAATTACCCCTATTAACTATATATTGTACTTAATTAATTTCATTTTCACACAATTAAAAATCAAGACAAAAAAAAAAAAAAATACAATTAAGGTATTGTTTGAAGGATCTTCATTGAGAAACGACTATGGACGAGCCGGAATTGCCCAGTTACCGGCCGAAGAGTTAGGTTTATTTAATTTGGGGTTTATTACATTTCGCAACCCCAGAAATAGGGTTTTTTACACTTTGCAACCTAATCGGAATTTCGTAACACTTTGCAACTCAGAGTATACGGGTTTTCATTTTGCAACCTGGATCGAAATATTCTATCGAATATTCCGAGAGATTGAGTACCACGCTCCATTGAAGTGTGTGGGTGTACATTTATATTGGAGCTGGAGGGGTATTAATGTACTTACATATTATTAATTGTTTTTTAATTAATATTAAAAATTCATTACGCAAAACATAATTCTCTCCTCAAAATTTTGCAAATTGACAAGAACCCATTCCACAATTTCCAGAAATCCAAAAACAAAATTCACAAAATCCCTAACCCATATCAAACACAAAATTCTCTGTGTTCCGATCCGTCAAAAACCCTAACCCAAACTTCTCTGTGCTCCGATCCGTCAAAACCCCTAACCCAAAATCCCCAAATACAGAAACTGAGATGCACCAGATCCAGATTTATGAAGACGACGGAATATTCTTCTTTCCAAATCACCCGGTGATTACAAATAGATAGAACGAGGTGGAATAGAGAGACAACATAATCACTCTGGTGTAGGAGAAGCCGCCGCCGAGAGATATCGAGTCAGGCGTTAAAAACTCTGACGTCTCTTCAGATGTCAATCCTCACGGCGGCCGAGAGATCGACGGCAGTAGGGCAGTGCTTGGAACAGCGGCCCCGATCCCCTTGGCCATGTATTTTACATCTTCAAATTGTATTTTTTTTTGTGGGCCGAAGATGAAGATGAAGTTTTTCATATTCTTTTGGTTTTTCGGATGTGCTACTGATATTGGGAAGATGATTTATGTTTTTATGAAACTATAAGATTGTTTGGATTTATGTTTTTATGAAACTGTAAGATTGTTTGAGTTTTTTTTTGGTAAAGAGTTTTTTTCCAGATAATGTTGAAGATGTTGGTTTCGTTTTATTTTTTTTCTGAAATAGGTAGGGTCGATAATGTTGAATATGTTGGTTTCGTTTTATTTTTTTTCTGAAATAGGTAGGGTCAATCGTAAAAGTTAATGTTCAATTTTTTTTTATATTTGTTTATTATTTTTTGTTAATACTGAAGTTAATAATTTTTTAATTTGTTTATTATTTATGCTGAAATTTTAAAGTTAAAAATATAAATCATTTTAAGGGTAAAATTGTAAAATACTATTAATTAAGTCATGTACCTAGCAAATGTAGGGAATATTCCCCGGAATATTCTATTCCGGCTATATCAGGTTGCAAAATGTAAATGTCTAAAATTATGAGTTGCAAAGTGTTACGAAATTCCGATTAGGTTGCAAAGTGTAAAAAACCCTATTTCTGGGGTTGGGAAATGTAATAAACCCTTTAATTTGGGATTTTGGTAGAAGACCATGGTGGATTTTAGTTTTGTTCTATTGTTTAATTATTTATTTTATTCTGTTAGAAGCAACTTCATTTAACCGTTGAATGGTTAAAAAAATTAGATTTTTTTAAATGTATGGGTCGAATATATTTTTCAATATATTCATTGTTATAATGGTGTTATAGTCAATTCACAATATTATTAAAAAAAGAAAAAATTAATAGAGATGTTTAAAGTAATCTTGGAGGTTTAAATAAAACCACCCTTATCTTATCTGACCTTCCGATCCATGTACTAGTAATATTTTAAAAAGTTAAATAATTTTTTTAATATGTTTGTTCATGTTTGAGTTCATATATTTTTGAGAGAATAAAAGTTTTCTTCCACTTATTTGTTTTCAACTTAATTTTTTTTATCCCTTTTAAATTAAAAAAAGATCAAATTTAACATTTTTTTATTTTTATGCTCTGAGCTTCTTTGATATGAAGAAGTATATATATGTTACAATATTAGTTCAAAAAGATATCACGATCATTTAAAACGATAATTTTGTAAATAGATAAAGTATGATTATATTAATGTTAGATTCAAATCGTTTGACTAGAAAGTAGGTGTAACACACAAATAGAAAATACCTAAGAAATCATACTATTTAAGTTAATCACATCATTAAATTCGAATGATGTAAGTGAGTTCGTACTTGTACTGTAGTAGAAAAAACAGTTCAATTAATTAAGAATTAAAATAAGCTGATTTGACATTTTATCGGTTTTGGCCTTATATATCGAGGGAAATCGTATGTGCAAATAAGAATCAATCGCCCTACATAGCTTATACCATATATTTTGTTCCAATTTTTTTATTTAGATTGAAGAAAGTTGTTTTCTTACAATGGTGTGGTGGTTTGTGTTGTCGTCACTTTTCATATCAAGTCTTGTAAATAACATTTACGTTGTTTCTGATCTTGCAGGTTCGTAATTTTCTAGTATTGAATATCGACCTTATAAGTATTTGATTTTATATATCAATGGTTTTGTTTTGATAGGGGATGATCGTGATGCTTTAACCGCCTTTAAGAATGCGATAACTAAAGATGATGAGAACTGTACCCAGAAATGGAATGAAAATCTTATCAACGCTTGTACATGGGACAGAATAACATGCAATATTACAGACAAAAGGGTAACAGAAATGTAAGAACATATTGTATCTATATGACTATTATTAATGTGTATTGTATTTCTTTCGATTATATATATAACCTAACGATAGATGATCTGTTTTCATCCATTTTAATTTGTTCTTAGTGATCTTGGGGAATGTGATATATTCGGTTCACTAGTTGAGGAGCTTGGCAATTTGGGCGAGTTAACAACTCTGTACGCACATTGGTTAATTCATCGATCGATCAATTTTCCTTGTTAATTACTTGACGATAGAACTAACTAAAGCTAGTTGTTTTTGTAGGTTTTTACAAGGTAATAATTTCCTTGGAGTACCGATACCGTCTGCGATTGGAAAACTTACAAAGTTGAAACATTTGGATCTATCAAGTAGCTTGATTGAAGGTCAAATTCCAGGAGAACTGGGTTTATTACCTAATCTCAAATTTCTGTAAGCGATCGAGTAATAAATTCATTCATGTGTTTATGATTAATCGTGTTTAATTATGTTTGATTTGTGTACGTACGTAGGAAATTATCCGGTAATGCACTCGAGGGCAATATACCGCGTGAACTTGGCAATCTTATTTCACTGGTGATTTTGCACTTAGATGACAACTTTTTGGAGGGTTCCATTCCATATGAATTGAGCAATTTGAAGAACTTGGGTGTACTGTAAGCGAATCTACATACATATTATGAAAAATATAAATTAATTTGAGCAATTTAAGTGAACTTGGACTTTGATGTATAGAAATAAGCATTTACTTTTTTTTTTTTTTACATTGACAGCGACTTATCATCTAACAATTTGAACGGTACAATAATAGAAGATTTGCCTCATATTTTTCCGGCCGTGACAAAAGTGTGAGTATAAATATATCCATAAATCCATTAATTATGTGTTATTCAAAAAATTTGAATTTATTTTATTTTCAATACTATAATTTGTACATGCACATTCAGAAATTTGACAAACAACATAGGGCCAGGAGGGCAAGGTGGTCTCGTGGGTAATTGCACTCAAACTCCTTGTTGCTATGATATGAGCACTCGAGAGTCGAAGGCTTGTATTGTGTGATACCGATTAATTACTAGTGTAACGCTCATCGTTATGTTTGACGATTTTTAGTTCAATTTTAAACGCTAGTTGATTTCAGCGCTAATGTCGACATGACATTTTCCATTTTCTATTATTGTTAGTTTTTTTTACATATATGTGTGTGTTGTTTCTGCATAATAAATTTGAGAGAGTTTGTAATTTCTTTGTGCTCAAATCTATTTTAAATTATCATCAATTAGTTTTAAATATTTTTTAAATATTCGAGAGCGTAGACGATTCACGACCCTCACCGGCCAATCGGGGCTGCCTGAGAAACGCTGAATTCCGGCGGCGGCCATTGTTTTGAATGTATGTGTGTGCAGAGGTAGAGCGGTGATGAAGAAATGAAGTGAATTAAGGTGTACGGTTTGAAGGTGTGTGTGTGGAGGGAGGGGTTTATATAGGTAAAAATAATTATTTTAGTATTAATCCGATTTTTCAAATGTTCAAAATTTTCATTATTAATTTATGTAATTTGCTTTTTTTAAGACATAATATTACGTATTACCGGTAACTTTTTAATTAAAGAAAAAAATGTGTTGAATTGGGAGGGGGAATTCGGTAAATGATGGGTATAAAATTATCAAAACATTTCCTGAAAAGGTTCATTTCGTTTAATTTTAATTTTTATTATTTTCCTTAAAAGGTTTGTTTAATTTTTTTGAAATGAAACGGTTTGAGAAACAACATATTTGTTTATTCTCTCATCAACAGGTCTATAGATTTATTTCATCTTCATTAACCAACGGGTACAATGGTTGCTACTGTCTTAGACAATAATTTTCGATTAGATCTTCAAATGCATACACAAAATCGTACCTTATCATCGGATCAACCCAAACGATATTAACTCACATTCAAATCGTACTAAAATTCGCGCTGTTCATGCATTTGAGAATTCTTATAAGTTAAGCGCTATTCATTCACACATCGTAAATTACTAATAAATCAATGCACAAATTGCGGTTTAAGAGTATGTTAGCATATTTAAGGTTTCAAAAGTATAGCATATGTTGATTTGGAATTTTTGAAATTAAACTAAACTTTGTAACAAATAACAAATGCACGTTGGACGTAGGTTCGTTCCTGACTTTTTAGGAGCCCTAGGCAAAATATCGTAAACGAGCCTCACAATATTTCAAAAAAAATTTAATTAAAAAAAATATAATTATATTTAAAATATATTCAAAATAATATTTTCCAAAATTACATACAGTATTAAATCAAATTATAAAGATATTATAATAAAATAAAAAATTATTACACGATAAATATCAAAAGTTTTAAAAAAAAATTATCTAAATTTTCATATTTTTTTTATCTTCTTGCGAATTAAAAAGGTTATCAAAAACTTAAACCAATTAATTAAAAAATAGAATTCAATAATCAATTCTCAATTTTTTTAAATAAATTGTTCTATTTTTTATTATTTTAGAATTTAGAATAATTAAAATAAATGAGATTGAATATTTTTTATGTGATTTAATAAGATTTTAAGATTTATTATATTTGAATAAACAATATTTTTGTTGAAAACTAAATAATTATCGATAAAATTTAAGGTTTGTTGTTGACAAATATATAGCATAATTAATATTAAAAATTTGAAATTTTTTGTTGAAAAATATGGAATAATTTTTTGTGGAGCTGCGGATGGAGTCCGAGCAGAAAATCGGTGCTCGACCGGATGGAGGGAGCAGCTGGCGGGAGCTATTTATTCACCTGTTTTAGAAAAGGCGATTCACTTTTTTTGTAAATCAGAACTCACTATTTCTTAATTAATACTAATAAATGGCACAGTTTGTTTTGGTAAATGTTGAACTTTAATTTGCTTCTGTCAAAATTACAAATAAATATTACAGTACATTTTTTTTTTGTAATCAATAGCTAGCTAGCTAATTAAGGTCCTTGACCTTTGGCCCAACCGCGCTAGTTGTCGGAATTCTGCGCAACGGCTGCAACTTCCTAAACATAGAAATTCATATGTCATTGTTAGCGCCTCATTCTTACCGTATATATAAACTAATCAAAATCCGAAAGAAAAGAAAAACAATGTAATTGTAATTATTTACTTACAACATGATGAAGAACGATTGCATTATTAGGAGGTGCAACTGCTAGTCTGAGATCCTTTAAATCTTTGTTTGCGTACAGAACAAAAGTCAGCAACCGCACCAATGACTTGTATTGTTTCCCTTGGTGATAGTAGAATTTGTCCTCCTTTCCATTCTTTCGCGCTCGACTCTCGACTGTCCAACCGGATAGCCGCTGCTGGAAGTCGAGGTCCGACCTCTTTTCAAACAAAGTAGGGGTGGGGTCCTCCAACCACGCTTGCACCGCCTCGTGGTTTCTTGGTGGTTCCGTGCTGACTACACTCATCGCCCACTTACCCTTATTATCCTTGTACACTTTCACTCTGTGCCAACTGGTCGTACTACAAGTCGGCTACACACGCGCAAAACACAAACAAAAATCGAACACTAATTAATACTATATACATATATTAATTTATATATGATCAATTCAAAATCGTCGAATGTGAATATTAATTACCTCGTGTACTTGGATCAGATATTCCTCGAACCGATCCACAAACTTGTGAAGCTTGAAGAGCATTGGATGGACTCCGTCAGATTTGCGCGGTGGCTTGCTCGACGACTCGCCGCCGATATTGCTCGATCCGGTTGCTTGCTGTGCAACAAAAAATATATATATTTATGTTAATTAATTAATTGGAGTACATGTTAATTATAGTAAAAAAAAATAAAATTTTGTTTATATAATAATTTTTAATTGAAAAATTAAATTAATAATTTTGCCTCTGAAACCCCTACATTAACCCTGGAGGGAGATCCGGGCGCTCTTTCTCTTGCCACTGGTTCGGGTGTCCGCTGCCAATTACAAAATAGGATCGAGTGGTAAAAGGTTAAAAATTTAATTTTCTTTTTATTTAATTTATTTATTCCTACTAGTTTTTTTCAAAAAAAATTGAGAAAAATGGTGAGAGGATATGTTTTTCATCCGATTGTGAATTGTTCATTTTTCTCCCAATTTTCAATAACAATAATAATAGTAGTACAAAAAAACCATATATACCTCGTGGTCGGATCCAGTGTCCATGGGCACAGATGGCGCATGGTCGGGGAAGGCGCATGACAACGGGCTCGGGGCAAGCACACCGTTCACGCTGTAACATTGAAACTCTTCGACCCACTGCACGGATCGATCGATAAAACACGTTTTGAATAAAAAAAATTAAAATAAAAACATTTAATTTTGATCGTTTAATTAGAAAGGCTATACGCCTATACATACCTTGATTTCCGGGAGCGTGCCATCGGGATTCTTGACGTTGAGTGGCCAAACAAATCCGGCAGCGGCCATGCTTTATGGTTTTGTATGTGTGTGTGTGAGCGGCAATGAAATGAGGCGAAGGTGAGGTTGGAAGAGGGGTGTGAAGAGGTTTATATAGGTAGAAACAATGATTAGTTTTTAAAATTTTGAATATTTAATTTATGTAATTTTGCTTTTTATAGAATATAATTAATATTATTCTACATCTTTTAAAGAACAATTATGTTGATTAGGGAGGAAATTTGGTGATATTATATACTACTCAAATTTATAAATATTATAAAAATATTTCCAGAATAGCCATTTTTATGTTTATTAATTTTCTTGAAAAGGCTTGTTCTTTTTTTTCTTCTTGGAAATGATACTTTTGAGAACCATCGGGTACAATGGTTCCCGCCAAGTTTTGCTTCAATTTCATTTGTATTTTATTTTTTGATTTCGATGTCGGAAATTATTTGAATTTTATCGTCGGATCCAATATATTTTAATCAATCAATATGATCAACACACATTCAACTCATACTCAAATTCGCGCTAATCGTGCATGTGGAGAAAAATGTAAATTAAGCGCTATTTATTCACAAATCGAAAATTTTAGATCACATGCGCTAGTTATAATTTAAGATCATAATAGCATGTGTTCGATTTGAAAATTTTAAAATTAAACTAATTGAAGTCTTTCACAAATACTACATCGATTTGTCTCCGGATAAACATTTCGTTTGAAACATAATGTAGGTAACAAATTTTATTGTACAGAAATCTATGTTAAATATTCACTAAACGTAATGATCAAAATGTTATTCATTAAACGTAATGATAGAAATGTTCATTCAACGGTGTTCTCACTGCGCAAGTGTCTTATTTATAATTAGTAAGTACTATTAATTTTAGTAAGTTCTATTAATTTTTTTGTCTAGGTCAATTTGTCTTAATTATAATTAGTAAGTACTATTAATTATAATTAGTAAGTACAATTAATTTTAGTAAGTTCTATTAATTTTTTTTGTCTAGGTCAATGTGTCTTAATTATAATTAGTAAGTACTATTAATTTATAATTAGTAAGTACTATTAATTTTAGTAAGTTCTATTAATTTGTTTTTGTCTAGGTAATTTGTTTTTGTCTAGGTCAACGTGTCTTAATTATAATTAGTAAGTACTATAATTGTTTTTTGTCTAGGTCAATTGGAATGTGTTGGTTAGAACTTTAGACATTAATCTTCAATTCAAGTGCAGCGGAGCTAACAACCCATATAATAATTATTGTCATTAATTGTTATAACAAATTTTGTCTATGGCTCTTTTTTTGAAATTTATTACAAATTATATGATCTTAATATTATGTTCCTCTCCCTAATTTAAAAATAAAAATTTATTATAAAAATAATATTAATAAAAATATATAATAAAATTAATATTAAATAAATAAAACAATAAAATATATTTCATATATATAAAATATACTCCATTAAATACGAAGTACACAATGTAAAACAAATTGGGCATGAACCCGTAGGGCTTGTTGGGCCAGCACACCGCTTAAAAACCCTGAATTTGTTTGGACTTCAAATTATCTGACCCTGTTCGGCCATCGGTAGAAATAATGATTAGTTGTTATAATTTTGAATATTTTATTTATGTAATTTTGCCTTTTATAGAATATAATTAATATTATTCTACATTTTAAAGAACAATTATGTTGATTTGGGAGGAATTTGGTGGTAATATATACTAGTCAAATTTATAAATATTATAAAAATATTTCTAGAATAGTCATTTTTATGTTTATTAATTTCTCTGAAAAGGCTTTTTTTTTCTTTGAAATGTTACTTTTGAGAACCAACGGGTACAATGGTTACCTCCAATTCTTGCTTCCATCTTACTTTGTATTTTATTTTTAGATTTCGATGTCAAATATTATTTGAATTTTATCGTCGAATCCAATATATTTCAATTAATTGAACAATATCAACACACATTCAACTCATACTCAAATACGTGCTAATAGTGCGTGCGAGAAAAAAAATGTAAAGTAAGCGCTATTTATTCACACATCGAAAATTGTTTGATCACTGCGCTAGTTATAACTTAAGAACATTATATCATTATTTCAGGTTTCAAAATATAGCATATGTTGATTTAGATTTTTTAACAAATTTGCACTTGTACGTATATATTGTTTAAAATTTTGAAAATTAATTTGTACGTACATGTATAATTTCGCTATTTTTGCACATTTTAAAATACGAAATAAAACATTTATTCGAACTTTATCTTTTTGGAGGGTTCCATTCCAAATGAATTGAGCAATTTGAAGAACTTGGGTGTAATGTAAGTCTGTAAGTGAACTCGCATATTATATATATGTGAAAAATATATACTAATTATATTTGAGCAATTTAAGTGTACTTGGACATTGATGTATATAAATAAAAATGTACTTTTTTTTTTACATTGACAGGACTTATCATCTAACAATTTGAACGGTACAGTAACCGGAGATTTGCCTCATATTTTTCTGGTTGTGACAAAAGTGTGAGTATCCCATCCATTAATTATGTGTTATTATTATAAGAAATTAAAAAAAAAATGAATTTATTTTATTATTTTCAATACTAGTATTATTTGTACATCACATTCAGAAATTTGACAAACAACAAATTAAAGGGCCAGGAGGGCAAGATGGTCTCGTGGGCGATTGCACTCAAATTCCTTGCTGCTATGATATGGTCACTCGAGAGCTTGTAGTGTGTGAAACCGATTACTTGAGTGTAATGCTGTGGCTCATTATGTTTAACGATTTTTAGTTGAATTTTAAACTCGAGTTGATTTCAGATTTAATGTCATGACGTTTTTCGTTTTTTAATATTAGCTTTTTTTTACATATGTATTATGTGTTATTTCTGCATATATAATTAATTTGTTGTAAAATGAGAGAGTTTTAATTTGATCAAAATATATTCCCTCATCATCATCATCGGTTCGCCCGGTTGCGCGGGTTTCCTAATTATGAATGCGCTAGTTATTCACACGACGTCGTAAATCTCATAATCAATCTTCAATAGAGATCACTAAAATGTAGTAGTAATTAATCATATAGTAGTAATAGTAGTAGTATTAATTTGTTGAACAACATATATAATTTATATCTGCTAATCAATATATAACGATATTGCATTATTGCTACCTCTGTGGATACCCGATGGCGCCCGCGCGAATTACAATGCTGCCCCTTGCTACGCCGCTCCTCCCGAGCGCTCTTCCGACAGTCGGTGCATGCAGAAGAACCTGGGATCGAGAAGGAACGATCATCGAGTGATGCATCTTGATAGGGACGATCAGAAAACAACTGTCATGATCAAGAACATCCCCTACTCGATTCTCTTAAATCCGGCGGAGGCCCATTGTTTAACCTTTGGTATGTGTGTGTGTGCAGAGGTAGAACGGAAATGTAATGAGGCGAAGGTGAGGTTTGAGGGGGGGTGTAATGGTTTAAATAGGTAGAAATAATTATTAGTTTTTTTTTAATTTGAATATTTAATTTATGTAATTTGCCTTTTATAAAAAATAATTAATATTATTCTACCTTCTTTTAAAGAAAAATTTTGTGGATTTGGTAGAGAATTTGGTTTTTTATTTTCATTTATTTCCCTAAAAAGTTTTTTTTTTTTTTTGAAATGAAACCTTTTGAAAACCAACGTGTACAATGGTTACCGCCAATTTTCGCTTCCATCTTATTTGAATTTTATTTTTGCATTTCAATGTCGAACTAATTTGAATTTTATCGTCGAATCAATAGTATTATATTTCAATTAATCAAACAATATCAAAACACATTCAACTCATACTCATATTCGCGCTAATCGTGCATGCGAGAAAATTTGCAAATTAAAAAGCGCTATTTATTCACACATCGGAAATTGTTAGATCAAGGCATTATATCATTATTTGAGATTTCAAAATATATCATATGTTGATTTAGAATTTAAAAATTAAACTATCTGAAGTCCTTGACAAATAATATATAACAAATTTGCACTTATATATGTTCAATTTCGCTATTTTTGCATAAATATTAAATAAAATTCTATTTTTATTCTAATTTTCATTTATTTAAACAACCATGATTGTTAATATATAACAAATTTGCACTTATATATGTTCAATTTCGCTATTTTTGCATAAATATTAAATAAAATTCTATTTTTATTCTAATTTTCATTTATTTAAACAACCATTTTTGTTGTTTATTGTGCTGAAATATATGTTTAAATGTTAGTTTTGCACATGTTTAAATATTAAATAAAATTTTATTTTATTTTAATTTTCATTTATTTACACAACCACTTTTGTTGTTTACATGAAATCTAGGTTAAATTAATGTTCATTAAAGGTGTAATGATAAAAATGTTTATTCAACGGTTTGTGTTCTTCACCGCGTAGCCTCAATTGTCTCGGTAAATATGACAATTTCCCCCGCTCTTGGTCATTTATACCATTAATTTTAAAATTAGACAATTAAAACACAAAAATGTAAAAAAAAAAAAAAAAAAAACGATAACACCCTCAGTCTATCCTACCCCACCTGCAATACGAATTATTATGTTATATAAAAGTTTTTTTGTTAAATAAATGTCTAAAAAACAAAAAAATATAAATAGCTAGATATATTATCACTAAATCAAATTCTCCTAATTATAAAGTTAAAAAAACTTGGTAATTACAAGGAAGCAATAACTAAATGTGAAATCTAAGAGTAGTGTAGTCACGTCGAGTCTGCAATATTAATTTTTATTTTGCAGAATATAGCTAAAAATTCATTCATTTAAGTTTGTCATCGTCATGCTCAGTCCATCTCTGCAAAAACAAACAAGATAAAAAAAACAGAGGATTCCCCTGTGCTATTGACATTTACAAAAAAAAACAAAAAAAAAATAGAGTGATAGTAAAAATAAAAAGGGAAAATTGTAATGAAATACTTGAACTTACGACACTTTTGTACTTTAATGACTAAATTTTAAATTTTTACACTTTAATATTTGAACTTCCATAAAATTGCACTTTCATGAGATTTTGGATGAAGAACGTCTTATTATTATTATTATTATTATTATTATTATTATTATTATTAAGATTTGGATAATTGAGTAAAATGACAAAATTACCTTTCATGACCTAATTAAATAAAAACAACAGTTTTTAACATGTATTAAAGTATAATTATCCCAAATAAAAATGTCAACTTCATTCGGCGGATTCCTGCAAAATGACCGATCTGCCCCTCCGCCAACCCCACGGCAACTCCTCCTGCAGCTGGCGGGGCTCCGGAAGGAATGCGCCCGACTTTCGATTGCGGATTCTACTCCAACATATTTGCGCTATTTATTCACTTATTCAAAATTATCTAAATGGACAAAACAAAATTAATGTTGAAATGTAAATTTGCTTATTGTCAAAATTATAAAATAAATATTACATTACACTACATTTTTTCCTGGTAATAATTAATAGCTAGCTAATTGTCGGCAACGCCCGTAGTGCCACCTGCGTTCTTGTGTTGAGGTTGCGCGCCTCCACCTTCCTCCTATAGAATTCGAATGTTAAGGAACGAGTGCATTATTATCTGCTCGTCTCAGGTCCTTGAGATCTTTGTTTGCATACAGAACAAACGTCATCACCTGCACGAACGACTTGTACTGTTTTCCTTGATGATAGTAGAACTTATCCTCCCTTCCATTCTTCCGCGGTCGACTCTCCATAGTCCAGCCGGAGAGCCGCTGCTTAAAGTCGAGGTTCGACCTCTTTTCAAAGAACAAAGGAGTCGGATCCTCCAACCACGCTTGCAGCTCGTGGTTTCCCGGTTTCGTGGTGACTACACTCATCGCCCATTTGCCCATATTATCCTTGTACACTTTCACATGGTGATAATGGGTTGTACTAGAAGTCGGCTACAAAAATCAAACACTACTAATTAATTTAATTATGAATTAAATCGAACAATCGAACGTACGTGCGAATATTACCTCGTGGACTTGGAGAAGATATTCCTCGACTCGGTCGAAGAACTTGTGGAGCTTGAAGAGCAACAGATGGTTTGTCGATCGCTTGCGCGACGACTCGCCCATGCTCAATCCGGTCGGTGGCTGTGTGTGCAACAAAATACATTTATGTTAATTATAAAAAAAAAAACATAAATTTGTGTATTTATATAATTAATTTTTAATTGAGAAATTAAATTAGATTTAGTAGTATAGTCTTGCCTCCGAAATCCCAACATTGACCCTAGAGGAGGGAGATCCGGGCCCTCTTTGTCTTGCCATTGCTTGGGGTGTCTGCTGCAATTACAAAATACAATTTCAGTTTTTAATTTATTTATTAAAAATTGAGAAAAATGGTGAGACTGTTAATTCTTCTTTTTCTCTAAATTTTCAATAACAATAATACTTGTACAAACAAAAAACCTCGTGGTCGGATCGAGTTTCCATGGGCACAGATCGCGCATCGACGGGTAAGGCGCATGACAACGGGTTCGGAGCAAGAACACCGTTCACGCTGTAACACTGAAATGCTTCGTCCCACTGCACGGATCCATCGATCCAAAACATGAATTTGAATAAATAAAATAAAATTTAATTAAACATAATTTCGTTTAAGCAAGGCTATATATACATACCTTGATTTCCGGGGTTGAACCATCGGGATTCACGACGTTGAACGGCCAATTCGGGCTGCAGGAGAAAGGCTGAAATCCTGCCATCGTTTTGTGGGTGTGTGTGGTGTGTGTGTGCAGAGGTAGAGCCGAAATGAAATGAAGCAGAGGGTGTGTGTTGAAGGGGGTGTGGGAAGAGGGTTTATATAGGTGGTAATAATAATATATTTTGTAAAATTTAAGTAATTTTGCCTTTTTTAGAAAACAATTAATATTATTCTACACTTTTTAAAGAAAAATTATTACATCTTTCGAATTCACTTTATATATGTCAATTTTTTAAATATTATAAAAATAGTTATAGAATAGGTATTTTTTTAATAATTTCCCTCCAAAGATTTGTTTAATTCTTTTTTAATTTTGAAATACCTTTTGAGAACCAACAGATACAATGGTTACAGCCAATTTTTGTTTCCATCTTATTTAAATTTCATTTTTATATTTTTATGTCGAATTATATTTGAATTTTATCGTCGGATCAATTAAACTATATTTAATTCAATCAGCAATATCAACACAGATTCAACGCGTATTAAAATTCGTGTTGTTCGTGCATGCGAGAAAAATTGTAAATTAAGCGCTATTTATTCACAAATCGAAAAATTATTAGACCACTGCGCTAGTTATAATATAAGAGCATTATATCGTTATTTCAGGTTTCAAAATATAGCATATGTTTATTTAGATTTTTTAACAAATTTACACTTGGATGTATATATCGTTTCAAACCTTAAAAATAATTTCGCTATTTGTGAACATTTTTAAATAAGAAAAAAAACTCTTTTTTTATTCGAATTTTATTTTTTTATGTGTTTTTTCTTGATTTTGATTTTTCAATGTTAAAACATGACGTGACAATTGGTTGACTCATTCAACCGGTAATTGTGTCAAATAATTTAAATAAATAAATGGATGTATAGGATTCGAACTTTTGATCTATACAAAAGTAACAAATTATCTACCCATTACATCATGTCATCATGAATACCAAACTGAAAACATTGAAACATTAATATATTTATTCTACTACGGAGTATTTTATAATAATAAAATAAACAAAAAATTAAATTACAAATAAATTTAATATTATATTAAAAATAAAATAATTATCAAATAAAATTAAAAACAAAATGTAAATTATTTAGTAAATAATTAATTATTTTCATGCATTATTTTTATTATTTAATTAATTAATAAATTAAAATAATAAATTATTAAATTTGAATTGTTTTTTAAATTTTATAATTTTGGTTATTAATTTTTTTTATTAGTATACTTTTAGTTTAATTAATTAATACATGTAAACTAATTCATTATTAAATTTAAATTTATTCGATAATTTATTAACTTTTATTATATTTTTTTGATAATTATTTGTTTTTTTATTAATTTATTATCAAATTTAAATTAATTCGTATTAACTTAATTTTAAAGTTATAATTTTTTTAATTAATTAATCATTATATATAAATTAAGTAATGAATTGTTTCTATATTTTTTTCAACAAATTATTTTGTAATTGATTACCTAATTTAATTTAATGTATTTTATTTATTTATTTATTATAAAACGATTTACAGTATATAATTATTTAAAGTGTTAATTATTTTTCAATTCAACTATTTGGCAAAGTGGTAGTTAGGTAGTTTTAGTTAGAAGTTCGATTTTTAGGGATTGCAATTTAATTTTTTGACTTTAACCTGTTGTAGGCGGTCAAAAGACCAATTTTAATAATTTTATAAGATAAATGACTAATTACTGGAAATGACACGCAGACAGGACCAAATGTGATATTTTCTCATCATTTTTTTACATCATTTTTTATATATTCGAGAGCGGTGAGTGATTTAAGTCGCAACACAAGTAATATTCTTTTCAGTACACATTAAATGATTGCAATTTTATTTTCGGCTACACAACATAAGAAACAATTGCATTAATTATTAGCCGCAGGCGCGAGTAGTTGTCTAAGATCCTTGAGATCTTTGTTTCCGTACAAAACAAAAGTGAGCACTTGTACAAACGACTTGTATTGCTTTCCTTGATGATAATAGAATTTATCCTGCCTTCCATTATTTCGCGGTCGACTCTCCATAGTCCAGCCGGAGAGCCGCTGCTGGAAGTCGAGGTCCGACCTCTTTTCGAAAAACGGAGGTGTGGGGTCCTCCAACCAAGCTTCCACCGCCTGGTTTCCCGGTTCCGTGGTGACTACTCTCATCATCCATTTGCCCTTATCCTCGTACGTTTTTACGTGGTGATAATGGGTCGTGCTAGAAGTTGGCTACAAAAATCGAACACTACTAATTAATTTAATTATGAATTAAATCGAACAATTGAACGTACAATGTGAATATTAATTACCTCGTGGACTTGGAGCAGATATTCCTCGACCCGGTCGACAAACTTGTGGAGCTTGAAGAGCATCGGATGGTCTGTCGATCGCTTGCGCGATGACTCGCCCATGCTCGATCCGGTCGGAGGCTGTGCAACAAAATATATTTATGTTAATTATATTATAGAAGAAAAAAAAACATTAAATTTGTGTATTTAAATAATTATTTTTTAATTGAGAAATTAAATTAGTTAGTATAGTCTTGCCTCCGAAATCCCACCATTGACCCTGGAGGAGGGAGATCCAAGCGCTCCTTGTCTTGCCATTGGTTCGGCCTGCAATTACAAAATACAATTTCAGTTTTTATTTTATTTATTACTCCTATTTATTAAAAATTGAGAAAAATGGTGAGACTGTTAATTCTTCATTTTTCTCTCAATTTTCAATAACAATAATACTAGTACACACAAAAAAAACATATATACCTCGTCGTTGGATCGAGTGTCCATAGGCACAGATCGCGCATGGACGGGCAAGGCGTGTGACAACGGGCTCGGAGCAAGAACACCGTTAACGCTGTAACACTGAAATGTTTCCTCCCACTGCACGGATCAATGGATCCAAAACATGATTTTGAATAAATAAAATAAAAATCAATTAAACATAATTTCGTTTAAGCAAGGCTATATATACAGGTACCTTGATTTCAGGGATTGAACCATCGGGATTCACGACGTTGAACGGCCAATTCGGGCTGCTGGGGAAAGGCTGAAATCCGGCCATCGTTTCGTATGTGTGTGTGCAGAGGTAGAGCCGAAATGAAATGAAGTAGAATTGTGTGTTGAAGGGGGTGTGGGAAGGGGTTTATATAGGTGGTAATAATAATTGTTTTAAATAATTTGCATAATTAATTTATGTAATTTTGCCTTTTTTAAAAAATAATTAATACTATTAACTATATATGTGTTGATTAATATTATTCATTTTAGAAAATAATTAATATTATTATGTGATAATTACATATTTCAAACTTACTTTATATATGTAATTTTTTAAAATATTATAAAAATATTTCTAAAATAAGCATTTTTTATGTTTATTAATTTCCTTTAAAAGTTTTTTTTTAAATGAAGCATTTTCAGAATCAACGGGTACAATGGTTACCGCCAATTTTTACTTCCATCTTATTTTTGAATTTTATTGTATACTTCGATGTCTAATTATATTTGAATTTACTCGTTGAAATCAATCCAAACTATATTTCAATCAATCAAACAATATCAACACACATTCAACACATTTAACGCGTATTAAAATTTGCGTTGTTCGTGCATGCGAGAAAAAATGTAAATTAAGCTCTATTTATTCACGAATTGAAAAATTATTAAACCACTACTCTAATTATTATATAAGAGCATTATATCATTATTTCAGGTTTCAAAATATAGCATATGTTGATTTAGATTTTTTAACAAATTTGAACTTGGATGTATATATCGTTTAAAAGTTTGAAAATTAATTTGTAAGTACATGTACAATTTCGCTATTTTTGCACATTTTTAAATACGAAATAAAACTCTTTTATTTGAATTTTATTTTTTTACACAACCATGTTTGTTCTTTATTGTACTGGAATTTATGTTAAATGTTCATTAACTAATGCTTAAAATGTCCATCACACGAACTAATAACTATGTTTCTCGCGTGTAGCCTTAATGTCTTATTACTAGTTTTATACTACCAATTAATTATTGTCATTAATTGTTACGGAGTATACCAAACGAGGGTCATGAGTGCAGTGCTATTTCTCACTCCATCATAAATATTCATATATGGGTAATTATAAATAAGAGTATATGAATTCTTAAATTGAATGAATTTATTAAAAATTATAAAACATTAATTTTAAAATATAAAAATGTATATATAATTTTAAAATATTATACTAATATCACGTTATATATATAAAATACAAAATCCACCTTTTTTTGAATGATAATTATTATATTAAGTAATTTATTTATAATCTTTAATTTTTTATTTTTATAATGAAATAAAGAAAATACATTATAATTTTATTCTATTCCTATATACAATATTGTATGTGTTGTGTAGTGTGTCAGTGTGTCAGTGTGTGCAGAGGTAGAGCCGAAATGAAATGAAGCAAAGGTGTGCATTGAAGGGGTGTGGGAGGGTTTTTTATATGTGTTGATTAATGTTATTCATCTTTTAAAGAAAATTTGTCTTGATTTAGGAAGGAATTTTGTGAAAAATTGTGATAATTACGGGTTTCAAATTCACTTTATACATGTAATATTTTTAAATATAAAATAAATCCAAAATAAGCATTTTTTATATTTATTAATTTCTCTTAATTTTTCTTTTTCAAATGAAACCTTTTCAAAATCAACGGTAGACTGGTTACTGCCAATTCTTGCATTTATCTTATTTTTGAATTTTATTGTATACTTGATGTCTAATTATATTTGAATTTACTCGTTGAAATCAATCGAAACTATATTTCAATCAATCCAACAATGTCAACACACATTCAACGAGTATAAAAAATTGCATTGTTCGTGTGAGAAAAATTGTAAATTAAGCGCTATTTATTCGTTGTTCGTGCATGTGAGAAAAATTGTAAGTTAAGCGCTATTTATTTACAAATCGGAAAATTATTAAACCACTGCGCTAGTTATAATATAAGAGCATTATATCGTTATTTCAAATTTCAAAATATAGCATATGTTTATTTTGATTTTTTGACAAATTTGCACTTGGATGTATATATCGTTTAAAAATAATTTCGCTATTTTTGCACATTTTTAAATACGAAATAAATCTCTTTTTTATTTTTTTATGTGTTTTTATTTCCCGATTTTGATGTTTCAATGTTCATCTTTTTTTTACATCATCTTTTTATATTTCAATTTTTCAATATTCGAGAGCGGTGAGTGATTTAGATCCAGAGTCGCAATACAAGTAATATTTTTTTCAGTACCCATTAAATGGTTGCAATTTTATTTTCGGTTACACAACATAAGAAACAATTGCATTAATTATTAGCCGCAGGCGCGACTAGTTGTCTAAGATCCTTGAGATCTTTGTTTGCGTACAAAACAAAAGTGAGCACCTGTACAAATGACTTGTACTGCTTTTCTTGATGATAATAGAATTTATCCTGCCTTCCATTATTTCGCGCTCGACTCTCCAGAGTCCAGCCGGAGAGCCGCTGCTGGAAGTCAAGGTCCGACCTCTTTTCAAAAAACGGAGGTGTGGGGTCCTCCAACCAAGCTTCCACCGCCTGGTTTCCCGGTTCCGTGGTGACTACTCTCATCATCCATTTGCCCTTATCCTCGTACGTTTTTACGTGGTGATAATGGGTCGTGCTAGAAGTTGGCTACAAAAATCGAACACTACTAATTAATTTAATTATGAATTAAATCGAACAATTGAACGTACAATGTGAATATTAATTACCTCGTGGACTTGGAGCAGATATTCCTCGACCCGGTCAACAAACTTGTGGAGCTTGAAGAGCATCGGATGGTCTGTCGATCGCTTGCGCGACGACTCGCCCATGCTCGATCCGGTCGGAGGCTGTGCAACAAAATATATTTATGTTAATTATATTATAGAAGGAAAAAAAACATTAAATTTGTGTATTTAAATAATTATTTTTTAATTGAGAAATTAAATTAGTTAGTATAGTCTTGCCTCCGAAATCCCACTATTGACCCTGGAGGAGGGAGATCCAAGCGCTCCTTGTCTTGCCATTGGTTCGGCCTGCAATTACAAAATACAATTTCAGTTTTTATTTTATTTATTACTCATATTTATTAAAAATTGAGAAAAATGGTGAGACTGTTAATTCTTCATTTTTCTCTCAATTTTCAATAACAATAATACTAGTACACACAAAAAAAACATATATACCTCGTCGTTGGATCGAGTGACCATAGGCACAGATCGCGCATGGACGGGCAAGGCGTGTGACAACGGGCTCGGAGCAAGAACACCGTTAACGCTGTAACACTGAAATGTTTCCTCCCACTGCACGGATCCATGGATCCAAAACATGATTTTGAATAAATAAAATAAAAATTAATTAAACATAATTTCGTTTAAGCAAGGCTATATATACGGGTACCTTGATTTCAGGGATTGAACCATCGGGATTCACGACGTTGAACGGCCAATTCGGGCTGCTGGGGAAAGGCTGAAATTCGGCCATCGTTTCGTATGTGTGTGTGCAGAGGTAGAGCCGAAATGAAATGAAGTAGAATTGTGTGTTGAAGGGGGTGTGGGAAGGGGTTTATATAGGTGGTAATAATAATTGTTTTAAATAATTTGCATAATTAATTTATGTAATTTTGCCTTTTTTAAAAAATAATTAATACTATTAACTATACTAGTCATCCTACCCGTGCGATGCACGTGTATTTAATTAACTTTTTGTTACTCGGAGTAGTGCTCTTTCTCCTTAATATTAAATGTATACATTGATAATGGACAAATAAATATTAAGTAAATGATCTAATTGAAATAGTACAATAAAGAAAATTACATTCATATTACAAATTCTGAAATACTTCTTTATACACTACATTTGTTCTATCAGTAAGACGACCACGCTGGTCACAAAGCAAAAGCTTCAACCCGGCTGTGTTGGTTACTCTAGACAACTACAATTGATCGTGCGTAAATACTGGTTTCTTCAAAAATATTCCAACATTTGTCAAAGATTGACCTTAACTCTTATTAATAGTCATGACATACGATATAATAATCGGAAATTGTCTTCATTGGAAAGCAAACTGAAATTTGGTATTCGAGGGCGTCAGAGCAATTTGAGTATTAAAAACCATTTCCCCAGAATTATTTCTTCCTAATACTTTCGCGTGGATAATATAATTATCAAGTAGTGTTACAATCATCCTAGTACTATTGCTTAGTTCGACAGAAGCATCCTGTTAACGGTGAGAAAATCCTGCTCGATATCTACCGAACTAATAAAGAGATTTTGGGGATTGAGTAAAGTGGGTCACGTAGCAAGCTCGGTCCGAATTTTTCGGGAAGCGTGTGATTAAAATAATCCGTGTACAATACCTACTATTTATAGAGATACAAATTAGGGTTTACAAAAATGAGTATTGGGCCGAAATCTAATTTGGGCCGTAAATTTATACTATCGCGGCCCATGCGGAATCCCTCGACGACCTCGCCTTCTGCCGTGTTCTCCGGTGAGTATGCTTCCCTGTTCGGATTGGGCCCTGCTTGTTCATATTCCACCGAGCAGGGAGAGGCTTCTCGGTCGGTTCGATGTATCACTTAGCGGTCATGATAGCTTATTTCCTCATGGCCTGTTCGCTCGTAATCTACGGAGCTAGCCCCCACCTTCTCACAATTGATCACCGACCTGGACTCTTTTTATTGGGCTGTCGGATCCTGCTTTGATATAGGGGCCGAGAGCTCATCATACTTGGGCCCGAGAAAATGTCTATCAACACATCCATATTCCGCAATAGTATAACGGTCACCCCAACTAATACGAAACAGTTCATGTATCAAAAACTATATACTATGTCACAACATTTAATTAATTCGTATATTATATACAATAAATAGAATATGACATGACTATATAAATTGTTGTTTAAAGAAAAATAAGTCTACACACACACACACACACACACATATATATATATATATATATATATATATATATATATTTAGATTTTAGTAAAAAAAATTATAATAATATCAACCTTCAACTTCATGGTTTGGTAGTTTGGAACACTTGTTGATATTTAATAACTCAACCGAATGCATTTAATCAAACATATTATCTCCGCGTTCAGTATGTAAAATACTATCTAAACTCAGGTAAATCCTTTAGTCCGTATTATGCATTGCAACCATGTAATCGTTGATTTCATTAACGTCATCCAGAGTCGGCGCTAGAATCGCTCGTCTTTTTAGAAAATTAATATTCTCGATGTAATTATAAAAAATGTTAATACATAAATAAATCATAATCATATTAGAAAAAATAATTTATAGAAGTTGATAATGACTAAAGATGAAAACTTTTTATAGGGGTAAAATTGAATTAAGTTTTGTATAATTTTTGAAAATTAATTAAATAAAAATCGCAAATTATAGAATTAAATCCGGATATTTTGGTTGAAAATTTATAATTTAGTTGACTAATAAAAATAGAATAGAGTAAATTAAATTAAATGCAACCTAATTTACTTAATATCAATATGATATAATGATTAATACAAATTAATATTAATACTATTATCTATTAAGATTTATATGATAAAGTAAATAACTTAATAATATATGATAAATAAGTAATAAAGTGAAAATATTAATAAAAGATATTAAAAAATAATTTATTTAATAATTTGATTTTTTCAAGTCAATATTTACTATAATTAAGGAATTTATAAAGATAAATTATATAAAATTAAATAGTAAGAGAATAAAAAAAATATAAATATTATTATTTATATATTAATTATGTATTTAATATTACTTAATAAATTGATTAAGATTAAATATTAATAAATATTTGTGTGAACAAAATTCTTAATCTATTTATTATTTTTTAATAAGTGTGAACACAAATAAATCAAATATATGTACAAATGTTAGCTGAATTATATATTATAAGGATTAAATACAAATACGGTTGAGTAAATTACAACAGAAATAAAATTAGAATAAAATTAAATAAAATATTATAAATTTTATTAAAATAATAATTGTGAGTTACATAAAATATTATAAATTACAGTAAATTACATAATAAAATAAAAGATAAAAAAAATTACATAATAATGAAAAGCTTGGTTCTATTTAAAATTTTTGCAATCCAAATGGAGTTCTGATTGTTCGATTTGCAGAGTCTTTTACTTATAAATAAACCTACAAAATAAACAAAAAAAAGTAATAAATACAAAAGGTCTCGAAAAAAAATGAATCCTTTAAAAAATTCAAAAAGCCTAAAAAAAATACAAAAATCATTACCAAATAAATTGTTATATTTACAATACAATTATAATCAACAAAAAATAATATTAAAATTAAATATCGAATTTGTAAAAAATACTTACATTCAAGCCTGAAAAAATAAAAATATTAATAATCAAACAATAATATTAAAACTAAAATTTAAATTAGTAAAAGATACTACAAAAAATAAAAACATTAATTATCAACAATAATATTTAAATTAAAATCGAATTAGTGAAAGTACACAAACAAAAACAACAAAACTTATGGAACTCTGCAAAACAAAACTGAGCTATGCAATATTAGTATAATAGAATAAACGTGGAGATAAATAAGGAATAAATGTGATATTTTGAATATTTCAAATTAATATTTACTATTATTAAGGAAATTATAAATGTAAATTATATTATATAAAGAAATAAATAATTACACTAATTAATTAAAAATAATTAGTTAATTAATTATCAGTGTGAACACAAATTTAATCTAACAAGTAAAACATATGACACCTAGAACAATTGCTAGCTGAATTATATATTATAAGGATAACAAACTGTTTTCAATTATAATAGATTAGATTTCAATAGTTTTTGAATGATATTAAATAGATATAATGATTTTAAAATTATAAAATAGAAATTTGATAATAATAAGTTGATATTAAAAAAAATTATAAAAATTAAGTTGAAATAGATATCATGATACAAAGTTCTGAAAATAAAAAAAATACAAAAATAGATAATATTACTAAAAGATAAAAAAAATAAGTTCAAAAGGTGGCATGATTCTTTATTGCTTCAAAGGACATCATTATTGGATGTATAATCCTTCGTTCAACTTCTTAATTAATTCGGAGACCCCATCAAGAATTGTAAGGTAGGACGGATTACGGATTAATTTTTCCTTGTGCAGCCATAATAATGTAGAATCTAAATTTCGCATATTTACAATGCAACGACATAATCTTCCTAAAAGATTGTCTCCGTCAACGCTGACCTTAAACATAAACTCGTTTTCATTAAGAGATGATACAACCGCAGGAGTTACTTTGTTTGTACTTTCAGTCGAGGATGTTCCAATATGATCGTCGGCATTATCCTTGTATACACAAAAATACATTGCATTATTAATTAATTTATTAATATAATAAAAAATACAGTTATAAAATGAAAGAAAAATAAAATTACATAAAAAAATTGATATATTTGTAGGAGAGAATTAAATACCAAGAGGATTGAAAGAACCAATCGATCAGCTGATTTCTGATTTAGAAATAATGCAACTTCATTCATCAATACAAAATTCGCGAAGTGATTTGTCATGAACTTGTAGATGAATTTTAAACTTGGTGTGATGAATAAAAATCACGTTGACAAAAATAGCACACAAAATTGCAATAATTGGCATAATGTGATTGATTGCATGTGGGGCAAATGATATAAGAAATAATGCAACTTCATTCATCAATACAAAATTCGCGAAGTGATTTGTCATGAACTTGTAGATGAATTTTAAACTTGGTGTGATGAATAAAATCACGTTGACAAAAATAGCACACAAAATTGCAATAATTGACATAATGTGATTGATTGCATGTGGGGCAAATGATATAATACCAACATCGCGGACAGTTTTTCATGAATTTTAAAAGTTGTGCAAATTTTAATAACCTGCATTAAATATAATAACAATTATAAATCACTTCTTTAGTACACATATATAATAAAAAAATGTATTTAAGTCTATAAACATTAAATTTAATAACATACCTTTAGTAAAACTTAACGAAAGTCTTTTTACATCAGACCAAGATATTGATTGAAAATGATTAGTAAAAAGTTTGAAAAAAAATAAAATTAGAAGGATGAGAAAGAATGAAGAATCACAAATTTATTTAGTACTATAAATAAATAAATAGTATTATAATAGAATAAATAAACGTAATTAAAGTAGATAAATAAGGAATAAACGTGATATTCTGAATATTACTTATTTAAATAAATCAAAATATATTAATTTAGTTTAAAATAAGAGATAAATAAGGAATAAAGCCGGAGATATTTTAATGCTCTAATATAAATAGAGGATAATATTATTTCTAATAGTAAATTAATAAAAAATTGAATTATTATTATTTAGTTGCTTAAAATAAGGAATATATTTACCATACTCATAATTAATAATATTATTAATATATAATTTTAGTTTACTTTTGAATTTATTTAGTTGATTTAAAATAAGGAATAGATTTACATACTCATAATTAATAATATTATTGATATATAATTTTAGTTCACCATTAAATTTATTAAACCTTAAAACCTAGAAATAGATTTACCATTCTCATAATTAATAATATAAATATATATAATTTATAACCAGATAATAAAAATTTTATTTGATTTCTTTAATTAAAAATAAATTTTATTTTATAAATTTATTAAAATACATAAATTAATTAAATCACAATTATTATTATTATTTATATATAAAAAAAGATCAAACTAAAATATATAAATTAATTATGTTTTAGTGATATTTGTAAGTAATACAAATAAAAATGTTGTTGCGTAAGTTACAAAATAAACAAAATTAAAATAAAATTAAATAGAATTATTGTAAATTGCGTAAATTTCATTAATTACTTTAAATAGATAAAATACATCATAAATAAAATGAAAACAAACTACTTTAAAATTACAGTAAATGGAGTAAATTACATCAGAAATAAAATTAACACAAACTACTCTAATTTTATCAGGAAACATAAACAAAAGCTTGGAATCCATTTAAAATTTGTGCAATCAAATGTTTTGATCTTTTTTCATTACTTAGTTCGCACATTATTTTACTTATAATGAAACCTACAAAATAAATAGTTATAAATAAAACAACAAAATAAACAAAAAATGAGTAATAAATTCAAAAGGTCTGGAAAAAAATAACTTACTTTCAAAAGTTATTAAAATCAAATTAGTAAAAGAATACTTAGCTGGAAAAAATACAAAAAACAACAAAAAAAAACAACAAAACATATATAGAGCTCTGCAAAAAAATAAATAAATGTGAGCATGAACAAATAAAAAAAATAGCTGAAATGAAAAGGCTACAAAAAATACAAAAAAACAAAAAAAAACAACAACAAAACTTACAACTCTACACAAAAAAATAAATAAATTTGAGCATGAATAAATAAAAAAAATAACTGAAATGAAAATTGAATAAATAAATGTGATTATGAACAAATAAAAAAAATAGAAGTAAGAGTTAGTGCAAAAAAACAAAAAAAACAACAAAACTTACATAAAGTTCTGCAAAAAAATAAATAAATGTGAGCATGATCAATTAAAAAAAATAGCTAAAATGAAAAACTTACAAAAAATACAAAAAAACAAAAAAAAAAAGAACAAAACTTACATAGAGCTCTGCACAAAAATAAATAAATGTGAGCATGAATAAATAAAAAAAATAGCTGAAATGAAAATTAAATAAATAAATGTGAGGATGAACAAATAAAAAAATAGCTGAAATTAAAAGTGAGAGTTAGTGCAAAAATACAAAAAAAAAACAAAAAAACAACAAAACTTACATAGAGTTCTGCACTAAAATAAATAAATATGAGCGAACAAATAAAAAAAATAGCTAAAATGAAAAGTCTAATAAATAAATGTGAGCGAACAAATAAAAAAAAATAGCTAAAATGAAAATGATACAAAAAATAAAAAAAATAAAAAAAAGAACAAAACTTATATAGAGCTCTGCACAAAAATAAATAAATATGAGCATGAATAAAAAAAAATAGCTGAAATGAAAATTGAATAAATAAATGTGAACATGAATAAATATATAAAATAGCTGAAAATAAAAGTGAGAGGTAATGCAAAAAATACAAAAAAACAAAAAAAAAAAACAACAAAACTTAAGTTCTGCACAAAAATAAATAAATGTGAGGATTGAACAAATAAAAAAATAGGTGAAATGAAAATTGAATAAATAAATGTGAGTAT
The DNA here is from genome assembly GCA_954870475.1 of Euphrasia confusa. Lineage (NCBI taxonomy): Eukaryota > Viridiplantae > Streptophyta > Magnoliopsida > Lamiales > Orobanchaceae > Euphrasia > Euphrasia confusa. The sequence continues at coordinate 996,662 of OX940955.1, read as the reverse complement.
GAACAAATAAAAAAAATAGCTGAAATTAAAAGTGAGAGTTAGTGCAAAAATACAAAAAAAAAACAAAAAAACAACAAAACTTAAATAGAGTTCTGCACAAAAATAAATAAATGTGAGCATGAAAAAATAAAAAAAATAGCTGAAATGTAAAGGCTACAAAAAATACAAAAAAACAAAAAAACAAAACAAAACTTACATAGAGCTCTGCCCAAAAATAAATAAATGTGAGCATGAATAAAAAAAAAGCTGAAATAAAAAGTGAATAAATAAATGTCAGCAATGAACAAATAAAAAAATAGTTAAATGAAAAGTGAAAGGTAGGGAGTGAGTGAAGTATAGATACGGATTTGAAGTAGGATTTGATAATATTTATTATTTTTAAATATAACTAATTTGAATTTCCTTAAATTTCGTTATTATTGTTTGTATAATAAAAATTAATTAATTTATTCATTAAATATATCGAACACAAATGGAGATTCTCTCTTATCATAATAATTAATTTTAGTAGGATAATAGAATAAACGTAATTAAAGGAAATAAATAAGGAATAAATGTTATATTTTGAATATTTCAAAGTCAATATTTACAAAGATTATATTAAAGAGATTATAAATGTAAATAATATTATATAAAAAAATAAATAATTATAATAATTAATTAAAAATAATTAGCTAATTAATTACACTAAAAATAATATTTATTATATTAAGAAGATTACAAATGTAAATTATATTATATAAAGAAAGAAAGAAATAATTATACTAATCAATTAAAAATAATTGCGTTAATTAATTAAAAATAATTACGCTAATTAATTACACTAAAAATAATATTATTAATGTAAATTATATTATATAAATAAAGAAATAAATAATTACGCTAATTAATTAAAAATAATTGAGCTAATTAATTAAAAATAATAATTATCTAATTAATTACTTAAAAATAATTGAGCTAATTAATTAAAAATAATAATTATCTAATTAATTACGCTAAATTAATTAGGCAATTATTTGTAATTAATTATTATTTTACCTAATTAATTAAGTTAAAAATAATAATTAATTTCAAATAATTGCCTAATTAATTAAAAATAATTACACTAATTAATTATGCTAAAAATAATATTGAATTATATTAAGGAAAATATAAATGAAAATTATATTATATAAAGAAACAAATAATTACGCTAATTAATCAAAAATAATTGTTTCAATTAATTACGCTAAAAATTCTAATTAATTACGCTAAAAATAATAATTAATAATGACCAGTGTGAACACAAATTTAATCTAACAGTAATTGTTTAATAATAGGTGTGAACACAAAAAAATCAGAAAACATACGACACCTCGAACAATTGCTAGCTGAATTATATATTATAAGGATATGTGTTGATTAATATTATTCATTTTAGAAAATAATTAATATTATTATGTGATAATTACATATTTCAAACTTACTTTATATATGTAATTTTTTAAAATATTATAAAAATATTTCTAAAATAAGCATTTTTTATGTTTATTAATTTTCTTTAAAAGTTTTTTTTTAAATGAAGCATTTTCAGAATCAACGGGTACAATGGTTACCGCCAATTTTTACTTCCATCTTATTTTTGAATTTTATTGTATACTTCGATGTCTAATTATATTTGAATTTACTCGTTGAAATCAATCCAAACTATATTTCAATCAATCAAACAATATCAACACACATTCAACACATTTAACGCGTATTAAAATTCGCGTTGTTCGTGCATGCGAGAAAAAATGTAAATTAAACGCTATTTATTCACGAATTGAAAAATTATTAGACCACTGCGCTAATTTCTATATAAGAGCATTATATCATTATTTCAAGTTTCAAAATATAGCATATGTTGATTTAGATTTTTTAACAAATTTGAATTTGGATGTATATACCGTTTAAAAGTTTGAAAATTAATTTGTAAGTACATGTACAATTCCGCTATTTTTGCACATTTTTAAATACGAAATAAAACTCTTTTATTTGAATTTTATTTTTTTTACAAAACCATGTTTGTTCTTTATTGTACTGGAATTTATGTTAAATGTTCATTAACTAATGCTTAAAATGTCCACCACACGACTAATAACTATGTTTCTCACGTGTAGCCTTAATGTCTTAATTATTACTAGTTTTATACTACCAATTAATTATTGTCATTAATTGTTACGGAGTATACCAAATGAGGGTGAGTGCAGTGCTATTTCTCACTCCATCATAAATATATATGGGTAATTATAAATAAGAGTATATGAATTCTAAAATTGAATGAATTAATTAACAATTATAAAACATTAATTTTAAAATATAAAAATGTATATATAATTTTAAAATATTATACAAATATCACGTTATAAATATAAAATACAAAATCCACCTTTTTTTGAATGATAATTATTATATTAAGTAACTTAATATTTATAATCTTTGATTTTTTATTTTTATAATGAAATAAAGAAACATACATTATAATTTTAGGAGAATACTACATAAATTTCTTAAATTTGAATGTACCATACATTTATAATATAACCAATAAACTAATAACACTTCAATTTTTTATCATACACTCTACATTACAACTTAAATTAATTTTTTACTTAATAAATATAAGGTAACTTGCTATAGCAGTTTTATTAATAAAATATAAAATATTTTAATAAAGCTATTTAAAACAAAAAAAAAAGTTTATATACTTAATTAAATATAAAAAATTTTAATAAAGCTATTTAAAACAAAAAAAAAGTTTATATACTTAATTAATTTAATTAAATAGTACAAATAATTTAATTATACGCAATTATTTTTCTTTTTTTTCTCAAAAATAGGCAAAAAATTTCTTCTTATTAATTTTTTTTCCAAAATGTATACAAAACAGCTAAAAGCAATTATTTTTCTTTTTTTTCTCAAAAATAGCCAAAAAATTTCTTCTTATTAATTTTTTTTCCAAAATGTATACAAAACAGCTAAAAAAAACAAATTTAAAATGCGTGCAAAGATTTTTTCTTAAGTTAAAGACTTATAGGACAATAGTCGGGTGTTTCAACGTCTTAATACAAGGTTCTTTCATAAATTTAACGGTTGATATTAAATAATTAAATCTGAAGGTTGAAATTGAATGAAATGTACTGTAGAAGCACCCTATAATTTTATTCTATTCCTATATACAATATTTTATGTGTGTGTAGTGTGTGTGTGCAGAGGTAGCCGAAATAAAATGAAGAGGTGTATGTTGAAGGGGTGTGGGAGAGGGGTTTTATATAGGTGGAAATAATGATTAGTTTTTTAAAACTTGAAAAAATGTGTTACTGGTGATTTTTTTTTTTTATTCCATCAAACACAATACAAATACAAATTATCTCGTCGTTAATATAAAATCAGACGCCTCAGCGCATATACTATAGGGATCGGTTTTACAGAGATGGCAAAGGACAGAAAAAGACGAGGCTTGTGTTAGACACAATCTCCTTATAACAAAATTCGACCTCTACCGATCGTTTGGGAAAATTATCTCGTCGTTAATATAAAATCAGACGCCTCAGCGCATATACTGTAGGGATCGGTTTTACAGAGATGGCAAAGGACAGAAAAAGACGAGGCTTGTGTTAGACACAATCTCCTTATAACAAAATTCGACCTCTACCGATCGTTTGTTTCCCAGGATACAACGTCTCAAGCAACTACGTTGCACGTCGAAGCAAGAGTTGCCTGAAAGTTTCACCGGAGGGCCAAGGATAATAAGAAGAAAATGAGTAGGGAAGTAGCAGATTGCTGGACAATTTCACAAATACAAGCTCGTATTTATAGGCTGAGCAAGGGACTTTGATCGATTAATGTCCTCAACAAGTCCGGGGGTTCGTAGGCTATTTCGGACTTGGTTTGCAGGGTTCGTAGGCTATTTCGGACTTGGTTTGCACCCCCCCTGCGCGCACGTAGGAGGCGGAGCAATACTATAGCAAGTCATTCATAAGCCACTAAAGTGCAAGCACTATATATGCCCACTTGTTTTTGCATATTTTTCCAATGTGGGATAACAACCCACTTTGTTAATTTCCTTTTCTTTTTCCCAATATTTTTGATTATATTTAACAATTAATTTCTCATTCATTTCAACTCCGATTCGAGTAAATGAGATATCGATTTGAAGCTCTTTACGAGCTCTATCTTTTCCAACATATTCTACTTACGACACGAGGAACGGAACGAGCGCATAATTATTAGGCGCGAGTTCTACTCGTTGTCTAATAAGATCCTTTAGATTTTTGTTCGCATACAGAACAAAAGTCATCACCTGCACAAACGACTTGTACTGTTTTCCTTGATGATAATAGAATTTATCCTCCCTTCCGTTCTTTCGCGCTCGACTCTCCAGAGTCCATCCGGAGAGCCGCTGCTGGAAGTCGAGGTCCGACCTCTTTTCGAAAAACGGATGTGTGGGGTCCTCGAGCCAAGCTTCCACCTCGTTGTTTTTCGGCTCCGTGCAAGTGACTACTCTCATCAGCCATTTACCCTTGTTATCCTTGTACATTTTCACTTTGTGGAAACTGGTCGTACTAGTAGTCGGCTACACGCGCAAAAATCAAACACTAGTAATTAATTTAATTATGAATTTATAAATCGAACCAATCGAACCATGCGAATATTAATTACCTCGTGGACTTGGAGAAAATATTCCTCGACCCGATTGATAAACTTGTGGAGCCTGAAGAGCATCGGATGATGGTGGTCTCCGTCCGATTGGCGCGATCTCTTGCGCGACGACTCGCTAGATCCCGTCGGTGGCTGTGCAACAAAATATACATAAATATGGAAATTAATAATAATTAGTTACATGTATAAAAAAAAAAAACATTGATTAATTAATTAAAATAGTATAGTAGTATAGTCTTGCCTGAGAAATCCCTACATTAGCCCTGGAGGGAGGTTCGGGGGCTCTTTGTCTTGCCACTGGTTCGGGTGTAGGCTGCCAATTAGAGAATAGTACAAGATTAAATATGTAATTTGAATGCAATTTCCTCATAAATGATAATAGACACAATACAAAACCAAACCTCGTCGTCATCGGAGGATTGCACATCGACCGGAAGGAGGTATGACAACGGGCTCGGGGCAAGAACACCGTTCACGCTGAAACACTCAAACGCTTCATACCACTGCAACGATATATCGATCCATCCCAAACAACAAAGTTAATAATTTTCAAAAATTAATTATAAGAAAATATTAATTAATGGAAAACATTATAACTTTGTAATTTTAAGCAAGGCTATATATATATATATATAAACGTACGTACCTTGACATCCGGTTTCGAACCATCGGGATTCACGACCCTCGTCGGCCAATACGGGCTGTCTGAGAAACGATGAATTCCGGCAGCCGGCATTGTTTCTTGTGTGTGTGTGTGTGTGTGTGTGTGTAGAGCGGTAATGAATGAAGCGAAGGTGTAGTACGGTTTGAAGGGGTGTGTGGAGGGATTTATATAGGAGGATATAATTATTTTAGTATTAATCCCATTTTTCAAATTTTAAAAAGTTGAATTATTAATGTCTGTAATTTTGCTTTCTTTTTAATCCGAAATATAAACTTTTATAAAAATATTTTCAGAATAGGCATTTATTATTATTATTATTTTCCTGAAAAGGTTTGTTTGATTTTTTCAAAATGAAACGGTTTGAGAAACAACAACGTATGTACATGTTTGTTTATTTTCATCAAAAGGTCTATAGATTTATTTCATCTTAACCAACGGGTGCAATGGTTGATTAGATCTTCAAATGCATACACATAAAATTGTACTAAAATTCGCCATGTTTGTGCATTTGAAAATTCTTATAATTTAAGCGCTATTTATTCACACGTAGTAAATTGCTAATAAATCAAATGCGCTCTAGTTGGGTTCAAGAGTACTATGTTAGTATATTTAAGGTTTAAAAAATATAACATATCTCAAGTTGATTTTGAAATTGAATTAAACTTTGTAACATGAACAAATGCACTTGAATGTATCATTCACAAATGTTGCATTACAAAAAATTACAATCAAAATAAACTTAAGCATCCAATTACCGATATTCGTTGAGTCAATTTATATTGTGCAATTAAGTGTACATTGTAATATTATATTATGATGATGATTTATTTGTTTTATTTCTTATCGCATGAGTTGTTAAATATTCAGAGCGTCTGGACAAAGGCAGATCGAAGGGGAACTCTGAGCTAAGTTAGAACCGTGGGATTGATAGGGATTAATTAGATGCGTGGAGGTTTGTTCCCGATACATAGTTGAGGATTAACCACATTCTTGCAAGTTTGGGCAGACTAATTTGGTTGTTAGGAAACCCTTAATTATATTTTGAGATACCGGCGATTGATCAAACCGTATAGAAGTACATAGTTGTGCTTGGGGGCATAGCGATAGAACGTGTTGGAGTTGCGGTCGTATGATTCGAATTTCTGGACATGCTATTTGCCGAATTGGGTTCGTCGAAAGAGTAATGCGAGTTTGGACAAACTAGATCCATGCGACCACATAGGTATCGAATTAACTAGACTCAGGGGATTAAGTTTAAGTATACCTTGTTTTTTCTTTACCCAGTAAGGACTGATTGTGATGGGGTTAATTGTAAGCGTGACTTAAATAAGACTACTTTTGCCTTGTTAGACATCCTATAACCGATTGACAAACCATCGGTTAAAACCATTAGTGTCAAGGATCGGTAGTTTGCCCAGATAACCCAGAGACAAACCGTGAGCCCAGAAGCCTGCTTTCTATTTATTGAATCGAGTTTGATTTACAGTTTTCTGTTTACTTAGTTTGGTCAATTAGTGTTAGTGTTATAAGTTTATTATTTATGCATGATAGTTTGGGTTAATTTAGATTTCTTATTTCTGCTAATTAGTAGTTTGATAAAACGTTGTGACCACAACAACCAACTCAAAACCTTTTTAATCGTGACACCATATGGGCATAGTCGAGATAAACTATTTTGCAATTGCTTCCTCGTGGGATCTACCTCATACTTATCACTTGCTATCTTGTGTTGAGTTTAGTAACTTTATAAATTTATTTTGACCGCGTTGCTTCCACGGCAAAGTTTTCGCGTCGTCACAATCCACAGTCAGTCGTTTTAGTGTTGAGGCGGAATACCGCAGCCTTGGACACTGTTGTCGAAATTCTCTGGATAAAATCAATTCTTAAGGAACTGCAATTCTTACCTAATTAAATACCTCCAGTTGTGTGGGTCGACAACCTCCAGTTGTGTGGGGTGAGTACACATGTCCACCCAAGATGTTGTTCAGGCCCGTACCAAACATGTCGACATCGACCTTCACTTCATTCGCGAGCATGTTTAGAAAAAGTCGAAAAGCTGACATCTTCACCAAGCCGCTTCCGAAACAAGCTTATACGCGCCTTAAAAATAAGCTTCGCATCGCCGCCGTCGAGCTTGCGGAGATATTAAGCCAGCCTATTCTTGCCCCAAATCGATTTGAATAATCTGACCTAATTTCAGATTATTCAATTTAAGTGGCTTATTTATGAATTGTCCCTTTTGCCCTTAGTATAGCTGAGGTTTATTTATTTTGTATTTTATGAACATTAGGGTTTTAGAGGCTTGCCCTATTGCTATATATAGTTGTATTGGGATAGCCGCAATCAATCAATGAAAACATTATTCCCTTTTCATTCAATATACCTTTCATATAAATCTGTAAAGTTCATTAGAAGGAGGTGTGGAGGGAGGGGTTTATATATAGGTGGAAATAATGATTTTTTTTTTTAAATTTGAATAATTAATTTATGTAATTTTTTTTTTTTAGAAAATAATTAATACTATTTACTTTATATGTGTTGATTAATGTTATTCATCTTTTAAAGAAAAATTGTCTTGATTTAGGAAGGAATTTTTCACTTTATACATGTAATATTTTTAAATATTAAAAAAAAAACAAAATAAGCATTTTTTATGTTTATTAATTTCCCTTAATTTTTCTTTTTTAAATGAAACCTTTTCAAAATCAACGGTGCATTACTACCAATTTTTGCATTCATCTTATTTTTTAATTTTAATGTATACTTGATGTCTAATTATATTTGAATTTACTCGTTGAAATCAATCGAAACTATATTTCAATCAATCCAACAATATCAACACACATTCAACGGGTATTAAAATTCGCGTTGTTTGTGCATGTGAGAAAAATCGTAAATTAAGTGTTATTTATTCACAAATCGGAAAATTATTAGACCACTGCGCTAGTTATAATATAAGAGCATTATATCGTTATTTCATGTTTCAAAATATAGCATATGTTTATTTAGATTTTTTAACAAATTTGCAATTGAATGTATATATCGTTTAAATGTTTAAAAATAATTTCGCTATTTTTGCACATTTTTAAATACGAAATAAAACTCTTTTTTTTTTTTATGTGTTTTTATTTCCCGATTTTGATGTTTCAATGTTCATCTTTTTTTTACATCATCTTTTTATATTTCAATGTTTCAATATTCAAGAGCGGGGAGTGATTTAGATCCAGATTCGCAATACAATATTTTTTCCAGTACGCATTAAATGATTGCAATTTTATTTTCGGCTACACAACATAAAAAACAATTGCATTAATTATTAGCCGCAGGCGCGAGTAGTTGTCTAAGATCCTTGAGATCTTTGTTTGCGTACAAAACAAAAGTGAGCACCTGTACAAATGACTTGTACTGCTTTTCTTGATGATAATAGAATTTATCCTGCCTTCCATTATTTCGCGCTCGACTCTCCAGAGTCCAGCCGGAGAGCCGCTGCTGGAAGTCAAGGTCCGACCTCTTTTCAAAAAACGGAGGTGTGGGGTCCTCCAACCAAGCTTCCACCGCCTGGTTTCCCGGTTCCGTGGTGACTACTCTCATCATCCATTTGCCCTTATCCTCGTACGTTTTTACGTGGTGATAATGGGTCGTGCTAGAAGTTGGCTACAAAAATCGAACACTACTAATTAATTTAATTATGAATTAAATCGAACAATTGAACGTACAATGTGAATATTAATTACCTCGTGGACTTGGAGCAGATATTCCTCGACCCGGTCGACAAACTTGTGGAGCTTGAAGAGCATCGGATGGTCTGTCGATCGCTTGCGCGATGACTCGCCCATGCTCGATCCGGTCGGAGGCTGTGCAACAAAATATATTTATGTTAATTATATTATAGAAGAAAAAAAAACATTAAATTTGTGTATTTAAATAATTATTTTTTAATTGAGAAATTAAATTAGTTAGTATAGTCTTGCCTCCGAAATCCCACCATTGACCCTGGAGGAGGGAGATCCAAGCGCTCCTTGTCTTGCCATTGGTTCGGCCTGCAATTACAAAATACAATTCCAGTTCTTATTTTATTTATTACTCCTATTTATTAAAAATTGAGAAAAAAAAGGTGAGACTGTTAATTCTTCATTCTTCTCTCAATTTTCAATAACAATAATACTAGTACACAAAAAAAACATATATAACGAGTATATATACCTCGTCGTTGGATCGAGTGTCCATGGACACAGATCGCGCATGGACAGGCAAGGCGTGTGACAACGGGCTCGGAGCAAGAACACCGTTAACGCTGTAACACTTGAATGTTTCCTCCCACTGCACGGATCCATGGATCCAAAACATGATTTTGAATAATTAAAATAAAAATTAATTAAACATAATTTTGTTTAATTAGCAAGGCTATATATACGAGTACCTTGATTTCCGGGATTGAACCATCGGGATTCACGACGTTGAACGGCCAATTCGGGCTGCAGGAGAAAGGCTGAAATCCGGCCATCGTTTCGTATGTGTGTGTGGTGTGTGTGTGCAGAGGTAGAGCCGAAATGAAATGAAGTAGAAGTGTGTGTTGAAGGGGGTGTGGGAAGAGGGTTTATATAGGTGGTAGTAATAATTTGTTTTTTTTAATTTGTATAATTAATTTATGTAATTTTGCCTTTTTTTAGAAAATAATTAATACTATTAACTATATATGTGTTGATTAATATTATTCATTTTAGAAAATAATTAATATTATTTTGTGATAATTAAATATTTCAAACTTACTTTATATGTGTAATTTTTTTAAATATTATAAAAATAATTCTAAAATAAGCATTTTTTATGTTTATTAATTTCCTTTAAAAGTTTGTTTTTTTGATGGAACCTTTTAAGAATCAACGGGTACAAAGGTTACCTGCAATTTTTCCTTCCATCTTATTTTTGAATTTTATTGTATACTTCGATGTCTAATTATATTTGAATTTACTCGTTGAAATCAATATAAACTATATTTATATCAATCAAACAATATCAACACAAATTCAACACATTCAACGCGTATTAGAATTCGTGTTGTTCGTGCATGCGAGAAAAAATGTAAATTAAGCGCTATTTATTCACGAATCGAAAAATTATTAGACCACTGCGTTAATTATTATATAAGAGCATTATATCATTATTTTAGGTTTCAAAATATAGCATATGTTGATTTAGATTTTTTAACAAAACACATTCAACGCGTATTAAAATTCGCGTTGTTCGTGCATGCGAGAAAAAATGTAAATTAAGCGCTATTTATTCACGAATCGAAAAATTATTAGACCACTGCGCTAATTATTAAGAGCATTATATCATTATTTTAGGTTTCAAAATATAGCATATGTTAATTTAGATTTTTTAACAAATTTGAACTTGAATGTATATATCATTTAAAAGTTTGAAAAATTATTTGTAAGTACATTTACAATTTGGCTATTTTTGCACATTTCCGGGATTGAACCATCGGGATTCACGACGTTGAACGGTCAATTTGGGCTGCAGGAGAAAGGCTGAAATCCGGCCATCGTTTCGTATGTGTGTGTGGTGTGTGTGTGCAGAGGTAGAGCCGAAATGAAATGGAGTAGAAGTGTGTGTTGAAGGAAGTGTGGAAAGGGAGTTTATATAGTTGGTAATAATAATTTTTTTTAAAAAAATTGCATAATTAATTTGTGTAATTTTGCCTTTTTTTTTTAGAAAATAATTAATACTATTAACTATATATGTGTTGATTAATATTATTCATTTTAGAAAATAATTAATATTATTATGTGATAATTACATATTTCAAACTTACTTTGTATATGTAATTTTTTAAAATATTATAAAAATATTTCTAAAATAAGCATTTTTTATGTTTATTAATTTTCTATAATTTTTAAATGAAACATTTTCAGAATCAACGGGTACAATGGTTACCGCCAATTTTTGCTTCCATCTTATTTTTGAATTTTATTTTATACTTCGATGTCTAATTATATTTGAATTTACTCGTTGAAATCAATCGAAGCTATATTTCAATCAATCAAACAATATCAACACACATTCAACACATTCAACGTGTATTAAAAGTCGCGTTGTTCGTGCATGCGAGAAAAAATGTAAATTAAGCGCTATTTATTCACGAATCGAAAAATTATTAGACCACTGCGCCAATTATTATATAAGAGCATTATATCATTATTTCAGCCCAGGTTTCAAAATATAGCATATGTTGATTTAGATTTTTTAACAAATTTGAACTTGGATGTATATATCGTTTAAAAGTTTGAAAATTAATTTCTAAGTACATGCACAATTTCGCTATTTTTGCACATTTTTAAATACGACATAAAACTCTTTTATTCAAATTTTATTTTTTACACAACCATGTTTGTTCTTTATTGTACTGAAATTTATTTAAAAAGTATATGGATAATTATAGATAAGAGTATTATATAATATATGAATTCTAAAATTGAATCAATTATTTAACAATTATAAAACATTAATTTTAAAATATAAAAATGTATATATAATTTTAAAATATTATACAAATATCACGTTATAAATATAAAATACAAAATCCACCCTTTTTTTAATGATAATTATTACATTAAATAATTTATTTATAATATTTGATTTATTTTTATAATGAAATAAAGAAACATTACAATATTATTAAGAAAAAATGTATTGACTTCTTGGTAACCATTTTTTTTACACATATATAAAGTGATTTTTTTTATTCGATCAAACACAATACAAATACGAATCTCGTCGTTTATAGAAATCAGACGCCTCAGCACATATACTACTTACGACATTTGGAACGGAACGAGCGCGAGTTCTACTCGTCGTCTGAGATCCTTGAGATATTTGTTGGCATACAGAACAAAAGTCATCACCTGCACGAACGACTTGTACTGCTTTCCTTGATGATAATAGAACTTATCCTCCCTTCCATTCTTTCGCGCTCGACTCTCGAGAGTCCAGCCGGAGAGCCTCTGCTGGAAGTCGAGGTCCGACCTCTTTTCGAAAAACGGAGGTGTCGGGTCCTCGAGCCAAGCTTCCACCTCGTTGTTTTTCGGCTCCGTGCAAGTGACTACTCTCATCAGCCACTTACCCTTGTTATCCTTGTACACTTTCACTTTGTGGAAACTGGTCGTACTAGTAGTCGGCTAAACGCGCAAAAATCAAACACTAGTAATTAATTTAATTATGAATTTATAATTAAATCGAACCAATCGAACCCTGCGAATATTAATTACCTCGTGGACTTGGAGAAAATATTCCTCGACCCGGTTGATAAACTTGTGGAGCCTGAAGAGCATCGGATGATGGTGGTCTCCGTCCGATTGGCGCGATCTCTTGCGCGACGACTCGCTAGATCCCGTCGGTGGCTGTGCAACAAAATATACATAAATATGGAAATTAATAATAATTAGTTACATGTATAAAAAAAAAAGAAAAACATTGATTAATTAATTAAATTATTATAGTAGTATAGTCTTGCCTGAGAAATCCCTACATTAGCCCTGGAGGGAGGTTCGGGCGCTCTTTGTCTTGCCACTGGTTCGGGTGTAGGCTGCCAATTAGAGATAGTACAAGGTTAAAAATGTAATTTGAATGCATTTTCCTCATAAATGGTAATAGATACACAATACAAAACCAAACCTCGTCGTCATCGGAGGATTGGGCATTGGCCGGAAGGAGGTATGACAACGGGCTCGGGGCAAGCACACCGTTCACGCTGAAACACTCAAACGCTTCGTCCCACTGCAACGATATATCGATCCATCCCAATTAAACAACAAAGTTAATAATTTTCAAAAATTAATTATAAGAAAATATTAATTAATGGAAAACATTATAACTTTGTAATTTTAAGCAAGGCTATATATATAAACGTACGTACCTTGACATCCGGTTTCGAACCATCGGGATTCACGACCCTCGTCGGCCAATACGGGCTGTCTGAGAAACGCTGAATTCCGGCGGCAGCCATCGTTTTTAATGTGTGTGTGTCTGTGTGTGTGTGTGTGTGTGTGTTTGTGTGTGTGTGTGTGTGCAGAGGTAGAGCGGGTAATGAAATGAAGCGAAGGTGTAATACGGTTTGAAGGGGTGTGCGGAGGGATTTATATAGGAGGATATAATTATTTTAGTATTAATCTCATTTTTCAAATTTTAAAAAATTGAATTATTAATTTCTGTAATTTTGCTTTCTTTTTAATCCGAAATATAAAATTATAAAAATATATCCAAAATAGGCATTTATTATTATTATTATTATCCTGAAAAGGTTTGTTTGATTTTTTTTCAAAATGAAACGGTTTGAGAAACATCAACGTATGTACATGTTTGTTTATTCTCATCAAAAGGTCTATAGATTTATTTCATCTTAACCAAGGGGTGCAATGGTTGATTAGATCTTCAAATGCATACACATAAAATCTTACTAAAATTCACACAGTTCGTGCATTTGGGAATTCTTGTAATTTAAGTGCTATTTATTCACAAATCGTAAATTGCTAATAAATCAAATGAGCGCTAGTTGGGTTCAAGAGTATTATGTTAGCATATATATTTAAGGTTTCAAAAATATAACATATCTCATGTTGGTTTTGAAATTAAATTTAACTTTGTAACAACAAATGCACTTGAATGTATCTTTCACAAATTTTGCATTACAAAAAATTACAATAAAAATAAACTTATGCATCCAATTACTGATATCGTTAAGTCAGTTTATATCGTGTAATTAAGTGTACATTTATATTATGATGATGATTTTGTTGTTGATAGTGAAGATTATTTTAGTGAATGATGATAATTATATTTGTAAATGATGATTTAAATTTTATATAATAATGATTTTATAGTGTTCACGAATGATTTTTTTTTTTGTGTGTATTTTTTTTATTTTCTACAATTTATACATTGTTTTAATGTTTCGGTAATATTTTTCCATTTTTATGACAAAATTACAATAAAATCTTAACCAACGTACGGGTGCAATGGTTGATTAGATTAAACTTTGTAACAACAAATGCACTTGAATGTATGGTTAACAAATTTTGCATTACAAAAATTACAATCAAAATAAACTTAAGTATTCAATTAGTGATATTGTCCATAAATTTTGCATTGCAAAAAATTAGGGTTTATTACATTTTGCAACTCCATGTATGGAGTTTTTTACACTTTGCAACCTAATCGGAGTTTCGTAACACTTTGCAACCCCATGTATACGGGTTTTCACTTTGCAACCTGTATCGGAATATTCGATAAAATATTCCGTTTAAAAGGGTTTTTGAGGAATAAAAAATGCATCACATTGGCTGATTACGTAGTTACCTCCAGTCAATTTCGGTCAATTTCTATTATATTATATATATAATATATTAATTCAATGAATATTGAAGCTCTGAGGCATCTTTTTCTTTTGACTTGCTTTTTTCCACGGCAACAACAACAACATGTACAGCTGCCACACCATGAACAAGATGATGACAAAGTCTTGGCTAGACTCGGGAGAGATGCAGGCCCATAGTCGTAAAGGGCTCGTCTATTGATGACGAAAGTTGAATAATGGTGTCGATGAGTCTTTCAGCATGAACCCTAATTCAATTGAGATATGTCTGTTTCAATTCCAGTACATTCAATTTCAATTTTGGGTTTTAGGTTTGTTGACGAAGTCATCCTCGTTGGTGATACCCACTGGATTTACGCCTTGACAAATGCCCAACCTTATGTCTTTCACCATCACCGAGATCGAGAGGTTATTGCACATATATGGGACGGGAGCGGCACGAAGCATCTGGGCCATGACGAGTTGATGAAGATGATGATTATGATTTTTATAGTTTGATTGTTGATTCATTTTTTTTTCTTTTTTTGTATTGAAAGATGTTTTGATTTTTTTTTTATTAATGGTAGAAAACTGGGTTCGAGTTTGAAAGAGGAAGATGATGTTCATCATTGATTTTTTATTTTATTAATTCAAAAATAATTAATAATGGGTAAGTACATTAATACCCCTCCACTTTCAGAATACATGTAAACTCACACACTTCACTAACGCGTGATTCTCAATCTCTCGGAATATTCTATCGAATATTTCGATCCAGGTTGCAAAGTGAGAACCCGTATACATGGGGTTGCAAAGTGTTACAAAATTTCGATTAGGTTGCAAAGTGTAAAAAAACCCCATACATGGGGTTGCAAAATGTAATAAACCCAAAAAATTATAATCAAAATAAACTTAAGCATCCAATTACTGATATCATTAAGTCAGTTTATATCGTGCAATTAAGTGTACATTGTACTATTATATTTTGTTTTTTTTTTTTATTTTTTGTATTTTCTACAATTGATAGATTTTTTTAATGTTCTCGTAATATTATTCAATTTTTATGACAAAATTACAATAAATTTTTATTTTTAATTAAATCATGAGTACAATACATTAAATACGAATGTGTATGATATAACTTGCTATTTTGCAAGTGTTGAAAAATTAGATTAATGCACGCTAAGATCGTCTGATTGGCTTCCTCATATCAAATGAGAGATAGAGTTTCAATTGCATGATTTTTAACTCGGAGAGTGAATTTTATTGTAAATTATTTTCACCCAAGTGAGTGAATTTTATTGTAAATACTAGATTTATGGACGACGCAAATTAGAGACTTTCGAACCATGAGATGGTAGGATCGTCTGATTGGCTCCCCCATGTCACATGAGAGATAGAGCTTGAATTGTATAATGAATCACTTGTTATAAACCTCGAGTTTTCACTTACAATTTGTCGCGTTTTGGTCATTGGGATAATTATGAACGAAGATACAAATAGAAGTCAATTATTGGGAATAATCGAACAATTAAAATATGATTTTATTGAGAATAAAGTTAATAGGCATAATTGAGTTTTTCCCGTACAAATTATACATGTGCAAAAATAGCGAAATTATACATGTATTTCCCCGTACAAATTAATTTTCAAACTTTTAAACGATATATACACCCAAGTGAAAATTTGTTAAAAAATCTAAATCAACATATCCTATATTTTGAATAATGCTCTTATATAATAACTAGCGCAGTGGTACAAAAATAATTCATTTTGTAAATAAATAGCGCTTAATTTACATTTTTTTCTCGCATGCACAAACAACGCAAATTTTAATACGCGTTGAATGTGTGTTGATATTGTTCGATTGATTGAAATATAGTTTCGATTGATTTCAACGAGTAAATTCAAATATAATTAGACATCGAAGTATACAATAAAATTCAAAAATAAAATGGAAGCAAAAATTGGCGGTAACCATTGTACCCGTTGATTCTGAAAAGGTTTCATTAAAAAAAAACTTTTATAGGAAATTAATAAACATAAAAAATGCGGATTTTGGAAATATTATTATAATATTTTTAAAAATTACATATATAAAGTAATTTGAAACACATAATTATCAAAAAATACTACTAATTATTTTCTAAAATGAATAATATTAATCAACACATATATAGTGAATAGTGTTAATTATTTTCTAAAAAAAGCAAAATTACTTAAATTAACTACTCAAAATTTAAAAAAAAAAAATTATTATTACCACCTATATAAATCCTCTTCCCACACCCCCTTCAACACACACCTTCTCTTCATTTCATTTCGGGTCTACCTCTGCACACACACAAAACGATTGCCGGATTTCAGCCTTTCTCCTGCCGCTCGAATTGGCCCTTCAACGCCGTGAATCCCGATGGATAAACGCCGTAAATTCACTTTATATATATTAGTCGTGTGATGGACATTTTAAGCATTCCGCTAATGAACATTTAACATAGATTTCAGGTTGTGTAAAAAAATTAATTTCAAATAAAAAAGAGTTTTATTTCGTATTTAAAAATGTGCAAAATTAGCGAAATTGTACGTGTGTACATACAAATTAATTTTTAAACTTTTAAACGATATATACATCTAAGTGCAAATTTATTAAAAATCTAAATCAACATATGCTATATTTTGAAACCTGAAATAATAATATAATGCTATGATATTATAACTAGCGCAGTGGTCTAATAATTTTTCGATTTGTTAATAAATAGCGCTTAATTTACAATAAAATTTGAATGCACGAACAACGCAAATTTTAATACGCGTTGAATCTGTGTTGATATTGCTGATTGATTGAAATATAGTTTGATTGATCCGATGATAAAATTCAAATATAATTTGACCTCAAAATATAAAAATGAAATTTAAATAAGATGGAAACAAAATTGGCGGTAACCATTGTATAATCGTTTGTTCTCAAAAGGTATTTCAAAATTAAAAAAAAAATGTTGAGGGTTGTTAGTTCAGTTGGTTGAGCACTTGAATTGGGAACTTGAGGTCCTTAATTTGAATCCCAAGACACTGCAATTGACATAGACCAAGAAAAAATTAAAAATTAAAAAAGAATTAAACAAATCTTTTTAGGAAAATTAATAAAAAAATGTCTATTCGGTAAATATTTTACAATATTTAAAAAATTGACATATATAAAGTAAATTCGAAAGATGTAATAATTTTTCTTTAAAAAGTGTAGAATAATATTAATTATTTTCTAAAAAAGGCAAAATTACTTAAATTAATTACGCAAATTTTAAAAAACAAATTATTATTACCACCTATATAAACCATCTTCCCACACCCCCTTCAACACACACCCTCTCTTCATTTCATTTCGGCTCTACCTCTGCACACACACACCACACACACAAAACGATGGCCGGATTTCAGCCTTTCTCCTGCAGCCCGAATTGGCCGTTCAACGTCGTGAATCCCGATGGTTCATCCCCGGAAATCAAGGTCCGTATATATTAAAAATTATGTTTAAATGAAATTATGTTTAATTAATTTTTATTTTATTTATTAAAAATCATGTTTTGGATCGATGGATCCGTGCAGTGGGACGAAGCGTTTCAGTGTTACAGAGTGAATGGTGTGCTTGCCCCGAAGCCGTTGTCATACGCCTTGCCCGGCGATGCGCGACCTGTGCTCCTGGAAACTCGATCCGACCACGAGGTTTTTTGTTTATACAAGTATTATTGTTAATTGAAAATTTAGAGAAAAAAGAAAGAATTAACAGCCTCACCATTTTTCTCAAATTTTAATAAATAAATTAAAAACTGAAATTGAATTTTGTAATTGCAGCGGACAGCCGAAACAATGGCAAGACAAAGATCGCCCGGATCTCCCTCCTCCTCCGGGGTCAATGTTGGGATTTCGGAGGCAAGACTATACTACTAAACTAATTTAATTTCTCAATTAAAAATTAATTATATAAATTAATTACACAAATTTATTAACTTAAATATATTTTGTTGCACACACAGCCTACGACCGGATCGAGCATGGGCGAGTCGTCGCGCAAGCGATCGGCAGACCATCCGATGCTCTTCAAGCTCCACAAGTTTGTCGAGCGGGTCGAGGAATATCTTCTCCAAGTCCACGAGGTAATCGCACATTCGATTGTCCAATCAACATCGTGATTTAATTCATAAATAATTAATTAGTAGTGTTCGAATTTTGTAGCCGACTTCTAGTACGACCCGTTATCACCACGTGAAAGTGAACGAGGAAAATACGGGGAAATGGGTGATGAGAGTAGTCGCCACGACTGAGCCGAGAAACCACGAGGCGGTGCAAGCGTGGTTGGTGGATCCAACACCTCCGTTTTTTGAAAAGAGGTCGAACCTCGACTTTCAGCAGCGGCTCTCAGGCTGGACTATGGAGAGTCGAGCGCGGAAGATTAATGGAAGGGAGGATAAGTTCTATTATCATCAAGGCAAACAGTACAAGTCGTTTGTGCAGGTGATGACGTTTGTTCTGTACGGAAACAAAGATCTCAAGGACCTGAGACGAGTAGTAGAACTCGCGCCTGCAGATAATAATGTTCAGGTGTGACCATTAATTAGTATATATAATTGCAACTACATTTTTTTTCTCTCGGTCGAATTTTGATTAGTTTATATATATTGTAAGAATTTCTATAGGAGGAAGGTGGAGGCGCGCAACCTCAACACGAGAACGCGGATGGTAGTGCGGGCGTTGCCGACAACTTCAAGGAGCTTAATTAGCTAGCTATTAATTATTACAAGAAAAAAAATGTAGTGTAATATTGTAATATTTATTTTATAATTTTGACAATAAGTGAATTTACATTTCAACATTTATTATGTCGATTCAGATACTTTTTAATAAGTGATAAATTGCGCAAATAAAAAAATCTCGATATTAGGCCGATGGATCGGCAATCAAAAGTTGGGCGCATTCCATCTGATCGAGAAACTTGGTGAGGCGTGAGTGCTTAGCCGCCCACTGCTCCGCCACCTTTTGATCCTTCACCTCTGCTTCCTTCCGAAGGCCCGCCAGCTGCAGGAGGAGCTGCCGTGGGGGTGGCGAAGGGGCAGATCGGTCATTTTGATGGAATACGCTGAATGAAGTTGACAATTTTATTTTGGATAATTATACTTTAATACATGTGAAAAAACTGTTGTTTTTATTTAATTAGGTCAGGAAAGGTAATTTTGTCATTTTACTCAATTATCCAAATCTTAATAATAATAATAACTTGACTAAGGTTGAAATTACCCATATTGGAATAAGAACTCTGGGCTCACATATAAGTTCGACTCCCATTGCGATTAATCCGAATTAATTATCCACTTGTTGGGCCTACCCCTGAAGTTGAAATTGGCCCACAAGTGAGGGGAATATTGGAGAATATATTCGGCTCACTATAAATGTCTACTTGCCCAACTTCTCTAACGGTTCGAGCTTTTAGATTAAGCGATTTCTATCAATAATAATAATAATAATAATAATAATAATAATAATAATAAGATGTTCTTCATCCACTCATTGTCATTGTTCCAGAATTAAAAAAAAAAATCACAAGAATCCCAAGAATGAACACCGAAACAAAAATGGAAACAAAGCGAGTATTGTGATATTTACCAAGAGCATATATATAAATGGTCGAGTAAATTAACTGTGCGTAGATGATCATCAAATAATTAAGAATTTTATTTACAATTTTTTTTCAAAATCGAAAAATTAACCAATCAAGAATATAAAAGACGGTGCATCTATGAAAACCAAATCCTTGATTCCACCAAGGTCATCTCTGTGGGCCTTAATTTCAACCTCAACGGATCGGACCGAAGACGACAAGGGTTTGAGATATGTATTAAACTATAACATTGTACTCCGTATATATTATATTTTAATTAATTATTAATTAAATAGGTAAATGACTTCAGGACTAATTGTGTAATTTCTTTTATCAAGCCACTGAAATTGCAACTCGTGGCATTGATCATCACATGTGTTTCACGTGTCGCTGAATTTCGTCCAAAATCTCGTGAAAGTTCAATTTCATGGAAGTTCAGATATTAAATTGCAAAAATTTAAAGTACAAAAGTGTGTAAGTTCAAATATTAAATTACAATTTTTCCTTTTTATTTTTATTTTCATTCTATTTTTATTTATTTTTTTGGTAAATGTCAATAGCATATCAAAGAAGTAATAGTAAAACACAATTAATTTGTTAGAGAGGAATCCTCTGTTTTTTTTTTTTTTCTTGTTTTTTTTGCAGAGATTGACTGAGGAAGCTGATGAGAAACTTAAACGAATAAATTTTGTGAGCCGGGTAAAGGGCCTTTTTGGGAGAAGCTTTGTGAAAATGTCTTTTTTGATTCAATATTGTTAAAATGGCCTCAAGTCAAATTATTTATTAATAATAATAAAATAATGAATAAATTATCATATTTGCCCTTCTACTATTTATTATTATAATATTTAAAGTACATGGAACACACTTTCATTTGATTTTCCCCTAAAATGTTCGGGACCTACTTTCATTTACTTTGATTTCTCCCCAAAATTTTCGATTTCGTTCAAAAACATTATGGTTTCAAAAATTTCAAAAAATGTGGGTCCTACAAAATTTATTTTTGGTTAAATTACAATTAATTACTAATATAAAGTTAAATTACATGAAATTATATTTAAAATACTAATACAAAGTTAATTTACATAAAATTACATTTTAAATACTAATATAAAATTATTTTTCGTGAAATTACAATTAATTACTAATATAAAGTTAAATTACATGAAATTATATTTAAAATACTAATGCAAAGTTAATTTACATAAAATTACATTTTAAATACTAATATAAAATTATTTTTCGTGAAATTACAATTAATTACTAATATAAAGTTAAATTACATGAAATTATATTTAAAATACTAATACAAAATTCATTTACATAAAATTACATTTTAAATACTAATATAAAATTATTTTTTGTGAAATTACAATTAATTACTAATATAAAGTTAAATTGCATGAAATTATATTTAAAATACTAATACAAAGTTAATTTACATAAAATTACATTTTAAATGCTATTATAAAATTATTTTTCGTGAAATTACAAATAATCACTAATATAAAGTTAAATTAGATGAAATTAAAATTTAAATACTAATACAAAGTTAATTTATATAAAATTATATTTTAATTGCTAATATAAAGTTAATTTTAATGAAATTACATTTTAATTACTAGGACTCGGATCAACAAAACTCAGCCGTTGATTGCTCAAAAGTTATTTATAAAATCCGAAGATTTACGAATGTAAATCCCCCGAGTCGATCTCTCGAGGAGCAATACTATCGGCTTGTGAATCTCAATTTGTATAGGCTAAGTACGAGTTCCAAAATAAGGAAGAAAGTCATTACACTAAAGGGGGTTGCAAAGATTGTTTGATTAATAACTACTAGCGAGAATTGAAAACGAGTAATTGAAAGATCGAGTTGTAACAAAGGTTTTGAAAACGCAAGGGTGTTCCGATTACTCTTCCTAACGAACTAGAGTTGAATTAGATTTATAAACTCTCAATTATCTAATAATCGGACTAAAGGAATCACGGTGTTGTCACGTTCTCCCTCACCAAAGATCGTCTAATTACACATCGACCGCATGGTCCACTAGCGATATACAATGAAGTTGTTCGACACGAGACCACAAATCGAGAGGTGTAATCGTCCAATTAATAGGAATCGAGCTACTTTAGAAGATCAACTCTAATTCATTGAGGAATTTCATCAAACACCCTCACACAAGTTTAGCTAGCCATAATCAAGCAATCAAAAGCACAATCCACAATCGTACAAGCCATAATCGAGAGGAAACGAGAGAATCTCACCGCGGGAATGATGAAATCGATGGATGAAGTCGTAGATCGAGAAAAGCTTCCAAAATCGGGACCGAGCTTCAACTTTGTCACACGAAGAAACTAATCCGATGGAAACGTCCGTCTCGATGAGGTGAACAACGTTTGTGAATGAGATTTTGTCGAATTCCAAACGAATCAAAAGTAGATCTAGAATTTATGCTTGGATTAAATGAAGAACAAGTGTTTACAATGTTGCTTGAAGAGTAAGCTAAGAAATGGAAGATGGAAATTGTGTAGAATGAAAGTTAGTTACAAAAATCAAGCCAAAATGCTATTTATACCCTTAAAATCGAGGGTCAAACAAAGTCAAACCGAAATGAGAAAAACAAGTCTACTCAGCAAAAGATGTCGTACGACATCGAAATCATGTCGTCCGACAAACGTCTTGTCGTACGACATAAAATCGTGTCGTACGACAAATTCCCGTCGATCGCAGGTCAAACCTGCGTTACCCCTCTGTCCATTTCTTCCAAAAACGTCTCTTTGTCGTACGACGGCCAATTTTTGTCGTCCGACAGGCGTGTCGTCCTCCATCTTTCCCTCATGGTCAACTGTCGTCCTCCAGGTGGATGTCGTCCGACATGTTCGTAGTTAAAACTCCGTGTCGTACGACATAAAGTCAACCTTCTCCTGAAAAATCAACTTTCACTCGTTTTCCTCCCGTTTCGCCTACAAAACACGGAATAAGTCTCGATCACACTATTCCAACCAATAATGATCAAAGGCTACCTAACACGGTGGAAAAGAGTATCGAAAGGAAGCGAAAAGGACTATGAATCGACCCGAAATACGCACCACAAACGGACCAATCAGCCGTTGATTACCTTGAATGGATGGTTGTGATGTAAAGTTGATCATTGGATCGGATCAACAAACACAGCCGTTGATTACGTTTCAACGGATGACTGTGATTAATTTTTGATTTATTCATTTTCTATTTGTTGAAATTAATAGATGGCTGTGATTAATTCTTGTATTATTCAGTTTTGAACGGAAGGTTATGATTTAATCATGAATTCTAGACACACATACCTAAGCATAATTGTAATTGTTGGAAATCGATATCCCGGGGTATCAAAAATTGCGGAACCGATAACCCCGACCGAAATCCTCGATCGCCGGAGAACCAACCACGAACCGCCGCGTGAGTCGGGGCCCGACCGAACACCCAGCGAAGTCCGAAGACCGTGTGTGCCCAGCCGAGCCCCCACGAGGGGCTCGCGATTGCTCCCGTAGCAATCGCTGGGATCGCTCGTAGCGATCCCCGGGCTGCTCGCAGCAGCCCCGCAGCGGGTCAGCGAACCCGCTGCTCGCATGGGGTCAGCCCCATGCACCCTTGCTACGGGAACTCCCATAGCACGCACGGGGCAGCTGCGGGTCAACCCCGCAGCGATCCGCGATCGAGCTCACGGGCTGGATCGCCCCTCGGCTTCAGTCGAGGGCTTTGCGCGGCACGCGCCGCCGACGAGGGTGGCTGGGGTTTCCACCCGCCGTGGCACCAGCCCACGGCGAACCCCCGGCGATCGACCCAAAGTCGATCGCGTGCCCCGGCGTCCAGCCGGGGCTCCCCTTGTCACGCGTCCGGCGGTCCTCACCCTAGGGTTCGACCGCCACCTTCGATCCTCGCCGGGGATCTCGAATCCCCGTCCCCGAGGTTCGTACGTTTTCCCGGATCGTATGTTCATGTATGTATCACAATTAATTCACATAAAATCATACAAGAGAGTTTATGATTTTACCTTTTGATTCGTTGTGCGGAGAAACGAAATCAAGTTGAAGACCTTTGAATCTTCCCACGTATTCCTTGCACTAGCTTGAACGTCGGGTGGGCGACGATCCTCCAAGCTTATGGATCTCCCTCAACTCTCTAGAACTATCAACTATTGATATTCTTGTCTTGTTCTATTGTGAAGGCCATGTAGTGCTTTTATAGGGTACGTAGGGGATCTAAAGGAGGTGGAATATTGGGCTTCCAATATTGATGATTAAATTGAGTCCAAGCCCAAATCTATTAATCCCATCAATATTAATTAATTTATTTTCCACTATATAAATTAATTGCACTCTCAATATTAAACCATATTATATCAAATAATATTTCTCCGGTAGTATTATTTATTCCGTGTATTTAAGATATAAATATCCATGAATAAAATTAATTTATTGCTAATTAATTTATTCATCTCTTGTATCCGAGAATAGTACTATTCAACCTTAATTATTATGCGGAACAAATCAACTCATGAGGTTTACATAATAATTCCTTATGAACTCGACTCGGGAAAATTATCAACTCTTACGGGATACACTTTCCCGTCAAGTATTCACGGCATGTCATATATAAAATATAGTGACCCAACTTTACCGGTAATTAACCCAATAATTAAATCGGTTAATTCCTTTGGAAAATCAAAGTCACTTATATATTAAATATACACACCCGCAATAGTATCGGGGATTGAGAATAAAATACTCTGAGATTTAAATCAATTATCAAAGGCAATCCTAATTGATAAATCTCAAGCGATCCGCCCAATACACCAAGTGTACAAGTGTGATAAAATAATTAAGATAAATTATTTTCTCTCTCACACAACGACTATACCGATGGATTGGTCCGTGTCTATCTAGGTCGTGAGCAATTGTTCGATTAAATACGAGTAACCGATAGTATGATCTTCTGTGTGGGCCCGCACACCATATAACTACAACGTATATAATCTAGGACTATAATTTGCATATATTTAATTAATAATAATTACATGCAAACAATTGTTTATTAATTAAATATATTAAATGCTATGACCGGGAGTTTACCGTTACTTAAATCTAGACATTAAGTACACAACTCCAACAATCTCCCACTTGTACTAAGGTCTAGTCATTTCCTCCAAACTCCCGACTCCCATACTCATCACGTGCTTAAAATGTACTTCCAAAAAGTATTATGTGAATGAGCAATCTAGGTTGTCGCTCTGAAGTTATCTTGGTGACTACAGCGTCGTCTCCCCAGACGATGACTCGAATCAGGTGGTACTTGCTCTATGTGTTATCATCACTTTTTGAACTTATGACTTCTTCCAGTTTACCATGCACCTGCTATACACATAGCCTTTGGTGAACTAAGAATCATATCCAAGTCCAGAGGTTATTCCGAACCTAACCAAAATTTTCGCTGCCTCTGAGGCTGCTATTCGGTTATGATAGAGTCCGAGAAGCATCATGCTTATCACTCTTTCATTTTAAGGTTCCACCTCTTCCAAAAGTGAACACATAGCCTGATATCGATTTACACTGGTCCTTCTTTGATTTGGGATCTGAGAAAATGTAATCTAAGAAGAATTCGTATTGCTTCGTAACTCAATACTTCGAAAGTACTTTTACAGCATTCGAATATCTCTTGTGGAGATTACTTTGATATCCTCCCACTACACTAACCGCATAGTTGATATCAGGTTCTCGTTTTTCAACATTGCATTTATTAAGCTTTCCATACACCAAGGTATAGGAAACCGCTTTACCTATCTTTTTTTATGTGTTCAAGACACATACCTTTAGATAGATGTATTCTGTGTCTGAAAGACAATAACTTTTCTCATAATTGTGCATGTTTAAATAAACCATAATCGTATAAGATATCTAGGAGAAGTACAATGTTTTTATCTAGAGATCGAAAGATCCTAAGAACATGATCTAACTTCTTCTTAATCTTATATCTCGATTTATTTAGACAACCATCATTTTATGTCTGACAACACCTTTACATTGTTGCCAATGATAAAATGTTATCTTCATAAAATTCCGAGAAACACCACCTTGTTTCCATTACGTTTCTAATACACCTTCTTCGTCTATGCCCTTTGATGAATCCATCAAATGGACTATCCCATCAATTCGCAAATTCCACGATTCATAGCTTTGTAATAATCCATAAATGGATTTACTAAGCTCGTACTCTAAATGATCTTGCCTCTTAACAATAATCTTATTGCTTTCTAAGTAGGCACATTTAGATTAGCACCGCCCTCATGCAGAGCTAGGGATCGATTTCATCTCCACTAGATCCAGAGTTCTAAACTCCTCTAGTCTTATGAACATCTCTGGTCGCCTAACAACCTCCCACTGCAATAGCGTTCCGGTGTATAACAGTAATAACAGTAGGTGCAGTTAGTGGTGTACTACTACTCGGTTTGGCTGGTTCCTAGTCTTTTGTCCTTTTCCTCATTACAAAATATTACGTCAGTTAGGGCATTGTAGTTCATCTAATAGTCTTCTTCTAAGAACCGGGCGTTAGAGCTTATAACGTCCTTCTGGTTCATAGTACTATTGAACACAATTTTTTGTTCATCTAGGATATCCTACAACCACATTGAATGTGTCGTTGTTTTCAGGAACATCCATAGAACATACGTAGTTCCGAACAAACTTGTCCCTTTACTATTATAATTCCATTTCTTATTTCCGACACACCATGTCTACACGTGAGTGTATGATGCAGTCATTTGGGATCCAATCCCATTCTTTGATTTATGCCATGTGTTATTTAGATAGGTGGTAGCCTCCGCGATCAAGTCGCAGGCTTCTAATGGATATACTTTGAAGGTTCCCCATAACAACTCTGTGTCCATTGACTAGTCAAAACACTTTGCTTTTATGGCACATCAAGTATTCTAATCCATCTTTGAGTATTACTCATACCTTTCTAATTACACATATCTCTGCATCTATCAGTTAACAATCAATTTCAATACTTGTCCGAATTCTATCCTTTATAGAGAATGTGTTTTGACACAGCCAAAGAGTTTTATCGATCCTAATAAGGCTGAGAAAATATGCAAGCTTATAATTCCATTTAAGGAATAAAGCAAGCATATCGGAGTAGCAATCTTCAGTTCAATGAATCCATATTGGGTGTTGGATTTCAGAGGAACTCGAAAGAGTCTTGTTTTACAAGAAGATCAGTGGGAGTTACGTTGTATACATTGTGTTGTATGTTGATGACATACTCCTTATTGGAAACAGTGTTACTATGCTTAATTCTGTTAAAGAATGGCTTCAAAATTGTTTTTCAATGAAGGATCTTGGAGAAGCACTGTACATATTTGGCATCAAGAGCTGTCGGAACAGATCGAAAAGGATGTTTGGACTTAGTCAAGCGACCTATTTTGAAAAGGTGCTTGATAAGTTAAGAATGAAAGACACCAAAAAGGGTCTCATTCCAATTACTCATGGCACATCTCTTAGCAAGATTAACGGCCCTACGGGACTTGATGAGCAAAAGAGGATGGAAAACATTCCTTATGCTTCGGCAATAGGGTTTATAATGTAAGCCATGATATGTACACGACCGGACGTATCGTATGCTTTGAGCATGACGAGTTAGTTTCAAGGAAAACCAGGTGAGGCGCGTTAGACTGCGACCAAGAATATTCTTATGTACCTTAGATGGACAAAAGAATATTTTGTTGTCTTTGGAAGACAAAAAGAGTTGATGTTAACAAGCTGTTTGAATGCAAACTTCAAAACAAACTAAGATAATTTCCGATTTTAATCTGGTTATATCTTTTATCTAGATAGAGATGAAATTTGATGGAATAGTTCCATGCAAAGAAATATAGCTAATTAAACTACATAAGCTGAGTACATTACTGCATTGGATGCAGTGATGTTGGTAGTTCAGATTTGAAAGTTCTTCAATGAACTAGGTGGCGTAACTAGCTCGGCCCATCAGATAGTTCTCTATTTATAGTAGATCTATCGCGCAAGCCAATGAGCCTAGGGAGCACTACAAATCTAAAGCTGGTGCTCAGGATGTTCCACATTATTTGGGAGATAGTTTTGTGGAGATATCGAGATAATAAAGTTGCAACTTTTGGTAAGGTTGCAAACCCATTTTCTAAACCTCTCCAGCAGTTTAAGCTTGAGGCTTTCACGACTGCAATAGAGATCAGACATCTTAGAGATGGGTTGTGATTTCTATTACTGTATTAGATACTTTTGGAGATTTGTTAAACATTCACTTATATGTATTACACATATTTCTTCGTATAAATTTGGTTTAATTTATATGAATTGTCCAAATGATTAAGTAATATCAATTGGGTTATGAGGTCGACTTACCTCATAATGAAGTCCCAATGGTTGAACTGATATACTTTTGAATCATATGGTTGTTCCTGATTCGTATAATCGAGAACGGACAAATCGATAATACAATGAACTAGATTGTAATGTGTACTATAGCGCCGCTTCATGGGCTAGTGATGTGGGACATCAAGTACAATTACATAGATATTAGCTGGGAGCTAATGATCGAACAGACCCGACTGGAATAGTATTTGAGATTTCGAGTCATAATACTATTTCATTGACTGTCGAGCAATTTCCTCTGACCTGAGTAGTCCAGAGTGATTCCATTGTGAAATGGTATACTTTGATACAAGTAAACACCTTTCGTAAAAGGAGGTTATAAAACTTGTTATTGGGTATATCAGGAAGCAAATGGGAGAGTTTGGATTGACAAGATGGGATTGTCCTCCATTTATAATGGGATATATGTCTTACCGGCCACTTGGAGAGTCGAGACTGTGGAAAATACGTGGCCACGTCCAGATTTGTATCATGGTGATAAATCTGGTTTTACAGTCTGTCTCAAAGTCCAAAAAAGGTTTGAACCGATTGAGGATGACTCGAGTCTTGCCTCAAGTTCAAACTTAGACATAAAGTGACAACAGGAAATTGGCAGCACACTGGCTCTGAAGGCCAAGTGGGAGATTGTTGGTATATGTCCTTCGATCCTACGTGTGCAATCGATAAAGTCATAAGGTCATCTTTGGATGTTAAATGATTATTCAATAATATTAATTGTTGGGAACAATATAATATTGATCGATAATCATACCTACAGGGTCACACACGGACTCGTAAATGATGAACAATGCTTGTTAATTATATTGATTTAGAATCAATATTTACATGAATTTATATGCATGCATGGGATGCATTGCATGGCTTGCATGGATGCATGTCACATAGTGTGACATGGCATGCCACACAAGCAAGTGGGGACATATTTCATGTCATGTGGCATGTATATGTGGCAATGACTCTTCAACTCCCCATCACACCCTTTATGGTGCATATTGATGCTCATAAGTGTGGGGGTTACATGGGGATCACTTATGGTGAAGTAAAGAGGTTATTGGTGATTAAATAAACGATGAAATCATGTGTTTTCATGCACAACTTGATCAACCACGAAATATTACTAGTACAATACATTCTTTCTACTAATCAATAGCTAACTATGGCCCCGCGGCGCTAGTTGTAGAGATTCTGCGCAATTACTTGTTGCGGTTGCCACTACAAAAAAACCAGGGAATCCCGACGGGGATTCCCTACGGCAATTTTCCCGTAGGGATCCCCTACGGCATTTCCTACGGGAGTCATATTCAGAGTTCCCCTACGGCATTCCCTACGGCCTCAGCCGTATGGGTGACTCCCGTAGGGGATTCCCGTAGGGAACTGCGCGCGAATGCGCGCGCATAGCTTCCCTCCATTAGCTCCCCTACGGGGTCCCCTACGGCTATTTCCCGTAGGGGAATTGTTTTTTTTTGTTTTTTTTTTTTTAAATATTCATTTATATAATAATAAATAAATTAAATATTATTATAAAATTATGCTAAATTATTTGAAATGTTTTTTTAAATCAATATTTCACTAAATAATAAATTACAATTAAAGTTTTTTTTAACTTTACGCAATTATACAATTACGCAATTATAATTTTATAAAAATAATTAATTACAAATAATATTTAAAAATATTCCCTACGGCATTTGCCGTAGGGGAATTGTTTTTTTTTTTTGTTTTTTTTTTTAAATATTCATTTATATAATAATAAATAAATTAAATATTATTATAAAATTATGTTAAATTATTTGAAATGTTTTTTTAAATCAATATTTCACTAAATAATAAATTACAATTAAAGTTTTTTTTAACTTTACGCAATTATACAATATTCCCTACGGCATTTGCCGTAGGGGAATTGTTTTTTTTTTTTGTTTTTTTTTTTAAATATTCATTTATATAATAATAAATAAATTAAATATTATTATAAAATTATGTTAAATTATTTGAAATGTTTTTTTAAATCAATATTTCACTAAATAATAAATTACAATTAAAGTTTTTTTTAACTTTACGCAATTATAATTTTATAAAAATAATTAATTACAAATAATATTTAAAAATATTCCCTACGGCATTTGAGGGGAATTGTTGTTTTTTTTTTTTAAATATTCATTTATATAATAATAAATAAATTAAATATTATTATAAAATTATGCTAAATTATTTGAAATGTTTTTTTAAATCAATATTTCACCAAATAATAAATTACAATTAAAGTTTTTTTTAACTTTACGCAATTATAAAACTACGCAATTATAATTTTATAAAAATAATTAATTGCAAAAATTATACAATTACGCAAAAAATTACGCAATTTTATAAAAATAATTAATAACAAAAATTATGGTTCAACATTTTGACAAGTTTTTTTTAAGCACTACGCAATTATACATCTAAACAATTATAATTTTATAAAAATAATTAATTACAAAAATTATACAATTACGGAAAAAATTACGCAATTTTATAAAAATAATTAATAAAAAAATATACAATTACCCAAAAAATTACGCAATTTTATAAAAATAAACAATTACAAAAATTTCGGAATTTAATATATTTAAATGGTGTTTTATTTAAAATTAACTTTTGTTAAACTACTATTTATATTTATAATTTGATATATATATATATATATATATATATATATATATATATATATATATATATATATATTGTATTTTATCTTATTATTACATTATACTACATAACTAATATAGATTAATGAATACATATATATTATCTTTTAAAAATTGTACATAACTCAGTTATCTTCCTCCTCTTCACTCATGAGGTCCAAGGTTCAAACCCTGGGCTATGCAATACACATTATAAATTAATATGAAGAGGGCTGGGCTTGGGTCGGGCCTTGGGTGGTATAGACATTGTTGGGCCATGGGTTGTGGGTCGGGCCGATGGCCCGAGTAACTTATGGCCCACATTTTTATCCAAAAACGTATTCCCTACGGGCTTAGCCGTAGGGAATACCCCTACGGGCCAACCTACGGGGATGCCGTAGGGAACCCCTAAGGGGAGAAGGGGAGGCGGAGACGAGCTTCCCAAGGGAATCCCCTACGGCCCGCCCGTAGGAATCTCCCCTACGACTCTAAAAAGCCCGTAGGGAATCTGTTCCCTACGAGGGAACCCCTACGGCGTGATTCCCGTAGGGGATGCCGTAGGGAACCCTGTTCCCTACGGATTTTTGGGGATTTCCCTACGGAAATGGCCGTAGGGAATCCGCGAATTTTTTGTAGTGTGCGCGACTCCACCTTCGACCTAAACATTAAAATTCGAATGTCGTTAGCGCCTCATTCTTACCGTTTAATATATAAACTAATCGAAATCCGAGAGAAAAACAATGTAGTTGTAATTATATACTTACAACATGATGTTAATCGGATCAACAACTCACTTGGTTTTGATCCATTTTAGTCGGACTGTCAAGCAATTTGGTTTAGTAACTAGAGATGTCAATCAAACCAACTCACTTGATTTTGACTTTTGATCAATCTCATTTAGACTGTCAAGCTATTTCGATTCGGATTAATTCTGACCAATTCTTTTTCGATTTTTTCGAATTGTCCCTCATCCCACATATTGGAGTTATATTGACATCCTATTGATAACCATATTATTTTAATTTATTTATTTTTGCCATTTATTTATTATTTATGATTTTTTTAACACTTATCCTCGGAAGGGAGATCCGGGCGCTCTTTGTCTCGCCATTGTTTCGGGTGTCCTCCGCCATTGTTTCGGGTGTCCTCCGCTGCAAGTACAAAATTAAAATGGTACAAGGTCAAAAATGTAATTGTTCGTTTTAAATTAATTAATTGCATTTTACTAAACAAATGATAAATATTTGTAGTTTCTCTCAATTATATTATTATAAAATTCTAATAATATTTCCAGAATAAGCATGTTTATTATTTATTTATTTTCCTGAAAAGGTTTGTTTAATTTTTTTTTGAAATGAAACGGTTTGAGAAACATAATTTTTGTTTATTCTCATCAAAGGGTCTATAGATTTATGTCATCTTAATTAACCAACGGGTACAATGGTTGTTGTTGTCTTAGAAAAATTTTTATTAAATTTCGCGCTGTTTGTGGATTTGAGAATTCTTATAAGTTAAGCGCTATTTATTCACACGTCGTAAATTGCTAATAAATCAATGCGCTAGTTGCGGTTTAAGAGTATGTTAGCATATTTAAGGTTTCCAAAATATAAAATGTTGATTTTGAAATTAAATTAAACTTTGTAACAACAAATGCACGTGAATTTATCGTTTACAACTTTTGCATTACAAAAAAAGATTATGTTGTGTAATTAAGTGTACAATATAGTATTATTTATGTTGATAATTGTGTTGTTGATAATGAAGATTATTTTATTGAATGAGGATGATTATATTTGTAAATAATGATTTTTTAATATAATAACGATTGTATAGTGTTTATGAAATTTTTTATTTTTTCGTATTTGTTTATGTTTTCAACAAACTTAATTATACATTTTTTAATGTTTTGGTAATATTTTTTCATTTTTATGACAAAATTACAATAAAGTTTTATTTTTAATTAAATCATGTATGTACGTACGTGACACGTTCAGCATGTATGTACGTGACATTACAATGTCATCCCGTAGCTTCACTCTTCACGCGGCGTCCAAAGTTCCAAATCCACCGTGAATTATTGGCATTACCCTCAATTAATATGGAGCCGTAGACATGTTGAAAGAGTTTATCGTACCGTCTCATGGGCAGTTTCGTCTCGTTTCTATTTCGATACATAATTTAAAACAAACTATATATTTTTCACACTAAAATTAAAATCAATGTTATTTATTTATAGATTCTACTTTTTTGATTGAAATTGAATAAATTGATCAAATTTATAATTAAATATAATTTAAAATAAAATAAAATGTTGAGCAAACATGTAGATATATTTGTCTTATATATTAATTATTTAGACCTAGATTATAATCTTTCTTATTCAATAAAACAAATAATACTATACACGTATTTATGACTTGAAATTAACAACAATGAAATAGAAAAAAAATCGTAACAAGCAAAAGAGTGACATGGTCATTATTAATTTCAAAACAAATAAATAACTTTAAGGAAATAAAATATTGTAATTATTTACCTAAAAGTACGTAATCTTAATTTATCACATTTTAAATAAATTAAAAAATTATTCGTCAATAAATTTGGTCAATATTTGACAATTTTATACTCTAGTGTTTTTCTTTGTATCATTTTATCTAAACAAGTGTATCTGACTTGAAATTCAAAACGATGAAATAGAAAAAAATACACAACAAAGAAAAGAATGACATAATCATAATTAATTTTTAAAAAACTATATAAATAACTTAAAAGGAAAATAAAATATTTCAATTATTTACCTAAAAGCATTCATATATTTATTATATATATTTTTTAAATAAATTACTTTCTTCGTTTCATAAAAGATGATTCATTACTTTGTAATTTATAAAAATAAAATCATTTTTTTTAAGTCAAAAGGAGTATAAAATTATTTTTCCTTCAATTTGGTTATATTTTGACAATTTTTTGCAATTATGATCAATCAAAATGATCATTTTTTAAATCAATAAAGTAAGTTTATATTAATGTTATATTCAAATCGATTAGGAAAATTATTACATAAAACCTAAAAATAATATTATCTCAGTCTCTTTTTAATTCTTTTTTTATTTAAATGCCCTACTTTTTACTTTTATTATTTAAATAATTATTAAAAAATCACAATCACGTCAATATATTTACATAAATACACAATAATAATTTTATGTAAATAAATTTTAGAGTATCTATCACGATATCTATGTATTTTTCAACTTTCTGTTTTTTATCATTTCGAAAATTAAATTATCAATTATGTTAATAAGTCCAACCAAAAATCATGCGCGGTGGGTTAGACTAATCACACCTTGAATGACATCAATCCTTTCATAGTGAGGAGGTCACTAGTGAAGTTTATTTATTTTTTTTGGATTAAAAAAACTATCAATTACCATCATTTCAATTGTGAAGAAAATGTGTGCCAATATACTAGAGCATTTCAACATGCTATGTTTGACATTTCATTGGGTTTTGCCTTATAAAATGTATGCAAAAAACAAGATAAAAATCGCACTACAAATTTTATTTTATTTTGCAATTTTGTTCCAAAAACATTTTATTTGGAAAAAAAATGTGTAGCCTTAGAGCGATGCAGTTTTTGATGTTGCCGTTTTTCATATCAAGTCTTTTAAATAACGTTTATGGTGATGATGATGCATCAAATGGTTCGCCAAGTTAGTAATTTTCTTGTACTGATAATCGATTTGTTATATATATATATATATATATATATATATATATATATATATATATATATATATATATATATATATATTTCATACACATCTCATTTATATATTCAATACATGAAACAGCTAGCCTTTCGAGTATAATTTACATATCTAAATTTATCGATGGTTTTGTTTTCACAGCTATTGACCTTAACGCTTTAATAGCCTTTAAGGAAAAGATAACAAATGATACTAATAATTGTACCCAGAGTTGGGATGGAAGTTTAGTCAACGCTTGTTCGTGGATGCGTTTACACTGCAATAATACTAGGGTTACAGAAGTGTAAGAACATGACTATATATATACAACGAGTTCCCCGAATATATCACAATCCCTGAGATAACTAAGATATATATATATATATATATATATATATATATATATATATATATATATATATATATATATATATATATATATATATATATATATATAATCTAACAATCTATTTTCATCTATTATTTTTCATCTTAGTTTTCTCGGGGATTGTGATATATTCGGGGAACTCGTTGAGGATCTGGGCAAACTGAGCGAATTAAAAACTCTGTAGGGTTTATTCATATATAGATCAATGTTTTCTTTCCTACTTGATGATATATGATGAACTAAAATTAATTAGCTAGTTTTGTTCGTAGGGTTTTATACGGTAATAATTTCTTCGGATCTATACCGGCTTCACTCGGAAACCTTACTAATTTGATAAGCTTGGATCTATCCCATAGCTTGGTTAAAGGTCAAATTCCGCGAGAATTGGGTTCATTGACTAAGCTGGGAAATCTGTAAGCTGAGTAAATTCAATCATTAATTATTGATATATATATATATATATGTGAATAGATAATAGTCGACTACAAGATAACAACTCTCTTATGTTTATGTTTTGATAAATCGTGTTTAATTTGTGGTACGTAGGAAATTATCCGGGAATGTAATCGTGGGAAATATACCGCCTGAACTTGGCAATCTTACTTCACTCCAGAGCTTGTATTTGGATGACAATTTGTTGGAGGGTTCTATTCCTCATGAATTGTGGAAGTTGAACCAGTTGAATACACTGTAAGTCATACTATATTTTATTTTCAATTTATTTATTTAGAATTTTCAAAAATAAATAAATTTGCTTCTTTTTACATTGACAGCAACTTATCATGTAACAATTTAAATGGCTCAGTACCTGGAGATTTGCCCCAAATTTTGCCATTTGTTTCAACAGTGTGAGTATCTATTAATTATGTTTATAAGAAGTTAAAATGAAATTTTGAATTCTTATTTTTTTATATATTTATAAAATTTACTTTATATTTCAGAGATTTGACAAATAACACCGGACCGGGATATCAAGTGGGTCTCGCAGGCGATTGCACTATATTTCCATGCTGCTATGATGGCATCACTCGAGAGCCCAAAGTGTGTAATTAGAGGTGGGAATTCCGCCTTAGAAGTGGGAATACCGGTTTTGGTTATCGGTTAAAACCGAAACCGAACCGAAAATTTCGGTTTTTGGTTAACCAAATATAAGAAATTCGGTTTTCGGTTCGGTTATCGGTAAGAAAAAATTTATATATCCGGTTATCGGTTAACCCGATAACCGATTGTTAAAAATCGAATAACCGAAATATATTATATATATATTACATATTATATATATCTTTAAGGACGATTGTCTCTTACTTATTTTGGATTTTTGGTATTTTATTGGATTTATGCATGTTAGATTGAATAAGTTGGATTTTAGTTTAAATTTG
This sequence comes from Euphrasia confusa, assembly GCA_954870475.1. Classification (NCBI taxonomy): domain Eukaryota; kingdom Viridiplantae; phylum Streptophyta; class Magnoliopsida; order Lamiales; family Orobanchaceae; genus Euphrasia; species Euphrasia confusa. Next base: position 959,689 of record OX940955.1, on the reverse strand, counting down.
TTTATATTTTGATTTTTTTTTCTTTTTTTCCATGATATTCCTTTTAAAATCAACTAACTTTTTTCTAATCGATTTTTTTAGTTAACCGAACCGAAAAAATCGGTTCGGTTATTGGTTATTCAATAAATTATTCGCTTCGGTTTTGATTAGTCATTTTCGTCGTTTTTCGGTTCAGTTCGGTTTTAGTTAACCGAACTTCCAGCCCTATGTGTAATAAAACCAATTACTAGAATATTAAGAAAAAGTACTACCTATAAATATATATTCGTACTTATTTTATAATAATTTGGTATTTGAAATAAAAAAAAAAGTAAAAGTAATTATGTTTAAAGATATAAATATATTTGAAAAGTTAAAATTATAATGGTATTTTTAATTGAAAAAATAAGTAAATTATTATTATTATTATTATTATTATTATTATTATTATTATTATTATTATTATTATTATTTAGATGAAAATATATGTGGGACAAAAAAAATATAAAAATATATATGGAAAAGTACAATAATTAAAAATCATACTCATCATCTCCAACCGATACCAAAAACCTATTTTGGAGTAAGGAAAATGCTCCAACCGATACCAAAACATAAACATATTATAGGTTTTATGGTGGGACCCACCTAAAAAATACTTAGATTTACGTTTACCTTAAACACAAACCAAAATCTATTTATTATTTATAAAATCATCCTTTTATTTTACAAGTTAATAAAAAAAACTTATTAACCTTTTATTTTAGTTTTTTATTTAATATATTTGTAATGCAATTTTTTTTAATAATCATATCATTAATAATTAAAATAAAATTTTATTTTTAAAATAAAAATAAATGTTTATAATTAAATATTAAATATTTAATGTTTGCGGAATTTTGTCATATTTAATTAATATTTTATTTCTATTTTTTATATTTATTATTTTTTAAAAATTTAATTGAAAATAATATTTATTAGATTTTTTAAATTTAATGTAGAAAGTTACGGGGTTAAATTATAAATTTGTAAAGATATTGAATATTTATAAAAATAGTATAAAAAGTTGTATAAGAAGAATAATTTGAGAATATTCTTTTAAGTTTGAGTTTTGGAGCCAAATTACTGTAAACTTAAAAATAAACTTATTTTTTAGTTTACGTTTTTGTGTTCGGTTGGAGATAGCCTAATTATGTGAGTGACATTTATTTCAACTTTTTATTTTGATTAAGTGTCCCTTTATGTGAGTGACATTTATTTCAACTTTTTATTTTGATTAAGTGTCCCTTTTTTGTTGAATAATACACCACATGTCATTCTATATTATTAGAAATAATCCCATGAAATCCTTTGATAATGTGAATTCCTCAATCATATTTCACAATCAAAACAATTGAAATATTTATTTTATTTTTGGGACGTATCAACTATTGTTATACACTTTATTATTGTTATACACTTTAAAAAGAAAAGTGTGTATTAATTATTGTGGGATACTTTAAAAAGATAAGTTTTACAATTTTTGTGGGAGGGAGATAGTAAATAATTTATGATAGGCAAAATCTTAATGACGAAAGTGGTATTATTATTTTTATAAAAAATCAATTTTGATCTTTTTAAAGTACTAAATCTATGATGGGCAAAATCGTCAAATCCTACAAGCACAACAAACATTACTCCTGCATAAATTCCTTTTCCGGGCCCATTGACCGATAGATCAGAAGCCAAGATTTGAATTTAAATGTTGAAGCCGCACATTCAAAATTCACCACCCCGCCCAACGGTCTCCACAACCACAACTCCGCATTTTTCTTCCTCTCTCGATTTCGTGTTTCGTGTTCCCCATCCATGGCTAATCAGGCAGAGAATTTTCCGGCCACGCCAACTCAACCGGAAAACAGCTTCTCCGCGGCGGCGAAAACTCGTCCCCAAACCAGCTCAATTTCGAAGGTCAGGGTCGTTCTGAGACTCCGACCCTTTCTCCCTCCCGAAATCTCTTCGGCAAATCGAAACCCTAAATCCTGCGTCTCCGTTCAACAACCGGAGTCTCCGAACGATCAGGAAATTTCGATTCTCCTCAGAGATCATGAAACCAGGTTTGCAATTTTTTTCGCCTTCTAATTTTCAAAAAAATTGAATTAGGGATTTCCTGATTTTCTTCTTCTTCTTCGAGTAGTCGAAACGAGTGCTACAAATTAGACGCTGTTTTCGGTCAGGAAGACGATAATGTGATTCAGATATTCGAGAGAGAACTGAGGCCTTTGATTCCAGGAATATTCGAGGGTTTCAATGCTACTGTGTTTGCTTATGGGGCGACTGGTAGTGGCAAGACATACACAATGCAGGTCTTAATTTCTAAACCGTAATCTTCGTCGAATTTCGATTTTGGATTTTTACCACACAAATTTTACTGTAATGCAGGGGACTGAGGAGCTACCTGGTTTAATTCCTCTTTCCATGTCGAACATCTTGTCGATGAACAAGTGCACAGGGGGTAGTGTTGGAATTTCCTACTACGAGATCTACCTCGACAAGTGCTACGACCTGTTGGATCCCAAGGAAAAGGAGATTTTGGTTTGGAATGACAAACAAGGAGAAATCCATCTCAAGGGACTGACTCGGGTCGAAGTGAACTCGGCAGACGAGTTCCATGAGATATTTTCTTCTGCACGTCAGAGACGAAAGGTTGCACGGACCGACCTCAACGACGTATCAAGCAGAAGCCACGGCGTGCTCACAATTACTATTTTGACCCCTTCCCATGACTGTGCTGTCACCGGGAAGCTTAACCTCATCGATTTAGCAGGTCTTATAGAGATAGATTTCTTCATGGATTTTTGAAATAAGGGACTGTTAAAATTTGAAATTAATTTACTTGTAAATACAGGAAACGAAGACAACAGGAGGACTTGCAATGAGGGGATTCGACTTCAAGAAAGTGCCAAAATAAACCAATCTCTGTTCGCTCTGTCGAATGTTATTTACGCACTTAATAACGCACAGCCAAGGATACCTTACAGAGAAAGCAAGTTGACACGCATACTACAGGATTCACTCGGAGGGACAAGCCGGTCTCTTATGGTTGCCTGTTTGGTATATTAACGAATCTTCTGTATTTATGTTTCATTGTTTCTAATTTCTATACTTACTGAAAACTAAAAATTATAACTTGAGTTTTGCTTACGCAATAGAATCCAGGAGAATACCAGGAATCTGTCCATACAGTTAGCTTAGCAGCTAGGTCTCGATATGTTTCAAATTTTGTGGGGACGAATCAGAGTAAAGCAAATTCAAACGTAAAAGTTGACATGGAGGCAAAGCTTCTTGCTTGGTTAGAATCGAAAGGCAAAACAAAAAGCTCTACCAGAATGGACTTGGGCCGTTCTCCGTTTTGTGGTCGAACTTCAAGTTCGGTCAAGCCTATGAGGAAATTGAATGGCAGTGTGCAATCCCATAAGACTAAAGCTGTGATTGGCAAAGGTCTCGAGGATTCAAACCAAAGGTAAAATGTAGTTATTTATATATTGATGTCATACTTGACATATGTCATTTAATTCTCGGAACCTATAACATTTTGTTATTATTTTGTTTTTTGTTTAGGAGTCCACGCATGGCGGGCCAAATTTTGTTTCATGCTATGAGTCCTGCGGATCATGATCGGGAGGTAAGCATTCGTAAATTATGGTTTTAGTCCCATTATACGAGTTACATAATTTTCTGTTTTTTCCATGTTTTGATTTTAAAATATCTTTGGCTCTATTACTTTGCGAATTGGGAAAGAGGCGAATGCCACTGGAATTTCTATACACACCACTCACTCTACATTTAGCTGTGTAGTTATATATTTATCTGATTTTAATTTTTCATTCTTTTTATGACATGCAAATATGGATATGGAAGTTTTTAACATGTGCTTTCAGAAAAAACTGGCTGAGAGCTATTTATTGATCATCATACTCCTCATTTAAGTTCATTGAAGTTTAATAGGTTGCAGTGATAATTTCCATTATACGTAGTACCTGCTAGATTGCGTGTTTTAGTTTCTCTTCATTTTTCTTCTTGCAGGTTCAAAATCTTGATGCTACTGAAATGAGTAAAGAAAAGGTTGTCGTTCCAGTTACTGGAGATGCATCAGAATCGTTTTGTGAGAGCGAAGCAACGCTCGATGAATCCATCAACGGCATCACCTTGTCACCAATAAACGAGAATGCAAAAGCACTTTGGAGTCCCGTTAGGAAAGCCCTTGCACCTATTGACTCTAACTCTGAAAATTCATTGTTAGATCCTTCCGAACCAAAGACTCCCAAGTTACATCCCATATCAACTGATGGCAAAAATAACTTCCAAGTTTATGGCACACCACTTGATAAACTTACTGCTCGAGGCTCCAGCTTAAAGGTACGAATAATTTTGATACAGAAATGGGTACACTTTTTTTACCTATGATTGGTAATGCATAATGAATTTCATGAAACAGACTACTCTAGTACAAGATTACATTGAATTCTTGAATGCCGCCAAAAGGTAAAAGTCCGTTTGGTTTTCATGTTTTTATCCTCGCTTTTACGTTGAATGTTATTTTCATGCGCATGTTGTTTTGTATGTCAGGGAGGAGCTAATGGAGCTGAAGGTAACATTACTGGTTTCATTTAAAGTCTACTTGATTATTTACATCTGATGGAAATCACATGTTCATTCTCATTAATCTTGTGATTGCCACTCTTTTAGGGAATTGGAGAGAGGATAGCTGAGTACATTATCGAGCTAAGGGAAACAAGCCCTTTGAAATCTGTAAGAAACGTCAAAACGATAATTATCAAATGTCAAGGGCTTAGACTGCAAAAAAAAAAAACTTAAATCTTTCGTATTTTTTGATGATTGCAGCTAGGTGATTTGGAGAAGATTGGTCTTTCCTCAAAGCAGGTACACTACGAATAATGGCTCTTTCGTGTTTTTGATTTCGTCTTACATTTTACTCTGTACATCTTGTGTGTTCTTTACTGAACTGAAAAATGAAATTGTGCTGCAGGTGCATAAGATGTTCGGAAAGGCTGCAAGTGGCTTATTAGAAAAACTCGCACACAACATCTAGTTGTTTGTTCTTAAGATTAAGGGTGTGTTTATTGTCTATCTCTTCTTCCCACTCATTTATTTTTATTGAATTTGTGACGATTATATTCATATGTTTGTTGTTCTAACTTGTTAGAAAATTTGAAATTCAATATGTTTGCTTGAACTACATAAGTCAATTTATAGCTTTATTGTTTAGTAAATACATTACTCAAAAGTATTCTTTCCCGTCCTAACAAATTATAAACATTTTTTAAAATTAAAAATAAAATTAATTGTGAGTACAACCTTTTACTATTAGAGGGAGAACTTTTATTAGAGGGAGAGAAGAGGGAATATAATAATTATACATAGAGGATAATATATTTTAATTCGAACTTTCAATTTAAGATAGATAGATGACACTTCACTCAATCTGTTTTCATTGGGCCTCGTGCCATTTCAAGTCCGTATTATTGGAGGGCCCACATTTGTCCAAAGGTCAAAAGACTAAATTGAGTGAAAAAGGTCAGGTCTTGTTTGGATATTTTTTCTTCATTTAAAATTTATAAATATATAATCCAAAGCACAGCAATTTAAATAAAGAAAAATTACATTAAAGTGAGTTTCATATTAATTCATACAAACTCCCAAAATATAATAATTAAAGACACCATAACATACAGTACAGGGCCAGCAGAAGAAGATTACAAAGACCACAACAATCATAAATAACCATATAGAAAACCATCCCGGTTTTCTACACCCGGTCCATTTTTATTCCATACATTAATTAGCATAGCTACGACACAGTTAATATTTCCTTCATTCTGCTTCAAGGCCCAATACCCATTGGGCCAGGCCCAATTCACTTGCAGCTGCATGGGTCGCAGGTGCAGTTGGATCCGCACTTGCACCCGTTCTCTGAGCCCATGCTCATCTCAGATCCCTCAAATTTGCTATAAAAAAAACGCAAACAAATAAATAAATAAATAACACCAAATAAAAAATCAAAAAATAAAATAGAAAAGGACAATTACGTCATTTGAGGAGCCACGCCGAGGACGATGGTTCCGGTGGCTTCGCCGGCGGCCTCCGAGTAGCTCAGCCCTGGGTACATGCTGCACCTGCAAATACGATTAAATATTATTATTATTATTTCCGATTTCTCAAACGATCGAAATAATTGGGGGGAAATCGTGGGGATAAAATGACAAAATTACCCTCCGCAGCCATTGCCGCACTTGCAGCTCGCGCCACACCCGCAGTTTCCTCCGCAGCAAGACATCTTCTTCTTCTCGGGAATTGGAAATGGAAAATTAGAGTATTTGATAATGAGTAAATTAACTGAAACTTGAATGATTGAAAATGAATCGAGCGAGACCCTCCTTTTATAGCGAGAAGAGAGGAGCATCGGCCGTACACGTGGCGAAATCCGGTGAGGCGTGTGGGCCTGACTATATGAAATGAAATCAGATTCCTGTAATCTCTAGATATTTTTCGACCATTAAAGAAAAAATGAAAAAAGAAATAAAGGACGAAATAAATTCCAAGCGTAATTGTATTCCTTTATTTTAGGCTTTTGGCCGCTTGGAATTATTTATTTTACCTTTGGAAATAATATTATTGTACGGTCCGAAAAAATATGGACATTCATTTAATTATTTATAATTAATATATATATATATAAAGTGTAACAATTAAAAAATATTAATAATTTAATTTGGCCAAATTATAATCCTGCATAGTTATTTTTGTAAATTACACCATTTTTTAAAGTCATAGGTTTCAGAATCATAGGGAGTATTATTTTTATATTTTGGATCAATGATTTAGGCTCTAATCTTTTATATTTAATTTCGATTTCACTTTTCAATAATAAATTAAATTATATTTAATGATTTAGGCTCACCTCGATTAAATTCATTTGAAAATAAATTAAAATAAAATAAATAAATAATAATTTGAATTAATAATTTAAATCTATTTAATGTTAGTTAAAATATTAATAATATTTTTTTAAAAATATTTAATAAATTATAAAAATACTATTATTTTTATAAGAAAATCAATTCAACTCATTTTACTTCACTCAATTTCAAAAATCAAAAGAACAGGGCCTTAATTTCCTATATAATTTTTTACTAATGAAACATGATACATTGATACATACTATACAAAGATAATTTATTTAAATTTTTATTTTTTAATTTAGATTTTACGGTGAAACTGATAAAAGTAATATACAACTTCTTTATATTTATGGCATAACATAAAAAGTGCACTATCAACTTTATTTTGATGTTATAAATTGAGTGCATGTGATGAGAGGATCAAATTCACTTCTTCCCCACCACATTGAATATGGATGGGCACACGAGAAGTCACAATCCCTTCACAATAATCAAACATTTGTCTTTTTTTCGATACATTAAATTAACTATATTTCATATTACTATTATTAATTAATTAAAATTAATAATAAGATGTGACCTAATACGGTTTGCATCACGGGCTTGTAGCTATTGATGATTTGGACGTGTAGTAGACATAAGCAACCTATATATATTTTCAACTATTTAAAGTGACACTATATATCCTAAAAGCCTTTATAATAGGAAGAAAAAAAAAGACGCAAACAAATAGACCAGATTATTTGACCATTTCGAATTTCAATTAATCATTCGTCGTTTTGTAAATAATTAAATTAAAAATTAATAGTAAAACATTAAATTAACAAAAATAAAATGGATTAAAAATAATCAATAGTAAAACATTAAAGTAAACATTAAATTAACAAAAAAAATTGATTAAAAATATAAAAAACGAGCTCGAACCCAAATTAATAGTAAAACATTAACAACAAATTGATTAATAAAAAATTAACGCCCACCATGGGGCTCGAACCCATGACCACAAGGTTAAGAGCCTTGCGCTCTACCAACTGAGCTAGACGGGCTTGATATCCAAACAATTCAATTAACGTTATATATAAATAAAAAGTAAGAATATTGTACACAAATTATTCTGTCTCGGTACTTATGAGTTTTGACCCCTAAGTTATTTTTCGCAATTTTTCCACCACTCTCCTTGTTCAAAACCCTTGAAGAAATTCAACAAAACTCGTCTCCAGAATTAGCGAACATTGTTAGCAAAGCGATTATCCTAACTCCACACATGATTTAGTATCCAAACAAACAAAATTATGAGATGAATGGTTGACCACTATAAACAAGACCAAAAAGATTTCTCATGAACCCTAGTTCCGATTCCGTGATTTTAGTCGATGATGACGCATATAGGAGTCATGTGAGAAAATTAATAATCTGTAAATCAGCTTCTTCAACTGTTTCTGGCGAAGTCTCGTCACCATATGAACCTCTGAGTCCCACCTTCATGCTTCCAAGAGAAAGATCGAAACAAGAACATGTACATTGCGAATGAATTGATGGCAATGTATAGGATCCCTATAAGAACCCAGCTCCTGTTCTCGATTGTGTTTATGTGGAGAGCCAGAAAGAAAAAGGGAATCGTATAGTATCTGAACTCGATCAACGGAGCAGGTACGAGTGAAGCAGCACACGCGATAAAATACACCAGGACCCAAACCTTCGTCTGATTTTTTCCTGCCAAACATAAAATAAATTAGCGTGTTCATAAAGTTCACAAAAAGAATAAATAAAAAACAAAAGGAGTTGGTTTTTGCACTAACCCAAGTTCCGGAAAATAGAAAACCACGAGTAGACGTATAGTGGGACCATAAGGTACTTGGTTGACCAATGGTAATTGATGACTTTTCGCCAGAGATAGAAGGGATAATGCCGATTGTCTGCTAGGAGATACGGATGGGCTATGCTGCAAGAGTTTAGAAAACAGTTCACTACAAATGTAACAAGAAACGGATTTTATTATTACCATCAAAATTCTGGATTAAATATACTTGCTGGCCCGGATTTCACTTTTCGAACAAATGGAAGGAATCCAATATACTTAATCAAATTGACTATTTTGAACTCTAATTTAACCTGAAATAATGAACAGAAAGAAAGCCAATGGTTAACGCCGCAAAACACTGAAAGAATCCGAGCAGCTTGCAATTGCAAAGCTTTCGGAATAAGATCACAGCTTGTTGACTTATAGAGAAAAGAATAGGGCCCACAAAGCAAGCGGAGACCAATCCAAAATACAACAGTTGAGGGAAATGAGGAGAAACCGAATGTGCATCTTTAGCACCTGAAAATCAGAGCACGTGGGTGGGTCATTCATTACATTTTCATAAATAGTCGAAACTAATCCAAAGGAAGTTCACGGAATTGAATTGCGAACAAAATGAAAAATAAACATACCAAGAACTATACTCCCGTTCCAGCGGACAAAAGCCACAAAAGCCAAAAATACCATGAAGAAAGGACTTATGGAAAGAAAAACCTCCGAGAAATGATTACACGAGATAACTATGATGTCCTGGATCTCGTTAAGCAAGCCTGCATCACAGACAACCATGGATATATGAACTTAGACAACACAATTACACAAGACCTCCAACTCTGATTTTAACGTAATTCTATCACATTTCAAGTTTGTTTACATTATTAGTTATAACAAATTCCAAATAATATCAATTGCTCACAAGATATTTACTCCAACAATAACAATGCACTAATGAAAATCGTATGAAAATGAAGTAGTATTTAACCTGACACGCGTGTCATGGACACTGACTTTTTTTGTGGAGATAAATTGTCGGAGCTCTTTGCACCATTATTATAGCCCCTTCGCTTTCTCAAGTTAGAAATTGACTGTGCACCCTCATGGGTCCCAGCCGGGTCATCTTTTTCCTTTGATGTGATGATGTCATTGAATTCCGAACTCTCTTTACGGTGGGATCGTGCAAAATCTATAACTACGGAGCAAGCAACAAAAAGCACCCATATAATATTTGTTTGCCTTATCAACACGGATAAAGCCCCAAGCTGCAGGCGAAAAATTATTCAATAAATTATGGAGGCCGAAATTCTGATAAATATATTAGCATTAAAATTCTTACCAATGAGCTGAACATGTACTTTTTCTCGAGACTCAAAAGATACATGGCGAGCACAGCTGTCAGAGATGCCACGTCAGTATAGTACAGAAAGCCGAAGAACCAGTGCAGGGGATACAGAGACAAAACCACAGCACGAAGCGTCGCCTTCTTATCATCGAGCGAGGGTTTCAAGTTCCTGATTATCTCATAAATAAGGATGCTGCATATAACAGACAGGACACCATTGGTGAAACGTAGGACTGAAGTGGTGCACGAGCCTGGAAACGACGAGACGGCTTGCATAAAGAACAGCCCTGGAAACAAAGAAGCAATATAGGCAAGTGAAAGAAAGTACCTGCAAGAGTTTTGAGAAACCGTGTAAATCAACTTCTTTTTCGTTCGACCGAACTGTTTTCTTTTATCGATAACCAGCTGAGCTGATTCGAACCACGTGTTTCCGACTAACATTCATAAATTAAGCCATCTTAAATTCTAGGTTTTCCAGCTAGCATTCATATGTGTAATCATTCAATCCCAACATGAAATAACTTCAAAATTGAAATAAAACAAAATTAAGCACTCAGACTCACAATCCAGGAGGCGTGGTGATCATGGGATCCCAAGTTCCGAAATTGCCTCTGCAGTACTGTTGCGCCTGCGGCACATGGAAGATCTCGTCCTGCATAAAAACAATTCCGATTATCAATCAGAGATCATTACATTACCTTAAATAGTAGTAAGGTTTCAGGTGAATCGAAAAGGGTTTACCATGTAAGGATCGGGAACAATTTGATTGAGGAGAATGGAGATGGGAATTAGCCATAGAATTACGATTGAAGCTACTGCAATTCTGCCCATTTCGGATCCAAGCTAATTTGTTTGGTTTTAGGGCTTTTATTTTGGGGGTTATTTGTCAAAGTTCTAAATTTCTCCTAAAATCTGAAGAACAAGATAAGCGCATTACACATACAAAACGTGTTCACATAAAGCGTTTTTGAAATTTTGATTTTAGATTTTTGTTTTTTCAAGAGTTTGTTTTTACATTCAAAGCCATTGTTTTGAACTTAATTTTAATTTAATTCATTTAATTTAACTCAATTTTGGGCAAATTCAGTTTAAAAAATATCATAGCCTAATTTTTTTTTATATAGTCACACTGTTATGTTGAATTCATAGTAGTAGTAATTTATTGTGATTGTAAAGTTTTCATTATTAATTACAATAGTTTTCAGGTTTCAATTATTTCCTGTGAAATCTTATACTACTAGTATTCACTGCACATCAGATCCTATTAATATACATACATATGTGACTTAGTAATGATAATTATTTTGATATATTAATAATATCCAGTGTCCAAAAGAAATGAAAGAAACACAAATAATACTACTATTGAGAGGAACAAAAATCCTTACAAACGAGTCAATACGAACACAGAGCTCATACCAACTCTGGTTATGCTGCTAAAAACTCTCCAAACCAAAATGATGAATGAAAGAAAATCTCTAAAAGAAACTGAAATCACAAAACCAGAAGCTAACAACAATAGTGCAGATTAAACTGGTGCCATCAATACGAAATCAAACGCACACAAAAAAAAAATGCAAGCAGCATTTCTTGAAATAAAGCGACCACGGATAACTGCTTCCGATTAGAAACATTTCCTGTGCACAATCGAAGGGCCAGATTCATCGTACTCAGCTTTTGCTATCCACATCTGCACATAACAAACACAATATACCAAACTCAGATGGCCATATTCTACGTAAACATCAACAAGAAACCAAATTCAGTCATCCAATAAGATAGCAGAATGGTTTAGTTAAGAGTCTTTAAAAAATCAATAACCAACAACAATGTTTACCTGCTGGAATGTACTCAGGGAAGCCAAAATAGACCCACCAATCCACACACTGTATTTCCTCTCAGGAGGCGCAACCACCTTAATCTTCATGCTGCTCGGAGCCAGAGCAGTAATCTCCTTACTCATCCTATCAGCAATACCAGGAAACATAGTGGACCCACCACTGAGCACGACGTTTCCATACAGATCCTTCCTAATATCCACGTCACACTTCATGATCGAATTGTAAGTGGTCTCGTGAATACCAGCAGCCTCCATTCCGATCATCGCCGGCTGGAAAAGCACCTCTGGACACCTGAACCTCTCGTTCCCAATGGTGATGACCTGGCCATCGGGCAGCTCGAAGTTCTTCTCGATGTCGGAGCTAGTCTTGGAGACCTCCATCTCCTGCTCGAAATCGAGGGCAATGTAGGAGAGCTTCTCCTTCATGTCCCTCACGATTTCCTTCTCGGCAGAGGTGGTGAAGGAGTATCCACGCTCGGTGAGGATCTTTGCCAGGTTGTCAGTGAGATCTCGGCCGGCAAGATCGAGACGGAGGATGGCGTGTGGAAGGGAGTACCCTTCGTAGATGGGGACAGTGTGACTAACACCATCACCAGAGTCCATGACAATCCCTACACGTAAACAGAAAAAACAACACGATCTTCATTATTTGCTTTGCTAGTAATTATTTCGCAAACGTGGATTTTTGAGATACTAAGGCAATGTTCTTCTGAACTTAATTTCAGTCAATTTCAGTTCAGTCCATATCAGATCGTTTCAGTTCAGTTCAGATCGATTAAGTTCGTTTCAAAATAAATAAATAAAAACATTCGAATCAATAATTTTAGTTATACAATCTATCTAATTAATGTTAGAATAATATTATTATTATTTCTAAAAATATTTAACAATTTTTAATAATTATTACCCCTCCGTCCCATAAAAAATGTCACATTTCACCTTTTTTGTTGTCCCAAAATAATGATCACAACCCCTCATTTATACACTTTACACTATGAAAATACATTTATATCCTTCAAAAAACAAAAACAAAAAATATTTTTCTTAAAACCGTGCATCACCCCCTATGCTCATTTCTTTGGGATAGAAGGTGTATTATTTTTAGGAGAAAATCAATTCAGCTCACTTCAGTTCAGATCCATTCAGTTCAGTTCAAATTCATTCAGTTAAGACAATTTCAGTTCAAAAGAACAGAGCCTTACCGGTTGTACGTCCACTGGCATACAAGGAGAGCACGGCCTGGATGGCAACGTACATGGCAGGGGAATTGAAGGTCTCGAACATGATCTGAGTCATCTTCTCCCTATTAGCCTTCGGGTTGAGAGGCGCCTCTGTCAGAAGAATCGGGTGCTCCTCAGGGGCAACTCGGAGCTCGTTGTAGAAAGTGTGATGCCATATCTTCTCCATGTCATCCCAGTTGTTAACGATGCCATGCTCGATCGGATACTTGAGAGACAGAATACCCCTCTTCGACTGGGCCTCGTCTCCAACGTAAGCATCCTTCTGGCCCATTCCGACCATCACGCCCGTGTGGCGCGGCCGGCCGATGATGCTCGGGAACACAGCCCTCGGAGCATCGTCTCCGGCAAATCCAGCCTGAAAAAACATCCTCAAAACAATCAAAAACACCGAAAAAGACGAAACAAAGGGGTGCAAAATGCCAATACCTTGACCATGCCAGTTCCATTGTCACAGACAAGGGGCTGGATATCTTCACCGTCCGCCATTGAAATAAATTAACCTGCGAAACGGTAGAAAAAACATCGCCATCTTCAATCACATATATACGGTTGAATTACTTCACTCAAACACTCGAGAAATTAGAAAACATATCCCGAACAAATCAAAAATCATATCTGATCAGAATTCAGAGATCGTGGCAATTCATACGCGAATCAACACACACGAATCGAGGAACGGAATCGGGAAAAACATGTATGAATCCGTAATTGAGAATGCGAGATGATTCGTAACCTGAGTTTTTTTTCGTGCTCGGAAACCCTAACAATGGAAGAACACGACGATTGCGAAAGGCCGGCCGATCGAGAAATTGGGAACGCTTTCCTTCTTCTTCTTCTTCTTCTTCTTCTTCTTCTTCTTCTTCTTCCCCTCGATTATTCGAAGAACGGGAAATCAAAATGAGTGTGGGAGCTCAGATGAAATGCAAATTTGAAGGAAATGAAAATTGAGCCTTGCAATGCAGCTTCAATCTCTCTCCTTTTGACCCGCGCGGCCCAAAAAAAGTATGCTATAATTATAGCAAATCTACACAGACCACCCATATATCTAAATTTCTTAATTGGTAACAATAACTAAATAAGTATATAATCCCTCCTACATTTGTTTTGGAAGTAGTACTTTTTTTTTTTACCAAAATAAATAAATATTTTTTGAGTAAAAAAGTAAATGAATTGTAAGAAAAGTTGATAAAATAAAAGTAAAATTGTTAAGTAAAGTAAAAAATATATTTTTGAATGTTCTATTATTGCAAAACAATCATTTTAAAAAATGATATTATGAGACAAATGGATTATGAAATATTATTGCTTCACTCTCCAACCGTTATAAACCTGTGTTAAGACACTAAATATCTTCTTTTGAAATTAATTTCAGTTCAATTCGATTCATACTCGTTCACTTCAGTCTCCTTTCTTTTGTATTTAATCTCAGTTCAATTCGTTTCAGACTCATTCACTTCAGTTCTGGATTTCTTTTATAATTATCACCATGCTCACTTTCAATATTCTATTTTTTATATTTTTCATAAAATATACTCATATTTACATAATTGAACAAAAAATATTCTGCACAATAGTAATTTTTAAAAACTATTTGAAAAAAATCAGTTTAAGCCCAATAAATTAGTTTAGATCAATTAATTTCAATCCAATAATTTCGATTCAAAATAACAAATACTAAGGTTAAAAAAACTTATTATATCTTCTTGAAATGACCTCACTAACCATTTTAAATGTTCGTTTGAATTTATTTATTTATACTTTTATAGTAAAATATTTATTAAATAATTATGAATAATTAAATTCAATAATTACAACTACACAAATTCAATATACTAATAAAAATACTACTAACATATTTTTTGATTTGTGTCCCCACAATATCATTTCAAGAAAACACGAGACTATTATTTTATTGACTTTTTAATTAAAATATTACAATATAAAAATATTTTTTAAAATTAATAAAATAATTAATTGTGATAAAATAAAATAAACAAAGTCTTACTTTTATACAGTTATGTCTATTGTTACGAAAAAGGCTACGAGAATGTAAATTACTGAGCCCATCAAAATTTATCTATAGTGTAGTATATTTGGGCCGACAGACGTCAGGGCCCAGATATAACCTAATGGGTTTGATATATCAAATATTGAAATGCCCTTTGTGGTCCAAACGAGAAAAGGAAGCCTTCTCGCTGATCGATTCGACTTTAATCTGCAGTTGCATGCTACTCTCACCTTTCCAACGAAAAAAAAAAATCAAGTAGAAGAAAATCTTTACCAAATCAAATAGTACACATTGGGTCGAGTCAACATCATTGTTGTTATCATGTTTGCATATTCAACATCATCATAATCCTCAATGTATACCATTTTGACACTTTGTAGTTTGTACTCTACAATGTCGACAATATATAGAGAGAGATCGATCCATCTCGATCTTCACTTTTAACAAAAACATAAGTCGAAAAGCAAACAAACAACGTGCCTCGCACAAGCATTCTTAATTGACGATCATAAACTAATTTATACGCTTCATCTTCTTAGTGCTCGATTCTCTCAATTTTTCAGATCGTTATAACTTTTTGTTTGTGGGCTACATACTAGTAGTATAAGAAGGTCAAATACATCTTTCAGTTCATTTTCTTTTTTCATATGAAGTGGCTAGCAAAAAAATCAAGTTTGAGATGGCAAATGAAAATGAGAGGCACTTGCATATTTAGAATATATTGAAGATATATCAAATGGATGATATAAAATATAATTAAGCATGGGACATTATGGTAGGTGGGTGTGGGCAAAATCATGATGACGCATGTGAATAGGCGGGCAAAAAATATGATGCCTCGTGAGAGTTTGTGAAACCCCTTTTCTATATGCTCATAATCCTATCTTTCACAACACTATTGCTATAATCATATCTCGTAGAGCCCCTAATCAAGGTGTGTTTTATTCTTCTCTATTTGATGCATAATACGAGATCAAACTAATTATGTTTTTGACCTTATGGTTTATGCATAAGATTCTCCTTTTTATGACATAAGAAAATTTGTGTTTTGGGCAATAAATTTTGCAGATGCAAATTATTATGCATCTATATATGGGACTGTTATGTGTATCTCGGTGACATCAAATAATAATAGTATGACACATTATATATGGAGTGCGGATAATAGTAGAACGCATCTATCCATTTTGAATTGGAATCCTAGGTTAGTCAACCCCAACCCCACACAACATTATTAAATTAAATTACTCATTTAATATAACTGTTAATTAGGATCATGAAGTCAAAAATTAGCAACTCAAATTGGAAAAACTTACTAATTAATACTCCTAAAAAGTAGTAATATTCAAAATTCATTAACTTCAAAAATAAATATTATTTCACAAAAATATTATAACTCATACTAATGCAGATAAACTTTGATATCCAATGTGCTCTCGGGTAGAGCGATGTTGCCGCGAGCGCAGTGCGTGAGCTCAGTGGTCGGCATTCGTTTTTCGTTCGATTTTAGTATATTGTTCAACCTAGCTATACGACATTTATGGCATGGGCCAATTTTATAAATCAATAATAATAATAATAATAATATGATCTTGACTGGCAATCAATGTCAAAGAAAGCATTAAGCATTATTATCTGTTGAACCAAAATTGAACTAATTTTTTTCGCAATTTTTAGTAGATTTATTGCGACATTATATTGCCTATAAATGTTAGAGATTGTGTTTTATTTTTATTTTTATTATAGAAAGTGTAGGTGGAATTAATGTGTACTCTTGGCGTTGGTCAAATATTTTTGTCGAGTCTTTCTCCGTAATTATTGAAGTGAGTTATGTGAGCGAAACGTACTGCTGCCAATTAATTAATTTACTGTAGTAATTAATTATATCACATTAATTTACTAGTACCATTTTTGTAATAAAATGTCACGTTCGTCGGTGTAAATATTTATTACGTACCGCCCCTGATTAATATTTTAACATTTATAAAATTATAGGAGTAGTAGTGAATTTTCGATCGATTCAGTTTGATTAAACATTAATTAATTAATTCGTTAATTTAAAATAACTTATACTCCTATCAAATAAAATAATTGTATACCTCTAAATTAATGATTTTATTCATAGCGTTTTTTAATTATTAATTGACCCATGTGGAAATATAACTATATATACGTGCAATGCAACCATACCGTATACTTTCACATATTCAGCTATATATATATATATTTCAGTTGTAATAGTAATAGTATTAAATAACAATTGATTAATTGTGCATGTATATACAATAAATATATGAATTGGGGGTATTGGCCCCTACCAATCTCTCGTACGTAATTACTTAATTGGAAACCCATAATTAAACCATTGACCATACACTATTCCCACAATCATCCTAATTATGAATTTTGTGAAACATAGTTTTATACATTTTATAAAATATTCACACATTTTATCAATCACTAATTAAGAAAAAAATATTAATTTTATTATATATATTATATAATAATAAAATTTAGAGTGAAAAGAAAATATATCTTATTATATAAAATAAGATATATATACTCCTACTAGAAATTAGTATGATATTTTAAGACACTACTTATTCCAATTCATTATATATTGAGGAGGCAGCCTATTAGGCATCCACATGGCATGTTAATATGGTGTTTTGGATTTATTTTATTTAATTTTATAGTATAATACAACTCAATTTTTTCTAATAAAAAAAAGATTTATTTCTTACCACATATATAAATAAATAAGTGATCCATTCGAAGAATCCAATTAACATGTACAGACATTTTTTCACATGCAGACAATCTATGCCAATCATAGGCGTAGACGAACACGACTTCGATTCGGCTAAGATGGAAAAGGCAGAATCCAGACGCCCTATCATTTTGTTAAACAGCACTTGTAAATTTTTAATTAATTTTCAAAATTATATAGTCATTTTTTATTTTCTCATTCATTTTAAGAGTTATTAAAAATAATAAGTAAATTATTTTTTTCAAAAATATACAAAAAAAGAATATTGAATTTTAAATAGTTACTGCGTGTTATAGGTAATAACTAATTTAGGATAGTGCTAGAGTGAAAATATTAAATTGAAGTGAATAATGTTAAAAAAAGTAAATTAAAATATATGGTAAAATTATATTTTTAAGTGAAAATATAAATAGTAAAAAAATTTATTTTCTTTCCATAAGTATAGATTTGAAAATTGTTTTTTTATACAGTATATAATTATTCTTCAAAAACTTTGATGAGCACTCTCTCAAATTTGGTTGGAAAACAGTGTAATTTCCTTAATAAAATAATGACGGGAGAGATCATGTCATGAGAAAATTGGACGGTTGCGATTATGTGACGAAAATATGGTCCCCAATTAGCAAGCTTGCCACGTGCATAGGTTGCATCAAATTGCGTAGACATACTACTTATGACTTTTTCACAAATATTATTACAGTCTCTATTGATTATACTCCAAAATCATTTTTCCAAAATTAGATGATACAACAAAATCGAATTCAAAAGCGTTACTTTAATTCTTCCTTCCTCTCTCAAAAATTTGTTACATTATTTCATATAGTAAACAAGAGAAAAATAATTATAATATTCATTATTTTATTTTAAAAATATGAAAATTAATAATAATTTATATTCCAAGCTCATACAGTCATATACAGTATGTCTGATACAAAAAGTTTTTAAAAATGTACTTTTATTCTTTTCTCTTAACAATATTTCACTTGTCTTTTTTTGATGTGGAGCTACATTTTTATATTTAATTATTTAAATAATTATCAAAAATCTCATTACTAGAAAATATCATTTTACCCATAAAATATTATTTCTCTCCTGAGTCGACGATTTTTTATTTGTATTTTGTGAAATAAGTAAAATAATGAAGTATTTTTTTTTAATTTTCAATTTCAAAAGAAATGAAACATTAATTTCAGGATTATATAGTATAATAAGATTGTACTCAAGTGTGAGTATAAATTTGATACATATACTGTAAAATGTAACTATTATACTATAAATAGGAAAAGAATATTACTGTAAATTTTTATTTGAGTAGGGAGAGAGAGTGAGAGATTTTTAATTGGAGAGAAAAGGTAAAACAGGATTATGAGAGTTAGTGTACATCGGATCCTTCGCCAATAATACTGTTACATTTTTTTTCTCTCTCCCTCTCCTCCCTAAAATCCCCTTCCCACGAAACAGAAAAAACAAAACAGATCATTATTCTTTTTTCTTCATGTGCTCTTTCAAGATGACGTCAGCTGACGACGGCGGTACCAAACAATTCGATCCCGTCGCCGCCGACGGAAAACCGAAAACCCCCCTCCCCGAAAAAGCATCGGAGTCGGAATCGGAGAGCAATACCCAATTCTCCGGCGGAAATGAGAAGAAGGGGAAGAAGCTTCTAGAAGAAGAAACAAAATGCGGCGAGGGTATTGATGTAATTTCGAAGGACGATGACGGGTACAAAACTCCGACATCCCCGGAGAACCGAATTCCGGCGATCAGGGAGTGCCCGCCGGCGCCGAGGAAGCTCCGACCGTCGAGGCTGAAGAGGAAGCGGTCCACGTCGGATCGCTGGTGCCTCCAGCCGGAGGAGGTTCAGTCGATTTTCCGGGCGGTGAGGGACGATGATGACGTGTTCGAGACGAGTAATAAGAGAGCGCGAAGAGACGACGAGGATAATGATAAAGACCGATCGTGATTTTATTTATTTATTTATTTTTGTTTTTAGTTATATATTGTTGTGTAATTGAATTATTCTTCTTCCTCTTTGAGATGATCATGTGGTGTGATGGGCTCTTGAAAATGATACTACGATTAATACATTGAAAATTAGAAATTTTAATTATTTTAAATTCGATTATTTGTATTATATTATTATATCTAGAAAATGAGAATGACATGGAACTTTTATTCAAGCTTCTAACTTCTTTTACAATCTAGGTATTATGTGTGTAAAAAGAAGAGCTAGCTAGCACATACATTCTCTCTATTTTATCTTTTCTTTTCTCGTATATAAATTATTTGTAAAGGATAAAAGTTTGACATATATGTATTTGATCATTCGCGTTTTGTTGTTCATTTTCGGGTTTATTCGATTGTACTGAATGTGACGTTGTTGAAATATAAAATATAATTATTATAATTACTTTATTACAAGCACACATTAAACTTGATCATATATGATCAACAAATTATAAAGTTTTAATATACTATATGATGAGAAGAATCTAGTTCCCTCGTGAGCCTTGTACTGCTGTCTACAAGTACACGAAAATAGAAGGGCATATTACTGACATGATATAAACCACATTGTATTATATATACTATCTTCTTCCCTCTTAATTAAACGTGTTTAGCAATATTGTATGGAGTATATTTTTATGTTTTGTTTTGGTAAATTTTATTTTTGATTTATGTTTTTGGTTTTTGATTTATTGCGTTCCTCTAATTTGGGCCTTATAAGCCCAAACATAGTGAGTAGGCCAAGCCCACGAAACCCTCCGGAACCAAAAACGACGTCGTCTAAATACTTCCAACTTTAAATTCAAAGAGAGCCAAAAATCGGAAATCCCCAAATTCGAAATCGCTTTGCCATAGATGAGCTCGCCCATCTACGCCGTCGACGATAAGGACCTAGACGACGCCGCATTATGGGCGGTGATCGACTCCGCCGCTGCGGCATCCATTTCCTCCGCCGCCGCGGCCGCGGCCGCGTCCGCCGTCAATCTGAAACCACGCAACAAACTCATGACCCCCATTCCATTTCCCCTAAATTCTCCCCAGCCGAAATTCCCAAACTACACTCGTGGCCACCGCCCTAACTACAACAATCACAGGCCCGACGGTGAGGTCGTCCTGAATCCTCGGCCTCAAAAAATCTCCAGAACCGTATACACGCCGCGCGCAATTAGCGAGTCCAGCCCGCCACAACTGACGATGGTGAAGCACGTGCACCAGACGCCGCCGGCGTGTATTGCTGGTTCTCCGGAAACGACGGGTTCAGCGGTGGCGAATTTTCATTCTCCGATCGCGTCGGTGAGTTGTGAGAAGATGGATACGAGGCATTGTTTGTCCGGTCAGTTTCCGTCTGTTTCCCTGTTCAAGGATTACCAAAATGCAGCTATGGAGGTGAGTAGAGTTATTACTAGATCTGTTTATTTTTTTACTTGTGTTTTTAGCTGGCTAAATTCGTATCGGAATGATAATATTGTACATCAGGGCATACTCCTGATACATGCTTGAAGTATATTAGCTGATTTTACTTCAGGGTGAAAAAATGTCGTCTGAGTCGAACATACTAATTTGAAGATTGTTCGAATATAATCCTATATTGTAAAAATTTTGTTCCAACTTTTTTGATCAATAATAGAGTTGAGCTCAAGTACTTGCTACTTTATATGCTTTTATGCCTCCTCTACTTTTTAGTGTTTGAGTTGAGTTCGAACCTTGGATCATAATTTTAACGAACCAAGCTTCGACAAGTGTTGAAAAAGTAATCTCGAGTATCTAGTAACTTTGTTGATTTTCAGCCATAATTTTAATCAAGTATTACCTTCTCGTAGTGTTTTATTTAACTTGTATTACTTTGAATTTCTGGGAGGTATATCAACATTAAATTTGGTTTTTGTTGGTCTGTGTTAAGTCAGATTTTATATTTTGACAAATTATTGAGATATTTTGAACTATCACTTGATGGAATAGTATGTGCAAGTAATTTGTAGATATTTGAAAAAATATATCGAGAAAACTGTTGTTAGATAGTTAGACCTCGAGATGATAATACGCTATTACAGTAACAAAATCAGGGGAATGTGTTGGCAAAATCTTACTCTGATCTATGTAAGTGAAAGTACCTTTGTACATACAACTAACTTGCGACTCACATTGAAATGTTTATTAAGTAGCGAAGCTTTGTGTGAGCTGTAATGTTAGTCACACACGCACTTCTGGAAGCATAATATGATAATCTGACACTTATAGATAGTGATGAGGTTATCTCCCGTTCGTCTTTTTTCCAGAAGAACTGTGATTTATGTTGTAGATATGAACAATTGTTTCTGGATTCTTGATAACTACTGGGCAGATATTGGAGAAAAATGACTACACTGTGATATCTGGGAATCCCTATATTAAGAAATCAGGTATATTAACTCTTCCGTTGTGCAACATGTTTCTCTAGATAGATAGTTGCTACATGATTTTGGGGATGCAAGACTAAGTTTTATGTTCACTACAGGATGGAGGAAGATTTCATTTTACTTCAATCTGTCCTACGAAATTAAAGACAAGACCATTGAATACGACGAGAATCACAATGTCCAGCATGCTGAGTTCATTGTTCGTGCATATATGCAGTATGGATTTCCTTTATTATTATTGCAATAATTTGAGTTTTCATCTAACAATTCCTTGATTACACATACCCCTTTTACTTAATCCTTTCTTTTTTCTGTCATTAGGGGCGGAAGGTTTTCAGATGGATGGGGTTCGTGTGAGCGACGGGAGAAGAGGTTCCAGAAACCAAATCATGATATTCCAAGCACAGCCGAAACTAGAGCCAAGAATAGGGCATGCCAGGTACGTAATGCCGGTTCCTTAATAAAGCTAGAGCTTCTCGGAATTGTTACAACTTACACAATCTTGTTAATCAAGCTAGTGCTCTGTAATTAATCAATCCTCAGGTTTCTCAATCTTGTTAATTACGTAGAATAAGATTTTTACTGGGCTTCTTCTCAATGGTCTGAGATTTCTTATGGTGGTTGAGACTTGAGAGGCAGGACAAGATTTTCTGTGCAATTCTATATACAATAGCCAATAAGAAGTTCACGTTTCTTTTCCCTTTACGTTAGATACATTTCACAGTTCATACTATGCGTTGCGTGAAATGTGAGAATCATGAGGTTGATACTTGATATAATTTCTCCAAACCGATTTGAACGGCCCGAGAATTGGTACAATCTCTGTTAGCGCAAACCAAACTGTGATTTTTCTCGTATTCACAGTTTGAGAATGATATGGTTTGATTTATTCATTCTTACGTCGCGTTCATAACCCCGACCACTGATAAATATTTACAGGACTTGCTTGGAATCGGAGAGTATCGGCCTGGTGCAAAGCATGGTCAGAATTAAACTCACAAAAGGTACACATTTCGAACTCGTCATTATCAAGGTCTCTCTGTCTCGACTCTCGACTTTGGTTCTAAATCAAAGAAGATCACACTAGCACATATTGATTGCATGCCAGCTTGCATATCTGAGGATATCATGTAATTGTACCGAATTGCAGGATTTGAAGAGATCATGGCATCTCTAAAAATTGTGTAATTGTACTGGATGTACCAACAGCATTTATTCAGGAAGATATGAAATAAACAACAAAGTAATTGTGCCGAAACTGCCCTCTGCCACAGAAATAAATTCTGATCACGTCATTGTTATGGATGTGATTGTAACTGTTTTTTGTTCTTCTCACAGTACCTCCAAATTATTCGATATATGGGGTTCAGATAAAGATTTTCACGCGGGCCCCACTACCAATAGAGGGACTATTTTGGACTTTCACATCTTCTAAAATACGTCAATTTTTTTTTTTTTTGATTATACTGTAATTAAATATAGAAATGCAAAAAAAAAAAATGCTTACTATTTTTATCTCTTTAAACCATGCAAAATTTATAAATGTGTATTAAAAGAATAAAGTTATTTAAATACATTTTATTTATAAATATGTACTGTTTTGAGAGAAAATAAAAAACTTGGGGATGGAAGGAGTACATGGTTGGCCAATGATTAGTGTGCACCTCGAATTACGGAGTGATGGGCCCATCACTCTCAAATAGTACTTTTTTGACTAATCTTGCATCATCTTGTTGAATTTCTCCACTTTTTCTTTTCGTAGGAGTATAAATTATTTAGTATAATATATTTATTTTTGAATTCCTCTTTTATTTGCATCATCTATCAATGGCACCGACAGTGCAGTGTGTATAGATTTGGAAAATCCATCTTGACTTGCTACTTGATAACTTAATATTAGGATTTTTTACATGTGTATAATCCTAGTATTAGTTTCGATCTAAACCATTTGGGTTTGTGAGTTTTCGAAAACAAAGAAGACGGTGATTCTTATTTACACGTCCTGGATTATAAAAAGAGTGAATCTTTCTAAGAATGAACGAGACAACACTGTATTTGTAATTGGTAGGGGTTGTTTTTGTCATTTAGTCCAGTGTAACTTTTCTGGTGCTTCGTTAGCTTTTACTTATTTTAAGCTTGCAAATTATAGTAGTTTAAATTGAGCTTGTGTTAAAGTTAGAACTCAATTAGCATAAAATCACATGATGAAATAAGCTGAACAGCTTTTTTTTTTTGTGGACTGTCTCTCACTTACAAATAATTTATTCTCCTAATAATTTATGAAAATAATACTATAATATTACATTTTTCATTGAGAATATCTCACTTTCCTTCTTTTTTGTATCTCTGAAAATGTAAAAATTATGTAAAAAAAATTACAACCACAAAATTTACTCCACATATAAAATACATTATTCCTTAAAGTTTTGTAAATAAATTTATCAAATAGTCTGAGATTTATATATTTGAAATAATAATAATAAATTATGTAGTGAGAAAATAATGTGATAGTAATTAATATGCTTGTGAGTTGTGGGCATTCATTTTCTTTGTACTGGAAAGAGAATATAATGTGAGCATGTGTATTAAACAGTAAACACACATTTCTAACTTCTTTTATTTAGGTCTTACATTCACTCATAAAGTGAAGTGACCTCCCAATACACTTGACTTTCCCACTTCACAAAATAAAAAATAAAAAATGGCACAACATATATATCATCCACTTTAAGAAATCCCATTACACAGGGAGAAAGCAATGGCTCAACAGGTACTATACCTTCCTAAATTAGTTTTTTTCACTTGGGATTTAGCTACTTTCTCCATTTTCTTGGATATTATTAATATTCATATTTGTTTTTGTTTCTATATGTATGTGTGTGGAATATAATGTAGGAAGAAGGATGGCCACTGGGCCTTCAACCTTTGAATGGAAGAGCTGGGCTCGTCAGAAATCGTGATCTCAACGGCTCACTCTCCTTCAATACCTTACTCACCGGCTCACCGATTTCGTCGACAGATTCTTCTTCTGATCTTGACACCGAGGTTTGTTTCTCATTCGATTTCTAAATCGTTTCTAGTTGTTTTTCGTTTTTGCTCTTGGTTTCCCCATTGTGGATTCCTTCTTCTGATTTATGAATTGCCAAGTCGCATATATTAACGGATAACATACCATTCGGTTTGTTTAAGTCCCGTCCGATAGCTAAATTTGTCCGTATTGTGGGCAGCATTGCGCCATGGAATCCATAACAAGAAAACATAAAAAATGCTTTGGTAGTTCTGAAGTTTTTTTTTTTTCAATTTCTGGAAAAAAAATTATGCATGCTTTATGAATTCTGTCAGAATGGGTGATGCTCTTTTGCTTAGTATATGTTTGAATAAAGCACTTTTATATCTTTTTCACATGACCTTGAAATGATGCTGTTTCTCGGAACCCACTGTCAAGTTTGTTATTTTTCGGATGTGATCGTTTATTTAATACTGTACTACATTAATTAATTGATGTAAAAACAAAACCCGAAAAAGGAAATTCAGTACAATAAAACCTCTACAAATTAATAGTTTCCGTGACCGAATTTTTTTATTAATTTAGAAAAGTTATTAATTTATAGAGGTCTTACTGTATGTATACTTTTCAAATGTATTTACTTGTCCTTTTTTTCTGATTGCAGTCCACCGGCTCGTTCTTCCACGACAAGAGCATCACTCTCGGACACCTCATCGGCATCTCGAGCATCCTCGAGCTCTCGCGGAGATCCATCAGGGGACGGGCCTCCAACCCGGCCCGAAACGAGAAGAATTACAGGACAAGGAGGACTTGGTTTCTGTCCTTATGTTCGAAACTAAGCACAGATGCCGTTGACACGAACAACTCTGTCCCGTCTCTCGGCCACTTTCTTCGGGCCGAGAGACGGGCCGTGGACGGTCAACGAAGAAACACTGGCCCGGGCGGGTTCGGGCCGGATGATTTCGCTAACGCTCTTGGCCCAAATTCGTTGTTTGTCGGGGGACAGGTGGCGCCTCCTCAGTCAGGGTCAAGTCGGGTCGACCCGATTGGCGGAGGGAATTTGAGTAGGGATTTGTTGTCCCATGAGAGCGGCGATGGGGGGCCGTTGCTCGCGTGTTTATGTGGAAATCTTGCTCATTGATATGATCATTTGGATTATTATTACTATTCTTTTGTACAATTGTAGTATTTGGTTGTAGTTTTCATCTCAAACTCTGCATCATTTGATACAAACCAAAATTTCATGAATTTCAATTTTAGTATTATCCAAATTAATTATTCATATTGTATTTTGTGACTTGAAATTGAAAATAAAAATTGAAATGCATTTTTTTCATTGATATGAGCGGTCCCTTTCTTCTTTGCACCAAAGTGTGTACATTTCTAGTTTCATGGCTAAATTAATTAATGTTCTTAAATGCTTTTCAGATCCATTAAGTATGGGTGTTATTTTTGGAAAAAATTATCATACTTTGTACCTTCACGTGTTCTACACAAGTGAGCAATAAATACAGGTGACTAATAAGTTTAAGGGGGATTTGTAAACAAAGCAAGTCTTAGCAATAAATACAGGTTACTAATTTTGATAAATTGAATTTATTTTTTCAGTAGTTTTTTTTCCTTCTTGCACAAATGCACAAATGCATGTATTTTACAAAAAAAATATCTCTGTTTTTCTAGGAGGAAGGAAGTATCGCTGTATTTTTCTGTTTTTTTTTATCACACTTTGTACCTTCACTTTAATTTTTCTTATATCCTTTTTTTGCTCCTCTGGGATTGTAGTTTTATAAATAACTCATCGAACAAACAAATATGACCAACGTTTACCTAATGATCTATTAGGCTATGATTGTATTAATGGGTAAGTACAAAATGATTTGTGATCTCACTCAATTCAAACCAATTATGACATTTTACTAGAAATAATGATCCCGTGATGTAATACTTCAATAATTTCTCTCCTTTCTTAACCACAAATCCTCTCAAAGCTATAATAACAAAAAATACCTCCCTTTGTAATAATATTAGGGCTTGTCGAACTCCGGATCACATTCTGCAGCAACTTTACCAGAATTCCGGCCCAGTCTCCCAAACGATCCCAATGATGACATGCTCTTGAAATTGCTGCTGCATTCTCCTAAATTTATTGATTTTCTTGCTTTTCTCGATTTTGAAGGATTAAGTTCCAGCTCAATTTCACTGTCGGTTTCGCTCTTGGCTACTGCTAACCGAGCAATGCTGCTTCGGCAGAAGGGGCAAACAGGGATTTTTGAGGAGTTGGTGGACTGACTGCAACTGGGTTTGCTGTGACAGCAGAGGGCCAAAACGCAATTAGCACACATTTGATGACCACAGTTTTGAACCTCGATAGTACACGTTTCCTCGAAGCAAATGCTGCATAGGTCGGCTTCGCCAGACTGTGGAAAAGATATTTCATGCACACACTTTAGTTTTGAACCAGATAAAAAAAATATACGAGGTATTAACTCATCATATCAGTTTTTTCAAGAAAAAAATTACTCTAAAGGTTTCGTCAACTCAAAAGTTAAAGAGTGAAAATATACTCCATAATATATTCAAGTAATTACACCCAGACCTCATGAGTATTTTGAACCTATCCCTGATCTTGATTCAGTCGAGACATTAATGGTGTTTGATCTTGAAGACAACTATGCAGTAATTAAGAATTTAATTTCAAATTTTCAAACATAAAAGAGTGTTGTGTCATAGTTTGTAGTACCTCAGATTCATCGTCATTGTCATCAGAACCAACCGAATGTGTGGGTGCTGGAAGGGGAAAAGGAGTGCTCATCAAGATTGCCTTTTCTCTCTTTATATTGGCGTCGATTAGGGCTTTCTGAAGCAAGGATTTCACGTCGGGATTGAGCTCGCTAATAAACTTCAACGGCGAAGGCCAAGTCAGAGGCTCCGGAGCCAGGGGGTTTAACAAAGCAGCACATGTGTCGTGTTTATACTTCACCGCAACCATGTATGGTATTCTCCTGCAGTATAAACATGGTAACACTGCATGTAAGTTTCACTTCATTTTCTCCCACATGACTTGAAAATAGTCAAAATACATTAGAATTGGATTCTTGTGAAAACACACATATACACACACAGCTCACCCAGACGAGTCTCTTTGAAGACGATTAGCACCCCAAGCAAGCAACTCGCGGACACAGTCAAGAGAGCCTCCACGTGCAGCCAGGTGAAGTGGTGTACTACCTGGATACCTGCAATTATAAATTTCACATTATTCGAAAAATATAATACGAATGGTAGAAAAATAAATATTGAGATTAATTGAATATATATATACCTATATCCACCGGTCGAAGCACAAACAAGAGCCCCACTGCTTAATAGAATGCGCACACAATCAGGCCTTCTTTGACGAGCTGCCAGATGCAATGGGGTCGCGCCACTTCCATCCCTAACATTAACGAATCTTGAAAAACCCCTGCAACGCATTCATATATTAAAAAAATGTTTGATTCTTTCTAACGTGCGTATGAAGTATGAACGATGCAAGAAAAAAGCATATAGATGATTCATTACCAAGATTCGGCAACTGGGGAAGAATTTGCAGCAGAGAGAATCAACTGAAGACATTCGGAGTGGCCATGGTAAGCTGCATGATGCAAACAAGTTCTCCCGGATAATGTATCAAACAATAAAATCTGGAGAGAAAAAAAAGAAACGACGAATGCCACACGAATTTATAAACATCAGATCTAAACACCAACATCATATAAACAAACAGATAATGCACAAGTATCATACATTCGCTCCGGCTTGAATCAGCCGTTCGACGCAGGAAATTTTTCCGTGCATAGCAGCTAGCATCAATGCAGTCTAATCCAAACAAATCCCAGAAAAAAATGCACACATTTCAGCCGAAATAACAATCAAATCGAACTGAACTTGGATTGAAATTTGCACAAAATACACTAAAAAATCAACTCACCTGTTTGTGCCGATTCAAAACATCGGGATCGCGGAATCGATCCAGAAGCATCGAAAGGACCTAATCGGATAAATAATAAAAAAATGAATATAACTAGGCAAGCAAAATCAATCATCGGAGCGGGGGTGATATTAGGGAAATCGATCGAAGACTGACCTCGGTCCGGCCGTTAGCGGCCGCCACGTGGAGCGCGGAGAGCCTCCCGTGAGCAGTTTTGAGCCTGAGCAGATTAGGGTCGTCTTCCGCCATTGCTTCGACTGTTTCGAGCAGCCCATTTTGAACCGCGGTGAAGAGCTCGGTGTCCTCGTGCTCTCTGCAGCTCAGACCCTGACCCATTCTACGGGGATTGCATTCACGCGCCGCCCTGTGGATCGGCGATGGTGGTGATTGTGGAAGTGAGGAGGAAGAAGACGAAGAGGTAGAAAGGATTGGTGGGAACAGAAGAAAAGTAAAGAGGGAAAATATAAGTGGGTGTTAATTAGAATTTGGGCTGCCCGTTGGGGTTCTGGTCAGTTTTGGTATAGTTTCGGGCAGCTTTCGGGAATTATTTTCCGTGTGGGAAAAATGAAAAGGTATTTCCCGGATTAGGATAATCAAAGAATTAATACCTTGATTATATTCGTTTATCTTTACAAAAATATATTATTAAGTGGCAAATCGTTATTTAAATAGAAATACAGTATAAAATTTAAAGTGAAATGATGACTATAAATGAATAAATATAAAGCTAATAATTGTGGCCTTTAATTTCCTATATTAATGTTTAATTAATGCCTCCAAATTAAATTATTTTATTTTTTTTGAAAAAACTATGCTAATTTATTTATTTATATCCACACGCTTACAATCAAGAGGTTCTACAAATTAATTAAATATTTATTATTTTTTACCACTTGTAGATTTTTTGATATATAATTTCAAATTCAGTTTTTTTTTTAATTTCTCAAATTGAAATTTTACATTTTTTTTATTTATTAAAATTTCAAATTCAAACTATTTTTTTTTTTTTGTTCTCAAATGAAAATTTTAAACTATTTATATTTTTAAAAATTTTAAAATTTTCATTTGATTTAAAATTATTATGTTTTGAAGAAGCACGATAACATCTAGTTAAAAAAAAATTAAATTTGAATTCATTTAAATTGAATTAATTTTAATATAATTAAATAATTCTAAGTTAGAGTGTTAAAAATTATTTAAAATAACTTATAAAATGTTAAAAATTTTAAGAGCTTGTTTTGATTTATAAATAAGTTGTTAAATTGTTTGGATAAAAATTAAATATAAACTGTTGACTTGTTTGACAATTTAAAATTTTATATTAACATATATTACTAATCAAAAATATAATGGACAAAAAAATTAGAAAAAAAATTTAATAATAAATTTGAAATTATTATATATATTTATTATGTAATAATTTTAGGGGTAAATTGATCTTTTATTGTTAAATTATTAAGTGTTTGTTTAAAAAAAATCTCCTTTATTTTTTTAACCAGTTGCTTGTTGTCCTATATAAAGTTAAATTTAGCTATTTTTATAATAATAGTTTTTACATTTTATGCCGTAAATAAATTATATTATTTTGGAAATTGTGGAAATTGATGTTTTAAATTTAAAAAATTAATTATTATTTTTGAAAAACAAGAAAATAAACCATGCATAAAATTAGTATCTCAAAATTTTCATTTTTATTATATCCTATACTTGTGCATTGCCCAAAAAAATGCAAAAGCATTAGTCTAATTATTAGGGTTTTGTCGGGTGATAAGTGTGTCACCACCCCCAAAATAATTACTCCCTCCAATTTTTTTTAATTGTCGTTTTAGTGATTTGCACAGTTATTAATGTAATAATATTATACCTAATCTAACCTTATTTAATTATATTATAAAATTAATAAATCAACACAAATCATCTTTATCTTCTCTTCCTAAAAACACTCTAGGATATTTTTTTTGTCTTTTGTAATTAATAAACTTCATTAAATAAGGGTAAAAAAGTACAAAAAATGTAAAACGTCAATTAAAATGAAAAAAATAAAAAATACAGAACGACAATTAAAAAGAATTGGAGGGAGTACTAAAAAGATCGTATACAATCGATCAACAACTTACCTTTTAATTTAACATAATCTCGAAATGATATTTTTCAAGAAAATGTGTGAACAAATTTCCTCGTAAGTCGCGATATTGCATTTATGGAGATTGATGAATGTCGACAACCTTTTCGAGATATATATATTTAATACTCCACTCACTATTTAATTCCTAATTTAAATACCATTCAATTCAACCACCTCATAACATATTTTTAAAAACAATAATTCCAACAAAATACGGTACGATGATACAAATTATTTTTTACTTTCAAAATTAAAATTAAAATCGTTATTTTATAATAATAATAATAGTAATAATATTGACTAACTACTCACATGTCACATACATACACGTGACAATTGAGAATATTGGACCAGCAAGTATTGACGAACTAATATATGTTGTTTGTATAGTCAACTAAGTCAATAGTATTTTAAGGCGGCTTAATTTTAAATATTCTTATAGTATTTCATTCAATTTAATTTTAAACATTTTTGACTTTCTTGTTATATAATTAGTTCAAAAAATATTTTTAAATAAATATTTAGTCAATTTACATGTACGAGGATCGATTTTAAATCAAATTTTGAGCACTTCTGGTCCCATAAATAGCTCACTATACTTGCATCAATTATTCTAATTTGAGCATTGTTAGTAAATTTTAGTTTGACAACTTTTAACAATATGGTCAAAAATCACATGCTGATTAATTAAAGATTAAGTGTAATAAATAATAATAAAACAAACAATACACATGAACATGTCCCACTGATGCGGATGCATATGCACGCACGCCTACAGACACAATCCCTATACCAAAGTACTATAGTAGTTTAATTATTAGTGTATTATTTGTCTTTTTTCGTCCAATTTTATCTATTCTATTTTATTCGATTTTCACTGACCAGATCTAGGATTCTCATGCAGCCTCTGCAAATTTCAATTATTTTTATTTCATTTTTCGTTCAAATTAAATAAATGAATAAAAGCTTGATCTGATCGTACGATCAAATAATTATTAAGATTTTGGCGAAAATTAAAGTTTTGGGCTTTATTTGTGGGCTAGGCCCCTCAAACTAAGTAAATTGGACTGGGCTTACTTAGCGCTCATTTGTAAGGGTTTGAGCTCGATTATTCCATCGCTTTAATTTTGCTGTCGTTGCTTTCTAGCAGTTTAGTAACTCTTTAGCCCACTCTTGTACTAAAATTTAAAGCCCAATAGCCCAAGTACTCAATAATTTAGTCTAATAAAATACTAATGAAATTATATAACATTTGTTCATGACTCATAAGCAATAAATACATTTTGTTTGTATTTTGTGAAAAAAAATGTCTATTATTCATGAACAGAAGGAGTATATAATAATTTGTGATATCTATGTAATTATTTAATTTAATGTTCTTTCTCTTCCTCGTCTCTTTGAACTGATGATTAAGATATAAAAAGTCCTTGATCTATTTGGTATACGTTGATCATTGATCTTACCAGTTACCACCCGCATAACTAATTTTATATAAAACTTATTCCTAGATAAAAAAAAGTAAAAAAATAATTATTTTTATTTTTTCATTTTATTTAAAACAAAAACAAAAATCATAATTTGCAAACTTAATTTAATTAAAATTACTTTATTTTCAAATTAAAAATATATATTAACATTTTTATTGTTTGGTCAAAAAATGATTATTTATTTAATATTTGTAAAGTGTATATATATATTATTAATTATATATGATTAATTTTGTAAGAAAAAATGAATCGTGCATGGGGATGATGCATGCATGCAACGGTGACCACGAAAAACTAAATAGAAAGCAAAGCACTAACGAGAGTAATTGAACAAGTGGCCGATATCGATCGATCGTACGTCGTCGTTTTGATAGCGAAATCAGCCGAATCATCGTCGTCGTGTCTCTCTTCTTCCGTATATAAAATTACATAATTGCACAATCAATTCCGCAGTTTTGTTTTGTATCCACTAGACGACAACCCACTACCAAAAAGCCTAAAGTATATATACACTCCATATCTCTCAATTTTTTTAATCGAAATTAATATAAATTTAATCAAATTATTTGTGTGCGTGCGTGTGCGTGCACGTGAACTATCTCAAGTCTATCTCTACAATCGAAAACGATGTTTTTTTTGAATAGTCTGTTAGTCGAAAACAAATTGTTATATATCTTACTTCTTGAATAAAGAACTTTGAAATCAAATATAAGTACAATCATCATTTTAACAAAGTTTTTTAAGATATATATTGACTCACAATTGCTATGGTATCAGAGCATGTTCAAAACGATGACTAGTGTTTTAATCGATGAAATTTTCGACTTGCTCGAAAATAACACGTATGGCCAAGTCTACTCGATCGTGAGAGAGCGTGTTACATATCTCAAATGTCTTGAATAAAGAAATTTGTGCTCTTTAAATAATCTTATCACCTTAAAAAATATATTTTTAAAATACTTATTTATCAACAAAACTGTAATACAAATTACTTGTATGTTGAACTCCGACAAAATTACACGAAAAGTTTTATTTGAATAAATTGAATCATAATATACATGAGAAGATTATTTTACTGAATTTTAAGTTAAAAAGATGGTTTAATTAATTTTCCATTATAACTGAGATTCGCCGACTTGTTCAACTCAATGAAGAAAAAAGAAAGAAAGAAAAGAACAAGGGAAACATAGGATTCTTCAAACATACCTTTCAAGAAAGACTATATCTTTTACCTTTGTTGATTTTTATTTTATCACAAACTCGTTTTCCCCTTAATCTCTAGAAATAAGATATATCGGATTATGTTATAAAGCTTCCAAATATATGACGTGCTAAATGAGATGTATTTTTTGTTATTTTTAATATACCTCTATACATAATGACATAAAAAAAATTAATTAAATTAGAAAAATAAAAAAGGAATGGAAATAAATTAAATAATGAATACTGCGGAGGGAATCAGATTCGAGGGGACACATGTTATATGATTGAGCAGAGGAGGGGCAACGTGATGACGACAATGACTTACATGGAATCTAAATCTCCATCAACTTTACAATACATTTTTTTTTTTTTTTAATTTGTACACTCAGATCTGTGTATTATCATTTTCTACCCCCAAATACTTTTTTTTTTAAGATTATAAAATTATTTATTTTTCAGAAGAGTGTAGTAACTTTAATGGTGAGCACCCTACGTACCCTTCCCTTGGTTCTTTCAAAAGTGAAATACCCTACTCTAAGATTCCTTACCTTCAACGTGATGAATTCATACTCAACGTTGGACAATAAATAGTCTGTGATTAATTAGTTTGAGTCAATAACATTTTAAAAGGGATTGTACACAATTAGCATTGCATAATACTTATGATTTTGCAGTTAATATGATCAGGGGTACTTAAGTAAAGTGGACAAGATGTTTGTATCAAATTACATGTAATTTGGTTAGATAAAAAGAATCGAAAAAGAAATCACGATCGACAACAACACATGTATACCCTACATTTTACGGATATCTCACTTTTTTTCCCTTATATGGTTGAAATTGGTCGACCTAATTAGCCTTTCCCTACAACTCCAAGTCTCCAAGTCCAACATTATAAATAACTTGTTTCTTCTAAGAAAAAAGTTTGGAATGGCACAATTCTAACAAAGAGGACGTTGAGTATATGTTTCGATTATTCTAAATGAATTTTCTTTTTATACAGTATTTATTATACATTGATCGATGATCGGTAGTTTGATATGATACTTTCAAATGAAAAATGTAGCAATGTTAAACATATAGTGTGTTCATAATAAATTAAACCATTGTATTGTATTCGTCATTCATTTAATTTTATATGTTAATCAAGTAATTACTATCATATGTGACTTAAAATTTACAATTCAAGCATTTCTAAAATTAAAAAACTTTCTATAAGAGAAGTTAAATTAATTTCTATATAAAACATAATTAAAGTTGGTCTTTCTTTTTAATTTATAATAAGTCTTTGAGCAAAATTTCATGCAGACACTTTAATTAATTTTAGGCCTTCAAATCAATCATATTGTGTTCATGATATTCGGGCAGTCTTTGCGTCATAGAACTCAATACAGAAATCGATAAAATTCTCTCTAAGAAGCTTTTTTGATTTCATCAAATTTTGAACACTTTAATTTTTTGGGGTTTGCGAATTGGAAACAATTGAAAGACATGAAATTTTGTGTCTTTTGAGACAATATATATACTACAGTACTCACTTTGAATCCATAAAAATAACATGAATTCACCAACATATAAATTACAAAATAATTATTGACAACATATATATATTCCTAGTAATTCTAAGTTTCTAACTAGGAGTTTAATCACATTTGCTCTCCTAGCTAGCTTTCGTCTCTCAATCTCGTTGTTGATGATATAAAAATGAAGTTAATTTGTTATTATATATAGATATGAAATGATCACGATCAAGTATGAAAGTGTAAGTTTATAACGAATTCATGATCAACATGTTTGAGAAAAAATAAATATTATCACATTTTAATAAATTTCAATATTTATTTTTTCCCAAACATATTCATGCATGATCATATATATGAATTAAACGAAACAAGTAACCTCCAATATTTCTAATTTAACACAAAAAGATACAAGTAATTTATAACATAGAGTTGTACACACACTCTATTAAACTAACTACTAACCCTACAAACCAAAATTAACCATGAAATAATCCAAAACACAACCAAAACCTACCAAATTTCTAGGGTTTCGATCTTCATCGCTCGATCCACTCTACAAGGGGTTGCTTGTCGAGGATGAGCTGAAGCTAGCAAGCTCGGTCCAACTAGGCGCATTTGTTGCATTATTATTATTATTATTATTATTACTCCACGGCTCGTTGCCAGCTGGCGCCATCAAGCCTCCTAACATGAGCTGCCTCGTCGACAAGTTCACCTCCTGAGGATGAGGAGGAGGTGGAGGATGCCTCTCCTCCATTTTCACCGAACCAGCTGCCTGTTCCTGCCCTAGAATCGAGCTCGAAAACCTCGACCTCTGCACGAAACTCGATTCTCCGACGTGAAATTGAGACGTCGGCGATGGCTCCATGAAATTAGGAAACTGCTGCTGCATCCTCCACGGCTCGATAATATTAATATTCCCGCCGCCGTTATCCCCTTCGAGAAAATTCCCTTGGACAAAGTTATTCATCGAGATCCCGTTGTTATAGCCGCTCAATCCGGAGAAGCCCTCGTTGAATTGAGACGCGAATCTCATCGGAGGAAGCCCTAGTATGTTGTTGTAACTATTATTAACGTAGGTTGTGGTGGTGGTGGTAGGAGGAGGAGTCGAGGCGGCCGGAGGAGGAGTCGAGGCGGCCGGAGACTTGGATGAGGTGGAGGACGATTTGGTCCTTTTGTTCCTCCGGCAGCCGCCTCCGACGGGGACGGTCCGGAGGGCCCCACCGCGGGTCCAATAGCGGCGGCAAGTCTTGCAAAAGTGTCGAGGCTGAGAGAGGCTGTAGTTGTTGAAGTAGCAAAACTTTGTGTTGGTCGAGTCGCAACGAGGGCACTTGAGGGCCGGCTCCGGCAAGGGGATGTTGGCCATGCGGGCCCGTTCGGCCATCGATCCGGGCCGGATCGATCCGGGCCCGACATGCGGAGGGAGCAAAGGGTTTCCGTTTCCGTTTCCGTTTCCGCTTCCGCTTCCGCTTCCGATTACTTGATGGTGTTGTTGAGTTTGTTGCTACAAAAAATTGAAGAGAGGAAAAAAAACACATGTATGTGTGTGTTTGTTTTATGAAGGGGAAAAAGGAAATGAAAACATGTATTTTGTGGTATATTCAAGAAATTAAAAGTGGGAGTGAAGTAAATTAAGTGAGATCAACTAAGAAAAAAAAGGGTATTGGGAATATTTTGTCTTTTGGTTTTTGATTTTTTTGCTTTGTTGCTAAAGAAGGAATAATTAAGCATATGATCATAATATGGAGTATCAAATTAAAGAAAAAAAGGGAAAGAAAAAAAAAGGGTTTAATTACCTGGTGCCAGTTGGATGGATCGAGATAAGCAGGAATTGAAGAGAAAACCATGATTATTCTTGAGGAAGAATCACATGAACTGCAGGAATTTGCACAAGAGAGAAAGATAGAGAGAGAGAGAGAATGATAAAGGGGAGAATGAGAATATAGAAGCTAAAATAAAGCAAGGAGCTTTATCCTTGTTTATATATATATATATATATATATATATATATATATATATATATATATATATATATATATATATATATATATATATATATATATATATATATATATATATATATATATATATATATATATACACGCACTCCCACACACACACACACAAGCACCAAGTACTAATTTGTTTCCTCTATGTCTAGTTTTTGTTTTATTGCTTTTTAGGGTTTGGAGAGGGGATGATGTTTCTTAATTACTTAGTCTTTAAGCTTCTTTTTTTGTGCTCTTATATTTTATTATTATTATAATTATTATTGTGCATGGAATGGAAAAAGAGTGAAGATTTGTATATACAATTATCTTAATTCTGATGATATTTATGATTGAGAAGTTTATATAATTAATATGGTTTGACACAAGCATCAATTAAGCAAACAATCATGTATGCCCTAGCTAATTTTAGCCAGTGCTCACTCACATTTTCAAGGAGAATTAGCTAGAACATACAATTATAATTCAAAATTAATTTCGAAAAAATGGTATAAGAAGCCGGTCGAACATGGTGCACCCGATCTCATAAAATAATTGTTTAATTCATCATTTCTATAATGCGAAAGAATGCGCCTGATTTTTTGTGTAACTGAAATTTTCATTGTTAATTACTAACATTTTTTTTTTGTGTTTGATGAATTTGTGCTTGTGTTTGTGTTTTGATTCCCCAAAGTACGTACCCCACCCTCTCTTTAATCAGTGTAGTATATCTAACTTTAATTTTGCATGGGACTACTTGCACACTACTGCACCTACCAACATACACCATAACATGTACTAGTATATTTATGTGCTTTATTTATGTACATCTTATTCAATTTAATTTTATGCCACAATATATATATCTTCTTGCATAGAAAGGGAAATCCATGGTACGACATAAAATGTGGAAAACATTCAGCTGGGATTTTTTTAAAAGAAAACTTGCACTCGGAACCGCAATTGGGTCGACCTAACTCGATTAGGCAGGGATGATTTTGAGAAACAGTGTTACGGTTCGTTCACTTTACCATAATACTCATCTCGTTTTAATTAATTAATGATATACAAATCGATTTTAAGCTTTCATGGCAGAGGATCGGATTCATTCTTGAAATTGGAAAAAGATATTTATAACAGAAAAAGGGCAACGCTTTTTCGAAATTGAGAATGTTTTTCCTATGCCCTTTTTTTCACAAACTTGACCATAGCTTTTTCTACTTCCAATAAATATTCATTCAAGTTCAAGAGATTTCAAAACACGTACAAGGGGGGGCCTCAGTTTATATCATAAAGTTTATAAGCTTATGATATTAATATATGTACGAAAATGTACACTGTCAATGTTTCTAGTAATAAAACATCAAGATTCATGATGTTTATTTACACTTATTTTTATTTTACATATTTTTTTTATTAATTTTTTATCAAAAAATATTTAAATTGCTTTTTACTAAATACTCATATAAATAACTTTTGAATTTGGGCTTGAAGACCCATTCAATGATGATCTATTGAACTTTTTTTAAAATGGGCCTCAAGCCCAAAATCTAAGGCCCACTTCAGATTGTGCCCTAGTGATTGTAAAATAAACTGAAAATATAGTCCTCACTCCTCAGCATCTGTAAACTGTTTTGAGAGTCAGCATTTGTGAAAATAGTTATTGGTTTTATGTTAGGACTTTAGTTTATAGTATACAGAATCCAGTCGAAATCGAGTACTTTCCAAATACAGTAAAAGCATAATTATTTGCATTGCTTGGATCGAAAATTCTCAGGATCAAGAAGCCGAGTTACGAGTTTCTCTAACCTTTTCGAACTCAAAGATGGCCGAACAAAATCTGCCCTCCCATAAACCAAACAAGGATCCCTTTTCAGAGTAGAGCTTCCCAAACACCAACCCCCGGGCGTAAATCGATTGCTCGATCTCTTTAGTAGCTCCCTATCGATTCTGTCCAGAACAGAGTCATTCTCGGCAATGCTGTGAGCAAATGGGGCCCCACTCTCAACCATGCCTTCAAAATGTTCCAAGGTCAAATTCGTCGGAAGTTCCATTGGGGGGTCGTCCCATTTCATGTAATGCAAGTCGTGGTTAACCGTTGTGTTCTGATAGTCTTTGTGGTTGCACATCACTGTGTGGAAGTATCCCTCTGGGGATGAGAGGAAGTTAGTGTAGTACATTAGAAGAGTCCGTGGGAGATTATCCCAGCCCCAAATGCAGAACTCGAGAAATGGTCTCGAAAGAGTCACCCAAGCCGACCCTACAAAAACACAACACACATGGGCAACATTGTATAAGAAGGCAATTCCCCGACTCTATCATATTATGTTTTCACGACGTTTTCTTGTAAATTTAGACTAGTATTAGCATATATTCACACAAAACTATACAAGATCAAGAAGTTAGTGAATTAATTTATATTTCTTCTATTTCATGTAAATTTAGACTAGTATTAGCATATATTCACACAAAACTATACAAGATCAAGAAGTTAGTGAATTAATTTATATTTCTTCTATTCCATAAAACAATGCATACTTTCTTTTTCTGGTCATCCCTTAAAACAGTGCATACTTTCTTTTTTTGGTCAATCCCTTAAAATCCCTTGAACACATTCTATAAATGAAATGCCTTTTCACAACTTTATCCTTTCAAAACACATTATTTAGCCTTATACCACTATTTTTTCAACTAACTACTTTAATAATTACACATCAAATAGATATTATACTCTTACTTTATATTATATTAAACACACAACAAATTACAAATTATTGTTCTTAATCCATTCCATGTGTAAGTTTCTCTATATGCACTCCATTAAGGGATGGAGGGAGTAATAGATCCTTAGTTGGAATGTATAGTATCATGAATGGAAATTATCAAATAGTCGATCACCTGTGAATAACTTGAAAGAAGCCGGCATCGATCTTTTCTCTTTAGCCCAAAATACGCCCGATTTCTTCGAGTGATACAATCCAGGATCTATAACAATAGGCCTAGCTCTTTGGTATCTGCAAATAACACACACAAACACACACAGTTGAATGAAATTAAACTAACAATCACAGCAACAAAATGTATACAAAATTCAGCTGAAAAAATGATCTCACTCTTTCCAACCAATCTCACTCGTGTGCTCGATGAAATTCAAGTCCCTCGGCAAGTGCGCGAAGATGTGCAGGATATCTGGAACGAAGAAAACCAGACTGCAAATAGTGAAAATAATTCGATATCCACGAACCCTAATTTTGAAACGCAACGAATAAATTACCGACCGTCCTGAGGCATGGTCGGATAATCCGATGCTCCGAGATTGACAAACCAATCCCAACGCGCGTTCGCCCGCTTCAACAGAATCGCGACCGCGTGCAGCGTAGACGCCGTCGCCGTCGGCCCTTTGGAAGTGACCGAATTGCCCTTCCCCATCACCATCACGTTCCTGAACTCCCGGATTACGGCTTCGGATTTGACGTACCTGGCGAGCTCAACCCTCTCGGCGTCGGAGGCCTCCAGATCCAGGTGGACCAGATAGTAATTTCGCGGATGGTACAGCGCCTGAAGCAGCCGCTTCAGCCTTCCGCCGTCTCCGGCAGTGCCGGAGATGAAGTACGCAAATCGAGGCAGCTCAGGCAAGGTTGAAGGTTCCGAGCCGGAATTCGAGCTACCGGGATCGCCGCGGTATGAAATTGAAATGAAAATTAGGGATAAAGTACAAATGATGAACAAGAGAAAAATGGGCAAGGAGGATTTTCGATTCAGGTGAGCTCGTTTCATTGTTTGAATTTTTTTATTTTTATTTCTTTTTTGAGTTGTTGAGAATTTCCGGTAAAAGTGCGGATATAGGAAAATAGTAGGCGAGGTTTTTCATTGTCGGGGACAAAAAGGTAATTTAGAAGAAGGAGCGGTTTGGAGGTAGTGATGTTTTAGTGCCCAAAAGCCATAAGCAATAGCATCATTAATTTATTTTGTGCAATAATTCTATTTTTGACTCTACTCAATGTAGCTCCTAAATCTAACAAATTATAGATACGAAGACCTTTAGGAAACTATAAAAATAAATGTCTAAACAACTATGATGGGTATAAAAAAAATTACAAGAACCATGGCTTGTCAATATTATATTGAAAGTTGATATATTGAAATTTAAGTATTTTATCGAGAAGTGAATCACTATAATTTTGATATAATTAGTTGAGATGTACTTTCTATGTTATACACTAATAGTTAAATTTCTTTTATCCAATTGTTTTAAATGAACGATATGTTCATATTTTGTAGTAAAACTGTTATTTTGAGACATAAATAATATGTAATATTACTTGTATGTTACACATAAATATAATGTAACATGTATTGACAAGCCGTGATCAAAAGAATCGAATTTTTTGACTTGGTGCGTAATTCAATTCGACTTATGATAATTTGTATTGAAAAAAAATAAATATGAATACGAATATATTTATATTTTGTAGTATAATTGTTGTTTTGAGACATAAATAATATGTAATATTACTTGTATGTTACACATAAATATAATGTAACATGTATTGACAAGCCGTGATCAAAAGAATCGAACTTTTTGACTTGGTGCGTAATTCAATTCGACTTATGATAATTTGTATTGAAAAAAATAAATATGAATACGAATATAAATATTTTTTTATATTCGAATATTTATGAATACAAATATGAATAATGTATTATTTAATTCTAATATTATGCAAATAGTTCTATTCTATATATATATATATATATATATATATATATATATATATATATATATATATATATATATATATATATATATATATATATATATATATATATATATATATATATATTAGCTTTTTGATTTAACACTTTCTATTTTTCTAAATTATTATATTATATAAATATAATACTTTTTTCAACTCTTTAAACATGCAAGTGTGAATAACGAAGATTAAAAAAAATGTTGTTTATTGATTTTATGATCAAAAAGTAAAGAGTGGAAATGTATTTTTAAGTTGAAAAATAAAGTAGGTGGATAAAATATGAGTAACATTGTATTTTAAAGTGAAAATGTATAATTTTTTTGGTGTATCAACTATTATGTACATCCAAAAAGAAAAGTAGTGCAATATATTGTGAGAGAGGGTGAGAGGGAGAGAGTAATTTTAGGCTTTGACTTCCAAGATTTGGGCCCAATATCTATTGATCAAAAGCCCGTTTTCCTTATTTGGGCCTTAGTGATTGAGCCCAATCATCCGTGTAGAATAATACTTCCACAGTACAAGATTCTAGGTGGACGGGGGCAGGTGGTATCTGAGGATCCGAATTAAATCAATAATAGTAATATTTAATTGTAGACTTTGAAAAGAAAAAAAAAGGGAAGGTGGGAAAATAAAGTAATCCATGATTAAGGAATCAACATCCCTAAAAAATGACTTGTTTATTACCAAGTGCCTGCTCTTGTTTACTGCACTTCATAACTTATTACCAAGGCCTTATCTGGTGCATAAGTTTCTCTACATATATATTCATTTATTATTCGATCGTAATATATGTACATAATACTCTATACCACTACTATATACTTGTTCACACATAAGACAAAATCCGTGACGTATTGAATGATTAACTTATAGGTCTAGTTTTGCAATGAATTATTTTTTTTTTGATAAGGAGGAGAGACGAGAAACTCTACCCCCACCCGATCGGAGGTCCCTCGATCGAGTAGGATGTAAATCGAGGAATGTGCCCGAGTAGCAGACACCCGTGCGAGAGAGCCAACAGGTCAAACCCCAGGACAAACCTTCATAATATTTCAATGAAAATTTGTCCCACCCGAGATTCGAACCCTGCGTCGCCGGGGAATTACACCCACGTCATCACAGGCCTTACCACTCGGTTATGCTCTGGGGGACTTTGCAATGAATTATTGAATAAATTGAATGTCAAAGTACTACTAATAATAAGTAGATTATTAATCAATTAAATTTATTACAAAGAATAC
The DNA here is from genome assembly GCA_954870475.1 of Euphrasia confusa. Taxonomy (NCBI): domain Eukaryota; kingdom Viridiplantae; phylum Streptophyta; class Magnoliopsida; order Lamiales; family Orobanchaceae; genus Euphrasia; species Euphrasia confusa. The sequence continues at coordinate 916,045 of OX940955.1, read as the reverse complement.
GTCGTGTTGGAACTTGGAACTTTGGATAGTAGTGATCCCATGAATAAGCAACACGGCATATAAAAAGCCAACTAACCTTTCGATACAAAACTAAAAAATAGTAATACTGTAATACATCTTCCGTTTAATTGAAACTTGAAAGTGTCTTTTTTTTAGGGCAAAAAAATATAACTAAAATATTTAGAAAAAAATTTAGACATTTTGAAATACACACATAATTTACAACGTTATAACAAAAATAAAATATATACCAAGATAAGGACAACATACTTTGTACTCCGTATTATATTTTTGAAAGTTTCACAAGAAACTTTTTTTTACTATAAATTAGAAAAAGAAAAGAAAATATCGAAGTTTCATATTGATTGAAACTCTTTAGAGGACATATCCATGTAGTACAATTGTATCTTCTAGATAGGACCATAGCCACAAATGTCATAAAAATTCAATCTTTTTGTCTTGCCTTATCTTTTAATTTTTAATTTTTTTTATGTCCAAATTATATATTTCAGATAATTCAATTTCAATCACGAGTATTGCCTAAAAATCTTATCGTATGATATACACCCAAACTTATCCAACTGGGTATAGGACGAAGTCTCCATATCATGAAAAGAATTGATAAAAATAAACCTACAAAATCAAAACACAACTATAAATAAATACTTCTCAAATTTATATTTTTACATTTTACTTATATATTTTCATATAAAAATACAATTATAAATTTACATTTCAAGTTTTTTTTATTTGGTGGTGTGAAGATATTGACCGAAACATAGTTTGTTTTCCTTCTATTTTATAATAACACGATTTTAATCATACTCAATAAGATTAATGCTCGACTCGACTCATTTGCTGCGTTGCCACGAAAGAACTAGCTAGTAGCCTAATACTAATAACTTTGACGATTATATAAAATAAAATAAATTAAATTAAAAACAATTTTTTTATTCACACTTTTTAACTTTTGCTTTCCAACCACCAACTCCTCTATAAATCACATCCCTCAAATCCCCACATCGACATTTCCATCTCTCCCACAAAAATCAATCCTGAAATTCAACCCAACGCGTTTTCCTCTCCATCGCCCATGTTTCTCACTCTCCGTACACTCCAAACCAGTGTCGATTCCGCTATGGGAAATAAATCCGCAGACATCTCTCAAAGCTCTCGGTAGATTTAGAAACTGGATTTTTTTTTTTAAATTATAGATCTTGTTGAAGAAGAAAAAAAAATGAAGATTGTGAAGTCAATTGATTCTTCCATCTGCGGATTCTTGGTTGTTGAAGCTTATCCCAAAAGGTATTCTTCCAAGATCCCATCTGATTTGGTGCTGTTCTTGGGCCTCGGATTCATTGATTGGTAACTTTTTTTTTTTACCTCAGTAATTTGGTAATTTCTTAAATACCCAGAAATTTGAGTAAATCATGAGTCTGATTCAATCTCTCTTTGATGTTTTCATCGAGATTCATGGTTTGGGATGGGATATAGTCTTCATCTAGCTTTTTTTTTTCCTTTTCTTTTATTGATTTGAGATTAAATTAGGGTTTATATTATTGTTGTGGTTATTGTTGTTGTGGTTGAAAAGTGGATTTAAGGATGGATACATTGACAAAGAGGAATTAGTTGTTCTTCCTTCGATTTGTCGAAAAACAAAAATCGAAAAAAATATACAAAAGTCGAAAAATCTTGAGATGGGGGATGGTCTTCTAACAGCTTTGTCAATGGAGAATCACCACCCTTCAACCTTGCTCTCGATGGATTCGAGTGCTCACGACGAGCTTCACCTCGAGATGACCCGCCCGATCGTCCTGACCTGCCCGCCCGACATCAACCTGCCCCTCTCGTCCGAACGAAGCCCGACCCCTCTCCACTGGAACCCCGACCACTGCGACATCCTCGATGTCGGGCTCGGCACGCAAATCTACGGGCCCGACACCTTCCTCTGCCTCCCGAAGCCCGTCAAAAAGTGCGGAAAACGAGTCGACAGCATATGGGGCGCCTGGCTATTCTTCAGCTTCTACTTCAAGCCAGTTCTGAACGACAAATCGAGGGCCAAGATCGTCCGTGATGGTAACGGGGTATCCGGGTTCGACAAATCTGATCTCCAGGTCGACGTTTTCATGGTTCAGCACGATATGGAGAATATGTACATGTGGGTTTTTAAGGATAAGCCCGAAAATGCCCTCGGAAAAATGCAGCTCAGGAGCTACATGAACGGGCATTCTCGACAGGGGGAGAGGCCTTTCCCGTTCAGCCCGGACAGAGGGTTTGTCCGGTCCCACAGGATGCAGAGGAAGCACTACCGTGGACTCTCGAATCCTCAGTGCGTGCATGGAGTCGAAGTCGTCCCATCTCCGAGCCTCTCGTTTCTAGACGAGGATGATCGGAAGAGATGGATGGAGCTAACGGGCCGGGAGCTTAACTTCACTATCCCGCCCGAGGCTAGCGATTACGGGCTTTGGAGGAATTTGCCAACCCCCGAATTCGAGATCGAAAGGCCGCTTTTTCAAGTGAAGGCTAATCCCAAGAAATTGGCCAACGGGCCCGTTTTGTTCGTAGATACGAACAAGAGGAAGAAGGATTCGATCAACGACGAGGATTGCTATATGGGCCCCACCGATTTAGAAATCTCCCCGAGCGGGCCGGGCTGGTTAGACGGGTTCAGCGGGGTGATGAGGGATGTTTACGGGCCGGTCACAGCTGCCAAGACTATTTACGAGGACGAGAGGGGATACCTGATTATGATCAGCCTTCCGTTTGTCGATCTTCAGAGGGTAAAAGTGTCCTGGCGAAATACTGTCACCCACGGGATCATCAAGGTTTCGTGCACGAGTACTTCTCGAACCCCGTTTATCAAGAGGCACAACAGGACTTTTAAGCTCACAGACATGTCGTCTGAGCATTGCCCGCCGGGGGAGTTTGTGAGGGAGATACCTCTCTCGACTCGAATACCCGAGAACGCGAAGATCGAGGCGTATTACGACGGGCCTGGGGCCGTGCTGGAGATATTGGTCCCGAAGCTGCAAGAAGGGCCCGAAGAGCACGAGGTTCGAGTTTGCCTTCGTCCACCTCACCACCACGAGGGGAATAATAATAATGATCTTATGTTGAACTGAAAGATGGCGGCAGGGAAGTTGTGTTTGGATATTTATTTGTGTGTTGAAGTCTTATTTTTACAATAAATATTTATTATACACATCTGAAAACAGTGAGTTTTCTATTGTATGAGTTTGCATAGGGTTTTATTGAACATTTGAAATTGGAATTTGTTGTGTGTAGTTGCACGAGATTTCAATGTAAATGCAGCTCAGCTGTAATATTATTGTTATATTTCTCTTTTTAATTTTTAATTTGTGAGGTTGTTAGCTCAGAGCACTCAATTGAAGATAAAAAGTTCTAAGTTCGAATTCAAAACATTTGTAATTGATCTATACTTAAAAAAAAATTACTTTTATTTTTTTCACTATATTTTTTAATATATTATTAGATTAATCTATGTATATGTGTATGGTTCCATTTAAAAGCAAGCTAAAATATCATTGACTCTTGAAGTCATTTCATTTAATTTTTTGGATCTTAGATCTGCACTCTCCACTAAAACATTGAAAGAATTGACATTTCTATCTGAGGAAGGCAACATTGGGTGATTCTTGAACTCAATAATTATAATTAAATAAATACCTAATAAATATAGTACTCATAAATTATTAGGGAGGCAGCAATAGAGCTGCACATCCGGGCCGAACCGGCCGGTTCCGGGCTATCCGGTTCAGGTTCATAAGGTTCAGGTTCGAAGTTTCGATGAACCGAACCCGAACCGGTGAAAACAGGTTCAAGGTTCGGGTTCAACCCGGTTCAGGTTCAGGTTCTGAACCGACCGGTTCAGGTCCGAACCTTGAAACTGGGTTTTTTTTTTTAGTTTTTAAAAATGCTTTTGAGAATTAACTTTTTTAAAAAGGTTTTAAAAAAAATAAAAGGTTTTATTTAGTTAACTTATTTTTAAAAATAATGTGAAAAAATGAAAGTTAAATAAAGATTGTACTTGAGTTTAATTTTAATATCGAAAAATAATTTTTTTTTAGTTTTGGATAACAAAATAAAGTGTTTACGTATCCTCGTTGAGGAATCAAAGTCCACGTAATTCTTCAAATAAAATTTAAATAAAAGTTGGACTTGAGTTTAATTTTAATATCAAAAAATAAAATAAAATTTTTTATTTTTCGATTCCAAATTAAAGTGTCTACGTATTCTCGTTGAGAAATCAAAGTTCACGTAATTCTTACTTACCTAACTTACCTAGTCGGCTAATTTTTCAAATTTGGTTGAATAAAAACCATAAGATCAAATAAGGGTTAGTTTTTTCAAATTTCAAATTCAAATATTTGGTAAATTCAAATTTCAAAATTAAAAATTTTTAAGAATATTGTAAATAAGTTTATTTTTAATTAGTATCTATAAATACATAAAAAAAAAAAAAAATTATCCGGGCCGAGCCGGCCGGTTCAGGTTCGGAACCGGACCGGATCAGCCTTGAACCTAACCCGGACCGGTTAAAACTGGTTCAAGGTTCAGGTTCAGGTTCCGAACCGACCGGTTCAGGTTTATCCGGTTCCGGTTCAGGTTTCGAACCGGCCGGTTCAGGGTCGAACCGAACCGGATGTGCAGCTCTAGGCAGCAACAACAAGTGGAGATATTTTCGTAATGCAATGAATCTGGAATTGGAATATATACATTAAATTATATATAAATAGATAATCGACATGATGATGATGATAGGTGGGAAATATAGGGTAGGGTAAAGTGTAATGAAAATGATATGGAGCAGTACTTATTGTATTATTAAAGTTTCTTTTTTGGTGGGCCAGATTATCAGCATTCATTTAGCTCAGTTTAGAACCACTGATAATGGCTCCACAAGCTTAATAATTGTCCAAATTGGGAAAAAAATATGCCAAACATAATGAATATGATTTCATAACCCAAACAAATGTAATCTTGGAAATATTTTTGACTTCAAATCAAAACAGAAAAAGTGACCTTCCAAAAAACTAAACCATAGCATAACAAATATCCAGATAAACATAAAAACAACTGCAAACTATGAGAGAAAAAAGCCAGAGGAGAAGGCCTCTCAGATATCAAATCAAAACTTGGAAAATTGTCCACACACAGATAAATAAAAACCCAATAATAATAATCTTCAAATAGAAATAGGAACACAATTAGTCGACTTCCTCGATCTTGGGACCAGCTCCGGCAGAAGCACCTGATGATCCATGAGCATGACCCTCATCATCATCCATGGGAGCCTCACCTCCTGCACCCTGGTACATCTTTGCAATGATAGGATTGCAGATGCTCTCAAGCTCCTTCATCTTGTCCTCGAACTCGTCTGCCTCAGCCAGCTGGTTGGCATCAAGCCATTGGATGGAAGCCTCAATCGCATCATCAATCTTCTTCTTGTCCTCAGCAGGGAGCTTGGAGGCAATCTTTTCATCCTTGATGGTATTCCTCATGTTGTAAGAATAGTTCTCCAGAGCATTCTTTGCCTCGACCTTCTTCTTGTGCTCCTCATCCTCGGACTTGTACTTCTCAGCCTCCTGGACCATCTTCTCAATATCCTCCTTTGAGAGCCTGCCCTTGTCGTTGGTGATAGTGATCTTATTCTTCTGCCCAGTAGTCTTATCCTCCGCAGACACATTCAAGATACCATTTGCATCAATGTCGAAGCACACAGTGATTTGGGGAACACCTCTGGGTGCAGGGGGGATGCCGGAAAGTTCAAACTTGCCAAGCAAGTTGTTGTCCTTTGTCCTCGTCCTCTCGCCTTCATAGACCTGGATCAGGACTCCGGGCTGGTTGTCAGAGTAGGTCGAGAACACCTGTTCCTTCTTGGTTGGGATGGTGGTGTTCCTTGGGATTAAGGTGGTCATGACACCACCAGCTGTCTCCAGACCAAGAGAAAGGGGAGTGACATCAAGAAGCAAGAGGTCTTGAACCTTCTCGTTACCCTCACCGCTCAAAATAGCAGCCTGGACAGCAGCACCATAGGCAACAGCCTCGTCAGGGTTGATACTCTTGCAAAGCTCCTTGCCATTGAAAAAGTCCTGCAACAACTGCTGCACTTTAGGAATCCTGGTTGAACCACCAACGAGGACAACATCGTGGACAGTACTCTTGTCCATCTTGGCATCCCTCAAACACTTTTCGACAGGCTCCATACACTTCCTGAACAGGTCCATGTTAAGTTCCTCGAACCTGGCACGAGTGATGGTGGAATAGAAATCAACACCCTCGTAGAGAGAGTCAATTTCAATGGTAGTCTGGGCAGTGGAGGACAAAGTCCTCTTCGCTCTCTCACAAGCAGTTCTCAATCGCCTAAGAGCCCTCGGGTTTCCAGTGATGTCCTTCTTGTGCTTCCTCTTGAATTCCTGAACGAAATGGTTGACCATTCTGTTGTCGAAATCTTCACCACCAAGATGAGTGTCACCAGCAGTGGCCTTGACCTCGAAGATGCCCTCCTCGATAGTCAGAAGGGAGACATCAAATGTACCACCACCGAGATCAAAGATCAAAACATTCTTCTCACCAACACTGGTGGCCTTCTTGTCAAGACCATAAGCAATGGCAGCAGCTGTGGGCTCGTTGATAATACGAAGCACATTGAGACCAGCGATGACACCAGCATCCTTTGTGGCCTGGCGCTGAGAGTCGTTGAAGTAGGCTGGGACGGTGACCACAGCATTCTTGATGGTGGATCCAAGGTAAGCCTCGGCAATCTCTCTCATCTTGATCAAGACCATGGAAGAGATTTCCTCAGCAGCAAACTGCTTATCCTCACCTTTGTAGTTGACAATGATCATGGGCTTTTCTGCAGGACCAGGGATGACCCTGAACGGCCACAATTTGATGTCACTTTGGACGGAGGCATCCGAAAATCTCCTTCCAATCAACCTCTTGGCATCTATGAAACAACATTAATTATGAGCTTTGAATTCACATACACAAGGAAATAAAAAAATTGTAAGCATACACTAATCACAATGACAAACAAATTACTACAGCCAAGTTTACACTATTACTATAAATTTGCACAAACTTAAAGAGCATATTTCGAACCACAGATGGATCTCAAATAAGGGTTAAGCTGAAGCTGTTTGTCGGTCAATAATTCTGGAGCTTATTTGTGAGCTAGCACATATAATCAACGAAAGTATATTTCAAATTTTAAATAGATCTGAGCAATTACACGATACAAAAAATCTCAATACCAACTAGATCTGAAAAATTATTTTTGAGATTTACAAATTTCTATCTACCGGAATATCAGAAAACGACGAAGCAAATTCTACTGAATAACAGTAAGTGCAAGAGAAATAAACTTACCAAAAACGGTGTTGGTGGGATTCATCGCCACCTGATTCTTAGCGGCATCGCCGATAAGCCTCTCGGAATCAGTGAATCCGACATACGACGGCGTGGTTCGGTTGCCCTGGTCATTGGCGATGATCTCAACTCGATCGTGCTGCCACACGCCGACACAAGAATAAGTAGTTCCCAAGTCGATTCCGATGGCTGGACCTTCTCCTTTGCCGGCCATAGCTTCTGGATCTAATAATCAAAGTCGAAACTGTAGGGAGAGATTTTGACAAGTTAATAAGGCGCACTAGGGTTTGCTGGGAGAGGGGAAAGAGTAGTAGGAGATTTTATAAGGTGTTTAGGTTTCGGTAACCTTCTCGAATGTTTAATGGTAGCCGTTGGATTGGCCTAGAGTTTTGACGCCAAGGATTTGTTTAAACTGAATTTGAATTTTTAAGGGCTTAACGTCTAGTTTATTACCAAATTAAGTAATTATTTTTATTCAATTTATTTATTAATCCATGTTTAAACATGACTCGAATTTGATGAGAGAAAAAATGCCGAGTAAGAGAGAAATTGAATGAAGTTACAAGTTAATTGTATTTTTTGATGAAAATTTGGATAATATTTTTACATGAACAAACTAAAAAAAGTTAGGAATGAAAGAAAACAGAATTTTGTTTCGTTAAAAAAAACTTGTACTATAAATACGGTTGTATCTATGCTATATCGGATGGAGTATACCATATATATCTTGATCGTAAATTTAATATTATTATATTAAATACACATTCAATCACACACGATGTGTATGGTGTATGTATCTACTGTTAATATGTCATCGAGAGTATTACTCTCGGTGCAGCATCTCATAGACCCTATAAATACAGTAGTTTAAGAAGTTTGATAATTTTATTTAAAAGATTGAATTATTATGGTTCAAGACGGGTCTACTGCTACATTAAGAGGTTTGAAGATTGGTACATGATTCAACTATTATATGTCAATGACATGCTAATTTTCGGGCCAAGCATGATCGAGATTGACAAGCTAGCCCAAATGAGTCTATCATAGGAATTCTATGAAGGATTTTGGTACTCCAAAACAAATGTGAATTATGAGAACTAAAGATGGTTTTGAGTTTTTCAATATGTGAAGAGGACGACGTGATTTAACATGTATGGTGTCAAACTTGACACTCATTAATTAGATACTTGCCGTAAGCGAGAGGAAGATATATTGCATATGGATAAAGTTTTTGAGTTTTTTTTAGAAGAAAATGTGAAGAGGGTGTTGACGAGATTTAACATGAGGGATGTGAAACCCGAAAGGCCGAAAGCATTCTTTGATTATTTGTTGTGAGCGAGATGAGGATATATTGAAATGTATAAGGTTTCTTATGCTTCAATGATAGAAAGCTTTATGAATGTAATTGTATGCAATTGTATGCATGAGGTTATACATTGTTCGTGTAGCGAGAGTGGTAATTGGTAGGTAATTGATAACTATTATGTGAATTGTGAAAAAAAAAGACTTTGAAGTCGTCAAATTGATATTGTTGAAACCTGGAGACGCAACTACAAGTACATGTACTAAATAAGGCAGCGGAAATTAATATGACAACGGGAATTAAAAATTCAAAAGTTGTTTTTCACTAAAACAACTCGGAACAGCCTCAAGACCACAAAATTTACTCATAAAAAATTACAAGATTTGCATAAAATTCCAAAACTACAATACAATCGTAGTACTTGAAATAAACACTCTCACGGAAATGATAAAGAAAAATATTGAAAACTCTTCACTCGAGCAACTCTATTATTCTTCTCTCTTTAGCTTCAATCAGGAAAGTTTCGGGCTCTAAAAAATGATAAAAAAAATATTGTCGGACTTTTCACTCGAGCACACTATTTTTCTTCTTTGATCTTTATTGAAAAGCGTGACTGATGAAATGATTAATGTCTTCAATATATGCTTCATCATTCTTTTTCAAAGTAGTGGGTAGGTACGTGGTCAATGCTTCAACCCACATTCAGCAACTCCCTCCCACTAACACATGCACTTCCCACTCCATGTACTTGTAACTTCCAACCCATGATGCTTTACACTAACTCATTTGTTTAAGCCACGAAATCAGTCAAAGGACTTCACATGTTGGGCTTGGGCCTAATATCTTCATTTATGCAGCTCATTTACTTTATTCCATAAGCTCAATGATTGACCTAACATTTTTCATAATGTTCGGTCCACTTTGATGTGCATAACACTTTTGAACTTTATTAATTTCCTGAAAATAAAAATAAAAATAAATCCATGGAAGTAAAAAATGCTTTTCTTCAATGACCGTTGGCAAAAAAATTCCAACAAATATTGAAGTACTTCGTATTTGAGAGAGACTTCTACATTGCTTGAGAGTTTAAAATTTAGAAACAAGATTATTTGATTATGTGAATGTCAGGTGAGGTGAATTGTAAGTGAGTGATTGAGTGATTTAAATCAATCAAATGGAGAGTGTGACTATGTGAGTGAGTGATTTATCTTCAAATAGGAAATTGATGAGAGTGAAATTAAATCGAGAGAGTACTACCTTGTCTCTCATTTTTCATAAATAATTCATAATTATCCGTATTATATTTTCACTACATTATTTTTTATATCTAATAATAAATAATTTTATTAACCTCTAAATATTTAATTTCTCCGCCATATATTTAATATATATTTTATTAGCCATCACAAATATCTAATTTTCAATGAATTTTTTTCTCACGCTACTTATTTTTTATATAATTTTTACAAAAAATTTATGTCACCGTTCACTATAATATAATATTTTTTAATAAATATGTATATTTGTGTTTTGTTTTGTTTGAACTCTGGATTTTGTTTATTCTTTTTTATAAGATCAAGAAAAATAGTTAGTATAATAAATGTTTATTGTTTTAAAATAATATAAAATATTGTAAAAAATGTATTTGAATATTTTTATATATTTTTTAAGATCAAGAAATCATAGACTTGAAAAAATATGAATTAAATTAAAATTAAAATTAAAATTAATTTAAACTAATTTTAATTTAATTTTTTAGTTTCTTTAGGCTATAAAAGCGTTAAAATTCAAATAAAGTTAAAACCTAATGAAGATGACAATTAAGAAAAAATATTTCATAAAATATAAATAAAGAAGGCCTCCAAAGAGAACCTATTCAAAAGATGTCCAAAATAAAAATAAATATAAGAGTTCCAGATAAAACCCAAACAAAATTTAGTCAACTTCCTCAATTTTGGGACCAGCTCCCGCAGAAGCACCAGCAGATGGTGCATGACCTTCATCATCATCCATGGGAGCCTCACCTCCAGCACCCTGGTACATCTTGGCAATGATGGGATTGCAGATGCTCTCGAGCTCCTTCATCTTGTCCTCGAACTCATCTGCCTCGGCCAGCTGGTTAGCATCTAGCCACTGGATGGACGCCTCAATCGCATCATCAATCTTCTTCTTGTCTTCTGCAGGGAGCTTGGATGCAATCTTCTCATCCTTGATGGTGTTCCTCATGTTGTAAGAGTAGTTCTCCAAAGCATTCTTGGCCTCAACCTTTTTCTTGTGTTCTTCATCCTCAGATTTGTACTTCTCTGCCTCCTGTACCATCTTCTCAATATCTTCCTTCGAGAGCCTGCCCTTATCATTGGTGATGGTGATCTTGTTCTTCTGTCCAGTGGTTTTATCCTCAGCAGACACATTCAAAATACCATTGGCATCAATATCAAAGCAGACAGTGATTTGAGGGACACCCCTGGGAGCAGGTGGGATACCAGACAGTTCAAACTTGCCAAGCAAGTTGTTATCCCTTGTTCTCGTCCTCTCGCCTTCATAGACCTGGATTAGGACTCCGGGCTGGTTGTCAGAATAAGTTGAGAAAACCTGTTCCTTCTTGGTTGGGATTGTGGTGTTTCTCTGGATCAAGATGGTCATGACACCACCAGCAGTCTCCAGACCAAGGGAAAGGGGAGTGACATCCAGAAGCAAAAGGTCCTGAACCTTCTCGTTACCCTCTCCGCTCAAAATAGCAGCCTGGACAGCAGCACCATAGGCAACAGCCTCATCGGGGTTAATACTCTTGCACAGCTCCTTGCCATTGAAAAAGTCCTGCAACAACTGCTGCACCTTGGGAATCCTAGTAGAACCACCAACGAGGACAACATCGTGAACAGTGCTCTTGTCCATCTTGGCATCCCTCAAACACTTCTCGACAGGCTCCATACACTTCCTGAACAAGTCCATGTTCAGCTCCTCAAACCTGGCACGGGTGATGGTGGAATAGAAATCCACACCCTCATACAGCGAATCAATTTCGATGGTAGTCTGTGCAGTTGAGGACAGAGTCCTCTTCGCTCTCTCACAAGCAGTTCTCAATCGCCTAAGAGCCCTCGGGTTTCCAGTGATGTCCTTCTTGTGCTTCCTCTTGAATTCCTGAACGAAATGGTTGACCATTCGGTTGTCAAAATCCTCCCCACCAAGATGAGTGTCACCAGCAGTGGCCTTGACCTCGAAGATACCCTCCTCAATAGTCAGAAGAGAGACATCAAAAGTCCCACCACCGAGATCAAAGATCAGGACATTCTTTTCACCGACGCTTGTGGCCTTCTTGTCAAGCCCATAAGCAATGGCAGCAGCAGTGGGCTCGTTGATAATACGCAACACGTTCAGACCAGCAATGACACCGGCATCCTTGGTGGCCTGGCGCTGGGAGTCGTTGAAGTAGGCAGGAACTGTGACAACAGCATTCTTTATGGTGGAGCCAAGGTAAGCTTCGGCAATCTCCCTCATCTTGATCAAGACCATGGAGGAGATTTCCTCAGCAGCAAACTGCTTATCCTCACCCTTGTAGTTGACAATGATCATGGGCTTTTCAGCAGGACCAGGAATGACCCTGAACGGCCACAATTTGATGTCGCTCTGGACAGAGGCATCAGAGAATCTTCGTCCAATCAACCTCTTGGCGTCTACACAAACAAATAAGTCCAATGGAAATCTTTAGTCAGTTGGAATTCAAATAAAAAAAGCAAAAGCAATCATCAGAAAAATGAATTACAAAAATTGCTAGTTATAAACTTCATGTCCATGGACAACTACCACTTGAAATAATCACAATCACAAAACCTAATAAGCAATAATTATCATTAGGGTAACATTGAACCTAATTCAATTTTTGAAAATACTACCACATAAAGGTTACTGTAAAGGACGTTAACTAGATCTGAAAAGAGTAAAACACCAACCAAAAAAATACAATCTTTTTTTTTAGATCTACAAACTCTAATCTACCGGTAAATCCGAAAAACATAAGCTCAATCAATAACACAACAATTACGAATGCAAATTAAATTGAAAACAGGTGAAAAATAACTTACCGAAAACAGTGTTTGTGGGATTCATCGCGACCTGATTCTTAGCTGCGTCACCGATAAGCCTCTCGGAGTCGGTGAAACCGACATACGACGGCGTGGTTCGGTTGCCCTGGTCATTGGCGATGATCTCGACGCGGTCGTGTTGCCACACACCGACGCAGGAGTACGTCGTTCCCAAGTCGATCCCGATGGCGGGACCTTCTCCTTTGCCGGCCATATATTCTGGATCTAATAAACGGCAGAAAAATTAATCTAGAGAGAGAAATTTACAGGTTAATACGGCCGCTGGTCGCTAGGGTTTGATATGAGAAAGAAAACGGAGGAGGATGAGTTTTTATAAGGAGTGGTATTCGGGGTTTTATTTGCTGTAAGGTTCTCGAATGTTCGGAGCCGTTGTACTGTATGTGCCTATTTTCGTAATTATTGATGTGTTATATATTCCACTTATGTTTGTATTCCTATTTTTCTACTTGTAATAAATTATAAATTGATTTGATATACTTCTAAAAAAGCTCAAAATAATTTATTATTTAATTTCAATAAAAAAATTCATGATTACATTAAAATAATATTAATTTAAATTTTTTAAAAACAGTTTAAAATGAATATACCTAAAAATATTAATTTCATATTTTTTTAAACATTTTAAAATGAACATAGGACAATTGATTTGAACTTTAGATATTTGATATTTGGGTCTTCAATTCTAATACTCAACAAACTGAATTAGCAACTAATAATTTGAAATAACTTAAAAAATTTTAATATGTCTTTAAAATAAATTAAAAATGACTCTGAATAAATTTTGAACATTTTAAATAGAATTAAAATCATTTTTAAATAAATTAAAAACATTTTAAAGTGTAATTAAATGTATTTTAAGTTATTAAAAAAAAATACTTTTTTAAACATTTTAAAGTATTCTGAAATAATTTTTATCTGATTTAAATTGTTCTTAATAATTTTAAATTATTTGAAAATTATTCTATGCTATTTCAAAATAATTTTCAATAGATTTATCTTTCAAATATTTTAGTGTATTACATAATTTAATTTAATTTAAATAATTTTTAAATAAAATTAAATCATGTTAAAGTAACTTTATATAATTTAAAAATAATTTAAAATATTTTTTAAACATTTAAAGTGTCTTAAAATAACTTTTAAATATATTAAATACATCAAACATTTTTATGTGTATTAACATAATTATAATGTGATTCAAAATACTTTTAATATTTTGTTTAAACGCCTTAAAATAATTTTAAATGTATTGGAAATATTTTTTTAAAATATTTTTAAGTGAATTAAAATAAGTTTTAAGTAAATTTCAAAAATTATAAAGTGTTAATAATAAAATTTTAAACTGTTTAAAATAATATTAATGTAATTTTCAATTCCATTTAATCATTTTAAAATAATTTCAAATACTTTTGAAATAATTTTTAAATTAAAAAAATTAAAACATGTTATAGAAAATTAAAAAATTATAACATTTTAAAATTATAGTAATAAATTAAAATTTGAAATGTAAAATTGGTACAAAACATTTATATCTTAATAAAATTTATTTTAACTATAAATAATATATTAATTCTTTTTTTTTATTATTAATTATTTTAATAAATAATATTGTCTGAAATCAAAAGTTAAATTAATTTTTTTAATTAATTTATATGTCAAAATTGATTCTCTTTTAAACAATTATATATAGATTATAAATTATAGTCCATAGAAGTTAAACATAAAAATTGATAAATGAAGTGTTAGGAATTTTCGAAAATAATATACATAAAATATAAATAAATGTATATTTTATAAGTTGAAAAGTTTATTTTATTATAAAATGTGCATGTTCTGGTACTTAAAATATTAAAATAAAATTAGGCATATTGTTTTTTTTTTTTGGTAAAGGTCAATCACATAAAAAATAAAAGTAAGATAGTACAGTAAATCGCATGGGGAAAACCCCACCGCATCACCGAGCTAACAAACTAGCTCTCCAAACATCCAACAAAAACATATAGCACAAAAAAAACAGAAAATACTATCACCAGGCTATATACCACACCTTCTTCAGTGCCCGTGTCTGAAAAGTATCTGGAAGTCGTAGTGAGATGATCCGGTCCCGTATGATAGAAAGGGCTTGAGTAGCCACCACTCCTAGGGACACCGAGCGAGCTTCATGTATCCTCGTGTTCCTTTCCTGCCATATAAAGTATACTAAAGCAGCAAGGAGTCCACGATATCCGCAAGATATCCAGTGCTTCCCACGCCACCGACTAGCAGCGCGTAGGACAGCACTATGTCAATCACCCCGTGGCCAAAAGAACTTCACCTCCACCTGTAGCCTACGCAAACAGTCCTGTGAAAAAGGGCACTCAAAGAAAATGTGGGAATGTGTCTCAACGCTCTCCCCACCACATAGCACACATAAGTCATCCCCCCGACCAATCCAACGCTTATCCCGAGTCGGCAGCCGACCACGGATAGCAAGCCAAAGAATAAAACAATGTCGTGGGATACGTCCTGGTCCAGCCAAAAGGGAAGCTCACAGCTCTCTGGGACCCTTTAGGCGGAAAAGGGTATAGGCCGAGTCGGAAGTGTAAGCCCCGGATCGATGCAAAGTCCACCACACTGTATCTGTCCTCACAACAATTCTCGGTAACTCCTGTATAAGTTCAACGAACTCCTCCTCAAAATCTACCGGCCACCGCCACTCCCCATCTACTATGACCATGCTCAACGATGCTGCCCTAGGTAAACCTGTGAGTCGTGGTCCCATCGGACACACCTCCTCCAAACGGCCGAAGGGATGCCACGGGTCCCGCCAGAGGTAAAACTGCAATCCATCCCCAACCTGCATCTGTATAGCTGGTAAAACAGCTGGGCATATTGTTGATAGAAGAACAAATATTATACTTATATTTCAATTTTTTATTAAAAAAAATACTCAACATTGTTTTTATATTTTAACGGTACATAAACTTAAAATGATTCATACACAAGTTAATATTAAAATATTTTAAAATTGTGCAATTATTAATTTTATTTAAATGTAAATATTTTAATCTTAAAAATACAAACATAAAATTTAAATATTATAAGATCAACTCCAATTACAAGTTATTAGAGAGATATTTAGATGTAGTAGATAATATTTGAGAGTAGAATCTTGTAAAGTATACTCCGAGTATCTGATAATTATTTAATGAATCTCAATTTATTTTTACATAAAAGAGTTAAAATAGTGAATTGGTGGGACATGGTGGAAAGATAATTTAGATAAATTAATATTATGTTAATTAAAAATATTTTTTTGTTTTTTTATATAAATATTTTTTTATTTTTTATGATATATAAATAGATACTTAGATTTGTTTGATTTGTATATCAATTTTGTTTTACAATTTTCTTCATTTTTCCTATTATATAATTTGTGTTTTTATATAAAGTATTTTTTCAATAATATCATTTATTTTGATATTTTTTTAATTAAATTATTTTTATAAATTATTAATAAAAATACTAAATAAATAATTAAGTAATTATTTTTATGTCAATTTTTATTTAATAAATATTATTATTAATTTAAATTATATAATATATATATATATATATATATATATATTAAAATAATATAGAAGTATTTTAAAAAATTAAGTATTTTATATATATTAAAATAAATATCATCATTATATAGAAGTATTTAAAAAAATAAAGGAATTATGGTTTATTAAATTAAATTTAATACCTCATAAAATAAATTTTAAAATTTAATATTCATTATATTTTCATTTTTTATTAATTAAGATAATTTTAAGATTGTAATTATAAAATAACATAATAAACATTAAAATTATTAGTAATTAAAAAAATGAATTATTTAATTTTAAAAAAAATTAAAAATTCTCTTTTATCTAAAATACCCATTAAAATAAATACTGAAATATAATTAAATATTAAAATAAACAAATAGGAGTATAAAAGTATAAAAGTGATAATTTAAAAAAACTACTCCCATTAATAGATGTCATACTTTGCTAAACACGGAGTTTAAGAAAATTGTTATTTTCTAATTTTTTAATTAAAAATTAAAGAGTAAAAATAGGCCATTAATAGATTTCATATTTTGCTAGACAAGGAGTTTAAGAATTAAAGAGTAAAAATATATTTTAAAAGTGAAAAGTAAAGTAGTTGTGAGTAAGTTTAAAAAGTAAATGGGGTAAAGTAGAATAAAATTATAATTAAAATAAAAAAGTTAGAATAATTATTTCCTTTTTTGGAGTGTGTCAACTATTGTTGGACACCTCTAAAAAAAAAGAAAGTATAAAATACTACTAACAAAATAATTATAACCGTTTTCCCATTGAAATAAGTTAAAGATTGAAAGTTTTGCAAAATTCATTCCAAAAGTTATCAGATTTTCAAGATTAACTAGCATGTTTATAGTACTTAAAAACAAAGAAACAAAGTATCCATGACAGATAAAATTAACTAGGAAACTAGACGATAAAATTAAGAAGAAACATAATGAGTTTAGAAGGCTAATACACTAGCCCTTCCAAGAGCAAAATCAAAACTTAATATTGTCACAACAGAAAAATATTACTCAACATCAGAAGCAGTAATAAAACAATTAGTCCACCTCCTCAATCTTGGGACCAGCTCCGGCAGAAGCTCCAGATGATGGTGCATGACCCTCACCATCATCCATTGGAGCCTCACCACCCGCACCCTGGTACATCTTGGCAATAATTGGATTGCAGATGCCCTCGAGCTCCTTCATCTTGTCCTCAAACTCATCTGCCTCGGCCAGCTGATTCGCATCAAGCCACTGGATGGACTCCTCAATCGCATCATCAATCTTCTTCTTGTCCTCAGCAGGGAGCTTGGAAGCAATCTTCTCATCCTTGATGGTATTTCTCATGTTGTAGGAGTAGTTCTCCAAAGCATTCTTGGCCTCGACCTTCTTCTTGTGCTCCTCATCCTCAGACTTATACTTCTCAGCTTCCTGGACCATCTTCTCAATATCTTCCTTCGAAAGTCTGCCCTTGTCGTTGGTAATGGTGATCTTGTTCTTCTGCCCAGTTGTTTTATCCTCCGCCGACACATTCAAAATACCATTGGCATCAATATCAAAGCACACAGTGATCTGAGGGACACCCCTGGGAGCAGGTGGGATGCCGGAGAGTTCAAACTTGCCAAGCAAGTTATTATCCCTTGTCCTCGTCCTCTCACCTTCATATACTTGGATCAAGACACCAGGCTGATTGTCGGAGTAGGTTGAGAACACCTGCTCCTTTTTAGTTGGGATGGTGGTGTTCCTCGGAATCAAAGTGGTCATGACTCCACCAGCTGTCTCGAGACCAAGGGAAAGGGGAGTGACATCCAGAAGCAAGAGATCCTGAACCTTCTCGTTACCCTCACCGCTGAGAATAGCAGCCTGGACAGCAGCACCATAGGCAACAGCCTCGTCAGGGTTAATACTCTTGCAAAGCTCCTTACCATTGAAAAAGTCCTGCAACAACTGCTGCACCTTGGGGATCCTAGTGGAACCACCAACGAGGACAACATCGTGAACAGTGCTCTTATCCATCTTGGCATCCCTGAGACACTTCTCGACAGGCTCCATACACTTCCTGAACAGGTCCATGTTAAGTTCCTCGAATCGGGCACGAGTGATTGTGGAGTAGAAATCAACACCCTCATAAAGAGAGTCAATTTCAATTGTAGTCTGGGCAGTGGAAGAAAGGGTCCTCTTCGCCCTCTCACAGGCGGTTCTTAATCTTCTCAAGGCCCTGGGGTTTCCGGTGATGTCCTTCTTGTGCTTCCTCTTGAATTCTTGAACAAAATGGTTGACCATTCTGTTGTCAAAGTCTTCACCACCAAGATGAGTGTCACCAGCAGTGGCCTTGACCTCAAAGATACCCTCCTCAATAGTCAGAAGAGAGACATCGAAAGTCCCACCACCGAGATCAAAGATCAGAACATTCTTCTCACCAACACTGGTGGCCTTCTTGTCAAGACCATAAGCAATAGCTGCAGCTGTGGGCTCGTTGATAATACGCAATACGTTGAGACCAGCAATGACGCCAGCATCCTTTGTGGCCTGACGCTGAGAATCATTGAAGTAGGCAGGGACGGTGACCACGGCATTTTTGATGGTTGAGCCAAGGTATGCTTCAGCAATCTCTCTCATCTTAATCAAGACCATGGAAGAGATTTCCTCAGCAGCAAACTGCTTATCCTCACCCTTATAGTTCACAATGATCATGGGCTTTTCAGCAGGGCCGGGAATGACCCTGAACGGCCACAATTTGATATCGCTTTGGACGGAAGCATCAGAAAATCTTCGTCCAATCAACCTCTTGGCATCTACACACACATGATCTTTAGTCAGTTGGAATTCAATTTAAAAAAAGCAATAGCCAGAACAATGAATTATAAGAATCCCAGTTATAAACAAATAACACAATCGTTCTAACACAATGATTCAATAACAATCAGAAAACCTAAATAAATAATAATTATCAAATTAAGGTTACAAACTTACAATGAACCTAATTCAATTTTTAAAAATACCACCAAGGTAACTAATTTCAAATGATTATACATTAACTAGATCTGAAAAAAAAAACTAAATCAGAGCAAAACACTAAAAAAAAAAAACAGCAAACTTTTTTTGAGATCTACAAACTTTAATTTACACATAAATCCGAAAAACATAAGCTCAATCAACAGCACAACAATTACGCATGCAAATTAAATTGAAAACAGGTTTAAAATAACTTACCAAAAACGGTGTTGGTGGGATTCATCGCGACCTGATTCTTAGCTGCGTCGCCGATAAGCCTCTCGGAGTCGGTGAAACCGACATACGACGGCGTGGTTCGGTTGCCCTGGTCATTGGCGATGATCTCAACTCGATCGTGCTGCCACACCCCGACGCACGAGTAAGTTGTTCCCAGATCGATTCCGATGGCGGGACCTTCTCCTTTGCCGGCCATAGATTCTGGATCTTATATAAACGGGAGAAAATATAAACTGTAGATAGAGAATTAGGCAAGTTGATAGTGCGGCTAAGCTGTGTTTGATGGGAGTAGAAAACGGAGAGGATGAGTATTTATAAGGAGTTGGTGATTAGGGTTATATATTCGGTAAGGTTCTCGAATGTTCGGAGGAGTCCGGTAGCCGTTGGATTGCCGAGAGATTGACGAGAAGGATTTGTTTACGTAAGCCTGTGCCTATTTCGTATTTGACTAGAGGTCGGCGCGGGTCGAACCCAGTCTGAAAACTACATTACATTCTCTATAAATTAATGTTATGAAATTCTATTAATTTAAAAATGTATTAATATATTTTAAATTAAAAAATTCAATAAATGTAAGTACATTATATAAAATAGGTAATTTTAGAGAAAAAATAGGTAATTTTAGAGAAAAAAATACTTTTGCTTTTAAAATTTTAAAAAAATACTAAAGAATTGACTTATTAAAATTAAGAACAGTTATGTTCTTTTTAATTATATTTTAAGATACTAATATGTTTTTTAATTATATTTTAAAACGCTTTTACAAAATCAAAATACCTTTTTTACCCTTTTCCAATCTCTTTCTTCACTTTTTTCTTTCGATCTGATTTCACGCCCTCTCCTAAAACCCTAGTATCTATCTTCAATTGATTCGCAAGCATATACAATACACAGACTCGATCTCCTCCCATTCTTTTGGATCTGCGGTTGTTGGTGCTTCGATCATGGAGATCAGCGCGAAAAGAGTTCAGACCCTTCTAGCCGGAGCTCTACAAGGTACGTCTCCTTCTAGATGTAATGAACGAATAATGTTATAAACTTATACTAGTTATTTTTATGCTTATAATTATGTGCTAGTGTAAATGCAAGTCGAAGTAATGTATAATTTTATCTTACAGTTGTTTTGTTTATTAAGGTATGGAGAAAAAAATGTGGAGGTGAAGCTCATGATAAAGTTCGGGACCCAAATTGTGTCGAACTAGTTCGTGTACCTTCTGATTAATGTGTGCACGAGTCGGAACTACCAAAACAACACCGTGGGTGTATGCTTCGCGGATCTCGGATTATGATTAATAAATTCTGATTATATTTTTTTCGAGAGTTGATTGATTGGAATTCATAGAGGCAATTGATGAGGGGGATTTGTAGTTATCGGATTCTCTGTGGCAGGCGTGGCGCTGCTCGCCGATGAAGACGTGGACGAGACGATGTCGTCTTCTGCCTCCTCCAAACAGGCATCTACTTTCCTCAATGTTGGCGAACACTGTAAGTGCGATTAGTCATATGTGTTGTTCGAAGTTTTTAATTTGATATTTTTTCCGGTTAATTGAGCGTATAGATCTCTCATTCTGGGGCTAGCTGATAGTTGAATTTGGAAATTTGATTTAGTTTGAAATGAAATTTACATTATCACTATGTTGTGCATTTCGAATAAAATAATTTGGTTGTTTGAAGATGTTTGAGAGTGGTGATGCATATCACATAATATTGTGATATTGTGCTATATTCATTCCTTGATCCTTGCTGCAGAATATGATGCTTGTCTTGGCTTTGGTTGAGACGTGTATGGTTATCGGAGACAGTGTTCTTATGCTTGCGAGATTTCCTGTTCGAATCATTGCAAGATCAAAGTTGAGATGTTTGTAAACTATTTTGCATGATCAAAATTGAGATGTTTGTAAACTACTTTGTTTATAGTTTTGTGTAATACAATTGTCGAAAAATCAATAGTATATGTTTACTTTTTGCTAGTTTTGTTCATAATTGTGTAATTCAATTATTAGCTTTTTGTTGGTTCGTTTATAATTTTGTGTAATACAATTACCGATTCATTCCTAGTTTTGTAATTATGTTAATTTCGTTTCTATTTTCGTTTCTAGTTTTGTAATTATGTTAATTTCGTTTATAGTTTTATATAATATAATTACAAACTTTACCGTTAGTTTCATTTGTAGTTCCTAATTTTGCAATTATGTTAGTTTCGTTTATAGTTTTGTGTAATACAATTACAAATTTTACTGTTAATTTCATTATTTATGTTAGTTTCGTTTATAGTTCTATGTAATACAATTATTAACTTTACTGTTAGTTTTATACTTTCATTTATAGTTTTGTGTAATAAAATTACCAAGTTTCGGTTAATTTTGTAAATAGTTTTATAATTATGTTAGTTTCATTTATAATTGTGTGTAACAATTATCAACTTTATAACAAAACTAAACTATACATCTACTTTTTTACTTTCGAACAATGTTTCAATCGAATCCGAACACAATTAAGAACAGATGTGAATATCAAACCTTGCAAGGGGTGTTGCTGAAAAAAAAAAGGACACATAAATTCTATAATTTGTGTTTTTTCATATGATTGTCACATACATTGTAAACATGAAAAAAAAGGACACATAGATTCTATATCTTTTGTCTTAGTTCCGGAGTATGTTTTTCCCGATTGATCTTTTTTCTACAACAAGAGAAAAAACCGATCACATATGGTGAAATAATCATTAATTGTTACAGATATGATGATCATAATTCTGGTGATTCTCAGTGCTACGACGACCTCTCCTTGGTCGATTGCGTGTTGTGCTACGTCGAGGCCCGAACCCAACTGTCTTAGTGCTACCCCGCGAGTGGATGGAGGATTTATCTTGACAGCTGCTTTATGCGGTCCGAGAAACTACTCTTTCTTACACAAGTTTAATGGAGCCGACGACGGCCTTGAATCGTGTCCAAATCATTAAATGTATGATCTAGTGGGTTGCAGGGGTAAGTCTCCAAACTCTGGTTTAAGACGGAAACTAGTCTTGTAGTATTTTGTTAAACTTAGACTACAACGGCACAAACAAAAATTTATGTGAAGCGTAAAAACAAGCAACTTATAGTTCGAAATATTAGTGGACTGATAAATAATTGGAACATATTACTAATTTGTACTACAAATATTTGGCATGTATGATCAGCTTGTTTCCTTGAAACGTCCGAAAAAAGAAGAATTTTATGTCTCCTGTAAGAATTTCCATGAACAAGAGTCTACAGATATAAGAGGTTGTACTAAACACAATAAAAGGAATCACTACAGTACTTAAGGTTTGGGATGGTTAAAGAAGTTAAATTTGAAAACAAATACAAAAACTACGTGGTGATTTTTGAATTCCATCATAAATTGTGTCCCAATCAGTTAGTCAACAAGATGGACTTACCTAGCAGTAGCAATTCACAACTGAACAGCAAATTCGTGATACCTAGATTCAATGTTCTGAAATTCATTTTATTGCATACTTGTTCACACAATGACAATTGACGGTGGAACTCGACTTTGTCGACGGTGTTTTCAATCGGTTGTGGCAAGTGGATGTGTCTTCCTGGAGTACCGCAATGGAAAACGAGATCAATATTGTTCGAAGAGGGTTTCGAGTTCTATGTCAGGCTGTCGCAGAAGCTGAAGAAGGTGCTGGAGACTCGCACCAACAATCCCAATCCGCTCGCGTCGCTCAATACGCTCTCCAGCTTTTAGTCGTTCCTCCGGTTGGGGGTGTCATTTGGTGAGGACGACGCGAGCTAGAAACTATGCTTTTCAATTGAGATTCAATTTTCTTGTAATTAACGTGGATGCTTTTAAATAGTTTCAATTTGTATAGGTTAGTGTTTCAATATATTAAATGATTTTGTATATATTATATTTAATCATTAAAAATATAAATAAAGGGTAGTTTCGGAAGAGTTGTCTTTTTTACCATTATACAAAAGATTAGTATTTAATTATAGTACAACACTTAGAACTTACTCTTTTTGTAAAACCCCCTATAAAATAAACAAATTAAGATTCATCTATCAACGATTATACCTTGTTAATATTTTCATGTATAATATGACTTCAATTTTATTTTAGTATTTTTTATAATTTTAATATATATTTTTTATAATAAGTAATTTTTTTGTAAAAGTCAATTTTATAAAAAATAAAATATGTAAAGCACATGACTGCGCATAGAGAAGACCTACCGCCACACTAGTTCTGCGATCAACCGAATACAACATATAGCAAAACAAATAAATAAACTACCAAGCAATATGCCACAAAGTAATTATAATAAGTAATTGACGGTAAAATAAAAAAGTAATTGACCAATTGTGCATATATAGTTGGGAATGAGGTATTATCTATTAATTAAAATAACTTTTTTTTAGATAAATATCAATATATCATATAAAAAATGAATAGAACAAAGGCTGAGCTCTACCGTATGAACGAGCTAAGTCTAGTTCTCCAACCAACCAAAATATATAACACTAGTATACAAATTGTGAACCATTTAGGTGAAAATGATAAATGATGGATGGTTCAAAGTTTAGAAAAAAAATTATTGTCAATATTAGATTAGAGAAGATCATACTAATAATGAAAATGAATATCCAATGACTTTAGAAACAATACTCCAATACCAAGAAAGAAGGTTTGAGCGCGCCAACTTTTTAATTTTTTTGTTTCAGAGACCCGACATCGGAATTCTTGATGTCAATTAAAAAAATTAAATATAAAATTCAATTTGATTATATTTAAATATTAAGAAAAATAAATAACAATAGATTAATATTTGTTAAAATTATAATAATATTTATAATTATAATATTTACAAATTATTAATTTTGAGTTTTTGATAGATTTTATACTTAACACGTAGATTGTTTCTCAAATTCAATTTAAAAAAAATGAATTCAACCACAGATTGTTTCAAAATTAACAAGTGATTTTGTAATGTTTGGGTCTGATTATTGTGTTTTGTGAACCGGTTTTAATAAATAACAATAGATTAATATTTGTTAAAATTATAATAATATTTATAATTATAATATTTACAAATTATTAATTTTGAGTTTTTGATAGATTTTATACTTGACACGTAGATTGTTTCTCAAATTCAATTTAAAAAAAATGAATTCAACCACAGATTGTTTCAAAATTAACAAGTGATTTTGTAATGTTTGGGTCTGATTATTGTGTTTTGTGAACCGGTTTTAATAAGTTGAGTTGGTTAAATATATCGTTCATTCTCGAGATTATTTGAACTCAGATGACATATTATTTGAACTCAGATGACATTCTAGTATTTGAACTCAGTTGACATTTATTACGAGTGTTAGTAGTTTGATGTCTTCATCTTTTGATAAGTTTCCAAACATTTATTTGCAAATACTCTCGTTTTCTTTATATACGTTTCTCAATTAAATTAATTGAAAAATATTGTGTAAATATATTTTGATATTACAGTCATTATTCTAAATTGATGCTGGGTATCATGAGAGTTCAACCTTTGGTATTTATAATTCACACCACTTGTCTAATTAGAATGCCAGAAGGTTTCATTGTAAAGAAAAATAAATGTTCAAAAATAATAAGGTGATAAAATAAGAAAAATAAGAAAAACAAGAAAATTTTAAAAGGCCAACACAACAAGTCCTTCCAAAGACAAATTCAAAACTCAATATTCTCAAAGCAGATAAATAAAACCAGAACATAATAAAAATTAATCGACCTCCTCGATCTTGGGACCAGCTCCGGCAGAAGCACCTGATGATCCATGAGCATGACCCTCATCATGGTCCATTGGAGCCTCACCTCCAGCACCCTGGTACATCTTTGCAATAATAGGATTGCAAAGACTCTCGAGCTCCTTCATCTTGTCCTCGAATTCATCGGCCTCAGCTAACTGGTTGGCATCAAGCCACTGGATGGAAGCCTCAATAGCATCATCAATCTTCTTTCTGTCATCTGCAGAGAGCTTGGAGGCAATCTTCTCATCCTTAATGGTGTTCCTCATGTTGTATGAGTAGTTCTCCAAAGCATTCTTCGCTTCGACCTTCTTCTTGTGCTCCTCGTCTTCAGACTTGTACTTCTCAGCCTCTTGAACCATCTTCTCGATATCCTCCTTCGAGAGTCTGCCCTTGTCGTTGGTGATCGTGATCTTGTTCTTCTGACCAGTGGTCTTATCTTCGGCAGACACATTAAGGATACCATTAGCATCTATGTCGAAGCACACTGTGATCTGAGGGACACCTCTGGGTGCAGGTGGGATACCAGAGAGTTCAAACTTGCCGAGCAAGTTGTTGTCCCTGGTCCTCGTCCTCTCGCCTTCGTAGACCTGGATAAGAACTCCAGGCTGGTTGTCAGAGTAGGTCGAGAAAACCTGCTCCTTCTTGGTTGGGATTGTGGTGTTTCTCTGGATCAAGATGGTCATGACACCACCAGCAGTCTCCAGACCAAGTGAAAGGGGAGTAACATCCAGAAGCAAAAGGTCCTGAACCTTCTCGTTACCCTCACCGCTGAGAATAGCAGCCTGGACAGCAGCACCATAGGCAACAGCCTCGTCGGGGTTAATACTCTTGCAAAGCTCCTTGCCATTGAAAAAGTCCTGCAACAACTGCTGCACTTTTGGAATCCTGGTGGAACCACCAACAAGGACAACATCGTGGACAGTGCTCTTATCCATCTTGGCATCCCTCAAACACTTCTCGACAGGCTCCATACACTTCCTGAACAGGTCCATGTTCAGCTCCTCGAACCTAGCGCGGGTGATTGTGGAGTAGAAATCAACACCCTCGTAGAGAGAGTCGATTTCAATGGTAGTCTGGGCAGTGGAGGACAAGGTCCTCTTCGCTCTCTCACAAGCAGTTCTCAATCGCCTAAGAGCCCTGGGGTTTCCAGTGATGTCCTTCTTGTGCTTCCTCTTGAATTCTTGAACGAAATGGTTGACCATACGGTTGTCAAAGTCTTCACCACCAAGATGAGTGTCTCCAGCAGTGGCCTTGACCTCAAAGATACCTTCCTCAATAGTCAACAGAGAGACATCGAACGTCCCACCACCGAGATCAAAGATCAGGACATTCTTTTCACCGACACTTGTGGCCTTCTTGTCAAGACCGTAGGCGATGGCTGCAGCTGTGGGCTCGTTGATAATACGAAGCACATTGAGACCAGCGATGACACCAGCATCCTTTGTGGCTTGTCGCTGGGAGTCGTTGAAGTAGGCAGGGACAGTAACCACAGCATTCTTGATGGTGGATCCAAGGTAAGCCTCTGCAATCTCCCTCATCTTGATCAAGACCATTGACGAGATCTCCTCTGCAGCAAACTGCTTATCCTCTCCCTTGTAGTTGACAATGATCATGGGCTTTTCAGCTGGACCAGGGATGACCCGGAACGGCCACAATTTGATGTCGCTTTGGACAGATGCGTCAGAGAATCTCCGTCCGATCAACCTCTTTGCATCTATAAAAGAGCATCAAATTAAGAAAGGCAAAACACGAATACTGTATCTAACGAACACAAAACACAATCAACATAACACGATAATAAAGCTGAATTTCTAAAGAAACTATTGTAAATCTCAGATGATACAAGCTGAAATTAAAATAATCCAGCTACTTTTAAATAGGAAGAAGAAATAAGAACATCTTCACTGAGAATTTGAGATATATACAAACTGTAAACCCTAAAAACATAAGCTAAATCAACAACACTAATAATTTCGCATTCAAATTATAATGAAAGCAGGTGAAAACAACTCACCGAAAACCGTATTTGTTGGGTTCATCGCGACCTGGTTCTTCGCGGCATCGCCGATGAGCCTCTCGGAGTCGGTGAAACCGACATACGACGGCGTGGTTCGGTTACCCTGATCATTGGCGATGATCTCAACTCGATCGTGCTGCCACACCCCGACGCACGAGTAAGTTGTTCCCAGATCGATTCCGATGGCGGGACCTTCTCCTTTACCGGCCATTGCTTTGTAGATTCAGAACTAGATCTGATACGGCGAGAGAGTAAAAAAAAAAAAAACAGATGAACTAGATCTGATACGGCGAAGGGACCGTAGGGTTTGATTTGTGAGGGAAGGGAGCGCTGTGAGGAGTTTTTATAAAGAAGACCAACGGCTGACTTCAGAAGTTTCTAGAATGCTCCGGAAATTTTAAAATACATCCGGGCGAGTAGTATATGGGTGATGGGGTGAAGTTCGAACCGAGTCGAATCAATGGGCCGAGATAATCAGTTTCAGAATAATGGCTAGTAGTAAAATAAAGATTAAAGAGACATTCGTTTAATTAAGGGCGAATCCAATTTTGGTCTTATTTTTTTTCAAAATCATTAAATGTCATTTTATCCGTTTAATTTTGCAAAATACCGTTATCAATTACTGACGTGGCAAATACTCCCGTCTAATTTAAATTACACGATGCGCTGAATCGAATTTTGGTCCTATATCATTTAAACTCATCAAATTACATCCTTTTCTTCCAATTCTGTAGAGCACCATTAACGATCCCTAACGTGGAAATCATTTTCAATACTTTTATTAATTGATAATGGTTTTTTCGTAATATTTGACTGCGTATTCCTTTTTAAATTCGGAGAATTTCATATCCCCATTGTAACCATAATTGCAGAAGATAAAATCCATTGAAGAGGTGTCGTCGACGACAACAAGAATCGATGTAATCCTATGAAACATCAAGAAGTTTGAAAACGAAAAGAAGAGTCTGATCGGAGACAAGCAAAATTTGAGCATATGGGTGAAGGAAATGGAGGATAAGCTCAGACGTGTCAAGAGTTTAAACAAGAACGTAGAGAATCATAACACGAATCTCCAGACGAATTTCTACGAGGCTCGTTCGTGCCTCGACCTCCTCTCGGATAAGCTAAGCATGGTGAAGCTGGACGAGAAAGACGCCGATGAAGTTGTCGAGATAACAACGTGCAAGGAAACAACAATAACATACAACGTCGATGAACTACCCCGAACCGAAGCGAACGAAGATGTCATCGGCGAAAACAACAAAGAAGATGAGAATATGAGGATGGATGAGATCACAGTCATCGAGGAAAAGTTACGCGTCGCGATCGACTCGATCATCGACGAGAACCTTGAATTATGGCTGCGATTTAGCACGAATTTCAAGGACAAGTAGCGAGTCGAAGGCAATGTCACGACGCAACACATGTACGAGGCTCAACCTATTTACAGGCACTTGAGGGAGATCCAAACAGAGTTAACCGTGTGGATGGAGGAAAGCGCGTCTCTGAAAGACGAACTCAAGCGTAGGTTCGAATCCCTTTGTGGGATTCAAGACGAGACCACTCTTTATATATACTCTTTGCATGTGCATGCATTGCCACCTAATAGCCACTTCTTAGCCTCTAATTGGAGCAAAAAAGACACTAAGCATAGCATTAAAAACTCATTAGCAATGTTGATCGACTCGATCCTCGACGAGAACCTTGAATTATGGCTGCGATTCAGCACGAATTTCAAGGACAAGTAGCGAGTCGAAAGCAGTGTCACGACGCAACACATGTACGAGGCCCAACCTATTTACAAGCACCCTGAGGGAGATCCAAACAGAGTTAACCGTGTGGATGGAGGAAAGCGCGTCTCTGAAAGATGAACTCAAACGTAGGTTCGAATCCCTTTGTGGGATTCAAGACGAGACCACTCTTTATATATACTCTTTGCATGTGCATGCATTGCCACCAATTAGCCACTTCTTAGCCTCTAATTGGACCAAAAAAGACACTAAGCATAGCATTAGCAATGTTGATCCACTTGTTGTAGCTTCCCGGAAAGGCACCGTCTCCTGTCTGGTACCGTTTCTGATGCATTCTATAATTCTGCCTCGGAAAGTTCGTCCTGAGTGTTCTCTGAATTTGCCTGGTTTCTTCCTTTTGGCTTCCTTTGTTGGAAATCGATATCCTGGAATTAATAAATTAATTAAAATTAATTATCTAATTAATTCCGACCGAAATCCTTTGGAGATCGAATATCCGGAATTGTCAAAATAGCGGAACGACAACTCCAATCGACTCCCGGAACACGTACATGACCATACGAAAAAGTTATACGAGGGTTACGCGGGAAAAACACGAGAGAACTCGCGTGAACCCACGAACCTCGCAGCAGCCACGCGGGGTGACTCGCAGCAGCCCGCAGCAACCCGCAGCGAGTCGCCTGACTCGCTGCTGCTGGGACTTGCTGAGTCGCTGCTGAGTCGCTACGGGTCCGCTGCGGGAAAACCCGCAGCACCCAGCGAATCTCCCGTAGCAGCTCGCAGCAACCTGCAGCGAGTCGCCTGACTCGCTGCTGCTGGGCGCTACAGGTTGCTGCGGGAAAACCCGCAGCAGGCAGCTGATCGCTGCGGGAAAACCCGCAGCCGATCCGCGTATCGAGCCCTAGGCTCGATTTTTCCCCCGCGCGATCTTCGTCCAGCCGAGCCGTCGAACCGCCGGCGGTCCGGTGGTCCAACCACCACCGCCCGGTTCGACCTCGTCTATTGGGTCCGTTCCTTGGATCTTGGTTCAAGGTATTTTCACGATAATTAAACGATAAAATCATAAAGGGGGTTTTACGATTTACCTCGTTCTCGTTGTTCGGAAAAACGAAGAACTCAATTTGAAGACCTTGAGATCTTCCCACGTATTCCTTGCACTAGCTCGGACGTCGGGTGGGCGACGATCTTCCGAACTCCATGGATCTCCCTCTCTACTTTCTCTCTCTAGAATTGTGATCTTCAAGTTATGAGAATAGAGAAGACCATGTAGTGCTTTTATAGGCTACGTAGGGGATCTTAAGGAGGTGGAATATTGGGCTTCCAATATTAATGATTAAATTGAGCCCAAGCCCAAATCTATTAATCCATTAATATTAATTAATTCTATTTTCCACTATATAAAATTAATTGCACTCCCAATATTAAACCATATTATATCAAATAATATTTCTCCGGTAGTATTATTTATTCCGTGTATTTAAGATATAAATATCCATGAATAAAATTAATTTATTGCTAATTAATTTATTCATCTCTTATATCCGAGACTAGTACCATTCAACCTTAATTATTATGCGGAACGAATCCACCTGCAGGGTTTACATAATAATTCCTTATGAACTCATCTCGGGGATATTATCAACCCTTACGGGATACACTTTCCCGTCAAGTATTCACGGCATGTCATATATAAAATATAGCGACCCAACTTAACCGGTAATTGACCCAGTAATTAAACCGGTCAATTCCTTTGGAAAATCAAAGTCACTTATATTAAATATACACACCCGCAATAGTATCGGGGATTAAGAATAAAATACACTGAGACTTAAATCGATTATCGCCGTCAATCCTAATCGATAAATCTCAAACGATCCGCCCAATACACCAAGTGTACAAGTGTGATAAAATAATTAAGATAAATTATTTTCTCTCTCACACAACGACTATACCGATGGATTGGTCCGTGTCCATCTAGGTCGTGAGCAACTGTTCGATTAAATACGAGTAACCGATAGTATGATCTTATGTGCGCCCATGCACACCATACTAACTACAACGTATGAAATCCAGGACTATAATTTGCATATATTTAATTATAAATAATTAAACGTAAATAATTGTTTATTTAATTAAATAGATTAATGGCAATGGATCGGGAGTTTCCGTTACTTAAATCTAGACATTAAGTACACAACTCCAACAATCTCCCACTTGTACTAAGGTCTAGTCATTTCCTCCAAACTCCCGACTCCCATACTCATCACGTGCTTAAGTTGTACTTCCAAGAAGTACTATGTGAATGAGCACTCTAGGTCGCCGCTCTGAAGTTATCTTGGTGACTACAGCGTCGTCTCCCTCGACGATGACTCGTATCAGGTGGTACTTGCTCTATGTGTTATCTTACACTTATGGACTTGTGATTTCTTACCATTTGCCATCGCACCGCTATTTACATAGCCTTTGGCAAATTAAGAATCACGTCTAAGTCCTAGAGATTATCCCGGAGCTATACCAAAACTTCCGCTGTCTCTGAGGCCGCTATTTGGTTACCCATGGCAGAGTCCGAAAAGCATCGTGCTTATCACTCTTCCATGTTAAAAACTCCTTCTCCTTCAATAGTGAAACACATAGCCTGATATCGACTTACACCGGTCCTCATTCGATTAGAAATCTAAGAGAATGTAATCCAAAGGAAAAGCTTGTCTGCTCCGTAATCCAGAACATAGTTTCCAGTACTTCGAAAGTACTTAAAATGTTCATTACAGCAGTCGAGTATTCCTTTCCAGGATTACCTTGATATCCTCCCACTATACTAACCGCATAGCAGATATCAGGTTCTCGTTTTCAACATCGCATTTATTAAGCTTTCCACACTTGAAGTGTAGGAAACCGCTCTCATTGCTTCTATCTCCTTTCGTGTTCCAAAACACATATCCTTAGATAGATGCATTCCGTATCTGAATGGTGACGAACCTTTCTCGGAATCTTGCATGTTAAAACGAACCATAATTATATATGATATCTAGAGAAGTACAATGTTCTTTTCTTGAGATCCTAGATCTTAAGAACATGTTCTAACTTCTTCTTTATCTCATATATCGATTTTTCTAGACAACCATCATTTTATGTCTGACAACATCTTTACATTGTTACCAATGATAAAATGCTATCTACATAAAACCTCCGAAAAACACCACCTTGTTTCCATCACGTTTCCCATACACACGATTCGTCAATGCCTTTTGCTGAATCCATCAAATGGACTATCTCATCAATGCGCAAGTTCCACGAACTCTAGCTTTGTTACAATCCATGAATGGATCAACTAAGCTTGTACTCTAAATGATCTCGCCTCTTAGCAATAATTCTTATTGCTTTCCAAGAAGGCACATTTAGATCTAGTACTGCCTTCATGTAGATCCAGGGATCGATTTCATGTATACTAGGTCCAGAGTCCGAAAACTCTCATAGTCTTATGAATATCTCCGGTTGATCACAACCTCCCACTACAACGGCATTCCGGTGTATAAACAGTAATAACAGTAGGTGCAGTTAGTGGTGTACCGCTACTTGGTTCGGCTGGTTCCCAGTCCTTATCGCTTTCTCTCATTCAAAGTATTACGTCACTTTGGGCTTGTGGTTCATCTAATAGTTTTTCTCTAAGAACCGGGCGTTAGAACTTATAACGTCCTTCTGGTTCATAGTACTATTGAACACACATCTTTTGTTCTTCTAGGATATTCTACAACCGCATTTGAATGCGCCGTTGTTTCCAGACATATCCATAGAACCTAGGTAGTACCGTATAACTCATGCTTTTACTATTTCTATAAGAGTTCCATTTCTTATTTCCGACACACCATTTCTACACAAAAGTGTATGGTGTAGTCATTTGGGATCAAATCCCAATCTCTGATCAGTATGCCATGCATTCCTCAGACAGGCACTTGCCTCCGCGATTAGATCGCAGGCTTTCAATGGATATACCATGATGGATCCCCACAATAGCTTTGTGTCCATTGACTTGTCAAAACACTTTGCTCTTGTGGCACATCAGGTATGCTAATCCATTTTTCGAGCAATCATAAAATGAATTACTCGTACCTTATTGTCTGAGTAAACAAAGGTCTGCATACATCAGAGTGAATCAATTCTAATACTTGTCCGGATCTTATACCTTATATCCATAAAGGATTTCTTAGTCGTATTATCTTCCAAATTAGATTCTTAGGTCGGAAAGTCCACTCCTTCAACTTAATTGATCTTACAATCAATTTTCGACCTTTGAACTTCTTATTTGAATAAATATGACTTAGCATAAGAATCCACAAGTAAAATTGATTTAACAAAGAAATCTCTTATTAGTAAAGCGAGTTATATACTACGGTTCGTTGCATTGTGGTGGACTCAGGATTCATCATTTATATATTGCTAGCTAATGTACCAAAATAGATAATATCATTATTTCTTCTTATAACCATCAAATGATTAAAAGAAATAAAATATCCATTTATTAGAAATCCAGAACAAAGTTCTTTCTAATTTGAAAGGTACATAAAAGCAATAACCCAAAATGAAATCCTATAAAAATGTCCTCCACTGCAACTGCTGCCTCCTCTACAGCATTGCCCATGTTGACTATGATTTCTTCTTTTCTAAGTCGTCGGGTTTCCTGGAACCCTTGCATTTAAAATGCACATACCGTCAGTGGTTCCATATCTACACACCAGGTTCTGGTAGATAATACCACTAACTATGTTTTACGACTAAAGAAAACTTCGTGTTTTCTTTGAGAGGATAATCAGACTTCCAGTACCCAGACTGTTTGCATCGAGAACTCTTGCCTATTGGCTTTCTCATCTCATCTCGTGATCCAAGAAACTTAGGACCACTGGGTTTCTTTGCTCGCTTTTCCTTTCTCCGGCTTTTGCCCTTAGGTTCAAAAACCTTTGGCATTGGCTACAAGAGCTTGCGATTTCCGTCTCAACTCGTCCAAAAGGTCCATCAACTCAAAAACGTGTTTAAGCGTTTCCTTGAATCGACTGACCTTTATGAGTATCCTCATCGCCTCTTGTCTAGCCTCTACATCATGTCTAAACATCTTCTTGAGTTTGAACATAATAAAATCAGTTCTTTCCTCATCAGTTAAGACATTAGTAGGCTCGGGAGAACAAAGCTCACTTAGTACAAACTTGTACTCTTCAACAGTCTGGGCAATGTCCAGATCTCTATTCCAATCAATACATTCAGGGACCAATGAGTTAAATTCCTTAAGTATCACATAAAGTGGGTTCAAAGCCATATCCTAATCTATGAGCACAACAAACAATCGATTTAATCTCCGATATTATCTCCCTTAAATAATATCATTAAACCACTAATCACATCTAAAATCCCATCAGGTAAGGCAAGCCACGTGGTGTGGACGTTTACCCACCCAAACGACTTAGCAATTAGATTTTCTTTGGTCATACATCACTTATAGCGGAACCTCGTGGGGAGGAATACTATAATGCGTATCTAAGTGTAAACCATTACTCAGTACCAAAGTAAATTGTTTGGAATTGCTACATCACCGCAAGCCACATGGTGTGGACGTTTACGATAACTTCACAACTCTTCACAATTACTTACAACTGTCTACATCAATTAATCCAAAATCCGTCAGCATAGCAAGCCACGTGGTGTGGACGTTTACTACACCAAGAGACTTTTATAATTGACTCCCAATTACTTGATCCATTCAATCTTGTAAATCAAGACGTGGAGAATCATAAGTGAAACTCGAAGTTTCTAACCAGTGATTCACCATGCGAACAACCCTATCTCTCATAAATGAGGGAGCCGAGCAGACAATCGATCCATCTATAAAAGAATGGTACGAAGGTCTCTAATTTGTGTCCTCTACATGACCAAGTGGCTTTGGCTCCATTCCACTCCCCGGGGTGAGAATGAGTCGACTTGAAATCAGCTTTGGAAAGACAAATTAGGCATTGTTTGATAAACTTAATCAATGTTTCTTGTAAGAGGAATTACAAGAACTCTCCTCCAATAACTTATCTATATAAACTTCAAAAGTTTATAAAAGTCACCAAGAGAGCAGTAATGGAGACCATGGGTATGTTTCCATACCCTCTCCCACTTAGCTTTTTACAATAAAGGGATACGCTATCTAATGCATAATTAAATACACATAAGCATGCATACATGAAATAAAGCACATAAATATTATCACATAGTCAAAATAATACTAGAATATTATTTTCCGACTATTATGGCTTTATCGCATCCCCGTACGCATCTTCTAGTCTTCAGTCTTCGTTCTTGAATGCTCTATGTGACGAGAATATTAATCTCAATATTTAAATCTATTTATTTTTAATTAATCCAAAAGTTACTTAATTCGAAAATTAAGTCAATCGAATATATCAAAAATAAAATTAAATATTATTAATATTTCTATTTATTTTTATTTTCCTATCTAATTCTATTAAATCTCTAGAATCCCATCCAAGTCAAACTTGGAATATTCTAGAAGACTTCTATAATAGAATAAGGAAATAAAATAAATTAGGATTCTTCTACTTTCCATAATTAATTAATTTCCATCTATTGAAAATTCCCAAGAATAGGAATAATCAAATAGGAAATAAATTAATTCCAATTTAATTCTTTTCCTATTCCATGAGAGTTCCTAAAAATAAGAACACTCAAATAGGAAAACCGAATTAATTAGGAAAGTCGGGTTATGGTAGGAGTAGCGCGGGTTGGGAGTCCCCGCACCACCCCCACCGTCGACCGCCGCCCGGGAGGAGCACCGCCGCCGCCCCCAGCCCACGCGCCACCACCACCGGTGGCCGGCGTGGCCGGAAGCTCCCGCGGACAGCCCCCACGCCGGCGGGTCGATCGATCCTCATGGGGATCGATCATGGGGATGATCGACCCCTCGTCCCCTCGTCTTCTTCGTCACATCTTCTTCGTCTTCCGGCGATCGTTTCGGCATCGATCCAACGTAATTAAAATTACAAGAATTAAATTACAATTATCCGGTATCGATTCTATACATGAAATCGACCCTATACATTTTCCGGAAAAGTAGAACATAATAATAAACCTAAATTCGGTCAACCCCCGAATTTTTACTATTACAAGCATTCACCACACATAAAACGAATCTCGACATGTCCGAGAGTTTAATAATCAAGAACAATATTATGACAATAATTAAGAACAATTATATCTAGCCATAATAGTCGGAAACCCTGCAAGGTAGAACAATTTATCGAAAAATACCGTGAACGAAAACCATCGCTCTGATACCAATTGTTGGAAATCGATAACCCGGAATTAATAAATTAATTAAAATTAATTATCTAATTAATTCCGACCGAAATCCTTTGGAGATCGAATATCCGGAATTGTCAAAATAGCGGAACGACAACTCCAATCGACTCCCGGAACACGTACATGACCATACGAAAAAGTTATACGAGGGTTACGCGGGAAAAACACGAGAGAACTCGCGTGAACCCACGAACCTCGCAGCAGCCACGCGGGGTGACTCGCAGCAGCCCGCAGCAACCCGCAGCGAGTCGCCTGACTCGCTGCTGCTGGGACTTGCTGAGTCGCTGCTGAGTCGCTACGGGTCCGCTGCGGGAAAACCCGCAGCACCCAGCGAATCTCCCGTAGCAGCTCGCAGCAACCTGCAGCGAGTCGCCTGACTCGCTGCTGCTGGGCGCTACAGGTTGCTGCGGGAAAACCCGCAGCCGATCCGCGTATCGAGCCCTAGGCTCGATTTTCCCCCCGCGCGATCTTCGTCCAGCCGAGCCGTCGAACCGCCGGCGGTCC
The DNA here is from genome assembly GCA_954870475.1 of Euphrasia confusa. Lineage (NCBI taxonomy): Eukaryota > Viridiplantae > Streptophyta > Magnoliopsida > Lamiales > Orobanchaceae > Euphrasia > Euphrasia confusa. Next base: position 879,064 of record OX940955.1, on the reverse strand, counting down.
GGTGGTCCAACCACCACCGCCCGGTTCGACCTCGTCTATTGGGTCCGTTCCTTGGATCTTGGTTCAAGGTATTTTCACGATAATTAAACGATAAAATCATAAAGGGGGTTTTACGATTTACCTCGTTCTCGTTGTTCGGAAAAACGAAGAACTCAATTTGAAGACCTTGAGATCTTCCCACGTATTCCTTGCACTAGCTCGGACGTCGGGTGGGCGACGATCTTCCGAACTCCATGGATCTCCCTCTCTACTTTCTCTCTCTAGAATTGTGATCTTCAAGTTATGAGAATAGAGAAGACCATGTAGTGCTTTTATAGGCTACGTAGGGGATCTTAAGGAGGTGGAATATTGGGCTTCCAATATTAATGATTAAATTGAGCCCAAGCCCAAATCTATTAATCCATTAATATTAATTAATTCTATTTTCCACTATATAAAATTAATTGCACTCCCAATATTAAACCATATTATATCAAATAATATTTCTCCGGTAGTATTATTTATTCCGTGTATTTAAGATATAAATATCCATGAATAAAATTAATTTATTGCTAATTAATTTATTCATCTCTTATATCCGAGACTAGTACCATTCAACCTTAATTATTATGCGGAACGAATCCACCTGCAGGGTTTACATAATAATTCCTTATGAACTCATCTCGGGGATATTATCAACCCTTACGGGATACACTTTCCCGTCAAGTATTCACGGCATGTCATATATAAAATATAGCGACCCAACTTAACCGGTAATTGACCCAGTAATTAAACCGGTCAATTCCTTTGGAAAATCAAAGTCACTTATATTAAATATACACACCCGCAATAGTATCGGGGATTAAGAATAAAATACACTGAGACTTAAATCGATTATCGCCGTCAATCCTAATCGATAAATCTCAAACGATCCGCCCAATACACCAAGTGTACAAGTGTGATAAAATAATTAAGATAAATTATTTTCTCTCTCACACAACGACTATACCGATGGATTGGTCCGTGTCCATCTAGGTCGTGAGCAACTGTTCGATTAAATACGAGTAACCGATAGTATGATCTTCTGTGCGCCCATGCACACCATACTAACTACAACGTATGAAATCCAGGACTATAATTTGCATATATTTAATTATAAATAATTAAACGCAAATAATTGTTTATTTAATTAAATAGATTAATGGCAATGGATCGGGAGTTTCCGTTACTTAAATCTAGACATTAAGTACACAACTCCAACATCCTTTTCTTCTTTTGTATTATTTGTTGATTTATCTTTTCTTTTGACTTGGTCTTTGGTAGACTCTTCCTTTGATGACGTGACTCCGGTATTCTTGACACGTGTCGGTGTTGGATTTTTATGGTACAACACAATCGTTAATGGTACTCTGCAAATTTGGACAAAAAAAATGAAATTTGATGATTTTAAAAGATACAGGACCAAAATTGGATTCAGCGTACCCCGTAATTTAAATTAGACGGAAGTAGTTGTTACGTCAGCAATAGTTAACGGTGCTTTGCAAAATTGGACGGAAATGATGACATTTGATGATATTGAAAGACACATGACCAAAATTGGATTTGGCCTTAGTTACATGACGCAAATTGATATTATCTCAAGATTAAATATAGTGTATTGAATAGAGATTCATTTTTTATAATGATTTATATAATTTTTTTATAGAGTTTAACAAAATTTTTATTGATATATATGAATTTTTGTTATAAACTCAAGAGAAATAGAGAGAGAGAATAATATAGTATAAGAGAGACAATATGATAGGAGAATAGAATTGTTATGAATTGTTATGAATTGTTGTATTCATTCATATGGGGAGACCCTTTATATAGGATACAATCTAGGGTTTCTGACTTAGCCAACAAGTCATTCACTATAATATAATAATATTCATAACACTCCCCCTTGAATGACTATTTACAGGATTGCTGCCTCGTTAAAACCTTGCCAGGAAAACCCAGTGGGACAAAACCTGAGCGAAGGAAAAAGAGTACAACTTGCTCCCCCTGATTGTAATCACCGAAGATATTTGACTTCTTGAAAGTAATTATTGGTGATCAATCTTTCTCATTAAAACCTGTAACTAATAAAACCATATAGGAAAAACTTAGTTATTCAAATATACATTTTGGTCTTCAGGACACAACCTTCGAATTGTCGAGTTTCACATTCATTTGTATTATTGTATATTTTTCGTCCTTCAGGGACATGCCTTTACCAGACATCTATATTGACTAGAGCATTCGCAATTGCTATAACCGGCTGGTAACACTTCAGGAGTATATTAGATGCGTCTAATGTCGAATATACAATCCTTGACAAATGAACACTAATGTGTACTTCAATTCACAATCATTTGATCTTCAGGTTCAATATCTCACTTTATCTCGAAAATAAACTCATATGGAACATTATGATGTCCTCATTAATTATTATCGAGTGATGTACATGCCTCGTTAAAAACCTCGTTATAAAACCTTTTAGGAAAAAATACTCGAGGAAAAGAGTACATGACATTCACATTTATATTGTGGTGATTGTCTCGTTAAAAACCTTTAACTAAGAAAACCCCGTGGGAAAAACTTAGTAGAGGGAAAAAGAGTGCAATCACTGATTCACTGGTCTTCGGGACCAAAATCCCTGGTCTTCGGGACCTTGTCTTCAATATCATTTGTGTCCATAATGACATAGTAATATGATAATGTACATATTCTGATTTTCATTTCCTTTCATATCAGGAATTTTAAAATCCATCCAGGATTTTCATGTATGTATTTTTCTAATAACTTCTACATGGTCAAATCATACATTTGATGCATATATTTATCAATATTAAGTAGCGGAACTTAATGTCATCTTTCAAAATATTTGATTAACATCGAGTTTCTGCGAAAAACTCTTGAGCAACTAATCTCGCTTTTATATCTCACCACATAATTACTCATTTTTCGTACGAACACCCACATATATCCTTCTGGGATAATATTTTGAGGTGTGTATTATAGAGTCAAAATATTTCTTTTATTTAGCGAGTCATGCTCAGCCTCAATTGCTCATTTCTATTTCTTTGAGTGCTGCCGGCACACTATTATTGATTTAAGTTTTGGATCCAAATTTTCTAGAGTAACTTCTTGAGGCAAATATGTCTTTGACGACTTTTTCCATGTTGACAATTCTATCAACCAAATCTTTCATCATTTCCAAAAATATTTAATTTGGTTATTCCGCAATCCCACGATTTTCTATTATCATGTAAACATGTTTTTCCAATGGGATTTCGATCTAACTCTCTTCAGGAAATTTTAAGGGTGACTTAATTTCTTTGTTTTTCCGCGGATTTATTTTATATTTTCAGATCGATCTACTACGCTTCAGGCGTATATTAGAATCAACATTTGAGTTGATCTCTTTGGTATTAGAACTCTTATAGTTCATTTATCACAAATATATGTGATTTTGTCACACCTTCATTAATTTGGCAGATTACTTGCTGAATATTGCAAGTCACTTATTTTCATGAACTTCGGGTTCAATTGATTGATGCGTGGATCTAAAATTGAAGATCGTTTTCATTCACTGAAACTTCTCGGCATTTATATATTTTATATTCTTATCTCCCCCTAATGCCGGGAAATGATCTTCATGAAATATGCAAATCAGCGTAATTGCTATAAATCAATCTTTTGGATAGTGATCTTCTGGATCGTGGGCTCAAAATATTTAATATACTTTATTTTCAATTATACTCGTTCATAAAAATACGCTCTAGTGGTGATATGAATATAAATTGCATATTAATTCGCAGATGGGAAATATTTGATTTATTTCCACGCACAATCATAATATGCATCATTTTCATGTTCAAGTACATTTATAGTACTCGTGGGGATAATTAGTAAAACTCTTCCGGAGCTCACTCTTAACATGTCATCATTTGCGTAATAATATATTTACCAATGATCCTTCGGGGATACAGTATCTTTACCAATAATCCTTCGAGGATACAATATCTTTACCAATGATCCTTCGGAGATCAAAATAAATCTCAAATATAATTTTCTCATAAATTACATTTAATTGGAATCGACTTTTTCGATATTTCATGAGTACCCACACAGTACATTTATTATCGATTTTCAAAAGATATCCTTCAGGGATAATTCATGTAATTATTGTTTCAACGAGAACAATAGAATTTGGCTCACTATGAGTATAATGAGATGTAACTTTATTAAAAAAAATTATGTTTTGAACTTTGCTTCTTCGGGAGCAATAAAAATATTATTTCAGAAATATTTTGTATTATTTTTTACGAATATCAATATTTATTCATGAATATCAAATAATATAAGAGAGACAATATGATAGGAGAATAGAATTGTTATGAATTGTTATGAATTGTTGTATTCATTCATATGGGGAGACCCTTTAGGATACAATCTAGGGTTTCTGACTTAGCCAACAAGTCATTCACTATAATATAATAATATTCAGAGAAAATTATCAATTTGGTACCATAAAGGAGGGCAAGTCTCGTTTTGATACCATTTTGTTTCCGTTTCTCAATTACATACCATAAAACCTGAAATCGAGTCAGTATCATACTTTTTTCGCCGGAAAATTTTGAAATCGCCGGAGATCAAGCACGTGAGTTGCACGCGAGTGGTAGCTCCGGTGACCTAGCCCAGATGGCAATATCTCATTGGTCAGGCGATTAAAATTAAATCAAAAATCAAACCTTTTCCATTTGGCTTGCCACGTCAGCATTCCACTATTAATTTCAAAAATAAAAAAAGAAAAAAAAACAGAATTAAAAGTATTAAAAGCGGGATTGAGAGCGATACCCAAATCTATTCCAGAAAACCCTAATCCCCCAAATCATTGAAGAACCCTAATTTTTGTTCCTTTGATTCTCAGTGTAAATTCACATATCAATTACGTAATTCATAATCCATCTTTAATTCGCAAAAAGCCATCCTTTTCAATGTCTCAATCGAGTACCAACTCAGAAGCAATAAATTGTTTCTGTGGAAAAACGGCATCCAGTGCAACGACGTGGAAGAACGACAATGTGGGGAGGCGATTCCTCGGTTGTGGGAATTATCCGGTTTGTCACCCTTTTTTTTGCTTATCTCTTAATTTTCTTTTTCTGCTGTGAATTGCATTTATTTTTTTTTTGCATTGTAGAACCGAAGATGCAGTTTTTTTAGATGGCTAGATCCTCCTTTATGTGAGAGAGCGAAGCAAATTATTCCTGGATTGCTGAGACGATTAAATGAACCGAATTCCAATTCCAATGGAGTGTTTGAGGTTGAGATGGAGTTGTTGAAGGTTGAGAACAAGAAGTTGCAGGAAAAAATCTTGAAATTGAAGAACCGCAATAAAGAGTTGACATGTAGTTTTTACAAAATTATCTTAGTTCTAGTTATTGGATTTATGGGTTTGTTTGTATTTTGTTGTTCTTAGAGATGTTGCTTTCTGTTATAATTTGATTCAGAACTTGGTTTAATGTATTGGAGATCTCTAATGTAATGCAGACAAGTATTTTGTTATTGCTGTTTTTGGTGTTTTCTATTGTAATTTGTTTCAATACTGCTTCTGTAATGAGAGAACTCATGTTGGTGTTCTTATTGTTTATTTAGTGAATTAAGAACAAAACACACTATAACAAGAATCAAAAATGAAACAAATACCTAATAGCACTCCATTAGACTGGATAAAATTTCTTCATTAGTTTCACCAAAATATGCATCATTTCACAGAAGCATCATAACCACCAAATTCCAAAACAGAACAACATAGCATCCAAGTTTCAAAACAAAAACAACAAAATCAACTTAACAACCAAGTTCCAAAAAAAGAACAATCACAACAACTTAAATTCTAAAATTCCTTCTGGCATCTTGAATTTGTTCATGGATAGTAGGGCCATCTACTAGAGTCTGAGTGGTCACTTGGCTTTGTTGAGTGCTAACTCCAACATCTGGATCACTGACATGAATGTCTTGGGCTGGTGTGATCCTTGGGGGTGCAATCTACAACAGTTAAAGGTTAAATTAGAAGTTATATTAAAATGTAATGTGTCTTAAAATGGTCAGATAGGTAAAAGTAGGAAAACTCACATGATTCTCTCCTGTTGGAGTGTTGGATGCATTCCCTTGGTTCACAGGCCTCCTTTCTTTCCTCACAGGAGCTTTGGGCTTTACTGGCTGCCTCCCACAAGTTATTGTGTTATGTCCTTCTCCACCACACTTTTTGCATTTATAGGTGAGTGTCTGTCTTTTCATTATTTGAAGCTTTTTCTTGCTGTTTTTCTCTGACTTTTCAAATGGATCCTTTCTTCTTTGTTTAGGCTTCCTTCCTCTAGCAGCTCTCTTTCCAAAACTTGGAGGTAATGGAGGAATATACATTGAAAGATCATAAACTGTATTCTGGTAAGTAAACTGTATTCTGTATTCTGGTGCCATAAACTGTATTCTGGTAAGTCTTGTTATAGGTCTGCACATGGTAGCATTCATCCACAAAGTCCAAAGGGTTTAAATTCTGTCTCAGCAAAGCACAAATTGCATGAGTGCATGGTATTCCAGTTAGCTGCCAGCTCCTACATGAGCACTCTAATTTCTTCAGGTCCACTGTGAATTGTGTGGCATCAAAGCATGCAATCTGGTAGTGGTAATCTGACCCCTTCACTGGAATACAATCAACAACCTTCTCAGTTTGAATGTCTAATATCTTTTGGATTCTTGGACAAAGTATGCCATTCAATTTCTTCAGTGCTCTGTCCCTATTCTTCTGAAGTCTGACCATAAGACTCTCCCTAATCCACTCCAGCATAGTGATAATAGATTTATCTCTGGCCTCCAGAATATTTGCATTGAAAGTCTCACAAACATTGTTTAAGAGCATGTCACACTTGGCCTTCTCATTGAAATATGCCTTGCACCACTGATGTGGGGGTTTGTTTTGAAACCAAACCCAAGCTCCTTCTGATAGCTCTTTCATCTCATTCATTGCATTGTTAAACATACCCACAGTGGTACTGCATGCAGCTTTCCATAATGCCAATTTATAAGAAACCCCCCTGAACCCTGCAACTTTGAGGTTGTTATGTAAGTGCCTTACACAAAACCTGTGGCTGACACCAGGGAATATGGCCTCCATTGCTCCAATCAAGCCCTTCTGCTTATCAGAAATGAATGTGAAATCAGCAGCATCAATTTGTAAGTCTTGCTTCAGAATGTGCAAGAACCACTCCCATTCATCCTGACTTTCTCTCTCAACTACTGCATATGCAACTGGGAAGGGATTGTTGTTCCCATCCACCCCTACAGCAGTCAACAACATCCCTCCATACTTCCCCTTCAGAAAGCATCCATCAACCCCAAGAATCTTTCTACAACCACTCAAAAATCCAGCTTTAAGGGCATATAAGCAGCAGTAGAATCTGGAAAACCTTGCCACACCAGTTTCTGATTCAGTACCAAGGAGAACAGTAGACCCTGGATTTGTTTTTCTGAGTTCATCAACATATGACCACAGCTTTGCATATTGTGCATCAGGATCTCCCTCAATTTTAATCAAGGCCTTCTTCTTAGCTTTATAGGCCTGTGTCTTAGAGATCTCAACTCTTATATCATGCATGGCATCCATCCTAAAACCCTTAACTGATCTACCACCATCACTTTGAAATCTTTGCAAGAATCTGTCACTCAACCAAGAAGAAGTCAGACTCTTTACCTTGTGAGATGGTGCGCATGTGTGATGATCCAATATTTTCCTGATTTGAAAAGATGTGTCATTTTTCATCCTCAAAGCATTGATCATCCACTTGCACTCACTGGAGTCACACCTGGCATACATCCTTCTTTGATCATTACTGGTGAACTTGATATTCCTCCTACAGTTGATAGCATGGGATTGGGCAGCAAACTTGAACTCTTTTTTTGTTGCAAACACCTGCTTTATCACAAACTCAGGCTTGTACTTTTCTTGTGGATTGAAGCTTGGATATTGCTCACTTTCCTCATCAGAGACTCTGCCTTCATCAAATATTTTTGTACAATCCACAACATCCACATCAGAATTCCCACTGCCACTGTCACTCTCACTATGATCATCCACATTCTCAGTTTGGCCAATTGGACTATTTTCAGCATCAGAGACTCTATGACTTCCCTCAGTTTGTTCATCCTCAACATCATCATCAGAATCAGTTGCTTCATGACCAATGCAGTAGTTTAAGTCCTCAAATGACTCAATATCACTGGCATGTTCACCTTCAGCTGCTGCATCATTCATGTTGTCATCACCTTCAGCTGCTGCATTATACATGTTGTCATCACCTTCAGTTGCATCAACATGTTCACCTTCAGCTGCACATGTTCACCTTCAGCTGCATCAACATGTTCACCTTCTTTCCTAGCTGTATCAATTATATTTGCAGCATCTATGGCATCAAATTAAGACTCTACACATTCAACTTCTGCATCATACATGTTGTCATCACCATTCACAGAAACTGAACCACCCACAAAGTCAGAATCCTCTTCAGATTTATAAGCTTCTTCATTTGACATTGTAACTGATGTGAACCCATCCACAACTATATTTGCAGTATCCATGGCATCAAATTCAGACTCTACACATTCAACTTCTGCAAGAAACATGGTTTCATCCTCATCCTCATCCACAGAATATGAACCACCCACAAAGTCAGAATCTTCACTAGACATATCATCAACTAACAGCTCAGCATAAACATACATTTCCCTATCAATTAAGAAACTTCTAGCCCATTTTCTGATGTCATCATCATCAATAAATAATTTCAAGGTTCCATCTTTCATCTTCAAATGATATCTCAAATTCCCTTTCACTCCAGCATCTTTAGCATAGGAATCAAAATCGGAAGCACTTATCTGATCTGCATTGCACCAATCAAGACAGAGAGTCTGCCCTCCAACATATTTTGTCTGAGGATCGTTTGTGAAGGTACCTCCAACATGCAATATAGTTGTAAAATCTTTACTCTTTGGATCTGAAAAAAAAAAAAAAATTAACAAGAAAATATAGGTATTGTGAAAAATCTTTACTCTTCAGTTCATAAAACTCAGAAAACAACAAAAAAACAGAGAAAAAAAATAATACGTACCGTAGCTTGGTAACCCCGAATCCGCTGCCCCTTTCTTTTTTTTTCGCCTGAAAACCATCTTCTCTTACTACTCTGTGCGAATTTTGTACACCGTTAAGAAAGATTCAAAAGATGTATTGTGTTTTCACCTTCAATTATAGAAGAAATTCCCCTCGATTGTAGTTTTCGGACATTTAGGGTTTGAGTTAGATTTGGGGGAATAAATGAGAAAATCCTCTCAGCCCGCCAATTTAACCCCCCAGCTGCCCCGCCCGCCCTTTCTTTTAATTCTGTTTTTTTTTCTTTTTTTATTTTTGAAATTAATAGTGGAATGCTGACGTGGCAAGCCAAATGGAAAAGGTTTGATTTTTGATTTAATTTTAATCGCCTGACCAATGAGATATTGCCATCTGGACTAGGTCACCGGAGCTACCACTCGCGTGCAACTCACGTGCTTGATCTCCGGCGATTTCAAAATTTTCCGGCGAAAAAAGTATGATACTGACTCGATTTCAGGTTTTATGGTATGTAATTGAGAAACGGAAACAAAATGGTATCAAAACAAGACTTGCCCTCCTTTATGGTACCAAATTGATAATTTTCTCATAATATTCATAACAATTTTAATATTTTTAAAATATTTTTTTTATTGATTTACTTGAATTTCTATAAATTTGAATAGATATTAAGAATTCAAATTATACCTAAAAATAAATTAAATAAATTTTAAACTTGTTTCTAGATCAAGAAAAATTAAAATTAAAAAAATTCTTAATTGAATACACCAACTCTAAGTGATAACCAGAATTCTACAAAAAAAATCTTCATCGAATACTCCACTAAATGATAACTAGAATTATACAAAACTAAAAATTCTTCATTAAATATACCACTCTAAGTGATAACTAGAATCATACAAAACTAACCTTAAAAATTATACTATATTTATAATCGGGAGTTGCAATACAGTAACCTTAAGCTCAGTGGGAAAAAATATAGTAGTACTCACATAGAAAAAACAACATGATTTACCTTCCTATTAAGGATTATAAGAGAACATTTTCAGATTTGACTTGGACCAATTATCAATCAAGCTTCCCATCAGAATAAACAAAGGAAAGTTTTGAATTCAGTAACATCGGAGAGAAGAAATTTGACGTGGAATTTGTAGAGAATTTTCTTGACCTTTTTGTAGCAGCAGGAACACTGGAGATCAACCTTCAGAACCATAATCACATGAGTCAACTGCGCCCAACCCAGTTGATAAAATGCATTAACAAAAGCAAGATCCACACAATACGAGGTGTTGCTGCATTCCCTTGAAAAATAACTTATGATGTAAGAATGTAAAATTAAGCATCCCTTTTCTGTACGGACACAAAAAAGAATAAGATAGATACTTGTTGAGATAGCACACCTAGAAGTGAATTAACGGGCAAACTCTAGTCACCAACCAATCAATACAAGGTAGGCTTCACGTATATTTTCTAGCAAGTGCGCGAACTTTTGTATCGAAATGTGATGATGTAATCCGGCTTCGAACAAGGTAAAGTGGATTGAGGAGGGTCTGAAAATATATAAACATTGTACTATTGAACTTTGATACGATCACTTAATATCCATCCCTAAACAAAAAAAGAAAACAGCTATGTACGCAATTCCGAATCATGAATTCTCATGAACATCGTGTTGAGGGTGAAGTGAATTCACGCCGAGAAACAATCGCCGGAGTCGGAATCGGAGAAGACGATCGTCGCCGGAGACGATCGAAAGTGACCGGAGGAGACGAGCCGGAGTTCCGAGCTGGTGTCGGCCGACACCAGGCCCCGTCGGCCGACAGGAGCTTGGCCGAGCAACTTCTGTGGAACACGAGGCTCATCCCGCGGTTGAACCCGAGTCCGAGAGATGGGTGTCGGCCGACAAGGATTTCTGTCGGCCGACAAGTGTGATATATTTCAGCGGAAAAGGGATTTTTAATCCCAGCGGGTTTTTGTCCCCTTCTCCAAGTTTCTCCCCTCTATATAAACCCTATGTGTATTGTAAAATAGGGTTAACACCTCCAGAAAGTCTAGAATTCAATTATAGAGTTTACAAGCTTGTAACGGGGATCTATAATATTCTAGTGAATTATTGCAGCGGCAAGAAGTGGACGTAGCCCTCGTTAACGGGTGAACCACTATAAATTTCTGTGTACTTTATTTTTCGTATATTTTGTTCTTTTGTGTGTTCGTGTGCTTTTCAGGAGGGGAATTCGGACGCGAATTTCCCAACAACTGGTATCAGAGCGCTAGGGTTATAGCGATCGGGGAAAAGCGATGACGGACACCACCACCTCGTTCGGGGTTACAAAATTTGACGGAAATAACTATGGACACTGGAAGATGCAGATCGAGGACTACCTTTATGGGAAGAGGCTCGGAATTCCTTTGAAGGGTAGACCGGAGAAGATCACGGATGACGAGGAATGGGAAAGCCTCGACAGGCAGGTGTTGGGATTGATACGTTTGTCACTAGCTTCAAACGTGTCATTCAATGTGCGCTCAATTCCCACAACCAAGGGTTTGATGGCTGCCCTATCAAACATGTACGAGCAACCTTCAGCGAACAACAAGGTGTATCTCATGAAGCAGTTGTTCAATCTGAAGATGTCGGACAATGCAAACGCAGCCAACCATATCAACGTGCTGAATTCCATCTTGGACAAGTTGAAGGGAGTCGGGGTGAACTTCGATGACGAAATTTACGCCTTGATCCTACTTGCGTCTCTACCGGATAGTTGGGAGCCCATGAGGGCAGCTGTTAGCAACTCTATGGGGAAGGAGAATCTGCAGTTCTCCAAAGTTAGAGATAAAATCTTTACCGAGGAAATCCGGAGAAAGGATTTCAAGGGAAAGACTCCTAGTTCGGCCTTGAGTGTAGAGAGCCGGGGGAGAAACTCGGGCAGGAATGCTAACAGGAACAGAGGAAGATCCAAGTCTAGGAATGGAAGAGATAGCTCGAGGTCCGAGGATAATGAGTGCTGGAATTGTGGGAAGACGGGGCACTTCAAGAGGGATTGTCGCTCTCGGGGGAAGAACGACAACAAGAAGAAGGGAACCGCCAATGCGGTGGTGCAGGAGGATGACGACGATGGGGACGTCCTTCTCTGTTCGGTCGACTCACCGATCGATTCCTGGGTGCTGGACTCAGGGGCTTCTTTCCATACTACTGCACATCGGGAGGTAATGCTTAATTACGTTTCGGGTGACTATGGAAAGGTTTTTCTTGCAGATGACGAGCCACTCGATATAGTCGGGATGGGAGATATCAACCTAAAGCTGTCTAATGGGCAAACCTGGAAGATTACCAAGGTCAGACATGTGCCGGGGTTGATGAGGAACCTAATTTCGGTGGGCCAGCTTGATAATGATGGCTACCGAACGTCATTTGGAGATGGGTCGTGGAAGGTTTCGAGGAACGCCATGACATTGCTCGAGGTCATAAGACGGGCACACTTTACTTGACTACGAGCATGATGGACTCGGTTGGTGTTGTTGATGGCACCCAGAAGACCGAGCTGTGGCATTGCAGGCTGGGGCACATGAGTGAGAAGGGGATGAAGATCATGGCAAAGAACGGGCTGCTGCCCGAACTCAAGGCGATTGAGTCTCACAAGTGCGAGAGCTGAATTCTTGGAAAGCAGAAACGAGTGAGTTTTTCCAAAGGTGGAAGGGAGCTCAAGGCGGAGAAGCTGGAATTAGTACACACGGATGTTTGGGGACCAGATCCCGTCGCCTCACTCGGAGGGTCACTCTACTACGTTACCTTCATCGATGACTCCACACGGAAGGTATGGGTATACTTCATGAAAAATAAGAGTGACGTGTTCTCTGTTTTCAGGAAATGGAAAGCCGAGGTTGAGAATGAAACAAATCTCATGAAGTGTTTGAGGTCCGACAACGGTGGTGATTACGTTGACGCCGACTTCAAGCAATTTTGTGTCGAGAGTGGGATCAAGATGGTGAAGACTATTCCGGGAACCCCACAACAAAACGGAATAGCGGAGCGAATGAACAGGACGCTAAATGAGAAGGCCCGGAGTATGCGGTTACATTCGGGGATGCCTAAGATGTTTTGGGCATATGCCATCGACATGGCAGCTCATTTGATCAACAGAGCACCGTCGGTTCCTTTGGAATATCGGATTCCTGAGGAGGTTTGGAGTGGGAAGAAGCTGAATCTTTCCTACTTGAGGGTGTTCGGGTGTCTGGCGTATGTCCATAACGACGAAGCTGCTCGTAGCAAGCTTGATCCTAAATCCAAGAAGTGCTTCTTCATTGGATATGGCGGCACGGAGTTTGGATACCGATTTTGGGATGCCGAAAATCATAAGGTGATCCGAAGCAAGAATGTGATCTTCAACGAGGCGGTCTTGTACAAGGGTAAAGGCGAGGTTGTTGAAGAAAGCATTGATCCTGTGGAAGACACGGAGGAGGTTCCGGTGGAGGTCGTGGAGACCGAGAAGATCGAGGAGGGCAACACGAGCAGCGAGGATGAGCAAGATGAGAATGCTCATCCTAACATCGATCCAGTCACACCGAAGTCGTGGAGGTCGACTAGGGTAAGAAGACCTCCCCATAAATTTTCACCATCTCTTAACTATATCTTGCTGACTGATAGGGGTGAGCCGGAGAGCTACACCGAGGCTATACAAGCGAGAGATTCGATCAAGTGGGAGTCTGCCATGAAAGAGGAGATGAGCTCATTGATGTCGAATCAGACTTGGGAACTAGCCGAGCTTCCAAAGGAGAAGAAGGCCTTGCACAATAAATGGGTCTTCCGGGCAAAGGAAGAACATGATGGAAGCGTTCGGTACAAGGCAAGGTTAGTGGTGAAAGGCTTCCAGCAAAAGGAAGGGATCGACTACACGGAGATCTTTGCTCCGGTAGTCAAGATGGTAACCATCCGGGTGGTGCTTAGCTTGGTGGCACAGGAGAATTTACATCTTCAGCAAATGGATGTAAAGATCGCATTTCTTCACGGGGATCTGGATGAAGAAATATACATGAAGCAACCGGAGGGTTTCGAAGTCCGAGGCAAGGAGAAGCTGGTGTGTAAGCTTCAGAAGAGCTTGTATGGGTTGAAGCAAGCTCCGAGGCAGTGGTACAAAAAGTTCGACATGTTCATTAAGCGGGTCGAGTTCACGCGGTGCGAGGCAGACCACTGCTGCTATTTTAAGAGTCTTGGAAAAGGTAACTACATAATTTTGCTCCTTTATGTAGATGACATGCTGATAGTCGGGGCAAGTTTGGCGGAGATCGACAAGCTCAAGAAGAGTCTATCGAGGGAATTCTCTATGAAGGATTTGGGTGCTGCCAAACAAATCCTGGGGATGAGAATCACGAGGAGCAAGGATGGTCTTGAGTTGTCTCAAGAGGAGTACCTGAAGAAGGTACTAGCACGGTTTAGCATGGAGGATGCGAAACCCGTGAGCACTCCTTTGGCTAGTCACTTCCGTATGTCAAAGGAGGACTCGCCGACGAGCGAGAATGATCTAGCGCATATGGATAAGGTCCCTTACGCCTCTGCGATTGGGAGCCTTATGTATGCCATGGTGTGCACGAGGCCTGACATTGCCCATGTAGTGGGAGTAGTCAGCCGATTTATGAGTAATCCAGGGAAACAACATTGGGAAGTCGTCAAGTGGATCTTTCGATACTTGAGAGGGACTTACGGTTTTGTTTTGAGGTTCCGAAAATCAGATTCAGGGTTACTTGGGTTCGTGGACGCAGACAACGGAGGAGATGTGGATAGTAGGAAGAGCACTACTGGGTACGTGTACACTTTCGGGGGTACCGCGATTAGCTGGGTGTCGAGGTTGCAGAAGATCGTAGCATTGCGATGCGGAGTACGTCGCTGTGACGGAAGCCGCGAAGGAGATGATGTGGCTACAGGCAATTCTGCTAGAGCTGAGGCAAGATCATTCGGGGAGTATCTTGTATTCCGACAGTCAGAGCGCCATTCACTTGGCGAAGAATCCGGTGTACCATGCTCGAACGAAGCATATCCAGCTGAGATATCACTTCATTCGATCGGCCTTAGAAGAAGGCGTCTTGGTGTTGGAGAAGATTCTTGGGAGTAAGAATCCAGCCGACATGTTTACGAAGGTGGTACCGTGCGACAAGTTGAGGTTGTGTTCAACCTCGATTGGTCTTCTGGGATGAGGACCGGGGACGCCGCTGCAATTAGAAGAGACGATAAGGGGGCTGCGAATTAACTTCAAGTGGGAAATTGTTGAGGGTGAAGTGAATTCACGCCGAGAAACAATCGCCGGAGCCGGAAACGGAGAAGACGATCGTCGCCGGAGACGATCGAAAGTGACCGGAGGAGACGAGCCGGAGTTCCGAGCTGGTGTCGGCCGACACCAGGCCCCGTCGGCCGACAGGAGCTTGGCCGAGCAACTTCTGTGGAACATGAGGCTCATCCCGCAGTTGAACCCGAGTCCGAGAGATGGGTGTCGGCCGACAAGGATTTCTGTCGGCCGACAAGTGTAATATATTTCAGCGGAAAAGGGATTTTTAATCCCAGCGGGTTTTTGTCCCCTTCTTCAAGTTTTTCCCCTCTATATAAACCCTATGTGTATTGTAAAATAGGGTTAACGCCTCCAGAAAGTCTAGAATTCAATTATAGAGTTTACAAGCTTGTAACGGGATCTATAATATTCTAGTGAATTATTGCAACGGCAAGAAGTGGACGTAGCCCTCGTTAACGGGTGAACCACTATAAATTTATGTGTCCTTTATTTTTATTTTTCGTATTTTTCGTTCTTTTGTGTGTTCTTGTGCTTTTCAGGAGGAGAATTCAGACGCGAATTTCGCAACACATCGATCGATGATCGAGTAGAGTTTTTGCAGCTTGCAACTTATTCTAACAATCACACAAGAGTCGACATTCTCAAGCTGCTTCGGAGCATGCATTGCTGGTGTGGTGCCGTATAAATATTGTTCCTTTTGATGGACTTTCGCTAAGTCCATCGCCCACTAACCAGGTGCTTTTGGAATTTGTGGTTCAACGGACCACACCGCACCGCACACAATCTAGCACCATCTGTTTCGACTGTGGAAATTTCGACTGAGGTAATATCCTCGGTTTCTCAGTTTTTTTTTTTACTTGTTCGAGGTTTTCCGGTAATTGTATGTGTGTCATCTCTCCTGCGACTTTCAGAATTTAACTTGAATGTTTTGTTTGCCCATTCAATTTTGATTTATTTATAATTGACTTTCTCAGTCAAAATACTAAGAATAAATGATGCACATAAATACTGAATTGAACAGCTGATAGTGACCCCATCAAGAACTGTGATGCCTTGCATAAAGCTGAGACAACTGAAGGTCCTGACCCGACTAGAAAATTTTCTATTGAGTCAGAAGATTACGGGATTGGTTTCATAACATTCCCAATAGAAAAGGTATTTGGCATGTTTTAATTTTTCAGATAAATACTCACATGGATCGTAACGGTTTGCTTCTTCCTGCATATTTTGCTTTTCTTATAAGGATTACAGGATCTTCAATACTCCAATTATAATTATCATAAACTTCAAAAGGTAGATTTTGCTTTTCCACCTACATTATTTGAAAATATTTTGTTGTTTTCAGGTGCTCCTTGAATTTTCAATGCTGCAAAACTTCAATCTATGTCGGTGGGCGATATCTTAAGGTTCGGTTACTTTTTCCATGTGATATTGATGTTTACCAAGTATCTTAGTAGTGGACTTGGCAGGCATAATGTTGGGTTTATGAACAATATTTGGGTTTTGTGGGTTCTGTTGGTTTTCGATCTGATGATGTCTTGTTGAACAGATAAAAACAAAGGAACAAAAAAAGTTTCAATTTTTGTTGGGTTTGGTTAATCTCCACAACCTCCAGGTTTCTGTTGAATTTTATTGATTTGAGATCTGATTTATTTTACTCAATTTGCATTGTCGTTTTTTATGATGCTGAATCTGTATTGATTTAGGTGTATGATGTACGACAATCGAATTGTCGTGTGATGTGGTTTAGTGATCTAGCTGCACTTGCTAATGGATCTATCATTTTTGTTGTTTGTTTATGGTGGGTTGCGTGATGGTTTACATTCCAAGTGTGCCTGTATATGTAATATGAAGAGGAGAGTTTTGCGAAGTGGTTGGAGTAAATTCAATTGCCTGCTGCAAATTGATTGTTTTTTACTTGTGCAGAGAATGGAGATGGAATCTGCAAAGGAAACTGAAAATTCTTCAAGAACCATTGGTTTCTCAAGTCCCTCTTCTTATTTAGCGAAAAGCTGCAGGTAAAAAAAACATGCCTTCACTAGCATTTTGAAGTTCATTTTTTTTACCTTAATTTTTGTACTTATAGAAATATCGTTGAACTCGAGAAAGTTCACTCACCTTATGGTAAATCCCCCCATCGCATAAACCGCCACGCTGCTTTAGTGATAATTTTTAAATTCTGTTATATATTCAATAGTCGGTGTTTGTGGTTTTTAAAGTTGCTATTTGTTATTGTCATTACTCTTTATTGATCTATTTTCATAGACAGTTTCGTTCTCTTATTGTATTCTTTGTCGCTTGAGCTCCAATTAGTTAGAATAACTTTCTGTTTCTCATTTTGAAATTATTTTCAAATCAAATATGTGGGCAACTATGGCGGCCAATAAATATTGTTTCATCAATTGTTTTAATTTTTTTAAGTACATCATTGAAGTAAGTTGTCAATATGTTTTATATGCTATAAGTTTCCTAGAAATAACTTACTTAAGATATCTAAGACGCCCTTTTTACAGGAGGGATATGTGATCTACCGTGTTCGGGTTAGACGTGTTCGCAAGATGCGAGTTCCCAACGGTATGTTCTATGGGAAGGCAACAAACCAGGGAGTAAGTTAGCTCAAGTTCCAACGCAGCTAGAGACCTGTTGCTGAATAACGCCATGCCATAGTTAGAAGTTAGAACTGTAATGGGATGGATCATGGATGTAAAACAAATGCACGAGCAAAATGGAAGAAGGGTAGAAGAAAGGTGTTTATCGAGTTCAACACAAAAATATTTATGAAATATCATTACTGTACCATATTTCAGAATTGGATTCTCACCGCACTCTTTCGAGACGTACACGTGTTATTTTTTATTTTATTTTTTGGCTTTTTTATTCTGTAATGTAATATCCTTATCATTCATTTGGTTTTCTACCAGTGATCTTGCTCTTCTTCATCACTGCCGTTGCTTGTTACCTCTTTGTAAAATTCGATTGGTATAATTAATGAAATAAATTCAAATTATTTATTAATTTGTTAATGTTGGTAGACAATTTTTTGAACCTATTATAAATAATAATAAGACCAATTCAAATTTACAACAATTTACAACAATAATAATAAGTACTGTATATCTGATTTTTTTTATTTAGGATCAACACTTAAAAAAGAAGAAGAGAGGGGAAGTTGTGTGAGTGTAAAACGATTGATGTGAAAATAGTTCTGATCTGATTTTGGTTTTTTGAGGTTTCTTGAGCTTGTTAGTCTCTCCAATATATAAAATGTCTTCTTTTGCAAGGTAGTATTATCGACTTGGCTTTTTCAAATGCCTTCATCTGCCCGTCGTGTACCAGCAGAAGTCGAGCTCACCAATTTGTTCTTATAACATGGAGTAGTTGGTTAACTAAGTGGATAATCAGAAGGTTTGGGGTATGGGATCAGTAAATTAAGTGTTGCAAACTCAATATTTTACATAGATTTTCTTAGAGCTGCTTGTTAGTCTTTGTTGTTGCCTCTTGGTGATTTTTCCTCAATGGTCTCTCCGTCAAATATAGTATAAAATTGGTATTATCGACCTGCCTTTTTCAAAGCCTCGGCGCAGAATTTCAAACAGCAGCCTCCCGCCATATATTCACAAAATAATGTTGAATTACAAAATAAATTAATTAGCTAAAACAAGAGTTCGGTCATCTAAATGTGCTTACTAGTGGGCTGGACATATAATAACATACCTAATAATATTCAAAACCCATTAAAGAATTAAACTAAGGGAAACGCGGGGATTTCTCAAGTTCAACTTGGAACATAAAGCCCATATAAGGACACTCAATATTAAATGCCTAATCGCTTTATTATTTATACATTCAATAGAGCATTTATATATTTTTTACATTTTACATAGATTATATATGTATAATTATTATTTTTTTCCTTGAATATAAATAGGCAAATTTATATATTCCAGTTACGCCTAATTTGAAAACTATAAATATGAGATTCTCCACACACAAGTTATTGCATCTAGTTTTTCTCGTCACATCACAAATACTAATACAAATAAATTTCTTAATTCTTTTTTTGATAATTTTCAATATCACACAAGCTTCGGCACAGTGTGAGTTTCTCGAGACAGCGCTTCGAGTTTATGTCGTGAACGATCTCCCAATGCATTCAAATCCATTAAAGTTACGTTGTCAGTCCAGAGAATGGGATCTTAATTATCAACTCTTGAATTTTCATCAAGAATATAGTTGGCAATTTTGCAAGAGTTCTCATGACAAACAGATATATATTTGTCACTTGTGGTGGGAATCGAAACAAATATTATTTGATGCCTTTGATGAAAATATTTACAAGGCTTCTCAGCCACTATATTACTGGGCCGCAAGAAAAGATGGTATTTATTTTTCTAAAATCAATAATCTATCTACTTTTGTCAAAAGGTATAATTGGAATTAAATACTTTTAGTAGGCCAAACTATAGGCCCCTGTCTGTCGTGTAACCCGACTCATTAAATAATTATGACCAAGAATTTTATGTTCTTGATGAAAATATTATTACAATGTTACTCTCTCTTAATGTTGTCATCATACAATATATAAAATATCAATTTCTTCATCATGTGGATCAATGAAAACGCGGTATTTTGATTGTGTTGACACTCTTCTACCATACAAATTGTGTTATTTTTTTATGTATTCACAACAATTTTGAAGCTGATTATGAGATAGACTCTCTTATCTTAAGTTGGCGATACCTTGGGTATACAATTACAATTATAATATTAATAGAATTGTGAATTTCGTTACTTTAATCAATTAAAATAAACAAATTTATATAAAAATGAAGCTAATGGAACCAAACCAATTAAAAAAATATATATGTAGTTTACATTTCATATATAAATTAAACTGTGAATTCAAATAACAATGTCTTGCTAATAACAAATACTCCACATAACAAATAATTGAATTTTAGAATTAGGTTTTCATGGAAAATTAAAATGTTGAGATTGAAATGGAAAATCATGAAGAAACTGGGTCTATAACACGGCTTGAAATTGAAAAAAAAAAAAACAATCCACGAATGGGGTGATTCAAGGAATATGTTGAAATTATTGTATCTGTACAATTTTTAAAAGATCGTTGCAAAATAAGGATATTGTGAAAAGGAAAATCGAGAAAACATTTACCGTAATTAATCGAGAAGATCTCGCCGCCGGTAAGGGTTCTCGAAAGGTGATAACACACAAAATCGTCGGCCGAACCTTGGTGCAAGTGATTCCATAAACAAAGAAACGTGTGGATTGCGACAAATGATAATGGTGTAGTTTTGTGATTTCCATTAGGATCGGTCGATTTTCTAGAAGGGAGTAATAAAAGTGATGTTTGTTAGGGAGTTTTGTTACTAAATGATTCGGTAGATATGTGAAAAAACGAACATAATTAAAGGATAGGTTTTGCGTGTGTAATTGTTAAAACAAATAAATTAAAATAAATAAAAGGTAATTTCGGGAGTATTTACTATTTTACAATTACACAAAAAATTAGTATTTAACTTTACTAAAACACTTAAAATTTACTCTTTTTAGAAAATTTCCTTAAAAAATATATATGTAGTTTGCATTCCATATATAAATTAAACTGTGAATTAAAATAACAATGTCTCGCTAATAACGAAAACATAAATTAACTATTATGTATAAATTTTGGTAAAAAGTTTATTTAGCAATTATATATTTTTTATTTTATGACGTGTTACAATAGTAACCAAATTTGTGAGGAAATAACATAATTACTTTTTTGGTCTCTGATCAAAATATACATTCTTTTTTTTTGTGTGTGTCTAACATATAAAATAAAAATAAATATTGCTTGAAAAGAAGTGTTACAAACTCAATGCCAAAATAACATGAATTAGTCACATAAAACATGTTTAATCAATTAAACTAATAAGACAATTAATCGAAAATATATGAAAATATAAATATTAAAGGTGAAAGCGTACCTTTAACCATAAGAAGATGATGATTATTGAGATGATTGATGATTACTATCAATACCATTTTTAACTCACAACGTTGAGAGAACAGTCAATAATCCACATTTATAGATTAAATAATATTGATCTGGTTTCTAAATAAATCAAAATTTGTTTAATTAATTTAACAAATAAAATGTCCTGAATCTATTCAACAAGAATAAAGTACTAGTATATTTTAAACAAGAATAAATCTTAACTACATCTATTCAACAAGAATATAAGTACTATGTTTTATCCATTCAAAATTTTGAAGTGAAATGCTACGTATTTTTATCTGCCTTTCATTTTTTTTTGAGGGGGGAAGGTACTTATTCCTTATTTTTTTATCCGAATTTTGTCTGTGTTCAAGATTTCATGTTGTTTTTCAGGTAAAAGTTTTTTGACGAAGTCTTAAAACTATTGACCACTAGTGTACCGAAATCTTAACTACCATCTTTGTTATAACCAAAAATAGGTCTTTAAAAAGAGTGGCAGAAATTTAACTTAATAAGGAACCAAAAGTTTCCTCCACTGCGTGAGGTAACAAATAAATTAAGCAAAAAATTAAAATTTGTCCAACAGAAAGATAAATAAAAACACTTCAACATGAATACAAACATAATTAGTCGACCTCCTCGATCTTGGGCCCAGCTCCGGCAGAAGCACCTGTTGGTGCATGACCAACATCATCATCCATGGGAGCCTCACCTCCAGCACCCTGGTACATCTTGGCAATGATGGGATTGCAGATGCTCTCGAGCTCCTTCATCTTGTCCTCGAACTCGTCTGCTTCAGCTAGCTGGTTGGCATCAAGCCACTGGATGGACGCCTCAATCGCATCATCAATCTTCTTCTTGTCCTCAGCAGGTAGCTTGGAGGCAATCTTTTCATCCTTGATGGTGTTTCTCATGTTGTAGGAGTAGTTCTCCAATGCATTCTTGGCCTCGACCTTCTTCTTGTGCTCCTCGTCCTCGGATTTGTACTTCTCAGCTTCCTGGACCATCTTCTCAATATCCTCCTTTGAGAGCCTGCCCTTGTCGTTGGTGATAGTGATCTTGTTCTTCTGTCCAGTGGTCTTATCCTGGGCAGACACGTTCAAGATACCATTGGCATCAATGTCGAAGCAGACAGTGATTTGAGGGACACCCCTGGGAGCAGGTGGGATACCGGAGAGTTCAAACTTGCCAAGCAAGTTGTTGTCCTTTGTCCTCGTCCTCTCGCCTTCATAGACCTGGATTAGGACTCCGGGCTGGTTGTCAGAATAAGTCGAGAAAACCTGTTCCTTCTTGGTTGGGATTGTGGTGTTTCTCTGGATCAAGATGGTCATGACACCACCAGCAGTCTCCAAACCAAGGGAAAGGGGAGTGACATCCAGAAGCAAAAGGTCCTGAACCTTCTCGTTACCCTCTCCGCTCAAAATAGCAGCCTGGACAGCAGCACCATAGGCAACAGCCTCATCGGGGTTGATACTCTTGCAAAGCTCCTTGCCGTTGAAAAAGTCCTGCAACAACTGCTGCACCTTGGGGATCCTGGTGGAACCACCGACTAGGACAACATCATGGACGGTGCTCTTATCCATCTTGGCATCCCTCAAACACTTCTCGACAGGCTCCATACACTTCCTGAACAAGTCCATGTTCAGCTCCTCAAACCTGGCACGGGTGATGGTGGAATAGAAATCAACACCCTCGTAGAGAGAGTCGATTTCGATTGTAGTCTGGGCAGTGGAAGAAAGGGTCCTCTTCGCCCTCTCGCAGGCGGTTCTCAATCTCCTCAGGGCCCTGGGGTTTCCGGTGATGTCCTTCTTGTGCTTCCTCTTGAATTCCTGAACGAAATGGTTGACCATTCTGTTGTCGAAATCTTCACCACCAAGATGAGTGTCACCAGCAGTGGCCTTGACCTCAAAGATTCCTTCCTCGATAGTCAGAAGGGAGACATCAAAGGTACCACCACCGAGATCAAAGATCAAAACATTCTTCTCACCAACGCTGGTGGCCTTCTTGTCAAGACCATAAGCAATGGCTGCAGCTGTAGGCTCGTTGATAATGCGAAGCACATTGAGACCAGCAATGACACCAGCATCCTTGGTGGCCTGGCGCTGAGAATCGTTGAAGTAGGCTGGGACAGTGACCACAGCATTCTTGATTGTGGATCCAAGGTATGCTTCAGCAATCTCCCTCATCTTAATCAAGACCATGGAAGAGATCTCCTCAGCAGCAAACTGCTTATCCTCACCCTTGTAGTTGACAATGATCATGGGCTTCTCAGCAGGGCCAGGGATGACCCTGAACGGCCACAACTTGATATCGCTTTGAACGGAAGCATCGGAGAATCTCCTTCCAATCAACCTCTTAGCATCTACAAATCAAAACGTACAAACAAAGCAAGATAGATGATAAGTAACTTACTTCAAATTAAAAGGCAATCAAAGAATCAAAATAATAACACAGTAAAAATATAAAGTAACAAACTTCACAGTTTAAGCATCCACATTAAATCAAACAAAAATTATCAATGAATACAAGATTAAAGAATCAAATGTAAATTAACCAACTTTACAGTTTAAGCATAAGTAGTATCCAATCCACATTAAATCAACCAATAATTATCAAAGAATACAAGATTAAAGAGACATTTTTATTCTACAATAAAACAAGCTCACGTTTCAAGTGAAGCATATCAACAGGGTTATGTATGACATATTTATTATTCACTAAAATTTCATAAATTTCCTTGAATAACAAAATAATTTCACAAGATCTAAAATCAGAGAGCAAAACAATAACGTGAGACATTAATTATAAAAAAATACTTACCGAAAACAGTGTTGGTGGGATTCATGGCGACCTGATTCTTCGCGGCGTCGCCGATGAGCCTCTCGGAGTCGGTGAAACCGACATAGGACGGCGTGGTTCGGTTGCCCTGGTCATTGGCGATGATCTCGACGCGGTCGTGCTGCCACACTCCGACACAAGAGTAAGTTGTTCCCAAGTCGATCCCGATGGCGGGACCTTCTCCTTTGCCGGCCATTGAGTTATAGATGCAGAGCTAGAGGAAAAAAATATAAGTACTAGTAAATTAGGGTTTGATGTGTGAGGAAAGAGGAACGCTGTGGGGAGTGTTTATATAGGCCCATTGGCCGTGACCGACCCGATCGGAACGTTCCAGAATGATCCGGAAAGTTTCCGAAAAGCGAAAATACCTTAATTGCAATTCACTTATTGGGCTAGGCCCAAACAAAGTTCGATGAACTACGATGTCTTGATGGACTTTGGATCCAAATCAAACATTCACACGTCACGGCCTGTGGTTAATAAATTTCTTTTTACTTCCATGCTCTTGGATGTTGGAAATTAAGGAAAAAAATAAAAATAAGTTTTTGAATTGAAAAGATTTCAAATCACTAAAATGGATGAAAAGATTTCAAAACACTTAAATGATTTTATGCACACAAACACAATAATACACAATGTTCTAAAAATCCCGTTCTAGCTTCGATTAGGCCCCGCTTAGGCCCTAGGCTATGCTCGACCGCCTAGATTTTAGTCCGCCTAAATCCGCTTTTTGCCGCCTAAATTCGCTTAGTTCCATCTTTACTTAAACGATTTCCGAACAAGCTTAGTTGTGCAATTCTAATTCGTTTAAACTTGATAAATCAAATAAAATAAATGATATTTGTGCAATTCTAATTTGATGCATAAACTTGATAAATCAAATAAAATAAATGATATTTTAATAAATTTTGAGTGTAAGATCAAATTTGAAAAAATATTATATATATATTAAAAATGATATAAAATTTTAAATTTACAAGCTAGCTATTTTTATTATTTTACTATTGTAAAACTTTAATTAATATTATGTTTAGATTGTTTATTAATTATTTTATTGAAAATATTCTATTATTATGCATAAAATATTTTTTAAAAAATATAATATTGATTAATTAAATATAAAAAAGTAAAACAATTAATTTATGTCTAATCTTCATTAAGCGCTAGGCCCCTAGTCACCGTCCGACCAGCGTATAGCGCTTTTTAGAACCTTGATAACACATATAGAATGCATAAAACATATATAAATCCATAACACAAACACAATATAAATGATTTTAATGATTTTATGCTAAAAACATAATAAACCAATCTTAATATAAAACATAGTATACTGTAATCCGTATTTAATTATTATTCAATAATGCATTAAGTTACACGATTGATTATACTATAGACTGCATGTAAATTGCACACCATTAGTTATACATTAGTACAGATCAAACTTTTCATTTCCTATAACTCTATAAGTACCTAACACAAACACCCTTATTGATCACTTCACCAGAGAAAAAAAAAAAAAGTCCAAAGGCACGGCTAGAGACCACGCCCGAACCATATGGCTCACGAGGGTTCGAGCCGCCTTACGAACATCCTTCGCTTGTTCCATAGTCGGCGTGCTCACCGTCTACAGCCCCAACTATCTCAAAACCCAACTAAAATTCCCCACACTCTCATACCTCACAATCATCCTAATACTAATCGATGCCTCGACTCTCGGCCACGCTCTGAGCGGCTGTTGTCACGCCCTCGTCGCCTCGATCCAAGTCGTGCCGCCGGCCGTGCTTTTCCGGTGGCTCTTTGCTCCGGCGAAGGGTGGCGGGACTCCGGTCGGACTGGCGGCGATGGCGGCGGCGGCCGCCGCGTTTCTGGTGGTGCTGCCGGAGTATACGCACGTGACGGCTAAGAGGATTGGTCTCACGTTGGTTGCGTTGATATGCACGGAGATGGTTGTGAGCAACGATAGTACGAGCGTCGGGTTTATGAGCCCTGTGCACGTCGGAACGAGCGCTCTCTTGGGAGCGATTGCATGTTTGTTGGCCTTGTTGCTTCCTTTTCCTGAGCTAGCGCATCGCGAGGTATTTAACTAGTATATAGTTTTGAACTTAGTTTCAATCTATTTTAGTTCTGTTCATTTCATAGCGTTCAGTTCAGTTTTCAGTTCGATTAGATGTGTTTCAAAATAAATTCAGATCAATTAATCAGTTCGGTTCAATTATTCATTTATTTCGGTTTAATCGTTTTTAGTCAAAAAGAACGTGATACTGTAAAAAAAACTTTTTTGTTCCATAAATTTAGTTTTTTTTCGATTTAGTTTCACATAAATCAACCTTTTCAATTTAGCCTCAAATATGTCGAATTTGGTTTCAATTTAGTCTTTTTTGTACGAAGTGCCCATGAAAGATGACTCAGCGCTACGTGTCAGCATTCAATTGGTCAACAACTTTTTAAAAAAGAAAAGAAAAAAGTCGTTGACCAATGGGATGCTGACACGTGGCGATGAGTCAGCATTTATAGACCAATTTCGACGAAAATTGAAATTTCTGTACAAAAAGGACTAAATTGAAACCAAATTTTACATATTTGGGGCTAAATTGAAAAAGCGGATGTATGCATGACTAAATCGAAAAAAAACTACATTGGCCCAAATTTTTTTTTATCTCCAAAAAGAATAGATCTTGATGCATATAGTGAATTGATACATACAAACAGGTACAAAAGCTATGCAAAGCATATGCTGAAAATGCCTCTGAGAGGATGGATATATACTTGAGAGCTTTCGACGCCCCGGATCATAATACCAAAACGGAGCTCGTTTTGCAGGCCAAACCCATAGCTGAAATGGGAACCAAGCTGCTGAAAGGGAATAAGAATTTACAGGTAAGTTGCTTGCAAAATTGAGGTTAAAAAGTAGTAGTTGAAAATAATCGTTTCCCTTTCTTAGGAAGGGATGCAATGGGAGAGGCGAATCCGTTCTTCCATCGACGTTGAGAAAGTATTACAAAGCTTCGAACTACCCCTTACAGCCATGGAGTATTCCTTACTCTCCTCTTCTTCTCCCGTTCAACCATCACATCAACAACTCCCCACTACCGTCTATCTAGCCTTGTCGAGTCAGCTTCGCAAGAAAATACGAAAAATCACGCGGTTTTCGCCTTCTAATGCACAAACAAGAGACGAAAAACTCCCAGAAACCCTCTATAGCCCACTCGAGTCAACCCTCTCGACACAAAATTACGAACGCGGATGTTTCTTCTTTTCCTGTGTAGACATTCTACTGAAGAGTAGCCCTAACGACAAAACCCGAAACTTGTGCGACAAAACAGAATCCAACATCACTCATAAATTCAAATACTGGATCAAAAGGCTCCGTTCGCCAATCAAGTACGCGATCGCTCTAAGTCTATCGGTCCTATTAAGCGTGACTCTAGAAAGAGAAAACGCGGTCTGGGCTAGTCACACAGTCGCGGCTAGTTTTGTTGTGGGCCGGCCCGCGATCTTCACAGTCGCCAACGCCAGAGCCCAGGGGACGGCGGTTGGATCCGTTTATGGAGTTTTGTGTTGCATTATATTCAACCGAATTGAACTAAGGCTCGTAGCCCTTTTCCCGTGGATCGTCTTCTCGACCTTTCTCAAGCACAGCAAAATGTACGGAATTCCAGGAGGCGTCTCGGCGGCTTTAGCGGCATTGTTCATTCTAGGACGAAATAATTACGGGGATGAAAATGGATTCGCCATCGGACGGCTCACGTCGGTTTTTATCGGACTTTTTTGTCTGGTTTTTGCTGAGCTAGTTGTGCAACCTGTCCGAGCATCGACCCTGGCCAAGAGAAATCTGAATTCAACATTAGTGTCTCTTCGGGAATTCTTACGAGACGCGAGAGAGGAAAACCATACCACACTTGTTGAGAGACAGAGAGCTCTAATATCTTTCGTTGCAAATGCAGAATCTGAACTTGATTTTTGGTGTTTGCCTTTCCATGCGTCTTGCTATAAAACGGCTGTTGGGTGTTTGCACAACACGGATAGTTTGTTGCACGTTTTTATGAGCAATTTAGAGGCGTTGTCGGCGTTGCAGGTCGGTGTTACTACAGCAAGAAAGGAGTTTCATCAACAGTTAAATATTGAGCTCAAAGCATTGCAAGGTAAGGTACATTCTTCAATAGAGAGGTTATCTTTGATCGAATCAGAAGATAAATCCGGTGAGTCAGAGGATGAAGAACTTCGTCAAGTCGGAAAATTATCGATTTTGATCAATGAAGAGGTGCTGAGGCTCACCGAGGAGGGAGATATCAAAGATGGAAACCAGGTTCGATGTTTGGGTGCAATAGGCTTCTGCATTACTTCATTGAGGAAAGAGATCAATCAAATAGAGATTTGTATCAAAGAAATTATCAGGTACATAAAGTATTGAACGGTTCTATCGAAAATGCACAGTCAAAATTCATGAACTTTGCTTCCGAATACAATTTGGTCTGCTCGATTTGTCTACATTTAATTGTATGGTTTCAATTGCAAAATAAGAACACGAGAACGAACGGTAGACTAAACCCTAAGTTCAGGAACTAAAATCCAATTCCAAAAGCATACAATTCTCAGAAATGAAACCAAACCCTAAGATCCTAACCGCCGAATCCGTAGAGAGTACGGCCCTGCCTCTTCAGAGCATAAACGACGTCCATGGCGGTGACGGTTTTCCGGCGGGCGTGCTCGGTGTAGGTGACGGCGTCGCGGATGACATTCTCGAGGAAGATCTTCAGAACGCCGCGAGTCTCCTCGTAGATGAGGCCGCTGATGCGCTTGACGCCGCCTCTCCGAGCGAGGCGGCGGATCGCCGGCTTCGTGATCCCCTGAATGTTGTCCCGGAGCACTTTACGGTGTCGTTTCGCTCCGCCCTTTCCCAGGCCCTTTCCTCCTTTGCCGCGACCAGACATTTTCGATCCCTTTGATTAACGAATGAGATTATGATAAAATCGTAGCTGGTGATTGTGGGAATGATTTGGAACAGGTGGGGTTGGGTTTATATATATGGGGTGGAGAGTGTTGTGAGCCGTTGGATTTCAGATTTGGGGGACGGTTTAAAAGGCGATCCGCGCATTGACGATTGGATATATGTCAACCGTTGATTAATTTTAGATCGACGATCCAAATTCGGAAGGTATGGATTGTTGCGGATTATGGTTTTTATTTTGAGTAGGAAATTTTAAGTGAAATTTTTTAGCGGAGCGGGAAAACGAACGACTGCTTATAGAGTTATAGTTCGGGAACCGGGATATACGACAGCGTTTAACTTCCATTTTGGGCCCATTAGGATTCAGGCCCAAGACCAAGACCTACAAATATTTATACAGTTTTACTTCAATTTTGGGCCCAGTAGGGTTGAGGCCAGGACCAAGGAATTTTGTGAAGACCACAAACACTACGAACAAGTAATTATAGGACAAATCTTATTTTCGTGATACACCAAGTAATTATTTTTTTAATTTTTAATTTTAGAGTACAATTTTTAGTGGCATGAATCGATTTTCTTTTGTTGTTTTTTAATTTCTATTGTTTGTGTGAGTTTTTGATGCGATACTAAAAAGGAAAAGATTGTGTCTTGTTGAACAAGACATTATTATTATTTTATTTATTTATTTTAATTTATTTAATTAGGGTTTTAGTACTATTTATATTCTGCTTTTACATTCATTTTCGGAGTTGATTATTGATATGAAATAAAAGAGTTTTCTCTTGTTTTGTCGAATTTCGGTATTCTTCGGAATCAACGATATTTGATGTATTAATTCTCGGGTATTCATAGAATCAACGAGTCTTAATTCTTTGTTTACGCTTCCGCCTGCGTCAGTTGGTATCAGGTTCCAGGCACGATGCCTCCTCGTCGCCAGTATGCTCGCGAATCCGCCGTTGAGGCCGCAGCCCGTCGCGACGCCGACGTCGCCGCCTTAAGTCGCCAAATCGCAGCCCTCGCCGTCGATCTCGAGGAGCTCCGCCTTGCTGTTTCCAACAAGCTATCGTCACCTCCACGCCGAACGATCCCCGCGCTTGAGCGCACCCTTGATGAACTCGATCCATACGATGATTCGGAAGACGAATCGGCCTCGATCTGGGATGACGAGCCAATTTGGGATGCCGAGCCGATCTGGGACGCCGAGCCCGACGAGCCGATCTGGGACGCCGAGCCCGACGAGCCGATCTTGGATGCCGAGCCGATCTTGGATGCCGAGTCGATTTGGGTTGCTGAGCCGATTTGGGACGACGAGCCGCTTCACCACGTCGTTGCCTCGATGCCGCATCCCGATGACGTTGCCTTTGTCTCGCATGTTACTGTTCTTGCGCGGCATCTCGATGTCGTTGACAATGCCCTTGCGTCGCCTTCTCAAGTTACTGTCGTTCTTCCATCCATTGCCCTTGCGCCACGTCAACGTGTCGCTGCTCTTGCGTCGTGCCCTCAGGATCGCCAACGATTGGTGTTTGATCCCGGTATCTCCGTGCTCAATCTTTTAGGTTCGCGGTCGAACCTTCTTCTAGAGGGGGAGAATGATGCGGATACTAAAAAGGAAAAGATTGTGTCTTGTTGAACAAGACATTATTATTATTTTATTTATTTATTTTAATTTATTTAATTAGGGTTTTAGTACTATTTATATTCTGCTTTTACATTCATTTTCGGAGTTGATTATTGATATGAAATAAAAGAGTTTTCTCTTGTTTTGTCGAATTTCGGTATTCTTCGGAATCAACGATATTTGATGTATTAATTCTCGGGTATTCATAGAATCAACGAGTCTTAATTCTTTGTTTACGCTTCCGCCTGCGTCAGTTTTTGAGATTGGTTTTGGGTTTAAAAAATTGTAAAAGGAAGAAAAATGTTTATTTTCTGTTTTGTTAAGGTCAATTACATTTTTAAAGAAAAAGTATGGTAGTACAGTACAACGAATGGAAAAAGAAACTTTATTGCATCACCCGAGCTAACAAACTAACTCTCCAAACAGCAAAAAAACTAACATATAGCAAGAAATATACAAAGCGCACAGTCACAAAACTATATGTCACCTCTGAAGAGAATCATGAAGTCGTAAAGAGATGATTCTTTCCTGTATAATAGAAATAGCATGCGCTCGACAATGCAACCACAGACGTATGAATCATCTGAACATCAACCAAACTCTAATCACATCCAACTCAAATACGCTTTCTCAGTCCGTCGACGTAATCAATGTACCTACTCCACGAGGAAACAACTCGATCAACGACAAAAGAAAACCTACTAAAAGTGACGTGTGTCTCTAGAAGATCAACGAGACTTGTCTTCTGTATGTTGAAGACGAAAAAGACTTATTTTCTTATTTTATTTATTTTTTATTTTTATTGTGAGAAAAAGTTGTGAACACTCATTTTTCTTTAATTGTTTTTTTTATTATTGTATAAAGATAGTCTTTAACTCTTTATACGAAGTACAACATGATTAACAATACGAGATAGTCTTGCATGTACCTAAAGATAGTACAGTGATCTTTTATTATATTATCCTCAGGAACATAGTCGAATGGTAAAGCATGTAGTGATATAGGTGTAATTTTTTGGCGATGCAGGGTTCGAACCTAACCTCAAGTGAGACAAATTTTCATTGAAATATTATGAAGGTTTGTCTGGCGTGAGACTTGTTGGCTCTTTCGCATATGTGTCTCCTACTCGACGTCATTCTTCGATTTACATCTTACCTCCCATTGAAGGACTTCCGAATTCGATCACGCGTGAATAAAAAACATGCATCAATTACAAATCAACAAATAAATTCAATAATATTACAAAAATAAGTCCTTTCGCGTGGATAAAAAAAACACTTACTAATCAACAAATAAATTCAATAATATCAAAAAAATAATTAAACATGATGACCAGTCCAAACCTAAAATTGAGGTACACAGATGAATAATTTAATTCTATAATTAATTGGAATTTCAATTGAATCCTTAATAAATTAAGGTAGGGGTGACTATTTAGTACGGACGGGTACCCGCACCCGAATTTTTCGGTTACCCGTACCTTAATAATCAAAAAAAATTATCTCATAACCCGACCCTTTTTAGTAAATCGGGTACCCAATACCCGGCCCGGGTAAACGGTTCGAAAATCGGGTACCCAAAATTACCCAAAGTTTTTAATTTACAAAAAATCAATAATAATATTCAAATTCAATTATTTATTTTCATCAACTAACAATAAAAAAATTATCAATTATATTTTAAAATTGCAATAAAAAACAAAAATTACAATAAAAAAATAATAAAAATATGTCATTTATTATATATATAATGTTTTAAATTTTTAATTAATATATCAATATATTTATTATTTTGATTTAAATAATTAATCGGGTATTTCGGGTATATCCGAACGGGTAATCGGGTACCCTAATACCCAATATTTTTTAAAATGAATTCCATAATCCTATCCTTTACCCAAATTTATTGGGTACGAGTACCCAAAAACTCTAACGGATGCGGGTATTTCGGTACAAACCCGAATACCCGAACATGAATAGTCACCCCTAAGTTAAGGTACACAATCATATTGGTCAAATCCCCTCAAAAATGCATATATATTGGGAAACGTGAATATTTATATGATTAATGCATGGACAAATTAATATTTCCCGAGTAATTGAAATCTAAAAATATTTTGTCACGCGGTTTACAATTTCATCACGGTCTATGGAATCAAAATAATTAATTACCTACGAGTATAGTATAATAAAGTGTCCCCTAATTATTTAATTTCGAAATGAATCACTGTTATAACTCATGCTTGGACCGACAAAGACTATTCGTAGTCGTTCGTGACCTCGTTTATAGTTAGGTCAATTATAATAGTGATGATGTTAGTGTGTGCGTATGTGTGCGTAACTGTGTATATATGCATTGTGTCAATTACAAAAGTCATTTGATTACTAGTCCAGAATTGAAGGAATATAATACATGATTTTATTTCCTTTATAATGGATGTGTATGACTGATATTTTTTTCGTCCAAAAAAATTATGCAATATATGTTCAATTTTGATTTTCCACTAAAATGTAGTACTACCAATTTTCTTCGTTTTATATTGGACACATATTAAGAAATTTGTTATTTTAAAATAAAATAAAAGAAAGATTTTAAGTTAAAAAGTAAAATATTAAATATTAAAAAATTAAGAGAGTTTAAAAGATTTTCACGCTTAAATTGATTTAGTATAATTTAGAAGAGGAGCTACTACATATTTGGGATGACATCAAATATTATGGATGACAAATAACAATGGTACAACATTTCATTCAAACTAATTTATGAATCAAATTTAATTTCTAGCTAACTATATTGATATATCATTAAGTTTGTACACTATAATTGTACTGTATATACTACTATAATTTACCCCTACTACTCTTAAGTTCATACATGCATATGTGATAGTATTTAATTTTTAATTATTTGTAAGTTTAATCTTTGAAATAAGTTGTTAAATTAGTATTATAACTAAATTTTATGCTGATATTTTAGTCTTTTATGTGTAGTGATATAAAAATTTATGTTTTTTTAAAAATAATTTAAAATATAATTATTCTTTTTAGAATTTTTTTGTAACTAGTAGCACTGCCCGTGCGATGCACGGTATTTTTTTGAAAATTTTATTTTATTTCATAATTCTATTCTCACTCTAACTCTAACTTGTAGGGTGGACATGAGACGGAATTAGGGAAATCTCGCCTCGTCCTGATAATTTATATCCGGGTCGAGATCGAGACCTCCTAAAATTTTAAATAAAATTATAAAATTAAAAATTAAATTAAATATTATCGATTTATAAAATAATTAAAATAAAAATAAAAAGAAATTTAAATGTTTGAGAGAAATAAGTTCAATTATTCAATTTAAAAGACATTTTACAAATTTTAAAATATTAATATTTAAGTATATTCAAAACAAATTATATAAAAAATAAATTATTATGATATTTGTGAAAATGTATTAATTAATAAATAAATTTAATTGAATGTGTAATTAATATTTTGATATTTTTATTAATTTATGTGAAAAATAACATTTTTTTATGTATATTAATAAATTTGCGGGATGAGACAGGACAGAAAGGGATCGTCCCGATCCCATCCCGTCCCATAATGAAAAAATAAATCGGCTTGGGACGGAACGCGATTGTCATTTTTAAAATTGATCCCGTTCTATCTCGCTAACTTTCGAGATGAGATCGTGACGGGATCGAAATTCCGAGATAAATTGTTCACCTCTACTAATTTGTAAACTCTTATTGAATCTCATTATCAATCGTTCTCTCAAATATGAAATGTTTTATTTAAATTGAAAGGTTATGCATGTTTAAAGTAATAAACAACATCCAGGGCTTTGTTGGTGAGTGTTTCATTTTAATTACAACATAAAAAATTAAAAAATAATTAATAATGTATAATGATCGTATAAAAAATATTATTAAAATTTAATTACATATATCTTTTCATTGTTTACAAATATATATTTGTTAATTATAATAACTGAATCATATTTTTTGGGGCAATTATTAATAATTATAACTAAACAATATAATTTTTTTTAATTAAGTTATATTAGTATTAATACTAATACAAAATTCAAAAATATGTTTTAAAATTACTTTTCAATAATAATTTCCAATATTTTCATAGTTCACTTAAATCATACTCCGTATAACTTTGTCAATACTTAGAGTAAAAGATTAGCTAATAAAATTAAATTTTTTATTACCTTTTTTATTCTGATATTATCTCGATACTCAAATTTTCAACGTGTTTATAGATCTTTTAAATCATATAACTCATGTGATTTATAAATTAAATTGTTGAATTACTATTTCTATAAGCCAACTATTTTTTTTTATTCAAACTTCGTAAGTATATAAGGTGATCTATTAAATTAACTTGATAAATAATTATTATTATTTATGGTTATATTATATCTCATTCTCAACGAAATAATAATAAAATTATGAAAATAAAGTATAAAATCTCATCATAGAAGATATTTTATTTATTTGATTATTTTAAATATTTAAAAATTCGACACCATCATATTGATCTCGCCTATAGTGAAAAAAATATAGAACAAAGAGAGCAAGAGTCGAGAATCATGATTAAGATGTGATGGGGGCAGGTCAATGTCGAGAACCACCGCGTCTGCGGCCCGTACGTAATTACCTTATCGAAAATAGAGCTGTAAAATAGAAAATTAATTTTTTTTTCTCTTTCGATCGATTAACTTTACAATTAGCAAATAAATATGCAAATCTTTTCATAGTTGTCGTTTATCAAATCTTGTATCAATTCTACACCTACTGAAAAGAATCACATTCCAAATGGATTGTAGGCTACAATTCCAATTTAATTTATGAGATATTTGAAAAAAAAAAAACAAAATCTACAAATAAATTATACCTGAATTTGATTATGGAAAAAAAATAAAAATTTAAATTAGGACTTGTTCTTTTGAACATAATTTCAGTCAAGTTCAGTTCAGTTCAGATCGCTTTAGTTCAGTTCAGATCAATTCATTCAGTTCAGTTCGATTCAGTTCAGTTAGTTTCAAAATAAATTAAAATAAAATAAACAAAAAATAATTTCAATCTATAATTATAAATATAAAATCTAGTTAATTTCATAATATTATGAATATTTAAAATAAATATTTAATAATTTATAAAAATTATTATTATTTTTATAAAAAAAATCGTTTTTGTTCAGTTCATATCGCTTTAGTTCGGTTCAGTTCATATCGTTTAAGTTCAGTTCAGTTCAGCCGGTTTCAGTCCAAAAGAACTGGTAAAAGAAAAATGAAAAAAAAAATGCATAATGAAATAATTAAACCGTACATGAAATTTTGGAAAAGATAAAAAAAATTCGACGAATATATATAAGCAAAAATATTGAAGCATGGGAACGTGAAATACCTCGTCAAATTGATCTAAAAATGTTCTATGAAACGCGACTGGTTTTTTCTTGGGAAAATATATGATTAATTAGAATTACATATGTGGAAATTTACTGAAAATAAAAACTTACTTAAAAATTATATTAATGTATAAATTTTGACTTAATAATAATATTACTATTTTTATTTATAATTTATAGTTAATATTATTATTTTTATTTATAATTTATAGTGTGAACACAACAATATTTAACCTTTCTGATTGGTCCACGTGGCATAGAGAGATTCAGGAATTATATATATATAGATATAGATAGATATAGATTTTAACTCTTTATTTATCTTTGAATTTAAACATTTATTTTGTATTTTTTATTGGATAATTAATTTAAAATTGTTTAAAAGCAATAATTTAGTATTGTTATTCGTTTTTTACTTAAAATCTGGCTATTAAAATTGAAAGTTGTAAATAAGTTGGAACAAGCATAATACCATCCAAGTACTAGTAGGGAGTATATCAAACTAGTATCAAGAGTACTAATTATATATATATATATATATATATATATATATATATATACTGGTTGATTTGATACATGTATTTGGAAAATAGAATTGATATATTGACATTTTCGCTCTCAATTTTCTTACTACGAAATTGGCATATTTCATGGAGTGGAGAATTTATTTTCCTTCCAACGTATATATTTTAAATTAAAAAATAAAATATTTGTAATTATATTTTTAAAATAAAAATTAAATTGTATTTTTAAAGTAAAAACAAAAACAATTATAATTTTTGGAATTTCATTAAAAAAAAAGTGTATGATTGTTATATATTGAGTAAATTTTTTTAATTTGTAAGCCCGATCGACCACGCGTGATTCCGAAGCCCATACCTACCGAGTAATGATTTCTCCGGCCCGAATAGTCGTCGTCAACGGGAATATTATTGCATATATATCTCATCACGCCCCACGTCAATCTCTTTCATGCAACATTCACATTTCCCTTTCCGCCGATAATCACAATGTCCAAAACCACGGCCAAGGACCACGCCCGAATCATATGGTGCCTCCGGCTGCGCTCCGCCCTCCGGACCGCCGCCGCCTGCGCCGCCGTCGGCGGCGCGTCCCTCTACGGCCCCACCTCCCTCCGCTCCCAAACCACCTTCCCCGCCCTCTCCTACGTCGTCGTCGTCCTCATCCTCTCCCCAGCCACCACCCTCGGCCACGCGCTCGCCGGCTGCTGGCACACCCTCCACGCCACCTGCCAGGTCCTCCCCCTGGCCGTCCTCGCCCGCTGGCTCTTCGCCCCCGGCGACGGCGGCCGCCTCCCCGCCGGAGCCGCCGCCGCGGCGGCCGCCGCCGCCGCCTTCCTGGCGGCGCTCCCGGCGTCCACCCACCCTACGGCCAAGAGGATCGCACTCGCCCAGATCGCCCTCGTCTGCACGGAGGTCGCCGTCAGCTCCGACGTCGGGACGAGCCGAGGGGTCATGAACCCCGTCCACGTGGCGGCCAGCGCCGCTCTCGGAGCGTCCGCGTGTTTGATGGCCTTGTTGCTACCTTTCCCGGGTCTAGCTCATCACAAGGTATATATGCTAACAGTTCGAGCTGTTAAATGATATTGCTTCTAAGTTCTAACAGACTTATTCGAACTGATGCAGGTACAAAAGTTGTGCAAGATATACGCCGAGAATGCTTCCGAGAGGATGGACATATACTTGAGAGCTTTCGACGCCTCGAATTTCAACGCGAAGATCGAGCTGGTCTTGCAAGCCAAGCCCGTAGCGGAAATGGGAAGCAATATATTGCAGGGTGTAAAGACTTTACAGGTGAGTTTCTTGTACTGTATTGGAGAATATATTCGACCTACTAATATAATGTAATGGTTCGAAATATATATAATAAAGTTTGGTGTTTTAGGAAGGGATGCCATGGGAGAAGCCTTGGAGCGAAAACCTCGACGTCGAAAAACTACTACAAAGCGTCGAGCTACCCCTCAGAGCCATGGAGTATTCTCTACTCTCTTCTCCTCCTCCTCCTCCTCCTCCTCCTCCGGTTGAAGCGTCATCAGATGATCAACAACCCACATCCACCGACTCGTTAGCCTTGTCAAGCAAGCTACACAAGAAAATCCGAAAGATCCGACGCTTCTCGCTCTCATCCGATTCCCAAACTGGAGACGACAAACTCCTCGCGAAAACCCTACACAAACCCCTCGACGACCTCGCCTGCTTTTTCTTCTCATGCGTCGACATGCTACTACTCAAAACCAGTACCAACGGCCAAAAAACAGAATCCAAATCCTCGATTTGGATTCACTTCGTCACCGGCATAACCCTCGAGCCGGCGATCAAGTACTCGATCGCCCTCGGCTCTTCGGTCCTCCTCAGCATAATCCTCGAAGGTCGAAACGCGATATGGGCGAGCCTCATGGTGGCGACGAGCTTCTCCGGCGGCCGGCCGGCGATCTTCACGGTCGGCAACGCCAGAGCCCAGGGGACGGCGGTCGGGTCGGTCTACGGCGTTATGTGCTGCATCGTGTTCCGGAAAACGGAAGCTCGCCTCTTCGCCCTCCTCCCGTGGATCGTCTTCTCGACATTCCTCAAGCACAGCAAAATGTACGGGCCACCCGGTGGGGTCTCGGCGGCCGTGGCCGCCCTGTTCATACTCGGCCGGAAGGACTACGGGGACGCGAACGAGTTCGCAATCGGGCGGCTCACGTCGGTTTTCGTCGGCTTGTTTTGCTTGCTTTTAGTCGAGGTGGTCTCGCAGCCGGTCCGAGCTTCGACGCTCGCGAAGAGACAGACGAGCTCGACTTTGGTTTCGCTTCGGGAGATACTTAAGGAAATTAGGGTTAGTGATCAAGGCTATACGGTGTCGAAGTTCGAGAAGTTTGTCGAGAGGTGGAGGGTTTTGAAGTGTTTAGTTTTTGAGGCGGAGTCGGAGCCAGGGTTTTGGTACTTGCCGCTCCATGCGGCTTGCTACAAGAAGGCGGTGGGGTGTTTGGGGAATGTGGTGAGTTTGTTGCATGTTGTTTTGTATAATTTGGAGGTGTTGGAGAGATTGGATGAGAGGAAAGAGTTTGAGGAGCGGTTGAGTTATGAGATGGAAGTGTTGCAAGGGACGGTGGATTCGTCGTTGGAGAGGGTGTCGTTGATCGAATCCACGTGTAAGTCCGGCGATGACGTGGAGGCCGGAGAATCGGAGAAGTTGAGTAGTGGTTTGATGATTAGTGAGGGTGAAGTTGATGAAGAGGTTAGAGAAAGATTAGTTCGTTGTTTGGGTGCTTTGGGGTTTTGCATTGCTTCTTTGAGGAAGGAAATAGATGGAATAGAGATTTGTATGAAAGAGATTATTAGGTGGGAGAGTTCTTCAACTCGATAGTTGAAGTTTTTGAAACGTCGAAATATTTCGAACTTACTTGATAAGAAAATTCGACATTCATTTTATATAATTTGATATATCGACATATATATATGTATTTGACAACGTGAACGACGCGACGGCCACGATGACCGTCAAGACAGTCGTCCCGGCGGCGGCGTAGAGGCCACTGAAACTCCTTTTTGTCTTCAAAAAGAAAATAAAAAATGTAAAAAAAAAAAACATGTGATTTGAAAGGGATTTTTAAGATTTGTTAGTTACAAAAAAAACATGTGATTTGAAAGGGATTTTTAAGATTTGTTAGTTAGTTGAGTTAATTAGAGAAAGTGGAATGTAATTACAAATATACCCCTGTTTCGGCCCCTAACATGTTTTTTTTTTTTAATTCCCATTTGGGCTGGTTCTACTTGCTTATTTCAGCCCAATAAAATTATACTCCAAACTGTATGATTATGAAGTGTTTAAAAATTTTGTAAAAAAATAATGAGAAACACTCTTTTTTTTTTTCCTGTACGATTGATTACTCGTACTCATACTCGGATTATTAATTACAGTAAAGTCAATACCGAAATCTAGAAAAAGGAAAGATGTCACATGAGGAATAAAAATTACGGAAAAAACGGAAAAAACGAAACGATGATAATGATACACATAGGGAAGTCATTAAGTGAATAGGCAAAAGACAGAAGATTCGAACGTGACATTGAATTTGGTTACTTTGAAGAAAAAATTCAATTTACTGTGTTGTTTATATAGAAATTATTGAGGTATGTGTCCTTGCAAGCAATAGTAAAAAAATCAATAGATTATTTTTATGATCTGAAAAATCTAATTCACCTTCACCGACAGTTAAGAAAATGTTCTGTACGTCATTATTAAACCCATCACGAAGACTTTATTATTCGACGCAATACCTAAATAATACTAAAAAAGCGTTAACATTGCAAATAAGTTAGTTAATTTTAGTTGATTGTTACGAGTATATTTTATGTGACATTGTCAAACGCATGATAATGTCATTGAAAATCGGTGCGATAAATATTCGGTGGCAAATTCAACTTTGACCAAAAAGAGAACTGAGAATGGTCAAAAGCCAAAAATAAATGTTCACTCTAAATTATTAATCGTGTATTTTTTTTTTATTATACGTATATCCGTGTGTTGATTTAAATCAACACACAAGATCATTTTTTTGTTTTTTTTATTATACGAATATCCGTGTTTTCAAAACGTGTTTTATTTTTTATAGAACAGAAATACTTTTTTATATATAAATATATTTAAATTATTCGACAATAGAGTACTCCGTATTATTCATGTCACAATTATAATCCCAATATAACACACTCTTCGATATCCTACAGTATGACGGAATTGTAAATTACATAATTTTATTTTTCAATGCCAACCCAAATATATTGATACATATGAAAGTACTAAATAATTTCATAAATTGAATAATTGATTAAAAGGAAAAAAAAAAAGTATTGGACAAGATAATCCTACAGTAGGACGGAAATAATTATAAAAATTGTTAACTAATTTAACGATGTTTCATGTTTCATAACACTACAAATTAATTAATTTGAACTATAGGAACATTTTTTTCTCTCTTCGGTAAAAATCATATCCCATCATTCTTTCACGGAAGGGTTGTCCGTAGCCACCGGCGACTTAGACGGCGGCGGCGGCGGAGGCAAGTGAACGAATCCACGGTGGGCCCCGCTTTTCTGATGCGTCGGGGGAGGAGGTTGAGCGGCGCCCGCAAGAAGCGGAGCAATGTCTTCGAAGAGAGGATCAGATAGATTATTTGGAATGACGAAAATGCCCTGCGACGGCCTCCGCTGGTGGCGGTTGTTTCTCTGAGACATTTTTTTTAAAGAAAGTAAATAAAATCGGTTGAGAAAAATTACCTTTGGTATCTTGGTAGTATGAAATAAAAAAAAAG
This sequence comes from Euphrasia confusa, assembly GCA_954870475.1. NCBI lineage: Eukaryota > Viridiplantae > Streptophyta > Magnoliopsida > Lamiales > Orobanchaceae > Euphrasia > Euphrasia confusa. The sequence goes on along the minus strand of OX940955.1, from coordinate 837,487 downwards.
GTGGTTAGTGTGATTTAAATAGGCAGTGAATAAGTGGACAAGGAATTTAGAAGTCAAAAAACACTTTCACTAGTCACATTGGAAATTTGAAATTATGGATAATAAATTATCTGGTTATTAAAATTTAAAGAATTTATTGTATTAAGGTTTTATTTATGTATTCGAATATATAAAAATTAATTAGGATGAAAAATAATAAATACGAACAAAGAAAAAAGAGAAAAGAAATTGGAAAATAAACAGCAAGAAAACAAGAAAAAAGAGAAAAGAAATTGGAAAATAAACAGCAAGAAAATGAATTGAAAAGAGTTTTTTCCAGTGTATTTTCATTTACACGAAATATTATTTATAAAGCACCCTCATCGCGTCTCGTTTTAATATTTTCATAGTGGGACAAAATTGAATTATCCATAGGTATTCAGTTTATTTTCTTAAATCTTACGAAAATTAATAAAAATATCAAAATATTATTTCAACCTTCATTTAAATTTATCTTAAAGTTATTTTTTATCTTTAAATTATATTTTTCATTCAAAAACTATTTACTATTACTACTATTTTTTAATTTTGATTTCGACAATATTAAACTGAGACGAAAGAAATAACGGCTCGATTGGATCTACAGCGTGTTACAAAAACGGAATAAACCTGGGCCGGGCCCACTGAAAGACACACAATAACAATATTAAGGGCCCATCACCTGCACACGTTATGCGCCATTCCGCCCAGCCCAGCTCATATACTCAATACACAGATAAGGAAACACCGAACGATGAAAATATAAACGAACGAACGAACGAACGAACGAACGAACGAACGATATTTGTATCTATAGATCCATGAAGGTTTCTGAAGATTGAGGAGTGTATTTCAATTTCGTTTAGGTGTTTTTTATAAACTGAACATAAGCCCTAATTTCAAGCTCGTATTTCGGAGTTTTTGAGGAAATATTATGGGCATGTGAAGTTACTGGTTGTATAGAACGGATGATTTGATTTCTCTTCTCGGAGCGATGAGTTTTTCATTAGGCATTGCATTTCGAGCGTAGGAACTCGTGTTTCTGACGTATTATTTGCCGAGTAGTGTTCATCCCTTTTTTTTCTGGTTTTTTTTCCTTGGCTGATTGTTGAATCACTTGGAGTTGGAACTTGAACGACTGGTATTGGGAAAACGCATGGGCTGTATCTGATTCTTATTTTCGTTTTTCGTTTTTCCGTTGTGTGTTTTCTGGGTCTGTTTGTCCTGCATTTGGGTGGTGGTGGTGGTTCTTGTGAATTTGGGAAATGGAAATCGACGGTGAAGTAAGGATTGAGTCGACGAATGGCCAGGATTTTGCAGGCGTTGGTGTTGAGGCGGAGTATTGTTCGAAGGAGGTGGTGATCGAATCACGCAATGCTACTGAAATGGAGCCTTGGGCTGCAGGTAATGTGACCGAATTTGGCTCGTTGCATGTAGCAGAAATACAGGGTTTGGTCGAGATCCACGTTAAGGATGAAATCGTGGACGAGCATTTCGTGGAAGCCCTGGGTAACAACATTCAAAGAGAACCCCATTTTCAGGATGAAGTCCAGCTGTACGAATGTAACTTGGAGTTAGATCCTAAAAGAGAGCCTTCCAACGAAGAATTATTCTCAAATGTCTCTAATCCGTATCAGTCATCAAAGCACGCCACTTCAAGTTCGACCATCAGTAGCCAACTGCATGATGTGCTTATCAATGATCAAAGTGGTTGTGGAGAGATCACTTCCGCTTGTTCTCAAAACTCAAATGGCGATGTAAGTTCGTCTGTGGTGCTCGAAATCCCAGAGCATGTTAGCACAACTGGAATTAGGAAAATCACATTTAAGTTAAGAAAACGCAAGGAAGTTTGTGATGATAACAGTGGGTTATTTCTTGTTAAGCCCAATGATGATGAGTTTCACGATGACTTACGTGGTAATGTGTTACATGATGACGAGTGGAATGCTTTTGAAAATGTGGGGATGGATTTAGCTTACACGAGTCCTTCCTCTTGTCCTCCCACCTGGGCACTGAAGATGCCTAAGAAGATAATTTCTGATAATTATCCCACAAGTGTCGAGAAGCTTTTAGCTACTGGGATCCTAGAAGGGGCCAGAGTGAAGTACGTTTCAGTATCAGGGGAAGTAAGTAATGTCTCGTGTCAAATGTTGATGATTGTAGTTTTACTTGTTCTGGCCATTGATTTGTTTTTTCTACGTGATTCCAGAAAGAGATTCCAGGAATCATTAGAGGCTCTGGTTACTTGTGTGGTTGTTCCATGTGCAGCTTCTCTAAAGTAAGCTGCAAATGCAAGTTTAACTATAATCAAGATATGTTGTTTATTTTCTGGTGATGAATATATGATATGAGCAGGTGATCAGTGTCTATGAGTTCGAACTCCATGCTGGTATGAAGACTAGCCATCCAGACCATTATGTATATTTGGAGAACGGCAAACCTATTTATAGTATCGTTCATGAACTGGAGAATGCGCCTATCACCATGCTGGATGATGTGATTAAATCTGTGGCTGGTTCTTCAGTGAACGAGGAATATTTCCAGGTCTGGAAAGGTATACTTCTTGATCTTTTTTATCTCCTTCAAGTTGGACTCGAATGTTTTTGACGGCTTGTGAATTTATTTATTTTATGATACTGGAAGAGCACATATACTGTATTAAAAGTGTACTGGTAAAGTGGTAACTATCGAAGTGTTCTCAAAGGCTCGCTTAACATATTGATAAAGTTTTTGTAGAAAAAAGGTAGAATCCTTTTTTTTGGTATAGTTTTGAGTTTTGAAAGCATGATTGGATCAACTCGAACTTTCATTCATTATTGGCATTTGTCAGTTATTACGCATTTTCAAATGAATGAAAACTATTTATGATTTCTGTGGACATACTTTGATTGTAATATTAGGCTTTGGGTCTTCAATATTTATTCGAATCTAAATGTTATCTAAATCTTATTGCAGCAAATCTCCAAAGTGGCAATGATGCAGCAGCAGATTATGTATACCAAAGTAATCATTACCAGCCCAGCTCCAGGTACACCTTTGTATTTATTTAATTAATTTGTAGATGTACATAAATATGAATTAATACTTTTGAATCCAGATGGTGAACATATAATACTTACTCGGTGTTTCTCTGGTAACAAATACACCGGAATTAGTTAGATTAAGTAAATGCATGGCATCAAGCAATCATGTAGAGGCTAAAAAACATGCGGCGTGGTGTGAAAATCAACTTATATTCTTTAAGGTTAAATATGGGAATTTATTTTGATTTCATGGAAACTTAAATATTGGAATATGATGGTTGGTTTGTTGATTATGGTCAATCTTCTCATATAGTAATTTTTCATGGACTTTCAGCTATCCTAGTGAGTCTACTGAAGGGGGCTATGGTCTTGCTTCAGGTCATTATTCTCAGATGAGTGAATATAATCAGGAGGCTTATGTAGAAGCACCAGTTCAAAGAAAGCATCTGATGAAAAAGTTTGTGGAATCGCTGTTATTGCTGTTCTTCCCTTTTATTTATGCGTTGTTGTCTGAGTTTATCTACATCCATCTCTTTTGCAGGCCAAGACACCATTATTCTAGCTCAGCTCGGGAACAGAAGAAAGCATCTAAAGGTGGCAAAAGAAAGAGGCAAGCAATTGGCGTCATTGTCTATTTTATTCTTAATATCTTGTGTCTTCCCAAATCTTTGTCTACTTCTGAATTTACGGGGTCAACATCTTATAGGGACAATGATTTACACAAATCACTTTTCATGCCAAATGGACTGCTCGATGGGACTGGTTTAGCTTATTATTTTAAAGGACAGGTTGTATTTCAAATTCAATATTCGCGGTTTGATTTTCTAAATTGCTTATATCTTGTCATGTGGATAATTTTGCTACGTTGTCTCTTTCCAGAGGATTCTTGATGGTTACAAGCTGGGTAATGGAATAGTCTGTAGTTGTTGCACCACAGAGGTGACTCTGCAGCTCTGCCTACAATTTTTAAATAAATAATAATAATTTTAATATTTCATGCTATACATTTCATTTTTTAAACAGATAAGTCCTTCCCAGTTTGAGGCTCACGCCGGACACGCAGCAAAAAGACAACCGTGGGTAGCTTTTGAGTGCAATAAGATTTAAGTTTATGTTTATATTTTTCGACTCTGAGTTCCAAAATTATTTGTCTTTTGCAGCTATCGTCACATTTATACATCACATGGGTTGTCACTTCATGATATAGCCTTGATGTTAGCAAGTGGTCAGAATCTTTCCACTGGTGACAGTGCAGATATGTGTGCTGTATGTGGAGGCAAAGGGGAGCTTGCTTTATGTAATGGATGCCCTCGCGGATTTCATGCAGGTGACTTTTATTTTCAATTCCCTTCTCTTCACTTTGATGATTTTCCTGTCTCCTTATTCTGAACTGATGGTGATCACCACTTGTTGCCTTTCCTCTTGTTACTTGTATTATAATAATCTTGTACCTTATAGAGCATAGGGTATGGACCCTTTTACCTGATTTGATATATTTCAATCTTCTCACAGATTGTTTAGGTTTGGCGTGTCTTCCTGAAGGTGATTGGCTCTGTCCAGTCTGCAGAGACGGATTTGTTCCTGGTAAAAAAGCTTCTGGGAAGTCGAGGCATGTTATCGATAGACAGACAAGAGTTGTGAAAGCACCAGAACCTGAGCCTGGGGGTTGTGCTGTATGCAGGTCTGTTTTCAGAAGTTGATATTCATTACCTCTGAGGTTTGTGTTCCTTGGTTATTCAGTTTGAACTTTTTCCCCGGAAAATACATTTTTTGGAACGGACAGTTGTTTAGTCATTAGTGTGTGTTATGGTATCTATTTAAAAATTAAATAAAATAATTCATCGTATATTTCAGCAAACTTGATGGAGTTCTTATCATATTCATGGGTGTTTCATTGATTCATTTTTTCATTTACCTTTTCCGGTCATACACATGAGATATCTAAGCAACAATTTGGAACCTCTCAACTATCTTCTACATTTTGCCTTGTTTCATTTTTCAGTACCATCAGAAACTAATAATTTTTTTTGTGTTATGGACACTGAATGATTGCTGAGTAATGAGAAAAAGTATTCATGATCGGAATATATACTGTAGATAAACCCAAATTTCAGCAAATTATCAATTCCTGTGAATATAATTGTTGATAAAGGATCTGATTATATTTATACTCTCTTCTTAGCATCATCAATCTCTTCCACTGCACATATAATAATCAATCCTAACTAGTTACATGTCTGAACTTTTTATATTTTAAGAATATATCCCTTATGTTCTGATTGTAAAGTCTATCTTTGGGTATAATATAATATAATGTTCCTTTGACCTGAATGCTCTTTTCTAATGTTCTGTAGGTCCCAGGAATTTAGTGCTGCTAAATTTGATGACCGGACAATGATACTGTGTGATCAGGTTTTGCGTGCCTGCTTGCCTTTCTTTCGAATTTTGTACATTATCTTCATTAATTTAATTAACCATCCAATATATATATATATATATATATATATATATATATATATATATATATATATATAAACTGTATTCTTATGTCTAGTGCGAGAAGGAGTACCATGTCGGTTGTCTTCGGGAATCTGGGCTGTGTGATCTGCAAGTAAGTCACGGTCTTATATTTATTTGTATTTTGTAGTGTAAACTGTAAACATCAAACATAAGTAATTTGGCTTTTTTCTATTAACTACAGGAACTCCCAAAGGAGAAATGGTTTTGTTGTCACGATTGCAGTAAGATTTTCTCTCTACTTCAACATTTAACTTCCAGTGGACCTGAGGTTATTCCGGCTCGAGTGTCTGCTGCAATACATAAGAAGCATGCCAAGATAGGTCTAAATGAAGAGTCTAACAATGATATCCAATGGTGCATTTTAAGTGGAAAAAGTCGCTTTCCTGAACATTTAATACTACTTTCCCGAGCTGCAGCGATTTTCCGTGTATGCTCTCTCTCTCTCTCTCTCTCTCTCTCTCTCTCTCTCTCTCTCTCTCTCTCTCTCTCTCTCTCTCTCTCTCTCTAATTATATTTTGTGGCTCTGTCTCCAACATAAGCTGTAAAAATGGTTTTTGCTTGCAATAATTATATTCCTGGACTCAGTGTCGATCTTGAGCAAGATTGCAAAATATGTTTGCTGATGAAGTTCCTGGAAAATAATTCATTGATGTGAAAAACAGAATCTAGTTTACTTCCTTCCCTGAAAGTACTGGCAGAGACTCTTTGCTTGTAGTGGAAAAAGTCTTCTATCCAGTAGAGTGATATAATCTCCTACTTAATCAGAAAGGTCACGCGAATTAATTATATTTGTATTTGTGTGGTTCTTATGTAGTTTACGGTTTTACCTCAGACAGGTTTACTCACAATAAAATGGAAACTTAGATAGATTAGTTATTAAAATAATAAATATTTAGCGTAGTAAATAGATATACATATAAGCAACATTTTATATGAGAACCCAGTCTTCTTGAAATTTTGGCTCCTTTGATTATGCGTATTGCAAAAATATTGTTGTAGGTGCACTTTGTATGATGCTTGGAACTCACATTTATATATTTGAAATCATGGTGCATCAAATAACATGTCACTGCAATCATTATTCGTTAATATGTGGCATGCTGTGTTACCTGGACAATCTTCTTTACAGGATAAGGAGCTGTTATAATTCCCTGTTTTGATGATTTTCAGGAGTGCTTTGACCCTATTCTTGCCACCTCTGGTCGGGATCTTATCCCTGTAATGGTGTATGGGTAAGTTTATGCTGGTCTCTCTCCCTGTGTGTGCGCACGCGTGTGTGTAGATAGAGAGAGAAACTGGGGAGACAAAATATGAAGAAGATGCCAAGACTATTACTAGTATATTCCACACTTAATTTGTTCTTGGTATCATAGTAGTTTGATGCAGTTTGTAATCATTTTTTAAGCATGCCATGATTAGATTGTAGCTTGGATTGATCTGATTTGTGTTAATGCGTTGTCCCAGATTAATAGATATGGCAGTCTCTCATAAACATGTTATGCAACCTCTACATTAAATAAGTACAGGTTGAGATTGCACAAGTAATACCTGGAATATATAGCTTTTGTTTCTGAATTATGAAGGGGATATAAAGATTGTAATACAATGGGATGGTTATGCTGTGACATGAGAGTTTTCTGTGCTTTTAGGAATGTTAGTTTAACCAAGCATTTGCTAGAGTATATTACTGATATTGGAATTCATTGCTTCATTCTCCACAGGACCACGAATCATGATATCAACCTTTCTAGTTTCGCACCTAATAGTGCTCAAATATTTTTTTATCGCTGTTTTTTTTTTGCAGAAGGAACATATCAGGGCAAGAATTTAGTGGAATGTATTGTGTGGTTTTAATTGTGAAGTAAGTAGTAACTCACATACAAAATTATCCACTTTTCCTTTTCCTTTTTCTTTTTCTTTGCTATATGTGATTTCATGATTAGTTTTACCATTACAAGTGAATGCTTGAACCCCCATACATATGCAGGTCTATTGTTGTATCTGCTGCCCTTCTGAGGATATTTGGACGGGAGGTTGCTGAACTTCCTTTGGTCTCTACTTGCAAAGAACATCAAGGAAAGGTAAGTACTTTAGCCAACTCAGGTGATATTTTCTTTAGGCCACATAGGATTGATTAGAGGAAAAGATGGTATTCTCTTACTTGATAAAATTGTATTTCCATGTTTTTCGTTCTCTCTTTCTTGGTGGATATAATGACCTTTTATACTTTCGTAACTAGGTTTTGTTTCATGAATCAACGATGACCAATGTAACCTGCATATATATATGTAGGGCTATTTTCTAGCACTGTTCTCATGCATCGAGAGGCTTCTATCATCCATGAATGTTAAGCGTCTGGTACTCCCAGCTGCAGAGGAAGCTGAACCTATGTGGATGAACAAATTAGGCTTCAAGAAGTCTAGTAATCACCAAGTAAGTGCTCAAATAAATTTGTTATCAAAGGAGATCTCTATTGCTTTATTAATGCAACCATAGATCTTATTTTGCGTTTGCTGTAATGTTTAATTTTAATGTGTACGTATGAGCAAGAATCCAATCTAAAAATTACATGAAAAAAAGGATTAGTTTATTTGCATGTTATTCATTTCATAAATGTCACCTGGTGAAATATAACATGTTTCATGTTTGCTTGCCTTCTGCTTCGTATGAACTAACTTTTCCCTTTTCATAAATGTCACCAGCGGCTCAAGTACACGAGGGACTTCCAATTGACGATGTTTCAAAGGTCATCCTTGTTAGAAAAGGAGGTACACCAGATCAGCTATGAGATATGAAAGATTAAAAATCACCGAAGCAAGTCGACAGATTTGAAACATCAAAACAACACTTTACTAGGAAAACACGAAATCTTGAATAATTTTTTTGTTTTCCACCAGTTGGGTTATAGTTGTGGAGCTGAAATCGAAACCTTGATATTTAGGAGGCACTTCTTGGTTCTCCTCTCCCTCGCCTTTCTAGGATGGTGAGGATGATTGTTATTGTTCTAAAAGCCATGTTTTTTTGGCAAGAAAAGAAAAAGGGAATGTTTTGGAAGAAAGAAAAAATGGGAAATTAAAGGCGATAGATTATGTTGATTGATGTTTGTTTTTCTGTTAAATTTTGTACTATTTGATAAAAATCATTAATTTGGTTAAACTAAAAGGTGTTGTGAGTTTTTTTTAAAAAACTTATGATATTTAGATGTTTTTATAGATTTTGAGATATTACATTTAAATTTTGCAAATTATTAAATTGTTTAAATAAAATAATATAAAAAAGGTTAGTAATTGTATTTTGTAATATTTGAAAATAAGATCTTCTGAAAAAAAATATATAAATGTCAAAAACTCGAAATATAACTAAGTAGGTGTGCAATACTACTTTTTTTTTTTAAATTTCAAAAAATAAATAACATTCTGCTATAATTTTTTTATAATTTTGAAAAAATTAAATAATAAATTTAGTTATTTGACCATTTTTATTTTGTTTTCATTCATTTCTTCCACTCTCAAGGTTTTTGCTAGGGTTTATAATTTCTGCACATCAAACATAACCCCCAAACCCCAATTCTTAAACTTAATATATTTCTCTCTGAAATTCCAATTGAAACAAATAAAATGGCACTGGTTTCAGCTTTTCGTCGGATCCTGACTGGATCATCGTCGCCGTCGCTTAACGTACGATCGCAGTTCGCTTCGATTCGCCTGAATTCCACGCTCGTGACTCTCACTTCTCCCAAGCTCTTCATAAGCGGTATCCCCCATTTGTTCATTCTATTCTCTAATGCACTCATTTTATTTTATTTTATTTTATTTTCGCCTGCTAGTTTTTCATGCCAGAAATGCTTTGTAATTTATTGTTAATCATCTCCTGTTTCTGTAATATGTAAGAATCTGAAACCTATTAATGACTTGCAAGTTGCAATTACTATCGTATTCTTCCTTTTTTGTCGTCCTGATTTGGAGATGATATGTTGAATTGCTAAACTTTAATGTAAGGTTGAATGAGGCTGGTGTTGCAGGTAAAAGGATTGAAAACAAAGATTCTGAGCACTGAAAAATCTGAAATAGTGTTAATTAGTTGTATCAAATGCGTTGTTTTATAAATAATACGCGTATTATATAGCTATACTTAAAATTAGTATGTTTCGATGAGTTGGATCGAATTTTATTTGAAACTGTGGGGAGGGGGCGAAGTTGAAAACTTGTTTGGGAGTATATATATCAGGTTGGTCCGTAAAGAAGTCTCTCATAGTGTCGATAAAAAATATTACTACAACGCTAAGAGGGTTTTGATTTATAAACGGGTGATAAAAAAATGAAAATGAACATGAAAAGGCGGTTGAATGCTGATATCACTTAATATTGTTGGTCGGGAAGTGAAAAAAACGTGAAGCAAGAATTAGAGCTTTGGAAGTTTGTGTTTGTGCCTGTCTGTGTTCCATTTTTTGAATGAACATTATAGTCAATCATATTTGTGCTAGAAAAATGGAATCCTTTTTTGCACTATATTGGTTTAAAAAGTTGCCTCGTGTTTTGTCTTGAAGACTTGAAAAAGGGAGTTGATAAAATCTGACCAATGGTTTCCTTGATTTTCACGAATCAGGTCTCTCAAGGCAGACGACGGATGAAAACCTTTACAAGGCATTTGCTCCTTTCGGAAACCTTCGAGAGGGTAACTATATGTCTCTTCCCTGTACTGTAATTAATTACAATATGCGCCAACATGATTCGATTTTTTAATGATTCGTGTCTTGTTTGTGTGTGTGCAGCAAAAGTGATAAATGACAGAGCCTCTGGAAGATCAAAAGGTTTTGGCTTCGTTACTTATGAGACAGTGGAAGAAGCGGAGAAGGCACGTGAAGGAATGAACTCCAAGTTCCTTGATGGTTGGGTCATTTTTGTGGACCCCGCCAGGCCAAGAGAGGCTCAGCCTCGCCAACCTCCACCTCGACAGGAGTCGACCGATACTGGGTTCACCACTAACAAGACTGTGGGTTGGAGTGGTTTTTGACCTTCCTGATATTATTATTATTATTATTATTATATCATTCCATTGGAAATTATTTATGATAATGTGATTGGACATTTGTTGTAATAATAATTCAATATGCTACGATATTCTTTTTTTTTTTTTTCTGTTTCTTGCAATTATATGTTGATCAAATTTATTTTATTTTATTTTTTTTTTAAGAAAAAAATCAAAAATAATATTTTTCATAATTTCGTGTCAATATAATATGTAAATAAATTTAAGAAAATAATTAAAATATACAAGGTGGTAAATTATTGGAGCATTTTTAAAACTGAGCATATAAATATCAACACTTAAATTATTTTTATCCTGGTTAGTTTTTTTTATTAATATTGTTTTGTAGTGATAATAATTTAAAAAATTAATTACGTAGTAGTATTAGATTTTGAAGAAGGAAAAGAGAGAATGATTTTCTAATCCTTTTCTCGGGACTCACTGACTGAGAGACTTGAAAAACCCTAAAATATTCTGTTTTACTTCCTTATTTTTTTCTTCCATTAATTCATCTGCATTTAGCTGGTTGGCGAACAATGTCTATGTCTGCAGCTCAGCATGTCTGCATCAAATTCTCAGAACTCAATAAACCAAAGGTCTGAAATCTCATACTCCATTTGTCTTTGAAGAATTTTCACCTTCCCTTTCAGATTAATCTAGCTCGCGTATTAGCTTACTTAAGCTGAGGAATCAATCGAAAGAGTTTTTCGATTTCGCGCAGGTAATCTTTCCGGCGAGTCGCGTGAGGATGAACACGAGCAGAATTTTTGCCGCGTTATCAGTTGCAGAAGATGTGTCGTCGAATTACATACCGGCAGCTCCGATTTTACTGCCGGAAGGTCCATGGAATCAGGTCAGTAGTCCATATGTAGCTTCCATTTTTCAATTAGGATTTTGATGTGCATCTGTATGTTTTGTGTTCAAGGACGCGATTGTTTCGTTTTCTATATTACTTCTCTTATGGATTATGCGAGAGATTTATCAATTTGCAAGGAAAAACGTTGAATTAGGAAACGGATTGAAAAGTACAGGTTAAATTTTCTCAAGCAGGAAACGAATTGAAAAAATCTTCATTGAATGAGAATTTGATTGTGGGAATAATGGAATTTTGTGTTTCCAACTAACACTTTGAAGTTTGAAGAGTATGTTCTAGTCCGACTGATACAAAAATTACTTGGATTAGTGCACATAGGGCAAGTTTAGAAGTCCAGGTTGTTTGATAAATGAATATTTATCTGCTAAAAAGTTTTTCAACTGTGTTGAAACTTACGAAAAAGAAGCATAGGAATCCCAATTTTATGTTGTTTGATGCTTATTAGAACAATCATTTTACCTAATTCAACATTAACTTTTATATGTTAATCGAACAATATTGATACATTAAGCATTACTATTAGACAATCTTAAATTGTTTTTCAAAACTTGAAATCAACCCAATTTTTAGAATTCATATTTTGATTTATCAAACAGGTTCACATGGTTTCTTAATTCCCAAGAGTATAGTGCCATGTCTTCGTACTAGAAAAAGTTAATTGAATTTTCTGCTTCTATGATAAGAAGAATTGTTATGACTTTGTAAATTTCGTTGTCAAACTAAATTCTACATTAGCCATACCGGATTGAAGTTTATGAAATGGTTTGTTCAAGGCTTATGTGCCTCTTTAAATTCATAGGTTCCAGGTGGAGTTACAGCTGCAAAGGGTTTCAAAGCTGCTGGGATGTATGGTGGGCTGCGTGCAGTGGGAGAGAAGCCTGATCTTGCACTTGTCGCGTGTGATGTGGACGCCATATCTGCAGGTTGATCACCTCATTTGAAATTTTGTATGTATCCTTTAAATGAGTTGTTGATATGCTTTTCAATGATTATATACTCATCCTAGTGGGGCCTCTCGATATATAATTACCTACTTCGGAGAAATAAAGTTTACCGAGTTATATTTATTCTCAAGATTGTACTTAATTTGTAGGTGCATTTACAACTAATGTGGTTGCAGCTGCACCTGTCGTGTACTGTAAGGAGGCACTCGAGAAGTCAACAACGGTATGTTAAGTAATTTGTGAGGTTAAAATGTATCAATGTGTGTTGTCCTAGGTGTCTGTGCTGAAGTTGTCTGCTTCGTAATTTATTTCATTTTGATCATGCTGCCAAATGCTTCCAAAATATGAGAAGCTATGTCATTCAATGTATTCCAGGAGAATTTATTGTATTTTGGGCTTGAAAACTTGCCCCGTGCTTAATTAAGTGTTAAAAATTATAATACCAATTACCACTCAAGCTTATGAATTAAAAAAAAAAAAAAACTTATTTGAGTTTCTCAAAGTATCAACTCCCTTCAATCTTCAGCTCTCTTTACCCTGACCAAAAGGAAAATAATAAGAATTAATAACACACGGTAGAAAGAAAGTGAACATCTTCAGATGACTTAAGGCTATATATTCTGTGTTATTTCAGGCTCGTGCAATACTAATAAATGCTGGTCAGGCAAATGCAGCAACGGTAACTGTTCTTAAGTCTATTGCTTCTGCGTAATTTATAGTGCTCCACAGAACTAGGAGAACTGCTTCTGGTTATATGACATACGATGAAGCTCAGATCCTTTAAATTTGTTTGTAGGGTGATGCAGGTTTCCAGGATGTTTTAGAATGTTCCAGTGCCCTTGCGGAGGTATCCATAATTCATCCCATTTTGTCATGGAATATATCACTACCAGCATCTAATTTCTTAAAAATTAAATAGTTGCTACAACTGAAACCTGGCCAAGTTTTGATTGAATCCACTGGTGTGATTGGTAAACGTATCAAGAAGGTTAGTTTTCAATCAGTAATATCTATTGCACTTAAATGCATGATGAATGTATGTACTGTATCTGTATTGTTCAAGGTTGATTAAATGAGCCAGGCGGCTGAGGCTGTAACTGTTCACCACTTCACCTCGAATGTTACACAATAAATGTTATTCTTTGTGATGCAGGAGGCTCTTCTCAAGTCACTCCCAGATTTAGTAAATTTGCTATCATCAACTGTTAAGGGGTAATAACTCTCCTAAATGGAATCTGTTAACCCAGTTATCCTGCTGATTAATTGACTTGTATCCAACTTATTTATGAACAATATATGATAAGATGATTATTTTAAGCTTCTCTTCCTTTACCTTTACTTTTGAAACTATGGTTTCATTTTCTTTATTCTTATTATACTTCTCTTTCTGCTTATACAAAATTTGAAAATCATTGCTCGATTTGCAGGGCAGATTCTGCTGCTGTAGCAATTACTACCACTGATCTTGTGAGCAAAAGTGTTGCAATTGAATCTGAGGTGTGGGCCATTCTTTTTGTCCACACATTTGCTTAATCATTTTTTAAGTATTTTGTTGTCATGTGTTATCCAAATATGCGATTGATAGTAAACTGTTCTCCAAATCAATACTAAAAGATGCTTACCATCTTCAAAATATTAAAAGATGAAGGTTCAGTTACAATGATGTGCATCCAACTGTTAATGAATAATGAGGGAATTTATCCATACATTTTCACCAAATGAATGGATAAAAGTCCTTGTAAGTTTCAGGTTATCTCGTTTTGTATCTGATGTATGTATCATACTTAGGTTGGAGGAAAAAGAATAAGGGTTGGTGGTATGGCAAAGGGTTCTGGTATGATCCATCCTAACATGGCGACCATGCTTGGGGTAGTTTCTTATGATTTATTTTGTGTTCTTTTGTTTGTTTTTTTCTTCCAGAAATTTGCATTAATAGTGCACGACAATGGTACCTTATACAGGTGATAACAACTGATGCCTTGGTTAAAAGTGACGTGTGGCGAACAATGGTGCGAATTGCCGTAAACCGTAGTTTTAATCAAATTACTGTAAGTGTCAAATGAGTAGATTGATAAACCCACCTTTACAGCTCAATATTGTGATACTTAAATCACAAAACTCAATATTTCTGCACTCTAAGCCTATCTGAGGATGTTTCTTTGGCAGGTAGATGGAGATACCAGTACTAATGATTGTGTTCTTGCTTTGGCTAGTGGCCTTTCAGGAGCAAATGAGATTTCTTCCTTAAATAATTCTGATGCCCAACATCTCCAAGCATGTCTTGATGCTGTAAGTATGTTAAATTCAGTTGGTGCCTAAATAATCAATTGTTACTGCCTAAGTTCACATATGTTGTATATACTTGAAGTTTGTATCAATAGACAATAGCAATAGAAACCCTGTGACAAACTACAATCACGATAAAGTTTGTGTATCTATATAGTTGGGGAAATTCTCTGATAAATGCAAGGAGAATATGAATGTAAAACTATTCCTTTGTATATACATTTTGTCCCCAGGTAATGCAAGGTCTTGCAAAATCAATAGCTTGGGATGGTGAAGGAGCAACCTGCTTAATTGAGGTCTGCATCTTCCACAAAAGAATTACTTGGATTAAAGGATAAACGCGACAATTTTTTCCAATCCTAAAATTGATGAATTCTTGAAAAACATTATGCAGGTTAATGTATCTGGAGCAGGCAATGAAACAGAAGCAGCGAAGGTTGCCCGATCAGTGGCATCTTCTTCATTAACCAAGGCATGTTAAAATATTTACTGATATTATCTTCAAAAAGTAGTTTTGATTTGAATTACTAAAATTACCTATTCTCTGAATCTTCCTTTTTATCCATGAAGGCTGCAGTATATGGCAGGGATCCAAATTGGGGTCGTATAGCTTGTGCTGCAGGTTATGCAGGGATCCCTTTTGATCAAAATAAACTCCAAATATCACTTGGTGATATTCAGTTGATGGATAATGGCCAGCCACTGCCATTTGATAGGTACTGTGAAATTACTTTTAATCTGGTAGAAACAAACTACTACTACATTGCTATCTATCTATCTATCTTCGCTCTTAAAAGTCTTAATAGACAGAAAATAAATATTAAAAATAATAATAATATGCAGGGCTGCCGCAAGTAATTATCTCAGAACAACAGGCGAGAAACATGGAACGGTAGTGATTCAGATATCAATTGGTGAGTCTGAAAAATATGTTTCCATGATTTGCAAGTTTTGTTTTCATATCACTTGGTCGGGTGTGTTAAATATTAGGGCAGGAAACGAGCCGAGTCGAGTCGAGCTTGGAGCTAAACGAGCAGGCTCGGCAGAAAAAATCATAGGCTCGAGCTCGACTCGAAAAAAAATTGTTATGCTCGAGCTCGAGCTCGAGCTCGGGTCGATCCCTTCTACTGCAATTCACAAACCTACAGAAGCGTACCTATCTATTTTTTTATCATCATTATTTGCCGAAGTCCAAGGAGATGAAAAAATAAATGGTAAACTAGATGGTAGATCTGGGAAGACGAAGTAGAAATATGGAGGGGCGGCTTTGAAAATTAAAGATTTTTTAACTTTCCAATAATATATATAAAGGTACTTTAATAAAAGCATTTAAATACGAGCTGCTCGCGAGCGGCTCGTTTCTTGAGAAAGAGGGCTCGAGCTCGACTCGTTTAAGTTAACGAGCAGCTCGAGCTCGACTCGAGCTCGAGTTTTACCAAGCTTGAGTCGAGCATTGACTCGAGCGGCTCGCTAGTGTGAATTATGTTTAGATTTGTTTCTGCGGTTTCGAATTTCACTATTATTATCATTTCCTCACAGGTGATGGTCCAGGAAGTGGACAAGCATGGGGCTGCGACCTTAGCTACGATTATGTGAAGATAAATGCCGAGTACACAACATAAGTAAACTTTCTCGAACATGTGAGGCAGCTGTTGCTGAGTTGCAACTTTCTCAGCCTCAACGGCTATTGTGCTCTAAACCTGCGTCCAGGTAATTAACTCTACTTGCATATAAAGCAGCAAGCTAATTTATGAGACCACAAAATGAAAGAATTCGTCCATCCATCCATCCATCATTTCGGATAAGTTTCGTGGAGATTGCAGAGTTACGGGAAGAGGACACCTTTCGAGTTGAGCCCTTTGAGCATGTATTGTGTATGGATGTTTTTTTTTTTTTTTAATTTTCCGAGCACCATTTTTTGCTTAATTATGAACATATAATCATGTTTTATTTTCTTAAAATCTTTCCGGTTCAAATACATTTTTTTTAAAATCTCGTTGAAAAATAAAATACAAATTCGCCTTATATTTTCATATAATAGCAACACTTGATAAGTAATCGACTGCAACATTGAATATCAACCTGTATGTTAGTATTAAATTTCTACTCAAAAATAAATTTTATTATTGTTCATTTGTCATTATAATAAGAATTTCAAAATCCAGTTCTTGAATTTTTATAATCTGAATTTCAAAGTCCAGTTCTTGAATTTTTGAGGCAAAAAAAGGCTAAAACCAAAAATTACAAGTAAACGGATCTGTAATCTAGGTAGCACTTATAGAAAAACAGAATTCTTTCTTTGATACCAGAAAGCTATATGAATAGATAAAATTCAGTAAAATCACATCACACAACAAACCGTTAAAACATCAATCCACCATAGTACAATAATTTATCCACCAAGTTTCACCGTTCAAAAAGACCCAAACCCCTATTATTTCATTTACAACGGGGCGAAAAACACAAACACAAGGTGGGTCATCAAGTAGCCTCAGCAACAGGAAAGTGCAACTTGGTGACAGACCCCTTCAGATAACTACTCCCACAGAACGGATCCGGGCTGACAACATTATAATCTAAAGTGCCTGCATGCGGTTCACATAAACCAGCTCCATTGTCCACATAGAAAGGCTGTTTGTGCTTACTGGAGCTTCCAGAACTCTTCCGGACCTGCTTCTTGTCTTTGCTCTTGCTGCCTCGTGAAGATTTTCCGCTGCCCTTCTGCTTGTACTTTCCGTGCTTCTTACTATTACGATAGCGTTGATTCTTATCTGAAGGGACATGCGAAACTGACGTTGGGATTGGATCGTAAACATCAGGAGCCCATGTCACAGACAGCTTCTTAGGTGATGTACCCTGCTGCTTCTTTTCACGACTACCTTTCAACGCAGATACAAGCTTCAAAGGGACCTGGTAGATAATAGAATCAAGCAGGAAAAAAACTGCAACTGTTAAAAAATATAATCTCAAGACCCCAACAAACTTGTTCAATATTCGATGATTACAACAAGCAGGTAATAGATGTAGATAATAAATGCAGTACGTTACTTACTAACTAGCAAACGACACTAATTATGACAAAAGATGGGCAAAAACTTTACTCGCCTGCCTCGTCCAGAAGAAGATTCCAAGGCATGGACTCAACAGAACTGAATTTACCATTAGTTGGTACAAATAGAAATAATTAAATACATACATAAGAACGCAAAAGTATTGGTTCATGGTGCGTCCGTTTTTCTTGTATCAAAGAAATTTGTTTAGAGGCACAAGTCTTGCTTCAGTTGGAACCCAAAAAAAACAGAAATAATAAGTCCCACTAAAGCGCAATACACATACCTCCGAAATTAGTAAACATAGGATGAAAGCCTAGTTTCCAGTAATTAACATGATCAAATAACAGCATCGGTGTATTTCCATTTATTGCCAACAAAACAGACATCAGACTAATTGTCAGTACACTACTATAATTAGCCTGGAAAATTTCAGAGTACGCTGTAGATTAAAAGGCTGTTTTGCACGAGAAGGATGAATCCATATATTTGAGTAGGCATATTAAGAACTTACAGGTAGTGATGTGGATCGTGAATAGAACTGATTAGAAGGTTTGGCGGAGCGATTTCCTTCAGATATCTCAGCATTTATATCTTCCTCGTGCTTTCCTTTTTCACCCACAAATACATCTCCAGATAATTTTGGGCCACGAGGTGGCGGAAATGTAGCGCACTTGCTTAAGCATTTTTCAGACGCCAAAAAACTAGTGGCAGAACCTTTTTCCAAGTCTAAACATTTAGATTCTCCCACCCCATTGCTAATATCATGATTCTTCTCATGAGATAGATTGAAGCCAATAGTTGATATTCTGGTCTCTTCAACATTCAGAAGCTCAGTCAAACATGTTTTGAGGTTGCTCATAGAAAGATCCTCTTTGTTATGGATTAGGTTGTGTGGATCAGTAGTCAAAGACCCACCGGTGTTACTTATATCAGTGAAACGTGTTGTCTTAAAGGAAACAGATACTTCCATCTACAACACAAACGACTGAAGAGCAAAAATGATGTCAGATATAAGAGAAAAAGACGGACATCACTAATTACATTGCACAACCATATACAAGTGTCAAATTCATTCCTACTATTAATATGAGCTGAGTCAATGCTCAACTAATTCCAAATAACTCACAAAGTCAATAAATCTAAACCAACGATTCGACCAGATGGGCACCGAAAGAACAAGCAACAAACAAGCAAATTATTACCCGATTCAACAAACATAATCATACAAGTTCTCAAGGAAGCTGAAACAATCAAAAACCAAAAACTCAAAGATCAAAAACATAAAACACATCGACAAAGTACCTGATTCGATGCGAGCGTCCTCGACACGAAATTCTCCCAATCAGTATTGCTCAAAACGATAGCCAATGAACAGAAAATCAGAGATCAGCTCAAAATTTTTCCAACCAGAATTAATCACTAATATTACAATAACGTTAACAAACACCTCTTCGACGAAATCGACAAAAAAAACAATAAAACCAACCGATCGAAATAAACCGATTCCAAAAACCAGCTGCGAACTACGGCAAAACGTTAACTACTAAGATTACCACGCCGATCGCTTTTCTGAAGGTGTTTCAGACGATGAAAAAATGAGCCGCCATAGAAGGAGCTGACGTTTGGGCGCTTGTTGAGAAGCAGGTCGTTGGAAGGCACCGAATGCATCGTTCGATGCTCTTCGATTCACAGTCCTCCAATTTTTTCCCCGATTTTTTTAATTATTATTTCAACGCAGATCGAGAAAAATAAATTGAACAGAAAATTGCGTGTATCGAAACAGTTTTTTTTCAGAGATTTCAGATCAGATCGAGTATGAATCGGAAAGGACGAGAGCGATCGACATCGGCGAAGGAAACCCTAAGGCGAAGCGTTAGAGTCGTGGGATTCACGGAGGAGATGAAGTTTGATTATTATCCGATAAAATGGAAGATCCTGTTGATGTAGGCGTGGGTATTTTTGGGAATGGGTGTTTGGTTTTATACTGACAAAAACTGAAGTTGCGAAATGACCATTCTACCCCGTGTTGCGGTGCTCTTTGAGCTTCAAGACAACGTAGGGTTGCGTTTTGTTTGGAATTTGGATATACAGACTACAGTACTCCGATAAATATTCCGTCACGACCTAAATTATGCAATTTTCATTTCTAGCTTGATATCCAATACGGAGTATTTTACATTTTTTTAAATAGAATATAACATTAATTTTTTATCATAACATAAAATTAAAATATCAAAATAATTTCATTGCATTTCACTATACAATATTTTTTTAATTTATTTGATGACAAAAATAATATTTTCTCACCAGACATAACCGAATAATAAAGCATGTGATGATGTGTATATAATTTTTCGGCATATTATGAAGTTTATTTTGAATGAAAATTATTGGTTTTCTCTTATAAGTAATTTGTTAATCGTGCACGTTCCTAACTTTAGACAAAAAAAGTGTATTTTATGAAACGGGCAAAAACCGGGTATTTAAATTTCAAAGTCTTCTAATTAAGATAATTTGAAATTAAAGAAACGATTGAGACATGTTGGGGGCCGTTTGTTAGCTAAGACAAAAGTAAGATAACGTAGTTAACTAAATTATTCAGTGTTTGGTTTAATTTTATTGAGCTTGCGTCAGATAGCAAGCCCGTTTCTAATTATTGTGTCTCTTTACATGATTTATCGGTCTAACTTGGAGAGATAAATAATCTCATTTGTAGAGTAGTCGACTCTATTTTCTTCTTTCGTATAATCACAATAGCCCTAATTTCAGACCGACTATATTTTATTCCGTAAAATCAAGAATTCAAATTCCAAGTTAGTGTTTTTTGATTTCTTATTTTTTTTTTATCATTTCATATTTCTCGAGAATTCAAATCTTTATATGTTTTTTATTCTTTATTTATATTTTTTATCATTTCATATTTTCTTTAGAAAGCAAATACTGTAAATATATAGTTGAAATTCATAGTTTAAATCAATTATTTGTTGTAAGCCTTGGTCGAAATCGATTGTTGCGTTAGTGGAATCAATTCTTTTTTTTTTCTTTTAATTTAAGATTCAGACCAATTATATATTGGTCGAAATCGATTGTTGCGTTAGTGGAATCAATTCTTTTTTTCTTTTAATTTAAGATTCAGACCAATTCACCATGAATATATATATTGATTTATATATTTTTGTGTCATTTTTCTTGTGATATTTGTGTTATCTCGTGCCGTTTTGAGTCGTTTATTTCTGTCATTCTCTTGTTTTTGGTATGTTTTAATGTGTTGTGAAGTGTTCAGGTGTATGAGCATGTTCGATGCGAAAAGAGAAAGAAAATGAGTTAAAATCGATAAAAGTGATTTGGCCGACAAACGATCGAGATTGCGCTGCGAACTTGGCCACTTTGGTTCTCCCAACTCCGACCACCTCAAAACACGATCCATACATTGTCGGAAAGATCTTGAAATCCTCTACATGGCTCTACCAGTTTGTTGTCATGGTTCCCCGTCATAAAGCCGGAATTCACAGGTTTCCAGCCCAGTATGCAGCTGCCCTGGGGTGTATGTGCAGCAAACTTGGAGAGCTTGGTTATCCCAGCTCCGACTACATACATACATGGTCCATACCTTGTCAGAAAGCTCTCGAAGAGGTGTACGAGGCCCTACCATTTTATTATCATAGATCCCCATCATAAAGTCGCAATCCTTGAGTTTCCAGCCCAGTACGCAGCTGCCCCGGAGTGTATGCGCAACAAACTTGGAGAGCTTGGGTCTCCCAACTCAGACCACCTATGGAGATGATCTATACCTCTACGGAAAGCCCTTAGAGTCTTCTACATGGCCCGGAAACCCAAGAGCTCTCCCGAGGCCGGCACCAGGCGATCGCTTCCCTGGAAAGCGGTCGCTTCCTCACTGACGCGAGAGCCCGCCGACTTGCCAAGTGCTCGCTTGGCCCGAACTTCAGAGAGGCTGATTTTTGGACCAGGCGCCCGCCTCCTCTACCAGGCGCTCGCCTGATGCCTCCGCCCAGATTTGACCGAGTTGACTCCCGTTTTTTACGAACTATAAGTAGGGCTTCGTCCCAATTGAACAACACACACTTTTTCACACACGATTGGATAACTCTTAGACGCTATTCCCTAGGTTTTAAACGTCTTTTTTCTTTGCTTTTGATTCGTGGATTCAATCGGGGTTAGCACCGATTTTGTTTTGGTCTTAAACAAGTAACTAGTAAGTTGTTTTTATCTTTTCTTGTTTATTGTTTTAGTTTATTTATTGCTTTATTATTTTCTCTCTACTTGTTTAGTTTTTCCTTGTTCTTATTTCAATATGAATTTTCAACACGTTGTTATCGATTTCAACACGATCATGAGTAGCTAAATCTATTACTAGGGTTAGGGGAATCCAAACTGTTGGGAAATTCGCGTTCGAAGTCACCGCCTGAAAAGCAATACGAACAAACAAGAACGAAAAATACGCGAAATAAAGAACACGAGATTTATAGTGGTTCACCCGTTAACGAGGGCTACGTCCACTCTTGCCGCTGCAATACTTTTACTAGAACAATTATAGAACGTAATTACAAGACTCGTTATAGCTATAATCTCAATTCTAGTTCTGGAGGTGTTAACCCTAAAATTCCCGCACATAGGGTTTAAATAAGGGGAATAAAACGTGGGGAGCAAGAAAAAACGCGTCGCCAGAAATAGGCAAAACGGCGACCGCCGTTTTGCTTTCGGCGCCCGCCGAATCCGCCCGGCGCCCACCGAACTCCTTTTGGCGCCCGCCAAATGGTCCAAAAACATGCAGAAGTCCAGCCCTTCGATTAAATGCCAACTTGATTTCTAATGATTGTATGAGGCTTATGAGCAATTACATAGCTTAGGTTAATCGAACTCACTAAAATCAACCGGAGACAGACATTTTAGTATAATTTTTTCTCGTAAATCGACGTCCCGAAATTTATGTTTGTTGAACCCGAAACCCTAGCCTTTCTCTATTTTCATTAAATCGTATTAATTGCTTCTTGTTTAATTTCAACTTCTTAATTCTTGGTTTATTTAATTTAAAACAAAACCAACCAATGCTATACACTTCTTCCTCTTTTCTTCGTTGCAAACATAAAAACATTTTTACGGGCCGATAGTAGTGTTCCTCGTGAGATCGACTCGGGCGAATTGCTTCGGCAATAAGTTCGGTTATTTTTATTTGATTTTTGACGCACTACAACGTCTAGTCATATATTCTTCCTGTGTTTGTGGAATCAATTATTTTTTTTCTTTTAATTCAAGATTCAGACCAATTCACCATGAATATATATATATATATATATATATATATATATATATATATATATATATATATATATATATATATATATATATATATATATATATATATATTCTTCCCTAAAAACAATGAGATAGAACTAAACACAAGTTAACTTTTCTATTATTTTTAAACAGTGTCCAAGATAATTATCTAAGTTAAGTTAAGATAAGATAAATTAACATGACAACCAAACAAGACCTTGATTTAATAGCTAACCCAATTTTTGATTAGTTGGTCGAGATGGGGCATGTCATTATATTTTTTACAATAACTTATTTCTACACAATTTATTTTTCAATAAAGTTACACGAATTATTACAAATCCATTCTCTTTTATTTAATATTTTAATAAATATATTTAAAATTAAATTACATGTAAAATAAAATATATTAATTTGTTTAATTTTTCAAGCTAACTTCGATAAAAACTATAGACACGTACGATAGGTGACATATATGCAAAGATGTTTACACTATTGTTGATCCAAATAAGAATAATTTAATTTTAGAAATAGTATGTTTCCACACGATGTTGTCTAGGACTCTTCTAGAGAATAATCTTCTAGCTCAATTGAGGAGACTAAAATTTGAAAGTCTTTACGAGTTGATGTTTGTTGAAATCGAAGATGTGTGAATATGGTTTCACGTTTAGAGAGACTCAAAATACGTAAGGAAGTTTCATTTCTAAACGAGCTGATGTTTGTTGAAATCGGAAGTGTGTGAATGCGGTTTCACATTTAGATAGACTCGAAATACGTAAGGAAGTTTCATCATAAAATTAATTGGTACTAAGTGGAGTATATGAGTATGTATAAGATTGTCTCATTTTCCACACAAATTCGATGGAACAACTCACAAATGGACATCCCAAACTCAAAACTGTAACAATGTTGAATTTTCGATATTGTATGTTTCGACAAAATGTTGTCTATGACTCTTATGAAGAATCACATTCTAGCTCAACGAAAAACACGACTAGAATTTGGGAGTCTCTACGAGTTGATGTTGAGTTGACCCTGCAAGCCACCGTCTCGTTAGCTCATTTCCCAACAAAGGTTTTTGAGGCTAGCTCGTATGAGTTCTCATATAGGTCAATCGATCACAAATCCTCCTCATCAACCTTGATGACTTTAATTTTTTGACGATAACATTAGTAGTAGTATGAAAAACTATTAACACTTTTGGTTATATTTTAATTAAAGGTGTACAAATTGTAATTTGATATTGAGATTGAAATTAATTTGAAAGCAAAATTTGGTATATATTTTGCGATTTTTTTCCCAACAAACATAGGTTATTCGAGAATCGTTGATGGAAAAGTCGTCAAGATACAATAGTCCGACCGTACAAATTTTATGTTATCAACATCATTGTCCATGGGTGATCCTCGACGACGCAATGTTCGTGGATGGTCATTTAAATTTTGTGGTTGGTATACTTGTGTGCACCACCTTCTTTTCATTTTTAGTCACTTGTAAAATTTAGGTGCCAAAATTTTCAATTAAAAAATTTTCATCTTTTTTGGTTCCCTCCACAAATCCACACATGTGCAAGGCTCAAGCTTGATTGGTCCAATTCCAACTACACGGATCACCATCATTAACAGTCACAACCGTCGATTAGCACTGATCCTACGCTCCAGATTCTCCACCTCTTTCCAGTATCCGCACTATAAAATCACTACAACCACCTCGCCATTACCCACGCAAATCTCACGCACCATTTCTGCATCTCAGCTTAATCACTCTAAAAAAAAAAAAACAATGGAAACCGGTGGGAAGGTGAAAAAGGGAGCCGCCGGAAGGAAGGCCGGAGGCCCGAAGAAGAAATCCGTCACCCGGTCCGTGAAAGCCGGTCTCCAGTTCCCGGTCGGCAGGATCGGCCGTTACCTGAAGAAGGGACGGTACGCCCAGCGCGTCGGCTCCGGCGCTCCGGTTTACATGGCCGCCGTGCTCGAGTACCTTGCCGCTGAGGTATTTCACTTTCTCCAATTTCCCCCAAATTCGATTAATTTCCTATTCCGATCTCGTTTAGATAATTAGGGCTCCGATCTCATTCGTAGGTTCTCGAACTAGCCGGAAACGCCGCGAGAGACAACAAGAAGACCAGGATTATCCCGAGGCACTTGCTGCTCGCGGTGAGGAACGACGAGGAGCTCGGGAAGCTCCTTGCCGGAGTCACCATTGCCCACGGCGGAGTTATACCGAACATTAACCCGGTTCTACTCCCCAAAAAGTCCGATAAGGTGGGTGAGAAGTCTCCCAAATCGCCGGTGAAGGCCACCAAGTCACCGAAGAAGGCTGCCTGAGTAATACGGTGCTGTGGATAAGTAGAAGTGAAATCGACATTGTTGGTTGTTTTTGTAGAGCTCTGTAATTTGGATTTCTGTTGTCATTTGCAATAGACGATATCTGGGTTATTTGTTCTTTCAAATTTCCCCTTTTTAATTCAATCAATCATATTATATTAAATATTTATCAAAATTAAATGTATTGCATGAAGTATTTGAGATGTTTGATTTCTACTTATTTAGTTATTTTTACATATTGAATATTTGAGGTCTATTCTAGTAAATTTTGATAATGTTTGAAGGAATAAGTTGCTTTTGTTTATCTTCTTCTTCGAAAGATGATCAGAAATTCATCTAGGGTCATTTAGGGTCACATTCAATAACTTTGAATTGTTATATTGGTCTCCAAAGTATGAATGAGATGTTTATGTTTGTTGTTTGAACCATTTCTTTTTCAAATGTTGATCTCACCAATCTTCAATCTTACGGGAACCTATTAGACCAACTCCAATAGGGAGTAATTGAAAGGATATTTACATACAATAGGAGGTATTTGATGGTGGCATCTTTTTTAACATTTTTTTGGGAATTATTCAATAATTCCCAAATTATTCTGCAAAGTGAGGCAAAAAGTAAAGTGGTGGGCCAGGGAAAGGTGAGTTGGCAGGTTGGGCAATCTGGGCAGGTTCGGTTAGCAATTCGGGCAAAGCATTTTTATTTTGTAAATGCTATTCTTTTTATATATAATTAATAAAAAAAATAAAAAAATTACATCACTATTTTTTATTTTGCAACCTTTATAAATAGAGATTAGGTTTGTTTCATTTGGATACCAACTTATTTTGACAATTTTTTCTTAACTTTTCATTTTAGTTCAAGTGTGTTTTGAATAATTATTGTACTTTTTTTTAAATAATTTGTGTAAATTCGTTTCATTTATTTTGATAATTTTCAAAAAAACGTTCAACAATTCCGTAAAAACATATTTCGGTATTTTTAAAACACATATTTTCACAGGTTGTGTGTTTTGAACACGAAACACAACACAAAAGAACATACTATATATTTTACACTACTTTTCCACCAATGAACGAAGGACTTCATCACAGCACAAACACTTTGTCATCCCCACTATTTTTCTAATTATATTATTTTTATTAAATAATAAATAAATAATTTAATTATTTTTATATCAATTATTATTTAACAAATATTATTATTAATTAAAATTTTATAAAACATGCAATTAAAAATAAAAAAGTAATATATAGTGGGGTATAGTGGAATAATGATGTGTAGGAAAGAGAAAATGAAATATCTTTTGAAATATTTTCTATTGTAGAGTATGAGATATTTGAAGGATAATTGAAGATATTTGATGAGGTGTAAAGTGAAATAAGCTGATGTGGCAAAGAATATTTAGGAGTTGAAATATTTGCTGCTGGAGATGGTCTTAGGGTAAAATCTTCCGTTGATCAATGCGCTTGAGCGAGACACAACTGTAGTCGAGATAGGGGCTGACACAAGAAGATACTTTCTCTTGAGCGAGACACAACTGTAGTCGCTTTCTCGCTTCCAAATGAATGGTCACATTTCTTTTACAAATTACAAAGAAAACGTGATCATTAGTATGAAAGAAAGACAATATTTGTTTGAAAAGAACTCCAGCCCATTCCAAAGCTTTATTTCGCATCTTTATTGAAGCAGACAAGATGCTAAGAAGGCTGGTGATGGTCCAATCTTGCTTGCACAATGGAAAAAGCCACATGTTTATCTCTCCATCAAATCAAATTGGCAATACAATAGTTATCGAAAATTTCTCTAAGATTTTAGTTCTTTGAATCACATTTTCTAAACGAACCAAAGACAATCCGAATTGATCTTGTAAAAGATCCGATATGAGTTTCGAAAAAATTGAGCTCGCAAGTAGCCAAAAAGTTGTTCGATTTTGCTTAATTTCTTTGGTTTTCTATCGTATTTCAGCTTCATTATTTTGGATTTGAAAAGTTTGTCGAATGCTTTTAAGTTATATTACTACTTTTTTTCTGCAACATTTATCAAAACAGTGATCTCATTATTGTGTATTCTAGCAAAACCACCGATCAAAGCCATCGTTAACCATTAGAGCATTTCCAATCGATACCAAAAACCTATTTTGGAGTAGGGGAGACACTCCAAGCGATACCGAAACATAAACCTATTATAGGTATTAAGGTGGGTCCCACAGAAAAAATACTTAAATTTACGTTTACATTAAACTCAAACCAAAAACTTTATTATTTATAAAATGATCCTTTTTATATAAATTAATAAAAATAATCCATCAACATTTTTTTAGTTTCTTATTTAATATTTTTTATAATTTAATTTTTTTAATAATTATATCATTAATAATTAAAATAAATTTTAATAAAAATATTTTAAATAATGAAATAAAAATAAACGCAATAATACAAAATATAATTAAATATTAAATAATTTAATTGACGTTAAAAATAAAATAATAGTATGAATATTACAATATTTTTTTATTATGTTTGAAATTTTAAATTGAAAATAATGACTATTAAATTTTTTTTAATGTCAAAATTTATGAGGTTAAATTGTAAATTTTTAAAGATATTGGTTATTTATAAAAAATTGTATTAGAAGAATATTGTGAGAATATTATTTTAAGTTTGAGTTTGGAGTGAAATTACTGTAAACTTAAAATAAAACTTATTTTTTAATTTAAGTTTTTGTGTTCGATTGGAGATTGTCTTAATCTCGACTCGAGTCATATTCCAAAATTCCTATATTTATTGTCATATCGCTAGAAGCATGATTTACATTCTCACTTCGAGAAAGTTGTTAGACATTTTTTGTGTTTTGGTGTTTGTGGAACATTTGCAATTGCGCCTTGTTGTTTCTCGCAAGCAGGATAACTAATTTCTGGACGATATGTTGATGAGCGGCAAATCGGATTATTTAAAAAAAAATGTGTCGTAATGATTGTCACATTTCATTTGTAATTATTATTTTTTTTTTTTTTAAAATGTTACAAATAAAGTACTGTTTATATACTTTGATAGACTTAATATTAAAAAAGTTTCATTAAAAAGTCGTAAAGAGGGTGGTAATTTCCTTTTTCATCATTATATGAAATAAATAGAGAACGAGCTCAACGAACTCGCAAGTCATACGGAGATCTCACGCTTTGTCGGACTCAAAGCTACCACAATATTCATTCCAAACCGTCGATCCGCAGTTCATCATCCGACGGTCGTAAATACCCGACAACGCATCGATCCGCGTCTAACCCTAAAAACTGAATGAGAACAAACCCCCCTTCTATATAAACACGCATTCCATGGCCTGATTTCTGATCTCACACTTTTCATACCCAATTTCTGTTCCGAAAATGGCGCCCAAGGGAGATAAAAAGACCGCCGAGAAGAAACCGTCGTCGGCGGAGAAGAAGCCGACGCCGAAGCTGGAGAAGAAGATCGCGAAGGAGGGCGGCGGCGGCGGCGGCGACGGGAAGAAGAAGAAGAAGGTGAAGAAGAACAGCGAGACGTACAAGATCTACCTGTTCAAGGTCCTGAAGCAGGTTCATCCCGACATCGGGATCTCGAGCAAGGCCATGGGGATAATGAACAGTTTCATCAACGACATCTTCGAGAAGCTCGCCACCGAGTCGTCGCGCCTCGCTCGGTACAATAAGAAGCCGACGATCACGTCGCGCGAGATTCAGACCGCCGTCCGGCTTGTGTTGCCGGGAGAGCTGGCCAAGCACGCCGTCTCCGAGGGCACCAAGGCCGTCACTAAATTCACGAGTTCTTAATTATCGTTTTATTTTTTTTTACTTTTGATTTGATGAGGATGATGATCTGCTTTGATAGATTAAATCGTCTGGCGATGAATTAGATATATGAAAGGGGAGTGTTATAACAGTATTTTATATGGAATTTATCTGGCAATCAAGATGTTTTTTTATATTTTTCCTTCCTAATTTTTGATTAGGAAGATTATGGATTTAATTAGAAGATTTCAAACGAATTCAAATTAGTTAAAAGATTATGGATTTAATTAGAAGATTTCAATTAAATCAAATGAATTGGTGTTATTGAAAGTTGAACACAATCAAGAGAATTCAAATTAGTTAAATCAAATGAATTGGTGTTATTGAAAGTTGAACACAATCAATGGTATTTTTGGACCGAGAAAGTTGTGGACGAATGATTTACAGTGAGCATCTAGCATTTCAGCAAACCACAAAATCATTTATTCACTAAATTTATAGTAAAAAGGAAAAGACAAATTCCATCAATTCTGAACTGAAAGCACAAGTCTTTCCACTATTTTATGTCGAAACGAGTTCAAAACATATGCGCTACAAAAAAGCACATAAATGAGCGAAACCAGCTCAACAAAGACAAAGAAAACGCAGAGGTTAAAGGGCGGTAACGGGTATACTGATTCTGTGCTGGCATCTTCATCACACAACAAGAACTTCATTCCACTTTTGCTACATCTCCCACATTGGACCTATTATTACAACAAGCAGGAGACGTTTATTTAAGACGAGTAAATATTACAAGCAAGATATTATGTATTCTGGAGTGGCAGAGTGGGGAAAATTCAAAAACACGAATGAGAAAGATTTTACTTTTAAGATACATTTTTCCACTCAACATATGGTCACACATTCTCAAAACAAAACAAGAAGACGAGAAAATGCCTTCCCAAAGATTAGACAGCTTCTAAAAAACTTGATTAAAAAAACGTGAATGTGAAATGAGTTTACTTTCAGAATACATTCTTTAGCTCAAAACTAAACAAGGCGATGGAAACTGCCTTGCCAAACTTGGCTTTTTAATAAGAAAATAAAATTTTGATAAAAGCTTTAACAAAGATGTTAAAGCATCTATTATCTGTTGTGATATACAGGTGCCAAAAAAATTTATTTTCAAAGGCATGAGAATAAAAGCGAAGAATGGTATACAATCATTTACTTTATTAGTACTCATTCTCACGAGCCTAGATGGTAAAAATCAACCCGGGGACAGCAAATTTTTTTCTTCCTCCCAGTTTAAGTACTTAACTATATGCCCTGATTTGCATATATCTTCATGAACCTGGACGGCTGGACAGGGACTAGGAGGGTCAATCAAGCTACAAGTTGCCTCCTTCGTTCCCATTTCAATAGTCATATTTCTCTATTCAGTCCCAAAATGATATACCCCTATAGTAAGTTAAAAGATTTGTGCATTTTGTTTTTCATGTTTTTTTACCTCTATATAATGAATAAATGATGCATTTATACTTCTTTTCAAAGTCAAGTCGAGGAATATAATAGGAAAATTGGGTATTGCTACATTTACTAAACCAATCATATTTTGCATCACGTATGTTTCTTTGTTTCTACCTGCACTAATCGCATTTAACTTGTTTTTTTGTTTCTTAGAAATAAAATAAAATTATACCCCCTTCCCATTCATTAAACATGGATACAGATAAATACAACATTCAATTTACATTTGAAATGTTCAGTTGTTATTTTACACAGAAAGCATTAGACGTTCTATGAAACATAGAAAACACAAACAAGTTGTTGCATTTTAAACCATAAAGAGTCTTCACATAATCGTGAAGCACGACCCTTCACAAGTTAAACATGCTTGTTCTAAAGGTTCCTGACTAGCTCCATAGTCAAAGCTCATTCAACATTTTAATCACAATAATTTTCATGGAAATTGCTATGTTTCTTTTACAATTTTAATTAATTTGAAAAACTCGACCCCCTAGTTCCTCCCGAACCCCCGCCTAGCCGTCTAGGCGAAAGGACATCGACCTGCTAGTGTCTATTTTTTTTGGAACATCAGTAGAAGCACATACCAAACACACATCACTGATCACACACAAACTACACAGAAAACCACCACTTTCAACTTAAAAGAAAACCAGTTTTAAATAATAAAATACACAACTAACCTCGATGAACCAGAATTCGCGTTAATATTCCGATGAAGAATTCGTCCGCAGCTGGAATCCCCTGTTCCAATCAGCTCTTTCAACCCCACATTTCCCACCGGGAGCTCAATCTCCTTCTCCTTTTCGTCATCATCACAACCGCTAGTCTTCTTATCGGAATCGTTCTTCATTTTCCTCTTGGACGCACCGATCCGCTCGAAGTAATTCCCGTAGATATACTCCGGCGTGTAGCCGTTCTCCTCATCGAACAGCATGATATGCCCATGCCACTCCCAGACCCGGTAATCGGACCCGGACTCCTCCTGAAACCCTACGCAGATGTGGTGCTCGCCGATCGTAATCGCCTGTCCGGAATTAGGTTTCAGTTTCTCGATCTCGCCGGCGAGGATCGTGCGGACGATGTCCTTCTCGAGCTTTGACTCCTCCTTGGCGAGCTGCGTTTTGGAAGAGTAATCGTTGTCGGAATCGGAATCGGATTCGGAGAGGTTGAGGAGCATATCGGATAAGAGGAGGTCCTCGAGCGATTTGGCGGCGGCGGGAAAGGGCGGCAGCGTTTGGAGGTTGGGCGGCCGGAGCTGGAGGCGCGACATGAGGGACTGGAGGAGGAGGTTGTCGAAGTTAGGGTTGGCGGTGGCGGAGGTGAACGAGGAACCGCCGCTGGAGTTCATTTTTTTTTTTTGGTGCCGAAGGGGATGAGGTTTTGGGGGAAGGGTTTTGTTAGGGGTTTAGTGGAGAAATGGGAGAATGGAGGACAGTTCCGCAGATAGATATTTTTTGTTTTTAAATTAAATTGAAAAAAAAATACGAATAAAATTATAATTGCAATATAATTTTAAATTCAGATTTTTTTAATATTTATCTTTATTGATAATACCTTCCTTAAAAAGATGTTTAACCAATCTACAATATGATCTAGAAATTATTCTTCATCATATTGTATAGTAAGAACATATAATGTTTTAACATTTTTTTCCTTCACAAGACAAAATACAAATAACATGATCATATTATTATCATGAAATAGATGGAATAGTATTCGTTTAGAGCGAAATCTCGGCACACGTATCACCTCCCTTGCCTTGCAATGGGCGGGAATCGAACTACCGCCTTAAGCTCTCGACTATGTAGTCTGCATACAGGTTCCTGCACCAGAGAATATATACAATTGTCTCAACATAAATCATCCCTTTTGAAAATTATTGCCTTAAATACCAAATAGCAAATCTTACACCCTCAAGAGTCGAGAGGGGGTGTATTTTCTCGGTTTAGCTAAATTTCATAGTTTTGGAAACCATTGTTGGAAATCTTCACAAAAACCACACTCACATGGAACTCTGAATCGCCTCATACGCGCTCGTTAACCGCAACATCCTTGTTCTCATTTTTCTTGTCTGATATCGACTATCAAAGGTAACATGATCGATCGAGATAACAACATAAAAAATTATTGTCGACTTAAGGATACAGTCTTCGAAAAACCGACGAATTTCAGCCAGTCTATGGGGTGGAAGCTCTTTTATGTGTCCGTGTAGTGCCGATACTCAGGATCGTCAGCACAAACGGCAATGATCTTGTCATCTCTCTCCCCCTAGTGCAAAAACAAATGTGAAAATACAGCTTTTTCCACCATTAAAATGAAAAAGTTTTCGACATATATTAACACGATCAACCTTGATTAGGCCGGTTTTCTTGTCGAGCTCGTATTTCACTTTACTCCCCTTGCCTATCTCAATCACCTGCGGTGATCGTATAATTAACAAAAATAATCGACAGAAAATGAAAACACAGAACGAAATTCAGTAATCCTTACGCAGTTGAATGTTACCGGCGTTCCAGGTCCTGCAAGATGAAATAAGAGAGCAACTTAATAATTAAACAGAGAGATTCTTAAATCAACAGAGAGATTCATTCACGAACCGATCTCGAGATCGTGCCATGGATGAGCAGCAACACTCTTCCTAGTGAGGGAAGAGAGTATCCTTTCATTCAGAGGCGACTTAGCCATTAATTCCTGCAGCTAGTATGATCAATTAAGATTATGAAAATCATTTTCGACTGCTTAAAACATAAGTATTGAATTATATAACATGTAAATTGAATAATCGAAATTCATACGTATACGAAATGAAGATGGAAATGGCAGACGACGATCGAGTTTAGCAGTGAAGGCAATTGTAGATATATATTTATAACGAGATGATATGTAAAGCGAAGAAGAATTCATACGAAGAGCATATTCGAGCGAAAAAATGGTCTAAATTACTCTAACAATGATCACGACAACAGTGACTCTCAAATCGAGCAATTGGTTCAGTAAACAACACGTCGTATCACTTAGGAAGGTTTCATACTAAAATCAAAACGTATGCTGATTTCAATACAATACGAAAATATTCACTCCAAATCAATATGAATATACGTGGTGCACCACCAAAATTCCAATTTTTTTTTTATTCTTTCAATTGCATGGAATATATTCTTGCAATTACTTACTTAGGTCTCAAGACTTGCGAAATCTCTATAAAAGTGTTTATTGGGCCATGTGCTAAATATGTGTAGTCCACCTGAAATTGGGCCATGGGTTGCAAATGGCCCAATCCAGGCTGTCCAAACTGAACCCCAAGCCCATACAAAATAAAAAATAAGAGGCCCAGTCCAACTGTATTCATGACCCGGTTCCGTTTCGACTTTCCATACAAATATATACAGTATATATATACGGAATTCAACGACCGACCACCGCTGCTTCCCTCCTGTTTTTCCTCATTAATTAGATCCATTTTTCTTCCTGCTTTCTATTTCATGCGATCTGGTAATTATTCTCAGTTTTTTTTTTCTTTTCGAATTCAAAATTTGAAATATCATGTATGCGAAATAAATTAGCCTGTAATTCGTTGTTTCTAGGGTTTATTTTGGGGAATTTCTACAATACAATCCAAATCAGATGGCCGCTCCACCTGCCAGAGCTCGGGCCGATTACGATTACCTCATCAAGCTTCTATTGATCGGTGATAGCGGTCTGTGTTTTTTCCTTCCCTCTTCACTTTTTTTTCTGTGAATTTTCAATTTTATGATGGGGTTATTCTGAGGGCATTTACGAATTTGGGTGTGAAATGTGGGCATCAGCTTTGCATTGTTTTTTTTTCAACTTGCGATTGATTGGAATTCGTTCGATTTTTTCGATTGATCGGATAGTAGGTAGTGGCTGTCTAGATGCTATTGTGAATGCATGCTGTTATGAAAACCGGTCTCTGTTTGATATTGTGATTTTGATGTACTAATTGTTGAAGATCACAAAAGTGTGATTTGAGAAAGTTGGATGGTTATGCGAAATGAAATGTCATGCCGTGTAGTAGTTTAATTATCTCGAGTATTGTTATTATGGTATGAGTTACCATTATTTCGATGGATATTGTCCAGGTGTGGGTAAGAGTTGCCTTCTTTTACGTTTTTCCGATGGCTCCTTCACTACCAGTTTCATTACTACCATCGGGTATGTTATCTTCAAGGTCAAACATCTCATAATAATTTGCAGTTTTTAACCTTCTCCTTACGCCTGTAAATGATTTCGTTTCTTTTTCTCATATAGAATTGATTTCAAGATAAGAACTATTGAGCTTGATGGGAAAAGAATCAAACTGCAAATATGGGATACTGCTGGACAAGAGAGATTTCGAACTATCACGACTGGTATGCATTCCAGTTTCAACGTGCTTTTTCTGCATTTGTTTGAATTTATGGCAACGTAACAATGATGAGTACATTTTGCTTATTGTACGTTCTCGCATATTTTTTTCCCAATAAGATGTGCAATCCTACATTCTTTCTTGTATATTTTCGTTTTCTGATGTCCATGAGTCGTGACGGTAGAAGACGATGAAAAGGTGTGGAAATGATGGAAAATGAGTTGAAGAATAATGAACGGGACAGTTGGAGTGTAGGAATCTTTAGGGAATGATGAGAACTTCTCTTTTCCCCATGCCTGCATATGAAAACCAAGTCCGAAATTTATATTTAAAGATTAGAAAAATCTGAGAAACAACTTCTTTGAGATATCAGCACTTTGTCCATAACTTTTACCATACACTTATAAAACGCTTTCAGCAAAAAGTAGGAGTGCAGGACTATGAGAGTATGAGCTAGTTCAGGAAATTTCGGGACGTGATTAGGCATATAGCTGACGCCAGAGTTTTTGCTCCGAACTTTATCTGGGATTAAGTCTGCTTTCTTTGTGATTGTGTGTTTTCTGGCATTGGCTGTTTTGTTTTTCAATTAAAGCATATTGTAAGTTCCAAAAATGCTACTGGCAGATCTTAATTTAATAGAAAACAAAACATGTTACAATTTTTATAATTATTATGATAACTCCTTGCCTTCTTTATGAAATGCCTCCATTTTCTTAATCAAGATTTATATAAAATCCCGATATTATTATTTTCTAAAATTTACAGCAAACCTATACGTTAATATTTATAGGGAATCTTATAAGACCCGTTAAACAGCCTAATAGTCAGGAAAGAAGACATCACGAAATGCTTAAATGTTTTCTATACGTTTCCAGCGTAAAAACTTGATGAGAAAATTTCTTATGCAGCTTACTACCGTGGAGCAATGGGCATATTGCTGGTGTATGATGTTACTGA
The DNA here is from genome assembly GCA_954870475.1 of Euphrasia confusa. Taxonomy (NCBI): domain Eukaryota; kingdom Viridiplantae; phylum Streptophyta; class Magnoliopsida; order Lamiales; family Orobanchaceae; genus Euphrasia; species Euphrasia confusa. The sequence goes on along the minus strand of OX940955.1, from coordinate 801,521 downwards.
TGAGTCATCCTTCAACAGTAATTACTCTTCATTTGAATCTTTAATTATTTTATCGTATTTTCTTTAGAGGGTTGATCTTCTCTCTATGTTCACTCGATGTTCCTTATGTCTGTATACATATTTAGTGTGTAATATTTATTTATTTTCAAAATTGACTTCTTAGACATTAGGAATTGGATCAGAAACATCGAACAGCATGCTTCAGATAATGTCAACAAGATACTTGTGGGAAACAAGGCTGACATGGATGAAAGTAAAAGGGTACGCGTTCATACATATACATCGAGCCCCAATGAGACTTTAATCCCAGATGCATGTAATTTATACATCATATGATTCGTATATATTCCAATTGAATACCTGTTGAACCTTGCCAGTTCACAATTTATTGTTCTCTCAAGTGCCATCATTCATGTAATAATTGTTTTTTTTTTTTTTTTGCACTAATAGTCTTAACACAAATTACACTTCCGTAGGCTGTTCCTACCTCAACGGGTCAAGCACTTGCTGATGAATATGGAATCAAATTTTTCGAGACTGTAAGTAACATTTTTTTTTTTTTTTTGGCTTAACACAAATAGTATTTGTCTAAATATTATCGGGTTAAACAGAGTGCCAAGACAAACATGAACGTGGAAGAGGTTTTCTTCTCAATTGGAAGAGACATAAAGCAAAGACTTGCTGAAACCGACTCAAAGGCTGAGGTATAATCTATGAAAGTGTTGAGTTGTACACTTATACAGAATAAGAATAACAAAAACCACCACCCATTTTTCTTAATTATTACAATAAAAAAAACCTGCAGTGGGTTTTCTGTAATTACATTAACCTCATGGACCTGACTGTTATTTTTTTTTTTTCTTCGTCATGAAATGCAGCCTCAGGCTATAAGGATTACCCAACAGGATCAGTCGGCTGGAGCTACAGAAGCTGCTCAAAAATCTGCGTGCTGCGGCTCTTGAGCAGAGAAGAAAAAACACCCCCCTGTGATTATTGATAGGATGGCTTAGTTACATCCCTCTTGAATTTACCTTTTTTTAATTTTATTTTTAATATGACGATATTTCGTTTTGCTTGTATGTTTATCCCTCCTTATTTTTAGATGCCACAAAATTTTTGTTTCTTTTAAACAAAAGAAATAATTTTATTTTGCCTTTTCACATTTGTGTTTTAAGTTGAAAGCTGAATTCCGGTCAAACTCGTAAAAGCCAGAACGAGCCAAAGTGTCCTGGTCGGATTCTTTTCAAGTGTTTGGGTGATGATGCTATCTATCTCTACGGCATTTGCTCTTTACTTTTCTTCCCACTTTTCTCGTTTGAAATTTTATATCGTCGTCTGAGGTCTATCGATGAGGGTGCCGTTTATGACTGACATCTTGACATTATTTAGTTTGTTTGTTTTTGCCCCAAGATTGAAACTTTCTGGATACCATTTTCTTTGCAGCTTTGGGAGTAAGGCTCCGACATTTTATTTGAATTATTTATCAGCTTTTTTAAGTTTTTTTTTTAAGATGCTATCGATTTGGTCCATAATGTTTTGTCTATGGTGGATATATAGTGGGAAGTTTGAAGTATAATAATATTATTATTATGTAAGAATTTGAGAATAATTTATCATATATATATTTATTATTATGTAAATATTTGATTTTTTATTTTTTATTTTTCAAAATTTATTAAAATATTAGTTGTACTTTTGTCTCTAAGAAATTACTCACCATTTTTTTTTTAAATGTGACTATATTTTATGAAACGAGTGAAATATTATTTTAATTTTAATTTTCGTGTCCGGGCACACGTATGATCATTTGACAAGAAGGGAATAGAGTATTATTATATAAAAAATTGACAATAGAATCACACGGCGTGGAAGGCACAATCTTGGATCGATCCAATTTTTTCATTAGGCGCATATCCATCTTACGTAAACAATTGTAATCGAATATAAGGGCACATTATCTTTATAAAAAATGATAAAAATAAAATATACTCCATATATTTTAAAAATAATCGAATATTTTCCACATCATCTTTATAAAAAATGATAAAAATAAAATATTGTAGTATATTTTAAATATAATACTCATAAGTCATAATCATCTAGATATAATATTTGTATCTAATTAGCAGAACCGCACATTATGGAAAATTTAAAATAATTATATAAATTTAAATTAAATACTACATATATATATATATATATATATATATTGAATTTCAAATATTATGAAAATATATGAAAAATATATATAACATAGAAAATGTATAATTAACTTGTCACTTGTGGAAACAAACATTTTTATTGTGATTAGTTTTTATTTTAATAAATAAAAGCATATTTTGGTTGAAAGTATAGTAAAAATGATTAATATTAAATATTTATATGTGTATAGAAGTTGTATTACTTCTTTTGTAACTTTTCACCAATGGGTAATTGTTCAATATGCGTAATAAATTGTTTAATATATGCTTAATAAAATGGTGATTTTTGTTAATTTGATCTTTATTTAAAATTTGTATTTCATTATATTTATTTATATATATATATATATATAATATTTTTTTAATAATATACTTATTTTGTTTCGAATTAATAATCTTATGTCTTTTGTATTAAAAAAAAAAACACATAATTATTGATTTGTGACGGAAGGAAGAGAGTATATAGTGGTTGACAATGGAAATCCACTTTGTCTGAGTTTAGTTATGTCACGTTAATATGTTTTGATTCTTTTTATCATTAGTCCATTTTCAATCTACTCACACTAAAAAAACAGATTGCAGATAAATCAAATGTTAATAAATTGTGTGATATATTAAAAAGTACTCCATATTAAATATTCTACACAAAACTGTCATATGTGCTCAAAGTTATTTTAGAATTTGAATATTGTAACAAAAAATCACAGAGAAATAATCTTCTACAGTAATTAATATGATTTTAACGCTTCGATCTTTTGCGACTCGATGGATCAACAACTGTTGTTGAGAGTATAATATCATCATACATATATAGATGTAGATGATTTGCTTGCAAATCAAAGCCCGGCCGACATTTCGATAGTAAATTTAATGCCAAAAAAATAAAATCATTTGATTACTTTTTAGGACGCTGTACAAATAGACACAATTCATTTAGTTATTCAAATTCTAAAAAATATATATATAAATCGACATGAAAAGAGGTTTAGTTTCCTTTAGAAGATGGGTGTCACAAATTATAAAAAAATCATGTTTTTTTTTGTGCCCTATCCTTTGCAATGAAGTAACATCAAGTTCAAATGGGATTTCCACTTAACCAAATAATTTAATCTTCTTAACCGTGAAAAGCCCTTTTAAAGTTTAATCGAATTATTGATATGTCTCAATAATGCGAGTGTGTAGCTATAGTTTGTGAAGGCACGGAACAAAATTAAAAAGGAAATCAGACATGGAAAGACATTTGATCATTCGAAAGAAGGTGGTTTTCTCGTCTCTTTGTAATTCTATCCCGATAGCAATCGATGCATGCATGTCTCTTTCGTCACAATGCCAAGTGCGTACTTTACTTCCAACTGTCGAGATCGATCAGCTGTTAATTAATAAAATTAACAGTATGATGGATTCGCGCTTCAATCATTTATAATTTTATATTGATACGATTTGTCGATTTTAAGATGTAAACGGTATCATTTTACGAGTTATGGCAGGACAATTCGTTCAACATTATTTTTTGGCTAACCTATTTTTGAGTGTGTAAGTAACTTTAGATGAAATTTAATAACAATGCTTGGAAATTTAAATTTTAAATCAGTTAAGACAAAATTTATATCTTTCACTCCTCAATTTTAATTTTATTTTGTAAATATCTTTTTATATTCATTTTCATCGGTTGTACATAGTATTAATAATTTCTTTACTTGTATGTTCATTTTCATCGACATTAATTTAATTTTATTTAAATACTACTTTTAAAAGTTTAAAAATATATATATACTTCTTGTATCATAGACATTTTTCCTTTGTATTTTACTGAAAAAAATAATTAGTAATATTTGATGCTCGTATATTAATAAAAAAATAAAAGGTAATTTAATCAAAAGACGTAACTTCGATTCTCATCAATAAAAAAATCAATCAGAGTGGAGAGTCCTTCTCCGAGACAAATTTTATCCAAATTTGGGCAGCAAAAAAATAAATTTATTGCTGTCACATAAATTACACACACATATATTAAGGTATAATTACTATATTGGCCCTACACACGACTATATTCGAGGTCGATCGTGATGGGCAAAACAGACAGATTTCAATTTCCAAAATTAGACAGAAAAATGAAATCAAAGTTAGAGTTGTATGTATAATTAATGTTTGGTGCAATGCCAATGCAGACACCACAACAAAAGCAAAGTGTTCAAAAAGCCAATCAATACGTTATGACCAATCAGAATGCACATTAAATAAATAATTTTATATTTTTTATAAATATTTTTTAATACTAATTTCGTCCCATATAATTATGCATTCTTCTTCAAAAACATGACAAAAAAATCATAAATTATTCAAATAATTAGAAAAAAAATCAGTTAAAAAATTGTTAATGGGGTAGATGATTGAAAATTCATATAAAAGAAAATATGTAAATAATAAAAAAAAGTGAGTTAAAAAAATTTATATTCTTAATTAATCAATGTACAACATACTTTTATTTGGAAAACCAAATGTCGCACGTATGATATATTCGTCTAACCTTTTATAATCTTTATCATTATATTATATAAGAAGGCAAATAAGACAACCCTAAATAAATTTAATAATAAAAGTAATTATTTGACACTACATTTTTTGTTGAGGAAAAGACAAAATTGTTTTTGGTGTTTGTTCTTTGTTGCACGAGAGTTGAATAATTAGTTCACCACTAATGGGGTAAATGACTATACTACTAGGGTTTTTGTATGTTATAATTTGTAATAAATAAATATTATTTGTGAATTGTCTATTCTTAAATACCATTAATAAAATTTATTTAAGCCAATAAAAATATACGTGGTACATTATGTTCATTGAAAATTTACTGCACCACTTCTATATATAAGTGATCATGAACTTAGTTAAGGTGGGTGCAGGTTGAATATAAAAATTATTAAAATGAAGCATTTTTTTAAATGACAAAAAGTAACATTAAAATAAAAAAAAATGTACGTGACAAAGGAATATTTATTTACTTAAATATTTATCAGAATGCACAACACGTCACAAAATACTCACTCGCTACTTGTCATCTCTTTTTTGCATATATAAACGTGTTCTCTTCCTTGTTTTTTCCTTCAATATAAATTACATACACTAACAAAAATCTCAAGAAGAGTTTTCGGTCCAAGAAAAAAAAATCGTCTATTAGAAGATTGGATTACAAAGGTAAGTTTTCAATTTCCAAGGGGTCAAAATCTCAAACCCCAATAAATTGTACTCAAAATTAAATTTTGAGTTTGTCCACTCAACTTTGTAAGTAATTACTATTTCAACCCCCCACCCTCCACCCATTCCTTTTACACCCTTCTTTCATGTAAAAAAAATTACTATATTTTTCTTTAATATGAATATAAAAAAATTACTACTCCATATTTTTATTTTATTTACGTAATAATTACTATAAATAAAACAGAATCCTCACGACCACAACACGAATTAATGCATCTCTCTTGGGACTCAGTGCAATTACCATAAAAATACAAGAAAAAACCGTTACGAGCCGTAGAGTGTGTCATTTATTTGCTGCTTTTCACCTAACTTTGTATGATGCAATACTCAGATTTATAAACTGCACTAGTAGACGACGTATTTTGTTCTTCGATTAATTTTTTTTATAAATATAGGCATCGATCGGTGCGTACAAAATATAAAACATGGCGGTCGGAAGCATGCGAAGTTTGTACATCAGAGCAAAGCCATTTCTGGCGGTGATATTCATACAAGTGGGGTTCTCCGGCATGGACATCATTTCTAAAGCCGCTCTGAACGAAGGGATGAGCAACTACGTGTTCGTCGTCTACAGACACGCAGTGGCCACCATTGTCATCGCCCCTTTCGCTCTCGCCCTAGACAAGTAACTAAGCTAGTGTTTAATTTGGGGGCTGTTTTGTAATTATGCTGAACTATGGGGCGGTTTTTGTAATTCACGGTTTTAGTAAATTTCATTCATTTAATTGCAAAACAACCCCTTGGGTTTGATGAAATTACAACGAACGACATCCTACTGCAGGAAAATAAGGCCAAAGATGACCACCGCTATATTTCTCAAGCTCGTGCTTTTGGGTTTGTTGGAGTAAGCTAGATTTTACTCTTTTTTATAATTAAATTTACTTCCTCTGTTTTTTTTATATATAATTATCGATTTAATTTCGTCGCTCGTGTATAGGCCAGTGATAGATCAAAATCTCTACTTCTTGGGAATGAAGTACACGACGGCCACGTTCGCGGTAGCTATGTCCAACGTCCTTCCCGCCCTAACATTCGTCATAGCTTGCTTCTTCAGGCGAGTTGATTAAAAAATCCAATTATTTTCATGATTTTGAAAGAAACCCGATTGTTTTCTCATTTTGTAATTTTGCTAAACTTTAAGGGTCATTTTGTTATTATGCTAAACTTTAAGGGTCATTTTGCAATTTTGCTAAACTTCAAGGTAATTATGTAATTATGCTAAACTTTAGGGCCATTATGTAATTTTTCTAAACTTTAGGGTCATTTTTCAATTTTGCTAAACTTTAGGGGTCATTTTGTAATTATGCTAAACTTTAGGGGTCATTTTGTAATTATTCTAAAATTCAGGCTCGAGAAGGTGAAGATGATGAGCATCCGCAGCCAAGCGAAGATCATCGGGACGTTAGCCACGGTCGCGGGGGCCATGATAATGACCCTCGTGACGGGCCCGATCATCGACCTTCCCTGGACCCGGCCCGGCCCGAACCAAACGCACCACCAAGCCCAAGTAGTCACCCTCCACGACTCCATCAAGGGCGCAATCATGATCACCGTCGGATGCTTGAGTTGGGCTTGTTTCATGATCTTACAAGTACGAGACGATATTCGATTTTTCACGTCCGAATTTTTTTACCTAATCGAATAATATTAAAATATTATGCAGGCGGTTACGCTGAGGACGTATCCTGCTGAGCTGTCACTCACCGCGTGGATTTGTTTGCTGGGGACCGCGGAAGGGGCGGCTTTGGCGCTGGTGATGGAGAAGGGGAATTCGTCGGCTTGGTATATACGTTGGGACACTAAGTTTCTTGCGGCTGTCTATAGTGTAAGATATAATCGAATATGAATAAAATCGAGACACGAGTTTTAATTTCTAGTTTTTTTTCGTTTGATTTGATTTTGTTTTGTTTTGTTTTGTTTTGCAGGGTATATTCTGTTCGGGGATCGCTTATTACCTCCAAGGCGTGGTGATGAAAGAGCGGGGCCCGGTTTTCGTGACTGCGTTCAGCCCTCTCGGCATGGTTCTTGTGGCGATTTTGAGTACTTTCATTCTGGCTGAGCAGATGGTTTTGGGAAGGTAATTGGCAAGTATTGCAAAAAAGCCCTTGAAGTTTAGTCTAATTGCAGAATGACCCCAACTCTCTTTCGATATTATGAAATGCATCCTCCATAGAAAAAGTTCGATTAGAGAAACTATCTCTGAGGTTTGCCCTATTACAAAAAAAATAGTTACCAAAATTACAAAATAACCCAAACTTTCTCTCAGAATTAGAATTATGCCCTTGTTATTATTTTTCAAAAGATTAAGAGAAACTACCCCTGAGGTTTCCCTTAATTACAAAAATAGCTCGAATTTTGCCTTTTGATTTCACTGAAGTTTATTATGAAATGCATCCTCTGTCAAAAATACTTACCAGAATTACAAAACAACCCCAACTTTCTCTCAGAATTAGAGTTATGCCCTTTTTATTATTTTTCAAAGATTATGACTTGTGAGTTGCATCCTCAATCATTACTGAAGTTTAGTCGGATTACAAAATTATGCGCAGGGTTGTAGGTGCAATTGTGATAGTTATGGGGCTTTATTGCGTCGTTTGGGGCAAGAAGAAAGACCACGAGTTGGAAACAGTGATCGAAGAACAACAACTACCCGTGAAGCAAATCGCAAAGATGAACGAGGGCAGAATTGTAAATTCAAACTTGGAGGTTAATGTCACAAGAGGAGAAGCTGTGAATGGAAGAGAGAGTGTGTGACTGAGTAGCAGAGGAATTCTAACTCCAAATAATTGTTGCAACTTTTTTATTATATTGAAAAAAAGTTGAAGCATATATATATCTGGTGATTTCCACAGAGTATATTTACTATGGAAAAATTAAATAAAAAAACATTTTTTTTGGTTATATTGGCATATTGCTAACATTGATAAATCTTTAATTTACAAAATTTGTGAATGAAAAGTTACTTTAACGACGAAAGATTCAAAAATAATTCTCAAAACAAACGATAATCAATTCGCGATTGATCAAGTGATTTATAATGTTGACATAAACTAGAATCAACGAAAAATAATAACAGGTTAACAACAATTTGTGCTTGGTGAAGGATGAATCGAACTTTCTTGTTAATCAACGTTGATATTTGACGAAATTACTGTTTTATCCTTACTATCAAATTTATAAATAGAAAATTTATGTGTGAAACAAGTCAATTGTGTTATAAAGCTCGAATTAAAATGATAAAACCACTATAGTGCATAAAGATTAAAGAAAACAAAAAAACAAAAAAAATGTTATCTAAATAAAAAATAAAAAATAAAACAAAATAAGAAAAGGGGAAAAACATCTGTAAACTCAAAACTCAGACATTACAATTTTCGAGAAACTAAAATAATCCCAAAATCCATGTACATTAAATTACACCCTTCCCATTAATATTTATAAACATTATATTAATATAAAAATCGAATAAAGTACACAAAATGACGTCATCAAAGCATCGCCCAACGCTTTGTCCACGTGGTCCGGATGTCACACCTGGCAGTGGGCTATTGGTCCGTCACTTTAGGCACCGTGACGGAGAACCTTGGGGTGAACTCGATACAACTCCGACTTTTAGTGACCAACAAAAACTCTTCATCAGTCGCTTCCGAGAGCAAGTCCGGCGGTGGCATGGAAGTAATATTGCGATTGGGGTTGGGGCTATTTGGTAATTTCACTTCCACCGAGAAGAGCGAATAAACCGGCCTGTGGTCCGAAAACCTCGACTCGCCCCTACCGTAATACATTTGTTTCAGTCCTTCCCCTTTCCATAAAATCCTGTCACACCTGTTGATTATTGATTTCAAAAACACGCACAAAATCGAATAATATTAAACTTAAAAATTTCCTAATAGTTGACTATTTATAACCGACCAAATTAACTTTGTTACGAAAATTAATACTAATATTTTGGATATGGTTAATTATAATTTATAGCCTCCCTATAAAAGTCGTAGGTTTGACATTTTTTCCTTCAATAAAAACATTCGACTTTAAATAAAGCAAATTAAATCGATTTATAAATAGTTGTGACCCTAACACTTTTTGTGGCATGTTTATCAACGTAGTAACCGACCTACGACTTTAGGTTGACTTAATTGTCACATTTCGAATTATGATACTATATAAATTTGTTATTTTTTGTTATGTCATAAAATAATGGAGTAATAAATAAATTCAAGAGTATTACCAAGCTGGTATTCGTCTTTTTTCTTTCGACGTCGACGTTTGAACGACGTAGTAGTCGGAGTCGACGATGTATTTGTACGTTGGATCGAAGGATATCTCCCCTTCTTCCCACCCTTTGAACACTCTTCCGGCTTTTTGTTCTATTCTCAACTGTAAGAATAGTATCACACATGTATGTTAATTTTGTAATTTACAAAACAAATAAATAAATAGAATGCCAAATTTAATAAAGAAATATGAATAATGTAATTGGTGGTGTCAAAGTTGAGTAGTGTCACAACTAATGAAATTTCCGACCAGGAATCATTCTGATCATTTAATATAAAATTGTATTAACCCAACTTTGACAGTACGTACGTACCTCGTCTTTCTCTAGTAGAGCTTGCCAATCACTCGTCTGCAGTTGCTCGTACGTCTCGCCGCAGCTCGACGCCAGTCGATAATTCAAATCCCCTAGCCAAATTATTTTGCTAGAAGAACAAAAAAAAAAAACGAAAAATTACACAAAAGATTAGGCGATGTTTGGTTCACTATTATTGCATAATATACTCCACCGATTGATATATAAATGTCAAGTTGTCCAACTTCTATAACAGTTATATTAAAAGGTATATATATGTACGTACTCGTGATCCAGAATCGTGTCTGGTGGGATCATCGTCGACCCTCCTTCGCACGGATGAGAGAATCGAGACCTCTTGATTATCTCCACAACATCCATGTTCCTCCTTATCGCGTCTCCCCCTTTCTCCCCCGATGCCAAATGCGTGCACACGAAGCAAAACGAGGTCCGATGCATGATCATGCTTATCGATATCGACCCTTTATTCCCGAGATACCCCATAATGCCCCTCCCGACGCACGACACTTTCAAGCTAGTGATGTGCTCGTACAAACCTTCCCGGACCCACACGCACAAGAATATCCCCACCATCTGCTTGCTCGCCGCCAGACAATACTTGTTCGTGGGCCCGGGCGAGCCCTCGTCGCTCGAGCAAGACGCCACGTCATCGTCGACGTCCAAGGAGAGGAGGTCGGAGAAGCTGACTTTCGGTTTGGAGCTTCGGTTTAGGGCTTGTCGGATTAATGATATCCATTTCGAGGCGGGCCCGTTGTCTTCGGGGCCCAACACGTTTCCCGCGTTGAGGGGTACGATTTCTTGGAACCCTAGAACGTATATGTCGGCGGGAGCTTTCGTTCGTAGCCACTCGTTGAGGTCTAGTCCGTCGTTAGGGGATTTGCCCGCGACGTTCCATGTCCCGACGAAGGTCCTGTCAAAAGTCAAAACAATTTCTCAATTTAGTCAAACAATTGTTATCTATCTTTTTTAGGAAGGACAAAAAAAAACTAGGATCATATTCATATCCCTTCTTATATATATATAGTTACCTTAGGTTTTGGTTACTAGGGACGAGTGGTGAAAGCTGATGATCGAACCCCGGTCGTTCGATTCCGTTGTTTGTTTGAATTGACCATTGTTCTGATTATAGACATAAAGATGTGATCGCGTTAAGATTCAATTTGAGAAGTCAAATCTAACGATCATCTGTCTCATATCAATAGTCATGAGACTGAGAGAGTATATATAATATACCTGATAGTTCTTCTGGTACTACAACGTACAGGCCATCGTCGGAGCAACTCTTCCTTCTTCTTTGAAACAAAGCAGCTGGTTTTGGAAATCAAAAATCAAAATTATCTTATAATTAAGTCATATTTCACAAAATAAAAATAGCAAATAATAATAAATGAATTAAATTAATAAATAAGGTCGTATGTACCGTTAGTTTTGTAATCGGAATGAAATTCGTCGCTTCCGTTCTTCATGTTCAACCATTTTCTGACCACCACTTTTGGCCACGAGGAGGACTTCGACTTCGGAGTCGGAGATTTCCGTTGCTGTCTCATCGTTGAAAGCCGATTCGATTTCAAATGAGTAAATTCCTATTGGAGAAGATGTTCATACAATTAGAATAAGAACCCAAAAAAATGAAGAGTATGGGTTTGAGAATCTACGTATATATAGTATAAATTATAAGATGTCGGAAATTGAAATTAAAAATATTTTATAAGTCAAGTTGAAGTTAAATGTAATACTATGTCAACCGTGATTGGTTTACGATTTAGTTGAATAAATAAATCAATTTTTTTTGTCAACAATCAAACAAGTAAATTTATTTAAAGAAAAAAAAACAAGTTGCAGGAAAATTTTGAAACATGGGCAAGAGGGGATCGTAGACAACAAGAAAAACAACAAATAATACTAATTATAAAAGTTTGTCTGATAAAATGTATATATAAGTTTCATGCAAATAAAATACAGTAAATAAATAAAGGGTAGATATGTAATTTAATATTCCAGTAATAAATAATCTACTTATTTATTTTTGAGACTTTACAGAGAGGAAAGACAGAGTGTGGTGGAGACGATGAACCGAAATTTGTAACTAATTTTTATTCATTATCATATATACTTAGATTATAATTAAGTTAATTTAACTAATATTTATAAATAAATAAAAACTTACTTGAGTGTGTGAGTGATTTCGAAGATGAATCTTGATTCGAATATCTGAAGAAAAAAAAAACAGGGAAATTAGATTAAAACATGAAAATAAAAATAATATCCTTTTCTTTTTTCAAGGAAAATAAAATTAACTGTCCGAGCAAACATATTATTTTTTTACTTAAAAAATATTGATTCGGAAAAAACAGAGAGGTGATAAAACAGAGGAGTGTAAGAAAGCGATCTTTTGGGGGTATTTTCGGAATGTGATCAATGGAAAAAGACTTACACGAATGAATTTTATCACAGCTTCGTAGAAAAATATGATGTTTTTTTTTTTTTTTTTTTCTGCTTTGGCTTTTCAGATTTTCTGTGTTGCAGCAGAGGAATAAAAGGGCGCAGAAAAAATAGCGGGCTTCGGAGACTGTGAATTGGCTAAAGCGGGCCGGGCTTCGGGAAATGGAATATTCCGATTCCGGGATGTGTGGTTGGTCTGGAAGGGTTTTTCGAGGGGCGTTCCTCGGAAAAAGGAAAAAATGTTGCCGGTTGCGTTGGGATTTATAGTTGCAAGAAAGTATTCATATGAGTTTGGCGTAGGGGTATTTTAGTCAATTTACATCAGGTGGGTGAACTGTGAACAGTGTCTTACTACAGTTCTGTGCTGTGCTGCTTTTTCTGAGGTGGAAAAGAAAATTTATTGTGTAATAGTGTGATTAGTGTCTATGTATACAAACAATATTATACTAGTAATTATTATTTTTATAAAAAAAAATCATTTTCATTCAAGTTTATTTAATTCGATTTGGGTCATTTAGTTAGATTTACATTAGTTCAAATGAGAAAAACTTATTAGGATATGTTTTATTGTCTGTGTATACAAAAATATTAGGTAATATTAGGATATGGAGCAGATTGATTTTTAATATTATTTTCAATACCCATAATTTTTCACCTCATTTTTAGGGGTTGTATATTTTTTAATTGTTTATTTATTAGGGTATGTGTATTGTTTAAATACTAAGTAGGAGCATTTTTTAAAATGTATAAAGTCATAAATATCCCTACAATAGTAACATATATTAATTGCGCTAAATATATTTGGTAAAATATATTTGCGCAAACATGAGATTACATTATATGTTAATATCAAAATATATTGCGCAAACAAAATATATTTGCATTACCTAATTTGCGCAAACATTAGTACATACTCCCTCTCATACTTTGCTCGACACAGAGTTTAAGAAAATTGTTATTTTTTAATTTTTTAATTAAAAAGTAAAGAGTAAAAATATATTTTAAAAGTAAAAAGTAAAGTAATTGTGAGTAAAGTTTAAAAAGTAGGTGGGGTAAAGTAGAATAAAATTGTATATTAAAATTAAAAAGTTAGAATAATTATTTCCTTTTTTGGGGTGTGTCAACTATTGTTGGACACCTTTAAAAGAAAAATATGTCAAGTGTCTTTGGACCGAGGGAGTATATATTTATAATTATATATAAATATAAGGGAAAATTATACTTTAGTACCTGAACTTAGGGCACTTCTGTATTTTAATAACCAAACTATATTTTTTTACAGTTAAGTGGCTGAACTTAGATTTTTTTGCACTTGACTAATAATTTAACCTGAAACCGGCGACTCGTGAATGTCACGTGAGTTTAAATCTAGTTGTCCTTATTTCATTGGCTGGAGAATGAAAATTACATCTTTATCCCTTAGCCCTTTATTTTTATCCATTTACGGAGTATTAAACTCTCTCATATGTATATTGCTGAATTCATTTACTCTCTCTCATCATCTCATTAACACACAATACATACGATATACGGAGTATACTGTATTGTATATATAGTAAATACTCCTACATAGATACATACACAGAGAGAGAGAGAAGCGAAGGTTGCAGAGCACCACGGCCAAATACATAGAATTGAAGCGAGAATTGACTAGGGCATAGGTCGAGTAAACTCCCACGGGTCGGCGATTGCGGCTGATGACGATACCTAGGTATTATTAAGTCTCCACGCGAACGATATAGCGAGGAAGACGATATGCGTTATCGAGGAATTGAAATCGAACAACTCGGTTTCTCTAACTTCTTAATCACAACAATAACAGTCGCAAAATTGATTACATGTTTGTACCGAAGGAGTTCAAGTGCCCAATTTACAAGGAATTCGTGAGGGCTCCTGTCGTCGATATTTTTTTGTTTGTTTTTTTTGGATTTCTAATTCTTTAATTTTCAAATTTATAATTATTAACATTAGTTTTCAACAAAATTTGATAGGGCTGCGATTCATACAGAAATTGCTCAAATCCAACAATCAAACTTGCCCCAAAACCCAGAAAATGAACTTCTACAGTCCATACTGTGCTCACCCTAAATCACTTGATTCAGAAAGTGGTATTCGGAAGTGCAAAACCCACGGCGAAATTTATATTTGGCAGTGCAAAACCCACAGTGTCGATTCGCCGGAATCCGGTCAGTCTGAGTATCCCCTCCTACCGAAGCTGAGAGAAGGAGAGAGGCGTCTAGGATCTCATATAATATGGAGTATATTGATAATGTTATTTTTTTATTTATTTTTTATAAAAAGTACAAATTACCCTTGCTTCACAACAAAAGAGAGACACATGAGATATAAACGCATGTGAATTCTAAGCATAACCGGTAACCGGTTAAATTATTAGTTAAGTGTAAAAAAAATCATAATTTAGTTGTAAAAAATAATAATTCGGTAATGAAAGTACAAAAGTGCTTTAAGTTCAGCTATTAAAGTATAATTATCCTTAAATATAATTATATATTTTGGATGAGCTGCCGCGAAAAGGATGCGTGTTTTATGAGATGAATATTCTTTGTGTAATGTTTTTACATATTTTTTGCATTTATGATAGATTTCTAGTTTAGTTTGTAAATATCTATAATAGATTTATGGTTTATGTATGTTATTTTATGAATTCTTTGATATCTATGATAGATTTCAATTTTTTCTTTCATATCTATGATAGATATATCAATATTATTATATGAATTATCTATGACATCTATGATAGATATATCAATATTATTATATGAATTATCTATGACAAATTTCTGAATTCAAGTGATTTTATATCTATGATAGAATTCTAGTGTTGATTTTATATCAATGAGAAAGATTATCTATGACACATTTCTGAATTCAAGTGATTTTATATCTATGATAGAATTCTAGTATTGATTTTATATCAATGAGCCCTAGATGAAAGATTTTCGAATGTCTTTGACGAAACTTTAATAGATGTGTGTAGTCGAATGAGGAACTATTGAAATGTAAGATGATAGTTTAGATTTTTGCGTAATTTTATATATCAATTAATTTCTTAATTTTTTAATGAAAAAGGATAAAATGGGCAAGAGTGCCCTATATAATACTAAGAGAAAAGATTGGGTACTATAAATAATAACCATCTTAGAAATGACCTCATTCGTGATTACCCCTATATATTATAATTATTATTGTTACAAAAAAATCAATTTCATTCAAATTTTATCAATTCAATTTGAGTCATTTAGTTAGATTTACATTAGTTCAAATGTCCAAATGAGACTATTTCAACTCAATTTAAATTAATGTAATTTAATTTAATTCATATCAATTTAGGTTCATTCAATTGTATTCCTAGAGTTCAATTTAAATTAATTCAATTCAATTATATATATATATATATATATATATATATATATATATATATATATATATATATATATATATATATATATATATATATATATATATATATATATATATATATATCACTTAAAAAAACAATTATTGTACTTTACTATTTTAATATATTGTTTTATTTATAGTTTTTAAATTTTAGTTAAATTATTTTACTTTTTAACTTTAAATATATTTTTCTTTCTTTATTTTTTGTTAAAAAAATCAAAAAGTAATATTTTTTTTAACTTGGTTCAATCAATCTGTGCATATATAGTTGAGACAAAAGTAATAGAAAAAAAATAAAATAATTTATTTTGTGACCTTAGATTGGTTGAACCGAAAACACAAATGAAATATTAATTTTAAGTTAATACAAAAACTTTCATAATTTGAACAAACAATGCTACGTAGTTACTAAAATCTTTCTTGTGAAAATAATTAATTAAATACTAAAAATGGCAATTAAAGCTAATTAAATAACAATTATACAATAAATAAAATAAATATATTTATATATTAATCATTAATGTATATATATAAATATAATAATGATTACATTACAAATTGGGGATATATTAATTATATATAGCAACTAGTTGTAATTTCATAAGTCGTCGTGATCTAGACAGTAACTAAAATTGAAAGTTTGTCCCCAGGAGCATAGCCGAGTGGTAAGGCCTGTGATGATGTGGGTGTAATTCCCCGGCGACGCAGGGTTCGAATCTCGGGTGGGACAAATTTTCATTGAAATATTATGAAGGTTTGTCCTGGGGTTCGACCTGTTGGCTCTCTCGCACAGGTGTCTGCTACTCGGGCACATTCCTCGATTTACATCCTACCCGATCGAGGGACCTCCGATCGGGTGGGGGTGGAGTTTCTCGTCTCTCCTCCTTATAAAAAAAAAATTGAAAGTTTGTGAAATCCCAAGGTACTATTTGCTAGGCAGTGAGTACAACCGTAGTGTTGACAGTATGTGTCAGTACTCTTTTTCCACAGGCATGCATAAAAAATTAAATCAATTTTTTCAATCTAATTACACCTATGAAACAAGCACACACTTCTTGAAATGACAAAACTATCCTTGCATAAAAATGATTCAAATATTTTCTAAAATGTAAGCAATAATCTCTTCGCACTAAAAAAATACTAGTAATAAACTAATTATTTCCATCACATTAAATACAACCATATTTTTAGAGTTTCATTACTATTTTATTACTTTACTCGAATTAAAATATAATTTTACTTTTATTTTTGTTAGAGACTAAAGAGTGAACATTAACATTTAACAATCCAAATTAATGTTTATTTTTAGGAATTTGACATTATTAAATTAACTAGTATCACCGATCGTGCGATGCACGTGATTTATTTGTTTGAAATAATCTAAAATTTTATTTAACCTCCAACGTATTTCGACCAAAAAATTATGACTAACAAATTATTTCATTTAATAATCGATCTCTTACTAAAATTTGTAAATTCGTATTAAAATTTTATTATTTTCAAAACTACGCATGTTTGATGTAAATAGTATGTAAGCTTCTTGGGGCATAGCCGAGAGGTAAGGTCTGTGGTGATGTTGGTGTAATTCCCCGACGACGCAAAGTTCGAATCTCGGATATGACAAATTTTCATTAAAATATTATGAAGTTAGTCCTTGGATTAGACCTATTGGCTATCTCTCACATGTGTATGCTACTCGGGCGCATCCTTCGATTTACATCTTACCCGATCGATGAGCCTCTGATCTGATGGAAGAAGAGTTTCTCGTCTCATCCTACCCGATCTCTCTCCCACATGTGTCTGCTACTCGGGCGCATCTCTTGATTTACATCCTACCCTATCGAGGAGTCTCTGATCTGGTGGAAGAGGAGTTTCTCGTCTCGTCCTACCCGATCTTTCTCCCACATGTGTGTGCTACTCGGGCGCATCCCTCGATTTACATCCTACCCGATCGAGGAGCCTTTGATCTGGTGGAAGGGGAGTTTCTCGTCTCATTCTACCCGTTCGAGGAGCTTCTGGTCTGGTGGAATATGAGTTTCTCGTCTCTGCATTTCTGTAGTGATAAACGCATCCAACAAATACCTAAAATCGCTGGCAGAAAATCCAAATAAATGGAAAATAAATATTATAAAGTTGAAAAATAAATAGAAATATAAAAAAATTGAATTTACTTGTGAACATGAAGGAGATGAGATTGGAGAAATGCAATTATATTAATATAACGTATGTTAACCTGTAAAATTTAACTGAATTAGGGATAAACTAAAAATTAAAAAAATCTAGTCCAACATAATTAATAACTCACTGAATTAGGGATAAACTAAAAATTAAAAAAAAAATTAGTCCAACATAATTAATAACTCAACAATTTAATTTTGGAATCTGCGAAGAAATCATAATTAATACATAAAATTAAAAAAAAAAACGAGGAAAAAAAATGAATGAATAGAAGGTTGTATACGTGTAAATGGATTCAATGTTCAGAAAAATAAAAAAGAACCTATGAACCCAAATTATAGCAAGAAAAAATAAGATACCATTAATTGAAATTAAATTAATATTAATGGAATAAAAAAGAATTTTGAGAAAATAAAATACGATTAATTGAAATTAAATTAATATTAATGGAATAAAAAGGAATTTTGAGAAAAAAATAAAAATTTATATATTTAAGATGATGATTATTTATTATTACCAAAAATATATAATTTCAAATTACTATTTAAAATTTATATATAATAGTTTAAATATGCTTAATAATATTACTATTTATAATTTATATTATTTTTATTTATAATTTATAATGTGAACAAAACATTATTATTGTTTTTCTATTGATCCACGTGTTATTAGTTGATCTTGAAATTATATATGTATACGATTTTTCAAATTAAATGACGAATTTGAGGCCACGATTAATTTGGATTATGGATTACTTGGCAATAGCCAATCATTATTATTTGCTATTTCATTTATTTATAATTTTTTTAATAATATAAAATAACGAGACGAAAGATTATTGGCCCGGGACTCACGGTGGATTAGAGCTTACTCGGTTACTCCGCACCGAACCAAATGGGCTTATAGAATTGGTCGTGGGCGAATCCTCAGCCCATGGCGGTTTGGGCTGGCCCACGCCCATTGGTTCACAACATTTTACTAACCCAACGTAATTAGCCACTAATTAACTATTATAATAATCAATTATTAATTTTATTTTGTTTGTTTTTATATGTATAGTTGATGACCTAATTACGACAGCCCATATCGGAAGGAAAAGTGTTGACCAATCATGTGTGAGGATTGGGGTGTGGTGACGATGAAGGTTGTCCCTTCCGATGGAAACCAAATATGATTGGTTGGGAATTGGAATTGTCCAATTAAGTTTCAATGTTTTTGTTACCCCCAACTTGTTTATATTCTTATTATATGTTTACCAACTAAAATCAAAATAGAAATAAAAATATGGTAAGCAATGTAGTTTAATTTAATTATATTACTAATTACATTTTGTATATTCTTTCTAAAAACAGTTGTAACACTTCTTATAGTGGTATGTTCCATAACAATACACACAATTCAAAAAAATAATTATCTTAATTATTTCATTTTAAATTTATTTGAGTGGTAAAGTATGTGGTAATACCCAATAGAGAAATCTTACGACGTCTTGGGGTGAAAAATATTGGCACTCTGTCTTTTTCCCACAAGCGTATACTATTCAAGCACAACTCTCGATTTATATTTCACCCGATCGAAAGGCCAACGATCGGTAGAGTGAAATTTATCGTCTCTCTTTTTATGATTTTTTTACAATCTTATCAATATTTATTAAAATTTACTCATAATTATTTTATTTTTGAACTTTTGTTTTACTAAAAAAAATTTAAGTTCAACCCAAAATTCGTCTCTCTGTCTTTAGTCGAGTCGATTTTTTTGGAGTGAAGGTTCAATTCGAAACCGAGTCAGGCAATCAGTGTTGGGTTTTAAAAAGAATCGATTTTTTCTTTTATAAATTATTGATTAAATTAAAATTATATATAAATTATACAACTACATACATTGATCAAAATAGATTTATATTCTATAGTTTGCATATGAAGGAGAATGATTGATTCAAGCGAGTTCATGATTGTTGTGTTTGATTTGTAAAGTCGTGCTATATATACTTAATCCATTAATTCAAGCGAGTTCATGAATCATGATTGTCATTTTTTTAACCTTAAAATGGTATTATTGAATGCGCTTTTTGCCCTTTCTTTTTTTAATGTATAGTTTTTGAACATTAGTTGTAATAATTGTTGACGAAAATGTTAATTCGAGAGATCGTGAAATTTCAACACATCCATATATTAAAATGATAGCAAAGTCGTGGTTTTTGATGCTACATATTTTTGTATTCCATTACATATTGTTTTCTCTGAAAAAAAGTATTTTTTTCTGTCCGATTTAATTATCCAAATAGATTGATCCAGGAAAAAAGATACGCATCTTAATTTAAGAATAAATCAAATCAAATAAAGATTGGAGATTTGGCTAAGCAATGACGTCAAGATATTTAAATTTTTCCTTAATCATATGATTGGCGTAAATATAATTAATGTTAATTAAATAACACTAAAAGAATAAATTATAATGTGAAAAAGGGGATAATTTTTTTTGTATTTTATATATAATTATTGATTATAAAGCCTCCAATTTTGAAGGAGCTTTTTGTTAATTAGTTTAATAAATAAATAAATAATATTTTCTCATTTTTTACAATTGGTTGGACGGTTGTTTTGGCTTAATTTTAAGTTCAACTTTCCACCCGTGACGAATCTTATTGGTCAATTAATTAGTGTAATACTATTAATTTATTATTAATATTATGAATTAAGATAATTAATTAATTTACTAAATTAATTTTTGACTTGTTGAAAAGGTGAAAGGTCTACAAATAGTTCATGTATTTTTATTTTTATTTTCCCATCAAATAATAAAGATCAATATTTATTACCCATTTTCTTTTTCACTTGTTCACTTGGAGCTATTTGTTTACTTGAATTATAAAAGTGAAATTAATGTTAAATTTTGAATAAAAAACGTGTCTTAATAAATAGTTGAAAATATATAGAACGTTGTGTAATAAATATATAAATGTGCATGATGAAATGATTTAAAATTACAACTTTATTTTTCATTTTATTATTCTTATAAAAGTCATGAAATTACGTCTTCGACGTATGATACCAACTTTTCGCGAAGTTGGACTTAAACAACGAACACCAGCTTCAGTCAAGGTAACAATCACACAAGTTCGTGGAATGAAAGACGGAAGACAAAGACGAAGTTATGTAATATGTTTTCATTCCATTGAAACAACGAAACTAAACTATTACACTGAGTATGGTAGGCAAAACGATTACAAGAAGTTTCCCGAGTGTCGCAACAACTCCCACTAACTTGCAATCTAGCACACAAGTACCTAGAGCTAAATCTCCTAACTCTAATCTTGGCACAAGGCGCAAACGCTACTACACAAACTCGAAGCTCGAAGCTGTCGGTCACGATTCTAAAAATCAGATTTCGTTCTCTCAAAATCGTCAAATGGTGAAATCGAAATCCATGGGTTTATATAGGCAGCCCGCACATGTGAGGTGATGACGTGGCACAATCTCATTCGTCACATGCTTGGCTGATGTCACTTATCCATGGATGACATCACACTTGTAGAACTTGGATTCTTGAATCTTGGAATCTTGAATCTTTGATTCTTGAATCTTCGAATCTTGAATCTTCAATTTCAAAATCAGAACTTCAATTCAATCTTGACTCCATCGATCTCAATTCTTCATCTTCAAACTCTCGTGAAAAACTCTAAGTGTTGAAGCCTCGGAATTTCATCGTCTTCATGATCGTCGATATCATTGAAGTAGAAACACACGGAACCATTCTTCATTCCTTGATATGAGTACTTGGTGAAAGAAATCACGTTGAAAGTACTTAGTGAAAATCGTCGTTGAAGAATGTCATAGTCGCTGGCACCGTGCCTTGAGGACATGCGTTACGAAACCGTGCCATAGCCAAAACCGGCGACAGGAGTCGCCGATTCCATGACATTGCCAAATGCCAAAACCGGCGACAGGAGTCGCCGATTCCATGACAATGTCAAATGCCACAAACGGCGACTCCAGTCGCCGTTCCAAAGAAAGCCAAAAACGGCGACGCCAGTCGCCGTTCCTATGCCATGCCAAAAGCGGAGACTGCAGTCTCCGTTCCATGTCTCGCATCAAAATCGGCGACGCCAGTCGCCGTTCCACTCCATTTCCATGCGCGTCCAAAACCGGCGACTCCTGTCGCCGTTCCTGTCATTGCCAAAAGCGGCGACTCCTGTCGCCGTTCCATGCACATTCCATCGTGCCAAAACCGGAGACTCTAGTCTCCTTTTCCATGCACCTGCAAACCTGAAAATCAACAAAAAACACAAGTACAAACCGTTGTCGCCAAAATCAACATTTACAAGTCACAATTAATATTTATAAAAAATATGATGAATAAAATATAATAATTGTGCATGAATCTATAAATTAATTTTCAGCCATGTTTCACGTTTATCAAACAAATATTTAATCACAAATTCACAACTAGTTATGTTTATGCAAATTTATGATTGTATAACACATTTTTATGTTGAAAAATAGGTTAAATTATTTATTTGACAAATTAAATTATATCATGGGAGGGAGACAGATTGGTTGACTTGGAAGAATACAATTATTTGGCTCGTATGAATTTCAATGAACAAAATCTAAGAAACAATTACTCAATAATCAATTTATTCAACTCCAAGTCTTTTGATAAGAATCTGAACATAATATTAAAAACTTGAAATAATAATATTATAATATGCAATCTAAGAAACAATTACTCAATAATCAATTTATTCAACTCCAAGTCTTTTGATAAGAATCTGAACATAATATTAAAAACTTGAAATAATAATATTATAATATGCAATCTAAGAAACAATTACTCAATAATCAATTTATTCAACTCCAAGTCTTTTGATAAGAATCTGAACATAATATTAAAAACTTGAAATAATAATATTATAATATGCTCATTTGACATGCTGCAAATCATAGTTTTTCATTTTGAAATAATAAAAATCAATATTATTTTTTATAATAATATCTTTGAGACTCACTATATATAAATATTATCATGTTGTTGGTTCAACCATAATAAGAGATATTATTACATTAATTAAATGTTTTGGAAATTGGACCCTCATTTGCAAATGGACCTTTTTATGTAGTTAAATATATAAATATTATTTTTGTTGTTTTATGTAATTAAGTTTTTCTTTGTTGCATCTATCATGTGTTTTGTAGTGTACTTTTTTTTTTTATTATTCACTTTAATGAAATTTGATAAATAATATGTTGTTTATTTATTACATTATTTATGAATTTAGAATGAATGTAGATCGGATACATGTTTCAATTGATTGGTCGAATGATATTTGGGTGAGTGGGATGCACATGCACACTCATTTGATTATTAATTAAAATTAACTAATTTATTAAACCCTATTTGCCTAGTGGGAACTTTGATGTAATAATGTGGGGACTCTAATTTTTCTTCTAGGAGATGAATATGAACCCAAGTGGGAAATTCATGATTTTTCTAATAATCTTTTTTATTAGCATTAATCTATTTTTCTCACCCTTACAGAAAAATGTCCTTTTTGGGACCATATTCAAATAAATCATAGTTTCATTCAATTACATAATTAGGTAGTAACAATATGTTTTACTTTATCCAAGTTGAACATTAATAATAATAAGATCATTTGAAGTAACTAATAATTATATCGAATTATAATCAAGATATTTATCGAGTTTTGAAAACCAGATATATTAATCAACTCTACAAAAAATTGAGTTCAACTCGACTCGTTGCATTAACAAACCGAGCTCAGATAAACTAACTTCATCGTTTGATCAAATAGAAGAATGCACACCCTTGAAACTCATCGGTTGATGAGTGTACTACTACTAAGTACAACTGCATATGCATTTAATTAACATACTGAAAAGGAGTTCTTGGTTGATCCTGGGAAATCTTGTTCCCTGCGTTTTCGGATTTTAGTTTGTTTTTGGTACCGTCATCATATACGAGAGTAGTTCTCATCTTCTCTATCGACTCCAAGCTGGGAATTGGAATCGCTCGTTTCTTAGGAGTCTCGTTTGTTTTCTGGTCAACCTGTTTCAAGATAAAAACAAGATGAAATCATTCAGTTTCTAATAATTTCAAAAGTACCTCTGCAGTGTAGCATAATCACAAATGACTCAATTTAAGGGCAATTTAAGTAAATACCCGAAAACAAATGTAGAGAAAGGATTTAGGAAAAGGTTACCAAGTAATCTTTATGGATGCACAACTCTGATTTTTTGCGGATATCTGACACGTGTTCGCTATGGTTAACTGTAATTGAGACGAGATGATCCAACTCGGTCACAGTTATCATATTTATTTCCTCATTATTTGCCTTGTCCAAGACTAAAGATTCTGCGTACAACAAAAAAAAATGTCCTGTTAACTCGGCTACATATTGTATATATATTTTTGCCTTGTGTAAAACACTAATTAATCAGATAGTTACCATTGATAGATGTCGTTAAATCATTAATGTGGGAATCAAATTCTGCACCAAGGCACGAGGAAGCGGAAACAATGTTTTCATGCATGGAATAATTTTCAAGAACATTGGTCCTGCCAACAAGAGACACGAAAAATAAGTATGAGATAGTGACAACGATAATAGAAATTCGATTTCGTGAAACTTACTGCACAGTAGATCTTATGTCATCAACGCCATTCTTAGCAAGATGGCCCAAGCCTAGTTGTGCATTTTGCCACTGGTGACTAGAGAGATTCACCTTCTCACCGCTGAAAATTACACGAAAAAAGGTAAATGTACATTTCATTCGACCTTAAACATCTGTCAATATGAAGCCATCATACAACTCCATAATCCATATTATCTTTTCATATCCAACAGGTGTCGATGACTCCCATTTACCACAATCCTTTTTTTCTTTTTGTCGTATCAAATTGTTTTAGTGATTCAAAAGTCCTCATTTGCCGAGGTTAATAATTAAAATATATATATAAGCACTTCAGTGAAAAGTTTATATTCAGGTATAAAATAGAAGATGAAAAAATATTACCATTCATGCAAGCAATTTTCTAGCATAGCCATGCATTCCTTCGACGAAAATGTTTCAGCCATGTAGTGATTTTTGACCTTATCCGCATATTCATTTAGTTCCTTCATTTCTGAAGTTAAGACGTGCTGCATGCCGGACAAGTCTAGCAGCAATCTCTTGCTTTCTTTAGAAGCAGAATCTTGAAAGCTCTTTGAGGCCTTAGATACCTGAATTTATCATATTAATAATGTTTGATGAGTTGATATCAAATGTTGACATTTTACAGTCAACAAACAAAAATAATGAACTAAATTTACCATATCGTTTTTTCGAGATGTCAAAGTTGATAGTATCTCCGCTATTTTTCCCATTGCTATTTTCTCTTCCCTAAAGGCCTCTTCCTGTTGCAAGAGAACACAATTATTAAGATAATAAAATTCATAATAATAATAATACTATTTAAAAAAAAACATGCCTTGAACTCCTTTTCGAAATTTTGTAATCCGAGGGATTTTTCAATTTGGTTTCTTTCAACGACTTTCGTGAGTTCAGAAGCGCGGTGGTGGAGGTCGTTTGAAAAGTTGATAGCTGCACTTGATATCACTTGTGCTGAGACTAGACACTGACGTAGACCCTGAATACAAACAAAAATCAATATTAACAGTTTTCCAAGAATGGAATAAGTAGCAATCAACTAATTAAGAACATTATTATGTCCTGTCCTAACCTCTGCTTGTTGTTGGGCGGAAAATGCCAACATTTTTCTTTGTTCATTCAGGGAGTTTTGGATGTCCGAAATGACTTCCCTAGCCTCAAAAGACGCATTTTCGAAAAACTGCACATGCATAAAAAAATGTAATCGAATGAGAACAAAAGCATTGTCAAAGCAATTATACCAATTTTTCTTACATTCTCAACGGCAGTTGCTTGGACTGATATCATAGATGTTATTTGCTCAAGACCAGAAGAAGCTTTGACGTGCAGTGCATCTGTCAGCTTCTTTACATTCAGTGACCCCGAAGCATATGTCTCAGACAGTTTCTTCACGTTTGCTTCCATAGCCTCATTTGACTTGTATAGAATTAGACAGACAAATATATCAGCCGCTAGACACACTTTAATAAAAAATAAAAAAATAATAATTACTTCATGTTTGCTAGCAAGAAATGTGCTGATGCACTTTTCGACACATCTGAGCTGTTGTTCCTGCTGTGATACAGAGCTCAAAACAATCTTGTGAAGGTTGTTCAAACTTTGATCGAGATGTTCTCCGAATGAATGGAGAATGTTCTGATTCTCTCTTTCTAATTTGTCTTTATCATCTGCAAAGTATTAAAATTAGCAAGTCTACACTCCAGGAAAAAGGCAAAAAATCGAGAAATGAAAAGATTTAGTTATGAACACATGATTACCTATTCTTCCAAAGAGAGCAGAAATGTCCTGAGATGCATCTTGCAAGTTGTGTCTCAACTTCTTCGCACAATCAATCAGACTACTCTCTGTATGATTAAAATTCCAAATAAATAAACGAGAAGAGGATTTAACAAAAAATGCCCTTAGTGTTAATGAAAATCGATTTAACCTGAGCATTGTAGTGTGGAGATGAGTGAATCCTTCTCCACCAGTGCTGAAAGAGCTTTTTTATGATTCTCTTGCAGATCTTCCAAGCTTTTATGTGTTGCTTCTAATTTTTTCTGAAGAAAAATTAAGTAAATACGAAAATATCCACAATATATAAACAAGCATCTTTCCACGAATCTTCTGCAGTACACATACCTTGCAGTCTTTAAGCTCACTTTCGACATCCAGTTTCTCTTCTTGTTCCCTAAGATAAAGCTCACGAAAATTTTCGAATTGCTGCAAAAAATTATCAAGTTAGACTTACTCGTATATTATAAAATGTTAAAAGCGAGACAAGCAAAGTGTTACCTTCTCGCTGACATTGAGATCACTCTCTAATTGTTCTATCCTCTCATTTTTGGCCTGCATGATGAACCAACAAAAATACTGAAGGAGAATTTTCTCAATAAAGATTTTTCAGAAATAAATTACTTGCTTTGAGTACAGATAATTTTCTCAATAAATAACTGAAGGAGAACTAGGAGAGACTATAAACAATTGTCAACCTTTTTTTCAGCCTCATCCTGAAGAAATCTTTCATGTGGAATATAAACACCATTCTTTTCCCTTGCTGCTCGAATATCTGAATGGTTCCAGGACAGAAAAGAGATTTAGAACTAATGTAAGTGCTACTTATAATATATGAAGAATAAAAAACAAAAAACCTTGCTTCATTCTCTCTATTTCCATGTATATATCCTTAAGCAGCAAAGCTTTGGAAACTTTTTGGTTTGCCTTCAGAAGAATTTTAACTTGATTTAGTAAAAATATATTTGAAGTTTCGATAGGAAGTCAAAAATAAAATAAAACTGCTATTACTCACTTCTGGTTTATTTTTTATGCTTTTTGCACGATACGCATAGTCGAGTGTGCTCAATGTCTCTTCCAGACTATAAGCAGATGGAGAGATTGTTGCAATAATGCAAGTCTTCGTTTTCCCACCCAATGAATCTCTTAAAAGCCTTGTAAGCTTGCTATCCCTGTATCGACAAACGGAATCAAAACGTCAAATTTAATTTTGGAAGTTTAATCTTTTTAACACAGTTGGCGCTTGATCACACACCTGTAAGGTATATGGACAGAGTGCTCCACCAATGCATTAATGACTCGTCCCAATGTCAGTAAGCTCTTATTTATTTCTCCTGCTTCTCTTGCACGGGCCTGTGAACATTTAAGGTTTCATGGTGAGCTTGAATAGTAACCAGAGAAGAAAAAAAGCAGACGGAAAGCTAAATCTCATGTTATCTCCATAAGAATAACAAATAACCGAAAAAGAAAATCCGAGTTTAGTTCTTACCTCTCGAGCACCTGAACGGTTAATATTCTCGGACCCAGCTAAATCAACAAGATTAAGCTTACCACACTTGATTAGCTCCTCATCTCCAATGGTCCCTTCTTTTATGTACACAGTTATAGAAAATATAGAATGCGAACGACTGCAAAAGAAAATTTTAACCAAAAATAATTTGTTTAAAAAAACAAACAAAATACAAAACAAACAAATTTGCTGTATCTATAATGAAATCCATATAAACCTGCTCCGCTTATTTAGCAAGGTGTCGGCCGTGCGTCTTCTAGAAGCACCTCGTTCCAAAAGGCTGTAAATTTCATTAGCACTGTAGACAGTTTCTTCTTCGAGGCCTCTTACGATCACCGAACCCTTTCCATCCTCCATCAAAGCAATCTGTTTCTTAGGCCTTTCTTCGATTACAGATTTTTGCTGATCTTCTGGAGCAAGCAAGTCTGTTATTTCCTCGTTATAGAGTTCGGAAAATGTCACTTTCATGCTGTAATCAGCATTTTGTGCTTCGAGGGTGTCGAAAATTTGGCGGACTGCTCTAGGGATGATACCGGCATCAACAGGCAATTCACCGCCCTTTAAAAAGATTCAATATTGGATTTGTATGAAGAAAAAAGAAAAAAAAAATGAAACAAGAATTTCTAAATAAAATTGAAGTATGCACCTTTTTTCTCATGCCCCCCTCCATCGTATAAGTTTTCCCAGTTCCAGTCTGGCCATAGGCGAACACAGTGCAGTTGAAACCCTCAAGAACTTCACTAACAATCGGA
This sequence comes from Euphrasia confusa, assembly GCA_954870475.1. Classification (NCBI taxonomy): domain Eukaryota; kingdom Viridiplantae; phylum Streptophyta; class Magnoliopsida; order Lamiales; family Orobanchaceae; genus Euphrasia; species Euphrasia confusa. Next base: position 772,725 of record OX940955.1, on the reverse strand, counting down.
GAAATCGATTGTTCATAGATAGAACGCTGCTGCGCTTTTGGCCCGAAAACCTTGAGATCATAAAAAAAAAATACTTTCATTGGATGGATTAAGAACTTGTGCAACATGAGGTAAACATCATTTTCGATAAGAAAAAAAGAAACTACCTTATCGAAGGTGAAGAGCTTGTCCACTTGCTTGCTAGCAACATTTTGAGAAACCGAGACCTCTCTTCTGCTTTCGTTACACGTTATTACTTTGGGCACGTTCGACCTCTGCTCGTCGTCGGTCAAGGGCCTAAATTCAAATAACCAGCAAGATAGAATTTTAAATTCAAGGGTTCAAAAATCAAACTCAATTATTCAGCTAGCGAGAACAAAAATCACTGATTGAACGAAGGGGGAAATCAGCAGTACGAAATCAGGGCTCGAAAATCACTGATTGAACAACGGGGAAATCAACAGTACAAAATCAGGGCTCGAAAATCACTAAAAAACATGGAATTGCGCATTTGAAGATATGAAGAAAGCTTGTAATAGCAAAAAAAAAAACCCTAATTAAAAAGAAGAAGAAGGAGAGTTCACCTGCATCGAAGCAAAACCTGCACATTGACCTCTTTCTCCTTATCCAGACAAAACCTGCACATCGCCATAGATGAAGCCGTCATCAGAACTGGAGTCCTCTTTCTCGTCATCGTCGGTCTCACCACCCAGATCAAAGATCTCGTACTCGCCGAAGTCGTTACCACCTTCATCTTCGACGTCAAGAATGTTAACATCATCATCCTGGTCTTTCAGTCCACCAGACGGCATCGCCCTCGACGATTCGCCAACCTTCGCCTTGCCCTTATCACGGATATCCATGCAGCCTTCAAAGATGTCCTCATCCGTCTTCTCGCCGTCATCAGCTCGAGGTACCTGTTCAATTTCGATATTGTTACCTTTGGCCAGCTGCACGTGCGCCTCTTGGATCGCATCCCTTACCATCTTCAGAATGAAGGTATCTTTCAAACTTGCATCGGGGGCTCCAACATCACCGAGTCCTCCCCCTTGTTGGATCTCTCGTTTAAGTTTTTCGAAAGATAACTTCTGCTTCTTCTGAGCGTCGATCATTTTGTTGTAGGCATAGGCATGTTCTTCCTGAGCCTTTTCCAGAGCCATTGTGTCAGCGTAAAATTCCTGGACGCAAGCTGATGGCACCACAGCACGATGACTGTGGATCGGGTGATGTGGATTTCTGTAAGACGGAATATTAGAGTAAGGCCCAAATTCGCGAGGAACGACTCTAGGCTGTTGTTGGGTTTGAGGTTCCGCCTCATCAGCTGCAGCTGTGGATTCATTCTTTTGGCGCTTGGCCGAGGGAGACTTGTCTTTCTTGACGATCGACTTTCTCTTTCTTTTCAGTGGAGAAGGCGGAGGAGTTAGAATATCAGGAAGTGCATTCCTGTCAACAAAGTCAAACCAAGGCAGATCGATGACACGCTTGGACGGATTCAGGTACGTGCCAGTGATCTTGACAGCACCATTTTTCTTTAACTTTTTCTCAAAGTCATCATCTGGTGTAAAGCCTTGAGCATGAAGCATGCCGTAGATCAGACACGGATGCGTGAGTTGAAGTTTCTTAGCCTCTGGCCAGTCAGCTTGGCGAAGAATGGTCTCATCCGTCGTCCTGGCAATCTTGCATAAGTCATTGAAAATAATTTTGCCAAGATTGATTTGCTCGCCACAGCCAAGGCGAAAGATAATGTGCATCAGTTCCGGAGTCAAGACAGACTCGTCTTTGTATGCTGTCCAGTTGGACATGCCAAGTCGCTGCAGGATGCCGTAAAAGGCAGACAGTTTGTTCGGCGGCGGCAGTTCGGACTTAACTTTCTTTTGATTAACGAAAGTGCCGATGGTAAGGTCCTCGGCCCGTTCCTCAGCTGAGGGCGAGGTCCAGTTAGAATTAACTTCCAACCTCTCTAGAAATTTGTTAATGGAGAAGGGGCGGAATTTGTATAACTTCTCACGGAAAACAAAACAGCCATACAGACGGCTCTTCGGGTTCGCAAAGTCAGGAGACAGGCTGGCGTAGAACTTGTTAAGGATGGGAATGGAATAGCGGTAAGTCAAGCTCACAGATTTGAGCATATGCATCTTTGACAGGAAATCAGTTATGCCGTGACGGTCATAGTCTTCCTTCAGGATAGTTCGATCGGTAAGGATCGGTAGAGTCTGGATGATTTTGTGGCGACGTTCAGCAGTCGCAGTGAAGAAGTCACGAGAATGTGGTTTAGGACACTCGGAAAATTCCGAGATATACTTGAAGGTATCAGTCGACCGTTGGGATCCAGCTGACCCCGAAGAAAGTGGCGGTTTCTGCGAACTGTGAGTTCGAGACTTGGTGACTTGTTCACCAGAGTTTTTCGGAGTGGAGTTTTTCACACCACCTCCACTGGCGGATGGTTTCTTGCCTTCGGCACTCCCAGCTGGAGTCACCGATTTCTTTCCCGACCCTGACGGCGACAAAAGTTTTGGATCCGTGCCAGCAGTCACAGTCACTGTGGAAGGTATTTTGACAACCTTTTTGCCATCCTTAGTTATCTCGCCAGCCGCGAGCAACCGATGGTATTCAGCCTTGGGTACGACCCCACTATAGATGCGGAAGGAAGCATCTTGGAATTTAGTTTTCCCGGACTTAGGTTCTTTGCCCGGCTGACGGGCAGATGAGTGTGCCGGTTTGGCAGTAGTGGTCAGGTCGATGGACGGTTCAGTAGACGCAGCCTTGCGTTTCTCAACTTTTTCTAAGTGAGCCTTGAGTTCCTCATACGCCGCTTTCTTGGACGTTGGCGACGGAGCTTGCTCAAATTGTTCGTTCAAGTATACAGTCATGTCAGCCAACATGTCATCAAGGTTCTTTGCTGCAGACATTTCGAAAACAAGGAAAAAATTCTAACACTTAAGAAATATCAACCACGGAAACGAGGACGGGGCGCCGGGTGCGCAAAGCTAGAGTTGCCGGATGCAACGGAGTATGGAAAAACTTAGAATCTAGAAACGTCGGACAAGCAGTCAGCAGCTGAGAGTCGAGAGTTCGAGAGTTCTAAATAGCGATGTAAGCGTAACCAAGATAGAATCACCCCAGGGGCTATATATAGGAAAATTTTGGGCCGCCCGTCCGGATTTAAAATACACAGCTCAAGACCTGTAAAAAGCCCATCTCAAGAAGAAAATTATAGCCCATTAGACGAACAAAATTTTATTAATTTGAAAATATTATTAAAATAATAATTTTCAAATATAAGAAATAAAAATAAATAATTAAAAAATGTGAAAAAACCGAAGATCAAACCGAAGGTTGGAATGACGGAGTTCAGTGCCATAGGTACGGGTTTCCGGAAATGGGTGTCGCCGGTTTTGATACACAGAGTGTAGTCGCCGCTTTTTCGGCGACTAGAGTCTCCGTTTTTGTCAGCGACAGCAGTCTCCGGGTCTGGCAATGGGCATGAGTCTCCGGTTTTGTCATGGGCAAGTCTCCGGTTTTGTCATGGGCCAGTCTCCGTTTTTGTCATTGGCAAGTCTCCGTTTTTGTCATTGACATGAGTCGCCGGTTTTTCGGCGACAGAAATCTCCGGAAATGGAACAAGTTGAGTCTCCGTTTTTGGAGAATGGGGTCTCCGATTTGAATTTCCAATTTCGCCAACATTTGAACTTTGTTGTCGCTGCACCCAATGTTTAGACTTCCGAGATGATAAACCACATAGCCCTGTATATGAACTACAGAAATGCCAAAACAAAAACAACACATCCCGAGTTAGTCATTCAAGAGTTCAACACACGCAAACATTCAAACACATTTTAGTGGAGATTCGAGGGGTGATATTAGGCAATGAAGAGCAAATATTTTCCCAGAAAAGAGACACTTCCATCATTTTTCCAAAACCAAAAATTTCACACGAGGTGAATAGAACTTTGAGTTAATGAAAAATCTCTCATATTAAAAACCGTTGAGATGGACCGAAGTAGTGATAGACATGTTTACTTGTCCTTCGTGTCAGTCACAAGGAAGCAGTCGTGTTTCGTCGAAACATATTGGCAGAGTTAGCACCGCACAAGAGATTTTAATTCATGAATGCAAGGTGAACACTTAAGGCACTCCGATCAGGAACAAGCATTACTTCAATCAGAGGGGAGCCGGGGTAACCGGCGTCCTCCAGACGAGTTTTTAGCTTTAGATGAAATGCAACAGACACTCATTACAGCAGTCAGAGGGGAGCAAGGTTCACTTGCGTCCTCCAAAGTGTGATAGGAGAGTGTCTTAAAGTTCAGCGTCCATGTACAACCTTTCGAAGAGGGGAGCCGGGGGAACCGGCGTCCTCCGTTACTTGGCTTTATGGATCTATGCAAATGAAGCGAGGAGTTTAAGCCATGTTCACATGTTCGCATTCAGCGGAATAAATACACTTGTGTCCGAAGACTAGAAGCGGCCTCGAATCCATGTTTGTCTGACTAGACTAATCCACGACGATTTCGAGTGCATATTCAGAAGTAAAGAAACTACTCTTTCAGACTTCAAAATTTTTCGTGAACTCTTAGAGAGAACACATGCAGAGAGAATTCCTTAAGGTTTTGAATCTCTCAAAGTCAAGAGGTTTGGTAAAGATGTCAGCAAGCTGTTTTTCCGTTGAAATATGCTGTAGACTGACTATATCACGATCAACCAAATCTCTAATGAAATGATGTCGAATGTCGATGTGTTTAGTTCTTGAGTGCTGGACAGGATTTTCGCTGATTTTGATGGCACTCTGGTTATCACAATACAGAACTAATGGAGCACTCTCAAGGAGATAGTCATTCAACATCTGTTTCAACCAAAGCAGTTGAGTGCAACAACTTCCAGCCGCAACGTACTCAGACTCGGCAGTGGACAGTGCGATACAGTTTTGCTTGCGACTATGCCAAGACACAATGTTATTCCCAAGGAAGCAGCAGCTGCCGGAGGTACTTTTTCTTTCGTCCGTGTCCGTCGCCCAGTCGGCATCAGAAAAACCGACAAGGTTGGATGAAGTGTCGCGCGCATACCAAAGGCCTAGCTGAGAAGTCCCAGAGATGTATCGGAAGATCCGTTTCACAGCTCGTAGATGGTCCTCCTTTGGATCAGCTTGGTACCTGGCACACATACAAACACTAAACATAATGTCAGGACGAGTGGCAGTTAAATAAAGTAAACTCCCAATCATGGAACGATAAAGAGTTTGGTTTACACTCCGGCTTTTTGTTGACGTCGACAAGCGTTCCGTTGTTGCCATAGGAGTGTTAGCTGGCTTGGCATGATGCATTTCAAACCTCTCAACCATGTTTTTAGCATACTTACTTTGAGATACAAAAATCCCATTTGGTCGTTGAGAAATCTGAAGGCCAAGAAATTGATGCAACTCCCCCTCAAGACTCATCTGAAATGTTGAGGACATAGCTTCTGTGAAAGCAGTCACGAGTTTAGAACAAGTAGCTCCGAAGACAATGTCGTCAACGTAGATTTGAGCAACAATCATGTGTTTGCCATCACGCTTGATGAACAAGGTTTTGTCCACCGATCCACGCTCAAAACCGAATTTTAGAAGAAAATCCGTGAGACATCCGTACCAGGCGCGAGGCGCTTGTTTCAAGCCATAGAGAGCTTTGTGAAGCTTGTAGACATGATTTGGCTTCTTCGGATCCTCAAAACCCTTAGGTTGGGCAACGTAGACCTCTTCTTCCAAAACACCGTTCAAGAAAGCAGCTTTGACGTCCATCTGTCTGAGTTTGATGCCAAGATGGCATGCAATAGCAATTAGGAGTCTGATGGACTCAATTCGTGCGACCGGAGCAAACGTTTCATCAAAATCTATGCCTTCCACTTGGGCATATCCTTGGGCAACAAGACGAGCTTTGTTTCGGAAAACTTGGTTATGCTCATCTGTTTTATTCTTAAAAATCCATTTGGTTCCAACAACGTTGATATTTGAGGTTCTAGGAACTAAGGACCAAACATTATTCCGGGTGAACTCATTCAACTCTTCTTGCATGGACATGATCCAAAAATCATCTTGCATGGCTTCCTTGTAATTTTTCGGCTCATTTTCGGAGAGAAAGCAAGTGATGCCGATTTCATTACACACTGCTGAAGTACATATGTTGTAGAGTTCGTCGGGAGAATTCATTTGTTTCTTTGAGCGTGTAGTTCGCTCATTCAAACTTCCAATCATTTGGTTCGGTGGATGACGTTTTTGGATATGACCCGGTGCTTCTCTCGGTGCATCAGCGGGGTTTTCAACATGATCATCATCGTCATCCTCAGTAACCGAAGTGTCATCATTTCCGTTGCTAGACTCTCCAATTTCAGGTGAAGTATTAGGAGTAGCATTTTCGGAAGTCACAGTAGTGGGTGTTGAAGGAAATGTTCGAACTTCAAGAATTCCTTCCTTAACCCAATCAGCCTCTGCATCTTTTCCTAGGAAGTCTTGTTCATCAAAATTGATGTTGACTGATAAGTCGTTTTTATAGCGGCGAAATCAATTAAAAAATAACCGAACTAGTTGCCGAAACAACTCGCCCGAGTCGGTCTCGAGGAACACTACTATTGGCGCGTAAAAGTATTTATTTATTTGCAACGAGAATGAGAAAGTGAAATAGCATAATGCATGAGTTGTTTTTGGTTTTGTTTTAAACTAAATAAATGGCTATGAATAAACGAGAAAGCAAAACTAAAAGTTGAGTAAGTGAAATGATTTTCAAATAATGAGACAAGAGATTAGGGATCGGGAACTTCAATTCTCCACTTCGAGGTTTAATTTTTATTTGCAAAAAGTCGTAAAGGAGCGCCCGTCACCGGTTGGCTCTTTAAGAGTTGATTGAATTCAAGTAGTACTCAAGAAGCATTTTAACAAACACCTTTTAAGCGATCTAAAATCACACCTTTACTTTGGAAAATTAAAGCTCCCTACCCTAATCAAAATATTTAGCTACTCATGTCTTTAATCGAAAGCGAAGATATAGAATTATGCGAGATCATGATTAGACGAACAAGAAACAATACGAAGTAATAAAGCAATAAAGAAAACGAAGACAAATCGAAAAGAAAACTTACTACGATTAATAACGAAATCAAAACATCTATCGGCGGTGAACTCCGACTTTTACCGAGATTCGATAAACGACAAACCAAAAGCTAAGGATCTCTCGGGAACCGAGTTCTATGTCTAGAGAACGTGCGTCAATAATGTCAGAATGAAAAGTGTCTTCGGAATAGGGTAAAACCCTATTCTTGTACAAAATCCGACGGTCAACAAAAGTCAAACTTTTCAGAAAAACGCAGACCAAGCGGCCGCTTGGGGGGTCAAGCGGCCGCTTGCCCCAAATTCCAGAATGGCCAAACAACACAGCCAAGCGGCCGCCTGGGGGGTCAGGCGGCCGCGTGCTCGACTTCCAGCAGCTCCTGGTCCGCTCAGCTGCGCGGCCGCTTGGGGGGTCAAGCGGCCGCCTGCCTGGGTGGTCAGCATCCTCGGCTCGTCGTTTCGTTCACTCGTCGCCTCGTTCACTCCGAAACGCCTCCAAAGTCGCTACCAATGCCACATAAGCCCTGCACACTACACAAACACATGAAACGCACCAAACCACAAGAAATCCACACGTCACGACACAAAAATATCACAAGACGACATGAAACTATAGAAGAAAAATCACACAAAAACAAACACATCATTGACAGTTTCTATGACTTTCCTCGTTCGTAGATTGTACGCACGGTAGGCATGACTATTTTGGCTATAGCCAACGAAAATTCCACGATCAGCTTTGGCTTCAAATTTCTTCAGAGGATCACGATCCTTCAAAATATAGCAAGTACAGCCAAAGACACGAAAGTGTGCCACCGAAGGTTTCTTGCCATTGACAAGTTCATAGGCAGTAGCAGTAGTGCCAGATCGAATACTTATTCGATTCAAAATGTAACCAGCTGTAGAGACGGCTTCTGCCCAAAAAGTTCGGGCAAGATTTTTCGAAATTAACATCACGCGCGCCATCTCTTGCAGTGTTCGATTCTTTCGTTCGGCAATCCCATTTTGTTGAGGCGTTTTTGGGGCCGAGTATTCATGATGAATTCCCTTCATCATACAAAATTCATTGAAGCTGGAATTTTCAAATTCGGTTCCATGATCACTCCTGATCCTTTTAACCTTAGCTTCATGATTTGTTCGTATCCATTTTACAATACCCTTAAAGGCATTGAAAGTTTCATCCTTGGATGCCAGAAATCTTGTCCAAGTATATCTAGAAAAATCATCAACAACAACCAACACGTATTCTTTCTTAGCTATGCTCTTCACCTCCATTGGACCCATTAAGTCCATATGTAGGAGTTCGAAGGGAGCAGAAGTACTCATGAGTGTCGGAAGTGCTGGATGAGGAGTTCTCGTTAACTTGCCCTTCTGACAGTCACCACACACTCTTTTCTCAATTTTGGGGAGTTGAGAGATTCCTCGAACTATCTCCCCCTTAACCAGTTTGCTCAGATTGCGAGTGCTAGTGTGGCCAAGTCGTTGGTGCCACAAATCAACTTCATCGGGAACGGTCACGGAGAAGCAACTATACTCAGTTGTATAGCAATTGTTTTTAGCACGTGGACCTTCCATGATACACTTTCCCTCAGCATCATACACTCGGCAAGATTCCTTATCAAAGCTAACATTAAAACCTTCATCACATAGCTGACTGATGGAAATGAGGTTGGCCACAAGTCCCTTGACATGGACAACATTCCTGATAGGAGGTAATCCTTTGATTTGAAGCGTTCCCTTTCCCTTGACAACACCTTTTGCTCCCCCTCCAAACACCACGGGGGAACCAGTCATCGGCTCATATTCTTTCAAGAATTTCTTTGTGCCGGTCATATGTCGGGAGCAGCCACTATCAAAGTACCAAATGCCTTTGTTGCCAGCTTCAGAAGCATTTAGTGCAACATGGCAGAAAATCAGTTCTCTTGGTTGCCAACTACTGGTTGTAGAGTTAAGTTCAACTTTACTCTTTTGAGACTTAGGCACCCATTTCTTCTTTCCATTCATTTGGACATGTCTCTCAGTCACAGCTTTCAGAGTTGTCTTAGCTTTCGGATTTTGAGAAATGGGTTTCTTCATTTCCTTAGCCACTTCGGACTTTTTCTTCAGGGTCATCAACTCTCTGTTCGCGTCATCCTTCATCTTATAACAAAATGGTCGAATGTGTCCAGGTTGGTCACAGTAGTGACATACATACTTTCTCCTTTGACGAGTTTCAACCTTCGTGGACGTCTTGACCAAAACGTTTTTTGTGCTAGAGGTTTGTCCATTTTTCTTCACGTTCTGAGATTTCCCTAAGTTCTTCAGCAACGTCTTCTCATAAGGTAGGATACCACGAGGATGTTTGACAATATTCTTCGGGAATTGATATGTCTCATTTTTTGAAGTCGAGATCGACTTTTGAGTTTTAGGTTCTGGAGACTTAGCAATCTTTTTCCCTTCGGCAATCTCCTTCCGTTTAGATGATTCAACATCATCCTTGCTTTTATCCTCAGGTTGATCACCCGATGCCTTAACAAAACTCACCTCCTTCTTCCTTTCAGGTGTCGAGTATATAGACTCAAAAACTTTTTGGAATCCAAGACCGTAACGATTAGGATTCATATATGAAGCAGCATTGTCAAACACGGAAGAGTTCGTGTTCATTTTCCTTAGTAGCTCATCAGTCATATGAAGTTTTTCTTTCAACACATATCGTTCCTTGTCAGTCATGGCAAGGTCAGTTTGTACTTTCATTAGTGAAGACTTTAGTTCATCATTTTCAGCATCAGAGTTCTTAAATAGAGTCTGCAGTTTCTTCACTTCAGCTGACTCCTTTTTCAGTGACGTCTTCAGCTTAGAGTTTTCAGAACTCATTTTGTCACACAACTCTCTCAGTTCGACAACTTCCTTGAAATACTTATGTTTTTCTTCGAAAAGGTCATCAAATTTTACTTTGAGAATTGTCAAGGAGTTGTTCAACTTCTTCTTCTCATCCTCAGTCTTCTCAACTGAGTTTCTCAACCCAACCACTTCATCACACATCTTGAGTTGTTCATTCGAGAGTTCATTAAAAGATTCAGCCAAGCATTTCAGAGACACTTCAAGAGTGCTATTCTCAGTGATAGCAATATCATATAGATTTTCAAGTTTAGAGTGACTCTCCTTCAAGGTGATCAGCTCAATACACACATCTTCAGTTTTAGACACTTCGGTTGTCTTCTCCATCTCATCAGCATCAGACACTGATTCATTATCCGAGAAAATGTCATCATCACAGAAATTTCGGTTTGTCGATGCCACACGGAAGATGTTGTCTGCAGTTGCAGTGTCTTTCAGAAATGCATCAAAAACAAAGTTTTCGACCTCCACATTTTCGAGATCAAAAGATTCACCAAAAGTGACAACAAGAGCGTTGTCTTCATCATCGTCAGAATTATTGTCCTCGGACTCTTCGTTCTCAGAAATGACATCCTCATCGTCAATCACAACATAGCTAACTGGTAGCTTCTTCTTACGATGTAAATTAGGACATTCATTTTTAACGTGTCCATATCCTTTACACTCATAGCATTGCATCTTGGAGACATCCTTGCCAGTAGAGGAGTATGGTGAGAGCTTAGTCCCTTTAAACTTTTTGTCCGACGACGATCCCTGATTTCGATTGTCAGGAGTATTTGGATGTGAGTTAGAACTTTTCTGAAATTTTCGAAAATTTCGTGCACGGTTCTTTCTCTTAAATTCTTGTTTCACAAGATAAGTGACTATCTCAGTCAGTGCTGCAAGTTTGTCCGGGTTATTGGAGTTCATTAGCTTCTCGATTTCCTCAGCTTCCTCATCATCAGATTCACCCAGATCAGCGGAAAAACTACTTTCAGTTTTCTCATTTTTCGAATGAGTCTTTCGTGAGTTGGAGCTTCTTGAACTTTTTCCTTTCTCTGAAATTTTGAGAGCAGTCATCGGTTCGTAGACAAGAGACATGTCTGGGTTGCTTCGAACTTTGAGAGTCAGGTCATAGTTTCTCAAATCAGCCATCAAGTCGGCATAGTCCCAGTTTTGGTTCTCGTCATTGCGTGCTTCGATAGTCAGCACCTTGCTCTCGAACCTAGTGCTAACACTGGAGAGGACTTTCTCATATACCATGGGAGCAGGAAAAATTTCTCCAAGTTCAAAGGCCTCATTTACATATCTCATGATCTTGTCCAAGTAGTCATTGATGTCTTCATCCTCCCTCATCCGGAGTTGATGGAATTGATCAGTGATAGTTCGGATTTTCGATCGCTTAACAGCATGGCTTCCCTCACAAGTTCTTTGTAACGTTTCCCATGCATCTCTGGCAGATGTGCAATTCTTGACCAGCTGATACATACTGAGGTCTAGCCATTCACAGATAATAAGTAAGGCTTTGCTGTTAGCCGTGGACAAGTCATGTTCCTCTCTCGTCCAACTACGTTCCGGTTTCGGAATTCTCACGCCATCGGCGTCTTCCGTATATGGGCGTTCCCATCCTTCTAACACTGCCATCCAAGATCTGGAATCAAAACCCTTAATCCTAGCAGATACTTTGGCCTTCCAATTCGAGTAGTTCTGATGAGTTAGCATAATCGGTTTCTGGACAAACATGGACGACTCCATTGTAGCGGAAATATGAAGTCAAGTAACGGATCACGTCTTATACGTATGACGTCCCGCTCTGATACCAATTGAAATTACGTCTTCGACGTATGATACCAACTTTTCGCGAAGTTGGACTTAAACAACGAACACCAGCTTCAGTCAAGGTAACAATCACACAAGTTCGTGGAATGAAAGACGGAAGACAAAGACGAAGTTATGTAATATGTTTTCATTCCATTGAAACAACGAAACTAAACTATTACACTGAGTATGGTAGGCAAAACGATTACAAGAAGTTTCCCGAGTGTCGCAACAACTCCCACTAACTTGCAATCTAGCACACAAGTACCTAGAGCTAAATCTCCTAACTCTAATCTTGGCACAAGGCGCAAACGCTACTACACAAACTCGAAGCTCGAAGCTGTCGGTCACGATTCTAAAAATCAGATTTCGTTCTCTCAAAATCGTCAAATGGTGAAATCGAAATCCATGGGTTTATATAGGCAGCCCGCACATGTGAGGTGATGACGTGGCACAATCTCATTCGTCACATGCTTGGCTGATGTCACTTATCCATGGATGACATCACACTTGTAGAACTTGGATTCTTGAATCTTGGAATCTTGAATCTTTGATTCTTGAATCTTCGAATCTTGAATCTTCAATTTCAAAATCAGAACTTCAATTCAATCTTGACTCCATCGATCTCAATTCTTCATCTTCAAACTCTCGTGAAAAACTCTAAGTGTTGAAGCCTCGGAATTTCATCGTCTTCATGGTCGTCGATATCATTGAAGTAGAAACACACGGAACCATTCTTCATTCCTTGATATGAGTACTTGGTGAAAGAAATCACGTTGAAAGTACTTAGTGAAAATCGTCGTTGAAGAATGTCATAGTCGCTGGCACCGTGCCTTGAGGACATGCGTTACGAAACCGTGCCATAGCCAAAACCGGCGACAGGAGTCGCCGATTCCATGACATTGCCAAATGCCAAAACCGGCGACAGGAGTCGCCGATTCCATGACAATGTCAAATGCCACAAACGGCGACTCCAGTCGCCGTTCCAAAGAAAGCCAAAAACGGCGACGCCAGTCGCCGTTCCTATGCCATGCCAAAAGCGGAGACTGCAGTCTCCGTTCCATGTCTCGCATCAAAATCGGCGACGCCAGTCGCCGTTCCACTCCATTTCCATGCGCGTCCAAAACCGGCGACTCCTGTCGCCGTTCCTGTCATTGCCAAAAGCGGCGACTCCTGTCGCCGTTCCATGCACATTCCATCGTGCCAAAACCGGAGACTCTAGTCTCCTTTTCCATGCACCTGCAAACCTGAAAATCAACAAAAAACACAAGTACAAACCGTTGTCGCCAAAATCAACATTTACAAGTCACAATTAATATTTATAAAAAATATGATGAATAAAATATAATAATTGTGCATGAATCTATAAATTAATTTTCAGCCATGTTTCACGTTTATCAAACAAATATTTAATCACAAATTCACAACTAGTTATGTTTATGCAAATTTATGATTGTATAACACATTTTTATGTTGAAAAATAGGTTAAATTATTTATTTGACAAATTAAATTATATCATGGGAGGGAGACAGATTGGTTGACTTGGAAGAATACAATTATTTGGCTCGTATGAATTTCAATGAACAAAATCTAAGAAACAATTACTCAATAATCAATTTATTCAACTCCAAGTCTTTTGATAAGAATCTGAACATAATATTAAAAACTTAAAATAATAATATTATAATATGCAATCTAAGAAACAATTACTCAATAATCAATTTATTCAACTCCAAGTCTTTTGATAAGAATCTGAACATAATATTAAAAACTTGAAATAATAATATTATAATATGCAATCTAAGAAACAATTACTCAATAATCAATTTATTCAACTCCAAGTCTTTTGATAAGAATCTGAACATAATATTAAAAACTTGAAATAATAATATTATAATATGCTCATTTGACATGCTGCAAATCATAGTTTTTCATTTTGAAATAATAAAAATCAATATTATTTTTTATAATAATATCTTTGAGACTCACTATATATAAATATTATCATGTTGTTGGTTCAACCATAATAAGAGATATTATTACATTAATTAAATGTTTTGGAAATTGGACCCTCATTTGCAAATGGACCTTTTTATGTAGTTAAATATATAAATATTATTTTTGTTGTTTTATGTAATTAAGTTTTTCTTTGTTGCATCTATCATGTGTTTTGTAGTGTACTTTTTTTTTTTATTATTCACTTTAATGAAATTTGATAAATAATATGTTGTTTATTTATTACATTATTTATGAATTTAGAATGAATGTAGATCGGATACATGTTTCAATTGATTGGTCGAATGATATTTGGGTGAGTGGGATGCACATGCACACTCATTTGATTATTAATTAAAATTAACTAATTTATTAAACCCTATTTGCCTAGTGGGAACTTTGATGTAATAATGTGGGGACTCTAATTTTTCTTCTAGGAGATGAATATGAACCCAAGTGGGAAATTCATGATTTTTCTAATAATCTTTTTTATTAGCATTAATCTATTTTTCTCACCCTTACAGAAAAATGTCCTTTTTGGGACCATATTCAAATAAATCATAGTTTCATTCAATTACATAATTAGGTAGTAACAATATGTTTTACTTTATCCAAGTTGAACATTAATAATAATAAGATCATTTGAAGTAACTAATAATTATATCGAATTATAATCAAGATATTTATCGAGTTTTGAAAACCAGATATATTAATCAACTCTACAAAAAATTGAGTTCAACTCGACTCGTTGCATTAACAAACCGAGCTCAGATAAACTAACTTCATCGTTTGATCAAATAGAAGAATGCACACCCTTGAAACTCATCGGTTGATGAGTGTACTACTACTAAGTACAACTGCATATGCATTTAATTAACATACTGAAAAGGAGTTCTTGGTTGATCCTGGGAAATCTTGTTCCCTGCGTTTTCGGATTTTAGTTTGTTTTTGGTACCGTCATCATATACGAGAGTAGTTCTCATCTTCTCTATCGACTCCAAGCTGGGAATTGGAATCGCTCGTTTCTTAGGAGTCTCGTTTGTTTTCTGGTCAACCTGTTTCAAGATAAAAACAAGATGAAATCATTCAGTTTCTAATAATTTCAAAAGTACCTCTGCAGTGTAGCATAATCACAAATGACTCAATTTAAGGGCAATTTAAGTAAATACCCGAAAACAAATGTAGAGAAAGGATTTAGGAAAAGGTTACCAAGTAATCTTTATGGATGCACAACTCTGATTTTTTGCGGATATCTGACACGTGTTCGCTATGGTTAACTGTAATTGAGACGAGATGATCCAACTCGGTCACAGTTATCATATTTATTTCCTCATTATTTGCCTTGTCCAAGACTAAAGATTCTGCGTACAACAAAAAAAAATGTCCTGTTAACTCGGCTACATATTGTATATATATTTTTGCCTTGTGTAAAACACTAATTAATCAGATAGTTACCATTGATAGATGTCGTTAAATCATTAATGTGGGAATCAAATTCTGCACCAAGGCACGAGGAAGCGGAAACAATGTTTTCATGCATGGAATAATTTTCAAGAACATTGGTCCTGCCAACAAGAGACACGAAAAATAAGTATGAGATAGTGACAACGATAATAGAAATTCGATTTCGTGAAACTTACTGCACAGTAGATCTTATGTCATCAACGCCATTCTTAGCAAGATGGCCCAAGCCTAGTTGTGCATTTTGCCACTGGTGACTAGAGAGATTCACCTTCTCACCGCTGAAAATTACACGAAAAAAGGTAAATGTACATTTCATTCGACCTTAAACATCTGTCAATATGAAGCCATCATACAACTCCATAATCCATATTATCTTTTCATATCCAACAGGTGTCGATGACTCCCATTTACCACAATCCTTTTTTTCTTTTTGTCGTATCAAATTGTTTTAGTGATTCAAAAGTCCTCATTTGCCGAGGTTAATAATTAAAATATATATATAAGCACTTCAGTGAAAAGTTTATATTCAGGTATAAAATAGAAGATGAAAAAATATTACCATTCATGCAAGCAATTTTCTAGCATAGCCATGCATTCCTTCGACGAAAATGTTTCAGCCATGTAGTGATTTTTGACCTTATCCGCATATTCATTTAGTTCCTTCATTTCTGAAGTTAAGACGTGCTGCATGCCGGACAAGTCTAGCAGCAATCTCTTGCTTTCTTTAGAAGCAGAATCTTGAAAGCTCTTTGAGGCCTTAGATACCTGAATTTATCATATTAATAATGTTTGATGAGTTGATATCAAATGTTGACATTTTACAGTCAACAAACAAAAATAATGAACTAAATTTACCATATCGTTTTTTCGAGATGTCAAAGTTGATAGTATCTCCGCTATTTTTCCCATTGCTATTTTCTCTTCCCTAAAGGCCTCTTCCTGTTGCAAGAGAACACAATTATTAAGATAATAAAATTCATAATAATAATAATACTATTTAAAAAAAAACATGCCTTGAACTCCTTTTCGAAATTTTGTAATCCGAGGGATTTTTCAATTTGGTTTCTTTCAACGACTTTCGTGAGTTCAGAAGCGCGGTGGTGGAGGTCGTTTGAAAAGTTGATAGCTGCACTTGATATCACTTGTGCTGAGACTAGACACTGACGTAGACCCTGAATACAAACAAAAATCAATATTAACAGTTTTCCAAGAATGGAATAAGTAGCAATCAACTAATTAAGAACATTATTATGTCCTGTCCTAACCTCTGCTTGTTGTTGGGCGGAAAATGCCAACATTTTTCTTTGTTCATTCAGGGAGTTTTGGATGTCCGAAATGACTTCCCTAGCCTCAAAAGACGCATTTTCGAAAAACTGCACATGCATAAAAAAATGTAATCGAATGAGAACAAAAGCATTGTCAAAGCAATTATACCAATTTTTCTTACATTCTCAACGGCAGTTGCTTGGACTGATATCATAGATGTTATTTGCTCAAGACCAGAAGAAGCTTTGACGTGCAGTGCATCTGTCAGCTTCTTTACATTCAGTGACCCCGAAGCATATGTCTCAGACAGTTTCTTCACGTTTGCTTCCATAGCCTCATTTGACTTGTATAGAATTAGACAGACAAATATATCAGCCGCTAGACACACTTTAATAAAAAATAAAAAAATAATAATTACTTCATGTTTGCTAGCAAGAAATGTGCTGATGCACTTTTCGACACATCTGAGCTGTTGTTCCTGCTGTGATACAGAGCTCAAAACAATCTTGTGAAGGTTGTTCAAACTTTGATCGAGATGTTCTCCGAATGAATGGAGAATGTTCTGATTCTCTCTTTCTAATTTGTCTTTATCATCTGCAAAGTATTAAAATTAGCAAGTCTACACTCCAGGAAAAAGGCAAAAAATCGAGAAATGAAAAGATTTAGTTATGAACACATGATTACCTATTCTTCCAAAGAGAGCAGAAATGTCCTGAGATGCATCTTGCAAGTTGTGTCTCAACTTCTTCGCACAATCAATCAGACTACTCTCTGTATGATTAAAATTCCAAATAAATAAACGAGAAGAGGATTTAACAAAAAATGCCCTTAGTGTTAATGAAAATCGATTTAACCTGAGCATTGTAGTGTGGAGATGAGTGAATCCTTCTCCACCAGTGCTGAAAGAGCTTTTTTATGATTCTCTTGCAGATCTTCCAAGCTTTTATGTGTTGCTTCTAATTTTTTCTGAAGAAAAATTAAGTAAATACGAAAATATCCACAATATATAAACAAGCATCTTTCCACGAATCTTCTGCAGTACACATACCTTGCAGTCTTTAAGCTCACTTTCGACATCCAGTTTCTCTTCTTGTTCCCTAAGATAAAGCTCACGAAAATTTTCGAATTGCTGCAAAAAATTATCAAGTTAGACTTACTCGTATATTATAAAATGTTAAAAGCGAGACAAGCAAAGTGTTACCTTCTCGCTGACATTGAGATCACTCTCTAATTGTTCTATCCTCTCATTTTTGGCCTGCATGATGAACCAACAAAAATACTGAAGGAGAATTTTCTCAATAAAGATTTTTCAGAAATAAATTACTTGCTTTGAGTACAGATAATTTTCTCAATAAATAACTGAAGGAGAACTAGGAGAGACTATAAACAATTGTCAACCTTTTTTTCAGCCTCATCCTGAAGAAATCTTTCATGTGGAATATAAACACCATTCTTTTCCCTTGCTGCTCGAATATCTGAATGGTTCCAGGACAGAAAAGAGATTTAGAACTAATGTAAGTGCTACTTATAATATATGAAGAATAAAAAACAAAAAACCTTGCTTCATTCTCTCTATTTCCATGTATATATCCTTAAGCAGCAAAGCTTTGGAAACTTTTTGGTTTGCCTTCAGAAGAATTTTAACTTGATTTAGTAAAAATATATTTGAAGTTTCGATAGGAAGTCAAAAATAAAATAAAACTGCTATTACTCACTTCTGGTTTATTTTTTATGCTTTTTGCACGATACGCATAGTCGAGTGTGCTCAATGTCTCTTCCAGACTATAAGCAGATGGAGAGATTGTTGCAATAATGCAAGTCTTCGTTTTCCCACCCAATGAATCTCTTAAAAGCCTTGTAAGCTTGCTATCCCTGTATCGACAAACGGAATCAAAACGTCAAATTTAATTTTGGAAGTTTAATCTTTTTAACACAGTTGGCGCTTGATCACACACCTGTAAGGTATATGGACAGAGTGCTCCACCAATGCATTAATGACTCGTCCCAATGTCAGTAAGCTCTTATTTATTTCTCCTGCTTCTCTTGCACGGGCCTGTGAACATTTAAGGTTTCATGGTGAGCTTGAATAGTAACCAGAGAAGAAAAAAAGCAGACGGAAAGCTAAATCTCATGTTATCTCCATAAGAATAACAAATAACCGAAAAAGAAAATCCGAGTTTAGTTCTTACCTCTCGAGCACCTGAACGGTTAATATTCTCGGACCCAGCTAAATCAACAAGATTAAGCTTACCACACTTGATTAGCTCCTCATCTCCAATGGTCCCTTCTTTTATGTAC
Organism: Euphrasia confusa; assembly: GCA_954870475.1. NCBI lineage: Eukaryota > Viridiplantae > Streptophyta > Magnoliopsida > Lamiales > Orobanchaceae > Euphrasia > Euphrasia confusa. The sequence continues at coordinate 753,976 of OX940955.1, read as the reverse complement.
ACAGTTATAGAAAATATAGAATGCGAACGACTGCAAAAGAAAATTTTAACCAAAAATAATTTGTTTAAAAAAACAAACAAAATACAAAACAAACAAATTTGCTGTATCTATAATGAAATCCATATAAACCTGCTCCGCTTATTTAGCAAGGTGTCGGCCGTGCGTCTTCTAGAAGCACCTCGTTCCAAAAGGCTGTAAATTTCATTAGCACTGTAGACAGTTTCTTCTTCGAGGCCTCTTACGATCACCGAACCCTTTCCATCCTCCATCAAAGCAATCTGTTTCTTAGGCCTTTCTTCGATTACAGATTTTTGCTGATCTTCTGGAGCAAGCAAGTCTGTTATTTCCTCGTTATAGAGTTCGGAAAATGTCACTTTCATGCTGTAATCAGCATTTTGTGCTTCGAGGGTGTCGAAAATTTGGCGGACTGCTCTAGGGATGATACCGGCATCAACAGGCAATTCACCGCCCTTTAAAAAGATTCAATATTGGATTTGTATGAAGAAAAAAGAAAAAAAAAATGAAACAAGAATTTCTAAATAAAATTGAAGTATGCACCTTTTTTCTCATGCCCCCCTCCATCGTATAAGTTTTCCCAGTTCCAGTCTGGCCATAGGCGAACACAGTGCAGTTGAAACCCTCAAGAACTTCACTAACAATCGGAGAAATCGATTGTTCATAGATAGAACGCTGCTGCGCTTTTGGCCCGAAAACCTTGAGATCATAAAAAAAAAATACTTTCATTGGATGGATTAAGAACTTGTGCAACATGAGGTAAACATCATTTTCGATAAGAAAAAAAGAAACTACCTTATCGAAGGTGAAGAGCTTGTCCACTTGCTTGCTAGCAACATTTTGAGAAACCGAGACCTCTCTTCTGCTTTCGTTACACGTTATTACTTTGGGCACGTTCGACCTCTGCTCGTCGTCGGTCAAGGGCCTAAATTCAAATAACCAGCAAGATAGAATTTTAAATTCAAGGGTTCAAAAATCAAACTCAATTATTCAGCTAGCGAGAACAAAAATCACTGATTGAACGAAGGGGGAAATCAGCAGTACGAAATCAGGGCTCGAAAATCACTGATTGAACAACGGGGAAATCAACAGTACAAAATCAGGGCTCGAAAATCACTAAAAAACATGGAATTGCGCATTTGAAGATATGAAGAAAGCTTGTAATAGCAAAAAAAAAAACCCTAATTAAAAAGAAGAAGAAGGAGAGTTCACCTGCATCGAAGCAAAACCTGCACATTGACCTCTTTCTCCTTATCCAGACAAAACCTGCACATCGCCATAGATGAAGCCGTCATCAGAACTGGAGTCCTCTTTCTCGTCATCGTCGGTCTCACCACCCAGATCAAAGATCTCGTACTCGCCGAAGTCGTTACCACCTTCATCTTCGACGTCAAGAATGTTAACATCATCATCCTGGTCTTTCAGTCCACCAGACGGCATCGCCCTCGACGATTCGCCAACCTTCGCCTTGCCCTTATCACGGATATCCATGCAGCCTTCAAAGATGTCCTCATCCGTCTTCTCGCCGTCATCAGCTCGAGGTACCTGTTCAATTTCGATATTGTTACCTTTGGCCAGCTGCACGTGCGCCTCTTGGATCGCATCCCTTACCATCTTCAGAATGAAGGTATCTTTCAAACTTGCATCGGGGGCTCCAACATCACCGAGTCCTCCCCCTTGTTGGATCTCTCGTTTAAGTTTTTCGAAAGATAACTTCTGCTTCTTCTGAGCGTCGATCATTTTGTTGTAGGCATAGGCATGTTCTTCCTGAGCCTTTTCCAGAGCCATTGTGTCAGCGTAAAATTCCTGGACGCAAGCTGATGGCACCACAGCACGATGACTGTGGATCGGGTGATGTGGATTTCTGTAAGACGGAATATTAGAGTAAGGCCCAAATTCGCGAGGAACGACTCTAGGCTGTTGTTGGGTTTGAGGTTCCGCCTCATCAGCTGCAGCTGTGGATTCATTCTTTTGGCGCTTGGCCGAGGGAGACTTGTCTTTCTTGACGATCGACTTTCTCTTTCTTTTCAGTGGAGAAGGCGGAGGAGTTAGAATATCAGGAAGTGCATTCCTGTCAACAAAGTCAAACCAAGGCAGATCGATGACACGCTTGGACGGATTCAGGTACGTGCCAATGATCTTGACAGCACCATTTTTCTTTAACTTTTTCTCAAAGTCATCATCTGGTGTAAAGCCTTGAGCATGAAGCATGCCGTAGATCAGACACGGATGCGTGAGTTGAAGTTTCTTAGCCTCTGGCCAGTCAGCTTGGCGAAGAATGGTCTCATCCGTCGTCCTGGCAATCTTGCATAAGTCATTGAAAATAATTTTGCCAAGATTGATTTGCTCGCCACAGCCAAGGCGAAAGATAATGTGCATCAGTTCCGGAGTCAAGACAGACTCGTCTTTGTATGCTGTCCAGTTGGACATGCCAAGTCGCTGCAGGATGCCGTAAAAGGCAGACAGTTTGTTCGGCGGCGGCAGTTCGGACTTAACTTTCTTTTGATTAACGAAAGTGCCGATGGTAAGGTCCTCGGCCCGTTCCTCAGCTGAGGGCGAGGTCCAGTTAGAATTAACTTCCAACCTCTCTAGAAATTTGTTAATGGAGAAGGGGCGGAATTTGTATAACTTCTCACGGAAAACAAAACAGCCATACAGACGGCTCTTCGGGTTCGCAAAGTCAGGAGACAGGCTGGCGTAGAACTTGTTAAGGATGGGAATGGAATAGCGGTAAGTCAAGCTCACAGATTTGAGCATATGCATCTTTGACAGGAAATCAGTTATGCCGTGACGGTCATAGTCTTCCTTCAGGATAGTTCGATCGGTAAGGATCGGTAGAGTCTGGATGATTTTGTGGCGACGTTCAGCAGTCGCAGTGAAGAAGTCACGAGAATGTGGTTTAGGACACTCGGAAAATTCCGAGATATACTTGAAGGTATCAGTCGACCGTTGGGATCCAGCTGACCCCGAAGAAAGTGGCGGTTTCTGCGAACTGTGAGTTCGAGACTTGGTGACTTGTTCACCAGAGTTTTTCGGAGTGGAGTTTTTCACACCACCTCCACTGGCGGATGGTTTCTTGCCTTCGGCACTCCCAGCTGGAGTCACCGATTTCTTTCCCGACCCTGACGGCGACAAAAGTTTTGGATCCGTGCCAGCAGTCACAGTCACTGTGGAAGGTATTTTGACAACCTTTTTGCCATCCTTAGTTATCTCGCCAGCCGCGAGCAACCGATGGTATTCAGCCTTGGGTACGACCCCACTATAGATGCGGAAGGAAGCATCTTGGAATTTAGTTTTCCCGGACTTAGGTTCTTTGCCCGGCTGACGGGCAGATGAGTGTGCCGGTTTGGCAGTAGTGGTCAGGTCGATGGACGGTTCAGTAGACGCAGCCTTGCGTTTCTCAACTTTTTCTAAGTGAGCCTTGAGTTCCTCATACGCCGCTTTCTTGGACGTTGGCGACGGAGCTTGCTCAAATTGTTCGTTCAAGTATACAGTCATGTCAGCCAACATGTCATCAAGGTTCTTTGCTGCAGACATTTCGAAAACAAGGAAAAAATTCTAACACTTAAGAAATATCAACCACGGAAACGAGGACGGGGCGCCGGGTGCGCAAAGCTAGAGTTGCCGGATGCAACGGAGTATGGAAAAACTTAGAATCTAGAAACGTCGGACAAGCAGTCAGCAGCTGAGAGTCGAGAGTTCGAGAGTTCTAAATAGCGATGTAAGCGTAACCAAGATAGAATCACCCCAGGGGCTATATATAGGAAAATTTTGGGCCGCCCGTCCGGATTTAAAATACACAGCTCAAGACCTGTAAAAAGCCCATCTCAAGAAGAAAATTATAGCCCATTAGACGAACAAAATTTTATTAATTTGAAAATATTATTAAAATAATAATTTTCAAATATAAGAAATAAAAATAAATAATTAAAAAATGTGAAAAAACCGAAGATCAAACCGAAGGTTGGAATGACGGAGTTCAGTGCCATAGGTACGGGTTTCCGGAAATGGGTGTCGCCGGTTTTGATACACAGAGTGTAGTCGCCGCTTTTTCGGCGACTAGAGTCTCCGTTTTTGTCAGCGACAGCAGTCTCCGGGTCTGGCAATGGGCATGAGTCTCCGGTTTTGTCATGGGCAAGTCTCCGGTTTTGTCATGGGCCAGTCTCCGTTTTTGTCATTGGCAAGTCTCCGTTTTTGTCATTGACATGAGTCGCCGGTTTTTCGGCGACAGAAATCTCCGGAAATGGAACAAGTTGAGTCTCCGTTTTTGGAGAATGGGGTCTCCGATTTGAATTTCCAATTTCGCCAACATTTGAACTTTGTTGTCGCTGCACCCAATGTTTAGACTTCCGAGATGATAAACCACATAGCCCTGTATATGAACTACAGAAATGCCAAAACAAAAACAACACATCCCGAGTTAGTCATTCAAGAGTTCAACACACGCAAACATTCAAACACATTTTAGTGGAGATTCGAGGGGTGATATTAGGCAATGAAGAGCAAATATTTTCCCAGAAAAGAGACACTTCCATCATTTTTCCAAAACCAAAAATTTCACACGAGGTGAATAGAACTTTGAGTTAATGAAAAATCTCTCATATTAAAAACCGTTGAGATGGACCGAAGTAGTGATAGACATGTTTACTTGTCCTTCGTGTCAGTCACAAGGAAGCAGTCGTGTTTCGTCGAAACATATTGGCAGAGTTAGCACCGCACAAGAGATTTTAATTCATGAATGCAAGGTGAACACTTAAGGCACTCCGATCAGGAACAAGCATTACTTCAATCAGAGGGGAGCCGGGGTAACCGGCGTCCTCCAGACGAGTTTTTAGCTTTAGATGAAATGCAACAGACACTCATTACAGCAGTCAGAGGGGAGCAAGGTTCACTTGCGTCCTCCAAAGTGTGATAGGAGAGTGTCTTAAAGTTCAGCGTCCATGTACAACCTTTCGAAGAGGGGAGCCGGGGGAACCGGCGTCCTCCGTTACTTGGCTTTATGGATCTATGCAAATGAAGCGAGGAGTTTAAGCCATGTTCACATGTTCGCATTCAGCGGAATAAATACACTTGTGTCCGAAGACTAGAAGCGGCCTCGAATCCATGTTTGTCTGACTAGACTAATCCACGACGATTTCGAGTGCATATTCAGAAGTAAAGAAACTACTCTTTCAGACTTCAAAATTTTTCGTGAACTCTTAGAGAGAACACATGCAGAGAGAATTCCTTAAGGTTTTGAATCTCTCAAAGTCAAGAGGTTTGGTAAAGATGTCAGCAAGCTGTTTTTCCGTTGAAATATGCTGTAGACTGACTATATCACGATCAACCAAATCTCTAATGAAATGATGTCGAATGTCGATGTGTTAAGTTCTTGAGTGCTGGACAGGATTTTCGCTGATTTTGATGGCACTCTGGTTATCACAATACAGAACTAATGGAGCACTCTCAAGGAGATAGTCATTCAACATCTGTTTCAACCAAAGCAGTTGAGTGCAACAACTTCCAGCCGCAACGTACTCAGACTCGGCAGTGGACAGTGCGATACAGTTTTGCTTGCGACTATGCCAAGACACAATGTTATTCCCAAGGAAGCAGCAGCTGCCGGAGGTACTTTTTCTTTCGTCCGTGTCCGTCGCCCAGTCGGCATCAGAAAAACCGACAAGGTTGGATGAAGTGTCGCGCGCATACCAAAGGCCTAGCTGAGAAGTCCCAGAGATGTATCGGAAGATCCGTTTCACAGCTCGTAGATGGTCCTCCTTTGGATCAGCTTGGTACCTGGCACACATACAAACACTAAACATAATGTCAGGACGAGTGGCAGTTAAATAAAGTAAACTCCCAATCATGGAACGATAAAGAGTTTGGTTTACACTCCGGCTTTTTGTTGACGTCGACAAGCGTTCCGTTGTTGCCATAGGAGTGTTAGCTGGCTTGGCATGATGCATTTCAAACCTCTCAACCATGTTTTTAGCATACTTACTTTGAGATACAAAAATCCCATTTGGTCGTTGAGAAATCTGAAGGCCAAGAAATTGATGCAACTCCCCCTCAAGACTCATCTGAAATGTTGAGGACATAGCTTCTGTGAAAGCAGTCACGAGTTTAGAACAAGTAGCTCCGAAGACAATGTCGTCAACGTAGATTTGAGCAACAATCATGTGTTTGCCATCACGCTTGATGAACAAGGTTTTGTCCACCGATCCACGCTCAAAACCGAATTTTAGAAGAAAATCCGTGAGACATCCGTACCAGGCGCGAGGCGCTTGTTTCAAGCCATAGAGAGCTTTGTGAAGCTTGTAGACATGATTTGGCTTCTTCGGATCCTCAAAACCCTTAGGTTGGGCAACGTAGACCTCTTCTTCCAAAACACCGTTCAAGAAAGCAGCTTTGACGTCCATCTGTCTGAGTTTGATGCCAAGATGGCATGCAATAGCAATTAGGAGTCTGATGGACTCAATTCGTGCGACCGGAGCAAACGTTTCATCAAAATCTATGCCTTCCACTTGGGCATATCCTTGGGCAACAAGACGAGCTTTGTTTCGGAAAACTTGGTTATGCTCATCTGTTTTATTCTTAAAAATCCATTTGGTTCCAACAACGTTGATATTTGAGGTTCTAGGAACTAAGGACCAAACATTATTCCGGGTGAACTCATTCAACTCTTCTTGCATGGACATGATCCAAAAATCATCTTGCATGGCTTCCTTGTAATTTTTCGGCTCATTTTCGGAGAGAAAGCAAGTGATGCCGATTTCATTACACACTGCTGAAGTACATATGTTGTAGAGTTCGTCGGGAGAATTCATTTGTTTCTTTGAGCGTGTAGTTCGCTCATTCAAACTTCCAATCATTTGGTTCGGTGGATGACGTTTTTGGATATGACCCGGTGCTTCTCTCGGTGCATCAGCGGGGTTTTCAACATGATCATCATCGTCATCCTCAGTAACCGAAGTGTCATCATTTCCGTTGCTAGACTCTCCAATTTCAGGTGAAGTATTAGGAGTAGCATTTTCGGAAGTCACAGTAGTGGGTGTTGAAGGAAATGTTCGAACTTCAAGAATTCCTTCCTTAACCCAATCAGCCTCTGCATCTTTTCCTAGGAAGTCTTGTTCATCAAAATTGATGTTGACTGATAAGTCGTTTTTATAGCGGCGAAATCAATTAAAAAATAACCGAACTAGTTGCCGAAACAACTCGCCCGAGTCGGTCTCGAGGAACACTACTATTGGCGCGTAAAAGTATTTATTTATTTGCAACGAGAATGAGAAAGTGAAATAGCATAATGCATGAGTTGTTTTTGGTTTTGTTTTAAACTAAATAAATGGCTATGAATAAACGAGAAAGCAAAACTAAAAGTTGAGTAAGTGAAATGATTTTCAAATAATGAGACAAGAGATTAGGGATCGGGAACTTCAATTCTCCACTTCGAGGTTTAATTTTTATTTGCAAAAAGTCGTAAAGGAGCGCCCGTCACCGGTTGGCTCTTTAAGAGTTGATTGAATTCAAGTAGTACTCAAGAAGCATTTTAACAAACACCTTTTAAGCGATCTAAAATCACACCTTTACTTTGGAAAATTAAAGCTCCCTACCCTAATCAAAATATTTAGCTACTCATGTCTTTAATCGAAAGCGAAGATATAGAATTATGCGAGATCATGATTAGACGAACAAGAAACAATACGAAGTAATAAAGCAATAAAGAAAACGAAGACAAATCGAAAAGAAAACTTACTACGATTAATAACGAAATCAAAACATCTATCGGCGGTGAACTCCGACTTTTACCGAGATTCGATAAACGACAAACCAAAAGCTAAGGATCTCTCGGGAACCGAGTTCTATGTCTAGAGAACGTGCGTCAATAATGTCAGAATGAAAAGTGTCTTCGGAATAGGGTAAAACCCTATTCTTGTACAAAATCCGACGGTCAACAAAAGTCAAACTTTTCAGAAAAACGCAGACCAAGCGGCCGCTTGGGGGGTCAAGCGGCCGCTTGCCCCAAATTCCAGAATGGCCAAACAACACAGCCAAGCGGCCGCCTGGGGGGTCAGGCGGCCGCGTGCTCGACTTCCAGCAGCTCCTGGTCCGCTCAGCTGCGCGGCCGCTTGGGGGGTCAAGCGGCCGCCTGCCTGGGTGGTCAGCATCCTCGGCTCGTCGTTTCGTTCACTCGTCGCCTCGTTCACTCCGAAACGCCTCCAAAGTCGCTACCAATGCCACATAAGCCCTGCACACTACACAAACACATGAAACGCACCAAACCACAAGAAATCCACACGTCACGACACAAAAATATCACAAGACGACATGAAACTATAGAAGAAAAATCACACAAAAACAAACACATCATTGACAGTTTCTATGACTTTCCTCGTTCGTAGATTGTACGCACGGTAGGCATGACTATTTTGGCTATAGCCAACGAAAATTCCACGATCAGCTTTGGCTTCAAATTTCTTCAGAGGATCACGATCCTTCAAAATATAGCAAGTACAGCCAAAGACACGAAAGTGTGCCACCGAAGGTTTCTTGCCATTGACAAGTTCATAGGCAGTAGCAGTAGTGCCAGATCGAATACTTATTCGATTCAAAATGTAACCAGCTGTAGAGACGGCTTCTGCCCAAAAAGTTCGGGCAAGATTTTTCGAAATTAACATCACGCGCGCCATCTCTTGCAGTGTTCGATTCTTTCGTTCGGCAATCCCATTTTGTTGAGGCGTTTTTGGGGCCGAGTATTCATGATGAATTCCCTTCATCATACAAAATTCATTGAAGCTGGAATTTTCAAATTCGGTTCCATGATCACTCCTGATCCTTTTAACCTTAGCTTCATGATTTGTTCGTATCCATTTTACAATACCCTTAAAGGCATTGAAAGTTTCATCCTTGGATGCCAGAAATCTTGTCCAAGTATATCTAGAAAAATCATCAACAACAACCAACACGTATTCTTTCTTAGCTATGCTCTTCACCTCCATTGGACCCATTAAGTCCATATGTAGGAGTTCGAAGGGAGCAGAAGTACTCATGAGTGTCGGAAGTGCTGGATGAGGAGTTCTCGTTAACTTGCCCTTCTGACAGTCACCACACACTCTTTTCTCAATTTTGGGGAGTTGAGAGATTCCTCGAACTATCTCCCCCTTAACCAGTTTGCTCAGATTGCGAGTGCTAGTGTGGCCAAGTCGTTGGTGCCACAAATCAACTTCATCGGGAACGGTCACGGAGAAGCAACTATACTCAGTTGTATAGCAATTGTTTTTAGCACGTGGACCTTCCATGATACACTTTCCCTCAGCATCATACACTCGGCAAGATTCCTTATCAAAGCTAACATTAAAACCTTCATCACATAGCTGACTGATGGAAATGAGGTTGGCCACAAGTCCCTTGACATGGACAACATTCCTGATAGGAGGTAATCCTTTGATTTGAAGCGTTCCCTTTCCCTTGACAACACCTTTTGCTCCCCCTCCAAACACCACGGGGGAACCAGTCATCGGCTCATATTCTTTCAAGAATTTCTTTGTGCCGGTCATATGTCGGGAGCAGCCACTATCAAAGTACCAAATGCCTTTGTTGCCAGCTTCAGAAGCATTTAGTGCAACATGGCAGAAAATCAGTTCTCTTGGTTGCCAACTACTGGTTGTAGAGTTAAGTTCAACTTTACTCTTTTGAGACTTAGGCACCCATTTCTTCTTTCCATTCATTTGGACATGTCTCTCAGTCACAGCTTTCAGAGTTGTCTTAGCTTTCGGATTTTGAGAAATGGGTTTCTTCATTTCCTTAGCCACTTCGGACTTTTTCTTCAGGGTCATCAACTCTCTGTTCGCGTCATCCTTCATCTTATAACAAAATGGTCGAATGTGTCCAGGTTGGTCACAGTAGTGACATACATACTTTCTCCTTTGACGAGTTTCAACCTTCGTGGACGTCTTGACCAAAACGTTTTTTGTGCTAGAGGTTTGTCCATTTTTCTTCACGTTCTGAGATTTCCCTAAGTTCTTCAGCAACGTCTTCTCATAAGGTAGGATACCACGAGGATGTTTGACAATATTCTTCGGGAATTGATATGTCTCATTTTTTGAAGTCGAGATCGACTTTTGAGTTTTAGGTTCTGGAGACTTAGCAATCTTTTTCCCTTCGGCAATCTCCTTCCGTTTAGATGATTCAACATCATCCTTGCTTTTATCCTCAGGTTGATCACCCGATGCCTTAACAAAACTCACCTCCTTCTTCCTTTCAGGTGTCGAGTATATAGACTCAAAAACTTTTTGGAATCCAAGACCGTAACGATTAGGATTCATATATGAAGCAGCATTGTCAAACACGGAAGAGTTCGTGTTCATTTTCCTTAGTAGCTCATCAGTCATATGAAGTTTTTCTTTCAACACATATCGTTCCTTGTCAGTCATGGCAAGGTCAGTTTGTACTTTCATTAGTGAAGACTTTAGTTCATCATTTTCAGCATCAGAGTTCTTAAATAGAGTCTGCAGTTTCTTCACTTCAGCTGACTCCTTTTTCAGTGACGTCTTCAGCTTAGAGTTTTCAGAACTCATTTTGTCACACAACTCTCTCAGTTCGACAACTTCCTTGAAATACTTATGTTTTTCTTCGAAAAGGTCATCAAATTTTACTTTGAGAATTGTCAAGGAGTTGTTCAACTTCTTCTTCTCATCCTCAGTCTTCTCAACTGAGTTTCTCAACCCAACCACTTCATCACACATCTTGAGTTGTTCATTCGAGAGTTCATTAAAAGATTCAGCCAAGCATTTCAGAGACACTTCAAGAGTGCTATTCTCAGTGATAGCAATATCATATAGATTTTCAAGTTTAGAGTGACTCTCCTTCAAGGTGATCAGCTCAATACACACATCTTCAGTTTTAGACACTTCGGTTGTCTTCTCCATCTCATCAGCATCAGACACTGATTCATTATCCGAGAAAATGTCATCATCACAGAAATTTCGGTTTGTCGATGCCACACGGAAGATGTTGTCTGCAGTTGCAGTGTCTTTCAGAAATGCATCAAAAACAAAGTTTTCGACCTCCACATTTTCGAGATCAAAAGATTCACCAAAAGTGACAACAAGAGCGTTGTCTTCATCATCGTCAGAATTATTGTCCTCGGACTCTTCGTTCTCAGAAATGACATCCTCATCGTCAATCACAACATAGCTAACTGGTAGCTTCTTCTTACGATGTAAATTAGGACATTCATTTTTAACGTGTCCATATCCTTTACACTCATAGCATTGCATCTTGGAGACATCCTTGCCAGTAGAGGAGTATGGTGAGAGCTTAGTCCCTTTAAACTTTTTGTCCGACGACGATCCCTGATTTCGATTGTCAGGAGTATTTGGATGTGAGTTAGAACTTTTCTGAAATTTTCGAAAATTTCGTGCACGGTTCTTTCTCTTAAATTCTTGTTTCACAAGATAAGTGACTATCTCAGTCAGTGCTGCAAGTTTGTCCGGGTTATTGGAGTTCATTAGCTTCTCGATTTCCTCAGCTTCCTCATCATCAGATTCACCCAGATCAGCGGAAAAACTACTTTCAGTTTTCTCATTTTTCGAATGAGTCTTTCGTGAGTTGGAGCTTCTTGAACTTTTTCCTTTCTCTGAAATTTTGAGAGCAGTCATCGGTTCGTAGACAAGAGACATGTCTGGGTTGCTTCGAACTTTGAGAGTCAGGTCATAGTTTCTCAAATCAGCCATCAAGTCGGCATAGTCCCAGTTTTGGTTCTCGTCATTGCGTGCTTCGATAGTCAGCACCTTGCTCTCGAACCTAGTGCTAACACTGGAGAGGACTTTCTCATATACCATGGGAGCAGGAAAAATTTCTCCAAGTTCAAAGGCCTCATTTACATATCTCATGATCTTGTCCAAGTAGTCATTGATGTCTTCATCCTCCCTCATCCGGAGTTGATGGAATTGATCAGTGATAGTTCGGATTTTCGATCGCTTAACAGCATGGCTTCCCTCACAAGTTCTTTGTAACGTTTCCCATGCATCTCTGGCAGATGTGCAATTCTTGACCAGCTGATACATACTGAGGTCTAGCCATTCACAGATAATAAGTAAGGCTTTGCTGTTAGCCGTGGACAAGTCATGTTCCTCTCTCGTCCAACTACGTTCCGGTTTCGGAATTCTCACGCCATCGGCGTCTTCCGTATATGGGCGTTCCCATCCTTCTAACACTGCCATCCAAGATCTGGAATCAAAACCCTTAATCCTAGCAGATACTTTGGCCTTCCAATTCGAGTAGTTCTGATGAGTTAGCATAATCGGTTTCTGGACAAACATGGACGACTCCATTGTAGCGGAAATATGAAGTCAAGTAACGGATCACGTCTTATACGTATGACGTCCCGCTCTGATACCAATTGAAATTACGTCTTCGACGTATGATACCAACTTTTCGCGAAGTTGGACTTAAACAACGAACACCAGCTTCAGTCAAGGTAACAATCACACAAGTTCGTGGAATGAAAGACGGAAGACAAAGACGAAGTTATGTAATATGTTTTCATTCCATTGAAACAACGAAACTAAACTATTACACTGAGTATGGTAGGCAAAACGATTACAAGAAGTTTCCCGAGTGTCGCAACAACTCCCACTAACTTGCAATCTAGCACACAAGTACCTAGAGCTAAATCTCCTAACTCTAATCTTGGCACAAGGCGCAAACGCTACTACACAAACTCGAAGCTCGAAGCTGTCGGTCACGATTCTAAAAATCAGATTTCGTTCTCTCAAAATCGTCAAATGGTGAAATCGAAATCCATGGGTTTATATAGGCAGCCCGCACATGTGAGGTGATGACGTGGCACAATCTCATTCGTCACATGCTTGGCTGATGTCACTTATCCATGGATGACATCACACTTGTAGAACTTGGATTCTTGAATCTTGGAATCTTGAATCTTTGATTCTTGAATCTTCGAATCTTGAATCTTCAATTTCAAAATCAGAACTTCAATTCAATCTTGACTCCATCGATCTCAATTCTTCATCTTCAAACTCTCGTGAAAAACTCTAAGTGTTGAAGCCTCGGAATTTCATCGTCTTCATGGTCGTCGATATCATTGAAGTAGAAACACACGGAACCATTCTTCATTCCTTGATATGAGTACTTGGTGAAAGAAATCACGTTGAAAGTACTTAGTGAAAATCGTCGTTGAAGAATGTCATAGTCGCTGGCACCGTGCCTTGAGGACATGCGTTACGAAACCGTGCCATAGCCAAAACCGGCGACAGGAGTCGCCGATTCCATGACATTGCCAAATGCCAAAACCGGCGACAGGAGTCGCCGATTCCATGACAATGTCAAATGCCACAAACGGCGACTCCAGTCGCCGTTCCAAAGAAAGCCAAAAACGGCGACGCCAGTCGCCGTTCCTATGCCATGCCAAAAGCGGAGACTGCAGTCTCCGTTCCATGTCTCGCATCAAAATCGGCGACGCCAGTCGCCGTTCCACTCCATTTCCATGCGCGTCCAAAACCGGCGACTCCTGTCGCCGTTCCTGTCATTGCCAAAAGCGGCGACTCCTGTCGCCGTTCCATGCACATTCCATCGTGCCAAAACCGGAGACTCTAGTCTCCTTTTCCATGCACCTGCAAACCTGAAAATCAACAAAAAACACAAGTACAAACCGTTGTCGCCAAAATCAACATTTACAAGTCACAATTAATATTTATAAAAAATATGATGAATAAAATATAATAATTGTGCATGAATCTATAAATTAATTTTCAGCCATGTTTCACGTTTATCAAACAAATATTTAATCACAAATTCACAACTAGTTATGTTTATGCAAATTTATGATTGTATAACACATTTTTATGTTGAAAAATAGGTTAAATTATTTATTTGACAAATTAAATTATATCATGGGAGGGAGACAGATTGGTTGACTTGGAAGAATACAATTATTTGGCTCGTATGAATTTCAATGAACAAAATCTAAGAAACAATTACTCAATAATCAATTTATTCAACTCCAAGTCTTTTGATAAGAATCTGAACATAATATTAAAAACTTGAAATAATAATATTATAATATGCAATCTAAGAAACAATTACTCAATAATCAATTTATTCAACTCCAAGTCTTTTGATAAGAATCTGAACATAATATTAAAAACTTGAAATAATAATATTATAATATGCAATCTAAGAAACAATTACTCAATAATCAATTTATTCAACTCCAAGTCTTTTGATAAGAATCTGAACATAATATTAAAAACTTGAAATAATAATATTATAATATGCTCATTTGACATGCTGCAAATCATAGTTTTTCATTTTGAAATAATAAAAATCAATATTATTTTTTATAATAATATCTTTGAGACTCACTATATATAAATATTATCATGTTGTTGGTTCAACCATAATAAGAGATATTATTACATTAATTAAATGTTTTGGAAATTGGACCCTCATTTGCAAATGGACCTTTTTATGTAGTTAAATATATAAATATTATTTTTGTTGTTTTATGTAATTAAGTTTTTCTTTGTTGCATCTATCATGTGTTTTGTAGTGTACTTTTTTTTTTTATTATTCACTTTAATGAAATTTGATAAATAATATGTTGTTTATTTATTACATTATTTATGAATTTAGAATGAATGTAGATCGGATACATGTTTCAATTGATTGGTCGAATGATATTTGGGTGAGTGGGATGCACATGCACACTCATTTGATTATTAATTAAAATTAACTAATTTATTAAACCCTATTTGCCTAGTGGGAACTTTGATGTAATAATGTGGGGACTCTAATTTTTCTTCTAGGAGATGAATATGAACCCAAGTGGGAAATTCATGATTTTTCTAATAATCTTTTTTATTAGCATTAATCTATTTTTCTCACCCTTACAGAAAAATGTCCTTTTTGGGACCATATTCAAATAAATCATAGTTTCATTCAATTACATAATTAGGTAGTAACAATATGTTTTACTTTATCCAAGTTGAACATTAATAATAATAAGATCATTTGAAGTAACTAATAATTATATCGAATTATAATCAAGATATTTATCGAGTTTTGAAAACCAGATATATTAATCAACTCTACAAAAAATTGAGTTCAACTCGACTCGTTGCATTAACAAACCGAGCTCAGATAAACTAACTTCATCGTTTGATCAAATAGAAGAATGCACACCCTTGAAACTCATCGGTTGATGAGTGTACTACTACTAAGTACAACTGCATATGCATTTAATTAACATACTGAAAAGGAGTTCTTGGTTGATCCTGGGAAATCTTGTTCCCTGCGTTTTCGGATTTTAGTTTGTTTTTGGTACCGTCATCATATACGAGAGTAGTTCTCATCTTCTCTATCGACTCCAAGCTGGGAATTGGAATCGCTCGTTTCTTAGGAGTCTCGTTTGTTTTCTGGTCAACCTGTTTCAAGATAAAAACAAGATGAAATCATTCAGTTTCTAATAATTTCAAAAGTACCTCTGCAGTGTAGCATAATCACAAATGACTCAATTTAAGGGCAATTTAAGTAAATACCCGAAAACAAATGTAGAGAAAGGATTTAGGAAAAGGTTACCAAGTAATCTTTATGGATGCACAACTCTGATTTTTTGCGGATATCTGACACGTGTTCGCTATGGTTAACTGTAATTGAGACGAGATGATCCAACTCGGTCACAGTTATCATATTTATTTCCTCATTATTTGCCTTGTCCAAGACTAAAGATTCTGCGTACAACAAAAAAAAATGTCCTGTTAACTCGGCTACATATTGTATATATATTTTTGCCTTGTGTAAAACACTAATTAATCAGATAGTTACCATTGATAGATGTCGTTAAATCATTAATGTGGGAATCAAATTCTGCACCAAGGCACGAGGAAGCGGAAACAATGTTTTCATGCATGGAATAATTTTCAAGAACATTGGTCCTGCCAACAAGAGACACGAAAAATAAGTATGAGATAGTGACAACGATAATAGAAATTCGATTTCGTGAAACTTACTGCACAGTAGATCTTATGTCATCAACGCCATTCTTAGCAAGATGGCCCAAGCCTAGTTGTGCATTTTGCCACTGGTGACTAGAGAGATTCACCTTCTCACCGCTGAAAATTACACGAAAAAAGGTAAATGTACATTTCATTCGACCTTAAACATCTGTCAATATGAAGCCATCATACAACTCCATAATCCATATTATCTTTTCATATCCAACAGGTGTCGATGACTCCCATTTACCACAATCCTTTTTTTCTTTTTGTCGTATCAAATTGTTTTAGTGATTCAAAAGTCCTCATTTGCCGAGGTTAATAATTAAAATATATATATAAGCACTTCAGTGAAAAGTTTATATTCAGGTATAAAATAGAAGATGAAAAAATATTACCATTCATGCAAGCAATTTTCTAGCATAGCCATGCATTCCTTCGACGAAAATGTTTCAGCCATGTAGTGATTTTTGACCTTATCCGCATATTCATTTAGTTCCTTCATTTCTGAAGTTAAGACGTGCTGCATGCCGGACAAGTCTAGCAGCAATCTCTTGCTTTCTTTAGAAGCAGAATCTTGAAAGCTCTTTGAGGCCTTAGATACCTGAATTTATCATATTAATAATGTTTGATGAGTTGATATCAAATGTTGACATTTTACAGTCAACAAACAAAAATAATGAACTAAATTTACCATATCGTTTTTTCGAGATGTCAAAGTTGATAGTATCTCCGCTATTTTTCCCATTGCTATTTTCTCTTCCCTAAAGGCCTCTTCCTGTTGCAAGAGAACACAATTATTAAGATAATAAAATTCATAATAATAATAATACTATTTAAAAAAAAACATGCCTTGAACTCCTTTTCGAAATTTTGTAATCCGAGGGATTTTTCAATTTGGTTTCTTTCAACGACTTTCGTGAGTTCAGAAGCGCGGTGGTGGAGGTCGTTTGAAAAGTTGATAGCTGCACTTGATATCACTTGTGCTGAGACTAGACACTGACGTAGACCCTGAATACAAACAAAAATCAATATTAACAGTTTTCCAAGAATGGAATAAGTAGCAATCAACTAATTAAGAACATTATTATGTCCTGTCCTAACCTCTGCTTGTTGTTGGGCGGAAAATGCCAACATTTTTCTTTGTTCATTCAGGGAGTTTTGGATGTCCGAAATGACTTCCCTAGCCTCAAAAGACGCATTTTCGAAAAACTGCACATGCATAAAAAAATGTAATCGAATGAGAACAAAAGCATTGTCAAAGCAATTATACCAATTTTTCTTACATTCTCAACGGCAGTTGCTTGGACTGATATCATAGATGTTATTTGCTCAAGACCAGAAGAAGCTTTGACGTGCAGTGCATCTGTCAGCTTCTTTACATTCAGTGACCCCGAAGCATATGTCTCAGACAGTTTCTTCACGTTTGCTTCCATAGCCTCATTTGACTTGTATAGAATTAGACAGACAAATATATCAGCCGCTAGACACACTTTAATAAAAAATAAAAAAATAATAATTACTTCATGTTTGCTAGCAAGAAATGTGCTGATGCACTTTTCGACACATCTGAGCTGTTGTTCCTGCTGTGATACAGAGCTCAAAACAATCTTGTGAAGGTTGTTCAAACTTTGATCGAGATGTTCTCCGAATGAATGGAGAATGTTCTGATTCTCTCTTTCTAATTTGTCTTTATCATCTGCAAAGTATTAAAATTAGCAAGTCTACACTCCAGGAAAAAGGCAAAAAATCGAGAAATGAAAAGATTTAGTTATGAACACATGATTACCTATTCTTCCAAAGAGAGCAGAAATGTCCTGAGATGCATCTTGCAAGTTGTGTCTCAACTTCTTCGCACAATCAATCAGACTACTCTCTGTATGATTAAAATTCCAAATAAATAAACGAGAAGAGGATTTAACAAAAAATGCCCTTAGTGTTAATGAAAATCGATTTAACCTGAGCATTGTAGTGTGGAGATGAGTGAATCCTTCTCCACCAGTGCTGAAAGAGCTTTTTTATGATTCTCTTGCAGATCTTCCAAGCTTTTATGTGTTGCTTCTAATTTTTTCTGAAGAAAAATTAAGTAAATACGAAAATATCCACAATATATAAACAAGCATCTTTCCACGAATCTTCTGCAGTACACATACCTTGCAGTCTTTAAGCTCACTTTCGACATCCAGTTTCTCTTCTTGTTCCCTAAGATAAAGCTCACGAAAATTTTCGAATTGCTGCAAAAAATTATCAAGTTAGACTTACTCGTATATTATAAAATGTTAAAAGCGAGACAAGCAAAGTGTTACCTTCTCGCTGACATTGAGATCACTCTCTAATTGTTCTATCCTCTCATTTTTGGCCTGCATGATGAACCAACAAAAATACTGAAGGAGAATTTTCTCAATAAAGATTTTTCAGAAATAAATTACTTGCTTTGAGTACAGATAATTTTCTCAATAAATAACTGAAGGAGAACTAGGAGAGACTATAAACAATTGTCAACCTTTTTTTCAGCCTCATCCTGAAGAAATCTTTCATGTGGAATATAAACACCATTCTTTTCCCTTGCTGCTCGAATATCTGAATGGTTCCAGGACAGAAAAGAGATTTAGAACTAATGTAAGTGCTACTTATAATATATGAAGAATAAAAAACAAAAAACCTTGCTTCATTCTCTCTATTTCCATGTATATATCCTTAAGCAGCAAAGCTTTGGAAACTTTTTGGTTTGCCTTCAGAAGAATTTTAACTTGATTTAGTAAAAATATATTTGAAGTTTCGATAGGAAGTCAAAAATAAAATAAAACTGCTATTACTCACTTCTGGTTTATTTTTTATGCTTTTTGCACGATACGCATAGTCGAGTGTGCTCAATGTCTCTTCCAGACTATAAGCAGATGGAGAGATTGTTGCAATAATGCAAGTCTTCGTTTTCCCACCCAATGAATCTCTTAAAAGCCTTGTAAGCTTGCTATCCCTGTATCGACAAACGGAATCAAAACGTCAAATTTAATTTTGGAAGTTTAATCTTTTTAACACAGTTGGCGCTTGATCACACACCTGTAAGGTATATGGACAGAGTGCTCCACCAATGCATTAATGACTCGTCCCAATGTCAGTAAGCTCTTATTTATTTCTCCTGCTTCTCTTGCACGGGCCTGTGAACATTTAAGGTTTCATGGTGAGCTTGAATAGTAACCAGAGAAGAAAAAAAGCAGACGGA
Organism: Euphrasia confusa; assembly: GCA_954870475.1. Taxonomy (NCBI): domain Eukaryota; kingdom Viridiplantae; phylum Streptophyta; class Magnoliopsida; order Lamiales; family Orobanchaceae; genus Euphrasia; species Euphrasia confusa. Next base: position 734,743 of record OX940955.1, on the reverse strand, counting down.
AAGCTAAATCTCATGTTATCTCCATAAGAATAACAAATAACCGAAAAAGAAAATCCGAGTTTAGTTCTTACCTCTCGAGCACCTGAACGGTTAATATTCTCGGACCCAGCTAAATCAACAAGATTAAGCTTACCACACTTGATTAGCTCCTCATCTCCAATGGTCCCTTCTTTTATGTACACAGTTATAGAAAATATAGAATGCGAACGACTGCAAAAGAAAATTTTAACCAAAAATAATTTGTTTAAAAAAACAAACAAAATACAAAACAAACAAATTTGCTGTATCTATAATGAAATCCATATAAACCTGCTCCGCTTATTTAGCAAGGTGTCGGCCGTGCGTCTTCTAGAAGCACCTCGTTCCAAAAGGCTGTAAATTTCATTAGCACTGTAGACAGTTTCTTCTTCGAGGCCTCTTACGATCACCGAACCCTTTCCATCCTCCATCAAAGCAATCTGTTTCTTAGGCCTTTCTTCGATTACAGATTTTTGCTGATCTTCTGGAGCAAGCAAGTCTGTTATTTCCTCGTTATAGAGTTCGGAAAATGTCACTTTCATGCTGTAATCAGCATTTTGTGCTTCGAGGGTGTCGAAAATTTGGCGGACTGCTCTAGGGATGATACCGGCATCAACAGGCAATTCACCGCCCTTTAAAAAGATTCAATATTGGATTTGTATGAAGAAAAAAGAAAAAAAAAATGAAACAAGAATTTCTAAATAAAATTGAAGTATGCACCTTTTTTCTCATGCCCCCCTCCATCGTATAAGTTTTCCCAGTTCCAGTCTGGCCATAGGCGAACACAGTGCAGTTGAAACCCTCAAGAACTTCACTAACAATCGGAGAAATCGATTGTTCATAGATAGAACGCTGCTGCGCTTTTGGCCCGAAAACCTTGAGATCATAAAAAAAAAATACTTTCATTGGATGGATTAAGAACTTGTGCAACATGAGGTAAACATCATTTTCGATAAGAAAAAAAGAAACTACCTTATCGAAGGTGAAGAGCTTGTCCACTTGCTTGCTAGCAACATTTTGAGAAACCGAGACCTCTCTTCTGCTTTCGTTACACGTTATTACTTTGGGCACGTTCGACCTCTGCTCGTCGTCGGTCAAGGGCCTAAATTCAAATAACCAGCAAGATAGAATTTTAAATTCAAGGGTTCAAAAATCAAACTCAATTATTCAGCTAGCGAGAACAAAAATCACTGATTGAACGAAGGGGGAAATCAGCAGTACGAAATCAGGGCTCGAAAATCACTGATTGAACAACGGGGAAATCAACAGTACAAAATCAGGGCTCGAAAATCACTAAAAAACATGGAATTGCGCATTTGAAGATATGAAGAAAGCTTGTAATAGCAAAAAAAAAAACCCTAATTAAAAAGAAGAAGAAGGAGAGTTCACCTGCATCGAAGCAAAACCTGCACATTGACCTCTTTCTCCTTATCCAGACGAACCACCGAACACCTATCGGATCCTCTGGAATCCGGCCTCCTCCTTTCCGGCCGTGGAGTGTAGAACGGCGAAGGAGACGGCACCATCCCCGTCCCTACTTTCCGGCAATCCGGCGTCAATGACATGATTATAGAATCGATAAATTCACCGGAATCGAATCGAGAAAAAAAAATCACGAAGATCGAAAAACAGTTTCTCGTAGAACTCTTCGATTCTCGGAGCGGCCGGTGATCGATCGAGCAAGGGTTTTGGAGAGGTTTTTTCCTTTTTTGTTTTTCTTTTCCTGTGCGAAAAAAGGAGAATTTTTTGGATTGATTTTTTTTCAACGGCTAGCTAGTGAAAAAGAGTGTGGATGGGGGTGGGCTTTATTTCAAACGGAGGCGCGTGCATTTCAACATCAACTTTTCTTATTTTGAATTTGAAATCCAACGGTGTGTGACTAATATAAACAATTTATTATGTCCCACACATATTTATTTCCATCTCAATAATCAAATTGGAAATCATACACACATTATTGAAAATCATCACATTTACATGGCAATAATATTGATGGTGTGCACATGTTTTAAAATTATTTTTATTTTTATTTCGTATTCCATTCTCATATAGTCGCATCATGTACCAATATATAAAATTTTAAGAAATTCTACAATACATTATAATTCAGCATATGATTTACAAGATTTCATTCAATAGTTAAAATGTACAGTTAAACTTTCCAACTATAAATTTAAATTTATATGAATAGTGGAATAGTCAAAGTGATTTTACCTGAATAGTCAAAATAATAAATATATATATATATATATATATATATATATATTAATATTCCTAAATTGAATACCCAACATTTTGTTTTTAATTTTTATAATGTACTTTTGAATTTTTTATTTTGGACATTGAATAAAGTGAAATTTTTAGATAGCAGGAGTAAGTACTAATAGTCAAATACTTATTTTATATAGTAGTAGTATTTACTTTATTTTATGTTTGAATATTATAGTCAAGATTTATTTTAATTATAAATAAATAACAAATTTTGTAGGCCAATATTACAATAAATAATTATAGGAAATGTCTAAGGTACATTATACCTACCATACTTATGTATTTACATCCAATCACTAATTGACACATCATCTAACTATCCTAAAATGAAAGTTAATCTAATAGCTAGTAATTAAAATTATAAATCTAATGGCTAAAATTTATTATAGGTACAATACCTTAAATGTATTGTAGAATCACCCTTATAATTACTCTTTTCGTCCCAATAAATGATGAACATTCTTTTTTTATTTAGCACATCTTACAATACAACAAATTTTCATAATTTTATTCTTTAACAACACATTTTATTCAATTGACATTTTTATTTATTCACATTGTCACACATCAATACTCCAATCCATGGAGTACATTTTAATTAATTATTCAATAAACAAAAAACTTTTATAATTAAAATGTGTACATTTTAATTAATTATTCAATAAACAAAAAACTTTTATAATTAAAATATCTTTAAACAAATGCACTAACAAATGTATTTTCATTTTCTTTTATAATTTAATGGAAACAACAAAAGGAGGAGGCTACTTCAACATCAATACTCTAATCCATGGAGTACATTTTAATTAATTATTCAATAAACAAAAAACTTTTATAATTAAAATATCTTTAAACAAATGCACTAACAAATGAATTTTCATGTTCTTTTATAATTTAATGGAAACAACAAAAGGAGGAGGCTACTTCACCAAACAAAATCTTCATCTCCACCAAAGATACAAGTCAATTTTGAATTCAAGTAGAAAACTTGAAAACATTTCTTACCAAAGCCCACAACACTACAAAAAAAAAAGGCAAAGATAAATAATCAGAGAGGAACAGATCCATAAAACACGAGTTCGGCCGGGCCCGTCATGTAGACTCGATTGTCTTCTTCTCTCCACTCGATGTCCAATGGCCCGCCCGGCAAATCAACTCTGCAACTCTGTGTAGCAAGAAAAAAACAAGGGTTAAGAAAAACGATAGTCGAAGCTATTACCACCTAGTGCTCGAAAAGAAAGTTGAAGTGTTTTGACGAAAAAAAACAACAACGTAATTTCAAATAAGCAATCGCACAACTACTCTTTAGTTATAAATAATCGAGAAAAGAAATTTTGATGGAGTAAAAGTAAAAAAGAAGGCATTTGGTGGTTAAGATCAAACTTACCCTCCCGGTACGACCCTCGAGCACGGCAGCAACCACAACAGCACAAGCTCCGGTCCCACAGGCTAGTGTTTCAGCTGCATCAATCAAGCAACCAACCAAAATAATACGAGGCTGACATTGAAAGGCTATAAAAAATACGCATAAAATAACTAGTTGGGATTTTTTTTACCTGCCCCACGCTCCCAAACACGCATTTTAAGGTGACTTGGAGACAAGACTTGAACGAATTCTGCAACATAAGGGGCGATGTGTCTTAAGGTGTAAATGCTCGTGTTCTAAATTTTAATATTGAAGTTGTGATTCCTGAATCAAGATATTGTCCATATGATAATATTAATACCGGTGTTTGTTCGGGCAGGGAACGCCATGTGATGTTCAAATTTCGGCCCGATTTCCGATAAATTGAGTTTATCGACTTCCAAATCCTGTCATTACATGCCCGAAGAAGAAGAAAGTGGTGAAAAATAATACTAACCCAAAAACCCGTTTAACCAAAGAACAGTTTGACAGTTTTACCTTGTTTGTATTTGTACTGAAAGTTACACAGTGAGGATTTCCCATGCTAACACAAGTGACGTTCCAGATCGACCCATCTACGTCTAATCTTGCCTTCACCACCGACTGATCTTTGTTTGGTGCTAATTTTGTAGGAACGTCAGATGCCTTGAGAACTGGCTCACCCATATCAACTTTGACCTGAAAATGTGATCAGAGGCTGAATAAATAAGTCTTAAATTTTGCGATTCAAATTAAAAATGAGTAATGAGATCCTAAGGGACACCTTTCCGTCTTCTTGAATTTCAGGAACAATTAAACCAGCACCGGTATGTATAGTGAAGCTGCATTACCAATATAAGAGGTAAGAAATAACGACACTAGGATCACAGTTAAAATGACAGATGTAAGAAACATATCAAAATTAACTCCGTTGATATTTGTTAATTTAATATATTGCACCGGGAAATTTGTCAAGAAAATGTAAATGGCAGGAGGAAGAAGAAGACAAACCTTTGCTTTCCATGCAGATTCTCAAGCTCCGCTATATATCTGGCAAAGCATCGAACTCCATTGCCACACATCTGTGAAGTCAAAACAAATATCTTACAATCTCGGGATGTTACACAGATATAGATAGGATTACATTTGAATTTCAACAAACATATCAACTGAAATCACTTCAATGTGCTATTTCGTTCCCTCAAACATAAACATCAAAATTAGATATTTCTCGTGCAAATGAAATGAAATATCGCGGTCTTCCATTGAGCATCGAATACAAAACACATTCTTCAAATTACCTCGGGTTCGCTACCATCCGAATTGAAGATCCTCATGGTGTAATCAGTGCCATTGATGCCCGGCATCGCGAATATCACTCCATCAGCTCCGACGCCAAAGTTTCTATCACACAACTTCACCGCTTGCTCTGGAGTAATTTTTGGCTCTGACGAATCTCGATTATCGACCTAACCGCACGCGATAATCGTCAGCCGACAACACAAAGAATAACATTACACTCATTTCTAGATCCCAAATTGAACCCGCTAATAACCTAAATCATAACCCAGTAATGCTTACAGATAATCGAAAACAAGAAATGTAATTTAAAATTTAAATTTAAATTAAATTACGAATCATTGTGTTTCGTTCTAACAACATTTACCAGAATGAAATCATTTCCGAGTCCGTGGTACTTGACGAAATGAAGGACTCCGCTTTCTTTCCGATCGAGAAACGACGTCGTGGAGCTCGCCGCCGCCGGAGATTGGACGGTCATTGAGGATGAGATCCGGAAACCAAGTTGACTTTTGCCAGCTCGAACGGCGATCGGTCTGAGGGAATTAGGTTGCTGAAACGACGCAGCAGAGAGACTAGAGGAACCGAAAGAAGCCGCGTAAGTAGAGGAAAGAGCGAGGCGGTTGACGGCCGCGGGCGGCAGAGTTATGGCGGCGACAATCCCCATTGGCGGCGGCGTATTCTATAAGAGAGTGAAGGTGTGAAATTATTATTGTGTTGTGGATGTCGATTTTTGAGTACTCCTACTATGTATTTACAGAAAATAAATACAGTATATATATTTATATTGATAAATTATTTTTAAATTTTTACTGGTAATTTTTTTTCTTTTCTTTTGCAGCAAAATGGTGCCAATTTCTTCTCCAAAAAATAAACTCAAAATATTCAGACATTTGATTCTCGCAAACCACATATTTTCTGGGAAGCGCCACACCCACCGAGAATCAATCTCGGATCATAACTCGAACGCTCACCAAGTGTTCGACGAAATGCCTCAACGAGACGTGAAATCAGCGACAGCCCAAATAAGCCACTTTGCCGAGCACAACCAACACCGAGAAGCCATTGCTTCCTTCTCAAGAATGATTATTTCAGGCATCAGACCTAACGAGTACACTTTCAGCACCATAATTCGATCCTCCGTCCTCCTGAAAGACCTCCGTTTGGGCGAGCAAATACACGCGTGGGCCCAAAAATCCGGCCTTTGTCCGAACGTCTTCGTGGGCAGCTCAATATTGGATCTTTATCTCAAGCTAAGCAATATCGGGCCCACTCTTCGGGCTTTTCACGAAATCCGAGAACCAAACGTGGTTTCTTACTCGACTTTGATTCACGCGTACATGAAAGAAGGAATGTTCGACGAGGCCCGGGCCGCTTTTCGATCGATGCCCGAGAGGAACGTGGTTTCTTGGAACACCATGATCAGTGGGTGCAGCCAATCGGGAAAAAACGAGGAGGCCGTGAATTTTTTCATCGAGATGTTGAGAGAAGGTTGTGTTCCTAGTCAGTCTACTTATCCTTGTGCTGTGATTGCTTCTGCTAATATTGGGGCGTTGGGGATGGGGAGAAGCATCCACGCTTGTGCGGTTAAGTTCTTGGGTGGTCTCGGATTATTTCTCGCGAATTCTTTAATAAGTTTCTACGCAAAGTGCGGGAGCATGGAAGATGGGCTCTTGGTGTTCGATAAAATGCCTGAGAGAAACATCGTTTCTTGGAATGCCGTGATATGTGGGTTCGCTCAGAACGGGAAAGGAAACGAGGCAATAGAAATGTATACGAAAATGAAATCATCGGGCGTTAAACCGAACAGTGTCACCATTCTTGGTTTGTTATTGGCTTGTAATCATGTTGGACTTGTTGATGAAAGTTATGAGTATTTCAAAGAGGACCCGAGCCTACTAAAACCGGAGCATTACGCGTGCATGATTGATTTACTTTCTCGTTCGGGTAGATTTGAAGAGGCTGAGAGATTTCTGCTCGACTTGCCTTTCGACCCGGGTGTAGGGTTTTGGAAGGCGTTGCTTGGAGGGTGTCAGGTTCATTCGAATGTAGAGTTAGGGGAAGTTGCTGCTAGGAAGATTCTGGAGTTGGACCCTGGAGATGTGTCGTCTTATGTGATGCTTTCGAACGTACATTCTGCTGCAGGGAGATGGGAGGATGTGTCGAGTGTAAGGGAGAAGATGAGGGAGAAAGGGTTTGTCAGGGTTCCGGGTTGCAGTTGGATCGAGATTAAAAGTAAGGTTCATGTGTTTGTAACTGGAGACAAGAGACATAGCAAGTGTGATGAGATTTATGTGTCTTTGGGTTTCTTCCTTAAACATGTAATGGACAACCAAGATAATACCAACCTTGGAAATGAATTTTGACAAATTCTTTACCATTATGATTTTTTAAAGTGAACTTATCAAACAAGGGGGCAATTTATGTATGATTTTAAAGTGAACTTATGCAATTTATGTAAGATCCCTTTGGAGCTTCAAGCTCGATCCTTAAGGAAAAACTCAGATATCAATGACTATTTGGAGAGTGATATCTTTGAACGTACAAACGAACAAGTTCATGTTCAATTCCTTTAACCATTTTCTAAGTCATTTACAAATTTACAATTTATGCTCCATCAATTATAGTGATTGAAAGTTTCATGTTCAATTCCTTTAACCATTTTCTAAGTCATTTACAAATTTACAATTTATGCTCCATCAATTATAGTGATTGAAAGTTAAGTACGAATATAACTTTATAGTATTTCTTTGTGAAAATGAAAAAATACAAGTTGAAATAAAACTAGGATAACCAAATCTGAAACTTCAATGTTGAAATAAAACTAGAATTTCGATAACAAAACATATGAGATAGAAACTGGATTCCAGTACAAAATTAGAGTGCTCAATCGAATCCTTAAATTCTAAAAGCCAAAAAACATAAACACAAAACACAGGCTCAATCACTTAGATAATTCCAATCTTGTTCGCAACATCCAGAGCATCGTAATCAGGAGTCAGCTTAACATAAGCCTTCTTAGTCCCATCAGGCCTGCACAACAAACAATAACAAACACATGTAACACATGAAACTCTAAAACCGGAAAAAAACACAGGGAGATAAACGAGAACACATTGATCACCTGATGAGGGTGTTGACTTTCTTGGTCTGAATGTCATACATCTTCTTGACAGCAGCCTTGATCTTCTTCTTATCAGCACGGATGTCCACGATGAAAACAAGAGTGTTGTTGTCCTCAATTTTCTTCATTGCAGACTCGGTGGTCAAAGGGTACTTCAAAATACGGTACTGGTCGAGCTTTTGACGAGGAGTAGCGCTAACACGAGGGTACTTTGGGTTCCTGTCCAACTTCAAGGTTTTGGGTCGGTGGAAAGTAACCTTGGTGCGGATTTTCTTGCCATTCTTCTTGAAGGCCGTTGAGCCGGATTTCACAGCTTTGGCAGTCTTCAAGGCCTTGGCCTTGGGGTCTGCCTTCTTCTTAGCTGGGTCAACTGCAGATAAAAAAAGAAATGAAAACTATCAGATATGCAGACTTTTAATCTAGAACATTCTAAAACAGGGGAGAAACACTCAAACACATCCCAACACTGATCTAAAGAACAATTGTTATTACGACCAAAGCTCAATCGAACTCGACTGTACTCAGATTGGATTTGGTTAATAATCAAACAAGCTAAAATGACATTGGAACAAGCTAGAACATCTACGGATTCGACTGGACCCGACTCATTACCATCACTACCCAAAGCAAAACAGAGTTCATCTCAACATATCAATATATCAAAAACACAATTACGATTCTAAACATTAAAAACACATTCTTGAAAACATCTAACGAACCCCATAACTCTATAAACAACAGCTTCTGGAAATGAGCTTTTCCGTCCACATTTAGACACCAAAAATGGAAAGGATAAAAAAAATTGAAATCTGAAAATCTGCGTACCTTTCGCCGGAGACATTTGAAGCGGATGAAAAAACCCTAGATCTTAATCGAATCCCTGTATCACCTGCAAATGGAATGAAACGGATAAATTAATATTAGATTTAATTTTACAGAAAAAAATTAAGATGAGACGGGCGGAGGCGCAAGGGTGAAGAGAAACCTTTGTAGCGGACAGTCCTCAATCGTTCTAGGGTTTTGAGAGAGTGAAGGTGATGGCATTTTATACGATCAGTCACGTCCGTATCACGTGACTATAAATCAGAAATGAATTACTACGAGGCCCAGTTAAAGAGGCCCATTTATAATGGGCCGCATAACCCCGCGGCCCGCCTAAAAACGTAACCGTGGTTAGTTAACCACGGTTAACTTCAACCCGTTCCTGGTTGATGCTTTTGCAGTTTCAGCTGTCAGATCTGTTCAATCTCGTTAAACCGTTTCCCCCAAAACCCATGTAAAACAAATCGTAGAATATTCATGAGAATCCGATCACGATAAATATCTCGATCGGAGAATTGTTTCATCGTCTTCGATCGAGTTGAATAATTTTCTCTGTCGATTTTTTGTTTTGGTTTTCCCATTTTCAACAATTTTTAATTGAGCTCTGTATGAATGGAGACGCGAAGGATGTTGGATTTCAGGCAAAGGAGCATGGATAAAAGACCTCGGAAACGACCTCGTTTGGCATGGGATATACCTCCTGCGGTTCCGCCTCCAGCTCCGATTAAGGTTCCCTTTTTTCAGATTTTTTTTATCACGTATGTTCTTCCTTCAGGGTAATTGATAAGAATTTTGTATGGAACAGTGAATTAGTTCAGAGCAATAGTTTGCTCTTTGGTTTTTTTTTTCTTCCTGATCTTATTAATTTTGTGATATTACACTCCTGAATTTATCTTATACTTTATGCATTCTACGATTACCAGCGATCGGGTGAATTTCTCTGTGTGTGTGTGTGTTGTTTGTTTACAAATGCACTATGATATTGGTGGTTGGGAGAATTGGGGAAAATATTGGTGGTAATGCACTTGGTGCTAACGAGAAAAAATAAGTTCCGATTGATGGTTCAGTTGTCGGCTTGTCGCACACATTATCAAAAAGTGTTTACGATTTGTTTCCTTATGAAGTTTCCATTTTGAATTTTTCTTCATTTTGCAGATTTTTCCAACTATATGCAGTACCCAAGGGTTTGGGGCAGTCCCCAATTATGCATATTCTTCGATATATTATAAAGGGATTCCTCGTAATGGGTCTCCACCCTGGAGGCCGGATGATAAAGATGGGCATTATGTTTTCACCATTGGGGAGAACATAACTCCTCGTTGTAAGTATACCTGAATGGGCTCAGACAATTTTGTCATGATATGCATTGCTTCCGGTAGTTGTGGCATCCTCATGTTTTTGTGTTTGGGTGTATTTTTTATTTACGATGACAAAATCAGTATTTTCTTGTGTACAGTGTACGCAACATTGCAATCAAGAAATGATGCATCTGAAGTAGTAATTTAGATTATTGAGTTTGGTTTGATTGAATTTAGTCTGCGTGATGAATTACTTATCTTAGCAGCGCTTTCACTGTCATTAAAGGGGATAATTAATCTTAGGAGTGCGATATTTTTTTAGTTCAGGATTGATCCATTATCGAGCTTGTAATAGTACGATTGCTCATAATAATTGACCATATTGACCATAATTCACTCGAAGTGGGTTGCATGTAATCTTTCTATTTGTGTTCTATGCACAGTGCACATTGCTGTATTTTATTTTGTGTATGTTGACTACTAAGGATCAAAATTTTGGTGGGTGGTATGTGCGATTTAATTATTTGAATTTTTTGTCCCGCTCTAATCTCTTCTCCCCTCATTTTGCAGATAGGATACTGAGTAAAATGGGTGAAGGTTAGTATTAGTTGTTTGTTGTCATCAACTTTTCCACTGTTTCTACTTATTTTATATTGAAAAATTGAAATAATGTAATGCAGTAATGCTGTAATGATCTGATATATGTTTTGTTACCAATGACCTGTATGGTTGGTTACAGGGACTTTTGGTCAAGTTCTAGAATGTTTGGACAATGAAAGGAAAGAGCTTGTTGCAATTAAAGTTGTTCGTTCGATACAAAAGTATCGGGAAGCTGCAATGATTGAGATTAATGTCTTACAGAAACTTGCTAGGCATGATATATGTGGCTCACGGTAGGATCATTTTTTTCCTATTTGCCTTTAATTTATCAGCTGCTAAAAAAATTGAAGTGATTAGTGTAAGTTTTTTCATTCCTTGCAGTTGTGTGCAAATACGGAATTGGTTTGACTATCGTAATCATATATGTATTGTAAGTATTTTTAATCTATTTTATGTTTGCATAAATTTGAAATGTGTATCATGTTCCTTCATATGCCCGAATATTCTGTAAGTTGAACACATGCAGATGAATTTAAATGCTCTTTTAACAGGTATTTGAGAAGCTTGGTCCGAGCTTATATGATTTTCTACGCAAAAATAGCTATCGTGCATTTCCCATTGATCTTGTTCGGGAGTTTGGCAGACAACTTTTGGAATCTGTGGCATGTGTGTGAATATATCTTTGCAACACTATTACTCTCTTTAAAAAAATTGTTTGAAGTCCTCTACACTCATATTCTGGGCTTTTTTGCACTGCTTCCAACAAATTATACTTATAATTCATCTGCTTGTTGCTTACTATTGTTTGTTTCCTTGCAGTTATGCATGATCTATGCCTGATTCACACTGATTTGAAACCAGAAAATATTCTTCTTGTATCCTCGGAGTACATTAAAGTTCCAGATTATAAGGTGCTCCCCTTGTACCATGAACTTCCTTCTAGTCATTTTCTGTTTCTTTGTATTCAGCTTGATTGGATTCCTCCCGTCACTTTATAGTTGTTACTTTAGTAACCTGTATGGGTTTATGGAAACTCATTGTTTTTCGAGCTCGTGATGAAACTACTATGGAGATTCATTAAATGATTTAAGTTTCCTATCCTGTAATGTTTACAACTTAACACCACTATGTGCTTCTAAAGCTAGCAAAACAACTTATAAATTCTGTTGACTAGTTTTTTATGCACATTTTGCCTGTTTTGAAGTTTCTATCTAGATCCAATAAAGACGCTTCCTATTACAAAAATCTGCCCAAGTCAAGTGCTATAAAGCTTATTGATTTCGGTAGTACCACATTTGAAAACCAAGATCACAACTATGTGGTTTCTACACGCCATTATCGTGCCCCAGAGGTTATTTTGGGTAATAATGGCTCTTATCATTTTTCCTCTTACATTAAATATGTTGCATTTTAGTTGGTGGTGATCCGTTTCTTTTTCCCTTGACAAGGTCTCGGATGGAACTATCCCTGTGATATGTGGAGTCTTGGCTGCATACTTGTGGAACTGTGCTCTGTAAGTACTATTTACTGTATTTTATATGGCATTTATTACAACTAAGTGTTCCTCTATGTAGATATTGGATACATCCATTATTGTATATTTATTTATAAATTGTGCTATCGGTTGATTTTGATACGTGTTACTTATTATTGATTTCAGTACAAGCTACCACCATATATAAATTGTACTATCGGTTGATTTTGATATCTGTTAGTGTTACGAATCTGTAACAGGGAGAGGCACTATTCCAGACTCACGAGAACTTGGAACACCTTGCTATGATGGAAAGGGTGTTAGGGCCACTGCCTCAACATATGATTATGCGGGCAGAGTAAGATATGTTATTTGCTTTGTTTCTCCAAGTGGAAGACTAAAGAGTGAATCCTAATATTTACTGTATTTGTTTATTTTACAGGCGTCGTGCTGAGAAATATTTCAGAAGGGGCTCGAGGTTGGATTGGCCTGAGGGAGCCACTTCCAAAGACAGTATAAGGGCAGTTTGGAAACTACCACGACTTCAGGTATCCTTTTTTTCCTTTTTCTAGTTAATAAAAAATCTACTGTATTAGTTTTCTTCTTCTAATATATCTGTATGTTTCAGAACCTTGTCATGCAGCATGTGGACCACTCGGCTGGAGATCTGATCGATCTTTTGCAAGGGCTTCTGCGGTATGAACCAGCGAAAAGACTAAAAGCAAGAGAAGCTTTAGGGCACCCGTTTTTCACAAGGGACCTTAGAAGGTTTGGCTATCCACTGTAAGTGAAAATCCTTACTGAAGATTGCATGCAAATGAACATAAAAAAATACGAAAATTTAACTACACGCATCACAAAAGTGAGAAGATAGAGAAAGAAAAAGAAGTTGGAAGGGGTTTGGAGAACACGAGTATGTTGTTGGTCTTGGTCAACTCTTCAATGTACTAAACTACTTCAGCCTTGTCCCGTGTTGTAAAAATATGCCGCGTTTTTTTCAGTTGTGTATTTTTTTTCGTTTGGTAGTGATTGATTGCCTGTGTCCATCAGTAGAGAAAAATACCCTGCATATCATATACCTTGATGCATATTGTGTGTGGAGTTCATTACTGTTTGTCTTTCATTATCATGCATGTAGCAGAATCTCTTCCAGAACTTGTTTCGTCTCGTGGAAATTGTGTTGCTTGAGGTTTTATCTCGTAATTCGTGTAAAAAACATTCGGTTTTCGTGACTGGGTAAAAGATTGTGATGCTAATATTACCCTTTAAGAGCCAAAGCATCGATAAATTTATGAGCATCGTCGTAAACACTTGTACCTTCCTAAGTAGGCTAATGGACCATACTGGTCTTTACCTAACACAATAATTATGCCATAATATTTTAGACAAAAAAATAGTCGTTATCTGGTCAAGTAGGAATGCCACTCTGAAATAAAATACTACATTTAAAACTATTTTCCTTTTGTAAGAGCATCTTTTAACTTTAATTCTCCGTGTACATTAAATCGATGAATTTGTTCTGTTATACTGTATAAACTATTAACTCAAGATTTAATTTCAAGGTGGAGATGATTGTCGCCTTTTAAAGTGCTATTAGTCAATTTTGATACTATAACATTTGTTGATCTTCCATACTTTTTATTTGTGATATTTGATCATTTTAGATTTCAATTAAAGGCACATGTGAGAAGACGCTACCCATCTTCAATGTCCTTTTTGAGTTTCTAATGTTTTAAATGAATTACATGTGTTACTTGTACATATTCAAGTTCCACGGCGCCAGTACAATAATTAGTCATACGAAACACAAAGTGACACAAGACTCGACGAGAAAAAGATAACATCTTAATGACACAAATTTGAGTAGACAAATCTTCGTGTTTTTTAATTTGATACGTTGATTGTGTAATCGTGACCTATCATGGTTTAATTCAATTGTTATCTTTTCTTTCCACAATAATTTGTAACAAGTAGAATGACTAGCGTGACGTGCTACACTATCTAATAATATAAAATGACAATTATTCAAACATTAAAAAATACTACTGATTGTTGAGTTGTAAACTATTTCCTCGAAACAATATTAATTTTGTCCTTAATGATTTTCTTTTTACATAGATATTTGGAAATATTAATTTATACTATGATTGAACGAAATGGGGCCATGCTTCTGTGTGATGTTTTGTCTGTATTTATCGATTATAATTTCTTATTTTATTAACTATATATAAAAAGCAAAATTATTTCTCAATAAAATAGAATTCTGAAATCACAGAACCGTTGGTTGGAGGACATGGCTCTTTTTTTTTTTTTTTTACGGTGGCCCACTTTGTAGCCCGTTGGATCTCTATTTGATTTTCGCGAGGGAATCCAATTGGGCCTTTTTAAGGGCCCAATCTTCCCGAAGTGGGCCCAATGCGCCACGTGAAACGGGCTTATCAACAAAGCACCGGGCCGGTGAATAAAATCTCCTCTAATCCCCTCTCAGCCAATCAGCGATCATCCCCCACGTGGGACTAAGGATCCCACCACTCATGACATCACACATGATCACTATCTCTTTTTTTATTACTATTTTGAAAAAAATAAAATAAAATAATAAAAACAAGGTCATTATAATTTGCAGAAATATTATACATATATATATATCAACCTACCACAGCTCTGGTAAACCCTAACTGTCTCAGAATCCCATTTTTTTAAAGGTTTATTTATATATTTTGATCACGAGAATCTTGATAGAATCTTTGATCATGGGATCAGAATCTTCGGCGCAGTACATCCACACGGTAAGTAAGTAAATAAGTTTGTAGTAAATGTTTTTGCGTGTATGTGTGATCTTGATTTTACTTTATCTTTCATATGATGGAACGTACAACAATCGAAACGAAAGGTACAACACCTGATCGAAGAATGCATAGTGTTCAACATGAGCAAAGAGGAGTGCATGGAGGCCCTCGACAAACATGCAAATATCAAGCCCGTCATCACCTCTACAGGTAATTAAACGAACGTGGACTCGTGCGTGTTTATTTTAAATTCATGCACAAACTACGCGTGCGAAATTATAGTTCACATACGTGTGTGTGTAGTGTGGAAGGAGTTGGAGAAAGAGAATAAAGAGTTTTTCGAAGCGTATGCAAAGAGGAGAAGAGAAGGAAAAGGAGCGTCAGAAACTTCGACAAGTCAAAGACTAGCCGATGCCGCCGTAGCTTTGGATTTGTCTAAGAAAGGCGATGATGACAATTAGTGTTTGTTTGAACACGATCTTCCTCATCACTAGCAACAAAAACTTATTGTTCAAACATATATTCGATTCCCGACAACGATGTTAAAGAGGTTTCGTAGCCCGCCCCGCCCCACTATATATTTGCTTGTTTGTACTATATGTTACCACTATATATTTGCTTGTTTGTACTATATGTTATGGGGGGTGTATTCGAACCAAAAGGTCTAACTAGCTAGGGGTACGTTCTAGTTTGTGACTAAAAATGTTAGAAATATAAAAAAAAAACTTTATTCGGACAATGAACTTTTCATTCGTATTTTTGTTAGTTTGTTTATGTGTCAGTGGAAGATTAAGAAAATGTTTTAATTTTTCGACGGTAGCAGATCTTCTTTGTATAATATGGCTTTCACAATGTACTACTAATAATATTAAAAATAAACATTTTATATATTTTTCAATAATAGTATATGTTCAAAAACTCGTAATTTGTGAGAGGTACTCGTCATGCAGAAATTCGGAATTATTCACTAAAAACAAAATGGAATCACGACATTGTTTTTGTACGTAAATACTATTCTGACGTTATTTTATGTTTGTGGTTTGTGTTGGGGCCGGAGATAAATTCAGACAACACATGGTAAAAGAACGATCACCGGCCGGAGAACTATGTATATATATAGCTTCAAACCTAGGTCAATCATCAAACGCCGAAAATGTTAAATTTTTATATACTGAGAATATATAGATTAAAAAATACTACTCCTATATACAACTGTATTTTAAAGTGAAATACAAAATACTAAGTTTTTTAGATGTCACTAATGTTGTGGACCATATGTTTTCTTTGGAATATTAAAAAACAACATTAATTTTACAAGAAAATGAAAAAGTTAAAGCTTTATTTCGATTTCGAGTTCTCGATCTATTCAATATCGATTTTCTAATTTTTATTTATTTATTTCTTATAATTGACAAAAAAATAATATTAAATTAATAAATCATATTTTAAATATTTTTAAGCTTATTCTGGTTGAAAAAAAAAGGGAGTGTTCCTGAACAAAGAAAGCATAATTAGAATTAAAAAAATAAAAATAACAATCACATTTTCTATTTTCCTTTTCAAACCAAAAGAAGTAGAAACACTTTACAGCCCAAACCCATGCCCAAGACCAAGACCATTTATTTTGAGCTTACATAGTTTGGTCCAAGAAACCAAAGATTATGGTTAAATTATCTTGTCTTATTTATTTGAGACACTCAATTAATATTTATAATACTTTATTAATATTATATTTTAAATACTTATAAAAATTTTCCTATAATTATCTTTAAATGATTATATATTTAATTTGAAGAATTTTATTGTATTATTGTAGAGTAATATACATTAACTAGATTATTTTAGTATATACATAATTATTATTTGATTAAATTAACTATTTTATAAATATTTTTATTTAAAATCAATGTCTCAAATTAATTTAATTTATTAATACAAATTTGAAAATAATTTTTGTTCGGATTGTAGTAAATAAATTTTCGTTTAAAATAGGTGGATTTGCGAACATTCCTTAAAAAATAAAATTAAATAAAATAAAAAATAAATAAAATTAAATAAAATTATATATTTTATGTATTAATATTCAATCATTACTCTCCTTTTTAAATAATATTTGCAAATAATAATAAGTTTTAAGAAAATAAGAGTTATATGAAAACTAAATCCATAAAATAATAAACAAATAGATAATTTCAAATAAGAATTGAAATAAAATCAAAACATTCATAAATTAATAAAAAAATTATTTTCAAAAAATACAAAATTGATATATAATTTAATTTTTTATTTTAATTCGTAATTATTTTTCTTTTTTTAATTCTAACTAGTACTACTTCCCGTGCTGATTTATTTGTTTGAAATAATTTAAAATTTTATTTAATTTCTAATATATTTTGTCATATATTTATTAATGGACTAACAAATTATTTTATTTAATAATCGAACTCTCACTTAAATTTGTAAACTCGTATTAATCTCATTATCAACCGTTATCTCAATTATGAAATATCTATTATTTTTAAAAATTACGCATGTTTGATGTAATTTATATTATGTAAGTTTCTTGGAACATAGCCGAGTGTTAAAGTATGTGGTGATTTTGGTGTTATGACAATTTTTTATTGAAATATTATGAAGTTAGTCCTGGGATGAGATATATTGGCTCTCTCCCACATGTGTCTGCTACTGGAGCACCTCCCTCATTTACATCCTACCCGATTGAGGAGCCTTTGATCTGGTGGGAGGTGAGTTTCTTGTCTCTGCATTCCGTTTCTCGTCTCTACAGAGTTTCATCCAACAAATACTTAAAACCGGTGGGGGAAAATCAAAATAAATGGAAAATAAAAATTATAAACCTAGAAAATAAATAAAAATATAAAAAAAAATTGAATTTACTTGATGAACATGAAGGGTATGAGATGGCACAAACGCAATTATATTAATATAATGTTCGAGAAATAAGTTCAATTATTCAATTTAAAAGACATTTTACAAATTTTAAAATATTAATATTTAAATATATTCAAAACAAATTATATAAAAAATAAATTATTATGATATTTGTGAAAATGTATTAATTAATAAATAAATTTAATTGAATGTGTGATTAATATTTTGATATTTTTATTAATTTATGTGAAAAATAACATTTTTTTATGTATATTAATAAATTTGTGGGACGGAACCGGACAGAAAGAGATCGTCCCGATCCCATCCCGTCTAATTATGAAAAAATAAATCGGCTTGAGACGGAACGCGATTGTCATTTTTAAAATTGATCCCGTCCTATCTCGCTAACTTTCGGGATGAGATCGTGACGGGATCGAAATTCCGAGATAAATTGTTCACCCCTACTAATTTGTAAACTCGTATTGAATCTCATTATCAATTGTTCTCTCAAATATGAAATGTTTTATTTAAATTGAAAGGTTATGCATGTTTAAAGTAATAAACAACATACAGGGCTTTGTTGGTGAGTGTTTTATTTTAATTACAACATAAAAAATTTAAAAATAATTAATAATGTATAATGATCGTATAAAAAATATTATTAAAATTTAATTACATATATCTTTTCATTGTTTACAAATATATATTTGTTAATTATAATAATTAAATCATATTTTTTGGGGCAATTATTAATAATTATAACTGAACAATATAATTTTTTTATTTAAGTTATATTAATATTAATACTAATACAAAATTCAAAAATATGTTTTAAAATTATTTTTCAATAATAATTTCCAATAACTTTGTCAATACTTAGAGTAAAAGATTAGCTAATAAAATTAAACTTTTTATTACCTTTTTTATTGTAATATTCTCTCGGTACTCAATTTTTCAACGTGTTTATAGATCTTTTAAATCATATAACTCATGTGATTTATAAATTAAATTGTTGAATTACTATTTCTATAAGCTAACTATTTTTTTTATTATTCAAACTTCGTAAGTATATAAGGTGATATATTAAATTAAATTGATAAAAGTATAAAATCTCATTATAGAAGATATTTTATTTATTTGATTATTTTAAATATTTAAAAATTCGACACCATCATATTGATCTCGCCTATAGTGAAAAAAATATAGAACAAAGAGAGCAAGAGTCGAGAATCATGATTAAGATGTGATGGGGGCAGGTCAATGTCGAGAACCACCGCGTCTGCGGCTCGTACGTAATTACCTTATCGAAAATAGAGCTGTAAAATAGAAAATTAATTTTCTTTCTCTTCCGATCGATTAACTTTACAATTATCAAATAAATATGCAAATCTTTCCATAGTTGTCGTTTATCAAATCTTGTATCAATTCTACACTTACTGAAAATAATCACATTCCAAACGGATTGTAGGCTACAATTCCAATTTAATTTATGAGATATTGGAAAAAAAAACAAAGTCTACAAATAAATTATACCTGAATTTGATTATGAAAAAAAATACAAATTTCAATTAGGACTTGTTCTTTTGAACATAATTTCAGTCAAGTTCAGTTCAGTTCAGATCGCTTTAGTTCAGTTCAGTTCAGATCGCTTTAGTTCAGTTCAGTTCAGATCGATTCAGTTCAGTTCAGTTCATATCGATTCAGTTCAGTTAGTTTCAAAATAAATTAAAATAAAATAAACAAAAAATAATTTCAATCTATAATTATAAATATAAAATCTAGTTAATTTCATAATATTATTAATATTTTTTAAAAAAATATTTAATAATTTATAAAAATTATTATTATTTTTATAAAAAAATCGTTTTTGTTCAGTTCAGATGTTCAGTTCAGTTCATATCGTTTAAGTTCAGTTCAGTTCAGCCGGTTTCAGTCCAAAAGAACTGGTAAAAGAAAAATGAAAAAAAAAATGCATAATGAAATAATTAAAGCGTACATGAAATTTTGGAAAAGATAAAAAAATTCGACGAATATATATACGCAAAAATATTGAAGCATGAGAACGTGAAATACCTCGTGAAATTGATCTAGAAATGTTCTATGAAACGCGACTGATTTTTTCTTGGGAAAACATATGATTAATTAGAATTACAATTGTTGAAATTTACTGAAAATAAAAACTTACTTAAAAATTATATTAATGTATAAATTTTCACTTAATAATAATATTACTATTTTTATTTATAATTTATAATTAATATTATTATTTTTATTTATAATTTATAGTGTGAACACAATAATATTAAACTTTTCTGATTGGTCCACGTGGCATGGAGAGATTCATGAATTATATATGTATAGATAATGCTTTTTTTGTTCACACTTTAAGGAATAGGAGTACAATCACATTTTTATTTTCCTTTTCAAACCAAAGTAGTCGAGAAATACTTTACAGCCCAAGCCCATGCCCATGCCCAAGACCAAGCCCATATATTTTGAGCCTACATAGTTTGGCCCAAAAACCAGAAGACGCTCATCTCCTTCATCGCATTCCATTTTTTCACCTTCACATTTATCTGCAGGGTTTTAACTTTCAAGGGTTCACCCCACACCCCCTAAATAATCTCTTCAACCCTACCACCGCCATGAATACCCTGAATCCCACCGCCGCCAAGCTCGCCGGCCCCTTCCCGCCGCTCAATCTCCACCGCCCATTTCTCTCCAAACCCTCATCTCCCCTCTCCTTCAGATTCCGGCCAAAACCCCTTCCCCTTCTCTCCCTCTCCACCGCCATCAGAGCCTCTTCCCAAAACCCTAACCCCAACAGTAAACCCCTAAAAAAAAAAAACCCTAAATTCCCACATCCCCTGAAAATCGCCCTCGCCGCCGCCGCCGCTTCCGCGGCCCTCGTCCTCTCCGGATTCACCCTCTCCCGCAACCTAGCCGTCGCATCCCCGCCGCCCGCCGTCGAGACCGCCGAAAAGGAACCCCTCTTTCCGGACGCCGAGACGGAGAGGTCGATCGAGGAGCAGCTGCTCTCGAACCCTAACGACGTCGAAGCCCTGAAGACTCTAATGGAGGTCAAGATAAAGGCCGGAAAGGTCCCGGAAGCCGTCGAGATCATCGAGCGGCTGACGGAACTCGAGCCCGACGAAGCCGAGTGGCCGATGATGAGGGCCCACTTGTACGCCCACAGCGGGGACCTCGATCGGGCAAAGAACGTCTTCTCCGAGCTCCTGGATAAAGACCCGCTTCGAATCGAGGCTTATCACGGGCTGGTGACTGTGGCCTCGCAAGAAGAGTCGGAAGAAGAGCTGAAAGACGTCGAAAATAAGGTTTTGGCAGCCATCAGATTGTGCAAGATTAAAAACAGAGGAGGTGACATCAGGGACTTTAAGCTCTTGCTCGCCCAGATTAAGGTTATCGATAGTCGATACGACGAGGCGTTGCGTGCTTATCAAGAATTGGTTAAGGAGGAGCCGAGGGATTTCAGGCCGTATTTGTGCCAAGGAATCATATACACTATGTTGAGGAAAAACAAGGAGGCTGAGGAGAATTTCGAAAAGTACAGGAGATTGGTTCCGAAGAGTCACCCTTATGCTAGTTATTTCGACGATAATATGATTGCGACTAAGGTCTTTGCGCAGAAGTTGGAAAACGAGAGGGCTAATTCGAAGAGCTGAGGGCAGAAGCATTGGTGAGGGTGTTTTTGGGTACGTTTGTGTTTCGACATTTTCTTTTATTTCGCGTTTATGATTTACTTAGTTTAGTAAATATCGGATGGATTATTGGGGGAAGTAGTTTCGTTGGACCATCGAGTATCGTTTGATTCGATTATAATGGCTTGATTTGTTGAAGGGATGGAAATTAGTACTATGATTGAAGTAGCTATTTTGATCAGTATGTTATTTATTCTCTTATGGAAATATAGCATTGATTAAAGAACATCAAGTTTTTGGGTTTCTTGATCTGGTAAAAATTGCTTGGTGATGAACTTTTTGGTTCGGTGAAATGGTTTTGTATTTGTTTGATTTGGTCTTTTAGTTTTGTAGTTGTTGGAAGGATGAAGCCATATTCTTGAATAAGAAAGAGACTAGTGCCTGTATTTATCGATCACACATAATACTGCAAAAACTTAATATTCCTTACGAGTTCCCTGTTAGTAAAATGTAATGGTTGAATACACGATGAATGCTCAACTTACTGCTAGATGTAGTCATGTAGAAGCATAAAATAGCAGATAATACTTGAATCGATATGAAAGTCATGATTCGTGAGTTAGTTCCTCGTTGATATTCTTCGATTCCGTTACGTCTTTAATACGTAGTATGAAATATATTATATTTTATCAACTTTTTTTAGAAGGAATATATATGTACGTGGAATCATTCTGTAATTTTAAACTTATATTTTATAATTTTTTGGGTTGTCCTATTGCAAATCCAATATTTTTGTAAATGGCAATAAATTAACCAAGTTGCAATAATGAAAATTTTACAAAGTTACAATTACCCAATCATATTTTACTACGCACATTAAATGTTAAAAAAAAATCAAGCTGAGGATAAATGCATAATTTTCAAAATTTTAGATGATTGTGAGTTAAATCAATTCTCTCTGTTTTTTTTTTTTTTTTTTTGAAGTATTACAAATTAAGAAAATTTGTTTTTTTTTTGTTTAATAATATAAAGTAGAGAAAATGTTATTTTTTGTTTGTTTAATAATATAAATTAAGGATATAATAAGTATTGTTGAGTAACTAAGTAGTTAATTGAAAATGCGTGAAACGAACACTGTTTTAAGAGATAGGAGAGAGTACTATAAATTTAATTTAATTTAATTTTTTTATTTAAAAAAAGTAGAACCGAAATTCGAAATGGTGATTAAATAAATAAATAAATTCCATTGTAATTTGGGACAGATTGATTGGACAGTTTAGGGTGTCGGCCTTCTTTCACATCACATGGCTCTAGGCCTGCCCCTGCCTCCTCTAATGGACTCAGAATTTTCATATAAAACCCTTTAAGTTTTGTTGATTCCACAAAACGCCCTAGAACTCAGACGAAAATCACGTTCAGTCCTACAATAAAAAAAAGTGTAAAAAAACACCGAAAAACGCACATGATCTCGTACGTAGTAGCGTAAAATCTCACTGGAGTGCTTACATTAAAATAACACGCACTTTTTGTAATTAAAAAATTAACAAATTGCCCAGTAAATAATTGGAGACAATCTCAAATTCTAATTCAGATTTACCGATTCCTCTTTCACTCTTTTTCAAAATTACGTGTGATTGTCATCTCAATATTCCACAAGATTCAAAATTTTAACATTACAAAGGTATGACATTTCTCTTCGACTCAAAATCCCAAAAGTTTGCAATTTCTTTTCTCTTGCGAATTTCTGCATGCGATGTTATTGAGAATCCATTTTCGATAACTTATGGTAAATGGTTTTTGAATGTCGATTAAGGGTTTTTTTTTATTGTGAATTTGCGATTTTTATTCTGAAATTTTCAAAATTAGGGTTAAAGGAAAATAAAGATTAAGGATGAATTGAGTTTTTTCCCCAAAGAAAATGTAGTCATCGATACATATTCACTTGTATTAAAATGAATTTGTTTTTTGTTTTAATTACAAGACATGCTATCCACATTTTCTCCTCAAAATTGATAGATATTCCACGTAAACACTCAGACGAGATTTTACGCCACGTACGTAATTACATGCGTTTCTCGTCCTTTTTTTACATTTTTTTCACCGAAAAGGACTAAACGTGATTTACGTCTAACTTGCATGACGTTTTGTGGAATCATCTTAACTTACATAGCCTTTTTATTTTGTCATGAAATGGCCCTTGCCATTGCCGATCAGAGAGCCGCTGCCTTTGACACGCGCCTCACCGCCATGGAGACAGCCGAGACCGAGAGGAGGGACCGAGAGATTGCTTGGAGAGCCGAGTGGGAGGAGTATAAGACCCGGGCGTACGAGTACTTTGATCGCCCTTGATCGATGGTTGCATCTTACCCTATCTTTTCATTTGCTCGTTCTCTTTTGAGCTTCTTTTGAGACATAAGGTGTTATTTGTGTGATTTGGATGTTATTTGTATTTGTGTGCTTTGGTGGTGGTTTGTTAAACTTTGGATGTGGGGATGTTATTATTTGTGTTATTTTATTGTGAGTTGTTTTAGGTTGTTATTTGTGTTGTTGTGTGGTTTTGGTTGTTCCCCCCGGTTTCATTATATACGTAGTGGTCATGCACGATTTTTCTTGACTTATGCATGCTATTTGTTCGCATGGGGACATGTTATTTTTCTAAGTGTGTGTGTGTGTGTGTGTGTGGGGGGGGGGGGGGGGGGGGGTCCGAAACCTCGGTGAGTTTGAAATGATCGAAAATTGAAGTTCTTTCCGGTATAACCAAAAATTTTGAGAAATGGGCGAATATTTCAAAGTTGAATGTTGTGTTGAGTGAGTAAGTAATTTGGCTGCTTTAAACAAATTCGAATTTTTCAAAAGCCTATTGTGAGTTTTGAGCCTTGTTAACTTCTTTCTTGAGCGAAAATTCTAAAAATCTCGTTGCTTCTTGAGACTCATGCT
The DNA here is from genome assembly GCA_954870475.1 of Euphrasia confusa. Classification (NCBI taxonomy): domain Eukaryota; kingdom Viridiplantae; phylum Streptophyta; class Magnoliopsida; order Lamiales; family Orobanchaceae; genus Euphrasia; species Euphrasia confusa. The sequence continues at coordinate 710,179 of OX940955.1, read as the reverse complement.
TTCTTGTTCTATAACTCGGTGTGTTTGAGGATATGAGATAACTAGAACTCGTGTATTTCGGATTTCAAAGCTCTTTATCATAACTTTCATGATCTTGAATATGACGGGAACTAATCACTTAGGATGTAGCCATTTCAAGGAGATTTTTGAAACCCCCGAGCCCGTCGAGGGACTCCCTAGCTAACCCCTTTGAGACTACGTTATACCCGTTCTTTTATCACCCATAAGCCGATGTTGGAGTTGAGTGTTATATATTATATTTGCGAGAAAAGCTCCGTGTTGAGTGATGAGGGCTTTGTACCTCTAGGTGTTTGCTAGTAGCCACATTTGCTTCGATTGATTCATTATTATGTGAGCGTTTAAACCACATGTACTCCCAAATATTGCTCTTTGCTTATATTACCTCTCTATATAAAAAAAAAGAATGAAAAAGAAGTGAAATATCCACTTATATGAGAGAGTTCTTGTTGATTGTGAGCATCATTATAAATTCATAAAGCGTGAGTACTTGAATATTACTATTCCTTGATGACCCGAAAAATGGGTTAAGTGTTTCATTGTATAAGAATGATCCTTGAGTGCCTTGTGAGAATTGAGTGTGGTGATGAAGGTGAGGTAAAGGAGAAATAAGGGTGGGGCCACAATGGTCATCGAGTTACTTCTCCCAAAAATTTACCCGAATTACCCTTAACCGAGCCCCATTACAACCTTGAATTGATTAGAGTTCCTTGATTCTTGAGATTGATAAATTTGATGAGTGGAGTCTTTCGTGTACACGTGCCTATGGTTGTTATCCTCTACATATTGTGGTTATTACATGAAGTCTTTCCTTATTCACTCTTTGTTCCCGGTTGTTCATTATTTGCAAGTTCATCTTGATTTGCTTCTATTCGCTTGCATCGCTTGATTTGAGTGAACCCATGCTTCGAGAGGTAAAAGAAATGAGTGCTTCCCTTGTGAGGAGAAAGACGGTTTGCTGAGGTAACCCGATTTCTTATGAACTTACTCGATGTGATCTTTGTGGTGTTCGAACTTTTCTCGGTAGTACTTGCTTTGATTGATAGCCGGAATTAATTTCTAAACTATTTTGTGAAAAACTTGCCTTGTTTTCGTTGTTCCTTGTGTGCTTTTGCTTGCTCGAGGATGAGCAATAGATTAAGTGTGGGGGGGTTGATTGGTCCGTTTTTGGTGCATATTTCGGGTCGGTTTTTGGTCCTTTTCCCTCTCTTTCGATTCTCTTTTCCCCGTTTATATAGCCTTTGATGATTAATGGTCAGAATAGTATGATCGAGACGAATTCGGTGTTTTGTAGGCGAAACGGGAGGAAAACGAGTAAAAATGGTTTTTTTGGGAAGAAGGTTGACCACCTGTCGGCCGACAGATGAAAAGCACAAAGAACATGTCGGATGACATATGCCTGGAGGACGACACGGAGCAAAGCGTAACAGCTGGAGGACGACACGTTTCCTTGTCGGACGACATGTAAGCGATTTTGAAGAGATTACAGAAGGGTATCGCAGGTTCGACCTGCGATCAACGGAGGTTTGTCGTACGACAAGTCATTTGTCGGGCGACAGGATTTCGCTGTCGCCCGACATCCTTGGCTGAGTAGACCGCAAGTTTCTATTTCGATTTGACTTTGTTTGACCCCTCTTTGAAGGGTATAAATAGGTGTTTGGCTTGTAATTTCATAACTAACTTTCATTTCTCAATTTTATAGATTGCATTTTTAGCTTCTTCTCCAAGCTTCCCATATTTCCATTTTGTGTTCTTCAAATCCTCAACATAAATTCACGATCTAATTTTCGTACGTCGAGAATCCGACAAAATCTCATTCACAAGCGATCTTCCTCTCCTCGAGCCCGACGTTTTCATCGGATCGATTTCTCCGGGTGACAAGTTGAAGTCCGACCTCGATTTCGGAAGCTCGGTTCGATCGTCTCCTTCATCCATCGATTCCATTATTCCCGTGGTGAGATTCTCTTCGTTTCCTCTCGATTATGGCTTATTCGATTGTGGATTGTGATTTTGAGTGCTTGATAATGGCTAGCTAAACTTGTGTGAGGGTGTTTGATGAAATTCCTCAATGAATTAGAGTTGATCTTTTAAAGTAGCTCGATTTCTATTAATTGGATAATTACACCTCTCAATTTGTGGTCTCGTGTCGAACAACTTCGTAGTATATCGCTAGTAGACCATACGGTCGATGTGTAATGTCGAAACTCGAAATACCGGCACGCCGAGTAGAGGACCTCGAGGGGTGAAACTCTTGTGTGTGTCGTGATTGAGTGTAGACGATCAATGGTGAGGGGGAACGTGACAACACCTTGATCTCTAGTCCGATTATTAGTTAATTGGGAGTTTTATAAATCTAATTCAACTCTAGTTCGTTAGGAAGAGTAATCGGAACACCCTTGCTTTCCAAACACACTTGTTACAACTTGTTCTTTAATTACTCGTTTTTAAATACTTGTTCTATTTGATAATCAAACACTCAATTGCGACCCCCCTTAGATGATAATGTTTTACTTTCTTGTTTTGGAACTCGAACTTAGCATATACAAAACGCTTTTCACGTGCCGATAGCATTGCTCCTCGAGAGATCGACTCGGGGGGTTTACGTTCGTAAACCTTTCGGATTTTATAAATAACTTTTGAGCAATCAGAACACAAACGCGCCAAAAAACATTACGAAAAACGAGCAAAACTAAGACACTTCCCTCAACTAAGCAAGTGTCACACAAATATGAAAATATTGAATGTATCATGGTTTTTAAAGTCATATTTTCGTGATAATCACTCAATTTAATTGACTTTACACAAAATCGAACGCTAGAGTGAGCTATCAAATACACTTTAAATATAACAAAAATTTGAAATTCCACTAATAATCGTTAAATATGATGAAATTTATTTTTTCATAAACTTAAAAGACTTAATGTGGAATCGAGCTATTTTATATAACGTTTTGTGATATTATCTCCAAAATTAAGTCAAAATCGTCAAAACACGAGTATATGTTTCTTGAAAATTAAACTACTAATATAGAATCGACCTAAGTTACATTTTTTTTACATTAAATCTTAATAATATGATTAAAGCTATGTATTTCCCAAACCTTGTTGAATAGCCGATGGTTATTTGCTTGAATATTGGGGATAGCCACATTGTTTTCTTTCTTTCTTTCTTTTTTCTCGTTATAAAACCTTGTAGGAAAAAATACTCGAGGAAAAGAGTACACGACATTCACATTATATTGTGGTGATTGTCTCGTTAAAAACCTTTAACTAAGAAAACCCTGTGGGAAAAACTTAGAAGAGGGAAAAAGAGTGCAATCACTGGTCTTTGTGACCAATCACTAGTCTTCGGGACCTTGTCTTCAATATCATTTTTATCCATAATGACATATGTAATATGATATTGTACACGTTCTGATTTTATTTTCCTTTCATTTCATGAATTTTAAAATCCTTCCAAGATCTTCATGTATGTATCTTTCAAATCATACATTCGATACATATATTTATCGTTGTTGCTGCCAAAAATATTTAGTAGCGGAACTTAATGCCATCCTTAAAAATATTTTATTAACATCGAGTTTCTGCGAAAAACTCTTGAGCAACTAATCTCGCTTTTATATCTCACCACGTCATTATTCGTTTTTCGTACGAACACCCACGTATATCCTTCAGGGATACTATTTTGAAGTGTGTACTATAGAGTCAAAATATATCTATTATTCAGCGAGTCATGCTCAGCCTTAATTGCTCATTTCTTAGTGCTGCCGGCACGTTATTATTGATTTAAGTTTTCGATCTAAATTTTCTAGAGCAACTCTTGAGGCAAATATGTCGTTGACGACTTTCTATTTTTCCATTTGATGACAATTCAATATATTAACCAAATCTTTAATCATTTCCCAAAATGTTTAATTTGGTTGTTCTGCAATCCCACAATTTTTTATTATCATGTGCACATACTTTTCAATGGGACTTCCAACTAACTCTTTTCAGGAGATTTTGATGGTGTATATTAGAATCAACATTTGAGTTGATCTCTATGGTATTTGAACTCTTATAGTTCATTTTATCACAAATATATGTGATTTTGTCACACTTTCATTAATATGTAAATGAATTTGGCAGATTATTTGCTGAATTTTTCAAGTCACTTATTTTGATGAACTTCGGGTTCAATTGATTGGTGCGTGGATCTAGAATTGAAGATCGTTTATATTCAATAATTTTTTTGGCATTTATATCTTTTATATTCTTATCTTCCCTAATGTCTGGAAATGATATTCGTTAAATATGCAACTCAGCGTAATTGCTATAAATCGATCTTCTGGATCGTGGACTCGAGATATTTAATATACCTTATTTTTTATTATGTCCGTTCATAAAAATACGCTTTAGTGGTGATATAAATATAAGTTGCATATTAATTCGCAGATGAGAAATAATAATTTTTACGCACTTAATAATAATCATGATATGCATCATTAAGTACATTTGTAGTACTCATGGGGATAATTCGTAAAGCTCTTCCGGAGCTCAATCTTAATATGTCGTAATTTTCATATCGGTATCTTTACCAATGATCATTTAGGGATCAAAATACCCGTGTCATTCAACCTTTATTGAAAAATAATCAAATAAATATTTTTCAAGAATATTTATCAAATTTAATGATTTCTTTGTGATATTACATTGCTTATTTAAGCAATATACATTTTGCTACTTTATTCATAAGATATTCTTCATGAATATTTTCTATTGTGTATAATTCTTCGAGAAACACACATAAATTAATTGTGTATTCTTCAGAAATAACACGTCAAACATTAATTAAATAATCAACTTTTTCGATATTTACCCACATAATAAGATACATTTGTTATCGATTTTCAAAAGACATCCTCCAGTGATAATTTTTATGTAATTATTGTTTCAACGATAAAAATCGAAATTGGCGTTTCACTATAAGTATCATGATGTAAATTTATTAAAAACATTTAGTATTTGAACTTTGCTTCTTCGGGAGCAATCAATAAAAATATTCTTTCAAAAATATTTTGTATTATTTCTTATGAATATCAATATCGATTTAAAATATTTAAAGTTGAATTGCTACACCAGAAGCAATTTGATTTGATATTTTTGCGGGAATATCATATTATCACGTTCTTCAAGAACATTTAAAATTTAATTTTGATATTTATTCATGAATCATATCATAATGTATGATAATGTTCTTATGAACATTTAAAACTTAATTGCTACTACGTGAGTAATTTAATTTGATATTTATAGAATAATATCAAATCATGATGTTTTTCCGAAACAGATCAATATAATATTTAAATCAGGAGTATATGTTCTTTAGGAACATTCACTTTAATTGATATAATTAAGAATAATTGTTTGATTAACTTTTCCTAAAGTTTCACTCGTTTTGAAGTTCAAGAAGCAACTCAATTGATTCATGGGTCGAGTTCGCATATGACTGACCACGAATACATAGCTTGAGAATCTTCTAATATCTTGAGTAGAAAAAAAATTAATAAATGAAGTAATACTAGGAAAAAGAAAGAAAGAAAGAAAAGTAGGGTTAATTTTTATATGTCCTAAGGGCACTGCTTCAATTCAATTCCACAACACATGAGACAAGTGTCCTATATTTAATTTTTTTTATAAGGGATGGTGCCCTTAGGGCATATAAGAATTAACCGACGAGTAGTATGTAGACATACCTGGAATTTCAACTATAGCTATTTTGACAATTTTGCTTGACATGATCATGCGTACCATTCAAGGATTTCAACAGGCATGATATATTTGGACCTTTTTTTTTAGAATGATCAATCGTACTTTTTTCAAGTATTTCAATTTTCGACATACATGTTATTTCAACATTTTTGTTTCATAAAAGAACATTCTACCTTTCAAAGATTTTATTATGATATTGAATTTAAATCGCCCATGGCTCTTGAATATATATATATATATAAAGACAAGGGCATTAGCTCACGTATCGGTAATTTATATCTTGCTCCTTTGTGCAAGATGCACATCTTACATCCAGTCAACATTATAAAACCATAGTTAAAATGAGTCAACCTTTTTTCCCTTTTTTTTCCCGCAGCAGCTCGCTCTCATCTCTCAACTATCTCTCTCTCTCAGCTTCGATTGATCGACTTAGACATCAGCTCCGTTCTCCGCTGCCATCCGCTGCCGTCATCATCAGCTCCGTTCTCCGCCGCCGTCATCATCAGCAACATCTTCAATTCGGCGCCTGCCTCAGGTGAACAACATCCTTTCGGTTTTTTTTTGTGATTCATCATCTCCGTTCACCGCCGCAGTTCTTCATCTTCGTTCACCGCCGCGATTCATCGTCCTTTGTCACCATCCTCAATTCCGTGTTTTCCTGACATAGTTGCGGCCGTTCACCCGTTGATTCATCTGCGCGTCTTCAATTTGGGCGTTTGCCTATCATCATCACTGTCATTCGCCACCGTCCTCTTCGATAGCTGAAATTGAATCATAACCATGGATGATTTGTTGGATTTGTCATCGATTATGGTGCAGGGTATGTCGATTCTAGCCTTCTTCTGTTCGAATTGCATGTTCTGTTACGAGTTCATGTGTTTTTTAGATGTTGAATTATGTTGTTGCTGGTGATGCTCAAACCCTAGATTAATGAAATTGATTCTGACCTGACCTTCATGTAGTATTATGTCAACCTTCATTTTTAATATATGCCAACCTGCATTTTGTCCATACTTCAGTTTAATTAATATTTCATTTATGTTAGATGCCATGGAGTTGAATCATGTTGTTGATCTTGATGATGGAAATCTAGATGTTCATACTTCAGGTTATTCTCATATTAATGCTTACTTTCATTTTTCCCTGATTTTTAAGTTTATAGTTGATGATTGTGGTTCATTTTAGCTTGTAGATGATATTGTTTATGGTCCTGATACTGACTTGGTAGGAGTTGTTGTGAATTCTGAGAGTGAGGCATATGATATCTACAACACCTATGCATTTTATGCCTGCTTCATACATCATTTTCTTCCCTGCAGGATGACTACTAAGTTTCAGTGTCAAAATGAGAAATGGCTTGTGAAGTTGTATGAGTTGAGGGAAAAGTGGTGTCCTGCATACAACAAAATGTGGTTTTCTGGAGATATATTGTCTTCTCAAAGGAGCGAGAGCACAAACCACTCAATTTCCAGGAGGTTATCCAAGACAGCCGGTCTTTGTGATTTCTACCATTGCTTTGTCTCCGTTATTTCTGAGTGGAGAAGCAAGGAGTTTAGTGAAGATGTGCGTAGTATTGAAGGTAAACCTTCTATGGCTTTGACTGAGGCTGGACTTCTTATACATGCTAGAAATGTGTACACTCCTTTGGTATATTCTATGTGTGAGAAACAGTACTTGAAAGGGAACCAATGCCATCAGTCTTTTGTCCCGTGTGATGCTGGAATGTTGAAATATTATGTGTGGGTTCAGGGCTGTGAACAAATAAGGCATGAGGTTTGTTTTTCTGAAACTCAAAAGTACATTACTTGTACTTGCAAACTGTTTGAAGAGGTGGGTATATTGTGATGTCATTGTCTTCGTATATATGATATCCACTGTGTTTCTGCCATCCCAAAAGCATTTATTTTGAGGAGGTGGCGCAAGGATGTTGTTGCTAATCGCATTGTGGGAATGAGTTGGTTGACACTAGTCGTTTTTCTTCAAATTCCATGGCGGCTTCTCTCTGGACCATGCAGATTTCTAGGAAATTTTATAGGCTGATTTCTTCTAGTGAAGATAATGCCTCTGCTCGTCAGATTGGTGAAGAAGCTTTTGAATATGCTATGAATAGGCTGAATGCAGAGGTTGGACCTATTTTCTTTGGCGCAAACGATTAAGTTTATTTGTCGAGTAATGTCATTCAGAATCCTCCAAGCAAGAGCTCTCAAGGTCGACGCGAGAAGAGGCCAAAAACCACGATTGAGAAAGTAAATAATAAAGCTCAGGGGAAGAGGAAACGAGCTGAGAGTGCAAAGGTTCAAAGTAAGAAAGCTGTTCAAAATATGCAGATATTACTATGGAGACAGGGCTGCATATTTCAATATACTATTACTATGGGAGACAAGCCTGCATTCAAATTGCTAATATTTCTTATATTTTTATTATTTTGTAGGTTCAGAAGGACGCATATATTGTTCACCCAAGTTCAGGGAGTGGTTCTTTACATGTTGTTCATGAAGAAACAAGTTCGTTGTTTGTTCCCTTGAGAGATTCTACTAGGTAAGTATTTAGGACACTTTATGTTTGTTATTTTTCAGTTATTGATTACTAATTTTCATTTTTTTGTGTTGTTTTCTGGAAAATAAATAGGCTAGGTAGTTGAGATGGAGATTTGGATGATTGAAGAGTTCAACCAATTCTACAAGATGTAGGAGTACAAGACTTTAGATTTGTTGCTTTCTACTTTAGTCATTTGAAAAAATATTGGTTTGTTGAGATTTTGGATTTTGATTATTGTAAGAAATTTGAATTACAGTACTTTGGATTTTCTGCTTTCTAATTTAGTCATTTGACCATCAGATTGTTTGTTGTCCTCGGACATGTTCATGATTCATTTTTACAGGTGTGATACTTCAATTTTTAAGTGATGATCCTTCAGTTTTGAAATACGAATGCTTCATTTTAAGTGATTATGAAGATTTATGGTTTAGGATTTAGGTTTTTTAGTGTTTTGGGTTTAGGGTTTTTAGTAATTTTTACTTAAAATGTGCAACTTATTAACTTCATTTTCAGATACTTCATTTTTACAAATATGCAACTTATTAAGTAATTTTTACAATGCTTCATTTTTAAATTTCTGATACTTCAAATTGCAGATTATGAACCTTCATTTTCGATTAGAACAAACATGCTACTTAAATATTTTAAGTATCTACCAAATGATAACAAATCAGTATCAGAAATAATGCAAGATACACATCAGTATCTACCAAATTATAACAAATCAGTATCTACCAAATGATAACAAATGATAACAAATAAGTTTTACCATACAAAACTATGACAAAGTATCTACCATTTACTCATCTACAAGTCATCAAAAAATGTGTTATTGAAACCTCAGTCATCCCTGTCATCTACCATCAGTCATCTCTACTATCAGTCTTCATTTTCAATACAGTTGTGAATCTTTTGGCTTTATCTAGTACTTCAGTTTTGATTTCATCGACGTCCATCAATATCACAGAAGCTGCATATCTGGCTCTAAGTTCTCTCAAGAAAATAGTGTCCTGCAAAAGAAAAAGAAGACAAACCATAGTTATAAACAATACAAATTATTGCCACCACATTATTCATCTTGTGTAAGCACATTTACTTATTTTCAATGTATAAAATAATAATAATAGTAATTATACCTTCATCTTCTTCTTCTTTTCTTCTTCAATGTTCTGAGTAGTGGGATTTGCAGTCGTCTTTTGCTTCTTTGTAGCTACAACATCAAAAACTTCAGAATTTGGACCCTGTGAAGTATTCATCAACTTTTGTTTAAACACTTTTATTCATCAACTTCTACTACATTTTTCTACACTAAAGTATGTTGTACCTTCAACTTCTTCTTCTTCTTTTCATGTTGAATGTTTGTTTCATTTTGTTCCTTCTTAGAAGTGTCAATTGGAGGCATCTTATGCTTCTTTGAATCTACAAAATCATCATCATTCTGAGTAGATTCAATTGCAGCCGGCTTCACCTTCTGAGAAGTTGCAATTGCAGCCGACTTCACCTTCTGAGAATTTGCAGTTGCAGCCTGCTTCACCTTCTTTGATGATTCAAAATCATCATCTCCTGAATCCATTCCCTGTAGATGAGATTTACTAAATTATTAAGCATTTTTTGTTTAAGCATATTTACAAAATATAATTGCAGAGAAACACATGAAAAGTATAGTTGTACCTTTCTTTTTCCCTTAGCAAGAACAACATCAACAGGATGTTTGACAGCCTTTAGTATTGTCTCAGGCTTCATAAAATTAATATTGTTAATTAAACTTTATGAAATTAATATTACTACAAACAAAATTGATAATGAGTAACAACTTACGTCTCTTTTTTTTCTCTTTTGTAACATCAATCTTCTTTTTCAACGTGTCCTCTGCATCTTTCTGTTCATTTTCTTTTTGTACTTGAATTTGAGGCTGCTGTTCTTTATTCCTTGAACAGCAAGTCCTGTTTTATTTGACCGTGTTTTCCGTGTGTTCACAACATCTTTTATGCTCTGACTGTTGTTTGTTTTTCCTTGGATTTCCTTTCATTACATACGAAAAAATGATTAATGTTGAGAATGCTTCAAAATGAATAAAAAAAAGTAAAATAAAGAAAGTTACCTCTGGTGTGTTAGGAATAACAGTGTCTGAAGTCTTTGATGTTGTTGTCGGTTTCTGTCCTTCTATTCTCTTCTGAATTTCAATTTTCTAAAAAAATGTATAAAAAATGAAATTAGAACTTATTTTTATTGAAATGAAAATGGATGAAACTTATTTTTATTGAAATTTAAACCTTGACTTTGCCCAAGTCCTATCTTCATTTTTTGATTATTAATTATCACAACTTCAGATGGAGTAACACTTTTGTTCTGATTTCAAATTATAAAATAAAATGTGAATTATGTAAATATTTAACTAAATATTTGATTATTACCTAAAGGATGCCAAATGTATTACAATATTAAAGTAAATGATGAAATCTATTACTATTGCAGTATGAAATAACTAAGTAGATGATATTTACATCTCTTGTTTTCTTTTTAAGATGAGAACCCATATTTTTCAATGTTTCCACAACCACTTTCTCCTGTGTAATATTAAAAAACGCAGACCACTTTCTGGAATGATTCACAATGAAAAAAATAAAAGAAACTTTATCGACTAAGAGAAAGTAACCTGTGGTGTATCAGGAATAGAAGTTTATGCGGTCTTTTGTCCTTGCCCCAGTTTGTATATATTTTCTTTTATGATGGCCTTTGTAAGATGTCTGACTGACTTCTGAGAAAATGACGGATGAAGTCTATTTAGTTTGAAAGATGATGCAATATACAGATGAAGTATGAAATATACTCAGTTAAGTACATGTTATCACAAAGAATCAGATGTTAAGTACATGTTATTATAATATTAAACTGAAGTATGACCTGTCTTTTAATGAAAGATGAATGCTATGTATATGAAGTGTGAGATACTTTTAAGAAGTTTACCTGTTTTTCTGGAGAACCATGCTGTCCTATTGTCTTTTTGGCTACTACTCAAATACATGTAACTGAAACAAGATGAACAAAATAAAACAGTGACTTCATAATGACTTCATAATTGTATTCATCTTGTTTCAAGTTCATGTTGTTATTTAGGTTCTACTTCAGAATCCTAATGTTCACCAACAAATCATCATCCACAAGAAAACACACAAACATAAACAAGATGAACACAATCACTTGTTTTTGGGGTTCTACTGCATAACAAGTAATGTTTCAAACATGTAAACTCCCAAACTCCAACATGGCTGAACAGATACACACATAAGAAGGGGAAAGTCGCAAAATCACAAACACACACACAGTGTAAGAAGGGAACAGATATTATGGTTGAACATATAAGAAGGAAGTGGCAGAATAAAACAATGAATTCAAGATGAACACAATCATATTGGGGTTCTACTGCAGAATCCTAATACATGATATATGTGCAGGTTGTTAAGCACAAGTGACAATGAAAGATAAAGTGTCATAATGCAGTCATATACGATGAGAATTCATACTCATAGGTTGTATAAGAATACTCGTGTATCGAAATCACAACTATCACATGTCCAGCAAACCATCATCCATAACAAAATACACAAACAGAAATAAAAAATTACTAGGGTTGGAAGCTTGGATGATAATGAAGTATAATTGCATAAATTGAGTAAAGGACAGAGAACAAGAAGAAAATCATCCACAACAGAAATCGGAAACTACCTAGGGTTGGAGGATAATGAAGTATAACTACAAAATTCTAATATTTCAAACATACAGATGGGGAAAACTCAAACATAGGGTTTCGATTGATCAGAAATTGAATTGTTACCTAGGGTTTCGATTGAGTACTTTCCAGCGAACCTTGGAGGCGGCGAGGCGTGGAGGAAGAATCGATGCTTCAAGGCGTCGAGATTTGTAGACGAGAATCGATGCCTCAAGTTTGCGAGAATCGACGCCGGGAATCGATGGCTTGTTGTGGATGTTGATTTGCTGGCGATAATGGATGCTTGAAGGCGGTGCTAATCAAGGCTATCGATGGCGCCGGAGCTAGGGCGGTGGAGGAGAGCGGAGATGCTATAGAAATCGGTCGAACGAGAAAAAGAAAGAGAGAAGTTACAGAAACGTGAATCCATTGTGTGCGTGTATGTGTGTGTTGTGATGACGTCAGCGAGTAATTGGGTTGGGTCAAATTTTTTTATATACTGGGCCTGGAGTAAGATGTCCATCTTACTCCTTGTGTGTAAGATATACTAACTCCCACGTATCACTCCCTTTAGAGCATCTCCAGTGGTGGTTTTAAGGTTTGGGTGATGAGTAGGCCACATGTGCGCCAACTCATATTTTTTCTACTTCTACCCAAAAAAACTTCTAACCCATCCAACAGTTCTACCTCAAAAATAAATTTTATAGGTCCCACCACTTATTTATTTTATATTTTTTATTTATTATTATATTTAAATAATAACAATAATAATAATAGTAAAAGTAAAAAAAATGATTTTTAGATTAAATAAAGTAAATTAATTGCGAAATAATAATTGCCCCGTAATTTATAAAAATAATCACAACAATATATTGACTTTTAAAATTTAAATATTTCAAAATTTTTATTTTTAATTAATTTTTATATAAATATAAAACGTTAAAATTTTAACTATTTCAAAATTTTTAATTTTAATTAATTTTTATATAAAATAAATCCGCTAACGTTAAAATTTTAACTGTTTTAAAATTTTTAATTTTAATTAATTTTTATATAAAATAAAAATACAAATAATCTGTAAACGTTACAAATTTTATTAGTTCAAAATTCTTATTTTTTATATAAAAAAAATTTAATAGTTCAAAATTCTTATTTTTTATATAAAAAACAAAATAGCGTTAAAATATAAAATAATTTTTATCGTTAAAATTTTAACTATTTCAAAAATTACAACGAAAATATTGATTTTATTAACTATTTCAAAAATTACATTGATTTTATTAACTATTTTTAAAATATTGATTTTATTAACTATTTCAAAAAATTTAACTATTTCAAAAATTACAATGAAAATATTTTATTAACTATTTCATTGGAGATGCTCTTAGAGCATCTACAGTGGTAGTTTCAACTTTTGGGTGAGTAGTAGGTCACCTATGCGCCAACTCATACTTTTTCTACTTCTACCTAAAAAAACTTCTACCTCATCCAACGGTTATACCTAAAAAATAAATTTTAAGTTCCACCACTAACTTATTTTTTTATTTTTTATTTAATATTTATAGAAATAATCACGGATATATTAATTTTAAAATTTTAACTATTTCAAAATTTTCATTTTTAATTAAATTTTATATAAAATAAAAAATAATTTCTAACACTAAAAATTTAACTATTTCAAAATTCTTATTTTTAATTTATTTTTATATAAATAATTCTTAACGCTAAAAATTTAACTATTTAAAAATTTTTATTTTGTATTAATTTTTATATAAAATAGAATAATTCGTTAAAATACAAAATAAGTTAAAATTTAATCTATTTCAAATTTTTTAATTTTAAATAATTTTTATATATTCAAAATTCTTATTTTTAATTAATTTTTATATAAATAATTTTTAACGCTAAAAATTTAACTATTTGAATTTTCTTATTTTGTATTAATTTTTATATAAAATAGAATAATTCGTTAAAATAAAAAATAAGTTGAAATTTAATTTATTTCAAAATTCTTAATTTTAAATAATTTTTATATAAAATAAATAATAATCCTTACGTTAAAAATTACAATGGCAGTATTAATTTTGTTAATTAATAATATTAAATAATAATAATAAATTAATAATGGTAAATAATAATAATAAAATAATAATATAATTTATCTCTATCTAGGTAGAATTTCTTCTACCCCATATGTTTTATGAATTTTTAACTTTAACACGTCATCGCATCTCTAATGGCTTTTACCGCATTTTTGAGTGAGAGGTAGAAGTACACGTAGACTTCTACCTCTCTATTGGAGATACTCTTATGAATGTAATATGTATCTATATAGTAATTTTGGTATTTTTAGTCTAATTTGAAATTTTCCTCCGTTTTGGTTCGAAATTTGCGCATTTGATCAGCTGGATTGCGCGGGTTCAATTTTCAACTAAAAATTTAACTAATTGAATTTTCTTATTTTGTATTAATTTTTATATAAAATAGAATAATTCGTTAAAATAAAAAATAAGTTAAAATTTAATCTATTTCAAAATTCTTAATTTTAAATAATTTTTATATAAAATAAATAATAATCTTTACGTTAAAAATTACAATGGCAGTATTAATTTTGTTAATTAATAATACTAAATAATAATAATAAATTAATAATGGTAAATAATAATAATAAAATAATAATATAATTTATCTCTACCTAGGTAGAAGTTCTTCTACCCCATATGTTTTATGAACTTTTAACTTTAACACGTCATCGCATCTCTAATGGCTTTTACCGCATTTTTGAGTGAGAGGGAGAAGTACACGTAGACTTCTACCTCTCTATTGGAAATACTCTTATGAATGTAATATGTATCTATATAGTAATTTTGTATTTTAAATTTAATTAATTGTGGCATTATCGATAAGCAAAGAGTAAAGTAAAAGTAGATCTATTCTCGTTTTTCTTCTTCCAAACCCCATTTCTGCGCGCTTCACTCCTCGTTCAATCTACACGCTCGCTCCCCCGCTAATCTCAGTAAGTATATACTAATTAGGTATATTAGATATAATTAATTACTACAAACTGTTTGTAATCGGCCTCTTCTTCTTCTCTGTTCGCGGTTTGCACAGATTCTTAGAATCAAATAAATTTTCTCCAGGCCGCTCGCGAGCCCGAACTCTGTAAGAACGCCATCATATCGTTTATTTCAAGACTCGTCGCCCAGGTCCGACCCTATTCTTCTCCCTTCCCTCTATATTGGATTTTCTTATTTAGTGGTGTTGCTTTGATTTCAATATATAATATTTGGGATTACACGCATTTGATAATTTTGTTTGCTTATTTCAATTCTTCTGTATATTTGTAAGTGCTTGGAACTCAAACCCTTAGATTGGAACTCAAACCTTAGATTGTTCCATTAGTTGTGTGTCACTATTTTAGCACTAATATGCAGGCTGGGTTCTCTGTTTCTGGGTCGAACAACATCATCATCAACAATGGATTTGCATCTGGAGACCTCTCGCGGTTCAGAAGAGTTGCGGGTCACAAGGACCTATTGTACATTATAGAAATCACATTTGCACAAGGACCTGTAAAATGTGGTCTTATAGGCATCATGTTTTTCTTTTTACGGGCAATTTTCATTGAAGTTTGAACCTTACAAAAATGTTTGTTAGGGCTGTCGCTTATTCGTAGTGTAATTATTTTGGTGTTGCTGCCGTGCTCGTTGGATTTGCTTACTAATCATTTAGGTTTCTTCCTAGGACTTTATTAGATGTTAAGAAATTTGTGATCTTTCTGACATCTGTGGTTTAGATTTTCCAGAGTAATTCCTGTTGTTCGCTGACTGTTTATTGCGGACGTTTGCAAACTCAAAATTTCTCCGCTTCTCCTGTTTGCGCATTACTCTGCTTCTTTTTCCATTGTTCTTTGGTTTCATTAGTTCCATATTGCGGTGTGTGTTTGATTTGCGTGGCAACGATTTAGTGAATCTCATTTTTTGGGATTATATTTGTATTTCATTTTTCTCCCTTTGTTGGTTTCCCGATGTGGGCTGACAAGCGTTTTGTCTTTGCTGTCCTGCTCTTTTGCATGTTCTCCTCGGGGCTGTGCTCTGTTACCGCCGGGATCTCTTCTCACATAGGTCGGTTATCTGTAACTTCTTTAAATTATTTTGTCTACCTACTATTGTGCTCGGTTTAGTTATTTGCTGTTGCGTTCCGCATTTAGTTCCTATTTGTGTTTGTATGTGATGTTTTCTTCTGCATTAATTTTTTTTGTTGTTGGTATGGTCTGTCCTGGGGTCTGGTGTTGGTAAAAATAGCTTGTCGTTTTTTTTATTTATTTATGGCGGGTCGGTCTGTATATTTAGTTGTGTCTAGGCGTTTTACCTCACAACCTTGCAATTTCTTTTTCTGGGTCTGTTGCACTGTCTCATATTCGTGATGTTCAGTTCCTGATTGATTTATACTTGTTTGTTGTATTAATGCCTCATGAAGATAGTGGCCTTAAATTCCGTGATTTTTTTGCGTTTGCCGTCTGCAACTAATTTTTCCATACCGCAGGTGCTTGCTTGAACCTCTTCATGTGACTACCTCGCACTATATTTTGAAAGTTGTACCCACTGCCCTGAGGTTCTTCATAAATAACGGTTCTCAACTCCTCTTCGCTTATTACTTCTGGGTTCCATATTCACTTTCTGAAGGTACTTTCTAACTTTTATCTTTGTTTCTGCATTTCTTGATTCTATTGAGATTGCTTTAGGTAAATTTATGCGAGGTTTAATATTATTTGTTTGATATGCGCTTTTATATATATTCCAGATATCAGTATGCAAAATTCTCCTGTTTTGCCTTGTCTGGCCTGTGCCCAGTTTTTTTACCTCAACGTCCAACTGCGATTTCTTTAGTTGCCTCTGTAGTTGATTCTTATAGGCAGAGAAAATATTTCTAATGTTGCTGCTGATGGTATGACTCTTGGGGCAACTGCTGCACTTAGTTCTGGCGTTGGTGAATTCCCTACACTAAAGATTCTGGTAAATCGGTTATTCTTGCAGCTCAAATACGCAAACACTTGGATTTCAATGAAGCCTCGGCTGATACATGTGATCCAAATGCCACCGGAAGCAACTTGGGCAGGAAGAAGGGGAACTCGAATAAGTTTAAGTTAAAGCTCTCAAACAATCAAAATATCGTTCTGTATTAGGCTGTATTAGGCGTACAACTTCCCAGCTACCCTTTCTGCTATGTCGTCTGCATAATTGTAATTTTTTGGAACTCCTTTTGCACATTAGGTGAACTAATTGTAATTTTTTGGAACTCCTTTTGCACATTAGGTGAAACTCATAACGTCTATACCTTATACTTTCAACATAACCAGTTCTGTATGTAATTTTGCACATCATGTTAAACCTGTGAGTTTTGTATCTAAGTCATATGGGCGTTCGTCTTGCACGGCAAGACGAAGCGCCCCTAGTATATATATATATATATATATATATATATATATATATATATATATATATATATATATTGTTCAGATCGAGGGGCCCAATTTAGTAAAAAAACTACTACTTCTATCTCATAAAATTATGCATCGAGATACAAGTACATATATTAAAAAAATATATATATATATATATATTTTATTTTATTTATTATTTTTTTTTTTGTCGAGGGTTGT
This sequence comes from Euphrasia confusa, assembly GCA_954870475.1. Classification (NCBI taxonomy): domain Eukaryota; kingdom Viridiplantae; phylum Streptophyta; class Magnoliopsida; order Lamiales; family Orobanchaceae; genus Euphrasia; species Euphrasia confusa. The sequence continues at coordinate 692,502 of OX940955.1, read as the reverse complement.
TAGCTCAGTTGGTTGAGCACTTGAATTGGAGACTTAAGGTCTTTGGTTCGAATTCCAAGACACTGCAATTGACATAGACCAAAAAAAATATATATTATTTTTTGATTTTTTGATACAAACGTAAATTGCAAAAATATACTTTTAGTAAATGTTTAAACATACCCTTAAAATTGGCAATTTCTACCTAATTAACTACTATGTGTACTTTATATTATTGTTGGTGGTTAAGAGAGTTAGCATATTAGCTCGTAATTAACTACTATGTGTACTTTATATTATTGTTGGTGGTTAAGAGAGTTAGCATATTAGCTCGTTGATACGATAGAGCTTTTTCTCTATGCGCTGTACTGTACCTCCTTACTTTTTTTTCGTTTTTCTTTTAAATGCAATTGACCTTTAAAAAAAACAAAAAAAAAACTACTATATGTACCAAGTATTATATCAATTATAATGATGATTGAATGATTATTAATGAAAATTATGTTGATGAATAATGAATATATTTGTAAATGATGATTTATGTTTTATGTAATGATAGTTTTAATTTTATTGAAAAAAAAATATTTTTTTGTGTTTGTTCTGTATTTTTTATATAACTAAATTTCAACATGTTATTACGACTTTTTATTCGAGATAATCACGCTGTGTTGAAATTCATGTGCTTGGGACGATCACGCTGGCCTTATAAAACCGGATACATAGACCATTCAAAACTCGGACTACAAACCTTAATTACCAAAAGCAAGAACATTTTTATGCACTTGCTAGAGAACATAAAACCGGCAATTTGAAATTTTTTTTCGAGCGGCTGAGAATGGTGTGGCTATTCTTCATTCTGGTGGTGTTAATCTCGGCGCCAGTTGGTTCTCCCTCAATAGCGATGCATTCGGGTGATCGATCCGCGCAAAATAATTAATTATATCGATCAAACATATTTCGTTAATTTCTATAAATAATTAATTCGATTTCGCTAGGATATTTCATTACAGGTGACCATGATGCAATATTAGCCTTCAAGGAGTCTATAACTTTTAGTGAATTGGATTGTTTTAGCACTTGGAATTTGAGTGTCGACGCATGCAATACATGGTTAGGCATCACATGCAATACCGACGGTAGAGTAATTACTATGTAAGACTCTATTCTTTGAGACTTTATTTTCGATCACTTTAGTTCAACTCTTGATTATTTTTATTATTATCACAACACTCACTTTCAATATTTTATTTTTTAATATTTTTTTATAAAATATATGTTTACAATATTTAACAAAAATATTTCAAAATCGGAAGATATTATTTTTTTAAAATTATTTGAAAAAACAGTTTAGCTAGGTTTAATAAGTTCAGTTAGTTTAAGTTCAAAAGAACAGAGTTTAAGCGTAATTAATTAATTAATTAATTAATTAATTAATGGGAAAAATGGCAATAAAGTCAATTTTCAACATTTTTTCGACAATAAGGTCAATTTTCAATTTTTGTGTCAATTAGGCCTTTTTGTGTCAATTAAGCCAAAAAAATATATCTAAAATGACGAAAACACCCTTAATCTATTTCTACTCAACCCTCCTACCCCACCTCACCCCCACCCCACCGCCCACGATTTCCCCATCTCACCCAGATTCACATGTTTCGCGAAAACGAAGAAACGGACCGGTAGAAGACGACGCAAGCACGACCTCGCCGTCGACCACGTCGTTGACGCCACGATCGTCGACGCCCGCGACCACGATCTGCTTCAGTCGAGCGGGGGCAGAGTGTCCGTCCTTGTGCGGGACGAAACGGCCGAGACGACGGAGATTTGGATGGAATTTTTTTCTCGAGCTCGAGAACGTTCCGGTCGGAGGAGTAGTCGATCCCGGCGGGGGATAGGAAGAAATCGTCGGCGCATAGAGTTCGGTTCCAAAATGGAAACTAGAAAGTGCGATGCTCGACAAAAGGACACATCGTTTGTTAGCAAAAAAAGATGAACCAATATTTTTCCCAATTTTCTAGGCTTCGAGATGAAGACGATTTGGAGAAATCAAGTCACTAATAGTGAGATGTTTGACTGGACACAAATGTCGTGTTCTCCTGAACTTTGTTCAAGCCCAGTGGCATTGCAGGTACTTCAACCACGTCTTGTATTCCAATTCCAATTCCAACTTGAAACCACAAGAGCCAATCGACGAGATAGTCACCGTCCGAGAATCCGTCGTCTTCGCGAGGAAGCGCGTATCGACGGAGGGGACCGACGGCGTGGACGCAGGAGAGAGCGAGCTGTTCATCGGGATCAGGAGAGCAGGGGACGTCATCAGCTTGTGGAATATAATTTCTCTTCTGATTTCCGTGGAGGTGCCCTTCGCCTCCTCGAAGCCGTTTGATCCCACTTCTTCGGCTTTTTTTTTTATGATATTCAGTGTATTTTAATTGTAAATGTGTATGATATTCAGTGTTTTTTAATGATGTTCAGTGTTTTTAAATCATATTCAGTGTAAAATATTACATTAAGTGTTTTTAAATCATATTCAGTGTGTTTAAGTGTCACTCAGTGTATTTTAATCCTACTCAGTGTGTTTAAGTGGTATTCAGTGTATTTAAATCATATTCAGTGTGTTCAGTATGTTTCAGTCGCACTCCGTATATTTTTTAATCAAACAGTGTATTTTTGTGACATTCAGTGTGTTTAGGTGCTATTTAGTGTGTTTAAGTGACATTCAGTGTGTTTAGGTGCTATTCAGTGTGTTTAAGTGCTACTCAGTGTATTTTAATCCTACTCAATGTGTTTAAGTGCTATTCAGTGTGTTTTTATGACATTCAGTGTTAAAATATGACATTCAGTGTGTTTTTATGACATTCAGTGTTAAAATATGACATTCAATGTTAAAATATGACATTCAGTGTGTTTGTCGAAGACATTCAGTGTAAAAATGAGACATTCAGTGTGTTTTTATGATATTCAGTATTAAAATATGACATTCAGTGTGTTTGTCGAAGACATTCAGTGTAAAAATGGGACATTCAGTGTGTTTTTATGACATTCAGTGTTAAAATATGACATTCAGTGTTAAAATATGACATTCAGTATGTTGTTACTCATTCAGTGTGTTTTTATGACATTCAGTGTTAAAATATGACATTCAGTGTTAAAATATGTCATTCAGTGTTATAATATGACATTCAGTGTTAAAATATGACATTCAGTGTGTTAAAATATGACATTCAGTATGTTCAGTGTTAAAATATGACATTCAGTGTTAAAATATGACATTCAGTATGTTCAGTGTTAAAATAGGTCATTCAGTGTTAAAATATGACATTCAGTGTGTTCAGTGTTAAAATATGTCATTCAGTGTTAACATATGACATTCAATGTTAAAATATGACATTCAGTGTGTTCAGTGTAATTTTATAACATTTAGTGTGAAAATCTGGCATTCAGTGTTATTATGCTTCAGTGTAAAAATGGGGCATTCAGTATTTTCGATTTAAATTTCAATTGAAATAAAATTAAAAAAATATGTTAATATTGTATATTTATACTGATATACATTCCATTGAACACATGACCTAAACTAGCTGAACTTTTCCGACTGTAATTCACTCGTCGACTAAAACAAAAGAATAAAACACGACTTCTACACGATTAAATCAATTTCTCGAACTATTATCGAGCCTCGACATTTCATCACTATAGATTCTGAATCCAAGTTTCGTCACGATCGGAAAACAACCCAACGCGAGCGCCTGCTTGATTATTCACAGCAAGGGTAGGCTAAATAGTTACATCCCCACGCAGCTCCCCCCGCTTGATGTGGTAGTGGACAGTGGGATCTTTCTTAACTGTAGAACAACTTATGTATTGGGTATTGGCACAATAAACATGAAAATTGATTGCATTTTAATTGAAGTGTATGGAGTAATCATCAATCACCTGGTTACCAGCAGGTCCAGCACAGCTAGGAAGACTCCAGAAATACACCTGAATTTTTTTTAAAGATTCAACGTGTATCAGACCAGTAACTAGAAGAGACGTGCAAAAGAAGTCCATATTTAAAAAGAAAGCACCATATTGACTTCTCAGTATCATTGGGGTCTTGTGCAACATCTAATTTGAATTGCTCGACACCTTCTTCAAACCTAATCATAATCATAATAATATAATAGCTTAATGTTAAATGAATAATAAAATTTAACAACATAAAGTAGCAGCTCACAAAATTGTGACAGTGCATCAAATAAGAGAGAAAAAAAATGTAATTGTATATGCATCAAATACTTGTAAATAAAACATTGACCAAGGAAGTAGGAGAACACTGAAATTGAATAGAAGAAGTACCAAACAAATTGGAAAACGAGTATTATTAAATCCTGAAGCTACTTCAAGAAGCAAAGAACAATTCTAGAGGACTTACCCCATGGGTAACCTTGCGTCGACCTACCTCCTCCACCTACGCCCCTTCGAATTTTAATCAAAATTTTTTTTTGTCGATTTTAGTAAACTGTATATAGTTTGTTACGGTAGCCCACTAGATGTTCCTTACAGGAATGCAACTACAAGCATTACAAGTGGACGAGCCGAGTCGGGCATCATATTTATCGACTCAAGCTTAAGGTATGATAAGCTGAATGTTCGACTCGGCTCGAGCCAACTACTGAGATGAATAAAAGAACCATTGTACCTCTTCATGAGCAATGCCCGGCAATGTTTCGTCTGCCGATACAAACAGTGATTCAACGAACAATGCCCCTGCCCTCTCGACCTCAACTTTAATTTTCTCTCGCGGACAAGTTCCGTCGTACTCGTAGCCGCAGCCGTTGCGCCAACCCACTTCTCCATGCCACCCGTTGTCACTCACCCTCACTCGGGCATTTCATCGAACACCTTGCGCGCGACGACCATGGCACCTGTTTTCGAATTGAAATCCACCAAGGCGGTCTGAACAAAGACAACCCCGCACAGACCGAGCTTGTGAGCTTGCCCATGGATCAGCGATCCACCCACCGCGGACAGATTCCTAGCGCAGGCCTTGAGGGCCGAGGACACGACGAACGTGGTCGGGAAAAGTCTCCAGCAGCTGATCGATTGCCGGTAGAGAGAGAGAGAGAGAGAGAGGGCTTCCTGGAATCGGCCGTGTTGAGAGAGATGACGAATCGCGAGCGACGTCGAGAAAGCGTCGGGGCTCGGCGTGCGCTGGAGATTAGGGATTCGATTTCGGCCTCCTTGTGCGCTGTCGACGCCGCGGGGCGTGCCGCCGGAGAGAATCGTCCGCTTTGTCGGCGAGCTCACGGCTGATCGGGCCGGAGGGGTTGCTTCTCGTCATCGTCTTCTTCACGGCAGTGGCTTCGTCCCGATTTGAATTTGACATCTGTGTCAATCTTGTATCGAATGAGGGGGAATGGGGGGATTGGGGCTGAGATTCGATTGGGATGTTGATTTTAAGAAAGGGTAATAGTGTATTTACACATTTTAAGCGACTTAATTGACACACGTAATTTCTCAAAAGCCTTATTGCCGAAAAAATATTGAAAATTGGCCTTATTGCCATTTTTCCCTTAATTAATTAATGTTTTAAGTGCTTAATTAGTTAGTTAATTATATAATTAGTCGATCGATCTAATACATTTGTTTTCATCAGTGATTTTGGAGACTGTAAGATGATAGGTTCACTGGCTCCGGAGCTCAGCAATTTGACAATGTTAATTACTATGTGCGTATGTTAAAATATATTCTACAATTGTATTAATATATATTGATCTAATTACTTAAACCAACCAATTATTAATTGCATGATATTTTTGTGTTTGATTTTTTTGCAGGAACTTATACAGTAATTCTTTTACAGGGTGTATACCTCGTGATTTTTTAAAACTCGTGAATTTGGAAGAATTGCGTTTGCAAGATAACATTCTCGAAGGGCAGATTCCAGAAGTGTTGGGCCAACTCAAGAAGTTAACCAGAATGTACGTTTAATACTGAGTACGTAATTTTATTGTCTTAATTGATTCATGATTATGCGTGTTTGATTCGTTCGTAGGGACTTATCGAGGAACAAACTAAACGGAATTATACCTTCTGCGCTTGGAAATCTTGATAATTTGATAACCTTGTCTTTGGCCGATAACTTGCTTCACGGATCCATCCCACAAGAGTTCAAAAATTTGTCGATTTTGATTACTCTGTGAGTGTAAATCACATCTTCTTTAAATCAGATTTGATATTTAAAATTAAAAAAAAAAATGTATGTATTTAATTATAAGGAATATATAATCTTAACTATGATTATTTTGCAAGAACAGTGAACTACAATCAAACAAATTGAGTGGCAAGGTGCCTGATGATTTCTTCAACAATTTTCAACACATAGAATCTGTGTAAGTATCCATCTAAATTCCTACTATATGTTAGACATACTTTCACAATCATGTAGCTCGAGAACAATTTACATTTCGTCCTTTCAATTAAAAAAAATAATAATTAAATTTAGTTTTTCTCCAGCCAAGTTTGATCGAAAAACGCCATACAATACATATTTGACAACCATTGCCAAATGCGGATCTAGACAGAAAAAATGAGGGAGGGCTAAAATACATAAAAGGGCCTTGAAATGATAAAACCCTTAACCTCCAACTTCACTTCAAATGAGTAGGGTGGACTAACCACTTGGACTATCAAAAATTATTAAATACATATATTAGGGGGGTTAGAGCCCGGTCTAGTCCCTTAATAGATCCGTCCTTAACACATCAATGCCATGTCATTTTGTTGAGAGGAAGGATCGAATATCTCATAATAGTAGTATGTGAATTCCGTTTGAGTTACTGAGCGGATTGTGAATTTATCTCCTATATGCTATTTGAATTAGTTTATGTTCAGTTCATTACTCTGAAATGCTTTGTTCGCGACGACGAACCAATATTGATACAAAATTGTTTGTGCAGGAATTTGACAGACAACTATAATATTGAGACTTCAACGGGGCATTGCATTAAGAAGCCATGCATGTATGGTGTGGAGTGCACACTTAATCCTGATGGCGTGTGCGTATAGACATAGTGCACTCGAGTTACTTAAATATATACTCTCTGTTACGCTTATTGTACTATGTAATGAAATGTGTGTCTGATGCGTATTTTGTAGCAATGAAAAATAAGTACTGTGTAATAAATAAAACTATGTTTTGAATCACATCTAATGCTCAATCTTCTTTTGTTTATATACCATCGGTAATCTTTTGAAAGAAAGTATATGTACCGATAAGGCCATAACCTCATTCGAAGAGTGGGCTGCCCAAACTGCGGGAAAAGCGGCCCAATAGAAGAAGCACCTCATCCGGCCCAACGAGCAAGGGGCCCAATGATTAAGCCGGGGCTCCTCATTGCCACTTGTCAGTGGCTTATTGGGAAATGAGGAGCTTTTGAATAACACGCCCGCGTTTCACCTCATTTTCTTGCAACAAAAAGCGCAAGTAAAGTTATTTAGTAGTACTAATTTTTTTTATTAAATTAGTTGTTTTATTTTATTAAGATAATGTTTGTACATTTTAATTAAGAGAATACTGTATTACATTTACCGTTACTTACCTCAAATAGGATATTTTGATTTTCATTATTATAAAAAATACTCTAGTGTTTTCACTTTATAAAAAAACATATTATATTATTTTATTGTTTATGAAATAAGGTACTGAAATATTTTTAATTACACTTTAAAGTAATAATAAAAAAATTTAATATATTATAAATATTGTAATTAGTGAATGACTTAGTTTACTCTTTCTTGTTGAAAAAGACAGAAACCCTATTTTGTATTATATATATACAGTGGTCTCCCCATATGAATGAAATAACAATTATATTCTCCTTTCAAGTTCTATCTTTGTCTAATCTATTATTTTCTCTCAATTCATTTTGAGTTTATAACACGTGCACGATCCCATAAGAAAGTTCAACTGCGTTCTTCATCAAATATTCATCGAAGTTCTACTCATCCAATATCCGAAGTTCTAATCACCAAGGATTCAACATCAGGCAAGAATTTATATTTATATTTAATATAATAGTTATACATATATCTACTTCTTCTCTCATTCTTCATAAATTACTCATGTTGAAGCAATTAAATGTCTAATGTTCCTGAATGACATTCTAATATGTTATTCCTGAAGTAATATAAAATTAATTATGCCTAGTAAATCAACTAAATTTTTAATGTTCTTTAAAAAACATTGTAATATGAGAAATGTTTCTAAAAACATGATATGATATTCCTGAAAAAATATAAAAACTAAATGTTTCTGAAGAACATCTTGCGAGTCTTTCGTGGTCAGTCATGTGCGAACTCGACCCATGAATCAATTGAGTTACTTCCTGAATTTCAAAACGAGTGAAACTTTAGAAAAAGTTAATCCAAACCTTGTTGAATAGCCCGATGGTTATTTGCTTGAATATTGGGGATAGCCACATGAGTTCGAATCCCATGAAAAACATTATAATTTTATATTCCTGAATTAATATCAAACAATTATTCTTAATATATCAATTAAATTGAATGTTCCTGAATAACATATACTCCTGATTTAAATATTATATTGATCGTTTCGGAAGAACATCATGATTTGATATTATTCGATAAATATCAAATTAAATTACTCCCGTAGTAGCAATTAAGTTTTAAATGTTCATAAGAACATTATCATACATTATGATATGATTCATGAATATATATCAAAATTAAATTTTAAATGTTCTTGAAGAATATGATAATATGATATTTCCACAGAAATATCAAATCAAATTGATTCTGGTGTAGCAATTCAACTTTAAATATTTAAAATCAATATTGATATTCATAAGAAATAATACAAAATATTTTTGAAAGAATATTTTTTATTGATTGCTTCCGAAGAAGCAAAGTTCAAACACTAAATGTATTATTGATTGTATCCCGAAAAAGTAAAGTTCAAACACTAAATGTTTTTAATAAAGTTACATCATGATACTTATAATGAAACGCCAATTTCGATTTTTATCGTTGAAACAATAATTACATAAAAATTATCATCGGAGGATGTCTTTTGAAAATCGATAACAAATGTATCTTATTATGTGGAAAAATATCAAAAAAAGTTGATTATTTTCTTAATGTTTGACGTGTTATTTCTGAAAAATACACAATTAATTTATGTGTATGTTTCTCGAAGAATTATACACAATAGAAAATCTTCATGAAGAATATTTTATGAATAAAGTAGCAAAATGTATACTGCTTAAATAAGCAATGTAATATCACAAAGAGATCATTAAATTTGATAAATATTCTTAAAGAATATTTGATTTGATTATTTGTCAATAAAGTTTGAATGACACGAGTATTTTGATCCCTAAAGGATCATTGATAAAGATACCGATATGAAAATTGTAAATGTTAGTTTTGGCGACAACGTATTTTTTCCTTGTGTTTTTGTTTTGGTTGATTTTCAGGGTTACAGGTTAAGAATCCGAAGTCAACTACCTTGCGCATGGAAATGGAGACTTGAGTCTCCACTTTTGGGTATACATGAAAACGGCGACCAGAGTCGCCGCTATTGGTGAAATGGAGTTGTGCAAGGAAAACGGCGACTCGTGTCGCCACTTTTAGTGAAATGCAAAGTGCATGGAAAACGGCGACTCGTGTCGCCGCTTTTGGTGAAATGCAAAGTGCATGGAAAACGGCGACTCGTGTCGCCGCTTTTGGTGAAGTGCATATGTGCATGGAAAACGGCGACTCCAGTCGCCACTTTTGGTGTGTGAAGAAACGGCGACCAGAGTCGCCGGTTTTGTGGACATGACATGAAAAACGGAGACTCGTGCCCTTGTCATTTTTCCGGAGAATGCAGTCGCCGGTTTTGGGGTTACATGAAAAACGGCGACACATGTTTTGCTCCTTATGTTATTTTTCGTAGTTCATGTTTCCTTTGATTTGATTTTAAGACTAAGTACTTACAACGTGATTTCTTTCACCAGGTACTCAGTTCAAGGAAATGAAGAATTGTTCCAAGTTTGCAACTTCAACAATATCGACGACCGTGAAGACGATGAAATTCGAAGCTTCAACACTTAGAGAATTTCACGAGAAATTGAAGATGAAGAATTGAGATCGATGGAGTCAAGATTGAAGTTGAAGTTTGTTTTTGAAATTGAAGATTCAAGATTCGAAGATTCAAGAATCAAAGATTCAAGATTCCAAGATTCAAGAATCCAAGTTCTACAATAATGATGTCATCCATGGAAATGTGACATAGGCCAAGCATGCGACGAATGAGAACGTGCCACGTCATCACTCTCACATGTGCGGCTCTACTATAAATACCCATGGATGTTCATTTCATCATTTGACGATTTTGAGAGAACGAAATCTGATTTTTAGAATCGTAGTCGAGCTTCGAGTTTGTGTAGTAGCTTTTGCGCCGTGTGCCAAGATTAGAGCTAGGAGATATAGCTTTAGGTACTCGTGTGCTAGTTTGCAAGTTAGTGGGAGTTGTTGCGACACTCGGGAAACTTCTTGTAAACGTTTTGCCTACCATACTCTACAAGTGTAATAGTTTAAGTTTTGTGATCAATGAAATGGAAACTATTACATAACTTTGTCTTCACTTTTTATTCTACATATTGTGTGAAGTGTTTTACTTTGACGGAAGCTGCTGTCTGTGAGTTCAAGACCAATTTCACGAAAAATTGGTATCCTACGCTGAAGGCGTAATTTCAATTGGTATCAGAGCGGGACGTCATACGTATAAGACGTTATCCGTTACTTGACTTCATATTTCCGCTATAATGGAGTCGCCAATGTTTGTTCAGAAACCGATTATGCTTACTCATCAGAACTACTCTAACTGGAAAGCTAAAGTTTCTGCTAGAATTAAAGGCCATGACTCTCGTGCATGGATGGCTGTCTTGGAAGGTTGGGAGTGTCCGTATACTGAAGACGCCGATGGAGTAAAAATTCCCAAACCTGAACGTAACTGGACTAGAGAAGAGCATGACTTGTCAACTGCGAATAGCAAGGCTCTACTTCTTATTTGTGAATGGTTGGAACTAAGTATGTACCAACTGGTGAAAAATTGCACTTCAGCGAAAGACGCATGGGAAACTCTTCAGAGAACATGCGAAGGAAGTAAGGCCGTGAAGCGCTCTAAAATTCGAACTATCACTGCTCAGTTCCATCAACTCCGTATGAGAGAAGATGAAGACATAAATGAGTACTTAGACAAAATCATGAGATATGTGAACGAAGTTCATGAACTTGGAGAAACTTTTCCTGCCGTCATGATTTATGAGAAGACTCTTCATAGTCTAAGTTCTCGGTTCGAAAGTAAAGTTCTAACTCTTGAAGCACGAGAAGAAAAAGATCAAAAATGGGACTATGCAGATCTGATGGCTGATTTGAGAAACTACGACTTAACTCTAAAAGTTCGTAGCAACCCGGATATGTCACTTGTTTATGAGCCGATGACTGCTCTAAAAATTTCTGAGAAGGGTAAGAGCTCTAGAAGTTCGAAACCGCAGAAAACTCCTTCAAGAAATGAGAAATCAGAATGTAGTTTTTCAGCTGATGTAGATGAATCTGATGACGATGAAGCAGAGGACATTGAACGTTTGATGAATCAGAATAATCCTGATAAACTTGCTGCACTGACTGAAATTGTCACGTACCTTGTGAAGCAAGAATTTAAGAGGAAAAATCGTGCCCGGAACTTTCGAAAGTTTCAGAAAAATTCTAACTCTTTTCAGAGAAACTCAGACAACCGAAATCAAACTTCATTCACTGACAAAAAATTTAAGGAGACAAAACTTTCTCCATATTCTTCAACTAGCAAGGATGTTTCTAAAATGCAGTGCTTCGAATGTAAGGGATATGGACACGTTAAAAATGAATGTCCTAATTTACATCGTAAGAAGAAGCTACCAGTTAGCTATGTCGTGATCGATTATGAGGATGTCATTTCTGAGAACGACGAGTCTGAGGACAATAATTCTGATGACGATGAGGACAACGCTCTAGTTGTCACTTTTGGTGAAGACTTTGAATTGGCGAATTTCGAAGTTGAAAACTTTGAACTTGACACCTTTCTGAAGGACACTGCAACTGCAGACAACATTTTCCGTGTGGCATCGACAAATCGAAATTTTTATGATGATAACATTTTCTCGGATGATGAGTCTGAGTCTGAGACCGAAAGGGAAGAGATGACATCTGATGTTCATCAAAGTGTGACCGAGTCTGCTGAACTGGTTGATCTGAAAGAGAGTTATTCTAAACTCGAAAAATTGTGTGACACAGCTATCACTGAGAATAGCACACTTGAAGTGTCACTGAATTTCATAAAAGAATCTCTTGATGAACTCTCTGAAGAGAAACGAAAAATTAATGATGAGGCTGTAGTCTTGAGAAACTCAGTTGAGAAGACTGAGGATGAGAAGAAAAAGTTGAACAACTCTCTGACAATTCTTAAAGTTAAATTTGATGACCTGTTCGAGGAAAAGCACAAGTATTTCAAGGAAGTTGTCGAACTGAGAGAAGTGTGTGAGAAGTTGAGTTCTGAAAACTCAAAACTAAAGACTTCACTGAAAAAGGAGTCAACTGAAGTTAAGAAGCTGCAGACCTTGTTTAAGAACTCGGACGCTGAAAATGACGAACTGAAGTCATCCCTAATGAAAGTTCAAACTGACCTTGCCATGACTGACAAGGAACGATATGTGTTGAAAGAAAAACTTCAGATGACTGATGAGCTACTAAGGAAAATGAACACGAACTCTTCCGTGTTTGACAATGCTGCTTCATATATGAATCCTAATCGTTACGGACTTGGATTTCAAAAAGTTTTTGAGTCTATTTACTCGACTCCTGGAAAGAAGAAAGATGTGAATTTTGTTAAGGCGTCGGCTGATCTGTCTGAGGATAAAAACAAGGATGAAGTTGAATCATCTAAACGAAAGGAGATTGCTGAAGGGAAGAAGATTGCTAAGTCTCCAGAACCAGAAACTCAAAAGTCGATCTCGACTTCAAAATCTGAGACATATCAATTTCCGAAGAATATTGTCAAACTTCCTCGTGGTATCCTACCTTATGAAAAGACGTTGCTGAAGAACTTAGAGAAATCTCAGAACGTGAAGAAAAATGAACAGTCCTCTCGAACTAAAACTGTGTTGGTCAAAACGTCCATGAAGGTTGAAACTCGTCCAAGGAGAAAGTATGTTTGTCACTACTGTGATCAACCTGGACACATTCGACCATTTTGCTACAGGATGAAAGAGGACATGAACAGAGAACTTACGACCTTGAAGAAAAAGTCTGAAATGACTAAGGAAATGAAGAAACCCAATTCTTCAAATCCGAAAGCTAAGACAAATCCGAAAGCTGTGACTGAGAGGAACGGTCAAAAGTCTAATGGGAAGAAGAAGTGGGTGCCTAGGTCCCAAAAGTGCAAAGTTGAACTTAATTCTAAAACCAGCTATTGGCAACCAAGAGAACTGATTTTCTGACATGTTGCACTTAACGCATCTGAGACTGGAACCAAAGGAATTTGGTATTTTGATAGTGGCTGTTCCCGCCATATGACTGGCACGAAAAAGTTTCTGAAAAATTACGAGCCTATGACTGGAGCTCCCGTAGTGTTTGGAGGGGGAGCAAAAGGCGTCGTAAAGGGAAAAGGGACTCTACAAATCAAAGGACTACCTCCTATCAGAAATGTAGTCCATGTAAAAGGACTTGTTGCTAACCTGATTTCCATCAGTCAACTGTGTGATGAAGGACTGAACGTGAGTTTTGATAAGGAATCGTGCAGAGTTTTTGATGGTGAAGGAAAGTGTATAATGGAAGGTCCACGAGCCAAAAATAATTGCTATACAACTGAGTATAGTTGTTTTTCTGTGACCGTTCCTGATGAAGTGGATTTGTGGCATCAACGACTTGGCCACACCAGCACTCGAAATTTGAGCAAATTGGTTAAGGGGGAGATTGTTCGAGGAATCTCTCAACTCCCCAAAATTGAGAAAAGAGTGTGTGGTGACTGTCAGAAGGGTAAGCTGACAAGAACTCCTCATCCGGCACTGCCAATGCTCATGAGTACTTCAGCTCCATTCGAACTGTTACATATGGACTTGATGGGTCCAATGGAGGTTAAAAGTATAGCAAAGAAAGAATATGTGTTGGTTGTAGTTGATGATTTTTCTCGCTACACTTGGACAAGATTTTTGGCTACCAAAGATGAAACTTTTGATGCCTTCAAGGGCATTGTGAAATGGATCAAAACGAATCATGAGGCTAAAGTAAAAAGGATCAGAAGTGATCATGGAACTGAATTTCAAAATGCTAGCTTCAACGAATTCTGTATGATGAAAGGAATTCATCATGAATACTCGGCCCCAAAAACTCCTCAACAAAATGGGATTGCCGAACGAAAGAATCGAACGCTACAAGAAATGGCACGTGTAATGCTTATCTCAAAAAATCTTGCACGAACTTTTTGGGCAGAAGCTGTCTCCACTGCTGGATATATTTTGAATCGGATAAGTATTCGATCTGGGACGACCGCAACTGCCTATGAACTGGTAAATGGCAAGAAACCTTCAGTTGCACACTTTCGTGTCTTTGGCTGTACTTGCTACATTTTGAAGGATCGTGATCCTCTGAAGAAATTTGAAGCCAAAGCTGATCGTGGTATTTTTGTTGGTTATAGCCAAAACAGCCATGCTTATCGTGCCTATAATCTTCGAACTAAGAAAGTCATCGAAACTGTTAACATAAACTTTGATGAACAAGACTTTCTTGGAAAAGATACTGAGGAAAACTGGGTTAAAGAAGGAATTTTGGATTATCAAAATTTTCCACCAACACCCACAACTGCTGCTCCTGAAAATGTGTCTCCAGAAAATTTTACTCCAAATACTTCACCTGAAGTTGGAGATTCTAGCAATCAGGACAATGACACTTCTTCGTCTGAAGATGAAGAAACTGAGCTACACATTGAAAATCCAGCCACTGCTACTCGAGAGGCACCTCGACTCGTTCAAAAGAAACATCCTCCGACCCAAATGATTGGGAACTTAAATGAGCGAACTACGCGCTCAAAGAAACCGACTAATTCTCCGACTGAACTCTACAATATCTGCACTTCTGCAATCTATAATGAAATCAGCATCTCTTGCTTTCTTTCTGAAAATGAGCCGAAAAATTACAAGGAAGCCATGCAAGATGATTTTTGGATCATGGCCATGCAAGAAGAGTTGAATGAGTTCACACGAAATAATGTTTGGTCCTTAGTTCCCCGAACTTCAAACATCAATGTTGTTGGAACTAAATGGATTTTCAAGAATAAAACAGATGAGCATAACCAAGTCGTCAGAAACAAAGCTCGTCTTGTTGCCCAAGGATATGCTCAAGTGGAAGGCATAGATTTTGATGAAACTTTTGCTCCGGTCGCACGAATTGAGTCCATCAGACTCTTGATTGCTATTGCATGCCATCTAGGCATCAAACTTCGACAGATGGACGTCAAAGCTGCCTTCTTGAACGGTGTGCTGGAAGAAGAAGTCTACGTTGCTCAACCTAAGGGTTTTGAGGATCCGAAAAAGCCAAATCATGTATACAAGCTTCACAAAGCTCTCTATGGCTTGAAACAAGCGCCCCGCGCCTGGTATGGATGTCTCACGGATTTCCTTCTAAAGTTCGGCTTTGAGCGTGGATCGGTGGACAAAACTTTGTTCATCAAGCGAGAAGGCAAACACATGATTGTTGCCCAAATTTACGTTGACGACATTGTCTTCGGAGCTACTTGTTCTAAACTCGTGACTGCCTTCACAGAAGCTATGTCCTCAACATTTCAGATGAGCCTTGAGGGGGAGTTGCATCAATTTCTTGGCCTTCAGATTTCTCAACGACCAAATGGGATATTTGTATCTCAAAGTAAGTATGCTAAAAATATGGTTGAGAGGTTTGAGATGCATCATGCCAAGCCAGCTAACACTCCCATGGCAACTACGGAACGCTTGTCTACGTCAACGAAAAGTCGGAGTGTAAACCAAACTCTTTATCGTTCCATGATTGGGAGTTTACTTTATTTAACTGCCACTCGTCCTGACATTATGTTTAGTGTTTGTATGTGTGCCAGGTACCAAGCTGATCCAAAGGAGGACCATCTAAGAGCTGTGAAACGGATTCTCCGCTACATCTCTGGAACTTCTCAGCTAGGCCTGTGGTATGCGCGCGACACTTCATCCAACCTTGTCGGCTTTTCTGATGCCGACTGGGCGACGGACACGGACGAACGAAAAAGTACCTCCGGCAGCTGTTGCTTCCTTGGAAATAATCTCGTGTCTTGGCATAGTAGAAAGCAAAATTGTATTGCCCTGTCAACTGCCGAGTCAGAGTATGTTGCAGCTGGAAGTTGCTGCACTCAACTACTTTGGTTGAAACAAATGTTGAATGACTATCTCCTTGAGAGTGCTCCATTAGTGCTGTATTGTGATAACCAGAGTGCTATCAAAATCAGCGAAAATCCTGTCCAGCACTCAAGAACTAAACACATCGACATTCGACATCATTTCATTAGAGATTTGGTTGATCGTGATATAGTCAGTCTACAGCATATTTCAACGGAAAAACAGCTCGCTGACATCTTTACCAAACCTCTTGACTTTGAGAGATTTAAGAAACTAAGAAATTCTCTCTGCATGTGTTCTCTCTAAGAGTTCACGGAAAAATTTTGAAGTCTGAAAGAGTAGTTTCTTTACTTCTGAATACGCACTCGGAATCGTCGTGGATTAGTCTAGTCAGACAAACATGGATTCGAGGCCGCTTTTAGTCTTCGGACACAAGAGTATTTATTCCGCTGAATGCGAACATGTGAACATGGCTTAAACTCCTCGCTTCATTTGCATAGATCCATAAAGCCAAGTAACGGAGGACGCCGGTTACCCCGGCTCCCCTCTTCGAAAGGTTGTACATGGACGCTGAATTTTAAGACACTCTCCTATCACACTTTGGAGGACGCAAGTGAACCTTGCTCCCCTCTGACTGCTGTAATGAGTGTCTGTTGCATTTCATTTAAAGCTATAAACTCGTCTGGAGGACGCCGGTTACCCCGGCTCCCCTCTGATTGAAGTAAAGCTAGTTCCTGATCGGAGTGCCTTAAGTGTTCACCTTGCATTCATGAATTAAAATCTCTTGTGCGGTGCTAACTCTGCCAATATATTTCGACGAAACACGACTGCTTCCGTGTGACTGAGACGAAGGACAAGTAAACATGTCTATCACATACTTCGGTCCATCTCACCGGTTTTTAATATGAGAGATTTTTCATTACCTCAAAGTTACTATCACCTTGTGTGAAAATTTTTGGTTTTTGGAAAATGATGAAATGTGGATTCTTTTCTGGGAAAATATTTGCTCTTCATTGCCTAATATCACCCCTCGAATCTCCACTAAAATGTGTTTGAATGTTTGCGTGTGTTGAACTCTTGAATCTAACTCGGGATGTGTTGTTTTTGTTTTTGGCATTTCTGTAGTTCATATCCAGCGCTACGTGGTTTTCCATCTCGAAAGTCTATTTTTGAGTGTAGCAACGGCCAACTCACATAATTCAAGTGGCAACTAAAAGTACACAAATCCGGAGACTCAACGTACACAAATCCGGAGACTCATCGTACAAAAAAATCCGGAGACTCGTGTCTCCATTTTCTTGGCATCACTGGCTGTGCCAAAATTCCGGAGACTCACGGTGCACAAAACCGGCGACTCACTTGTGCAAAATTCCGGAGACTCAAGTCGCCAGAAAAACGGCGACTCACATTTGGCACGAAACCGGAGACTCACATTTGTGCCTTAGCCAAATTTTTCAACGTCCAAGAAAAATTGACAACTCAAGTTTCTCAACAAATGGCACTCAACTTCGTTTCTCCACCGATGGTTCTCAACTTCAGTTTTCATGTCATGGTTTGATTATTTTTTTATTATTATTTTTTTTTATTATTTATTATTTTTGGAAATTATTATTTTAATAATATTTTCAAAATTAATAAATTTTTGTTCGTCTTTTTAATCTGATTTCCTTCTTGAGAAGAGCTGTTTACAGGTATTGGACTGGGCTTTTTCATTCCGACGGGCGGCCCAAATTTTTCCTATAAATAGGCCTTGATGAAATCCTATTTCATTTACGCTTACATCAGAATTCTCTAACTCTCTAGCTCTCGATCTCTCGACTCTCAACTGCAAGTTCGGCATCCGAAGTTCTTAGTTCTTAGGTTCTTGTTTTTCCGTTGCATCCGGCAACTCTTGCTTTGCGCATCCGGCGCCCTGTCCTTGTTTTCGGAAGTTGAACTTCGTTTTCGTGGTTACCATTTTTTTCACAGCTGCGAACTGTCGGTTACTTACTTTTCTGAATTCTTGACATGGCGAAAAATTTTGATGATATGATGGCTGATATGACTGCGTATCTGAATGAGCAGTTCGAAAATGCTGCTACTCCTGAAGCTAAGAAAGCGGCTTACGAAGAGCTTAAGGCTCACCTTGACAAAGTTGATCGTCGCAAAGCTTCGTCAGCTGAAACTTCTGTTGACTTGACTAGATCTGCAACTCCTGAACTCTCGACTGCCCGTCAGCCGGGAAAGGAACCAAAGTCAGGAAAAGCAAAGTTCAAGGAGGCCTCTCATCGCATCTATAGTGGGGTCGTTTCAAATGCAGAATATCGTCGGTTACTCGCAGCTGGCGAGATAACTAAAGAAGGGAAGAAAGTTGTGAAAATTCCATCAGCTGCAACTGTGTCTGCTGGAAAGAATCCAAAATCAGCGCTTCCAACTGGAAGTGGCTCAGGAAAGAAACCTGTCGTCAGTGGCAGTGGAGTTAAGTCTCCAACTTCTAAAATTTCTGGTGGTGGGTCAGCTGAAAAATCCAAAACCCATAGCTCCCAAAAACCACCTCTGGCACCTCATTCCTCGGGATCAGCTGGATCCCAAATCTCAACTGACGGTTTCAAATACATTGCCGAATACTCTGAGTGTCCGAAGGCTCACTCTCGTGAATTTTTCACGCCAACTGCTGAACGTCGCCATAAGTTGATTGAGAAGCTACCAATCCATACAGACAGAACTATCCTCAAGGAGGACTATGAAAAACACGGCATCACTGATTTTCTGACCAAGGTCCACATGCTCAAATCTGTGAACCTTACTTATCGCTACTCCATTCCGATTCTGTCCAAGTTTTATGCTAGCTTGTCTCCCGAATTTGCTAATCCGAAGAGTCGTCTGTATGGCTGCTTCATTTTTCGTGAAAAATTATACAAGTTCCGTCCTTTCTCCATCAACGCTTTCTTGGAAAGGTTGGAAATCGATTCCAGATGGACAACACCGTCTGCTGCGGAACGTGCTGATGACCTGATGGTTGGCACATTTCTTACTCAAAAGAAAGTCAAGTCCGAACTGCCGCCGCCGTCAAAACTGTCTGCTTTCTACGGCATCCTTCATCGTCTTGGGATGTCTAACTGGATTGCAAATCGGGATCCGACTGTCATGGACCCTGAGTTGATGCATCTCATCTTTCGCCTCAGCTGTGGCGAACAAGTGAACTTGGGAAAAATAATTTTCGCTGACTTGTGCAAGATTGCCAAACTCTCGGATGAAACCATAATTAGGCAAGCTGAGTTGCCTACGGAGAAAAAATTCCATCTCTCGCATCCTTGTCTGATATATGGGATGCTTCATGACCAAGGCTTTATTCCGGAAACGGCAGCTGAGAAAAAGATGAAGAAAAACGGGGCTGTCAAAATCACGGGCAAGTATTTGGCTCCGCACAAAAGAGTTATCGACTTACCTTGGCTTGGACTGTTTGATCGGAACGCACTTCCAGAAATCTTAACTCCGCCATCAACTCCTAAGTCTTCCCGAAAGCGCAAGCCTAGGTCTCCAAAAACTAAGTCCCCAACTCCTAAGCGCCAGAAATCACAGTCAACTGCGAAACCACAGCCGACTGCTGCTGTCGTAGAACCTGAAGCTGAGGGTGCTAAGTCTCCGAGAGTTGTTCCTCGAGGGTTCGGTCCGACTTCCAATATTCCTTCATATCTGAATCCTCATCATCCGATTCATAGTCACCGAGCTGTGGTTCCATCGGCTTTGGTTCAGGAATTTTACGTCGACTCCTTAGCTCTGGAAAAGCGTCAAGTTGAGCATGTTGATGCGTACAACAGAATGATTGAGGCCCAGGAAAAACAGAAAAAATCTTTCAAGAGACTGCAACGGGAGATCCAACAAGGGGGAGGACTTGGAGATGTTGGAGCCCCAGATGCCAGTTTGAAAGATACATTTATTCTGAAGATGGTGCGTGACGCGATTCAGGAAGCTCATTCGCAGCTGTCCAAAAGAAACTTGATTGAAGTTGTGAGCGATGATGGAGAGAAAACCGATGAAGACATTTTTGAAGGTGTTATGAATGCTCGTGACAAAGGGAAAGGGAAGATGGGCGATACTACAAATCCAGGGGCGTCGTTCGCGATGCCGTCTGATGGTCTGAGAGATGAAGCTGATGAAGATGTCAACGTTGAGGACGTTGACGAAGCTGCAGCTGATGGGTTGGGTGAGCGAGATATTTTTGGGGATCCGGAAACCGACACGGATGATAGTGATGACTCTAGTTCTGACGATGGCTTCAGTTATGAAGATGACGAAGAAGAGTTGATCGAAAGTCCGGAACGTGATCCGTCTCCAACAGCTGCGGCCCAAGACTGAAGTTCAAGTGGTTGATCAAGTTTTTCAATTTCTGTTTTTTGATAACTCTGGAACTCGTTTTTCATGTTTTGATTTTGCATGCATACAACATTGAACTTATTCGTCCATGCATGTTTTTCATATTTGCTTACTCTGGTATTCGTGTTTTGATACATTGGTTTTTCCGTGGTTGGTTTATCTATCCAAGTTTTTCATGTTTGTTTTGAAATTTTGTCTAAGTATTTTTATGGTTTTTCATTGATTGTATGATTGATGTTTTTCCATCTTTTTACTTAGCTATTTTTTATGGTTTGTTTGGTTGAGGGGGAGATACTTGTATCTCGTTTTTACTTAACCTTGTTTTTCATGAGTTGTGCCAAAAAGGGGGAGATTGTAAATGTTAGTTTTGGCGACAACGTATTTTTTCCTTGTGTTTTTGTTTTGGTTGATTTTCAGGGTTACAGGTTAAGAATCCGAAGTCAACTACCTTGCGCATGGAAATGGAGACTTGAGTCTCCACTTTTGGGTATACATGAAAACGGCGACCAGAGTCGCCGCTATTGGTGAAATGGAGTTGTGCAAGGAAAACGGCGACTCGTGTCGCCGCTTTTGGTGAAATGCAAAGTGCATGGAAAACGGCGACTCGTGTCGCCGCTTTTGGTGAAATGCAAAGTGCATGGAAAACGGCGACTCGTGTCGCCGCTTTTGGTGAAGTGCATATGTGCATGGAAAACGGCGACTCCAGTCGCCACTTTTGGTGTGTGAAGAAACGGCGACCAGAGTCGCCGGTTTTGTGTACATGACATGAAAAACGGAGACTCGTGCCCTTGTCATTTTTCCGGAGAATGCAGTCGCCGGTTTTGGGGTTACATGAAAAACGGCGACACATGTTTTGCTCCTTATGTTATTTTTCGTAGTTCATGTTTCCTTTGATTTGATTTTAAGACTAAGTACTTACAACGTGATTTCTTTCACCAGGTACTCAGTTCAAGGAAATGAAGAATTGTTCCAAGTTTGCAACTTCAACAATATCGACGACCGTGAAGACGATGAAATTCGAAGCTTCAACACTTAGAGAATTTCACGAGAAATTGAAGATGAAGAATTGAGATCGATGGAGTCAAGATTGAAGTTGAAGTTTGTTTTTGAAATTGAAGATTCAAGATTCGAAGATTCAAGAATCAAAGATTCAAGATTCCAAGATTCAAGAATCCAAGTTCTACAATAATGATGTCATCCATGGAAATGTGACATAGGCCAAGCATGCGACGAATGAGAACGTGCCACGTCATCACTCTCACATGTGCGGCTCTACTATAAATACCCATGGATGTTCATTTCATCATTTGACGATTTTGAGAGAACGAAATCTGATTTTTAGAATCGTAGTCGAGCTTCGAGTTTGTGTAGTAGCTTTTGCGCCGTGTGCCAAGATTAGAGCTAGGAGATATAGCTTTAGGTACTCGTGTGCTAGTTTGCAAGTTAGTGGGAGTTGTTGCGACACTCGGGAAACTTCTTGTAAACGTTTTGCCTACCATACTTTACAAGTGTAATAGTTTAAGTTTTGTGATCAATGAAATGGAAACTATTACATAACTTTGTTTTCACTTTTTATTCTACATATTGTGTGAAGTGTTTTACTTTGACGGAAGCTGCTGTCTGTGAGTTCAAGACCAATTTCACGAAAAATTGGTATCCTACGCTGAAGGCGTAATTTCAAAAATTATGACATATTAAGATTGAGCTCCGGAAGAGCTTTACAAATTATCCCCATAAGTACTACAAATGTATATAATGATGCATATCATGATTATTATTAAGTGCGTAAAAATTATTATTTCCCATCTACGAATTAATATGCAACTTATATTTATATCACCACTAAAGCGTATTTTTATGAACGAACATAATAAAAAATAAAGTATATTATATATCTCGAGCCCACGATCCAGAAGATCGATTTATAGCAATTACGCTGAGTTACTTATTTAACGAAGATCATTTCCCGACATTAGGGGAAGATAAGAATATAAAAGATATAAATGCCAAAAAAATTTATTGAATATAAACGATATTCAATTCTAGATCCACGCACCAATCAATTGAACCTGAAGTTCATCAAAATAAGTGACTTGCAAAATTCAGCAAATAATCTGCCAAATTCATTTATATATTAATGAAGGTGTGACAACATCACATATATTTGTGATAAAATGAACATTAAGAGTTAAAATACCATAGAGATCAACTCAGATGTTGATTCTAATATACACCCTCAAAATCTCTTGAAAATAGTTAGTTGGAAGTCCCATTGAAAAAGTATGTGCACATGATAATAAAAAATTGTGGAATTGCAGAACAACCAAATTAAACATTTTGCGAAATGATTAAAGATTTGGTTGATATATTGAATTGTCATCAAATGGAAAAATAGAAAGTCGTCAACGACATATTTGCCTCAAGAGTTGCTCTAGAAAATTTAGATTCAAAACTTAAATCAATAATAATGTGCCGGCAGCACTAAGAAACGAGCAATTAAGGCTGAGCATGACTCGCTGAATAAAAGATATATTTTGACTCTATAGTACACACCTCAAAATAGTATCTCTGAAGAATATACGTGGGTGTTCGTACGAAAAACGAATAATGACGTGGTGAGATATAAAAACGAGATTAGTTGTTAAAGAGTTTTTCGCAGAAACTCGATGTTAATAAAATATGTTTAAAGATGACATTAAGTTTCGCTACTAAATATTTTTGGCAGCAACAACGATAAATATATATATCGAATGTATGATTTGAAAGATACATACATGAAGATCTTGGAAGGATTTTAAAATTCATGAAATGAAAGGAAAATAAAATCAGAACGTGTACAATATCATATTACATATGTCATTATGGATAAAAATGATATTGAAGACAAGGTCCCGAAGACCAGTGATTGGTCCCGAAGACCAGTGATAGCACTCTTTTTCCCTCTTCTAAGTTTTTCCCATAGGGTTTTCTTAGTTAAAGGTTTTTAACGAGACAATCACCACAATATAAATGGGAATGTCGTGTACTCTTTTCCTCGAGTATTTTTTCCTAGAAGGTTTTATAACAAGGTTTTTAACGAGACATGTACATCACTCGATAATAATTAATGAGGACATCATAATGTTCCATATGAGTTTGTTTTCAAGAGAACCTGAAGTTTAAAGAAAAATATAATCTTCAAAATGATTGTGAATTGAAGTTCACATTATTCATTTGTCAAGGATTGTGGATTGTATATTCGACATTAGACGCATCTAATATACTCCTGAAAAGTTACCGGCCGGTTATATCAATTGCGAATGCTCTAGTCAATATAGATGTCTGGTAAAGGCATGTCCCTGAAGGACGAAAAATATACAATAATACAAATGAATGTGAAACTCGACAACTCGAAGGTTGGGTCCTGAAGACCAAAATTTATATTTGAATAACTAAGTTTTTCCTATATGGTTTTATTAGTTATAGGTATTAATGAGAAAGATTGATCACCAATAACTACTTTCACGAAGTCAAAGATTTTCGGTGATTACAATCAGAGGGAGCAAGTTGTACTCTTTTTTCTTCGCTCAAGTTTTGTCCTACTGGGTTTTTCTGACAAGGTTTTAACGAGGCAACAATCTTGTAAATAGTCATTCAAGGGGGAGTGTTATAACTATTGTAATTAGTGAATGACTAGTTTACCCTTTCTTGGTGAACAAGACAGAAACCATACTTTGTATTTTATATAAAGGGGTCTCCCCATATGAATGAAATAACAATTCTATTCTACTCTCATGTTCTATCTTTGTCTAATCTATTATTATCTCTCAATTCCTTTTAAGTTTATAACATAATACTTATTATACCTTTACACTCATATATATGTTTTATAAGGTCGGGCGTGATCGATTGTCCCAAGTAGAATTTCAATATAGTATTAATATAGGGTGAGTTTATTTACAACTCTCACTTTACTAAACTCACCTCTAAATTAATTAATTTATTAATTTCATAATAAAACTCTTTATTTTTTCCATCTTAATTTACCCTTTTTATAAAAAGAAAAGAAAGAAAAATAAAAGTACCATAAAGCACATAGTGGACATGCTTATTTGTCACACCATATAAAAAATGTGCTTTTCTATACTAAAAACGGTGATCTACCAGAATTGCCCTTTCAATTCGACAAACATTAATTCGACAATCGAATCTCAGATTCGACCCACATTCAACATGGATTCGACAATCGAATTTAAGATTCGACATGAAGAATTTCATTCGACATGGCGAATCACATTCGACGTGATTCGACATGGCGAATTCGACACATTCGACAAGTTGAATGAGATTCGACATGGAATTCGACAAGTCGAATGGGATTCGACAAAAACATTCGACAAGTCGAATGAGATTTGACATGGAATTCGACAATTCTAATATTCAACATGGAATTCGACAAGTCGAATGAGATTCGACAAGCCCATTCTCAGATTCGACATGGAATTCGACAAGTCGAATGGGGGATTCGACAAGCCCATTCGACAAGTCTCATATTCGATTAGTTCAAAAGTTTCACTTTTTAAAAATTTATTTTTAAATTTTGAGAATAATATATTTAAAAAACTGAATTTATCCTACCATTTGTTTTTCGGGTGATTAATTCTCCCTTTTTTCAGTTTCAAATTTGAAAAAACTGAATACAAACCTGCATATCTGAACACGTTTAAGATTTAAAAAAAAAACACAAAATCATATCTACACACCTTTTACAACAAATAAAAAATTACATCAATTCAAACACAAGATCTGTTAACATTCAGATCTGTCATATTCATACACAATATAAATTGCGCCACATTTACGTCTATGAACATACAAATCTCACATCTGGATGAACAAATCTAATGTCGCCGCAGCTAACACCGAAGAAGATGTGTTGTCGTCATCGTCGAGGGCCCACCATTCACAGCCGCCATCACCATGAAAAAGCTTTTTGTGATCATCGACGTCGGCCAAGAACGAGATTGATGTTTGAGACCCAAACTTCAAGCTTCAATGTGCTGGATTGGAAGCTGGTTGGAGCGGATGATGAGAGGATAGGTGAGAGCGGCGGAGCCGAAGAGAGGATTTGAGAGAGAGAAATTTGGAGGAAAGCGGCGGATTTTTAAAATGAAAAATTAGGGTTAGAAATAGTGTGTATTTAAAGTGTAGAATAAAGGTAAATTGGTCTATTTGTGTAGAAAATTATATTTTCTATATGCTATGATAAAAAAGCAAGTTCACTATAGGCATAATGGCATTTTTTAACATTTTCACAAAAGAAAATATTAAACTCATTCAATAGTCTTCTTCAAAAGTCTGTTCTTTTAACATTCAACTTAAGAACACAAATATTTAAGTTATCGCTTTTCAAAATTGCAAGACCCTTTCTTTTTGCCCTGGTTTCGCGCGTCGATTTCAATACTCAAGTGCAGAGACGAAAATCCACCTGGACTACATCTCAATTTTCAACCATCTGTATTGAGCTTCTAAGAATTTCATTCAAATATCCGAAATTCTTAGTTTCTCCATTTTTGATCGGCGACCATATCAATTAGACAATTTTTTTTTTTAATTCTTCCCTACCAATTATTGCTTCTTAGATATGGGTATTCATAAGAAATTCGTTGTTGGTGGCTAATTGACTATCAATTTTGATGCAATCTTTACCAATTGATTCATATGAACAGAAGCTCGACTTAGTTAAAAAAACAAAATCTTTTTGTTTTCATCAACTCAAACCCCAATTCCTCAGACGACGGTTACCGAACCGAGAAGATTATCAAGGGGTCCGACAAAGAAGTCTGTTTCCCGACCGCCCATCTCAGCCATGTGTCCTCTAAGACGGTCACATAATTGGAGAGCTCGGTTCAAAACAGCATCAATGGAGAGAGAATGAAATTTAAGGTGTGGGCGAGAAAAGAGAGCAAGTAAAAAATGAGGTAAATATGATATTTTACTATGGGTTTGTAATTATCAATTTAATAAAATATGGGTGGTGAATTAATCTTGAGGTGTGTTTAGTAAAACTGGAGGTGTAAATAAATCAAGTTTTTAAAGGGCGTTAGTCGGGCGGTGACTAGGGGTCTAGCGCCTAGAAGGATTAATCGAGGATTAGTCGAGAATTAATCGTTTTACATTTTTATATTTAATTAATTAATATTATATTTTAAAAATATTTTTATGCATAATAAATTAATATTTTAAACAAAATAATCCATAAATAACCTAAACATAGTATTAATCACAAGTTTAACATGATAAAATAATCAAAATAATTTGTAAATTTAAAATTTTAGATCGTTTTCATTATATATTTAATATTTATTTATTTCAAATTTTGGTCTCGTACTTCAAAATTTATCATAACATCATTTATTTTATTTGATTTATCAAGATTTGCATCTAATTGATTGTTCAGTTAAATTTGCTCGAGAATCGTCTAAGTAAAGACGAAATTAATTGAACTTAGGCGGTCCAAGGCGGGTATGTGCAGGTTTAGGCGGCGCTTAGACGGGTTAGGGGCCTAGAGCCTAAAATCGAAGCGATCGAGTACATCATAGAGCCTAGGCGGGGATTAATCGGAGTTATGCGAAGATTTTTAGAACAGTAAAATAAACACAGCCATTAATATATTGTTAGAGAGATAAAAATTTTATTGGTCCCATAAATGTTGCCTTTTTTCGATTTGGTCCCACAGACATACGCGTTTTCAATTTAGTCTCAAATAAGTTGAATTGAGTTTCAATTTAATCATTTTGGCCGGAAAATTCAATTTTGGCCGGAACGTGACCATGTGACTCGCACGTGATCGGAGGAGCGGCCATGGCTGCTGACTCAGCGACACGTGACAGCAGACCATTGGCTATCGTCTTTTTAAAAAAAAATTGAAATACAAAGCTTAATACCTTGATTTTTTGATTAAAAAAAAAGAAAAATACGCCAGAAATACGATTTCATATCCGGAAATTAAAAATAAAAGAAAAAAAAAACATCTTTGTATTTTTCGATTTGGTCCCACAGACATACGTGTTTTCAATTTAGTCCCAAACAAGTCGAATTGAATTTCAATTTAATCCTTTCTGGCGTATTTTTTTTTAAATCAAAAAATCAATGTATTAATGTATTAAGCTTTGTATTTCGATTTTTTTAAAAAGACGATAGTCAATGGTCTGCTGACACGTGTCACTGAGTCAGCAGCCATGGCCGCTCCTCCGATCACGTGCGGGTCACGTGGTCACATTCCGGCCAAAATGATTAAATTGAAACTCAATTCGACTTGTTTGGGACTAAATTGAAAACGCGTATCTGTGGGACCAAATCGGAAAAAAAACAACATTTATGGGAGCAATAAAATTTTTATCTCATTGTTAGATATATATCTCACAACGATTGGAAAAATAACATTAAGTTCAAATATAAGTTCAATCGATAACATTGTCACATTAACAAAGTTTTTAAGGTGTTACGGGCCAAATTCCAAATAAGCATGTTCAAATTGTCTAATGTTGGAGTTAAGGGTGGACATTTCGTCCCGAAATCTCGATCCCGTCCCGATTTCATGTCGAAAACTAGCGGGATGGAACGAGATAGATTTAAAAAATAACAATTTCGTCCCGTCCCGTCTCGTTTCAAAATTTTTACACCGGGACGATCCCGTTTAATCCAGTCTCGTCCTGTTTATTTTTTAATATCAATAATATTTTTATTTTTTTTCATAAATATTAATAAAAATATCAAAATATTAATTATAGTTTCAACTAAATTTATTATATTTTTACAATTTAATAACATTTCAAAATAATTTAATTTTTATTTATATATTTTTTTGAAAAATATTAATATTTTTACTTTAAAAAAAATTAAAATTAAAATATTGTTTAATTTGAATAAAAATAAGCATTATTTAACTTATTTAATAATTTATTTTTAAAATTAAAAATTTTAATCAATTCAATATATATAGTATGTCAAAAAAACTTGTCATTTTTATTTTATTTAAATTTTGATTGTTTTATAAATCGATAATATTATTATTTTATTTTAATTTTTAATTTTTTTTATTTAAAATTTTGGAACGTCATGATCACGACTCGAACCCAAACGGGATTAGAACGTGCGAGATGGATTTTAAAAATACGACTCTCATCCCGTCCCGTCTCAAAATTTATTTTCGAAACGGAATGAGATTCTCCTAATTCCGTCTCATCCCGTCCTATGCCCACCCACCCCCTAATTGGAATGATCATCCCAAACAAACAAACAAACAAAAAAGTCATAGTAGCATGTTGAAAATTAATTATTAATCTTTTAATAAAAAAATACATTAAAAACGAAGAAAAATATGTCTAAAAAAACATGATGCAATTAAAAATGTTTTGAATTTTTATTTTCATAACTCTCTTCAATATACAAAAATTGAAATACCAAAGCGTAATAAAAAATAAATTATGTAAGAAAAGTCTCAAAAATATGATGCAATTAATTGAAAACGTAAAAATGCATGTTTGTTAGAATTTATATTGTCAATCAAAAATTCAAATATTAAAGTGTAATTAAAAATACTCCATTTACAAAAGTCTAAAAAATATGGTGCAATTAAAAACATAATCAAGGTCATGTTTGTTTGAATTGAATTTTTATTTTCAAACTTTTGACATAAAAAATGATAAACTTCACGCCCAGCATTGATTAAAATAAGGTCACAACATTCTAGAGTGAGTATGTTTATGATATTTTACTTTTATTAATCTAAATGCCATAAAACTATTAATAAATCCAATATCTAAATTGATTCATAAAAAAATGTCATCTATCTTGAAACCAAAAAAATCAAGTTATATTTTAATTTTGCTGAATCGTGTATTGAATCTAGGGAGCGCCGGGTATAGGGTCTTTTTGGGAGAGGGTTTTGTGAAAATGTCTTTTTGAGATTCAGTGTTGTCAAAATGGCCCTTTTTAATATTAATTTATTTTATATAATTTCAAAAATAAATTAAATCATTTGTTATTTTTTGAAAAATACAGAAATTGTTTTATATAATAAAAATATAGATCCAACCCATTAACCCGTACCCGCTTCATACCCAAACCCGAATCTCACCATTTAAACCGAAAATCAAAATCCCCAATTTCTGAAATTAGGGTTCTACCGCAAAACCCAAATCCCAAATCCCAAATTGCATCCAGCTCGATTCCGGCTTGGACGCGATTCCGGTCAGCTTCAATCTCCACAGGCGCATCTTCCGCCCGCATCTTCTCCATCGACTGTGTTCTCCAGCTTGGAGACGCGATTCCGGCCAGCTTCAATCTCCACCGGCGCATATTCCGCCCGCATCTTCTCCATCATCTAAGTTCTCCAGTTTGGACGCGATTCGGTCAGGTCAGCTTCAATCTCCACAGCCGCTGCATATTTCAGGTATGAAATCTGTTTGGTTGTCAGTGAATTATTTGGGTGATTTCATAAAATATACAGATGGCTTGTGGTCATGGGAGAATGCATGTTGTGGTGCAAATGAAGGAAAATCGTTTCCATTCCTTGTTCTAAAGAATATCACATATGCAGGATTGTATGAGAAATTAATAGAGAAACTAAAAATTGATACAAACTTACATGAAGTAGTTTTGCGATGCCCTAATCTTATTTCCCCGAAGGATCTACCGTATGAAATTTTTGATGATGATAGTGTGGACTGGTTGATCACAAGGTGTGATTGCAGTCCTCTTTGTGTGACTGTGAAGTTAAAGGAACACGTTGTAACTGAAATTGGAAGTAATAGATTGTCACAATTAGAGGATGAGGATGTTAGATTGCCAGTTTGCAATGAGGGAGTGGATCACAGTTCTGTGGCTGTGGTAGAAGTTGGAGCTGTGGTAGAAGCTGTGGTAGAAGTTGAAGCTGTGGAAGTTGCTGATACTATTGTTGTTGATGATGAAGGAGTTTGCAATGAGGGAGATGCTGATACCATTGTTGGTGTTGAAAGAGTAGTTGCCCCCATTTCTCTGACAGTAACTGAAAGAGTAGCTGCCTCTATTTCCTTTACAAAAACTGAAACAACAGGTAGCCTTCTATGTGATAGGCAACCTTCTGCTCTGAGAATTCCTTTGGTTGAAGACATCAATGCTAAAGACTATTTTGAAAGTAAGCGTCATTTGAAAGACAAGCTGGAAACTCTTGCTGTGAAATTCCATTTTGAATTCAAGGTGAAAAAGTCTAACAAGGAAGTATAAAGAGTTTGTTGCATAGATCAACAATGCAAGTGGCAGTTAAGTGCATGTGCTGTGGGAGAATCAAAGTTATTCAAAGTTGTGAAATATAAGTTCCCCCATTCTTGTTCTCTTACTATTCGTAACACTGACCATAAAAATGCTTCTTATAAGTTAATTGGAAGGCTTGTTGTTGAGAAATTCCAAGACCCAAAACGTGTTCATTCTCCAAGAGATATTATTAATGACTTTCTCCAAGAATACGGGTATGAGATAAGTTATACAAAAGCATACATGTCTCAGCAGTATGCTATTGGACTGATCCGGGGTAATCCTAAAGATAGTTTTGGAAAACTTCCAAAGTTCTTTTACTTGTTGAAGTTGGTCAATCCTGGGACAATGACATTCATTAAAACATCAGATGATAATGTATTTGAATATTGTTTTATGGCACTTGACCAGAGTATTCGTGGGTTCCAGTCTTCCCTTCGTCGAGTCATTTCTGTAGATGGGACTTTCTTGAAAAGTAGATTTAAAGGCACTTTGTTAGTTGCAACTTGCCAGGATGGGAATCGACAAATATATCCTCTTGCTTGGGTAGTGGTGGACTCAGAGAATAATAATTCTTGGACTTGGTTCTTTGAGAAACTGAAATTAATAACTGGTGACACCACTGATCTTGCCATACTTTTTGACCGTGCTGAAAGTATCAAACATGGTTTCCAGAAGGTGTTTAAGAATGCATGTCATGGATTCTGTAGTTACCATCTGAAAAGAAATTTGAAGGCCCGTTTCCCCAGATGTGATGTTGATGACCTGTTTAATCGAGCAGCAAGGGCTTACACTATACCAGAGTTCAGAAAATTATTCAATCCACTTTGTTTGAAGCACAAAGGAATCAGTGATTATTTGGATGAAGGGTCCTTTAGGTATTGGTCTAGAGGATAATCAAAACACCCCTAGCAGAGCAATATACACTTTGAATCATAAAAAAAAAAATCGATCATAAGTTTGTTGAGTGTATTGTGAGAATGGTGATTTGGCTATTCATAGCGTTGTCAATCTTCTTGATACCTATCCATTCGCATGCCGCCGAAGAGTTCGACGGGGATTGTAGCATGTTAATGAAAGGTTTGTAATTAATTTATTTATGTATAATTAATGAAATGTGTAATTAGTATTGTGCTTGCACATATATAATTTCCATAATTTTTTTTTTGATAGGTGAGTGTGAGGCTTTAACAGCCTTTAAATATACTATAAAAGACGATTATCAGAATTGTATACTTGAAAACTGGGAACATGTCAAAGTCGAGGCCGATAGCGTAGTCGAAATGTAAGAACATGATGAATATATATCACATATTGATAACTAATAATCTAATCTGATTTCATTCTTTTCTTTTTTTCATAGACAACTTGGGGAATGTAACTTTAAAGGGTCTCTGGTTCCGGAGCTCGGCAATTTGACGAGTTTAACTAAACTGTACGTTATGCGTATGTTTGTATTTTGTACATGTTCATTTCGTTCGTTATTTATGTCTTATACAATACATGTAGGGTTTTATACGGAAACGATTTAAGCGGGAGTAACATACCTTCTGAACTCGGCAAACTTAAAAATTTGGAGGTGATGGTCATGAGCTCTTGCAATCTTACTGGTCCGATTCCGGAAGAATTGGGCAAGTTGAAGCAATTGGGTTCACTGTGAGTGAATCGTGTTACGTCTCAGACTTATAATTACACTGAAAAAATAAAATAAAACAAAATAAAATTAATTATATATACTTACTAACTGTTGCGATGATATATATAGTTCGTTAGCATCGAACCACCTCAGTGGCAGCGTACCTCAAGAACTAGTCGACAATTTATCCGGCATACGTGCAGTGTAAGTATATATACCTCAAAATTTATTTATGTATATAATTATCGATTGAATTGATATATTATATAATAAAACGTCACAAAAAGTATTGATCATTTGTACAGAAATATGATATACAACGATGGTGGTCTGACGGGCCGTTGCACTGGCACTCCATGCCACTATGGTGCGCCGGTGTAATAGACGAGTCGTAGTTATAATGAATTCGCATAATAATATTACTTAAATCAAGCGACGACTCTCTCTTTGTCGCAACCACTGCTGCTTTTGTCTTGTACTTTCTCGAATCTCAAGAGTTTGTATACTTTTATTTTTTATTGTCTATTAAAAATTTGCACTATCCATAAACGAAAAGTTTTTTTTATAATTTTATTGTTACAATATAATACTCATCTATTTACATTAATTAATATCATTATTTTTTCACTTATCCGCAAACGGAGAGAGTATCAATTAGGATTTTAATTTGAATTTTGGTTTGGCGAAAATTGACCCGTGGTACAACTTTCGGGGCAAGTCCATCGACACTTTTTATACTTATGAATAGAGGATTTACATTGTTGATTGATCGATAAAGGTACGTACTTACGTACGTGTAACTATAGGGATTAAAAACTGTCACCGTACGTAAGATTGTATGGATTGATAAATTATTTTAATTCAAATCAATTGATTAAAATGACTCTTGTCGGTGGTTGATTATACAAGTTCTACACTCCATATTTGACAATTTGCTTGGTATAATTATCACTATTCGCGCACGCCATTGTTCGGGAATAGGGCTGGCTTTGCTATAAAATCGAGGGATAGATTGATAGATAATCAAAACACCCCGAGTAGAGCAATATACAATTTGCATTGGAAACGATTGTAAGTTTGTTGAGTGTATTGTGATCGGAATGGTGGTGTGGCTATTCATAGCTTTGACAATCTCGATACCTATCCATTCGAACGCCGCCGGTTGCTACGAGGACTGCTGGAATTTGAATATGGATGGTTTGTAATTGATTTATGTATAATTAATTAGTTTATAATTAATGTTTAGTTTATAATTTCCTTAATTTTGCTTTTGTAGTTGATGACTGTGAGGCTATACTAGCCTTTAAATGTATGATAACCGACGATCCTATGAATTGTTTACTTAAAAACTGGGAGCATGTCAAGGTAGACGACGACAACGGTAGAGTAGTCGAAATGTAAGAACATGATGAATTAATTAATGTTTCTGATAAAATTAATCTAATTAATCTGATTTCATTCTTTTTTTTTTTCATAGACAACTTGGGGAATGTAACCTTAAAGGGTCTCTGGTTCCGGAGCTCGGCAATTTGACGAGTTTAACTAAACTGTACGTCATGCATATGTTCGTATTTTTTTGTACATGTTCATTTAGTTCGTTATTTATGTCTTATACATATAGGGTTTTATACGGAAACGATTTAAGCGGGAGTAGCATACCTTCTGAACTCGGCAATCTTGAAAATTTGGAGGTGATGCTCATGAGCTCTTGCAATCTTGCTGGTCCGATTCCAAAAGAATTGGGCAATATGAAGAAATTGAATACACTGTGAGTGAATCGTGTTACTTCTCATACTTATAATCACACTCCAGAAAAAAATAAATACAAAAATTAATTAATCTTACTTAATTAATTGTTGTGTAATAATTTCTTCACTCCACGTACGTACTGTTGCGAGGATAGTTTCCTGGCATCGAACCACCTCAGTGGCAGCGTACCGCAGGAAGTAGTCGACAATTTATCTGGCATAGGTGTAGTGTAAGTATATATATACCTCGAAATTTATTTATGTATATATACAGAGAAAAGTATACTATATATATACTCCTATAATTGTCGATTGGATTGATATATTTTATAATAAAGCGCCACAAAAAATGTTAATTATTTGTACAGAAATATGACATACAACGATGGTGGTCTGACGGGCTATTGCACTGCCACTTCATGCAGCTATGGTGTGCCGGTGCCATAGACGAGCTATCATTGTAATGAATTAATTTTCGCATAATCAATTAATCAAATCAAGCGACGACTCTCTCTTTGTCGAAGCTACTACTGCTTTTGTCTTGTATTATTGTTTGGAAATTATATGAGAAATTAATTAAGGTAATAAATAAAATAAAACTCGTGTCACTCTTGGCTCTTGCTCATGGAGACTTCACCTAGCACCAATCATTCGACCGAGCAGCGAGCTCGTCTTTCTAGAGCAAAAATCAATTAGGTGGATAATAATAATAATAATTGAGAATTGAACATGTGGTTCGAGATTTCGATTGAGCAATAGTATATTATATACATTGATAATACTTCATTCGTTTTAAAATAAATTAAAAATAATTATCACTTTATAAATCTCAACTTAATATATATTTTAAAAAATCAATTTTAGATGTTCTAAATTAATAAATACTCCCACCTAGACCAATGATCACATTTTTTTTGTATTTTAGAAATGAGATGTAATCATTGGTGTGGGTGAGAACACGTATGTTTTTTATTCAACAATATGAGATATTTAAAACATCTCCTCACATCCTCACAAATAATTAAGTTTCGCTCTACTCATCGTTGATGTATGTGTCATTTATTGACAAACTCAAATTTTTATATCACCCTCTATTATTGTCTTGAGTTTGCTTTGATACTGATGGTGATGAGTATTGAAATGGGCCGGGTACAATTACGTGTCAGCCCAATAGCTTAAACAGTTTCGGCCACTTTTCCTTCAAGCCCAACTTTTATTCCACAGCCCGAATTTCCAGCGCGGACGTTTTTATCAATTTGATATACAGTATTTCGGTTTTTGTCAACATGAGATTCGAGCAAATTTTACTAGCAGCGTGATGTCAAAATATGAGTTATTACGTTTTCCATTGCATCATCTTTTTTTTTTTTAATAAAGAATATTTACATTTCAAATAGATGTAATGACTAATATTGTTTTGGGATGATAATTTCAACCATGCTATGTTGAGATTCTACAGCCTTATAAAAACCGAAGATATATTATATGTAGATATTCAAAACTCGACGATCCATCTTACTGAAAGCAATCAAAAATATTCATGGATCTTCAATGTTTTTCGAGCATAGCAGCTTCCAGAATGGCCGTGTTGCTATTCATGCGCGCTGCAGGTGTTATTGGTCTTGATGATACCAGCTGCAGGTTCTGGTGAATCAGAAGGTTTGTACAAACTACACACACAATTTATAAATTAATTCAAAATTTTTAATATAGTAAAATAAAAAAATGTAAAAAAATGTTTTATTTTTTGAAAATGATATTTTATTTATTTATGATGTTTTGTTAGGTAAAATACATTTTTAGTAAAAAAATATTAATATTTTAAACATTAAAATAATAAAATTGAGTAAAGTGCAACTTTTATCAAAAGTTTAAGTGTTCAACGAATTTTATTAAAACTTTGGGGGTAAAGCACAATTTTAACGAAAGCTTTGAGGGTTTAAAGTTTTTTACTTTTATTTTTTTGAGAATTATTGAATAATTAGGAAATTGTTCTGAAATGTGTAAGGTAATTAAGTGGGTCCATAGTGTACACTTGACAAGCCGGAGAGGGTGAGCAATGTCGGGCAATTGCGGGAAAGAGAAAAATATGTTATTTTTATCTTTAAAATACTATTTTTAACATATAATTAATATTTTTTTACTTTTAACATATAATATAATTAATAATAATTTTTTTTTAAATCAATATTTTTTATTTTTTAAGATTTATAAATAGAGATTAAATTTATTTAATTTGAATATTGTTTTTTTTTCTATTTTATATAATAAAATAATGGTGTAGATAAAGAGAAAGTGATGTAAAGTTGAATAATTTTAAATATTTGCTATTTTAGAGTATAAGATATTTGAAAAATAATTAATGATGTGGCGATGGAAAAAAATGACGTGGCAAGAAAAATTTAGAAAATACTCTATCGGTCTAAAGACACTTGATATACTTTCCTTTTAAGGGTGTCTAACAATAGTTGACACAACTCAAAAAAGTAAATAATTATTCTAACTTTTTTTATTTTAATATACAATTTTATTCTACTTTACCCCAATTACTTTTTAAACTTTACTCACAACTATTTACTTTTCACTTTTAAAATATATTTTTACTCTTTACTTTTTAATTAAAAAATTAAAAAATAACAATTTTATTAAACTCCGTGTCCAACAAAATATGACATCTATTAATGGCGAGTATCTCCTATTGAACTTTTTTTGTTTAAGAAGATGATTCTTTGACAATTTGAACGATCACGCGGGCTAACAAGCCGGGCCTTAAAAAAACATTCATTCACTATTAAAATGTTATTAAAAGGTATAGTATAAAAATAAAAGACCAATTTATTAGGTGCATAAAATCAGAATCACGCGGGCTCAACGAGTAATAAAATTTAAAAAATAAATAAATAACTAAGTTGAAATCGAACTATGTTAGAATAATGTTAAGGCGATAAGGTAATCTAACTTATATTTGAGCTTTAGGATTTATATCCAACCGATGTGGGATACTTAACACGCCCCCTCACGAGTAGGTTCGGTTTGTCGGCTCTACTCGTGGATATAGTGCCATCTTTGGGCAAGCCGAAAATTTCATTGGTCGAGGCTCCATCATCGTGTTGAGCCTGCTCTGATACCATGTTAAAGTTGAGTCAATAACACCTTAAAATGCCTTGTTAAGATGATAAGGTAATCCAACTTATATTTGAGCTTTAGGATATATATACAACCGATATAGGATACTTAACACAATTAAAACTAAATATATTGTCAAATTCCTTTTTTAATTAGTATTTTGCGAATCTTCTAATTAATCTTTTGAGTAGAGGATAATATTTTGACAATTTTGCTTGAGATGATCATTCACCCATTCACCGTACTTCGACATTTTTTTGTTCTGGGG
The DNA here is from genome assembly GCA_954870475.1 of Euphrasia confusa. Lineage (NCBI taxonomy): Eukaryota > Viridiplantae > Streptophyta > Magnoliopsida > Lamiales > Orobanchaceae > Euphrasia > Euphrasia confusa. The sequence continues at coordinate 654,693 of OX940955.1, read as the reverse complement.
AGATGATCATTCCATGTACCGGTTCAAGTATTTCAACATACATGGTATCGTGACATTTTTGAGATCGGATAGTCATTTAATTCCACATACATGGTATTTGTACAATATTTTTGTTTTGAGATGATCATATATATTCTAATACTGTTGAAAATCACACCTCGCAATTGCCATGTATGGCTTATAAAAACCGTAAAATCAAATATAGTATATAAAACGAGCAATACATGTTTTTTATTCTTCTTACATAAACATTTAACATTTTTTGTTTATGTTGGCTAGCTGTATATATATATAATGAAGATGATGGGGCTCGTCGTGTTGGTGTCGATTTTGATACTGAATTCTATGAAGGGTGTCACCACTGATCAAGCTGCAGGTCAATGTTGTATATATCGATCATTAATCAAATTAATTGTTCAAGATTGATGATCAATTACATCAACTTAAACGCGACAAAGCATTCTTATTAACATATCTGATTTTTAATTTGTTTGATATACAGATGACCTTAATGCTTTAATAGCCTTCAAGAACAATATGATCGATGCGGCTGGTTTTACTGATAGTTGGGACTCGTCCCATATCGACGCGTGCACATGTTATCATATAAAATGCGATCACAACCAAAGAGTAACCCGAATGTAAGCGGCATATATATATATCATCAATTAATTAAATAGCTGATCTACTGCATTTGTTGATTTTCATCCATTAGTGATCTCGGCGGAGCTGATATAAAAGGTCAACTGGTTCCCGACCTCGGCAATTTGACGATGTTAAATACGATGTACGTTACGTTACATTGATTAATTTCAAAAAAAAAAAAAAAATTTTAATGCTGTGTGTTTGATTTAATTTCTTTATAGGATTTTATCTGGTAATGATTTTAACGGGACTATACCTCCTGAATTCGGAAATCTTGTTAATTTGCAAGAGTTGGTTTTGAACGGTAACCTTGATCTTAAAGGACCCATCCCATCAGAGTTGGGCGATCTCGTAAATTTGGAACGCCTGTGAGTGAATCAATATCAATAAATCAGTTAATTAATTAAGATATTTATAATAATTTACAAAGTATTTTTCACAATTAATTAGCTATCGAATTAGCTAGCCTAATCTGTTTAATTTCATCCACTAGTGACTTTGGAGGATGCAATATGATAATAAGTCAACTGGATTTCATCAATAATTTGAAGGCATTAAATTATGTGTAAGTTATGTAGAATTATGAATGTATTTTTTTTTATATCATAAATAAATATGAACACTCTAATAAAAAAATTATTTTCTTGTTTCATTTAAAAAAAACAAATTTACTCTAATTTTTTACTTATTTTTTATTTTTTGTTTTACTCAAAACTAATTTTATTTTTTAATTTAAATACAAATTTACTCTTAATTTTTTTTTATAAATATAATGAAAATAACATTTTTTAAGTTGTGTGACGACAAAAGGACGAAGATAATTACTTAAATTATACTGTATATAAATCCTTTAGATGTAATTATTGTAATTTCATTATTTGTGTGTCTGATTTGTTTGTAGGGACCTGTCCACTAATGCTATATTGGGGTCTATACCTTCATCATTTGGATTTCTTAAAAAATTGGCATATTTGGATTTGCACGATAACTTTTTGAACGAAACCATCCCATATGAACTAGGCAATTTGAAAAACTTGAATTATCTGTGAGTCATAGTAGAAATATATTCTCTCTCCGTTTAAAATCTATAGTCAAACTTTTTTGGTAAATACAAAAAAAAGTTTGACCATAAATTTAAAACAAAGAGTATAACTAATAAATATATATTTTAATTTTAATATATAACTAGAATATGATTGTTGATGCTTCTCTTACATTGACAGCGACCTATCATCGAACAATTTGTACGGTACAGTGCCGGAAGAATTGTCCGAAATTATTCCTTACATACAGGCAGTGTGAGCACCCAATAATTAGTTCTATTTCTCTTGGACAATAATTGTATCATATGTTCAACAAAAATAATTCCAGAAATTTGAAAAATATTTGTACGCAGGAATTTGACAAATAACACAGGGCCAGGAGGGCATGTGAGTCTCGACGGCCGTTGCACTATTACGCCATGCGTCAATGGACAATGAATGATATGTTTACCACAATATATATATACTAGGATATATGTCCTCTGTCTTGTAACTCTAAAGTTCTCTTCTATAAAAGGATCAACAGTATTATTCCAAAATAGAACTCAGAACCAAATCATATTATCTTTAAGGGGATAAAGATAGTAATGATTCGGAAATGTCACTCACCAAATCGCCCCATTGTCATCATCAAAATTTGCAATTTTTGTTCTGAATCCAACATGGTTAGTAACAGAAGAAACCTAAAGCAAAGAAAGAAGAAAGTTATATATATAAATATATAACTCGTAGATTAGAAGAAGCCATTTAATATTGAAGAATGGGTATACGGATTGTATGGAAAACTACAAGGTGAAACAGCACGAGGATTGGGCTGCGGGAGACCCAACCCCACACAATTGCTATTTCGCTTCTGGCTATTCCAACACAATTAACAGAACTTCTTAAGAACAATTTACCACGATTCATAAAATTAATGATTACTCAACCAATAAATCCATCGATAACAAATTCTGCAAACAACAATTATACATCTCAACTTTTCAACCCACACTGGATCGGAGGCCTCATAAAAAAAAATCGACCAAAATATGTATTACACAACTCTTCTCAATTTCTCAAGCCAAAATGTGTCCAAATTTCATTAAAAAAATCGAACAAAAAGGCATTCCCTAGATATGCCTGTTGGAAAACGTAAACTCGACTAACTCACAGCGGAATAAACGAAACAAATATGTGGAGAGGAGATACTAAACACTCTTTTTTTTCTCACTCAATCAACACGAAAATATACTCTTGAACTCTCTTATATTTCTTCTTGTAATTCTTATACAAACTCATATCTAAAATGAAAGATTACATGACTATTTATAGGACAACCAAAATGAACCTAAATAACATACATGAATTAACAATTAATTCCATGCATGAATATAATATGAAAAGACCATTCATGTATACAGAACATGAATCTAGCTTATTATTGACTTTCAAACTTCAACATCCTCCCTTAAGCTTGATTCTCCCTCATCCCAAGCTTGTGCCTCAACTTCTCAAAAGTTTCTCGTTTGAGGGGCTTCGTGAAAATATCCGCAACTTGATCTTCGGATTTCACGAACTTAACTTGAACATCTTTCTTAGCAATGCACTCTCTGATGTAGTGAAACCTTGTGTCAATGTGCTTACTACGATCATGAAAAACGGGATTTTTCGCTAGTGCAATCGCTGATTTGTTATCGACAAATATTTCCGTCGATTCAACGTCACCAAAGTGAAGTTCTTTAAGCAAACTCCTCAACCACACAGCATGACAAACACTTGACGTCGCCGCAACGTACTCCGCTTCACATGTCGAAAGAGTAACTATCGGTTGCTTCTTCGACGACCATGTGAATGCACATCCTCCAAAATAAAATACGAACCCACTCGTACTCTTACGATCATCGGGATCTCCGGCCCAGTCGCTATCGCTATATCCGAACAATTTCATTTCTCCATTTTCTGGATAAAACAAACCAAAATGGATCGTACCTTTGATATATTGGAGTATCTGTTTAGCCACCTTGAAATGATACTTAGTCGGATACTCCATGTAGCGACTAATGAGACCGACCGCATAAAGAATATCGGGCCTCGTGCACGTCAAATATCGCAAACTTCCAACCAAGCTTTTAAACAAAGTTGGATCGACTCGATCTCCATTTATGTCCTTTGAAAGTTTGGTCCCAACATCAATCGGGATATTGGTCGGCACGCAATTCTCCATCTTGAATTTCTTTAAAATTCCCTTTGCATAGCCTTCTTGGGAAATGAATATCCCACCTTTTTGTTGCTGCACTTCAATTCCGAGATAATACGACATTAGGCCAATGTCCGTCATCTCATATTCTTTGGTCATCTCTTGTTTGAATTCATCAAACCACTCCTCATTATTTCCTGTAAAAATAAGGTCATCGACGTACAAACATACGATCAACATGTTACCTTTACCATCAACTTTCACATACAGGGCATGCTCGTGGGGGCATTTTTTAAATCCTTTCTCCATAAAAGTTTGGTCGATACGGCTATACCAAGCTCTCGGCGCTTGCTTTAAACCGTATAAAGCCTTCTTTAATTTCAAGACTTTTTCCTCATGGCCCGGTAACAATTAACCTTCCGGTTGATCGATGTAAACTTCTTCTTCAAGTACGCCATTCAAAAACGCGGACTTTACGTCCATTTGATGAATTTTCCACGTCTTTTGGGCTGCTAGCGAGATCAAAAATCGGATGGTTTCCAGACGAGCTACAGGAGCAAAAACTTCATCGTAGTCAATTCCAGCCTTTTGTTTGTATCCTTTGACTACGAGCCTCGTCTTGTATCGTTCTACCTCTCCTTTTGAATTCTTTTTCGCCTTGTAAACCCATTTAACTCCAATGGATTTTTGCCCCTGTGGAAGAGAAGAAAGTTCCCAAGTTTCATTTTTCTTAATTGAACTTATCTCATCGTCCATGGCTTTCTTCCACTTTTGACTCTTTGACGCCTCTTCAAAGTTTATGGGCTCGGTATCCGCAAACAAACAAAACAAGTTTGGATTTTGATTGAGCTCATAAATATCTCGCAACGATCTCATCTTTTTAGGCCTTCCACTACTTGAACTATCGTTGTCCGATGAAGGTTCGTCACGCGGGGGTGGCGATGGAGGACTCGAGGGCTCCAACGGTTCTTCCTCAACTTCTTTCGAACTCGACTCGAAAGGGTAAAAAGTATATTGCTCCTTATCTTGGGTACTCCAGTCCCAAGAACTCTTCTCGTCGAACACGACATCACGACTCAGCTTCCTTTTGTTCTCAACTGGATCGTACAATTTATAGCCTTTCGAAGCTTGATCATAACCAACAAAAATATATTTTTTGCTCTTCACATCAAGCTTGCTCCTTGACTGATCTGGTACGTGGGCATGAGCAATACTACCAAATACTCGCAAATGTGAAATACTTGGTTTGAAACCACTCCACTTCTCCTGTGGTGTTTGATCATGAACACTTCTGGTTGAACTTCGATTAGACAAGTAAACGGCACATTCGACCGCTTCTGCCCAAAGTTCTTTTGGCAAATCTTTGGTTTTCAACATGCATCGAACCATATTCATAATGGAACGATTTTTCCTTTCCGCGACGCCATTTTGTTGCGGAGAATAAGCAACGGTAAGAGATTTTCGAATACCATTCTCTTCACAAAATTTCTGGAACTCCGTCGAAGTGAACTCGCCTCCGTTATCCGACCTCATTGCCTTGATTTGGTAGCCGCTTTGCTTTTCGACTAGGGACTTAAACTTTTTGAAGGTTGAAAATGCCTCTGACTTGTTTTTCAAAAAGAATACCCACGTCTTTCGACTAAAATCATCAATGAAGGTCAGAAAATACCGATTACTCCCGAGAGAAGATGGATCGATAGGTCCGCATATATCGGTATGTATTAGCTCTAGCGGGTGCTTCGCTCTTGAGAGAGATTCTTTCGGAAAGGAGTGTCGATGTTGTTTTCCTTCAAGGCATCCTTGACAAATCTGATCGGGGTGATTAATCATAGGTAGTCCTCTCACTAACTTCTTGGATGACATCGTCTTCAATCCGCCAAAATTTATATGGTCGAGCCTCAAGTGCCACAACCAGGACTCGTCTTCAAAACACGCTTTCAAGCACTTTGCCATGTCGTGCTGAATATTCAACTTGAACATTCTGTTACTTGACATTTGTACCTTAGCTATCAATCTTCCTTCGGAATTCTTTAAGTACAAGCTTTGGCCCGCCATGTGAACGTCGTACCCTTTTTCGAGCAATTGACCGATGCTCAAAATATTTGCTTTCATCCCTGGTACGTAGTAAACATTTTCGATGAATTGATGTCCACCACTCTTCAACCGAATGAGAATCCTTCCTTTTCCTTGGATGGTGATTTTTGACATATCACCAAATGAGATGCTTCCCGCAGCAGTAGCATCAATATCAACGAACATGCGCTTCTCCCCGCACATGTGATTACTCGCACCCGAGTCAAGGTACCACGACGTATTTTCTTCTTCTATCGAAGCTTTTAGCGCCAACAACGATTGGTCGGGTTCTTTTTCACCAAAATGAGCCTTTTCGGAGCTAGACTCATTTCGACACTCTGAAGCGTAATGCCCAAATTTGTGAAAATTATAGCATTTGATGTCTCTCTTATTTTGATGACGATTATATCCACCTCTTCCACGACCTCGTGACGTATGAGATTCCGATTGTGACTCGTCTTGGTTATAAGAGTTTTGTTCTTCGTAACCTTGTTCATGGCTACGACCACGGCCACGTCCTCGTCCTCGTCCACGACTACGACCTCTACCGCGGCCTCTCCCACGACCGCGATTTCCAAAATTATCAAATTTATTTTGGTCGGAATTGATCGTCATTGCTTGAAGAGCTTGCTCGACCTCCGGTTCCTTCGTTCGCCTTTTAAGTTTTTCTTCATGGACTTGTAATTTTCCGAGCAGCTCATTCATGTTAAGAGTCTCGACATCATTCGACTCTTCAATGGCTATTACGATGTAATCGAATTTCTGCACAAGAGACCGAAGTATCTTTTCAACAACTCGATTTTCTTCGAGCTTTTCTCCATTGCTTTCGAGTTGGTTAACAACCGTAACAACTCTTGAGATGTAGTCGGATACTTCTTCCGATTCTTTCATCTTCAATGACTCGAACTCTCCTCGGAGTGATTGAAGTCGAACTTTCTTAACTTTGTCAATGCCTTTGAAAGCATCGTTAAGAATATCCCACGCTTGCTTCGCCGTGGTTGCTTGAGAAATTTTCTCAAAATTGTTGTCGTCCATGCCGAGTTGAATAATAGATAGAGCTCTTTGATCTTTTACCTTGGCTTCTTTGTAAGTTTTCCTTTCGGCTTGGCTTAAAAGAGCAGGATCTTGAGATGCATTAAATCCTCCTTCGACGGCTTCCCAAACATCTTGTCCACCAAGAAATGTTTTCATTTGAATGCTCCATCGATTAAAGTTGTCCTTCGAGAGCTTCGGAAATGGGAATGCTCCACTTGCGGCCATCGTCTTTAAGGAGAATCGAATCTAGCTCTGATACCACTTTGTTGGAAAACGTAAACTCGACTAACTCACAGCGGAATAAACGAAACAAATATGTGGAGAGGAGATACTAAACACTCTTTTTTTTCTCACTCAATCAACACGAAAATATACTCTTGAACTCTCTTATATTTCTTCTTGTAATTCTTATACAAACTCATATCTAAAATAAAAGATTACATGACTATTTATAGGACAACCAAAATGAACCTAAATAACATACATGAATTAACAATTAATTCCATGCATGAATATAATATGAAAAGACCATTCATGTATACAGAACATGAATCTAGCTTATTATTGACTTTCAAACTTCAACAATGCCAAGATAAAAAAATAAAAAATAAAAAAAATAAAAAAACGAGAAGAGAGCTAAACGATAAAGAGAGAATTAGAGATTTTCACTTGAAAGTGCGAGTGGACTGTGGCAGCGAATATGAGAATCTGGCGGTCGGCGCTGGCCGGTGGAAGGCGCGATTGCAAAGAGCGAGACCGCAAGAGTGCGCTGTTCTTAGAAAAGGGTAATGGAGTACAGCTAATAATTTCAGTAAGTTGATAAACCTCAAATATGTACCAGCCATTTCTAAGTGAGGAAACTGCAAAGAAACACGATTTCAAATAACACACGTTACTATAAGAACAAACATCACAGACCAATATTAATGCAACAATATGACTAAGAACATAGAGAATGACATGATGAAAGATAGAATAGATACCTCTCAGAACCACCTTTTAGTTGTAGATACTTCGCATAGTACAAACTATCAATAAACTTCGACACGCATTGAGTATAGAAAAAATACTACACTTGCAATGTATAAACTTCGAAACGGATGTCCGCTTCCAATAGTGAGGTCAATGGACAAAGCGAGATATAATCGTACGAACATTCGTTCACTGTGAGAAATCTGAGTGTAGGAGCATTTATCTTCGCATTGTGGTAAGGGTTAAACATACCGGTATCATCAAATGGGAAGTCAATCGTGAGCTTCTATACTGTTGGCGAGGTTATGTAACAATAATCGAGATCTGGTCCAAGATTCTACAACCATCAAGTCCTCAAGCACGGGACAGCCAGCAAGCAAATGGGGAAGGGTTTCATTATACTCGTATTCGATATTAGAGAGACTAAGCTTCTTGAGGAACAGAAAAAATACATTTGAGCGAAATATTATCAAGGCTCAAATCAACAAGGGTGGTCATGTGAAGAGGCAGTTGGACAGCGAATCTTGATGGTCTAGTTCAAGATACAAGATAGACGCATTGGACAATGCGCTCAATGGCAGCGGTGACCCATGTATTTAGGACGTTTTTGACGGAAGCGAATTGTCAATTGTAGAAGGAAAAAGAGGTTATAGTTTGCATTTTGTGAGGTAATGTGGGAACAATTGATGATATACCAAGTTGACCTTATCTATTTCATTGACTACCCTATTATTTAAATAATTAAAAAATAAAATAGAAATAAAAAGGAATTAGTGTTGTATGTATGGAAAAGTCCAGATTGCCCCAATTTATTTTAGGTGTTTTTTTTTACAAAAGAAAATTCAATTCCCCCTTCCTCATCTCATCTCACAGCCACCAAGCTCCCGTTTTTTTTTTCTATTTCTGTGGAAATAATGAAAGAGCTACTACTCGAAGATGAATGTAAAAGATGAACCCTAGCCCACATCATCTTCGGCCTGATGTGCTAATCGAAATCTCCAACGGTTTCGCTACACTAAGGCTGAACCGAACCCTAGCCCCCAACTCCGGCGGCCCAATGTGCTAAATCCTCAACTCCGGCGGCCCACCTACAGAGGCCGAATACCGTAAATCGAGAAGAAAAAACACGTGCAGATAAACCCCCAATCCATCGATTCGAAGAGGGTTAGTTTAATTTTTTCAGTTTTGTGCTGAATTGATTTTAAGTTAGTATCTGGGCTCGGTCCTCCGCCTGGCTATGCTTGGACGAGACGCACGAGCTAGCTGGTGAAGTTGTCATCGAGCGGCTCGGAGACGCGGGTTGTGGCGGCTCGGTGGGGACAGGTTCAACTTGAGGTTCAGCTTCGACCCGTTCATGGTAGATCGGTTGAGTTTTCTTTTTACCTTGTTTCTTGTTTGAATTAGTTGTGAAAAAGGACAAGTAGCTAATAGAAGACACAATATATGTGTGATCGTTTTAAATTCATGACTGAGAATTGGGTGGGGATTGTCGGGGAAGCAACGGTCGTTTCTCGGTTATTTCGGCCACCAACACGGTGAAGATGGAGTTGAGATTCTTGATTTTGGGGGGGTGAATAACTATATGGTATACATAAAAACAGAGGAGTTGGTAGGGTCGTAAGGATGAGAGGGAGAGGGTAGTGAGTGGAATTGCTGCGGTCCTTGCTTGTTGGATGCGGTCCTTGTTTGTCGACTGTTGTTCAAAGGGCTCTTGCCCCTGCAACTGACTGTTGGCGTCTCCTCAGAGTGTCAGTGGTTTTTAGTTTTATGTTGATTTTGGTTTTTGTATTTGCCTGTGCTAATTGTATTCTGTGTATTGTATAAATTGTTTTGGATTTGTATGTGCTAATTGATCCGAATTGCAGTGTAAGCTTGTTTGACACGAGTTCGGTTTTGGATTTCTCTGTGCTAGCCTTTGTATATGAATAATTATGTTTTGTTTTTTGGATATTTTCAATTATGCTACTGATCAATTCTATATTTATTTAGTGTCTATTATTTGTTCAAATGTATTCTTATGTTATGATGTAACATGAATTCCTTGATTGAGTTCTACTAGAGAGTGACCATGGACCCCTACCATAAGGATACTATTATTACAAAATTTGATAAGAGATTCAAGATTTAATAGAATTTTTTCTTTCTTTCAGAATAATATTTGTATTAATGTAATAATATTTGTTTTAATGTATTAAGATCTATTATACTTTATTGATGATATACAATTGTAATTATTTTTTGTTTATCTAATAAAGAAGTTTAATTTATTTTTAATGATTTTTTTCGTAATACTATGTTTTTTCGATATTTAAAAATAAATAAATATATAAATTAAAAAAATGAAAACTTACAAGATGGACTTTGAGAGAAAATTTTGACTTCTTCCGCAATTTGAGTTTGGTTTGGATTTAAATGGAGGGAGTGAAAATTAAAATGAAAATGTACACGGGAAGTTCTACTGAATTTAAATAAATTTAAGACATATACCGAAGCATATGTGTAATATACCTAAGCATTTCAAAATGTGAAATACACATACTTAAGAATAGTAATATGATACCTTCTGAACATTTTTATAAGAAAACAACCTTACAAGCAAAATGTATGTATGTAACTTATCTTTTAAGCTTATCACACATAGATCGATTTTTCATACACCTAAGAACTAAAAGTCATATACCTATTCATAAAATGTAATGTCATGTAAATTAACTATATATTATTAATTAAAATGTAATTTCGTGTAAATTAACTTTATATTAGTAATTATAATTTCATTTCATTAAAATTAACTTTATATTAGTATTAAAAATGTAATTTAATGTGAATGAACTTTATATTAGTATTTAAAATTTAATTTTATGTAAATTAACTTTATATTAGTATTTAAAATATAATTTCATGTAAATTAACTTTATATTAGTATTTAAAATATAATTTTATGTAAATTAAGCTTATATTAGTAGTTAAATTGTAATTTTATGAAAATTAACTTTATATTAATATTTAAAATATAATTTAATGTGAATGAACTTTATATTAGTATTTAAAATGTAATTTTATGTAAAAATTTACATTGGTAATTAAAATGTAATTGAATGTGAATTATTAATAATTAAAATATAATTTCATGTAACTTAACTTTATATTGGTAATTAAAATATAATTTAATGTGAATTAACTTTTTATTAGTAATTACTCCCTAAAATGTAATTTCATTAAAATCAATTTTATATTAATAATTAAAATAATTTCGTGTGAATTAACTTTATATTAATAATAAAAATTTAATTTTATGTAAATTAACATTATATTACTATTTAAAATGTAATTACATGTAAATAAACTTTATATTAATAATTCAAATGTAATGTCAAGTAAATTAACTTTATATTAGTATTTAAAATGTAAAAATTTCATATAAATTAATTTGATATTAATAGTATTTAAAATGTAATTTAATGTAAATTAACTATATATTAGTATTTTCGTTATACAGAGATTTGCATTCCGGTCCAAAGATTTCCCAAAAATTACAATTCAACCAAAACTTTTTTCTTCAATGGAGATCAAGATCGGAGGAAGAGGAATGGGAGGCCGCGTCGATTCCGTTTTCAGATCCCGACCCTACGAGTCCGCAACAAGTCTCGCCGGCTCGTTCGAATCCATCGATTGCTTGACGTCGTCGTCGAATCAGACGAGCGCAACCGCCTCGGTCGAGGACGACGGGATCTCCTTCATATTCTTCAGACGCAGCACACCCTTATGGAACAATGAATGAGATGAAGGAGGTGATGTACCAGGTGGCGGCGTTCCGGCCGGTGGAGTTCGGGGAGGAAGTGTTGGGAGTCCAACCCTTGTTCGGATTAAAGCATCGGAGGAGTGTTAGAGGTGGAGCCAAACCATTGGGACGAGTCAAAGACGAGCGAAAAACGCGGCTGTTTGACCACGAGTTTGACTTCGATTTCTTGGGGATTAAGTTAGGGTTTCTCACCTCCCATCTATAAAAGAACCTCCTCCCCTCATTCATGTATAACTTAGAGAACACATAGAACACAAAATAGTGAGTCGAAAAGAGATCTATCGAGATCCGGTCTTGTACACGAGAATATTATTATCGAATAATATTGGGTGTGGTGTCCATGGAAGTAGGCATTATTGGCCGAACCACGTAATTCTTGTCTTCCTTCTTTTTATTCCGCTTTATTTATCAAATCGAACCTACCCTTTGACGATCGACGGGGATATACCGGCCTAAGAAGCGTATATTCCCCAACAATTGGTATCAGAGCGAAGGTTATTTCAAAGGGCGAAGGTTACCGGAGGCAGTTCCATATCCAGACGAAGTTCTGAATACGAAGAAGATCCGGGGGTGCGAAGACAAAGAGGGACTAAACAGGTGAATCGATTCTATTTTTCCGGTGTTTGGTTGTTTCTTGGTTGGATTTGTCTTGTGCTTCTTGTGGGGTGGTATTGATCAATGGCTGGAGCAACGGAGGAGAGTATGACGTCGAAGATGATGGTTCTTACGGCGACAAATTATTCAATTTGGAAGTCGCCTATGATGGATTATCTCACGACTAGGGATCTCGAGATACCGTTCGAGTGCAAGGGGGTCAAACCATCGACCATCGAAGAAGACAAGTGGAAGCAAATGAATAAGAAGGCGGTGTGCCTTGTTCGTCAGTGCGTTGGACAGACCGTGTACCCGTACGTGTCGGAGGAGAAGGAGGCCTATTCTCTGTGGACTAAGTTGGAGAAGATGTTCCAATCGAAGTCACCGAGGAATCAGGCGTTTCTCATGAGGAGGCTTGTGAACCTTAAGTTAAGGCATGGTGTTCCGGTGGCCGACCATGTGAGCGAGTTCCAGGATGTTGTGAACCAAATGATCGCGGTGGGCTTGAATCTGGATGACAAGATTCAGGCATTGCTTTTGCTTAGCTCCCTGCCCGACAGTTGGGAGACTCTGGTGGTTTCCCTAAGTAATTCCGCGCCGGAAGGGAAGATGACCATGACGATGGTCACGGATGCCCTATTCAATGAGGAGGCGAGGAAGAAGGAGGTTGAAGGTGAGCCAGAGGGTGAGAAAGCATTTTACACGGGTGGTGGTCACAGCGGAAATCGGAGGAATGGTGGAGGAAACCGAGAGAGGCCGAGGAAGAAGGTCATATGCTATTATTGCGACGAGGAGGGTCATGTGAAGAAGGGTTGTCCAAAGTGGAAGGCGAAGAAAGACCAGCAAGAAAACGCAGCAGCAGTTCAACACGAGTATATTCACGACGCGTTGGCGGTGTTAGAGGCAAACGACGCTAGGAGGGAAGATTGGATTCTCGATTCGGGGAGTGCATTTCATCTATGCCATGATCGAGCCCAATTTTCTGAGTACAAGGCATGTGAAAGAGAGACGGTTCAAATGGCTAATGGTTCGAGGAATCGGGTAGTCGGGGAAGGGATCGTCGAGTTTCGGTTGTCGGGTGGAAGGAGCGTCACGGTTGCGGGAGTAAAACACGTGCCAAGCATAAGAAAGATTTTGCTTGCTCTCGGGAGGCTAGACGAGAGGGGGTGCAAGTTCGAGGCCGAGTGCGGGAAAATTAAGGTGTTGAAGAATAACCGGGAGGTTCTGCGTGGTAGAAATGTTGGCGGGTTGTATAGGCTCGAGGGTAGTGTGGTGGCACGAGGAACTGGTGTCGGACATGGGTCGAGTAATACAATGAAGACTAGACGGGATTTCAACCATTGTCGAACACATGGGCATGAGGAGCGGGCCGGCTCCAACAGGGCAAGAGTGATCGGGATGCAATGGAAGAAGGTTCAGCGGGAAGTTCGAAATATTGAGATGAGGGTCGAGGCGCGCACGACATCATCTCCTAATCTTGCTAGCTGTTGAAGGGTGACGCCCCAGTGGGGGGCGTTGGAGGCATTAATGCATTTAGAGGATGCATGGGATGCCTCGTTGGTCGTATTCATGGAGCTTGGATACGAGACACTCGTTGAGGGGGTGGGTTGACATGTTGGACTGTTTTTGAAGACTCATATTTCGGTGGTGTCGAGATGCCGGTAATCAACTTGGGCGTTGGTGGAATAACTGCTCACTCGGGTTGGAAGGGGTGATTGTTGGGAGTCCAACCCTTGTTCGGATTAAAGCATCGGAGGAGTGTTAGAGGTGGAGCCAAACCATTGGGACGAGTCAAAGACGAGCGAAAAACGCGGCTGTTTGACCACGAGTTTGACTTCGATTTCTTGGGGATTAAGTTAGGGTTTCTCACCTCCCATCTATAAAAGAACCTCCCCCCCTCATTCATGTATAACCTAGAGAACACATAGAACACAAAATAGTGAGTCGAAAAGAGATCTATCGAGATCCGGTCTTGTACACGAGAATATTATTATCGAATAATATTGGGTGTGGTGTCCGTGGAAGTAGGCATTATTGGCCGAACCACGTAATTCTTGTCTTCCTTCTTTTTATTCCGCTTTATTTATCAAATCGAACCTACCCTTTGACGATCGACGGGGATATACCGGCCTAAGAAGCGTATATTCCCCAACAGGAAGAAAGACCCGAGTATTGACGAATTTCAGAAGAATCGTTTTGGAGAAATTAGGTTTACAAAAATTAGGATTTAGGATTTGTAAAATCTGCGGGTAGAAGAGAGAATGGGTTTGGGGTAATGGCTTGGGTTTGGGTCGGGTAGAATTTGAATGAGTTGAGGGTGTTTAAGTAATTACACAATTATTTTAATTAATAAATGAAAAAAGGGGTATATCATACACAAAAAATGAGAGAGTGATAGTTCATTAATAAAGGGTCGACTGTAGGGCATTTTGTCAAAGCGGCCGGTAATGTGTCATTCTTGATGACATATATATCACGGCTGTCGAAATCCAAATTGGTGACATTTGCCCAAGAAACTTCAATCTTTTTGCGAGAGTACATGTGGCTATAGAGAGAGCTTAATCGGGAGAAAAGTGAGGATACGGCATATGGCTCCGTATTTCTCTTTCCATTGGAAAGCTTCTGCTCTTTCAGCTTTGTTGTCCAATTATATATATCCATAGTAGAGCAAGGAAAACTATCAAGCTTTCAAGCTTAATTAATAATTCCTCAAATGATCGACATGTCACATCTATGATATATGCACAAAAAACATACTTCAGTTTTAAGTTTTAATTAAAATAAAATGATTATGTTTCGACGAGTATTTCTTGCAGGTGAAAATAAATACAGTATTCTAACAATAGCAATTTTTATGTTTTCAACTACGTCATATTTTTTAGGCATTTTTATATAATTTTTTTTTATTACACTTTGATATTTCAATTTTTATGTTTATTGTGTTTAATTTGAATAAAACAATTCTAAAAGCATGCATTTATTACGTATTCATTTGCATCATATTCTTTAGATTTTTATTTAGTTTTAAATTAAAAGAATAATTAAATTTCAACATGGTATGAGGACTTTTTTGTTGGACGATTTGAACACGCTATGTTGAAATTCTGCTTGGGACGATCACGCCGGCTTACCTTACCAGCCGCAACCTTATATAACCGAAGATAATAATATGCGAAACTCGACACAATCTTATCGAAATCTTTTTTTTTTTTTTTTGTTATTTAAAAAACTTTAGAAACAAATTCGATGGATCTTCAAAGTTTTTCGACCACCCTTACTCGAATGGTGTGGCTATTCATGCCGGTGTTGATCTTGAAAAAGAGGTCGACTCGCAGTCCACGTGCTGAAAACAGAAAAGTCAGTCACTGTAACGAAATTAAGTTCTGTTGTCCAGAGAACAACAGATTGAGTACTGTTGTCATAGAATAATAGATTCAGTTATGCAGCGGAAATAGTAAAAAGTACAGCAACTGAAAAACGTAAAGAACAAGGATATAATCTTCGTAAGTTGTATTAATCAATACAACCTACCAAGCTGCTTCAAAAGCAATAAACTTTCACTATAATCGTGAATACAAAATAATCCGAGAAAAATAAATAAAGACTAAACAATCACGAGATTGAATAGTTAGTACTCGGATAAATAAGTAAAAAAATAAAACGTGTGCTGAAAATATTTTTCTCTAAAAAATATGGCGCTCCAACTTCTTAATCTTCAATCCACGTGAGTCTTCTATTTATAAGAGACAAGTCTTCTCCTCCAAGTAATAAGTCTTCTATGGTAAAAAGACTCCTTTCATAACTAGAAGATCTTGTACCTTATCTTGTAGATCTTGAATATCTTTTCTCTCCTTATCTTAGATTCTCCTCCCAATAATAAATATTCCCAAAATAAATATTCCACCAAAGAAAGTAAAAATTAGTCAAAGTCAAAATTAATTAAATAAATTAATTTCGACTCCAACAAACTCCCCCTTTTTGTCTTTCTGAAGGTGTCGTCAACTCTTCGATGTCAATTCTCTTCTTGAAGTACTGTCGAGACGACTCCCCCTACAGATATGAACTCTCTTGGCAAATGTAATCAACTTCGCTCCCCCTACGAAAATAAACTTCATGTGAAGTCGTAAAACTCCCCCTGCAAAGCTGGCGTTGTACTAAGTACTGGTACTCGGAACTGGGAACTCTTGCAGCAGGTCTTGAACTGGGAACTGGGAACTGAGTACTGGAACTGGGAACTCTGTACGAACTTCGGTCAGGTGTACTAAACAGGAACAATGCTCTCATCAGGTGAGTCAGAACAGGAACTGGTGGCAGACCAGTCGCACAACACATGAAAAACAGGAACTGGGAAACCAGTCACAAAACTCATGAAAACTCCCCTTGATGTGAGACTGGTCGACACGTACAAGAACCACACTTCACAAAACATGGGTTAGTAGATAATGAAGAGAAATTGAATAATCAAATATCAAATATACCATACAAAAATAAAATTGAAGACAACTAACGTGGCAATCAAGAAAATCAAGAGTTTTAAACACTTAGAGAGAACTCAGTTATCAGTGCACACACAACTCACCACATTCCATGTCGAGTCAACAATGGCCGAAAACCAAATGATACTAGTTCAGCAACTAAACAATAGTTATGCCGAGTTCAGTATATTGAATGGTGAATAGTCCAATAAGCGAGAAAATCAACATCGATGCTTATCAATACATAAATTTAATTCTACACTCGGTTTTTCAGAGACAAAATTTTTTTTTTTCTGATTTTTTTTTTGTCTCTGGTACCGAACGGTGTAGAAATATGATATGCAAGCAAGTTATACATCAAGAGTGAAATAATAACACTTTCATCTCTTTGCGAAATTTTTAAGACCTCGAATTCTCAACTGAACTGAACATAAAAATTGATTAGTCACTAGACCAGTATACATACCAGTCAGTACTCATGTTGACTCAACCTCCTCGATCACTTCATGCGGTGCAAAGATAAAGAGATTTCCTTAGTGTCGAAAACCTCTCAAAACTTAAAGGCTTTGTTAGAATATCAGCAAGTTGTTTTTCTGTATTGACATATTCTAATTTGATTACCTTTTTCGCAACACTATCTCTGATGAAGTGACGTCGGTTGTTGACTTCTGAAGTACTATAGTGGTTTGTTCGGTTGACAACGTTCAAATGTTCTGTCCTGGAACTTGATTTGATCTTCGTAGATTCAGTGTCCATTCTAGTCTTCTGTCTGAACAATGTTCTGTCAGTGTCAGTACCACCTTCATGTCTCGTGAGATTTTCAGTAGTACACATCAGCGTTGTCCTCCTGGTTGAGTCTACCAAATGTGTGGTACTCGAACTTGTTTTCCCTTCAGGAGATCTCAACGCACTAAATCTTCAGTTGAGTGACCATCAATAGCATCAAATTCTTGAGACGATGATTTTGGTTCCTCATCAGTTGAGTCGTCATATGAAGCGTCGTGTACTGCATTAGGTGAGTCTTCAGCTGATTCTGGAACAAGTCTCGCAACAGGTTTTGGAACTTGTTTTGCAACAGGTACCGGTACTGGAACAGTTTCTACAATTATAGTATCAACTACCTGTAAAATAGTAGACATGGTGTTTCCAGCATAATAACAATTATTCAGTGAATTAACACCTTTCATCAGACACTTAGAACCTTCATCAAACACTTCACAAGAATCTTTGTTGAACTTCACATTTAAACCATTTTGGCAAAGTTGACCGACACTTATAAGATTTGATTTTAGTCCTTTGACATGAAATACATTAGTCAAGTTGGGTAAACCGTCAACATTCAGAACTCCTTTACCAACAATCTTACCCTTACCACCACTACCGTGAGTCACATAACCTCCGTTGTAAGGAGTGTAGTCCACTAAACAGTTTTTGTTACCAGTCATGTGACTAGAACAACCACTGTCAAAGTACCATGCACTTGCAAACTTTGATTTAGGAATTGTTAGTGCACTATTACACTAAACAGAATTTGGTACCCAAACAGACTTTGGTGACTGGACATAGTTTGAGGCTTTGTTGGCATGTCCTGTACTCATCTCAGTCTTAGTACCTGAACCAAAATTGTTCAAAATTCCTTTTCTACTGTCTCTCATCCTTATCCTGCAAAAAGGCTTAATATGTCCTGGTACAAAGCAATAATGACAAATATACTTCTTTTTCTTTATGGTTTGTTTAGTACCAACTTGTTGTTTTTCATCAATAACTCGAAGTTCAGTAACAAGTTCAGAAGTATTGGTTATGTCAGTTGAAGTACTAGTACCAAATTTTTCAAAAGATTTTTCATTTGTTGTGACATCAAGTACAACTTGATGTTCAGTAACAGGTTCAGAAGTACTGAGACTAGTTATGTTAGACGAAGTACTAGTACCAGCTTTTACAAAAGATTTTCCATTTGCTGAAACAACTTTTGAGAAAACAGCATTTGAGTTTTTCTGGTTTTGTACTTCATCATCATTATTTTGAAAACCTAAACCACATTTATCATTATGTCCCATAACTAACAATTCATCAAGAGTGATTTTACCTTGGTTCATCTTCTTGAATGTTGCGTTTGCTTCCTCCAACTTGTTTTTAGTCTTGTTCAGTTCAACGTCCTTCTTAGCAGCATCCTTTCAAGTCGTGTCAAATCAGCTTTATGAGGCTTGTTCTCAATCTGCAATTGTTGTACTATACTGCACTGGTCTTTGTACTTGACATTAAGGATGTCATACAATGATTTGAGTTGAAAGAATAGCTTCATGGGATCTTCCTCAGGTGCATACTCATCATCATTATCTGTATCATACACAACAGAGTTTAGACAAAATAATTTTGAGTACTCAGAATCATACCTTGTTGTCATAACATCAGAATCTGTTGTGTCTTGAAACTCATAGTCTGAAAGTGTTCTCTCATCCAAGTTCACGAACAGTGCACTTTGATCATGTGTTGGGGTACTCATGTCTCCTTCGTCTTCACTCAAATTGTCATCATCTAATAAAGCAACATAGTTGACTTTTCTTCCCAACCTTCTTAGTGTGTTTGCACACTCATTGGCGATGTGACCAAACCCCTTGCATTCGTGACATTGTATGGTTGACAAATTCTTCGATCTGGTGTTAGAGTATGCACGTCTTTGGCTAGTTGGAGTACTCTCGTTGTGTTTTTCAAATGTTTTCTTCTTGGTCTCTGGTCAGCAATGGTACCTTGTCTTCATCATTTGCATTCAGGAGCTCCATCAGGTCAGCCTCTTCATCATCATCTTCAGTCTTTTGACTGGACAGAAGTCTGGAACTGCTAGCTTGTGGAGTACTGTCAGTTGGTTGACCTTTGGACCAGAGTGCTGTGACGTTCAGAGTACTGGAACCACGCTGATCTCGCTCAAGCATCGTCATCTCATAAGTCTTGATGTCGTTCATCAACTCAGAAAATTCGATGTCACCTGCAACTTTTGTCGTTTCAATAGCCGTTACCTTGATGAGAAATTTAGAGGACAGTGTTCTCAAGGCTTTGGATACGAGTGTTTTGTTGAGCATGGGCTCTCCGAGTTCTGCACATTCGTTGGCAATGTCATACAACGCATTGAAGTAGCTTGTTGCGGTTTCATCTTCTCTCATCCTCATGTTCTCGAACTTAGTTGCGAGAACCCTCAGTCGAGACTCCCTCACGGACTTGTTTCCTTCACAGTGGATCTGCAACGTGTCCCAAGCCTCCTTTGCTGATTTTGAGTTCTTGATTAGTCTGAACATATTTGTGTCGACAGAACCGTAGAGTTCCGTCAACGCCTTTTCGTTTGCGGAAGCAGCTTCTCGTTCATCCTTCGTCCATAGCTTCGAGGGCTTGTGAACTAGATCTCCACGGTCATCATGCATCGGATGTTCCCATCCGTCTTCAACTGCATCCCACGCACGTGTGTCAATAAATTTAATTTTGGAACGAGTACGTACCTTCCAGTGGGAGTAGTTGGTTCCATCAAGCACAATAGTACGAATCAAGTAGCTTGAATCCATGTTGAGTCGACTGGACGGATCTCACTTCGTATGTCAAGTGACCTGCTCTGATACCAATTGAAAAAGAGGTCGACTCGCAGTCCACGTGCTGAAAACAGAAAAGTCAGTCACTGTAACGAAATTAAGTTCTGCTGTCCAGAGAACAATAGATTGAGTACTGCTGTCACAGAACAACAGATTCAGTTATGCAGCGGAAATAGTAAAAAGTACAGCAACTGAAAAACGTAAAGAACAAGAATATAATCTTCGTAAGTTGTATTAATCAATACAACCTACCAAGCTGCTTCAAAAGCAATAAACTTTCACTATAATCGTGAATACAAAATTATCATATCCGAGAAAAATAAATAAAGACTAAACAATCACGAGATTGAATAGTTAATACTCGGATAAATAAGTAAAAAATAAAACGTGTGCTGAAAATATTTTTCTCTAAAAAATATGGCGCTCCAGCTTCTTAATCTTCAATCCACGTGAGTCTTCTATTTATAAGAGACAAGTCTTCTCCTCCAAGTAATAAGTCTTCTATGGTAAAAAAGACTTCTTCCATAACTAGAAGATCTTGTACCTTATCTTGTAGATCTTGAATATCTTTTCTCTCCTTATCTTGGATTCTCCTCCCAATAATAAATATTCCCAAAATAAATATTCCACCAAAGAAAGTCAAAATTAGTCAAAGTCAAAATTAATTAAATAAATTAATTTCGACTCCAACAGATCTTGATACAAGTTGCCTCTGATGAAGCAACAGGTTTGCAAATTTATTGTGATTATCGATCAATATTATGATTACATCTTATCGATTTTCGATAATTAATTAATTTGCAGGCCGACTGTGATTCTTTACTGGCCTTTAAGAAGGCTATAACTCACGATTACCGTGGGTGTATAAGCTCTTGGGTCATACGAGATGGTGACTCAACCGCGTGTTGGTGGGACAATATCGTCTGCAACACTGACCACAGAGTAACCGAAATGTAAGCGTATGCATGCGTTTGTTAAATCTAATTAATTATCAGAGTCTAGCTAAGTGCTGATACGTTAATATGTTTTCTTCCATTAGTAACCTTCCAAAATGCATTATGTTGGGTTCACTGGTTCCAGATCTTGGCAATTTGACGATGTTAACTGTTATGTACGTAAAACACGCACATTACATTGTTTATAATTATATGTAGCTTGATCAATTAAACTAATTAATTATATATTCTTTTTTGTGTTTAATTGATTAATTGTTTGTAGGATCATATACAGTAGTGCTTTACAAGGGGCTATACCTCGCGAATTCGGAAAACTCGTGAATTTGCAAAACTTGGCTTTGTACGATAACATGCTTGAGGGTACGATTCCAAGAGAGTTGGGATTTTTGAAGAATTTGGCGTGGCTGTGAGTGAGATCATAATATATATACTCCGCTAACGACGACAGTATATAACATAAAGAACAATCTTAACTAAATATGATTTATTTTTGCAACGACGACAGTGAACTACAATCGAACAATTTGGAAGGCATAATACCTGACAATTTGATTCAAAACTTCAAAAACATGCCACTAGTGTAAGTGGTCATATTATTCGAAACAATTTATGACCTAACCGATTCAGTGAGTTGTACATAATTAACACATGACTTCTTTACAAAATTGTTTCTGCTGCAGGGATTTGACAGACAACTTCCATCTAAAGGGCACCACTCATTGCTTTATCAGGAGATGCTGCCCTTGCTGCAATCCGGATACTTGCGAGCCATAGTACACTCCAGTTGCTCTCGTACCGGTGTGATTTCATTTGGAATATAATTTTATGTCGTAAGAATATATACAATACTTTTATACATGGAATAATTGGTTGCAAAATAAGTTTTTAATGAATTATGTCTCATGCTCAGTAATCTTCTATGGTTTTTATACTGGATAATATTTGAAAGAGTAGTATAAAAAAAGGTTCACATTAACAAAATATTTTAAAGTTTTACTGATACAACTTTAATATGATATCTAACCTGACCCAAGAAGATGATAGTTGCTTGCCTGATGATAAGTCGTTTTTATGGCGGCGAAATCAATTAAATTTTGTAGTCGAACTAGTTGTCGAAACAACTCGTCCGAGTCGGTCTCGAGGAACACTACAATCGGCGGTGTAAGAGTGTTTATTTATTTGCAACGAGGGAAAAAGAATGAAATAGCATAATTAATGCATGAGTTGTTTTTGATATTGTTTTTAAACTAAATAAATAACTATGATTAAATAAAGAGAGCAAAACTAAGAGTCGGATATTTGAAAATGATAAGAGAATGGATTAGGGTTCGGAGTCTTTAATTCTCGATTTTGAGGTTTAATTTTTATTAGTAAAAAATCTCGATTTTGAGGTTTAATTTTTATTAGTAAAAAATCATAAAGGAACGTCAGTTACCGGTTGGCTTGATTATGGTTTGATCAATTCTAGTTTATGTTCAAGAGGCATTTTAACAAACACCTTTCAAACGATCTCAATAAACCTCTACTCTCAAGAATTAAATCTTCATAACCCTAATCGAAATATTTAGCTACACATATTGATAAACAAGAGACATAAAAATTGATGAATTCATACTCAAGATGTAAAATTCAATAGCTTGAACAAGAAAAATAAGAACGGATACATGCGAACGGTGTAGCCCCACGAGACGGATATGGACCAGTTTCGAGCCCGGTCGTAGCATATCGTGTGCTGCAGAGTTCGGCTCGGGTCGTACTTGTACGCGCTCATGAGCTGCCTCACTGAGTCGAGCCGGTTCATGTCCGAAAACAAGGGGTCGAGGTAGTCGAGATGGTGAAGCGATACGAGAGGCGCCAACGGATGCGCCGAGAGTAACCCTAAACCCTAAACCCTAAGAACAAGACGAATAAGAAAAGAAATAAAGTTTACTAATTAATCAAGTACTGTTGGAAACAAGAAGAACGATCGGGTGCTAACCCCGATTTTGTCCACGAATCAAAAGCGAGAAAAACCAAGTCGAAAATCTCTCGGGAGCAGAGTCCAATGCTCTCAAAACGTGCATGAAAAGAACTCAATTGAAAAGTGTTTCGGAATAGGACAAAACTCTATTCTTATACAAAGTCGTTGGTCAAAACGCGATCAAACTCTTCATAAAACGGGGACCAAGCGGCCGCTTGGGGGGTCAAGCAGCCGCTTGCCCTGCATTTCAGGAAGTCTGCTCAGCACAGCGACGCGGCCGCTTGGGGGGTTAAGCGGCCGCTTGTTGTTCGTTCCATGAAGCTCTGCAGCGATCCCCAAGCGGCCTCCTGCTTGGGTGGTCAGCCTCGTCCTTCGCGCCTTGCCCACTCGTCGCCTCGTTTAGCTCGAAAATGCCTTTAACTTTGCCAAAAACGTCAACATGACCTGCACACTACACAAACACGTGAAATTTTTCACACCAAAACCAAGAAGAATACAGTCGAGGGTTGTTAGCTCAGTTGGTTGAGCACTTGAATTGGGGACTTGAGGTCCTTGATTCAAATCTCATGACACTGCAATTAACATAGACCAAAAAAAAAGAATACACACGACACGACACAAAACAACCCAAGACGACATCAAACGACACAAGAAAAACTACACAAAATCTAACTCATCACCTGACACATTGAAAATTCCAGACTTTAAAGAAATTGCCCATAAATTCACAAGTAAAATTTGACAAAATCAAACCAAGTGTGAAAGTGTGTTAAATATATCACATCCTTGTACAAAAATAATTATTAACTATAATAATTAAACAATTTCGGTCCAACTATAAAGTTTATAAAATAATTAATTATATCATCTACTAAATTAATTTTCACTTTTTTAACACTACTTTTTAATTAAATTTAATAATTTTTTAAGTACTCACCCCTTCTAAATAACCAATTTCTTCTTAAAAAACACATGTTTTTTCTTTCAATCTTCTTCATCTAAGACAAGATTAATTAAGTTCATAAAAAATAAACGAACTAAAATAAGGACTATTCAAAAAGACACTGTTTTGAGCATAAAATCCCTACTTATTTTTTGGATTATAATATTTTAATATTTTTTTCATTTTCATTATCAAGTTTTATAAAAAAAATTAAAATCTCATATGTAATTTACATATAAAAAATTTAATATAATTGATATTTGATAGTGATCATTGTACAATAAAGTAATTTTATTTAATTAAATTTAGTAAGATATAGTCAACATATTTTGTATATATGTTTGTTAAATATAAATATTTATTTTATTATATGTTCCTCACACTCGTTTTTGTTACTGACATTTTAGGAGCAACTATAGAAACTGCTTTATCGCATTCAAGTAATTTAAATAGATTTTTTTTGAATATACAAAAAATATATTCTCCCCGAATGCCTTTAAAAAGTGTGTTGTATATTACGGAGTATATTCTTATAGTATAATAACATTGATTTTTAAATTATATGGTATGAAAAAATATACCCCTGCAATGACAAAAGTCAACACAAGCATCTTTTTTCACCCGTGGTACCTTCTTCATCATGAGTTGTACCACTGGGTCAATCTTAGCCGCGGCAAAAGTCAAAATTAAAATCCTAAGCACTAATTTATTCCGGGATTCACGGAGGTTCAATTGATTGTGCAATTGATTCCCGTGGATTGAAATCTCTAATTCTCAGATTTACAGTGCCGTTGACTTGTTGACTTGTTACTTCACAAACTTGTCTTCTTGGTGCCTGTTTTTTTTCCAACAACAATAATCAATAATCATAACTATTTATAATTAATTATATAATTAATTAATTAAAATTACCTTATTCCATAATTGAGGATCAAAGAGATCGGCAGAGACACTAATCCCCTCGACCAAATAAGCATGCTCCTTATAGTTCTTCTTGTCACATTTCTTCTTGCGCCCTTCGAATTCGAACTTCTTGTACTTCGTCAACGTCGTCCCGTTGTCGAGCCTCTCGACTCCGTCGAGATAAAACCACACCGGCCTCTCGCACGGCTCGAGATTGAACTTGCGGGTGCTAAACGTAAAAGGGCCGTTGACCTTTGACCATGTTAGGAACGTTTGCACCGAGGTGCTAAGTTCCTTCGGTCGGACGAAGTACGGATACATGCGAACGGTGTAGCCCCACGAGACGGATATGGACCAGTTTCGAGCCCGGTCGTAGCATATCGTGTGCTGCAGAGTTCGGCTCGGGTCGTACTTGTACGCGCTCATGAGCTGCCTCACTGAGTCGAGCCGGTTCATGTCCGGAAACAAGGGGTCGAGGTAGTCGAGATGGTGAAGCGATACGAGAGGCGCCAACGGATGCGCCGAGAGTAACCCTAGCGCGTTTCCTCGTATATCGAGCTGTGTAACAAAAGCCGAGGAGACAATTGTAACTGTTAGATATCCCACATCGGTTGAAGAAAGATCTAAAAGCTCAAATATAACTTAGACAATCTTATTGTTAGATATTCTAAATCGATTGTATAAAGAACCTTAGACTCACGTATAAGTTAGATAACCAATGGTATCAGAGCCTGGATAAATTATTGGCACAATTTTAAAATGGTATCAGAGCCCGGAATTTTTGACCTAATTTTAACATGGTAAATTATTGGCACAACTTTAACATTGTATCAGAGCCAAGAATTTCTGACACCTCCGCCGATGGAATTTCCGAGCCAAGAATTTCTGACACCTCCGCCGATGGAATTTCCGACCCAATTTTAACATGGTATCAGAGCCAGGATAAATTATTGGCACAACTTTTAAATGGTATCAGAGCCAGGAATTTCCGACATCCCAGTCGATGGAATTTCCGGCCACGAGTTCCAGCTTACTCGTGAAGGGGAGTGTTAGATATCCCACATCGATTGTATAAAAAGAACACTGAGCTCACATATAATTAAGTTGGATAATCTTATCACCCTTAACAAGGCTTTCTAAGAATTTTTTTTTCTAACCGATGTGGGATATCTAAACAACAATAACACAATAAAGATCGACATGTCGATGGATTACCTGATGAAACCCTAGCTCCAAAGTCACCGGCACACCGAGCTCGTTCATGCACGCTCCGATCTTCCCGTCCGACCCGTACATCTCCGAGTACCTATTAATGCACTCGTCCAAAACCCTAACGAGCACTTCCGCCAACGGGTAGCTTATCGCGAACCCCGCCCCTCCGAACGCCATCGTGTACGAGTGGACCCTGACTTGCTCGACGCTCTCCGATCTTCCCCCGACGTAATACATCTCCCGATGATCGTACTTTCCCAAAACGCCCACCAAGTTCTCGGTGAAGAACACGGTGTCGTCGTCCCCCATCACGAACCACCGCACGTTTTCCAACCCTAGGTCGAAGCTCTCCTTGACGATCCGGGCGATCCTGACCGCCGATCTCGACCCGCCCTTGCACTTGTAGTCCAAGTGCGAGGTGTCGGCCGAGACCTTGTAGCCGGGGGTCTTGGCCGCCGGCATGAGCCACCGGTGCAGCTGCTCCGGCTCGCGGTCGAGCCACACGAAGCCGCGGCTCACGTTCGGCTCCCACCACAGCTCGCTGAAGTGGCGGCGGGTCACCCACGACTTGGCGGACCCCGCGATGCCGAATACGATGTGGGATATATTCGTCTTTTCGCCTTCGTCGTCGTTTTTTTTGTAGTATTCTTTCGGCTCGATTTTAATCGAGAGGTCCGATTCGTTGGCGAGTGGTCGGTAGCAACCGGGGCAGGGCGGGAAAAGTGCCACGTAGCACAAGGAGAGGAAAGCGAGGACGCACACGATGAGGAGGGACTTTACGAGGGTGGTCGGAGTTTGGACGACGAGGCGGCGCATGAGGAGGTCGCCGGAGGAGGCGATTTCCGGCGTCTTCATGCGGCTTGATCTTGATCGGAACGGAATTTGATTTGATGATCATTGAAGGGTTGTTAAGGTTGTGTTTTAAATATTGGTTAATGAGAGTGGATTTTTTCAACGCGCGTGAAAGCAAGGAGATTCGGAGGATTGATTTGAGAATGATGAATTAATGACTAGTGTTTGGTGTATAGTATATTTTTTATTTAATTTTATTATTTTTCGTGAAAGTAAGATTATAATAATAACAATGTGGAATAATCATTTGAATTTTGAAATTAATATAGACAAACTTTGCTTACTAAGGTTTTGGAATTGGAAAACTTTTACTATATTTAAATAAGAGGATTTTTCGCGATTGGTATAATTTTAAATTTTCCTATGGGATAAGGATTAGTTGAATTCTAAATTTTGATAGAAATAAATAATGTCTTAATTTAATTACTGGTCAACAGTAATGTAAAAAAGAATTGGAAAACTTTTTTTAAATATATTAAATTGCTTTTGTTTTGTTTTGGATTGGAGAAATAAAGTTTTTCCAGTCAAGGATTTTATAAATTACAAATTTACAATAGTCATACATCTTAAACATTGTACCAAAATTTATTTATGAACTGCCGCAACCCATTATTTATCAACGTCTATAATATATACTCCCTCCGTCCACGACTGTTTGTCATGGTCAACTGTTTTCTTGTTTGATCGTCGATTACTTATGATAAAAAATATATACAAATTATTTAAAAAATGCTAAAATAAAATTTGTACTGTATAGTCACTCTGTACATCATATCATATCATTATTAAAGAGGGAGTTTATAAGATTTTTAAAATTTGAGTATTTAATTCAAAATTTTAAATGTCCGTAAAAATCTTGATTATTCAATTAGAATTATCAAAAATCTTAAAAATTCTATTCAAAAGTTCTTAAAAAATCTATTTATTTTGTTTGATTCTAACATAAAAATATGAGCAAATTCTACACATCAAAATCTCTTAAAGAATTTTCTAGGAATTTATCTTTTAATGATAAAAATTAATTTGGAAAATTTGTACTTATTCTTTTTCTCTTTTAATAAATTAAATTATTATTTTAAAAAAAAATAAAAAAATTGCTTATTTTTTAATGAACTAAATTATTATTTAAAAAAATAATAAAACTTGAAAATTAAATATATATAAAAAACGAAAAATAGAGTTTGAAAATAATAAATAAAAGATCAACAAAAAGAATCATTCATCTGTGTTTTTATTTCATAATTTATAATTATATTATTCCATTTTTAATTTAATTTAAATATTATTTGTTTGATATTAATAATAAATAATGTGATTAATCATTTTTATGATTTAGGAACGAATGGGTTATGTTAAAATAATGTGGGCTTGTGTATTGGGTTAAGAACAAATGGAACGAGAAAAATAAGCATACTGGGCTTGGACAATATTATAGGCCGGGAAATTAAATCATCGAAATTTCTTCTCTTCCACAAGTGTGCTTGGTTCGGTTATGGTTTGAAATTTGGAGGAGAGATATAAGGTGTTGAGAATTTTTGATAGACGCACTTTTTCAGATCGAAAATTTAACAAAAATATATATTTTTTTATTATTGACCAGAGAAAAAAAGTAATAATTTATCATTAAGTTGAAAATTTATAAAATGATTTTTTTTTAATGTTTATATTTTAAAGTAATAAATTAATAATGATTTTGAATGTCATGTGACTTAATTTTATTATCAAGTGCAAAAATAAATAATGTACTGCATGAAATGTAATTAAGTTCAACATTTTACATCAAAATTAAAACAATATATTAGACGTACACATTAATTTTTAAACTAATATATCAATATCTTTACAAAGGTTAATTAGACCGTAGTAAAGGTCACAAAGACTTCGACTTTGCGGATCGCGGCTTGGTTCCTAACCGAAGTTCAAGGTCTAATTCATCGCCACCATAACTCAACTCATCGTCTTCTTTGTTTCCCACTCGTTTTTCTATTTGACTATCTGAATTCTCCTCTTGATCATCTAGCGAAACAATATCACGATCATTGATTTTTGCACTATTACGGGTCGTGTGCTTGTCGATTATATTCATGCTTTGACGCAAGAACAACTCCTCTTTGAGCTTAGCTCGATCCTTCCGGTGAATGTTCATGTGTCCTCCTAAAGCTTGAGCGTTCGAGAATCCTCGTTTACAGAAAGTGCACCGATAAGAGCTCGCCTGAGACGAATCCCTCGTCAAACCATCAGAACATATTGTGGTGGTGGTGGTGGTGGTGGTGGTGGTGGTGGTGGTGGGATCCAAATCCATGCCGGCCGGCCGAAAGTAAGAAGATTAAAATTAAGGTAGAGAATAATATAAAGAGTGCTCATGATAATATATATAGTATGTTTGTAATAAAATTTAATATGTTTATTGTAAAATAAGAAAAGTATGATAATATGTTTTAATGAACTAAACAAAGGTTATTTATTGATGAACTCATCAATTGCTTTGTTGTCGGATTTTGAGTTGGTGATCATTTTTTAAATTGATGATATATTTTGATGAACTTCAAATTAAATAATTTTTTAAAAATTGATGGAGTGGACGGTTATATTTTATATTTGTATGTACGAATGAATGCGCGCATGGAGAGTTAATACTAATGTCAACCCTACTTAGCAATATTTTTATATTGTATATTTTATCTGTCTAAAAAAATGATAAATTGACATTCAGGTTTAAATTAGCTGACTTTAATGTTTTGCAATTAAAATAATTAATTTAAAATTTATGTGAATAGAAAATGTACTGTAATATGTTTTACAGGAATACTATATCTTAAGTATCTATTATGTTCCAATATATAATACTCATTTGAATAAGAATTAGTTAAAATTATAGTTTGTGTTTGTTTGCAGTTGAGCTTGCTAGTTTATCTGCGTTTAAGAAAGGGATAACCAATGATTCCGATCAAAACTTGCCAATGCTTGCACATGGCCTCATGTCACATGAGATCTTGCGAACCGTAATATAAACGGTTCACTCGTTGAGGAGCTTGGCGATTTGAGCATGTTACAATCTTTGTAGGTTCATTCATTTATTCATTCATTCATCGATGATATGATGAATTGATCGACTAATTAACATTTTATTTTTTGTTTGTACGTATATGTGATTCGGTAATTATTTCCATGGATCAATACCAACTTCATTTGGACGTCTTACTAATTTGATAACTTTGGATCTAACCGATAACCCAATTGGAGGTCAAATTTCAGTAGAACTGTGTTCCTTGCCGAATCTCACACATTTGTACGTTCATTTTTATGACAGTCGAAAATCGCACTTTTAATTACTATATATAAATATTTATGTTTATTGATTTGTGTCTTTTAATTACTATATACTACGTATAAATATTTATGTTTATTGTTTTGTGTTTGTTCATCGTAGTAACTCGTACGCATGCATGCTACAGGATATTAACACGAAATTCACTATCGGGCAGCCTGAACTTGGCAAACTCACATCCTTGCGGGATTTGTACGTAGATCACAATTAATTTGTTGGAAGGTTACATACTTACATTCCAATGGAATTGAACAAATTGAAGCTGTTGAGTGAAATGTGAGTATATATATTTATATATTATGAAAAAAAACAGAAAATCGCACTTTTAAATAAAAATAAGAATTTAATTAACGTTGATACTTTTTTTACGCCGCTGACGACAACAAATTATCATTTAACAAATTGAATGGTACGTTTCCTGAAGAACTGTCACAGAATTTTCGAAACATTCTCACAGTGTGAGTATTAATTTTACTATTTTTTACACTATCCTACCTGATCGGAAAATCGTTGCATTTTACTATCTGACGTTTAACAAATTTACAAAAATCTACACGTCACTCACCAAAATGGAATTCAGAAGAATATTCCGTGAAAGTGAATTACGCGTTCCTTATTTAATGTGTTTTATAATTGTACGAAGCTGAGAAGATAGTATTGTAATTACACATTTTGTAAATGTTGATTTTGGCGACAACGTATTTGTGTTTGTGCTTTGTTTGATTTCAGGATTACAAGTTAAGGAATTGAAGTCACAACTTCGTGTTTTAGAAAAGGAGATTGGAGTCGCCAGATATGAAGTACTTGGAATGCACGAGAAACGGCGACTCGAGTCGCCATTTATGGAGAAGTACAGAAACGGCGACAGGAGTCGCCATATTTGGTCTTGGCGAAGAAACGGCGACAACAGTCGCCACTTTTGGTGAAATGTGGAAACGGCGACCACTGTCGCTGTTTTGTTGTGGGTTGCGAAAACGGAGACTATTGTCTCCGGTTTTGGCTTTGGCGAACTACGGAAACGGCGATTGGCGTCGCCGTTTGTGGTGAGGTATGGAACAGCGAACCGAGTCGCCGTTTATGCAACATGGATGCAGTGACATGGAACCGGCGACTGGAGTCGCCGGTTTTGGACATTGACACACTTTCAGAACTCTTACCTTGCGACTATGGAACCGACGACTATGCATTGAGTACATTCAACGTGATCTCTTTTTCACTAAGTACTCAAATCAAGAAATGGAGAATGGTTCCGGTGTTTACTACTTCAATGATATCGACGACCATGAAGACGATGAAATTCCGAGACTTCAACACTTAGAGATTTTCACGAGAAATTGAAGATGAAGAATTGAGATCGATGGAGTCAAGATTGAATTGAAGTTCTGATTTTGAAATTGAAGATTCAAGATTCGAAGATTCAAGAATCAAAGATTCAAGATTCCAAGATTCAAGAATCCAAGTTCTACAATAGTGATGTCATCCATGGAGAAGTGACATCAGCCAAGCATGTGACGAATGAGAGTGTGCCACGTCATCACCTCGCATGTGCGGCTCTACTATATATACCCATGGATGTTGAAGAAATCACTTGACGATTTTGAGAGAACGAAATCCGATATTCGAGTATCAACGTTCGTTGTTTACGGCTTATAGCTTTAAGAGTTTTGGTAGTTGTTTTGTGCTGTGCACCGATAGTAGAGTTATGCGATTTAGCTCTAGGTGATATAGTACTAGATCATTAGTTCGTTGGAGTGCTGCGACACTTGGGATACGACTCTTGATCATTCCGTCTACCTTTCTCCACAAGTGTAATAGTTAGTTTTGTTTATCAATGAAATGAAACTATTATACAACCTTTGTCTTCACTACTTAACTACTTGAGTTCGATCATATTCACATTACTTCAAGAGTGTGTTAACGGAGTGTGGTTGAGCGAACGAAGACTGTTTTAAGACCGACTTCACGAAAAGTTGGTATCCTACGTCGAAAACAGTAATTTCACATTTTATTAATTAATTTAACTAATAAAGTAAAAATTATTTATCTTCTTCCTCTTTCAAAATCATATTATCATCTCCCTCCTCCAAAATCAGAAATATAGCTTAACAATTCACGCTAAAAAAAATCGATTTCCATAATTACAAAAAAACACCAAATCTATTTTCATTCTCATCTAATAACCTTAATTCAAAATTTAAAATCTATGAAATTTCTTGCATATCCAGATCCAACGAGAAGAAATTCGAAAGGGGCCACATTCGTCGTGTTTCCGAGCCTCAAACCACAAGGAGCCACCGTCTCTATCCAGTTTCCGGACGATGAAGCACCACCACGGCGCCTCGCCGCCTCCCTCGTCGATCGAGCTCGCCATAGCAATCGGGTCGTTGCCCCGAGGAGACAAAGTTGATGATATCTCTCTCTCCTCTCGTCAAGGATCACGTGAGACACACCGTTGTGCCTACCGCTTTTGCGCAAAAGGATTTTTATTATTATTTTTATTTTGGATTGAATCTGCTCAAACTGATGATGTGATTCTAATTTTTTTTATAAGGAAGATGAATGTATTTTTTAATTTAATTTATATGTTAATCTCTAAATGATTTTATTTTAATTTATGTGTATTTTTTTTTAATAATGTTGACTAAATGTTGGTTGAGGTATATTTGTAATGGGTCAAAAATTGAAGTAAATGATGTTATTTTAATTTATGTGTATTTTTTTTAATAATGTTGACTAAATGTTGATTGAGTTATATTTGTAATGGGTCAAAAATTTAAGTAGTTAGTTACAAATTTACTTTTCAAATCGAAATATTTATCGAATATTCGATTTTGGTGAGTCGTAGGTAGATTATTGTAAATGTGTTAAACTCCAGATTGTAACATGTAACGATTTTCCGACCTGGTAAAAAAATGTAAAAAGTAGTAAATATAAAAATGTAATTTATCCTTAAATCATTTTTTAGCCAACTAAAAGGATATACTATTTATTATATGTATTAGGCGGACAAAAAAAAAGTCAACGTTGATCACTTATGCCCTCATTAAATAGTGTGGGACAAAGAATATATGAGTTATTTTATTAATTATATCTCAATAAATGTATATATATAAATATATTATCACTATTTATATTTATTTTTATATTCAAATCAACGGGGAAATTATAAGTAAGTGTAACAAACAAATAAAAAAAAGGACAAAATTAAATAAAATCATACGCGTTAGGTTAATCAAATCATTCAACATTAGTGACGCAAGTGATTTCGTACTTGTACTGTAGTAGAAAAAAAAACGGTTCAATTATTTACTTTGAATTAAAATATTATATTCTCGTGCATTCAAAAAGCTAGATTATTCAGCATGCTATCTTGACATTTTTTTCGGGTTGGCCTTATAAAATGTGGGGAAACATTTATGCAAAAACAATAAAATAAAATTACAAATCGGTACTATGTGTTTCAAAGTACTTATATATTTATTTAGAAGAAAAAAATACTATAGTATGTGTTTTCTTAGATTTGTGTGGTTGCTGGTGTTGTCTTTTTTCATATCAAGCCCTATCAACCACGTTTATGGTGATAATGATCCACCAGGAGGTTCGTAATTTTCATTCATTGAAATTAATCGATATGATATATATGTAATATATATATGACATTTGATTTTCTGTGTGTTTTTATGTTGTGATAGCTAGATGTTGATCGTGCGGCTTTAATAGCCTTTAAGAAGCTCATGACTAGTGATCATAATAATTGTACTCAAGGTTGGGATGAAAACCTCATCAGCCATTGTGGTTGGGGTGCTCGTATAGAATGCAACGAAGGCGGCAGGCTAACAGCAATGTAAGAATTATCTATATATATATATATATAATCTAACCTAACGATCATCTATTTTAATCTATTTTTGTTCTTAGTAATCTTGGGGATTGTGGTATTACTGGTTCACTCGCTGAGGAGCTTGGGAATTCGACCGAGTTAATATATTTGTAGGTTAATTAGTTCATATATCGTTTTTTTATTATTATTATTTGTTGCTTGAAGATGATGAACTAACATTTGTTTTGGTTGTACTTACCGTACGTAGGAGTTTATACGGTAATGTTTTTAATGGAACTATACCAAGGAAATTGGGTTCGTTGCATAACCTGCGAAATCTGTACGTGAGCAAATATTTATGTTTTATTCAATATAAAAACACGAGAACTGAATTGAATTAATTAATCAATGCTTTGATTATTTGCCCGTAGAGATTTAAGCAATAATTCACTCAGCGGCAATATACCGCATGAACTTGGCAATCTTACTTCACTAACCAACCTTAATTTAGAAGACAACTTTTTGGAGGGTCCCATTCCGGATGAATTGAACAACTTGAAGAAGAAATTGTATGTAATGTAAGTGTAAGAAATAAATAATTAAATATATTTTTCGACTTTGATATATAATTCTTATATATATATAAGAATTTTGATTCTTTTATATGTTGACAACAGCGACTTATCGTCAAACCAACTGAGCGGTGCAGCACCACTTGGAAATTTGCCTCAAAATTTTCCGGCCCTGCTAAGAGTGTGAGTATTCATTAATTATAAATTATGGGAATAAGAAATTTTAATAAATAAATTAATTAATTAAATTCACACGTTTTGATCATTAATTATTTTTAATTAAAATTTATTTGTACAGAAATTTGACAAAGAACAAAGCTGGTAAAGGGGGCCTCACAGGGGAGTGCACTCAAGTTCCATGTTGCTATGATCTGATAACTCGAGAGCCTACAGTGTGTGAAATCATTTAATAAAGAGTAATAAATTAATTACAATAAAATTAATAATAATATATATGTTGCTTGATTTTATATATGAACGGCCCAAATAAATGTACGGTAAGTCCATAATAATCAAAACGATGAAGTCTAACTACTGTATGTGTTCTACTTTTTATAGACAAATAACAAATATGCATCATTTAATTACTACATATACTCCGTAATAATTCGTGTTATTTTGAAAAATATGTACCATTTAATTACTAAGATACCCAGTATATTACTTTTATCTCAATTAGTTGAACATATGTACATATATCAGCTTCGAGGAACATAACCAAGCAGTAAGGCATTTAGTGACGTGAGTGCGATTTTTCGGCGATGCAAATTCGATTATTTAGTAGGACAAATTTTCATTATATTATTATAAAATTTGTCATGGATGAGACAAGTTGACTCTCTCACAAATATCTACAACTAGAGTCGATGTCACATAATCAGGTGTATGCTACTCAGGCATACCTGATTTACCTTCGATTTACAGCTCACTCGATCAAGAGGTCTTATAAAAAAAATGTAATACAGATATGTCCGAAGTGATAAAAGAGTCTTTCACGCCTATTCTGTTGCTCACTTCCTAATTTGAATTATTGATATACTGTACTTAATTAATGAGGATAACTCGCGCGCAGCTAAACCTCTTTTCTCGAAGATGTCGATGTTTCCGATGTCGCCGCCTCCCTAGGACAAAGCTCGATGGAGCTTTCCAAGAAGACCTCCACCGTCACCGACCACTCAATTTCACTCTCTGTCAATCGAAGAAAAGATTAATTTATTATTAATTGATTTAGAGGGTTTTTAACCGTTTATAATATTGGAAGTGAAGCATGCATGCAGTGGAGTTGGTTTTTGGAGTATATGAAGTCGGCATATATTACATATACTGTATTGCTAGGTGTTTTGTTTAGTTGAATAAGGGTCATTTGGTACTTTCAAAATTGTAGTATAAAAGACAATGTATGTTGATTGTGAATGAGGTCACTTCCGATCAACTTTTCGGTGTGAAATTTTACATAATATCAGAGTCATGTCTTATGAGCGGTTCATCCGTTCGACCACACTCATTGTTGTGACGTCAGGGCGAGTGGTGGCTGCTCGGTCAAAGGGTCGACTAGTGTCTAGTGAGACCGATTTGTTTAGAACTCACAAGTTATAGTGTGTATTAAAGTTGTGAGTTTGAGATGTCCACTTTTGTGAGTTGTCCCCCATCAAATTTAATTATGAGGAAAAAGAGATCGACCATGATAACCGATGTAAACGAGGATATTTACATCGGTTTTTATATCAGCAGTTGTTAGAAAGTAAAAGACATCTGTTATAACTAATAACCGATATGAATGATATTTAATTGACATCTGTCGTTAATAAACTGATGTAAATTCGTTTACACTACATCGAGTTTATAGAAACCGATGTGAATAATATTTCTTGGCCTTAATAAATTAATTAATACTTAGTTTTTTGATTTGATATAAAAATATATATTAAAGGCTCCACTAATATTTTCCGGTAACCGCTATTAAAACATTTACTCTTAAAGTTTAGAAGTTAAAAAACCTTCATCCCTACCCAATTCCCTCTCCATACCTCTCTGCTACATCACCTTTCTAAAAAACCCTCTGCTGCTCCCCTTTTCCGATGGCCAGAGAACTACCTCAGGACTCGCGTCCACACGATACGACCTCATTCTCATCTTTCTCGGCATACCCATTCAAAGACCCCACTTCGAAATGTCGATCTACTCCCTCTAGTTTGGTACTGGATCTCCCTGGACAGCGAGAGGGCTTTCTTCGAGGCCTCTTTTTCCTGAAAAACTAGACCTCTAAGTGCTTCTACAGGATAGGTCACAAATTCAATGTTCGATTCGAATTAGGGGGTGAACCATATGGGCGGGGACGGCTTCTGAAATTTTATTTTCATGTCAATGTCCGATAGAGTTCAACTCGGTATTTGTCAACGGAGGAGGAGATTACGGGGGCATCATAGTCGCCGAATTTCCATCCAGATGCTTTGTATAAAATGTCTCTTGTGGGTTTGGATGATAATGTCAAATACGACTACATGTTGGTAATAATTTTAGAGCACTCTCCTTTTTTTCGTGTGTTTGTGATGTACTTGAAGAAATTTTCAGTGGTAGAGTACGCAATTGTCGTGTTTGATTAATTAATTTGCGTTTTTTCTTTTTCTAGATTGCTTATCTTCTTAAAATATGAATTCTCAACAAAAATGATGAAGCCGTCTCCAAAAATTGTGAAATTCGTGGCCGTTCCCATGGATTTCCAACAATCTCATTCGGTAATCTCTTTGTTCTCTTATTTTTGTTGTACATTTGGTAGTGTTGGTATGTCAAATGTCTTGTGACTCGGTTTGTAGTACTAGTGGTGATATTCATGTTTTCATAATTCTTAGGTCATTCTTTGGTGTTGATGGGACCTTGATGGATGATTCGTCTGAGGCGAATGACCTTCTCTTACTCCTTAACAAGAAGGTAAAATCCGTTGTTTTTTTCTATTTTGTGCAATATATTTTTTTCCCAAAGTTTAGGTTAGTTATGCTAAATGAAAATATTAACAAAATATTAGTCTCTTTCTTATGAAATGTACAGTGATATATATAAATTAATTTATGTTTAGTTATTAGCCGGACATTGTTTGTTTTGAATTCATGGTTTTTATTATACATGAAATGCGAACTATATTTTTTAGTTCTTTTCCATTAACTTTCATTTGTAAACCATTTTGTGGCGGATCAAAATCTGTTTATGTGAAGACCTTGCTTTCTACCATTTTGTCATGCACAATGGAGTCTTTTTGAAGAACCGCATGGTTTGTTTCCTTTTTAATTTTGTAGGTCTATTAATAATATGTATCGTTGATGAATCTACTCATGATGTTCAGGATAATGGTGTCTACTATGATATTTCTTGAGTTTGGAGATGTTAAGGAGTATTCATAATAAATTCCTTAAGTTTAGATATTTTATCCATTTGGAAAAAACTTATTACTCATATATCTTGTGGTCTTATATGTTGAGGTGTATGGTGAATATGTGTGTACTGTATGTACTTAATATGATTTGATAGCTAATTTTACTTGGCTAATTTCATTTATAATTATAATCGTATTCTTATGGTGTTTTATTTATACAGAAAAACTGAAATTTAGAGCAAGATGGTAATTTGGAGCAAGATGGGAAGACTAATACCGTAATGAATGGCGGGATAATGGAAAGACAACATACTAAGCGTTTTATTCTTTCATTGTCTGCAGACTTCAAAATTGTAAATAGATCTTGTTACTAATAATTTTTATAATGAATGTTTTAATAATTATGAAAATGGCCTGCAATTTTTATTTTATTTTTTAATTATTATTTTAACATCGGTTCAGAAGAAAACCGATGTACATTATTCACGTTTTACATCGGTCTGAATTGCCTGCCCACGGGCAGGGCAAACCTTTTCGCATCTGTTAAAAAATAACCGATGTCAATAAATATGCATTTACATCAGTTCTTTAACCTTTGTTAAACAAGTAGTTACTTCACCTAGAACCAATCTGATTTGTATGTACTGAGGAGTTTATGTACAAATAAATAAATAAAAGATCAAGATCACTAATTAAACAGAAAAGAAATAAATTACGGATCAGAAACTTCAATTTCTTAAATAATTCAGGATTATAAGATCTCTAAATTGCATTTGAACTCATATGTTCATATTTAGTTTGATTATTAAGGAAACTACATAAAAATCCAACATTCAACGAAAGATTAACTCGATCGATCGATCAAGTCTTACTGGAAGAAATAGACATATATACTACTATATTTCTGTTCAAACTCAAAATAGAAAATTAAAACACCTCAACAATGAACCTAGCCCACGAAGAATCATCCCCAGCACTACTTCTTTCCATCACCCCCTAGAGTATAGTTAACTCCAAACGGTGAATCGCATTAGCGATTTCCAGAAATCGGTCGTGGTCTGTGCACTGCATCTGTTTGCGACAAAATGATGTCAGTGTAGGTTCATTCTAAGGATCAGAGCACAAAACAATGACACAATATTGAATTGATGAGTTCAACGTCGTATACCTCAATTAAAAATATTTGTTGTGTAGAAGGGTATTATAAGCACTGGCGGAGCCAGGAAAATTATGTTGTAGGGACTTTGCTAATACACTATATATATATATATATATTAAAATGATAAAATAATATATTTAAATATTTGATACAATAAAATATAAAAATTAAAAAAAATTATATTAAATATAAAATATGTTTAATTAGATCACTAATTATTTGTAAGATTTTTTTTAAATAACCTTCATAAAAAACATTAAAAATAAAAAATATATATATTTAAATATATTTTTTAAATAAATGAATAGAAACTAATTAAATATTTAAATATTATAATTTAATCTAAATAATATAGAACTTATGAAAATTAACATGATGATTATTGATTAAATTTATTGGTTAATTAACATTATAATTATTGATTAAATTTATTGGGGTTTTAAAGATTAAATTAATTTATTAATATTATATTTATTAGACATTGATTAAATTTATTGGTTTATTAACATAATGATCATTGATTAAATTTGTTGACGTTTTAAAGATTAGATTAATTTATTAATATTATATTTATTAGACATTAGTAAATTTGGGAACTGCAATAATAAAAATAATAATTCTTATTAAATTTATTAAGCAATTAATCCTTAGCATTAATATTTTTATTGGTCAAATTTATTAAATATAATGAGTCTCTACTCATTAATAATTTTATGTGACAGCTCTAGGGGGCTAATCATTAAAGTAAAAAATATTACACATAAAAAGTGTTAGTGTGTAGTTCTTCCTAGTTCAACATAGAACCACGTTGTTCTTGTTTGAACTACGTTGAACTATACACTTTGTTTTGTAGTAACTTCATGTTTCATGTTTGTATGCTTTCTATTCTTTAATTCATACAAGTCTGCTAGGTCAACGTAGTACGAGCTGTTGAACTGTGGAATTAACAAGTGGCTCAACGCGTGACCACGGTTCATCAGCATGGAGCAAGCAGACTTAGGCTCTACAAGCATCATGGAGTTACATCAAGTGCGTCAGCGTTGAACGAGCTATTTCATCAACGTGG
The DNA here is from genome assembly GCA_954870475.1 of Euphrasia confusa. Classification (NCBI taxonomy): domain Eukaryota; kingdom Viridiplantae; phylum Streptophyta; class Magnoliopsida; order Lamiales; family Orobanchaceae; genus Euphrasia; species Euphrasia confusa. The sequence continues at coordinate 614,162 of OX940955.1, read as the reverse complement.
TCCAACGTGGATCAGAGTGAAATATGAGTTCACCTTCGCACTACCAATCAGAGAGTTCAAGGCTTACCGTGAAGACCTTGAATCAGAGCTAACACCTTGACGAACGCGGTGCAAGCATAGCTACACACAAGGGCTGGACGAATGACTGCTAAGGAATGAAGCCAGCTGCGGGTGCGACTAGAAGACTTCGCTAGAAGGATGATAGTCAAATGGAAAATACTAAGTATTCCAGCTATGCCCACCACAAGCTCGAAGCACGAAGAACACTCTAGTGTGGCGGTGCGTAGAGCTGGGTTTGTCAAGTACAATCGATTTGGAATCTCGAATATTCCATGAAGATGCTTTGGGCTCGGCCCATTAAGCGTGAATTCCGGAAACCCTATTTCTCGACACCTATAAATAGCGGGTTGTTGGAATTCACTATTTATGCATTGATTTGACATTTTCTAGAGAGAGAAAATTTGTAGACCGAGAGACTTCGCTAGAAAGCTCCGGTTCTACCCTCAGTTTAGTCTTAGTAGAACGCATCGCTAGATTAGTTCTTCGTAGACTTAGTTTTTGGTCGTGTTGACCTTTCTACAAGATTCGCTAGAATTTTGTAGATGTGTTTGTAAGTGGTTCCACCCTTTACAAGATATATAAAAGAGTTTTCCTTTAGAATCTCCAAATTGTGTTAAGTGTTTGTAATCTACTCGTTACATTCTAGTCCTAGGTAGAACAAAGTACAAAGTACACAATTTCAATTGGTATCAGAGCAAGTTCACCACCTTTGGTGTGATCCTAGGAAGAGATTCTACAATGGAGTCATTCACCGTTGTCAAGCCCGTCATCCTCAATTCTACAAACTACTCCTACTGGAAGAGCAAGACAAGGTTGAAGTTGAAGAACGTGGACTCACGTGTGTGGGGTGCTGTGTTGAACGGTTGGCAAGCTCCAACCATAGTTGACAAAGATGGCGACACCGTCGAGAAGGATGAGTCTACATGGACTACGGCCGAGCATGAGGCCGCCACTTTCAATTCCAAGGCCATCCACATTATCACTGACCTCATTGACGTCCACATGTTCTCTGTGGTGAGACATCTCACTTCGACCAAGCATGTGTGGGATACTCTGGAGCGCATGTGTGAAGGGAGCGACAGCATCAAAAGATCCAAGATCAGAGGTCTTACCACTACCTTCCACCGGCTTGAAATGAGGGAAGATGAAGACCTTGACTCTTTCTTCAACAAGATCATGGCAATCGTGAGTGAATGCCAAGAACTCGGAGACCCCATTCCTCCACCACTTATTTGCACCAAGGTTCTACGAGGTGTAACGGAGAAGTTCAGCGTCAAGGTTACTACGATGGAGGACACGAAGCTTGGACTATCGGGCGACTACAACGAGATCATGAGTCATTTGAAGAATTACGAGTTGAACTTGAAAATGAAAGATAAGTCTTACTCTATGACTCCATTTGAAAATTCTATGAAGGCTCTTGCTATTTCTCAGAATCCTTCTAGCTCTACCCCCAACAGGGACAGCTCTACCCACTCTCCTCACCCTACCGAGAATAATGCCTTTCTTGCTGAAGACTCCGATGATGAGAGTGAAGCCCTTTCTCTACTTGACTCTCCAAACCCCGACAAGTTCATCGCCATTCAAGATGCCGTGAGCTATCTTGTTCGTCAAGACATCAAGAGGAAGAGGAGGTTCAAACAATTCCGAAATCAAAGGAGCCCCGGGAATTCTTTCTCCACTCCACCCGCCACCAACCGTAGTGGGTATACCCCAAGTCGGAAATTCGTTAGTGGCGCCCCCAGCAAGGACATGTCTCGAATCAAATGCTTTGAGTGCAAGGGGATGGGGCATGTGAAGAATGAATGTCCTAACTTACATCGGAAGAACAACATGGATGTGAGTTACTTGGTGTTTGATGGTGATGATGCCTTGTACTCCTCTGAAGATGACAAGGGAAAGATGGTAGAGCCCAATGAAGTTAATGCACTCCTAAGTGCTATTGATGACGAGAGTGATGAAGAGTTCGAGGTAGACCAAGCTGACTTGGCCACTCATGACAATATTTTTTGTTATACCTCTGTGGTTGCAGGCATGACTGAGAAGGGTGCTAGTTCTACCCCCAATTCTCTGGCTGGGGGCATGACCAAGAAGAAAGCTGACTCTACCCATGATGCTGAGAGGGTGAGCAAGAGGGAGTTCGAGATTGTGAAGTTGGAGTTGGAGAGGGCGCTGAAGAAGGCAAGTGAGCTGGAGGCTATTGTGAAGAAGGACGATGCGGAGAAAGATTTCTTGAGGGACTCTCTTGCCAAGATGGAAGAAGGCTATGCTATGCGCACCAAGGAACTCTACCAAGTGAAAGATAAACTTGATGTTGCTGATTGTCTTTTTAAGAAACTAAACACTGGCACCTCTAAACTTGATAATATGTTGGGTTGTGTTAACACCAAGCATTTTGGGCTTGGGTTTAAGGAAACTTTTGATTCCGTTTACTCTGACTCTCCTTATACGCTTTCTAAGTTTGTGCATGCTAAAGACAAAATCATTATTGAATCAAATGGGGTCAAGCCGGAGGATGCTCGTGCATCCAAAGGCAATGTGACTTCTACCTCAAAAATCAAAATTCTCAAACGCACAAATAATGTTCCTCAACCCAAAATTGCTTCATTGTCCTTGGTGACACCGATCTCCAACGCTGCTCTACCCGCAACTAAACTCGAGTCTACTCATGACAAGAAATTTTTTACTCGAAATGTCTCAAATCGATCTAAGACATTTAACTCTACTACTAAATTCACTCGACAGGATCGATTGTCCGGATCTACTCCCTTGGTAAATCCTGCTGGGGGCATGACCACTCAGAAAAGAAGGACTCCTTCTACCCACTACAAGCATACTTATGTGTGTCATTACTGCGGGAAGAAGGGGCACATCAAACCGTTTTGCTATAAGCGCATTGATGACTTGAACTCTCACGGAGTTGTTGTGAGGCAAGTATGGAGACCCGTGACTAGGTACACGCATGACAGGACGAAACAGAGCTGGAGAATTAAAGCTGCTCTACCCGCAGCCAAGATCATTACACCAAAACAAGTTTGGAGGAGAAAGGAAGATGTGAAATGCAATGTGGCATTCACTGTTGCTAAGGGTACGACGAAGGAAACGTGGTACTTTGATAGTGGGTGCTCTCGACATATGACCGGCACCAAAGACTCCCTGATCGACTTCGTTCCTCATTCCGGTGGCCCCGTCACGTATGGAGGTGGGGCAAAGGGAAGTATTGTTGGAAGCGGGACGTTAAATGTGAAGGGTCTACCCGCCCTCAAGAATGTTCTTTTGGTTGATGGGTTGTGTGCTAATCTCATAAGTATTAGTCAACTATGTGATGATGAATTGAATGTTAAGTTCAACAAAGAAAGTTGTGAAGTTTACAATGCCAAAGGAGAGTGCATTCTCACCGCGGCTCGTGCAAAGAACAACTGCTATGACATCACTGAGTCTTGCCTAAGTGCTTCTACCCATGACGAGATTGATATCTGGCACCAAAGACTTGGTCATACCAGCCTGCGAAACCTTGAAAAGTTGGTTCAAATTAAAGCAGTCAGAGGCATAGATAGTCTACCCAAGATTGACAAGAGAGTTTGTGGAGATTGTCAAATGGGAAAGCAAACTAGATCCCCTCATCCAGCTATCTCTACCCATAATCGCACAACCGAGTGCTTTGAACTCCTTCATATGGACCTTATGGGTCCCATGGAAGTGCAAAGTTTGGGAAATAAGTGGTATACCCTTGTCATTGTTGATGATTTTTCTAGGTATACCTGGGTAAATTTTCTTGGCACAAAGGATGAGGCATTTGAAGCATTTCGATCTTTAGCCCGTAGAATTCGCACCACCTACGCCAAAAGAGTTCAACGAATAAGGAGTGATCATGGTGGTGAATTTCAAAATGGGGTGTTCGTGGAATATTGCACTCGCAAAGGGATCCACCATGAATTCTCTGCTCCAAAGACACCACAACAAAACGGAATTGTTGAGAGGAAGAACAGGACTCTACAGGAGATGGCAAGAGTTATGTTGGTGGCTGCGGGCATGGCAAAGGGGTTTTGGGCAGAGGCATTGAGCGCGGCGTGTTATGTGGTTAACCGGATCAGCATTCGAGCCGGTACTCAATGTACGGCGTATGAACTTTTAACTTCCAAGAAACCAAACGTGGCACATCTTCGTGTGTATGGGTGCCTTTGTTATATCTTGAATGACAGAGATCCGTTGAAGAAGTTTGATTCTAGGTCGGACAAGGCTATTTTTGTCGGCTATGCCCTTAACAATCATGCCTACCGTGTGTTCAACCTACGGACTAAGACGGTACAAGAATCCACAAACATTAAGTTTGACGAGCATCATTTTCATGACAATCCGTCTAGGCCTACCTTGCAACGAAACAATTTTGATGCTGTTCTACCCACAACGGAAGTGTTGGTTGAGGGGGAGGTAGATCAAGGAACAGGACCATGTGTCCAACTCAATGGGATTTCCACATCTCACAACTCTGGTGACTCTACCCCCTCAGAGAGTGACGATGAAGGTTTAAATCAAGGTAACTCATACTCTGCTGCAGGCACCACGGGTGCCTCTACTTCCACCGGAGTGCCGAACTCTGGACCTCCTGCATACATTCGTAAGAGGCATCCAGACCAACAAATGATTGGTGATCTAAATCAAAGGGTCACCCGCTCTACCCGCCATACGGACACCTTCCTCGCAAGCGACCCTTCCACTCTCTCAAATTTGGCTCTCCTATCACCGGATGTGGGCATAATGAGCTTCGTCTCCGAAATTGAGCCCAAAAATATAAAGGAGGCCATTCTAGATGAGTTTTGGATTGCGGCAATGCAGGAAGAGCTACATGAGTTTGAACGGAATAAGGTGTGGTCTTTGGTTCCTAGACCAAGAGGAGTGAATGTCATTGGCACTAAGTGGATCTACAAGAACAAAACCAACGAGTTCAATCAAATAGTGCGCAACAAGGCACGACTGGTTGCTCAAGGGTATACTCAGGTAGAGGGAATAGATTTTGAGGAGACTTTTGCCCCGGTGGCACGCATCGAGTCCATTCGTTTGCTCATTGCTGTGGCGTGTCACAAAAATATCCCATTGAGACAAATGGATGTGAAAGCGGCTTTCCTTAATGGAGTGTTGGACGAAGAGGCGTATGTCGAACAGCCCAAGGGTTTTGTAGACCCTCACAAGCCGGATCATGTCTACCTCCTCCATAAGGCCCTCTACGGCTTGAAACAAGCACCTCGTGCATGGTATAGCTGCCTTACTGAGTTTCTATTGAAGTTTGGGTTCACTCGTGGTAATGCGGACACCACCCTCTTCATCAAAATTGTTGGGAACGAAATGCTCATTGCACAAATTTATGTCGACGACATTGTGTTTGGTGCTACCCACGACCACTTGGTAAAAGAATTCACGAATGCTATGGCTTCCTCTTTTCAAATGAGCTTGGAGGGAGAGTTGAGTCATTTTCTTGGACTTCAAATCTCGCAACGTCACAATGGTATGTTTGTCTCTCAGACCAAGTATGCCATCAACATGCTCAAGAAGTTTGATATGGCGGACGCCAAGCACATGAGGACACCAATGGCTACTACGGACAAGTTGAGCAAGGCTGAGCAGGGCAAGGATGTTGACATCTCTACCTATAGGTCCCTTATTGGAAGCCTGCTCTACCTCACCGCCACTCGCCCGGACATCATGTATAGTGTGTGCCTTTGCGCTCGTTACCAAGCCCACCCAAAGGAAGAACATCTAGCTGCCGTGAAACGTATCCTTCGATATGTGGCCGGGTCTACCAACCTTGGTCTATGGTACACTAAAGATACTTCTTCTTATCTTGTTGGTTTTGCAGATGCAGATTGGGCTGGTGACAATGATGAAAGGAAAAGCACTAGTGGTGGGTGTTGCTTCTTAGGCAACAATCTTGTTTCATGGCATAGCAAGAAGCAAAATTGCATTGCTCTATCTACCGCCGAATCCGAGTATGTGGCTGCTGGGAGTTGTTGTACCCAAATGCTATGGCTTCAACAAATGCTCGCCGACTATCAAATTGAGAGCACGCCACTCACTTTAAAATGTGACAACCAAAGTGCTATAAAGATAAGTCAGAATCCGGTACAACACTCAAAGACCAAGCATATTGACATACGGCATCACTTCATTCGAGACTTGGTAGAACGGGGTAAGGTTGTAATGGAACATGTGCCTACGGAGAAACAACTCTCAGACTTCTTCACAAAACCACTTGCTTCGGAAAGATTTTTGAACTTACGGAAGTCTCTCTGCATGACCACATCTTGAAGGGTAGTAGGCCGCAAATTGGCTACCTCCACCCACAGCCGTTTATTTTCTCAATGGAACCATGAGGTAGAGCAAGGTGAGGCTAGTTGTTGACGGTGCAAAGTGACGTAGTATTTGGACATACTGTTCTTTATATATTTATATAAGCAATTCATTGGAGCAAACTTGTTTGCTCTATGTCTAGCAGGAAAAGTCGGCCTAAAGATTTCCTCGATGGATCGGGTCTTGAATGACTTGGTCTTCGGGCAGATGCAAAAGACATGGTCTTATACATATAATGATGAAAACAAAAAAAAATATGGAAACATCATCTATAACACCCATCATTGGGTACTAATACGCCTGCTCTACGCTTGAAAAAGCAAAAGAAATGGTCGTGATTACACGTTGAACTGGCCAAAATAGCAATACCGTCCATAAAGCACTGTCACTCTACCTCCAATATCTCTACTTAATGTTCTTTCCAGCGATTTTGATTCACTGTGTGGTGGTACGTACGTCCACTTTGTGTGTGCTTGTTATGCCTTTAACTGTATTTCGTGTTATTAAATTTTGCAGAGTACTCCTGTTCGACGAAGCATAGCTGATCTACCCTTGAAGTGCTTCTTTAGGCTTCGTTGGACAAGACAAATTTTAAGTGAATTTGAAATCTGGGTAATTCGACGTGTGTCTCTGTGTATTTACTCCTGCTCTACGTGTGCTACTTTGAGTTCTCATGAACGTCGTTCCTGTCTAACGTGTTAATCATTGATTGTTGTGCTGTTTGCTGATTTTACATTATAAGTATGGTTGTCCTACCTTTCACCACTTTTGCAGCGCGTGTTACTCTTTGATTTAGGTTGGTGCTAATGCGTTGTGTTACCTGGCCCGTGGACACGCTCTGGCAGCTCATATTACTCTGCTGCTGCGCTCAACCATGTGAATCTGTCACTCTCTCCACCGTTGATCTTCCTGCCATACTATTTGGTTTATTATTTTCTATCTCTCTCTAAGTATTTTGGTTACACGCTTTAATATTTCTGTGGTGCGTTGGCCTCTTTGGTTTGTGCTTTTACAGGAACGTTGTACTACATTTCCGGTGATCAACGCGCATGAGCTACTCTACGGTTGCGTCCCACGCTGTACCATTTACATCTACTAATCTACCTCTACGCTTGACCGACGAGTGGACACGTGGCTCACTCTACGCCACAGAATTTCAACCGTTACGCCACCACTATAAATACCTCCTCGGGTCAAACACACAGTGCACCTTACACTGCGTGTTTTAGAGAGAGAAACCCTTGCAAAATTATTGTTCATAACTTCTACGTGCTAGCTCATATCATCTACCTGCATTTTTCTTCTTTGCTCTACGCAGATTCAACCCACTCACCGTCCTACAAAATGACTTCTTCAGATTCACTTTCCTCCGTCCAGCCCACGTATGAAACCCCGGCGTTCTACGCCGAAAAGATTGTTGCACTCAACGCCCAGCAAACTGCCCTCGAAGCTGAACAGACCGCTGAAGAAGATTTTGATAAAATCACTGCCCTGGAAGCAAAGATTGGGGTGGTACGTGCTGCAATCCTTGAACAACGTCGCCTCAAACACTTTGCTGAAAAAGCCATTAAGGAGGCAGAGGCGGCACGTAGGGCCGAAGAGGAACGTAAGAAAAAGGAAGAGGATGAACGTTTGGCGGAGTTCGAACGCAAGCGTATTGCTGATGAGGCTGCACGTGTAGCCGAAATGGAGAGGAAAAAGAGGGAGAAGGAAGAGGCTGACCGTTTAGCCGAATTGAAGAAAAAGAAAGATGAAGAGGCGGCACGTGTGGCTGCAGAGGAGAAGAAAAAGAAAGAGCGAGAAGCGGCTGCACGTTTAGCCACTACCGAAAAGAAGAAAAAGGAGGTGGCTGACCGTAGAGCCACCAATACTGAAGTTGTGGTGGACTGTTCCACTGCCTCTGTTGATGCCACTGCTGTTCCCATTGAACAGCCTAAGGACGCTGGTGGCGCGTCCAACACTGTTGTTGCCCCTGCTCAACCTTCCCCGCTCAACGATGAGCCCATGGCTGAGGAAGAAAAAGTGCCTGAAAACAGGCTTGTCGCCGCGCGCTACGTTGGAGAAGGTCACTCTGCCGATTTCTTCTACGAATGGTGCAGTGATCGGTTTGACACTCTGGCCGATCAAAAGATCAACGCTGAACGGTGGTACGGCACCAAGAAATGGGTTCAACGTGGCCTCCAGGCCTTTATGAATTCGATGCATCTCATGGATGCAGTGAACTTCGACGTGGACTACAGCCCGTACGTCCACAAAGTTGTTTTTGGCCACATTGATGCTGCGTTCAGTGACCCCGGCTCCGCGTCCTACGGGAAAGTTATCATCCGGGAGCATGAGTATGATCTTTCTCCTGCCACGATCAACGCCATGTTCAAACGTTCCCGCATCCAAGCCTCGTGGGACGTGCCTCCCAAGCATCACCCTGATAGCAAAATGATGGGGTTCGTCGTTACAGGCGGTCTTTCACCGGTGGAGGCACCAGCTTGCACCACGTTGACCCAATTCTTTACACATCTCAACAAAATCATCGCCAACAATTGGATCCCGACGTCGAACACATCAGTGGTGCACGCGGATGCACTACACTTAATGTATAAATTGAGTCGTGGTATCCAGGTAGATCTGGGTCAAGTTGTGTTTAACAAGATCGCGTCATACGGCCTGATGACCGATTCTGAGCTTACTCAATCCAAACTGCCGTGCCCCCATTTGATCAGTGCTATACTTGTGAGCCAGGGCTTCACGTACGACAAAGAAGACGAAATGGAGTCCATCATCCAGTTCAGATTTGACTCTAAGTATATTGCACCTCACAAGGTCGTTGATCTACCGTGGCGCCAGTTGGGGAATGAGGAGGATGACAGGCGGCGCTACGCAGAGGGGCCGATCGTGGAGCCACTAACTATTGCAGGTGGCCCAAGGAAGAAAAGGACCAAGTCCTTTAGCTCGACGCGCCGCACGGCTGCGTCTGCACTGGACTCTACGTCTGAGGAGTCGGGGGATGACTCGTCGGACGACCTATACTTGTGTGAGCCGACCACGCTCTTGAGTGATTTTTCTTATTTGCGTTTTCAGATTGATGCAGCGTCGCAGTACGCTGCCTATATGCATAGAAAGTCACGTCGAGCGGCCCGTCTAGGGGGAGATGGGTCGTCCTACGCTGATCTGGGCCCGTTGAGGTTGGTCCACGCACGTTTATCTGGTATGGTTAATCTGGTTGCTGAACAGATGGAAGCGTCAAGGAACGCGGCTGACCGTCCCACTGAAAAGTCCACAAAGAAGAGTGGCAAAAGAAAAGCTGAAGAGGTCGACGTAGAGGAGGAGGTGGAAGAAGAAGAAGAAGATGAAATTCAAGTTTTGCGTGCTACGCATAAGAAGAGCAGGAAGGATGCTGGTGATGCGCACAGCGGTTTGGTGAAGAACGCTGATGGCACGGTGAACGAGGTTGAGGCTGTGAAAAAGGCAGAAAAAGCCAAGGGAGCGGGTTCATCGGGCAGCAGTGCAGTTGAGAAGCCTAAACCAAGTGACGGCACGACCACGACACCCAGACTACCAAAAATCACATTCAAAAATTCTGGTGTCAAGGAACCCGCTCAATGTGCCACTTCAGGAGGTAAGGGTTTAAATGTTATTGGTGGCCCGCAGGCTCAGGCAAGAATAAAGGCGGACCAAGCTACACGTTCCAAAAGCGAAGTAGCCATGGGAAAACGTAGAAAGCAGTTCGCGAACAAGCCTAGACGCAAGCCATACCAACCAATTCTCAAGGCCGTTGATGAAGCGTCTGACGAGGAAGACTTGCGCCAACACACCTCTCCTGAGCAATCTGACGCTTCAGCCAGTGAATGAATTTAAAATCAAGTGCTTTCTATCCCTGCTCTTCGTTGAACAATTCTACTTTGTTTATTTCATGATGTTTTCACTACTTTGTCCTACGCATGATACAATGTTCTAATTTACTCAGTTTGAGTTATGTAATTAGTATGCTATCATTTCTTGTGCTACGTATGCATGTTTTACATCTTACACTCTGCAGTACGTATGAATGTTTATTATGTTTCTTTACTCAACGTCGAACTTTTTGAGTATGATACTAATTTGAGGGGGAGATTCTCTACGAACCCCCACTTATGAAGTTGACTCAAAAAGGGGGAGATTGTTAGTGTGTAGTTCTTCCTAGTTCAACATAGAACCACGTTGTTCTTGTTTGAACTACGTTGAACTATACACTTTGTTTTGTAGTAACTTCATGTTTCATGTTTGTATGCTTTCTATTCTTTAATTCATACAAGTCTGCTAGGTCAACGTAGTACGAGCTGTTGAACTGTGGAATTAACAAGTGGCTCAACGCGTGACCACGGTTCATCAGCATGGAGCAAGCAGACTTAGGCTCTACAAGCATCATGGAGTTACATCAAGTGCGTCAGCGTTGAACGAGCTATTTCATCAACGTGGTCCAACGTGGATCAGAGTGAAATATGAGTTCACCTTCGCACTACCAATCAGAGAGTTCAAGGCTTACCGTGAAGACCTTGAATCAGAGCTAACACCTTGACGAACGCGGTGCAAGCATAGCTACACACAAGGGCTGGACGAATGACTGCTAAGGAATGAAGCCAGCTGCGGGTGCGACTAGAAGACTTCGCTAGAAGGATGATAGTCAAATGGAAAATACTAAGTATTCCAGCTATGCCCACCACAAGCTCGAAGCACGAAGAACACTCTAGTGTGGTGGTGCGTAGAGCTGGGTTTGTCAAGTACAATCGATTTGGAATCTCGAATATTCCATGAAGATGCTTTGGGCTCGGCCCATTAAGCGTGAATTCCGGAAACCCTATTTCTCGACACCTATAAATAGCGGGTTGTTGGAATTCACTATTTATGCATTGATTTGACATTTTCTAGAGAGAGAAAATTTGTAGACCGAGAGACTTCGCTAGAAAGCTCCGGTTCTACCCTCAGTTTAGTCTTAGTAGAACGCATCGCTAGATTAGTTCTTCGTAGACTTAGTTTTTGGTCGTGTTGACCTTTCTACAAGATTCGCTAGAATTTTGTAGATGTGTTTGTAAGTGGTTCCACCCTTTACAAAATATATAAAAGAGTTTTCCTTTAGAATCTCCAAATTGTGTTAAGTGTTTGTAATCTACTCGTTACATTCTAGTCCTAGGTAGAACAAAGTACAAAGTACACAATTTCAAAAAGACCAAAAATAACAAATCTAGGGGGCTCCGCCCCTAATTATAGGTATTTTAGAGGAGGTATAATTAATAAATTATTAAATTTATGAAGTAAAATAAAAAGAGGGGTTAAAAAACAAAAGTGATGTTTAAAATACGTACTCATAAAACACAATAGCTTTAGAAATATTGGACTCGACTCACTCGTTTAATATTGTTAATTTCTACGTATACCCTATTTTAGTCTGTATTCACACTTAGTCCAGCTGATTATAATTGACTTTATTTCTTACATTCGTTATTTTCATCAATATTTTTAACTAATTATTAATCTTGAATACAAATTAAAAAAAAAAACTTTATACAAAGTGTTGGATTAATAAAAAAATATATACTATAAATTATTGTAAAATCACAAAATTATTTTTGTTTTTCTTAATTTTTAATTAATGAATTTAATTATTACCTTGATTCCAAGGATTTCAACGTATTATATTTTAAGTCATGCTATTTTTGACATTTTTTTAGATATTAATCACACCACGAATCGAGTTAATTGGGGGCATTATAAAATCGGTTAAATAGATCTCAAAATTAAAATTATATTCTTGTTTTTGCAGTGTTGTGAAAAATCATGGCAATAATGTGGTTGTTTGTTATATGGTCGATTTTGATGTCCACTCCATTTGATGTCATTTATGTTTATGCTGATAATCATCTAAAAGCACAACCAGGTTCGTAGTATTTGTTTTAATTTCCAATATAATATTGAACAAAAATTATAGTAGTCGTAGTATAGTTAAATTACATGGGGTTTGTTTTTGCCTGCAGGTGTTCGTGATGATCGTGATAATTTATATGCGTTTAAGAAACGGATAACCAATGATTATGGTAATTGTATTTCGAATTGGAATCCAAGAGATGCACATTCTTGCGCATGGGACCATATCAAGTGCGACACCGACAAAAGGGTAAAACGAATGTAAGAACGTACATGACCGATTAATTATTTAAACCGATCAAGTTAAATTAATGTTACTATTTTCATCTATTTATTCGATTCTTAGAGATCTTGGGAACTGTAGTATGGTCGGTTCACTCGCTGAGGAGCTTGGCAATCTGGCCAAGTTACAAATTCTGTAGGTTCATTCATTCGTACTCACCTACTTGTTGATCGATGAACTAATTATATTTACGTTAGTTTTATTATAAAATTTGCTTGTAGGAGTTTACCCGTTAATGCTTTGCATGGACCTATACCATCTTCATTTGGACGTCTTACTAATTTGATAAGTTTGGATCTAACCGGTAACGCAATTGAAAGTCGAATTCCAAGAGAATTGGGTTACTTGCAGAATATGAAACAATTGTACGTGCGGAAAAACATACATTTTTTTCATTATATATATTTATATACTTATGTTTGATTTGTGTTTGTTTGTTTGTTCGTCGTAAGCAGGAGGTTAAGTAGTAATGCACTAACGGGCAGCATACCACCTGAACTTGGAAATCTTGCATCATTGATGATTTTTTTATTAGATGACAATTTTTTGAATGGTTCCATTCCAATGGAATTGAGCAACTTGAAGAAGTTGAATATATTGTGAGTATACATATATATATATATATATATATATATATATATTACGAAAAAATAAACAAGTAAGAATAAGAATTTTATTGTTGATACTAATTAATTGATACTTGACAGCGACTTATCATTTAACAATCTGAACGGTACGGTGCCTAAAGAATTGGCCCAGAATTTTCCAGAAATTTACTCGGTGTGAGTCCTCATTAATTATATTTATTACTAAAAAAATTAAAAAATAAATTAAATGAATATAAATATAATTTGTGCATTATGCAGAGATTTGAGGAAGAACGAAGGGCCAGGAGGCCAAGGGGGTCTGACAGGCCCTTGCACTCAAGCTCCATGCTGCTATGGTGGGGAGTGTCCAACCTAGCTATATATCTAGTTTAATGTATTAAAATAATATCTGTGTACTATGTTTTGTATGTTTACTTAATTTTATGAATTGCCTAATTAATACATATATTATGTAATAAATCGAAACTTTCAAGTCTAATTATCTGATCTATAATGTCATACCACACTTATAAACAGTTAATTTGTTTTGAAATGTACACAAATTTTGAATTTTAGAAGTATTTTTACACATTTTTAGATGCATGGGTAAAATTGTCATTTCAGCAAGATTTAAATTTGCGGTCAAGCAAAAAATAACACTGTTTGGCTCAATGCGACGTCGTTTCACCTGAATTTTCATGAATGCCGCTCTACATTGATCGATCGATTCCGCACGTGTTTGTGGATGAAAATTCATGCTTCCAAGTGCTTCTAGATCCTCGATAGCTCACGCATAGCATGTGCGTCACAATTTCGATTAGAAATCTGTGGTGGAGATTTACCTAATCGTAGTTGATCCTAGGGTTCGTATACGTTCAAGATTTAGGCATAATCGCTTGAGTATATGTTGGATCAATTAACGAGTTATGTGTGATCTATAATTGTAATTGAGTGTATTTCGATTGACTTGAGAGCGTCAATAATACAGTAGCATCATCTCCCTCTCCGAGCACGTATATAAAATTTCATTCGATCGAAACTCGTAAAATCTTTGTTTATTTTCTGTGATTTCAATTGCATTACACTCCTATAAGTTTGTAGATATATTTTTAAGTGTGTTTGATTGCGAGTTCGATGTCGGAATCCATTTTCATCATTGTTGACTCGAAGCTCGGATTTGAATCTTTTGAGCGCGCAGTGCGATCGAGTTTAGTCTTGTTCGAATCCTCAACCGTTTGTGTTTTTATACTTCTCAATTCTCATCTTTCCCTTTTTGTTAATCTTTTTTCTTGTGCTTGATTGCGGTTCTCGTTTCTAAAAAAGGCAAATAACAAATAAATAAATAAATCACGAATTAAACAGAAAAGAAATAAATTAGGCTCAGGAACTGAAATTTCTTAAATCCAGGATTGAGATCTCTAAATTGCACATGAACTCATATGTTCATATTTATTTTGATTATTATTACATATAGCACAAACCAAATCACATCGGTCGAAACTACTAAAAATCCAACATTTAACGGAAAATAAACTCGATCGATTAAGTCTTGCTGGAAGAAATAGACACCCGACTTTGTTGCACCAGCTGCATCAATGGCCAAAATATATCGAGCCGGTGGAAGCTTCCCGTCACCTGCAAGTAAAGGAGACAGGTTTTAAGTGAACCAAGATGTTCAGTAAATATGTACTTTTCAATTCAAACTCAGAAATCAGAATATATAGTAATACCTCAACAATGAACCGAGCCCACGAAGAATCATCCCCTGCACTACTTCTCTCCATCACCCCCTCGAGTATAGTTAACTGCAAACGGTGAATAGCATCAGCAATTTCCAGAAATCGGTCGTGGTCCGTGCACTGCATCTGTTCACGACAAAAAGCTGTCAGTGTAGGTTCATTCTAAAAAATATATATATTGAATTGATGAGTTAAACTTGTATACCTCAATAAGCATGCGCTTGGGGTGCGTGAGGTCTTTCACGACAATGGGGCATGCCTGTTGCTCACTTCCTAATTCGACAGACCAGCTTGCCCCTTTCTGATGGCTGGGGTTGACTTCACCCGGTTTTCTTCTCGACTTCTCATTGACTTCCTGAAAAAAGAAATCCTAATTTCAATAACTACCTTAATGCAATATAACGAGTCATGAAAAAATAATAATAACAGCCTTACCTCCTTATGATGCTTCAACTTATCAGCTTGCTTGGTTACGTTTCTTAAAAATTGCATGTGGTTTATGGTCTTATCGAGTAATCCATCTATGCTACACTGCATTCAAAAATAAATTACACAAATATTCATAATTAAAAAAAATAAAAATAAAAATAATCTACCTTTTCACTGTTAGGGACAAGATCCCTTAGCTCCTTGAGGCGATCTTGAATCATCTGCCTATCTCGTGGTTTAGGCTTCCGATTATCACCAGTGCCACATGCCCTTCTCTTGTTGGTAGTCGGTAATCTCGAATCAAATCCTTTTCTCTTTTGCTGCTTACCAGATGGATTTAGTGCAACATTTATTCCAGGGGCAATAAGTTCATCCTGTTTTTTGGAGGAAGCAAAATTTTCCCCTGATGAAGTAATGCTAGATTTATTGGATGAATTGTCATCGGTAAAGCTAGATGCACTATTAGGAACAAAAGCATCCATCAGACGGGGCCCCACTTGCATATTTTCGATAGGAATTCCAACAGACTCCACTCCCGAGATAGAAGCTCCGTAGGTATGTAGGAAAGAGTTATTTATATTATCTTCCACAGGTGTCCGGAGCATTCTGTGCAGTTCAGAGGGACTCCACTCGCCAAAGGCTTCATCAAAGCCGTTTCCTAGAAAAGTCAGCTCGGTTGATTCATTCATTAATTCCTCACATATCCTCGCGTTAAAAGTGTCAAAGTAAGAGGGGCTCAATGCTTCTTCGTGATAATATCCCGAAACATCATTCTTATTCACGAAGGGCTGCAATGGTTGCTGGCTACAGTCACCCTCGGACAAATGCTTTAGTGTGAAAGCATGAAAGGTCGATGTCTCCTCTAAATTCTCTAAGAAAGTAGATATATCAGAGAACGGCCGGGTCGGGTGTTCTGAGTCATACCAGTCAAGTTGTATATGGGCCTCACACTTATCTTTAACATAAGTAACTAGGTCTGAATCTTCAGCCACCTGATTCATTTATCAGCAATAAGAATTTAACAACGGCAAAAACCAATGGAATTAGCAGGAAAAATAAGGGTAACAGAAGCTCCGTAATACGAAAACAGGACACAAACCATTTCGACTGATCCAAGCTGCAGAACTCCATATGGGATTACAGGCAAAACTAATATTGTCTGCAAAGAAGTCATTATTATTATGTTCTGCAAAATGTATACATATAGGAAAGGGTCATCGTCTAACTTACCTTTATGCCAGCCACAAATTGAAGCAGCCATTCATTCGGATACTGTTAAATGAAAAAGAACAACGAAAATTTTGTTTCATGATGGAATAACAAATTTAGAAGGCTAGTCCGAAAACGTAGCTTTCGTGAAAAAAAGGACTTGCCTCAGGAACTGAAACAGGATCGAACACATTAGTTGCCATGCCGTCTGAGTATATCCAGCTAGCATTCCCCGTGACTGCCGCCTTACCAACAACCCTGTTTGCAGGAAGAGGACAGTTCATACTTCATAACAACAAACAGCATAGCTTCAAAACATGGATAATACTGATCGAGCTTACCCCTTTCCAACTACATGAGACCCGCTCGACATTTCAGCTACTGCAAGCCCAACCGGATACTCACAGCGGGACAGCATCTTATTCGATTTTTCCAGATTCAAATTCTCAATGGGGCCCACCATCGTTCCTCTCAGCTTCAGATTGTCGCAGAACCCATCTTCCCATACCAATTCCCTGATTACCCGACCTCACGTTGACATTCAAATTTCACAAAATCGATTCGAAAAGCGAACAAAATCGAAGAAGTGACTTACATTTGATGTTGATTATCGAGCTTCCAGAACACTGCATAATTCCAAGGAGAATTGCAGCAGAGGCTTTGAAGGAGTGGCCTCAAGAAACTAACCCCCATGATTATTTATTTTTAATCCTTTTAAGTGAAAACAGTATTTTATAATTATCCAACAAAATTACTAAAAACGCCCAGAAAAAAAACCCTAAATCAATCGCTCAAACCCTAACTCCCGCGATACGAAGCTCGTCCTGCTTGCACGATCCAAAGCCCAGCTCTTCGCTTCATGTGCGGCTCCATCGGTTTCAACAGATCCAACATTTTTTAGTTTTTTTTTTCTTCTTCGATTACTGTAACAACGATCGATTTTCTGCAACAAATCTATAAAATCAGAATTTCACCTCCAAAAAAATCGAAAATTCAACACGATCAAAAACGCGAAATTAGATGCTTACGTCACAATCGCACTTCAGATAACGGAATCGGGATACAGGTCGTACTCGTGCGCCTCCATTTGCTCGAAATTATTTACCGCGGTAAAAATGATATCGACTGTGACTGTGATTCTTCGGCTGATTTCCCCCCGGCGATCAGAAAAATTGGGTTTGGATTTTTCTTCTTTCTTTTTTTTTTTCCTTTTGGTGGGAAGATTTTTGAGAGGTTTTTTTATACGAAAAAAGAATTAATATAAAAAATGGGCTGCGCGCCACGTGGCGAGGAGGCTGGTGGTGATTAGTCGAAGCCGCTTTTATTTTTTTATTGTCGCTTTCCGGATTTGAAAATTTGTCCAGAGTTGGATTTAATGATTCCTGGGAAGGAGTGGGCCCCGGCCCACTTAGCTCCCCTCATTTGAAATTTCAACTTACTTTAATCAATTATTACCCCTAAAAATAAGTATTTTTAAGAAACATTATACTGAAATTTAATTGACAATTTATTTTAGTAATGCTGCTCTTTTATCAAAATTGACACATTTGGCTCACACAAAATTTAAAAAAAAATATATATATATATATATATATATATATATTATAGTACTACTAACATTTATAAAGTTATGGATAATTATAATTTAATTTGATTTAATAGATGTCATGATATTTAGATATGATGATGTATGTAATAAAATAAAATATTACACATATGTGACAGGATAGATTGCTGAACTACACGAAACATACTGCAAAAGACAGCAACACGTTTTGTAAGTATTTAAATTTGTGGGTCGTTGACTTAATTTTGCAATAATACGATTTTTTTTTAATTATGGTGTTAATTGCAATTAATCTATGCCTAATCTCCTACACTCATTACGCAATGTGTGTGACTCATCGGATACCAAAAGTGAAGGGAAGTAGGGAACTACTTTTGCTTTCATATAAGTTGACAATTTTTTTATTTATTTTTTTAGATAATTAAAACAATTAACCTTATTGCTGTCAAAATTTGACTTTTTTGTCATGTTTAAATCACTTACATTTATGTTAACATAAGTCGAATTTGGTTATTCTCGATTGTTGTTTATTGTAGTGAACACGGTCGTTTCAATGATTTTTGATAGTATATGAATTGAAAATAAAATACAAATATAATTCGTCAAGTCGAGGGTGAAATGGTAGATAAGTGAATTTTTTATTCAGATACATGATTTAAAATGAACACAAATTTAATTATTTTTAAAACTAAGGATGTTATATTATATTACTCGTTTACTTTGATTAAAAAACAATGATTGCGACGATTGAAGGTGATGTTTAATTATTACTATTACATACATATGAAAAAAAAATTAGAAAAAAATTGCATCGTTTTCCTTTTCATCAATTATTATTATTATAATTCAACGTAAACATAACATCAATTTCAACTCAATTGGGGATGTAACTAATTTTCAAAAAGTCAATTACGTACCCTCGAACCCTAAAAGTATATTGTGTATTTATTCTTTCACTTCAACACTCGATTACACGTGAAATTATGAGATATTTCTCGATTTCGACTGAGAATTCGAAATCTCAACGAAAAAAAGTGTGACCATTAAAAAACGATAATTAAATTTATGATTGCAAAATGACTTAAATTCAAACATGGGTTATTGGTCGGGATTTTACTCCGACCGACGTCCCGGCCGGAGAATGATTATTGGTGTATGAAAGTGTGCGTTGGTGGGCCGGGCTTTTGGATGATTGGTAGAGGATGAAAGAGTGTAATTCAAGGCGAAAAAAAAAAAAAAGGTCGGCCCAACACTATGATTTCGTCCCACACTAGCACTAGCTAGTAGGGCCCAATCTATGCGAAATCGGTGGATCCATGTAATCAAATTCATTCTTTGCCGACGAATTATATATTATTATTCGTATCTTCGTTTGTTTGGACGAAAGAGGTTACACAAGTCCCTTGTGTTTTATAGTATTACTCTCTTCGGACCTTTTTTTAATGGTTACACTTTTTTTGTAATTTTACAAAAGAAGTGTCATTATTAAAAAAATTCGAGAGAGTAATATTTAGTAATTTTTAAAATACAATTACAATATCTAAGCACATAATTGTACCTTTAGTTAGTATTTATCATAGTAGTGACTAGTGGTGTAAGCCCAATTAGAAATTGGAGAGTGAGATTAAATAGACCAAGAATCTTGGCGATTATTGCATAACGGGGATGTTTGGGCTTTTTACTATTCGATGAATTTAATCGAGAAACCCGAGGAAGCTAGAAATCAAGCAAACGAGCAAGTAAAAAAAATATTGATTGAATTTAATTATTACTTATGGTGTGTGAAAAAAAACTCGAAGCATCAAAATATAAAGAACGACGAATATAGAAAGTTATTGTCTATACAAGCTCAAATGCCACATCCTTCTTAGACCTCGTCATCTCGCATTAGGGTTTTTGGTTCGAGGACTTCTGGTTTATATATAACTAAATACAGTACATGTTTT
This sequence comes from Euphrasia confusa, assembly GCA_954870475.1. Taxonomy (NCBI): domain Eukaryota; kingdom Viridiplantae; phylum Streptophyta; class Magnoliopsida; order Lamiales; family Orobanchaceae; genus Euphrasia; species Euphrasia confusa. The sequence continues at coordinate 594,102 of OX940955.1, read as the reverse complement.
TTAAATAGAAGCACGCTCCTATATACTCCTTCTAGAGTATTACCCTTTTTGGGACCATATAAACTTTAAAGTATGAAAAAAACACCGAAAGTAAGTACGTGTTCCGCATGTTCTTGTCCGAATAAGCAAAACAAAGTCCATCAAAACATGCAATATATATATATATATATATGCTCAAATGAGACAAACATATTATACGGTACCTAACCATCAACAACACGCATAAGCTTAATTAAATCAAGATTTCATGTTTGTTACACCTTAATAATTGATGAGTACTGATAACCGATTAGGTGGAAACTCTATCTCGATCTCCTACGAATAGTATCTTCCTCGAGGAAGAATAATAATTGATAATTGAATAAAAAAATTGAAAAATATTTTATGCAGATCGATCTGCTGTAGTTCAGCTGTCACATGCATAATAAAAAAATTGAACTTACTTCAATTCGCATTAAATAATTAACTTAGGGTATGTTTATAATTAGTATATATTTGATCATATCACATAATGTGGGGGAAATCTTATTCGTGCAGGCATGATCGAAAACTACACCTTAGCTAACTCGGTCTCATTCTTTCAACTTCTCGCACTTAAATATTAGTACCCAGCTAATCCAAATACTAATTAACTATTCATATTTAATTCATTCATTCACTAATCTTGATCATTGAGGATTTGAAATTATGTCCATGGGAGGTGTGAGTAAAACTTCATACATCATCACATAACCGAGCCAATGCGCGAACTATGTTCATGTTAAAATTGCATTGATTGGCGGGGACAACACACGTTCACTTTCGTATTTGACCTGTTCTGATACTTTTCGATCTTATAATATATAAAATCGAGATCGAAACGAGCAATATAGTACTAGAAGAGGGAGTTCACAAGTCACCCTATATGTAGAGTAAGAGTATTACTTGATTCATTATTACACGACAAACGAATATTCTAATAAGATTTGGTAACTTGTAATTGAGAATGTAGTTACGGTTCATCTTTCAATTCCAAGAAATGTTTAACGTGCCCAAAGTGTCATTCGTCTATGGGGGCCCACTTGCTACAATGCTTAATCTTAATCTTAATCTCACCTAGTTTAATTACGCCACGTCATCAACCCAACCCTTTTTAATCCAACTCAAGGTTCAATGAAACAACACATACTAAAAACAGAGAAAGAGGATGGAGGGTTTGATTCCATTGGTGTACAAAGCAATCGTGCACTACAAAAATGGTGGGCCTGGGCCCGGGCCCATCATGGACTCGTGGCTAAACGAATCTCCGACGTCTGCCTACACGAGGCTTCCGGGCGACTCGGGCCGATTCTCGCAAACCGAAATCCAGCTTTTCCAGCAGCCAGAACGTGGGTTTTCCGCCTCGGGCCAACAGAATCTGATGAGCACTTGTCGGGCTGTAAAGTGATCAATGATTAGTCGAGTGTTTGTTACGGGCCTTAGGAAAACCCGAGGGCCCGTGACTAATAACAAGGCAAAACATCATCTTTTTTTACTTCCTCATATGCAATATGTGTTTTTTTTTCTAAGTCTTGATTTGTGTTCTTGTTGTTTGACATCTATACTTTTCGTGCATTATGGTTTGCGGAAAACCGAAAAAAAGGGCCCGCTTACTTGTGTTGATTGTATGAATTCAGAAAGTGTAAATAATGTTTTGTGCATCTACTATCAAATGAAGAAACTATTTCTAATGGTAACTCTAGGTGTTTTTTTTTGTTTTTGTAATAAGGTGAAACACCAGTAGTCGAAGAGGAAAAACCTGGTAGTTAAACCGACGCAACGAATGCCAGAGCTATTGAGAGCATGCAGCAGCAAGTGATAATGTAGCCGTCACCTGCATTTAATCCAAGATTGTTGAGTCCGGGTTGAAAAAATCGAGAGAGAATACCAATAGTCGGTAAATTTAGGAATGGAAATTACCCAATTGCCAACAACAAACAGGGTAGCGAGGACCGAATTGTGAAGGTCTCTCTCGATCCGCAAAGCATAGATATCAAGACACGCGAGTCCAAAGCTTCATAATACTTGAAGTACCATAGATGCGATTAGATAGCTGAATCAACAAGTCGAACGCTGTCAAATTCTTTGTAACCGACAAAATCCACCACGAGAAGAGTACAGACTCCACGTTATAACATCACACTAGCACGAACGAACCACAACACGGTTATACATTTCGAAAAGTCGAAAACACACACCAGCAATTCCCAGAATATAAATGAACACTAACACACGAGCCATGATACTAAAGGCCACCAAAAAAATCAGAAGCATTACAACACTCAATTCACCTCCATGACAAATCCCAGAAATCAAACCAGCTAAATCCGAAACAGAATTCAGCATTAAATTAAAAAAAAATATACCAGTAAGAAGTGAAGTCAGAAAAGCCGAGAGCGAGAACCATAACTCCGATGGATCCAGCTCCAAATAAACACTGCCCGATTCTCAACAGCAACCCACTCACAGTTCCAGGGCTTCCGAAGAAACCCTTCATACTTTTTTTCGCACTTCCTAAAAACGGGCCCTTTTTCCTCAAAAATCCCCAAAAAGGGCCCTTCAAAACCCTAAATTTTCCAAATCTTCACCATTTTTTTTCAGGAAAAAAATAATTCAAATGTAGCTCTGACGCTCACTGCATATCTTGAAATTGAAGCGGGATGCAATTTCAGGTTTAGAGATGATTTCTTCAGCGAGTCTGAACTATGAAAAAAAAACATGATAAAAAAAAATTAATACTAAATAATTTATTAATTAATTTGGTTTTATGGATTATATACCAGAATCGGCGTGGGTTGCGCTGTGGTGACTCGGCACTTTCGAAAAAGAAAAAAAAAAGTTTTTATTTTTATTGTTTTTTTATTCGCATACCGATTTCGCTCACAGGTGATTTTGTGTGGAAATAGAAATGGCGAAAGCGATTCGATACTTCGAGCTAAACAACGGCGCCAAAATTCCGTCGATCGGGCTCGGCACGTGGAAGGCGGGCCCCAATGTCGTCGGCGACGCCATCGCCACTGCAATTAGGGTTGGTAAAAATTACTTCAAAAACAGATATACGATTCCGTTTCTCGATCCGTCAAATATACATACAATTGGGAATGTAGAAATCCTCAAGAAAATCAGTATTTATTTTATGATAATCGCACGTTCTATTTGGTTAATCCTCTGAACTAAGATGCACGTTGAGTGTGTGTGATTATGTGTTTGTGTGTATTTACATTCACCTAACATAGATAAAACTCTGTTCGATAACTTTTGGGGAAAAATTGCGATTTGTGTAGGCAGGATATAGGCATATCGATTGTGCTCAGAGATACGGAAACGAGAAAGAGGTATACATTATCGATTAATTCTCGATTAAAATACTCTTTTATACGATAATGATCAACGAACCTTCATTTCCAGATCGGTAGTACGCTCAGAAAACTGTTTGATGATGGGGTAGTGAAGCGCGAGGATTTATGGATCACTTCTAAGCTCTGGTTCGTCCGAATTTGTATATGATCATACTTTATCGTATCCTTCTGACTCCGAAATTCTTCAGGTGTTCGGATCATGCTCCAGAAGACGTGCCTCAAGCTTTCAACAGAACGTTAAACGATTTGCAGCTCGATTATATCGATCTCTACCTAGTACGTTTTCCATTATCAATACAAAAAAGTTGTGATATAATAATACGTATATATTAACATTGTTTTATGCGAAGATGCACTGGCCAGTTAGCATGAAGAAAGGTTCTGTCACATTCGAACCGGAGAATCTCACTAAAGTCGACGTGCCCAGCACATGGAAAGCAATGGAAGCACTGTTCGACTCGAAAAAGGCTCGATCGATAGGCGTGAGCAATTTCTCTTGCAAGAAACTGGGCGATTTGTTGGACACCTCTCGCGTTCCGCCAGCTGTCAACCAAGTCGAGTGCCACCCTTCTTGGCAACAGCCGAAGCTCCAAGCTTTCTGTAAATCCAGAGGTGTTCATCTCTCGGTGAGTACGAGTATACGAAGCTTATTAGATATTAGTGATATTACGAAACTACCCTACTAACATTTTTTTGGATTCAGGGATATTCGCCTCTTGGTTCGTCGGGAAAAACGAGTCTTCAATACGAAGTGATTAAAAATCCGATTTTGAAAGTTGTTGGGGAGGAATTAGGTAAGACGCCAGCGCAGGTTGCGCTGCGGTGGGGGTTGCAGATGGGCCACAGCGTGCTCCCGAAGAGCACGAATGAGAAGAGGATCGAGGAGAACTTTGATGTGTTTGATTGGTCTATTCCGGAAGAGTTGTGTGCTCGGTTTTCTGAAATCGAGCAGGTAATAGATCGAAAGTGAATTTTCGAGCTATTCTGGAATTCTGGTAATGGAATGTGAGATGGGTTATATGTTGTGTTGCAGGTGAAGCTTATTACAGGGTCTTCATTTGTGCATGAAACCTTTGGCTCCTACAAAACTGTACAAGAGCTTTGGGATGGTGAAATCTGATTGGAGAATTGGATTAGCAAAAGATGGTTCATTTTTCCCTTATTATTATTACTTCAATTTTATAATTATATTTTCAACCTAATTTTTTAGATTTATATTTCACAATTTATCTTATTTAGTCACACTAAACAATTAATTTTTCTTTATTAGTTCCGAGCTTGTTTAATTTTATTAGTCAATCCAACACTACCCTAATTATATTTATTCTGAATAATTTTACGTATTTCATTTTGAGTGTTCTACTACAAAGAAACGTAAAGAATTTTTCGGTAGGTATTGATTTATGAATTTATGAGTGATCACATCAGTAGTATCTTCAATAGTCAAAATTTGATTCTCTATACGATTGCGTTATCTTCAATAGCCAAAATTTGATTCTCCGTATAAAATTTACCATAACTTAATAATGACAATTGCGTTATGGTATTGGTCCACTTAGTATTTATGGGGTGATAAAGGTTGGCGTGTCAAATTAAATACCGAATAATATAATTTTAAAATAAAAAATTTATGTCATGACCCATTAAAATGGTAATTTTTTGTTTTATATTTTAAACAAATTATCAATAATTATAATCACATAATGTAGTTAAATAATTTAGATTTTGTTTTTAATCTTCGATTTTCCATTTTAAGGAACAAGATAAATATATTTTATTAATTGGATATTAATAAAATATCATTAAAAACCTTTTATAATTAAAAACCTTTTATCATTAAAAGCGGAATTGTTTTTTCTTTAAATATCATTAAAAACCTTTTATAATTACTCCACAATTTCGTATTCGTTTTCCCTTCCGTTTCTCAAGAAAAAAATAAATAAAACCCCAGGTGAACAATGGCGCACGGAATCCAGTACTTCGAGCTGAACACCGGAGCGAAAATACCCTCCGTCGGGCTCGGCACGTGGCAATCGGAACCGGGCCTCGTCGGCCAAGCTGTTGAAGTAGCCATCAAGGTATCATCGCTCCGTCACTGTGTGTGTGTGCGTGTTTACGTATTTGCAGAGCTCTTTGATTTATTAAATCTAATAATGTTGATAAGTGTTCTAATTGAAATATCTCATCGAATCGATTGTGTTGTAAATGAAATGGTAGACGCAATGTTACCGAAATTATACCTAAAAGTTGCAGATAATTTTGATATTGGCTGTCCACACAATTTCGTTGTGTGTTTAGTTTGGAGCTGTGAACTATTTAGTGATTTGTGTCGATGATCGTGTTTAACGTTGTGTGATTTCTGATCGCAGAGTGGATACCGCCATATCGACTGTGCTCGAGCTTACAAGAACGAAAAGGAGGTAAAAGGAGTGTGAACGTGATTTTATTTTTTTGGTTTATAATGGTTACTTGCACATAGCTGAAGGAATCCGACTCGCTTGAATCTATGTAGCTATTTTTATAAAATTTTGTACGAAACTTATTTTGCGTTATGTTTTTTTATTTTCAGATTGGTGCAGTTCTGAAGAAGCTGTTTGATGATGGAGTTGTGAAGAGGGAGGAGTTGTTTGTTACCTCTAAACTCTGGTAAATACTGGAGTATAAGTTTATTAGATTCATTTGGCTCTCGAGTTTGAATGTTTTTTGTCTGAAAATATTGTCAAAATTGTTATCCTTTATTCTGAGCAATATAATCTCAAACTCATCATATTCTGAAGCTGGGTTGGAATCTATGAGGTGATTGTCGATGCTTACATAAAAATAGTTACATTTTCTAGATTAGTCGATCTAGAAAAAGATGAGAGAAAAGAAGTAAGATTACTCGATGCCTCCTAATTGTATGGGTGCAATCCTATTCGTACCCCCTTCCTCTCCTCATCATTAGACCAAACACACCCTGATCTTGAGGTGTTCATTATAACATGTTTCGTGGACTAATCTTTCCCACTCTATTGTATTTGTCCCTATTGGCTTGTCTTTACTTATTTTACCTCTTCACGGTTACAGGTGTAGCGACCATGCACCTGAAGATGTAGCTGATGCACTAGGAACAACACTGGAAGAATTGCAACTCGACTATGTTGATTTATACCTGGTATGGAAATTTACTTGTTTGTAAAAGTTTTATGACTTTGTCAAGTTTTTTGTCAGTTAATTTAACATACCCCCCACCCCCACCCCCCTATGTGTGCACATTTTTCTCCAGATTCATTGGCCAATCCGAGTGAAGAAAGGGTCTGCTGGTTTTGCCCCTGAAAACCTTGTTCCAACAGATATCCCCGGCACTTGGAAAGCCATGGAAGCACTCTATGATTCCGGTAAAGCCCGAGCGATTGGGGTTAGCAATTTCTCGGTGAAAAAGCTGAGTGATTTGTTGGAGGTGGCCCGTGTTCCTCCAGCTGTTAACCAGGTGGAGTGTCATCCTTCATGGCAGCAAGCCAAGCTAAGGGAATTTTGTAAAGCCAAGGGAGTGCACCTATCTGTGAGTAGACAAAGTCTTACATTACTTGCAATATCAATGTTTGCCAAGCTCATATGTCCTATTATGAAGGGAATTATACTTTCTGGGGTGATTACAAAAATATTAGAAAATGCAAGACGAAAAGTTTGGGTTATTTGAAATATTTAGAAATTTTTGTGCGTAACCATTTATCTGAAGTTTGTTAATAAGAAATGCTTTTAATTTGTATAATTGTATTCATGGAAAATTTTACCTACCGCCTATCTTTCTTATAGGCATATTCTCCGCTGGGTTCTCCGGGCACCACATGGCTCAAAAGTGAAGTACTCAAGCTCCCTGTTTTAGTCTCCACTGCTGAAAAACTAGGTAAGACTCCTGCTCAGGTTTCTCTCCGGTGGGGCCTACAGATGGGTCAGAGTGTACTACCGAAAAGCACAACAGAATCGAGGATCAAAGAGAATATTGATGTTTTTAGTTGGTCCATTCCAGATGACCTGCTCACCAAGTTCTCTGAAATCGAACAGGCGAGCTCTCATTTTGTCATACTTTTCTTTTTTTTCACTTCTGTGTTTTGTTTCTTGCATACATATATCTTATGTAGCAAATATTGTAAACCTTTTTTTTCTGATTCAACAGGCAAGACTCGTTAGAGGCAATTTTGCTGTCCACCCCACTCTCAGCCAGTACAAAACAGTTGAAGAACTATGGGACGGAGAGATCTGAGCTCGTCACTACTTCTTTGGTGACGTAATTTGTTGGAGGATATAACAGTTGAATGTGGTGAACTTTCTGAATCTTTCAGTGTTATGCTTTAGTTTGTGAGTTTGTGGAATTGTGTGTGAATGTGATGGAAAGACTTGGATAAATAATTCGATGTGTTGAACGGTATTGTGAATTCGTATGCTCTTCGTGAACATATAATTCAATGTTTTTATAATTCAAGATCTGATGTTATGAAAGGAACAAGCTACATATATTCTTCGTGTCAAAGAAGAAACAAGCCATCTTCCATTCCAATCTTCAAAAAAAGAACAAAGAAGGAAAGAAAAAAGACTAATCTGACTCTGCGGCATGAAATTATTTGGACACACAAATTGACTGTGATGAACATTAAAACCAGGTCCAAAGGATGATGATAATAACCAGAGCCACAAACGCAGCTACAAGTCCCAAACTTCAGGAGGTGCTCAGAATGTATCCCCTGAATCTGATCAAGAACAGAGTACCCACGCCGAGCCAGAGTCTGCGATTTCTCAGGCAGCTGCGTGCACAACGGATGCGCGTGGAAGTTGCAGACCTCACACCTGTAATAGAATCCATTTATGGGATCTAAACAGACATTGCAAGCTCGGTTCCCCTGTGGCCGGGTGCGGGTTACTAAGGTGAGCTCGTGGTTTTTGTGCATGAACGAGGAAATGACTCGTGGACAGGTCGTGCAGTACTCGTGCAAGTCAAAGTCGCAACCCTTCTGGCATCGGTAGTGCTTGCCTGTTCCGGGTGTATTGCACCCGTCGCATACGTGTTCTTGCTCGTGATCAGTGTCGACTAAGGTTAACGGGTGGTTTGGATGAGTGAAGTGATGTAAGGAGTTGTTTGATAGAGAAGCCATGGAAGAAAAAGTGAGTTGGGACTGGGATTATGAAGCAACAAAAACTTGGATTTTGGAGGAAGAGTACATTAGGCTTTAGAAGACCAAGACTTTGGATGGTTTTGGAGAGTTGGAGTTAATTTAATGGTGGAAATCATTTGAAAATTTGACCAAAAACAGTGAGGCTCGTGGTTGGTTAGAGACTTGGACTTTAAATAAAAAAAGGTTTTATAATTGTTTTTCAATGTAAAATGTAAATTAAAAGTGTTTTTCCTAAATTATATTAACCTTAATTAAAATTATTTAAATATTATTGTATTGTTTGATTTAGATTTCAAAGTAATTAATGAAGGGTAAAAAAGAGAACTGATAATTTTATTAATATGTGTGTATGAATTTAAGTTTACATATATTTTCAATAGAGCGAGTTTATTTCAATTCACTCATCCACTTCAGCTCAATTAGTTTTTTTAAAAATAAATTAAAATAAAATTTAAATTAATAATTTAATGTGTACAGTCTAGTTAATGATAAAATATTATTAATATTTAAAATTTTTTTATTACTATTATTATTATTTTTATAAAAAAATCAATTGGTACAATTAATTTAATTCAAACCCATTTAGTTAAAAAAAACAGATACCTACACTTTTATTTGTAAAAAATTAAAAATTACAGTAATATTTTATTTACTTTTTGAAAAAATAATATATTACTTTCAAAATATACTAAATATTTGTTTTTATTTTTTATAAGAATATTACAATAATATCATATCCTCACTCCCCTTCTTCTTCAAAACTCTTTCCATTTATTCAAGGGTATAAATAAAAATGGCATTCGCCGTAAATAACTCACCTCTCCTCCGATACCCCTGCGATTCTCCCACCTTCCTTTCTGCGCTCCACCTTCCCCAACACCGCGTCGCACCCAATCTCAACTCGCCCGATCTTATCAACCCCAAGGTACAACACTCAAAGCGCGCGCGTACACTTCATTTTTTTCATTCGCATTTTCTTTTGTGCGTGTGTTTAATTAATACTGTGTACTTCAATAATTCATCACATAAAGTAGGGTTTGCACCTGGGTAGCAGCAATACGCGCGCCGTCTCTGTGAAGTGCTCGTCGACCACCGCGAAGAAAGCTATGGCCGGTGACAGAATGCTGGTGAGTTGCTTTGAAGTTTTCACGAATTAATTTTTTCGTTCATTACAGTGTATATATTTATGTGTATTGTGATTGTGATTATGTAGGTTTATGTTCCTCCTCATCCTTTGATTAAGCACTGGGTTTCGGTTCTTCGGAACCAGGAGACGCCGAGCCCAATCTTCAGTAAGCCCTAAGTTCGATCGGTGAAATTGATTTGGTGTTGTATTTTTCATTTATATTTTTGTCAATGTGCTGCTACAGGGAATGCCATGGCTGAGCTTGGGAGATTGCTGATATATGAGGCATCAAGAGACTGGCTTGTGAGCTTTGACATTTTGCAATTCACATTTAGTTCGATTTTCGAGAAATGCTTTTCGATGGGAATATATGATAACGCGTGTAACTAAAGTCTTGAATATTTAATTGTTGTCAGCCAACTCTCACTGGCGAGATCCAGACACCGATGGGTGAGACGTCAGTGGAATTTATCGATCCAAGGGAACCCATTGCTGTTAGTAGTTTCTTCCCTGCTATAGTGTTTTTTTCGTTCATTTTGTTGTACAATCATGAGGTTCTTTGGCTTAAGGGGTATTACTGCAAACTTGTAAAAGATTGAATATTAGTATCTATTTCAGTCTCTTCCCATAACATTGTTCTCGAGTTCTCAAGACATTGGGTGGGAGAGGTCTCCATTTTAGGAACAATTCATATTAGAGAAAATGAAACAAAGATGTTCATAAATCTCAGTCTGTTAAAGTAAATGTACCTTATCCTGCTGTATACACATAGAGAAATCAACTTTTAAATTTGAATTTCAAGAAGAGCATGCAGATAAAATGCTGATCTGTCTCTTAAGGGGGCAGAGTGTGGGTATCTTTTTTGTTTCTCTCATTATCACACGAGCTCATAATGAATTTTCTGGTTCGTTTTTCCTAGTACTTTGATTCTTGATAAGAAAAAAAGATGGATCTACGAGATTAGATCAACTTCTAGCCTAGATTTTCCGTTTGAGGGAAATTATGGTATATACATATGCTTTGGAAAAGAGCAACACATTGGTGTTTACTGGGCTTGTCAACGTCATAAATTATGGACTTTGTAGAGTAGTTTTTTTAGTTGCTTATTATCTTGTTGTGCAGATCGTTCCTATACTGAGAGCTGGTCTTGCTCTGGCTGAGTATGCTTCATCAGTTCTGCCAGCAACAAACACATATCATCTAGGTATGGAATAAGGATACAATCCTTTAATTAAAGAAAAATATTAATTTCCTCTTATTCGATTGGTTTCTATTCTGATTGTCCTACATACACTCCCTCTTGATTTAAACTTTTGCATGTTTTGCCAAAACTGTCAATGGTAGGGATGAGCAGGGATGAAGAAACACTTCAGCCAACTGTATATTTGAACAAGTAAGAATGCATTGCCAAAAAATAGAGATTGATAGGAATTTGACCTAGTTGTAAAACTTTTCATACTCCATATTTTATAAATTTGACTCTAATGGAACTCTTATATTCACAAATAGATTGCCGAAAAAATTTCCTGAAGGTGCTCGAGTATTTCTCGTGGATCCCATGCTTGCAACAGGTATGTTATAATGTCCAATATTTCTAAGTGTTTTTTTTTGTTTCATTACACTTTAGATTGTTGATGTTTCTGCTTGTAATGTTTTTAGGGGGTACAGTGGTTGCTGCTATTAAACTGATAAAGGATAGAGGGGTTGACAACAAGCAAATTAAAGTGGTTGGTTTCTTTATCAAATCCGTCTTCTATTGGACTTGTATATGATTTTTTCGTTATATTGTGATTTTATCTTGATTTAAATCACAACTAAGATTTCTTTCTTAGAATTATCTTAATTGTCCGATTTTTTTCTATAAATTTTCAGATATCTGCTGTTGCTGCTCCTCCTGCTCTACAAAAGCTGAGCGAGAATTTCCCCGGGTAATTATTTTTGTGGTCATTAATTTTCGGCCCCTGGTATTTTGCATTTCTTGAAGGTATCGTATATATTTGCGCATTTTGGTTGAAGTGTTTTTTTTTCCTTCTTTTTCAGGCTTCAAGTTTATGCCGGAATTCTAGACCCTACTGTTAACGAGAAAGGGTACATGTCTATTAAATTAGTGAGAACTACTAAATTGCTTAAAGCTGTCTTTGTTTTCCTGAGCTTCTCAATATTTTTGCAGGTTCATAATTCCTGGGCTTGGGGATGCTGGGGATCGTAGTTTTGGCTCATAGAATCGCACAATTCGTTTAATCTTCGTGTGTTATCAATCCCCGTTTTGATTCTTTGCAGAAAATGAGAAAAACTCGTAGTCATTTTCCGATGTACTCGTAGTCATTTTTCCGGACAAATTAGTTGGATGCATTCTACATTCGAACCTGAAAAGGAATCGACGAATATTTGTTTCTTATGCATTTTATATTCCCCAAATTTAAATCAATGCAAATGCTGTATGCTCTAGTTCCCTATTTATCTCATCTTATTGAAAAAAAAATGAGCAAAAAATTCAAAGAAAAAATAATATGAAAAAAATGTCTGAGCCCGGGTTCGAACCGGGGACCTTTAGTGTGTGAGACTAACGTGATAACCGACTACACCACCCAGACAATTGCGAGTTGTTGAAATAAGTTACGAATTAATTATATACATACATGTATAGTCCCAAAATTAATTGGGCCACCGACAACTATTTTGGGCTTTGTAAAACCTTTTTAATGGGCCAACCAATTGGATTTGGATGCATGTAGACGTAGATTTTACAGCAAATATAAAGTTGTACCAAGTGCAGTGAACCAATCAGATTAGAAAGACACAGTCACTCAGATAGACTTACACCCATGGCTCACCATAGCCAATCTTCCTAACCTGCGCCGGCCCGGCCCGGCCCCGAACAAAATCTTCTTTTTAATTACACTCACTAATCTCTCTCGCTGAATGAGATTTTCTTAAGCAACATTATTTAAACCAATCGATTTCAAATAAAATCCCCACACACCTCCTTCTCCGACGAGACAAAATAAGGAAAAAAAAAAATTGACTGTAAAAATACGCCCATAATCAACCGACGGGACCAAACGATTTCGATCTACTACTTCCACTGATTTTTTTTTATTTCATTTTCTTCCTGCTGATTTTGAGCTTTTAAAATCGAAGTGTTTTAATTTTTTCCCCAATGGCTCAATCGACGAGGAGGTGTCAGATGGTGGGGGATTACATGGTGGGGAAGCAGATAGGGGCGGGCTCGTTCTCGACGGTGTGGCACGCGCGCCACCGCGTCTCCGGCGCCGAAGTCGCGATCAAGGAAATCGTCACGTCCCGGCTGAATCCCAAATTGCAGGAGAGCCTCAAGTCGGAGATTTACATTCTCAAGAGAATCGACCACCCTAACATCATCCGCTTGCACGACATGATCGAGGTGCGCTGTTCCTTTTCCCCCTAGTGAAAATATTTGTGTGTGGAAGCAAATGATCTGTAGTGGATAGAGTTTTTCTGCAATTTTTGGTTGGGTGCTTTAGTCCTGACGGAGATTTAACTTTCGATTCATTGCTGTGTTGCTTTCGTGTTTGCGGTTTTGAAGTATGAAGTGATGAATGTATAGTTTGATTTGACATGAATGAAGGCGTATACGATTGTGTATTCTCCTGATGTAACCAGTAGCATATACTATCTCAGACTGAAAACAATTTTGTTGTGTATAATTAGGAATCTGGAAAGATATACATAATATTGGAATATTGCAAGGGGGGTGACCTTTCCGTATATATTCAACAACGCCAGGGAAAAGTTTCTGAGGAAACTGCAAAGCATTTTATGCAGCAACTAGGTATCCCCTCGATGATACACACGCGCACATACTATGTGTTGTGTTTCACTTCCTGTATAATTGACGGGTTCCTTCCATTTTTTAAATGATGCAGCGGAGGGTCTAAAAGTTCTCCGTGACAACAACCTTATACACCGGGATTTAAAACCACAGGTTTGCATTGAAAACAAATCTTAGGGAATTGTAGTTTTGGAGTTTGTTTACTATAGTTTATATAATGGACATTAGAACCTATATAAGCAGCTACTATTAGATATCGTAACATGGATGAGGCATGTCTATTTCTCATAACAGAATCTTCTCCTTTCCTCTACTGGTGACAATAGTGTCTTGAAGATTGCTGATTTCGGCTTTGCAAGGTATGGCTACTTTATCTGATAATCTTTCTTTAGCCATTATGTGTATTTCTGGCTATTCCGGGCAGCAGTGTATGTATATATCTGTTTTACACTTTTGCATTCAGTTATGATGTGGGCTTCACGTTTACATGCTTTTGTCCTTCTTTATTCAATACTTAACTGCTTTGACTGAGATGTTGCCACACTATCCACATTAAAAGTCTAAAATACATATCTACGTACTGTGTTGAAGATCTGTGTTCTAGGCCATTGATATTGAATGTGTAGTTTGGAGTAACGAACAAAGGATCTTGGTCCAGTTTTTCCCTTGATCATTCTTAGTCACCCATATGTTTGAATTCAAGTAAATGATTTTTTTTAGACGAGTTAGAAATATATTTCTAACTGTATTAAATTTGGAAATTTAGCAGCTAATGAATCTATGGCACAAATTTATTGCATTAGTTTGTATAATTAATCTTGAGTTCGTATATCGATTTGAAGTCATGTGTGAAATATTAGCATGATCTTTATATACATTGGAATTCTATCGCTAATATGAATATTGAGATTTACACTTCACATATTTTCGCTATTCCTTTTATTTCTGCTTAGATCTCTACAACCCAGAGGCCTTGCGGAAACCTTATGTGGTTCGCCTCTTTACATGGCTCCAGAAATAATGCAGCTCAAGAAATATGATGCTAAGGTGAGATTCGCTTTTACATACTCAAACAGCCGCTCAATTATGAATCATCTATTAATCTTCAAACAATAACACAGGCAGATCTCTGGAGTGTTGGTGCCATTCTTTTTCAACTTGTGACTGGAAGAACTCCGTTTACTGGAAATAATCAAATGGAGGTATGTTTTTTTCCTACAAAAAAAATCTAGTTATTTGTGTATTTAGACATCTGATCTTTGCTGGTGAAAATCATGGCCCAAATGCACTTTACAGTTGCTCCAGAACATCATAAAATCTACTGAATTGAAATTCCCACCCAAGGCAGTAGATTTGAACCCTCACTGCATGGATTTATGTAGGAAACTTCTGAGGCGTGATCCAGGTATTCCACATGTTTTGTATTTGATCTGTAGAATAGCAAGTTTGCAGTTCTAGCCAAAGTTAAATACTTAGTTTTTCAACTAGAAAACTGTTCTTTTTCGATGAATTCTGACATCAATGCTTTGCATGGTGTTTTTGGGTTTTGGCTTTAAAATTCAGCACCCTGAATGTTCTAATGGCTTCTAATTGAATAGTGGCATGATTTACGATTTTTGTTCTTTATTTTATATAAAATGTTATGCCTATTTCTTGACGATGCCCTGTTTGGCACAGTGGAGCGGTTGACTTTTGAAGAATTTTTTAACCATGCATATCTATCCCAAAGACAGTCTGATGAAATCCCCAGGTACACGAGATATTATACATATATACATACTGTACTTACATTAAACTATTAAATTGAGCAGATGAGCTACTTGTATGTGTGAAAACATGGACCCCTTTTGTGTTTTGGAAAAACAGGCAATCAAACAGAGTGTTAGATGGATTCTCTCTTCCTGAGAGGAATACAGAACAAACTTCCCAAGAAGATTGTTTACCATTCAGTCTGGACGATGATTCCACTGGGCCCGGTGGAAGTCCGTCTTTCCGAAGGAGGCCCACCGTGAAACCATTGTACGGATTTTCTCTCGACACAAAGCCTGATCAGAAAGACATCTCTAATCCTGTAAACAAGACGGAAATTAAAGGTTCCAGCATTGGGGGCCGCAGGTTATCTGAAGGAAACTTGAAAGCGTCTCTTAACAACGCTAACCTTGGATTACTGGATACAAGTCCGAAAGGTACCTAATTTTAATCATCTTCTCTCAAAACAAAATTGATTTTTCTTGGAGAAGATACTCTTTTGACTAATTTGCCTGACTTGATTGACAGTTATGGATTCTCTAGAGTTGATTGAGCAGGATTACGTAATTGTTAGTGGTCATGCAATGGACTCACAATCTTCAGAACTTGCTAAATCAAGTCATTTCCCGTCTAAATCTGGCAGTAAGCCACTTTATTCTGGGATTGTGGACCCCATTAAAAGTGCTCCGGTACAACTAATTCAGGGTGCTACTGGGGAATTTGGTTGCTCCGGAAGTGTAGAAAGTAGACTATCTGCTCCGGGGATTTCACAAGGGTCAATGGATATAGCAGACGCAGAACAACCTTCAACTGACTGCATGACACGGATCAGATCATTGCGGCACTATGCAACTGCCATCACTGAATTAGTGAATGATAAGGTGACTCCTCTTTGACCATATTTACTTGTAATGTCAGTATTTTTTGAAACGTGTACTTACAGATATGTCTAATCATTTATTCAATTTCTAGATTGAAGGAAGAAAACAACTTGAAGCCTTTTCAGTTCAGCTTGTGATTCTTGCTACTTGGAAGCAAGCGTTACATATTTGTCATACTCATGCAGCTTCGGCTATTGAAGGAAGTCCAAACAAAGAGACTACAAAGACACAGGGGCCACTTGATATCTGTTCAGAGATAGAGGGAGCGTTTCTTCATGAAGTTGGGCGTGCTGAGGAACTTGCCAAATTAATAGAGCCTGGTATGATATTACGGCTCCATTTTTTATTTTATTTTGTACAGCATAACATATATTATTAGAGATTCGCTAGCTAGAGCTGGCAGTCCGAGCCTCCCCGGCCAATCAAACGAATTCTTGATTGCCACAAATCGAGAACCTATATTTTGGAAATAGAGGTTGTCTACCATATTTTGCTTAAATTGTCCAACTCTTTGATTGAGGTCGAGAATAATCCATCTTCCCTCTGTGAATGTCTATGGCTTGCGTGTGGTTTTCAATTATGCAATGATTATTTGCAAGCTTGTTTACTTCAGGAAATGTGGAGATGCCAGATGCAATGGAACTGCTATATCAGTCTGCCCTTGCACTAGGCAGACATGGAGCGGTAAGCATTTTTTCCCCTTTCTTTGGTATCAGTTCAAGTTGTGACGTTTTATAATTCATGCGAAGTTTTTCAGAGGATTATCTGGGTTTTGGGTGGATTTCATTTCATTGTGGATGTGTTTGCAGGTGGATGAATATATGGGTGATGCTGAAAGCGCCGTCATCTTCTACTCGAAAGCAGCTCGATTATTAATGTTCCTTCTGGTGGAAGCACCTTGCCTCATTTTGAATCCTCCGTTTTCCCTCACTAACTCAGACCGCTACCGTATAAAAAATTACATCGATGTCCTGAATAACAGGCAAAGCATCTCGCGTTCTCAAAGAATGGCTGTTTTAAAGCCGGAGAATCGTGCAAACGCATCCTGAACGGGTTTTTTCTACATGAATTCCGTTCTGTATTTTGTTCTTATTTTTTGTATATAACTTTTTCTTGGTGGTGGTGGTGGTGAGGTATGTCTGGGATAAGTTTGTGCATGTAAATAATATTCAGACCTTCCTTAAAACAGTGCAAATGCATAATTAATTAAATAATTGTGATTTAACCAACCAAAAAAAGTATTTAAAAAGAATCTAATATGCTAATCATACTTCGTTTTCAACTGATTAATACTGAAGTGAGATGAGTGTTTTTTCCCGAAGGGTAGGGAGGAATCATATTGAAGTGCAGCAGATTAGAACAACTGAACAAGTCACTGGGGGCTAGTTTCGGGTTTTTTCTTTGTGTTTTCTGGTGTTCTCATTTAGATCAATGCCGAGTAAAGATTTGGAAATGCTACTGAAAGTGACCGTGTGAAATCACGACATTTTCCAAATCTTTACCCGAAACACACACGAAAATCTGAATTGACTTCAAGTCTTCAAATCATTCAAAGCCACACATAAATACAACCCACATACATACACATATCAAGTAGTTTCTTGCCCAGAAAAAATAAAAATGAAGAACCTTATTATTCTCAGATCTCTTCACCTTTTCTTCTCACTATCCCTCCTTCTATACTCTTCCCCGATCGCAACTTCAAGATCCCGTCGTGTTCTGAGAAGGGGCGATTCTATATCCAGCACAAAACAATCGGACTTCATCACCTCACCCGACAACTCATTCACCTGCGGCTTCCATGGGCTAGGGACCAACGCCTACTGGTTCGCGATATGGTTCACCGATTCCAGGGACAAAACCGTCATTTGGACGGCCAACCGCGACAGGCCGGTCAACAGCAAGGGGTCAAAGGCCACGATCAGACAAGACGGCTCGATGGTCCTCACAGACGCCGATGGGTCCGTCGTATGGCAGACGAACACTACAACCACAGACGTCTCAAAAGCCGAGCTTCTCAATACCGGAAACCTCGTCTTGAAAAACCCACGAGACAAAATCCTCTGGCAAAGCTTCGATTCTCCTACAGATACACTCTTGCCCTCTCAGGCATTCACCAAGAACACAAGATTGCAATCTGCATTGAGAAAGGAGGGCTATGAATCAGGCTACTTCAATCTGTATTTCGGCAGTGATAATGTTTTGAGGCTGATATCAGACAGCCCAGACACATCCAGCACTTACTGGCCCAATCCCGATTTCGACATTTACAGAAACGGGCGAACGAATTACAACAGCAGTCGAATAGCGGGTTTAGATGACATGGGTCGATTTCTGTCGAGCGATCGGTTGCAGTTCAATGCTTCGGATATGGGTTACGGGGTTAGGAGGAGGCTAACAATGGACTATGACGGGAACTTACGAGTCTATAGCTTGAATAATTCAACACGAACCTGGGATATAACATGGCAAGCTATTCAACAACCATGCGACGTAAAAGGCGTTTGTGGGAAATACGCGATTTGCGTTTACGCGCCCGAAGCAAAATGCACGTGCCCGCCTGAATTCGAGCCGAGGGATCCGAGAAACTGGAATGCCGGATGCAAGCCCAAATTCAACGAAGCTCTCCTGCTGAATTCTCGACAGGTGAAGTTCGTTGAAATACCTCACACGGATTACTACGGATTCGATCTGAATGCGACTAATACCATCACATTAGAGAAATGCAGAGAAATCTGTTTGCATGATCCTCGTTGTCGAGGTTTCGGGTACCAGCTATGGGGAAGAGGTGATTGTTACGTGAAGAGTGCTCTGTTCAACGGATATGAATCTCCAG
This sequence comes from Euphrasia confusa, assembly GCA_954870475.1. Classification (NCBI taxonomy): domain Eukaryota; kingdom Viridiplantae; phylum Streptophyta; class Magnoliopsida; order Lamiales; family Orobanchaceae; genus Euphrasia; species Euphrasia confusa. Next base: position 575,172 of record OX940955.1, on the reverse strand, counting down.
GATTCCCAGGTAGTATATACATCAAAGTTCCGGCTAGTTTAGAAGCTTCGAAACCCAACAGAGTTTCCGCCTCCGGGATGAGTTGCAGGTCGAGCGAGGCGGATATAGTCGTGGGGTCGGCCTCGACTTATGATTTCAACGGAAAGAAAGTGAGGTGGGATTACATATACTCTTTCACAGGGGCTCTGGGGGTGATTGAAGTGGTGATAGTGCTTACAGGGTGGTGGTTTTTGTTCCGAAAACACGGGGTCCCACCTTCAGTCGAGGCTGGATACAGAGTTATATCGAGTCAGTTTAGAAGGTACGACTATTCTGAGCTGAAGAAAGCGACTAATAACTTCAGGGATGAGCTCGGGAGGGGCGGATCGGGTTCGGTTTACAGAGGCATTTTGTCGAACAGGTTGGTTGCGGTGAAGAGGCTGGGAGATGTACACAGAGCAGAGGAGGAATTCTTCGCGGAAATCGGCACCTTAGGGAAGATGAATCATATGAACCTCGTGAGAATCTATGGGTTCTGTTCGGAGAAGAAGCACAAGCTGCTGGTGATCGAACACGTCGACAATTCCTCGCTCGACAGGCATATCTTCGGGCCGGGATTTCTCGACTGGAAACAGAGGTACGCGGTGGCGATCGGGACGGCGAAGGGGCTGGCTTACCTCCACCACGAGTGCTTGGAGTGGGTCATCCACTGCGACGTGAAACCGGAGAACATACTCCTCGACGGCGAGTTTCGGCCCAAAATCGCCGATTTCGGGCTGGCGAAGCTGACGCGGAGAGAGAGCCCGGGATCGGAGTTCTCCAGAGTCCGCGGGACGAAAGGGTACATGGCGCCGGAGTGGACGCTGAACCGTCCGATCACGGCGAAGGTGGACGTGTTCGGGTTCGGGGTGGTGATTTTGGAGATGGTGAAGGGGGTTAGGGTTTGCGATTGGGATGAGGGTGACGATGAGCAGGGAAACGGGCTCGCGAAATTCGTGCGAGAAACGAAAGAAATGATTGATGGGTGCGAAGGATTAGATTGGGTGGGAAGCGTCGTCGATCGGAGATTGGAGGGAAATTATAGCAGAGAGCAGGCGGCGGTTTTGATCGGGATCGGAGTATCGTGTGTCGAGGAAGATCGGAATAAGCGGCCGGCGATGGCTTCTGTGGTTCAGGCTTTGCTGGATTGTGAAGGAGAAGAAGTTGTCTAATTTTCATTAGTAGCTAATTCTTTGTGATAATTTCATTTTTACTCATTTTTTGATGTTTTGATTAATAGGAGTATATAAGAGTAATTAATTGTTTTGGATTGTTGATTATGTGTGACATCAAATGTTACATTACAAATAATTTAGAATATAACTATCAATTTATACTTATATTTTTTCAACAATACTTCAGATCAACAATGTGTACGTATCCGGTGGTCGATTGGGGCTCGATTATCCGGTGTGCAATGACCCGAGTCGAAGAAACCACCTGAGATAGTGATTTATGCCTGATGCTTTGTTTTGTTTTTTTTCCACATATTTTCTTTTTTTAAATTATCAAACTTAACAAAAACATCACATCCAAATTTTCTTATCGAGGAAATGTCAATCACTATTCCTCCAAACAGAAATTTCCCAACAAAAAAACTAAATAAAAATAAAAAAATTCACAGTGGGGGGCCCTTCAGTCGACAGATCGCCACGTGTCCTGCCAGAAAAACTGAATATTCGGTCAATGGTCAAACCCTGGTTTACTCATATCTATCTGCATTCATTCACTGCTCTGTCTCTCTCTCCCGTTCATTCAATTTCGATCTCCCCTTCATTTTAACGGCTACTTTTTCACCTTCCCGCCTTTTCCTTTTCTATTTATACCCCTCTCCACTCGCCTCTTTCAAGAAAGATTTCTTTTTTCCTCTGTTTTTTTTTCTTGCTCTGTTTTTCGATTTTCCGGCGACCAAGAAAGCCCCTTTCTTGATAACCGCTCTCCCAAGAAAAATCCCCGCTCCGATTTCCGATCGATGACGAAGGCCGACGCCCTCCGCCGCTTCTTCTTCCCCTGCATCCACCAGGCCCGCACCGCCCCGACGCCGCCGTCTTCCTCCGCCGCCGCCGCCAAGAAGCGCCTCAGCACCTCCCTCCGCGACGACATCGCCGGCGCGGAGAACCCGGCCCACCACCGCCCCGACCAAGAACCCTCCTCCGCCTCCTCCTCCCCCATCGCCGCCGCCGCTCCGCCGCGCTCCTCCCGCACGATGGTGATCGGCACCATCTTCGGCCACCGCCGCGGCGGCCACGTCTGGTTCTGCGTCCAGCACGACCGCCTCGCCGCCAAGCCCGCCCTCCTCCTCGAGCTCTCCATCCCCACCTCCACCCTCATCCAAGAGATGCAGTGCGGCCTCGTCCGCGTGGCCCTCGAGTTCAACGCCGCCGCCGCCGCCGGAACCGCCGGGCCGGAGCTGAGCCACTGCCACCTCCACTCCGTCCCCGTCTGGACCCTCTTCTGCAACGGGAGGAAGCTCGGATTCGCCGTCCGGCGAAAGGCCACTCATCAGAACCGGCTGATGCTCAAGAGCATGCAGAACGTGACAGTCGGGGCGGGCGTGCTCCCATGCGGGTTCGGGCCCGGGTCCAGATCCGGGTCCGGGTCGGAGGAGGTCATGTACATGCGGGCCAATTACGAGTGCGTAGTCGGGAGCGCGGACTCGGAGTCTTTCCATCTCATCAACCCGGATCAGGGCCCGGCCCAAGAACTCAGCGTTTTCTTGATGAGGACCAGATGATCATCGGGCCGGGTCGGGCTTCATACCAACTACTCAGTGTATCGTTTTTGTTTAGGAAATCACCGTGTGATTCTTTTCGAGTCTTGTCGTTTCTTGTTTGTGTTTCAGCGAGACGAAAACATGCTTCGTTTTCGCGTTTAGTTTCGGTTTCTGCCGTTTTTTCGGCAATACAATAATTCGGTGATTTTCTCGGTGACATGTTGTCGTATGATGATTGCGAATTGGTGCTACTACTTATTGCCTTTGAATGTGAAACTCAAATATTATAATATGTTCTTCTTTAGCTATAAGATATCATAATGCAAGATTCTTCCATGAGGTGTCATCATTCTTATATATGCAAACTTGATGATTCTAATTATTGATATATTTTTGTTTGTGTATACTATAATGACAGTGATTCTTGAACCTGCAGATAGTTGCATGAAATTGGTTTAAAAATCTGATCTTTACTCAACAACAATAATAATAAAAAAAAAAAAAACAAATCAAAGAATTACTTAATTATCCTCTGCATGAACTTGTGTCTAAAGCTGATGGAGACATTTCAAAGAATATCAGCCTTTTTCAAATATCATGTTTTTCATTGTTGTTTTTAAGAGTTCAAAAGATAATGTAGTTTAATGTGTTGTATGCTTCATAGTAAATCTCAAGTTAAAGTACACTTTTCTGTCTCTTCAGAGCAAAAAAGCATGTAAAATTTCTCATGTTCTTCTTCGCTTTACTTTCGGGTTTTTAAGGTTCACTTGCACAATACCAATCACACCAGGTATGTACTCCTTCCGTTCCTCAAAAGTACGTGATAACAATTTCCTACACAAAAGTCTACAAAGCGAAAGTATTTTCGAAAAGAAAGTGAAACATTTCTTTTGGCTAGACGAAAGTAATACTCCCAATTCTTTATATGCCTGTATTATAGATTACCAATATAAAGACACTTGTATTATAGTAATACTGAAGGAACAATGCTGCTTACCTTAATCATCACTGATTCTCTTATTTTCCTAAACAATCATAGGACCTAACATGTCCTTCTACACAGCCTCATAATTACAAAATCCACCCCTGAAGTTTGTAAGATTACCAAACACCCCCATACATACAAGCTTCAAAAGGAAAAAAAGAAAAGCACTTGAAGTTTGATTCCATGCAATGTATATTTCAACCACCATGGCTCAATCAACAAAAGACGAGTCTTTTGAACTCACATAAATGAATAACATCAGTAAGTCAATCAAGGCTGAAGCCCTAAACAATCAATGAATATACTCTCATCAAAAGTGATACATTAAATCGTGATACAAAACGTGCCCTATACAATGAAATATATGTGATTGGCACCCACACACAATATCACCAAGATAAGTTTTTTTTAAGGCCCATAAATGGATGAAGAAGAAAATATCTACCTAATACTAATACTGAACTCATATAAATATGTAGTATATAGTAAATCAAAATTGAAATCTCACTGCTTCCTGAACATGGGCTTTCCTTACCAACCCAATCGAGGTAAGTGTTCTGCCAACTAACTGAAATGCCCTTCCGACAGTAACTTTTTCAACGTCTCATATGTCATGAAAACAATCCCTACACTCGGGATAACCTTGTAATATTCAGGCATGATTCCTCTGTACAAGCCATGTAAACCTTCCGACCGGATGATGTGTCTGAATGTCCCAAACAAACCTGTATTATACACTCGGGCTCGACCACCAGCACCTTCCAATTGCATTCTTCGCCTCAAGAGGTCCAAAGGGAATGTTACTGCAATGGGTATGAGTGTGTGTCATTTTCTATAGGCAAACTGTACATTTCAGGTAACATAAATTTGAAAGAAAACAAACATTTAAAAGTATAAATTTATGCGAATATATGGATGTAGCTATAACTTATATACCTGTTGATGAAGCAATTCCAGAAAGACTGCCACAAGCAAGGCTGACCAATACTGTAGAATCATCGGGCCTGAAAAAAATGTAATATGCTCTTTAGCTAATAAGTACGAAAAGAGAAATGAAATTATTAAGAATAGACGAATCAGAGTTTCTTTTTTACCTGTGAGAGTGCCAAGACGATCTCAAACTCTCATAAACGGAAAAGCTTATTGCTATACTGGGTCCAACACCCTGTGACCATTAAAAAAGACAAAAAGATAAAAGCAAAATAGAAAAAAGATAGAATTCTGTCCAAGTAACAGAACACTCGATTGAAAAAAAAAACAAGGAAAAAGGGTTTACCAATAAAGTAGCTCCCATCCCTTTGTACAGGCCAAGTATACCTTCATCTCTGCAAACGGTATTAACTGCATGCCTTATTCCCTGATAGTATATTGCATTCCTCTGCAATGATCTGAACCGAATGAGTGACAACACCATACAAATTACAAGAAACTAAAATCCTTTAAGAGAAAAAAGATAGGGTAGAACATGGTCAAATTTGGCTGGAAAATATGCTATGAAGCCTCAACCAACTATTATTCAACAGTGAATAAGGATGAATTGTGTGTGGGTGTGTGGGTGGGTGTGTGTGTGTGTGTGTGTGTGTGTGTGTGTGTGTGTGGGGGGGGGGGGGGGGGGGGGGTTTGGTATTAAACCCTGGAGGGCCTGGACTTTTAAGAGATCACATGAATGGTGAATGGTATATCTAATAAATAATTTCTATATTTTGAATACTAATATTTCCTTCTCCCCCTTATAACAAGTCATGTTTATTTTGTCATACGTAAAATGTTACTGAAACAGAAATCTGACGATCATTTTCCTATTTTAAAATGTTTTTCTTGCATTGATCTTGATTTTTAGTTCTTTACCTAGATAAGTTTTTCTCCCTCACCTCCACTTTCCAAATAAACATGACTTGTTAATAAGCCAACACAGTGTTGGCACTTGGCAGAGGAAATGACTGAATTCTGAACATGAATGAAATAGTTATTAAAGTGGCGTTATGTTCTGCACCTGTGCAGCAAGCCTTGTCCTGACAAGATCCAAAGGATATGTTGCAGAAGCAGCAGTTATACCAGCTAAGCCACCACCCACAAAATGCACGAAAACCTCTGAATGTGGAATCCTCCTCTGCCCATCAAAGCCTTGAATTGATTTTAAAATCTGTGTAGGGTTTAAATAGTAATAAAGTGGCATTAAAGCCTTTTTCAAACTGCATTTAAAGCTTTAAACTGCACTTTGACATCTAACGAGTACTCACGATTTTGTACTGTTCGTACGCATAAAAGTTGACTGCAGAATAAGGAAGTCGGTGTGCTATAGTAACCAAATTCCCTTTCCAGAAAGCTCTGAAACCTTCTTCGTTGACTATACGTACTGCCTCACGCCATATGCAAGGCTTACTCAGAGTTGCAACATCTGAATGCATACCTTGTATCTAACCAGGAGATAAAGCAAAAAATATATATACATAAGAAAAAATCAAGAGAAACCCACAATGAGCCAAGCTTGCAATATTAAGATTTAGGTACATCACCACAAGCACTAGAAAGCAGAGATGAATTATCGATTGATGACCTATGTTGCTTGGACTCGGTTGCCTATCTAGAACTTCAACTCTTTGTTTTGCAAATATTAGAATATGTGGCTACAAAGGATCCAAAACTAGGACATGGCTACTTTCCAAACTAAGAAATTTTAACCATCAAGTTAAGCTCAAACAGACTATTGCAACGCTAATTAGTACAGGCCCAAGTCGTTATTTTTAGCGTTGTTATAAAAATTATAATTCACCTAATATTTCAAACTTCGAGTAAAACTGATATAGCCCCCAAGAGACTCCATTAAAATCAACAAACCCTAATCTCATTTCCCCAATTTCAGCAGAATACACACTCACTAATCGTCCAAACAAAATAATAATTTTAGCACATATGTAGAAGTGAAATCAATCCAACCCAGGCATGTTCTTCATTCCTAAATTCGAGAAAAAAAAGTGAAAAAAAAAACGAAATCAAAAACCTGAAAGAGAATGGTGAGACGAGCTAGGGGAGCAGTGCATGTCTTGCTAAAAGCTCCGGCGATCCCGCCGGCGAGGAGCTGCGGCACCGTACCGATCTGCGATATCTGCGGCGGCGGCGAGCGCGAGTGGTGCTGATGGAGTAAATTCTTCGTCGCCGAGCCGCCGTCCACCCCGACTCTAGCTTCCATTTGGGGAAAAAAAACTAAAATCAAATCAACAATTCAAAGAAGAATATCTCCGAATTCTTCACCACTGCATCATTAGGTTTCCGCCCCCAATTATCGATTTCAATTTCACTGAAAACCCTAAGACCGCGGAGAGTTGAAAGTGTACACGATTAGATTACACATAGGAACACGAAAGGAATATTACTCGGAATATTTTTTTAGCTGCGGTCGTTGGGAAAAGCGCGAAAGAATTAGTTGGGCCTGAAAGCCCAACTGAAAGCCCGTTTTTCGTTTTGAGGCCCAGTTACTTAAGGAATACAGTATCTCCTTCCGTAAATAAAAACGATTCGGAGGGGCATAATAGGGAATCGAGGTGGGGTTTTTTGTTTGGTTTGTTTGTAGTATACATTGTGGGTGTTGCTGCTGCAGTGCAGTTGCTCTGGGAAAGTGATAACCTGAGGGCAGGTCTACCGTAGGGCGATGACAGTTGGGGGGCCCACAGCTTTGAATGGCTAATAGTAATCATTAATCGACGACGTACGTACGTCCGATTAATCGCACGGCTCTCAGCCAAAGTACAATATGCATCCGACGGTCGCCGTGGTCGTATGTTGAAATGTTGCCCCCGCGATATTTGCAACAAAAGAACAGGCGAGGCGACTCGAACATAGTGCGCACCTGTATGAGGTGTGTCGCGATTCATGTGATTATTGAGCTCTAAAATTCTTTGCTATATATTATATAGTGCAAATTAATTATCGTGACGGCATATTGTTAAGACATTGTATACTTTTGATTTTAACCTGTATAGTATCAAGTTAGTCATATTTGATGATGTTCATTTTTGCAATTCGAAATTAATTTATCTAGGAATCACAGATCGTGGATTGTCAAAATTGTATTAAGTTGAATTTGTTTCGGCAAAAAACTAAAACAATTTGTCGTATAATTAGCTTAGAGATTTTTCAAAGTCGAGTCACTAAAACTTTAAAAGACCCTATTTATAAAGTGATATATTTTTTTTTAATTTATAATTGAACTAAAGATTTTTCTAAAACCCGATTCGAGATATAACACTTTCACTAATTACTAATAAGTTGAAACTTTCATCGGCTTTTCTTGGATTAATGTGTCATTTTTTAGTAAGTCGAAAATTTCATAAGATTAAATATCCGCATCGTATTAGTCTGCTCTGATATCATTTGATTAGATCAATAATACATCAAAAGATCTTATATTTGAACTCAAAATTCTTCTTTCAAACAAATCTCATCTACTACTTTTTACTCGTACATCTTCGATTTCAACAGTATCGCCCGCCACGCTAACAACTATTTTGAGAGAGCAATAATGCATGTAATAATGAAATAGAAAAGGTTGTTAAGCATTGATTGAGTGTAGATGAAAAAACAGTTGAAAATGAAAGATGGGAAAAAGGAAGGCTGAATTCCCTGCTCATGCTCATGTGACCTTACGCCAAATTCGGGGGATTTACCACTTACATGGTAATTTGAACATGTAACGTACTAATACGATATATAGTATAAATGTATACGTACATATATATTTGCTGACGTTGTTAGTTACTGAGACACTGATCACTACCTAGCTTTTTTTTTCTTATTAAATTAAATTAGGTAGCTAGGCTGCCATCTTCTGTTTTCAGACTGTTACTGTTATTTGTTACTGTTCACTACGTGTATATTTACTGTGACTGTGTGAGCGAGATAATTATGAATAAACGTGAACGTGACGATTGCGACTTTACCTCAAACATATATACCCCTACCTAATTGTCCTCTACCCAAAAATTACTGTTTTTCCTTTTTGTAAAATAAATAAATATAAATTCATTAACTTTTTTTAGATCAATAAAAATACTCCCTTCTTCCCCAACACAATGCATAGAGAAACTTGCACGTAGATTAAGAAAAAGTGAGTTTTTGTGTGTTTTATAATATAAAGTGAGGGTATAATAGGTATTGATGTGTAAGTAATAAAGTAGTTAGTTGAAAAAGTAGTGGTATAAAGGTAAATAAATGTGTATTGAGAGGATAAAGTTGTGAAAAGACATTCCATTTATGAAATGTGCACTGTTTTAAGGGATGGACTAAAAAGGAAAGTATGCATTGTTTTAAGGGATAGAGGGAGTATCATTTTAACTTTATTTTTAATTGTTTTTTTTATAAAGAGAAGATACGAGAAACTCCATTCCTATCCGATCGGAAGTCTCTCGATCGGATACAACTTTACTCTTAATTGATTACTTTATTAATTTGTAATTTCATTTTTATTTTGTTAAAACAAACAAAAAAATAATACTACTACTATTTTCATCCAAAAAAAATTAAACTACTTCATTTGTAATTTACAAGAAAGAAAATTTAGTTTTATAGGACAGAAGCAGTATTTTCTAATTTATATTATCTTGTTCCTTGTTAAATTTTAATTTCTTTTGGAAATAAAAATTAGTAATATTTTAATTTTATTACGGATAAAAAGGAAATAATTAATTGGGGACAAAATGTGAAATCAATTATTGGTGATTAATAGTGAGAGTATTAAATTTGAAAACTTCAATCAATCATATCTGATTTCTCGGTTTTGTAACATTTTTTTTTTTAAGGTGAATCACATAAAAAAGAATATAATACACAACCGCGCGTAGGAGATAAAACCCCACCGCAACACCGAGCTAACAGATTAGCTCTTCAATCGGTCAACAACACATAAAATACTAAACAAAATACACAACAACAATCACCAGGCTATATGCCATACCCTCTTCAGTGCACGGGCCTGAAGAGAGTCTGGAACTCGGTTTTGTAACATGAACATCGGAAGATGCACACTATAAAAAGCAAGTATTTGGCGGGGTTAGAGTGTGGGTGTTGCCAAACCGTCACGTGCGCTATCACACACCTCTCGAGGATCATCAGATTAATAAATTTTAGTTCTTGCAAAAATATTAATTTTCACATGTACACAAAAAATTGTCCAAATCATACCACCCAAATTCAATCCCTCCACCATAAAAAAAATCACCCTATATTATGTAATACAAGCTCATTACATATTTAATCACATTTATTTAGTTAAATTTTTTCAAGTTTGTGTGACATGTTTAGTTAAGTTAATGTTATGCAATAATGACTTTAAAAACTGAATAACATTCATTTTTTTTAATGTAAATTCATAAAAAAAAATGTAAGTAGTGTAACAAGGTAGCTCATCAAAAAATCAAGTATAGAACAAAAGACTACACTTACAATGTGTGACATTAGCTCAACTGAATATACATAACACAATAAAGAAACTGTAGTACAAACGATAACTTATATGCTTCAAATATGAACAACGTACAAAATTCAACTAAAAATATCAAATATGACAACTATTGATTTCCATTAAAGTTAAAAGAATCAATTTGAAATGAGTTTATGTTATAAAAATGTTTTTTTATATACATTTGTATGTGTTTATATTATTTTAGTACTATAAAGAATATTTTTTCAGCCTCGCGAATATTTGTCAATTTATTTTGTAATTTACAAAAAAAATTGACAAACACTGATGGAACGGAAGGAGTATATGTTTTAGTTTTGTTTAACTCGTTTATGATGTACATTGATCGAGATCGAACTTGATCAAAAATTATTTCGTCACATTCGGAATGAGGTGCATGATTTTGGCCAACCGCATCTTGTTCGGCGGGCGACGGGTTATCAATCGTCACTCGGTTGAAAATTACTTGTAACACTCGACGGTTATTTAGTTGAAACATGATCACAACGACTAATTATAACATGTAACTTATTTTAAATACTCGGTCAAGAAAACCCATTCGTCCAAAACTCAATTCTTCTTACTTTCAATGTTCGATCTAACTCTAAGGCTCTCATTTGCAACCCTAACTCCACACAAACAAAAAAAAATCTCTCTCACGCACAAACAGACACATACACACAGTAATTACACTTTTCAACGTAGAAACACTGTGTGAAATTTTTGTCATCAAAATACACAAAATACATACATACAATACACACTCATGTTATCGCCTCTCATTCCATCATCACCTCATATATCTTTTCACTGTTTACTTTCTCCCCTTTTAAACTCCATCACCCCTTTTCTCCAACATCCCCCTTTCTATCTATCTCTCTCTCTCTCTAAATATAATATAAATATATATATACACACACATATATATACATACAAGATTCACTAGTAGTAGTAGTAATTGTACTCGATCATGGCTGAAGGATTTGAACCATTTCATGTCCCACAGCAAAGCCGAAGGGATAAGCTCAGGGTATCCAACCCCCCACCCCCACCCGGGTGCGTAGATTACCAATCCTGCGCACCCCTCTACGACTTCCCCTCCGATTTCCTCCCCTGCTCTGCTAACGTGCACCACGCCCCCGTCAAGGCCGAATCCCTCCTCCCGATGATGCCCTTCTTCGGCGGCGCCGCCGCCGGCAACATGCCCTTCGCGGATCCCCACATGTCCGTACACCTAAACCCTAGCGCCGCCGCCCCGTACGGATACCCTTCTCCGGCGGCGGCCGCCGCCCAGAGCCTTTCCCTCTCCCTGTCCTCGCACCACCAGAAGTACGATTTTTTCAGCGGCGGCGCCGAGCTGCCGCCGTCGAAGAGCGCGGTGCCGCTTGGGCCCTTCACCGGGTACGCCTCTGTTCTGAAAGGGTCGAGGTTTCTTGGGCCGGCCCACCAGCTGCTGGAGGAGCTCTGCGACATGGGTCGGGTCATGTACGCCGACAGAACCGGACCCGACCCGGATCTCCTCGACCCTCCCCCGATCCTCCACGATCTCGGGGACGACTGCGCCGAGCAGTCCCGGAAGAAATCCAGGTTACTCTCGATGCTCGATGAGGTAATTCTTACAATAAAAATCAAATCTTTATTTTTAATTTTTTTCTTTCTGTGGTGGCGCGTGCGCGTGCGCCCACTGCTCATGTTAGCATCGGGTGTATGTTAGCTTTTTGAGCTAGGTTTTATTGCTGCTAGTGGCATGCAAAGCTTCTGCCTTGCCTTGATTTGGGGTGAAATAAAAATCGGATCTTTATGGTTTTTTTGTGATCAAGAATTAATTAATTATTGGTATTGCTAAATTTATAGCTGTAGGAATATAAGGACAAGATAAAGTTTGTGTCTTTTGGTTGTTTTGAGAAGAAAAGATAGCTCTAAAGGGTGATTCTTCTGTAAAAACATGTGCATTGTGTACAATGTGTGATGATCTGCCTTCTTGATCCCCCATTGTCGAACGTAAATCGAGCCCCGTCGTTTTTTCAAACTCATGATCGATGATCGTTCCAATGGGCTTGTGGGAAAGAGCAAAACCGATATCCCATTCAAATTATACTCCCATTTTCGTTTATCATCTATGATCTATGATCTTGCTATACATGTGTAGCTTTGGAGTGTTTTTGTATGATGTTGATAAATTACAATGTTGGGATTGAAATAAATTTATCGACGAATTTCGAGCTTTTGAAAAGTGTTGTGATTGATTGATTAGGTTTACAAGAGGTACAAGCAGTACTACCAACAAATGCAAGCCGCCGTGGCCGCCTTCGAATCCGTCGCGGGCCTCAGCAGCGCGGCCCCGTTCGCCAACTCAGCCTTAAACTCAATGTCCAAACACTTCACCTGTCTGAAAAATGCCATCACCGATCAGCTCCAGTTCACATCCACCTCCAAACTCAACCGCGACAGATCATCATTCCCCGGCGCGGGCCCGCCGGGCTTCGTCGATCAGCCCGTGTGGCGCCCTCAGAGAGGCCTTCCCGAGCACGCCGTGGCCGTCCTCCGCTCGTGGCTGTTCGAACACTTCTTGCATCCGTAAGTATTTACTAACCTCTGTCTTTAACTTAAAAATACGTTTTTACCTTTTACTTTCTGGTCAAAATAACATTTTTTTAATCTCGATTAATTGCAGTTACCCGACGGACACGGACAAGTTGATGTTGGCTAAGCAGACGGGCCTTTCGAGGAACCAGGTTACTATATGTTAACTAGGGTTCGATATTATTATTATTATTGTTATTTTACGTGTACGAAATGATGATGACTTAACGATGCTCGTCTCCATGAAACTAGGTTTCGAACTGGTTCATAAACGCGAGGGTGAGGCTGTGGAAGCCGATGGTCGAGGAGATACACACGCTCGAAACTCGACAAACCCAAAAAGTCAACGAACAACAACCTCCGACATTCGAGTGTGAAAATAACAACAACGCATCGACTTCCTCGATCCAACGGGGCAGATCAGAGTATCCGTCCAAACGAACTCGGGAGAGCCCGAGAGAAAATCGAGGCTATATGATGAAATCGCCGTATGAACATTTAATTCCCAGCATTGGCACGAGTAATGTCGGAGGTGGGAACGGAGGGGTTTCGTTGACTTTGGGACTTCATCAGAACGGGATGGGGTTGACCTCGGACTCTTACCCTATAAACGCTGCTCGTCGGTTTGGACTGGATCCTGACGACAGGGACGAGTATGTGGTGAGCGGTTTCGACTCGCAAAATCGGCAGTTTGGGAGAGATCAACATCATCATCATCATCATCATCATATTATGGAGGGGCAGATTATGCATGATTTTGTTGGATGAAGCTCTGAGAATAAGTTCTATATAAATTCTAGATTATTTGGTAAATTGTTTTACAGTATATTATGATATGATAATATATATATATATATAACACGGATCATTAATTAAATGCTTTTTTTTTTTTTTTGGGGAAATGCTTTTTGTGCATTCTTTTTTTCAATTGAAGTTATTATTGTAAAATTTGAGACTGTCTTTGCGTTGGCTACGACTTTCTATTAAACAGTGTAATCTCTAATTAATACTCCTTTCATCTTGAATTATTTCATTTGAGATTGAGACACAAACACAATTAAAAAAATGGTTATTTTTTGAATTTTGATCAAAAGTAAAAAAAAAAAAAAATATTTTTTTATCAAAATATAAAAATAAATAATTATTTTATTTTTAAAGTTATGGATCATTTGTTTGAAAATCCGAACAAAAAAAAATGTGATAGAGAGAGCTAGTGTTTTTTAGTGATTTTAGTCCTATAAAGAAGTTATTTTTTCGATTTTGTCTTATTTTGTTTTACTTTCTCAATTTAGTTCGTAAAATTCAAAATGTGGTCAATTTAGGGGGTGTATTCGTTTAAGACTCTGTAGGATTTGTTTGGACTTTTAAAATCCAGGGGTATTCAATCCGGATTTTTAAAAGTCTATTAAAATCCGGAGGTATTCAATTCAGATTTTAAAAAGTCTATTAAAATCTACATGTATTCAAAACTCAATGGATTTTAAAAGATTTTAAAAGTCAATGGATTTCTATTGATTTCATCCTAAAAATATAAAGGAAATCCATTATTTGAAATCTCTCCCAAATACATGACATTTCAACGGATTTCTATTTTAATTGACAAATTAATTATTAAAAAAATAATAAAACTTAAAACTATATAAATAAAAATAAATAAAATTAGTAAACATGAAATAGATAAAATAAAATTATTAATTAATTATTAAAAAAAATTTAAAAATATATAAATAAACATAATGAAGTTAAAAAAACATTAATAAATAAAGAAATCAAAAAATAATATGTATATTTTTTTGTATGATATATATATATATATATCATGAATACTATTTAAATCAAAACAAAAAACGCAAGCTATTCATTCAACAAGTATTGAGTATTGCTTGCTAATGGTATTTAAAAAATGAACAAGCTAATTCATACAATGATTGCTAATGGTTTATGAAAAATGATGTCCATATAACAATATGTAAATAAAAATAGGAATAATAATTTTGAATAATTATATTTTTTATTTTTAAACTAATGCATTTTTTGTATTTTATTTTCTAAACAATTTGAATTTTTTTTTAAAACAATTTGGATTTCTTTATATGTAAAAGTCTATGATAATTCAAGTAAATCAATTAAAAAATGAATTTCACAATTATGTAAAGTCTATCAAAATCCGTGAAAATCAATAAGAAAAGTCAATCAAACTCTTCCTAGACTCCGTAGATTTAGAAAATCCACAAAAATCCACGGAATTTTAAAAATCCTAAAAAATCCATTAAAATCCTGATTGAATACACCCTCCTTAGTCTCTGTTGTTAAGTTCAAAAAGTCAAAATTAGCTAGAAATCAGTTGACCGATAAAGACGTGACAGTCAATTTGGTGGAATACGACAAAAAATTAGGAAAATTTAGTCGGGTCCACGTGTCAAATTTTGATTTGACGAAAATAATTAAAATAAATAAATAAATAATATCCACACTTTTACGTGTATGACACTATTTTTTCTTGCGGTATTTCCTCTAATTGACTGTCACGTCTTTATCAGTCAAACGATTTTCGGCTAATTTTGAATTTTTGGACCGAAAATAGACTAAATTGACCGCATTTTGAGTTTTACGGGATTAAACTGAAAAAGTGAAACAAATTGGGACCAAATCGAGAAAAGACTTCTTTATAAAACCAAAATAATTTTTATCTCAATTTTATTAATACTGCATTGAATATTAACCCCTAAGGCACTAACAATCACTCCCTCTAACAAATCACAAATCTTTTTTTTAATGTTCATATAGGCAACAAATGATGTATTTTTTCCATGTGACAATGTTCGCTAAGAGGACTTTTCAAGTAGTTTAAGAAAAAACAATATTTGTTGGGTAAAATAATACTCTTTCAATTCTAAAGAGTCCTGCACATTCGCAGAAAAGAAAGTGTGATTGTGAAAATAAAATGTGCAAAAAAAATGTGCAAATAATCATGAGGCAAGATTAAAAGAGTTTAATTTAAAAAAAAAATGAAATAATTATTTCTTGAATCGCAATAATATTTATTATACCAATAAGTGAAGTACAACATTACATTGAAGAAATCCAAACACACACATTACATTATCAAAATCTCAACTTACACTAAAGAAAAACTTAGTTTTTCTACTTTCTCATCAAGCCATCCCCTCACCACCATCACCCTCATAACAATCAGCCACAGCCACCGTCGTCCTCCTCACATTCTTATACGAATACCTTCTCGCAACCACAACATAAACACAAACATCCACCGCAGTAATCACAGCCAACAGCCAGTAAAAATAATCGAGCCGACTACTATTCAAACTCTTCCCGATCCAACTCTTCCCACCTCCATCCGTAAATCGATCCACAATCGTTATCAAAAGACTACTAAGAAAACTCGCAACTCCAAGCACACTTAGATACAGAGCAATCCCAAGACTCCTCATCGAATCAGGGACCTGATCGTAAAAAAACTCCTGCAACCCCACGAGGGCAAAACCGTCCCCTGCTCCGATTATCACAAACTGAGGAGCGAGCCAGAAAACGCTCATCGAAATCGACCCCTTAATCGGATTTTCCCTCACGAGGTCGAGCCTCTTTTTCTCGACTAGAGCCGCTACAATCATTCCCAGAACCGAGAAAACCATCCCGACCCCGATCCGTTGGAGGATGGTGATGCCTCGTTCTTTCCCAGTCAGCTTTCGGAAAAATGGCTCGAGGGCTTTGTCGTAAACGAGGACGGTTAGTATCATAGCGATGGCGGCTATTCCGTAAATCGAGGCAGGCGGGATGAGGAAGTCGCGAGTGATTTTCCGGTCGAGGGTCGTCCCTTGCTTGATGAAGAAGGTGGCGGTTTGAGCTATGCAGATGCCGAAGGGGAGCGTAGTCAGCCAGATCGGAATCATGTTGACTACGAGCTTCAGCTCCTCGACTTCCGTCACCGTCGAGAGCCTCCACGGGTTTCGACTCTCGCTCCCGTTTTCGACAATCGCTGCTTTGTCGAGAAACCGAAGTTTGTCGGTGTGGAAAAGTAGCCTCTCCCGAGACGACTTTCCCGATTTAGAAACCTCGTATAACCGATCAGCCTGAGAAGGGCACTCCAGATTTCTCTTCACAACAGCAGCAACGAGAACTTTCAGTAACGGAGTCAGGGGACTTCCGGAAGGCTTCCGGAAGCGATAGAACGGCCTTCCTGACCAAAACACGAATATCGTGAGACACATCACGACAGTGATGATGACATCAGCCGCAGCCCAGCTAACGTGGTCCTGCACGTAGACGATCACAGTCACTCCGAGGAGAAGGCCCGCGCATAGGCCCGAGTTCCACCAGTTGAAAAACGACATCTTCCGTTTACGTTCCTCGGGATGATCGTCGTCGAACTGATCAGCCCCGAAGCTCTCGAGAGACGGCTTGTGTCCACCTGTCCCAATCGATATCAGATATATCGCGAGGAAGAAGAAGACCTCGTGGATTTTACGAGGGTCCACGCAGGTCCCGGGCCCGCTGCAGGGCTTCAAGCTCGGGACCACTCGAGACATTGTGAGAAGAATCAACCCCTGAAAACAAGCACGAAGAGAAGGTTAATTTTTTATTTTTTTCGAATTTTCGAATTTACCATGTTTTGATTTAATTAATTACCAGGAGGTAAATACAGGAGGAGGCTAGAACTGTCCAGAAGCGGCCGAGATAGGCGTCGGCTAGGAAGCCTCCGAGCAAGGGCATGACAGTGGTGACCCCCGACCAGTAGTTGACGTTCCTTGCGGCTGTTTTGAGGTCTTGGTTGATGACTTTGGTGAGGTAAATGATCAGACTCGTTGCGATTCCGAAGTAGCTCAGCCTCTCGCTGAACTCGATCACTGCGAAAGAAAGAACACAAAGGGTTAGTTAGTTAGTTAGTTAGTTACTGAAAGATGGAAAAACTAGTCGTGTATATGTTGTTACCTATGATGAAAAGGGAAGCCTTCCATGAACCGGTCGAGGCTCGGAGTGGAATCTCTCCTCGGTGATTGAGCGAGTGATCGTGCACCCATCTCTCATCGTCGAGATCGGCCGGTTCTTGATTCTTCGTTGTTTGTTCGATCTCCATGTTTGTTAGTACTGAGATTCCAGAGATGGTGTGAGTTCTTATAGACAATTGGCTCTTATGATATACTCCTTATTATATATATAGGGAAACTAGAATCTACGGGGAAGACAGAATTTATAGTCACGTGATCATTATATGATACTAAAGTCAGTATTCAATTAAGTTCAGATAAAGTCAGACCAGTTTAAAATTTTAAGAAAAATGTAAAATAAAAAAACAATCAAAATGAATGATTTCAAGTAAAAAAAATCTATTATTTGAAATTTTAAAATTTTATTTCATAATAAATAGAATTATTATTATTATTATAAAAAAAATCATTTCAACTGATGTAGCCAAAGCATAAAAACACACCAGGATACTCTCTTTTATTTCATAAAAAAGAACTGTTGAACTTAATGAAAGTTCGTCCTCATCACGAAATATTTAAAAAAATGTATAGTCAATTATGGATTGAGATTGGAGAAGAGATTAAAATAGAATATTGATTATGTCCACTTAGTATTAGGTGTGGCCTAATGAAGATGCTATTCCATAAATTTTTAAGATTTTCATAAATATATTTCTTTGTCACATATGAAGGAGGGAATAAAGTGACAAAATTATAACCAAGGATGCAAAGATGTTGTTATGCTTTCTCCACATCTTTGCATGTGCATGGCCCAATTTTCGTACCGTTGCAGATAGGGACGGATCGATCGAGCTAGGGCATAGTCGACAAAGAACAAAAAAAATCAAATTATCTAACCGTACCTTCGGCGACATCCGAAACGCAATTGGAACGACACAGAGAAGAACGGGACATGGTCGATAGCTAGAAGAAATCGGAATCCGATTCCCCAGATTTCTTGGTCATGTATGTACATCAGTTGAATGAATTTTAAATTGATCTTCCAGCTTAGCTATGTTGACCTGCCATTCTCAACGTGACCTAATTAGCAGGAAAATTAAATATAAATAAAGCATGTTTATTTTAAAATTGTTACAGCTTACAAGTCCTTATTTTTGTCTTGTGACAAACAAACAATTAAAAAAAATTACTACTACTATATTACAAAAAAAAAAAATGATGCAACGAACACTTATATTCAGGGGTTGACTTTTCTCTGCGACGGACTAAAAAAACACCTACAAGGCGGCAAGACCACGGACTAATTACTTAATTAGTAATTTAGTCTCCCTATATTTTCTGTATATTTTCTGATCTGTATTTTTGGTCAAACTAAGCGACTGGTGCAGGATCTAAATTACCATATAAGTTGGTCAAAATGTTCTAAACTGAAATATTTCGATCGAGTGATCAACAACAAAATGGTTGACTATTTGCATCAGGAGATTCGGGACCCTCGGCTGGGAAAATCCACCCCATAATCAAAACTACGACAAATTGAAAAAATCAAAAAATGCGAGAAATCGAGCAGTTTAGCTTGTGCGAACGATACTTCTCAGTCGAAAGGGTAGGCTAATGACCTCACCACTAACGGACAAAAGAAGTTGAGGTGTGGTGGTCTGAGGAGTTTACTGCGTAGTAATACCACTATAATCTAATAAGAAATAATGGTATTATTTATTTATTAAAATAGGGCTAATAATTTCTATTTAGATTATAGTGGTGCCACCAATAATATTATTTTAGGTCATTATGATGATCTCCATTAGGTCTAAACTAGGTAAACCGAGCCGAGTCGAACATTGACCTTATCGAACATGCTTAATAAAAAAATTAACAAGCTCGGCTCCTGAATAATATAGGCTGCTAGCAAACAGCTCGCCGAGCAGCTTATCTAGCGGTTCGATAATTACAAAAAAAAATAAAATTGGGAGAAACCTGTTATTGTAAAACATTCATTTAAGGAAAGTGAACCTGTTATTATGAAATAGAGGGAGTAATAAAAATACAATAATTTATCCGGCCGCTCGACATGCTGAACGTTCGCCTAAAAAAATGGTGCTCGTGGTCGACTCGTTTATGATAACGAGCTGCTCAAATTCGACATTACTCTGCGAGTTAAACTCGAACAGCTCGGCTATAGTCTCCATAGTTAATTGTAAATATTAAGGGTAATGATTTCTGTAGTTCTAATTATTTGATAAATATTTTTAATTAGCAAAAAAAATGCACATTTAAAACATGACAAAAATAAATCAGTCACTGCATCTGAACAGATTTTAGTGGAAAATATACTTCAAGAGCATTAGCTTAAATTAAAGCGTTTTTTTATTACCTGGTTGGTGATGGAGGGGCAATTCGGTCAATTCACTCTCCAAAGTAAGCTCTTCTTGATCAGCTGTGGCATGAGCATCCCTACTTGTTACCAGCAATGGGGAGCATATAAAAAAATATTAGTATCATTAAGATCACCAATTTTTTTGTCCATCATTAGTTTGCACTAAAGCTCAAGCATTTGAATTAAACCTAAACCAAAAAAAAGTCAAACAAACACCATAGTGTTCCAACAGGGACTTTCCATTTTTGGAGTGATGAATCGGGCAAATACACGAATGTGGGTTCGTCGTCTAGTTAGCATAAGTGGACCTCCCACAATCCCAACCAAAGAAAGGTCTGTAGATTTTTTAGTGTTATAATCATAATCACAAATATAATCTCACTTATATAATATACGGATGGATCATGGGGCATTATCATATAACCGATTCTGCAGAGCAGATACGAATGGATTGATTCACATTGGCTTTTGTCATGCTGACAATTTGATTACGCAAAATAATCTTATGATCAAACTTAAGATCACAACAAGAGTTTCATCGAACTAAATATGTCGAACGCATTTTATTCATTCAGCAGACGATCTTCAATACACAATGCAACAACTAATATACACATTCATATAATTCATATCTACTTAAACAAAGCAACAAAACTGTCAGTTGGTACCTGGCAATTTATTCTCGTGTTCGTGTTCCACCGATCGAACCACGGCCCGAATATTCTTCACGACACACACCCCTCCTCCTCGAATTCTCGGGTTCCCCATTTTTCATCACCGGCCCGAATCTTCATTCGGGCCCAAACCCTTGATTTCTTCTGGTGCCGCAGCCAATTTCCCTTATGGCACGACGCTATGAAGAATGAACATCCATCCGTTTCAGCCCACAAATCGTACCCACCGGGCTTCTGAAACCGGTCCGCCAGTAACTTCAGCCGCTCATCAGCGTCTGCGGCGGAGACGTCGGCCTTGAGCTCGCCCCGTTTCCGCATCTCGGGCCGAGCGGGCTTGGAGGGTCTGTTTCGATTTTTCTTCTTTTGGACAGCATTCTCTTCCACTGCAACTTCGAGATCCCGCCGCCCATCCGAATCGGCGTCGTTCTGAAGTTGGGATTAGCGAGGGAGGGTTTTCCGGCGCCGGGAAATTGTCGGGCTGGAATCGACCACACAGGGTTTTGATTTAATGATGAATTGGGCTTTAGTTTTTTTTTTTTTTACTGGGCCTCCTCGATTGGGCTTTTGATTTGTTACGGTTGTACGAATTATTGGGCCGAATATCTTATAACCCTATTAGTAGGGGTGAGCATTAATCGGTTAAAACCGAAATAACCGATCGAAGATCAAAAACAATTGTACAAAGCTCTCTCTAGCTCAACGCTTGCATATCAATCACAAACACGAGTGATTATATGCTAAAACCGAAATGCACAAAATCGACGAACACATCCTAGACATAGAGCCATATAACAACCTCGCAAATCTCGACCGTGGGATGATGCGTAGCAATTCCATGTGCGTTTCGTAGATGAGTTGGCAAGGATCACGTAGCCACAAGAATCATGTCAAATGGTGTCGAATCCGCTGAGAAATCGCCCGCCCTAGACCGCTGCACCCGCAGCAAATGAGACGCAAAACGGCGTTGTTTTGTTCTTGCGCGAAATTTGAATTCTGGCAAAATTACCATTTTACCGCTGCAGTGCATTTTGTCGATTTTGCCTCCGGATATGTTTTTTCGTGTACATTTTAACATATCGAGAACACGACGTTGATGATCAATGCACATGTTGTGTCCCTCCTTTGATCGATGTAGGTTTCCATTCTCGGTTAGAGTATAAGCTATCAAGTTAAAATTTGCATCATGAAACTCCAATCTATTATCGTCATTAGATTCAAATTCAAAGGTTGTCATCCTTTTGCTACTCCGTTGAAAACTTATAACAACCATTCTATCATTGTATTAAATGATTACAATTGTATGTAATTTTTGAACAGCGAGTAGTTCAGACGACCAATAAATCGACAACAGTAAATTTAAACTAAAGCATATTGTATTTAGGGACAGCTGCTTTGTAGGTGGAAAACTCGTCTGAAATTACGTCCTCGACGTAGGATACCAACTTTTCGCGAAGTCGGTGTAAAAAGCGTGAAACCTTCAAAGAGTCGAACCACTCAGCGCTCACTCAATACTGGGCGCCTAAGATTCAAGCGCCTAGGTTAGGCACTCAAATGAATACTCGGCGCCTAAGAGGTTTACGCTGAGCTACAAGTCTCTGGGCGCCTGAAGCAATGCACTCAGAGGAGAAACCAAGTCTCTTAAAGAATCACCCTCTCAAAGGAAATTCTCAAATCACAATCTTGTAATCTTGAACAGCAAGTAGATAGGAGACAAGATATATGTAATATGTTTCATTTAATTAGAATCAAACAAAACTATTACAAGATAGAGAACGGTAGATAAAATGATCAAAGGATGCAGACCAAGTGACGCAGCACTCTAGCACTCCAAGGATCCACCGCTTAACACCTAGAGCTAAATCTCATAACTCTAATATAAGGCGCTCAGCGAAAACAACTACACGAAAACTCTCACGGAATGCGCAACAAGCGACAATCCTAAAACTCCTAAAATACTCTAAGTAAAAACTCTCAAAAGTCTGGATGCAAGAAGTGATTTTCCAAATCAGGATCGAGGGTATTTATAGGAGTGCCGCACGTGAGAACGCCGGAGGAAAGTGATACTCATTGGTTACACGTTCGGCTGACGTCAAACGGAAATTCTTGACGTCACACTTCCAGAACCATCTTCGAATCTTGAATCGTCGAACCTTGAGACTTCGAATCTTCGAATCTTCAATTCTTCAAATCTTTGATTCTGGGCACGCTTCAACGGATGCACAGCTCAAATGCTCGTCTACGCTTCAACTTCATTTTTGACATTAAAATCTTCTAAGTGTTGAAGTTGGGCGTGTCGTCATCTTCATTGCATTTGATGTTTGTTGATTCCGCGCGACTTCAAACGGGGCGCTTAACCTTCAAGCGCATGTCATGCGCATCCTCAGAGAATTTCATTCTCAGAGGATTACATCCTTAGAGGGTAGCATCCTCAGAGGATTGCATTCTTAGAGGATAGCATCCTTGGAGGGTAGCATCCTCAGAGGATTGCATTCTTGGAGGGTAGCATCCTCAGAGGATTGCATTCTTAGAGGGTAGCATCCTCAGAGGATTGCATTCTTGGAGGGTAACATCCTTGGAGGATAGCATCCTCAGAGGATTGCATTCTTGGAGGGTAGCATCCTCAGAGGATTGTATTCTTGGAGGGTAGCATCCTCAGAGGATTGTATTCTTGGAGGGTAGCATTCTCAGAGAATTGATGTGCCCACCTCAAGGCGCCCCGTGCATAAACCTTCAAGGACAATGGAATGCGCCTGGTGCATCAAGTGATACGTCTCACGCATTGTATCTTCAAGAGGAGAGCCAGGCGTCTGATGCATCTGCTCAATGCGCCTAGCGCATGTTACTTCAAGGAAGATGTTAGACGCCTGATACAAGGCTCCAATGCGCCTAGCGCATCATACATGCCGGCCAGCAATGCGCCTAACACATGTCTTTCGGAACTTCCATCAAGGCGCCTCGCGCATGTGAGTACATCAAGCGCTTCACGTACGAAACCCAATTACCAGACAAGGCGTCTCACGCCTGGCCCCATGCACTTAGCGTCTGCCAAGCGTCTAACGTCACTCGTCCAAGGATCAATACTCCAATCTTCAATACTTTGAGATGTTCATCCTTCGAGTATTAATCCTGCAAAATAGAACAAGTATGGAAACACCAAGTTGTAGCCAAAACAACATTTACAATCTCCCCCTTTTTGGCACAACTCGTAAAAGAGTTAACATGTAAAAACTCCCCCTCAAACAAACATTCATAAGCAAATATTCTAAGTAAAAACTTAGAAAAAATAAGCATAGATAATACGATAGCATAGAATTTTAGAGTTATGAAAAACTCAATGTCACACGCCTCAGGCGCCAAAATAAAACATGCAAATGTTCAAGAGTTCAATGCATGCAAGGAAACAGGATAATAAAAAAAACTTAAGTAAAGGTTCAAGGGAAAACAATTTAGAGCAAACAAACCCACAATCATACGTAAACCTTCCTTGAGACGAAACAAATACGCTTTCTCAATTGAACCTCTTCCCGAGCATCCAGTTCCTCCCCCTTGGCGGGCAGCCTGGTGAAATCCAACAGGTTGGACGCCACAATTGAATATGATCCCGAGAGGGGATGCTTGGGTAATCTAGGCGCTTAGAGAATTTAGCTTTGAGGATTTTGAGGAGTGTTGAATTTGACTCAAGGGCGTCGGATTCTGAATTTTGATCATGAGGATGGCATGTGCCTTGAAAATGACAGGCGCCGATGACCTTTCCATCAGGGATTTGGAGTTTAACACCTCGACGAAGTAAGGCGCCTGGAGAGAAGAGAAACATCAAAGATGTGAAGCGCCTAGGTGGACAGACGCCTTCGGAATCACACGCCAATGCTCAAGGTCGAGAATCAGGCGCTGAGAGTATGTCACGCGCCGAAATTGCGGTAGGTGCCAGGCTCCTTGTCATTTGAATATCCGAAGAGTGAACTCCCCGAAGTGCTGAATATGAATCTGCAAGAAATGAATATCAAAACAACACATCCCGAGTTAGCATTCAAGCATTCAACACGAATCAAAACATTCAACGACATTTTAGTGGAGATTTAAGCGGTGATACGAGGCAGTGAAGAGCAAATATTTTCCCAGAAAAGAGTTTACATTTCATCACTTCCCAAAAACCAAAAATTTTCACACAAGGTGATAGCAACTTTGAGGTATAATGAAAAATCTCTCAAATTAAAAACCGGTGAGATGGACCGAAGTATGGTGATAGACATGTTTACTTGTCCTTCGTCACAATCACAAGGATGAAGTCGTGTTTCGTCGAAACATATTTGATGAGTTTGCACCGCACAAGAGATTTTAATTCATGAGTGCAAGGTGAACTTTTAAGGCACTCCACTTGGAACTAAGCGTTACTACAATCAGAGGGGAGCAAGGTTCGACCTGCGTCCTCCAGACGAGTTTTAGCTTTTAAATGAAATGCAATAGATGCTCATTACAGCAGTCAGAGGGGAGCAAGGATCATCTTGCATCTCCGAAGTGTGATGGGAGAGCATCTTAAACTAAAGCGTCCATGTGCTACCTTTCGAAGAGGGGAGCCGGCGGACAAATGATCCGGCGTCCTCCGTTACTTGGTATTATGGATCTATGCAAATGATAGCTATGAGAGTTATATGCCAAGTTCACATGTTTGCACTCAGAGGAATGAATACTCTTGGGTCCGAAGACTAAAGCAGCCTCGAATCCATGTTCAACTGATTAGACTAATCCACGACGATTCCGAGTGCATATTCAGAAGTAAAGAAACTACTCTTTCAGACTTCAAAATTTTTCGTGAACTCTTAGAGAGAACACATGCAGAGAGAATTTCTTAAAGTTTTGAATCTCTCAAAGTCAAGAGGTTTGGTAAAGATGTCAGCAAGCTGTTTTTCCGTTGAAATATGTTGTAGACTGACTATATCACGATCAACCAAATCTCTAATGAAATGATGTCGAATGTCGATGTGTTTAGTTCTTGAATGCTGGACAGGATTTTCGCTGATCTTGATAGCACTTTGATTATCACAATATAGCACCAAGGGAGCACTCTCGACAAGATAGTCATCCAACATTTGTTTGAGCCAAAGCAACTGAGTGCAGCAACTCCCGGCGGCAACATACTCAGATTCCGCCGTTGAAAGTGCAATGCAATTTTGTTTGCGGCTATGCCATGAGACAATATTATTGCCAAGGAAGCAACAACATCCAGAAGTACTCTTTCTCTCATCCGTGTCACTTGCCCAATCCGCGTCGGAGAAGCCGACAAGATTTGAAGTGGTGTCGCCCGCATACCAGATTCCTAGATTAGAGGTCCCAGAGACATATCGAAGAATTCTCTTGACAGCTCGAAGATGATCTTCCTTGGGATCCGCTTGGTACCTAGCACACATGCAAACACTAAACATTATGTCAGGACGAGTAGCTGTTAAATAGAGTAAACTTCCAATCATGGAGCGGTAAAGAGTTTGATCAACGCTTCGGCTCCTTGACGAATTTGACAAGCGCTCAGTTGTGGCCATTGGAGTATTTGCAGGTTTCGCTTGATGCATTCCAAATTTTTCGACCATATTCTTTGCATATTTGCTTTGAGAGACGAAGATTCCGTCTGGTCGCTGAGAGATTTGAAGTCCAAGGAATTGGTGCAATTCTCCTTCAAGGCTCATCTGGAAGGTTGAAGACATAGATTCTGTGAAGGCTTTTACAAGCTTAGAGCAAGTAGCTCCAAAAACAATGTCATCAACATATATCTGGGCCACAATCATATGCTTGCCGTCCCGTTTGATGAAAAGAGTCCTGTCGACGGAGCCACGCACAAAACCAAATTTCTCGAGATAATCTGTTAAGCACCCATACCAAGCACGAGGAGCTTGCTTCAGCCCATAAAGAGCTTTGTGAAGCTTGTAGACGTGATTCGGCTTCTTAGGATCCTCGAATCCTTTGGGTTGGGCGACATAAACTTCTTCTTCCAATACTCCATTCAGAAAAGCAGCCTTGACATCCATTTGACGAAGTTTGATGCCTAGATGGCATGCAATCGCAATCAAGAGTCTTATGGATTCGATCCTAGCTACTGGAGCAAAGGTCTCATCAAAATCAATGCCTTCGACTTGGGCATATCCTTGAGCAACAAGTCGGGCCTTGTTTCTCACCACTTGATTATGCTCATCAGTCTTGTTTTTGAAAATCCATTTAGTTCCAACAACGTTAATATTTGAAGTTCGGGGAACCAAGGACCACACATTATTCCTCGTAAATTCATTCAGCTCCTCCTGCATAGCCATGATCCAAAAATCATCCTTCATGGCTTCCTTGTAATTTTTCGGCTCATTTTCTGAGAGAAAGCAGGAAATGCCAATTTCATTGCAAGTAGCAGAGGCGCAGATATTGTAGAGTTCCTCTTGAGGAGTTGGCGTTTTCTTGGAGCGAGTGGTGCGCTCGTTCAAATTTCCAATCATTTGGGCTGGAGGATGTCGTTTTTGAATATACCCAGGAGCTTCGCGAGGAGCATCGGCTGGATTTTCAATAGGAGTAATTTCTTCATCCTCAGAGGAAGAATCATCATGTGGGTTGCTTGTATCTCCGACGTCATGAGAAGTATTTGGAGTGGAGATCTCTGGAGTCACATTAGTAGGAGGATTCTCGAGGGTTTGATACTCCAGGATTCCCTCCTTAACCCAATCTTCCTTTTCTTGTTTTCCAAGATAGTCTTGCTCATCGAAGTTGATATTAACGGTTTCCATAACTTTCTTGGTTCTGAGATTGTATGCTCTGTAAGCATGGCTATTTTGGCTATAGCCCACAAAAATTCCTCGATCTGCTTTCTCTTCAAATTTCTTCAGAGGATCACGATCCTTCAAAATATAGCATGTACATCCAAAAATTCGAAAATGCTCAACTGAGGGCTTCTTCCCATTTAGAAGTTCATAGGCGGTTGCCGTCGTGCCAGATCTTATACTTATTCGATTCAAGATATATCCAGCAGTCGAAACAGCTTCTGCCCAAAATGTTCTTGCAAGATTCTTAGAGATAAGCATAACACGCGCCATTTCTTGAAGAGTACGATTCTTTCTTTCAGCTATCCCATTTTGTTGAGGCGTCTTGGGAGCTGAGTATTCATGATGGATCCCTTTGAGAAGACAAAAATCATTGAAGCTGGAGTTCTCGAATTCGGTGCCATGATCACTCCTGATTCTCTTCATTTTTGCTTCATGATTCGTGCGAATCCATTTTACAATTCCTTTGAAGGCGTTGAAGGTTTCATCCTTTGAGGCTAGAAATCTTGTCCAAGTATATCGGGAGAAATCATCAACTACCACGAGAACATATTCTTTCTTTGCTATACTCTTCACTTCCATAGGACCCATTAGATCCATGTGAAGAAGTTCAAACGGGGCAGAAGTGCTCATCAGACTTGGAAGTGGCGGATGTGAAGATCTCGTGAGTTTTCCCTTTTGGCAATTTCCACAAACTCGTTTCTCTATCTTGGGGAGTTGAGAGATTCCTCGAACTATCTCCCCCTTAACAAGTTTACTCAAATTTCTCAAGCTCGTGTGGCCAAGACGTTGATGCCAAAGATCAACTTCATCAGAAACAGTTACAGAAAAGCAACTATATTCAGTTGTATAACAATTATTTTTCGCTCTTGGACCTTCCATTATGCACTTTCCTTCATTGTTGTAAACTTTGCAAGAATCCTTGTCGATGTTGGGATATGTCCTTCGATCCTACGTGTGCAATCGATAAAGTCATAAGGTCGTCTATGGATGTTAAATGATTATTTGATAATATTAATTGTTGGGAACAATATAATATTGATCAATTAAATCATACCTACAGGGTCACACACGGACTCGAAGATAATGTACGATGATTGATATATATATTGATTTAGAATCAATATTTACGTGGATTTAATTCCCATGCATGGGATGCATGGCTTGCATGGATGCATGTCACATAGTGTGACATGGCATGCCACACAAGCAAGTGGGACCACATACAATGCATAGTGGCATGTGTATGTGGCATGACCTTTCACCTCCTTTGTAACCTCTTTTGCATGTTAATGGTGCATCTTTATGCACATTAAGATGGAGGTTACATAGAGGTGTAATGGTGTGAATAATGGAGTGTTTAGATAGATGAAAATCTGATTTTCATCACACACAAGCATCAACCACGAAAATCCACACAAAAAGAGAGAAAAGAGGTGATCTTGGAGATCTATTCTCAAGCAATCAAAGGTGTTCATTATCCGGGTTCGTGTGCAACACGTAGAGGCCGGGCCATTTGTGCGGCTTCAACATCCGGGTGATCTAGACAAGAGGAGTGACGAGGTCATTCACAAGGAGAGCTCCGAGAGGCTGATCCAATTGAGGTGGTTCAATCGACTCAACACCACCTCAACGACATCAACGAACCACTTCGTCACAAAAGTAAGTAATCGTTGAACCTTATATATATATATATATATATATTGGATGTGTATATATATATGTTTATATGTGTTCTTATACACATTAAGTGTGCACTAAGATCATGGCATAGTAGATCTATTGCTTTACACGCTTCCGCACACACGGTATATCGATCGGATCGGTATATCGGTACCTGCAATTGGTATCAGAGCCTAGGGCTCGTGCACACTTTTGTGTTGGACACGAAGGTTAAATCAACATAATTGGATTATTTATTTAATTGTGATTGTGTGATTAGATGTAAGGCCGGCCACCGTTAGTGGTCGGGTGAATGATTTCGTCGTTTTTTGCGTTTCGATTGGCCGTAGTATTTGAGGGCTGCGTCCCTTGGAATCATTTGTAATAGATAGGTTTTTCTATTATATTTGTATTGTACTACTTGTAAGCGATGGACTTGGTCCATGGTTCGATGGAGGATCTCGGCTCTCCGGCGAAAACGAGAAGAAACGAAGCAAAACGAAGCAAAACGAAGCAAACCGGGGCTGCTGGAGCCAAACGGCGGGCGCCGTTTTAGCTCCGGCGGGCGCCGTTTTGATTCGGCGGGCGCCGTTTTGGAAACGGCGACCGCCGAAAGCCCTGTTTTTGGGCAGATTTTTTCCGAACCCTTTCGGCGGGCGCCGTTTTGGAAACGGCGACCGCTGATTGTGAAACGGTGGGCGCCGTTCGTGGTTTTTTGGGTACGGAATAGATTTGACCAAAATCGGAGGGCACGGAACTGAAATGGCGGGCGAGGAGCAGTCCAGAAGATGTTCAAGGCTTTTGTTGTTACTTTAATTCTTTTCTTTTGAGAGTTGTGAGGTTCTAGGGGCCTTTCGATTTCGTATTTATTTGCTTTGCTAGTTATAGGTTGTTTTATGTTATAAATGTTCAACTTACATATAAACAAACCTATGCATGCAAGTTCCCAAAATAATGAGTATAATGTCTTGTCCAAAACATCACACTCATGAAGCCCTCGATCATAAGTTGGTAGGTCCGCCTCAGCGGGGTACTACTTGTTATCTTGGGATAAGTGGGAGTAAAGGTTAGACCTTTACACGTGAGTTTGGTTTTCTCATCGATAGATCCACTGCAGGCGTGGCTATCGAGACATGAGATGAGAATGAGACTCTCATCGACCGAGAGTGACATTAGATGTCATTGACATGGGATGTCTACCTATCTTGGACTTCTTAAGTGCGGACTCAGTCGGCTTAAGAATTTGCAAGATGAGGGTCTTGGGATTGTTTTGTTCAAGGGAACAAAGATATTAGATATCGATTGAACAAAATGGAATAATTAAGTAGCTTGTTAGACAACCTTATTTGTTTACCGCTTTGTGAATGTTTATATACTTTATTTATCTTTCTTTTGTAGTTTATCATGTTAATTTCAACTCGATTCAAGTTTGGTTCAATTCTTGATTATGAAAAATTGAACAACATAAATTTTCTTGATTCACAACGTAATTTGAGGATGGTCCTCAAATACGAAGACAATGAAAATGTGTTAAATAACCACATCCTAAGATATCATTGAACAACTCAATAGCATGTTCGGGGAATATGCTAAGATTGAGCGGTTCGGTATGACCAGGGTCATCGCTTCAGCTAGGCTGGAAAAATAGAAATCTATGAAATCACATGTGCAACAAATGATTGGATTATTTGCTTCAAGTTACCGCCTAGATTTTTCCTATGATGATTATTTGGCAACCGATTTCATACTTCAATCTCATGATGGTTATAATGCCTTTAGGCTAAAATTTCCACATGAATGGTTTGAAGAAATCGCTTCGTGAGCTCCACGGGATGCTCAAGGCTGCTGAGCCGGCGATAGATAAGGACCCTAAGAGGGAAATTCTTATGATATGGGATAGGGTATTCAAAAGAGCATGGGCAAGAAGGCTACTAGGGTTCCTAGGGAATCTCAATGCGTCTACTGCAAAAGTGTTGGACACTACTTGCAAACATATAAAAATTCATATTTCATTCAATTTCAAAACAAATGCCTAATTTGTCTTTCATTTGATGGATTATAAGGTTAGGATTATTTATGAAATTGTGTACTTTGTACTTTGTTCTACCTAGAACTAGATTGTACAGGGTAGAGTACAAACACTTAACACAATTTGGAGATTCTAAAAGAAAACTCTTTTATATATCTTGTAAAGGGTGGAACCACTTACAAACACATCTACAAAATTCTAGCGAATCTTGTAGAAAGGTCAACACGACCAAAAAACTAAGTCTACGAAGAACTAATCTAGCGATGCGTTCTACTAAGACTAAACTGAGGGTAGAACCGGAGCTTTCTAGCGAAGTCTCTCGGTCTACAAATTTTCTCTCTCTAGAAAATGTCAAATCAATGCGTGAATAGTGAATTCCAACAACCCGCTATTTATAGGTGTCGAGAAATAGGGTTTCCGGAATTCACGCTTAATGGGCCGAGCCCAAAGCATCTTCATGGAATATTCGAGATTCCAATTCGATTGTACTTGACGAACCCAGCTCTACGCACCGCCACACTAGCGTGTTCTTCGTGCTTCGAGCTAGTGGTGGGCATAGCTAGAATACTTAGTATTTTCCATTTGACTATCATCCTTCTAGCGAAGTCTTCTAGTCGCACCCGCAGCTGGCTTCATTCCTTAGCAGTCATTCGTCCAGCCCTTATGTGTAGCTATGCTTGCACCGCGTCCGTCAAGGTGTTAGCTCTGATTCAAGGTCTTCACGGTAAGCCTTGAACTCTCTGATTGGTAGTGCGTTGGTGAACTCGCATTTCACTCTGATCCACGTTGAACCACGTTGATGAAATAGCTCGTTCCACGCTGACGCACTGATGTAACTCCATGATGCTTGTAGAGCCTAAGTCTGCTTGCTCCATGCTGATGAACCGTGGTCACGCGTTGAGCCACTTGTTAATTCCACAGTTCAACAGCTCGTACTACGTTGACCTAGCAGACTTGTATGAATTAATGAATAGAAAGCATACAAACATGAAACATGAAGTTACTACAAAACAAAGTGTATAGTTCAACGTAGTTCAAACAAGAACAACGTGGTTCTATGTTGAACTAGGAAGAACTACACACTAACAATTTACACCTCGGGGAGTGATTTAATCCAAAACACTTAAGTTCATCAATGACACAAATTAGAGACTTTCGAGCCATTGGATGGCGTGAAACGATTGTCTGATTGGCTCCCTCATATTTTATGAGAGATAGGGCTTCAATTGCATGATAATATCGCTGGTTAGAAAACTTCGATTTTTCACTTACGATTTATCACGTTTTGACATTGTATTAATTTTGAATGGGAAATTTGAATGAGACTCAATTATCGGGAATAATTGAATTTGCCCAAAGTTCAAAGAAGATGTGAAGAACGGGGTTGTTTCATCTTCAAGTATTAATGATATAGACATTAAACTTCACAAATTCTACTTCTTGGGTATTGGATGCCAAATGTGGTTCTCACAATTTTATGTGGAGGAACTACATAGAAGTATAAGTTTGGTGAATAGAGATGTCGATCTACGGGCAAGAAATGGAGCGAAGGTCGCTGCATTAGCCGTATGATCATATGATGTTGTTTTGGCTTAGGGCCTTGTTTTAGTACTATAACTATGTAATTTCGTACCTTCAATAAACAATGAATATTGGTTCAGTATTAGATACTGATGGATTAGTTTTTTCACTATTAAATAGTTTGGTAACTATTTTAATTGTGAATTATTCTTTGTTTTGGTACGATTATTATATTGTTTATGTATACTTTAAACTTGACAAATCATATATATCATTAAGACCAAAGGCCAAATCGAATAAGTATCGATGAGACATAACTGAAACATTGTTGATTAGATCAAATCAAAATCTAAACATGTAACGAAGCTTCTTTTAGAAGGAATTTTAGAATCATTTGACTTGGAGTCATTTTATACATGTGAATGATGTGTGATTGAAAAGATAACAATGTCATCTTTCTTGGAGAAAGGAGAACATGTGAGTAATTAGGGATGATCCATATTGATGTATGTGGAACCTATTAGTTCACAAGAACATGAAGGTTATGTTTCGGAAAAGAGAAAACAAACTATATTAGATATAGTTCGACCATTCGATGAGAGGTCTAAATGAACTACTGGTCTCTTTTGGGAACACACAATTCTAGACTTCAACTTATACACTGAATAGGACGCTGTCAAAAGCTGTTGATAAGACACCATACTAGGTATGGAAAGGGAGGGTCCCTAAATTGTTTTCATCAAGATTTGAGGTTCTAAAAGCTTCTCTGACGAGATTTATCTCTATAGAGCTTGAACTCAAATGGGATAAAAGTTTCCTTATGGTATGTCCATAAGAAACTCGAGGGTACAACTTCTACGATCTATTTGAGAGCAATATTTTGTTGCTCGAGATAGTGATTTTCTTGAAAAGAGATATCTTTCCTAGAAATTCAGTGGGAGCTCGGTTGTCTTGAACGAGGTTCAAGTGAAACAACCAATGATGAATACTCAAGACTGGGTTGAGAGTATTCTTATGGTTTTGGAAGCCATACCAACCCTCGTAGGTCCGGAAGGCATAGATCTATCTCTATTATTCAAATACTTAGATATTGTGACCAATGAGAGATATGAATCCATGCTTTTGGAAAGCGATGAACCTTCGACTTAATTCCAAGCTATGACGAGTCCAGCTACTGAAAATTGGCATGGTGCCATGAAATCTGAGATGATATCGATATCTGATAATCAAGTTTGGAACTTGATATATTTGCATCACGGGGTTAGACCCAATGAATGCTAATAGATCTTTAAGATCTAAACAGACAGATGGAAAACCTAGGGTTTTCAAAGCAAGGTTGATGGTAAAAGTTTTAT
This sequence comes from Euphrasia confusa, assembly GCA_954870475.1. Lineage (NCBI taxonomy): Eukaryota > Viridiplantae > Streptophyta > Magnoliopsida > Lamiales > Orobanchaceae > Euphrasia > Euphrasia confusa. The sequence continues at coordinate 541,067 of OX940955.1, read as the reverse complement.
TCACGAGGTGGATTATGGAAAAACTTTCACCTGTTGCTTTGATTAAATCATTCAGATCATCTTAGCCATTGCTACTCATCTTGATAATGAGGTATGGTAATATTGGATGTTAAAACTAACTTCTTGAATTGGATTCTAGAAGAGAATGTGTTTTGACACAACCAAAGAGTTTTATCGATCCTAATAAGGCTGAGAAATTATGCAATCTTATAATTCCATTTATGGAATAAAGCAAAGCATATCGGAGTAATAGTCTTCAGTTCAATGAATCCATACTGGGTTTTGGATTTCAGAGGAACTCGTAAGAATCTTGTTTTACAAGAAGAACAGTGGGAGTTACGTTGTATACATTGTGTTGTATGTCGATAACATACTCCTTATTGGAAACAATGTTTCTATGCTTAATTCTATTAAAGAATGGCTTGTAAATTGTTTTCAATAAAGGATCTTGGAGAAGCACAGTACATATTGGACATCAAGATCTGTCGGAACAGATCGAAAATGATGTTTGGACTTAGTCAAGTGACCTATATTGATAAGGTACTTGATAAGTTCAGAATGAAAGACGCCAAAAAAGGGTCTCATTCCAATGAGTCATGGCACATCTCTTAGCAAGATGCAAGGCCCTACGGGACTTGATGAGCAAAAGAGGATGGAAAACACTCCTTATGCTTCGGCAATAGGGTCTATAATGTACGCCATGATATGTACACGACCGGACGTATCGTATGCTTTGAGCATGACGAGTCAGTTTCAAGGAAATCCAGGTGAGGCGCGTTAGACTGCGACCAAGAATATTCTTATGTACCTTAGATGGACAAAAGAATATTTTGTTGTCTTTGGAAGACAAAAAGAGTTGATATTAACAAACTGTTTGAATGCTAACTTCAAAACAGACTAAGATAATTTCCGATTTTAATCTGGTTATATCTTTTGTCTGGTTAGAGGTGAAATTTGCTGGAATAGTTCCATGCAATGCAATATAGCTGATTAAACTACAGAAGCTGAGCACAGTATTGCATTGGATGCAATAATGTTGGCAGTTAAAATTTGAAAGTTCTTGAATGAACTAGGTGGTGTAACTAGCTCAGCCCATCCGATAGTTCTCTATTTATAGTAGAGTTATCGCGCAAGCCAATGAGCTAGGAAGCACCACAAGTCTAAAACTGGTGCTCAGGAAGTTTCACATTAATTGGGAGATAGTTTTGTGGAGACATCGAGATAATAAAGTTGCAACTTTTGGTAAGGTTGCAAACCCGCTTTCTAAACCTCTTCAGCAGTTTAAGCTTGAGGCTTTCACGACTGCAATAGATATCAGACATCTTAGAGATGGGTTGTGATTTCTATTACTGTATTAGATACTTTTGGAGATTTGGTAAACATTCACTCATATGTATAATACATAATTCTTCATATAAATATGGTTTAATTTATATGAATTGTCCAAATGATTAAGTTATATCAATTGGGTTATGAGGTCGACTTACCGCATAATGAAGTCCCAATGGTTAAACTGATATACTTGAATCATATAGCTGTTCCTGGTTCGTATAATCGAGTACGGACAAACCGATAATACAAAGAACTAGATTGTAATGTGTACTATAGCGCCGCTTCATGGGCTAGTGATGTGGGACATCAAGTACAATTACATAGATATTAGCTGGGAGCTAATGATCGAACAGACCCGACTGGAATAGTATTTAAGATTTCGAGTCATAATACTATTTCATTGACTGTCGAGCAATTTCCTCTGACCTGAGTAGTCCAGAGTGATTCCATTGTGAAATGGTGTACTTTGATACAAGTAAACGCCTTTCGTAAAAGGAGGTTATAAAACTTGTTATTGGGTATATCAGGAAGCAAGTGGGAGAGCTTGGATTGACAAGATGGGATTGTCCTCCATTTTATAATGGGATACATGTCTTAACGGCCACTTGGAGAGTCGAGACTGTAGAAAATACGTGGCCACGTCCAGATTCGTATCATAGTGATAAATCTGGTTTTACAGTCTGTCTCAAAGTCCAAGAAAGGTTTGAACCGATTGAGGATGACTCGAGTCTTGCCTCAAGTTCAAACTTAGACATAAAGTGACAACAGGAAGTTGGCAGCACACTGGCTCTGAAGGCCAAGTGGGAGATTGTTGGGATATGTCCTTCGATCCTACGTGTGCAATCGATAAAGTCATAAGGTCGTCTATGGATGTTAAATGATTATTTGATAATATTAATTGTTGGGAACAATATAATATTGATCAATTAAATCATACCTACAGGGTCACACACGGACTCGAAGATAATGTACGATGATTGATATATATATTGATTTAGAATCAATATTTACGTGGATTTAATTCCCATGCATGGGATGCATGGCTTGCATGGATGCATGTCACATAGTGTGACATGGCATGCCACACAAGCAAGTGGGACCACATACAATGCATAGTGGCATGTGTATGTGGCATGACTTTTCACCTCCTTTGTAACCTCTTTTGCATGTTAATGGTGCATCTTTATGCACATTAAGATGGAGGTTACATAGAGGTGTAATGGTGTGAATAATGGAGTGTTTAGATAGATGAAAATCTGATTTTCATCACACACAAGCATCAGCCACGAAAATCCACACAAAAAGAGAGAAAAGAGGTGATCTTGGAGATCTATTCTCAAGCAATCAAAGGTGTTCATTATCCGGGTTCGTGTGCAACACGTAGAGGCCGGGCCATTTGTGCGGCTTCAACATCCGGGTGATCTAGACAAGAGGAGTGACGAGGTCATTCACAAGGAGAGCTCCGAGAGGCTGATCCAATTGAGGTGGTTCAATCGACTCAACACCACCTCAACGACATCAACGAACCACTTCGTCACAAAAGTAAGTAATCGTTGAACCTTATATATATATATATATATATATTGGATGTGTATATATATATGTTTATATGTGTTCTTATACACATTAAGTGTGCACTAAGATCATGGCATAGTAGATCTATTGCTTTACACGCTTCCGCACACACGGTATATCGATCGGATCGGTATATCGGTACCTGCAGTCGAAACTAACATTTAGCCCCTCATCGCACAATTGGCTGATGCTTATCAAGTTTGCCACAATACCTTTGACGTGGACAACATTCTTGATGGGAGGTAATCCCTTGATGTGTAGAGTTCCCTTTCCCTTGACGACACCTTTTGCTCCCCCTCCAAACACCACGGGGGCTCCAGTCATAGGTTCGTAATCTTTCAAGAATTTCTTTGTTCCAGTCATGTGTCGGGAACACCCACTATCAAAATACCAAATGCCTTTAGAGCCTTTCTCAGAGGCATTCAAAGCAACATTGCAAAAGATGAGTTCTCTTGGTTTCCAAACACTTGTGAGAGTGGGATTGAGTTCGGCATCACTCCTTCGTTTCATTTCCCATTTCTTCTGGATATCGAAATTCTGAGAATTTCTTGAAATCATAGATTTTGCGTTTTTCTGATCTCTCAGAGGTAGAGAGTTTTTCTCTGAGAATTTATCTCTGAGAATTTTCCTCCGAGAATTTTGTACTGAGAATTCTTCTCTGAGAATTCGAGGGGAACCTTCCTTCTTGACTTTCTTTGTTGATCCATTCTTATTCCTCTCAGTCACCAGCCCATGATTCAAATCATTTTTCAGTTTGTAGCAAAAAGGCCTAATGTGTCCAGGCTTGTTGCAGTAGTGGCACACATACTTTCTTTCTCTTCGAGATCCTTGTCTTATAGCATCTCCACTCCTGACGGATTTTGAGTGAGAAGGATCAGATTTCAAGATTTTGGTTTTGTTCAGTTTCTTCAGAAGAGTAGCTTCATATGGTAGAATCCCTCGAGGATGTTTCACAATAGACTTAGGAAATTGGTAAGTCTGAGATTTGAGGTTATTTGTCGAGTTCGACTTTTGAGGATCAACATCAGGAGACGTCACCACCTTTTTCCCTTCGGCTATTTCCTTTCTCTTAGACAATTCAGGTTCACTCAAGATCTCAGCAACCTCTTGAGGATTATCAGAAGCTTTGATGAACTTTACTTCCTTCTTTTCAGGGGTAGCATATATGGATTCAAACACCTTTTGGAATCCAAGTCCATACCGCTTTGGATTCATGTAGGAGGCGGCGTTGTCAAACACCGAAGAATTTGTATTCATTTTCTTCAAAAGTTCATCAGTCATTTGAAGTTTCTCTTTCAGTACATAACACTCTTTGTCACTCATTGCAAGATCAGCTTGAGTTTTTATCAATGAAGATTTTAACTCATCGTTTTCAGTATCTGAGTTCTTGAAGAGAGTTTGAAGTTTCTTAACTTCAGTTGTTTCCCTTTTTAGAGAGATTTTAAGTTTCGAGTTTTCAGAACTTGTTTTCTCAAAGGATTCTCTTAGTTCAACCACTTCTTTGAAATACTTGTGTTTTTCTTCGAAGAGATCATCAAATTTGATCCTCAGAATTTTTAGAGAATTTTTTAACTTGAGATTTTCAGAGTTTGACACCTCAAGCAGGTTACACAGCTTGACAGCTTCTTCGGAGAATTTTCGTTTTTCCTCAGAGAATTTGTTGACGGATTCTTCCAAGAATTTAATAGAGATATCAAGTGCTCCGTTCTCGAAGATAGATTCTTCAAGTAATTTTTGGAGATTCGAGAAGCTCTCCTTCAAGACATGGATTTCGGCAGATTCCACTTTCTCTTGAATCACAACGTGAGTTGTCTCTTTTATTTCAGATTCAACCTCCGATTCACAATCTGAGAAGATCCCTTCATCACATAATTTTTTGTTCTTTGAAGCCATACAAAAAATATTTTCGGCAGTTGCCGTATCTTTCAAGAAATCATCAAGTTCAAAATCCTCATTAAAAGTGACAACAAGAGCGTTGTCCTCATTTTCTTCCGAGCTTTCATCTTCAGACTCATCATCTTCGGAGATCACATTATCGTCGTCGATCACCACATAGCTGATAGGTAGCTTCTTCTTCCGATGTAAATTTGGACATTCATTTTTGATGTGTCCAAAGCCTTTGCACTCGAAGCATTGCAACTTAGACACATCCTTGCTGCTAGAAGAGTAAGGTGAAAGTGTAGTGCCTTTGAACTTTTTGTCAGAGGATGAAGCTTGAATTCTGTTGTTAGGAGTATTCTGATAAGAACTAGAGTTTTTCTGAAATTTTCGGAAGTTTCGAGCACGGTTCTTCCTCTTAAAATCTTGTTTCACAAGATAAGTGACTATGTCAGTCAACACAGCAAGTTTATCAGGATTATTGGAATTCATCAATCTCTCAATATCCTCAGCTTCCTCATTATCAGAGTCATTCAATTCAGCAGAAAGACTATTTTCAGATTTTTCACTCAATGAGTGAGTTTTTTGAGCTTTCGAACTTCTGGAGCTCTTTCCTTTCTCAGAGATCTTAAGTGCAGTCATCGGCTCATAGACGAGAGACATATCAGGGTTACTTCGTACCTTTAGAGCCAAGTCATAGTTTCTTAAATCCGCCATTAAGTCGGCATAGTCCCAATTTTGATTACCTTCATCACGTGCTTCAAGCGTTAGCACTTTGCTCTCGAATCTGGAACTAAGACTATGAAGCGTTTTCTCGTACACCATGATAGCTGGAAGAACTTCTCCAAGTTCATACAGCTCGTTGACATATCTCATGATTTTGTCCAAATACTCATTTATGTCTTCATCTTCTCTCATACGGAGTTGATGGAATTGAGCGGTGATAGTTCGGATTTTGGAGCGTTTAACGGCATGGCTTCCCTCACATGTCCTCTGAAGAGTTTCCCATGCATCTTTAGCTGAAGTGCAATTCTTAACCAGCTGGTACATGCTAAGTTCCAGCCATTCGCAGATGAGGAGAAGAGCCTTGCTATTAGCAGTAGATAGGTCATGTTCTTCTCTTGTCCAGCTACGCTCAGGTTTAGGAATTCGTAGTCCATCAGCATCTTCGGTATATGGACGCTCCCACCCTTCTAATACCGCCATCAGCCACCCTTCTAGCCGAGACTTTTGCCTTCCAGTTGGAATAATTCTGATGAGTAAGCATTATCGGTTTTTGAACGAACATTTGAGACTCCATTGTAGCGGAAGATATGGAGTCAAGTAACGGATCACGTCGTATACGTATGACGTCCCGCTCTGATACCAATTGAAATTACGTCCTCGACGTAGGATACCAACTTTTCGCGAAGTCGGTGTAAAAAGCGTGAAACCTTCAAAGAGTCGAACCACTCAGCGCTCACTCAATACTGGGCGCCTAAGATTCAAGCGCCTAGGAGAGGCACTCAAATCAATACTCGGCGCCTAAGAGGTTTACGCTGAGCTACAAGTCTCTGGGCGCCTGAAGCAATGCACTCAGAGGAGAAACCAAGTCTCTTAAAGAATCACCCTCTCAAAGGAAATTCTCAAATCACAATCTTGTAATCTTGAACAGCAAGTAGATAGGAGACAAGATATATGTAATATGTTTCATTTAATTAGAATCAAACAAAACTATTACAAGATAGAGAACGGTAGATAAAATGATCAAAGGATGCAGACCAAGTGACGCAGCACTCTAGCACTCCAAGGATCCACCGCTTAACACCTAGAGCTAAATCTCATAACTCTAATATAAGGCGCTCAGCGAAAACAACTACACGAAAACTCTCACGGAATGCGCAACAAGCGACAATCCTAAAACTCCTAAAATACTCTAAGTAAAAACTCTCAAAAGTCTGGATGCAAGAAGTGATTTTCCAAATCAGGATCGAGGGTATTTATAGGAGTGCCGCACGTGAGAACGCCGGAGGAAAGTGATACTCATTGGTTACACGTTCGGCTGACGTCAAACGGAAATTCTTGACGTCACACTTCCAGAACCATCTTCGAATCTTGAATCGTCGAACCTTGAGACTTCGAATCTTCGAATCTTCAATTCTTCAAATCTTTGATTCTGGGCACGCTTCAACGGATGCACAGCTCAAATGCTCGTCTACGCTTCAACTTCATTTTTGACATTAAAATCTTCTAAGTGTTGAAGTTGGGCGTGTCGTCATCTTCATTGCATTTGATGTTTGTTGATTCCGCGCGACTTCAAACGGGGCGCTTAACCTTCAAGCACATGTCATGCGCATCCTCAGAGAATTTCATTCTCAGAGGATTACATCCTTAGAGGGTAGCATCCTCAGAGGATTGCATTCTTAGAGGATAGCATCCTTGGAGGGTAGCATCCTCAGAGGATTGCATTCTTGGAGGGTAGCATCCTCAGAGGATTGCATTCTTAGAGGGTAGCATCCTCAGAGGATTGCATTCTTGGAGGGTAACATCCTTGGAGGATAGCATCCTCAGAGGATTGCATTCTTGGAGGGTAGCATCCTCAGAGGATTGTATTCTTGGAGGGTAGCATTCTCAGAGAATTGATGTGCCCACCTCAAGGCGCCCCGCGCATAAACCTTCAAGGACAATGGAATGCGCCTGGTGCATCAAGTGATACGTCTCACGCATTGTATCTTCAAGAGGAGAGTCAGGCGTCTGATGCATCTGCTCAATGCGCCTAGCGCATGTTACTTCAAGGAAGATGTTAGACGCCTGATACAAGGCTCCAATGCGCCTAGCGCATCATACATGCCGGCCAGCAATGCGCCTAACACATGTCTTTCGGAACTTCCATCAAGGCGCCTCGCGCATGTGAGTACATCAAGCGCTTCACGTACGAAACTCAATTACCAGACAAGGCGTCTCACGCCTGGCCCCATGCACTTAGCGTCTGCCAAGCGTCTAACGTCACTCGTCCAAGGATCAATACTCCAATCTTCAATACTTTGAGATGTTTATCCTTCGAGTATTAATCCTGCAAAATAGAACAAGTATGGAAACGTTGTAGCCAAAACAACATTTACATCGTCCCTCAGTTCTCAAGTTGCAAAGTAAGGAGTAGTATATATGTGCTTGAAAAAAACAAAATCTAATAAAATTAAAATAAATTACTAGGAGTACTATAATATGGAGTACTATATTCATCGAAACGTTGACTTTAATCGAATCCACGTGCACACTTGTCGATTTTAATTCAAAAGTATATTGTTTTCGTATGAATAATTTATTACAAAAATTACAGCTATAAACCGACAAAAAATGAGTTTTCCTAGAAACCACGTGCGTGCATGCATGCATCTCTCTCTCTATATATATATATATCGCTGATAATGTAAAGAAACAAAAAAACATAATACTATGAAGCTTGTAATAATGGGTAGGTTTTTTCTTGTATGCTGCCTGCAGATTTTGGTGACGGTTTCGGCCTCGAGTCGGAAAATGGGGCCGATCCCGAGTCGGAGTCCTCCATCGGAAAGTGGCGGCGGCGGCCAAGAACAAGAGTTGGAGACACACCACCACCGTTTGATCCACCACAGATCGATCAATATCGGCGGCGGATTGATAATCGGAGTGCTAGTTGCCGTTTTTCTCGTAGCGGTTTTATGTTACATTCGAGCCACCAGAAGGAAACCGGTTGCACCGGTCGCCGGTTCACCCACGGATACACCTTTACACGTTGGCAAGGAAGTTCGTAGTATGTGATTTTATTGTAATGTTTTAGGTGTGTATATTTTGTGTTTAAACTTTAATCGGTTATGTAAATTATAGTAGTAGTACTACTTATTATTATGAAACATTCATTTAATTTTTTTTTTTTTAAATTCATATTTTTTTGCTCTTTTGCATTTGATTATGATCGAATGAAAATTCAAATCATTTAATTTGTTTTCCTTGCTAGTAAATTATTGTGCTTATAATTATTTTAAGCTTTTAATTTTGAATTAATTAATTTTCTGCAAAATAATGTCTTGAAATGTTAATAGATTATTATTTGTTTATTTAATTAATTAATAAATTTTGAAAATAATTTGAATTTGACAAATTTCATTATCATTTTTATTTTCAATTTCATAAAATAAAAACCAAAAAGTTATTATTCGACTTTGCATCGAAAAAGGCTATATATACACAAAGTGTAACCAACGTGTGATACACTTCCAATTAAAACATGACATTTGGCAGGCTGTAATAATATTATTGGTAATAAATCTTTTATATATTTCCATCAAAAAATATGACATGCGTTTACTTTGTAATAATAATTATTTTTATTTTAATATATTTCTATCGATTTCTTTTTTAATTCATTTTTTCTATTAATGTTTACTTTGTAATAATAATTATTTTTATTTTAATATATTTCTATCGATTTCTTTTTTAATTCTTTTTTTCTATTAATGTAGTGCTGATAATTATTGCAAAAGTTTACATTGCACATTATTAAAATAGTTTTTAGACAAATAATTAAAATTTTATTTGAAAAAATTAGACTAATCATATATTTTTTTTAAAATAATTATTTATAGATGATATTTATAATAAATTATTTTTGTGATTATTAATATAAAGACTTGTTTAACAATAAATCAAAATATTATAAATTAATATTATTAGTATTAATATTTAATTTAATTAAAAAATTGGTTATAACTATTTATTTAAAATTGTATATTGTTTAATATTTAGTAGAAAATCTCGATATGAAATAGAAAAAATTGTAATTTAACAAATAACGAAAGTTGATACATGAAAAACGAGTATCTCGTTAATGTATTTCAAAAATGAAGTCAAGTATAAAATAATAAAAATAAGAATAATAATAATAAATAATAATAGTTTTTGTATTTTTTAAATAATATGATTTTTTTATATATTCATATTAATTTGAATCAATAAGTCAGAGTGTATGGAAATTCACTTAAATTAATAATTTTGTTTACAGTTCTCTCAAATTAATGAAAATTCATATATACAAATCAATTAAAAAAACAGTCAAAATTTGGATAGAATCTCGGTCTATAGACTTTTTAAATTTAAGAACTTTTAAAGTTTCAAAAAATATCTTTTGAAATCATAATCCAACATACCACTCTAATATATAGTAGATGAAAAAATCTTATGAAATCATAATTCAATACACCCCTTTAATAGACACACATGTGAAATATGTGACCCTCTAACATATACAAATGCGAAAAAAAATCTTATGAAATCACAATCCAATACACTTATCTAATACACACACATGCAAAATATGTGAAGTTTTCAAAACATTGATCTATTTAAAAAATAAATACATTTATATTTTTTTAATTGAATAATATTAAATTAAATTATAGTAATTAGTTGATTAAAATCTAATTTATAGATATTGAAAAATGAAATCACAAATGGAAACAAAAAAATAATTTGACGTTCATTTCAAATTTTAAAATACTTTATTGTAAACTACATTAAAAGACGCACATGCCATGCATGTGATATTTTTAGAAAAATGATCTATTTGTCTAAGGTTGTTAGCTTACTTGAGTATCGTAAGGTTCACAGTTCAAAATCGAAACATGAGTGTGTGAGTATTTAAATTTATACAATTTACCTAAATAAAAAAAATAGATTTATTCTTTGAAAAATAAATGCATTTATTTTTTCTTAAATAAATAATAATGAAATATAGATTGTGTATATTATAATTGATAATATTTCATGTACAGTAATTTTATTTATAAAAATCAATTATTATTATTTTTTATTTTTTACTAAATAAGGTATTTTAATTTTTAAAATTGGTAAAAGAAGTAAAAAAAATTACAGAAAAAATAAAGTTTTTAAGATTATATACACTATACATATTTATTTAAATTATTCAAAAACAATTTTTTTCAAAATAATAAACTTTTTACGTAAAACAAATTATATTTACTCTATTTAAAAACAAATGTTTTCAAAATAAAAAAGTACTCTTTAAAAAAAAATACAGTTTTTAAGATTATATATTTATTATATATATTTAATTAAATTATTTAAAAACAATTTTTTTTTAAAAATTTTTTTTACGCAAAACAATAAAGTTTTTAAAATTATATACACTATATATATCTATTTAAATTATTTTTAAAAATAAAAATTTTCAAAATAATGAACTCTTTACGCAAAAAAAATTATATTTACTCTATATATTTAAATAAATTATTGAAAAATAAATGTTTTTAAAATAAAAAGTACTCTTTCCGAAAAAAAATAATAAATTTTTAAGATTATATTTATATATATTTAATTAAATTATTTAAAAACAAATTTTTTCAAATTTTCAAATTATTTCGGCACAAGAAAAAGGACTAAATCTGTAACTGCTCTCCATTACCTTTCACTACGTGCGAAAAACTAAAAACTAAAAATGAAAAATAACTAAACAAATAAATTCCAAATGTCAAAAATTAATTGGAAGTGTATTGAAAAGTCAATACACCGAGTGTAACCGTATCAGCTTCCCTTTGCATCACAATGAGGATGTGGGATTGCCACGTCAGCGGCAAATTCCCGTGGCGGGCAAGCGGCGTACAAAGACGAAGGAGATCGATTGAGCCGGCGGCCGCAATCAAATTATGGCCTCCGAAGAATCGGTAACGGCAGTGATAAGCGCGACGAGGCAAACCCTCCGAACACGACACGACAAAGTCGCGTACGCCGTCAACGCCGCCTTTATCGCCGCCGGCTACGATCTTCGCTTCACCCGTCCTTTCTCCGTCTCCGACGACACTGAATACGCCGCTGGTAATTTCACCTACTAAAAGATATCATAAACTCTTCAATTAACTGAAATAACTTGTTCGATTTTTGGGGGTAATTTTTGCACTGACCTAATTCGACATCTTAGATCTATTATACATAATCGAAGGAATTGCTCTTTAAACAATTTCCCCTCGTGTGGATTGATAATTGATTGATGTTTGATGTCGATTTGTGGGGTATTAGCAAAGGAGGGTATAAACCCTAATGAGCTTCTTGGACATGATTACACATACCTATACTCGAACCCCGAGAAGGATATCGGGAGAATTCTGGTGAAGTGTCTTGTAGTCGATGATAAAATGCTCGTCTATGTTTTGACGGAAGGTGGCGCAGAGCCTATGCATCTTGAACTAGAGTAAGTTCAAGTGTTTATATATAGTGAAATCTAACTAGTCTTTCTGTTTTTGTATTTGATGCAACGTTTATAAACTTGTGTTGGGTTTGTAGTGTTGAGGAGTACGTGGAAGATACTGCAGGGAGCGCTGAATCGCAGTTGAAGAATTTGGGGAAGCTGGTAGCAAGTGTACAGAAGGAGTTTTTGGATAAATTGGACTCTGTTCCAGCCTTATCAAGTTCTTCGAGTCAACCTTCGAGAAGGTACTCCGTTTGTCATGTACTAATATTAAGGTTCAACATAAGCAGTTACTAGTTTGATTTTCACGTTGCCATTTTACTTGAAAATTCGGTGCTGCTGAATGATTTTGATATTGTGTTTGTTAATAAAAAATACTTTACTACTTATGAAATATGAATCCTTTTTAAAGCTGATTAGCTTATATAATCTGCAGTTGTGGCATCACGAATGCTTCGCCGGGGCTTGGAGCATATTACGACAATGTATTCTGTTCAGGTAGGGTAAAAAATCCCAACTACTTAAAAGAGATTGGTTATGTCAAATAGTTCTGGGAAATATAATTATTAACTTGGATATATTTTTATGAAGTATATGTCGTACTCCAATATTTAGTATCACATGGTTATGAAGTACACTGTACACTAAAATTACATAGTTTATGTGAGGAACACCTAGATCATGTCTCTGATGCATTTATATCATCATACTATGACTAATATTAAGTGGGTTTTTGTTATACCGAGTGGTGATTTGAATTTTGAGTGTTTTATTATTATATGACTGAGAATTATTTTGTGATAATGTGAGAATCGGTATTCTGATATGCGGTGAATAAGTCTTTTATGTGAGATTTATCTGTATTTCATGCGGTAAATTATTTATTAGTGTTTCATATTAGTCACATGCGGTCAGTTGTATAATAATCTGAAATAGCTTCTGCTATTTTATTTTCTTCCTTACTGTGATGGAATTGATATTATATTTTGAATCTTAGGTTTTTTGCCAATATTTGAACGGTGAAGTTTCTGTCACAAATACATATTTTAAATTAAATTAAATGTTGAGTGATTTAATAATCTTATTTGTTAGAGAATAGCCACAACATTTCTAATAAAATAAATTTTGTTTTGGAAATCACATGGGAAAACTATACATTGATTGTGATTAATTATATGTAATATGATATGATACATCCACAAGAATTTTCATTGTATTTGTATAATTAATTAGAATAAAATATTAGACTATGTTTCTTAATTACCCACATGGAAAATATCTGATTTGAGTAAATTAAACTCAGCACACAGACATGTTTTATGGGGGCTGAGTTTGTTTCTTGTTTTGTGGCTACCTCACATGGTGTATAGCTTAAAAATTTCATGCACATGTTGAGGGTCGTTGACTCTATACGTCGGTCGATTAGAATATATTGTGATAATTTAACGACTGTTTTATGGCTAAAATAACAAATGTGAAAGTAAGTAAACACATTTATTTATGGTGTAATGAAATTCTTATTCAATTTGATATTTCTCATTTGGAATTTATGGGCATTTTTATGTAATCATTATTGAGAAATGTGGTAAGAGGCTTTATATATCGTGATACATGGAAGATTAATTCTCGTTGTAAGAGGATTCGTCACTATGATTAATATGGTTGCGTCTCTTGATAAAATGGACCAAGTGCTTGAACGTAATATATTTAATAAATTAATATATTAAATAATGTGGTCCATTTAATTCGAATATCAATCATTTCTGATCAAAATAATTGTTTCAGAAATCCATTGCACGCGTAATGCGTCTCCCCACTTCTGTCACACTCTATACCGTTTTTTTTTTTTTTACTATTATTCTTTGATGGCAAGAATAGTTACCCAAAACAAACTACTTAACTGTGATTCGGTACTCCATCTACAGTTGAGTAAGGGTGTGGAAATCAAACCAGGTCAAAGATGGAGGTATGTTGTCGATCTGTAATTTTATTTTATTTTGCTTTTGCTTTTCCTTTTGCTTTTTAGTTATTTATGGTGTTCAATTATATTCAGAACATGCATAATTAATAATTTAATTTAATAGTTTTAACATTTATTTATCTACCTGGTACATGTAGTTCTTATAATCCTCCAAAACACAATGGAAATTTTCCTGGGCCGATTCTGCAAGCGCATCCTTTTGATTTCCAAGTGCATCCTTACGGGTACTATATTTTTTTAACTCTCATTTTGCTTAGATTTTATATTTTTGCAATACCCTTCTCGATTCGTTCATTGCTAAAATTTTAAAACCGTTTTTACACAGGAAAGATAATACACTCTCGTCACGATACGTTCAATGGGGAAAGCCTAGTAGCAGACCTCATCAAGACCCGTAACACTCTCACGATGGCTCGGGTTTTATATAGAATAAAGCGCTTGTTTATCCAAGAACCAACTTATCATTACAACTTATATAGCTCGGGTTTTATATAGAATAAAGCGCTTGTTTATCCAAGAACCAACTTATCATTACAACTTATATAGAATAAACTGGGGTGTTTGCTATGATATCTTTATTACTATATGATTTTATTAGGTTTGTTATACTCAGTCGTGAATGAGAGTGATGGTGAAAACAGGTGAAAACATGTCACTATGAAAATGTGATTTTATTTGTATAATGTTTTGTGTGTTACAGTTTGTAAATTAAAATACATGTTAAATATGCTTATGCATATTTCTTGTCTATTGTCTATATATTACTCAATATTATATATTTAAAATATTTGTTTATTATGTGAATTATAATTTATTTAGCAATATAATTATATGAATTAAAACTGATTCTTTTCAAAGTAATAAAGCAGTTTTTTTTATCTAATAAAATTTGTATTTCATATCCTATTCCTATATCTAAATTTTTTTGAAATAATATGATATAGATATAGGAAATAGGATATGAATTAAAATTGATATAGGAATAGGATATGAATAAAAAAATTGTATAAAAAATACGAGTAGTTCTATTGAGTATTGATTAGAAATATAGAAAGAGAGTTCTAGCGTCGGCGACAATCACAATTCACAAAGACGAGGGGATCGATTGAGTCAAAGTAAAATCAAATTATGGCTTCCGAACAATCGGTGCTGGCAGTTATACGTGCGGCGAGACCTACCCTCCGAACACGGTACGACAAAGTCGCGTTCGCCGTTCACGCCGCCTTCGTCGCCGACGGTTATGTTCTTCACTCCACCGGTCCTTCCGCCTCCGCCGACGACGCTCTGTCCTCTTCATCCGCCGGTAATTTTAGCTGCAAATTGATATCATCAACTAGTCAATTAACTGAAATTATTTATTCTATTTTTAGGGTAATTTTTGCACTTGCTCAAATTCGGAATGTATGCGTTTGAAACATTGAATATATAGAATCTTAGTTGTTTCTCTTTGTATAAATTAGTTGATATGTTTGATGTTGGTTTGGGTATTAGATGAAGTGGGTATCGAGAATTGGAACAATGTTGAAGATAATTACGCATTTGTGTACTCGAACCCCGAGAAGGCTACTGGGAAAGTTCTGGTGAAGTGTCTCGTAATGAATGATAAATTGCTGGTCGATGTTTTGAAGGAAGGTGGCTCGGAGCCTCTGCATCTTGAAGTAGAGTAAGTTCGAGTAGTTGTACATATCAATTTGAACTGGTCTTTTTGTTTGCATTCGCAGCGTATAAAGTTTTTTTGGGTTTGTAGTGTTGAGGAGTACGTGGAAGATAATGGGAGTACTGCGAATTACGGATCGCAATTCAAGAATTTGGGGAAGCTGGTAACAAGTGTACAGAAGGATATTTTAGATAAACTGGACCCTGCTTCAGCCTTAGCAAGCTCATCGAGTCAACCTTCGAGAAGGTACTTGTTTGTATCGCAGTTTCTGAAACCCTTTTTTTACTTGCCATGCTCAAAACAAAAATTTAGGTTCCCCTTAAAAAGTTACTCGTTTGATTCCATGTTGCGATTGTAGTTAAAATTCGGTGCTGATGGATTGATGTTGATTTGTATTGATCGGATTTACTTTTGAATGATTTTGTTGTTGAGTTTGTTAATTGCAAATATTCTTGTTTATGAATCCTTGTTTTAAGCTTATGAGCTTATATGATATGCAGTTCTGAGAGAATGCCAGGAGAAGATAATCCGGGGATAGGATATGATGACCATGAGGATCCTTATAGCGTTCCACATTCAGGGTAAAACATACAAACTACTTCAAAACATTGGTTATGACTTATGCCAAATAGTTTTGGGAAATACTGCATTATATTTAGTATCTCATCCAGTGAACAAAAACTTCATAGTTTATGTGTCGGAGACCTTGATCGTGACTTTTATGTATTTATATCATAATGGATGATATTAATTATGAAGTGTTTTTTTATACCAAGTGGTGAGTTGAATTTTTAGCTTTTTAACATTTGTTTATCTATCTGTTCCGTGTAGATTTTTTGTCCCTCCAATACCTGGTTCCGGAGGCAGCGATCTATTTCCTGGCCCGGGGGCTGGAATGTATCCATCAAGGTTTAATTATATATAGCTTTTATATATCATTTTGCTTATGGATGTTATATTTGAAGTACTTATATTTTGCAATACCCTTCTCGATGTCTGATCATTCATTGCTAAAATTTCAAAACCTTTTTTACAGGGGTGATTTTGGTGGTGGAAGCATGATGATTGGTCTGTATCTATCCCATTTCTACAAATTAAGCCATATATAACTACTTAGTTTTTAAAACGTTATATATATATCGTTTTCTTGCAGGTCCTAATGATCCAATGTTTTTCGGAGGGAGTGGAACTGGTAGGCTTGGCTTTCCTGGAAATCCACAGTAAGTTATCCCATGATTATGTGTATAATAGTATATATTAGTATATTACACAGATATTACTTGTTAGTTTCTGACTTAATTTCTGTCGCAGGGGTGTACCTCCTGGGGCCCGCTTTGATCCTTACGGACCTCCTGGAGTACCTGGATTTGAGCCGGGTCGATTTGTTAGGTTCGTTGATACAGATTTTACAGTGTAGTTGATTAGCACAAATCTACAGTTTCAACTATGCATATTTTTTATCAGAAATAATGTGTTAGCTTAATGTGCCTAAATTACATGTAGGGATCCGCGAAGGCCAAGGGGCGGACCTCATCCGGACTTGCAACGCTTCCACGATGGCTCGGATTTCATATAGAGTGCTACTTTTCTAGTATCTTTCTATTAGTAATACTTTTTTAACTCTTGGAGTGAGATCTTTGCTCCAAGCTCTATTGTATGTGTGATGGGATTTACAAATAACTCTCCTAGTAGAGTAGTAGTATAGTATATTTTTGGTCAATACTTAGTAGTAATAATGAATCATTGACTCTGTAATTGGATCATAATAAGCCCATAAACACACATTCGATAACTGAAGAATTATGGGCCGATAGTTTATAATATGGTTTTATTGTATGTCGGCCCAATAAGGGGCCCACTATGAAAAAGGATAAGATAGAGAAGGGGACTGGTGGATCGGATAGAGCATGTGAGTCATGTGACCACACACGCCGACTTGATCATCTCATGCTCAAACTTTTTTTGACTTTTATGTATAATTCGATCTTAAATTACAAACAAATACGACTATTATTGTAACAAATAGGTGTGACTATTCTTAATTATAAGGCTATCTCATATTTTTCTTATAGTCACACACTTCATTTAAGTAATTAATTGTTCTTACTTTTTCATTTAAAAAAACATATATACTGTCTTTTCAACTACTCAATCTCAACTACTTTTCTTAATTCAAAAATATATTTTTATTCTAAACTTTTTAATCAAAAAGTCAATAACATTATATTTTTTTAATCTTCATGTCCGATCACTCGGAGCAAGTATAATTCGTTTATAATAATACACTACCTTCTTTCCAAAAAAATAATGCATTATTTGATAAATTAAGAAAAATATTACTTTTTGACCAACAAGTAAAGAGCAAAAATGATTTTTTTTGTTAAAAAGTAAAATAGATGTGAGTAAAACTTAAAAAATAAATGTAAAATTGTATTTTAAATTGAAAAAAATGTATTTATTTTCTTTTTATGAATGGGTATAATTAATTGAGACATCTAAAAAAGAAAATATTTATAACTAAATTGGAACGAAAAATATAGTATAAACCAAAATAAAAATAAAAATGAATCATGTTGATAAGATAAATATTTACTTAATTTTTACTCTTTCTAATTATCAAATGAATGAAACGAATATGAAAATTGCCATATTATGTATCATACACAATTAGATTTAAAATTCAAAGATTTTTACAAAAATACTAACGTGACTAATTATTATCGACAATATTTATTATTATTGCTGTTGTTGTAGTTATAATTAGAATGTAAACCTGTGGAACATCATTTTCAGTCTCATTAAATTCAATGAATAATTGAAGATACCAATAATAATTGAGGTTGAATCTCCAACGAACATAATTCGTTGTCCGCAAGGAATGCTAACGACTTTTTTTCATTGCTAAATATGCAATTTGTGAAAATGAGAGTGATGGTGGAAGCCATAACAAAAATTACATTGTGATAAGATCTTTTGTTCAACCCCAAATCAATTTTAAGATAACTAAGTAATTCGCTAATTCTTAAATAATTGATACACGCGTCGACTTATTTAACAACCCGCGCAATGTTTTATATACAATTCATCGTAAAAATATATAAACGGTGCATGTAAATATCTTTGACACGCGTTGTGCATTAACAAACACGTGCAAAGTTTCGTGTGTTCGACGTAACAATTTTTAAACGGTGCATGCAAAAAATCGTCGTGTCAACATATAAGCGTGTGCGTGTATAATTCATGTCGTTATTCGCATCAACACAACTATCATTTCGCATTTTAAGCACGTTTTTGAACAGTTTATTTCGACGATTACACTGTTGTGATCAATGAAATCTTACACGCGTTCAGTAATTTAATTATTTCGACACATATACATATATATCGTGACCAAAGAAATACATTTGTTATGATCTTGAATAGTTGACATTAGATGATATATACAATACAATTCATACATTTGTTGCTCTCAAGATGTAATTTGTCCCATAGGAATTGAACTTATGGATTAGACCTCAAACTTGGACCACAACATACCTAAAAGCAAAGTTGAAAATTGTAAGGGGATATATAGATAGGATAGGCTACACTTTATGTGGGCGGTTTATTAAGATGGGAAAAGGGTAAATCTTTAATAACTGCAATATAAATGCATGTCTCACAATTAAATTCTACATTAAATTATTTTGAACGCAATTTTTCTCAACACAATAAAGTTAATTAAGCTTAACACAAAATTTTGCATGTATCTAATTATGAATTTGTTCCATTTTTATGGTATGATACATTTCCCCAACCCCCAACAAAATTAGTCAACATTCAAACCTTTCAAAGTCTCAAAAGTTTAAGGAATCTGAGTGAGAACAGAATCTGATTTCTGTCTCACTTATTACAGTGCCAATCAGAGTCAAACAGTATCAAAAGTTTTAACTGCATTTTCCCACTCAAATATTTGTTTTTCAATCTAGATATGATTCTTTTGAATAAAATCACAAATATATACTTTGATTCTTGTTTAAGATTCCTCTAGATTCATTTCAAATTAATTTGTTTAATATCTAAAAATGGGTAGATTTTGGTTATTTTTTTCATTTCATTCTTCCTCGGTCAATGAAATTCTTCTCGAATAAAATCGAATCGTAATATAATCACAATATTCTTAATAAAGCACAAATAGACAAATTAATCAATAAATTTTAGGAAAAAATAATCAAAAGGCTTGAATGAAATAGAAAGTTTTTTATTTTTTGCATTAAAAAAAAATATTTTTAGACTTACCTTTTATTCATTATTTTCTATTTAAAAAATTAAATCTTTTTTTTAACCTTTTCTCTCACGTGACTTCCCCCTGTTTTTTTAACTTTTAATTTCCCAATTCGATTTTGCTTTTTCTTATCTCCGAGAGGTTTTTCGTGGGGTACGGATTCTCGGCGGTTACGTTTTCTTGACGGTGGGGTTTCTATATAAATCGGGTCGGGCTCTCTCACTCGTTCAACCCCAACATCTCATTTTCCTTTCCCAGATTTTAGAAAGAAAAAAAAAACAGAGCCTTTAACAGAGAAAAAAAATGGAAGGAGGGAAGAAGAAATCATCGTTTGCTTCTGATCTCTTCGGGGAGAAAGATAACCCCAGTTCGCCTTCCGGGGTTTTCGGTTCGATTTTCGCACCTCCTCCGAAGGTAGTAATCGATAAAGGCCGAGTCTTTAATCTTTATAGTTTTTTTCTCGTGGTGATTTATGTATATGGTGTCCTGAATTTTGTTTTGATTAAGGTTCTTGATTTTCGATTTTTTAGTTTGCATGTGTTTTTGGGGGATATGGGTTTGTTGATTTTGTTGATTTCTTTCGAGGGTTTGAGTTTATTAGAGTTGTTATAATCCAAAGACTGTTTTTCGTTTGTTTTGAATCTAAGTATACATGGAATTGCACTTATTTTGTGATAAAAACGTTTATTTTCGTCTCGGTTTTAGGTTTTTGGGCGCGACAACGTGCATTCGTCGGTGGCTGATAAGAATGGCTCCGGAAAGCAAGCTTGGAATCCGAAAACCGGAGGGGTTTCGGGTAAATTTCAGTTCATAATAATCTGAATAGTCCTACATGTATCGTTCGTGTTTGATGAAATGATTGTTATTTGTTTTAGACGGCGAAGGACAAAGCAAGGAGGTCGGAGGGTCGTATTATCAGCAGGAGGAAAAGACGCAGCAGCCCTTTGATCACTACAGCTCGTCTATTTATTATGGGGGTCAGGATGTCTACAATCGGCCTCCACAGACAGCGCAGAACCCCGTGTTTACCACCGTATGTAATCCTTAAATCTCGACTAATTTGTAAAAAAAAATGTTTCATTGATAAGTCAACTTATCAATTATCTCTTTGAATCGATCAGTTCCAAGATGGACGCGAAGATGACTCGAGCGGTGCTTCGCGTGGGAACTGGTGGCAGGGTAACTAATTATTACTCTATGTCTTGTTAAAAAAAAAAATTGCGTAAAACAAACTTATTTTCTGAATCGATTTTTTTTTTCTTTTGCAGGATCTCTATACTACTAGGAGATGCGACATGTAATTTTCATATACTTTTATCTGTTTTTGTTCATCGAGCTAGTATTATCTTCATCGCCTTATAAATGTGAAATAAACGAAATGAAAATATAATTACATTATCCCTGCACACAGCATGGGAGAAATGAGAAATCAATGCGGTTTGTATGGATAGTTTTTTTTATTGCAGGGAGACACGATTCGGGATCATGGGTCGATTATATTATGCTTTTATCTTAGTTGTTTGTTCGTTTTTTTTTTTCTTTCAGGAAAAAGAACTAGAAGAAGTGTATCCTGCTGCTCTCTGTAATAGGGAAAGTAAAATGGTTATCTACGACGGGTTATAGTTGAAAGACAGCTCCTTGTCTTCCTCCGTTGCTGTATCTATATATCTATATTTATATCTATATCTATATATCGCTATCGTTGTAACTTTGCGACTTTGGCTATCGCCTTTTAATGGAATCAAATAAATGCAGTTGGATTATATAATATTATGGATTGACTGGAAATGTATATGGAATGATGTTTGATCTTTATTTTATATATATTATACAATGTGATCCTTGCTTTTATGATTATTATAACTTTTAGTCCTCTTGTTATTATTTTATTCTGTTCCTGTTGGATTTGTTTACTTTGGTTGATACTGTATGTGCATGGAATTTGGAATGTAGCCTTATCTCCCAACACCAGAACAGTGTGAAGCAGCATATTCAAATTATGCCATAAATTATAAAATTGCCCCTGAAGTTTACAATAATTACAAGTAACTCCGTTTTTCGTTCAAAATTACCAAAACCGTCGGGATAGTTGTCACTGCACTACAACGAGTCAACACACTTGTAATCTTTTGCAAGTAGTTACATTTTCACTTGTAACCGTGCAAGCAGCAAGAGCAAATTATTCAATAAATTATAAAGTTGACCCATAAGTTTACAATAATTACTAACTAACCACTGACAATTAAGATGATCCATTGACTGTGCAAGCAGCAAGAACAAAATTTTCGATAAATTATAAAGTTGCCCCTCAAGTTTACAATAATTACGAAGATCGCTAACAAACCATTGATATTAAGATGATCCATTGACTGTGCAAGCAGCAAGAACAAATTTTTCGATAAATTATAAAGTTGCCCCTCAAGTTTACAATAATTACGAAGATCGCTAACAAACCACTGATATAAAGATGATCCATTTTTGTCAACGTTTTGTTCTTCAGAATCCAATATTCGTTTCGATCTAAAAGAACCGGATTAAGATTCCACTCGATCGCATGAATTTTGCAACTATCCAGATTATATTCTGTGTGGATAAGAGATGCTATATATCACTTTTTCAACCAGAATAATTCCGTTTTTCATTTTAGCTGATCGGTCTGCATTCAAGTAGCATGCAATACAAGCTTATTCAACCAGCAACTGAACATTGTTCTTAGATTTTACGACACAATCCAAGAACAGAATTTATTTAGGCCAAAAAGGATAATAACATTAATGACACACGACGTTCTTATAATTTCAAAACACGAACTTCTCGATCATCAGCACGAGGCGCCCCTTGGGGTTTTCAAGTGGCATTTCCTGGGGATGTTCTTAGCGACGTTCAACTTGACACCGGCCTTTTTAGCAGTGGCAGAGGTCAGGACAGCACAGAGGCATCGAGGGTTGGTCCCGAGTATCGCACTTATTTTTGAACAGCAACTCGCCGGGACTTTAGCAGTCGGATCAGTAGCTGCCTGAACGCAAGGCGCCAGCTGTAAGGCCACCTTTTCCGGAGACGCCTTCCCACAGGGCCCGGCAGAAGCACTCTGAACACACTCAATCCCTGATATCACAAGGATTGTCACAAGGCAAAGGGCTTTGAAAACACCAGCTCCTCTCATTTTTTTTTGTTTTGTTTAATGTTTTGTGTAATGAAAGTTTATGGGATTTTTATACTTGCAAAATTGTAGTACTACTTAGTGTTCTTGTAATGAAAGGTCATTCTTTTTTAATGGAGGTAGCACTAACTAGATGTGATTTGTGATGACTGAAATTTGTATGTTTTGATCCATTGAGGTGCTAACAAGTTCTTGTTTACCAACCCACTATTATCCACAATGGGGTTTTGCAACATTATTTGTTTCCCCACTACAATTGAATATGCTAATTAAGGGTATCATAATTCAAGTTACCTCTTAAAAGAGAAATAGTTGTTCTTATTTTTTCATTTAAAAAACACTTATGAAATGAATTTTAATCAAATCCAAATGTGATCAAGTCACTTAGGAAGATCTACTTCTTTTTCTTTGACTTAAGACTTACTATAAGATAGGAGTAACTTTCTTAGACTTACTTGATAGCCTAATTTCCATACACATTCAATGTGAAACAACTCAACATTAGATCAATTTTTAATAGTAGGGGCATATATTGTAAACAATCAAAAAGAGGAAAAATCAAAACTTATGCACACATTTCATTTTCATGTCTCAAATTGAAAAATACAAAAAGAAAATCATAAAACATGAACAAGAATTATGAGTATAATGTAAAAATCTCTTGTAAAAATATTTCAACATTTGTTTACATTATGAAAACTTTGGTACATATAGAACTTATTTTTTATTCATAATCAACAATCTTAAACTAACTTATCTTCAGTATCTAGAAGACAAAGAAGTGGTAATCTCTGGTGAAGACAATGACTCTGATCTCCTCATAACATGGCCGCTCGATCCCTTCCCTTTCCCGTCTCCTCCGCTCAGATAATCCGTCAATATCCTCTTCACCCCAAACCCGAGAACAGAGTATTTCCCGCTCTCATTTCCCTTTGCGGGACTGATCAAAGGCGAAGGCGAGAAGGCGGGGGTCGCAAATGCCGTCTTATACGGAGTGCTCGAAACCGGGCCCACATTTCCATGCGCTATCACCCCCACCATGGAAATCGACACGAGCTGATCTGAGTGCTTCGACAGGTCATCCACGTGTAGAAGATCGTCTATGCGAGCTACTATGTTGAACGACAAGCTCTCGAGAACCCTCGAGTAACTCTCCAACAACGATTTCCCGACATCCTATAAGAGTAAAACAACAGCATTTTTTTTGTCAGCAAAAACAGAGTGACAAGTAGAAACGAGAGGGTTCAGACTCATTCAGTTCAGCTCTCGATTACTTTTATCATTATCACAACACTCACTTTCAATATTCTAGTTTTTAATTAATTTTTTCATAAAATATATGTATATGTGTACATACTACATAATTAAAAAAAATTCAAAATCACACGATAGTAATTTATTAGAATTATTTGAAAAAATCAGTTCATGTTGAATAAGTTCAGTTCAATTCAGTTAGTTTCAGTCCAAAAGAACATAGTCTAAACCTTGTTCGATTGAATTTTGCTCGTGTCCAAGGTGGTCTGAGGTAGGCCGGGAAACCTCTGCCTCAAGGAAACGAGAAGGCTCTCGGCTCTACCGGCTAACGATTCTCGTTTATCTGCATCGGAAACCAAATCCTTCATCATTTCCCACGACGACCTCGAGCTGGACCTGTGGGTGCTTCTCGGTAAAGGAGGCTTCGAGCTCGTTGTTCGGCGCCAGACGTAAATGGTCGCCTCGACTCTGTTTGCGATTTCCAAGGCATGATGCTCGGACGACAAATCGAGGCAGTCGAGCAAACATTCGGCCGAAAATTGGTCCGAGTTAACGTACCGATGGATGATATCTCCCAAAGTCGCTTTCCCGTTCTGATAAAAAAAGGTTAATCGAAAATTACACAAACTAAGACTATGTTCTTTTGAACTGAAACTAACTGAACTAAACTGAACTCATGGACATGAACTGATTTTTTCAAATAATTTGAAAAAAATTACTATCATGCGATTTTGAAATATTTTTTGTTTAATTATGTAAACATGTCCGTATATTTTATGGAAAAAATAGCATACTGAAAGCGAGGGTGGTGATAATGATAAAAGTTATCGATAGTTGAACTGAATACGTCTGAACTGAACTGAATACCTTAGGGAGAGCTTCTAAATACGAGTCGGGTATATCCATTTCAGCTAATGCGGAACTGTTGATAGCCATTGCAGCTTTCAGTATTTGGTTGGTGCAGTCGCGTTTGTGCTGAAGCATTTTTCTCGTGTTTTCGGTTAGGCCTCCTGGCGGGACCCGCGGGACGGGAAGCCACCATTTTCCTTCCTGACGAGGAAGAGGCTTTCGAATGTCGTCCAATATCCCTTGCTCGACATACCAAAACTCCGTATTCTTGAAACTATCCAATATGTCCTGTAACAGAAAAATCCTCGAAAATACAAAACAAGTCGACAGAAACAAACAAACAAACGAGAAAAAAAGAACATTATCGTACGAGTAGCATGTTGTCTAATTTCCGTAATGCGGGGAGGTTAACGTATAGATCCGAACGAGGCCTAGAAGTCATGACCTGAAACGTCATAAAATCGAATGCGAATTACGACACTTTTTTTTTTAATAAAGATTCGTTCTTTCTTTCGAGTTATTTCTTTCACCTCTAGTTTAGTTCCGTCGGGGAAAGTTTGCCAGGAAGGTGTTAGCTCGACAATGTGATCGCTGACGGAGAGAAGCCAATCCATTTCTCGTCGCCACATAGACTTCTTTTCGGGCCCCAGAGGCTCCAATCTCCAAACCTGTCCGAAAAGCGTAGCTACAAAACAAACAAACAAAAAACAGCCCGAAAAAATAAAACAAGAATCAAACACCCGAATCGAAGCACATTCGATGCGCGAAAAAACGAACGAACGAACCGCAGAGATTGGTGATGGCGTTCGACACGGCGAGAGCGGTGCAAACGCCGTTGCCGCAGCCGGACATGTCTTCTCCGAGCAACAACTTTGCGAACCTTTCTCTCATCATCTCACTTTCTACATGATTCAAGAGAAAAACAGAGTAAATAGAAATAATTGCATTTTGGCCCCAAAACTATAGCTTATTTGCACTGAGAACAAAAATGAAGGACCTGAAAGGGGTTTCTCAATTTCTTCCATTGGGCAAAAACCCATCGAAGAAGACGACCCTTCGAAGCTGCTGTTTTCGTTCTCGCCGTTCAAAATAGCTTCGGAGCTGAAACTGCTCTCTGGGCTTTCTTCTTCCGACACCCTGATAATAAAGTTTCCAACTTTACCCTCGTCTTCCTCGGAAATCCTTTCCGCCGCCACTATCCCGCCGCCGCCGCCGTCGTTCTCCATTCGGCACTCGGTGAAATCGGGCGAGGCGCGATGTACGGCGGAGCAATGTGTGTGTGAGTGAGTGTGAAGATGCTGAACCTTTTTCGTTTCTGTTGAGAAAGTTATAAGCACGGAGTTCACGGGGCAGTGGGGCTCCATTTTTTGTTGAGCTTTGCTTCAACAAGGGCTCACACACTTAATTATTACTCCTACTACTACAAAATTTAAAATACATATGGGAGAGTGATTAAAGTTAAATTTTGGATGGATATTTAATGGTCTTATTCTAACTGAAAATACATAATGGGAGAGTGCATGCTCGATCGATCTTTTCGAAATTCGTTTGAGTTCAGGACAGATCGATTCATGTCAAAGAGAGCTTGTATGGTAAGTAATCGAGTAAAAATATTTGTGACGAGTGTGAAGTTAGATTCGATTGGAATCGGTTAATGAACTCGAATTTATTTGAATCAAGAAATAGGTTTTTGAATTTTGATGATGATTAGAAATGTATAGTAGGAAATGTGAAAGGGGCATCCAAAGAGTGAACAATCAACAATGTAGTAACAAGTTTTGTTGATTTAAACAAATGAATTTGAATTCAAACAAATAAGGTCTCCTAGCTAGTTAGCTACTTGTAATAAGCAGTGTAGAGTATATACCAATGTTATTCTTCATTTTGTTCAACACCATAAATAAATATTTTTTCTGTCTCATACCAATTGTCACATTTTTTTCACAAATTACAAAGAAGAGAAGACCATTAGTTTGGAATGGAGGTAAATATTACTCTCAATTGGTCCTATTATTAGATAACATATTATACTTATATATCATATATTTGTTTGTGGTAGTTATATTTGATTAAAAAAATTGAATGTACAAAACAAAAAATGTTAAAATTTTAATGGGATTCTAAAAATTAAATTTATGGCTGCCTCACTAGAATAGGAGTATTTTATTTAAATGTTGATATCAAACATCCTTCATTAAGTAACATTATCCTATTTTCTTAAATTCAATTTCGAACAATTTGTGAACAAAAACTTAATACGAATGAAATATCCATCAATTTCCGTGTTTAGCAGACATAAAATCTGTTAGAAAAGACACAAAATTCTAATCCAAGAATCATAACCTATATACCACTTTCAAGAGTCACCAAGAACACACAAGGAACCCTTGATCAAATAACTCTAATAAGTGGGGAGTGGGGACATTATCTACAATAATGAATGAATGAATGGGTAGTAGTAGTAGTAGTACTAATTATAATGAAGGCATGTTCTAACGCTTCAAAAAGTGAGTTCTTGCAATGTAGTTGTAGTTGTTGGATTTCAATTTGAGACACAAAACACAATAGATACATTTATTAATAATGTTGCAGTTGAGACTTCATAATCTTTGGACCAATTGCACTTTGCAAACTTTCCTTGTAAGGTAACAATTATTGTTCATAGTGCTGCTGGTAGACTCATTCTAATCCTATGTCCTAACAACATTAACAATAAAAAATCTTGGAGATTTGAAAATTTGAATACTATAGGGTCAGGGGGGCAATTTCCTAAAAGTAAAGTGACAAAAAAGATGAGGGCCTTTTCTATGTTTTTAATTCCCAATGCAATATTTTCAAAATTAGTGCACATTTGAAAAATATGATTAGAAGAATTTATATAACATAGAAAACATTTGACTGTGCGTGGGAAAGTGCTTCAAGAAAAAAGTCACATTCTAAATTTTATTTATTTTTTTGATATTTTAATCACTAATAAAATATTCAAACAAACACTCACTGAACTAGTGAAAATTAACCTCTTTTATTTTTTTCAACAAGTCAATAGCCCAATAGAGAATTGGGCCTTTAATCGGGATGATGAAAATTAGTAAAGAGCAAAGCCCATTACAAACTTATTCTATGATTTGTAAGCCCAGTTTTAGCTGAACATATTGGAAGCCCAATTTAAATAGATCGGGTTATGGCATCAATCAATTGTGATTGTATTGGACTTGATCATTATTATTTTTGATTCACAGCTAACTTATTTTAACAAATACTACATCAGTCTCATGGTTCCTCTCATCACACTTGTCACATTTCCTTTGTAAATTAGAAAAAAAATATATGACTATGAATTAACATTTCACGTCGGATTTACACAGATCTTAAGAATACAAAACGAATCGAGCAAATGAAAAGACAAAATATTCGATCTTCTCTGTATTAAGAAAGACGAGGAGTGAAGTTTCGTGTGGATCTCTTTCGTAATCTCATCACTAAATCACAATTAGCCACCAAATCAAATTGTTAATTGTGTAATGACAGCGTGTCATGCATGTATGAGTACAAGTTAAGTACACTTTAATTAATTAGGTCACGCGCTAATTGTTTCAAATTATGAAACATAAATACGTGAATTGATTCAATTTATATTTTATCACGCTCAATATTCCTTGTTATTATTTTCTTCATAACATATGTTGATTATTCAAAGAATAATTAATTTAAATTCATAATTCAAAAAAAACATGCTTCGATGATTATTGTCACGGATTCTTGCTTGAAAATTCAATAATAATAAAAAAAAATAGTATAATCATGAACCCGTCTAAAATTTTAATTAATTTTGAGTGTTACATAATTAATCATATTAATTAAAGGCCAATGATTGATGCTAATCAGGCTTAGTTTATGGGAGATTAGTTTAATTTAAACTACGGTGGCCCCACGAATTGAACCATTTAGGTAAGAGAAGTTGGAAGTGGGCCCATACTTTATAGATTCCATTATTGTTATTTTAATTGATTAGTAAAGGGAATCTGTATTAGGAGCCGTTAGATTTTGATCGAACGGCTTGCGTACTTTTGTGTTTCCTGTGTGTTTTTTCCCATTAAAAAATAGGCAAGTAGCATTATACACTTTTTAATGGAGTACTAAATAAATTTATTAATAAAAATATTCTGAGGAGTATTTTGAAATATTCAAACGAAATTGGTGTTCCCTCAATTTTACATGACTTTGACACGTCTTGATAAGAAATAAGAGCTCAACTAACATAAAAATATTTTTTATGTTAAAAAATAAATAAATATAAAAAAAATTAAAAAGTAATTAATAAAATAACGAAGTAGTAAAATTGAATATTTTAAAATGAAAAAAATTATAATTATTTTTAAAATATATCAACCATCTTAAACAACTCAAAATCAAAAGTGGAACAATTTTATTTTATTTTAAATGTAGAGAATACAAATTAACAATCAAGCGACTAATTCTAAGGCAAGGACGATATTAGCGAAAAATTGACAAACAAGTCAAACATCCCTACATAATTAATCAATAAAATAAGTATCAATGTTGAAATATAATTTTGGGATGGGAGGGAAGTCCAAATGTTTACTAAATCAAACAAACATGTAAGAGCATTGTTAATGTACGCATATGTTATGACGTTTTAAAAACATTATGTCCTAAATTAAATTTATAATCATATTTTTATTGTAATTTATAAAAAAATGTGTATTTATAAAACTTGGACATTGAGAGTGTATAGTAATTTTACCCAATTAACAACTCAACAAATCCATTCCTATTGTTTCTCTTAAAGTACAAAAATCTGAAGTATATACTGTATAATATTTGTTTTGTCTTAATAAATCAGGCACATTTTTTGTTAACTTACAAAAAAATGCATAATTTTTTGACTACGAAGGTAGTATATAAATATATAAAAAAAAATAGTTTATTTACAAATTATTTGATCATATCATGTTGGAGATGGATATATACAAGTGGGGGCCCACTCATTTGGGATTTGGGTTTGGGAGGGAAAGGTTTTGACACGTGGACGAGTTCGGGCCGTTTGCTTGGAATCCTACACAAAAAAACAGAATAGGAAGATACTCATAACTAATTTTTGTTTGTTCATTTATTTCATTATCGTGTTTACAAATTAAATAAATAAAAATGCAAATTATGAAATACGAAAATATTTACTAAAGCGAAAATGACCTTGGTGTGGAATCAAGAAGCATGATATATAGTAGTATTAATTTTTGTTTTATTAGAGATAAAAATTATTTTAGTCACATAAAAGAAGCCATTTTTTTTATTTGATCTCATTTTGTTTAATTTTTGTAAGAGAGTGTTTTCAACTGAGATTATAATTGATTTTTTTGAATTTTTAAAAATTTATAATTTTTTGTGGATTTTCTAAATTTAAGGAGTTTATGCATAGTTTAATTGACTTTTTCTTATTGATTTTTATTGATTTTTACATACTTTGCATAATTGTGAAATACATTTTTTAATTGATTTACTTAAATTATCATAGATTTTCATATATAAAGAAATCCAAATTGTTTAGAAAAAAAAATAAAAAAAATGCATCAGTTTAAAAATAAAATATAATTATTCAACATTATTATTCTTATTTTCATTTACATCATTGTCATAGTCAACCTCATTTTTCACATACCATTAACAAACAATACTCGTTCTCCATGAATTAATTTTCGTTTTTTTGTTTTGATTTAAACGGAATTCATGATATCTACATATATCATGCATATAAAAAATTTACATATTATTTTTTGTTTTTTTTATTTATTAATGTTTTTTTAATTTTATTATGTTTATTTATATATTTTTTAATTTTTTTAAATAATTAATTAGTAATTTTATTTTATCTATTTCATGTTTACTAATTTTTTATTTTTATTTATATAATTTTTAAGTTTTATTATTTTCATAAATAATTAATTTGTCAATTAAAATAGAAATCCTTTGAAATCTCATATATTTAGGAGTGATTTCAAATAATAGATTTTCTTTATATTTTTAGGATGAAATCAATATAAATTCATTAACTTTTAAAATCTTTAAAAATCTATTGAGTTTTGAATACTTATAAATTTTAATAGATATTTTAAAATGTGTATTGAATACCTTCTAATTTTAATTGACTTTTAAAAATTTAGATTGAATATCCCTGGACTTTAAAAGTCTAAACAAATCCTACATAGTCTTAAACGAATACCCCTTAATTTAGACTCGCAAAATTTAAAACGTGGTCAATTTAGTTATTTTTCAATCCAAAAAATCAAAATTAGCAAAAATCGGTTGACCGGTGAAAACGTGACAGTCAATTTGGAGGATTACGGTAAAAAAATTAGTGAGGTTCACAAGTCCATTTGTGATTAGACGAAAATAATTAAAAAAATATAATTAAATATCCACAATGTGTAATTGCAATGAATAAATAAATGAAAAAAGTAAATAAATAACACATTATGGAGACTTATTTGATTTTTTTTTTATTACTTTCGTCCAATCACATTTTGACATTTTGACACGTGAATCACACTAAGTCCTTCAAATTGACTGACACGTTTTTATCGGTCAATCGATTTACGGTTAATTTTGATTTTTGAAACTATAAACGAACTAAATTGACAATATTTTTGGTTTTACGGAACTAAATTGAGAAAGTGAAAAAAATAGAACCAACTCTACAAATGACTACTTTATGGAACTAAAATAATTTTTATCTTATTTTATTATACAATTTGAGGAAACTACTTTATTTCTCGTTCATCTAATATAAGATGTCGAGGATAAGATGTCGTCCTCGACCGAGCCAAATACACATAAAATATTAGAGCCACCATAAAATTTAGGGTGATTTTTTATAAAGGGAAAATTTTAAAGTTTAGTTAGAATTAAATAACATGGTTTGTCTTAATTATTAATAAGAGCACTTTAATATATATTATTTTAATTTTATTAATTTACACAACGGTTATCTATTATTATTAATAATATGAGGCATACGGTTATTACCCCTAACAATAATTATATTCTTAAAATACACTAATTAATAAAAAAACAAAAAAAACTAAACATTAAATTGTAAACGAATATTTATGGAGTACAAGTTAAAATTATATAAACTATTCTACCCTTATTCCTAAATTATTCTAAAATTTATACATTGATTTGACGATATGGTGTGATTATTATTCGATCGTTCACCGGGGATTGATCATCAAGAAAATAAAACAATCAAAATTAATTAAGATCAATTAAATATATAATTGTAGCGATGTTGACAAAATAGTATAGTAACATATTGCAATCTTGATCGGTTCAAACACAATTTCAACTTTACATTTCGTGTAAAAAAAACATTTAAAATGTGTCATGTGAGCAACTTTAAAAAGTGTACCACATGCAACTTAATCATGCGTGAGTTTGTAAATGCGTCTAAATTAATTAAAACAGTAGGAATGTTTCATGTGAGAAAAAAGATTAGAGTATTTTCCCGTGTTTATATTTTTATTAATATTTTATTTACGATATATGAAGAATAATTTATGATACGAAGATGATGTATTGGTTAAAAAGTCTATTAAATTTTTTAAAATTTTAAAAGTATAATCAAACTCTGTATAGAATGTATGAATTTTCTAGTGACTTTTTAAAATCCAAAAAATTTAATAAAATTTGAATTAAATAAACCCTCTTTAATTTGATACTTATTTTTAATTTTGAAACTGGGTTTCATAAATCAAGCGTGTTTACGTATGTATAATTCAAGTCTAACCTATTATATATTCCCAAACATTCAAAGAATTTGTTCTTTATTCAGTATATCTCATTTTCCATCCACCTTATATGTATCACAAAATAATTTATAAAACTCATAATGTTATTATTTGATTTATTCCCCTATTGACATTCCATATTTCAAATTCTCCTTTGTCTCAACACCACGTCGCATTTTATTTTTTTAGTGAAAACATTATATCCATGTTGTTCCATTTTTTTTGTATTGAATCAAATTCAACTTAACTGATTAATAATAATGCAAAGTAAAGTGAATTGAATTTAAGGTGCATATTTAATTGAAATAAATTGATTATTCATAATAATAATTTTTATACAACATAATAAAAAAAATCTAATCCTATTTTAACATTAACTAAATTATTTATATGAAATTATTTGTTATAATAATTATTACCTTTTTTTTACATTTTTTTATAAAATTTATGGATTTTTTTTTAAATGCACTTATTGAGATATTATTTTATTTTCATACTCTCACTTAACAATATGCTTTCATACTAATATAATTCATAAAATGTATCAAATACCTTTTGTTGGAAGTCCAATCCTCGTTCGCATTAAAGCATCGGGGAAGCGTGAAGAGGTGAAACCAAGCTAATCGGAAGAAACGGGACGAGTCGAGACGGAGGAGCCGCAGCAGGCGCCAGGCGGGCGCCTGGGGGGCAGGCGAGCGCCTGCCACACGTCGCGGGCGAGCGCCAGGGGACCAAGCGGTCGCTTGGTCCCATCTTCAGAGAGCTGAAGATCGACGCGGGCGGGCGCTTCGTCTCCAGGCGGGCGCTTCGTCTCCAGCGGGATTGTTTGACCGCGTTTGACCTCGGTTTCTTGGGGACTAAGTTAGGGTTTCGACCTCCTATCTATATAAGGACTTCCTCCCCTATTTTATGTAATCAAGATAGAAAACCTAGAGCACGAAATAGAGAGTCGAAAAGAGATCTATCGAGATCCGGTCCTGTACACAAGAATATTATTATCGAATAATATTGGGTGTGGTGTCCGTGGAAGTAGGCATTCTTGGCCGAACCACGTAATTCTTGTCTTCCTATTTTCATTCCGCTTTATTTATCAAATAGAACCTACCCTTTGACGATCGACGGGGATATACCGGCCTAAGAAGCGTATATTCCCCAACAATTGGTATCAGAGAGAAGGTTATTTCAAAGGGCGAAGGTTACCGGAGGCAGTTCCATATCCAGACGAAGTTCTAGATACGAGGAAGATCCGGGGGTGCGAAGACAAAGAGGGACTAAACAGGTGAATCGATTCTATTTTTCCGGTGTTTGGTTGTTTCTTGGTTGGATTTGTCTTGTGCTTCTTGTGGGGTGGTATTGATCAATGGCAAGAGCAACAGAGGAGAGTATGACGTCGAAGATGATGGTTCTTACGGCGACAAATTATTCAATTTGGAAGTCGCGTATGATGGATTATCTCACGACTAGGGATCTCGAGATACCGTTCGAGTGCAAGGGGGTCAAACCGTCGAGCATCGAAGAAGACAAGTGGAAGCAAATGAATAAGAAGGCGGTGTGCCTTGTTCGTCAGTGCGTTGGACAGACCGTGTACCCGTACGTGTCGGAGGAGAAGGAGGCCTATTCTCTGTGGACTAAGTTGGAGAAGATGTTCCAATCGAAGTCACCGAGGAATCAGGCGTTTCTCATGAGGAGGCTTGTGAACCTTAAGCTAAGGCATGGTGTTCCGGTGGCCGACCATGTGAGCGAGTTCCAGGATGTTGTGAACCAAATGATCGCGGTGGGCTTGAATCTGGATGAAAAGATTCAGGCATTGCTTTTGCTTAGCTCCCTGCCCGACAGTTGGGAGACTCTGGTGGTTTCCCTAAGTAATTCCGCGCCGGAAGGGAAGATGACCATGACGATGGTCACGGATGCCCTATTCAATGAGGAGGCGAGGAAGAAGGAGGTTGAAGGTGAGCCAGAGGGTGAAAAAGCATTTTACACGGGTGGTGGTCACAGCGGGAATCGGAGGAATGGTGGTGGAAACCGAGAGAGGCCGAGGAAGAAGGTCATATGCTATTATTGCGACGAGGAAGGTCATGTGAAGAGGGATTGTCCAAAGTGGAAGGCGAATAAAGACCAGCAAGAAAACGCAGCAGCGGTTCAACACGAGTATATTCACGACGCGTTGGCGGTGTTAGAGGCAAACGACGCTAGGAGGGAAGATTGGATTCTTGATTCGGGAAGTGCATTTCATCTATGCCATGATCGAGCCCAATTTTCTGAGTACAAGGCATGTGAAGGAGAGACGGTTCAAATGGCTAATGGTTCGAGGAATCGAGTAGCCGGGGAAGGGATCGTCGAGTTTCAGTTGCCGGGTGGAAGGAACGTCACGGTTGCGGGAGTAAAACACGTGCCAAGCATAAGAAAGAATTTGCTTGCTCTCGGGAGGCTAGACGAGAGGGGTGCAAGTTCGAGGCCGAGTGTGGGAAAATTAAGGTGTTGAAGGATAACCAGGAGGTTTTGCGTGGTAGAAAAGTTGGCGGCTTGTATAGGCTCGAGGGTAGTGTGGTGACACGAGGAACTGGAGTCGGACATGGGTCGAGTAATACAATGAAGACTGGACGGGATTTCAACCGTTGTCGAACACATGGGCATGAGGAGCGGGCCGGCTCCAACAGGGCAAGGGTGATCGGGATGCAATGGAAGAAGGTTCAGCGGGAAGTTCAGAAGATTGAGATGAGGGTCGAGGCGCGCACGACATCATCTCCTAATCTTGCTAGCTGTTGAAGGGTGACGCCCCGGTGGAGGGGGCGTTGGAGGCATGAATGCGTTTGGAGGATGCATGGGATGCCTCGTTGGTCGTATTCATGGAGCTTGGATACGAGACACTCGTTGAGGGGGCGGGTTGACATGTTGGACTGTGTTGGAGACTCATATTTCGGTGGAATTGAGATGCCGGTAATCAACTTGGGCGTTGGTGGAATAATTGCTCACTCGGGTTGGAGGGGGTGATTGTTGGGAGTCCAACCCACGTTCGGATTAAAGCATCGGGGAGGCGTGAAGAGGTGAAACCAAGCTAATCGGAAGAAACGGGACGAGTCGAGACGGAGGAGCCGCAGCAGGCGCCAGGCGGGCGCCTGGGGGGCAGGCGAGCGCCTGCCACACGTCGCGGGCGAGCGCCAGGGGACCAAGCGGTCGCTTGGTCCCATCTTCAGAGAGCTGAAGATCGACGCGGGCGGGCGCTTCGTCTCCAGGCGGGCGCTTCGTCTCCAGCGGGATTGTTTGACCGCGTTTGACCTCGGTTTCTTGGGGACTAAGTTAGGGTTTCGACCTCCTATCTATATAAGGACCTCCTCCCCTATTTTATGTAATCAAGATAGAAAACCTAGAGCACGAAATAGAGAGTCGAAAAGAGATCTATCGAGATCCGGTCCTGTACACAAGAATATTATTATCGAATAATATTGGGTGTGGTGTCCGTGGAAGTAGGCATTCTTGGCCGAACCACGTAATTCTTGTCTTCCTATTTTCATTCCGCTTTATTTATCAAATCGAACCTACCCTTTGACGATCGACGGGGATATACCGGTCTAAGAAGCGTATATTCCCCAACACCTTTTAAATTGGTTGAAAATTAATTTATTGAGTTTCGGAAAATGAATATGTAAGGAGTGGACCGAATATGTAAATCGGGACCAAAAAACATTGGCTAGGAACCGAAAATATTTTTTGGAGACCGCAAATGTTATCTGGAGACCGAATTAATTACAACATTTTTTGTTATTTATAGCCCACATTTTCGATTTTCGGGCAACATTTTCGATCCCGAGCCTGTATATTTGGTCTCCGAAATTATTTTACTACATAAATTATTTTTTAATCAATTGAAAAAGTATTTGAAACATTTTACTAGTTATGTTTGTATAATTATTTTTATTAAATGAGTGTGTATAAAAATTAAAACACTATCTCAATAAATTTATAAAGTGTAAAGAGATTATCACAAATTCTAAATGTCACCTAAATTTAAAAAAGCTAAACACTCCAAAGTCAAACTTAATTATTGTCAAAAAATACTAGTCCAATAGTGTGATAAAAACACACACACTATAATAAAAGTACAAAAACAAAAATCTTCTACTATTACTTTTTTCAGATAGATGCTTTAATTTAGGCTGTGGGCGACTAGTGCTCACATTTTCAACAACCTTAATTAAGGCACTAATCGTGCTAACACAAGCGACTAATTAAAATATAATCAAAAACATCAATACACCATAAAGTAAAACATTTGTTTTTATTTTTGTAAGATTCTTTCACAAATAAATTAAACTAAAATAAAATAAAACTCAAACTAGTTACATGCAAAGCACGAAACACGCCACGTGTCACGGGCTATCGTGATAAACATCATTTCTGCCTTTGCCACCACTGCCCAGCCAATCAAATACTGTCCACGCCCACTACGTTGTCACCACTCACCACTTTTTTATTTAACAAAATAAAATAAAAAAAATTCAAGAAAATACTAAGATTTACTTTTATTTCAAATATTTACTTTTTTTTTTTTATCTCATCTGTTTGATTTAAGAATCAATAAAATAACCATTTTTTTGTGACAAAATATATATAATTATAAGTTCAGTAATTATACATTGAAAAAAATAATAACCATTAAATACAACAAAATAATTAGTGTAATTAAAATTATAAATTATAGTAATAATTAATACTAAGTGAGCCGACTGATATTTTAGCCGGACGGACCCACACCTGGCTCACATGCGAACCAAGTGAGCCGTGTCAGACACGACCCCACCGGGCCACAGCCTTGTTCCAAAAACTTTTCGGCCGCCGCGCGTGTCACCAATCGCTACTGCCGCGACTGCGCAACATCTAAACTAGGGCTGTTATTTACCTTTTTTTTTTTTACTTTTTTTTATTTATTTATAAAAACTGCTTGCAGCATCCACCCTAATTTCCCTGCCCTCCGTGCTCCGCCTTTTCTCTCCCCCCTCTTTCTCTCTCCTTGTGGGCCCACCTGGTTTTTTTTTTCACCTTTTCCCGATTTTCAATAAGTTCAGTGGTAGCTATAATTGAACCTTCAAGTAGCAGCAACATACATACCCATACTTCGTACAGTTACCCCATGGCGCAGGAGCTCGAAGACGGAGAGTTCTGGCTACCGTCGGATTTTCTCACCGACGACGATCTTCTCAACGACTTTAAAACGGTCCCGTCGCCGAAGAAGACGAACGCCGTCTGGTGCGGGAGCTCCTCCGGCTGGAACTCGGATCTGAGCTCGCCGGTCGAGTCCGCCATGGGCTCGGCGGAAACCGAGAGCGACGAAGACGAATTCGTCGCCGGTTTAACCCGGAAGCTAGCTCACGCAAACATGTTCTCCGACGATAACTCGAAGGTACTTTTCCCGGATTAATTTTTCGCCTCTGTTTGTAATTTTTTATTTTCCTAATTTTTCCCCCTTTTTGAAATTTATTCTAGGGTTTTAAGCTGTCGAGCTCGCCGCAGTCTACTCTGTGGGCTTCGAAACAGGGCCCCCGGGTTACGTCGCCGCCGCTGCCGACGGAAACCAAAGACGCTGCCGGATGGGAATTTCCGTATTCAGCTGCGGATGAATCGCGAGTGTTTCGCGATACGACGCCGTTTTATTCGAGCACTGTTTCCGAACCGGTAAAAGCCCCGAACCCGAACCCGACCCAGTCACAAGTTCACCTCACTCATCTCCGTCTGCAAGCACTTCAGGTCTGTGTAGTTTTAGTCGATTATTCAAATTCCAATTTATTTTCCAAATTTTTGGTTTCTAAATTATTTTACTGTGATTTCAATTCTCAGCAGCTGAAGCAGCAGCAGCTGATGTTGATGATGATGAAAAGAGGAGCGTCGGCGCAGGTAAACGCCGAGCACCACTTCCCGAACCTGAGGATTCGCGGCGGAGAAGCGGCGTGGCCCACCCTGCAACAGTCTCAACAGAAGCCGAAGCCACCCGGTTCAGGGATGCGAGCGGTCTTCCTGGGCGAACCCGGTTCCAACAAGGAACGAACCGGAACCGGCGTCTTCCTCCCCCAGAGAGTCGGAGCAAGCAACCCGCCCGAAACCCGGAAGAAACCAGGTTTGCTTAAATCCCCTCTCACTGTTTATTTCGTATATTTACTGGATTAAATATTTATTAATAAATGTGAAATTCCACGTGGCAGCGTACTCTACGGTGCTTTTGCCTGACAGAGTAATTCACGCGTTGAACTTGGATCTGGACGCCATTAATGCTCAATCCCGGTTCAGGGGAAGCCACTTCCAGAGGCAGGGAGCCGGGTTTTCCCAGGATCCGACGCGCTGACCGGACCCGGTTCGTTGTGTTACTTTTTAGATAAGGATCGTAAAACAGTATTTTTTTTAGTAGCAGTGGTAGCGAATACAAGAAAATGAAAAAGGGAATGTCAAAACAGTAAAGAAGACGAAGAATAATAAGGGCACTTACATTGGTTGTAAAAAAACCTCAGTTCAAACTGAGTTAACTGAACCGGGTCAAAATTAAACCAATGTAAGGTGTAGTTCAGTTTTTGGTATGCCTTGGGCCCACACGGTTGACTGAACCCAGTTCAAAGGTATGAACTGGGTTTTTATTTTATTTTTGGTCTGCATAAAGCCAAGTGGCGCTTGGCAATTGGGCAACAAAGGGAGGATGCAATACACGCGCCTACTCTCCTCAATTGGCTGCAGCTTTAATTGCTGCAGCAAGGCCCACCACTCAATTTAGTTTTTTTATTCTTTAAAATATAGTATAAATATATTTTATTTAATTTATAATTTAAAATAAATATTAATTAATTTAATGTTTGTAAAAAAATTATTTTTACTTTTAAATTTTATAATTTAATTTTTCTTTTAATATAATTTTTTATGTTATGTAAAATATAATTAAGAATTTAAAATTTATTATTATTATTTAAATTAATAATTGTATTTAATTTAATATTAAAATTAATTAATTTTATAAATTATTGTTATTTAAAATATTATTATAAAATTTAAAAATATATTATTATTATTTAAATAAATGATGGTATTTAATTTACTATTAAAATAATATTTTATTATTTTTTTGTCTATAAATAGACAACTATTCTTTTTTTCAAACCCACCTCAAAATCATTTCACCTAACCTTTCATTCTATCAAAAAAAAACTTCACTTCTTTCTTTCATTTGAAATGGCCGATAACAATCGAAACTTTTTCAATCATGTTTTTGATGGACAAGATCCAGAAAACTTCTCAAATTCTAGTTACCATTCTCCAAACTTCTCAATTTCTCCAACTTTTTCTCAAAATTTTCAAAACTATGAAAATTTTCAGAATAATTATTCTTCTCCAAATTTCCAAACACAACCTGATTTTTGGCAACAATCTTCAGGGCAGTTTTCTACTCCAAGATCAACTCGCATGCCATCGACGGGGGGCATTTTTACAGAACCAATAAGTCCAACATTCGTCCCGGAAAGTGTCTTTTTGAATTTTGCAAGAACGTGGTAGAAGTATTTGGTGATCAATATTTGAGAAGACCTGATGACAATGATGTTCAACGTCTTCTACAACTTCACGAGTCCAAACACGGATTCCCAGGTATGTTGGGTAGTCTTGATTGCATGCATTGGAAGTGGAAAAATTGTCCTGTTGCTTGGAAAGGTCAATTTACCAGAGGTCATGGGTCACCGACGATTGTACTTGAAGCAGTCGCGTCCCAAGACCTATGGATATGGCATGCATTTTTTGGAGTTGCAGGCTCTCGTAATGATATTAATGTCCTAAACGAGTCTCCTTTGTTCAACAATGTTCTGTTGGGGCAAGCACCGGTTATCCATTATACTGTGAATGGTGCACAATATAATCATGGGTATTATTTAACCGATGGTATCTATCCAGAATGGTCTACTTTTGTAAAAGCTTTTTCATGTCCCCAAGACCCAAAAAGGAAATTATTCAAGGAAAGACAAGAATCTGCTAGGAAAGATGTTGAACGAGCATTTGGGGTTCTCCAAGCACGATGGGCAATTGTCAGGGGTCCAGCTCGATTTTGGTACAGAAAAAAGTTGAAGTTGATAATGTTAACTTGCATTATTTTACACAACATGATCGTTGAAAATGAAGGAGAAATGGTTATGCATTGGAATACTGATGAAGTTGATACTCCAACACAAGTAATGCAAGGTGCTACGCCGGATTTTCAAGCGTATCTTCAAAGAAATACTGAGCTTCATTCAAATCCGGTTCATCATCAACTTCGTGCCGATTTAGTAGAACATATTTGGGCACAATCCAATAATGTTATTTAAACTATGATGTGTTATTTCAAATTTTTTTCATATTTAATCTATGAAGTGTTTTTTCAATTTATTTTCATCTTCAATTTGTTTTGTTCTATGCATTTTAAAATTTATGAAAATTTATTTTAATTTAAAATAATTATTACATAATAAAAAAATTACAAAGATAGAAAATTTTAAATTATTGTATTATATTTAATTATTATATACGTAAAAATTATTGAAATATAAGTTTTTTATTATAAAAATTAGAGAAAATGTGAATTTTTTAATGAAATGTAATATAAAGTATGAAATAATAATAGTGGGACCCATACCATTTAGTTCAAACTGAATCAACCAATGTGGGTGTAAAAATAAGTAGTTCAGTTAAGTAAATAGTGATTGAAAAGTGACATAAAGTTGTAAAAAAAAATGATTGGGTGGGGGTTGGTGGGTATGAACCCACCAACCAATGTAAGTGCTCTAAGGCGGTTTACTTTTGTGGTGGGGCTCGAGGTCGCAATAAATTTTGCAGAGTGACAGATAGTTTCTCTGCGGGGCTCGGGGGACGGAGGGCCGATCACGTGACAAGGGAAAAATAAAATAAATAATAGAAAAATATTAATGCTAAGTGTGATTTTAATTTTTTTAATTGCACGCTCTATTT
The DNA here is from genome assembly GCA_954870475.1 of Euphrasia confusa. Lineage (NCBI taxonomy): Eukaryota > Viridiplantae > Streptophyta > Magnoliopsida > Lamiales > Orobanchaceae > Euphrasia > Euphrasia confusa. The sequence goes on along the minus strand of OX940955.1, from coordinate 499,124 downwards.
TGGTTGATAAATTCCCAGCCTTTTGCTTGATTTTGGTTTTGTCGTGTAACAACCTAGTAGTTTGTTGGAAATGGAAAATTTGAATGAATGGTTGATTTTATTATTATTTATTATTTTTTATATAATGATTTTTTATTCGTTCGTCTTGTAGTATTAATTGTTGGTGAGTAGTCTAATCGCCGAGGGTTTGAGTTGTGGTAATGGACAATATATCAAATTTGATTTGAGTTGAAGCCTTCATTTATACAATTTATACAATGGGAGTATTCAATGAATCATTATTTTGTTATTATTTATTTATAGCAAAAACAATATAAATATGAATGAAAACGGCATATTGTTATTCAACTATATTCAATTTTGTATAGCTGTCAACGTAACATGTACGTGTGAAGATGCATTCAAATTTTTGTTGACGCTTTTATGGGTGGGGCTGTGATGAGAATCATGAGACGAGGTTCATACATGGGTTTTATTGATTGGGCCTTGTTCGGCCCATGTAAAAAAAGCCCATGCCATTTGCATGCGTCTTTTCACGTTCGCGACGTGTGGGCGAATCGCCTGTTTAAGTTTTGTTCTGTTGAACGGGAATATAGAGTTAAATTTATCTAAGTGAATTTATTTGATTTGAAATTAAGTTCAAAATAATAGTGTCACTTAGTTACGATAGTTATTAGTTTCGTTCTGGTTTATGCCAATCAAAAGAACAACTCCAATTTTCAAACAATGGTTCGAATTTATCAATGAAGTTAATTATCAATGAAGTTCCCAACTCAATCGACATGTTTGATTGTTTGAACTCAGAAAAAATGCAGACCAAAAATAGCATTTTGATTATTTATTAAAATTATAATCCGAATTATTGAACTAATTAGTAATTATTCACTCTAATTATCGACTCATTTCAGTGAATAATTATTTTTCCAAAGGAAAAAATGTAAAAGAGAAACAAACATATTAATCGAAGTTATTTCCGCTAATTTAATCAGACTGCTAATTAATCAGACTCACTGTTGCAATTATCACAACGACTTCCACCTAAATTCATCTACTACCATTTATTCGCCCAAATTCTTCACCACTGTCGTCTCTGTTACCTAGGGTTTTTCGCCACGATCTGAGCTCGAACAAGCGAACCTCACGAGCTGCACTGAATCGACAATATGGCCGTAATCGAAGAATCGGAGCAAGAATTCAAACCCCAGAAGAAAAAACCGGTTTCTGAAGACGACAAAAGGCGAGCTTCGATTCCATTTTCCATGTTTAATTTCAATGTTCATTTGAATTCATGTCCTGAAACTATTTGCAGGAGGAAGAAAATCGCGCCCGGTGCTCTGATGAAAGCTATGATCCGGCCCGGAGCTGGTGAAAAAACACCCACTACTGGTGATCAGGTTTTTTTTCTTTATTACTCTGTGTTTAGTTGTAAATCATTTGTGGCATTCGTCGAATTAACCGAATATAGCTTTAATTTTTTTAGCTTGTATATCACTGCACGATTCGAACTTTAGATGGGTTTGTCGTGGAGTCGACACGAGCAGATCTTGGAGGTTAGCTTAGAAACATTTTCTTTACTAAGATAAAATATGGGATTGTGAGTTCTCAAATTTTTTGAATTACAGGCAGTGGCATCCCGAAAAGGCATGTTTTGGGCAAAAGCAAGATTCTATTGGGATTGCTGGAAGGGATTCCTACTATGTTGAGTGGTGAAGTTGCAATGGTAATTTTTGGGTTTCTTTTTTGTTAGCATTTTCTTGTTCAGATTTCTGCATTTCAGATGGGATATAGAGTCGAAAGATAATAATTGTTTATTGAGATGTCACAATTCATGTGTCTGATTCTAGTTCAAGGTGAAACCTGAGCTGCATTATGGTGAGGAGGATTGCCCTGTGTCAGTTCCCGATGGCTTTCCCAAGGATGACGAACTTCATTTTGAGATTGAGTTGATTGATTTCTCTAAAGTCAAGGCAAGAATGCTTCACTTTTTTTCTCACTAAATGGATTAACTATTATCTAAATCTAATCATATGCTTGCGGTCACAGCCTTCGTAATTTAGTTTTTTTTATACTTCAAAAGCATTTACGAATTTTATCTGTTAACTTGAATGTGATTTTTATTTTTTCAGGTGATTACGGAAGATCTAGGCGTCTTAAAAAAGGTAATGATTAATGATATAAAAATCTTGATGCATGGTTGCATTTGTTACATTTAGAGACGTTATATAATGAATTACATATCCATCTTAAATGCACAGTTTGTTATGATTTTCATTTGTCTAATAGGTAAAGGAAGAAGGACATGGTTGGGAACAACCCAGGGAACCCTATGAAATTAAAGCTTGGTATGAAATTATTTTCCTTTCTCAGTCGCTCTCTGTTATAACCAGGATCCTGAGATAGTCACAATTTCTTTATTCCTCTGCGTTCGTGGTTTGATTATGAACACGCTTTACATTTGATTTTTTCTAGGATTTCAGGGAAGTCAGGAGATGGAAAAACGATTTTTACACATACCCAAGGAGAACCCTTCTTCTTTACTTTTGGAAAATCTGAGGTTAGCGCCATATGTATTCTCCTTCTACTGTGGTTCTTGCTTACGTAGTTACGTGATTGGTCATAAAACTTTTGGTAAATATATATGATCTCCATTGTTCTTCATTCTGGTTAGATACCAAAAGGTCTTGAGATGGGAATTGGATCAATGTCACGGGGAGAGAAGGCAGTAATTTATGTCTCCAAGGATTACTTAACTCAAAGTCCTCTGATTCCCTCAATTGATGGTATTGCTGAAATCCACTTCGAAGTAGACTTAGTCCACTTTGTTCAGGTAAATTGGCAACTATTACTCTCAGATTATCTCCTTAACATATATAAATGCATGATTAACTTTGACATTTCATCAGTATCCTTTCTTGTTGAAATCTTTGAGACGAACTTGTTGGATTTGCAGGTGCGTGATGTGCTTGGTGATGGGCGATTAATTAAACGGCGTTTACGTGATGGACGAGGTGCTTTTTAATTTTCATTTGTAAACACATGCACCTATGGTGCGTGTGTTTTATTTATATTTCTCATTTGGATTTGCTAAAACATCTCCTTTTCTTTTCTTCAAATAAATAGGCGAGTTTCCTATGGATTGCCCTCTTCAGGATAGCTTTTTACGTGTCCATTACAAGGGGACGCTTCTCAATGAAGAAAAAACTGTTTTCTATGATACACGAGTTAATAACAACGGTCAACCATTTGAGTTCAGATCAGGGGAGGGCCTTGTAAGCCACACTTGAGACTTTACATGAAAAGCTATATTTTCCTTTTTTGCTGCTTATGTTGATGGTCTAAAACGCTTCTGATGATAGGTGCCAGAAGGGTTTGAAATGTCCACCCGACTGATGTTGCCTGGGGAGATATCTTTAGTCACGTGCCCCCCTGATTTTGCATACGACAAGTTTCCTAGGTTACTATAGCATACAAGAGCTCATTTATGAATTTAAAATTTCCATTGATTATGAATGATTTTATTCACCTACTACATTCTTATCGTAATTTCTTTACTTTTTTTATTCAATACTGAATAGGCCTGCTGATGTTCCGCAAGGTGCTTACGTCCAATGGGAGATTGAGCTTCTTGATTATGAGAAGCAAAAGGTGTGCTACTAAAAAACAAACCCTCAATATTTATGGATTTGATGGTAGGTTCTAGTTTAAACTTGAATATATAATGATTCACCTAAAGAACATTTGGAAAAATAATAGCCTTCTTAGATTATAATGCTCGCTGATATCTGATTAAATCTTTAGTTTATGAATTTTCATTCATATAGTTAGGTTCAATTTATTTCTCCCAAATTTGGTGTATTGTTGTGAACTGTAACCCTGTGCTGTAGGACTGGACTGGTTTTGGATTTCGAGAAATAATGGACGATGTTGAGAAGATTAAAGCCACGGTACATGCTACTTGACTATTTATAAAAACCTTCATTTCACAAGTTCTGAACAAGCCTATAATATTAGTGATTTTTTTATCAGGGTAACAGGCTATTCAAAGAAGGCAAATATGAACTTGCCAAGGCAAAATACGAGCATGTGCGAATACTTCCAACCCCTTGTTTTAACTCCCAAAATTTTTGATATAATATCTATCAACACTGTTATAAACTGAATTTATTTATTTGCATACAGGTGCTTCGGGAATTTAATCACGTTAATCCTCAAGAGGATGATGAGGGAAAGGAATTTTCAGACACTAGAGTAAGTGTTTTGGGATGGATTCTGCTTAGATATTATGAACGTTCGCTTGCACTTTGAATTTTAATATTTATATTAGAAATTGTTGTTTCTATACGTAATTCATTTTCTTGTTCAATATGGCTGAAGAATTTATTGCACCTGAACCTGGCTGCCTGCTGGCTAAAACTGGGTGAATTCAGGAAGTCAATCGAAGCGTGCAACAAGGTAAATCCTCCTAAATTTATTGTAGTTTTTTTTTTAAATATACTTTATTTCCATTTATATTTTTATACTATTTGTTAAGGTGTTGGAAACCAACCCGGCTCATTCCAAAGCTCTTTACCGACGCGGAATGGCACATATGGCTGCCGGAGATTTTGAAGAAGCTAGAGCAGATTTCAATAAGGTAAAAAACTTATTTCACTCAGGAAACTTTCAATTTAGTTATTTAATACTACTTAATAGTACTTCTAAAAATGGCCCTGTTTATTTTTAGATGATGTTGGATAAGTCATCCGAAGCAAGTGCAAAGGCAGCTCTTGTTAAACTTAAAAAGGAGGAGCAGGTAGGTGTAGAAACCCGACTTTTCTCTTATGACTCCGTTATGCAGAGTAAATAAACTAAACAAAAAAATGAAACTCCAACTATCGTCTGACGTTATAAATCTCTCCAACTATTCCTTCGTTTTATTATTCCCTTGTATTGGATCTTTGCTGAACGAATGACTGTTTCTGGGGAGAGCAGGAAACTCACAATCGAGCTCGTCAGCAATTTAAGGGTCTGTTTGACAAGAAACCTGGAGAGATTGCCGATGCTGGTTCTAGTGATCATAGCGAAATCCATGATGCTGAGAATCGAGAAGTTTCAGATGGTGAAGAAAAGGAGCATCTTCTCGAAGCCACTGCTCCACCACCACAGCCGAGCGTATGGACCAGAATATGGCCAGGTGGCAGAATATTTTTTTCGACCCTCGGATTGGACAGATGTACCATACTGTGATATTTACTACGACAAGTGTCATCTCTTTACGAGTTTTTATTTGCCGGAACTGACGAGGAAAATAGGATACTATTACATAAAACAATTGGGATCCCTTTTACACAGGTCAGATTAAATCTTGAAATAATAAGAGCTGTACATGGACTCTGTTGCTTTCTCGATATGATACTCGTAGATTCCGGCGACGAGATTTCCGGCCGTGTGGCCGCCCACTGCCGCCAGGAAAAACACGAAATCGGTGGCGATTATTGCAATGATCGCCAGGTAAGTCATGAACATTTTGAGCCCCCGGAGGGCGGCACCACCCAGCACCGCCAGTCTCCGGTCAGTGATCGGAAACTTTGAACAGAACTCGGCTGTGAACGTGAGAAGAAACACCAACAAAAGAGAGAAGCAATATTCGCGTGGTGTTTGGTGGTCCGGCCATCCCGGGAAAAGCCTCGTCAAGTATGAACTCCAGAAGTTGTTCATTGAGGCGAAACCCATATTCAACAATTTCAAAACAAAACAAAAAGAAAAATAAGAAAAAAATATTGAAAATTTGGAAGAATATGAATATTATTGTGTAGTGTATGTGTTAAAAGAGTTTGTTTATATAGATGATTTTCCTATTATGATTAGTTATTCTAATCCGTATATGATTACAATTGGTTGTGGCACACACGATCAAGTGACAAACCTAATTATTGACTTTTTTTTTTCTTCACTTTGAACCTACGTTATTGATCTAAAAATTAAATAAATTAAAGAAATAAAATTGGGTGTGTTTCCACCTTCATAAAATTGGATGTATTTCATTTTGAACGTCTCACTTCAAAATTTACTTTTTAAAATAACAAAACAAAATATTAATTTTGTAATTTTTTTTAAATATTATTATTCTTATTTTTCGTCCACAAAAATAAATCAATATGCTTTGTTTATAGTAAATAACTACCAAATATTGCTCACATAAAATATCATAATTTTTAACTTTCAACAGCATTACAGCAAGTCAGCAACAACAAATACGTACTCTTATAATTAGTCAAAATAGTCAACAACAAAAAGTCAAAACAACACATGAATTGGGCCCATCACCAAATACCCAGAGAGGCCCAAGCCCACACAATGTAAATTATTGGGCCTTGATCCGGCTTCGGAAGAGAACGAACCCAACCGCGTGGCCCAAAACCGCAGCGATAAACACGCCTCCATTGTACGACGCCACCGCCAGAATCACCATGTAAGCGAACCCGGCCCGAATCGAATGTATCCCGGCCTGAAAGAAAACCGCGGCGGTCCGGCCCGAGCCCGGTTTCACCAAATCGAGGCCGGAGAGATACTCGACGAGGATGGCCAAGGCGAAGACGAATATCAGAGCGAGTGCGTACATGCCCGGGCTATTGTCGGGCCAATCGCCGAACAGGAACCGGGCCTCACTGCCCCAATAAAAGCCCATGTGAAATGAACTCCGGTGGTGGATGTGGGCGGCGCCTAGCGGCGGCGCAGCGACGGAGAATGTGTTGTGGCGCGGTGGGAGGGAATTAATTAAATCCATGCTAGAGAAATAATTATACTCTAATATTTGTGTTTCAATTTGTGGGACATTGATTTAAATAAGTGTTTTTTTTTTCTTTAGATTTTATTCTAACTTGTTACTAAGGGGAAGCATTTCAATTTTGTCCCTATATTTCTCGATTGACAAGCAATCTCATGAGAAAATTGAGGTTACATTGTAAATTTTACTTTTGTTTTTGTCTATTTTCAATGCCTCGGAAAAATTTAAACTGGGCGTTCGATTTTTGCGTTTGATTCACAAATCAAATGGCTCGAGTAAAGTTATTAGAATCGTTGAAGATAGGCATCGATAATGATCCTGATCTGATCGGACAATTTCTTGAAGCTATGTTCGATTTTTATGGTGTTTTTTTTATGGGAATAAAACAACGAAAATTAATTACTAATCAATAATGAGTAGCACGAATTGTATAATTTGTATTTATGTCAATATTAAAATGTTGTTGTGCTTTCGGCTTAATATTAATCACACGCATATTTATGGTCACTTTCAAATTTCAATGTTTCAATAATTGTTCTATATACAATCATACTTGATTCATGGAAAAAGTGATCACATACATAGTACAAAGTAATTTATAATTTTACGATTAAAAATGTTATTTTTTAAAAAAGATATAGTATTAATGTGATAATAAATCATAAAGAAACAATCTTATGATTAATATTTTAATCATACCATTACAAATGATTTTTTTTTTCAACTAAATGATTAGTTATGTACATATGGATGATTAATCAATATTCTCTTTATATAACAAAGACTTTGCTAGTAAAAATAAAGCAAGATAGTATGTTGTAAAAGTAATCATGCAACCACGCGTGATTTCATTATTGAGTTTTTTGACCCCGCAATCGAATTCTTTCATTATACTTTCTGGTTTGCGAATGTGAAATGCATCTCCAAACATCGAGTTCGAAACATTGAATTTTTAGATAAAACTTCTCTGCGATTTTAAACCGAATTCAAAATTATTCGTATCTTTCAAAATCAAAATCTTCCATTTTTTTGTGGCTTGTGTTTCATGTTATGTGCGAAATTGTGATTTGAAATCGAGTTGTTTCGTAATGATTTGAAACCATTATTCCGTTTTTGTTATGATTCAAAATTATTCAACTCCCAAAATGTAAAATGGGACCATTCAAATAAATCAAAATTAAATTTGGAAAAAAAATCTAACAAATTGGAAGAAAAGTCCAAATCCCAAATTTGAAAATCACGAGTAGATGACGAATGAGTATGAAATTTTCAAAAAGATACTCGAGTCTTTTTACTCAATAATTCACTGCACATGTTTGATGAAGACAAAAAAAATTATCTTTGTATATGTGGTTCAGAATAATATTCGCTTTTTAAGGCAAATTTGTAGTGAATTAAAGAAAAAATACGAAGTGTACAATTTATTTGTTTGTTACTCTCGTTTTGGAAAAACAAACAACCCTATGAATGTTTGTTTATTACTAAATAAGTCAAAAGCTTATTTTATTTTGTGATGAAGAGGAGAAAATATTTAATAGTATTTAAAATGAAAAAAATAGATGTAACGCAATTTAGTGCAACACTATGTTAAATACTAGTAGTTAGTATATTTCAATCAGTTTTTAAATAAATTGTTTTTTTTGCTTAAACCACGATAGATTGGGTTTTCTTTCCCAATCAAAGATTTTCCACAAATGAAAGATATAAAAGGTCCAACCACCTTAATTTATAGCAAAATTATAAAATGTCCCCCATTTAATTTCACATTTTTTTCCAACAAATAAATAAACATTATATTAATTCCCTTTACCTATAGAATATAGAGCTATTCTGTTTTCAACACAAACAATAATTACACCTTGTACAAAATTGACAATCCGGGGCCCACCTCGCTTCACAGGCCTGTATCCGTAGGGCCCACTGGATCATAATTTCTGGGCCCATGTCAACTTTGGTTCGACATTCGAGGCCCGATTACAAGGAAAACCAAACGCTCCGCTCGGTGGGCTCCACGCGGGCCCACGAGCGCATCGCGTAGTCTCGCACCTCCCGGATTAATCGCGACCGCAGATCTACCGTCACATCGATCGTAACCGCCCGATTCATTTAACCCACCAAACACACGCACACACTCGATCATTTCTCACTAGCTCCCTGCAGTGACTCACAATTCATTCGCGGTTTTTTTTTTCTCTCTCTCTCTCTGTATCTAGTCTATACGTACAGCTTCGACATTTGTATGTATGTATATATATCTGCAAGGGTCAGGTTCCCTTTTTCTTCTCCGGCATCGAGGATAACGCTCTGAGAAGATCTCTTGCTTTTCTCTGACTCCTTTTATTCCCTGCAATTCCTTTCTTTGCGTCCGGTGTAAGTTAATTTATTTTCCCTTTCGTCACTTTTTGATTTCGGCCCGAAATATCAGATGGGCCCGTCGAGTTAATTCGTGGGTTTTAATTTTCTTCAAACGCCCGAATTTCTGGAAAAAAATTTCAGCTGTTTTTTGTGATGCTTGATAGTACGAGATTTTATCTGGGTTTCTTGCTGATATAATGATTGGATCTGTAAATTTGTTTTTTCGAGATGGGTGTTGATTACTTAGTGCATTGGATTTGCAGATATTGTTAGGATAAAACGACATTTGTGATTGTCGTCCTCTGTGAATTTGTGTGGCATGGAAATACCTAGATTTTGGGGGCACAGTGAGTCAGGACTCCAAAATGAATTTGTGACTTGAAAGTTATACTTTCTGGGTTTGTGCAAATGTCGAATTACCGTCGAATACTTTCATGATTCTTTGGTGTTTTGCGTAGATTCATCAGTTGGGGTGTTTGCTTCTTTGTGCATCTTAGGTGAATTACTCGTGTTTCTCTTTGGAATTTATTACATTGTTCGTGTTGATTACTATCATTTACGTTTTTTCATTTCGATTAGATTTATCAACAGCTGAATTGGAAATTATACAAATGAAGCATTCCCACGATGTTTACGTGTCCGATTCTGTTTCGTGCGACTGGTCATTGAGTAAAACAGGTTACCATTTTCGTGGTTTCTCTTACTGAATTTGTTTCGTTGTTTTCTAATTCCAGGAACAATAACAGCACAACATCCTTTCATCGCTCATCACATTGCAAGTCTTGTCAAGAATAAGATGTAAATACGACAATGCCTCCATCAAGCATGAAGCCTACTCCGGTCAGCGTTAGAACCTGCCGAGGCACAAGTGATAAAACTCCGACTCTGCAAGAAGCCTTATCCTTCGGCCGGCCTTGTCTCGATAAGAAACCTGAGTCAAAACTGAAGTTGAGCACCGAAAATGTGGGTCCTTCTATATCCTCACAACACAATGCCCGAAAGCCTCGACCCGAGAATGACGATGATAATGAGCTGGTCAAGTACATGTCGAACCTACCTGGCTTTCTCCAACAGCAAATGGAGAAGGAGAGCAACGTTCAAGACAAGGCCCTGAACTTTGGCGTGCTCGACTGGAAGCGTCTGGAGAAATGGAAATACACAGAGCGTATGCCCGGAAATTATCCTTCCCAGAAAAAGCAATCCTCGTCACATGTTTGTAATCCCAGTTCAAGAAACATAGCTGGGCCGAAAGGTTTGCGTTTTGGTTCGCCTCAGAGAAGACAAAATGAAGAAGAATATTACAAGGAAGATAAATATGCCAAGCTCCTTAAGTCTACTAAAGGAAAGGAAACACATAACCAAGGTTATCGAGCTGCAGAAAGTGTTGGGGATGTTAGACTGCAAGATCATTTTCACCAGAGTGTTAATAAGAGAAAGGATCCAAAGAAAGAGACGTTATTGGAAACAGAAGCTTCATGTAAACCTATAGGCCCGGAAAATGCCTTGTCCTTAAAACCAAAACATATGCAGAAAAGTAGTTTGGAGGGTACCGATTCTCAATTTATAGAATCAATGAATGTGCTTGATGAACAGCTGTCAGAGATGACGGGGCGCCGATTATCCGATTTTCTATCTCCTCAAGAGCTAAAATCTGGCGAACTATCGACTGATATTAAACGAGTTGAAATTGGCGAACATCTCACGACTCCGAAAGAAAGGCCTCTCTCTTCTACGCGTCGGCTGAGTTTTGACTTGGGAAAGATGAGCAGAAGTCTTAGCTTCAAGGACAACTCAGCAGTTCCGCAATTGAACCCGGGATACACCAGTGTAAAGTCGGGCCCTGTGAGGCCCGAAATCTCCTCCAGCGTTGATAAGTTTAAAAAGATTGACAGGGCGAGTTCTAGTGGTCGAGCGAGGTCCAGCCCGTTGAGGAGATTGCTGGACCCACTGCTGAAGCATAAAGGGGCCCACACAGGTGATACTGCTTCCTCTGTGCACACCAAGGACCCCAAGACTGGTTTTTCTGCATGCACCCAGGGCCCTCAGACTAATTCCTCTGCAACAACCAAGTGCTCGTCTCAAGACAAGAAGCCTGATGGTTCGACCCTACAGGCTCTCTTGCAGCTGTCTCTGAAGAATGGGCTCCCTTTCTTGAAACTTGTAGTCAACAACAGCAATGACATGCTAGCTGCTTCCGTGAAGAGTCTGCCCGTGTCTGGAAAAGTTGACCCGTGCACGATTTACGCATTCTACTCTGTTCACGAGATTAGGAAAAAAAACACGGGCTGGATTAATCAAGGGTCGAAGGGTAAAAGTAGCGGGCTCGGGTATAATATTGTCGGTCAGATGAAAATTTCGAGCTCTAGTGAATGTGAATCGAGGGAATGCGTACTGTACGGTATTGATCCAGGGCAATTGGACAAGCAAACACTTGATTATATTCCTAGTAAGGAGATTGCAGCTATTATTGTACCTAATAGGAAAAGGGACTTTTCCCATTGTGTATCGGAAGAAGATCAAAATTCGAGTGGTACTGTAGTAATTCTTCCGGGTGGTATCCATGGTGTGCCGAATAAGGGTGAACCCTCATCCTTAGTTTGCAGATGGAGATTTGGTGGATCGTGTGATTGTGGAGGGTGGGATGTTGGCTGCAAGATACGTGTACTCGCAGATGCTAAAAAAGAAAGCAACAGTCTTCAAGAATCAATGCCGAGCTCTACTAATGATCACGTCATTCTTTACCTAGAGGTATGTTTTAGTGCTTCAAATGATTGGTCTAAGTACCGATTTCTAGATACATCATAAATAGAAAATCCCCTAAAAGCATTATGAATAAAAGACTGTGACTTTATATTTATTTTTATCCAATATATCATCAAATGAGTAGCATCTAAATTAAGAAAAAAACATACTTCAAAACTTATTGTAATTTTGATAGGTTTCGGCAACTTTTAAAGCTAAAAGTTTATATTCTTGTAATTTTTTTCCTCGTTTCTTATAGGGTGGAGAAAAAAGGAGCAGTCCTGTTTTCAGTTTGAAGCCATTCAGCAATGGATACTACTCTATCGAGTTTGATGCATCGATTTCTTTGTTAGAGGCGTTTGCCACGTGTGTAGCACACATCACTTGTTCTAAATTCCCAGAAATCACAGAGTCCAAAAGCCCGTCTGGGGAAGAGAATCTTTCGGAAGCCACCAAAACAGGTACTGATAATAGTAAGAAGAAAACACCAGCCACATTCCAAGAGCAACTCCCTGCTTACGTCACTTGCCCACCCTTATCTCCAGTTGGAAGAATCTAAAGGGTAAAATAACAAATCTCCAGTTTAGCTTCTCGTCCTTTTTTAGGAGTTAATGAGAGGCCACGCATCTATATCTCGAAGAGACTTATGCTGTTACTGGAAGAAAATGACCTACCTCTTTTTTTTCTTCACAAGACCCACTCTATGAATCGTGTGTATCTGTTCTAGAGAAGGGTTATGAGGACCTATGTAATAATTTTGTTACCGTCGGTAAAACTGTAAAGTAGCTTTCGTCGTGATTAGTTGTATTCGGGACATATTAGTGATAATATGATGCTTATATATGATGGTTATTCTTAAGCATTCTCAACTAGCTACTACGTATTTTGTTAGTTGTCAAAAGTATCAAGATGCCTTACCAGTGTTGTTTCTATTTTATTTTTTGTTATTAATTGACCCCTCAAGGTTTAACCTAATTACAAACTTAACCAGCTAACTCTCACAATTTACAAAAAGAACCCTGTAACTTTGTTATATTTTACCTTCTGTGGTAATGTAAATTAGCACTTTATGCAGAACAATAAATTAAGTATAACCTCAACAGCCAATTCAGGAAAGCTACATTGGATTCAAATATTACATGACAATGGAACCTCAACAGCCAGCAAAAGGGTATTACAGTCATTTTAAATCTCACTCACACCATCATCGACTCAAAGATCAACATACGACGCGTGGTGAATGCATATAAACCACTGATCATCCACCCTCTCGAAAACATTCGTAACGAAATGCCTTCCCCAGCCACTCCCCTTCGTCTTCACCATCTCAATACAGGTCAGATACGCCACGTCACCTCTCACGTGGACCCCAACATCCTTAATCTCGATCTCCAAAGGGAACTCGTAATCCGCCCACACAAACTCCCAACTGCCCATCACAAGGTCGTAACCTGAGATGCCGCTCACGCCAGGGTGGACAACACAGACATGCTCGCCCTTCGACCAGAGGCCCTGCATGGATGCCAGGTCACCCTTTCTGAACGAGTTATAAAATCTGGCATTTGCTGCTAAAACCGAAGCCTTGCTGTCCTCTTGGAGAAGACGAAGGCTATCCCTTATTTTTGCAGCTTGGGTGTAGTTCTCTTCTTCTATGGCAATCTGGAGTTCGCGCTCTAACGTCTGCTCGTTAAGTAAGATGCTTTCTCCGCTCAGGGCCCCACCAGATTCCTCTCTAGTGACTAGGCATGATGTCAGCCGGCGTGATGCTTGCCTGAAACGCGCTGATCTGAAAGGTAGTGAGTTGAGAGATCTAACGCGGCACGAGAAGATATTTTATTTTCGTTAGTTAAATTAATTATACCGTGAAGTTAAACGAAGGGAACACACATTGGGATGGCATGGATACATTGCGCCACTATCAATACATGATCCAAGAGAGCTTGCGCGTTTTCCAGAATCCAATATTACCTACAAACATGACGAATTGATGATCATTCATAGGAAGCTATAGAAACAATATATATATACTTCAAAATCAGCTTATGTTGCCTGAGCCTGAACCGAATCCCAACAATAATACTGCTACTGCTGCTTAACAATAGCAATAATTCATTTTGTTTTTATAGGAAAAAAAATTGCAATTCAAAAACTATAATTCTTTTCCGATCCTCTGAAATTGAATCCCAATAAGTCTTACTCGAACATAAACCCTAGCTACTGCGAACATGATAAACTAAAACCCTAAACTGTGATATGAAAAAAAAAATACGAAATCAAGGAGAAATAAAATTAAAAAAAGTAAAATAAAAAATACTGACAGCATCACTGGAATTCCTGGAGAAATTAGGTTGATTGAGGCGGGGCTTGAAACACAGCGCGGAAAAATTCGTCGCCTCCATTGCAGAAATATCTCACCTTGGCAGCTGAAAAATCAATGGAGAAGTTACAATTAAATCAGCATAAAATGCATCGGGAAACCACGAGGAGAAAAAAAAAGGTTAATACTATAGTTGTTTAATTAAAAAATAATTGATTTACTCTGACTGGTAGGAAGAGAGGGATCACGAGGAAATTGATTGGTAGTAGCTGCAATGCTGCATTGATTCGGGATAGGAAACAGGGCTGTTGGATAAGAAGACGGTGACCTCTTGCAATTGGGCTGGGCCAGTCACATATTTAGATAATGGGCTTGTTCATATACAGGTACCTCATTTGGGCCCAACTGTCATTCATTGACACGCTTCACATTTGGAATTGTCTCATTCAATAGTCTCATAGTAGTATTATTTAGGAAAATTTCATAGTAAAAAACATATTTTCTCTTGCATTTTCACCGATTTTTTAAAATATTACTCTCAACTACTTTATTAATTTATTTATACATTTTAACATGATTAAAAAAATTAATTAAACAATAATTTCTTAATCGGGTCACATGAGATTATTGTTGCGGAACGAAAGAACTATATACAGTATACTCCTTCCGTCTCATACTAATTGTCACATATAATACTATTATATTATTATTGATTAAAGTTAAAGAGTATTATGGTTTTTTTTTAATTAGAGAATAACTTTTGTTGAGTAAAAGTGATGATATCTTAAAAATATTGTGTTGTTTTAAGGGTATATAAAGTAATAATAGTTTTTTTCAGTGTGACAACTAAGTATGAAAAGACCTAAAAAACAAAAGTATGACAACTTCTACAAACAGATGCAGAATAGAGATTTATTTTCATTAATTAATAAATTAATACGCTTCGTTTTTTAACGTGTTATGTGAAAACTATTACTATATTATATACTAATATTATCCAATCAAATAATTAAATTATTTATTTTGTTAAAATCTAAAATCACAAAAACATATTTATTAATAATTTATTTTTATAAGTAATTAATATTAAATTAATTATTTTCATCAAATTAAAATGGAGAAATTGATAGATAGATAGATATATAAATAGATGTTGAAATTGATAACATATGTAATTTGTACTCAAAATAAATAAAAGCATTTATTCAAGAGAGCATTATTAATTTATTGTAATATTATCTCAAAGTTAGTAGCTAGGTTGAACATTCCATAGGCTCCCCAGTGTTGGGGTTATAGCAGCATGGAACTTGAGTGCAATCGCCTTCCAGACCCCCTCTCCCTCCTGATCCCGTTGTTAAATGTGAGATTTCTGCAAGTAACAATAAATGTTTTTAAAATGAAACTTAATTAATTAGATATATATATGAAATCAAAATTTCAAAGCACATTATTATAAGTAATTAATTAATGGGGTACTTACATTTTCATTATTGCAGGAAAATTTTGGTAGTATCCATCAGGTACTGTGTCATTCAAGTTGTTGCCCGATCGATAGATCACTGCAGTCAAAGACCCAATTTTTTAACATAACATATATACTCCATTACTTATATACTCTAAAAGTGAAATAATTATTCGTTATTAACTTACAGTATATATAAATATAATTGCTTCAAGTTTCTCAATTCAATTGGAGTGGAGTATATATAAATATAATTGCTTCAAGTTTCTCAATTCAATTGGAGTGGAGCCGTTCAAAAAGTTGTCGTATAATTCCAAATATGCCAATGAAGTAAGACGGCCAAGCTCAGGCGGTATAGGCCCCTCCAGACAATTTGTGAACAACTCTCTTCGCACGTACGTACATAAAACATAAAATTTAATTAATATAAATAGGTCATTGTATAGTTGTATTATGTTCGTCGCGATTAAATTAATTAAAATTGATTTTGAATAATCTGAAAGACTTACATAGCAGTTAATTGGGTCAAATTGCCGAGTTCCATTGGCAGTGTACCGAATAAATTACATCCTCCGAGATCTCTGTGAATTAACCAAATTAAATGATCGAATTAATTGAATATATGATACATAACAAATTAATTTATAATTAATTAGATAAACTACTACTATTAATCGTGTTGTGAGTTCGTACATTCTTGTTACTCTTTCCATGGTGTTACATGTGACATGAGACCATTGGCAGACAGAAACATCGTGGTGGTCGTCGTAGTTCCAATCCACCAGACATCTTTTTAGTCCTGCGTCGTGTTACCGGTGATGGCGTTCTTGAATGCTGATAAAGCAGCTCGATCACCTTTAATTTATATATCAAAAATAAATTAACTATATAGTATAATATCAAAAATAAAATAAAAATCGATTATATATATAATCATTGATCACCAATTAACCTGCAGTACTACCGTCGTCATTGCCATTCACGTAATTTTTGTATTAGAATCGAAAACATGTACACCAGCATCAGAAGCCTGTACACCATTTTCATCAACTTTTACTAAAGAAACTCGAACGAAAAAAAGATAAGCGTATCACTATCACTAGGGGTGCGAGTTTTGCATGATTTTGTAAGGTCAGTTCATTCGATCGAATACGAATAAGAGCGTGATAACCGCCGTAGGGGAAAATGTCAACATAGAACGGTGTCAAATGTCAAAGGTACTATATGACATGGGTGCAACATCATTGCTCTAGTAATACTACTAAGATTTTTATTTAAAATTACATTTATAAATATTTGTTACACTAAAATCATTATATATACCACAGTAGTAGTATGTTTCTTCAACCATTTGTTTTTCTCGAAGTTCACTATTTATTATTTTTATATCTTGTTACATTTGAAAATGAAATTAAATTTAAATAATTATTGTTAAAGTTGGGTCAATAACACCTTAAAAGACTTCAGGAGAATCGGCTGAGTAGACATTCTTTTTGGAGTGCTAAGGTGCCGAGGGTATGCTCCTGGAGTTTGTGTCAGCTTCTTAAACTACGCTCAGCTGTGTTACCAGCTATACAGATGCGGGTCGGGGATGGATCGCAGTTTTACCTTTGGAGGGACCCATGGCATCCCCTAGGTCGATTGGAGGAGGTGTGTCAGTTGAGACCGTGGCTTAGGAGGCTTCCTAGGGCTGCGTCGCTGAGTATGGTGATTGTTGATGGGGTGTGGAGGTGGCCAGCAGATATTGCGGCGGAGTTCGTTGATGTTATGGATGGTTTGCCGAGTATATATGTGAGGACAGATACAGTACGATGGACTTTGCATCGATCAGGGAACTACTCCTATGACTCGGCATACACTCTTTTTCGCCCGGAGGGTCCAAGGGTGCCGTGGACTGCTCTTTTGACTGGACCAGGGACGTATCCCACGACATTGTTTCATTCTTTGGATGGCTATCCGTGGTCGATTGCCGACTAGGGACAAGCGTTGGATTAGTCGGGGGATGACTCGTGTGTACTATGTGGTGGGGAGAGCACCGAGCACACTCCCACCTTTTTTTTTAGTGCCCCTTCTCACGGGATTGCTTGCGGAGACTAAAGCGAGAGGTGAGATTTCTATGACCAAGGGGTGGTTGGCATAGTGCTGTTTTACGAGGCTCTAGTCGATGGCGTGGGAGGCACTTGATATCTTGTGCGTATCGTGGACTTCTCGCTGCTCTGATCTATTTTATTTGGCTCGAGAGGAACACGAGGATACATGAGGCTCGTTCGGTTGGTCGCTTCTCAGGCGATCTCTATCATACGGGAGAGGATCCACTCGTTACGACTTCCAGATTCTCTTCAGGCACGTGCATTGAAGAGGGTATGTCATATTGCCTGGTGATTGTATTTGTATCATTTAGTGCTTTATTTTTTGTTTGTTGGTCGGAGAGCTAGTCTGTTAGCTCGATGATACGATAGGGTCTTCATTTCCTATGCGCTTTCATTCCCTATGCGCTGTACTATATCTAACATTTTTCTTTTATATGTTGTGATTAACCTTTAAAAAAAAAGGTATTTTAACTTAGTATTTTAAAAGAACTTGTTAAGGGATTTATTTTCAACCGATGTGGGATATTTAATTAACACGCCCCTTTACGATGTTAATTAAATTTGGTCTGCTCTAATACCATGTTAAAATTGGGTCAATAACACCTTAAAATGCGTTGTAAGATATTGTTGATCTATCTTTTGACACGGTATTAGAGCAGACTCAATACGATGTGGTACTCCAGTCGATATTGATGTAATTTCCGACTCTGAGTCCATGCCGATGGAATTTTCGCCCACAAGAGTAATTCCGATAGAATTTTCGGTTTACTCGTGACAAAGAGTGTTCAGATATCCAACATCGATTGGATATCGAACTTTGGGGTCACATATATGTTGGATAACTTTATCATCTTAACAAAAGACCTTTTAATGTGTTATTCACCAAACTTTAACACTTGATAATTATAATTATATCCTTAATTTTATTTGCTTTTTTTTTTCTCTCAAAACTAAATATCAATATTAAAAAAATTATATATTGCGAAATAAATTATTATGTCCACAAACAATGATTTTAATAATATTCAATATATTCACCTTTTTGTAGTTTATGTATATTTATAAATATTTTAGTCTTGATTTTTGGAAGAAAACCTTCGTCTATGAATATATAAAAACGTTCACCTTATATTATTAAATAAACAAATAAAATTAATTACATTTTTCTAATTTAAAATTTAAACAATTTTTGCATTTTCTTAACTCTTCGAAAAATAATTCATAACTGGAACGATTAATTTGTAAGTTTTCATCTATAACTCGAAAGACTAAAAAGTGATTTTTGAATCGAAAAAAAAAAATACTCTATCAATACCACAATTGTTTGCACATCAATACCATTAAAATTATACTATATTTCTTCGTCCTCTTGAATTTTTTTAATTTATTTTTAGATTAAGTTTCAAAAACAATGTATAAAGTGAATATGTGTAATTATAATTTATTTAATAATTATTTTAATAATAAAAAGTAAAGAGTGAGATATTTTCATAAACCAAACATAAAAATAAAACTAATTTATCTAATTAGTTTAAAAGTAAAGAGTGAGATATTTTAAGGGTGATGATATTTACATTTCTACAATTACTCCCCACACACACTAGAATAAATACTACTACACTTTATCTATTTAGTTTATCGGGCCTGAAATTGGGCCCGATTAACATCTGGAATTCCACCTGGGCCACCTGGCCAGCGCATTCACTCCGTCACACATCATGTGGAATAATTAAAAGTACAGTATCTTCTTACTATATGTAAGATTTTTGTCAGAAAAATAAATGTAGCTTAATTACACATAAATTGTACAAATACTCAATTAATACAAGCTTATGTCCGCCATAAACTAATCATTGCATTTTTTTTATAATTTATAAAAAAAATATGATTTTCAGTTTTATCCCTTAAAACAGTGCACAACTCCTTTGTAAATTACAAATGAATTATGTACTGTTTTAAAGGATAGAGAGAGTAATATATAAACTTAATATACAAACACTTAAAAAGAAATAATTTATTTAATTTATCACTTTTAAAGTATAATTTTAATATTATTTTATTCATATACTTTTAAAATTGTATTCAAATTACTTTATTTTTTAAAGTTAAATATACATATTTATCTTTATTTTTTTAGTAAATTTTTATTTTTATTTTTAATCAATGCATAATTAATTGAGATTTGAGAAGGAGTTAATATTTTCTTAATCTTCTTGGAACAAACTTAAAAATTATCTAGTTACTTTATAAACTGATAAATATTAAAATTTAAGCACTTGTCGTAATATATTACTCAAAAATCCCAAAAACATTTTTATTAAAATTAATATTTTGATTTTTTGCACAAAATTTCCTTTTATTTTTCTCAAATCTTTTTTTTATGCCTTTTTATTTATTTTCTACGCACTTTCCCCCTCTTCCCTTTCAACTGTCTCTCCGTGTTCAACTCGCGTTTTAGCAGACGCAGGACATAAATCAAAACTAAAACCAACTCTCTCTCTCTCTCTCTCTCTCTCTCTCTCTCTCTCTCGTTTAATTTTAGTGCGTGTGTGCGTGAGAGAGAAATACAGAGAGATGAAATAGTGCAGTACTAAAAAAAACTGTATTCAAACACCCCCACGACCCAGTTTTCCACAGACCCCCCTTTGTGATTTTTCTACTCCAATAATTCACCCATTCATTTTATTTTTCTTCTCGAAAAGCCCCCACCTTTTTGCTGAAATCGATCGTTATCTTTTGATATCTTCGATTCGGCAACTGGGTTTTTTTATTTTTCTAATTTTTTCTTAATTTTTCGCACTCAGATCTCTAAATTTGTGGGCTGAATTTCGAATTGTGAAAAAAAGGGGAGATGAGGATGAAGGGTTCTTTTTGTTCAAGCAGATTGTGTGTGATGTGACATGGCACTGTTTGTTCGCTTTTTCATACATAGAAAAATATGTCGTTTTACATCGGTCGCGAAGCCTCAAAGGTTCGCTTTTTATCATTTTTCTTTATAAAGTGTTTCTCGATTTCTTGTTTTTTGTTTGATTTCCTGCCGACCCTTTTACTGATTTTTTGTTTTGTGCGTGTGAAGTTGTGGAAGAGATTTTGTGCGGAGATCTCAACAGAAATCAACCTCCTCGCTGAAAATTGGAAATATATCTTAGGGGGTATCGTTTGTCAGGTTTGTTATAGTCCAGTTTTAATCTCTACTTTGCTTGTAATTTGCTGCTTGTAATCGATAATCGGGCGGTCGAAATTCACGGTTGATTTGTGAGAACTACTTTACTATGAAATCGAAGCATCAATGTGTATGTGTGTTGTTTCGTTGGCTACATTGCTGTTGATGTTTTGTTTCATTAGTCTATCTGGTTGCCTTTAAGTTAGCTGTAGCTGTTCCTCAACGAATGTTATTACTAAATAAGTTGGCTCATGTGCATATATTCGCCCATCATTTATGGTTTACAACCCTTTTCGCTTATTATATTTTATCCATAAATGCTTTCGTCAGTACATCCATGGGCTAGCGGCTAGAGGGGTTCACTATTTCCATCGGCCCGGACCAACACTTCAGGATGTTGGCTTCTTTCTTCTTCCGGTAACAATAAAATACGTTTCTTTCTTCTTCTGGTAACAATAAAATACGTTACTTATGTCGCAAAACCTTGTTGAGTTGTATAGGAACTTGGCCAGGAAAGAGCTTACATCAGCGAAACTGTGTTTACATTCGTATTTCTGTCGTTCGTCTTGGTAAGAATTCTCGCTATTAAGATTTTTCCAAAAACAGAATGCCATTCGATTTAAATTGTTCTAAAAGATTCCGACTTTACGTGCAGTGGACTTTCCATCCCTTCATATTGAAGAACAAGAAGATTTATACTGTCCTCATATGGTGCAGGGTCTTGGCATTCTTAGTCGTAAGTGCTGTTCGATTTTGAATCTATTAGTACAATACTCGATTATATTTCAATCGTTGAATAATTTCTGTGCTTCATATCTGCAGGCATGTCAATTTCTTCGTATCATAACTTTCTACTCTACTCAGCTCCCTGGCCCGAACTATCACTGTCGAGAGGTAAAAACAAAACCCTCAATTTCTGAGCGAATATAATTTACTTAGCTTCGTCTCTGAATGATGCAGGGCTCAAAGCTTGCCACACTGCCTCGACCCGAGAGCGTACTTGATTTTCTAGTAATAGGTTATCATTTTCCTGATTTTCAAATCGTAGGCCACTTTTTTTTTTTTCTTAAATATGTCGTGTGCTTACTATTATTATTACTGCCTCTTTACACGTTGCAGTTCCTAAGGGTGTACTATATGGCTGTGGAGACTTGATATTTTCTTCTCACATGATATTCTCGCTTGTCTTCGTGCGGACCTATCATAAATACGGAACCCGAACGTAACTATTTAATTCCATATTTCCAATTGTTTGAATTATGACATGTTTAACTCGTGTATTTTGCGTGTGTGGCAGCTTCGTGAAGCAACTTGCGTGGCTGACGGTTATAATCCAAAGCTTGTTGATCGTGGCTTCCCGAAAGCACTATACAGTCGATGTCGTCGTGGCATGGTAAAAAAAAAAAATAGTCTTTTGACCAATTTTTAGACAAAATTCCAAAATCGAACTTTTTTTAATGTTCTTGCAGGTATACGGTTAATTTGGTCGTGTTCTTTTTAGACAAGACTTTGCCAGGTTGGTACTTTTATCCAATTCAATAAAGTTCTCCTTACGCGTGTTGTCGATTGGTGATGTGAGGCTGAGTCGAGATTTTTGTTTACTTGTAAAGAACTGCCGGATCGTTCGATGGGGCCCGCGAATCTCTTCCTTCCGCTGACAAAGACTAAGGAAGAGAACCACAAGCTGATCAATGGGAATGCTGGGGATTCTGCTGACTGGGTATAATTAGAAAGTAGCTTCAATTCCCCTCCCCTGTTTTTTCCAGTTAATTGCGAAAACTACCACTGAGGTTTTGCCTAATTGCTAAAGAAACCCTTGTAGGGGTAGTTTTGCAATTATTTTTCAAACGAAACAACGTGTTGAGGGCGTTCATTTTTCTTTTTCTTCCCAGAGGCCTAGAACTCAAGTGAATGGCAAGATAATGGAAGACGGGAATGTTGTGCATGTGGAAGCAGTCATTAACAGTGTCTAGTCGAAGAAAGGTTCGATCCTATTATGTTCTTCGATAAATCGATTGTTGTCTTCATCGAAGCTTGTAATCTAAGTCATGGAGGTGTAGTTTATGATGAATTTTTTTTGTGTGTTCTTGTGGAAATTGTTACTGTCAACGACACCATATCGGATCAGGATTTGGTTTTCTTGCTAATTCCATGTATCATTTCTAACCCTAAATTTCCTTGTTTCAACTGTAGTGTACTGTTTTATATTGTGTGTGTGGATCTGAGATTTTGATTTAATTTATTTTAAAGTTTGAACATTTTCCGAAAATCATGGATTATTTGTTTTTAATGAAATGCACGACACCAACCGGCACATGTATTTTTTTTTTTGGTCAAACAAACATGTTTGACCAATATTGTTAATACTACTAACTATAATTAATTAATTTTATAATCATAACATATTATATTTTAAATTATATAGTGAAGTGTGATGAATGTTATTATAATATTTTATTGTTATTTTATGAAAGGTGAAATAATAAATTCAAGTCACTTGATATTACTTTGGTTCTAAGTTAGTTTAAATCCACGGACACGACATGTAAATTAAAAAAAATGTTATTTTTTAATTAAAAAGAAAAAATGTACAAAACTTGGTTCTAACTTCTAAGTTAGTTTAAATACATGGACACGTAAATTAAAAAACATGTTATTTTTTAATTAAAAAGTAAAAATGTAAAAAACGTAAATTAGTTGTGGCTTTTTGACAAAAATAAATAGAGTTAGAAATTTATTTTTAATTAAAATCTAAAGTAGTCGTGAGTAAAATTTAAAAAGATAAAAATGTTATTATTTTTTGAATTTTTTACCAAAAAATAAAAAGTATAAATGTATTTTTTTTAATTAAAAAATAAAGTAATTGAAAATAAAGTTTAAAAAATATGTGAAAAATATAAAATAGTGGTAAACTTGTATTTTAAAATAAAGAAATGTAAAGTTTTTTTTAGAGGTATGTATAATTATTAATTAATTGAGATATCTAAAAAAGAAAAATGGACATAATTAGTTGAGACGAATTCTATTCAGTGAGGGTCTTGGAGCGAGTGTGTCTTATAGCTTGGTAGGAACTGTTTATCGTTGGTTTGTTTTACTTGTTGGGAATTCTTAGAGCTAACTTGTTAGTTCGTTGATGCGCTAAACTTTTTCTTATGCGTTGTATTGTATCTCCACAATATTTATTTTTTCTTTTTATATGAAATTGACCGTTAACAAAAAAAAATGTAATATTATTTTTTGTTATTTTAAGAAACTAACGATTGAAAGTCTAAAACCCCAATGACATAGTCGATATAATGATGTGAGTGCAATTTCTCATCAATACACATTCAATTCTCCAGTTAAACAAATTTTAGGAAATTATTAGGAAAATACAGATTGAAATTATTAGGAAATTTGTGTTTAGAGTTTTCACTTGCAAAATGCAATTAATACGTGGAAATGACAGCTAAATTGAGGTTAGCCCCACCACGCGGAAGCCACGTGAGATCCTTTTTTCTTCATGTGGTATCTTTCTTTGTTGATACTTTGAGGACATGGGCATGGGCATCATGACCCACCCATCATCACACATGTTACCGCAATTTATGCCATCGTAAATTTATACATTAATTAATTGTACTAGACATCATATATATACGATGTTCATCCAACTTATTATTCATTTTATCGAAACGAACAATTATAATTATACGTAGTGTGTTTTATGTTACGGGATAATATCGACATGTGTAATGTCGAGCAAAGACTGCAATGGCATGTGGAGTGCGAGGACAAGAAAACAAACAAAAGAAGGAAGAAAATTTACAATACAATAATACAAACAAATATTGTTATATACGACCAAAAGCATACACGCTTTTGCTCACATGCATGCATGGACTCCTCATCATCATCATCATAAGTATTGTTACATTGAATTTTATTTATTTATTCGTGGTCGAAATATATTATGTTTTGATTGATCGATGACTAAATTTTGTATGCGTGCTATACATGAAACCAGATTCTTTTAATTAAATAAATATAATAATAGGTTTATGGAGTGACTAATTTGTTGTGATGATAGAATATATATGTTGAATTAAGTATTAATTTGATTAAAGTGGAAACCCTAATAATTTATGTACTAATAAACAAGTAATTAAAGAGGATTTTAGGGGTTATATGCATGACAGCATGAGCTAGTGGATATTTGTTTGGTGAAGTTTGAACCTTGAGACCTGCTCAAACACACACCTTCATCTTTCCAACGTCTCTCATGCATGTGGTTACATTTTTTTCAAACATACATGAATAAATTCGAGCCTTTTTAAATTCGATTTCTACGTGTAACTTGTGAATCGACTTACAAATCTCTGATTTGAGAATCGAAACAAAAGATTATTAATTGGAAGTACCATATTTCCCCATCGGGATTTCATCTGATCCCGTCTTGTCTTCGTGTCACGTATGTTCAGTTGAGTCAAACCATAAAAAAGTTTTTTAAAGAAAAACAAGAATATTGTTGAAAATGATATCTTGAGTTCTTCCATTCAAGATTCTTACTGTTATTTAAATCAAGAATGCATTTTTATTTGATTTATTATGTTTATACTTTTATATATATAAAAAAAAAAAGCCAACTAAGGCCACGAGACAGAAAATGAGGCACAAAAAGAAGAATGATGAGGAAGAAGTTGAAAGGCAGCAGAAAGCATAAAGCTCGGAAAAAACAAATTCAATAACAATTTAATTATAAATTAAAATAAAAACACCTTTTTCTTCTCATTTCTTTCTTTCTTTCAGAGAAGTTCTTGAATATATATAATAAAGTATACACACATATATGTATATATAATGCATGTTCTCCTCTGCAAATTTCAAAAAAAATCATAGTACGAACCAAACACTTACTAGTTCTTCTACCTTTTTAATCCGGAAATTAAAAATAAATAAATAAAATTAAAATTAAAAATCAAGATTAAATAAAATAAATAAATTACTAAAAATGGGTGCGAGCTGCTCGAAATTCCCCTTCTGCTGGTGGCATTCCGCCTTCAAGCCCTCTGTTCTTCAGTCCTCATCCGATCTGGGTTTCTCGATTTTTCATTTTTCACTTAACATTTAGTACTGTTTTTTTTTTAAACACAAAAATTAATTCAATTTTTTGGGGGGTTTGCAGATAATGGGGAGAAAAACCCAGTTGCGAGATTCAGAGAATACAGCTATGAAGAGCTCCGGGCGGCGACGAAAGGGTTTATCTCCGACAACATCGTATCCGAGCACGGCGAGAAGGCTCCGAACGTGGTCTACAGAGGCTTCCTCGAGAACGAAGGCTGGGTCGCCGTCAAGCGCTTCAACAAGTCGGCGTGGCCGGACGCCCACCAGTTCATAGTCGGTTTTTTTTTTTTTGTTTTTGCTTTTTTGGTTTTCCCCTAATTTTTCTCTGTTGAAATCTGTTTCTGTGAGATTGATTGTTTGTTGGATTGATTCAAGGACGAAGCGAGGGCGGTGGGGAATCTGAGAAACGAGCGAATGTCGAATCTGATCGGGTGTTGCTACGAAGGGGACGAGAGGTTGCTGGTGGCTGAGTTCATGCCCAATGAGACCCTTGCAAAACACTTGTTTCATTGTGAGGTTTTTTACTTTGTTGTTGTTTCGAATTCGAGGTTTATCTTCGTTTCTGCCATTGAATTCGTTCGGATCGAACAGGGGAAAATCAACCGATGAAATGGGCGATGAGGCTGAGGGTGGCTTTGTACTTGGCCCAAGCTCTCGATTACTGCTGCAACAAAGGTCGCTCGTTGTATCACGATCTCAATGCTTATAGAGTCTTGTTTGATCAGGTGAAATGTTTGTTTGTTTGTTTGTTTGTTTGTTTGTTTGTTTGTTTGTTTGTTTGTTTGTTTTTCCTTTCTAGGTTTGGTGTTTGTTTTTAACACGTAGGGCTATTTTTATAGGATGGTGACCCGAGGCTCTCGTGCTTTGGCCTAATGAAGAACAGCAGAGACGGAAAAAGTTACAGTACGAATTTAGCTTTCACTCCTCCCGAGTACTTGAGGACTGGTATACGAATCTACAATCCGTGTTTTTTTCCGTTTTTTGTTTAGTTTAGTTAGTTACATTTTGTGTGCGTGCAGGAAGAGTAACTCCAGAAAGCGTAGTGTACAGCTTCGGAACAATTCTTCTAGATGTTCTTAGTGGCAAGCATATACCTCCGAGTCATGTACGTTTATTGCTACTGACATTTACCCTTTCTTGTAAAGTCGAAGCTATTAACTGGGCTCGTGTTTTTCCAGGCGCTCGATCTCATTCGAGGAAAAAACTTTCTGATGTTGATGGACTCTTGTTTGGAGGGTCATTTCTCGAGTGACGACGGGACAGAGTTGGTTAGATTAGCCAGTCGTTGCTTGCAATTCGAAGCACGCGAAAGGCCAAATGCCAAGACTCTTGTAACTGCTCTCATATCTCTTCAGAAAGAATCCGAGGTATTGAGTTGTATTATGGTTTTTTTTCGTGAGACGAGAAGAGAAGAATATTTTTCATCTATAATGTATGTATGAATCAGGTGCCTTCGTATGTTTTACTGGGAATTCCTCAATCGAACAGTAATCAAACGCTGTCTCCAATGGGCGAAGCATGCTTGAGGATGGATCTAACCGCCATACACGAATTATTGGACAAGGCCGGCTATAAAGACGATGAAGGAATCGCAAACGAGGTTCCTTTTTTTTTTTTTCGTTTCGACTTCTAAATCTAAAACTAAAAACTAAAACGTAATCGCGATTTTTATTTCATCTTTTTCATGCAGCTATCTTTTCAAGTGTGGACGAATCAAATGCAGGAGACCTTGAATTCCAAGAAGCAAGGAGACGCTGCTTTCCGAGCCAAGGAATTCGCTACCGCCATCGATTGCTACTCGCAGGTAGAGAAAGAAAGCTTATTGTCTAAAATCTTTTGATTAATTACGAAAAGTACCCTTGATTTTTGACCTAATTACAAAATATGTGTCTTGGATTTTTTAGTTCATTGATGGTGGGACCATGGTATCGCCTACTGTGTATGCTCGTCGCTGCTTATCTTTCCTGATGATCGATATGCCTAATGAAGCCGTAGGGGATGCGATGCAAGCACTGGTTATATCGCCCAACTGGCCAACTGCCCTACATCTTCAAGCAGCTTCCCTTTTTGCCCTTGGAATGGAAGAAGAAGCTCAAGAATCCCTCAAAGAAGCGACGAACATGGAATCGAGAAAAAGCAGGAACTAAAAACACTGTATAGATAGATGTTTTCAAATTGATTGCTATGCTTATTTTCAACTTATTTTTTGTTTGTTCTTTTTGGAAACTTTAAACTTCACCTCTTTGTGTTCTAAAGCTTTTGCCAGTTGTGGAATGAAAAATCATTGCATTTCTTGATTCCCCGTCATTCGTTGCCCGATATTTCTATCAATCTTGTAGCGACAAACTGTTTAACAACATTAGATAATTATACCCCAATACAAAAATTGTTGATCATAAAATTTTCAAAAACAATGTAAAGTACTCAGTAGAATACTCCTATTGTTAGTAAGAATTGAGCTCGTTTGGGCAACAACACGGCATAATCCAATAATCCATTTACACGGAAGGTCGATTGTTTGCTAGCATCTGACCAACGATGTTCGTCACCTGCAGAAAGAAATATATGTAGTCATGAATGAGCTTTACATAAATATATGTAGTCATGAATGAGCTTTACATAAATATATGCCTCATGAATGAGCTTTACATAAATATATGCCTACAAAGTGTACATTTCCTAGAATTAGTCGAACAACGATTGCTTGTATACATACATCGTTTTGGAAATGCTTAGATCCGAAATACTCAATCCCAATTCAAATTGAGCAAAGTTGCCAATATATATTACGAAAATTACTTCCCGTTTTCTTACCTGCCAATACTTTGAAACACAGCGGTCGATGCAACTAGTTTCACCAATGTATAGTTCACCTTCTTTATACCTGAATCGAAACACGCAAAAAAGATTCAATCAAAACATGTTCATGAATCAACACCGATCGCACAATAAGCAATCACGCTTCGAGAGGGCAATGCAACACCACACGGAAACTAAATATACGTACTTGCCCTCGATGCATTTGTCGAAACAAATACGTGTCATCCTGAAAGAAGAACAAATGCATCAAAACACCAGCAAGAACTATCTACATCATCAAGGCAGAAGCTATCGATTCATCGGTCGAATTAAGAACTGGAAAAAGTTTATTTTTTTAATCAGAAAACAGTGAGGCATTTTCACAAACACAAAGAGGGGTTATACTTGTTAAACATGTCGACCCTGTATTCCATCTCCTTCTCCATCATCCCTATAATCTGCACACACACACACACAAACACACCAAAAGAAACACAGATTAAGAATCTCCAATCGAGAAAATTCAAATTCAAAAAACGTGCTCCGAATGGAATTACCTGTTCTCCATCAGGAGCAGAGGGCGCGGAGTTCTTAGCCGCCATTGGATCTACAATGGAGTAAATGTAATCGAAAAGCGATTTCTTCGAAATGGGATTTTTGTGCAATCAATTGCAAGCCTGAAAGAGTTTCGATTGCGAGACGATGATGACGAAGGGGTGCGTGCTCAGTAAAATAATAATTTTAATTATAAAAAAAAGAGGGTTTTGTGTAAAACCCTAATTTAAATGAGGGGGGTCTACGACTTACTAGTAATGTTATTATTTGAATAGGTTTGATTAAAATATAAATGAGTCCGAGTTCGACGAAGCCAACTAAAATAACAAAAAATGTTACTCTCTATAATTTGTCAATCTGATCGATGAATATGCAAGCAAATTAATAACAAGATTTTGAAGTCGATTCAAGCTCGAATTTGAACCAATTCAACTCGAGCAGCTCGTGAATCACTCACCTCATTTAATATTACAAGTGACCTAAAATTTATATTCGGACAAAAAAACAAATCATTGAGCTTTTATTAATAAAATTAGCAAGGAATCCATAAAGGGTAAAAGTTCCTATGTAATTGTGAGGGAATAATTTACTTTTTGGGACATATAATACTTTGAAGTTGATACTAATATCTAATGGCATGAATGTGATACCAATTTCTTATTAAAGCAATTGTGTACTTAAAAACCTTCACAAAAGTTGGGGGAGGGAAAAGGAAATTAGATAAAATTTTGGGGTCAAACTGCTAATATCAAAAATCGCCGATTGCTTAGAACTTATCTGGCTGAAACATTATTATCATACCACCAACCAGAAATTTTTAACTTGTAGTATATCAGAGTATCCACAGCACAAAGAACAACAATTTAAAATAAAAAAATAAAAAAAAGACAACACCTCAAATGCCTACTAATTAACTCCTATCAACCTAAAGATTGCAGAGTGTATTCCAATTTCCAAGCTGAAAGCATACATCTTTACAACCCTTTCTGCTTCTTTTATTCCATCGTCGAAAACTAGAACCGAAACAATACTCAAGAGGGGATGTTGAAGTGAAAAAGCCAAGATATGACGAAGGCAAACACCATACAAGCGAGAAGGAAGTTGAGAAACCGATGGCCGTTCAAGCATGTCCGTGTTTCTGAGCCCGAAGGCGTGGGGCCCGTTGGTGTATTCCCCACAGCAGCACCGCTCTCGACGGCTTGCTGAGTGGGCTCGGTGTCGTTGGGGCCCACAACGTTGCGCGCAACTGAATTGCAAATCTCACAGGTCCTGAGAACCAAATAATTGCAAGTATCATACCTTAACAAACCAAATATGCAAAGAAGTTCGATGAAAATAACGGGAATTCTTCGTTCTAGGATACCAAAGATGAGCACTAAAATTGTCAAAACACAATCATGAAAGAAAAAATAGGATGAACAAAATGAGAGTGAGTCAAATTATCACTTTGATAAAGAAGCAGAATCTCCAAGAATGAGATAGTAGCTAAAGCCTCCACTAAAAATGCCACAAAGCCCATAATAGAAAGCAATTGCTCTGTTTTGATTTACTAAATTAGAATATATGAACAACCCCTTTTGCTTTGATTTTGGCCCTCATTGTCACATTGTTTAATTTAAAAAGTAATTAAATTTTTCCTATCACCATTGTCCAAACACAGGCTGTATACATCACAGAGAACTCAACATTCCATTAAAACCAAAAAAAAAGTAACCTTTTTAAGCTCCAAAATCAATACTAAAATGAACCAACACTCACCATAGTTAAAACATACAGAAATCTCAAGAATCAATTCATCAACACACACACAAGAAATCGAGCAAAAGTTTTCGAGACGACTCACTTGTTTCCTTTGATTTTGAACCAAGTCTCGGCACAATGCTTGTGGGCCGCAGCCAAATCATCCTTGCAAGAACAGCCCAACTCAATGGCAATCCCAGAACCAGGGCTGCTGCTAATCAAGCTCAGATGACAGATCCTGCAATCTCTCTCGAGGTTACCCAGATCAATCTCCTCCTTCATGCCGCTCTCTAAATCCACGGATTCACAAGACGAAGCTTTCCTAGATTCCAAACCCTCGTCCTCCAGAATCTCGGGCCCACATCCGAATCCGTATTCATCGTACGACCCATCGCCATCAGCAATGGAGTAGAACTGGGAGTTACAAGACCCGTCGGAGAAGCAAACGCTGCCCTCCTCCTCTTCTCCCTCTTCGCTGGTGGCCCCACCGCCGCCGGAGCTCCGGCGACCGCATTCTAAATCTATGTGGGCTGCATCTAAAGTGGCCATTTTCGAGGGCCCAGAAGCTGAAAAACTGTTCTTTCGTCTTAAAGATTGAATCTTTAAAGAACCCATTTGGTGTTAATGGGTTTTTTGAAAGATCCCATGTGGAGTTTCGACATTTTTTTAGGCTGTCTTTGTCTGGATATGAACTCTCGGAGAATATAATGTGGGACTTGAGGTGTTGGATTAGGTGGTTTTCTTCGGCTTCCCCATGGTTGTTGTCCTGCGCCTGAAAGTGACCTCTTTTGGAGAGCAGAAAAAAATGTTGGATGTGTTTCAGTTACGAGTGGAAAATGAGGACACAGTTTTAACTTTTAACAAGGAAAAAAACATCAAAAACGAAAATTAAATTAACTTGATTTAGTGCCGTATTTATTACTAATATCAGTATCTTGATTAGTTAAAAATTAAAATCCTAAAGAGAATTAGGTCAACTTAAGATGAACCATTAGATGAAGCAAACATTAAAATTAACATGTAAAGATGGTGCCAGAATATTTGCCTTTTTTTAATTTCTAAATTATGACTAATTACCTTTTTCACCTTTACTCCCATTACACGCCAAGTTCAAACGTTGTGTCTGTATACAAATAAATACTGTACTTGAAATTTAATTGGAGATAATCTTACTTTTTTCTTTTATATTCAAAGCTGTAATCTGTGATTACCTAAATACTTTCAATATTCTAAATCAATGATCCTATGTTCTTTAGAAATTACAATAAAAGTTTGATGGACGAAATAATGATCACACTCTTTTTACAAATCAAAACAAAAATTTAACCGACAAAACAAATTGAGTATTTTTTTTCTTACAAAAATGATAATAAATGGTAGTATGATTAATTATTGAAATAGCTATCCACATGTGAATCTGAATCATTATGAATTATTGCCACGGCATGTACACTACATACATGATACAACAGTCTTTGTTATCAGTAGATGGTGAGGTGACATTTTTTTTCCTTCAATTTATATATACAATGAATTTATTGGAGTATTATTTTCTGCTAAATTCAGAAGATAAACCAAAATACCAGTACCAAACGTTTTATGTGCGTGTGTAAGAGTTCACAATACTCCGTATTTGTTATATCTAACAAAATATGAATAAATGTGTTTGTCCAAATACACATTATTGTCCAAATAAATGTGTGGAACCAAGAAAATGCAGCAAAGGAAAATATATACAAAATTATGATAATTGATAGGTGGCTTGGACTTTGGATTTTAGTTTTTCAAAATATTACTTTGACCTAAAAAGTAGAAAAATAAATAAATACAATACTGTAGTATATTTTTAAGAAAAAAATATTTAGTAGTATTTAACAGTAAAATAAAAAGAGGATGGAAAAGTGAATAATTTTTAGGATAGGTATTATAAATTTGTTGTGGACCACTGTATAAGCGTGGAAGAGGTAAATCTGGGCGTGAACTTACTCACCATCTGAGCCGACAGAGCATTGACCACCTCCTATCTTCCAATGCCAGTTAAAACCAATTCAACTACACACGTTGAACTCGTAAATACAAACTCGAACATACACTGTTAAAAACTGCATCATCTAAAAGTTGGAGATGTTACAAAAGTTGCTCGAACTGTTAGAAAAATTAGGCAACTTGACATGTATATTAGTGGGTTGGATACATTTTTCAATACGCTTCGTATCATGAAAACGATGAACAGATCAACTACGAAATAATTTCCCGGGACCGCACGAGAAATCATTTACATGTGATGGGTGTCAGCGTGGGAACGGTAAGCACAAGACTGAAGAAGGAGCTGTAGGTCCGAACATGATCTTGTATGCAAGAACATGGTAATGGGGTGGGTTTTCTTTCTCTATCGTCACAAATAAAATTCCATTTCCTCATTTGATAGAATCATCAGCCAAACAGAGCCTTTGAGATTGCGACACTTCATTAAAATCATGAAAATTAAAAACATGCTCACTACATAAATGTCTCACGCTTTCATCAAAGGCTTCTAACCCTAAAGTTCACTGTCAATTATTGTGTTTTTTTTCACGTGCAAAAGCCTCAATAATTCATTCCCCATAGTCCTAAGGGCATGTAAGAGTGAAACAAGAACACACCACAGAGCTCAATCAGTTAATGTTACAGAACAACAACCCTAAACAACTTAAAATGTCGACCCGTGACTCTACAATCTTATGATCAACTACAGCTACAGGTACAATCAAAGCTTATAGAAAGCAGTTTTTTTATATGTTCAGACGCACCTGTTGGATTGCGGTCGACTGTGAAAATAATTAGTTGCCTGTTAGCTCACTCTCCCCCACTTCAAAGCTAGAATGATCACTCTCCTCGCTGTCTTCTTCGAACTGTCGATCACTCAATAACTCACCACATGTCATGTTATCCATTGCTTTAATACAGCTACTATCCAACCCGCTTCTAGTCCAAGCTACGTTACTTATATCAGCAGCCAATGCAGCCAATTCACGGCTAGCGAGAAACGGGGGCTCAGAATAGTCGATAAACTCAGGCCCGAGCAACGAGTCTACCTCCGCAAAATCTTCACAGCACCCGTGCCCACATCGATAGGGGACTAGTAAATCACTGTAGGCTCTTTCCAGAAACTTACAAATCCCCACATCCAATTTAGGAGACGGGCTCACGTTTTCTGGCCCATCCGATTGGTTATAAACTGAAAATGCGCTCACGCGTGGGACCGGTCGAGATAGGGCAGGAGGAGGGTCGACTATTGGTTCCAAAGTGCTTACGGTTACGGCTTCTTTTCCTTCGTTGGATTTTACAGAGTTTCGATCTTCGCACGATGGTGTCTCTTCGGAAGAAGCCTTTGACTTTTCCGCGCTTGTCTCGTCCGTTAAGTTGTTTGGTTCGGGCTTGGGCTTCCTAAGCCTACCCAAGCCTCGGCGCCTTAGTGTAGAGTTCCAGTGATTCTTGATGGCGTTGTCTGTTCTTCCTGGCAGTAGCCTTGCTATCGAGGCCCATTTGTTTCCGTGGATGGTGTGAGCTTGAAGTATGAGTCGATCTTCTTCATCTGAAATATATATGAGCTGTTATACATACGAGTAAAACCACATTCAATTAAGATGGGAAATGCAAGTAAGATGGAAGCTATCATCGGGTACTTAATTTTTACATTGCATACATTATGCTATAAGAATCGAAATCGGTCGGTCGGAGTCTACATTTTTGGATCGTTGGATCGGAATTCAGGGGAAGTTTCTTAGTATCTAAATTGAATTTTCTCAGTACTTTTTGCAAGGTTCAATTCACTGACAATCACATGCCCAATTTCTACAAAATTGTAACCCTAATATAGCTAAAAATGCAAGCTCCAACAGTAAAACAAATCACAAAATCAGCTAAAAATAAATTACGCAACGAAAGGGTGAAATCGGTCAATTACCAGTGAAAGGCTTGCGTTTAACGGAAGGATCGAGCTGATTGCACCAGCGGAGGCGGCACGATTTTCCCGATCGGCCGGGAATCCCTCGCGCTATGAGAGTCCAGTTCCTAGCGCCGAAATTACCGACGAGCTGACTCAGCATCGCGTCCTCGTCCGGCGACCAAGGTCCTTTAACTCGGTCGAGCGATCTCTTGCTCGATCGGCCGCCGCTGCCTTCGAGCTTGACCTGGCTGTCTTCTGCGGCGGCGGCGCCGTGGGCTTCAGCTGACCGAGAGTCAATTTCCATTGAATTGTAGGATTTTTTTTTCTTTTTTTTTCTGGGAGAGGGAGATAATTAAATTGCGGGTAGGTAAACCCCACCCGCCTAAAAGCAAGGTCTTCATTTACCGCGGACATGTAAAAAAGCCTTGGGCCTCTAATAGATGGGCCGGATCCTTTTGTTGACGCTACAGCCCAACAAGGCGTTACAGCCCAACATGAGGCCCTACGCTAAAACAAATTGTTCAAATGTAGTATTCCTTCCTGGTTAGAACAAGTGAACAACTGTACAACTCTCCATGGCATCAAGAATAATTTATATTTATAAAAAAAAAAAGTTTATTAATTATATTTAGATAATTAGTTACTTAAGCCTAAAAATGAGTTGAAAATGTATTTGTGACATTAGTACTAACGTCACAAATCAGGAAAAAAATATCATCAAGTGCAAATTTGTGACATTAGCACGAAAATGACCAAATAGATATCCTGATAAATTCTAATAAATTATAATTGCAAAATTAAAGCACCGTTGACCAAACTTTTAACGAACAAGACAAGTCCCAAACGTTTCAATTTTGACCAGGCTCGTATAGAAATAGATATAGTTATTATTTAATTAATTAATTCTTTATACAACTGTCAATTCTTTTTTTCATTTTTAAATACTTCATATTCGGGGAGATTTCATTTGGTGAACGCGGCAGAATTATACTAGAATTAAAGAGTTGAATATTATATATTAAACTATTCTATAGTATTTATTTTATTATTTCCCATAACGTCTAAGTATATACTATTGAAATATGGTTATTTAAATTATATAATTGCGTACAATTATACAAAACCAAAGTAGTTGCCACGACCTAATTAGACATAGGAAGATAGGATCAGTTGGTCTGCATGATATAGGGATTGACCTTAGCTACTTACAACTGTGATTGATCACAATATTATTAAGAATTAATTTTATAATTGGTTATATATGTATGAACATGATTAATTAAGTTTATAGTAATTACAAAATATTTTAAACTCTTGAACTGTATTAATACGTTTAAATGTGTAGAAATTGTTAGCATTAGTTTAATTAGTACTGGGCTTGATTTCAACAGTTGGAAACTTCGTGTTCAACCAAATGAAATCTTACGCGTCGATCCTTCTTTTTTTCCAGAATCAACGATGCTAACTACCTCGTAAATTCCAAAAGAATAGTCAAAAACACGTCTAGGAAATGATCAAAAAGTTAAAAAGGTCAGAGGTGAACTTATTTGAAAAACAACCATATCATTTACGTAGTGTAATTAACTGTAATAATAGAACTTAATTCGTTGATAATGATGTCCGAACTCGAAAACCGTTAGGTAACGAATTTTCTTCTTCACCTACTTTGTTCTCAGCCGCGGTATTTA
The DNA here is from genome assembly GCA_954870475.1 of Euphrasia confusa. NCBI lineage: Eukaryota > Viridiplantae > Streptophyta > Magnoliopsida > Lamiales > Orobanchaceae > Euphrasia > Euphrasia confusa. Next base: position 462,416 of record OX940955.1, on the reverse strand, counting down.
ATTTCCTTCCACGCAATCGTGGGTAATTAAGAATCTAAGATATAGGAGTAGTTTTCATATTATATGAATTAAAATAATTATTAAAAAAGATACGCTTCATACGAACATGCATGTTCAACACACACATACACACACATATACTTAATTTATAATTAGAGACAATTTAATTATATATATGTTGCTTAATTAATCGGAAAACCAATATTCTTAAAATAAAAATAAAAATCGTTAGCAGCCTTCCATTTCATAGTATAAATAAGAGTCGTCTCCTCTTCATTCGATCATCAACAACACCCTTACTTAATCAAGAATTATCTTAATTAATCACAATTAGAGCAAAAATGAGAAACCCTATTGCCTATTCGTCATTCGCTTTGTTCGTTCTCTTGGCTTGTTCGTCCGTCGTCTCTGCAGCAGTCGTAGAACATTCATTCAACGTAAGTTTTTTTTCTTATATCCGCACGAAGTAATTAATATGATAAAATCGCCCTAGCTAATTCGTTTTCGTACAATGTTTAATTAGGTCCAAAATCTCACGGTGAATCGACTCTGTCGAAATCAAGTCATCACCGCAGTGAACGGAAGTCTCCCGGGCCCCACTCTTCGCGTTCACGAAGGCGACACCCTCGTCGTCCACGTTCATAACAAGTCACCGTACAACCTCACTATTCACTGGTACGTACGTAAGAACGAGTAATAACCTCAATTAATTAGTCAACGCTCAATTCTTGACTTTTTATTATTATTTATATATATATAGGCATGGAATATTCCAACTCCTGAGCGGGTGGGCTGACGGGCCGGAGTACGCGACCCAGTGCCCAATCCGACCCGGAAATAGTTACACGTACCGATTCAACGTGACCCGGCAAGAAGGTACGCTTTGGTGGCACGCCCACGTCCAATGGCTCCGGGCGACGGTCCACGGAGCCCTAGTCATACGCCCGAGATCCGGCAGATCGTACCCCTTCCCGAAGCCCTACCGTGAAATCCCGATCCTCCTCGGCGAGTGGTGGAATGCCAACGTCATCGACGTCGAAAACGAAGCCCTAGCCACCGGCGCCGGGCCCAACATTTCCGACGCTTACACGATCAACGGCCGACCCGGAGACCTCTACCCATGCTCTTCAAACAGTACGTTCGACTCACTGATATAGAAGTCAAATTTGACCAATTTTTTTAACAATTTCAGTTGACTCACTGATATAAAAGTCAAAGTTAACAGTTTCACCTTTCGTGTGACTGACTGATATAAAAGTCAAAGTTGACCGATTTCTCTGACAGTCCCAACTTTTTTTCGTGTTTCGCAGATACGTACAAGCTGACGGTGGTCGGAGGAAAAACGTACCTCCTCCGTATCATCAACGCCGCACTCAACAATCAGCTGTTTTTCAAGATCGCCGGCCACAACATGACGGTGGTCGGAGTCGACGCTGCCTACACGAACCCTTACGTCACCGACGTTATCGTGGTGGCTCCGGGGCAAACCACCGACGTCCTCCTCACCGCCGATCGACCTCCGGCAAGATACTACATGGCGGCAAACCCTTACTCTAGCGCGGTCGGAGTTCCGTTCACCAACATCTCGACCACCGGCATACTCGAATACGAGGGGTCCACGTCATCATCGTCCACGTCACCGCCCATCATGCCCGTCCTTCCCGCCTTCAACGACACCCCCACGGCCCATCGATTCTTCACCAACCTAACCGGGCTCGTCACGAGCCCGTTTTGGATCCCGGTCCCACGACGAGTCGACGAGCGCATGTTCGTCACCATGGGGTTAGGGCTCTCGGCGTGCGACGCCCCGGGGAACGCGACGTGCCTCGGCCCGTTCGGGATGAAGCTGGCCGCCAGCATGAACAACGCCTCGTTCCGACTCCCGACTAGGGTTTCGATGCTCGAGGCGTTCTTCCGGAACATTCCGGGGGTTTACACCACCGATTTCCCCGACAACCCTCCGTTGGTTTTCGACTACACGAACGAAAGCGTCTCGTTCAACCAAACCCTACTAACGACGACAAAGTCGACTAAGGTGAAGAAGCTGAAGTTCAACTCGACTGTCGAGGTTGTTTTGCAGAACACGGCGCTGATCGGAGTCGAGAACCACCCGATTCACATGCACGGGTTCAACTTTTACGTGCTCGCGCAGGGGTTCGGGAACTACGACGCGTCGAGAGACGGAGGAAAATTTAATCTCGAGAACCCGCAGGAGAGGAACACGATCGGAGTTCCGGTGGGAGGGTGGGCCGTCATCAGATTCCGAGCGGATAATCCGGGGGTGTGGCTGATACACTGCCACCTGGACGTGCACTTGCCGTGGGGATTGTCGACGGCGTTCGTCGTGGAAAACGGGCCCACGCCGGCGACGACGCTGCCCCCGCCGCCTCCGGATTTCCCCACGTGCTAATTATGAGTTGATATCCGATTACTATAAATTCTTTTTTTTTTTAATTTGTTCATGTTTTTCGCGTGTGGAAAATAGTTTTCATTCATGTAGTCGTTGACTTTTTGGTCAACGTTGTAAAATAATTGTTGCACAATTCAATCAAGTTTTTGTTTTTTAATCAAAATTTCAATTGATCGATCTCCGCCATATCAATTAAACGATTCATTGTGTTGAAAGCTCGTTCGATTCGATAGAAAAATCACCATGTTCCATCACGCGTCTTGGACGAGCGTCGAGGATGTTCTTCCCGACAAATCTCGCAGCTCGTTTGAATTCAAAAAAATCCCGCTCTAACGTAAAATGACGAAAATACCAATGAAAATCGCGGTTTTTTTTTTAGTTTATTTCGATCATGTCGGATTCAATGTTACATAATTCTACATGATACTACATCAATATTTCAATATTTCATCTTTGGCCATATCAAAAGCACCGTATGATTGTGTCATCCCGATCCGTTGAAATAACAAGAATCAAGCATTTTGGACGAGCGACGAGGATGTTCTTCCCGCCACTTCTCGCAGCCCATTTGAACTCAAAACTTCCCCCTCGAACGAAAAATTACGAAAATACCCCTGAAATGGCGATGTTATTAGGTTATTTCGATCGTTTCGAATCCGATACACACATAATTCTACGTCATACTATGATCTAAACCTAACCCTAACTCTTGACATACAATAAAATTACGATACCGAATGGAAAGGCTTGAACGTCGCGATCGATTTCACGACTCCCTCAACCGACCCAACGACCGCAAGAACCGACACGACCAAACAAACGCTCGTTAGTACCCGAAGCATGATCCACCGGATCGAGAATCTCGATACCTTCGACCTCGCCACGTACATCTCCACCGGAAAATACACGGTCAGCGGCCAGAAGGCGGTGGCTCCTATCAACCCAACAATGTTGTTGAAAAACGGAAACAAAGCAGCCAAAATCGTCGTGCACACGACATAAGCCGTCCTCCAAACGAGCTTGAACAAGCTCACTTTAAACCTCCCGAAAACCGAATACTCGGAGTTAAAGAACTTATTCTCGCCCCATTTTTCTAGGGTTCGAAGCTCGACGAACGTGAAGAGGGGCTGGCAAAAGACTTGGTAGGCCCCGACGAGGTGGATGGCGATGCAGAGGTTGGCGAATGCGACTAGCAAGTAGGGCTCGTAGAATCCGAAGCCGGTGAGGAAGTTTCCGGGGGCCGAGTTGCCGAAGGCGGCATAACCGAGGACCCCACACGACATGTAGAAGGCGGTGGAGATCGAGATGCCGATCGTGGTGGCCCGCTTCATGGCCGTGCTTTCCGGGAGTGAGCCGGATTTTAAGGTGTCTTGGATCTCGATTAGGACGGGGGAGAACGAGTAGGCGAAGGCGATGTTGCCGAGGGCGTTGAAGGTATTCCACATTTTGTCCGTTCGTGACATGTCGGCTCCGATCGGGATTCCGGTGAGGCTCGTCTCGACGTGTCCTCCTTCTGCATGTTAAAAAACAACTCTAACTTATTTTTGACTGAACTGAATTGAACTGAAATATTATACTAAAAACTTTTAAAATAAAAAAGTGTTGATTTTTTGGGAAAATGAAAATGTATAGGTGGGTGGGCTTACCTACAATCTTGGCTATGGAGAGACCAAGCCCAATAAAGGAGTAAGCGAAGGACATGACAGCGGCAACGAGAGAAAGCCCATTAAGCTTTTCGAAATTGGGTATTTGGCTGAGAACTATTTGGATCAGCCCAAATGTGATAATTGATGGGTTGTTGGACATGTGACAACCAGCTTCATGCCCTTCTTTATGGAAGCAAATTGCCCTCATTATAGCCCTGTTTAAAAATATAATATTTCTCAATTATTTCATAAAAAAAAAAATTACATATATATTATAAATTATAATTAATTATTTACTTACACCAAGCTAATAGATGCTGTGATTGTGTACCCAACACTTGCACCAAAGAAAACACTATGTTGGGCCAGCCCACATAGTTGGACTCTTGCTCCGCCTACACGTAAAATACATAATTTTTTTTTTAATAAAATTAAATTATTTAGCTGCTATCCACAAAATTATAAAAATAAACATAGTTTTTGAACAGTTAAAAAATTCAACCTACCCAACAAGAATCCTTAAATTAGTGCAAGAAAAACTCTTATTTTGAACAAATAACATTATAAAATTGTAGTAATTGATAATTTTGTTTTACCTAGATTTGATTTGACAACCTCCATGTAAGTGTAGTTTCTTTTGCCGTCGGTTGACCGGTAGCAATCGGCGAGGAGCGTTGAAGTGTACCACGTGATTGCCGAAAAAACCAACAACGAAATGGGCCCGGCGATCCAGCCCAACTGGGCCATGGCCCATGATAGGGCTAACACGCCCGACCCAATAACGGCCGTTATTATGTGCCCACTCGCCGTGAGCACGCTCCCTATTAATCGATCGATGAGAAATTCAGTTACACGAAATCGAAGTATGTAAATTGAACGAGCGAAAGGGATCGGAAATAATACCGGTTCTTTTCGCTCGACCGTCGTCGTCGAATTTGGAATGCTCGTCGCCGGATTCGATATTTTTCGTCATTTTTTGAGAAGGGATTTTATTTAAGGAAAGTAGGGAGGGAATAATTAATGCGAGTGATGTAGTGATCTGAGTACCGAATATATAGCACGAAATGGAAGATAATGAAGACGAGATCTTGGCATCATTTACTTGGTCCAGGTGCAATGTAACATAGTACCTCGTACAGGGTGGCAGTGTAATAAGAGTGAAGTCGCAGGGATAAAAAGGGGAAATCGCTGCTTTAAAAATGTGATATGTAACTAACATTGAATGATGGAGTATGTAACATTGAAATACCTGAAGTGCTACGATTTTTATGAGAGGGATAGAATAACAATTTTTTATAATTTTTTGATTTTTCTTTTTATGAAGAGGGAACTCGCAAACCCTACTCAATGATTGTGTGGTTTGATTTTTATGTAACATGGGGTTAAAATAGGAAATTGTTGATTTTAATGATATAAATGTGTGTTTCAAACATAGAAGTCTAGATGATATGAGAATAGATTTTGTTGATAAATTTTAAACTTTGATTCCTAAATTAACACAGAGAATTATGATTTATAAAATTCGCACATAAAGTTTAAGCTCATCGTAAAAAAATAAATCTTAGTTGTTTTTTTTTTAACTCGTATCGAGCATCCTAGAAGCTGAAGCCCATGCTAGCCCGACAAATTCGTATGGGCTGGATAGGAAATAGCCCGACAAATTGTAAGCCCCGGAAGCATATTTAATGTGACGTCATAATTGATTTTCTTTTTATACATCCCTTTTCGTATATTATTAAAAAGAAAAAAATACCTTAAATTTAGTGATTGTGTGCAAACAGACAATGTTTACTTCTAATAAGTACTACATTTATTTATGCAATTAACAATAATTCTTTTTTACCAAATTCGCTGATGATTTTATTCTTTGTTTTATCCCTCTTCCACTTTTGATATTTCTTCTCAACTTGCACTCAACAATTTCTACACAATTCTTCATTTAGCACTTACGACGTTTTCAAAGAAATTAATCAATCAATTATCTATGGACATTAATAGTTCATTTGTAAATTTAGTGTTCATTTTATTTTTAATTAAAAGACAACGTGTCGGTCGCGATAAATTAATTTGTACGACTATGCGTTGTGCGCTGCTCCATCGTTCATCCGAAAAAAGGCAAAAAAATAAAAGAATAAAATGAAGTATAGTGGTATAATCAAAATGCAACACATACATCAAATTACGTGTAATAAAATTCCATCTTTTCTTTCACGCAATCTTGTTCAAGTTTAATGATTTTTATAAAGTGAAAATTAAATAATTAATATCATTTCATTTCATAGTACATATAAATAAGAGTCCCCATCATCATCGATATGAATATAATATTATCCTTAATTCATAATTAATTAACATGAGAAACCCTATCTTCTATTTCTCATGCATTTTCACTATACTGGCTTGTTCATCCATTGCTTCCGCAGCGATCATAGAGCGTTCTTTTCACGTAAGTATTTCTCATGATCATCTCACTAGCTAGGGTTTGTTTTCGTTGTAAATTGATTCCGATCGATTCGTATACGCAGGTGCAAAATCTCACGGTGAATCGACTATGTAGAGATCAAGTCATAACCGCGGTTAACGGGAGGCTTCCGGGCCCAACCATTCGTGCTCACGAAGGGGATACGATTATCGTCCACGTTCGAAACAAGTCGCCGTACAACCTAACTATTCACTGGTACACACACAGTACAACTCGATCACTACCTATATTCATATAAATATGTGTGAAGTACAAAAATACTGACCCCAATGTCATTTTCCAGGCACGGGTCACTTCAGATACTGAGCGCATGGTCCGACGGGCCCGCATATGTGACCCAGTGCCCGATCCAACCCGGGCACAAGTTCACTTACCGGTTCAACATAACCCGACAAGAAGGAACCCTATGGTGGCACGCCCACGTCAGTTGGCTCCGAGCCACGGTCCATGGGCCCATCATCAGCCTTCCGAGCTCGGGTCGAACCTACCCGTTCCCGAAGCCACACAAGGAAATCGTAATCCTCCTCGGCGAGTGGTGGAACGCTAACGTCGTCGACGTCGAAAACGAAGCCCTAGCCACCGGCCGCGGGCCCAACATCTCCGACGCCTACACCATCAACGGTCAACCCGGAGATCTCTACCCGTGTTCTTCGAATAGTGAGTTCGATTTTCTCGACTTTACACTGTATCAGATATAAGTACACTTTAGATACGATCAACGTACTGTATTTTTTTTTCCAGATACGTTTAGGGTTAGGGTTGTCCGAGGAAAAACGTACCTTCTTCGGATCATCAACGCCGCGCTCAACAATCAGTTGTTTTTCAAGGTGGCGAACCACACGATGAAGGTGGTGGAAGTCGACTCCTCCTACACGAACCCTTACCTCACAGACGTCGTGGTGGTGGCTCCGGGGCAAACCACCGACGTCCTCCTCACGGCCGATCAACCTCCGGCGAGATATTACATGGCGGCAAACCCTTATTCTAGCGGGGCCGGAGTTCCGTTCACAAACATCCCGACCACCGGCATACTTGAATACAAGGGGTCCACGTCATCGTCCGGGCCCATCATGCCCGTCCTTCCGGTTTTCAACGACACCCCCACGGCCCACCGATTCTACACCAACATAACCGGGCTCGTCACGAGCCCGTTTTGGACCCCGGTCCCACGAAATGTCGACGAGCGCATGTTCGTCACGGTCGGGTTGGGCCTATCCGAATGCGACGCCCCGGGAAACGCGACTTGCCTCGGCCCGTTAGGGTTAAAACTCGCCGCGAGCATGAACAACGCTTCGTTCGAATTGCCGACGAGCGTGTCGATGCTGGAAGCGTTCTTCCGGAACATTCCGGGGGTTTACACGACGGATTTCCCCGACAACCCGCCGGTTGTGTTCGACTACACGAACCCGAACATCTCGTTAGATCCAACCCTAATCAATACGGTGAAGTCGACTAAGGTGAAGTTGCTCGAGTTCAACTCGACCGTCGAAGTCGTGCTGCAGAACACGGCGCTACTCACGGTCGAGAACCACCCGATTCACATGCACGGGTTCAATTTTTATGTTCTCGCTCAGGGATTCGGGAACTACAACGAGTCGAGAGATCGAGAAAAATTCAACTTCGAAAATCCGCAAGAACGGAACACGATCGGAGTTCCGGTGGGAGGGTGGGCCGTCATCAGATTCCGAGCGAATAATCCGGGCGTGTGGTTGATACATTGCCACCTGGACGTGCACTTGCCGTGGGGTTTGTCGTTGGCTTTCGTCGTGGAAAACGGGCCCACGCCGGCGTCGACTCTGCCTCCGCCGCCGCCCGGTTTTCCCAAATGCTAATCACCTACTTGTAAACAATATATATATATATATTCATGATGTTATGATTCTAAAAAATGTAACAAATAATTTTATTTTCATAATATAATATGATAATCGTGAGAAATATACACTTTTTTTAGTAATGATTAAAAATTAAAATTTAAAATTCGGGCTGGGCTGATAATTGGGTCACAAAGTCGGGGCGGGTTAATAAGAAATAATACTGTTAGCCCAGCCCAACAAATTCTCACTTCACCGGAAAACATTATCCACAACTACGAGGAAAAGATGAAGCAAGGGGTTCTTTCTTGGAGTCATTGCTTAGCATTTCCGGCGACGTTCATCTCCCTCCAATTCTCGGCGGCTCTCAGGATCAAAATCCCCAAATCCCAATCATTAGCGATAACTGCAACCCTAAATTCGGTGGACGAAAGCCCATTGACGGGTCGAGAGAGGAGGCAGATGAGGAACGCGAGGAGAGAGAGCAAGCCGGCGTACGACTGGAAGGAAGACGTCGAGACGAAGCTGATTAAGAAGACGAAGAAGCGTTACGCCTCCTGGACGGACGAGCTCAACATCGATAACCTGTCCCTGTTGGGGCCACAGTGGTGGGTCGTCCGAGTTTCCAGGGTTTCGGGCCACGAAACCGCCGAGCGGATGGCCCGATCGATGGCCCGAAACTTCCCCGATATCGAGTTCAAGGTGAATTTCTTTCTGCTCTGTTTCGATTTCCCTAAATGTGTGCGAATTGAAATGTTATTTGGTCGTCTAGGGTTTTGTTCTTGGTCATCTGATGGGGATTTTCAGGTTTATGTTCCGTCGGTCCAAGCAAAGTCGAAATTGAAGAACGGCACGCTTTCGGTTAAGCCGAAGCCGCTGTTCCCTGGATGTGTGTTCATGAGGTGCGTGATGAACAAGGATTTGCACGATTTCGTACGAGAGTGCATTGGGGTCGGAGGGTTTATCGGATCAAAGGTTGGGAATACGTAAGATTTCTCAGCTTTTTCTGTTGTTCGTTGTTCGTCGGATTTATTCTTCTTGTTGTTTGATGACTTTATCGTCTATATGCTGCTATCATAAGTAACTAATAACACAATCTTCAGTCTAATTCTCATCCATGTATAGTCGAAATCTGTATGTATTGATGTCAAAAATATGTTGTGTTTCTTCTGATTCGCTACTGTGTTCTTTGTTTTGAGAAACTCTGTTCACAATGAGCCTACAATGGTTAGTACTTAGTATTATTGGGAATGAAACAAAATCGGTTTACTATTTTGAATGAAACAAATGCAAAAACGAATATAGGTTTACTTGTTGGAATATTACATTTGTTTCCCTCCTACTTTAATATCTCACTTATTGGGAATGACGGATCAGTCCCTCTGTGTCGAATTTCATGGCTGTGAGATAAAACTTTGAAACATGCAGAAAGCGGCAGATCAATAAACCCAGGCCGGTGGATGAAGAGGACATGGAAGCAATATTTAAGCAAGCAAAGGAAGAGCAGGAGAAATCCGACCGAGCTTTTGAAGAAGAGCAACAAAAGGAGGAAGATGCAAAATCTAGTAAACCGGATATAGACTCAGCTCTGGTTTCTCAAGAGAATACGGAAACTAATGCCTCGAAAAAGCTCGGAGGAAGAGGTAGAAAAACTGCAAATCAGCCTATAAAATCTGCTGCCTTGAAACCTGGTTCGACTGTCCAAGTATTATCCGGGTCATTCGCTGGATTTTCAGGCACCCTTAAGAAAGTTGATAAAAAAACCGGACTGGTACGTATGTTATATCCTCTTTCTCATTTAAGAATGAAATTTCTCGTTATAGTAGAAAGTGATTAATTTGTGTGTTCTTAAAATCTAACCAGAAGACAAATCATGTGTAAAAGTTGACGTATGACAACCTTTTTTTTTCTTCTAATTGTCTTTGTAATCGCTCCAAGAGTATTGAGTTTTAATCCGACTACTTTCTTCATGCAGGCAACGGTTGGATTTACTTTGTTTGGGAAGGAAACATTGGCTGATATTGCTGCAAATGAAATTCTTCCGGAGACAATCTGACAAATGTGTAGCATGGGAATCTCAGCTGGTAATTTTTTTTATCAATTGCACAGATCTCTTAGTTGCCGCTTGCTATTTAATATTTATATGTTATCAAAAACGATAGGTCCCTTAGAAACACATTTGTATGTTAGCACTATAAAATTTATGAACAGGGGTCGACTAGCTTTGGATGTCTGAGCCATCTCTTCAATCTAATGTTCGTGTATTAGACACAGATGTACGTCGTTTTTGTATCGATAAAAACCCCCACCTCTTTGTTCATTCTTCCTAACCTGCCGACGTTGCTTCTTAGAAACGTTGTTTTCGTCGATCTTAGTTATCGAGAAAAAAAAAGAACGTGGGCCCCACACCCTTTAGATTACATTGAGTAAAAGGTAAGCTCCAATTCTGAAATTGTAGTTATACGCTGGACTATGATATGTTAACTATAGCTTGATGGCTACATGTGAAGTTTGCTTTTGTTTAGGACCAACTCTTCTGGAAAAAGATTGGTATTTTTTTGAATTGTTTAATTCATTTTTTTCTTAAATAAAATACTTCCTTCGCTTTGGCTTTGGCCAGACACATAGATTAAGAAAAATTTCACATTGGCTTTGGCCAGAGACATAGATTCAGAAAATATTGATTAGTTAATTCCGTAGTAAAAGTAAAAATATATATTTAAATTAATAAATTATACTTGTGAAATCAAAGTTTTAAAAAGTAAATGCAATTATAATTTTAAGTGAAGTGACTGTTCTTCTAAAAATAAGAAATGTAACAAATAATTTAGAAAAAACGGATAAATATGTTCTTCTAAAAGAAAAATAATAAAGTTAAATCATTCATTTGAAGAAAACGGATAAATAATTAAATTTGTTAGGATGTTTACGTGAATAGAGCTAAATCAAAAGTGGGGGACCATTGTTTTAGACACTATTTTTTTAGGCATCATAAATGCCATTAATTGCAATGGCCAAAAATATTCCAACAATATTGTTCCTACCACAACCACTTGTACTGGATTTACCAAACTGGAATGTAATTATTTTAAAACTGTGGGTTCATTTTGCAAATCATAAAAAATAATTAATGCCTTTATTTTTTTTCCAATTTTTGGTAGTGCGGGTCTCTCTAGTGTATATCAATCATATATATATATAATTAATTTTGTTCAATTTAGAAAGCCGAAAATTGTATTTTTATTATTAATAACAAGAATCATTTATTTATTTTTTGAGTATTTAAATTAATAAATTATTTTTTGAGTATTTATTTAAATTAATTATTGAGTGAGATTTCCCAAAATATGGGTCGGGTAATAAACAATTGCCATTGAGTCGTCCCCTTCCAAAACAAAAGGTGCACATGTCAAGCTGGCATCTCTGTGTAAAGTGTGTGTATTTTTAATATATATATATATATATATATATATATATATATATATATATATATATATATATATATATAGTTTAAATTTAATTTTGTTAATTTAAAATATTACTAACTCCATCCTAATTAATTATGAACATTTTTTTTAATTAAAAAAACAAAACAATGTATAATTAATTTAAAATTTTACACACAAATATGAAATATGCATGTAAAAAATATACTCCATAGTTTACATGGAATAGAATAGACCCTTGTATGAATCAAGAAAGACAGAGAGTGCACGCGATTATTATCTCTTTTTTTTCTCTTTTTTTTTCCTTTGATTTTTCTTTTTATTAAAAAACCAAACATAAAAGGAAAAAAAAAGTGTTGGATGATTATAGTAATCACAATTTCACAATGACCAAAGCTACGCACATGTTCTTTTCATTGTCGGCTTGAACGTCATGAAAAGTGGGTGTAACCTTCTACCCAAAATACTATACGATGAGTTCTCGATAGAATTGAGTCGATGGAATTGAATCAAATCGAGTCCGTATGAACCGATGTCCTCGACAAAATTGATCGTCGTCGAAGTAGATACTACACCCGAAGTTCTTGATTGAATCACACACCTTCAAAATGTCACTTGTAAGTAACACAAACAAAAGTGCACTATAGAGCAAAAACATGCATGGTAGGAAGAGGACCAAAACTGCAAATTAAGAAACCACAAGGACCAAACAGCAAATAACCTCATATTATATTCCCTCAGTCAGCAACCACTGGAGGGAGGAGAGAAAGTGAAAGAATCAGACAGTGCAACAGAAACAACAAAAGTGAAAAACGTATTTAATTTTTCACAACCCCCAAACACACCCTTCCCCCACTACACCACCACCACCATTCCTTACCCATTTCCCAAGCTTCTTCTTTTCCCCCGTCCATCTCTCTAAATCAAAACCCTAAAAAAAAACCAAGAATCATTAAAAAAAATTGCATCTTTAACCACCCATTTATATTCTCCTACATGGGTTTTCGTTTCCCCAAGAAACCCTTGTGAAAAAACAGAGTAAAAGACAGAGGAGAAAAAAACCCAGATCAAATATGGCCGCATTCTCATATTCAAGGTACTTGTTTGTCTTCTTTTTGTTGAAAGCGGTTGTTGCAGACACGAATTTCACATTTTCCTTCAAGAATTTCGGTAAAGATTCGAACTTTGAGTCCCACCTCGCTCTGTCCGGGGATGCTAAGGTCGGCGGTGACGATAATGTGTCCGTTCAACTCGCCGGCTCGAGGGTTTCTAGTGCCGGTCGGCTCGTTTGTAAGGAGCCCATTAATCTCGTGAAATCAAGAAACGTGGTTTCGTTTTCGAGCTACTTTGTTTTTTCGATGTCTGGAGAAAATGGGGATGGGTTGGCTTTTGTCATGCTTCCTTTTGATTTCCCATTGGGTAAATTCGACGGAGGCTCGATGGGAATGTTGTTGGGTGCGAAGAAATCGAAGTTTCTTGCTGTCGAATTCGATACTTTTGAGGATGAGAGGTATGGCGATGTGAATGGGAATCATGTCGGGCTGGACATCGACGGGCCCGTCTCTGTTAAGGTTGGCAATGCCTCGTCTCTCAACGTAACTCTCAACAGCGGCAAGAAATTGCAAACATGGATCGATTACGAGGCTAATGGGAGAAGATTTGAGGTTAGGTTGAGTAAATTCGGTGACAAGAAACCAAGTGCACCGTTGCTTACATACTCGATTGATTTGTCTAAAATGTGGAAGGATGAGAATGTTACTGTTGGATTCGTTTCATCGAGCGGTAATTCTTCGCAAAGAAGTGTTGTTCACTCGTGGAGTTTTAACTCGAGGATCGCGCCTCACTGGATGCATTCTGAGCCGTTGGATCCAGAGGGTGTTGCTGAGAAAGGGAAAGAGCTGAAAGTTACCAAGAGAAATATTGAGTGTGGTTGGAGGATACTTGTTGCGTTGGTTTTCGGATCTGGGTGTGGAGCGATTGGGGCGTTGATTGTGCTGTATATGTGGACTGTGTTCGGAAACAGGCGACCTGTTGTGCCGGAGGAATTCACTATGCAGTCGAAGGAGTTTGATGTTGCTGTTGGGGTTAAGACTGTAGAAGATGGTAAAGAGTAGGCGGGCTCGACTTTGGATTGTAAAAAATGTCGGTTTGCTGTAATCTAGTGATCGATCATTCGAATGTAGTTCTGTTTGATGCAATGTTTCCATGTGTTTTGATCATTAAGTTACAGCTTGATTCTGGGGTTGTCTTTCTTACTTCTTAGCTTATGGTGTTGTGTGTTCTTATGTAATAGTAAGTGTTTTGTGATTCTTTTTTTTCTTTTGAAGATGATTGTCAATTGTGTGACAAAAGATAATATGATCCAAGTTCAAAATTGATGAACTTTTTTAATTTGAAGGAATTCAATCAGCAAAATTTGGTACATGCAATTGAGTTCATATTATCAATAATCATTGCATAGAAGAAGGGAGAAATGATTAAATGATTATGTTGTCTTTATGGCAAAAGCAAGGATGCAAAACGGAAGGAATTGTGTGTGGGGTAAAATAGATATTGGATTTGACATTTTGTTTGTTGAGAAAAAAGTGTATTATTACTTCAATAGTTTTTACCCAAAAAAATGATCAATGCTTATAAGAGGGTAATCCTATACTTAAAAATAATTATTAAAAAATGACCAATGGTTATAAAGGGCAAATATATACTTAAAATTATGGAATGAGACACGAAAAACATATTTAAAAAATATTATTCTTATAAAATATAATATAGAAATTTTATTTGTCAATTTGACCCTGAGAATTTTACTAATTTTTTCAGTCCAATATAATTATTGTACTTTCTTAAATGTCAAATTGTCCTCGATCTTAATTAGGGGTGGGAATGAGCCAGGCTACCCGACAGGGGCCTATGGCTCGGCCTACAAAAGCTCGGCTCGGCTCGGCTCGTTTAATAAACGAGCCAGGCTCAAGCTTTTTTAAAAGCTCGTTTATATATATAGGCCAGGCTTAAGCTTATTTCTAAGCCTTTTAAGCCTAACAGGCCGGCCTATTTTTATATATATATATATTTAATAAGTGTATAAATTATGATGCATATATATTAATAAAGTGTTAAAAGAAAATAATTATAATTGAAATGTGAAATTTGATTATTTTAAATTGATTAGAGATTTTTTTTTTTTGAATTATTTAGGTAATGTTGCTTACTTATATTTTTTACTATTAATTGTTTAGAAACAATTTTATAATATTTATTAAATATATTTAAATTTAATCAAAATATTTTAAATTAAAATCTTAAATTATTCGTTGAACCGAGTTGAAGTTCAAAATGATTTTAAAAAGGCTTATAAAAGGCTTTCAGGCCAGGCCTATTTACTAAAAAGGCTCAGGCCGAGACTCTTAAAAAAGCCTATATCAGGTGAAAGGCCAGGCTTGAGCCTAAAAATTGAACATCATGCCTAGGCCTATTTCACCAAAGCCCGGCTCGACTCGGCTCGTTCCCACCCCTAATCTTAATACATACTTTTTTCGTTCCATAATATTAGGTCATACTTTTCTAAAATTTCAAATTATCCCCGAGAATATTAATACTTTTTCGTTACAAATTCTTACTTTTCTTCAATGTCAATTCGTACCCGAGAATGTTGATACTTTTTTCATTCCAAAATATTAGTCATAATTTTCTCAAATGTCAATTTGTCCCCAAGAATATTGATAACTTTTTCAAAATATTAATCATACTTTTCTTAAATGAACCTCCAACAATAATATTCACCTCATAAAAAAAACTTATTCTTATATTTTTACTTCAACAATTTTATCCATATTTTTAAAAATATTTTATAACATTTATTTCAATTACTTTACATTTCTAACTTTAAAAAAAAATTGTTTTTCTTAGTTTTTAGTCCAAAATTCACAATTTTTTTTATTTGTGTACAAAAAAAGTCATATTGCTTTGAGACAAAAGGAACAATATATATTTTTTGTACGGGAAACTTTGATATTTTGTGTGAGAAGTGTATCTCATCAAATCTAATAGCACACTATATGCATTTGCAATATTTTCTCTACTTATAGCTAGCCCAAGGAAGGTAAACTCTTACAGAGCCCAAGTAAAAAAGAGGCCCAATCAACCAAACGGAGCCCAACTCTCGGTCCAATATTTCATTTTCCAAAACGGCGTCGTTCGCGTCGAGCGGCTAGGGTTTCCCATCGTCTCCCCTTTTAATATCGATTTTTCACTGCTCTTTTTATCAATCACAAAATAATTCAAAGCACTCCATCGTCTTCCTTCCCGTTCCGATTTTTACATTTTGTTATATATTCATATCTATATATATTTATTTATTTATATTTACCGTTTGGAGCTGGATCGATGATGCTGAAGTAAAATTACTGCGTTATCTATCTGAGTATTTTTCTTCCGATTCGTTGGAAGGAATGAGGATATAATATCTCCTGAGATCCCAATTTTTTTACTGCTTTTGTTTTTTACTGTGTTTTATTTACCGGAGGATGAACATCGATGAGGAGGCAAACGAATTCGTCATCCTTGCACTTTGATTGCCAGTGAAGATAACTTACGGGGAATATTCTTCTGAGATGCTTATCTTCATTTTAAAATTTATTAATTTATATATTTTTTAAATTGATATTTGATCGATGATGCCAATAAATTACACGCTATCTTCTGCAAATTTTTCTTCGGAAAAAGGTTGATGATAAGTAATTGATTCTGAGATCCACTTATTTTATTTTTCATTAAAATTTATTTTTTAATCAATTATAATTTGGTTATAAATGAAATTGCTCATAAAAAAATAAAGTAGTACTGATTTCAATACAAGTCCAAATGATTTAACATTAATTTGTTCATAACCGAAGTGAAACGCACTGCTAAGTGTTGAATTTTTTTCACCCATCCTGTACAATCAGAATTTTTAATGATTATGACATCAGGCTATTTAACTTGAACTTGTAAGGATTCTCACATAAAAATTATTTAAGTTTGAAGGTGCAGCATCATTAGGGAATGATATTATTAAATGTTTTTGAAATTATTTGAAACAAAAAAAAATATATTTAGTAAATTCATATTATTTATAGAGTTAATATACTTATTCAGTTCATATATTTGTCTGAAAGAAACAAGTTGTATAAGTTTTTTCAATTGTTGTTGCTTGTAATTGCGAGCTTAATATCTTATTTACACAATAAGTTTCATAAATGAAAATGTCAAAGCATAAAGGATGTTTGTTGCATTGAAATTTCACATTGTTATGGAACTTGCAATTTTCAAAACTTGTATGAATAGTCGAGTTAGTGAAGTAGAAAAATTGTGTTTGGCACCGGTTATGACTTATGACAATTGCGAACTCATCATAAGAGCATCTCCAATGGTATACTATACTTAAGTACAAATTTGTGCCACATCATATGTCACATCAAAAATAATAAATTATACCTATCAATTTATACTTACACTCCCCAACAATACAAGGTACAATTTATATATTTGTAGGTCCCAACTTGATTATTTGGGCCCACAATTGGAATTGTACCTAGTATCTAATATTAGATACTCCAATTTCTCTCTCATGAATTATAACTCATCTCCCAGTGTACCTATTCTATGTCATGTAGGAATTGTACCTACCATTGGGGATGCTCTAATTGCGAATTGTTTGTATTACTAAGCTTGTCTAGTGCGGTTTACCTTGTTGATGAATTTAAAGACTTAGTACTCGAAAATGTTGAATTCAAAAATGTTGAATTGCAATGTGCAAACTCATAATAAGTGCGAATAGTTGGTATAAACGAATGAAGGTCTTTTCTTTAGTTGAATCGACTTCGAGATCGAATCAACAATTGTATTCTAGCTCGAATGAATACTTTTCTCAATAACTTGAACTTTTAAAGCTGTGGTTGTAAAACAGTCAATACAAGTGTACATACCCCTACGATCGTTTGGGCAGCAACTTCTTACCGGTTTCCACT
Organism: Euphrasia confusa; assembly: GCA_954870475.1. Lineage (NCBI taxonomy): Eukaryota > Viridiplantae > Streptophyta > Magnoliopsida > Lamiales > Orobanchaceae > Euphrasia > Euphrasia confusa. The sequence goes on along the minus strand of OX940955.1, from coordinate 444,613 downwards.
CATCAAATTGTGCTTTGCCTTTTTCCTCAAACCATTCCGTATATAATCCCCAAATAAATCCATAATATTATTATTCTTGAACAAAATATTTAATCTTAAACTACCTTCTATTTGCCACGTGTCAATTTCACAATGGGTTTGATTTTGGGTAAAATCGGCGTCGAAACCCCCAAATTCGAAGTTGCCGCCGCCACCGGCGACTACGAGATCAGAAAATACCCGCCGGCGGTCGTGGCCGAAGTGACCTACGATCCCGCCCGATTCAATTCCGACAAGGACGGCGGGTTCTCGGTCCTCGCGAACTACATCGGCGCCTTCGGCAAGCCGCAGAACACGAGGCCGGAGAAGATCGCGATGACGGCTCCGGTCTTCACCAGATCTGCGCCGGAGCAGATCTCGATGACGGCGCCGGTGGTGACCAAGTCCGGCGGGGGAGGGCTGGTGACGATGGGGTTCGTGCTGCCGTCGAAGTACGCCATGGCGGCGGACGCGCCGCTGCCGGTGGATGAGACGGTGGTGGTGAGGGAGGAAGGGGAGGCGAAGTACGGGGTGGTGAAGTTCAGCGGGGTGGCGCGTGAGGAAGTGGTGGCGGCGAAGGTGGAGAAATTGAGGGCGTGTTTGGAGAGGGACGGGTATAAGATGACCGGAGACTTTGTGCTGGCGAGGTACAACCCGCCGTGGAGGACTCTGCCGGCGTTCAGGACTAATGAGGTTATGATTCCGGTCGAGTGAATAAGTCAATTTACAAAATCCAAAATAAGTTGTTTTCCTTTATACTAATAATCAGTTATTAAGTTGTTTTGTATAAGATAACTATACACTCGCCAGATACAGAATTATACAGTTCGATTAATCGAATCTTTGATTTCGATTGCGTCTAGTACATGTTTTAATAACTTAATTTACCTTAATTCTTTCAATAAAAGATAAATGGATACGGTTATAACTTAAAATTGTAACTCTATTCTCCAATTTTGAATTTTATTATTTTCGTAATCAAATGTAAGAAAAAGTTGATTAAGTTCATATTAAAGTTGAATATATAAATAAAATGTATGAATCTTAAGTCAAAAATTGGTCGGGCATTGATAAAACCCGAATATTGAGTATGAATTAATTCCAACTTATTTTTTAAATTGATTCTTAATTGGAATGTGATGTTATTTCTTAATTATCAATTCAAAATCTCTATCAATTTATATACTTAATTATATTTTAATATTAATTAATATTTCATATGTCACATAAAAAACTTTCTTTTGAAGATTTTTTCTATATTTAATTTTGGTTTTAATAATAAGTAATGGAGTAGTAATTATTTTATTTAAGATATACTAAAACTTTATTTTCAAGAATGCCATGTTGTTTCTCCATTATATAACACCTGAGCTAATTATATTTACTCTTTTCATTACTGATGTGATTTAAAGGAGTACTATATCATTAATGGCTGATTTCAATGAGGTGCATGTAGGGGATTGAGGGGCCTTGCATTGGGCACTTTAACATAACAAGGGTAATATCTCACGTTAATTTATTAAATTTATTTTTGTACGGTTAGACGTGAATGTTAAAGTAAAACTTATCTTTATTCTCAATTAAAATTAATAATTATGATTATAGTTTAACACAAATAATTTTAATTTAAAGGAAATTAAAATTATTTTAAAGTAAAATTAAAATTATTTTTTACTGTAAATTAAAATTATTTTTTTTAAATATAAAATTATGTGATATTTAAATAAAATAATATAAATATATTTTTAATATTTTATATTATTCTATATATATTTTAAGTACAATTTTTAAAGTTTCTATTCAAAGTTAATATATAAATCATTAATTGTACTTGATCTTCTTTAAAAATTATTCTATAATTTAAAAAAATATATACTTGTAGTAACTGATTTTTACAATAAAAATTAAGTAATTAAAATAACTCGTATGTACACGTGTTAAATGGATTTCGATATTTTATAAATTGGGCCTTAAATTAACGGACATTTATAAAATGTAATTAACTATAATGAGCCGAACTTATATCTTTTAATGGGCTGGGTTTATACTTAATTGGGCTGAACTTGTTTATGAGCTGAACTTGTTTATGGGCTAGCCAAATTGTATTTTTATTGGGCTCAATTAATTATAACATTTAAATACAAACACATAAATATAAAGAACGGATATATAATAGGTTTGGGTTTTACGCTGGGAAAAAGAATTTGACTTTAGGGTTCTTTGTGGTTAAATATGAATTAGGAGATTTAATGTTAGTTTTGATAGAATATATTAATCGATTGATTGAATATATGATTATGTGGCTAACTCTCTTCCATGCTCGAACCCTTATTGAAAGATAAAAGAGGACTTTTGTTCACACAGTTGCATAAACGTAGGTATCAGAATCAATGTATATCTATATAAGTATGATACGCCTAAGTGATAAATATATATGTAGTGTATGTATATATATAATGTGTATGCACGTGTGTGAGTATATATATATATATATATATATATATGTGTGTGTGTGTCTGTTTGTTTAATAGGTATGTATGTTGTTTGTATGCATGTGAGGCAAAGGAAATTAATTAACAGCAACATACATATGAATTGAAGGTGCAGATTCACTTATATATATAATCCTGTATGTATGTTCATATGATTGTATTTATGATATATACAGGTATATCTAGAGACGTATGTATGTGTGTAGGTAGCAGCAAGAGTTTAATATTATGTGTGTATAATAAATCAGTTGAAGTTATTGATTTGGGTTGCAGTGAATTCGATGTTATATTTGTTACTTTTAGTTGTTGTTTGAAGTCAGTATACTGATTTTGTTGCTAAAGTATTTGGTGTATCATCTATACTTTGTTTGATTTTCGTCATATGATTTATCTTACTTATCTCTAATGTCGTTCAAACATATCGTTAATTCATGCATACACGTAAGAATGCATTTGCATTAAAAGTTCATTTCACGGTCAAAATATTAAAAAACGAAAGTTAACGTTAAAGTAAGATAATGTCGGGCATCGTAAGATACTACCTTAAGCAGGGTAATAACTAACCAATGTTAATGGCATCAATGGCTAGAGAGTCGAAATGGCCTCTAGACAGTGTGTGCAACCAATGTTAATGGCCTCACTGGCTAGAGAGTCGAAATGACCTCTAGACAGTGTGTGCAACCAATGTTAATGGCCTCAATGGCTAGAGTGCGAGACGGCCTCTAGACAGGGTGTGCAACTAATTTATGATGGCCACAATGGACTGGGGTAGCCTTACGATGTCAAGTGAACTCGAGTCAAATGTCAAAGCTAAGTTACGAAAGTTAATGTTAAAGAAAAGTATTTAAATGTTCAAGTTAAGGTTTATGTTCTAAGTCTAAGTTAAGGAGTTGCATTGCATTAAATGTTCAACGTTTAAGATACGAACTAAAACGACAAGTGGAAAGATTAAAGCATATAGATTGCATGCCTATTTGCCAGTCAGTGGACTGACCCTTGTTAATATAAATGTTTTCAGGTGATACTATTTGATAAACTGGAGTAGTCGAGGATGCTGCGCCGTGATTCGTACAATGTTTAATGAGTGAAACTATTTTTAGTATTCAACGTATGTGTTTTACAACTTTTACTATTTCCGCTGCAATTACTATTATTTAAATTTTTTTTACCGTTGAAAATTGATTATGCCGACGTGAAGTTTGAAAAATTGCATCTCGCGCCCTTGTAATCTTTAAAAATTATTACTTGTATTTCTTTTATAACTTTTACTATTTCCGCTGCAATTACTATTATTTAAATTTTTTTTACCGTTGAAAATTGATTATGCCGACGTGGAGTTTGAAAAATTGCATCTCGCGCCCTTGTAATCTTTAAAAATTATTACTTGTATTTCTTTTATTTAATAAAATAAAACGGGGCGTTACAATACTATTCTCTAAAATAATAATATAAAATATTTAAAATATATTTATATTATTTTATTTAAGGATTACTTTATAATTTTTATAATTAAAAAATAATTTTAATTTGTTTTAGAAGAATATAAGTGTATTTTATATTTAAAAAATAATTTTATTTTGCGTTAAATTATAATTATTTGTTAAATTATAATCACAATTGTTAATTTTAATTGAAAATAAAGATAAGTCTTACTTTAACATCAGAATCTAACCGTACAAAAATAATTAAATCTAATAAATTAAGGGTAAGATATTACACTTTTTATTTTGAAGTGCAAAAGTGACACTACCCCTCAATCCGTGCTTCTTCAAGTTGAAATGTGTGCCCACATTGTTTTTGTATTCAACTTATTAATTTAAGTTAATTCCGCATAAAGGGAAATATCACAAAAGTTTTTTTAACTTTAGCTGATTCTACAAAAAAAATTGCAAGTTGGCCAAAAATCACAATTAATTACTTGTTTCAAGCGAAAAATTTATAAAAACGCACGAGAAATGGCGTTGCTAAATTTTCTGTCAAAATTTTTTAAGTGAAGACCGGTTCGATTTTAGGGAAAAATCTTAATAGTAGGCCCCATAACTAAAAATCAGTATCTACGTAAGCACCTCTGACATCATGTGCATTTTTCGTGCGTTTTTATGGATTTTTATGCATTTCTCGTGCGTTTTTATGAAATGAATGAGTGATTTTCGGCTAACTTACAAAATTATTTGTAAAATCAACTAAAGTTACAATACCTTTTCTTATATTTCCCCCGTAAAAAATTAGATCATATGTTCAATATTGTTGTAATATATGTTGGCTCCTTAATTTATTATTGGGCATTAACATGTTTACTTCTTATTGGCAGCCGAGCCCAAACACACATAGCCCAGTGAGTGAGCTCAATTTATTTGTTAGCCCAGTTTTGCTACAGCCCACCTTTTTAATTGTTTTTCCAGAAACAATTTTCTTTGACCATCGTGAACCATCGATCTTCTACCCGTTGAGCTAAGGAGCAATCTGGTGGTCCCTTCATTTTGTATGATATAATAAACTCTTCAGCTGCGCATTGACTTACTCAGCCTCTCACCCTAACCCTAAATTGTGTGTGCGATTTCACGTGTTAGTGTGTGCGATTCATCTGCTCCTTCGTTCACCCTCCACCGCCGCCTTCGCCCGACGTCTCCGGTCTGAATCTTTGGATTCCAGTGACTAGAGACGGCCTGTGAAACTTCGGGTGTGTTGTGTGAGTTAACCATTTTTTAGTCGGAGCAGATCTGAGAGAGAGAGGGCCTGCTGTGTGTGTGTTGGGTCTCAGGTCTTAGTGGCTTCTCCGCCTTTGCAAGTGCATACTCATATATATATATATATATATTTGTTATATATATTTCTTATCTTCCGTTGCTACTTTGATTTAAAGGTTAGATCTGTTAAGATCTCTCTCTTGTGTTACTGACCTCGTTTTGTCGAGTGTTTTTTTCCCTGTGCAGGTCATCGAAGCCGAGAGCAACCGCGGGCAACATCCCTTTCAAAGCATTAATTAATTACATGTGATTTTTAAATCTAATATTAATAATTTAAATGTTGTTCAGATTTTATGGTGGATTATTGGCGAGTTTTTTATTCATATTTTTGCTGTGTTTGAGGCAACATCTCCTGTATTGCCACGGTGAGTCCATCAAACAAAAATGAACATAAAAAAGTGAGGTTATTAATTTCATTTTTTTTTTAATTTGGGTACAATTCGGTATATCAAAATAAAAAATCGGTATATCAAAATAAAAGTGTCGAGCACATGCCGTTCATGTTGGCGATTCTCATGCTTTTTTTACGTTTTTTTTATCGGAATAGAACATAATTTTCGACTAACTTGCGGAACGATTTGTGAAATCCGCTAAACATACAAGATCTTTTATTTGTGACCCATATACTTTTTAACGTACTTTTAAATTATTAGTTGAAAGTACTCCTTCCTATTTTAAATAAATGTCACTATAAGTCTATAAGTTTTGAGTTATTCTTTAAAAAAAGCAAATTAATGTTAATTAATTATCTACACTTGTTTTTTCCTCAACCAATCATACTTCATTGTTTTTATATATTTATAAAATTTATAAATATATAAAAACAATGAAGTATGATTGGTTGAGAAAAAAAACAAGTGCATAGAAAATAGAAAATTTTATGAATTAATATTATTAAATTATTTAATAAAGTCAGAATGACATCTAATTTGAAAAAAATAGAAAAGTTAGAATCACATACAATATGAATGGGAGGAAGTAGTATTTAAACAAATAAATAAATAAAGTTAAATGTATACATATCTTTTTAATTGAAAAATAAAAATAATTACTATTTTTTTAAATAGATTGTGACTATAGAAATAGGACGAAAAGAGTATCTCTTATCAAAATTACAATTACAAATATATTTATGTTTATGAATAAAAAACCCCGGTTTTTCCTTACAGCTTGCCAGCTTCGTTGCCTTGGCCTCACGTCAATGGAAATATTCAATAAACAGGAACTACTATAAAGAAGTGGAGGAATTTGATTTTGAATTGAAATAGGAACATTCAATGTGTACAGATATTGACACCAACAAAAGTAAGGTTTGCCAAAGGGAAAGTATATATATAAATTGAATAAATCTGTATTAATTTTTCAGTGTATAACAATTCCTCGTGGTATATATATATGTGCACAATAAATACCCCAACTTCTCTCTCTGTTTTCCCTCATCCAACTTTTCCTGACCTCTCTGTGTATATATATGGTGTCCTTTTCTCTCTTGCTATGTTTCATCTTCTCATCCTCCGACCACCACCGATCGATCCGAACCACACCCTACCGTGTAGTCCTTACTATACAACTCCTACTTCTCGACTTCCCTCAAACAAACAAAAAAAAACCAAAAAAAAACAGTCATTGTGACTCAACTCTTCGATCGAGCTCTTGATGCTTCTTCGTGTGTTCACGACTCCTATTACACACACACCCGGGAAAGGGATTCGCGTAAAAATTCTCCTCTAATCTCGGTATTTGCCCATGCTGTCTGAAATACGGCCCACCAATCCTCTCCGCGTGTACTTTCTTCACCTCGTTCGCGAAATCCTCCCACGTAATCGAACCCCCGTCGAGCGAGTCGATAAGTCTAACAAAATTTAACCTGAAAAAAAAAAAAAAACATTAAAAAACACAATTTTTTTTTTCATTTTTTCGATAGTGTTATCGGGAAACGAAAAAGTATACCTGTCGGGGTTTATCGTCCTCCTAAACCCTTCGAACCTCCTGTGCCCTTGCACGGCCTTCGCCATATTCCCGTCGTACGTGTAAACAAACGCGTCGCTTTCAAGGGCGATTATGTAATCTAACGCGGCGAGTCGATTCTGGTATCGACGAAACGGCTTCAGCTCCTCGTCTGTCGCGAGAGTAGAGTGAGAGAATACGTTCGGATACTCTGCTTTCAGAGCATCCATACTATTATTTCCGTATATTTCACCCGCCACGATATAAATCTTAGTCGAGGAAGGATATCCCATTGCCTTGAGAAAAAAGGCCGCCTCTCTCGGAGACAAAGGGCATCCCCCTTGAAGCCGTTTTTCCTTGCTGTCGATTTCTTTCTCTTTCCAATGCTTTACATCGTAACGCATTGCTCGAAGCTCCTCTGCTTCGGACGAGGTTAGGTTGTGGTTGCAGCCGGTGAAAGCGAGCATGTCCTTTTCGTATCTGATTACGGAGAAAAAAAATATACTTACTTATAAATAAATAAACCACACGGTAAAAATATGTGTTTTTTTTTTTTTACCGTAAGTGAAGGGCGATGTAAGGTTCGTCTTCGTTCTTTAGTCTCTCGACGAGTTTCTTTCCGAGGTCTTCGATCTCGGGCGTGTATCGAAGGGCCTCGTAATTAGCTCGGCACCTTAATTTTTGTATGGACGATGCTAATCCGTTGTTTGCGAGACGTGAGTCGGTGTGAGTGAACTTGATCACCTTGTGTTTCTTGAGCAAAGGGAGAATTTCCCGTCTGTAGTAACTCGCCTTTGACCAAGAAACGGGCGCTTTGAGGAGGGGGTTGACCGAAGCGTGGTGAGATGGCAATGAGTCGACTATCGCGATGTCGTCTTTTAAAACCTCGATGAAACGCCTCCAGTCAAATATATCCTTGAAGTCACTGGAAAAACGAGGAAAACGAAATGTGTTATTACAGAAACGAGAACATACGAATGTGGTAAGTTATAAGCATGTACCTAGGATCGGTCCAGAAGCTCTTGTGATCGAGGGAAGGGAGAACGAGAGTTGCGTTCATGATCTTTGCTACTGCAACCATGTCACATATCTGGATTCGAAAAAACAATGAGCAATTTCTATACAGAGTTGAATGCAATAATCGTTTATAAGAATTATGAACTCGTGTTAGATTCTTACTCCTGTTCTCATTTGATTCAGTCCGCCGTTTGCGTGGACTAGAATGTATCCGTTCGTCCTCTTCCCTGTCCCTGGTTTTGCAGCATGGATCGATAATTCAGTATCGAGATTCATGATCGAATTTCAAAGCGTTAGTAGGAAAATCGAAACATACTCTTTTGATTCTTCGTTCGATCTATGCATTGGTAAAAGTTGTCGCTGTCGGGCTTCATCCATACTTCCGGGACCTGTAAAAAACGCGACGTCGAACCGTTATTCGTATAATCATCGATAGTTTTTTGTATATTTCTACAGAGATATTATCTTAAATTAGAAAGAAAAAAAACACAAGAATTTTCTTTTATTTGATTTTTCTCTTAGAAAAAAAAAAGAGTCTAACGGTCAAAAAATCAGAAGAATTCCACATGGGAAAATTGGTAGGGAATAAATAGGCTATTTTTAGAGTGGTCAAAATTTGATCAGTCGTCAAAATTAGTGCGTCCCCACTGAATACTCGTGGGTCAATAAACAACTGAAAATTACCCATTCATTTACAAAATTAAAATAATTAATTAGAAAAATTAATAAATTAATTAAATTTTTCCATAATTCCGTGTTGGGCGAATGTTAGGATTTAACAAAAAATAATCATTAAAGCCATTGCCAGCAACAAATAAACATGGAAATTACAGATAATTTCTTTTTGACTTTAATTAAAACTCGTAATTATTGGAAACGATTAATTCGACGACATTAAAACGAACTAAAATCTTTAATTCCATCTTTTGGCGAAAAAAACAACTTTAATATCACGAAAAGTAATAAAAATAATAATTAAAAAAATAAAAAAAACTCACCGGGAAATCCTTCATTTGTCGCTTTTGCCCCGCCGCGCCGGCGGAGGACTCCGACTCCAAAACCGCGCTATGAGCGTTGTTGGTCAAAAAATCGCTATTGACGTTCTGAATAAACAGTACCTCCTTCTCCGCCCGCAGGGCATTTCCGCCGTCGCCGCCGTACAAGGACGAGAATTTCAGAAACGCCGACACCGCCAGCATCGCGAGGAAGAAGACGAAGATCGTGCGGCTCATGTTCCTCCTCGACGCCAGAGACCTCAATCCCCCCCACGCGCCGGACAGGAATTCCTCCGGCAACCTCTTCCGCGAGAGAAAATACCTAATCGCGGGGTGGTGGTAAAAAGAAGCGTGCGGGTACGCGCCGCCGCAATCGGAACTGAAATTGACCGCGCCGCCGGCCCCGGCACCGTCGTCGCACAAAAAGGCCTCTTCGTCGAGGGACGCGATCTGGGCGTGATCGGCGGGTTTCTCTTTTTCCGACGAGGGGGACGATTGGTCGGCCATCGATTCGGCGACGCGGCGGCGGTGGTGGGTGACGGTGGCGACGCCGTGGATTTGGGGTGCGGTGGTGTTGGTGAGTGAGGTGCCGGTGGTTCCGCCGCTTGACATTGGTCGGAAAATACACATGGATGGAAATTCAGGAAAAGGGGCGAAAAAAAATGTAGAGAGAGGAATTAACACTGTAGAGAGAGAAAGTAGGGGAGGGGAGTAGCCATGAACGGTGAACCGTTGCTTTGTTTTGTTGTACGTGATTTTGTGATGATGGTACATTTATATGTATGTATACATATATATATATACGGTGACAAAGCAAAAATAAATTAGTTTTTATTTTTTTTTATTTTTTTTTTTATTTAACATAAAATTTAAGAGAAAAAAATATAATTTAAATTGAAAAATAAACCTTATAAATAAATTTACTTATGGTGGGGACCGTAATATATGGGGCGGATGAATGAAAAAACCGAAAATTGAGTCATGTGATGATTGGGCAAAATTTTCGAATTTGTCGACATACCAAAACAAAAATATTATTAATTTCATTTATTTGATTGCTTTTTTTGTGTGTGAAAATAATGAAAATCAAAAGTCAACCCAAAACACTAATCATGTTCTTGATCTGGAGCTTGACGTGTTTCTTAAACTAAGGACTAAGATCATTCAAATGAGTATAATTAGTGCTGGTCGAGCTTTTATGTTATGATGTATAGTATAGTATCACATTAATTAAAATCAACACATTTTAATTTATATGCCAATAAATCATTTTTACACACTTTATATTTGGTTACTTGTTAATTTTAAATGTTTTTTTTAATTATTTTTTTGTTTGTTAAAGTATAGCTTCGACTACATTTAGACATTTAGGTGTCGAAAATCTTCTCGTCCATGTGAAATTTTTCAGAAGATTAGAATGTTGCTTGTAGAATAATTTAATTATATGTGTTAGGTTTTTGATCCATGCACATAATACGTTTCTTAGGTCACATACATAATGGAATAATTTTTGGTAAGATACAACAGAAAAATTATTGATAAAATAAACTATTTTCTTCGCAAAATATTAAGTAAACCTCAATTAGTAATTAAGTAAAAAGATATCACATCCGAATTTTATAAAACTTTTATGATATATGAGCCCATATCAAACAAAAAAGGATCGTACTCGACCTTTCCTTTTCACCGGTATCGTCGGATCATGAAGGTCGACTTTCATTTTTGCTCGACAATCGACATGTAGATACTACAGTCAAACTCCTATATGACTTTTTTCACTCTAGTGTCAATCTCCATTTGCTCGAGGTAACTTTTGTCTTTTGCACACCTCTTTTTCTTTTACCTTACTTAGCTTATAGTATTTTCTTAATTTTATGTATAGCATGAAATGAGCTGTGAAGTCTTATTTTAAGGCCATGTTTTATTGAACAAATAATGCTTAAACGAAGGAGATTATAATAAATACTTGTATAAATAAAGCACGATTCTTAATTAATATTATCACGGCTAATTATTTAGGTTTAGTAATTATTCCTGTTGCATACGTATATTAATACTCTATTAATTACGTACAATATATAATGCAGTAGTAAAACTTATTAAATCACGTGTATTATGTAAAATACGACTATGGTTTATTAACAAACGCATACAAAAATATAATATACTACTTTTATTATTAAATTGAATAATATTATTACTAAGGTGGTGAGTGACATTACTTCATGATTGTACGTGCTTCATTTGGGCAAACGAGTTATTATGATTTATGTGACAAATAATTAATGCGGCGCATGATTTATATTTATATTTGTACTATTGAAATATTTATCAATTAAATTAAATTAAAATTTATTTTAATTATTACAATCTTGCATTTTAGTGGACAAAACCTACTTCGAGTTTTGACAATTCGATCCAAAGTCAAAATTACTTATAAGTATTATAAGAAAAAAAGGGTTCAATGTTAATGCTTCGAAGTCATGTAAACAAGATTTTTGTAAAGATTTTTTGACCGAAATCACTTGAATGTTATGACTGCATTAAGGTAAATCACCAACCAGGAAAAAAAAACTTTGGTTAATCCAAAAGAAGAGTTAAACGAGGATTACGTATCATTGTATATGGTGCGGTATTTCACCCATCGTATAGTCAGAAATGTGTAGTTATTAAAGCAGTTACTCAGAATGATCGAATGAAAAAAAAAATGTTAATGTTTATTGGTCTTTGTTACTTGTATTCGAGCTTGTCACACTTACAATATTTATATAGTGATATTTCACCCGTCGGGATAGATCATTAATTTTGACTGGTCATGATATAAAAATTAACCCTAGCTAATATCCTAGTAACAATATCTAAATTTTATCCGTACAAATTATTGACCGAACTCAGTGGAATGTGACTAAATTGAAGTAAGCATCAATTATTAAAAAAAAAAAACTATTTTTGATCCAATAGTGAAACTAATGGAGTGAGAGTATGAACTACACATACCTAGCTATTATAATTGTATGTAAGTGACATTTCACCGGTAAAAAATAGCTATTAAATTAATTATTTGAAGTGTCTCGACACAGATAACAAAATGATCGAATGAAAGAACATCTTATTGTTTTGATGTTGCTTGAGCTGATACAATACTCGTTTTCTGATATATATAATATATGCTCTTTTTTTTTTTTTTATCATAGTGAATTATTTTTATGATCAGCCATATGAAGAATAACCCTAATACCCTAATAACAACACTTACATTTACATCATTTCCCCCCCTATTGAAATGTTCCTTGTCAACCACTAGTTCAAGTGGCGACACCACAAAACACAATTCATATATATTGTCAACGATAATTTATTTATTAATTTCATTTCAAATTTACCTAACTTTTTGGTAGGATTTTTAAAAATTTAAATATTAATTTTTACACATCAAGCAATGCACTAAAAACAACCAAATTTCCAGTACTAGTACTAGGATTTCCTCATATACTAATACTTAAGATCTATTCATTTGAACTGAATTCAATTGATTTTTTTTATAAAAAATATTTTTTATTAATTGTTAAATATTAAAAAAAAATATTAATGATATTCTTGTTATGAATATTATTATATTATAGTGAATGACTTGTTGGCTAAGTCAGAAACCCTAGATTGTATCCTATATAAAGGGTCTCCCCATATGAATGAATACAACAATTCACAACAATTCACAACAATTCTATTCTCCTCTCATGTCCTCTCATTGTCTCTCCTTATACTCTTTTATTCTCTCTCAATTTCTCTTGAATTTATAACACCTTAGAATTTATAACACGTTATCAGCACGAAAGCTCAACCGCGTTCATCACCGAAGTTCTACATCCAAGATTCGAACTCAAAGGCAAGAATTTATATGTTTGTTTATATATTCATTAATAATTATAAATATATCTACTTCTCTTCCCTTCTTCTTAAATTCATATGTTACCGAAGAACATTAAAATCTGATATTTAATATCATATGTTTCCGAAGAACATTAGAATCTGATATTCCTGAAGTAATATCATATGTTCCCGAAGAACATTATAATCTGATATTCCTGAAGTAATATCATATGTTCCCGAAGAACATTATAATATGATATTCTTGAAGTAATATCAAATTAATTATGCTTAAGTTCCTGAAGAATATTATAATATGATATTCTTAAATTAATATCAAATTAATTATGCTCAGTAAATCGATTAAATTTTTAATGTTCCTGAAGAACATTGTGATATGATATTCCCGAAAAAATATCAAAATTAAAAATTAAATGTTCCTGAAGAACATAATATGATATCGTGAAGAAATATCAAAATTAAATGTTCCTGAAGAACATCGTGATATGATATTCCTGCAGAAATACCAATATCAAATTGATTATGATTATATACTAATAATCTCGAATAATATATTTGAAAATTCACCAAGAAAGATCCACTAGCTTTGTGGAAAGATTTAAAAGAAAGATACGATCACCCGAAGTTGGTCGTACTACCAAAAATTTGATTACAAGATTTTAAAATCTGTCGAGGCATTCTGAATAAATTGGTTGTGGAAAAATCATAAAGTTCGACTCACAAGTTTGAGTCACATTATAATTTGATATTCTTGAAGTAATATCAAATCAATTATTCTTAATTATCAATTAAATTGAATGTTCCTGAAGAACATAAACTCTGATTTAAATATTATATTGATCGTTTTGGAAGAACATCATGATTTGATATTATTCGATATATATCAAATTAAATTGCTCCCGTAGTAGCAATATGTTTGGAAATATCAAATTACATTGCTCCCGTAGTAGCAATAAGTTTTAAATGTTCTCGAATAACATTATGATATGATATTTATGAATAAATATCAAAATTAAATTTTAAATATTCTTGAAGAACACCATGATATGATATTCCCGCAGAAATATCAAATCTCCCGAAGAAGCAAAGTTCAAATATTAAATGCTTTCGAATAAAGTTACATCATGATACTCATAGTGAAATGCCAAATTCGATTGCTCTCGTTGAAACAATTATTAGATGTGAATTATCCCTGAAGGATATTTTTTGTTAATCGAGAACAAATATATCTTATTATGTGGGTACTTATAAAATATCGAAAAAGTCGATTATTTTCTTAATGTTTGAATTGTTATTCCTGAAGAATACACAATTAATTTATTAAATTTGATAAATATTCTTGAAGAATATTTGATTTGATTATTCGTAAATAAAGTTTGAATGACACAAGTATTTTGATCCCCGAAGGATCATTGATAAATGTATTGTATCCCCAAAGGATCATTGGTAAAGATATTGTATCCCGAATGATGATTCCCCAAAGGATTATTGGTAAAAATATTGTTATGCAAATGATGATATAGTGGGCTCCGGAAGAGCTTTACTAGTTATCCCCACGAGTAATACAAATGTACTGAAAATGATGCATATCATGATTATTATTAAGTGCGTGGAAATTGTTATTTCCCATCTGCGAATTAATTTTATGAACGGGCATAATAGAAAAAGTAAGGTATATTAAATATCTTGAGCCCGCGATCCAGAAGATCTGTTTATAACAATTACATTGAGTTGCATATTTAAGGAAGATCATTTCTCGGCATTAGGGGGAGATAAGAATATAAAGATATAAATGCCGAGAAATTATATTGAATGAAAAAGATCTTCAATTCTTGATCCACGCATCAATCAATTGAACCCGAAGTTCATGAAAATAAGTGACTTGCAATATTCAGCAAGTAATCTGCCAAATTAATGAAGGTGTGACAAAATCACATATATTTGTGATAAATGAACTATAAGAGTTCAAATACCAAAGAGATCAACTCAAATGTTGATTCTAATATACGCCAGAAGCGTAATAGATCGATCTTAAGATATAAAATAAATTCGCGGAAAAACAAAGAAATTAAGTCACCCTCAAAATCTCCTGAAGAGAGTTAGATGGAAATCTCATTGAAAAAGCATGTGCACATGTTAATAGAAAATCGTGGGATTGCGGAACAACCAAATTAAATATTTTGGGAAATGATGAAAATTTTGGTTGATAGAATGAATTGTCATCAACATGGAAAAAGTCATCAACGACATATTTGCCTCAAGAGTTGCTATAGAAAATTTGGATCCAAAACTCAAATCAATGATAGTGTGCCGGCAGCACTCAAAGAAATAGAAACGAGTAATTGAGGTTGAGCATGACTCGCTAAATAAAGATTCTATAGTACACACCTCAAAATATTATCCCAGAAGGATATACGTGAGTGTTCGTACGAAAACGAATAATGATGTGGTGAGATATAAAAGCGAGATTAGTTGCTCAAGAGTTTTTCGCAGAAACTCGATGTTAATGAAATATTTTTAAGGATGACATTAAGTTCCGCTACCTTATACTTCTGGCAGCAATAACGATAAATATAGATATGCATGAATGTATGATTTGACCATGTAGAAGTCATTAGAAAGATACATACATGAAATTCTTGGATGGATTTTAAGATTCCTGAAATGAAAGGAAATGAAAATCAGAACATGTACAATATCATATTACATATGGACAAAAATAATATTGAATATAAGGTCCCGAAGACCAGTGATTGGTCCCGAAGACCAGTGATTGCACTCTTTTTCCCTTTACTAAGTTTTTCCCACGGGGTTTTCTTAGTTAAAGGTTTTTAACGAGACAATCACCAAAATATAAATGTGAATGTCGTGTACTCTATTCCTCGAGTATTTTTTCCTACAAGGTTTTATAACGAGGTTTTTAACGAGGCATGTACATCACTCGATAATAATTAATGGGGACATCAGAATGTTCCATATGAGTTTGTTTTCGAGATAAAATGAGATATTGAACCTGAAGTTCAAATGATTGTGAATTGAAGTTCACATTATTGTTCATTTGTCAAGAAATGTATATTGAACACTAGACGCATCTAAAATACTCCAGAAGAGTTACCGGTCGGTTATAGCAATTGCGAATGCTCTAGTCAATAGATGTCTGGTAAAGGCATGTCTCAGAAGGACGAAAAATATACAATGATACAAATGAACGTGAAACTCGACAATTCGAAGGTTGTGTCCTGAAGACCAAAATGTATATTTGAATAACTAAGTTTTTCCTATATGGTTTTATTAGTTACAGGTTTTAATGAGACTGGTTGATCACAAATATTTACTTTCAAGAAGTCAAATATTTTCGGTGATTACAATCAGGGGGAGCAAGCTGCACTCTTTTTCCTTCGTTCAGGTTTTGTCCCACTGGGTTTTCCTGGCAAGGTTTTAACGAGGCAGCAATTCTGTACATAGTCATTCAAGGGGGAGTGTTATGAATATTATTATATTATAGTGAATGACTTGTTGGCTAAGTCAGAAACCCTAGATTGTATCCTATATAAAGGGGTCTCCCCATATGAATGAATACAACAATTCACAACAATTCACAACAATTCTATTCTCCTCTCATGTCCTCTCATATTGTCTCTCTTATTCTAATCTATTGTTCTCTCAATTTCCTTTGAGTTTATAACAATTCTAATATTAAGTAGATTTTTGGGAAAAATGGCAATAAGGCCAATTTTCAACATTTTTTTGTCCAATAAGTCCAAATTCCAATTTATGTGTCAATTAGGCCTTTTTGTTCCAATTGGGCCAAAAAAATGTATATGGAAAGGCAAAAATACCCTTACTCTATTTATACTCAACCCACCCCACCCCTACCCCACCCCACCCCTACCCCAAACACTGAATACCATGAAAAGACACTGAACGTCAGATTTTTTCTTCTACTCAATTAACCTCACCCCAAAAGACACTGAATGTCCGACACTGAATGTTAGACACTGAATACCATGAAAAGACACTGAATAACACTGAATACCATTAAAAGACACTGAATAACATTAAAAGACATTGAATAACACTGAACAACACTGAACAACCCTAAAAGACACTGAATAACATTAAAAGACATTGAATAACACTGAATAACACTGAAAGACACTGAATAACATTAAAAGGCACTGAATAACATTAAAAAACACTGAATAACACTGAATAACATTGAATACCGTTAAAAGACACTGAATAACATTAAAAGACACTGAATAACACTGAATAACATTAAAAGACACTGAATACCATTAAAAGACACTGAATGACACTCAATACCATAAAAAAACACTGAATAAGAATAAGAATAAAAGACACTGAATGTCATTAAAAAAACATTGAATTTCAGTTTTTTTACATAAAATATTATAAAAACACATTAATAACATTGAATATCATAAAAAAACACTAAATATTATAAAAACACTGAATGTCATAAAAAAACACTGAACATCGTAAAAAAACACTGAAAATGAAATAGATATCCCAAAAAAAAATTTAAAAAAAATACAATGAATCTCGTAAATGGTACGTGGTCCGAAAATCCCCACGAGCTCGGGCAGCATGCGTTCGGGGAGAAGCTCGGGACCACACATCACATATATATAAAGTCACTCCACAGGACCACACATCCGCAATCTACATACAAATTCAAGACAAAATTATTAACAATATATGCTGAGGAGGCAATACATGTTTTTTTTATAAAATAAACACATTTCCATCATACTCCTTTTTAAGCAACACTTCAGGAGCAATATATGCAAACTATTAACAATACATGCCGTATTCGAATGAAGAAAAAACAAATTAAAATATACCTCTGAGGTATGTAACAGGAGAAGGCGAATCGTCTTTGCAAACGTCGACCTTATCAAGGACAGAGACGAGACTCAAGAACTCGGGAGTAACGAATCTGAGCTCACCCGACTCTACTTCGCTGCTCTCGGGACTTTCGACGATCTGCTCGATACTCCCTGGCTCTCGCCCGAGGAGGCTGATGGCTCGAGAGGCGTTCTCCTGCCCTTCGCTCCTTCATCCGCCGGAAACCACGCCCAAAATACGCCTGAACATCTCCTGAATATACAAGTTTATAACTGACCCTTTATAGTGTAATATACAAAATATATGAGGTTTTATTTGGTAACATACAAACAGCAGCATAGTAGACGACATTAGTGCTGCTCGCTCGATTGTCGAAAAGAGAAAATGATTTAATTAAGGAACATAACTTACAGCAAAAATGACGACACGGAAGAAGCATTGTAGCCGTAGGGGATTCGAAGCATACTTTACATGCATGAGAATTTGCATCTCCATGAACAGTGAACTTATATTCTTTCTCCTTCATCTCCTGCATTCGAGCCTACAAGAATTCAACATGAACAATTAGACCACACATATACATGCGCACTTGCATTTGTCATAAGATTTTCAAGACAGCAAAACTCGAACAGACAGAAAGAACTGAAACATATTATTTGAATGATTAGTATATTTCATTATATATCAATCCAAAATCATAAAAACTAAAGCACCTGCAAGTGTACAAAATAAGGAATATCTTAGGATCTATATTATAGAGAGTATTTTAATATCACAAAATTTTAATATCACAGGATCTAAATCTTAGGCTCAAAGATTTAGCAATACTAAGCAACCTGCCCTTCGATAAGGTCGTCGCAAGCGTGGTGCCGGCGAGGGTGGAAATAGAATTTCAATTCGAAAGTAGAAACATCAGTCCATGTGCAAGGAGAAGTTGAAACCCAAAGCTCGTCCCCGGGAAGCACTTCGATCACTACCACAAGCTCGGGCAACACACATTTGGCGAGAAGCTCGGGTTCTACATCAATACAGTTCCATGAAAGATAGAACACACTAACTTGATTACTTTGATAGGATAAATGTAACTGGAAAAAAGAAAATTCAAGCGGAAACGTGTCCAACAACAAAAAAGCTCCAAACACTTTAATCGTTATCTTGTTTATTTCTAAGTTAACATCCAAAGCTGGAAAGAGATTGGACGGATCTAAGTATACCTCGCAACGGAACGGAGCCACCCGAATTTATGCGTCTGAGCCAGGCACATTCCTCGCAGAAACACTGATCACCCAACGACACTGGCCCTTAGCCCGATTCGAGAGAAAAGTGCATCACAGTAAAAAGACCAAACAAGGAACTTAAGTTCATCATTCCTTTTCACCATACTCAAAACACAACAATAAAAGTTGGAATGAATCTATATACAGTAAAAGAATTTGGAGCGTAACCTTTCTTGAGCATTTCGTCGAACACCTTCAAGGCGTTCTCGACCGAGTCTTCAGATTGAAATTGATATTCCCATTCTTTTCCCTCTCGCCGTTGATCATTTCAGACACCCGTCTCTCCACGAAGCTCCCCGTCGTAGCGAAATTCGCACCAACCGATGTGGTTGAGGGCGCACCCGATGAAGACGCCGTCGGTGAGCTCCGTGACCTGGACGACGAGAATCAGGCCGAAGTGTCCCTCGTAGCTGACCTTGGCGTCGAGCGCGAAGCAGAGCTTCACCTGGTCGGATTCGTAGCCGTCGATGCCCCCGAGCAGATCGGCAATGCGGGGGGTGGAGTCGTCGGCGTGGATGTGATCAGATGAATTGATTTCACGAACTTACTTTTCACGTCGACTACCGTCGATCTCGTATGATGATTCTCGATCGTCGGAGGAGGGAGAGGAGGGGAGGCGATTTCTGGAAGCAGGAAGAGAAAGGGGGTGGAAGACACGAGCGTAGAATTGGGTGGGAAAAGGGTAAGGGGTAATAGTGTATTTACACATTTTAGACGGCCTAATTGACACGCGTAATTTCTCGAAAGCCTTATTGCCGAAAAAATGTTGAAAATTGGTCTTATTGCCATTTTTCCCTAGATTTTTTTGTAAATCTAAAATTATTGATTTAAATTATTTTTTATTTATTTTAATTTATATTGAAGCAACTTAAACAAGATGAATTGATATGTGTTTGAAGTGAACTAAATTATTGAACTGAACTAAAATGAAATTAAAAAACTGAAATTAAGTCCAAAAAAATAAGTTTTCAATCACTCCGTTAAAATTCCTAATAGTAAATAAATAAATTATTTTTATCTATACATATATAATTTCAGAATCCACTAATGCCACGTGAACCAATAGAAAAACAATAATAATATTGTGTTCACACTATAAATTATAAATAAAAATAATATAAATTATAAATAGTAATATTATTAAACATATTTAAATTATTATATATAAATTTTAAATAGTAATTTAAAATTATATATTTTTGGTAATAATAATTAATCATCATCTTAAATATATAATTTTTTTTTCTTTTCTCAAAATTCTTTTTTATTCCATTAATATTAATTTAATTTCAATTAATCATATCTCATAAAAATCAATCTCTTCCTATTCTCTAATACATTTTCAATCTCTTCCTATTCTCTAATAAATTTGAGTTAAAAAAAAATTGATGAAACTTTTTAAGTATATTATTTTCTCTTGATGGCTTCATAGGTCATTTTTTATTTTTCTGAACATTGAATCGATTTACATGTATACGTCTTCTATTCATTCATTTTTTTTCCTCGATTTTTTTAATTTTATGTATTAATTATGATTTTTTCGCAGATTCCAGTATCAAATTGTCGAGTTATTTATTATGTTTGACTAGATTTTTTTTAGTTTATCTCTAATTCAGTTATTGTTAAATTTTGCAGGTTAACATATGTTATATTTTAATATAACTGCATTTCCCCATCTCATCTCCTTCATGTTCACCAATTAAATTCAATTTTTTATATTTCTATTTATTTTTCAACTTTATAATTTTTATTTTCCATTTATTTAGATTTTTCTCCAGCGGTTTTAGGTATTTGTTGAATGCGTTTGACACTAGAGGAATGCAGAGACGAGAAACTCCTCTTCCACCAGATCAGAGGCTCCTCGATTGGGTAGGATTAGACGAGAAACTTCTCTTCCACCAGATCAGAGGCTTCTCGATCTGGTAGGATGTAAATCGAGGGATGCGCCCGAGTAGCAGACACATGTGGGAGAGAGATCGGGTAAGATGAGACGAGGAACTCCTCTTCCACCAGATCAGAGGCTCCTCGATCGGGTAGGATATATATCGAAGGATGCGCTCGAGTAGCAGACACATGTGGAAGAGAAATCGGGTAGGATGAGACGAGAAACTCCTCTTCCACCAGACCAGAGGCTCCTCAATCGGGTAGGATGTAAATCGAAGGATGCGCCCGAGTAGCAGACACATGTGAGAGAGAGCCAATAGGTCTCATCCAAGGACTAACTTCATAATATTTCAATGAAAATTTATCATATCCGAGATTCGAACTCTGCGTCGTCGGGTAATTACACCAACATCACCACAAACCTTACCACTCGGCTATGCCCAAGAAGTTTACATACTATAAATTACATCAAACATGCGTAGTTTTTGAAAATAATAAAATTTTCATAATTGAGATAACGGTTAATAATGAGATTAATATGAATTTACAAATTTAAGTGAGAGTTCGATTATTAAATAAAATAATTTGTTAGTCCATTAATAATTTTTTGGTCGAAATACGTTGGAAATTAAATAAAATTTTAGATTATTTCAAACAAATAAATCACGTGCATCGTACGGGCAGTGGTACTAATTTATTTTAATCCAAAGAGTTTAGTCTAACTAGCTTATTAGCTGGTGCGGTGCTGGTGCAGGTTAGCCCCATGGTCCAAACTTTTATTGGCACGAAGCTTCCGACGTCGAAAATAATGGACCACAAAGCGTGTTGGGGGTTGTACGTTGACGGCCACCCAACTGGACAGGTCATCTCTGGCGGTGTGCACCGCGGAGCAGGCTACACTTTTTTTTTTCTTTCTTATATCTCGCTTTCTATATTTAGAATCGAAGCCACGCGTGTGTTCTATAAACAATCTACTAGGAATAGTAACCCACGCGCCAAACTCTTGTTGGAACTTCACGCTCTCAAATTATAAACACAATTTATGTTAATTAAGCGAGTTTAATCAATTAGGCCGAGCAATTAGTGGGGCCCGAGTAGGTGTGTGGGACTTGTTAAGAAAGTGTCAACACGCATACTGTAGATATTAATCTCACATTCCTTTGGTTTATTTTATTATTGGAAGTACAAAGTACAAGAAGACCATGTGATTAAGTTGTTGAAGTGTTGATATTCGATTCAATAATTTGTGAATAATTTGTTGGTAGTGATGCAAATTAACGCGTCAAAAGAATAAAAAAAAAATTGAATTCGTTGATTTACATTTCACCAAATTTACGGCAATACGATTTGTCATCGTGAACCTACATCTGACGATGTGATGAAGTTATCCTGATGAAGCGTGAGTAAACTCCCGAACTGAAATGAAAAAGTACTTTCTCTATCTTAGAAGAACATAAAATTTTTGTTCTTATTATAGAACATAGAGAGTAGTTAGTGTAAGAAATAAATATGAATATGGTGTGAATAAATTAGAACTGGGCCGCATTTAACCCTAGATATAACCATGTACACAATAGTAGCCCAAAACAAATGGGCTTCAGTTAATATTTGGGCTTTAATAAACTTCGTCAGTCCATTTATTTAGCACATCATTTCACTTCGCACTCGATTCGCTCTAACACTTTCTAGGGTTTCCGCCTGCAATCAACTCTCTGCTCGCCGAAGCTTCGACAGCGGATATCAATGGTGAAGGGACGGCAAGGCGAGCGCGTGAGGCTCTACGTTCGAGGAACGGTCCTCGGATACAAAAGGTAATCATCGCGTTCGCTGGAACCTCTCTCGGTTGATTTATTTTAGCTGAAATCGTGCGTTGGATTTTCCGATTAGGTCGAAGTCGAACCAGTATCCGAACACGTCGCTGGTGCAGATAGAGGGAGTGAACACGCAGGAGGAGGTGGCGTGGTACGCCGGGAAGAAAATGGCGTACATTTACAAGGCCAAGGTTAAGAAGAACGGATCGCACTATCGCTGCATTTGGGGGAAAGTCACGCGCCCACACGGTAACAGTGGTGTCGTTCGCGCGAAGTTCAAGTCGAATCTCCCTCCCAAATCCATGGTAAATGCAAATTCAATTCGGTGGATTAATAATTTTTTTTTAATTATCCTAATGTGATTCGATTATATGATTTTGATCAAACAGGGTGCTAGAGTCAGGGTCTTTATGTACCCAAGCAACATTTGAGGTGAGAACTCAGCTACTTCTTTTGCTGGAGATATTAGTTTCTGTGTGTATTGTTTAGGTTTCTGATTTAAATATGAGTTTCTGTGTTCTATGTTTGTCTCCTGAGTTTTCGATATTTTAAGTTAGTATGTTCCCGTGCGGAGCTGGGCTTAGAATTTAGGCCGGGCTTGAATTAAGGGCTTCATTATTTTACTTCATTTTTGGTGAAAAAAATGATTACTTGAAAAGATATTGAATCAAACTCCCGAGTCTTGTTGGACAATGTTTACTTATTTATAGGTATATGTTTGTTCGAATTAGGGTAGAAAATGAACAATTATGAAATGGGGTGAGGGTGAACCAACTGTATACATTTGCATTATAAGTTGTTGCATGCATATATTTATACACTTGTTTGTGTGTTTAAATTAGCTATATTATGTGAGTACAAATCATCATAGTCTTGTACTCCGTATCATACAATATATGCAGTACATTTCTATACCTATGTTTGGGTACATAATGTCTATACATTAAGTGGGTATCGACACCACCACCCATTAAGTGTGTTCCGATATAGATGTTTAGAATTCTTGATTTATTGTTTCTCTTTAAGTCTTAATTAAAGTAAACCCTGGTGAGATTAAGGATGTTTGTGTCTATTTTTGATATAAGATTTACTTGGTTCAAATCGTAACATACTTTATTTGAAAAATGTGTTCAAGTACACTTTCGTGGTTACATGAGAAAATGTGTTCTTCGGTTATATGGATGCATAGCTTTATGTGTTATTCTCCACCAAGGCTCTTGAGCGTGATGCCTTTGATATTGTTTCTGGTGTTTCCATGCTAAACTCGACTGCCTATAGTTTTTGCAGTGGCTTGGGCTCTGGAAGACTTGGTTGAAGCTCAGCATCAAGTAGCGTCAAGATTTTCATCTTCCTTTTTTTTTAGTTCACAAACGTTTTGTAATGAAAATCAGTTCTCCTTTTTCTGCAATTTTCTTTTCTATTCTGATTTTGAGAACATATATTTTTGCGACAGGAGATTCAAATATTTTATCATATTATGGTGTTGGTTCCAAATTAAAAAATGTTACAAGTATTTATATGTTCCTGTCAAAATCAGGTAAATTCCAAACAATAAGATATGAGGCTGAACTCTGCACTGGACTGCCCAACTCTGCCCAATAAATTAAAATATTTTACGGATAAAAAATAAATTGAAATATTGAAAGAAGTGTGAATATTGAATTTAACAATTTAGTTTAAAATAAATCGAAATATTGAAAAAAGTATGAATATTGAATTTAACAATATAGTTTACACTAGTACTCTGTATTATTTAAAATAAAAAAAACCAAAAAGGGCCTTGGCCCATATTATCTAAAGTCCTACAAAAACCCATTCTTTAATTTGGGCCTAGGCTCATTATTCCATTAGGCGTGGCATGTCTTCCTACTACAAGTAGACGGAGAGAGAAGAAACTCCCGTGAAATCAAAATTACAATTTCCCCTCTTTCCTAACATCCTGATTTGGGCGCTAGGGTTTTAGGCGGATTCAGTTTCCTCTTTTCGAGAAGATTTTAATTTTCAGGTAATCGTTATACTCGACAACATTAATATTTTAATTTCCTTTTTGCGTTGTTCATTTGCGTTGAGAAAACATGATTTTTTTGAGTATCTGTGATCTGCTATGTGATTTTTAGCGATTAATTTTTCTGCATTTGGACGAATTAATACTCGTATGAATTATGATACTGCTTTGTAGTTGCCTAATTATTTGATATTTTTTCTGTTCATTTTTACGAGCGCTAATCTGTAATCGGGAAATATTCATTCGATTTCATTTTGTTTTTGGCAGGACGAAATTATATAAAAATCTTGAGTTGGAAATTCGAATATCGTAAAAGATGCTGCAAATTCGACTGAGCAAGCCAGCTAGTGAAACTGGGGCTAGTGCGAAACCTGCATCTGTGGACACTGTGACAGTCGCATGTCCCGGCCATCTCGTCTTAGCCGATCTTCCTGTAGCAAATAGTCTAGGTTCACCGAGTGCTTCGGCTATTATTAAGAATGTTGGGCGTAGGTCCCGTCGCCAGCTCGGTGAGCGGGTTCACTTTTGTGTCCGGTGTGACTTCCCCATCGCTATCTATGGCCGCCTTGTAAGTCTTCGTGCTTTTCAACATGTTATTTGTGTGTGCGATCGCGCACTCGTTTGTGATCTTCTGGAATTCACTTAATGCACTTTGTCACTTTTTACGTCTCTCGGTGTTAATGTATAAATGTACTTACTGAAAAATTACAACTATTAGCCACTGTAAGCTCTTGTGGTTGAAAGGGTGGAATTTCGTTGTCCATATATTCGATTCTTTCTTAGTACAAGGATTGCATTACATATTCCGTTGAAATTTTCTCTGAATGAAGCCACCGACAAATAAACAATTTTTTTTTTCTTCCTGTTTTTTGTTTCAAGCATGTTGCATTATTTTGTCAACATGTTGCATTGACAATCATATGTTTCTAATACAGAGCCCTTGTGAGCACGCCTTCTGTTTGGACTGTGCCAGAAGTGATTCTCTTTGCTACCTGTAAGTCATTATCAATTTATTCTGTAGTTCTTTGGCATGAAGAGTCACTGCGTTTTTTGAGTTAGCTCTTTTGTATTATATAAACTGCAACAAGGGAACGAATTTTGCTCGTTTACTGATGCTTGTTAATAATTTGTGCTAATAGATGGTTTTTTTTTCCTTTTTTTTTTTTTTTTAATCCTTGATTCGGCACAACAGCTGTGATGAACGCATTCAAAAGATCCAAACAATCAAAATGATGGAAGGAATCTTTATATGTGCAGCCCCTCATTGTTTCAAGTCCTTCTTAAAGAAGACCGAACTGGAGTCACATATTTACGAGATACATGCCGACCTTCTTGACCCCACAAGGGGAAAAGAAGGAAACGAGTCAGAAGGCATAAGTGCTCAGAAGCCCTCGGCTTCAGAAACTACGGTTCAGGCACCAACGCCTAGGCCCATTTTTTCTCCCCATTCGATTTCTCAGGTTCAGGACCATGAAGACAGGACCCCGCGTCTGCAGAACAGGGACCCACCGCCTTCGAGACCGACTATGATACAGCCAAGGCCAGTCCTACCTTTTCCAGGACAAGTTCCAAATCATCCATCAGAGCAACATCCACTTGCTTCACAAAACCGCTTTCCTCAGCAAAATTTCGACTCACAGGGACAGAGGGGACCACCGCAAGACTCTGGTATGTTTCTGGATTATAAAAAACTTAAAATTATGGATTAGTTCAAAACCTAATTCGACTATCTTATAACACTACAAATATTCCTTAACTTATGTGGATTTGAACGATGCCAATGATAATGTGCTTTTAAGCAAAAGAGATTAAAAACGAAAGTAGCACAGTTATATATCATAATTTTAGTATTTCTGTAAATCAGAGAGGCAATTACTAAATCTTAAAGGTTAAAAACACCTTCTCATCTGTCATCTCTCCTTAACCGAAAGGGATTGGTTGGTTGTAATTGTAATTTTTAAATATTTTGTGGGTTTTTATATAATTAGGGATCTGTATATGTTCGGATATTCCCAAAATTATTTGACTTCTCATTGACCGAATAATTCTTTTTCACCAGTTAATCCAAGTCAAGCTATGGCTCCCTCCCAATTTTATCCTCCGTACGCATACAAGATGGCTAGGCCGGATTCAACACCAGAGCCCGGACCAGGACAGGGCTCCTTGCTCGGTTTCCCATCGGGCCCCACCGGGCCCATGAATTTCCCGCCAAACTATTCTCAGCAATGGAACGTGGGGCCCGGCACAGTGCCTTTGGAACCTCCTCTGGTAGTAACATCTCAAGGCAGCTCGGATGGCTTTATGAACGTCGACCGCCACCCTCCTCCTCAGGGCAGAGGATACTTTATGAACGGACAAAATGTTGGGATTATGATTCCTTCAAACGCCCCTCAGCATGCCGCCAATAGTAATGGTGTGGGCCCGGGAGAAGGGCAAGGAGGACATTTGGCACCACAGCCACTGTCTCTTCCTCCACCACCTTCTATGCAGATGCAACAACGAGGTGGCGGCGGCAGGTCATATTCCGGCGATGGGAATCAAGATGCCCCGCCGGGGTTTGGTTGGCCTCTAGAGAGACGAGATGGGTTTGGTGGTGGGCAAGATTAGACCGGTCATCTCTTGGGGGCATACTCGTAATTTTGTTGATTTGCAAGTGTTATTTTCGTTCGCCTTGTGTGTTATGACATTAGCTCTTGGGTTAACATTGATAAAAAAAAAAGATTTTGTTTGATATTCTTAGTCGAGTACAATATATCATCAAACTGGAAAAGTTGCAAATTCTTATATCAGTATACAAATGGAATAACAGCTTTTCTGTTGTTGGGATAATCCTCTCCAAACTTTTCAAGATACCACTTGTGATTTTGGCCGGCCCGAGGCCCGAGATTAGCGCATGTGTAAAGAAAGAATCCAAGCCCGGCCCAAGACCAAGTCATGAAAGCCCAGCCCAACCACTCCAAAATCTCGCCCAGATAATTCGGGCAGCTGACCCACTCAAAAAGCCCACCCCTAGGTATCTTATACCCTCCGCCGCCGCCTCTCAGCCCCATCAACAAATTGTCCGACCAGATGTTCACGGCGGCTCCGACGGAGAACACCGCCGCGCCGGCTGACAATCTCCACCAGAACCACCCGTCTCCGGCGAGATCCGCGTACTCCGAGACCCACCTCGCCTGGAGATAGGCGTTGAGGAGATTGAACACGAAGGCCATCGCCGCGACGCTCGCCGGGAATCCGGGTTTCTTCTGGATCTGGCCGGAGGGGGTTCGGAGGAGGATCCGGATCGGGTAGACGATCGTGCGGTGGAGGTAGTGGAGGAGGAAAGGGGAGATGAGGGCGAGAGCGCGCGGATCGCGGCGGTTCTTGCCGTGCGGGAAGAGGAGGAGCGTGAGCCAGACGGTGGGGCTTTCCATGAGGAACCAGGCGAGCGGCGGAGGAATGGTGGGGCCCCACCCGGGGCGGCGGTGCTTGCCGTAGGGGGCGGAGAGGAAGAGGAGGGATATGACGGTGGGGGGAGTGATCAGGAACAGGGTAAGGAGGCTGGACTGGAAAAATGCTTCGTCGGAAAACATTATTTTTTTTATTTAATTTTTTACTTGTAATCTATCCACTAATTCTTGCGAGAGTGAGAGTGATGATGATTCAGATTTTATGTTTTTTTAAGAGGGGAAGAACCTACTTTTTTGACAATTGAATTGAATTTTGAAAGATAAAATAAATCAAATTCAAACAAAATTCATTATAATTTTTATTATAAAAATAAAAAAATAAAAATGAATAAATCTAAAAACACAAGTAAAATAAAATAAAATTTTATTCGTAACATTAAAATCATTGTTACAAAAATAATACTCTGCACATAACAAAATCTTAATTTTTGATTGTTTTAATCAAGAAGTAAAAATTAAAAACAGTTTTTTAAATAACAAAATAATACAATAAGTAAAAGTTAAAAAAATAATAAATGATAATATGAATACTACTTTATAATTTAAAAACAAATTTTTATTAGGTATAAAAGTATATCATGTATCAATGTTGCTATTATAAATTCTTTAAATATAAAAAATTGAACATGGTTTATTTAAATTTATGTAGCTAAATTTTAAACTTCTCCAATGTTTGTCAAGAAAATATGAAAAATTAAAAAAACAATAACAACACCAACAATAATAATAATAATAATAATAATAATAATAAGTAAAAAAGGAGTGACTGAGTCTGTGTAAAATTCATCTCTGCTCCGAGCTGTTTCCATTCTTTCTCAGATCTCCAAAACCCCTCACTAGGGCTTTGACTATAATCCCAATTCAATTTTCGCCCCCTTTTCCTTCATTTCGGCCAATCGAAACCTGCCCTAATTCATGAAAACTTGGGGGTTCCTGTTCCTTTGTTTTCTTGTTTTCACGTTGTCGTGTTTGTGTTTCGATCACGCCGTTCCCCAATCGGAGGAGGACGCGAAAAAGAACAAGTTCCGGGACCGCGAGGCGACTGACGATGCCCTGGGTTACCCCAATTTGTGAGTTTCCCAATTCTCTGTTTGTTCTAGATTTTGACATTCTCGCATTCGCAATGCCGACTCGATCGGTCGTAAAGTTTCCGTTTTTCCGTGATTATTTATCGATTTCGACTGTGCATGTTGATTGGCCGTGTTAGCAGTCTGTAAATATTGTAATTTCTTGTGGTCGTAATGTTTGATGATTTTTCGTGTGGGCCGTAGTGATGAAGATGAGCTGCTGAATACGCAATGCCCTCGGCATTTGGAGATGAGATGGCAGGCTGAAGTGAGCTCCAGCATATACGCTTCGCCTTTGATAGCTGATATTAACAGGTGATGCACGTAAATGGGTTCTGTCTGCTTTGATATTTAGATGCACAAAGAGATGATATGTTTATTAGCACGACACCCTTTCGTGATTCTACAAGTTTCCGAGATTTTGACTATTTTTTCTTTGAATTGATCGGGGGATCTTGATACGTTTTCTTACGTGTGTGCTTTAGTGATGGAAAGCTTGAAATAGTGGTCCCTTCTTTTGTGCATTACTTGGAAGTCCTAGAGGGTTCGGACGGTGATAAATTGCCAGGTATATCAGCAGTATACATGGATATAATTTTAGTATTATTTTTTGGAAATAACATCGAGAATGAATAATGATTCGTTCTGTGACTTGATATTATCAGGATGGCCGGTTTTTCATCAGTCAACTGTCCACTCTAGTCCCCTTCTGTATGATATCGACAAGGATGGAGTTCGAGAAATTGCTTTGGCCACTTACAATGGTGAAGTGCTCTTTTTCAGGTAAAACTCCTTAAAAATCTTTCGTTGCAAAAAGAAATTATAATTATCCTGATCATTATCTTTTTTAAGAAAAATAGGGCTTCGGGCTATACCATGCCAGATAAATTGGAAATTCCAAGGTTAAAAGTTAAAAAGGATTGGCATGTGGGGTTGAATCCTGATCCTGCTGATCATTCTCACCCTGATGTTCATGACGAAGAATTGATCCACGAGTCTCTTTTCGACTCATTACCTGGTAAGTTTTTTTCTTTTTTACTAAATGATAAAAGTAATTTTTTTTTTACTTTCAATGTTAACTCTTAAATATTCTCAGTGCACGATGGAAGTACACTAGCAGCAAATATTACAAACCCCACGGCCCCAGGTCACAACGACTCATCAAATTCTGTTCCAGAACACGACACATTGAATACAACGACTTCTGTTCAAAATGACCCCACAGCAGGTCCCAGTGACTCACCAAATTCTACTCCGGAAGACACAGTGAAAACCACAGCTTCTGTTCACAGTGACCTCACAGCAGGTCCAAATTCTGCTCCAGAACAAGACACATTGAATACCACAACTTCTGTTCAAAATGACTCGACAGCAGGTCACAGTGACCCACCAAATTCTGTTCCAGAACACGACACGTTGACTACTACGACCACAGCTTCTGCCGATATTCAACATAACAGTAACCAGCTGAATGCATCTCAAGAAGAAACCCGAGGAGAAAACAATGAAAGTCAACTGGATGCAACCACTAATATGACACTAAATATAAATGGCTCGTCTTCTGATTCTGGATCCATGAATGTTAGTGATGGGGACATTGGGAAAACTTTGAGAAGAAAGCTTCTTGAAGACAAAGACTCAAAAGGCAATGAGGATGTTCCTGCGGCAACGGTGGAAAACAACGGGGGTCTGGAAGCGGAAGCTGACTCATCTTTCGAGCTGTTCAGGGACAGTGATGACCTGGCAGATGATTATAGATATGATTATGATAATACCGTTGACGAGTCCATGTGGGGAGACGAGGAATGGACTGAAGCACAGCATGAGAAGTTGGTAGATTATGTTCAAATAGACGCACATGTCTTGTGCACTCCAGTAAGTATATAGTTCTGTTCCCAACTTTCCTATGAGTTATCGGCTTCTGGTTGCTTTGAAACGTAGACCTCAAATTTGGGTTTTTTTTCCTTCTTTCTTTCAGGTGATAGCTGACATAGATAATGACGGTGTCTTCGAGATGATTGTTGCTGTTTCTTACTTTTTTGATCGTGAGTAAGTTCATCCTACTACCAAATAGTCTAATACAAGGTTAAATATCATTTAATTTTTAGTTCATGAACATGCATATTGTTGTTGCCCCACTTTCGACAGCTGCTATACATCATCCAGTTGGTTTATGATGTGAGATATTTGAAGTATATTGTGGCTTGCTGTTGATGTTTAGGAAATTACAATACATGTGTCAAGCGTTATGACAAAAACACTTATCGTCATAGAGAGCAGTTTTTTTCATCAGATGGAGGCCAAATTTATTTTAGTTTTTGTTTAGTTAGTTTGTTTTGTGATTCTTTTAACGTTTCCTAGTGTTTCAGTTTCATTGTATTGTAATTTTCACTACTTTTCAATCATCTTTTAGGATTTTTTTAAAAAAAAAAAAAAAAAACTGTTTGTTAAGTTCTTTAGTGGCCTGAAGATATTTCAGCTGATCAGTTTATAGTTTGGCAGGTATTATGACAATCCAGATCATTTGAAGGAACTGGGTGGTATTGATATTGGGAAATATGTCGCTGGTGGTATTGTGGTTTTCAACCTTGACACGAAGCAAGTTAAGTGGGGTGTTCAACTGGATCTGAGTACAGATAATTCAAAGTTCCGTGCCTATATATACTCTTCTCCTACGGTAGTTGATTTAGATGGTGATGGGAATTTGGACATTCTGGTCGGCACTTCTTTTGGCTTGTTTTATGTCTTGGACCACAAGGGTACGTGCTCTCATAATGCGATTATATGAGCTTGTGTTTTTGTGTTTGCGTATATTGGGAACGTTAAACCAGGAAATCAATGTTCAACTGTGTGAATATGATCTTATTAATCTAAAGTTGTAGTTCAAATGCCATTCAGAAGTTTGATAGTATTTTGTAAATATTATTGTTTCACCTCCTTTCATATCTCTTTATTACACTTATTTAGGCAAAGTTAGAGAGAAATTCCCACTTGAGATGGCTGAAATTCAAGGAGCAGTAGTTGCGGCTGATATCAATGATGACGGGAAAATCGAATTAGTGACTACAGATGCCCATGGTAATGTTGCTGCCTGGACCCCACAAGGAAAAGAAATTTGGGAAACACATCTTAAGAGCCTTGTTCCTCAGGTAATACACAGTTTAGGGTTGAATCCAAGCTATGTTTTTATTTACCTTTTCTTAACCTCAGGGTCCCAGCATTGGAGATGTAGATGGTGATGGCCACACTGATATAGTTATTCCGACAGTTTCCGGAAATATATACGTTCTTAGTGGGAAAGACGGATCAATTGTACGGCCCTATCCGTACAGAACACATGGTAGGGTAATGAATCAAGTTCTTCTGGTTGACTTGAAAAAACGCGGGGAGAAGCAAAAGGGACTCACCATTGTTACGACCTCGTTCGATGGGTATTTGTACCTCATAGACGGGCCCACATCATGTGCCGATGTTGTGGATATTGGAGAAACATCGTAAGATATAATTTGAAAAAAAATATTATAACAAGGGTTCATTACAAATGGAATTCTATTCAAAAAAGACCTTATTTGAAATGCAGGTATAGCATGGTTTTGGCTGACAATGTAGATGGTGGGGATGATCTTGATCTTATAGTCAGCACCATGAATGGCAATGTCTTCTGTTTCTCTACTCCTTCGCCACATCATCCTCTGAAGGAAAGATTTATATTACTAAACTATAATTCATTTGCTTAAATTTATCGATACATTATTTGCGGCTCTCTTACAAAATCTTGGTAATCCAGGCCTGGAGATCTCCGAACCAAGGGAGAAATAATGCAGCACACCGTTATAATCGTCAAGGGATTTATGTTACCCCATCTTCACGTGCTTTTCGAGATGAAGAAGGGAAGAACTTTTGGGTTGAAGTGGAGATTGTCGACAGAAACAGGTTCCCGTCTGGCTCCCAAGCGCCTTATAATGTCACGGTATGAAACTTATTCTTCAACTTAGTCTTTTACTATTTTGGTATTTCCTAATTTTTTTTTTTCTCTTTATAATAACCATAGGTAAGCTTGTTGGTACCTGGTAATTACCAAGGAGAGCGAACGTTCAAACAAAACCAAATTTTTGATCGCCCCGGAAAACATCGGGTGAAACTTCCGACGGTGGGAGTGAGGACAGCTGGAACAGTACTGGTTGAGATGGTGGACAGGAATGGACTCCATTTCTCGGATGATTTCTCACTCACTTTCCACATGTACTACTATAAGCTGTTGAAATGGATTCTTGTCCTTCCGATGCTGGGAATGTTAGGCATCCTCGTCATCCAGCGGCCCCAAGAAGGCATGCCACTGCCATCGTTTTCGCGCAATACTGACTTGTGACTATAATTGATTCTGTTGACACGATATACGTTTTTGCCGAAAGAAATATCATACCACAGGTGGTCTGAAGCAGATGTGTCTTTGTTGAAACGTGGTGAGAAACCGTGAAACGAATGCGGTGTCGGAAGATGTCGGTGCTCTTTTTGAGATGGGGAATTAGACTATGTAGTTGTTCTGCTAAAAGAATAGAAGCCATAGTAGTGAAACAGAGACTTGCATTGTAATAATACACTATATGGAAAAATCTGATTTTGATAATATTACTGGATCCTTGATCTTTCTTATATTGAATGAACCCGGAAGAACGAAAGCGAACTAACTTCTGATTCGGTCACTCCGTTATCATTTCCCCCATGGTATGGAAGAAATAGAACTACTACTACTACTAATATAGTAGTAGTTTTGATCACCAAACTTTACTCAGTCATTGAACCATCATTCGTCTATTTCTTCCGCCATGGTGTGGAAGAAATAGACTAACTACTAACCATTCGGATGAGGTCAAGTTCTGAGTATCAAACTATACTCTGAATCATCCAACCCTTAATCGAATTCATCGACTGATCCAGAAGTTTCTGACAATAAACTCTTCACAGATTCTTGATTTGTGAGTTTCATTTTCACAGCTAATACATAAACAAAAAAGGATTCACCAACATGATAAACAAAAAATCCACAACTCATAGCTTTTTATTTATACAACAAATGTCTACAACACTCAAATTCCATATTTCATAAAGACAATAATCACAAATAAAAGGACTCTTTCACTCATTCACTCAATCACTAGTATGCTTGCAATACAGGCCTCTTACCAAGCCTCTTGATTTCTCGATCCATCTGGCCGGTAAGCATCAAGCCGAACATCTTGTAATCGCACAGCAGAGACCACAACGGATGTCCGAAAGTAGCCGGAACGTTCCCTTCAACGAAGAAGTGGCTGTACCAAGCCAATCCATACCCGATTACAGGCACGAGTATTAACAGCCACCAGTTGAACACTACAGAGTACACCAAGCAGAGCATGCTGCAAAGAGTCCCTGTGAAGTGCCAGCGCCTAGTCGCCGGATTCGAGTGCTGGCTCACATAGAAAGGCCAGTACTCCTCCATGTTCCTGAAACTCATCCTTCTTCTTCTTCTTCAAACAAGAAAAAAAAGCAAAGAAAAAAAAAACCCAGATCGGAGTTATGGTCAAAATCAAATCTTGATCGGAGAATCGAGCACTAGAGAGAAAACCCAGATCGGAAAATCTTGATTTTTTGAGAAAAAAATTGAATCTTTAGGAAAAAAATAAATTGATACTGAGCTTGATAGCTTCTTTAGAGAAAAAAAACAAAACAGATCTAATACTGAATTTGCAGGGCTTTTCGAGCCGGCCCAGATCGATAATTATGAAATTCAATTAAAAAATCTTTATAAATAAAGTGGAAAAATAAAAAGTGATGAATTTTCGAGTGTATTTTGATGAATAAAGAAAATGGTTTTTTGAGGGTTTAAAATATGGTTGTTGTTTTCTCCGCCATATAACTTTTTGGGGATTTTGTGTTGTGTGTGATAAGAGGTATTTTGAAAGAAAAAGCAATGTTTTTTTCCCCTTGTTTTCTTGTGAAAAAACAAAAAAGCTTCACTTTACTACATTTTTTCTTTTATAAGGAGGAGAGACGAGAAACTCCACCCTACTCGATCGGAGGTCCCTCGATCGATCGGGTAGGATGTAAATCGAGGAATGTGCCCGAGTAGCAGACACCTGTGCGAGAGAGCCAACAGGTCGAACAAACCTTCATAATATTTCAATGAAAATTTGTCTCACCCGAGATTCAAACTCTGCGTCGCCAGGGAATTACACCCACATCATCACAGGCCTTACCACTCGACTATGCTCTTGGGACCACTTTACTACATTTACTTAACATTCTTATCCCATTTACTTGCTTTCTGTTTTTGGTTACACAAGAAAAATGCGTTTATTGTTCGTTTATGCACTGCGAAATAGTATTCGATTGATATTCGAAATACGGTAAAATCAATAACTTAACTTTAGTGAGAATGTAGTCGAGGAGAGGGAAAGAGTACTTTGATGTATCACTTGTCTTTTGAAAAAATTACAATTCTCGACTATAGAAAGAAGACGAAGGAAATACAAAATATATCGTATTTTCCCGACTAGACTATGAAAAATGCAGTTTAACTAAAATCGATCATTCCTCTTTAATAAAATCTAACTTAAAACTTGCTTTCTGGTTTTGGGTACACAAGAAAAATGCGTCTATTGTTCGTTTATGCACTGCCAAATAGTATTCGATTAGTATTCGAAATACGGTAAAATCTAACTTAAAACTTTAGTGAGAATGTAGTGGAGGAGACGGAAAGAGTACTTTGATGTATCACTTGTCTTTTGAAAAAATTACAATTCTCGACTATAGAAAGACGAAGAAAATACAAAATGTATCGTATTTTCCTGACCAGACTATGAAAAATGCGGTTTAACTAAAATCAATCATTCCTCTTTAATGAAAAACTCTTTCTCCGGTAGCGTATAGATTCCAGAAGATGGTTGTGGCGAAATACAGACACGCTGTGAGAGTTAAGAATGCTTGGAAGGATCCTAGCCACTCCACGAAGAACCCTGTTCCGATGGTGCTGATTATTGCTGCTAGTGTTCCGGCTGAATTTGAAATCCCTACAAAAATAAATATTTACAATTGAGTTTTTTAGTGAAAATATAAACGACGAGCATAAACGCGAACATGATCGATGTAAGCTGTGTACCGTGAAGAAATCCAGCATACTGTGGTGCAATATCCTGAAGAAACGATCAAAAACAAAAATTAGGACATGTTCTTTTGAACTTAATTTCAATTTGTTTTAGTTCACAGCTCGATTAGGTTCGTTTCAAACTATATTTTTTTTTTCATAAAAAAATCAATTTAGTTAACTTCAGTTCAATTCAGATACTATATTCAGTTCAGTTCAACCGATTTCAATTTAACTGTACTATTGGGTTATTAAAAAAAACGACAGAGCAGAAACTTACGTGCATGTTCAGTAAAAAACCAGCCTGGCTGAACGAGCTTAGGCTCAGGGCCATTGTGAGAAATACGGATGCAGCAGTTGGGGTAGTTACGTAATTCAAGCAGAGCAACGCGACTCCAGGCCCAATGAAACCGATCGACTGTCGGTCAATGATTGACATGCATGTATCGTTAGACTTAAGAATCGAAAGAAATATCAGAAACGAAATTAATTACCTGCATGATTTTCCTCGATGATGTTATCGAGCAATCTGATTTGATCAAGTAATCCGAGGCTGACCCAGCAATGTAGCCCGAGATCGCCATTGTTCCCCACGGAACCGCACTGAACCATGCCGCTTGCTTCAAGTTCACACCGAACACCTATAACCAAAACTATATATTCAGCGAAAACTACTTTATGTGAAACAAAAGATTTTCGTTCATTAAGATACTCACTGTTTTAAAATAAACGGGCATCCACGATAGAAGAACGAAATACCCCTGCATTAAGTGAATATTAAGTTTCATTATATTACTCGAACAGTGTAAAGGTAAACGAGGAAAAAAAACACCGACCCAGTTATTAGTGAAGTTGGCAAAGATAATAGCCCAGGCGGGCAGTTTCGATAAGAGGAGTTTCAGAGGTGGTAATTTTCCCTTAGTCGAATAAGACTCGGGTTTTCCAGCTTGGATTAGTCGCAATTCGGACTTGGTGATAGAGCTGCTTTCTTGGGGGTCGTTGGTGACCCTCTGAGTCCAGGTAATTAACCAGAGAAGTCCGAGAGAAGTGAAGAGGATAAAAGGGCCGTAAATTCCGACTGATGATGACATCATCAGGGGAGTTAAAACCAACCCCACCACGTTTCCGAGCTGAAATCCTCCCATGGATATTCCAACTGCAGTGGCTCTTTCGTCGGTTGGAAACCATCTGATAAGATGCAGTATTCCAAAAGATGTATTAAGAGGAAAAAACGTGTCGATTATTTATTTAGAAACTGTTACCTTGATAAAAGGTTGTTCATTGAAGGTAAGGCTACGCCTTCGGCTAATCCGAAGAAAGCTCGGACGGCAAAGAGGCTAGCTGCTGAGTGATTTGCTGCAACGGGAGTGAGGAGAGTTGCTAGAGACCATAGAGTCGCACCCCATGCGATAACTTTTTTTCCTCCATATTTATCTACCAAAGCTCCCCCGATAATCGAGGAACACATGTATCCCCATAGAAAGGATGACTGAAAACATAAGCATTCGATCAGCAAAACTACTTGAAACGAATATCATTCAACGATGAAATATATTCATCACTCTAAGTCTCTAAGGAGTTGTTAAGGATGACTGAAAACAGAAGCATTCGATCAGCAAAACTAATTGAAACGAATATCATTCAACGATGAAATATATTCATCACTCTAAGTTTCTAAGGAGTTGTTAAGGATGACTGAAAACAGAAGCATTCGATCAGCAAAACTACTTGAAACGAATATCATTCAACGATGAAATATATTCATCACTCTAAGTCTCTAAGGACTTGTTCTTTTTTACTAAAATAGTTGAACTAAACTGAACTTGATAAGTCTGAACTGAAATGAACTGAGAATAAGTCCAATATAACAGGTTCTAACTTAACTTCTTTCATCTCGATTTCATATAAAATCGTTTTGGTTTTTGTTTTCCGAATATCATACTATAGTGATGAAATTCAACGTAGAAACGGAATCGAGAAGACGTCGATGTCAACATCCACAGTAAGCATAGACTATGAAATGCAACTACCACCAAAACCACATACTCTCAACAACCACCAAAAGTTCATCCCCACCAGAAACACAAACACAGCAATACATCACCAACCAACAAAACCTCTCAAAGTCCCAATTTAATTTTAATATTAATTCGTGTTCAGTGAATAATAAAAACAAAAAAAAAAATACAGTAAATAAATAAAAATAAATAAATAACCTGCAAAATTCCGAGGAAAGAACTGCTCCATCCGTGTTTGGCAGCGAGAGGAACAATGGCGACGGACATGACGACTCGATCCGCATTGCAGAGGCACATGACCGCCGCCACCAGCGCCACCACCTTGAACCTCTCCGCCGCCATGAATCCGCCGTCTCTCCGCCTCCCGGCGAACAGACCCCTCTCGATCCCCTCCGCCGCGCACCTCACCGTTCCGTTCCCATTGCTCCGTCGCCTTGCATGATGCGGTCTGATTTTTTCCCCGGCCGCATAGAAAGGGGGACTCGGCCATTTCGATTGGACCCGCGACCCGGAAAACGAATTCGGGGTTTCGAAACTGACCCGGCCCACATGCGAAATGGGCCTGCGCGTGTGGTTCGGAACGTTGCTAGATGCGCGTGGGTTTAGTTTAAATGGCGTGGCGCAAGCCATTATTCTTGGAGCTAGAGAGAGAAAAAGGGAGCTTTGTAGTTGTGCGCGTGTAAACACAATAATACTACTAAGACCTATGTATATATATAATGCTAATAAATAAATATTACATCTCTCACACGCATTAATATTTTTATATATAAATTATTTGTTGTAATTTCTGCTTTCAAAATTATTTCACACAAAATAATTTGAAATATTAAATTGTTAGGGAAAAAAAAGATATAAAAAATAAATTGATGGAGAAAAGTAAATCATATAAAAGATGAAACTCGAAATAGGTAACAATAAAATTAAGAATAAAATCTTTTTATTCTTATTCCAAATAAAAATATAAAACTCTCTTACAAAATAATATAATTATATTCTCAATATAATTATATTTCCTAAATAAAAGAATACCAATATTTATTTCCCTAATAAAACAGATATACGGATCCAACTTTTCCAAAATTCCGAATGGCATGCGGAATTGCGGACCAAATACAAAATTCACCGCGTGAATTGGCCGAGTGCCCAGCCACGCCCCCAATTTTCACAAGTGTGAACGCTTCACACTTAATAAATCTCCCAACAGATTTATATCAAAGCTCTTTGGTCGAGAGTTGTGGCTTTTCGATTTGAATTCAAGTCACCACTCAACATTACTTATTTCACTATTAGTGAATTTTTGCTGTCATTGTTTTGTGTTAGATGTATTTTATTTGTGACATACCACAATAGGTCTTATCTTTTTTTTTTTCTTTTTTTTAGTATCTCAAATTAATAATTACTCATTCTAATAACTATTACATTAGTCATAGTTTTTTTGTAATTTGTAAAAAAATGTGATCATTATATATCTTGTAGTATTAAAATAAAATAATTATGTACTACTTTAATTTTTCATTTTAAATGAAATATTTATTCTAATAGTTCTACTTATGTAAAAATAAAACTCACAATCTACTACTCAAAGAGAGTAAAATTTATAAATATATACTGAAAATTTATTAATCATTAAAGATATTGTTATTGCATATACTACTAATAATTAGCTAGCTATAACTATAAGCAATGCTACAACATTAATGTGTAGTGATTTTTTTATAAGAAGATATGAGAAGCCTAAACCTCACTCGATCGTTAGTCCTTTAATTGAGTAACATATAAATCGAAAAATATGTATCGAAAAATTGTATCACATCTATCACAAATTGTACCGCTCGACTATTTATACCATAGTGATTTTTGAATAATAGAATGCATACTATTCATGTGTGAGTTTTCACTCTTCAAAAAGTATCCTTATTTTAATTTTGGTGGAAAATTTAGAACAGAGTATTTGTTGGCAAAATTTATAATGCGCAGTATAGTTTTCCACGAAAGCGAAGAAGAAGTCCAAGAAAAGAAGGGTTGGTGAGAGGAGAGCGATGGCGTAGTTGGTGAGCACGGAGACACCCTCACAAAATCATAATTTGAAGATAAATCATGATTTATTGCGTCACGAATAATCATAATTTGTTTATAATTTATATAAATAAAAGTACGAACAATTTTATTAGACATCTTTATCACCTTAGTAAAATTTCTACATCGTAGTAAAGTTGTTCATTTTATATATAAACAGTGTGAAATGTCTAACGAGTAAATTTGATTTTATCAACTTTACTTCAATTTAAGTTCTTTGATCAAACCAAAAATCAAGGAATATTCACATGTT
Source organism: Euphrasia confusa (assembly GCA_954870475.1). Taxonomy (NCBI): domain Eukaryota; kingdom Viridiplantae; phylum Streptophyta; class Magnoliopsida; order Lamiales; family Orobanchaceae; genus Euphrasia; species Euphrasia confusa. The sequence continues at coordinate 403,671 of OX940955.1, read as the reverse complement.
TTTTGTTTTACTTGCATGTAATTGGATTATGAATGAATATTCATGTTTATCACATCTCAGATTAATGATCTATTTTCTTTTTCAATTTGTGAAAAAAATATGTGACACTAAAAGTGTAATAACCCGAATTTTTACAATAAAAATTAGTAATTTAAATAGCCTTTTGTCCACGTGTTAGTTGAGTTTAGTATTATTTTAAATGAATTTTTATAAAATATAATTAACTTTAGTGGGCTGAAATAATAATTGAGTTGTACATGGACTCTGAAATATTATAGGTTGTGCTTTTAATGTAATGTAGCTAATAAAAATGCAAACATCTATTAGTGGGCTGAAATTAGATTAAAATGGGCTATCCAAACATTTTATTTATAGGCTAAACCTTTTATATTGAAATGAGCTAAATAACCCTAAGGATGGTGATATCAAAGTACAGTAAAACCTCTATAAATTAATACTCGATAAATTAATAACCTCTCTAATATAATAAAAACGTCCGGTCCCGACTCGGGCCTTTGAAAAAAATGATCCAATTCGATAAGATAATATAATAATAATTTTTTTGAAAAAACCTTTATAAGTATTAGGTCCCATCAAAACTCTAAATTAATAATTTGTAAATATTACAATTATAAATATTATGGTAATTTGCTAAAATATGAATCTATTGTTACTTGATTTTTCTAAAAATTTAAATCTAATTGAATTTCATCTCTCATTTTTTTAATTGTCGTCAATAGTTCTGTTGTCGAGTTGTCTAGCTGCAACAACAAAATTTGAAGAGTTGTTGTCGCTCTCAAAGCCTCATTTCTTGGTACCGGTTCCAACGGCATTGAATCATCTTCATTTTCATCATTAGTAGTATCTTCTCTTATATCAACAACAATTTCCTCTAAACTTTGAATCATCGAACATTCATCATTTTCTCCTGGATAGTCCACCAATTTTTGACGTCCATCTCATTGCGATAACCAATATCTTTAATCATAGCCCGATGCTCATTCAGGCTTTCTTCAAAGATTGTCTCACTTGAGTCGCTTGAGAATTCTTCATTTGAACGGATTTTGCAGTGCCGAAAGCAATTTGTTATTGACACTTGAGAAACATTGGTTGTCCAAGCGGAAACTGCAAAATTGATAGCATATAAAACATTAATCTTTTTAGGATTAGATAGCCTTAAATTTTGAGATTAAAACATTAATTTTAAGATTAAAACATTAATCTCAAAATTGATTAAATACATTGTACTTAAATTTACAGAATTTTAAACATCTCTCTTTTAATTAATAAAATATTAATTTATCGATATATTAATACCTCTTTAAATTGATAAAAATTTTCGTTCCCGAATGTATTAATTTATAGAGGTTTTACTGTAAAATTAAAAACAACGAGAAAGAAAAGAACAGAGAAAGAGGCGATCCGACGGGATGGAGAAGAAGAACGTGGCTTTTCAAGGTGTTCATAAGGACCTTAATCTCTCAACCTCGATCTCGTAATATTAAGGCAAGTGGGTCTTTAAGTTTCACGTAGAAATTAGATTACATTTCAATTCTAGGGTTAGTCGATTTATTGAATCTATGCGGTGTTGTTGTTCATATATGTTGTTTGTGCGCGTGTAAATATGGATGTGTACATGTATGTGTAGGTGTATGAATAAACATGTGTGAATGTGTACGTATGTAGGTGCGTTTATGCAAGTAGCAGTAGCATATCTATATGTATTGATAGGTTATATGTCATATGTGATGTATGTGTGTGCAGATGTGTGTATTTATATGTACGTGTGTACCAATGTGTTAAAGCATGTCTATATGCACAATCCTTATGTATATAATATATTATATGTGTATGTCGGTATGTGGATGTGGATGATGGATATGATGATGCTGGATGTTGTAGCAACATCAATATATATGTACTGTAACTATAAATATATAAAGAGTATGCATGTGTATGTAAGAAGAGTTAACAAATTAAAGTACTTATATAAACTGTACATACTTGATGAATAAAATGGTGTTCTTGAAGTTGTGTATTTTGACGATGCTTCGGTTTTAAAGTGGATAGTATGCCCTTACAGGTTTATTTATGTTTGCACTTAATTATTTGATGTCGATCTTACGAGTTTACTTTAGATTGTTAATGAGGTGATAGATGGATTCATGTTATTAGTTCATGCATACACATAGGGATGCATTTGCATTAGAAGTTTATGTCACGGTCAAAATATTAAAAAATGAAAGTTAATGTTAAAGTAAACGAAATGTCGGGCATCGTAAGGAACTACCTTAAGCAGGGTGGCACTAACTTTAATGGCCTCAATGGCTAGAGCGTCGAAAGGGCATCTAGACCAGGGTGTGCAATTAACTTTAATGGCCTCAATGGCTAGAGTGCGAAAGGGACTCTAGACAGGGTGTGCAACTAACAACGAATGAATGGCCTCAATGGACTGGGGTAGCCCTTACGATGTCAAGTGAACTCGCGTCTAAACGTGAAAGAAATGATATGAACGTTAATGTTAAAGGAAAGTTACGTAAACGTTTCAAGTTAAAGTTAAAGTTTATGTCCTACGTCTAAGTTAAGTACGTCGTGCATTGCATTAAAGATCAACGTTGAAAATACGAACTAAGACGACAAGTGATAACATTAAAGCATATAGATTGCATGCCTACTTGCCAGTCAGTGGACTGACCCTTGCCGTTATAAACGTTTTCAGGTGATACTATTTGATATAAATTGGAGTAGTCGAGGATGCTGCGTCGTGATTCGTACAATGTTTAATGAGTAAAACTATTTTTAGTATTTAACGCACGTGTTTTACAACTTTAATTATTTCCGCTGCAGTTACTATTATTTAAACATTTTTACCGTTAAAATTTTATTATGCTGACGTGGAGTTTGAAAAATTGCATCTCGCGCCCTTGAGATCTTTAAAAATTATTACTTGTATTTCTTTTATTTATTAAAATAAAACGGGGCGTGACAAAAAGAGTAAAACTCAATTAGTATTTTTTTAACAAAACATACAAGTTATTAATATCATACTACTACATATTTTCACAATTTCTTTTGTCATGAACAATATAATTATATAAATATATAAAATTTATTTTAATTTTTCAGAATAAAAAACTTAGTTTTATTTATTTTTTATGTACTTTATATATTTTTATTTTTTTACTCACACATGTTTTTTTACATTTATTTAGATAAATGTAATTGTTCACAATTTTAAATTGAAATAAATAAAATAACTGTGTTTAAATTTTTAAAACGAGGCATAACGCACACGAAACTTATTGCAAAATTTTAATTCGCACTGGTTTCCCGCTTCGTCTCTCTCTCTCTCCGCATATACACTGACACAGTATATGCACATATACTTACAACGTCACTACCGTAAAACGACGAGTTAGGGCTTTTCGATCGGAGAAGACAAACATGAAACGAAGTCGGATTCGGAGCAAATCCTTCGGGCCTCGCAATGTGAGCACAATCGATTTACTCTTTTTCTTCTCAATTTTCATTCTCGAAAAATCGATTCGATTTCTACTTGATTTCACAGTTGAATTTGGAGGAAATAATTGGACTGACTATCAAAAATGGCAACGGAATTTCTTCGAGCATTTCGACCTCGAAGTGCTCCTACATTGCCGGTTGCGTGGTGGTGCTGTACGACGTCCGTTCAGGTACGCAGTCGCATCTCACGGCGACTAATCGAGTTCCGACACCATTGAGCTGCGTTGCTTTATCGCGCGACGCGAGTATTGTTGCAGCAGGAGAGGTACAATTACTTGGTTTTCGATTTCGATTTCGTTTTCGTTTTCGTTTTTCCCCCTTCATGATTCTGTAAATGCCGGAGCTGGTTTAGAGTTTCCGTTCATGTAATCGACTAATTGTAGTAAAAATACGAGGGGCAAAGGGTATTCGGAATCGATTATTTATTCGTATTTTACTTTTCCCCCTTTGGCAAGGTGTTCCAATCAGGGCATAAACCTGGAGTGCTGGTATGGGATTGTGCAACCCTTGCCGTTATATGTGAGCTCAAATGCCACCCGCACGGTGTTGCGTGCATTGCTCTGTCGTGTGATGGTCAGCTTTAATCTGTTTTGAAAAAAATTGAATTACTAACTATCTGAAAAAACTCATAATTCTTGATTTGTGTGACTCGTTGTGCCGAATGCTTATAGGGAAACACCTGGTGTCTGGTGGATTTCCTCGTGATGGGTATATCTGTCTCTGGGATTGGCGGAATAAGTTTCTAGCTGCGAAAGTTAAAGCATCTTCAGTTTCTTCTCCTATTACATCTATCGACTTCTCATTGGATAAGAAGTTCATCTTCACTTCTGAGAAGAATCAACTGAAGCTTTGGAAAGTTGGGTGGCCCCCCGGGTCGTGTGCAGTTACAAGATCCGTGTCGGTGACCCTGCAGAGAAAAGACAATCTCGGTCATCATCCGGAAAGTTCAGTTGTTGCTGTTGCATCTCCTTGCTGCATGAGTAGCGCATCTGGAAATCATAATAAGGCTTCTGAACAGATACCTTTCTATGCAGTAACAAACAAAGGTAAACTAATGAACTTACAGTCAGTGCATAGATTATGTAGTCAATAAGTCCAGTGTTCTTCCTATTGATAAAAACACTTTTTTGTTTGTTTGCAGGAACTTTGTGCATGATATATTCTGGTTCACCTGTCATTAACTCTGTGGAGTTAGAGGTAGATGTAGCTGTTTTAGTGTTTTTTCATATATTTTCTTAAATCTGTATATAAGCCCAAATAGTTGTATTTGCATCGGTCGATGTTTATTGGGACACAAGGGAGTTTTCTCCTTACAATATTACGCAGTTCATCTGTGAAAATGATTGTAAATTACAATATTATCTTTATATACAATAAATGACCCTGAAACAACTCGTGCAAATAATTTATACGTATCATGGTTGATTTTCATTGTAACGGAACTTTGGAGCATCTTTGTAATAATGATTTCTGTTTAATTGTTTATTTTTACTCAAGAATGATTTTCGCAATCATGAACTTAAACACTTGGAGTTTGTTATTGAAGTGATTCATCTGACTCATCTTACTCAAAAGTTTAATATCTTGCTTGCCCTTGCTAAAAGAATTATTAATATTTTACTACAAATTTAGATGGCAACTGTGGAACATTTGTATCTGTCCCTTGTTATTAACATTTGTTTAAGTCATCATTTACTCATTTTTGAGTTCCATTCTCAGGTTGAGAAATGTTTTGCATTATCGGCAACCACAAGCTTGGTTGCTTGTGCATGCAATAATGGACTTGTTAAACTATTTAGTACCAATTCTCTTAAATATGCTGGTGGGCTAAGTTATGCTGAAGCCAAAAGAGATAAAGAGTCAAATTCTGTGGACTGCCACACAGATGGTCACCAAGTTGAACCCCTTATTTCGGCTACACTTCCAGACGCCATTGCCTGTCAATTTTCAACCCGTGAAAAGCTCGGCAAGTGACAAAATGCTATTTATTTTAGGATTTCTATTCAGCATTCTAATCTAATCCTTATTTTGCAGTTGTGGTTTATGACGATCATAGTCTCTTCGTATGGAATATTCACGATATAGACAAGGTACAGTATTCTGAAAGTTATAATGCAATATTTGTTTATTAATCCTATTCTCAACATATTTTGAACTTATTGCAGTTATGATGGTTTATTGCAGTAACATTCGTTTCTTATCCAGGTTACCCGATGTTGCGTTATCGTCTCACATAGTGGATGCATATGGGACATTATAAATGTCCCGTGTGAAAATATGCACAGTCCATCTCTGTTTTGTGTTGCTAAAGGTTGTTCTGGAGGATTATCTTTTGCAACATGCTCTACTGATGGTAATCTTAGGTTATGGGATCTTGCACTTCAATCACCATCACCCGAAAATAGTATGTCACTTCAAGGGGACAACAGCTCCAATGGAGGCACATGTTTAGGTAATTTTTTTTATTTGACATTTTAAGTGGAATGAGTGCATGTTGTCTTCAAAAGTAAGTTTTGCTAAAATATGCTCTCTTACTCACACATAAATATGCAATGTTGCTCATTCTGCAGTGAGTGCTGGGATATTTGAACGCGATTCTGTTGCAAAAGATATTCTCTGTCCTGAGTTCCGATCAATGGCAGTTAGCTCGGATGGAAAGTACCTGGCAGCAGGTGATTGCCAGGGAGATATCCATATCTTTCATTTATGCACTTCTGACTATATACTCATTCAGGTAAAATAGGTAACTTAATTATAATACAGATTATCTTCAAAATGATATAGGATTTATACAGTATCTTTTTTTTCTAAAGTTAAATTTTTTGTCTAAGCATCTAACTTGCTTAATGTATTGTCAAATGCTTTTAGGAAGCTCACGTTGCTGAAATACTCTCTTTAAGTTTTAACGTGGCAGACATGAATGATTATGCTTATACCGAAACCTCAGAAGGTCGTCACTTTCTTGCTTCTGGGGGTCGGGATGGAAAAATCCATCTTTTTGATGTTGACAGGTTTAATCTTCAGTACATGCTATGATGCTAAGATTTTTCAGTCGACATTATGACTATAATCTCATTCTTCTACTTCCACACCAGGAGCTTTAATCTCGTTGGAAGTATTGACTACCACTCATGTGCGGTTACTATTGTTAAAGTTTCACGCAGTGGTTGCGAGATCCTCAGTTGTGGTGCTGATAGGTGAGTTCCACACTTCCACGGTTCCACCACTAGTGGCATTCTTAAAGGACAGTACAAATGAATGACTTTCTTCTCTAGTGAGACTCAATTGTTTACATACATAGGCTTCTGATGATGATTCTGATCTCTAAATCATCTTGTTTAATTGGAAGGCTTAAAATTTTGTTTCTTTTTGCACAAGTAGCAATTGATCTTCTATTTCCTCTCGTAGTTCTCTGGTTCTTCATAGTGTAGATGTGAGTGATACAGAATGTAAGATTTCTTGCCTTCACAAGATTGCAACTACTGGGTTTACTTATGATGTGGTTGTAGATCATACAATGGATATTGCCTTCACTGTGGGCCAGGTACAGATGACAGATGAATGCTCCTTATCACCTCAAAGAGTGCTTTATTTATGATTTCCACCTTGATATCTCACAGGATAAGAAGATAAATGCAATTGATGCTCAATCTGGAAAACTGATTAGATGTTTTTTTCAGCATGATGGAGAAATTTGGGACCCAGTAAAGGTATACGACACACACTTCAAGAGGTTTACTTTAATCTAGATATCTTACGTTTTAGTTGCAGGTCATTACTGATGGAAGTTGTAGCTACCTGGCTTGCTCGTACTCTAATAGGTGCATCTGTGTGTATGACTACATAACTGGGGAGATGGTTGCGCAAGCAATGGGGCACAGTGATGTTATAACAGGCCTTCTGTTTTTACCGGACTGCAAGCGTCTTGTATCTGTGAGTCATATTTATTTTGTTCCACTATTTTTTCTTTGTAGTGCTTGTTATGTAGTCTGCAAAGTTATCTTATCTAAAAATAGTTCCATGTTTTTGGGACGGCACCTTTACTATTTAAAAGTTATTAATGGTTATGAAAAATACTGTCTTGTAATTTCCTTCATGGGCCATTTAATTTCTCTTTTTATAATATTTGTTTTTTACATTGGTTGATTCCCTTCTCACTATTTCATGGCATTCTCAGGTTTCTTAACTCTTAAGCTAAAATTTCTTGCATCGATTAAGTATTTGGTATAGTATATTTATTTTCTGGGACTTTAGGTTAGTGCCGATGGCTGTATCTTTGTTTGGAAACTCCCTTCACTTCTGTCTTCGAGGATGCTGCAAAGAACCAAGCAAGTTCTTCAGTTTCCCCCAGAAATCATAAATCAACCCTTAGTGTTTACTGAGATCAACCCCGACCTTGAGGTTTCCAACCAACAAAACAGTTGTAGCAAAGATGCATCTGTGCATAATTCAGGGTTTGTATTCAGTATATCTCGCCTTCCAAAATGGGCACGGTATCAAGTTACTGACAACAATACCCTACCTGTGAGTATAGATTCTAGCTCGTCCAAGGTATGATCAAACCGGTAAAAATGTTACACTTTTGATTTGTTTTTTCCCCAACATTGATTCTCACTAGGTTTTATGGTCATTTGTACTTTCCGAGTACGTCACTAGGTCAATTTACTACAAGATCATGAACGTCTTGAATCAAAAGGTTCATCTAGCAGTACTCAGGAAGCTGGACAAGTCTCTGAGACATTGTCCAGATGCTCATTAGAGACAGAGAGCAGCAATATATATCCAAGTCCTTCGAAACCTTACAGGTCACTCCCCTTTTTTATTTTATTTTGTATGTTTCTATAAAGATAATTTTGCTCTTCCAGGGATCTCTTACATGTAAGTGTGTTGTTAGTGCAGATGGGCATCAAACAACCGATGGTTAACCATTCATACAGTATGTATGGATCTGCTTGATTCCCCCAAAACATGTGTTATGAAGAAGAGCTTGAATTATTATGTGCATGGATCTGCAGCAGACATCGGGTGTACATGTATCTGCTTCTTTTATCACACAATAATTAGGCATTACTTATTATTTAGAAATAGAATTGACTGATAAATAATCAATTAAAACTGTTGATGCAATTTGTTGAATTAATGTAAAAATTAATATCAGCGTTTCGCCTTTATAGTTAAATAGTTTGGCTTACTGTGTTGATCTTATGGCAGCACGAGGCCCGCCAATGGAGAGAGCTCATTCTAATAAGCGTCTCAAGCTCTCAACTTTGGATTCCAGCATTGATAATCCCACTGTACAAACCAATTTCCAACACATTGAGGATATTAATTCACAGGACGCCCCTTTTGAGAAATGTAAGCGCATGAATAATGTTAGCCCAAGTTCTTTTTATAAATTTACTTGTCAATCAGGGATTTCGACTCAAACTTTTTTCCCATCGCACAGATAAAGATGATGCATCCAGAAAGGATTCGGACGGAAATGAAATATTTGAAACTAATTTCGGTGACTTTTCTTCAGAGCCTAAGGTTTGCAATTTAAACAGATACTACGGTTGACAACTCACAACTTTAGTTTGTGATGTAGGGAATAAATACAAAAGGCAACATTTTTTTTTTCTTTGTCCAGACAGATAGAATTAAGTCATCAACCAAGAAAAGCTACAGGTCCCGATTTGTTGTCCGGAGAGAAATTCTTGAAGGCAGAAAGAGATCTTTATGCACATTTGATCTAGACTCTATCGGTGGGTCCCCAGGAAAGACAGATAAGACTAGTTCCTGTTTTCTGCGGATGAAACCGTTAGAACCATCGCTCGAGGTATGATGACACATGAAAGTCACTTAAGTGTACAAAACTGAAAATATATACATAAAAAAACACGTGGTTTATCTCCACAGGACACAGGAAATGCAGCACCAAGTCAAGTAAGTGTGCCCCCTGATGCTGATAAAGCGAGTGAGGTAGAACTCTCGAGATTATGCAAAGAAGCATTGGACAATCTGGAAGCTGCCGCAGATCATACACTGCAGTCAATTTGCAAATTAACAGCCGAAGGAAAAATAAGCGACTCGGAGGCAGCACCATTGTTGGCCCATAGCCTTCCAGCAATAGAAAGGAAGATTCAGGCTGTTAAATTCCAAATTTCAAATGGGGGTGTTCAAGTGCGGTCCCACGCCTAGCGCACAGACGAGAGCGGGAGTTCGAATATGCACTAGGGAGCCTCAATCTATCTCAAAACCATATGGTACTAAGTAGGAGAGCTCCCTAGGCTTATATCATAGACTCCCCTCTCACAATTATTCGATGTGGGACAACTCACAAGTGGCCTTCAACACACCCCCTCCACTTGTGAGTCCTAGTCAAAGGGTGGTTATAACCACTAACGAACAGGATCGAAACCTCGCTCTGATACCATGTTAAATTCCAAATTTCAAATGGGGGTGTTCAAGTGCGGTCCCACGCCTAGCGCACAGACGAGAGCGGGAGTTCGAATATGCACTAGGGAGCCTCAATCTATCTCAAAACCATATGGTACTAAGTAGGAGAGCTCCCTAGGCTTATATCATAGACTCCCCTCTCACAATTATTCGATGTGGGATTATGATATAAGCCTAGGGAGTTCTCCTACTTGGTACCATATGGTTTTGAGTTAGATTGAGGCTCTCTAGTGCATATTCAAGCTTCCGCTCTCGTTTGTGCGCTAGGCGTGGGACCGCACTTGAACACCCCCATTTGAAATTTGGAATTTAACATGGTATCAGAGCAGGTTTCGATCCTGTTCGTTAGTGGTTATAACCACCCTTTGACTAGGACTCACGAGTGGAGGGGGTGTGTTGAAGGCCACTTGTGAGTGGTTATAACCACCCTTTGACTAGGACTCACGAGTGGAGGGGGTGTGTTGAAGGCCACTTATGAGTTGTCCCACATCGAATAATTGTGAGAGGGGAGTCTATGATATAAGCCTAGGGAGTTCTCCTACTTGGTACCATATGGTTTTGAGTTAGATTGAGGCTCTCTAGTGCATATTCAAGCTCCCGCTCTCGTTTGTGCGCTAGGCGTGGGACCGCACTTGAACACCCCCATTTGGAATTTAACACAGGCAATAACAAAATTACTTCATCCAGCAGGTAAATAATTCCCTCAGTAAAAAAAGAGGTTAATACTTCAGCTTCAGTTAGTCAGCTATCCCTACTAGTCCCTTGCCAATTCAAAATTGAATTGCAGCCCTATAAGATTCACCTAGAGAAAGGGAATGTTCCAAAAAATGAATAAAATAAAAGAAAATTAATTTTACATTTCAATTTCATTGTCTGCATGTACTTTATCACAATTCACGAATCATTGTGTTTATGCAAATTTAATCATGTTACACTGAGAAATATTTCAAATATATTTATATACAGTATATGTTAGAAGGAATGATGCCTAGTCAATATGAGACATGGGGTTGTGAATAGGCAATTCAATTTGGGTCCCAATGAAATGATGTTTTTTTTTTGTTAGTGGACCTCATTCAACACAATTTACATTATTTATAGTTTATTTATATATTCTTGTTCTTTTCTCTTAATAATAATCACAACTATTTTTTAATATAAACAATACTTTACAACATATATTTTATTTTATTAATTTTAAAAATATTTTTATTATTTATTTTTTGGTTAAAAATCAATAATTTCTTTTATATATTATAATGATAAAAATTGAAATAATAATTTTTAGTTTTTCACTATTATTATTTTTTAAATTGAATAATGAGGAAGGAATGAATTTATTTTTTGGTCTACTCACATGTCACAACCGTTGCAAGTTATACTAAATGGAAAATAATGGCTTCACTTAGAGCCACATTGAAAAACAAGGAAAATGTCTTTTTTGGGATAACGAATATATTGATGGTGATTATGGATAATTAATATTATTAATTATTTAACATATATCATAATCACTCCGGCGAAATTTGTGCACGCGTCACCCTCCTTCGTTTCTTTCATTATTAATTCCATTCACATTAATAGTTTCAAACCTCAATTTAAAATTTCTAATTATTTATTAAAATAATTTTTTTACAGTAATTAAAGATTTTCTAACACAGAATCAAAGGTCATGAAAAGATCGGCCCTAATCATATTTTTTTAATGTTAATTGACAAAAAGCAAGCGTGCATAAATCTTTTTTATTTCTCTTTTTTTTTTTTTTTTTTTATAGTGGATGTTTAGATATTGTGTTCCAACCTTCAATTCAAAACAAGTTTGGTAGAATGGATAACAAAATAGATAATTTAAAAGAAATTAATGTTCTCCATTTTTTTTTTTGAATTAGTCTTTTTTATGATACTTAATTAATTATGATAATTTTTTACCAGTGTAATTATTTGATGATATTACAATTTGTTTGATTGTAATTATTTGATTAATATTAAAATTTTGTTAAAAATTATAAATTGGACTGATTATAGTACTCTTATAATTTAAATAAATCATAAAATTATGGTCAATCAACAACATGTGCATGTGAAATTATGGTTATGAGAAGACAAAAAACAATTACAGTACTACTAAGTATTTGATTAAATTTTCTCACATTCTGAATGATTTAGACATATGCCCCCCACCACACTCTTTCACCCGTTTTGCTCTCTTCACATTTTCAAAATTCCATTAATCATTTGAAAAATGTATCTTCCATTTATTTATGTATTAATTGCTAAGATTAATATAGATTTATAATTACTCACTTTTTTTTTTACTATACATGAAAAATTAACTACAACAAATATATGAGGACTGAGGAGTTGGCGAAATTAGTGTGGCATATTTCTCTCGCACTTGCAGTATTGTGTAAAATTAGTTGAAAAAATAATTACACAAAATTTATTGATATACATTATCAAATTTAATCGAACTATTGTTTGCTTGTTTGCGCATATTCAAACAAGACAATTTCAGAGAAACGAATCAATAATATAATTCCAACAAAGAACTTTCATTATTCAAAGATAATTAAAAATGTCTCGTGTGCTAAGAATTCCCGTGAGAAAATATAAAATAAAATAAAATTATATAAAGAGTCTCCTTCTCCAATGAGCCTACCTGTTTATTTTGTTTTCTCTGTTTTTTTAAAGTCATTTAATTTCTCTCTCCATTTTTTTTTTCACCACGCGCACTGCACATGACACATTCATCTTCTCCGTCGTTTCAGACGATCGATTCTTTTTCTCTTTCTCTTTCCCTCACTCTCTCTCACACACTCCACACCATGAAAGTGTCGCCGTAGATTCTCTTAACATGAGCGGGGCCGGCACCGCGCACACTCCCTTATGAATATCACCTCTGCAGACCCAACAGCTCCGCCGCCTCAGCCGCCGCAGCCGCACTCCTCCACCTGCGACCGCCACCCCACCGAGCAGTTCACCGGCTTCTGCCCCTCCTGCCTCTTCGAGCGCCTCACCACGCTCGATTCCTCCCCCGCCGCCGCAGCCCCCTCCTCCTCCTCCCGCCGCCCCTCCTCCGTCGCCGCCAGCGCCATCAAATCCCTCTTCTCCGCCGCCTCCAGGTCCAACAACCCCCACCCTCCGCCGAAACCCTCGAAGCCCGCCGCCCCGTTCCTCCCCGAACTCCGCCGCACCAAGTCCTTCTCCGCCTCCAACAACGAATCCCTCGGCCTCTCCGTCGAGCCCCACAGAAAATCCTGCGACGTCAGGGAAAACAAAACCCTCTGGTCCCTCTTTTCGATCGAAGACGACGGCAAGAAAACCCCCAATTCAAACCCTAATTCCGTCCAACCAATCGAATCGAACGGCGTCGTATCGAACAGTAACCCCGTTCCGGATAGAGTTGAAATCGAGGAAGTTTTCAGGGACCCATCTGCAAATAACGAAGATTTCGTCGCTTCCGATGGCGACGGCGACGAAATCCGGCCCGATCCAGAACCACATTTCCCGATCAGCTCTCTGAACAACAACAACAATAACCACAGTGAGATTGTCGAAGTAAACTCTCCGATTAAACCCGCCTACAGCTTCCCCCCAAAGCCCATGAAAGACCACCTAGATCTCGCCGCCGCCGGCGCCCACGACAAAAAAACCTCCGGCGCCGGAGTCTTCTGGGCCGCCGCCTCCGTTTTCAGCAAGAAATGGAACGACTGGCGGCACAAGCAGAAGAAGACGAAGAAGCAGCAGCAGATCCACCGCGGCGGCAAAGGGCCCGCCGAGAAGCCCGTTCCCCGCCGGTTCCGGGAAACCCAATCGGAAGTCGCCGACTACGGCCACGGCCGGAGGTCCGTCGACATCGACCCCAGATTCTCCCTCGACGCCGGCAGAATCAGCTTCGACGATGCCAGATACTCCTTCGACGAGCCTCGAGCCTCCTGGGACGGCCACCTGATCGGAAAAAGCTTCCCGAGGATGGCAGCTCCGATGGTCTCCGTCCTCGAAGACACCACCCCACGGGCTTCTCGGGCCGAGCTCGACGCCATCAACGGGCCCGAAACCCAGCCCGGCGGGTCGGCCCAGACCAGAGACTACTACCTGGACTCCTCCTCCAAGAGAAGAAAGAGCGTCGAGCTCGAGAGGTCGAACTCGATCAGAAAAATGGCAGCTGCAGTGGTGGCAGAAATCGACGAGCTGAAAATGGCCAAACCGCCCCCTCCCGTCGATTACTTCCAACGAGAAGCGATTAGGGATTCGTATCCGAATTCCCTGAAAGATGATGTGTCAGAGACTTTCGAGCTGAGCAGTAGCAGGTTCAGGGACGGAATGGTAAATTCAGTCGTGGGGGAGAAGAAGGAAAAGAAGTCGAAAAAGTGGGGTTGGAAGATATGGGGTTTCATGCAGAGGAAAACCCACAAGGAGGAAGATAACAACGACGAGAAATCGAGTAGCTTGAACGGAGTCGACAGGTCGTTATCACAGTCTTGGCAAGAACTTAGGAGAGATGATAATCGGAATAGTATGGTTCGGAGCAATAGCAGTGTGAGCTGGCGGCATGGGAATCCGGCGGGGGTGGCGGTGGAGAGTGGGAGGAGGTCGAACGTCGAGACTACGTATGGGAATGGAAAGTTTGCCCTAGATAAGAATCGGAATAATGTTAGGTATTCTCCGAGTAATGTGGAAAACGGGCTTTTGAGATTCTACTTGACGCCTCATAGGAGCAATCATCGGAAGGGCGGAACGGGAAAAGTGAAGCCGACGAACTCGAATCCGGTCGGGAGGAATGCGATGCGCAGCATGTATTGAGTTCGATTTTTCGGATTTTTTTTCCGGTTAAAACTTCCATTGTTGTTGTTGTGTAATGGTGAGATTGGAAGGGTCTTGTTGTTGTTTAGCAATATACATTTTGAATCTTTGATCAGAATATACATTTTTTTTTTGGAATAATGAGAGAATGATTATTGATATTCATCATTTATTGATTGAATGATTTTTAGAACCTTTAATAAGTTTGTTATTAATCTGAATGGAAATAGAAAGTGTTTATCTGGGAAATTCTTTAAATAAGATAACCTTCTAATTGAATAATATTTCCGTTCAGTTCAGTTATATGGAATAATATTTTGTTCAGTTTAGATTGATTGATTTCACATACTATTTTGAACTACATTAAAAAGAGGGAAATAACAGTATTTACTTTCAAATTTGATGTTTTCATTTTTGTTTTTCAAAAATACTACAATTATCAGAATATAAAACGTATATAGATACACATATATACATACAATTGGTTGGTGAGTGAGAGGGACATGGGCCCCACTTTGATTTCAAAATCTCCCTTTTTGAAACAATTTGTAGTAGTTAATTTCATTAATGTTATTATTATTATTATTATTATGAATATTATTTTGCATTTTCATTTAATTTCTTGTCAATACAAATTGAATGTGTTAGGAATGATTAGTCTTTATCATTGAATTTCAATACACTATTATGTCTCCTTTATATTCTTGCTTTTTTTTTTAAATTTATATTTTTTTGCAAGCACGCGCAATTCTTGTATAATTGTATTTCATTGACTATAGTATTATTTTGTATTTTTCTTTTATTTATGTATATACTTATTTTTTTTGTCTTCCTCTTTCGGTGCAAAAAAATTCTATGAATGTTTTGTCAAAAAGATCATGCGAATGTTTCATCGATTATTAATTAATTTAATTAATTAATAAGGATGTTTGTTGATCATGTTGTTGTCTCGATCAAACTTTTCTTGTTTTTTTTGTTCAAGATACGACAAAAATTGTGATTTTTGAAAAGGCCCTTTAAGTTATTTTGTTAAAACAAATGAATTTCGAAATAAGATTCTTGCCTTGCACAGTATAATTTGATT
This sequence comes from Euphrasia confusa, assembly GCA_954870475.1. Classification (NCBI taxonomy): domain Eukaryota; kingdom Viridiplantae; phylum Streptophyta; class Magnoliopsida; order Lamiales; family Orobanchaceae; genus Euphrasia; species Euphrasia confusa. The sequence continues at coordinate 387,825 of OX940955.1, read as the reverse complement.
TTTTTTGGTGATATTTATGACTTTAACTTGGTGAAAAATAGTTTGGCATTTTTTTTTGTGATGAGAAACTTTATTTTAATTTCGAGTATAAAGATCAAAACTTGATTTGATAGTAACACAATATACATTGTTTAGTTGTACTTTTGTGAGCCCAAAAACAATACTCTTCTCTCCATATTAGAAAATTCGAACTGTCATTTCTATATTGTGAAAAAAATGATCATATTTTTCTGAACAGATGATGAAGTATTACATTTCTTTCTTGGAAATTTTTGTGGTACAAAAAATTTAGCATCGAAGATGTGACGAAGTAACCTTGTCAAAACCAAAACGAGCCCCCACTAAGTGACAATTAAAATTGATTAATATGAACATAGTAGCACAATATAATTGAAGAAGATAGACTCATGATGAATCATATGCACAAAATTATATCCATATTGCATTGAATACTTAAAGCTCAAAAGCTTACAACAACTGATAAACTCATTCTTGATTAACAAGAACTCTACAAACCACTATGAAGATGATTCAATAATTGTGTATTTTGAGGAAAGAGATCAAAATGAACAAGAACTACCCTGCATACCTCTACTTGCACATGCTCTTTCACACCGGAGTATCTATAATTTGAAAATGACAGACGAGAAAAACACGAAGGCCCGATGTATTATACCTCTACCGTGTCTTAATATACCCGTGACAACACCAATTGAGATTATGGGGGTTTTGTTTTGCTCAGGTCTCTACCATGAAAACAAGAGCGGAAGAGGGATAAAAATGACGATGAATTTGGGACTCACCTGACCCCTTACGATGTCCCACGCAAATATTTGCCCTTTAAATCCTTAGAACCTCGACTAATGCGTCTCCTCCCTCCAGATTTTTTCTGCAAACTCATACCCAAGTAATTATAATCCTCAGCCTCTTCCTCCTCCTCATCATCAGTATCGACTGGTGGTACCAAAGACGGTGATCTCGTGTGCATGCTCATGCGGTTGGGAATATAAACATTGAAGTAATAATCCACAATGTCTTTCCCCTTCTTGCCGTAAAAGCTCTTCAAAGCCCGTTTCAAAAAGCTCCTTGCATTGTCCGACGGTCTCACTTTCACCACCACCTCGAAACTCTGTTGCTCATGCAACGACCAAACCTTCGAAACCTGCTCGCCCATCTCGTCGAATTTCCAGCTGGAAAAAGCGGGGCCCAGTTCGCATTTCAGGACCAGCCTTTCTTCGACCACATGTCGTCTAACACACTCGACTGATCCTGAGGAAGCACAGGAGCAGGAGACGGGCCTCCCCTTCCCGATTCTTTTTCCAGTGATTTTAGTATTTTCGGATTGGATCGGCCAAGTTATGGTGCCCAGCCACTTGGAATTATAAGGATCGCTATGATATGGCCCGATGAGAATACTGCTGTCCTCCGGCCCGGCCCAATCTGGGACTTCTGACTGGAAACGAGGACCAACGGGAACGACCTTCCTCTGGAGATGGTCACCGATGAAATTCAATGACCTGATCGATCGGTGAGGAGTCCCATGGAGTCTTTTTTGGACCCCATCCGAGTTCAGCCACTGAACTTCATTACTAGAGCCTTCTACGGACTCATCAGAATCAACAGTCGGAGATATGTCTTTAAAATCATCAGCAAATGTCAATATGCTGCTTGAAGCACGAGAGCCGAAAGTGTTTTTCTCGTCTTGGCATTGGGTGGATTCGAATGAATTGAGCAAACATGATACCGAAGAAACATGGGATGACTTCTTCTTCCTACCCCGATTTGTTTTATTTGGTTCGTTTAGACAAACAAAACCAGGAGAGGGGTGTCTCAGCTTATCTTTTACAAGCTGCTCAAGTTTGCGCTTTCTCTGTAAGAAACAGAAACGGGTGACTGTATGTGTAAAATTTTGTAAAGATCTACTAGAAAACAGAAACCGATCACCTCAAACTAATTGCCAATTGGCATTACGGGTGCACAAACTTTTAACATCCCAATTGAAGGACAAAACAAACTATGAGAAGTATCCACTTTATTGTGCCGATATAAGGATTCAAAGGGTGAAAAAACAGAATTTAAATAGTAAAGGTGAGGTAGCAACGACACACAATAACCAGCTCTAATACAACAATAATAAAACGAAACTTATGAACACAGGTGAGAAATGTAAAATGACCTTACCCAAGGAGCTTCGGAATCTTTGAGGACCATTACTTTTCTGATCCTAAGAATCTGATCACACAAAGCTTGAATATTATCATGGGGAAGCTGTGGCCTACAAGGATCCAGGGCAAGAAATTTCAGCCGAGATATAGTTTCTGCCTCGGAATTTCCTCCGAAAATCGATTCTCGTTGAACATCCACTACGCCGATAAACTGAGGACTAGTGCTGGCATTTTTCTTTCCCTTCCCCCCCGACTGCCACATCATCTTCCAGCCCCACAAAACACACCAAATAACCAAATCCCCGGGTTCTAAAATGCAATTTTCAAAGCGGTTCGAGAGAAGAAGAGTGTTGTCACGACTCAATCTTCGGAGCTACGAAACCCAGAACCTGAAACCATAACATTACACGAAAACTTCAACAGATTAGCTCAAAAAAACTAACTCAGATTATGATAATCCAGTCGCATTAAATGCTGCAACTAGCATTATAAAGAGCTTCACCCACAACATATCAGCAAAAAATTAATGAAATACTATTACTTATTTAACCTCGTCACCTACAAGCTTTAATGTCTGCATACATTCATACGAACAAAAACTGTATACATGTAAAATAATACTTGCGGATAACAAACAAAAACACCATAACTGCATGACGTCATCACGTCAATAGATCGAATACTGAATAATGCACAACACATAAGAGCCAAAAAATGGAGATCTAAGTAAACAGATGCAAGCTCCCGATGTCGACCAGAGTGAGATTACTTCTGAACCGGAAATAAAATATATAAAATAAATAAAGAGATTTTAATTGTGCGGCGGCGTACACTGAATACAGCGTCGCATTTAAGTGCGTCGGGAACAGAAGCGCAGATGTTTTCGGTGTCGCGAGTAAAAGGCGGCGGCGAATCGAAGACGACGGAGGTGGGTGGGGGCGGAGATGTGATTTTTGCCAGCAATAAATCCGCAGTATTTTCTTCTAATTTTCTCCCCTGTTTCTAAACGGGCATGGATCTTGATTTGGATCTGGATAGGGGAAAATTTTAGAAAAGGATTATTTGTGTTATTTATTTATTTCACTCGACTATCTATGATACTCGCAAAAATTGCACTTTTTGTGCACATGACTTTGGGGTGGATTTTGCACTTACCTTTTCAAACTAATTGCTACTAGGGTTTCAAACGGGCCGAGCTGTTCGTGAGTTAATGGGTTCGACTCGAGCTTAAAGGGAGGGTTAGTGTCATGTTTGGCGTCGAGCGAGCGAGCGAGAGCCGATCCGAGTAATTTAGAGTTGATCACATGTCGAACTCGGCAGATCGAGCTCGGTTCAATCGAATCGGAGTTCGTGTTGGATATTATTTGGTATTGGCCCATTAAATTATCCCTTAGGCAGCCCAACCCAATTGTGTGCCAGGCCAACTGAGAGAAAGCCCAGTTGTTTTTTTCCTTTTAAGCCCACTTTAGTTCATACAATTCTTTTGGCACATTTATTAAATATTCGTTCTATCCCGTACTAATGGTCCTAAGTCCTTTGATTCTAGGACTATTAGTCCGGGACAGAGGTAGTATTTGACTACCTTATAATATGTGTGTGCGATCTCACCTTCACTGTGTGCGATTCTTTGTTCCATCCGTTCCCCTTCCACTCTATGCTTATCCTGACCTCTCCAGCCTGAATCTTCGAGATTTCAGTGGCTAGAGAGGCCTTGTGAAGCTTCTAGTGAGTTTTGTGTATTTATCTTCAAAGGATGTGGGTTTGAGCAGTGTGAGTCCTAGAGTGTGAGGTTGTGTGCTCCTCGTTTTGCCGGCGAGGTCTTTCTGAAATCTCCGAAGAAACTCGATCGGTCGCGCCCACATCAAGTCGTACGACTCTTGAGGATGCAGTCACATCCCTCCTCAAAAGTCGAGTCTCACGAACTCTCAAACCACGTGGGTGCATTCTGCGCACCTATGAAATTCCGTTGTCTCATGGTGTTTCTTTCCTTACTCGTTCATTTAGTTTTCTCCACGAATTTGTCTTTAAATTCGAATCATATTTCAAAAACCAGCATTAAAGCTTTCGAATGAATTGCGATAACAAATAATGAATTGCGATTTAATCTTATGTCTCAAGATAGACGTTATATATCATTTGTAAATTACAAATGACATTTTTCATCTATATTGAGATACAAAGAATAAGATAAATTATCAAAACAATAAAAAAAATAGATACGCAATAATACTATAAAAAATACATAAAATCTCGTTATAAAAAAAAGAAAATTAAACGGCAATCACTTTGTATTTAAATCGATCAACAATTAAATAGACCAGTAATCGATTTAAATACAATCACAAGAAATCATGGTAATCGATCAACAATTAATCAATGTAGATCACAAGAGATCGTGATAATCCAAACAATCAATGGTCAAACATAAAATTCACCAATTCAAAATCCTAATTCAACTAACCAAGCACACAAGCAATTAAACTAATGTAACATGATACTAAGCAAATAAACAATCAAAACAAATAAAGAGCATGAATATTCAAATAGCAATTAAAGAGAACGAAGTTACCGATCAAACGAAGAGTCGATCATTGATGTGTCACCCAACGAAAATTGATCCGATGAATCAAACAAGCTCGACGATCCGAGAACAAAACGTGAATGCAAAAATACGAGAAAACCAACGAGAAATGAAAGATCTAAGAATTAAAGTGCTTAAATTCAAGAACTTGAAAAATAAAAAGTAATTCTAAATGAATTGTTTGGAGGCTTAATATTTAGATGTGAAGATTTTCTCTCACTACAAAGGCTAGCAAATAGGGTTAGTGCTTTGTGTGTAGGTTTGTCCTATTTAAGAGCATCTACAAATTTGTGTCACGTTGTCACATCAAAAATAAATTATACCTATCAATTTATAGTTACACTCATCAACAATGCAAGATACAAATTTATTTTTGTAGGTCCCACTACTATACACACTTTTACTTTATTTACAAACATATATTAAAAAATAAATAATAAAAAATGAAAACAAATTGAAAATGAGCTCAAAATTACAATTGTACTTAGTATCAAATTTTAAATACTTAAATTTTCTCTTACCTAATTGTATATCCCTCCTCAATGGTGTACCTTGATACAATTTCATGTCATGTAGGAATTGTATCTACCATTGAGATGCTCTTTTATTGTCCGAGTCGATCTCACGAGAAACACTACTATCGGCCTAGTATATGTGCTTATGTGTTCGCAAAAGAAAAAGAAGAGAAATTTATAACATAATTCATTTTTGTTGGTTTCGATTTAAACTAAAATTAACTAAGAATTAAAACTAACAAAAGTGAACAAGAAACAATTAACGAGAATTAACGAGGTGTAATTAATAAAGAGAAAGACTAGGGCTTCGGGTTCATCAAACATAAACTTCGAGTTGTCAATTTACGAGGAACGAGTCATAAACTAAAACGTCCATCGCCGGTAGATTTTAGGGTGTTCGATTATCCTATGTTTTGTAATTGCTCCTAAGCCTCATACAAAAGTTTAAAAATCATGTTGACATTTTATCGAACACCTTTGACGCGTTTGTAAATCTTCAAATCCTAATTCATACTTGAATTCCCCTAACCCTACTGTGATGTTTAACTACTCGTGTTTTGATTAAAAAAATAAACAACGATTGAAAAATTCATAATTAGAATTGAAAGATTGAAGAGCAAATAAAAAGGTGAACAAAGGAATCAAGAAATAACAAAGATGAAAAGAAAATAAACTTACTAGATTAGACAAGTGTTGAAAGCAATAAGAACAATCGGTGATAACCATGATTTTTATCCGTGAATCGAAAGCAAGAAAACAATGTTCAAACCTCTCGGAAATCGAGTCTCTCCAATCCAAAACGTGTGTCTAAGAATAATAAAAAGAGTATCCCCAAACCTACCTATTCATAGTGTAGCAAAAACGTGGGTCAAACATGAGTCAAATCCTGAAAATTTCGTCGGCGGGTCGCGCGCAGTTCAGCCCGTGCGCGGTGTATTTGTGAAGAGGCTGCTGGAATTCTGCCTTCCGCGCCGCTCGCACGGTAGGGCGTCGCGCGCGCGGTGAAGGTGGCTCGGTAGAGATTTGTTTTCGAAAACCGGGATCACCTGGGCCATGTAGAAGACTTCAAGGGCTATCCATAGAGGTAAAGATAATCTCCGTAGGTGGTCGGAGGTGGGAGAGCCAAGCTCTCCAAGTTCGCTTCACATTGACTCCGGGGCAGCTGCGTACTGGGCTGGAAACTCGAGAATTACGGCTATATGACGGGGGAACTATGACAGTGAACCAACTGGGCCTCGTAGAACTCTTCAAGAGCTTTCTGAAAAGGTATGGATCATGTCTTTAGGTGATCGGAGCTGAGAGAACTGAGCTCTCCAAGTTCACAGCGCACTCTCGGTCGTTTGTCGGCCAAATCACTTTTATCGTTTTTCAACTCGTTTTTGCTCGTTTCTCCTGCAAAGCAAATCATAACAATAATAAGGCATATCCAACCCAAATGCGACATACTCAAACATGAATCACACACAAACGGGCCAAAACGACACTCAAAACAACTCTAAAAACCTAACAAAAACAAATAAATCATATTTCTCCCCAATGGTGTACCTTGGTACAATTTCATGTTATGTAGGAAGTGTACCTACCATTGAGATGCTCTTTTATTGCTTTCAAGGAGCATGTAGGTCTTCAAAATGACTAAAATGCCCTCTAACACTTCATTTCCGAGGAGTCAACACGAAAGTCAACATTTTTGCAAAAATCGGGATTGGCCACTCCCGATTGGGCGCGATCACTCTCGCTGATCGAAGCTTTGGGCGCGATGGGGTAAGTCGCGCCGGATGATCGAAGGTGAAAATGCGTCGAGAGCGATCGCTTCCTTTTGGACGCGATCGTTCCAAGTGATCGAAGGTTGAGGCGCATCGGGAGTAGTCGCTCCCAGTCTCTGATTCTCTTCGACTCTTTCACACATTCTCGTTTTTGGCTCGTTTTGCTCTCAAATTCTCTCGTTTATGTTCTAAATTCCTATTTACCAATAAACTTCAACAAAGTAATTACCCACTAATAGTAAAGAATATTTCGCATAAATGTAAGAAAAACGGGCATATCAACACATGGTATAATTCACATCAACTACGAGCGAAACATATGACATCTATCTTGAAACAAAGAGATTAATATAAACTATTAAACTGATAAAAAAATAAATACAAAATAATACTATAAAAAATACATAAATTCCCGTTATAAAAAAATAAAAATCAAACGACAGTCACTTCGAAGCGAAAATAAAAATTGCAATCTTTAAATCTTTTTGAATCATCAATAAAAAGAATTCATTTAAAATTTATGTACAAAAATTATACATCAGCCTACTTTTAAACCAAATTAATCCACTCGTGATGCTAATAAAAATTTTAGGCGCCACTCGTGATGCTAATAAAAATCAAAAATCAAAATAATAAATAAATTAAAATAAATTAAAAATAATAGTAGCAGTAAAGAGTATAAAATCGTGTCCGGCAGCTTAATTTTCCTATGGCGCAACAGTTGCCCCAAAACCTGACCCCTAACCGCCTCATTCACCTTCTCAAATCGGAGAAAAATCTCAGCTCAGCCATCGCCCTATTCGACTCGGCCAGCACCCACCCCAACTACACCCACTCCGCCTCCGTCTTCGACCACATCCTCCGCCGCCTCTCCGCCTCCGCCGACCCCAAACTCCTCCCCAGCACCGCCCGCATCGTCGACCTAATTCGAGCCCAGCAATGCCCTTGCACGGAGGAAACCGCGCTGGCTGTTTTGAAAACCTTCTCTCGGAATCTAATGGTGGAGAAAGCCCTGGCGGTGTTCCAGAAGATGAAGGAGGTTTTCGGGTGTGAGCCTGGGGTGAGGTCCTATAACTGTTTGATGAACGCGCTTGTGATCTCGAATCAGCTGAGCAAGGCCGAGTTTTTCTTCAGGCATTTCCAGACGATGGGCGTATCTCCGAATTTAGAAACTTTTAACATTTTGATCAAACTCGCGTGTAAGAAGAGGGATTTCGACGGCGCTAGGGAGCTGGTAGATGATATGTGGTCGAAGGGGTTGGTCCCGGATGTTTATGGTTATGGAACTCTGATTAACGGGCTTGCGAAGAGTGGGCATTTGAAGGAGGCCGTGAAGGTGTTTGACGAAATGCTCGACCGAGGAGTGAGGCCTGATGTTTTGTGTTACAACATTGTAATCGACGGGTTTCTCAAGAAAGGTGAGTATGAGGAGGCGAAAGGGTTTTGGGAGAGGTTGACGAAGGATTCGTGGGTTCATCCTAGTGTTGTTACATACAATGTTATGATCAGTGGCTTGTGTAAATGTGGGAGGTTTAACGAGGGGCTGGAACTGTGGGATAGGATGAGAAAGAACAAGCAGAAAATGGATCTCTTCACGTACAGTGCTTTGATTCATGGGTTGTGCGAATCGGGGGATGTTGATGGGGCCGAGAGGGTTTATAAGCAGATGCCTGAGAGCAATATCTCGCCTGATGCTGTTGTGTGTAATGCTATGTTGAGTGGTTATTTAAAGGTTGGGAAGATTCAAAACTGTTTCCAGCTGTGGGAGTTGATGGGAAGGGAAGGTAGTCGAAATGTCGTTAGTTTTAATATAATGATGAAAGGGCTGTTCGATAGTCGCAAGGTGAATGAAGTTATTTCTATTTGGGAGCTTATGAAGGAGAGCGGTATTGATGCTGACTCTACTACTAACGGAATTTTAATCCATGGATTTTGTAAGAATGGATTTTATAGCATGGGTTTGCGTGTATTAGAGACAGCTGAGATGAAAAGAGGTGCTCTAGATCCTTTTGCATATTCAGCAATGATTGATGGGTTGTGTAAAGAAAGGAAACTGGATGAAGCGGTTTCTGTGTTGAATGGCATGATTAAAAGTGGTTGTAAGCCAAACACCCCCGTTTATAATGCTTTAATCAACGGCTTTATGGGAGCTTCTAAATTTGAAGGTGCTATTAAGTTATTTCGCGAGATGGAAAATGCACATTGTTCCCCTACCATTGTAACCTACAATACTCTTATTAATGGATTATGCAAGGGCGAGAAGTTTGGTGAAGCCTATGACCTTGTGAAGGAAATGCTAGAAAAAGGATGGGAGCCGAGTGTCATCACTTATAGCGTGTTGATAAAGGGTCTCTGCTCGGGCCATAAAGTAGATATGGCTCTTAATTTGTGGCAAAATGTAATTAACCAAGGCATCAAACCTGATGTGCGGATGCATAATATCTTGATTCATGGCCTGTGCTCTATTGGCAAAACTCGACTTGCTTCGTCGCTATATTTGAACATGAATCATTGGGACTGTGCTCCTAGTCTTGTTTCCCACAATACCCTTATGGAGGGTTTTTATAAGGATTATGACTTGAAAAATGCATTGGCAGTTTGGGCTCGCATATTGAGAAATGGGCAACAGCCTGATGTTATTTCCTATAACATTACTCTTAAAGGTCTTTGTTCTTGCAATAGAATATCGGTTGCCATTACGTTCTTGCACAATGCCTTGACAAATAAAATTGTTCCGACCATAATTACGTGGAATATACTCGTAAGAGCTGTCATTCGTTTTTGGGCACCAAAATGATTCAAGATCCAGTAGGAAGTAAGTTGCGATCCTATTCATTTTTTCTATGAGGGCCTTGATCTGGTGCAACGGCAAGGGGAGGGGGGGGAGGGTGAGATTTAGTAGGAAGTCAGCAGCAAAGTAGTTTTGTTACCTATTTCAGTTCCTTTAATGTAAATACATTAGTGTGGACAGGAAAACAGATAATCTCTTGCAGCCTCATGATAATTCTTCTCTTGTGATTGGGATTTTCATTTTAACCATATGCTGCCATGGTAGTGTTACTTGCTATTCTTTCTTTCATTTTTAATCTTGAAATGTATAATAGAAGTAATTATTAAAGATGGCCTTCTAAGAAACCATGAGCCTTGTATTTATTTCCAGGAAAAATACTAAAAGGGCTAATTCTTTTGGATAATACTTTGGATGGCACAGATATTAGAATTAAGCTTTCTCTCAGAAGTCACGATTCTTAAATGCAAGGCAAAGGTATGTTGAACGAAAACTTACTTTATTATTGCTCCGTGTTTGCTTCTGTTTTGAGTTCTATTAAGTTTTTGAATGTAAATAGCCATTACACAGCATCAAGATGCGTTTGATGATTATAGTTATATCACCAAACAATATATACGATGCAACAAAGAGCTAGGCATGATTATCAGCCTCAGATAGTAATATTTTATCTGTTGTTATAACCCATGCTACATTTAAGTGAGAACTCAGAATTGCTAATGTCTATGTTTTCTTTCTGCCAAGATCTTCACTTGTTTGTAGTCTCTTACAAGACGACTTTGGTAGTAACAATATATGTAGGCTGAGAGATTTTTAATATCATGTGTTCATATATTCCATGGCAAAACTACACAATGAAAATTTTCATTTACTCTGTAGAGTCATTTCTCTTCTCTTCTGTTTTCTTTGTTTCTGACAACACACTTTGTTCATATATGAACTGAGAAATCAATCCAACCAGAATAACTCCGAGAACCGCAATCTTCCTCCAGTCGGGCATTGGAGAGATTGTGCCATCAGCAATTCCAATAGCCACCAACCCAATCAGTACAGTGTATATATTCCGTCTGATTACTGAACCAGCACTTTTCTTGGTGAGTTCTCTAATCTTTTCTGCCTCCTCCGCAGCCTTAGCCCCATCAGCAGGCTTGTTTTCCGGCTTTTCCCTCAGGCTCTTGAAGAACAGCCATTCGTTTCTGTCTTTCTCTATCTGCACTTCAAAATCCGCGACCTTCTTCTCATCCTCTTCGACCTCCGGTTTGTCCATGTCCATAGACTCCTCAAACGCTCGCATCTGGCTCTCTATGTTCCCCATTATCTGCTCAAGACGAAATAATGAAAATCCAGATTAAGCCCACTTTTTTGTTTTCGTTTTTTTCTTTCAGATTGCGTATACGACAGAAAAGAGATTGTGAAAACGGACCCTGTCACCAGCCTCGTCCAATTCTCTGAGGGCATTTTCACCAATCTGATCAAACTCGGCTCCGGCCTCCTCAGCAAACTGACTTAGATACTCGGATCTTTCATCCAGGTAATCAGCGAGTCGGACTTTCTGGGTCTGGAGCATCGCAATCCTGGCTAGAAGCTCTTGCTTTTTACCATCACCCTTAGGCTGTGGCTGAGTTTCTCCGTCCGAATTGCCAGAATTGCTCGACGTGGCGAGAGAAACAACGAGCTTCCTCTTCCGGGCAGTTCCCTTTTCTCCGAACCGGCCATATCTCGGAGTGAAGTGTTGGATTGCCTTAAAGGAAATCATAGCTTGTTTTGTTGGGAAAGGATATGGCTGTGCCTCCAGGTATTTTTTTTTTTTTGTTTGTTTTTGCACTCAGTAGATAAGAGGATACTTGTGAACCACTCATTATGTTTGCTGCATTATCTCATCATTCTCATAGTACTCGGTTTTTCGACCCAATACTATCCGATAAACGAGATACAATGTCATTATAATTTAGGTGTTTCGATAAATACATTTTCGTTTATCGCACTTATTTTAAGTTTATCTAACCACGCAGCTAGTTCGCTGCCTCGACCGGCTTCTTATAAGTGTACCACCTCGCCACCATCAAATATACCCCCAAGTTCACCACACTCATCACAGCCAACAGCCAGAAGAAGTAATGCAGCTTTCCGTAATTCAGATTATCCGGTATCCACCCTTCCCCTCCACCCCTCCGGCTCACATCCATCACAATATCCACCAGCAAAGTACTCAAATAATTCCCAAAAGCCGAGGTTGTCAGAGACAGAGCCGAGCAGAGGCTCCTCATAGCATCAGGCGCCTGCTCGTAGAAAAACTCGAGCTGTCCGATGTTGGTAAAAACCTCTGCGCACCCTATGATGAAGTACTGTGGGACCTGCCAGAAAACGGACATGGGCACGTGCTTCGCCTCGTAAAGCCCGTGCCTAGTCACCATCCTCAGCCGGGCCAGCTCGAGGGCCCCAGCCACCACCATGGCCAGGATCGATATTCCCAGGCCCACAGCGATCCTCTGGAGCTGTGTGAACCCGTTTTTGTTCCCCGTGAAGCGACGGGCGAGCGGGACCACGAAGAAGTCGTAGACCGGGACCCAGAAGATGACGCTGACTGTGTCGAAGAGGGAGAGGGAGGCTGAGGGGATCTCGAAAGTCGAGGACATGTGGAGGTCCATGGAGTTGCCCTGGAGGACGAAGAGGGTCCCCATCTGGCTGTAGACGGTGCTGAAGATTATTCCGGTCGCCCATATCGGGAGGAGGTTCACGACCGACTTGAGCTCTTCGACCTGAGTCACCGTGCAGAGCCTCCAGGGGTTGATCGAGCCGTTCTTCGAGTCGGGCTTCGTTTCGACTGCGGCCTTGTCCAAGAACCTTGCATGAAATAGTATCACAAATCGAATGCAGGTAAAAAAACGAGATAATATCACAAAACGTCCTGTAAAATAGCTCGATTTCACATTTAGCCTTTTAAGATTTTGAAAATTCAAATTTCGGGGTCATATTTGAGGAGTTTTAGTGGAATTTCGCTTATTATATCAGAAGCCTACATGACTGCTTACTCTAGTGTTTTGTTGTATCTGAAGTTTACATGACTGCTTTAGAGTAAGCTAACAAGTACACTTTAGATACGACAAGCATTCAAAATTACACTAAAAATTGTTAAATAAGACGAAATTTGATCTTTCATATACTTAAAAAATTAAATGTGAAATCGAGTTATGTAAAAAATTGTTAAATAAGACGAAATTTGATCTTTCATATACTTAAAAAATTAAATGTGAAATCGAGTTATTTTACATAACGGTAAAAACTACTAAAAGAGTTTTGTTACCTCAACTTCTCAGTATGCTCAAGCTTCCTGCTCCCCTTCACAGCAGACTCCTCCTCATCCGCAGTCTCGTAAAGGCTCGATTTTTCTCGCGGAACATCGACCCCTATCTTCCTAACCGACGCAACGAGCACCTGGAGGATCCGAGTGAACGGGCTTCCTCCGGGCCTTTGGTTCCTGTACAGGCCCGAGCCCGAAAAGAAGCTCACAACGGCTAAAGCCATGGCCACGGCTGGGATGCCGAAGCCCCACCCCCAGCCGACGTTCGTCTGGATGTAGACGAGCACGGTGGAGGCAACGAGGGCTCCTATGTTGATCGAGAAGTAGAACCAGTTGAAAAATGAGCTCTTGCTCTTCTTCTCGTTTGGGTCGGAATCGTCGAACTGATCGGCCCCGAACGAGGAGACGCACGGCTTGATCCCTCCCGTGCCGAGGGCTATCAGGTAGAGGCCGGAGTAGAAGAATCCGGTTTGGAGGCCCGTCGGGTGGCAAAGGCCCGTCGGGCCGCACGAGGGTTTGAGCCCGTGGACGGAAGCCGATAGGGTCAAAAGCGTCATTCCCTAGAAAGAAGAGTCGTTTTTTATTATATATAACTGCACACACAATCGCATATGTTGTTAAAAACATAGGGTCAAAAGTGTCATTTCTCTAGAAATAATAGTCGTTTTTTATTATATATAACTGCACACACAATCACACACAATCGCAAATGCTGACAAAGACATAGGGTCAAAAGTGTCATTTCTCTAGGAAAAAGAGTCTTTTTTTTTATTATTATATACAACTGCACACACAATCGAAGATGCTGACAGAGACTTACGAACACGTAGATGCTGGAAAAAGTAGCGATGGTCCAGTATCGACCCAAGTAGGCGTCGGCTAGGAATGCTCCGAGCAACGGGGTCACGTAACACGTTCCAGACCAGTTCGTCACGTTGTTAACTGCAGTTACGTTGCTCTCGTTCATCTGGATCTTCAGATAGTTCACCAGGTTCGTGTTGATTCCGTAGTACGCCAACCTCTCGCAACATTCGTTTCCTGAAAAAAACGAAAATAAAGTTAGAAAAAAAACGAGGAGATTAAGAAAAATGTTACTGAGAAAAAAAAAACTTGCCGAGAATGTAAGGGCAAGCTCTCCATGTTCCGGTTTTATGTTTGATCGCACGATTGTTGCGATAATCCGTCGTGCCGTCTTTCGTGTATTCGTCGTCTGCGACGGAATCGATCGACTCGACATCGTAGAGATTATGATCCATTTGTTTGGTACTATGAAAGTGCAAGAACTTGATCAAGAATGAATGAGTTGAGATATAAAATAAAAAATGTTTTTTTATTTCTTTTCCTATATGAAATTAAATTTTATTTTAAAGAATGGGAGGCACACAATCCAATTCAGAAAACAAATTAAAGTTTGACTGAATTAAATTGATTTGAGAATTAATTGAAAACGGCATTGAATGTTGATGACAGTATCAGATAAATTAATTAGGGTCTCATCTTATTATTTATTGCAGATTTTATTTTTCTTGGGGTGCTGATTTTGAACCCCATATTTTTTGAACTTTGTTTTTGCAACTTTGACTTTTTAGAATACTATTATTTTTCATATAAAATTAAATTACAAATATATATTATTATTTGTATAATTAGAATATTGATCAATTTATATTAATATTATTTTTCACTTTAGTATTTTTTATGTTTAGATTAATATGCAAATCTGATTATCATAATCATTAATCTGAATGCTTATGTGATATTAATACAATTTTACTTTGAATTAATTTTAGTTTTATTTTTATTTTGAAAAAGGCTCACACCGTACATAACATGAAACCTTATTCGGTCAAGACAAGTTTTATCTATAGGCCCAAATACTGAACTTTTGGACTTGAGGCTCTAATCTCGGCCCACGATAATTGGAAAGTTAATTTTATACTAAATGGGATTCTTGAATAATCGAATAATTTTGCCACGTCTAAAGTCAATGATAAATTATTGACAATACATTATAATTTTGACTTTTCGGATTGTGATTACATTAGAACATAATCACGTGTATTAGTACGGTGATTAGTGATAATTATATTTTGATTTCCCCTTGTATGTTTTTATTAATCAATTAGATTTGGTTGGACTCGTAACGAAAATTTGAACGACTCGGTCCAAACAATTAACACTATTAAATATTTACAAGTCGTTAATCAAAATAATTCGAGTTTGACATTTAAAATAAAAAAAAATGAAAATCGTACTAGAAAATGTTGGTGCACCTTATTTATATAAAAACTATGTAAAAGTAATTAAGACATAATCTATCGTGATGATTGTTTAGGTGGAACATATTTAATCCACCAACTTTGAGTTGGGATCCAAATACACTTATTAATTAATTTAATCAACATTGATACTAACATTAGATCTTAATTTAATTATATGTGTGTTTGTGTGATTGTTTATACATTTTGTATTTTGAGAAAAAATTAATCATGTTATTTAGAGATAGAGTGAAACAAATGTCTATTATTCTAGAAAGGAAGGTATATCATAGGTTATCGCAAAGTGAATGAATTTGTTTCAATATTAAAGGGCAAATCCAAATCAAAAAATTAGTAATTTATAAATTACTTGTGAAAAGTTAAAAAGGTAAAGCTTGTAAAAAATAAAAATGTTTGACCTAATTGAACACTAAAAATGATTTTTCGATTACCTTTGTTTCGCCACAAAATTCCAAACGCACTTCGACGCCTCATAATCAGTTGACGTTATTTGTTAAAAAACATACTCTCTCCCTCCCACTATACATGCAACTTTTTTTTTGGCATAAAGATTAAGAAAAATGTTGTTTTTTGACTTTTTAACCAAAATATAATGAGTTTAATGTATTTTTAAATTGGAAAGTAAATTAGTTGTGAGTAGAGTTTAAAAAGTCGGTGGATAAAGTATTATAATAAAAAAGTAATAATAATTATTTCATTTTTTGTGGTGTATCAACTATTATGAGACACTAAAAAAGGAAAGTAGTGCGACTATTATGGAAGGGAGGAAGTATATGAAAACTTGTTGAAATTTAACTCTGAATTCAAAAACGGTTAATGTAACAACTTAAGTTTCATATTGGAAAAAAAATACTGTATTAGTTACTAAAGAAATTCACCTAGGCCTTTTGAGAAGGAATTCTAAATCAAAAATTGTGAAGGAACCAAATATATACTCTCTAGATTAACAATGCCATTCTCATGAATTAATTATTTTTAGTATAAATTCTATTTTTTACAGAAAAAAGTTGTTGGGCAAGGATATATTATAAGTCCTTTCAAATAGATGAGCTGTGTATGTTACCCAAAGAAGTTGGCTGTGACTAATGAAATACTATCGTAGCTTTGAATAAATTTAATTTTTCACAACACCAAATATATTAAAATTGATGTGGGCTTTCTAGCTACTGATTTTGATCGTTGTTAAAGAAATAATGATATCAATCTTCACTAATTATTTCTTCCTTCTCATCATTAATTTCTTAGAAGATGCCTTGAAGATTATGACCCTTTTAACAATTTTGGTAACTAATTATTTATGATCAACTAAAATCGTACTAACTTCTCGAACAATCTCTCGATTATATGTCGATGTCGTCTCAATGCGTGAACTATTGAACTCGTAAGAATTAATGATCGACGGATTGAGTTTATATCTGTATTTGTTAAGATTTGTATTGTGCATGGATTATACAAGTTAAGAGAATATAGAGTGCAATCATATGTTCTTTTGGAATTAATTCAGTTCATGTACGTTTGGATTTTGGATTGTTTTTAGTAATAAATGCATGCCAATTTTTTATTTTTATTTTCCAAAGTACAAATGTTTTAGAACAAACCACACACTACAATTTATTTAGTAACCATAATATTGCCCTTAGAGAAGGCTTAGATTTGAAGGATATAAAGTAGTAGTGTTTCGTTTCACCTAACGAATGAAAAACGACGTCACGACAGAAACATTCAAGTTTCCAATTACCTATATAACCTTGCGTTGGCCTGTCATGGATGATCACACCATTCACAACAACACCTAAGAAAACTTCGACCGAAATCGATCGGTCGATCTATACAAGAAAAAATGGCAAGCAATCTCGTGCAGTTTCGTGTCATGATCCTCGTATCGATCATCGCATGCATGCTTCCAGTTCTCATCCAAGGCCGAGTTCGACATTACCAGTTCAATGTGATGATGAAAAACACGACTCGTTTGTGCTCGAGCAAATCCATTGTCACCGTCAACGGAAAGTTCCCGGGCCCCACCGTCTACGCCAGGGAAGGCGACACGGTCCTCATCCGAGTCATCAACCGAGTCAAGTACAACGTATCAATCCATTGGTAATTACCGATTGTTTATAATTTTTTTTTCGCTACCTATGATCAATCGATCGATCGTGTTTTGAATCGAAGCTCTCGATCGATTGTAGGCACGGAATCCGACAAATCCGAACCGGGTGGGCCGACGGCCCGGCCTACATCACGCAATGCCCGATCCAACCGGGCCAGAACTATCTCTACAACTTCACCGTAACGGGCCAACGAGGCACTCTCCTCTGGCACGCGCACATCTTATGGCTTAGGGCAACCGTGCACGGTGCCCTAGTTATCTTGCCGAAGCTCGGCGTCCCATATCCTTTCCCGAAACCCGACCACGAAAGGGTCGTCGTTTTAGGTAATTGTCAGCCCAAAATTCTTTATCCAATCGATGCAGGATATATCTAACAGTAACAAATTAATACCACATTTTGTACTAGCTAGGGTTTCTTAACTGATCAACGATTTTCCCGTGGTTTTTCTCGATTTTTTTTACAGCTGAATGGTGGAAATCAGACACCGAGGCCGTGATCAACCAAGCGCAAGCCTCAGGCTCGGCTCCTAATGTCTCCGACGCTCACACCATCAACGGCCACCCGGGGCTCGTCCCGAATTGTTCATCGACGAGTTAGTACTATTTTCGTTCTTATTATAATACATCTGTCGTCTCAACTACTTATGCACAGTTTATTTCATTATCACACGCAGGCGGTTTCTCGTTAAACGTGGACCCCGGGAAAACCTACATGCTCCGTCTCATCAACGCCGCACTCAACGAGGAGCTCTTCTTCAAGATCGCCGGCCACAAGCTCACGGTTGTCGAGGTCGACGCCACCTACGTCAAGCCCTTCAAAACCGACACCGTCCTAATCGCCCCCGGCCAAACCACCAACGTCGTGGTGGCGGCCGGCCGGAGCTCCGGCCAATACATGGTGGCCGCCTCCACCTTCATGTCCACTCCGATCGTTGCAACCGACAACCAAACCGCCACCGCCACCCTCCGCTACTCCGGCACCACCCTCTCCACCACCTCGACAACCCTCGTCTCTCCTCCAGCTCGTAACGCCACCTCGATCGCCGACAACTTCCACAACTCCCTCAAGAGCTTAAACTCGAAGAAATATCCGGCTAGGGTTCCGAAAAGCGTTGACCGGGCCTTGTTATTTGCAGTCGGGCTCGGAGTCAACCCGTGCCCGACCTGCCGGGCCGGGAACGGGTCACGGGTCGTGGCGAGCGTGAACAACGTGACTTTCGTGATGCCGACGATCGCCCTGCTTCAGGCGCACGTGTTCGGCGTGAAAGGGGTTTTCACGGCGGATTTTCCGGCGAAACCCAGGAGTCCGTTCAACTACACGGGGGCGCCGCCGAAGAATCTGGCGACGGAGGCGGGGACGAAGGTTTACCGGCTGCCGTACAACGCGACGGTGGAGGTGGTTTTGCAGGACACGGCGATCGTCGCGCCGGAGACGCACCCGGTGCATCTGCATGGGTTTAACTTTTACGTGGTGGGGAAAGGGTCGGGTAATTACGACCCGAAGTCCGAACCGGGGAAGTTTAACTTGGTTGACCCGGTCGAGAGGAACACGGTCGGAGTGCCCTCCGGCGGGTGGGTTGCGATTAGATTCACCGCCGATAATCCAGGTAAATTAAATTTATTCTAAATAATTTGTTTCTTGAAATTAAAAATAAATAAAAATTGTTAGCAGATGTAACAATTAATTTTAATTAAATGAACGGAAAAATATAAAATTCTTATGACTCTAAAATAAATAGAGAAATAAAATTACTCCAATTCATAAATAATTAATTGAGACAAAAAAAGTACTTCTTTAAAATAAAATTTTTACTTAATTATATTTTATTCAATAGTATAACTCAATAAAGAATATATTGTTCAATTGAATGGCAATTGGCAATCTTCTAAAGTCAAGGGTGTGATTGTTACACATTGACTATGATTTTTTTTCTTTTTAATTTTTAAAATTAATAATTTAGGTGATACACTATATAAGTGACTTTGTGTAACAATCACATGAAATATAATGAAAAAGCAAAGTCCACTAAAGTCAAATCCGATCGAGTATACACTTTTGGATTCCTCGTCACATGCCTACAACACAAAGTCACGAAACAAATCATGCAAAAGATCATTCGATTTGAGATATCACATTTGATTTTATTTTTATTTATTTTTTATTTTTAAAAATTTGGAATTTATTTTTGCAGGAGTTTGGTTCATGCATTGTCATTTGGAGGTGCACACGACTTGGGGGCTAAAGATGGCATTCTTGGTGGACAACGGAAAGGGCCCGAACGAGTCAGTTTTGCCGCCTCCGAACGACTTGCCCAAGTGTTGATCATCGAGTACACGTTCTACGAGGCTCGGACGAGAGAGAGCAAGAATCGACGTATAAGAGATCGAGTGAATTCTATTGATTTGTTGAGTGAAAAAATGAAGTTTTGCTCAAGCTCCTTACAATAATTTATGCATTGTTTGCGATTTTATATGTTAATGTCGTGTGGTTATTCGAGAAAATAAGTCGTTATACGTGTATGTGCGCGCGGACGAGCTCGAATTAATCGAGTTTTTCGTTGCGATTTGTTAGTAAAAAAACATGCTTTGTGAAGCAAAATTCAAATGAAGAAGATGGATGTTTGATTCTATGAGGTCTTTCATTTGTAATTGGGCCAAGTAGATACGGGTTTGAATTTTTAGTCACTCAATATAATTAAAAAAATGACATATTGTTTTCTTATAAGAAACTTTAATGAAAAAAAACATAAAATATTTCATCTGGCCTTTGAAAGGGTTACGGAGTGTTTGGTGAACGAGACTCAAGAAATGATGTAGTATTAAGTATTAGTGTATTACTCCTTTGTCCCGTAACTATTTGTCCATTTTCTTTTTAATTTACAAAAAAAACTTGCAAACACTTGTGGGGCGTAGTATATTTTAACTTGTAAAATGAGTTTGTGAGTTAGTAATTGTTTGTCTGATTGTAAATTAAGTGTATTTTTTTCATTGGATAGTAAAAATGAAAGTGTAATTCTTAAAACGTTGGAGATTAATGAATTTTTTTGCTAGTAAAATTTTTATATTTTAAAGTAAAAAAATATGAATTTTTTTTTAAGTATATTTATTATTATACATTTAAAAAAACCGAAAAGTTAGTCATAAGTGTTTGTCAAGTTTATTTATAATTTTCAATGAGTCTGACAAATACATAAAGGAAGGAGTATCGTTTTAAAAATACAAATTTTATTTTATTATTAAAATTTTAGTTAGTAATTTTTTATCTTTAAAATATATTTGAATATTTTAGGTTTTGATCAAATAATTAAAAATAATATATAAAATAGTACTGTAATTATTTATTTATTTAATTTTCGTCATACAACTATTTTTTTCACGTAAGAAAAAGCATAAAAATGCAGGAATACAACTTTAGAGGTTTTAAATTTAACGAAATGTCAACTTGTGTCCAGTGAATGGAATGGAACAACGAACACTCACTTTAATGATGTGATTATACGTACCTCTCTTTGATGCTGACTGCCCATCCACTCATTCTCGAATTACCTTTATGCCCTTTAATTTTTTTAACTACATGGTCAATACTTTATTCATTAAAATCATTTAATATTTCAAAGACATTTTATATAAACTTAATTCATCACTCTGATTTATTTAATTAACTTAAAAACATATTTTTGCTTTAATTTATTTTATAATAAGAATCATTATATATATATATATATATATATATATATATATATATATATATATATATATATATATATATATATATATCACGTGTCAATAAAACGTCCATATAAAATTGAGACACCTAAATATTTACCGGAGTGCAGGTAACCAATTGTACATTTTATCTTAATTAGCATTAATGATTTTAATAAAATGTGAAATTAAAGAATGGAATTTAACTTGTCCCGTATGATATGGCATATTCATATGGCTTGTTCTCCTATTGCTAGGCACAATCAATTTCATTATTTGGTTGAAACAAAGTAAAGAAAATAAAATATTGTTGAAGTTGATTTACTTTAATATATATGGCACGTGTTGGTTAGATTAAAAATAACAGATTGATCGAACAATGTTAAATTTGTTTTGTGATATTGAGTTGTCTCAAGTTAAATTTGCAAGAAAGTTAAAGATCATCTTAAAAGTTTACGGACAAATCAATTTTAAAAGGAATGTAACTTTATTAATCCATTTAGGTAATTTTTTTGTTAAATATCTTACATCAATAGGAAGACAATAAGAAATAAATCTTAAATCTGAAAATAAGCTATAAAATATTATTATTTTAATAAAAAAATTTAAAATGTTATTGACCAAACTTGACATGGTATCAGAAAAGCCTTAACATGATGACGGGGTCTCGACCGATGAAATTTCATCTTGTGCGATGACTCTAAGTTTTCGAGTAAAATCGACAAAAAGATCATACTCATGAGATAGCGTGTTAATATATAAACATAAAAATTGATATGTTTTATAATACTAGTAAGATTGTGAATTAAATATTTTAAATTTATGTTTTTGATGAAGGTAGATTTGATCATAAATGAATATTAGTAAAAGAAATGAATGATATTGAGAGAAGTACCTGTACAATAAGAGCCCACATGAGTTCACCAACTCAATAACACAACACTGCATTTTTTGGAAATGTTGAAAAGCCAGGAATCTTTCCACTTGTGGAAAGTCTAACTTTCAATTCCAATGAATACACTCCATCACATATGTATGGGCTAAATGATTTTTTTATATTCTTTATTACTATTATTATTACTATCATTATTACTACAATATTTTTTTCTATTTTGATTAATTTACATGTAGAGTGTAAAAATAGTTGCATGTATTTTTCATTTTAACTTTGCACAATGTACTCAAAGGTAAAAGTAAAATTTGAAAAATTTATTCATTTCATACGATGTAAAACGATTGAACCGTGCCATGACTATTGTTCAGAGCACCTCAAAATCGAATCATTGCGTGATAAACTCAAGAGAATCGTTGTATCTTCGACTATGCATATTCATGAAAAAAAAATTGGAAAAGTGAAATTAAGGCAAGTGAAATTAATGGCATTCGCATTTAGTTACATAAATTTCTTGTCCAATATACTAATAAAAAATTAGAATTAGTTTTCAAATTTAAAAAAAAAATGACTTCGTTGAAAGGGCCAACCTATACATGGGTCCCACGAATTAACAACCGAGGAAATAAATAAATAAATACAACTACCGTATAAATATTTATTTTAAAGTCCCCAATAATTGAAAGGGGAAAATATTTATTTGAACATATCAGAAAAAAAAATTACAATAAATAAATAAATACTGCAAGAGATGTGCATGGACATTTTTTTAGTTCTACCAACTTATTTAATTTGTTCAAATTAAATACATTGAACCTGTTTGGGCACGCTGAAGATTTAGGATTAATTAATTTTATAAAATTAATTAATCACCTCACCACGTGTCAACATATCTAATATCCACAACCTGTCTTAAAATTAATTAATTAACTAATGCTAATTAATATTCTAAAATCATACTAGTAATTAATTTAAGTCATTAATTTTAGCAGGGCCCTCTCCTCTTAATCATGAGCTAACTACATTTCTGATTACCTGGAAAACAATGACATTATATAATAATAATAATTAATATAATTAATGGACCTTTTTTCCCCTAAACACTGAAATTAATTAGTGCAAGTTAATTAGAATAGCGACACGTGTCCTCCCCTCGAAACACCGTACAAGGTCAAATTGCATCTTCTTGATTTGAACCTTAACATGCTTTGCACCAAAGAAACTCTCGAATCACTTTGATTCGCACCTTTAACTCTTTGTGAACGAGGAGCAAGTTCGACAATTTTACTTTTACCCTTTCGATCAAAATGTACAATTTGGTGTGACACATAATTTGCAAGGACCGACGCATGTTATGGTACCACGATCATCGTCGAATACCGAGAGAACGAGTTTCCTATCTTACTGTTCTACTTGAAAATTTTATTACTGAAATTGGGAGAACAACCGAAAAAGAAATTATCCCAACCACATTATTAACTGCATTCTATTTGATGATCGTTTTTTTATAAGGGGGAGAGACGATAAACTTCACCTCTAGCCATCGTCAGGGTCGTTTTTGAGTTAACAAGGGCCCAGACAAAATTTTGTATTCAACTAGTAATAAATAATCACGTTCTTTTCTAAATAAAATAGATAACGTGGAATTTACAATATACGTGCATTTTACAATAATTTAATAAATTATGTTCAATATACGTGCATTTTACTATAATTTAATAAACCACGTTAAATTTACGTGCATTTTACTATAATTTATTATAATTTAATTAATTACAAATATTTTATTATAATTTAATGAATTATGTAAATTTTATACTTCAATAAATTAATAAATTACATGTAATTTATTATAATTTAATAATCAAATCGAAATATTTATTAAATTTTAAAAAAATCGCCAATGGTCTTAAATTAAAATAGTCAAAAACTTTGTTAATATAGAGTATGATGTAATTTTATTATAGTATTAAGAAATACTAAAATTATTGTTGTATTACATTAAACTTTTAAAAAATTATAAAATTCTATTTTTTCTTGAAAATTAAAAAAAATTATCAAAAAATTTGAAACGATAAAAAAAATCAAGAATTTAATAATTAATTTTCAATTATTTTTAATAATTGTTTCTTTTTTTTAAATAACTACGCATGTTAAAATGAAAAATTAATTAAAATAAAAAAGATTTAAGATTTTTTTAGTTACTTAATAAATTTTAAATTTGTTAGAAAAATTTAGTTGAAAAATAGATATATTAAGTTAAAAAAATTTATTATTGTTTTTGTTAAAAATGTAAAATAATTAACATAAATATTTTAAATTATATATATTAGTATTATTTTTTCAAATATATATATATTTGAAAAAAATATATATATATATATAGTATTTTTATTAAATTGAGCATATGCCCGAGGACGGCCTTGACCATAGTTGATTTTTTAATGTAAATCAAGAAATGTGCATAATATACAAACACTAGTAAAAGATAGTCAACATATCTCACTTTATGGTAAACTTAATAATATTTCAATGAAAATAAATTTATTTTACTTAGAAAAATGAATTTGTGAATTATAACCCTATCATCAGAAGTCTTACTATTCCATTATGCCTCTAATTAAGAGCATGGTGATCAGTTTTATAATGATGTTACTCCGTTACTCGAAATTACATTTACGCCCTCCTCTGCGAAAAAGAACAGCTATGCCAGATTGTCCTTTTCTGGAATTTGTTCAGGCAAGCTACTTTCTCTCCACACAAAAATAAATTAAAAATATTAAAATTAAAAAATGCGAGTAAATAAAATAAAGTTTATAGTCAGCTGCTGGGTCCCACTGCACACCTTCCAACCAATCATTCACGGACACCTTTCGTCTCTCTGACTCTCTTCCTCCCTCAGACTTTTTATTTATTACTCGCTGTGCTCTGTTTTTTTCCCCTTCTTTTCTTTCTTCATTTTCTCCCCAAATTTACAAAGAAATAATTACAATTAAAAAAAAAAAAGTGATTTTTGAGTCCTTTTGGAATTTGCAATTGTCTTGGGGTTTAATTTTAATTTCCATTTTTTAATTTATTACACAGGCGCGTCTTTAATATATTAGCTCCTTGTCCCCTCTCTGTTTTTTTTCTTTCAGCAGAAAAAAAAAAATTAAGAAAAATAAAAAAATCAAATTCTTTCATTCCCAAGCAAAGATCTGATTTTTTATTTTTCAAGAAACAAAAATTTTCTTGAATTTCAGCTCTCCATTGGGCTTTCCCAGATTCCTCCTCCATCTCAGTCTCACCCCCCATGTGTCAAAAGAAGTATTATTATTCAGATTCTCTAATGCCCACCAAGTGCTCGACCTAATGCCCAACCGAAAACCAAGTATAATAACCTCTCCTCTCTCGCCCTCTATCCCCCACAACCCCACATCTGTCTCTCCTCGATTCGCCGACGAAAGAAAAACATGAACGGAGAAATGGGTCTGGTTTCTCCGGCTTCCTACTTCACCACTTCCAGCTGGCTCTTCGAAGGGAGCACAGTGACCAAATGGACCCCGGAGGAAAACAAGCGGTTCGAGAACGCGCTCGCCTTGTTCGACAAAGACACCCCTGACAGGTGGCACAATGTGGCCTCCATGATTCCCGGAAAAACAGTCGGAGACGTGATTAAACAGTACAACGAACTCGTCGAGGACGTCGGAGATATTGAGGCCGGCCTCATCCCTGTCCCCGGCTACTCCAACAACTCCTTCACATTGGAATGGATGACCAATCACGGCTATGAAGGCTTCAAGAACCTCTACAGCCCCGCCGGAAAACGGAGCTCGTCCAGATGCACCTCCGATCACGAGCGGAAAAAGGGGGTCCCTTGGACAGAAGAAGAACACAGGTTATTTATATTAATAACATATAACCGTTTCTTGATTCTTGATTCTTGTTTCTTGGTTTTTGATTCAAATGTTTGAGTTTTTTGATTTGGGTTTTCTTCAGGCAATTTCTGTTGGGGCTGAAGAAGTACGGGAAGGGCGACTGGCGGAACATCTCCCGGAACTTCGTGACGACTCGGACCCCGACTCAGGTCGCGAGCCACGCGCAGAAGTACTTCATCCGCCAGCTGTCGGGGGGGAAAGACAAGCGGAGATCGAGCATTCACGACATCACCACCGTGAACCTCGACTGCCGGAAATCCCCCTCGCCGGAGAAAAACCGGCCCCGATCGCCGGAGAAATCGAGAGGCGTGATTATGCACAACATGGGCTCGACGGATGTTGTGGTGAGGCCGAGCTACGGGCCCGATTTGAAAAGCCCGGGTGCGGTTTTGGGCTTTGGGCCCACGAATGGGAATTTCGTGATGGGGAATTCCGGGTATGGAGGAGGGGTTAGTATGCTCGACCAGAGCGTCGATATGCATCGTCATCGGCTGTCTCTGTTAGGGCATCACGGTTCGGTTTTTCAGATGCATCCTCACTAGGGTTCTTAGCGAGTAATGCACACTTAAAAGCCCATGTGCCAATTGTCGAGCCGAGAGACATAGGCTCGTAAGGAGAAGACATCATCGAACCAAACCGAAAGGCGAAACGGGGTTCTAAAGTCGAACGAGGAATGGCTTTCGATTCGCCGGAGCAAGTAAGTTAGCAAGATTTCGATTAGTGAAAGTGTATATATTGATTGTCGTTCATACGCTAATAGTCGTGTTACCGTTTGTATTGAGAAAAAAAACATCGTTGCAGTTCATGAAAGAAAAAAAAAATCCAGTCTTTCCTCGTATTTGGTAATTGGTTATACGGGAATCGGTTAGGGTTATTGTTCATCTCTCGATTCATTTGATATTTACGTTTGAAGTTCAGTAGTTTGTTCGTTTCTGATAACATTGTTGATAACGGGCCATCGTGAGAGCTCGTCGGTTCGAACCGGGTTTCGACGGGTTTTCGAAACGAATAGTAACAACCCATGTTCTTATATAACCGAATAGCAGAGGCACCAAAAAAACTGAATCTTGAAAAGGAGAAGAAAACACAGTCCACCAGCATCATTTCTGGAATTTGTAATTGTGTGAAGGTCCCCACCCACTACCACCCCAAGAATTTTTTTTGGAGGCAAGTCCTTTTGGTAAATGACAAAATGAACCCCACACTTTTTTCTTTTTGCAAAGGGGGCTACTTTATTTTTATTTTTTTTGCTAGTTGAACCACTCACTGAAAATACTTCTTTACTAGTACTACTACATTGGCCTTTTATTCTGATGTGATATTCCCACCCCCCTAACCCTACTACAAAGTATATTTAGTCCTCTCAATACCTAATCTCACAAAACCTATACATGACAAAATGATATGAAATCAAAATGACTTGCTTCGATTGTTCGTTTCGCATTCGTCGGCTGCGAGAGCGTCGACGGATGTTCGTTTTTTTTTTAGGTCGAGACGCTTTTCGCACTTTGTTCTCATTAGATTCTGAGACCTTTCGCCCCATGATGATCTTAGTGTTTTGATAGGCAACTCCACTGATTTTGGAGAGAACAAAAAAAAGAGGGGAAATCAGAGGTGGCTAGATCCTTTGTGTCATAAAGTAATAATTCTCTATTGATGCTTTTTTTTTTTTGGTTATATAAAAAAATTTGAAATTTTAAAATGGGGTCCATGCACAAAGAATAAATCTTATTGATGCAAATTAATCATTAAAGGAAAAAGGATGAGTGCTTAATGTTTGTGATTATTTTTTAACCCACAAAATGATTTTAGAAGTTGAATTCAAAGATTCAAGAATAATAGTTTGTCCCACATCGTAAATGTGCAGAATTTGTGCGAAGAAAACGAGATTTGATATGCTACAAATTATTCGTTGAACAGAGAAAGTGAGACTGATGTTTATACACAATTACAATTATGCCCAAAAGAATAAAAAAAAATACTAAGTACTAACATCTTCTCAATAAATTAAAATTAATTTTGTACAATTTCTTGAGACGGGGCAGACAAAATTTTCACTCATGGCTGACTGGAATTTGGAACGAAGGATTTGGGCTTTTACTCACAAATATCTTTCCGCTGGGCCTTGGGCATTTGGGCCAATTGTAGATGTTCAGCCCATTTAAATATTTATTATACTATCTGAATTTAGAAGGAAAATATTATACACTGTTCATCTCAATCCAATAATACTTGTAACACTTTTCTATTTTTCTGTTCTTCTATTTTTAATGTCTCATCATACATTCTAAGAATAATTTTTTATTTTTTTTTTAATTTTTCACCTTAAAATACAATTAATGTTTTATCCACTTGACTTATTAAACTTTACACACAAATAATTTATTATTATTTTTTAACTTAAAATTTCATTTTCACACTTTACTTTTTGATTGAATAGTTAATAAGTAATATTTTTCTTAATTTTCGTACATAAAAATATTTCAAAATAATGAATTTAAATAAATAATGAAGATTATTGGTATAGATTCATTGGTAACTTATGATTTAAGGTTGAACTCTTTAAAAAATTATTCCCGATATAAGCATTATTCTTATGTATATTAATTATTCCCAATATTTATATATTCTTATTCTTGTATTATTGACATATTGTTATTCACAATATATAAGTGTTTCTTGTATTATTGACATATTGTTATTCACAATATATAAGTGTGTACAAATCCGAATGAACTTCGTTTAATATAATCAAATTCATGTATTTGAATAATTTGATATCCACCTGGAACTGTTGGAATTAACTTGCAAGGTTGGCAAAATATTATTATTATTTATTTTATTTTATTTCCAATTTCATAATTTTTTGTATTTGAAATAAAAATAATTTTAAGAATATTTACTATTAATCCTTAACTTAGAAAGTAAGATCATCTTTTTGTATGTTGTAAAAAAAGTGGTCACATCTTTTGTGAGATAGAAAGAGTACACAATTTCATTATTATTACTATGAATTTTAAAAAATAAATAAATAAAATTATTAATTTTATCATTCGTTTTTAACTAATTTTGACATGAACATATGTCCATGATTTTTAAAAAATAAATAAATAAAATTATTAATTTTATCATTCGTTTTTAACTAATTTTGACATGAACATATGTCCATGATGTATGTGTGACACGGACAGTCTCCCTTTCATGGTCTGGACTTTTTTTATTTAAATTATTCCTAATATTATGTACATTTAAAATTTTAATTATTTTTAGTTTACTCTTACTTATTTTATTTTTAACTTAAAAATATATTTTTTATTTTTATTTTTTAATTAAAAAAACTAAATTTAAATGACAAATAAAATATATGAACAATATTTTGACATAGATATAATATCAATTATATAAAAAAAAGAAAATGGAGTAATATGGCGACATGATAAACACCATTTGCAAAGTGGCAATTGCCCTTTTTTGGGCCTCAGTTTTAAGCAAATCAACTCCACTCTTTTATAGCTATATTTATATGTATAAACAACATTCTTTCAACGTGATAAATATAACTTTTTTAATATCTTAATATAATCAATTACTTTCCGAGTTCAAGTTAGATATTATTCGAGTTAAAGAAAAAATAATCCTATTAGAAAAAATTGATTTTGAGAAACTCGATTGTACCAATAAGTTTAGTATGATTTTCAATATGTATTGTAGAATTACTCTTTTCGCCCATTTTACTTATAGATTTAAAAGAACATTTAACGACAAAGAAGTTTAAAATTAAGAAATGACTCAAACATTTTACTTAACAAGCTGGGCTGAGTCGAGTTCGTAACATACACCATTAGAAAAGTCTTAATGATATGATTTACAACTTACAAGGTGCATGAACGGAGACAGTATATTTGTATGATTGCCATCACTCTACAACACACATATTCTTACCAGATCATAATTAATGATTGCTTAGATTCAGTGCAAGTCCACGTTGGATAATCATTAACAAATTCAACCAATGGGGTTTTGACAACACACATGCGTGCTAGCCCACTAAGACTGGGCCTGGCCCAAATAGTAGTCTGCCACCTTCTGTGGACCTCAAAATAAAATAAAATAATTTTTTTAAAACATTATTATAATGCGCAGACCTGATACATATGGCCGAATACAATGTAATTTACCAACTATACTTAGGAAATGACAAAGTAAGGGTCCATCACATATTCTCATCCTTGTTTTCCATGTTCCAACCCATGATCATTTTTTCTTCTACTTAGGTTAATTTGATATTTAATTTGTTGAAGATAACCCAAAATCGCGGAAGAAGTTCAAAAGCAAAACAAATTGAAAAATCGAAGAAGTTGTTTGACATATCTTCTTAGTGCTTAGACAACACTTGTTGACATGAACTTGAGCTTGAGCTTGGAATGATAGGAGCAATGATTTTTTGACTTGAGAAAAGAAACAGTGTGTTGTATATTTTTATCGACGTATTTTATTAAAAACTACACTATAATAGTAGTATTCTCACTATCACGGATAAATCGTCTTACTCTTTCTGTAAATTACAAAAAAAAGGTATGACAAATATTTTAAGATAAATTATTTAGATGATTTTACACTATATAATAAATAAATATTTTCAATTGAGATAATTAATAAACTCACTAATTATGGGCACTTTGTATTTATGTTATTGATAATCATGATATTTTAAAGAGTGCAAATACATACAAAATATTACTTTAAAAAACGGTTAATAACAATAATCTATAATACCTAATCAAAGAAATATAATCATCATACTTTTAATTTATAAATAAATTACCCAAATTCCTCTATATATATACATAACACAAACTTCACTCCAAATATACCCACACACAAACACTCACATCAAATAAATCTCCCTCCCAAAAATAAAAATCCCCAAATTCAAAACGATGCCGTCTTCCTCCATCGTCACCGTCTCCAAATCCACTGTGTTCCCGGCCCACCGCCCCTCCGCCGTCGGCCCCCTCCGCCTCTCCGTCTCCGACCTCCCAATGCTCTCCTGCCAATACATCCAGAAAGGCGTTCTTCTCCCCTCCCCCTCCCTTTCCTCCTCCGACCTCATCTCCCTCCTCAAGCTCTCTCTCTCCCAAACCCTCTCCCACTTTCCTCCCCTCGCCGGCCGCCTCTCCACCGACGCCGACGGCTACGTCCACATCCTCTGCAACGACGCCGGCGTCGAATTCCACCACGCCCGCGCCCCGCACCTCTCCCTCGCCGCCCTCCTCCCGCCGGATTCCGACATCCCCGCCGCCTTCCGCCGCTTCTTCCTCTTCGACGGCGCCCTCAGCTACGCCGGCCACGGCAAGCCGCTCGCGGCGGTGCAGGTCACCGAGCTCAGCGACGCCGTCTTCGTCGGCTGCACCGTCAACCACGCCGTCGTCGACGGCACCTCCTTCTGGAACTTCTTCAACACCTACGCCGAGGTCGCGAGGGGCGCCGTCAAAATCTCCCGCCCGCCGGCGTTCGACCGGACCACCGTCTTCGATTCGCCAGCGGTCCTCCCGCTCCCGGAAGGCGGACCGTCGGCGACGTTCTCCGGGGACGAGCCCCTCCGCGAGCGGATCTTCCGGTTCAGCAGGGAATCGATTTCGAAATTGAAAATTAGGGCGAACGGCCCGGCCCGGAAGCCCGAAATCGAATTCCCCGGCCCGGAAATATTGGGGAAAAAGATCAACGATCCGACGGCCGAGATGATCTCGTCGTTCCAGTCCCTATCCGCCCAGCTCTGGCGATCCGTTACACGCGCCCGGAATCTCAGCCCCGACAAAACGACGACGTTTCGTATGGCTGTGAACTGCAGGCACCGGCTGGAGCCGCGGCTCGAGCCGCTCTACTTCGGGAACGCGATCCAGAGCATCCCGACCTACGCCGCCGCCGGCGAGCTCCTCTCACACGGGTTGGGCTGGGCCGCGGCTCGGCTTCACCGGAACGTGGTGGCCCACGATGACGTCACGGTCAGAAGAGGGGTGAAGGAGTGGGAAAACAACCCGAGGCTTTTCCCCCTCGGAAACTTCGACGGGGCTATGATCACCATGGGAAGCTCGCCTCGATTTCCGATGTACGACAACGACTTCGGGTGGGGCCGGCCGCTGGCAGTTAGGAGCGGTGGGGCCAATAAGTTTGACGGGAAGATATCGGCCTTTCCGGGCCCGGAAGGAAACGGGAGCGTGGATCTCGAGGTGGTCCTGGCGCCGGAGACTATGGTGGGTCTA
The DNA here is from genome assembly GCA_954870475.1 of Euphrasia confusa. NCBI lineage: Eukaryota > Viridiplantae > Streptophyta > Magnoliopsida > Lamiales > Orobanchaceae > Euphrasia > Euphrasia confusa. The sequence goes on along the minus strand of OX940955.1, from coordinate 355,546 downwards.
GAGAATGATTCCGAGTTCACTCAATATGTTTCGTGAAAGTAGTAGTTGATCAAATCATAATAATTAATTAATTACTAATATTATCGTGCGTCATAATTATCCTTGTAATTCAATATCAAACAAATTGTGGAACGACAAACAAACAAACACATCAGCATAGCATAGCATAGCAAGCAGAGGAAAAGGTGATGTTAGCTATAGCAGTTAGATGTCCAAATACAGGAAATGATGAACCTAAATCCATTGCACCCAACTCCTCTTTTGTCTTTTAATGTCATACACTAAAACACTGATTGATTGTGGCATGTTGCTTGTCTATTACTGTCGTCTCGTTCATACTTTTTTATAAGACGGAGAGAAGAGAAACTTCATCCCTACTTGATCGTTGGCCTCTCAATGGGTCAGATATTTTGTTTAGACGAGGCCAGATGTTTTGTTTGGTGCTCGTGATTTATTACGGGACAACCTTATAAGTAGAATAAAAACAAACAAGACAACCGATTATTAAGTTGAGAGATAAGAATTAAGAACATACAACATAATATTTAAAATACAAACAATTGTCATGATATAGTCATACTTGTCAAAATTGCAAAACTTGTAACCTTTTAACTCCAAAATTGACAAAACAATAATTGCAGCTGTTTTTAGATAAAACATCATCAAATATCACACATTGCAATATTGAGTAGCACTCTAACAGTTATTAGCCAAAAGAACATTTGAAGGATTACAAGTTTCCAAAAAAGAGACGGAGTTAACAAGTGAATGAATATTCAAAACAACAAAAGTCGCTACTGTGTGGTTTGAAGTATCTCTTTTTCAGATCCTTCACGATGAGACAGTTGTTATTTGTTGCATCAGTTTCCAGCATGAAAGTTAATATAGTCAAAGCGTCCGAAAACACATTCTCATTTGCATAGATTATGAAAGCAAATGCATAGATTAGGAAGAGGAGTTTCTGGAATTTTCAATCCCATCAAATCGGATAAATTCACACCACCAACACCCTAGACCACCCCTAGACCATCTTCATCATCATCGTTATGTGACTATGAATGAAGGAAACTGAGAAGAATATGATTAGTGAAATTGTTCTTCTTCTCCTCAGGCTCAGGCTCAGGCTCAGGCTGGGAAAAGTTTTGTAGTCGAGCAAATCCTGGATTTTGAAATAATCAAAAGAGTAGGAAGAATGGTGCCTGAAGCACGCCACGAGTTGGGTCGGTTTGGTTAACATTTGCCCTGATTTTGATTGAAAGATAGGAATTAGGAACATTCATACAACATACAGTATAAAATAACAAAAACAAATATATGCCCATATAACTTAATTCATCTGTAAAACTGTAAATTTCAATTCTTTCGCAAAATAATGAATTACTATTATTATCAATTTGTCATCAAATTTGGTGACAATTTGAGTATTTTATCGAAATTTAAAGCCAACAATTAGGCAATTTGAGTATTTTGAAATCAATTTAAAGCCTTGGAAATAACTTTAGCAAAAAGAAAGATCATCTCACTTCTGCGTATACGTTTACAAGAATGCATTAGTTAATTTTTAGGGTGAAAATTTATTTTACCCACTTTTATAATATAAAAATTAAAAATACTCACTTTTATAATAACATGTAAAAAATACACATTTTTAAATAAAGAGACTAAATTACCCTTTTTTAATGATTAATGAGAGCTATTATGCGACTATAAACATTAGTAATTATTCTTATAATTAACATAATAATTTATTTTCTTAAAGAAAAATAATTATTTTTATACTTTATTTCGTTAATTATTTATATTATTTTACAGTAGTATTAATAATTTTATGTATTAAAATAGTATGCAATATAAAATATTAACATAAATTACAATTATTAAGAATAAAAAAATATACATTTTTTTTACTTATACATTATATCATTTTATTTATAAATTAATAAATTTATATAATATTGTATGAAAACGCAAATAAATTAAAATAAAAACATCAAAAAATATAGTTTTGTTTTGAAAATCATGAAAAAAGTGATAGTTAAGTTCTTATAAAAAAATAATTTTAATTTTATAGTTTTAAATTAATTTTATTTTCAAACATAATCAATTATTAAAAGTTAAATAATGTGTTTGGGTAGGAATTGAAGTATATTTAAAAATACTACAATAAAGCGAAATATTAAAATTCTATAATAATTTAATTGAAGACTTATAACAAAATATATCTTTTATACTCCGTAATATATAAAAAATCAATTTGAATAGATAACAACATTATTTCAAAAAATAAATTTACACGTAAAAACATAAAAATAATAATGAAAAGTATAACTATTACAAATAGTAAAAGTCAATACACCTAAATTTTTAAAAGTGCTCAAAAGTGAGGATAGTTTAGTCTATTTAATTAAAAATTGGTATTTTTTACATGTTCTTATGAACTTGGGCATTTTTCATTTTTGAATTAGAAGAGTGGGTATTTTTATCAATTAACTTTAATTTTTATGTTAATTTTTATATTAAATAATCTTTTTTAATAATCATATATACTCTCTTTATTATATTAAGTTTTTATTTTATTAATTTTTTCCTTCTTTCAATTTTTTTTTTCATTTTTTCATTTTTAAAATTTACCAATTTTTTTAGAGTATTATACGTTTAATTTTGTTAACTTTTCACTTCTTCCATTTTTTCATTTTTTTCAACTTTAAAATTTACCAAATTTCTTTCACAGTAACCTATTTATATTTACACCCCACAAATTTTGGTTTACAATTTAATGTTCAATTTGTTTAGTTTTTTTAATAATTAATTATATTTTATCCTCCATTTATTTTTCAAACATAATTATTACTTATTATACGTGTGCTTCACACATATTTATTATTTTAATATTCTATATATAATTGATTTTAAAATAAATATATTACTCAACACGCAATTATTATTTTTGTGCTCCACGCATTAATTATCATATTTCATATTCAATTGAAAGAGTTTTCCAAATTGTTCTTATTTTTGAAAGAAATACTTATTTATGAAAAAAGTTATTTTTTTTTTGAGATTTTATTATGCAAATTTTGTTCATTCAAAGTTCTTACTTTACTACTTTTTTTTAATATCTAGCCTGCCAAAAATCACGGTGGTGGGGTTGACTACATGTCCGTTTCTATTTCGGACACAAAAAATCACGGTGGTGGGGTTGACTACATGTCCGTTTCTATTTCGGACACAACTTGCAAATATCAAGCCGCCTAAGGTAGGTTTTCCAATATTGTTTAGTTAGTTATTCAATATTTGAATTTTTTTTATACTAATGTCTTTGTTTTTTGCATTTCAGTTCTGTAAGATTGTAGCTATCGTGTTGAACAAAACATCATATCAATTTGTGGATATGAGTGGCGTGCAGATACCTGTTTTCGATGATGGCCCCTTGTGGCAAGATAATGGTATGTTCAGCGTCCTCATGTGACGATTGAAAGCATAGAGAAGGAATTACTGGTCCGTTCCGACAAAATTCTACTCATTGCCAACTACTCAACAGTATTAAAGGTATCTGTTTATTTATTTATTCTTTTAATAATTGTGGGCTTAAATTTTATTTTTATTATGGTTTTTTTTATTCTTTTCAGTTGATCAGGGTGCCATAACTATGTTAGTTACGGCACTAGTGTCGCATCGCAAAGAAAGAAAAAATCAGCTTCCTAACGCTATTCTTCCAGAAATGAAATATCAAGATGTTGTGATTGTAGCTATAGTGTTAACCAAAACATCCTGTCAATAATGGAAGCTTCCTAACGCTATTCTTCCAGAAATGAAATATCAAGATGTTGTGATTGTAGCTATAGTGTTAACCAAAACATCCTGTCAATAATGGATTGAGTATGTAATGTTTAATTTTGTTAATTTTTCACTTCTTCCATTTTTTAATTTTTTTAACTTTAAAATTTTCCAAATTTCTTTGTAACATATTTATATTTACACCCCACAAATTTTGGTTTACAATTTAATGTTCAATTTGTTTAGTTTTTTTTTAATAATTAGTTATATTTTATCCTAGATTTATTTTTCAAACATAATTATTATTTATTATACGTGTGCTCCACATATATTTATTATTTTGATATTCTATAAAATTATAATTTAATTAATTTAAATTTTACATTGTCTAGATCTTCCAAAATCATAAAACAACTGGTATTTTGTTTTAATTAATCACTCAAGAAAATTATGAAAAAACAAGAAACCATAAAGATTAATTAATTAATAAAAGATGTGGAGCATTGAAAAATAAGAAACTAACTTCCCAAATCACAATTGTTATTTTTTTGGAAATATTAAGGTACATTTTCTATAATTAAATGTACCATACATTTATATTCTAACCAATTAGAATTTGACACTTCAATTTATTATTATGCACCTAAATGCCATCTGATTATAACTTTAAAATAGAATTAAATAATAATAGTAGTTAGTGTTTTAATTAATTTATTTATATAATATAAAATATTCTTATATTCTTATATAATTAAATTAAATTATTTAAAACAAAACAAAAATTATTTTTATATACTTATTTAATTACATTAAATAATACACTTAATAATATATTTATCTAAAAAACTTATTTTATAATTAACGGATCATTATCTAAAATAAAATATTTATTTTTATATATAATTTTTTTCTTATTTTATAATTAATTGATCATTATCTAAAATAAAATATTTATTTTTATATATAATTTTTTTCACCAATTAATTAGTAGAAAAAATAATATTTTTACAAAAAAATAAATGTTCGCAGACTAAAACTAGTTAAAAATAAGAGAGATTTTGGATTAAATGTAAATTAAATAAAAATACTTGAATACGCTAACAAATAAAAATTTATTATTAAAATAATTTATTTAATTATTCTCTAACAATATGTAAAAAAATTGTTCTTATTTCTGCGCAATTTTTTTGTTTTCGTTTATGAAAAAATAATGTGTTAAAAAGATTTATTGTAATTAAATCCAGTATAAAAATATATTTATCAATTTAATAAGTTAAATTATATTTATAAGATAATACTTAGGTGTTTCAACATCCACCTTAATAGGGTATTCTCTAATAAATCTAAGGGTTGATATTAAATAGTTAAATCCAAAGGTTAAAATTAAATTAAATGTACCATACATTCACGGCACCGTAGAAAGCCCTATTTTTTTTTTTAAAACATTGCACCCTCTCACTAATATTTAGGTTGACCCTCTGAATCGCAAAGAGGAATGAAGAATATTAATAAAAATAAACTTAAAAATAAATTGATTTTTTTTAATATTTATGTTGCTCGTGTGAATCTCAAAGAGGAATGACGAATATTAATAAAAATAAACTTAAAAATAAACTGAAAAACTTCAAAGTATATATACAAATGACTTTAATCATGACTTTAACACCAGACATCATTTTAATTAGTAGTTAATGGAGAATGAGAATAAGTAGTTAATGGAGAATGAGAATAAATCCCGATAAAATGTGTTTTTAACAATATCACAACAAAATACAAAACAAAACATAACACAAACTTGCTAATGAACTAACAAATTATATGAATAAAGTGCCCATAGAAGAAATCACAAAGAATAAAAGTGCACATAGAAGAGAAATCACGAAGGAGTATGCTTTTCAAGCACATTAGGAGAAATAGGAAAACCTAAATTTCTACATAGCTACTCAAAAAAATTTGGGAAGAGAATAAAAAAAAATTAAACTGAGAAATAAAACAAATCCGAGCAATATTTACAATTATGCCCTCAATTTAAATGTCTAGTTTACCCTTATTAACTTCAAACTTATTTTAACGCAATCCCAAAATTTTAAGTCTACTGCACCCCTGTTTTTAACACAATTCCAAAATTTCAAATCTTTCGTTTTCTTTTAATATTAATTTTATTTATTTATAGGGTGATTTTGTATAAAGGGATAATTATTTATGTTTGTTTAAAAATAAATGAACCAACTTTTCATAATTATAAATCAGGGGAATTTAATTAATAAAACACAGTTCAGAAAAAAAAAAAAAAAAAAACATGTGGCGGAAAACAAATAAAAAGACAGTTAATAAATGTAATTAATTCCTTTGATTATAATTATAACTTTAACAATACTCTAATTAATAAAAAATAAAAAATAATATAAACCCTAAATTTCAAAATATATTTTATGAGGTTTTAGATGTAATTTTATAAATTATACTACCCTTTTCCTAAATAGTTCTTATTTATATGGTTTAATAATTTTAGATAATCTCAACGCAATTATGAACCAAAATATATAATTTTACGGAAGTAATCTATATAAAATATAATTTAGCTTACATTAAGGATTGGTTTTATTTAATTATGTTTACTTTTATAAACAAGGATTGACTTAAGAAATTCAAATTAACTAATATATTATTTTTTTAATCTATCTTCCTAATTTAATGTATATCTCTATTTCAATTATATTCAAAAAAATTCAAATCTTTTTATTCCATAATTAACGCACCTCTTTTATCATTATATAAAGCGTCTTCTACATTTCATTTTTATCATTTATCATTCTGCTTTCATCATTTTAATCTTTCATCGTAATTAAATTTTTTATTTTTTATTATTCTATGATATTTTTTTTGCAGGGAACACTGTAAGTATTAACATGAATTTTTGATTTTTTTTTATAGTTTTTTGATTTTTTATCTTACCATTTCAATACTGTTTTTTTTTTTTTCAGATTATTATCTCCTAATTTAATCTAACTATTTCAATGTTTTTTTGAATTTTTGCAGGTATACGGTAAGTATGTATAAGTATAAGTATATACTGTATAATCATGTTGTATGGATTTTGTAGGTATAAGGTAAGTATGAATTTGTTTATTTTTTCATCTGTTTTCTTAGTCATTTTTGTGATTATTTATTTATTTGTCCATTGCTAACTCTTAATCTTCACACGATCTTACAAAAAGTGGGCCGTGAATCCAGCCCGAGCCGCGATCTCCTCTTCAAAGAGATGAAATCCTTCGCTCCGATGAGCAGGTCGTTTAGGCCATCGAGTCTCGCCACCGGAAATCCCTTAAACCCCTTCTGTGGGAGCATTTGCCCACTATCGTTTCTCGATGTGCTTTAGAATCATCTATCTCTCGCTCGGCGTCACATCCAATCGATGCTGAAGGATGCTGCGATCGATCGATCTCTCAAGTATAGGTTCTTCTCTCTCGAGTGGCTATCGAATTTGTTGTTGAATTGCGAGAATCTTGTCGAGATTGACCCGTATAGGATATTGTGTTGGATTGTTATTCTCGCTCTCTTTGTTAGACTAATAATTTGTACTACTAAACACAGTGTCGCAATCGGTTGATCTCTTGACAAAGGCCGTGGTGAATAATTTGAAAGACGTGCATGGCATGGTGATACCGGCGGCGGCGTTAAAAGGGACCGATCAAGAAACGTGAGCTGTAATTTGTCGGCAATTTTACATCTGACTTTTACCCGTGAACCTGTTCCATTTTCACTCTATCCAAAGTGAAAATAGTTAGCGAAGCAGCTGTATAAGCAACAGTCGATTCTCGAAGCCACCACCCGCTCTCCCCGTTAGCACTTACTTTTGCGACTAGATAGTCGAGTATATTTCTTTCTCATTTGAATGTCATAGTAATATAAAATTTTTTTTTTTTGAGAAGATGATACGATATTCTTGGTACTCCTAAATATCTAGAATAATAACTAAAGTTTGACTTTGTTAAGTGTAGTTACGTTTTTAACCTTGATTAATTAATTAATCAAATGAAGAGATAACTCACATACACGTTTGTACACGTTTGTATGTGTCATCATGAGTATTTTACGTTTTTTTATTTTTATAAGTATTTTATGTTTATTTTAATAATTTTTCTATGTTTTTTGTGTGTACCAGAAAAATAAATCGATAAACATATAGAATGATAAAAAAATTAAGAAAAACAATAAGAATGTGATTAGAGAATATTTTTTGTTAGTAAGAATTTTATTGAACTTTTTTTTAAGAGAATGCATTTGATATTTGGTTTACGCAATCACGCTATAGCTATATTATTATCGTAAACTAATTATATAGTATATATTTTTGTTATAAGATAAAGATATAGGAAGTATTTAACATAACTTCATAGTATTTTATTTTTTAAAACAACAATGTTTTATTATGAATGCATACAAGATATACCTAACAGTGGCTAAGACAAGATCATCTTAGTGATTTGGAAAAACAACAATGTTTTATTATGAATGCATACAATATATACCTAACAGTGGCTAAGACAAGATCATCTCAGTGATTTGGAGACGCGTTCTTAATTCTCACAACAATTTATGATAAAACAATTTTTAAAAATAATATTTTGTATAGATTATATCTACTCATTTCGCTTTTCTTGATTGAGGTCTATTTATTTGTATGATATGTAGGAGTATTTTTCATAATGTGTATTTTATAAAAAAATATTTTGTAAAATAAAAGAAGAAAATAGTTTAAATATATTTATATTTTTATGTTTATATTAAAAAAAATACATAGAAAGAAAAGTATATATTTTGATTTATAATAATAATAATAATAATAATAATAATAATAATAATAATAATAATAATAATCTAACTAATTATTTTTTTGCAGTTGTGATATTTTTTTATTAAGTGTATTTCACGCAATTATGTTTAGGTAAACAAATATTGTGATTTAATGACGTGATAAATTATGTTTACGCAATTATTATAAAATATATAAATTTACACAATTATTATAAAATATATAAAATTTATGTTTACATACAGATAATGTTTTAATAATTTGATAAAATATATTTACGTAATTATTATAAAATATATAAATTTACACAATATTTATAAAATATTGTGTAAATATGTTTACGTAATTATTATAAAATATATAAAATTTAAAATGTGATTTAATATTTTTACACAAATAACAATATTATTTTATCCAATTAGATTAACATTATTCTTAATATTTTTTTAATATGTACCATATTTTTAAGTTATGTTTAACTATAAATATGATAGAATAATTTTATTTTATTTTCAACTCATTACAAATCGTTTCCGTAAGCATTTATGTCTTGGTTATAGTCTTCATCAATCCTTCAAAAAGAGTCCCGTTCAGTTTTTTCGTTCAGTTTTACTAGAGGTATATTATTGAAGTTCTTTCAATTATATCCGTATTGAATTCTCTCCTTAAATATATATGATTTTTTATTTTTTTATGTAATTTTATTTTTTAAAAAACAAACAAATCCTCATTTTTATACAGATTTTTTAAATATTACTATTAATTGATAAATTTCAATTTGGTTTCCCAGATTTCATTCTTGCTCTGAGTCTTCCTCAGCAAACACTCCCGCATAATTCATATAAACACATCAGTGGGTTTCTCGAAATCGATCCCAGACACCAATAACCCCAATTCGGCCGCAGCTACAAGGTATCAAGTCCATTGACTGTCAACCGGCCAGTCGGCTACCGGAAACCTGTTGTCGAGCCCCGTGTCCATCTTTTGATTATACAAGTTGATAACTATACAATGCTTGGAAGCAATGCTTGGAAGCTATGCAGAATCACAGGTGAAAATTCTATAGAGATTCAAAATAATGAGAGTTTTCCACTTCTTTACGTATAGGCAATAAAGCTTTTAAATATACAACTGTACAATTGTGTAGACTATTCTAGAAGATACACAAAATCAATCTAAAAATAAAAATAAATTATATTTCTAAATTAAGTGGATTTAGTATTATCTCCCTTGATACGCCCCCGCAAAATTGACGTGCCATCGGCCACAGAAATTTTGGAGCGAAGAGATTGAAACCGCGCCCGCGCAAGCGATTTTGTCAACAAATCTGCAAGTTGGTCTTCGGTGGTGACAAAGGCCACAGTGAGAATACCTTTGCTAGAGAGGTCCCGAAGAAAATGTAAGTCGAGCGCAATATGTTTCATACGAGAGTGTAGAATCGGGTTGAGAGCAAGTCGTGTCGCTCCCATGTTATCGCACAGTAGCCGCGGGGGGGATGATAACGAGATGCCAAGCTCTCGAAACAAACCATATAACCAGCATACTTCAGAAGCCGTCGATGCTAACGCCCGATATTCGGCTTCAGTGGAAGACCGGGCCACACCATGTTGTTTCCGAGACCTCCATGAGATTGGAGCCCCGTCTAAAAAGATGTAATACGCCGAGGTGGATTTTCCGTCCGAAACATTCCCGCCAAAATCAAAGTCGGAGTACGCATGGATGCGAAGAGTCCGAGGTTTCTGAAGCAAAACCCCATGATGAATCGTGCCTTGTAGGTACCTGAACACTCTCTAACCGCCATCCAATCTGCAGCAGTAGGAGAAGCCATCATTTGAGCAAGCTTGTTGACCGTAAAGGAGATATCTGGTCTTGTTATCGTCAGGTATTGGAGGGCCCCGATAGCACTGCGATACATTGTAGGGTCGAAGCTTCCGGAGACCGAGAGTGAATGAGATGTAGCCATCGGTGTACATACAGATTTAGAGTCAATCATGTTAAATTTGTGCAGCAGATCGTTCATGTATTTATGTTGAGAGAGAAGTAGGCCTTCTCGACATCGAGATACTTCGACACCTAGGAAGTAGGTGAGAGTCCCCAAATATTTGACTGCGAACTTGTCTCGGAGATGAGAGATAATGGACTGGATTTGATCAGGGCGGGATCCAGTGATGATGATGTCGTCGACATAGATAAGGACGAGAAGATAGGTGTTGCCTTGCCGGAGATAAAATAGACTATGATCTGCACGAGATTGACGAAAGCCAAACTTGACCAAGGAGCTGCTCAGCGTTTGATACCAAGCACGGGGAGCTTGGCGTAACCCATATAATGACTTGCGAAACAGACAAACATGATGAGGATGTGCTTTATCAAGAAAACCAGGAGGCTGATGCATGTAAACCGATTTTGTTGGATCAAGATCGCCATGTAAAAATGCATTGCTGATGTCGAGTTGTCGCAAGTCCCATCCATAGAATAAAGCAAGAGACAAGACTGTTCGGATTGTGACTGGTTTGATAACGGGACTAAAAGTGTCGTGGTAATCGAGACCGGGGCGTTGATGAAACCCTTGGCCACTAACCGAGCTTTGTACCTGTCAATAGTACCATCAGGTTTTCGCTTAATAACAAACACCCACTTGCAACCTATAATATTGGCATTCGGTGGAGAAGGAACCAAGTCCCAAGTTCCGTGACGGGATAGCGCAGTAATCTCGTCGGCCATAGCATTCCGCCATTCTTGTGATTTTAGTGCTTGTGAAGCAGTGGTTGGAAGGGGTGAGTCAGATAGTGGTTCCATAACAACAGTGTTGGAAACTGGTTGTGACATAGAGGGAGGCAGTGTTGTATGAAACCCATCCAGCCTGGTAGATATCTGCCGGTGGCGGCTGCTGCGACGGACTTGCTCGGGTGCCGGTGCAGCGGCAGGTGGAGAAACATTATCAGACGACGTTGAAGGAGAGATTTCTAAAGGTGGTGGCGACCGAGGTGGAGCCCCCAGGATAGATATGGACAATGTGTCTGAAGTAGGCGGGGTAGGTGGAGTGGAATCATGTATGTTGGCAATTTGATCCTCGGCAAACCGAACATGCCTCGAAACAAAGATCTTGCCGGAAGCTGTGTCGAGACATTTGTATGCACTATGTGATGGACTGTGTTGAGCCACAAAAATCTCCCACAGACAGGTGTCATGGGCCCACCTACCAGCTCACTTCTACGAGAAGTCGGGACGAGCGAAATGACCACCCTTCACGGAGCACAGGTGCAGCCCGCGTCGGAAAGAGATTATCCTTAGAAGACTTCTACCATACCCAGGGCCAAGCACATGAAATAACGGGACCCGAGACCATATCCCGAGACCGTACCCCGGACCTCACCACGGGCATCGAGCACGGACGAAGAAGACCATACATGCGGGTCCCGGGAACGTACCCCGAATCGCGCCCCAGCACCCGGCACGGGCGACCACGATCGTACGACGGGACGACGGGCTTCGAGCCCCAGAACCGCGACTGAGCACCAACCTCCGGTGCCGACGACCACGCAGGAGGACGAAGCATTGAGAGACGGGGGCAAGCTCGGACCCCGAACACCGAAGACCATCGCGTGAGTGACGCGCGACGCAGAAAGAGCACAAAGTCACAAAAGGTGATACGACGATACACGAGCTCCGGGTTCCGAGGCCCGGCTCGGTGACCATCACGACCTCCGGGTTCCGAGACCCGCCTTGGTGACAATATAGATGAAGCCTTCACCGGGTAGAAGAGTACAAATAGGAAACGTTTCTATCTTTATGCATGCGTTGCTACGTGTCGATAATGGACAGGTGGTTTATCCTTAATTCCCCTATAAATATGGAGGATCCGGGACGAAGTAGAGGAGGCCAGACCGACTATTAAACCCAGTGTAATACCAGTAAATAAAGAGAGATATCATCTCGGGCATTCAAGCCTAGTCTCGGTGTGATTTCATTTCAGCTCCCGTTCTACATATAAATATACGTGTTTTTGCGTCGTCTCCAAACCCTACCCAGCTCAGATAATAATATAATATACCCGACAAAAACGACCCAAAACATTTGGCGCGCCAGGTAGGGAGCTGAGAAATCTGACCATCCGAGATCCGGCTACGAGATGTGGAGCAGTGAAGAAGGACGAGCCACGGCGTCAGAACCCTCACCGTTTCCCGAGAGACGGAAGCTTGAACGGGGAAAGATGCTAACCGAAGAAGATGAAGACGTCGTCCCGGTCTCAGATCTAGAGCAAGATCCACCAGAGATGGAAGAAGATGTTCGAGAAGAAGGCCGAACGGGGGACCTTACAACCGAGAACCGAAGGGACGATGCCTTGGTTGCACGAGTTATTCGCCGTCCACGGCCCAATCTTCGACAACGCTTAGCGCGTGCGGGGCGAGGTCCACCACCACCGTTGACTTCGGACCCGGGTACCAAAGGCTCGGATGAACTTCAACGTCACAGGTACGAGTTAACCACACCGCTTAATCATGCAGGTATCAGATCTGCACGACCGAAGGCGCAACACCGGACCCTGGATGCCGACCCATTTGTCCCGGAGCTCGGTTCCGGTCCCGCGAACACATACTACGTGCAACCGAAGGCGCAATACCGGATCCCGGATGCCGACCCACTTGTCCCGAAGCTCGGTCCCAGTCCCGTAGACACATACTACATGCAAGCACGACCGAGTGCGCAGTTGCGGACCTCGGAGGCAAACCCACAATCCCCGGGGCCCGGTCCCGGTCTCTCAGACTTATACAATAGAGTCGCGGGGATGGAGCGAAGACTAGCCGAGGCCCGAGTCCAACCCATACATACAAGTATCTATAATGATCCTTTAGCTTCGGAGATTGAAGAAGCTTCCATACAGTATGAGATCCAACCACTCCAGACCCCTCTCTACGATGGGAAGACGGACCCAGAGGTTCACGTAAGCCGGTTCCGAACGCACATGTCCGGTAGAGGAGCCACCGACACCACGCGTTGCCGCCTTTTCCCGCTCACGTTGGGGGACACAGCCCATAAGTGGTATACAGGTTTATCGACGCATTCTATACATAATTTTGATGAACTCGTACACATTTTCCTAGCACACTTTGCGTCCAAGATCCTTGAAGCAGAGCCAGAGGTTGATTGGCATCGAACAAAAGATCGGAGAATCAGACGAGGCCTACGTGGACCGAGTAGGGGATATTCTGCTCGAAGGTGAAGAGGTCAACGACTCATTAAAATTGCACATCGCGATGTACGGCCTTAGAAGAGACTCTGAACTGTTCAAACACCTTATGCTGAGTTGTCCCCAGAGCTACGAAGATTATGAACTCAAAGCCGGAGCTCAATGTCGTTACCAACGCCTAATGAGAGATGTTGAATCCTCCTCGCAGGCCAGGAAGGAGTAAAGCAAGGGGACCTAGTAACCCATCCCGGGGCAGAGACAGTTCGCATCAAGCGTCCCGAGACCACTATATTAAATTTTCTAAACCTTACCGTCGTGGATAACACGGTTGAGGGAGATCGATTAATAAGTAATCAATAATTTTCTACTCTTATATACCCCTGGGTAAAAAGTATTTTTGCAGGGCACGACCGCGGTCCCCGGCGGGGGCCCGAACCCGGTCTCGCATGTTTAAAGATTTCGGGAACGACTTGTAGGCTTTCGCGGCTCCGAAAGGATCCCGGGCCCGGTCTCACCATAATGAAAGACTTGTAGGCTGTCGCGGCTCCGAAAGGATCCCGGGCCCGGTCTCGTCGTAATGAACAACTTGTAGGCTTTCGCGGCTCCGAAAGGATCCCGGGCCCGGTCTCACCATAATGAAAGACTTATAGGCTGTCGCGGCTCCGAAAGGATCCCGGGCCCGGTCTCGTCGTAATGAACAACTTGTAGGCTTTCGCGGCTCCGAAAGGATCCCGGGCCCGGTCTCACCATAATGAAAGACTTATAGGCTGTCGCGGCTCCGAAAGGATCCCGGGCCCGGTCTCGTCGTAATGAACAACTTGTAGGCTTTCGCGGCTCCGAAAGGATCCCGAACCCGATCTCGCTAATTTATTTATCACGCTGCACGACCTGAGGGTGGCCGCGGTCTAGACAGGGGCCCGCGCCCCGTCTCCCAGATATTCACCCACATCGATTTAGCCGACGTGCGACCTAAACAAGCAGACCACTCCAAAGGTATTCTCCTGGGGCCAGCATAAACACCTCGAGACAAACGCGATGACATGCGACACCCTATGTGGAAACGTACTCGGAGCTCGGCAAACCCGGGTCCCGGATCACGCACACCGGTAACACCAGTATTTACATATATATCTTTATAATATATATATACATATATATATAACATATATTTGTATACGTAATGCAATCGGCTAAGAAACGAAAAAATATACCCGGAGTCTGGGGCCGGAACCTGGAGCCAGCAAAAGAAAAATAAATACCCGAGGCCCGGGGTGGCCTACCCGCTACAACATTTGAAACAAAATACAAAATTGGTGTTTGTGTATATATATACTTAACCCATTAAAGTGCCAAAGTGGAAAGATAAAATATATTTCAAAGAATAATACCCGGGCCCGAGAAGAGAGAAAAGAAAAATATGTCCGTAAGCCGGGAGTCGGGAGCCGGTGGAGAGACAAAGAAAAATTAATAAAAACTCTTTTTCAAAACATAAAAGAAAAGAGATAAATAAAATAACATGGTGTAACTTGTAACTATATACATGCAATGTTTAGGTACATGTGCCCGGGTCCCATGGCAAGACTTTAATATTGGTGAAAAGTTTTTTATTTAGACCCGGGAAGAAAAAACAAATAAATAAATAAAAATTGTATGTGTATATATATATATTTATATTTGCCTCCCGGGACTCGGAAGAAGAAAAACAAGATGGGTCCGTGAGAATTATTCTCAAGACCGGGAGCCGGGAACCGGGAGCCAGGGGTCGCCGGGTATATGCCAAACGAAGAGCGAGACGAAACTCGACCGAACCATAGTCGATCGAGCCATGAAGCCCAGCCACCGCGACGAGCCGCTGCTGCCCGTACCAGCCCTAACCAGCCGCACGCCCCAGGCCATGCCGCCGCCACCGCTGCGTCGCTACCACCGCCGCCTCGCCGTCAGTACCTCATCGAGTCATCGTGTGGATGAGTTGCAGCCCCTTGCCGTGAGGACGAGGAGTTGTACCTGGCCGGAGCAAACAAGCTGCTGTCTGTGTGAGCTGATTAAAGTCGTTTTGTAGCGTCACAAATCAAATAAAATAATCGAACTAGTTGCTAAAGCAACTCGCCCGAGTCGATCTCTCGAGGAACACTACTATCGGCGTAAAAACGTTTATTCGTTTGCAACTAAGTAAAGAAGAGAAATAGCATAATGCGTAAGTTTGTTTTCGGTTTTTGGAATTAATTCTAAAACTAATTAGAGTATCGAAAATACGTGAAAGCGAGTAAAAACGAGAAAGATGGTTTTTAAAATCAAAAGAGGAATAAACTAGGGTTTCGGGAATCGCGAATGTCGTCTTCTTATTAAAGTTTGAGTCAACGCAACAATTCTAACACGTCCGTTACCGGTTGGTGTTTATTCAAGACGAAATTCAAACTCAAATTCAAATAATACATCCGTTCATCCCTAGCCCTAGCAAAAGAATTTAGCTACTCATGATTTTCAACGAAAAACGATTAGACTTTTGAAAAGTAAAATTCATGAAACAAGTTTTAAAATTAAAAATAACCAAACAAATAATCGAACTAGAAAATTGAAGAACAAGAAAAGTAAAGACAAGTAAACTTACTAGAATGATATTCAAAACCAAACAAGAGTACCCGTCGGCGGAATCTCCGACTTTTACCGAATTCGAATACAAGAGAATTCAAGAGCTACGATCGATAAACCTAGGTAAAAAGCGAGTCCAAAGTCTCTCCAAAAGTGCAGAAAAATAAAGTAAGAATAGCGTAGTTGTTTCTTCGGGTCGAAACCCTACTTATAGTACAACGATTTCCAAAGTCAAACTTGGTCAAATCTGGACGGAACACCGAGCGAGCGCTTGGTCACGGGGCGGTCGCTCGCGACGTAAGGAAGGCGGGCGACAGGTAAGGAAGCGAGCGCTTGCTCGGCTGCAGCAGAATCTGGACAAAGGGAGCAAGCGGCCGCTTGGTCACCAGGCGGGCGCTTGGTGGCCGTCGCGGGCGGCCGCTTGCAGAGGAGGCGCCCGCTTCGTGCAACTTGCAGAGGGTCTGTCCAGGGGGGAAACGGCCGCTTGGGCAGCGGGCGAGCGCCTGGTGAGGTGGTCTAGCGGGCGCCTGGTTACGGGGCGGGCGCCTGGTCCAGCTGGGGTTCGACTCGTCTCGTTTTCACTCGATAGCATCCGTTTCTTCGACTTTTTCCGCTCAAATACACTCCAGGACCTGCACACTTATCACAACATCAACTCTACCACGAAACATGAGGATGACACTAAAAAGCGAAACAAAAGGACTCGAGACGACACGAAAAACAAAGGAAAAACGACACAAAAACAAATATATCAACTCCCCCACACTTAGCCTTTTGCTTGTCCTCAAGCAAACATTCATGAAAGCAAGAACCAAATCACACAAGCATGCCAACTACTTATTCTATCTCCCAAAAGATACAAGTAAACTCTCGGTGCATCCGGAAAAAGTAAAACAAATAAATCTCGACCCCAAAGTACATAGAAACAACAACGGTCAAGTAAGAATCATCACATGTAACTACTCCAATTTCCCTCACTCGGATCCACTCTTATCTTTTTCTCTCGAAACAAGGTTCCACTCGAATCATATATCACACAAGGAAGAAAGCTATAAAAGGCTCAAACTCTCACAAGGCTTTTGGAAAATGTAATAGCTACATGCGATTATCTCACAATTACTCCATTGCAACTAGACAAGGGGTCGAAACTACTCGTATACCGACCTCTAGCACCAAGACTCTACCGCACTTCACGAGACGAAATAAAGCAATAGGCATACGAATGCAATTCTAGCACATGCTCATGATAAACATATCACAGAAGTGGGAAAGGGGGGTGATCAACACAACTAATCTCAAAACAAACAGAAGAACACACAATCAAGACACGACAAGATCACAAACGCACATAGAACAAGAGAAGAAAAACTAAAAACAAGAAAAAAAAGGGAAAAGGAAGCAAACCCCCCCACACTTGGGCTATTCCATGTCCACATGGAAGTCCGAGCCTCCGAAGAAAGCTACGCCCCATGGAAATCGACCTCGAAGTAGTCCAATGGTATCCGGGGCGAACAACCTACACACACAAACTAAAACAACCACAAAAACAAACACAAGAGACTAACGAAAACAAGACAAGTAGAACGACTCAAAAAGAAGAAACAAGGACACTATATACATACCACGACCGTACGAAAGTACGGTCGATCCTCATGGCTCGGGTGGCGGCTGCTGTGCCCATCGGAACAAGTCCATCATCTGGGCATACTGAGAAGCATGGTAGGCTCGATCTTCTGCGTAGTGAGCGACATGGAAAACATGCTCAGTGGCCTGCTGGTTCTCAATCCTATCGAGCCGACTATTGAAGTGGGCATACTGAGTCGTGGCCCGGGCCTCCATCCGGTTGAAACGGCCATCGATATAGGTGCGGTCCTCGCCCGTCCAAGTCTGGAACTCCTGTCGCTGGGTGTACTCGATTTCGCGCCTGCTAGTCTCCGCATCCTCGAAACTCGTGCGCATATCCCGGAACTGAGCATGCATCTCCTGAAATCCGGCGGAATAAGAGGAGTACGTCGGATAAGCAACCGGC
Organism: Euphrasia confusa; assembly: GCA_954870475.1. Lineage (NCBI taxonomy): Eukaryota > Viridiplantae > Streptophyta > Magnoliopsida > Lamiales > Orobanchaceae > Euphrasia > Euphrasia confusa. The sequence continues at coordinate 337,144 of OX940955.1, read as the reverse complement.
TCGTCGTCGTCGTCGCTGACCGGTGGTGGAGGAACGATAGGAGGCACGTTGCCTGCAGCGGCGTCCTTGAGAAGACGAGAAGCGTGTGAACGGAAAAGTCCATTCTCGTCAATGAGCTTCGACCCGCTGAGCTCCCTCTCGTCAATACATTGAGGAGTCGGGTTGAAGGGGAGATCCTCCGGAAGGTCGTCGAGGTCTATAAAGTCCAGCTGATGCGCTAGCTTAGTAGCGATGTAGAAAAACGAGGCATGAGAAACGTTTCGGACGCGAGTCCCCCTCATTTGACTACACAAATAGTCGACCATTGTCGACGTCTTCCCTTGTGCTGCACGGTCGAGGAAGAAGAGTTCCGAGCGGTTGACTTTGTTTCCCTCGTGATTCCCAGAGATGTTATAGGCAATGTACCTATGAACCAGTAAAAGAGCCGGATCGGCTATCTGCACACTCCGGCCGGTGTGCTTAGGAACCAAGGCAACGCGCTGCCACGCCTCGTCTTTGTCGATGGTTTTCGGGACATGACGCTGTACCCCAGTGGTCGGGAAGCCGAAGGCCATTCGCAGTGTATCGGCATCAAACCGGGCATCCTGCCCCTGAAAACGACAAGTGTAGAACTTGCCGTTCGAGTGTTTCTCCAAGGTACACAACATCTCTAGGCCCAAAGACTCGGAATACCCGTGCTTCTGTTTAGCAATAGTGGACAGCCCTAATAGCTTTAAATATCTCTCGACTTCACCGGCCAATCCCAGTTTGTGCAGTAGATTCCAGTCGAAGGGGCGAGGATACTCAAGTGTAAACTTACGAAAAGCGAGAAGTCGCTGACCCTCCGTGTGATCGTAAATGGGAAAGTCGGCACCATATTCATCTTGTAGGTCGACTCGGTCATCGACGGGTGACTCGACTACATTGGAGGGTCCTGCATCAGTTCGTGCCTTTTTGGACGGGGGTGCTCGTTTCTTGCCTCGGGTGTTCGCCATATCAAATAAGATCAGGAGTGGTTGAAATATTACCGAGAGTGTCGAGGCGAGGAGTTTTCACGGGACTGCCGTGAATGAATCGGGACGGGTCGGGAGCACTGGAATTTCACGGGATTGCCGGAAATTGAGACGAATTGGGCTGCGGAAAGTCGGAGTAATCACGGGACTGCCGTGAGTCGAGTAGAAGCCGGGAATGTGACTGTCGAGGTGAGTCGAGAAGCGGGACGTGAGACGTTCACGGGACTGCCGTGAATCGAGTCGAAGCCCAGGAATCGACTTCGAGGTCTGAGCTGCCGAGGGTGTACGGCCGGCGGTGTCGGGTCTGGGCGGCTGAGCTCGGAGCAGGTGGGTCGGCGGTTCTTGGCTGAGATTCGGGGCGGGGGGGCTTCGGCTGCGGTGGAGGCGAATGTGGCTACTGAAATCGGCCGGAGATGGTGGTGGTTGCCGGCGAAAGGCGGCGGTCAGCGGGGGTGCAGGTGTGATGCGCAGCTGCTCGCGGTGGTCGGACGGCTGAGCGGGGGCTGCCTGGTTCGCGGTGGCTCGGTTGCTGGACGGTGGCGCGAAGACTGAGGGTTGTAGGTGGCGGCGGATTGACGGAGCTGATGGTGGCGACGGTGATGAGCGGAGGTGGTTCTGGCCGACGGCGAGAACGGGTCCGAGTCGCGGTGAGGGAGTTCGGAGGCTGACGGGGCTCGGGGACGGCAAGGAAAACGGAGATGATGGTGGTCGGAGACGGCAAGGAAAACGGAGATGATGGTGGTCGGAGTTGCAAATCTCTGTTGACTTCGATCTGCAGAAAACCAAAGACGGAAGAAAGCGGCGAATGTGAATTAGGGCTTTCCCCCTCCCTTTTTCAAAATCCGATTTTTGTAAATTTTTTTTTTTTTTTTAATAGCCTTTTTGATCTGCGGGATGGCAAAAGGAGAAACGCGAGGTAGCCTCGGGCTGAACCTCGTGTTTCACAGATTTTTCACTTTCAGAAATGGGCCAAGCGAGCGCTTGGTCCGTGGGCGAGCGCCTGAAGGGGCGCGCTCAGGTGGTAAATGTGCAGTTTCTCGATTATCGTCATAACTTTTTCGTCCGAACTCCAATTGCCTCGATTCGAAATTCTACACAATCTAGACTTCAAGACCTTCGCATCCATATATTTCATAGCCTCTGATTCTCTGTGAGCAATAACAGTTTTTGACGTGAAGTTACTGCACTTTTCCAGTCCCGATCGTCATCTCGTTTTTCCTCGTCATCCTGTTATTCCTCGTTCCTCCTCATTTCCTTTGGTACCATGACTGAAATATGCTCATTTTACGTCGTGAGCTTGACACATCGTGGGTAGGCCCCCACGCGGCGCTCATTTTGGGAACCGAAAGAGCGACACGGTCCGTGGACTAGTCTCCATGCGATGCTCGTTTATAGTCACGAGCCCGACTAACGTGCTCTATTCATAAGAGACGTCCCCGAGTAGAATCGACTCTACTCCAATGGATTGCGGTTCTCCCTCGATGTACGGTTTAACTCGATGGCCATTGAATTGAAATGCCTCCTTCGTCTTCGGATTATAGAGTTTAACAACTCCATACGGGAACACCTCTAAAATCTCATACGGTCCACTCCACCTCGATTTGAGCTTCCCGGGGAACAACCGGAGCCTCGAGTTGAATAAGAGTACCTTCATCCCGGCCTTTAGCTCCTTGTTCTTAATCCTCCTATCATGAGTCACCTTCACCTTTTCTTTATAAAGACGCGCATTCTCGTAGGCTTCGTGGCGCATCTCGTCAAGCTCGGACAACTCTAAGGCTCGGGCACCTCCACCTTCCATTAGATCCATATTGGTAGCCTTGATTGCCCAATAAGCTCGGTGCTCGATTTCCACCGGCAAGTGGCAATGCTTCCCGAACACGAGGCGGTAAGGGCTCATTCCGAGCACCGTCTTGTACGCGGTCCGATAAGCCCATAAAGCCGAGTTGAGTCTCTCCGACCAATCCTTGCGGGAAGATTTCACGGTCTTTTCGAGGATCTCCTTTACTTGGCGGTTACTTGTTTCGGCTTGCCCGGACGTTTGTGGATGATAAGCCGTGGCTATTTTGTGGTTGATGCCGTTCTTGACCATTAACTTCTCGAAGAGCTTATTGCAAAAGTGTTTACCTCCATCGCTGACGATAGCCTTCGGGAAGCCGAACCTAGAAAGGATATTCTCCTGCACAAACTTAAGCACCACTTTAGCATCACAAGTCCTAGTGGGGATTGCTTCAACCCACTTGGACAAATAATCAACACCTAGCAATATGTACTCAAAACCACAAGAAACGGGGAAGGGTCCCATAAAATCAATACCCCAAACATCAAAAATTTCAACAGCTAAATTGATATTTAAAGGCATCTCATCTCTCTTACCGATATTCCCCATGCGTTGGCACCAGTCACAAGCTTTGCAATAATCGATTGCATCTTTGAAAAGAGAAGGCCAATACAAACCTGATTGAAGCACCTTGTGGGCTGTTTTATGGCCCCCAAAGTGACCTCCACTCTCGTCATGGTGGCAACACTTGAGCACGTCAGCTTGTTCCTCTTCCGGAAGGCAACGGCGAATCACCTCATCTTTCCCGAACTTGTAGAGGTAGGGGTCCGACCAGAAGTACTCTCGGGACAAATGCTCGAACCTCGCCCTCTCTTGAGAGGTCATCCCTTCTCTTAGAGCTCCTGCAACCAAAAAGTTAACAATATCCGCGTACCAAGGTACCGGAGTCATAGCCATAGCAAGCTCATAAGGAAAAGAATCGGGGATCGAACCATCAATGTTATCTCCCTGAATCTCGGGGGGTGGCTCTAGTCTCGATAAGTGGTCGGCTACTACGTTCTCACACCCCTTCCTATCCTTTATCTCTACATCGAACTCTTGAAGTAAAAGAATCCATCTAATCAACCTCGGTTTGGCTTGAGCCTTGGCTAGCAAGTGTCGTAAGGCTTGATGATCACTATGGACAATAACTTTAGACCCTATGATGTAAGACCTAAACTTATCCAAAGAAAACACAACTGCTAGCAACTCTTTCTCGGTAGTGGTGTAGTTGGTTTGGGCACTATTAAGGGTCACACTAGCATAGTAAATAACCCTAAGCAACTTATCCACTTTTTGACCAAGAACCGCTCCTACCGCTGAGTTAGACGCATCACACATAATCTCAAAGGGCAAATCCCAATTAGGTGCTACGACTACCGGGGCTGAGGTAAGCTTCTCCTTAAGTGTATTAAAAGCTACTAGACACGACTCGTCGAACTTAAACTCAACATCTTGCCCTAGTAAATGACACAAAGGTTGGCTAATCTTAGAGAAATCCTTAATGAACCTCCTATAAAACCCGGCGTGTCCAAGGAAGCTACGAATACCCTTAACATTAATGGGAGGGGATAGTCTCTCGATAACCTCGATCTTAGCTCTATCAACCTCTATTCCCCGACTAGACACCATATGCCCTAGCACTATCCCACTAGTAACCATGAAGTGACTCTTCTCCCAACTCAAGGTAAGGCTACTCTCAATGCACCTCTTAAGAACCCTATCAAGCTTACCCAAGCAATCATTAAATGAAGAGCCAAATACAGAGAAATCGTCCATAAAAACTTCCATAAAGTTACCTATCATCTCGGAGAAGATGGACATCATACACCTCTGGAAAGTTCCCGGTGCATTGCATAAGCCGAAAGGCATCCTCCTCCATGCATAGGTACCAATGGGGCACGTGAAAGTTGTCATCTCCTGGTCTTCCGGTGCTATCGCCACCTGGTAGTAACCTGACAAACCATCAAGAAAACAATAAAATGCATGTCCTGATAATTTATCAAGTAGCTGATCAATAAAAGGGAGAGGAAAATGGTCCTTTCGGGTGGCGGCATTTAACTTCCGATAGTCAATGCACATCCGCCACCCCGTAGTAATACGAGTCGGAAGGAGCTCCCCTTTCTGGTTCTCCACGACGGTGATGCCTCCCTTCTTTGGGACCACATGAACCGGACTCACCCATCGGCTATCGGCAACGGCATAGATCAGCCCCTCGTCCAGGAGCTTGTAGATCTCCGTCCTCACGACTTCCATCAGAACCGGGTTGAGTCGCCTCTGCCCATCCCTCTTAGGGATCGACCCCTCCTCTAAAATGATCCGGTGCATGCACACCGAGGGGTCGATGCCACGGATATCTCCTAGACTCCACCCAAACGCTTTCTTGTTCTGCTTTAGTATTGCCACGAGTGCTTCTTCATCCTCGGCTCTCAAAGTGGCTGAGATGATCACGGGTTTTTGTTCCCCGTCTTCCAAGAAAACATATTTGAGGTGGCTCGGTAACGGTTTCAACTCCACCTTATTTTTCGGAGCCTCGATCTCGGCTTCTTGTAAGCTAGGTCGTACAAAGGTGGGATCCGTTAATTTTTCCTCCTCGCCTTCAAGGATCTCGGGGCTGCTCTCCTCTACGAAAGCGGCTTCCACTTCGTCATCAACGTGGTCGACGAAGGAGCAATTCTCCACGTAAAGGGCAGCGGGAATGGCTTTCCCCGTTCGGACGGAGAACGAGACTTTCTCACCAAGAACGGTCATCTCAAGCGCACCGTTCTTCACATCGATCACCGTGTTAGTGGTGGCCATGAATGGTCTCCCAAGTAGAATGGCGTGATCACGCCCATTCTCGGGAACTTCTCCAACATCGAGTACCACGAAGTCCACGGGGACTATTAATCCACCGACCTGTACCAAAATGTCCTCCACAATCCCCTTGGGATATCGAATAGAACGGTCGGCGAGTTGGAGACACATACGAGTGGGCTTGAGATCGCCCAACTCCAACTTCTCGTACACGGCGTACGGCATCAAATTTATTCCCGCTCCCAAGTCGAGCATCCCGGACACTTCCTTGCCATTCCCAACGGCAATCATTATGTTGAAACTCCCGGGGTCTCTTTGTTTCTCGGGGAGCTGGTGCTGAAGTATCGCACTCGCCACCTCGGAAACTACAACCTTCTCGTTGTCGATGAACTTTCTCTTCCTCGAAGCGAGGTCCTTGAAGAATTTGACATAGGACGGGATGTTTCGAATGATGTCGAGGAGAGGGAGATTCACATTCACCTTAGATAAGAGCTTATAAATCTCCGAGAACTGCTGATCTTGCTTCTCGTTCCTCAACCGATGCGGGTACGGTGGCACGGGAGGTCTATAAGGATTATCGGCCTTGTGTAAGGCTGCCCGACTCGTCTCGGGTGCTGGTATCGGATTTTCTACCGGTTTCTCCACCGGCTTCGCCAACGGTTCCTCGTTCGGAACTCTCTCCTCGGCTTCTTCCGGAGCCGGAATGTCCTCTTCTACTTCCTCGGTTGGCATTTCGACGTGATTATCAATAACACGTACACTCCTAAGCACTGTGACCGCCTTAGCCTGATACGGTTGGCTCGGAATCCGATACTTCTGATTAGCCTGTGCCATCTCATTCATTCGGCTAGCCATCTGCCCAACCTGCGTCTCGATTCTCTTGATTGCCGCATTCTGGTTAGTCATATTGCTCTCCACCCCATCTATCTTTTGCTGGTTATTATTCAAGATGGCCTGAGTCGCGGCCATGAAGGATGCGAACTTCTCGTCTAAGTCTGAAGTCTTTGGCGGCACGTGCTGTGGCTGAGGTGGAGGTGGGTGGTATGACTGATGTTGCTGCTGGTATTGGGGCCGCTGATAATTTTGATTATTATGCCAATTCTGGTTCCCGGCATTCTGGTATCCCTGATTCTGAGGTCGGTTCTGGTTATTGAAGTTCGTCTGAGAACCTTGCCCCTGAGTCTGTGGCTGATCTTGCTTCCACGAGAAGTTAGGATGGTTCCTCCAGCCCGGGTTGTAAGTGTTAGAGTAGGGGTCGTTCCTCTGGTTGCCCTGCTGATTGTACCCCTGCATCGCGTTCACCTGCACCTCTGGACCGTAGTTCGGGTCCATCATTTGGGGTGGAGACGGCATGCTCTGTCCACAAGTGCTGGAGAAATGGCCAATCTCCCCACATAAGCTACACGGCTCCACGTGATAGATCTGCCTCTTAGGTTGCTCCTCAGTAGTCTCCAACATCTGGACTTTCTTTGTCAGGTCGGCAACCTGTTTCGCCAACTGGGCATTCACATTCCCCTCGGGTCTAGCGTAGCTACTGCTTCCCCTTGAGCTCGTTTGTCTCGACTCAGCTGATAGTGACTTGAAGATCTCCGTCATCTCGTCACTGTTCCGACCACTGATATTTCCGCCAGCTGCGGTTTTCACCTCTCTCTGGTCCTCTCTGCTCAAACCCTTGTAGAAGAATTGGATGACCGAGGTGGGCGTGAGGTCGTGGTGTGGGCATTGCCTTAATAGGCTCCGGAATCGCTCCCAAGCCTCATGAAAGTACTCCCCCGGTTCCTGCTCGAAGGCGCATATCTGACCTCTCAAGTCGAAGGTCTTCTGCTGAGGATAGAACCGAGTAATAAACTCTCGGTACATGTCCGTCCAGGTAGTGATCGAGTCTGGCTCCAAGGAAAGCAGCCAGTTCTTCGCCCTATCTCTCAAAGCATACGGAACACATTTCAACCGGAGTTGATCATCATCGAGTGCTCCGATGGGAAAGGCCTGCAAGGCTGTGTAGAACTCCCTGATGAAGTTAAGGGCATCCTCGTTAGTAGTTCCGGAGAACTAATGAAGCTGAGCAAGATGGTGTGCCTTGAGGTCGTATCTCCGGGCGGCATCACTTAGGACGATGCATGAGCTAGCTCCGTCGATCTGCGGATGTGTCAGATCTCCAAAGAGAGGTGGCTGGGCACGGTTTCCGTTGTTCCCGTTGTTTCCGTTGTTGCCATTGTTCCCATTATTTCCGTTGTTTCCGTTGTTCCCGTTACGGTTTGCGGCGTCACGGAGTTCTTCTTCGTTCATGGTTAAGGTTTCGGTCTCAGGTTCGGAATCGGTAGTGGTAGAGTCAGACGAGGAGTCTTCGCCTAACTTCGTGCACCGACTGATGCTCTTGCGTCTATTGATGTTTTCTATCACGGGTGCAAGCTCGGTATTCGCTCTTCGTGTACCTACCATGCACCAACAAAGACAAACAAACAATCAAACGCACCTGCTCAAGTAAAATAAATAAAAAGAAAAATAAGAAAGAAAATGTTGCAAACACCTAAACACTAATACTAGTGCCTAAAGTGTTCCCCGGCAACGGCGCCAATTTGATTAAAGTCGTTTTGTAGCGTCACAAATCAAATAAAATAATCGAACTAGTTGCTAAAGCAACTCGCCCGAGTCGATCTCTCGAGGAACACTACTATCGGCGTAAAAGCGTTTATTCGTTTGCAACTAAGTAAAGAAGAGAAATAGCATAATGCGTAAGTTTGTTTTCGGTTTTTGGAATTAATTCTAAAACTAATTAGAGTATCGAAAATACGTGAAAGCGAGTAAAAACGAGAAAGATGGTTTTTAAAATCAAAAGAGGAATAAACTAGGGTTTCGGGAATCGCGAATGTCGTCTTCTTATTAAAGTTTGAGTCAACGCAACAATTCTAACACGTCCGTTACCGGTTGGTGTTTATTCAAGACGAAATTCAAACTCAAATTCAAATAATACATCCGTTCATCCCTAGCCCTAGCAAAAGAATTTAGCTACTCATGATTTTCAACGAAAAACGATTAGACTTTTGAAAAGTAAAATTCATGAAACAAGTTTTAAAATTAAAAATAACCAAACAAATAATCGAACTAGAAAATTGAAGAACAAGAAAAGTAAAGACAAGTAAACTTACTAGAATGATATTCAAAACCAAACAAGAGTACCCGTCGGCGGAATCTCCGACTTTTACCGAATTCGAATACAAGAGAATTCAAGAGCTACGATCGATAAACCTAGGTAAAAAGCGAGTCCAAAGTCTCTCCAAAAGTGCAGAAAAATAAAGTAAGAATAGCGTAGTTGTTTCTTCGGGTCGAAACCCTACTTATAGTACAACGATTTCCAAAGTCAAACTTGGTCAAATCTGGACGGAACACCGAGCGAGCGCTTGGTCACGGGGCGGTCGCTCGCGACGTAAGGAAGGCGGGCGGCAGGTAAGGAAGCGAGCGCTTGCTCGGCTGCAGCAGAATCTGGACAAAGGGAGCAAGCGGCCGCTTGGTCACCAGGCGGGCGCTTGGTGGCCGTCGCGGGCGGCCGCTTGCAGAGGAGGCGCCCGCTTCGTGCAACTTGCAGAGGGTCTGTCCAGGGGGGAAACGGCCGCTTGGGCAGCGGGCGAGCGCCTGGTGAGGTGGTCTAGCGGGCGCCTGGTTACGGGGCGGGCGCCTGGTCCAGCTGGGGTTCGACTCGTCTCGTTTTCACTCGATAGCATCCGTTTCTTCGACTTTTTCCGCTCAAATACACTCCAGGACCTGCACACTTATCACAACATCAACTCTACCACGAAACATGAGGATGACACTAAAAAGCGAAACAAAAGGACTCGAGACGACACGAAAAACAAAGGAAAAACGACACAAAAACAAATATATCATGAGCCGTGGCGAGCCAACGACGATCAACCGCGACACACGCGCGCCCGAGCTGCTTCCACAATCGTCAACAAGAGGAGACACTTCGTCGCACCTAACCATTCCATTAAAGAAAAAAAGCGACAAATCCATAAACCAAAGACCGGAGTTACTCAACTTACAGAGAAATCAGCGGAGTTCCTCCACGGACTTCTCTGGGGGCCAATGTTGAGCCACAAAAATCTCCCACAGACAGGTGTCATGGGCCCACCTACCAGCTCACTTCTACGAGAAGTCGGGACGAGCGAAATGACCACCCTTCACGGAGCACAGGTGCAGCCCGCGTCGGAAAGAGATTATCCTTAGAAGACTTCTACCATACCCAGGGCCAAGCACATGAAATAACAGGACCCGGGACCATATCCCGAGACCGTACCCCGGACCTCACCACGGGCATCGAGCACGGACGAAGAAGACCATACATGCGGGTCCCGGGAACGTACCCCGGATCGCGCCCCAGCACCCGGCACGGGCGACCACGATCGTACGACGGGACGACGGGCTTCGAGCCCCAGAACCGCGACTGAGCACCAACCTCCGGTGCCGACGACCACGCAGGAGGACGAAGCATTGAGAGACGGGGGCAAGCTCGGACCCCGAACACCGAAGACCATCGCGTGAGTGACGCGCGACGCAGAAAGAGCACAAAGTCACAAAAGGTGATACGACGATACACGAGCTCCGGGTTCCGAGGCCCGGCTCGGTGACCATCACGACCTCCGGGCTCCGAGACCCGACTTGGTGACAATATAGATGAAGCCTTCACCGGGTAGAAGAGTACAAATAGGAAACGTTTCTATCTTTATGCATGCGTTGCTACGTGTCGATAATGGACAGGTGGTTTATCCTTAATTCCCCTATAAATAGGGAGGATCCGGGACGAAGTAGAGGAGGCCGGACCGACTATTAAACCCAGTGTAATACCAGTAAATAAAGAGAGATATCATCTCGGGCATTCAAGCTTAGTCTCGGTGTGATTTCATTTCAGCTCCCGTTCTACATATAAATATACGTGTTTTTGCGTCGTCTCCAAACCCTACCCAGCTCAGATAATAATATAATATACCCGACAAAAACGACCCAAAACAGACTGTAACCAATAAATATACACGGGCGAGATAACGGTAGCAATTTTCCCGAGGAGTACGGGCGTAGCCACGGATAACAAACACATCCAAAAACGCGCAACTTGTGGTAATTAGGTTGGCGTCCAAACAATGCTTCAAACGGACTCTTGTTATTAAGCACAGATGAGGGCATTCTGTTAATTAAATAAACCGGAGTCTGAAAAGCATACGACCAGAAGGAAATAGGAAGCTGAGCATGATGAAGTAATGTCTTTCCAGTTTCAACCAGGTGGCGATGTCGACGTTCTACAAGACCATTCTGTTCGGGCGTATGAGGTGCTGTAGTCAACCACTGTATACCGTGGGAGGAGAGATAAGAACGAAGGGCAAGAAACTCACCCCCGTTATCACTATAGAAATTCCGTATAGTGTATCCGAACTGTTTTTCAAGGAGAGGATGTAATGTTTCAAATACACCACGAACCTGCGACTTGTGAGTAATATGATAAAACCAACAATATCTTGTAAAAGCATCAACCACCAACAAATAGTAACGACAACCATCTATAGAAAAAGTGGTCGGACCCCAAACGTCCGCATATAAATAATGTAATGGATGTTCAGCAGATAAAGATGTCTCAGAAAATGATAATTTGTGCGATTTGCAGCAAAGACACGAAGTGCAAGTATTATCCGACAAACCGAATTTATTAAATGGTAAAAGAAAATGAGAAACCATATAAGAACTCGTTTTCTTGGACGGATGGCCAAGTCGTGAGTGCCACGTAGAAAAGCTGGTACGTGTGCCAGGAACACCAAAAGAAGCTGAAATAGGTGGCGGTGGCTGCAAGTGATAAAGACCTCCCCTACATTGCCCGCGAACCAGAGGCGCCCCCGTGCGCCGATCCTTAATAAGAAAGGAAGAAGGAAAAAATTCCACAGAAACATCATTGCATTTGGTGAATTGATGAACAGACAATAAATTTTGTTGAGAATTAGGCACATGCAACACATCATTAACTTTAAACTCGTGATCAGGAAATCGAAATAGTGATGTACCAGAATGAGCAATAGGCAAGGATGAACCATCAGTTAACTGAACTTCTTCCGTACCATCATATTCAGAGTGCATGGAGAGGCTTCCCAGATTGTGAGTGATGCTGTGTGAGGCACCCGAATCTAAGAGCCAGGCGTTCGGGTTTTGTGGAGGGGCTGGTGAGCGCGCCATATTGACCGCTGGAGGAACAGCCGTAATAGTAAACTTCCAGCAATTACGAGCAGTGTGGCCAGTCCGATTACATAGCTGACACGCAAGAGAGTTGTCGGCCTGCTGTGGAGAAGGAGATTGCTGATATGAGTTGTTGTTGGAACGACCGCCCCTATTTTTATTCTGCTCTCCGCGACCTCGGTTAGTCGAGCCACCTCGACCATAGTTCTTGGAACCGCGTTGCTGGGTGAAATTTGCGGAAACCGAGAGATCCTGTTGGGGTTCTTCCAATGTCTCCAGGTACTTCTCTTGGGCAATGAGAAGGTCGAGCAATTGTGCAAAGGAGACAGGAGTGGTCTGAGCACGAATTGAAGCAACTAGTTCACGGAACTTTGGATGCAAACCACCAAGGACATAAATAGTAAAATCATCATCACTCACAGGAGAGTCAATCAATGACAACTCGTCGGCCTTTGCTTTGAGAGAGTGAACAAATTCAGAGACCGATTTGGTCCCTTGTTTTGCGGACTGTAATTCTCCTTTTAGTTGCATAATACGGGAGCGAGACTTGCTCGCAAAGATCGAATGAAGAGCCTTCCAAGCATCACCTGCCGAAGTGAACGACGTGATGTACGGGGAGACCTCGTCGGTCAGCGAACCATGGAGAAAGGCGTAGACCAATTGGTCTTGGCGGAACCATAGTTTGAACTCCGGAGATGAACGAGCAGGGACAGGGATATCACCATTAACATAGCCAACCAAGTCATGGTCATTCAACATTGCCGTAACTAGAGAACGCCATTGGGGAAAATTTGCACGAGTGAGTTTGTGCGACGTCGGGAAGGGCGTTGTGATAACAACTACCGACGGGGAATTCGTACTAGAAGTGGTGTTTTCTAAAGACATGGTAGAACAAGGGAGAAAGGAGAACAAGAGGAAGACGAAGGAGGCGAACTAGGGTTGCAGCGGTGAAAGCGTGAAGATAGGATCTTCACCAACTGATACCATATAGAGATTCAAAATAATGAGAGTTTTCCACTTCTTTACGTATAGGCAATAAAGCCTTTAAATATACAATTGTACAATTGTGTAGACTATTCTAGAAGATACACAAAATCAATCTAAAAATAAAAATAAATTATATTCCTAAATTAAGTGGATTTAGTATTATCTCCGTTGATAAATTCTTCTTAACCACTCACTTTTTTTTATATAAGTTTTAGCTTATTTAATATCTTTTACAAATAGAGAGTGCACAATTTTCATGCCCATGTGGTTCAGCTAAATCCCTTATCCAAAGAATTTTAGGCTCGGATACTGAAACGGTTAAGTAATTGTTCTTTAATATATCAATTCTTCTCATCTCTTTGTTTTTTTCAGTTCAAAAAAATATTAAATGCATATATATTTTTTTAATTTCGTTATGTCTGATGCTCTATCCATATTTTTATGTTGTTAATGTTATGATAAACTTACAACTTCAATTTTTTATCCAGCAGAGGCCCAATGCTTTAGAGTATCGTTAAAATGCATGTGTCTTGAAAAGAAATCATGGTTGTTTAAGAGTGGTATGTATCTTGCCTTATTCTTAAAATATAATTTGATATACAACTTAGCTTTTGTGACTATGATTGATGTGATTTTAGGCAATTGAATATGGCCATTCATGTCACTGTTATTTTTTTTCAGCGCAAAAGGATGGAAGAGATTAGAAGTGACGAGTGGTTTCAAAAAACCTATGATCCTGTCAGACTTCTTATTGATTTGGATGATGAATGTGCTGTTTTCGATGGTTCGGGTGTCAGTGGTACATTTCACGACTTTTCATCTCATCCATTGTTGTGCTCTTTACGATCCTCTTGACGCCACTTGTTGCGAATATTAAAACTAAATCTCTCACGGCTCTCGAAATATATATGAGATGCGAAGAAAAAGATAAACGAAAAGAACGAACACACAATTTACGTGGAAACCCAAAACACGGGAAAAAACCACGGGAAGAAAGAACCAATCGACTACATCATTGAGGCTTACAATAATTCACCCTATGATCTATTGCACTCTATAATTTTCGTCTACCGGAGAACCTCAATTTATAGGTGTAGCAAACCTATCAAATTGGTAACAATTAGAATTAGGAATAAATCATTTTCCTAATATATGACTCCTAATTCCATAAGGAATATAATTATATTTCCAATATAATTATACTCTCCCTAAATCAAGTAATCCATAAATAGAGCTCCCGGGTCGATAAACGGGCTGAAAAATCGACCCCAAACAAAAAACGGGCGCGCCGCGCTGGGTTTTCAGCACAACCCAGCGCGACGCGCTATAAACCTTCGACATGCAGGAGCGCGGCGCGCTAGCTCTCGTCGAACAGCAGGAGCGCGCCGCGCTCAGAATCAGCGCGGCGCGCTGATTCTCTTCTAGCCCATTTTTACTCCGTTTTCGATCTTGTTCCGCTCCAATTCTTGATTCGACTCATATTATAACAAATCTCCACCTTGACGAGAATCCCCGCGACTCCAAGCCGCACTAACCTCCAACGATCATACACCATTGTTTCTTCCTTCCACCCAGCCCCGTAGGGCTCACTCAAAACATTAGCAACCTAAGTTTGAACCACACCAAACTTAGTACAAGAATGCGAAGATGCACCGATCATCCCTTGGGTACCACCAAGCTCTATGACCTCCACGCAATCTCCATTCTCAAATCTCGCCTTCCCACTACTATCAGCACCACCTACATTCGCCAATACTCCAGTGTTATCCATAGTACGCCTAGGCTCGATTCTCCAAATTTGAATACTATTCGGGTTAGTATTCCCGGTGTCCCCGACACCAACACACATGCGCATGACTTTTAAAACAAGGTGATCCCGACTCACCTTCCAGCGAATGACTTCCTTGGACAGAGGCAGTTTTCCACTTGGTAATTGTGTTGCCGCATAGCTCATACAATCCACCAAATCTTTCTCTCGCCTCGCAAAATAAGTCGCCCCGACTTACTTTCAACACTCCACCTTTACCGAAGTTGGTACCATTCGGATCTAAGGTCTGAGAGAGATAAGATTACCATTCAGGACCGGAACGTACCTTGCAGTACCGAGGGTTCGATTATGCCCATCGACCATCTTGATTCTCACAGTTCCCGTGCCACGTATCTCACACGATGTATCATGCCCCATGGCCACCGATCAACCGACACCATCGAACATCTAGAATCCAAGATCCACCCCTCACACGTTCCCCAAATCAGAGACAACCAGGAGTTCCACATCAAGAAAACCTCCTTCTCCGGAATCGGCCACCTTCGATTCCTTTCTCCGATTCATCAGGGTCTGACAGTCCCCCTTCATGTGGCTCTTTTCCTTGCAGTAGTGACAAACCTCCTAGAATTTCTTCCATGCTCCACCTTGGCCATTAAGAATTTCACCTAGATTTTCACCACTCCCTCTTTCCTTGTAGTAATAACAAACCCCTTGGAATTTCTTCATCTTTGCCCAACCCTGGACATCAAGACATTCCCCCGGATTTTCACTACTCAAAAACCTCCTTCATCGTCTCCCTCGATCGCAAAGCCGCGACCGCATGAAACAAATCACCGGAGAGATAGAGTGCAATTATACCTCACCTTTCTATTCTTCCATACCTTCTCTTATGGCTCCATCGCGCTTGACATCGTCCATGCCCCAGCAACGCATCATCAAGATCCATGTTGGTTAGAACCACTGAACCAACTCCACCTTGAACCGCCATGAAGAGAACCACGTGTTCCGATCTAACACCGAATATCAACCATCGTCGCCATCTCCCAAAATATTCTCGAGCTCCACCTAGATCTAGAAACACCAATATCCGCAACGCCCGCCTTGTATGGATTCCCCGTCCGGGATCCCCACGAAAGCTCTTGATAACAGGTCACAGGATCGTAACCTAGCTCTGATACCACTTGTTGTGCTCTTTACGATCCTCTTGACGCCACTTGTTGCGAATATTAAAACTAAATCTCTCACGGCTCTCGAAATATATATGAGATGCGAAGAAAAAGATAAACGAAAAGAACGAACACACAATTTACGTGGAAACCCAAAACACGGGAAAAAACCACGGGAAGAAAGAACCAATCGACTACATCGTTGAGGCTTACAATAATTCACCCTATGATCTATTGCACTCTATAATTTTCGTCTACCGGAGAACCTCAATTTATAGGTGTAGCAAACCTATCAAATTGGTAACAATTAGAATTAGGAATAAATCATTTTCCTAATATATGACTCCTAATTCCATAAGGAATATAATTATATTTCCAATATAATTATACTCTCCCTAAATCAAGTAATCCATAAATAGAGCTCCCGGGTCGATAAACGGGCTGAAAAATCGACCCCAAACAAAAAACGGACGCGATGGGCGCGACGGGCGCGCCGCGCTGGGTTTTCAGCACAACCCAGCGCGGCGCGCTAGAAACCTTCGACATGCAGGAGCGCGGCGCGCTCAAACTCAGCGCGCCGCGCTAGCTCTCGTCGAACAGCAGGAGCGCGCCGCGCTCAAAATCAGCGCGGCGCGCTGATTCTCTTCTAGCCCATTTTTACTTCGTTTTCGATCTTGTTCCGCTCCAATTCTTGATTCGAGTCATATTATAACATCCATTAATTGATTCTATGTTTACAATTTAAAGACTCACATCTCTACGATCTGTTCTTTCAGGTGGGGTATTTGGTCTCGATTAGTGTTGCAGGGATTTAACTACCCGTCCCTCGCTCGGATATGGCTATGTCAATTTTGGCATTAACCCGCTAGATGGTTCGGATTCTTAAATCCTGCTTTAAGCTCTTTACTTCGATTTTGAAAGATTAGATTTTTATAGTTAAATGATTATATATGTGTCTTAAGTATTTTTCTAAGCAGTATATTAATTATGATGTAAAAATGTGTCAATTCTACTACACTTATTTCAATCCATCAGAAGGTCATCGGTGACTTCTACTTTGCGAAGTTGAGGGATATCGAGGTCTTATGCCAGACAACTGATATTGAAAAACCCAAAGTAGCTAAGATTATAAATCATACACTTCATTGTTTGGATAGTAGTGATCACTGATCATACACATTTATGCTAGAGGAGCTAATAGTTATCATCCACGTTTTGATTTGATAAATTGGGTTGCTTTCATGCTTAAGTCGATGGTGTTGTGCTGGTCGGATGCTTAACATTTTTTTTTATAGATTTGAGTTTCAATAACTATATGTATGATTGAGCTTATTTAATGATATCTTAGCCTTTAATACTCACAGAGATACCAAAAAAAAAAAAGTGTTATAATGATATTATAATTAAGAGATATCTTAGCATGTTATAATAATACAGTAACTATAATTTTCAATACTAACACAAATTTTAAGTGCTTATGATTAATTTATCGAATTATGCAATGATACGTGATTAGTAATTATAATATTTACTAATGCTCTAACAATAATAATAATAATAATAATAATCAAATATTAATTAAAATTACTAAAAAATGATACTAAATTTTACGAATTAATTGAAACAAATCTTAATATCACGAAAATAAAATATAAATTATAACTATATATTAATATTTTCAAAATTTCTTTTGTAAGAATCAATTTAGAGCACAAAATTATATTTATTTTAATAATAGCACATTTATATTAATAAATATATTTTTCTTAAGTTTAAGATAAACATTGAAATTTGTGTTATTGAAATTTATTTAATTTCATGAATTTTTTGATGCAGGATATAAACAAACAATTGTGTAGCTAATAATTAAATTTTTTACATGGTTATATATATATATATATATGTGTGTATATATATAGCTTATATATAGATTCCGATGTTAAATTCTAATAGATTACCAACATGCTTTTTATTTGTAAAATCACTGAATTAATTTTCTATAAGTTATTAAGTTATTCACTGCTATTAAACCAGTTTGGTTGTTCAATTTCAGGGAATACAAATTCATGCATGTGTTAGTAAATAGTTTGTTTAAAAATAATAAAATTATAGAAGGTGAACTCTACAACGTTAAGAACTTTCGTGTGATGAAATCCCACGAGAACAATATTATTGTTGACAATAGTAAGATGATCTGCTTTATTAAAGAAACGTCTGTTGAGCCAAATTACAACCCGAACTTTCCCCGAACAGTTTACATTTCCAGCCTTTTTGGAAAATTAATCGGATTAGCTTTCCACCAAATGGTCCGATGCTAGGTATGTTTGGAAAATTATTCGGATTAGCTTTCCAGCAAATGGTCCGTTAACATCTAAAATAAAATAAATTGTGTTTGTAATATTTTTTTACTCTAATTTTTTCGATTATTTGTCAAATTCAAATGGTCAAATGGGGGTGTTCAAGTGCGGTCCCACGCCTAGCGCACGAGAGCGGGAGCTTGAATATGCATTAGAGAGCATCAATCTATCTCAAAACCATATGGTACTAAGTAGGAGAGCTCCCTAGGCTTATATCATAGACTCCCCTCTCACAATTATTCGATGTGGGACAACTCACAAGTGGCCTTCAACATCCAGTTCATTCGGTTTCATATTAAAGATTTAAAGTAAACTTTAATTTGTTTTTTTTTTTCTTTCTAATTATTTGATTATGAAGTCAATCACTCTAAATCTTAAATTCTGCTTACTTTTTAAAAATAGAATGGTTTAGCTACGAGGTCTATGTGCATTTCGATCATTTCTCAAGTGAAATAAAGAGAATTGTGCAAATAACTAGAGATAATACATTGGACAATGTCGTTATGTTCGTTCAACTAGCGTCCACAATGACAATTGAAGGTACATCAATCGTTTTTTGTTTATACCTGTAATGATACTCTTTGTGTTTTTACTTTAATATTTTTTATACTTTGTACAATTTATAGACGATGACGCTACTAATGTACGTATTTAAATAAATTTCAATACAGATTAAATGATAATAGACTTGAAAAATAATGTCAATAAAATATATTTTATGTTTGCAACTAAACCACTACAAATAAAATCAAGATTTTTTTCTTAATTTATTTTCTACTTCTCAACTTCTTTTTACGCATTTAATAAATTACAATAAATATTGACTAATGATTCTCACACATTTGTTAATGATTACAATAAATATTGACTAATGATTCTTAATACGTGTTTTTTGTAGGAAGCAAAGTATTATTTTATTGCGAGTTTTTTTAATTGTCTTTCTACTTTATATTACCACTAAATATTTTTCATTTTAAAAAGAATGTCAAAATAATTTATAAAATATTAAAAATATGATCGAATTTGTTCGTTAATTTGAAAATATAATCTAAAATGAGTACATTTTTTTTTTATGATTTAAACGCATGACAATTTTTTTATATTTTAAATGTGCTACAATTTATTTCAATTTGATTATTTTATGTTTACCCTATCAACAAAAGTAATATTTAGAATATTTTGTATTAACACAAAAATTCTAATTAAATAATAATAGAACACCATAATACAATAACTAAATGGTATAATGTTATTTTATGCATGAAGCTTTGTTACGTTTCTCACATACATAATTGAGTGATCTAAAGTACAAATATTTAAAGGGGCAAATTCAAACAGATGATTAATAGCTTTTTTAGATGTATTGTAAAATTAAACCTCACATTTAATTTTTTTTTATTAAATATGAGTATATTTTGGAAGACTTTCTTATATTTGATACAAATTAGAAAATTTATAGCCAAATGAAAAGAAAGATAATATATGTACACCTTATTAACGCACATTGATAGTCATATTATTTGTGTATTCATTTTTATGAAGACTTTTTAATTCAAATTAGTGATACTGTCATACTTTTTTAAAATATTATATTATTTAATTAGGTTGGAGTCTCGATAATATTGTTATTGTGGAATATGTATTTGTTTATCGAACTGTGCTGTGCAATGGTACGTAGTTTTTTATAACAAAACTTAATAATTATATTATCGAAATGAAAGTATTAAGAGAGAAATTCAAAGGACTCGGTTTTATTACTCAAACGACTCTAGCACCGTCATATTCAAGATTTCCAATTGGTTGATTTTCAACTAATACAATTTTCTTTGATGATATCGATCTTATGATTAATAATGTTAATTCCGTAATTAATGTATATTTTATAATTTTGTAATTTATGTCATGTATATATAATTTTATATGTATCAATATTATTTTATGTATATCATATTATTTCGAAAGTTATGTTTATAATCTATAATTTATAATATCTCTAACTCATTAGAATGATTACACCTTCTTTATAATTCACACAATTAATTATAATATTTTATTTAAATTTTCTTGATACAGTATAATTATTAATAAAATTTTATTTAATATTAATAAAATATTAAAACAATATTAAGGATAATATATCCAATTAATGGAATCTATATCAAATTAATACGCTATATTATTAAAATTATCATTTATTAATATTATGACAATAATTAAATATTAATTTAAGATTAATAAAAATGACATAATTTTTAGGAACCAATTCGAAAAAAATAATAATAGGAAAATAGAATATAAATGACAATATATTAATCTAATTAAAATCTTAGAGCAAAATATATATTTAACATGTATTTTAAAATTAAAGTTATTAAAAATCTATAGTTATTCAATACTGAAGAATTTTATAAAATTTTAAAAGTCTACGAATTAAAAAAAAATCTTCAAAAAATATAAATAAATTCTACTTTTTAAAATCTCTAATAATTATAAAAGATTTCTACAAATTTGTTTTTAATGAACTAATTTAAAAAACTTAAGAAAATTATATAATAAACATATAAATAAGACAAAATGTAGTGATTTTGTGATGAGCGTGTCTTCCCTAAGAATATAAACATAAATATAATTTATAATAAAGTATTCCAAAATTTGTAATTTATGTATCAAATGCATAATAATAAAAAATAGTTAAAATGACCTTTTATTGATTTTAACATTAAACAAGTTTCAAAGATTACAATTAGATCACTCCCTTATTGTTTATTATACATTATCAAAATGTATATCGAAATATTCTATGTTTAAACGTGAAATTTAAGCAAAAAGAGTCTCACACTAACTAAAAAGTATTTTTTAAGTGCACATGCATCGCACATGGGCAAAAGGACTAAGTAATGAAAGTTTCGTACAACTATGTCCGCGATTTTTTTTAACCCAAAACAAAACTCATACCACACAACTATGTCCGAGAAACGATCACACTTTTAAAAATAAATAATCACTAATTTTTTTTTTTAATTTTAAAAAACAAAATTTTAAATTTTCGTGTTACAGTACGAAAATAACTGAGTATAGGATAAATCAATCCGATAACTTTTATGAATTTGTTCTGTTTTCAAGCTCCTAAATCGCGCCGAAACAGCCACTGGAACGGCCTCAAGAACTCGGCCCGCTTCTTCCTCCAAAACCAAATAGCCGCGTTGTACTGTTCATTTCGTATCTTCCGAGTAGCCGCCCTCCAATCGTACTTCTCCATCTCAGCCCGAGCAGCCCGGCCCACTTTCACCCTGAGCTCCACGTCATACAATAGCGGCTTCAGCTTTCCAAGGCAGTCCTCGATATCTCCGGGCTCGTATAAAAAGCCCGTTTCCCCTTGATGCTCTTCGGGTATAATGTCCGGAATACCCCCGGCCCGAGCTGCCACAACCGGAAGCCCGGACGACATCGCTTCCAAGACGACAAACCCGAGCGTCTCCGACTCTGAGGGCATGACGAAAATGTCCCCACTCGCGTAAGCTCGAGAGAGCTCGTCTCCTAGTAAAGTTCCGGTGAACACAGCTGGCATTCCAGAGAACATGCGTTCGAGCTCGTCTCTATATATGGGAGAAGAAAATAAAATAGAATGATTTATTTTTTTACTGTCGGGTAATTGTCATCGTGAAATTTTACCTGTAGGGCCCGTCTCCGATGAAAGCTATTCGGGCCTCCGGCAGATTATCCATGACTCTGTTTGTTTCGAACGCGATAATAAGAAAGGAGACTCGAGAAACGTTAAACGAAACACTATTTACCTTTTCAAAAAATCTAAACTTTTCTCGACTCCGAGCCGTCCCACGTGAACAATCAACGGTCGATCAGGTTCTCCATCGCTAAAAAATGAACAAAGAGTCGTAAAATAATCGAAATATTAGAGTGGTGATATAGTTTGTTCGAGTTTTTCATGCCTCAATCTTAGTCTCATTTCTCGACACCGAAACCGCGGGTTGAAGCTTTCGGAATCGACACCCTTATTCCAGAGTCGGATTCTGTTAGCTGCAATGAAATTATAAATAAATACGAGACAGATCAACGAGAATATGGTTGTTGAATAAATAAATTCCACCTGTCGTGACTCGAGCTGCTTCTAGATCCTTGGCTATAGCAGCGGAAGGCACCAGCGTGAGATCGGCAGCTCGATGCAGAAATTCTGACGAGCGACGGTTTAACTTTTTATGATTTCTTCACAAAAGAACACAAACGTAAAAGAGCGAACGAAACGAATTAAACTTACTTATTACTAACCACATAGGTTTGACGAGCCAGCTGAAGGTATATCTAGGTATATATCTGTACAATAAAAAATACGAAATCAGTAACAATTTCAGAAACGAGTTAGTTCAGACGACGTACACAGGAACATGAGTGTGGTATGACATCACTAACGGAACCGAGAGTAATTTCGCGATGATAAGAGCGCCAAAAACCTATAACAAACAAACGTGGATTTAATAATCTACGAAGCAACGCAAGAAAAAAAAATTGAATTTACGATACCATGATGCCTGGAGACGATGCATGTATAATATCGGGCTTGAATCGGGCGACGGCTGAAATTATTCTCGGGCTGAGTGCTAGAGAGAGCGGTACCTTTTGGTACCACGGGCAAGGGAAGCTGTAAATAGAAATTAACGGAAATGCCATAAAACGATTATCAGTTGGTTTCGTGATTTACTCGAAAAAACTATAACCTTCTTGAGCCGATTAATTGAGCTCCGTAAAATTCATGTGGCACTCCTTCGTGCGTTGTCACGACCATGACCTGAACCCGATCGATTAGAAATGAAATGCGGGTTCAAATTACTTTACTGCGATTTTCGATATTGAAGGACTCGACTTACCTCGTCCCCCATTTCGCGTAGATACCTGATGAAATTCTGGAACCTGTTTTTGTATCCCGATACATAGCTGCACACAATGCCAGAAATCATTGTCACCATAAAAACCGTATGTACTAACATTATAGTCGAACATTCAAGTTATCCAGCAAAAAAAAACAATTTCAACTGCAAACAATAACCCCGATTCGTTGATTCGCGGGATCACTGAAATTCCCGACAAAACTATGAACTACAAAAAGGTCCTCGAATCATGACTATAACAACTAAAACATAAAAATGCAGTTTCAACCCCTCAAACGACGAAATTTGGCCAAGAAAATGCTACTTTGAAGCTACGAGTCTTGTTCAGAACATCGAAAAAGTCGAAAAACCGACATGAGTTATCCGGTTGCTCTCGATTTCTCTCTAAAATGCACGTCATACTCATCACATTACATGATAACGTTATACAGAGGAATTATATAAGCACACAATTGGTGACCAAAATCAATAATATGCTCTAACCCCAGGGACCGAAAGTGAAAACAGGGAAAAGTTCAGGGACTAAAATTAGAATTATCCAAGAAAATGAGAAGGGACTCACGCGAAGGGAGACGGCTCCACAAAGAGAGCGATGCGCCTGGGTCTTGAGTTCGTCTCGGGCTCAAACGAAGGAGGTGGGTTTTCCTCTTCGCCACACTCTCCGATTGCCACGTCACCGTTGGAATTAGCGGCCGCAGAGGTTTTTACACAAATGGGTCGGCCTCGAACTTTCAAGAATCTCGATTTTTTACTGCGTTTTGAGCTCTCACACTGCAAAGATTCGATCTTTACGCAAATGTGACAGGTGGGTTTTCTGTATCCGAGAAGGGAGGGAGGGGGAGGTGAAAGAGAGAGTGTGGCCATAGGTGGTTTTTCGTTTTTGGGATGTGAAAATAATTTTGTGTTGGTGATGACTGATGACTACTTAATACGGAGTACTTGCAAGTTTCTTACTTTATATTTTTGTACATTTCTAAATTAATGGTATACTTTGTTTAAGGGTATGGTTGATTTCTTGTTTTGGATCATATCAATTGTGTATCATTTTCTTTGATTGTTTCGAAAGCGAAATCAAATCATGTTAAGCACGAAATTTTCGAGGAGGCACTGTTTATTGATTGATTATAAATTCATACACAATACATTTCAATGTACTATATTTACAATTACTTGTTCGATTATTCAAAATCTGAGGAAGAGAGAGAGAATGATGTTTCTTGTTATGAGTTATGAGTCATATAAATGTATCGTTTTCTTTAATTGGTTTAAAAGTGAAATCGAACCATGGTAAGCAAGAAGTTTTCGAGGTATTGTTCGTAAGCAAGAAGTTGTTCCTTTAGTCGAAATGTGAGGAAGGAGAGGGATATTCCATTTTTAAGGAAGAGTATATGCTGCCTCTGTTTTGTCTGAATTGAACATTTGTGGTTTGAATAAAACTCAAATGTGTATTTTCTTTATCTTTACAAAATTTAACAAAGCATAATTCACAAAAACAATCATCAAAAATCATAAAAACCTCGTAATCATAAAAAGAAAAACTCATTATATCAAATAATTACAATTCATGATTTCAAATGTTGTTGTAAGAAAAACAAAATTAATGATTTAAAATGCAATTTCATTCCAAACAATTAACAACAACAATGAGCCTCCCCTTGGCCGTCAGACGGCAAACTGTTTTCTCCGGCATCCATCACCTCCTCGTCGACCACCTCTGCATTCTTATACCTATAACACAACGCCACCAATACAAACACGACCAAATTCGCACTGCTCAATCCGGCCAGCACCCAATAATACCGATCCAAACGGCTCCTATTCAACGTGAACTGAAACCAATTCCTCGACTCCCCCCTTCCCCTTTCGCTCACTCTCCCCACAACGTAAACCGAAAGCACAGTACACATGAACCCTAAACCCGACACCCCCTTAGTGAAGAACCCTAGGTACTTCCTCATCGACTTTGGCGACTGGTCTTCGTAAAACGCGACAACACTCTTCTCGAGGAACGAGTCCAATCCCGCCAGCAAGAAAAACTGGAAGAGCAGCCAGAAAACGCTCATCGGGATCTCGACTTCCGGCTTGTCGAGCAAGTCATGCCTCTCGATCACTCCAAGCCTTTTCAATTCGATTCTTGCTGCGGTTATACAACACAGGATCGAGAACACCATTGCTACTGCGATCCCCATGGGAGGTGCGGATTTCTTGTTGCAGGATTTTAGGAAATAGCTGGCCAACCAAGCGAACAAGCTCTTGGCCCACCCGAAGAGGAGTAGGAATATCGGGAGAGGGACTTTCCATTTTCCGATGTTTCGATTCATGTGATTTGCTTGCTCGACGAAGTAGGTGTTCCCGATGGAGGAGACGATGCCGCAGACTATGAAGGTCAGCCACATGGGGATCATGCGAACAGCGATTTTGGCGTCCTCGACTTTTGATACGCTGCAGAGTCTCCATCGGTTTTTGGCCGGGTAGTCCGGCTCCATGCCCGGCGGAATAACCGCAGCCTTCTCCAGGCACCTGAATTGAATTACAGTTTAAGAAGGCTATCCAATGATAAAAAAACAATGCATATTTTCTTTTTTTGGTTGTGCTTTAAAACAGTGCACATATATAAATGGGATTTTTTTAACAACTTTATCCACTCAATACACATTTATTTACCTTTATAAGACTACTTTTTCAACAAACTAATTTATTATTTACACATCAATGCCTATTAAACATACAAAAAATCACTTTTTCTTAATCTACGGTGCAATTTTCTCTATGCAGTTAAGGGATAGATGGAGTATCTTTTAAAAACTACAATCATAGTAAACAAACCGCAGCCTTCTCAAGGCACCTGACTAAGACTACTTTTTCAACAAACTAATTTATTATTTACACATCAATGCCTATTAAACATACAAAAAATCACTTTTTCTTAATCTACGGTGCAATTTTCTCTATGCAGTTAAGGGATAGATGGAGTATCTTTTAAAAACTACAATCATAGTAAACAAACCGCAGCCTTCTCAAGGCACCTGACGTAGCGGAAGCAATAGAACAAATATTAAGACTCGTTGATTCTGAGAATACCCGAGAATTAAAGTATCAAACTTTCGTTGATTCCGAAGAATACCGAAACTTGATAAAACTCAAGAAAACCTTGAGAGGGTAATAACTCTTTATTTCATCATAAACAACTACTTAATTCATTAACAAGAATGACTTATAAATAGTACTAAAACCCTAATAAAAATAAAATAAAATAACTTGGACAATAAGAAACAATCTTTGCCTTATTTAAATATATATCCGCATCATTCTCCCCCTCTAAGAGAAGGTTCGACCGCGAACCTGAAAGATCGAGAACCAAGATGCCGGGATCAAACACCAACCGTCGGCAAACCAAAGGGCACGACACAAGTGCAACGACACGTTGACGTGGCACAAGGGCGGTGGTTAAAAGAACCGACGCAGGGGCAGCAACTTCAGGAAGTGGCGCAAGGGCAGCAGGATGCATCACGGGGGCAGCGACAACGACATGATGATGCATCACAGGGGCAGCGGATTTAGAATGTGGCGTTGGAGTAGTGGTCTGATGAAGCGACGGCAGTGTAGCATCAGGATTCAACGCCAAGTCGGCGGTTTGAGGCAACGACTCGTCGTCCCAAATCGGCTCGTCGAACTTGGCGTCCCAGATCAGCTCGACGGGCATGGCGTCCCACATCGGCTCGACGATCTCGGCAGGCTCGACATCCCAGATTGGCTCATCGGGCTCGACATCCCAGATTGGCTCAGCGGGCTCGGTAGGCTCGGTGTCCCAGATTGGCTCGGCATCCCAAATTGGCTCGTCATCCCATATCGAGGTTGATTCGTCTTCCAAATCATCATATGGATCGAGTTCATCAACAAGGGTGCGCTCAAGCGCGGGGATCGGTCGGCGTGGAGGTGACGATAGCTTGTTGAAAACAGCAAGGCGGAGCTCCTCGAGATCGACGGCGAGGGCTGCGATTTGGCGGCTTAAGGCGGCGACGTCGGCGTCGCGACGGGCTGCGGCCTCAACGGCGGATTCGCGAGCAGGCCGGGGACGGGGAGGCATCGTTCGGCTCTGATACCAACTGACGTAGCGGAAGCAATAGAACAAATATTAAGACTCGTTGATTCTGAGAATACCCGAGAATTAAAGTATCAAACTTTCGTTAATTCCGAAGAATACCGAAACTTGATAAAACTCAAGAAAACCTTGAGAGAGTAGTAACTCTTTATTTCATCATAAACAACTACTTAATTCATTAACAAGAATGACTTGTAAATAGTACTAAAACCCTAATAAAAATAAAATAAAATAACTTGAACAATAAGAAACAATCTTTGCCTTATTTAAATATATATCCGCATCAGCACCTGAATTGAACTTGTTTCAGAAGGCTCCCGATATATGTTCCGAAAAACAATGCATACTTTCTTTTTCTGGTTGTCCCTTAAAACAGTGCACAATTTTTTTCACAACTTTATCTCAATACAAATTTATTTACTCTTATACTACTTTATTACTTATACATCAATACCTATTGTACCTCTACTTTATATTATAAAACACACAAAAATCATTTTTTCTTAATCCACCTGCAATTTTCTCTGTGCAGTTAAGGGAAAAATGGAGTATCTTTTAAAAACTACAATCATAGTAAACAAACCTCAGAAAACGAGTTCGGGTAACCGACGAATCCTCGCCATCTCCCTGGTAGAGCTGTTTAGCACCGCGGGGGAGAGGTTCGGAGCACCTCAAAACAGCAGCCACAAACACCCTGCACACGTTCGTAAAGGGGCTCCCTTGCGGTTCAACCTTATCGTACGTGCACGAACCTGTCAGAAAAAGGAAGGTGGCGATCGCAGTACAAATCGCGGGGATTCCAAACCTGATAGACCACGGCCTAATGTAAGGAAGCGCGATGGCTCCGATTAAAGGTATGAAGACGACGACACAAAAACCCGGAAGTTTCCAGAAATCCAATTCTGGTGTATTCGTGCGGCCTTTCGGTCTTTCCTTTTGTTCGGCGAGAAATGGTTTTACGGAGACTAAGTGGCCGGCTATCCCCACAGCTATGAGTGACATGCCCGTGTAGAATAGGGCTTTTTGCACGTGGCCTATGCATTGAGGTTCGTATTGTTTGCAAGTCCCTGTGGAGTTCGCGAGGACAGGAGGCATTGACATGGCAACAAAACCAATACCCTACATTTTTTAACAAAAAAAATAATGTTCAATTTACGGAAGATGAATTTGATAACCGAAAGAAGCACACGAAAACTGACCACGGCGAAGGATATGCTAGAAAGCACGAGCATCATGAAATTTCCGAGGAGCGAGTCGACTAGGAAGAGAAAGAAGCAGGGCAACACCATCGAGAATCCGCCCCACACGTTCAAGATTCCGGCGGCGTGAGTGAAGCTGAGTTTCCATACGTTTGTCAAGTAGCTTTGCATCACGAACAATGCGTATGCTACCAATATGTCTGCCCATAGCAGCACTGCAGTAAAAAGGTAAAAAAAAAAAATGTAAAATTTACTGAGCCCATAACGGTTAATTTAAACAATGTGGGTAAATATGATTTGAGCTCATTAATCCATTACCAGAAATTCTGACAAAGCTTTTCATTGTGTCTTGTGGGCACCAAATCAATTCATCACCTCAGAAGATATTTCTTGAAATCAAGAAACAGATGATAAGTATCATAAAAAAAACATTATTAAAAAAACACTAAAACTTAGAGAGAGAAAGTTACCTGAGAGAGAGAGAGGGGGGGAGAGAATGGTCTGCTCCGGTCAACCAATCATCTTCTTGTTCTTGGTGGAGCTAGCTGTAGTTTTTGTTCACACCACAACTATTAGCAAGTAGCAGAGCAAAACCCTTGTTGACTTTGACTTTTAGAACCAAATAGGCAAATATTAATAGGGGAAATAATGGAGGAGAAAACAAAAGGTTGCAACTTGTACCAGGTTAACCTCATATTTCCATATTTTTTGCTCTACAAAAGAATAAATTATGTTTCTTAATTTTGGGCTCAAATAATATCTGTACTAAGTATATAGGAGTACATATTTTATTCTATTTTTTTTTCATGTTGCCAAATATTAATAGTATAAAAAAAATGGAGGAGAAAACAAGAAGGCTGCATCTTGCATTATAAAAATTCACACAGAATAAATTCTGTTCTCTGTGTTTAAATATTGTCAATTATTGCACATGGTCCAATAATGCAAAAAAAAAAACCCCAAACTCAGTCAAATTCGTGATTCACAATATTGTCATTTTCATATTTTCATGTGTTTCTTCTTATGCTTTTTCATGCATATCTAACATCGAAACATCTAACAAACAGGGCTCATCGAACCTTTCATCGACCCCCCGGCGAACTCTTCTGCCCCGTCTCGATCCCTCAGCTCCGAGTCAGACTCCTCGTACTGATAAAAAGCCATTGCCCCTGCAAACACAGCGAGATTAGATGCTGCCTCGTGAAGGAGTGTGCACGTATTCTACGTTAATAAAGAAGTACGAAAGGTTCATAGGACAATCAAAATGTAATTTCAATATAGACAGAGAAATGAATTATGTTACAAGATTCCAAATTCAAACCAGCTTATGTACAATATACAACTTCAGAAATCCCATAAACACTTATAAGGAAAAACATCAAACATCAGCAGCAGCAGCAGCATTTCGCATTATCGTCGAACCCCTCATCAATCCCCCCAAACTCCGCCCCGTCGTGATCCCTTAGCTCCGACTCCTTGTATCGATAAAATATAGCCACCAATATAAACACAACGAGATTAAGTGCCATCAACCAAGCGAGTGTCCAATAGTACTTATCGAGCCTGCTCCCGTTGATCTCGTGCTGGAACCAGTTCGCTTTCCCTCCTTTCTCGCTCACTTTTCCCACCACATATACCATCAAAACACTCCCGAGCATCCCAACACCGAACACGCCAGAGATGAAAAACGGCAAATACCTCTGTGTAGAGACAGGTGACTGGTCCACAAAAAAGCTAACCGCGCTGTAATTAAAGACCCCGCTGAAAGCCCCCAGCAAAACGAATTGCGGCAACAGCCAGAACATAGTCATGGGGACTGTCTCATCTGGCTTGTCAACTAGACCGTATTTTTGGACAACACTCAGTCTACGGTTTTCCACCTTGGCAGCTGTTATGCAGCAGAGTATCGCGAGTATCATTGAGATAGCGATCCCGAGTGAAGGAGCAAATTTTTGCGACCCGGTCATACCTAAAAAATTCGCAAGCTTGGCATAGATATTGGCGAATTGACTTTGGGATATCTCGTAGAACCAGAGGAGGGCGACAGTGGGGACCTTGAGGCGGCCGACTTTGTGGTTCAGGTGGTCTAGTTGCTCGATGAAGAAGGAGAATCCGACGGCTGAGACGACTCCGCACAGGATGAAAGTCATCCAGACGGGGATCATGCGTATAATAGTTTTCGTTTCTTCGACTTCTGTTACCGTGCAGAGTCTCCACGCGTTCTTTTCTTGTTCTTCTTTGGATTTTGTAGGGATGATGATTGCGGCCCTGTCCAAACACCTGTGTTAACGAGAATGTATTAGTTATGCTTCTTGCTTTAACGAATGAATAAAAACACTATCATAACGATTAACGCGTTCACCATACATTATTTTAACAATACTAACTTCACATTCTGTAATATTTTAGAATGATAAACCACTTTGCACGACTCTGAGATAAAGAAAAGAGACGAACCTCAAACTCCTCGTATGTGGCACATTGTAAAATTCCGGACTTTGGATCTCATATAGTTCCTTGGCATCTCTAGGGATTCTATAACACAACTTTGAAACAGCTGCCACAAACACGCGCAAAAACATCGTCAGGGTGCTTCCAGGCGGACTGAAATAATTATAGGAGCACGAGCCGCTTACGAAAAGCAGAGTGGCGACCAGAGTACATATGGCCGGTATCCCAAATCTTAGTGACCATGGCTTTATGTAGGGGAGACCCAAGACGGCAATAAAGGTTACAACGATAACGGCTACAATACCCGAAGCAAACCGACAGAATGTGCCTCCGTCAAGATTGTCCTGTTCTTCGTGCAACTGCTCAGCCATGAAGTAGTTAAAACAAGTCAAGTGACCGCCCATCCCGAGAGCTATTAATGGCATGGCTGTGTAGAAAAGTACTCTTTGGACGTGACCGATGCATTCGGGCTTGTACTCGCTGCAGTTACCCGCACGGTTCGCTAGCACAGGTGGGGTGGACATTGTTAAAAGTCCTAATCCCTGAAAGAGTAATAAATAAATTAAAATGTGTGTTTGTGTCATTTAGAGTTTGAGAAGTTACGAAAATGGTCGATTCGGAATTTACCACACTATAAGCGATGTTGGAGATCAGCAGCATCCAGTAATTTCCGAGTATGGTGTCGGTTATGAATGCCAGGAACAACGGAGAAAGTGTGACCACGCCGAAAAAGACGTTGATGATGGCAGCTGCGTGGGTGAAACCGATGTCCCACACGTCGGTCAAGTATGTCATCATCATGTACATGGCGTATATTGCTAGTATATCTACCCATAGCAGGACTGCAAAAAATCGAGAAAAAAAAAACTGAACTCAAGATTATATAATCGAAGTGTTGAACTGATTGCCATTACAAGAGTTCATGATCTGTGCTTACCAACTACTCTTCCAACCGTCGCCATTGAAACTTTTCTAATGTTCCTCGGTTTAGTTGCCGAGTCTGAGGATATATATATATATATATATATATATATATATATATATATATATATATATATATATATATATATATATATATAGTTGTGTCGAATGCCGTGGTACTTTCGTTGGCAGTTGGGTAGCGCGTATTGAGAACCTGCAGTTAAATTTCCTAAACAAAGGATCACATAATAAGAAAATTACTTACAATGAGAACCAGCAGTTAAATTTCCTAAACAAAGGATCACATAGTTAGAAAATTACTTACAATATTCTGAATAAAGAAAAACAACGTTGGTTGTCCGAAGTTTGAACTTTTCTTTTTGTGTAGACTTAGGAGATGTTGACTTTACAACTCTTTACCCGTTCAATATGCTGATGTTGCACCATTGACCCTCTTCTCCATATGCTTATATACAATACGAAGATATTTATTTCAAGAACGCAAAACCTGTCCCACAAACTGTATTATGTATACCTGCAAGAATCCTCAAAGGAAAAGCATGAAACTGCAACGTAAAATGTCGCTCATTCCCCTCCACTCCCGACCATACCTCCAGCTCATCGTCCCTTCCGACAAACCCCAAATGCACCTCAAGTCACGGAGCTCCCAGTCAAATTCATGATTCAAACCATAAGTTGTAGTAATAAAGTGCAACATAAAAATTTGCAATTGTGATTTTCATGTTGTACTTGGCCACAACCAGAAAAACCGTCTCATCCAAATTGTCGACTAAACCGTGCTTTTGAACAACAACTAGCGTTCGGTTTTCCACCTTGGCAGCTGTTATGCAGCCTGGTATCATTGAGATCACGATACAGAGTGAAGGAGCAACTTTTCCCGTATTTTGTCAGCTCGGCTTAGAATTTGACGCAGTGGTTCTGTGATTGCTCGGAGAACCAGAGGAAGATGGGGACCCTGAGGCGGCAACCTTTGTGGTCCACTTGTACGATGAATAAACAGAATCTGATGTCTGAGACGGCAAATGTTATCCAGACGGCTCTCTTATGGATGATGATTTTAGTCTCTTCAACTTCGTTTACAGTTCAAGTCTGACGCTCTTTCGTTACTAGAGTCGATAATAATCACTTAGTTAAACTCGTTAAAAAGAGAAGTGAACTGTAACAAGACTCCAAATTCAAACCAGCTTATATACACAACTTAAGAAATCACGTAAACACTCGACGATTAAAAGAAAAACATCAACAGCAGCAGCAGAATTTTGAATTATCATCGAACCCCTCATCAATCCCCCCAAACACTGCCCCGTCGTGATCCCTTAGCTCAGACTCCTTGTGCTGATAAAATGCGACCACCGCTACAAACACAACGAGATTAACCGCCATCAACCAAGCGAGCGTCCAATAGTACTTATCGAGCCTGCTCCCGTTAATATCGTGCTGAAACCAATTCGCTTTCCCTCCTTTCTCACTCACTTTCCCCACCACATACACCGTCAAAACACTCATGAGAATCCCGAAACCCAACACGGCAGAAATGAAAAACGGCAAATACCTCTGCGTAGAGAGCGGTGTCTGGTCCACAAAAAAGTTATTCGCACTATATTTAAAAATCCCGCTGAAAGCCCCCAGCAAAATAAACTGCGGCAAAAACCAGAACATACTCATGGGGACCATCTCATCTGGCTTGTCAACTAGACCATGTTTTTGGACAACACTCAGTCTACGATTTTCCACCTTGGCAGCTGTTATGCAGCAAAGTATAGCAAGTATCATTGAGATCGCGATCCCGAGCCAAGGGGGAAATTTTTGTGACCCGGTTTTGCTTAAATAATTCGCAAGCCTGGCATAGAGTTTGGCAAATAGACTTTCGGATTGCTCATAGAACCAGAGGAGGGCGACAGTGGGGACATTGAGACGGCCGACTTTGTGGTTCAGGTGGTCTAGTTGCTTGATGAAGAAGGAGAATCCAATGGCTGAGACGACACCGCACAGGATGAAAGTCATCCAGACGGGGATCATGCGGATGATAGTTTTAGTGTCTTCAACTTCGGTTACAGTGCAGAGTCTCCACACGTTCTTTTCTTGTTCCTCTTGGGATTTTGTAGGGATGATGATTGCAGCCTTGTCCAAACACCTGTGTTGTCGAGAATTTTATTGCGTAAATGTCCGAATCTAGGATTAGTTATGCATCTTGCTTTAACGAATGAATAAAACACTATCATAACTCGTTCACCAAAATATTACTTTTTAAGTGATTCAATTTGAATTTCTACTCTCAAACAATACAAACTTCGCATTATCTAATATTTTAAAATGATAAATCACTTTTTTTCTGAAAGAAGAAGTTTTTGCGTGCATATCATTTGCATGACTCTGAGATAAAGAAAAGAGACGAACCTCAAACTCCTCGTATGTGGCCCCTTATAGAATTCCGAACGTTGGTTCTCATAGAGTTCCTTGGCATCTCTAGGGATTCTATAACACAACTTGCAAACAGCTGCCACAAATACTCGAAAAAACATCGTCATAGGGCTTCCAGGCTGACTGAAATACTTATAGGAGCATGACCCGCTTATGAAAAGCAGAGTGACGAT
Source organism: Euphrasia confusa (assembly GCA_954870475.1). Lineage (NCBI taxonomy): Eukaryota > Viridiplantae > Streptophyta > Magnoliopsida > Lamiales > Orobanchaceae > Euphrasia > Euphrasia confusa. The sequence goes on along the minus strand of OX940955.1, from coordinate 302,860 downwards.
CAGAGTAAATATGGCCGGTATCCCGAACCTTAGTACCCATGGCTTTATGTAGGGGAGACCCAAGACGGAAAAAAAGGCTACAACGATAACAGCTGTAATACCGGAAGCTAGCCGACAATATGTGCCTCTGTCAAGATTGTCCTGATCTCCGTGCCACTGCTCACCCACGAAGAAGTTCAAACAAGTAAAGTGGCCGCCCATCCCGAGAGCTATTAATGGCATGGCTGTGTAGTAAAGTACTCTTTGGATGTGACTGATGCATTCGGGCTTGTACTCGCTGCAGTTACCCGTACTGTTTGCTAGCACCGGTGGGGTGGACATTGTTAAAAGCCCCAATCCCTGAAAAAAGGTAATAAATAAATCAAAATTAAATTTTGTGTTTTTGTCATGTAGAGTTTGATAAGTTACGAAAAGGGTTGATTAGGAATTCACCACACTATAAGCGATGTTGGAGATCAGTAGCATCCAGTAATTTCCGAGTATGGTGTCGGTTATGAACACCAGGAATAACGGAGAAACTGTGACCAAGCCGAAAAAGACGTTGATGATGGCGGCGGCGTGAGTGAAACTGATGCCCCAGACGTCGGTCAAGTATGTCATCATCACGTACATGGCGTATATTGCTAGTATATCTGCACAGAGCAGGACTACAAAAAAACGAATTCGAGATTTTAATCACTGATTGCCATTATAAGAGTTTATGATCTGTGCTTACCCATTACTCTTCCAACCGTCGGCATTGAAGCTTTCTTAATGTTCCTCAGTTTAGTTGCAGGCTGAGGATATACACAGTTGACTCAACAAAAGATCACATAATTATCAACTTTTTTTTCCAGTGCAAAGGAAGTTGAATAAGAAAGTAGTACTTACAATAATTCTGAATAAAGAAAAACAATGTTGGTTGTCCAAAGTTTGAACTTTTCTTTTTGTGTAGACGTTGACTTGCAATTCTTTGCACCATTTCTCCCTTCTCCATATACGAAGAGATTTATTCATTTAGGAATTAGAAACCAAATAAAGAGAAGAGCTGAATATATAGATGAAGAAAGAAGCTCTCATGATCACTTCATACTAATCCCACAAACTGTATTATGTACACCTGCAAGAACCCTCAAAGGAAAGGCATGAAACTGGCACCGTAAAATGTGGCTCATTCCCCTCTACTCCCGACTATACCTCTAGCTCACCGTCCCTTCCGAAAAAATCCCAAATGCACCCCATCATGGACCTCCCAGTCAAATTCATGATTCAAACCATAAGTTGTAGTAATAAAATGCAACATAACCATTTGCGATTGTCATTTTCATGTTGTACTCGGCAACAACCAGAATAACCGTCTCATCTGGATTGTCGACTAAACCGTACTTTTGGACCACAACTAGCGTTCGGTTTTCCACATTGGCAGCTGTTATGCAGCATGGTATCATTGAGATCGCGATACCGAGCAAAGGAACAACTTTCCCGTAATTTGTCAGCTCGGCTTAGAATTTGACCCAGTGGTTCTGTAATTGCTCGGAAAACCAGAGAAAATGGGGACCTTGAGGCGGCAACCTTTGTGGTCCACTTGTATGATGAATAAACAGAATCTGATGTCTGAGACGACGACAAATGTTATCCAGATGGCTCTCTTATGGATGATGCTTTTAGTCTCTTCGACTTCGTTTACAGTTCAAGTCTGACGCTCTTTCGTTACTAGAGTCGATAATAATCACTTAGTTAAACTCGTTAAAAAGAGAAGTGAACTGTAACAAGTCTCCAACTTCAAACCAGCTTATATACACAACTTAAGAAATCACGTACACACTCGACGATTAAAAGAAAAACATCAGCAGCAGCAGCAAAATTTCGAATTATCATCGAACCCCTCATCAATCCCCCCAAACTCTGCCCCGTCGTGATCCCTTAGCTTCGACTCCTTGTACTGATAAAATGCGACCACCCCTACAAACACAACGAGATTAACCGCCATCAACCAAGCGAGAGTCCAATAGTACTTATCGAGTCTGCTCCCGTTAATCTCGTGCTGAAACCAATTCGCTTTCCCTCCTTTCTCACTCACTTTCCCCACCACATACACCGTCAAAACACTCATGAGAATCCCGACACCCAACAGGCCAGAAATGAAAAACGGCAAATACCTCTGCTTAGAGAGTCTAGTGACCGGTGACTGGTCCACAAAAAAGTTAATCGCGCTGTATTTAAAGATTCCGCTGAACAAGCCCAGCAAAATGAACTGCGGCAACAGCCAAAACATACTCATGGGGACCGTCTCATCCGGCTTGTCAAATAGACCATGTTTTTGGACAACACCCAGTCTACGGTTTTCCACCTTGGCAGCTGTTATGCAGCAGAGTATCGCAAGAATCATTGAGATCGCGATCCCGAGCCAAGGAGGAAAATTTTGCGACCCGGTTATGCCTAAATAATTCGCAAGCTTGGTATAGAGTGTGGCGATTTGACTTTCGGATTGCTCGTAGAACCATAGGAGGACAACAGTGGGGACCTTGAGGCGGCCGACTTTGTGGTTCAGGTGGTCTAGTTGCTCGATGAAGAAGGAGAATCCGACAGCTGAGACGACACCACACAGGATCAAAGTCATCCAGACGGGGATCATGCGGATAATGGTTTTAGTGTCTTCAACTTCGGTTACAGTGCAGAGTCTCCACACATTCTTTTCTTGTTCCTCTTGGGATTTTGTAGGGATGATGATTGCAGCCTTGTCCAAACACCTGTATTGTGGATAATGTATTGCGTAGATGTCAAAATCTAGGATTATAGTTATGCATCTTGCTTTAACGAATGAATTAAACACTATCATAACTCGTTCACCAAAATATTACTCCACTTTTTAAGTGATTCAATTTGAATTTCTACTCTCAAACAATACGAACTTCGCATTCTCTAAAATTTTAGAATGATATTGATAAATCACTTTTTTCTGAAGCAGAAGTTTTTGCGTGCATATCGTTTGCACTACTCTGAGATAATGAAAAGAGACGAACCTCAAACTCCTCGTATGGGGCACCTTGTAGATTTCCGAACTTTGAATCTCATATAGTTCCTTGGAATCTCTAGGAATTCTATAACACAACTTGCAAACAGCTGCTACAAATACGCGGAAAAACATCGTCATAGGGCTTCCAAGCTGACTGAAATACTTATAGGAGCACGAGCCGCTTATGAAAAGCAGAGTGGCGACCAGAGTAAATATGGCCGGTATTCCGAACCTTAGTGACCATGGCTTTATGTAGGGGAGACCCAAGACGGCAACAAAGGTTACAACAATATAGGCTGCAATACCGGATGCTAACCGACAGAATGTGCCTCTGTCAAGATTGCCCTGTTCTTCGTGCAACTGCTCAACCATGAAGTAGTTCAAACAAGTAAAGTGGCCACCCATCCCGAGAGCTATTAATGGCATGGCTGTGTAGAAAAGTACTCTTTGGACGTAACCGATGCATTCGGGCTTGTACTCGCTGCAGGTACTCGTACTGTTTGCTAGCACCGGTGGGGTGGACATTGTTAAGAGCCCCAATCCCTGAAAAAAGTAATAATAAATCGAAATTAATTTTTTTGTTTTTGCCATGTAAAGTTTGATAAGTTACGAAAAGGGTTGATTAGGAATTCACCACACTATAAGCGATGTTGGAGATCAGTAGCATCCAGTAATTTCCGAGTATGGTGTCGGTTATGAACACCAGTAATAACGGAGAAACTGTGACCAAGCCGAAAAAGACATTGATGATGGCGGCTGCGTGAGTGAAACTGATGCCCCAGACGTCGGTCAAGTACGTCATCATCGCGTACATGGCGTATATAGCTAGTACCTCTACACAGAACAGGACTACAAAAAAACGAATTCAATATTATAATCACTGACTGCCATTATAAGAGTTCATGATCTGTGCTTACCCATTGCTCTTCCAAACGTCGGCATTGAAGCTTTCTTAATGTTCCTCAGTTTAGTTGCAGGCTGAGGATATACACAGTTGACTCAACAAATGATCACATAATTATCAACTCTTTTTTTAATTTATTTCAGTGTAAAGGAAGTTGAATAAGAAATTACTAACAATAATTCTGAATAAAGAAAAACAACTTGGTTATCCAAAGTTTGAACTTCTCTTTCTGTGTAGACGTTGACTTGCAATTCTTTGCACCATTTCTCCCTTCTCCATATGCTCATGTGTGTGTGCGTGTGTCTATACATATATACAAAGAGATTTATTCTAGAACACATCACCTATTGCTAGTCGAACAGTATTGTGATTCTCAATCGACCCGTTAGTCAGTCTGATGTTATAAATTTATAACTGCTGGTAGCGTAAATTTTCATCGGTCAAGTATGAATCGAAACATCATTCAGGAATTAAAAACAGATGGTCTCATCAGCTAATAGCAGCCAAATAAAGAGAAACTGAATAGAAGAAAGGCATAAATTTTCATCGGTCAAGTTTAGAAACAGATGATCTCATCAGCTGATAGCAACCAAATAAATAGAAGCTGGATATAGAAGAAAGGAACGGCATGAAACTGGCATGTAATGTGCAACGCATATAAGAGTACCTCAATTCACAATCTAATTCCACCAAAATAATCTTGATGATGATCATAAAACCGAGACGACGCCAGAGTGATGTGAACTCTGCCAAACTTCAATCCCTTCAACGTCATCTCTAGTGACAAAAAGCCTATCCCCTCCGCCTTCAATTTTCTTGATAATCCCTCTTCCCGAATCCTCGATTTTATCCACGTAATTCCTCCTAAACATTCCTTCACTCAAATCACCATTCCCCTCCACTCCCGACCATACCTCCAGCTCACCGTCCCTTCCGACAAAAACTTGCTTCCGATAACAATGCATAACAAGATTCTCACCACCACTCCCTCCCATATTCCTCATGCTCGGATTTTTCTCTGTCAAATAAACCCACGGATCATCGCTTAATCTACGCAAATCCGCCATGGCCAAATCACCAGATTTCGAGCATATCTTAAACAATGACAGCTCGTCTAGGTCAACATCACTGTCGGAAAATGAGTCCCCGAACCGGCTGCTTCGGCCAGAGCCCGGCTCGTTCATCTCCCAGACCACATCCCTTTTTCTCGGGTCCCACAGCCTGATATACCCGGAATACCCAAATGCACCAGAAGTCACAGAGCTCCCAACCAAAATCCCTAAATTCGACACGAACTTCAGCTTAGTGGGGACTGTGTTTTTTGATGAGTTTCCCGGCAACCGCCCGATCTCCGATGAGATCCTCATCGTCGGTTTATCGATCGCTAGAACGCAGTTTTCGCCGTGGTTACAATCGAACGAGGCGAAAACCGAGCTGTTGGAGTCAGCAATCGCGTGTGCTCGGGCCTTGTATATCCTCACGTCGGACGGGTCGGTCCACTCGGCCGTATGGACCCGCCGCCCGTTGGCCATGTTGTAGAAGTGCAAACCCGGCCCGTTTAAGGATCCGACGGCCGCGATCTCGGGTTGGACGCATCGGACGGCTGTGACGAAATCCAAGTGAGTACGCACCGTCGCGGAGTGGCTGAGATTCCAATCGTAGACCGTGATCTGTCCGCCGTGGGCCACCCACAGGGATCCGTCCGATTCGATGGCGTTGAAGTCCGAAACGACGCCGTCGGCTGAGGTTTTCACTGTGGTGTGCAGGGTAGCGTCTATGCCGTTTAACCGGGTCGGGGCGAGCGCGGACCGGAGTTGGGACTCGATGCCGTAGTAGAGGGCCTCGTCGACGAGCTCCTGGTTGGAGAAGCGTTTGGCGGTGGAGGGGAGGCGGTTGGAACGGAGGAGGGAGAGGAGCACGGAGAAGATTTCGGGGTCGCGGTCGATGAAGACCGGGTCAGGAGCCGTCCGGTTCGATAGAGCGGATAGGAGGGAGTCCGGCCCACCGCAACGAAGTGTGGGTACGGTTGTTTCGAATAGCTTGCCTCCGACGTTGAGCTTGATGCGTTCGCCGGAGCTGGCAGAGGCGAGGCGGTGGTCGGACATTTTAGTGAAGTTTGGAGAGGAATTGGGACTGGATTCGAATACTTGGAAAGATTAGCCCTATGTCGGCTAATACAGATAAGTGTACTTGTTTTTAGTGCAGAATTTTTTATTTTTTTAGAAAACGAAAACAAAACAAATTTACTAGTTATTTCGATTTAATTATCAATTTTGCATATTTATGATTTTTTTTTTTAATTTTATTTAAAAAAGTCTTATATACCTAATGTTATTTTATTTTGAATTTAGTTTTAGAGTTAAATTAAATTTAGCAAATTTTAATTTGATTCATCTCAATTTATTCATTTTAAAAAATTTAAAATAATTTTAAAGAATGATTTTATTTAAACAATCTAATTTATATTTAAAATATTATTTATATTCTTAATAAAAATATATTAAAAAATAAAATTTATTCAGTTCAATTAAAATAATTATACTATAATTGTTTCCCATAAAAAAAGTGAACGCAGCAACTACATAAATCAAATTATTCAAGAAAAAATATTTAATATACAATACAAACATGACAAATTGGTGTTTTTTTCCATTATATTGGCCGAATAATTAAAAATAAAATTCTAATTAAATATAATAAAACACTTTTCCAATTAAAAAATTTCACTTGTTTTTCTCCTCCCGCCCATTCTTCCCTTTCGTGTCCGCCACGCGCCCGTCCGTTCCCGCCATCATCTCGTACTTATCCCTCCTCGTGAGGCTCGTGCACTCGAAGCCCAGCGTTCCCGCCAAAACCCTCTGCACGTGGTTCGCCACCTCGATCGGCGATCTCCCCCCTCCGACCGTCATCTCCGGCGGCAGCCGGTCCAGGAACGTCACCTCGAACGCCGGCCTCGGGTTCATGAACACGAAGTACGGGTCCAGCCACTTGTGCCCACGCGCCGTCGTCCCGTGGAACACCCCCTGCCTCGCGTCGATCGCCACCGGCACGATCCGATCGCTCAGCTCCGCGAAAAGCGCGCTGAACCTCAGCAGGAACGGCTCCCGGCAAGTCGTCCCCTCCGGGCAGATCACCAGATCCCCTTCCTCCAGCAGCCGCCGGATCTCCGCCGCGTCCCGCTCCCGCTCCCTCGACAGCGCCACCGCCTTGATCGGCGAGATCAGCTCCGAGAACCGGCTGATGCTGTACGTCACGCAGCTGACCTTCCGCCCCAGCGCCACCGCCGTCACCACCGGATCCAGGACCGTGCGGTGGTTGCAGACGAAGAGGACGCCGCCGGCGCCGCGCCGCGGCGGCGGCGGCGGCGATCCCCTGACGACGAGCTTGATCCCGAGGAGCTTGTAGTTGTAGCGCACGATTTTTTCCGGCAGCGGGATGTTGAGGTAGACTCGGAGGAGGGAGAGGACGATTCCGATCGGCATCCACAGGAGCGTGAGCAGCGCGTTGAGCGGAGTTGGACGTTTGACGAAACGACCCTCGTGAAAAACGATCGGAGATTTGAGTTTGTTTCTGGGCAGTGGCTTGGATCTTGTTCTAGGAACCATGTATCCTTCCTGAAATTTTACAAAATTTAGTTTTGGTGAATAAATTAATGAGTGTTTTCAAATTATATTGACCAACAAAATCGGTGAATAATGAGATTAATTAGGACTATAATTATTTGAAAGTTAGATTTCTATGCTTTGGACCACTAGGCAAATAGGCAAGGACAATAATAATAAATGATTTTATTAATTATGTCTACTACTAATGTACTCACTGTGTGAAATATATGACCTAATGTATAGAAGAGGGAGTATTATTGTTATCTAATGTGAAAAAAGAGAGTACTAATTAATCCGTGAAATTGATAATGATGTCCCTCTAAACTATCAAAAATCAAGATCCAACGGTCCTCGTTTGCTAGATCAACGACGATCCAGTCATCCAACGGTTAGAGTTCCCAACCACACCTAGCTACTGTGTGTTTGTGTGGGTTGGAAAAGTTTGGTCAAAAAAATGAATATATAAGTATATGATACTCCATCCATCCGATTCATAAGAATAGAAAGAACACTTTTTTTTAATTCATTTCACGATAATAAGATTTTCCAAAAAAAAAAAACTCTTAATTTTTAACTTTAAAAAAGTACAATTTTAATTTTACTTAGATCATCTATTTTTTTAACTCTACTCACAACTAATTTTTAATTTAAAAATACATTTATATTTTTCACTTTTTTGATATAAAAAAATAACATTTTTCTTATTAATCTAAAAAGGAGTGATATATTTATGATTTGGAAGGAGTATATATGTATGGGGTCATATGATAGGTATGTTGCCTCAACATACAAAGCACCTTTGAGAAAGAAAACAAAAGGCATACACACATATAGTATAATATTTCATACTATAGTACTCCATATAAATAAATAAATAAAATGTAGTCAATTTCTTGTGATGAACGTACCTTGCAAATAGACATGAACTCATGATCGGTCACTCTATCTCCGAGGCCCAAATCCGGCACGTCGGGCCCGAACTCCTTCTCGACCGCCGCCCTCTTCCGGGCCCCGACGAGCACCCCCGGGCCCTCGACAAACCCCGTGGCCCGGCCCGATTTCGTCGTCCCCAACTCCGTCCCTAGAACCTTTTCGGCCCCGAGATAGCTCTTGCAAAAGTGGTCCACCATGATCCTAGGGTTCGCGGTCACCACGCACCTCCTCCCACCGAACGAGTCGAACACCCCCCACGACTCCGGGTTCACGTCCTCGGCGTAGAACTTGGGGAGCACGGACCTCGAGACCAGCTCGATATCGCGGACCCTGAGGCCCGAGAACGAGACGAAGATTAGGGTTTGGATCGCGAGAGGCTCAGAGAGGAAGAGGTAGACGAAGTAGATGAAGGGGGCGGAGACGAGGAGGAGGAAGGCTCGGACGAGGCCGCCGGCCTCGAGAGCGACGAGGAAGAAATAGGGGAAGGAGCTTGTGGAGAGGAGGAGGGTTCCGTCGAGGTCGGAGGCTATGGTTTGGGTTGACCGGTCTTCGACTCGACACTTTGATATCGGGTCGAAATGCCGATGAGTAGTTCCTCCCATTGTATGTGTGTGAGGGAGTTGTTACATGGAAGTATAGGAGTGAAAGGAGGGGAGGGGTTTAAAAAGAAACGATGTTTGGAATTGGTGGTGTTAGAAAATGCAAAGGCTATGCGATTGACAATTGACAGGAGGAGAGAGAGATATTGTCGATTTGATGCTAACTAAGTAGTAAAAACTAAAAAGTAGTGGAACAAGTAATATTCTCTCGTTCTCATATAGTATGAATAAATGAAATGTGACAATTAATATAGAATAGAGAAAATAATATATTAATAGTAAAGTTATACTATGAGACATTTTTTTAGCAAAAAAATTAAGTTGCATACGAAGAGATTTATTAGTAATGTTTAAAATGTACGAAAATTTGATAAAATTAAGTGTAAAATGTTTTTTTTTTTATTTGTATAAGTAACTATATATTGTGAGACAAAATAAGTCTCAACTATATTAAGAAAACTGAGGTATATCATATAATATGTGTTGAATATATGAATAGGTGATGTAGAGCTGATAAATTTTCGAAATAACATTACAAATAAATCTTCGTACAAGTTTGATTCCATAAATAGTTTTTTTTTTTTTTTTCAATTATTAAATTCAGTTATTTGGCCTTAAAAAATAACATGGCATGCCGAAAATTACCGCATTATAAACCTTCAAGTTTGACACGTTTGATTTTTACCACCTTGTATTTTTTAGGTCAAAAGACTACATTTGATATTCTGATGTAGTCCAAAAAAATTACTTATATATGGAATCAACCTTTATAGGATATTAATTTCATACAACCTCGTCCGTTGAATATAGTGAGTAAGACGCTTTCGAGGAGTTAGGAGTCCGCATTGCTCTTTGAAGCTGAACAATATTTTGGCAGTTGTGAAGAAAAGTAGTTGAAATGCCTCTCTTCACATTCAATTGGCCGTCTTTTTTAGTTATGCCACTATGCCTTGGGCTTACCCAACCTTGAAAAATAGATTTTATTTTTACATTTTACTTACTTTTTACAATTTTATTTATAACTATTTATTTTATTAATTTAAAAATATGATACTCTTTTCAAAGAAAATAAAAATTTTTATGATCATGTACTCCGTACATGGGACATAAATTTTAAGAAATTAGGAGTATCTAACTATTTTTTTAGCGGGTCCAATTATATGTTTTTGTTTTTCAAATAATTAATAGATTTCTACGTGACAATATAATTATTGGGATAATAAATTGATATATGCACAGGGCAATTTTCTGATCATCAGTTTTAGGCTGTTAGCACGTCATGCAAATTGAATTAAAAAAAGGTAAATAAATACATTGTGCATCAAATATTGTACGCGGTGACTAGCTAAAAGCATGTCACGACTTCACGATGAACATAAATGATGGACCTCTCAACCCAACTTGGTGATCTTTTAATGCACAAATACAGCATAAAAGTGTAGTAAAATAAAATTAAAAAATGATGAAACACTTCAATATTTTCCATATACATAAATGTTAAATGTTACGTTTTTGTTAGTCACGTTTATTTTATAAATTATAAAAAATGTGTGACTGGAGTACATTGTAGGAGTCTAGGAGACATATAGAGTAAAAAATGAATACATAAAGCCATCAAATATGTAATGAGATAATTTAAGTCAGACCAATTCAGTATTGTACGATTACGCACAGCATCGAAGAGTTATTTACAAATCCAAATCGATTAAAAGTAGATGGAATCATATTGTTGAGCTGAAAATACATGGTGACGAAACACGATCTCAAGAGTGTGACCATTGTAAAATAAAATTTATGATAATATTTTAACAATATTTCGACTGTTTACGTTGGTTAGTCTATAATAGTGACAGAATTTTATATATATATTTAGTACTATAATTTTTACATTTTTTTTACTACATTCAAGAACCTTTTTTTATTTGAATTTGATATTATATGTGAATACATTTGTTGATGGCGTTACACTTCCACCTAAAGACTATTATCAACTAATATTATCTTCTCCTTCAAATAATAATAAAATTATCACATGCAAAAGAAACTATATGATCAATCAACCAAAACATTATTGTTACTTATTTGAATTTTATTGATCCTCAAGCTTCAAAACACATAGTATGCATTACACACAAAATTGAACCTCGTTTTTTGATTTATCGTTTAAGAAAAAATCGGGTTGCGAGCAATCGTATTTTTAGAACAATCAGACACGAACACTTGACGACTATTTATTTAAAAAATCGAAAGAATTTCCGCAAAGTCTACCTCAATGGGCAATTATATTAATTAAATACTCCTAGTAGTAATATTTTAGGTAGAATTATTTTTGAAAAAAGAGAAAGTTAAGTTGTAGATTAGGTGCATGTGGTCTAACTCACTCTAACCTAACTTAGAGGCCTTCTTACTCATATTACCTAACTTGTTAGGAAATTTATATAACGGAATAATTGCAAACTTTAACCCCTGAAATAAACAGCCGGAATATGTTGAAATATGGCTTGATACGACATTAATTCTTGTTTCGTTACATGCACACCAGAAAATTCGTTTACACACGAAAAAAACCGAAGAATTCAGAAAGAAATAAATCAATATTTTTTTTTATATTTTTCATTAATAATTTTGTGTTTGGGCATTTTCAATGTTTTTTATTAAAAGGTTATATATACAATTCAGATAAAACTTCAAAACCATACAAATTTAGTTATAAAAAATAAAAAATAAAAAATATTTTAGGTTACTTTGTATTGGGCTAGATCAACTCTCACTAGTCAACTGATGTTGGCCCAAATACATCATAGCCCAACTGTACCGCGCACTTGAAGTTAGGCCTAAGGGTTCATAGCCCAACTTCGAATATTATTGTTTCAATATATTCAAGTTTGGTTTATCCTAATGCTAAATTAGGTGTTCATTAATTTATAATTTCTTATAAATAACATTTTCTTATAATTTATAATTTTTTATAATTTATAATTTATGTACACTGCACACACACAATAATGTGTATGTTATTATCAAAATTAACACAATATATGTTATTATAAAAATTATCAAAATATATGAAAATAAAATTATTCTTGAAGAAATCACGTGACAAGAACAAGCTCCAAATATTCTAAAGTATTTTGTTTCAACTTTATATAGGTAGATAAATACAAATTGCGCTTGCATGTCATATTGTACACAAAAAACTTATCTGTTCCATAGAAGCTGTCATATTTCCTTTGTTATTTACAAAGAAAATACGACAATTAGTATGAGATGTGGTATATAAGTATTCTAGTTATAAGTTGCTAATATTTGATCCAAAATAATGAAATATTGAACCCTTAACTTGGAAAATGGAGATGAGCTTGGATTTATTGACTTGAAAATCAAGTAATTGACTCTTTTTCTTATACTCCGTATTACAGTGTCTTTTTTTTATTTATAAACGAAGTGTTTGGGCTGAGTAATTTGGTTAATCCGGTGGGTTAGGAAGCATTCAAATCCAAATAATTATTGGGCCCATGGGCTTTATTTGCCTGGGTTAGTGGGCCCAACCCAAATAACTACAATGTATTCACTTCCAATTTGATAAAAAGGCCCCTCCTACTCCGTCACCTCACATCTCCAAATTTCTGCATTGGGTAAAAGAGGCCCACAAACAGATAACTGTGGTGTTTTGAGCCTGCCAAACTTTGAAAGTTTAACCTAGTGGACTGACTACACTTTTGCGGGCCCATATTTCATAAGCCCTATCCAAAGTGATCTTTAGGGTGGGAACGAGCCGAGCCGAGCCGGGCTTTGCTTAAATAGGCCTGGGTCTGGTGTAAAAAATTTAGGTTCAAGACTGGCCTAGTACCTATCGTAGGCTTTTTTAAGAGGCTCGGCCTAAGCCTTTTTTGTAAATAGGCCCGGCCTGAAAGCCTTTTAAAAGCCTTTTTAAGTACAATTTTAACTTCAACTTGATTTAGTGAATAAATCTAAGATTCAAATAAAAATATTTTAATTAAATTTAACTATATTTAATTTATTTTATAAAATTATTTTTAATTTTTAACTATTCAATAATTAATAATAATTAAAAACGTGAACAACATTTTATAAATACAAATAATGTTCAAAAAGTATCATCCAATCAATATAAGATAATCACATTTTAATTTTAAATTTCTAACAATGTGGGATAATAATCATAGAATAATGATTAATATGTACTTAGAAAAAATTAAAATTAAAAATATTATTTTTCTCTAAAATTAGATATATACCTTATTAATATATTTATTTATTATAATATATATATATATATATATATATATATATATATATTAAATAGGCCGGTCTGTTAGACCTAAAAGGCTTGGAATAGAGCTTAAGCTTGGCCGTTTATATAAACGAGCTTTTAAAAAAGCTTAAGTCTGGCTCGTTTAATAAACGAACCGAGCCGAGCCGAGCTTTTGTAGGCCGAGCCATAGGCCCCTGTCGGGTAGCCTGACTCATTCCCACCCTAGTGATTTTCTTTTAAATATTACTTTTTCCGTCCGAATAAAATAAATATAAATTGTATTTTAAAGTAATTGTTTTTATAATGTGAGTCAACTATTGTGAGACACACAAAAAGAGTGTTAACTAGCTTGTAACACAAGTAATAACATTAATATGACAAAGATATACTAAATCCGTCTCATGAATTGATGTACATCAGACATTCGACACAAAAACTGAAAACTGAAAAATATAGTTTTTTTTTCTTTTTAAAAAATATTAAAAAAATGTGGAAAAAATCAAAAAATAGAGTTTTTGATAGTGAAGTTTAAAATGTATGAAAAAAAAATAAGTATTTCATTTTAAAGAGCGTGAATGAAATATAAATGTGCATATTATTGTGAGATGTCTAAAACAAGGTTGATGTAATTTTGTCGATAAAAAGAGTATACTTACATATAACTAAAACAAAGTGCAATATGATTTTATTTGGTGAATTGGCCATTAAGAGTTCTAATGATTAAACTAATACGAGTACTAAAAAAAAGAGAAAAAAAAGGAGGGCTCCCCCAAATGAGTGTGGCATGCTAAAACTTACCATTACCACAATGTCCGTATGGCATGCAAACTTAATTAAACTTTACTCATGAGAATGTAGGTTTTACATTGGTAATAGTTAGGTACACAATGATTATTACTACATAACATTATAGTGGAATTCTTGTTGATTACATTTGTTTCCACAATGTGAGGGAATTTGTTTTAAAGATGTTAGCTCGTTTGTATAAATGTAAATTGTACCACTGATTATGTATACTGTTTCAGTTGAATTTAGATCATTTTCATTTTATTACTCATGTACATATTTTTACTTCCCTTTATCTTGAAGAGTTGAAGGTAAAGTAGTAAACATCGTATGTCAATACTTACACGTCAATTTATTCAATTCATGTAAATATTTACGACATTTGTTACTTTTTTTGGCGTAAAAAAATATCGTCCCATGTTAATTGAGTATGATGAACATCGATCGGCGATGGGGGGCGCAACCCGATCACACTCCACATGCGAGTGTACCCATAAAGTCAAGCATGTGACAGGGCCGGGCTCTTGCTACTATTACGATTGTCCGGCCCGATTGTATTTTTGCACGTCTTTGGATTTTAAAATTGATATAAAATCATCGAACAAAATCATGGAAAATCAATTGGATTTTGTTAACTTTTGTGTTCATGAGAGATTCTTATCCAAGATACATATCTCCAACACGACTACTTTCAAGTTACAATGTACGAGTTTCGAATCCCCAATGTTATCTTCTTTATTGATATTTGTTCACTTGCAAAATCTCTACTTGCGAAATTGGGTTGATTCACATATTGAATTGTTGTAAGTGCAAGTGATCTCAATTTGAATTTCATCTGAACAACATTTTAACATATATACTAGCTATCTAGTCTCGTGAACAACATTTTAACATATATACTAGCTATCTAGTCTCGGTCGGATAAATCTTGACAGATATACAATGTACGGTAGGGTTTGTAGCTTTCACATTAGTATGATATTGTCCGTTTTAAGCAAAGTCTTAACGACTTTTAATTTTTCACTGAAGGTGAAATTACGTCTTCGACGTATGATACCAACTTTTCGCGAAGTTGGCCTTAAACACACAGACAACAGCTTCTGTCGAAGAACACACTCATACAAGTTCGTAGTAAAAAGTGGAGACAAAGTTTATGTAATATATTTCATTTCATTGAAAACAAAACGAAACTATTACACGGAGTATGGTAGGCAAAACGATTACAAGAAGTTTCCCGAGTGTCGCAACAACTCCCACTAACTTGTAATCTAGCACAAGTGCACCTAGAGCTAAAACACCTAACTCTAATATTGGCGCACAGCGCAAAAGCAAATTACACAAACTCGAAGCTCGAAGCTGTCGGTTACGATTCTAAAAATCAGATTTCGTTATCTCAAAATCGTCAAATGATGAAATGGAAATCCATGGGTATATATAGGCAGCCCGCACATGTGAGACGTTGACGTGGCACATTCTCATTCGTCACATGCTTGGCTGATGTCACTTCTCCATGGATGACATCACTATTGTAGAACTTGGATTCTTGAATCTTTGATTCTTGAATCTTCGAATCTTGAATCTTCAATTTCAAAAACAGACTTCAATTCAATCTTGACTCCATCGATCTCAATTCTTCATCTTCAATTTCTTGTGAAAAACTCTAAGTGTTGAAGCTTCGAAATTTCATCGTCTTCATGGTCGTCGATATCATTGAAGTTGTAAACACCGGAACCATTCTTCATTTCTTGATTTGAGTACATGGTGAATAGATCCACGTTGAAAGTACTCAGTTGTTGATTCCAAGTCAAAATGCATGAGTCGCTGGTTTTTTAGGTAAAGGGTGCAAAACCGACGACTCCTGTCGCTGATTCATGTCACGTCCAAACCGGCGACTCCAGTCGTCGGATTCCATGCATGTCCCAAACCAGTGACTCCAGTCGCTGGTTCTCATCCTGATCCATAAACAGAGACTCCAGTCGCCGAAACCGCACATACACAAAAGCGGTGACTTCAGTCGCTGGAATTTCCGCATTCACCAAAAGCGGCGACACGAGTCGCCGTTTTCTCCATCTTCATTTTTGGCGACTCAAGTCGCCGAATCCGCGCATCTTCAAAAGCGGCGACTCTGGTCGCCGTTTTTTCGTAGTTCCAAAAGTGGAGACTCAAGTCTCCATTTCCATGCGCGAGAAAATTGACTTCGGATTCCTAACCTGTAATCCTGAAATCAAACAGAGACACAAACACAAATACGTTGTCGCCAAAATCAACATTTACAGAAGGCACACGTCCACACCGAACTCTATCAAACCTAGCTAGCTTTGATACTAGACGAGTAGGGTACTAGGGTATATGCTCTATAGTTAGAAGTCGCATCATCAATAATATCAATAATCTCGAACTGTTAAAAAAGCTTGGTAACTTGACACTTATATTAGTATAAAATTGAGCGTTCGTCTATAAGTGGTCATGGAATATGTTTTATTAAATGCTTGCCGGATCCGACCAACATGCAGGGCTTTCGGTTACATAAATACGGTCGGACACGATTGGTAATGTGTGGCCGATATACCCTTCTCTGGATATCTATCTATTTTACAACTATATATGCTTGTGTATTCGGATAGGGTTTTGCATAGTTTTCAACTCGAATTATTGTTACGTATGCTTCAAAAGATAGGGATGGTCTCCAACTGAATTTATTGATGACAACATGCATGTTTTCTCAATAATAACTCCATGGGTACTTGGTTGTTGGACGATAGTGATCAGCTGCTGAGTGAGATCGAGAATACCTTTTTCGGGTAAATCGATACGAATAATATTTTTTGATTTTTTTGGGGGTCCTCATGTAATTTGAGTGATCAGGCAGTTCATTGTTCCAATTATATATACTCACTTCAATTCGAAATAAACTTTAAAATTATAAAAATACCCCTCATATGCAAATTACCAAAATACTAAAAATTGATTTTATTTTAATCACATTTTTCATCACGATGATGTTGAGATGACGAATACCTTAAGTTCGGCCCGGCCCGTATTCGGGTCATTTCTTAATTCTTGGTGGGGTGAACAATAAATGGATAACACCTATGATAGAATTAAGGACAAGATTGTGATGATTTAATTTGGGACAAACTTATTTCAAATCGAATCGAAGAAGGCCAACCATATTAAATCCTCGTTATATGATTATTGAATTTTGAATCATATGAAATTATGTCCACCTATCACGTTTCATATATCCAACTCATAATTCACATATACCAAATTATTAATTAAAATTAAAAAAAAAAAATCAGTCCGTGACAAGTATTTATCAATACTCCAAAATACCACCAATTAAATCTTATCAATATATAAATACAAATATATTAATGAATTACTCATTCTTACTTAGTATCTAATCGTATCTTTAATCTCAATTTTACTAATCATGTGACCAATTGAATTCAACTATATGGTATACTTAAGTCATCAATAATTGGTGACGTGTCATACAATGCGGACACTCGGAAAATTCAACTATACATAAACTACTTCAAAGTCAACAATAAATTAATTTTTCAACTTATTAATTAATTACTTGTGCATTTTAATATAGTTTTTTTCCAAATTTTCATGCAGAAGATCGTCTCTAATGATCGTATTCTTGACTAATCAAGATTTTATTGGTTGATGATTCATAATATATTGTTTGATTTCTGTAAATAAATAAATAAGTAAATTTATTAGTTAGTGTATATAAAATCACCGTGTAGTTGCGTTACCATTCTCGTGTGAAGATTACGTCATGGCAAACGACGAATATCATTGTCGACGTATTTGGTTTGTGATTTTTGACAATAACTTCTTATTATTAACGTGCGGTAAATATTTGTTTTTTCAATAATTATTATTATTAAAAAATTGTGTGAATGTAACGTGTACGATAATATCGCCTTTTTTCCTTTGCACACATGAATTATAGCTGGTTTATTAGTTTATATATTTGACAAATAATAAATTTATAGATATATTAATTTATGAAACCTGAAAAGGCGGAAGTGCATATTTAAATTAGTGAAATCATAGTATACTTTGAACTTGGATAGAAAAGATGTATTATCATTGAATTTATCCATGTCAAAAAATACATACAAATTAGTATAAGAAATTTCATATGAATTTTACATTTTGAAGGACATATTCACTTACAATCTAACAATTAATTATGCATTTCTTTTGTCTAACTTTAATATTCTTTTACAATGCATGAATTTCTTACTTTAGAATAGTTACTTTTCTAACGTAATTGATTTGACTCGACCACTCATTGTCTCAAATACGGTCGGACCACACTGATCTATAATTGAAATCGTATTATTCTAAAAAGTAAAAAGCAAAAAATAAAACGAAATCAGTAATTATCGTGACTGTTACAATTAGTGTCATTAATCTAAGATAGTATTTGAACAAAAACCAATCGAAGGGGGAAGTCACCGAACACAATTCCGGAATTTGATAACATCCTCAAATCATCCATTGTCTTTACTTAATCATTGCTAAAACCATGTTTTCCAAAATCTAACGGGCACTTTCCATCAAATAATTTGAGGGTTACAGCGTTAAGTCATTCAATAAATATTATTCCGAGTATACAAAAAAAATATATTGATTTTTATTTTTATATTTTTTAGCATGCAATCATACAATCATTACATAAAATAATTACTTTCCATTATGATAGACATGGAAATTGAGCATGGTCACAACTTTATTATAAATTACTAATATATTTTTTTATTAAAAAAAAAGAGAGAGTTTGACGATAAAAAAAGTGGAGAAAAATGATTACGGCTAAGTTGAACGGATGGGACCTAGCGCCGTTAACCGGGCCATGCCGAGCCGCATATAAAAAGTTGCATGGCGGGGCGGCCGGCCTAGGCCCATTTATTATTATTTTAATTAGAGAACCAAAACGACGTCGGATGATAATGGCCGATCGATAAGATTTAGATTATGAGTTTTGTAAATGAGTAAATAAAGGGTGGGCGTGAGAGCCATGTTTTTTCCGGGAAAAACGGAGAAATGGAAATTGTGTCGCGAATTCAAACAAGATACTTTTATTTAATCAAATACTAGTAATTACTTGGAAAATTATTAATGTATTTTTTGCTTTTATTCTCAATTTATTCATGTCCCACAATTTGTTTTTTTATTATCATCAAATTAATTCAATTTTTCAATAGAGATTGATTTCAATTGTAGTCAATAATGATAGAATCGTGTATCAATCAAAACTAAGACTTGAAACGAGTTGAATATTAAATGAAAGCTCGTGAAAAAAATTGTTGCACAATCGAATTATTTACATACTGTATAACGTTTTAGCTCAGTTCATTTATAATAACGAGCGGTTCGAGCTCTACTCAAAATTAGATTATACTCTGTTCTATATTTTTATTAGGCTTTTGCTTGTGCTTGTGCTCGACTCGTTTGCAACTCTGCTTTAAACAAAAAAAATTAATACTCCAAACTCCAAAGTCTATATTCAAACTCGAATATAATCGAATTTTCAAAGACCAAAAAATTATTAGTATAATTTACAGCTAAAAAATACTTAAAAAAAAAGTACCGTAATTAATAATACACACTCACCCCTACCAGATGCTATATACTTTAATGTGTGCATATATATATACACACATATCAGAGTCTTTATGAGTTGCAGAAAGTCTCCCTTTCCCTTCATCCCTCTCCCTGCAAAAAAAACACACTATAAAGAAACTCTGTATTTTCCTCAGCTGAAACTTCGCTGCTTTTTAGGCATCTCTCGCCGCCCCCAGATTTTTTTAATCGGAACCGCATTCAATTCAATTAGCTGGACTCGCACCAGTATTTCTGGATTCGCATTAATGATGAAATTCGTGGTCTAATTTAATTTAATTCCTCCTTTTTTCTTAAATTAATAATTTAATACCTTCGGCGATCTGAGTTCGTGAAAAGGACTCGTCCAAATAATCCAAGGTATTTCAGAAATTTCCGCTTCCATTTTTCTTTCCACTGCTCTGGATCTGGAGGAATTTCCTCGACCTCCGTTCCCTTTTGTCTCATCGCACGTCGATTTTTCAGATCTGCAAAAAAAAAATGTCGACTGAGAAACAAGCAGAGGAAGCTATCGTCGCCGGCTTCAACGGAACCGAAAATGACGGCGGAGGTAAGGAGGAGACGGCGGCGTTGGCGGAGGATCAAACTCTCTTCAGCGTGAAAAACATGCTCTGGCACGGCGGCTCCGCCTGGGACGCGTGGTTCAGCTGCGCCTCTAATCAGGTGCGTAACCGTATTCTGTTTTCTTTTTGTTTTTTTTCATTTTTCCCCAATTCGATCAGTTACTAGTACTGCAACTAATAATATTCTCTTATCGTTTTCGTTTTCGTACTCACAGGTAGCGCAAGTGCTTCTCACGCTCCCGTACTCGTTCTCGCAGCTCGGAATGCTATCCGGAATCGTCTTCCAGATATTTTACGGGCTGATGGGAAGCTGGACGGCGTACCTCATCAGCGTCCTCTACGTCGAGTACCGGAGCCGGAAGGAGAAGGAAGGCGTCAGCTTCAAAAATCACGTGATTCAGGTGAAACTAAAATCCAAACAAATAATTAAGCAATTTAATTAATCGTATTCGTATTTAAATTCGTATTAATTTGTAATTGCAGTGGTTTGAAGTGCTCGATGGATTGCTCGGTCCATACTGGAAAGCTGCGGGTTTGGCCTTCAACTGCACTTTCCTTCTCTTCGGATCGGTCATACAACTCATCGGCTGTGCTAGGTAAAAATTCGTCATTTTAATTTTTTATTTTGTTTTTTTTCACATTAGTAAATGTTTTTTGTTCGTGTACTAATTTCATTAATTGCAGCAACATATATTATATAAACGATCACCTCGACAAGAGAACTTGGACTTACATATTCGGAGCTTGCTGTGCAACGACGGTGTTCATTCCGTCGTTTCACAACTATCGAATTTGGTCGTTTTTAGGACTCGGGATGACGACTTACACGGCGTGGTACATGACCATAGCCTCTATTGTTCATGGCCAGGTAAATATATAATCTTGTTTTTTTTTTTTTAAATAATAAAAATAAAATCAATTTGTATTAATACTGATGTTAATTTTTGCGCTATTTTTTTTCGAAATAGGTTGATAATGTACAGCACTCCGGTCCAAAAAAGTTGGTGTTGTATTTTACCGGTGCTACAAACATACTGTACACTTTCGGTGGGCACGCCGTTACTGTGTAAGCTTTTTTTTTTTACTTTCCATAGTTCTTTATTTTAATTTGATTTAATTTAATTTTTGTTTCTTAAATTTGTTGGGAGATGATTAATTACTGTCTGAATTTCCTTCTTCTCGGCTTCTCTTTGCAGCTTTTGTTAGGTTGCGAATATTTAAAGTAATTGAAAAATGGATTTGTAAAAATATTTTTTAATAAGTAGTATTGTATTTGTAGTAGTGGGTTAGATACATACAAATAATTTCATTTTATTTTAAGTACGATAGTGACAGTGGTGGGGCCCACTTCCCCGGGAAAAAATGGGATACCAATTGCAACCCTTTTGATATTAAAATTTTGAAATTGAATGACAAGGAATGTGATTTCAATTTTATAATTTGGTAATTTTAATTAATAATAATAATAATTTTTTTTTACCTATGGTTAAAAAAAAACAGGGAAGTGATGCATGCTATGTGGAAGCCCCGAAAGTTCAAGCACATTTACTTGTTGGCCACACTCTATGTTTTTACCTTGACCTTACCTTCGGCCTCGGCCGTCTACTGGGCTTTCGGCGATCAGCTTCTCAACCACTCCAACGCCTTTTCCCTCCTCCCTAAAAACCGATGGCGCGATGCTGCTGTCGTCCTCATGCTCATCCATCAGGTAACATTCAATTTGTCGATTATTGCGAAAAAACGCCATCGAGTTAAAAAAATTTAACCGTATTAACCGATTTCGACAGTTCATTACGTTCGGGTTCGCTTGCACACCGTTGTACTTCGTGTGGGAGAAAGTGATTGGAATGCACGACACGAAAAGTATATGCTTGAGGGCGCTCGCGAGGCTTCCGGTGGTGATTCCGATTTGGTTCTTGGCGATTATCTTCCCTTTTTTCGGGCCCATCAACTCCGCTGTTGGGGCTCTCCTCGTCACTTTCACCGTCTACATCATCCCGTCTCTAGCCCATATGCTCACTTATCGTAAACCCGCCGCTCGTCAGGTAATTTTTTTTCCCGTTATTTATCATTTTAAAATACAATTTTACTTTTAATTTTTTACCAACATTTTCAATTTTACTCACTTGCTCACAAGTCACAACTTCAATATTAAACTAAAGATACATTTATATCATTCTCTTATTGGTCAAAAAGTCAATTTTTTTAATTTTTCTGATCCTAGTATCATTAAATATATATTTTTGATCTTTTTTATTTAGTTAATTAATTGTGTGATTATTTATATTAAAAAAATCAGAATGCTGCGGAGAAGCCTCCATTCTTCATGCCGAGCTGGACTGCGATGTACGTGGTGAATATATTCATTGTAATATGGGTCCTGGTAATCGGGTTCGGGTTTGGCGGGTGGGCCAGCGTCACAAACTTCGTTAGACAAGTAGACACATTTGGGCTTTTTGCCAAGTGCTATCAGTGTAAAGCGCCGGCCCATCCAATGGCGGCCCCACCACCCACCCATTAATCGAATTGGATTTTTTTTTTTTTTACATTTTTTTTTGTTATATAAAAAACGTGGGAAGTAGTAATATTTTCCCTTAAATGTCGTGTGATTTTATTTTTATTTTTGGAAAGTAATAGGTTGGTGGTGATTCTTCATTTGCTTTTGGAGTTTTGGTTAAGCATATGTTAATTAATTAAGGTCAAAATATAGTTCAAACAAATGTTAAATAATTTTTTGTTTTTATTTTTGTCGAGACAAGCTACAAGCTTGTTATTTCGGACATCTCTGGAGGAGGAATAAATCGAAAACAAGCTCCACCTTCAATAGTTACTGCAGCTATATCAACAATGTGAATTGGGTTTTATTTTATATTATTGAATTTCACATAATAATAATAATAATAATAATAATAATAATAATAATAATAATAATAATAATAATAATAGTAACAAGTACTTCAAATCATTGTTATTTAAATGTTTATAGTGATTTAGATTAATGATAATTAAACGAACCCTAAATTGGTTTGTGTGTGTAAAGTCACATTTGGGCAAAGACTTGTTTTGATTGAGAAAATAAATTTGGGAATGAGGCGCCGACAATCACATGTGTTAGCACGTTTGGTTCTTTGATTGTCACGTGCGGGTGTTGCCACCAATATGCCCAATTTTTTCTCCCATGTAATATAGTACCGTTTAAAGTCTATAATACCCTCGTTGGATCGAAACGAAGATCCCAAATTTGGAGACTGTCATTATTCAAATAATTCTAATGATCAAAGTCAATGTCGAATCATTCAAACTATATAGAATGGTTAGAAAACCGAGCCCCTTAGCAAAGGCTTAAAAAAAGAAAATTAGAACAATATATTCTATTATACAAATCATAGACCAATTGTACGTACCATGTTATCAATGTCATTAGTTGAATATATAATCTTTTATGGTGTTTTGTTTGATAATTTATCTGGATTTAAGTTTTATCCATTTGTGATGCAGGGAAGCGATAAACACACAATTAAAACTCGTTGATTCCGCAGAATACCGAGAATTAATTAAATTCAACGTTCGTTGATTCATAGGAATACTGAAACTTGATAAAAACCTCAAAAGAGGACGAAACTTTATTTCATATCAATAATCAACTACTGCATAAATGAAAATACTCAAATATATAAATAGTACTAAAACCCTAGTAAACTAAATTAATAAAATAATAAAACTAGCTTGGGCAACAAGACACGATCTTTGCCTTTTATATCTGCATCATTCTCTCCCTCTTGGAGAAGGTTCGA
This sequence comes from Euphrasia confusa, assembly GCA_954870475.1. NCBI lineage: Eukaryota > Viridiplantae > Streptophyta > Magnoliopsida > Lamiales > Orobanchaceae > Euphrasia > Euphrasia confusa. The sequence goes on along the minus strand of OX940955.1, from coordinate 278,756 downwards.
CCGCGAACCTGAAAATCGAATACGATGATGCCGGGATCAAACACCAATCGTCGGCGCAGCGCAAAGACAGTGAAACGTTGACTTGACGCAGGGGCATCGACTTGTTGAGGCGGCGCATAAGTAGTGACTGGAAGAATCGGCGCAAGGGCAACAACTTTAGAAAGCGACGTAAAGGAAACAACATGGTGATGTGGTGCACGGGCAACGACAACAGAATTTAACGCCAGGGCAGCGACTAGAGGCAACGCCGCAAGGGCAATAGAAAGTTGGGTAGAGGCAACGTCATGAGGATGCGGCGTCGGGGCAGTGACGTAATGAAGCGGCTCGTCGTCCCAGATCGGTTTGTCGTCCCAAATCAGCTCGTCATCCCATATCAGCTCGGCGGGCTCGGCATCCCAGATCGGCTCGGTGGGTTCGGCGTCCCAGATTGGCTCGGTGGGTTCGGCGTCCCAGATTGGCTCGGTGGGTTCGGCGTCCCAGATTGGCTCGGCGGGCTCGGCATCCCAGATTGATTCGTCATCCCAAACCGGCTCGTCATCCCATATCGGCTTGTCGTCCCATAACGGTTCATCATCACAAAGGACAAATGGATTGTCAAGATCCAACGGCGCCACGGGGATGGATCGGTGCGCCACGGGGATAGATTTCGTTAGACCATTGGTGATAGTAAGGCAGAGTTCCTCGATTTCGACGGCAAGGGCTGCGATCTGGCGGCTTAAGGCGGCGACGTCGGCATCGCGACGGGTTGCGGCCTCAACGGCGGATTCGCGAGCATACTGACGACGGGGAGGCATCGTTTCGGCTCTGATACCAAACTGATGCAGGGAAGCAATAACACAAACGATTAAAACTCGTTGATTCCGCAGAATACCGAGAATTAATTAAATTCAACGTTCGTTGATTCCTAGGAATACCGAAACTTGATAAAAACCTCAAAAGAGGACGAAATTTTATTTCATATCAATAATCAACTACTGCATAAATGAAAATACTCAAATATATAAATAGTACTAAAACCCTAGTAAACTAAATTAATAAAATAATAAAACTAGCTTGGGCAACAAGACACGATCTTTGCCTTTTATATCTGCATCAATTTGTAATTGAGTTTCAATAGCAGCTAAGTTATAAAAATGTTATCGAATATTCTTCAAAATCAATTGGTAAAAGGTGTTTGAAGATGAATTCATCAATATTTTATAACAAAATCTTATGCTTGGACAATTTCCTTTGCATAATACAAGAAATTGTACACACAATTATCGATTTGATTATACTTATGATAATTTTTATTAATTATCGAGCGACAGTGTTTTCAGAGGGTAAAACTTATTTAATTATAAGAAGTGCATGTGGCAATCTGGATTTTTAAATAAGAATGCATGTTACTGAAATCACATTTGTTGACATTTTGATTCCAATATATTTATTATACATGGAACAAAATCATGAATTTGAAAACAATTTATATACTTCATTTGACTATTTGACAATTTGGGGAGGAATAGGATATCTAAATGATCTTTGTTGATTTTGGTGAGAAGTATTAAATTTTAAATATAAGACATATTTGAAAATTTTGCAATAATTTAAAATTTGCAATAATTTAAAATATAAGAAATTTATCTTAACAAAATTATTAAAAAAATAGTGAAAATACAACATGACCATAAAATATTGAAAATATTAATGATGTAATGAAAGATTGTTTGACACAAAATATAGAATTTATATCTAATCAATTGGTGTTAAGTTCTCAATTATCTTTTATTTGATAAAGAAATAAGAAGTATAAATATAATTTTAACTTTAGGCTATATTACTCCCTTCATTTCATTAAATATAAAATCACTTTTCAAGAAGATTAAGGATAATGTCTTTTTTGACAAAAATAAATAAATGATATAAATGTATTCTTGTAAATGATATAAATGTGTTTTTAAGTTAAAAGGTAAATTAGTTGTGATTAAAGTGAAAAAAATAAGTATATAAAATATAAATAAATTCTATTTTAAGGTGAAAAATAAAAGTATTTATTTTCTTTTTTTGGAAAGATCATCATATTATTGTGAAATGTTCATTTAAGAAAAATAATCCTGCTATATAAAACTAAAACGGAGGGAGTATCACATGTTTAATTAAGCAATCAAATTTTAAAAAAAATTTCAGTATAAATGTATGGCATAATTATGTCAATTCAAAATTATAACTTTTGTTATTTCAGTTACTGGTAAAATTCAAATCCTCAAGCCACTGAATTCTCAGAATTTTCTGATAAAAATGGTACCTGGATATCAAAAGGATACCAACCAAAATATTTACAAAACATTATACAACAAAACTGTTAGCCCTGTCGAGTGACAATATTGAACACCAAACAAGGTCATCATTCGATTTCAGAGTTCTGCTTACCACTCAGATGCTGCCAAGAGGGTAATAGCTCCTTTAAACAGTGCAGAGATTCTTCCAATATCTCTATGTGCGAGGATATCCTCAGGATCAAAAGTCCTAAACATAAAAACAAAAAATAAAAGAATTGAAATACTTTTTTCCGGAAAAAAAAAGGAAAGGCAAAGGCTGAATAGTATGTTTACCAATTGCCGCCAAAACAAAATTTAGAAACGGACTAGAGGGGAAGCTGAGAAACGGAACAATATACTTCAATTTCCCGTGTTCTCTGATCCCAAATATGGAGCAAGCAAAATTCAAGGGTGGGGTTCATCTCAACATAATACCAACTTGAAAACCCGAAACTGCCCTTGCCCAAGCATCCCACGTATTTTGAGAAAGTAACGTCATGTCAATGATGTGAAGTATTTTGTTTGGGGTGTCCATTATTATTAACTTGTGGTTCTTCTTGTCCAGGCTTGACATTGTCCCAGAGAAACCCATTTTCTTTCTCTAGGAAACTGTTATCACAATCATTGCCTACTGTAGTAGACTTTGGCGCGATATAAGATAGATAATTGTCTGCAATAAACATGCTATTGTCAGTCGCAATATCATTACTGTTCAACATGCCTGAAGCAAATTCAATGAAGGCATTCACAAAGTGTAATGAAGATGAGAATACAGCCCTAATGATTCACTATGGAACACTAATACACTATAAGTAACTGAAGACGTTTATTCTAAAATTGGGCCATAATCAAACTATATTCCTTGACTAAAGTGAAGTAGATGACATTTGGTTGAATCTCACATAAAATTTAGCTCATCTATCATCAAACACAAAAAATGGGAGAAAAATTCCCACTGAAAACTCAAAACATAAATGAATCATGCAAACAATGACTGAAAAGCGGAGGAAATCTTAGAAGGAGAAGATCTCAACACATATTACACACACTCTACTTGGCAAAACTCAAAAGAATTACTACATCCGTCCCAACAAGTATGTGAAAAAAGTGTGCATAAATAGTTGAGACAGAGACAGTGTAAACAAAGTCAAGCATAAAGGAAAATAGGAAATTATATGAGCATTCACGGAGCCAAAGAGCTCCTCATCAAATTCTTGTAGCATACACCTAAATATTGAAAGCTCCATTTAAGTCGTGCTTGAATTCCCCACACATAATAAAAAGTGAGGGACAGGCCTACCTGCCAAGCTACGAAGTGCATTCTCTGCAGCCTGTTGCTGGGCATCTTTCCTAGTCTTGCCCATTCCAACACCGACTTTTTCACCAGTAAAGAAAACCTGCATATTTGTATAGCTCATTAAGCCTCTGAAATCCCATTAAAAAAAGTCTAAAAATAATCTATTGAGCAGCTTTCAAATATTAGATGTACTCCGTTTAGTAAATAAAAATTAAAACATATTTGCAACCTTTAATTGTATATAGTGATTCTAGAAAATGCTATTTATGTGAATTATTCAGCCCTGAAGTACCAGAGAGCAGAGGCAGGCTTTCATTTTAAGTTAAGAGAGCTCAAGTAAATTAAAACGGCAATACTGAAATATCCTTAACGGAGAGTTTCAAATGGAACAGTTATTGCTAAAATGAACATTGTAGTAAACAAAGTTCATGGTACTGATTACTGACCTCTACTGAGAACTGCAAATCATCACTGGTACCAACAACGGGCCTAAACTCAACCTGATTAGCAACTAATATGAGAAGACAATCGAAGAGGGGGGTCACCATGAGCATTACTTGCTAAAAAAGGATTTACCTTACACCTGCATCTCCTTCCAATCTCTTGGAGCACACCAATAGACAAAGATGGCAATAGATTCATCTTTTCACCATCAAACTGCAAGGGACTCTGTTTCTGGTTGTCATTCCCGAAGTTAGTCTGCAACACAGTGAAAGTTTATCCATGTGTACATTCTCAAGAGGGGGAAACTCCAGTATTAAGATAAAACAAAAAAATTGGCTCGTTAGAAACCTCTTCATTTTTTACTAGAGATCCATGGGGCATTTCTGCAGGAACCAAAGACGTTGTACCATGACCGAGTGAATTATGACGACCCCGCTGTCTTAAAAAAGGATCCAATTCAGAATTGATTCCTGGGCTACGAATGCTTGAAATCCCTTTATTAGAATCATCTTCTTCTAACCATCCTCCTTGACCTTGAAGGGGAGGTGATTGCCAAGGAAATCGAGACAGCAGAGGTGGTTCATTTGAACCTATATACCTCCCATCTTTTCTAGATGGATCACCAAGCAAACTAGGTTCTGCAATTTAGTTTGGCACAAAAATTAATTCACTATAAAAAAATGGCAGAGTCAAAAATTCTATAATGATGATATTCAACATGTCAATTAATTGTCAAATTAACAGAATTCAGAAAACAAATTCCATACTTTCAGAAGGTAACACTACTCTTGTGGGCGCTGGAGTAGCACTTGGAACAGGTACCGCTGGGAGCTTAGAGTTTTCAGGTTTCGTCTCAAAGTTAACAGCCGTGGGATGAGAAACAGCATTCAAAACATTTTTCTCGTCCTGGACAGTAGAAGACAATGGACAAAAATCATAAACAAGTGAAAGTGTAAATATGAAGACAAACTAAGCACAATTCCAAGAGCATCCTTCATGTTTCCCAAAGTGTGAGAGATTACCAATCTTTGTACAACTTCAGGTCCATTCAGTCCCTCAGCAATTGGGATATTTGGATTCCCGTTTGGTACAAAACTAGCATCCTGATAAAGTTACATGTCAGAATTAAAAATGAAGTACACAGTAGATTCAAGGTTGCGGAGGAACATAAAATTTGCATACCTCTGATATCAAGAAGTTGCTCACGTCTGGTGAACATGGTAAGTTCATCACCTCATCTTCATAAAAAATCTCTGATATTTTTCGTAGTAGATTTTCATCGAACTCTCTGATTTCAACAAAAAAAATATAAAAAGATAAATCATATACATCAACTGCCAGAGCTTTAACAGAACAGTAATAACTCAACATACTTGAAGAAACCACCTCTGACATTGCACGCCACATTTCTCGCAACACAAAGGACAGGAACAGCATTTGCAATCTAGAAGAAGGTATGTTTCAGTTCCAGTCCATGTTGAATGATTAAAACCATTGATAAAAGTGTAAAAAGAGATACCTCAGCCTGTGGAGCATAATATGGACTAAAAGGAGGAACTACATGAACACGAGGCTGATCTTTGTCCTCCCAAACCTTTAAACGATCGTCAATTACCATTGCCATTTTTGGATGACCATTTCCATTATGGAAGACATTGAGCAAAGATTTTCTGGAACCTAACAGAAAATGCCCCCAAATTGTTCAATATATGGAGTAAGAAGAATAACAAAACAAGAAACCAAAATCATTAGGATGAACACAGATCACTCATGCCGAGGAACATCTGAATGAGTCCATACTCAATGATGAACTTTATCTATAACTGGATCTCAAGTTAAAAAAACATTGTATTGCCCAAATTCAAAGTTATGCATAGGGGTGCAGAAGTATATAGTGAAATACCAAAAACCAAAATGATTTAATGAATTAAAAATTAAAATAACTTCAATAGACTTTAAAAACTTTATTGTGGATAAACATAAGACTTCCTACAGGAACGTGTTGTTCACCTGATTTGACGCATACAACACGGTCCAGGAGCTGCTTTGCACTAATCAAGCGTGCCTCCGGATCAAGCAGCCTCCACATTTCCAGTGCATAATCTCTTTCAGCCATGGTACAAACATAAACGTCAAATCTTTTCCGGCCTCTTGCAGTTAAATAATTTTTCAAATCCTCCCAAGCAGGTCGTAACCTAACTAACACACTGGTATCACGGTTCTGTACAAGAGAATGACATGATAAGGCAGCAATTCAAACAAATGAAACTACCCATTAAAAGAAACAAGCACCCTTAATCAAATTAAATGAACAATCTATCCCATTCATAAGAAACATCATGACATTCCGAGAAAATCATAAATAAATATTAAGTTCAATTGATACTAAATAAAGGTAAATGAAGTGTCAAGCACAAGAAAAACTGGCAATCACATTTCATTATCTGCAATATCAGCTACAAAGAGAGGGCACCAACTCATAGCAACATAAAAAGTTTCTGAAAATAGATCTTCTAACCTCAGGATTAATACGTGTAAGGACAATATTTTTCTCAGGTAATCTTACTACAGGCCGAACAACACGGAGATTCCCATCCGATAACATAGGTACTTCCTCCTGCTGAGTCTTGTAAACTTTGCCACCATCCACAACACAATTGGTCTCAGCATACTGCTTCAATAACGCCCGGTCCTCAACGTATCTTTTCATCTCCGCTGTCATCCCAGATTCTCTAATAAGATCAGTCTCGCGATCTATCCAACTCCCTAAGGCCTCAATTTTATCTTCAAACGACTTCATTGTATTGGCAACAATGAGGGTTTCATCGAGGTCAAACACGATTGCTAAACACCGCGTGTTCAACATCCATAAACTCGAATTGTACACACCAATCGGCACCGAGTAACACCAAAAACACGGAAACCTCTTCTGCTTGCTGGGCATTGCCACCAAATGGAATTCCTCATTACCAAGCAACACAACAGCCGTCTACACATAAACACGAAACACAATTCACAGAAAGAAAACCTATCGCGAACGAAAATAACTTATTGACCATTCTCTGTATAGTTCTGAAACACATATAGCAAGATAAATTGAAAACAGAACAAATGTCAAAAACCTTAAGCTCGTAGAAGCAAGACGCGTGGAGGTTGATCAACGGGGCCTGCTCGGGAGCTGTGCTCGAATCTCCATTCGGTCCGGGCTCGAGCTTGCAACGAACCGAGGCGTACGAGATCGTCTGGAGAACAGAGAGAGGATGGCACCTCTCGCTGATGGGGGCGATGTGGTGAATCCGAATCTCATTGTTCGGAAACTGGAAATTTCCATTCACCGGCACTGTTTCCACTTCCCCTAAATAAATATCTCCATGATAAACCACGGATTTAAATCCTAATCGACTCATTTCAAATCCTTTTGAGGAACAGAAACGGCGGGGAAATTGAATTGTGAAGAAGACGATGCCAATTTTCCAGGAGAAAATAAAAATAAATTAAAAATTAAAAATTAAAATAAAATTGAATTAATTCACACACTGCATGATTTTTGGCATCCACTTTCTCTCACTAAAATTGTTTTTTCTCTCTCTCTCTACTCCTCTGAAGCATCTGTTTTGAAGGTGAGGTGTAGTGGCTTTATATAGAAGTGTGTTGAGGGGACCAGTCACGTAAATGGACATGGTTTGGGAGGAAATTACTGTTATTGCCACGGAGTGAGGGATAATTCGGTCATTATCAAAATGTGAAGAATAGAGATGTTAAAAGTGGGTGAGTCACGCATTCCATGAGGTCTTGGGATAGACGACACGTGGCGGAAATTGAGATGTAGAGAGTATCGTCACCGTCGATTTCTTGTACTGTATTACTTTAATAAATATAAATAAAATGAAATATCTCTTAATTTTGTATTTAAACTAAAAGACGCGAGTTAGGCCAAAAGTATACGATCTGTCGAGGGTGAGCCCATCTATAATTATTGGGCCGGCTCAATCTAAATTACATCGAGCTCGTACCATAATTTCCAAAGCCCATCAATGAAAGTGGAAGCCCATCTATAATTATTGGGCCGGCCCACTAATTATAAATTACATCGAGCTCGTACCATAATTTCCAAAGCCCAGCAATGAAAGTGGACTAAAGAATGAATATAACAATATAAAGGAACTACTACATTGTATTTAACCTTAAAATTCCAGTGTCATCTAGGAAGCATCATTGTACTATTGTGACCACAATGGGTTGCACTTGCAATCATAAGAGTACAACCCGTTTGTTCCGAATCACCCGAACATCCGCCTTTCGATTTCCGCGATGTTTGGGGTCGACACAATCCGGGCTCAGACAACAAGCTCTCGTTTAGGACAACATCCGAGGAGAGCATCTTCACCACTTGATTCATGTCCGGTCTTAGATGAGAAGCCGCTTGAGTGCAAAACAACGCGACTTTCGCATAGCGTATTACTTCGTCTTCCGGAAGCTCCCTCAAGTCAGGATCCACTACTTCTAGAAGCCGGCCTTCGGTATACAGTTTCCAAGTCTGAAACAAAACTCATAAAACAGATTTTTTTCTTTTTTACAAATAGATGTTTTAACTTATAAGTTACGAATACATACGTGATGATCGAGGATCGTACCCATTCGAGCAGAACCGAGAAATCGTCCCCGAACATTGCCTTGCTACTACTTTCACCACTAATAATCTCGAGCATGAGTACCCCGAAACTATACACATCCGCCTTCTTAGTCAGTTGCCCCTGCACCGCGTACTCGGGAGCCAAATAACCCCTGCAGCCAAACGAGCATTTTATTACTCTCTTCGTTTCATAATAGTTGCAACACTTTTTTTTTGCAGTCTCATAATAGTTGGCACACCACAAAAAAGGAAATAAATTTTTATTATTTTTTCACTGTAAAATACAATTTAAACTTGAACGTACACTGTTCCGGCTACTCGGGTGCTGACATGTGTCACGTTATCGGGAAACAATTTCGCCAGCCCGAAATCTCCAATCTTAGGGACGAAATCCTCGTCAAGAAGGACATTGCTCGCCTTTATATCCCGATGGACTATGCTCGGCTCCGCCTCCTCGTGAAGGAACGCGAGCCCAAAAGCCGTCCCCATACATATCCCGGCTCTCTTGGCCCAATCCAGCCCAACACGCTTACCATTTGTTGCTGAAAACAACGTTAATAAAATGAAAATTAATTCAAGGGTTGTTTGATCAGTTAGTTGACCACTTGAATTGAAGGCCTTTAAGTTCAAAAAAATTCGAATCCGAGACATTTTTGTGTGAGTATTTAAATTTCCGCAATTGACCACTGAGCTAGTCCCACAAAAAAAAAACATGAAAATTAACGATAAGTTTGGTTCGTTCTTTTTTTTTTCTTCTTACAGAGTAGGGCCCGCGCGAGGCTGTTGTTTTCCAGATACTCGTACACTAACATTCGATTTTTTCCCTCGACGCAGCATCCGATGAGGCGAACGAGGTTCGCGTGGTGGATGTTCGAGATGAGGTTGATCTCGGTCAGGAATTCGGAAGTGCCTTGCTTGGATTCGGCTGAGAGGGACTTTACGGCTACTCGAGTTCCATCAAACAAGACTCCCTGAAATTTTACATAGTCAACAAATGACACAAACTGTAATTCCACAAAAATTACAAAAAGGTCCCTAAATAAATTAAAATTACAAAAACATCACTCAAAACTCACCTTATAGACTACGCCGAAGCCGCCTCTTCCGATTTTGTTCGAAGGGTGGAAAAGCCCCGTTGCCGATCGAAGGCTATGGTACGTGAAGAGCCTGACATTGTTTGTTGGAATACCTGATCAAGAATTAAACGCATGTTTGTTCCTTTATATTTTATTAATTAAAAAGAAATATATATATATATACACACGTAAAATTAGCAGCTTATAACTTACCTTCGTCTTCAACTGCAATAGCAGGGCCCTCTTTGCACGAATCAAACGCGTGGAAACAAGACGAAAAAATCATCATGATTTCCTCTTACAAGTACGTATGAATCGAATAACAGAGCAAGCAGAGTATGTATGAAAACATGTTCTTTTATATATACGAAATTTCTCAATAAGAAATTAAAAGTGTGTTATATTGGGTTGAAATTTCTGTATTTTTTACTACTATATGTTTTGTTTGGAGGAGGTTGGTTTGGGGGGAGAAAGTGAAGAGTGATGGTGACATATAAAAGTATAAAACCATAATTTAATTAAAATTTTAGTCAAAGAAGATATTGTAAATAGTTATTTTGCTTTATAATAATTATTTCCTTTATAATAAATTTCACGATTAACTTATCTAGTTCAAAATTGAAATGCCAAAATATCGACCGAATCAACACACTCGTTTAAATTATTATGTTCTTATATTCAGATCAATTCGATTAAATTTTGTTTTGAGTTGTGAATCTCGATCTTGATGGTTACAATTTCAAATGGACTCACATCGTTTATGATGAATAATCATAATATTTCTTTTATTCTAAGAAATTGCTCGCACTTTTTTTACATTAATATTATTATTTAAAAAAAATGTTAGTACAGTATTTGGTAATCCGTTAGCAGCGTAATGTACAACCATTAGCATATTTGAATAAAAGTTGAATTTGAAGCCCATACCATACACACTCATTAAAAGGTTCACCTTTGAAAGAGTTGTAGTCAACATTGTCCAATGTCCACTATGGATTACATTCACCTAACCCAACAAGGTTTAATTCGGCCCGGCCCACAACCCGTTTTACTGTATTTGTTTGTGGTGCGAAATGCCAAATGTTTCAAGAGTCAACTGTGTCATTTTCTAAGTATAGTTTTTAAATGTTTCAAGATGCCAATGGCCAACTAATTTCCCCAGCTGTCTTATGTATTTTTTGAATATTTTATTGTTCTAATATTGTTCACTTTTTTTGATATTATCAATATTTTGTCACTCAGTTAGCACATAAAAGTATAAAACACTTTTTAAGAAGTCATTAGTTCTAAGATTATTTCGCAGTAAAAATGTTTTAACTTTGAATTTTGGTTCCACAAGTTTACCTTTTACTTCGCTACAACTATTTCAATTTTTTGGGGGATAAAAGAAGTACTTTCACTTTCAACTTGCATTGAAAGGAAAAAATATATATTGAATGCATGATACAAGTTGTGTTTTTCTTTTCATTTCATTTTTCCTTTTCAGTTTTCAGCAAAAAATAAAAAAAGGGACTAAGGGAGCGTCTCCGCCATGACCAAAAATTTGAAAATCTGACAACGGTCATTTGAAGAATTCATTCCAAATTCCAATCACAAACCCAATATGTATATTATACAATGTGGACTAAAATTCAATTCTTAGATTAATTAATTACATCAAACAACCTCATAATCTTGATTCAAGAAACACTAATATCATGTCCAAATCCAACACATTCGAATTTACTAATATGGCAATAGGTAACTTACTAATCCATGCATCCCCCATCGAGAAAACATGAGTTCCTCGATCCGTTGCTCGACTTTGAACTCTCACTGCTCGATGCGATGTTCTTAGAAGACAAACCGTCGTGAACACTTCCTTTGATCCCCTAACCAGACAAACAAAAACTCGTTATAATGATCGAAATCTCAAAAATCGAAATAAAATGATCTACATACCATGTGTCGAATTGCCATGTCTAGCGATTTATTCGACATCGACCTCCCAAAACCCGAACTCGCACGAGAAGAAGGATTCTTCTTCTTCTCGTTCGTTCGACCTTCTTCGTCTTTTTTCGGTGGAGCTAGTTTCCTCATGTTCACTACCCTCTCCACCATTTTCGTACCCATCTCGACCGGATTGACTTCGTCGTAACTCGACCTTCCTCTAGGAGCCGAAGCCGGCCTTCTACTCGTTTTCGTGATTTGATCTGTTTTCGATGGCCTAGATTTCACGGATTGAAATGGCCCGTGGGTCGATGTGGGGCCCGTTTTTATCGAGTCGAGAGCGGAAGGCCTTGTTTTGGAAGAGGGGAAGGCGGAACGAGTGGGATTAGGCGTGGAGGAACGAGAAGGCTTCGGTTTGAGTACGGCTTTAGGAGTTGTAGTAACCTTTCGATCGCCCGATAAAGACGATGTCAACGGCTTTCTTTTCGCTATGGTGTTGATCTGCATACACACATTAAAGAAAAAAATAAAAAACAGAATCACACTCTCATGATCAACTTATTATGACTTCTCATTATATCAAACAAAAAATGATCACAATGGATTCTTTCTTGCCTCGGGTTTACGAGGATCGCCTCGCGAAAACTCGTCCGGGTTCTTCGGGGAGTCGTTCACCGGTGGTGGTGCAATGAGCCTGAAATGCAACCGAACCCCATTACACAAACATCTCCAAAAACAAGAATAGCAAGAAAAAACAGATAAAAAAAGTAATAAAAATCGAATCTTTATTTTTGTTTTAGTGTTTACCAATCATGGCCGTTCGTGTCGATCTCGGAATAAAGAATTTGATTATCGTGAACGGCCTCGATTCTTTCGGATTTGGGATCAGCTGAATATACAAAATTAACTAATTTAATCCCAAAAAAAGGAAAAAAAAAAAAGCAATTACTCACATGTACCTTTAGATTCAATGTTTTTGATGCCCAAGAAAATGGCGAGATTCTCATCGACTTCCCTCACCCTCATCACCATCCCGAGATCTCTATCGGGTTGTCTGAACTGTACGGACGCCTGCATTTGATCAAGAACATGGTTGAAGTCGAAAACAAGCTCAAATAATTAATTATATTGTAATAAATAAATAGATACAGGAAATTAATAAGGAGGAGGAAATGCTCACTGCCATTTTCCTGTTGCGAAGAGAGAGTACAGTTTGAAGATCGTCACAGAATTTATTGTTCTGTTTTTTTTGTTGGTTTAAATAAATAAGGAAATACAACTCAAATGAGGATTTGAAATCAGTCTGATCTGTAAATATATTTATTTTTATTTTGAATAAAATAATAGTGTTATATTTCCGTTTTTGAAATGTCTCGTTGTTTACGTTATTCAAAAAATATATATAAAAAACTCAACATTAATGTTTAAAAAATAATTCTTCAGTTGTTTGTAAAATCAACATTAATTTTTTTTTTTGAAGACACTCCAAAAAAGTGAGTGTATCAACTGTTAACGAATATTATTTTTTCTTAAATGACATAAATTAAAGAGAAACTATACTATTATAAATGTAACAACATGCAATTTTTAATTGTTGGGTTTTTGCTTTCTTCAGGTTTTTTACTGAGTTCAAAATCATTCATTACAGTTTGATTATTGATGGCACATGTGGATTTTTTTTAACTTTGACCGTTTGCTCCTTCGTTTGACCAACACCACTTTTTTCAATCTGATTTTAATTGCACCAGTCTTTTTCAAATAAATGCTGTAGGAGTAATAATCTACTTTCCTAACTAAATTGTTGTTGCGAAATAAGGTAATTAAATTATTGTTCTGTTGCATCTTAAATGTATACAACTTTCAAAATGAAAAAACCTAATAATCAAAGAGTACTCTTTTTTTGTTATTAAAAATTTGCACGTTTTCAATTGACTTCAATTCATATTTATTTAGTTCAGTTCAAATTAATTCAATTAAAGTTCATTTCAAAATAAATTAAAAGCAAATAAATTAAATAAAAAATAATTATCATCAATAATTCTACAAATATGCAATCTCCTATTATTCATACTTTAAAAAAAATGTTTAACAATATTTTTTATTTTATAAAAGAATTAATTCAATACACTTCCGTTCAATTTAAACAAAAGTATTATGGTTTAGTGAAACAAAAAGTAAAAATAGGTTAAACAAATGGCCAAATTTCAAATGAATAAAGGCGAAGAGAGAAAGACATTTCCATAACACGACATGTGTAGTGTAGTAGGCTTTCCTAGATTAGGAGCTAAATATTTCACGGGAAGAAAGTGACTTCAACTAAAATTTTGATTTTTCCTTCCTTCTTTTGATAAAAGAAAAAGTTTTTTTTTAATTTTTTGTTGAACATGAACTTTGATCCGTGAAACCTTCACTTGTATTTTATCATAGGGGCCCAGTGGGCCACAAGTTTCAGATAGCATGGGCCCATTTGTTTTAACTCTACAAATATATTCATCTGAGGTCCATCATTAGCTTTTATACTCTTGGTTGACAATAATATAAAATATTAAACATTTCATAAATGCCAAATATTAGGAGAACACTCACATTTATACATAGTAGGAGTCAAATTAAATTAAGAAAAAAAAAAAAGAAGAGGATGATGAACAAATTTGCTCAAGAGTAAAACCCAAAGGTGTCCAATATGGTCGTGTGGAGCGGATCGCTCAAGTGGGTGGCCCAATTGTTAAGTGGGCCTTTCCCAGTGGCCGCGGCCTGCACCGCAAAGCCCAAGAACGCCACCATTGCAAGGCGAGCGTGCTTGATCTCAGCCAGCTGAAGGACGGCCTTCTTCTCAGGATCCGCCGCCAGGCCCAACGGGTCGAAGTATGACCCGCCCGGGTAGATCCTCCTTTCCGGGTCGAGCTCTGCGTTCCTCTGGAACTCGATGTACCCGAAAATAAGCACCTCGATCCAGATCAACGTGGATATGGAGAACGGGAGCGGTTGACCGAGGTAAGATGATCCATCCACAAGCTCAACCTATATATTTTTGTAAACCAAAATGTAATGAGACAATGTTGAAATATAGAAGAAATTAGAATGCAAACACATTAGTTTTTGTATAACAAAAAATTGAACATCCATAGATATAGTTGGTCGATATTAGGGTTGGAAAAAGGCTCATCGGCTCAAAAACGATCCTTGAAGACTTCTCGACTAGAACTTGAGTCGAACATTTTATCATAAACGAGTTGAACCCAAGTACACTTTAGTCAGGTAGACTATATATTTCAAGCAAACAAATCATTGAATCAATAATTACAATCACACAAACTCACTGCACCCATAAAATATTATGTCGTGACCAAAAGAGATCGGACTAAGATCTTGTTCTTTTGAACTTAATTTCAGTTCAAATCAAGTCCATTCAGTTCAATTCGGATCAGTCATTTTTAGTTTGAAGAGATGAGTCTAATTCAACCGGAGGAAGAGAGAATGATTCTAAGTTAAATCATAGGAATTTGTTCTTCAAGCCAAATTTGAGCAAATCGATTTCAAGCTGTGCTCTATCAACATATTTCAAGCTCAATTTCAATTAATTTTAATTGAATCATGACTCGATAATTAAACACAATACTCGACTCAACTGATTTCAATTAATTTTAGTTGGATCATGACTCGATAATTAAACTCAATACTCGACTCAACTCAACCAGTTTGCAGCAAGCAATAACAAGGTTATATCGAACATACCTTTCCGGCGTCTTGCCAGGTGACGCCGGTGAGCAACTCGACGGACAAGGCGCCGAGAGTGGCGAGCATGGCCCACCTGCCGTGGATGAGCTCGCACTCTCTGAACCTCTGAAGCCCGAAAACCTCGCTGTACGGCTGGAGCGGGGTTGACTGCGCCTCGCCGCTCTCGGTCCTCGTTCCGATGACGGCGCCGTACTCGTTCTTCGCCAGGTTCTGATCGAGCGAGTCGAAATCGTACTGGAGGTACTCGGCGGGCTTTCCGAGCCCGAACGGGTCGAACCCGTAATCGCCGATGAGGGTTCCGTCGAGATACTCCGGCGCCTTGGCCCCGGGAAACCACAGCGGTCGGTCGGGGACGTTCTTCGGGGCGGCCCGCTTCGGAGGGGACTTCTTCTTCCCGAACGAGAAACGGGCCTGCACGCGGCCCGGCCCGGAACGGATCTCCGGGAGGCGGGTGCCGATGAAAGAGGAGGCGGCGGCGGATGCCATCGGGAATGTGTGCGTTGGAAGTGTGGAAAATTGATTACTGTGTTTTTTTTTTTCCTTCAGTGTGTTTGGGGATATAGAGAGAGGAGTGATTTGGGTGGGCGATGGAGATTGAGAATTTGGAGGTGGAGAGAGGAGTGCCGTTGGATCTAGGGAGAGGGTTGATCGGACAGTGGTGAGAGGCTGCGGCCTTATCTGATTTCTTATCTGGTCGCGTTGAGATTGACACGTGGCATCAAATCTCGTGGCTGATAGTAATTGTGGATTGGTGGAGATTGGAATGTCTAAACGTGGTCGAGAGACGGTCTCAAACGGCGTTTCGCGAACTCCGTTAACTCTGAAATGCGGTTTAAGAAATACTAGGTACGTATTTAAGAGGCAATTTCTAAAATTTGTTTCATGTACTCCATATTAGTCTTTTTAAAGTATGATTGTAGAAGTTCATAAGTTCATAAACAATAAGCACCACCAAGTAACATCGATCAGTTTTTGTTTTTATTTTTGAGAAGTAATTTATTTTTAAGTAAATCTATTTTTATCTTAATTTTTTTTTTATATAAACGTGAAAAAAATACATTTAAATGTATTTGTTTTAGTTTATTTATATATTTATGGCATGAGAACAATATCATTATTGAATAATATATTAAACTCAGTAATATAAATATAAATTGTTCCACTTAAACAGTTGTCAAGGGTTGGTTGTTCACTAATATTACTCTATTTCGAATTAACTTAATAATTTCATATTTTTTTTATAGTATCAGCTAGGGGTGTTCAAAAAACCCGTCAAACCCGATCCGTCCGCCAACCCGACCGAAAGCCGCCCGAACCCGTCGGTTTTATTTTGAACAAATTACCCAACTGTTAGAATTTATAAAACCCGCCAAAATTCGGGTGGGTAGCGGTTTCGTAAGTGACCACCCGCAAATTAACCGACCCGCCCGCACATAATATATATATATATATATATATATATATATATATATATATATATATATATATATATATATATATATAATACAATTGATTTTGACTTTATGTTACATTTTTTATAATTTTCAATATATATTTTTTAATTTTTATTAATATTATTACTAGTATAGTAGTATGAGATAATTTTAAATTTTTATTAACTAGTTTTTAGTATATGCTTTTGACTTTTTTTTTCTTTTTCATTTAGACACAATTCACAAGTTTATATCTTTAACATTTTAAATTAACAACATTTTTAATGGTTTGTGCAACTATAAGTTATTATTTTGTAATGTTTTACTAGAACTTTAAATGAATGTTTCTTTTTAATTTGTGTTAGTTTTATTTTTCGTTTTTCTTATTTTTTTTTTCTATTTACAATTGTATATTTATTTAAAAATGATATTTTACCCGCCAAACCGTCCGCACCCGACCGCGCCCGTCTTCACCCGCACCATACGGTTGAAGTAAAAAAATGGACGGGTATGGTTGATAAAATTGAAACCCGCCATCAATGGGTCGGTTGATTTTTTATGGAGGTATCCGCCCAAACCCGCCCGTGAACACCCCTAGTGTCAGCTCTCTCGGGTTTAGGAGATGCTACTCTAGGTGCAATACACTTGGTGGCATATTAACGGTAGATACATACACAATACACGTCGGGTGTGTGTAATTGTGTGTGTACTGAATATAATAATATTAAATCAACGGTTAAAATCTATATGGTGTACTCCACCGGGAGTAGCATAGATAAAACCGTATGACGTATCAATAGTCCCACTTTATTTAAAAAGTAATTATTCATATTTTATTTTTATTTCTTAAAAGATATATATATATATAACTTTACCTTATACTTGTATTATATTTTTTAACATTCTCTCCTATCAATTGTCATATTTATTTAAAAAATAATTATTCTACTTTTTCATTTTTAAATACATTCATTATTTAACTTATCTTTTCATATGATTTTTAAAATATTACTTTAAATTACTAATTTTATTAATTAAAAATTATTTTTTAATATCATTTTTTTTTTTGTAAAATAAGCAATAAAATTATATTTTCTTAATTTTCGATTATTCTTTTGAAAGGAATGGAGTATAGACTATTAGTCTCTACTTAAGAGACATGATATTCTACTCCGTTTTTAGTTTTACATATTTAACTTTTGGGCTTTCGTGTACTGCTGGTTTATGTATTTTGGGCTTATTTGCAGTTTAGTATCTATGTTTTGGGCCATGATCTTAAATTACTAATTTTTATAAAAATGAAAAAATAAAAAAATATTTTAAAATTAAAAATTAAAAATTAAAAATAATTATAATAAAATTAAGTAAAAAATATTTATATATTTATATTTCAAATTAAAAATATATGTATAATTATTTATTATTTAATGTAAAAATATATTTGTAATATATTAAAATATAATGGTACTTGAATAATGATTTATACTTAACTTATGAAAAAGTGAAGTAAATTTTTATTTATTTATTAATTTATCATATACAAATATAATCTACTCAAGAATAAAAAGGAAGATGAAAAAATATAATATATACAAATATAATCTACTCAAGAATAAAAATGAAGAAATGAAAAAATTCAATTTAAATTGTATGAAAAATATAATCACACGCATGTTAAAATGGAGTAAAATAATATTTTTTTATTAATTTATCATATACAAATATAAAAAAAGTGTTAAAATGTAGTAAAATAATATTTTTTTATTAATTTATCATATACAAATATAAAAAAAAATGAAGAAATGAAGTAAAAAAATAAAAGATCTTTCAATCAAACATAAGAAAATATAATCATGCAGTTTAACACGCGTTATACTGTATTACACGTGTATATATATAAGTATTAAAGAATATAAATATTTTTTATTTGAATTTCACTATTATATCATTATATATATTTATTGGATTATCTAATTCATACAATGTGTTTATTTGATCGAATTACTCTACTTTATGTATTCAAAATATCTATGTTACAATCTATTAGAGTAGAAAACTCTAAAATATTTCAAAGAAAAATTGTAATTAGAACAAAAAATTATTTTGCAAAAATAAATCTATTAGAGTAGAAAACTCTAAAATATTTCAAAGAAAAATTGTAATTCGAACAAAAAATTATTTTGCAAAAATAAATACTGACTTCAATTTATTCGTATTGCCTAAAATAAAAATTAACCATTTACTAAAATATATACCCTCGAATATAAAAGAAAATTAAAAAAAGGCAAATTGAAAGTGTTGACGGAATTCTTTCTTTTTTTCTTTTATCGTGCGCTACCGGTTAGTCCGGTAACAAGTAGACCTTCTTTCTCATTTGTTCCACTGTACTTGCTCTGCTTATAACTTACTATTCTCTTTTATCTTTTGATTCTCCTCTCCCAAATTCACTGATCACAAATCTGGGGTTTGTTACCTTCTCAGAGGTATGATTTTATCGTTTACTTTTTTTTTCATGTTTACTTTATTTGAAAATAATGTTTTCGAATTATGAATTTGTAGATATACTTTTTTTTTTTAATTTATTTTGCCATTATTTTTCTGTTAGATTTTGTGGATGAAGTAGTAGTTAGTTATTTTCTCAATTATTTATTTATTTATTTATTGGAATATAGTTTTTGTGTAGTAATTATTTATTTATTTATTGTTTGATTTTTGTATGAGGGTTTTAGTTTATGAATTTTGGTGTGTTTGTTTGTTTGGTTTGCCCCTGTTTTGTTTTGTGGTGATGGTTAGCTACTCTTTATCTAAAAAAAAATGATCACTTTCTCGATTTGTTGATCCATCATCAATTGATTTGGGGAAATTTCGTGTAACGAACCGGCTACCTTTTCGTCGGCTCGTTTGTTTTTCTTTTCGTTCTGAATCGACTCGCCATGCTTAAACGAACATGGCCTTCGCGCGGGCCTCGTTTGTGTAGTACATAATTTCACAATTTTTTTAGTGCTTTTGTAATTTTTATGGATTTATTAAATGTGATCTTTGACACTTGGAGACTAATGAGCTCATAAAACGATTCCTCAAAATTTGTTTATTGTGTTTATTATGATCTTCGTGTCGTGGTTCGTAGTAGATATGAAGCCTGTCGGCCGGAGTAAAGTGGCTGCAAGAAACGAAGCTAAAGAATCATTGAAGCCAGCTGCCGATGATAGGTTAGAATTTCTGAACTCGATATTATTATTTTCTCAAATAGCACTATTTTGTCATCGCGTTATTTTATTCTTTTCAGGAAGACCGGAAAAAGGAAGGCGGCCGCTGCCCCAAAGGCGAAAGCAAGGAAGGCTACGAAGGCCAAGAAAGACCCGAACAAGCCGAAGAGGCCACCCACTGCTTTCTTCGTGTTCCTGTATGAAATATTATTATTATTATTATTATTCTCCGTTTTTTATATTTCACTATTCGTGGTCTCGTCTTAGGTTTGTTGTTCTGTTTCAGTGAGGAGTTTCGGAGCACTTTCAAGAAGGAGAATCCGAATGTGAAGGGCGTCGCAGCTGTATGATGATACTTAATACTGATTTGATACTTCGTTACGATTTTGGATGGTCGTTTTTTTTTTTTTTTTTTTTTTACCTTTTGTTCGTGTGTGCTGACTTATAGGTTGGAAAAGCTGGTGGAGAGAAGTGGAAATCCTTGACTGCCGCTGTAAGTGCCAAATATGGTCGAATATAGCTCGAAACACTTTTTTGTTTTTTGAGCGAAATCGTGAAAATGCTAGTTGCTGTTTGGCAGGAAAAAGCTCCGTACGAAGCTAAAGCAGCGAAGAAGAAGGTCGAGTATGGAACACTGATGAATGCCTATAACAACAAGCAGCTGGTAAAATACATCTTCGTCTTTTCCTCCACGCGTGTTAGTGTTGACTGTCGAGTCTGGATTTTGATTTGGCATACATGATAATCCACAGGAGAGTTCGGGTGATGAAGATGAAGTGGCATCCGAGAAGTCAACTTCTGAAGTTCAGGATGACGAGGAAGAGGAGAGTGTTCAGGTGTGTGTGTGTGTGTAACTGTATAATGTTGAACTTATTCCATAGAAATTCTCATTCGATTTCCCATTTGCAGGAGGAGGCTGATGATGATGATGATGACGATGACGATGACGAGGAAGAGGAAGAGGAAGAGGAAGAGGACGATGAGGATGAGGATGAAGAGGATTGAGGTTGGAATAATGTTCGGTTCACGATGTGTACTTCCGTTTAAATATGTTGTTTCACCCGTTGTTTGAACCACGCACCTGAGATAGTTCCTGTGCACGGCACAATGCGACTGTTGTTAATACCTAATGCTTGTTCGATCTGAGCATTATTCTGTTTTCCAGAGTAATTTTTTTTATCTTCATTTTCTTGTTATTACCATTTACCAGTCTTTGTATTCGAGTTCGATTTCCGACAGCTAGCCCTTGCCCACACGGCCTCGTCGTCTCTGCAAATGTATTGGCTTGCAACAAAGAGGGAAATATCACTCCTCTGCTCAATGCAGAGGTTTGTATATATTCAAAATCACTTATTGACCCCTTAAAAACTTCCGATTTTCGATCTTGTTCATTCGTAACAAAATATTTTCACATCAAAGTTTTTTCACAGAACTCGTCTCATAGAAGCGAGGCGTATTAGTACACGAAAAAGCAGGCCCCGATAACAAGGTAGCACAACAGAAGCACCAGTCCCTTCATGTAATGAGAAGTTCCGTCCTGTATATATGTCGAACGAAATGAAAGCGTGTACATATATATATACATCATGTTCGTTAACTCTTATATCGACGATTCTATACCTGCAATGTGAAAGTCGTTACGAGTATTGCCAAGGCAAGAGCGGTCGTCTCGAGGAGGTTGAAATCGAGATCCATTCCGATGCCCATGATCCATGAAACCATCACACTCAATGGGACCTGTATATATATATGCCTCAAGAATTACACCCAACAGTTCAAAAAAAAAACTCGTTTTTAAAGTTGAGAATCTTACCAAAAACATGGCAATTTGAGTAGCTGAACCCAGAGCTACGCCTAATGTGATGTCCTGCGAACACACATATAAACTCGTTACAACTAATCGAATAAAAATGTACAAAAAAAAAAAAAGGAAAAAAACGGACTTACCAATTTGTTCTTGAACGCGAAAATGATAGCCCCGGCGTGCTCTGCAGCATTCCCGACTATCGGTAGCAAAATCACACTGATGAAACTGACCGACAACCCCCAGGAATCCGATGCAGCCTATAATCGAATTAAAAATTAATTTCAAGATTACTTGCATCGGAAAAAATTACATCAATGGTCACACTTTCCTTTTTAGGTTGTATCATATCAATAGTCGCACCTCTTATTCCTACTTTTTTTTCATTTAAAATGACATAAATACCCTTATATTTTCACCTATTTTTCTTACAATTACTCATAACTTTATTAATTTAAAAATACATTGTTTATCCTCAACGCAATAACACAATAACACTGAAACAAATCATACTATATCTATCTCATATTAATAGTCACACTTTCCTTTTCTATTTGTTCCATATATAATCGAAAAAAAAAATCATATACACTTACTTCAATCGTGGCCACGACATATTCGGACAAAAGCGCGACGACCCCAGTCATGAGAACCAACCAAACAAACGCACTCCCGAACCCGATCACCGGCAACTCATCATTCGAATCAACATCCACACGATCTCCGCCCTCGTTCTGTATTAATAACAAAACACAAGTTATAATAAAACGATAAATACAACGAATATTTTAATTAAACTCGAGATTATCGTATAATACGCACCTCTTGTGCCTCGTACAATTGTCGATTAGTCCACAGCTGGAAAACCAAGTAAGCGAAGTAGGCTACGAGCATGAGAACGCAGCTCGCCCGGGAGAGGTGTAGTATCTCGACTCGAGTCAACTCGGGCGAATCGGACCCGGCGAACTCGAGCGTGAGGGGTAACACGTGGCATATCAGTGCAAACAACAAGAGTTGCAAGCTGATGTCAGCTTGCTTCTGTTATATATTCGAGCATCAGAGATATATATTCGAAATTTGTAATAACTAACTAATTGATGTTTTTTATTAGGGTTTCGATCGAGGCTTACTCGGTCGAACTTTTGGTGCTTGGATATGTTGGCGATGCCGCCGCAGAATAGGGAGGTTCCGAGGACGAGGAGGAGGTTGGAGAGTATGGAGCCGAGGAGAGAGTACTTGACTATATCGACCTTGTGTTGAGTCAGAGCTAGTATTGCTATTATGAGCTCAGTTGCATTTCCGCACGTGGCGTTTAGAAGACCTCCAACTGGAATTAAAATAAAAAATAAAAAAATATATTTTGAAGTATAAAAGGTAACTGAATAATTAAGAATAAAATTACTCATATTTTAAAGTGATTTGTGTGTGTCAATTCTTGTGACACACTTCACTCTAAAAAATAAAAAGGATACAACTATAATGAGACTTTTAATTTTTTTTTTTAATTTTTTAGAGATAATAATATGTGTTGTCTTATAAAATAGTTCGTTTCCACATTTAGTCCATAAAAAATTGAATCTGTTTTATTTTTTTGAACTCTATTTTCGTGACAATATTTCAATTGTATAGACTTCACACAAAAAAAACAATAAAGTGAGATACAACTAACATTCCAAATTCTACTTAAAATTCTTGAAATAAGATGAAATTTAATTTTCATAAAATTAATGTATTAAATGCAGAATCTATATATTTTACAAAACGATTCATTTCATGATATTGTATTTAATCTATTTTTTTTTTAATATTTCACTAATTAATAAATTAATTGATTGATTAAATCACCTGTTGGCCCGGTGTAAAAAGCGATTTGCCTGCAATATAAATAAAATTAAAATTATAATTAAATTAAAAATATGAACTTATCAATTTATGAATTTCTTACTCGGTTAGAAAACTGATACGCTCGGCAAGCGGAGTGAGACCGAGAAAGCTCAAAGCGAATATCCATGGCTGTATTTTTATATATACATTAATTAATTAATCTACAATTTGAAATATCAAAGCGAATATCCATGGCTGTTTTTTTATATATACATTAATTAATTACTCTACAATTTGAAATTAATCTTCAAAAATTAATGAAAATAAATTACTACAGTTTACTGACCTTTCCGAAATGACGATAATGGGCAACAATGGCAACAGGGACGGCGAGAAAAAGGAGGGAGAGTTTGGTCCCGATAAGAACCTCCTGGAGATTACCCAGAAACGCTCTCAAGTACCCGACCCGGATCCGGGAAACCAGAGAAAGATCCGATTTCTTCCGGAGCGAAGCAGATGAAAGGTTGTGGGCCGTGCGGCCGTGATGCTTCGTCACCTTCACGTTTCCATTTTCCAGTAGCCACGCTTCTTCGTCACATGCGGACGCCATTTATTTATTTATTATTATTTATTTGTTTCACTTCTTAATATAATATTTTATTTATTTTTATTTTTTTATGTTGTAAGAAAAATTGTTGTTGGCGGTGTATAGTATATATGTATGAAAGTGATTTTCCAGGAAGCTTCAGTGCTTTTGTTTTTTTATAAAGTTGTTAAGTTGAAACAAAAAGTTTGGTATATTGTGCGTATATCTCGTGATGTTTTATTTTTTTCCATTTCTTGTGTTTTTAAATAAAATTAATGTACGTAATTACATTACTAATAATAATAATCTGTTATCTCTAATTAAGTGCGTTTAATTATACAGTAAATGTAACCTGTTTAGAATAAATTTGTTTAAATAACAATTAATTTGAATTAATTAAAGGAGACTTTCCTTGGGACTCGTGGAGAAAATAAAATAAAATAAAATATTAGTATTATTAAATACCGCACCAACCATTGGCTGTGCACGCCACGTGTGTAAAATAGCACGCATACCTATACAGATAAGCCTCGTGCACGGGACACGTTTAAATACGTACTCTCATTTTTTTTTATTTTTTTTATTTTAAAGGTCACCCTATTTTTTTCTCGTAAAAATATTGCCGTAATTTTTTAATTTTATTTTTGTCATTTTTAAAGAAACAAGTCATTTACAATTGAATGATTCAAAAATAAAATACCCACTATTTTTAAAAGAACATAAGAAGCAAAAGATGTCACGTAGAAATATGATACTCCCTTCGTTTATGACGTGTCCCTACTTCTAATGAACGGAGGGCGTATAAGTTTTTGTAAAAATGTCATATTTTTCTTCGACAGATTTTTTTTTGTCCTTTTAAGAAATTTTAAATTTATCACGAATCACTCAAAAGGAAAAATTATATAAAATTTGTTGCAAAACAAAGTAGTACTAATATTTATCAACTTAATGTGGATAACTACATACATAAGTACTACTTAATTTACTTTATTTATGAAATAATAATA
Source organism: Euphrasia confusa (assembly GCA_954870475.1). Lineage (NCBI taxonomy): Eukaryota > Viridiplantae > Streptophyta > Magnoliopsida > Lamiales > Orobanchaceae > Euphrasia > Euphrasia confusa. Next base: position 253,479 of record OX940955.1, on the reverse strand, counting down.
AAAATATTTACTCTTTTTGTGGGACATTACTACAATTTTTTTATTTTACTTAAATTATTACTCCATTTTTTTGAAAAAATGTACTCCATATGAACTCGGCCACCAATATATATGTGGGCTTCCAAACCCTGGGCCGATGTTAAAATTATTATGGGCCGACTTACGAAGCCCAATTATTTGCCTTAAACGGATAATTAGAACACCAAAACAGAGTTAGATGTTTTGGGTGGACGGTCGAGTCGAAATCGATCAAATTAGCAGACACAGTGAGCTGAGAACTGAATAAAAATGGTCGGGCCGGGTCGACCCCAGTTCGTGCTATTCGGATCCTCCGTAGTCCAGCAGTGTTTCGAGGTTGGAGGATGGGGTGCTATTCTCGCCGATCTCTACGACCGCAAGGTTTAATTTTATTCATTTATTTATTCTATAAAATAAGTTTTTTTTTTAATTTTTTTTGGTTACTGCACAGGCGGACATAATTCTCAGAGGATATAGTGGGTGGAATTCCAGGCGCGCGATTCAAGTGTTGAACCATATTTTCCCCAAGGTTTTAGTTTCAATTTTTTAATATAATCTTTGATTTATTTAATTTTATTGTTTTTGGGTTATTGACATAGAAAAATACTTATAAGTATAATAAAAATAAATATTAACTCGATAAAATAAAATAAATAAAAACTTAGATTGTCTTGAAAAAGTAAAAGAATTCTTTTGAAGTAAATCTTGATGTGAATCGAGTTGAATTGAATTGAATTGAATTGATCTGAGTTGAATTGAATTGAATTGAATTGATCTGTATCGAATGAACACGACTTAAATTTATATTGTTTCTTGTATTTTTGTTTTTCAGGATGCAGTTATTCAGCCTTCTATGGTAATTGTATATTTTGGTGGTAATGATGCACTGCACCCTCACCCCAGTGGCCTAGGTGTTCATGTGCCTCTATCCGAATACATAGAAAACATGAAAAAGATTTGTCTGCATCTCAAGGTGGTCACATTTCAATTTTTTCAAACAAATTGGTGATGCGATTCACGCTGAATTTTACGATACGTAGTTATGTTTTCCCACTATTTTGTAGAGTCTTTCCGAGAACATTCGGATTATTTTTCTCACGTCTCCACCCGTGAACGAGGCAATGATTCGTCAACATTTTGGGTGAAGTTTTTTTTTTCAACTTATATCCCCTTTGTTATTCATCCGGTTATTGTATTTTTTGTTTGTTATGTTTATGGTTCGTGTTGTATTTTTGAAAGCCAGTAATGCTCATGATAACCAAGAAAGAACGAACGAGTCGTGTCGTGTATATGCTGAAGCTTTAGTGGAGCTGTGCGGGAAGTTGAACGTTAAAGTCATCGACCTCTGGACTTCAATCCAACGAAGAGAAGATTGGGCGACGACTTGCTTGAGGTAAGTCGCCCTACCAAAACGGGCTATTTAGGGTGTGTTTGTAATTTCAAGAGAAATGTTGGGGGTTTATCGTAAATAGGTTAAAACCTCGGTGCTATGCCTGTGAACTGTGTTTGTATTTTGCTATTTAGAGATGGGATCCATTTTTCGGCGGAAGGGAACAAAATCGTAGTGAAGGAGATTTTAAAGGTTATCAAAGACGCTGAGTGGGAACCGAGCTTGTATTGGATGTCTATGCCGAATGAATTCGCTGAAGACTCGCCGTACTATATGGTTCGTCCTGATGGAAAAACGACCAACAATATCTCTAACTCAATTTCCTCGTGGAAAGTCAACTGGATGTTGAACGGCGTCAAGTCAAAGCTTTGACCTTTTAGGATCTTTGGTTCCGATTCCGATCCTACCTTGATTATTGTTTTTCTTTCGGGGAATATTGTTAATTTGTTCCATGGGTTTGATAACTAAATACTTTATTGTAATTGAAAATACAGTATTTCTATTGGAGTCCTAATAGCTTTGCAAAAATTCATTTTTTGTACTGTAAGTGTAACTTTATTTTTCATTAGGTGTGTTTACAAACTAGACTAAACCTCAAGGGCCTTTTTGCAATTAACCCTTAATATAGGATTCATCCATTCTGCAAGACTGCAACCACTCATTCTTAAACTTCCATTTTGATCAGTACCCATAAAACATATACTATTCTCCCACACACAGTACACACTCAGTGAGTGAAGAGAAAGAGAGAGAGAGAGAATGGTGGGGCCCGCTCGACCGCAGTTCGTGTTGTTCGGTTCGTCCATAGTTCAGATCTCCCTCATAGCTGGAGGCTGGGGATCTATCCTCACTGACCTCTACGATAGAAAGGTAACGTAACCTATACACGAGTAGCATGTGACGTAACGTTTACCAGTATAAATTTTGACTTGTTTATTTTTTTCGATCACAGGCTGACATAGTACTACGAGGATATTCCGGGTGGAATTCGAGGAACGCTCTTCAAGTGTTGCATCAGATTTTCCCGAAGGTGCACATGACACGATCCGCTGAGATACAGCTTCGATTAATTAATTTGTAAAAAAAGAAAAAATTATAATGATTTTTCGTTATGATTCAGGATGCGGCTACACATCCTTCTCTGGTTATCGTGTACTTTGGCGGTAACGACGCATCGCAACCTCACCCGAGTGGCCTAGGACATCACGTACCTCTTCCTGAGTATGTCGAAAACATGAAAGCAATCGCTCTTCATCTCATGGTAACACATATTTTTTTTTTGTCTTTTTCTAAAGTTACATTTTTTTATCTATCTGTCCATTGGGTGACATTACTATTTACTACCATCTGTAGAGCCTTTCGGATCGGATTCGTCTAATCTTCCTTACAAGTCCTCCGGTAGACGAGGCAATGATTCGCCAATTTTACGGGTGATTTAACTTATTTAATCGATTCTTATTACCGGAATAAAAAAAAGTGTTTTCTTAATCGATTAACTCCGTGTTTCCAAAATTAGAAACTCGTATGATCAGCAAGAGCGCACGAACGAGGCATGCCGTGTTTATGCCGATGCTCTGGTGGAAATGGGCAAACAATTGGATATTAAGGTGATTAATCTCTGGAAAGCATTCCGCGACAGAGAAGATTGGGCAGCTGCTTACTTATGGTAATATCCTACCCGTTTTTATCGAGTTGAATACTATCCCTTCAGTTCGATATTTTTCTCTTGTTGTTTTTACAAAGGGATGGCATACATTTGTTGTCTGGAGGCTGCAAAGTAGTTGTGAAGGAGATACTGAGAGTACTCAGGGAGGCTGAATGGGAACCAAGCTTATATTGGATGTCGATGAAAGCCGAGTTTTCGGAAGATTCACAATATTACCCGATCGGGCCTGATGGCAAGACCACAGTCAACATTTCCGAGAATATTTCGAAATGGAAAGTCGAGTGGATGGATGAAGCCGAAGCCGAAGCTGAAGCATTGAATTCCAAGTCTCAACTTCCTATTATGTTCTAAGTTGTAGTGATATCACAATTCACACACTACAACAATATTCATTTTGTTGGTGCCGTTTTTATTTGTTCTTGCAATGTTCAACTGTTTTGTGAGTCTAAAACTCACTTTGTTAATGTTGTGGGTTTGTGATGTTGTAAGTTGTTCCACATTAAATTTGTGAGGAAAGATACAAAAAACTATCTTAAGTGTATGGATCTTTTCTACGAAGTACTTGTTGGTTTTAGGATGAATCTTTTTAAGTGTTAGTTACTCGGTCAGGGGTTAATTGCACACACTTTCGATTTTAACATAGTATCAGACTCACGTATCTTCGGCAAGACTGATTTGTCTAAAATTCACAAGTAAAAAGTACCAATTGATTTTAGAATGTAATTTTATTAAATGTTTAAATTTGAACATTCAAGACAAATCGAATTAGCTCGGCTCGATTGAATATTTTAAATAATAGTAACATTATTCACATTTTATACCATTATTGTATTATTTTGGATCTATATCACCATACTCTACATTTAATTTTGAGAATTTACAGTATTTTTTTTTTCTTCCACCTACCAAATTCCATAATTGCGTGGTATAACAACTACGACCAACTGTCCTTCAACTCTTTCAATTCATTTTAGACTATAAAAACAGAGCACGCACAAACACACATTTGCTTGAAGAAGAAAAAATGGTGGGTCCGGGTCGGCCGCAGTTCGTGCTATTCGGGTCATCCATAGTTCAGATGAGCTACAACGTTGGGGGTTGGGGCGCGATTCTCGCCGACCTTTACGCTCGCAAGGTACCATTTTTTTTTCCTTTTCGTGCAATTCTTTTTTGGGTATTTAGTCATATTCTATTTTTAGAAAGTTTTTAATGTTGATTTACGGCTCTGGGTTTGTTTACATCAATTGATTTCATGTGGGTTTCAGTACAAATGTTCAGATTCGAGTTTTTTTATTTTTTTTATTGTTATTTTTTATAATTATTGGAGTATTATTTGTTGAAATTAGAAGTGTGTGAGTGCGATTTCAAGCCTATTCATGACTTGGAAGTGAGAAGTTGACCATAGTATGCTAATAGCCAATCATAGATTAGAAACTGAAATCCAAAAAACAGAAACAATTAGGACTCAGATTGTGCGTAAGCTGACATCTATCCGTAAGCTGCCAATCGACTTCTCGATTTTCATTTATGTCATTGCTAATGCGTGAATAACATGTCATAGAATCATGTTGCTTAATACTAGTATATTATTATCATCTTCTTATAGTCTTGTTTGAAAATATACTTATTTGTAATTCGTTAAAGGCGGATGTGGTGCTACGGGGATATTCCGGTTGGAACACGAGGATGGCTCTCCAAGTCTTGGATACTGTTTTTCCAAAGGTATAACATAAAAGTGTCCTTGAACTTCGTGTGTAGACGTTTGCTATTTTTCGTAATCGTAATTTTCTTTACGGTTTTGGATTCAGGATGCTCCTGTTCAGCCTTCTCTGGTTGTGCTGTATTTCGGTGGTAATGATGCAACAAATCCTCACCCGAGCGGCCTCGGTGCTCATGTGCCTCTTCCTGAATTCGTCGAGAACATGAAAAAGATGATTCTTCATATCAAGGTATATTATGGGATTAAGTAGAATTCTTCATCCTTGATCTCTTTGGCTAACAAAAAAATATTCTGACATTTGTTTTTCAGAGTCTTTCGGATAAAACGAGGATCATATGTCTTACGTCTCCTCCCTTGAATGAAGCCAAAATTCATGAAATTTTCGGGTAACCAATCAAATCGTTCGATAAGATATAAAAATAATAGAATGAATGTATAAATACCAAACCACTTGAGCTTGACTTGTGTTGGATTGGATTAAACCTTGTTGAGGCTCGATTTGATTATTGATGTTTAACGCTGGAATTATTGTATTTGTCTCAAGGAATGCACTCGATGATCAAGCCCGGACAAACGAAGGGTGTCGCATATACTCTGAAGCTTTGGTAGAGCTGTGCCAAGAAACGGGAGTCGAGGCCATCAATCTCTGGACTGCAATTCGGGAAAGAGAGGATTGGGAAAACGCTTGCTTTATGTAAGATATATCTATTTATAGCTTTCGTTAATAATCAAACGAATCATGATACTAAAACGGCTTTATGCAGAGACGGAATCCATTTGTCAACGGAAGGGAGCAAAGTTGTGTTGAGGGAGATACTGAAGGTCCTGAAGAGGGTCGACTGGGAGCCGAGTCTGCACTGGCTGTCGGTTCCGGCAGAGTTTCCGGAAAACTCGCCGTATTATATCGTGGGCCCGGACGGCAAAACCACGTTGAATGTGACTGGCCATATTTGTATTTGGCAGAAGGAATGGGTCAACATTTAACAGCCCATGTCTTCTTCTTGCTTTGTGTACTGCATTTAGGATTTGGTATTGCTGTCAAAGTTGTTATTAAGGATTTACATTGTGTTGTTCACTAAACATTATTGGAAGATCAAGATTATGGGAAGTTTTATTTTATTAAATCAATTTCTTAACTTAATTATGTGGTGACCAAAATGAAATATGCAAATTCATTTTCAACAGAAGTATGATGTAATTTTTTATTTTAAAATAAAATTTTATTATTTTGTTTAAAAATATATTTTTATCTCTTATAAAAAAACACAGTACTTCTTAAAAAATACTCCAAGTAAAAGGGAGAAATATAAATGGATTGACCCATATTTTTGTTCATGATGATAATTGAGTCTAAACTAGGGTTGTGACAAATGACAACTATACCGTATCAAAATGACAAAACTTCATATCGATATCCTACCGAAAATGTGAATAGTTTACGACTATTAATATATAAAAATTTCAATATTGAAAAAATTTATATCGATAGTGTCGAATATATCTACTATGGAATATATCGATATACCGAATTATATTCATACAGTATCATATTCAAAAGTTTGATATTTTTCGATCCGATAAATTCAAATTTTCGACATTTCGATACTTTTCCCATACCGCCACGAAACCCTAGTTGGAAAACACTGTGTGGGCCGGACGGGCTTCAAAATACCGAAAAGAACAACGTGGAATAACTAACAAGTAGGCTAAACCTAACTTGCTTATTTGGACCATTACTATCACAATCCCAGGCCCATCGGCCCAAACTCAAACCCAAACCCGGTCCATCTACCGCGCACCTTGCATAACCACCATCCACCGGTCTGCGAAGAAACCCTCACCTCAACGACTAATGGTTGAAAATAAAAAATAAAAATAAAAACAAATCCTGCATAACTCAATTTCCTTGTTTAAATAGATTTCAGTCTTCACGATTCCTTTGCCCCCACTTCCCGCTAAATTTATCCATTTTTTCTCTGGATTTTCGCCCTTTGATGGAACGGACAGATCAGCCATCGACCGGAGGAGAATTTTCCGGCGACGCAACGTCGTCGGCGGATTGGGGCAGTTTTCCGGAGTCTCCGCCGCGTCCGTTTCCGAATAGGTTTCCGGAGTTCTCCCACAGCCATTCTCGCGGAGAGCGTTTCGCGGGGGTGAATAACGAGGAGGGATCTTTGACGAATAATAATGACAGGTCGCCGGAGATCCGAGACGATCCTAAGTCGTGCTTTGTTGCTTCGACCACTTTCTCGTTTTTTGGTATTTTTTTTTTATATCTCCGTTCGATTAAATTATTTTGTTATTGTGATTTTTTAAATTGGTGGTTCAATTATGAATTTATTTGATATTAAGGAATTTTGGTGTTAAGAGAAGGATGTATTCTTCTGGAGAATTATTTCTAGTTTTAGAGCTTGTAAATTAGAATAAGGAAAAAATCAGATGTTCGTCTCGTCTTAGTAGTTTTACTGGATCGATGAATCGGTAATTTGGTTGATTTGTTTTGAGCAGGAAACCAAGGATTTGGGATTATTTGAATATTTTTTTACACAATTTTATCGTTTCTGATTACAGTAGTTTTGACTATGGCATTTGGACTATATGCGCCCGAGACTCTGAAGCTCGGGCCTAATACTTCGATATTGATGAAGCCTAGCCACTTGATTGTCGAATCTATAAAGGTATATTTTGTATTGCTTGTAGTTTTGGTTTTCATGCTTCACCATTCTTCGCTTCTGTTGTCAATCATATACACCTTGTACCAGGTGGAATCGCTTGGTGCTAAAGGCCCAGTGCTGTATGGGTTTTATAAAGATCCACCTCTCGATGTTAGGACTACGTGGTCTGAGACTCACAAGATCGTTCTCCCTGCTAGTAGCCACAAGGTGAGCTCTGTAAACAGTGATTTGGTTTATTTTGAATATCTTATCCTATTATAATAGGGAATGCAAATATACGAAACGACTCCGTGAATAGCGTGTGATTCGTTTTCTTTCCTCGTATTGTAGGAATGGGTGTACTATTTAAATAAAGGGTCCCATATAGATATATCTTACAGCGTGCACTCTCAAAGTTCATCTTCTCTTGTTCTCGTAATTGCAGAAGGTACATTTCAATTTCTCAGACATTACTTCATGTTGTATAGCACAGGCTGCACAGCCACTGTAGAAATTAGATACTTATTTGAAGTTATGCGAAGGGAAGAAAAATTACGTTGGGGTGTTCAGGATGGACACGCAGAATGCTCATGGCCGTCACTTGAAATTTTTCAATAGCTGCGTGATAGGATATTTGACAAGTGTAATTAGGCTATATTTTCATGATAACATTCGGGTAGCAGGAGGAGAAATAAAAGTACTTTGTGTGCTTTTATTGAGTTTATTAAATATTATATGCGGCTTCCAGACTATTCCAAGAGACGACCTAGTTTATGGATCCTGGGTCTGATTTTTTTTTTTATTTGTGCACATACTGCTTGTTCCTGTTTTGTTCTAGAGAAGATCAACTCCGGATTTTAATTAATATAATTTAAAAAAGATAAGCATTTACGATTATTGTTTTGGATCTATTGGAAATTCATGTTGCAAATTTGACATTGATTTATCACTGGCTAATGAGCGGTAACACGCTGGCAGGGGATAATGGTCTTGCTGAGTGGCTTAAGGATCCATCATACCCAAATTTAAACCCATCATGGAATATTATTCGTGGTAAGGTAAAAACAAGATGAGATTTAGTGTTCTTTTCCTAAGAAGTGTTATTTTAACCCTCTGTATTTTGCAGGAAATGGCGTAATTCGAAAGGACATCTCTGATTCTTCCACCTACTTCATTGCAGTTGGGAACTTGAATGCTGAATTTGCTGAGGCGAGAGTTTTTATTCTGCTCCGATTGATTGAAATAGGAGTGAACCTATAGGCCTGCTTAACTCATAACTTTTACTTTCTGGATAATGTGTTTCATATTTCTGATAATCATAAACAGGTGCGTCTGAATACCACAATACAAGCTCTCCTTTACAATACATCCGAATCGTACTACAAGTGTGCACCTGCAGACGAGCAATGTACTTTCCAACTGCTTCTCTCGGATGAAAATGTAGCTGTTCTTACCTCTCCCGGTCGATTGCCTGTAAGTCCTTTTTCTTTTTGAAAAGTATTTAGTATTTTTCCTCTAAAGAGTCAACTTAAGAATAATAAAATCACTTGTCATTCTCTTTTATCTTTTATTTTTCCGTAGGGTATCATCATTGGTGATTGGCATGTTAAACTCTTGTATGCACCTCGATGGGTTACATACTTGGTTGGCATATGTACGTTATCTATAATATCGCTGAGTTTTACTTTTTATCAAATAACTGTACATTTCTTCGTTAACATTCTTTTTCACCAGGTGGGATCATTTTTCTTCTTCTGCTTGGTAATTACTTTCTTTACCATTTTCGACGCCCGGAACCACAAGACACGCACAGAGATTTCGAAAGAAACTCTTTGCTTTCACATAAAGACGATAATAGACCTAGTTGGGGTTCCTCTTATGATTCTGTGTCGGACGATGAAAAGCATGCAGAAGACGACACCCAAGGTGGGAAGTCCGTAAACGAGGCTGAGGATAAGCAGCTCTGCGCGATTTGCTTTGATGCTCCTAAGAATTGTTTCTTTATTCCATGCGGACACTGTGCGGCTTGTTTTGGATGTTCAACAAAGTAAATCAAACACTACTTATTTTTCCTTTGCTTTTTTTTTACCACAAAGATCGGTTAAACTGATCGACTTGAGATTTACAGGATAGTGGAAAGCTCTGGAACTTGCCCTATATGCCGCCGGCGCACAAAAAAGGTGAGAAAGATATACACCGTTTGATCGGCACAGAAGTTTCTCCTCCATCGTTTTTTCTTGGCTGGATTTTTTTTCTTTCTGTATATAGAGTACTTGTAATTTTTTTTACTCTTCAATGTTGAAAAAGTATTGCTTAGGATATGAGAATTACTGAAAGTAGAATGACCAAAATAACCTTCGTTTTACAAATGTTCTTCTCAATTTGGGTTCAATTTCTCTTCCCCACAGCTTGTAATATGATTAGCAACTTGAGGAAATAATAAGATGCTCCTCCAACGGTGGCATACTGCAATTTTTTATCGGTACCTTCGACTCCCGGAAAATCTTCATCAGCCGCTCGATTAAACCCTCCGGCTAACCACCCCAACTTCTTGTATCCCACTTTGTGTAACTTTGAAGCAGCCACCAAAGACCTTCACCACATTAAAAAAAACAACTTATAAAGCTTGTCGTAAAGAGTATAATCAACGATGTTCGATTTACCTTAGTCCCTCTCCACAAGCAACGAGCACCTTAGAATCCTTATCCGGCACCAATGTTTCGACTTGCTCGACAAAACCGGGATTAAACATCGTGAAACTCTGTCCTGTCCACAGCCCAATGTAACCGAAATGAACCCACTTCTTCAACAGTGTGATTGGCCCGTTATCCTTATCCTCGACGAACAATGGCACGTGCAACGACCTCGAGACATGAGCCTTCTCCCTTTCCCACTCCGGCCTGATGTCGAGCAATGTGTATCCGTGCGACTCCATTGCCGAGGCTGCATCTTTAGGTGTTATGGGGGTGATTGCGCCGGATTGTATCAGCTGTCGGGCTTTGCTGCCGCCTAATACTGCGTGCACTCGTAGGGAGGATGATCGCGGCGGAGGGGTGGCGGAGAACGGTGGTGGCCGGAGGTGGTTTTGGTGGAAGGTGGATATTGTGTGGTGGTGTTTCAATTGGAATGCACCCATGTTGAAATCTTATTTTATTGTGCGTTAGTATAACACACACTCCTCATCTTTCTAGTCCTATCAATAATAATGTGGGCCTCATTTATCAAGACGCGAGTCAACTAGTAGTTTAAATGGTCATTTTTTTGGGAAATATTTGCGAAAATCTAATAAAAATCACGGAGCATTTATCTTGCCGAACTCCAATTTTATTTACAAATTACGAACATATTTTTGGAAATTCGTTTATTCCAAATTTGACCTTTTTTTTTTTATTTGATGAATCAATTTTGGATTTATGTAACTTCTGCTTCACAAAATTTAATCACTCATTTGACATTGATATATTTTTTAATATGTCAACAAGAAATTGAAGTTTTTATAAGAAATTTGTTCTATTAAAAGAACAATATAAGTATTTTATAGTATTATTTAGTAAATTAAAAAAAATATGTGAAATAAAAATAGATGTGTTAATATAAATATTATAAAAAATTGAATCCAAAATACTATCCCCAAATCCCAACTCACATTATTCACATTATTACACGGTAAGTTATGAATTTGCTCTGACGGTAAGTTATGAATTTGCTCCTGATTGCATGTCAACCTTTTAATTTAAATTTTCCTTTGGGTCTGTTTCATACTATAAAACTTGGATAATTAAGTTATATATATACATATCACATTATTCACATGTTTGGTTAGTAATTAGTAGGTTTGGTTAGTAATTATGCTCCCATCAACCTTTTAATTTAAATTTTTCATACTATAAAACTTGGATAATTAAGTTATATATATACCTATCACATTATTCACATGTTTAGTTAGTAATTAGTAGGTTTGGTTAGTAATTATGCTCCCATTTTATAGATGTAAATTGATTAGTAATTAGTAGGTTTGGTTAGTAATTATGCTCCCATTTTATAGATGAAAAAACATTTCGGTAAAAATACATTAGTAGATGTAAAGATTCATTTTGGTAAGATACAAATATTGTTCCAACAGTATTACACTTTTTATTTTTTATTACATATTCACTATTTACACATTTAAATTAAAAAATAATTATATTTTCATTTATTTTTCAATTTTTCATTCTGGCGAAATATTAGGTATAATTTTCAATTCTTCCTTTTTTCTATTTTTTTAGTCTTCGAATGGAACTACAATTATGATAGATGAAAGGTATATATGTTTTACTTTTTTTTTTCTTTTTTTTTTCTTCGAATGGATAAACTACTGAGGGAAAATAATGTGTTTTTTTTCTTTATTCTTAATCAAACATACTTAATTAATGATTTTTTAAATTATGTTTTTTTGTTTTTTGAAAGAATAAAATAGAAAGAAGAAAGGGAAAAGAAGAAAAAGAGGAAGAAATAAGGCAAATTGATCATTTTTTTAAACATAATATATCCATAATTATTTGAATATCATGAATATAAACCAAACACTTAAAAATCATTTTCATGCGTGTGTTAAAGAATATCAATATAAATTATCTTACGTTATCAAACACCAAACAAACCCTTAATAATTCTTATCTTTTAATTTTAATTTTGTTAGAATTAGTTTTTAATAATTAACAATGACTTTTCTCAATGTTAGAATTTGAAGGCTTGAATGTTATTTTACTTGGAGAAATGGATAACAATGAGTTTTCTCAATGTTAGAATTTTAAGGCTTGAATGTTATTTTACTTTGGAGAAATGGATAACAATGAGTTTTCTCAATAATTTGAAGGCTTGAATGTTATTTTACTTGGAGAAATGGATAACAATGAGTTTTCTCAATGTTAGAATTTGAAGGCATCCATATTTTACTTAGAGAAATGGAGCACTAAATGGAGCACTCCCTCTAGAGTGATGCTTTTGTTTTTTTGGAGTTTCAATGTTGAGTGATTATCATCCCTATTTACCCACAAATTCTACATGCACATACTCAAATGAGAAAGTCACTAAACGCCTATATTTGAAAAAAAACAAAAAAAACTTCAATATATATAAAAAAAACAAAAAAAAAACTTCAATATATATAAAGTAAAGTAATTAATTTACTTATTGAAAAAGAGTCGTTGGCTTACTGGATCGAGGAAGTGATGCTTAGTTCCTTCAAAATTTCAATGTTGAGTGAGGCAGCATGTTACTTTTGAATTTCAATGATGTGTCACAAGTGCTTTATAAAACTGTGTATTTACTTTAATAAAGCTTATGTGGAGCACAAGAATATAAAAACAATTAGTATTTTATATTCTAATTAATATACATATTCAATATTTATTTATAAAAGTAAAATATATATAATCACACAAATAATAATTTTGTGTGATTATATATATTTTACTTTTATATATAAATATTTATTCTCTTATTTATTAGAGAATAAATAAGAGAACGGATGAACCAAAATAATGGCAACAGAACAATAAGTAAAAGTTTATCAGCACAGAAACAAACATCGTCAAATCAAAAACGTCAAATCAAAATCAAACCGTGAAAACAAAATAAAAAATATAGTCTAAACCGTCTCAAAAAAATCAAACATAGTGTTTGTAGCCCTTGACCAAATAAGAGAATAAATAGATTTTTTTTAAAAATAAAAACAGAGCTTTAGAGAAAAAAATAACGAATATTTATAAAACAAAAATAATTAAAATAATAAAGAAAATAGAGCACATTAAGACTTTTCCAACACTTATTACTTACCATAATATTTTTCAACACTTTTGCACTCTAGCTATACACTCAAACACCTCATTTATATACTTTATTTATGCTTTATTTTATTTCAATATATCAATTAGAATAATGAAATTAATTTTCTTATTTTTATCAAACTATATGTATCTCACAAATTGATGAATATGATACATTGATTTCGTGAAAAACGAATGAGCAAATAGGTAAAGTAATTAGAAAATATCTATGATTATTGAAATGATAAACTCATTGCAGCAGTTACTTTAAAATTTCAATAAACATTTTAAATGTTATGACCGACTAAGAGATAGATAACAATAGTGTTCTATATGTATGTTACGGATCACCTTATAAAATTGTATATTTACATTTTTTAATTTTGTGCAGAAACTGATTTTCCACATATTGAAGAAAAACTGTGGCAACATGTTGACTTGACATTCATTGGATATACTACCAAATAATATCAAGTAAAAATTAAATAAAATGAGTGAAAAGGTAAAAAATAGAGATTTAAGCATAGAATTCAAGTAAGAGCTTGTTTGGCTAAGCTTATAAGCTCCTTAAAACAGCTTATAAGCTGTTTAGGAGCTTATAAGTACCTAAAATTTGTTTGGTAAACATTTAAAAAAAGATCTTAATTTTTTTAAAAATAAGCTGTTAAACAGCTTATAAGCCGTTTAAAAAAAAGTAAGGGGGGAGGTACTTTTTTTTAAACAGCTTATAAGCTCTTGTAGCTTAAACAATAAAAGACCAAAATACCCTTAAAATTATTACCTTTTATATATATACAAAAAATCCAAATTTATTACTTAGTTAATATAATTATTTTTAAATATTTTTTTCATATATAAAAATTTATTTTTGATAATTTTATTTATATAAGATATTAAATTGCCAAACAAATTATCATCTTATAAGTTTATATATCTATTTTATCCAAACGGTTTAACAACTTATTTATTAAATAAGACGTAACAGCTTATCAGCTCTTAAAACAACTTATAAGACGTAACATCTTATAAGCTATTTTAAATAAGCTCGCCCAAACAGGCTCTAAATTGATTTACTATTTTTCAACCTATGTGTACATGGTGCCATTGAATCAAAATATGAAATCCAAAAAATATGGTGCCATTGAATCAAAATATGGAATCCAAAAAATTCAATACTGGTTACTTGCTAAATAGAGATTAATGACTTGTTATTTTGGATTGAAATCACTTAAACTAAATTAAATAAAAATCGAAATTAAATTGATATTTTTTATAAAAATAATATTAGTTTTTATATATTTTTTTAAATATTAATAATATTGTAGTATAATTTAGATTGTATTAGGGGTGGGCGTAGGACGGGATTAGGAGAATCCCGTCCCGTCCCGGAAATAAATTTTCGGAACGGGACGGGACGGGATTTGTATTTTAAAAATCCGTCTCGCACGTCCCAATCTCATTTGGGTTCGGGTCGGGATCGGGACGGGATCGGGACGTCCCAAAATATTAAATAAAAAATAAAAATAATTAATTAAATAAAAAAATTAATAAAATAATAATATTACGGACCTATAAATCAATAAAAATTCAAATAAAATAAAAATTGTCAATTTTTTTATGACAAATATATATACATATACATACACACGCATATATATATTGAATTAATTTTAAACTTTAATTTTAAACATACATTATTAAATAAGTAAAGTAATATTAGACTTGCTTATATTCAATTTAAATGATATTTTTACTTTATTTAATATTTCAAAATAGAAATGTTAGTATTTTTAAATACAAATTATATAACAAAAATTAAATTATTGTAAAATATTATGAGATTTTAAAAATATACTTAATTAAATAAAATTTAATTGAGAGTATAATTAATATTTTGATATTTTATTAATTTATTTGAAAAAATAAAAATTATATTATTATTAAATAAATTATCGGGACGAGACGGGATACAACGGGATCGTCCCGATCCCGTCCCGTTATGAAAAAATTAAAACGGGACGAGATGGGACGGGATTGCTATTTTCAAAAGTGATCCCGTCCCATCCCGCTAATTTTCGGGATGAGATCGGGACGGGATCGGGATTTCGGGACGAAGTGCCCACCCCTAGATTGTATGGCTGACATTGTTTGTTCTATTACAATTGATTTTTTATTGGGTTGTAACTAATCGACATTGTTTGTTCTACTACAATTGATTTTTTATTGGGTTGTAACTAGTCTACGATGGAGCTCGAGTAGAAAGGACTAATTGATTTCTTAAAGAGAAGGATCTAGGGTTAATGTCAATCAATTGAAATAATTTTGTAAATAAATTTGCTAGATATAAAAATAGTAAAAGATCTAATTCAAAAAGTTTCCAAGAACTTCTTGAAATTGCATCAAACTTTTTTCATTGCAATTGTATCATATGAGAATTAACTATCCACCGGATACTTTGTTAGAAATAAATCAAAACATAATTGAAAAATTACTCCATTACCGAAAACCACAAAATTTCTTTATTTAAAATTAAATGGGCATCAACAATGAAACTTAAAAAAAATACCATAATCTATTATTATTCCAAATGATCTTTACTTTAAATTACTCACTCGGTCCAAAGACAGTTGTCATACTTTTCTTTTTGGGATGTCCAATAATAGTTGACACACCCAAAAAAGGAAATAATTATTCTAACTTTTTCATTTTAATATACAATTTTATTCTACTTTATCCCACCTACTTTTTAAACTTTACTCACAACTACTTTACTTTTAATTTTTAAAATATATTTTTACTCTTTACTTTTTAATTAAAAATTTAAAAAATAACAATTTTCTTAAACTCTGTGTCCAGCAAAGTATGACATCTATTAATGTCTGAGGGAGTATTTATTAAAATTATTTTGAGTTATTTATTTTAATTTATATTAAAACGAAAAAGATGAACAAACTAAATTTGAAATGTATTAAAAATTCAATTGATATGAAATTACTAAATTTTAATAGACTAAAAGAACCATTCGTAAATGTTGTAATTAAGGGTGTTAATTCGGTTTAACCAAATCAAACCGAATCGAAAATTCGGTTAAACGAACCATTTAAGCTATATTTTTATAAACTAAAAATCAAACCGTTTTAAAAATAGTTTGGTTCGATTTTAACCTAATTATTTATGTTTGGTTCGGTTTGATTCGGTTTTAACTAAATTTTAATTTAAATAAAAAAAATAGAAAAAATAAAATTTAAAAAATAATTATTATTTTTAATTAAAAATTAAATATAAATATATAATTCAAATTATAAAAAAAAATGAAAAAAAATAAAATTATAAAAATTAAAAATTATTAGTATATTATTTGATTTAAAAATAATTATGTATATATATATATAGTTATTTATTTATTTTTTATTCGGTTTGTTCGGTTTTTATCAGTTAATAAACAAAATCAAATCGAAAATCAAAAATTTTAAAAAATCTAAACTGAAAAGGCGAAAACTATACCGAATTAGTTTGGTTCGGCTTGGTTTAACCGAATAACGTCGGTTTGGTTTGATTTCATCTGACCAAACTTTTGACACTTCTTATTTGTAATGGGCCGATGTATATAAATGGGCTGACTGTAATAAAGATAGATGGGCCTCCATACCCGGCCCGTCCATCATGAACGAACGATTTTAATTCACATATAAAATCTTCATGATAAATCGACGAAAGCGAGATTTTCCTGATAAATCCCGCCTTCACCGAGACGGAAATCCGGCGACGCAAAGTTCATCACCTCACTCTTCACTCTGAAACTAAATTTATTCTAACTAACCCTATTCAATTTTCCTGATCCTGTATGAAATCTCTGTGCTTTGTTTTAGAAACTTAGGGTTTTTTCCTTCTCTAATTTCCCTTTCTGCCGGCGGCGGCAACGGTGGAGATGATGGCGGCGATATCCCGTGAGAGAATCGCGAGTCGAATACACTCAATTAAGTACGGCGGCAGCGCCACAGACGCTGCGTCGAAGCTTTCGCAGTTACGGCGGCTTCGCGAAGAGATTTCAGCCGTGGATTCCGCTTTGCTCGTGGAGTTCCTCTCCCCTATTCTCGATCTATTGTCCGACAGTTTGAGCCCCGTTCGAAAGCTCATTACTCAGTAAGCGCTCTGGGAACGTAGTGCCATTTTCATTTCAGAACTTACTGCGGATACTTTTTTTTTGCTGTGGTTAATGTCAAATGAGTGAAGTGGGTAGGATTGAGCAAGAGTGCATGACTATAGTTCTTTGACTGTATGCGCAAAACATTATTAGGACAGAGTATAAACTGTTAGAGAAGCTTACGCGGGTTGATCAATTTTAAAATAAGCAAATGTTATTTCTTCTTTTATATGTGTTTGAATACCGTAAAAATTCTATGCTTATGATCAATGTTACCATTTTGTAGTCGGTAAAAATGTGTAACGCATTGTCATTTTACTTTTTTTCTTTTAGTTCGAGGTGTGAGAAGCTATTACTATGTATCTTGTTCGATTATTCTAATTATGAGGGAGTTGTGTATGCAATCTATATTTTCATGAAAGTTGCAATGTATTGAAGCTACGTACTCAAAATGGGTACTAGAGATATTTTTATTATATATTTACACCTTGATAATGGTCTGTTGATATAGGATAATTGGTGAGATTGGTTTGAAGCACTTGGAGTTGTTACCTGAAATCGTTCCATCACTATTAGATGTTTTGAAAGACGATACACCAGCTGTTGCTCGACAGGCCATCTCATGCGGTATTGATATATTTCGTAGTTCTCTGGTCAAAGTTACCATCGAGGTTGGTTCAGATATTAACTCCTTATCAGCCATTTTTTTCACATTGTGATTTCTCTGTGTCATTAAAATGTCAGAAACTTGTAGTCCAACAACTCAACTTATATTGAAATTCTAGTATTTTGATCCCTATGAATCAGGTCACGTGCTGTTCATTTTGTATACTGATTGCGAACTTTTATCTTTGTACTTTATCTAATCTGGTTACGAGTTGTTATTATTTGATGTTATTTTCCTTATTGTACTAATAATATCACCTTTGGTTTCTTGTAACACCAAACGTAAAATTTAATCAAGAAGTAAAGGGATGTAGTTCTTTTGTATGAGTCACATTCTACTGAAATATTTGAATTGGGCTCGACTCAGCCTTCCCCTTTCTCACATCGATGAATGCCATATTTGCAGTATGTCATCACACTCTTCATGAAAAACTTCTGTTACTATATATGCTTCATATTCTTTACTAGGGCTTATACTCAAGCGAGTCAAATGAATCAGTGAGATCAGCATGGGAAAGTGTGCTAAAGTTTAGAGATGAAATATACTCTATGGCGTTAAAGGTAAGTGTCGTTTAAACACAAGTTTTTCATTCCCTGGTCATTGTTTTGACTGAAACATGTGTTAAGGTGGGAAGTGATGGGAGAAAGTTACCTGCATTGAAGTTCGTAGAATCAGTCGTGCTACTCTATACGCCTGATCCTAATGGATCTGTGGATCCACCTTCTGATCAAGTTTCTGAAGGTAAATGAGTTTATATATCCTTTTGTACCTTCTACTCTGACAAGTGAGGTTCTTTAGTGGTTCATGGTGAAAATTACATGCCCAATCACGTGGCTGGATTTATTGGAATCAAGTCATATGTTTGTATGCTTATAAGCTGCTTATATTCGTGAAGGGAAGTTAGAAGAATACAATGTCGCATGGCTTCATGGAGGTCATCCCATACTCAATGTAAGAGATTTGTCTGCTGAAGCAAGCAAAAGCTTGGGATTTCTTCTTGATCAGCTGAGATTCCCATCCTTGAAGTCACATAGTTATTTGGTGATTGTCGTGCTAATTAAAAGGTATATGCTCTCTCAGTAATACACTTCCATTTCCTCATTATAATATATTTTCATTTCTATTGCTCCAGTCTGTCTGCAGTAGCAACGAAGAGGCCTGCCTTCTATGGTAGAATACTTCCAGTTTTACTTGGATTCGATCCTTCAATCTCTGTTGGAAAAGGCATGCACCTAGCTGGGGTGCACCATGCTTTGAAAAATGCTTTTCAATCTTGCTTGAATTGTTCACACCCAGGTGCTGCACCGGTAATGTTATTAATGTTATTCAAGTTTCTGAATCTCATTGGGGTTCTGTGGTTTCTCACCTTCCATTTTGGTTTATTTTATTTTCCTCGAAGCCACATGTTCACTTTTTTGCCTTTTCCACAAATCCGCTATTCAAATTTCATTTTGTTTAATTTTATTTTACTTTATAACAATCTAGGATTTTTCATTGTTATTTAGGGTAAATTAATTCTGATATTTAAACTATTCAACTATATTTGCACTGATTCACCTCCACAACTTTTTGTTAACATTCATCTACCAATGATAATGGCTGCGTAGCTTTATTTGGATTCTTTGCTTTTCAGTGGCGGGAGCGTCTAGTTAGTGCATTGAAAGAAATTAAAGTTGGGAAAACAAATGAACAAGCTGCAAATGAAATAGCCGCGAACAGTGGAAAAACAGAGTGGACAAGTGATTCACATGTGGCTCAAATACCTAAGGTATTTTCTTACATTGGTTGTTTGTGTTTGAAAGACATCTTTATGAGAAGATTAACATTTGTAAACGGTCTCACAAACTTCTTACAGGATGAAAAACCTTCTATAACATTGGCGACTGAAAATATCAATGCTAATCGAAAAAGAGCTGGAGTGTCCTTGACGTCAGAGTTCACTGCGGACGGTATGGTTGGAAAGCGTATAAGATCAACACCTGATAATTCAGAGAGCTCAGACAATGCACTGAGCGAGGCACAGGACAGTGTGCAAACACAATCTCGATCGGATGCTGATAATGGACCTGTGCAGCAGCTTGTGGCAATGTTTTGTGCATTGGTCGCTCAGGGTGAGAAAGCAGTTGCTTCTCTGGAGATTCTCATCTCAAGCATATCAGCTGACTTGTTAGCTGAAGTGGTTATGGCTAATATGAGGAATTTCCCTCTAAAAGGCCCTAAACCTGAAGAGGATGAAGAGCTACTTGGCAATATGCCTGATATGATTGGAAGTGATACTCACATCAAACATTTGTCTCTGCTAATGCTGGACATACTTTCACAATCAAAAGCTTCTCCAATGGAAGTTCCGGAAAGTGAAGATCCTCATAATTTAACATCTAATGAGTTTCAGGCAAGTTTCGTTTCTTACCTGAGTATAATTTTTTGGTGTTTTATGTTATATGCTAGCTTCATATTAATTTATTTCACGTAGGGAATTGTGCTTTCCTTTTATAATCCATTATAATCAATGGTGTTTGAACCATAGTTTGCATTGGTTGTGATTTGATTCATATTGCAGCAAACTCAAGAAGAAGAAGAACCTCGGTTGACTGTTCCTGATAGTAGTGTTGCTCATGATCACCCGAGTTATGCAAGCCCACAAGAAACACTCCCTATCAATGAGCCCGTTTCTCCTGAAGAAAATCCCTCTGCGATGGAGACAGATTTTACTATGATCACATCTGAGGAGGTCAATGATATGGAAGGTGTGGAAAATGAAATTCCAGGACTAGCTTTGTCCACTCAGGATGAAGGATTGCCTGAAGAAGCGACTATTTCTCCAAAGGACTTGACTGATCTAGAGGATGCCGAACCAGATAAATTCACTAATATAGCTAGTTCGCTGATAGAATCAGATAGGACGTCGACAGAGTTAGCTAATTCAGTATCTACAGATAAATCTGAAGAGCTTCTGCTTAGCCCTAAAGCAGAAATCACGGAGACAAACAGCATGAATTCCTCGACTGCAACGTCTGTTGTGTCAATTTCACAATTGGTTCTGCCAAAGTTATCTGCCCCTATCATCTACCTTGCCGATGAACTAAAGGATAAGTTACAAGAACTGGCTTTTGTGCGGATAGTTGATGCATATAAGCATGTTACTGTTGCTGGGGGGTCTCAAGTCCGTTTTTCCATTCTTGCCCATTCGGGAATGGAGGTAAACATGTTGGGCACATATGCGTTTTTTTTAATAATCGGTAAATGCTTTTACGATTTTTTCTTCATTTCCCCCTCTTACTCTTATCCTTTTTTCTGAGGCAGTTTCCTTTGGAGTTAGACCCGTGGAAGTTACTAAAAACACATATATTGTCAGACTATGTAAATCACGAGGTAAATGACTGAACATCCGTTTTTTTAGGTGTGAATGTGTGCGTGGTATTGTGTGAAGTAGCTTGATTTCTGATATTGATCTGTTTATATTCATGAATCTAGCTGTCAGCCTATCACAATAAAACTTGTTTATGAGAAACTCAGACCTATAAATTACAAACCACGATGATTCTTGTATTTGTGAGTTCTGCTGGCTGTGTGACTTGTTAGTTCCAGTCTTCTTACAAAAGGCCTAGGCGACTAGGCGTCAGGCGGCTGCCAACCGCATCAGCCTAGGCGGACAGGGCTAGGAGGGTCTAGCCTTCTAGGCGGGCTGTACACCATTTTTTTTAACAGAAATCATAAGTGTTGCCCAACCCGAAAAACTAAAACAAATTAAAATAAAGATGTTGCAATTCATATTCTTACCTTCGTACTGCGAATTCTAGGCTTCAAGCCTCGACTCTTGCTGTGTTTTGGTCACAAATCTACAATCTTATTCTAACTATTCTTTTTAACTTGCTTATTGGCTATTTTATTAATAATTTTAATGATTTTAATTAAAAAATAAAAATAAATCGAAATCCTCCTATGCGCTAGGCAGTGGGTCACCGTTCTTCTAGCGTCTAGCATTTTTTTGAACATTGGTTAGTTCTTTGTGCAGTAGGAGGATAGTGATAATACTTTTTTGTTTTTCCTCATGACATTTTATCCTTATTTGTTTGGTTCTGCATGATCTTAATGCGACGTCATAAATAAGGTTATGCTATGCTAACTAAGCTAGATATATGCGTATATGATGTTCTCTGTTATGTAAATACTAGCTTGTCATATATATATATATATATATATAAATTTAGGTTTTTGCCTTATAATTTCTTATTATATTTTGTTGATATTGAGTTCTCAATTTGCAAATTAAGGTGGCTATTATGCTGTTTCTTATTTTCTATAGTTTATAATTCAACATTACCTAATCACTTCTACTTTGCTTCCTCGCCTGGTTTCTATTTGATTTTTTTTTATTATCTGGTATGATTTTTGTGATTCCAATAATTCTTTTACAGTGGCTGATTAGTGTAATATCTCTTCAGGGGCACGAGTTAACATTGCGCGTCCTATACAGGTTGTTTGGTGAGGCGGAAGAAGACCGTGACTTTTTCTCTTCAACAACTGCCACATCTGTTTATGAAACGTTTCTTCTCCAAGTGGTGTGCATACATGTTTCACATTTCCAAATTGTACTCTTTAATATATTGTGAAGTGGCAGTTTCATCTCTATTGTTTCTCTGTGCTACAGGCAGAGACACTTAAGGATTCTTTTCCAGCTTCTGACAAATCTCTGAGTAGATTGCTTGGTGAAGTTCCATATTTGCCGAAGTCTATGTTTGAAATGTTAGAATGCTTATGTTGTCCGGGTACTAGTGATATTGATGATAAGGAGTTGCCTGGTGGAGATCGAGTTACCCAGGGGCTCAGTACTGTATGGAGCCTGATGTTGCTGAGACCTCCAATTCGTGATACTTGCCTTAAAATTGCTTTGAAGGTTTCCATACTAATTCTAAAATCCATGGCAATTAAGTTCTATTAATGTAGGCACTAATAATAATTTAATAGTTTTAACATGATAATTGATTGGTTGACAATTTAGCATTTAGTAATGGTACTTTTAATTTCATTACACAACCTTCTGTTATTTCAGGGAAAATATTTTTATTTATCAGATATATTAAGTGGGAAGCCTTTTTTTTTTGCCTTCCATTATTGAATTTTGCCTTTCATTTGATTCTGTATGACCTTTATGTTTTTCGTTTATTAAATAGAGTGCAGTTCATCACTTGGAAGAAGTGCGCATGAAGGCAATACGTCTGGTATTTTTGTTAATCTTGTTTTTCACTTTTCATTGAACTATTTCTAGCCTTTTCTCATATTCATTTGTATCCATAGGTGGCGAATAAGCTTTATCCGTTGTCCTCTATATCTAAAGAGATTGAAGATTTTGCCAAGGAAATGTTGCTTTTAGTTGCATGTGATGATCAAACATCAAAAATGGAGGTTGATGGAATCCATGCTGAACTACAGAAGGTAACAATCCAATGCCATTATTCAAATTGAAAAATTCTGTTCACATTTTCTCTATCTCTGGCAATTGAACAAGTTAGTGTAACTATCCTATGATTTTTCTCTGAACTTTGATTCAACTACTTTAAATTTTCAACTTAAATTACTTTATAGTATAATAGTACAACGAAACATCAGAGAAATGTTACCTATTCAAATAAAGTTTCCCTCCTTCCAGCTTCCAATGAGAACATATAAAGGAAAAGGGAGAAATATTTTTCTACACTTTGATGATACCACCGCATGATCTCACATCTTCATCCCATTTATCTGTCAATAAATACCCTGCTACATAAATGGTACATCTGCTTCTTTTAGACTACTTGAAATTCGTTTTCTCTAGGACCAAAATCCTTCCAGTGAAAATCAATCAGTGCCGGAGATCTCCCCTGATGGTCATCAGTTATCAGCATCTGAAAGCATATCACCTTCTACGTTGGCTGAGGTGCAACGTTGCATGTCTCTGTATTTTGCATTATGTACGAAGGTAATTGTACCTTTTCTGTTTCTTGATGGATTATGACTAAGAATACATTCCAATTGTTTCTTGATGAATTATGACTAAGAATACATTCCAACTTAATGCTGTTATGTTTGAAAACAGAAACATTCCCTTTTTCGTGTAATATTTGATGTTTATAAAGGGACATCCCCAGCAGTAAAGCAGGTTAGTGCAATCAATAAACTTTATGATATCTGAGAATTTCATGCTAGCCCAATCTTGCTATTCGTCTGTAAGCCTGTAATGGTCCAGTTTTATCACGGTGCAGGCAGTTCGTCGTCAAATCCCCTTACTTGTTCGAACTATCGGCTCATCCCGCGACTTACTTGATTTACTATCTGACCCACCAAATGGAAGTGAAGGGCTTGTAACTCAGGTCTTGACTTTTGACATATTCTTGAAGCCTTCCACATGTGGAAGTCGTTGCGTTTGCTGATGATTTATTCTTATGCATTTCTAGGTTGTGCATACACTGACGGATGGTACAGTTCCGTCTCCAGAGTTAGTTTCTACGGTTAAGAGGTTATATGAAACAAAGATAAAGGTAACTTCCCATCCTCGTATGCTTTTCACTATTTTTACCCTAACGTCTCTGTTTTATTTTCTTTTGAAATTTTTAACTCAATTACTTCGAGATAAGTAAGACATACGTAATATATAATTATACACTTCCGTAAACAATTCCCACTTCACCTTTAAATATTATAATGTTCCATTATTTTCTGCGATCAATTGGTTTTATAAATAGTAATATTTTCAACATGTATGCTTACATAGTGCCCTTTTGTTGCCTTTCCCCTCCTAACTTTTGTCGCTCCTCTTTTTTTCCAGGAAGTTGATGTTCTGTTTCCAGTATTACCATTCCTGCAAAAAGATGAGGTCAAATCATTCATAACAACTTTGTGGGATATGTTTTATTTTCTTGATTTAACTGCTGTTGATACCCTCTTTTTAGGCACTTGTTAATATGCTGATATTCAACTGGATAATAAATTAATAATAACTAGTTAGGATAATTTATATTATATGTGCGTAATATGGTTGAAGTAAAATTCTGCAGCAAATTCTCTCTTTATGTAGCAAACAATTAAAATTGTACTTTTTCAGTGTTCTAAATAAACAACTTAGGTGGCCGCCTAGGCGATATCTCAATTTCAGCCTAGGCGGCTATCTGGATTTCATTCTAGGCGGCCAGGTCTGGGCGGGTTGGGGTCTGGGCATGTTCTTGCCTTCTTGGTGGTCTAGACGGGGTCTAGGCAGGCCTTACATTATTTTTTACAGAAACCATAGGCGTCACCCATACCGAAAAAATAAAATAAAACAAAGGTGTTGCAATTCACATCGTCAGTTTTGTTTTCTTTTCAAAGTTTTAATTTGTTTCGTATAGGTTTGACTGTTTGAGTGGTTAATAGCTGTAAGTAAATTAGTACTGTAGTTTTTTCCCTTCTACCTCAGTTCTCACTCTGTCTGTCATGCACACACTCTCCCCTTTTCTTCTTAATACCCTTTCTTGCTAAATGATATTTTCTTCTGTGTGCCAGGTGTTACTTCTATTTCCACATCTTGTGAATGCGCCACTAGATAAGTTCCAAGTTGCGCTTTCTCGTGTTCTTCAGGTATTTTCTGAGTGTATTTTGATCTGGAATGTTATTCTCGTTTCTAGAAATATTAGCTTCACATTATTGAATTTTTTCTGAAGCAAATTTTTGCGTGCTGGATATTAATATTTTACAATTGGCCTTCAGTTTTACACTCCTATTTTGTAATTCTATCTCAAATTTGTGTGTACTGTCAGCAGTCAGGCGTCAGCTATGCATATAATTGATGTATATAAATAAGTTGCACCACGGAAAAAGGAAAATAAAGCTGTGAGGTTCATAAATGAAATCATGAAATCTAAATGTTCAATAAAATGTTATTTCCCAGGGATTGAATCACTCTACTCCGGTACTCGCTCCAGCTGAAGCATTAATTGCCATCCATGGAATTGATCCTGAAAGAGATGGGATTCCCTTGAAAAAGGCAATAATTATGGTTCATACGTAAACTTAGTTATTCTTGTCTTTTATGTTCACCTTTTTTTTTATACCATCATTTATATTTATAAGCAGGTCACAGATGCCTGCAATGCTTGTTTTGAGCAGCGTCAGATATTTACTCAGCAAGTTCTTGCCAAGGTCTTGAATCAATTGGTGAGAAAATAACTTAATAGTAACTTGTAACTGCCACAGTTTGTGAGTTTTGTCATTTTAATATATAATAAATTGCATGGTTTGTGCAGGTCGAGCAAATTCCTCTTCCCTTGTTATTTATGCGTACAGTATTGCAGGCCATAGGTGCTTTCCCGTCTTTGGTAAGGCACAGACGCAGCCTACCAACTCCTTGATCAAGTCCAATATCAAATCATTATTTTTTCTAATATCTTTCCCAGAGACAAAATGTCTCTTGTTACTAAATATTAATCTCCTGATATTCTCTAAAGATAGCTCTTAATCTGTGGAGTTTTATTTATGGTAATGTATGAGCCCATCGATAATCCTTTTCCTACTATCTCCTGACATTTCTGATAACCTTTTTGTACAGGTGGAGTTTATAATGGAGATTCTGTCTCGTCTTGTAAGCAAGCAGGTATACTAATTTCACCTTAGATTTGCTAATTTTTCTTCTCTTATTTAGCATGTCCTGATGCAATGCATATCGACACAGATATGGAAATATCCAAAGCTGTGGGTGGGATTCATGAAGTGTGCTCTTTTGACGAAGCCACAATCTTTCGGTGTTCTGCTTCAGGTGTGTTCTTGCATGACAGTCTATAGAACATTCATTAAAACAATAATTTTCAATCACTGTACTGATTGTGACATATACATGAAATAAGCTTATCTATCTCTTCTGCTTCTGCATAATAAGTCCTTCGATAGAAGACCCGATTGTACAGCTACCTGAAATCCTTGTGCATTTACATTGTTTTTAATTACTTCTCTAGTTCAGTTTGTAACCGATCTGTATTTGTAATTGTGTATCACATGAATTAAGGTTTTATGATGCGCCTCCTCCCCCTCCCCCTCCCCCTCCCAACCCCCAAAATGATTTGCTGTATAATATCTTGTCATTATAACTTCTTCTCATGATCTTTCAGTTACCTACAGCACAGCTTGAAAATGCACTGAATAGGACGGCTGCTCTCAAGGCTCCCTTAATTGACCATGCAAGCCAACCACATATAAGATCCTCCCTTCCAAGGTCTAAGTCATTGTCCTCATATATCAATTGCAGTGTGTCTGGTCTTTAAGCACATTATCTCTGTATTTTAAGAGGTTTTTTTTTTCCTTTTTCCAGGTCTACATTAGTGGTTCTTGGCCTTGTTTCCGAGCCTCAAACGTCCACTCAAGCTCAACCTACTGAAACTCCGACTGAAGGTGGTGAGTCAGAAAAGGAAGCAGTTGAAGATAAGTCGAAAGAATCATCTACTACCAGTTGACCTTCGGACTTCGAACCTTAACTTGAACGGTATTAAACATATAAGGACAATTACTAAAGACACTCTTGACTTTTCACATAATTACAAAATAAACAACCAAATTCCCAGATTACAGAAGTACTTGAGGTTTGATCAGTATTAAAACTGAGGGGAATATAATATTTTCATAAACGCAAGTGTTTTTGAAATGAATTTTTGCTTGTGAAAGGGGTGAATAGAAGTCAAACTAAAGACTTGCGTATTTTTCTAATTTTGAAAGAGAAGTTTTGTTTGTGCGTAATGAACCTAAACATATATTCATCCTGCAGAGCTTTACGGGCTTCATTTAGTTCCTTCAATTTTCTTCTTATCCAGATTTATACTTGCTGAAAGAATTGACAATGCATCCTCTTCTGGTACAGGCTTTCATTGACAGAATTTGTCTGGGGTAAATTTAGCAGAGGCTTCCGAAGGGGTGTGTAGTCTCAAGGCTGAGATCTTGTAAACATAAACAAGCTAACTGTAATGGCTGATGCTTCCTAGTATTCAAACGATGATAGTTTTTCTTCATAGAAGTTTCCAAGTCGCTGTATAGTGTAAACTCATAGTACTTGGTAAAGACGGGCCACTTGCTTTACGATGTGCAATTTTTTCGGGGTTACTGTTCTGGTACATTAGTAGGATGAGAGTATTGGATGCATCATCATTGTAACATTTTAAAAGAATTTACAGGAAATTGTTGAACCATAATATTGTCCCATAGATGTTCTGATGCTGTTTGGAATATTCAGTCACAAAATTTGTCGGACCATTCTCTGTCTTAATTCTTTTTCTCAAAACATTTTGTTGATCTCCTCTACTTTAATATGTGATGTGCTTGGGTTAAATTACAAAATATGCTGACCATTTTTGAGATTGTTGATTATAATCGTACTGGTGGTTCGATTGATATTTGTAATCGCAATCAGTCAAAATTGGACCATCGATCAAGTATGTTTGGTTAGGTTACGAGTTTGATTTTACATACTGTGATCTACAGATTTTGCAATCCAAGTATGTTTGGTTAGGTTACGAGTTTGATTTTACATACCATGAGCTACAGATTTTGCAATCGACGGTTAGTCAGAAAATTGATTGAAGTTCCTGTCAAGACATTTGCTCGCTGCCCTTGAATTGATTTGGTGTAGTAAGAATATGAATGATTGATCGGTTGATAGCATAGAAGGGGCCATTAACCGGAGATGATTCGGTAAGAGGGAAGATAATCGAAGAATCGAGGTCCCATCCTTGTATAGTTCTATGGATGGTTTTTAACTGATTTATTGTTCATACTCACTTGCTTTCAACCTATTTGTTGACTCAATACAAACAAATATGAAAATCACACTCAACAAAATTACTATTATCAGATAATTTTAACTTCAATCATAATTATATTAAAATTATTTTGATTATTCTTTTTCATAATTAAAATGTAAGAAATAATATTTTAGTGTGAAATATATTTTCAAATATTTTTAGACTTATTAAAAGCTAAGCTAAATCGCAAACTGCAAATTACCGATCCTACCCTCGCACAGTCGTCTCTTTAAAAAGCAGACGTAATAACATTACACCAAAACCAAATCCCTCTCTCCGAGGTACCAAAACGACAGCGTTTCGCCTTTCCTTTTTTTTTTTTCTCGCATTTTTTTTAATTCAAGTTTTCATGCACACCACACTCAACTCCTTCCTCTCCCTCCTCCTCCTCTCTCTGCAATTCGACCCCTGTATGTATATTTTGTAGTCCTCTACCAACAAATTTCTAGATCTCGTAGGTCACCTCCGGCAATGACGACGGTTTCTTCAGGTCCACGAACTGTAGAGGAGATCTTCAAAGATTACAGCGCTCGCCGTACCGGAATTATTCGCGCTTTGACTCACGGTAACTGTAATTCAATTTTCGCATCACGGATTTGCTGTGTTTTTTTTCGTTGCTGAAAAATCAACATAGTTTCGATTGTGATGTTCGTTTTTTTTTTCAGATGTGGATGAATTTTATGGACTCTGCGATCCAGGTAATTTCTGTCTCCTTACTTTATGCGCTTGAATTTATGTTGTTATGTTTATGGACATGGTGGTTACTGGTGATTTTTTATTTTTATTTTTTAGAATTGGTAGGATCCAAAGTTCTCATCTTTACCATTTTTCTTCTGTGAAGTGATTAATTAGAAGCTTTTTTGTAAGAATTTTAATCATTTTGTTTTTTTTTAATTTAAAATTTGGTTAAAATGAAGATCTACTACTGCTGCCTTGAGTCCCTTCAATTGAGTGATATTTTTATTTATGGCACACCAAACTTGGTCATGTTTTCTGGTTTTGGAAATTGGCACTCTGATATCTATATTTCAAAAATACTCTAACCGTTCTTATTAAGTTCATTATTCATATTTAATTTTCAATTAATAGCTAATTTTGTTGAGTTAGTTTTTGGCACCAGAAGTATCTGAGCAAAGCAATGTACACATATCAGCTCAACATTCTCGACTTTTTCTTGTCCTGTTTCTCATTTTATTTTTCGTAGAGAAGGAGAATTTGTGTTTGTATGGACACCCGAATGAAACTTGGGAAGTGAACCTTCCGGCCGAGGAAGTTCCACCTGAGCTCCCAGAGCCGGCACTTGGAATCAATTTTGCTAGGGATGGAATGAACCGAAGGGATTGGCTCTCACTAATTGCTGTTCACAGTGATTGTTGGTTGCTCTCTGTGGCTTTCTACCTTGGAGCCAGGCTTAATCGCAATGAAAGGTATATAGATTAGACATTGTGCTCCTGATTTGATTATGGGCATGATGATCTTTTTGATGGGTCAAGTCATGTAGCTATTAGCTGTTCTATGGTTCATTCTTAATCGATTACACAAACATTATAAAATGACACTATTGTAATTTGTCATAACAGATCAATTACATTAAGTTTATAAGTTCTATGCTTTGATGGGTTTGAATCTAATGACATAACATTGAAATTTTGTTCTGTGTCAAAATTCTAAGAAAATCTGATGCCTTTCTTTCTTTCTTTCTTTCTTTCTTTCTTTCTTTTCTCGGCATGAAAGTTCTTAAACTCAAGTCATAGCCTGACCTGTATTTTGTAGGCATTCTATAACTTGGATTTTGATTCTGGTACATTGAAAACTGGTGTCATAGATTTTTGTTGTAAAAAATATTAGCTATGGTCAATCTGTATTGTTGTTTACTGATTCCTTATTTGGTTACCATTGTATGCTCGTGATTGTCTGTGGTTCCCTTTGGCTACCTGTGTCATTGTTGGCTTGTCATATTTTGCAAATTTTCAGTTTGCAATTCTAAGAAAACGTAACTTTTGTATGCTTTGAACTTTGAAGTTGAAATCGGTATGATCTGCAGTTGACATCAAAAAGCCTTTTTTGTTTATAATTAATTAATGATGAAAATTGAAAAATAATGTATACAAGATAAAGCACATTGATTATTCATCAATCTTTTTTGGTTATTACTTTATCTTCTTGCGTAAAAAAGATGAAAACACAATGATTATTCAGTTTGCTGATAAGATTTTGAATTAGTAGGTTTTGTTTTTTACTTCTTCCACTTTATGACTTTATTAGCAATAGGTATTACTAAAAGCTTCATTGCTTGAAAAAAAAAACTTGTTTTCTAGTCTTTCCCTTAATATAGTGTTGATGATAAATCCTGATGATTGATTCCAGAAACTTCATAGTTAAATGTCGTTATAGGTCTTATTAGCACATGTACTGTGCTTATATTTTCATTTGAGTTGAACAAAGAGTTTCTGCTTATCCATAATTTGCAGGAAGCGCCTTTTCAGTTTGATCAATGACCTGTCAACCGTCTTTGAGGTTGTGAGTGAAAGGAAACCTATAAAAGACAGCAGCAACAACATCAAGCCCAACCCCAATACCGATAGTGGAAGCAAATCTCGCGGAGGCATCAAGGTAACAATAGGATTGGCTATATTTTTAATCATTTCCTCTTCGGTTTTATTACATTTATTTGCTTCTTGCACAATTTTGGGCAAGGAAAAGTGAGTACAAAAACTCTTGTTTACTGTAAGCTTCTGACGGCTGTAGAAAAACGTGTGTGGCTTTAAATTGAGCTAAAAAAACTGTCTTAAATTGCTAGAGATCTAGTGAAGGTCAGGCTAAAAGCAATCCAAGGGTGACAGATGAAAGTTTCGAAGAAGATGACGACGAACATAGTGAAACCCTGTGTGGGACCTGCGGTGGGAATTACAACGCCGACGAATTCTGGATTGGCTGTGACATCTGTGAGCGGTGGTACCACGGGAAATGCGTTAAAATAACTCCTGCCAAAGCCGAGAGCATTAAGCATTACAAATGCCCTTCCTGCTTGAAACGTGGTAGGCCGTGATGAAGTTATATTCCAAGCTCAACTATAAGCATATAACATTATGGTAATACTGCTAATATTTCCGCCTTTTGACTATTCTATACATGGGGACGATATCTTTGTTGTGTCAAAATAACTGTTCAAAAGTCGTTCTTGTGTATTAGGGGTGCTTCGACACAAATGTTTAAGTAGGAATTTGAATTTTTTGTATTCCCTGGATGATTTATATGGTGTGTAAACTCCCAATATAAAAACTCCAAAGTCTACCTGGTTTGTGAGGTTCAGATATTACTCTTGAAAACAATATTAGTAGTTTTATTTTGTTTTTATTCATAATCCATGTAATTGAAAATTTTAAAATGAAAATAGTTTTTCATAAACAAGTAGCACAAAATCAAATTGAATTTTTTTTCATTCAAAAAATTCTAAAAAGAAAAAAAAAAAAGAAATGATCAAACTTTTTCTTATTCATTTTTAGCACAATACATGGGAAAAGAGTGGTCCCACCCACGATCACACTTTATAGATGTCCACTTAAACTGCCGTTTAAGGTGACTGAAAGATCACCCATTAAAATCATACAGTTTGCCTTTTATTTGTTTTCTAGAACAAGACAAATTCAACAACTAGCATACAAGTTTCTTGCTATGATGCTGCATGCGCGAGATGTTATTTATTTGTTTATTTATTATTTTTTGTTTTAGAGCGAGGAATGATCGTGACCGATTAGTTCCGTATAAACATCTAAACTTATTTAAGCTTCAAGTTGAGTCTAAGACTATGTTTTTTTGAACTGAAAATAACTGAACTAAGTTATAGGACTTTAACTGATTTATTCAAATAATTTAAAAAAATCACTATCGTGCGATTTTGAAATATTTTTTATTTAATTATGTGACTATAGTGTGATAAAGATAAAAGTAATCAAGATTTGAACTAAAGTGAAATTAAATAAAAAAGATTTAAAATTAAATAAAAAATAAATCACACACTATATACTCATATAGTTAAGTAAAAAATATTTCAAAATCGCACCATAGTAATTTTTTAAAATTATTTGAATAAAGATAAAAGTATCAAAACTAAACTAAAGTGAAAAGTTTGTATCTTATGGTGTATTTACATTAAAATTAAATTATCAATTTTACATTTTATTTTATTTTCCCAACAAAAATTAAGAATACATTTTTATTAAATCATGTAACTGAAGAAACAAAGGAAGAATTAATATAATGCAAACATTTATTTGACAATACAAAAATATAGTACAATACATTATCAACAAACAATACTTTTTTGCATTACTTCAAATTACTTGACATACATAATATATATTACACAAACACACACATATAAATTTATAATACACACATACATACATACATACATATCATTTATTTTATTTTTCATAATTTATTACTCCACATTATTTGGGTGATTTGAGTGATTCCACATGAGACTTGCCCCTAGGGCCCTTCATCCTAATTTCGAGCCTATACTTGTTGAAAGTCGTCGGCGAATAGAGCGAAGGCCGCTCTCCCGTGACGAGCTCCTCAGCCGGTTTAATGACCATATCGCCCTTGGGGTTATAGAACAATGCCAACGACACCCTTTCCTTCTCCGAATTCACAACCACTCTATGCTCGACGCTCTTGTAATTCGCATTGCTCATAATCTGAAGTTGATCGCCCAAGTTGACGATGAAGGAGTTTGGAATGGGCTTCACGGTGACCCAAGCATCGCCGTGTCGGACCTGGAGGCCCGACACGTTCTCGTCGGGGAAAAGTATGGTCATGCCCCCTGGGTCCGAGTGGGCCGAGAGGCCCAATGTGAGGTCCGGCTGAGGGCATTTTGGGTAATAGTTAACCCTCATGCATGCACCCAACTCATCCCCAAAGGCTTCTTCTAGATACTCCTCTTTCAGACCGAGGTTGGTTGAGAATGTCTTCATCAATCTCCCGCAAAGCTCAACCACTTCTCTACTGTACTCTCCCATCACTTCCCTGCAATTATTAAATCAACCGATCTGATAAGAATCGAGCCGAGATCGAACATACAATACTCCAACTAAAATATTTTCTACAAAATCAATCTTGTATATATATTTCATGTTCCAACTAAAATAAATATTTTCTACACATCAATCTGTAGATTTCGTATTCCAACTAAAATATTTTCTAAATATTAATCTGTGTGATAAAATATTTTCTACATCAATATGTAGATTTTATGTTCTCAAACTAAAATATTTTCTAAAATTTGTATATTTCGTGCTCGAACTGAAATATTTTCTACCCATCAATCTATATTCTAAAATATTTTCTACACATCAATCTGTATATTTCGTATTCCAATTCTAAAATATTTTCTAAATATCAATCTGTGTGATAACATATACTCCCTCTGACCCTAAGAAATGGTCACAAGTGGTCAACGTTGACTTTTTTCGTTCGTCCAATACATATGATAAATGGTGTACAAAAATTATGAAATAATTACTAAAATAGTAAAATTTAACTACTACTACAATTTTCTGCATTATGCACTAAGTGTTAGTCGACTACTACTATATATTTCTTACTCCATCTAAAATATATTTTTCACACATAATTATTATTTTTTATTATACATACCTGCATGAAACGGGTCGAGCGGGCCACTTCTTCTCGTCCCTGACCCCGGCCGGAAGGTAGTGTAGAAAAAAGTAGTCGCTCCAGTCGAGCGAGGCCCCTTTCTCGACTCCGAGCCGACTCCCATACCCCTCGTAAGTGCTCGGCTCGTTCGCGTATTCCTGCTTCGCCTCGAGCGGGAGGTTGAAAAACTCCCGCCAAGCCTCGCGGGCCCGCCCCATCGTCTCGAGGTTGACCCCGTGGTTGACCGCCTGGAAGAACCCCCACTCCCGGCACGCGCCGTCGATCTGGGCGGCGGTTTTCCGGCGAGTCGACTCGTCCGGGGAGGTGAGGCCGCGCATGTCGATGGCCGGAATGTCGAGGTGGCCGGCGGCGGACGGGGTGGGCCGGTCGGAGGGGGTCTTGACGTAGCGGTCGGGGATGGTCCGGATTCCGCTGTCGGAGAGGTGCTGGACACGTGTGATTGGTTCCGGCCACGTTTGCAAGCAGCTCACCATTTTCGAGTTAATTTTTTGAATATAGACTCACAGTTACACTGGGATATATATATTTATATATATATATATACACACACGAACACTGTGTGTGATTGTGTGTGTTTAATGTGAGTTAGTTGCTAAAAGGTACTAGAGAGAAAAAAAATGTGGTTGAAACGTGAAATTCGTTTGATTGTTTGTGATTATATATCATCTATAGTATATATATACAAACACTTCATCTGACCCGACCCGAAGACAGACAGGAAAAAGTACAAATTAATAAAAATATTAGTAGTGGCTTTTAGATTTAATTTAAATCCAATTGAGATCAGAAGTTCAGATCGCTTCAATTTAATTCATTTCAGCTGGATCTATAGGTTAGTTTCAAAATAAATTAAAATAAAATAAAATAAAATTCATTTGAATTTATAATTTTAGGTATACAATTTAATGTTAGAATATTATTATATATTTTTAAAAAATATTTAACAATTTATAAAAATATTATTATTTTTATAAAAAAATTCAGTTGGATTCGTTAATTTCAAATTAGTTCACTTAAGTCCAAGTTCATCAAATTTCAATTCAAATTATATATGATTATAATTTCGGCGCCGTGAACAAGTAGAATAGGTGATATTTTGTCATGTGGAATAAAAGATGCATGGTATCATTTAAATCGTGGGTGTTTTTGGGTGAGTAGTGGAAAACGAGTGAGTGCCGGCAATAATAATTGACCCGGTCGGTGGGCCCCACCCCAATCCGGCCCGATAATTTGATCGGGCTTGAGTCAATGATAGTAGGTAGATTGATGGTCTTTTTCTTGTAGTTGGGACATTTATAACTATATGTAACAACTTAGTACAAGTACAGCTGCGGTTCCGCGTCAAGTACGTAGGAATAAATTCGGAGGAAATTCGATCGTTTCCCATGTTTTTTATGTACGTTTTTAGTGTTATATTAAAATATATATATTTATTTGTGTAATTAAGAGTGTTTGGTTCTTTTGGTATGATTTTGAGATTATAGTAACTCGTGAAGTAAGTTGAACTCTTTATTAAAAATATGTGTACGTAGGATGATAACTCACGATTGCATATCATAATTCAATTATATATAACACAATATTTCACTTTAAAGTTTTAGACAAATTGATTGTAGTTCTAACAATGGATCACTGAACCACAACATGTGCTATGATGTACTAACTGTAGAGATCGGATTATGGAGATGGCATGAAAAGAAACGAAAACGAGGCTCAATCGTGTTCAACACGATATCCTTAAAACAAAATTCGACTTCTACCGATCGTTTGTTTCCCAGGATACAACGTTTTCACGCAACTACGTTGCACGTCGAACCGAGATGTTGCCCGAAAAATTCACCGGAGGACCAAAGAAAGCTAAGCAAAAGAAAAGAAGCAAAATGTGCTGGAATGTGTCTGTATAAACTCGATTCTTTTTCGGTGTCTTTTGCATGCACAAAGAGCTGCAATATATAGGAAAAGTTGGACGAGAAGGGTTGATGAATCTAGACGTGTTGACCGTAACGTCTAAGCATTCATCACCCACCATCATTGTGATTAAACACAATTAATTCTTATGTTTAAAATTAAAAAATGTAACCTCCATCAATAATGAATAATATTGAATATTATTATTATTATTAT
Source organism: Euphrasia confusa (assembly GCA_954870475.1). NCBI lineage: Eukaryota > Viridiplantae > Streptophyta > Magnoliopsida > Lamiales > Orobanchaceae > Euphrasia > Euphrasia confusa. The sequence continues at coordinate 216,811 of OX940955.1, read as the reverse complement.
TATTATTATTATTGTAAAATAAATAATTAATAATATTCTATTATTATTATTGTATTAGAATATGCAAAATGTTGGCTCGTCAATTCAAAGTGTTAGTAGGATATTTTCCCTTATACACTTACTCAATTTTGCATATTTTTCCAATGTGGGATACACATTATCCCTTTAGAATTGTCTTTCAATTCACAATTTTGTTACAAGATTGAAAATTAATTTGTCATTCATTTCTACTCCGATTTGAGAAAATGAGATATCGAATCGAAGCTCTTTTTGATCTGTATATTTTCCAACACTAACAATGGACCACCAATTAATCAACCGATCGAGCATGGGCTGCTTCAATTCATAAGATTCTTACCTTTATTATCATGTTGAAATCAAAAGCGTGTATCAATCTCATGTCACACAAAATGAAAAAAAAAACCAGTCATCTAAAGAGATGTATTACTCGTGAACCAATTATTTTAGAAAGAGTAATTTTATACACTTGTGAGTTAGAATCTTTCCAAATAGAAATTTTTATATGAAATAATTCACAATTGTGCATCATTTTGGATAAAATTGATGTCAAGTCCTAAAAGATCCAAAACTACTCGGACTTTTCTATTTTGAATCGAGACAAAAAAAAATCATTACACGTCCCATATTTTCGACTTGATCTATAGAAACTTAATTTGATTCGTCAGATTAAAGTTTTTCTTTCATTTTTAGCTCGAAGAACTTGAGTTGGCCCGTCGACCGACCCTCTTTACAGCTAGGTGATGAAAAAATCTAAGAGATTAATCAACATCACTTGTCAAATATGTTTTGGATTAAATTGACATGTAAGAAGAATTTTAAGCCAAAGTCTTTTTTTAAAAGGATTGTGACAACCTTATGATATTTAGCCAAATCAAGCATGAGTAATTGATTATGCTAAATATCATAGCCCCATAGGTAAGAGGAAAAACATACACTACCAAATCATAGTAAATCTTACTTTTTTGATCTAATATTACCATAATCAATTTTGGTATCATAGTAAGAAGTTAGATAGATACTATGTATTTGTATATTTTAGACTTTATCATTTTTTTTAAAGAGGACCCAATTATTGCACTTAATAATTAAAAAATAATTTTAATTATTTTGTAAAATTATGTTTTAATGATAGCTTTTAAATACTTATTTTTTACATTTCAAAATAGTTTTTACATTTTTATTTTTATTATTCCCTAAGAGCCTCTTTGGACGAGTTTATTAAAAAGAGCTTATAAGATATTACGTCTTATAAGTTATTTTAAGAGCTGATAAGCTATTATATATTATTTAATAAATAAGTTGTTAAACAGTTTAGATAAAATATATATATAAACTTATAAAATGTTAATTTGTTTGGTAATTTAAAATTTTATATAAATAAAATTATCAAAAATAAATTGTTATATATGAAAAAAATAATTAAAAATAATTATATTAACTAAATAATAAATTTGAATTTTTTTATATATAAAATGTAATATTTGAGGGGTATTTTAGTTTTTTATTGTTTAAGTTAAAATAGCTTATAAGTTGTTAATTAGTTTATTTTAAAGATTTTTAAGTTTTTTTTTTTAAATTTACCAAACAAATTTTAAGAGTTTATAAGCTCTTAAATAACTTATAAGCTGTTTTAAAGAGCTTATAAACTTTGTGAAACACCCTCTAAGTAACACGTGTAGAGAGCATCTCTACACCCCCAATAATTTGTTGACACGTAAAATTTTTAATGTATTATATATATATTATATTATTAAGTTTATATAAAATTCTTATATATGTAAAAAATTTCAATCGATACTTATGTAATTATTTACTATAATTAAATTTGGTAAATAAATAAAGAAAATATGAATCAATATATTATTATAAAAAGAAATCACCCTAATTTACGTAGTGAATATAAAAATATCTTTTGGTTAAAATATAGTTTAATAATTAATATACAATTTTTTTTTATTGTAATATATTTTTATTTTAATAAAAAATAATTTAGACAATAGTAATTTATTTTATGAATATTTAGAGAGTGTTAATTTATTTTGTGAACACTCAATCGGCAGAAAATACAAAATTTATATTTCATGACCAATCAAGATAATATTTGGGACCTAATCGAAGATTACATTGAAACTGATGTCACCGGAGAAGCACCATCCGTTGAGGCCCCGAGTTTAGTCTCTGAAACACTTGATATTATTGAAGGTAACGCAGTGAATGACGAGATTAATGAACCTAAAGTAGGTATGAGTTTTCAATCATGTGACGATTATATGGCGTTTTGTTTTACTTATGGTGGGATCATTAGTCAAGCCCCGGCGGATGACTTGGGCGTGGAGAATTTCGAGGTGGCGCATGGATGAGCATCTTCAAACAAGAAATGGAGTGTCGTGTCTAATGCTGTAAACAAGAGTTGGGGGTTTTGGGATGAAAGAAGCGTGTAGGAATAGTTGGTCGGAAGAAAAATATACTCCAACATAAAATATACTCTACTACTAGTATTTTAATTAAAATTTTATTTATATGTATTTTATTTTTCATTTAATTAATTCTTTAAAATTAATTTTATTAATATTTAAATAATAAAATTCACGTTTTTTTGACTTAGGTACATAATGTATAATAGAAACAAATTAAATTAATTTTCAAGTAAATGAATTAATGAATTTTTTTAATATTAAAAAGTAGAATTGAAATGTACAATATTTATCCAAATATAATTAGATTTATATAAATTTAATTTTTTAAGATTGATTTTTTTACCAAATATTATTATAATAAAGAATTATCATAAATATCGATTGAGATTTTTAACATATATAAGAATTTTATATAAATTTAATAATATATATATATATATATATATATATATATATATATATATAATACATTAAAAAATCAACATGTCAAAATTTTATTGGTGGTGTAGAGAAGTCTATCTACACTTGGTGTTAATGTAGCATTTTCCCTCTAAGTAATTGACATTCTCTTTTCTTTTGAGTGTGTCCCACATAGCTAACACACCTAAAAAAACATCTAATCTTTTTCATTTTAAAAAATATATACAACTTTACTCTACCTTATTCACTTACTTTTTAAATTTTACTTATAATTATTTATTTATTTTTAATTTATTTTTATTTTTACTTTTTGGTCAAAAAATAAAAAATCATAATGTGCCCTTAAAAATATGACATCTATTTTAGAAATGATGGAGTAAAATATTCTCAATAAAAAAATTACACTTAGGAGAGTGTATTCAATCGGATTGTATTGGATTTTTATGGATTTTAAAAAGTCCATGGACTTAGAAAATTCACAGAGTTAATACAGAGTTTGAATGATTTTTGTTAATGCAGAGTTTGAATGATTTTTGTATAGATTTGTATGAATTTTTATAGATTTGATAAAATTGTCTAATATATATATATATATATATATATATATATATATATATATATATATATATATATATATATATATATTATTTACATGAACTTTCATTGATTTTTAACGCCAATAGAACCAGAACTATTTAATTATTTTTGTTAGAAACTTTAATTTTAATATATGATTGAAACTTTTATGTTAATATTCTACAAAAAAAATCACATTTTTTTAATTTTTTTATTATTATTATTATTATTTATTTTATTTTTTATTATTATTATTTTTTTTAATTATTATTATTGTTATTATTGTTATTATGTTGTATGTTTGTTGAAAGAAAGAAGTAAATTTTTTCGTAGTGTTTTTTGAATCCAACAAAATTTCTCCTTCTAACCAAAAATTTTAAAAAGTGAAACTTGTTTATATTTTTTAATAAGAATCCATTAAAACAAAATCTCTCCTTCTAACCAAAGATTTTTAAAAGTGAAATTTCTTTATATTTTTTAATAAAAATCCATTAAAATCCATTGACTATTAAAATCTATAGACTTTTGAATACCTTCGGATTTTTTAAGACTTTCTAAAATCTTAATTGAATACCTTCGTATTTTAATGAACTTTTAAAAATTTGGATTGAATACACCTAAACTTTAAAAATTCATTAAAATCCTATATACTCTCAATTGAATACCCCTCATTAATTTTCATTTGAAAATTCAAATTTAGTAGTAGATTTTTTAATCTAATGGATTGATTTCTAACATATTAACTTTAAATAAATATTTATCTTTTATATTTTTTGAAAGAGTAACTAAAATTTCTTCTAAATTAAGTTTCAATTTCAAGCCCAAAATCAAATTGTACAACAGTATGATATTTCTACTAACATCAGAACTGATCCCCTCCACGCGTCGGGATTTTTAATATCACCGTCAATCCACGTGTAGGCTAAATTATAGGTACAGTCATTCACAATATTATAATATATTAACTTTCACGTATTTAATGCTCCCTCTTCTTCTCTCTCCTCTCTCCTCCCACGTCTTTTCTCTCTTATACTATTCTCTCTTAATCCGTCAACACAAAACATAAATTATAATAATTATTTTTTATTTATATTTTTATTGTCAATTAATTTCTTTTCGTAGACACGCTACCCTAAGCAACAACAATCGTATCAGACACCACCAATACCCAATACCATCGTCTTCAGGTAATTCATAGTAAATTTTGTTTTTTTTCTAATTACTTGTTATATACAGTTTGAGATTATTTCAAATTAACTAGTAGTATAATTTTAATATGAAACAGTAATACTCAGATTAACGAATAGCTACTGTATTATCAAATTAATTTCAGATTAACGAATAGCTACTGTATTATCAAATTAATTTATAGGACGATCGTAATATTTATATTTTACATGTTTTTATTTTTTTGATCAATATAGTGATGGAAGATGAACCAGAAAACTCAAATTTTGTTCCACAAGTTATCATGGGTGTTATTCCTGAAGTTGGTCAAGAATTTCATTCAACTGAAGAAGCACAAGAATTTTATAATCAATATGCAAGACAAGCAGGATTCAGTACAAGAATCAATAATAGCAAGAAGAATAAAGAAACTGGAGAAGTCGTTTGGAAATTATTTGTATGTTCTAAAGAAGGGCAAACCGATGAAACATGGCAAAAGAAATTGAAAAATAGTGTACCTCGTTCAGGAGAAAGGAATCGCGGACATACACGATGTGGGTGCGAAGCAAGAATGACTATTGTGAAGTCAAAAAATAAAGATATGTGGACTGTTAGCCACTTCGTTGAAAATCATAACCACATCCTCACTACTCCGAGTAAGGTTCACTTACTAAAGTCACATCGAAAAGTCTCAACAACGAAGAAGGCTCTTGTGCAACAATTAACAGAAGCAAATAATCCTACTTGTCAGCAGGTGAGATTGTTAGAGATAAATGCAGGAGGTCCATCATCGGTTGGTTGTTTAGAAAAGGACATTCGAAACCATGAAAGAGACGTTCGAGGTGAGTTATTTGGACATGATGCCGAAACATTGATCCAACATTTTGAAATGGAAAAAGAGCGAAATGCAAACTTTTACTTCTCTTACGAGGTCGATGACAATGGTGTTTTTCTTAGATGTTTTTGGGCTGATTGTGCTTCTAAATCTTCATATGCACATTTTGGTGATGTAGCGGTGTTTGACACGACCTACAACATAAATAAGTACGGTATGGTGTTCGCCCCATTTGTTGGAGTTAACCACCATCGCCAGACTACATTTTTTGGGTGTGGATTATTAAGCGACGAGAAGGCAGAGTCTTTTATCTGGTTATTTCAGGAGTTTCTTGAAGCAATGCCAAATCATGCGTCTCCGAAAGTGATAATTACTGATCAAGATGCTGCCATTTCACGAGCAGTCTCAGTGGTATTTCCTGATATATTGCATCGATTTTGTTTATGGCATATACTTAATAAGTTCTCTGAGAAGTTGAGTATCGTATTGTACAAAGAGCAATATCGCAGTTTATCAAATATTATTAAAGAGTCAGAGTCAGTTGAGGAGTTTGAGCATCGATGGACAGAGTTGATGAGTACTACCGAGTTGGGGAAGAATGAGTGGTTAATCAATATGTATGAAATACGTCATCGTTGGGTGCCAGCGTATGTTAGACATGTGTTTGCTGCAGGGATGTCGAGTAGCCAGAGAGTCGAGAGTAATCATTCTTTCTTTAAGAGGTATGTGAATCGCAAAAATTCTTTAACAGATTTCATTACACGCTTCAATAGGGCCCTTGTGCACCAAAGACATCTTGAGTTAGAGGCAAATCATATTGATCTTAGTCAAGAACCAAGAATGGTCACAAGTTTTTTGATGGAACAACAGATGGTTAAAGTTTATACAAAGGCAATATTTCTATTATTTCAGAAAGAGTTGCAGCAGAGTATGTCATACATATGCACAATGATTTCGAACACAGATGACACTTCTGTCTATGTTGTGAAGCGATTTGAGACGGGAAAAACATTTGATCGACAACGAGAGTTAACATATCACTCTTCTTCTGATTCATTATCTTGTAGTTGTCTCATGTTTGAATTCGAAGGATATTTATGTCGTCATATGTTATGTTGGATGAAAGTCCAACAAGTGATGTTGCTACCAGATAAATACATCAACCAAAGATGGACAAAGAATGCAAGAGTTGGTGAGTCTATGCGAGACTATGAAGGTCAATCTTTAATTTCAAGGCGCGGACTATTAGCTCATGTAGCAATGGAGTTGGTTGACGATTGTTCGTTAACTGAGGCACGCAGTAATTTTTTGATGGCCGAATTAACGAAGTTAAAGAAAGCAGCGAATGAGATTGATGATGGCGGCAACATAGGTAAACAAGTGAACAAGATTAAAAGTCGCAGTTTCGTAGAGGTTGTTCAAGATCCAGACCAAGTAAATTCTAAAGGAAAACGAATAAGATCTTCTAAGGATAAGGCGATGTCGCAAAGTACCAGAACTTGCAGTGTGTGTGGTCAATGCGGACATGACAGACGAACATGTCCCGATGTTCATTTTACGTACGGTAACTTATGAGATTATTTTTATTACTTTTTATTTTGTATAACAATAATATTAATTTTTATTATTTTTCGCAGTTCACAATCGATCGATGAGACGAACTGATCGATGAGACAAACAGCACAAGTCCTTCCCCAAACCAAACAATATTATGAAATTATTGATTAAATGTTTGTTTTTCATATTCTTTTTAGCAATATTATGGATTTATTGAATTTTTAAGTTTATTAGTAATATTTTATGCTTCTATTAATTAGATACTGAGTATATCAAGCAATTTGTTTTTTAATATTAGTTCATGTGGCCTTTAATTTGTGATAAAAGAGCCAGAAGCACTCTGATCGTTCTCTCGTAAAAAACTTGTGAAAATTTTGATTACTGTAAATTAAAAAAATGTATACGATGAAGTTTTTAAACTAATTATTTTAGAGATCCACTTTTCAAAAAAGAATGAGTGGACAATAAAAAAAATTGAGTTTCAATTTTTGTGTTGACGGATTAAGAGAGAGAATAGTATAAGAGAGAGAAGATGTGGGAGGAGAGAGGAGAGAGAATAAGAGGGAGCATTAAATACGTGAAAGTTAATATATTATAATATTGTGAATGATTGTACCTATAATTTAGCCTACACGTGGATTGACGGTGATATTAAAAATCCCGACGCGTGGAGGGGATCAGTTCTGCTACTAACATAGTCATTGTTAAACCCCTCTTAAGTATATATTCTTGTATTTTAACTTCGCACTCTATAAAAATTAGAATTATTATTCTTTTTTCAAATTACACTTATTAATTTATGGTGTTATATATGTTTAACTGTTTAGATCTAGAACATCATTACTATATTAATTCATCATTGAGACTGTCTAATTTTCAATCTCGTGAGAAAATAATTCATAATAAATTATTTATTTCCACGATCTCCAATGTTAAAATGTAAAACAAAATCTCTCTAGATTCATTTCTCCCAAACATTTGGACTTTAAAATTCATAATTTTTCATGATCACTTGTCCTTTTAAAGTTTATTGCAATTTTTATATTTTGATGATTATACGTGATGTGTCCTCTATCTTATAATAGCTGATTTTTTTTTTGGATGTCTCAAAATATTTAAAACACACAAAAAAAATTATTTCAATTTTTTTATTTTTAAAATGTTATTTTATTCTTATTTTATCAATTATTTGTTAAACATTACTCACAATTATTTTATCATTCAATTTAAAATACATTTATATATTTTATTTTTTTATGAAAGAAAGAACAACGCCTCAACTCTTCTCGGAGTATTATTTAAATATGACCATTGATCAAAATTGCGATCGCAACTTAGAATTCAATCTTACGAGTTTGTCTCAATTTTATATAAAATATAAATTTATTAAAAAAATAATTTTTTTATAATTTTTTTTTTAATGTGTGAATATTTTGGTCTACCAAAAAAATTAAAAAAATACTAGTGGATAACATTACGCACCTATCACGTATTAAATCACGTGCTTAATTTATAATTTGATTGAATTGTTTTAGTAGTAGTTGCACTTACATATCATCACGCCACATTCATTTGTTACACAACTTTAATACATTTTCTCCCACATTATAGATTGTCGAACCTTTTAATTAGTTTTTATTATTTATCAAATTAAGTGTTTGAATAATCATCACATACAAAATCTCCAAATGCATATTTTATGGATTATGTACATAGTAGCATTATACTACATTATTTCGAACTTGAGTAAGAGTGATAATCTATCGAGTTTCGATTTGATTCAACTCGACTCATTTGAAAAAAGATTTTTTGTTTACGTGAATAGATTATCGGATTTAATTTTTTGTCGTATGCTTACTAAGCTCTATTTAAGTAGTGATTAATAATATGAACGGGGTGTACTTTAAATTCGAAACCATGTTTGACATTACTTCTTAATTAATTAATCAATCAATTAATTATTACTAATATTTAAAGAGTAGCATGTGAGTCATTAGGACAATTTAGGGGGATAGGGGAGTATATAATAAATATGAAAATATAAAATAATGTTGGAGGATGTGGACAACACAATTTTCCCATATTAACTTTCAAACACGTGGTGTAAAAGAGGTAAAATTGCATGGAAAGTCTTTTAAGTCTTATTTAAAAATCTGATATTTCTTTTGCGTTGTTGATGTCTTGTGTATTATGGACTAAAATTTTATTTATGCTGTACCAATTATTCAATATATCGTGCATATAATTACAGTAAATTTAATATTATTATATATAAGTGCACACACGATTAAATAGTTTAAATCAAAATAAATGTTGAAACAAATGACATGTTGTGTAACAGTGTAGGTAATAAAAATCACAAAAAACATAAAATACAAATGGTATCGAATTACTTGCACGAAAATGATATTTTGTAAGTGGTAATGATTTTAAAAATATCTGTACCCAAATATTCGTATAAAATATTGATTACATAATCAACTATATATATATATATATATATACTTTATAATATAAATATAAAGGAGTAAAGGTAAATATAATGAACATATAGATAATATTAAATTAGTTTTTAAAAGATAGGAGTATAATATAATAGTACATCTTATATCACACATTTTATTATTATCAAATTTTAAAAATAATACCCTCTTTATTTCATAAAAAAAGATGTATTTAAAAAATATAAATGAAACATTTTGAGGTGACGATCAACATGATTTTTTTTACAGTGAGACGAAAATAGTAGTTCTTTTATTTCATAAGAATGATCAACTTACGTGATCATTTGTTTGAGGAGCATATTTTATAAATATAAGTAAATGTCGAAAGTAGATTGATTAGGGTAAGTCCACATTGATTAGGGTGAGGCCACATAGGTGAGGCTCATTTGCCGACTTGCTTAGCTCAAGAAAATTCATGCTTTTAGGGTGAGATAATGCTGATGTGAAACCTCTCAACATTTTTTCCACCATATCAAATCAAACGACACGTGACATAAATTGTACGTTGTACCTGGCTACATTATGTTTTGAACTCAAAACAAAAGATGAAACAAAGAGGGGCGACATAGGTAGTCGGCCGTCGCCTACATGGCCACACACTCAGAGTCAGATCATGTTGGATTTTGAACCTATTGAAGTCACCCGATCGATCCAAACAAACCCTTCTCCAAGGTACCGAATTTTCGACCAATAATAATCAACTCGACAACAATAATAATCAATCGAGTAATATATATTTTCCCCAATGCACACAAATATATATATATATATATATATATATATATATATATATATATATATATATATATATATATATATATATATATATATATATATATATATATATTCAAGCAATTAACCGAGCAACCACAATCAAAAGCAAACAAACACAAAACAAACAAGCAAACAAACAAACAAACAAAAGATCGAAAATTACCGTGGTTCACCTCTTAATAGACTACATCCATTTTCGCTGCCACGAACAAACAAAAGATAGAAAATTACAGTGGTTCACCTCTTAATAGACTAAATCCACTTTCGCTGCCACGATAATTTTCACTAGATCGCAAGAAATTACAATATTTTTTCCCAAAATTCTAACCCTAACTCACTATCTCCTCTAGAATCCTCACACACACCCAAAGCACAAGATAAACCGAGAAATGCAATTAAATTTTTCTACAAGTATATTAAATTTAACCCAATTCTCTCATCATCTCTCAAGTGTTGGTAGTAGTTACAATGAATACTGGATAGATCTCTCACAAATGAGGGGAGTTGCTATTTATACTTACAAACCAAAACTCTAGAAAATAGGCCAAAAAACGTGAGGCTCAACTCAAAAAATCAAACGAAGCACCCACTTGGTCAAGTGTCTGCTCCTCGAGAAGTGCCCACTTCGTAAATGGGCGCCTGCTTGGTCACCCTGCACTCCAACATTATCTCGATCCCCTCAGCTTCGTTTTGGCTTTGATTATCCACCAATCCCAACAGTACAGTGGGTGTGAATATCAATAGTGAAACTAACTCAAATGTATAGTGTAAAACAAAAACTGATTATTTTTTTCATCATGAAAAAATAATTAACAGAAACTTATGTTTGTAGTTCGATACATGGATGCAGCTATTTCCTAGTCTAAGTGGAATGTGCAATCAAGAGCTAATTCAATCGACGTTCACATGAATATTTACTACAGTTCATACTAGATGTAAAAAGACACAACTCACAAGAATGGGATCAAACACCTTGAAGACGCTAATCAAATGTATTTCCTTTATCCATAATCCATGTAAGCCAATAGATTAGCTGGATACCTCATTCAAACCCAAGGAAGGTCGTTTATATTTACTCACCCAAGTTAATCGAGCCATCCTTCATCAACTTTATGCTCAGGCTGTTGAATCTCCCTCTCGAGTAATGTCGGGAAGCCTTTCTCCAATCTGTTCCAGTTTTCATCATGGCCACAAATTCATCGTAACTTATGCGTCCATCCTGCATTCATGGTGAAATGCGATGACTTATCATATAATATACACGACAAAAACTTATGCAAGACGGAAGTACTCTCTGGCAGACTAAGCTACTTTTTCATAGATAAAACCCCTATATATTTATTTATTTTTAATTTTTTTATTCCTTAGAACTTAAACTATTTTTTGAGGGATCTTTAATTATTATTTATTTTTCCAAAAAAATAAGGGAATTGTTTTTCTTTTCATTCTCTTTTTAGTTATTTTAGGGGTTAATTGATTGCTATTACCCCCCCTAGAACCTTGTCCCCAAGAAAATTACTCCTGTCTACTCAGAGCTCCATAGTAGGGGTAATGAATGTTAGTTACAGTACTATTTTAATTTATTTATTTATTCTGTTTTTTTTTTAAATTTCGTTATAGTGGATTGGTTGTAATGGTTAGGGGGAATGTGAGTCAATATATACATGAACATAATCCATAGGACTTATTTTCACCTTGTCTGTGTCAACCTCCTGGAAAATGTCATTTGCCACATCATCTGTACTATCATCTGCCCCATCTTCCACCAAAGCATTCCGAAGCTCATCGGGCTCGATGTAACCATTTCCGTCTTTGTCAAAGTAGGAGAAAGCCTTGTGTAGATGCTCGTCCTTGGCCATCCTCTGCAGATGTAATGAAATAGCAAGAAATTCTCCATAGTCCAATGTTCCTTTTCCATTTGTGTCCACCTGTTGGAAAGAACTGGATAAATATAAGAAAAAATGATTATGACAACGACTCTCACTCTCACATGATGCACACACATGCAAGAGTGGACACTGCCCTCAAGTGAATGTAATGAGTTGACGTTTATAGTTCTTCCTGGATTCTCGATATTATCACTGAATGTAAATGAGTTTAACCAAAATAAAAATAAAAATGCACATATAAATTCTAAAGCAACATATTGTGTTACCTAAGCTGCCACCTTGGCTATCATGTACGCCTAAAAAAGAAACACCGAATTAATGAATCTCATTAAACCAACCAAGTCATCATCAATCAGGCTTTCTCCCTTAAAAGCTTCAGTCAATCTAATCAGCACAATAAAAACTTATTCTCACGATTGTTGTTCCTTGATGATGCAACGAATAATTATATGGGCATACAATATGTCAATATGATCCCTCCTAGTAATAGTTTGAACTTCAAATTCATCGAAGGGAGAGTTAATTTCTAATGGGTCAATATGTGCAGACTTACAGCTTCAATGAGCATCTGTACTTCAGACTCCCCCAGTTGCGAATCCAGCTTTTGCAATCCAGCCTTCAGTTCTTCAGTTGAAACAATACCATCATTATCGATATCTATCTTAGCAAATATCTCTTTGATTCCTTCAACTTCTTCATTAGACATGAAATCAGCAATGACCTAATCAGGAAAATAAAGAAGAAACACAACTTTTGCTCAGCAAAAACATGCGACTAGAAAAAGATTAAAAAGATAAGCATAAATCATCAACCGACCCTAAGAGCCTTCCTCTTGAATCTGTTCATCAATGAGAACTGCTTCAGTCTTGACCTGACAACATCTCCAAGAGGAACATTTGAAGCCTTCTTTGCATTTTGGAGCCAAGGATGTTCTGCAAACATAAAATGTTCATCTGACTCATTCATCTAAACCTCAATTTAAAAGGTTTTATTCACAAAATAATTTGTCATCAGAATGCCAGGATACAACTAAATAGGCCATTTCTACAAATTTAGAACTTTGTTAACAGATTGCTTAACTTCATATAAAATCGAAAGCTTCGACCAAATTATTATTGCAAAAAAAATTTCTAACATAATCCAGAATCATAAGGAGTATGTAGCAGGCCATTATTTACATAGGTTAATTCCATAACATATTTAGGACTTTAAATTGAAATACTACATCACTCAACATACCATTTTTAAGAATAAATAAAATTTGAAATTAACAAACTATCCAAGATATTAGGAAAAAAACAAAAACTTCAGGAATAAAAAATGCTACGAATCATACATTAACCATTTCGTGCATATTTTCAGTTCATAGAAAACGTTCATTACAACATTGTGCATGCTGAACTCAGTGAAATAGGAATTTTAATCAGAATAACAGGATGTAAATGCTCCCACAAATCACAATAACAAACAAACACCCAAACTAATTTCACGGACCTTTATCTATCCAAATATAACTTGAACTGAAAAGGAGTGATTTTTTTTTGAGTGCTTAGTGTAAGAATTCTAGAGTAAAAGCATTCATCAAAACAAGTTTCTACTGAAGTCTTGAGAATGGGAAGGAAGAGATGTGCATAATTATTATAAGGGATTTCAAGAATTTATCAGAAGGTATAACCAACTGCACACATAGCATACCAAGAACTTGTTGCGCTGTCAGTCGAAGTTTGGTATCTGACTCCAGCATCTGTCTTACAAGGCTCTGCATAATTATTATAAGGGATTTCAAGAATTTATCAGAAGGTATAACCAACTGCACACATAGCATACCAAGAACTTGTTGCGCTGTCAGTCGAAGTTTGGTATCTGACTCCAGCATCTGTCTTACAAGGCTCTTGGCACCCTCTGAGATACTTGGCCACGGTTCACGTTGAAAATCTATTTTCCCACGTATGATGGCCTGGGCAACACCTTGCTCTGATTCTGAGTAGAGAATTTGATCAAATGTCAACCCATGTAATATTTCAGTTCTATAGTTATAAGAACCATGAGAAAAAGTAGAGGCACAAAATGCGACAATGAATACCAAAATTCATCATCAAATTGAATAATAGTTACACACAGGTATAGACAGTATCGATTATGTACCACAATGATGTAAACCAATAACTTAGAAATTTTCTAAAACCATCAAAAGGCCAATACCCTGTTTTGTAGATCCAATGTTTAATTGGTAATTATAGGTATGCTATCAGCAGAAGGATATAAAGAATTACTGCCAAAAGAGAATGAGCTTACCAGCCCAGAATGGAGGAACTCCGCACAAAAGGATATAAAGAATTACACCTGCACTCCAGATATCTATTTCTGGCCCATAGTTTCTCTTGAGCACCTCCGGAGCCATGTAGTAAGGGCTTCCCACAATTTCAGAGAACTTCTCACCTAAAATCCAGTGGAAAATGGAGTTGTAGAATCATTAAAAAAATAATTAAGTCGTAATATATATTTACATTTATCATATTGCAAGAGAATGTCGGAGTACGAACACTTCAAACATAAAACATTTGCAGATGTCAGATTTCAATAGACATGAAAAAATATGAGATACACAAGCTTTCCACATTCGTCACAGAGACAAAAGTTATTCTTATTTGATTCCTAATGGATCCGTAGACATCAGTATCTTTCACACTATGGAAGCAAACACTATAAGCCAAGACTGTAAAATCACACAGCTATCTATGTAACACGGTCTCCACATACAGTTAAACAATCAATCGACAAATCAATTTTTTTTATAATGATTCTTACTACTCAACACATCAACACCATCACATACAAACTACAATCAATAAAGACAAATAATAATTATAAATTTTACTAACCTGGCTTGAAGAAAATAGATAAACCAAAATCAATGGCTTTGAGCGGCGAATTTTCCTTCTTATTCGCAAACAAAAAATTCTCCGGTTTCAAGTCCCTATGGATCACCCCATGCTTGTGGCACAGCTGCACGACCTCCATTATTGTCCGAGTCACAGCAGCTGCCGCCCGCTCTGTATAGTGCCCGCGAGCCACGATCCTATCGAACAGCTCCCCTCCCTCACACAATTCCATCACCAAATGCACAGCATTCTCGTCCTCACACGCCTCCTTGAAGCTCACGATATTCAAATCCTTGGGAAGGTGCTTCATTATCGCCACCTCCCTCCTCACATCCTCCACATCCACTGCCGTCCGAAGCTTTCGCTTGGATATCGATTTGCAGGCCAACATCTCCCTCGTCCCCCTGTCAACGCAGAGGAAGGTGACTCCAAACTCCCCTCTTCCGAGCTCGCGATCGATCGAGTACTTATCCTCGATTTTCCCCTTCTTAACGTCCGTCAAGACGGAGACCGCCTTTTTGCCGTTGCCGGACGATTTTTCCTTCCGGCCGAGCTCGTTGCCGGAGAAGTTGCGCGACTTGACGTCCTCTCTGGCGACGGCGGCCGGAGATCTGCAGCAGTTCCCCATTCGAATCGGAGCTCCGCCTCAGATTCCCCGATCAAGCGATAAACCCTAACCCTAAGCGCACCTGAATCTAGCCTTTTATCATGATCGGAGAGAGCGAAAATGAAGCGGCGAGTGGAGGACGAAAGCTCAGGGACGATAATGTGCGTGATTTTGCTCACATTGACTAACTGAAATTCTAACTGATGAGTGTGTGTTTGTGTGTGTGAGAGTGACACTGAGTGACTGGTTTGGTAACGGTTTAGATGCTTTTGTAGGGGAGAGACTAGAGAGATATTCATTTTTTATTTTTTATTTTTAAAAAATGATTAAAATTTCAATTTTCTGAGTATTTGGTAACCAAATCTACAAAATATTATATTGACTTTTGCAATATTTAATTATAATTTTACATGTCAAAACAATTATTTTTGGAGAATACTCAAAAAATACTCATATTATAATTATTTTTAGTTTTTCTAATTATTTTTATATTAAATGTCATTTTGGCTTTATTAAATAATTTAATAACATTAACTCATAATTTTTCAATTTTCAATGTAAGTGTTATTTTTTTTTTTTACAAATAACTTTTCATTGTTTATGTCAATTTTAAATTTTTCAATGAATATTAATTGAAATTAAACACTTTCTTAATTTATCTATCAAAGCAAGTACATATAAAAAAAATATGAGAGAGTATTATTTTGTTATGAAAATAATACTCTAAGTACAATATTGTATCTTGAAAATACTCTAGTACAATATTGTATCTTGAAAATGAATTGTAATTTGACGCATAATATTCTTATAATCATACTTAAACATTTACGTTTGCTTAAACAAATGTTTCAAAACATTACATTTTTATTTTAAAAAAAATTGATCTCACCCTCTAACTTTTAGTTTTTAGTTTTGCTAAACAAATTCACAAAATAAAACTAATTCACTTAATTATATTAAAATAATGTTATTGTTGTTATCATTTTCTTGACTTAAATATATATATTTATATGTATAGTAAACTATACAATTAATTATAACCAAGGGTCAACCAATGAAATATACTCCTAATTATGAAAGCAAATCACGATACATCATCAATTGGTCTTGGTCTTAATTAAGACCGGACAACTAACCCCTCGAAAAAACCAAAGACCATAGCCTAATACTCCATGATTACACAAATTTTTTGCCTTAGAAATTGCATTGAATACATTTGTATTCACCAATAAGTAATCGATAAAGAAAAGGGTTAAGAAAATAAGTGTTTTGTGGTCATTAAGATTAAAGAAAAGATGTCACGTGTTGTCTCTTTACTTTGATAGTAATCGATTGTGTAGGGATCATGTTGTCTCGTTGATAGATTATACTATGTCAATCCCTTGTTTACACAAAAAAATGATACACGATTATATTCATAAAAAATGTGTGTATTGAATAGTACTCTTTTGTTTAATTGTTTCCTCCATTAGAAAAATAACACACAATTAAAATAAAGAAATTTTTTAAATAATAGATAAAGTGTTTTTTTACAATTAAATAATTCAATTTTTTCTAATTATAAATTAAAAGTAATTACCACGATTATTACCCGTTATAGTTTTTTCAAATCAAGAAAATTGAAATACATAGGCAATAAGAAAAGAAATATTTTGGATAAAATGTTTTTTTAAATTTGTTAGAATTGAGTAATTCACTTTTTTCAAATTATGAATAAAATAAATGTATTTAATATTATTTGAATTTTATTAATTTAAATAATGGTTATTAATTAATATTTATTATATAAAATACACTATTATTACACTATTTTATAATTAAATCTTAAAATTACTCTAATATTGTGAAGTGGAGTATATTTTATGAGTTTGGAGTTATAATTTCATAATTCAAGTTTTCCTATTTTCAAAAAAACTTTTAAAATAAATCTCTTGGGATAAAGAGAAGATTTTTTTACTTTTATCTTTAAATTAGTTTTATCTGTGCTCTCTCGCAGTGGAGTACATCCAGGGACGTACCCACTTGGTCCCGAAGGGTGCGATCGCACCCCCTCAACTTTTTAAAAAAATTATTTTTATAAATTAATTTTTATATATTAAGATAATTTATTATAATTTATTTAAAAATAATTACAATCTAATTGTGATTTTGTTAAAATATTATGTTTTATCTAAAAAAAATAAGATAATAAACTATTTATTAAAAAAAATAAAATACTAATTTATCATGTTTTAAAAAAATAAATTAAAATATCAATATTGTTCAATTATTAACGTCAAATATTAATTTATAACGCTTTTAAAAAATAGAATTAATAATCAATACTAATCAATTATTAATTAACGTAGCATATTTTATAAAATGAAGTCAATTAATTTGATATTTATATGTAATATTCTGATTAAATTTACATTTGTCTAGTTCTTCACAAATCTAAAATAACAACTTGTTATTTTTGTTATTTTTTTATGTTGTACTTTCATAATAACAGAACCACTTTTTTTAAATGGACATTTCCCAATAATAGTAACTTCCAAAAACGAAAATAAATATTCTTATTTTCTTATTTTAAAATATAATTTTACCCATATTTTATTCATTACCTTTTCAAATTTACTCACAATTTCTTTAACTTTTAACTTAAAAATACATTTATATTTTTCATTTTTTGATCAAAAAGTAAAAAAATTAACATATTTTTTAAACTTGCTCGAAAAAAAAAATGATCTTATATTTATAAAATGAAGATATTTTTTTTTTCAAATTTGCACCCGCTGACTAATATTTCTAGGTACGTCACTGAGTACATCATGTACACATTTACTGTATATTTAATATTATTATATTAAAAATACAAAAAATTAATCACACCTTACGTGTATGGTGTATGCATTTATATTTAAGATGCCACCGAAAGTAGTATTCAGAAGTAGCATCTCATATACCCCTTTAAATTACAATTTTATCAATACTTTTACTTTAAATTTTGTAAAAAATAAAAAAGTATAACATTTAATAAGTGAAGAAAAGTAAAATCGAGTTTAATTCGAATAAGAAATAGAAAGTATACACAATTTTTTTATTAATCAAATATTAATATTTTCAATCTAATTAATATCTTACTAAAAAGATTATTTAAGTAATAATTAAGAATATGAAAAAAATAGAATTATGAATTTATGATAATTTTTTAATAAATTAAGGAATTTATTAAAATATAAAAGTTAAAACGATGAAGTCGCTACTATTATGTAGATAGCAAAACACGTTTTTCTTTATATTATACTCCATATATATACATACACACACGTAATTATTTTCCAATTATATCGTTTTTTCTTCCTTCTCACACATCGGGATACATCCGGAGCTCCGACGAAAATTATGGATCGGGCACAGCTTCTATTGGTGGGTCTACCGTTATTCCTCTTTTGCTCCGACATATTCAACCTCTTTTCTCCGCCGCCGGCGAAGCCCGCCGCTCACCACCACCACCACCGTCACCAACCAGATTCACAGCCAATAATCCACCAACAACAGTCGACCCATGAGTTCCCAGCTCAGGTTTGACCTAATTTCTTCAAAAAATCGAGTTGCACTGTTAAATTCGACCGAAATTCTCACTTAGAATATAATTGATTGTGAGATCTTACATATATTTTCTATTATTTATAATAATTGTTTTAGGGTTGATGTATTTTGTGCAGAAAGCTTCTGGGATTGGTTATGGAAACACGGTTACCATTGACTTCTGTTCATCTTGTTCTTTCAGGTATTTTGTGCTATGTTTTTTTTCTTTGTTGCTAAAAATCTATTATACCCACGTGAGACTTGTTTTTAGTTCCATTTGCTTAGTGAATTTGTTTATTGAAAATACGTTTGATCGTTATTGATTATCTTCCGATTTCCAAAAGAATCAATCATGAGGTCATGACTACTCTGAAAATCCATAGAGTGGAATTCGGCATTTGCGATTATCATGATTCTTCGATCAAATGTACAGAGACAATTTATGCCACTGTGATGAACTATAAAGGATCTTCCCTAATTGCTTGGATTTCTTACATGAATATAAGGGTAGCAGTATCTATTAGACTATTACTACTAGTATTTTGTTTTTAGTTCCATTTTTGTAGTGACTTTGTTTATTGAAAATATGTTTGCTCACTATCGATTATTTGTCAAAAGAATTAATCCGGAGGTCAAAACTACTCTGAGAACCTAGACTGGAATTTGGTACTTGTGATTATTTATTGAAAATATGTTTGCTCGTTATCGATTATTTGTCAAAAGAATTAATCCGGAGGTCAAAACTACTCTGAGAACCTAGACTGGAATTTGGTATTTGTGATTGTCATGATTCAGCATTCGTATGTACAGACAACTTATGCCATTGTAGTGAGGATAATTGATAGGATGAACACATTCCTAAATTGCTTGGATATTTATACATGAATATTAGAGTAGCAGTATCTATTATTTTGCTGTGGTAATTTACTCTTGAAGACTAATAGCACAGTTTCCATAAAATGATAAATTAAAGCCTGATTGTATGATATTCTCTAATGGTGCATTTATGTGATTCTCAATTTGACAGAGGGACAGCTGTCACAATGAAAAATATGTTAGAAACTCAGTTTCCTGGAATCAACGTGGTTCTCGCGAATTACCCTCCCCCTTTCCCTAAACGCATTTTGAGCAAGGTGGTGCCAATTGTTCAGTTTGGTGTGATTGGGATTATGATGGGTGGTGAACAAATTTTCCCGAGATTAGGGTTTGCTGCGCCCCCACAGTGGTATTATTCCATGCGAGCAAATAAATTCGGGAGTATGGCAAGCACTTGGCTGCTCGGAAACTTCCTTCAGTCCTTCCTGCAGAGTTCGGGTGCTTTTGAAGTTTACAGCAACGGTGAATTGGTAATTATCGATCCCCTTATTTTCTATCTTAAAAACATTTCACGATGTGGAAATATCTTATTGCTGATTTTGGGTGTCACACTTATTTTTCATCTTAAAAACATTTCATATAAAAAAATCAGTTGGATATGCTAGGCATATGATTGTTTTCCTACTAATTATTCTCGAACCTTTTCGATTCATATGATGCAGGTATTTTCCAAATTAAAGGAGCATAGGTTTCCGGGGGAGATAGAGTTGAAAGATCTTGTTGCTAGAAGGATTGCTAATTCGAGAGTCATAGATGGCATTAATGGAGGGCAGTGGACCTAGAAGCTCACACTCATATTTGTGGATTTGGATGTGGTCTTCGTTGAGATCTAATATGCAATAGAACTACGATTTTATTCATACTGATCAACTTGCTATACCGAGACATTTTGTAGGGTTCTACTCTTTTTTAAGCTGTTAATGTCTATGTTATTACAGCGAAATGGTTTTATTCGCATGCATGAATTGTAGATAATAAATTGAATACGTTAGGTGCATATTTGAACTTGAGGTTTGCATTGCCATTTACAATGTGTTTATCAAATCAAGTGAAACTCTTTTATTCACTGATGCAAAAATGTACTCATGTCTTATTTGGACAAATCCATTCTTATTCGTCATTTTCAATCAATCATGACACTTGTACATTGTCGATGACCAAGAAGATCTGATTACAGTCGTATTATGTGACAATATCCTACCTCACCTACAGGTGATAATCAGTTGCTTTTAAATGAATTTAATCGTGGCACACATTCAAGCTATTTTTACACGCGTTATTTACAGAAAAACAGAAAAATGAAAGGCAACTGGAAATCAATCACTCATGTGATGAGAAGAATCTAGAGAGATGCAATTCCTTTTGCAAATGCTATTACTATATATGGTACCACTTCCGTTTTTCCATTGCCTGGACAAGTTCATTGGCCAACGACGCAAAGTCTTCAGCTCCATTTCGCAGGTCTTCAGCTCTCCTGCTGATTTTCTGAAGTAAAATGACAAATATAGCCTCCGTTATTTGAATTGTGAATTTCCATGGTGTCTTAACCTCGAGTTTAAAGATAATTCATTTTTGGACAAGTCACCTCGAGTTTTTCTTGGCGCTCCAGAAGCTTGTTTCTTGCTTGCCCCGCAGCAGACGAAGCATCCTAGAATGACGGAAAACAGATTCAACAAGACCGATCAATTCTCAAATAACCAACTCAAAACCTACCCCAACATTTCGGTATTTAGCGATGATTTCTTCCTTTGTTCTAATTCTGGGCTTAATCTCAGCACCATCATCAAGCAGTCTTTCTCGTTCATTTTTCTTGTCTGAAAATGAAACAATAAACATCAATTATTCCAAAAAGCCTGTATGAGTCAAAATCACAAATCTTCAAAAACCAGAGCATCTTCTATACCTTTATCCCTGTTATTCACATGGGATGAGGTTGATGCCTGAGGCTCAGGTTCATCGATTTCAATGTCATCGATTTCTATCGTAAGCTCAGCAGCTTTCTGTTCTTCTGTAATTGATGATGGCTTTGGAAATGGGTTTTTAGTGAAGATGTCCTGTAGTTGACTAGAATCAGTGTCGTGACTCGTTGATTTGTGTGATTTCCTTCCCCTTAATCCTTCAAAAATACCACCCAAGATGCCAGCCTATAAAACCAAGCCAAATCAGTTGTACAAAACCGAAGAATCATTTTTAAAGCATAAACAATGATAAGCACAAGTAGAGTTATCTCAAAACCTGTTTTCTCTTGGGATCAGAGGAAGCACTAAGTGCAGCATTAGCTGCAGCTGCAAGAACCTCATCATGAAGATTAGGAAGAGACTCTGGAATTCTGGGGGGAAAAACATTCAATTTATATTCCAAACATCTTTCTACTATAAATTAGTCACACGAGTGAACAACGTTGGCTAATGAATACCTGAAGTCATTTTCACTCTCTAATAGAGAAATAAATGCCACTTCACAGCCATTTGCCTGTGAGAAATGCTCAGTATTAAAAGATAAGGCATGTATTTTTTACTCACTTTTTTTTTTCAGTTACCATCACAATCTAATAGCCCATTTAAGCTCAAAAACAGAAAATGTAAATTAGCAGTATGGTGATAATAGTATAATACCAAGGTAATATGTAAATTTCCTGTAGAGCTGATCAGCCTTCCCATGTTTGCCTTGATGTTCCACCTTAAGTACGACAATAAAGGGAATTCTTTCACCAATTCCAGACCAGGCAATGATCTGTATAAGAACAGCCGTAATGGAAAGTTCTGTCACTCTAAAGATCGTCGCTTCAAATGTTCAAAACAATAAATTTATGATGTGATAAATTCTACAAAAGTGCAAGATAGAGTTCTTGGTGCCTATGATAATAGTGATTTGGGCTAATTCATAAACTTGATAAAAAAAAATCTGACAAACAATTGTTGAACTTCAGATTTGGTTAGTCCAGAGTAAATTTTATGGCGAAGTTTTCATGGATTCCTGTAATCGGAAAGGAACTAAAACTTCAAAGACATTGAAGCATTTTAGATGAATGACAGAATGAAAGCTTTTAATCCCAACTAGTCAATTATTCCATGAATTATAAAACACAGCTTCTAACTAATATCAAAATAATGTAACACAGAAATTTCAAGTGAAGGGTTTACCTGATCTCTAACACACCAGTCTCATAGAATACAACCAGCCCACAACATTTTTCCATTTTCCTAAAAACAGTAGCCCAACAGCAGGGCTTCGAAAGTTTAACTTTGAAAATATGTTTATTTTCTCCCTGATAAATCACATCAGTTTTTAGTTGATGGACAAAAAACATGGAAACGAGAAACAAAAGGGACTTACTTGAACCACAGACTTGGCAGGGTACACACGCAATGAATCCTTGCAACAAAGCAAGACATATAAATCTTTCAAACTTTGTGCAGATGGTTTTTTATCCAAAGAGTGCTCGTTAGTTTCACACTTTTCACTCTCTTGAGATAGCTCATTTATTAACATATCATCTTTCAGAAACGGTTGTTTATCTGATGCATAAAATCCAATTAGAAATGCATATTAATCGGAGAAAGAGAATAATCGCCACTCACGAAGTATACTTGCCTATAACATACATTGAAATAGCCGTCGACTTCTTCAACTGTACAGGCCTTGAGCTAATCATGTTACCCTTATTACCATCAAGAACATAGATATGTGCATCCTTGGTTAATACAAATATGAATTCTTTTCTACTGTTATCCGGAACTTGTGATGCAGATTCATTGGTGTTTTTAGTTGTTTTACAGAATACCGATAGCACAGGGGAGTTGGATATAGAGTCTGTTATAAATGCAACAGATGGAACATGCACATCTACCACTGCTACCTGAAACAAATAGACATATGCCTTAGTACCAACTAACACAATCAAAGGAAGGAAAATAAAATGCCTCCATGGTGATCTGCGAACAAAATTAATATGAAGCCTGAGAATAATTACTCACTCGGGAACATTCATATCCAACAATAAGTTTAGAGGCATTGTTTGTAAATCTCAACGCATGAACTCCTGATTTTTGAAGGTTGAATACAGCTGCACACCTAGGTCCTTGTACTTTGGCCGAAATGTGAACTGCGGGAAATGAGCACATTTAGGCGTCTTGAAAATTATTGGGAAAAGAATACCTTTTTCTGCATCCAATTTAAGTTTGTCCACTTACGGGACCAACTCTCTAAAACTTAAGCTGAACTAATATTGAAAAAATGTGATTAATATAGGACTTGTAATTCCACAGGGTATTATGTCGAGGAAAAACTGCAGTGGATAATGGAGTATCAATCTTGCTCAGTATAGTAATTGTAGTCAATTACATAACTCATACAGGGTCCACCATCACATTCATAAACTTATGCATAGACCAATATCGGCTGCTTAACCAAGTGGTCTCAAATAGTTATCCAACTGATGAGACTATTTTGTAATGGAAGGACTTAAGGAAAAGGTAAGATTCATGGTTTAAATTACCTTCGCTTTCAGTTTCCGTAACAAAATGACAGCTTGTTTCATCGCTGCTACGAAGGTTGTAAATTCGGACCTGCATGAGAACAAAGCAACACAAGAATAAATAAAACAGTGAAAGCATGCCCAATTGCAACTAAATGACTGAATATTTTAAGAAATAAATTCTAACCAGACCACATTCAGTGCCAACTGCTAATCTCAAAGTGGAGGGGCATAAATCAAATACCGTTAACGAGGCAGTAGAATTTTCACTGCTAAACTGTCATTCATCATCAAACTCCCGTTAAGTGTTAGCAGAAATGGGAAAAAATTGGATACCTGTATCTCCCTGAATCAAATTCTTACCTCGTTTGTCAAAACACATAGGAGTGAAAAAACTGGATAAGTAGCATCCCATATTCGAACAGATCCATCCCGATAGCCTGCTACATACAACATGTGGACCTTGTTATCTTCACCAAAAGGTATATGGTTACTTATTCCCCCAGTTAAGGACCACTTTTTATTCCCAGGCAATGTCAAAGTTGAACGCATTGCACTTATCTGAAGAGACATAGAAGCAATACTGGTCAGTCGGTCAGTCCTAAAATAAGATCACTCAACACAAGCTATAAAAAGGATATGAAAAACATTTCACCGTAGAACTTATGGCCTCCGTGCTTCCATATATAGTAAAAAATTCAGCCACTGTGATCAAAGGATCAACAGTTGGTATGCAGGCAGGGAAGTTTACAGCAGTCTCAGGTTGTTCCTTCCTGGACTGCAAGTCTGTGGAAGACAGGCTGCCTTTATCATAAACATGTATACGACCAGGGTTCGTCAATACAAACAGAGACTCATTTGTATTACTCCCAGTTGTAGCAGCGGAAGGTATTAAAATCATATCAGAAAATGATCCAATAAGAGTGAGGTCCACACGACCTTTGCATTTTACTGCTTCTATTCCGGATGACCACTCAAGACTCAAAACCTGGTATTTCACAACCCCATCAGATCACAGATAATATACAAATTTACACCAGGTTCCACATTGCAAGGTGGACATGGTGTACTAGGCACATCAATTAATATAAAAAGGTACACTGCATAGATATTAAATATACAGTTTTACGTACATTGCATATGATAGAACTGTGTACATTAGGTTAAGGTACATCAACTGGATACGTAACATAACATGTAAACTTATACTAGGGTCCACATTGCACGATGAATTTTTACTCATTGTATAATTTATCGATAATATACAAGCCTAGGTGGCATTTGGTTTTCTGAAAAAATACTAGATATTACACATTATTTTATCCACTGTAGATTACTTCTACAAGTACTTCTCAAGATAAGAAATCAAAAAGTAATGGAAACTGTCTAAAGCATTTTCTTCAATATTAGAAGTAACGACTTTCAAATATCAATTTGATACCAACCGTAATAACTTCTTCACATCCTATCTCATCACCACCATACATGAGAAGTTGGCCTTCTCGATGGTTACGGGATTTACTATGGTCCAACCAATGTAAAACAACAACAGGGAGCCTCTTCTCAGCATTAGACAATTGTAGCTTGACAACATTAGGAGACATCATAGCTTCTCGGTCTTTTATAGAAGAATCTTTTGATGTATTCCAAATTAAAATATCCCCATCTGCATACCCAACTGCAATAATGAATCCATCCGTAGATGCATAACACAAAGCAGTAATCTCTTTATCCTCTAAGTCATGGGAAGGTAAATCATCTACAGAGTTGGTAACTACATCATTTGAAGGAATAACTGTCCCCTTTAATTGGAGGACCTTGTGACCACGGACAGCAACCACATTTGCTTCAACCACATCCCAAATAATAATCAGCCCACTGGCATAAGCAATCAATAACCTGACAATGCAGATATATTTTTGTTACGTAAGAAATAGGTAGTGTTTCATTTTTATTCAAATTTCAAAGTTTAAATCCCCTCATCCCACACTCATGGTCACGTGTTCACTATAAGATATTTTATACATTCTTTATTATTTTCTCAAAAAAAAAAAACATTATTATGATATACCTTCAGGCCTCATTCTTCATGAACTACTCTCCAAACAAAAAAAAAAAAACTATCCAAATAAATGATATCATTAAAAAACTGCACTAGTAAATTAGATAAATTACTCCACAAGCTGAGAAATATGTTTATCATAAACACCTTTACACTCAAAAAACTTTAAATCAAATACAGAGAAATCTTAAGAAATAGTAAGAAGACAGAAAAATCATACGTAATTTGTAGAAGAGATAATGGGTTCATATGAAGACTTAGGATTAGACTAATAAAGATAGAAAACACCGAGGAAGGAAAGACTCTAGTCAAGACCAACAATGTTTATGAGTGCAGTTAAAACCTCAGAGGAAGGAAAATATGTTAAAAACTCGTTAGCGAATTCACTTGTGAGATAACTGTTCTACTATCATACATATGTCTCATGTCAGATATATGTCTTCAATATGTTGATTCAACTTCAACACAAATTGTCTAGTTTGGCTCAAAAAAGAAAAAAGGAAAAAAAATATATCTTGCCTATTTCCAGAAGACAGGGGCTGAGGAAGAAGTATGACTATTTGTTGTTGATTAGAGATTGAGACTCCAGTTGCATCTGTGAAATAAACACCACAACTTATGTCTTGAAGAATAAATATGTTACGGGTTAAATGAAAAATATATAGATAGAATAACCATGATATAACAGCATCACCAGAGATGTAACAGAGCATGTATTTCACCTTGTCTAACTAAAAAGTACTGTGACTGGAGTTACGAGATATCACTTAAGACTTTGAGGGAGATAACTTTAATCAAATAAAGTAAATGTGTATATTCATAAATTATATGATAGACGAACTATTCAGTACTCTCCACATGGAATCACCAGGATAACACTTAAAACTTATAAATACATTGAATGGTAGAGATATTTGTGAAAATAATAATTTATTCCACTACTTAAGGTCCTAGTCTTAGCCCCTGACATGAGCTATGGAATGGATGTATGGCTTCAGAAGTTATATTCATTCAGAGTCCACTAAGAAAAACATCATAGATCTTGGAAACCATTTTATTGAAACATGAATTCTGACTATAAACTACTACCCCCGTCCCAGAAAACTATGCACACTTTCTTTGTAATTTGCAAAGGAAGTGTGCAAAGTTTTGGGGGACTGAGGGAGTATTTTATCTCTATTGACCAAACTGCCCAAAGATTCTAATACACATCTAATTCGAAAAAAGGTAGTTGCAACCAAAGATTACAAAACTAGACTAGATTTGGAAGAAAATAAGATAGTTATTTACTCTTTACAAGGCTTACCAGCAAGAGAATCTGGAGTTAGTTGATAATCCATTTGCAGAAGCTGTCCACTGTCTGGATCGTACTTCAGAACAGACATCAGTCCATATTCATCACCAACATACCTGAATGGAAGAGAGAGAACTTACAAATGGCATACGAGCAATGCCAACCCCATTGCAGTATCATATTTACATTCATATCAGTATCATACATAAATGAGGAGCCGCTGATTACAGAGAAAGCAGTTACATTGGATTCCCACTGTAAACTACAAGCTATTGACCTCTTCTGCAGATTCCAAACCTGAAAATGAGAGAGAGTGATACTTTCAGAAAGTTGGCCATTAATGTCATACATATACTTGTAGCAGAAGCATCTTCGATTCAGAAATTTTCCCTTGAAAACAATAACACCCCACCACTTCAGTTTAAATTTTTGGTAAGAATGGCTCAGAACAGAACAAGATATAGTATGATAAAACTGAAGATGATTTTTGGCTATAGCAAAAGATCTTGAGATAACGAATTGTCCCAGTAAATAACAAAATATTTCAATCATGACCTTGAAAAGATATACGTTACAGAAAGAGTATAAAACCAGTAGCATTAGTATATCAAATGCGTAGCATACTGTATGCAGATATACAACATGTTCAGAAAACGAGGGTGCTTTAAGGCAACAATAGTTTCTGTAGCTCAGAAAAGTACGAGATAGATTTGAATTCTAGATGAACAGAAATCTGAAGCATTTCATCATCTGCCAAAAAAATACAATTAGCAAGAGAACTATGCACACCTGAATATCATTGTCATTTGTAATGCTAACTAAGAACCCTTGATTCTGAAGAAACTGCAAACATAAAAAACAAAGATTAATTAGAAGTACAAAACATTGATACTTTAGAGTCACAATCCTCAGCTGATACATGAGCTGCTGTCAAATTAACAGAGGAACTGAAGAGACGAAGAAAAACAAATATGATCAGAGGGAGAAAATTGATTCAGATGGGGAAAAAGAATCTGACCATTAAGTTCCATTCCGGTTCTCATGTAAAATCAAATGAGTTATACACGTACACAATATGGAAAAAAAATTGTAACTAGCTTATTCTCTACAAAAATAAAAATTGGTGAATGGAAATAAAAAGTGGAATCCTACTGATGTGGATTTTTGGCTAGCAAAACAAACATCAGAGGGCTAACACAATCAAACATGATCGATGCCATTTAAATTAAGTTAGGTTTGACGTGTCAGACAAAGATCCACTTAAGAACGGAAATTTAACCAATTTGTCGAAGCAATTGTTTTGAGCAGGTCAGGGTCTGCATGTTATGTAAAACCATATTTACACCGAGGAAAAAGGTAGGTACTCCTAAGTCCTAACCATCAATAAAACATAAGAATTGGTATGGATAGAAAACGGACCTCCAAGTATTTATAAGGCGACAACTTTGGAGAAATTAGAAGCCCTTCAATATTATCACCACCAATTACCTTTATTCTACCATCCCTGCATACGAGTCTAGAATAAGTAATGTCACAAAGTGCTTCGTATTGCAAGTCAAAAATCCACATCTGATACCTAACATTTATGGTGAAACCACGCTCACACAGAAACATTCATTTTTACCATCTCAATCATCTCATAGTTTCTTCATCGAATTTTGTACGCGTTGAAATTTTCTCGGTACAATCCTTATCTCTTGTTAAAAAATGCAACAGAATCTTTGAAGTAGCAGGGTACTAAAAAAATCAAAAATGAGCAAATAAAATGATGAAGTAATCGAAGATATAATACACTCACAGTGTGCCGATTGCAAGAAGACGCTATAATAAACTTCCAAACTAATCTTGTTAAAAAATGGAACAGAATCTTTGAAGTAGCAGGGTACTAAAAAAGTAAAAAATGAGCAAATAAAATGATGAAGTAATCGAAGCTATAATACACTCACAGTGTGCCAATTGCAAGAAGACGCTGGGTCGGATCGAAAGCAAGAATCGACGCCGTGGAAGGAATCCCGTAGTGTACACTGATCCGAACATTCACGTCATCTGACGTCAGCAACCCCTTTTCTTGACGCTAAATCAAACAGAAAAATAAAATAAAATAAAACACGATTAAATTGAGAGTGAGTATGAATCGATGATTCGATACCTGATGACGATGAAGGGCCTTCTGAAACAAACGTCTCGTGAACATGGCGATGGTTTCAGAACTTCTCCGGATTCTTAATTTCGAACGTTGGGGAGAACTGGAGAAGTGTGATTTCTATTTTTTATTTTCTATTTTTTATTTAAATACCCAGAGTTCTATTTATAGGTTTAGATAAATATTTTCGGCCATTAAATATATATTAAAATAATCTAAAATTTAATTTAAAACAAAAGTTAATTAATTTCTCAAATTAAAAAATATTAATTTAAAATACCTTTTAAACAGTAAATGAGTTAAATACGGAGTACTTTTTTAAAAAATTTAAAAGGTTTAAAAATAATTTATAAATATTTTAAAATAAAATTTAAATATCTATGAACATTTTAATGTGTTTGAAAATTTTGTTTTTTTAATTTAAAGGTAAGAAAAAACTGAAAAAGAGTCAATTATAGCTACAAAGTTTCTGATTAGATTTTTTATACTGAGGTTTTGTTATACTTATATGTTTTTGTGGTATGTTTTTGGGTTTTGCAGACTATAGAGTTAGAATGAAAATTTTATATTACACTTTTTTCTAGATAATTTTAGGAATGAAATACTAGTATAGTTTAGGATGAACTCCGCCATATGTTAATTATACTAACATTTTAGCTTTACTATAAAAACCATTAATGAAAATTGCAATTTCTCTTGATATATTCAAATTTACATTAAGATAAATTTACAATAACATCAACAATAATCATCACAATTTGAATATCATATAATCTTATTAATGTTGTATGAAATATAAATTTACAATAATATCAACAATAATCATCACAATTTGAATATTATATAATCTGTATTAATGTTGTATTAAATTTAAAAGGTATATTCAATTAAAATTTCATTAGATTTTTAAATTTTAAAAAGTTTATAGAATTTTATTGATTTAGAAAATTTACAGAATTTTTATATAGAATTTTCATAGAGTTTGATTAACTTTTTTTTATTAATTTATATGAATTTTTATATTTTGTAAATAATTTTAATTTTTTTATTGATTTAAATGGTTTTTTTTATAAATTTTAATAGTTTTTAAATATTTGAAAACAAATCGAATAAATTTTTTGATTTGTTTTTAGGTTCAAGAAAAATTAAAATTTTAATTTTGATATAATTACAATTTTGAACTATATTAATTTAAAAATAAAATCAAAAGAAAAATAAGTCAAATTACAAATAAATATATACAATATATATATTTGTTTTAATAAAATATAAAATATAATTTTTAAAATCAATTAATAAAATATAAATAAATAATTTAATATTATTAATCAGGTCATTGCGTTTAATTTATTATTTAATGGGTTGTGAAGCAGATCGTGGAACAATGTTCTTATAATTTAATTTTTTTTATGTGTAGAGCAATTTAATTATGTTTTCCAATTTTTCAAACAAAATTATTATTACTATGTATAATTTTTTTATTTGTGCTCTAAACCTTATTTTTGTTTTCCATTTTCCAGCAAAAAATTATTATTACTATGTATATTTTTTTTATTTGTGCTCCACAACTTATTTTTGTTTTTCATTTATTTGCACAAAATTATTATTTTTTGTATTCATATATAATTAATTTTAATATAAATATTGAATATTTATTTTATTAAACATATTTTTATAATATATTTTTGTGGGACAATATTATGATAACTTTCTTCAATAGTATGATAAAATAAAAATTCACAACCAATATTATTAATTTTTTTTTTTAATATCTAATGAATTTAATCAAAATTAAATAATAATTTTTTTAATATCTAGTGACTTTAATCAAAATTAAATAATAAATACCCATATGTTTCATACTAATTATAACCTTAATGACAATTGTGTTATTATAAAAGAAAGAAATATATTTTTTTCAATTGTGTTATTATAAAAGAAAGAAATATATTTTTTTCTTGACAAAACCCTTTTGAAATTTGCAAAACTTTTTGAGAATGGTGTGTCAAATCAAATGAACCCTTGAAACTTTAACTTTACACAATAATGTTAAAATAATAAATAAATTAAAATTAAATTTTAATTACAATGTTCTATTTTAATTTAATTGATTTAAAAAATAATAATAATATAATAATTTTAGAATATATTAATTTTTTATTGTATGCAAATATAAGTTATTGACTACTCCATATAATGTACAAAAGTCATTTTAATTAAATAAAACGCTAATTTAATAAAAAGAAAAAAAGAAATTTGCTGATGCAACATTTGAAAACCCACTTTTGGTGCTAGCAACCTAAATAATTGTCTAAATAGAGGGGGAAAAAGGGCAAGATCAAAATACAACTCTTGCTAAACAATAAATTTGAGACGAGACCACAAGGTTATGATATTCTGAATTCACGATTACCAAATGCAACCCATTAACTTCAAGTGTCGCCTAGAACAGATCACACAAGCGAGGTTTCGAACAAATTTGTCTTCCATTGGCTTTCATTATTGCCATCAGCCCCGCAGCTAAACCCGCACACACCATAGAAGATAGAATGTGTTGCGCATTTCGTCCCGCTAGAGTAACACAGTCGCATACAGTAAGACTAAATGTTTACGAAGCACTAGAGTTGATCAGCTTAAGGTAAAGGCGACAATACCTTGGTTTAATGTGATTGATGTCACTGTCAATCCTCCAAGTACTAATGCTGATGCCACTGGAAGATACTGGAAAAGAACAGCAACCGAATAGGAAAGTTAGTTTCGTACTCTGATGTGGTTGGTGAGGGAAAACATCTAGATTGGATGCACATTTACAAGCGCAGCAACTAGTTGAAATAGTTAAGACCGGTAAATCAATTTGACTTGAATTGACTTGAATTAAGTTTAGTAAGAACTCGAAAGACATCAGAAGCATTTCTAATGGAGAATTGGAAACAAAGGGAAGGAGGGGTTATTGCTTACAGAGATGGGTTCATATCCTCTACGCTGGGAAGGAGAGTGACCATTTCTATTCACGCTATAACGGCCACTTATGAGATCAATGGCATCCTGTGAGGACACCACAAATTATGTCTACGTTTTATAATATTTTTGACAATTTTTATTCAGACAAATGAAATGTTGTTCCAAAGGAAGAGCGCGTATGTCTAAAATCATCATTTACTAGAATACTTGCCTGTCGAGCTCCGTCTTGAAAATTATTCAAGTAATATCTTGAAAGTGCACTCATCCCATCCTTGATAATACCGGACATAGTCTGCTTTCCATATCTGATAAATATTATAGTATCACAGAAAGAAACCGAAAGATTAACAATTTTCTATCCTCTTTAAGTATAATAACACGCTTCCAGAATAGCTGTGTTTTACTCATGTTACCTCACAAGGTCCCCTTTCAGTGCATGGGTTCCAGAATACTCGAGGCTTATCTCATCGCCATGCTCCGCCCAAACTGCCGTGAACATCACAAAAGTTCAGCATAAAAAGAAACAGCTTTGCTCATATTCCACAAACACAATTAATTATAAACACTAATTAGAATTGGCCCATACTTGTCTTGAAAATTCCAAGAGCTTCACTGAACATCGAAATACATTCGGTTGAAGAAAGTACACCAGCTCTCTGCAGCTGAGAATTTAAAGATTTCTGCGCTAGGTAGCTCTGCATTTCGAAAATCAGAATATTAGAATTCAGAAGGAAAAAAAATATGATAAAGGAAACCTCAATAAAAGACATAAATGTTTCACAATTGGGGTTCCAGAAAAAGAGGGATTGCTTGCAATCAAGTGGAATAAGTGAATATGTGCCTCAAACCTGTGTAACATTTGTCCTGTCGAGGCAATCGATGCAGTTAGATCTAATTACTCCTCCTTGTTCCGCGAGAATCTTCCCTTCAGAATCTAAAAGGAAGTATCTGTTCAGCTGGAATAGTAAATATTAAAAGAATATTACGAAGATCCATCATAATATTGAAAACAAAAGTCCATTCATTACCCTTGCTTCTCAAAGTCTTCCGCAATTTGTTCATAGAGGAGATGTATATTATCAAAGTTACCTTTGCCACATGATTGGTGGAAGTCGAACGAGACATACCTAGAGCCACATCATGTAATCAACACAACAATATATATATATATGTATATATATATATATATATATATATATATATATATATATATATATATATATATATATATATATATATATATATATATATATATATATATATATATATATATATATATATATATTGAACAAATCAAAAGGCTGACCTCACGTCTGGAAGTTTTTGCATCTCTTCTGCATATACTGTACTTAACACCCCTTCATGGCCATGCTAAAACATAGAGAGAAACAAAGTACAACACATAAGCCTAACAAAGTAAATTCCATAACACCATAGAAATCAGTATGATAACAGTATAGAAATCAGTAGATTTGATTTGATGGGTGCTCAATACATATGCTTCACCTTATCCGTCAGGTTAATCACAATGCACCCTCCGTATCTTTTCAACAGATCATTAAAATGGCGTTGCACAACTTTTGACTGGAGTACAAGAAAAGCATGAGAACTGGCACTGAATAAAATAGTGAAAAAAACTGGGGAGTAAAATCTAGGGGAGGGTACATACTGTATCCTCATGGTTAATAATATTTAGTCGTGGTCTATAGCTCAAATCAACAATTTGTTCCCATAGAAGTGGAATTGAACCCCGAACCTGAGAACAACAGTTAATTTAAACAAAAAACAATGGTCGTTAAGGAATTTAATAGAAAAGTCCACTCAAAAGTATTTGTACTCAAAATAGATTTCTACTCTGAAAAGTTAAAATTGGAGCATCAGAATGTGGTCCAGGGAACCATGGCCAAGGTCGATGACTACTGAGTATTAACTCCAGCCAAAACCATCATCCTCAAATGCATGCCGTATGGTTTTCGGGAGAATTTATTACTAAAAAGCACTTGAATATTTTCATTTTCTTCAGAATTCTAGGCTTCTAGCTCAACCTTTAAATATTTCCAATTAAATACTCTAGACTTTCAATGTTTTTTCAATAGTATATTTTGGTCAATTTTAAGAAGTGGTTGAAGGCTTGAAGCATTTTCGAAATTAGATTATTTTATTTCCAAGGGAAAATTTAAGGGAAGCTGTTTTTTCCACTTCAGCATAAGTATGCCGTTCAGTTTACAAATGCCTGGGATAAAAGGGGATTTTTTTTTAAATGGGGCAAGATTAAATGATTTATAGAATTTAATATCCTAATAATTCTTAATTACATATAAGGGTAAATTACCACAATTAACATTTTTTATCATGGAGTTGTTTTATAGTATAGTTAAGGGTAATATAGTAATTAGTCTTTTCAAAATGTACCTTTTTTTATAATTACAAATATGTTACTGCCCTAATTAATAAAAAAATCTTAACCCTAAATCTTACGTATGATTACCACTCTGAGAAAATGGCATATTGACATGATCATTAACATCTAAAGGAAACAAACCTGCAGAAAAGAATAGGTTTGGCCTTCAAACTCAAGCAGCTGCTCAGTTTCAATGAAATTAGCAGTATCTCCTTCCAGATTAGCTCCTCTTCTCCACATCCGTGTCCCTAATCAAGTAGATTCAATTACAAAAATTGTTAAATTCCAATCGATCCTCATCAAAAGTACGTTAATAAATTAAATACGACCATATTTTGTACCTAGTCGCCTCGTACACCTCCGTGAAAGTAATTTTACAACAACGGTTGAATTTTTCAGCTTCATTTCTCCAGTTTGAAAGCTTTAACCTCAGTCAAGCAAAACATAATCGTTTGCCGTTTAACACACACACACACACACACACACACACACACACACACATATATATATATATATATATATATATATATATATATAGAGAGAGAGAGAGAGAGACATAGGTAAAAGGATATTTCCTTGTAATATTGGAATGATAAACCCATCAAGCTGCAAGAATAAAATCACAAAATAAAAAAGTGAAATGATGTAGTAACTGGATATTCAATCATACAAAAAAAATGTTTTCCCTACTATTTTTCGACCTTAAGGGACTTCCATTAGACAACAAAAGGACAATAATGCATTCGCACAGTTTCAAATTAACAACGTATTAAACAATATCATGAAATATTAACCACGCATTCAAGTCAGAATCAATAGGAAGAGACATTTATTGCTAACCTTGTTCTCAATAAGATCCTCCAATAAGTTCCTGTTCCAAACATATCGCGGGTCGCCCTGCAGTTCACCAGAATTCTACTCATCAGAAAAATCGTTAATGGTGATAAATCAAGCAAACTGAAAATATACAAAGTAACTTAATCCGGAGGCATCAATTTAGTAGAAATATAAAAGAATATACTTTCCAATCCAAAAATCAGACGAGCAATCATTACACGAAAAATTCATGCATTGGTACAGGGAGAATTTATGGCATTCGAAAACGCCACATAAATATACCTGCTTCCAAATTGGTTTGCTCTTCCAACCGTCTGCCAGGTTGATTCTCCTTTGCAAGCTGCTGAATATTCGAATTAGATTTTTGCGGAAACAAATCGATCAACCCGATCTTCATTTAAGCACATGTGTGGGATATAGCTACGTAAAAAACTTACCTAAGTGTCATATCTGTTCCATAAGAGTAATACAATCCTGGAGTTGATTCCACTATCTTCAACAGAGTGATAAAGTAGTCTTCGTCTCTTTTCTACATAATCATACGAGTGTTGCAGTTTAGCTATTTAGTAGCAAAGAGATTAAAAAGGCTAATTATATAAAGAGATGCAGAGTCATACTTCTTGACTAGTTAAGAATCTAGACGCTTCGTTGCAGGATAGAAACTTCATCGATGTAACCAGGAATACTGGGAAACCGAGATAAGTTCCAACTTCCTTCCTAGAAGTTATAACTAGAACATATGTACCTATGAAAGGTGGATCCATCACATAGACCAGGATGGTGGAGGAAACAATAACATATTAGTAGTATTAAATACGCCAATAAACATTATACTAAATGAGTTCAATAAGATAAATAGCCTTCTGGTGTAATTTTGACAGACAACACCATAACAAGTTAAAAATAGTACCTGCTAGCAATTTAATTGTTCCGGCAACTCCATATATAGTCGAGACTTTGGAGGGACTTCTAGAGGGCTCATCACCTATAATCAAACATTGTTAATTAGATCCGAAAAAGGAAAAAAAGAGTACAAATAAATATATTCCTTCGAAAAAAGTGCGTTAAATCAATTCTAACTCGCATCATAAATACAATTTTGCGTTCAATTTGAAAATAAAAATCACTAAACATATTAAAGAGTAAACAGATCCTCGGAACGACAGCAACACATGTGGCTGTGGCCATGTTATTTACGTATGTGTTCTATCGTTATAAGAATCTCAACAAATCAACATCAAAGAACTTGCTTCTTAGGAGGGGATCCTTCGCCTTTCTATACATCATCCGTTATAAGAATCTCAACAAATCAACATCAAATAACTTGCTCCTTAGGAGGGGATCCTTCGCCTTTCTATACATCATCATCGACCAAATGGATACTTAAATAACTCTAGCTACCAGTGATATATTAATTTCGACAGAGCCTCGTGAATAGTTGCTTACTACATAGTTACTCTCATTAAGCTTAAAATAAATTAAAATATGGGTAAAATCTAGTTACCACGAATACATTAAATTCAAAGCAAAAGAGTGCTTTCTAAAGCTGAACCCAAAAAATCCTCCATTGCAGAATCTTCAGGAATCGTACTTCAAATTTAATACAGCAATAAAACGAGCCGAAAAATATACTCGCATCTTTTTGCAGCTTCAGAATTTATTACTATTATAAAAAAAAATACCAGTAAGCTCCTCGATATTTCCGCCTAATCGACTAACGGAGAATCCTCGATCCGGCGACTCGACTGATCTGATCACGAATTCGTCGGTGAACTCCTGCAATTCCAGCTCGCCCCATAGCTTGAAATTGCTCGTAGAGCTCGATTGTGTTTCCGTCTCCATATTCCCTTGTATCTGGAATTACTTTCCGTGGTCGGGTGTAGAAAAAAAATTGTTAGGTTCAGAAATTCAGAGAAAATCGGATCGTAGTATGATTAATCCTTGGGGGAGGGGGAACTGAAAACCCCGCTAATAAAGGTAAGGATTTTGTAATCTGTTTTGACTTCGGATTCAGACGCCTTATTGTACATTGGCCTGTAAATGTTGTACCGTGCTTATATCGTGTTCCTTTATTTACTCCTATTCCTCAATTATCCAATTAAAATTATTTTCAATTATTTGCAACAACTTACCTACCCAACCAATATATGCTTTAATTAAATTTTGAATATTTTATTTAAAATTTTCTTGGACGTTTAACTAAGCTACAAACGAGTCAAAATTCAATTAAACTTAAAATTGACAAAACAAACCAAACTCAATCAAATTAATATACATCATTATAGAGACTTAATAAACCAAACTCAATCAAATTAATATACATCATTATAGAGACTTAATAAACCAAACGTACAAGAGTAAAGCAAAATCATGATCAAATGTGATTAATTATAAACTGAATTAGATCAAGATCAAATTGATTAATTAAAATCAGATACAATTTTCTGAACACCAAAATTCCATTTGCATTTCACGTGACTTAATAAACCAAACGTACAAGAGTAAAGCAACATCCAAACACATCATAAGAAACCCTAAATCTAAACCTAAAAATATCCCCAATCCTAACCACCGAATCCGTACAGAGTTCGGCCTTGTCTCTTGAGCGCATAGACGACGTCCATCGCCGTCACAGTCTTGCGGCGAGCGTGCTCGGTGTAGGTGACGGCGTCGCGGATCACATTCTCCAAAAATATCTTGAGGACGCCACGTGTCTCCTCGTAGATCAGACCGCTGATGCGCTTGACTCCGCCACGGCGCGCCAGCCGACGAATAGCCGGCTTCGTGATGCCCTGGATGTTATCCCTGAGGACCTTGCGATGGCGCTTCGCGCCGCCCTTTCCCAATCCCTTTCCGCCCTTGCCTCTTCCTGACATTTTATTTAGCCCTAATTGTTTTGAACGAAGAGATGTTGAAGATGAATTTTGATTTGTTATCGGGAGGAGAGTGGTGGGGTATTTATATAGTGGGAGACTGTGTGAGGAGAGTGACGTCGTGCCGTTGGATTAGGAACGTTAATCGACGGTTGATGAAGGTGGTCCGTGTTCAGCATGTTGAGTGAATTTCAGCCGTTGGATATTGGATGGATGGACGGCTGAGAGTGAGATATTTGATGAGCTACGCGGATCTGAGTAAAGTGGATTCGATGATTGGTAACCGTTGATGAGGACGCGATGTACGTTTGGGATTGCATTTCGAAGGGATTTGTTGGGGGTCATCTCAACTTCTTACTGATTTGTGTTAGATTGAGATGTTCAAACTTCAAACTTTCAAATCGTACTGAATTTATTTATGCATTCACCTATATTTTCAAATACTAGTTTTCGATCTCAGAATGAAATTTGTTGATTCAAAACGAAAAGAAAAACAACTATTGATCAGATTCATTTTTTTATTACCGTGATTTTGATTCCGATTATGGATCAATGAACACCCCCAAGTGCTTTATACGGAATTTGACATTAAAACGAAGAAAAACACATTCTCACCCCATGAATTAGTAACATTACAAACTTAAAACATTGAATTTATGAGTTTATTGCTTCATAACAAAAATCCAGTATATAATCTTCCTATTTAAACAACCCAGCTAGCTCACCCTTTTCGTACATGGAGGTCAATATATCACATCCTCCAACCAATTCACCATCGACGAAAATCTGAGGGAAAGTAGGCCAATTGCTATACTTCTTCAAGGTCTCCCTCAAACCATTGTTATACTCTTCATCCAACACGTCTACACTTTCGTATTCTACGCCTTGACTCTCGAGAATCGACACGACCCTTTGGGAGAATCCGCATAAAGGGGCACTTCTTGATCCCTTGATGAAGGCCACCACCTTGTTCTCCTTCACTAGTTTGTCAACGAGGTCCTCCAAAGGTACTGTCAGTTGGACATGAGGGCCTGGAGTTAACCTCAGGTCGGACTTCTTTCTGGGAGCCTTTTTTACCCAAGTTGTGTTTCCAGATTCGTTTCCGGGTGGGACTTTACCGGTCAGTGCTATATGTTCTTGCATCCATGATTTCCACGCTTCGGTTAGTGCAGTTTTGTCGGGTTCCTCTACCACCGCAACCTACAGCATGTAACTAAACTAAGTTAGCATTGTTTGAGAGGCATATCAGGAGCAAAAAAAATAATACACAAATTTCCCCAATAGATCAACCAAGGAACCATATGTGTCGATTAAGAAGCATTCCATGTACGTTAGAGACTAAATCCACTCAAACAAAATTATAAAGGAAAAAAAGTGATTTGAAAATCACTAGAAAAAAGTTAGTAATAAAATAAAACTTGGGCTCTAGTTGATGAACAGTAGATCAGTTACTTTCCGTCAGCCAATATCACACATATTTTCGTCGACGATAAAATGTCAACACATGCTTGCCAAGGGGCTCTATTTACCAATAAACTCTTTTTGCATAACTTAAAACACCAAATAAAATCAGGCAAACATTCTGTATTCGAGGAAGCAGCTCAAGTGCTCAACACTACACAATCATTACCACTAGCAGTTAGCACATTCATT
Organism: Euphrasia confusa; assembly: GCA_954870475.1. Classification (NCBI taxonomy): domain Eukaryota; kingdom Viridiplantae; phylum Streptophyta; class Magnoliopsida; order Lamiales; family Orobanchaceae; genus Euphrasia; species Euphrasia confusa. The sequence continues at coordinate 176,015 of OX940955.1, read as the reverse complement.
AATACTTCATAGAGAAACTGTGAATTGTTGATTCAAATGTCAAAACCTTCCCAAAAACGAAGCCCTCTCTCTTTGAAAAGAAATTCTAGATATAATGAAAAAGGACCAAATCTCTTCTTTCATGAAAAAGAGTTTCTCAATGCAAAAATCTCGATATTATACGGAGTATAATATAATACTCGTATAGAATTTCTTTAGTAAATTCAAACCATGTAAGTTGAAACTCCCAATTGTTTAGTGCAGTCCGTATAAGCGTACAATGTGAATTGTGTTCGTACGACGGACGGAACTATCCGTTTAGTATACATTATGAAAAACAAGCCAACGGAAACAACATTCAAGCTTGTTTTAAATATTCTGTTATCTCTTAAGACAATGTTCTTGAGCTGATATGAATCTTGTTTGAACTAGCAAGCAGCTCAAAATTATTCGATGCATTGACAGTAATATCTGCTAGGTTTTAGCTTATCAAATTAAGCTAGTTCGAGATTCAATCAAAATTGACCAATTTCAATTAAAATTAAAATAACCACAAAAATTGAAAATCACTAAATCATAATAGCTGATACCTTCACGGATACACATAGATCCGGCGCGGATTTTTTGTGCGTGAGAACACTGGCGGCGAGATTTCGCGTTATGCCGATGAATTGAAGGTCTCCGCTGCCGTCGTAAACGGCGTACACGCCGGAATCGGAGGGGAATGCTCCGTCGGATTCAGTCGAGACGGAAACCAACTCAGCTTCCGATAGCTTACTCAGCGCCGAGACGACTACGCTGAGACGGCGGTGATTGACCGGATACCTTCGTTCGGTGGATGCGGAGGGGAATAGAACGGCGGATGGTTTGGGAAGAGAATAGAAGGAGATAGCAAGGGCATTTCTGGAAGGTGAAAATTTGGACAGTGTGCGAATGTGGTGAGACGGGGAGTGAGTTGCAGATGAAAGGGTGAAGGCGGCCATTGGAGAGTGATACTGAAGCTTTGGATTTAGTATTCCTGATTATCAGTTGAGAACGAAGTCGTTTCTCTCCGGAGATTGTTCCTACAGTTTTGTGCAGTTGCTTCTAAAGTCGTCAAGAAAATTTGATATTACTGTGGTTTCTCTCCGGAGATTGTTAAATATAATTATATTTTTTTATTTAATTATTTTTTAGTTAAAATAATAATTCTTTTTATATTTAAATATATAAAATATTTTATATAATTTTTAAAAATTCACTGTAATATTTTTATAAATAAATCAATAATTATTTTTATATTTAATCAATCAAAATATTGTTTTTCGATTAAATTCTAATTTAAATAGTAAACAAATCATCTCCAAACAAACATTGAGAAAGTATTGCATCTGTTTCAATGTAAATGGCATCATTAATCATCATTTATCGGTCTAGGAGATGCTACTCCAGGTGCAATACACTTGGTGACATATTAACTGTGGATGCATACACAATACACGTCGGGTGTGTGTGATTGTGTGTGTATTGAATATAATAATATTAAATCAACGGTTAAGATGTATATGGTGTATTCCACCGGGAGTAGCATAAAACCTCATTTATCATTATACATCAGGAATATTACAATTTCATAAAAAATATTTCAAAATGAAGCAACGAACTATAGGGCAGATTGTGGCATCCTTGACCTCAAATCTCCCAAGACAACCTCTTCTTCATCAGCAATACCTAGCTTTTGGAACCATTTTAAAACCACTTCCAGAGATTCTTTCCCGAGCATCAAACCATCCTTCTCCAACTCAGCCAATAGACTCAACGCCTCCTTCAATTTGTCCTCCCTCTCATAAGCCCCAATCACCAATGCCACGCATTTATCGTTCGGCTCAAGACCACATTTCCTCATATTCTCAAATGCAACACAAGCCTCTCGATTCTTTCCAGATTGGAAATAAGCATTTATCAAAAGCCCACAAACCCTAACATCGGGGACTATACCGGCCAATTGCATTGCATCAAATACCCATTGTGCCCCTCGGTAGTCGCCTATCATGGAATAGGCTCTCAAAAGTGCCTTGTAAATTTCACGGCCAGCATAGATATCTTGATCCTCCATGTCCTTTAGTAATTGTTCTCCTTGGTCTAATTTTCCAGCTCTAATGTAGGCCATGATCATTGAGCCGTAGGATCTTTTGTCCAATGGGACGCCGAGAGATTTCATCTCTTCAAATGAGTCTTCGGCTAGTTTGAGATTACCGGCTTTGCTGTACATGTGAACTAAAGCGGTTAAGGTGACCTGATCAGAGACAAAGCCTCTGTTCTTCATGGATGACAAGGCACGTTCGGCTTGTGGCAGCATGTTTAGCTTTGCGTAAGCGTGGATTATCTTGGTGTAGTCACGGATGTTGGGTTCAAATGAATCTTGTGTAAATGCATGTTCAAAAACCTGAGATTTAAATTTTATTTAAAAACAATAAAAGGAGAGAACTTTTACAATGGCTCGCTCTGAGTTCAAAACACACACTATTTCGATCATACTTAATCGAGGTAAATACTTATAAGCTACACCTAATGCAAACAGATAATGAGAGGAATCAAAGCAAGAAAAAACCGAACCTCAAAGTACAATGGATGATTGGACCGTTCAATTTCCTTGAGAACCGACAGCCAATCAGCTCGTTGAGGCTTTGTGCTCTTGACCCAAGCAGCCAACATAGTATCCACACTCCCATTTTTATTTTGAATAACTTGCCTCATTAAAGCCTTGCACCTATTACTCATCTTTGGAGGAAGTTGGGAAATTGCCCTCTGCTGTTCCTCTGTCAAATTGGGGGTTTTCTTGATTTTAGGGTTCTAATTTACATGTATACAAGGAGGTCAGTAATAATCGATACACGCTAAGGGGTTACTATGAGAGAGAATAAATGTTACCATCTTGATAAATTATGAAAAAACAAGCCAACAGAAACAACAATCAAGCTTGTTTTAATTTTACATGTATACAAGGAGGTCAGTAATAATCGATACACACTAAGGGGTTACTATGAGAGAGAATAAATGTTACCATCTTGATAAATTATGAAAAAATAAGCCGCCAACGGAAACAACAATCAAGCTTGTTTTAATTTTACTGTTATCTCATAAGACAATGTTCTTGAGCACATATGAAAATTGTTTGAACTAGCAAGCAGCTTAAATTTATTCGATGGATCGGCAATAATATCTGCTAGGTTTTAGCTTATCAAATCAAGCTAGTGCGAGATTCAATTAAAATTAAAATAACCACAAAATTGAAGGCATTGAAAAAATCATAATCCGCTGATACCTTCATGGATACACATAGATCCGGCGCGGATTTCTTGCATCAACTCAGATTCCGATAGCTTGTTCAGCGCCGAGATGATTACGCTGAGACGGCGGTGACTGAACGGATACCCTCGTTCGGTGGATGCCGATGGGAATAGAACGGCGGGTGGTTTGGGAAGAGAATAGAAGGAGATAGCGAGGGCATTTCTGGAAGGTGAAAAATTGGACAGTGTGCGAAGGTGAGACGGGGAGTGAGTTGCAGATGAAAGGGTGAAGGCGGCCATTGGAGAGTGAGACTGAAGCTTTGGATTTAGTATTCCTGATCAATTGGGAGCGAAGTTGTTTCTCCCTGGAGATTGTTCCTACGGTTTTGTGCAGTTGCTTCTAAAGTCGTCAACAAGAAGAAAAAGAAGTGTTACCAATAATATCGCATGCGCAATTTAATGAAATGTTACTGCTAATAGCATTGCTCAAGTTTTAGGAGTTGGTGGAGAGGAGAGTGCTCAACTGATATGCCACGAGTTCGAACTCCTGCCAATATTTTTTTGGTTGAATTTGCCACACACACGTGGTTTGTCAAGTGTGGTTTACCTGGTTAGCAAAGTTTGTGTACTTCAGAAATAGTTAAAAGAACATTAATCTATCAGGAATCAACTGCCAACAATCTAATTGATCACAAGAAACCCTAAATTCAACAGGGATCGCAGCATATTGGAATTACAGATAAAAAAAATCTGAAAGGTCAAACCAGGGATCGCAGCAGCGAAGAACCCTAAATTCATCGTTGAATAAATTGAGGTACGAGAAGGAGACGAGTACCTGCTTCTGATTTACTTCGGCTTCAATTTTCAGGCTTTACCGGAGAGGTAGAGAAATCTTGTACTCTGGTGTAGAACGCCGAGAAGATATGTTTTCCCATCAGTCACAAAGTGATTGAAGAAGAGGAAGTCTGTACCTGGGTCAGCACGCCGAGGAGATATATTTTCCAGTGGATACGGTGACGTAAGAGATTCGGAAGGGCAAAGACGTAAGAGATTCGGAAGGGCAAAGATCTCGGCAATTCGACGTTCTTCAGCTGCTCAGTAGAAATAAGAAAAAAATGCGCGGTAGTGAGGATGATGAAGATGATCTGTGCGATTTTTTTGGTTTTTAGATAATGTTCTTAAATAATTAATTAATCAAAACGAGTTTTTAGTACTCCTATCCTATGTAGTAAAGTGGAATGATACATGTCATCACAAATGAGAAAAAAAAATTGGTCAAAAAATGTCATCACAAATGAGAAAAAAAATTAGTTCTTTTGGACTTAATTTATTAATTTAAGTTCAGTTCACTTGAGTTTCAGATCACTTTAGTTCATTTCAAATCGTAGTTGAGTTCTTTTCAAAATAAATTAAAATAAAATAAACAAAAAATAATTTCAACCTATAATTTTAAATATAAAATCTAGTTACTGTCATAATATTATTAATATTTTTAAAAAAATATTTAATAATTTATAAAAATTATTATTATTTTTATAAAAAATCAATTCAATTCAGTTTATATCAGTTTATATCGCTTAAGTTCAGTTCAGATCAGATCGTTCAGTTCAGCACAGATCCTTAGTCTCAACTCAAGTATGTCGAATTGAATTTCAAAATTGGCCGAAATCTGCATGTCCGGCAACTTAGTACTGACTCAGCGCCACGCATCTTTAGATTGGTCGACTTTAAAGCAAAAAGAAATCCACGTATTGATGCCAAGTGTGTAAAGAAAGATATAATTAAATAGAAAAATATACAATTTTTTTTACTCATTATTACCCTCGTTTCACTTTATTTTAATATTTTTATATGATTTTTTTTCAATTTATAATTGCAAAATAAAAAATTTATATTAATATTTTATATTAACATTATTCAAAATCTTAAATTTGATTTGTTCCTAAAATATTTATTAAAAAATATTGAGCTCGAAAAGCCCGAACCCAAATGAAACCGAGCCTTCATACCAAAAAGCTCATTTCGGATTGAAAAACAGAACCGAGCCTTCATACCAAGAAGCTCAATTCGAATGGAAAAACAGAGTTTTGAACCGAACATTGAAATTTTTTTAGCTCAACCGGACTTCGTTCACCCCTAAAAAAATTAGGGCTATAAAACTTGGATTTAAAAACACTAAAAGTGGTCACCATTGAAGCCTTGAAGGTCATTGTAACTCTTTTAGGCGCGAGTATTTGATCATGCCATATCCATCACTTGCAGTATTTAATGATAGTTCAAAAGGTAGCTTTAAAAACCTAATGATCGACATTGATCACGATGAGTGAGCTCAGGATGGTACAGATTATGTGCATCATGCCCAAGACGATAAAAGGAGGGGCTTATGAAGAAAAACTTAAAACTTTCCTCTACTTTTTACTCTCTATCGCATCAGAGTTCCCAAAACAATCCCCATATATGATCAAACGAAAGCATTTGATTTCATTAAAATAGTTGCAGACAAGTTACAATGATATTTGGATCAGCACAACGGCTTCTGTATCGAGTTCGACTACACGAGCATTGGTGACCGATTCCCCCTCCAAAGTCGAAACTACTCCCACAGTCCCACACATAATCATATTCTGATTTTATCAACTAGTTAACCAAAAACTTCTAAATTACACAAGTTTTCCAGAAATCCACCCCTCTGAAATTGAATTCAATACGCAAACTTTTTTTTTTTTGCAAGAAGTTAATATGAAAACTGAAGATTACACGCATGGATAAAGTAACATAATTAGTTGCCCTCTTTAACAATAATGATCAACAAGGTACAGAGCAAAGCCAAACACACAAACGAAACCGAAACAACATTTTAGATGCAAAACAAAAAGCACGGATAAATCAAACCTATTCCATAGTCATTGGGTTTACCGGAAAGCTTAAGGCGCCTCGAACTTTTCAGCTCCACTTCCACCGGCTTCTCCTCTTCTCCTTTTTTAGGATACACAGCTCGACACACGTCGATGCTCAGGTTACAAAAAGGCGAGGGATCTACTTCGGCCAAAGAATGTAGCACACAGAAGTAACACTCTCCCTTGTCCTTGTCATGCTCATCACACACTGGAGTGTTCGGCTCAACAAAGGATGATGGGATGGGGGTGTATGAAAAATTATTGGAAATATCCCGCACGGCATCAGGAGCGAAAAGAAACCGATCCTCCATAACGAAAAACACTACTTTCTGATAGAAATCCTTGATAGAATTAGCAATGGACACGGGCCTCAGGGTGTTTCCAAACTCTGTCGTGTTCGAGGTCAATGACGTACTTTCCGAGTGGAGGTACATTGACCACAAACTCGTACATGCTGATGAACCCGTGGGAATTGGCAAGTCAACGTTGACCACGCGTGACTATTGCTATAAGATCCGACACAACTTCATCGGCTAACCCTCTCCTTACGACGTGCACTCTAAATCCCACGAGGAGAAGCATAAACATAATCTTAACTTAAGCCTTAGCGCTTACTGGTGCTATTGTAGGCCGAAAGAAGAATGAATTAATTCTCTTTCAGACTCATTCTAACTTCTATGTCACATAGAAAAAATGTATCATCTTGACTTCCATGTCCAAGAAGCCAATGAACACTTCTGGGCATTTTTTATTGCCAAAAGAGGATGATAGGATAAGTTCCTGTGCGCAATTAAGTACCTTTACGGCATTACTTCTCCAAGTCTTCCGGAATTCGTATTATCAAAGTTCCTGTTGCCACGTGATTGGTGTAAGTCGAATGCGACATACCTAGAGACACATCATATAAACAACAAAATACCACACACAAACACATTATATATATAAATTAACAAATCAAAAGGATGACCTCACGTCTGGAAGCTTTTGCATCTCTTCTGCATAGCATGGAGAGAAACAAAGTACAGAAATAAGCCTAAGTAAATTATAACACCATTTGTAACAGTATAGATATCAGTACATTTAAAGAGTGCACAATGCAAATGCTTCACATTATCCGTCAGGGTAATCACAATTCACCCTCTGTATCTTTTCAACAGATCAATAAATAGCATTCCACAACTTTTGACTGTAGTACCAGAAAAAAAAAACACGAGAGCTGGCATTGAATAAAATAGTGGAAATAAAAAATGGGGAGCAAAATCTAGGGGAGGGTACATACTGTATCCTCATGAATTATAATATTAAGTTTATAGCTCAAACCAACAATATGTTCCCATAGAAGTAGAATTGGACCTTGAGCCTGAGAACCACAGTTTCCAAAAGAATATGCCTCATCGGAGTTGAAATTTAAACAAAAACAATGGTTGCCAGAGATTTAATAGAAAATTCCACTCAAATGTTTAAATATGTATATGATCGCTACTTTGTAAATTGGACCATCAGAATGTGATTCCAGGGAACCATGGTCATGGTCAATGACTACTGAGTAGTAACTCCAGCCAGAACCATCATCCTTAAATGCTTGCAGTATGGTTTTCTTGAGAATTAATTACCAAAAAAACACGTGAACTTTCCATTTTTTCCACAATTCTAGCTCAACCTTTAACTATTTGCAAATAAATGCCCTAGACGTTCAATGTGTTTTCAAGTAGGCCAATTTTAAGAAGTGGTGGAAGCCATCTTTGAAATTAGATCCAAGGGAAAGGGAAGCTGTTTTTTTACTGCAACATAAGTATGCGGTTAAGTTTACAAAAATGCCCAGAGATATTGTAAATGTTGTTTTGGCTACAACTTGGTTTTTTTCTCTCCTTGTCCTATTTTGCAGGTTTAAGGCTCAAGGATGATATCTCGAATGATTGGACACTGAAAGCTGAAACCCTTGAAGAAGGGATGCGCGAGGCGCATTGCATCGAGTGGATGGACAAAGCGCGAGGTGCCTTGATGGAAGCTGATGAAGTGATTCGTTAGGCGCATTGCAGCGATGTATCAGGTGGCTAACAACATCCTTGAAGAACAATGCGTGAGACGTATTACTTGATGCACCAGGCGCATTCCATTGTCCTTGAAGGTTTATGCGCGGGGCGCCTTGAGGTGGGCACATCAATCCTCTGAGGATGCTACCCTCTAAGAATGCAATCCTCTGAGGATGCTACCCTCTAAGGATGCAATCCTCTGAGGATGATATCCTCTAAGGATGCAATCCTCTAAGAATGCAATTCTCTGAGGATGTGAATGGCATGCGCTTGAAGGATGAAGCGCCCGGTTTGAAGTCGCGCTAAATCAACATTCATCAAATGCAATGAAGATGACGACACGCCCAAACTTCAACACTTGTAATATTTTCATGTCAGATTGAAGGTGAAGCGTAGACGAGCTTTGGAGCTGTGCATCCGTTGAAGCGCGCCCAGATTCAAGATTCGAAGATTCGAAGATTCGAAGTTTCAAGGTTCGAAGATTCAAGATTCGAAGATGGTTCTAGAAGTGTGACGTCAAGAATTTCCGTTTGACGTCAGCCGAACGTGTAACCAATGAGGATCACTTTCCTCCGGCGTTCTCACGTGCGGCACTCCTATAAATACCCTCGAACCCGATTTGGAAAATCACTTCTCACACCCTTACTTTTGAAATCGAGTTTTTACTTAGAGTATTTTAGGAGTTTTAGGATTGTCGCTTGTTGCGCATTCCTTGAGAGAGTTTTCGTGTAGTTGTTTTCGCTGAGCGCCGTGTATTAGAGTTATGAGATTTAGCTCTAGGTGCTAAGCGGTGGATCCTTGGAGTGCTAGAGTGCTGCGTCACTTGGTCTGCATCCTTTGATCATTTTATCTACCGTTCTCTACCTTGTAATAGTTTTGGTTGATTCTAAATGAAATGAAACATATTACATATATCTTGTCTCCTATCTACTTGCTGTTCAAGATTACAAGATTGTGATTTGAGTATTTTCCTTTGAGAGGGTGATTCTCTAAGAGACGTGGTTTCTCCTCTGAGTGCGTTGCTTCCAGGCGCCCAGAGACTTGTAACTCAGCGCATACCTCTTAGGCGGCGCCGAGTATTGATTTAAGCGCCTCTCCTAGGCGTCTGAATCTTAGGCGCCCAGTATTGAGTGAAGCGCTGAGTGGTTCGACTCTTCGAAGGTTTTACGCCTTTTACACCGACTTCGCGAAAAGTTGGTATCTTACGTCGAAGACGTAATTTCAGATATTCTTGACAAAAACACGTCAACTCATTCCCAGAGAAAGTAGCAAATAAATCGAACACAAGAAGTTAGCTTCCTCTCAACCCCATAGGAATGACAAAAACCAGAACAAGGTGCAGAAACAGATTTGGCAACAAAATATCTAAACTTGAAGCTGCTCGAGTTGCATGTAATGCTGACCTTAAATATGGTTACACTCTGAGAAATGGCGTATTGACATGATCATTAACATCTAATGGCAACAAGCCTGCTGAAAAGAAAAGGTTTGGACTTCAAATTCAAGCAGCTGCTCAGTTTCATTGAAACTAGCAGTATCTCTTTAAGATTAGCCCCTCTTCTCCACATCCTGTGTTCCTAATTAAGTAGATTCAATAACACGAATTGTTAATTTCTAAGCGATCCACGTTAAAATTACAGTAATAAATTAAATACGGCCATATTTTGTACCTAGGCGCCTCGTTCACCTCCGTGAAAGTAATTTTATAACAACGACTGAATTTTCAGCATCATTTCTCCAGTTTGAAAACTTTAATCATGCCGGTAGCCGGCCCACCAAAGGGGGGATCTAATAAGTAAGTGTAGCCTCCAACTCCTGCATTAGTAATGCCGCGAATAGTTAGAAAAATAGACTTGATCAGAATTCGACTTATTGACGAGAACTATGGCCCAAAGTCATATTTATGAGTACATGATAGATCCTTTTTCAATTACAATTCTTTAGAAACACAATTCACAAATTATGGAAGTGCTACTAAAATTCTTCTATTCCATCAAAGCATCATAATTCCAAGTCATGTTTCTGAAGCACATGGTTGATAAATGTGGTTAAGCATTCAGAAATAAGCACATTTTGGTTCTGAATTTTCGATACCAGCAATATGAAAATATTCACTTACTGTCTACGGATTAATTGATTAATCATATTACATATGCACAACGAGTTTATACTCAATTCCACATCAAACAGTGCATGTGCATTTACGAACGATTAACTAAATTGGAGAAATGCAATAGCCCAATACATTTCACCAGGGATTCATAATAAAATCTACTAATCATGAACCCTACACACTGTAAATATTTATAAGGATAAATTGAATCACAGATCTCTTTTTATTTGACACCAAAAAAAGGATGAGAAAAGAAAACATAAGATACATTTACAAGTGAAATTGAATGAATATCCATGGAGATCATAGATTTATTTACCTTCCCATGTACCAGCTGTGGCTACCCGTCGGAGGCCTTTCTTCTTTAACATAAAGCTATAATCACCAATAATCAAATTTTGTTAACTAGATCAGAAAAAGGAAATAGTAATAAAAAAGAGTAAAAATCAAAATGTTACTTAGTAAAAAGTGCATAAATCAATTCTAACTCGCATCATAAACGCAAATTCTGCGTTCGATTTGATTAAATTGCATTCCAAGTTCCGATAGTCAAAAGTTGAATATCAAATCCCTAAACCTATTAAAGAGTAAACAGATCCTCAGAATCACAACAATAGTTGTGGGCTGTGGCACATGTTATTTACGTGTTATATCTTAACTAACCAACATCAAAGAACTTGCTCCTTAGGAGGGGATCCTTCGTCTTTCTATACATCATCAACGACCCATTGGATACTTAAATAACTCTAAACTAGCAATGTTATATTAATTTCAACAGACTTTTGTGAATAGTTACTGATTACATTATACATAGTCACTCTAAATTAAGCTTCCAACGGGCTAACACCTGAAAAGGCCATCACTTAAGCAAAAAAAAAAAAACATTAGCTAAATCTTCTAAAACAAGTTAAAAGCTGATCATAAAAATGTCGGATTTAAAACCAATAAAAAATGAGTAGAAATGTAAAATCTCGATACCATCGTGAATACTCTGAAATTCAAAGGAAAAAGTGCTTTCAAAGCAATAAATCATCCATTCAAACAAGTAGAATCTTTCAGAATCGGGCTTCGAGGATACCTACATAAATAACAAAAAAAAATGAGGAAACGTTAAAATGATAATAGAATGTATATTCTCTAACAATAAAAAGGTTATTAAGGTTCCCAGCAGCCAGCTCAGCAGGTTAATTACAAACCACCCGAAAAAGATCAATATTTTAATAGCAATCATACACAAAGAAGGAAAAACATCATTACAATAGAATAGAACTTACACTGCCATACGAACTTTTCCATGGACATCTACAAAAATAACAAAAAACAAAGAGAGTGAGAATTAACTCAAAAGTCTTTGCATTTGAGAGTGTGAGATGCAAAATTATCTTTAAGTTACAATGTGTCAGTAGGATAAGAACAACATGATGTGGGAAACTATATATATGTCTATATATGCCAAAATGAGAGAGAGAGAGAGTCTTATAGAATCATCTCCAAAAACCCAGAATTCGAAAAACCCTTTTGCATGATTATGGCATCCTACTCAAAAAGTACATGAGATTGGCGTCCAAACGTTCATCGGAGGGGGGACAACGTTTTTTATCAGCAAACTCCTTAAGGTGGGCAGCTAGGTTCCGAAAACAACGCAATAGATCGACGTTTCTCAAGAGATTATTCTTGTTGTTCCCATTTGGAATGCGTAAATCAATATCAATGTTATATAAGAACTAGTATAGTAAAATTACCGTTTATGATTTCTGTTTTTGTACCGGCCGTCACCTTTATTATGTCTTTAATGTCAACTAGTTGCTTGCTGAAACAAGGTGGGAATTATGTCTTCAGCAGATTGAATGTTTTGCATCTTCCATCAAAGTCAGATTTGCTCCACATATATATATTTATAAAATAATAAAGAAAATAAATATAATAATTTTGTTTGCTCCACATATATATTTATAAAATAATAAAGAGAATAGAGTGGAAATATAATAATTTTGTTTGCAAAATAATCATATTTTTAGTATTTTCAAATAATCAAAACAATCAAATAATTGTTAAGGGTTGTTGAGTATTTGAATTTGAGAACCATAAGATGTTAAGTTGGAACCCCTAAACATCGTAAATACAAACAAATAATTGAACTCTCAATAGACAATAAACATGATTATGTATATAGTATGATTAAACATCAAAGTATATAGTAAACTCTCCATTTTATTTATGATCAATAATTTTCTAATTAACTTATTGTTTATTTAATTATTTATGATTAAACGTATATAGTTTAAATTAAATGATTAATGATTTTCTAATTAACTTATTGTTTATTTAATTATTTATATTTATTTATGATTAAACATCAAAATATATAGTAAACATCAAAGTATATAGTACTGTACACCACAAAAATATCAAAATATAATGTTTACATTAATATGCCTACTTAAATTTTGAATAATTTTTACTTGATAAGTTCAATGCTAAACTGATTTGCAAGGATACTACCACCGACTTAGTCAAAGACATTCAAAATCAACCGACTATGATTAAAGAGGGTTGCAAATGACATTTATTGACTTTGACTTGGTAGAAAATGAAAGTGTTATTATTAATCTTAAAAAGATTTAATTGCTATAAGAATTAGATTAAAAAGTGTTGCAAATGACATTTATCGATTTTGATTTGGTAGAAAATGAAATTGTTATTATTAATCGTAAAAAGATTTAATTGCTATAAGAATTAGACGAAAACACAACTTGATCGGCTAACCCTCACCCTCTCCAAATCCCATGAGAAGAAACATAAACATAATCTTAACTTGGCTCTCACGGCGCTATTGTATGCCGAAAGAAGAATGAATTATCTCTCTTTCAGACTCATTCTAATTTCCATGTCACACACAAAAAAATGTACTCTATAAATTTGACTCCCTTGTTTGTTTATTGTTGATCTTTTTATCGTGACGTGTAACTTAATTAATTTGTCTTGTTCTTGACTTTTGTTAATGACAGATGACGATAGAAGCGGATAGAATTACCATGCGGGGGAAGATGATCGGCCGGAGTTCGACTCAGATAAATGCAGATTAGTCGACGGAAGGTGGTTTTTCAACCGTTCGATCGAGCCTTTGTATTCGGAGGGGACATGCCCGTATTTGGAAGGGGAGTTTACGTGCGTCAAGAAAGGGCGTTTGGATTCGGATTACCGGCACTTGGAATGGCAACCCAATGATTGCATGTTGCCTAGGTAATCGAGACTAATCGTATACTCTCTCTTGTTCAAAATATAAGCTGCAGTGTACAAATAATTTGTGTTTTTAATTTTTATATATTTAAGGTTTGATCCTAAGAAAGTGCTAAGAAAGCTCGAAGGGAAGAGATTGATGTTCGTCGGGGACTCGCTTCAAAAAGAGCAATGGCTATCTTTCGTTTGCCTAGTTGATTCTGTAATACCCGAAGGCGAGAAATCAATAAATGGTCATAAATAATTTTTTTAAATAAATTAAATATTAATATTAATAAAATATACGGAGTATTTATTATATTTGAATTGTTATTAAGAAACATATCATTATATATAATAAAAACAAAATAATTTATTATTAATATAATATATAAATAATTATTTTTAAGAAAATATGATCATATCAATTTTCTCAAATAGAAATTTAATTGTTATATATAATAAACACAAAATAATTTATTATTAATATAATATATAAATAAATATTTTTAAGGAAATATGATGATATCAATTTTCTAAAATATAAATTTGATTATTTTATAGAGATTGATATGTAATATGATATATAATTTATTATTAATATGTAATACTTTTTTAAATGATCAATGATTTTTTTTTTACTTTTCGTGTTTGAGTTTTGGAGAAGTCCGGAAAATCTCTAGAGATTTTAAATATTCAAGTTTAATTATATTTTTTTGAAAAGAATCCATCAAAATAATTATTAAAATCTATTAAAATTCATAAAAAAATTCTAAAGATTTTAAAAATTCAAGTTTAATTATATTTTTTAAAAAGAATCCATCAAAATAATTATTAAAATCTATTTAAATTCATAAAATGTTTAATACCTAATTTTTTAAGACTTTTTAAAATCTCAATTGAAAACCTCTAGATTTTAATAGATTTTTAAAAACATAAATTGAATAAACCCGACTTTAAAAGTTTATTAAAATCCAACAAACTTCTAATTCAATACATCCCCTAAATCAATTATGTTTATGAATTTCGCAATTTAAGTTTTATAAATTATTATGAAATTATATACTTAATTACACAATTTTAGAACACCTTTAAAACCCATTAAAACACTTTCTAGTATATAATTAATTTTCATTTGATTAAATCAATTATGTTTATTTAAGTTTTATAAATTAATATGAAATTATATACTTAATTACACAATTTTTAGAACACCTTTAAAACCCATTAAAACAATTTGTAAGAGTATAATGCCAAAGATTTTTGTTAATATAGTATAGCCTGAATCCAAATATTAAAAAATTATAAATTATTTTTAGCCGAATATTAAAAAAATTATAAATTAATTTACGTTGTTAATATAGTATAGCCTGAATCCAAATATTAAAAAATTATAAATTATTTTTAGCCGAATATTAAAAAAATTATAAATTAATTTACGAAACTTATGAAATTGAAATTGTGTAAAATGTATTTGCTCAACCTACTATGCGGATGAGTAGGCGGATGAGTAGGGCAGAAAACAAAGACTTAATACAATTGAAGATTCTAAAGAAACTTCTTGTATTATGACAAAATCAGTTCAAAATTGAAATTGTGTAAAATGTATTTGCTCAACCTACTATGCGGATGAGTAGGGCAGAAAACAAAGACTTAATACAATTGAAGATTCTAAAGAAACTTCTTGTATAAATTTTGTAATGGTTAGAACCATTTACAAACACATCTACAAAATTCTAGCGAATCTTGTAAATATATTAACACGACAAAAAACTAAGTTGGGTAGAACTAATCTAACGAAGGTTTACAATATTTATCTCTCTAGGATTTCCGACGTGAATCATTGAAGAATGAAAATAATCTAGCGACTATTTATAGACTTCGTAAATTACGGTTTTCAGAAATCGCGCTTAATGGGCCGAACCCAAAGCATTTTCATGGAATATTCGAGATTTCATTTTTCCGTATTTCACGAACGCAGCTCTACGCACTCCTACACTAGCGTGTCTTCGTGCTTCAAGCTTGTCGTTGGCACAACAGGTATACTTAGTGTTTTCTTCTTGAACTTGAATCCTTCTAGCGAAGTCTTCTAGTTCCACCTGTAGTTGGCTTCATTCCTTAGCAGACCTTCATCCAACTCCATGTCTATCTGTGCCTGCTCCGCGTTCGTTGATGTGAAAGTTCTGATTCAAGGACTTCACGGTAAGCCTTGAACTCTTTATATTGTCACTGCGTTGGGCCAAGATTGGAACATCGTTGTTCCACGTTGATGCAAGTAGAAACTCTACGTTGGTGCACTGTGAGAACTCCATGTTGTTGTAGAGATCAAGTCTGTTAGCTCGATGCTGAGGGAGTCTTGCATAGCGTGATCCCACATTAGGCCACTTGTATTTTCGCAGTCCACTCAGCTAGTTCTACCAATACCTAGTAGACTTGTATGAATTAATAAATTGAAATCATTCAAAACATTCAACATGAAATTACTACAAAACATAATGTATAGTTCAACTGAGTTCAAACAAAAACAACGTAGTTTTATGTTGAACTAAGAAAAACTACTCACTACCAAAAATCAACCGACTAAGATTAAAGAGTGTTGCAAACTTGTCATTCTACTTTTATTGACTCTGACTTTGTAGAAAATGAAATTATTATTTTAAATGGTAAAAGTATTTAATTAAAAGAAAATATAAAGAAAATTATACTCCCTCTGTCCACAGCAATAGACAAGTTGACTTTTTTTACCTTCCAATAAATATGATAAACAGTATAAAAAATTATGATAAAATTAGTAAATTAAAATTTTACTACTATTTTAATTTACTAATTTTTTCATAATTTTTGTATGTTGTTTATCTTATGTATTGGACGGTAAAAAAAGTCAACGTGATAGTACGAGACAGATGGAGTATTTGATGTTATAAGAAATAGACGACCAGTCGACCACACAGAACTTGATCCGCTAACCCTCTCCAAATCCCATGAGAAGAAACATAAACATAATCTTAACTTGCGCCTTAGCGCTCACGGCGCTATTGTACGCCGAAAGAAAAATGAATTGTCTCTCTTTCATACTCATTCCAACTTCCATGTCACACACAAGAAAATGTACTCTATAATCTTGACTCTCTTGTTTGTTTATTGTTGATCTTTTTCTCGTGACGTGTAACTTAATTTGTCGTGTTCTCGACTTTTGTTTTATGACAGATGAGGATAGAAGCGGATCGAATCACCGTGTGGGGGAAGATGATCGGCCTGAGTTCGACCCGGATAAATGCAGACTAGTCGACGGAAGATGGATTTTCAACCGTTCGATCGAGCCTTTGTATTCGGAGGGGACGTGCCCGTATTTGGAAGGGGAGTTTACGTGCGCCAAGAACGGGCGTTTGGATTCGGATTACCGGCACTGGGAATGGCAACCCGATGATTGCAAGTTGCCTAAGTAATCGAGATTAATCGTATACTCCCTCCTGTTCAAAATATAAGTGTGTATGATTTATTTTATTTTGTGTTTTTATATTTTTCAGGTTTGATCCAAAGAAAGTGCTACGAAAGCTCGAAGGGAAGAGATTGATGTTCGTCGGGGACTCGCTTCAAAAAGAGCAATGGCTATCTTTCGTTTGCCTCGTTGATTCTGTAATACCCCAAGGCGAGAAATCGATAAAGAAACGAGGCCCACATAGTGTCTTCGAAGCCAAGGTACGTTGATTAAAATCGATCGACGTTAATTCATTTCTAATTAAACGGATTCTTTGATCAGGACCATAACGTTACAGTCGAGTTCTTTTGGGCTCCCATGCTAGTAGAGTCGAACGCGGATTATCCCGTAATATTGGACCCGAAGAAGAAGGTTGTGAAGGTCGATTCAATTGAGAAATACGGCAAGCACTGGATGGGAGTCGACTTCCTTGTCTTCAATACATATGTTTGGTGGATGAATGGACAAAGGATCAAGTCACTGTAATCGAATAAACTCACTCTATATATCTCGATTTCATCTTAACGGATTGATTCTAAAGTGTTTTAATATACGCTACAGATGGGGTTCGTTTGCAAACGGAAAAGAAGGATACGAAGAATTGGACAGGGAAGTTGCTTACACAATAGGACTCAAGACATGGGCGAACTGGGTCGACTCAAACGTCGATCCCAACAGAACACAAGTGTTTTTCACTACAATGTCCCCGTTGCACCTCTGGTATAATCAATCAGATATCCTCGAATCAAGTATAAATTGAATAATTGTATTTTTTTTTTCATGTACCATCTGCAGGAGCACGGGTTGGGGCAAGGCTAACGGGACTAAATGCTTCAACGAAACAAGACCAATTGCAGAGAAACAGTACTGGGGGAGGGACTCTAACAAGGGGATTATGAGTGTGGTGGCTAAGGTGATCAAAAGGATGAAAGTCCCCGTGACGTTGATTAACATAACTCAGCTATCGGAATATAGAGTCGATGCTCATGCCTCGATTTACGGGAGGGTGTGGGGGAAATTGTTGACGGAGGAAGAAAAGGCAGATCCATTGCACTATGCGGACTGCATACACTGGTGCTTGCCTGGAGTTCCTGATGTTTGGAATCAAATATTTTATGCGCATTTAGTTCATTAGTTGTGGCAACAAAATAGATTATGAATTCGAGAAAATTTACCCTACAAGAAAATTTTAATGTTACTTTTATAATCTTACCATTTGACCATTCTATATATAGTCATTTTATACTCTCAGAATATTACATTTTTAAAAATGCTGAAAACACTCACAACTTATAAGATTTAGAATGGTATATTAAGTTCATTTTTACAATTGCATAAATGAAAAAAATAATCTGGACAATAATTTACTCTCTCCATCTTAAAACTTCATTTATAATCTAAAGAAAATGTAAAAATATTAATGTGACATACAGTAGTATTATTTTTACTGTGAGAAAAATGTTACTCCTATTTTTACTGTGAGAAAAATGTTACTCCTCATTGAAGATGAAAAAAAATATGATGATTATGTTTGATAAACAAAAAGTTGTATTTTTAAATTAAAGAAGTCAAAATAATCGTGGGTAAAATTAAAACATACTAGTAATTTGTCTCGTGAAACCACCAAGACTCAGCTGTTCAGAATACTCATTGAACAAAAACATGTTTTTCCTAAACGAAAAAATATAAATTGGATTTTCTAAAGATGTTGTCTTCAAATTTGACTTATTTTCGTGTATGATTGGTCCATTTGTTTTAGTCAATTTTCAATGGTTTCGGAAGAAAGTTCGGAAATCCCTAACAATTTTATTTTATTTCTCTGATGATATATACTACGTCATTACCAATACTATCGTCATTGTCCTGTTCATTTTTATAACAGATAAGGCCCTCAGCAAAACTGGTGGGGAGACTTTGAAACACTCTCATAAGAATTTTTGTCCACTGTGTTTTAACAATTGAAGAGGCTAAAATTTAAAATGAGCATTAAGTCAAATCTAAGACAGAAAAAATCAAGGTTTGAAAATCATTCAAAGCGCCTACGCAGCTAGGAGCCAGTACAATGCCAAAGGCACGTCGTTTCAGTTCCTTACTCTAGCTGGAAAAGGGCTGCAAGGTTTTACCGTTGAATACTGATCTTTTAATAACAAGATACGCCCTCTAGAAACGAGATATTGTTACAAGTATTCGGTGAAAGTGATGAACTTTAATAGTAACAAAAATTAAAACCCAATGATTTGCCATTTTTTTATTTAAAAAAAAGTTCATTCAGTATCAGTGGTTCTTTCACTCGGTTCAATTCTTACATTACTCGATTAATCTAAGAAACAAACATCCACTTACCTTGATCAAGCAATTAACACCAAATGCCAGGCACATCATGGATCGACAAACTTGGGAAAGATCGCCTTTCCCAAATAAACCTGATGCATTTCCTCTCTCCAGATCTACAACATTAAGAAGCATACATAAGGACTCCTAAGAATTTCTCCCATGCTTGAATTTACGGAACTAAATAACATAGAAATCCAAGTTACATACCATGTCACGGAACTCGAGCCTTATATGAGGGACATTGGTCTTGTGAATGTCATTTCCATCCGGTCCTCGCTTGAAGTACTCCTTCCCAACCCAGTGAGACTGTTTTTTTTACAGCAACATAAATCACAAGAGTTAAAACTAGTAATGATATAATCAGTTGCATGAACTGACTTAGAAATGGAGAAACTTGTATGGCAAAAAAACTTGCATGTGTAGGACTGCAAACGAACCGAGCACGAGCATCGTGCTCGCGAGCTTGTCAAGCAGATTGACAAATTACAATTTAAAATATTTATTATTATTTTAATTTAAATAATATTCAATTAATAAAAAATAATTATTTGATATAAAAAATCGAGCTCGAGCCGAGTTAGGCAGGCCATTATTTTCGCAAGCTCAGCTCGAGCTCGAAAATGTTTCGCTTGCTTAGCTCAAACTCGTTTAAATTTTTATCAAGCATGTTCAATAAGGTTAATGCTTGAATTGGCTCGGCTCATTTGCAGCCGGTGTGGACACTAAAATTTCTTAAACATGCTGATGATAACTCCCGAAACACCGCACATACCTTTAAAGCATGTGAAAAGCCAGACTGATACACAGAATTCCGAGCAATCTCACATAAATCACATGAACTTAATTTCCATACCTGTATTAAATAACAACCGAATAAGTAAGATGCAAGTTTTTAACTAATGTAAGTATAAGAAGCATAGTGATTATTATTACTCACTGAAGCAGCTATACTGTATTCTTCGACCAGGGGTTCTTTTGTTAAATGGATTTGTAAGGGATCGTCGGTTGAGAGGGACACATTGAGGCCCCGATGGAAAAACATGGGTAATGGATTACGATGATAGTCCAAGAATAAGGAGTTGTTGCTCAAAGGAGACATAGCCAAGCCAATCTAAATTCACAAGCCAGTTAGTTCAGTCCATCAGAATCTATTAAGGGTAAAAAAGTTTATTTCAGCATTGTCTTCTGCTACTTGCCTGGGCTAGGTAATATAAGTATTGAAGGACTGGAGATTTTCTCAGATTTATCCCATGCGCAATATTGTGAGCTGTGAGAAAAGTTGCAGCAAGATGGTCTATGTCACCCGCCTGATGATGCCACAACATATTAATATTGTTTAGTACTAACGTCGTTTCACAATTAAGAATTATGCATCTTGACTAATGACTAATAAACCCTCAGACAATGTTTCTTAGATTTACTTAAATAAAGTTAAGATATCTTTGCCAAAAACCTCAGTTCTCCCTCTCTTATACGTGTAACATTTATATTGATTCTCATACAAAGTATGTATGGTAAGTTAAAATGTGAGGCTTTTTAAGATATTTAGAATTTTAGATTCAATTGGGGGAAATTATGAAAATAAATCTAAAATGACATTTAATTACACTAATGATAAAAGGGCTAGAATGATACATTGTGTAAAGGAGGTAGTTTATAACAGCTAAAAAGAAAGGTAAAAAATGTAAACGATGATTTGAAATGAAATGCTCACCTCTCCGGAATGGGGCCTGAACTTGATAGTGCTCATACCTTTCGATTCACGAAGCTGAGAATCCAACAATTGAAAAGTTCAAAGAATTTCGAAATAAGCACTCACTTAGTCACTAAAATCGTAAGTATAATTTGTAATTTCTACAGGCATTTACTTGGTGAAATAAAGATGGTTAATTATTTTTCACGGAAAACAGATTCTTCTCTTCTTCATAAAGAATGCAAAAATTAAGCTTATACAGAAATGAAAGTTTTGGTTAGTAGCAATCTTGTTCCTAGATCTGAGATCACTTTCGTTAGATGAAGAAACAATATTATGAGGCTGCACACCTTGTTGAGGGTGTAGAGATTAGCATAACAGTAGTATGCATAATATGAGAATGCGGGATTGAAGATATTGGTCCACTGAGCTGGTGTTGGCATGTGTTTTGTGGGCCGCCTCTCAGGCTTGCTTTCGTCATCCACAAGATCCAATCCAACAACCTGTGATACAAAAACAGGAAGTTCACAACAAGTCATAAGGTGAGTAGGATTGATATATGTCAGCAAACGTGAGAATTAGATATTTGCAATTACAAGTTTAACGTAAGCAGTGTTTTTAAACTACGAAACCTGAAACAAACCAACATTGTTCACAGTCATTTCACAATACCTATTGTAATAAAGGAATAACAGAAAAAATGATCCAAAATTAGCAAAAAGAGAAAGTTCTTTAATAGCAAAAGGGACCACACTCTCTAATTGTTGACACTTGACACTGTCAAGTTTCTAAGCAAATAATATTAACATTCACTTCAGATTAATTTTATGCGTAAAAAGGGATTAATTTTAAGAATGACTGATATGAGATTAAAAATTATTATGAAGGTTGATTCAATATAGAAATAACAAAG
Organism: Euphrasia confusa; assembly: GCA_954870475.1. Lineage (NCBI taxonomy): Eukaryota > Viridiplantae > Streptophyta > Magnoliopsida > Lamiales > Orobanchaceae > Euphrasia > Euphrasia confusa. The sequence goes on along the minus strand of OX940955.1, from coordinate 154,087 downwards.
CAATGATTGGATATGATCAGCGATTCTGTAAATATTCGAGTAGAATTTGACTTTTCACAAACAGTTGATTTGATGGTGTATTCTTTTCTTGGTAAAACATTATGGATACTATGTTTTATTTTTCCTTTTATGTTTTAATATAGTACTGTACTACCTTTCAGCTAGCTAATCCAAATTGTTTGTTGCATCAAATGATCAAAATGATTACAGTACATGAGAGGGGATCAGACAAACCTGCTTTAAGATAACATGCAACTGCGGATGTGAATCTGGATCAACAGTAACTTCGAATAAAGGCAGGAATATATTATCAAGGATGTTCTGAAATGAGGTCACTATTCCCATATCCTTGTAAATATTGTATAGTCTTGGAAGCTAAAAAAAAGTTTGTATAAAGAGAATTAGATCATGCTTTCACACATAAAAGGATACATGCATTATAAGTAATACGTGTAGCTAATATCATGAAAAATACCATATCCAATCTTTGCAATTACCCTTTTCTCAATTATATAGGACATCTTAAAGACAAGTTATGTTAGAAGACTTAATATTATATCAACATTATAAATAATATGTGTAGTATCATGACAGTATTCCTAGGACTATTTTCTTCTTATGGGATAATAAAAGGAAAAGAGGGGTTTGTACTAATTTCAGATTCATCAAGTTCTTTCCAGTTTGATCAGTCAGGCCACATACATAATAACCTTTTAACTATTTAGACTCCTTCAATTAGAATATTTGGCGCATTGATTTTTGTTCCTCCCAGGAAGCCAATTCTATTTAGAAAACATATAAATATATAATACATGGCCAGCGACATATATTCTGTATTTACTGCTATTAATTGGATGATTTTTTTTCCTTTTTACCTGAACCAACCATACAACATTCTCACTGTACAAGTCATTATTTACTATCCAGCTTGCTAGTTGGTCCCACTCACTCATCTTTCTTCCATATATTGATATTCGATATTCAGCCATCTGTACAAGAGCAAGAGACAACATATCTCAAAAACAAAAGGTAGAGAGCATTTAAGCAAATAGACAAATATTGATAATTTTACAACAGCCATGTCAGTATGACACCTGAAACAAAATATTAGTTGCAAACGGGCATGTTACATATTCACTAATTCATTTAACAATAACCAAAATTTAAGAAGTTGTGCAAGGTGGAAAACTTTCAGAATGTATTCTCACCAAATGGAATGGCATGCAAAACGAAAATCACTAGTGAGAAGTAAGCTAACACAACAAAAATGATATTGAAATCAGTAAGCAATATTACAAATAAAGAACACAACAAATCAATACTCATGGCAACAAGCAACTTTTTTAACTAACAAACATTCATTCACTACATATTAAAAAAACTAGTCAGACAAATCTCACCACCTTCACTGCCTAAAGGTGGCAAAGGAATAAGAGGTTTGGCTTCACAACAATTAAGTATGAAAATCAACCAAGAGTTTAAAGAGACCAACTTGATATTTACTTGTTTCCAAATCTGTAAAAACTTGCTTTGTCAATTCACCCAAAAAACGACCTGTTGCAATACAACAAAGGTGCTCAAAAACTCATCAGAAAACCTGGCACCAGATTGATACAATGTTCCCCAAGTTAGAATCAGAATATGTGAGGGCATTAATGATCGGAGAACACTATACAAACTTGCACTCTCATTAAAGGCTGCAAAAATCTTAAAACAATAATTGCAAAATAGACTAGAGGTAAATCACATTAATGATCTTTCATCTTTCTTCCAGAAATAAATAAATAAATAAATAAAATGGAATGTACCCTGTATAAGATTATCCTGCTTCAGAAAGATCTCTCTCAATCTACTCTGACCACAGGGATTATACTTCAGATTAAATTTGTCAAAGCGATGAAAGGTGCTTTTGTCTGCATGAACGTCTAGCAGGTCAACATTCAGGTCGTACCTGTCAAGTTTTATTCAGAACAAAAAATCCTTAGCAACAGTAATATTTTAATAACAGTAGGATAAATGAAGGAGACCACAAAGATGTTTATCGTAATTATAGTGATCAAAACAAGTAACTGAGCAATCAACTATATTTTCCAATTGTTTTTTTTTTTCTCTCTATCCCCTGAAGTACAATTCTCAGAAGTTGTAAGTACCCTGTTAAATCCAAGCTCTCAAACACCTCTTTCAAAGTCAGATAGGTCCCATCTCGAAATATAACGACCTGAAAATAATGTGTAGATAGAAGCTTGTTATTTAGCAGAGAAATACTTTAAGCAACAGCTTTCAATAGCACGGAAATAAGCTCAAGTCCACCACTACCCCCACACAACTGTAGTCTTTATCACAAGGAGCTAAATGCAAAGTTCAAACGCTTTAAACAATGTGTTACCTCGTCAGGTTCCTTCCTCAACTTTGATTTTATGAACCGCAGAAGATGTTTTTGATTCATACAAGCAGAATGATGAACATGAGTGTCGACTTTTCTCACGTTATAGAAATCTCTATGTGGAGCACTTTTTTGAGCCAAAAACTCCCTATCCGCGTTAAGCATTAGATGGAGGTTGAATTTCTGGTACCCCAATTAAAAGAATCAATTATCAGTAAACTGAAACTAATTTATCGAACAATTCAAAAAATTACAACAAATAAGACACAACAACCTGTTCAAGAAGAACTAATCTGTGATGGCATAGTGTTCGGATATTCCCAGCTGCTATGACCTTAAGAATGTGATGCAGGTCAGTGAAAAAAGTTGTAGCGTCAGCCACAGGAAAAAGTTTTTCTTTCGCTGCATAGAAAGAAAATAGATTATTAAAGAGATATATGTGGGTGAGGGATACAATTAGGAAGTAATGGACAACAGATGATTAAATAAATCCAAATTCTTCTCATCTCACAGTCTTTGTTTGAATAAACTTGAACAACTCCATCTTCCATTTGAAAATAATGCTGCATGAATTTGTTGGAAGTAAAGTTCGTCAAATAACAACAGGAAACTCAGTGATTTTGAGAAAATCACAATACAAATTTTGGGTGGATAAGATTAAGCAATACAGAAGAGAGTTAAAACCTTCAATTCTTAAGAGACTTACCTCAGATTTTGCCTCCGGGGTATGATCAAATGGGTTCAAGATTCGCTTTGGAGTACTAGGATTAGATATAACTTCCTTTTCCCAAGGAGCAACACCTTCTTTAAACACATAAGTTTTCCGCATTTCAAGGCAAACTTGCAGGGCACGGTAGACCTCTACTTCATCTGGAGATGGTATCTCTGAAGGAAAAGAAAAAGTTAGAAATAACTGCAGGTGAGTGGCATGCTTCAGTAAAATGCCAAATGGGTTCAAGGAGCACAATAATCAAGTAGAAGAAGGTATTAGTAGATTCAACAGCAGGTGAAAGCTTTTTTTTTCAAAAGAACAAGGTCTACACTATGTATATTCAAAGGGATCCTTGTATATTAGTCTAACTGCAAAAATGGTATGCATAAGAGGTTGCCAAGAGATGATACCAGAGGGAGAGATTCTCAATTGAACAAAAGACTCTTGCTCCGGTTCTTTCCTCAGAATATCAGCAGCTACAGGATCAGGTTGGACACCATGCAGATCACCAGATACACTATGAGATCGAATCATGGTTTGCGCAGCCAAGGGAATTGATTCACCATTTACATTGATATGCTCGGATACATTCTGAAACATACTTTCATACTCAGGGTTCAAGAAAGTGTTGTACATAATAAAGAAAACACAAAAAAAATGGTGATGCATGTTTCCCTGCTCTATTTCTGAGTGAAAAAGTTTAAAATGGCAAGAGCATTTTCAATTTGTCCTTAATCTTACCGCATTTCCATTAGAATGAAGATATGCCGGTTCTAGCTTAACACTACCAGTCAGATCATCCTCGTCATCTGAACCTTCTACACTTCCAAATACACTTGCAACAGGTGATCTAGGAGAGGCGTGTTGAAAAAGATGTCCTGAAACAAAAAAAGGATAAAAAGAATCCTGGATCATAAAAAGTGCTACTGAGCCTTCAAAACATCAAATACGATTTATTCTTGAAATGTTCTCCATTTCCACTTTAAAAAGGCATCCTCTCAAAACCATCATGAGTTACATCAAAGAGAGACCTATTTGAAATATGGTGATGCCAGTTTGCTCTGTAAATGAAATACTACAACTCTTACCCCCTTTTAAATTTAAGCTTGTTTGCATGCTTATAAATGACACTGCAACATAGTTGCAGAAAGTTTTAAGCAATCAGTACATTTTCATTTTAAAATACCATCAATAATCTTTGACAAAATTGTTCCCCAATAGATTAAACGAAAATGTTTGGTATCTACAACACAAAATATAATAAGAAAACAAGATCCAGAGTGACATTCGCCCCTAGTAGTCTACATTTATTTTGCATCTTTTAAAATTATTTTTCACTTTTTGCCAACACCGAACAATAGAAGAGTGAAAGGGAAGCACTCATAACTGACTTCTATAACAAGATTGTCCTACTAATATTGAAATTGTGTCAGCTTTTCTACACACTACTTCAGATTCTATCATCTATGCACTGACCAGGACGAAAACGTGTAAGCTCCGATTCACGTGCTGGAGCATATAAATCCACAATCCAGCCATGTAAATTTATATAAGCGAGCTAGTTATTGTCTTATAGATGCCAAATCCACAAAATTAACTACCCCAAATGATGTTCTAAATTACTTTTCAGATCATCAAAAGACTTATCTATACTCTCCAATCAAACATCATACAATTATTCAGTACACAGATAAGACTAATTTAATTAAGTTTCGTTTCATTCTACCATCCGCATAAGGTCCGTCAATCACATACCTTCGGGAAGCGTATGGAGCCTCGGCAAGCCAGCCGGAATAGCATCCACATGGACCAGACCGTTCCTCCTCTCCTCCATCAAACCCCCGCCGTCTCCGGCGAATTCTGTCACGTCCGGCAACGATGACGAACCGCGGCGGTAGCTTCCTCCGTCTCCCTTCTTCCGCCTCCGGAGTGCGTACTTTTTCAGCTGCTCCTCCGCGCCGTCCCCCTCGCCGTCCGCCGCCGTCTCGTCGTCTCTGTCCTTCTCTATCGCCTTCGCGAACTCCAGCAGCTGGTTTAGGGTTTTCCTGTGCATATAGTACGCCGAGACCGCGACGAGAGATGCACCGACGAGCGCCGCCATGGCTAGATGCAGCGAGTAAGCATCCATTTCTGCAGAGAGAGCGCACAAAACACTGCGTAAATGTGGGAGCTGTTATATATATACAGAAATTGAATGGAAAAAACCCTACGAATTGAGGTGGAGAGCGGAGAGTGGATACTGAATAGACTTGCGAAATACGAGTATGTTGGTGTTTTTGCAGGAAGGGGAAATGCTTTGCGTTGGGCGTTCTCCTCTTTATCGGTCTCTCTCTCAATTACATTTGTTTTTTTTGTTTCTTTTACTTTAATAAAAATGATTTAATTTTTTAAATTAGATAATCATTTGATTTGATGCGATAGCAATCGAGATCAATTGCCATTAATTAAACTCGCCATATGATTTTATAGATCGGCACCACTCACATATATCAATATTATCTTCATTTTTAATAAAAAATTATTACAATACAAAAGTATAAACATAATATAGTGTTAAATTTATGGTCTTATTTATGTACACAATTTTATACTAAAAAGTAAAAATAATTGAAAATAAATTAAAAAATAATAACAATTTATACTAAAAAAATAAAAATAATTGAAAATAAATTAAAAATAATAATTTAGAAGTTAAGTTAAGTACTTATAGATTATTGAAAAACAAAATATATATACGAGAAATTTACGAAAGGAAGTGATATTAATGAGATTTGTTTAGGACTGTCTCGACAGTAGTGAGAGAGAGTATCGCAACCAGGATTCAAATCATCGGAAATAGGAAGAGGAAGAGCTATCCTCGTCTCTTCAATGGCTTCCGTAGTTCACACACTCTACTCCATACGATTATCTTCCAATATCCCACTCTCAAATCGACGGCTCACATCGCATCCCAACTCCATTTCTTTCAACAGTAAGTTTCTACATCTTCAACTACTTTTTTTATTGTTGCTGCTGCACTAATTACTTTCGCGTTTTCACAGGTCGGAGACTCGTAGTTAGAGCTACCGAGACTGATACGGACCGAGGTATTTATTTTAATTCTTTTTTATTTATTTATAACGAGTTAATTTGATTATCAAATTCGCGGCAGCCGGAGCTAAGGCGCCGGACAAAGCACCGGCGGCGGACGGCGGCTCAAGTTTTAACCAGATTCTCGGCATCAAAGGAGCCAAACAAGAATCCGTTAGTTAATTTAATCAATTTATATATTTAAATTGATTTTTGGGAGATATTGATATGAAAATTGGTTTAAAGTAGAATGTGGAAATTATGCTCTGTAGATCAGGTTCAGATAACTAATGCTGAACTCTCTTCAGGATAAGTGGAAAATCCGAGTCCAGCTCACTAAGCCGGTTACATGGCCTCCTCTTATTTGGGGCGTTGTGTGTGGAGCTGCAGCGTCCGGTAAACTTTCTACTCTCGAAGTTCACCATAAACGATCTCATCTGTTAAAATAATTTAGAAAGTGTTCGACTGAGCTTTATTAAAAGAGCTTATGAGCTGATTTGAGGGCTGATAAGCTGTTAAATTGTTTGGGTAAAAAAATTGACCTTATAAGTCGTTTATTTAGTTATTTAGCTCTTACGATATTTTACCGCAGGAAACTTCCATTGGACCGTGGAAGACGTAGCTAAATCAGTCGTGTGTATGCTTATGTCCGGCCCGTGCCTCACCGGCTATACTCAGGTGCTTCGATTTTTTTTTTCATTAACTTATATTATCGAGTTTGCTTCAGATGGTTAATCAGTTGTGATGTTATTGTTTTGCGTTGATTACATATATGTAGACGATAAATGATTGGTATGATAGAGAGATCGATGCCATTAATGAACCATATCGCCCGATCCCCTCGGGGGCAGTTTCCGAGCAGGAGGTATGTAATTTTTTTGATGTTGATTCATGTTTCCTGGATTAAAATGAACGTGATTCTCGAATATAAAACATTGTTTCTTATCAGGTCATTACTCAAATATGGGTGCTTCTTTTGGGTGGCCTCGGATTAGCTGGTCTATTAGATGTGTGGGTAGGTCTTTCGTCTCGAAATGTTTTTTTTAATATTTTATTATTTTTAAAAATAAAGTAATTAAATGCGTTTTCTATATAGGCAGGGCATGATTTTCCGATTATATTTTACCTTGCTATCGGTGGATCCTTGTTGTCCTACATATATTCAGCTCCACCTTTAAAGGTATATGGCCATAATTTTTTAAATTTCCGGAAAAGAACGATCAAATAAAATCTCCGTTTTCATTTGTATTGTAGCTCAAGCAAAATGGATGGATTGGCAATTTCGCCCTTGGAGCAAGCTATATAAGTTTGCCTTGGTAATTTTTCCGTGACAAATTTGCTTGGATAACTTCGATAATATAAATTAATCAACGTTTTCGATAATAATTATTATAGGTGGGCTGGCCAAGCATTGTTCGGGACCCTCACACCCGACATTATTGTTCTAACACTTCTTTACAGTATAGCTGGTGTACGCGATACCTCTTTTCTCTCATCTTATCGAGCCTTCTTTAAACGGTGCAATTAATAGATAAATTCACATTTACATTTTCCGTTTTTTTAATCATTATTTTAGCTTGGCATAGCGATTGTAAATGACTTCAAGAGCGTCGAAGGAGATCGGAAAATGGGACTACAGGTAACTTGCAGTTGTAGTTTTTAACATACTGTACAGAGTCTTTATGTATACATTTTCGTTTTTTTGCAGTCACTTCCGGTGGCATTTGGCTCCGAGACTGCAAAGTGGATATGTGTCGGTGCTATCGACATTACTCAGATATCCGTGGCAGGTAAACTAGACATTTAGGCCTTATTTTCGTTTCTTCATATACGATAGTGGAATAAACTTATTTGTAATGGCATGGATCATTGTTACAGGCTATCTGCTAGGTGCTGGAAAACCCTATTATGCTTTGGCACTTTTGGGCTTAATCGCACCACAAATATTTTTCCAGGTAAGATTTGGTGTCGATATTTGGCCATTGTCGAGCTTGGAATCTGTTAATTTTAGTCTTCTAATATATGTGAAACATTGTTGCCGTCTAATGCAGTTCAAATACTTTCTCAAAGACCCAGTGAAATACGATGTCAAGTATCAGGTACTTCATTTTCACACGTCTGCAATTATCAGTATACGAAATTTGTTATTCTGACTCGGTGTCTTCGTCCATATTCAATCTCAGGCCAGTGCACAACCATTTCTCATACTCGGTCTATTAGTCACTGCATTAGCAACTAGCCATTGATTATTCTGTTGACGGTGAGTAACGAGATAAACGGAACTTGGTTTGGTTAGAGCAGAAACCAGGATTGCTTCTTGTATGTAGATTTCAGCCAAGAAACAAAACAACAGTCTTTGCTTTTTTTTTTCTTTCTGTTTCAGGCTTTATCTCATGGTTGTACACTTTTTGTTGTATTAAAGGACAGTTGTTACTAGATACGAAAAAATATTTGCGTTTTTTTGTTTCAGGCTTTTGCAACTGAAACGATGATTGAAAAGAAAGCTAAACTAATTACGGTAGTTATTTAGTTGGAGTATTTCTTTTAGATGAAACTGTGGTAGACTTGTTTTTGAACTTCGGCTTCAATCGATGCCGAAATAGCTAAGTGCGAGGTTTTCATATGCAAAAATAATATTCCTCGTGTCTCTCTGTAAGTGTTGGGTTTTTCATTGCCGAAATAGCCAAGTGAGGTTTTTCATATGAAGAAAATGGTATTCTGTCTCTCAGTAAGTGTTATGTTTTTCATTTTGAGCGTCCTTTCCTGAATAGGTTACTTTGCATAAAATAAAATAACAAAAAATAGTTTATATTATATGGGCATAGTCGAGTGATAACTGATCATGTTTGTGATGATAAAATAAAATAACAAAAAGCAGTCTACACGAGCATAATCGATTGATAATATTTGTTATATAAGTGAAATTTATAAAGTTTCGGTCTTAGACAAAAAATTTATTAAAATATTATAGCTCATTTATATGTTGTTTTATCATCTCTTCTCATTAAAAAAAGAAGAAGATAAAACTAGATATAAATCGCTTCATTTTATTACTTGAATTTTAGTCATTAATTTATCAATTTTGGAAAAAGATTTATACGGACACTTTTAAAAGAGTGCGAAAAACACGGTTATATATACTCAAAACCCTAACCTTCACTCACTGATTCATACGATCACACACGGCCTCTCTCAGATAAACCCTAATTTCGCACTCACTGAGTTTTCCGGAAAGTTCATTTCGGTACGCTCTCAATCCTTTCATATTTTCATCGTTTTATTTTTCTGGTATTAAATATCGATTTTATTTATTTATTATTTTGTTGCTGCTGTTGTTTATTTCTATCGAAGACCGAAACGATGTCGGATGAAGAAAGGGAGGAGAAGGAGTTGGATCTCACCTCTCCCGAGGTCGTCACCAAGTACAAATCCTCTGCTGAAATCGTCAACAGTTAAGATTGAGATTTCAGTTTTTTTGTGTGTTTGAAATTTCGACTGTTAGATTGAATTCCCGTGTTTTGGTTTCTGAAATGAATTAATCGTTTAGCTGTATATTTATTTTTTCCTCGTTTAATTTCTTGAATGTAGAGGCACTGCAATTAGTGTTATCGGGATGCAAACCGAAGGCGAAGATCGTTGACCTTTGTGAGAAAGGAGATGCTTACATCAGGGAGTGAGTAATCTTACGTTCTCGAATAATAAGTTTTTGACTTTTGTTGCTTGTGCAAAGCTATATTGATCGGTGTTTTTGTTTTTTGTGAATCTTGTGCATGAAAAAAAAAATAGGCAAACAGGGAACATGTATAAGAATGCGAAGAAGAAGATCGAAAGGGGTATTGCATTCCCAACTTGCGTCTCTGTGAACAACACCGTCTGCCATTTTTCTCCACTGGCCAGTGACGAGACTGTTTTGGAAGATGGGGATATTGTGAAAGTGTAAGAAGCTCTTCAATTCATAGATGCGTGCAGTGAATTTTAATGGTGATTATATTTACAAAATTTGGGTTGAATGTGTTTTATGCGCAGTGATATGGGGTGCCACATCGATGGATTCATAGCCGTTGTTGCTCACACCCACGTAATTCAGCAAGGACCTGTGACTGGCAGGGGAGCTGATGTGATTGCTGCTGCCAATACAGCTGCTGAGGTTGCTCTGAGGCTTGTTAGGCCGGGGAAAAAGGTAGTTTTTTCTGCGTTTTTTTTTAGAAAATTTTCAATGCTTCTCATTTTAATGTTCTAGTGTTTTGGTGATTCTGTGTGAATGCTATTGATGTGTTTCTTGAAACATGTAAATACATAGTCTTGTTTTATAATCAGGTATTGATAATGTTGCTTTACCTTATTGTGAAATACTCGTGTGTACCATTAAATCTAGCAAAAAACTATTATTTTAAAATGGTGTAGCCATGTTTATTTTGAAGGTAACCATGATTCTCTAAATGATGACGATAATCATGGAGATGGATCTTGTATCCTGTGAAGTTCTTCCTAGTCATAGTTACACTGATGGAGATATCATGTTTCTGTTTCCTTCATGTAAACAATAACCTAAAGATATTTTTGGAGTACATAGTTCTAAATTATGTTAATTCAAAATTTTATGGTGTGATAAGAAATTACTTCGTTTATCATTATGATTATATTGTTTTATTTTTCCTTGAAGTTCTTTTATTGATATCTTTTGTCCTCTCCCCTATTGATGGTAGAATAAAGATGTCACCGAGGCAATTCAGAAAGTAGCTGCTGCTTACGACTGCAAGATTGTTGAGGGAGTACTTAGTCATCAATTGAAACAATTCGTTATTGATGGCAACAAGGTCGTCTTAAGTGTCTCGGCACCTGACACAAAAGTTGACGAGGCTGAGTTTGAGGAAAATGAGGTGTATTCCATTGATATTGTCACAAGTACTGGTGAAGGAAAGGTAATTATTATACTGTGTGATTAATTATTTAGCTTTTTTCTTTATTTAATTGAATTCTATGCGGATCTTGCACAGCCAAAATTGTTGGATGAGAAACAAACGACTATATACAAAAGAGCTGTCGATAAGAACTATCACCTTAAGATGAAAGCTTCCCGGTTCATATTTAGTGAGATTAGCCAAAACTACCCAATCATGCCATTTTCTGCAAGGTTTGTTGCTATATGAAAAAAATTGTTGTTCATTTTCCTGTCAAGTAGTAGTTGAATCATCAATGTTTTATAGGGCTTTGGAAGAGAAGCGTGCTCGGTTCGGCCTAGTGGAATGTGTGAATCATGATCTGTTACAGCCATATCCTGTACTTCACGAAAAGCCTGGTATGAAATATAGATGATTAAGAAATGGTTATTTAATTTATGTATATTTCTTGAAGCCCAACTGTCTATTGCAGGTGACCTGGTTGCGCACATCAAGTTTACAGTTTTGCTGATGCCAAATGGGTCGGATCGAGTCACTTCGCACCCTCTGCAGGAGGTGCAGCCCACAAAAACTGTAGATGATCCTGAGATTAAAGCCTGGTTATCACTACCCACCAAGACTAAGAAGAAAGGCGGAGGGAAAAAGAAGAAAGGTTTGTTAGAATTAGAAAGATGTTTCTTCATGGGTTCATATATTATTCACCTCGTTTTTTAGAGTGTAATATGCAAAATATTTTGTTTTTGGCAGCAAAGAAAGGGGACAAAGCTGAGGATGTAGCTGGGGCTGAGCCTATGGATGCAGCTGCTCCTGCAGTGAACGAGGTTGCTTCTTCCTAAAATTGAGAAGAAAAACTGTTTTTATTTCGTATTCTCTTTGAAATTTTGGAGGTTCCTATGTATTTGTATCATTGTTTTCGTTTGTTTTTTCATGGGATTTTATCCTAATTTTGATAGTACTTCAGATCAGAATGAGAATTGTTTCAAGTTGCTTTTTTACCATTAAAAAGAAAACAGTTAAAATGCATGATTAAAATACTAAAAATATCTTTAAATTGAAAAGCAATCAACTGATAATTCAGATAAATTTAGAAAAAATAGGAAAATGCTGTTGAGATTGACCTGAGTTGTAGATGGATATTCAGGCACGCCATCTGTGTGCTAAAGTTGGTTGGGTCACCCACCTCGAGATGACTAAGTTGGTCATGTTTAATTTCTAATGAGATTTTTGCAAATACCAAATTCAAAAAACTGTCAATTTTTTCTTTTAAATTTTTTTTTCTAATGAGGTTTTTGCAAATACCAAATTCAAAAAACTGTCAGTTTTTTCTTTTACAAAAAAATTGAAATTAGAATGATGACTTTTATTCAAAGATTTTGCACTATCATTCTCCTCCTATTGGCACAGGTACTACCTCCGTCCCAAAAATATATGCACACTTTCTTTGTAATTTACAAAGGAAGTGTGCATATAAATATGAGACGAAGGTAGTACAACTTTTCGATTGATGTTTATTTTTTCGTGGTGTTAAGTTTTAATTTTTGTTTTCCTTACGTCAAATTAAAAGAAGTTTAAATTGAAAAGAAGAATTGTTTGTTTATTCAGAAAGATCGATCACACCCTGTGTTGTTGCATGGAATGTCGTCTTGATACGACCTCCATACAGATGTACTCAATTTCTTGGTGAGTGTGGTTGCGTTATAGCCCAGCCGCTTTGCTCATCCTGATCCACATTGTTGTGGGCCTTGTGGCAAAGAATGGGGAACCCCCATATCCTCTTTTTAAAAACTTTAAAAAGAATTAAAACATTAATAAAGTATAATTAAAAATTAAAACATGAGTGAAATATAATTATTAAATATGAATAAAAAAGGGTATTATTTTCATCATTCATAAGAATAAATTCAAATTTTGGTTAGCAAATGGTTTGAACCCATTTTACAAAAAGTACGTAGTATATATTAATACTTGTAATTCTATATTATTTTACAATTTATATATTAAATTATTGCGATAAGAGATATTATGAAATCATAATTTATTTATTTTTTAATTTATTAATTTAGAATACTGCACATTAAATTATTTTATAACTATGTCTTTTTTTTTTAATTTTTTTTCTTCGTCAAATTAAAATAGTGTGTGCATAGAATATTTAGTGATTGAATAATTCAGTGTTAATCAATGTTAGTAATTAATTAGATTTTGGTATTATTTTCAAAAGGTTCAAATTATAATTATAGTAGAGACTATGTTTTTTGGTTACAAAAAGAAGTCACGTTCTAGAATTTATTCCTCAAATTTTAATTGAAAGATAATAAATTTCAAGGGTAATGAGATTTTGATATATATTTTTCAAAAAATTGAAATTATTATAGTAATTTCCAAATACTATGTTTTTTGTTACGAAAAGAAGTCAAATTCATGTAATAATTCATCAAATTTTATAAAATGAAAGATAATAACAAGTATACTCAGTTAAGAAAAAAAAACTGAAACAAAAATGTCCACTCTCAATCAACATTTTCCATTATCATTCTACTCATTTTGGTAACAGGTACAATTATGATCAATGTTTATTATTCTTGGTGTTAATAATTTTTTTTCTTTGTTACTTCAAATTATAACGATTTAAACCAAAAAATATTGATTGTTTATGCAGATCTAGAAAGAACAATCATGCCCAGTGTCGTTGTAGGAAATGTTGTTGTGTTAGGTACTCCGCGTAGATGTACCGATAAACTTGGCGTGTGTGGTGGGGCGGTACCTGGACCGTATTGCTTCCAATATTGTTATTATCACTATGCCAATGCTCATCCCGAACCGCATTGTAGCACAAAATTAGGAACTTCCTATCTTCTTTGCTATTGTATTCATGATTGTTGATCATATACCCTCATGGTTGTAATTTCACAAATAAAATATCAATAATGTTGAGTATAATTTATGAAAGTTTCGGATTATTTTTCATACAACCTATGGTGCTATAAATTGTTCTGACCTAACAGGTTGCTAATGTCGACCATCTTGGATGAAGATGAGGTTGGGGTAAGAACCAATGCAACAACCTTGTAAACCTGAAAAACAAACAAACAAGAAACAATAGTAAAAATATAACGATCAACCAAAAAAAAGAATAAGAATGTTATACCTCTTGATTATTAATGAGATCTTTAATCACATGGCCTTTTACAAAATCACAAGCAGAGATAGCTAGTGTCAATCCTGGCTTGGGCTCCTCCGGCTCTTGAGTATTTGGAATGTCACTTTTTCTCATCTTTTTACTCTTTCCCTTTAGGTGGCACTTTTTACTCTTTCTCTTCCTAGCTATTCCACTTCTAAACAGGTAGAAGGTACTGAGTGGTTGACGAAGGATTCTCTTCTTAGCAGGGTGAATATCCTGAGTCGTCGTAGACGGATTCTGAAGGTGGTTCTGAGATGTCAAAGACGGATGAGTCAGCGGAATCTTAGACGTCTGCTGCTGTGGCAGATTCTGAGAGTAAGATGGATACTGTGCGCCGTCCGGACGAGGCTTAGATCCGTCTTGTGGTGTGGATGGAACAGCAGTATGAGAAGATAAGAGCGGTGACGGGGGATAAGGTAAAGATAAGAAAGGTTTTCTAGCGGCAATCGCCCGAGATCCCATCTGAGGTGCGCCGTCCGGGCGAGGCTTAGATCCGTCTTGTGGTGTGGGTGGAACAGCAGTATGAGAAGATAAGAGCGGTGACTGAGGATAAGGTAAAGATAAGAACGATTTTCTAGCGGCAATCGCCCGAGATCCCATCTGAGGTGCGCCGTCCGGGCGAGGCTTAGATCCGTCTTGTGGTGTGGGTGGAACAGCAGTATCATACGGAGAAGATACGAGCGGTGACTGAGGATAAGGTAAAGATAAGAACGATTTTCTAGCGGCAATCGCCCGAGATCCCATCTGAGGTGCGCCGTCCGGGCGAGGCTTAGATCCGTCTTGTGGTGTGGGTGGAACAGCAGTATGAGAAGATAAGAGCGGTGACTGAGGATAAGGTAAAGATAAGAACGATTTTCTAGCGGCAATCGCCCGAGATCCCATCTGAGGTGCGCCGTCCGGGCGAGGCTTAGATCCGTCTTGTGGTGTGGGTGGAACAACAGTATCATGCTGAGAAGATACGAGCGGTGACTGAGGATAAGGTAAAGATAAGAACGATTTTCTAGCGGCAATCGCCCGAGATCCCATCTGAGGTGCGCCGTCCGGGCGAGGCTTAGATCCGTCTTGTGGTGTGGGTGGAACAGCAGTATGAGAAGATAAGAGCGGTGACTGAGGATAAGGTAAAGATAAGAACGATTTTCTAGCGGCAATCGCCCGAGATCCCATCTGAGGTGCGCCGTCCGGGCGAGGCTTAGATCCGTCTTGTGGTGTGGGTGGAACAGCAGTATCATACGGAGAAGATACGAGCGGTGACTGAGGATAAGGTAAAGATAAGAACGATTTTCTAGCGGCAATCGCCCGAGATCCCATCTGAGGTGCGCCGTCCGGGCGAGGCTTAGATCCGTCTTGTGGTGTGGGTGGAACAGCAGTATGAGAAGATAAGAGCGGTGACTGAGGATAAGGTAAAGATAAGAACGATTTTCTAGCGGCAATCGCCCGAGATCCCATCTGAGGTGCGCCGTCCGGGCGAGGCTTAGATCCGTCTTGTGGTGTGGGTGGAACAACAGTATCATGCTGAGAAGATACGAGCGGTGACTGAGGATAAGGTAAAGATAAGAACGATTTTCTAGCGGCAATCGCCCGAGATCCCATCTGAGGTGCGCCGTCCGGGCGAGGCTTAGATCCGTCTTGTGGTGTGGGTGGAACAGCAGTATGAGAAGATAAGAGCGGTGACTGAGGATAAGGTAAAGATAAGAACGATTTTCTAGCGGCAATCGCCCGAGATCCCATCTGAGGTGCGCCGTCCGGGCGAGGCTTAGATCCGTCTTGTGGTGTGGGTGGAACAGCAGTATCATACGGAGAAGATACGAGCGGTGACTGAGGATAAGGTAAAGATAAGAACGATTTTCTAGCGGCAATCGCCCGAGATCCCATCTGAGGTGCGCCGTCCGGGCGAGGCTTAGATCCGTCTTGTGGTGTGGGTGGAACAGCAGTATGAGAAGATAAGAACGATTTTCTAGCGGCAATCGCCCGAGATCCCATCTGAGGTGCGCCGTCCGGGCGAGGCTTAGATCCGTCTTGTGGTGTGGGTGGAACAGCAGTATCATACGGAGAAGATACGAGCGGTGACTGAGGATAAGGTAAAGATAAGAACGATTTTCTAGCGGCAATCGCCCGAGATCCCATCTGAGGTGCGCCGTCCGGACGAGGCTTAGATCCGTCTCCGAACGGGGGAATCTCGACTCCCGGAGGTAGATTGGCTTGTTTGGTCTCTTTGCTGCTTCGCCCTCGTCCTTCTTCTTCTTCCATGGTGATGATGCGAGTAGCAATAGATAGGTTTGATTAATGAGGCGCTTCAACCAAAAAAGTCTTAACCTAAGGAGCTTTTAACCTAAAAGGCCTGCTCGGCCCAAATTTTTGTTTGAACATAATTTCCTTTTTAGTCTTCCCACGAGCCCAATTCAATCTTTTTGGACTTTTAAATATAATTAAATAAATTTATTTTTATATTATATTCAAACAATTATACAATTAAACTTTTTTAAATTAAATATAATTAAATAAATTTATTTTTATATTATATTCAAACAATTATACAATTAAACTTTTTTAAATTAATATTCGATAAATTAATAATCTCTCTAAAATAATAAAATCGTCCACTAACCTTTGAAATAAATAATATAAAATAATATTTTTTAGAAAATCCATTATAAATATGAGTTCTATCAAAACTTTATATTTATAATTCATAAATATTACTACAATTATATATATATATACTCCCTCACAACCAGATTAATAATCACACCTTTTTTGTATTTTGTGAAATAAGTGTGATTATGTCTTGAGGGGGAGGGAGTATATTAATTTGCTACATATAAAAATATTGTTACTTGATTTTAATTGAATTTTATTCTTACTTTTTTAAAGCCAAAAAATCATACTTTAATATTTTATTTTCATATTTATACTATATTTTTCATTTATCATGCATTCTTATTTTATATATTGAGATTTCCTTTTTGAATACATATCATTTATCATTCAAGAATATATTTTAAGTGGAACAATAAATGTAATCATGCATTTTTAATTAGTTTAAACAATATATATATATATATATATATATATATATATATATATATATATATATATATTCTTATTTTTGTATTGAAATTTTAATTTAATTTTTTAATTATTAAATTCATTTATTTGTTTTGGGACGTTTTGGTCGAGTTGAAAAGTACGGGGCTGGGCTGTGTTTAGAGGGTTTGTAAACGGTACCAATACATTAAATTTGTATGTAGAAAGGGCTGATTACTTTAGACCAGAAAACAGGATAAGAGCTTGGAGCTTGAGAGGATAATATCATTTATTTATTTAATGGCTTTAATAGCTAATTTGTGCCGCCCCTTAATCGTTTACGGGAGGGTGCCTTTTATAGGTGATGAATCCATGCTTATCCATGCCACGATACCCTTAAATCGTTGGGTACCTATTCTAGATATATTAAATGTCGAGGCACGATTCCGAGGCGCGTTTTGTCGTGGTGCGGGGTCCTTGATGGTGGTGGTCGTGAGTCGCCCCGTCGTGGCTAGGGTCCGTGATGATGATGGTATGGCGCATCTGTCTTGTACTTACTTTGGGGGCTCCGTGAACGGCCGCCCGCCAGGCCTAGCGATTTCAGCCTGATCCTGTGGTGGTGCGTGGGTCTGAGCTTTTATGATCCGGACCCCGTCATCGGGCCCCACGTCCATATGCGCGAATGGGATCCTTATCCTTCCAAGATGTGCGTGGAATTCCAACTGTCCGGAATCGACACGTGTTTCTGCATGCAAAGATATGAACGTCCTGGGTTTATGAACGTTGGGGCAGGTCGCACCTGTGCGGGCGTCAGAGTCCCGCGATACGGCCCCGGGACTGATTGCGTCCTTCCGTCGCGGGTTTACTCGCGGGGTGCTCTCCCGCGGTTAGGATCTGGGGGCGTCTTAGGGTTTGATACCCCGTCGTCCTCGTCACCATTCATGCCGGGTTGTTAATGTTTGTGTCCCGTGCTGGGGCGTGATCCCAAGTCTGTCCTCCCGCTAGCCGGTCGTTGGCGCCCGTGTCGGGTGCTCGCGGCGCGGTCCCGGGTCTCGGAACCCCGTCGTCCCTCTGTATACGGGTCGTTGGCGCCCGATCGTGATGCTCGGGGTCGGGGCATTGCGTGCAGAGCATTTCCTGATCCTCGCGATGGTGGGCTGGCACGTGGGCCCACACCACCAGTTGGTGAGGGGACTAATCTTCGGCGTCCGTGCGGGATGCGCTGACGCGATCCGGGGGCTCGGAAATCGTCCCACTGCATGCGGGTCGTTGGCGCCTGAGCTTCGTGCTGGGCCGCGTTCCGGGACCCTTTGATCCATCGTCTCGTATGTCGGGTTATTGTCGCCAATTGCGGTTGGCGGGATCCGGGCACGGTATGCATGGGCATTATCTGATTCTTGTGATGGCGAGTTGGCGTGGGGGCCCATGGTACCAGTAGGAGCCCTATTCGGGCCTTTTTATCCGGTGCCGGGTGTCGTCCCATTCCACGTGTCGTGGGGGATTTTTGTGGCTCAACACTGGCCCCCAGAGAAGTCCGTGGATGGAATCCGCTGATTTCTCTGTATGTTGAGTTTGGTCTGATCCGTTGCTTATGAATCCGTTTCCTTATCTTGATTGAGCTTTGAAAGGGCCTTAGTCTGTGACGGGTGGTAGGCGGTCGTTGCTTTGAGGCAGACTCTGTCGTCGTTGTCTGGCGTTAGCTCGGGGGCTCTGTACTTCCCGCGTTGGTGAACCAAATTGGAGACAGGGGCCCGGGGCAAGACTTTCGCCTGGCGGGTCATCGACGCCGGGTCGTGATGGTCGAGGTCTGTGCATTCCCACCGTTTCTTTTGTACTAGTGATATGGCCCGAGTAGGCGTGGGCAATCATCGGCGTGTGCGGACGTCACTTGGGCAATTGCTTCATGAACTTATCTGCCGCCGGGATCTGGCCCCATCTCCTGGTGACTCGGCCCCGTAGGTGTAGCTCTTTTCTGTTATCATCAACCGTCTTCTCTAGCTCTGGACTCATCGTCGTGACTACTTTGTTTCCATCCCCAATGGCCTGCGTTTGGGCGACCACTCGCGTTGTATTTTTCTTGGGTTTGCTTTCTTCGCTCGGCGCGGCGCGGGGGAGTTGGTTCACAGAGACCTGTGATTATATTCTCAATGGAGAGCACTAATATAGAAAAACATCGATTAGTTTTATTAATTTGTTTTGTGTACCCGCACCTCCTTGTACCGAGACCCGTTGAGGTCGTACGGGTTTAGAGATTCGTGGTTTTGGGGTTTTATTGTTTGCGGCCCCGGGGTTTGGCTGTTACTTAGCGCTCTCCGGGATGCCGATTTTATTGTTTACGACTCGGGGTACGGTCGTTTTGACGTTTTCCGGGATGCCGATTTTATTGTTTTAATGTTCACGCCCCCGGGGTTCGGTCGTTTTGACGCTTTTCGGGATGTCGATTTTAATGTTCACGGCCCTGGGGTTCGGTCGTTTTGACGCTCTCCGGGATGCCGTTTGTATGTTTTTTTTTGTGTCTTTCCGGAACCAGGGTTTTCTTCCGGGAGCCCGTTTGGACATTGGGTTTTTTTAATTCTTTTATTGTTTGTTTTCCCGTACCTTCGCGACCCTAGACCTATTGAGAACGTGTGTGTTTATGGATTGTGGTTTTGGGGATTTATTTGTTTTACCCTCACTTTCGCGACCCGAGACCCATTTGGGACCGTATGGGTTTGGGGATTAGTGGCTTTTGGGTTTTACGTGGCTCTTGATAGCTTTTATTTTCCCCCTGTGCCTGCAACCTGGGACATGGTAATACTTTTTTACTCTTAAGTCGCCTAAGCTGAAGACTGAACGGGTTCGTGGCTTTTTGGGCTTTTTCCCTCGTATCCCGGGATTGTGTTATTTCAACCTCCGAGATTTGGGGTTTTTAATCGATTTAGGTCATTTCGACTTTCACGACGATATGTAACCAAAAGAAATTACTTCAAATTCTCGGGGCACTCGTGGGGTGCTTTATTTTTATTTGCTACTCTAGAGAAAATATCATTACCTTTATTTAGACAGCTCTGTTGGGGCTTTTCTCCGCTCTCTAAGCTCCCTTACTGGTAGAATCTCTTCAAGTGCAGTGCATTCCATCGATATTGGTCTGGGGTTCTGTCCAGCAGCTCCAACTCATATGCTCGTTTGTGTAGTTGCTTTTGCGCTGTGCGCCTACATTAGAGTTAGGAGATATAACTCTAGGTGTACTTGTGCTAGATTACTTGTGAGTGGGAGTGTTGCGACACTCCCAAAACTTTCTTGTAATCGTTTTGCCTACCATATTCATTGTAATAGTTTCGTTTTGTTTTCAATGAAATAAAATATATTATATAAACTTTGTCTTCACTTTTTATGTTACGAACTTGAGTGAGTGCATGTGTTCATCGACTGAAGCTGTTGACGTTGTGTTTAAGGCCAAATTCGCGAAACGTTATTTTTTTTTTTTTTATGTTTTTTAATAATAAAATTAATAGATTAATTGAAAACACTTTAATCATAAATGTGAGTTATTAATGATACCAAATATTATATAGAAAACTTTACAAAATTATTATTATAAAACGTTATAAATTAATATTGAAAAGTATTTTAAGAGAATAATTATATTAACAAAACAACGATATAATTTAATTTAATTTAATTGCCAATAAAAATTTAAATATTATATTATTGAACTATACTTCCAATAGTTTTTTTGATTTTATTTCTCATTTATTAATAATGTAAATTAATAAAATAATTTAAGAGGTGTGTATTTGTTTAAAATTCTAT
This sequence comes from Euphrasia confusa, assembly GCA_954870475.1. Lineage (NCBI taxonomy): Eukaryota > Viridiplantae > Streptophyta > Magnoliopsida > Lamiales > Orobanchaceae > Euphrasia > Euphrasia confusa. The sequence continues at coordinate 133,025 of OX940955.1, read as the reverse complement.
AGGATTTGTTTGGACTTTTAAAGTCTAGGGTATTCAATTCAGATTTTTAAAAATCAATTAAAATTTGTAGGTATTCAATATAGATTTTAAAATATATAGATTTTAAAATATCTATTAAAATATATAGGTATTCAATGAATTTTAAAAGATTTTAAAAGTCAATCGATATCTATTGATTTCAACCCAAAAATACAAATAAACTCCATACTTCGAAATCGTTTGTAAATACATGAGATTTATACGGATTATTATTTTAATTGACAAATTAATTATTCAAAAAATAATAAAACATAAAAAATATATAAATAAACATAATAAAATAAAAAAAACATGAAATAGATATAAAAATCAAAAAGTCAATATTTACTATAATTAAGGGAAATTATAAATTTAAATTATATTATATAAAAAAAATTACACTAATTAATTAAAAATAATTACGCTAATTAATTAGAAGTGTGAACACAAATTTAATATAACGGTTAATTGTTTTGTTTATTAATAGGTGTGAACACAAAAACCACGACAATTGCTAAATTATATATTATAATAATTGGACATAAAATTTGAATTAATATAATTGATATATAATTTATAATCAGAGATAATAAAATTTTTATTTGATTTCTCTAATTAAGGATATAATTTTATTTTATAAATTTATAATATTATTTATACATCAAATATAGTAGGATGACTAACTGATATAATAATTATTTTTGTAATTTATATGTAATTCCTATAATTAAAATACATAAATTAATTAAATCACAATTATTGTTATTATTATTATTTATATATAAAAAAATATCGAACTAAAATAAATAAATTATTTATTCTTTTGTACAAAAATAATAATCATCGATTTTATTATTATTTTTTAAATTATTCAATAATTATTAAATACGATTTTATTTCATTAACTCAATCAATGATTTTAATTTATTTTAGTGATATGTGTAAGTAATACAAATAAAGATATTGTTGTGTAAGTTACAACATAAACAAAATTAGAATAAAATTAAATAGAATTATTGTAAATTGCATAAATTTTATAAATTAAAGTAAATAGATAAAATAAATCATAAATAAAATGAAAAAAAATTACTCTAAAATTACAGTAAATTGAGTAAATTAAATCATAAATAAAATTAATACAAACTAATCTATTTTTATAATCTATTTTTATTATGAAACATAAACAAAAATTTAGAATCTATTTAAAATTTGTGTAATCCAATGTTTCGATCATTCTTCATGGATAAATCCTACAAAATAAATAGTTATAAAAAAACCTACAAAATACACACAAAAAAGTGATAAATCCAAAAGTTTTGCAAAAAAATAAATCATAAAAAAGAATAAAAACTTCAAAAAACTTGAAAAAAAATACAAAAATCTTTAACAAATAAATTGTTATATTTACAATACAATTATAATCAACAAACGGTAATATTAATCAGTAAAAAAAATATTGATAATCAAACAATAATATTTAAACTAAAATTAAAATTAGTATAAAATGCAAAAAATAAAATATTAATGATGAAATAATAATATTAAAACTAAAATTCAAATTAGTAAAAAATATTTACATTTGCAAAAAAATATAAATATTAATGATTAAACAATAATATTAAAAATAAAATTCCAATTAATAAAAAATACTTAGCTACAAAAAATAAAAACATTAATTATCAAACAATCAAATTTAAATTAAAATTAAATTAGTAAAAGAATAATTAGCTGTAAAAAATAAAAAAAAACAACAAAAAACAACAAAACTTACCTCTGAAAAAAAATGTAAGCATACACAAATAAAAAAATTAGAAAAAAGCTACAAAAATACAAAAAACAAAAAAAAAACAAATCTTACATAGACCTGTGCCAAAAAATAAATAAATGTGAGAATAAACAAATAAAAAAATAGCTTAAATGAAAAGTGAAAGGTAGGGATTGAGCTTTATATAGACACGGATTTGAATTAGGGTTTGATAATTATTATTATTTTTTAAATATAATAAATTTGAATTCCCTTAAATTTCGATATTATTGTTTGTATAATATAAATTAATTAATTAATCTATTAAATAGATTAATAAAAAATGAGATTCTCTTCCATCATTCTTTAATAACATAATTAATTTTATTAGTAAATAGAATAAACTTAATTAAAGGAGATAAATAAGGAATAATTTTATTAGTATAATTGAATAAACTTAATTAAAGGAGATAAATAAGAAATAAATGTAATATTTTGAATATTTCAAGTCAATATTTACTAGAGTATATTAAGGATATTATAAATATAAATTATATTATATAAATAAATAAATAATTACGTTAATTAATTAAAAATAATTGCGCTAATAAATTAAAAATAATAACGCTAATTAATTACGCTAAAAATAATAATTAATAAAGACAAGTGTAAACACAAATTTAATCTAACAGTACTCGTTTATTAATAGGTGTGAACACAAAAAAATGGTTAAAACATATGACACCTAAGACAATTGCTAGCTGAATTATATATTATTGTTTGATTATTAATATTTTTATTTTTTGCAACCTTAAAGGCTAATATCCTTATAATATATAAGTTGTGTTCACACATATTAATAAACAATTACCGTCAAATTAATATTGTGTTCACACTGTTAATTAAATAGCGTAATTATTTTTAATTAATTAACGTAATTTTTTTTATATAATATAATTTAAATTTATAATCTCCCTTAATTATAGTAAATATTGATTTTAAATATTTAAAATATCAAATTTATTCCTTATTTATCTCCATTAATTAGTTTATTCGATTTTATTAATATTTATTTATAGTACTAAAATTAATTAGCGTACTTAAAGGAGGATGAGAGAGAATTTTCATTTTTTATTAATATATTTAACCGGTTAATTAATCAATTTATATTATATAAATAATAATATCGGTTTTAGGTAAATCTACTCCTTATTTAAAGCAATTAAATAAATTTGATATTATCTACTATTTATATTACTATAATCATGAATAATTCAAATGTCTATATATAAATTACTTCATCTTTTCCTCACTCCCTACCTCTCCCTATTCTATTTTTTTTATTTGTTAATGTTCAAACTTTTGTTTTTTTGCAGATCTCTACGTAAGTTTTGTTTTTTTATTAGCCTTCGAGAGATAAACATTCTTTTACTAATTCCATTTTAATTTAAATATTATTGTTTGATAATTAATGTTTTTTATTTTTTATAGCCTTCAAAAATGTAAATATCTTTTACTAATTCAAATTTTAATTTTAATATTATTGTTTAATCATTAATATTTTTATTTTTTGCATACAATCTTCAATTTGATCATTAATATTTTATTTTTTGTAGTAAATATTTTTTACTAATTCGAATTTTAGTTTTAATATTATTTTTTATTAATTATAATTGTATTGTAAATATAACAATTTATTTGGTAATGATTTTTGTATTTTTTTTCCAGTTTTTGAATTTTTTTATTCTTTTTAAAGATTATTTTTTTGCAGGCCTTTTTTATTTCTTACTTTTTTTTATTTGGTAGGTTTATTTATAAGTAAAAGACTTTCCAAATCGAACGATCAGAACTCCATGAAGAAAGATCGAAACATTGGATTGCAAAAGCTTTAATAAGTTTAGAGTATTTTGCGTTAATAATTTATTTATCTTTTATTTTATAATGTAATTTATAATGTTTTATGTAACTCACAATTATTACTTTAATAAAATTTATAATATTTATATTTAATTTTATTTTAATTTTATTTCAGCTGTAACTTAGTATTTTATTTAATTCTTATAATATATAATTCAACTAACATATATTTTAAATGTTTGATTTATTTCTGTTCACACCTATTAAAAAATAATAATAGTTAGATTAAGAATTTTGTTAACACCAATATTTATTAATATTCAATCTTAATCAATTTATTAAATAAATATTAAATACGTAATTAATATATAAATAATAATATTTATATTTTTCTTATTTTTTTACTATTTGATTTTATATAATTTATCTTTATAAATTCCTTAATTATAGTAAAATTCCTTAATTATAGTAAAGATTACTTGAAAATTTTAAATTATTAAATAAATTATTTTTTAATATCTTCTATTAATATCTTCACTTTATTCTTTATTTATTTATCGTATATTATTTATTTATTTACTTTATCATATAAATTTTAATAGATAATAGTATTAATATTAATTTGTATTAAGGGAAAAATGGTAATAAGGCCAATTTTCAACATTTTTTCGGCAATAAGGCTTTCGAGAAATTTACGCATGCCAATTAGGCCGCCTAAAAACAAAACTATCCCTTCCCCTTTTTTTCCCTGTTCGCGTGTATGCAAAAACAAACACAAATCCCTAATCTCTCCCGGCCGATTATAGCACCACCACCTCGACACGATCGACGCTTGCGCCCCACCCTGCCCTGCCGCCTGAAATCCTCCGTCAATGCGGGACCGATCGAGACGACGGCAGAGCCACCGGTGAGATGGAGGTCGAGGGACTTGCATCATGATCATATATAAGCAATTGGGACTTGCATCATCAATTCATCATTTACCAAAAAGTATCCCTAATCAACTTCACCGTTACACCTGACTGAGAGAGAGAGTGAATTATCTAGGTCAATTGTTAACCCGTCGAGTTCCGATGTCAGGTGAAACTTCATCTTCGCCCTCGTCCTCGTCGTCGTCTGCCGCGATTTCGCCGTTGACGGAGGAAGAGCTTACGCTGACGGTGAAGTGGAACGGGAAAGAGCAAACGGTTAGAGTGTGCGGACAAGATACCGTCGGAGAACTCAAGCTTCGGATTTGCGAGGCCACGACTGTGCTGCCCAAGCGCCAGAAGCTTCTTTACCCTAAAGTTATCGCCTCCAAGTTCGCCGATGATTCAACCCTTCTCTCCCAGATTCCGCTCAAAGCCTCCCTCAAGATGACCATGATTGGGTACTTTTTTTGTTTAATTTGTTGTTACTATTACTTTAAAGCTTTTCTTTTTATTTGTATTTATTTATTTTTCAAATGTTCAGGGTTTCAATTTAGATTATGTGCATTGTGTAGAATTGTTGGAATTTGCATCGGGAATTTGAGGTCGTTTATGTTGGATTGAGTTCGCTAAGTTTCTTCCACTGATTTGTGTGCTTTGACAATGGAATAGTAGATTGTGTTCTTCTGTATTTTTGCTAAATCTGCAACTTTACGCTCACTTGTTTCGACAAGTATGCATTCATGTATAGTTTTAATGTACATTAAAGTTTCTATGCCAGAAGGACTACCCGAAGGTAAATTTTCAGCATGTCCATTCCTCCTTTAATTCTATAATATCAAAAAAATAGTTACATTTTCTTTACAGCAACTCAATAGTGTATAGTTGATTGTCATTTGACATTTTAATGGGATTTTGCAGTACAGTTGAAGATGATATATTTGTGGACTCGGTTGAGACATTAAGGATAATGAAGTGTATATAAAGAAATTGAGACGCCGTGTAAATCAGTACAAAGTAAAGTAAAATATCTTATTATTAGTCCTTGGGGAGTCTAATTGAGTGTAACTAAATTATTCTCATTAATCATTATATCTTGAATAGTAAAATTTAATTGTCTTATTGGCTTATGTGCTATAGATTGAAGTTCGGAATCCCTGTCGAGAAGGCAAAAAGCTGCTTGTTCTGGATATTGATTATACCCTCTTTGACCACCGTTCTCCAGCAGAGAATCCTTTAGAACTTATGCGGCCTTGTATGTTTTTAGATGTTGATAATACTGCTTTTCTATATTGCCTATCTTGCTGGTTCAGTTATTCAGTTATGATCAATTGTCACAGATCTTCATGAGTTTCTATCAGCGGTCTATGCGGAGTACGATATCATGATATGGTCTGCAACCAGGTTAGAGATATTTACTTTTCCACATATTTAATATATTATGGGAATATATATATATATATATATATATATATATATATATATATATATATATATATATATATATATATATATATATATATATATATATATATATATATATATATATATATATATATATATATATATATATATATATATATATATATGGTCTGCGTATTGAATTATGCATCCTAAATCTTGATACTAGAGACTGCTGAATCTTAAAGGCAGACTTTTTTTCAAGTCTCATAAGTAGTGTTTGAGTATTTCCAATACCCCCTGTGCTGAAGATGGTTTATTCATATTCTCATTTTTTGTAATGGACTTTGTGGTAATTGCAAAAACTAACCTCGAGGTTTTGCTAAATTAAACGCATACATATAAATGACTAACTTCGAAAAAAAAACACCATTGAGCTATATTTGTCTTACAGTTTGCACCTACTGTTACTGTAGCTAATGGAAATTTTCAATCACCTTTTTTCTTTCACATGGATCCAAGATATTTGTCATTTTTGTCAATGCTCTTGGTCCTCTGTTGAAAATTATCGATTGCAGCTCCGCGACTGTGAAGGAAAAAGCCGCCATGGTCGTGGAGTTCATCACCTCTGATACTGATAATGCTTGGGCGATCTCCGCCTATGGAGGTGTCCCAATCCTAATCGAATTGTGCAAATCTGATTCACTCACAGCTCAATCACACGCCATTGGTGCCATTAGGAACGTCTGTGTAGTCGAAGATATCCGAGTCTCCTTGGCAGAAGAAGGTGCCTTCCCTGTTTTGATGCAGTTGCTCGTCACCGGAAGCAAATCTGTCCAAGAAAAAGCAGACAATTGGCGGAATCTGGACGAGGCGTTCCTAAACAGTAGCGACGCCAACGACATCGTCTTCGCCAAGCCCTTGGCAAGTTCAGCCAGCTCCGAGTCTTGACGCTGTGGACCGCCACCGAGTCATCCCTCACGTCAATCGTGATCTCCACGTAGCCGTCGCCGCCGCCGGAGTGCGTTGCTTGGGATGTTGAATCGAGCATTCAATCTGCCGCCGGCACGACCGAGAAAGAATCGAGCGATATCGACATGTCGATCTCAGGCGAGTACTGGTTTTCAATTTTGATTGCTTTCGCACAGTGTTGGTTTCAGATGTTTGGAGAATTTAATCATGATTGATTCGATTTCAATTTTCGATGTTAGGTAGCCGTGTACGATGAATCTGGGTTCAAGTTTCATGCTATTAAAATTATAAGTTTTTTTTATAGTCCAGGTGACGGTTGTGGAATCCATTGTAAAGAAGGATTTTAATTCATCCAATGTTTAGATGTATAGCTGTTCGAATTGTTGGTATTGGCAATTGTTGGTAGATCTACATCTGCGACGTCGCTGGCTAGTAGGAGCTTGGCGTTTAAGATGAGCGTGCTTTATTTTGATGTGCAGAAGTAGGTAATGTGTAAAGGGGTTTATTTCAAAAAAAAAAATCATGTTCTATCACATGATTTTTTTAGTTCTTAATTGTTTGTTGTTGCTCATAATCAGAAATTAGATGTGACGAATTTCCGATTTTGCACCTCGTTTTTTGGATTTTTATTTTATTTTCAGTATATTTTTATGACATTCAGTGTTTTTTAATAATATTCAGTGTAATATTTGATATTTAGTGTTTTTTTTTATTAGTTCAGTGTTTTTTAATGACATTCAGTGTTCTTATAATATTCATTGTTTTATAATGATATTCAGTGAATTTTTATAATATTTTAGTGTAAAAATCCAACATTCAGTGTTTTTTAATGAGATTAAGTGTTTTTTGTAATGATATTCAGTGTAAAAATTTGATGTTTTTTAATAATATTCAGTGTAAAAATTTGACATTTAGTGTGGTATTTCTGGGTGGGGTGGGGTGGGTTAAGTAGAAAAAAGTGATATTCATTCAGTGTCTTTTAATAGTATTCAGTGTCTTTTAATAGTATTCAGTGTATTTTAATGTTATTCAGTGTATTTTAATGTTATTCAGTGTATTTTAATATTATTCAGTGTCTTTTAATGTTATTCAGTGTCTTTTAATGTTATTCAGTGTCTTTTAATGTTATTCAGTGTTATTCAATGTTATTCAGTGTCTTTTAATGTTATTCAGTGTTATTCGTGTATTTTAATGGTATTCAGTGTTATTTAGTGTTATTCAGTGTCTTTTAATGTTATTCAGTGTTATTCGTGTATTTTAATGGTATTCAGTGTTATTTAGTGTTATTCAGTGTCTTTTAATGTTATTCAGTGTTATTCAGTGTCTTTCAGTGTTATTCAGTGTCTTTTAATGTTATTCGGTGTTATTCAGTGTCTTTTAATGTTATTCAGTGTTATTCAGTGTCTTTTAATGTTATTAGTGTCTTTTAATGTTATTCAGTGTCTTTTAATGTTATTCAGTGTTATTCAGTGTCTTTTAATGTTATTCATTGTCTTTTAATGTTATTTATTTAGTGTCTTTCAGTATTATTTAGTGTCTTTTAATGTTATTCAGTGTCTTTTAATGTTATTCATATTATTTAGTGTCTTTTAATGTTATTCAGTGTCTTTTAATGTTATTCAGTGTATTTTAGTGTTATTCAGTGTCTTTTAATGTTATTCAGTGTTATTCTGTGTCTTTTAATTATATTCAGTGTCTTTTAATGTTATTCAGTGTCTTTTAATGTTATTCAGTGTCATTCAAGTGCCTTTTCATGATATTCAGTGTCTAACATTCAGTGTCGAACATTCAGTGTCTTTTGGGGTGAAGTGGATTGAGTAGAAGAAAAAATCTGACGTTCAGTGTTTTTTTATGGTATTCAGTGTCAGGGGTGTGGTGGGGTAGGGGTGGGGTTGGTTGAGTATAAATAGAGTAAGAGTATTTTCGCCCTTCTATATATATTTTTTTGGCTCAATTGGAACAAAAAGGCATAATTGACACATAAATTGGAATTTGGCCTTATTGGGCAAAAAATGTTGAAAATTGGCCTCCATTTTTCCCTTGTATTAATCATTATATCATATTAATATTAAGTAAATTAGGCATTTAATTTAATTTACCCTATTCTATTTTCATTAATCAATTAAATTATAAATTTTCAACCAAAATATCCCGATTTAATTCTATAATTTGCGATTTTTATTCAATTAATTTTAAAAAATTATTGAAAACTTAATTTAATTTTACCCCTATAAAAATTCTTTATCTTTTACTCATTCTGATAATTTTTTTTTTTAAAATGATTATGATTTATTTATGTATTAACATTTTTTATAATGCATTATTGTTATTATCCAATTTTCTACAAAAAAACGCGGAGAATATGTTTGATTAAATGCATTCGGTTGAGTTCTTAAATACCAATAAGTGTTCCAAACTACCAAACCATGAAGTTGAAGGTTGGTATTATTATAAACTTTTTTTACTAAAATCTAAATACTGTATATTAATTAATATAGTAATATATATATATATATACATATATATATGTAGACTTATTTTTTTTAAGCAACAATTTATATAGTCATGTCATATTCTATTTATTGTATATAATATAATAATTAATTAAATGTTGTGACATGGTATATAGTTTTGATACATGAACTGTTTCATATTAGGTTAGGGTGACCGTTATACTATTGCGGAATATGGATGCCTCTGTCGGACTATGCAATGGTACTAGGATGGTTGTAACATTACTTGATAATTATATTATCCAGGCGAAAGTATTAAGAAAAAATAATTTTGGGGAAATGATTTTTAATACTTGAATTGCTCTGACGCCCTCTAATACCAAATTTCAGTTTGCTTTCCAACGAATACAATTTTCGATTATAATATCGTATGTCATGACTATTAATAAGAGTAAAGGTTAGTGGTTGAAAAATGTTGGAATTTTTTTGAAAAAACCATTATTTACGCACGATCAATTGTAGTTGTCTAGAGTAACCAACACGACCGGGTTGAAGCTTCTGTTGTTTTGTGACCAGCGTGGTTGTCTTATTAATAGAACAAATGTAGTGTATAAAGAAGTATTCCATAATTTGTAATATGAATGTAATTTTATTTATTGTACTATTTCAATTAGATCATTCACTTAATATTTATTTATCCATTATCAATATCTACCTCTAATATTACGCCGAAAGAGCAATACTCCGACTAACAAATAGTTGAATTAAATACACGTGCATCGCACGGGTAGAAGGACTAGTATGATAAAAAATGTATTATGAAAAAAACATTAAAAAAATCATTAAATATGTTTATTAATATCTTTAAATTTTATTAATATCTAAAATATATTATGAAAATAATGTTTGAACTAAACGTGTGTATTCCATTTCTCACAAGAGCAAAGAATCCATATTCTCTACATTTCTCACAAGAGCAAAAAATCCATATTCTCTATATCTAAAATATAATTAAATAGTGTTTAATAATCTTTTTATATTTTTAATTTAATAATTTTATATCTCATCTCTAGATTTTTTTTTTTTTTTGAGAAATTGACAAGAGTTGTCTCTTCCAATAGTCATATCCACTTTATGAATATCATTTTTCATTTTTCTTTGATGATTTGTAGATATGCACTTCATTTTTTGTTATTGGTGACTTATAAAAAGTACAAATAATTCATGATTTTTTGTGAAATTGTGACATCATTATGTTACGATTGGTGAGTTTCAATAATTATGTAAACTATGTGTATTTTATTATAATATAATAGATCATGTGAATTATAATAATTTTTCTCAATATATGCATTTTACTAAAACAATATTTATATGCAATTTACGTATATTTTACTAAAATAATAATTATGTGCAATTTACGTGCATTTTACTACAATAATAATAATTATGTGCAATTTAATGTGAATCTTACTATAATAATTTATGTGCATTTAAATGATTTCAACTTTGTGATTTTACATTTCACTATATTAATAAAAACCAAACCAAACCTTAAAATAAAAAATATTTTTTACAAATAATAATAAAAATTAATTTTTATATTATTCAAATTTTGTTTTTATTATTTTTATACAAAATATTCTTATCTAAATTTTTAAATTAAAATATCAAAAAAAAAAGAATTTATTTTAATTAAAATGTAGTTAAAACAGAATCTAATCAAATCAAACTAATATAATTCAGTTAAAATCGAACTAAATTATTTCCAAAATTTTATAATTTTTAATTTATAAAACTATTGCTTAAATGATTTGAACCAAATTGTTTCCAAATCAATTTGATTTTAAATTTATAAAACTATTGCATAAATGATCAAGTTAACCGAAATTTTGGTTCGTTTTAACCAAATTAATACCCTTACTCTTATGTAAATAATTGGGTTATCAGTACAAATTACGTGTTTTAAATAAACAATTATTTCAAGTAAAGTAAAAACAGAATTAAAACCGGATCGAGGTCATCTCCTAATGGGAGATTTCCTAATATTTCTTCATAAAAAAATTTAACCTTTCATTTGTTGGTTATTAAAATAATAATTATATGTAATTTACGTGCATTTTACTAAAATAATAATTATGTGCAATTTACGTGGATTTTACTATAATATTTTACTTGATTTTTATAATTATGGTAATGTCGAAAATATTATTTTTTATATTTTAATCAATCTATTTAATTTTTTCAAATGATGTTTATTATTATGGTAATGTTATATATATATATATATATATATATATAATTAATACTAATATTCTAAATATAAAATTTAAAATATTAAATAAATAAATTTTGATTTTTAAACATCTCTTATTGAAATATATTAATTATTTTGAAAATATATATTTTTAGTCTTCTTTGAACTATTTCTTGTCGATAGGTAACACGTATATATCCACAAGAAGTATTATCATTAGACTGATTATAGATTCTGTAAACAAACCGAACTTCGTGATGTCTTGAAGGAATTGTCGCCTGACAACATTTCACACCATCACAGCTCATCTCTTTGGAATCCTCCGCACAAATGGTCGTGCAACCAACGCTAGTAGTTGTCGCGTTTGCGTGAAACCAAACCGACACTCGACAGCCCAAAACAGCCAATGAGTTGTGTGCTGACGAGACAGTAAACTGGCTTCCGAGGAGTAGAGTTGGTGTAAGGTTCTTCATCCTGTAGTCGGTAGAGCAACCGAAGTGCGACACGTAAATTTATGTATATTTTTAACTTATTATTATTATTATTATTATTATTATTATTATTATTATTATTATTATAGTAAAATCCACGTAAATTGCACATAATAATTATGTGCAATTTACTATAATAATTATGTACGTGCATTTTACTATAATAATTTATGTGTATTTAAATTATTTCAATTTTGTGATTTTACATTTCACTATGATAATAAAAACCAAACCAAACCCTAAAATAAAAAATAATTTTTATAAATAATAATAAAAATTAATTTTTATATTTTTCAAATTTTGTTTTTATTATTTTTTATACAAAATATTCTTATCTAATTTTTTAAATTAAAATATCAAAAAAATAAGAATTTATGTTTTAATTAAAATGTATTTAAAACATAATCTAATCAAATCAAACTAAAATAATTAAGTTAAAATAAAACCAAATTATTTCCAAAACAATATGATTTTTAATTTATAAAATTATTGCTTAAATGATTTGAACCAAATTGTTTCCAAATCAATTTGATTTTAAATTTATAAAACTATTGCTTAAATGATCCAGTTAACCGAAACGAAATTTTGGTTCGTTTTAACTAAATTAATACCCTTACTCTTATGTAAATAATTGTGTTATCAGTACAAATTACGTGTTTTAAATAAACAATTATTTCATGTAAAGTAAAAACTGAATTAAAACATGAGATCATCTCCTAATGGGAGATTTCCTAATATTTTCTCATAAAAAAATTACCCTTTCATTTGTTGGTTATTAAAATAATAATTATGTGCAATTTACGTGTATTTTACTAAAATAATAATTATGTGTAATTTACGTGCATTTTACTATAATATTTTACTTAATTTTTATAATTATTGTAATGTCAACAATATTAATTTTTATATTTTAATCAATCTATTTATATATATATATATATATATATATATATATATATATATATATATATATATATATTCAGTATAATTAATATATTGTAATAAGAGTTATTTAAAAATCACAATTTATTTATTTAATTTTTTAATTTAGAATATGGAGTATATATTTACAATTTATACTAATATTCTAAATATAAAATTTAAAATATTAAATAAATAAATTTTGATTTTGAAATATCTCTTATTGAAATATATTAATTATTCTGAAAATATATTTTTTAGTCTCCTTTGAACTATTTCTTTTAGACAGGTAACACTTATATATCTACAAAAAGTATTATCATTAAACTGATTATAGATTCGGTAAACAAACCGAAGCTCGTGATGTCTTGAAGCACCTGACAACATTTCACACCATCACAGCTCATCTCTTTGGAATTCTCCGCACAAATGGCCGTGCAACCAACGCTCGTAGTTGTCGCGTTTGCGTGAAACCAAACCGACACTCGACAACCCAAAACAACCAATGAGTTGTGTGCTGTTGAGACGGTAACCTGGCTTCCGAGGAGTAAACCGACACTCGACAACCCAAAACAACCAATGAGTTGTGTGCTGCTGAGACGGTAACCTGGCTTCGGAGGAGTAGCGTTGATGTAAAGTTCTTCGTCCTGTAGTCGGTAGAGCAACCGAGGTGCAACATGTAAATTTATGTATATTTAAGTGATTATTATTATTGTTGTTGTTATTATTATTATTATTATTATTATTATTATTATTATTATTATAGTAAAATCCAAGAAATTGCACATAATAATTATGTGCAATTTACTATAATAATTATGTGCAATTTACGTGCATTTTACTATAATAATTTATGTGCATTTAAATGATTTCAATTTTGTGATTTTACATTTCACTATATTAATAAAAACCAAACCAAACCTTAAAATAAAAAATAAGTTTTATAAATAATATTAAAAATTAATTTTTATATTTTTCAAAATTTGTTTTTATTATTTTTTATACAAAATATTCTTATCTAATTTTTTAAATTAAATAATATCAAAAAATAAGAATTTATTTTTTAATTAAAATGTAGTTAAAACAGAATCTTATCAAATCAAACTAAAATAATTCAGTTAAAATCAACCAAATTATTTCCAAAACAATATGATTTTTAATTTATAAAACTATTGCTTAAATGATTTGAACCAAATTGTTTCCAAATCAATTTGATTTTAAATTTATAAAACTATTGTTCAAATGATCCAGTTAAACGAAACAAATTTTAGTTCGTTTTAATCAAATTAATACCCCTACTCTTATGTAAATAATTGTGTTATCAGTACAAATTACGTGTTTTAAATAAACAATTATTTCATGTAAACTTATGTAATTGATTTTTACCAAAAAAAATTATTTCATGTAAAGTAAAAATAAAATTAAAATCGGATTGGGATCATCTCCTAATGGGAGAGTTTCCTAATATTTCTTCATAAATAAAAATTTAACTTTTCATTTGTTATATCTTTATTAATTTTTCCTTAATTATAAATAAATACATTATTTTTATAAGATAAAGAATATTAAAAAATTAATTTAATTAGAAATAAATTTCTTAAAAATATAGAAATAGATAATAAATTATAAATCATAAATTTTTAACTAACAAAAAATTAGTTATATAAAAATATGAGTTTTAATTCTTATTTTTTAAAGTTAATTTCTTAAGATATATTAATAAAATTATAAACAATGAGATTTATTCATTTATTGTAATCCTGTAATTTTATTTTATTTAAAATATTTATCGATTATATTTTTTAAATATTTCTTAAGAACTTATATGTTTTTAATATTTTTTATGAAATAAAGAGCTTCAATTTTTTATGATTTTTTTTATATTTCTTAAGAAATTATATGTTTTTAATATTTTTTATGAAATAAAGAGCTTCATTTTTTTATGAAATTTAATTAAGAAATTATATGTTTTTAATATTTTTTATGAAATAAAGAGCTTCATTTTTTTATGAAATTTAATTATTCGAGATGTATATTATTAGTAAAAATAAAATTTTCAGTTTTTTAAATAAAAAATATTTATAAGAATCGCATATTTTTTTAATGAAGAGTATGTCATAAGAAATTAACTTCTAATTAAATTGATGTCTTAGATTATAAAATAAAATTAATGATAGTTTTTATTAGAAGAAATAAAAAATGGACCGTTCAAATGTAGATGAAAGGTTAAGATTTACTATGAGAGGAAATATTAAAAAACTCTCCCATTAAGAGAGAGGATCCTAATCCATTAAAACCTAACTTTAACAAGATGATTAATAATATTAAAATAACAATTTTACACCCAATTCTTGGTTCATTCAAATGTAGTAGTAAATCTAGCTACATTTTTCTCTAGCAAAGCTGATGCTTCTCAAATTCATTCTCATGCCCCCAAAAAACCATGACATGAAAAACGATCACACTATTTACTGTGTGGTTGTGTACTGGACACGCTCCAAAACAAATCCCAAAATAGACTCCAATGAACTCAAACAGACGGCACTGGCAACAAATTAGAATCAAACCAACCAAAGAATACGTGAAGTGCTCATCTCACCTAGTCAAAAAAAATCTCCAAACTTGCCTGTAAAAGAAGGTAACTGGAATCAGAAAAATTGTTTTGGCACAAAACCAGCAGAGTAATCTCTCCGTGAAGTTGTGTGTTATCTTCTCTCTTTAAGAAAAGGCACATGAGCAAAATTTCCAAACAATCAGCTTACGGTTACTCACAAAGGTTCACATGAAAATTCAGAGGGATCCTTGAAACACGAAAAACAAAATGCATCTCTGACTGCAAGTTTGGGGAGCCACTTTTAGACTATGGCATGTTCAATGCTTGTTTCAGCTGACCAAATGCGGAAGGGTGTACTTTAGACATAGCGGTATTAAACATTTCCCCGTGGAGGGCTGAACAAGTCTGGAGGTTGTCCCTCAGTGAATTCTCCAATGAAATTTGGTTTATTGGGTCGGAGAGCTTGATCTGAAAATGAGTCAACTAATTAATTCATCAATAAAAAACAATCACACACACACACACACACACTATCATGCTGAAACTAAAGTACCTGTCTCTTCTTGAACTCTTTGCTATGGACCTGCAGCTGGCTAGATTGCATATTGTCGCTACTGTTACAGTACAAGTATTGCTGAATAAGATATAAGGTCATCATGCACGTTTCTTTATGAAAATGTAGGTGTGGCTTATTAAAAATATTCCTCTTGAAGTGAATTTTAAACAAAAAAACTGTTTGAGAATTTTTAAAAGAAGCACATTGTAGAGTGGGGTATTCCTAATTTTGAAAAATACATGTTTGTCCCTCTCTTTGTTGTGTGTATTTGTGCATGCTTAAGCTAATGGTGATTTTGGTGATCGGACCTTAAGAAACAATAAGCACATTTATAAATTAAAAAGTGATAGTTTCAATTCAAACCTTGATTCTTCTTCAGTCAAGTCCTCAGTTCCACCCAATATCACACTTGTGCATACACTATCAGGCAAAAAAAGGAAAAACATCAAAGTTAAGTGATTAAAATAAATTAAATGACAAAGACATAAAATTTAAGATCAAGCTGATGAAGTACCTTAGGATCTGATCAAGTTTATCAAGTACTTGTGGCATCCTCAATGTTAGAATTATAGAAAGGGCTAAAGCAAATGTCTTTCTCTGTGTGGAAATCACATTGTCAGCCTGCAACTCACAAGATAAGAGCAAGTGTCAATAACCCAAAACTGTGTACAACCATGAACAATGGAGAAAGTGCCAGATTAAAAATCTGTGAAAGTAGTTCGAGTAGTATCATACAAACTTTCCCCAAGCAAAAGTATTCCAGATTTTCGATTAAAACTCGGTGTATACAAGTTCTCAGTTTTCACAATAATACCTAAATAAACTCGGAGTAGTAATTAAGTCACATCAAAACTAATTTTTTTGGAGTAGTGCGCAATTGAACCTATTTTGAAAGCAAGGCAAAAGTAATAAAGTAAAGATTGTATTCATTGCATCTAAGTCATCGTTTTCTTAGGTAGCAGACGGTGGTGGTTGGGTCAAAGAAAATTATGTTTTTTTATCACATTTAGACCTCGCACCTTATCAAGCCATACATCAACCAGGCAAAGAAGTATGTTTTCTTCATTTGAGAACCCAGCTTTGTGGAGAAATGCTAACAACGATGGTTCTGATGTCAGTTGTGCAAGATAATTAGTATTCACAACCAAAATCCTTGCAAGTATGGCTGCTGAAGACGTTTTTACAGCTGTTTTTGAAGGATCGCGGTCATCTCCACCGCTCAGGCATATGACAATAAGTTTCTAGCGAAGAATGAAAACAAAATGAATAATCATAAGCCAATGCTAGAAATCTGTTATAATTACATTATATTATTAGACTCACCAAATATGAGATTGAGGAAAAGAAAATCAACTAACCTGTATAGTGGTGCTGATTAATTGGGGCACTTCAGCAGGGAAACACTGCATAGACAGTGTATAAATGATCAGATAAATACAAATCCAATTACACAAAATTACATTTACGGTATGTTCACGAAATTCTAAGAGGCAATGCAGTTTCCAATATGAAAAACCTTACCCACATTACACATTGGTGTAAAATTCTTCTATAGCTAATTCTCAATCAAAGATTTAATTTCAAAGATGAATTTGGAGTTAACTACCTGAACTAAAACATCCACAAGAGGAAGGATTGAAAGTAGCCCTCTGTCATTAACATTACCAACAACCAAATCAAGAAGTTTTGCAAGTGTTTGTGCATGCATGTTGAGGAATTCAAATCCACCAAGAACTATGTAAGCTTCAATGATGCTGGAAGCCACCTACAAATCAAGTTAGATTTCAAAACACTGAACTGCTCCGAAGCAAACAAAAAAGGTACCATAGGCAAAATAATTCATCCACACCTTTAAGTGACTAAAACTTCTTTCCAAGATTTCCACCAAACAAGGAAAATAACCAAACAGCTGAGGAGCTAACGAGGTGGCATGGGAAAGAGTAACTTCCCATAGCTGCATGGAAAATGATACAGAAGAAACAATGACTTTGGAAATCTCACGGAAGTATTGGGAATTTAATTATGGCTCGCAATGAGCAACTACAGACCTGCATGCTATCTTCCAACAGTTCGTCAGGGCTATTTGCGTTGAGTACACTCTGCAAGATGGGCATCAGCAGGTTATAACACATGGGTGACTGATAGCCAAGTGCTGCTACAAAGTTTTTCAGAGCTGTGAGAAGCTGAATCTGCAGAAGGCTTTCACCAGAAGATTCTTCCCATGCCTATGAACATCAGAAATAGATACAATAAGCAGGTAGATTAGAAAGTAAATAATATCCACCAACATGTAAATGCTTCTTTTACTGTCCTTATATCATATTTCATGTGGAACAATCCCCAAATGCCTAGTTAAATTTATTTTGTCGTGGCATTTTATGTGGTACTGCTTTTAAAATTCTGGTCCATAAAAAATATATAGCACAACTTTTGTCTCAGTGGAAAAAAAACAAATGAGTACTTTGCAAGGAACATCTTTTGAAAAAACTACAAAAGTGTAAATGCCATACCCTCTTGAAGAACTGCACCAACTTGTCTGCATAAGGATTAATTTCAGTGATGCGTGCTATGAGACTAGATATTGTATTTAGCACTTGAACCTGAATATAGGATATAAATTAAATGTTGATATAACATTTTTCCGGTCAAAGATCAATAAGTGGATAAATTAAAGATGACATTTGGAGTATGATGAGAGTAAAATTAGAATATTTTCGGGTAAAATATAGTGATTTTTGAGAGAAACAATCTTCCATAGCGACTCAAAATAAGAGACCTTTTAGTGGATTCTGCTACACTAAGTTTACCACATTTAACTTTTAACACTCATATTATTAAGATAATATTTTCGGCTAGTACATCAAAACCCTGCATAGTGCATACTTAGTTGAACTCCCTGCAATAAACATGTAAGAATTATTTGACTGCTATACTAATGATACTGATAAACTTTTCAAGGTACTAATTAGAATAATTCAGTTAAGGATACTGCTATACTCCACACTTATAAATTATTTTGGTTATGATCAAATTTAATTGAGTTTGTCTACATCAGACACATGCTTTGTTTGATAAATGGTTGCAGGAAGGGAAACGTAAGTAGCACTATATTGTTCCTCTCAAGTAGTCTACAAAATATTCAACTTTTTTTCTGATTAACTGAAGGTTGACCTACAAACCTAAAGCAAATGCATATTTTTTAGAGGAGAAAATAGTAGTAATTGTTACATTGTTATGAACAAATGATTACAGTAGGAAGCTCAATCGAAGAAATTTACATCACTTGTAAAAATTTGACAACAAGAGAACGTATTCGGAAGCCCAAACGAAGAATTTTACGTCACTTGTTAAAAGTTGACAACAAGAGAACATCACTTACTTTTGAATCAAACTCTTGGACTTCTTCTACGAGTTTGAAACATGAGTCCCAACATAATGGAAGAAGATCTGAGAAATCCTGCTCTGAAAAATTTGCATCTTCGATATGGAAATACAGAGACCGTGATGCTGCCAACTGATTGGTGAAAGAACTCTAAGAAAACATAATAGACCCAAAGCCAAATAAATCTGATTTTTAAACAAAATGATTCGTACCCTAACACACAAGTCTTTCTCCTGAAGTAATTCAATTAAAGCACAATATACTTGTCGTCTGGTGTCAACCTTAACCTGTAAAAGAGAGCAAAATTCAGATATCGTTAGTGCAACACACCAATTATACATAAAGACTGCGTGAGGTCACTCAAAAATTGATCCAACTTAAGTTATACTCTATCCGTCCCACAAAATAACTATAATTTCTTTTTTGGGATGTCTCACAATAATTTTCACATTCAAAAGGGAAATAATTATCTTGTTTTTTAAATTTAAAAGACAATTTTACCCTTGTTTTTAATCTACTTCTTAACTTTAATCTCACAACCACCTTACTTAATCAACTTAAAATACATTTTTAACTTACTTTTTGGGCAAAAACTCAAAAAAATATTTTTTCTTAATCTTCGTACCCAGACATATATGAATAATAAACTGGGACAAAGGGACTAATATACAAGTCGCCTACTTAATACATGCCATAATTATTGTTTAACTTAAAAAGAGAGAACGTTCAAATGGCACCTTATTATACAATCCATACTTTCTGAATACCACAAATTAATATATCTCCTATAGCAATTAGCAATATCACCTTTCTTCACCACAGATCAACAAAACCCAGTGTTGGAAATACAATTATTCTCTTTTATTATTTCTAAACGATAAATATTACAATACACTACCAAATTACCAATCTGTAAAAATGTCAGCCTAATGGCATATCACCAGAAAATCTAAACACGACTACACGAGCACTACACAGTTCTGATCGACAGGCATTTAACTTCCAATACCAGAATAGAAACAAATATAAACTGCAAGAGATGGTTTACCCTTTACATATTTAAACAACTAAGCAAGCAATATACCTCTGAAACCCATTGCCCCAAAATCAATGCAACTTTCCTGTGGATGATACGCATGTTTGGATGATTATTTGTGAGTTCTGTAGATAATGCACCATTGAACCTACAGAAGAGTGTCCGCGAAGGGTCATCATAAATTAAAATAATAAAATATATAAAATGTTTGAAGTGAAAGGTGATTGCCTCTGAATAAATTATGAAGCCTATAACATATAGTCTAGTTTACTGGGAAGTGTAGCATTTTAACCGGAAAAAAAATTACCAAGCAAAATATAACAAGATCATGCCGTGCATCAGCCAGGATAGAGGACGTTAATTACCAAAGTAGTCAGGACTCGTATGTCCTTCACATCACTCTAATGTATAACTAGAATAGCTTAACCCCATTTGGTATAAACTGTGTACGAACCCCAATTGAAACTCGCTTGAAAACTTGCAAAGAGCTATATGCTAATATATTACTACAAATTTTCACGGGAAAAAAAACCCGGTTAATTAAAAGTGTCTCTTATTATCTTATTATCTTATTATCTTTATAAGAAACATATTTGCGGCATGAGATCATAGCCAATAAACATTATGATATCCACTGCCAACTGGTTCAATGGTACATAGAATAGGAATAATCTTATAATCAGCATAAGTTCACCAAGATGGTCCTTACCTTAACTTATTAACTTAAAAATAAGAGGACTCACCAGTCTTTAAAGCTCAGATAATTGGAGAGTTCATAATAGACGTATGCAGCAGCACCATAAGCAGCATCCTTGAGAAGCAATTCTGTACTTATTTCACTAACAGAAGAAGGGCACCCATTCATTGCTTCCTGAAGAATCGAAACTACAACTGGACCTAGCAGCTATGCAAATGAAATCCGTGATAACACGCCAATTCCAGAATTGTACAAAATAACTAAAGAATTGTGAGAAATTTACATATAAAGATCAAGGATACCTACTTGGCTGTAATTCTCAAACAAGACAATGTATAGTGCTTCAGCACATGGTCTCAATTTCTCCGACCACAAAACTGAATCCTGCTCATGGTGAAAAGATTCAGGATTTTGATACCATTCTTCCACATCACTGGCTGTTAAAACAAAGTACCTACTCGAAGGAAATAACAGCAATAAGAAAACCACAGGAAAAAAGCACAAAGAAAAAATAATGATGCATACATACGATCCATTTAAATTTTAGCAAGAACAAGAAATGATATGAGGCCAATGACAACCAAAGCCAATTGCTCCCATCTCTAAGAAAGGATGTGTCAAATTTGAAAGGCAAATACAAAGAATGGCCAAAAGCTTTAAGACAAATTCAACTCATAAAATCTCTACTATTAAAAATGTCTTAAGTTCCAGAGGTAATACTAAAATTTGTACACCATAATTCTTATAAGGATAATAACCCCATTTCAAGAATAAATGGAATTCCATTGACATATAGAGGTGTCCTAATAAAACCTTGATGAACAAAACAGAAAATATTTAAATTCCAAATAGGTGCATGTGCATCATAAATACAGATCTGGAGACTAGTATATGGGAGCAGGTTTCTACATTGGTGGTGCTTTTTGTCAAAATCAGATATTAATCACGTGGTAGTGAGCTGAAATAGAACTATATAATTTTTTAACTTCTCTCTCAATTTCACAGAACAAGAGGATCTAAAATAATAAAGCCAGTTACATAAATAAATCTAATACAAGTTGCTGATGCATTATTTATCACATGTTGGAGATCCAAATCCCTAAAGGAGGTACCTGGTAGTAACATTTTTTTTTTTTTCGCTGATATAATTCTTAAAACTTATCTGCATCGAAACATCTAACAAAACAGATTCTACGCAAAAATTCCAAACGACTTCCTTACCTCCTTATCAATATATTACACAGTAGCACCACACGATCACTTGGCAGCAAAGAAGCCAAGACACCAGCAACTGCACTAGATACATTTTTCTTCATTTCCTGAAGGGTAACTCGACTGTCATCCATAACACGGCCAGTACAAGATGGCTTGTATTCTTTACATTCTAGGATAGACTTCATCATTGACATGCACTGAATCAAGAATTCTTCAAATGATAATAAATTTGGCTCTGGATTTGTTATCTTATTCAAGCAAAACTCAACGACATGCCATAGAACACTTTGGTCGCCAAATGAATAAGGATGCCTGTTCTGAGTTGTTATTAAGATCTTCATTAACTTTGTACACGTCTTCTTCAGGAAGCCCCAGAATTTAGGTTGTGTTTCTTGAAAAGATAAATCTGCATAAATGGTTACAATAATAAATTCAGAAAAAATTTATATGCCAGGAACCTATATCCCCCACACCACAAAAAATTGTGCAGACTCTCACTCAAGTCAACCTATAATGAGATGCTAAGTAAAAATCAAGTAAAGTGGGCATGGCTAGGGAGAAAAATAAGGATTTATAAATACAGTAACATGTAATGAGGTCCTCAACTTAAGAAAAATAAGAACAAACATCTTACAGTAGGGAAGAAATGACTGGATGGCGTTCAACATAACAGGACAGACTTGCTTGACAGGTTGCACCTCCTAAGAGGAAATATAATTCAATTAATGGCACAAAATTTATAATCATCTGATTAAAAAACCGAAAGGGGCGGAGTGTGAGAAGATAAATAAGAAGAGGAATGCTGCATAAGTTTTATAATCAGAACTTCACCTGTATAGACTTTGAATCACTTGGAAAACCAGAAATTATCAGTTGGCGTATTATCTTTGAACACAATAACCATTTTTCGCAGGTTAGGTAAAGATCATCATGATGCAGTTCAGAAGCATTTTGAGCTAGTGCTGAAAAACCATGCAATATATTCTGGAAGTCAGTCTGCCAAAAGTGCCAGCTGTAATCAAAGAATTGAGACGCTATCTGCCAAATGAGCAACCATGAACATATCCAGTGAACAAGCAAATTAAATATGTACTTAAGATGGAAAAACAGCAGCAACATAAAAATAATATAAATTCTCCATGGTATAAGAGAAGCATAGATTCATACAGTAGTTAGATAAGAAGTCAAGAATGTATCCTAATTATTTAAATGAATACGACAGTGCAATCAGAATCTCAAGAAAAAAATGAGACTACATAATAAAACAGAAGTTGACATTGACTTAATTCAGCTTTTATCAGCTAAAGGCCTGTAAGGGCATCAGTAGACTACCAAAACTTCTCACCCCACATTGGGGAATATGACATCAACAAAAGACCTACTCCAACCAGCCCTATA
The DNA here is from genome assembly GCA_954870475.1 of Euphrasia confusa. Taxonomy (NCBI): domain Eukaryota; kingdom Viridiplantae; phylum Streptophyta; class Magnoliopsida; order Lamiales; family Orobanchaceae; genus Euphrasia; species Euphrasia confusa. Next base: position 109,165 of record OX940955.1, on the reverse strand, counting down.
TCACTGACTCCAGATTTAAACAGATGCCAGTACTAGTCATATTTCAAGGCTTATGATTAAACTCTAAATGCTATTCGGTAGAATACAGAGGGTTTAAACAGAAATAAATAAACTAAATTATTGCAAGATGCAGATTTAAGACAGATAATTTTTCATCAAAAAATTTAAATCACCACATGAACTATCTTTAACGACACAGTTCCTTTATTTCCTACATGAGTGCAGTATCCAAGATCTGAATTGACTTCAGCAACAACTAGGAATATGAAGAATATTTTCTATGAAAAATATAGAAAATGCAATAATAATCACCTCAGCATAAGTCCTCTGGTCTGGGGCAAGACGCTTGGTTGACAACTCCTTTAAAATCCGAAAAAGAATCAAGTATATTCTATGAGAAGTCAATATATCAGATGACTGAAGATGTTGCGCTAACACTGAAAGCAAGTCTGGCCTGTTATATTCAGAATAAGATTTAGGAGGCCTAATATAGCATGTTAAATGCAATATCATAAACTAGAAATATGGATCATGCATAATGTGTTCATGTGAAATGGGAAAGAATCTTGAAAAATTACTTAGATGAAGCAGGGAACCATACCATTCTTTTGGATAGTCAAAGCGAGCAATTTTTGATATTAGAACAGCCAATGTAAGAGCAATCTGTACCATAACCACATTATGTGACACGAAAATTCAATTGTCATTGTTGGATAAGAATAACTTAGATGTAGATGGCGTCAATGAAGAAAGCAACAAAAATAAGCATATACCACTCCTCAACAATGAGTACAGAAACCAACTTAAATTCTGGTAGGAATACGTAGTTGAATAATTTCACATAAATGAAATGATAAGGTAAACTTCAATGTGTCTAGTATAAGCTTTACCTGGTAATTTTCTTCTCTCACGTGAGATAACAACTTTTGCCTTAAATGAGATTTTTCATCATTGCTCAGTCCCCTGCAGAGACATACACATCGTCAGATCAAGTTATCAAGCAACATATGTTACATCTAACATACCAGTATAAGGCACAGATCAAAATAAATAAGCCCGAGTTGAGAGGGGTAGAAATACAGGGTAACATTTTATTTTATTTCATCGCAATGTCAGAGGAAACTGCTCTCGATATCTACTGAACACTTACTGGGGATGGACAATACTCAAGCATATAAACACATTCGAGAAATCCAGCAAAAAAACTCAACAAATACGACACTCTCTCACCAATGAAAATATCAAAAGTTAGTAACATTGCTAGAGCTCGTATAATTAGCACACTGCATAATATAATTCCAAGTTTGTGAAATATTTTCCCACACAAATTAGATACTCCAGTCTCCATATAATTAACACATTGCAGTTTATGAATTCCAAACCAACTAATGCCTGCTTAATCAACCATTCCTTCACAGAACCCGCGAAATACATATAGAAAATAGTGAACACAACACTAAAAACAAAAATTCTAGGGTACGAGATTATAATAACCAAGAACAAAAATGCCCCCCAAAAAAACACTAACGCTGAATCACGCCTGTTCCTCCAATACCGATTGACGCTGTTCTTCAAATAAACCGACGCCATTAATCTCACATCTGTCTGCACAGCTAAATCTTTAGCAGTTATCACTTCCTGCCCCATATTCAAAAGGGAAAAAAATGTTAAGAACTTAAAACGCAGAAGAAGAAAAACAGAGACGAAAAAAAAAATCACAAACACTTTTTAGTACCATAAGGCAAGAGCAGAAACCAGGTCTGCTCTCGAACTGCGCGAGTGAGTCCTCCGCCGGTTTCCGCACATTTATTTCCACGCTCAAAGAGCTCGCCAGCAGCGTGTATATCGCCGGCAAGTCCGAGACCGACAGAGCCATAGCTATACTTGAACAACGCCTGATGTACGGCAAACGGCGAAAGCCTCTCTCTCCGTCTATCGCGAAGCGGATAAATGACGAGTCATTTTTTTTTCAGATCGATGTGTTGACCGGTGTGAAATGGTGATGTCGGGCAATTCGTTATCGCTCGCCGGAGGTGTTTGGAGTGTGGGATATTTCAGGGTTTGGCGGTGGTGCGGTGGGGCGGAGCAAGGGCAAATGTTGTTCCGGCTGAGCTGGAATGAGTCGTGCAGCTATCATTGTGCCACTGGCCTCTTTTGGTACTTATACCGTGACCCCGTTTGATTTTGATTTCTAATTTTGTTATTTTGTTTTTTTAATTTTCTTTATAATACGATTATTAGGGGGTAATTGTCATTACTTGAAACAAATTCAAAACCCCGTTTGATTTTGATTTCTAATTTTGTTATTTAGTTTATTTAATTTTCTTTATAATACGATTATTATTAGGGGGTAATTATCATTACTTGAAATAAACTCAAAATTGAATTGTTAATAATTTATATTTTAGTCAATTGAGGTTTAATTTATAAATTTATCCGTAATTCAACCGTTCCTCTTAAATTATTTTAAAGTATTATTAAATCACTTTTTAAAATAATTTTAAATAATTTTTAAATCTTTTCAATTGTTTTAAAATAATTTTCTAAATAATTTTAAATATTATTAAATATATTTTTTAAAAGAAATCAAATAAATTTTAATTATTTTTTAATTCTTTTATAGTTTTTTGATATGGTTTTTATTAAATTTGCAATAACTTAAGAAAAATTAAACATTCTCCTAAAATAAATTTAAATTGACTTAAAATATATTTTAAATATTTTAAAGTAAATTAAATAAATTTAAAATAAATTTATAATATTTTTAAAATGTCATTTAAATATTTTTTATTGATTTAAAATATATTTAAAAATTTTAATGTGTTCTTAAAGAATTTAAAATATTTAACATTCTTTCGATCCAGACAAAATAATTATAAACAATCAAACAATATTATTTTTCAAGTATATTAAAAAATTAATATGAAACTCTGTTTTCTTTTAGTGAATAATATTTTTTACTATTATATATATTTTGATTTATTGTATATATATATATATATATATATATATATATATATATATATATATATATATATATATATATAGTGTTAGAGTATTCCAGATTGGATGGATAAAGAACTTTGGGTTCACGTATAAGTTGTGGACAATTTTAATATCTTAACAAGGTATTTTAAGGTGTTATTGGCCCGACTTTAACATATAGTATTTTAAATAATTGATTGGGTATTTCGGGTATATATTTCATAATTCGATTATTTACCTAAATTTATTGAATACGAATACATCGAGTATTTCAGTATCAACTCGAATACCTTAACCTATATAAGCACTCATAATTCTTCTGAGGGGCTTATTACTTATAACGATCAAGTAGGGGTGAACTCTCTACTCCAGCTATCGAGCATGCACATACTTTAATTTATATTTTACCGGATCAAAGGACTAACGATTGCGTGAGGTGGTGGAATTTATCATTGTTAGTAAAACAAAAATTACATATATTCCACGTAGCCGTTTTTAAAACTATAGCTCATGCACTAAAATGAAAAATTCTCGAATCCCATTGGCTGAAATTCGTGTAGCCCTCTCGAAAGAGCCACGTGTGATCGACCGCGGGAACACTCTGGATTTTTCCATTTAACCTCTGCGAAATACAGTATATAATTAGAAAAAATACCCTTCTTCTCGCCCAAACAAAATCGTCCAATTGTACATACGCAGGCGCGAAACGAGAACTCAATTGGCGCCGGAATTTCGGCTGATATTTGATTAAATCATGAAAATTCGACCGGCATTACAGTTGGTTCTCATCGGATTAGGGTTTCTTCTCCTCGTAGAATGCAAAACTCTCGACCCGTACAAGGTAACTCCAATCACCCCATATCCTTCATCGTTTTTTTAGGATTAATGGAAAGAAATACCAGGAGAACGATTGTTTATGAATCAGAATATAGTTTCTTAATTATTATTTTTTCTGTCGAGTGGTCTCTGTATTATGTTTCATTGTTCTCTTTTTTTTTTTTTAATAAATACAATTGAATAAGTTGCATGACTTGCATCATTATATGCGGAGAGGAGAGTTGGGTGGGTGCATTAGGGATTTCACTTTTCGATTGATGAATTTTCGTTTCGTTCGAATGGCAAATTCTAGCAGCAAGAAATAATTTGATTTTTTCCATGAAGCTCTTGTTTAGTTGTTTTAACGGTGTTCGTCTTCTTGAAATTATTGCTTATGCTAGGTTCTGGGCGTTGATCGAAAAGCGAGTCAACGGGAAATTCAAAAGGCCTTCCACAAGTATGTGTGTTTTTCTAGATTCAAATCACCGATTGGTTTATCAAACATTCCACTCTTACAGTCTTACACGAGTCATGACCATTCTTTTGTGAATGTGTTCTGCAGGCTGTCGCTTCAATATCATCCTGACAAGAACAAGAACAAGGGGGCCCAAGAAAAATTTTCAGAGATCAATAACGGTATATCTCACTTTTCATGGAATTTTTGTTATAGTTGGTATCTGAAATTGTGAAATTACGGGTGGGCCTTGAACAAATTCAGGGGAAAACGTATTGTTGAAGAGTTCTTTAATCATCTGATGTATGAAGATTATGATAACGTTATATTTCTTGATCTCCGCTTTTTTATATGAATGCGAATAACTGCTTGGGTTTTTGGTTTGTCTGATTCTTGCACTGCCCCTAATATTTGTTTTTACTTTTTATTTATCTGCAGCATATGACATCTTATCTGACGAAGAGAAGAGGAAAAATTATGACCTATATGGTGATGAAAAGGGTACACCTGGATTTGAAGCTGGTGATACAGGAAAGAGTGGATTTAGTTTCAGGCCAGGTGAATGGCAGAATATGGGTGGACAAGATGGTTCTAGTTCATTCTCATTTTCGTTTGGAGGCCCTGGAGGCTCTAGTTCAGGAAAACAAAGCTCGTTTGGTTTTGGTTTAGATGATATATTTTCCAATTTTTTTGGTGGTGGTGGTGGTGGCGGTATGGGAGGAGGTAGTCAATTTGGTGGGTTTAGTAGCTCAGGCAGGTCTCAATATGGTAGTAAGGATACCACCACTAAGAGCATAACAGCTGTAAATTCCCAGTTGTATAAGAACGAGATAATCAACGGTGGATTGACGTGGCTCTTATTTGTGTACACACCCAATCTCCAAGGGATACAATATTATGAATCTATCATAGAGAAAGTTTCCACCTCACTTCAGGGAGCATTAAAGGTATTATTGGTAATTTTGTTGCTTGTATATCATATAAGTATTTTAACTTGTAGGCCACTATGACACTGTCTCACATAAGATAGTCGTGCTTTTCATTGCAACCGTTTTTTATTTGTGCCTACTTGATTATTGGAGCATCCTAAACCTTTCCATGCTTTATCATCCAACAGGCAGGAAGCATAAATTGCGACTCTGAAAAGTCTTTGTGCAAGGAGCTTGGGGTGAATCCACGCAGAGAACCGAAAATTTATGTCTACTCCTTTGCATCTGTTGGAAAGGGTTCATTGGTGGAGTATAATGGTGATTTGGAAGTAAAATCATTGAAAGGGTTTACTCAAGATCATCTGCCCAGAATATCAAAGCGTGTCAATTTGAACAACTTAAATATTGTGTCTGAGGGTGGTAACTTACCCAAAGTGTTGCTTTTGTCAACGAAGAAAAATACTCCTGTTATTTGGCGTGCACTTAGTGGCTTATATCGCAAGCGTTTTGTCTTCTATGATGTCGAGGTACTGTCTCATCTGTCTATATATTTTTAAAATAAAACAATATGATAGCTACGTAACAAATGTTAAATGTCTTTTTTTGGTTGGTAATTACAGGTTCGTGATGTTTCAGACCCATCTGTGAGGGAATTAGGCATCGACTCACTTCCTGCTATCATTGGTTGGCTAGAAAATGGGGAGAAACATATTATCAAATCCGGGGTATCTGTAAAAAATCTTAACTCTGCAATTCAAGAGTTAAGCAAATTACTAGACAATTTCGAGAAGAAGAATAAGAAGGCAGGTTCAGTCAAGAAAGATCATACCGAATCAGTAGAAAGAAATGTACCTTTCCTTACAGCATCAAATTTTAACGAAATCTGTCACGAAAAGGTACCAGTCTGCTTGATCGGCGTTTTCAGGTCATCGACAACGAGGGATCAGCTACAAAAGATCTTTCAATCTGTAAGTACCTCAAGTTCAGTTCCGCGGGGTTTAATCTTTAATAAACAGAATAATTGATTTTTGGCTTTATTTTTAAGTGATTTTGTGGTGACATTTAAGATTAGGATAAGCAAAATTATTAGCTCAAAGTCGAACAATAGAAATTTCTTCTTATGTAATCATTGTCCATGCCAGAGTATTTCGTTTATGATGCAAGTTTTAAACAATCTTATTGTCCAGGTATCTCAGAAATCGTTTTCCAGACAACGAAGCACACCCTGGGGTTCAAGAGACTCGATTGCTTATGCCCTTTTGGATGCTTCAAAACATAAATCTTTTCTTAATGCCTTTGACAAATCAGGGTTCAAGTCATCTGAAAAGATCTTGCTGGCGTACAAACCAAAGAGAGGAACATATGCTGTGTCTCGGGCTGAAATATCCGAAGAAGCAACAGAGAGTTTTATTAGTTCGATACTTAATGGTGATGTGCAATTTACCAAGGCAAGACAGAAGCCTACTATAAACTAACAAATTTTGTGTACATATATCATATCCGTGATCTTCTGAGCTTCTTCAAGTCGTTGGTAAATTTGCTTAGGTGATGACTAGTATAATGAGATTCGCCTCAACTTTGATGTAGGCTCTTACAATTGACAAGTGATATTTGCTTATCTGAGTGTCAAAATAATGTAGTGTTTTCAAGTGACATTGATTCACTGGATAGACGACATACGAGTTATAGAATGTTTAAAGATGTCATATGCATGATTCATCTCACATTGATTCACCGAATAGACTCGCTGAATAGACTACATACAAAAATCACATCTAATATTGATGTGACAGCAGCATTACAATTTACAATATAGTAAAACAAAACTTGGAACAAAAAAGAAAATACTGTGATTGTAATGTTTATACACATGAATCAAATAATTCATGATCAATCAATTTCGCTTAATTTAGAGTATGAAATAAACAATTAATTTCATGGAATGACAACTTTCATTTTTGCACTTAATTAGTCTCTCGTGTATTGGGTGGATAGTAAAATAAAATACTCCTACATCAATCAATGAAAATCCATTATTGCACAACCTGAACTATAATATTCATCAATCAATGTAACTAGGGGCATAGCCGAGTGGTAAGGCCTGTGATGATGTGGGTGTAATTCCCCGGCGACGCAGGGTTCGAATCTCGGGTGGGACAAATTTTCATTGAAATATTATGAAGGTTTGTCCTGGGGTTCGACCTGTTGGCTCTCTCGCACAGGTGTCTGCTACTCGGGCACATTCCTCGATTTACATCCTACTCGATCGAGGGACTTCCGATCGAGTGGGGGTGGAGTTTCTCGTATCTCCTCCTTATAAAAAATAAAAAAAAATAAAAAATAAAAAAAAAAAAAAAAAAATCAATGTAACTAGGGGTGGGAACGAGCCGAGCCGAGCCGGGCTTTGCTTAAATAGGCCTGGGCCTGGTTTAAAAAATTTAGGCTCAAGCCTGGCCTAGTACCTATCGTAGGCTTTTTTAAGAGGCTCGGCTTAAGCCTTTTTTGTAAATAGGCCCGGCCTGAAAGCCTTTTAAAAGCATTTTTAAGTACAATTTTAATTTCAACTTGATTTAGTGAATAAATCTAAGATTCAAATAAAAATATTTTAATTAAATTTAATTATATTTAATTCATTTTATAAAATTATTTTTAACTTTTAACTATTCAATAATTAATAATAATTAAAAACGTGAACAAAATTTTATAAATACAAATAATGTTCAATATAAGATAATCACATTTTAATTTTAAATTTCTAACAATGTGGGATAACAATAATAGAATAATGATTAATATGTACTTAGAAAAAACTAAAATTAAAAATATTATTTTTCTCTAAAATTAGATATATACCTTATTAATATATATTTATTTATTATAATATATATATATATATATATATATATATATATATATATATTAAATAGGCCGGCCTGTTAGGCCTAAAAGACTTGGAATAGAGCTTAAGCCTGGCCTGTTTATATAAACGAGCTTTTAAAAAAGCTTAAGCCTGGCTCGTTTAATAAACGAGCCGAGCCGAGCCGAGCTTTTGTAGGCCGAGCCATAGGCCCCTGTCGGGTAGCCTGGCTCATTCCCACCCTTAAATGTAACTCTGTTTTTTGGTCAAGGGTTTGTAATGAACGATTGCAATTTGTATTTGTATTGAATCACATATTAGAAATTCCAATCATGTATTTTATGAAATTTCATTAAAAAAAATTTATATCCATATCATATTGAAAATTTCAATATACATAATTTTTGAATATCAAATTATATTATTAACAATTCTAATTTCTTTTTCCATGTCACCAAAATATCAAAATTTTATTTTCCATACCCAAAAATTATTAAACATTTAACGAAAAATTGACATTTTCCAATAACTCAGAATTGATTTTTTTTTACCATTTACAAGTTACGTGGGCCCACCTGACATGAACCGACTCTATAAAATGGAATATGCTCTCCCACTCCTCACACTATCACTCCCGCAGAATCCGCCGCTCACATGGAAACCACGATTAGCTCCCTCGACTCGTGCAAACTCACATCCTCTAACGACATGGCCAGCCTCCCCTCAAACGGCGTCGTTTTCACCATCCAATCCTCCGCGCCGCCGCCGCCGCTCAGCTCCGCCCAGGCCACGATCGGCCGCCACCTGGCGCGCCGGCTCGTCCAGATCGGCGTCGGCGACGTCTTCTCCGTCCCCGGCGACTTCAACCTGGCGCTGCTCGACCACCTCGTAGCCGAGCCGGGGCTCAACCTGGTCGGCTGCTGCAACGAGCTCAACGCCGGCTACGCGGCCGACGGCTACGCCAGGGCCCGCGGCGTCGGCGCCTGCGCCGTCACGTTCACGGTCGGCGGACTGAGCGTGCTAAACGCGATCGCCGGCGCGTACAGCGAGAACCTCCCGATCATCTGCATCGTCGGAGGCCCGAACTCGAACGATTACGGCTCCAGAAGGATCTTGCACCACACGATCGGGCTGCCGGATTTCAGCCAGGAGCTTCGATGCTTCCAGACCGTTACTTGCTTTCAGGTACAACAATTCGCACATACAAACGATATATTACTCCGAATCAGCGTTTTTAAAAAATGCTTAGACGCTAGGAGATCGGCGACCAATTCTTAAGCGAGTAGACGGGACTTGGATGGATCGAGCTTTTGGTTTTTAGGAAAATGGAAAATTTGGGTTTTGAAATTATAAAAGAAGACACAAGATGTGTAGTTACTATTATAATTTTAGTACCATACTTTTACTATGACAATTTTAATGTATAACTAGTTTTTTTTTTAAGTTCAATCACATGTGAAAAGTGTATAATACAGTGCAGAGGAATGAAAACTTCACCGCATCACGAGCTAACAAACTAGTTCTCCAACAAGCCAACTAAAACATATAGCAAAAAATTGATTATGAAAAATTAGTTGTGTAAAACATAGGGAATGCATAACTAGTTGTGTAATGTATTTAGCAATCTTTTTTTTAAGTTATTATTATGAAAAATGGATTATGATTTTAGTTATTATGAAAAAAAACTCGTTCATTTTGGATTTATGAAAAATGTAATATATTTTTTCAATTTATTTTTAATTCATGAAAAAAATGTACTCTCTCTATTAATTAGACTTATATAGACATTTTTCCTTTGTATTTTAAAAAATAAATGTTTCTATAAGTTTGTGACAATGAGAGTAATATATTTTTCAATTTGTTAAAAAATAAAGTTCAAACATTTTTTAATTAGATTGAGAACCTTTTTGAATTGTGTAAAATCTATAGTATTTTTGTCAAAAACTAACACAGGTAAATTAAAGTTAAAATAGTTAGTTTACTTTTTTTATAATTAGACAAAAGAAAAGTTAATTAATTATAAATAAACAATTACAATTACCTTTATCTACATTTCCTCTTTTTAAAATGCCGTTTTTAAGAGATATATTGATACTCAAATTAATAATTAGTACTATTGTAATTTGCTTGGAAATTGTAATACTTGACAGGCTCATTGATCTTGTAGCATAAAATCGGCCGGCGAGCTAGACGCTGATTTTTAGATCAGACAGCTCTGAATAATTATACTATATGTTTGGTTTTGTTGATTATAGGCAACGGTGAATCATTTAGAAGACGCACACGAGTTGATAGACACGGCGATAGCAACGGCTTTGAAGGAGAGTAAGCCGGTGTACATCAGCGTGAGCTGCAACTTGCCGTCGATTCCTCACCCGACGTTCAGTCACGAGCCTATTCCCTTTCAAATCTCCCCAAGGTATTAGATATATATCACGCGTAATTAATTAACAGATTTTATTAGGCTAGAAATTTTATTAGGACGTATCGTATCGTATCTATCTCTAGATGAGATTAAAAAAAAAATCAGTCCCATAGATGCTGACTGCAGGGCTCAGCATTCTACTGGTCAACAACTTAAAAATATTTGTTGACCAATGGAATGGGCTAAGTCAACACTCATAGGCATAAAATTCAAATTTCGGGCGAAAATTGAAATTTTCGTAAAACAAAACTAAATTGAAATCAAATTCTAACATTTTTTACTAAATTGAGAAATGTATGGAACCAAATTCTTTTTTTATCTCAATCTCTAGATTGAGTAATACAATCGGCCTCGAAGCCGCGGTCGAAGCAGCGCTCGAGTTCCTCAACAAAGCCGCAAAGCCCGTTCTAGTCGGCGGCCCGAATCTCCGCGTCGCCAAAGCCCGCTCCGCCTTCGTCGAGCTCGCCGACGCGAGCGGCTATTCCCTCGCCGCCATGCCCTCCGCCAAAGGGCTAGTTCCCGAGCACCACCCCCATTTCCTCGGCACCTACTGGGGCGCCGTGAGCTCCGCCTTCTGCAACGAGATCGTCGAGTCGGCCGACGCCTACCTCTTCGCGGGGCCCACATTCAACGACTACAGCTCAGTGGGCTACTCTCTGCTCCTCAAGAAAGAAAAGGCCATTTTAGTGCAGCCCGATCGGGTGGTGATCGGAAATGGGCCCACGTTCGGGTGCGTCCGAATGGTCGATTTCCTGACGGCCCTCGCGAAGAGGATCAGGCCCAACACGACGGCCCACGAGAATTACCGCAGGATTTATGTACCCAATGGGCTTCCGCTGAGGAGCGGGCCCAAGGAGGCGTTGAGGGTGAATGTCCTGTTTCTGCATATTCAGAAGATGCTGTCGGGCGAGACTGCTGTCATCGCCGAGACGGGGGACTCGTGGTTTAACTGCCAGAAACTGAAATTACCCCCCGGGTGTGGGTGAGTTATAACTCGCCAACTCGGTCATTGACTCGTTAGTGTTATTTTACTCTGTTGTGTTTTTCTTCTGAGTTATTCGTTTATGCGTAGATACGAGTTCCAAATGCAATACGGGTCGATTGGTTGGTCGGTTGGCGCGACTCTGGGATACGCTCAGGCTGTGCCTGAGAAGCGAGTTATCGCTTGCATAGGAGATGGTAGCTTTCAGGTATACGTTCGGGATAAAAATCTATTTAGTTTCTTAAAAGTAGGTGTTTTTCGATTTAGTTCCACATAAATGTACATTTTTAATTTAGTCTCGAATATACTAAAATTGGTTTCAATTTAGTCTATTTTCGACGAAAAATTCAAATTTTACCGGAAATTGATCATGCGTGGCTCACGTGATGCCCAATTTGGAGAAATCCGACAAATTGAGTTGACTGTCACCACATGTCATTTTTTATTAGTTAGTAAAAAACATGAATTAAATTAATAATATATATATATATAAATGTAACCAATAAAAAAATGGCACGTGGGATTCTCCCAAATTGAATATCACATTAGCGGCACATGATCAATTTTTCGGTGAAAATTAAAATTTTCGTCGAAAAACGACTAAATTGAAACCAATTAATTCTAATATGGGAGTTGCTATTTGCACCCCCAAAAGTTATAAGTACACTAACTTAATTTTATTTACAATAATGCCATTTAGTTAAAAGACAATTATAACCTTACTAATCTATGTATACACCCTTTTATTTATTTTTTTACTTGCGCAAACAATTTTTTTTTTATAACTTTATATTTTGCGCACATTTTTTTATATTTCTTCTTTTCATCTTGGTTATACACACATTAGTTTTAGTTTAAGTTTAAGTTATGTCTAATTAATTTTTTAGTTTAAAAATATTAAAATATCCAAATTCAAAAGTATTTTATTGAAATATAAATTGTAAAAATTTAAAGTTTATTCTTTTATTTTTTTTGTCATTTTATTAATGGATTTTTTTTTCTCAAGTTCAAATTTTTTTCAGCTTTTATTTTTTATTTTTATTGTGTTTTTTTTATCATGATTTTTTCAATTTGTTTTTATGATATTTTTTTATTATAATTTTTTCCAACTAATTTTGATGTGTTTTTTTTTTATCTTTTTATTGTCTTTTTATTAATAATTATTTTTATTCTAAAATAAGAGATTTGTCTCATTTTTTTAATGTTTTTCAATTTTTATTTTTATTATTCGCGAATTTGTTTGATTTTTTATAACACTTTATTTTTTTATAGTAGATTTTTATTTTATTTTGTAAAAAAGTAATGTATTTTTGTTTTTTTAATATAGGGGTATATTAGGTAGATCGATAGGTGTACTAAGTAAAAATTATAAAATTTATATTTTATATAGAGGTGTATTAAGTAAAGCGGTGTACTTATAAAAAAGAGGGGTGCGAATAGCAACACCCTTCTAATATATTTGGAACTAAATTTAGAAAGTGTGTTTAGGTGGAACTAAAACGAGAAACCACTACTTTTATGAGTGACCAAATAAAATTTTCTCTTTGTACGGTCTTTTAGAATAATTTAAACGATTAGTATGCTTTCAATCCATTTGCACGTTGTGTGTGAATAGGTTACGGCTCAGGATGTGTCGACTATGATTCGATGTGGTCAGAAGACGATCATCTTCCTGATCAACAACGGTGGATACACGATTGAGGTTGAGATCCACGACGGGCCTTATAACGTGATCAAGAACTGGAACTACACTGCCTTTGTGGATGCGATTCACAACGGGGAAGGCAACTGCTGGACAGCTAAGGTGAGTTTTTTGCTCAGGGTATTTTTAACTGGATTGAAAGCTCTCAAAAATAAATATCTGTTGTCTGTTTGATCTTTATAGGTTCGGTGCGAGGAAGAGCTCGTTGAAGCCATTGAAACTGCTACTGGGGAAAAGAAGGATTGCTTGTGTTTCATCGAAGTGATTGTTCACAAGGACGATACGAGTAAAGAGCTGCTTGAATGGGGTTCTAGAGTGTCTGCAGCTAATAGCCGCCCACCGAACCCTCAGTAGAGTTTGTGAAGAAGCCTCGAATCAAGTCGAGGAGCTGTATTATCTCGTGTATCGTTCTGATGCTGTTGTGTGTATTGAACAAATGTCGTTATCCGATATGTAGTTGATCAATCCAAGACAAGTCGAAGTTAAAACTCACTTTCTTGTCACGATGACAGGAGAAATTAGGTCACAGAATTCATCGTTGAGAAGATTGGAGAACTAACATGGATCCTTCAAACTAACCATTAAGCAAAATCCATATCATTTCAAGTGGTAATTTACATCAAAAAAAGTAGCCTCATAAGTTCATGTGCCACACAAAGATATGAAATTGCCTCTGTTCAAACAAAGAAGACAATTTGGTTCAGCGCGAGTAATCATCCAGTACCCTCTGAAGAAACAAGGCGACCATTTTGGAGCAGAGCAGAAGGGAACTGAGCTCGACAGGACCTAGTATGCGATTTAAGGCGGGGTATATTGGGATGTGCACTTCTACACCTATGGCACCTTAACTCCATCGCAAGTAAGTTATCGTTTCTAGACGTAACTTCTCCAAGATCTTCCACTTCCTTTATCACGTCTACAGAGTCGAGGAAAAATGGCGTGTTGAATGAGTTCCAGTGTTTCTTGTTTTTCAGATGAGTGGAGTCGAAATCCTGGCTGACCACATGAAGGTGCAATTGTCGCATTGAAGGGTCCTGTGAGGTGGTTAAAACAATAGATGCATTAATCTCGGAGTACATCAATCGAAACTTTAAATTATAGAAAATATAAAACACAACTTACCGAATGGTAACCAAGACGGAACAACAATGATTTATTTTCGCCGATAAACTTTTCTGCCCATTTCAACCCAACTTCATGCATCTTCTTCAATAACGAGACGTGTTCTCTACGGATATCTGCAATGCTATCAAGACCATTTGTTCGTGACAGCACCAACACGTGCTTCTGTGCCTGCAAAGGAGAAAATATTTCAAATAATTCCCTTTTATCTTTCTAGCGTCTTTTATAAGAGAAAGAGAGACGGACCTTTGGATAAGCATCATTTATCACTACAACATCATCCAACGTATCTAGTATTATATTCATATTCTTCTCAGGGTGCATAGCCACATTGTAAAGAGCTTGAGCCCACGGGGCCCAGGTCTTGCTAGCTTCGAATTTTTTGTCCCGGGGTTTTTCCCCATCTTCCACGGAGCTGCTAACACCAGATTTGAAATCCTCTTGCAATCCCTTGAATTTTTTATTCCTGTCAGGCTCACAAATATCATCATCCCTTTTTGTCTTTTGAACGTCATTTGCTTGGAAACCATCATTCTTGTGTTCGGAGGAAACTCCATGGGACTCCACTATAGAAACAAACCCTTCAAAAAGTGACGAGTAAGCTTCACGAAGTAGCTTGCATCCTTTAACGTAGTCATCTTTAAGACAGTCGGGCCTCTGGGGGTTCATGTTCGGCCCAAGGACATGTATGACATGAGTCACACCTTCGCTAGCAAATAATGGAGAAGATGAAGGAAGTGGCACAGTAATGGATTTTCCAGGGCTAAGAGTAAGAGCCCTTTCCTTGGTCGCGGTTTCTAGTTCAGATCCAGCAGCGCTGAAGATGGCGGCATTTACACCCCCACCACCTGGTTTTAGACGCCTGCACGAAGTCGAGTTTCAGATTATCGAACCCAAAAGGAAAATTTGGATAAGAAATGGAAATGTTTGAATTCCAAAGGTAAGAGAAGATAGATAATACACACTCTTTTTCATCAAAGGCAATCTCTGTTCACCACACTGTTTGACATAAGTATACCAATCATATACACGTGTTGTAAAATTATTTTGTTTGGTAATGAAGAGTGATTTACAAACTCACCAGTTGGCAGCATTAGCAATTGCATTGCACTGTAAACCTTTCTGAGAACGAAGCTGAGTTATATCCCCAACAAACGTAAAAAACTTATTGGTATCTATGTTCTTCTCTGCAGCTTTACTCTTAACCAACGACAATATTCTCGACCCATGAGACAAATCCACCAAAACAAGTCTACTCTGTCCAATCCTCCCAACAAACTCCTCAACTTTCTCAACTATGATATCAGACGCCTTCTCAAGGCTGAACTTAAAGTCTGCAGTAGATATAGACGGAAATGCCAAAGTAGGAATATTATCCGATTCATTCTTTTTATCTAAATGACAAGAACTTGTTTTCGTTTGAAGCCCATCATTCTTTTTTTCTAAATGACAAGAACTTGTTTCCGTTTGAAGCCCAACATCCGTTCCCACAGATATTTCATTGCATGGTGGATCAACTTTTTTCAGGAATCTCATAATCCCTTGTTGAATCTTGGTATCGGAACCCTTCTGCCCAAAACATCCGGAAGGTAATGAATCCAACGGGCCAAGTGTGCCATACACATTAACCGCCTCTTTGACTTCTCTCTCGTCTTTACAAATCACAATTCGGCTAAACCCTTCACTTAGTTTCGGAAGTTCTTTCTTCGGAACCATCTGATTCACGACGAGTGCTGCTCTCCCGCCTTGCAATTTGCCTTCATGCTCAGTGCGCTTTACGGAACGGGAAATACAAAGCTTAGATGGAAGATCAAGCACAACAGCGTGTTTTTCGGTTTCTGGCCCACTGCCGAGCTTGATAAAGTCGGCCCGCTGGTCTCTATCAATGTTACATCTATCTACGAGCACACTCTTGCCGTCTTTCAAAGCTGCAGCTGCAAGGGATAGGCACTGATTTTTCGTCCCGGATTTGCCGTTGTTAATAGTATCCTAGATCAGAAGGAAACCAAAGAAAAACGAACATAAATAAAGGGCAGTAAATATATGTCAAGATTACAGTGTAAACAACTACAATACCCATAAAGAAACGATTTAAAAAAAAATTGAAAGCCCATTGAAGCATTTCGTCGAACACTTTCGGCACGATATGATTACAGTAAAGTACGTATGAACCTGGCAAATGCGGGCCCATGGGCGAGGAGAAACTCGCATGACTTCGTCGCAGAAAGTCGACTTTCCACTCCCGGGAAGGCCCATCAATAGGAGTACGATCGGCTTCATTTCTCTCTTCTCTTCTCCTTCAGGCGGGGTGGCTACAGTGCTACATTTTACCGAATAATAAGCGAAAAAAATAATAAATCAAACAGAAAGTAAATGTAGGGTTATTTGTACCTGCTGGTGATGGTGATGGTTTTTTTTTCTTGATCGATCTCCATTGGTTCCATCGTGATTTAGACCGAAGAGCGGCAAAAGCACCCTTCAGGCGCCCGAGTTGGTGAGGAAAATTACGAAACTGTATTTGCGAGGCCAAGTGTGTACTGTATACTATGCACGCAAAATTCACGACCTACAAATATGTACTATACTCATTATACAAAATAATTGTTCCAAATGCCAAAATAATGTATTTCTTTGATCAAACAATGTTAATTTGATTATTGTATAAT
The DNA here is from genome assembly GCA_954870475.1 of Euphrasia confusa. NCBI lineage: Eukaryota > Viridiplantae > Streptophyta > Magnoliopsida > Lamiales > Orobanchaceae > Euphrasia > Euphrasia confusa. The sequence goes on along the minus strand of OX940955.1, from coordinate 92,227 downwards.
TTGAATTATTAAAACTCGGTCTATAAATTTCTTTCTACCTTTGAAAAATTTCACATTTTGAAGGTCTCATTGAAATGCTTCTATGTTCTTAACACATATTCTTTGTAAATTACAAAAAAATCTATAATCATTGCTTCTTAATTATCCAACAATTACAAATACACAAATTTTGGTTATAAAAAAAACAATTGGGCTAATAACTTTGTTTTCATGAGGCCCATTAAGGACGGGGCTCCATTACAGTCGGACTGTCGGAGTCAATTAACGAGCCCAATATATCCACGGCTCCTTTCGACTAACCCAAAAGACTCCCGTATAAATACTTCAGCAAGCCCTAGGGTTTTCGCCCATTCCATTCCTGTAGGGTTTTCAGAAAAAAGGAGGCGTTCATATTTCCGTAGCAGCTTCTCCATCACCATGAGAGCGAAGGTAAAAACACACCCCGAAATCAAATCCATATATCGTTCATTCATGTTCAAGCCGATTTAATTGAAATATCTATTTTATTTTTTTAAGTTTATTTTCTGCTTTTTACCAGTGGAAGAAGAAGCGCATGAGGAGGCTGAAGAGGAAACGCCGAAAGATGAGACAGAGATCCAAGTAGGCCGTTTTCCGGAACGACGTCGGCGCGGCGGCTGCGGAGACCGATTTCTGAGGGTTTCCGATTTTCTTCTCATTTACTGCTAATTTTGCGATTTTTGAATTTTGTTTTATTCTTCATCGGTACTGCATTTGGACATCGGATTTTTAATCGTATCGAATTATATGGAAGTGCTTTATTTTACAGTGATTATCCGATTTAATTTTATTTGTCTGTTGCATATCGATTCATAAATTTATTATGATTATTAAGAATATATTTAATTATTCGATCTTGGTTGATTTGCTATGTGTCCTCACAAGTATGATCTAGTTTTGATTATTAGGGTGTGCATGATTGATATATTTTGGGTTTGCAGATTCTTTCTTTTGAACAAGAACTGACATCTGTGAATTACCTTTAACATGTCCATTTGATTGTGTATTTGGTGATTGTGTTCATGAGTGATGGTCATGTAAATCGAGTCGAAGTATAATGTTTAACAAATAGGTGTAATTGTCGAGTTCTATTTTGAGGTTTACCTAGAACATTTGCGTTTGATTGTGTATTTGGTGATTGTGTTCATGAGTGATCCTCATATTAATCGAGTTGAAGTATAATGTTTAATTAGTAGGTAAACTTGTCGAGTTCTATTTTGAGGGACCCAATGGAAGATATATGTTAGCTTTTTCACCTTTTCTTCTCATGGTATGATTTTGAATGAGAACTTTCAATTGTGGACATAACTAGTACAAGTATGGTCAATATATGAGACTGAACGAGAATTGCTTATAATGGGTTGTTAGCACATTTGCATTTGAGTGTTTTGATAGTTCTTCTGTTGCAAATGTCATGTTTGAATAATCGATATTTATTCATGTTCATATTTTAGTGAATATTCATTTATTTTCTTTTATTTATGGAAACAATGTGTGTTTGAATTGTTTTTCAAATTATTAGTCATCGAGTATCAACATTCTACTGTACAAATTTTGGTGTTTGATTTTGGTACCTACTATTTTGTCAATGTAATTGAGTAGTATTGTTATTTATGAAGATCTTTGTTGATTGTGAATGGAATTGAGTAGTGTTGTTATTTATGAAGATCTTTGTTGAAATATTTGTTCCAACAATCACATGTTTTTAATACCATCTCTTGATTTAAAGAGTATCTTGGAGAATAAGTAATTTATTTTATTTTCAACTAATCATTTTTTTTTTCCTTTTCAATATACCTCAACTAAGTAGGGTTCCACATTCCACTCGTTGGAATTACTCTATTCAAACTGTAAATTACAAAAACAAGTTTGAGTTTTTTTCTTAGTGTTTATTTATGTACCAACAAATTATTAGTGCAAGTTACAAATAGAAATTTGAGTTTTCTTCTCGGTGTTTATTCATTTTTAATAGTGCAAGTTACAAATAGAAATTTGAGTTTTCTTCTCGGTGTTTATTCATTTTTAATAGTGCAAGTTACAAATAGAAATTTGAGTTTTCTTCTCGGTGTTTATTCATTTTTAAACAACAAATTGTGTGTTGCCAAATTCCATTTTTAAAAAATATAAAATTTTACTTCGTAATTTTGTACCACTTTTTGAAATAAATACTCTTTCCTTTTTAAATTATAAGTTGAGGAGATATTGTATAATTTTGTAATCAGCGACATAAATTGCACAGAACAGAATAACGATATGAAATTAAGAATTAATACAGACTAATTTATTTAATTTTAGACTAATTTATTTAATTTTTTGATTAATAGTATGAAATTAGGAATTTATACACTCTAATTTATTTAATTCTTTTGAATAAAAACTAAAGAACAGTAATATTTAGTACGTGGAGTAAATTTTCTGGTTTATTCTTGGCTACCCATGGGGTACTACCCTCCTCCATGAAGATCATGCCAAGTGTAAAAACAATAACACATGATTTAAATCAAAACCATTGATAATGTATTAGTGTTTACCCTTGGCATGATCCCCATGGGGGAGGGTATGGGTAGCCAAGAATAAACCATGTGTTATCATCATCTCCATCATCATCATCATTCATCACCATTATTTTTATTTTTTACATTATCTTGAACAATAATAACATCCACGATATCAATCTTATTCAAAAAGCAAAGAACACACTCTTGTTACCTGAATCTTGAACTTGAAGCATGAACGTTCTTACACCTTTTTATTCCAACACACAATTTTTTTATCAGCAAATCTATTAACAAAAAATGAGGTTGCTGATGTTTCCAAGCACCTTATTCATCGCCGTACTCATGTTCTCGAACTCCGATTTCACCGTTAAAGTCTCCGGCCAGCCGCCGGAGAAACAGTTTCTGCTCGAGCTGCGAAACAACCTAACCTACGATTCATCCCTTTCGACGAAGCTGGTGCGGTGGAACGCATCCGGCGACCACTGCCAATGGCGCGGCGTGAAATGCGATGTCGAAAAACGCGTTTCCGGTCTCGATCTCAGCCGCGAGTCGATTTCCGGCGGGATTAACGGTTCCTCGAGCAGCCTCTTCGCCCTCGCTCATCTCCAGCGCCTGAATTTAGCTCAGAACAGCTTCGATTCGGTCGAGCTCCCGTTAGGGTTCGGGAAGCTGACGAATCTGAGGTACTTGAATCTCAGCAATTCGGGTTTCGCGGGTCGGGTCCCGCCCGATTTTTCCGATCTCGCGAGGTTAGTCGTTCTGGATCTTTCTTCATCATTTCAATCGCTCGAAATCCCCAATTTGAAAAACCTAATTCGAAATTTCACGAAGCTAACGGAGCTTCATCTCGACGGCGCGAATATTTCCGCGCAAGGCCGCGTTTGGGGCAAAGCTATTTCGTCTCATTTGCCGAATTTGAGGGTTTTGAGCTTGCCTAATTGTTACCTCACAGGCCCAATCGATTCTTCGTTGGTCAAACTCCGATCACTCTCGACTCTTCGTCTCGACGGCAACACACTGTCTTCTCCGTTCCCTAATTTTCTGTCTGATTTTCCCGATTTGATTGTCGTTACTTTGAGCTCTTGTGATTTATCTGGAACGGCCCCTGAAGGATTATTCCGGCTTAAGAGTTTGCGGACGATCGACTTGAGTGGAAACAGAGGCCTCGAGGGTTCTTTCCCCGATTTCGCTGCGAATCAGTCTCTTCAGAATTTGTTGCTTAGCTACACAAATTTCTCAGGGGGGTTATCAGAGTCTATCGGAAATCTCAGAATGCTGTCGAGTCTTGATCTCAGAAGTTGCCGGTTTTCCGGGCCAATCCCAGGCTCGATTAAAAACCTCGCCCGCCTCGTCTATCTGGACCTCTCCCAAAACCAGTTTTCAGGTTCTGTTCCATCATTCGCTCGTTTGAAGAATCTTTCGGTCTTAAATCTATACCGGAATAACTTAACCGGGCGAGTACTCGATTCCGTTTTTGAGGGACTTGGAAATCTAAATTTTATCGACATTGGCGAAAATTCGCTGGAAGGTGAAATCCCGGTTTCTCTGTTTGTTCTGCCTTCCCTTAAAGTTCTTCATCTTACCAACAATAGCTTTTCCGGTTCGATCAGGAACTCCGGGAATAGTTCGTCTTCTCCTCTAGAAGTCCTTGAGTTGAGCTTCAACAAACTCGAAGGTCCGATCCCTCGGTTTTTCTTTGACCTCCGAAACCTTTCGAGTCTCGACCTTTCTGACAACAAGTTCAATAAATCGGTCGAGCTCACTGATTTCCGAAAGCTTACAAATCTCGTGAATCTTGATCTTTCCCACAACCATTTGTCGATAAACGTAGATGAAAATATACACATATCGTCGTTATTTCCCCGGCTAGGAAGCCTTATGCTAGCCTCTTGCGATTTGAGAAAATTTCCACCCTTGATGAACCTTTCGTCTTTGATGATGCTGGATCTTTCGAACAATCGCTTAAACGGAGAGGTCCCGAATTGGGTATGGGAAGTCGGGAATGGATTTCTGCGTTTTTTGAACCTTTCTCACAATCAGTTCGTCGGTCTTCAGAACCCGTACGATTTCCGAAGCCTCAACTTTCTCGACCTTCATTCCAATCTTCTCAGTGGTCGAATTCCAGTTACCCCATCCGCAGCCGTCTTGATAGATTTTTCCAGCAACCTTTTCCGAGGACAAATACCAGACACGATCCGACAGCTTCGTTCGCTCTATGTTCTGAACTTCTCGCACAATGCTCTGTCTGGGAATATTCCGGAGACGATAGGGAGCTTGAGGAAACTGGAGTCGTTGGATTTATCGGTCAACGGGCTTACGGGGGAAATCCCGAGGGAGGTGACGAGCCTCACGTTTCTTTCGTTCTTGAATTTGTCGTATAATCATCTTGTCGGGAGGATACCGGAAGGCGGTCAAATGCAGACTTTTACCGAGAGTTCGTATCTGGGTAACGAAGGGCTTTGTGGGTTTCCTTTGAATAAAACTTGTGTTGATGTTGTTGGGCTCAGAAAGTGGGGTTTATTTTAGTGCTGGGATGGGCTTTGTCATGGGCTTGAGATTAATATTTGGGCCGCTTCTGTTCTGTGGAAGGTGGAGAAATTTCTACAATGGGATCCTGGATTACTTAGTAATGCAGGTTTTACGTCCTAAATGATACTACTACTGCTCTTTATTTTTTCTATTACGGAAAAAATGTGTTTATTTGAGAGAGAAAAAATAATATTTATGTATGAAATTTGTTTTTCATAATGGTGAATATATTTAAAAAATGTGTAATTTATTGTGATGTTTTGATTTTGAAAAATATATACTACTACAATTTTATTTGTAACATACTCTACTCAAAATGTGAATATAACACTCAAAATAAATTATTATACACGTAAAATATTTATAAAATAATTATTACTACAGAATTTACACTTAATAATAAAACAATACAATATAATTTGTAATGTTCAGTCGAAAATAAAGTAATTAAATAGAGCAAGTCAATCGTTTGATATTCATATAATGTTAGTTTTCGATAATAATTAAATGTTATACTTAATCTATTGGAAATATTGAAACTATATATGTCTGATATATATTTTCTTCATTGAGTTTCGGTGTAAATATTTTGTTTCCTTTCTTTTATTCCTTGGTCCCTAAGTAGCTCATTCTTTCCTTTTGCTACAATTGTAATATTTATATATTCTGGACGTAAGTAATAGAAAATTGTGTGCGGTATTTCATCATTTTCTACATGGTATCAGAGCCGAAATCCTGGTAACCAAACCCTTCATATTTACACTTTGCATACTCGCCGCCAATTTTTCTTTCAGCCAAAATAATGTCGGACACTAAGAAGGGTGACGACACCACTAACATGGGTATGGATGTTCAATCCCCATACTATCTTCATCCTTCGGATAATCCGAAACAACTTTATGTTGGAGATCTTCTCCGTGACGGTAATTACTCCGACTGGGCAGAAGATTTAAGCAATGCGTTATTTGCTAAAAAACAAAATTGGTTTTGTTAATGGGACACTGCCCATGCCAAAACCAGATTCTCCAGATTTACAACAATGGCTTCGTTGTAATGCGATGGTCAAAGGATGGCTCCATGTTGCTATGGAAAAAGAAATTCGCAGTAGCGTTAAACATGCTAAAACTGCACGTGAGATATGGATTGATCTCGAGGAGAGATTCGCGCAACAAAATGCTCCTAAAGCTTACGAGTTGCGTAGGGAGATAAGTCTTCTTCGCCAAGATAAGTCCACCGTATCGGCCTACTATTCGAGACTTAAAGGTTTGTGGGACGAGATTGATTCTGCCTTCCCTCTCCCTCAATGTGTTTGCAATGGATGCTCCTGCAATATTCAGAAACAAATGACTGAGATGCGAGATCGTGAAAAGCTTTATGAGTTCTTGATGGGACTTGAAGATGAATATACAGTCGTTAAAAGTCAAATTTTGTGCTCAAAACCTCCTTTAAGTCTTGGAGCTGCGTACCATCTTGTCGCTCAAGATGAACAACAACGACACATTGCTATAAATCGACGACCTGCGATGGAAGCGGCTGCCTTCCAGACACACACTAAACAAGATAACACTGCAGATCGCCGAGCCAATGGTCGAAAGGATGAACGAAATTTGCAACAACGTGATGAAGGACGTAATTGGCAACAACGGGACGATGGGCGTTATTGCACAAATTGCAACAAATCTGGCCATACCATCAAGAATTGTTTCGAAATAATTGGTTATCCAGAGAATTGGGGAGCTAAGCGAAAAGATGGTCGAAAAGGTCAGAAGCCCCCACGGGCTGCCAATGTCGAGACAGATGCCAGTCCTATTCCGGGACTCAATTCGGAGCAGTTTGCCAGATTGTTGCAAATTGCTAAGTTGGGTGATGGTAACACTGGTGGTTCATCAATTACCTCTCCAAATGTGAATATGGCTGGTAAGCTTAATTTTAATGGTCCTTGGATAATAGATTCAGGAGCAACCGAGCATATCACCTACAATGGAGGTGTTTTAAGTGATGAAAATACAAAGGATGTTGGTCTCCCCGTCAAAATTCCGAATGGTGACACTATACCCGTACAAGGCATCGGAAATACACAATTGCCTAACGGGATACATATTAATCGAGTCCTTAACATACCAGAATTTAAATGCAATTTACTTTCCGTTAGTCGCCTGACGAAAGACTTGAATTGTGCAATAATATTCTTTCGGGATTTTTGTGTCATGCAGGACTTACATTCGAGGAACCTGATTGGGATGGGTCGCCAACGTGATGGTCTATATTGTTTGGAACCTGTTCAGAAAGAAGGTGTGGCACTGTCAGTTGTCGTTGATTCGAATTTGTGGCACAAGCGATTGGGACACACTTCAGATGAGAAATTAAGAAAACTCAAATTCTTGAGTGACTTTACTAAGAAGGATAATTTTTGTGACTCTTGTTTACGAGCTAAACATACTAGATTGTCGTTTCCTATTAGTTCTATTAAATCAACTCGATGTTTTGAATTGCTTCATTGCGATATTTGGGGCGGTTATAAAGTTACTTCTCTCAGTGGAGCCAATTATTTTTTATCAATTGTTGATGACTACAGTCGTGGCGTGTGGGTCTTTCTGATGAACAAAAAGTCAGAGGTTAGCGATTTTTTGATTATGTTTTGTAACATGGTTGCGACTCAATTTAATCAGAAAGTTCAACGAATACGCACCGATAATGGGTTAGAATTTCAATCTCTCAAGTTGTTGGATTTTTATGCTGGACATGGAATACTCCTGGAAACTTCTTGCGTTCACACGCCACAACAAAATGGAGTCGTCGAGCGAAAGCACAGACATATTTTAGAAATTGCGAGAGCTTTACGTTTTGAAGCTCGATTGCCAGTGAGTTTTTGGGAAGAATGTGTGCTTACCGCAGTTTATTTGATTAATAGGCTGCCATCTCGAGCAATTGAAAATAAGACCCCGCATGATATTTTGTTTGGAAAAATGACCCAATACAATCATTTACGCGTTTTTGGTTGTTTGGCTTATGCTCGCGATACTACTAAGCCAGGAGATAAGTTTGGCGAAAGGGGGAGACCATGTGTTTTCATTGGCTATCCTATTGGTCAAAAGGCATACAGGTTATTTGATTTGCAATCAAATAAAATCTTCACGTCTCGAGACGTCATATTTTTCGAGCACATTTTTCCTTTTAAAAATGCGAATTTTGAAAAGTTCAATCATGTGATGAACATTGAAAATACTTTTGACAAAGCTGTGGAGGAAGCTTTTGATTATGTTCAAGAGATTCCATCTCAGCAAGTTCCCATTGTTGATGAGGTTGTGGACTCAATTGTGACAGTAAGGGACAACAGTCATGGGCATGAAAATTCAACCTCCCAAGATGCTTTACCTACTGCTGAGCCATGCGACTTTGATGAAGTTGAAGCCCATGCCATTTCAGAGCCGGTATTGGTAAATGATGAACGTGTTTCTCAAGTTCGAAAGGGGGATCGATTTAGAAAGCAACCAAAACATCTTGAACATTATGAAACCGATTTACCACCTTCTATAGACCACTCACGACCCATTTCCGATTCAGGCACCTCGAAGGTATATCCCTTGTCTCATTTTGTCTCTTATGATAGATTTTCACCATCGCATAAGGCATTTCTAGCGGCCATCACGTCACGTGATGAGCCTAAATATTTCTCGCAGACTATTAAGCACCCCCAGTGGCGTAAAGCCATGGAAAGTGAGATACGCGCCTAGAGGAGAATGGGACCTGGCAGTTGATTGATCTACCACCTGGAAAAAGAGCAGTAAATTCGAAATGGGTGTACAAAATAAAGTACAAACCAAATGGCGAGGTTGAACGTTATAAAGCCCGACTTGTCGCGAAAGGTTATACACAAATCGAAGGTATCGATTTTCATGAAACTTTTGCTCCAGTTGCCAAGTTGGTCACTGTTAGATGTTTATTATCTATTGCTGCAAAGAAAAATTGGCATGTTCATCAATTAGACGTCAACAACGCATTTTTACATGGTGATTTAGAGGAAGACGTGTATATGCGAATTCCTCAAGGCTTTGCGAAAAAAGGAGATAATCGCGTTTGTAAGTTGCGAAAATCTCTCTATGGTTTAAAGCAAGCCTCTCGAAATTGGTATCATAAATTTACACAAGCGCTTCTTCGCATTGGTTTTCGTCAGTCAAGGGCTGATCACTCTCTATTCGTCTATCGAAAGGGTACCATTTACGTCTCCGCCTTAATATATGTTGATGATGTCTTACTTGCTGGTAATAATATTAAGCACATCACATATGTGAAAAACTACCTTGACAAATCATTTAGCATCAAAGACTTAGGTCCTGTTAAGTATTTTTTGGGCATTGAAGTAGCACGGTCCATGCATGGAATGGTCCTCAGTCAAAGAAAATACACCCTTGATATATTGGAAGAGAGTGGGTTGCAGGCTGGGAGGCCATGTTCATTTCCTATGGAACAAAATTTAAAACTTCGACTGGACGATAATAGTCCCCCTGTAGACCCATCTCGTTATCGACGTTTGGTTGGTCGATTACTTTATCTCACTGTCACAAGGCCAGATATCGTTTTTGCAGTAAACCAACTTAGTCAATTCCTTAGCAACCCACGCCGAACACACATGGATGCGGCTGTCCGCGTACTTCGTTATTTAAAGATGACACCAGGACAAGGCCTATTTTTGCCATCTACTGGAAGTCTTAGTTTAGAGGCATATTGTGATGCTGATTGGGGTAGTTGCCCTTTTACTAGACGATCACGCACTGGTTATTTTATCTCCCTAGGTGGCTCGTCGATTTCTTGGCGTACAAAGAAACAATCAGTCGTTTCTCGATCGACTGCTGAAGCCGAGTATAGATCCATGGCAAACACCGTTAGTGAACTTATATGGCTCCGTTGGCTACTTCAAGATTTGGAAGCCCCACAATCGACAGCTACTTCATTATATTGTGATAATCAGGCAGCTCGACATATTGCGGTTAACCCCGTTTTTCATGAACGTACGAAACACGTTGAAATGGATTGTTATTTTGTTCGTGAACGAGTTGAGAGTGGTGACATCGTTCCCCAGCCCATTTCTTCGTCTCACCAAATTGCAGATATCTTTACCAAAGCACTTGGTTTCGAACGTTTCCGTTTTCTGCGTGGCAAGTTGGGCGTTCGAGATCTACACGCTACAACTTGAGGGGGAGTATTGGAAATATTGAAACTATATATGTCTGATATATATTCTCTTCATTGAGTTTCAGTGTAAATATTTTGTTTCCTTTCTTTTATTCCTTGGTCCCTAAGTAGCTCATTCTTTCCTTTTGCTACAATTGTAATATGTATATATTCTGGACGTAAGTAATAGAAAATTGTGTGCGGTATTTCATCATTTTCTACATCATCTGTCACATTAAAATCATTTTATTTCGCATTTTTAACATCTTACTAGAATGATTTTAGTTTATTTGCAGTCAAATAGACTCATCTTACTAGGTGGACACCTTTTAATGTTGGAGTAATTTGCAATTCGACACCAAATATACGGTTCGGGGACCACTCATAAAAACCCGACCCAAAATCCACCAACCGTGTTTGGGGAATTTCCAACAAATTGTATAAACCCTCGAACACAAATATCTCAATAATTTCATTCGAATAAAATCATAATCGCTCTGTCGAAAGAAAACTACTAATTCTAGTCGATGAAGAGTGGAAATCCAATTTCTGCAAACGACCACCGAAATGTAAGAATCTCGTCGGAAACAAAGCCCGAATACGGGCCCGCTACTTTGAACATCAAGGTCTCTCACGGGCACAGCGATCACGAAGTTGCCGTGCCTTCGAATTCCACCTTTGGTATTTTCCGATTTCCTCTTTTTTTTATTGATCGGTTATCTCGAAACTATTATTTTTTAAATGTTTGGTTATTTTTTTATTTGGGGTTGATTGTGTACACCTTCTTCTATAAGAAATTATTTTGGGTTCGTTTTATTTTATTTTTTCTGATTATTTATCGTGGTCATATTGCTCTACTGTTGAATTCGTGCTTATTGTGTAGTTTTCAGTAATATTGTTTGTTATGAATTATGATACTGATAATCTAGTCTTTGAAAGTGAAATGGCTAATGTTTTGCTCGTACAAATTCCGAATGGAGGGAATGATAATATCGCGAGTACAAATGTTTCGGTGAATGCAGGTGATTTAAAATCAGTCATAGTTCAGAAATTAGCTTTGAACCCTGAGACACACAAACTCTTGTTCAGAGGTAAAGATAAAGAAAACGGCGAAGACTTACTGACAGCCGGTGTGAAGGATAATTCGAAGGTGTTACTGATGGAGGATACTACCATCAAGCAAAATAACAACAGCCCTGCCCCTGAAGAAGTTAAGACAGAATTAAAAACGAATGTAATTTCAATAGGTGGAGAAGCTGTTGCTAAAGTCAGGGAAGAGGTTGACAAGCTTGCCGAAAAGGTCGGTATTTTCTTCTTCCCGAAGTTTGAATTAAGCCTGCACTTGGTTTCTCGTATTTGATGTTGGGTTTTTGTTAATGATAATTGATAGGTTTCTGCATTGCAAGTTGTCGTGGATGGTGGGACCAAGGTTGACGATAAAGACATTCTTTACATGATTGAGATGCTTATGAGACAGTTGCTTAAATTAGATGGGATTGAGGCTGAAGGAGAAGGGAAAATGCAGAGGAGGACTGAGGTTAGTGTTATTTGTTCATAACACTATGTTTTTAATATATCAGTATATCACAAGAAAGGTAGTGAAATTATTGTGCAATTGTTGCTATTGGAATTAAGATGTAGCCATGTAGGGTTCCATATTCTTTGTTTCGTTTTGTTCTTCGACTCATGTAAAAATTAAATAGAGACTGATTTAGAATAACACAGATCAAAAGAAAATTTTAAAAAGAAAATTGTTTTAGAATCTAAAATCTAAGAACCTTGGATTATTCTATTTTCACAATTTAGACTTTAGTACTAGTTTTTAGTCACATTCCTAGATTACTTGTAAAAAAACCACTTGCTTGATTGGCACATTTGTTTCGCTTTCCAGGTCCGTCGGGTTCAGAGCTTGGTAGAAACCATGGACCTCATTAAGTCGAAAAATTCAAATCCTTTTATCAATGCTTTCGACAAGAATGCAAGTGTAAGTACTGCTCAGTGTGATACATTTGAGCCCGGAAATGGAAGCTTGAGTGCTGCCTCCTCCCCTGTTCCTTTGCAGGTTTCTACCCCTGTTTCGCCTCACGTCCCTAACCTTACACCAACATCGTACCAAGTCCCTTATCCTACACCAACCTCGTATAAAGTCCCTTATCCTACACCAACCTCGTATCAAGTTCCTTACCCTACACCAACCTCGTATCAAGTCCCTTATCCTACACCAATGTCGTATCAAGTTCCTTCCCCTACACCAATGTCGTATCACGACTCTTCCCCTACACCATTGTCCTATCACACACCTAACATTACACCTTTTCCGACTCATGCCCCTACCCCTGCTTCACCTGTTCCTACTCGTACTCCTACTCATGTGTCATCATCCCCTGCGTCTTCGCCTATGCCATCTTCCACAAAGATGACTCAGGATTGGGAACACTTTGAATAATCCATATATTATGATTCGTGTGAATTTATTTACTAAGCGCATTGGAAATTTCTGCTTCGGCGATGGCCTTCTGGTTTCTCTATATTCTTGCTACAAGTTTCTGCATCTGGATAACTAGGGTTTATTCTGTACTTTATTTATATGATGTGGAAAAGTTTGGGTGTGAAAATGCAAGGACATAATATTACAGCCATTTTGGATTTTGCTTTTCAAACTCAAATGAATATATCCAAGCCACATTTATTTGAGAATGTTGGCAAGGACAATTTCGTGATTTCAGTTTCTTAAATAGTTGAGCCTTTCTTTTTCATTGTGCTTAAGTTACAAAAAGCTACTGATTTATGAAAAAAAAAATGATTTTCTCATAATTTTATTCATTAATAATCACAAAATTACAACTTTGCAAAAAAAAAATTAAAAAAATTAAAAAAATAAAATAGTTGCTCATAATTTTATTCATCCATAATCACTCACACTTGTGGTGATTGTAGCTACTTATTTATACTTTTTGTTCTTCAATTATTTAATAAATTCAAATTTGTTTGCAACTGACTGAAGTCCTGAAGATTTTGGTTGAAAGATGGAGACCTCTGATAGATGATTGTTGCTGCTTGAATCAAAATGCTTGCTGTTAAGCCCCCAACTATGAACTTCCCCTGCTCAACCGCCACCTCAAACACGTGGCACGCGTACTTCCACCCGTCCCATTCCTTCTCCAAACACTTGTGTCGCCCATCTTCCTTCAAGACAAAAAAAAAAAAAAAAACGTGACAAAAAAAGATGAATTAATTAATCGAGCTATACTCAATCGCAATAAATAAAAAAACTTAAAAAAAAAATCGAACCTTTAGGAACATCTCCAAAGGGGCGTCGAATATAGCATCGACTTCATCCGCATTGAGCACGGGCTTGAAAACCCGAACATCGGATAACAGCCCAACCACGGGCACCACCGTCAGTAAATTCTGCATTTTTACCATGATCATCAAGTCGAAATTACTCGTTAAAAAAACGTGCATTGAATGAAGTTTTAATTTACCGATGAGATGAAGGGGTCTAGATTGGCGACTACTCGAACGAGGGTTGGATCCAAGCCGATTTCCTCCATCGCCTCTCGGAGAGCAGTTGCAGAGTCGTCTGAGTCGCATTCGTCCGTTTTTCCACCTGGCAGTGCGACTTCTCCCGGGTGGGACGAGAGGTTCATGGATCGTCGGGTGAGGATGACTCTGAGCTCGCCTTCGGGCCCGCAGAAAATGCATATTAGGACAGCAGCCCTTTTGCTTCTGGATGATGATGAGCTGGCAGTTGTTGTGTAAGAAGATTGGGAGAGAGTTCTGTTTTGAGGCCTGCGGGATTGAATCTTGGCTGTTATGTCATGGATCATTTCTTGATTCTGGATCTTGCAGTTATTCATGGTGTGATGGTGTTGTCTATGTTATTTCTACTTATTGGGAGAAAGTGTAGTCCAAAACTACTTATATATAGGCAAAGGAAAATTGAGTGAAGGGCATGATATCATAATACTCCGTAATTAATATCGTTATCAACCAACTCGACTCGACTCATTTATCTAGCTTATCTCGACTCTGATCCCACGTATGTTATTCATGGTCATTGCACGATCATGTAGTTATACGTGACACGATGAAGACTCGATTTAATTGATACGTACGAGAGCCTTTTGAATCGTTTGTCCCTTGAGTTCTTGAAACACAAAGAAGAACTTACACGATTATGATCGGAGAAAGTTTTTGAATCGGTGACGATTGTGTAGATCGATCATTCATGATTTTCGGGTTGGACCTATGGTGGTAGAAGTAGAAGTACATTGAAGAGGATTGCAGTCATTAGAGGGAATTACAACTTGCAACATTAATATGAACCAAACTCAAGTCTGAGCTACACATACATTAGCCCCAACTCACACTTATGTCAAACCAATAATGGTACTATAGCTTGTCATTATTATATAAAACAATTAATTTACGGTGAAGTGTATAGCAAGGTACTGTTGAAGCATGAATTATGAATATTTTTCAGGGTTCTTCTTACTATTGTACATTGTGCAGAGAAGAAAGTACCTTTTATATTGATCACGTTAATGATTGAACTAAATAAAATACTGCACTTTCTGATGAACAAATGGCCCATTAGCTCAGTTGGTTAGAGCGTCGTGCTAATAACGCGAAGGTCGCAGGTTCGAAACCTGCATGGGCCAGAATTTATTTATTTTAATATATTTTTCTATTTCATTATATTTTTTTTTGCAATATATATATATAATCAGTAAATCAAAATTTCCAAGAAAAGAAAAAAGATTCCAATAAAGCAACTCAGATGCTACTAAGTAACATTAATCATAGAAATGAAAAATGCACACCATATATGTTCTAAGACAAGTACCTCAAGATCTCACTTAGATTAATTTCACCTCTAATTGAAATTAATTCATAGAGTCAGATCAAGAGTACTCGTCTCTTTCCGGTTTTCATCGCCTGCTCCCGTATCAGTTTTCGTATCTCCTTTCATCTTCTTGATTAGCTTCGAAGCAGTCATTGTCGTAGAATACAACGAGAGCTCTAGTTGATGTTGGTGTCGTTGTTGTTCTTCGTCCTCGTCTTCGTTTCTCGACTCGAGCCCGATAGATAAGTTCAAGTCGAGTCCACCGGATATTTCCAAGGCTTTCCTTTTGATGCCGTTTTCGCCAAAAGGTGACCGAGAGTTGTTCTTTGTTGGCTCACTAGGGTTTTGTCTAGATCGATCTTCCTCGACCGACGACCTATTATTGATAATGTAGCGGCTGGCCAATATTTTCTCGAGGGCAATATTGTAAAATCCGGACCTCGGCTTGTTGCTCGTATGCTGGCCTGTGTTGGAAGCATGCGTCCATTGTCCATGCCCCCCGTTCCAAGGAGAATCTCCATACCTCGGGAAGCTGAGGATTGGTTTGAGATTAATAATTTTATTTAATTAACTAAGTTGGATATCTATATACCATATAAAATAAAATGAACCCTAATTAAAGAATAATATAATACCTCATGAAGTTAGAGGTTTGCCTTTGATTATAGGTTGGAAGGAGAGGGAGCTGGCTAAGATTGTATATGTTCCGATCTACCGCTCCGCCTTCCATGATGAACCGGTGATCGTTCATTCCTGTATATATAGATCAATTCAGATCAGATCGATTAAGTAAGGATCGTTTCATTCAAAATCGGGCTTTCATAATCTCTTTTACATATTTATAAAACGAACTTGATTGATCAAACATAAGTGAAAATAAATTGCACAAGATAATACCTTGGTTTGATTCCTCTAGCTTCTTGCTCCTAAACATCTGCTTAAAATTAAGCACAACCAAATTAAGTTACACAATCTCCAAATCTAAAACAAAAACCAAAAATATCACAATTAAAGTCTTGTAAGTTCAGCTTGATTTACTTACCTGCAAATGGCTCTTGACATGAGCAATATTTAGTCCTTTGATGTTCATCAATTGAAGCACTAGTTTCGGTGTTGCCCCTGCTCATCGAAAATCCGAAAATATAAATATTCGACTAAGTCAATTTTGAAATACACGAAAAAATGAATCAAATCGAAGTCAATTCGACTCACTCTCTTGTCCCCCGAGCCTTTCAACCGCGTGCAAGAACCGGAGATGGAGATCGGGCGTCCATCTAAGCCTAGGCATCTTGGATCGATGGTAAGGCCTCACCGAAGATGGCTTCTTCTCGCTTTCTTCGACCGTGCTATTACTCGAGCTCCCTCCGTCTTTGCCGCTCGCTTCCTTCATCTCCCCACTCTGATGAATATCATCCTCGTCGTCATCGCTTATCTCACACGGCCGACTCGACTTGTTGATACTCATCACACCTTAGCTAGCTCAACACAATCAAAACTTTTGATAACTAACTAACTAACTAGCTAGGGTTTCCTTGAAAAACAAATATTATACATGATCTAAAATTCTACATGAAATAAATGAAGAATAATGATCAAAACCCTAGATTAACTAATATGGGATGAGTGGAAGATAATGCATCCCTCTCTTTCTCTCTCTATGTCCCTCCAACAATAATATAAGAATATTTATATATAATTCATAATGTATGTATAATATGTGTATGCTTGATATGTATATGCATGCATATAAATATTTGATGTGGATATGAATTATAATGTTATAATAATGTGACTCATGTGAGGCCAGTTCACTATTGTCCACCTTCTACGGAAAAAGCAAGATTTTCCACGGACTTGGTTTATTTTAAATTTAATTACTATATATTAATTCTTTTTTATCATAAAAATAATTGATTAAATTAGACAAAGATACAGTTCTCACAGAACCCAAAAAATGTAGAAATTTGAGGACTGATGAATTCAACTGAACTCAGACATTTTTATTTTTTAATTAATTCATGAAAAAGGTAAGAAAATAATTGGAAAAATAGTTACCCGGAATTGAAATTCGGAGTCCAAGTAAATTCAAAGTAAGACTTTTGTGATTGTTGTCTCTTTGTTACTCGGAGAAGCAAGTCTTTTTGGGACCAACCACTTTGTTTTGTTTTACATGTACTCTTAACTTTTATTATGCATGAGTTTTTTTTACCATGCGTCAACACGATGATTTCAAACAATGTTAACCGCAAGCCTTGAAGATGCAAGTCGAGATTCTCGATTGAATAAGCGTACGTATTACGCTCATGCCAAATCATATAGACAATAGTAGCGAGAATAGTTCGAAATAAACACACCACATTTGTAATCAAAGTGAGACAGAAATAATATTATTTACTATCTATTATATATACAATATATGTAAATGATATTACGTGGTATCTTTGCAATGTTACCTAATGTATTTTTGATCTCATTCTTTACAATATTAATTTACACTCTCCTCCAAAAAATATTGTCATTAATTTTGAAGATGTTCTAGAAGATTACAAAGTGTCTCTTTAATTATATTTTTTAAATTGCATAAATATATTTCACTTATATTTTACTAAATTAAATAATTGGAAGTGAGAATTTTGACACAGCCTAATACAGTATAAACTAATTTTGATCATTTAAACTTTCAATCCAACGGTCATTATTAATTTAATTAGTACTATATTTTACCATTTAGCATTAGTTTTGAATCGGGAATCACGGCACGGGGGGTTTGTTCTTCAGCTGAAATGGGCCCTACGTTTTTGCTCGCCCATAGCTACTCGACAAATTAAATGTACAAGACGATCGATGATCAATTCCCTTTTCATTTTTTTTATTCATGTCACCCTAAACTTTGTTGGTTGGAATTAATAACGAGTTATAAGTTTCTTAATCGGACAAAATGATCGATGATTCTGATTTTGTGCAATATATTTTTAAGAAAATCACGGCCGGTTAAGAGACACAAGATTGACGGAATCAGATTAAAAAGTACGTAGAGTCGTAGACAATTCTGTTTACGTTTGACTATAGTTCAACCTCTATGAATCGAACAAATGAAGGAAACGAGATTGACGGAATCAGATTCCTGCAGCTTAAGTTTGACTATAGTCTATGGATCGAACAAATTAAAGTTTCAAATGATCTGAAATCGAAAGTTGAAATTTAATTGATTGAATTAATATTAATTTACTGGATTAGTGTAGAGCATGCATCAATTCACATCACATTAAAACATCATGTACACATTAATTTAGAAATTTGAAGTGATATATAATATATGTTGAAAATTTCAAATTAAAATAAAAGAATTAAGAAGTTGGTTACCTACTGTTGAGAAATTTCGAGGAACACATGAGATGCTACACATCAAATTATGGCCATGCACTCATGCATGCATGGGCATCTTGTATATATATGTGTGTGTATACACACCATATGTTGCACGTCAGATATAATAATTAATAATTTGCTAAGTATACTGACATAATTAATTAAACTTTGACGTTGGCCGGTTTAATAATTAAATTACAAATGGAGTGGTCCTATAGTTTAATTACCAAATTATTTTTTATGAAATTGAATTTCAAACATAAATAGAAAATATATATTACACGTATGAATTAAAAATGACACTAGAAATGAAATGTAAGGACACGAGTGTGAGTCAACCTACATGTAATTGGAAGTCAGATAATTATTGGGTAGTCAAATTAAGGCAGCTACACTCAATTTGACAGTGGTTGAAAAGGTAGTATATAATTTGGAGGCATGTAAGTATTGTTTCACGAGCAGCACGTTCGGAGATACTATATAGTAGAGAGAATTCAAAATCACTTATATTAAAATTTCAATTGGTATTAGGAGTTAATTACATAGACATCAGAAATTGATTGATGACTTGATGTGTTCAATTGACAAGTACACGCACATTTTGCTTTCTATTTATAATGCAAATCTTCACAAGTGAGACCTTAACAAAAAAAAGAAATTGATCGATCACAAGTTCATATTGATCGACATGCACCTGTACTACGGTCTACGTTATCATATTAGATTCAGAAGTGTGTGAGTTTGATCTCACGACCAGCACACATAAACAAAAGAGTGAGCCCTCATAAAATTACTTATATAAATTTCATCTTAAAATTAATTGATAATAATAATAATAAAAAGTTTTCTGAACTCAATATATAAAAGAATTCATATGGGTTAAATTAATAGAGAAAAAGTGAGGGTTGGTTTTGAAAAGAATAACCTGCAGAAACGTCCAACCTATTCTACCAAGTCAACCCTCCAACAGGACACACTTGTGTTGTGTGTGGTGTTGTTTTTTGTCTCTGTACGTATTTTTATTTTATTTAAATTAGTAATTTTTAATTTGATGAATTTGTTTATTTTGTTGGAGGTTACTACAACTTACAATAAGGTTCCTTAGGAATGTGTGTGTCTGCCTATTAATGCGGATCTAGCATCATTCAGAATTAGAGCATGTCTGTCGTCTTATGATTCTTTCTTCATTTTTTAATCAATCGATTCGATTACGAGCATCATATATGTATATATCGATCACTTAATTAAACAACTCCCATCTCCAATTCCAACGCTAACATTCATTCATCGTCGTTCATGTGATGCCATCGTATATGATTCTTCATTCTCAACAAATATCGTTTGTCAAATTCACTACAAAATTAATATCGACCTAACAAAGTTCAACCACAACGAACACAAATATTATTGCAAATATACAAAAATGACGACAAAGAAATCGATCTGAACATTTTTCGATCTCAATTTTCTAAGATCTACGTGCAAGAGTCGTAAGATGAAAGCCATATATCGGATTGAATTTTTTTGTGAGTTTGAACTTTGAAGTATATTAATTAGGTGTGCAGTTTTTTTATATTTATTTTGTACGTGTGAGTAGCTCACCATATGAGTAGATGACACCATGGAAAGAAATCGGATTACTCTTAACTAATGAGAAAATAATTAATTTCATCATTAATGAGAAAAATATTTTATAAGAATACATATAAGAGGTAGAAATTAAAAAAAGAATATTTTGAAGTAAATTAAATACTAGTAGTAATAATTACAAATACATATGGGCCCGTAGTTAGAATTTTATTAGAATTCGGATGCAGACCAACTAGGCCCAACCCAATCAAATCCAAATTATTTTGTGGGACCATAGTGGATTAGTCTCGGGAAATTTGGTGCCCATTAAAAAACGTTTGAGAACTCAAAAGTCTCATTTTCACATTGACCCGGCCTAAATGTGTGTAATATTTATTGTCAAAAAATTCTACTTATATGCACCTTTTTGTCTCAGAGATCAACAGTCATAATTCATACAGTATTATCTAAAATTTATAATACGTAGTAGTATAGTATGATTTATTAGTTTTTTCACAAAAAATAAAAAGTAAAAAAAAATATTTTAAAGTTAATAAAGTAAAATAATTTTAAGTAAAAACTTAAAAAGTAGTGAGTGATAACGTGAAAGTAAAATTATCGTTTAAAATTAAGAAAAGGTCAGAGTAATTTTTTTTATAAAGTGTGAGTCTATGACTATTGATATGAAATAATTGAAAATGAAAAATATGATTTTTAAACAAAGTACGACTCTCTCTCTCATTTTTTTGTTATTTAGTTTTTGTTTAAAAAGACAGTATGAAGTGATTTTTTTTTTAAATAAAGTAACTCACGATTCCTTTGAAAGGTTATCTATAGACTATAGTTGTTGAATGAGAATAAAAATAAATAATTTATTTTAGAGGGAATGTGACTTTTTAGTCACATTTGATATGTACATGAGTTTAAAGTCCCCACTTATAAAAGTGTGAGTTTTTTACACTAATTGCAATTAAAATGTCTCTTATACCCTTACTATTTCAAAAAATCTAAAATAAACAAAAACAATATCTCAAATCAAATAAAAAAAAACAAAATAGCTTGTGGGGCCCACGAAATCAGATTTTTGATTGTGTTGAGAGTTTGGTGTAGGTTTAATTGTGCATTCATATCAATATTCATCTCAAAACCTACCCATCCAAACCAAAAAAAATTTCAAAAATTCTCTCCAATCCACACAAAAACCTCTACCATGTTGCACCGTTAGATTCTGGAAAACGCCGGTCGAATATACGCGTGGCTAAACGAGCGAAAACGAGAGGTACGCGTTCCCGTTTTTGCGTTTTTAATTTTCTCCGTCTGTTACTCGATGGGTTACTCGATGGCCCATACGATCGAGTAGTCCATCGAGTAACTAAGAATTTATGAAGAACCTTCGTTACTCGAAAGCTTCATTACTGGAATATGATTACCCGAACCCATTCGAGTAGTGATTCGAGTAACCTTATTCCAGTAGAGAAGGGTTACTCGATTAGAGAAGGGTTACTCGATCCTCTCTACTCGAAAAGTTTTCTTTTAACACACTTTCGAGTAGAGAAGGGTTACTCGATCCTCTGTACTCGATGGTCCTGTTACTCGATGGATCTGCCCTTTCGAGTAACAGGGCCTGTTTTTTGCAAAAAAACCATTTTTTTCGTAATTATTGGTTTGTTTCGTCGATATATGTGGATATGTTGCAATAGTTAACCTAATTCAATAATGTTTTTTGTAATTGTAGATGTCGAATCAACGAATCACGATACGTTACGGTGGTCGTTGGGAACGAGCGGTCTACGTCGACGGGATAGATATGTGCCTTTTCTTCAGGAGGGATCAACTTACCCTCGATGGTCTTGTGAGCCAGATTCGTGCCGTTTTGCGCCCTCCGCCGAATATCGAGTACATGTTGTTCATCTTAACACGAGGCAATGATTTTAGGAGCGTGCGGTGTCCTTTGCTTAGCGACGACGATGTATCCCGCATGCTAGACGAGCAAAAGGACGATTGTTTCATTTTCGTCACCGAGATGCTAGAGGAGGCACAACCAAATGCCCCCGAGGTGAATATTCCAGAAGTGGATCCGGATGTACCGACCGAGGGCGATAGGCATGCTGAGAATTCCGAGGACGACGAAGAAGCTCGTCAGACCGATCTGTTGCAGTCGTTGACCACTGAATGGACAGAATGGATTAGACAGCCGCGGGTCATCACAAATATTCTGTCACGCCGTAATCTGTCCTCGAGTTCTAGTGTGGGAGCCGGCGAGCATCCCGAAGCAGCTCAGAATGCTCAGAATAATCCACTGCGCAACTGGATCATTCCACTGCCGGAGTTTGACCCCGCGGTTCCATTGCGATCGGTCGAGCCTCCCGAACTGGTGTATGGTCACATTGCAGTCGGCTCGACATTCCGAACGAAATCGGATCTGAAGATAGCGGTGGGGATGTATCACATGGAGCATATGGTGGAGTGTGCCACTAAACGCTCGACCACTGAACGGGTAGCGTTCGTCTGCAAGCAAGGTTCTGAGAAGTGCCCGTTCAAATTGTGTGCTACTGGGAATGACGAAACACTCTGGAAGATTACGAGGCTGAACTTGAATCACGAGTGTGTCAATGATTTGAGTCGGACTGCCGATCGTCACGTGTCGAGCAAGGTTGCCGCTACTTACTTTGCACGTCAGCTAGTCGACGATGAGATCACATTGAAGCCGAAGACGATGATTTTTGATCTGAGGAGATTGTACGGAGTAGTGATCGATTACAGCTTTGCCCTGCGGACGAGGAACCTGGCCGTTGAAATGAGGTACGGCAACTATCAGGATTCATATCAGATGCTCCCGTCATATCTGCACGTGCTGAAAGAATGCAATCCAGGGACTCGGTATGAGATTCAGACGACCAGTGAGGGCGTGTTCTGTCACATGTTTGTTGCACTTGGGCAGTGCATTAGTGCATTTCAGCAGCGCACTCTGCGTCCCATCATAGTAGTCGACGCCACTCATTTGAAGGGGAAAAACAGTGGTGTGTTATTTGTTGCCGTCACGAAGGACGGAAACGAGCAGATTTTCCCGCTTGCCTTTGGTATAGGTCCGATTGAGAATGACCTGGAGTGGACGTGGTTTCTAGAGAACCTCAGGCTTTGCTACGATGGAGACGATCTGCTCATTGTGTCCGACCAGCACAAGAGCATCGCGAATGCCATTCGGAGTGCCTATCCCCACGCAACCCGTGCGTTGTGCTGTCACCACCTCGAGAAGAATCTAGCAATGTACCGCTCTCATGTGGTCACAATTGTACACAAAGCTGCCTACTGTTATCGAGAGGATGAGTTTGAAAAGTATTTATCTGATTTGGAGAAAGCCAGTGGAGACGGTGCTTATAGGCGCCTCGTTGGACTCGGTGTTGAGACCTGGGCAAGGTCGAAATGTGCTGCACGACGATATGGTTTCATGACATCGAATGCGGCCGAAGTCTTCAACGCTGCTATCAAATGGCCACGACGATTGCCTGTTTGTGCTATGCTCGAGTCGATTCGTGCGATGATTGAGAGATGGTTTGACGAGAAACGAAAGAAGGCTAATGAGAGAGAGGATGAGCTGACCGAAGAGGCATTCGCAAAGGTGTCTAATCAGAATCAGTTGAGTCATCATTTTCCTGTTCGGGAGGTCAGTGCGGGGACCGTGTTCAGAGTTGAGGAAAACGGCAGGTCCTATCTCGTAGATATCGCGAGACGCACGTGTGACTGTCGGGAGTTCGACTTAGACCTTATTCCGTGTCGTCATGCTGCTGCCGCTATACGGTATGGTATCGGTTTCCTTACATCTTCTTTTTTAATTTTAAACATTCAATTAATTAATGCCACTAACCTGATCATACTTTGTGTAGACGGGCTAGATTTTCATTGTACGATTTCGTCGGCCCCTATTTCAAGCAAAGCAGCTTGAGAGAGATGTATGCGACTCCTATTGTGCCAGTACCACACGTTGATGATTGGGTTGTCCCTCCAGAAGTAGCTTCGTACGTGTGTCTTCCACCGGAAGTGGTTAGTCAGGCTGGACGTCCGCGGATGAGTCGGGTTCGTTCTGCAGTTGAGGGATCTGGGTCAGCTCGTCGTGTACAGGTTTGTTCTTCGTACCTAATATTGTGTCGTCATTAGTTTGAGTAAAGACCTAATACCGCGTCTTTGTGTGCAGGTGTGTACGAAATGTAAGGGCGTAGGACATAACATACGCAACTGCAAGGCTTACATCCCTCCTGCTGGCGTTGATCTGAATGTCCCTCCGGAAGCCTCAGGAACGCAAGAATCGGGTCGAAGAAGGCAGAAGAAAAAGTGCAGCATTTGCAGAACCGAGGGCCACACAAAAACAAAATGTCCGATGCGTGTGGATTGAGGGCTCTTCTTGTGTTTGGTTGATATGTTATCGTGTTTCTCGATACATCGTATGACTAGGGATTGATTTATGATCTTGTTTATGGATATTTGCAGTGTTTTGGATAATTACTATGACATATGCAGGTCAGGTATGTAAAAAAACAGGTTCGCCACATTACAATTCACTGCTCGATCGAGTAGTGCCATTCCAGTAGTGGCCATCGAGTAGTTACATTCCAGTAGTGGACATCGAGTAGTGCCATTCCAGTAATGGACATCGAATAGTGTCATTCCAGTAGTATCCATCGAGTAGTGCTATTCCAGTAGTGTCGATCGAGTAGTGCTATTCCAGTAGTGACCATCGAGTAGTTCCATTCCAGTAATGGACATCGAATAGTGCTATTCCAGTAGTGGCCATCGAGTAGTGCTATTCCAGTAGTGGCCATCGAGTAGATTAGGGTTACGATCGAGTAGAATAGGGTTCCATCGAGTAACTATGGAGGTCCCATCGAGTAGTGAAGAACAGGACACAATTTTTTCAATTTTAAGGCCATTCTTCGATTTCTAAGGGTGTTTTTTCGTATGTAACATCATTTTAATGATAAAAAACATTCATTAAACATGTTTGATGTTCAATTTTGGAGTTTTAATCAATAGCATGTCAACATTGAACAATATTAGAGTTTGTTTGTTGAAAACTTTCCTAAGATATTTAGAATAGTATGACTAATGTTCACCATTTCACTTATTATCACCCTAAACGCTTCGATTGATCATCTAACATGTTTTATGAATGTTTTAAGTCTCTTAATTGAACTTATTAGTGAAAATAACATCTAAATTATGTAAAAAAAGGCTAAAAATAATGATTTTTACACCACTACTCGAAGGTTACCCGATGGCCTTCGAGTAACATGCCATCGAGTAGTCAGGGAGATTCAACATTACACGATCCTGACTACTCGAAAAGTTCATCTTTCGAGTAACCTTTTTTTTTTATTATTTTGCAGATTCCAGCCACTACTCGATGGACCCTTTTTTGGTTACTCGATGGTTACTCGATCGAACAACGATCGAGTAATGGCTGAGCAGTTTGAAAACACCTTTTTTTTAAAAAATTACAATCCATTCCTGCAAGTTTGAAACACTCTAATCCAAAATAAATACCAAACAATACTAAACAAATCTCTAAAGTGTCGAGAATATCATCCTAGCAACATATCATCCTAGCATATCATCTATACTCTTCATTCGTTACCCCTTCCCGAGCTAACCAAAATATCATCCTAGCAACATATGCTCGGTACTTTGTGATGTAACCAATGTCAATAGTCTTATTCTCGTGAGTCAATTTCTTGTTGACTAAGCGATCCAGGTACATGCAACAGATCGGCCCACACGAGCTCCCGTCGTCTTGCAATATTTGTTGGTCCATGGGCATTAGCTCAACCTTGAAAGCACACGTCTTACGCTCCCTGAAAAATAAAACATTGAAAGCACACGTCAATATCATATAAGAAAAAAGATAAAACTACACAACGAAATGAATTAAATGATTGAATCATACATGTACGAATGTTGGTCCCACCAGTTTGCGCTTTTCAACAATCGAGGCAACAAATCTGTGATAGGCTTCAGCTCTTTAACCCTGATATTGGGATTCGGGAGAGTATGCAACAAGGAATCATACACTTCGACAGTCCAGGTGTCGAAAACAATGACCGCCACGATCCAGTGAATGTTATCCAAGTTGCAAATCAAGGCCACCTTACATACAAACAATGAAAATATAAGAAATCAGAGAAACCGAAGTTTATTAAAATTCATTTAACATACCTTATGGATATTGTACCAACTATGTTGACCACCACCCGGACCCGATACAATTTTTCTCAGATCCAGAGGTGGGATCCAATTCTTGTATCTCTGCTCGAAATTATCCGACTTCCCAGTATGCTTCAGTTTCCCGTATTCACGGCACATAGTTTGCTTTTGAAATGACATAAATTATGTCAGTAAAATTATAATAAAAATATAAAATATAACAAACATATATAAAAAAATTCACTTACAAAGAAGTCGGGACCGAAGATCTGGTGCGTAAAGTCATGCACGCGCGACTTCACCCCTTCTTTGTTTTTGAGTTTTTGTCTCAGGAAAGCAACATACAAGTCGAGTACCTGAATAATTAACACGTTGTTAAGATTTAAACATAAATTAATAAAGTTAAAATTTATAATATTACCTGAGACGTGAACCAAACGGAGGGACTTTCGACATCGTCGAAGAATTTCTGATCAAGGATCAAATCATCACAGCACTTCACCCTCACGCAGGAATCGGGCCCCGACTGTCTGTACACCTTGTACAACCGCGCGCTTCTTACACTGCGATCCTTACTAAATTCTTGGATGAAAGGGCTACGCAAGTACTTGGAAGGCACAACAACACGAGGTCCGAGGCTGCTCTCCCCGTCATCCTGCTCGTCATCATCGTCAACGTCGCCATCCTCATCACTGAAGCACAAGGACACATCAGGATAGCTCTCGACATAAGCAGCTGGCTCTGAGAAGATGTCAAAGTTCCTCTCAGGATAGCTCTCGACATCGACCACAACAGCTGGTCTCGGCGTGCTGGACATCCCTAGATCAAAAGGAACAATCGACGGAGGCGTGTGGTAACTCGAGGACTCAAATGGATAGGCCGGTGGAGGCCTCTGGGGGCCCTGGAATCCATAGGCCGGTGGAGGCATCTGGTAACCCTGGAACCACGTGTCAAATGGAAATACAGGAGGCACCGGGGGCTGCCTGCAGTAACGCATCCATGCCTCAGCGTCTGCATATGAATACCGAGGGTCAGGCATCGTCGACGTCGAGAATCGAGCTGGTGCTCTGCGCGAAGAAGTCTCCTGAATGTCCTCGCAGTGGTAGGAATGACGAGGAGGTGAACTCCGAGGGGGCGAGGAAGGCTCTTCGTACACTGGCCTCGAGGGATAAGGCCGTGGCTGAGAGTGTCGACTGAAGCCGAAGAAGGCCTTCATTTTAGAGAACAAGTTCTCCGTGACGCTCTCCGTGACATGCCTCACGATGTGAGTCGTGAATCCCTTCTCGGATGTGTCAAACAAGATCCTCTCGAAGTCACTCCGACGATAAATAGGTGGATCATCGTCCACCACTCTCTCAGATGCATGTGCAGCTCGAGACTCAGGAGGAGTGGCATGTCGACCAGGAGAAGTAGCACCTCGAGCAGGAGGAGAAGCACCTCGAGCAGGAGGAGAAGCATGTCGAGGAGGAGGAGAAGCATGTCGAGGTCTCCGAGATGTACGTCTCTCGGCTGAAGAGCTGGGCGTGACATCGTCACGCGTGCGGACACCTGCCGCCTTCTTGAATGTCTTGGCCACGCTTTCGGCCACGCGGTCCACCAACTTCTTCTTCTTCTTCTTCTCAATCTTCTTCTTCGGTGCCGGTGCTCGTGCCGGCGCCGCGCGGGCTAGACGGACGGGAGACTGGTACGGGACGTCATACTGCTCACCGGCCCCATCCAAGGTCCTGTAATACAACATCTCCTCCTCCTCCGGTGTCGGTGTGAGGGTCTCGTGCACTACAAGCTAAAAGAAAACAATTACAAAAAAATATTTATTAGATATTCGATAAAATTATCAATTCAAAATTAAAACGAAATAGATTGACGGTTACCTGCTCATCCTCAAAGTAATGCGTGAAATCAAAGTTGGTCTTCCTCGGCGTCCAATTCAAAAATCGGGGCATTCGCGTCTCCTGGCTCCGAGTACCGCAGATTCTCCCTAAATCGGGAAAGGCCTCGCAGGTCCAACACTGGAAGGCCCAAACTGGACCGTAAAAGTGATAAGCCTTTTGATGAACCTGATCAGGTGCCATCCCAGCTGTCCTGATGTAGTGCGAGAAGTTCTGGAACGTATACGAACCCCAAGGAAACCACTCCCAACCATCAGAATCCTCCACCAGTTTCCAAACCCAATCCTCGACATCTAACTTCTCTCGACCAACCAAAATGTAGTAGAATATCAGTATGTTGGCAGCCTTGAAATAATCGTACAGATCGGTGCCCAGACGAAACTTCTCAAACGAATCGAGTACTGTGTCCACTTTCACAACTCTGCCACGGAAGAACCTAAAGTGGATGCCTGTACGGGGAGCGATATGACATGTGTCCGAGGGATTGAATGTACTGGTCCCAAAGTTCAGGCCGGTGATCAGAGCATATTCTTGGGCTCGGAACCGAACAATACGATCTCCGACAGCAAACCAGTGCTCCATGGAAGGTATCCTCCTCTCACTGACTATCTCTCTCGATAGCAGCTTGTGCATAGGCTTGTTGGATCGGCCCACATTGGGAATCGGAAAGAACTGACTGAAAACACAGGTTTGCTTGTACTCCTCAAGGCCCTCGTCTCCACCGATCGTACGCAGAATCTTTTGTACGGTTTGTAATACGCCGCGTCGATCGTAGCAATTTAATGCTTTGGCCTCATCGATGAAATCGGGTCTCCTCCATCGGAAATCAGCCTGTACAAATGGAGAAAGAAGCCATATAAATTAACAGAATTAAAACGAAAAAAAAAAAAACTCTGTTACTCGATCGTGTTACTCGATCGAGTACAGACGGTCGAGTAACCTTATTCGAGTAATCAAGAGCTGACTACTCGAATGGCGTTACTGGAACAGGTTACTCGAATGCCTTACTGGAATACCACTACTCGAACGCCTTTCGAGTAACCTTTGGAGTAGCGGACTACTCGAATTCAAGTAACCATTCGAGTAACCTGGGGTTACTCGAACGCAGGTGTTTTAAAACAGGGTTACTCGATTCGAGTAACCATGAACCGAATCGGAAAAATCACATTTTCAGAACAATTATGGTCACATTACAGTTCTAAATCAATAAACAACTCAACCAAGCATCTAAAGCACCATATAATCCATCACATTGCTCGAAATTTCGAGAAAAAAAATCGAAAAAAAAGGGTTTCGGGAATTACCGGAGGTTGAAGCCGCGGTTCTTCCTCCTCTTCATGTTCGAGTTCGTGCTCCTCATGTTCTGATTCGGACGCCGTCGATGACATCTCCGTGGTGAATTGTAGAAATCACAGAAGAAAAAAAATGTGGGCGGCGGAGTTTCGTTCGTTCGGGGAGAGAGAAAACAAAAGGGGGACCAATTTTTGATTTCTTTTTTTATTGTTTTGTCTTCTTCTTTATTTTGAAGGGTATATTAGGCACTTCAAAGTCAATTGGTGTAAAAAACTCCTACTTTTATAACCTAGCACAAAAAACACACATCTCTTACTAAATTGACCATTTATCCACAGGACTCTTTATTTTATTGTGTTAAAATGTCAAATGCCTTTTTTAGTTTTGTATGATCATATTGATATGGTAAATATTGTTTTAAAATTCTAATTTTCGGCGGAGTGTCTCTTTGGGCCCGAACGCAACTCCCATCGCCAGTTTTTGGGCTTCTGCGGAGGGATTTTTGGGCTTGGCCCAACGTATTGGTTCCCCAGTTCACACGCCCACTGTACGTGCGAGAATTTTGAATATATACTATATAGACACTACTTAGGGTTTCGGAAATCGGGTAGCTCGGGCAGCCTGTAGCCGTTGCCCGTGAATCATATTTCACCACTATTAAGCAATCCCCCTTTCACACAACTTCCTCCCGCTCCTTCTCGCTATTCGAAATCAATCTCTTCTCCACGCACTTTTTTTTCCTTCAATTTCTTTTTGAAATCCAAAATTCTGCAGAACAGAGAGAGAGAGAGGAGAAAGGCGCGGATTCCCTCACCGGTTCATCTGAAATCGAAGTGATTTTCATCGTCATCAACGATCGAGGTAGTTTGATTATGTTTTTTTCCTGTTTATGAACTTAGATCTTTCGTGATTCGAGTCGGTTTCTTCAGATATTAGCGGATTTCGATTTCTGTATTTGTTTGATGTTCGTGTGTGATTAGTTTACCTTAGTGGTGATTGCTGAAGTTAGTTACTGCAATCTATTTTGAAGATCTGTGTAGCGATGCTTTAGAAAAATTGGAATTTAGAGTTGGATAGTTTAAGCTCAATTACAGGTAATTATGTTCTGATGAACGATGATTAAGGTCAAATTGACACCTGAATCGGGCAATCGACTGTTTTGTTGTTTGCCTAGGAGTTAAAAGTGAATGCAATTTCATCGCTAATGTGTGATGTAACTGATGTTTGGTTGATCCGTTGGTGTGTTGCGTCTCATCTGATGGATATATTATCCAACCGACATGTTGTTTCCTTTATATATTTTTGATCACTTCAATTCTGCATCTTATTTCCGGGTTTTTGTGTCTGTTTTGTTTGATTATTGTGAATGCTTATTATTTGTAGGAAATGGCATTGGAGATTACCCAGTATTTATTATCTGCTCAATCTCCAGATGCAAATATTCGAACTGAGGCAGAGACTACTCTTAATCAGTTCCGGGCCCAAAATTTACCTGGGTTTCTGCTTTCGTTGTCTGTTGAGCTCTCTAATGATGGTAAACCTCCCGAGTCCCGTAGACTAGCTGGTATTGTCCTTAAGAACTCCTTGGATGCTAAAGAAGCTGCAACTAAGGGTCATCTTGTCCAACAATGGGTTGCAATTGACAGTTCTTTTAAATCCCAGATTAAGAACTCTCTTCTTCTCACCCTTGGATCTTCTGTTCGGGAAGCGAGCCACACTGCTTCCCAGGTTATTGCGAAGATAGCTTCTATTGAAGTTCCACGCAAAGAATGGCCAGAACTCGTTCAGTTGCTGCTTGCCAATATGACTCGGCCAGATAGTCCTGCATCTATTAAACAGGCTACTCTGGAAACACTTGGTTATGTATGTGAGGAGATATCTCATGAAGACCTGGATCAAAAAGAAGTAAATGATGTTCTTACGGCAGTTGCCCAGGGGATGAATGTGTCTGAGCAAAACTCAGAAGTCCGGCTTGCTGCAACTAGGGCTTTATATAATGCCCTTGATTTTGCTCGGACCAACTTTGAAAATGAGATGGAGAGGACATATATAATGAAGGTGATTTGTGAAGCAGCCGTGGCAAAAGAGACAGAGATCAGACAATCTGCATTTGAGTGTTTTGTTTCCATTGCCTCTACATATTATGAATTACTCGAGCCCTACATGCTTAAGATCTTGGAACTTACATCTAATGCTGTCAAAGAAGATGAGGAAGCTGTTGCCCTTCAAGCAATTGAGTTTTGGAGCTCTATTTGTGATGTAGAATTGGAAATGCAAGACTATGAAGTCCCCGAGATTGGGGATTCTGCCCCGCATTCTCAATTTATTGAGAAGGCTCTATCCCCTTTAGTCCTTATGCTGCTAGAAACTCTACTGAAACAGGATGAGGATCAAGACCAGGAGGATGGAATTTGGAACTTGGCCATGGCTGGTGGTACTTGTCTGTGTCTTGTTGCTAGGACTGTTGGCGATGCTGTTTTAAATCTTGTAATGCCTTTTGTTCAGGCCAACATATCAAAGAGTGACTGGCGGTCTCGAGAGGCAGCTATATATGCTTTTGGTTCAATCCTCGAGGGGCCAAGCATTGAGAAGCTGTCACCTATGGTAAATGAGGGTTTGGAATTCCTTCTTAACACAATGAAAGATGAAAATAGCCATGTGAAAGACACGACTGCCTGGACTCTTAGCCGTATCTTTGAATTGCTGCACTCACCAGCTACAGGTTTCTCCGTGATTACTCCTGCCAACTTGCAACGGATTTTAGGTATCTTGTTAGAGAGCTTACAAGATGCTCCTCATGTTGCTGGTAAGGTTTGTGGAGCTATCTATTTTCTTGCTCAGGGATATGAAGATGCGGGACCAAGCTCTTCCCTTCTCACTCCTTATCTTCCAGATATCTTGAGCAGATTGGTTACCGCAGCCGATCGTACTGATCCCACTGACTCCAAGCTCAGGTCATCCGCCTATGAAACCCTGAACGAGGTTGTTAGGTGTTCCAATCTCTCAGAGACTTCTCAGATAATTTCTCAACTCCTCCCTGTTGCCATGTCTAAATTAGAACAGACTTTGAACCTTCAGATCCTGTCATCGGATGACAGGGAAAAACAAGGAGACTTGCAAGCCTCTCTCTGTGGTGTCCTTCAGGTTATCATACAAAAACTAAGCAGTGCCGATGAAACCAAACCCATAATACTTCAGGTGGCCGACCAGATCATGCTGCTTTTCCTCAAAGTATTTGCATGCCGTAGTTCCACCGTACACGAAGAGGCAATGCTTGCTATCGGTGCACTGGCCTATGCAACTGGGCCAGAGTTCGGCAAATACATGCAGGAGTTCTACAAGTATTTGGAGATGGGCCTGCAGAATTTCGAAGAGTATCAAGTTTGCGCCATCTCGGTTGGTGTTGTTGGTGACATATGCCGTGCCTTGGATGACAAGGTATTGCCTTACTGTGATGGTATCATGACAATTCTCCTCAAGGATCTCTCGAGTAGTGAACTGCACAGGTCGGTTAAGCCTCCCATATTCGCATGCTTTGGGGACATTGCCCTTGCGATCGGTGAGCACTTTGAGAAATACATTACTTATGCTCTGCCGATGATGCAAAGTGCTTCAGAGGTGTGTGCCCAGGTGGACAACAATGACGATGAGATGATTGACTATGGCAACCAACTTAGGCGCAGTATTTTTGAGGCTTACTCTGGGATTCTTCAGGGCTTCAAGAACTCCAAGGCAGACCTTATGCTGTCGCATGCACCTCATCTCCTACAGTTCATAGAATTGGTCGCCAAGGACCAGCTGAGGTATTTTTAAGAATTTTTTATTTTTCTTTATTTATGGTTTTTTTGTGAATAATTCCCATGAGGCTTGCCCTATTTATAAAAAACTTTAATCATCTTTCAAATTTACAAATTTAACCTTAATGTTTTCTTTACCTTACAAATACCCTCTTCAGTATGCAACCTGTAGTATCGAAAATTTGAAAAACAACCTTGAGTTTTTAGTTCTTTTTCTTTGGGGTAGTTTATTATTATTATTATTACCGTTGTCTGTTAGTATTCATGATATGTTTGCTATTTGCTGTTTTAGGGACGAGAGTGTAACGAAGGCAGCAGTAGCAGTTCTTGGTGACCTGGCAGATGCACTTGGTTCAAACATAAAGAACCTATTCAAAGATTGCTCATTCTGCTCAGAGCTGTTGGGTGAATGCCTCCAATCGGAAGATCAACAGTTGAAAGAAACAGCTACGTGGACCCAGGGGATGATTGGACGTGCATTTTCTGTTTGTGGCTAAATCTTTTGTTTTTAAGAGTCATGTTATATGGTGTTGTCTGAATCCTCTTTCTTCATTTGTTTTGGCTAAGTCATAGTCGTGTCGGTTTTTCAACAAAGGTGTGGATTGAGGTCATGTATGGTCGGTCAAGTCTTGTCCAATAATTTATGAGACTGAAATAATGAAAATTCTTTCATTAATCTGAATCACAAAGTTTTTTTTGTTATATTCTGTATTTTATGTCTATAGGCCTTGCAGCAACCATTACATATAGTATCAGGTTATCTGCAAAAGAAAGAAAAATATAATAAAAATACAGTATAAATTATTTTCAATTTTTGGTTATCTGTAAGTTGATGAATTGAAATATTATTATTTTCCAGCATAAAATTGAAAATTTAGACAACTTGAAATGTCAAAAACGATGCTCTTATGTATATTTCAAGTAAACTGGATCGTATGATCAGAAAGATATTACAAAGAGATGTTTGGTTTCAAGATTTAGAAATAATATGGGCATAGAGCAACTCGTTCCAAGTATCGGGCACTCCAGGAAGACACCAATGCAGACAATCAGCAAACGTAGCAGGGTCAGCTTTCTGTTCGGGTGTCAAAAGTTTGCCTTGTCGAAGGGTGTAAACTGAAGTGTGAGCATCTTTTCTATACTCTGATAGGGCCGTGATATCAATAAGGGTCACAGGTACTTTCGTATTTCTGATAACCTTTTTTGCGACTTCAAGTAGACGGCGGTCGGTGCCCATTTCCAGAGCAATGGATGCATTTAGAATCGGAGCTGTTTCCAGAGCACAGGCGGCCCCGTCTGGGTTGTTCCAGTTTGAGCTCCTGTCGTTTCATGAAAGATAAGTGGTGGTTTTTGTAATTAAGATAAACTTCGTGGGTGACTTTGTAATTAAGCTAAAATTGGAGAAAACTTACTGCTGATGAACTGGAGACATGCTGATGAAGAAGGATGATGTACGATTATGATCGACGTTTTTTTTAACCCACTCTGCCCATGTTGTAATAACCCTTTCGTACGCTGTCGACCGCTCCACGTCATCGCATTCCGCCCACCCATGATCGAACGTTCCCCGTCTGTTTCAACATTTACGCGTAAGGAATTTATTTAAAAAAAAATGCAAATAAAATTACGTCTTATTTTGTGTGTAACTTACGATACTTTGATGGAGTGACTGTTCATCCACCAGATGTAGGTGTTGAAGACAAGAAAATCAGCTGATCTCCAATTTTCTCCGTGCCTCGAAATGGATTCCGGGATTATGATTCGCTGCGAAATGCTGTGGTTTCTCGAGTCGTCTGAGTTCGACTCGACCAAGAACGGTGACCAGTAAAATTCAAATGTAGCATTGTAATCCTACACACATACAAAACTTGCTGAGCTGATTGATATGTTATTTTTGAGAAATTACAAAAACACCCTTGAAATTATAAGTAATTAAAATACAATAAATAGTGGCTGAAAAAGGAATAAGGAAAAAAGAGTAAAACCTGAACATAGAAAACGGAGAGTGGGGAACCGGTTTTCCAAGTGGCCCTGCCCGGAGGAATTGCGGGCAGGACCAAGCAAATCAAGGACTCCCATTGGTTCCGGTTCACCGAGTCACCGACAAACATAAACCTCTTCCCCCTCACCTTCTCCAACAACACTCTTGCCTTAAACCTCAAATAAACACACACATAATAAAGATTAAATTTTTGTCATTCCAATGTCCATAGACATGAAAATTACTAACAACTTGTTTAAAAGTCGACAAATTCGATAAAACTTCTAAATTTAGTAAGTGTTGAATGAATTCAAACACTTGAAAATTAGTTTTTCGAACTTACAATTCATACGAAAAGTAGTCTATTAAAAATTTGATAAGTGTCGGATGAATTCCAACACTTATAAATTAGTTTTTCGAACTTAAAAATTAGATAAACGAAAAGTTGTCCACTTCAAAATTTAGGAAGTGCCGAATGAATTCAAGCACTTGCAAATTAGTTTTTCGAACTTGAAAACAAAAAATGACTTACTTGGGCAAAGAGCAATGATTGGGCTGCCATCTCCAGTTCTGATAAAGTGTGTCTTTTCTTCCATTCCTAAGACAAGTCACCTGTTCAGTCAAGAACTCACATTCCCCTTCCTTGTATGACGGCCTTGTGACGTTATCAAATACCCATTTTCCATTTGAAAAATCACACAAATGTTCTCTTGATACTTCTTCTTGTTCTTCATCGTCGTCATTGTCTTTTTGTTCTGCAGATGCTGGTATGATCAGCCTCTCTGTTTCCAGTTTTGTATCGGTTTTGTTGTTGATTGGTTGAGGAATACCTATGGGGGTGTTTGAGTTTTCCTGAGATTCTTTGACAAGAACTTGGAGATCAGGCCAACTGAGGGTAATTTTGGCAATCAAAGTCACATCTTTTGTGACTAACAGAACACCCAAAATAGAGAGGGAAATGAGTGTGATGGTGAAAGGGGATAGATTGATTTTTCTTTGATCACTTCTCATGGTGTGTGTGAGCAATGAAATGTATGGTGTTGATAGAGTAAGGAGGCTATTCTAACACATAAAAAGTCAAATGCTTTGAACTTTCTTTATTCAATATAATTATGTAGTTATGTATATATATAAGGTCAAAAGTTTCTAGGTGTCTTGGACTCTTGGAGGTCCATGTTCCATTAATGTCTGTCATTTTTCACTTTTTTTTTTCTAATAGACATTGCTTTTAGAATTGATTAATCAATTCACATTTTCTCAATTAAAAAAAGGTTATGAGCTCACATGTTAATTAATTAATTTAACCATTTTTGTATTGGTTAAACAAAGTGGAGAGTGGAGACAATGGCAAATGGTAATAAATGCAATTTATTTGTGACAGCACAATAATTGGCTATTTATTTTTGAACACATGGGTCCAACAATAAACAACGATGCACCGAACCTCAACCAGCAAACAATGATTTAAATAAATAGTAAAAAAAATGAAAATGCATCACACGGATGATCAAATACTCATATTAAGCCCAACAAATATGTAAACGGCATGTTAAAGAGCAATACTCATTCAAGTTTTGCTCATGGCATGAGCAATTGAGCATTCATAAAACAAATCCAAGATCAAAGTAAAGGATCACGAGCGAAGAGCGACATAGTAAAATCCATCATAAAATGTAGGACCCAAGTCTCATGAAAACGAACACCACCAAACCGGAAAAAATCTACTTGAAGTAAATCGAAATCTGAGGAATATCGATATCATTGTCATCGTCATCCTCACAAGCAACGACGATGTCGAAGTGGCGCCTGTTCTGAGGGAGCTCAGCTTTCGCAACCTCTCTCACTAAATCCACCATGTTCTTGTCCATACGATCCTTGTGCCTCGGAAACATACTGTTGTAGAGCAAGCAACTCCCAAATGAAATGCTGTAGGCATTCAAGCCCTTGTTCTTAAGCCACTGGAGCAGCCCTCTCAGGGTCGGGTTGTCCTTCACGATCCACCTGTCCCAGACAGTCCAGGTCATGTCCTGATGTTTGAAGATCTTAGGAGGCACAGGCTCGGCCATCGAGAACAGAGGAAGAGCGAGGTTTGCAAATGTGTTGCGATAGTCTTCGACTTTGTGTTGACCGTCGAGGGCCTTGTAGAGCTCGAGGCAGACGAGGCCCGTGGCCATAGCTGTGGATGTTGCAATTGCAGGGATGATTCTACCAGCAATGAATTTGGCCTTGAGCTTATCAACTTCGGGGATGCTGTAGTTTCTGGCCCTCATATTGGCAAGGCCAGCAATCATGTCCATATGGAAATTGGTATCATCGTCCTGCATAACAAAGTTCAGATATGCTTCTCATGACAACAAACATGGTACAACGAAATTATAGTTTAGCATAGACATCAGCCTACACAAACATGAGCAGCTAATGATCTATTATCATCATCGTGAATTCACAAAATCTAACTTCACAAGCAAAAACAACGACAGATTACGTACAATTAAGGCATTGAAAAAAAAAATGACTGACCTTTTCAAACTGAATTGGATTCATTTTGTAACCTGGGGGCAGATTCTTCCGGCACATCTCCAGCTTCATGACGAGCTCATTGATGACAGCAGCATCATCAATGGATGCAGTAGAAAGACTAGTAGCTTTATCATCCGTAACGATTTTGACACCTTCCCTTGGCATAAAATCTGGGACCATCACATTGTCAACAGCGTCAGCCAGCTTCTCCAGAGAAGTAGCCCAGTCCGGAATGGAGATGCCAAAAGTCTCCGCCCGCAATATGGCAGCTGCCATAGTAAATTGAAGGTGACTCAAATCTTTACTAGAGAACTGGAGAGGACGGGGAAAACGCTTCGGTGCAGACCAAAATGAAGCCCCACTACTAGTATTAGCATCCTCGGGGAATGTGAAAGTCAACTGCTTGACTCTGTTAGAGAAATAGTCCTCAAATCTGATCACATCAAGAGTAGAAATAAGGAAATTGTGGAGAGAAAATAATTAAAAAAATAATGACAGTGGGTTATAAGATGGATATACTTTAAGGGAAAGATCACGTGAATATTGCAAACAAGGAATTTGTGGAGAAAAAAAAACTAGTTAAATATAAAATGACAGTAGATAGTGAGATGGTTATACTTCAAGCGAGCCCAAGTAATGCAATCCTGGAATGTTTCGCATTTGTCCCTGTTGAGGCATTCAAGAACACGTTCCAATGTGTCTCGGGCCTGTGCGTCGCCAGCACTGTTCATAGCAGAAACATACTCACTTGGATTAATGAGATATGAATTAACCTCAGTCGGGGTCTTCTCAAGCAATCCTTCGAATTCCGACCTAGCCCACGTCAAGCAATGGTCAATGTTGTGAGGAAATGAATGCACTGTGCACATGGGGGCTTGCTTTTCTGGTGGATCCCTTGATGCACCATAGTTTTCAGTTAGATGCGGGATTACCATCTGAGTATTGCACTTAGCACCCAAGGTGCCAGACTCCAAGAGGGCCTTTTGAAAGTAGAGACACCTTTGGTCAATGTAAAGCCTTGCATTTACATTATCCAAGGCATTGATGACAACACTTAAATTCTCCCAGAATGTATCATCAAACACATGCTCAGTCTCAGGGCTTGCACGATTTTGCAGGGCTTCAACATGAAGACGAGGATTGATCAAAGAAGTAGCCAAGGCAGCAACTGTTGACTTAGCCTGACCAATGTTCCAATCGCGGAATAGGAACTGCCTACTAAGGTTGCTCTTTTCAATGACATCATCATCTGTGATAGTGAGCTTTCCTTTGTCGCCACAACAAACTCCCATCAGAGCCAGATTTTTAAGAAACTCACACCCCAGTGCACCAGACCCCACCATGAAAATTTTGGCATCCTCAAGTTTCTTCTGTAGCTTTGCACCAAAGACAGAGATTTGAGCATCATAACGAGAATTCAAGGGCCTCAAGTCATTGGGATTCAAAGGTTCTGACGGAAGAGATTCAACAGAGTCGAAATAGAAGAACTGTCAAAGATATTAATCAATTTTTCAGTAAAATGATTTTAAAAATTCAACTCATGGAAAATCACAATCATATACTTAACAAGAATTAAGCCACCATACAAAGATAAAGTGTGGCTGTATGTATCATACTAATTTCAAAGAGCATGTCACGTTCAATTCAAAACATATTCCCAAAGCTAACCTGAAAAAGCGGGTGGAATTTCCCAGAGCAAGCCTTCACAACTTCCTGTCCCACAATACCACCAAACATGGCAGCCATTGGGTTTAGCACAGCTCTGGCACCAAAGGTGAATGTCCTAAGAAGCTTTTGGTCAACATCTTCTATTTTACCATCAGAGAGATTGTTATTAATATCAGCAAAAATGGCTAATAATTTCTGGACATCTTCTTCAGATCCAGCGAGAGGGAAGCGTCCCACATCCACAATGAATTTATCCAAAGCCTGAAAGGCCAAGTGAAGAAGAGGTGGGCGATCAAATTTGGAAAAATCACTCAGGAGAAAATCACCGGGGTCCTTGATTGCTTGGCGAAGTGGCTTAAAGTTCAACACTTTAGGTTCTTTGACTTGTGTGACAATACCACCTCTCTCATACGCAGAATAGTTTGTGGTGTCCTCATCAATCGCGAATGAGTAAGGCCTGGCATTTTTTACTTTTCTTGGTATCCCATCATTCAATTCAACCATACCAAGCACTTCAGAAAACACAACTAGATCTCCGTCCTGAAACTCTAGTCTCTCGTCGTCCACACAACCAACCAGGGCAGGAGTGTCGTTACTAATTGAGGCAATAATGC
Organism: Euphrasia confusa; assembly: GCA_954870475.1. Classification (NCBI taxonomy): domain Eukaryota; kingdom Viridiplantae; phylum Streptophyta; class Magnoliopsida; order Lamiales; family Orobanchaceae; genus Euphrasia; species Euphrasia confusa. The sequence continues at coordinate 52,266 of OX940955.1, read as the reverse complement.
CTGTATGAGGATCCTCCCCATCAACATCAACAACAGTAAAGTTAGGGCCAAAATCACAGAAAACGCTCCCAAAAAGGCCCCTAACTTCAGATTTGATGAAAGCAATTGGAGGTTGATGCTGATGGCAATAATCATCAAACTCAATAGCTTTCTCCAAGCTGATATCAGTAAATACAACAGCCTGTGAAACACGTTTGAACAAGAAAAATTCAGCAATATTATGAGGAAGAATCAAACTAGTGAGACAAGAATTACATAAACCCAAGGTGTATTTCAGAATCTAACTCATTAAATAAGCATTGGGGGAACATAACATGTAATCTGTAAAGCAGTGATTATTAGGAAAAAATCTGCAAATACAAATTTTCACGATTTTTAAGACATTTCCATGTGAATCCAATTTCACCCACAACCATTGGCAAATTAGATGATTACAAGAATGAAAAACAGACGTTATACAATTAAAATACATAGTTGGCCCATGCACAAACTGAATCATTCATACATCAAAGGTTACACATCCGCTTCAAAAACATAATGATAACTAAGCATTCAAGCCATGAGCCCATAAGAGTTGTAGATTGATACGTACATATTAGAGACATAGATAACTCAAATCAATGTACCTGGAAATTAGACAACTGCTCTTTAGTCAACTCACTAGTTAATGTGCCAATGATCACTGCATTGTTGAGTTCCTGCAATTTTTGAACAGAAGCGAGAGCCCTATTCTTCCCCAAATCTTCTTCAGAAAAAACAAAACTGCTAGATAAATCCCATAACTCCACAGTACCCACATCGTGCAGGGTAACAGATTTGACACCAGCAAGAACAAGGTTTTTCGCTGGAAAAAAAAAACAGTATTATACAATCATTTCTAAAACACAGAAACTAGCACAACACTTATCCTACATGCAACTATTCCAAAAAGAAAATAAAGCAAAACAAGTCTTAAATCATTATTGAGAAACCATAAACAGGTATAGTGGACAAAACCATTAGCTACTCAAAGGAACACGATAAATTTAGAAAATTGAAATTCAACACCCTCAAATTACATGAGATATTAACCAAATAAACAAATAGCATCATCATATTTTCTTCGTATGTACCTGTGCAACTTTAGGAAGGTCAGTAGTTGATAAAAATAGTAGCTATGAGTTAGAAATCATATCAGCAAAAGTTGACACCCTTAATTTCATGAGATGCCAACCAATTAAACAAATACCATCATCTTTTCTTCATATATACAACTGGGTTACCTGAGTAAGGTCACAAATAGCTAAACAGTAGTAGCTAAGATTATAAACGTAAATTAAATGATTAGGAGAACCACACAGGCATTGCTATGCTCCAATCACCATATGCATATGGAATAGTTTAACAAGTTTATTGATTAACTAAATAATGATGATACTAATAACTTGTCCAAATTCGATAAAATAGTGACATGCAGCTAATGGAACAGTCTAAGGTTTGAGTTCCTATCTAAGGGTTTGAGTTCCAAGCACTTACAAATATACACAAGAACTGAAATAAGGAAACACATATAGCATGTATAACATTGCGACTTACTCCTTGAATTTCAAAATACACACCACAGAATTAACAAATTACAATATCAGCCAAGCTCGGCCATAGAAGTGTACATGCATGTATGTCAATAATTCCTCACCAACATGCAGCTTAATTGTTCATTTTCATGAACAATATACGCAAAATGATACCTAAAACTAAGTAGACTTGCATATATACAGGAAGATATGTGTGTATATGCCGTGTTTTGGTTTGCTTTGTATATAAAGCAGAAGGAAAAAAATCAAAATGATGCAGACCAAGTAGACTTGCATATATACAGCAGGATATGTGTGAATATACAGTGATCTGTTGCGATTAGTAAGCAAACAAAATTAGCATATGCGTATTACATCAATCGAGATCCAGTATAACATCATCTGCAGATCTATGGTTGATTTATCAAAGCAATATAGAGCAGCAAGACACAGATACATACATACACACATAAATAAGTAAATAAACACAATATACTTCGATCGAATTTTTAATTCCGATTAATTAAACCCTCACCTATTTCAGCGCCGAGGCCCTGCATGCCGGAGACAAGAACGTTCGAAGCGAACATCCGGCGCATGGTCTCGCGCCCGTAGACGGCGAGCTGACGGCTGTGCAGATCCTCGTCGATCTCCTGCGGTTGACCGTCTCCGATCGGCGCCTTGCTGTTGGTTCCATTGAGACTCCTTCCTCCGGCCATATCAACTGGGGATGAGGCGGCGGCAGACGAACCAGCACCAGAACCGGCGGCGGACGAGAAATCGGTGCACTGCTTTTTGGCGTAGTCGGAATCAGCAAATCCTAGCTCCGTTCCAGCTGTGGTTCTCTTCACAGGAAGCATAAAGTCTGGTGAACTGTTTGAATTCAACATAATTTCGATTCAACGATTAAAAAGCTCTGATCGAAAAAAAAAACTATATCGGAGGGAGATGAAATGAGATAGAGAGAGAGAGACTTACCGAGAAATGGATTTGATGTACTGCGTGAGAAAATGACGATTAGGGTTTGAGGGGGTTTGGGAAGGATTACAGGAATGGGGATGGGAGTTTTCTAGGCTTGGGTGAAAGAGAGGGAAGGTTACGAGCGAGGCTCGGGTTCGGGTTTCTCTGCGGGCCGTGTGTACGGGAAAGAAGCGTGTTGGAAACGAATAGCGCTTTATATGACGGTGGAAAATTCAGAAGAAAAAAAAAACGTCAACAGCAGGATTCGAACCTGCGCAGGCAAAGCCCAACAGATTTCGAGTCTGTCTCCTTAACCACTCGGACATGTTGACTTATTGGCAATCTACGACTTACATTAGTTTTATTGAATACGCATTCCATCCCGAATAACACATTTTCTTGACAAAAATTAAGAAATATATTACTACATTTCAAAACAATTGTCCAAAACTTCTTTATAAAATACCAAAAAAAATATAGTTTTGCATAATTCTCTGGGACACGTGACATGAAGAATTTTTTCTACTTCACAAAAATAAAAAAGTAAAAATGTATTTTTAATGTTGAAAAATGAAAAGTAAAGTAAAAATAATATTATATTTTAAAATAACAAATAAATTATTGTAGCACGTCTCATTAAAAACTTTTAATTGATGATTTTACTATTTTATTTTATTTTATTTTATATCATGTTTTTTAATATATGATTTATGTAAAAAAAAAAATCAATAAAGAGAGTGTACTTTGCTTTAAAGTTTGAACATCTTTTTATTTTGTTGATCATTTGTATGCAAATTTTCCTATTATTCACCATTAAAATCAATTTTGATTGATAAAAATATTAAATAAAATAGGTTTTAATTCAGTGTTATTTTTCAACTTCTAAAAACATATGTTTGACAAAATATTGAAATGCTATGTTTGAAATCAAACTTGTAATTTTCAAATATAGATAAAAATTCAAGAAAAAATTATAGTCAATATTTAGGTATCAAAATACTAAAAATAGGTTGTTATAATTTCCGTTTATTTTGGGGCAAACCGACCATCCCTCGAGTAAAAGGGCCCAAAAATTCAAAGTTCAATTTCAATACGAGTTGTAATGTAAAAGCGCCATGGAAACGATATTTTTAAAAATAAACAAATAAATAGAGTAAAGAAAAGTAGAAAAAGTAAGAATTATCTGAACATCCAACGACTCCGACACCGGTAGAAGCTGGGTGGCGCCGCTCGAACTTTCCGAGTTCCGACCACGCAGCTCGCAGTCACGCACGGTAAAACCTCCGGAGGGGTAAATGGCTAAATCTCAAAAAAAATTAATTCCGTTTTACTTGAAGAGTATATATAGGGATCAGATGACTTTGTTCAGTAGTTTTTGAGGGTTTCGGATCACTTTGCTTAGTTTCGATGTACTGTGATACTTGATTTTGCTTTGATTTGATAGATTATTGGTATGGGGTAGAAATACAACTAAAAATGTGAAAAAACCTAAAACCCTAATTGTATTTTTTAATATGAATCTCACTAATGGCAGTGGGAAAATGGGAGAGATGCCGCGGAAAATTGATATGGAAGAGCTGATGAGTTACAGCAACAATCTGATAGAAGTCTTGAGAGAGGAGAAGGATGTTGTTGGTCTCAAGCAATTTCTCCGCCAATCGGAGGCTCTTCAGTCTCAGTGTGAAAAAGATCTCAACGAAGTTCAAAAATCCATCAAAGGTTATAGTTTCCTTCTCTATTTTTTCCGTACAGTTTAATTTACATCATACTCTACAATTTTAGTGGGATGACCCTATGGTTATGTTCTGAAAACCTTTGATTAGTATCTTGTGATGTACCATTAGTTTACGTAGTAACTATTAGTGAAGGAGTTTGATTACTTTTTCTATTGATTTTCTGATGATCTTTTAGCTCTCAATCTCATGTGATTTCAAAATCTCAGAATGCTTTCACGCGATTCTTGAAATTTCCATGCTATATGTGATCCTGGCCTCCAGGGGACGAGACTTCTGAAAAAAAAAATGTCTTTGTTTGTTGCTTTCTAGAAATTCAGGCGCCAAACACATTGAATGAGTGCACTGATTTGGTTTTATGGAGCAATGTATATGTTTGTTATAGTTTTTAGATAATGACACCAGTAATGTTGATCCCAGATTATGAACAGAAGATTCATGAATGCAAGCAAAAAGCAGCAGCTGCAATATCCGAGAGTGCTTCGGATGCGGAGTTGGATTCACTACAGAAAGAGCTGGATGAAGAACAAAAACTAGAACATACGCTTAGGGAGGATCTTAGATAAGTATTTTTGAGATATATTTTCTGATTTCCTGATTTAGTTTTCGTGTCACACTGTAATTTTCACTTGATGACTAACAACTCCCATTATAACAAACACAGTAATTATCACCGAAATTGATGATTTAGAGCAGCAGAGAGTCAATGGTGAAAAGGAAATGCAAACCATCAAGAAAAATGAGCAAGATGAACTGAGAACTCAGTAAGTGCTTAAGAACTCCGCCTTTAATTTTCACGTGTTTTATGCGTTTCAATTATAATTTATCGCACTCCTTATTGTCTTCTAATGGTTGATTTTGCAGGATGAAACTTTCGATGTATGCTTCTGTCACAAATATAATTCCTTACTTGGAGGATATGTCTAAAATATCAGGCCGTATCCTTCTTCTCAAGATTACATAACTTATAGTTTGTGTAGTTTTTATTTGCACATATCATTTGATTATCCATATATGTGTATATATATATATATATATATATATATATATATATATATATATATATATATATATATATATATATATATATATTATAGGTTCCTTTGTCAACGGGTTGTTATTTTAACTCGCACACCCTAAGATATTGTGGCAAGGGATAAAAAAGTGGTTGAAAAGTTCGAGTTTGATCCATCAGAGGACACTGCCTTTGACACTTGCAACAACATTTGGAATATGATAAACTTGTGAGTGTATGCTTTTGGTGACAACGATAGGCGCGATTCTGATTTCTTGCCGGAAAGTGAACTAAAGAAGGCTCATTTGGCTCTTGAAGTTGCTGCAACAGTTTTAGTATTCTTTCGTAATCTAGATCATCTGGTATCCAGTCTTTAGATCTCTTTGTGACAACTTGGCTTTCACTCTCTTTCTCTGTATTTATAACTGCTTTGTACCTTAAAGATCATCGAGTTGAGTTTTGATTGTTCAGAGGTCTTTCATGTCAGCATATCATCCTTGTAATGAACATGGGAGCAATGAATTCGTTTAACTTAGTTTGATTCTCTGCTTGATGTTTGTGCGTTTCAAGATTTTGTTCTCAGAGAAATCATAGTAACTATCTTACATTGCCTTGAGAACATAATACTGTACAGTAGTTTGAAGTGTTTGCAAAAATACAAAATAAAAAAATGAATTTTATTTTTAATTAATATTATTACTTAGAAGCAAAATCCACAACGTTTTGGGCCCATATTAGCATATGAAGCCCGTTTCTATATGAAACAAATAATGTGTTCGGGCCCAAATTCAAAAAGATAATTGTAAGCCCAAAGAAATTTAATCTGGAAATCCAATAAATAAATACTACCCTTGTGTCATCCGGAACCCTTCGCGCATATAACCAGGAATTAGGGTTTTCATTTTCCTTCACTTCACCAGGCGAGCTCCATCTTTCAGTAAAAATGGTACGTTGATTTCTTGTTCGGATTATATTGCATCTCTTACAGAGTTCGTTGATTTTGATGTTTTTGATTTTCTCATCGTGCGTTTTTCTTCCTCTGTGATGGTTTCGTCATTCTATCGATCTCGGTCGTTGTTTCGTGTCACAATGTTCGAGATCGATTTTTTGAGGTTAATATATTTGTAAAAATGTGTGTATTGATGTTTGTATGTTATTGCGTATTTGCTGGTCAGGTTCTGGTTACTGCTGCGAGTGTTTTAGACTGAATTGTTGAAATCTGTATGATCAAATTCGATTGTGCATATGTTTTCAGCTCTGAGATTGAGTGAGTTTGTTCTGTTTAGTGGGTGCTGTCTTATTTTATGTATGGTGATCAGTGGAAGAGACATTATCGAGGGAGTAACGTGAAATGAGAAATTAGCGATGCATTAGTGAGGCGGTTGCTTGTTGAGTTTTCAGACACCACTCGTGTTTGTGTGTGGTGCTTATTTTTGTGTCGGTTTTGATTTATTTGTAATGCTTATGATGTTTTGAGTCATAGATTTGGAGTTTCAGATTTTTTCATTTTTTGAGATTTTTCGAAGCATAATATTTCTCTTGTTCCTTTAAACAGGCAAGGGGATTGAAGAAGCACTTGAAGAGGCTTAATGCCCCCAGACATTGGATGTTGGATAAGCTTGGTGGTGCCTTCGTAAGTCGATTTTTGTGTTTTGTCGTGCTTTTTGTTTCTTTTCATGTTAATTCCTATATTTGTGCCGTAAGTCTAATGTTCTTTAAACACCAATGCGAATGCAGGCACCCAAGCCGTCTTCCGGACCCCACAAGTCCAGGGAGTGCTTGCCCTTGGTTCTTATTCTACGAAACAGGCTGAAATATGCTCTCACATTCCGTGAAGTCATTGCCATTCTCATGCAACGTCATATCCTTGTTGATGGGAAGGTCAGGACTGATAGGACTTACCCGGCTGGTTTTATGGGTATACCCTCCTCCCTCAATTCATTTATTATATATATCTTGCATTCCATATGTCCAATACTTGATTACAGTTCTTCAAATATAAAATGCCTTTTCTTGTTTCCCGTTTTTATAGATGTGATCTCTATCCCCAAAACCAATGAGAATTTCCGTCTCCTTTACGACACAAAGGGTCGGTTCCGTCTGCACTCTATCAGGGACGAGGAAGCCAAGGTCCATTATTCTTTACTGTGTATTTGAGTATTTGTGTGACTATTCATCTGTCTTCTTTTAATCTTTTGTAAGATTTACTTGTGCTACTCCTTGGTTGATATAATACAAAAAAGCACAATTTCGGTTAAGCCTTTATGTTCAAGATTCTCACAAATGTATATATTTCTCTGCAGTTCAAGCTATGCAAGGTCCGTTCGGTTCAGTTTGGGTCGAAGGGAATCCCTTACATCAATACCTATGATGGCAGGACCATCCGCTATCCGGACCCACTGATCAGGGCCAATGACACCATCAAGCTCGACCTAGAGACAAACAAGATCGTCGACTTCATCAAGTATGATGTTGGTAATGTTGTCATGGTGACTGGAGGTAGGAACAGGGGCCGTGTTGGTGTGATCAAGAATCGAGACAAGATCAAGGGAAGCTTCGAGACTATCCACATTCAGGATGCTACTGGGCATGAGTTTGCTACTCGATTGGGCAATGTCTACACAATCGGAAGGGGCAACAAGCCGTGGGTATCTCTTCCAAAGGGCAAGGGTATTAAGTTGACTGTCATTGAAGAGGCCAAGAAAAGGATTGCTGCCCAATCCACATTGGCTTAATTTCCCTCCTCTGTTTTGCGCCTGGTTTCCTGAAACTACTTTGTTGGCACCTGTTTATGGAATGAGCCTAGAAAAGTAGAAATAGTGTTGACCCCCTATGGAGTTTTGAATATTTTATATTGCTTTTGCTAGATTCTAATGAAGTTTCAGACTTTTCTAGTCTCCAGTATTTTGCTGATATGCTTCTTATACTCTGAAGTTTTTAGAAATTACAATGATGCCTTAATTGTTATGAAAATATTATTTCGTCCTTGTATTTAAATTTTATCTTTTTTGAATTTATAATTTCAACACACTTCCTAAAACAATTAATTTTAAGTCCAAATTTCATTAGATTCTACGTGAATATATTTGCATATTTTTCAATTACAACGTGCGTGTTTGTGTGTGTATTTAATATAATAATATTAAATTGCATTGTGTTTGTGTGTGTATTTAATATAATAATATTAAATTTACGATAACGATGTACATTATTTACGGTAATGATAAAGATAAAGACCAATTTTATTAATCAGAAGACAAGACAACTTGGATTCAAGGGTGCTAAAATAATTAAAATGGATAATCCGAACCCTCATACTCTTTCATTCATAAACTACTCAACATCGAGGAACTCAAAGGTCTAAAACTCGAATCTCATTCTCTTACATTCAGAAACTACAAAACTCCATACCCAGTATTGTAGTTTTAACAACATGCTTAAGCTGCAGCCCCTCCATGAAGGAGCATTTGATCAAATTGCCAAACACCTGCATGTGTACAGATAAATATAAACTCAAGTCATTGCGAGAAATATATTGTGTAAACAGATTCACGAAAGACGAAACTATATTATACCGTGTCCCTTTCCAACCCTCCTCAACTGAGCAACATATTCTGAAATCTGCTTGATGGCTTGAACCTGGAAAAAACGGAGATGAGCAACACGAAAATGAAAAAAAATTACGTCGTATATGATCCTATAGTGTGCAATTATTTTTCAATACCATAATCTAGCTTCTCATCAGTAACCATTTTTCATTTTATTCTTGCAAGGATACGGTTGTTTTTCTTAATATAAAACAGCGCAGATGGTTGTGTTTTGATTACCTGCTCTTCTAAATACACGCTTTCTATGAAATCTGCAAGTTGGGGATCATTGTTTTCACCAGCAACCTGTGAAGTAAACCCATTACAAAAATAACCGAGTATGAGTTTCAATTCAAAACAACACCAGGAAAATAAAGAATGTCTAATGAGCCTTACTCTGTGAAGGTTCAAGAGTTTTTCATTGGTTAATTTCTCCAAGGACAAAGCTAGTTCCATAGCTGAATCAAAGATATACAAGCTAGTCAGAAACGGTATTGGGAGTTGGCACCATATCAATAAATCATCTCAAGACCAACTTTATTTTTTCCCTCACAGAATAAGAAATAAAATAGAAAAAACTTACCATACAGTGCATCACCCTTCTCAACATGATCAAACTCTGAAGGTGGCAAATGCATTGTTTGTAATTTCACTCTCCCTCCACGCTTATTCTGTAATTTGTTCGTATTAAAAAAAATTGTCTTAGTTTCAGCAAGAAACAAATTACAGTAGTTTAAAGACAGTCGAGAAATTGTCATTTCTTGGATGTATCGACATGCTTTGTCATTACCTGATATTCCATCAGTTTCTCGGCATGCTCTCTTTCTTCTATGCTGGCCTCCTTGAAAAACCTGGTAGGCATAAAATCATCGTCACATGTTTAAGAAACGACTAAAATTAAAAACCGAAAGATAACAAAATATCGAGCTGATTATACTCACTTAGCAAGCCCTTTCAGAGCAACATTATCCCTGTCGAAATAAGCATATATCGCATGGTATACGTAGGAATTAGTGTACTCCACACTGAAACCAAAGAAAATAAACAATGTCAGCATCGAATTCCGATAGACTCTGCACTTCAAACAATTGTAGGCTAAGCCACACAGCATACTTGAAACATGATATGCTAATAGAACATACAACAAACACTGTATAACCAAAAATGCACAATCAATACCCAAGGTTTTCATAAAAGCCTGAATCTGATTACGATATACTGAATCCAGAAATCGAAAAAAAAAAGCAAGTACAATCTCAATTTTATTAAAAATACTGTGAATTAAAAAATAAAAATAAAACTCACTTAATTTGCTCGTTAATTGCAGCTTCGCATTCCTTCGCAAACCTCTGGCGAGAGAGCGAATCCTCCAGATCCGTTGGGACCATGAGCTCGTTCTTCTTAACCTCCTCAAAAGGCTCGAACAAGACGCCGGTCAGAGGCGCAACCACCACCGCCTCCTTGGACGCGCTCGCCGAGAATCCATAGCCTCTGTTTTTCCCCAAAGCAAGCCCAGAAAATGAAGCGGACGAAGAAAAACCAGAAAACGAATTCGGATTCGGATGACCCGAACCCGGTAGCGCACTCGGGTTGAATAAATTTTGAAGGGAAGACGGAGACGCAGCTGAAATCGCCTCGAGAAACATATTCGATTCGGGAAGAAATTAGGTTTGGAATTGGATTTCGAAATGATCTGTATGACTGAATGAGTGTGTGCTGTGTTATCTTCAAGGCTATATATACACAAAGTGTAACCAATGTTTGATACACTTCCAATTAAAACATGACATTTGGCGTGTAACCAATGTTTGATACACTTCCAATTAAAACATGACATTTGGCGGGTTGTAATAATATTATTGGTAATAAATCTTTTATACATTTCCATCAAAAAATATGACATGCGTTCACTTTGTAATAATAATTATTTTTATTTTAATATATTTTCACTTTGTAATAATAATTATTTTTATTTTAATATATTTCTATCGATTTCTTTTTTAATTCTTTTTTTCTATTAATGTAGTGCTCATAATTATTGAAAAAGTTTACATTCCACATTATTAAAATAGTTTTTAGACAAATAATCAAAATTTTATTTGAAAAAATTAGACTAATCATATATTTTTTAAAATAATTATTTATAGATGATATTTATAATAAATTATTTTTGTGATTATTAATATAAAGACTTGTTTAACAATAAATCAAAATATTATAAATTAATATTATTAGTATTAATATTTAATTTAATTAAAAATTGATTATAACTATTTATTTAAAATTGTATATTGTTTAATATTTAGTAGAAAATCTCGATACGAAATAGAAAAAATTGTAATTTAACAAATAACGAAAGTTGATACATGAAAAATGAGTATCGTTAATGTATTTAAAAAATAAAATCAAGTATAAAATAATAAAAATGAGAATAATAATAATAAATAATAATAGTTTTTGTATTTTCTAAATAATATGATTTTTTTTATATACTCATATTAATTTGAATCAATAAGTCAGAGTGTATGGAAGTTCACTTAAATTAATAATTTTTGTTTATAGTTCTCTCAAATTAATGAAAATTCATATATACAAATCAATTAAAAAACCAGTTAAAATTTGCATAGAGTCTCAGTTTATAGACTTTTTAAATTTAAGAACTTTTAAAGTTTCAAAAAATATCTTTTGAAATCATAATCCAACATACCACTCTAATATATAAGATGAAAAAATCTTATGAAATCATAATTCAATACACCCCTTTAATAAAAAACCAGTTAAAATTTGCATAGAGTCTCAGTCTATAGACTTTTTAAATTTAAGAACTTTTAAAGTTTCAAAAAATATCTTTTGAAATCATAATCCAACATACCACTCTAATATATAAGATGAAAAAATCTTATGAAATCATAATTCAATACACCCCTTTAATAGACATACATGTGAAATATGCGACCCTCTAACATATACAAATGTGTACAAAAATCTTATGAAATCACAATCCAATACACTTATCTTATACACACACATGCAAAATATGTGAAGTTTTCAAAACATTGATCTATTTAAAAAATAAATACATTTATATTTTTTTAATTGAATAATATTAAATTAAATTATAGTAATTAGTTGATTAAAATCTAATTTATAGATATTGAAAAATGAAATCACAAATGAAAACAAAAAAAATAAGTTGACGTTCATTTCAAAATTTAAAATACTTTATTGTAAACTACATTAAAAACGCACATACCATTCATATGATATTTTTAGAAAAATGATCTCTTTGTCAAAAGTTGTTAGCTCAATATCGTAAAGTTCACAGTTCAAAATCGAAACATGAGTGTGTGAGTATACACTATACATATTTAAGAAGTAAAAAAAAATTACAGAAAAAAATAAAATTTTTAAGATTATATACACTATACATATTTATTTAAATTATTCAAAAACAATTTTTTTCAAAATAATAAACTTTGTACGTAAAAAAATTATATTTACTCTATTTAAAAACAAATGTTTTCAAAATAAAAAAGTACTCTTCAAAAAATTATATTTACTCTATTTAAAAACAAATTTTTTCAAAATAAAAAATTACTCTTTCCGCAAAAAAAAAAAATACATTTTTAAGATTATATATTTACTATATATATTTTATAAAATTATTTAAAAACAATTTTTTTAAAATAATTTTTTTTTACGCAAAACAATAAAGTTTTTAAAATTATATACACTATATATATTTATTTAAATTATTTTTAAAAACAAAAATTTTCAAAATAATGAACTTTTTACGCAAAAAAAAATTATATTTACTCTATATATTTAAATAAATTATTGAAAAATAAATATTTTTAAAATAAAAAGTACTCTTTCCGAAAAAAAATAATAAGTTTTTAAGATTATATTTATATATATTTAATTAAATTATTTAAAAACAATTTTTTTTCAAAATTTAAAACTCTTTCGGCACAAGAAAAAGACTAAATCTGTAACTGCTCTTCATTACCTTTGAACACGTGCGAAAAACTAAAAACTAAAAATGAAAAATAACTAAACTAATAAATTCCAAATGTCAAAAATTAATTGGAAGTGTATTGAAAAGTCAATACACCGAGTGTAACCGTATCAGCTTCCGGGTTGAAGTGAGGGTTTGATTATATAGGAGAGCGAGTAGGAGTGGCCAATGGAGCTGGCTTTTTTGGTCCAATTAAAAGCTGACACGTAATGCGATACGTAGGTACATATGGACTGAGGCGTGTGGCGGGCACGTGACGAAATCAGAAATGCTTTTAATGGATGGTTAAAACCAATATTCAAATCCTTCACTTCAAGTAGCACCAGTGGTCTAGTGGTAGAATAGTACCCTGCCACGGTACAGACCCGGGTTCGATTCCCGGCTGGTGCAGTGTCCTCGACAAGGTATTTATTTTTTTATCGGTTCAAACAATATTTCTGGATCTATATGTATCCCAAAGTTGTTTTCACATTTCACAAACCATTTATTAACCACACTGATAGGAATTTCGATTACAAACATCCAAGCACAACGAATAGAACAATACAGTGTAATACAGGTTTTAGGAGTGCACATTCTATAATCTTAAAATTTGTCTATGCCGAACCCATCTCTCAAAACCTCGTAAGCATCCCTGCTTCTGGATTTCTTCATTCCAGCGGTGAAATAAACTTTCGACTTTTCCGAGGAAATGCAAGTTACCTTTACCCAAACAATCACCTTAGTCTTGATTCCCTCTACTTCAACCAGCTTACCCTTCTCAAGATAACCGGTCACAGTGGTCGCAAATCGCAATACAGAGGTATCCTTGTAGCCAACCTCACAAACTGAGGGAATGTAAACAATGAGCTTCCGAGTCTCTTCATTGAATTCATAATTAGTCGCATCACGTGGGAATATGCCTACTGGCAGGTCAAACTCCTTGAGGAGTTCAGGCAGTGGTTTTTGCATTTTTCCTGTGAAATAAACACTTTTGTGTCATGAGTGATGTAATGTGACCTTAAGCTCTGTGCTTTTTAACTTAATTTTAGTTTACTTCAGTTCAGTTCAAACTCATTCAATTCAGCTCTGGATTACTTTTATAGTAGTCATCACACTCACTTTCAATATTCTATCTTTTATATATTTTTCATAAAATATATGTATATGTTTACATAATTAAACAAAAATTATTCGAAAAACGCACGATAGTAATTTTTTAAAATTATTAGAAAAAAATGTTCAGGTTCGATAAGTTCAGTTCAGTTGGTTTCAGTCCAAAAGAACATAACCTTATTGTTCTACTTGTCTTAGAAGCCAAACACTTGCATCATTGCGCCACACGAAATTAACAGCCAGGGAGTTGCCCATGACAGAATATGAACCATAAAAGCGTTGGAGATTCAACGTGCAAGAAGATGAAATACATAATTACAGAACATGAATAAAACAAACAACAAGACTGACCTTTTAACTTGTTAACAATCCATTTAGCACCTCCTTCGATAGTGGTTGACAATGACTGGAGAATAAAAATGGACGGAGTAAAAATGATGAGCAAAAACACCAAATGCAGAGCACGCTCGTTCATCGTAACTCATTGCTAGACATACATACAATACAATCGACCAATGTAACTCATACAACCAACACATGTCAAATTTTTTGATCGAAGTAATTTCAGCCCAACAATATGAAATCGACATTTTCTCAGCCCAACAAATCAAGAACCGTAATTCTATAATTTCAGCAGTTTGCTTTTAATTTTGAAACTCAATCAATCGAGCCACGAGCAAACCCCAGCTACGAGTCGACAAGTAGATGCATACAAGGAAACACCATTAAGCTTTGCAATCAAATCTCCACTATAAGCTTCTAAGGAAGTGCAATTAATGTTGCGAAAAATTAAATCAAGATATTTACCACTGCGTATCAACAATTTAAAATTCAAAATCATCATTAAGATCCCCAAATCAAAGGCTTTCAATTAGAACAAAAATTCAGCAAAATCGCGATCAGAATAAACTGAAATTCCAGATATATAAAAATCAATTCAGACAAAAACAAACGCAAAAAAAAAAACACAAATTCTTACGTTGATATCATCGCCGACAGAGTTGAATTCTTTGTTGGCTTTTTGACCCAGCCAATATGAACCGACCTTGTTCAAAATTTGATCCATTACCAGAATTTAAAATTAAATTAAAAATAAAATAAAAAATCAGATCTGAAGATAACTTTAATTTCTCTCGCACTCGTTCAGTTGATCGCTTAAGCCCTACTCGTGAAGCGAGAAGAGGGATTTGTTTTCTTGTGGCGACTCTGCGGTCATTTCCCTTCTTATTTTGTTTTAATATTTTTCATATTTTATTTTGTTTTGTTTTAAATTTAATATTTTTCATATTTTATTTTATTTTTATTTTTAATTTGTTTTAATGATTTATTATATTGTTGGCATCACAATTTCACAAACAAATAAATTGAGTGTTTGTTCTAGGGAGATTTTGGATTAAGGAGATTTTTTATAGTTTGGTTAGAATTAAATCATATGCTTTTTCTTAATTACAAATAAAAGTATTTTACTTAAATTTATTATAATTTTATAGATTTATACGACGGTTATTCATTAATATTAATTATATAAGGTATACGGTTATTACTAGCTCTATTTCATAATTAAAAACATAAAACAACTCTTATTAATAAAACACTTAAAACAATTGAAAATTAAATTGTAAACTTAAATTTGTATGGTTAAAGTTATAATATAAAAAATCATTTTACCCTTTTTCCTAAAAACTTCTTTGTTCTATTTATTTCAATTATTTTTTGTGGTAATATTGGATTACAAATTTATAAAGTTACCAAATATGATCACACAAGTTTTACAAAGAAATTGAAAAACACGCGTGAAAGAGAAGTAATACTATACTATCCTTTTGGTGAAATATGGCACCATGCCAAGAGTTTTCTGACGTGTTCAAATCAATACAAGTTTTATCACACTCGATCAAAAAAATCTAAAGTTGAAAGTGAAATCACATCTAAAAGGAATGATATGCTCATTGAATCACACTATTAGATGATGACAAAACTACCATGACATCAATCAATCTTCGAACGATTTATTTTTTTTGTTCTTGGATATGCTATGTCGACGAGCCGGTTCGAGATTTTTGTTCTTATGTATTGATAATTAAGAGTACTTGAATGGCGTGTATTTTAACATGGATTATGAATTTGTCCATATTTCCATATCCATAAAATGAGTTTTGGCGCATTTGAAGCATGTGGAGCATAGTAGTGCACATGCAGTAATTGTAGGCTAACGTGCCGGCCGACCGGCGGATCTCATGAATCACATCCACCGGCTCAACTTGCTTATCATGAATCTTTTTATTTTATCACTTATGATCACCTAATATTCTCTTTATTCCTTTGTAGAATAAGTCCAATGTCATTTCATTATTTTTACTTTTATTGAATTAGTTTATTTTAATTTAACGCATGATAAAATATTGTTCATAATTTTTAATTCATTTCAATCAATTCAGTTTATTTCAAGTAAATTCAATCCATTTTATAAGAGTTTAAATATTTTAAGAATAAAACAAAAATGATTGGCGTTATAGTTAATGTCAAATGATATCATGTTAGGTTTTTGTATACTGTATATCTGAATCCAGAAATTTGGTCAGATATTCATTGCACTGTATTATTTTGGTGTGCCAAATAATCATCACTTTAATTTTTAATTCACGGAGTTCTAAATTCAATTCCTAACAAAATATAGAAAATCATTAAAAAATGTGAAGACCTAGAAAAAACATTTTTTAGAAATATTAATGAAATAATTTTGTAAAATGTATTAACACCATGAAAGTACAGTAACTGAATGACCATATCTTTATGTTCCTTTTCCATTATTACAAGATCATGACAATTTTTTTAAATACTTCATCAATCATTAGACTAATTCAAACAATATTCTTCATCTCTCTCGAATGAATGGTCATTTTTCTTTATAATTTATAAAAAAATGTGATAATTAATATGGGATACACATATAATAAATACTTCTTATAAATAAATTTTGAAAAAATTTACACCATCTTTTTATACGACCAATGTTACTCATTTTTTAAACAACAATATTGTTTCGAGTTTAGCACTTTCAGTACTTCTAATTTCAGGTTCATTTGAACGAGATAATGGACCTGAATGGCTGAATGTAGGTCTAGTGGCAAATACTATAGTTTTACCATTAATGATTTATTGATTAAATTAAACCCAAAACAATAATGTGCTTATCATATAGTAATGGAGTTTTCATGATTTTCCTTTGTTTGACTTTTTTTAAAGTTGTAGAGAGAGATTAGGTCAACTTCAAAGCATTTAACTAACTAGAGCATTACACTTATAATGTAAAATAGCAATGCACTAATGGGATTACAACATCAACATTGTACTACCCTACTATCCTTTGCTATATGTAAAAAAAGAAAATAAAAAAAAAATGTTTTTTGATCGATGGGATATTGCTCGGTTGAACAAAATTTATAAAGGAATAATTTTTTATCGATCTGCGTTTTTACGTCTAAAAGTTAATAAACACGTAGTTTTCGGAATTGCACAGACTGATGGACCGATTGTTATGTATTGACTAATACAACAGTCGGTGCAAAAAATGGTATGTCATACTATCTCAGTCTCATCACAATAGTCACATTTGTATTTTACAAAGAAAGTGTGACTATTGTGATGAGATAGAGGTAATATATAACAGTATATGACAACCGACTGTTGTAAACGATGATTTAGGTTTATGTTCGACTTATTTTGTGTAGTGTTATAGTTTCATTCATTACAAAATATATATTCAAATTAAAATTAGGACAATTGAATAGTATTCTGTTTAACCGTGTGGATAATACTCGATTATCACCAACTTATTGAATTTCTTATATCTGAGTGTGGGGTACGTACGTGGGTCGATGATGATTAAATTCATTAATTAAATTTAAACCATTAATGGAATTTGAAGGTCGGTTGAGGTTGATCCATTTGCACTTTTTATATTTATTTTACATTATCCTATGTCTATCAATCTATCAGTTGCACCACCACACGAAATTTTGGTTATTACAACATCAATTCGGATCAATGAATAATGGTATCATATTACACTTTTTTAGTGGTGGAATTATACTAAGTATTTATGAGGAATAGGTATGAGGCCACGAGTGAACGAGGTGTCGACTAATTGAAATTGAAGGGACGAAAAGTAAGCTAGACCATGTAGACATTTATAATCAAATAACAAAAAACATCTAATGCATTAACTCAATTTTAATAAATTATTAAATGATCAGTTGCCAAAATCAAAGAAGTTTTGGCTTTGGATCATAACTCGATTTCATTTACAATATTTTAGAACATTAATCGCGCGCTCTTAAAAAACTCATAATTCAGCAGAAAATGTCAAATGAACTAATGAGCAAAAAACTCTAATTCAATGAAACGCAGTGTTTTGGTAATTTCAAACATTAATCGATGATTACAATCACAATTCACAACAAAACGAGGCAAGGGGTGTTTTGGTAATTTCGACGTGCAAGTAGATCCTTGTTTTTATTGCCCTCACATGAG
This sequence comes from Euphrasia confusa, assembly GCA_954870475.1. NCBI lineage: Eukaryota > Viridiplantae > Streptophyta > Magnoliopsida > Lamiales > Orobanchaceae > Euphrasia > Euphrasia confusa. The sequence continues at coordinate 33,772 of OX940955.1, read as the reverse complement.
AATCGAGAAGGCTTCCTTTGAAAGTCCAACAACACTGATGTGCTCAGCCCATCCTCCACTGGTGATTAAGAAACTTAAACAAGTGGGCCCCACTCTCTCTCACTCCCATATATATTCACACACACCGCCAATTAACATCACAAAAAAAAATATTGGTAATCCCCAATTGAAAAGACATAAATACCCTCCACGAAAATGCCTTCCAACAACCATCCACAGCCCTCTCTCCTGCTGCAGAGATTCACCGAGAAACCGATCGCCTCCGCCGCCGCCGCCGCGCGAAAGCAGACCTTCCGCCACCCGACCGCCGCGCAGGTCCCCGACCACGTCGCCCGCCACCACACCCACGCCGTCGGCCCCGACCAGTGCTGCTCCGCCGTCGCGCAGCGCATCGCCGCCCCGATATCCGCCGTGTGGCCCGTCGTCCGCCGCTTCGACAGCCCGCAGGCGTACAAGCACTTCGTCAAGAGCTGCCGCGTCGTCCTCGGCGACGGCGACGTCGGCAGCCTCCGGGAGATCCGCGTCATCTCCGGCCTGCCGGCGGTGAGCAGCACCGAGCGGCTGGAGATACTCGACGACGAGCGCCACGTCATCAGCTTCAGCGTCGTCGGCGGGGACCACCGCCTGGCGAACTACCGGTCGGTGACAACCCTGCACGCGGCGGCGAACGGCGGCGGAACGGTGGTCGTGGAGTCGTACGTCGTCGACGTGCCGGAGGGGAACACGACGGAGGAGACGTGCGTGTTCGTCGACACGATCGTCAAGTGCAACCTCCAGTCGTTGGCTCAGATCGCCGAGGGGCAAATCCGTAATTAATTATATTTTCTTTTTGAATATTAAATTAATAATAATAGTGAAAATTAGCATAATTATTGTTAGTGTCAATTTTTTAGAGCATTGATGTTGTCTTAGGGTTCCTATTTGTGCATGGTTGATCATCCAAATTTTACTGTTCTTGCGAACGACCGATTATCAATCTGTTCAACCTATCTATTTTTTTTTTTGTTACCGATTGCACCATAGTTTGGATGACTGCTATAAGTGCGATTTGTTATCGATGTTAAGCACCTAAAAGAAATCGTCAAAATCGAATATCTTCATTTCTAGTTTCTACCAATTAAGTAATTAACCAACATTATATATTAAGAATTTTGTGATTACTATTAATTAATTATGTACTTTTGTAATATAACCAATTGAAATGCATAAATGAGAAATATTTATGACCAATTATTAATACAATTATTACAAAACAAATTATACGTTCTTTTTTTAATTGATAAAAAAGAGTTTTTAGTAACAGTAGTATATACTTATTCGTCAGAGCCAGAAAACCTGGTATATATGTCAGTATATCACCTTTAATTTGGTGTATAAAGCATTAGCTATCTATTTAGACTAGCTAGTTTTTTTGTTTGATTCCAATAATGAATTTTGACTCTTATTTAATTATCAGAATTTTAGTAATAAATATTTTAATTAAATTAATAATATGGTTAATCTTCCAAAATAATAACACAAATTATCACGTACATCCATCTATCAACATTTGGTCATTTAATATTTTGAAATCAGTACTCGCTCTATTCGACGATTTTTATTAATTTTGCACGTCGATTATAAACGAGACATACACGAAAACTTGTCAAATTATCATTCTGTCTTATGTCACGCAAGCATGAATATTAATTGGATATCGATGGTTCGTTTTTTTTAAATCATGATTGAATGAGACTCACTCGAGAATTTGATATAAATAACACAAGTAAGATGTAGTAAATGAATAGAAGTACAAGTAGGCATGCAAGTAGCTGTTGAAAAGAGGAGCCCTAGCTGGTACGTTCTTGCAACTTGCCCAACTTGTTTTACTCATTCAAGCATAAGTATATTAAATACGAATATGCAACTTGTGTGTATTTTTTTTGTTGGTTTCTGATTTTAAATAAATTGAAAAAATAGCTAGTATATGTACTACTATATGAAGTTGTAATTAATAAATATTAAATAGCGTGACATATTGAACTATTCAATGATTTTGAATAAATATATACTCTCTCCGTCCCGCCGCGCGAATGTTTGTCAACCTGGTCAACTGTTCTCTTATTTGACCACTTATTATAAAAAAATATGAAAAAATTATAAAAAAAAAATATTAAAATAAAATTTATATGATAAATTTTATTTTAGTATTTTTTTATAATTTTTATATATTTTTATCATAAGTAATCGATAATCAAACAAGAGAACAATTGACCAAGTTCACAAACATTCGCGGGACGGAAGGAATATTTATTTTTAAATAATATTATTTGCTTATTATATTTTGTTAGTAATTGACGAGCGATATATATTTTGTGATTATTTTTAAATGGTCGAAGAATGATAATGTTAAGTGATTGTAATATTGTGAAATTAATGATTTGTTGCGTGTATTTTTGTTTATTGAGTTAGAGATCGATCGAGTTGTTTCCTAATTGTTAATTTTAGTTTGAAGCCAATGCATCACATCACTATGAAAAGGACGATATATAAGTTCAATGTGCCATGATCAAAGAAGCTCTATAAATAGTACGTGAGCTCACAATTAATCAAATTTTGATTTCAATTTTTTCGGTGGTCACACGTGTGAAACATGAATTCGAATAATTATAAACTAAACTAATTTTTAACAATATTTTTCATTAGATGAAATTGTTTAATACTATATATCAAACAACCACAAAACCCTTGAAACATTTGAAGCACCATATTTTTTTTATTTTTTATTGATTACTAGTATTATCTTAGATTATCACTAATTAAGACCTTTTGTTATCAAGGATTTCATTGGCTCCGGGAAATGATGACGGGCTACTAAGTGCGATCTAAATGAAAACGTGTTTTCCTAAATCTGCTTTTTACTTTCAAAGCGATGTATATAGTCTACAGATATCATAAGGATATATAGAGATTTTAGTTGACATTTATTTTAAATACATAATAATATTGTGCCACTAATAAATCCAACATATGATTTTTTTTCTCTGTTCCTTGGTACTTATAGACTTATAATCATACTTCTTTTTAAAATAGAAAAGATAATATAATTATAGGTACCGGATAGAAGAGGGGTATGTCGGCTGGATAAAATTACAGTAGTTCCTTTTATCCTGAAATACCAAAATATGGTGAAAAAACCAAAAACCTTTTTTTTTTTTTTTAAGTTCCTCACGGATGCATAACTTATATACGCGACTCAACATTTTTGGAAAACAATGTCCGGAGGACAATTGGTCATTCAATCTTGTGAACTAATCGAGACCAAAATTATAAAAAGATTTTTAATAATTTTAATATTAATTTTATTATAGTATTATTTTTTGAAAATTTTATTATTTTTTTTTATCTTTTTTATTTTTCTAATTTTATTATTAATTCTACTATGTTTTTTATATATATATATATATATATATATATATATATATATATTTATGTTTTATTATTTTTAATATAAATTAATTAATCAATTAAAATAGAAGTTTATAAAAATTTCACGTATTTAGGAGAGATTTCAAATGATGGAATTTTTTTGTATTTTGGACATAAAATTAATTAAAATTCATTGACTTTTAAAATCTATTAACTTTTGAATACATTAAATTAATTAATTTATTTTAAAATTTATAGTAACTAAAATATTCTTACTAAATTTAACAAATGGAAGGAAATTAAACAAAATTTTATTTGATTTGTACTACCAACAGATATCATATCAAAATAATGATAAATACTTTAATCAATAATGTCACGTGCCGAAATTTTATTGGTGGTATAGAGAGTTATTTCTACACCTGGTGTTAACAACGTAGCATTTTCCCCCTCGGCCTGACTTTTTGTAGGCCTCGTGGGCTAGTTATTTGGGCCTTTTGGGCAGAGCCCATTATCAAAAGATTTTAATTTGATTTTGTTGACTTGTAAAAAAACTTTAAACAGAAATTTATTTGTCTGATTTAACTCTGATATCACGTTCAAATCGGAGTAAATTAAAGATAGAAGCTCGAATCAATTAGAGAAATTTCTAAATCCAATTCGTAATAATAGTACCAATTCGTACAACTCACAAATGAACTCATTACTCACAGATGAACATTCCAACACACAACCGTAACACAATGAACTCAATCTTTATTATCCAGACAAAATCGACCTCTTTCCCTTTTACTATAATTTCATCGAGTATGACTGATAACTTATAAGCACGTTGAAATTTCAAATCTCCTTGTTTAATTTCTGCAATTTGTCAATTTATTTTACATGATTTGTACTACACTTCACCCAATTATTAAATGAATTTTAATATAACATACGCAACCAATGCTTCTTGGGGAAGTAAAAGCATATACCATCGAGTGTTTATCATTACATGCACATTGGACAAAAATGTTTTATTTCGCCTCAGACATAGTCGAGTTATAAGACTTCTGGTGATCTGAATGTAATTTTCCAACAAATTAAATGCAGGTTCGATCCAATGTCTCATGTCTGCTACTCGAGTTTTACATTCATTCCACTGAAAAATCAACGGTTCATTGGAAATAAAGTTTCTCATTTTTCCTCATAGAAAAAGTTTTGTTTCGATTTTTATATATATACTATAGATTTTGCCTTTTCTGATCTTTTTGTCAATTTCTCTACCTTTACTTCAACGTTTTAAGGATATATCCAACTGTTCACAACTGCCCTACCTAATACACAATTTATACACTACTACTACTACACATCACACCCGCAACATCAAGTTATGTTATTTATCATAAATAAAATATTAAAATGAAACAAACATTTGTACAATTGATGAGGTAAATCTTTGAAAATCGATAATCCACGTACCGAAATTCATCTATTTTAATCGATCAACCGGGCAAGAGACCAACACATCACCCATTTAAAAAAAATTACATACTTTTTGAATTTAATTTACAACTACTTTATTAATTAATCTAAATATACATTTTAAAATACTTATAACCATAAACTACTTACAAATCACTCAATTATATTACTATAAAAGAAAGAAGCAACAACTCGCAATTGAATATGAATAAATACCGGCTCCACAAATTCAAACAACCATGTAGTATTTGCCTTTTCCACCCCAACAAATACGGAAAGCTCATTTCCACCTAACACAATGCCCACGCTTTCAAAATAAATAATTACAGAAAAACCCCAACACAGAAAGAAAACTTCCAAACTAGTCCTCCTCCGGCCAAAACAAAATTTTTTCACATGGTGGTGGCAAGGAAAAACATCCCAATTTCCCCGGACTACATTTCCGCCGCCACGTCATCGATGGACATCCGTCGAACCTTCCACACGCTCGTCGCACTCCTCGTGGCGGCTGTGGTGGTGGGAGTCGTCTACTTGTCGGCCGAAGTCGGTTATAACTCGGTTGACCAAGATGACTTTGGTCATGATAAGTCGTGCGACATATTTTCCGGAAAGTGGATTTTCGACAACGAGTCTTACCCGTTGTACAAGGAGGAGGAGTGCTCGTTTATGTCGGACCAATTGGCTTGCGGTAAGTTCGGACGAAAGGATTTGAGTTATCTGCATTGGAGATGGCAACCTCACCGGTGTGATCTCCCAAGGTCTTATATTAATTTCTTCACGTGCCTTATTTATGTGGATTGAAATAAGACTAAAGTTGAGGGGTGTTTTTGGAATTAATCATACAGGTTTAATGCAACGGCGTTGTTGGAGAGGCTGAGGAATAAGAGGATTGTGTTCGTCGGAGATTCGTTGAATCGAGGGCAATGGGTGTCGATGGTGTGCTTACTCGAAAAGGCGATCCCGGAAAGGCACCTCAAACACATGCACAACAACGGTAGCTCGTTGATCACCTTCACGGCTAAGGTGAGTCGACCGTACGCGTAATTTATACTCGATCTAATTCATAATAATACGAATACTTTCCTTAAAAGGAATATTAATTCATAATAATATCTTAAATGGTCATAATAATAGAACTTTGTCAAAAAAGTAAATACACCATCTTACTTATTAATTTAAAATTACAATTTTACTCCTACCTTTTTATCTTACTTTTTCAACTTCACTTGCAACTATTTTACTTTATAACTTAAAAATACATTTATATCTTTTATTTTTTGATCAAAAAGTAAAAAAGTAGATTTATATTTATGCAGGAATACAATGCGAAAGTAGAGTTCTATTGGGCGCCGTTGTTGGTCGAGTCGAACTCGGACGATCCGGCGAACCATCGGTTACCGGAGCGCATCGTGAGAGCGCAAGCGATCGAGAAGCACGCGAGGCATTGGACGGACGCAGATGTCCTGGTTTTCAACACCTACCTATGGTGGAGAAGGCCCGAGATGAGTGTCTTGTAAGAAACACTGTCGATTATTTTTTGTTAAAAGCTCGAACTATTAGAGAAGTTGGTCAACCTGATATTTATATTAGTTAATTAATCGAATATATTAATTCTCTAATAATTTCGATTTGGTTTTTATTGCTAGGTGGGGTTCGTTCAACAGCTCGGACGGGATATACAAGAACGTGGACATGCTCCGTAGCTACGAAATGGCGCTAAAGACTTGGTCCGACTGGCTGGAAATCCACGTCAATCGCTCCAAGACTCAATTGTTTTTCATGAGCATGTCGCCCACACACGAGAGGTAATGTCAAGAAATCGAACTTGAATAAGAACTCTTATACATGTCATATGTTTGCAATCAATCAAACCATATAGAACCGTAAAGTTCATAACTTCAAACTCAAAAATATTATAGTCTGATTATCAGATAATATAAATGTGAAGTTGTTCCACTTCTCTAACATTTTTGAGTTTTCAGATGATGCTGAGTAATTAAATACTTAGTGAGTCGGATATATTCTCCAATACAGACTAACGACGATATTTACGTTTGTAGGGCCGAAGAGTGGGGGAAACAGTTAGGGCAAAATTGTCACACGGAAACCGAACTAATATCGGAAGAGGGGTACACGGGGAAGGGGACAGATCCTAAGATGATGCGAATCGTGGAAAAAACGATTAGCCAGCTTCAAGAGAGAGGGATGAATGTAGAGATGATAAACATAACTCAGCTCTCGGAGTATAGAAAAGACGGGCACCCTTCGATTTACCGGAAGCAATGGGAGCCTCTGAAAGAAGAACAAATATCGAACCCTCTCTCGTACGCCGACTGCATACACTGGTGCCTTCCCGGGGTTCCAGACGTGTGGAATGAGCTCTTGTACACGCAAATTTTTAACTACGCGACGAAATGAACTCATTTTTTATGGATTTTTTGTACAAGATTTTACCAAAGGTAAAATTCTTGGTTAATTTTTTTGTATATATAGCTCACTCACTCACTCACTCACTCACTCAACTAAGTGCAATCATATATAGTATCTGGAGGTTCGAGTCCGACCCGGCTCACTCACCACGTGGGTCGTGCTGAGACGGCTCGGCTGACCTCAGACCGAATCGTCCAACCCGTCGAGCCCGATCTCTCGGGTCCATTTTCAGAAGTATTTGTTTGACCTTCAAGTAAATTCTCAATTGAAAATTGAAGAACAACTTAATTACTTTCTTGAGTTTGACTTCATTTTGTAAATCCACAGAAACAGATTTTGTGAATTTGGTACACCAAACCTTATTACAAACACCATATAATATAATCATATATTCATAGTATTAATTCAACAAACAACAAATAATTAAATAAGCATATGTTGACTTTTACTTAATCGACCTCCACCTTTGGAGAAACTGCTCGGTTTGTGTGGCAACAGCTCATGTTGATTGTCGCCCACAAACAGTAGTCTTAAAAAAATTGTTTTTATAAATTAATTACGACTAAAAATATTTTTTAAATTAATAAATTAATTACTACTAGTATTTGTTAGATTTTTTTAAGAAATAGATAAAAATCTAAAATTATAAATCTTTCAAAATAAAAAATAAAAACATTTTTTATTTATTTAGTATAACTATTTGATTTGAGACGAATTAAAAATAAAATGTACGTGTGCCAACAATGACTTTAATGAAAGTGATGTATTAACAAATCAAAATATTTCATATTTAATTAATGGGTGGCCCTAAATATCCAATATCCATAATTTGACTTTAGTAAGTGTATTTACCTTTTTATCCTTCTCAATTAATTTTTCAAATGAAGAAATAAATTGGTTTATTATTTGTCCTCTTTTCTCGGTTAGGGATTTGTACCCAATTACTAGTCATTAATCACTCATTTATTACCCTTTATTTTTAATCTACTTAATTTTCATAAGTATAATATTTTTATTTTTTTACAATTTATCTAATTAGTTGCGTGTACAGTAAAACAAATTGATAAACAATGAAAAAAAAATAAAAAAATAATAATAATAAGAATATGAAATTAAATTTAACATTATGAGATATGATATTAAAAAAAATCAAATTAGTAGTTTAACTCATTTATCAATTCAAATTATAAATTTACTACTATTTTAAAAATGAAATTAATATTAAAATTAAATTTTTTATGCATTAAGAATTTAATAATATTATCTAGAGATATATAATTCAAATCAATTTTGAAAGAAGTACTTAATTAAACAATCTAAATTGAGCCATTGAACATAACTTACTAAATAAACCGAACATAATTAAAATTAAATTAAATTCAAAAATTATGATCAAATGTGAGAGATTAATTTAGAACTATTTTGGAAAAAGGGAAGTATAGTTTATAAAATTACATTTAATACTTAATAAAATAAACTTTAAAAAACTACCCTATATCCAAAATCTCCCATTAATTTATAATATAGTACTGTATTTGTTAAGCATTTAAAAAACTAAGTTCAATCAAAATGAATCGAGATTCCAGAATATATTAAATTGAATTTTAAATTTAAAATCAAAAGCAAAATATTAAATATACTGTATAATAATTATATGTTTCTACCCGTCACCTTCGCTTAGAATTGATTTCTACTGCTTGACTATTTATATGTTTCTTAGGAAAAAAAAATTAACAACTAATAATTTTTTTATAATTCACAACTATAGAAACTAAACTATTTAATTCTATCTTATCAAACAAACAAAAAATACAATAACTTATAAGATTTATCCTTTCATATTTATATTTACCTTTTTATAAAATTTATTAATATATATATATATATATATATATATATATATATATATATATATATATATATATACTTGAATACTATAATAAAATTATAAAAATGTGACTCGATATTTTGATTAGTTACTTGGAGACAATCAGCTCAAGTATTTAAATACTCAACGAAGTTCAAATGTTTCAGTAAAAAAAACATAATACGTAGTACTACTTAAATCGAATAATCACTTCTATCTACGCGTTTAGAATCTTTACAATTTATATATACAATAATCACTTCTAGCTAGTCGTTTAGAATCTATACGATTTATATATACAATATCACTTCTAACTATGCGTTTAGAATCTATACGATTTATACGTCAATTTATATACAATATGACATATTAGTATATACTATATTAATTATGATAAAAATAAATAAATTATTTATCAATCATATTTTTGAAATAGATAAATTATTTCTCAATCATATTCTGGTCTCGTTCATAAAATATTAACACTTGCATATATATATATATATATATTGTTGTACAATTACACTATATCTATATCTGATTTACTAATAACTTGTGTCATTTTAAAATTTGAACATGTTTTCTATAATTTAATTGTACTTATCAACAATTATGTTTATATACTTAATTGAAGTTATTTTATTTACTAATAACTTGTGTCATTTTAAAATTTGAACATGTTTCTATAATTTAATTGTACTTATCAACAATTATGTTTATATACTTAATTGAAGTTATTTTATTTTATACACGCTAATAATTTTGACTATATTTGAACGAATGATATGTTTAATATTTGTTGGGATAATTGATAGACAAAAAAAATATATTTGTTGGGATAATTGATAGACAAAAAAAATAGCGAATGCCTTCTTATTAAATAATGTAATTAATATATTAAAATAAAGGCAAGATAAATGAATATATGAAATAAATTAATGTTGTTCTTTACTATACATTACCCAAGAATTAATTGCAAATAATTAAACTCAAAGTTCAAGAGTCATTTTTAGTTTTTTACGAGGTGAGTGTCTGTTCATTTAAAAACTTTAATTTTGATATTGTAAAACTTTAATAAGGTTAAAAAGGTAATTACACTAAATTAAAGTCAATTATGGATATTCATATTCGGTAATACTATATGGGCAGATTCTGCCCATGGGCAGAACTGCCCAAAATTATTTATTTTTTTATTTTTTTATTTTTAAATAATTATAAATATGATAAATTTAATAAATATTTTAAAATAATTTTTTTATCTTTTATTATTATATATTAAAATATATTTTTTCTATTTAATTGATTTTTTTAGTGTAAATATAAAAATATGCTTTATCTTTAATTAAAAATTTTATTTTTGATTTTTTTTGTACCATATATATTTTATATATTATAACTAACTATAACAAATGTCAAAAAATAATTAAAATATTATTATACTTGTGAAAAATAAAATTTTAGGCGTTTCTGCCATGGGCAGATTCTGCCCATTTAGCACCTCCCATTTCATATTATGTCCCATTCATATTATGGACATCAATCTTTTTCCTTAATTAATTTGACTTGCTTGCTAATTAATTAGAAAAACCAAAAACCCATGTGAAATTAGTCCCAAAACACGAACTTCCATGCACCCTTTATATAATTTTATATTTTCTGCACAACAACTTTAAGTTGAAAAACAACAAAAATAAAAAAATCCCCTAAAATGCAGAAACAGAGGAAAAAAAAAGATTCTTGAAACGAAGATGAAAAACGTTGCTGCCATTTTTGTCATCGGAGCTTTCTTGATCACAGCTGCCTTTTTCGTGAGGAGGGATGAGAGAGCCGAGGGCATTTTGGGAAATCTCGAAAAATCGAATGAGCTACGGATGATTTCGAACACCACATCCGAGAAGAACGATTCCTCCTCCCCTGTTTCGGGGTGCGACTTGTTTTCAGGGAGGTGGATTTTCGATGACGTGGCTCATCCTCTGTACGAGGAAGGAGAATGTTCCTTCATGCGCGACGAGTATGCCTGTCAGAAGCACGGAAGAAAGGACACAAAGTATCAGCAATGGAGATGGCAGCCTCATGATTGTGATCTTCCAAGGTTTTTATTTTTGTACTCCATTATTTAATTTTAAATAAGTTGATATATTAATTTCATCATATATAGGTTCAACGCCAAAGTTTTGATGGATAAAATGAGAGGGAAAAGGGTTGTTTTCGTAGGCGATTCGTTGAACCGGAACCAATGGAATTCGATGCTCTGCCTAATCGAGTCGTCGCTCGATCGATCCTCGTCTAAATCGGTGATCCGGAGAAGGAATTTGTTGGTTTTTGAGGCACATGTAAGATTATACTCTCTCGGTCTCTTAAAATTATGCACTTTCTTTGAAAATTACAAACTGAAGTGTCCAGAGTATTTATTAGTAGTATTGTTTTGTTTGTTTTTAGTTGTTAATTTGTTGTTTTTGTTGATAAGGAATACAATGCGACCATCGAATTCTATTGGTCGCCGTTGATGGTTGAGTCCAACTGCGACGATCCAGTGCAGCATCGTCACTTGAGGGACCGCGTGGTTAGAATCACTGCCATCGAGAAGCACGCTAGGCATTGGATCAATGCGGACATACTCGTCTTCGATTCTTTCATGTGGTGGCTCGAGCCCACCATGACAATCTTGTAAGTACAGAGAAAATGTCGTCACATGATAGTTTTTTCGAAAAGATTATTAGGGATAGGGAAATTTTTGATTTTTGAAATTATTAAAAAAGGAACAATATTTTTCGAAAAAATTATTAGGAAAAAGGGATTTTTTTTTTATTTTTGAAATTGTAAAAAAGGACTTAAGATTGTGCAGTTACTTAGAGATAAAAATGCTCTTTTCTCTATATGGTTTTATTTTGTTTAATTTTCTCAATTTAATCCCGTAAAACTCAAAACGTGGTCAATTTAATCTATTTTCAGTCAAAAAAATTAAAATTAGTCGAAAATCAGTTGACTGGTTAAGACGTGAAAGTCAATTTAAGAGAATACAACAAGTAATATTAATGCGGTCTACATGTCAAATTGTGATTGGACAAAAATAATTAATTAATTAATAATAATAATAATAATAATAATAATAATAATAATAATAATATTTGTATAAGCATGCACAATGTGTAATTATGATAAATAAATAAATGAAAAAAATAATTAAATTACACATTGTGGAGACTTAAGAGCATCTCCGATCGATATCAAAAACCTATTTTGGAGTAGGAGAGATACTCCAACCGATACTAAAACATAAACTTATTATAGGTTTTATGGTGATACCCACATAAAAAATACTTAAAATGACTAAATTGACCACATTGTGAGTTTTACATGATTAAATTGAAAAAGTAAAACAAAATTACACCAAATCGGAAAAAAAATAAATTATGGGACTAAAATAATTTTTATCTCGTAGTTACTATGATAGTTTTACTGTCTGACTATGCATGTAGCTATCTTCATTCTTCCAAAATATCCCTTTTTCGAATGATTTTGATGTACCATTGTGTCGATCTTAGATGGGGATCGTTCGGGAGTTCCGATGCGATCTTCAAAAAAGTGGGAATGAGGGCAAGGCGCTACGAAATGGCGTTGACCACGTGGTCCAACTGGCTGGAAATCAACGTGAATCGAACTAAAACCAAGTTGTTCTTCATGAGCCTCTCGCCTTATCACTTCGAGTACGTTTTTTTCGTGAATCCTTTTCGATATCTACATTAGTATAAATTGGCCAATTAAATAAATTATACACTTTTTTATATGCAGGGGCGAAAGTTTCTTTGACCGAGAACACTGCTACAACCAAACCGAGCCGATCGCGAAGGAGGATTATTGGGGTAGTTCGACGAATCGTGAGATGATGCGCATAGCCGAATTGAGCATACAAAAGCTCGACGAGAGAGGAGTGAAAGTCGAGTATCTGAACATAACGCACATGTCGGATTATCGAAGGGATGCTCATCCGTCGATTTATCGGAAACAATTCCATCCTCCGAGCAAAGAGGAATTAGCGGGGGATCCGAGAAACATTATGGATTGTGCACATTGGTGCCTACCGGGAGTACCTGATGTTTGGAACCAGATTTTGTATTCATATATCACAGACTCCTTATAAATTTCGATTCTTAATTTGTGTTGTATACTGCAATAGCTCCATATACGATGAAATCAAAAAATTTCGATCGAGTTCGTTGGATGTGTGAAAATGTGATTCAAATTCGAATTTATTCGAATGTGTGATCGAGTGTAAATGAGTTTTAGTAATTTTGTTAGAACTTTTACATATACTGTTATTCTTACCTCATAATATATATCCAATGGTAATTACTAATTAGTTACCACTTACGGCTTACCCGACTTTATTTAAAGAAAATAATAACTTTTACATTTTTTTTTATTTAAAAAAAAAATATTACTTTTATTTTTTTAAATATCTTTTCATACTTACATTTATTATCATCAATTAATTCTTTATTAATTTAAAATTATATTTTATATGCCTATTGGAAGCACAAATTAATATATTTACACATTTTGTATATGTAACAAATAGTAATTAAGAATCTTTATAAATTATTTAATTAAGATTTTTTTGACAACTCAATTGCATAAATTTAAATACTGACACACACATGTTTCGAGTTTAAACTTTTAACTTTATGAACCTCAATTTAAGTGCTCAACTATATGACCATTCGTGTCGCCCATGCACGAGAGGTAATGTCCAAATAAATCGAACTTGAATAAGAACACGTATTCATATCATGTGTTTGCAATCGATCAAACCATATAGAACCGTAAAGTTCCTAACTTCAAACTCAGATGTTATAGTCTAATTATCAGATAATATATTCGATTCACTAATATAAATGTCAAGTTATTTCACTTCTCTAACATTTTTGAGTTTTCAGATGATGCCGAGTAACTAAATATTTATAGCAGTGAGTCGAATATATTCGATCTCCAATAAAGACCAACGACAATCGACATGTTTTACGTTTGTACGGCCGAAGAGCGGGGGAAGCCGCCGGGGCAAAATTGTCACACAGAAACGCACATTTTTTACCACGAGTCGAAATGAACTTTTACTTTTATCGATTTTTTACGCGAAATTTTACAAAGGTAAAATTCTTGTGTAATTTGTTTGTATATGTAGCTCACTCACTCAATTACTTTAGTTGTCAATACCGGGCTCGCTCGACCGACCCGCCAAAGGACTCGAGCGGATATATCTCGGGTACATTTTCAAAAGTAGTACTGCTAGAGTACATTTTTTGTCTTCAAAAGAACAACTTAATTACTATACTTTAGTTTGACTTCATTTTGTAGTTCTGTGAATTTGGTGTACCAAATCTCTGATCTTACAAACACCACATAATTTAATCATACTAATTCCACCGACAAAAAAGCAATTAATTTTTTAAATAATCATATGTTGACTTTTACTTAATCATAGTTTTCCAACTACTATTTTATTCACAAATACTTTATTTTTTAATTAAAAAACACATTTTAAACCTTACTTTTTGATTCCGACTACTATTTTACTCACAAATATTTTATTTTTTAATTAAAAAATACATTTTAAACTTTTATTTTTTGATAAAAAAGTAACTTTTTTTCATAATATAAATTGATCAACCATTCCATATATAGTTAAAGAAAAATTTAAGTGATTAAAAGAATTGAATATTGACACACATTAGCAATGATGTCACTTCCCTATTGATTTGTAATAGACATAAATAAAAATATCGCCAAAAATGTTAATGAAAGTGATGTATCAACGAATCAAAATATTTCATATTTAATTAATATGACTTTCTTGCTAATTAATTAGAAAAACCAAAAACCCATGTGAAATTAGTCCCAAAACACGAACTTCCATGCACACTTTTTATAATTTTATATTTTCTGCACACCAACTTTAAATTGAAAAACAACAAAATAAAAAATCCCATAAAATTCAAAAGCAGAGGAAAAAAAAAAAAGATTCTTGAAACGAGGATGAAAAACGTTGCTGCCATTTTTGTCCTCGGAGCTTTCTTGATCACAGCTGCCTTTTTCGTGAGGAGAGATGAAAGAGCTGAGGGCATTTTGGGAAATCTCGAAAAATCGGATGTGCAGCCGATGGATATATCGAACACTACCACCGAGAAGAACGACTCCTCTTCCCCCTCTCCCTCCCCCTCCCCTGTTTCGAGGTGCGACTTGTTTTCAGGAAAGTGGGTTTTGGATGACGTGGCACGCCGACGTCACCCTCTGTACGAGGAAGGAGTGTGTTCATTTATGCGCAAGGAGTACGCCTGTCGGAAGCACGGAAGAATGGACATCAAGTATCAGCAATGGAGATGGCAGCCTCATGAATGTGATCTTCCAAGGTTTTTATTTTCATTTAATTTAATTTTTTTTTTTATGTTTGATATTTATTTCTTTATCACACATAGGTTCAACGGCAAAGTTTTGATGGAGAAACTGAGAGGGAAAAGGGTTGTTTTCGTCGGCGATTCGTTGATCCGGAACCAACGAACTTCGATGCTCTGCTTAATCGAGTCGTCGCTCGATCGATCCTCGTCTAAATCGGAGATCCGGAGAGGGAATTTGTGGATTTTTGAGGCACATGTAAGATTATAATCAATCTTTCGGTCCCATAAAATTCTGCACATTTTCTTTGCAAATTACAAATCAGGTGTACAGAGTTTTTAGGGACAGAGAGAGTAATTATTATTGTAATTATTATTACAAATCAGATTATGTTTGTTTGTTTGTTAATTTGTTGTGTTTTGTGAAGGAATACAACGCGACGATCGAATTCTATTGGTCGCCATTTATGGTCGAGTCCAACTGCGATGATCCAGAGCAACATCGTAACTTGAAGGACCGCGTGGTTAGAATCATGGCCATCGAGAACCACGCCAGACACTGGATCGACGCGGACATACTCGTCTTCGATTCTTACATGTGGTGGCTCGAGCCGACAATGACAATCTTGTAAGTACTGAGTAAGCGTCGTCAAATGTAGTTACTACTTACTATGATAGTTTTACTCTGTAACTATGTAGGTAACTATTGCTATCGACTAATGAAAATTAACTATCTTCTTTTTTTTTTCAAAATGTCTCTTTTTCGAATGATCTTGATGTCCCATTGTGTCGATCTCAGATGGGGATCGTTCGGGAGTCCCGACGCGATATACAAAAAAGTGGAAATGAGGTCGAGGCGCTATGAAATGGCGTTGAACACATGGTCCGACTGGCTGGAAATCAACGTGAATCGAACCAAAACGAAGATGTTCTTCATGAGCCTCTCGCCGTATCACTTTGAGTACGTTTTTTCGTGAATCCTTTTTCGATAACTACATTAGTATTAATCGGGTAAATTACACTAGTACAGTAAAATCTCTATAAATTAAGATATTTTGAATTTTGAATCAATAAAAATACTCGATAAATTAATATCTTAATATCAGGGGTGAAAGTTTGGATGACGGCCAACACTGCTACAACCAAACCGAGCCGATCACGAAGGAGGATTATTGGGGTAGTTCGACGAATCGCGAGATGATGCGTATAGCCGAATCGAGCATACAAAAACTCGACGAGAGAGGAGTGAAAGTTGAGTATCTGAACATAACACACATGTCGGATTACCGAAGGGATGCTCATCCGTCGATTTACGGGAAATATTTCCATCCTCCGAGCGAAGAGGAACTTGCGGGGGATCCGAGAAAGTACATGGATTGTGTACATTGGTGCCTACCGGGAGTACCTGATGTTTGGAACCAGATTTTGTATTCATATATCATAGACTCCTTATAAATTTCGATTCTTTGTTTTAGAACTTTTACATATAATTCTTACCTCATAATCCAATGGTAATTATTAGTTGTCAGCCTTTATTTATTTTAATTAAGAATTAAGTATTTTTAGTTGGAGTCTTGGAGCTAGACTTGGAGTGGAACTTTGTGCATCAATTTTTAATGTGTTGTGCATGTGCTCAAGTCTACATATATACTTAATTAAGTAATTAAAAAAAATACTTTAATACAGTGCCGACAAACTTTAATATTGTGTTAATTAATATAGTAAAAAAATGAAGTAAATTATTTAATTAATAAGAGTTCTCATTTATAATTATGAGATAACCAAGAAGATTAATATTTAGAAAAATCGAAAAAACTTTCTTAATTATGGATTTTTTGTACAAGATTTGACAAAGGTAAAATTCTTGGTTATTTTTTTAATACATTATATACTACATCTATCCTAATGCAATAGTCATATTTCTTTCACAAATAACAAAAGAATTATAATTATTAAAATAGGATAAAGGTAGTATAATATATAGCTCACTCATTCAACTAAGTCCAATAATAATATCTTGGCGGTTCGAGTCCGACCCGGCTCACTCACCACACGGGTCGTGCTGAGCCGAATCGTCCACCCATCGAGTCGATCTCTCGGGTCCATTTTCAAAAGTATTTGTTTGACCTTCAAGTAAAATTTCAATTGAAAATTGAAGAAGAACTTATAAAATTACTTCTTGAGTTTGACTTCATTTTGTAAATCCACAGAAACAGATTTTGTGAATTTGGTACACCAAACCTTATTACAAACACCACATAATATAATCATATATTCATAGTATTAATTCAACAAACAACAAATAATTAAATAAGCATATGTTGACTTTTACCTTTGGAGAAACTGTTCCGTTTGTGTGGCACAAAATCAGACACGAAAATTAAAACACTAATAAATTTTATTAAAAAATTACGATTAAAAATATTTTTAAAAAATAATAAATTAGGTATTTTTTAATAAAATTAAAAAAAATGCAAATAATATTATTCCATATCTAAGTAGTATTATAAATAAAAATAAGAGAATATTTAATATTTTCAATTAGTTAACTATTAATTTGAGATGAATGAAAATAAAAAACGCAATGACGTACGAAAGGAATGTATCAACAAATCAAAATATCTAATTCTATAGAAAAACCAAAAACCATGTGAAATTAGTCCCAAAACACTAGCTTCCATGCACCCTTTTACAATGTTATATTTTCTGCACACCAACATTAAATTGAAAAACAACAAAATCAAAAACCCCATAAAAAATGCAGAAACAGAAAAATAATACAGTAGTACTCAACAATCTTGAAACGATGATGAAAAACGTTGCTTCCATTTTTGTCCTCGGAGCTTTCTTGATCACAGCTGTTTTTTTCTTGAAGAGGGATGAGAGAGCCGGGGGCATTTTGGGAAATCTCGAAAAATCGTATGAGCTACCGGAGAAGAACGAGTCCTCCTCCCCTGTTTCGAGGTGCGACTTGTTTTCAGGGAGATGGGTTTTGGATGACGTGGCTCACCCTCTGTACGAGGAAGGAGGTTGTTCCTTCATGTCCGACGATTATGCATGTCGGAAGAATGGAAGAAAGGACACCAAGTATCAGCAATGGAGATGGCAGCCTCGTGATTGTGATCTTCCAAGGTTTTTATTTTTACTCCATTATTTAATTAATTTAATTTTATTTATTTAATTTTATGATATATATAGGTTCAACGGCAAAGTTTTGATGGAGAAAATGAGAGGCAAAAGGGTTGTTTTCGTCGGCGATTCGTTGAACCTGAACCAATGGACTTCGATGCTCTGCCTAATCGAGTCCTCGCTCGATCGATCCTCGTCTAAATCGGCGACCCGGAGAGGAAATTTGTGGGTTTTTGAGGCACATGTAAGATTATATATAATTTTTTTTTTGTGTGTGTTTTTGTTTGTTTGTTGTTAATTGGTTGTGTTTTGGTGATAAGGAATACAATGCGACGATCGAATTCTATTGGTCGCCGTTGATGGTCGAGTCCAACTGCGATGATCCGGTGCAGCATCGTCAACTGAGGGACCGCGTGGTAAGAATCACAGCAATCGAGAAGCACGCTAGGCATTGGATCGATGCAGACATACTTATCTTCGATTCTTTCATATGGTGGCTCGAGCCGACTATGACAATCTTGTAAGTACTAAGAAAACTATGATAGTTTTACTCTGTAACTATGTTGGTAACTATTGTGTAACTATATTGACTGATTTAACTATGTACTTTTGTAGTTAACTATCTTTTTCGAATGATCTTCATGTGACATTGTGTCGATCTCAGATGGGGATCGTTCGGGAGTTCGGACGCGATCTACAAAAAAGTGGAAATGAGAGCGAGGTGCTACGAAATGGCGTTGAGCACGTGGTCCGACTGGCTAGAAATCAACGTGAATCGCACCAAAACCAAGTTGTTCTTCATGAGCCTCTCGCCTTCTCACTTTGTGTACGTTTTTTCGTGAATCCTTTTCGATAACTACATTAGTATAAAAATCGGGTTAATTACACCCGTACAGTATTAAAACTTCTATAAATTAATAATCTCTATAAAATAATAAGATCTCTCGGTCCTGACTCTGACTTTTGAATCAATCAAAATACTGGATAAATCAATCAAATTTAACGGTCTCAAGATTATTACTAATTTAGAGAGGTTGTTACTTTATATGAAGGGGTGAAAGTTTTTTCGACCACGAACACTGCTACAACCAAACGGAGCCGATCGCCAAGGAGGATTATTGGGGTAGTTCGACGAGTCGTGAGATGATGAGCATAGCCGAATCGAGCATACAAAAGCTCGACGAGAGAGGAGTGAAAGTTGAGTATCTGAACATAACACACATGTCGGATTACCGAAGGGATGCTCATCCGTCGATTTACCGGAAACAATTCCATCCTCCGAGCAAAGAGGAATTAGCGGGGGATTGTGTACATTGGTGTCTACCGGGAGTACCTGATGTTTGGAACCAGATTTTGTATGCATATATCACAGACTCCTTATAAATTTTGACTTGACTCTTTTTGGCTGTATGTGGTGTTGTATATTCCATATATACGAAGATATCAATAAAAATTTCGACTTATCGATTGGTTGGATGGGTGGAAATGTGATTCAAAACCGAATTTAATAGAATGTGTGAAACATTGTGAATAAGTTTTAGTAATTAATTTTGTTTTTAGAACTTTTACATATATTTCTTACCTCTTAAATGGAATGATCAATAGTCACACTTATTTTAAAAAAAAAAGAAAATACTCTTACAATTTTTTATTTTTAAAAAACAAGTTTATTTTTAATTTTTTGATAAAAAATCAATAGATCATTTGTTTTAATTTTCGTGTCAGTATATTATATGATATAAATTGTTCAGTAATTAAGTATGAGTGGAATTCTTTGTGCATCAATTTTTAATGTGTTGCATGTGCTCAAGTCTACATACTTAATTAAGTAATTAAAAAAATACTTTAATAAAGATCCGAGAAAATCTATACTTTAATATTGTGTTAATTATTTAATTAATAAGAGTTCTCATTTATTTTTTAACATAAAATTAATATTTAGAAAAATCATTATTACGACAAAACTTTCCTAATTAAATAATAAAATCCTCTTCTTTCTAATTATGCAATAATTCCTAAAGATTTTAACGTAAATATCAGAAAACTTACTTAAAAAAACAGAGTTCTAATCAATTCGGTAATATTTCACGCAACAATAAAAAAAAAAAAAAAAAAAAACGTGACATAACCGTCTATGTCACAGTTCAAAACATTTATACTGTATAGTATTTAAAATCATGAATTGAAACATATACATTTGTTTTCCTAAACATCAAATGAAACTCAGCACACATGAAAACGTACTAAAGCTACCTCACCTAGCAAGCCTCATCCTCTTAGCTTTAATCCTCGCCGTTCTTCATCTAACGCGCGACATTGGAATCGCCGACGTGGCTCGCCTGGACCAGCCCGTTCCCCCTCGACAAGTGCCAATCGGAATTCGCCACGACGATTTGGACGGGTGCGATTTGTTTTCGGGACAATGGGTTTACGACAACTTATCGCACCCTGTGTACAAGGATTCTCAATGTCCATTCATGGGGTATGACTTTGCTTGTGAGAAATTTGGGAAGAAGAACTTGAAATATCAAAATTGGAGATGGCAACCTCATCAATGCGACCTTCCACGGTACTAAAATTGTCTTTTAAAATGAAAACAACTAAAAATAATTATTTTATTTCTTGGTGTAACTATTATGTGATATAGTAGTTGATTTTGATATAGGTTCAATGGGGAGGCATTGTTGGAGAAAATAAGAGGGAAAAAACTTATATTCGTTGGGGATTCATTGATTAGAAACCAATGGAGATCAATGCTTTGCCTGATTAATCCATACCTTCCACCATCTTCTAACAAAACAATGCAAGTAGAAGGCAATTTGTTGTACTTTCATCAACATGTAAGTTTTTTTGTCCTAACTTAGGATCTCCGTTTTGTCGCATTAGTATTGTTGGCTAACCGTACTCGATTGAAGGAGTACAATGCGACAATCGGATTCCACTGGTCACCGATGCTTGTGGAGTCAACCGGTGATAACTTGGAGGCTCATAAATCAACTTCCCGCGTGGTTAGAATCAATTCGATCGAGAAGCATGGGAGCCAATGGGTCGACTCGGATATCTTAATCTTCGATTCGTACGCATGGTGGATGGGTCAACTCCCGCTGACAATCAGGTGGGGATCGTTCGATAGCCCTAATGCGATAGAGCAACAAGTCGACAAAAGTCTGCAAAGCCTACTCCCGTTCGAAATCGCGATGACCACTTGGTCCGATTGGTTGGAAACAAACATCGACCGAGCGAGAACAAAGTTGTTCTTCATGAGCCCTTCCCCTTTTCGTCCCGGGTATAAATGATTTTATTAATCGACTCTACAATCTTCGTCTTGTCTTAATTCTAACTTACTATATATATGTAGAGATACGATATGGACCACAAACCATGGTTGCAACGAGGAAAATGAGCCTGTTTCAAACGCGACGTATTGGGCGAGTGCTAAGAATGTCGAAATGATGCGCATAGCGAAATCGATTATCGAAAAGTTGGCGAGAAGAGGTGTGAGAGTAGAGTACATCAACATAACCGAACTATCGGCTTATAGAGAAGACGCTCACCCGGGGACAAACAGAGTGTTTTGGCGTACACTGAGTAAACATGAATCTAAAAACGTGACGAAATATAGCGATTGTCTGCACTGGTGTCTGCCCGGGGTGCCGGATGTTTGGAACGAGATCATTTATGCTTATATTATGAGAGCCTAATTTATGTGTGTGTAGTAGTACATACAGTATATGATTTCAAGTTGTTACATTTTTTCTTTTCACAAGTTATTGAATGGATCAAAGTTAGATCTCACTTATTTATTTAAATGACAAAATTCAGTATTTGATATTCGCGGGATTCACTTAGAATCCATCATCCGGCCCTCAGAATTTAGCACGCACAAGTAACAGTACTCTCCCTTGCCCTTGTCATGCTTCAAGAGGGTCAAGTTCGAGACTCGATACACAGGATAATAGCGATCATACCAACAGAATATGTAATTTGTAATATCGTAAATAATCGATTAATCTTATTGCTCAATTTTGTTAACAAGATTTTATTGATTACACAACACAATAGTTACCTAATAATACTTCATCAGTGGCATAGATAAAACATATTTAATTGATTCAGTGCATAGATAAAACATATTTAATTGATTAAACCATACCACCACTATTTTGCTAAAAATATTTAAATATTTTATAATCTTTCGACCTAGATTACAAAGTACATTAAAACCTTTATAAATTAATAGTACTATAACATTTTATTAATTTAAAAACTTTATTAATTTATCAAGTATTTTTTATTTATTTAAGAGACCAAGTCGGAATCAGAAAATTCTATTAATTTAAAAAGGTTATTAACATATCGAGTATTAATATATGAAATACACCGTCAATCATATTACGCCATATGTAATTATTATAAAATTATATATATTATGAGAATCTTTTATAATAAATCTCAAATGAATCATTTATATATAATTTACTATTTTTTAGCATAATTAACTTTGGTTAGAAAATTTTATTTTTTATAAATAAATTTAGTAGTAAATATTTAAATAACATTAATTAAATTTATAAAAAAATCATTAAATAAAATTGTACTAAGAAAAAATTAATTAATTAATTAAATTAATATTTAATAAATTTAAAATATTGGTACTTGCTTATAATAAATAAAGAATAATTGAATAAATAAATAAACTAAATAAAAATCCAAAATTGACTCAATACTATTACAAAAACAATTGTACTAGATTTTTTTTTCTATTCACAAATTGGATGATATCTATTGAATATGAAGTTTTCTTTATTTAAAAATAAATTTAACCTCAATAGTATTTGTACTCCATATTATTCAAATATTCAATGATAAATTATTATTTTTTGTAATTTAACAAAACATTAAAATAGTTCTTACAATATACTTTTAAAGTTTGAGCGTACTTTTAGATCAATTTCCAATCAAATCAAATATTTTAATATTCAATTTATATTTATAACGATATTCAAGTCTATTCGTATTTGACAGAATATTTATGTTACTACGTATTACATAACAAAACTAAGTTATTAAACATATATAGAATAAAAAAAATTATAAAGTCATTTAAAAATATAACAAATAAAAAAATCTGAATCCATATTATTTAAAATAATAAAATAAACAATAATACATTTTATTCGAAATAAATAATATTTTTACTTATCAATTTTTTTTAATAAAATTATAATAACAATTTTCATCATTTTTTACTTTTTGTAATCATCTATCAATTTCATTATATATTTAATGACAAAAGTCGCAATCAAAGAACTTGGCCCTCCAGAAAAATAGCTCCTCATTATCAAAGAAGTGTAGTAGGAAAGCTGAAGATTATTTCGAAACGAAATTAATTATTTAGCTCTTCCTATTTTGTAGTCAATGCTCCAGAGGACTAAAGTTAGTATTTTTTTTTAATTATGTTTATTTTATATTTATTTTGAATCTCCAAGTATGCTTATTTTTATTTTTATTTGACTAGTTTAATCATTTAGCTCTCTCTCATTTTTGTAGTCCATTGCTCCACAGGACTAGTTAAGAAATGAAGTTTGTATTTTTCAAATTTGAATTTTGTAGTGCTCCACACAACTAGTTAACCGCTTAATAAATTCTCATTGTGTGTATATATATAGTAATGAATACAGGAGCTGTCGACCATTTGATTCACCAAGGGTTCCACAAAGATTTTACGTCTTATGTCAAGATATTGATAAAAAAAAACTAAGGTTGTGCCTTCTTTCACCTGAGTAGAGGTAAAGATTAGAAGAATGATCGGAGATCTCTTAAGTTTTTTATACCATTTACACTTCGAGCTAAATAAATCTTTTCAGGGATTAAATCTAAATGTTCGTCAAAGACGACATATATTTTTGGAGGGTGGAATTCCACGAATCAGATTTTCCAGGCGCTCCAAAAATATAAAGTCGGCTAAAGTGATTATTAATAACTAGTAGAATGAAGTAAAAGATTCAAATTTGAAATTTAAAAAAATACAGACTTAATTTTTTAACTAGTCGTGTGGATGGACTACAAAAATTCAAATTTGAAATTTGAAAAATACAACTTAATTTCCTAACTAGTCGTGTGGAGCATGAAGTACAAAAATGAGAGAAAGTTAAATGATTAATTTTAAAAATACAACTTAATTTCCTAAGTAGTCTTCTCATAAGAGGCTTTACTTCTTCATGTGTTGGGTGCACGAGCAGGTGTACGAAGCTTGGTCTGACATGGCAGGGATCGTGGACATGGAGAAGGCGTCTGCGGTGGAATGCGCTGGCAGTAAAACGGGGGTGTGAGGCTGGAGGAGAAGGCGGGGACAACTGGCAAGCTTTTGATTAAGGAAGTTCCACCCGAAACATCTTAATCTTGTTCTGACTTGGCAGGGACCTTGGACATGGAGAAGGCGTCTGCGGTGGAATGTGTTGGTAGTAAAACGAGGGGTGTTAGGATGGAGGAGAAGGCGGGGACAATTGGCAAGCCATTGATTAAGGAAGTCCCACCCGAAATATCTGAATCTTGTTCTGACTTGGTAAGGACCTTGGACATGGAGAAGGCATCTGCGGTGGAATGCGCTGGCAGTAAAACGAGAGGTGTGAGTCTGGAGGATAAGACGGGACAAGTGGGAAGCCGTTGATTAAGGAAGTCCCATTTTTGAACACCCCTACATACAACCGAGTTTGTAAGTGTGGACTACAAAACTGATTAATTTCGTAACTAGTCAAATAAAAATAAAATAAACTTCAATAAAAACAAAAGATTCAAATCTAACAATTTGAAAAATACAAACTTAATTTCATAACTAAGTCGTGAAAGAGGGAGAGTTAAATAATTTAAATGATTATTATCGTAACTAGTCAAATAAAAATAAAGTAAACATAGGCATGATTGATAGGTATGAAAAAATGGACGATCCAAGTTGAACACAATTAATAAGTCGTATTTCTAAATGTATTAATTAATGTGTACAATGACTTGTAATGCGAAGATATACCAATTCAATTCATTATGAAAACTAGCGATGCATTATTAAAAGACAAAGATTGTTTCTTTTTCTCCAAGTTATTATTATATTATTTATTTTAGTTTATTATATTAGGGTTTCTTAAAATTAACGAATTTTAATATTATTCTTTAGCTTTTGCTACAATCAATTAGTAGTACATATATATTCACTTTATTTGTTGTAATAAAGTATTTATACAAATTACATAATTATTAAAAAAGAGAGGTCCATCCTCTTCCTTTTAATTGCAAATATATGTATCACTAATTGATACCATGTGTGATACTTATACGTTAAATAAATACTTAGAACTAACGAAAAGAAAAAAAAAAAGATATCCCTTGCAATTCTACTGATGATGAATGTAGAATTTTAGAGAAAATAGTGGAAACTAGAAACTACAAATTAAAGGCTAAATGTCCAAGAGCCAAGAAGTAATTATCACATTTAGAAAGGGGAAATGAGGCTAAATATTCAAGCAAAAATAATGGAGCAAATAAAAGACTGTATTCAATGAAGCAAGGTGCAGACCACTTCACAGCTAAACAAGATACATCGCCTGCTGCATCATCCGTTGTTGTATGACACTGATTGACAATTTTGCTTCAAGGTCGGTATCAACTTTAAATCCTTCCTTGTTCAGCTCATTAAGCAAATCCGATGGACTACAAAAATGAGGAAGAGCTAAATAATTTAAATGATTATTATTCTAACTAGTCAAATAAAAATAAAATATACATACTTGGGAGGTTGGAAACTTCAATCCAAACAAAAGATTTAAATTTGAAATTTGAAAAACACAAACTTAATATCGTAACTAGTAGTGTGGAGTATGACTTGCAACATGGAATACAAAATACTTGGGAGGTTCGAAAATCCAATGGAAACAAAAGATTCAAATTTGAAATTCAAAAATACAAACTTAATTTCGTAACTAGTCTTGTGGAGCATGGACTACAAGAATCAAATTTGAAATTTGAAAAATACAACTTAATTTCGTAACTAGTCGTGTGAAGCATGAACTACAAAAATGAAGTAGAACTAAATGATTAATTTCGTAACTAATCAAATAAAAATAAAATAAACATACTAGAGTAATTAAGGATATCGAATCTGCAATCTGCCGCCAAATAGTTTGACTCCTTTTCCGCTGGAAGACCTTGTATCATTAAAGATATCCTGAAATTGATAGATGATTAAAGTACAAAAAGGATGAAAAGAAAACTGTGAGCTTGTGTGTGTGCTCACGTGAAGATATATAATTGCATGACGGTGTACTTACATTAATCTAATGTTTATTATTCACGAAAGCATTTAGACTTTTCTTAAGCAGGCACCTATCGACCCTTACTCACAAAGAAACCATTCGAGTGCTAGTAACATGCATGAGATGATACATAGATAAAAGAAAAACATAGATGCCTATATTGATGTTTGCTTACATACAGAGCTCATCGACGGTTGGAATGCGGATATTATGTGAAACTTCACGATTCCTATGAATAAGTGCTTCACATGAATGGGGATCAAGTAATTCAGGTAAAGCTCTAGCTTTATAATTCAGTTGGATACAAGGGTTAGTTAATTTGTTAATTATTTAAAATAAAAAATGAATGTTGGATCCTTTGTGATTTTCAGCCTTGGACTACATGAATGCGGACTTCCGTATAAAATTGCTGAGTAATGGTGAACTACTAAGATGCATTAGAAATATGGGAACACACATGAACGAGCATATAGTGAAAACTACTACAGAACCCTCTGAACAAGTATTGGAGGCTTGTCTCATGTACTTATTTGAAAGGTACGCTATATTGTTGCATAAGATCTTTTGTGAGTACAAGAGTTTTGATTTACAATGTTTACTTAGAATTTTTGGTTTTGAAAAATGATTGTGTTATTGTAATGGGCGGAGACATGATTTCTATAACACCCCACACATGAAGTGTTTGGTTGGATCATTATTTATTACATTAGCATGATTACCGGCTTTTTATTAGTTTAATAGGCGTTGAACAACTCTCCATCTCTACATAAAAATGGCCCCTTAATTAGGATATGGTCCAGGCGGAGTGAATGGTTAAGAGTACTCAAGACTCTATATTAGCATCGCTAATTGGTTTAATTTTGAATTTCTTCATCTACTAAACCCAACCTCGAGTCAAGCATATAGTATTTGAGAGTCGCTCTAAAGTCTAAAAAAACATTATTACACGTTTGATTTACCAACCACAACTATCCGTCATGCACAACTAAGCTCGGCTAGGTTTGACTCGTTTATAAACAGTGCTCAAGCTTTTGTAGAAGTTTGGCATTTATCCCCAGTTTTAATTATTCAACAGCGTGTCGATTTTTGAACTGAAAATTTAACTCGTTTAACTCAATTATTTAAATTGATACTCGTATTTGACTTGTGATCGTTTATAATTTATTATAAATTTAATTGTCTAAATATTTAAATGAGTGTGATTTATTCAATTAAATTATTTATTTAATTATTTATTAAATGAGTTAATTGTCTAAAATCTAAATCAACATCTACATGCGACATATTCAATAATTGTCTAAAATAAATAATCATAATTAAAAAAATCAACACCTAACATACGACATATTCAATAATTGTAAAAATCAATAAAAACTAAATTAAAAATAGTTTAGGCATCTCAGTAAATTCGAAAAAGTAATCAATAAGCATTAATTAAAAAAATAATATCTAATTCAGTAAATTATATTTTATTATTTTTTGAAATATACTATTAAATAAAGTTATTAATCAAATTTATATTTTATGAAATTACTTTTACCAAATTTAATTATGTTATGAACTCACATTAAATTATTTAAAAATTTTCATATCAAATTTATCGTAATTATATAAAATTCAAATAAAATACTCTATCTATTTCATAAAAGATAAGACTTATTTATTTTGTAAATTACAAAAAGGAGTGAATTGTCATTACTAAGAAGACCGAGAGACTATTTTAATAATATTAAAATATATCCACGTGTCGAATTGTAATGGTCTATAGTACTCTTTGTGTAATTGTATGGTCTCTTGTAGACGGTCAACGCATTTTTCAACTAGAGTTAAAATTTTTGAATCAACTCAACAAAGTTGGTATAGTCGCAAGCATTCCATACACCCAGCTTAAGGGACACAGTATGGGGCACAAACCACGCTTGCAACGAGGAAACCGAGCCCGTTTCCAACGCGAATTAAAACACTATATATATATATATATTGTGATCAATGAACAAATTATAACACACAACACTCGAGGTTGTTGTGCTCTGTATATCCCGTTGAAAATGATGCATATTTAGAAAGTGACGATTCTTGACATTCACTGACGATTTGTTCTAATGTCCCTTCCTCCGGCATTTCCAGCTTCCGAAAAAACATATACTTAAATGACGAATAAAAAACGCGGATAGATAACACCTATTTTATAAACGTGGGGTTCACTGGAAAGCTTAAGAGCCATGGAACTTTTCAGCTCGACTTCCACCGGCTTCTCCTCCTCGTCTTCGTCTCCCTTTTTAGAATAGACAGCACGACAAACGTCAATGCTCAGATTGCAATAGATTGCAATACGGCGAGTGAACCCTTTCGTCCTCCTCAGAATCCATCATCCAGCCCTCGGAATTCAGCACACAAAAGTAACAGTACTCTCCCTTGTCCTTGTCTTTCTTCAATAGGGTCAAGTCTCCAACTCGATACACATGATAACACTCATCATACCAAGGAATGTTGGGTGCAGACGCCAGCGATAAATGCTACGAGGTACCTGAAAAATTTTCAAACACTTCAACAGTTAGCACTGTAAGCGGCCCTTAAGATCTTCGCGTCCATGTATGTCACAGCCTCTAGTTCTCGACGAGCAATAACAGTTTTTTACTCGAAGTTTTTGCAATTTCCGGGTTCGGATCTTCTACTCGTTTCTCTCGTTTTCACCTACATTTCACACAAAAACTCGACTATACCGTGCATAAGTTCCGTCACATCAATAATAAGCAAACCCTCGATAATCATACACATATATACACAAAATATACCTAAAACCACCCTGAAAACAACAATAAAATTGAGCATAAAACCGACATTTCAATGAGACACGCAACTTACGAGGATATGGATTATAAGCGGAAGGGCGAGGTAGGTTGGGAATGGGAGGGAGGTGTTCGGACAATAGAATCACGGGATCAAACAGCTCGAAAACATCACCAGGTATTTGGTCAGAGTTGTTGTAGAGTTCAATGTCTAGCAGAAGTATCTTGTTACGACCGAGGGTCGGAACAGCTGAGGGTTGTTCCGGTGGTTGAAATCTTTCTCGTAATTGAACCGGCCAATCGGTGTGTAAAATGATTGTGGTGTTAAAGAGGATGCGGATGTAAACCCTAATCCAGAATGGTGGGTTTCTCAATTGGATAATTCAAATATAGACTTATTTTTTTATTGAAACTGAACTGATCTGAAGTGTGAAACAATCAGTTCAGTTTCAATTAAAAAAAAAAAAAACTTGTTTCGGTTTGTGTTCGTGTTGATCTATATTATTGTGATCAAAAGAAGATCTATGCTACTTGTCAGGTTCTTTGTAAATTTACAAAGAAACTAACAGAGTTTTGAGACGGAAAGAGTACTTTTGTCCGACATAATTATTCGTTGAAATATATTCTCTCTCCAACAAGATTAAAAACAAAATTGAAAATTTTAAAAAACCATAAGCCATGTACATTTGCCTCCTGAACTAAAACAGCCACTTTCGACACACGTCCGCACCACAATAGCACTCCATTTTTTGTATCTTGCCGTACGGGCCAATCACACTATCCAAGGCATACCCATAATCATATGTCAACTCCTGCATTGTAAATGTAAACAAGAGAGGAAAATTAGTACAAGTAAAAACGTCGATTGTGAAAAAAGAAAAAAAACATTGCAAAAATGAAGAAAAAGGTAGGAGCAAAGGAGAAAGCACCTTCATCGGAGTTATGTTGTCAGCAGCAACAAGAATGATCCTTGCTTGCTCGAGGTCATGATGATCACTAAGCACGCACTGGACAAATAGATTCGGTTGGCAGCTATGGTTGATGAACCTAGCATCGATGCAGAAGGGCACACTCTCTGAAGCTTCATCCACGGTCGCTTGCAAGTGAGGTGGCAGAGACACACCCTTAAATCGGCTCTGTTATGTAAACACAAGTATTTCAGATAACTCATTCATTACTTACACAACAAAACTTATTATATCACAGAAATGTGCAATACCTGGCTTTCGGCCATCCAAGCCTTTTATGGTTTGTATGCAATCAATGTCGATTACATAACTGTTTTCACCAGCTGGATCCAAGTCGGCCGTTCGCCGAAGGAGGCCTATGTACTCACATACAAGAGCCCCTGCTGGGATATAATCCGAAGATCTCACACCCCAACCCTTATCTGCCGTACGAAACATCTGTCAATGGCACGTATTGTAACTTGTGAGTACACCAAGCTAGTATAAGAAGAAAATTATATGACAATTTACTATACGAACCTGGAACTGAAACGTATGGACCTTTTGACTAGTCCTGTTGACGCACGCAGGTCCACAACCACAATGTGCACCACATTCAATCACAACGGCTTTTGGTTCCACCAGCCTAGCAATTGAATTTTTTGATTTTTTTCCATTACTGTCCCGTTGAACTTGAACATACGGAAAATCACCCACATTCAACTTGGCACATGCACACTTACTAGAATCTGTGCAATCGCCATTGCAATTGCATCCCGTGGGGGCAATTGTGGGAACACTTATACCCTTACTGTACTTCATATCCTTGATGTAAGCAAAATCTTTGTCTAGTTTTTTCGACAGAAAAAAAAAATGTTGACATCAAAAACATATGAATATGTTACATAATGGTAAACTTAAAAACAGAATACTATATATTAATACATGCAAAAATAAGGATAAAAGTTGGTATTAGATTCGTTTATGACACTAACCTAATGGTGAGATTGGAGGATCATCAACGAGATTAATAACAGGGATGGGAATATCCTCTTGGCCTCCCGTTATATCTTTACACACCAATCTTTGAATATATGAAAACAAAGCTCCTTAGAAAGATCGAAAACAGAAGAAACTAAATAACAACAGTTTGGAAACTAATGCCATTACGTACCCTCTTATCTTAGATTTGGACCTTGAATTACGTTCTGTCCTTGTGTTTTTATTTGCCATCTAAAAAACTTGGTTTGGTTTGATTTGGTTTGGGTTTTGTCGGCTTTGCTTGGTGCCTTGTTGATACTGCTAACCTATACTGTATATGGGATGTTTTTGAGTTGTTTGATCATGTGACGTACTCTACTCTATCATTCGATCAAACATCTCCCTCCCATTCCCACCCGTGGGTCGACGTGCCTACTATGGGGAAGTACATCAGATCATTGATCTTGAACAGGAAGAAAGATTGGAATTGGAACCTCATTTATAACTGTGTTTATCAAGGAGAAAAACTAGTCATCTTCTTTGAAATAGAGGATTGTTTTTTTTTTTATCACCTATGTTTTAATTTTCTCATTTTCCTTTCATTTTTTAAGATTTCTAATTCGTAAAATTTTAAACACCAGAGTCACCGAAATGAATTAAATTAATTTTTTTATAAAAATAATAATTTAAAAAATATTAATAATATTATAAAATTAACTCATTTGTATATCTAAAATTATTGAAATGATTAATTTTTACAAAACGGTATTCAGAAAATATATAAATGCGCATATATAATTAGATTTCATATTTCTTTTTTGTGTCGAGGATCGGTTTCTCATCACTCCTTTCGTTGTGCTAGATGGTTGATGCCGTAGGGTTCTTCTTTATGCGCTATTTGTATTATACAATTTTTCTTTTATATGTAATTGAAATTTAGCCAAAAAAAAAAAAATTAAAAATTATTAATGTAAATAATTAAAAAAATATTTATACTCCCGTAAACTAAATATGTATTTTTAAATAAATAAAAATGGGAAAAAATAATTTATAGAGGTTTTGGTGAGAGCCCATGAAAATTTCATCATAAAAAAAATAAATAGGTTACGTTTACACCCCACTTTTCATACCATTTAAATAAAAATTAGTAATAAAAAAAATACTAATCTAAAATTTAGTATTCATGACAAAAACATAACATTATTAATCGCTTAATAAATTCTTGTGTATAGTAATGAATATAGGAGCTCTCAACCATTTGATTCACCAAGGGTTCGACAAATTTTTTACTTCTTATGTCAATTCCAATGCTCCACAGCTTTGTACACTAAATTTTTATATTGATAAAAAAAATAAGGTTGTTCCTTCTTTCACCGGAGTAGACGTAAAGATTAGAGAATTATCGAATATCTCTTAAGTTTCCTATATCATTTACACTTCGAGCTAAATAAATCCTTTCAAGGATTCTCTCAAGAAAATCTAGCGTTAGTCAAAGACGACATATATTTTCGGAGGGTGGAATTCCACGAATCAGATTTTCCAGGGCGCTCCAAAGATATAAAGTCGACTAAAGGGACTATTAATAGTCTTTTCGGGGTAAGGGATATCATCAACTTCCACTTGGAATACGAGATCTTCTGAATTTAGTAGATGATTATGAAAAGGTCGAAGCAGATCCAAGGTAAGAATATTAAAATTGAATTGAAGTAGTTGTAGAATGTATCAACTAGATAGTATAAAGTACCATACGAAAAGGTCGAAGATATCAAGGTAAGAATATTAAAATTGAATTGAAGTAGTTGTAGAATGTATCAACTTTATAGATAGTATAAAGTACCATAACCCCAGCTAAGTCTAGTTGTTACTCTCACAATCAATTTTATTTTTTACAGTATTTCTATTAAAAGCAGAGATGATATGTATGGCAAAGCTGAAATGTTGCTGAAGCCATTACTTGTGTCCGCCTCCAAAGGAAAAATTCACGATGCTAATGAAAATGCCCACAACCAAGGTAAATGATCGTGTTGTCAAGAGTGCAAAAAACACAGTAAGGGATGGCTGG